>CM060990.1:384542697-389547697 GCA_030765065.1 Deroplatys truncata | reverse complement strand
AACGACATGCCCGATCAAGTTAGAATGAATAAATACATCTATGCGGATGATACTGCCATAATAACGCAGTCTACGCAACCTCGAGTTATACACTTGCGACTACAAAATACATTAAACAAGCTCGAACCTTGGTTCACCAAATGGAGAGTTAAGGTGAACCCAAGCAATAGTCTTTTAGACTCCTTCATAGGAAAGGTAAAAATGCACTACGACCCCTAAACTATCAAGGCAAAAGAATTGAATGGAAAGACCAAGTGACCTACCTAGGCCTAATTATGGATCAAGGTCTTACTTGGAATAAACACATAGCTAAAGTCAGAGCTAAGGTCAATGGCCAGCTGAACAGACTATTCCCACTCTTCAATACTAACAGTCAACTTAAGCTAAATATGGGACTTAAGCTATACAAAACCCTAATTTGCCCAATCATTACGTATGCGGCCCCGGTATGGGGATATGCTGCCAAAACATACATGCATAAGTTGCAAACACTCCAAAACAGGATAACAAGAATAATAGTGAAACAACCGCCGGTAGCACTGACATATCTCCTATATCAGGAGTTAAAACTGCATTCCATTGAATTATTATGAGTCAAAGCTTTAACCTATACAAGTGCAAAGAAAAGCACATCAATGCACTAATACAAGAATTAGGAACTATGAAAACAAACACAAACGACCGCTGTCACTATTTGACAGAACCTTTGGCCTGGGGGAACCGGAAATCAACATACAAGAATACCTTGATGCCCTAGTAATATACCCATAAACATTACCCATGACTAGACTTACCCTACGTAACCATTGGTAGCCCTCAAAGTCCTTGCTCTCTGAGCCAAGGCGGCCCTGGGGGTGGGTGCCCCCCACCGCGAGTGGCACTGGCTCGCACCTGCACTTTCAGTCAGGCAGCCCACCGGTTGTGCACTGTACACGACCACGCTTGAATAAGGACACGATAAATGTAATACAACAATGCCAAAATGGCAGAAAATAACAGAAAACCAAAGAATTTAATTATGTGACGACGCCATTAGGCAAACACTTAATATACTACAATTATATAAGGACGAAGCCACATGGCATTAACTAATTAATTTAAATAAATGATATAATGAATTGCAAATAGAAAATCATAAATGTACTAAGAATTTATATATAGATAAGCTAATTTATGTATATGCATGCCTAAGTTAGTTATTTCAGGGATGCAGCCACTGGCTCAAGAACCTGGATTCATGAACAAGTGTAGACTTGGAACGCACAACGCATAGAATACCAGAAGACGCAGCAGCGCCTTGGCAAGACAGGACTTTCAACACCACCCAGACTATCTTAACTTCTCCCTAGAATTCGACAGGGAGTGTTCAGGGCCTCGGTCATGGATAAGTCCTGGCTTCTCACCTTCACCCGGCTTAGGCCCTAGTGACCGGCCAATACACCAGCTCCTTAAATCCGTAGGTGCTATAAACGGTACTGCTACACTTCACCTTAATGCTCTCCGGTGGAGGTTTTTTAGTGGATAGAGCCACGGTTCACGTCGTGGTGGAGCCCCACACTCCCGCAATGGGGTTAGTACATACAAGTATTTTCCCTCCACTCGGAAAAAAAAGAAAAAAAATAAACCTAAAAACTGTGGGTGTTAGAGGAAAACCAATTACATTTTCATAAAGAGCGTTAAAAAGCCACTCTAATTGACCCACTTTGATATAAAGTGCCATAACATCGCAGCCCTGCGTAATCAAAGATCTTGGAATGGTCAAACATTACCCTCATGGCTCATATCATCACAAAATACACTAATGAAGACATGCAAAGTATGCTAGTGTTAAAGGTTCAACTCATTCATATTAATTCACAGTAAGCTATTGTAAAGCTGCAGAACAGAAGAGGGGCCTGTGCATCTTTAAGAATCTTGCTCCTTCTGGCTCTTCACTGCAGGAACTCTCATTGGAAGACGCTGAGGTGACTACATCATCTTGTGACAACTGGTCATCGATGGACATAATGGATCCAGGCAGATTGAAACACCATGAGGAAGAAACCAAGCAAGATGAATGCCATGCAATAGACTGCTGTTTTGTGTGCGAGCACGTGTGTAGCTGATGTTTTGCTAAATAAAACTTCATTAAAGGTTTTACAATTTATTACACACACCATATGAGATTTTCCTGTCAGTTGGACTGGAGTGTAGATGGGCTATGGAAGGAACCAACTGGGCTACTATCTGCTTCATAGCATATCAAGGAGGAACTATGATGATGATGAGATGGGGCTTAAGGGCGCTCAACTGCTAAGGTTGCTAAGCGCATCAAATGCACCGATTAAAACCAATGTCACTTATAAAACGTAAGAGACATTCTACAGCTTGCGCGTCGTCTGCCAAAACATTGGCTATGCCAAGAGGCAGACCCACGCGAACGGGCAGTGGAGCTAAAACTTGACAGTCAGTTAAAATGTGATGTACCGTTAAGGGCGCATCACACTGCTGACACAGTGGAGCGGGGTCACCACTGAGCAGGTATCTATGACTAAAAAGGCAATGTCCAATTCGTAAACAGGCTAAAAGTACCTCTTCCCGACGTGTAGAACGAGAAGAGGTACCCCAGACTAACGGGAGAGGTTTAACCTCCCGCAATTTGTTCCCCCGGAGGGCCGTCCACTCATCGCGCCAAAGCGAGAGGATGCGGCGACATAAAATAACACACGAATCTGACGAGGGAACAACAGAGGTAAAAAATCTGGGTAATAAAATCGCCGATTTGGCAGCGGCGTCGGCAGACTCGTTCCCTGAGATTCCAACATGACCTGGAATCCACATGAAGGAGACGCGGATGCCAGAGACACCAAGCGAGTGGACCAGGTCATGTATGCGCTGTACGAGGGGGTGGTAATTGTACAGCGCTCGAATACTTTGAAGAGCACTCAGGGAGTCTGAACAAATAAAATAGTGCCGTAAGTCGTACCGCTGGACGTATAAAAGTGACTGATAAATACTAAAACGTTCGGCGGTAAAAATCGCACATTGCCCGGGTAAACGAAATGTAAAACTACGATGACCATCAACAAAGGCACACCCTACTCCAACATCAGTCTTAGACCCATCAGTATATACAAAATGAAAGTCTCCGAACTGCGCCTGAAGCTCTAAAAAAGCTGATCTAAGAACTGAAGAAGGGGTCTCATTCTTCGACATTGGCGTCAACCCAAGGCGACAGTGGGCCTCAGCGCGCAACCATGGAGGAAAGCGCGTTCCCCCCCCCTGGCGTAAAGTCCAAATGCCGAAGAAGCTTTCGAAATCGAACCCCTGGAGGGAGCAAGGCAGAGGAGCTAACGAAATATTGCCGATCAAGCGAATCTTCGTAAAATACCTCGAAGGACGGGTGGTCAGACAAGCTTGAGAGTCGACAGGCATAGCTGCACAAAAGCATCTCACGCCTGAAGGACAGCGGAGGCTCTGCAGCTTCAGCATACAGACTGGGTACAGGGCTGGTTGGAAAGGCCCCCGTAGCGACTCTTATGCCACGATGGTGAATATCATTCAATCGACGTAATACAGATGGACGCGCCGACGAATAGACAATGCACCCGTAATCAAGTTTGGATCGGACCAAAGAGCGATAAAGATGTAGGACGGTCCGATTCAGCTCCCCAGGATGTGCCACTTAAAACACGTAAAAGATTAAGAGAACGGTCACACTTTGCTTTTAAAAACGAAATGTGCGAAATCCAGCTCAGCTTCATATCAAAGATCAACCCCAAAAATTTCGCCTAGTCTGCAAACGAAAGTATCCCTGGCCCAAGATGGAGAGAGGGCGGAGGGAAAGCCTTCCGGCGCCAGAAATTGATAGACGGATTTCTCGGCGGAGAAATTAAAGCCGTTGGCGTTACTCCAGGCGAAGAGACGGTCGATACAGCTCTGGAGACGGCGTTCGAGTAGACAGGTCCGCCGTGAACTGCAATAAATGGCAAAATCGTCAACAAAAAGGGACGATGAAATGCCAGGTAGAACACAAACAACAATGGGGTTGATAGCAATCGCAAAAAGTGTGACACTGAGTACAGAACCCTGCGGTACTCCGTTCTCTTCAATAAAACGACTAGATAAAGCCGAGCCCACACGTACACGAAAGATGCGATCCGTCATAAACTCCCGAAGAAATATGGGAAGACGACCGCGGATATTCCATGCGTGCAGTGTACGTAAAAATAAGCCCCTCCAACAAGTGTCATCAGCTTTCTCCAGATCAAAAAACACAGCCACAGTTTGACACTTTCTCAGAAATCCATTCATAATATGCGTCGACAGGGACACCAGATGGTCGACGGTAGATCGATGGCGACGAAATCCGCACTGAGCGTTCGCTAGAAGTTTCTGAGACTCAAGCCACCATGTCAACCGTCCGTTGATCATGTGCTCCATCACCTTGCAAATGCAACTGGTGAGGGAGATAGGGCGGTAGCTGGAAGGTAGTTGGCGATCCTTCCCAGGCTTAAGTATAGGGACAATGGTGGCTTCGCGCCAAATGGAAGGAAAAAAGCCGTCTTGCCAAATACGGTTATAGACCTGTAAGAGAAAGAGTTTACTGTTGACTGAAAGGTTCTTTAACATAAGGACATGAATGCCGTCCGGCCCAGGAGCGGAGTGCCTAGAGCAATGAAGAGCGTGCTCCAGCTCCCTCATTGTGAAAAGTTCATTATAACACTCATTATTAGCAGACCGAAAATTAAAGGTGTCGGAATCCAGCGGGTCTTTGATAGAGCGAAAGCCGGTGGAATAATGGTCTGAACTGGAAATCGCCTGAAAGGCAGCACCCAGAGTGTTAGCGATGGCAGCCGGATCCACTATGGTGGCATTGGAAACCTGAAGGCCAGAAACAGTACAATGCGACACTTTACCTGAAAAGCGACGAAGTTTATCCCAAACAACAGGATGAAGGCGTAAAGCGATTAAAAGACTCGGCAAAACGAGTCCAAGACGCCTTCTTGCTATCCTGAATAATGCGACGAGCCCTGGCGCGCGATTGTTTAAAAGTAACCAAATTATCAAGAGTAGGGTGTCGCCGAAACACCCTAAGCGCAGTTCTACGGGTACGAACGGCGTCCCGACAATTCTCGTTCCACCACGGAACACGTGAAGCCGAGCTAGAGAGGATGAACGGGGAATTGCGCGTTCGGCGGCAGATAGAATCGTAGACGTAAGGTGCTGCACCATTTGGTTAATGTCGTTGAAGGGCTTGTCATCAAAATACACCAGGCTGGAATGCAATCTCCAGTCGGCTTTTGTGAATATCCAGGTAGGTACTCTGGAGTGTTGGACGTGGTGAGACAGAAGAGAAACGATGCAAGAGTAATGGCCGCTGGAGTAGGTGTCAACAACGACGTTCCACTGCAGACGACTAGCAAGCTGGAGTGAGCAAACGGCAAGGTCCGGGTGTGAGAATGTACCAGAAGAATCAGAAAGAAAAATAGGTTCACCTGTATTGAGGATGGAGAGATTGAACTGGTAAAAAATGTCGGAAAGAAGAGTTCCCGTCGCACAAGCCCTTGGCGAACCCCACAGTGGGTGATGGGCATTAAAATCTCCCAACAGAAGAAATGGTGTTGGGAGAGCGGACAGGAGAGCTCGAATGTCCGCGGGAGCGAGGGGAGACGATGGAGGTGAATAGACAGAGCAAACAGAAAACAAAAAGCCGGGTAATTGAACAGTTACGGCAACATCTTGCAAGTCGGACGTAGGAGCGAGAGTTTGAAAATGAACGTCGCTATGCACTAACAACATGACACCTCCATGAGCCTGAGTACCCTCCTCCGGTTCAAGATCGTAGTGAACCGGAGTATACCCTCGGAGATTAAAAGGATCGTGAGGGCGAAGCTTAGTCTCCTGCAAACAAACAACCATAAGTGAATGGGAACGCAATAAAAATTGCAGTTCCGCCCTATGCGATCGTACACCATGTAAATTCCAGGTCAGGATAGCCATAAAGAAAAGAGATAAACTTCTTACTTAGAAGGGCGGCTCAAAATTACGCTGTGCTTAACCTTTGGGCTGGCTTTTGGTATGGAGTTGGTCAGACTCCATAGCCTCCTTGAAGGGAGGGCCCACGCGCTCAGGGCAAGAAACCGATTCAAGCGCCGAGAATCGGTTCTGGGTGGCGATGGGTGAGGGGTGCCGCTGAGCGCGGCTTGTCCCAGGAGGGACCTGGGACTGCGACCTCCGAGGAGAAGGTGAACTTTTCTTACCGCACGCACGCGGAGGGTCCTTCAGAAAATCTTCCCTACGAAGTTTCTGCTTTGGTTTCTTTTCAGCGACTTGCGACTTCAGTACCTTAGGACCAGCTTTAGATGTCTTGGTAACTATAACAGACATGCACGGCCGGATGGTAGTGGCGGTTAATGCAGTCATAGTCCAGGCCTGAGTTTCGGCATCTACTCGTGGTACTGGCGAGGCAACAGCAGAACTAAATGTACCAGATCGCAGGAGCGAAGGTTGGCGCGCATGGTAACGCCTCCGGGCCTCGGCGAAGGAGAGTTTCTCCTTTACCCGGATCGCCTTCTCGTCCAAGTACCGCGGACAGTCGGCAAACGACGCAGAATGACCCTTTGCAGTTAACGCAGACGGGGGCTGTGGAACAGGTACCTTCGTGTGACGGCTGGCTACATGAGGCACAGATGGTAACGGCACTCTTACAGGAGACTTGCGTATGCCCAAAACGTTGGCATTTAAAACAACGCAGAGGTGTAGGAATATAAGGCCTCACCGCAATGCGTTCGTACCCTGCTGAAATACTCGTGGACAGATCGACGCCATCGAAAGTAATAAACAGGGTACGAGTGGGTACAAACACTCCGTCGCGTTTAGCCTGCACTCGAAATGCCGTTACCTTTTGGGCGGAAAGATATTCAACTAGTTCATCGTTCGACATACCATCGAGGCTGTGGGTGATGACGACGCCTCGACAGGAATTCAAGGTGCGGTGCTTCTCAACACGGATAGGATAACCGTGGAGAAGCGTGGCGCGCAACAAGGTCTTACTTTGTTGATCGGACTTACTCTGAACCAAAAATGAACCGTTTCGTAGTCGAGTGCAGGAATGAACCGGACCAGCAATTGAGTCAATGCCCTTCTGGATTATAAAAGGTTCACCTTCTCGAAAGACTGTCCTTCCTCTGTTCGCGTAATGACTAAGTAACAACCAGATGTCGGTGGTGCTACTTCTGTTACCAAAACTTTTCGGCGCTTGTTCAAAATAATGGAGAAAGAGGGCTCCATAGCAAAAGAAATCCTCCACCATTGCAACCGTCTCCGACCTCGGGCTCTAACTTCCCGGGCGTTACCCCGGCTTGGGTGAGTTGCCTATCTATACCAGTCTCACCCCAGGGTCACACTTCCCAGAACATAGACAGAGGGACCTAATGGCCGTGGTAAGTCAGCAGCTCATGCAATGCCCCCCCCCCCCGCGGGACTGCAGTTGAACACCGGATACGAACACAAACCCTACATGATGACCCCAGGTGGTGGGGATGACGCCATTTCCCACTCACCCAGCTGCGCACGCTGGATCCATGGAGGATTAAAATAAAAGGTTAAAAGAAACAAAGTGTGTAGGCGTTTCACACTCAAGGTAGGCCGGCGGAGAAGGAAAAGAGATGTGTAAATGAATGGAAGTGGTGCATAAATAGGAGAGAGAATAAAGAAACGATGGCAAGGGCGTCATGGAATGAAATGCACAGAACGCACGAGAGCCTACCTTGAGTCCCCCGGTCACGAGAACGAACCCACCTCGACCGGACGGGGATGAAGCGATGAAGATGGCGATGAGTGGCTCGGGAACCCCCGGGTAAGCCAACACCCGTACTCACATAAGGTGAGCCCCTGGGGGGAAGGAGGAACTACAACACCATATAAAGATGAAAGCAGTTCCTTATATAAGCTGGAAAGATTTGTGAAACATTACACTAAACGTAATGCTTTTAGTTCATAAAAATTGCTGAAAAGAAATTCGGTATCTGCAAAAATAGTTTCAGATAGTTAAAGAGGTTAACAATCAGTTCGAGTTTCAGATAAAGTAGGAAATACAGAAAATTGAGCAGGATTATACTTACAGTAATGTTGTCAATATTCAGGTGCTTTGCATGACCTTGACTTTGGATTTCTGCACATAATTCCCGAACTTTCTTCTTATTTTTATGAAGCTGAGTGCTACTCATTCCACAATATTCTAGGGCATTGTGATGGCTAGCATCTGACTCCAATAGATTAAGCATCAACTCTAGACTATCACGATCAAGATCCATATTCAATCGATCTTGACTTAGAACAAACATTACAGTTGCAGTGCATAATGCAAGGCTCTGAAAATTGAAAAGATATACAATATTTAAAACATCAAAGAAGAAATCAAACATGGAACTGTATACAGCATGCTGGTATATATCCCTGTGTAGACATAATGCAGTAAGAATCAGATATATTTTCAAAGAAAAGCCTGAATGCACCAGCAGCAGTATTCCAAAATTGACACCTCGCAATACTGCTGGATGTTCAGCCTCACTTGTTTCCTTCAGGAGGTACTAATACAGTATGCTTATTTAATATTTCATTTTTAATTTTTATATTTGCCATATGCTCTGGATATCCATTTCTAAAACATTATAGATTTAAAATAAATGGAAATGCACAAAACTGCATTACTGTTTCCAAACAGATGTCCTTATTGTCTTAAAGTAAAAATTAGCATACCACCATTCCTCTGTTGCTTCATACTCTATTATTTCTCTGAAAACCAACCTACGACACAACTGCTATCTATATCAGAATAATGACTAAGATACGTAACTATCTAGCTCATGAAAATAAATTGTCAAGCATGACTTCCATTATTGTTTCACTACTCCCACAATCAAATTGATTCCTAATAGTGTCTGCTAACAGTTAATGTTAGGTATATGTTATCAGTACTATTCCAGCCCAAACACAAAAGTACACAGCTCAAATGCTGGATGGCTCACTCTTTCCCTAAGCACAGTGAATGCAGTAGACTTAAATGTTAGTTAGCAGTTTATGCTATGAAAATAAAGTTTAGTGAAAAAACCAGAGGCAATCATTTCTACCTGATCCTTTGCAGCATCATGTAAGGCACGGAAAAACTTTGCCACTGTACCATGGGCCCTCACATGCATCCTGAATGCAGGTGCCATACATTTAGAGGCCAGAGTAATAGCTGAAAGACACCTGTAGGAGAGGAAAAAAAAATTAACATTATGAATTGTGTCTCATGAAAACTGGACATTTATCTACAAATATTTCAAAACCCCAATGCAAAACCCAAATATACACATACACTGAAAAATAGCAAAATATATGTTCAGCTGGTTATGACAAGTGTACTTAGCATTTAGTGTCCCTTATGTTAGACTGTAAGATGCCAGCAATAGCTGAGTAATGCTATTCTCCTGAGAAGGAGAATTAAGTATCCCATGAACCTGCTTAACCTCTTTGTTACCTTGGTACATCTCTGAAGAGCATGGCTGGCATGATCGATTTCCTGCATGTTGTGTTTTCAGGATGTGTAGCATTAATATAAACATGGTCCGGTAAGAAAGAAACATTCTTGCTTTCACAGAAAATATTTGGCATTTAGGAAATGTGAAACATAAGAGTTACATGTCAGAAAGGTATTATATTTCGGTATATTTAAGTTTGAATTTAGTGTCCCTTATGTTAGACTGTAAGATGCCAGCAATAGCTGAGTAATGCAATTCTCCTGAGAAGGAGAATTAAGTAGCCCATGAACCTGCTTAACCTCTTTGTTACCTTGGTACATCTCTGAAGAGCATGACTGGCATGATCGATTTCCTGCATGTTGTGTTTTCAGGACGTGTAGCATTAATATAAACATGGTTCGGTAAGAAAGAAACATTCTTGCTTTCACAGAAAATATTTGGCATTTAAGAAATGTGAAACATAAGATTTACATGTCAGAAAGATATTATATTTCGGTATATTTGAGTTTGCCTTGAAGCTGTCCGGGTTATATGATGCAGATATTAAAGTTTAATGCAGATTCCATCGGATCGTCATCTTATTCAGTGGTAGAGCATTGACATGGAAAGACTAAGCCATGGCATCTAATTTTTCAAGCTGGATTCCAACGCTTAAGTCATCCACATTTTATGCACTATTTTCCTCTCATTTTCACCATAAAATTATACTATGCTTACATACTTGAGAGTAACTGCTGCAGTGTTAAAAACATGTCCTGTCTTGAATGTATGAGCCAATATTAATCTAAACAAACTACTCAATTAAGGTTTTATTATGGGAGAGTTAGTTTTTGTGAAGAAAAATATTGAATGTTAAGTAACCATAGTTGCAGAATGTTGGTTATTTGAGTCATTCATACATAGTCCTTACATGAGCACTGCCTTCTATCTACCTTAGGAATTTAATTTATTAAGTTAAATAACTCAGCATATGTAAGGAAAGCAAAATACTTATGTTTATCACCTGTGTGATTCAGGTTTTCATGGGTAAGAATCAATTAAAATGAATGCCTGGAAACAATTTCCTATCTATAAACATTGATTTAAAGGCATGACAAATCTGAGGGCACACTAACGTATTCTGTACAGGCAGTATTTACCATTTTATTAAAATTATCATATATTTCTGTGTAAATTAAAAATAAAAGTAACTGATGGTGTCAAAAAGGAAGAGGAATGTATAATGAAACTAAAAAATGGAAAGACTGCCTCAGCGGTTGAATGGCCAGCATTTGGCTTCTGGAACTAGAGCTCCCATGTTCGATTCCCAGCTAGTGGTATTTTATTTATATATATATATATATATATATATATATATATATATATATATATATATATATCAATTAGTCCTATCCTCCTGTGCACTCTGGTTACCGAGCGCAACAGATGTATGTTTGTTGGCTCCATATAGTTTGTAAATAATAAGTTTTAATAAGTTTATTTGTGTAAAAGTTACAGTGGAAGAAAGAAAAAAAAAATTATCTGTGTGAGTGCTTTTCATATCACAGGTATGTTAATTATACGAGTATATTATTAAGTTAATGCAAAAAGTCTTTAAATTTTAAGTGCACGTGTAGTGCCTCCTTAAACTGCCTGCCAGCCAGTCCCTATTGTGTTTGGTGCAGCAGCTATTGTAAGTTCAACAGCCACGAATGTGACATCATCTGTCTGCGTGGGTGGTGTATATTTTATGAAATTAGAAAAACCCAGGAGGGGTTTCAGGATATAACTTTGATTTTCTATTAAGTGTTAATAAATTATATAACCACCTGAGGTAGACGTAAAGTAATAGTGTTTTTTCCCCTTGCATACATATATAATTATGGATAAGTCCTTTCCAACTGAGATTTAGTATAAGTAGATCGCCACCAAAAGTGGATGGGAAAAATGATAAAGATGTTGAAGGAAGGAGAAAAGAAAGAACAGTAACAGAAAAAACGAAAGCAGGATCCAGTTATACATATGGAGAAGCAAATATTAAAGAAGGTAGTGAAATGGAAATAGCAAAGAAGAATAACACTGATGTCCTGATATATGAGCTAAATTCCATTGTGGGAAATAACAGCAGAATAACAGCGAAAAATAAAGATAAAATATTTCAACTACTTCTAGAGGTGCAAAAAACTCACAATACCATATAAAAAAAAAAGAAAAAGCTGAACATGAAGCAGTTATATGGAGAGAAATAAGTGAAAAGAAAATTCAAGCTCCAATTAATACTTTTGTATTTTCAGTTTCAGTTTTATTCTGCCATTTGCAACATTTTTACAAAGCATCGTCAAGTTTATAAAAGATAGAAAACATATTTACCTTATCTATTTACCAAGTAATTTTACACAAGTTAGGAACATATATGTACATTATTGATTAAACAAGTAGTATTTGGTACAAAGCTGAACAGATATAGATACATTGAATTGATTAAATATCTAAAATTAATTAAACACAAATTTCAGAAGATTAATGTTATAAGACCAAGTTACGGCTCACAGATTTTGTTTCATTTTCTATTCCTCAATTGAGTAGAAAGCATTTTTAATCAGGTAAGTCTTTATTGCATTAATTTTCTTCACTTCTTCATGTAGTTCTTTGATTGGGTGAGGTAAATGATTGTATAGGTCTTTTGCAACACTTTCAATACTTTTGGAAGTTAATGATCCCCTTAGCCTATTTCTAAAGTAGTTCTGCTGTGTTCTCGTGTTATGCCCATGCATATTCCTATTTTTTTCTTCAGTGTGATTTCTTATTATGTACTTAAGACATTCAAATATATATAAGCATGGTACTGTGAGGATTTTTAGTTTTTTAAAACTGCTTTTACAGGATTGTTCCCTTTGAAGTTTTTCCATTATTCGAATTGCTTTTTTCTGTAGCCTAGATATTCTCAGTATATTTTTCTTACCCGCTGTTCCCCATAAAATAATCCCATAATTTAGTATATTATCTTTATCCATAATTTGAGTTATCTGTTTCAATACGTATATGCCCTTATTAATTTTGTTACTAACCTTTTCTATATGTTTGTGCCATTTTAAGTTATTGTCTATGACTATTCCTAAAAAATTTGTCTGTGTAACTTGGGAGATTTTCTTATTTTGTATTGCTAATGTGATGTTACTTTGTGCTTTATTACTAATCGTAATTTGCATCCATTCAGTTTTGTTTGCATTCAGTGCCATTCCTAATGTTTCTAAGTAAGTTCTGATTAGTTCTAATAAAGAGTTTGCTTTATCTTGTACTTCTCTTTCCGTCTTACCTGTTATCACTATTGTTGTGTCTTCAGCATACCCAATGGCTAAACCTCCTGCCTCCTGTATTATTTTAAATAAGTGATTTATGTATAGAATGAATAGATATGGTTCCAGTTTTGAACCCTGAGGCACTCCATGTGTTATGCTTTTAAATGTTGATTTAATTTTTTTCAGTTGTTCTCCATTATTATGAATTACTTCAACACATTGCTCTCTATTTTGCAAGTATGAACTTAACCATTCTAGCGGTATGCCTCTTATCCCAAAGTTTTCCAATTTTGACAATAGATGTTTAATGTTAACACAGTCGAAAGCTTTTGATAAATCAAGAAAAATTGCCAGAACAAGCAGTAAGTCAACCAATACCAGCAGGAAAAGAATTATTAATTCAGAAAGCCGTGGAATATAAGAAACATACTTTGTTTATTTCTTCTACAAATAATGCAGGTATGAGAGACTTGCAGAAAACAGTAACCACCAACCTGAACCCAGCCAAAGAGAAAATAAGAATTTGTAACTTATGGCCAGCAGTAAAGAGACTAATTATGGAAATGGAAACAGAAGAAGATTAAAAAAAAGTGATGAATTGTCAAGGTTTGAAAGCTAAGAATGTTAAAATTGAGTCGCCAAGGAAAAGAAACTCACTAGTTATTTTATGACATTATGTCTGGTGATACAGAAGAAGAAATAAAAGATAATATCTACGAGCAGAATCTTTCAGCAAAAATGGCAAGAGAAGATTTTGAAAATAACTTTAAACTATGTTTTAAGACAGGTTCAAGAAACAAGGCAACCGTACATCATGTAGCGGAAGTATCAATAAACTAAGAAAAATCTTGGTTGAAAGTAACAGAATATATATATATATAGTATTTCAGGCAGTTTCGGTAAAGAACTATGTATCTGTAGCCAAATGTCTCAAATGTTATGATTATGGATATGTGGTGAAGAATTGCAATAAAGAAAAAGAAGTTTGTGGACACTGTGGTGAAGAAGATCACACACGGAAAGATTGCAATAAAAAGGATCAACAAGCCAAGTGCATACCATGTGCTAGAAGGAAGAAAGATTGTAGGGGTAAGGTAAATTGTCCATCATTCAAATTAATGTTGGATAGAATTTTAGAAAGGACAGATTATGGCGAATAATTTGTATGAAGATAGTTGGAGACAAAATAAAAGAAAAAGAAATACCCTGTCTAGAATTCGTAGAAATCTAAAACGTGTTAAAACTTAGAAAACAAATTGTAAGTAAGGAGGTTAATATAAACGACTCTGTAACACAGATGGAAGATATTGATAGTAATATAATAAGAGTGGAGGCGTTAATACACCGAACCAAAGATGAAAATAATCAAAATAATAAAATTAATAAGGAAGAGAAGATGCCGGAATTACCAGTAAAAAGAAGAATACATAAAATTGAGAAAGAAATGGGAATTAATATAAAAAAGAAAATTTCTGTGGATTATGACGCTATCAATGAGAATGTTTCAAGTACAGAGGAAGAACTAGGAAAAGAAAATAACATAAGAAATACAGAAATTAAATTTTTAGAAAATGTCTGGAAAAGAAGAGAATTGAAAAAGACAATATATGGGTTAAAAGGCAGGAATGAGAATAAAAAAGAATATAATAAAGAGGAGATGGGAAACATTACATTTTGCGAGGAGCATTTAAATGATACAGCGACGGTAGAAAATCACATGCAGGAAACAGCTGAGACGGTGCCAATGTCGCAACCTGCGGTTAATGCTCCTGGAATATATGAAAATTTTGAACTGACACTACAATTATCCAGGCTTGAGGAAGCAAAAATGCTGATCATGGCATTGAGACATGTAATTAGGACGACATATGAGAATGGAGAAAAAATATTGTTTCCTTTACCGGACGCTGTTGATAGAATTGAGCTGAAATCTAAAAATATACCAACAGAACCAGGAAAATTATTAAATTTACTGGAACAAGTATATGCATGGAGGGGTGAAGAATTTAATTTAGATGAAATTTTTAGAGATATTGTTCTTTGCTATGGTAGAGTAGTTCTTGATCCGAATCCAAACTGGTCGCATTGCTATGTGCAAATTAGGTATGAGGGATCAACCGATAAAAAGCATGAAATTTTTAGAGATTGCTATGGTAGAGTAGTTCTTGATACGAATCCAAACTGGTCGCATTGCTATGTACAGAGTAGGTATGAGGGATCAACCTATAAAAAGCCCAATGCAATAATACAAAAGAAAGAAATTCCAGTTATTAAACAAAATACTACAGTGTTTAAACCCAAAATTGAAATTAAAAAAATAAACAGGTACATGGTACCAAAGAGGGTTGAAAATTTGGGTAATATTATAAGTGGATTTTTAAATGAGTTAAATAAAGGTAACAAGGAAACCAAATCAAAAATTAACAAACATCCAAATGAGAAAACAAGAGCTAAAACGCAGTCCTTTAATAAGAATATGGCATTGGAGGTAAGAGAAAATACGGCAAATTTTTCGAAGATGAGAAGGGAGATATTTAATACCTAAGTAGGAAGAGGAAAATGACATTTTTAAGAATTGCACAAATAAATGGTCAAAGGAGTAAATTAGTTATGATGGAATTAAGGAAGATATTTGAGGACCTGAATATTGATGTAATATGCATCCAGGAACCATATATAATAAATGGCTGTATAGCACACATGCCAATTTTAGAGACAAATTGTATTAGGTAAAAACACCATGGCTGCAATAGTTGTAATAAACCCAGAGCTACAATTAACTAATTTAGCGCAATATTTGAATACTCATGGAAACTGCATTGAAATAACTCACAAAAATGGGAAAATTATATTAGTAAATTATATTTTCAATACAGTCTACCCATAGAGCCCTTTTTATCCCAAATGAAAGATATGCATAATAAAAACACAGATGCCAAATCGAAATGGTGGAATAGAAAGTAACGGATGAGAAGGGTGAAAAATTAGAACAAGTAATTTCCGAATTGGATTTAGTAGTTTTAAATCAAATAAACAATAATCAAATCCAGAACAGAGCAGGTGCAAGTGAAAATATTGACATCACACTGTGTTCAAGGAAAGCAGAATATAAAATAAAAAATTGGAGGGTGGGTCAAGGCCTGACAACAGGTGACCATAATATAATATTTTTGATTATAGCATTAAAGAAACTAAAGCAAAATATAATAGAAGAGGAGATTTGTTATATAATTATAAGCAAGCAAATTAGCAACAAATGAAGGAGTATTTTCAAAACCTAAATCTTAAGTATAGTAGGCATTCAATCGATGAGGATGCAAAAATCTTAACCAAGACCATTAAGACAGTAGTTAGTACTGTTCCAAAAATAAGACCTAAAAAATTGTTTGAAAAGTATGGACAGATAAACTGCAAAAGATTAGATCATTAACGAGAAAATTAAGAAGAATTTACCAAAAATTGGTTATTTTTACAGAAAGGGAATTTAATTTACAAAGATAACGAGAGGCTAAACAAAAATACAAGAAACTATTAGAAGAAACTAGAAGAAAGCATTGCGAGTCTTTTGTTAAAGACAAAATTACACAAGATGTATGGAGCCTTCCATATAAAATTATTATGAATAAAATAAGAAAACCAGAAATTATAACAACCCTAGATCGAGGTGAAAGTACTATAACTAATAACTGGGAAGAATCTACTAAATTCTTATTGAATACCTTATTACCAGATTATGTAGTTGATGTGGATGAAGAAATAAACACCAGAAGTAGAGTGGAATTACAAATACCCTGCAGTAACAATAGAATTATATTCCCAATAGATATATCGGAGATACAAATTATATTTAATACTTTAAAGATCAAAAGGCAGCAGGACCAGATGGGATTACGAATGAAGTGTTGTTTAATTTAAAAGATGAAATAATCCCCTTCTTGCATATGCTTTTTAATGATTGTTTATGGAAAGGGAGATTTCCAGACATTTGGAAAAAGGCACGAGTTTACTTAAAAAGGAAATGATAAGGGTTTAAAACAACCAAAATCATATAGACCCATATGTTTACTAAATACCATGAGGAAAATTTTAGAACAATTAATCTATAAAAGAATTGTGGAATTTAGAGAAATGACTGGGAAAAATGATAAACAATTCAGATTTAGAAAAGGATTTTCAACAGAGGATGCCATTATGGAGTTATTAGGAACTATTGGGAAAAGTAAAAAACAGTATGTAATTGAGGTATTAATTGACATATCTGGAGCATTTGAAAACTTATAGTGGCCTTATTTTTTCGGCAGACTTAAAGAAAAGAATTATCCACAGACTCTTTATAAAATTTTGAAGGATTATTGTACAAATAGAAAAGTGTATATTAAAGGTATTAATCAGAAAATTTGTAAAGATATCACAAAAGGCTGCCCACATGGCTCAGTCCTGGGCCTTTTTTGGGACATAGTGTGGAAACTTTAATTGAGGAAATGGAAAATGATGATAATATATCAAATACAATTGCATATGCAGAAAGTAATTGGTGTAAGAAATCTATACCTAAAATTTCATCCAATAAATCGTGTTATATGTTGTTTAAAGGAAATTTGAAAAGAGATCCGAATATTAAGATAAATGATGAAAATATAAGAAGGAAAAAAGATTCCAAATATTTGGGCATTATGCTGGATGAAACATTAAATTTTAAAAAACATACAGAATATATTCATCAAATATCAGAAAAAGTAATTATGCAACTTGGTAGAATTACGCAGAAAATTTTTTAATTATTGTTGAAAACAATAACAACCTACCACAATGTAATATTTGCATCCATTATAACATATGCGGCAGGAACCTGGGCAACCAGGATGGATGATGTAGTTATTAGAAAATTATTGACAAGGACGCGAAGAAAAACATTATTACATTTTACCAGTGCTGTAAATACCACAACAATGGCTTTATTAATAACAATGGCAATATGGTCAATTGATTATTTGATACGTTTGAGAGGAATTAGATTTTGGATTACAAGAAAAGATTTTCAAATGGTAGAAAAAATAATTGGAGTAAAGTGCAATACTTTATTATTTTGCTTAGATATTAAGCAAAATTTGAAGACAAGATGGCAACATGAATGGGAGGAAATAGAGGAGGGAAGAAGAGTTTTTCAGCTATTTTCAAATGTTCATGAAATATTACGACTAACACACACACAACCAACAAAAGGATTGATACACTTTATTACGGGACATGGTCTATACAAGACACATTGGAACAAAATTAACAGCGACATATGCGATAGTTGTGGAATTAGGTATACACCGGAACATACAGTTTTTAAATGTAATAGATACAATCAACATGCATTAGAAGAAAGGAAACATTTAGGAGGATATACCCTGTATACAATTTTAAGACATCCTGATTTAATTAAATATCTACAATTAACAAATTATGTGAGTAGAACAGCCTGGGAAAAAAATATATTACCAAAAGTAAGAAGAGAACAATTACCGAGAGGGAGAGAGGAAATTAGAAGATCTGAGAGGATTAGATTACTAAATTAAAATTTAGATACGGGAGAAGATAAAAGCATAAGTGATGAAATGGCTAGTTTACAAATGTTGACACTGATGCAGAATGAAGAGGAAGAGGAATGGGTAGAGAGAAGATTTTAATTAAGATGACGGGAAGGAGAGAAATGTGGTGATTATAGAATGAGGATGGAGGAAGAAGAGGAAAGGAGAGAAGATGATGGTGGTGTTGGGGTGCAGGTTTACCATTATTGGAGGAGTAGCCAGCAGTTTCGCCATTTTTGAAGGAGGAGCTAGCAGGTTTGCCATTGGAGGAGTAGTTTAATGTGGTTTGGGAGGGATAGTGAATGGAGTTATTGTGATGTTTAGATGCATGGAGCTATAAATTTGTTATTGTTATTAATAGGAGGGGAATTTTGAGTTTATGTAGGTTGGAGGTGGAGTTGGTGTTAGAATAAAATGGAGGATGTGAGGGAAGTGAAATATTGTGGGGTAAAGTGAGTAGATATTTAATGATAGAAGAAAGAAGGTTTACTGTTTGGTTAAAAGAGGTAAACGTTTAATATATAGTGATAAAATTGATATATAAAAAAACAATTCAAAAGGGAGATAGTAGAAAATTAATATTGAGATGTAAAGTTTGAATGTATGTCCCAGTGTAGTAACCAAGGTGCCAGAATAGTATATTCAGATTTTATTTATCTATCTATTTATTTATTGTTTTTGTTTATAGTCTCTATCCTCAGAGTCTAAACTGTGTGTAAGAGAAAGATAAGAAAAGAGGATTAAAGCTTTATTTAGAAAAAGTCTACAGTAATATAACTCAATGATAGCTAAATGCAAACAGTAACATCATTATTGATGAGTAATGCTTAAGTGAAAACCATCAATGTGACCTAAGATATTAAAGGTGTGCATAAATGGAACAAAATAATTATGTTACTGAACAAACAGCTATTCTGCCCACATATTATTTAGGATAAATCTTTGTCCAAGAATGCAAATTTAGAAATCTGTACTTAGTGCAACATACAGAAAACAATGTTGAACTTTTATGTCAAAAGTCAGTTTTGTTTGTAACAAACTCGTGCGAAGGAGATGGAAAATTAAGTATTGCAAATCTGCAAATAGGATCTACCAGATGATGGACTTCAGCAAGTGAAAATGTGAGCATAAAACAAAGGATATTTTAGAAGGGGCTAATACCACAAAAATGTGTTATCTGACACAGATTGTAGTTCTAATGAGCTCTATTCTTTTTTTCTGTAGCATATTTTCCAACTTAAATGATATTCAGTTAAGAATTAAAATATCTTCACATTCATACAAAATTCAAAATATACACTTCATCTATATTAACAAGATCTCAAATAATGACATTTCATTCAAAATAATCAGATATGTTTTAGAAAATACCAAATAATTAACATTTATCCATGTAAAAGTTTATTTGGGATGGGAAAATTGCTTGAAAATCTTCGCTTGATATAGTTAAATGGCAACTACTCAAGTATAATTTCTAGTATCTCCCTACCACATACATAGTAGGTAGAGAAGGTATTGCATTCCACCCAAAAATTCAATATCGAGATTTCATCAGAAATACGAGAGAGAGAGAGAGAGAGAGAGAGAGAGAGAGAGAGAGAGAGAGAGAGAGAGAGCGTGTGTGTTTGAAATTTTTTTATTTCCTAAAAAATGGCTTTACGGATTTTGATTAAAATACCATATATTAAAGACACTGTCATGACAAATAACATGTATATCTTGATTTTCTTGGAAAAGCCTGTGAAGTCCACCTCATTTGGCAGGAATTTAGTATTATCTTGTATAGTCGTAAATGTTAAGCAATAGACGAAAATGCAATACACAAAAAATGTAGATCTCCTTAAAACACACAATTTATTTCAAATAACTTTCTTTGTGGAATAAGCCATTCAGAGATATCCACTATTAATGGTTCAAACTGTTCAATACTTCATCATTCTTTTCAAATCCTTTCAATATTCAGATGTTTCTCGTGATTACACACAAAGAGCATGGAATTTTAAGACCAGCGTATAGCGTCCAGCGCTAAAACATCTGCAGCTATTTCCAGAAATTTTATCCCAATTAAAACCAAGAAGATAGGAAAATAAACTTTCATAAGAATAATTTGTAAACCTACTAATAAGCACTAGAGGGCAGAGAAAGCCATGTAAATTTAATACATCAGATTTTTTCTAGTTATACTGTTCACAGACAGGCACACCATGCTGACCTCTTCGTTTTAAAACAAAAAGGTAAGCTTTTATTCTGGGGATTTCAAAACTCATAATTGTGTTAACATTTTTATACTATATTTTTTAAAGGAAAACAATACTTCTATTTACCACAGGTAAGTGGTAAAGAGAGAAAGAGAGAGACAAAGAGAGAAAGAGAGAAAGAAAGAAAGAAAGAAAGAAAGAAAGAAAGAAAGAAAGAAAGAAAGAAAGAAAAACAAAAAACAAAAAAATCAGTATGCAAATGCAAGTGATCATATCATTCAGAATATTAGTCTCGGGTTTACGCTTTAGGAAGTTTAATCGGATGGTGATCTAGGAGCTATATTTAACCTAGATAAATGAAGTGCTGAGTAACTCATTTTCTCTTAACACAATATAAGATCTAGGACCATTAGGAGATATTAAAATATACTTTACAAGTGTGTGTATATATGTCATGTTGAACACTGGACTGTGAACTACCTATCAATCTGGCCTGTCCTATCACGGGTTGTTGATTAACCTCTTAACATAAAAGCCAGAGTACATTCCAGTTTTTAAACGTGGCAAAATTATCAATCTGACCTGAACTATCACGGGTTGTCGATTAACCTCTTAACATAAAAGCCACAGTACATTCCAGTTTTTAAATTTGGCAAAGTAATAAAACCAAACCCGGCAGAGGGGGATGGAGTTTTTCAGGCGTATAAATCCTTAGCATGGCTTCCTTCAAAAGGGAAGTAAACCAAGTGGTTCCGTGTCGTAGATTTACGGCATGTAAAAGAACCTCAAGCCTGATAAAGAGGCCTCTGAGCAAAATTACCGGTCTTTCACACCATTAATAGACACTAGGACACACTAGTGTACAATAGGACACTAAGGACCATAGCAGCTAAAGAGCATCCATAAATAAAACTCAATTTAATTTCCCAAGCACAATCGGATACATCATTTCCACGCGGCATATATTGTAAAGGCTGATTTACCTATTCTATCTCGTTTCTTGGTAGTTCCTTGATTCTTCCTCTACATTTCACCGTAATCTCATTTTCTGGCAGGTATATTTCTGCCAACAGATATCTGTGAATCAATTAGTCAGTTGAACTTTTTTCCATGTGTTTAATTGATACTAGAGGTCTCTGTTTCAACCAGCTTTCGCAGATTTTCGTGTCACTTCCTCATTTATGAAAATTGAGAGTGACAAAGAGATCAGTACTGAGTACAGTATTTAATGTTAGCAGCAGCAACAGCATTTTAAGTTACACAACTGCTGCAGTCATTAGCGGCCTGAACATTTTGCATCGCACTTCATTTCTAGTTAATTTCTTAGTGCATCAATGTCCAGTATTCATCTTTATATATACAAGTTCAGAAAAAAAAGTTTAAGCATATGACAAGCATACTCAGAATTTTAAACCAGGGAATATTCAGAGATTAAAATGCCCATTGTTAAGTTCTTAAAAATGCGTTTCACTGATACTACCTTATTATGCCCAACTGAATATTTCATTTTGACAACAAAAACACAGGTGTAAAAGAAATGTCACTTTGTAAATAATCTGTATGTTAAGAGGTTAAGTTAAGAGTTCGGAAAGCCACATGCACTGGGATTTTCAATTCAGGTATTGTACAAAGAGTGGTGGAAAAGCCTTGTCCTTTGAGTGATGACATCCAAAGCTGCATGGCACTTGAATTGGTCTAACTCATTAAATTGCCAGATTATACTCTATAGCAGGGATGAAAAATTAAATTGAGTTTTATTCATGGACGCTCTTTAACTGCTGTGGTACTTAGTGTCCCATTCTATATTGCACGTGAATGAATGGAAATTTTGCTCAGAGGCCTATTTTTCAGGCTTGAGGTTCTTGTCGTAAATCTATAACACAGGATCACCGGCTTTACTTCCCTTCCGAAGGAAGTCACACTGAGGATTTTTACGCCTGAAAAAATCCATCGCCCTTCACCAGGTTTGAACCCGCGACCTTGGAAGCAAGAGGCTTGCATGGTAATCACTACACCATGGAGGACGACATAGCAGGGATGCCCAACCTCATTCAGAAGAGGGGAGGTTGGATGAACCTCTTTCCAACCACTGCCATGTTTTGCTGTGATCATGTAGGCCTACTCTACGTTGACAAAGATGGGCTATGTTTGACATGGTGGCTTGACTATACTGTGATACTCTTTAAAGAAATTGAGTACAGCACATCTCTATATGAACGCTGAACATCGTGGACATCATGACATTTCTATGTCACATTTCTCTTAATGACTTTTCTGGCATATCTTATTTTTAACAAGGTTATCAATGTTTGCCACAAATGATGGCATAGAAAGTCTTAGAAAACTTACCAAGTGATCATCGCTTATCCTTTCAATTCTGGCTTTTCACTTTTTTCCCTATTTGTTCCACAACTGGATATCAAGCCCTTAAGAGTATTCCCTGTGTTTGACAAGTAGATACTCTTACATTCTCTAATTTTTGTAATCTAGCTTCACCTACAAATAATTACACAAATGCTATAAAATTAATGTTTCCAGTGCTATTTCAATGTCAAATTTCATACATGAAAGAACGTGTTGATCATAGTCAGAATCATGTTACCTTTCAAAATATTGTTTGATATCTTTATCGAGATTTCAAATGCAAATATTTTTAATAAATAAGACATCTTACCTGGCCATTCTCTTGGACGCAAAAATTTTGCACTGCCCATGATTTGTGAAATAAATATCTGTATATCTTTCAATACACCAATGCAAAACATGAACTCACAAGGGCACTATTACTGCAAATGAACCTTGTGAATGGTAGCATAGTACGAGACCGACAGCTAGTAGACTAGCATGTCCTTTGGTCCATTCCCCTCATGTCAAGGAGGTGGGGTTGTTCAGAGGTCAAAGATCACTAACATGTGCAGGTTACGGTTGGGTCTGGCATCTCTATAGTTACAACTTACACATAACTTGCTTCAAAGTGTGGAAAGAAGGAATGTGGGAGGAAAAAAAATATGATCAATGCATTTTTAATTAATATCAGTAATTTTTAACTAGTTACTGAAATTACTACACTGTACCCTAGCCCATAAAGAAAGGCAGGGACATAACAGTACAGCTGTTTGCTACACTTCATTTCAGCCTTCCGTGCTGGTCAATTTTCAAAACATTTAAATAAACTATGTTATTGTCTACTGTAACAGAATTAGAGGTATAAAACTAGCTTCTGTACACATTCCATATCAACTGCATATTTTTGAAAGTTTTATCTGACTTTGAAACAAACATTACATTAATCTTATAACAGGTATGCTTAGGAGTGCAGGTTGGCAGTTCTGAAACTTAAATGCAAACATATTTGGAAACATGCTGATATATTGGAGGGAAATCTTAATCTTGTTTACTTTAAATGTGCTTAGTTGTTTTAAGTAGAAGGCTTTTAATACTTCTTAAGAACTGAAATTTGGTTGGATAACTAAGTACCTGTGTGTAACAAAAAGGTAAGAAGGTTTACATTGCAACTTAGTGTAAAATGATATGAAGTTTAAATTAAAAATCTAAAGTGAGGTTTGTATAAGTAACCTATGCTCAGTTTCAAAAGCATTGTATTTAATTTAGTATTTTTTATTGAAATCTTAAAAAAATGTTTCATTCATAATACATTGTAATTGTTCATGTTAAGTAAATTTTAACACCTTAAACACATTCAGGATTATAGATGGCAAACATTTGAATTTCCCCTCATGCTATGGACTGTGGATGGCACGCAATCTTTTAACATCATACTTGAAATAACTCTGTTTACATCCTGCAACTACGCTTTTTATAATTTAGTGTTGCTTCTAATTGATGGAAGTAGAACTAATATTTTGTTACCATATGAGTATTTATCGCATGATGGGGTGTTTGATACATCCTCTATTTTTCTAGAATAAATATCTAGATTATATGCAGTGCATGTCAACATTTCTGTGAAGTGTTTGTTTTTACCATGGCTATAAACTCTCAACAAAGAAGTTTCTTACAGGCAAAGAAACTTAGACATTTTCTACAATGCTGATTCAGGGGATGAATTAATTCCTGAATTGAATTCTGACAGCAGTGACAGTGAAATTCCAATTCCTGAAACTGACAGGCCAGAAGAGTTAGGCAACAAATACACAACATCCTAGTTACTGTCCCAATCTCTCACCATTTACATGCAATTTGGACCTAAATATTAAATTAGAAAATGAAATTATATGAGTTACATTAAATTTCTCTTGAACAATATTTTTTTTTTTTTAAATGTGTGCAAACAGACAAATCTGTAGCTGAGCCAAGTGATAAGTGTGGTACTGCAGCCTTTCACAAAAAAATCAATAATGCAGACCTGGAAATCAGATATTTCTGAAGTGAAGATATTTAAGGGCTGATGTGAATCATAGAAATTCTACAGAAGCTGGATAAGAATGTAATGGCCCGAAGACTCTGTTTTCAAAATTCCTATTTTCTTTAAAACAATTTCTCTAGCCCACTTTCTCCACATTCTTTCATTTCTTTATTTCAGTGACGGAGTGTTGATATTGATACTACAGAAGACTTTATAAATTTAAATCTATTTTAGAGAGAGTGAGTGACAAGTTTTCGACAATATACACCCCAGACTGAAAAATTGCACTGGATGAAGAAATGCTAACCTGGCAAGGACATTTGAAATTTAGTCTATAACCCTGGGAAGCTAACAAAAATATGGATTTTTAGTCAGCATGTTGTGCAAAAATATTGTGAATTCAAATGACCTCCATAAGAGATAGAGAGGTGCTTCTGCTTTCATGACTAGGCAAGATGGCGATAACAGTGATATTGTAGTCGCCCTGTGTGGAGTTCGATCCACGCACAGGAAGTTGTCAGATTGCATTAAGTCTCTGAAAGTGTGGTAATGAAGGAAGTGCTAACAAGGAGGATTACAGGTTTCTGAGCTGTTTCTCTAAAATGTATTTAATGGCCACATAAGTGGGTCAGCACTCTCAATTCTCTTCACGACCTGCTGTGACACAGGAGGCACATTAGTTTCAGATCTCACACCCCAATCTAACCAGTAAATCCTTAAAACTGAATTCAAGTACACAGGTGAGTCATGCGTCTGAACAGTTAAGTTCTTACACGACCGATCGCTTTTTGGAGGAGCCCTCAGCTCAATCTAATTTATCTGCAAATATTATAGTCAATAGGTTTTTTTATAGAATCCCAGGTAGATTTCACACCTCCTTCCCTAAGCATCCTAATGTCTCCTCTTTCCCCTGTAGCGACCGACTCTACCTTACAAGCCTACTCTCCCCTGTTGTCAGCAACCCCTGGGGCTAACCACTCTAAGGTTCACTACAGATATGGTGTTCAACGCCAGGTATATTATACCAAGGAATATGGTAAAGTAGCCAGGCAAGGCACACCCTCCCGTTCAAAATTACTAACCTTTTTCTTCTCTTCCCAATCTCTCAGATACGTAACCTCCCTGATTTCCACAACCATGCACCCTTTCAGCTCCCCCAATTCATAAGATGATAATATGTTAGCGTATTAATTAAAGCCTAGGCTAAATTGTATGGCAGAATGTGAATGCCGCATTACATACTCGGCCAGTCCTGTGTCAGCAGAGATCAGGGAATTGTGTGGGAACTAATGGGACTGCAGGGCGAACAGTTACAATTCCAAAGTTTTGCCATTTCAGACCTTAGGGAAATTGCTAAAGCTTTTCAGGCACCAAGCCCCAATAGCAATAGAGTAAACACACAGCTGGAAATGATTAAATAAACGGAAGATCAAGTCAAACGGTAAGTAGCAAAATGATTCACCTGTCAGGAGATAGTGCAGCTGCAAAATGTAGGTCACCAGTTCCAGATTAGTCGTCCTCCTCTGGGTCCGGGCACATTTTCAAATAAACCAGGGGAAAGTTTAAGGAATACCTACATAAATTTGAAACGATCGTGCTCACCAATAACTGGGTGGAACAACACAATATCTACCGTGCTACCTCAATAATAAAGACAGCGCTGAGTTGGCACAAAAACGTTGCCTATAGAAACCCGGATATGACACGGGAAAACTTTAAACCAAGGCTACTAAACGCTTTTGTTCATGTGGCCAAGGAGGAAATGCTGGAATTTAAATTGAGGTAACGGGTGCAAGACTTAAGCGAACCCACACAACAGTATGTACACGACGTGATAGCGCTGTGCGACTTAGTCAACCCGGATGTCAGAGAAAGAACGGGCCAAACACATCCTAAGGGGATTGAGGCCATCGCTCATGGTGCAAGATTTACCTAACAAACCGCCCAAGGTGAAGGCATTGGTTCAGTTTGTGCCTAGGATAGACAGAATGTTACTTAGCAGGGAAAAGAGTTGACCTAATTAGTGCACATGTCACCACTCCCAGCGGACACGAGCAACGTTTGCAGGAACAAATCTCAAACGTGGCTAAGATGATACAGAAATTGTCACAACAGGTGCAGGAAATTAAATTTAATTCCCGTCCACCCGCCCCTTGCACAACCATCCAAAGGGAATCGGGCAGGAATTACGGACCGCCACCCAAATTTGGAAGAAACTCCTATGGTCAGAGGAGGAAGATGTCCACCAAAGCCATCTGTAGCTATTGCAGAAGGATAGCGCTTGTGAGGCCAATTGCCAAATGCAGAGGAGAAATAAAATGTTCACTCCCAGCCTCCAAGCAATCGTTCCCCATAAGAACTATAGTTGCCAGCGTGGTGGAAACCATTAACACCGGCAAACGCATTGCAAACGATAAGAACAGCCAATGGGACACAAAAAAATCGATATCCATTAACACCGGCAAACGCATTGCAAACGATAAGAACAGCCAATGGGACACAAAAAATCGATATTTTGATACAGGGAGCTCGGTGAGCATTATAGATGGTAGCTTGGTAGAAACAGATAGACAGCACCCCCAAGCTTAATTCTTCAAACAGCAAATAAAAATTTACTTGCAGCACAATATCAAACCAGGCACAAATTTCTGAATGGGAGGAATAGAATTTCAAGAACAGCTATTGGTAGTACAACATTTTCCGCATAGTTTGTTACTAGTAACAGATTTACTTCAAAAGTAAAAAACAGTGATAAATCTTGCTAATTGCACGATAAAACTGACATTGCAGACGGCAAGGTTAGCATAGCGCGTAAAGAAAAATGAGAGTGCCCAATGGAACGGATTATGCTCGAACCTGACACACTGGAAACTAAAACAAAGCAGCATGCAATATCTACATACAGAACGACTACCATTCGCCAATACACAAGTAAATATTAAGCTACCACTACTACCCACAAACACCATTACTGCAACCATACATTAACACCATGTAGGTAAACCACATCAACATTCCAACAATGCGAAAAATCAGCTAATTCAAATCCAGAATAACACAGCTGCTCCCCAGATATTTAGAGGAACCACACTGGCAGTCATATACGAAGTCGCCTTAGTCCAGGCCGATGCATTTAAACGAGAAACTGCGAAGCAGAGAGAAATTAAATATGCAAAATCTAATCTTAATTCGCAACTGGAGGAAGGGCAACAGAAGCTATTAGTTAAGTACAAACATGTATTCGCAATCAGCTTGCAACAATTGGGAACCAATATAGCAGTTCAAACTACAGCTAACTACTACCACCCGATAAAGCAGAAACAGTACAAGGTGTGCTATAGGCAAAGGGAACTCATTAATAACCAGGTTGAAGAAATGAAAGACTCTGGGATATCACAGACTCACAAAGTAGCTGGGGCTCTCCAGTGATTTTAGTCACAAAAAAAAGATGAGAGAATGTCGATTTTGCGTAGATTACAGTAAACTCAATGCACAAACGGTTTCGTCAGTACACCCACTACCATAAATAAGACGATCTACCCAGCTACCTAAGAAACTCAAAATGTTATTGCATTCTTGATTTACTTGGCACATATTTTCAAGTAAGAAAATACTCTTCGTTCGTCACTCAGGATAGACAATTTGAGTATGAGAGGTTATCTTTACCGTTAGCGAACCGCCTTTACAGAAATTGGGAACAAATTACTACGAGGTCCACGGTATAAAAAAAAGCATTCAATACTTAGATGACATAATTGTCTGCGCGCACATTTGAAGAAGTATTATTGAACCTGGAGACAGTATTCAAAAAATTGAAAGCGCACACATTTAGGCTCAAACCACAGAAATGTTCTTTTAGGAATGGATAAAATTAAGTTACTAGGGTATGAAGTGTCGGCAGCAGAGATCGAGCCCGACAGGGATAAAATTCAGGCAATTATGCAATTGAGGATTGTCAAGGAAAGTAGACAAGAATTATGGCAGGTTTCCTTCTACATGTGGTTTGTGAGTAACTTTGTAGCGGTCACGAGACCACTAGATCTAAAATATGCGATCAATAAGTTATGTGGGGTAAAGAGCAGCAAGAAGCGTTTCAAAACTTGAAAGACTTAATGGCGGAAGCTCCGGTTTTTGCATATTTTATACCAGGGGCCAAAACACAAATGCACTGCAACGCCAGCGCGCACGGCATAGGATGCTGCATTCTTCAGGAAAAAGGAGAGAAAATGCATCGAGTAGGTTTCGTGCCTAGGAGTTTGAGCAAAGCCGAAAAGCAGTGCAGCATTTCACAACAGGAATTATTAGTGGTCATGTAAAAACTATCCAAGTTTCGCCAATACATGTACAGTTACCCTGTAACCATAGTGACAAATCATGCCTATGTCACTTAACTAAGGTTGGGGATCTATCAAGGGGGTGGGCACGCTACAGCTTAATGCTTCAGGAATTCGAATACACGGCCCAAAATAAATCGGATGTAACGAACAAAGTCGCGGACTGCTTATCAAGAATGCCCGTAGATCAGCAGGAAAGTGAGGCGATGCAAGAAAGTGAAGGTAGCATCACCTGCCTATTAAAACCCGTGGAAGTAGCCCAAAAACACGGAGGAACCCCAGTTAGAACCGCTGATCCAAGCGTTGAAACAGCCGAGCACGGTAAATACAAAGTTAGCCCGACAAGTTACAAAACATTTATTAACGTCCAACGTACTTTATAGGAAAAATGCAGTCGGTATAGGAGACATGCATTAGTTGATTTTGTATCGTTTTCTGGCGTCTTTTGAGGCGTGTCCTTCACCTTACCTATTGCAGTGCGTGGTGGCTTGATAACACAGTATAAGGAGGGGGGAAGATGGGAGGTTGTTGCCTTTGCTTTTTCTGGTGTTATTGAAATCCAAACATGTGTAATGTCTCAGAACCAGTCATGCCGTATACTAACGAAATTACTCGTGGACGTATGTGGGAGGCTCGTCGCACTGTTACAGTAATTGCAACGGCAGTGCAAGAGTGTTTTATAGTAAATTACTGCATAAAAATATGCCAGGAAAGTGGGGAAGACGGTATACATACCCGTCAGAAAGTGGACACTCCCTGTAAAACATCCGCAGATGATGATACTTGTTTACTAAATGCAAATTACTCTTTTGTTATTATTGACTGATCACGTTTAGAAACTAGAGATAAATATGTATATGGTTTACCGAATATGACATACATATTATGGCAATAAATTGGGTTATAGTTTTGTCTATAATCCTGCTGTATTCCTATAATCAGCAATATGTTAGAAAAGATGTATTAGCCAGTTACAGTTTGAATTAGAGAGAAAACATGTTGCTTTACTTATTTACTATTTAGTTATGTTTGCTTCTATGGACCAACAAGCATTGATATCAGTGCGGTGCTTTGGTTTTGTTTATTTTTGTTAGAAAGTGCTGCCTTGCTATGTATTTAATGAATACCATTCAAGCTTTAATTTGCACCCTCTGTAAATCTCAACTACACATTCTACATTTCGCTAACCTGGGCGCTCACCAAGTTTTCCCCTTAACTTTTAACCCCTTCAAAGGCGTGTCCTGCACTAGTCGATAAGGTATGGGCTACCAATCACGATAAGAGGTCTATATGGCAAATTGAGTGCACTCACTCTCCTCTTTTAGCCAATACGGCCGAGAACGTAAACATTATTTCGTTTCTACGCCATTTTCTAACCTTTGTTGTGGTTACTGGTGTAACTATTAAGCACCATGGCCTATAGCAACCAATGAAAAGGCCATCGTTTCGCAAGGCCACGTAAAGAATAAATGTGACATACACGTGAGGTTCAGTGAGATTTTTTTGGCGCTCTTTGTACCAAACGGTTTAAAGCAAGAAATACTTTACAACAATCATAACAGGTGGACACTTGGGATTCGCCAAAACAGTTTACAACATCAATTCGCATTACTATTGGAACGGAATAAAAAAGCTATACAATATGTAAACAAATGTAAACAGACGTGTCTCGTGTCAGCAACGAAAGGAGCCAGTGAACCAGAAAGCTGCACGGTTAATACAACCCATAAAATGTAACTATTTAGGAGAAAGATTCTCAATTGACATTTTTGCACCTTCCCGAAATTGAAAAGAGGCAACCGTTACTTAATAGTCGCCACAACATTTTATAAAGGTTTTTGGAGCTATGGGCTATTCTTAAGGCATCTGGAGAATACGTAGCCGAGGTTTATTTTGAATGTCATTTGCAGCCGCTGCGCGCCGAAATATATGCTATCGGACCGAGCTTCAGTGTTCATGAGCGAAGTGGCACAGGAATTATTCAGGTTAATGGGGTCAATTCCAAATTTTATAACATCTTATAGGCCTCAGACGAACGGTCTCACGGAGAGAACAAACAGAACTATTGCTCAGATACTAAGTAATTATGTGAATTCACAATATATAGATTGGGATAGTAACCTGCATCATATTAGGCTTCAATAAATGCTAGTAAGCAAGGTAACACAAAATTCACGCCGTTCGAGCTTATCTACGCACGAAAGACTTTGCTACCAGCCACGTACAGCTGCAGGCTACAACGCAAAATTTATTCGTTCAGAAACCAGAAGACATGTTAAAGGCAAGAGCCTTTGCTGTTAAGCCATAGGGAATAGTCAAAAAAGAAATAAGTATCTATACGATCGGAAAATGAGACACGTGGAATACAAAAATTGAGGGCTAGTAAAATTGCACGCCGCAGGTGGAAAGTAGGCTAAGCAACAAAATGATTAATGATTTACGCGGTTCCGTACAACATAGTGCAAAAACTAAGTCACCTAAATTATGCTATGAAAGCCGGAAATTCTACAAAGCAGCAGAGCATTCACATACGTAGAAGTTCACGCTACTACGTGTAAGAAGAGGAAATAGAGGAAGGTTGCCGACATACAATAGCAGGAAGAATGTCTGACACAGCACTGTCCACCACACACACTAATGCAATACTGCAGGCATGAACGATAAATACATTGCCCTGCGCAGTGAGGTAATGAAAGGAAATAAATTATATACGGAAAAAGGACCTAACTCGTAAACTTCCGGCGATACCTTTTAAAATGTTTGGAAATCCGACTTATGTTAACCTAGTCATTAAGGGTTTCCGAAACATTTGTCCTACAATTAAGCAATGCGCATGGGCAGGAGGATACCAGATGCTGAAACCATCCTGCTGTTACAGCGGTAGCAGGAGATGGCGTGCACCAAGCCACTGCTACTACCCACCTTACTCCCCAAGTGAAGGGCAGGGGACAATCGCCATAATAGTAACGGGGGCCGTATGGAAGCCCCTTCCCCGGACGGCTTACCCGACATCTATGTCCTTGATGTTCAAGGTAAAAATGGCAAAGGTGGGCATCCAGCACCTAACCACAGGAGGATCAGCAGGTAAGCCGCTGGCGGTATACCCAATCGACAAACTACAGATGGACAATGGTAATTTTCGCAAATTACGCGAAGTAACTTTTGGCTTCGGCATAGACGGAAAGGAGGGACAAAAGAGAGGTTTGGTCCTGGTGGCCACCAAGTGCGAATGCTAGCCGCCACGGATAAACTAGACCACTATGAAGTGCTAGAAACGGTATTAACAAAAGAACACGCATGGTTAACCTGAACGAAGGACGAATTAAAGTCTATAACGGAAGTTTGCTACAGCCTTTAAGAAAATAGATCGACTTAGGTCGTACAAGGAGCCAACATCACTTACAACATACAAACAAAATTGCAAAACGTGTCAAACAAGAATGTCTAACGCTGGGGAACTCCTACAGAATACGCTACAAACTGTCTTGTTCATAAAGCACATGAATACTTTGCTGCTATGTCGTTATGACATTCCCATTGTAAGTCATCCCCTACGAAATGTTTATCAAACTAGATAGACTGGAAGATGATTTGGTTAAAACTTTCAACTGGTAATATCCAAAAATTAACCGTACAGATACTTCGATTTAGAAATCACGTGTAATCAGCCAGACGTGTATCTTAGTTAACTATTACAATGCCAGTTAAGCAGAAAGATGAATGGAAACTATATGCGTTCATGTACATCCCATTCACGTGGGACAACACAACCTGTTCCATTATACATTGCGCCACCTATGCAGCGATAAATGGAAAAACACATCACCGGAACAGCAATAAGGGTAAATGCGACCTGTATAAATCCACGCTGTTATATATCGAGGGAATGACAGTAAAGGAGTCGTATGCATTTGTCCCATTTCAATTTCACACGGCAACTAAACCTCTAGTAACAGAGACAGAAACGGACGAATACGTGAAAAACCACCCTGTAAGCCAGGTGAAAGCATCGTGCGGAGAAACAAGTTACCAAATACCAGTGCCCCTAGCAGGAACCCCAGGAGCAATAAAGATTAGTGCGGCTTGCTCGTGCACTCTACAAATGGGACACGCAGTGTCCATTCCAGAAAAACTCCCATCGCAATAGACCCAAGTAGCAAAAGCAATGCATTTAATACCTGCGAGATGGTCGACTCTACTGACACTCAAAATCCATCCCCTAGCGACGCCAAATCAATTAGTATTTACAAATCGTACAGTGCTTAAACACCAATTGGTCGATAGAAATGTCCAATTGGAATTTATTACAAGCAGCAGAGCCGATAACAAACAGTAAGGCAAGCGACAATAACGTCACCCATGTTGATTATACTGTACGCTTGGACAGCCCTGTTAACATTGTTAGTAGGTCTCATGTTGATACAGCGGCCGAGCACCATCACAGGTTCAATGATACAAGGAAGAAGCAATTGAAATAACTTTAAAAGTGATATGAATAATAATAATAATAATAATAATAATAACAACAATAATAAAAATAATAAATAATAATGCTATAGTTTGTAAGATACAAGTAAGACGCCACCCGGAACAGCCAGAATCGCGGAATTTTGATTTTGACAACACTAAGGACCACGCAGAAGAACAGGCTTAAACACAGCGGGGAAAAAAGAGGAAATTAGCTGATAAGTTAATAATCTAGATCAAGGGTGGCGAAAAACGACTTCCTTCCGCGAGTCACCAAATATGCAACACGCACTGCATCACTCAAAGAAACGACTAGAAAAGAATGTAGCTATTATCTTTATTGATTCTTATTTCATTGTTCGGGCATGAACGGGTGGTGAATGATAGTGATGATGATTCGGCGGCGGTTGGAACGTTAGTAATGCGGAGTGGTGCGCAGAGGACCCACCATGACGAATTGCTCGACGAGATTCCATATAAGGATGCGACCTTCATCGAGCTTCTGTTGACTGGCATGTAGCTGTGTTAATTGATTGCTGATGTCTGAACGTGCTTTGTGATGCAGCTCCTGGATCGCTGCGACTGACACCTCCAAAACGCCCAGCCGCTCACATGGCGCGCGTTCTATGTCTGGACGTGGCAGTTGAGGAATTATGGTGTTGTATATAGTGTCTTCGATTCTGTAGAGCTTCCTCTGTATTGACTGGATGGTCTCTTTCTAAAACGTGTGTTCCTCTGGATGTGCGAGTCCGTCCTCCAGCTTCTGGAGGAGAGTGTGTGTAGCTGATCAAATTTCGTGATGTAGGCTGTAGTGAGAATTTGAAGATCCTGTACGGTAGCTTCGACATGGCTGAGGCGGTGGATTCTGGCTTCTCAAAATGCTTCAGTTACGGCGGAGGTGGCTGCGCTCTCACTTGGCGGCGTCGGTGGCTGTGGTTGTCCTGCGGTGTACACTGGAGGGACCGATGCTGGTTGAGGTGTGGTTTCAAGTTTTGGGTACAAGCCTTGCAGATGACGCAGTACCGGGGCCATCAGCGGAGTTCGTGTGCTGTGCATGCCGCAGTGAGGTTAGGCGAGCCGCAATAGTTGCATCTGGGCGGTACTGCGCAATACCGAGTCGTGGCCGTGTCCGCAGCACTGGCGACATGGCTGGTGGTTTTCCGCTTGGCTAGCTTCAGTTCGTAAAACACCCCTAATAAGGGCAGCCCAAACCTCAAGGCTGCCTCTCAGTCGGCCGGGTCAGACAGTGCCAGCGGGATGAGTGTCGTTTGGGCCGCGGGACACGACGATTCTGGTTGCCTTCATACTTGAAGGCCATTGGAGTTGAGCAGCGGTGAGGATGAAGCGCGTAGGCATGTCCCGGGCAACTCCGAAGATCACTGTAGTGCATCCTACTGGAGGAGCTGGAAGCGACTTTGGTGCATTAGACGTCTATGGTGTGACTGCAGTGCAAGATGTGCTTGTAGAATGAGGTTCAACTGGTGCCGGTGATGGCTGAGGCTCAAGTTGTGATGTGGTGCTGATTGGTCGTGCTGGTTGAGACTGCTGGTGTCGCGGCGAAGCCGTGACCGTGGCGAAAGAAAGCCCGGTCAGCGGCGGTGGAGAGGCAGCCCTACCGGAGGAGTGGCCTCAGGTGTCGGCGGTTGTACAGCGACCCCCTTGGCGCGTGCCGGGGAATAGCCGGCGGTTTCTGCTGGAACACTATCGGTGAAACAGTGTTGTCTCTTCTTGGCCAGCTCCGGCGAAGTCCTCCCTCTGAAAATGTATCCAACTGGATCAAATTAAATGGCTCGTTTTTGTTGCTTGTTTTTTTATTTGGAAAAGGGAGACAGAAGAAAAGTTGGACAGGAGACAGAGTTGGCTTATTTCGGGGTAGGGATGATCGTAAGGAAGGATGATTGCTTTGTGCGGATGTGGTTTCAGGAGTAGTGGTGAGGATTGCGTTAGGTTAAAGGTAAAGGATCTGCGCAGTCCCGCATAAGCACCTGTATCAGGTTCGTAATGTCGGGAGCTGCCTTCCAATAGAAGGGAGCGCGGAGGGTATGGGTACTGGGTTGCAGCAGTGGCCGAGACCCTGCCTACCGCCGAAGGAATTGTCTGGTGTGTGCGGGAGGGAATTAAGGGTGGGAACTTTATTTGCGAGAAGTGCCTGGGCACATGAGTGCTTGAGTCGAGGGCGATAAGGTTTAGCGGTGGCGAGTGGTGGGTGAACCCGGAATGATCTGTTGCTCGATGAAGTTCCTGACAAGGATGTAGCCTACATCGAGCTTCCTATGGCTGGACTGTACTTCTTGCAGTTGTGCGAGGATGTCGGCACGTGCTACGTGATGTTACTATAGGATTTCGGCGGTTGTGGCTTCCATGGCGTTCAGCTGCTCAGGTCTGTCCTCGCAGTTGTCTGGTGTTGAATGTGACATCAAGAAGGCCTCGAGGCTCTTATCCATGCGACGAAGCGTCCTGTTGATGGAAGCGACGAGTTCCGGGTCCTCTTCAACTGGCGTCTCTTGAATTGTGAGTTGAAGTTTGGCCAGCTGCTTGGTGGCGGCAAATTTTCTTGCATACCCACTAAAACCTCCTCCACCGGAAGGAAAATGGATGGTAGAGAAACAGTGGAATAAAGCCTAAAGGTTTTGCGGTCCCGCATAGCACCCGCGTTAGTAATTGAGAGCTGTTGGCTGCCGCCCTATGGGCGGGAGCGGATAAAGGTAATGACTATGGTGCAGCCATGAAACCTGACTGTAACACTAGTGGAAATAGCAAGGATTTAGGAAAGAATGGAAATTATGAATGTGTAGGAGAGGTAGGTTGAAGTTGAACTTACTTGTGGTGATACTGAAGTATATATCCGCATATTTTTTTCGAGTGGAGGAGAAAATGATTTAATCACTGACCCCAGCACCGATGGGAGTCGGGACTGAGAGTGTGGGACTCACCAATAGTCGTAATACCCACTAAAAACTCCTCCACCGGATGGAAAAAGGAAGAAGGAAAAGTGGAATGTGTGGCTTTGTGCGGTCCCGCATAGCACCCGCGTTAGTATGTGAAGGATGGAAGCTTCCGCCCTATGGGCGGGAGCGGGTAAAGGTAGTTACTAGGTTGCAGCTATGAAACCTGACTGCAACACTAGCGGGAATGGCGAGGGTTTGGTAGAGAATGGAGGTTAGGTTTGAGTATGGTACCGATGATACTGCTGTTGCTGCTGGTTATACTCCTTGCATTGCTGCAAGAAGCGTGCGACTCCCTCTGGATCTTTCTTGAATCTGGAAGCTGGAGCAGAGTTTCGGATGGTGTCGTCTATGGCGTTGAGTCGTGATGAAATGGTGTCGAACTGCTCAGTTAGGAAACCTTGCTGAGCAGCTGATGTAGCTTAAAGTTCTCGGATGAGTTCCTCCAGGGCTGTCAGCTTCGTCATGTTCAGGAACTCCGCGTGGAGATCCTGAACGGCGTCACGTAGGCCCTGGACTTCCTTGATGATCGGCGTGAGTGATGGTGCTGGTGATTGTGCTGGTGTCGGCGTCTGTGGAGCTGTCACTGGCTGCGGCGTAGGTGCTGGCGGCGTCGGCGATGCCTTCCTGCGGGGATGCAGGGGGCAGAGCGCTTGGCCGGTGAAGTGAGTTGAACCTCCACAGGTCGCACAGTAGCGGCGTCGGCAGCGAAGGTCGTGCTGGGTGCACGAAGACGTGGTGCAGGTGGAACCACAGTAGTGGCACCTGGGTTGTCCTGAGCAGGTCGACACCTCGTGCCCGTAGGCACAGCAGCGCCTGCAGGGTGCCTGGCGTTCTAATCGGCTAACCTCGATTCGTAAGCACCGCCCTAACAAGGGCAGGCCCGTCCTCAAGGCAGCTTCATAGTCGCCAGGGTCTGCGTACTCGATCCTGACGAGGGATGCAGGTCCCTGTGCTCCGAAGATCCGAGTGGCCTTCAAGGCTGAAGGCCACTGCTGGTGAGCTGCGCTGACGAGGAACCCGACTGGCAGGTCCCTCGGGACCCCTCGGATGACAGCGCTGTACCTCCCATGAGGCACAGGCTGGAAAGTTCCCAGAATCGGCGGCGTGAACCCCGGTGATGTTGGCGGAGACTGCGACTGGTGCCGCGGCGAAGCTGCGCAGGATGGCGGCGAAGCTGCGGTAAAGGCATAGGTTGCCCCGGGCTGCGGCGAGTTCTCCTCGGCGGATGCCGGAGGAGAAGATCCTACCTTAGCAGGCTCGGCGACTCTACGTTGCTTCTTCTTCGCCATCACGGAGCTGATCCGCATATATATTTTTCGAGTGGAGGAGAAAATGATTTAATCACTGTCCCCAGCTCCGATGGGATTCGGGACTGATAGTGTGGGACTCACCAATAGTCGGCATACCCACTAAAACTCCTCCACCGGATGGAAAAAGAAGGAAAAGTGGAATGTCGTGGCTTTTAGCTGTCCCGCATAGCACCCGCGTTAGTGAGAGATGGAAGCTGCCGCCCTATGGGCGGGAGCGGGTAACGGTAATTACTAGGTTGCAGCCATGAAACCTGACTGCAACACTAGTGGAAATGGCGAGGGTTAGGAAGAGAATGTAGGTTAGGTTTGAAGATCGTACCGATGATTCTGCTGTAGGTGCTGGCTGTACTGGTTGTATTCCTTGCAATCCTGAAGGAATTTGGCGTCTCTGTCCGGGTTCGTCTTAAACCTGGGTCCAAGAGATGAGACCCGGATGGCTTCTGTGACGGCTGTAAGTCTCGATGAGGTGCTGTCGAACTGCGCAGCCAGGAAAACCTGTTGGGCAGCTGATGAGGTTTGAAGGTCCCTGATGAGTTCCTCCAGGGCTGTCAGCTTCGTCATATTCAGGAACTCCGCGTGAAGATCCTGAACGGCGTCACGTAAGCCCTGGACTTCCTCGACTATCGGCGTGAGTGGTGGGCAGGTCTTGGCGCTGGTGTCGGTGGCTGTGGAGCGGTCACTGGCTGCGGCATAGGTGCTGGCGGCGACGGCGATGCTTTCCTGCGGGGATGCAGGGGGCAGAGCGCCTGGCCGGTGAAGTGAGATGACCCTGCAGGGTGCCTGGCGTTCTAATCGGCTAACTTCGATTCGTAAGCACCGCCCTAACAAGGGCAGGCCCATCCTCAAGGCAGCTTCATAGTCGCCAGGATCTGCAAACTCGATCCTCACGAGCGATGTGAGTCCCTGAGCTCCGAAGATTCTGCTGAGATTCTGTTGGTGAGCTGCGCTGGTGAGGAACCTCACATGCAGGTCCCTCGGGACCCCTCTGATAACAGCGCTGTAGCTCCCATGAGGCACACGCTGGATCGGCGCAGTTTTGGAAGCTCCCAGGATCGGCGGCGTGAACCCCGGTGATAATGGCGGCGACTGCGGAGGCAGTCGCGGGAAGCTGAGCGGGCTGGCGGCGAAGCGGCTGTTGTAGCGTAGGTTGCCCTAGGCTGCGACGAGATCTCTTCGGCGGGTGCCGGAGGAGACGAAGAGGTTCCTGCCTGCTTAGGCTGTCTGTTTTTGATTTCTGAGCCTGTCAATTTCAATTTTGATGGCCGGTTTCCATGTGGAACTGAACTGTAACCCAGCGCCCCGATTCAGCGTACCCCTCTCGGATATGGCCAACGTCTCCTTGACCCTGCGCTTCCAGAAACCGTCACATTTGGCCACGATGGTTGTGTCGCGGAAGTTGGCTCTATGGTCCATTTTAAAGCAGTGTTCTGCTAATCCGGACTTATCAGGCTGCATCAAATGGCTGGTCCTCTCACGCTCCTTGACCATGGTGGTTACGATCCTGCCGGTTTGTCCTATTACGGGACCTCGCATTCACAGGGAATGCGGTACATCCTCAGTACATTGAGATCTAGCTGGATCTCATAAGTAAAGACTAAATCCACTAAAAACTCACAGGGTACACCAAACACACAGATAACAAATTCACACCAGAAGAGCACAGGAAGTAACACTTAACATTTCACACGTGATCTGGCATGAAATAAGGAATAATCAAGCAAAGCGAGAATGCACGTCTTGCCAAGAGCAGAATTATACACTAACTGCAAATCAAGTATCGACAGAGAAAAGCTAGGAAAAACGTTCAGAATCAGAATTTCTTCAATGATGCATGCAGGATAAATTTGGAATGCGCAGTGCAGCTCATGCATATGAATTACAAATCGAAAGAAAGAGGTGTAAATAGTACAAAAAGGGAATAAGGATGGAAAGGGGAGGAAAGGCATGAAAAGTTAATGCAGAGCCCCACCCACCTTAGTAACAGAATAAATATAAGCTTGTAAGTATGAAATGAGTCACTACAGCTTAAATATGTAGTATAGCAAATTAATTTGTGAGTGGTGCGCCATGAGCGGAGTTATATGGCCAATTTTTTTCGAGTCAACAGTTGATGCCTGTACATACGTTAATACAATTTTGCCCCCCTTTTTAGAGAATTAACAGACAGAGAGGATGATTTTGTCTTTTTCAACAAGACTCTGCAACAGCTCATATGGTCAATATTTTGATGAGAACAATAGAAAGTGTGTTTGGGGACAAAATTATTAGTATAGATTTGTGGCCCCCTCGGTCCCCCAACCTAACTCCCAGTGATTTCCATCTCTGGGGTAACTTAAAACAAATTGTACAAGACAAACCCACACACCTGGAAGAATTAAAACAAAATATCTGCCAGAAATTGCCAGCATTTCTCAAGTGAACTACAGCAATTTATGGATAGTTTCTTAAAGAGGTGCCAAAAATATATGGATGACGACGGTGGCCAGTTTCAGCATCTCCTTTCATAAAGCTGATAAGTAAAGCCCTTAAAAGTAGTTTTAAAAATGTTGTATGGTTTCATTCGCGCCTTTCTATGATAGCAGCAGTTGGCAACGAGCGCCGAGGATGTCGACAGGTAAAACACTGCGCAGCCGATTCGTAGCTTTTTGGCTCTCTCTGTATATTAAATATATTACATTAAATTTTCATTTTACATTTTGAAAGAGATCTAAACAATAAATTACAACATTTCAGAGATGGTTTGCTTAACAAAGATTGTATACTAATGGGGGTTTCAAAATTGTTTGTAATTAATTCAGAATAGAGCTAATTTTTCACATAAGGATAGTCAAAAAAAATTATCTATTGAACCCAGCTCTCCACAATCATAGTAGGAATCATCTTTAACTTTAATTCTATGGAGTGTTCAGGTGTGGATATTTGCCCTGATCTGATTCTAAGAACAAAAACGATTACCTTTCAAGGAAGATTAACATGATAGAACCAGGAATATTCTGTACAATTTTCTGAATATAGTAGCATTTAGTTTATCTGATTTTGTTGCCATTTATCAAATATTAATTTTTTTCAATGTCTTAAAATATAAGTATATGGCAAACTGTCAAATTCTCCTTTCTCTCTGCCTAATTTTGCTAATTTATCTACCTTTCATTGCCTTTAATGTTTTTATGTCCAGGAATCCAAAAGAATTTGATAGATATGTTATGTTTGTTTTTAAATATTAAGTACTTTAAATTCAGTAAGTGCCAGTTACAATTGGAATAGAATAAACTGATTTTAGTTATTCTAAATGCAAAAGACGATCTGTAAAAATTACTAAATTCTTTAGAAGACTGAGTTGTATAAAGAATAGCCTGTTTAATAGCAAATATTTCAGCATTAAACACAGATGTAGAAGATGGTAGCTTAATGGTTTTGAAATGAGATTTTCAATATAGAAGGCAGCACCTAGTGAATTATCTTCCAAGCATTTTGAACCACCAGTATACATTATTGTGGTCAAATTGCACATCATGTTAACATGAAGTGCATCTAGTAATTTCTTATTTATATCAGTATTATACAGATTGTACTGGAAGAGTTAAGTGTTCACTTCTACTTCATGTATGAGTGTCTCATAAGAATATGAGAAACAAGGATAGATTGAAAATCTGAAGATAGTTTCTTTATATTCAATAGCTAAATTAAAAGCCTTAAGAATTGTTTCTCCTTTGTATTTCTTATAAGCAAATCAAATTTCTGGAGTAACAACAAAAATAAAAACCTCATAAAATAATAGTAGTAGGCCTATTTTTTAGATCCCAAGGAACAATCACAAATATGTTTGTGAAATGGAGGGGGAAATATAGAATTAATAAAAGTATTCAAGATACAATTACACAGAACATTATAAAATATTCTGTAACTATCTTTTGGAATCATGCATATGGTTTAAACAGAATGTAAAATGTATTGTCATTTAGAAAGCAGTTTATTTTTACAAATGATTCTCTTTTTATTGCTGTTGCACATTTTTTGTCATTATCATTACAATTTTTTTCTTATAGCTTAAGTTTTTATGTAAATGTTATAATTTGTAACAAACTTTTTTTGTTTTGTTTTTGTAATATTCACTTATAACATTTTTGTTTAAAATCACTAAATTTATATGTGTCACTAGGCAAACTCATTTATGAGCCAGACTAATAAATAAATGGTTGGTAAGTTGCAACTGTTACGATAAAAATTTTATATCCAGCGATTCTCTTCTAAAATCTAAAAGAAATCATTTTAAATTTAAATTTTCATTCTATGCAGAGTTTTCTTCTTATATGATATAATATTTTACAATATTTCTTAGTTTGTTTAGAAACAAATTCATCTGTATGGTGTATCATACTTTGTCTACCATGGCAGTCAACAAATGTAGGTGGTTCTTGAATTTTTTTCAAATAAATAAAATATTATCACTGTAATTTAAATATGTCAAATTTCATAATTACACCTTTAATAACAATTCCTTTCTTATCATCCTATTTTCTTAATATTGCGGCATTTTATTAATATTGGGATCATACTGTATAATAAATTACCAAATGTTCTGAAACTTGCCACCTCAGAGTGTAAATTTAAACATGACAAAAAAGTTACTATTAGCGCACAGTTTACTGAATTTCGGGAATTATGTTGATTTATTATATTATTATTTTAAGTACTTTAGCATCTTTTAAAACAATTATGTATATTATTATTAATTTATGTATTACCTTTATGTATTTAACCTATGTATGCATTATTCACTTTATTTATGTATGCTTTCACTTTTGTACTCTTGACAATATCATGTGAATTATTATAATTTCCACGGTTGATAATGAATCGAATCAAATCAAATTCATCTCTGGCTGCAATGCTTGGTGAAGTTGTGCTTTTTCTAACCTATACATGCCTTTGCCATAAAGGTGATTATAAAATGTAATAAAACTATAACAAAAACTTGTCTGATTAATTATGGATAAAAAACTACTTTTACATGAAGTCAAAAATTCCTTTTTTTAAAATATTTCCTGTATCAGTTGCTATGAAATAACATACTTGAACATATATTTTCCCATATGCCATTTTAGCAATTTCCTCAAAGTGAGGATGTTAAGGGGCCACACTAAAAAAAACCGACATATTTATTTTAAAATAATTTGCATTCCAAAATTAGAACTCTTTGCCATGTATTGCTATTTAAAACTTCGATATGATAATGCTTAGGAAATTACATGAAGTTTTCCTTACTAATCTGTATTTGTGTATGTCAGCCGATTTCAGTGTCTTTTTTTTGGTTATAAAAGGAAAGTTTCTAACAGTTTTGATCGCAAAATGAGCACAGAAACAGGCATGTTTTAATGTTTATTAATGCCCCAGAAACAAACTAGCATTTAATAACATTGTATGCATTACACTACAAATTATAATGTAGTTCAAATTAAATGAGATGGCAACTTCTGCTTTTGTTTGAACTTGAGCTCCCTCCCCCATCCCTAAAACTAACTTTACAATTTGAGCCCTGTGGAATGGAAAATAACGCACTGGGATTAATATACCTGGGCAGAGTTTGATGATGGCCTCCTACCGTGATGTCATACGCCCGTGTTGCAGCCTTATTCCTAGTATGCATTGATCAAACTCAATTTTGTTCAGAGGCGAGCGATATATGTTTTGATTGGTTGCTCCTCAAAACAACAAATATTTTACAAGTCTTTTATAACCGAATGGAAACACACGTTACATTATCATAAAAACGTTTCTGTGATACTATAAAAATATAACAGGAAGTTCAATTTGAATCCTATGACAATTACAGAGCACAACTCGGAAACATTTGATCAGACAGCAAAGGAAACATTTTGTTCTTTGTTTAGCTGTGAGATGCAATTACATTTAAGAAAGGAATGGAGTCACATTATTGTTGTTAAATGCAAGATCTTATTTGTAAAATTGTCAAATTTATATGTAGCTTGTGTCAGGTTCAGAAGATGTAAACCAGAACATGGATAGGCGATTAATTTAAGGATTCTGCACAAAAAGATCAAAGGGAGAAATGAGTGTAAGCATGGTAAATAATTCTACTCTTGTCAGAAGCCAATACTTCTAATGCTAAGCATCCAACTGTTGACATCACTGTACAAGAAAGCAACAAATACATAAATTACACATAAGTACAATATAAGCTATTTATCATACGGTTTCACATATACTGGAGACGAGAGGAAACCATTCCAATACTGCAGTGTGCAATTTGCATTGAAACACTTAAATCATTTGATGAAACTTTCCCTTTTGAAACACCATTTTGACAACAAGTATGGTAATTTGAAACACAAACTATTGGGATATTTTCAGAGAAAACAATCAGATTTATCATCAAGGAAAAATTAAAGAGCTGCATTAGCATGATCTAAAGGCTCCAGGGGCATGTTATGAAATCAGTTAGAGTAGCTAAGGCATGAAAACCTTACAGGATCAATCATTAATATTACCAGCAGCTGTAGACATGGTTAAAATAATGTTTGGAGTTAAAAGCAGCAAAACATTTTGAAGTGATTCCATTATCCAATGATACCATATGCCAAAGAGTTTTAAATTTGTCCTCAAGTGTTAAGCAGTAGTTAAGTGAAAAACTTTATGCTACTCTGTGTTTTTCCATACAAATTGGATCAAACTACTAACATGAACACAGCCCATCCTCCTACTTACATAAGATTTATAGATGGGGAAACAGCAAAGGAAGCATTCCTCTTTTGTGTATCACTGCCTCCTTGAACTTCAAATAAATATTTTCAATTAAACCAAATTATGAAAATTAACTGTACAGAATGGAATAAATGTGTCAGAGTTTGTTCTGAGGAGCATGTGCAAAGACTGGGAAACACAGTGGTATTGCTGCAAAGAAAGTAGCAGTCCCAGAAGCAAAATTTGTATATTGTATGATTCACTGCAAAGTTCTAGCCACAAAAACAATGCCTGTTGTTCTAAAGACATCTTATTGAAAGTGAAAGTTGCGAACTCCAGAGCTATAAAATTGCAATTATTTTCTGTTTTGTGTAATGAGATGGGTGATGAACATGGCTTTTACTTCACACTGAAGCTAGGAGGCTGTCAAGGCAAAATGTGCTGAGCCGTCTATTTGAACTTCATTCAGAAGTGCACATAACTCTCTCCAATTCATCTTCTCACTTCAAATTATTATTTCACCGTTGAGCTGTGGTTTATATGGTTGGCTTAATTGGCATATGTATTTTGCTGCCCCAATCAGAGTTTGCAGATTGCACTTACTTCCATGTTGTTGGTACAGAATAAAATTGCAGTTCTTAAGAAAGTACTAGCCTTCATGATAACTTATCAATGTTGGAAACATATCTTCCTTTAATCTATAATGGATGCTTATCTCAGATTTCTTCCCTGGAAACCTGGATTTAGAATTTTGGATTAAAGACACATTTTCTATTACTGACAACTTAACAGAAACACTTAACCTCCTCTCAGAAAGATAATTTGATCAAGCTTTCTTGTGACGAAAGTATCAGGCAAATGGTGAAGAAGATGTGTTTATCAGGATTCTGGCTGGCAAGAAAAAAGCAATATTCAATTATCTCAGAAAAAGCTATAAAATGTTTAATGTTTGCGACTAGTTAATCCTGTGAACTTGAATTTTCTTCTCTAAATTACATAAAAAACAAGTACAGAAATAAGTTGAATGTTGATCCTGATTTAAGACTAAAACTAAGACAGTTGAAACCAAACATTAAAAGAACTGTGTTTAGCTAAACAAGCATAATCTTTGTGCTGAAACATGAGAGTCAGAAATTAGTTAAATTTGTAAAGTTAATACCTTTTACTGACTGTATGTCTGAGTACTGCAATGTCAATGCCAGGAACCAAATTACTAGTATTGTAATAAATGTAGAGTAATACTTATTTTGACCCTTGGGTCACAAAATCATGTACAATGCTTTTCTTCCACACTGTGGACACTGCACAGAAGCAGTGCACCAGCCGCCACAGCTCAGACTCCTGCCGAAATAGTTACAATATCCCTGCAACTGCCTCAAGTTCTCCTATATACAGTAACAATTACAATGATAAGCACATACCTTATTATAAGAGACGTTGGTAATGATGCCCTTCGCTATCTGCATATTTATGGCATCTACTTAGGAAATTTTCATTCACACTGAAGTGTTCAATATCCGAAATTGAGTGAATTTCTCACCTGAAGCTTTCTTTTAGTTCTTCCAATGCATAGGGTTTGCTGCACACATCTTATTTTTCAAGCTCCCCACTGATAAACAAATCACCCAATAAAATCAGGGGAACATGAGGGCCATAATTCTTTACCTAGACCATTATCTTGAAAAAATTTTCTGAATTAAACTCAATGACTCTTCAGCTGTATGCACAGTAGCAAAGTTCAGACTAACATTCAACATCAGTTAGCTGTTCAAAAAATGGTGTAAGTCATTCCTGTACCTCTGCATTTATTGTTTGTTCACGAAATATAGGTCCTATTCTTCTGCATGCATTTACTGAACACAAATTTTTGCATCATGCAAGGGAATCTCGTGTGTAAAAATCTGGTTTCTCTGTACTCCAATATATCATTTTGCAATGAAACATAGCCATATAAATGGAACCATGTTTCATCAGAAAAGAACATTAAGCATGGGTCAATTACTCTTTCATTTCGCTAATTACAATTACAGAAATTTACATGACTCCGATGATAACATGAAAAATAATTCGTATAGAACAAACACCCATACATTGTAATAATTCAGAGAAAACATCAGGTGAGAAATTCACTAAATTTCAGATATTGAATTCTGAAGTGTGAATGAAAATTTCCTGAAAAGATGCCAGAAATGTGTGGATAGAGGACATTTCCAACATCTCTTATAATAAGGTATGTGCTTATTGTAGCTGTAACAATGAGAATGTGAGGTGGTTACAGGGATACTATAACTGTTTCAGCAGGAGTTAAGATATGCTGCAGCGGCCGGCAACCAAGCAGCTGTGTAGTGGCCAAAGTACGAAGGAAAAACACTGTATTTCCCTTGTAAAATTTGCTTAATGGTGCATTTAATATTATGACGGACCCAGCTCTGAGCAGCCGCAGGTGGCAATGTGTGCTTCAGTGCTCACCAGCATTTAGTTGGAGAGGAGGCAGGGTGTTCTCCTCGACCTAAATAACAGAAACACCTTCGAATTGCAACCAGATAATTCTGGATGCTTCTTTTACCCCATCTTTCGCTAACCTTCTGAAACTATCCAACAGTTTTATATATAAGCAAGCAACTGAGTTGACAAGTTCATTTTGTTGATGCAACATTAAGTGCTACTTTATGAGTGAGGTTGTGACAACAGTTATGATGTACAGTGAAAGCTGCTAGTGTGAGCAATGAGGGAGATCTAGTGTTCCATACTCCTGTCAGTGAAGTGGAAGGAATGAAGGTTCTTCCCACAGATTCATTTTACCGCTACATGAAGAGAAGTGATGTGAGAGTGAAAGGGAACTAAGTCACAAGAAAAGTGAAAAGCCATTGATAACTGAATAAAGTCACACTGGTGACAAGATTTACACACCTCGATAGAGCAAATGCTTAAAGGCTTATTAGCCAAAATGGAAAAGATGGAGACGAAATTGAAATCTGGAATTAATTTGGTGCAGAAGGAAATGAAGAGTGTAAAGGAAGAAATGGAGAAAATGAATTCCGAACTTGGTTATACATTTGACTCTGTAAAATCTGATATAAATACTATGGTAAAAGACCTGAAAGATAACATCACTAAAGAGTTAGAAGAAATCAAACCTAATGTCAAAGGAAACATTAAATGTAATGTGGTGGAGGAGCATCTATATCAGCAACATAAGCTGTTAGACCAGCAGAGGAAGGAGAACACGAGAATTGTGGATGCCGCAGTGGAGGAGACATCCATGCTGAAGTTATATAGACTCCTACAATTATGACATCAGCTAATATAAAAACAGTGAAGCCTCCAAAATTCCATGGTATTGTCGTAGGCGGTGCATAAGCAGCAGTTTGAGGCCATTACTACCCACAATGGATGGATGCCAGCGGAGAGAACAACACGGCTTTTGGCTGCCCTGCAGGGACAAGCTGCTAAAACCTTTCGCAATATTTAAGAAATAAACTTTTCTCTTTATTTTGTTATGGGTGTGCAGGGTTGCAAGTATCAAATCTTTGCCACTCCTGTAGGCATGACCTGGCTACAGCCCTGTAAGTGTGACAGATATACACCTAATCACAAAATGGCTACATGTGTACAAATTTACTGAGCAGGGGGATGACTCAGGCTGTAATGCCTGTGGCCCGCATTCGGGAGCTCCCAGGTTCAAATCCCTGGAGCCGTCCAATCTAACCAAAGGTTTTTTAATGGTTTTCCTTAGTTGCTAGGCAAATGGTGGTTGGATTACAATCAGCAAATTTTCCATCATCCCTTCCAACACTACATTTCATATTCTTCTCCACCACCATACCAGGCATTGGGCTGATCACCCATCCTGGATATGCTATGATCCAGAGTTTGCTTGCTCCTCGATGGGCTATTAACCCAAGCTATTGGCTTTTAAGTCCTTGGGGGTAAAAGTCCTACAATGAAGATAATCCATTACAAACAAAGCTATACAAAATTAACCCACCTCGGAACTGTATTTCTTGAGTTTCCTTTACTCTAAGTCTTGGTTCTGTGGATACTGCCTTACTGATGACTTAAAAGATTTATGGATGGAAACTACAAGTATGCCAACCAAGCAGATCATCATCTTCTAAAAGATTACCCTCTTCTTTGGAGGACTTACACCCCAAAGACATACAAGCCAATGCCTTAGGTCAGTAGCCTGTCGAGGAGCAAGCAAACTCTGGATTTTAGCATATCCAGGATGAGTGATCAGACCAATGCTTGGTATGGTGGTGAAGAAGGAAATGAAATGCAATGATGAAAGGGATGATAGGAAACTTTGTAGATCAAATTATCCAACCCAACATTCCCCTAGTGACTAAGGAAAACCACGAAAAAACCTTTAATAAGATTGGTTGGCTCGAAGGGTTTGAGTCCGGGACCTCCCAAATGCAGACCACAGACGTTACCGCCTGAACCATCCTACTCGGTCCAAGCAAATCTTGACAGAAAAAACGTTTGATGTATGCAGTTTTTTCTTTACTGTTGGAAAGAACAATTTTAAAATAGCAAATGTTACATTCCTAAATGAAAAATATTAAATTCAATCGTTAAGCAATCACAGAATGGAATAAAGAATTATCTACAACATTTTTGAAAATGTTGGTCGTATGTCCACTTCTGCATGGAATGAGTCTCTTCTTAGTTGTTAATTATAAATATCAGTTGAATAATTTTTGATGTTATGCTGGACATAATCATATTTCAGATTATCTAGCATACACTGGTAATGAACTATATTACAACATATAGAGGAATTAAAACAAATCCTACTTACATAAGGGTTACTATAAGATTTTGGCATTAAGTATTGCATATATATATATAGCAGCCCAATTGTCCTTTGTATTGATACATTTTCTGTTTTCTTAGTTGCTAAATCATGTCCATCTATGTATAATGCCTGGAATGAAATATCCAGTTCTTGTCTTATTTTATATGCAGTTTCTGTGGAGCAACAGAAGTAATTTTTATTCTAAGGCATTCTTCATGAAAAGTCAAAGCTGCCTTCACAAGCATGTTCTTTAATGACTCCAACATGTTTGCATTCTAATACCCAGGCATTATAAATCCTTTTAAGCTTTTGGTAATTTAGGAGTTGAAATTAGAAGATTATAGCCCATTGTCCATCAGTAACAACAGGGTTTTTCAGTGGTGAAAGAATTAAGTGGTTTCCAACATTATCCTACATACACATACAAATTCTCACACTTCATAATATTAGCATAGATAATATTGTATGTTAAAATCCATCTCAATTCAGCAAGAAAAACTATTGTTATTCTTTTTGTGAGTCCAACACTTTGTAAATTAGGTTCCTCATACTTCAACCCCCTGATTGTATGTATAGCGTACAGCCTCTACAACTAATTATTATCATTATTGTTTTCTCTCTTGCCCCTTCATTGAGCTCCTTGCCCATTTATCCCTCACTCTTCCTAGGAATTCCCCCATCCTAATAACTTCTCCTCTATTTTCCACCAACATTTTAATTATTACATCTTTTGGTGATTTATTCCATTTTGCATTCCAAATATTATCCCTCCATCTTTTAACCATTTCACATTCAATTAGGCAGTGGTAAACATCCTCTGGTTTCCCACACATATTGCATCCTTAATCCTTTATGAAATAATACCCCTGTTCACATCCAAGCGTAGCCCATCCTTCCCACTCTGTTGGAATTATCCATGTATTTGTCTACCCCAATTCCTTTTAGTTTTTCTATATAGTTCCAATAAGAGTTTATCCCCAAAACTAACCTATATCTCCTGTTCCTCTATATCCTCAACTTGCTGCCTCACCTCCTTCCTGAATCCATTGCAATTAGATTAACACCACTGCCCAACTTCTCCAATCGCAACTTCATCTCCCCAAACCAGCTCTTTCCACCCATTACATCTCTTTGATATTTTATACATTCTTTTAGTGTGTTATCATCTAATTTCAGATGTCTATACCAGTAATTCAAAATTCACCAACTATTACACCCTTCCTTCCTACACTTCTAGTTCAGCCAAACTTGCTCCTCTAAGTGAACTTTTTGGTAAGCCCAAAACCTCTCTACAAAACATTTTGTACTATGTCAATTTTTTGCCACATTTCACCATTCCACAGATTTCTATGACATACATCATCTTTGCTTCCTCTGCTGTTTCATACAGTCCATCTAACCATTTCATTGATTATGTAGGCATTATGTGTAAACATGTTCTGATTGATTTCATTGCTAATGGTCCTTTCACTAGGGCAGCTTTAGCCTATGCCTCCCAGCTTAAAATACTTGAAAATCTTATACCCAAATAATAAAATTCTTTTACTAACTCTATCTGCTCTCCATTTATATACCAGCTTTCATCCCTTCTTAGTCTTTCTCCGCTTTTGAAAATACTATTTTTGATTTCTTGCAATTATCCATTCATTCAATATGCTACTTCATTAATAGCATGTTGAAATCCTACTAGGTTTTAGCTCCTGTAATCAGATCATCTGCAAAAAGCAAACCTGCAGATTTTTTCTTTTCTAGTAACTGAACAATGACCGTTACTCTTCTTTATCCCATCTACAAAATCATCTATAAATAAGTAGGGCAAAAAACGGACTCAGTTTACAACCTTACCTCAGACCTCAATTTTGTCCCATGTGATCTGTTGTTACATTTAATTCCTATCTTACACAAAATTTGATTCCATCATATATGGTTTGTAATCCTCATATATAATTTTTACCTACCCCTTTACATCTCAGTCTATATGCCAATGCATCTCTATTTATTCAATCAAAAGCCCTTTCAAAATTTATCACACACACGCGTGCACCCACACACACCTTTTATTTCTCAGGTATTTATTACAATATTATCTATCATTCTCATCCTACTTTTAAAATTTGACAATTTCTGACAATTGGCCTTCCATTTCAGCCCATTTTTGTAATGTTACAGCTAAAATGCTTGTGTACATTTTACCTAGAACAGCTAGTAAGCTATTTCCTCTATAATTATTAAGATTATTTATATAGGTATAGAATCATACCTATTTTCCAAGACTCAGGAATTGTCTCTTACTCTTTAATCTTATTTACCAATTCAGCTTACTTCAAGCCTCCATCCATTTTGCAAAAGTATTTCCAAAATTCAACAGAAATTCCACCTATTCCTCGTCACATTTTCCTTTTTAAGCTTCTTAATTTGGTATTACACCTCCAATACCATAATATCTTCACCCAAATATTCCATTCTGTTCTCCACCATGCCCAAGTTCCATTTGCACATCTGGATCCTTCCCTCACCAATCAGGGTTTCAAAGTAATGATTCCATTCCCCTGCTGGGAATTTGTTGTGAATTTCTTTCCCCTGCCACATATTTGACAGCTGACCATAAATATGTTTCTCCCTCCAGGAGATTCATAAATCCAGTTTTTGTAGCAAAAAAGGTATGCCTATCCTCATCCACTTCTGACTTTCTCTACTCTGGTAAACTTATATATTTTGTAGCATATTAGGTGTAGCATATTAGGAAGTATTTTATACAGTAGAGCATGACGTTTGATAAAATCTTGAAACGATAGAAATCTTTTAAACATAATAAAATTTCACTTACATGAAATTCTCAAGACAAATTTCAGGGAGCGTCCTCCCTATCTTCAGTTGCTGAGTCGACTGAAGCTCTCGTGTCATGCCAGGCTCTATCGGTGATAATGATACCAACTGTTTTCTCTGCCAAGCAGATGATGTCATCCACTTCTGAAATCTCAAAATTCATAAGTTCTCCTTTGTTTTTTGTGATGAAAATATTTTCCCATGTCTCCAATTCGACTGGCTTCTTATGTATTTTAACAATTTAATCCCTGGTTCAATATGATTTTCAGTCCAAAAGTGATGAGTTATGTCCGATTTATCAGTGTATTTGAATTTTAAATTTCTCATATGTTCTTTCCTTCTAGTATCTAAATTTTTCTTCATCTTTCCGATGTATATTTTCTTACAATCCTGGCAGTTCATCTGATAGATCCGTGATAATTTTTATTTCAGTGAAACATCTTTCAAAGGATGGTTTAAAGATTTAAGGATTGTAAGAAAATATACATCGCAAAGACAAAGAGAAATTTGGATACTAGAAGGAAAGAACATGAAAAATTTAAAATTCAAATACACTGATAAATTGGCCGTAGCTCATCACTTTTGGATTGAAAATCATAATACTGAACCAGGGATTAAATTGTTAAAACATTCAATCCCCCACCGGAATGTTGTCACAGTAGCTCAATGGTTAGAGCAACTGCACGGAGAGCGGGAGAATCGTGTTCAAATCCCGGCTGTGGTGTTGAATTTTTCAGTTGACTCTATATTAAAAATTGTTAAAATATGTTAAGAAACTAGTAGAATTGGAGACATGGGAAAATATTTTCATTATAAAAAAACAAAGGAGAACTTATGAATTTCGAGATTCTGGAAGTAGATGATGTCATCCGTTTGGCAGAGAAAACTGTTGGTATCACACTCACCGATAGAACCCGGCATGACATGAGAGCTTCAACCGACTCAGCAACTGAAGATAGGGGGGGCGCTCCCTGAAACCGGTCTTGAGAATTTCATCATGTAAATGGAGTTTTATTGTGTTTAAAAGATTTCACCTCATTTAAAGATTTTATCAAACGGCATGCTCTACTGTATAAAATACTTCCTAATCCTCTACAAAATGTAAAAGAGTTTACCAGAGTAGAAAAAGTGAGAAGTGGATGAGGATTGGGCATACAAAAAAAAATGGGTTTATGAATCTCCTGTAGGAAGAAACATATATATGATCAGCTGTCAAATATATGGCAAGGAAAAGAAATTCACAACAAAATCCCACCTGGGGAATGGAAGTATTACTTTAAAACCCAGATTGGTGAGAGAAGGATCAAGTTGTGCAAATGGAACGTGGTCATGGTGGAGAACAGAGTGGAATATTTGGATGAAGATATTATGGTAGTGGAGGTGGAATACCAAATTAAAAATTTAAAAAGGAAAGTGTCACCAGGAATAGGGGAATTGCTGTTGAATTTTGGTAACACTTTTGCAAAATGGATGCTTGAAAAACAAAGGAAAGCTTGTAGGTTTTGAGATTCCAGAAGTAGATGATGTCATCCGTTTGGCAGAGAAAATAGTTGGTATCACACCTACCAATAGCCCGGCATGACACGAGAGCTTCAGTCAACTCAGCAACTGAAGATAGGGAGGACGCTCCCTGAAACCAGTCTTAAGAACTTCATCATGTAAGTGGAGTTTTATTGTGTTTAAAAGATGTAGACTCGTTTCAAGATTTTATCTCATACACGTCTTTCTTGTTTTGAGCACACTCATCATACCACCCACTATATTTTTGCTTCCCTCCTGCCCATTTAATCATTTGCTCTAGTCATTTTTAAAGGCAACTCTGACCCCATGTCATCTATGATCCCATATTTTCTACCTTCCCCACTTCTTGAGATTAAATTATTATTATAAAATCTTCAGCATACCCCTCTCTCCATTTAAGGATTCTATGCATTTTAATTCCATTACTTCCTCCTCCCTGTACATTACCATTAATAATAATTCTTAAACAGAAATAACCACTATTTGTTATAATGTTCATGACTTAACTCTTTCAACAATTCCCTCACTTCGCAACATTTAATCGATCACACACTGACCCTTCTGCTCATGAATGTAAATTCTCCCATTGGTCCTCCCATTTCAAACCATTACACATTATAAGATTACTACATTCACAGAACTCAGTCAATTTACTACCTTCCTTATTCCCTTGTCGTTTTTTTAACCATGAACATTCACCTCCTACACTCGTGAATCTTATGTGACTTTCACTTACTGTAGCATCAAAGTCCCCAAAAACAAACTACATCTGGGTTTCCCCTTCTTAGCTCTTTTGAATTTTCATTTAATTTATATATGTTTTTGTCAAAAAATTCTGATGTCTCAGGTGGTTTATACAGGGAGAGCCAAAAAACTGCGAACCGGCTGCGCAGTGTTTTTCCTGTCTGCGTCCTCTGCACTCATTGCCGTCTGCCACTATCATAGAAAGGTGCAGATGAAACCATACAATATTTTTAAAACTGCTTCTAAAGACTTTACTTACCAACAGGAGATGCTGAAACTGGCCACCGTCGTTGTCCATACATTTTTGCACCTCTTTAGGAAACTATCCATCACTCGCCTTACTTCACGTTGAGAAATGCTGGCCATTTCCTGGAGGATATTTTGTTTTAATTCTTCCAGGGTGTGGGGGTTTGTCTTGTACACTTTGTTTTAAGTTATCCCAGAGATACAAATCGCAGGGGGTTAGGTCGGAGGACCAAGAGGGCCACAAATCTCTACTAATAATTCTTTCCTCTAATGCACTTTCAATTGCTCTCATCGAAATATTGGCGTATGAGCTGTTGCAGAGTCTTGTTGAAAAAAGGCAAAATCACTCTCCCTGTCTGTTAATTCTCTAAAAACAGGGGGGCAAAATTGTATTCACGTATGCGCGGGCTTCAACTATTGACTCGAAAAAAATTGGTGCCAAAAATGTATGGGCAAAGATGGTGGCATCTCCTTTCATAAAGTTGGTAAGTAAAGTTTCATCCGTGCCTTTCTACGATAGCGGCAGATGGCAAAGAGTGTCGAGGATGCAGACAGGAAAAACACAGCACAGCCGGTTTATAGTTTTTTTGGCTCTCTCTGTATATTATACCTAGTCCTAAGCACACCTAACTTTCCCTCATCTTGCTTATTTTCAGTTACATTGCCTGCCTTTCCTCCCTTAACAGCACTTCACTCACTTTTATTCCATTATTCTTGTTTATCAATGCTCTACACCTCCAGAAATCCTCCATCTATTACACTTCATGACACCTTGCACGTCTTTGTAGACACAACTTCTACATCTATGTACATTAATTTTCCTGGAAAACTGACAATTGTTTGTCTTGAATACTAATGAATTCCTTTCAAACCGATATGATTGCAAAACATCACCAATAAAGAATGAACTTGCGTGATCTTATGTGAATTAAATGGTCGATTTATTAATGGGAACATTCTAAAGTGTAGGTAGCAAAATCTATTACAAAATATTTTGCATTTTCAAAGAATGTGTAAATAGCAAAATCCATTACAAAATATTTTACATTTTCAAAGTCAAGTGAAAATTTTAGTTTTGAGGATTATCTATGAATAACTGCCACTGTTTGAATCCTCCACACATGAATAGTATAAAATGTGCGTCTCTTAATGAAACTAATGAAATAAAGCGTCCTGTGTCTTAACACAGAATGGCAAATACTACTCAGAAATAGTTACCTCTTAAAACACATTTATAACCATGTATAAAATGCAAATAAAATAATTGTAATTAAATAAATTAGTAATTTTAACCAAAATTACTGATTTTGTAAAAAAGCATGCATATCGTAAAAATATGCAATATAAATATTTGGCATTTCTGCTGTTGGAGTAATATTAACTTTTATTTATACTTTGTGGTTTTTATTGGTAATGCAAAGATCTCTAGCAGTATCTTAAAAAGCCAATAACTGTAACAAAGTAAATCCTGACAATTAGTAATGTAGTTTGGATTAAAGCTTGTTCCAAAAACATGTTAGCATTACTCCCACAGCTACGCTGGTTGCCCAACCACCATTATACATCTTTACTCTACATTATATATTAGAAAACAGTCCCAAAACGCCTAGTGAGTGAAGTATCTTACATGTTAAGATGGGGCACGTAAAGCGGTAAACTGTAGCATTATACAGAAAAAATCTGAGTATAATGAAACAAAAAGCAGAAAGGTGTTAAATGAAGTGAGTGGCTCATCAATTTGTGATGCAGAAGCTGTGTAAATGAAGACAAAGAAAACAGAAGCCCTGAGGTGGAGAATAATCAAAATAAATTTATGGCACAAACAAAGTACACAGCATCACGCGAGACAGAGATGATAGCATCACTTCAAATAATTGTTGATATTATGAACAAAGACTTAAAACAACCACAAGAAGAAATCGTATTACTGAAACAAGAGAATGTTAAGTTAAGAAACGAAATCCAACATCAGACCAAAAAAGATCTTACATTACAGTTGCAAGAAGAACAGATTTAGGTGTTGTGTAAAGAAAATAAAGCCACCTGTGAACAACAGAAGAGAAATTGGGATCTACAAGAAAGGAGAAATAGCAAGGGAAATAATAGAACAAAGGTTGTGGTGTTTGGGGACTTGCTCCTGAAAATTATCGCAATGAATGAAAAGATGCAGGCTACGAAGTATGCTGCTACCCAGGGATTCCAGTGGGAGAATTAAGTCGTGAAGTTAAAATGCGAAATTAAATAAAATAAAGCCAGAACGTGGTTGCTATTCATGAGCGAACGAACATCCAGAGAGGAATAATGGCTGAAGAAATTCTGAGTGGTACCATGGACGTAATAAGTCAAATCAGAACTCAAAGCCCAGAAATCAGAGTTGTGATCAATAGAATATTGGAGGCGAGATATGACCACACAAAAATAGTGAAGATTTAATGCAGAGCTGGAATGGTTATGCCATGTTGCTGGACGATAAATGGTGCATACGGGCAGAGGATTTGGGCAGAGATGGTGTTCATCTTAACAGAAGAGGAGCATTTATGTTTGGAAGGTTCTTGTGTGAGGGGATCAGAAAATGCCAGAGACAGGGAAAATAATAAACCATGCGGTGGATGCTGTATGCGTGGAAACCCAAAGTTTCTCAGCATCACAGCATAGTGGTAATAAACCTTTTCTTTGCATGCCAAAAAAATATTTTAATGTAATACATCATAATGTCCAGTGTCTTAGCAATAAACTTTTAGATGTAGAAATATTTATAAATATGCTTGAAAGCATAGGAGTTTGCTGCTTCACCGAGTACTGGCTTAAAAACACATACGTGAGTGCAGAGTCAGATATTCTCTCAAATTTTGTAGTCGGAGACATTTACTGTAGGAAGAATTATATTCATGGGTGTACTACGATAGCAATAAAAAGGGGCATTACACATAAAAGATAACATTTTCCCTAAATGAAGGGAAAGTGTTCAAACACACTGTAGTGGAAATTAGATTTAAAATTATTCATTGCACTATATTTATTTATTTATGTTAAGTTAATACATACCGAGTATGACAAGGCATTTAGCCCAGACTTTGTCCACCATACCCACCCAACACAATTTCTTCTACACACATTTTATAATTCTAGGCAATTATGTTTTCCATTACTTTTGAAAGTGATGGGACCAATGTTATTGGGTGATAATTCTCTATTGAGTGCTTATCACCATTTTTATATAAGGGTTTTTCAATACACGTTTTTAAACATTTTGTGTACATTCCTGAATTTATACTTGTATTGATAGTTCTACTTTTTAATATGCTGGGAGCATGTTTTAAAAGAATGGTTGTGATTCCATCTTTGCCTGTTCAATTTTTACTTTTCATTTTATTTATCACATTTAAAAGCTCTCCTTCAGATATCTCTGAAAGGAACATCGAATTTGATATACTATGTTTATTTAGGTTTATGTTATTTAAAGTGGTATCTTTTTTACCTAGCAGTGAGTTAATATTTTCAATAAAGTCAGTATTAAATAGATTACCTATTTCTGCGGGATCTCTAATTATGTCGTTACCTTGAATTATTTCAATATTTTCGTGCTGACTTTTGCCGTTACCACATTCATTATTTATAACATTCCATGCAGTTTTTGTAACATAATTTGATTTTTCAATTAGGTGTGTTATTTATTCTGATTTAGATTGTTTTATTGTCTGTAATTTCTTTTAAAGCTTAAAAATGTTTCTTTATCTAGTTTTGTAATTCTATACTTAGAATAATCTTTTAGTTTTGGTGTTGCTAAAATTATATCTTTATTAATTCATTGATTTCCTGTGCATTTTCTTATTTTCTTACTTTTTAATGGACAAGCAACATCCAAATAATAATCAAATGTGGTATAAAGATTTTCCCATTTCTTATTACATCCACTTCATTGTAAATGTTTACTCATTGCGCATTTTGAAACATAGCACAAAGAACCCTTAAATTAGCATATTGATTTCCCTCACCATTTTGTTGGGATCTTGTAGCACAGGGATTCTAAAAGTGATTTGTATTTGCAATGCATAATGATCTGATAATTGACATTTTATTACATTTGTATGATATTGTTTTAGAGGCAAGTTTGTTAAGATCTGATCTATAATAGTTGGAGTGGTACAGACCAGTAACGACTTTGTACAGATCAGTTGCATTTTTTCTTAACTTCACTTAAAAACTGACCTTCACTTCTGCCATCCTTTCTAAAAATCCCCCTTAATGGTGTTTTCCTATCCACCTTAGTCAATTTCTGCTCCAGAAATTCCTTCCTCCATCGATCCATTCCTTGACATTCATACTATATGCTCCAGATCTTCCTTCCCTCCACAAAGGGGACACTGACTCTGTGAAATGTCCTTTCTTATCCCTCTTAATCCCCAAACACCAGTTCTTAACCATGCGTTTCCCTCCCTTTGCTCGTTATTTACCTTATCAACGTATGTCTCCCTTTCCCATGCATCCTTCATTGGTTACTAGACACCTTTTTTCCATTATCCCACCAAAAAGTTTTGGGATTTCTATGTCATCAACTCTCTTCCTTATCATTTTCCAAAATGTATTATGACTATTCTTTCCTCTCCCCCGTATACTCCCCCATCCCATTCATTTCCAGGTTCTTTCGGATGCTACTAGTCCATCCAAAGTTCCTAAGACTCTTTTCCTGATACTCCACAACCTACCTTAACAAATTATCTAATTTCAGGATGCTAAACCAATATTTCAGTGCTCTTTTTATAATAACGCCCTTCCTCGATACTCTTCCCATCTCCATCTGTGCTACTTCTTTTGCCACCACACTTGGCAAGGCCAAAAATTCCCTACAAAATGTTCTATAGACCATATCAATAGGTTCCTCCCCACCATTCAATCCCCATATTTCTATTCCATATAGCATTTTAGGTTCCATTACCATATTATAGATTTTTTTCCAACCACTTTACTTCAATGTTTGGTACTCTGTACTTACAACTTCTGATTACTGACATAGTTCCTTTTCCTTTTGTCAATGCTAGTTTCTTTTGATTTTCCCACCCCAACTATTTTAACCTAAGTAAATACACTCTCATATTACTTTATACTCCGTATTTCCCTTCTTCCACAACTCATGTTTACTCAATTTTGCTCTCTTCTTAAATCCACTATTTGGGTTTTCTCCTGGTTCACAGTTAGGTTCCATTTGTTACAGCATTTATCTACTTCCTGAAGCGCTTGACACAGACCATTAACTGTAATTAAACCTACTACCAGATCAAACAGTAGCCCATGAATTATGATAGTATTTATTACAGGCATACAACTATTGTTCTTGCTTATCCCTAATAAAAAATTATCAATAAAGGAATTTAAGAGTACTGCACTTGATTTACATCCTTGCCTTAAACCTTTCCCTTGTGTTATCTCCCTAGATACTACTCCTTCTGCAACCCTCACACAAAAGGTATTCTCCTTGTACAGGGCTATCAAAATATTTACCATGTATTGACTCAATCCTTTACATAACAGTTTATACCTAGTAACTGTGGCTCCTTCCAGTCAGAAGCTTTTTCTAGGCCAATAAATTCCATGTATAATTTTCCCATTTTTTCCTTAAGGTTCCTAATAATGCTTTTATTATAATGATATTATCAATAGTTCTCCTCCCAGTTCTAAAACCCATTTGGAATTCCAAGAGGATATTTTCTTCTACCCAATGTTGTATCCTATTCGCCAAAATTCCAGTAAAGATTTTTCCTACATTAGATGGTAGTGCAATCCCACGATAGCTGTTTGGTTTGGACGTACTACCTTTCCCTTTATAAATTGGATGTATAATTGCTTTTCTCCATTTCACTGGTACATACCTCTTTTCTTTAATGGAATTAAACAGGCCTGTCAATTTCTTAACTCTATCTGTCACTGCACCATTCTTTGAGAAATTCTGTGGGAATCCCATCTAGGCTGTTGCTTTATTTCTTTTCATTATTTTAACCTGTCTGATTACTTCCTCATCCCTTATTGCACTGTCCAGAATTTCCATCTTGAGGTGTAATGTCATCTTACTGACTCCATATTCCCCATAAAATTTTGAAGTAGGCTAGCCACCCTTCTGGGTCAATACTCTGCTGACCTACATATTTACTACATGATGATTTTATAACCTACCATATCTTGCCGACATTCTCCTCCCTTAACAACTGAATTAAACTACTCCTTTTTTTCCACTCCACCTTAGTTTCTTTTGTTCTAGAAGTTGGTTATAGAATACCCTACCCTGTTGATATTTCTCCTTTGCTTCTACATTTCCTTGTTCCCTCCATTTTTTCAGCATCTGTTTCACTACTTTTTTGATATTTCACATTCCTCGTCAAACCAATCCTCCCCCTGTTTAAACATTTTCTTTCTCACCCTCATTCCCTCTCCTGCCACCTGCAGTACACCATTGAAAATATTTATTGCTTTCTCTTATTTCATTTAACATGAAACTAACCCCTTGCTGGCATATCTGCCCATAGCACAAAGTCAAAATTAGCTTAAACTCACCACAGTAATCATCTTTCCACTTAAATCGCACATAATGTTTACAATCATTTTTCCAACTTCATAGATTCTGGTTTATCTGTTCTGTTTGTGTTTTAATGTCCACTATCAATGGGAAGTAGCTGCTGCTGAAACTTAAATTAAGAACTTCGAAATTATTAAAAACGCATTCCATATTTATCGGCCATAAAATATAACCAACTACACTTAGTCCATTCCTATTTATAAAGGCAAACTCTCCATTAATATCCTCTCCATATTTCCCATTTAAGATACTCAGTGAATTATGTTCACAGAATTCAATCAACTTGTCACTAGCACTGTCCATAATTTTATCCTTAACTTTTCCTACCCACTTCTCTTTTACCCATTATTTCATCATTCATCCAGTAGTTTCTTATTTCCACATCCTTTTCTACTAATCTGATGTTTAAGTCCCCCATTAATATGAACTCTGTATTCACATACTTCTCCCTTAACTTTTCACAATGTTCTTCCAGCTGATTAAATAGGTTAGGGTTGTGAAAACTGTGAGGATACAGGTGGGTTGTATACTATTCCTAGACAAATTATACAATCATCTAAATATTTGTCATCAAGTACTACCTATCATGTGTTTTGCTGTCTAGACCACGTTTCTTCAATTCCTTTGCTAAAGATTTCCTTATAAAAGGACCCTATACTGCCCGACATTCTCCCTTTGACCACTATTTTTTGTCCTTTTATACCCATGTATATAAAATCTTTTACTGCAAGATCCTCTTCTCTTAACCATGTTTCAGCTACTCCCTAATCTAGCTTGCTCAGTAAGTAGTTTAGACTTCCCATGTAAATTTTACTTTCCAGCCCCTCGCAGTTCCAAAAGCCCAATCTCCTACATTTTCCCAATCCCTATTGTGAACCTGCTCTATATCTAAACCTATCAAGAGCATCCCTCCTTCTAAGTTCATACCCTATTCTTCTTCTATTTTTATCTACTACCAAAATATTGCCGTGCTCTGAGGACAAAACATTATCAGAAGCCTCTCCCACACTCTCCCCACTACTCTGCAACCATGTCCTCCTCCCCTTCTCTGCTGATTTGCATGATTATTCTAGCTCCGCCTTCCTCAGGGACACAATTCTTCTTTCATCTGTTTTTATGCCATCACTCTGTATCTTGCTAAACAGTTCCTGTCGAACCAGCTGACATTCTCACTGCTTCTTCCCCTCCATCTTCCATGACAGCATTTGATGCAACAACTGGCTCTCTTGATGACATAATTCCTGCCCATGATGTAGATACTGCATTCCAAACTGCCTCGTCACCTGTAGTGTGTGTCTCACTGCAAATGCCTCTGACTGAATTTCCTGCTGATGTTGGAAAGTCATTTCCTTCCTTGTGTGCTCCCTGCTCCATATGTCCTTTTTCTCTCCAGCAGTGACATTTAGTCCTTCTACACAGAGTTATAAATTTATTCCTAATGTAACATAGCTTAGCGGCTGCTCTCGCTTCCATCATTCTTCATATTAAATTTCACTTTATCTCCCTTTGAGCTGGCATGAAATCTTTATTAATAGAAATACTGGAGCCTTTCAGCATCTTAACGTTCCCAAGGATATCGTAAATTAACTGTGATGTTGTGAACTGAGCCACAATTGGCCTTTTTCCAGTGTTCCTTCCTATCCTGCATGCCTCCACTATCTCCCAACCTTTCAGTTCCATTCCTAAGTTTTGAACCAAAACTTGCTTAACCTCTTCCAATGGCTAAACCCCTCTTCTCTCTTCTATTCCTATAAAGAACAGGTTAAATCATCATCTCCTCTGGTCCAATCTTACCATTTCAAATTTTACCTCATTCACCTCTCTCCTTATTCCTTTGATTTCTTCTCTCACATCCTCTTTTATTTCCCTAGCCATTCTGTTCAAACTATCACTTATTCGTTGCTCCATTCCATCCATCAATCAATCCAATTTTGTCCGTGAGATTTTCCAACAATGTCTGGATGTCTCCTGGTCCCAGGTTTAGTTCCACTCCTATCATTAACAGTACCATAACAACATTCCCGATTAGTACATAGCTTGTCACCATACAACCTCGAGGGTACCTTTTGTTAAATTTCGCCTGCATAAAAAGTCCGACCCTTGCCCTATACATTGCCAAATCCACTCCCATAGCTGCTTCCTCTCAGTTTGGGAGCTTTCAACAAATACGACCACTCTCTTCACCTGCTGGCTTAACACACTAAATAATAATAATAATAATAATAATAATAATAATAATAATAATAATAATAATAATAATAATAATAATAATAATAATTTATCCGTCATTAGGTAATTACATAAATTACAATAGACTTTGTCCTATATCCTAAATAGAGCTTAAAAATTATACTTATAAACTATGTACAAGACATCTGACACAATTCTTTTTGACATTCATGTACACTATAGCATGGATATTCTATCAGCCATTTATACATTGTCTTTAAATCCATTTAAACTGCAATTTTTTATTTCAATGGGCAAGCTGTTATATAATTGAATTCCAATGGTTTTATAAAATCTGGCTGTTTTCTGGAGTCTCTGAAAAGGCATTTCTATTTTGTTATTATTTCTTGTTTGATATGTATGTATTTCATTTCTTTTTGTGCGCATATCTACATTTTCTTTAATATAAACTAAAACATCATACACATATAAGTTAGCAATTGTGGGAATTTCTACAGTTTTGAATAGAGGTTTGCAATGCTGTTTTTTATGGGAAGAAGTTAACATTCTCACAACTTTTTTTTAATAATAAGTACTTCAGAAATCCTCGAACTGCTGCCACATAGTATTAAACCATATCTATATATACTTTGGAAAAAAGAAAAATAGGCTGCCCTTACATATTCTTTTGGCACTAATTTGTTCAGGTTAGCTAGCATAAATACTGTACGAGATAATTTACTACATACAAAGTCAATGTGTGTGTTCCAAGAGAGATTATTGTCAATATTTATCCCCAGCAGTTTCACACTTTCAGCTGTATTGAATTTACCCTTGCAGTTTTTTAGTGTGAACATGATGTTTTGTGTCTTATTTTCATTGAGGTAAAAACCATTTAGATCAAACCATTTCTTCACCTGTTGTATGTTTAAGTTTACAGACTGTGCAAGTGAATCCAAATCATTGTTAATGTTGAGGAAAATTGTGTCATCTGCATAAGCAACCATATGAGAGACTGAGATTTTCTGAACATCATTCATCATTATTAGAAATAACACTGGCCCCAACACAGAACCCTGAGGTACTCCAATATCTATCTCAACAACCTGAGACTCTTTACCTCTTATTACCACCTTCTGCTTTCGATCCTTTAAATATGCTTCGAATATATTCAAGGACACTCCTTTTACCCCATATTTTTCCATTTTCCTAAGGAGAATGTCATGTTGCACACAATCAAACGCCTTGGTTAAGTCACAAAGAGTTGCCTGTGCCGAACTACCCTTTCCAAACACTTGCAGAATATTCTGGATCAAAGTGTCCACCGCATCAATAGTTGATTTACCTTTACAATACCCAAATTGATTGTTTGCAAATAGATTATGTTGTTATTATGTAGATTATGTATATATTGATCACCTAATGGAGACTATAAGGCCTTTCTAGGCAAATTAGAAACTATGATTACACTCATAAAAAAAGTATGCAAAAAAGATCTTAATTTGTGGAGACTTCAATATCGATTTTCAAAAAGAAAGTTCATCCTTACAAAAATTAAAAAAACGTACTTGCCTCATTTAATCTGGAAAATGTAAGAAACAGGTAGCTACAGTACAATAATTGATGTCATGTTATTTGACAAAACAGACATGCTACAACCTCGCAAACATTAATGCAGGTTATTCTGATCATAACGTCATAATATTCAGTTTAACAAACACACTAAACATCAGCAATAAGCCTAAGCCTCGAGTGCAATATAAACTAATTTTTTCAAATAAAAAAATGTATTTTAAAACACTATTAAGCAAAGAAGATTGGTTAGATGTATACAGGATGAATCACCTAAAACTTGCGCTGCAAATATTTCAGAAATGGAAAGTATTATTGATGTGCGAATGTCACAGAATTGAATGGTAGCCAATGGCTCATATTTGCAGCCTATACACACATTTTAATAATGCTTAGAAATTGTACCTTTTGAACAAACATACAATTTTTTAATGGAACAATGTCTATTGATATTAACAAAATAAAAGCAGAGTAAAATAGAAATGTCAACGGTGTTTGTTGCAGGATTCTATTTTGAAAAATTTCCGCACCGACAGTTATTTGTTCCATTCAATTGATTAGTTGCTAAGTACGATGTTGTTATGTTTGTTTACAATGTGTTTTCTGTTCACTGATTGCATTTTAATGTTCTAGTCAATTAGTTTGTGATAGTTCAAGCAGTAGGTCATGAGTGGAAGATGGGATTTACCAATGCAGAAAAAGCCAACATGCTTATGGTGTATGGTGAATGCAATGTGTTCTTGTACCATGCATGTGGAAATATATCGCAATAGACGTTAACCATCTCAGCGATTATTTATCAAATTGTTCAACCAGTTAATGTGAAAGTGGTAGTGTAATATCTAGAAAACATAACAGAAACAAACAAGTGACTAGAGAAGAGGGAGAAATTAATGTTTTGACTGCTGTTGCAATAAATCTACAAATTAGTTCCCATGCAACTGCACGAGGAAGTGCAGTCAGGCAAGTGTACTCTGCATTCTTCATCGACATAGGTTCCATCCCTATCACATTTCTCTCCATCAAGAGCTGCATGGAAATGACTTGGAGAATTGTGTTAACTTTTGTACATGGGCATTAAGACATGATACCCCAGATTTATCATGTATCTTGTTTAGTGATGAAGCAACATTTACTAACCATGGCCAGATAAACCACAGAAACATGCACCATTGGTCTGTTGACAATCCCCGTTGGCTTCATCAGGTGGAACGCCAGCATCCATGTAGTTTATACATGTGGCGTGGGGTAGTGAACCATCACCTCATAGGCCCTTTTTTCATAGAAGGAACACTGAATTCACACAAGCAGCTTAGCCTTCTAACAGACCATCTTCCACAGATGCTAGAAGACGTTCCCCTGCAGAGTAGGAGGAACCTGTGGTACCAACATGCTGGCTGTCTGGCCCATAGTGCACAAACTGCTACAGCTTGTCTTCACGGATTGTTTCCAAATCATTGGATTGGATGGAGAGGACCCATACCTTGGCTGGCTTATTCACCGGATTTTACTCATTTAGATTTTTTCTGTGGGGAAAGCTGAAAGACACTGTCTATAAGCACACAGCAACTACACCAGATGATATGAAACAGTGTATTATTGCTGCTTCTGCTGAAATGCTAGAACGTGTGCAGCAGTCTTTTCATAGCAGACTGGAAGCGTGTACTGAAGCTGGCAGTGGTCATTTTGAACACAAGCTTTGAAGGTCAAATTTTGTCTTTACTTGTCAGAATTCACAGAAGTAGTGTATTCACATTTGTTTTTCTTTAGTTTATGCTACCACAGGTATGTATATGACAAGTATCGTTGTGTAAAATTTTCAAAATAAGATTTCTCGTAAACTATTTGCACTAGAATCCTACGACAAACACCATTGACATTCTAATTTACTCTGTGTTTATTTTGTTGATGTCAATAGGCATTGTTCCATTCAAAAAGTTGCATGTTTGTTCAAAAAATACACTTTTTTAAGCATTATTAAAATCTGTGTATGAGCTGCAATATGAGCCGCTGACTACCAATCAATTCTGTGAAAACTGCACATCAATAGCACTTCACATTTCCAAAATATTTGTGGTGCAAGTTTCAGGTGATTCACCCTGTATAGGGTGTCCTCTGAACATATGAAATATCAACTTCATAACTTTTTTGTACCACTTTAATACAGTCTTTCCATATAAAGCAATAAAAAAATTCAATAGATGAAGGTAAGGAAAAAGCGGATTACTAAAAGACTCTAGCAATAGGAAACGTTATCTCCTAGAATTAAGTAAAACTAACAAAACTTAACATTTCCAAAAATATCTGAAACAATATAGGCAAATTTATGATAAAGTAATAAAGGCTGCTGAAAAGCAGCACATTGGATACATGCATTAGTAACTCATCGAATAAAAAGATAAACTGCCAGTTCTAAAGCATGCCATGATGATAAAATCTCATTAAAAATTGATAATACCACTGTTAAGAATCCAAGAGAAGCTGCTAACATCTTCAATGACTATTTTATTACTGTTGCTGATAAGAGTACCATTATTACAGCAAAATAATAGTAATATTCCATGTACTAAACTAGACAGAAATTTAAAAAAACATTGTTCTTAGACCAGTAACACATAATGAAATAAGCAAAATAATTAACTCAAAAAAGATATCTACTCTGCAGAATTTGACGAGGTACCCGAGTGTATAATCAAATTATATAAGAACAGTATCGTTAATCCCATACAGGATATATGCAATACCTCCCTGTCAACTCTGCTATTTCCTAATAAATTGAAACTGGCAGAAATTGTTCCTGTATATAAAAAAAGATGTAGATATTGTTGATAATTATAGAACTATTGCTATCAGTCAGGTTTTTCTAAAATACTGGAAAGAGCTATATGCAACAGAATTACTCCCTTCTTGGAAAAGTATGCATTTAATGATAAACAAAATGGCTTTAGAAAAAATAAATCCATATTAAATGCCTTAAATGGAACACTGGAAGGAATTGATGCTCAAAACACTACAGTTGGTACATTCATGGACTTGAGCAAGGCATTTGATTTAGTTGACCATGGTATATTACTGTCAAAACTAGAGCCTATGGAGTACGTGGGGTGGCTTATAAGTGGTTTGAATTTTACTTAACAGGTTACTGTAATAAGCAATGGTACCAACCATGTAAACTCTGATACAAAGATAGTCGGATTTGGAGTTAGGCTCTAATCTCACACCTTTACTCTTTCTAGTATACATTAATGATCTGCCTATCAATATACCACATGCTGAGACTATATTATATATAACGGTATCAATTCTATTCTCAAGGATAATACATGCACTGACTGCAAAGTCAAGCCAATAATGTAATATACAGACTTTATATTGGGAAGCCAGAGGGAAAATGATGCAGATCAATTAATCCCCAGTGCCATTGGTGAACAACAACATGTAATGATTAGTATGGCAAAATGGCTAACCACAAAAAAATTAGTATTAAACGGAAAAAAAAAAAATCTCACTGTATGTGCATTACACAGTCCAATATAAGTAGTAAATCAGTAGGACCAAAAATTGTATACAATAACGAAACCATACAGTATGTCTCTGAAACAAAATTTTTGGGAGTCACAATTGATAAACTTTTAAATTGGAAAAGTCATATTAAGAATGTTACAACAAGAATAAATAGAGCCCATTATGTAATATCTTGTTTTAAAAATCATTTATAACCAAAAAATACTAAAAATGATATACTTTTCCTATGTACAATCTGCACTTGCTTATGGTATATTTATCTGGGAATCTAGCAATCAAATAAGTGCTCTGTTCATACTACAGAAGAAAATAATTTGGCTAATGCTAAACCATAGTAGGACGACATCATGTAAACCTCACTTCCGTCAAAATAATATTCTTACTCTACCAAGTCTGTATATACTAGAAACTGTATGCTTTATAAGGAACAACATTCACTTATGCAATATAAACAACATTGTACATGAACAGTCCACTAGAAACAGTAGTAAAATGCACTTAAAGGCTACCAAAACAACAAAAAAGGTCAAATCAATACTGCATAAGAGCATACAAATGTACAAGCTCATTACAAATAAAGTAAATAATTGTAATCAAATTAAGTTTAGAAAAACGACGTTAAAAACATTTTAATTGAGCAAACTTTATATAGCATGCAAGTGTTTTCTGAATACTTTAAAAATTAATATAAGTAGTTTATTATTATTATTATTATTATTATTATTATTATTATTATTATTGTTGTTGTTGTTGTTGTTATTTTATATGTATTCTCTATATATAGCCTTAACATCGGAGATAGCTAAATTGTTTGAAAGGATCCTGCTGTTAAGACTGGATAATTATCTAAGTAAATTCAATATATTAAGGAAGTTTCAACATGGGTTTAGGGAAAGGGAAATCCACCATTTCTGCCATTAACCAGTCAATACATGAAATAATTGGGAGTTTAGAAAACAATGAGGTCAGTACAGTATTTTTTGATTTATCTAAGGCTTTTGACTGAGTCAACCATAATATATTAATTAGTAAATTGGAAAACTACGACATAAGAGGATTACCCCTGGACCTAATCCGTAGTTATCTGTCTGGAAGAAAACAAATTACGGAAATAACGTACAAAAAAGGGCGATGTATACAACAAATCAAATCACATTTGGGATCTGTGAAATATGGCGTACCACAAGGCACTATGTTGGGACCATTATTATTTATTATTTACATTAATGACATTAAAAATCCACCAAATACTTCAGTGACAACTTATGCAGATGACACCACAGCTGTATGCTGGAATAAAACAGTAGAAGGATTAAATACTACCATAAACAATACCACCTCCTGTTTGCTGAATTACTTCAAATCAATAAATCTACACTGCAACATGCAAAAAACTAAAGTGATGCAATTCAATAAAAATGATGGTAAAATATCATTAAAAGTCAATAATAATAATATTCTGGATGTAAAATCATATACATTTCTAGGTCTTATTGTTGATAACAAGCTAACATGGGCTGAGCATATTGAACATATATGTGGTAAAATTAGTAAAACAATGTATCTACTCAGATATTTCAACAATCATAGTGATGGTAACATACTGAAACTAATATACTATGGATGTTTTTATCCACACATACTCTATGGGATTGGAATCTGGGGTGCTGCTGCAAAAATGCATATGGATAAATTACTTATATACCAAAAGAAATGCATCAGAATCATGTTTAACCTAAAAGGAATCATGTAGGGAAACCTTTGTTAACAATAAATTGCTTACTATTTACTCTCTCTATGCATATAGAACAATAATGTATGTAATAGATAAGTACAAACCAATTAAAAACAACCAAATCCATAAACATAATACAAGAGGAAACTTGGACTACTTTAGGCATAGTGTAAAAAAAGTGTATCTTTAAAGGATTTATATATTTCTGGAATCACACTATTTAATAAATTACCACTGGAAATCAAATCTGTAGTTGATGTTTCTAAACAGCAATTCAAAAAGAGATTGAGGGTGTATCTAATAAACAAATGTCTGTATGATTTAATGGATTTGTAAAGATGTAATTGTTTTGACAAGTCCAAAATCAGATGTATGATAAACTGGATGAAATAAATTATTATTATTATTATTATTATTATTATTATTATTATTATTATTATATAACTGTAATCATCTGTAAAATGTGTATTTCCTTATATATCCATTTGTATTCCTTATTATATTAATGCTGAATCTTGACAAAGCCATGAATTTGTAAGAAAATTCTCTCGGTGAATAAGACATACATACATCTAAAAGAAAGGTGTTTGTGAAGTCATGTCATGCAGACAGTGAAAAATCTAACATTTGTTTAATCTCCAAGGGAAAAAAAATCTCATGTGTTAGTCACTTAACTTCCTCTATCGCCTATTAGTGGGCATACATATTGTTACGAAAGTTTTATTTTGCTATCTAGTTCATTTTAATCAAGATGACCCTTTCTGGAAATAGCTGCACTTCACAATTTGTTACAGATACAAAGGAAATAGCTATAAGCAAATGTTTTAGAACTTGATGCTATACACTGGCCTTAAAATTCCACTCTTTCCACAATATTGCAAGAAAGAATTAAAAATCCACAGGACTTGAAAAGCATGGCTAAGATTGAACAATTGCAACTATTAATAACATATCTCATCTTGAAAATGACTGCTGCCACAAAAAAAAGTCATTTGAAATAAAGAGTGTGTTTTAAAAGATGTACATTTTCTGTGTAGTACATTTTTGTATGTACCTTAATGTTTAACAGTTACACAAGATTATACAAAATTCCTTCCAAATGAACAGAACTTCAAAGGCTATTCCCAGAAAATTCAAGATATACATTTTATTTATCATGCAAATATCTTTAATACATACTTTTGATCAAACTCATCAGAGCCATTTTTAGAAAATAAAAAACTTTGATAAATGTCCCACATAAAGGGTAGTTTGGTGTGGGGATTTTCTTGAAAATCTTTGTGTAACATCTTTGGAAGGTACTGAACCTAAATACCCTGTTAGGTATTTATCCAACTTTTCATTTTTGAGTTATGCTCTGCGAGGGGGTTGCCTTTTTTCTAAAATGACTGTTTTTTATTTAAGGTACCTCAAAACATGTATTTTTGGTGAAATCTCGATAATGAATTTTTGGGTGGAATGCAATATCTTCCCTATGCACGTGGTACAGAAAGTAAAAATGGCACATATTTTACATAGCTCTACTAACAACTTGTAGCATTAATGCTGCTAAATTGCTGAAGGAGCCTGTATACCAATGTAGTGTCCCGAGATAGCAGAATTGTCCTCAGGTATGAGAAATAGAAGGAAAGTCAAATACCCCCCAAGATCAAACAGGTCTGGCAGATCTGGCTTCCTAGTTATAGTGAAGGCAAATGATTTAGGGAAAAGAAATGCTGAAATGAAATCTCTGGTCCTAAACAATGGGTGTTGTTTATGGGCCAGCTTCATTATAATAAAATCCATTCTGGAGAAAACAAAATGTTTAAAGCTTAATTCCAAAAATATTCTATTAAATAGTCACATGAAGAGAGAAACCAATTTGATAGTTGAAAATAATGAGTCATCAAATAATAGTGCAGAATATAAATACCTTGGTGTTACTATTACACAGCAAAAATGATAAATTAAGGAATGTAAAATAATAAATATAAGCTATGTAGCTTATATTATTGTATAAAAAGACTGAAAGGAACCAGATATAACCTTCACGAATCAGTTGTTAAAGCTACAGCTTTGTATACTGCAGAAACTTCACAGCTAAAACTAATTTTAAAAACATTGGCAGTGAAAATGGATAATCATTAATGGCCATCATCAAGAGTATCACAATAGAGAATAGCAATAATAGAATAGGACAATGAATGGAAGTTTAAAACAACACTACTGAGGATGTATCAATGAAAGAACTAATATGATACAGACATATAATGAAAATGGAAGAAAGATTACAATGGATGGTGTATGAACGGACTCTGCCAAAAAGAAGAAAAAGGGCAAATCAATGACAAGAAGGAAAGTGTGGTGGTGGTGGTGGTGGTGGTGGTGGTGGTGGTGGTGGTGGTGGTGGTGGTGGTGGTGGTGGTGGTGGTGGTGGTGGTATTAACTAATATCACCTCTACAATAACTACTACTACTATTTGATTTAAGCTTCCAATACTGCTTTTAATTAAAACAAGCCCAATGCAGCTTGCACACACAGGTATGCATAAGCAGACGACACACAGTTCCTGCACATCTTTTCAGGTGTTCTCAGGTGCACAGCGTCAATGTATTATAGCAATGTCTATTTATATTTTAGCCAGAAAGGTTGTTAATATATGAAATTAAAAGCCAAATAAGACGCTTCATCTAGCAATGTCAACTTATACTTGAGCCAGAAAGTTTGTTGGCATATTAAATTAAAGCTTAACGAAGATGCTGTTTCTTGTACTTCTACAACTATCAATGTGACATGAAAACTAGGATTAGTGTGATTTTTAAAAAATAAATTTGCAAAATTTATAGAAACGAACAGTTCATGAAAGTTGCAATGATGATATCCAAAAGTTTTTAGTGTGAGAAAATAAATAAGATCATACAGAGCTGTGATGCAATAAAAATAGAGATATTGTTTTTAGGGAAGCTGGGAGTTAAAATAATTATGTTCAAAAATATTTTCAGGTTTTATTAACTTGGAAAATCTTGTTTATTTTATATTTAATCTATCAATGTGACATGAAAACCAGGATTAGCGTGATGTTTTGAAAATAAATTTGCACTAACATATACATATATAAATACATTTTAAATAATAAACGGTTCACAAAAGTTGTAATGAGGAGAGCTTAAGGTTTTAGTGCGAAAAAATAAACAGATAAGCTCATACGGAGCTGTGATGCAGTAAAAATATATTCTTTTTTGGTAAGCTGAATATTAAAACAATTTTTTATATTTTTTTTCCAGATTTTATTGAATTATACTTTTGGAATTTCCTCAAACATAACTCCTTTGCGGAACTTAGAGAAGTACCATTTCAAAGTGAAATACCTTTTAAGCGGTTTGCAATATATTGTGTGATTTAATGATAGAGGCACTATTATAAAATGCAAGTACTAACGCTAATGAAACTAAGCCAAACACCAGGATTCCCTCTCAAATCGCACGCACTAACTCACAGCTGACTGGATGCAGGAACTGTCTGCAGAGTCTCGGGTGTTACTGTTAGAATGCACAAGAAACATTATTTCAGAATGCCAACAAGTAAAATCAAAATAGGAAAGAATCTGCAAAATATATTGGAGGTTAACCAACCAAAACAACATTTAAATATATTTCATTCTTCATAAGAAAGAAACATATTAATATATTTATATCACATGAATTTATAGATCTCATTTGAATCCATTATCAACAACAATCTGCTGTTGGTGCAACTGCAACGCAACTGGTGCCTAAATGCTATACCACTCATAATCTGTGTCATGTTATCCATTACTTTCTTGCTGGTATCAAGCCTTTTTTCCTTTTTTTTCCATGCCCAATGCTGCTGAGGCAATCTCAGCCCTTACGAGACTGGTCGAGTGAAAAGTGTTAAGCACATGCATGAAGGCAGCACTCCTGGAGTTTGAAGTGACTGGAATATGTCATACAAGAAACAAAGACAGCTCGCTGTCAGTCAGAGAGAGAGAAATAAAAACAGAGCCAGGTGGCTGGGCAGGTCCAAACAACCATCTATAGAGCATGGGCATTTTAAAGGTAGAAATTTAATTTCAAAGTACGATATTGCAGTAAATTCTAAAAAATTTACCCCAGCAGGTTGATGGGGCTGAATGCACGCCACTAGCTGGAAGTGATATAGAATAGACAATGAAGGGAAAGTCAATTAGTGGGACAAAGAAAATGATTTTATATAATACAAGAAATGTATAAGTGATAAATAGACTATGCAAAGGCTAAAAGTGTACTACAAGACTATAACATACACAAAATTTAACTGATAACTGAGTTTGATTGGAATTATGGTTCCCAAACTGAGGTGGGGGGGGGGGGGTGAGAAAGAAAATTAAAGTGGTGGGTGGCAGCAGAGGTTGCGCTAGTATTCATTTGCAAATAAATAGTCAATGTGATAAAATACAAGTAAACAATCTCTAGTTTAAGAATTTAGCATGCTGAATTCTTATCCCAGAGGTCCCTATTTTGAATTCAGTATGGGAGGGGAACTCTTCCTTAATCATAATAATTCCCTACATTCTGCAGAGTCTGGACATCTAAATGCGAGAAAGAATGGAGTGTGTTTCACAAGTAAATGGTTACAATTCTATAAAGAACCCAAAATATACCAGTTAATTTCAAGTGATTTTCAAATCAAAACTGTTAATATGACTATAACAGTTTAAGAAAACATTGTTAAAATGACAGTAAAAGGTTATTGAACTATTGTGGTGATGGACATGTATCTCTTGCCTTTTACACTTTGCCCAAGTTCAAATTCTGCTTGTTATGTACTTATTCAGAGCTTTTCCTCAAGCCTTAGGATGAACATCAAGTAGTCTTACTACTTTACAACTGACATGGTGCATTCATTGCCTTACACTTTTGGTGCTGATCAGGATCGTCAATGTATGGATGGGAGTGGACAATTGGTTTCTCTATTTTCAGGGTTTGTCTTGGTTCGCCTATGAGGGTTCCTGCAAGATCTCTTGGTGTATCCTAAGGATGTAGGTGTTGGCACTAGCTCCTCAGGTTAAAATTAATGCAATTGATGACATTAGGATAACATTATGATTAGTCATGGTTGCTGCACCTGCCACTGCATGAGTGAGTGTCATGATACTTTTGTGCTGCAACAATCACAGATCCATCAACACCAAAATTACTAAATAAGACTTCTCATATTGTTGGTATGCCGCATTACTTAGAGGCTGCGTTGCGAAATGAAGTAGTTGTAGTTGTGTTTATTATTATTATTACCATCATTATCACCATTATTTATTTTTATTATTATTATTATTATTATTTCGTTGTTTGCAAAAAAGATGCGGCTTACCTGTCCATCTTAAATATCCTATGCCAGCTGTAACAGAAATTTTCTAAGTCTGCAGTTCGCTAATGTCGCACAACATGTTGACTCGCAAAGGTGTACTTGCACAGTGATCTATCCATGAAAAACTTACTTTAGCCATGACACCAAAATTCCCCTTCTTTTGTCTACCTCTGGACATATTCTAGTCACATAACATTTTCCTATTACCTATCTTATTAGCTTTGGACAATTATTAATTTCATTCTAATTGGTTAGTTCATATTTAGTTGTATGCCCACTGGTGTCTTAGTTGAATTTCTCACACTGGCCGTTTGAGATTAAAAATAAAACAGTTACACTTCGTAGCTGAACTATTGTTCGTCTCATGTCTCTGCTCCATAGAAATGGAATATATCCCCACATACTGTCGCCAATAGCAGTCCAAGGCATGGCTGTCCATTGTATCCATCCTATCAGCAGCCTTTTTGCCCTAGCCTGAGTTTCTCTATGTAAACATAAAATACTAAACAACTTGTGCTGTTTTATACATTATTTATCAAATATTCCTGTATTTAAACATATGGATTACTCTCCTATAACATGTTTTCCCTTCACTATTTAAATTCTATTTCTTTCTGATTAAACATTTAACTCCTGATGATATGAACTTAAGAGATTTCTATGGAACATATGCTCTTACAACCCACAGATAGTTTGCGCATTCATTTTATCCTTTTATTGCACAATATGACCTCTTTCATCAGAAGTGATTCAAGTTTGAAATTAGATAACCAATAATTCAGGTCTTGGTAGAAAATTCAATATTTCCATCTATACACAATATAGATCATTATGTTACAATTATTAAATGCAGCTTTATGCATTTAAAAATGTGAAACTTTAGAGCTGGAAAAGGCTAACTGGAGAAGAACTGTATTGGAGAAGAAGACACTTAAAACCAGAACCTTCGCACCTGTGGATATTAAAAGGCATTACAACAAATAAAATTTGTCATCATCAACAACAACAACAATGTTGAGGTGGAGGACAATTTCTAGGTTTAAAAAGCCATATCTATAAAATTGTATTTAATAGACTTATTTCTCTCTCATTCTCATTTTTATTATCATCCTTTTAAATACATTTAATGGACACGTCCAATTACAAATATGAAATAATTTAACAAGTATAACTTATAATTTTATATTACTTTTCATTATCATTTTTACCTTAAGTATCAATTACACAGGTCTACTACAAATAAAAATTTTTTGTGAACTGTTTTAGATTTGAAAGGTGATTCTTAATATTTCAGTACTGCTGATTTCAAAAATTACTTCCGTTTTTCTCCATCACATCAAGTTTTTTTACAAATCAAAATGAAGCATTCACATATTTTCTTCGAAAAATGCATATACTCATGAGTTGTATAAGAGCTATAAATGAATTTGTGAGGGGTTTTATTGCCAAATATAACATTTAAATTCATTTTACAAACAGCAGGTCAATAAAATCTTGTTTGTTTGGTATCGAATGTTTGTCTCCTGGGTTTTCTCTTGTGTGTTTCCGTGGATTCCCTACACAGCATCCAACAGTAATCTGCACTCATTGAAGAATTCCATTGTCCTTGGTATCTCCTCTCCATTTCTCAAATATCCTGATGGAACCTTCCCCTTCTTCCTCACTGACTATATCCCCAGGCTGTGAGGAAAGATGTCCAAATGTGAAAACAGAAAGTATAATTTGAGACTCATGTTGCATCCTAAAGTTCTGAACTTCTGTAGCATGTTGTTCACAATTTTAGCATAGTCAGGATGTTTATTGTTTCCTAAAAACTGCTTTAAGTGCATTTCAAGCATTTTTCTCTTCAGAAGTGATAGTAGCTTCAAATTGCCTGTCTTTAAATAGGGCTCTGATTTGCGGAACCACAAAGATTCCTTCTTTTATTTTTGCTTCAGAAAGAGTGGGAAATTTGACACTAAGATATTTGAAACAATTGTTCTTACTAACTGGCATTAAATATTCTCTTTTGGGCCATTGTCTTTGTTTCCAATGTTTGTCTGTTGCCCTATCCCATTTGCATAAATAACATGGAAATTTTGTGAATCCCTGCCGTTGGCCTAATATCATACAGATTATTTTCAAATCTCCACACATCAACCACTGATGTTCAACATATTTAATTCTCTCCTAAACATACTTAAAACTTTCATAATTCTCCTTCAGCTGCACTGAGTGCACTACTGGAACTGAAGAAAGAGCATTCCCATTGTGAAGCAGGACACCCTTAAGACTTATTTTACTAGAATCAATAAATAGCCTCCATTTATGTGGATCATATGTAACACAACCCAGTTTCTTTATTAAGTCTGGAATGTTATTACAGTAAACTAGATTTTCTTCTTTGCTGAAGTATTGCAAGAAATCCTTTTCTCTGTTCCTGTAGAAAGTCACTAATGTATCAGCTGCAAGTAAGTTGTTTTCCTGTAGTCTGGAACCTAACACCTCAACTGCATCCTTGGGAAGATTCAAATCCCTTACAATATCATTTAACTTGGCTTTGATAATGGTTGTAGCATATTTGATGTTTCAGGAACGAACTCCTCGGACATAAGTGATGACGGTGAATCACCATTACTGTCTGTATCTGAAATAAGTTCATACTGTCTGTGAATAGCTTGGATATAGGAATACAAGTGCATTGGGCCACTGGTCTCATAGCAGATGGCAAGTTTGGGTATACAGTTCCTGTTTTGTTCTTTGCATTAAAACCCTTCACATTCCATGTAAAAAGTAAGAGTCAGTACTGTGATTGTGAGGTTCACGCCATACCATTGGTATTCCAAAATGTAGTGATTGTTTCTTTCCCTTTGTCCAATTTCTTAAGTCTTCAACACAAACACTGCACACATTATGAGGAGCCCAAGACCTGGAGTGATCTCCTATTTCAATTCCAAAGTAAGCTTTGTACCCTTTTCTTACAAATGAGATTATGTTTTCTTTTTCTGCTTCTTCACAATAAAACTACAATAAATGTAACAAAATGAATTTGGATTATTTACACAACACCTTCCTTCCATTATGCTGTACTCAGTTACATATGATAAAGATAACAAAATGGTATTATTTGATGCAGTAATTTGTATCATAAATTACTTAAATGTAAATAATGGTTGTAATATGAATATGCATTTTTATGTGACATTGATTTCAGATGTTTATTGATTGTAAATATTGTTGGAAAGTAAATTTATACAGCTTTACTGAAACTGTCAATAATATCGCAATAATGTAGCGAGGGGGGTGAGCTGTTTATCATTATTGGAACGAGGAAGTTACGTAATGTTTGGCGCGTTTTCGGTAGAAACTTCTGGAATGTTTTCTCCTAAAGCAATATGTATTCGTGGTTTTCATTGGATATTAAAATAGACGCTAATGTTGGCGCGTTTTATTAGCCAATAGTAATTCATTTATAATCTTTAGGCGTATCTTGATGCAGGCGTATAAATAAGGTAGATTGGAGGTAAAGTCAGTCAGTCCTTCAGTTCGTCGAAAGCATTCATACATTACACGTCGTATTCAGGCCAGTTCATCAAAATTCTTAGTACACTACACGTCGTCTCCAGTCAGTCAGTTCGTCATACATCGGATATAGAGTCACAAGTTATGCGCAGCAGAATTATGAAAGATCTAAAGTATTGTAAGGTTAATTATATAAAAGATTGAAGTACGTGGATTGAAAGAATTATCAGTAAGAAGTTATTATAACAGTTTCAGTTTGGCGAGTATCTAGATCAATATGTAAAAGTGATAGTGAACGTGTTCGACAATAAAAATTATAAAACAAATTTCTTCATCAGTGTAATTTTTGGATAAAAGATTCCTTTCCGTTTCACAACCTGTATAGAAATACATGTTCGACCCAAGATAAGATAATAGCTAGCCGGAGGACAATATACAAAACTTAAAATTCTTTCGAACACTAACTGATGCAAATTGCTAACACAAGATGGAGCTACAAACCGAACAAATAAATGACGTCACAAGATGGCTTCAACACTGATGTAAACAAACATTTGTAAGTAATACCGTTGCAAATTGGCTTCCATACGTGGGGCAGTTAAAATTATGTAACCAAACAAAACAAAAGCAGCACAACATAAGATCTTCAAGTTCTAATAATTTACGTAAAAACATATTACGTAAGCACCATCTGCATCAAATTGGCACCCAGAACGTGGGGCACGATAACCAGGAAAGGAACACGATGACCAGGAAAGAATCATAGTGACCAGGAAAGGAACACGATGGCCAGGAAGGGGCAGAATTAACCAGGAAGAAGTGAGATGACCAGGAAGGGGCGAATGCAGCAGTGAAATGATCTACAAGACGCAGATTCAAGAAACAACTAGAGGAGCGACAAACGACGCGGATAAGTGGACACAAAAACATCGAGACAACGTAGATTCATCATAATACAACGCAGAAGCGACATACAAACCTAGGAGAAAGGGGCAGAAAGCTGGACATCAAAGCTACATCAGCAGATAGCATCAGAAAGGTTAGAAAAATGTTATGTTAATTCTAAAAAAAAAAAAAAAAAAGGGTAAACAAATTTAAATGTACCTTAGGAGCGGTAGGATAAAGAAAACAATGGCTACTAATAATACAGGAGAAATAATTATGGAGGGAGATAATGTAACAGTTAGCTGTAATTCAATACAGGTTACAGAAAATAGCTCAGACTTTTTAGGATTTGAGGATGAAAATGTTAGTGCAGAAAGTGAGAATAGAATAGCAGGAAATGTTAATCTTGATACCAGTATGATGATGGAAATGCTGAGAAATATGAGTAGGGAATTGAGAGAAGATATGCAAAAGAGTCATAGGGAATTAAGGGAAGATCTTAGTAAGAAAATAGATCAAAACAGGGAAGATAGTAGTAAGAATATTGAGAAATTAGAACAAAAATTAACTCAGAGTATAAGGGAAGAAATTTGTAAGAATAATGAGAAATTGAGAGAAGCTATAAACAAAGATCATAGCAAATTAATGGAAAAGATTGGTAGGAGGAATGAGAAATTAGAGCAAAAAGTAGATCAAAGTAGTGAAGAAATTGAAAAGAAAGTTATGAAGCTAGATAGTAGTATGCCAGAAATGAGAGATGAAAATGAAGTAATAGTAAGTGAGAGAGAAGTTTCAAAGGAAATGTTAGACATGAGCAGGGAAATAGGTAACAATGAAAGTGAGGTTAATACTAAAAGTGAGGTTAATGTAGAATGCACAGAGTTAGGAAATCAAGTGAGTAATATTTCAAGTGAGCTAAGAGAGATGAAAGAGGTTATGAATGTAGATGTGAATCAGGCGCAAGTTAATTTCAGAGGGGAGATATCAGAAATACAGAATGAGACAGTAATGCAAAGAAATAAATTGTACCAAGATGTTCAAAATGAAAACTCCAGTCCAATACAATTTAGTACAGATTTGTCAAGAGTATTATCAAGTTAAAAAGATAGCAGATGAATTGAAAATGACAGTTGTTAAAAGATGTGTTGTTCAGAGAACTTTAGATTGTTTTCAAATGTTATCAGGGGACGAAATTTCATATGAATACAAGAGGTTATTCATGAACAAAAATTTGAAGGTTAGGATACAGCTACGAGTAATGTTTAGCCACCGACAATTTGATCCAGGAGGGTAAATAGCAATGAAATGTAAAGTAAATGCTGGATAGGTAAAGATGACTTGCAGAGAAATGTATTGGAACGTAAGAGGGTTAATTATTTATATGTCATTTGAAAAGAGAAATAAATTATCAAAAAAAAAAAAAAAAAAAATGTTTAAAAAAAAAATAAATAAATTTTTAGTAACTGTAACAACATTTGAAAATTAAGAATGCAAAGATTGAAACTTAATATGATATTAAATTAAAAGTATGTAAATACTATTCCAAGAGTATTATTAAAATAAGGTACAAAATAACAAAAATGGGTAATAATAATAATAAAAATAATAATAATAAAAAAAAACAAATACTTATGTAGCAAACAGAAAAGGTGAAACATTGTCTAGATTTTAGAGATGTAAATATATTTATGTAAAGCTTGAATATTTTGGTAAATATGTGTAATAATTACAAAAATCTTAAATGTATAAATTTGTCAACAACTTAAGAAAGTAAACAATTTGGTAACAGTAATTAAATAATTTAGGGTACAGTATTTGCTATAAAAAATTTTGTGATGTCAGATTAATATCTAAATTAATTAAACCAGAGCCAGTAAGTAGTGGCGAGATAAAAAAAAAAAAAAAAAAAAAAAACATGTCGTGTGTTAAATACGTGTGAAGTGTAAAGTGAAAGTGATAGTGTGTGTTCCAAGATTTGGGAGACTAAAAACCCAATTATAAAATTTCCAAACAAGTTGTAAATATTTATAATTATGTTTCTAGTGGGGCATATGATGCAGTAATTTGTATCATAAATTACTTAAATGTAAATAATGGTTGTAATATGAATATGCATTTTTATGTGACATTGATTTCAGATGTTTATTGATTGTAAATATTGTTGGAAAGTAAATTTATACAGCTTTACTGAAACTGTCAATAATATCGCAATAATGTAGCGAGGGGGGTGAGCTGTTTATCATTATTGGAACGAGGAAGTTACGTAATGTTTGGCGCGTTTTCGGTAGAAACTTCTGGAATGTTTTCTCCTAAAGCAATATGTATTCGTGGTTTTCATTGGATATTAAAATAGACGCTAATGTTGGCGGGTTTTATTAGCCAATAGTAATTCATTTATAATCTTTAGGTGTATCTTGGTGCAGGCGTATAAATAAGGTAGATTGGAGGTAAAGTCAGTCAGTCCTTCAGTTCGTCGAAAGCATTCATACATTACACGTCGTATTCAGGCCAGTTCATCAAAATTCTTAGTACACTACACGTCGTCTCCAGTCAGTCAGTTCGTCATACATCGGATATAGAGTCACAAGTTATGCGCAGCAGAATTATGAAAGATCTAAAGTATTGCAAGGTTAATTATATAAAAGATTGAAGTACGTGGATTGAAAGAATTATCAGTAAGAAGTTATTATAACAGTTTCAGTTTGGCGAGTATCTAGATCAATATGTAAAAGTGATAGTGAACGTGTTCGACAATAAAAATTATAAAACAAATTTCTTCATCAGTGTAATTTTTGGATAAAAGATTCCTTTCCGTTTCACAACCTGTATTGAGACACATGTTCGACCCAAGCCAACAGGATAATAGCTAGCCGGAGGACATTTAAAATGAATTATTTCAAAAACTGATACTAGGGAACGCAAATTGCTAACGTCAGATGGAGCTACAAACCAAACAAATGAATGACGTCATAAGATGGCTTCCGCTCACATGAAGTAAACACAATATAAGATCTCCAAGTTCTAATAATTTACGTAAAAACATATTACGTAAGAACCATCTCTCACATATTTAAATGCTAATTTCTTGCTTTGTACAACGATTATTAAGCCCTGTAACAGATGAATTCTCAATACAAAATGGTGTAAGCAGCTTAGAATGTGCTGCCACCTGCCATAAAACAGCCAACTATTTCCTTTTAGTAGCTTTATTCCAAAAGATGGCATTGTTGTAGTAGTGTAATGGTTCATGATCACATAAAAGATACGCAAATAAATAAAAAAGGAAGATATGAATTTTTAAAGAAATGGTATGTTATTCGACAATATGAACTTCATTTTTGGAATCAGGACATGGAAATTACTACAAAATGGCCTGAATATCTAAAACAGCAAAATCACTGTTGACATGTGTTATCCTTTTACATTGCATTTACATAAGTTTCCATTAAGTATCAATTTTCATTTTACATTGATTTTCCATGTGTAAATTAATCTATATTATAAAATTCATTTTCTACTAAGTATTTCTTTATTGTTTTCATCATTACATTTGGCTGATTTATGTTTTTTATTTCCCTAGGTAATTTATTGAATGATTCTCTTCCTGTAACTTCTATGGCACAATTATTCAGACTTCCCCTTAATATTATTCTATAATAATCGTTATTTCTTAAATTATGGTTATGTACATTGGAATTTTTTTGCATATTTATATTTATCATACTTTTTATGCATTCATACATATACACACATGGCACTGTTAGCAAGTTTTGATTCTTAAACACCCCCCTGCAAGTTTGTTTGTTTTCCATTTCGCTTATTATTCTAATGGCTTTTTTTTTTTTTTTTTTTTTTTTCAATTTAAAGACTTTATCCATTTCTTTTGCTGTAATATTTCCCCACAACATAATTCTGTATCTTACATACAAATATATAAAAGCATAATAGACCTGTTTCATTGTTTTACTGTCCATTATTTTAGTTAACTGTTTTATTATATAAATGCCCTTAATTATCCTTTTACTAATTGATGCTACATGAGATTGCCAATTTAAATGTTTATCAATTATTACTCCAATAAAATTAGTGCAATTTATTTCTGATATGTTTTCCTCATCTGTACTTAGTTTAATACTACTTGGATTAAGTTTTGTTAATTCCAATTAATACATGCTGTCTTTTGTGTATTTACTATCATATCTAAGTTGGCATAATATTGTTTTATAATTTTTAAAATTGAATTTGCTCTAATTTCAACCTCTTTTGCTGTTTGACCTTTAATTATGACAGTCATGTCGTCTGCATATCCAATTGCGATGCTTCAATTTTCTTGTTTCACCTCAAAAATTTCATTTATATACACAGTAGACCCTCGTTTAACCGAATTCCAAGGGACCGAAAAATAGCCAATTCTGTTTAATGAAGTTTGAATTAATGATGTTTTGTAAAAATAGTGCCCTATTTTCTGAAATGGTAAAACAGACTGTTGAGTTCACTTTCTCTCTTGTTATGCATACCAACGAATGAGGGTGTTCCAATTTTATGACCTCTAAGAAAAAGTAAAAATAACTGTAGTATATGCTATAACTGGCATTTGTTTAACTGAGAAAGTATACTGTCAAATGATTGTCGTAATTTTTTTAAACAGTACTATTTGGAACAATATTGTACTCATTGAATTAGTGAGTTGTATAATAACCTTGAGAAACACTTTAAGTGTACCATTCTTTTAACACTAAGTTTTAATTGGAATACATGTTTTAGTTACAACTCTTATCCATTACACATTTTAGTTCTATAATATGAAAAAATCATTAATTCTTGTTTGGCGAACCGTTGGTTGTACGTAATATTATGGCACTCTCTGAAGATACCACATCCAGGCAGCCTGAAATGCCATGGAGACATCAGAAGTGGCAGCAAATCTCTCGAGAAGAGAAATTGCAGCGGCAACTTCAGCGCAGGGTCGCAGTGTCATATCTTCATGTTCCACCTCAGAAGATGACATTAAAAATTATCATTCTCTTCTGCATCATCAGCAGATGACTGGTTCTTTAGCAGCACAGATGTTGTCCACCTACATCCAATCTTCCATAATGACGGTACAAGAGGGCACCAACCAGGTGTAAGCGTGTACAAGAGCATTATTAGAATCCCAATTGTATTCGCATTATAAGTTCAGATGTGGATCATCGGTTTCCTGTTCAGTTTCAGCAGCATTATCAGTTGTCAGACTTGCCTCTATTTTCTGTTTTGAACTTATAATCGATGAGAGAGTACACTTCAGAATCTGAAAGTGTTCTGCAACCTGTGTCTTCTCTTCACTGTTGACCATATGTAAAGTTTGCTATTTTTGTTTCAGCGTGAGAACATTATGAGCACGTTTCTCTTTCGGCGGCAGGGAGTGATGGAGCGAAAGGGTGGGGATTCACTATTCACAAGCACACACACACAACTCTCTGGATTGTTGCGAGTCGTGCGCCATGTGCGGTCTGTTGACCAACCCCCTCTTTCCTCGCCCTTGCATCATTATGCTGTGGAAGTGATACATAAGCAGCAAATAAGCAATTGGATCATTGTTGAGAAATTACAGTACAGTATTGCGAAAAATTATATGAAAAAGTAAAAATAACTGCAGTGCACAGCACAACATACATATTCGGTTTAAACAAAGAATAACGTATGGAATATGTAACGAGAGGACCCAAATTTTAGTTCATAGTACGAATTATCCGAAATTCGGTTTAAGCGGTAGATTTTTCCATGTAATTCGGCAGGGACCGAGCAGCTCCTACGGATTAACCAAGTTTTCGGTTTATCCAATTTTGAATTAGCGAGGGTTTACTGTATAAGAAGTAAAAATGGCCCCAATTTTGAGCCTTGCGGGATCCCTTGTTATACTATTTTGAAATCTGACTATCTTTTTTTATAACACCATTTGTATTTAGATGATTTCGATACATTGTGTTCGATTTTCTAGATATGTTGATATCCAGTCCAACCCCAAACCTCGAACACATGTTTCTAATTTATTAGTAGTATTTTAATATTCACACAATCAAAGGCCTTTGATAAATCTATGAAGCTAGCCACCCCTGATTCATGGCCATTAATTGCTTTTGCAATTATATAATTCGCCTTTTCAATCGCATCTATGGTTGACTTGTGCTTTTGAAATTCATATTGCCATTGTGATATAACATCTAGTTTTTTAAGATAACTTTGCAACTGTATTATATATAAACATTCTATTACTTTTGACATAGTAGAACATAGAGTAATTGGCCTATAATTTTGTATGTCTTTTTTACTTCACTTATGTTTAAATATTGGCCTAACTATTACCTTCTTTAGCATATCTGGAAAAATGCCTTGCATTAATGACGTATTTATAATGTGCGTTAGGATTTTGCTAATTTCCTGCTTTATGTTTTTTAGTAACAAATTCGAGATTTCATCTATGCCGCTTGATTCCTTTGATTTTAACTTCTTTATTTCATTTTTTACACTTTCTTCTGACACTTCGAAAACTGCTATACTATTTAATTGGCTTGTTTGGTTTTTAGATTAATGTTATTATCTATTTTTTGTTTACTTAAATTTAATTCTGCTGCTATATTTACGTAATATTCATTGAAAATTTCACAAATTTTCTTTGTGTCTTTTATTTCTTTATCTTGATTTTTTTATAACTATGTTTTCCATTTGTTTATTTTTACTTTGCTTATGCACCATATATCATATTGTTTTTGTTTTATTTTCAGATTTCTGTATCAGTTCCCTACTGTATTGCCTTTTTGCATTTTCTACTAAACTTTTGAAAATATTGTTATACTTTGTTATATAATCCCTAGATTTCTCATTTATATTTGGGTTTATTACTGAATTTAAGAACTTCATTCTTTCCCATTAGCTTTTTATCGCTTTTGTCATCCATCCCATATTTATACTACCTTTACCATTTTTTACTTTAACCTTTTTTTTTTACCGGCATTCTATCCATTCCTTTTTGCACAATTTTATTAAAAATATTGTACTTTTCATTTACTGTCTCAGCTTTGTATACTTGTTTCCAATTTGTTTTGTTTAAGGAACATTTTAAACTTTTCTATATTTTTACCATTTATTTGCCTCTTATATTCAAACATATTTGTGAATTTATCTTTATTTAGATTTAATTTTATAATTTGCCCAAAATGATCCCCTATTCCTGCTTTTATGACGGCTGCTTTCCATTTTGTTTCATCTAAATTAATAAAAATGTTATCAATACAAGTTTTCGAACGCTTCATCACTCTAGTGGGTCTCAAATGCCCATTCTTAAATTGTCTATCTAGGATTTCTCCTAGAGTACGTTTAGCTGAACTATCATTTAATAGGTTGATATTAAAATTCCCTATTAAAATTTTTATTTTATTTTTCATATGGTATTTAAGAATTTTACTATATTCTTAAAAAATATTTTATCTCCTGATGGTGCCCTATACATCCCAATACGTATTACATTTTTTTCCTTTTAAGTTAAGTTCTACTGCTGTGAGTTCACATGCCATCTCCACTGTAAATTCTCTACAACCTATTTCTTTAAAATGTATTGTATTTTCTATATATATAGCTACACCCCCACTAACATGTTTTTGCCAACAATAATAAGTTCCAAGCATATAACCCTGAAAATTTGTGACAGCCATTTCCTCCTCCTCCTTTAGATTGTGTTCAGTGAATATCACGATATTTGGTTTCCATTCGTTTATATTTAGCTCTAATAATGTCCTTTTATTTCTTAAAGATTGTACATACTGATGATAAAGGCTTAATTCCTTTACCTGTTTAATACCTGCTCTCAATGACCTTGTTTCTACTTTAGCTATTTCTGTATTCTTTCCTCTTATATAACTTAATCTATTTTCCCTTATTTCTTTATTTACTTTCTCTACTTTCCCATCCTCTGGACTTATCTGCAGTTTTCCTGTTTCATACATATATTTATTACCTTATTTATGAACTGTCCTAAGAGAAAAGATCCCTTATAATTTAAATGTAATCCATCCCTGCCCAGACAACTTACATCTAAAAATGTATTTACATTTACATAAATTGCACACAGTGTATTACATGCCCATTTTATTTCTTCAAAGTTCTTTATATAGTTCTGATTTACATCTCTTCTTTTCATTACACTGTCCACTACTATAGTTGCCTGTGGGTAATTGTCCTTTGCACTTCTTATTGCACTGTATATTTCTGCCTTATTTATTCCCTGCGATTGTTTTAAGTCATTTGTCCCAATGTGTAACACCACTATTTTAATCTTACTTTTTTCCTTTTCTTGACCAAGATAGCTTGGTAGGTACTCTTGATTTTATTCCTCTTAGCACATTCACTTTCACTTTTTTCCCTCTCTACCACTACATATTTTATAATCGAATCACCATACACAATTACACTATTTACGTCTTCTTTCTTCTCCATCTTCTTTCTCTGTTCTTCCATTGTCTTCTTACTCTCCTGCATTTTCAACTTGGGATTTATCCACTTATATTTGCTTGTATCCTCCTTTCTTGTGCCCTATGTTTCACTACTTCCGAATTTTCTTCTTCTGTCTGATTCTGAAATACCTCAAACTTGTTTATAGTTTCAATTTCAGCATTTTTCTCTGTATCAACCTGTACTGGTTGTTTCCTTACGATTTTCGTGTCTCTCTCTTCTCCTGTTTGTGGCACCATTTTTCTTTTCAGGCTCTCATTTTCGTTTTTAACAACACAATTTCTTGTTGAGGCTTTTTCACATTCTTATTTAAAATATCAATGATAACCTATAATGACACTATCACCTCGGCTTCCCTTGTCCTATTATTCCTATTGTTTTCAACTCTGATATGTTTTCTAGCATTATAAATGTGGAACTGTATAAATTGCTTACACTACAAATACATTTGGAATCTAATTTTGTCATTCATGGAACTAATGTTCGTTATTATATACTTTTGTCACTTAAAATGCTTCCTTATTTGGATTTTGTATCTGCTGAAATTTATTGAACAGATGCACTACAATAACCTAAGGATGAATTCCTTTGGTATTAAAAGCCTCAATATGGAAATTATGTTTAATCTGACAGTTATAATCAGGAATTCCACTGTTTATTTTCTCCACATTATTCATTTTCCATATGAGAGTAACTTGATCGATATATGCATCAACAGCCATAAAGAAAAAACCCATGTTATCCATTCCTTTTTTTATTCAATGTATGAATACAAACATAGCCATCAAAATTAGAAAAAAAATGTTCTAGCACTGATCTGAATTCAAATTATTTTTCTCTTCAAGTCAAAAGTGGATTGAAAGCAGCAACTTTTAAGTTTTATGTTCTTGTTTCTGCCACATATCTTTAACCTTTGCTAAAATAAGTTATTGTAATATTGGATTGTATAAATAAAAGCAAGCAACAGCTGAAAACTTGCAATTTCTAACCAGCAGCAGCAGCTTGGTTTTGCATAAACAAGTTTCCCTCAATGACCTTGACAGCCACTGTGCTTTCAACACTGAGACGCTGCTCAAAATTTGGTATAAATAACATCCAGTCATTGCTCACTTGCTACTTTATGAGGCAGCTCAGATGCTAACTCCACTTGATTAATGTGATGGCAGAATTCATGACAGTGGTTTCTGGGAGGAAAATAAACATTTATTCAAAGCGCAGGAAGTCGGATGTGGGTAGATATAAGCCATTATATAGGTTTAAAAAGGAAAACATAACTGGTTTGCACAAACATTTGCCACAAGAACCAAATGAAACACATGGTGAAACTTGCAATTATGAAAAAATGCAAAATTTTTACTTTCTCCACTAGGTACCTGCCTATAGTAAGTAGGGTGGGTGGGTGGGTGGGTTGGTGACAAATGCTTAATAAATTCTGATAAAACCAACCCTAAACTTCATTTTCAAAGAGCTAGACCTCTTGCACCTCTAGATATTTCATTCTTTAAAACTCTGAAAGCAGTTATTAGTTTTGATATTTTTGTATACAGAGATTTCCTTTACCTAGTTACAAAACAGATCAATAAATGACAGAACAAATACAAGAAAATTACCTTCACTATTTCAGTTGGTACAAGGTTCTTACTACTATTAAATTACGGAAATTCATAATTGAAAAATGGAGGTTTTTAGTTCCAAGTTGTGCAAATCACAGTTTGTTTCTAACTTGTCACACTTTTAATTTTCTTTTTGTAATTTAAAAGCTGGATATCTGCTAGTTTTATTAAATATTAGTATGCTTAATATTATTAAATATGAGTAAGCTTAATACGGATATTTAAGTGTAGCAAAGATTTAAAGTGCCACACAAACTGAAGAGTGTTTGTTTACTCAGCTGACATGTGGTGATGAAGGTCACAAAGAAAGAGTTATGCAGCATCACACAGTAGCTCTACAAACAAGGGAAGTTTTTATTTAGGCAAACCTCATCTAAAAGCAGTTCCCAAGTAACTGCTGGTTTTTATTTAAATCACTGATTAGGACATTTTAAAAATACACTCTATACTCTACATTATTCCTAAATATGAAGAGGAGGAGGAGGAGGAGGAGGAGGAGGAGGAGGAGCAGAAGAAGAAGAATTAACCAGTGGGAGCAAAGCAATTGCAATGCTTAGAAAGATGCTGGCGGACTGAGAAAGATTGGAAACAATGGTCTAGTATATATCTGATTTATTGTTAAAACACATTAAAAACTCTGAAGTTCAAAATAGCCAAAGAATTATTGTCATCATTAGGTCTTATTTAACAAAAGCACATGTTCAAAACTTACACAGTAAGACTACCTCTTTCTTTTATATGTGCCCGAGCTTAGCATTTAATATTTGGTCAACAAAGTATAACGATATGAAAGAAACACAAAAACTGAACCAGCTAAAAGTTTCATGGCCACCCAGAAAGAATTAAAACCATCCTTTGTAATAATCTTTTTGGTACAAGTAAGAAAGAATTAAAATTACATACGTAAAACTTATCCTTCAAGCACCAGATACAAGATATTCCATTTTAAGTCATCTGAACAAGGGAAAATTGGCATTGCATTTTCTAAATAAAATGCAGCTTTTTGTGTTCTGGAGACAAGCTTGATACAAGGTCTGTTCAAAAAATTCCGAAACATTCATTATTTTGCACCAATGAGTGTTGGAGCAAAATGCTGTTGGCATCCCTGCACATGCCTGTGTTTAATGTGTAATTGCAGAAGTTTCATTATTCTATGTCTGTTAAGTTATTGTTCAGTGTTGTATTGAGTAGAACATTGTGTCGCACAGTTTGCAAATTTCGAGATGGCAGAGTTAGAGGAGCAACACGTCTGCATTAAATTTTGCGTGAAACTCAAGAAAACCTTTACAGAGACACACCAAATGATGCAGGAAACCTATGGTGATGAGTGCTTAAGCCATACTCGGTGTTATGAATGGTTCATGCGGTTTAAAAATGGCCGGATGGGAGTTAAAGATGACCCTCGTTCAGGATGCCCTTTGACATCTACCGACGACACTCATGTCAGGAACGTCAACAAAATTGTGCGTGCCAATCATAGACTATCGGGACATGTTGTGATGCCTGTGAGAAAATGTGAGAAGGAAACAGCCTGAAATGTGGCGAGACAATTCACGGCTCTTGCATCACGATAACACACCCACACATTCATCCCTGTTGGTGCGTGACTATTGCACAAAAAACTATATCACTGTGCTGCCTCATCCTCCATACTCTCCAGACCTGGCCCCTACTGACTTATTTTTAATTCCAAAGTTCAAAACTCCATTGAAAGAGTTGCAACAATAGACGAGATATAAGAAAATTCGCAGACGGTGCTTCACGCAATCCAGAAAGAAATGTACCAAGACTGCTTCTGGAAGTGGAAACAACATTGGGAGCGGTGTATCAATTTTGGAGGAGAATATTTCAAAGGAGACCATGCACAATAAGTAAAAGCTAAGCATAGAAAAATGTTGTGGACAAAGTTCCAGAATTTTTTGAACAGACCTCCTACATTGTTTTATGCAAAATTCAGAATTTGCTAACTTAATAGTTTTGCAATTAAAATTATTCACATTTATTATACCATAAAAATGCATTAGTTTAATCTGTTAGAACTCCAAAAACCTTTTGTCTTAGTTATTTAAATCAGACTTTGTTTCGATTCCTAAAGCTTTAATTTTATACTAATACGTATACATATTGTTCTTAATTTTAAATGCATAATTTAAGATTTGTTATAATTTGAATTATCTTGATATGAAAAAGGTAATTTTACAATCTTTCATTATGATCTTTCAATACACTATGATGTATTTTAAATGTAAACAAGTATATATACATATTGGTTAGTAACTGATAAGTAGAGCCTGGACAAATATCCACCGAGCAAGGAATAAACGTAACTACCACCCTAACTAGTACAGGTGACATACTGAATACCCAGGGCTACACAGTCGACAGTCAGTAGTTTGCTAGCATTACTGGTATAGTAGAGTTGCTCTCTGTGGGCTCTTATGTTTATGTTCTGTTCTACCCCTGACACTTCTGTTTGCAGTTTCAGGTTACCTGTGGCAACCCCTTCCACTCGCCGGACTGTAGATACAAACCCGCCGCGTATAAACATTGCAAGCCAAAGAATATTTGTCCTAGATATGAAATAAACAAGCAAATTATTTTATATGCAGAAGATAGTGAAATACGTGTGACTTGGGTCACACACTGCATGTTTGTTGGTGAAGTCAAAGTCAGCCAATTATAAGCATGAGAGGGCCTACTATGTAGTTGTACAGAGCTGATTATTCCATTGCATATTCACATTACTACAGGGAGATACATGCCACAACACTAGCAAAGTGATGAAACCAGAATTTCATTACAGCTTTTGACTTAAGAGACAGGAATCCAGGCAGCGTGAATACATGTTCTAACCTCAATACTACAGTAGAACCTCAATTATATGTTATAATGGAGGGGGTGAAGTTGACAGTTAACTGAAAATGACCAACAATCCATCTTTCTTAATATAAACAGTAGGTTTAATAAGTAATTATAATATAAAAAGCTCACTAAACACATGAGCCTAATGTTACATTTATTGTATATTTAGAAAAAAATTGCAATAAAGGTGATTGTCTGTGGGGCACAGCCGCACAGTAAACGTAACAAGCTTTTGTTCCATAAAACCAATACAAGTGTGTGCACTTATTCACATCCATCTTTCCTCAATTTTGTAGGTACAACACTAGGCTACAACAGTACATTATAATCAGTATGTACTATTTGCATGACCACTTTGTGATTTGAAACTAAAACTTAAGTAATACACAGCTGAAGGTATCAGAACAACCTCTTGACTAGAATACATAATGTTCATTCTGTATTCAATTCATAACTTTACCACATTTCCATGGGGAATTAAAATCAATCTGAGTACAGATTCATACTGAATACTGCATGGAAACCAGACTCAGATCAAACTGAATCTTAGATTTTATCCTCTTAAAAAGTAGGGTTAGACTGAATTTTTGTTGCATGGAAATGCATACCACATTGAAATTGTAGTGAATACCCAAAGATTAGTGACTTCTACTGTACTCATTGTAATACACTGATAACTTGTCTTTTCCTTTTTGTACATTCATTGAAACTCATAGAGACTTTTTGCTGTGCTATAAATATGGTTCAAGCCACTGGGATATGAATTTAAAGGTGGCATGGTTCATTCGAAAATTTTCTAGTCAATTGTTCTGCTTAAAATGAACGCAAACTATATGTTCCCATCAATCTTTGCTTCTTTATTTTCACCCATTTCTTCTGAAGCAGTGGTGTGAATGCAAGTTTTGAGTCTGTAATTTTCATAAGAGGATGCAATTTTCATGAAGGAACAATGGACCTGTCAGAAACTGAATAATAGAGACAACAGGGCTGTTTTTACAATTTTCATGTTAATGTCACATATTCTTTACAAAACCATAGCACACTAGCCTCAAAACCTTTGCCTATAGGCCAACAAACTAACATTAAAGTTTAACAGGTTTATCCTTTGCCAAAGTAAGTCCAGTTTGCATATTCAAATCAATCTCAATGCATATTGAATTCAACATGGAAATGCAGATTACATTTAGAATGGAATGTGTACTTAAACTGATTTCTATTCCCCACGGAAACATAGTAATTATTGCTATGCTTGCATGGGAAGCGATGTAATGGAGACCTTTGTTCCAAAACAAGTTAATGTTTTCTGCAGACAGACAAAATTAACAGAATTTTGAGAGAGAGAGAGAGAGAGAGAGAGAGAGAGAGAGAGAGAGAGAGATGAACAGTTAAAAGAGTGATGGATAATCAAGGTTCTACTTAACTTCTTACTCTTCCTTGTGTAATTACATTAGTTGACCTAACAGACTGCTATATTGGACAAATCTGTGGTCAGCCACTGAAATACATTAAGTGGGATGACAAGCTTTTAATTAACTGTTAGACTGAGACTATCTATGGCTGCCTGTCTTTTTTATTGTTCTTGAAGGGAATGAAAATAAACATGAAATGCAAATTTGTATTATGTCATGTTGCTGAATCACTTTGTGATCATTACATTATTTCATGTCAGATGAAGGGACTCAACACAGTGAAGCCCAATACATTAACAGAAGACAGATGAGATGACTTGACACATTCTTACTGTGTCACTTGCTCAAAATTTTGAAACCATGTTTCACAGACCATTGTCTGCTTCATCAGCTGCCAGACTGCCAGTGTTGGATAATTTTTCAGTATAGAAACACCTGAGCACTGATGGTGAAGATGCAATGAACTTGAAAATCATAGTGTCCTTAGGGATATCGAAGTTCATGAACTTGTCACTCCACCATCTACACTCAGGTATTCCTATACCAAAAAATTATCCAACACCAGCAGTGGGCAATAAGCTGATCATGATCTCAAAATTTTCAGTAAGTGATGTAGTAAGCGTGTGTCAAGTCATCTCATCTATCCTCTTTTATTGCGCTATTTGTTTATATTTCACTCATTAGAACCATTGCTTCACTATGTCCAGCACATGGGGGCATCTCTGTAAGCAAACATTGTGTGCTACTGTAATTAAATTTTACTGCTGAATGTGGAAAGGTATGTACTAAATGTGGAAAGGTATGTAGTCATGAATGTAAAAACGAGGTATTAAAATTTTATCAAATTGATTCCAGCATGGAATGGCATAGGAAATTAGGGCAAATTAATTTCACTAATCTTAAAACATCATCAAATATGTCTGAAACATTGCCCTCTAAAGGGTATAAAGATCATGATTCATGCACAGTATGCATCAAAACTAAGCAACAAAATTTCCATTTAACTCATAAAGGGAAAGAGCATCTAGACCCTTGTAAATCACTGTCAGTAGTTTGTGGTTGAATAGAACCTTGCACTTATGATGGCTAAAAATATTTGATAACATGTATTGATGATTATACTTATTTTTTGTATGGTATACTTGATAGAAAGTAACAGTAAAGCTTATGGGTATGTAAAACAATGTATCAATGAGGCTAAATCTAATTTCAATTTTAAAACTGTTTAATCAAGATGGAAGCCCTAATCTTTCAAAAATGATGTAAATTGAGGGGCTTTGTTCTTGAGTATATGGTAGCACTTTCCACAGCAGAAAGAATAAACAGAACCTTAATGGGCAAGCCAAAACCAATATTTGATTTGCAATTACACAAAGCAATATGAGAAGAAGCTGTTCTAAATTCTGCTTATCTAGTCAACAGAAGCTCTGCTGTAACAACTGACACAACTCTTGCAGAAAACTGATATGTTACAAAGCCTGATTTATCCAGATTACAAATATTTGCATCCATTGCCTATGCTAGGACATTAAAACCCATTAAGAAAGTAGACAGCAGAAATAAATAAGCAATATTTGTGTGATATGCTTCAAATACTACAAATTGTGTGATCTAGTGAATAGAACAACATTTATTTCAAGGGATGTTATTTGTAAATAGGTCAATAAAGACAGAATTTAAACAGCAGGATGAACAGTCAAAAGTTCCTGTGAAGAAAAAAAGGAGAATGACGCAGAAGCAAATCCAAGAAATTTACAAGAATTGAATGATACAGGAATAAAAGGAATTCAAGTGAACTTGCAAAAGAATCACAATGTGATTGATAGGGATGAACAGAATGAAAGTCAAAATGGAGCAGAAAGTTAAAATAGGCATGCATGATCTATTTATCTACAACCAAGAATAAATGCAAGAAATCCAATTAAATTTGAAAAGTATAAATTAGGAGCATAATTTAATGGGCAAGTTATGATGAGTGTTTAAAATGAAATAACAAAGTAAAATGGTAAAGTGCTATAAAAGCATAAAAAGAATCAATAAGAAAAAATTACACTTGGGAATTGGTTAATAATGAAGCGTATGGCAAAGAAATCTTCACAAGTTGGTGGGTAATCAAGATAAAGGATGATGGAACCTATAAAGCAAGATTAGTTGTGAGAGGATGTCAACAAGCAAAAGAATATATTGACTTTAAAAATATGCTTAGTCCAGCCATAAAAATCAATTCACTAAGAGTTCTTTTTGTAATAGCAGCTCATGAAAAGCTACATTTACACACCTTTGATGTTAAAAGGGCCTTTCTGTTTGAAAAGTTGGAAAAAGACATGCCCACTTGTATGAAACTGCCTGAAATGATATGAAGAAAAGGAAAAATATGTCTGCTAAAAAGGCACTTTATGGAGGGGGGAAAAAAAACAAGTTTCTTCCTGTTGAAATAAACAACTTGCTTCTTTTCTTAAAAATTGAAAGCTTAATACAACTGAAAGCTGACCAGTGTATTTTTACATATCCACACAATTATATATATTTAGCTATTCATGTTGATGAAGAAATTATGATGGCTAAAGACAAAGTAAGGATTAAAAATTTACTTGAAGTGGCTTAATGAAAACCCAAGAGCTTATCTCAGTATGAAAAGAACGCATAGTTATATCACAATCAAACTAAACTAAGCAAGTAGTTGAAAAATTCAATATGTCACTATGTATGGCAGTTGATATCCCCATTGTATCATAAAAGGAATATACACTGAATGGTATAAAAACTGAATGTTTTAATTTTCTTTATACAGAAGTAATAAGAAGCTTACTTTGTATATAACAAGACCTGATATAATGTTTGCAGTGAATTATGAAAGCAGATTTATGGAAAACCCCAAAAAGAAGATGAAAATACAGAGAGAACTTTAAGGCATTTATAAGAAACACAAGATTTAGGCTAATTTTTTCTCTTCAAACTCAAAATGAAATTAAAACAGAAGCATGCTGTGATTCAGATTATGCTGGAGATAGAAAAAACACAAATGGATATATTTTGATGTATGGAGAAACACCTATAGTATGTTCAAGAAAACAAGCAATATTTGCATTTCGAACTACTGAAGCTGAGTATATTGCAATAGTTGAATGCTATAGACAAAAAAGCTCTCATTTTTTAATTAACCAATAATCTGTAAAATGTTGACAATGTAAGTGTGATATTGCAAGTGTGCAATTTCATGATGGATTGTTAAAATACAAGTATTACTACTCAGAGGATCAGCTAGCACATATATTTACAAAGCCACTGCTAAAAGTGAAAGTTGGAAAAGTTAAAAACTCCATAGCTAAAAAACAAAATAATGATAAATGGTTTAAGTATTAAAACAGGATGTGATTTATTTTGACTTTTCTTCCTTGTCATATTGTTTAAAAAGGCATCGATTATATAAAATAAATATAAAAATCTTATATGAGGAGAGTAATAATTTTCTTTAATGTTTAGTTGTTACTAACGTTAAATTTATCAACTGTTCTATGTATGTGTGGTATCTATGTATTGAGTTAAAATTCTTCCACTGTTATCCATTATCATTCTTCATGGATTAGACTATTATTAGTCTGCTCAGGCTCCATTTAGAAGCATAAAATAACAGTTATACTATGAATATGTTCATATTATTTAGGCTTCTGGGAAACATCAAGAACACTAAAGTAAATATGTTTATCAACATCTACCACACTGATCTTTGTATTTATTTCTATTTCATTTATTTAGCTACTAATACCATAATGATGCCACTTTAAAAAGAGAACTGGTTTCTCTGTTTCTCTCAATATGCTAGGGGTCATTTCCATGCCAAATCATCACAGCTCACAACCCAGATCTTCACTTAAGTTGCTAATTGTAGAGGAAACTAATTTAGGTATGCCAAAGAGTAGACCAGTAATGGACTCTGTTCATACAGCAGGGTTATAAACACGATGGAAATGTTTAAATTCATGCTTGTAAAGCTAACAAAACAAATAGGAACTTTGTTTCTAATTATGCTACAGTTTTCATCTTAGTCTTGTTCTGATGTAAGGATCTGAGCTGTCACTTAAAAAACTTTCGCTCTAAAATGCAGTACTTTCTTTTAAAGGCCTCGAGTATGAAACAATATGTAGGTTCAATGTTTTTGGGAATGCGGTATGCTATTCAACTAAATACAATCTTTCTCTGGCATAAGTTCAATCTTGGGAAGCCTTTGGGAACATTAAAAAAAAAAAAAAAAAAAAAAAAAAAATGCCAATGCACCAAGATTACTTAATTTGTGCCATAACTTGTACATACCTAGGGTGGAATATAAAGCTTACCAGTACATCCAGTTTTCACAAACCAAAAAGTCAGAGGCTTTTTCCTTAGCACGCTGCGTCTATACTTTAGACTTCTGTAGAACTTCAAGATGCACACTCATCCAGTTTAATTGTGAGGATCAACCTTCACCAGAATACTTGCACTGGAATACTTAAAATGTCTGGCTTGTGAGGATACACAGAAGATGGGGATATATCACTGGGATGTAGAAAACTGATCAACCTCCTGGGATGCTACATTCACATTCATGATACAACCTTGCCATTAAGCATTGTTGTAGACACAAGTAACAAATCCTTTTATTTCTCCCAAAGATTGTAAGAGATCTGTTCAAAAAATTCTGGAACATTCGTAATTTCGTGCCAATGGAGTGTTTGAGTGAAATATGGTTGGCATCCCTGCACATGCCTGTGTTTAATGTGTAACTGCCAGAAGTTTCATTATTCCATGTCTGTTAGTTATTGTTCAGTGCCGTATTGAGTAGAACGTTGTGTCGCACAGTTTGCGAATTTGGAGATGGCAGAGTTAGAGGAGCAACATGTCTGCATTAAATTTTGCGTGAAACTCAAGAAAACCTTTACAGACACACACCAAATGATGCAAGAAATCTACAGTGATGAGTGTTTAAGCCATACTCGGTATTACGAGTGGTTCATGCGGTTTAAAAATTGCCGGATGGAAGTTAAAAATGACCCTTGTTCAGAATGCCCTTCAACGTCTACTGATGACATTCATGTCAGGAACGTCAACGAAATTGTGCATGCCAATCGAAGACTGACTATTGGGACATTTTGCAACGCCTGCGATAAAATGTTAGAAGGAAACAGCCTGAAATGTGGCGAGACAATTCATGGCTTTTGCATCACGATAATGCACCCACACATTCATCCCTGTTGGTGCGCAACTATTGTGCAAAAAATATCACTGTGCTGCCTCATCCTCTCCAGACCTGGCCCCTGCTGACTTTTTTTTTATTTCCAAAGTTGAAAACCCTGTTGAAAGGATGAAGATTTGCAACGACAGACAAGATAAAAGAAAATTTGCAGATGGCACTTCGCGCGATCCAGAAAGAGATGTACCAAGACTGCTTCCGGAAGTGGAAATGGCATTGGGAGCGGTGTATCAATTGTGGAGGGGAGTATTTCGAAGGAGACCATGCACAATAAGTAAAAGCTAAGCATAGAAAAATGTTGTGGACACCGGAATTTTTTTAACAGACCTTGTATATCATTCCAAAAACTTTTCTGCAGTTCCCTGCTAACATCCACTGAAAACCTCTTTATTGAGTTACTCATTACTCCAGGTATGAAAGCATGAAGTGCTTGAGTACCAAGTAACTGCTTGGCTTCTTCATGACATGTTTGTAGCAACTTACATTCTGCAAAATTTCATCTGGGACACACACAAAAATTTCTTATTCTTAATGCTGTCTTTTGCACAGTCAAATAGCTGCCATGCCATTATGATTTTCTCAGTAAATAAATATGCCGTAAGCTTGCCTTAGTTCTCATTCTTCATAGTTTCATCAAGCCTATAAAATGATTTCTTGCTGTGGGACATGGCAAAAAAATGCAACTCAGTTGGAATACCAAAATCAGCTTTGTGGTACATTAAACCTGAGAAGTTATTTCTGTTTTTATATTAGCATATACAAAGCATCTGAGTAGTAGTACAGTTTGCACACATTTTTAAGGTTTTGTTTCTGGAAGTTTACAAGGCAGTTCTGAAATGTATGCACAGCAGTTGTATTTATTGCAACCAGCCCAAAATAACCATTAAGTTTGTGCCTGTCTGCCCGCATGCCTGCAATAAACAGGAAATGGGTGAATTATGGCTTTTCATGGAAACCCTGTATCTCATAGTGTGAAGGAATAATTTTATGCAAAATAGCACAGTACAATGACTTCTCCTATCTATATACTATCTTTCAGACATTTTAGATATGAGGACTGCTGGACAGCAATGAAAGACTTTGTCTGCAATTGAGTTAACTTAGATATGAAAAAGTCACTAAATTTCTTCAGAGGACATCACAATTCTCTCAAGCGTGCATATCTATAATATTATCCACAGCTAGAAGCACATTTTCAACTATGTTCCTTATCTTGATTGTTCCTGAGCATTCACTATCTGTAACACACTACAGTCACACCTGCCTAAACGGTCACTTTAACTTAGCGGGCACCTCAAAAACAGGTATTTCTATGGAGAACTGATTCATTTTCCCATAAAGCCTGTGTTAATATCTACGCCCTTAAATGCCCACCTCCCACTGAAGACACCAGCTACACAAATTTCACAAAATGACCTGAATTAAATGGTCCGTCTTAACCAATACAAATACTTTTTCACCCTGAAACTGTCTTGCAGGCTTGTCTTTGATTCTCGGAAGTGGTTCTACAACACAAGAGCATCATTTCTCTGTCCCTTTTCTCCACGTGAGGTCAACATGTGGTTGTCACTTCCGTGAAATCAGGGGTGCTTCTGGTCTTCAAGGACAAGGGATGACAGTTTCCTAATCTGTGGTAAGAAGATTTATGGTAAGATCTGTGGTAAGATTTATGACAGTAATTAGTTGTGGGAGAGATAATTTTCCTGTGTAAAGCAACTGCACTCCTGTATTCTAATTCATTCATTCATTCACATTCAGTCAGTGAATGTGTAAGGAATATCACAATGTGTGATAAGTCAAGTAGTTTTAGCATTGGAAGAAAGGAGAAAATGATTCTTGAAAGTGAGAAAGGAATTTCTACAAGGAAATTTGCCAACATTTTCAAATGCAGCAGGATCTTTTCCAAAAGATAAAGAGGGCATTCTAAAAGATTGGGAAGAAAATAAACAAAATGGAATGGAAAGAAAAAGGGAATCGGGGTACAGAGAAGTGAACAATTTTCTTTACATGCACATATGCTAAAAAATTGAATATCAGTGAACCAATGGCAATGGAAAAAGCAAAAGACTTGGCAAAAGAATTAAATGTGCAAGATATTGTTGCTAGCAATGGATGGCTGGAATGTTTCAGGAAACGACATAACATTACATTCTGGTCAGTTTGTGGTGAAGGGGGTGTCATTTCAGTGAAAGATATTGATGAATGAAAAAGTAGATTGCCCTCAACTGGTCGGTTATGATCTTAAACACATTTACAATGTCAATGAGACTGGTCTCTTTTATAGAGCCATTCCTAACAAATTGTTGATATTAAAAACTGAAGCATGCAAGTGGAGGAAACTACCGAAGATAAGAGTTACACTTTTATTCTGTTGTAATGCTATGGGAAATAAGGAGCCACCTTTAATGAGAGAGAAATCAGAAAGACCCTGCTGCTCCAAAAGTATTGACATTAACTTATTTGGTGTAAAGTGGAAAGCAAATAAGAAGGCATGGATGATGTCTGCCATATTCGAACAGTGGCTGAGAGAGTTCCAACACTAGCATGACAAGACAAACCTGAACATCATTATTCCTCGACAATGAAGCTTGTCACCCTGAAATTCACTTTTCAATGTGAAATTGTTATTTTTACTTTTGAAAACTATGTCAGACACTCAGATCAAGGAATAATTCAGGTGTATAAGCTGCAGTATAGGAAGACACATCTCATCCCTCGTAGCATGAATGGATGACACTGCATGTGTGTCGAATTTAACAAAAATGTTAAAATGTCGGTGGTGCTGTGTCCTGGACCAAATCTGCCTGGTTGCAGTGAAGGAAGAAACCATCCAGAAATGTTTCAGATGCAGTGTCCATATTACAGCTTGTGTTGACCCAGTTCCACGTTTCAACAATTTACAGTGTGAATGAGAGGCTAAACTCCAGAATGATTGTCAAGGTTAATTAATTTGTCTTCATACTGTGGACTATTTTTTTTTCTGCTTTTTCTTTCTTCACACCCCTGTAATGGACTTCATCTGTCTTTTACAGGGACATCTGTGTCTGAGAATATTGAAAATGGCCAAGAGAGGACTGTGATGGCATCTGTAAACCAGGTTGTCTCTCTAAGAGGGGATTGCAGCTCAACATAAACATACAGCCACTGTGCTACATTTCAGATGAACATCTCACATCTGAATTAACTTTTAGAATCCTTTGAAATGTATGCATAAAATGAGATGTGGAAACAGTACAAAACAAACTACATTGGAAGATTCTTTTACGAAAAGTAAATTGCAAAAATGCCTCTCTAGAGTATATGACTGTACTTTAAAATTACCTGCTGCATAATTATTCCTCTGTTCATATACACACAGAGTACGTAAAGTATATATTGTGTGTATCAATTTCATTTATTATGCTGTGCATAAATTAAACGTCTTAGTCACTCAGTATATACATGTTTGTTACTTTTAATGTACTGTAGATCCTGCGTATTCAATCATGTGATGAACCAGACCTCTTCCCCAATTTCAAAAACTTCATAACCTTAATTTAGTGGTCAACTAAAGTAGCGGCCATTTTTCGGAAGAGCGATTGGTGACCACTTTAGGCAGGTTTTACTGTATTTTGGGTACATTGCATATCATATTCGCAAGATAGTTTTGGTAAGTAAACTGGTGGATCCCCTGGTCTTGCATTACTTTACTTAATTTGCCTCCTTCCAACAGTGGTTTCACATTTTGATGCACAGCACAAACACATATGGTATGTGTACCACTTGCTCCCACAAAAGCACTTTTGTTTTGGGTGCAGGGAGGCAAATTTTGAGAATTCTACCTCTACACTGAAGTGTGACTGAAGTGAGCATACACATCTGAAAGATTATGTAAAAGGAGTCTTTTGTATCACCAATTTGCAGGTAATAAAATCCTTTTTGCCATGCAATGTCCAGTTGACACCATCACTATAACAATCTTAACAATCAGGGGTATTCTGCAACATCTTGTTAAAGCCACTAACCAATTGATACATGCTATTCTGTGTTCTGTAATGTTGTAACAGCAATAACATTTTGTTGAGCAGAAGAAAATTATTAACAATACCCAGGACTGAGATCCTATTGTGACCACTGGCAATACTAATATTACTACTGACTGAAAACTTTATAAAATGTTAGAATTTCTTGATCTTTAAGCTCAAAGGAAAGAAGAATACTACAGGAGATCGGCAACCAAAAAAATAAGTATTTCATATTTAGAATTGTGAAATGTATGCAAAATGTGTATATTCCACAAGGAAAAACACACTTCTCCTAACCTAACTTCTGACATATATTTTGTTTATGTAACAGTAAATTTGGCATTTGCATGGTAATAGTAAAGAATTACCATTATTTGTTTACTTGTGTATTGTTACTGCACTGTGTAGAACATTGCCTCTGCTACACATTTCTCTATCCTCTCATTCTTTAGAAAATTTAAATTTTTGTGATTTTTTGTTTCCCTGGATATATCAGCTGTATAATCAAGATATGACACCCAATTCTTTTGCTATCTTCTGTATTTATCTCTGAAAACCTGACATGGAAGTAAACATGGAAGATACCAAAATGTGGGCAAAAATAATTGAAGTAATTTCTTCCGAGTAAATAGTGCAAATAGTGGTTAGAAAGCACATTTTAGGCTACAATTAAAACATACAATGGAGTTTATCACTGGTATGAGACTCAGAAAAAGCACAAAAGTTAGACCATTCTCAAACTATTTACTGTTTCTCTGCAACACACTTGGAACAAAAGCCCTGCTTTCATTAGCATTCATATATTTCAGTCCTTGTGAACACAAAATAGTGTTAGCCATGTTTGATATAATAAATGGTACAGTGGGATAATGGTGGTGGTGATTATGAGTGTATACTGATTCTAAGCAACTCTTAATTCCTTTTGCATGCAAAAGTAAAAGATATGCTTTTTAACCTAACATAAAAGGTATGCATTGCACACAAATACTGTTACAAACTATGAATAACTTTCAGGAAGAGAAACTTCAACTTGCTAAAACTTCATCAACAATACTGAATGCAAAATGCATTTACTATGCTTTTCTGCTTTCATAGTTTATAATTCTTGCAATGTATAATACAATCATGCTGCTTTTGCAAACTGATAGTTACTATGTGGTCAAGCATTTTCGGGTCTATTATTTTAGAAATAATTTTCACTTACTAATAAAGATGTATTTAGCACTTGTATGTTTTTGAGCAATGTTTTAAAACATTTACTTTTATATGTCCTTTTGCAGCCAATTTTTTTCCTTTTGCATAGATCCCACAAAACAACACTCCTGAGTAACAACAAATTCCCATGCGGCAAGGATGTTAGGAATGATGCTAGAAACAAAACAGCTTCCCAAGTGTATGAATTAGAGATTAGTTGCTTCAGGTGCTTAACAATATGGAAGCCCTTTGCCACAACAAATGCAATTTCGGAATACCAAATACTGACAAATTTCTTCAGGGCTTGTTGTTAGCCATAACAGTAACTGTCTTTTTCACAAGAAAGTTGCAGAATAGTCTAACTTGCTGGTTTAGGATTTGTTAGTGATAAAATCCCAGACTATGAACCAACTCAGGAATTTCCTGATATTCCAGTCTTTAGGAAGAAGAGTCAAAATAGTCACCTTCACAGAATATTTTGGGGTTTCTTCAAATATTTCTTTCAATTGGTGACATACGGAACCATCACAACATTGCTTATGGTCAGATACAGGCTCATCTGAAAAATACTCTTCTTAAAAAATTCTGCAATTTTTACTGATTCCCTTCTAACATAACATAATGCTTTCATTCTCTTCCTAAATACAGATGATGCTCCAACACCACTTAAACTTTCATTTAATGACTGCAAAGTTGGTTTAGTCTTACATGCTGTCACCTCTGCGTCACTTTCCTTTACTGAAGCACTTGGCTCTTCATCAGTAGGAGAAAAATCCCTCTTAACTGTTTTCTGCAGTTGTCAATTCAATTTTATTGCATCTGAGGATCATGCAGATTGATATAGAATTGTCAACGTATGTTTAACAGCATAGTGGTATATAACAATATTTACAATATGAAATAACAGTATTTTACAATATGCAATTTACAAAAATATATTAGTTATAATCTTACTTAATTGTAGACAGTTGTTACATCTCTTTGAAGAAAACCCGTCTATGTAATTAATTGTAGTAATCTGTTACATCTGTTTAAAAAAACTTGTCAATGCTATAAAAACAGTAATCCATTAAAAGATTTGTCAACTAAGGTTTAAAGATAGCTAAATTTGTTATGACCTTAAGTGCACTTGGTGAACAGAGTTTTAAGCCTGTTACAATAAAACTTTCTGCACATAGTGTTGTATCATAGATCATCTGAATACTATTGATGTGTGGAAGAACTTCAGTAATCCATGGTAGCACCTTCCTTAATTGTTTTCTATTGCTTTTATGACCTTTAATACCAAATGGATTGCAACACTGTATCTTAATGAATTTCTCATTGCTATAACTGTAAATTTTAAGCTCAAATGGTAGAGATTCACAGTAGGTAGTCAACATAAATACTACCTCACAACACTGAGACTTAAGCCAGACTGGGAAATCCACAGGCAGTGCGTATTAGGCAAGCCTCAGTTTGTAGATGAGATAAGTCTGAACCTGTCCAGAGAATTGCTTAGTGCAAGAGTAATCCATGTAGCATAGTGAACCATCTGTTGACTTGTGTTCCTAAATCCTTCACAAAATTAAATGTACACCAACAAAAGACTATTTAGTTGTATAGCATACTTCATTCACAAAAGCAATGAGTTTACACTTTCTTTCATATTCAGCAACCATGAACCCTTGACCTTGAAAAAAATCCTTTTTAATGACACTTCAGTCCTATAGTTTCAAAACAAGGCTACTATTAAAGTTGTAGCATAATTACAAACCAACTTAAGTTTTTTTTTTCTGATTTTACAAATATGAATTCTTAATTTTTAGTAATGTTTGCAACTCCACTATATGAAAACTGTATATCACTGTGGACTATCATTTTACATATGCACATTTCTATGTTTCATGACATTCTACCAAATTTCATGAAAATTCTAAGGTGGTTAGGTTTAAAATTCCATTTTATTGTGATGATTTGGCATAGAATGATCCAAGAACTATTCTATTGTATTTTTATGAACTGTCAAGGATTATTAAAATAAACAACTGTATTTAGCTCTTTTTAAATATTACAAAAATATTATGTGGTATAAATAAAAACTTCCATTTACAAAATGCACTTTGGTTCCATTTTCTGCAATAAAGTGTTAAGAAATTATACACACTTAAAATAGCTCAAAATATATTGTTCAATTCAACAGCAATCACTGGGATTTCAATGCTGAAATTTGATAAACATGTTTTACTCAGTGTCCCTTATGAACTGGAAAAATTACAAATGAAACAAATTATGTGTGCTTTTTCAACTGTTCAATTTTACATGGAATGGCCCATACAGTACAGCACATTAAATGCAGTATTGTCTTATTATAATTATTGTGTTAGGCCCTTTGGCATGCAAAAGATTTAAAATAACAGACATAAAATTGTCAAAGAATTAGGCCTGAATCACTGATATTCAGAGCCAGTACTTTTTCCATACCATTAGACCCTATGACAAGGAACCTTCCTGAAAACTTCCCATAATGAAAATTTCTGTATTATTGTGTGATTGCCTCACTATCATTTTATAAGACTTAAGCAGTTTCTCTGGTTTTGAGCAACATTTAATCATAAGCAAAGTTAAAACATGCTTAGCTGCAGAAGAAAGTACTGTTTGGCCAAAGGTGGCTGTTTTGATATATGAATATATATATATATATATATAAAGAATTCTTATATGTGCAAATGCAAACTGCATATTGCACAGATTTATCTATGAACAGCTGATTTACCCAATAGAGTAGGCTAAATTTATTGTTAAATCTCATGACAATCCTTGGTATTTCAATGCTGCTATTTGGAAAGTATACATTTTTTAGTTGTTCAAGTCCCCATTAATACCAAAGATAAGGCTACCAGAAAGCATGGGAAGGAGGACAATGTCAACTGAATTGAACCTGCTTCATTCAGACCTGGACCTCTTTCTTGTAGTAGGCATAGCAGCTATTTTCTGCCAAGTTGTCAGTTAATAAGTGGAATAAGACAGTATAGTATGCCTCCAGTTTATGCTGTAGCAATGTCCAACACAGTAAGTAGTGCTGATTTACTATATTCAACATTATATGATGATCTGGGAAAAAACAATTAGGTGTGGGGGTTTGTGAACAGCTGATACCACTGCCCTACCCTCTTTGTTTCATCAACCACTAGTTATTCAAAAAGAGTATCAAGCTTGCATGTAACACCTATACATACTCTATGTGACACGAAACTGCCAAAATTGTAAACTCTTCCAGAAAAACTAAATTAAATAATGAAACAGACAGTAAAAAATCCCAAGAAGCCAATCGATATAAGAAGTTCATAAAGAGAAAACATTTCACCTACAAAGCAATTCATAGAGAAATCTTTAAGTTTTACTCACAGGGGATGCCTACTATCTTAATGCATTGCTTTGAAATCTCAGAAAAAGAACTTGAGTTTTCTTAAACAAAAGGATATGCATAAGAAGTCTACTCATTAACTCTTTGGATTTCAGCTTTGAACAAGAGGAAAGTCATCAAGGAATCCTTAAGGTAATTATGATATTTGCTGCAGAAAGTAAGTCATATGTAATGCTACAGTCATCTTGTATTATGCTCAGTATGTCAGTATTTCATTTAACAATACTAGGTTTTCAAATAATGTGGTAACCACAAAAGACCTTAAGACTGTTTGAGGATTTAAGTACATATTTAGATAAAACATTTCTTAATTGACAGCTGCTCTATGAAAACTAGTTACTTAAGTGGTAATTAAGCTGACATTAAACCGTTTACTTTCAAGGACGAGTAATTGTGTTCTTTAGCTGAAAATGGATGAAAAAAGTTTGCATACAAAGGAAATGTTGGGTTGGAGACTGGGTCACCAGAAGAGAAACAATGTTCCATTAAGGTGTTTTACAAATGAACCTACAGAAAATATGCAAGATTAGAGATGCTGAGAATGACTTCACAAAATCATCATTATTTGGTAGAAAGGGTTTATCCACACAGCGTGAAGATGAATGTTTCTTATCAGCTGGCTGTGCTATCAAAACTGAAATACACTATTAACATGTAACTATGCAGCAATGTTATTTAGACTGTGACAGCTAGCAGTATGTGCCTGCTGCAACAAAAAGTTTGTTGCTTATTAACTTGGAAAATGTCTTATGTCAATTAAATTCACGAGTCCCTTCTCAACACAGGAGTGACTACACAATCATAATTTTTTTGTAATCAGAATATGGTTTGTTTTTGTAAATTTTCATTTGACATCTCTCTCATCCGAAACTGTGGAGAGACATACTATAAATGTAAACTGACAGGAGATCTTTCAATGTAACTGAAATTATCAACACAGTTTGTTACCTTAAGAGAGCATTAACACAGCATCCTTTCATTATGAAGGAAAAAGTATAAAAATAAATTTCAGCAACATTAAGCTGCATTATCCCATTATTTGCTCTTCAATTTCAACTTTGTAGAGAAAACTATTATATTTTCAAAATTATTACACCACCTATTTTACTTAAGCTAAACATACCTTGTTCCAACTGGATTGTTGTCCTGTAAAGCATCTAGTATGTATTCCACATCATCGTTGAACTCCTGGAACTCTCCAGATTCTTGTATCTGGTGGGCTTTCTTCACATTCCTTATCACTGTGAAGTACTGAAATATATATTTGTTGTTGTTACAAGGATATGTGTGAACAGAAATATACATTTGAGCTGCTGTGAGCTGAAATAGTGCAAATCACTTACTGATAATTTCACACGAGCAAGGGTTTGGCATTTCAATCTTTTTAAAACTCTTGTATTGAAAACCTCAAATAAGATTGGTTTTATTCAAAGAAAACAATTTAAATAAAAGGCACCAACACAATAAATCAAGGCAACAATCTGAATGTTTTGACAGCGAGGACTGCATTCAACATTATATAAGGCGACCATATGTCCAGATTTTGTCAGACATGTCCTGCTTTTTTGGTATTTTGTGAGCATCCAGCTGGCTTTTTACAATAAATCCAAAATGCTCAGCTTTCTGCCTTTCAACAACCTAATGTACCAAATGTTGAAATACAGTATATAAGGTAACATCCGAGATCAACAGTGTATGTTTCCGTCACTATATGAAAATTAAATATTTTAAAGGGAATGTTGCTGTTTATAGAAAGACATGTGTTGACCCTGCTTCCAATTAACTGCCACAAAACTCGCAACAGAATCTGACATTCAGATTGAATTCCGTTTCCTGCTCTAGTTCTGTTACTCATTTGTTTCAATGAGCATGTGATTTGTTCTGTTAAGTTATTCTGAAAATAATTGTTCAAGTTTAGTTAAAACAAGGTTTCACATTTAAAGATGCTGAAGAAGGTAGGGTATTGGTTGAAAAACAGACGTAAAAAAAGAAAAAGCAAATTCAGTGATTTTATGAGAAGTAAATATCCATGCTTCACCCCAGGCCGTGTAGAAACAAAAGCAAAATGCACAGAGTACAACTATTACGTGTCTGTGGCTTCAAGGTGTGATGGACATTGGATTGGCACTTTTAAACACATTACATGATTTAAAAGTTTGTGTTCCTCTTATGTAGCGACATCTTACTTCACAACAAAGTTCTCCAAGATAGATAAAAGTGTTAGTGCAGGCAAGGATACTTTATCATTTCACACTATACGCCACCACCATACTTACAGATTTATGGGTTGTACTTCATCACTACTTCCTGAACTGTCAGAGGATTCAGAGATTTCTAAGAAACTGCAATGCGCACAAACAAAAACAGAGGCCATCGTTAACAAGGTGTTGTTCCTATATTCTTTAGAAAGTCCACTAAAATCTAATGAGGACACTACATTTATGGGAATAGCTACTGATGCCAGTAGTCATGGCTCAGTACTTTGACTGGAAAGAAGGTGCAGTGTCTTCAAATTCTACATTTATGTAGCTGTGAGAATGAGACTGCCAAGACAATATCAGATCATACAATTAATGTGTTAAAAACACATGGTATCAGTGATAAAAACATTTCATTTTGTGGTGATAATGCAAATGTGAACTTTGGAGTCAACAGATCTACTTCAGGAAACAACACTTTGCAACATGGGACTCATTGCCTATAGATCTGGGGCCAACAGCTCTAAAGAGTTTAAATTTATTTTCAATATACATGGTGGACCATTTAAGTTGAGACTGTACAGTATCTCCAAAACTAAGCATTGTAGAAAGAAATATCTTTAATAAAAGTTGCTTAATATTATGGGGGAAAATAAATGCCATCAGTTGTGGTTTGTTTAGAAGACGTTATGATGGTCATTTTAGGATCAATTTAATTTTTTTAACAGGAACCTACATTTTGTATGTTGATTTCTCATTAGAAAATGGTTTATAAAAACCTGCTTATTTTTTGATGAGGAATAAGGAAACAAAATAAAAAAAATTGGTTCCCAATTACGAAATGTAACTTGACCCTCAAATGACCATCCATGGATGGTCCAACCATTCGTTGCACTCTTCGTACACAGCCATTCAGAATTTTCATTGTTATTTACGTTGGTGTAAGAACAATTGAAAAGTGCCTTATACAAATATTTAGTTGTTATGAGGAGTGAGAAAACAACATAAAAATGATAGGTTCCCATTTAAAAAACTTAAATTAACCCTAAAATGACCATCACAATGTTCTCCAAATAAAAACTAATGGCATTTACTTTCCTTCATAATATTAAGCCACTTTTATTCAAGACATTCCTTTCTACAATGCTTAGTTTTGGAGATATTGTACAGTCTCAACTTAAATGGTGCACCCTGTATATATACACTCATACTGAAAAGGTTAAGGAGTTCTGTGATTTTGTCAGCATAAATTATTAAAAATTGCTGTCACTGTAAAACATGGCTAAGTTTTTTTCCAGCCATTGAGAGAATCCTAAAGTTGTATCCTGCTCTAACAGATCTTATATTTGATCAGTCTAGTGTCCCAAGAGTCTTGGAAGTTTTCTTCAGAAATGAGTTTTCTTAGCTCTGTAGTTCACTCATGAACGTATTTCACACTGTAATTGAAGATCTGGAAAAGGAACATAGCTGCTGCTCATTGGATATAACTCAGATTCAGAACTCTGTTTCGAAGCCCTTGGAAAACAGGCTGCAAAATAGGTTTATGGCATTCAAAGTTTCCAAAAATCTTGACAATCTGAAAAGAGGAGGATTAGAAATAGAAGTAAATGTTTTCATAAATTCTGCCCTGTGTCTGTACGAGTCATGTAAGGATTATTTAGAAAAATGGACTGTTCAGTGATGAATTTCAGTAGTCTTATTGAACATGAAAGATTCCAAAGACTGAAGTTTCAATATTATTCCTTCTGTAAAGAATACAGATGCTGTAATTATGCTGTTTTACAACTTCTGACAAACATGTCAAAAATGTTCCTTAGGGGAACTAATCTTCATATCTTTCATCTGCTGTCGACTTGTGAAATGTCAGGTACCTAAGAAAGCAATTAAATCTAGATAATGACATGGTTAGCTGGAATATTTATACCCTTGTGCTGCCTGTCTTTAACAGATAGACAGTCTTTGTAACTAGCAATACAGAGAAAACTTTGAATATAAGGATTATGTTTCTTAGTGTCCGAGGTTCAATATTTCTGCTAAAGATGACATTGGCATTTTCCAACATCATTGCTCAAACATGAACTGTCAGTTCAAAACTGCTGACCATTTCATACTGCTGCATTAGCCCAAGTGATACCAATAACATGAGAGCTGATTACACTATGTAACAAAAAACTATTTTTTTTCATGCCCTTGGGTAATAGCCATTATTTTTCACATTCTTATGTCTCACAAGTTTAGAAAATAATCATTTTTAACAAACTTTCCATGCCCAACTTCTAGAATTATCTTTAACCTGTATACAGTAAGTGCATGGTATTGAATATGGTCAGTTCATCAGCAAACATTATGGCTTCAAGACACTGTAAGCATTCAGCAGATGCATTTTGTTATAATTATATGTGGGCAGTTTACCAAGACAAGGGCAAAACAGTACCACCTAAAATTGTGTAATGTTCTGTGTGATGCCTATAATTGCATATCTCAGCATTCCTGTAGGAGATTTTGATAAGCATTGGGCACCTAATGTCAGCTGCGAAAACTGTAGACGAACCCTAGAAGGTGAGAGAAATTTGTATTTTTTGTACTACTGAAACAACTGTTAGCTTAAGTAAAACAATATAACTAGTGTACAGCCATATGTCAACACTTTCGTTTTTATACAGGATGGTACAGAGGGGGAAAAAGAGCCATGAAGTTAGGCATCTTGAGAATTTGGCAAGAACCTACTGAACATTCAACCAATTGCTACTTTTGCATGGTGGATCCTTCGAAACGTCAAACAGCAAGAATGTACAAGATGTGATACACCAGATATTCCTACATCTATTGCCCCGGTCACATATCCTCTGTGGTTTTAGAAACCTATATCTCCGATCACTATGCCCAACTGACTAACTTTAATGTATCCAAATATGAAATAGCGAGTAAAGAAAGTAGAACAGTAAGACACTTAAGTAGTGAAAACTTAAATAACTTAATAAATAGTTTAGCTGCAATAGATTGGGAATGTACATTATATAGTATTGGTAATGTAAATGATAAATGGAACCAGTTTTATAATATATTTAAATTGAACTTTGATGCTACATGTCCAAAAATAAATGTGAATGTAAATAACACTGCAAAGAAAAAAGTAAAATTACCATTTACAACGATGAAGCTGAAAGAGAAAATGAAAGATATGTATGTACTGTATAAAAGTTCCTCACTAGAGTATTATAAAAATAAATATAAAAATATGAGACATGAGTATCTCAGTAATTTGAAAGCTGTTAAAATAAATGCATATAGAGAAAGCAAGAGAAAATCCAAAAATGACAGTAAAACAGCCTGGGGCTTAATAAATGAAGTGAGAAGATATCCTGAATTATATAAAAACATAAAACTGAACAAAAATGGGGAAGTGGTTCATGATCCAGTCACTATAAGTAAACAATTTAACGATTATTTCATAAATGCACCTACACAGATAGCTAGTAGTCCAAATTCTGTAAATGCCAATGTTAATACCATGACAAATACTTCTTTCTTTCTCAGACCAGTTACAGAAGATGAGATAATTAAAATAATCAACAACCTGCTGAGTAAAAAAAAGCAGTGGGTGGGATGAAATCAGCTCATTTCTATTAAAAGTATGTAAATATGTTATTGTAAAACCAATAACCTATTTGATTAATTTTTCCATCGAACAGGGACAATTTCCAGAAATGTTGAAATTAGCAATAATCAGACCAGTATTTAAAAAAAGGGGATGAACTAAATATTGACAATTATAGAACTATAGCCTTAACATCGGAGATAGCTAAATTGTTTGAAAGGATCCTGCTGCTAAGACTGGATAATTATCTAAGTAAATTCAATATATTAAGGAAGTTTCAACATGGGTTTAGGAAAGGGAAATCCACTATTTCTGCCATTAACCAGTCTATACATGAAATAATTGGGAATTTAGAAAAAACAATGAGAAGGTCAGTACATTATTTTTTGATTTATCTAAGGCCTTTGACCTTGTCAACCATAATATATTAATTAGTAAATTGGAAAACTATGGCATAAGAGGATTACCCCTGGACCTAATTTGTAGTTACCTGGTTGGAAGAAAACAAATTATGGAAATAACGTACAAAAGAGGGAGATATATACAACAAATCAAATCATATTTGGGATCTGTGAAATATGGCGTACCACAAGGTACTGTGTTGGGACCATTATTATTTATTATCTATATCAATGACATTAAAAATCCACCAAATACTTCAGTGGTAACTTAAGCAGATGGCACTACAGCGGTATGTTGGAATAACAGTAGAAGGATTAAATACTACTACGAGAGCTGATCAACAAAGACTGAGACCGATTTTTTTCTGTAGTTTCTGTGATAGTTTTGTATCTGTAACATAAATATTTGAAAAGAGCGGGTTTTTATGTATAATGTTGGTAGGCGGCAGCACTCTTGTATTGGTAGGTTGGTAGTAATGCTCTATTTTGTAGACCCTACGTGCATTTCGCATACCAGACAATGGAGGTGACGCGAGAGGAGCAGTACAGCGCAATCAAATTCTGTTTTCGTTTAAACCATACAGCCACCAAAACTTATGAAAAGCCGAAGCAAGCGTACAGCGAAGATGCACTACCTCGTGCAACAGTGTTTAGGTGGTTCAAGGACTTCAAAGAAGGCCGACTTGTCAGTGTTAAGCAAGGTGGGCCTGGTGTTTCGGCTTCTGCTGTGACTGAAGTCAACATCAATACAGCTGCTGTGATTGTCCGAGAGGATTGGCGTATAACATTAGGTAACCTCAGTGAAGTGTTGAGAATTTCATATGGCAGTGTGTTTACAATTATGCACGACCATCTCCATATGACCCGAGTTTGTGCTCGTTGGGTGCCACGTCTGTTGACTCCCGAACAAAAGGCTGTGCGAATGGAGACAAGCCGTGAGGTGCTGCGTCTCTTTGCTGATGGAGGGGATGCATTTTTTAAATCGATTATCACCGGTGATGAGTCATGGCTGCATCATTATGATCCTGAAGGAAAACAAGCCAGCACAGTATGGAAATCACCAGGTTCTCCAACACCAAAAAAGGCAAAAGTTGTTCCATCTGCAGGGAAAGTGATAGTGATCACATTTTTTGACTGTAATGGAATGATTTACCAGCATGCAGTTCCCCCTCACATTACTGTTACAGCAGCATACTACATGTCAGTATTGGCTACACTGAGGAAGCACATTGCAAAGAAACGACCAGAGCTTTCTCGAACTGGGTGGCGACTTCATCATGACAATGCACGGCCTCACGCCGCAAATCAAGTCATGCAGTTTCTGGCTCGATTCAACATTACCTGTGTACCACATCCACCTTATAGCCCCGATCTTGCACCCTGTGACTTTTTTTATTCCCATCACTAAAGGCAAAGCTTAGGGGTATTCGATTTGAGAACTCTGAAGCAGTGCTCAAGAAAAGTGAGGCGATTCTCAAGGACCTGACAAAGAACGGTCTGCAGCACATGTTCAAGGACTGGCAGAGACGCTATAAAAAGTGCATTTAAGTAGGAGGGGACTACTTTGAAAAAGATCATGTAAACATTGAATTGGAGTAATAAACATCTGCGAAAAAAAATCAGTCTCAGTCTTTGTTTATCAGCTCTCGTATAAACAATACCACCTTCTGGTTGCTGAATTACTTCAAATCAATAAATCTACACTGCAACATGCAAAAAACTAAAGTGATGCAATTCAATAAAAATGATGGTAAAATATCATTAGAAGTCGATAATAATAATATTCTGGATGTAAAATCACATAAATTTTTAGGTCTTATTGTTGATAACAAGCTAACATGGGCTGAGCATATTGAACATATATGTGGTAAAATCGGTAAAACAAGTGTATCTGCTCAGATATTTCAACAATCATAGTGATGGTAACATATTGAAACTAATATACTATGGATGTTCTTATTCACACATACTCTATGGGATTGAAATCTGGGGTGCTGATGCAAAAATGCATATGGATAAATTACTTATATACCAAAAGAAATGCATCAGAGTCTTGTTTAACCTAAAACCAAGGGAATCATGTAGGGAAACCTTTGTTAACAATAAATTACTTACTATTTACTCTATGCATATAGAACAATAATGTATGTAATAGATAAGTACAAACCAATTAAAAACAACCAAAACCATAAACATAATACAAGAGGAAACTTGACTACTTTAGGCATAGTGTAAAAAAAATGTGTATCTTTAAAGGATACATATATTTCTGGAATCACACTATTTAATAAATTACCACTGGAAATCAAATCTGTAGTTGATTTTTCTAAACAGCAATTCAAAAGGAAATTGACAATAAACAAATGTCTGTATGATTTAAAGGATTTGTAAAGATGTAATTGTTTTGACATGTCCAAAATCAAATGTATGATAAACTGGATAAAATAAATAATTAATTTATTATTATTATTATTATTATTATTATTATTATTATTATTATTATTATTATTATTATTATTATATGGTCCTCACCTTCCAGTACTGACTCCTCTGAAAAGTTTGCTCTAATCATCCCCAGAAAAGAACACCACTTCAGATGGTGAACATGAAGTTGAGGATCCTAAATACATTGGGGAAGATAAGAGATCCATATTATGCCAACCAGAAGGACCTTAACAACTTGGTCAGAGACCTAGGTCTTACCGAGTCCAGTGCTGAAATTTTTATTTCTAGGCTTAACCAGTGGGACTTGTTAGATAAAAGTGTACTTGTCACAAGTCAGAGGAAACGTCATCAGGCCTTTTCAAGCTTCTATACTTGCCAAGATGGGCTCCGTTTGTCACAATGTGTCTGTTTGTTTGAAGCCACTGGAATACAATGCAATCCAAATGAGTGTTTATTGACAACTCGTACAGAAGTCTTAAAGCCATATTACTCCATAATGGGAATACATATCCATCTCTCCCCCTGATGCATTCTGTGTACTAGGAGGAGTACAATAGCATCAATAACCTACTAAAATCATTGAAATATAATGAATATGGCTGGGAAGTATTTGGTGATTTTACAATGGTGGCATTCTTGATGGATCCCCAAGGTGGGATTACCAAATTTCCTTGCTATCTTTGCATTTGGGACACCAGAGACACGAAGACGCACTATCATATATGACACTGGTCAGAGCACTGGAGTTTTCTGTGGGGAACAACAATATCAAGTGGGACCACTAGTAAATTTCAGCAAAGTGTTGATGCCACCGCTCCACATCAAAATGGGCCCTATGAAGCAATTTGTTAAAGCTTTACCTAAGCAGTCAGTAGCCCTCCAATACCTTAGAAACCTCCCTAAGTTGTCTGAAGCAAAGGCCAAAGCTGGTATATTCATTGGACCACAGATAAAGAAGATAATGAAGTATGCAAAATTCCCCAAGATGCTTAATGAGACGGAGAAAGAAGCCTGGAATAGTTTTCTTGCACTGTAAGGGGGTTTCTTAGGCAATCACAATGCCAAAAACTATGTGGAATTAGTTGAAACTATGGTGCAGAATTTTGGCAAATTGGGTTGCAGAATGTCACTTAAAAGTCCATATGCTTGATGCTCTCATATGCTGATTTCTAATCTTGAGAAATCCAAGGAAAACATGGGAGCCTATTTGAAGGAGCAAGGTTAACACTTCCACAAGATATATTGGACTGAACATCATTATCAAGGACAGTATGATGAGAACATGATGGGAAACTATATTTGGGGATTTATTAGTGAAAGGGATTTGCAATATTGCCAAAAATCTCCAGAAAAACATTCACTTTTAATTTTTTGTAACCTCTTCAAGTGTTTTTCTCATTAATTAATTTCAAAGCACAAACATAAATATGACTTAGAAATTTAAACAGATCAAGGTCCTAGTTACAAAAGCGAAGTTTGTTAACAATCATTGCCATTTTCTCTATGTTTTAGACATAAGCAACCAGGAAATAACACTTATTATCCAAGGACAAACATATGTTACATAGTGTTATAGGAAGATACACAGGTCATGTGATTTCTAAACTCGAGGAACATAAAGCAAGAGAAAATAATTCTTTCATGTAGACTGTGAAAACATGTATGATTACTGAAAGTATAAAATGCCTTGTCTTTAAGTACCAGGGTGCTCTTTTGGCAATGAATGAATAGGGAAGTTACGTTATCTGCCAAGTTTGAGACTGGAAAGCATGTGAAAGCTTTAAAAGGACACAGAGTAAAATTAATGTTGATTTCTTTTTGGGCTGCTTCAACACACTAAACTGGTAGAAAATCATATTGATGTCAAATTCAAGCTTTTCTTGTAGAATTGAAGTTATTCATTTTTCAACAAAACTAGAACATGTAATAGCTTAAACATTGTATTCACTTCTTAGAAAATACATACAGTACTTAACATTGGTACCTCACTATATATTTGACCTACAGTTACTACTGCAAGGATTTCTCTCTTACAATATGATTTTTTTAATACAATATATCCTTCTGTCTTTAAAGACATTTCTCCTATAAATTTACACATTATATAGATATGAATACTAATGAAAATTTTCAATTTAATTTTATCAAAATTTACATTTTCTGTAAAAATGTTGTTCTGAGGAAAAGGCATTTTCAGTGACTTGATGGAACATCACCCCTTCTACTGTAAAACATCAAAAGTCTTATCTGGTGGAAAGCTTTTAGTGTGCTAGTTCATCTATGGGTTATTAATGGTGAAAGGTGACAACAGAATTTTCATAATGGCAATATCAGCTATATTGTTATTTGCTGCCTGCCTAGAACTAGTCAGCTTTTTTAATATGTATATTTAGTTAAATAGGGTACTTCACTATTGGCCATAAAGGTTTACATCTGCTAAGTTCACCAATATCCTGAAGCTGAAGTATAATGTTTTCTTTGTAGGGCATTTAATATATATGAAAACAATACACTAATAGGTTACTTTCAAATGATTTGTAAAAGCAATGTTTCAATGCAAGTTGTAAACTTAGCATATTGTTAATAAAAGGCTGTCAAAGCACGTGAAGAGATCTCTACCATCTATAGATATGAAGCATAAACAGTGATTAAGTATATGTCGTAATGTTTTGGACTAGGTACAGAAACATGTTAACAGCTAACAGAAGCGATGAATATCCTTAAGTGAGAAATATCAAAATTGCATAAAAAGCCTATCTGTATGTGCAGGTGAGAGGGAGACTCAGTGTAAGGTGCAAAATGTATCATTTTAAGTGCATGTGAATATGCTGAAAACAGTCAGTAAGGTCACACATGCAATGTAAACACAACTGGCAAAATAGATTGTTAAGTCGGTCAGTCCGTCAATTAGTTAGTTAGGTTTATTCATCCGTTAAAGTGGTTTGGTACAATGTACATTCACTATTGGACACGTCAAGCTATACACATAAACAATAATATGTTTTTGCAATATATACAACATGTTTTTACATTATATACAATAGGTCTTTACATGCTAAATACTATGGTTCATGATATACATTTGTGTTCAAGGTAATCATTAATAGAATAAAAGGAATGGTTAATTAGATGTGCCTCGAGACTGGATTTCAGCTGGTTTACATTTTTAAAAATGATAAAAATTACACATGCCAATAACAAAACAGAGAAAAGAAATTAAGAAAAGAATAGTTGTTACTTATGCATTCATGCCAAAACTAAAGAACATCAAAGCCACAATATCAAATTGCTGTTGGTTATGTATGTATAAATGTGTTAAGTTCATTTATAGGGTTTTGTCATGTGTATGGGAATTTTATTGTCCCTCTCCTCCTATTTTTAAGATCCAGAGCAAAGTGCTGGGGACACATTATTAGCACATACAACATGTTAAAGTCAAGTAATGCAGGACATTGGTAACAGTAACACCTGATAACCATTATAAAAGTAAGATACATGTATAGAATGAGATAATTGTATAAAATATGGATAAGCTAGTAACAGTGATGTGAATTTGAAAATATATAGAAAATTTGAGTTGGAGTTGAAACACTTAACATCACTTACACGTTTTACAACTTGACCGGTTTCAGGAGCTAATTGCTCCCATCATCGGAAATGGCCGACTGGTTCCTCATGGTGTTGTCGTCCCGTATGCATCTGTATGTGGTGGAACCTGGTGTAGTGATGAAGCTCCATAGTGGGTTCGGTGGCGACAATTCAAAATTTATCACATGGTGTTTATGTTTTGTGATTAATAAATTTTCCCAAGTATCCAACTATGCTTGTATTTTGTCAGTTTTAAGAGTGTTATATTTGGTGTGATGTGATTTGTTGTCCAAAACTGATGCTCAACTGCAGATTTGTCCATCTGTTTGTATTTGATGTGTCTCATGTTCTTTTAATCTGGTCTCTAAATTTCTCTTTGTTTTACCTATGTATATTTGGTCACATTCTAGGCAATTAATTTGATAATTCCTGCTTTTTTGTTCTGAGGGCTTGGTCCTTTGATTTGTTGCAGAGTAATTTCTCTATACTTAACCTGTTTTGTAGAGCTAGGCAAATGTGTTTTTTGAAGATGTGGAATTTGTAGCGAGTCCTTGGGTAGAAAGTGAACTTCTTGAAAATCATTTTGCTTTTTTGTTGGGCGGGATTTCACCAACTTACGTTAAAATGCAAAATCCGCGACATAACCTCAAAAAACCAAAATCTACAAACCAAGAAATAGTGAACTTTTCAAAACATACTTTCAGCAAAGATGAGCTTACGGTATTAAATAAGGGCCTAAAAACTTGTGTAGGCTATACAAACAAAGTAGATGAAATAGTCGCTGATATAGATATTGCCACCAGCCAGGAAAACACTAAAGTAATAATTCAGAAACAATGTACAGCAGTCCTAGAAGAAGTTATATAGCTACCAATCACAACAGTTTTCCAAACAACAGAATCATAAAGTCACTAAAATCTAAACCCATAATTTACACCAAAGCTGATAAAGGTGGCAAATCGGTAATCCTGGACAAAGAAGACTACATTGCCAGAGCTCCAAGTTAACACATATATAGAAATCAAAACAGACCCACTAAAAGCTCAAATAAAATCCTTTAATCTCTCTATGAATAAAGTTAAAACCCTAATAGATAAAGAAAAAACCAGAATCAAAACTAATCATCCCACATTACCAAGACTGTATGCACTACCAAAAATCCATAAACCAGGCAACAAAATGAGACCTATAATAAACAATATTGATTCACCCACATATAATTTGGCAAAATGGCTCACACAGAAATTCACTTTACTACATAAATACAACAGCTTAAGTATCAAAAACTCCCAAGACTTGATCATAAAAGTAGAACATATAGAATTGGAACCAGAAGATAAATTAGTATCTTTTGATGTCACTGCGCTTTTCCCAAGTATCCCTACAGATGAACTTCTACAACAACTAAAAAAATGGCTTACCCAAAACAATATAACAAAACAAAGTAGATGACCTTTTGAATCTCTCAGAACTTTGCATCACTCAGAACACTTTCACTTTCAACAATAGATACTACCAGCAGACCTCAAGTTTAGCCATGGGCAACCCTATATCACCATTCCTCACTGACTTTTTTATGAGTAATTTTGAATCACACATAAACACTTCGTTTCCACAAATTAACAAAGTCTGGCGCAGATATGTCAATATATTTGCAATAGCACACAAGCTCATCCAGGATGACCTAAAACAACTAAATTCACAAAACAGATCCATACAATTTACTATGAGAACAGAAAATGAAGGTACTCTACCCTTCCTAGATTTGAAAGTAATTAGAAACCAGAACAAGATCAATTTTGGGATCCACAGAAAACCTACACATTCTGAAAACTACATAAAAAACAATAGTTTCAACCACACAAACATGCAGACCTAAACAGTTTGACCCATAGATTGGTTTACACACCACTAACAGAAACAGAATATAAACAAGAATACAAACACATAGTTAACACAGCCATGAAAAATTGGCTTCACCAAACAAAAAGACAAAAAAATAGCAGAAACACATTAAGGACACCGCAAATCTCGCCCAACAAAAAAGCAAAATGATTTTCAGTAAGTTCATTTTCTACCCAAGGACTCACTAATTCCATCTTCAAAAAACACAACATTTGCCTAACTCCACAAAACAGATTAAGTATAGAGAAATTACTCTGCAACAGATCAAAGGACCAAAGCCCTCAGAACAAAGCAGGAATCTATCAAATTAATTGCCCAGAATGTGACCAAATATACATAAGTAAAACAAAGAGAAATTTAGAGACCAGATTAAAAGAACATACGAGACACATCAAATACAAACAGCTGGACAAATCTGCAGTTGAGCATCATTTTTGGACAACAAATCACATCACACCAAATATAACCCTCTTAAAACTGACAAAACACACAACAGAGTTGGATACTTGGGAAAGTTATTAATCATAAAACATAAACACCATGTGATGAATTTTGAATTGCCACCACCGAACCCAACATGGAGTTTCATCACTACACCAGATTCCACCACACACAGATGCATATGGGACAATACCACGAGCAAATGTTAATAGCAAATGCTAGAACACAATTGCATGTAGAAGGAAATGGCATTCAGTATCTTTGTAAGCAATCAGGAAGGCTGGATACAGGTAGTCATTTCAACAGCTTACAACTTTTCCTGGGATTGGGTGAGTGCTTTAAAGTGCCAGTATTGTCTAGTAAGAGCTGAGGGTTACAAAAGGAAACTATGATTCAATGAGCTGTGAAATGCAAGGATTAGTTGGCAACAAAGAAAATATTTATGGAATGTGAACAAACATGTATAATGTTAGCATATCAATGCTTAAGTCATGCATCAGGGTAAATGAACACATCAGCAAGAGAAATGTATGCTAATAAGTGGAGAAAGAGATGAACCAGTAAGAATAATACAACACATAAAATTCTAGGCAAAGTAGAAAACATGTAGCTCAAACTAAAGGAGCAGTATCAGTTTAAGAAAGGGGAACTTTACTCTCAGTTCAACATTTACGTAGAGAGGACATGCCTGCTGTCAAGAGTCTATGCTTCAGACAGACCACCTCAGGCACTGTAAGTGCATTAAAGGGAAATTAAACACAAAAATGAGTAATTCATTCTTCACATTCATTTGTCTGGGTTCAGGAATAATTAGCAACACATGCAGTACCATTACCTTAAGGTTAAAATGGTTATCATGTTACATCTTCCTCAATATACACATGACATCATCAGATAGTCCAACTACTGGGAAAACAAGATGAGGATGTATGCAGCATTATGAAGTACTTTTAATGACAAACAAGTCCCTGTACAATTTTTAACTATGGAAAATCATAATTAATTTCTATAAACAGAGAGCAGACCTAAAGAATAATCAATCATTTCTCATAATCTAGTTATTACTAGGTGATAGTCATCAGTCTAGCATCTTCTTTTGAAAACAATCAAAAGGACTAGCAATGGGAAGCCCACTGTCCCCCATTCTGGCAGAACTATATATGAGCCACCTTGAAGTCCACATAGTGAAAGCTTTCCCCCACATATATAAATTTTGGCGGAGATATGTTGATATTTTTTCCATCATACCACAGAAACTAACAAAAGACGCTTTGAAACTATTGAACCTTCAGGACAACAGCATTAAATTCACAAACAAAATTGAAGAGAACAACACCTTAGCCTTCCTGGACCTTATTATAACCAGAGATCAAAATAGCTTTAAATTTGGCATACATAGAAAACCCACACATGTGGACAACTACATAAAGAAAAATGGTTGCAACCCAACTTCGCACCAACTAGCCGTCTTTAGAAGTTTAATCCACCGGTTGCATAGCGTTCCCTTGAGTAAAGAAGAATTTTTAAAAGAACAACAACATATAGAAAAAATAGCAATAACTAATGGATTCAACTCAGATCTCATAAGCAACATGATATACAAGAAGAAAAACCTCAAGGCAATTTCACATTCCACCACTCTAACGCCTCTCTCAAACACAAATTGGAAATACAAGAAATTCACATACCACCCTTGGGCCTTTAGAAAATTTGAACGAATCTTCAACAAATTTAACATTAGACTAGCTCCACAGAACAAATTCAGCTTGAAGAACTTACTAAACACACCTCTCAAAAATACCATCCCAAACACACTAAAATCCGGAATTTACCTGATCAGTTGTGAGGAATGTGAGAAATACTACAAAGGAAAAACTAAAAGAAACTTGGAAACCAGACTTAAGGAACACCAAAGAAACATAAAACTAAAACAAATAGAGAAATCTGCTGTATCACACCATTTTTGGACTGAAAACCACAACATTGGCCAAAGTATAAAGTTGTTAAAACCCCTCCCCACACCAATAGAATTGAACATCTGGGAAAAAATACACATCGTCAAAAACAGCAACAACGTCATTAATTTTGAAATCCTGCCTGTAAGCAATGTGTTAAAACTTTGTGCCCCCAACACCAGATGGCAACAGGGTCAGAATTTGCAGGATGAGGAAGAAGAGGACATGGGAGAAAGCAACCCTTAGTCACCCAGTCGCTGACGATGAGGACGAATGCCCTCGAAAACGTTTCTGTTTTATGTAACTTTAATTAGTGAAGGTGAGTGTGAAAAAAAAGTGTGACTCAATCTAAATCATGATGAATACTTCATGTTAATAACGCTTCTGTTTTTAATCTTTATGGTATCCCACCTTATCAGTTTGGGGGAAAAAACTAATTAAAAAGAATTACACCATTCTGATAGTGATTTCAAGACAATTAGGTGAACATCAATAAACGTGCTGGTTCTATCCATTGGTGCAAGTGCCTATGAAATAATGAGGGGGAAAGTGTATGTTGCTCAGGCTATGAAAACGAAAAATTGGTGAAAGGCGACTTTATGTGTATAACAAAGCACCCTAATTTTAAAAAGTTATAGAATTGTAATGCTCTGAACATTGTAAAATATAATTTAGTGTTAAAATAAACACAGAGCAGAGCTAAAAAGAAATTACTACCAATTATCCTGCTAATAAGACCTGAAAATATTCCCACTACGAACTGTGATACTACTTTGATATTGGATTATGGTGAAAATTGAAGGTTTTAACTTACAAAATCAGAGTTTTTTGCTATCCAGAGTAATCCTTGGTTAATGAGGAACATTTTGGTGTGGTAGATGTTGCTCCGGGGGTAATGATATGCCCACTCACCCTCCCTTTTATGCGAACGTTCTTATATAGTCGTTTATAGCAGGTTTTCGTGACTTTTGGAAGGAATTGCTACCAACATGAATCATTGCAGATTTGTTTTGTCCTCTTCATATGATTCATTATGTTCACAAGATTTCCATTCACCATTTTCTAGCCATTTATGTTCATTTTTTATACGAGGAAGAATTAATGTGAATTCAATTAAAATTTTTTACTGTTCTCATTACAGTTTTGAGCAACCCAATACAAACTGATTATTTATACTGGCTTTCCATGCCATCAGCTCTGGATCCCCCTCCCTCTACAGTTTTAGCTTTTTCCATTATACTTTTAAGCAAATGCCATACATCAGATTCATGTTCAACTTCTGAATACTGACCTTTTAACAGAATTCTTACACTTTTATGCCTGTCAAGAGAGAAGAACTTTAATTCTACACATTTCCTGTTTTGCAAGACAAGTAATTATGTTGTTACAGGCAGCCTTTTCCAAACAGGCTTTCACCATACCTCTTTCAACAAGTTCAAAATCAATAATTTTGCTGAAATTTAAATCCTTGACAGAATATACATAATATATAGCTGAAGATCCTGGAGAGTCATGCTGGCCATATGCTGCCAACCATATAGGTTTATCATTACCTTTTAATGAATCCAAATTCTTTCTGTGCCACAAAAATGTTCTAACAATTGATACTGTCATTATTTGAATGGTTTTGTTGAACGTAGGGCTTGAAAGCATTGACAAACCCATTGATTTGTAGGACCAATGTTTCTGAAGTAGTATACCAGATAATAACAAACATGCTATTAAAATATTCCATTCCGATAACTTTTCTGATAAATTCTGAGAGTTCCATGTGAATATATTACCACAGTAACACATTGTTTTAGTATTATCCCTTTAATGTAATGAGTAATGGTCTTGACTTCATTTCTACATAAAACACATAGCTTGAAATAATAAAACTAGAGATGTCCAAGCAACAATGAAATTTTGTACTCTAGCTTCATTTCCATTTATAGTGAAAGGCTGTTCTTCCTGACTATCACTTGTAGTGATTTGAAGTATTAGGTTCATAGAAACTTTTGTTCAGTTTATCCTGATCTACCTCAACACTGATTAGCTAGTTCCATCTAAAATCACAATGGATAATAAAATTGTGTAAGTAAAATACATGAGCAATAAAATTCTTGCCTAAACGTATTGGCTGCTCGTTCCGTCACACCATCACCAAGGACCCACACTAAGGTTACGCTTACTCCTTCAAAGTTAAACCCATGAAGACAGTCCTAAATACATAACACTAAAGAGTGAACAGAATACAGCACATGAAGGCTTTGCAAAGAGCTCAGGGAGTCTGATAAGATAACACTACGGCAGAACTTCTGGTGCCTAACATGCAGAACAGCCTCATAAAGAGAAAACAGTTCTACTGTAAAAACAGAACATTGAGAATGCAGGCGATAATTAAAATATGGAGTGTGGACAACCAAGGCACATGCAACTTGTTTGTCATCCTTTCAACAGTCAGTATAAATAAATTCCTCAGGAAAATCCAATTTCAGCTCCACAAATGCATACACGATAGCCAAATTAGTGAGCTGTAGGTTTCCATTAGGACATGGTAGCCAAAGAAGTAGACCAGTTTCTCCTCTGGAAAAAAAAGGCATGCAAATGACATCCAACCTCCAAAGAAGCAATTGAAAATGAACCCCATGACCTATGAGGAGGTAATGCTTGAAAGCTCACCAAGTACTGATAATTCTGAGAATCAATGGGGAAAAAAAGAGATGAAAGACAGACGAGGTAAGGTCAAGAAACTGCATGCATAGCTTTAATAAAGAACATCAACAAAAGGAAAGCAATGGTTCGGCAGCTTCCACACACAGGCCACCTCTGCAGTGAGGGGGTAACAGGTCCGTCTCACATTCAAGAGATCCAAAAGTTCCAGTATTAGTTAGGGTGAGTTACTCAGATAAGGTTTTTTCTGGAGCTTACCCTTATCCTGAAAACATGAATGTCCGGTAGCTTAGAAGCTCTATGGACCCCGGGCTCATTTTAACATAATTTCATCCATTTCATTCATCATCCAATATGACCTACCTGATTAAAGGACATTAAATTAAAAAAACAAACAAAAAAGTTCCACATACAAGCATACAGTTACAAGGAAAGGCACTTATAGCTGTCCTGATGCTTCAATGACGCACAGTGTCAAGGTCATACACGATGGAGGGATGTGATGATAATTGTACCATGTATCCGCAGTCAGCTTTGAGCGAACCAGTGCACAGTGGTCCAGAATTCAAATTTGTAGGGGGAAAAAAAATGAAGTTTTTATGTCTTCAAAAATATTAAAATCCAATATATTCCTAGTCCTGGATAGCCAACCATCCTTTTCGGTCATCCTGTGAAAAAGTAAACAATGTCAGCCCCTAAAAGATAAGGATTGAAAAACGTGGTCTAACTGCAGCATCATATGGTTTATGACATTCAAAGTGTGTGCAAGTTCATAAGAGGTATTTTATTGTGCTTTCAAATGGAATCCACTTCTCAAGGTATGTACTTCCTTTTGCTATAAAATTTATTCCAAATATGCCGATGGGAAATGACAGAACTAGTGTTTGTAGCACCATGCATCTGTGAAAATTCTCCAGTGATTATATGACTTAACACAGGATTTTAGGAAAAAATGTTAGCAATGGCACTGTTTTAGTTAATGTTCCTATAATGTTAATAAAAATCATACTGGAATGTCAAATTGCATAGTTTAGCTTGCTTCTCATGTGCATTTTATTCTCAAATAAATAGTTCATTATCAAAACAGACTTACTAATTTATTTTACAACAGAAATTTCTCTTTTTACAATTTTAATATTGTTAGGTAATATTTATGTTATTGTGCATATTTTGGTAAATGTTTGGTCATAACAGCATATTTTGTTGTGCATATTATGGTGATTTTTAGGTCATAAATATCCTAGCCCCAGTGATATATATCCTCCCTATAATGTACTGTTAAAAGCAAAAGAGGCTTGCTATCCCCGAAAGACGATATTAAGGTGACAGAAATATTGGCAAAAATTAACATGCAAGCCCTGATCGACCACACTGTTTGTAGATTAGTGAACATCCAGGAAGATGTGTTCCACAATGTTTTTAGTTCTACTCCTGAGGAAATAAATATGTTGTTTAAATCGGGGTGTGATGGTGTAGTGGTCATAGCCAGTGTAAACAAATTTTTAAGGATGAAAAAGATGGACAATTTCTTTGACGATTCCAACAAGTTTGTGATTTCAATTGTATCTTTCAAACGAACTACGAACACCAAAACAATAAAATACTGCTCTGGCAAAATCACAGACCCTCCTCCGAAAGATTCTGCCATTCTATTAAGCTCCTCCTTGCGAAAGAAACCGAAGAACTCACAAGGAGTGAAATAAACAAAATTGAAAATCAAATTCAAAGCCTTCAGCCAACAAAAATAATAATTAATAACAAAGAGTTCAAAATTGTAACTAAAATGATGACAATAGTAGATGGGAAAAATCTGCAGTGCAATGATAGACTATTCTCACAAGTATTACATCTGTGGTTGTACATCACGACAGATAAACAACAAATTGCAGACAAAACTCCATTTCTTGATGTCACAACTTACTCTTTCAGCTTATCAACTTTACATGCTTGGATTAGGTTTTTTGAGTGCCTTCTTCACATTTCATACAGATTGGAAATTAAAAAATGGCAGGTAAGGGGAGAATAAAAGGCAAATTGGACTGCAAGAAAAGAACCTATTAAGCAAGAATTTCATAAGAAAATGGGCTTAATTGTAGACAAACCAAAGCTGGATGGTTGTGGTTCATCAAATGATGGGAACACCGCTCGACGATTTTTTGGAAACCCTGAATTATCTGCTGCCATCACACGGATTGAAAAGGAATTAATTCACAGGCTCTCCCTCATTTTATGTGCCATTTCTAGCAGCTTCCAAATTAACGTGGAAGCATTCAACACATATGCTGCAAAAACTGCAGATCTGTACTGCAGTTTATATTCCTGGTTTTATATGCTTGCTAGCATGCATAAGATTTTATTCCATGGTTGCCATGTCACACAGTCAGCTATGTTACCTGATGTATGCTTTATGAAGAAGCATAAGAAACAAGGCGTAAACACCTGCACAATTACAAAAAAGCCATGCTCAGAAATGCTATCGGAAGGAAAACATGCAAGATGTACTAAATCTGCTTCTCGTTAGTTCACACCTGTAATTTCCAGTGCATCCTCAGTCACACAAAAAATAAAGAATCCTTAACTGAAGAGATGTGTAGCTTACTGCAGCAGCCACAAGTGTCTCACCTCACCAAGCCCTTGGCAAACCCCAAACTGGGTGGTGAGCATTTATGCCCCCAAACAGAAAGTAGGACGCTGGGAAATGAGACCCCATATGTGCAAGACCCACATGGCACAAACCGTAAAAGAAAAAACAGATAATTTCAATGTAACTAAACAAATATTTTATTCGATAATGATGCTGTCAATTGCAGGATCGTATCAGCACCGCTGGTGTGTTCAATGTAACGGCACCAGCTTGCATGGTAATGTTAAACCTGAGAGGCTGGTAGCAAACTTCATCGTGAATCGCAAGCATGGCACTTCCATATGCAGAAATGCCCGTTTCTAATGGAAGGTCAAAGCGCACCAGAATTAAACCAGGAAAAGTAAATGCCCTGCTGGTGAATCTTGGTGTTCTACAAGCACAAAATACAGGGAGACTGCGATCCAGTAACTGATGTTCTGCCCTATGTGCACGAAGGCCACGTCACTCACTGGGGTTGTCAATTTAACTTGCCCTTTTAGGTGCCTGTAGGGCTAGCGTTAAGACTTTTGGGAGCAGAAAGTTCTTACTCCATAGGCTCCTCAGAAGCAAGATTCTTGTTTTCACTAAAAAGTGAAGAAAACAGCTGAAAGCTAGTTCCAGTTGGGGGATGAAGTAGAACTCCGCTGAAGGTGATTGTTCCCTCTGGAATTGTGCGATTCGGTTCTCCGAGGTGAAGAAGACACTTTGAACTGAACCTGTCCACTGATAAAGGCCTGAGGTCTTTTAAAAGGTCAGCTGGGTTTTGTATTTATGCGTTTGGAGTTCAATGGCGATAAGTTCAGTCTGGCTGTACCGGAGGAAGACTGCCCTGGTGTAGTTGGAATAACAGCATTGGTCAAGGCAAGGCAGCATGTTTACATACTCATATCCTGCTTTGGTACCAGGGTGGAAAATGCTGGGCTAACATACCAAATTTCCATAGAGAAAGCTGGCTGCGATTGAGCAAGATAGCACTTATTGGCTGCATTGAAAGTTGAGCGTTCCTTCATCCGCAGCTCCTGAATTGCATTCTTGTTCAAGATACATGGACATTCGCATGAAGTCGCCAGATTGGACAAGCCCCAACAAGGGCATCCTTGTCACAATTCACAAATACAGTAGTGGTGCTTTTGCAGGAGATATTGGTGTGTCCAAAACATTGATAATGAAAGCAACTCATAGGCCATGGAATATATGTATAGTGTAACGTTTTACAACTTGGTACACTACCCTGATCTTGAGGGAGATAACCAATCAAAAGTGAGAAAAAGGATATGGTTGAGCATCTGGAGACCATCACGTTTCGCTCGCAAGCGATTCACTGAAGTGACACTGCTTTCCACCTAGTAACAATGAATCTCTTCCTCAAGCATATCATCCAACAGATGGGTGGTGATTACTCCCTTAAAGGAGTCCAGAATGTGCTGCTTTTTGACAAGGATAGGATATCCATGGAGTAGTTTGGACTTGAGCAACCTATATTGGGTAGCGTTGCGTGTCTCAACCAGAAGGGGCATAAAGGACTTTAATTGGATAGCTATCTTATTAAGGCCACATTGTATTATGAATGGGTTGAACTTCTGAAAGGACTGAGTCCCTCCCATTCTGCTAATTACTAGGTAATGAATATGGTGAGGCAGGATTAATAAACCTAATACACTAACACCTACAAAAATAAGCCCAGAAGAGGAAGAAACTAATAGTATGACTAGACACATGACAGTAATAAATTATAATGGGAGGCAGGGGGTTGATGAGAGGCATTGGAAGGCTCAAGACCCTGGGTGCACCAATCCATTACCTACAAGTGTAGGCCCCTGAGGAGTAAAATGCAGAGAACTTCATGAAAACGATTCAATGTGCTCTGAAACAGGAGTAAATTTCAGGAATTTTTAAAAGCAATGTCAAAAATCCAAAAAATTAATTTAGAAACTAAAGAGATGTATAACAATTTAATAATTCAGAAAACAATATCTTAGGGAAGGTATGGAGAGGGAAACAAGCATTACAAGAATAATATGTTATCACTCCATTTTAACTTACATTAGTTGTAAAATAAAATGGCCCACTGATTTTTTTTTTAATATCATTGCTTTGAACCAAATAACAAAAGCCTTTGGAATGGTGTAGGAAATTTCAAAGATAGAGGGATAATAAAATTGTCGAGATGAATGGTGGGAAAGAGGTAAAGAGGGAAATGTGGTTATTAATAAGCACATACTAAAAGATAAATGTGTACACATCTCGCATAGATAATAAGAATAAAAGAAAAAATAGAGGGAACTGCATGATTAAGAATAGTAGTGTGGGAGTTCAAAGAGGAAGAAAAGATAAAACAAAACATATTTCTGAAAGTGAATGTCCATTATACAGGTGAGGAAGATGGTGTAGAGCAAGGGTGACGAAAACGACTTCCTTCCGCAAGTCACCAAATATGCAACACACACTGCATCACTCAGCAGCATGTGAAAAACAAAGGGACGGTTGCAGAGAGGAAACGGCAAGTCAAAATAACTCGCAAGTCATGTTTTCGCCACCTCTGGTGTAGAGCATCAGGAATTGTATGTATGGAAACCGAGATTTCTTTCTTATTTTTTTTTTAAAGACATATATGAAAACAGTTCTTATGACAAATAAAGTCATTTTTAATCAAATTTTAAACCAACACTATAAAAACATATGCAAGTGTTTATTCAAACTTAATATAAATGGGAAATCAAATTGAAAAATAAGATGTACTATATAATTTATACAGAGTAATCTGATTAAAGTATTAAGGGAGAACAATGCCAGCAAGGTGTAGAGAGTGTTAAAATCCACGTATAATAAATTGTTAGTTAAACCAAATATCACTTCAGCAGATTGGATAGAGTATTTTAAAATGATATTCGAGGAGGAGGGTTTTATTAAGATGAAACCAGTGGCAGATTTTGGAGTGGGATACATAGATATATTAGATAGTGAAGTAAGAGATGAGGAGGTAGTGAAACAAGTGAAGGCAATGAAAAATAATAATGCAACGGGTATTGATGGAATTCCTCCTGAGTTTATCAAAGAATGGTGTACTGATGAGACTATAGTAAAGATTTGTTTAATGTAATAAAAACCAAGGGATATGTACCGGAGCATTGGAGGAAAGCAATAATTCATCCTATATATAAAGGTAAGGGGAGCATTGATAAGCCCAATAATTACAGGGGAATAGTATTACTTTCAAATGTTGGAAAGATTTTCACAGGGATTTTAGCTAATAGGATACAAAACTGGGTAGAGGAATATAATATCCTCTCGGAGTTTCAAATGGGTTTTCATAAGAGGAGAAGAATGGTAGATAACTTATTCATAATTAAAACTCTGGTGGATAAGTATTTAAAAGAAAAAAGGGGAAAATTATACATGGCATTTGCTGATTTGAGGAAGTGTATGACCACATTGATTTAAATTTGTTGTGGCACAAACTCTTGAGGAAGGGAGTAAGCCAACAGATGGTGAATTTATTTAAAGCTCTATACAAGGAGAACACATTTTGTGTGAAAGTAGTAGGAGGATTGGTGACAAAAGAAGTAAACCAAAGGAAGGGGTTACGACAAGGATGTAAGTTAAGTCCAGTGTTATTTAATCTGTATATTGACGATATCCTCACTGAGATAGGAAGGAATAATAATTGGTTGCCTGTGATAAATAAGGTATCAATCCTTGGGTTATTATTCGCTGATGATTTCGTGATAGGATCAGTTTCAATGATTGTCTGAAGCAGTCCCTACAGCAAATGAATAAATACTGTGATGAATGGAATCTGAAAGTAAATCAAGAGAAGACTCAAATTATAGTGTTTAAGAAAGGTGCCAAACTGGGCAAGTATGAAAAGTGGAAGAGTGGAGAGAAGGAATATAAAGTGGTCAGAGATTGTATATATTTAGGGGTTAAAATGGATGGGGGTGGAAAATGGGAGATACAGAAGAGACTGGTATTGACAAAGGGGAAAGGTGCAATGTCAGCGATTAGAAGGTGCAAATATAGAATACCAGATATAAATGTTAAATGGCTAGAGAAATATATAACACAGTAGTTGAAGCAAAAATGTTATATGGAAGTGAAACATGGGGAGTAGAACGAGGCTGGGAAGAGATAGATATGGTACATAGGAGTTTTTGTAGAGAAGTTTTAGGCCTGCCAAATGCTACAGTTAAGGAATTTGCTCTAATTGAAATGCAGAAAGAGGGGAGAAAAGGGGTAATAATGGAGAGAGCTCTTAAATATTGGTACAGACTATTAAATTTAGAAGAGAAGAACTTGTTGAGGCAGTGTTTGGAATTTCAAGAAAAGAGCTTTAAGAAAAATGGATGTAGTTATAGTATACAAACTAATTTGGAATATTTCTGGGAGAAATTTGGAGAAGGAGGGAAAATAATGTTAAGGGTTTTTGGAAAGAAGCTAGGCAGAGGTTTGAAGATATAGAGATACAAAATTTATTTAGTAACATTGGGAAGAAACGATCCTTGGAATCGTATATATTCATAAAAAATGTATGGGCTAGAGAACAGTATGTGGATAACTCAAATAAGGAACAAAGAGAAAGTATAGCCTGGGTACGAGCAGGTGTATGGAGACTAATAGGAATGAGAAATGAGTTTCCACAGAACCAGTGTCCAATATGTGGGGAAAGAGAAGATTTAGAACATATCATTTTTTATTGTAAAGGTACACAGCATTGGAGAAAGGAAGCTATAAATGGGAAATTGTTCAAACTGGACAGGAAAGTAGCTTTAAGCAAGATTTTTAACAAGGATAGTAAAAAGGTAGGAGAGTACCTGTCCAAAGTAAAAAAGAAATGGTTATGGACAATAAAAAGAGATGTAAAATAATTTCATCATGTGATGTTAAGTTATGTAATTATATTATTATTATTATTATTATTATTATTATTATTATTATTATTATTATTATTATAATAATTATAATATTAGTATTATAAGATTATTATTTTGGTATCATTACTACTATTATTATTATTATTATTATTATTATTATTATTTTATGTTATAATTAAAGAGTGTAATATGGGTAGAATATGACAAGATAACAGCTTGGGCTGATGTATAGCCATATTCTAAGGAAGATTGCTAGCACAAATAAATATAATTTATGTATATATGTAGTTTGAACCTTGGTTTTAATAGCTTTCTATCTCAATAAGAGACCACAGCAACTATTAATAGCAATCTAATGTATTTAATTTTTCCTTACTATTTCAACAAATCAACCATTTTCATTCTTTCATCTATTCGCCCAAGCAATGCAGGTCAAAAATGACCATACATCAGAAGAAATTAGACAAGCTGAATTTGTGCCAGTTGTTACAACTCACCTGGTGGCACATTTTCTCAAAAGTCACTGCCCTTCCTACTTGTACTTCCTCCCCCACTCCCTCTTTAAACATCAAATTGAAATGTCTGAGTTACCCTTATTCAAATCTCAAACATGGTACTGATTGATGAAATCTGGGAGACAAAACAAAATGGTCTTATACATCTTGCCTGCACTGAAGCCAATGGCTTACTGTGGCATCTCTCCCAGCTGTACTAGTTCAGCCAAACTGTTCTCTTAAATGGTTTCAGAGCCTATTCTCTTAAATAGTTTTAGGGGTCCCTCAGCTAGATGCTTATTGGATACTATTATTTTGGGGTTTGAACTCTTTAAAAGATTATATCCTCTATTTTCCAGTGCATCACATTGGAATATAAGATATAGGGCAGTTTCATCTTCCCTGTCTTAACCCTAGACTTTGGGGATCCTTTCTCAATCCCCTATGTGTACATGTTTAGTGAATGCTTTAGTGTCAACATATTATAATACAAAAGAATCTCGTCAGTACATTTTTGGAGGAATCCAAGGGTTTGGACGTCATGGATGGGGAAAACGTGTTAATGAAAATATAAAATCTGCAATTTAAGAACATAATTATGTAATCATATCTAATAATACATCTTACCTCCCAAACAGATTGAAATATGAACACTATTTACACTGGTTTGAAATACATATCTATGGTCGATTGCTTTGTTGGTTTTAATACCAAAATTATACTGTCCGTCTTGTTTAATAACTCGTCATTACATCGTCATCAACTTCCAAAGTACACAAATATCACTTCACTATGTCCATTGTCTCCATCACTTCCGACACCGTAGGAATTGGCTCAGGATCTGCCTCATCATCACTTTCATCTCCCACTTACGCTTCTTCTTTCATTTGTTCAAGTATTTCATCTATTGTCACTGTTTCACACACTAGAATTTCATTGTCAATGTTTACATATGCTTCAAAAGACATGGCGCTGTCTGCTATTTGGTGCCATTCTTCACTCTCCAAAAACTAATCTTCCAGCATGATATCATCACCAAGAACCCGGCAAAAGCCAGCTTTATTAAAGCAGTTCCTAATGGTATCTAGCATCACAGAATCTCAGCAGTCCTGATGAAATGCAAGGCATCTAAGATGGTGATTTTTCTTGTCGTCGATTTCAGTGCAGCCAACCTTCTCTGTACCAGCCTCTTCCGATACCTTTGTTTCATGCGCCAAATTATGCTTCGATCTAAAGGTTATAGCTTACTCGTGCAGTTTGCTGGGAGGAAAATGATTCTTTGTTTCTTAAATTTGGATCAGTTGGTGGATGAACGACCCAGTCTTGCGTCCAATGCTCATAAGAAATTTTCAAATACTGCAGAGGTTATCCAGGCTTGTGTGTTGGAAGTATACTTACATGGTAAAGATAGCACATTCTTGAAGCATTGTGGACTGTGTGCTTTTCCAATAACCAGCAGTACCAATTTCTCCATTCCATTTTCGTTACAGCACAACAAAACTAATCCTTTCCTTGTTAAGTTTCCTGCCATGACATTTAGTGTCCTTAAAATCCAGGGTTTTGTCTGGCAAAAGATGGAACAATAGTCCTGTTTCATCTGCATTATAAACATTGTCTTTCAAAATTGATGGGAATGTATTTTTCCACATTTCTATATTTTCACACAGTACAGCATCATTATCTAGGGCAGCAGCCTCACCTCGCACACATCTATAAACTGAGTAACATGTCGATTCTTGAATCTTTCAATCGAGCCATTGGACACTTTGAAATCATCCAGTCCCATCTTCTGTGCCAAATGTGTCGCCTGAACTTCAACCACAGTACCATCTATTGGCACATTCAATCACTAAAAGCCCTAGAGGAAAGTAGAGGAGCCACACAGAAAAGTGATTGCAGTATAAACTTAGAAGAAAACACACAAGGTATGACACCTAGGGAAACATTTTTAGGAAACAAGAGAAACAGAAAATATTGTTACAAGCAGTAGCTTCAGAAATGGATAAAAGGAAAACATTAGTTTTGACAGCCGAAGATGATACTGATGTATATATAGTGAATGCTGATACAAAAAAGCCTACGAGTGCTCTAAGGTGGTAGTTGTAGGATCTGATTCAGATACGCTGATTTCATTAATGACTCTTGCTTCAGACAAAAAGACAATTGATGTAAATAAAAACATGGCAAGGATCCAATTAAAATACTTTACGACATTGATGTTCTGATCCAACAGCACAGTGAAATCACAAGTAGTCTCTTGTTTGTGCATGCAATGACTGGATATAATACATCATGGTTTATACAGCTCAGCAAGCTTCAATATTTTTGCAACAAAATATATAAAAAATACAATTTATGGCTAATTATTGGAGGAGGATTTACACATGGACTATATGGAATAAATATATATATAAACTTGAATGAAGCTCGTTTCTTAAAATTTATGGGTATGAAAGCAATCAAATTTCGATCTGGCAAAATTACCTACAACCACCAAGGCATGTCAGCAACACACACTTTGAATTTACTTGCAAGTCCATAAATGGTTAGGCAATAGCTTGCCAGCTACTGAATGAGGATGAAAGTTGGAATCGGTAATTGAAAGTGTCTGAGATGAAAGTTCTCCAAACAAACTTCTTTGAAGCCTTTTGCATCAAATGATCTTGCACATTTACTGTCACGTTCCCATAAGTCTGTTTGTGGGAATTACTGTGGTTGTAGAAAGTCAGGTTCACTCTGTTCAGCTATGTGCAAGCACTGCAGTGGACATACGTGTCACAATGCACTAATCATGGATGATTATGGATACAATTGATGAGTAAGCATGTATATAATATGAATAGTAAACAAGTACAGATTTGTAAACATTAACGATTTGTTAACATAAGACACAAAGCAACAAAATGAAAGGAAAATTAAAAAAAATGTGAAGATGAAAAAGTGCAAAACTGAATTCAACTAGTGGTGGATGATAGTCCGTGAGCTGTGGATGGCACCGATTGCTATTATTCAAATTAGCAACAGCTTATTAAACTCCACAGCTACTGCTTAATGCCAGTCCTGGAAACAAAGGGTCCACATGTGGTGGATAATGCAGCGATCTTACATACTGACGTTAGGAACAAAGCTCCCCCAAACCAAAACTGGCAAACATTTAACATAACAAAGAAAATCTGTTTTTGTAAAAAATACACTTGTAAAAGGTTTATATTTTATTAAGGTCTCTCTCTCTCCCCCTCCCTCTCTCTCTCAGAGTGCATGCATGTTTTCTGGCAGAAAAACAGTATATACCAGCCAGCTCATATCACCCTGCAGTGATAAAGCAAAGTGCAGTTAACACCCTATACCAAGGAGCAAAACGAATCTGTCACTGACTACTTGGCTCAAGAAGCAGGACAAACTATATACTTAAAGCCAATAGATACTCTGCTAAAGAAATAAAAATCTCTCATAAAGAAAACTAGAAAAAACCCACGAATAACAATAGCATCAAGTGGGCATCTCTGCCATGTCAACAAGTCTCAGAAAGAATATCTAAGGTACTACAGAAACAAAACAAAAATTATATGCTCTTTTTACCTCCTCTTAAGGACAAAGTCCCTTCTCAATTAAATAATGGTGTTTATAAAATTCAGTGCGAGTGCAGAGACTTGTACGTCTGACAAACAGGAAGGTAAATACTAACACATAGAAATGAGCACATCAGTACTTTAAGTATTCCAAAACAGCATTAGCTGGGCATATTGTAAACACCTGGCATCACATAAATTCTGATATCAAAGCTCTGGCAATATGTGGACAATTTTCCCACAGAATAGTCTGAGAAAATATTGAAATATTTAAAACTAACAGCAAATTAAACAGAGAAGCAGTAAAGCACTTCATGTGGCATGGAAAGCCTTACTATCAGAGCAAGCTGCCACTGGTTATTCATCACTCAATGAGAGAAGAGGTGGTGGTCCCAGACTACATATATATACCCGCAATGAAAAAATTGACAATCAGTAGCGACAATAGCCCATAAAAGCAGCTTGACACAAGTGGGGCAAAACATCGGGGAATCTTCAATTGTTTATTATGCAGCCTACACCAGAAGCACAAGAAGTTTCTACAGTAGATAATTGAAGCCTGCAAACCTAAATAGGTTTCGTTATTTTTTAAAAAAAAAAAATAAATAAAACTTTTAAAAAAAATGTTCAGGGCCATTATGGAAGTGCACAGAGCACACAATGGAAACAACAGAAGAACACTTTTTGGTATTCACAAATGAATAGCATGAAATGTGATAAATGTATTCTGATGTTTGTTAGGACAGCAGAAAAGCTTGTATACATCAGAATTTACCTTCTGTCTACGACCATTTAAACCCTGCACTAGCATTCCTCTAATACCCAAAAGACTGCTATACATTTCAACTGGGTGGTAGATTAATTTTTTGCTTTGTTAAAGAGCATTTTAATCTTCCTTATTTGCTAATATATTTTAATAAAACAATAACTGAATTTAATAATAATAATAATAATAATAATAATGAATTGTCATCAGTATATACATCATAATTCAAACTAAATGCTATACACAGGCAACCATTTGCATATTTCCCAGCGAGCAATGGCTTATGGTCCTATACTAGCTCTTTATCCCTATTCATTTCCACTATTTTTCACCATGTACAGAACCATCGTAATTTTATTGTCCTTGCCAATTTTTCCTTACAATTTCTCCAGCTATTTTGAACCATTTATCTCTAATAAATGTAATCATTCGTTAGTACTTTCAACATTCACTCTAGATCCTCTCTTCTTTCAACAACATACACTGATCTTCCATAAACTGTTTCTGTTGTTCTTTCAACCTCAAAGTCCCTGTTCTCATTCAGGCTAACCCTTCCCTCTCATTTTTGTTCACATTGTCTATATACTGTGAATGTCCAGTTTTTCCACCTGTAACTCTCTCAGTTCTCAATGTCACTGTTTTATTTTTATCTAGTTGAACTTCACTAGGAGTTTACTTCACTCTGTCGCTTCACTAAGGTGAACTAGTCCCATTTTCCCAGTCATTTCACTTCTTCATGACGTAGCCTCCTCTTCTGGGTGGTTCGCTTCACTCGGGAGTCGAACTCAAGACCTCCACAATCACTTGCTCTGCAGCAGCACCTGTTGCACGCCACAGCCATCATCACCAACTCGCTCAGAGAATCACCCAATGTCATACCAGAAATGCAGTCGCTAACTCACTCACTCCATGACTGACTGAACTCAACTAACTGCTCTCGCAAGAACACTCGCTTGTACCAGGTGAGTCAGCCACCCCTACTGATCCAGTTTTATGCAATCCACAATTTATACTCTAACATGAAAACATCGGGCTGCATGGTGTCTAAGGAAATTCTGTAACATGGATCTCTTTGATTTAACACTTAGCAAGAAGACTAATATGGTAAATGTTATAGTATCACTTTTAATCCATTTGTAATACACAGCTGACCCTAAGGAAACATTTTCACAACTGAAAATGTATACTGTAACAAGCACATACTTCATATTATGTTAACTTGATTAGCAAACTCTCATGCTTCTAGATAGCTCAGATGGAAGAAAAATATGGTTGTAAAACACCTGTTTCCAGTAAAGGTGGTTCAAATCACTTGGGTGAACTTATTTTTTTAATGTGTTATAATATTCATAAATCTTGCTTTAAACTAGTATTATGTTTCACATTGTCAATATCGTTTTAATTTGCCATTGTTTTATTTTTGTTTAGCATTTCCTTGTGGTAAACTAGTCAGGCAACTTTTAAATATGACATAGGTATGTACATTTAATGTTGATAGAATAAGGAATCTTCACATTTGAGTGTTTTCAGCCCAATATACTCATGGATAGTAGTGACAGTGAACCTCATTCAATTGCAGAAAAATTTGTGGTGAGCTATCCAAATGATATATCACCACAATTTTTTAACTACTCATGGTCCATAATGTACTTCAGAGCGATATCAAAGTGGATCAAGGAAACAGTTAACAGATCTAATCCTTGTGTGTGTGTATATATATATATATATATATATATATATATATATATATATATAAATAAATCACATAATTATTTGTGTCTCTGATGCGGCACTTAAATTATTTCTAACTCCCTCTGCGACAGTGGCTTCAGCAGTAAGGAATTTCTCCAGATTAAAATTAATTAATCACCATTGCACAGTTCGATGATGCAGGAACTTTTGTCTCCCTTAGTATGATAACACTGAAGTGAAAAGAGCATGCACATTAAATCTTGATGTGCTGGTGGATGAATTCACTAAGAAGAATACTGCAAGAAAACAGCAATTAACATTCAAAATTAACTGAGAAGTGTTTGTTTGTTTGCTTATTATTATTATTATTATTATTATTATTATTATTATTATTATTATTATTATTATTATTAATCACAGACCTTTAATATTTGGGTATCTACTTGATTCTGTAAGGGACCCCAGAATAGTCGACTATGCCACTGATCATTGTCTTATTGTCATCATAGTTCGAGGTAAATACACAGGAAGAGTCAGGAACCTGTACAATTGGCCCTGAATACTATGACAAAATGGGCTATGAATTACGCTCAACTATTAGTCTTCATAAAACAGCCATAGTACCATTTCCCAGAAGAAAAGACAAAGGGATTAGGACCTCTAAAGAACTTAAAATGTCTAAGGAAGTCAAATACTTGGGAATCATTTTTTGACAATATAGACTGGAATCAGCATTTCAAGAAAACAATAAAATGTGCGAAAACAAAATTTGAAGTAGTTAGATGCACACATGGTAAAAGGTGGGGACTTAGACCTGCTATGATCCAAGGACATATACACCAGGATAATCATACCATTGATGGAGCACTGATTTGGTGACCTAAGGTCCTTCAAATAGACTCTAAAACCCCACTAAATAAAGTTTCAAGAACAGCATGTATGGCTGTTACAGGAGTTATGAGAACTCCTACTGCAGCAATGGTGGCATTCTTGAACCTGACTCCATTGCATTTAGTTGTAATGAAGGAGGCAAGAACAGCACTCTATAGAGTGCAACATGCTAAACAACTGAGAATTCCTGAAACAGATTCAGATTTGCTAAGAATTAGGAAATACATAGAATATGCATCTTTAGAAATGCTGTCAGACTACATGATTCTAATTAAACACTTCAGGGTCATTACTGATGGATGAATAAAATCTGGAAATTCCTGAGAAAACTTTGATATGGTTTACAGACAGCTCAAAAGCAGAATCCGAAGTATATGGCATAAGACCAAGATGCAAAAAAGCCTTTCCCCTTAGGTGAATATGCTACTGTTTTTGAAACAAAAATTTATGCTATTATTCAATGCATACATGAAAACAAAGAGAGCTTACACTGGTAAACAGATCCTTATCTTCTCAGATAGCCAGACTACACTTAAGGCTTTAAGAAATCATAAGGTAATATCAGGACTGCCTAAGCATGCTCACAAGCTTGTCAGAACAGAATGAAGTTCTACTCATATGGGTGTCAGGTCATAATGGCATAGAGGGAAATGAAAAAGCTGATGAACTTGCAAGACAAGAAGCAGCTTCACAATTTATTGGGCCAGAGCCAGCTCTAGGAACATCTCGATGTTTCCTAAAAGAGGCTATTAAGAACTGGTCCAAAGTGGAACAATATAAAACCTGGCTTAAAACTTCAGGAAACAAGCATGGTAAACTATTTATTACAAAACCACGTAAGAAAAGAGCTGAAAGCTTATTTAAATGTAACAGATTTTAGCTGAGAACAATTATTGCATTTCTCACACGACATGCTGCAGATTGTACAAAACACAAACAACCCAGCACATTATATGCTTCTGTGAGGCTTTGGCTCACAGGAAATACATTACTTTTGGGAAAATGTTTTTAGAACTAGAAGAATTTGAAACCATATACCATGAGACTGTATTCCTTGGTAAAGGGTGCAGGCATAATCAATTGGCTTTAAAATGATACAGGTAGGACAATAAGCCCAAGGCTGAAGTGTGTCTGGAGCAATGACAGTAATCTGCATCATATATAAACAAGACAAGAACTACAGGGCCAGCGCTGTTATTTTTTCTTCCTTCAAAACGATCAGTTTTATCACTGATAAAACTTAACCAACATGTTAACTATTAAACTAATAATTGTATGCATTTTACTATGAACCCAGAGTTGATAAACAGTAAGCTCTACATAGAAATAAATGTTTAAAATGCTTCCCTTGAAAAATTTGTAAAATGCTGATTAGTCACTTTTTTCCCTGTACCATTCATATGGGATCACAGGAACTCCGAAAATCACACTATGAAGCTATCTATCTATCTATCTACCTACCTACCAATGTTCCTTTAAGTGAAAGCAATAGAGAGTAAAATATAGCAAAACACTCATTATTATTTGTATAATTAACTGATACAAAGATGTTGGTGCAATGTTCAACTTAGTGATGCTTGAACTGCTAGGGTCCACTCCAAATTCAGCTGATCAATATTCCAAACAAGTGCTGCACTGGCAGTAGAGAGGATGTATTGTTAGCTAAAGCATAAGTGTTAAGGAAAAGGGTAATAAGCAGCAATGGAAGTGAGTGGTGAAAAATACAGAAGAATCAGGTCCCTTAATGGAATGAAATTTAATAAATTCAAGGATAAAGCTGTAGAAGAGGAGCCGGTGAACATGTTTCTTTTGCTTACTTTTGTTGGTACCTTATTACTGGCACAATAGACATCAATCCTGAACCCAATAGAAACAAGGGTGCCATGGAAGAGAGCCTGTCAAGAATGGCAGATATGGAAATGAGATTGAGTAAGAAATAATGGAATTGAAAGTAGAAATAAGAAATGAAATACAGGATGTAAGAACAAAGATTAAGAACATCAAGAGAAGAGTGGAAGTATAAAAACAAAGATATTGCACATAGAGCTTGGTTACCTCAGGAGTTGAAGAAGGATAATAGTTGTGAAATTTCAATCTGTAAAGGTATAGTATGTAGCTTTGTCAAGGGCAAAGCAATTAAAGGGTACAAAAAATTCTTCAACACAGATTTATCAATGGAACAAGATCCAAAGAAGAGACTAGTGCAGCAAATGTGGAAAGTCAGAGTGGAAGGGAAGTGGGCATTCATTGATTTATGGATAGCCAGATAATCACCACACAGGAAAGTGATATAACGGACACAAAAAAACAGATACAGCCTGCAAAGGGCCTGGACCAGCCAACCCAACTGCCAGCCTCATACCCATGCATGGTAGAGATGGGCGATCATCCAACCGATATGGGAAGGTAATGTGCTTGAGGGCATCACGCATCTCCCAGCTGGAAAGTTGGCTCATGAGGGCAGGACCACTACTCCTCACTTTCCTCACAATGCTGAGTGTGCCTGGTTCTATACCTCCATGTGTTGGATCGAACCTGGGCACATTCTGAAGCCAGGAACCAGATCTCCATACTCTAGCACACAGCGCAGGACATAAAAACAGATATGAATCAGCTAAATTCAGCCTCAGTGGCAATGGACGGTTGGGGCTGTCCAAGGTTCAATCAAAGGGGGGAGGGGAGAAGCAGGGGGAAAACTTTGTCATGTTTGCAAGAGAATGGTACTCAAGGACAGAAGATATCAGGAAATGATACAGAATCTAAGTTACTAGTGACAAAAGAGCAGCAACAAAGAAGATCGTCTCACCAAGAACAGATGAGATGGAAACAGCATGTGACCTGGCAGGAGAGGAAAGAAGGCGTGGATACAAAGTAGTGAGAAGATTGCTAAGAAAGTGGAAGACAAGGTCAACTCATATCTTCAAGAGTATGAGACCATTTTGGTGCTGGATAAAAACAAGGAGACATCAAGAGTAGGGATCAAATTAAGGGGAAATGTATATATTAGATGGGTTCAGACATAGAGCCGGTTTGCAATAGGACAGGAATTGTTAGGAGGTTAGGGTTTAGGAACTGTGATGAAATAAAAAATTAAATGTATGTGGGAAATTTAAAACAACTATTGGAAAAGCTAAACCAGTTGGGGCACCTGAAACCTGGCTAAAGGAAGAAAATATATTGGTAAATGATTTAGGAATTAAGGGAGAAAAGCCAGCAACAAAAGGGAGAATGTCTGGTGGTGTATGCTTTTATTATAAGGAGATCTTTGAATAAAGGAATTACATTGACTTGGTCTAGGTATATAAAGGCATTTCTATGTTTATGCATAGTTTACAATCCATCTCTCTCTTCGTTTCATAAGCCTGACCTATATAAACAGGTGGAAAATTGTGGAAGGTTAAGGGAAGAGAATTTAAATGCAGAGTTTCTAATAATGAGCAGGGTCTGGATTTTGATTATGTCATCCTTTTTTTCCCTTATGCAGTATGCATTGCTCCTAAGTATTAAAATCCTAAACACGAATCTCTGGTTATAAAAATAACAATTTTATTGCAAGTTTTTTCATCATATTTTCCATTTCTGAAGTTTTTAGTCATTTTTTCACTTTTTACATCATTTTTTAACTTTCTTTTTTCATTTTACTTCCATTTCTGATCCTTTTCTTTCTTTTTTGCAAGAAATTAGATTACCTAAAATTATTAAATTATTATTTAACATTTATTTTTAATCTAATGAAATATTGGATCAGTGGGTCGACAATGTTCATGTTGGGAGTTGGTTTCTTACCTATACTGTACATATTGTTGTCACAGCAAGCAATTCTCCCATTTCCAATGTGCCTGTGGTTGTGGGTGAGGGGGGGGGGTTAGGCTGCTCGACAATGTTCAAGTTGACAGGCAAGTGTTTGATCCGTTATTTTCATGTCAAAGATTTAGTTACTTACAGATTTTCTGAGAGGAAAGTTTGGTGTTTTTTTCAGTTCAGTCAGTTTTAGTAGTTTCATTCAGCCATGCCTAAAATAAAGCCATCTAAATCTTGTTATTTAAGACAGATTGTATCTGAATTTGCAGATGATGTTTTCTCTACAGATGGTGAAGTGTCATTTTGTAAGATGTGCAAAACAAAGGTATCATCGAAAGAAAATTCACTGTTTGGCAACATGTGGGTCGCAATAAGCATATACGGACAGTGCAGCTCGCAAGTAACAAGAAATCCACAAACTTTTACTGCAATAAAGTGTATCCGTGAAAGAGAATAAATCGTCAGATTTTTACTGACACTTTTGTGAACCTTTAGTTTCTGCAAACATCCCATTTTGTACAATGAACAATGCTAAATTGAAGAGTTTTCTAGAACTACATTTCGGTCATCCTGTCCCAGATGAATCAACTCTTTAGTAGAATTATCTGTCACAATGTTAAGACAACACCACTAGCAAGATACTGGAAAAAGTACATGGAAAGAAGACTTTCATATCCATTGGCAAAACGAGTGATTCAGAAAATCGTTACATGGCTAACGTAATCATTGGTATATTGGAGATCGACGAGCCAGGTGAAGTGTTTCTGCTTACAAGTGAGGTATTAGAAACTGTTAATCATTTAAAATAGAGAGTTGAGGGTTGTTACACTACATCACTATAACATTCTTACTTGAACGCGTTTCGGGAGACGGCTTGTTCCCATCGTCAGCATTTTCTCTCAACTGATTTTTGCCGGTCATCGTCTGGGGGATGTGTGTGGTTTGTGGTGTTCTCTGGTGCTGGGCTGATGAACCTCCAAAGGCTGTTGGGTGGCGGCAGTTCGAAATTCATTAGGTGATTCCTGTGTTTGACAATATGTATTTTTTCCCAGATGTCCAATTCATTGCTGTTGTTGATCGGTTTTAAGAGTTTTATGTTTGGAGTGATATCATGGTTTGTAGACCAGAAATGATGTGCTACTGCTGATTTATCTTGCTGCTTTTGGTAAATGCATCTCATATGCTCTTTAAGTCTTATTTCAAGATTTCTTTTGGTTCTTCCTATGTATACCAGGTTACATTCATTACAATCAATTTGATATATACCAGCTGATTTATCGTTGGGGATAGGATCTTTTGTTCTGTTGCATAGTAGTTTCTGTATATTGTGGTTATTCTGTGGAGACAGGGTGATGTTGTATTTCTTGAAAATCCTTTGAAATTTATGATGTGTCCAAGGGTGATAAGTGAATTTTCTATATGCTTGTGGTTTTTGTTGTCTGAGTAACGTAGTCATTTGTTGGATGTATTTCTGTCTTTCAAACCTTTTTATCTTCTTATCTATTGTTTTTTTCTGGTATCCATTCATAGTGGCTATGTTGATAATGTGTTGGTATTCTTTCTGGTATTCCTCTTTCTCCTTTGGTATATGTACTAACCTGTTTGTAATACTATTTAAAATTGCATGTTTGTGGCTTGTAGGATTGTAGCTATTGTTTTTAATATAGTTTTCTGTGTGCGTTGGTTTTCTGTAAATGCCGAACGTTAGTTTGTTGTGTGCATTATTTCTGATGATCCTGATGTCTAGGTAAGGTAATTGACCATTTTCTTCTTTTTCCATTGTGAATTTTATAGATCTTTTTTGTAAATTTAATAATTTCAAAGCATCTTCTGAAAGTTTTTTTGGAACAATAGCAAAAATATCATCTACATACCTATACCAGGTTTTGAATAGATGTGGGAAAGATTTAGTAATATGGGATTCAAAATGTTTCATATATAGTTCTGCTAAAAATGGTGAAAGGGGGTTTCCCATAGTTAGGCCTGAGGTTTGTTTAAAGATTTTGTGATGGAATGAAAAGAAATTCTGGTCCAGACATAATTTTGTTAGTTTCAGGTAATCTTCTGTTTGTGCTCTAGGTGTGCCATTGTTTAATATCCAATTTTCTAGGAGTGGTAATAATTCTTCTTTTGGTATGCTTGGGAAGAGTGCAGTGACATCAAATGATACCATCATGTCTGTGTGTGATATATTTATATTTGAAAGGTGACTGGTTAATTCTAAAGAATTTTTTATGCTAAGACTTTTGAACATAGGCATGGAGTTGAAAGTATTTGAAAGCCATTTTGCTAGTTTATATGTGGGAGAGTTTATGTTATTCACTATGGGCCTCATTTTGTTGCCGAGTTTGTGTATTTTTGGTAGTGCATATAACCTAGGTATGGTGGGAATATCTGGTTTAATTCTGGATTTTTCGGCTTTTGTTAATGTTTTGGTTTCTATCAATGTGTTCTGGAGTGACTTGGTGCATTCTTTTAATTTCATCAGCCCAGCACCAGAGAACACCACAAACCACACACATCCCCCAGACGATGACCGGCAAAAATCAGTTGAGAGAAAATGCTGACGATGGGAACAAGCCGTCTCCCGAAACGCGTTCAAGTAAGAATGTTATAGTGATGTAGTGTAACAACCCTCAACTCTCTATTTTAAATTATGACACATCACTGTTACTAGCTTCTAAATCTTCAAAATTAGTCAATAATTTGGACTTACAAGTCTATAAGAAGCAAAGATTAAACACCGACATTGCCGCACATAACAACTAAAGAATATGGAGGTAAGCACAGATTTACACAGATTCAACGGAAACTTTGGAATAAAACAGGACATAAAATTATACTTAAAACTAGAAATCAAAAAGAAAAACACAGCTGCAAACATAAGATTCCTAAATCTTTGCTTAAAACACAAAGTTACGCCAAACTTCGTTAGAAAATACGTAAAATTTAATCACAATGTAAAACATCAAACAGCAGCAGACAAGAAAGTAATTGAAATAGAAAAGAACAAACATTATGCAAATTTACAGGACTTGGACCTTAGAATCTATGAATTACACTTATGGTTACCGAAAGTTTTAGGAATACCCTTATGGGAAAATTTACGGTCTAATTTCCTTACGCTACTTAGCAAGAAAATGAGCGCCAAAACAATGAAACTGAAAAAGAAACTAAACAACCTTATATTCAAACAAAAAAACTCCCTGGAATACCGGGAAAAATCTCCTAGACATAACCAAAAACGGAAAGCAACATATAAACATAACCTAAACAATGAACCTACCACAGGCCAATATGTAGTTAACCTCTCAAAAGAACCATTCACCAGCACTGAGCATGGCTTGCGGGCATATCTGGTAACAGCGGAGTAATTCCAACAGCAGCTAAAGCTGAACTCCAATACAATCCATTCAAGAGTAGCTTGGACTTCAAAATTAAAATCCCAACATGTTTATAATTACAAAATTCATACCACCAGCGGTGCACAAGGGTAGTTGCACCATGACCGGCTACCGTTGAGGAACAAACTTTGTTACCTCCTTTCTCTCCCCCTACCTAAAGAACAACCGCCATCCTGTAACCCCCATATCCCGTCACTACGTGGTAAAGCCCTAATTAGGGAAGGTACACGCCTAAGCACACCATCGGGTTGCCCTCAACCTGCATCTGACGCACAGCACAGCACAGCACAGCACACTGAGCTATCTGTCTTGAACAATGGCCTAAAAACCTGTTTCAACTTCACAAAAAATACAGAAAACTTTGTTGCTGATATTGAAATAGCCTCCAACCACCTTACAGATAAGGATAAAAGTTTAATACAATCACTGTGTGAACCAATATTGGACCAGATACAAGCCCAAAAACACCACTACGTACCACATCAAAAAGTTATCAAATCTCTAAAGTCAAAACCTGTAGTATACACCAAAGCAGACAAAGGAAACACATTAGTGATATTAGACCAAGAAGATTATGAATCTAGAGTTATGCAATTACTACATAACCCAGAGTACATAGAAATCAGCAAAAATCCATTAAAAGAATGCACCAAGTCACTCCAGAACACATTGATAGAAACCAAAACATTAACAAAAGCCGAAAAATCCAGAATTAAACCAGATTTTCCCACCATACCTAGGTTATATGCACTACCAAAAATACACAAACTCGGCAACAAAATGAGGCCCATAGTGAATAACATAAACTCTCCCACATATAAACTAGCAAAATGGCTTAAAATAGAGAGTTGAGGGTTGTTACACTACATCACTATGATATTCTTACTTGAACGTGTTTCGGGAGATGGCTTGTTCCCATCGTCAGCATTTTCTCTCAACTCAAAATGGCTTTCAAATACCTTCAACTCCATGCCTATGTTCAAAAGTCTTAGCATAAAAAATTCTTTAGAATTAACCAGTCACCTTTCAAATATAAATATATCACACACAGACATGATGGTATCATTTGATGTCACTGCACTCTTCCCAAGCATACCAAAAGAAGAATTATTACCACTCCTAGAAAATTGGATATTAAACAATGGCACACCTAGAGCACAAACAGAAGATTACCTGAAACTAACAAAATTATGTCTGGACCAGAATTTCTTTTCATTCCATCACAAAATCTTTAAACAAACCTCAGGCCTAACTATGGGAAACCCCCTTTCACCATTTTTAGCAGAACTATATATGAGCCATTTTGAATCCCATATTACTAAATCTTTCCCACATCTATTCAAAACCTGGTATAGGTATGTAGATGATATTTTTGCTATTGTTCCAAAAAAACTTTCAGAAGATGCTTTGAAATTATTAAATTTACAAAAAAGATCTATAAAATTCACAATGGAAAAAGAAGAAAATGGTCAATTACCTTACCTAGACATCAGGATCATCAGAAATAATGCACACAACAAACTAACGTTCGGCATTTACAGAAAACCAACGCACACAGAAAACTATATTAAAAACAATAGCTACAATCCTACAAGCCACAAACATGCAATTTTAAATAGTATTACAAACAGGTTAGTACATATACCAATGGAGAAAGAGGAATACCAGAAAGAATACCAACACATTATCAACATAGCCACTATGAATGGATACCAGAAAAAAACAATAGATAAGAAGATAAAAAGGTTTGAAAGACAGAAATACATCCAACAAATGACTACGTTACTCAGACAACAAAAACCACAAGCATATAGAAAATTCACTTATCACCCTTGGACACATCATAAATTTCAAAGGATTTTCAAGAAATACAACATCACCCTGTCTCCACAGAATAACCACAATATACAGAAACTACTATGCAACAGAACAAAAGATCCTATCCCCAACGATAAATCAGCTGGTATATATCAAATTGATTGTAATGAATGTAACCTGGTATACATAGGAAGAACCAAAAGAAATCTTGAAATAAGACTTAAAGAGCATATGAGATGCATTTACCAAAAGCAGCAAGATAAATCAGCAGTAGCACATCATTTCTGGTCTTCAAACCATGATATCACTCCAAACATAAAACTCTTAAAACCGATCAACAGCAGCAATGAATTGGACATCTGGAAAAAATACATATTGTCAAACACAGGAATCACCTAATGAATTTCGAACTGCCGCCACCCAACAGCCTTTGGAGGCTCATCAGCCCAGCACCAGAGAACACCACTAGCCACACACATCCCCCAGACGATGACCGGCAAAAATCAGTTGAGAGAAAATGCTGACGATGGGAACAAGCCGTCTTCCGAAACGCGTTCAAGTAAGAATGTTATAGTGATGTAGTGTAACAACCCTCAACTCTCTATTTTAAATTATGACACATCACTGTTACTAGCTTCTAAATCTTCAAAATTAGTCAACTGTTAATCACTTGACAATTTGTAGACTCTTTGAAAAATGTATGCTTTTGTTATGGCCCGAGGGGACCAGAAATGACGTCTTGCTTTTTGTGACCGCCGCAGTGGCATACATTGTGAAAGCATGAAAGTCAACAAGCTTTTTACCCAAAAATGGTGCACATTACTTGCTTAGCACACGCTATGCATAGGATGGCAGAGGAAGTTAGAGCACATTTTTTCTTAAGTGGACTGCCTAGTGTCAAAGACAAACAAAATTTTTGTCAAGGCTCCCTCCCATAAACTGCACTTTAAGTCCATGGCTCCCAGTATTCCACTTCCACCAGAACCTGTCAACACCCAATGGGGCACCTGAATAGATTGAGCAATTTATAATTGCAATAATTACTGGTGAAACATATTATCAAAACACTGAACCCTGACGATGCTACTGCAATTGATATGGCTAAAACACTATTTTCGAACAGTGAAATTGAAGGACAGCTAGCCTTTATAAACGCAAATTTCAGTTTCTTAACACAAGGAGCTTAACAAGGAGCAAGTTCCTTAACACATGTGTACAGGAGAAAGGTGCAAGTCTGGAAAGTTCTCTAACTCTAGTTAACAAAATTGTATCTGATTTGAAAAGTGTAAGGGGAAAAGTTGGAAGAACGGTATCTAAAAAAGTGGAAAGTGTTCTTGATAAAAACTCTGGATACAAAACCTTGTGTTGCATTTCTCAAGTGCTAACCGGTGAAACATTTGATACTTCCTGCATTAAAGATGATCTCACTGCCAGTGATTTAGCATATTTCAAATATGCTCCAGCTGTATCAGCGGATGTAGAAAGGAGTTTCTCACAGTACAAAAATGTGCTTTCTGACAACAGGCATTCCCTAACTTTCGAGAACCTGGGCACACTGCTGATTATCTACTGCAATAATTCTGAATAAGGTAAGACTTTTGTTATACGCTCATCTTCCTAGAATATACAAATTTGAAAGTTTAAATTAATATTAATTTTTAATTTTAGTTCTAACATTACAGAAGTAAGAATTGTGCTGTACTCTCATACTCGGATATGAAGATAACATTTTTTTAAAGTCATTTTTTAAATCATTTTATTGATTATTTTTTAGACTTTTTAGGCTATCAAAATCCGAACCCTGATAATAAGAGACTTTAATCTTAGAATGAGAGAAAATTATGTGGAGTCAGGAAATGACTGGGTAAGTAATGAAATAATTGCAAAAAAAATTACACTGTTGGAAAAAGTAAAGCCAAGATTATGGATAGAGAAAGTGAAAAGTTCAGCTAATTTTATTAGTTAAATACGCTAGACATCCTGAATGGGAAATACAGTAAAGACATATATGGAGAATATACTTTTGTCAGCATAAACAACCAAAGTTTAATTGATTAAATATTATGATGCAACATTATGGAGTATAGTTTTAGCAATTTTGAAGTACACGAGTTCAGTAGAACACGTTTACCAATGGCAGTGGATATTGAAATACAAACAGAATGAATAATTTACAATAATTTAGGAGAAGGAAAAGATGGTGGTAAACATTTTATTAGATTTAAATGGAAGGATGAATACTGTTCAATGAAGAATGTAAAGTAATCAAAGCATTAGTGAACCAAATGCTGGATGAATGAAGTGATAAAAAAGAATGCTGGATAAATGAAGAGAACAAGGAAATATAGAATCAAAGGAATAAGTACGAGGGTAATCCCAAAGTAAGGTCTCCAAAGTGCTGGGATTGCAGGGAAACTGTTTGTGTGGATGTTGGCCATACTGCTTTTTTCCTCCCTCCCTCCACTCTCTTCAGAAACCACCGCACATCCCTTAGCACCCTCAGTCTTGGCTTGGCAGCCAGTTATAATGGAGCTCCCGTTAGCCACTACCGCCAGGTGCGAAGTTCACGCAGTTATTTGCTTTTTGAGTGCAAAAGGGGTTAAACCTGTCGAAATTCATCGACAGTTGATGGAAGTGTATGGAGAGTCTTGTATGGATGTCAAAAATGTCCGCAAGTGGTGTAGAGAATTTGCAAATGGTCACACGGAAATTCATGACGAGGAAAGAAATGGGAGACCATCTATTTCTGACAAAACAATCGCAAAGGTTGAACAAATCGTGCTTCAAGATTGGCGGATCACTCTCGATGAGCTCTGCATTGTTGTTCCTGAAATTTCTCGAAGCACTATTCATCAGACTTTGATTGAAGAGTTGAAATTTCGGAAGGTGTGTGCAAGATGGGTTCCAAGAATGCTGACAGAAGATCACAAAACGCAACACGCTGAAACTTCCCGCCAATTTCTTCAACGCTATGCAGATGAAAAGGACAACCTTTTCGATTCAATAGTCACGGGTGATGAAACCTGGGCTTTCCACTTCACACCTGAGACCAAACAACAATCACGTGAGTGGCGGCATTCCGGTTCACCCAAGCCGCGAAAATTCAAGAGAACACAGTCTGCCGGTTAAGTCATGGCAACTGTGTTTTGGGATCGAAAGGGGATATTGTTGGTCGACTTTATGGATCCTGGGATAACAATAAATGCCGACAGATATTGTTAGACATTAAAAAAACTCAGACGGACAATTCAGAACCGTAGAAGAGGAATGTTGAGCAAGGGCATAAGCCTTCTCCATGACAATGCTCGCCCCCACACCGCCCGTCAAACCATGACTCTTCTGCAACAGTTTGGATGGGAAACCATCACCCATCCACCCTATATTCCGGACTTAGCACCCAGTGACTACCACTTGTTTCCCAAGTTGAAAGAACACTTGGCTGGAAGGCGCTTCGGTGACGACGAAGTGAAAAATGAGGTCCATCACTTTTTCAAGAACATGGCGGCAAGATGGTATGACATGGGCACACAAAAACTGCCACAGTGTCTACAAAAATGCATCAACCGAAATGGCGATTATGTGGAAAAATAGACAAATGTTAAAGCTTCAAAACTATGTACCATTTGTTGTCAATAAAAGATTCTTTGTATTTTAAAAAAAACTGGAGACCTTACTTTTGGGATACCCTCGTACATGGTATACATTTTTAAAACCACTTGTTAGAATAAAAGAAAGAGTGAAGAATAAAAGTAGAGTAGTTTAATTCGGATTTAGAGGAAAAAATTATTCCAGACAGTTAAATAAGAAACCCCTAAAAATCCAAGATTTCTGTGGACTTTCACATTGTATACTATCAATCAATCTTAAAATAAATCCAAGGCAGATAAATAAAAACCCACAAATATCAGCTTTGTGTGGGCTTTCACATTGTATAGTATCATTCAGGTGACCTCTTTCCTGTTGTGTTGTAAAAGCTTTGCTCTTGTATGAAATGTAGGGGAACACCCACCCCATAATCAATATGCACAAAATATCATTAATTGAAGACATTCATGACATTCAGTATAATATAGACCATTAAGTTGTTCTGAATTTTACAAGCTTATGTCCAGTGGAAAGAAATTCAAGTACCGTCACCAAGTAAAATCTGCTGAGAAGTTCAAGACATCCTAAACTATAAAAACAATGCAATGCAAAGTGCTAGCAATTTTTAGGGCTAGCATTTGTTTCCTACAGTAGCACAGAAACTTTGTGTAAGCTCTTTTGCTGGCTGTGTTTGTTGCTCAGGAAGGATAAATCTCCTTGGAATAGTAAAGATCAGGTTTATTTGGATCTTAACAATTTTCACACTGCAATTTCAAGGCATGAAAAATCAGTCTCATATCCATGTATGGATAGTCTTAGGATATTTGGTAAAAGCAGAATTGATTTACTCTTAAATTAACAAAATCGTGGAAATATTAGTATTTTAAAACACAATGAAACAGAACCTACAAAAGTAACAGAGATTGACAGCAGCCACATCACTTAGAAGAGTTAGGATTTTGAGAGCATAATGAAAAGCTCTGATTCCAACAATCAAGTGAATTATGTAGAGTTAATTCATTTGTTGGTAGAGTTCGAGGACAAACACAAGCACACTTGGCTACTGCCACTGTATTTACTGGATTATCTTCACTGATACAAAATTATTTAATTCAGTGTGTTCAAGGTGTTAGGTTAGCAGAGACAAAAAGTTATATTAAAGAAACAACATTTGTTGCTACTTTACTAGATGAAATTTCTGACATCACAAACTGTTTACAGCTGTCAAATGTATTCGGATATGTATATAAAGGGAAAATATTTGAAAGATTTGTAGGGCTTAGCAATATTAGTGCTGATATATCAGCTCACTCCCTTACTAAACTTGCAGTAGAGCAACTTAACAGAGTACAAGTGCAAAGGGAAAGTGGTATCACAGACCTACGATAGGGCAGCCATCATCACGATACATTTAAAGAGAGTACAATCAATTGTGAGCGAAGTAATTCCTCAGGCCAAATCTGTACATTATGTTCACAAGCTGAACTTGGTGTGTGCAGTGTTATGTATAAAATTTCGTAGAATGTGTTTTTTGCTAACCTTTATGGTTCTGTGACTTTTCTGGACATTCCTTGAAAAGAACAATTCTATTAGACACGATAGTAAAGAAGAAATTTCCAAAAATTGTACCAACACAATAGTGTTTCTCAAGTCACTTAGCACATAAAGTTGCAGATCATAGAACTGAACTTGAAGAGCTTTAGGAGCACATTTTGGAAAATCCAGATGACTGGGATACAGCTGCCATAAACGAAGCACAAGAGTTTCTAATGATGTTAAGAAATTTTCAATTCAACATTCTCTTGTATCTATTTCAAGAACTATTTTAAATGCAAGACGACAGATACAACATTGCACAGGCAAAATCTCTAGATATAGCATTTTGCAGTAAAGAAGTGAAAAATGTGGTTAAAGGCTGAACCACAAATAAAAAGAAGAAATGGAAATGGTATAGAAATCACAGTGAGAGAGGATTACAAGAGAATAGACACAATAGTCGCGCAGATAAATGTCAGATTTGAGCCTTTGCCCAAGCTGAAGTATATCAAAGTATTTGACATGAAGAAATTCACATTTGCAGATGTGTTTCCAGAGGAACTGTTCCAAAAAATAAACACAATTTATACAAATTATTTTGTCACAGTAAGATCGAAGTCTGAACTGAGTGTCATGTTTACATCACATCTTCAAAGATGGCACAAGAAATGCAGTGTTTCCTGTATGAAAATGAACCTCAGACTGACCTTCCAGAGCTCTATAAATTCTGTGAACTTGTTTTAACAATACCTGCCAAATCATCTTAAGTAGAGCATTCCTTTTCTGGCCTAAAATAAATACAATTCTGTACAAGAAACAACCAAGCCAGTGTCAGTTTACAACACTCCAGCCTTATATGCTAGAAGACACAACAGTAAGTAATAGCTACCTTGAGCATTGCACGTAATAAAGGTACTTTGCCTGTTTAAGGGATGAGCATAACATTGTTCCCATGATGGGGAAGAAAGAAGAATAAAAATTTTACCCATTCCAGGTTCAAACTTGATTTCTGCATGCTTATTCCAGTTCACAGTCGGTCCACTTAACCATTCGGCCATAGTACCGCTATCAGAATCTTCTTACACTTGTTTAGCCATTGCCCACAACCTATTATCCATTGCACTGGCATGCAGCCATATGTTAGGTCCACACTTTTGGTGATTTTGGTAATGGCAAAATTTAGATATGCTTATACAGAGAGTTAAAAGACAGTTCTAAGTCCTTAACAAGCTTTACTTCATTTCTAATGGATTATTTACACATTTTTGTTCCTATTTTGATTTAATGATCCCAGTCTCTCATTACTTTGAATACTCATAACTTGGTAACTTGGCTTCAAAGACCACTGGTTTCTTCTCTCAAATTGATTGGCTAGGAACCATCTACTGAAGGTAAAATCAGTGCAGTGTTATTTATTTACACCCTGTAAATATAATTCCTATGTTTCATATTGCATGCCTTTGCAAAATTTTCAGTACATGCCACTGGTTTCCTATATTGTTAAAATATTAAACTTGCTATTTATTAATGCAGGAGTTTTATTGCTTAATACACAAGTTGTTTTTTGCTTCTTTTGTTCATCTCAATTTTGAGGAAGAGAAATATGGCAACCCTATGTATGGTGAGCATGAATGTATCAATTATGCCAGATTTGGAAATTAGCAATAGGAATATAGAAATTGTGAACAATGAAGTAAGAGATGAAGTCATAAAATAAGTGAAATGAATCAAGTAAAAAGATGAAGTGTAAAACAAGTAAAATGAATAAAATAAAGCAGCTGGTATGGATGGTATTCCAACAGAATTTCTCAAAGATGGTGTAGTGATGCCAACAGAGTGGAGGCTTGATAACAGGCTTGAACAGGTAAGAGTGTCAAGGAAGGGCATGATTAGGAAATGCTTTTAAACACTGCTTTAGAACCTTGAATTTAAAATAAAGTAACTTAAGACAATACTTAGATTACCAATAGAAGAGGTTAAGGAGTTCTGGATGGATTAACAGTTGTTGAAATAACTTCAATATCTATGGCTTGGGTGCATATAAAGAAGAGAAAATAATGGTTTAGCTTTTGAAAAGCAGCAAGGAGGAGATTGAAACACAAATACAAAACCTGCTCAGTGAGATAACTGAAAAAAGGACTTTAATATTTCAACAAGGAATACTTGGGAGAGGGAAATGTATAATGATAAAATAAATAATGGACAAAGAGAGGGTATCACATGGATAAGAACAGGTGTATGGAGATTAAAAGGACAAAGGGCCTGAACTAAGATCAGGACATGAATGCAAAGCTTAAAATTATTCAACTATTTGCACAATCTGAAAGTTGGATTAAAATCCATACTATGACTTCCACATACAAACAATCTGGAACAACATCCTCTACATTAGTTAACTGAAAAATCAAGCAGTATTTAACTGGCAATCTGGCAAACAGAGATCAAAGAAAAATGAAGATGGCTGTACGTTATATTGGATTTATAACCTCAAAGTGCTAGAAAAAGCTATTTTTGTGAGCATATGTACTATCTTCCAAGAAAGTAAATGCACACTTTTTGTGGACAAGTAATGTTCAGACATACTTCTATGGAGGGTATACATTTTAAGCCAATCATGGTGGAAGCCAATGCTGTATTGGCTTCCACCATGATTTATTTCAATTTTTGAAGTAGGTTCCCCACTTCAAAAATTTCCATGCCTTAATCTTCCCTTTTAGGTCCAAGTATGTGTTATATATTGCAAAATATAAGTCTGTAACTGAACTACTGACTACTTAATTTAGGGTAATACCGAATTAAACAGAGCATTTATGGTAGTGTTTTAACTTCAATGGAACTGTATAAGAAGTTAATCTTGAACTTGCAGGTTAGCTAAATGATTAAAAATAGTGATGTCAGTGCTCTCGTGCATGAAGGAGCTGGATGTTTGGGGATCATTTACCAATGTCGAGTTTTCTTTTTCAATCAATGCTTCCTGAATGCCATGAAATTGCATAAAATGCCATTATTCCTGTTATTTACTCCATCCTTCAAAAATATAATCCTCACCATTGTGACCAAACTGCATGAAATAGGTGATCTTTATTTAACAATTCATTATGCAGAACACAGATTCCACTCCCATTTCTGTATCTTATGGTTCATCACATTTTACTACACAATACATTTACACCTGAAAATTAATTTTAGTATTTTTTCTCATGGAAGTATTGTTTCGGGAACTGACATCTGTGATCTTTGAGTTGAAGAGAACATATGTGTTCCTTTGTTGTTTTGGTGACTGAGTTCTGAATTTATGCTCTTTACATATTAGCAAACATGTTTTAAAGAATACTTTTTGGATATTTTATATTTGGTGCAAATTATGGCCCATGTAATAAAAGTAATACCAATCTTCAAGATAATGTGTTAGTTAAATATCCACTGGTATTTCAGGAGAGAACATTTCTCTTTCAAATAGGTAAACTGCATTGTATGGATCTAAAGTTTATCTGGTGATCGTAGTGTAGGCCCTAAGAAATACTTTCCCATAGTATCAAAGCCACATTTGTGAAGGGAATGAAAATATTGAACATACAGTTGAATGTAAACAGACTAATCTGTGGAGAAAGGAGCTTATAAATCAGAAATGAAGTGTACATGGGAATAGTGATCAAAGACCAATTTGGAAGATTTTGAGAAAATTGAATTTTAAAGCTTGGACTATTATCAGATTTTAATTATGAATCATTCTGAGAATTCTTTTTTTCCCAAATTGCTCGTTACTTTGTGTGTTATATCTTGACATACTATCTGCTTACAATAACGCATCACTTCTTCTGCTTCAATGGATTAACCTCCTTTGTAGAACTAACACCCCCATGGACTTACAAGCCAGTGCCTTGAGTCAGTAGCCTGTTGAGGAGCAAGCAAACTTTTGGATCATAGCATATCCAGGATGGGTGATCAGTGCAATGCTTGGTTTTGTGATGGTGAAAAGTGAAATGAAATGTAATGATGAAAGGGATGATAGCAAAATTTGCGGATCAGATTATCCAACCCAGCATTCGTCTAGCAACCAAGAAAATCAGTGAAAAAAACCTTCAGTCAGGTTAGTCAGCACCATGGGTTTGAATCTTGGACCTACCGAATGCGAGTTGCACACGTTATCACAGGGCCACCTATCTCAGTCAATAATCCATTACAACAATAAAAACATCTTAATAAAATACGCAAAATTTGCAAGGTAAAAATTATCCAAGTCCATACATACATTATACAGTGGGTCTTTTATGACGAGGCCACAGATCGCGCATAGCATGCTCCGCACACTGTCAATTACACTTGGAGTTTTTCGTTCCATAACTCCCGCACTATTTACTCACAAGTGATGGTAACATGCACTATAATGAGTACTAACCTTGTTATAAGTGGTGTCCATCAGTGTGAAGACATTCCCGGCATTTTTGGATGAAATTTTCATTCACACGCTTAAGTTCTTGCATAGTGTTCAAAATTTCTATTTTTGTATTGTCTTTAAGTTCATCTATGGCATGGGGATTGTTCCTATAAACTTTATTTTTTAGGGTTCCCCACAAATAGATGCACCATGTTTGTCTTTATTCCTCTGTTAAAACAGCTCATTTTTGCTTCTTAGGTTTAGCGATTCCGTTGTCCTGAACTTATTAACCAGATGTCTAACAGTCTACCTGAAAATGGAATACCAGGAAATTTCTGCTAAAATTGTCTACACACCTGCCCATATGATTCAGATTTTAAGTACGTATTGTACATAAAAATTTGTTGTCCAAGCATGAGTTTGTCAGCAGGCATTGCAGCAGACTAATACCAAGAAATTAACACTCTTAAGCAAATCACACACAACACAGATTTCTTGAATTAACTTTCACCCTTGAGATGCACAATGCCAACTCCCTTTACAGCATGAACACAAAGCACCAAATGATGCACAGCTGATAAAGATAACCTTGAATGCATCATGCGCTGCCAGTTGCACACCAGAAAAATGCCAGGGTCACTGCAGTACAGCGTGCTATGCATACAGCCAGACTGTGGCCTTGCCTTAAAACAACTGTAATTAATGAATTTAAAGGCTAAGAAGCCTTTTAGGGCTTTGCTGTTAAGCTGTGACATTTTTTCACCCCGGAATGTTAGCAACTTTATATTTTATTACGTCAAGATACTATCTACTTAAAATAATGCATCACAACAATGAAAAATATTAATACAACAATACACAAAATTTGCAACATAAAAATGATCAAAGTCAGTAGTTACAATATCGGCTGTAAAATGAAGTGAAATGTTGTTAAGTTTCTGGGCCACATTGCTTCAAACTTCGCAAACTGTCATTTTGCTTTAAGAATGCTAAGGAGTTGAAGGTGACTATGGAGGTAAGGGTTCTTCAATTACTGAAGTTGAGGGGCATCAGCAGCCCCATATTTATGCATGGGCCACATGGGCCAGGTCCAGGCCCAGGGCAGCAAATTGTTAGGGGCGCAACATTGAGAAAATAATGAAATAAATTTTCACACATGCTAAAAACGAGCAGCGGTGGTAGCAGGAATTCTTATTAGTGAGAGAGAAATTGTAGGTAAACAGATGGAGATCTTACATGCATGGTGCAACAGGTAACACTGCCTTCCTGCATGCTGCCTGTGCTGCTTTTGAGTGGCATCACATGGATGGGAGGTGGAAAAATTGCTGGGCCCATGAGTGCAACATTGCCTAAATACGGAGCTGGGCATTAGTGATCTCTTAAGTTTCATATGCACCAAAGTATGAGTGCTGCAGGTGGGGCCAAAGTATCATTCTGCATTACGAGAAGCTATGAGATAGTTCTTAGAGCATAAGAGCATTTCTTCTTCTAACTTTTACTCATTGTCCACAACAAAGACAAACCCCTTGATTACAGCCCACTATAATAAAGGGTTCTGCATTTCTTCCCGCATTTTCAATTACTTGACACTAGTGATTAGTTGTTTCCCACATTGCCTCTGTGTTTACTAGGTCCATATTTTTGTCACATTCCAAGAAAGAGGGGCCTCTCACTGGAAAATGTATGTGGATGCAGGCAAACCTCCTTTTAGCATGCACCCAGAAATCACATTAAACATTGCAGTTCTTGTTCTGTCCTAAACAAGAATTGCAGAATACACTGAGTTCTCATATACTACTGGGTATACCTCCAGTACAGTATTGCCCAAGAAAACAAAAATCCTTCACCTGAACCTTTGTTTGAAATGGTTGGATCATAGGTATAGAACATTTCCATGTAACAAGGCCAGGAACATTAAACAAGTGGAATGACAGCTGCTGTCAGCAATAAACTTCACTTGTTGTGATGTTGGGGAGTTGTACATTTTTCTGGGAATCCACTGTAATTGCTGCTCTGTTTTAGAGTTTTTGACATTTCTACCAACACTTTATTTCATAAAACTTGTCAGCCTCTCTTTTGTGTAGATAACTGTTTCTGTCCTGTACCATGGTACAGTGGGCTAGAGTGTAGAGTTCTGGTTCCCAGCCACAGAATACGCCTGGGCTCAATTCCACTCATGGCAGTGCAAATTTAAGTCCCCAGTATAGGACCCATGCCCATTCAGCATCGTAAGCAAACTGAGCTGCAATAACTAGCAACCCTGGCCATGAAAGCCAACATTTCAACTGGGGATTGTGTGATGCTGGCCACATCACTTCCCCATATCGGCCAGATGATTGCCACCTCTGCTGTGCATAACTGGGCATAAAACCGATAAACAGGTTGGCCAGCCCAGACCCCATTCGGGTTGTAGTATGATGATGCTGCTGTTATGGGGAGCACTGTTTCTTCTTAATCAGGTCCTGTAGAAAGTCTCATCCTGGCTGGTAACTATCAGTGAATCAACTTGAGCAACACTGGCTTGGAATTTAAGGTATATACTGCATGCATCAGTCTTTGAGTAGCCAAAACTTATCTTCTATCATAAAAGTTAAATCATATTGTTCACAGTATACTGGGGTGTGTGGGAATGTTTTGAAGTACTAATGGTATAACTTCTTGACATGAAGATCTTCACATAAATTGAGTTTCTTACTGTCGTGCAAGCTGTAATGATCAGTACACCCTTTGAGCGATTGTGTATGTTCATGAACTTTGGTATTATTTCACCCTTAAGTTTGTGTGGTCTGTTACCCATGCTTACCATGTGATTTCCTTATAGTGGCTAGAAAACATTTCAAAGTAGAAGGCATTGGTTTGTAATGCATGGATGGACAGAAATGTGTAACAAAATGGTACTTCTACGGTCTTTCCACCCCTTACTACCCTAACTTTATAGCTGTAGGAGTAGTCACAATATTGTGCTACATCAGAATCATTTCTTGGTCTTCTACACAATATAGATATCATAGTGATTAGACCAGATAGGTGTGCATTTTGTTTATGATAATATACTTTATTCATTAAACTGTTAATCACTGTGTTTCTTTCTGTGCTAATTATATTTACAACACATTTCAAGTGTGAACACTTAGTCATCGCTGGTGATGTGGCATAGATCAAATTCATTCTAAGGCATCTGAAACTCACCCCTGAACCTTCCTTTTCTTTGAACTAGCTCTTGGTTTTTGAGTGGAATTTTCATCAGAATTCCTCCTTGACATTTGTTCTTTCAAACTGTCTCAATACACAGATACAGCCAGCTACCAGTACTCTAACAATGTTTTTCCAAGACCGAGTTTACAATGAAAAAATTTAGATTATCACTCTTGAAATTTAATCAAATGTGGAGAATCTGATCGCCCTTGCAAAGAAACAATGTGACTTTGATCATTTTTCAAAGCACACATAAATTGTGAGCCTGAATTATGTGGACATTTTTCATATTTCCAAAGTTGAAGTTTTGCAGTATGGTTTAAATAAGGTTATTTAAAAATAAAGTTTAATGGAAATTTTCAGTGGGGATAGCAAAAATTTAAATTAAAAGAATAATCAGCACAAACATAACTGCATGGTAGTTTTAATCTGTTTGTGTTGGTTTGTAATGTTTAAGAAGTAATCACAATTATTTGTACAAAAAGGTTCCATATTATAAATTTGAATATGACTAAGAGCCTGTACTGAATGCAAAGTCTCATGTTCATATGATTCAGCTTAGCATAAATAAAAAACAAATAAAATTTTCAAGCTGCTACACCACACCACTTTTGCCCCACTTGAGGACTCCAATATATTACAGCAGACTTCTACACCTTAGGAAACATTCCTCAAAACTGCTCACATCATATATTGTTTTAGTTATTTTCGTATGAAATGTTACTTTGGTTACTACACGATTCATCACTATGACTTTTGATCTGATTTTATGAAAAAGCTGAGAACTTGTGAGTAAAAATGGTATGTACAAGCATAAAAGCAATGGTTGAAAAGTATTGGATTTGTTGCAAATGCCAAGTGACCAAACACATCAATATCACTGGCCCATTTTACAGTGGATGTATATAGAAGAACTTTTCATGGAAAAGGTTAATTTTAAAACAAACAATGTGGAAAAGAGAATGGAATAGGTGTGCATAAACTTACTCTCAGGCTTTGGAAGTTGTTCTATTTCCTCAAAATCTAAAACATTGTCTGTGGTGCTGCTTTCTTCTATCATATATTTTTTGCAGCATCTTATTAACCATGATGATAAATTTTTAAGAAGAAATTGTGGTCTATTACATAAACTACACTTTTCAATAGTATTGCCTACAGCTAGTCATCTTCATCTATTTTTTGCATCAAAGTTAGGAGTCAGCCATGGCACACTACGAAGCCTTTTGATTTCATGACTACTTCCATTTTGTTCCCAGAGGCCCAGAAACGTTTAGAATAGGAAGGAAGCTGTACTTAGAAAATGTTCTCAAAAGCTTGCTGTGTTCAGAATGAGGATATAAGACCCAAAGCAACTATCAGCTCTTAGTTCAGCTATGGAAGCGAGAGAAGCAATGTTGCATTAACTGTGGTAAACAAGCTAAGACTGAAACCATTATATAATACCGTCTTGTGATTTTATATAATGAAAATAAAAGCTAACAAAAATTTGAATGGCATTTATTTATTTGCACGAATAACATACTTATTGATATATGATTTCACACATTTCAGTTTAATTCCTCAATGAAGTGATTATCTGTATCTGGTTTTCTTTACTAATATTACTGATGCATGTAGTCAAAACACCGTTACATATAAAAATCAACTGCACTATGATTTAAACAAAGTACTGGATATTTCTTACTCAACTTATAAAATACGCGGAACACAATTTTCTTTCAACCACATATCTGTTGCATCCTTTATATAGTATAATCAAGATGAGAATGGACATTTCTTCTTGTAATCCATGCTGATATTAAAAGGTTTTTATTAACAAAAACAAATGCTTATGGATATCCCTAACTCAGCTACCCATGCAAACAACATCTTAGGACTTGGAGTGTACATGTTTATGTGGCTTACAGAATGCAACTAACCTAAGCATCAATGTGTCTGTATTTACTTTTTTTGCATAAGTGTACATAGAAAACCTCTCTCTTTATTCATAGTGAATATCAATGGTGAACACATCCTGGAAGAGGTTGAAATTTCTATCATTCTGGACATATATACTGATTAAGCCTTAGAAGAGCAATCAGAATACCAACAGCATATTATGTCCTCTGCTGCTTAAAGCTGACTTGACTTTCAAATATTAGGCTTCTAAGTACTCACAAGGAATTTAGAGTGTGCTCATATTGAAGTCTAACATCCATTTTATCAAAATTTGCTACCAAAATGGATGTCTTGTTAAGATGACAAAATAAGCTTCTGCTTCTAAATAAAGTCCCAATCATGAATTCTCCAGAACGACTACCAGTCCATGACTGCTGGGCACCCTAGGTGTCAGTCATCAGCAGAAGGGAGAACAACATACTGAAAGGGCCAGAAACACACTTTGCTCAGCTAAGCTCGAACATGGAACAGAAATGACATTGCACCCAAAGCAGGAAGATACTGTGCATATCTGCATGCTATTTTGATGGAGTTTCTGCCGTTAATTTCAGGTTCATAATGTTCAAAAGGACCATTGATCCTGATGCATGAAAACAGAGTAAGGTGTATGTCAGTGCAGAAAAATTCTAGCTAATGCTTCAGTATCAGAGATTTCCTGCTCCCTAGTCAATAACAAATGATTAATGCTTTCAATATGTATGCATGATTATCCCATTTTCCTCAATCTCATTATTATTTGCATGCTCACCAGGCTAGCAAAAGGATGCTTTTTACTTACATACTAATTGAAGTAAAATTAATCTTTTCTTAGCATTTTTTGAAGTGATAGAAGATGTATGAGTATTGTATTAGTGCTGGGGTATCAAACACTTATATTACGTTGCTTAAACATCTTTTGAATCAGTTAACATACAGTTTTTCAGCACCTTTTCCTATTTATGTTATAAAATTGAGTAGTGGTGACATCATTTAGTCTGTAAGATTTGGAAATCAACCACTGAAAAAATATTAAGAGGAAAATAAAAAATTCAATTAAGGACCTTGTGTTATATGAGCAAGTAGTAAGAAGAGTAGCCCAACTATCAGGGCTATTCCATAACATTTTGTTAAGACTTAACCAGCTGTTAAAACTGCTAACCAATGGTTACATGCTTTGGGCATTCTGTAACTCTGTAATAAAATATTTTGTTAACCGCTTCAGCGATGGCCATTTAAACTCTACACGGACCGGGAATGGATAACCAATAAACAGCACAAGACATTTAAATTGTTAAATGGGGTAAAAATGCTGCATAAATACACATTCGTATCTTCCGTATTTATTAAGTTATTTTGATGAAACAAAAACTGGTTTAAAGCTCATTAAAGGTAGTATACATCTACGGTATCAATGAAGTGTAGACTATTTTAAAAAAACATTGAAATTTCACTACTTTGTTTCTCTGTAGCAAAAGCCATTTGTGCGTCGAGCGCACCTAATTTGTGAGTCAGCTTCTTGTTTGTGCATATGAACGATATAGCTGCCTCAACGATGTGTTCTCCGGTTCAAGGTTTCATGCTTTTGTTTATATTACAACGCGATAATGTACTTCTGTGTATTGAAACATGCCAGCTACAAACAAAGCAAACCTCTCTGTCAGCATTTGTATGTGCCTACATCTTAGAATATTACACAACCGAAGTGTATGGTAGACGAATGCAGTGATATTTTCATTCAGTCTGAAAAGCTTTCGTGTTCTGTACTGAAAAGCACATTTGAAATTGTTATATCTCAGTGCTAACCATGGCTTCAACTAGTAATGTAGCAAATCAATTAGCTCGTTGCCTAGGAAGTGTACAGGCTTTTGAAATTACTTCAGAAAATGTGGAGGACTTTTTGCTGTGTGATAGTGATTTGGATATAGACGGCAGGTTTCCAGATTTTGAGGGGGGGTATTGAGGATATAGGTAGCAGTGAGGAAGAAAATGACACTCTTCCTTCAGGTGTTCGTGAAGAATCAACATTGTGGAGTGGTCAAAATAACTCCAACACAAATAAACATATCTTCACGAACACAGCCTCTGGTGTACAACCCTAGGCTCAATTGACTTCTGACAGCCAACCAATTGACATTTTCACAAATTTTTTTACTGCTGACTTAGTGTCTCTCACTGTTATGGAAACAAATGTATATGCGAGTAAGGTGAAGGAAGACCTGACCTCTAAAGGCAATTTAGGCCCTAAGAGTAGAATTCGAAGTGGACAGAAGTAACACTGAATGAGATTTACAGGCTACTTGGTCTAATTACGCTCATGGGTGTTATTCGTAAACCTACATTATACATGTACTGGTCTACAGACGACATGCTAGCTACTCCATTTTTTGCGAAATGCATGTCAAATAACAGGTTTACTTCCATTTTGCGGTTCCTACATTTCATATGCACAGAAAATGTAAATGATAAACTACACAAAATCAGGCCGGTTTCGATTATGTTATTTCAAAATTTAAAGAAAATTACGTGCCTAGTGAAAAAGTCACTGTTGATGAAAGCTTGATGCTTTGGAAGGGCCGCTTAGGTTGGAAGCAATACATCAAAATAAAGAGGGCCAGATTTGGTATAAAGAGTTTTAATCTTTGTGAAAGTAAAACGGGATATCTTTATAATAGTTGCATATGCACTTGTCAAAGGACTGATATTACTGGAGACAAAAGATTTGGAGTTATCTGGCTCCATAGTAATGCACCTGATGGAACCTCTACTTGATCAGGGTAGGACTTTATATTTAGATAATTGGTACAGCTCCCCAAAATTATACATGGCCTTATACAAAAGAAAAACAAATGCAATTGGAACAGTACGTTCAAATCGTATTGGCTTGCCAAAGGATGTGAATACAAAGGCTCTAAGGAGAGGAGAAATGCAGGTGTGTCAGCTCCCACCTTTGACCTACATTGCTTGGCAAGACAGGAGGGTAGTTACGGCATTATCCAATTGCAGCTCTAAGATTTTGACGACTGACACTGGAAAAATAGATTCTCACACCAAAATGTCAATTTTCTAGCCTGATGTTATCCAGGAATACAATATGAATATGGGGGGGGGGGGGGATGTGTATCTAATAATTTATTTGAGCACTAAGTTATTACATATTTAGACTGCCTTTTCTATTTGGCCCTGGCCACTAAGATGAGCAGTCATTGTGAATTACAGTTACATGTTGATACAGTTAGTAGTTCTTATATTTATTTTTATTTACATTATTTTTCCTCTTTTAACCATCCAAATCCCTTTATTTTTTACTTTCATTAAGTATTTACCCATATTTTTACAGTTTTTATCTAGAATTGTATGTATATCTTTATTCCTATTCATTCCATACCATAAACTTTCTTTTCTCCAAATCTGTTTCTTTGCATTCAAATATAATATGTTGTATATCTTCACTTTCCCCGTATAATGGACATTCTCCTTGTGCATAGCCATTTCGCTTCCCTTTTAGCCTCCATATTCCTGCCCTTAACCATGCTATACCTCCTCTTTCTTCTTTATTTGTGTTGTCTACATATTTCTCTCTTTCCCAGTGTTCTTTTATGTTAACATAAAAAATCAAAGATCTCTTCTCGGTTATCTGACTAAATAATTGTTGTATCTCGATGTCCTCAAATCTTCTTCTAATACTCTTCCAAAAACCTTTAGTGATTTGCATCTCTTTTCCTCCAAACATCTCCCATGCCATTATTCTCAGGTTATTTCTTAGTTCATTTACCCAGCCCGTATTTTTTAAATTAGTTTCTTGGTATTTTAGACATTGTTGTAATAAATTATCGTCATCTGAATTCAAGATCCTGTGCCAATATTTCAAGGCTCTCTCCATAACCATTCCTTTTCTTGTTACTCGTCCCATTTCAATTTGAGCCACTTCATTTGCTGTAGCTGTTGGCAACCCTAGTACTTCTTTACAAAATATTCTGTGGACCATATCCACCACATCCCACCCGTTTTCCAGCCCCATATTTCAATCCCATATAACATTTGTGCCTCAACCACTGAATTATATAATCTTTCCAACCATTTCATCTCCAACTCTGGCATTTTAAATAAACATTGTCTAACAGCTGTCATTGCTGCTCTCCCCTTTGCCAGAGCTGATCTCTTCTGTTTCTCCCATTTACCTCCTGCATCTATATTTATCCCTAAGTAGGTACAGTCTCACACCACTTTATATTCATTTCTCCCTTTACTCCATCTCTCTTGTTTACCCAATTTCTCTCCTTTTTTAAACACTACAATTTGTGTTTTCTTTTCATTTACTTTTAATCCCCATTCTATACAGTATTTATGTATTTCTTGTAAGGACAATTTTAGTCCATTTACTGTAATGGATGCCACTACTAAGTCATCTGCAAAGAGGAGGCCAGGATGTGCATCTAGTAGATCAGGTATAGCATATCCCTCTTTACGAAAAACAGTTAAATGGTATAAAAAAGTATTTTTACACCAGTTGGATATAACCATATACAATTGTTTGGTAATTTAGGGAGCTCTAAACCCACGCAAGACAATAACATACCTGGACTTCCGCATATCAATAGCTTGTAGCCTAATTGAGCAGTATAACATTCAGAGGCCTCTTCATACTGGGGGTAAGAAATCCACAACCCCTGCACCCCTTAGACTTGAAGGAAAACATTTTCTTAAAAGGATACTACCCAGTGCAAAAAAGATGCATCCATTTCGAAAGTGTCTGGTGTGTCGCAAGAAAGGTGTTAGCAAGGAAATTAATATGATTTGCCGTGAATGTAATGTGCCCTTGTGTGTTTATCCATGTTTTGAGGTATACCATTCAAGAAGAAACCTTTAAAGGTAAGCCTTGATGTCTCATAGGATTTATTTAAATTTATTATAAAAGAGAAAAATTATAATAATTAGGGTTAAATAAGCATTAAATGCATGTATACACAGGATGTCTATTGAAGTCCATATCCTTTCTCCTGCATTTTAACATGGACGTCATATGACCTCCATATCCCTGAAAGGGTTAAGAATAAAGAGAACCTCTTGCTAACTTGTTTGTTACACAACAGATTTACATAGATGTATTAACCCTTTGCGACGCATAGCGTAGTAAAGCGTAGTGAAATGATAAACGCCCTGCTGCGCATAGCGTAGTAGAACGTAGTAAATGTGTTTATCGTTTCATATAGGTTCTGCTTATGCTGACCTCAGCTTTTAGGAGCTGTGTTGATGTAAACGTACTCCTGCTGCATTGTTCCAGCGATTTCGCAAACCAGAATGTAATACCAAACCATAAATGGCTCTGTTTACAGCAGGGTGCAGTTGTGTAAGTAAGCAGTTTCCTGTCGCATTTATAGCCATATCAGTACCATGGAGGCTGTTCCAAGTACATCACGGTCTAGAAAACGTTGTAGGGAAAAGGTATTGGTAACAGACGAGGAAATACTTGCAGCAGTTTACGAGGAATTAGATCGCGAAAGTAGTTCCGACGAATCTTGGTTCGGTGAGTTAGTGCAAGACAGTGATAAGGAACAAAGTGACAGTGAGAGTGCTGAGAGACAGGCAGTAGAACAGGGGGCTAAAGCTAATGAAAGACAAATTAAAACAAAAGCAGTACCGGCACAGTGGACCTCTAATTTGACTTTCAATAAGTTAGAAACATTTTCATCCCCTACAGGTGCAAATCATTCTATTCCTACAGGAAGTCCAGAAATAGATTATCTTGAACTTTTTATAGATTCCAACTTTTGCGGAAAAATCGCGGAGGAAACCAACAGATATGCAGCTCAGATTCAAGCTAAAAAGGCGGATCCAAAATGGGAAGTTACAAATTCAAGGGAGATACAGGTTTATTTAGATATTTTGATATATATGGGGATGATGCATTTACCTGAAACCAGAGATTACTTTTTGGGGGATTTTTGCATTTGCCCAATTGTAAGACAAGCAATGACGTTGCTCCGCTTTCAAAAGATATCGCAGTACCTTCACCTTAATGACGAATCTGCAAGGCCACGATTAGGGGTAGATTCTTGCGATTATCTGTATAAAGTACGACCTGCTTTAGACATAATCAAAAAGTTTGCGAGTGTCTACAAACCAAATCGTGAACTTTCTGTTGACGAAGCAATGATAGGCTTCAAACGACGCGTCTTTCTAAAACAATATATGCCTGCTAAATGTACAAAATGGGGGATAAAGGCATGAGATATTGTAAAAGTGGGTATTTATTGAAATGTAAAATCTATCTGGGAAAAAAGGAGGCGAGAAACAGCGATCTTCTACTTGGGGAACAGGTTGTTTTAGACATGTGTTAAAAATATACAGGGTTTTGGCATCACGTATATTTTGATAATTTTTTTTACTTCGAGGCAGCTAATGAAATTACTTTTGGACAGTAAAATGTATGGGTGTGGTACAACTCGTGCTAGAAGGAAAGACTGGCCAAAACAACTGAAATTGAAAAGGGGCTAATCTCGCAAACTGCAACATGAAGGTGTAACTGCGGTTGTTTGGCATGATAACAGGGACGTTCTTTATTATCTACAAACTCGTAATATGGCAGGGATTGATCTGGCAGACCAAAGGAGGGAGTATTACGGTGTCGGCCGACCCTAAAAAAAGGGTGGAAATATCTGTTCAATTTTGTAGTGAATGTTGCTATCGTTAATAGTTTTATTATATACGACATTTCGAACAGACCTACTTCTACAGCTCATGGCAATAGGCTTCTTTACTACAGGCAAAACTTAGTGCAACAGTTAATCGCAGACTTCACGTCGCGTAAGCGAGCGGGATTTCAGCGTAGCCTACCTTCTACTACTCCTGCACCAAGTTCTCTTCACACCCTCGTCAAAATTCAAGGCCAGGTGAAATCGTGTGCTCAGTGCATAGTGAAGAAAAGGAAAACACCATCAGGTCGTGGCATACAGTCACAACACAAGTGCAAACAGTGTGACATTGCGTTGTGTAGAATTGGGTGCTTCCTCAATTATCATGAGGCAAAGGGGGTGGAAATTCAAAACTAATACAAGAGTGTACATACGCAACCATTAATAATCTTAAGTGTATACATAACATTTGTATGGTGCAAGAGAATAGTCTAGCTAACATTTTATGGACATGTTGCAATATCTTCACTGCAATAATGGCAGGGATGTAAACATTTTAAGGGTGAGTACCATAATAATTTTGCAGAAATTATTGCATTTATTTTACTTAAGTATAGCAGATTTAATTCCGGTTTTTAATACCCTAAAGTAACGAATTCCATTGCCATTAATATTGCAGAGTTATAAAGATGCATTGCAAAGGGGTGCATGTACGAGTGTACACGTATATAAGTGTTGTTTGTCTACAAAGGGGTTGATGTTTGCAGTTTTAAATTATGGAAATAATATTTAATCTTATTTACTTCAAACCAATTTTAAATGAGTTATTAATTAATCAATTTCATTTAGCTACTAAAACATATAATTAGGCGTGTATATAGGCCACTTTTAGTTTAACATCTGTAGTAGCAGCTCAGAATTTAAATGGACACAATTCTGCTTGGAGAACAACTAGCTAATACTCTATGCGCAGCAAAGGGTTAATGCTGCTGTAAGAAGAAAAGCACAATAGAAGTTTGATATTTTAATTATCAAATGTTTGTTTATTCATTGTAGCATAAAATATAAATGTTACGGATTACGCTTGAGTAAGCAATGTTCCATGTGATAGCTTTGGTAAATGTTGCTCCCAACATAACTTTTAAGAGACGAATTTTAATAGTAAAATAAATGTTGTGTAATATTGTATCGTAATAAAAAGTAACAGTTATTGTTTTAAGAATTTTACATTAAAATAGTGATATATGTTGTGTTGATTTGCATGGTTCAAGAATATATTTGCTCATTTTTAGGTTAATATTAGGAACTGAGCACATCTGAGAGCTGTAGGGCATTACAGTGATGTTTTGGTCCCAAGATTCATTTTAAGATAATTTCCAATCTGCTAAAATTGGGGGTTAGCAAAAAGATATTACCAGCTTCTCGTAACCAAAGAAAATGGAATTTATACTGATGCTGTTTGAAGAGGAAGAATATAACAGAAGGCAGTCAACTGGGTTATAATTTATACTTAATAAATCTGCATATGAAAAATAATCTAAAATAAGATACGTGTAGCTGCAACATTCCCCCAGATAACACAACTAGTAAAACTAACCATTCTTTTCACAATGCCCTTCCACTTAACGAATACCTACAATAATATGGATATTATCAGAAACCAATTATGATTTTCATTCAAAGATTGTTATGATGCAAGAACATTTCCACAGAACTGAACTAAAGCTTAATATTACTAAATCAGGAATAAAATAAGTACCTACTTATGCTTGATCATATACATTAAACTTTCAGAAAACTCTGCATGACAACTGGCACCTTTAAAAAGTATAATTAAAAGCCAAAAACCATAAAGAAAATTAAGCAATAATTGCGGGCTGATATAAATTAAACTTGCATCAAAACAATATGAAATTGTACCATTTTTTTTTCTTTCTTTCTTTTGTCTGCCTTTCCTAACCTAAAACTCAAAACTCAATACAGGGCCACTGCCACAGCTGTTCAACTGCTGGACGAGTTTTCTCCATAAAAAAAAATCTAATTCTTTGGGGTCACAAGAAGCTGTAAGTTTCTACTCTAGGCAATGGGTGCAAATTTTAAAAATCCACATACATATTTTTCGCATAATGTTTTCACAGCACACTTTGTCTCCATCTCGGCAAGCAGCCAAGGAAAAGTAACAAAAGCACTCAGAAGTCTGTGGTGCCCTTAGCAGTGAGAAAACAAAATGCTATTGCAGAGTGCACGAATTTTCGATTAGTAACAACAGTTGGCTAACAAACTGCAAGAATACAAATATCACGATAACAAACGAGTTACAGAATACCAAATAGCAGCACATTTGATCAGTTCTTTAAGCTTAAAAATAATTGTGGTAACCTTCTCAACAACAAAGTTTTGTACGTGTTTTTAGTGAGTCCTCCCTTCCAGGGGCACAGTTGGAAATTGGTTCCAAGAACTTTTATGGGATCAGCAGGCTCTTAATGAACCTTGTTCTAGTCATTCAGCAACTGTCATGACTCACGAAAACATTGACGCTGTGAGGAAAATTACTGAAGATCCACACCTCACATTTAGTGGCATTGAGAGGACCCTAAATATTGGACCAACAGCGGCGCAGAACATAATTCAAGATTATTTAGGCCTTACCACGAGATGTGCCCACTGAGTGCCAAATTCTCTGATAGAAGAGCAACAAGATGCAAGCTTGGACTGATGTCGTTTTATGCTAGAAAAATTTGATGGAGGGCAGTCCAAAGAGACCTATAATATCATCACAACTGACAAAACATGGGTCTACCATTATGGTCCTCAAGCGAAAAGACAAGTCTTCTGCGTGCCACTTTCCAGGTGAGTCATTCTACGTCAAACCAGATATATTCAAGGAAAATTTGACCATCAAGTGTCCGATTTTTATTAAACTTTTTTATTCCACTTAGTGAATGAAAATATTATATACATATATTTTTATTCTTAAAAATATGATTATTTTCGCTGTAATTTGAGAACAAAATTTACACATTTGCAAGCGCACCAATACATACAAATGGATATATCTCTGCTCCTAATTATCAAATGTAATTAAACTTTAGCTTAATTGCAAGGGTAAAAAACATGCTTTTTTATAATGTATTTTCTAAGATAACATAAACATTAAATGCAGGGGTTTGTTTTCCATAAATATTTTTAAAATGCAATTTTCATTTATTTCGCCTTCATTTTTCGAATTTTAGAAGAGATCAAGGGATTCCTTTTTTTTAAACAAACAAAAAAAAAAAAAAAAAAGCTACACGTGTGCAAAATTTAAGAATAGGACACATATAAATGAGTATTTAAAAACAAATTATCTCACCCTACATTTTGTGGACAGTAGGCTGGAGAGCATAACTGTAGGACCTCGCGCTGCACTGTATGGACGTGTGGGTGCTTATAATGTCAGTTTTACAGGTACACATCGTGTTTTTAAATTATGTACACACTTATTTAAACATAATTAACTTAAATGTAGTTTGTAACAGAGGTGAGCTAAAGCTTGAAAGCCGCTGAAGTAATTCAAAGAATGATGTGCCTACCTTCATAGGAATGAGAGCAGTCTTCTAACTAGTGCTTCAGATTTTGACACTGGAATGAAAGCATGTAATGTTCTAGTGCCAGTTATCAGTTTTATCTTCTCATATCGAGACTGTAGTAGGTCACATTCATTTTTATAATCCTCACTAATCACAAAGAAAAACTCAAATGCACTGATATTCGTTTATGACAATTCAAACAAATGTCTGGCTGTCGTATTAGGATTCTGATTATGTTGAAGGTTTGTTCTTGTTGCCAATCTTTTGGTAGCCCCACCAGTTCCATCACAAGGGCCCTTTCGATGGGAAGTTCCAAAAAAGTGCTATTCTGCTGCTATACCAAAAGCTTCATTATGAAAACATAGGTTAGCAAAACTTTATTCGATTTTTGTGCTGAGAACTTGCCCCATCAGAAAAGTATGCAACTCTGTTCATATTTCCTATTTCAGTTTTCAAAAATTGTATTAGCTGTCTTTGGAAAAGGTGGGAGGCATTTGTATTGTGTTTAAGACACTCTGAAATTCCTACTAAACTTTTATGCCATGTTTGGCTTTGTTCTTTGTAATAAATTACAAATGGATGAAGTGTGGCCTGATTTTTATTCCAATGTACACCCTGTACTGACTGAATCTTGAATCACACAGGCATAATTTCCTGAAAAATCACAAATTACAAGGCATTCATTGTCTTGGAGAGCTTTTTTCTTCTCTGCCAGAAAAGCAGCTTGCTGCTAAGCAGTAAATGCATGAGAGCTAGAGCTTCTATCTTGGTAGGAAGCTTATTCAAAAATGTTTCAACGGAACTGAAGAGTTTCTAAGTTTGTTCTGTCAACAGTTACCCACTGTTTGTGACTATCATTTTATTTTCAAATGCCTGATGTAAATATTGTATTAAACGTCCTGTTGATGGGCAATTTGTACACCTGAAATAACAATCAGGAGATGCAGGATTACACATTATTTGTGAAAGAAGGTCTTTGTATTTTGCAGTGGGCGATCTAGATCAGCTGTAATCTTCACAATGTTTGTGCCGTCAATTAGTAACTTGACATTTTCGTGGTGAGCGCAAACAGGCCAAATGTATCCCATGGCTCCAGGAAGTACAATTTTTTGGTCTCAGTTCACAAAATTTTGAGAACATTTTTGTATTTGGATATTTGTGCACAAAAGATCTAAATGTCTCCTTCAAATTTGACAGCAGCAGTCTCTTCTGCTTTTGAACTTTTCTATCCACCTTCTTTTATCGAAACAAAATGTTTCTTTCCTGCCATGATGCGACTTATTTCATCATTTGTGTAATAATCAGGCACTTTCTGTACTGTAGTTGCATCCAAATTTTTTCCAGGTTTGCTTTCTGGCCTAGAGAGAATTCCACTTTCTGCAGCTAGGTTCTTTGCAACACTAATCATGTGATTTAATTTTTCAAAGTGTCCCCTAATTTTACTGTATGGCCAATCTTCAAATACAGTTATAATCTGAATTTTAACATTCCTGTCATTAGTGTTCCGGAAGCACTCCTCTAGTTTACTGATTATACTGCCACATTTAACCTGCTCATCAAGGGATGTTTTCGCTTCTTTTTCTTCAACACCAAAATTCCTTTCTCCAAGGGTTTGTTTTTACCTTCTGAAATTTCTGCTGGGGATACCTTCTCTGCGATAATTTTTTCTTCTTAATTGGCATTTCACCTACTGATCCCAAACTTTCGTTAAACTTTTCTAAGTCGATATCTGATACTGAATCATCAGTTTCTGATTTGGATGAACTTGTTTCTTCAAGAAAATTCTGATCACTAGAACAACTGGGAATTAAATCAGTACTGTTAACCTGGAAGGCACTGGATTCAACATCTGGTAATATTGCAATTTTCTTTTGACACTTGTAACAAACTCTAAGATTATATGACACCTGAGCTTCCACCATATTTAGTTTGTTTAGCATTGTTGATGAAACATGGTTTAATTGTTCTTTCCTATACCTATGGCCGTGTTTACTCACACTAAAAGGGTTCAAGCACTGATCATGTCTGGGTTGTATTATGTCACTCATTTTAATTGGTTCTGAACACTAACTGCACGAACCAAAAATAAAATATTTCTCACGCACAGCTGTGGCAATATTTTCATTTGCACGAGAACTATTTATGTCATCCAAAAGATTGCAAAACTGAAAATGATTTTATTATGCATTCTTCCTGAGGGACACATAAATAAAGAAGCATTATAAGCATTCTATTAATAGAATGAGGATAGCATTCAATGCATTTTCCAAGAAGATATCAGTGCCACGGAAGAGTGCATCAGCTGGTCTTAAATGCATGCTGTCTGCTGTACCCTGAGTTAGGCTGAAGTCGCAGAATACCTATGTGCGCATTTATTTAGATAGTTTTTTTCCTGCATCATTTATTAATGTCACTCCCTGAAATTCTACACCCATAAAGAGGATTAAATGAATATATTGCCAGTATTTTAAAATTATAATGAAATTAGTGTGAACTGTATTAAAATCATTGTTTCTTCAATTATTGTAATGTTAAGGGTAGTGAATAGATGTTTTAACAAAATGCAAATACATAGCCTGAAAGCACGATTTTTAAGCTTTAAAATGAAATTTGTCTCAACTTCCTATGTCAAATATGTTGTCAGAAACGAACGTTTGTATATATTAGTATGCATTCTCTTTCCATAATTTTTATGTCCCGAAAATTCCAAATTTGTTTGGCAAAAACCAAAATACAGGGGTATCTTTAATTTGCCAATAAAAAGTATACAAAAAGTTCAAAAAAATTTGAAAACCTAAGGTCAAAAGTTTGTCCAGTTTGATGTGGAATGACTCGGAGGAGAAACCACCAACAAAAGTTCAGAGAAGTTGGAGCTCCGGAAAGAAGATGTTGGCAACTTTTTTCACTAAGCTGGGTCATCATACCTCTGTACCCTGGACACATGTTGCACTATTAATACTTTATGGTATGTAGTCAATTGGAGGTCACAGCATCCAAAGACTGAGTGGGCAGCACCTTCTGCAACATTGCCTCAGTGCACAGGGCTGTCAGAACAATGGACATCTTGGAGAAGGAAAAAGTGTTAGTTTACCATATCCATCCTGTTCTCATGACCTGGCCCTATGTAACTTCTTCCTGTTCCCGAAAACCAACAAAAAGATTCGTAGGCAGCATTTTTCATCAGATGAAGAAGCCATAGCCGCATACATTAATGCTCTAAAAGGCATTACAAAACCAGCTCAGGCCGAGACATTTCTAAGTAGTTTCAGAGGATAGAAACATGTATAAGGGCTAATGGAGAGTATTATGTTTCGACTTCTACCATAGCTATATCAGTAGAGTGCCTGCCTGCCTGCCTGCTCTGCAAAGTATCCAAGCTGGCAATGAGAAATTTTGCTTTAAAACAAGGTTTCTTCGGATGGTAGTGAGAATGTGAGAGCACATGAGCGAGTACATGTGTATGTGTCACACACTTAACTGAATTTAAGGGGTTATTATTAAAAAACTTTTTCCTGGCTATCAATTTCATTTAATAACCATTTAGCCAATCTCTGTGCTTGTCACAATAACATAAGTCATAATTAGACATCAGATTTGTTTGAAAATGCATATTTGGTTTTCGTTTTACTTGTGATATGGAATTAAGTTTTGCAATATGTTTCATGTTCTTCTGTGCTTGTATGTAAAGCTTTATAGTACATATTGCATAATTTTTCCATTCATCAAGCATATGATGCATATATTTTAAAATTATTATTACCTTCAGGATTAATATTTAAACACATTAGTGGCAAAATAAAGTCCTTACTATGGAGACACCCCTATGGAGATTCAGTGTGAACTTGAGACTGCTCTGTTAAAGTATGCAAGAAAATCAAGTGTTAAATTGTGCAGGATTTTAGAGAGAAATCCTGACACAGAAATGTATTCTATAGATAAATATCTTCAAGGTGAAAACATAAAGTTTTCAAATTTTGACCAATAAAATCTGTAAACATGGAAAGATCCTTCTCAGCACATAAACTTCTTGTTAACCAATAGGTATCATAAACCTGAGCATATGATGTAAATTATCATTGTAAACTGCAAATCAAATTACAATGATCAAAATGATGTCTAAGGAAGAACGTATGAGTCATGCTTTTAAAGTCAGTATAGTTTTAATATTTTGCCGCTGCAGTCGCAATTTTGAGCATGCGCAATCACACAACTGTGAGCAATTGTGTTTTCCTGCATTTCAAAATGTTCAAAACAATGAACGACCCACCGACTGTGAAGTCAGATCAATGATTCATTTTTTGAATGCGAGAAATGTTACGCCAGGAAACATTCATCACCAATTGCGTTAGGTTTATGGGGAAACAATAATGAGTGGCAATGCCCGGTCCCACACAGATAAACAAACTCAAGATCTGATCGGATTATTTGCTTGGGAACAATTTGACAGTCCAGATTTGGCACCAAACAATTTTTATCTGTTTCTTCATCTGAAGAAATTCCTTGGTGGAAAACATTTCAACGGTAATGATGTTGTGAAACAAGAAGTGCAGACTTGGCCTTCACCACAGGCGGTTTCATTCTTTGATGAAGGCAAACAAAAATTCTTTCCCATTATGACAAATGCCTGAATAACGGCAGTGACTATGTGGAGAAGCAGTGTAAGGTAATGAATGATAAAGTATTTGCAAAATAATGTTATGTTATTTTTTAAAAAACATATCAGTACTTACTTTAAAAACACTCCTCGTACATTATAAGTGCCAAAAATGTTTAAGCTTAAAGTGCATGAATTCTAGTGCATGCTTAGCGCACATATTAAAAATTATACTGCATGTTTCGAAAATTTATAAAAGCATAAATGTGTGCAATTTTAGATATTTTCAGTGCATAGAAATCCAATGTCTACTCACAACTGTGAAAGCACTATGTACCTGATTATTTTCTTGCTGCTCAACTCTTCATGCCTTGGTAATGATATAGCTGCTGCACCTAAATGGAATTCTTCACACACACTTACTACCTTATTAAACCAGTGGCAAATTCTTGGGTATGGCTAGCTTAGTGCCCCCATGCTGCTGTTATGTTTTAAATATTACTTCTAAATCACACATTTACTTCATCTATATTCCCTACTAAGTAAAATATTTTGCCAAAAGACATCTACTATGTGCCTTCTAACCTGTTCAAAGACTTTGCATAAGGTGCTGGTAATGCTTAAGAATCTCTCCTTTACTGATGGGCTGTAACCATTCCTTCACTGGAACTGCTTCCACTATTCCACTCCACAGTCAGAGTTGTTTCAAGGAAGTAGTTCCAGTTCCACTCCAAGGAAGTATTTCCAGCCTTTAGTGGAAGCAGTTCATTTGGAAGCACTTCGATTTTTCACTCAGGATTGCTCTCAGAATGGCTTCCTCCATTCCCACTCCAGAATATTTGTGGAAGCACTTCCTGTGTTTTACTCCAGAGTGCTGTCAGAATATCTTCAACTTCAATAACACATGGAGTTGTAATGCCATTTGAACTAAAGCAAATTATATCCAATGGGATGCCACACTATGGGTTAACATGCATCTCCTGATGTATAAACATGTGGTCGTGATTTAATGGTTTTAAAATTGTATGCTAGATGGTATGCTTTGGTCCCCATTGCAAAGTAATATTATGGGTAACATCACCTGTAATGTACATATATCCAATCGCATGGATAAATTGTAATGCCATTTTCCGTAAAGATAGTAACACTATGGGTTTAATACTGAAGTTTATAGATACTTAATTTGTTTTATTGCATGTTAAACATTTAGGTTATAAACAGTGTGGAGGCAAATTGTTTTATATTACAGTAGACCCTGCTAATTTGAAATCGGATAAACTGAAAACTCTGTTAATCTGTAGTAGCTGCTCAGTCCCTATCGAATTACATAGAAAAACCTACCGCCTAAACCGAGTTTCGGATAATTCGTACTACGAACTAAAATTTGGCCCCCTCATTACATATTCCATGCATTATTCTTCGTTTAAACCAAATATGTATGTGGTGCTGTGCACTACGGCATTTTCCATTATGCATTTCACATAATTTTTCTCAATACTGTACTGCAATTTCTCAACAATGGTCTGATTGCTTACTTGCTGCTTATGTATCACTTTCGCAGCATATGATGCAAGGGCGGGGAAAGAGGGGGTTAGTCAGCAGACCGCACACGGCACGCAACTCGCAACAATCCAGAGAGCTGTTTGTCTCTGCTTATGGACAGTGAATTTTTTTTCTCTTCTTTCTTCCCCCCCCCCTTCACTCCTTCACTCACTACGCTGCCTCACGCTGAAACAAAAACAGCAAACTTTACATATGGTCGATAGTGGAGAGAAGACCAAAACACAGGTTGCAGAACACTTTCAGATTCCGAAGTGTACTCTCTCATCGATTAGAAGTTCAAAACAGAAAATAGAGGCAAGTCTGACAAGCTATTCATTTAGTGGCAATAGCAAGCACATGAAACCAGTGAAAAATGAAGAGTTGGAGGATTCGCTGTTAGAATGGTTCCAACACATGCATTCTCAGCAAATTCCACTGTCCGGCCACATGCTTCAAAAAAGGCTCGGGAAATCTCCAAGAAAGGAGGAATTTCCGGCTTTGTCTCTCTGAGGGATGGCTATGGTGTTTTCAGAAGGGGCATAAAATCAGTGCTGTCATTGTCTGTGGGGAGACACAGAGTAAACGAGGAAGATGACAATGAGTGGGTGTGGTAGTTTCAATCTAAGCTCTCTCATCACCCAAGAAATGTGTTTAATATGGGTGAAGCAGGCGTTTTCTATAACTTGATGCCCAAAAAAATACTACGTGCCAAGGGTGGAAAATGCCATGGAGGAAAACGCAGCAAGGAGAGACTGACGGTGGTCTTGTGTTGTAATTCAGATGGTTCTGAGAAGCTCAAACCATTGGTGACTGGAAAATACAAAAATCCACGTTGTTTTAAAAATGTCAACCTATTCAATCTGCCAAGTCACTACGAGAATAACAATAAAGCTTGAATGACCAAATCTCTTGAAGATTCAACAACTAATGGCTGCGAGAAAGAGGAACATTTTGCTAACTTTGGATCACTCCTTGGCACATCAGTTCGATGACCTGGAACTTCCGAACATAGAAATTGTCTTCTTACTAGCTAACATCACAAGCCATCTGCAACCATTGGATCAAGGAATAATCGCCTCAATGAAGCGTAATTACAGACGCCAACTGGTTAAGACTGCCATCAGTGCAATAGAACTACAAGAAACAGTTCCACATTGGAATTGGAATGTACTGCAAGCTATTCGCAACATATCTGCTGCTTGGAATGAAGTTACAACAGATATCATAACTAACTGTTTTATGTAAGCATGGACAGCAACTGATAATGCCACTGAAACTGAACAGGAAACTGATGATCCACATCTGAACTTATAACGCGGATACAATTGGGATTGTGATAATGCTCTTCCACACGCTTACACCCAGTTGGTGCCCTCTTGTACCGTCATTATAGAAGAATGGACGTAGGTGGACAACAACATCTGTGCTGCAGAAGAACCAGTCAGCTACTGATGATGCAGAAGAGAATGACAATTCTTTACTATTATCTTCTGAGGTGGAACATGAAGATATGACACCGCGACCCTGCGCTGAAGTTGCTGCTGCAATTTCTGTTCTCAAGAGATCTGCTGCCACTTCTGATGTCTCCATGGAATTTCAGGCTGTCCTGGATGTGGTATCTTCAGAGAGTGGCATAATATTACGACCACGGTCCGCCAAACAATAATTAATGATTTTTTTTCAAATTACAGAACTAAAATGTGTAATGGATAAGAGTTGCAACTAAAACTTAGTATTAAGAGAACAGTATATTTAAAGTGTTTCTTAAGGTTATTGTTTGTTGTATTATACGACTCACTAATTCAATGAGTACAATATTGTTCCAAATAGTAGTTTTTTAAAAAAATTGCAACAAGCATTTGACAGTATACTTTCTCAATTAAACAAATGCCAGATATAGCGTATACAGCAGTTAATTTTACTTTTTCTTAAAGGTTCATGAAAGTGGAACACCCTCATTCGTTGGTACGCATAACAAGAGAGAAAGTAAACTAAACAGTGGTATTTCACCATTTCAGATAATACGGGACTATTTTTACAAAACCTTGTTAATTCAAACTTCGTTAAACCGAATTGGCTATTTTTCAGTCCCTTGGAATTCGGTTAAATGAGGGTGTACTGTACATGTGGTTTCAAGGAATATAAAATATTCTTGTGGGAAATGAACTTAAATATGCTAGTAACCTCTCAAGAGCTACTTTTTATGTTATTTAATAATAAAAGAATGGCATATTCCGATTCTCTTTCATTTTATTTACTCTTCTGAACCAAAAGTCTGTGGAATAAGGCTTTTTTTATACTTACTGCCTTTTAGGCAGTTTGGTAGACTATCTTCAAAGATATTACACAAACTGTATGTAAAACCTAGGGCAGCTGATACAGAATGCAAATTACAAAAATAGTTTGTCATAACTACATCTACATATGTATAATTGATGGAAATTTTGTTGTTTGTGTTGTTCGTGGCAAGTAGCCAACAACGAAGTGGAAAAGGGAAATGTGCAAAGTGCCAACATACTCAACAGAAAAGAAATTTGCAAAACTGAAAGTAACATTTATCAGCTGATTTTAAATGACGTCATGTGATGCATGACAATGATTAAATATGGTTGTAGCTTTGCATTGTTCACTATGTAGCTTTATTCATTACGTAGTTTTAAAGTGTATCCTGGTGCCATGTTAAGTTATTCTTTTCCTTACAATGTCATGTTGACAAAAGAAAGCATCGTTCATTATGTAGCTTTATTCATTATTTCATTATGTAGCTTTAAAGTGCTTCCTGGTGTAATATAAAGTTATTCTTTTCCTTATAACGCCTATTGGCAAAAGAAAAACATATTTGGAATGAGTAATTACGCGTAAGTTGTGCTTCTCACAGAAAGGACTCATCTACTAATTTTAGGGCTAAAATACACAATCAACATAGAAAGTTGCTTTAGGGTATTAAAATAGAATGTTTGCTCTACAGATATACTGCAATATTCCCCTATTAATATTACCACTACTTGTGGAAGTAGGAGTACATGGAAATATAGCTAAAAATTGGGTTTTTCTTATAGAAGCAAAATCAGCATTAAACGATAGCATCAGAAAGGATGCAGTTTCTGCATATTTTTAGAACTCTGCATGTAACATGTAGGAAGTGCTAAACTAGCAGTGAATGACAGGGGTTGTGTCTTTTTTGGGGAGCTGCAGGAAGAACTGAAAAGTGACAATGAAAAATGGGAATTGGTAGAGTTACAGAGCAAAGATTGGCCCATTTTGAAATATGAAATGGAACCTGTTCAAGCAGAAAGGGTCAGTATGTAGAGATCGGAAATATTTTCACTGTGATGTTTGTAATTGGTGTGTCATTTGTTATTGGGGGAGTTGAGAACAATCCTGGGTTATCTTACAGAATAAATTTTTCTGACACATCCATCAAATCCATCACAACAGCAAGATGCTATCTCAAAGAAATTGCCAATATTCCAAGACTTTATCTGTAAAATGCTGTCTGTGCATGGTCTGTGTTGAATAAGAGAACAGCACAATCCCAATGTTTGTAAGAATTGTTCTCACAATACAATTATGTTTTTTTTTTTCAAACTTAAATACTATGAAGTTTATAATGCTTCAAAGTTTCAAGTAACTTTTGAAAGACTATATATAGTTTTGAAAGCATGCTGATGTAACATGTATTATGAACTAATCTTTACAAATAAATAGCAACTTAAGCTCTACTAGCTATCCTTAGCTACCCTAATAAGTTCCAAAAAGGTTCAGGGAAGTTGTTTTTTAACCTAATCGGAATTATATGAAAACAAACTTTATGACCAATGAAATAATATATGAAATAATCTAATTCATAAGCCATTCACACATTGTGCATCTCCAGCTTTCCTTAGTTACCTGTAAGGTGTGTTATTTATAGTAGGTGGTATGTATCATGAGCCAGTTCAATGAAAGAAGATAGTTACACAATTTATACACCCTCCCATTTTGTTTAAATTTTGGAACGTGTTAAACAGTATTTTTATTATCAGTTGGTGTAAAAATGCACTTTTTTAACTGTAAAACAATGAATACTACTACTTCTACATGACTTCTTTATGCAATAGCAACGCTTTGTCGCCCTCTAACCATCTAACATTTTGTAGGATTCAAAAAAGTATGGTTTTGGTTCGCTCATATTCCCAATGACTTTCAGTATGTCTTTCTTTAAAGGCCTCATGATTATTATACTTTGTTCTATGCATTGCAGATGTTGCATCAAACAAGCTCCAGATACTTCCCAATGCATGTTATTACGATTCATTACGCAGGTCAACAGTGATTTTGCTGTTTTAGATATTCAGGTCTTTTTATAGTAATTTCCATGTCCTGATTCCAAAACAGAAGTCCATATTGTCGTATCACATACCATTCCTTTCAAAATTCCTATCTTCCATTTTTATTTATATGTGTATCTTTTGTGATTATGAACCATTACACTACTGAAACAATGCCATCTATTGGAATAAAGCTACTAAAAGGAAAAGTTGATTGTTTCATGGCAGGTCATTCTGCTGCCACCTTCTGCTTACACAATTTTGTATTGAGAATTCATCTGTTGCAGGGCTTAATAGTTGTATAAAGCAAAGAAATTAGCATTTAAATAATACCATTTCGTTATCTTTATCATATGTCACTCAGTACAGCATAATGGAAGGAAGGTGTTATGTAAATAATCCAAATTCATTTTGTTATATTTATTGTAGTTTTATTGTGAAGCAGCAGAAAAATAAACCTCATTTGTAAGAAAAGCGTACAAAGCTTAATTCAGAATTGAAATAGATCAATCCATGTCTTGGGCTCCTCATAATGTGTGCAGTGTTTGTGTTGAAGACTTACGAAATTGGACAAAGGGGAAGAAACAATCACTACATTTTGGAATACCAATGGTATGGCGTGAACCTCACAATCACAGTACTGACTGTTACTTTTGTACATGGAATGTGAAGGGTTTTAATGCAAAGAACAAAAGAGGAATTGTATACTCAAAATTGCCATCTGCTATGAGACCAGTGGCCCATGGTTCTGGTATTCCTATACCTAGGCCACCTACAGACAGTAATGAACTTATTTCAGATGCACACAGTAACAGTGATTCACCGTCATCACTTATGTCCGAGGAGTTCGTTCCTGAAACATCAAATGTGCCACAACCATTATCAGAAGCCAAGCTAAACGATATTGTAAGGGATTTAAATCTTCCCAAGGATGCAGTTGAGGTGTTAGGTTCCAGACTACAGGAAAACAACTTACTTGCAGCTGATACATTAGTGACTTTCTACAGGAACAGAGAAAAGGATTTCTTGCAATACTTCAGCAAAGAAGAATATCTAGTTTACTGTAATAACATTCCAGACTTAATAAAGAAACTGGGCTGTGTTACATATGATCCACATAAATGGAGATTATTTATTGATTCTAGTAAAAGAAGTCTTAAGGGTGTGCTGCTTCACAATGGGAATGCTCTTTCTTCAGTTCCAGTAGTGCACTCAGTGCAGCTGAAGGAGAATTATGAAAGTTTTAAGTATGCTTTGGAGAGAATTAATTATGTTGAGCATCAGTGGTTGATGTGTGGAGATTTGAAAGTAATCTGTGTGATACTAGGCCAACAACAGGGATTCACAACATTTCCATGTTATTTATGCAAGTGGGATAGTAGGGCAACAGACAAACATTGGAAACAAAGACAATGTCCCAAAAGAGAAAATTTAACATCAGATAGTAAGAACTAATAAGGGGTAGCCTAGTGGATCCTAAGAGAATTCTTTTACCACCTCTTCATATAAAACTTGGTGTAATGCAACAGTCGTAAAAGCACTTGATCAAGATGGTGATGTTTCAAATATCTCAGTTTCAAATTTCCCGCTCTTTCTGAAGCAAAAATAAAAGAAGGAATCATTGTGGGTCCGCAAATCAGAGCTCTATTTAAAGACAGGCAATTTGAAGCTACTATGACTTCTGAAGGGAAAAATGCTTAGAATGAATTTAAAGAAGTTATAGACAACTTTCTAGGAAACAACAAACATCGCGACTATGTTAAAATTGTGAACAACACACTACAGAAGTTCAGAATTTTAGGATGCAACATAAGTGTCCAATTACACTTTCAGTTTTCACATTTGGATATCTTTCCTGACAACCTGGGGGCAGTAGTGAGAAACAACGGGAGAGGTTCCATCAGGATATTTGACAAATGGAGAGGGGATAACAAGGACAATGGAATTCTTCAATGATTGCAGATTACCGCTGGATGCTGTGTAGGGATTCCACAGTAACACACAAGAGAAATCCAAGAGACAAACATTCGATACCAAACTAACAAGATTTTATTGGTTTGCTGTTTATAAAATGAATTTAAATGTGATATTTGGAAATAAAAAACCTCACAAATTCATTTGTAGCTCTTATACAATTTATGAGTATATACATTTTTCGAAGAAAATATGTAAATATTCCATTTTTTATTTGTAAGTAAACCTGATTTGATGGAGAAAAACAGAAGTCATTTTTGAAATCAGCATACTGAAATATTAAGAATCGCCTTTCAAATGTAAAACAGCTCACAAAAAATTTTTATTTGTAGACCTGTGTTGTTATTAACAGGACCATTCTATCACATAGAAAATATTTGCTTCATTAGAAATCTTAATTTTGCTGTACTGAAATATCAAATTACTTTTGTTTTAGAAGGTTTTCTTTCTAGTTTAAGATCCCATGAGTGGAACTGAACAGCATTTTTTCAAAAACCGACATCTACATAATGCGTAGTTTTATGATATGGGATTTTGTTAGAGCACTGAAATTGTATATATTGTGTTTTGCAAAAATTCTCATTCTTCTACCACTTCTGAGTGCAACAGAAATCAGAATATGAAAGATCACTATAACCATTGGAAAGGCAGCCATTTAAATTATATGAAACAACAGACATCTTAATTTTGTCAAAACCTACAGTTGTCGGCTTTTAAAAAATGCTCAATTGCTTGGGATATACTTCACAATTAAGAAACTGATTAAAAGAGAGTGAGCTGTTTTTCCCAGAACTAGAATTATAACAAACTCTGAGCATTAACAAGTCATATGTGGGTCACATTAACTTTACAGGTATAGGCTCCCACTTGATGCCCAGATGACAAGAATCAAAAACAAAGAGAGCACAGAGGTGACAAAACTGTAAAAATGATGACGTATATTAAGAAAACAGTAATCCACTTGAACCCATCAATACAAATAAAACATGCTAACCACAGAAAAATATTCAAAGGAATTGATGGCACATGAATCATGACAATCTGAAACTAGAGGAGCACCATAAAGCACATGTGCAGCATATCTGGAATGCTTCATTAGTGCCTACAAAGTAAAAAACTGTATCTGGCAGGTGATATGGCAACTAATGGTTCTTTGGATGAAGCTTAGGTATATTTTGCTAAAAACCTATGCAATCTGCTATTGTCCAATGGGCCAAATGAGCATTCTTACATCCAAGATAACAAACGTTTTCCATGGAATTAATGCAGTAGGTGACATGGTAACTAGTGGTTCTCTGGATGAAGCTTGGGTATATTTTGCTAAAAACCTATGCAATCTGCATTGTCCAATGGGCCAAAGGAGCATTCTTATATCCAAGACAACAAACGTTTTCCCTGGAATTAATGCAGCTGCAGGTTACAGCATCCAAGGTCCATTCATTATTCATAAACTGGGCAAACATGCTAGGATAATGCTGCCTACTTTCAGAAGAATGTCATGGATCCCATAGTTATATGGTGGTGGTGATCCCAAAATTTTTAGATCACTAATAGGCTAAAACTAGCATTGGGATGTCTAATAAATATAACCTCAAAAAAGATTTGTGATTTCTATGTCATTTTTCAGCTGCTCTTCTATGCGACCACACAAACAGCTATTTCAAGAGTGATATTGACACCATCACAATAATGGCTAAAAATACTTGCAACAATCAAGCTTGTCCAGGCTTAAGTGGGGCAATCCTCCAAAACATTTTATCCTAATGAATGAATAAAACAGTTAAATCAATATGCACAAAGTCTACCAAGTCTTAAAATTATATTTTGTTTTTCACTTGGTAACAATGTCTAGAAGTGTGATTTAAAGTGAAACATTTTATATTGTTACCAACAATCAACTGGTGTTTTAATAGAAGTTTTCAGCTTATATAATTCCTTTTTTTTTCTTTCTTTCTTCTTTTTTTTCACTTGGGCTGCTAGAAATTAAAAAGAAGATGTAACACCTCTATGAGGGCATGAAAGATAACCTGAATTATACCTGGCGCTAATCAAGAAGGTGATTGACATTTCGCAGAGCGAGAGGGGCGACATTGCCGCTCATTGTGACCACGTGGAGAGCGTGTCGAAGGAGACTGGGTTGCGCCTGCATTGTAGAGCAGATACTATTTATATTCGTATACGAAGACAATTGTAAAATAATTAATCTACGTGCAGAGGATAGATCATGCAAGAATATATCAGTGTAAAGATCTGCGTTAACAGAAGAAACATACCTGTGAAATATTGATGCTTATTCTAATAGAAAAATTCCACTGATTTCCGAATTGCTTGCATTGCTGTTATTGCTGCTGCTCGCTTGATAGACTTATTCGGTTCCCGAGTGCACCCAGTTTTTCGTTTGGCTACACTATCTTTGTCACTATTTTTGGACATTGTTAAATATCCATTAAACACAATTATAAATGCTCATACAACACACACATGCATAAATACACGAATTCAAATACACGTAACACAAGGCAAATACCATACAAATACGATGACACAAAAGAACTTTTCAGTACGCAGGCAATCTCTAAACTGATACAAACACACAAGCAAGCTGGGGCTAAAAGGAGGAATTGTTTATAACTGCAGCCACAGCAGAAGATAAGACTTCAGTTCATGTTACTGCAACGGTCGCTCGCCCGGCACGTCATGCTAATCACGTGTTACGATATCGCAACAACGCATTTGCGTCTATCGTTGCTATAGAAATGTCTTAGTTCTAATTGGTCCTTCTAATGGTTGCTATGTCGACCGCTGTGACGTATTCATCCCCTCCCATTCATTTAAAGCTTTCCGCCACGTGGTTAGTAACTGTCAATCACCTTCTTGATTGGCACCGAGTATACTTTATTACTGGAAAATACTGGATTCCTTTATTCAAATTCACTACCATTTGCAGAGTATTCTCCCTTGGGCACAATATAGCATTCAGATGATGGTTCAAAACACTTTTAGGATAGGCTGTGGAGTACATGCAAAACTCTATCGTTTAAGTCCTGATCACTCTGAAAATGACCTCTTTTTCACCTCATTTTTCACTATATGAGATAAGTGGAAGTCATATAATACCAAGTTTGTCAAATAAGGAGTGGCATCATCTCAATAACCAATTCAGCAATTTTTTTCATGAGTTTTGATGACATAATGTGCAGGCACATTATCTTGATGAAGGATCCATTCCATTTAAGCAAGGTTTGGTCTTTTGTTTTTTATCAATTTTCCTCTTTGGTGACCCCTGAAATATTTCACAACAGTAACCAGCGGTAGCAGCATATTAATTATTCCTATTGTGTTTATGTACAATGCCTTGCTTACAAATTGCAAAACTTTCCCTTGGCCATTTTGTGTCTTGGACTTGAAGGATGCTTCCATTGCTCCCCATTTTGTCTCTGGGATGAGGAATTAACTGAAGCTTTCCTTTTCATTGTTGACATGCAATCACATGGTGAACCTTCTCTTCATTGTTCATCACATAAGGCACTGACTTCACCCTAACTTTTCAATAGCCTAGAACAGCATATATTGTCTTCAGTTGATTCAAAGGACATATTCCTAGTTACTACAATTTCTGTGCAGATATTGAATTCTGTCTTCAAAATTGAGGAAATTCTGGGGTGTGGAGCATCCTCAAAGACATTTATACCATTCAAAATCTTTTATTCTTCTCATGCTTGCTCTTTGTAAGTTTGCTGCCACATTTCCTTTGTGCAGAGTTTTGTTTTATCAAAAGTCTAATTGATATACATGCTGAAACTTAAGAGCTATGTTGGGTATGAGAAACAAGTCCTTTCACTTCAGCTGTTTTCCTGTAACTGAGAAGCCACAGGTGAATGGTTCACATAGCACTGTGTCACTCAAGGTTGAATCTCTACAGCAATGCCTATACCAAACTCAAGAGTTAGCATATTGAAACACAATAGAGTGCTGTTATTTTTATATCACCTCATAATTATGTTCTGCAATAATGGATAATATAGTATAGTGTGGAAGTTGGAGAGGAAACAATTTGTGAAATGAGAAAGTATAAGAAGAAAGAATTAGAAAGGGAAATAGTCTAGACTAATGAGAATAAAGAAATGTAATATTAAAACAATGTTAGCTGTTAATGGTAGAAGAAGGAGTTCCACTTCTACAGGGAATATATAATTAAATTTTTTTCCTCAAAGTTACAGCTGCTCACTGCTTAGAAGTATACTGTTTATGAGTATCTATATCAACATACAACATACTCTTGGAAATATAAAACTGGAAATGTGATAACTTTTTGTTTCCTTATATTGTTGAACATTATTGCAAGTATGAACATTAAAATTTGAGTTTTCCATAAAATAAATCAATTTTGTCTACTCAAAGAATAACATTACTGAAAAAGTATTAAAATGCATTAAGTCCAAGACAGCTAAAATCAAAGTGCATACTCTACAATAAGATAAACACATCACATTTAGTCCATCACAAAAGTTTCTCCCTTCTTCTGAAAATGTTACTTTAGGTTATATTATAGAATTTCAGAGTTCCTTCACTTATGCCCATTGTATCACTATCAATAAGCTCAAATTGAGCTAGTTACTGAAGATGATATATTCTTGAGCTTTGTGCTGAGAGCAAGCTTTTCAAACATAATAAATTGTCTAGTATAGGCTATGTCTCATCAAAAGTATATAAGATGAGTCAAACTGCCTTAAAGCGAAGTTAGACCAGTAACATATCTCAGAACCATCATCTACTGCTGTTTTGTAAGAATAAATACAGGAAATACATACCCCCTTGGCTGTTTTATTGCACTTGAGACTTGTAACTGCTTTAGCTTCGTCAATGGCAGCATTTGATGTTGGCCAGGTGATCACTCTTACCAACTTCGGTGTCTCAAATTCCTCCTCTGCATCGCTGTATGAACCTGTAGTTCCTGTTGGTTGCACAAGTGACCCTTCACATGTTGTCTGTTCGCCACCCTGACTGAACCCACCAGTACCATCATCTACCCACTTGTGCTTATACAAAGCCAATCGCTTTTTACTCCCATCCGAAAGAAGGGAACGGCTCTTGAAAATGCTACCCTTTTTTGTTGCTGGGGAGTTTGTCCGCTCAGTAACACTATTATTTGAGACCTGTCCACTTGTGCATTCCATGTCTGCTACTATAGTTTCCTGCATGACTGTGTGTGATGAAGCAATGACATCAGCCACTCCAGCATCCTTTTCTTCATTAACTTTATATCTTGCCTGATTTTCAATTTCAACTTCCCCTTGAGAGGATGCAATTGTGTTTATCTGATCTGCAATGCTGTTACTGTCCTCACTGTCTGTAAATAAATCCAGAATTGTTTTGCACGAGTCCTTTGGCTCTGTAATCAGCTGTTCTGAGGTAGTGTTGAACTCAATGCTATCAAGAATTGTTTTACATGAGTCCTTTTCCTCATTTAACATTTTCTCAGCATCTGCTTGAAAGTTCTCTCTTTTTAAGTTAATTGAAACATTTTCCTCACAGTCAAGTTTCATTCCTGTACTAAAATCTACTTCGAGCATTAATCTGCAAGATTCCTTAACTTCTGGTGATGGATTTGTGACACTGCTACTGAAGTCTATGCCATCCGAAACTGACATACAGGATCCTTTTGGTTCTAACAAAAGCTTTTCTGTTGCTGTTCTGAAATCAACATAAGTACTTGATAAAAGTTCCTCAGCTTGTGAGAGCTTTTCTTCATCATGATCAATTGTGTTGATCTGCGGTTGTTCTAATTCAGAGTAGGATCGGATGTCCAGTCCTGAAGCACTTTTTGTACTTTGAGCACAATATGTCATTGGTGCTGCACGATCTTTAATTGATTCACATACATCTTCATTGCTTATATTTTCCTTTTCATCATGCATGATACCCATTCCTATAAAACTATCAGTAGCATCACTTTGCACACTGTCTTTGCTTCTAGCTCTTCCCTCATGATCTGTAAATGTATTTTCTGCATTGGCTTCTGGTGAAGCATATTTGTTCACAATACTTCCTGATGACACACTTTTAACCTCACTATCACAACCAATGCTGCCCAAAAGAGAATTAGATGGACTGCTATTGTGAACTATGACCTTGTCCTTAACAATTCTATTGGATTTCTTTGGTGATGTAATACTGACATGCGCCTGCCGGTCTTTGCCATCATGAAGTGAAGATGACCATGATTCATTAACTTCCATGTGGCGCCTTCTTGTACTTCGTAAATTCAGACCTTGATTTTCACTAGTAGATTTAGAAGGTAATGGAACGTTGCTTGTCTCTTTGACATCACTAACAAGATGTGATGTTCCCTTGAATATTCTGAGAACTATCGGTGGTTTATTCTCTTCTCTGAGAGGAGCTGTCGCCTTACTAGGTGAAGACAGATTTACTGCTTCAATCTGCTGGCCTATTGTATCTCCACTATTCAGTGAGCCTGTGGCAGTAAAAAGCTTTTTGGATCCACCATCACCGATGGATTCACTGGTTGCAGAATCATACTGGGTTCTGGATGCAAAGTTTCCTTTGCAATATTTCTTTCCACCTTGTGTCGCATAATTTGAATTGCTACGCTTATTACCTGTATAGTATCTTATATCTTCTCCAGAAATTAAATCAACATTTCTACTTTTGAAAAATTTTTTGGGTTTAGCTACAACTTTCATTTGTTGATTCTGTTCTGTTAAAAGTTTATCTCCATCTGTTTCAAATGAAAATGGGTCTTTAGACTGTGATGAGTTTTGAGAATTCTGACTGCCATAGTCCAGCCTCATTCGTTTGTTGCTTATGATGTCATCTCTGCAGGCTGAAAAGCAATGAATAATGGTATCACTTAGGTGAAATTTATAGCACAAATCTTCAAAGTTTATAATAGAATTAAACTTACTGTTGAAATTTGAACTCCGTAAGGAAGTACATGATATGACACCCCATTTGCCAATGGTGCCAGCTGATTTTGCTGCAGAAGGCCTATTGCTATTCTCATGAAAGAGTTTATCAAACTGAATGCTCGTTTGTGATACTGAATTTAGTTTTCGACTGTACACCTTAGAGCATCCACGCGACATCTTGTCAGCAGTCATCTGAAAGAAACCAAGTAAAATTATAATGTTTAATTAGTTTAATTTATAATTGTTTATGATTAAAGAATGTTCACAAACTATATGTTAGCTCATGACATGCTAAAATGCCCTCAATTTTAAAATCTAAAGAATTTATATCATCAAGCATTTGCATTTCAAATGATGCACATTGGTATTACAAAATACATAAGGGCAAAATCTTTAAATATCCATTCTGTCACTGCCTGTGTTGTAAACCTATTATCACCCCAATTGTGGGCAGTTACTGACTACAGCGCATGTTCCACAACACAAATGTTGCAATGGTCACTAAAATCATGGCCTCCAGATTAGAAGGCTGACACATTATCCTACACACCACAGAGGTGAGCAGAGTTACATCTGAGATAACTATCAATTATATTCACAGTATAATGCAATTATAATACATCATTAAATCTTATTTAACAAGGACCAATTTTTCCAAATTCAAAAACCTACAGTTTCCACTAAAAGCTATATGCAATGCCTGCATGCATATATATCTATCTCTATTTGCCTTTTTTCTATGAACTTCTTTATTAGAGGTCTGTATCTTATGAAAACGTAAAAACTTATCATATTTTCTTTGAATAGCTTAAAAAACATTTGAATTCCATACTACAGTGCAAGTCTCTCATAAGGATAACAATATAATTTTATTTTCAGTTATACATTGTTTTAATGTGTTTGCAAATGAATAAAAATACTGCAGCAAACATTCTCCAATTCTTTTGAGTCTAGGCATAAGAGATCCTTCACACAGCTCTCGCGAGTGGCATTGTTTCAAATGGTGCCTTTCAGAGGCTACAGTGTACCTGAGCAGGCTCACATGGGTGACTATGTGGTTATGTGGCTCTCAAATGGCAGTTGGCTCAAAGATCATGTTGATCTACCTTTCAGACTAGCTCACACTTGAACTGTACAATGAAGAAAAAGAAAGAAAGAAAGAAAGAAAGAAAGAAAGAAAGAAAGAAAGAAAGAAAGAAAGAAAGAAAGAAAGAAAGAAAGAAAGAAAGAAAGAAAGAAAGAAAGAAAGAAAGAAAGAAAGAAAGAAAGAAAGAAAGAAAGAAAGAAAGAAAAGAGAGGCTGCAATTTCTTTCAATTTTGAGACTATAATTATAAATTATGGTTAATATTATAAATGGTAAATTTTATAACTAGGATTTTCCAAATCTGCTTCTCACCCTTTGCAAGATTGGGGAGATTAGATTAGCAAAGTTTTTGTCAGTTAAGGTGCGGCTTTTCAGCATCTGTGAGTGGAATCCTGCGTTTCCAGAGTTTTCATTAACTAATTTTCACATATAGATACATACATTGCTTATAGTTTGAATTATTAGAATATAGCATACTATGTACATTTTATATACAGTTAGTAATTTCATACCATATCAGTGAATGCAGTTTGTTAAGAAATGAGTATTTTAAATTCTAAGACTAAGGATTTCATTGTGAGTACTAAGAGGAACAATGGAATATTAATGCTTTCAGGTAATCTTTCTTTATTTCATTTTTTCATTTAAATTTTGATGCTAGTGTATGTATTTCTGTATTATTTCTGTATTACAATGTGTCTATACCTATCACATATTTTTTCTTTGAGGAATCTAGTCTTTTATATTGTGACAAAGCCAGAAGTTCCATTTTGTAAATAGTGGGCCGAGTGCTTCAGTGCTAGATGGAGCATGATTGGTTGGAGATAGATGGGGCCACCCATGAAGCATCTGGAAGACCAATACAGAACAATGCATAACTTTGAGGCTTACCTCCCCTGCACCTCAATGGCATATGAAGTTTCCAGAACCAAATGCAGACATAAATAGAAGCACATTCGCCTGTGGCAGCAGGTTGCTTGTTATTGCAGTTGTAATATCAATAGATGGGGAGTCCTGTGTTCAACAGTTAGTCAGTATCCAGAAAAGAGAAGAGGGTGCCATGTCCAACACTCCAGCAAGTATACTACGGTGCTGTGTCCAACACTCCAGCGAGTGCAGCACAAGGAAGAAAAGGTTGCTTCACATGTGATTCATTACAGCGCAATGTGAAAAGGAAAAGTGAAGTGACAGTGACAACTGAGCTAAATCACAACATAGTTTCAAACACACATTAAAAGAACCAAATACAAAGCATAGTAAAATATGCTTATAAATAAAATTTGAAATTTAATTATGTATATGCAGTTTTAACTACGTAATTTCAAAGGGGTAGAACAAAAGTGTGAACGGATGGATTATTAAAAATTTTCTCAATTGCCGTTTCAGTTCTCCAACATTTATATGGAAATCCACAAAGAAAAGTAGTATAGTTTGCCGTTTTTCCAGTGCTCTATAAATATTCACCATTATAAAGTCCTTCAAGTATTTTATAGTCGAGCAAATCCTCAGTTTCACATTTCTAATGATAAACATCAGGGTGCTGCAGAACTCATTACAAAGATATGGATATTGGATTAGCTGAAGAACTTCCATTTATTTTCCCTCAGCTCATGTAATAAGGTGCCAAAGTGCCCTTCTTCCAAACGTAAAGTAACTATAACATCTCACCCTTGGCTATCAACTGAATCCTAACAATTAAAATAGCCATTATTATAACTACTATAGTAATGTAAGAGGTTTGATTTTTATTACTTTATTTTTAATTTTTTCTCTTACTGCCTGTTATCTTTTGTGTTGTACTGCTTTCATTTAAACTTAGTTTTACTGTACTGTGTATGTTGTAAAACTCATAATTTTATATACAGGACAAAAAGCCCTTATGGCCTTAACTCCTGCCAAAACAAACAAATAGTCTTAACACCGAAAAATCATGCTGTAGTATAGCATTCTGTTCACCATTTTGGAAGTCTTCTATCAACTCCAAATGCCATCCTAACAATATGGATGGAATGTTTTTGCCAAGCTTCCGCATGGCTGGAACCTGCAAAGACTTGTTCTTATCCCATAGTATTTGGTTATTAATGATATACCTAATGGCAATATGTCAACATGAGTGTACCCTTACAAGCCCAATGCTTTATTAAATTTTATGGGTTGTTCATACATCAAGTACTTCTCTGTGTACTTATAAATATGATCTATGTAAATAGATTTACTGCAGTGGCAATCTGTTCTTGTTTGTTTACTTTGCTTATGACTTACACAGGGATGTTATAGCAAGTGTTGGGTCATTATGCATACATTTTTCTACTTACATGTAGAAATTAGTGTAGAACATGTAGAAAATTAAGTGATTTAAGTTTAGCAATGAGTAATAAAAACGTAAATAACTTATTTATTTGAATGCCACAACTTACACTATATATCATATTGGACTATTACTGTTGTGTATTTTGCTATAACACTAATTCTAAAAGCATGTAATAAGTTACATAATATGCAAATACTCTAACTTTAACATATGAAGTTGAAACTACTACTCTATGCAATTACCACCTTGACTAGCTAAATTCAAGCAATCTAGTGGAGGAAGTATGTATAATATATGAAATGAAGGTGCTAATACTCCATCTGTGTTCTGAAGCCTTGCTATATGCAGATATCCAACCTTAGCTATGCAAGCAGAGAAATTACTAAACATTCCTGCCACTTCTATATAGTTTTTCAGCAATTGGTCTTAAGTCCCTGTCTATCAAGAAACAGGCTAATAGTGAGAGAACCAATGAACTATGAACTTTGTTTTCACTGGGCGTGTGGACATGTGTTTGCCACCATTGTTGCAATCGAGGTCACGCTATTCACACTGGTTTTACTCTGCTCTGCAGTATTGTGTTGACTGTGATGCAGTGTAGTGCAGTTGTCATGAGTTATTTGTTACTGTATCCTGATTTAGTCACAATTATGGCTCGGAGTGTTTGTCTTGTCTTGTTCGATACAGATTTCAGTCACTGCTCTGGACGCGCTTCAGCTTTGGGCTTATTGTACTACCTGTATCATTTTAAAGCACTCTTCGCCAAGGAATATAGTCTCATAACAGATATGGTTTCACATTCTTCTGGTTCTAAAAACATTTTCCCAAAAGCAATATATCGCCTGTAAGCCAAGACCTCACAGGAGCATATAATAAGTTGGACTGTTTCAGTTTCTTTTCTGCACAATCTGCAATCTAAGTTACCCTGAAACACTCCCATCGTGTTAAGATGCTTTTTCATAGGAGCATGTCCTGTGAGAAATTCAATAATTGTTCTCAGCTAAAGTCTGTTACATTTAACTAAGCTTTCAGCTCCTTTCTTGATGATGAAGATAATGGAGTGGCCTCTTAAAGAGGCCTTGCACATAGGCTCCAAAGCCCTTTGTGTCTAATATTTTAGGCATTACTAAAGTTAGATAGTCCATATATTAAACGGACCACGTCCTTGATATCTGCCCTTCTTATCTCCTCAGGTTCCAAAAAGGACCCTAAAGATACATACCTATGCATAGCGAAACCTTCGCATTCACAAAGTATATGCTGTGAGGTCTCAAACTTCCTTGCACATTTCCAACAAAGGATCTTGTATAAGATCCATTATGAATATTTGTCTGCACAGTGTGTTGTAACCCATGAGATAGCCCAAAACTCCTCTAAGCGAAATTCAGGAGAAACTCACCCACTTTCTGGTCAGGACTTGATATCAAAGAATGGGCCTGCTTAGGTTTGCTTACTCCAGATTTCAAGATGAGCTCTCGCCATAAGCTGGGATATCTCATACTTGATGTCACTAGTCGACACACCACAGAAGAGCTCAGGCCCAATAAAATCAAGCTCTGATCCCCTCTTTGCAGGAGCGTCTGCCATCTCGTTTCCTCTAATACAGCGTGCCCAGGAACCCAAAAATGTGTAACCAGACAGCTAGTACACTGCCCAGGAACCCAAAAATGTGTAACCGGACAGCTAGTACACAGTCTATCCAACCAACTATGGCATTGTCACACTAATCTGGATGTAGTTTTAACCGCCCTAAGGGTTTTCAAAGCTGCCATAGTATCCAAGCAGATGTACAAATCCACGGCAGTGTCTAAATATGCATAGCACAGGCTAAGATCGCATAGACCTCAGCCTGTAAAACTGTGGCAGCTTGACCAAGGGGAATGACAAGGTGGTTCTAGGACCCCAGGCTCCAACCCGTCCTGCCCCCAAGGCGGAAACCATCCATGAACCACATCCTGTCCCCTGCCTTTGGAAGAGATCCAATCTCTGGATCCCACTCCTCCCTGGAAGGTTTACCACATTACAGGATGGACTTAGGTTATACCTAGTCTCCATCAAATCCCCAATCATCTGGGTTATAGAACACTTCTTCTGTAATCCAGAGGAGATCAGTGAAGTGCCCTTATGGGGTAGCCTTAAAACACCACCCCCCTTCAGTCCAGAGGCTACCACCTTCACAAGCAAGTGCAAAGGAGGAAGGTCCACCAAAATCTCTAAGGCGGGCCGAGGAGTCATCCACACCACCCGTTATCATACATGCCAATCTTTGCAGCGAATCCAGCTTGGTAGGCACTGCTTTCACATGAGAGGCAGGCCACCAAACCATGCTGCATAAGTTATTGACAGTCTTATAATCGAGGGGTATAGCCATTTGACCACCTTCTCAGGCCCCACTTCAGTCCTATAGATCTTCGGCAGGCCCACAAAGCATTGTAGGCCTTCCCAACTTTATAATCAACATGCTTTTTCCAGCTAAGCTCAGCCCAGCATCCAGAATGACTCCTAAATACTTCACCACTCCAGAAAGCTTCAACTTCTTTCCAAACAGGTGTGGCTCTACCAAACCTGGTAGGCTCCTCCTCTTTGTGAGGATCATTATTTTAGTCTTATCCGGATTAACAAACAAGTCTGTTTCTCTGCACCATTCCTCTAGAACCTATAGGGAGCCCTGTATGAGCCCCGAAATAGTACTCAGGAATTTTTCACTTGCTACAAGGCGTATGTCATCAGCATAGTCTTAAACATGAATTCTTACCCTGTTGAGTCTGTCCAGCAGTACATCCACCACCAAACACCACAGGGTAGGTGACAAAACTTCCCCTTGTGGGCAGCCCCAGGGCACTTTGCCTTCACGAACTCACTCCTCAGGGTCACCACTGTCTGACAGTCTTCCAAGGAGGTCATAATCCTGGACTGACTCCCCTGCTCTCAGACATTTCCGAATAGTGCCTTAAGTTATATTGTTAACGGCACCTTCAATTTCCAGGAATACTACCATGGCGAGTTCTCTACAGTCCAGAACCCTCTCCAGCCTCACCAAAAGTTGATGGAGCGCCATTTCCACAGATTTACCCAGCCAATAGGCATACTGATGAGGGTGAACGGGCCTGTCAACCAGTAACCTCTTCCTCAAATATCTACCTACCAGTCTTTCCAGAGGCTTCAACAGAAAGGATGTTAGATTGATAGGGCAAAAAGCCCTAAGCCTGTGGTAGGATTGCCTACCCGGCTTAGGTATGAACACCACTTTGACCTGCCTCCAGAGGCATGAAACATGCCTCAAAGCCAGACAGACCCTAAATATTCTCATTATGTGGGATGAAACCATCTCCCAGCCCCCCTGTAGGAATGCCGGGAAGACCTCATTTTCACTCCCACTTTTAAAGGCTCAAAAGCATAACTGACCCATAGTTTTTGTAATAGTAATAATCTCGGTGATCACTAACCAGCGTTCTTGCAAAGGTTGGCATGTCCTAACCAAGTTTGGTTCTTGATTGTAATGCAGGTCTCCAGAAAAAGGATCTCAAGCAACAGCCTCAAAGTCTCCCCCTCTGACTGTATCATAGAACCCGAGGGATCCTCTAATGAAGCCAATCTGGCCCTAGCTCCAGAGACCAGCAATTTCTGCAAGTGAGCAGCGCTCGACTGCTTCTGTATTTTATCACAGAAGAGCCATCAAGATTCCTCGGAGGCTTCCTGATTTCCTTTTTATAAATTCTTTGGAACTCCTTACGGGAATTCCAAGTTGCCTGACATTTGTTGGCCTTATAAGCATTGTATAGCCTCCATATCTTTTTCCTGGTGGATATTAAAAAAGAATTCCATCTGAATTTATCTATAGCCCGAACCTCATGTATGAGGGGACAGTTTCTTTCATAGGAAAACACCAGGCTGTTTGTGGAACCCCCCCCCCACATACCCCAGGTACTCCGTATTTCTTAGCTTGATCTGCAGTCCATTCTTCAATCCACCTTACAGGTCCCTTCTAAAGGAGTCCCAGTTGGTCCTCCTAAGGTTCCTGTACAGGGAGTCTTTTCCTTTTCCCTAAAGACCAAAGCATATGTGTCTATGGTCAGACACGGAAGGTTCCAAACAAACCTTCCAGTCCTTGATCTCCTCTAGTATCCCAAAGGACACTAGTGACAAGTCTAGGATATCCTCCCTTTTATAATTCACAAAAGTCAGAACGTCCCCTTGATTCGCAATCTCTCTGTTGAACACAAATACTCAAGCAGCTTCTCCCCCTCCCATTGATGTCCATGCTACCCTAAATGCTATGATGGGCGTTGGAGTCACAGCCAATCAGCAGGTTCTGCAATAAATCACAAGATCTCTGAACTCCTGAGGAGGTGGTGATTCCTCGGAGTTATATGGAAAATAGGCCGAGCTGACTACTGCCTTACATGGCACTCCACCCTCCTCATATCTCACTAGGACTGTTGCCAGGTCTTTCAAAAGAAAGCCTGGCCGAGCCCAGGTGTTAAGAGCCTTGTAAGGACACATGCTCTAGGTTTTACATTAGACAAAGTGCTGAAAATAGTAAAACCTTCTATATTTAAGCCCCATGATAAGACCCTGCGGAAGACAGGGTTCTTGTATCATGGCAACATCTAAATCATATCTCGTTTCCTTACTTTAGAGAACTCGTGAGGCGGTAATACTGTGTTGCAGGTTAGCCTGAATCCCACTTGAACATTGGGGGTTCCAGAAGGACCAGGTTCCGGCCTAGTCATGGCATCTGCATGGTCCCTATTATTAGGGATACCAACTTCCCCCATGATCCTGGCCAATAGCCTAGTCCTTTTTCCCCTCCTCTTCTCAGCCCCATTAATGTTCCTGGGCATCAGTTTTAAAGGTACTGATCTCTCTAGTCAGTTCCCCCAAAACATCAGTATTACTGTTTTTCTTAGGAAGCGAGGCCTGCATCTCCTCATCTTTGGGAGTCACAGTTCCCACCTCCGTTTGTTCACTTTGTGGAGGCAGGTTCCTTATTGGGGACTCAGCCACCACACTTTTAATTGTAATACTTCCAGTGTCCCTATACGGGACCTCCAGTTTTGGATGCAGGACCTACTTCTCCACATCTCTGAGAGTTGCAGTTCCTGTCTCCTTTACTTTAGTCTTGGTAACAGGGTCCCCTACTGAAGAGCCCTCTGGTATAGTGGAACTATTACCATCTAACTTTCCCACAATAGCTAGGGATAACTCAGGTCTGCCCAGACAGAACCCCACATGCCTGAGTAAGACTATATACTCTGAGAGGTCATCAAGTATCTCAAGAGTATCCATTAGACACACATTTCCCATGTGCCATGCACCCAGTTGGCACGGAAATTCAGAACACCTTGGGGTTGGGAGGGTTTGTTTGCGGTCTACTTAATTCAGAAATAGATCTTTGCCAAGTAGTGTGTCTCTACTGTCCCAGACACAGGACCCAACTATCCACGACTTGCCGATGCATCCAGTACCCGCTCAAGGTTGGGCCTTTAAGGGCTAATGGGTGTACTAACACCACTCCAGAGGCCCCCCGGCCCCAGAAGCTCTCTTCTTACATGGCTTTCTAATAAATAGTTTACCATGTTTGTTTCATGCAGTTTTAAGTCAGGTTTTATGATGCTCTACTTTGGACCAGTTCTTAACAGCCTCTCTTACTAAACATTGAGATGTTCCTAGAGCCCGCTCTGGCCCAATAAATGGTGAAGCTGCTCCTAGTCTTGCCAGCTCATCAGCTTTTTCATTCCCTCTATGGCACTATGACCCAGCACCCAGATGAGTAGACTTCACTCTGTTCTACCAAGTTTGTGAGCACGTTTAGGCAGTTTAAAACCAGTCACGACGTTACCATATGACTACTTAGAGCCTTAAGTGCAGCCAGACTATCTGAAAGAAAGGAAATGTCTACCACGTAAGCTCTCCTTACATTTTCATGTATGCATTGAGTAATAGCATAAATTTCTGTTTAAAAAACAGTAGCATATTCACCCAAAAGAAAAAACTCCTTGCACCCTGATCTTATGCCATCAGTGTATGCTTACTAATGAGCATATATTCATGTATGATTCTTATGTGTTAACGCAGTCAGATTCTCAAGTGCAAATACAATTTACAGAACGATTCCCAGGTGTAAAGGTTTCAGGCCGTATAACAATCCATAATCACAATAACAAATTTCAGGCCACAGGTAGTGTTCAGTCTAAGAAGTCTAACAGACAGCATAGGGCTCTTACCAAAGAAACATTAGACATCGGTCACCATCGGATTCCCCCAGAAACCACTTAGGCATCTTTCACAACAGGCAGGCATTTTGTATGGCTCTGGCACAGAGCTACTGAATTGATGACGTTAAAACAACATAAAATAACTGTGGCACGTGCTCTTCAATCAGGTGACCCTGCATGTAGGCGTACATTTTGAGAGTGGAGTCTCATAGTGCATGCAATGATGAACTAGACCCATATTTAATATTTTTCTCAAACCTGATTCCACCTTCATGGAAGTGTATGTACACAAAAAAAAACCTTATTGTAGCTCTGAAAAACTTACTATTAATGAAGTACCCCTCCATGACAAAAACATTTGTGTATGGTGCACCATGAGTGGAGAATGAATTATTGGGACCATTTTTTTTCAAATCAACAGTTGACACCCCTGCATACTTCAATAAAATTGTGGCTCCCATAATTTTAGAGAAATAATGCACGGCAGCATGCCTTTGGCTTTTTTCAACAAGACTCTGCCACAGCCAATATTTCGGTGAAAATAATGGAAGTATGTTTGAAGAGGACAGAATTATTAGTGAGATTTGTGGCCCCCTGTCCCCCAATCTAACCCCTTGCAACTTTTATCTCTGAGGTAAAGTAAAACTAAGTATACAAGACAAATCGACACATACCCTGGAAGCATTAAAACAAAATATCTATCAATAAACTGCCACAATTTTGCAATGTGAACTACGTCAAGTGATGGATATTTATTAAAGATATGCCAAAAATGTATGGATGTCAGTGGCATTTAAGCATCTCATTTCATAACGCTGGTAAGTAAAGCCTTTAAACATAGTTAAGGAAATTGCTGTATGGTTCCATCAGCACCACTAAGATAGTCACGGACGGCAACATGCAACGCCATTGCAAACTGGAAAAACACTGAGCAGCTGGTTCATAGTTCACCTGTATGATAGATCAAAAATGTTGCTGCATTTGCATCATGCACTGTAAGTTTGGAATTTCCATTTCATCAATATTAATAAATTTAATGAAAACTACAGTAGATATTCCATAATGCAATTATTTCCACATTGTACCAAAAGAACACACCACACTCAGCTACCTAGAAGCAAGCTATTGAGCTGCACGTAACCTCACAATTCATGCAAGATTTCTCAAACTACAGTTACAGTACTGTCAACTACCTTTCTGACAGAAGATGTTGAAAATATCTTATATTGCCACACGTTTCTTACATCTTTTAATAAAAATTTATATAAACATACATTAATTCCTCTTGTGAAATTGCCACAATTCCTCTCTACATACATTGTTTTTTAGTTCTTCTAATGAATGCAGTTAACTTTTGTGAATTATTGGCTTCTTATTAAGTTTCCTGTAGCTTACTCCGGAATTACATGCCAGAGGAGCCAATTATTGACACATTCTCTCATAACACCTAAAAGCTGGTACAGCACAAAGATGTTAGTCTACATGAATATCAATAAATGGCATGAAAAATGCACAACTATAAGTTTTACTGCTTTACAGTAATAGCAGAGCGATTAGAATGAATAATGTGCTGACTCATTTGTAATGCACGGGATGACCACAGTGCAGTGCTAGTGTCTCACCGGGTGGTTAACAGCTGTCCACCTTGTAAGCTTTAAACAGAGCACTGCTCTGCTTAAACATTATGATGGAGCCATTTAAACAGTAATAAAACATTGTTTATTAGACAAATATCAAAGGCGTAGTACCTAGAAACCTAGAATATTACATTAATACATTATTTTTTTAAAATTGTTCTGTACTCACCAAGTATTAGTTGTTTAAAACCTTAGATAGTTTCCGGGTCAATTTCAGTGTTTTTGAAGTCTGCAGTTCTTTGCAAATTTCTTTCACTCAGAAAAACAATCAGCACTTGAGGTAATGAAATATGAATTTTGGAACTGTCTTTTATATGCTCCAAACAAAAGCCTAAATCTTTGGACTGAATCACAATATAATCAATACTGTCTAAGCACTCAAAAAAAATTTTACTCCACATTTCTCACTCTGAAAACAATTTTTTTTTTTTTTTTTTTTTAATTTTCTTCTCAGTTTGAAGAAACACCTAACGATAATCAAGTTACGTAATTTTTGTTTTTAGTGGTGCCATAATCTTTTATATCCATCAGAAATGCATCACTTGAGCACACTGAGTTTTGTTGATGCAACAGTTGCATACAGGGATTGCAACAAATAAATTTGGTGGAATATTTTATAACATATCCAGTCATACACCAAACATCTCCCTTTTGTGTTAATTTCAGAAGGAAAGTTTTCTAATTCTGGTATTTCACTTTCCCAATCTTGGTACTGCAGTTTGGAATTTTTAACTATAATCCTTTGTTTCAGTGATTCTTCTACCGATCTTACAATGTTCTTGTTATCATCCTCTGTTGTTTTGGCGGGTAGTCGCATCTTATTAACAAAAGATGTACGTGGTACATCTGCTCTATACACACAGTTGCCTCTGGTTGACAAGACCTGCTTGATGGGAACATAAATACACTGTAATAAATTAAGATGGAGAAAAATCCACTACAGAAGGATAATCTCAAGTAAAAACTCGCAAAGGATCCTGGTTGAGTTTGGAAGTTAAAATATACTTGTACCCTATACTCCAGAGCCATTCACTTAATTCCAGGGTGCTTTCAATTGACACTATTAATGATTTCATGGTTCTGTATGAAGTAAAGTTATTTTCTGCAGTTTTCAGGAGGAGAAGGAAATTCTGCAGAGTTTTATGTGAATCTGAATCTTTATAGAAGGATTTTGAAGGCACCCATGAATTTAGTGCATCAGAAACTTCATTTAGGTCTTTGATCAACTTTTCAGTTTGCTGAGAACCTTCAAAATTCAAGGATCCTGTTTCTCAAAAAAATCTTATTCCATCGTCAACATTCCTACTGAAGATTTGGAAAACAAGCCTTGCATTCATTTTTTGGAAAGAAGGATGATTTATATGAGTCTTAGTCAACATTGGACAAACTCTAAGTCCTGCAGATTCACAAGTATCGATTTCACAGTTGCCTATAGAATTTAAAATTTATGTCTGTTTGCATAAGTAGAGTTTTGTGATGGAAATAATTCCTTATACACTTCAAAATATGTACAAAATCTGAAAATGCCCTTATTTTCCTTTTATCATCTACTAGATTATAAATAAAGTTATGCTGTTTATTCCTAAAGACTTCCATGTCTTTTTATTTGCCTTCCACCACATGTAAATCCATCAGCATCTTCTAATTGTGAAATACCTGAATAATAATCTTTTAAGGATATCTGCAAGTGCTGCATTTCTGCTAGCATAAACAGCTACTGGATGGATCCGGTTGTAGAGGAATGACACAAACATGAACACTAAAGCATGGTTTGCAATATAATTTGCCTGGGCGATTGTGTCAGATCACCACAGTCAACAAATCCATCTAATTTGAGTACGGAATTATTGAAATGAAGTTCTTCCCCGAGTTTAACCTCATCAAAAATTACCATGCCATATCTTTTATTTTCATCAATTTCATCTTTATAAGATTCTGAAATAGCTTTCAATGTGTGTGGATTTAAGTCATATGAACATTTAAGCTCTTTGGAGAGGTTTCTTAAATGACTTTCTTAGGGGAGAGGTAGAAGTCACATTTAAGACAGTGCTAATATCCTTTCGGAGACTTTATTTTCAATAAACTCTCTAAAATAAAATCATTGATGTACCTCATGCCATGTGAACTTTTAATTCTATACTTCTTAATCATGGCATCTGTAACCATTTGTTGCTGTATTTATTGCTTTTACATTGACAAATTTAAGCTTCTTTTCCAAGAGTAATTCTTGCTTTCGCAGTACTGAGAGTAATTTTAGTGCAAATTAATTTTCGGTTCACATTTTTTATTTGATTTTTAGTTGGATATTCTGTTTTTTTAAAAGATCTTGATTCATCAATTCTAATAGTTTGAGAAGAAGAGAATTCGTCAAGAACGTAATTTTTTCCCACCTTTTGATTTGGATGTTACTCGACCCCTAAATGGCTTGGTTTTCTCATTTGTCCGTCTTTTTTTGGTCTGAACATTGTCGGTCCGCAGGTTGTTTGCGAGACTTTACAGGAGCAGACAAATATTTTGGCAAGTTAGGAAATATATGAGGGAATGCTACTGGTTTTAATTTCCAGTGCACACTAGGAACTTCCACCTTTTCACCATTCATTATGAAAGTGTCTGATTTTATAATCAACTCCTCATTAAAATGCAAATCAGACCACTTTTATCTGAGAGTTGTAAATCTTTCTGTGAAATCTCTCTAGCACATTTTGAGAACTCGTCATTATCCTTAGGTGTTCTAAAAAGATGTCTACCATTTACCTTTTTTGTCATATACTGATTTGCAGCTGGGACAACACATCAGCATGTCGATTCAGAACATACTGGTAGCAAGTAGATTGCACTCACAGTCAAATGCATCTTATTTACACACCTCATCCCGATTACATTTAGATATGCTGATACCAATTTAAGTTTAAAAAGGCACATGTCACTTATGACAAATAATATTCCTGTACCTACACAATTTCACCAGACCCTGTAAATAACTCCGTTTTAAAGGGGAAACAAATTCACACAGTGTTTATTTCCACTCACTGTGATACCACCACAGACGAACTGCCAAACGTTTCCCCCCAGCACAGCTGATGTGCTATTTGCAGCAGTCCAATTAACTTATGCATGTAAGAATAGGAGTTGTCACACTTTTTGTTCTACTCGCTCTGGTAATAGTATGGAAGAGAAACAAGTGTCCAAAATTTGTCAATATAAATTATGTTTCCCATAATCCTCTCATTCTTTTAAAAACTTTAATTTTCTACATATAATTATTATGAAACTGAACAATATTCTGTTTTACATACTCTGCAGCAAAATATATGCAGAGATTGTATTTTCTGTCATATTTTCTACTGATAAAATCCTGGTTATAGGCTGCTCAGTCTTCAGATAAAATCCCTTTGAATTTATGGAGTTTATTTAGATCTTTCATAGTTATTTTTAACATGTTTTGCTTATACTCGCATAAAATACTTCCACTTGATTTAGAGCTTTATACCGGCATCTCTTACTCTAAAACGAAGAACATACTTTGAATTGTATAAGTATTTAGTCTCTCATTACAGCACTGTCATGAGACAAACATCTAAATGTGCAGCTTCTATGGCATATGGGCCATTAATTAAAGTAACCATCTTGCTTCTTTATTCACCCTGTAAATTATGTTAAATGCTAATATCCAATGAAAATAAAAATCAGCGTAGAGTTAATAACACAATAGTAACTCTAACTTGCATAATATATATACAATGCTGTGCATAAAAAGTGGCCCATTCACCTAGATCTTTACAATGTTTATCTCTCCATAAGGTTTCCACCTTCAGGTAATCAACTTTTGATTTCACCCTGTCAGTATCAGTTCTGTAAGTGACTGGCCTGAAAAAGCATTCAGGGACATAAAAACTAACCAATGAATGATGTTTATAATCTATGTGGAATGAAGTGGTGATTCAGATACCACCTCTACAAAATGAGTTTCACAATGATTGGTACACAAAGAAAGCCTAAACCAATTACAAAATAATTCAGCCTTCTAGAGGAAGGGATGAAGAATCATTTGCACATGTCGTTAAACTGAGCAACAGCTAAGACATTTACACATATGAGTCATTTCACATTAAACCGAACACACATAAAACATCACTTTCTCTAAATTTACTGAATTTTAGTTCACTTGTTCCATATATAAAATAAATGGACACATAGTTCATATTTTGCGGAAAGTCAAATTATTTTAGGATTTACAGCATACTTAACATTTTTCTTATATGTGCACGTTACATAAAGGCAATTTATTCATGGAGCACAGAATAATCAGGGGTAAGAACAATATGTCATTTTGTAGATAAAAACATTGTGGTCTTCCTTATTCAAAATATTTATTCAGAATAAAAAACAATCACTTTATTAAGTATGAATATTTTAAACCACAATATCAAATTTAATTCCATAATATTAAAATCTGAAAAAAATACAGAAGGAAGGAATCTGCAATATACTTTCTTTTACACCAGTTAATATCAGCATGGGATATTCTATAGAAGTATGCTTTTAAGCATTTTACTTGTGCTAGCATGTGGTGTTTCAGAACAGGAACTACTGACAGAAATGCACGCCGTAATGGCGAGCCAGCAAATGCATTATGCAGTATAAACATGATAGACTATCATTTCTGGTGTTCAGTATAACTTAGCAACTGGAATCGGATATTCTATGAAGCCTCTCTCCAGTGCTTCATTTTAAATGTTACTTTTTGTTCAGCTTTTTGTGTTAGAAGTTCATATTTGGCTCTGTAGTTTGTGAGAGTGCATAATGAGTGAATGAAGAAAAGTAGATATGACTACTGTTTCAATCCATTTAATGTTTCCAATCATAAAACAATGCATAAATCATTAAGATTAGTTATCACAATATGCTTATAAACCTACAAATGGAGAACATAGCTTTGTCACCAGACCTAAAACTATGTGATGTGTGTAGGCAAAATCCCCAAAGTGCCATCCACTGCTAACAGTGATTGTGGGCTACAAAGTGCCAGTGCCGTGAATAATTCAGAAGTGGTTTCGAATACTGAAAGTGGGTCTATCGCGAGCAGCGGAAGCGAGCGGTCGCGTATACGTTGCGCTCCTGGAAAGATCGGAAAAAAGAAAAATGGGGGTAGATTTGGAAGTGTATAGGGCCAGAATTGGGTGCTTTATAAACGGTAAAAAGAATAAGGAAGAGAAAAGGAATCAACTATCAAAGGAATACCTATGGCTGTTTGTGATCCTGGCAGTATTATTGGTTATTGGAGGAGTAGAATTAAACCCAGGACCTGAAGGAATGACACAGATAATGACAATGTTAAAAATCATTTCAGAGGATATAGTGGATCTGAAGAAAATAGAAAAGAGAATAGAATTAAATATCGACAGAAAGATAGAAGAATTGAAAGGAATGCTGTTCACTACAACAAAGGAAGTGCATGAAGAACTTCGCATCTGTAAAGAAAGATTGAACAAGATGGAACGGAATATGGAAATGGAGACAAGAAGACACAATATAGTGATATTCGGGGTGGAGGAAAACAGTGAGAAAAGCCTAGAGCAAGCAGTGGAGGAAATACTAGAAAGACGAATGGACATAAAGCTGGCAGGCTGGGAAATTATAACGTGTTTTAGAATCGGAAGAAGGGGCAACAGAGCCAGACCTATAGTAGTAAAATTTGCAACTAGTAAAATCAAATGGACAGTTTTGAATAACGGAAGAAAATTGAAAGGAATGAGAATTTTTGTTGAACGAGACTATGGAAAAGAAGAGAGAGAGATAAGAAGATTATTATTAGTGAAAATGAATCAAGCCAGGCAAGAAGGAAAAAAATCATTTGTAAGAGGACTAGAATTGTGGATAGATGGCAGGAAGCAGGATATGAGTCAGCGTTTGATTTCAGATCGAACAACAAGCAGAGCAAATTCAGCAGAGGAAGCGAATGCAGTGAAGCCGGCCGACGTAATCCAAGAACGAGAGGGACACGTGCGTAGAGGTGCAAGTGGAAGGGAGGAAACAGCTGGCGTGACGTCACCAAGGAGATGCGTCATACCCAGTGAACGAGAGAAGCAAGAGGCATTGACCCTGGTGGCAGCTGATCGAGAAAAACAGATGATCGCGAGTGGAAGCGGCCTCAAAGTGGTGTAAACCCCAGAAGGAAGTATCCTGGAATTAGAGGAGGAGAAAGAAGATCCGGCGGCGCAGGAGAGGAAAACTAGATATAGGGCAAAGTTAGAAAAATACAGAGAGGGAAGAAGGGATTCAAGATAGGGTCTAGATTTGAAGGTGGTGTCATTTAATGTGGAAGGGCTAAAAGCGAAAGTGATAAATGGCGAAGTATTTGAAGTGCTAAAATTAGGTGAAATACTAGTAATGGTGGAAACTTGGTTGAATGAAAGTGAGAAGATAGATGTGGTAGGATATGACTATATAGGGGATCATGGTAAAAGGAAAAGCAAAAGAGGGAGGGCCTCCGGTGGTATTGGAGCGTTCATTAACAAGAGTAGTGGAATAAATGTGTGTGAAGTGTTGAGTATAGAGAAAGGCCAAATAATGTGGATAAAGATAAATAGGGCGAAGGGGATGGAAGTTTGTATAGGATTAGGCATAGTCTATAACCCACCAGAAGTCTCGGAATTTTATAAGGACAATTTATATATAAGACTGAATTATAGTATGGAAGAATTAAGAAGCAAAAATCCTAACATAGAGTTCATTGTAGTAGGGGATTTTAATGCAAGAGTAGGGGAATATAATCCAAGAAGTTTAAATGTAGAAAGTGAATGTATCTGGGAAAAAAATGAGGAAAAGGAGAGGAGAAGTAGAGATAAAGTGATAAATGCAGAAGGTAGAAAGTTAATAGAATTCTGCGAACAGAATAATTTAATAATATGTAATGGATACAAAGGAGAGGACCAGTGGGGAGAGTTTACATTTCTAAGTGTAATCGGTCAAAGTGTAATAGACTATATGATATGTAGTATAGGAGTCGAAGAGGTGATGGAAGAATTCAAGATTATGAACATAATAACAAATAGTAGTCATTTTCCATTAAAGATGAAAATAAGACTAGGGTTATGTTACAAGGAAGAAGAAAAATTAGCATTAAAACAAATCAGAAGTTACAAATGGAAAGAGGAGAATGCAGAACAATTTAGGTGTAATTTAACTTCAAAGTGTGGTGAATTAAGGAAACTTGGTATTATAGAAGCATTACAATGTGGGAGGATAGAGGGAGCACTGGAAAGGCTAGAATCAATGGTTAAGTGGGCAGGTAGCAGGATGGAAGTGAAGCCTAAAGTGAATGAAAATCAGTGTGGGTGGTATGATAAAGAGTGTGGAAAGGCTAAGAAAGAAGTGATGAAAGAAATGGATAGATGGAGAAGGTCAGAAGAGGAGGAAGATAGGCAAATTTTTTTAGCAAATAAAAGGGGTTATATATGTCTACTAGATGAGAAAAAGCAGGATTGGCAGCAAAGAATGGGAGAAAAGATAAAGGAGGCGGTCAGAGGGAAAGAAAATAAATATATATGGTCAGTTGTTAAGGAAATGTACAGAAAGAAACAGGTAGTTAATAAGATAACACCAAGGGAATGGAAATATCATTTCGAAGGTTTATTGGGGGGGGGGGAAGAGTTCAAAAAAGTGAAGTATATTGGGGAAATTTTGAGAACAGAGTGGATCACTTAGACAAAGAGATTACAACCATAGAGGTAGAATATGAAATAAAAAAATTAAAACAGAAGAAGGCTACAGGGGCCGATGGAATTCCAGGGGAATTTTGGAAAAATTTTGGGGAGTTAGGAGAGGGTACAAAGTTGTTGACACAGCTATTTAACAGAATCAAAGAGAAGAAAGTGATACCGGAGAGTTGGAAAGTGAGCATTATTGCACCATTGTATAAAGGAAAGGGAGATACAAATAATCCCAGTAACTACAGAGGAATTAGTTTATTATCTATATTAGGCAAAATATACACTGGTATATTAGCTAGAAGATTATACGAGTGGGTAGAGAGGGAAGATAAGCTATCAGAATACCAAGCAGGTTTTAGGAGAGGAAAAAGAACAATAGATAAAATAATAATTCAAACCATAGTAAACAAATACTTAAGAAATAAAAGGGGTAGGGTATACATATTTATTGCAGACTTCGAGAAGGCTTTTGATACTATAAACAGAGAGGCTTTGGTATATAAATTGAGGAACAAAGGAGTCAGCACTGCATTCATCGAGGGGATACAAAAATTGTATGAAGGAATTAAATTTTGTGTAAAATGTGGAAGAAATAGTACTACTGATTATATACAGCAAAATTTAGGTCTGAGGCAAGGTTGTAAACTCAGTCCAATATTATTTAACTTGTTTATAGATGATATTTTAGATAGAATAATGAAAAGTAATAAACACTGTCCAGTCATAGGGAAAAAGGAAATACCAGGGTTATTATTTGCAGATGATCTAGTAGCTGGGGCAGTAACAGTGATAGGGTTGCAACATGCTATTAATGAAATTGCAAAATTTTGTATGGAATGGGGGCTAAAGGTGAATACAAAAAAGTCCAAGATAATAGTGTTCAAGAAAGGATCAAAATTAAAAAGAGATGAAAGATGGTATATAAATGGAGTGCAAATAGAGGTGGTAAAAGAATTTGATTACTTGGGGATTAGATTCTCAAGCAACGGTAAGTGGGAAGCACAATCTAAATATGCACAATTGAAAGGAAAGCTAGCGATGAAAGCTGTCAGAGTTTGCTTGTGCAAAACACCCACGCTAACAATGAACTGGTTGGAAAGGCTATATGAAGCCGTAGTGGAGTCAAAAATGTTATATGGAATAGAAATATGGGGGGTGGCAAAGGGATGGATTAAGATTGATATAGTCCATAGAATGTTTTGTAAAGAAGTTTTGGGTTTACCCAAGAGTTCACCAAGGGACGTGGCACTGGCAGAGCTAGGAAGGGTAGGGAGAAAAGGTTTAATAGTGGAAAGAATTTTGAAGTATTGGTATAGATGTTTAAATTTAGAAGATAATAATATATTAAAAGAATGTATACAGTTTCAAAAAGCTGTCCTAGGAGAAGAGTGTTGGTTAGGGGAGATGGGAAATGTCCTAAAAGAAATTGGCATGAAGAATATTTTCCTATTAGATAAATATAATAACAGTGGGTTTTGGAAAGAAGTGAGACTGAGGGTGGAAGATATCGAGAAACAAGAGATATGGGCTAGTTTTGAGGATAAAAGGTCATTGATCTTGTATAAATCAGTTAAAAGAGATTGGGGAAGGGAGAAGTATGTAGATATATGTAATCAATTTGGTAGAATAGGTCTTGCGTGGATGCGCACAGGAGTAATATTTTTAAAAAGGAATGGATATAATGGCTCGGGGAGATGTATTATGTGTGATGAATCGGGTAGTACTTTTCATTGTCTAATAGAATGTGATAAGGTTAAAAGGTGGAGAGAGGTTATATGGAATAAAAAATGGGACAAGCTAAACAAAGAAGCAGTAGCATTAAGAATGTTGGGAAGCACAAAAGTAGAAACAATTAAAATGATGGGGACATTTTTAGGCAACACAAGGGATAAGTGGATAAGGAGCTTAAGAAAGGTACAACTGAACGAGCATAGTTTGTAAAGTGGAGAGATGGTACAGTAGCTTTATCCCATATATACAGCCTAGGGGCTAAATATGGGGGAGCTAGAAAACTGGTGCACTAGACATAAGTTTTAGATGTAAGCTTTATTTGTATTATTGTAATAATGATGAAATAAATATTACATATTAATATTACATATTACTGAAAGTGACACTGAGAACTCATCTTCAGGCGGTTTTTCTAATTTAGATTTGAAAACTTTGGAATATCTTACTAAATTCTAGAAATATATTTGGAGAAATTAGCAATTAAACTAAATAATTTAATATCTCTTATGTTTCTAGCTCAGCAAGTCTTTGTTTCTGGAAAATCTTAAGGATAACCTTGAGGAAGAAGATTGCACCATTATTTCCGATTTTTTTTAGAAAACTATGCTATTGCTGTGCAAGATTCAGTCCAAGGCATAAATTAACAGCCAAGTTACAGTACACCCATTTGTTGTCTATTTCAGCAATGCAGTGAAATGTGTCACCTTAACTTTCTTTCAATTTCGGAGTGCCTGAAGCACAACCCAACACTGTGCATCTTTTTCTGACAGAACTGATAAAGCTTTTAAAAAAAGAAGTTAAACATTTAAAGATTTTTTACTTCTCTGATGGTGGCAGTGCTCAGTATACTCGTAAAAATAACAAACAATTTTCATACTGGTATTCATACTGAGTGGCATTTCTTTGTGATGTCACACATAAAAAGGACCATGTGATGGTATTGGAGGTGCCACTAAAAGACAATGACAGCCAGTCTACAGTCCTCTCAGGACCCAATTAAAACTCCAGAAAAATTATTTATTTGGGAAAATGAACATATTGCCAACATAAGGTTTATGTTTTTTAAGGAGCGTCAACATCAGGAACATAATGGCCATTTTAAGGCAAGATACAGCAATGCGAAAATGATCCCTGATAACTTAAAGCTACATTCATTTATTCTATTCACCAATAATAATGCAATAATAAGACAATATTCATTTCAGCCTCTAAGGAAAAAAGTGCTCATTTAAATTATAGTTAAATTGCCTCCCATAGGATAAGATTGAAAGTTTGAATGTTTCTCAACTGTACACGACAGCTGTAACATTACATGTCAACAAACTAGTGCAAATAAAGTACTGTGAACAATTGACACGGCATCCAATGACAGATTCTGTTGCTACTCTCCAGCTGCACAGCGTTGGAATTTTGCTACACATTACTTTGAAAGTTATTTTATTTAAAATTAACTAAACAGTATCCCATCTTTGTTTTATGTAAATACATACAAAAAACATCAAGGGCTTTATTTATATTTTTTTACAGAAATTTGAACAAGCGGGTTAGTAGGGATATATAGTTTTCAAATACCATTTTGTATTTAAAAATTGATGCAAATTATTAATTATATCAATTATAATAAATATTAAGTAAAATATTATATATTAAGCGTTGTATTTAACCTTATAACACAATTTTATCACTTACTGCCTGTGAGATATTATAATTTAAAGATAGAGAGGTGTCACACTTTTTACAAATAGTATTGTGCAATATTTTTTAAGATATTGCAATTTTAAAAAAAAAATAAGAATTTACAAGCTAATTCACTTTGTTTTAGCAATCCATGAACAAAATTTGAAGTGAATCGGAGACATGGTCAAATTTTGAGAAAATTTGTGCAAATTTTGTTGTATGTATTAGTGATATAAAATAAGCTATTTGTGGACATATAAACGCTAATATTGTGCTGGATTCTACTATAAGTAATAGATAATTAACTTGTTTATAGCTGGAAGTGTTAGCGATAAGTTTCATTAACACTTTGTGCTAAATGCATTTATCACTGCGCTCAGCTCATGATTTAATATGAAGGAAACAAATGACAATCACACAGCTAACAATGCAGCTAAAAGATTACATATGGACAATGTTGCCACCATGTCTCCATTTTCCACTTCAAATCCTTTTGAACCATTGAGCAAACTCAGGATGAATGCAATAAATTAATTTAAATCAAGTTTTATTTATGGATACTCTTTTAACTACTATGTTCCTTAGCATCCCATTCTATATTGGGTGTGAAAGACAGGAACGATTTTTACGCCTGAAGAAATCCATCGCCCACCGCCAGGTTTGAACCCGCAACCTCGTAAACTATGAATGCAATGAATCAGGACAATAGCATAAATGATAGCTCTCAGGCTATTAAACCACTTATTATTTACATCAGTAAAATCAGCAACATGAACACAATTTTGCATGCACTACAAAGCAAATATGCGAGGAATTTTAAGCACACTATTGCTGCAAATCAGAGAGTGAAATTTTGTTTTAAAACAGTAGAAGGATACAGAAAGGCAATTCATTACCTTAAAACAAACAAAGCTGAGTACCACACTTACCAAATGAAATATACTCTTGACTTCCAAGTAGTCATACGAGGTTTATATCCTACGTGCAATACGGAAACTGTAAAGGAACTAAAATCATTAGGTTCCTCGCCTTCACAAATGGTCCTTATTTACCACCCAATTACAAAGAGTCCACTACCACTATTTTTCGTTGATCTCCAACCAAGTTCAGACAATGAGAAAATCTATGAAATAACGGGATTGTACCATGCAGTCATAAAAGTACAACCTCCTAAACCAAGCGTCATATCACCCAGTGCTATAAGCGCCAAAAATATGGACATCATAAAAATTAATGTCATAAAAGAGCTCGCTGTTTTAATGTGATGGTCTTCATCCTCCTCACAATGTAACAAGCCCAACAGCACACCCCCAATATGTCTCAACTGTAAAGGGCAACATACACCTAGCTATAAAGGGCTGTCCAGTCCATGTGAAACTTCAAACTTCATCCTCCACTTTCCAAAGAAAGAACGCTAACAATACAACTGATGCTCCACCACCTAAAATTAACGTGGCATCTGAAACAATTTCCTTCGCTTTCAGCACCACCACAGCCTTATGGTCAAAAATTGTATTCAGAAGTAAGCAAGTCAAAAACCAATGAGAATCAAATGGGGTGCTTATTAGGCAAATTAGATTTCCTACTATCACTTCTGTTCCTTTCATAAATACCCTCACACAAATCTTACCAGAGATTATAAAAAGGAATGGAACAAGCCCTTAATGCCAAATTCGCATATGCACGTAAAATTGCCAGAGCATAAAGAATAAACATCATGTGCTATTGCACTTTCTCCTTGTTTATGAAGTATACATTTTGCTTGCTACAGAAACTAAACTAGCACCACGTACACATTTTAGAATTCTAGGGTACAGGGTTTACCGTGCAGACCATCCCAGCAATGACAGAAAAGGTGGCTCAGCCATATTCGTTAAATCTGCAATTCTTTGTAGTGAGCTTCTGAGCACAGCAGAACCTCAGTATTAAGTATCCTAAATACTATTAAACATGGCCATACAAAACAACAGATTGGCTCTTTTTATTCAGCTCCAGCAAACTAACTCACAATGGCAGATTTCTGGGGAATCGTCGATACAATGAAATCACACTATCTTCTCTGCATTGACTTCAATAGTAAACATCTGAGATGGGGATCCTACACTACCAATCCAAGAGGGAAGCTGCTTCACAAAGTAACATATCAATTTAAATTGGAAACTCAGCATCCAATCGAACCAACCTATTATCCACATGATGGAAGGGCTCCCGATGCTTTGGAGTTTTTCATTGGAAAGAGTGTGCGTGCGTGCGTGTGTGTGTGTGTGTGTGTGTGTGTGTGTATGTATGTATGCAGATGCATTTATGTTACATTAATTAACTTCAGACCATTATCCAATTGTAATTAATCTCTCATCGAATACAAACCAAGAAGAACACGCTCATTCCTTAATCAAGTATCCCTTTAACTGGTGTTTATACACCTCAACAATGGAACAAATAGTCTCAAAAGTTCCCCTTAAAATGTCCAGGGACATAGTTTGGTTTCTAGTGACAGTTTCTAGCATAACCAAAATATACAGCATGCTGCAAGAATAGCTAGCAACAGTCAAGCACATAAAATTAAGCCATTCCATTGCACCCTACAATCAAGCAACTTTAACTAAAAAAGAATACATAGGTTATGGAAATGAACTAGGTAGCCAGCTTATAAAACAATGTTAAACGTCATCTCCAGAAAACTGAAAAGAGCACTATAGAAGCAATACTATGATTCCCTAGAAGTAGAAACGAAAAGCCTCAATTCTCAAGATGGATTCTTACAACTGATTAAATACAAAGAGAACATACACTACCAGTCAAAATTTTCCAGACACCCAATGAAAGTAATGCAATTCAATGTTTAGCTTGAATTGTAATTTATTCCACAAAAGTACAAGCAATCCAAAAATCACTGTTTAGAATGCAATATTAGTTTAAAAAGTGAGTATATTAATACGTTTTGAAAATGTACAAAATAGGTCTAACACTGGGTGCTTCTAACTGCCCCATCATCATCCAGGCATGCCTTACCATCGATTATTTACCATCCTAATCCACAATCGAGATAGAGCACCCAGCAGGTCTAGCCACACTCCACCAACAGCATATTTATGGCCATGAAATAGAAGCTGTCTTAATGGCAGAGAGCAGTTCAACTTGTACCATATGTGGCTGAGAAGGAGCAAAGTCAGTCGACCAGTCGTCGGTTATAATGAAATTAAAAATCTGTTGCTACTTTCAGAGAGAAACAGACATATAATAGCATATAATAATGCAATTAAACATTTTGATGTGAGAGAATCAGGTGCTAAAGTTAACAGAAAAAAGTTCAACGAAACTTACAACCCTGTCATTTAGGTGTTAAAATTACAGAACAAAAATACGATGAAATAGCAATAGCACCTTTAACAAATTACAAAGTATTAAAAAGTTCAAACCAATAACAATGCTTCTCTTGAAAATGGCTCATGCCAGAAAGAAAGGCGTAACTTAATCATTTATTTCTTAGAATATATCTGTTGGAACAAAATGAAAACAAAATGAAAGCACTGATTATAATTATCCCATTAAACTTTAATGAGACAATAAAACATGTCAAGATTTTGCTTCTTTATGTTTACTATCCTGTTAGTTTCTTTCAAGTACCTCTGCATTACACTTACTACCGTGAGTGTCTGGAAACTTTTGGCCGCCAGTGTACCTCCTCTGAAAGTTGGCAATCAGTGGTACTCAACACCATATGGAAAGGTAGATCTTTTCAGCACACAATTATGACAGCAGTACCAACCCATCCCATCACCAATACACATTTCACTGACCTTGACAACATTAACTTATCTTAACCATAGCAGCTTTGTAACTTTCCTAAACGCTTCACTCCTGGACAGGTTAAAAATGCAATTAATAGAATTCCTCAAAAAAAGGTTTGTTGTGATGATCTGATAGTCCAACATCCTCCAAGAAAAGCTGTAATCTCCTTAACACAAATTTACAATGACATTCTCCTTTGACTTACCACAAAAATGGAAACATGCCTCTGTTGGCATGATACCTAAACCCAACAAGAACATATGTGGTCCAAAAAGCTATCATCCAATAAGTCTCTTATCTCTATTATGTAAACTTTTCGAACAGCTATCGTTGCCTCTTCTAGTTGTACAGCTTGACACAATCTAAGCAATTTGGATTTAAGCCATTGCACTCCTGCCCACAACTACATCAAATTGACACAATTATGGACACACATGAGGAAAAGCAAGTGTGCTTAGCTTCATTTCCTGACACAGAAAAAGCATTTGACAAAGTGTGGCATAGTGGGCTGTTGCAGAAGATCAATAATCACGTCTCAGATACATATTTTAGAATAATAACGTCCTACTTGCATAAACAATCTTAAAGTATCAAAGTGCACAATCCAGATCAAAACCAATCCCCTCTGGTGTTCCACAAGAAGTATTTTAGGCCCACTTCTTTACACAGTGTATACCTCTGAATTTCCTCAGCATGCTCAATTAACCACTGCACATTTTGCAGATAATGTTGCAATCCTTAGTACAGGAAGTTGTGAATTAGCAGCTGAGAAACTAAATTCCTTCTGCACTGAAATCTACAAATGGTGCCCGAACTGGGGAGTGGCAATGAATCCACAGAAATCTCAGGTTGTGTACTTCACATAAAAGAAAACAGGTAATGTATTATCCCATAATTCTTGGAGGTATTGCCATACACACAGCTCAGACAGAGCGATACCTTGGCCTCATTGTGGACAGTAAACTAACCTGGAATTTGCACATAACATATTGTCTCTCATCTCATCAAATCCAATAAATCAAATGCATAAAGCAATCAAAATCACTTCTTGCACTGCCGTGTAAATGCATTCTCTACATCTCACTGATCAGACCTATTTGGCAGTACGGGTGTTCCATATTGGGCTCTGCTTCATTGTCACAAATTAAAAGAATGCAAGTAATCCAGAACAGATATGCAAGATTGATCACAGGTGCTTCATGGTACATTAGCAACATTACTCTCCACAAGGAGCTGAACATTCCAGAAGTAATGGATGTCATGAGGACTTCACAACACCAGATTACACCAAACTCTTATCAATCACCCAAACCCACTACTGCATGATATATCCCTATACCCTCCACCAGAACTGCGTAACAGAAGATTAAAAAGAAAACGACACAATGACCTGCTCCTTTAATTCATGTGTTTTGTAAAAATGATCAAGCATTTACTGTTTTATGAGTGTTTCTAATATGTTTGTTATCAATTCAATTATTTTATTGTTTTGTTATATAATATAACAATGTAACACTGTTACTTAACAGCATCTTAACACACGTTTCAAGTGATTTGACGTGCTATTATTGTTCACAACTATAAGTACCATATGTATTTGGATACAATAAAGTTTTCTACACAGTTTTAAACAAAAAAAAAACCCTTGACATGGAATGACTCATATGAGTGCTTTCATCAGTGAAATGGAGACTAAGGTTACAGTTATTGCTGCTACTGAACAACAATAAGAAAGCTGGCATTAAGAAAACAGTAGTTCAGCATGAAAATATAAGGTTTAAGTTGTAATGTTACCCTTTGGCAGTTTGCCATACTTTGGGTGAAGTAAAGCACCCTGCCAATCCAGTGGCTAGAATTATGCTTTAAAAAAAAAAACACAAACCAGAGATGGTCATCCTGGTAGGGGATGTGGCTACATTTTGTCAGTACCAACAAACAGGTGGAAGGGTTGTGATGTTCCATTATAGGCCACATTTTATGCAATCCAGTATACGCATTTCCGAAAAGATATTAGTTATGAAGTTCTGGTTTCAGTCATTTCTTGAAGAATAATTGGACTACATTGCATTTCTTGAACACCCATAAACACAAGTCATTGAATGTGATTTAAAATAACATTGACTGACATGCTGCTACAGCAAAGGAGTTAAGACTAACTCCACTTAACATTTAATGTTACTTAATTCTTGAGGTTTTCCAAATTATACACAATTTCCAAGTGACTCATTAAACAGCTTACAGATAACCACAAATGTTTTACCTAACTTGCAAAGTTCTGAAGTCTTCAGCACTCATGTTGAAGTTGTGTTGTCTTATTGCTGTTATGCTTGAGCCCTAACATATCTATAAATTCATGGAATTTCAAAACAGTCTAAAATTCTTAATAACCTTTAGGATTATACTATACTGACACTTGTATATCTCTAAAATCACTTTAAACGTCAGTGCTTTTGTAGGATAGAAATGGGAAAAACAATCTAGAAATGAAATGTAACATTTCATATCTTACCATACTAAACATATCTTAGTAATACACAAAACCATAATTATGTTTACCATTACAAATATAAATTTGTTCACATCATATTATTAATGCAAGTATAATATTAGTCAGAAGGTGATATCTGCATGTTAATTGCAGCATGTTTCAAGTTAGTAAATCCAAACTTGGCTTTCAGGATCCTTTAAAACCTGATATACTTAGAATAGCTCAGGGCATTTCAAAAGCCTACAGACCTCCAAAAATAATAGAAAGCATTAGTTGCAGGTTGCTAAACAATTACACGATAACCAACTTCCAAACATTAGCCAAAAATTAGTTGCAGGTTTCAGAAAACAACAAAAGCATATTCAACATTATGATATTTAGTTTAAAGCTTGCTCCTCTAGACAGATGACACTAGTTAATACACAGGTTTTCATGAGATAGCTTATAAAAATTTTAAATGCCATAGATAACTACTAACTTTAAAAGTAGTGTTAAATATGGACTCTAAGCACATTCATTCCCTGTTTATAAGGTACAAAATATCTAAGTTTTGGAGATTGGAACACGCTTCTTAGGACACTAAATCCTTAATTCAGGTTGGAACTCACAACAGTGTTTAGATTTCTGCACTAAGTGATATACATCAAAATCACAACCCTTCCATAAATTGAAAGAAGTTGGCTTTGGTTTTTACTTAAAAAACATGTAATTGTTATGTATACAGGCTGAATCACCTAAAACCTGCATCGCAAATATTTCGGAAATGGAAAGTGCTATTGATGTGCAGTTTTCACAGCATTGATTGGTAGTCAGGGGCTCATACATTTAGCCTATAAACAGATTTGAATAATACTGAGAAAGTGTATTTTTTGAGCAAACAATTTTTTTTAAATGGAACAATGCCTAGTTACATCAACAGAATAAAGGTAGGGTAAATTAGAATGTCAATGGTCTTTGTTGCAGGATTCTAGTGCAAGTGGTTTACGAGAAATTGTATTTTGAAAAGTTTCCACCCCGACAATTGTTTGTCCCATTCAACCTGCTTAGTTGCTAGGTACGATGTTGTTACGTTTGTTTGCATTGTTTTCTGTTCATTGATTGCATTGCGACTTTCTGGTCAGTTAGTTTGTGACAGTTCAAGCAGTAAGTTGTGAGTGGAAGATGGGGTTTACTAATGCAGAAAAAGCCGACATGCTCATGGTGTATGGAGAGCGTAGGAAGAATGCAGTTTGACATTTGCATGAACACATTAACTATGTGTAAGTAGGTAGAACAGGATTCTGAACTTTGGTAAGGCCACAATCACCTCCTATACTAAATGGAGGACCCTGTCAGACCAGTGTTAAATGGAAGTTTTGTGGTGGAAGTGTGTTCAGAACAGCAATGTTCCGATGCCAACTATCTTATACACTGTGGATTGGCCGGAAATAATTATTTTCTGCGTTTAGATAATTTATTCACAGTGACATACTCCAATGTATCAAACTTCAAACACTGCAGCATGAAATTCTGTCTAAAATGAAGTAATCTTGGCTATAGATCTAATCGTACTTAATCTCAGCAAAACAATTAAATGTGTGATGTATAAATTTCCATTAACTGTGTTGTATCTTGCCTGTTATTGTAATAGAACCCTCTTGCACAGAGGCCATACCAGTCCATGTACAGTCTTAAAGACAAAAAAATAAGCAACAGCCAGAGGGAGTATGATTCGGAAAATGTAGGAAGCATTCACTGATACGTTCACAATACACAATTTAATACCACTCTGCATTCATTTCAAAGCTATGATATAAATAGGAAGATGTCGTTCAGTTTGGTTGTATGCATGGTAGCCAAGCGGTGAAACGCATGTGTTTGGTTACTGGAACCTGGGTTCAAATCCATTGTATGTTTTATTATTATTATTTAAGTTTTAATTTGTTAAATATGTGGCAATGCTGTATGTTTTCAATGCTTAAGATATCAATTAATTTTAAGACATCCATGCATGAAAACAAACAAATTACCTTTTCCAAAATAAATGCCATATTAGTAGGAATTGTAAGTAAAAATCTAAACCAAATATTTAATTAATTTGCAAACTCATCTCATTCCTCAGTTATGAATGACATTGACATGATCAAGTGCACGGACCTCATAGCCTTGGAGTTCCGCATATGTTAGCAATAATGACTTTTGCTATGGCTGAGCGCACACATAAAGCAAGCTACAAGGGGTTCTCACCTTACATTAGCAAATGTTGCTGGATACTCTGTCTCAGGCTGCAAGAACACTTGATGTCCCTATATTTATGGCTACGAGGTGGGTCAGGTTATCCGGGAAGGGATTGTTCGTTGGTGACCAGGTTCAGGTCAAAAACATTTGTCCACTCCTCAGTAGGACACTGCACTTAAAGAAGAGGGAGACAACAATCCCTTATAGCATGCATCTACAACTAGAAGTAATTTTAATTTCACTGGGTCAAACTGCACAGCCTTGCCTCATTTGACTTCAGCAGGGCTCTTTGCTCAATCGGCAGCTAATAAGGAGCGCCTTACAGATGATCACAGATTATGTCGCCTCGCATTTGCAGAAGAAAATGTCAACCATAACTGGAATACAGTTACATTCACACAGGAGGTGACGTTTTCATCTACAAATTGGGGGAAAGTAATTGTCAATTCAGAGGAAAACGTTATGATGCAAAATACATGGCACAAATGGACCACCAAGGTCACATATCTTGTCGTGTTGGGTTTGGATGTCACGAGATGGTCTAGGTGTGTTGTAGTAGCTTGATGGCACATTAAATAGCCACCAGTATAAAAACATCCTCAAAAACATCATGGTTCTTTCTTTAAGGACTAGATATCCCAATGCAATGACTTAATTCCAGCAGGATAACCACCCTGTCCACACAAGTCAGCAGGTTTCAAATGATTCTCACAAAGGCAAGATATCACAATGATTGATTGGCCTCCTTGCTCACCAGATTAGAATTCTATTGAAAATGTGTGGGTAAAAGCGAAGAAAGTTTTGGAGTTACGCTGTCCTGTAAGACAAAAGAGGTTTTGTGGGACCAAATATAGGATGCTTGGGAGGAAGTATCCTCTTGTGAAAATGTGACTAGGAATTTGATATCATCCATGCCCCATAGAATGAGGGCAGTAACTGCGGCAAAAGAAGAGAGATGACTTGTAGACACAAAAACATGTTACGTAGCAATGTACCTGCTGCAGTAATTAATGAGTCACTTCATACAAGTTACCAACACAAACCAACAAACATCTTTCATCTGTCACTTACTGAGTGCTGTATCTCTCTTCTATATGCACAACTGGTTTGATCTGTATTTATTACAAACTTTTTTCAAAATAAAGAATCACAATACCTGTCTGCCTTTGGAACTGTTTTGCAGCCTTAAGTACTTATTCAATGAAGTAGAATCCCTGCTTAACTCATTTAACTCAAAGCAAACAAGAACAGTGTGCCTCTGCAGAAAATTAGTTTAAGTGAAACACTACAAGAGCATGTATTTATAAATAAGCTTTAAAATTACATAAAGCCTACAAGAGATTTACAATCAACATACTGCATCTATTTTATTTTATGTATAATTAAACTATGACTTAAATACAGTATAACCAAAAGAATGCCCTCAGAGCTCCCAATACTACACAGCACTTGGTGGAACCACTTGATCCACGAAATACAGAAGGCAGAATATGTTAGCAGAATGGCTCTGTCCATAAAAGTGAAGTTACACCAGTTTTTCTTAATATTTCTGTTACTAGAGTTGGGCAATATCGAAAATACATTTTTAAAAAGTACTTTGTATCAAAAAAAAGTTTTTTTGAAGTATTTTGTATTTTAAAATGCACGAAAATACATTGCACAAATTATTATAAACTTTCTGACTAACTTTTTCCTCAGTCGGCGATTAAGTTTACATTGATTGGAAGCATGTACATTTTGATTTCCTCTTCCGAGTCGGAAGTTCCAGTAACTGTTTACCTTCCTTTAGCTATATAATGCAGGTTTTCAGTGATTTGTGTCTCTTTGCTCTGTGGCATCTGGTGAAGGAAGGCAAGGAATGTGCTTGACTGAGATTAAGCTGTAACATTTGTTATTAATTATTATTATTATTATTATTATTATTATTATTATTATTATTATTATTATTATTGACTATTCTTCGAGGCATTGCTCCAGTCTCATTTATAATTTCATCAGAGAAAATTAATGCAAGTGAAAGTGAAGCAAAATGTGCAATTTTGGATGGAAAATTATTTTTCGGTAGTTCAGGAAAAAGATGGAAAAGTAGCGAAATGCCAGCTTTGTTTCCTAGTAAAGATTACATACCTAAGTGGAACATACACTGCAACAACGAACTTCAAGACTCATTTAAAGGTAGGTTTTAAAATTTAGATACAACATTTAATGTGAATTAAGAATAAGATACGTAAAATTTCACTGTAGTGTTACATTGCAGGTTAGGTGCCGTTATCAATCATACTACATGCAAATTTCTTCACAATAATTAGTGCATTTTCGTCATACGTTCATCAAAGGTTAGTACAAAATTATGTCAATATTTTTATTTTATTTTGATAAAAAATTAACTTAAATGCAGTTTACAGTCAATATGTCGCCCTCCTGGTTCAAGCAGTACCATGCTAGCCTTTAGTTCCCGAGGTTATGGATTCAAAGAACTTTTATGGATGTAAAAATTCCTTAGAATAGCCTCCTTCATAAGAGAAGTAAACTTGGTGATCTAATGCCATAGATTTATAGCATGTAAAAGAACCTCAAGCCTGATGAAGGGGCCTCTGAGCAAAATTTAGCAGTCTTTCACGCCCATGGAGCAAGAACCTAAAACTCAATTTTACAGCCACTATCTACATGACCAACATGGAAACCATCATAACTGCTTTTGAAAATTGTTTCCATAATCTGTATTCAATTCGTTTTGAAATTTCCATAAAGACACAAATGTATTAAAGTTCTAATATATTTCAATATTTCTTGAAAATACTAAATACTGTATTGTACTATTTGTACTCAAATTTATTTCAGTATTGCATGAAAACGTACCAAGTGAATCAAATCAATACAAACTGCTACTTGCAAAGTATTATCAAAATGCTTTTGCTTAAGATAACTCTTCAAAAATTTTGAATTTTAAGTAAAGAAAGGATTAAATGACAAACCAGAGGTGCAAGCATTGTCTTTTGCTCTTGCATGGTAGGTATGGAGATACCGTAAGACTACTCCGCTACACTGAAATGTGGTAAATTACCCTTCACTCTAGAAATAATAATAATAACAATAATAATATGATACAGTGTTGTGGCTTATGGTAAAAACAATTCTGAATTTTCAGGGTTTTCATCCTAGTGAGATAGAAGCCTTTGAACAGTACAAAATTGACTGTTCACACATTCTGGAGGATTTAGGAAGAGGAAGTACAGAAATGAAAATGAACAAGGGCAAAAAATTAAAAAGACAAATTTGACGCATATGTTGAGAGCTAGGTCAAAAGATGCTGAGAATCAGCAAAACAAATTCAACAACTTGTTGGTAAAATTTACAGTAAATGGAATGAGACCATTTGTCCATTTGTGATGATCCTCATTTTGTGAATTTGTTTGAAGCTATTATAACGTTTTTAGGTTATGTTGCTATGATTCTCTTCAATTTGATGTACAAGTTGCACAACTTTGTAATAAAATGTTTCCCGACCATTATCACTAAATCAGTTACCAGGAAATGCAGTAACTTATTGGGTCATTTACAACTGTAATTATGAATTCTGCTATGGCAGCCATGGCGAAACAGTGCTTCGCGAGTCGATTTGCGCTTCAGTTGACTCACGCACTACCCCTCCATAGCTCCTCCCGCCCCTCCACCTCCTACTCACGTCAGCGTGGTCAGTACTACGTCAAACAGTGGCGACTAGCAATGCCGCTTGCAAAAAAACGTTCGAAGAGCAGAACATTTCATAGAATGGGAGAAGTTCTTCGTTGAGGATGGTGGCAATGCAAAACGTTCCAAAGCAGAGTAATGCAATTCAACATGAAACGCCTTTACATTGCTTATTATTCCGAATATGCCAAGTTACAAGGTAAGTTGAGCCTGTAATTATTATTATTAAACATTTTATTTAATGAGACTTTAATTCTTATTTAAACTACAGGTCAGATTGCTAATTTTCAATATGTTCGCAAGGCGTGAAAGAACGCAAGAAATTTTGAAATTGATAGAAAACAATGGACCTAAACTACTACAAAGACTCAAACTATGGCAGAGAAAAGAAATCACGCTATACCCCCACCGCTGAAACGTTGCACTTGACAGCTAGCGTTTAAGTTGGTACACTCACGAAAAAACAGATGAAAAGCTTCAACCGTTTGACTTCCTAAGCCAATCACAAGGCAGCATTCCGGATGGTCGATGACAAAGCGGAACCGGAACTAGAATCGGCTCTGTTGCCGGATGTAACTATTCCCAACCACGTGCTTCAGTTTGTGAATCTCTAGCAGAGCGTCGAGTTGTTCTTTGCAAGCTACATATTGTTCATTGTTATTTAGATTTGTGGTTATTGTTTGATAGTTTTGTTATTGTTCGTTTATACATTTATTTATTTATATTTATCTATTTTATATATATTTCATTCATATTATTTATTTAAACAAAACTTAAGTGCGACAATGTCGGAAAAACGACGCCGATCGCCGAGTGATGATTCACGAAGTGAAAATCCTTTGCGCCGAGGTGTGCAACTTAATAGTCAGGCATTGGAACTATTAAGGAGAACCCGGGAGTTCTTTGAACAGGAAAAGGAGTACGTGAAGCTTCACGGAAATCCCTCTATTCCTGCTGATAAAGCCGTACAACGAACTGCAGCAGCTCTTGGTTTAAGCACGAGAACTGTTGTTCACAAAGGAGTGAAACTACAAGAGAAAGAGGACAAAATTCCTGAACCATCTGGAACACAACAGGTATTTCTATCAACTCCAGGGAAGAAAAAAAAGCAGCCTCGTCCAGTCACAAATATTGATGCTTTCCAATTAGGCGCCATACGTAGACACATTTATGCCTATTATCATAGAAAGGAGTATCCGACCATACCAAAGCTTCTTATGTCGTTTAGAGAAGCAGAGCTGTTCACTGGGGGCAAAACATCACTGAAAACGGTGCTGAAGGATATTGGCTTTCGGTACAAAAAACTGAATGGAAGGAAAGTGCTGCTGGAAAAGACACACATTGTAGTGGCGCGAAGCGTGTTTTTGCACAAAATTTTGGGCAAGGACCTCCATAAAATTGTGTGGCTGGACGAAACGTGGGTCAATGCTGGAGAAGCTGTCACAAAATGCTGGACAGACGACAGTCCTAACAGCTGTGGCCATCAGCCGATAGGGAAAGGAGCCCGGCTAATTGTGGCTCACGCTGGTTCTTCCGATGGGTTTATTGAAGACAGTCTACTGGTCTTCAAATCGAAGAAAACTGGAGATTACCATGAAGACATGGACCATTCTCACTTCCTGGAGTGGTTCAGAAAGCTTCTGCAGCAACTGGACCGTCCAACAGTTATAGTGATGGACAACGCACCGTATCACTCGGTAAAACTGGACAAGGCCCCTACCTCCAACGATAGAAAAGAGGTTATGGTAGAGTGGCTAAACGCAAAGGGCGTTGCTGCAGACATGAGCATGACCAAGCTGCTTCTATATTCCCTGGTGAAAGAAAATAAGCCTATAACACCAACTTACGTCGTAGATGAATTAGCCAGGGAATTAGGTCATGAAGTGATTAGGTTACTGCCTTATCACTGTCACTTCAACCCTATCGAATTAGTGTGGAGCGACATTAAGGCTTATGTGAGGGAAAACAATAAGTTATTTACCATTACCGAGGTGGAAAGGCTTTTGCGGGAATGTGTGGCTATGGTGGACGCGGCTTCGTGGAAAAAGAAAGTGGATCATGTGCATAAGCTAATAAGAAAAACACAAGAAATAGACAGAATTATTAGTGAGTGTGAACCATTGATGATATGCCTTGGTGAAGATGATGACAATGATGCTTCCGAGGATGACGACGACGACAACGGGGATTTGGATGGAATTGAGCCATTGCAGTTTTAAATGGGTGAGTGAAAATAACTTTGTTATAGCATGCTTATAATTTGTTTTATTTCTCCTCATTGTAGCAGGAAGTTTGTATTATTTTGTTTCTATATTGTCAAAAGGGCGTAATTTATTATACATACGCTGCAATGTTTATGCAGAGTTATTTTCAATTAACAATAATAATACGAAATAGTTATTATTCATTGACGTTCGCTACTTACGTACGCTTTTTGTATGCGGCTTAGACACGATAGAAATGAGAACAATCAGCGGTTGTTGTTTACTAGCCACTCTGGCAACGTCGCAACCACGATGTAGCCAACCTTATGCGAAGCCACACGAACTGTCAAGTGCAACGTTACAGCAGCGGGGGTATAGTTATATTGTTACCTGGGAAAATGCAAAGGCCTTAAGGCATTTCCGGAAGGAGAATTTATTAAAACATGTTTAATAAAAATTGCTGGGTTTTCAAGTCCTCAACAGGTCCATAATTTCGAGTGTTGGCACATTTTCCGACAAACCATTGCAAAGAAAGTTGAAGTGCTTTCTGCCGACGTAATAAGGCAGATGAATTTGAAAATGGCCGACTTTGTGAAGTTTTCTCTTGCACTGGACGAGAGTACAGATGTAACTGACACCTCAATTGGCCATTTTCATTCGAGGTGTTGATAAGGAACCTAATGTTGAAGAGTAGTTGCTCGATTTAGTCCCACTAAAAGGCAGTACTACTGGCGAGGAGAGATTTAAAGCTCTAAAAATTAGTACTGAAAGATATTGTTTACAGTGGTCAAAATTAGTATCAAACGGAGCAAAGGTCATGGTTGGGGAAAAAGTAGGTTGATTGACAGGTTAAAACATTTTTTTTCAGTGATAAAGGTATTTCGAGCAATTTTTATGCTTGGCATTGTCTGTTGCATCAAGAAGCACTTTGTGCCAAGTCAGTTACAGTACAATAGTGAGGATTGTGTTGTGAACAAAATAAAAGGAAGTGCTTTGAAACACCAACAGTTTCGAAATATGTATACTTAAAAATATGAGAGAATTATTTCAAGATATTAAGTATTTGTGTGATGTTAGATGGCTTAGCAGAGGTGCAACGTTACGTCGGTTCTTCGACCTCAGAGATGCATTCCCCGGATTCATGAAAGAAAGAGCAATTTATTTTATTATAATTTTGTTTCCTTATTTTAGGGAATGGAAATTTAGGAACTAAATAACCAGGTCTGGGTCTGCGATTACATATTATTACTGAATATTACATTTCAACGACGCAATCAAAATATTGTTGATAAGTATAGTTCAGCGCAGACATTCGTAAACACTTTCACTCTGGGTAGATCACTTGAAAGAGGGGCAGGAGTACTATTTTCCATGTTTAAATCTCCTTACAAATTTCTCCTCAGATAAATTCAGTATTTACATTACTATTCTCTTAACACTTAAAAGTGAATTTTGTGATTACAGATTGATTTTGTGATTTCAGGGTTTTTAAATATGATATATCAGTGTATGTCTATCCATTAAACATAGACGTAAGAAAGGCCAGAATCAATCTGCAAGAGGAGCTGATTCATTTACAATTTGACGAAATCATGAAAGTCAGATGCAAGGATTTAATAGGAGTGGAATGTTTTAAAATCGTATGCGACAATAAATATCCGAAGCTTCGATCATATGCAATTTCCATGGAAGCAATGTTTTGTACAACGTACGTCTGTGAATAATTATTTTCCATGATTAAATTAGTAAAAAGCAAATGCAGATCCCGACAAACGAACAAACATCTTCATGACCAGTTACGTTTAGCTGAACAACATAATTCCCGATTTCGAATCTCTCATTGTAAACGACAACGGAGAAGCTTAATTTACTTTAAATACAGAGTACAGGATGCCACTGAATCAGTTCGTTCTTTACCACTAACCCGCCCGCCTTCCAAATTCTCCCCCTTCCATAGCTTTGTTATCCAGGTTGCATCAAGGTGCTTCGGGGCAGGCTTACAGTCTCGCCATTCCTGTGCTATGGTATTTAATATAGAGTCAACTGAAAAATTCAATGCTAGAGCCGGGATTTGAACACGGTTCTCCCGCTCTCCTTGCGGTTGCTATAACCATTGAGCTACTGTGACAACATGCCGGTGGGACATTGAATTCCCCAATTGACTCAAGTTGTTTACCAGACTGCTATGGTAGTTAACATAAATGATCAACACTTTTAGAACGTTCATATGAGATTAAAGCGAGTAAATATAAGCCTATTGAGAAAAACTGGAATATGTTTAATATGTTATTGTTTAATGTAACAATGGGATTTGGCATTACAGTCAACTCTCAATGAACTCTGGGATGAAGGATTGATGAAATGCAAAGCGAAGTTATATTTTATGTTAAGCCGCAGCTAGGAGGTGCTCGTTCTGTATGCACCACAGATGATGTGTGGTCCACAAAGGCATGAAATTTTCTAGGGGCTACTGCACATTGGATGAGTGAGATTGCTTTATTATTCTGTTTTCAGTTACTGATTATGTTAAAGAAGTTTTTTCCACGAGATCAGGTATGTAAAACCTTCATGTAATCCCACTGAGGAATTATTGTAGGTTAATGTCTAAAGTCCAAAACATGAAGTAATAAAAACTGCTTTTAAGAACATTTTATCTTTTGCGGAAATTATTCCAAATATGAAACGTGTGGATATAGCGCGGAAGTTAAACATTTGCCTGTTAACCTTGAACACAACTGTTAGCAAACATAAACTTATTGAAACTGCTTTTGAAAAAGGGAAAAATGCTAAAGAAAATGGAATCGCCCCAGCCAGTTTCCAGAATTAGATGATTATCTACTAAAAGTGGTTTACACAAATAAGAGCTTCAAATGTGACAAACAGTACGGTGGCTCAAGCTCAGGTGACACATTTGACATAGACGATGGGACTGGATGATTTCAAAGCATCCAATGGCTGGATTGAAAGTTTCAAGAATCAGCATGACTTATTTTACAGATGTGTATGAGGTGAGGCTGCTGCCCTAGATAATGGCGCTACGCTGTATGAAAACATAGGAATGTGGAAAAATACAACTATCCCATCAATTTTGAAAGACCATAGCCCTGATGACGTTTACAACGCAGATGAAATGGGACTATTTTTCCATCTTTTGCCAGACAAAACTGGATTTTAAGGGCACTAAATGTCATGGTGGGAACTTAACAAGGAGAGGATTACAGTTTTGTTGTGCTGTAATGAAAACGGAACAGAGAAATATGTACCGCTGGGTATTGGAAAAGCACGCAGTCCGCAGTGCTTCAAGAATGTGCGATCTTTTCTATGTAAGTACACTTCCAACACAAAAACCTGGATAGCTTCTGCAGTATTTGAAAATTTCTTAAGAGCATGGGACAAGACTGGACATAAGAAGCAGGAAAATTGCACTCTTTATTGATCAGTGTGCCACTCATCCACCAGCTGCCTCAAATTTAAGCAGCATAAAGACCATTTTCCTCCCAACAAACTGCACGAGTAAGCTACAACCTTCAGATCAAGGCATAATTTGGTGCATGAAGCAAAGGTATCAGAAGAGGCTGGTACAGAGAAGGTTGGCTGCACTGAAATCAATGACAAGAAAAATCACTGTCTTGGATGCCATGCATTTCATTAGAGCTGCCTGGGATTCTGTGACACAAGATACCATTACGAGCTGCTTTAATAAAGCTGGCTTTTGCCAGGTTCCTGGTGATATCACGTTGGAAGATGAGTTTTCCAAGAATGAAGAATGGCACCAAATAGCAGACAAAGCCGGCATGTCTTTTGAAACATATGTAAACACTGACAATGAAATTTCAGTGTGTGAAATAGTGACAATAGATTAAATACTTGAACAAATAAAAGAAGAAGCATCAGTGGGAGATGAAAGTGATGAGCCAATTCCTATAGTGTCGGAAACAATGGAGGCAATGGACATAGTGAAGCAATATGTGTGCCGTTTCAAAGTTGATGACAATGTAATGACTTTACTAAACAAGACAGGCAGTAAAATCTTTGGCATTAAAACCAACAAAGCAATCACCAATAGTTCTGTATTTCAAACCAGTGTAAATAGTGTTCATATTTCACATCCATTTGGGAGGTAAGATGTATTATTAGATTTTATTACATAATAATGTTCTTAAATTGCAGATTTCGTATTTTCGTTAACGTTTTTCTGTCTATGACATCAAAATCCTTGGGTCCCTGCAAAAATGTACTGACGAGATTCTACTGTAGTTGTTTTGGCCTCACGCATGTCAAATGTGTGTCTACTGGGACAGATAATTGTTCTAACTTTGTGAAAGCTTTCACCGAGTTTGGAGTCTCAATACAGGAACCTGCTGGTAGGTAACATTAAACAATAACATTATTCAGTGAATAATTATTTTGCATAACACGTTAAAATTACAATGATCTTGGGCAATACTGAAGCACCAGCTTTACCTCATGAGTGTTGACTGAGAATGGCTGGAGCTCTTTTGGAAGATGCTACAGCATACATCTACATATCGTTACTCTTCTGGCAAACTAATAAAAGTGAATATTTCTAAATTTTACAAGAGAGCTAAAACAAGTTGCATCTCCTCTGTAAAATTTTCTTTCCTTTTTCGGTTATTTTTTCCAGTTGGATACTCATTAACAGATATGTTTATTGGGAGTTTATGTTTTACCTTGTCTTTTTTTTTTTCTTAAGGGCATAAATGGCAGTTTCATTACTCTTCTCTACACATTTTTGCACATGTGTTAGTTTGTCAGAGGGAGGACAATGTATTGGCAACCTTAAGCTGTTTCTTGGTAAATGACACGGTGCAGAATGGTTTGAATATCTGTCAATTTCCAACCCTTGCAGGTACAAATGAACAGGAGTTTTTTCTTTTTTACCAGAACGGTAGTTTTGAATAGAAACTAACAACTATTGGTTATTTTTAAGGTATTCCTAGCATGCATGGAGTATATTGCCTCTGATATATTCAGAAAAACGACAAAAAGTTTACCTTATAAGAATAGCATGTGATATATGGCAGTATTCCAGATTTATTTATGGATGCTCTTAAACATCTGTGGTTCTTAGCATGTATCTCATTGAACCTCAAACCTACTTGGGCAAAAGCTGAAACATGTCTCTTTATTTCAACTGAAAAAAAAAAAAACACACGCACACAAGCACACAAACAAACAAAAAAAGGAATCTGGACAGCCTCTGCTTATAAGCCTAACCCAGCAAATTAAAAACTTACTAACTGAAACTTAAATGTGTATTTCAGATGAGAGTGATGAAACAGATCGTGAGGTTGAGTTTCTGGCAATTGGTGATGCATCTACTTCTGCACTCTGGAGCTGCCGCATCACATTCTGTGCATGTCCCATACCTTGAATTTGATTGCCACACCAGATACAAATGTTACGGTCTGCACATCATCCATTGGACCTTGGCCAAATGTTCTGCACTGAGGAATGCCTCAGGAAGGCCAAAGTCTTGTGAAGAAATTGTGTCTGTCTTATGTTATAAACTTCCATATCCTTGCATAAACCACTGGAACTCATATGATTCACTCACACAGCTATTGAAATGTCAAGAAAAGCTACCTGAAATTTTTGAACGATTAAGTTTGAAAATGTTCAAGGACACAGAAATTGAATACTTAAAAGGATACATAGCTGTTTTTAAACCACTTGCTATAGCACCAGACTGCCTGCAGGGTACTAACTCATATTATGGCCAGTTGTTACCAACCCTATTTTCTTTAAGAATCAAGTTCAGGGAGCTTGAAGAAGCAAATTTAAGGTACTGTGGTCCTCTCCTGCAAGGAATCAAGATGACTTTGGAGGCACAGTTGCATAATCACTTTTCACTCAATTCTGAAGTAAACAAGGCTATCATAGTTGCAAGTGCACATCCATTTTTTAAATTGAGATGATTGCCTACAGTTACTGACAAGGACATAGAAAAAAAATTCAAAATATTGTGATGTGAGCAGCAAAACAATTCATTCTGCACCTTCTTGTGCAGAGGATGATTTCTCACCAGATGAATAGTTTACATTCAACGAGACCAAAAAGTCAAACAACAAAAAAGCCAGAGATACAGTAGACCTGGAAATAATGCAGTTCCTTCAAGATAGATCCAAGCATCTTAGAATGCTGCAGGCATATCCACCATCAGTGCGACAGCTCTTCCTAAAAAGCAACACTAGCATTACTTCCAATGGCCACATGGAGCAGCTATTTTCTTTAGCAGGATTTATATGTAGTCCAAGGAAGTAAGCCCTTAGTGTTGAACTTTTTGAGAAGTTGGTTTTTTTGAAAGGAAATATGTCATTAGTGATGTAGCTGCTGCTTTCTGTTTCTGCATGTTTTAATTGTTCTTTTGTTTCATGCTGAATCTGAAAACTATTTTTGATGTATATACTTACAGGAAGACAATTACCTAATATGTACTATTGTAACTTAAATATTATGTTTGGCAGTACTGAGTATAATTTAATATTGTAGTGTATGTAGTAGCTGATTGTATTTTGTACGAGCCATTGTTGGCTCCCCTTTTAAGTCCAGTCTCTCACATCACCGGGCCAGCGAGGTCATCAGCAATATTGACTTAGCCATGAGTTACACCTGCAAACAAGATGATGCAACCAGCATGGGTTGCCAGCTGACCTGCTGGAATAGCTGCGTTTCTCAATGATAGACAACAGACTGGTCCCCCCACTGTGTGGCTTTAGTGCTCAGTGACACATCATCACGTTGTGTTCCTCTCTGTGGTTCAGGCCAAGAAGCAAGTGGCAAACCAAGGGCTCTTCAGTCGAGAATTTACTATCAGCAGATCGGTGGCTTTTAGCTCAATGCATGGGGTAGCGGCAAAATCACATGCTTTTGGCCTTTTCTAAATTTTACTAATTCCTTTCAGTAAATACTATACAAAATTTACATTTGTGTCATGCTTGTGGCATAGAGCAAATACCAGGATTAGAACGTATTTCTATTCCAGCAGATCGTAAAGACAAATTCTTTGCAATTTACCTTAAATTTGCAACAAGAACAAAGACTTTCAAAGAATATTACGACTAAGTTGAACCAATGTAAAACTTATGGAGCATCAGTGAATGGTTAAATACATGTAGTTATAGCTGCAAGAATTAACAATAATTTCTTTGTACTGTTTGTACCTTGTTTGTCTTCCTTATCACTTACATGAGTCAACCACCATTTTATTTTATTGTGAAGAGTGTGCACATACTATGTTAGGAAAAAATAAATAAAATTAATGGGCCCAGCTTGTAATTATTCATGGGCATTGCACATTTTGAGAAACAGAGCTAATACTTCTAATTACCTTCACTTAAATTAATGTAGTTGGTAACAATGGAATGGCGGTGGTGGCAGCAGCAGGAGCAGCACCTATTGTAATATGTTGTGTATAACTTAAATTGGACTGCCCACCTTAACAGTGGCCTGGGCCAAACTCTCGTTGGCAGAGAATACGTGTATTTCTTAAGGTCACCAGGCTCAGTGCATCACAGTACTATATTTAGAAACTCCAGCCTAAGGGCAAAATTTGAAAATGGTGAAATACCTCATAGGTATTTATTAGGAGACAATGGCTACACTTGCAGGCCATACTTAATTACCCCAATCATCAATCCCAAACTCATGCTGGGAAACATTTTAACATTGCACATAAAAGAACCAGGAACACAATGGAGGGGCAGTATGGAGCTTGGAAAAGAAGATTTCCAGTGCTGTCATTGGAGTTAAGATGTGGCCTGCAGAATGCTATGGCAATCATTGTAGCCACAACAGTGCTACACAACATTATAAGGAGCTTCAGCTTCAAGGAACCTCCTGATGACCCCAATTTTCAAAGGCTTCTGGATCATCTGCGAAAAGTGGGGGGAGCAGACATTGAGGAAAATGATCCTGTGCCTGCAGAACATCAAATGCATCACAGTAACGCAGTAGCAGGAAGAGCAGTGCAACAGGAAATAATAAAAAACCAACACTTTCATTAAGGTATGCATGTACATTTATTTTCAGGAAGAACTGTCTATACATCAATTAACCAGTACTTAAATCTCTCATCACAAAATTAATATTCTGTAATCTTTCATTTCCAATTATTTTCTATGTTCTTTTTGCATTATTTCTAACTGTAAAGTTAGCACATTCACTAGCTTTTCACAAGCATCTCCAATACTTGTTGCAGGTTTTGCTTTTGGTGGCATCCTGCGTTGCTCCCATCTTTTTGGTGTCGAAGTAGAGGGCAGATGCAGCTCTTCAGCTCCTCCTACTGGCTTGGAAGTCTGTGCTGACTCAGGATCAAACTGATGAATATAAAATAAACTGTGTTAATTTGCTTTCAATGTGTGTGTGCACATGTGAGAGAGAGAGAGAGAGAGAGAGAGAGAGAGAGAGAGAGAGAGAGAGAGAGAGAGAGAGAACATTTTGACATGTAGTAAACACATTTCTGTTACAGACAAAATTATTTTTTTCCAACATTCCCCTCTCCTGTATGAAAGTAACAATGTCCCTTAAGAGACCATTATGCCAAGACTTACAAATTTTAAATTTAATGAAAATATAAAATGACATTTCAAAAAGATTTAACATAATTATTTCAATATTTGCAATATACAAGAATACAATTCTATCCCAAATAACTGAAGGAATCAATGTGCATCTAAAAATTTGAAGGTACTTTGCATGAGACACAAGCAACTTTCATAAAAAAAATCTTTAAACTTAATGAAAAATGTAAAAATTGTTTATTACATGTCAGCTTTATTTTTAGCCATAATTATTATGCACATATAATTAATACCAATTAAATTATTCATTAACATTTGCATGCAATTTATAAAATTTGTATTATATAGCTTAAGGTTCACTCCAGGTTAGGTCTATCCATCTATGAATTGCTATCCAAGAAACCTTATGTATTAATATGTGGATCAGGCTTAAATATGGATATTATTTTTGACAGCAATATCAACATGTCCACTTAAGTGAAGTTCCCAAGATGAACTTCACTGTCTCCAACTTCTGCATATCATTTTAACAAAATATATGTTTTAATAATACGTTAAATGCTTTTAGTGTAATTTAGAGGTGGAAATAAACTCAAAATTCAGTAGAACAAAAAAGATCCGTAAGCAATTCAAATTTCACATAAAATTATACTACTCCCTTTGGGGTCTCAAACCAAGAACATCTGTGAGCAATTCAAATTGCTGAAAAAGTGTATTTGGTACACTTTTATGTAAATTCCCAAAAATTTCAACTTTCAGCAGTTTCTAATTGAGCTATCAGCAAATACTACATTTTCACATGGAAGCAAATGTTTACATGGATCAATCACCAGGACCTAGTGAAACTGTTTTTTTTTTGTTTTTTTTTTTGCTTTTGTTTAAATTTAATTTGCACGCGTAATAGCCATCAGGTTTACTATTGATGTGTTTTTGGGATTTGATTTTAACTTGACACAACTTACTAATGACTTTACTTTCTTATTAGAAAATATCTAATGTGGTGCATAACTTTCTCCTAGCTATTTCAAAGGCTTTCTCCTAATTATTTCATTATACTAAGGCAAATCGAAAAGTAACACACAATAAATTTTTTCTGCCTTGTTATTGTAGCTGCAATGTAACAATTTCACACAGATATAGTTTGAAGTTTTCACTACAGAGGGTATTTTTTGTTTCATGTGCAGCACAAGCGAGAGAAGCATGAACTATGCAACAAAGATGGCGTGCATGTTACTGTCATCCATGTGTGAAGAGCAGAGAGGTGTGGTTCGATATTTGTGGGCCAAAGGGCATAAACCCAGTGATATTCACAGGGACACACGTGGCGTGTATGGGGATGATTGTATGGGCCGCAGCAATGTCTCCAGATGATGTGCATTCTTCCTAGAGGGCCGTGATTATCCACGGTCTGGAAGGTCGGTAACAGCTGCAACCCTGCAAAATGTCAGAGGCATTGAGACGGCAATTTCGAATGACCAGCGTGTGCAACCGCAAACCTTATCGCAACAGTTCAACATTTCCTATGGTGCAGTGTATATTGTTCACGACATGTTGAAATTTCATAAAGTTAGTGCTCACTGGGTGCCTAAGAATTAGACAGACAACCACAAGGGCCAGCGAATGATGACGAGCTTGGATCACCTAACGCGGTACACTGCAGAAGGGCATGACTTTCTGATTCCCCAGAAAAAATTAAGTGAGACTCAATCTGCTAGGAAAGTGCTTGTGGCGGTGTTCTGGGATATGCATGGTGTTGTATTGACGGGCTTTGCTGAACACGGGACCTCTGTGAATGATGCAGCACTGTAAACTTTGGTGAAGTTGCACCGTGCCCTTCGCGACTAACGCCACAACATGAACGCTGACAATGCTCGCCCCGATGTTGCTACTGCTGTTTGTCAGAAAATCACCAAATTTGGTTGGGAGGTGCTCCAGTATCCACCATACAGTCTGGACCTTGCACCGTCGGACTTTCATCTGTTTGGTCCCATGAAAAAATTCCTGGCCGGCCAACACTTTGCGACAGATGCGGAAGTGAAATCAGCAGTCTGCAGATGGCTATGCTCCAAGGAAACTGACTTCTACAAACAGGGCATATTGAAATTGGTATCACGATGGGAGAAATGTGTTGAGAAACTTGATGACTATTTCGAAAAGGTGTAAGTTCATTTGTGATTTTTTTTTGTTTTTGTTTTAACTATTAAGCTTTTTTTGTAAAAAAAAAAAAAAATATTGTGCGTTACTTTTCGATCTGCCCTCATATATGAGTGATGCTTCCATTGCTTTATCTTAATCACAATCGCAATGCTCACCCATATGTGATTTCAGAATTAGCTAAATGAATGGATTTATCATTTCATGCTTATACTTGAGCAAAAGAGCCAGATCTTTTAACTCAATTTTGTTTGTGATGTGATTATCCAGGGAAAAAACAAAAGGAATTGCACACTTTCAAAGGATTTCTTTTAAATATACTTACAATTGAGAAAATGTAAATCAGGGATGGCAAATTGGCATCTGCCAAAGAGATGTCCTACGAGGGTCACTACGAAAGTAAAGGTTGACCCACTTGAATGGACTGCAGGATGGGGTAGCCCCAACCTTTGTGAGTAAACTGGTATTAGGTGGTGACTCTCCCCTCCAGGAATTCCAGGAGCACAAGGATGAATAACCCGTGGTGTGCAGGTAGCCAGTCTCTGCAATGCAGCTCTAAAGGGAACATTTTCGCCCAATGACTTTCTATGATTTTAAAAGTGGGTTAAACCAGTACCAAAGTCTTGAACGTTTGCAACAGGCTTTTGGGGACATTGCTCCTTCCCATGCCACAGTTTTCGGTGGTCTTCAGGAATTTCAAAGGGGCCAAACATCTTTGAAAGATGAAGACAGAAGCAGGCATCCAGCAACAGTGGTGGCTGAGGAATACATTGCAGCCATTGAGAAAATGTTTTGTGAAAATAATCGCGTGACATTTAAAGAAATAGAGGCAGCATTGCAGATTGGTTCGCCAGCAGTTTTGAAAATCCTGCATGAACTCTTTTGTGTGAGGAAGGTCTCATCCAGATGGGTGCCTCACAATTTGACAGAAAAACAAAAACACCGTGTTGAATGGTGTGAGGAGATGCTGACAAGACTCAGACAGGTTTCTGACATCATCACAGGTGACAAAACCTGGATTTATCAGTCTGATCCAGAGACCAAGCGGTAGTCAGCAGCGTGGATCTTCCTGATGACAACCCACTGATAAGCATCCCTGAAGGGTAGCCATGTGGCAACTATTCCTCTGGAGGAGCAAAGAACAGTTATCACTAATTGGTACACCACAGTTTGCCTGCCAAAAGTTTTCACCAAACTTCAAGAATGGCAGCCACACACAGGACTGCAAGGGATCCTTCTCCACGACAACACATCTGCACACATGGCCAACATCACCATTCAGTTTCTAGAGTCTACAGAGGTCAAACTTATGACTCACCCCATACAGTCCCGACCTGGCTCGGTGTGATTTTTTCTGTTCCCGATGGTAAAAAATTGCATACGTGGAAAGAGATTTTCAACCCCTGAAGATGCTGGTACTGTCTACAAAGGGGAGCTTGGAGCCATTAAAGAAAGCATATGGCAGGAGTGCTTCCAAAGGGTTTCAGCAAATGCAAAAGTGTATACAGTGTGGTGGAGAGTACTTTCAGAAAGTGCATCAGTCAGAATAATTTTAAAAAAATTATTTTTGTGTATCTCAAAACTTTTGTAGTGACCATATTTCTTTATCAGGGAACACTTTCAACCAGGGGTAGCTTCTGCGGTAGCTGTGCAGTTGGACCACTTGTGTCAAAGGAAAAAAAGAGAAGTGTATAGGAATTGTGCATAAAACATTGTTTCCGAGTATGTGTTCCCTCATTTGAATAGGCACATTAAACGGTGCATGCTCTGCCGGTAGTTTGCTGAATCTTGGAGCCAATTTCAGATTAACCCATCTGCACTCATTAGCACTGTGTATAAGGCAAGGATGTACATTTCTACATGGTTCTTATGGGAGAGGTGGAGCCAAGATTGCTCTGAGTCAAGAGCTTACATTCCACACATTAAGAGTGCAATAAAGCACAGAACCTAGCAACAGTGGAAGAATACATATTCCATGCTCAACCTTCCTTTAATGTATACAATATTACCATCTCACTAAGGTAATGCTATGCAATTGGAGATGCAAATTAACACTTAATTAAATCAAACATACAAATAATACACCAAAATATCCTTTTAAATAAAACTATACGGTTTTGAATATAATTATGTCATTAGGTTTTGAAACTAAGAGGCATCATTTCAATATTTGCATATTTCAAGCAGCAGGGTTATTGGTAATGATTGAATACATGGTATCTTATCCACCGCAGAACAAAAAACTAAGGTATTCACCATGTGCTGGGCACTTGTTTTCAAAACAATAGTCAAGTTTTCCTGTTTACCTTCGGGTAGTAACAGTTCAGTCCAAAGACATTGTAGTTCACCATGAAGTCAGGTAAATAAAACAGTGTAGCCATATGTAGAGTGCTTTCTTTGAGTGAATATTCAGATGTATTTAAAAGTTACTAACTTGAACAAGTGAATTATTAAAATCTCCATTTACAATATGACTCTCAGTGAAAAAATTCGGATGAAAACATTGGATAGGTCATTCCCAAATCTATAATCTGCAGCAGCAGACAAAAATAAATGTCTTATGTTCAATCTGGAAATTTACCAAAAGAACAAATAGATTTGTGGCTGTGACGAAAACAGTATTTTTTTTTATCCTTACATGTTATTTGGGGAAGATGTCCATTGGTATACGACTGGAATTACTGATATTGGGCATATATAGTCCACAATGAAAGTACATTCAAATCTTGTCAATTGCCTAATATGTTCGATGCTACTGCACAAAGTTGGTAAACATATGTGAAGGATTAGTTTTTACAACTTTTCCTCTTTATTTTTTTTTATTCCCTCCCCCCTGGCATTGCCAATAGAATACCTCAGCAGCTGCCATTGCCTCCAACCACACATTATACTGTCATCTTGCCAGAAGGTTGTATGCCAAGTTTTCTCTGACTTTTGCTTTATTATTTTCTCGTATTATTTTTGAGACATATTTTTCAACATCAGTAACCTGAGAAAGTACATACAAACAAGTGTAGTAGTAAAGCTTCAGCTCTAGCAAAAATTTATTTTTTGCAGCTATTTTAAGTTTTAATTACACTTCCTGTAAAATCTCAATTACAGTAGAATCTCGTTAGCACTTTTTTGCAGGGACCCAAGGATTTGGAATGTTACAGATGGAAAAACGCGTTAACAAAAATACAAAATCCTCAATTTATGAACATAATTATGTAATAAAATCAAATAATTACTATGTTTCCATGTGGAATTGAAATCGATTCAAGTAAGTTTCAATATTTATTGAGATCAATTTGGATACGCAACGTCCGAGAATAAATAATTCAAGCTTTTTATGTTAGTCAACTTGGATTTAGTTGGCGAACCTGTTAAAACATATGTTAGTTTCTCTCAGTGTATATCAACTGGGATAGGAACTTCCGGTGCAGCATCGATGTTCCCGCATTGACCTTCCGAAAGGTACATTTTCGAGTACTGCAAATGCCCATTGCCTCAAATGCAGACACTAGTTGACACTGTGAAGCCCATAACATAACATTCAGTGCTGCCAACACAATTATTCTAAACTGCTGTGTTGACTATTCAATTGTTTTAAAAATAATACATATGTAGTCAAACATTTGATATATTATAATAGTTTATCTTGTATAAAGTCGTTTTCATAATATTACTGGACCAGTTTGTACAGTATTTGAGCTCAATGTACAATGTGAAAAAAAAACTAAGTTTGGCTAAGTGAATCCGATTTGAGAAGACAAAATTTTAAAGCTGCAGATCGTATTTAAACGGATGCGAGAATAAATCTGGGAGGAAAATTCTTCGATTTAGTAAACCTGGCAAGACTTGAAAGGCATACAAGAGCGTATAAATAGCAAGAAGGAAGCAATCTATTTTTTTCTAAGGCCTGTTGGTAAGTAGGATGTATGAATGTAATAAATAATGTAGAATAACCAAAATTAAATTCATAACATAACCAGAATTGCATTACATATACATATATTTTCAAAATAAAATTGTATTGACTACCCATGAGTAATATTATATTTTGTAAGTGAGCTGTAGTTCGAATCTAGTCAACTTATGCATGATAACACTAATAATAATGGTCATTTGATGAGTGAAATACAAGTGAAAAATAAAAAAACGTCTATTTGGTATCCTAGTTGGGCTTTACAGTTGTTAGAAAGCTAGAATTGCCCTTCCCATTTAAATATTAAATTCATTTTTGCATTCTTTGAATTTCAGAACTGTGAATTTTTTTATATATGGGCTACTGCAGTTCCTTCTCCTGATCAACACCTCCAGAAGTAATATCTCAGGATTCTGGCACAGGTTTCCTTCGTTCATCATTTGAAGTGAGTTATATTTAACAGAATTTTCGTTTTGCTCTCATAAGCTAATGGAAGAGTTGTTGCCACATCTTTATAGATTATCTTTTTGTCTTTCCTTTTTCACAGTTAGATTACATTGCACACAGCCATGAACATTTCTGGGACAGCATTATGCCATGGCCTAGTACTATATGCTAAGATTAAACACTTTTGCAAATTGCACAAAGTAACAGTGCTGTTTTATCAAAGAAATCATTTAAATTTCCAAACTTTAATCAAGAAGATGTAAAACATCTGGTATTGGATACTTCATAAGTTGTTGCAATGTTTCAGTCTGCACAATCTTACCATTGGTTTACTTGATATTTAGTTTAACCTATATAAAGTTTGTGGTATCTTATACACAGAAAATATAAAACCATCAAGGTTTCAGGTTAAGTAAAAGAAAAATTTAAATAAAAAGGCAAGTTTTTATAATAAATAAGTGAAAATAATGTGCCATATTTACAAAATTAAAGAATGTTTTGCTCCGTATTGCTGAATAATGAGAGAATAGTTGCTGCGAATGAACAGAGGATATGTTAAAAATAACAGGATATTTTATAGTTCAAACTCTTGATTAATGCGGCAATTAGTGATGAAATGTCAGTCATGAATGTTGTAGATGCAAAGTCCATCACCTTCAAAGCACTTTTATTAACCTTATTTAATTATTGAAGCATTAATGAAATTTTTTCTCCTTTCTTTTGTTTAGTGCAGTCACCATCTAAAGCTACCAGAGGTATCCTGCAGATATCCAAATCATGGAGTCAACGGAATTTGGGTAAGTTAAATTGCAGGATCATCCCCAGGAACATTATTAATATACTATGAACCTTTCTCTCAAATACACTGCAATTTATTGTCATATATCATCAAATATTCCTTACAATTTGGAGTTTCATTTCAACATCAGTTGAAAAATTAACTAAAACATTGAGGACTATTGCTGGAAACATGTTCTGAATTTTCAGAAAAAATTAAGTTGGTGTTAGGAAGTTATATCAGTGCATGCCCATACCCAGAAAAAAATTTCGGGGGCCCTCCCATAAGTAGATCTAAACTTAACAGTACCCCACAGTTACCATGTACCTACTCCATAGTAAATAGACGTTACGTAGATAAGAAAATTGCTTGGAGACATTAGACAGGAAAATCCAACCAGAATGAAGATATCCTACCTTACAGTACAAAACATCGAGACTGCTTCGAAAACCAGGATGTATGGTCACCTTACCATATTGGTTTGATATGAATTTAAATAAATAAAGCTGTCAGAAGTTTCAGGGGGTTGAACGCTAACCCCCCCCCCCTCTTTAAATACAGCCCTGTTTCAGTGTATTAGTAGGTTTTAGTGATTCTGTGTTAATAGCTTTAAAGTTACAATTTTTGAGTTAATGTTGTTAATAGCTGAATACAACTACAGACATGCTTTTTCTGAAATTTTTGTTATCCACTAAACAAAATAGTAGCAAGGATTTCAGTTAATTTTGTGATTCTTTTAACATTTAGAAATAGCACCCTCATGTTGCAGAGAATGTAAAGTGTCACCATTAGCAGTCCATTTAATGAAAGTAGTTTTGAGCTTAAAGACAATAGCTTCCCTAAATTACAGGTACCCTGTAATTGTAATTTGCAACCTAGATTTGCTTTCTCTGTCTTCATATACAATGACATTAAAGCAAAATAAAACCAAAAAATGCATATATTATTGTTAGGTTTAACTAATATAACATTACTGGCAAATTTCAACTAAGCAGCCTGATTAGAAATTCTGGATCTATCTGAACGTTGTGTTTTTACCTTAATTTCAAATGTCGTAGGGTTTACAACCTGTTGTTAATAATAATATAAAGAAATATTATGGGTTATAATGGATGTTAAGTACATAGATGGGAATGTACTTTGTATAGGAATAATATATAACCCCCGTTTCCTCGTGGTTTCATAATCCTGATCTCCTTAATCAAACAAAAAAAGATATAGATAGGCTGAAGGAGAAATTTGTAACTACAGAGGTAATACTAATGGGAGACTTTAATATTAAGATTGGGGAAAGTGATGCATATGTTGGAAATGATTGGATGAGTGATGAAATGGTGTTTAAAAGAGAGAAATTTAGGTAAAGCAAGGACAAATTTGTTGATAAAGGATGTGAAAAATTTATTGATTTTTGTGAGTTGAATGCTTTAGAAATTTTCAATGGAAAATATGGGCAAGATGAGCAAGGGGAATTTACCTTTGTTAGCAATAATGGGCAGAGTGTAATAGACTTTGTGTTGTGGCCTCTTAATTTAGGGCACACTTTAAGGAATTTTAAAGTATTAAATTTAAGCTCAACCAGCGGGCATTTTCCACTGATTGTGGATTTTATGGTGCACACAGCACAAGTGATACACAATCTAGAGTGGAAAGGTATTGTAAAAAAGAGTATATTAGTTATAAATGGAAAGAAGAATTTTGTGACACATTTAAACAGACTCTAGATTCAAATTATGAAAAGATACGTCAATGTGGAGTAACACTCATGATAAAGAATAATCAAATAGAGAGTGCAACGGACATCCTTAATACTGTTATGCAAAGGGCGGCAGAGAAAATGAAAACAAAAAAGAGGGTTTACATAAATGATAAGGACTGGTTTGATGAAGAATGTAGGGTACCAAAAAGACAAGTAAAACAACTGCAGGTTAGGTGGAGGGAATTAGTGATAGAAAATTTAGGGACGATTATATACAAGGGAGGAACTCACATAATTTATTGTTAGAACAAAAGAAAAGGGACTGGAGAAAAAGAAATGAAAGGAATTTGATAAAGTTTTTAAATGAAAATAATGTTAATAAAGTATGGCAGGCTCTTAAGTCAACCTACAATAAATGTGTAACTAAACCCAATATTGAGCCAGGACAATGGATGGAGTATTTTAAAACATTATATGGGGAAGACAAGAGTGTAGGATTTCTGGAAATAGGGAATGTTTTTGTAGAGATATTGGATGGTGAAATTAGGAATGAGGAAATAATAAAACAAGTTAAGTTACTGAAGAAAAATAAAGCTACTGGAATTGATGGCATCCCAACAGAGTTTCTTAAGGAGTGGTGTACTGAAACAGAAAGGGTGAAAATTTTATTAGACTTATTTAATGTAATTATTAGAAAGGGTTATGTACCTAAACGATGGAGGGAAGCTATCATCCATCCTATATATAAAGGCAAGGGTAATGTTGACAAATGTTCGCAATGACTGCAAAAAAATTTACATTGGACAAACCAAAAGAAATATAAAAACAAGAACAAAAGAACACTTCAGTTACATAAAGCAAAAACAGGAAGATAAATCAGCAGTAGCTTGGCACTTTTAGAGAGAGACAAACACACCACAGACAGAAACCCAAAAATACTAAAAAACATCTCAGGAAAAGCAGACCTTACAACTTGGGAAAACATTTATATTTGGAAGAACAGAAACCGCACTTATAATTTTGAAACCCCGCCAGGAGACTTAATTTTGAAGAAGTTCTTCCAAGCACCACCAGAGATCAAGCTTACAACCAAGACGAAGAATGCGGGCAGTCGACAGGGAACTGAGGATGGGGGCAATTAGCTCCTGAAACATGTATTCGTTATAAAAACAAGTAAGTGATGTAGTGTTACAATCGACTCAATAATTACTAATGCTGACAAACCTAATAACTACAGAGGTATTGCATTATCATCTAATGTAGGAAAACTGTTTGCGGGTATTTTGGTGGCTAGACTACAAATTTGGGTTGAAGAATATAATATCCTTTCGGAATTCCAGATGGGCTTCCGTAAGGGAAGGAGAACAACTATAATTTATTTATTATAAAAACATTAGCAGATAAATATTTAAAAGAAAAAAGGGGTAAATTGTATATGACTTTTGTAGACTTAGAGAAAGCTTATGACCGAATTGAGTTACAACTTCTGTGGTACAAATTAGTGTGTAAGGGAGTAAGTCATCAGTTGGTGAATATTCTTAAAGCAATGTATTTTGAGAACACTTTCTGTGTAAGGGTGGAGACAGGCTCTGTAACAAGCGAAATTTAAAAAAAAAAAAAAAAAAAAAAAAAAAAAAAAAAAAAAAAAGCCTCAGGCAAGGATGTAAGTTAAGCCCAGTTTTATTTGATTTATAAATAGATTATGTTTTTCTAGAAATTGGAAGAAATAATAATTGTGTGCCAGGATCTAGTGGCAGGATCTATTACAGTAAGTGGTTTAAAACAATCATTACAAGCAATTTATGTATATTGTAAAGAATGGAGGTTAAAAGTGAACGAAGAGAAAACACAGATTGTGGTATTAAAAAAGGGGGGGGGGGATTAAGCAAATATGAAAAGTGGAAGGGAGAGAATAAAGATTATAGGGTGGTGCGTGATTATTTATTTAGGAGTAAAAATAGATGAAGGTAACAAATGGGAGAAACAAAAGAAGTTTGCACTGGCAAAAGGTAAAGGGGCTATGGCAGCAATTAGAAGCTGCAATATAGAGTACCCAATATAAATGTTAAATGGCTGCAGAAAGTTTATGAGATGGTTGTGGAGGCTAAATTGATGTATGGTATAGAAATATGGGGATTAGATCGAGGATGGGAAAGTATAGATGAGGTGCACAGGATGTTTTGTAGAGAAATACTAGGGTTACCGAATGCAATTGTAAGACAGGTAGCGCAACAATTAGAGATGGGCAGGGTGGTGAGTAAGGGTAAGATAATGGAAAGAGCTTTGAAATTTTGGTTTAGAATTTTAAACTTAGGAAAAAGTAATGTGTTAAGACAATGTATAGAATACCAAGAGAATAGTTTAAAGAATGGTGAATGGATAAGTAGTTTACGGAACATTTTGGAGAAAAATGGGTTAGGAGACATGTGGAGAAGGAGAGAGAATAATGTGAATAACTTTTGGAAAAAGGCAAGGAAAAGACTGGAGGATATAGAAATACAAAACATGTTTAGTGAGATAGCCGAAAAGAGTTCATTGGTTTGTTATATACCAATGAAAAATACATGGTGCAGGGAAAAATATATATAGTAAATAAAGATGAGAGAAAATCTATTGCATGGGTAATAACAGGAGCATGGAGGCTAAGAGGGTTAAGACAGGATATTCTTCAAAACCTATGTCCGATATGTGGTGGAAATGAAGACATTGAACACATAATATTTGTGTGCCAAGGAACAGAAAATTGGAGAAGAGAATTTATTAAAAGGAAGTGGTTGAAGGGGAATAAAAATATAGCTATAATTGAAATGGTGTGTAAAGATGGTAGGAGCATTGGATAGTTTTTGTGTAAAGCTAAAAATGGCTTTGGACAGTGGATAGAGATAAGTAAGGGGTAGTGTAGCTTACCAATAAGACGATGGACAGAGGTAGTGAGAAATCATAAATTCAATGAAATAAAGTGTTGAAATTTTGTTTGGAAAATTGTGGTGAATGTTTGATGGTAAAGTAATTAAAAAGTGACAAGTGAAAAGCAAGTGGAAATGGGACATGAAAAACAGGAGCAAGATAATTTATTGATGGGTAATTGTAAAATGTAGATAAACTGTAGTGGATGTCTACTGAATGAGTGTCCAGGGCCAAATTTCAGTACAAAATCTAATTGTAAATTTCTTAGCACTGTGACAATAAATACAAATAACAATATTACAGCAGGCATCAAAAACTGGTTAATAGTTCGTGTTGTACCATTTTCTTCGCTATGAAGTCATGCAAATGGTTCTCTTAACTGCCATGCAAAGTGATGTTGGTATGGTAAGTATGATGAATGATGGTGCACCTAAAGTGGTTGTGAAAAAACTCCTTTCATTTAAAAATTGAAATTCACGAATAATGATAAGTAATACACATTTTCCTCAGCAAGTTTTATTTATTCAGTTGTTGTTATTATTATTATTATTATTATTATTATTATTATTATTATTATTATTATTATTATTATTATTATTATTATTATTATTATTATTAAGTCATAATTATCAACATGATTTTTTAAAAAAGTCATAATTAGTGCAACTTCATGGGAGGGGCAAAAAGTTTTATAGTAATGAAAGATATCGGTTTGCTGAAGAAACAAAAGTCATATGTATTGCAGTTTAGTCTTTTCCCCCCTCGTGGTTTAGTAATGTATTTGCTGCACATTAATAAAATAGTTTAATCTACTGCTGTAGAAAGAATACTTATTATTTTAAGTATTAAGAAGTTAACAGTACAATGAAAACAAGGAGAGATTATGTCTAATATGGTGCTCATAAGATTGTCTTTATGTTCACAGCTGTACTAAAGACAGCTGTTTGGTTTGAACCTGTATTAAGCATCAAGTTGTTGAGTATTATGATTCCATAGTCCAACTGAAAAATAATGTTTACTCCCTTTACCTCTGTTTTTTCAACTTCACTTCTACCTATGTTACCTATGTGCTATCTCGGGCACAAGTTTGAGTACATGAGCACTTCTCGGTGCACTATGGAGCAGTGAGTTGATGGCCTGCATATTACAAGTTTTTATATTTAAACTGGACTAATAGAAAATAGCTGTAAAACATTTTTAACCTTCTTTCACTTACAAAAAAAAAGGAAGATAAGTCCATGATGTTAGTGCTTATTTCAAGTTCCTTGGCAATAGATACTAGATTAGACTGCAACCGATATTCCAAACAAAAACCCAACAAAGAGCAATAAATAATCACAAGTTATTTGCTAAGAAATTTATGATTTGGATAATGTACAAGCAGCTATTAAAAATGTAAGGCTTTTTAAATCTGCAACAAGGGACGTTAGTGTAAGAAATTTTGTTCAAGTTTGTGTTGCATAAGATGCTACTTTATTAAAGTTATTTTTGTATATCTGAATAATTGCTTTTTGTTTTTGCTGATGTATTTCACTTATTTTTCAACACACGTGTTAATATATTATGTGGTGTTGTATGTATAACTAAATGCTGACATTCTTTGTACATGGTAGGATACCATTTATGTTATAATTTGTATATTATTATAGAATGCAAATCAATGACATTTCTGTGTGTAGGTTAACAGCTTTTAAGTTGATGAATGGTAAACTGCTGTATACAAAGAGAAGTATTACATAATACCATACCACAAACTTTCCTATGGTATTATGTAATACTACTCTTTGAGTAAAGGCGGTGGTCCTGTGTCATAAATTTATGGCACGTAAAAGAACTTCAAGCCTGATAAAGAGGCCTCTGAGCAAAATTACCGGTGTTTCACGCCCAATATAGAATGGGATGCTAAAGACCACAGCAGAAAGAGCATCCATAAATAAAATTCAATGTAATTTTAAGTTTAACAACATTTCCTATTTTCCCACTTTATTGAAAATGAGTAAGACATTGTCAGTGTAAGACAATTAAAACTGATCTCAATATTCTAGCACAAAGATGGCAAAAATGGGACTCGCGAGTCATTTTGACTTGTAGGTGCCATTCCCTCTCTGCCACTGTCCCTTTGTTTATCACATGCTGCTGAGTGATGCAATGCATGTTGCATATTTGGTGACTCGCGGAAGGAAAGCGTTTTCGCCACCCATGTTCTAGCAGATGAGTAAGAACTGAAAGGAGTGCAAGTTCTAAATAAAGTCACCTGTGCATTTAATGGATTTCTCTCCATTACCGACCGCAGTGTTAGTTCCGCTAACGACCACCCAAAACGTCCGTAAAAAGCGCCCTATACGCACCCTACCCCCACCATTGAGTTGAGAATCTGGTATTAATTTGTGGTTTCTCTGTATAATTTAAACAAGTTTTGAGGTTAGTGACAAATTGCGAATTATGGAAGCGATAAGAGTGGCTTTGCAGTGTGTTTTCGATTCGATCCTCTTCCGATCCTACTTTCCAAGAGGAAAGTTTTGTTTTAGCATTTTTCCCTTCTTCAAAAGCAGTTACAATCAGTTTAAGTTTGCTAACAATCGTCTTTAAGGTTGACGAGCAAATGTTTAACTTCTGCGCTATATCCACATTTTTTTATATTTGGATTGCGATCTGCTTCTTCAAGGAGTTTAAGTTTTTCACTGTTGGTTATTTGCCGCACTTTCTTTTTCTCCATTGCAAGCAAAAAGTTAAAATACAATTTACGTATGTTTGGTCAACACTCAACAGTAGAAACTATCATTGGTTTACCACACCAAGTTAAAGCATTCTCTATCCCGTCCACACAAGTATACATACATGCTAGTCATTGGCTGCCAGTCTCCACCCCGTGACCAAGGAATGACCAAAGTAGCAAATAAGGATGTCAAACTTCGAACATGTAGAACGCCCACTCCCACTGGACCGACCAAGGATTGACCAAAACAATGAACGAGGACGTCAAAATTTTGAACGTAGTATGCGGGACCGCAAAAACATACTAAACAAAGTTATTTATTAGATTTGATGCATTTTGTGCTGGAACTTTTATAATTCAACGTAATACACAGGAAAGTGTTAATGAGGAACATGCTAACGAGGTTCCACTGTAATGACATACAACCTTGTAGCAGCAAGGTCACGATATATGACTAACCTATGACAAAATTATTTTAGACTTGAAATAAATCCCTTACCAATGCAAAAATACCAGCAAACAAGAATTAACAGTACGGGAAAATCTATTTATCACTGAGGAAGGTACTCACATTTTCAATTTACCTACGAAATATTAGGCTTGTTCATTGGTTAGGAAATTCTATTTAATAACTATTTTTAACTTGGAGTCTCTAATTTTAGTAATGTAGGTTTTTCATTGCAAACCTTAACAAATAAATTTTGCACAATGGTTAAAAAATGCCTCGCTCCCAATATTGAGCTCTTGACATGCTGTAATCATCCCTTATTTTAATCTATTGAAATTACTGCACATATCACTCAAATGTCATGATACAGAGAAACTGATGAATTATTACCTCAATTTCTATTACTGGAATCACAATATCCATGGCGCTTTCAAAGACCTCAGTAACATCTGCAAAAGAGAAAAAAATTACTGCTTAGACTAAATGTTCAAATGTGTATGCACATTTCATAGTGATTAAGTTCATTGCTGTTGGTTATGAAAGATAAAGCTATAGATACAGTTACAGTTGAACATGGTTTTTCACAATTTCATAGCAATTATTAACCTTCATTTGCCTTTGGGTAGAAAGTATGAGTGCCGTACAAAATAATATATAAATGTGGAAAGAAATTGTGATCGATAGAAGTATACTTAACTTATACAATCTGTTAGCATTTTTTTTATTTACAGAACCTGCATACTCAAAATTTACCTCTCCAACTTTGAGACCACAATCAAATATCCTCCGTAAATAGTTTTTACAACTGCAGTTAAAAAATAAATATACAACTGCAAAATTAATAATTACATTAATAAGCGCATTAAATAGCAAAATAGGTCACTGTTACTTTTGACGGAAGTGGCATCTACAAGGCCATTCTTTTTTAGTTATTTTATCAATTGCCAGTATACGATACAGAATATTATACACATTTTATATTTTTTATGTTATTTTCTATTAACTGAGGTAAAAATCTCAGCCTCTAAAAAGCATAAATACAACCCCTTTCTCTAAGCCCTTAATGGGCCAGTTCTCAAATGAGATACATTTATTTTCTCTAATTTTAGTCCATTTCATGTTATATAGTAGCAGTTTTCTTTTGATTATTGAGGTATTATTGAAGATGATTTGTTATTCATGCAATTGGAAATTAACTCCATGAAAATTTAGTGAGATAGCCACCTTGCTACAAGCATCATAAGCCATGGCATCATCACATTTGCTAGTTAAACCCATTCACTGGTTTGACACTTTTTGACTTGTCTTATATCATTGTACCATGTACAAATTATGATCATCCATCCATCCACCCACCCATCCATGTGTAGCTGAACCTGTTTTAAAAGAGTATTACTTACTGACTGCTGTTGCTGCCTCTTGATACGCAGCATCATTATACCGTGTATTGTCCAATGGTGCTGCTGTTGACGCAAACATCTCTCTAGTTTGGGATGCACGCTTTGAAGGCATTGTCTTTTTCCTCTTCCTGTCTTATACACTTTTAATCCTCATCTACTATGTCCTTTGTCTTTCGTTTCTAATTGTCACAGCAAGTTTTTAACTCATTCCTAAAACAAAAGCACTTTATGAAAACAAAAGCTGCAATAAATAAATTAAGCATATCTTTTAATTTGATAAAGGGTATCATTTATAATAACTAAAAATTGATGTTGATATCTCAAAATAGTAAAACAAGTATATGAAGATGATGCTGTAATCTAACCTTCCAATGAGAGCTCATAATGTAGCTCCAATGCACTTCCTATATGCTTTAAATATTTATAAAATAACAGGTAGCCGTTTCTTTCTTTTTTGTGACAGCAGGTTTGCTTTGCACACATCCATAACAAGTGCAGCAGCAAATGCAAAACTGTGGTGCATACCTCAATACACCATTATTTGTACCTACATGTTAATGCCAAACAATATACTTAATCCGAAGTAAGCTACTGACCATCATCTTCAAAATACTACAGAGCGGTCCCTCAGCACTCTGGCTGGGAATTGCACGACAAGCTTGTGCGACACGTCTGAATGAACTAAAGGCCATGGGCTCTTCCACTTATCGGATATGTAGCAGCGGGCTTCAGTCAGCTGTTATTGCTTCTTGTGTATAAACGCGAGACACGTGTGCATTTGTGCGCGATTGAATTATTGGATTATTACAACCCAGAAATGGTACTCAAATTTTCGCTTGAACAAAGACTTTTTATGTATGACATGTATGTGAAAACTGACTCATGTAGACAGTGTTGGCAATTTCACAATAAATTTCCTGGTGTTCCAGTTCCAAGTAGAGAAACAGTTAAGTTAGATATATAGCGAATAAAGTGAAGAGAATGGGATCATTTAATGTTGTAAGTTGTAAAAAGAAACGAAGGGTTCTAACGGAAGAAAAACTTGATGAAATTGGTGAAGCATTTGAACGGTCTCCGAATAAATCTTTACGATGTGTAGCACAAGTCAGTGTTTCAAAAACCTCAGTACACAGGTCTACAAAACTGTTGAAATTAAAACCATACAGAGTGACTATTGTCCATCAATTACGGCCACGTGATGATGAAGCCCGCGTAAAGTTCTGTAACTGGATGTTACAAAATATTGCTGGCGTACTGTTGACCCACATCTAATAATTTTTTCAGATGAGGCATGGTTTTATTTGACTGGCCATGTTGCTTCACAAAACAATAGGTATTGGTGTACTGAAAATCCAAATTCAATTCACGAGGTTCCTTTACATGATGAAAAAATTGGTGTATAGTGTGCTGTAACAGCAGAACGGATAATAGGCCTCATATTTTACGATACCGTAAATTCCGATAGGTACCGCAGAAATATTCTCGCGCCATTTTCTGCAATGTTGACAGATAATGAGAGGGAATATGGCTATTTTCAACAAGATTCTGCCACAGCTCATACTGCGGAGGCTTCCTTGGAAGACATCAAGGATGTTTTTGATGACAGAATAATCTCTAGAGGGTTATGGCCGGCTCGATCACCGGATCTTACTGTGTGTGACTTTTATCTGTGGGGAACTCTCAAAAATAGAGTCTATAGGAATAATCCTCGCACCATAGACAATCTTAAAAACAATATAAGAACAGAAATTAGGGAAATTACGCAACAAGAACTTATGTGTGCGAATGGTAATTTCATCAGAAGGTGCCAAGAATGTTTATTTGCTGAAGGACACCACTTTCAACACTGACTGTGAAAAAGGTTAGTACTGATAAAATAAAAAGTAATTATGTTCATTCAATAGGTAATCAATATATTGTAATAATCATCATAAAATCAGTAACAATATGGTATCAGTAACACTAATGAGAATAATAAACAGATACACTGAATAGAGCGTGCGGTACACGCATCGCGACTACTGGCCAGATAGCTATGGGGTCGCGCGCAGAACATGCATCGCAACTACTGGCCAGATGGCTGAGGGACCGCTCTGTACATGCCATTAAAATACTTAAGCCAAAATCATAATCTTTTTGGATTTGTGTAACTTATTTTTCACCTACCTGGACTGCTGTTCAATTGCAAGGCCAGCTTCTCCCACATGGCATCCTCCTTTTTCAGAGATACCAGATCGGTTTTCTTGTTTTCAATAATTTCTATGAAATTGGATGCCAAATCTAATAATATGTCAATCTCTTGCTGGAAAAGTTTGGTGTTCTTTTAATTTCCATTGCACAATCAGCCACCTGCTTCTATTGCAACAAATGCTAAACGAAAAACAAATGGCAAACACAAAACAAACTTCGTTGAAGTTGCTCTTGATGTACCATATCTTTAAAAATCCATGTGAATAGTGTGTAACAAATCATAAAGACTACAACAATTTAAGAGCAGGTCAATTATATACATGCTTAGGTATATGCAGTAATCAAGACAAGATGCTACAACAAACTTAATTCCTGAAGGACACACTTCTTTTATGAATCAAATCTTTTAATCTATGTCTTTATCATCTCAATAGCAGATATGAGTATTTCATTAATTTTCAAAATCAGTTCAGAATATGGAGGAATGCATTTAGCACTTAAATACATTGTGGCCATGTCCAATCTTACTGTAGTGACTATTTGGAGGCAGGGATGAGGTAAGTTATTGAGGCAGCACCAAAACATAATGCCCAAAGGTAGGGCAAGCAGTCAGAGGTACCACAAAATGTTCATAGCAAGCACTAATTTAATAAGGTTAATTCACTGAGTCCATTGACATCTGCTTTTTGCCTTGTACTGAATCACAGATTTCATTAAGTACATGTTTGTAAATATTGAACAAATTGATTCCGATGCATATCACAACAAAAATTTCTGCAATATACGATTCCCAACCCCTCGCCCCCTTTTTTTTTTGTGTGAAATTCAAAGAATATTCACTACCTCAGTAATCAAATTTGGAAGCAAATCAATCACACTACTCTCCCAGCACGTAACTTAAGTTGTGAAAATAGTACTGCTCTTATGGGCCATACCTTTCACTGCATGCAACTTTAAATTTAACCTGACATCTAGCTGACAACATTAGCTAAAGATATGGATAAGAGAAGCGTGTTATGCAAAACCCAACTGGTACTTTGTTTTCACAATAATAGGTTTTACTTTTAATATAGTGCACCCAACACATCATGTAAGAGGCATGCATTGCTGCCATTTTATTTGTGTTTGCTCCATGGTGTTTGCTGGTTACCCACATTTGTATTACAACTGGAAATTATTTAAAATGGAATAGAGAAAGCAGAGCTATTGCTGAGGAGCAAGGAGTGCAGTCCCATTTGTAAAAAAGCTAACAGATGCCACTGCCATGTATCTGCTATCATAAAGCCTGTAATATTTTTTTCAGCATTGTCTGCACCATACCCAGTGCTGTTTGAATTTAAACAAAAGGAACATACAGGCTGTTTTAAAACTCCAGATTTGATTAAAAAATAAAAAGGTGGCTTATTATTATTTAGTGTGGTGGACTTTATGACTGATGTGAAATAAAAAGTCTGAAAAATAGAACGAGAACTTTTTGGGCATTACACCATTTGTATCATTTTCAAAAACTATTTTCTGGGGCAGTGGCCCATACCATCAGTTTCTGGATTGACTGTCAGTGTTCTCCTGTATTATAGTTTGCTTTTTCCCTGGTGGCAGTTGGAGGAATCTCTTCATTAACAAGTCTTCTGGCAGGATTTCAAAGTTGAAAACCTGTCCCTATTTTTCTTATACTGTAACTTGTCTTGCCTGTGGTGTTCCCAAGTTGTTTGGGTTCTCTATTGATGTTGTGTGCTTCCTTCCAAAAATGCTAGGCAACTGAGATTTGTCTTGTTTTGTGTTTATGTTTCTGTTTCTAATGTGTGCTTTTGCTCTGGGTGTTTGTTTTGCCAATGTATATTTTTTGACTCATTGAAAGGCAGAGAATTGGTATGTGAATTTCATGGAAAGTCTCTCTTTTATCTATGCTTGAGGGAGGTGTGATGGTGTCCTTTATTCTTTTTTGGTTTTGGCCTTTTACTTTCTATAGCACTAGCTCCATCCCATTCTGCTAAGGTTTTTATGCTGTTCAGTTCTAGTTTGTATTCCTTTGCTCATGGGTAAACTGTTTAGTTCTGCACATTTATGGGGAACTGATTATGATTTGTGTTTTATGTAGCTATTGGTATGGGTAGGTTTTCTATATATGCCAAAGGTTAGACGAGTTTTATTTCTAATGATTTCAAGATATAAGGATGGCAGCTATCCAATGCATTCTTCCTCCATGTTAATTTTATGGTGGTCTCTTGAATGTGTAACAGCTTCAAAGCATCTTCCAAGCATTTATAGGGACTATTACAAGTAGGTTATCTACCTAGCAATGCCATCTTTTGAAAGTCCAGGGGAATGTCTTTGTTATTCTTGTTTCAAACATTCTTAAGAAGGGTTATAAAAAAGGTGATAGTGGGCTGCTCATAGCTAAACTTGAGTTTTGCTTATAGTAGTTTTCAAATGAAAGTGAAATAATTCTGATCTAAGCACAGGTTTGTTAATGTAATATATTGTGACTTTGTCCAGTTTTCTCAACTGTCATTCTTCTCGGTTCTCACTGTCACTGTTTCGTTTTTATGTAGCTCTCACCTTCACTGGGGTTCACTTCACTAAGATGAACTAGTTCAATGCTCCGTCACTTCACTTCTTCCTTCATGATGCAGCCTCTTCACACCAGGCAGTTCGCTTCACTCAGGAGTCGAACACAAGACCTCCACAACCTGTCACTCTGCAATAGCACTCGCTGCACATCACAACAGTCATCACCAATCGCAACTAACTCAACCACTCCTTGGTTGCAGCAAGAGTACTAACTCATATTGTGACGTATGCAGAGATTATAGGACATACGTCTCTCTGGTCACCGGGATTTGAGATGGCAGTTGGAACTTGGGGTAGGGAGAGTTAAGAATCTTTAGGAGGGGATGAGTTGTTTAGCGTCTCTGACGCTTGAGGATAGCGTGGCTTGAGAAAGCGAGTCAGGAGGTGACCTTCGAGCTGTAAGGACGTGCAACTGCCTTCTCCGTGCCAAAGCATGATGGCCTCACCCGGCGGACATGTGGGCTAAGAGTGTAAGCACTACGTTATCTATCTTTATATAATAAATTCATCAGCCATCCATTCTCTGGAAGCTTTAATTATGTTAGTGTAGAGTCCTTTCCTTCCTTTAAGCCATGTAACGTTTCAGATTAGTAATATTTTCTGTACTTTCTTTAGCTGCATCCCTCGTCGTAGCCTCGCCGCGTAAGAAGTTTGATTAATTTCCCGGTACATTCTTTGCAAGCGAGTAGCTCCCCATCATTTTTGAGTATAAATAAGAAGAGGCTACGACAATTGGTGGAGGCGCCGGGTATAATTTAATTTTTTTTTGTGAGATTTTCAAGTGCAAAATTTTTTTTCTGTAACGGTTTTTGGTCCTCCACGTGGTCGCTAAAAATGTGAATCTGTTTCTTGGCTTAAGGGTAAGGATTTTGATGGCATAATTTGTGATTTCTATATTCTAAATTTTGTTGCTTTAATTTCTGAAAGTCCCGTGTCTAAATTTTAATTTTGAGTTCATTTTTGTATTTTTTCCATTGTCTGTCGGCGTGACGCTAAAACTCCTGACTCCATTTTCCCCTTATTTTGACTTCATTTCTACTAAATTATATTACTGTGCTAAGTGGTTCGTGCTGGTCATTTTGAAGTATATATTTTCGTGAATTGTGAAAAGTGAATTGTGAAAATTGGGTGATATTTGTAACGTTGATAATGTGGTTGCGTGTGTGAGCTGATTTACGTAACATTGCATTCTGGATTGCGTCATATTGAAAGTACTAACGACTCGAAAGTGCAACAAATTATTTCAAAATTCATGTGTTGCGTGTTTAAAATTTGCGTGTGTATAAAAAGTGTGGTGCATCTGTTTAGAATAATAAAGTAATAAAATGAAAGAAGTCACATATATATATTGAAAATTTTTTGCATTGTACACTCGCGGAAAAATAGTGGTAAAGATGATGATAATTTTGCTTCACCGTTGCCATGCTTGGTTTATTTAGTTACGCAATGCATATTTTTGGGGAAAAATGTTTCACAATTACTCATGTAAGTAAAAGTTTCAGGAGCTACTACCAACCTTGCCAGTATTTTCACCTAATTAGGTTTGATGTGCCTCTAATATGGACCAGTACGATGTGGATGTTGATGAATCAGCTGTATGTGTGTTACCAGATTTTGGAAAGTTGCACTGGAGGTTTGTGGTAAAAAAAAAAAAAAAACATAACCTGTAATTATGTGAACATTGTGTGTGCTAAAGTTTGGACGAATGAAACAGTTTTACAACTCACACAGGTATGCTAAATTTTTATTATTTCACTGACTGATGCTTAATTAAGCTTTGCTTTTCAGGAATAATGTGCAATATAAATGTCTCTGCTAAATTAAAAGTGTATTATTATTTTGGTGTAACTTAAAATTTTGAATTATGTTTTGGGCATTGCAAATCATTTGTTTTGTTGTGTTATGCTGCAGGAATATGTTTAGGTACTGTGTGCTTAATTGAGCTTTCATTTTCAGGAATGTTCTGTGACAGTATTGTTTTGAGTAATGATGTGATTTTGTTTTGTTGCATTCGATGCACTGTTAGTGTAGAGTCCTTTCCTTCCTTTAAGCCATGTAACGTTTCGGATTAGTAATATTTTCTGTACTTTCTTTAGCTGCGTCCCTCGTCGTAGCCTCGCCGCGTAAGAAGTTTGATTAATTTCCCGGTACATTCTTTGCAAGTGAGTAGCTCCCCATCATTTTTGAGTATAAATAAGAAGAGGCTACGACAATATATGGCTGCAGAGTTCTTGAACAGTCATTATGAATGTTCTCTAAAGCCCGAGAATAACAGAAATATCAAGAATGATCACCTTATGGATCGAAGACCTTCCCAGAATGCTTACATCAGCTGGAAACTCTCCAGCGACTCTCTGCTGGCTAGCGTTGCATTTAACATCATGGCATCAGCGGCTGGGTTTGTCACAATATTGCTGGGTTTCTTCTTGGATTTCTTCCAGACAAATTAGAGAGATCAATCATAAACAATATAAATACACCAGCATACAACTTATGGTGGCAGTCAGTAGCGTGGTTACCTGTGGCGGCTGGCAATGGAGGACTCTAGGGCAGCACCCTCCCCATAAGTAAACGTCCCGTAAATAAAATAATAAAAACAGGAAGAATAGGAAGGAAGAATAACGTCAGATGTCATTGCAGTATATATTTCTGCACTCCCCAATTTGGTTTACAGATTTTGTTTTGTTTGAAATGTTTTTGCAACGCTTAATCAGTGAGTAGCATAAATGCTTTCATTACAAGGTATTTCGGACTACATCGTCTGTCCGTCCCGGAATCCTTGCATTTATGGATGCTGTTAGAGGTGAGATGTGTGGGGGGCAATCCTTTGAATGTGGGTGAGGGGTGCAGAGATGTAATAGCAACTTGGCAGAGTCCGAGGCGCTTTGCTATTGGTTCTTTCTCCACACAGTCTTTTCCAAGTGGAGTCACTCAATTTCACTGCTGCCACCACATGAAAAAGAATTTACTCAGTCCTGTCTAAAACTTAAGCCTTTTTAAAACTTGATTTTAAATTTTATTTTATTCTTAATTTTTAGTGCATTTTAAAGTATAGCACTGTATAGTTAAAACGATTCAAAGCAGAAAATAAACAATTCCTCTTATGCTACAATCTTTGGTAGCTTTCATTTATCACTAATCGCATTGCATGCGCCCATATGCAGTGCTGTGATTCACACTGGTACATGTTAGTTACCACTGGTTCAGGGTTTGGAAGCATGTATTTAATTTAACCAGTGAATTCAGTGCAAATGATGTGCTCTTAGTGAGACCGTAAAATAATAAAGTGTGCATTTGAAGTAAAATTAATTAGTTTAGAACAGTAAATAGGAATGCATCATTTACATCATTGGTAATAGGTGTCTACTCCCCCCCCCCTTCTGCAACTCTTGAGAGGATAAAAAAGTTACCCAGGAGCACAATGAATGAAGACAGATTTAATGTTTAAGCAACATATTCTATTAAGAATGGACTTCACCTACAGAATATTAATTAGGTTAGTTTAGTTACAGTGAATTATTATATTATTTTTATTTATTTGTTTATTTAAAGGCATATAGATGCATAATAATTTTCTACGGTTTATTTTATACTCTTGAACATTTTTCAATGCATGTTGATTGCTGACACATTGATTGCACATACACAATTAAACACCAGATAAAGTTGGCAAGAGCAAAAATAAATTCTAGCATTTCCACTTAAGAAATTTGGTTCTTACTCTCATGTCTTGTGGCAGAAGAACACATTGGCTCCCATACCTCCTGAATCTCCGTTGTTTTCTTGACATTCTTGCCAGCAGCCAGTCGGAGAGCTGAGAGAAGAATTCCTATCCTATCTAGTTCGATGATGCCTCTGGGATTTTGTGGGTGAAGGCAAAATAATAACTGATTTTCCCATCAACTATTGAAGAATTATGTCTATTCAGGTGGCTAGCAATTTTCCCTTATGAAGTGCTTCTTAAATCTTATAGCTTAAACCTTCCCACTATCATTTTATGTTATTCAGTGGACCTAGCTAATTTGTCACACAATCTTCAACCTGGCTACCCAATTTAATTACAGCACTGATTCTAATATTGGTTGCAAACTAACCCAAGAGAGTATCTGAGAGAACCATCTAAACTCGGGGCTTCCCTCCCTATTCGCTTTCCTATGATGCCAGAATTCCAGCCTTTATTTCTTACAACAATTTCCATTGGTTCTTGGATAGCATTACATGGCATGCTATGACAAATGTGCCAAATTAGTGAAGTCACGCGTCCTGCTGATTTATCTGGCAAAACCCAATGTCTCTGTCCTTCTGTTAAGTACATGTTTCCTTTTCTATTGTACCAACTCCCTTGCAGATTAGCACGCATGTTAATGGACTTTCACCTCTCGTTTGCTAGCTCACCTGTTCTAATTACAGCTATGTTAAAAGTTGGATTCACATTTTAAATTATTCCCAATATTTTAACATTAATTATTAATCCTATTTCCAATATTTTATATACTTTTATTTCCTATGCTTATTTGTTATCAGATATGTCCCCTTACAAATGCCCCTCAGCTACGTTCATAAAATTGTGAACATAGTAATTTTTGGGACATAGTTGACAGTCCCCAAACAAAACTTATCTACAAATAACTAAAGCATGGTAAAAATAAATCAAAAAGATGAATAATAAATTAGGTTGTGTACATACTATTTACGTGCTGTTTGCATTGTGGTTGTGCTTGGTTTGCTTTGCATTTTCATACTGTTTGTAAATTTTCTAGCACAACTCGATACTTTGCATTTTTTTTAAATGCACTAGAGAAAGTTCACTTTCTATTTTCTTCGTTTTCGGGGTTGGTGCCACTCAATCCATTGTCCCAACTTTCCGAAAACTTTTGGGCTATTTTTTAATTACTTTTGCACTAGCCCTTGCTGCCTATTTTCTTAGGCCACTGCACTCGTGTTTGGTTTCACTTAAATGTGGTTACAAAAGATTGTTGCTGCAATGTTTTTCAGCAGTTACCTGCTCTCTTTGGGTTCTGTTAATACGTACTACAAAGAGAGCCAAAAACTATGAACTGGCTGCGCTGTGTTTTTCCTGTCTGCATCCTTGGTGCTCGTCTGCCACTGTCATAAAAAGGTGCGGATGAAATGATACAACATTTTTAAAACTACTTTTAAAGGCGCTCAGACCCAGAAACCATTGAAGCGCCGAGAATCGGTTCTGGATGGCAATGGGTGAGGGATGCCGCTGAGCGCGGCTTGTCCCAGGAGCATCCTGGGACTGCGACCTTCGAGAAGGTGAACTCTTCTTACTGCGCGCACGCGGAGGGTCTTTCAGAAAATCTTCCCTAAGAAGTTTCTGCTTTCATTTCTTTTCCGTGCCTTGCGACTTCAGTACCTTAGGACCAGCTTTAGATGGCTTGATAACTGCCAGAAATGGACGGCCGGATGGTAGTGGCGGTCAATGCAGTCATGGTCCAGGTCTGTTTTTCGACATCCTTTCGGGATACAGGCGGGGAAACAACAGAACTAAATGTAACCGATCGCAGGAGCGAAGGCTGGCGCGCATCGTAACGCCTCCGGGCTTCAGCGAAGGAGTGTTTCTCCTTTACCCGGATCTCCTGGATGGCCTTCTCGTCTAAGTACCGCGGACAGTCGGCAAATGACGCAGAATGAGACCCTTTGCAATTAACGCAGACGGGGGCTGTTGAACAGGTACCTTCGTATGAGGGCTAGCTACATGATGCACTGATGGTAACGGCACTCTTACATGAGACTTGCGTATGCCCAAAACGTTGGCATTTAAAACAACGCAGAGGTCGAGGAATATAAGGCCTCACCGCAATACGTCCGTACCCTGCTGAAATGCTCGTGGCAGATCGACGCCATCAAAAGTTACAAACAGGGTACGAGTGGGTACCAATACTCCGTCGCGTTTGGCCTGCACTCGATGCACTGCTGTCACCTTTTGATCTGAAAGATAGTCGACGAGTTCATCGTCCGACATACCATCAAGGCTATGGATGGTACCGACGCCTCGACAGGAATTCAAGGTGCGGTGATTCTCAACACAGATGGGATAACCGTGGAGAAGCGTAGCGCGCAACAAAGTCTTAATTTGCTGATCGGACTTTGTACTAATAAGGAACCATTCCGTAGAGGAGTGCACGACTGAACCGCACCAGCAATAGCATCAATGCCCTTCTGAATAATACAAGGGTTCACCTTCTCAAAACGTTGTCCTTCGTCTGTTCGTGAAATGATCAAGTAACAACCAGATGTCGGTGGTGCTACTTCTGTTACAAAGACTTTTCGGCGCTTGTTAGTAATGGAGAAAGAGGGCTCCTTAGCGAAAGAAATCCTCCACCATTGCAACCGTCTCCGACCTCGGGCTATGACTTCCCGGATACCACGGCTTGGGTGAGTGGCCCATCTATACCAGGCTCACCCCAGCGTCACACCTGCCAGAACATAGACAAAGGGACCCAATGGCCGTCGGTAGTCAGCAGCTCATGCAATGCCCCCCCCCGCGGGACTGCAGTTGAAAAGCGGATACGAACACAAGCCCTACATAATGACCCCGGGTGGTGGGGATGACGCCATTACCCACTCACCCAGCTGCGCACCTAGTGTGCGTGTATCCGTCAGGCTGTGTTCACGGAGGATTAAAATAAATAGAATGGTAAAATAAACCAAAAAGTGCGTGGGCGTTTCGCATGCAAAGTAGGCCGGCAAAGAAGGTAAATAGATGTGGGAATGAATGGACGTGGTGCGAAATGTTCGGAAAGAGAAGAGACAAGAAAGAAACGATGGCAAAGGGCGGTATGGATCGAAATGCAAAGAACGCACGAGAGCCTACCTTGAGTCCCCCGGTCACGACGACGAATCCACCTCGACCGGACGAGGGTGGAGGGATGATGGGGATGAGTGGCTCGGGCATCCCGGGTACGCCAAACCCGTACTCACACAAGGTGAGCCCCTGGCGGGACCTCTTTAGGAAACTATCCACTCACCATAGTTCACGTTACGAAATGCTGGCAATTTCCTGGCAGATATTTTGTTTTAATTCTTCCAGGGTGTGTGGGTTTGTCTTGTACACTTTGTTTTAAGTTACCCCAGAGATAGAAATCACAGGGGGTTATGGTCCACAAATCTCTACTAATAATTCTGTCCTCAAACACACTTTCATAAAGTGTGATTTCTTTGGTGAAGCCATGTCATGGCTTCACCAAACAAATCGACAAAAAAAAAAGCACATTTCAAGAAACAGAAACACATTAAAGATCCACAAATCTCACCCAACAAAAAAACAAAATGGTTTTCAAGAAGTTCACTTTCCACCCAAGGATTCGCTACAAATTTTACAGCATCTTCAAAAAACACATTTGCCTAGCTCCACAAAATAGATTGAGTCTAGAGAAACTACTCTGCAACAAATCAAAGGACCAAATCCCCCAGAACAAAAAAGCAGAAATCTATCAAATTAATTGCCCAGAATGTGACCAAATATACATAAACAAAAGGGACCAGACTAAAACATGACACACATCAAATACAAACATTTAGACAAATCTGCAGTTGCACATCACTTTTGGACGACAAATCACATCACAACAAATGTAACACTCTTAAAGCTGGCAAAACACACAGCAGAGTGGAGCAATTAGCTCTGAAACTGGTTAAGTTGTAAAATATGTAAGCAACGTTAAGTGTTTCAACTCCAACTCAAATTTTATATATATAAAATACAGCTTAATTTACTGCACATCCAATACGGTATAGAAGTATGGGGTGGCTGTAGTAATACCCTCTACCCAGAGGGTTCTGGTGCTCCAAAAGAAATGTATCAGGACAATGTTCAAAATGGGAAGACGTGAATCCTGTAAGGAAGTTTTCAAAAGAGAAAGAATATTTACTGCAGTATCTTTGTACATAAGGTATATAGAGTAATCTGTCTGACAGAACTGCACTAACCTAAAACAAATAGTGAAATACACAGTCACTACACAAGGTGTAAATTGGACTTGCACCACAATACAATAAACAAAGATCATTTGATAATTGGTTTATATATGCAGAATCAAGTGCCAGTTGAAGTAAAAGGTGAAAGCAACAGCATTAGATTTAAACAAAGTGTAAAAAAATCTCTCAAACAATACTATATATAATAATGATTTTTCTAAACTGACCTACTGTAGTTTTCAATGTTTATTTTCTTTGTACTTGACAATGCTCAAAAGAGTGTATATAATATTAATGATTTTCTTTAACTTGTACTTGACAATGCTCTGAACTTGTAATTGGGTATATGGGCAATAAATTATCATTATCATTATTTTTATTATTATTAAAATGGTTAACATGAACGTACTCATTCCCAAAGTTCGAAGCACTAAGCACCAAAGTTCATTGGCTCTAGTTCAAAAAATAGAAAATATAGAAATTAATAATACACTCATCTTCAACCTCATTCATCCGTTCCCAAGCATCCTAACATAAAAACTATTAAAGATCCAGCAACTGGTTGAAATCGATTGGAAAAACTGCAGAAGAAACCCAACAATATATTACATTAACAAACCTGTGCTTAGATCATAATTATTTTACTTTTAATGGAAACTACTGTAAACAAAATTCAGGTCTAGCTACGGGCAACCCACTTTCAGCTTTTTTAGCAGAACTCTTCAAGACCATGTTTGAAACAAGAATCAAAAGGCATTCCCCTGGATTTTTGAAAGATGGCACCACTATGTAGACCACATATTTGCTAATAGTCACTGAAAAACACTTGAAAGATGCTTTGAAACTTTTAAACCTTCAAGAAACTTCCATAAAATTCACCATGGAGAAAGAGTGCAATCAACAGCTGCCATTCCTTGATCTTAAAATCATTAGAAATAAAATCATCTATCTTTTGCATATATACAAATAGCTACATAAAATACAACAGCCATAATCCAGTACCCATTAGCACACAGTACTCAACAGTCTTGCTCATAGGTTAGTAAACATACGCACAAGCAAAGAGGAGCACCAACAGAACTGAACAATATTAAAATTATAGCAGCAGAACATGGATTTGGGATGAAGCTAGTGATAAGGAAAGTAAACAAAGCCAAAACTATTTTTAAAAGATGGTACCATTATGTTGATGTGTTCAACATAATAAGTAAAAAATTCATAGAGGATACGCTAAAACTGTTGAACCTGCAAGAGAAAACCATCAAGTTTACTATAGAAAGGAAATTGATAACATGTTGCCTTTCCTAGATTTGAAATTAATAAAAATAAAAAATAAAAAAAAAAGGAAAATCAAATTTGGAATTCTTAGGAAGTCCATTCACGCACAAAGCTACATCAAAGCCAATGGTTTTAATCCTAGACAACACAAGCATGCAATAACAAACACACTCACTCATAACCTAGTCAACAAACCATTAAACAATGTGGAATACAACAAGGAGCATACAGAAATTTTAAAAACTGCAGAATGAAATGGTTTTATCAAAGAAATAGTAAAACAGAAAATCCAAAAATTTATGACAACGCTGAAAAAAGAAAAACCCAATATGTAGTATAGAAAATTTACCTTCCATCAGATAAGCTATGCAGAAATTTCAAAAAAGCTTTAAAAAACACCATGTAATTTTGGCACCTCAGAATCTTCAAAGAACTTAATTAAATCAAACAAATTAGACAAACCTGAAACAAATGAAAAACCAGGGGTATATCAGATTAGCTGTTTGGATTGTGATAAGATTTATACAGGAAAAACAAAGAGAAGCTTAAAAGTGAGGAAAAAACATTTCAGAAATATCAGATATAAACAGATAACACAAATCAGCAGTGTCGATCATTTCTGGAAAACTAACCACAGCATAAATGGAGAAATTAAACTCTTACAGACCACCAGAAATGGTAAAGAATTGGATGTCTGGGAGAAGATCTTTATTAAGAAACATGAAGGACTTGTGTTTAACTTCGAGATTCCTAATGGCGTCAACACCTATACAAAATTGTTCCAACTTACGCCACCAGAGGATACACTTTCAACTACCTTTGGTCCTGTCATTCAAACCAGTTGACAGCAGCTGATGATGTAGACACGGTGCTATGAAAACATGTTCCTGCATTATGTGTAAGTGAAACCTATGAGTGTTAAGTCGACCAATTCAAAACCTTAAATGTTTAATAGCATTAATTTTAATATGTAGTCCACCACCACCCTCCACTGTAAATCACAGCATTAAGTCTGTGAGGTATGGACTGCACTAGATAGGACATTTAGGCATCTTCTGTTACTTTCCCATACGTGTCTTACACGAGTTCTCAGAGCAGCTGCCATTTTTGTCTTCCCTAGTTTCCAATTAAACTGCAATAGCCTCTATATACTACTCTATAAATTTGAGATCCGGGGATCTGGCAGGCCATTTGATGACAATTTTACTAAGGCTAGCAAATCATGCCAGCATTAATTTCAATGTGTGCACGCTGCTGTTTTCTTGCTCATAATTATGCTCGGCATTTCCTTAGCTGGATACACAGTGCAAACAGAGGGTAACAGCTGGCTTCAGTACTTCAGTGTATTCTTCTGAATTCATGTTACTGGGTACCTCAATTAGCTTTCTAAGCATATCAGCCATCATTCATTCCCAGAATGTAGGACAATCTATTACTTCTTGTCCATGCAACAACATGCTTAAGAGAGTATCTGCTGTCAAGTTGGCGAATCGTTAATCTTCCATTCTCGTCTGGAGAGAACAGCGCATTCATCCAAATTACTGTGTTCCAGAAATGTACAGGAACAGCTAGATATTGCAAACAGAAGGCCATTCAGGACTCTCAGTGTTCAGTCTTAGCACTTCTTTCTTGACAGGCTGCCTGTGGTGGATTCTGTAGCATGGAACCTGTTCTTAAATGTCTGGTTGCAAACATCCAGAATGAGGCCTTTCTGCAGTGAAATTGCATTCAAGAAAAGATTCTGATGGCTACCTGTAACTAATTCTTAATTCTGCTCCTCTCTCATCTTCCTGTGAACACCAGTTTTGTGTTTATCTTTTAAGCCATCCTCCCCCTCTTCTGAAAATGACAAATCCAATGGTGGACACACATTTCATTTTACCCTATTGCTTCAGCTACGACAGAAATGAATGTCCACACTTCCACATTCTGACCATGTATCCCTTGTTACCCTTAAAGGGTAGGGTATGGTATGGTGGAGTACTAGTAACAATCAACTACAACAGTAAACACTTTGTGAATCAGTTGAGACAAAGCAATGAGGGCAGGGGGAGAGGGGGAAGTAGAAAGGGAGAGTATGAACCTGCAGAGTAGCTCCAAAATAGTCGTTCTTCCTGTAAATGTAGTTTACAAGAGCTTTACTACATGAAATGAAAACTGAAACAAATATACACATGTGTTTTTTTTTTTAAACTATAGTACAACCCCAGTTATACATTTTCAAAGGGAGATGGTTAAAATAATGTACAAATGAGAAAATCAAAAAAGTGAATTTTTTTAAAAATTTAAACTGTTTTTCTTTTACTCTAATTGTGTATTATTGAACATAAAAAAGCAATAAATGAAGTAAACACAAAAAATAAACACCATACAATTCAGAGTAATGGTTTAAGGGGGCAAATGGGTTTAAGTTCTATCGTTTAGAGTTTTTTAGCTAAGAACTTAATATTTGGTACACATTCTACACAGCTTAAGTGCAAGACCATCAAAGCTTCATTTCTGTGGCATTAATATTTTTTTTAATTATTAACAAAACTTGCTTCAAAATCTAACCCCATCTATATGTGTGGAGCAAAATGTTTTTTAAAAAAAAACTGCAGAACCCCTCAATTATGTGTAAAAACTTAAAGGCCAGAATTTTTATACTTGCTTCCTGAGAAAAATAAAAAAAATGTTAAAATACTTGTCGTACATTTTATTTAATGAACTATTTGATATATAAAAAGTATGATACTTAGTTTCATTAATCAGAGTTTCTAGAACATTCAGTAAAATTTCCTGCCTCATTGTATTAAAATTCTAGGAAGAGAGAGCTTTTGAATGCTGTAAAATGCTGAAAAAATACAATTGGAGAAGCCTGATGTTTTGAAGTTGGCATGCAGTTAATTAGGGGATTTTTAGCACAGACCTTATTAGAAGTGCCCTGGTTTCTAGGCTACACCCTCCTTCTGAGATGTCTCCTGAAAACTGGTCCTTGCCAGCTTTACAGCTCATGGTAGTGCTGGAATTTCTTGGTATCATGTCTCTTTGAGATGGATATTCACCCCCTGTTCCTTCGAGGCTCCAGTTCATAAGTTTTCTAGCCTGGAAGAAGTCCTGCAGGTACTGAATGGCAACTGTAGTTGTAGCAGTTCCAAATTAAATTTGCAAGCAGCCACTCCAACTGCTCATTTTACATGCTGTGCAGCTCCAAATGAACTTTTGGGGCAATGGTTCCAGATCACATTGTGCAGACTTCTGTTTGCATTCTGCAAATGACACCTCCAAAACCTTTCAAGCAGTGCACCTGAAGCCAGTCTCTGGTACACAGGCATTACTTTGGTCAAACAGCACTCTTGCAAAGGAGTATCAACATCCTTTTTGTGAAGACCTGGTTTATTTAGTCTTCCACTCTTTTACTTCCGCTTTCTGATGGAAGTACCAATTATATGGTCCAGCTGGACATTTTGTTTACTGAGGCTTCTCATCAGTAGAAATGCTGTGGTATAATGTTGCACATGTTGCAGTCTTCATTGCTGGTAAATTACATTTGCTGTAAATTAAGACCTTCTGGTAGTACCTCTGGAGCATCGCAATGGTTTCAAGTTCTATGACGACCTAGTGTCACATGATGTGATTGTCATTCACTCACAACATTTCTGAGTGCAGTTCCCAGGCTCTTCCCAATATGAGTAATGCATTCTTCTTACTTTATTTATTGAGACACTACCTCCATACACATTCTCATTACATAACCTCTTGTATGTGGATGCATCACCATCTGACAGCAATGTTGTGTAACACAAACCATATTGCTCTGAGCATTTCCACATTATCAAAGCTGTTTCAGCTTCCGTAGCTCCAGATGTTCCACTTTGGAGCATGTGTTATAAACCACTGTTGAAAGTCTTTGGAAGACAAGTGCCTCTCTGCATGAAAACATTTATAGCAAAGCTTGCTCATTACTTTGTAGTCTACAACAAAACCATTCATCATATCCACAACACAACTGACTTCATACATTGATGTATGCCCTCAAGTGTGTCATGTGTGCTGGCTGCAATATCCAACACTTGCATTGGATTTGTACTAATCATTACATCTGTATAAGCTTTTCTAACTTTGGTGTGTGCCTCCAAGAAGTTATTGAGAACAAATGACAGCCTCTTTCATCTGTACTGGATTATCATCGAATGTTGAGCTTTCCATCGGAGTCATGTTCATTACCATTGCAAATTACTGTAAAGCAGAATAACTTTGCCTCAAGTTGACAAATACCTGTGTTATCCTTTGGTTCACATTACAACCTGAGCAACTAGACTTGCTGCAGTGCTTTGAGGAGTAAGTTGCTCTTTAGTCTGATCAGTTCCAGTTTGTGACAGAAATCAAGCTGTACCTCACACAGTTTTATCTCTAGGCACTCTTGTCCACCATCGCTGCATAGGTACACATGAAGTGTTGCTTTCTACAGTTTGTTGCCCAATATTCTGCTTTACTTCCGAGGTCACTTTACAATTACTCCTAAGCTCCTCTTTCTGTACTTACTGCCCATTTCGATCTGCAGCAACCTTTCCCCCCCTCCCCACCATACATGCCCAGTGCTTTGTTTTACTTTTACATCTGGCAATCTGGGTTATCAAACAATTTAAAACTATAAGAAATGGTAATCACTTACTGTTTACTGCTGCACACATGGTTAACAAAATTAAAACCTAATTTCTCTATCTAGCTGCTATTACTACTACTCCTATACTACCAATATACCAATACTGCTATACCTAATATTACTTATAACTATACAGTGGAGTGTTATTCACAAAATAACAGGTTAGCACAGCGATTACTTTAGTAAATATCAATCTTCACAATGAAGAATGAACACTGTAAACAAAGACAGCTTCCCTCCTCACACCCTCTGCTTTCTGCTCGCACACGCTAGAATTTGGTGAAATTTACAATGGCACTTTGTTTAACTGCATAGCAGGTAGCATAATGGGAAAAACAACACAAAAATATTCTGATTAGAACAGATTTTAGAGCAGATTCAAATGTTAGCCATACACCTGAGGACATTTTAAAGAGTGCAGGTTTTCAAAAATGGCATACTTAATTGAGTTCCAGTGGTTGCAGGGTCATGCAACTTTGGAAATAGGTAAAGCAGGGTTCACAGACATGATTTTTGCAAAGCACCTAAAAAGTAACTTTTTGACAAAAAAAAAATTACAAACTTTCATCTGATTCCCCCTTAAAAAGTTATCAATTTTTCTTTCTTCTTTGATTTTCTCACACAGCCATACACCAGTCGATTACCTGCAATATTCAAAGAAATGCTGTTTACTTAGGGTTTGTGATAACCAGAGTTAGGATTTTTAGGTGCGCATCTTTTTTCTTAGGGTAAGTTACAGCTGTGCGGAAAGAGATCACAGTTTGAAATTTCATTTCTAGTTGCGAAAAGAGGCATTTTTTCTCACACCTTTTTCCCTTTTTTGGGACCTTTACCCCTTTTTGGCACCTTTATCCCATTTTCCCCCAACCATGCCCATAATCCCCTTTTTCCTCCTTTTTTCTTTTAAGTTTCATTCCAATTTATTCTTTAACTTTCAATTACCGTCTCCTCAGCTTGCTGTGTAAGTGCGAATAGTAAGCCTTCCTCTTTCAGTAAATGCTGCACGGGAATTGAAAGCACACCCGCAACAATGGAAAATAATTGTGTGTTGGACGAAAACCTCTTTCTCTCGCTTTACCGCTATAAAGTAGCCCGCAATAATGCAATTGACAATGAGTGATTCTATCCCACCAGAATCAGTAGCCTGCTGTTTGTGAATGTGAGTTTGTTACTGTGAGAGACGTCATCTATTTCCGTGGAGGCGAAGGCTGGGCACGCAGAGACAGCAGTAACCTCACCAATGCAGTTCCGAGAATTATTAAGACTGGGTTCTGCTCGAAACTACTAGAAATCGCTGAGACTGAAGTTCCAGCATGAATGAGAACATTCTGGTAATTGTCGCGTTGTTATAAGAGAATGTGGACAGAGAATGGGCGCAAGAGTGAGTTGTGTGACAGTCGCATTGTGTTAGCTCTCCAAACAAGTGTATTAGTACTAGATTTTATCATGCCAAAGGTGTCCAGTGCTCGATTTATTGTTCTGGCTGAGGAATTCAAACAAGATTTCACAGACACTGATGGAACTGTTATGTGATGTACTATTTGTGATTCAGGAATTTTGTTAGATGAAAAACACCAGCAAGATCGCAACAAACAACACATTTCCAGTTCTAAGAATCAAATGAACAAGACTCTTCAAGCAAACAAATCACGGCAACCTCTATATGAAATGCGTTTCAACAGAGTTCTTCAAAAAGCCAAAATTTGAAGGAATTAAACATTGAATTGTGTGCAGCTCTTACACAAGCAGGAATTCCACTCAATAAGGTGAACCATCCAGCCTTCAAGGGATTTCTTGAAAAATACACAAAGTTGCCAAGGCCTGATGAGAGTACTTTAAGAAAAAACTACATGGAGCCTGTTTACCAAGAAACCGTAGAAAGAATTAAGGGGAAAGTGTCTGACTGCGATGTGGGAATCATTGTGGATGAAACCACAGACTCAATAGAACAATATGTTTTGGACATTTTAGTTTTTCCCTTAGCAGGGGAGAAAGTTAAGCCCATGTTGTTAAAAATGTACGAGCTGCAGAAAGCCAATGCCAGTACAGTAATGCAATCCATTATGGACTTCTGCCAAAAGCTCTGGCCTACTGGTATCGAGTTTGAAAAACTTCTTGTGGTTACGGATCAGGCTCCATACTTGGTTTCAGCTGTTAACCAATTGAAACCTTTATTTCCTAACTTGAAGCATGTGAGATGCTTGGCTCGTGCCCTTCACAGGATTTGTGAATCCATACGACATCGCAAAATCAATTCATCTCTGCCCTGAAGAAGATTCTACTGAAAGCTCTGAGCCATGTTGTTTACTACAGGGAAATAGCTGGCCTGCCCCACCCCTTCCAAATTTCCTGGTCATTACTTGCTGGGGATCTTGGACTGAGTGTGCTGCTATGTTGTGTGAGAATTTTGACAAAATTTAAGAATTTGTGCTTTCTTTGGATCCATCCGACGCAGGTGCAATTTCCACGGCACAGCAAATTCTGTTACCGGAAAAAATACATAATTTGCAGACAGAACTATATTGTGTCCATAGTTACAAGTACCTGCCTGCAGCTATTAAACCATTGGAAGAACAAGGTCTAGAAAAGGAAAAACAATGGGATATTTTTACTTCTGTGAGGGAGCAGTTAGATGGCTTTGCCAAAGACAAACTTGAATCTAGTCTTCAGAAGAATCCAGACATTGAGGAATTTGCCACATCTGTAGAGTTGCCATTCTGAGTGAACACAAGGTTTGCCCCACTGGTTTCTGTGGATGTTGAAAGAAGCTTTAGCATCTACAAAGGCATCGTATCTCCTAATAGAAACAGACTTACTTTTAAAAATGTGGAGATGCTTAATGTCTTGAAGCACAACAGCTTCATGTTTTTTCCTTCTTTTAATGAGTGATAATTTGATGTACTTGTTTGTAGTTCAATAAATTAGAATAGAGGAAAGAGAAACGGTTGAATTACTTAAGGGAATGCACAACTGAAGTTAACCCAAAATCTCAAAAATTCTAAAAAAAAAAAAAAAAAAAATTTGGGGTTCGCAAAAAATTCGCCATTGCTTGTAGTTTTAGGATCCACTTTTATTTTTGACCTAGCAAACACTTCAGGATCATTACGAGACTTTTTAAATACCCTTGCACATTTGGTTGCTAGCTGTTTATATTTTTAAAACTTGATTTTAAGGCGTTTCTTATTTTCGGAATTTCTGTATATTCAAAATGTTCCGCATGATGTAGTTTTCATCCATTCATATTGACATTTTTATGCTTATTTCAAAAACCCAAATAAATAAAACTGTCATATAATTTTTCTGTGTAATGAATAGTTTTTGCGCTACTAATTTTTGAAAATAACAATGTATACAAAAAAAAACGAAAAAAAAAATGCAAATACAAAACTGCAAAACTTTTTTTTCTCTTAAACTAAGAATGGTAGAAAAAAAATTATATGACAGATTTGTAGTTCCTTGATATAGAAGCAACATAAGATTTTTTTTTTAAAAAAAATGCATCATGTGTTGTATTTTGCATATATCCATAATTTTATATTTTGAAAATTAATAACTTGAAAACTAATTAAGATTTTGGATTGAAATTCACAAAAAAAAATTATATCTAAAGAAGACTGACATGTGGTTAAAATTTCAGCCCAATTGAATGGTTAGTTTAGAAAATAGCAATTTCAGTTGTGCATCCCCTTAAATAAACCAGCACCTTATTGTCCCTTTTTTCACCTTATTTGAGCACCTTTTCCCTTCCTTTTTTCATCTGAAATTTGCACCTAAAAACACTAACCCTGGTGATAACACAAATCACTGTATAATTTCTAGAGCTTGAATTGCCTCATACATAGCTGCAAACATTTTCATCACTTAGGCCTATTTCATCACTAATATCATCAGATGCAATCTGGGAAGAATGACCCTGCCCGACCTCATGCATAGCAATTATGCACTCCAAAAATATTGATGCCTTACCCAACATACCTATTGTTTTGTGCTGCAACAGCAAGAATACAGCAGACAGAAAGCATGCATATTGCATCTGAACATAGCATAATGTATAATGAGTAACTAAATGAAAATATTTCATACATAGGGACTAGAAAAATTTGACATATTAATGAGGAAACATAACTGAAAAACAAAACTGGGCTAAATATTAATGGACAAAGTTTGGTGCCTAAAACCTTAGCATGTACCTGCATTAAAAAAAAATAATAATAAAAAAATAAATAAATAAATAAAACAGTGAATAATATATAAGTAATAGTTCAACTGTATTTTTATTGTCAACAGATGCTATTTTGCTTAATACCTTTAAAATTAGTTTAGCTATCATGTTTATACTGCTGCAATGACATATTCATTTCAGATAACAGAGGATCCTGCTCCAGCAGAAGCATCCTAATAAATAACACACATTTAAGAGTAACACTTTGCAAATTAGACTACTCATACTTTAACTCCCTAGTTGTATGTATGGTGTAGGATCTACAACTAATTGCCATCATTATTGTAATTGTCTTCTTTCTCTTGCTCCTTCGAGCTCCTTGGCCATTTATCCCTCACTCTTTCTAGGAATTCCCCATCCTACTAATCTTTTCTCTTTATTATCCGCCAACATTTTAATAGTTGCTATATTTTTTGGTAACCTTTCCATTTCTCATTCCAAATACTGTTCCTACATCTTTTAACCATTTGACATTCAATAAGGCAGTGGTAAATGTCCTCTGGTTTTCTACACATATTGTATCCTTCTATTTGAGTTAATCCTTCTGTTTGACCTTAATCCTTTAAGAAATAGTATCTCTGTTCACATCCAAGCATAGCCCATCCTTCCCACTTTGCCAGAATTATCGTCATATTTCTCCCTTCCCCAATTCCTTTTAATTTTTCTACAGCTACTCAACAAAGTATTCGTCTGCACTTTAAAAAATTCTAGCAGCCAAATTAATGGTGGGAAAAATCTAATTTCTTTTTTGCATAAAGATAAAATGGTAATACACACTGTGTGTTTTGGCAGTTTTTCAGATCGTTCATTATATAAATTTTTGAAAAATATGCCAAAATTGCAACTTATTTGTAAGTGATGTTTTCAAAATTATCTTTCATACATTTGGTAGAGCATTTTTTTGTACATACACTTTAATCGACATGTGACAAACTGGTGCAGAAATAAATTCATGAAGTCATAAAAACGGCCGAAAATGAGGAATTAAGACAAAAACGTTTAAAATTCCCAACTTTGACATTTTATTCCTCCATCATATAAAATCCTTTTCATCACAAAATCAAGTAATACACAAAAACAAACTGCTCTACTCAATGCATGTTAGATAATTTTGAGAACACCATGTACAAAAAAGTTGCAATTTTGGCATATTTTTCAAAAATTTATAAAACTGATAAAATGAACAATCTGAAAAACCACCAAAACACGTCAACTGTATTACTATTTGACCAAAAAAATTAGGCTTTTTCCTCCATTGATTTGGCTGCTAGAATTTTTTAAAGTGCAAATAAATACTTTGAGTGACTGTATATAATTCCAGTAAGTGTTTATCCTCAAAACAAGCCCATATATATCCTCCTCCTCTATATTATCAACTCACTGCCTCACCTCCTTCCAGCATCCACTGCAATTAGTTTCAACCCATTGCCCAACTTCTCCCATCCCAGATTTCTTCACTTCTCCAAACCAGCCCCCCCCCAATTACATCTGATATTTTATACATTCTTTTAGTGCATTATAATCTAATTTCAGGCATCTATACCAGTATTTCAAATTTCACCAACTATCACACCCTTCCTCCATACACTTCCTAATTCAGCCAAATTTACTCCTCTAGGTGAGCTTTTTGTCAAGCCAAAATCTTCTCTACAAAAAATTTTGTACACGATGTCAATTTTTCTACACCCTTTCACCATTCCCCAGATTTCTATATCATACACCATCTTTACTTCCTCTGCTGTTTCATACAGTCCTTCTAGCCATTTGATTGATTATGTAGGCATTTTGTATAAACATATTCTGGCTGATTTCATGGCTAATTTTCTTTTCACTAGGGGAGCTTTAGCCTGTACCTCCTAGCTTACAGCACTTGGAAAATCTTACCCTTACCCCCAAATAATCCATTCTTACCACCTCCATGTGCTATCCATTTATATACAATCTTTCACTTCCTCCTAGTTTTACTCCCCTTTTGAAATTATCTTTTATTTCTTGCAATTTATGTTTAGACACCATTTGCCACAAAATCTTCTTTCATTAATAGCATGTTGAAGCCATACTATGGTTATATTATATCCCATAATCATATCTGCAAAAAGCAAACCTAGAATTTCTTTCTTTTCCAATAACTGGGCAATGGCTCTCTTTATTCTATCTACGATATCATCTATAAAATAAGTTGAACAAAATCAGACTCAGTTTACAACCTTCCCACAGACCTAAATTTTGTACCATGTAATCTGTTCTATTTCTTTCCCATCTTGCACAAAATTTGATTCCACTATATATTTTTTGTAATCCTCAAACAAATCCTTCACTGACTCCTTTACATCTCAGTTTATATGCCAATATATCTCTATTTATTGTATTGAATGCCTTCTCAAAATCTGTGAAATTATATATACTCTTCATTTATTTCTCGGGTGCTTATTTGTGTGTATTATAATATTATCTATTGTTCTCCCTGCATTTCTAAAATCTGACTGAAATTCTGATAATTACCTTCTATTTCTGCCCATTTTTTGTAATCTTAGAAGTAAAATGCCTGTATATATTTTACCTAGAGCAGCTAGTAAGCCAATTCCTCTATAATTATTAGGATTATTTATACCTACTTTCCTTTGTATAATTGTACGATTATATTTATTTTCCAAGACTCTGAAATTGTCTTTTTCACTTTAATGTTATTTAATAATTCACTTAACCTCAAGTCTCCATTAATGTTTGCAAAAATCTTTCCAAAATTCAACAAATTCCATCTATTCCTGGTGACCTTTTCCATTTTAAGTTTTTAATTTGGTATTCTACATCCACTACTGTAATATCCTTATCCAAATATTCCACTCTGTTCTCCACCCTGCAAGTTCCATTTGCACATCTAGATCCTTCCCTCAACAATCCAAGCTTTAAAGTAGCTTTCATTCCCCTGGCGAGATTTTACTGTCCATTGACTAATTTTGAAGATTTAGAAGCTAGTAACAGTGATGTGTCATAATTTAAAATAAAGAGAGTTGAGGGTTGTTACACTACAGCACTATAATATTCTTACTATAATATTCTTAGATGAGGACATGCTGACGATGGGAACAAACCGTCTCCCGAAACGCGTTCAAGTAAGAATATTATAGTGATGTAGTGTAACAACCCTCAACTCTCTTTATTTTAAATTACTGTCCATTGTTTGTTTGTTTTTCCCTGCGACATATTTGACAGATGACCATATACATTTATTATCTTTCTCCCTAACCAGTTGATTGTTTCCCCAATCCTGTACTGTTACTCTTACTTTTTGTCCTCCACAAGATTTTTATAACACCACTTTCTGTAGAAAAAAAAGTATACCTATCCTCCTCTTCAGTTTTTCTCTACTTTAGCAAACTCTTGCACACTTCCTTCTTCTCTTGAGCACACTCATTATCATACCATCCATTTATCTTTTTGCTTCCCTCCTGCCCTCTCTTTCATCGTGTTTCCTGCCCATTTAGTCATTTGCTCTTTGCTTTCCAAAGCCAACTCTACCTTCCCTGACCTCATGTCATATATAATCTCATATTTCCAATTCCTGATATTAAATTATCATCAGCATACTCCTCTCTCCATTTAAAGATTCTAACATGTTTTAATTCCATTACTTCCTCCTGCCTATATGTTCCCGTTATATTAATACTAATTCTTAAAGGGAAATGTCCACTATTTGCTATTATGTCTATGACTTTAAAGTCTTTCATCAATTCCTTCAATACACATGATCACACTCTGACCCATTATGCTCATGAATGTAAATTCTTCCCATTTGTCCTCCCCTCTTAAACCATTCACATTATAAGATAGTTACATTCACAGAACTCAATGAACTTTCTACCTTCCTCATTTAGCACTTTATCCCTACCTTTCCTTATCCCCACATCATTTCTTTTCCATGCACCTTCATTTTCTACACTCCTGAAATATTGACTTTCACTTACTCTAGCATCGAAGTCACCAACAACAAACTATCTAGGTTTCCCCTTCTTAGCTCTTTTAAGCTTTCATTTAGTTTTACACTGCTATTTGTGAAAATTGCAATGCCAAGAAGGAAATGTATGAATTCAATGACTTTAATACCACAGGTTAGATACATGACAAGTAACACCTTTGAGCCCTAAGATTCCGTATTTGGTGTGCCTCCATGCGCTGCAATTGGAGCTGCTATACACTGTAGCATTGAATTAAAAAGGTTCTGAGTAAGTTCCTGAGGGATTTCCCTCCACACAGTTTGTATTTGAGCCCACAAATCTGTGACACTGGTTACTGGAGGACAGTGATGCACCAGGTGCCAACCAACCATATCCCAGACATGTTCGATGGGTGACATGTCAGGCGAACGTGCAGGCCAGGGAAGCAATGGTACCCGTCGCTCTTCGAAGAAGGCTTGTACATTCCTCGCAATATGTGGCCGGGCATTGTCCTGTTGAAATGTGGCCTATGGAGATGCCTGAAGCAGGGGAAGTACCTCAGGCTCTACAACCACCATTAGGTACCGGTTGCTGTTCAAAGTGCCCTCAATTCGTAGGAGGCGAGATCAGTTGTTGTAACCAATGGCGCCCCAAACCATCACACCTGGTGTTTGTCCGCTAAGCCGCTCAATAATGCAGCCTTCCAGGTTGCGCTCACCACGGTACCACCGGACACATATGCAGCAATCACTGTAGGACATGCTGAAGCGGGACTCATCCGAAAAGACATTTTGCCACTCAGCACCCCAGTGACAGTGTTCACGTGCCCATTGCAGTCGGAGGAGCTTGTGGTTTCTGGACAATGGAAGCCGACGTAATGGCATGCATGCAACCAGTCCAACCTGCAGCAGATGGCGATGAACCGTTGATGCAGACAAGCTCACACCTGTTGCAGTGCTCCAGCGTCAAGCCAACACTGTGGATGAAGCTGTATGGTCCCTTATGGCCATGCAGACAAGATGATGGTCATCCCATGCTGTGGTCATGTTCCGTGGTCCAGTACCCACTCTTCGCTGCATACGAACTTCATCTATCCACTGCTTCCACACACGCATCACTGCCGTAGCAGCATGCCCTGTACGAGCCTAAATGTCATGGTATGACAAACCCGCTTACAAGCCGATATGGCTCCCTTTGACATCAATGAGGCATTCTGGCACTTTATTGTTTCCACCTTGTTTGACAGATCTGCACTGACTACACTGGGCGCAACAGTGACCTTGTCAGACCGACACGAGAGGGCTCTGCTCGGCCTACATGTACCCCATCTCTCTGCAAACCTAATGACTTATTGCATGCACACTCTTCTACACTTCCAACAAGTTTGGAGTTATTCGGGAAATTCTTTCTTGGTGTTGCAATTTTCACAAATGGCAGTGTATATATAAGTTTTCGTCAAAAAATTCTGACATCTTAGGTAGGTTATATACTACACCTTGCCCTATGCACACTTCACTTTGCCTATTTTCATCTAGATTACTTGCCCTTCTTCCTAACAGCACTTAACTCACTTTTATTGCACTATTCCTGATCAACACTCCTGCACCTCCAGAAACCCTCCCTCTATTATTCTTCCTGACAACTTGAATGCCTTTGTAGACATAACCTTCTACATCTACATATAAGTTCATCTTTGTTTAACCATATTTTTACATTGCTGTCATATCCCCTAGCCTTAGTACTTCAAACACTTCACCACTCATTATTTTTTTACCATAAACCTTATATATACTCCATAACAATACCTTTCAGTCCATTTCCTATCTTCATCCACTCTCTATTGCTTTCAACTTCTCCAACTTGGCTTTATTCCTTGTTCTTTCATTTGCAGTGTAATCTTCATTTGCTGCTACCTCCAATATGCTACCCTCTGGCTTAGACACTACTCTCAATCACCTACACTATTGCTACACCTTCTGTTTTTATCAGCTGTAGCTAAAGTTTTAGCATCAGCCTATTCATTCATGCTTGGTGTTACACACTGCTATGGTGATACTATACAACTTTCTTCTCCCGCCTCCCTCTTAACTTCACGATTTGGTGTCCTCCAACCAGCTTCCCCTTCCTCCTCCCCTCTCATCTGTTCTCTAACCGGCCTTTGTAACATCATTGAATCTTCTCTCCCTATCACTTCTTTCTCCTCCCATTTTTCCTTCATTAGCATTCTTTCTACTCCGGCTGACTTTAGTTTCACATTTGTTGCACTGTTAGCATCTTCCAAGTTCATCACTCCTTGTAGCATATATTATTGCTCATTCATATCCTGTTTTTCTTTACATTGATCCATAGTTCTTGGCCTTTGATGATTGCTATTTTAGCTTCTTGTCTTGCTTGGTTCATTTTCCTTACTGATATGGAGGAGTGCTAAGCCAGCAGTGAAGGAGGAAGATTGTGTTCATGAGGAGCTCGAATTTAAAGGAAGAAGGATCTAAGTAATAATGGAAGTTGACATAAGTGTATAGGATGATAATTGGACTGTTTAGGAGAATGAAATTTGTGAAAAACAGAAGTGATTTTGGGCAGTCAATGTCAAACTTACTGGTTATAAGATGTGTACTAACACTATTGCTAGTGATTGGAGGAATCGAAGTAAGTCCTGGCCCTAAAGAAATTCAGGAACTGCTGGGAAATTTCAATGAGAAAACGAATAAAATGGAACAGCGATTGTATGATAAAATGAAAGTGTTGGTAAAGGTTACCTTAGAGGATATCAGCGATTAAGTGCAGGAGACAATATGGGAATTAGATATAATTAAAGGAAAAATGGAAAAAAAGGAGGAGAGGGAGAGAAGATTTAATTTGATCCTTTTAGGGGTAAAAGAGAAAAGAGAGGTATGGCCTGCAGAAGAGGTAACACAAATAATGACGGAGGAGCTAGAGATGGTGATGCATGGATGGGAAATAGTTGAGGGTTTCAGAGTTGAAAGACAAGTTGGGAAGAGGCCAATAGTGGTGAGGCTAACAACAGTTCAGCTGGTATATGAAGTGCTCAGAAGAGCCAAGAAACTAAAAGGAATGGATATTTTCACCATCTTTCACCAAACAAGAGAGCAATACAACGTAATTTAATTTTTAAAAAAATGAAAACAGCAAGAGTGTTGGGGAAAATGGCATATATAAGAAATCTACAGCTTTGGATTGACAGAGAAGAAATATCAGATATGGATGAGATGGATACAAGGGCTTATCGGCGTGACAGAGAGGAAATTAATCAGCAGTTGTTAGTGGCGACTACAGAAAATGACATATGAAGATCAAAGTCCTTGAACATGGGAGAAGCAGCAAATATCAGAGGGAGCAGTGCAAAGCATGTGGCCAGCAGGGACGAAAGAACAGATGACCATGTGATGTCGTCAAACAGAATAACTGACCTACCAGCAGAACAAGGAATGATGGCAGAGATGACGTCAATGGTAAAGGAAGGAGGTGCCAAGCAAGTGATGTCACCCAAGAAAATTGCTTCACCACAAAGGGGAGAGGCAGAAGCAGCATGTGAATTGGCGAGAGGGAGAAAGAAGGGATAGGAGCAGAATAGTGAGGAGAATACAGAAGAGGGGGAAGAGGAAAGTATTGTTTTATCACAGCACATCAGCATTTTGGTGTTATATAGAAATAAACCATCTACATTGAAAGAGGGAATAGAATTAAGAAGCAAGAAAATATTAGATTTAGACATAGGCAGGCTCACAATAGGTCAAAGGAAATGTAAGGAGGTTGGGTATTTGGAACTGTGAGAGACTTAAAAATAAATTATATGCAGGAAGTTTGAAGCAGTTGTTAACAAAGTCGGGCTACTTAGTGGTTGTAGAAACATAGTTAAAAGAAGAGCAGATAAATATAAAGCATTTTGAATATACAGAAAGAAAGGGTGAAACAGTAGCAAGGAAGGGGAGGGTTTCTGGAGGGATAGGTTTTTTTGTAAGGCAAACCTTAAGTAGAGGAATAAAAGAAACATGGTCCTGAAGTAAAAAAACATTATGGATTATAATGGAGGGCAAGCAGATAGAAGAGAATGTATGTATAGAAATAGTATTGTGGCATGTGAGGTGTCAATATGTTTAAGTTGGCAACACAGACCGGAATATAATGTAATAGTAGTGGGTGTTGAAAATCGGTTCTTCAGTAGCGTCCGACGCTAACTCAGTCTGTTAAAAATGTGACCAGCGTGCAGTTGCATTGGAACATGGGGACCTCTCCGCCGATAGCAAGACAGGTAATCTGTATTTACCCTTAATATATTCAGTCATCTAAACTTCTGTATTGTAATTTCTTCAAGTAAATAGATCCTTCTGTCCTTCCACATCATGATTTAGATATATTTTTAGGTATTTTCAGGTATTAGGGAACTTAGTTCAGCTCACCCCTGTCGGACCTCGTGTAGATTAATGTTTGATCCTGTTTTTTGGTACCTTGCTCTACCCCCCATTGAGCTAAATATAATGTAGAGGTTACGACAATTGTCGCCGGGTATTTTGAGATTTTGAAGTGTAATTTTTTTTTTTCCTCTTTTAGCCTGAAATGTAGCGAGTTTGCTCCTCCACGTGTTTGTTGGAACATGTAACTCCTTAGTTTTACCTTAATGGTAAGGGTTTCTATTTGAAAATTGTGGTTTTATGTTCTAAATTCCTTTAAAAGTATTTCTTTAAAAGTCCCGTCTTTATATCTTTGTTTTGAGCTCACTTTAATATGTTTCCATTTTCTTGCTGTGTTGGCGTAGCGTCGGTAATTTTTAGCTTCATTTTCCCCTTACTACTGTTTAAATGCTGTTAAATTCTGTTTGTATGAAAGTTTTTCTAAATTTGTTTTTTTGTGAATTGTGGAAAATTGAGTGATATTTGGAAGTTTAATAATGTAGTTGCCGTGTGTTAGCTGGTGTGTCTGGGGATGCTGTTTTCTGTGCTAATTGGTAATGTTTTTGGGAGTTTTTAATTCTATGTTGCAATGATACTGATTTTCTACACATTACTATATTTTTGGGTGCATTTTTCGGGCAACTTTCATGTACGCACGTGTGTTGAGTACTGTTGCGCAATCTTCACATAGTCTTGCAATTCGTTAACAATTCTAGAATGTGAAGCAAATCTTTTACGTGTTTTGTATATCACGTGGCGCGTGTGTGTGTGTGTATAAAAAGTGAGGTGCATCTCTTTAAAAAAGAAATTCATATTTGTGCATCATACTCAGGTATGCATAAACAACGTAGTGTATAGCATTTTCTGCTTTTCATGCAATAATTTGAGCGTTAGTCACAGTAGGTGTGATGTAATTTTTTTTTAACTTCCAGTTCGAGTTTCCTCGCTGAAGACATCACTTTGCTAATTTTTTTTTTCTCTCATGTGTACACTCTGTTTCAAAATCTTGAACTTGTATTCAAGTGGCTTGCGTGTCAAGTCTTTGTAAGCAATATGTTGGCGTAGTCCCCTAATACTTCGCCGTGGGCGCTTAATTATAATGTTACTGGTATTGGTTCTTAGCTGGCTATGTTTTGGTAATCCTAGTTACATTCATGCGATGATATAAGTGCTTAGTTTGGTGTAATCTGTAATGTTGATTTTTCATATTTTTCTCATTTGGTTGAGGTTATCCTTGTTCTGTGCTGTCACAATGCCTAAGCGACGTACTACGCAGAAGTCTGACGTGGTCATTGCTCCAGTTAGTGAGCATAGTGAAGAAGAATCTATTTCTAGCACTAGTACACCTGCTGTTACTCAATTGTTACCAGTAATGCCTAATCTGCCTGTTTCGGTGAGCACAATGCAGTCAGCTGTGTGTTGACCGGTCATTGAACCCTCTTGTTTTGAGAATTCCAGTAAGTTATCAGCATATGAATTCCTTCAAAATTTTGAAATGGTCGCTGCTGCTAATGGTTTCAAACTTTTCGCCACCGGCATCCTTGCCATGATTGGCTTTGCCTGACTTCGCAGTTCCTAAATGCTTTTCAGATGACTAACCAGAGTGATATTTTGGAAATGAAACTCAAGACAGCGTGTGCAGTTACATGATGAGCCTGTCATTAATTATATCTATGATGTGTTATCTCTGTGTGATCAAGTAAATCCAGCTATGTCTCAGTTAGAACAAATTAAACACCTGCTTAAAGGTCTTAAACCTCTTTATGTACAGGCATTGCTACCATTATATCCTCAAACTGTTGACGAGGTAATGCAAATAATTTGACGAGTTGACAAAGCACAGTTTTATATGCAGAACCGACAACATCTAGTGTCTGCTCAATCTCAGTCTGCAGTGTTTACACCATCTTCTTCTGTGACTAGTACAACATCTGTTCCTGTTCTTACTTTTCCGGCTACTGGTCAGTTACCAAATGCTCCTTCTCTTGGGGACGCACCTGTCACTCCCATGAAACAGCTGATTGATCGAGTGGAACAGTTATGTAACCAAGTTAACCAGTTTCAGTTACCACCTGCTGTACCAGCTTCGCAGAGACCTTCACAGCTTCCACGATCATCTCACATGGACCAGCGGGACTCATCTATCACCTGCTATAGATGCCTGGCTCGTTTTTGTCATAGCCGCCTTCCTCAGTCAAAAAACAGCTGGCGCCGAGCCTCATACGACGAGACTTAGCAGCACCACCACTGCCCACCAGTGCAGCTGCACCTCAACAGGATGTGTCTGCATTATCAGGTCAGATCTTACAAGTTTTTGGTCATATTGCCCAGACGGAAGTTTCCATCTTACTTGACACAGGAAGCGCAGTTAGTATTGTAAATGCTGCCCATATTCTTGATCTCTCTATATTAAAACCCATAGAAATGTTGCTTCAAACTAAGTTACTTGATGCACCTTACCACACTGCTATGAAATTTCATATTAATGATGTTCTTTTTCAGGAAGATGTATTAGTTGTAAAAGATCTTTCTCACGATTTAATTTTAGGCAATGACTTTTTACATACTCATGGTGTTGTGATTGACTATGCACAAAATTTGATAACTTTGAATTCTTCCGAGGATAATTCTTTTAGTATACCAATTCACCAGGTACAAGGTCCTTTTGTTGATATGGCAGTGAACACTTTGCCAGATAAAGAATGTAATGACTCTGGTGTTAAAGTGGCAGTTGTGAATGATGTGAAAATTCCACCTTTATCTACGTGCTATGTAACAGTTAAACCTTTGTCAGACATTAGTAATGAGGTTATGTTTGAACCTGCTGTCAGCATTATGCAGAAGAAAAATCTTTCAATTCCACCATTGTTGTGTCATTCTACATCTGAATTAACTATACCAGTGAATAAGAATACTGCAGTTCCACAAACACTGTTTGCTAATAAATACAGTTTTAGCTAAAGCTTCTGATGTTGCACTAGTTCAGAGTAATTCTGTTTTATCATCAGATGTTACCCCTATGCCAGCTTCAAATTTTAATTTTAATGTAAATGGTAAATTACTAGATACTCAAAAAGGTGAATTGCATTCATTGTTATTAAAATATAGTCATCTTTTTGCCACCACATTGCAAGAACTTGGTACCACTGATGTTGCAGAGTTTGATATTAAAATAACTGATTCCAAACCAATCAAAGACCTTACAGAGTTCCCCATAAACAAACGGAAATAATTGCTGAACAAGTTAAAGAAATGCAAGATGCTGGAATTATCAAGGAACCACAGTCCTCTTGGGCTTCTCCTGTGGTGTTGGTTAAAAAGAAAGATGGTTCCGTGAGGTTTTGTGTCGATTATAGGAAATTGAATACTGTTAACAGAAACTACCTCTTTCCCTTTGCCATTGATAGATGATATGTTGAGTTATCTGGGGGAGGCTAAATGGTTTGTGTCATTAGATTTATTGTCTGCATATTTTCAAGTACCTATTGCAGAGGATAGTCAGAAATTTACTTCTTTTATTACTTTTCAAGGTCAATATCAATTCATTCGCTTAAGTTTTGAGCTGGCGAATGCTCCTAGATTCTTCAGTTGCATAGCAGACAAGTTGTTAGGTGATCTCAATTTTAAAAAGGCAATTGCATATTTGGATGATATTATTGTTTTTGCTACAACTTTTGAAGAGTTGATACAAAATCTCGAAGCTGTTTTTCAACGCCTGGATCACCATAAATTGAAGCTTAAACCAGAAAAGTGTTTCTTCACTATGCAAAAGATTTAAGCTCTTAGGCTTTGAAGTCTCCAAGGATGGTATTTCTCCTGATTCTGATAAAGTAATGTCCATTCAAAATTTGCCTCGTCCTAAAAATGTCAGAGATGTAAGGAAAGTTTTGGGCTTGTTTAATTTTTACAGGAAATTCATTAACGATTATGCAAATATTGCTCAACCACTTATCCAACTGACTCGGAAAGATCAAAGTTTTGTTTGGGGAACTGATCAGCAAGCTGCATTTCAAAAGTTGAAAGACTCATTAATCTCTGCTCCTGTCTTAGCTCACTATACTGAATTGCATTCTGATGCCATTGGACTAAGGGTTGGTTCTGTTTTGTATCAAAAGATTGATAATGTGTTGAAACCAGTGGGTTATGCTTCGAGGACATTATTTAAATGTGAATTTAATTATAGTGTTCCTGAGTTGGAATTGTTGGCCATTTTGTTTGGGCTTACTCACTTCCGCAGTTTTGTATATGGCTATAAGGTCAATATTGTATCTGATCATCACTCCCTTTGCTATTTGAATAATTTGAAAGATTTGACTGGACGTCTGGCACGATGGAGTTTGAAATTGCAAGAATTTGATTATACTATTTCTTATAAATCTGGTAAGAAACATCATGATGCTGATGCTTTATCGACATTTCCTGTGTTACAACCTAAAGAAAGTGAACTTGAGCAGCTTGAGGAACTTCCCACATGTTTATTGTCTTCAGTTGAAGTTGCTGAAAAACAGAAACAAGATCCTGTGTTACTTGAACTTATTAATGCTCTTCATGATCCTAAAGTCAGCTTCTGCTAAAATTCAGAGACAAATTTCTACATATACTCTTAAATCGGGTGTTCTTTACTGTAAAAATGTTGGCTCCACTGGCCCTCTCCATTTGTTGGTTATTCCAGAGGCACTGAAACATGAAATTCTATCTTCATGTCATGATGATCCTCTTTCAGGTCATTTAGGCTTCTCTAAAACCTTTGCCAAAATTCACTCCAGATACTAATGGATTGGGATGAAAAAAGATATTGAACACTTTGTGCGTACCTGTCCCAGTTGTCAAACCAGAAAAGGACCTAAAAATCAAAAGCCAGCGGGTTTGTTACAACCAATTCCTGTTACTTCTGTAGGCGAGCGGTGGGGTATTGATTTGCTTGGGCCCCTCCCACACTCTAATTCTGGACACAAGTATATCATCGTCGCTTCTCGCTGGGTCGAGTCTGCGTCACTCTCTTCAGCAACAATTCCACAAGTTGCTAAGTTTATACTCCATAATATCATCTGTAGGCATGGAGCCCCTGCTACCTTGTTGTCCGATCGAGGCTCAGTTTTCCTAAGTGAAGTGACACAAGAATTGTTGAGATCTCTATCAGTGTCTTCTAATTTTACTAGAGCTTACCATCCAGCTTGTAATGGACTAACTGAAAGATTCAATCAAACTCTCTTGAATATGCTCAGCCATTTTGTTGACACTAACCAGAAGAACTGGGACTCAATTTTGCCCTATGTAATCTTTTCTTACAACTCAAGAGTTCAGGAGTCTACTAAATTCTCACCCTTTTTCTTCATATATGGTCGGGAGCCTTCTTTACCTAATCAGGTTCAACTACAAGTTACATCTAATGACCTTTTTGTGAAACAAACCTTACAAGAGATTCAGAAGGCACGTGAGGTTGCTGTCGCTAACATTACTAAACAACAAGTGAAACAAAAAGAAACCTTTGATGCAAAACATAGAGATGTGGTTTATAATGTAGGTCAATTAGTCAAAGTTTTTACTCCTATAAGAAAGAAAGGTAAATGTACAAAGTTGTTACATAGATATTTTGGACCTTTTGAAATTATCCAACAGATCACTCCTGTTAGCTACCTTGCTGATCGACCTCATGCTCCTCGTACCAAACATCAGAGTGTTCATGTGTCACGCCTTTACCCTTACTATGGTCCTGTGGGTCCTTATAGACTGTAAGTTTTGTGATGCTGTTTTCATTATCATATTTGCCTTAATGTTGGCATGAAGTGTGTATTACTAGAAATTTGAAAGTTGCACTGGTAAAAGAAAAGAAAAAGTAAAACGACCTGTAAGTATGTGCACATGGTATGTACCAAAGTGTGGTATGTATATTTCGAACGACTCAAAACTTTCACAATGCAGACAGGTATGCTAGATTTTTGTTTTAATGACTAATGCTTAATTAAGCTTTGTGATTTTCAGGAATGAAGTTTATGTTTTGCTAAATTGAAAATTTGTCACCATTTTGTATACTGAAAATTTTGGATTTTGCTTTGGACATCAGAAATTATTTGGTTTGTTATGTTATGCTGCAGTGCAATTGTCTGATGTGCATTGTGCGTTTAATTACCTTTGACTTCCAGGAATGATATGTGAAAGTGTTAATTTGGTAATGATGTGCTTTGTTGTTGCATTTTTATTGGTTTGATTTTGTGTTTCATTATGATGCTGTGATCCTTCTTTGCAGAAGTTGTTGCATAAATTTGTGTGTATGTGTGTGAGGTTATGTGAGTAGTATATGTAAGATTTGCCTCGGTGGGAGTGCCAAAGAGTAACCCCGATGGTGGTAGCGAGATGTGATGAGTTAATGTCAGCTTCGATGGGATAGCTATAATGTACCCTTGAAGTGAATGTTTGAGTTTTCAGGAGGGCTAATATGTACCTGGAAATTCGATATGACGAGTTGAGAAATGTTTTGCTTATTGGTGTTGCTGAAACGTGCCCAGTATAGCGTGTGTGATGTGTTCACAAAAGAGAGTAAATGCAATGAATAATTTTTTTTGAGTTTATGCAACAAGTTTTAATACCATCTTATACAGCAAGTTTTAGTACCATCTTATACAACAAGGTTTAATACCATCTATTTTCCAGCTTAATCTTGATTCGGTAGACGTGGATGCAACAGTATAATGCTATGCTATTTGTGTCATTCCTGAAATGTAAATGTGATTTGTTCAGTTTATGCCTATGTCAGATATCTTTGATTTTGCAGCTAGTTGAATGAGACATGTCAGTGAAGATATTTATTTTCTCAGTAATTACTGTGGATGACGAGATAGAAATGATGATAATGAGGAGGATATGATAGTAATGAGAATGAGAATTTGTGTTATTGCAAGTAAAGCATGAGTATTTGTAGTTGAAAGCATGTAATGAGGTGCAGATTTTGAAAGCATGTAATGAGATGTTTATTTTCAAGCATGTAGTAATGGTTACAGTAGCTTTGGGAGTTATTAAAGTGAGTGTGTTGTATTATTTGAGCCATGGTTAGTATGAATGATTTTGTTTCGTGTGTGCGTGTGCATGTAAATAGATCCTTCTATCCTTCCACATCATGATTTAGATATATATTTTAGGTATTAGGGAACTTAGTTCAGCTCGCCCGTCGGACCTCGTGTAGATTAATGTTTGATCCTGTTTTTCGGTACCTAGCTCTAACCCCCATTGAGCTAAATATAATGTAGAGGTTACGACAGTATATAACCCCCCTGTGTCATCACGGTTTCATAACCCTGAGCTCTTTAAACAAATGGAAAGAGACATAGAGGAGATAAAAGATAAATATGTGAACTTAGAAGTAATAGTAATGGGAGACTTTAATATTAAGATTGGGGAAAGTGATATGAATGTTGAAGGTGATTGGATGAGTGGTGAAATAGTGTCAAAAATTGAGAAGTTTAGCCAAAGAAAGACAAGGTTCTTGATAGAGGATGTGAAAAATGTATAGAATTTTGTGAATTGAATGCTTTGGATATTTTGAATGGAAAACATTGTGAAGATGAAAAGGGAGAATTCACCTTTGTTAGTAGTAATGGGCAAAGTGTCACTGATTACATATTATGGCCAATTAATATTGGGTACACATTAAGTAATTTTCAGGTTCTAAGTTTAAGTTCTAACAGTGGGCATTTTCTACTGATTATAGATATTAAGATCTATCTAGAGCAAGTGGTAGACAATCTAAAGGAGAAAAGGTATTGTAATAAGGAGTATAGTAGGTACAAATGGAAAGAAGAATTTAGTGATAAATTTAAGCAAACACTAGAACTCAAATTATGGGCAAATATGTCTAAGTGGAATAGAATTCATGTCAAAGGAATATCAAACAGAGCACAGTTGTCATTCTAAATAATGTTATGCAAAGGGCTGGAGAGGATATTAGAACAAAAAAGAGGGTTTATAAAAAGTATGAGGATTGGTTTGACGAAAAATGTAGGGTAGCAAAAAGACAAACAATTGCTGGTCAAGTAGAGAGAACTAGAAGATAGAGAATCTAGAGAAGATTATATGCAGGGGAGATGTTTGTATAACCTATTGCTAGAACAAACAGATTGGAGGAAGAAAAATGAAAGCAGTGTTAGCAAGGTATGAAAAGCCTTAAAGCCAATCTATAATAGATATATAAATAAACCCAGTATTGAATCAGGACAATGGATGGAGAATTTTAAAGTGCTTTATGGGGAGGATAGAAGTATAGAAACTGTAGGAATTCCAGAAATTGAAAACAGTTTTATAGAAATGATGGATGGTGAGTTAAGAAATGGGGAAATTATAAAACAAGTTATATTACTGAAGAAAAATAAAGCAACTGGAATAAATGGTATTCCAACAGAGTTCCTTAAGGAATGGTGCAACGAAGTAAATAGAGTTAAGATCTTAACAGATCTATTTAATTCAATTATAAGAAAGGGTTATATACCAAAAAAGTGGAGGGAAGCAATTATACGTCCTATTTATAAAAGCAAGGGCAGTGTCGATAAACCCAACAACTACGGAGGAATAGCATTATCGTCAAATGTAGGAAAAAAATTTTACAGGCATTTTGGCAAGTAGGTTACAAACTTGGGGTCAAAGAATATAACATCCTTTAAGAATTCCAGATAGGCTTTCGGACTAGGAGGAGAACAGCTGATAATTATAAAAACACCAATAGACAAATACCTAAAAGATAAAAGAGGTAAATTATATATGGCCTTTGTTGATTTGGAGAAAGCATAGGACAGGATAAGTTACATTTCTTGTGGCATAAATTATTAAGTAAAGGAGTAAGTAGACACATGGTGAATATTCTTAGAGTATTGTATAATGAGAATACTTTCTGCCTTAGGGTGGAGGAAGGGGTAGTAACTAGAGGAATTCACAAAAGAAAGGCCTCAGACAAGGATGTAAATTAAGCCCAGTCCTATTCAATTTCTACATAGATGATATATTACTAGAAATTGGGAGGAATAACAATTTTGTGCCAGTCATCAATAATATTCAAATTCTGGGACTACTTTTTGCAGACGACCTAGTGGTAGGATCGATTACAGTTACTGGTTCAAAACAAGCCTTGCAAGGAATAGACTGTAAAAAATGTAGATTAAAAGTGAACCAAGAGAAAGCACAGATTGTGGTATTTAAGAAGGAAGAAAAATTAAGTACATATGAAAAATGGAGAGGGAGAAAATACAGAATATAGGGTAATGTGAGACTGTATTTATCTAAAAGTTAAAATAGATGGAGGCAGTAAATGGGAGAAACATAAAAAATTTTCACTAGCAATAGGAAAAGGGGCTATATCAGCTATCAGAAGTAGTAAATATAAGTACCTGATATAAATATTAAATGGCTAGAGATAGTATACAGTATGGTGGTGGATGCATGTATGGCATAGAAATATGGGGATTAGAGGGAGGGTGGGAGAGTATTGATGAGGTGCATAAGATGTTCTGCAGAGAAATGCTAGTGTTACCGAATGCAGCTGTAAGACAGGTAGCCCCAATTGAAATGGGCAGGGTGCCAAGTAAGGGAAAGATAATGGAAAGAGCTCTGAAATACTGGTTTAGAATCTTGAACTTAGACAAAAGAAATGTGTTAAGACAATGCTTAGAATACCAAGAAAAAAGCTTAAATAATACAGAGTAATTTGGAGAATGAGCTAGGGGAGACTTGGAGAACGGAAAATAATGTGAATAATTTCTGGAAAATGGCAAGGGAGAGATTTGAAGATACAGAAGTACAAAACCTATTTAGCGAGTTAGCTGAAGAGAGATCTCTGGTGTTTTATATACTGATGAAAAACACATGAGGAAGGGAAAAATATATAGACATAGTAAATGAAGAAGAGCAAGAGAGCATTTGTGGAGGTTAAATGGTTTAAGGAAAGATATTCCACAAAATCAATGTCCCATATGTGGAGATGTTTAACACACAATATTTAAGTGCAAAGGAACAGAAATTTGGAGAATAGAGTGCATCAGAAAGAAATGGCTCAAGACAGACAGACATTTTGCTATGTTTTATGACAGTAGGAGATTGGGGAAATTTTTAAATAAAGTTCAAAATAAATAGATTTGGACAGTGAATAAAGATAAATAAAGTAAGAAATTAAGAGTTAAAGGAAGCTGACTACAGAAAATATTGTAATATATGAATATGACCGATAAAGAATGTCTTGTCTTATTTTCTTTTTGTTGTTTTGTATACGGCTTAGTATAATAAATTAAATTATTAATATGTTCCTAATTTCTCCCTCTTCCTTCCCATAATCTTGTTCTATATATTTGCTATTGCCCTTCAGTTTCCTTGCATTACTCAGAACCAACCATTTAAATTTATTTGTTGCCAGTTTTATTAGAGCAGGTCTAGTACATCTTTAACTTACTCTGTATTACATTTTGATTTCCCAGTCATTCAATTTTATCTCCATGCCCTTCTCAAATATTTTCCCTACTGATTGAATTAGTTGTTTCTCTCTCTTCTCTTCCACTCCAAATATTACGATTCTCTCTTCTAGCTTTGATTTCATTCTTCTATCCAGTCTTTCTATATCTATTGTATGCATTTAGTTTTTTTTGTTAACTTATTTCCCCATTGCATACAACATCCCTCTACTACCTCCATTATTATTATTCAGTTTCTGTTCCAATTGTTTCTTCTGACTTTTTTCAAGTCCACTATGTCTCCTGATATGATTTTCAACATTGTCATTATTTGCTTCAGATCTTTGGGCCCCGGACTGATTTCCATATCTCTAATGATCAATATAATTGCTGTCACCAGCATCAGCCATAGTTGCTCATTCAGTCCTATTGTACTTTTGCTGTCTTCCTTTTTACTCCAGTCTACACTTCTCCCAATTTTAGTGCAGTATGTTTCCAGGTCATCACGCATGTTTTACTAACTCCTTACGGAACTCTGCGTACACACGTTTGTTCTCTGCCACTACCCATGCTGGACTCCCTTAAAATTAGTTACTGTTTAAAGCTGCAAAGCTATGTTGTAAATAACCATATATTATTATCATCATTTATTACTTTGAATTTAAATTATGTGAATATTCTTTGTTAAACTGTGATCTCGCAAGCCAAGGAATGCATTCAACATTAACAATTACAAAAATTAATATTCCTTTTTTTATCAGCGTAATTTTCATATTTTATACCATAGTGAATACAATACAGCTTTGGCAACTTTAAATGAAAACTGTTTGAAAGACCGAAATATGAAGATGTAGCCAGTCACATTTCAGTGAATGTTCATCCAGAAGTAGATTGCTATTACATTTAGTTTGACAAAGTTTCAAAATTCTACACTTGACAGCAATGCTCATTTTCACAATCACTCTTGCGTGTTTCCTCCTCACTGTAGAAGTATAGAGGTCCAAAGAAACACTTGCCTTGAGCAAAATATATTTTGCTCAAGGCAAGTATATATATAAAGAATTCCCCTACCCCCTTCCATATGTCACTGGTGGTCGACATTGGGCGAAAGAGGTATACTGAAAATCTCATTTTTCCACTTTTACTTTCTTGAGCAATTTTAACAGCAAGGAAGAAGGTGTAAAAAAAAATTAAGGACCAGGTTGTTTCCAATACAAAAATCTTATTGCAGCATATCAGAGAATTCAAATAAGTAGTGTATTTGAAGTATAGTCTCTGTTGAAGGAAAGTAATGACTGTACATGAGAAAGTGCAGTGAGACCAATCCTCTAAAATTACATATACACACTGTTTAATCACAACTGTGATATAGAATTCAAGCTGTCTCAAAATATGTGCACTTTAGTGCACATAGTTGGGATCAATTGCGCTCTGGAAGATTGTGCATTAGGCCACTGAAAAAAAACATGATATTGCATACAAAATTACTTTCTCCAATCAGAAATAAAATATTTTATTGCAATTGGCTTACAGCCTGCAACTAAGGTTGTGTTTTATTTGCAATAATTTATTACATCTTCAGCATCCATGTTTGTTACACAAATAAGACTTGCAGGTATGTTTAGTCCAAATTTGTTGGCAGTTGGGAAGCAGATGAAAGTAGGTAATTGTTTGCTTAGTCATCCCCAAAAACGCAGTTCATAGTTAAGTGACTCACTCACGTGGGAGAGAATTAAAATGCTGCAGTTCATGTATCCACATGCTGGATATAGGTTGGTTTGAATTAACAGTTTATAGATTCTTGGTGCCAGGTAGTAATTGCCATGTATGTTAACACACCCCATAATGTGATAGAATTCATTAAAAGGTTACAGAAAAGAATCAATTTTCTGCTTTGCACATGCAGTGTTAAGACACTTAATTTGGCTCCTCTAATGAATAAACTGTTTAAGAGAAACAAATCATAGTTTGGTGTTTGATTTTTACAAATATATCAAGTTTCAGATTCTAAGGGGATCTAAGTTTGATATAAAACTTACATTAAGCAATGTAAGCACTAGTTTTCACATAGCAAAAGGGAAACCTACACAATCACAAACAACACAGATCATGAAGTACTCTCATGGAAAGCCTAGCTAGGTTGTTTCCAATTTTATGTCATTAATAAAATTAAACCAACTATACTTTTATATCAATCTGAAATCACAAAGCTATTTAGGATCTTGTTGAGAACAATGGGGGGGGGGATGTGTGACCATACTGAAATGTGACATTTCTTACTCTCATTTAAGAATTTTAAACTGTCAACTATTTTTTCTTCAACTGCAGTATAGTCTTGATTTGTGAAGAAAGTTACAGAATGATAAGTCAGGTTTAACACTTTATAGGTCTAGTTATTAAAAAAGGCAACTCTAATTGTCTCAAAACTTGTTGGGACAGGCCCAGTTTTCTACTCATCTCTTCAGTTACTGTATGTTTGGATACTAGCAAAGCACATTTTTGTCAGACATCAAGACCATGGGTTATAAATTATGGTACTCTGCCATGTGGTAACTCATGGTTAATACTGTGAGAGCCAATGAACTAAGAACCGGCTGCACTGTGTTTTTCCTGTTCTCGTTATCTGCTGCTGTCTGCAGCTATCATAGAATGGCACAGATGCAACCACACAACATTTTTAAAACTACCTTTAAAGCTTTATTTACCAACTTCATGAAAGGAGGTGTTGAAACTGGCCACCATCGTCCATAAATTTTTGGCACCTCTTTAGAAAACTATCTATCACTCACTCTCATCTATTGAGAAATGCTGGCAGTTTCCTGGAGGATATTTTGTTTTAATTTTTCCAGGATGTGTGGGTTTGTCTTACACACTTTATGTTTTAATTTAGCCCAGAGATGGAAATAACAGGGGGTTAGGTCGGGGACCACAAATCTCTACAAATAATTCTGTCCTCAAACACACTTTCAATTGTTCTCATCGAAATATTGGCTGTATGAGCTGTGGTTTCAAGTCTTGTTGATAAAAGGCCTGTCTGTTAATTGTCTAAAAACGGGGGCAAAATTGTATTCATGTATGTAGGGGCATCAACTGTTGACTTGAAAAAAAATTGGCCCTATAACTCTTTCTCCGCTCATGGCACACCAAACACCAATTTTTTCCACATGGAGGGGTATTAGGTTTGTCAGAGCTCCAATAACGATTATTTTGTGTACACACATATCCATGAAGGTGGAACCGAGCTCATCTGAGAAAAATATCAAATATGGGTCTATTTCACCACAGTATACACTATTGAGACTCCATTCACAAAATGTGCACCTAATTACAGGATCACCTGGTTGAAGAGCATGTACCATAGTTATTTTATATGGTTTTAACTTCAACAATTTAGTAGCTCTTCGCACAGAGCCATAAGAAATGCCTACCTGTTGTGAAAGATGCCTAAGCGATTTTTGGGGAGAAGTCTCCAAATGATGATTGATGTCTAATATTTCTTCAGTAAGAACTCTATGCTGTCTTTTAGGTTTCTTAGACTGAACTTCCTGTGGCCTGAAATTTATTATTAAGTGTATGGATTGTTGTACAGCCTGAAACTTTTGCACCCAAAATTTTTTCTGCAAATCGCATTTTCACTTGACAAGCTGTTAACACATACAAATCAAATACATGCTGTGAAGTAGAAAACATATACTGAGCCATAATATACTTTGTGACAATACAGGACAAAACAATAAATAACGTGTAATAACTGAACTATACCATATCACTGTCAACTCAATACTGCAGAGCCAGAGCAAAACTGCATCATAGCAAGACCTTGATTGCAGCAGCAGCACAAAATCATGTGACTACATGCCCAGTGAAAGAACATCACTCAGCCAGTTCTTAGTTCATTGGCTCTTTCGGTATAAGAGGAAATATATGTGCTTCTAACTCTCCAGCATCTGTACATTATTCAATAGGACTGGGAACAATTTGGATTAAATCCTCATATTATTATTATTATTATTATTATTATTATTATTATTATTATTATTATTATTATTATTATTATTATTATTATTATTTATGGATGCTCCAACAGCTATGGTTCTTAACGTCTCATTCTATATTGGGTGTGAAAGACCGGAAATTTTGCTCAGAGGCCTCTCTATCATGTTGAGGTTCTTTTATGTGCCGTAAATCTACGACATGGGACCACTGGCTTTGCTTACCTTCCAAAGGAAGCCATGCTAAGGATTTTTACATGTGAAAAAAATCCATCACCCTCCACTGGGTTTGAACCCGCAACCTCGGGAACCAGAGGATAGCATGTTACCACTAGACCACGGAGGATGACATTAAATCGTCACGCCAAAGTATTTTGCATTACACTCACCAGAAATAAAATGCCCTTAATCCTAGATTTTTTTTTAATTGAGAAGATTAGACACAATGCATTTTTGTATATGATTTTCTGAATACCACACTTTATTGGCTTTTTTCACAGCTTTTGTTATAAACTGTGTAGATACTATTTTTGCTGACTAAACCCTCAGTAGATTTTTCTCATAACTTTACCTCCACCCAGCCATCTTTCTTGATAAACTCATTCACATCAGTATTTTTGTTTTTTCCTTTTCTTTCTTCAAATAAGACATTAAATTCATGGTTGCTTTAAAAACCTTAATATCACCATGGATGCAACAAATTGCATGCCACACTAAAGTAGCATAGCATTATTAGATGCTGCAAAGTAAGATTTTCATTCCACAAGAAAAACTTATAGAATTCTGGGCAACACTCTTTTACTTAAACAGGATGGAAAGCACAGCTTTAGCCGGTGATTCCATATCATGAGTGTAACACTTTCAATACAACTTTTGTCAATAATGAGACATTCAGCTTGCACCCCCCCCCAGAAAATATCTGTGGCTATTTCGTGGGAGGAGAGAAACTTAAACTGAGTGATATTTATGGACGCTCTTTAGGAGGCGAGAGTAAGGCAGTTGCATTTATCACAGAAGTGACATTTCTTACAGGACATGCACCAGTAAGGAAATGCTTAAAAAATATGTAACTGTATAAAGGTAGTCTGGGGCTGCAGATTCTGCAGCAAAGAAAGTGAAAACAGTGCATTATTTAATGCAAATGTGAAGCAGTGGCTCATAGAAGACATAGGTATCTCGGATTCCATTTTGGTGAATCTGAGAATTTGCAGGCTCTTCCACTCATGGGACTATATCTATTCATTAAGGATACAGGATTGATGGGATAGTGCTAACAATTTTATACGGCAGCACAATAAGTCAATGGCTGCAGTACATACTGGAGCTTAAGCAGATGGGCAAAAAAAAAAAAAAAAAAAAAAAAACAGTGGTTGCATGATTGCCTAGGGTTCCAGAGATAACACGCTTGAATATAGACCAGTGGTTGCCAAACTTACGAAGCTTCTGAGCTACCGTACCATTTTTAAATCACACTGTGAGCTACCAAAAGAAATTAGGACAAAAATAAGAACTTTTTTAAAATAAATCTTACATTTGTTTATCGCCTATAAGCTTACATTTACATCTAGTAAATATGAAATGAATTTTAATTAAACTGCATATAAGAAAAGGAAATTGAAATGGAATTGTACACAAGAAAGAAATTGAAGTGTAGTTAGTAATAAATTACATATGTAAGAACAGATTTTCTTTCACACTTATTAATTTTAATGAGAAGGATGGCACTCTTTTTGTCATTAAGTTTTTTATCGCTGGGAAAGTAGGGTAGTGGCTGCCATTCGAATACAGTTGCCTAAGTGTTCATCAGCAGTCTGTCTCTGTACTTGTTTTTTTAAAAATTTCATACTGGAAAAAGAAATCTCACACAGATATGTAGAGCTGAACACTGCCTTCCCTTTAAGACCAACCTGGACCAAAATTGGGTATTTTTCTTTAGGAACAAGAGGCTAAGAGGCCAAATATTTTCAGATCTTGAAGAAAGTTATTTAAGATAAATAATTTCAAAAATCAATCAGTTTCAACTCCACTGCAGCATTGTCTTCTTGAAAATCAAAATGCTCCATGACACACATAGAGAATCTTCAGCATCAATCTCTATAAAAGGCGATTTGACAAACTGTGCAACAATTGAAATGCTTTTGAAATCTTGGAAGCATTTGTTGAATTGACTTCTCAAGTTTGAAAAAATTTTAACGTATTGTCTACTGTTGTAAGATGGCATTGAAGATCCTTGCTTGCCAAGGATTTGTTTCAAACAGGCAAAGTGTTTGTATTCACCTTGGATGAGATTTTTTCCCCCACAGTTCCAGATTTTTTGAAAATGAAGCAACATCTGAAATTGTTCTGTCAGTATCTTTATCCTTACCTTGAAGCTGCAAGTTAAGAATATTTAAGTTTTCGGTGATGTCTGCGAGAAAAGCAAAATCCTGCAGCCAAACTGGATCTTCTAGTTCATGGAAGGATTAGCCTCATTCTTTAAAAAATTCTATTAAGACATGAAGCAACTCTTTAAAACATTGTAAACTCTGCCTCCACTAAGCCAACAAACTTTCATATGAAGAAGTAGACCACCATGTTGGTAATCTAATTCATCAGTCAGTGCTCTGAACAAACGTCTCTGAATTGCATGTGCCTCTAACTTTGTTTTCATTACGTTGTTCATACTTAAAAACTTCCCGCACAGTGACTGCTGGTGTATTACACAATGGTATGACAGAAATTTTGGAAAGCTGTTGTCTTTAAGACACAAGGCGATGAATTCCTTCTCTTCGCCTACCATCACAAGGGCTCCATCAGTTGCTAAGCCAACTTCCTTACAGAATATTTTGGCAAGATCTTTAACTGCTAAAAATATGTTCTGTCCTGTTAGTGGTATAATCTTTACCAGTCCTTCTCTTGTTTCTAAATTATCAAAAGCCATTCTTGCAAAAATGGCCAACTGAGCTGTATCAGCTATATAAGCCAATTCGTCAAGTTGTAGAGAGAAAAAGCTGCAGCAATCAAAGTCGTTTTAAGTTGTGAAGTAGTGTCAGAACTCATACCTCAACCATCCTCATTACTGTATTTGCAGAAAGCTGTACAGATTTAATAGCAGACATATCAGTTTTATTGTCGAAACTATCAAATTATGAATCTGCAGCTTCTAAAATGCAGTTTTGATTAACTCACCGTCTTCGTATGGCTTCTTATTCTGTGCAATAATCTTTTAAACTTGGAATGACGCCTCAGTTGCTGCTTTATTCTTGTCTAATGGTTTTAAAAAAGTTGGTTGTTGAGCATTAAGTTTGATTTTAGCTGCCTTACATTTTCTTTCCTTAGAGCAGAATCCAGTGGAAAATCCTTTTCAATCCCCGAGTGAATGGTTTTGAAGTGACGTTCAACATTCCCTTTCTTCCCAACTGATACACTTGCATAGCACAGTAAACACACACATTTGTCCTTTACCTGGGTAAAGAAGTAATCGGTTTCCCATTCTGAATGAAATTAATAATTTTTTTGCTTTTTGCTTGAACACATCATCATTAGAACAAACCTAGCTTAGTATCAATGTGTAAATCAAACTATCCACATTAGCAAATGTCTGATACACAGACAAAAAACAATGTGCACAACCTCAAGCATATACAATCAGCTATGAGGCTGACAATGTAATATTCCTGACTGACAATGGCAGTTGCATAGGAGAAACAAGCAGTTGTTGTCGTGAGCACAGTTTGAGCTCAGTGGAGCAACTCCAGGTTAGCCAACCTGAGCATTAATGCGATCTATCAAAAATGTCCAGTAGATCGCAATCGACAGTTTGGCGATCACTGATATAGACAGAGTAGAGCCTGAAAGTAACCTGCATTTGGAAGTGTATTATCACAAAGTGCAAACTTTGGAGGATGTAACAAAATGTGCCTTTTGCTGCCCCATGTATCAGGTACAACCAAGCAGTGCTCAGGCAAATTAGGAAAATTTCTTTGATGGTACGGTCATTTTGGGCACGTGCTGCTACTACTACATTCAAATTTCTCTGTTAATGCATTGTTTCAGCTGTTATCAATAGCTGTCATGTTTAAATTTCCTCCATTGTCACTGCAGGTTTTTCAGGAAGGTATGGACAATGCCTTATTGAGATACATTATTCCACATTATAGAATACATATGCAAATTTATTAAGTTCACACATAAGTAGCATTACATAGGAAAGAAAATAGTTGTCAAACCTTTGCAGTGATGAAACAGGACACAAGTGATTATATGAAAAAATCCTAACAATGGGATTTAATTTATTTTGTTTTGTAGTGGTTCTAAATGCATTTAGAGAAACTTGAAGGTTTAATGCAGTTTGACTCTTCCATCCTTTGTTTGGAGAAGACTACACATGGCTTTATCTGAAAGAATACATCAATTGTATTTCAATTCTATAACAGACATGAATATTTTGCTTCTCACATTCATTTTGGGAAACCCAGGTATTGTCATTTGAGGGTATATCAGCTCTAGTTTTACTTCATGCAGAATAAATATTTTGTTTGTTTTATTAAGAGAACCCTGTGAGCTTTCATTTATGACAAAAAGATAATCAGTCACTCCAAATCCATTTGCGCCACTGAATGATTTATCTGAGAATGAAGACAATGTAAATATGAATGATGAAGTTAGCAATAGTCATAACGCCCCAGTTAAAATGTTCCAACCACCACCTAGATAAATGCAGTTTTGCAAGATCTAAACAGGGGAGTTATAGGCACACTACCACTACAAATTCAAAAGTTAAATCTTGCTTTGAAACAGTCGAACGTTACAGAAGCCCCAGTCTTTGGAACTGATACAGCTAAGTACCACTCTTATGAAATGAAACAAGATCATAGTTTCCGTGTAGTCATTTGCGGTCTACGTACATGTGATACACACACTTTGATTAATGAACTGACATGATTAGATTGTTTACCCATATAGATGGTTACTGTTGACCAACTAGTTACAAGGAATACAATAACCCCATTTTAAATTGATCTAAAACCAAGCCCTAATAATGAAGAAATCTATGAATTAACCAGACTGTATCATGCAGTTATAAAGGCAGAAACACCTAAGCCAAAACACCATGTCACTCAGTGCTACAATTGCTAAGAAGTTGGTCTTGGTAAAAATTACTGTTACAAAAGAGCTAGCTGTATTAAATGCAGTGATCTACATCCTACTTCAGAATGCAAAAGGCCAAATAATACATCTCCTGTTAAAAGGCAACATGCAACCAGTTACAAGGGATGTCCCATCCATGTCAAGCTTCAAAATTACATGTTAACTTTGCAAAGACAGAACAATAATGCTAATGCAACTACCATTCCACCTCCTAAGATTAATATGGCATCTTAAAAACAATTTCCTTCGCTTCCAACACCAAATCAACCATTTAGTCAAAAATCACATTGAGAAGCAAGTAACTCACTCAACAGTGTGAATTAAAGCGAGTGATTGCTGGTTAAAATATATCCTCTGCTATCACTCTTACATATTTCCACCACTACACTTACAGATCTTACCTGTGATTCTATAATATAATGGAACATGTCCCCTAAAGAACACATCCACAGTGGCATATGGAACTGTCAGTGCATTAATAAAAAAAAATCATGTGTTATTAAACTTTCTTCTTACTTATGAAATCATCTTGCTACAGAAACTATGCTAGCACCACCTATACATTTTCAAATCCTAGGTTACAGGATTTAATGTATGGATCATCCAAGTAATGACAGAAATGTGGCTCAGCCACATTAACTAAATTAGGAATCCTTCACAGTGAGTTACCAGGCATTGTAGAGCAACAGTTTCAAGTACATATCTAGAATGCCTTTAGGTATGGAAGAATTCCAACTACAAATCAGTTGTTCTCTTAGGCTTCCGCGGCCAGCGTCTTTGATATAACTGGTTTCTGGTATCTGCCACGTCATATTAACTATCTTGAATAGCCAACGTTTCAACCTCTTGTTGATGACTATTTGATGACACCAGAACACCAGCAAGGGAAGAAAAATGGCAGCTAAGAAAAATAAAGGAGGCTTTAGAAATAGCGAGTCATCCACACAATTTAAACTTAGATAAGGGTGTACAGATCAACAACTTATGGTGCAACCTTGCCAAAAATAAGAAAAATGTACAAGCAGATCATATAGATGCATTCTCCAGTGGCAGAATTAAGTGGCATAGTGGACGACTGGCCAAGCAAAATACAACTTTGTCATTGGCCAATCAAATAAACCAATCATCTGTGGAGCAGGACATGGCAGGCTGGCGGACCCACTCTCTGGCACGGACCTGCATTACGCGCCACAAACAAGCAGCCAATCATGTAACAAGGAAGAACTTGGGCCTGCAATTGGTGATTTTATGCGGGCAAATAGTAAGTGTCAAATTCTGGGTCCTTTTGGGATAAAGGGGCGACAACTCACAGCATGTGGTGCAGTGCAGCCCTGAGGACAACCTCAGCAAGAGGTCGAAACGTTGGCTATTCAAGATAGTTAATATGACGCGGCAGATACCAGAAACCAGTTATATACAAATCAGTTCTTTTTCTTCTGCTCCAGTAAACAAAATGACCATGGCAGACTTCTGGGAAATCATTAACATAATGAAATCACATTATCTTCTTGGCAGAGACTTCAACACCAAACAACCAAGATGTGGGAAGCTACTCCATGAAGTAATTTATCAGTTTAGTTTTACATCTGGTTGAACCACTCACTAACCTCATGATGGAAGCACTCCTGACATTTTAGATTTCTTCATTGATAAAAATATTACAAGTTCATATATTAGTATTGCAGGAATTGGCTTCTAACCATTATCCAGTTGCAATTGATCTTTCATCTAATATCAATTTAGAAGATGACACCCCTCCCTTAATTGAGTATCAATTCAACTGGAGCTTATAATTACCAAATTTCCACTTAAAAAGTCTAGGGGCATTTGCTGTTTCTACAGTAACCAGAAGCAGAGTCTAACATGAACAGCAGTGAAGAGCAGATGTGATTGTGCAGTGCTCCATTGAATTACGAAGATGGGAGGCAATTTGAAAGGTTATCAAATGAGAATTGCAAGGTTTGGGTGAAGGAAATTTGCGGAGAGGGAAAGATTAAATTGATTATAAAATAGCAGTTATGGATAGGAGTGGTAACAGCCGTATTGCTAATAATTGGAGGAATACAGCTGAATCCCGAACCCGAGGATTTGAATCATATTGGCAATGCTAAAAATAATTTTGAAAGATGTGATTGAGCTAAAGCAGATGGAGGAGATTGAAAGAACTAATAACAGGATGGAAGTCAAAGGAACGTTGCAAAATTTAATAAGAGGTTAATAATAAAATGATGGTTTGTAAGAATAGAATGGATAAATTGGAAGATAAGATTGCGGTGGATCAAAGAAAAAGGAATTTGATTATATTTGGAGTCCAAGAAGATAGAGGTGGTCAATTCATCTAGTGGAAGAAATATTTGAGAGGAAATTGGAATTGAAACTAGATGGATGGGAAACAGTGGACTGTTTTAGGATAGGAAGAAGAGGAGACAAATGTAGGCCAATAATTTTAAACATAGCTAAAATGACTCCTAAATGGCAAGATTTTTAGCAATGCAAAGAAATTAAAGCAAACAAAGATTATTCTTGGTCAAGACTTTGCCAAAGAAGAGCGAGACTGAGTAATTTTTATTTGAAAAAATTAAACAGGCTAGAAAAGAGTGAAAAAAGAGTATATGTTAAGAGTAACTGAGTTGCAAATTAATAGAAGAAAACAGAATATGAGTCGGCATGTGGAATTCAGACGAAATTAGAAAGAGTGCTGACTTAGCAGTGCATATGAAGAGTAGAGATATGGAAAGAGATGATGCAAGGAGATGGCAGACACTGGAGAGGTCAGGTGAAGGAAATAACATGTGGATTAGGAAAAGCATGTGGTGCGACATCACCTAGAAGGCATGTGTCACCAGATAAGCAGGAGAGCTTGGATGCAGCAGCCTTGAAGACAGCCGAGGGAGAAAAATGTGCAAATGTAGGCAGGTTGAGTGTTGTCTCAACACTGGAGGGCAGTACATTAGAGGTGTTTGACAGGAGAGAGGATTTACCAGCAGGAGACAGACTAACAACCAGATATAAAGCAAAGTTCGAAAAATTTAAGGCAGGAAGGAGTGCAACAAGATAGAGATTGGGGCTGAATGTAGTTTTTTTGCAATATAGAGGGTTTAAAATTAAGACTTAACAGTGAAGACATGTTTAGAATTTTAAAGTTGGGAGATGTAAAAGCAGTTTTTGAAACATGGCCTGAGCAAGGTGACAGTGTGGAGTCAAGTGATTTTGTGCTTATAGGAAAGTGTGTTTCAAGGAGAAATAAAAGTAGAGTTTCCGATGATATAGGTGTATTTGTGTATGTGTCAGAGCTGAGGTCTGTGAGGACTTAGGAAGGCAAGATGAACAAATGATGTGGTTGAAAATAAATAGAGTTAAAGGTGTGGATATTAGTTTGATGTTGGGTTTATGTATAACCCAACTGCAGCATCAGAATTTTAAAGTGGTAATCCATTTGTTGAGAAGAGTTTATTATAATGGGGGATTTTAATGCTAGGGTAGAATAAAATCAAATGTCTGTAACTACGGAAAGTGACTAGGTGAAAGGATAACGAGCAGCTGTCGTACAGTGCATTAAGGAAGGGGTTAAATTAATTAATTTTTGTTAAGATAACAAATCGTCAATGTGTAATAGTGTTACAGGAGCAGATGGTGGTGAATTTACCCTTATGAATACAAATGGTCAAAGTGTGGTTGACTATTCTTTGTGTAGTGAAGAAGCAGATGAAAAACTTACTCATTTTATAGTGTTGGGATTTTATAGGAAATGGGATCATGGGGTGGTAAATAGTTGTCATTTTCCTTTACTAATGAGTATTAGTTATGGGGAAAGTAGTAGATGCCATGAAGCTTTAGAGGAAATGAAATGTATAAATATATTTAAATGAAAGGGGGAGTTAAGTGAGGTATTTAAACTCAGATTAAGATCAATACTCGGCTGATAAAATATGGAATAGAAGAGGCACTGAGGATGGGAGATGTAGCGGGGCAGTGAACGGACTGGAATTGATAGTGAAAAGAGCTGGTGTGATGAACAATGTATAGTGGGTAGGAGAGAAGTATTTAGAGATTCATCTAGATGGAGAACAACAGAGAATGATAGGGATAGACAATATTTTTGTTAAAAAAATGAGGATATAAATATTTACTAGAAAAGCTAAAAAGAGGAAGAGAACCAAAAATGAATAAGGTAAAGAAGGCAATCAGAGATAAGAACAAAAAATGTGCAATTATGAAGGGTATTTATGAGAAAAATAGAAAAAATGAGATTACACCAAATGAATGAAAAAAAAAAAAATTGAAACTTTGGTTGGTGTAGGATTTGTTAAAAGTAGCGAGTTGATTTTGAATAAAAAAGCAGCAGAATGTTTAGATAAGGAAATGAAGTAGTGAGATTGAAAACCAAATTATAATTTAGAAAAAGAATAAGGCAGCAGGTATAGATGGGATTCCAGAGATATTTTGGAAAATGTTTTGTAAGTCTTGCAATGGGTGGAGGATACTGCCTAATTTAATAAGGTGAAAATAAGCAAGGCAATATGTCTGAAAACTGGAAAATAAGTATGGTTGTACCACTATTTAAAGGAAAATGAGATCTGAATAGTCCAGAGAACTATAGAGCAATCAGTTTATCTATTTTAGGTAAAATTTTTACTGACAGATTGGCTCTCAGATTACAGGAATAGCTAGAAATAGAAAGGAAGCTGAGAGAATATCAGGCAGGATTTATAAAAGGCAGAAGAGCTGTTGATAATATAATGATAATCCAAACTATATTAAGCAATTATTTGAGCAACAAATGAGGTAGATTGCAGATGTTTTTTGCCAACTTTAAAAAGGCATTTGATACAATTACAAGATGTGTTAAAAAAATAATGGGAATTTTTCAATTTAGCGAGCTTTATACATCCGACGTTCAAAACTTTTGTTTTATCTTGTTGGTACGAGTGCTGTCCCAGAAGTACCCGACCTAACAAAGAAAACAGAACAATTTTGGAAAAAACATCTTTATTTCTCTACATAGTTTACTTTCAGCTCAATACACTTTTCCCAGCAATGTTCAATAGCTTCAATACCCTGTTTATAGTGAGAACCATCGAGTTCTGCAAAATAGCCATCAACTGCAAACTTCACCTCTTCATTGGTGGCAAATCTTTTACCACCAAGCCATTTCTTCAACTTTGGAAACAGAAAATAATCAGAGGGGGTTAAGTCTGGCAAATAGAGTGCATGAGGAATCAATTCAAACTTTAACTCATTCATTTTGGCCATGGTGATAATGGATGTGTGAATTGGTGCATTGTCTTGATGAAACAGAACTTTCTTTTTCGCTAAATGCGGCCATTATTGCTTCATTTCATCATTCAAATGCTGCAATAAGTTAGCATAATACTCGCCATAGATTGCTTTTCCTTTTTGAAGATAATCAAATGAAAATTATCCCACGTGCATCCCAAAAGACTGACGCATGACCTTGCCTGCAGATGGAACTTCTTTGGAGCCGATTCTCCCCTTTCAATCCACCAATCTGAGCTTCAATTCTTTTAACCAAATTGAGGACAGTACCTGTTTGTAGGACCTTTTCTGGTGTGCCATCAACATCTTTCCACTGTCCCATGTTACCTCTTCATAATGAACATCTTCAGACATCATTTTCATTAAAATGTCTGTAACTGTGCCCTGGCATTTACTGCAATTATAAAGAATGTATTCCTCTTTATCATTGCTACAAACACTTAATTGTATTAAACATTTTGAATTTAAAGGTATTTCACGTAAAGACTAAAGTGCCATTTGCATATTGGCACCATATCTAGAAACGTATAGATTATGAAGCATCTTGGAAGAAGGCAGAAGAAGCTTTGGGCAAAGTTCAAAAAAAAATTTTCTTCACACATTTAGGTCAGGAAATTTGTTTCAAAACAAGACCAGGACTTCATCAATTGGTATTAACATATGTCGCTTCTGCATCTGAATTTTACTACCATTTTCACACTTGATGCTAAGATATCCCTTTTTATCAGGAGCCTGACGACTCATGTCATCCTTCTTGTAGAACTCCTGCACTTTCTTATGAGTTTCTGTTACAACTTTTGGTATTGAAGTTCAAGCAGTTGTATGATTCAGTGTTACATTACACTCACTCACAACTTTTGAGAACAGTTGCTTTTTTTATTTGGACTGAGACAAATTCCTTCTTACGCAATACACAGCTTTCTGCAAAGTTGCCTTGCACTTGCAGGAACTGAGAGAACTTACTTCTTTTAAAGTGGAGCTGGCAGAAGGGTTCATATTCTGTTTTTTCTTATCTCTACACTTTCTTTGTCATTCGTTTTATCTTAGACACTTGATTTTCAGAATCTTACTTGCAGACACTGTATTCTTCAACAGTTTCTTCTTCTCTTTCATCCTCCTCCTCTGCTGACTTCTCTGCCTTTTTTTTTTCCAGATATGCTGACTGCTCTCCTTTCTTACCTTAATATTCAGGAGGATTTTAGGAATATTATGTTCTAATCTTACAGAGAACATACTACTTAACACAAAGCATAAAAATCAGCCGCATCAGATATCTCAATCACTCGTTACAGAGTTGCCAACTTTTCATCCAATGCAAGAAATGTTTGTCTCTCAGAAGCTGATTTTGAAATGCCTCTGAAATTTTATACTGCATGATTAACACAATGACAACAGTAATTTCCATTTCTATAAAGCTTTAGCTACAAATTGATATATAATATGTGACAAACATTTAAAAAGCAATTTGTCATTAATGTCATATTTTTCCTGGATTAACCCTGAAGCATTAGTGGAATCAAGAATGTTATATGGAATGGAAATGTGGGGAGTTTCAAAGTGATGGTTGAAAATAGACTTAATTCTCAGAATGTTTTGTAGAAATATACTGGGACTGCCTAAATGTTCATAGAAGGGGTATTGGCTGAGTTAAGAAGGGTAGGGAGGAAGGGTTTGGTGATGGAGAGAATTTTAAAATATTAGCACAGGATTTTGCAGTTAGGAGATCACAATGCTTAAAACAATGTATGAAATTCCAAATAGAAGCAATAAGAAGTAACAGCTGGATGGGCGAAGTAAGGGAAATCTTACACAAAACTGGAATGTGGGGAGCCGTGGTAATTTGTAGACCAAAGTAAACTAGGGTTCTGGAAGGAAGTTAAGCAAAGAATTGAAGATATAGGTGGGCAAGAGATTTGGGCTAGTTTTACAAACGAGTTCTCTATAATTATACAGAATAATTAAAAAGGATTGGGGGAGGAAAAAATATATGGATTATTGTGACAAATGTGGAAGGTAAGGATTACATGAATGCAATCAGGAGCACTGTATTTAAAGGGTTTGAGAGGAGATAATGGGGAAGGGTGCATTATGTGTAGGGAGCCAGAAGGAATATTTCATTATTAGAATGTAATGGGGTGAAGAGATGGAAGGGAAATAAAATAGGACAAATTACAGAAAGAAACTATAGCACTTAAAATGCTAACTTGTATGGGGCAGGACAGGAATAAAACGATGGGAGAATATTTGTATAAGTAAGGGAGAAATGTATTACAGCAGTTAAGAAAGATGAGAGAAATGAGACATAAATGGATAAAATGGTTAAATAGTGGAATGCAAATAGTGGGGGGGGGGCTTCATTAACCCTCCATCGGGCGCAATATATGCTCTGGCAAGTTAGGGCGCAATGCGCCTGTTAGGCACAGTTAAAACACTCATATTTAATACACGCCTATTTTAATTGTAGTATTATAAAGGTATTCACTGACATTCGTGGAAATGTTTAAAGGCAAAAAAAACTGAATTCGTTGTAAAAAAACTCGTTTATTGTTTAGAAAATTATAAAAGAGAATGTATCAAAATGTTGAATATGCCACCAAATTGGCTTAAATTGTCTGGCCATTATCATTAAACGAATTTCAAAGTGTGGTAAGAAACAATTACAACATTGTAGTGCAATGCTCAGAATCGAGATTAGCTCATTTTCAGTTAGTTAAGTTGAGCAGAAGAAGGGCATATGCACCTATCACAGCATGTTCCGCACACCATATTTGCATGGGTCAGACAGATTGCGGTGTGACATTTTTTGCATTCATAGTTTGTCATCCTCCTGAAACCCGTTTTCGTTGTGCAGCTAGAGCACCTACGTCTTTTGGGGGGTGTAGGGGGTGACATTTCTTGATCATTACCGGCGGGAAGAAACCTTTTCAGCCACATTTGTAGGTTGGTAGGGATGCCAACTGCCTTCACACTTCTTCGGTTTAACTCTCCAAGTACAAGTTGGTGGGCCAATGTCTTCAGGAAAACTCTTCTACGCAAGGGTTCCAGTTAATTGCCAAGGTAAATTACTTGTGAATTTATACCACTCACATTCAACATTGTAAAAAATATCACCATTGGCCAGCGCTTGACATTTCTGCTCACGCTGTAAGTAGCACACATTCGGTCTGCAGTATCAACGCCGCCCTTGGTGGAATTATAGAAACTGATTATTTCTGGCTTCCTTTGATAGCCAGATTCAGGGTCGATGGCGTCGTGATCATGAAGCGAAGACACAAGAATTACGTTCTTCTTCACTTGCGGAATGTAGCACACCAAAGTCTTTCCAGCAGTAAAGCCAAACATGCTGCTGTATTGTATCTTTCCTTTGACCGAAACAAATTGTGGGGGCAAATGTCTTATTTTTTTGCACAGTTCCAACATAGGACAGCTTCTTCTTTTTCAAAGCATCGATTAAATCCATATCGGTGAACCAATTATTAGCAGTGATGTTACGACCAGACCCACATAATCGCTTGACCATTCTTTTCACCACTTCACTTGGTTTATTGCTGACACAGAAGGGACCTTCAGGCTGTTTTGCAGCATATATCTCCATGTTCAGCGTATAAAACATTTTTGCATCAACATGTGCAAAACATTTTATGCCATACTTGCTCAGTTTCGACGGAATATAGTGCCGAAATGGGCACCTTCCTCGGAAACCTGGAAGCATTTCGTCCACTGTGACGTTCTCCCGGACGCTATAGATTTTCTGACAGTTTTCTACAAATTTTTCGAACACGTCACGAATTGGAGCAAGACGGTCGAATTCTTTTCGTTCTGCCCTGGTAGTAAGGTCATCAAAACGAAGGTAATGTATCAGAGTCTTGAACCGCTTGATGTTCATCACGAGGGAAATTTTTTCCACACCGTCACCTTCTTTTCCCCAAAGTTCCTCCAAACTTTGACGATTCCCTCTGAGAGCTCCTGCTAGATACAACAAACCAATGAAAGCCCTTAGTTCAATGAAATCAGTGGGTGTGATGTCCCTCTCTCTGGAAAATTTGTGCTTAATGGATTCAATGTACTGGTTTGTGCATTTAACAATCGTGTTCAAGATGTCGTCACTGAATAAATTATCCCAACATTCGACTACAGTTTGAGAATTCTTAGCATTTCCTATGACTTCAGGAAGATGCGTTACAACATTATGACCCCACCTACGAACATTTCTTGCAGGCGGATTTCCGTCCCACTTGGTCTTTTTATCTTTTCCCACAAAAACATTGGCTCCTGGGACTGGTTCGGATTCATCTTCGGACTCCTTACCATCTTGTTCGGTTTCTGAATCGCCTTCACGTTCTTCCACCTCATAAAACAAATACTAGTGATAAACAGATTCCAAAAATACTAACCTTTATATGTGTGACGAATTCGGGCGCAATGTGCCTGTGAGATCAAAGTTACGATAACTGCCCTCCAAGAAGCAAGCAAGCCAACTGAGCACTAGGACTGTAAACTTCAGATAAAGAAAGGAGACTAAACGGAGGGACAGACAGCAACGCATCCTAGCGGTGGAAAGGGCAACGAAAATTTCCATGCTGTGCCTGTCAGGCCAGTTGCGCCCAACAGAGGGTTAAGAAAATGACTCTGGGGTTGTGTTTAAGGAAGCCACATATAGATGGATGGACTTATTAGATTGTAAATTTAGGTTTAGCACTTTAATTGCAAATATAAAAATGTTTCTGTAGCTTAGCTTGTGTTTGTATATTTATGAAATGGTATCAAGTGTTAGAATAAATATTAAATTCAAGCAGCAGCATACAACATCTGCAAAAATATCTAACAACAACCAAGGACATCAAATTGAGCCATTCCATTACAACCCATATATATTGAAAATCTGCATTAAGCTAAAAATATAATATACAAGATTATGGTAAACAACTATAGGTAGGTATCCCCCTTAGAAAACATTATTAAATAATATCTCCAGAAAACTGAGCTGAGCATATGATTTGCTAGAAGCAGAAATGAAAACTCAAAACGCCCAAGATGGATCCTTATGGGTGAAAATTAAATGGGTGCTTCAATATAAATGCAACATATCTCAAATGAAAGTTAGAAATCAGTGGTATTCGACAGCTGAAGAAAAGGTAGATCTCTTCTATATGCAACTACGTCAGCAGTTTCAACTCAGTCCCTGTACTGATGTACAATTCACTGATCTAGTCAAAAGTAGCATAACTCAACCAATTCAACTATGGAGTCTTCTGAAACTCTTCACTCCTGCCAACGTTAAAAATGCAATTAGTAGATTTCCTCCTAAGAAAGCTCCCACTGATGATCTAATAGTTCAACTCTTGCTTACACAACTTCCAAGAAAAGCTTTTGTCTCCCTAATGCAAATTTACAAAGCCATTCATCGTTTAACTTGCTTCTCAAAGACATGAAAACATACATCTATTGTTATGATACCTAAGCCCAATAAATATAAGTGATTCAAAAAGCTATTGGCCAATAAGTCAGCTTTTCCTCTTAACAAAACTTTTTAAAAGGTTATTATTGCCTCGCATTGCAGCGCAGCCTGAAGAAATTATATCTACTACACAATCCAGATTTAAGCTAATGCGCTCTTGCCCACAGCAACTACACCGAATAACTGACAAAATATTGGGATTCATACGAGGAAAACAAGTATGTTTAGGTCTCTTTTTGGATACCAAAAAGGTGTTTGACAAAGTGTGGCATAATGGTTTACTACTAAAGTTAAAGAATCATGTCTCAGATACACATTTCAGAATAATAAAAGCCAACTGTAATAACTTCTTTACTGTAAAATATCAAAACATGCAACCTAAATCACACACAAGCTTCTCTGGTGTTCCTCAAGACAGTATTCTAGACCTGCTTCTTTATGCAGCATATACATGTGATTTTCCTCATGCTCAATTAACTATTGCACATTTTGCAGATGACATTGCAATTCTTAGTAAAGGCAGTTGTGAACCAGCAGCTGAAAATCCAAATTCCTCCACTATCAAAATCAACTCTTAATGGAGAGTTATAATAAACCCAAAGATATCGCAGTTTGAAATGTTTCCAATATAAAAAGCAGGTAACGCATTATCCCATACATTCAGTTCATTGTCTGGGCCTCATTCTGGATAGTAAACTAATCCAGGACTTGCATATCATCTCAAGAATCAAGATTTGCATCCAACAGATTAAGCACATCATTCAAGCAAAATTTTCTCTTGCTCTGGGATACAAACACCTTCTCTATCTCTTCACACTAATATGACCTATTTGGCAATATGATGTTCCTTACGGTTCCACTTCATTCTCACAAATTAAAAGACATCAAGTCACTCAAAACAGATATTTAAGACTGATCACAGATGATCCTTGATATGTCGGTAACACCACTCTTCACAAGGACTTGTGCATTCCAGAAGTTTTGGAAGCTGTCAGGATGAGCTACATCAAAACCGCTACTATGTGATATTCCTTACATCTTCCACAAGAGTTGCCCAACAGATGACTGAAAAGTAAATGACACAATTTGAGAGTGATGAATAAAATCAAGCAATTGCTTTTTCTTGGGCTTTTCCGGTAATTGCTTATATTTTATGAATAAAATCTAAGTAATTGGCACTTCTATAAGTAATTGCTAGAAGAGCAAGCAAACGCTGGTAAGTCTAGCAGAAGTCCTATAATCCTGCAATTACCTAGCATTACATGAATAAAGTTTAACAACAGCTTTACCAAACTGTCTTTTTCTTGAAAATTCTTAAGCCAGGGCATTAGGTGCTTGAAGTGTTAAACATCAGTTCAGCATGGCTGTTTTTATGCACATTCATAAGAAGGCAGCAGCTGCAATTGAGGGTTATCTACAGGAAAATGTATACTTAATGAAAAGAACATGACTGGCTAGCAGAGAAAAGAAACATGGTAGTGCAGTTTCTTCCAAGGATCACATGAAAATACTTTTGAGGCACGTATCTGATACCGGCTACCAGAATAGTGTGGGAGCAGAGGATACATAAAGGGTAGAGCAAGTCATGTGAATGTAACACATCAGAATTTTTTTCCAGTTGCATTCATATCGAGTTTCCATTTAACTTCAATTTTAATATTACTCATTTTCTTAGAAACTTGATTTGCATTGCACATTTCTTCAAATTGCTATTCACATATTTTGGAAATTTTTCCCTATTGTGATCTCTATTTCTTTTTTCACCACAGAAGACGAAGTTTTTGTAAACAAAATCTTGTGTTCTTTTAGCAGCAAAGCAAATGCAGTGTTATCAAACTCACAGTCATCTCCGGAGCCATGAGATTCGCTTGTTAGATCCATGTTTTTGATGCAAATTAAGGAAGCTGTGACTAGTCAATATTCAGAAGTTAACAAGAATTACTATCGACAATGTGAAACCTTGTGAAGCTGTGCTATTAGCAAACTTTAGTTCCTGTCACTGTGTAAGTGAAGCAATTACTACCTTTCACTACAAAGTGCAAGCAAAGTCCTATTTTTTTTTTAATTCATATCCTTTGCTTTTTCTTCAAGCATTTGCTACCTAGATTGTGTAATTACTATAAGTCAATTAGCTCAAGCAACTCCTTCATTTTTATTCATCGGGGTCAATGACCTGCTGCTTTGATTTTACATATGTAAATATACTCACTCATGTATCCAAGATTATATTTCTGTATTATGTTGTAAATGCAACCATGTCCAGTTGTTGCTCCAGCAACATGTATACAATTTAGGGCTGTTGCTGAACAGCAACCTAAACATGCATTTCATGTGACTGCCCCCTTCTGTACTCTCATAACTAAATGTGTCTTAAGAAATTGGATACTAAAAACTATTGGGGGAAAGAAATTATCATTTTTTAATAATTCATTTATGCATTCGTTTAAAGAATTGTTTTAACCTGGTAGTATTTCATTCTTTTCATGCTTTATTTGGTAAAATATGTAGCCTTCTATTCCTGCATTTATTTCAGGGAGCCATTACTCTTATAACCTGAAATATGTAAACAACAATTGGTGTTTAAATATTATATTAAGTAGAAGCTTATAAACAGTGATGTGTTACCAATATATGACTAATGAGCCATAAACTTGAAACACTAAATATCACTTAATAAGAAATACCTTGAACATGCTTCGGGTACTGTTTATACCCATCCTCAGCAGGTACCGGGCTGTTTCCCAGTAGAATTTATCATGGAACTGTCTAAAGTGGTAACGTCTGTTGGTGACATTATGAACTTCCACTGAGGTTTGGTGGCGGCAAATCATAATTATTGATTAAGCGGTCCTTCCGTCTTAGTATGTGTATTTTTTCCCACAATCTAATTCAGCTGGGTAACCGGCAACCTTTAGGAGAATTATGCTGGATGCGACCTCGAGACTGGTTGACAAATGATGGGCTACAGCAGATTTGTCAATCTGTTGGTATTTTATGGCTCTCATGTGTACTTTTAGTCTTGTGTTCAGGTCTCTGTTTGCCCAATGTAGATTTGGCTGCAGTCTGAAGAGTTTATTTTATATACAGGCTGGACCATTTAAGTTGAGACTGTACAATATCTTCATAACTAAGTGTTGTAAAAAGAAATATCTTGAATAAAAGTGGCTTGATATAATGGCAGAAAGTAAATGCCATTACTGTGCGGATCCAAATCTCTTGACATTTTATGACAACCAACACGGAGTGGCTGCGCTGTTGCCAAACTTCACTTCACTTCGTCAGAACGTTAATCGTTTGTTATAAGTGCTATCGCAATGTTTACTTAAACACTACAAGAAAATAAGAAGAGACACAATAACGGAAATGTAGTACACAAATAGAGAAATAAAAAAACATACCTTTCTATGCATCCTTTGTTATTCAACTGGCACAGCTAACGCCATATCCTCATCAACCTCGATAACATGTTTATCATAAAATTAAGAAAAACACTGCGCAGTACATCTTTTTCGATCGTCCAGGTTTGTCACTCTCTTAAGTAAGAGTATATGCTCTCTCGGAGTTGTAAATAATTTCGCTTCCCTACACACACGTGAAACAGTTGATGTACTTAATCAGTCGCAACCGTAAGTTCTTGACATTTTGTGAAGTTAAGATTTCTGCAGTTTTCTTCGTTGACATACTTTTTAAAGAAATTATACAGACTGAAGGCAACAGCCCTAACCCTACTGCTATATCCACTGGTACTACTGGGCTTACTAAGTGACATTTTCATGGAAGAGTTAACTTTATAAATGCTAGGACAATGCCTATCACTGTAAGCACTGAGTACATCGCATATGAATTCACAACTGAGTTCGCTTAACCTTCCAGCAAGCATGCTGTAAAAGATACACCAGCAGTATTTTTGCTTTGTCAATGTTTTAACCTTGAGCTATCACGTCAATGGTGCACTTAATTCGACTGTTGATACTTCGAGAACGTGAATGGCAGTTGTTGATTCTTTGCTTAAAGTTCTCAGTTGGACTATTCTTTATATGGCTTTTTCCTTTGTAGTGCATTCCAAGTAACAAGGTGTTGAATGTTGTAAAATGCTCTTCTCATGAAACAGATACATGCTTGGTTCTAGGATTCGACATTACGCAGAAGCATACTAACCAATAAAATACACTTAATCATTGGTTTTCCAATGGTATTATTCTGTGAAACAAAACCATACATGACACTATTTATTTTAAAACTAAAAAAAAAAAAAAAAAAAAACCATCATGTATGGTTTTGTAGAACTGTGTCAGAGGGCTTTTAAAGGATTTTCATGATGAGTTTGTAGTTTTATTACAAAACCTCGTGGAATAACCATTTCTAAATTTATTCAGGACATGGAGAATTGCAAATTATTAAGTGATAATTATGTCTATGACATGATAATATATAAAATAACTATGACAGCAATGGATTTATTACTGTTACAAGCATAACTTAACTAAAAGTCTCTGTTTAAACACCACAAAAGAAGACTAATTAATGGTGAACCACTGAGTGTAAAAATATGATTCGTTTTTGTACTTGTTCAGGAAAACATCGCCTTTTACCCTAGCTACTTGTTGCTTTTCTGAAATATAAAATACACATGTGCGCACATGATATTGCAATTAGAGTTTTACCAGCGGCGAGGTGTACTGTCCATATGAGGCAACACAGCACTGCTGCTATTTGCTAGTGCCGTTTTAGTGGACACGCCTCAAACGTCAAGAGATTTGGACCTCATAATAGTCATGTTTTATTTGGAGAACGTCATAATGATCATTTTAGGGCCAATTTAACTTGACCCTAATTGTAGGTTCCCATTAAAAAAATTAAATTGGCCCAAAAATGACTATCATAACGTCCTCCAAGCAACACACGACTAATGGCATTTAATTTTTCCCATAATATCAAGCAACTTTTATTAGAGACATTTCTTTCTACAATGCTTAGTTTTGGAGATATTGTACGTCTCAACTTAAATGGTCACCCTGTATGTACCAGATTTATTGATGTTGGGGACAGGTTCTTTTAGGTTTCACATTATAATACTGAAAAGCAATCATATTTACTACCTAAAAACATCTAATCCTCATGTTGTGCAGAAACTGGAAATGGAACCTCCTTTTCTTTAATCAGGTAAAAGTTATCTCACATCAAAGGAAGCACTAAAATCATCATATCCCAATTTACAGATTTATGACCATTTTATGAGGATCATACAACTTCAGAAGGGCCACAGTATGTGCCGATAATGATTGGTAGAGTTGCCAACATAAAATCAGTGAAGTACACAATCACAATGTTTTTATTGCTCCTACTTTCTCTTGGTGTTTAAACTAAACATGCGTAGTCCATGTTTAAAAAATCTGATTGTTTCATTGTTATTTACATTGTTAGGCTTTGCTCCCTTAATCCAAGTTTGTTAGATCTTCAGAAGTGGTAAGTTACAGCTGGAAAAGTGTGTCATGAGTGAATTCAATTTTAATAATATAGTTTCAAAAATCATGTTCATGATGGAGAAGTGCCTAATTCAAAAGAAAAATAAAAGATACGGGTGATACTATTTCTAACTTGAAACAGGCATTGTAATGAAGCAAATGTGATAGGTCTACCAGTAGAGTTGAAGCAAGCAGCTCAAAGAAAAAATACAGTAGAAAATATAATTTGTATTTGGAATTAGAATTTACTTGGTGCAGTAATGAAAATGAACAGAAACCACAGTGTGTTTTATGTTATGAAGTGTTGTTGAACAACAAGTGCATAAAGCCTGTAAAACTCTTGACAATTATAAACAAAGCATTATGATGTAGAAAAATAAATCAACAGAAGTTTTCCAGCAACACATAGGAACACTATGAGAAAGATAAAGTTTCGACCATGAGTTCGATTAAAAGCAAGACACTAGAAGCATCCCACCTCTAAATTTGCACATAGCAAAAACAGGGAATCATCTTTTTATTGAGGAAAATGCACTGCTTCTAGCAATATAAAAAAGTGATGAAAACTGATTGGTAACAAGTTACTAAAATATAATGATTTGATTTCTGTTTCAAATGACACTGTCAGTAACGAATTAACCATATGGCAAGTAACGTGTAATCTCAGTTAATCAAAGGAATAAAGAAGACGATTTGTTTTAAAAATGACACAGTTAATATGCTAAGTTAGAATGATGAAGTTAAGTTAGAATGCAATGATGATGACCAGTGTTAGGATTTTTAGGTGCAAATTTCAGATGAAAAAAGGGACAATAAGGTGCTGGTTTATTTAAGGGGATGCACAACTGAAATTGCTATTTTCTAAACTATCCATTCAATTGGGCTGAAATTTTAACCACATGTCAGTCCTCTTTAGATATAATTGTTTTGGGAATTTCAATCCAAAATCTTAATTAGTTCTCAAGTTATTAATTTTCAAGATATAAAATTATGGGTATATGCAAAATGCAACACATGATGCATTTTTCAACAAAAAAAATCTTATGTTGTTTCTATGTCAAGGAACTAAAAATCTGTCAATTTTTTTTCTACCATTCTTAGTTTAAGACAAAAAAAAGTTTTGCAGTTTTGTATTTGCATTCTTTTTTCGTTTTTTTGTATACATTGTTATCTTCAAAAACTAGTAGCGCAAAAACTATTCATTACAAAGAAAAATTATATGACAGTTTTATTTATTTGGGTTTTTGAAATAAGCATAAAAAATGTCAATATGAATGGATGAAAACTACATCGTGTGGAAAATTTTGAATATGCATAAATGCTGAAAATAAGAAATGCCTTTAAATGAAGTTTTAAAAATATAAACAGCTAGCAACAAAATGCGCAAGGGTATTTAAAGTCTCGTAACAATCCTGGAGTGTTCGCTAGGTCAAACATAAAAGTGGATTCTAAAACTACAAGCAATGGAGAATTTTTTTGGGAACTTTTTTTTTTTTTTTTTTTTTTTTTTTAAATTTGAGATTTTGGGTTAATTTCAGTTGTGCATTCCCTTAAGTAATTCAACGATTTCTTTCCTCTATTCTAATTTATTGAACTACAAACAAGTACATCAAATTATTACTCATCAAAACAAGGAAAAAACATGAAGCTGCTGTACTTCTATACATTAAGCATCTCCACATTTTTAAAAGTAACTCTGTTTCTATTAGGAGATAGAATGTCTTTGTAGATGCTAAAGCTTCTTTCAACATCCACAGAAACCAGTGGGGCAAACCTTCTATTCACTTGGAATGGCAACTCTACAGATGGGGTGAATTCCTCAATGTCTGGATTCTTCTGAAGACTAGATTCAAGTTTGTCTTTGACAAAGCATCTAAATGCTCCCTCACGGAAGTAAAAATATCCCATTGTTTTTCATTTTCCAGACCTTGTTCTTCCAATCGTTTAATAGCTGCAGGCAGGTATTTGTAACTATGGACACAATATAGTTCAGTCTGCAAATTATGTATTTTCTCCGGTAACAGAAGTTGCTGTGCCTTGGAAATTGCACCTGCATCGGATGGATCCAAAGAAAGCACACTCTTTAATTTTGTCAAAATTCTCACACAATATAGCAGCACACTCAATCCAAGATCTCCAGCAAGTAATGACCGGGAAATTTGGAAGGGGCAGGCCAGTGATTTCCCTGTAGTAAACAGCACGGCTTGGAGCTTTCAGTAGAATCTTCTTCAGAGCAGAGATGAATTGATTTGCGATGTCGTATTCATTCCTTATGGATCCACAAACCCTGTGAAGGGCACGAGCCAAGCATCTCACATGCTTCAAGTTAGGAAATAAAGGTTTCAATTGGTTAACAGCTGAAACCAAGTATGGAGCCTGATCCGTAACCACAAGAAGTTTTTCAAACTCGATACCAGTAGGCCAGAGCTTTTGGCAGAAGTCCATAATGGATTGCATTACTGTACTGGCATTGGCTTTCTGCAGCTCGTACATTTTTAACAACATGGGCTTAACTTTCTCCCCTGCTAAGGGAAAAACTAAAATGTCCAAAACATATTGTTCTATTGAGTCTGTGGTTTCATCCACAATGATTCCCACATCGCAGTCAGACACTTTCCCCTTAATTCTTTCTACAGTTTCTTGGTAAACAGGCTCCATGTAGTTTTTTCTTAAAGTACTCTCATCGGGCCTTGGCAACTTTGTGTATTTTTCAAGAAATCCCTTGAAGGCTGGATGGTTCACCTTATTGAGTGGAATTCCTGCTTGTGTAAGAGCTGCACACAATTCAATGTTTAATTCCTTCAAATTTTGGCTTTTTGAAGAACTCTGTTGAAACGCATTTCATAATAGAGGTTGCCGTGATTTGTTTGCTTGAAGAGTCTTGTTCATTTGATTCTTAGAACTGGAAATGTGTTGTTTGATGCGATCTTGCTGGTGTTTTTCATCTAACAAAATTCCTGAATCACAAATAGTACATCACATAACAGTTCCATCAGTGTCTGTGCAATCTTGTTTGAATTCCTCAGCCAGAACAATAAATCGAGCACTGGACACCTTTGGCATGATAAAATCTAGTACTAATACACTTGTTTGGAGAGCTAACACAATGCGACTGTCACACAACTCACTCTTGCGCCCATTCTCTGTCCACATTCTCTGTCTCACAACGCGACAATTACCAGAATGTTCTCATTCATGCTGGAACTTCAGTCTCAGCGATTTCTAGTAGTTTCGAGCAGAACCCAGTCTTAATAATTCTCGGAACTGCATTGGTGAGGTTACTGCTGTCTCTGCGTGCCCAGCCTTCGCCTCCACGGAAATAGATGACGTCTCTCACAGTAACAAACTCACATTCACAAACAGCAGGCTACTGATTCTGGTGGGATAGAATCACTCATTGTCAATTGCATTATTGCGGGCTACTTTATAGCGGTAAAGCGAGAGAAAGAGGTTTTCGTCCAACACACAATTATTTTCCATTGTTGCGGGTGTGCTTTCAATTCCCGTGCAGCATTTACTGAAAGAGGAAGGCTTACTATTCGCACTTACACAGCAAGCTGAGGAGACGGTAATTGAAAGTTAAAGAATAAATTGGAATGAAACTTAAAAGAAAAAAGGAGGAAAAAGGGGATTATGGGCATGGTTGGGGGAAAATGGGATAAAGGTGCCAAAAAGGGGTAAAGGTCCCCAAAAAGGAGAAAAGGGTGCAAGAAAAAATGCCTCCTTTTGCGACTAGAAACAAAATTTCACACTGTGATACCTTTCTGCACAGCTTTAACTTACCCTAAGAAAAAAGGTGCGCACCTAAAAGTCCTAACCCTGATGACATACATTATATTTTGTTTTGTAGCACTTTGCCAACCGAAACAACTGGAGAAAATGTATTTTAGCTCTGTTTACTTGAAGACCAGAAATTTTTTTATGAGGAACTTCATTTATGATGTATTTGTTGTACCTAGGGTTAATTCTATTACTTACTTATCTTAGTTCTACATTTTATAAAATTTGTTTTAAAACAGTTAATTATATGTAGAAAGTAAGAAGGAATGTAAAAGCACAGTTACATATGCTAGTTTCAGTAGCAAAGCCAATAGCATAGGTGCAAAGCTGCCTAGTTCAGGAGGCCCACAGACTCTTTAGGAAGTTTTTTCATGCCATTGCTAAAATACAGTTACTATATTTGAAATTGTTTAGTAATACCACTGAACAGAGCTGAACACTTTGAAGACAACTGTACAAGAACCATATTCTTTCTAATTTTTGGTTATCTAGATATTGTGTCAGTAATAAATATGAGTGCATAAACACTTTCCCAAAGAAAGAATGACAGACTTCTTGATTAACAAATATTGCTCTATATCAGCAGCATTTTGTTTATCAAAAGGATCTGCTACCAAGAAATTATACTAGTCCAGTTTCAGCTTTAGCACATTAAATCCAGTTCATTAGCTTTATTTACTTAAGGTGTTCCTTATCATAATCTCTTGACTATTTAAAATTAGTGTACTCTGTGTTCAACTATGCAATATCTTCACTATAAGTGAACAATGCCCCTTTTTGACCTTGTGCAGCAGTACATAGGTAGCACCAAAGATAAGATTATTCATAGGCATGGGCAAAACATTATTTACATGGTATAGGCTTTTTTTAAGCCACTCTTCAAATGAGGTGTGCAGTGCCATAAATTTAGCTCATAGTTGAAACTCACTGCACAAGCTTGTGCAATCTGTGTGCATTCTGCTTCCAGAGTTCTTGTTGAGGGCAAAACTTCAAGGAATCGGGAGAGCCATTGTTTAAGTCATCTGCAAAACATGTGAAGTTAAAAATTCTGATGTTACATTCACATGACTTTCTCTAACCCTGTTCATTTATTAGTGGCTATGTAAACTATTGTTACAAAAGTTTATCTTTCTATCTGCTTCATTTTAATCCAGATAAAAAGATCTAGCTGCCACTGTTTCCAGGTTGGAAACAGTGGCAGCTAGATCAAAATTTTTCAGGATGCGCAATATTAGTATGAGTTAAGCTAATCACCCTGTGTTCAATCTTGATGAAACATGGGTGAATCAAACCACACCAAGAAAGGCATTTGGCAAGATTCTATGGGCAGAAGAGGCTTAAGGGTTCCTTCAAGAAGGGGTGTAAAATTATAGTGTATCATGTAGGCTTGTCTAAAACTGAATTATTCTGGAATATAAATGGGTATGTTGATAATATTCAAACATTCTGCAAGTGGTTTGAAAACTTTATTCCTATTTTCAATGAAGTGTCAGTTATCATAATGGAAAATGACCACTCCAAAGCTTTGAGCAGACATCTTTCATCAAACTCCTTACAGCAAGAAGTTTTAAAGTAGTTAAAGGAAAATGGAATATTTTAGAATCCTGCTGATGCAAAAGCAAAATATTACTTTGTATCGCTCCCTTTAAAACACATGAGAAACTATATTACTTAGATCAATTGGCACTGAAAAATGGACATTATTATTGTCAAAATAATCCAATTGAACACATTTGGGCAAAAGTAAAGGAACCGTTCAATACAACATACTGGCTAGGCAATTTTGAAAGGCTAACGAATGAGGCCCGTAACAGAAATATAAAGCAGGGCTGGATTTTTTGAGCAGCTCACATAGACAAACTACAGGAGGAGGACTATGTGAAAAAATGTCACAGGAAGATACTGTACAACCTGTGATAGTCCAGCTTGTTAGAGACTTGGAAACTTTGAGTGGAGATGGAGATCTTGCCAATTCTGCATGACAAACCATCTTGATATTTTAACATAGAGGTAATTCTGCTATTTTTAAAATACTTAGAGGACTGAACTAAATTTTTGAAGGCTTCTAACAATAAAATGTAAACAATTCTGAGCACTTTGTTGAAAACCTTGTCATTCTATAACCTCTCATTCTCATTCTGGAAGCACTTTTAAGTTTAACTTGCACCTTGCAGTGTCATGAGGCTGACTGCACCACCCTACTGAATGTCGCTTGCATTAGTTAGCCTTGCATTGCATTTAATTCCCATTATGATGTGATTGTAGATCAGCTTTTCTTTCATAGTATTCTGTGAGGTGCCAGGTCAAGAATGCCTGTGAAAATATACTGACTTCTACGAATGAAAACCTGCCCATAAAATTGTTCCTGGCAGACACACGGGTATTAGAGCTTTGATAAAAACAAAATTTCTGCATATACACCATGAATTTTATGTATAGCATCTTGCTAAATCGCTTATAAAAATGTTTTATAAGATTCCAAAATCATCAGTCCTTCATGAATGGAAGTATTTATCTCTAATATCCACAATTGGGTAGGTTTTGAGAAATTTCATTCATGTGTTCATGATGTGTTAAGTGAAGAAAAAGTTTAAAAAAAAAAAAACATGTGCTCAGGCTACAGTGCACAGGATTCAGTTTGCTCCTCCTTTCTCCTCATATCCCGAAGACTTTCTTGTGGTTGGAATGCGATAACCGTGATTATGTATTGGAGAAATTTTGCATTTGAAACTTAAAAACGTAATGCAATGTACAATAGTGTATTTCAATGGTGAAATAAAGTTCAATTCATACATTGAATGTATGTTCTTAATTCATTGACTCTCCCAGCATATTTTGATACCCATATGTGTGATACTACTTTGGTGTAATGGATTATTTGCTCTTGGCACATATAAACTGAATTTTAGTTTGGTACATGACTGCATGCTTACTTGCTATTAAAAGCCCTTATTCCCTAAGTGCTTTATGGTAAGAATAAAATTCTTAAGTCTTTTGAATAGCTGTCTGCATGAACTATCCTTATTGGTTCCTGTGCTTATTCCAACCAGTCTTTTTTTTTTATATTATAAACAGTCCTTTGCATGGAGGTAAATTTCTCCAAAGTAAAAGCTTAAGCGAAGTAAATATTTGGGTTATGTCACCAGCTGTATTATTCAGATGTTGAAAACTTTAACAAATACTTTGAAATGATTTTATTAACCTGCTACCATGTTTGTCCCATTTTAGGTTATTTTATAGCCATACGCCAAGGAATGTGATGCTGTTAGCATTTTAAGTTTCACATCTAATTCTTCAGTTCTGAAATACACTGACAAGTGTTGTCTGTATTTATGAAAATTATTACTTTTGGCAAGTAATATTTTCATTAGATATTTTATTTTATACCTAACAGTTTTAACTCATGTTTTATATTATTATGTATTAATAAGCTGGTGTAGGTTGCAAACTGTATTATTGCTTTAGAAGTTGAGATCATTTACATATAATAATAAAGTGACCATGCACGCGAAGCTACCTGCGGGCCGCCGGTAAGCGCATCCTGGCCCAGCACCCAAGTGGGACTCTCGACTGGCACTCAGAACAGGCACGCAACAAACCCATTATGTGTTGCCTCCCCTCAGTTTTAACTGCTCCACAAGATTCCTTTCAGCCAATTCTAATAGCCTCCCCTTCCAGAATATTCCACTTGTATGCAGGGCCTATATAAGGGGGCTGCTCTTGCCCAAGAGATAGTTAAGAAGTCAAAGAGTCTGGACAGCTAGAAGTGGACAGTGCTGAGCAGCCCAGTTATAAGTTGTGACTTGACTTAACAGAAGAGTTGTAGTGTTCTCATTTGTTACATTAGGAAAAGAAACGGTTCTAGTACTCACACTTGAGAAATAATGGTGTATATTCCTTGCTTTTTTTGTATTGTACGCAACATTATTGTTGTGGATGTTCAAAATGTCAACAAGCTGCTCCCAACTTTCAAGAATTCCTAGATAATGTAGTTTGTAAAAAATAATGTAATAATTTAAAACATTAAAAACTTTGGACAACTCTCAAAATATTGCTGGTATACAGGTTCAACCATTTAAGTTGAAACAGTACAATATTTCCAAAACTAAACGTTATAGAAAAAAATGTCTTGAATAAAAGTTGCTTGATATTATGGGGAAAAGTAAATGTCATTAGTTGTAGTCAATTTAAATTGACCCTAATTGTAGGTTCAAATTATAAAAAAATTAAATTTACCCTAAAATGACCATCACAATTTCCTCTAAACAAAACATGACTAATGACATTTACTTTCCCCAATAATATCAAGCAACTTTTATTCAAGACATTGTACAGTCTCAACTTAAATGGTCCACCTTGTATATCTATTATCAAGTTCATCTGTTGTTGTGTTAATAAAATTAAAGAGTAAGTTTGGTTGATTTGGTTTTAATACTGCAAGTTCAGTTTCTGAGGACAAACTCTTGTACAAACTATTTTTACAAACGCTTATTCTCCATCTACTTCATGTTAAACAAGACTCTATCTTATTGCTAATTTTCTTGTAGATGTAAGGGGAATATATATTTACAAGGGCAATATAGAAATACAGTAGCCTTTAAGCATATACATATCTCTTAATAGCTGGTTGCTAGGTGCAGCACCATTCCCTTTGCCACAGATTAATACTCTTCGCATATCGAAGACAAAAAAATGAATAACGAATTCCCATTTGAGACAATAAGTATTGAAAAATTTAAGGGAATAACAAGCAATATCTCAAAAATGGTTCACTCAACAAAAAAAATGTATATAACATAAATTGTGTATTTTAACGCAACCTACATTTTTTATGTAGTAAAATTTTGTCTATCTCTTATGGTTTACCAGTTATGCAAAAGTCATTCACTGGAGACATTCCCAGAAAATTCAAGATATACATTTTATTTGCCATGACAATATCTTAAACAAATGATATTTTAATCAAAATCGTTAGAGCCATTTTTGAGAAAATTAAAATTTTCGAAAAATGTTCTATGTAAAGGGTAGTCTGGGGTGGGGGGATTTTCTTGAAAACATTCGTGTCACATCTCTGGAAGATACTGAACCTAAATACCAAGTTTGGTGTTTATCCGACTGTTCGTTTCTGAGTTATGTTGTTCACAGACAGACACACACACACACACACACACAGACATGTTTCCAAAAATGCTTTTTTTGGATTCAGGGGGTCTCAAAACATGTATTTCCGGTGAAATCTCGGTATCAAATTTTTGGGTGGAATACAATACTTCCCCTACTTACTATACGTAGTAGAGAAAGTAAAAAACTATGTAATACTTTTTCTAACATTTTTTAAATGTCTAAAAGTAATGGAGAGTTTCCTAATTATGTGCCAAAAATGTATGGACAACGACGGTGGCAAGTTTCAGCATTTCCTTTCATATAGTTGGTAAGTAAAGCCTTTAAAAGTAGTTTTAAACATGTTGTATGGTTCCATCCGCGCTTTTCTATGATAGCGGCAGATGGCAACGAGGGCCAAGGATGCAGATAGGAAAAAACACTGCGCAGGCAGTTCGTAGTTTTTTGGCTCACCCTGTATGTTAGCATACTATATTCAACATCCTTTATCATGTACAACTTTTCCCATTACTATGAACTTCACTGCAAATGTAAATTGCAACTTTATATTTTCATAATTCAATACATAAGAGAGAATCTGTTTACTTCCCCTACTGCTTACCTAGAGTAAGTAGATGAAGTATTCCATTACACCCAAAAATTTGATACCAAGATTTCCTTGGAAATACACGTTTTGGGTGCCCTGAATTAAAAAAACTGTATTTTTAGAAAAGAGAGAGTGTGTGTGTGACCACGAACAGCGTAACATAAAAACGAAAAATCTGTTAAATACCAAACTTTGTATTTAAGTTCAGCATTCTGCAAGAATGTGACAATCAGATTTTCAAGAAAATCCTCCCACCGCATCTACATTTTACATGGACAAATTTTGGCTATTTATTTTCTTAAAAATAGCTAATGATTTTTTTTAAAATACTATATGTTAAGATATTTGTATAACAAATAAAATATATATATTTTGAATTTTATGAGAAAGCCTGTAAGGTCGTCTTAATTCTGAATGAATTGTTTATAGCTTGTCAACTGTAATAGATGGACAAAAAATTACTTCATAAAAGATGTACATCTCATTAAATCACACAACTTATGCCAAAATTGTTGTGGCATTTATTTATTTATTTCCAAGAAATTCTTTATTATAGGTTTGAATTAGCAAATATTTTATACTTTTTCAACTGCAAAACTGCTATTCCCCCCCATTTTTTCTTTTCTTTTCTTTTGGTCATGCAATGAAAACGGAATATCAAAGCCATCACAGAGCAACTCATTCTTAAGATTTGACTATTACCTAAGCCCACTGTATTCCCGGATTCCCCTTGCATCCACAACCTATGTAATAAAACCATTAATGTTAATCTTGATTACTATTAAGTACATAGAAGAATAATCTTTTATTTGAATACTTTAAGAATGGGTAGAGAAAGACATCTAAATGTAATGAATCAAATCTTTTTCTTTTTTCAAAGCTTTGTTAAACATGGACAGTTTAATTAATAATGCCTTGATAAGAACTTTTACTTCATTATGTTTATTACCAGGGTTAGGATTTTTAGGTGCACACATTTTTTTCTTAGGGTATGTTAAAGCTGTGCGGAAAGATATCACAGTGTGAAATTTTGTTTCTAGTTGCGAAGAGGCATTTTTTCTCCCAATATGGAATGGGACACTAAGAACCATAGTAGTTAAAGAGCATCCATAAATAAAACTTTATTTATTTCGCAACCTTTTCCCTTTTTTGGGACCTTTACCCCTTTTTGGCACCTTTATCCCATTTTCCTCCAACCATGCCCATAATCCCCTTTTTTCTTTTAAGTTTCATTCCAATTTATTTTTTAACTTTCAATTAACGTCTCCTCAGCTTGCTGTGTACGTGTGAATAGTAAGCCTACCTCTTTAAGTAAATGCTGTGCAGGAATTAAAAGCACCCCGCAGCAATGGAAAATAATTGTGTATTCGACGAAAACCTCTTTCTCTTGCTTTACCACTATAAAGTAACCCGCAATAATGCAATTGACAATGAGTGATTCTATCCCACCAGAATCAGTAGCCTGCTGTTCGTGAATGTGAGTTTGTTACTGTGAGAGACGTCATCTGTTTGCATGGAGGTGAAGGTTGGGCATGCAGACACGGCAGTAACCTCACCCGCGCAGTTCCGAAAATTATTAAGACTGGGTTCTGCTCAAAACTACTAGAAATCGCTGAGACTGAAGTTCCAGCATGAATGAGAACATTCTGGTAATTGTTGCGGTGTTATAAGAGAATGTGGACAGCGAATGGATGCAAGAGTGAGTTGTGTGACAGTCGCATTGTGTTAACAAGTGAACTATGATGATGAAGTGGGGTTTAAGGGCGCACAACCAGGGAGGTCATTAGCACCCGTCAAAGATAAAATTGAGGTAAGACAATAGTTTAAAACAAGATCACCATAAAATCATACTAAAAGCAAAAAAGAGGGGTAAAGGGCCATAATAAAAATCAGCTACAAGAATGAAACAGGACAGTGTCAGAGGCTGCAGAATGCGGAGCTGAAACATGGGGCTAAAACTAAAGGTCGAAAACACACTAAAACTGGAAAACCGCTCAAGAACAGGTCAAACATGGTTCTGTAGATGGCCACGGCGAATAAAAGTTAAAACACGTTCTACAGCTAGTACGTCATCAGCTAAAATGGCAGGCAGTGTGGCGCCCATCTGCAGGGACGAGCGAAGGACAGCAAAGGACTGACAGTGTTCTAAAACATGCCGCAATGACAGTAAACGGGAGCAGGATCACGGCGCAACAAGTGACAGTGGCTAAAACGACAGTGCCCAATGCGAAATCTACATAAAATTACCTCCTCCCACTGGGAGGAACGCAAGGAAGTGCTCCAGGTTGAGGGCACAGGTTTAATCTTCCGCAATTTATTATCCCGGACAGAGGACCATGCACCAAATCAACATGACAGAATAGACCTCCGTATGAAATGGCTAAAATCATTTGCAGGAACAGAAGAGCTAAAATAACCTGGAGAGAATACAGCACGCTTGGCAGCGGCATCCGCACTCTCGTTTCCCTGAATGCCGATGTGACCAGGAACCCATACAAACGAATGACACCACTGGGGGTAAGCTGGTGGCAGCAATCCTGGAGCGCTGCAAGATGCGATGGCAAGCGTACAGTGCACGAAGGCTAGACAGGGCACTTAGTGAGTCCGTGCATAAAACACAATGCAGTAGACCTCGCTGACGGATAAAAGAAAGAGCTCGCTCCAGAGCAAAAAGTTCAGCAGTAAAAATCGAGCACTGAGCAAGTGAACTAGTGTTAGCTCTCCAAACGAGTGTACTAGTACTAGATTTTACCATGCCAAAGATGTCCAGTGCTCAATTTATTGTTCTGGCTGAGGAATTCAAGCAGGATTTCATAGACACTGATGGAAATGTTATGCGATGTACTATTTGTGATTCAGGAATTTTTTTAGATGAAAAACATCGAGATCGGATCAAACAACACATTTCCAGCTCTAAGCATCAAATGAACAAAACTCTTCAATCAAACAAATCACGGCAACCTCTATTAGGAAATGTGTTTCAACAGAGTTCTTCAAACAGCCAAAATTTGAAGGAATTAAACATTGATTTGTGTGCAGTTATTACACAAGCAGGAATTCCACTCAATAAGGTGAACCATCCAGCCTTCAAGGGATTTCTTGAAAAATACACAAAGATGTCAATGCCCGATGAGAGTACTTCATTTTAGTTTTTCCCTTAGCAGGGGAGAAAGTTAAGCCCATGTTGTTAAAAATGTACGAGCTGCAGAAAGCCAATGCCAGTACAGTAATGCAATCCATTATGGACTTCTGCCAAAAACTCTGGCCTACTGATATCGAGATTGAAAAACTTCTTCTTGTGGTTACGGACCAGGCTCCATACATGGTTTCAGCTGTTAACCAATTGAAACCTTTATTTCCTAACTTGAAGCATGTGAGATGCTTGGCTTGTGCCGTTCACAGGGTTTGTGAATCCATAAGGAATGAATACGACATCACAAATCAATTCATCTCTGCCCTGAAGAAGATTCTACTGAAAGCTCCAAGCCATGTTGTTTACTACAGGGAAATCACTGGCCTGCCCCTTCCAAATATCTCTGACATTACTCGCTGGGGATCTTGGATTGAGTGTGCTGCTATGTTGTGTGAGAATTTTGACAAAATTAAAGAGTATGTACTTTCTTTGGATCCATCCGACATAGGTGCAATTTTCAAGGCACAGCAACTTCTGTTACTGGAGAAAATACATAATTTGCAGACTGAACTATATTGTGTCCATAGTTACAAGTACCTGCCTACAGCTATTAAACCATTGGAAGAACAAGGCCTGGAAAAGGAAAAACAATGGGATATTTTTACTTCCGTGAGGGAGCAGTTAGATGGCTTTGTCAAGGACAAACTTTAATCTAGTCTTCAGAAGAATCCAGACATTTTTTTTCCTTCTTTTGATGAGCGATAATTTGATGTACTTGTTTGTAGTTCAATAAATTAGAATAGAGGAAAGAGAAATCGTTGAATTACTTAAGGGAATGCACAACTGAAATTAACCCAAAATCCCAAAAATTCCAAAAAAAAAAAAAAATCCCAAAAAATTCTCCATTGCTTGTAGTTTTAGAATCTACTTTTATTTTTGACCTAGAGAACGCTTCAGGATCATTACGAGACTTTTTAAATACCCTTGCACATTTGGTTGCTAGCTGTTTATATTTTTAAAACTTCATTTTAAGGCGTTTATTTTCAGCATTTCTGCATATTCAAAATGTTGCACACGATGTAGTTTTCATCCATTCATACTAACATTTTTTAAGCTTATTTCAAAAACCCAAATAAATAAAACTGTCATATAATTTTTCTGTGTAATGAATAGTTTTTGCACTACTAATTTTTGAAGATAACAATGTATAAAAAAACTGGAAAAAAAATGCAAATACAGAACTGCAAAACATTTTTTTTGTCTTAAACTAAGAATGGTAGAAAAAAAAATTATGACAGATTTTTAGTTCCTTGACATAGAAGCAACATAAGATTTTTTTTTCTTTTTGAAAAATGCATCATGTGTTGCATTTTGCATATACCCATAATTTTATATCTTGAAAATTAATAACTTGAAAACTAATTAAGAATTTGGATTGAAATTCCCAAAACAATTATATCTAAAGAAGACTGACATGTGGTTAAAATTTCAGCCCAATTGAATGGATAGTTTAGAAAATAGCAATTTCAGTTGTGCATCCCCTTAAATAAACCAGCACCTTATTGTCCTTTTTTCACCTTATTTGAGCACCTTTTCCCTTCCTTTTTTCATCTGAAATTTGCACCTAAAACTCCTAACCCTGTTTATTACTAACCAACTGTGTATTATAATCAGAGTTAGGAAGCTCATGGATTTGCATATCATTTTCAAAGCCTATTTTTGATATGCTGATAAATTATGTTCTATGCCCCGAATGAATTTTATTGGACATGTATTTGCATATTTATGCTCTTTTAAGTAAAAACACAATATTTTGGTAAGTACTATATTTATTTGGCATATTTTAACATTTAAATGGGAGAAATCTGTTTAAAAAGGAGTTATTTTAATGAATTGATCAATTATTTCTACTCCCTTATAAAGTAAATAATAAAAATAGCATGCCATTTCGTCCTCACAAGTGTCACTGAGACCAGTGCCTAATTCAGAATCATGTGAAGTAATGCAATGCTACACAAGAGGCACACGATACTGACTTGTCTTTGACTCAAGAAAAAGGAAAGTCCCCATTACACTTTAATACATTAAGCAACAAGGAAGTGTCCAAATAACATAACCAGTGAACAGTGACAAGGAGTTATGGATATAGACAGTGTTAAAAATGCCAAAGGTGAAACAAAATAACATGATCAGTCTTAAGGGTTTTCAAAGTCAATTTTCTAGTGGTCTTATTAATACAGATGATACTGTAAGGCATGTGAAAAAAGATACTGGGAGGGAAAACAACATATTTCAGGTGGTTTAACAAATTAATATAGCAAAACAAAAGGAAATTATTGCAAAAAATGCGACAGAAGTGGAGATGTCCGTGTATTAGTCAAATGTATAGGAAATAGAGTTATGCAGTTTTTATATGATCCTTGTGAAGCATTCCTAGCAGCTGATATTCCTTTATGGAAAATAAATAAACCAATCTTAGATAATTTTTTTAAAAAAGTACATCAAAATTGCCTGACCGAAGTACCTTATGTGAAACATAGTTCCTCATTGTTACAATAATGTAATGTCAACCTTGAAAATTAAGTTAGCAAATGAGTTTTTCTAGATATCGTAGATGGAATAACTGACGTAGAGCTTCATTGTAAATGTAATAGTGGGTGTATCATTAAGATACAGGTGTACTGTATCTCTTAACTTACTTCAGAAGTTATTCATAATGCATCTGTGACAACTTGTGATTGACACAAAATGACAATGTACCGTTATTTTTAGCTGATGCATTAAGCTGCATAATCAAAGCAAGAAAAACAAAGGAAAAATTCTTCCTCATAGCATTTAGTTAACTTGTTTTACTCATGCTCTTCATCTCATTTCAGAGAGGATTAGATTATGTTTTCCTAAAATAAAGTTAATCTCCAATGTGAAAAAGTCTGTTAAATCTGCATGCGGGATTCAGCTGGACAAAAAGATGGTATCTAATACTCCACTACCACTTAAACCTGTTTAAGCCATTGGGGGAGTTGAATAACAGCTGCATTGTATTATGCTAAACTTTTAGGGCAATGTGCACCAAGCTCTTACGTTCACAGTAAACTACTATTCAAGTCAACACTCGGCAACTTCCATACGAGAGTAAACTACTTCCGAATAATTTTACTCCTTTCAGATACTCCCAGATTAAATCACCACAGAAGTAAATGTCGGAGAGCATCGTAGTCTAGTATGTTACTACAGAATTAAATAGAGCACAAATGTAGGTTAGAATTTACTCTTGCAATTTGGATAGAGTAACTAACCTGTCAACCGAGAGAATAGCTGAGTCGACAGTTTGGAGAAGGAGCAGAAAACAGCTGATCAAGTCACAAAATCAACAGACACAGGAAACAACCATGAAAGGAGAACAGAAGAAATTAGAGAGGAAGATCCAACAGCCATGGAGGGAGAAGAGGAGATAACATTGGTAGCAGTGGCGGGGCTGGAAGAAATGCAAAGGAGAAGTGGAGAGAAGCTGACAGAAGAATATAGGGAGGAAGCAGCAGCTAGGGAGGGGGAAGAGCTAACATTGGTTGCAGAGGCGGGGCGAGAAGAAATGCAAAGAAGCGGGGAGAAGCCGACTAACAGTGCAGCAAGAAATATGTATGCGGAGGATGGAGGGGCACGAGTGAGAATTGGGGAAACAATAAAGAGTGAGAACGGTCAGTGAAGCGGAAGAAATTGCAAGGAGGGGGAGGGTATAAAATAATAGATTTGAGAGAAGGGAGGGTAATGCTACAAGGGGAGGAAAGTGTCGACCCGGTATCCAGACGTACTAGACTGAGAAAAGCAATGGAGAAATTTACGTATTAGGATAAAACAAAGAACAAATAGGGAAAGGAAGTATATTGACACAAAAGAAAATAGGAGTAAGGCAGGGATGTAAATTGAGTTCATATTAGTAATCTATTCATAGCTGATATTAGGAGTAAAAATAAGAAATTAGCATTATCCAGTAATAGAAGATAAGGAGATTCCAGGTTCAGGTTCATTATATGCAGACGATTTTATGGTAGGCACCATATCGTTGATAGGGTTACAAAAGTGATAAATGAAATTCAAGAAAGTGTGAAAAATGGGGAATTGGGGTAAAAACCATAAAGATGATTGACTCAATAAAAGGCTCTAAGAAACAAAACCAAGAACTTGAGAGAATAATAAGGAAGGTAAAGGGAAAAAAATGATAAAGAGAAGTAAGAGAAGTAAGGGCCGCTCAGTGAGCGAAAAGGCCAGGGAGCCAAGCAATCTGAATGGCCCAATAAGAAAACAAGCACCAGACAAATTGTACAACAGATGTAGGGGTATAAATGAATACATATTGTATGTATTGTAAACATGTAGAACAAATTGTACAATAAATCTATCTAACTAACCTGTCGATGGAACTAAAATACTGTTTCATATTTGGAGGAAGATAATTTTGATGTATTCATGGATCACTTAGATTACATAGATGCTCTCGAAGAAAACTGCGATTACTTGGGTTACATTGATGATCTCGATGAAGAAAACAACGGGAATGCGATAGTGGTATGTGAGAACCATATGATACTTATACAGAGAGAGGGAGGGGGAGAGAGAGAGAGAGAGTTCAACGAACATTTCGTATTAGGAAATAATCTTTTACATGCCTTTTGAACCTCCTTCGAGAACATTTACAACAAAACTATTATACCTGCTAACTTCTGCAGTATCAAAGCTACATTGGAAATAACTGTTTCCACAATAAAAGAAACTAGAAGCGTAACTTGCCGTGAGTCGCTAAAATGCTTATTGGCGAGACCTCTCACAATAGCTGCAAAATCTTAACACAAGCGCATCGCTAGGTGCTTAAAATATCATATGAGCAGTACGTACCAGAATACCTCTGATTTTGATTGCACAAACATTTATTCATTTTAGCTCCACCTACATATCATTCCCCTTCCAACTTTACATCTTGCCCAGGCCAACATCAAACTCTCTTCATGTGGATCTCTGACTGTTACTAACTTTCTTACCATGGTGCTTGGCTAAAATCTCAGAAATACCTTTCACTTCTCTTTTTTGGAATTTTGGCCTATGTGACTACAAATATACTGAACTTAACTATGAGTGAATTCCCAGATTCTTTAAGCTAATGTGTTCTCTACTTCAGCTGTTTCTAATGACTTTGGTTAACATGACTCGATAAGGACTTGTTTCTCAGACAAACATTTCAACTCAAGCTTATTACATTATACACTGATTTAATATACAGAAATTATTTATTGTAATTATTTCTCAATTTTACTATCATTTCTTTATTTAATTATTTTATATCTGCCCATCAATAATTACAGTATCAGGTGACAGCATAGTTCCAAATGCCTAACAAACATAATGAAGACAAGCTTATTATGTACTAATAAACATTTTACTTATGAGTAATTCTAGTGTCATGGGATGACATTCACGCGCAGCAGTGAAGGTACGTAATCTAGAAAAGCAAACCCCCCAAAGAAATCAATACATTGCATCCTGATATTACTTTAATTGTTAGAAGTTTCCTACCAGAGTTTAGACTTATTATGCAACACTGTTTTAGAAGTACTTAATGAGAACATTCTGTCAAGAATGCCGCACTTCTGGGATGTTACAGAGTACACCTGGCAAAGAACATCAATATCCATGTAGTGTTTATTCATATTTTTTAATAAATACACCATAACATTGATCTATACAGTTCACTTGCTATCACTAGTTATACGACATTTTGAAAAAACACTCAGTAGAATGAGTTTATCCCATCATGGGTGTGACGTGCAATAATTTTGTCTGTGTTCAACTTGTTTCAAATTAACTCTTTATCTCGCACTCATGAAAAAAAAATGAAGCATAACATTTTCTGGGATACTAATGAAGTAAATAAGGTTTCTGGAACACTTGTATATGGTTTTCAAATACTTCAATTGTTGTTTATAAAAACATGCAGTATGTTACTCAAGAGCAACATTGCTATACAAAGACTAGCCAGAATACTTCACTATTACTTATTACTTTGTGTGAAAAGATCTAAAACAATTCATCTTAGGAACAAAACATAGTTCTTGCATAAAGCATATGCTAAACTGAAGCTGCTTGTGAGCACCATTATCAGATAAAGGCTTAAATAAAAAGTAACAAAATAATTTTATGATAATATAGTTCACATTTAAGCATTAAAAATACTACTCCATCAATCCCATAATAACTGTCTGATATGTATAATTTGACTCCGGCAAAAAAAGGGAATTAAGCATACAACTTTATTGCTTCAGGATCAACAAAATGGTGAATAAATTAACCAATAAAACATACTTCTAATTACACGATAATTACTCAAGAATCAAAACAAATTGGGAAATTTGCCAAAAATTAAATAGAATTTAATTTCTCCTACACCAAGAGCACTACAAATTAACCCAGATATTAGAATAACAACAAAGATGAAAAAAACTGTTTTTTTAGTCTGAGAAGGTGGTCATTCCAACACCTTGCCTTGAGCCAACAGATCTACTGCTGCAGTGCTGTTATAGCACTGACGTAAATACTCTGAGGACACTCCAGGCAGGATGGCCGGTCGTTGAGCTGATCAAGTGAGCTTTTTAAATATGGATAATCTTGTAATTATTCCTGCCATTGATAATCATTATTTCAATGAGACAGGACTGCAAAATGAGGAAGACATTGTTGAGCTTGCTGCAGGTCAGGTCAGAGAAAGATGTTTCAATGGCAGCGATCAACTCATCAATAGTTTGTGGAGCTGGCTGATGCTGGAACAACTGAATTGTCCAGAAGTACTCCAGATGTAAAACATCCATAACTGGACTATTTAGCAGATGAGTGTTTAATATTTAGATTTGATACATTATATACAAGTATAATAGTTTTAATACGAAAATAGAAATTCTACTTTCAGAAAAGTGTCCTTTGTGTAAAAAGGCTCTCGTGTAGTAAATCGTTTGTTTGTTAAACATCACTAATAATATGTGAATTGTATACATTAGCACTTTGGTAGGTATAATTATTTAAACATACAAAACTCAGATACTGATTTATCTGGCTAATTACACTATATCTGTTCCTTGTGTGTCACAACAGTAACAGAATCTTCGTACTGAATACCTCTGAAACTACCTTGTATAATACATGCATTCTCTACTCTAACTGGAAACGTGTAGTAATTGAAATAACACTAGTACGTATTTATTATTTTGAGGGTCTACATTCTGAGATTAGGCACCTTCCCTGTTGCTAAATGTGTATGAACATCACACTGACAATGGAATGACCCTTTACTGAAAAGCTAACAGTGTAATTGGAATGTGTTCTAGGGAACTTCAAACACATTCATACCAGAGCTGTAGACAACCAATCAAATAGCTTTCACACTGCTTATATTTTAATTACAATAACATGGAGTGATATTGGTTCAAGTTTCCCTACTATTGAGGAGTATCATTTCAAACCCCATTATGTTCATCCCTGGACAAAATTGAGTTTGACATCATTTCGCACTGTTTTGTAAGCAATCCTTCGATCTATAAGCCTAAATCGGCTCAAATCTTATTTTGTACCTGTGTAAATTAACCTTGAAATGTGGTGGTCGTTTCATATCCCATTATGTCCACATTATTAGCTGGTGCAAACCCAGTTTTGTCCTCCTTTATCAACGTTTGCATGCCCTGGGGATTAATTGTTTTATGTTGGTTGTACTGGTATATAATTATTGCTGGGCTATCAGTGTGACATATTGTCAGTGAATAATAGTATTGTTCTGCTTAAAGATGGATGAAGCTGTTTTAGTTGGAGGTTATTCAAAGGGTAGTCGAAAGAGACAGAAGCAAAGAATAACAGAATAACAAGGCGACAGCTTCAACTTGAGGAAAGGCAAGTTCTATACTTATATATTATTCTCTAATAAAGCTACATAATATCTCGAAGTATATTATAATTATGTTTGGCAAGGCGCACTTATACTGAAAGATATGAAAACATACTTATAGGCTTGTATCTTCCCCAATTTACGTTAACAGAGTATTTTTTTTTATCTTTTTCACTAGAAATAGTGATTAAGATCCAGACCCGAGGGAGTTTGTACTGCCATGTGAGCATAAAGCAGGCAGATTCCATTGTTGCAGCATTCCCACTCATTTTCTTTAAAAGAACAAGGAAAAAGTTATTCGCTTGCAAAAGCAAATATGATCAAGACCGCCACCTTTCTTTAATGATTCAGGTTTCGTCACCAAAAAGGCACAGGCCATGGGGGAAGAAGGAAATGAAGAAGAAAGGAAGAAAAAAACAGCAACTTCTATGACTGAAGTATCAGGTTAGTGTAATGCAATACTAATAAATGTGAACTTGTGAGTGGTTTTGAAAGCATTTACATCAGTCTATTCATAGAGTAGCACAAGGTCCTCTTAAAACTGTGTAATTTCATAATGAAGACATATTTGTATTATTATTATTGCAGATTCCCCAGTAAATGGTAGAACAGAACCAGTATGTTCAAAGTTCTTTGGAAAACTTGTCGGATGTGGACAGTGCCGATTAAATACAATTAGTAAATCCATTAAATCAGAGAAGGATGCAAAGAGCATAGGAGCGGCAACCGCAAAAAGGACCAATACAGAGCCAGAAGAGAGGTCATCAGGTTCATTTCCAATCTAAAAGCCAATGAAAGCCATTTAATAGAAGAAAGAGTCAACGGCTTTATATACCCACAGAACTCAGCATCAATAAGTTGTTTAAACTGTATAATGCAAATGCACCACAAGATCTTCACATGAGAAAATGGTTTTCCAAGAAAACTTTTTTAACATGAAATTCAACCTAGGTTTCGGCAATCCCGCAACTGATACCTGCAACTACTGCCTCTGGATGAAACAAATTGGACATGAATGGAAACGAGAAAAACATGGTTCTAGCCTAGATTGGTGTCCATAATCTGTGAGCAAAAACATTTCACAAAATGATGAAGGAACAACCTCCAGCTTTGATTTGCAGCAAGTGCAACCTATTCCGAAGCTGTCTATCAATTAAGCCTACTATTCTTGTTAGATTGTATTCTACACTTTCTGTATCACAGACATAGCCAATACAAACCCCCAGTTCTATGTATGGACAGAGAATGAGGCTGGAAGAGGTTCCCTTGAAGTATCATCAGCTCTTTGCGTTTTCCTTGAAAAATTTTAATTCAAACAAGATGTGCAGCATTTAAGGCTTTTTGCAGGTCAAAACAAGAATATGCATGTTGCATAGCTGGCGCAAAACTTCTGGAATCGTGACCTTGATTGCCACCCAGCCGCCAAGCCTCGGAATGGTTTATGTTTAGCTTAATCAACGAAAGCGAAATAATAACCTTGCTTACTCACACTGAGTAACACACACAGTCTGCACAGAAAGTGTCCACATCTTCTTGTAATTTCAAAGAGAGCAGTACCTAAATAGTACTTATTTTATATTCGTTATATTTATAACCATGGCTCCTACGTTTTTAAAGTTAAGTGGTAATGTATTACATAGTCAAAGTAGGGAAATAATTGCATATGTCCTCGACTTCATGAAGCAGAGATGAAGGAAAAAAATATAGGTTCACCCGAATTTCACAAAAGTCTTAAGAGAGTGAAAAGAAGAGTAGCCAAAGCAACTGGTGTTTCACTGAGTTTCCGTTTCCGGAGTTCTCAAAGATAAGAAAAACCATATGGATGAAAAAGTACCATTTGACACACCTGGGAAGAAACATAAGGTCCCTAAACGTATTACAGAAATAGACTATTTCCACAAATGCATCATTCGGCGCACAATTCACAATTTCTATGTGGAAGAAAAAACTGTGCCAACAATAATCACATTGCTCATCAGGCTGAATGTTCAAGGTGGTGCTACAAGTCTCAGAAAAATTATAGAAGATTTAGGGTTCAAGTGAAAGAAAACGAAATCAAATAGAAGAGCTCAAATAGAAAAGCGAAAAAATGTTGCCATGACAGCTTAGTCGTTAGAGCAACGGCACGGAAAGCCTAAGATCCATGGTTCAAATGCCGGCTATGGCATATAATTTTTCAGTCTGATTCTACCTTTAAAATGACTATAATTGTATATGTACTTATATCAGCATACATTTTGAAGGTGGTGCTACAAATCTCAGAAAAATTAGAAAAGCACGACATACGATCTCAGCTGGAAGAGTACCTTACTCATACACACAAATTAGAGGGTCAAACTATAGTGTATGAAGATGAGTCATACAACATCTAAAAGTTGGAGTGACAATAACGAATTAGGTTTGCAGGTTCCTGTTGCTAAAGGTCAATGGTTCATGCTCTTGGAAAGAGCAGCTTCGTTCCAAATGCCCTTCTTTTACAAGTCGCAACAAAAAGCAAGGAGATTTTCAACAAGAAATGAGTACGGAAAATTACATGAAGTGAATCAAACCCTGTTGATAACTAATATGCCTGCTGGGTCTGTTCTGTTTATCGACAATGCTTCACAATGCACCAACACTCAAATTGACAAACCGCCTACCTCAAACTCATTGAAAGAAGAAATGAGAGCCTGGTTACTTAAGCATAATATAGCTTTTGATGAAAGCATGAGTAAAACAAATAACTTAAAGGCAACAAACCCCTTCAGAAGTCATAATACCTGGCCAAATATTAATACAACATGGCCATAATGTACTTAGACTGCCACGGTATCACCCTGATCTAAACCAATCAAATTAATCTAGGCTGATGTCAAAAAATGGGTGGCCTGCAGAAATATCACTTTTAAACTAAAAGATGTGGAGCAGTTATGTCACCAGTGATTTGCAGAAATTGGAAGGCCAGAATGGGAAAATGTATGTCAACATGTTGAATAAATTGAGAATCATTATTTCGAAAAAGATGGAATTGCAGAAAATCAAATAGAAAGAATTCTCATCCAGGATAATGGTGCAGAAAGTAGCGACAGCAATGATGTGACTGATTCCGCAGAAGAGGAAGGACTGTCAGGTGTGGAAGAAATGGAGGCAGATGGTTGACAGTGTTTTTATATTAAGGGCATTTTACAGCGGTGGATTTAAATATACTGCATATAACTATAAGTTTATCAGTGCAGTGCATAACCGGTGTGCAGATATTTGACAATGACTGTCCCATGCACTCCTGCAGCATGCAGATGGCCAGTCACCTCCTGATCTGGTAAGTAACTCACTTCATAGCTGTCATTAAGATTTTCACATGTCTAGAACAATTGCGCCAATTATACATGCCCTTGCTTATTACCTCTGCAGTAAAGCTCCTAATTATTAAAAAAATGTTACTGTCATCTTCAAAGTAAGAAAACATTCTTTCCTGCCAGCAGACAGGGTGTTCGGAGTCGTTGAAAAAAATCTAAGCAAGCATTCAGATATTTTCACACCAAGTGATAACCACAAAATTTACGAGAAATAGGTTCACTTCATGTTCTTGGAAAGGATTGGGTTATAAAAAATTTCAAATCTTTGAGTGAACATTTTAAGAACTATGATAGGATCAGCGAGATGAAATGCATAATCCTTCAGAAAACCACAAAGGATGGAAAATGCTCTGTACATTATAAATGGAACTATTGTATCGTACTGATGACCCTTCCAAATAATTTTCACCAGTGTTGAAATGAGGCAAGGTGGCACAGATGACTGTAGAATCTATAGCTGATGTAGGATCACTCAACAAAAGAAAAATGATGTAGAAAACTTACTAAGAAAGAGATTTGGAAATGATTGAAGAAATGACAATGTTTTGAAGTTCTTTGAAAACATCTTTAATTCTACATCCATTCTACAGAAGACATCACTGACCAGAATAGTGAACTGTGTGGCTGTTTAGAAAAAGAATGTGGAATGCATAGATTGTAAAAGATGTTCGAATGTATTATGTGAATTTCTAAAATAAGTAATTGAATAATTGTTGCTTTCAATTAATTTCAGAATTTTAATCATCTCATTGTGTTTTTCTGTTTAACTCATTCCATATTGTATCAAGATTTTCTCAATGTATTTATGTTAAGAATATACAAAAATGAATCATTCACTATTCTACAACAGTAAATTTTCCATGTGGTTACTTCAAACCATGTTATGTCCACAACACCCCCCCCATTTTCATGAAATGCATTTGAAAAGTGTGTCGTCCTCCGTGGACTAGTGGTACCGTGCTAGCCTCTGGTTCCCAAGGTTGCGGGTTCAAACCAGACGGAGGGCGATGGATTTTTCCGGGTGTAAAAATCCTTAGTACGGCTTCCTTCGGAAGGGAAGTAAAGCAGGTGGTCCTGTGTCGTAGATTTACGGCACGTAAAAGAACCTCAAGCCTGATAAGGAGGCCTCTGAGCAAAATTACCGGTGTTTCACACCCAATATAGAATGGGACGCTAAGGACCATAGCAGTTAAAGAGCGTCCATAAATAAAAAAAACTCAATTTGAAAAGTGGATTAAATTCTTGTACCTCATAAATAAAAACATTTAGTAATTTATCACGTTTTTCAAAATTTCAGTACAACTTACGGTTTAGGATATTGGTTTTTTGGATTTCCTGTAAAATTTCGCTTTCTGGATATAATAGGGTTTAAAATGATGATCCTCTACTGGTAAAGATAGCACAACATTATGTCACCTCAGAGAGTAAAAAAAATCACATGTTATGGTACAATATTATCTAGGCAAATATAGATCCTTATTTGTGATGGGGCTTCATTTCATAGATTAAATGAGTTTGGGACACAACTTAAGTTAGCCGAAACTAACGCTATTTCATAAATAAACCAGAAGTATACAGATGCAGTAAACCCTATTATGTGCATTGCACAATGACACTTTCATTGTTGAGAAGCATTCATTCTCAGAAATCCATTTTTTTTCATGTTCCATTTATATGCCACCTTTAACATCTAAGATCATATCAGCAGCTTGTTACCTTTGGAACCATTGCTCTTCAACAATGTTCACTCACTTATACTGGTGTTAATATTTGGGATATTACTTTTGTCACACACATACACACACCCCCCACCCACACACACACTGCCATTCATGCTTCCAGACTCTCGGGAAGGAGAATAATCCTGGCTGAACAAAAATACCCACTCTCCAGCTGGGAATCGAACCCGGGACCTCTGGATTTTTAGGTTAGCATGCTAACCACCAGACCACAGATGCATTCCACATCACATATACAACTAATACATTCCAAACGTATTCATATGTGGCCAAAAGGAAGAAAATAGCTGTTGAAAGTTAGCAATTTAATCAGAAGAGAATGACTATTTATACTCTATTGATCTTAAACCAAAAAGCACTTGTTGACAAAATACATGTTAACTTCATTATTACAAAATACCTCCTATAATACCTCCTTATACTCATTTACAACTTTAATTTGTTTCACTTAGCCGCAGAACACTAACCACATAAAACATGCAAATGTGCAGGTACTGTATCAAGAAAACAATTTGACATGTTATAAAATGATGCAGTAATTTGTATCACAAATTATTTAAATGTAAAGAGTGATTATAGTATGAATATGCTTTATTATGTGACATTGATTTGAAATGTTTGTTGATTGTAATTATTGTTGGGAAGTAAGTTTATACTGCCTTACTGAAACTGACAATAATAGCGTGCAATAATGCAGCGAGGGGGTGAGCTGTTTATCATTATTGGAGACGAGGAAGTTACGTAATATTGGCGCGTTTTTCTTTTAGAATTTGCTGGAACATTTACCTAGAGCATATGTATTCATAATTTTCATTGGATATAAAAATAGACGCTAATGTTGGCACGTTTTATTAGCCAATTGCAGCTCAGTTATAATCTTTAGGCATATCTGGATGAAGGAGTATAAAAGGTAGGTTAGAGGTAAAGACCCCGTCAGTTCGTCGAAAATATTTTGTATGATACACGCCGCCTTCAGTCCAGCAGAAATATTACACGTCGGCTATCGATTCGCAAGTTACGCGTATAAGTGTTATAAAAAAATCTCAAGTGTTATAAAGTTAATTATACAAAAAGTTGAAGTACGCGAATTAAGATTGATCAGTAATGAAGTTATTATAACAGTTTCAGTTTGGCGAGTGTCTAGATCAATGTGTAAATGTGATAGTGACTGTGTTCGACAATAAAAGTGTAAAACAAATTCCTTCATCAGTGTTATCTTTGGATAAAAGATTCCTTTCCGTTTACACAACCTGTATAAAGAGAAGTGCTTGACCAAAAAGATTGTAGCTAGCTGGAGGACAGAGAACCAAAATTAAATAAAATAACAGTAGCATTCTTTCAAACGAACACTAATACTGCCGCAAATTGCTAACACCAGATGGAGCTAACAAGCCTAACAAATGAATCACGTCACAAGATGGCTTCACCATGTTGAGTAAACAAATACACAAATAACATTATAAATTTACCATCACAAATTGGCTCCCAAACAAACCATAAAACACTTCAAATTGGCTACCACAACGTGGGGCTACAATAATATTAAATAAATAACAGAAGTATACCACTCTCAAAAACAATTCGACAGTCACAATATAACTACTTACATTTTTTCTAATGGTTGCCATTAAATGGCATTAAACCTTTCCGCAATATTTACACGAAAGTAGCTAAAACATTATGGAAGACAGAGTAACTAAAAAGTAAATAACCAATATCCATGTTGGCTATTACAGCTTCTTTTACAATGGATTCTGAGTTATCAGTTATTAAAAAGCAAATTGGATTGAGTCCCTTGTACACTTTAAAACTTTACTCTTAACTACAACTGAATTAAACCCATAAAATACTGTTTTTGATGTATAATGAGTAGTACCATGAGAAAGTGTACATCAACAAATTTTCAAAATATGTTACCAATAACAAACCCACATGAAATAAATCTCAATATTATGTATATTGCTGTTCCAGTACTTAAATTTGAAATAAAACTTAGTAAGTGCCAATCTTTTTAATGAAGATGACAAAATTGAAAGCCTGGCTTTTGGCTCCAAACTGATGCATTTTAAGACTTGTGAAATATGTGTTGCTAAGTTATTCTGGGATGTAATATTACGTTAATATTATACACTTAGTCTTTTTAAATTAATATATTACTATTAAGGTTTGTTAATTCTGTTTCTTTGAATTATACTGCTTCTCTTTCAGTTTTAGGTTAATGTCTTTCTGTTACCATAAAGCTTATATTTGTTCATCATAAGGCTAAACTAACTAAACTGAAACCTACAAAAATGTCACGCAAATATATGTATTAGCAGGAGAGAAGGTCCACTGTAAAAAAAAAAAAAAAGTTCTTAATAGTTTTAAAACCGTAAAATAATGTAATAACAGAATGGCATTATTTCAATTTGCATGACATAAACCTTTAGTTTCTTTTAATGGTGCAATAAGTATTACATACATAAAATGTATAATTTAGTGGATGTTTAAGGATCTTACATTACTGGGTTGGAGGTTTTAGATGAAGAAAAAAAATCATTTTATTTATATACAAGGTAACTGCTGCCAGTCATCTTTAATACCTTACTGCTCAGTTGCTATGTAATATGTACCAGAAATAAAAATCTAGGTTGTAAGAATGTAAGAAAAAGAAAGGAAAACCCTCTGTAATGAACGAGAGTCGGAAAAGCTACTCTCAGCCACACCGCTTGTTTTGATTCACATGCTCCGTGAATTGAGGAGGGTTAAGGAAATTATTTTCATGGCTTGACTTTGTGTAGTAAATGTATGTCCACTTCACTATGTTGATATTTTTTTTTTTTGTTTTATGCACTTTAAGTTCTCAGCATGTATTTTAATGGCTCCAGATAAAATATATTCCTTCCATTGTTCTTTGTTTGGTTTAGTGGATACAGTGATTTCGGACTTTATTCATAGTCCACCTTCCAAAATTAAGTTCATGCTTTGGCAGTATCAGGCAATTTGTGGCTGTACTGCTCATATAGAAGACTGCTAACACCTAGATGAAAAACACAGCGAGCCTTATGCAATTTAGGGCCATAAGCCACAAAGTATAGCACAGGGTGAGATCCCTGAGCTGCAAAGCTTAGCACAGAGTTGAAGGCCCCGAGTCGCTAAGCATAGCAAGGGATGTTTTTTATATGTAAAAGAGTGAAGCTGTTACAAATGCGAAACAATGACATGACACAGCCATAGGATCTGTGGGGGCTAAACCCCAAATGAATTATGGCACTATTTGGTGGGATAAATATGGTAGGCAACAAATGTGTTTGGAAGAAATAAAAATATTGCTGTTTTCGCAGATTTCACTAGTACTCATGGGTTGGCATTTTTCTTCCGCCACGTGCAGTAATAAACTGGAGTACTTAGTTGACATTTACAGATTTATTCTGAATATACAAAAGTATATTATAAAGGGAGGGATGGTGGGTTGGTTACAGCTTTTTCAATTGTTCACATCTCTTTTAAACTGTGTAATATATGCATTTTCATTCTTAAAATCACCTTTCTTCCACATTTCAAATGGAAGGTATTTACAGACCCATTGCCATGGCTTATGCAGAAGTATCCTGCAATAAGCTTAAATTTAACCTGGGTGTTTTCCTTTTAAGTTATTAAGATTTGTGTTACAATTGTCTCAAAACATATGGCTGTGACTAGTAAATTAGTGATTTTTCAGAAAGCGATGGAGAAAGTGAGGAAAAGGAAAGAACTAAAGAATACAGTATAAGACATGCACATAAAGAGAAAAATAATACCAGGATAAAAGAGAAATGTAAGAAAGAGGCCCAAGACTGAGATCAAATACAACTAGATATTTATAGGGAAAAAGAGAAATTAAGAAAAGCCGAGTACATAAAGAAAATGAAAATTGAAAAGAACCATCACCAGCAGTAGCTTACCACTCTCCTCAAGCATTTGGTAAAACTTTAAAGAAGACCCTCAAAGTTCTTCCTAAATCTCCCACAAAAAAGAAAGCCATGGTCATCTAGTTAGTGGAAGAAGTTGCAAAACAAGAAATCTGAAATTGACACCCAGTTCTGAAGTTGATAACATATAGAAAAAATTGCAAATTTTTTATATTCAACCTGAAATTGTTTATACTATCCCTGGATTGAACGATGAGATGATTATTCAGAAAGAAAATGAAATAAAAAAATATTATCCGACAGTTTTCTTTAGGAGAAGCTTGTTGGTTGTTTTCTAACCAATTTCCTGATATCAAAGTAGGGTTTTTCCATTTGCTGGAAGCTTCGACCAACTAATATTCTGTTGTATGTTGCATTGCTTGTCAATGCATATGTAAGACTTGAGAATTTCTTTTGGAATTGAATGCTCTGAAAATAAGCTATGTATCTAGCACCTTTAGGAAGAACAATCTTTGTAAGGTAGAATCAGACAACTGAAAAATTTAATGCCATCACTGGATTTGATCAACGGATCTCCCAGTTTCCATCCAGTTGCTTTAGCCACTGAGCTACCAAGGCAACATGCCAGTACAACATTAAATTCCCCAACTGATTTGCATTTTTCCCCCTGTAAACCACAAGATCTGAAATTATATTAGATGACATACTCTAATGGCGACTTACAATGCTGTAAGTACTTTAAGCTCCAAGCTTCATAGTTTCAACCACTATTAGGTCAATTAATGGAATTAATTGTTTTTCCACACAAGCTGTGTGTTGGACAAGGTTGGAAAGGTAGAATCAGACAACTGAAAAAATTAAATGCCATCGCCAGGATTTGAACCACAGATCTCCCAGTTTCCACCTAGTTGCTCTAGCCACTGAGTTATCATGGCAACAGGCCGGCACGACATTAAATTCCCCTACTGATTCGCGGCGATGGCATTGAATTTTTCAGTCATCTGATTCTACCTTTCCAACCTTGTCCAACACACAGCTTGTGTGGAAGAACAATTAATTCCATTAATTGACCTAATAGTGGTAGCAACTATGAAGCCCAAGACTTACAACATTGTAAGTCCCCATTAGGATATATCATGTCAATACAATGAGATCTCCTTGTGGTTTACCAGGAAAAATGCGAATCAATCTTTCCAACATAGAAAGCATGGCAAAAATCAGATCAGAACAAGCTCCAGTGCTTTTGAATGAAGGATATACTGGTGAACTCTTGGAGCAAGTGAAAGAAGAAATTAAACAAATGGCCTAACATATCAACACCAAAGGGGTACAGAAGAATCGGTTCATCATGGACAAAGAAGAGCCACAGACTCATACACGGCAGAAAATTTTAAAATGAATTATAGTTGCAAGTATCAGAATGAAGTACAAAGTGCATTGGAGAGCAGAGCGCTTTACAGCTGCTTTCAGTGAATGCAAAACATACATAACATTATGACATATGTTCTAATACAAAACACAAAGAAAGGAATACTCTTAACACCATTCCTTTCTACATTGTAAGGAGCTGTTGAACCATCCTACAAAATTAATAGTTGTATGGTACAATTCTTAGAAGAACTCGGCAGCAAATTCAAAAAGACATTATGTGGAAATATTTTGCAATATCACATACGATGGGTGTAGCTGGTGGACAAGCTATGAACTCATGTCTTAAGTACATAAATCAACATCTGCACAGATTGTGCAGAATGCTATAAGATTTTGCCAATATTGTTTGAGTGTGTTTGATCATTAGGCCCTACTGTGAGCAATGCTCAGGGACACTGAGCACGCCAACAATTATGAAATCAAATGTTAAGATGGTAATGCCCTAAAACCAGAGTTCTTCTAAAGAATGAGGATAGTTTCTCCAGAGAAATAAATTGGGAAGATGTGTTACTATCTCCTAGAATGAAATCTGTTCATGTAATTAAGGTGATCCCAAATAAAGGATTCTTTATTCAAGTGAATAGCATGACCCCTAAGAATAAATCAACCTGAAGGAAAAATAAAACAAACTACAACACAGGTGACTGGGTTATAGTGCTGTGTGAATACAAGTAGTATTGAGGAGAAATCTTAAAGAGTCCACAATAAATGAGGTCTGTGTATTGCTGCAGGCTGGGGAAACTTTTTGGAAGTGGCCTGTGAAAATTGACAGGTTTGCTGTACATTCACCTATAATCAGATTATTAAAGTACTGAAACCTCCTATAGTAGTAAATTCAAGGAAAGAAGAGGTTACATTGTTATGTATGATGCATGTCAGAATGTAACATCTGTTCTGGTGTTGTGAGAGGAAACAGATCCACAATAATTGAACTTAAAATTAGTGGGATCTAATAATAAAAGTTGAATACAGTTTTCAAGCCAAGGATTGGAGTCATGAACTGCAGAATGCACATTGGGCAAAATCACAGATTGCAATATTGACTGCATTTGGAAAAGTGAAAATAATTATGGTGCCATTGTAAGAGATGAAATGGGGGACAAAAAATATTCTATATACAATCGTGAATAAATTATGCAAACATTTACAGAAATTAATCATGAAGCAGAATGCTCTGCATTTCTGAGTGATAGTGCTGCTAGCCAATTTAACCTTCTTTAAAGAATTATATTGAGTAAATGTTTCCTGATACTTTTTGCCATGTCCCATAGTCAAGGAGTTGTTGATGGTATTGTTGACAACATCAAAAGAGATGTCTGGACTATATGTAAATCAAGGCAAATTGCCCCTAAAATGCAGAATTTGCCAGTCTAGTACAGGACAGATGCAAATCAATTAACGTTTTTTATAGGATTTCGTCACAAGAAATTTTCCAGCATCATGATAAACTAATTAGACTGTAGTTGGATGGAATTCTTCCAATCCCAGAAACAAAAGCTATTCATTCTGTTATGCCAATAGCACCATATGTTGTGGAATATAAAAAATATTCCCTCTCGACAACAAGCCAAAGTCATACACAATTCTGTTTCAGGCAACCATTCTCCTTCCAGGTTTACGGCACGTAAAAGAACCTCAAGCCTGATAAAGAGGCCTCTGAGCAAAATTACTGGTCTTTCACGCCCAATATAGAATGGGACGCTAAGGACCATAGTAGTTAAAGAGCGTCCATAAATAAAACTCAATTTAATTTTAATTTCCTTCCAGGTGATTTTCCTTTGGTTTCTTTTGCAGGGTAAAGTAGTACTACATTTTTTAGGCATATAACAATGTTGACATAAATTCACATGAACTCTCACTCCTAAGGAGAACAGATGAAAGCTGTAACACATTTGTTTTTCCTTCAAAAGAAGACAAATAATGGATTGAAGAGGATCAAATTGCTAAAAAATTTGCCAGTTCCTTCAATAGGCCAGACACAAGTTCAAAAGTGTGAACTTCAGTAAGTTCACATTCTGTTTCAGTTTTGCAGAAGTAGATTAAATTGTGGAGGAGTGAGTATATTTGCTGAAAGCACAATCAAGTTCACCAGCATAAATGTTGCATCCTTTTGTGAGGAAAAAGGAATTTGAATGCTGTTCAGTAAAAATAGAATTTGGTAGGGATACATACATTATTTTAGCAGTATACAGAGCTCCCACAGGGAACTTCCAAGGATTTATAGGTAGATTAGAAAGAACTATCTCATACATTTATATTCATTATGCTAAAATAATAGTTTAAATAAATTTTAATGTAAACAGACTTAATGACAGCAAAATGAATACTAACCTCACTTCCCTGTTACATATACTTAACTTGAAATATGTAGTTCACTTTCCCACCACAACTCATATGAACACTGCAACAGCTACAGATAACATACTTCTAGACTTAGGAAAAATTCAAAATTATACCATAATACCTATTGTAAATGGCATGTCAGATTATACTCAGTTATTGTTGGTGCATGCCATAGCTAGAAAACAGATTGCTAATAGAAAAAGTAAAATTACAAGAATAATTAGTGATGAGCATATAATAAATTTAAACTAGTGTTAAAAAACAAAAAAATGAGCTATCTATTCCAACACTCAAGTAAATGACAAATTTGATGAATTCCTTAAAATTTGCTATTATCATTTGAAGCTGTTTTCCTTAAGAAAATAATAAGCTCATAACAGGTAACAAAGGGCAAACCTTATATTACTTCAGGTATAGGGAAGTCCTGTGCAAATAAAAGAACTTTGTTCTTACTATATCACACAAGTAATGATCCAAACATTAAAGCACACTACAAAACATACTTTAATATAGTTAAGAGAGTAACTAATAAAGCAAAAAGAAGTTATTACTCACTAGCCATTGAGAAATTTTTTAATATTTGTGCAACAGGTAAAATATTCAATACCTAGGACAGATTGCATGTGATGACTAGAGCTCGGATTTTTGCATATTTGCATGTTTTATTCCTTGATAGACGTATGCAAGTAAGTAATAAATTTATCCCATATTCTAAGGAGTTTATTACGGAAGTTTTATAGTGCATATAAATGCATACTTAAGGGGTTAGTGCATATTTAACTAATTTCTGCATATTTTTACATATATTTTACTTTTTCAGCAATTATTCATGAAATACGAATTTGTATTTCACAACGATACTTTAAGAGAAAGAGAGGGTTCAGAGAAAATTTCTCTTTTGTTCTGTTTGTGTAAAACTGTTAAGCTATCATGTTTCTAAATGCATAACAGGTCGCTGAAAATGAGAACATAGCTATCAACAACCAGTGCTTCCTGACATAAAAATGTGCCATCAACAGATAAACTAGATAGTGTTCAACAATCATGCAGCAAATCTTTAAAGTTTGGCAAGGCCATTGTTACTAGATACAGTTTGTATTAATGTTACACAAACGAAGCCGTCTGACACAACGATAGCATTTCCAAGAAATAAAAGGTGCCGTTTTCAGTCACTCTTAAACATGTAACTAGTGTGTATTCTGAAGTGTAAGTAGTAGGAAATGGAATATTACAATGCCTAAGGAGAAGAGCAGTAAAGCTTACTTGCTTCAAAACTGGATTGATGGAAATCCTACTCTAACAACAGATGGAAATATAGTACTGTGTCAAGTGTGTGAAAAACATGTAAGTTTTATTATTGTATTTTCAGAATATTTTAAAAACCAACGCGATTTTCGTTAGTGAGTGTTGGTTTTATTTAACTAAAATAATCTCATACTATTTTTATACAATTGTTATAGGTGTCCTGCGACAAAAAATTCCAGATTATACAACATCTACAAACAGCTACTCACAGACATGCTATCAATAAAAATGTCTCCAAGATCCAAACAACCTTACCAGCAGCATTTTCTGCAAGCAGAAGTGGAAACAATGACAGTAATAATTTTTCGAAAGATATCTGCAAAGCATTAGTTTCAGCCAACATTCCTTTGAATAAGTTAAATACGGAATTTCGAAATTTCCTGGAAAATATTCCGGACAAAAAGTTCCTGACGAATCAACAATAAGGAAAAACTACCTTGGCAAAGTTTATGAAGAGGTAAGTTTAAAAATTTATTAAACAAAGTTAGTTTGTGTTTCAACTACCGCAACACCCTCCCCAATATTTTGAGCTTTATAAAAATTTTTCGTTTATTTAAAACTTTTAAATGCATTATAGACAAATATTTTCAAATGGAAACAAAATTACGTATGGCCCGTAGTGTCACGGAGTTTTGATTTCTTTAGTTGTTTATCAAGAAACACTTTTTTATACATTTTTAAACTTGTTCCCCCTAAAACTGAGCCTCCAAATTACACCCTTTATCTTTACTAATATTCAACATAATTATATTTTCAGGTAATACAAGAAATAAGAGATGATCGGTGACTGAAACTTGTGGTTATCTGTAGACTAAACAACCGACTCGTGTGGGAGATTTATTGCCAATGTCGTCGTGGGAAAAATGACTGAATCTGAACCAGGAACGCCACATCTCATTGTTTCCAGGGTACTGGAAGTAACAAACCATTCGACGATTGCTAGAGTTGTTTGTGATGCATTATGTGTTTTGTGGCCTGCTAAAGAAAATGAGGAAAAACTCTTGCTGATAGTTACAGATGCAGCAGCATACATGCTTAAGGCAGTTAAAGCTTTGCAGATATATCATCCTAAGGCAGTTCATATGACTTGTTTAGCACATGCTCTCCACCGGTTAGCGGAGGAAATTCGAGCGAATTTTCCAGAAGTAAATGCCTTAATTTCCTCTGTGAAAAAAGTGTTTGTGAAGGCGCCATCAAGAGTGAAATTATTTACTGATATGATACAAGATACTGGTTTACCCCCAGAGCCTATCCTCACGAGATGGGGAACATGGATTGAAGCAGCTCTATATTACAGTGATCATCTGGAAGACGTGAAAAGGTGCTCGACGTGATGGACAAAAATGAAGCTGCAAGTATCCCTGCTGCAATGAGTGCTTGCAATGAGAAGGGTCTCCAGAGTAAATTAGTGTTTATTAAGACCTACTTTAGTAAAATACCAGCCGCAATCAAACATTTGGAGAAAAAAAAAAGGAATGTCTTTATCTTCTGCCCTGCAAGTATACGAAACAGCTGTCGCCGAAGATATACCTGGAGAAATAGGAAAGTGTCTTCGTAACAAAATTGAGAAAATTGAAGCAAGAAATCCAGGTTTAATGTTTCTTTGGGATGTGAATAAGGTGCTACAAGGAGAATCTGAAAAAGAACTTGATGCTTATTCTGTAAGTGACATAGCCTCTTTCCGATACTGTCCTGTGGCTTTGTGTGAAGTAGAGAGATCTTTCTCTTCATATAAAAACATTTTAAGCAACAGAAGAAAGTCGTTTCTTCCTGAAAACTGTGAAAAATATTTAATTCTTTATTGCAATAAAAACGACTAATGGTAAACTAGACTGAAAGAAAGACTAACAAATATTAATTTTGTTAATGTCTCTGTTTAAGACTGAATTTACAATCTGATTACTTCATCAAGATTAATAAATGTGAGAAAGTTAAAATAATATGCTTTATTTTAAGTGCATATTTTAAAGTTTTTAGAGCATATTTTACAGATTTTTTAGTGCATAGATGCATGCATATATTCATACTTTATACTGCATATAAATCCGAGCTCTAGTGATGACGATTTACACTTATTTGTCCTAATACAATGCACATTGAGAGGCTTACTGTTAAATGGTGACGGTTTACAACCACAAAATTGTTCTTGGTGTTGGATATGTTATTAGTTATGCTGCATATCTCATAATTGTATGGCGTGTTCATTGTCCCTGGAAGTTGCTCCCAGTGGGGCCAAATGAACAAACACAAACAAAGATAAAGTAGTTGTTTCAAAGCTGAGTAATTAATTCAGTGCAAGACAAAATGGCCTTGTGTTACTTGCATATAAAGGCAGTCATCATTTAATTTGTTTATTTTACTTAAAACATTTGAAAGTTTATGGTAAAATCTGTCTCTGTCTCTCTCTCTCATTTTTTGTTTTTGATAGTTAATGGTGGTTTGGATGAAAACGTGTTGTATTTTATGCAATTAAAATTCTTATTCCATTACTTTCTAGTTTCTAGATTAAAACATTTCACTTTGTGGGTAGAAAAACATGGCTACTTGTTTCAATGATAGTAATTTGATTTAGTTTAAAATCCTGTAAGTTTTGCTGTAATAATATAAAAGGCTCATATTTGTGGGTAAAGTTGCTGAAATAAGTGAGCATGTCATTCTGTTACTCATGGAACTGCCCTTATTATTTTACTCACAATTTTTGATAAGTAAATATATGGCCAAAAGGACAGGGAAAAAAAATACCGAAAACATATCATTTAATTAGAAAAGATTAATTGAATACCTGTTTAAATGATCCTAGACTAACTGAGGCAAAAAATGTGAAGGAAAGAAAAGAAAAGATGTTTGCTCCATTTTGTGTTCATTTGTATGTTGAAATTCCAACCAGAAATTACATGCTTTATAAGTAATTTCTACATGTATGGAGGAGGCAAGATACTCAAGAGCTTTGAAAATATTAATTCTTCCAATATTTTAACTTTACAACTCTGCAGCCAATATGATGAGCGTCACTTCAGTTTCTCCATATGGGGGGGGGGGGGGGGTTTAGATTGCCTGAAGATTTTCATCTCAATTTTAATGACACATTTAGCCCAAAAGAAAATCAACTTTTACTTCTCATATGCGAGTACAGGGCCATTCCATGAAAACTTAAAGCAAGATGGACAATTATTTTTTTTTTTACAAGTCAAGGTTGATAGGTGTTAATTTGAAGTAAAATATACCTGTGAGAAATTGTGTAAACAATTGGTAACATTGCTACCCCTCTATTATTGTGATTTTATTGCAAGTTGACAAGGTGACAGAAGTATTTGGGCAGCTCTATTTCAGAAAGGTTTCTTAGGGTAAGTTTTAAATAATTTTGAAAATTAATGCTGTTTATTTACATATTGACTCTTTGGCCAGGTTTACATTGAATTTATTGGTCACTGTAACTTCATATTATTCGAACTTTAATTATCATTGTTCATGTCCCATTCCATCAAAGAAACAGTGTATTTTTTGTATTACTTTGAAACAAATATTTATTCAATGCTGATATGTATGATCACATGCAATAGCACCTTAACCTCAAACACAAAAACATAACACTGGAGAAAGCTTTCAATAACTGTCCCATTCTGTCACAGACCAGTATGTGCATCAATAAGTTCAACATAGTATGTCTTAATTTGCCTAAAGATTATAGAAACCTTACTTTATAACTGCACTGTATATTTTAAAATGTGCAGGCTATGCCTTTGCAAGTACTGTACTGTAGGCATATATATCTTATAAAATACCCTATGAGAGATTAATGATTTAGTTAAGCAATTTTATCAAAGGGACTATCTATCACTGCAAGCTCCTGGGAAAAAGGATGTTGTGACAAAAGAAAGAATGAAGAAAAAGAAAAATTTCAGAAGAGATTTATGTACACCACTACTGCAGAGGCATATAGGATATTAAAAATGGAAAGCTCTGGTAAGGAAGTACGAAATCAAAATTCTTTTCATCACAACCCAAATTTGTTCTTCCAGTCAGTGAAATGCCTCACCACAGATGCTCATGTCACTATCATGCGAACATCAATTTACTTTAAACTGCTCTCTGTCTGTATGAGGATATTCCTAAAACATCACTACTAATCAGTACATTAGTATGCAGCCCTGAAAATGATAACTGCATGTCAAGCACATGCAATAGTTGTGGTATCAGAAACCTGCTCAGCCAACAAAATACTAAACAACACATGAAACAAATGAATTAGTATGGTTTGGACCACTGATGGAAAAATCAAGAAATTTCTGATGAAGAACACTGCCTGTGAAGCATCTGAACAACTTATTGATAAAATACCCTTTTAAAACATTGTTTTTTCTTGATAAAAACTTGGCAAACATATTTTCAAGAGAAGAATGATGCTGTAGACGGCAAAGAAATTTTAGTACAGGTTAATTTTGCTGAAGATTAAACTGCATTTCAAAATGAAATTCAATTGGTATGTTGGAACTCCCGACAGATCACAGCCTTCACAACTGTTGCCTGGATAAGTCCTGGAATGGTATGTTATGCAACTGTCAGTGTTGAAATATCATATGACAAATATGCTGTCAACACATTCCTTCGAAGGTTGGCTTCCAGATCAGAAAAAACTTACCCAGAGTTCTCAACAATTAGTTCTTTTTCAGATGGCGCAGCAAGCCACTTTAAACAGTGTTATTCTTTAACCCACCTTCATGAAGAGTTCAAAGTGCTGTTATAACATGGAACTTTCTAGCTAGAGGTCACGGGAAGGGCAGTGTCGATGGTGTTGGTGGAGAACTGAAAAGATTAGTATGGCATGCTGCATTAGGTGGAAAACACATGGTTACCAATGCAGTCTTTTTACCAATGTGCCAGGAAATTGTCCAAATCAGTAAAGGTGATATTTTGTTCTAAATATGAATGGATCAACAAAAGATACAATTTGATGCTAATCAGTGATATCAGGCACTCATTCTAAGCACTACATTAAAGCTGCATCCCCTTATGTGGTTTACAAAGCTCATGCTTTCTCCAAAAATATAGCTTTAACTTTGATTTTATGACTGGCAGAAGTGTCCAAATTGAAATAATGAAAGGAAATCCAAATGTTCAAGTGCTTTTGTAAAGGTAGAGTTTATGATAAAACAAGCCAGCTATAAACTTCATTGGACAAATCCTAAAAGTTGACAATACTGAATATGAGACCAATTTCATGAGAAAAATCAACACAAATTTCAAATTTGTATTTAAAAGTAATGACACTTCAGGGGTTGCAATTTCTGATGTACCGAAAGTACTTCCAGCTCCTGATGTCGATAATCACCAGAGATTTTCATTTCCTAGTGTAGACATCACTTATATATCATAATGCGAGTTCTGATAAAGAATGCAACATAGTAACTCTAGTATGGTACTTATTTAATGAAAAATGCAGCTTCAGCAGTTTTCATTTTGCACATGTCTCTTTCCACCACACTAACTCCCCCATTCCATCACGTAAGCATAAAATGTAACTAAAAAATTATGATTTCCTTGTAATTCTCCATACTCTTATATTAATACTTGATATATGGTTATTCATCACTGAAATAATGAGATAGCACATTTTTATAATTTCACAGAACTTCAGAGATCCCTTAACTCAGAACTTCCTTTTTGTCCTTGTCCCTTTCCGTCACAGGAAAATCACTTAAAAAAAATTTTATTTTCATTAACAAGATATTTTCCTTTCCATGCTTTTTGTATTAACCTTAGGACTGAAATTGTCTGTTATGAATGAAATAAACATTCACAATTTGTTTTAAGAGTTATTTGTGGAACAACACAGAGAAACAAAACCTTCCAATTGTCCCATTCCGTCACATGGAATGGCCCTACAGTTATCATAATTTTGCTTTTGCAGAGCATTAACAAGTAGCCTAATCATTTCTCGTAACCTGAAGGGGGGGGCAACTCCTGAGTGTTACAGAATTACAAATAGCTATGTTATATTTCTGCAATGGTTTTGAATTTGTTTTAGTTCAGTGGTGTTAAGTATGTTGAGGCAAGTTTTCTGTATATAGGTGTCATTTTACCATTATCAATACTTTGTACATCATTTTAACTTTAAAAATGGTTTAAAACGAGTTATCTGCATAAAGAAGAGTAATTAAAAATTCTAACCTTTCACTATGGCCAAAACTACTGATAAACTGAATAGTAAAGCACTTACATAACCTTAAAACAGTGCTATTAGCATGTGAAACTATTTTCCTAAGAAAACAATAAAACTCATCACAGGTAACAAAGGTCAAACCCTGGATTACTTCATGTATAAGGAAGTCCTGTGCAAATAAAAGAAATTTGTTCTTACTATATTGCACAAGTAATGATTCAAACATTAAAGCACACTACAAAACATACTGTAAAATACTTAAAAGAGTAATTAATGAAGCTAAAAGAAAGTATTACTCACTAGCCATTGATGATTCCAATAATAAAATTAAAACAATGTGGAATATAATAAAAACTGAAACAGGTAGAATTTAGTAATATTATTCGCATAACTACTGAAAATAATTGTCAGTAATTGCTCCGCCATCGCTAATATTTCCTTAATGTAGCAAATAGCAAAATAAAAGCAAAATAAACAGATCTGACCCAAACCCAGCTGCACTTAAAATGCTAAGAGAGGCACATCTCAAAATTAATTGTGAATTTAAGATTGACTCTACAACACCTAGAGATATAGAAAATATTAGCTCATTGAGAAGCAAAACCTCTCATGGTTGGGATGAGATAAGTACCAAATTGTTAAAATATTGCACAGAAGAGTTAAGCAAGCCTCTTAGTCATATATGCAGTCATTCCCTTATGTCAGGGATATTTCCAGAAAAAATGAAACATACAATTGTTAAGCCTCTATACAAGAAAGGAGACAAAAACTTGGCTTCCAATTATAGGCCTTTTGACAGCCTTTTCTAAAGTAATGGAAAAAGCTGTATATAATCGGGTTATAAAATACTTGGAGTTCAACAACATTCTCTCAGTATCCCAGTTCGGGTTTAGGGGAAAAACGTCAACAGAAAATGCAACATACATGCTCACTTCTGAAGTATTAATAGCCTTGGATAAAAAGGAACTACCATTAGGAATATTTTGTGACTTAGCTAAGGCATTTGACAGCATAAATCACAACCTCTTGCTGCAAAAGTTAAAAGTTTATGGCCGCAGTGATATCACTATAAAATGGTTCAGATCTAACAAATAGGATCCAGAAAACCAGAATCAATGGTTGTGATTCAGAACCAGGTATTACTAGAGGTATCCCACAAGGTTCTATACTTGGTCCTATGTTATTTTTAATATTTATAAACGATCTGCCATACTATCTTAGCAAAGATTCAATAGCTGTACTTTTTGCAGATGGTACCAGTGTACTTATATCTGAAAAGTCAGATCAGCAATTAAGAAATTTTGTCAATAAAGTGTTTGAACAGCTCAACTTTTGGTTTGAAGCTAATAAGCTTTCATTAAACTATGATAAAACCAATTTTATCCAATTTCAAACGAAGCATGAACAAGTGAGTGAATTAACAATGAGGTACAACAATTACACCATAAATAAGGTATCTGATAAAAAATTTCTTGGGCTTCAAATAGATGGAGAGCTCAATTGGAGAAAACAAATAAAAATCATGCTGCCAAAACTCAGCTCAGCTTGCTTTGTCTAGAAACTTAAAAAATTTGCTCCACCAAAATGCCTTAAGAACAGCATATTTGGCTACTTTCACTCCCTGTTGCGATATGAAATAATGTTCTGGGGTAATTCAGCACATAGCAAGCAAGTATTTATATTACAGAAAAAGGCCATGCATATTATCTGTAGTGTTGTTATCCCATCATTCCTGTAGACCCTTGTTCAAAACCCAAAAAATTCTTACTCTCACTAGTGAATACATATATTCTCTCTTGAGCTACCTTACAGATAATTGTAATAACTTCACAATGAACCTTGCTGTGCATGACCACACTACAAGGCATGCAGGTGATTTGCATAGACTAGCAAATAGCTTAAAACTGTTCCAAAAAGGATATTACTATTCTGCAATAACAATTTACAATAACCTTCCATGCCACTTAAAACTATTAGGCAAGCCTAATCAACATAACATCTTTAAGAAAGAGCCAAAGCCTTTCTTATATACTCACTCCCCATATACTATGGAAGAATTTTTTAATATGTCGTGCAATATATAAATATTCAATACATAGGGCATAGGGCAAATGGCATATGATAGTGATTACACTTATTTGTTAGTGTCCTACTGTAATGCATGTTGAGATGTTTACTCTTGGGAGAACAAAAAAGAGAATGGTGATGGTTTGCAAATTTTCAATTCTCAAATAATGCATGGTGTGGAGAGGGAGAAACGTTCTTGGTGTTAGGTATGTTTATTAGTTAAACAAGTTCTGGGTGTTGGGTATTTTATTGGTTGTGTTGCATATTTCATAATTGTATGACGTGCTCAATGTCCCTGAGCGTTGCTCACAGTGGGACCAAACAAACAAACTTAAACCTTTTAAATACATGAAACTTTGCTTTTCTTCTTTAAATAAAATGCCACATTTTGTTTTTAGATATTAACAAATTTTAATCAAAGTTTTGCTGTATGTATTATGCCACATACCCTAAACTTCTGTGAATGGGTTTAAAGATGAGTTACTTTTACAAAATATGGATATGTTAAGAGTTGATGTTTTCATAGCTGATATCTAAAAAGTTTTAAAAATCTTATCTGCACTAAGTATTTTATCAAAACAAAACAGGCACACAAAATATTCACCAAATGTATGGCTTGCAAACATTTCATTTTATAAAATGAATTGATGTTTAACTCGCAGAAACTTAACTTCCTAATTTCATAAAATTAAATTTTAGGGGCTCCAAAGTAACCCAAAATGTTTAGTTAATTTTTCCCCCCAATACTAATATCCTGAAGTGTTATAAAGATAAGACAGAGGGGAAAAAAAGGGCCAAAACTTGTTTTGACTAAGTGGTGTGTCTGAAATTTAAGAAAAAAACCTATGAAAATAAGTACTTCCTATCACAACAGCAAAACCACTACTTCAACACCTACTTAAAGGTTTACAATATTTCAGTCTTAGAAAGTCCACAATGCTTAACATGCGTAAATAACCATACGGAAATGTGCAACACTGAAGGTAGAAGACTACTGTGTTGGAGAATATTTAACACACAATAATGACAGTTTTTATTAATCACGTAGACATATAACATTTCTCAGAAAAATATGTTACCCACTGTTGAAAACACTATAATGTTATCCTCCATATTATAGAGTTTATACCAAACGAGATAAATACTACAGTTGACAAAACAATCTATGAAAGACAGGAAATTACTGTATTCATTTTGAGAGTACTAAAATATCCAATGCATTGTTGGGTGTTAAAATAACAGTATAGCAACAAATTGTACATGTCTTATACAGCATTTTACAAAGCAGTTTAGTGGTCTTACTGAATTTGTATTTCTCTTACTTACAACTGCTTGTTTGGTTTTGACTGCATAATCAGGCAAATAAAAAAAAACTCTACGTTGATTAATTTACTTTATGAGACAATAGAACGTAAATGAAATACAAAATTAGTCCCAATTAACATTCAAACAAAACAAAAGCACAATGACACGATTTCGCACCATTAGAAAAATCAGATCTGACAATGGAACTGTAGTATAGTAAGCACTGTTAACATACGTGGTGCTGTGGAAGATTTGTGAAATTTTGACACCTTGTACAATTTTCATTTTAACTGACTGCATTATTTTGTGCATAGCATGTTTAATAACGCTTACACATTTAAATTACGTTGCAAACACTAATCTTTATTGTTACATATCGTTCATTTCGTCGATGTTGCAAAATATTATTCTGTAAACTTTGGTTTTCAGTCGCACTTTAACTATTTTTATTTTAACCTCTGAAATTACATTAACATATTTTTCAATAGCTCTTACCCGTATAAAACTGCACCATACTATGAAAATACTCACATGAACACTTTCCAAAAATGTGATTTAATTGCATTCAGCTCCTGTTCCACAATGACACAAATACATGACACGAAGCGTTCGTCGCCATATTCAAGTTTGCATCTTAACATTAAACCCATAACCGGGTTATCTTAGCTTCATTCTAATTTGATATAAGCGGTTAGGCATTATATTGTTCTTTCACACACTCACAGCACATTGAATCGTTTAATCGTTAAACGATACACAATCCCTTCAAAATAATTATAATCGAAAATGACTTCAGCAACAATTCTTCACACACCAAAGGTTATCACTACACCAAAGATCATAGGCACTATCAACAACCGAACATACCTTGGAGTTCTGTGAGCATAACTGCCTAAATTCCTATTATTACTCACATTGAAGTAGTAGTGTATACTACTCCTAGTTCTGAGATTTGCCGTTAGAGTACTAAGGGAATATTCGACATGAATTGATAGTGCAGTATGGAAAAAATAGGTAGAAAATCACATAATAAAAAATTAACAACGTGAAAATAAGTCACTTACATAGTTTGCAGCGTTGCTGTGGAGAAGTGAGATTTCTAAAAGGAGTCATTATCCATGCAGCTAAAACAAATCCTAGATCACATCGAAGAAGAGCACGTTTGGATTCTCTTTAATCATTCCTTACACATTGGATTTCTCCCAAATTCAAGAATCATGCACCGATCCCGGTCAGCGTCATCAACATTTATAAACATCTCTTTATTATTACGTTGATGCCCGTAAATTTCTTCCTGTTTATGTATTCATTTTCGTGGTTTTATAGCTTCTGATAGGAATGTGTGCAATCCAGGGCACCTATATCACATGGAAAACAATATTTCCTTTTCCACTTCAGTTTGGCATTTTCAAGAGCCTCGGTTGTGTTTGGAAGTTTAATCCACACGTTAGCTCTGGCAATGATACTGTCCATTTCCGTAGAAATGATTTTGCATACGGTAGATTAGTGTACAACAAAATCTTCTCCAATACCCATCCGAAATCCTTGGTCACCTCAGAAAAGTGCGTAGAGTTTGATCAGATGAAAGGGCTCCTCCGTTGGTTCCCTGCTTTCACCCAAAAAATGTTCTACCAATCATCTATGGCTCCCCCCCCCCTCTCTCTCTCTCTCTTTCAAATATGTACCAACTCTTGCAATTTCCATCGCGACGCGTTTAATACACTTTTCTACTGTGCAATTTATCCATAAATTCTGTCATAATGTCTAACAATTATAAATTACGTGAGGTTGAGTGTGCTACTGACCAAGCTCAACCTAAGAGAAGTATAAACTCACCACAAAAAGTACATACTATCCTTTATTCATACAATTCCCTGAGCTTATACTCCCTCTCGAGTATATACTGTAGGGGCTGGCCCCATAGCTCGGTCGGTAGAGCACCTGCCTGCTGTACCAGAGGTCCCGGGTTCGATTCCCAGATAGGGGGTGGGAATTTTTTCCTTTTAATGGTAAGGGGATCAGTGCTCATCTCTTGGGTGGACAAAAAAACCAAAGCACTCACCCAACAATAAGGTGCCATGCGATCCGTACCGATGGGGTGCGTGATACATGGGAGATGTACTATTAACGAAGCCTCAGAAATACCAGGCGACCTCCCTGAGTAACTACCCTTGCACTATAAATTGCTGCTCCTCTGGTGTGGACCTATATTTCCCAAGTACTTGTGGGAACATTGGTGACACGAAATTCTAATTTACAAATTGTCTCAAAAGAAAGACCTGCTGCAATAACATAGGGTGTCAAACCGATGGAAAGAAGACCCTGCTATATCAATGGAGGGTAAGACTCTAGAAACAGGGGAGCAATTAAACCTGGTTAAGATTAAAGGCTTAACAGGGGCTCAAAGAAGGAAACTCTTTAAGGAACAAAGACATAAGGAAGGAAAGGAATGACAACTTCAACATTACTGGAGGGCAGAGCACAGGATTCCACCCTCTTACAAAGAGGCAACCAAAGAAACTCCCTCAAAACCCACAGGGAGTAAAAGAACCAGATATGACAGGACCCCGGATACTCCAAAAACAGGAGAGAAACTGCATTCGAAGAAACCGAGACAGGAAATAGGGTAAACAGACCTATAGTAGTGTGACCTCGACTCTTCGAATGACGGTAGTCCAGCAGGGGAATACGTTGGTGCAAACCACCCTTGAACAAGAGATACAACTCCAAATGACTTTTGGAAAAGATTTGGAAGGTATATGACCCAGATTCGGAAGAGTTTATCTGGATAAAGAAGCAGTCATCTTTGTCTGTGAAGGGGTGGAGACAACTGAATGGCTGAAGGTATCCCCAAGGTATCTCCGTGGCGGATGCTAAGCTGCCGGTTAAGACAGCAGGTGAGCTCCTAAAGACCGCCAAGGAATCGTTATGGACACCTAAATTATTGAAAAATGTTCATCCATCGACTCTGTTTGATACGATTAGCAGCCAGAATCCAGCAATTATAATACAAGGTTGGAGAGTAATCAACCAAAAATTGGAGGAGAAAGGCCAAGCCATTGTGGTTTATATTGATAAAACGTCCCTGGAAGCCCTGCGAACACATGGTCTGAAGGTATATTTTGGGTTTTCGCAGTGTCAGGGTTATAAAACATATTAAAGATGACAGCAAGGTGGAACCTGAAAGTGTTGCAGATAAACCTGCAACACAGCAAAGGGAGATCAACCGCGCTGCAAAGGCTGCTGCTGCAGGAGCAGTTGGACGTGGCCCTATCCAAGAACTATATTTAGTTAGGGGAAGAGTATTAAGTCAGGGATGACTGGAGTTAAGTCAACTTATGCCAGAAATGAAAAGAAACCCCTAACTTACATGGCATTTCATACACACCAACGTTAACTTTCTGTTCAAGAGATCTGGTGACCATTCGGCTCAAACAACTTACGGAAGGGAGCACCAGGGAGTTAGTCCATACCTCAGCATACCTTCCTTATAAGGGTAGCGTTCCTCCTCCACAGGAGGAAAGAGAACTAATCAGCAACTGTTAAGGGCTGAATGAACAACTTGTAGTGGGTGAGATGCGAATGCTCACAACTTGGTGTCAATATAGGAGGTGAGTGTTTACCGGAGTGCCTAGTTGAATGAAACTTGATATTAAACAGGGGACAGGAGGCCGCCTTCCGTAATGCAATAAGAGAGGAAGTCATTGACATTCCATTTGGGATCAATTTGATAGGAGACTATCTGAAACTGTGGCGTGTATCAAAAGAACCGTCACTTTCTGATCACATGTATATTGGGTTAGAAATAGATATGGGAGAAAAACAGACCATAGTGTATAGGAATCCAAGGAAAACAGACGGGTCTCACATAATAAAGCTCTCACTCGATGTCTAAATCAAATTAAGAGTTCACTTAGAAATATGGTAGATATAGACGATGTAGACGATCAGCTTGTGACAGCTATAATTACCTCGTAACTTGATAATTGTCCTATTAAAAGGAAAACAACCAACTGGAATGTGTCCTGGTGGAACAACACCCTGAAAGAGAAAGGAAAACAGGTAAGAAGACTGTTCAACAAAGCAAAAAGAACTCGACCATGGCAGAATTTCAGAATGCCCTGGGTGAATACAATTGCGCAATTAAGAATGCCAACTCAACTTCCTGGAAAGCATTTTGTGAGAGAGTGGAGGAGATTCCTGCAAGAGCTAGACCCCAAAAGTACTCACTAAGTTGCCAACAAATCCAGGAGGTACTATACAAAATGAAAATGGGGAATTCACCAGATCAACGTATGATAAGCTGAAGGTGCTCCTCGATGCTCATTTTCCACAATGCACTGTAATAGAGAATGCAGACCAGTCCACACACCTGCCAAAGAGATGTCTTGTAACACACATGCAGGAACATTAGGAGGTATCTAAACAGTGCGTTGATTTTCAGAAAGTCCGTTGGGCCTTACGGTCTTTTTAATTGTGTAAATCGCCGGATACTTCCAGTTCTACTGCAGCAGGCGGTGACTGAATTAATCCGACATTTTTGCAGGATCTAGAGAAAGTCTGGCCACAGGATTGACGGCCAGTGAATGCAGTCTTCATCCTAAAGCTGGGGAAACTCAATCATACCACGGCCAAAAATGCAAGATTAATTAGTTTTACATCTTTTCTATTAAAAATGATAGAAAAACTGGTTGATAGGCATATACGGGAGGTGAGATTACCAATGGTCCCACTACACCCAAACCAACATGCCTATCAGAAAGAAAAGTCTTCCGAGACAGCCCTTCATCACTTGATTAAGTAGGTAGAACAGGCATTAAATTTCAAAGAGAATGCTCTAAAGTATTTTTAGATATACAAGGGGGATTTAGAAATACGACCTCCGAAGCTATGTGTAACGCTAAGGAAAGGCATGGGGTAGACACAACTCGTGTAGATGGATTGCGATCATGCTAAGAAGCCGCAGAATTAAGGCTAACGTCTTATATGAAAATATGGTATAGTCAACGCCACAAGAGGTTGTCCACACGGGGAGTGTTATCCCCATTTTTGTAGAACCCCGTAGTTAATGACATCACTGAGGATTTAAATAGTAGCGGGTTGTGTTTTTCGGGATATGCAGATGACATGGTCATCCTGGTCCTTGGCAAATATGAAGGCACCATTAAAACACCGGCACAACGTGCTCTAAATATTGTAAAGGTGGTGCCAAAATAGGATCTTGAAACCAAACCTAGGAAGACCGTAGTGGTACCACGCACAAAGAAGCGCATCCCAGAAACATACTGTGAGCTTAAATTATTTGATGAAATGTTGCCAGTGAATGGGCTAGTGAGGTATCTGGGACTAACACTAGATTCTGTACTCGCTTGGAATCTTCGCCTTAAAGCAACATGCACCAACGCTAAACTGGCACTAATGAGTACCAAACGATCCTGTGGTAGAAGTTTAGATTTAATTACCAGATGCATCCACTGGATTTATATCACCGTAGTGAAGCCCATATTTAGCTATGGGTCACTGGTTTGGTGCAAAAGGACTGAGCAAGCAGAGGCCGTCATGGAACTGGGGAAGGTGCAGAGATTATCTTGTATAGTCATAGCCGGTGGAATGACACCATGCCTACAGCCGGAATGGAAACTATGCTTAATTTTCATCCGTTGCACCTTTCGATTAAAATGGAGGCAATGACTGAAGCATGTAGATTAAAGATTGGGGGAAACTGCAAATCTATGGGATATCTGGGACATCATACCAGAATATTAGATAATGTGGGGATAAATCGAGTTTCAGAAGTGCCAGGAGACTTTATCAAGTCGTCTCTCTACTTTAACAAGTCCTTTAATGTTATATTTGAAGGTAGAGAGCATTGGGAGGCTAATCGTCAACTCCGATCAATTGACATTGTATGGTTCACTGACGATCCAAAACAAAGGATGGAATAGGAGGTGATACGTATGGAAGACAGACCAAGCTGGAGAAGGGTTATCTCTTGCAATCTTCGACCGCAGTATTCTAGGCAGAATTATATACCATCAGGGCTGGCTTGTGTGGAGGAGAATAAGGACAGGTGCTACAGGAAATGTGTCTGGGTATCTGCATATACTCAGACAGCCAGGCAGAACTATCGGCACTAACAGCACCCTTCACGGGATCAAATATACCGTTAAGGAATGTCGAAAATCTCTTAAAGGCTATGGGAATGCCATAGACTTACTCTAGCATGGGCTCTGGTAACACTGGGGTAATTGGAAATGAAAATGCAGACAGACTGGCTAAAATGGGAGCGCATGGACCATTTGTAGGACCAGAACCTGTGTATTACAAAATTAATGGTAATGACATATCTATTAGACTGAATTTAAAGGCAGCATATAGAACACTGGAAACATATCCAGGAACAAAGGCATGGGAATTCAATGATGCAACAGCCATGGCTTAGAGGAAATACTGCAACCCTTAAATTAAGTAGGAAGCAAATGAGGTTCATGATGGGTTTCATGACTGGTCATGAGAATATTAAGAAAAACACCCGCAGATAATGCGGTTTTCAAAGCATCCAAGATGCAGGATGTGTGGTGTAGAGGAGGAAAAGCCTAATACATAATATTCCAGTGTGAAGCTGTACATCGAAATGAGGTAGTATTTAATGAAAACCAACTCAATGGACCCCTGAGACTTATTAGAGTTTAGGGAGGTGATGATTGGAAAACAGGGAGAAAACCGAACAATAAACCTAAGGTTTCAGTACAGGCAGGTAGGGATGTGTCCCTCCTGCTCATCTGCCTGTCAAATATGTAATCTAATCTATCTCATATACTGCAGAGTTAGTTTATACTCTCAAATAAGTTTATAATCCAAACATTTATTCACATGATTCGTAGTATAAACTTCAAATTTGTTGAGCAAGAACACATGCTCACTTTTATTCATACCACCCCTTGTGTTCAGTAGTATCATAAACTTTCTGGAGTATCATGTTCCAAAATCTTTACGCACGAGCGTTTATAGAACTCGTGAAAGCTTATTATGCGTAATAAGAATTGTGACAGAAGGCTTTTAGTTATCACACTATGAACTATATTATCCTGCAAAATTTGTAGCCTATATGACATGTTAAATTCATAATAAAATGCTATGCACCCATCAAATAGTTTTTATTGTTGTTCCTCTATAGAGCCATATGTCTTTGCTCCTGGTATATATTCAATTCCCTTTTGTTTCCTAAAAATGTTTGTAGTTTGTGATATTGTATTATTCCACACATTTTGTGTAATCAGAGACTTCATCTCAGGTTCTACCACCTCACCTTTCTTCCACCCACACTTTGAATATTTGGATAGGATAGAGATGCATTAAAATACTAAAAGCTCACTACCCTCTCAACAATAAGAGTTAGAGCGTCAATGCAAAAGTAAACAATTACTAGACATGCCTGTTGAAAAATAGGGAACTATGTACGGTTGTTTTCAAATGAGATTATTATGTTTGTCCTTGAGTGCCACCAGACCATCAACCAGTAAGAGTTTTGCAGTTTTGTCATATTGTGTTCCCGTTAATAAATATCGACTGCGCTAAGTTCAAATATTTCAACTTCGCAAAAAAATAATCCAGGACGAAGGTAGAGGGCAATGTTTATAACACAACCGTGAAAAGTACATCTCGTATTTTAGCTCAAAATAGTTTTCATAATAAAAATTAATAAACACGTCCATACATTCGATAGGCACTGCATAGGCACTGAAATGACCATTATATGTATATACATACACATTTGTAATTATTACATACGTAGTACTGTAATGCACACTATTTCCAGGATGGTGCTAAAGGAATAAAATTACGTTGATAGGATAGGAACAGTAGAGGAGGGGGACTTTGCACCTCCACCTACGCAGATCCTTTGTATCTAGGTCCCTAACGGGGTGACCCCGTAAGGGAGGGAGGGATGAGGTGAGAGGAGACAAGAGGGCGGCCAGACCAGGAAGCACGAAAGCCATAGGGCAGGATCCCTACCATTGACAGATATGATCTCCCCGGGTGGTGGCTGGTGCAGCCGCCTCCCCTCCCATTACTCAGAGCATTCTTTTCCCCGTGCCATGCTTACGTCGAGACCTCCCACTGACACTTGTAACCCTGAAAGAAACCAAGCAGATGAAACGTGAAGTGAAATGGCAATGGAGATGAAATGGAGGGACAGGAAATTTGGGGATGTAATGATCCCTCCCAGTATTCGCCTAGCGACCATGGGAAACCCCGAAAAAACCCATGGGTCAAGAAGGTCGGCCACGGGAATCGAACCCAGGACCTCCCGAATGCGGGCCACAAATGTTACCGCCTCAGCCATTCCGCTCCGTAAAATTACTTTGAATAAGCACAAAGAATTTGTTTGTTACCTCTCTCTATTGTTAAGATGAGAGCCAACAGCTCATCCTGGTAAGCAGAATGCTCACCTGTAGAATGTCCACCGTGACATTTGTATGACGCTTAAATGTGTGGGCCATATGTTTACCCTTCAAATACTTCATATCATAATTAATTGTTGCTATAAGTAACAACAGAACAGGCATGAATTCATTGAATGGCCTTAAATGATGACTTTAATGACGAGGCAAAGAAGTAGGTATTGCTAAGCCAAGCTCGAAATATTATTGTTAGACACATTTTTAAGAGATACAAAAACGAGGAAAACAGAAATAAACTCTATTTAAAAAATGCTCAGCAACTTACTGCTAAAGCGTATGGTGTAGCCAAAAGTGTGTCTCCCAAGGTACTTGCATTACTTTGTGCTACACAGTGTGCAAATGATACGGAAATATGCAAGAGTGGGGGTAAAACGTGGCAACGCCTAGTTAATAACAGCGTCTGATTCGCTGGAGAGCAAATCTCTTCCCATTTGAAAGGTGCTTGTAACATTATTCTGTAGCAAATAGTTGATCATATTGCAGGAACCGCAAAAGAGAAATACAACCCAACATTTTTTGTTCACTTTAATAAATACCAGAAAATTATAAAATTCAAAGAACATTTCAGTAAATTTCATCTTCACAGGAACATAACTCAGGAATCACATAGTAATGAACGTTGAAAACAAACAAATACCTCGTAGACTGCCTTGATATGTGATCTGGTTATTAGCAAGCTAACTTTGATTTTATATTATTTAATGTTTAAAAGTAACACAAAACTGATGGCTATTATAATCGGTAAACGAGTAAACATCATTGCTGATGGCTAGTTCTTTCAAAGTCAATGATGGTCCTAGATGTCAAATACCGAGCGGGATGGCTCAGGTGGCAAAGTCTGTAGCCCGCATTTGGGAGATCGCGGGTTCAATTCCCGGTAACCGCCCACTCTGACCATGAGGTTTTCGTGGCTTTCCTCTGGTCGCCAAGGCGAATGCCGGAGTGGCATATTCTATCACGATCTATCCTTTCCCCCCAGTTCTTCTCATTTCATCTACCTTTCACGTTTCAGGTGTGATATCAGGTCCTGCAATCCTGGCGGTACCAGATGGCGTGGATATATGCGCATTGGAAGGATTTCTCCCCGTGTACGCCAAAGTGAGCTGTCCCACCAGTTAGGGTTGCTGCGTCGCCCTCTTGGGGATTCCTCGCTCACTGTTGCGCGGGTATTCAAATTGGAAATATTAGGGACTTCTGCGCGTCTCTGTAGGTCTGTCTGCCTGCAGTCCTGGCAACTCCTCCGGCTCCATCGCTTATTCCTACCTCCCGGAAGGGGGGTGTAGCAGCGATATATAAAGATGGTCGCAGTGCGCGAGGTGTCGCCTACATCCTACATATCAAATGCTACGTAGTAAATGAAAAAAGGGAAGAAAGAAAAAAGCACATCACCTTGTCATATAAAATCGATCCAGGATAATATGCATAAACGTTTACCACATTTAAAAGATTATTTAGCTATCTGCATGAAGGTCCAAAAGAGGCCCAGGACTTGTTAGAAGGCAGATTTATATCATAAAGATACAAATATCCTGTTTTATAGATATATACAGAGGTAGTAAAGCGTGTTGGTCATTGCATCTCATCATTTTAATTAGTCCATATGGCGTCAACTTAAAGTTTAAACATACATACACAGATGCCTCTGCTACGAGGGATGCTGTACCATTAGTACCCAAATGACCGTCTCGTGAAATGGGAGGAATTGTACCCTTAGATGCTACTCAAAAAATGAGCTTCGGTGAGGCAACATGAAAATGTAAACTGTAAAGTTACTTATAAATTTGGCACACGGCGTTCTCTAAATGCTAGAGTACCACCTACTCAAAGTAACAGAAAGGGATATAATAGTTTATACGGGAAGGATGACCCAGTGACGTGTATTCAGTGGAAGGTACCAAGGTACTGCTTCGGTAACAATATATGCAGTAATGGGAATTCAACCTGGGAACTCTTCGTCCGAAAGCCAGCGTACTAACCATTAGTCCACGGAGGTAGACAATATTCAGATTTATTATTAATATATAATATTATGTCATTATTATCACACTGTTACTCAGTAATATCTAAATAAGTATTCACATTTCTTCGAAACACGTATCCTGAATACGTCACATTATTGACAGAGCATTTTAAACCGAGTCAGGTAATATCCCTCCTGCATCAAGTGAGCAGTAAGAGACCTAGGCGCGCACTTCTTACAGGTTACTGGCCATGTACGTGTTTTCCTGCTCCAACCGAAGCTAGCATAGGACGGGAGTTAACAGAGTATCGGGCTTATCAATAACACTGTGGTGTTTTCTTACTCACGAAAGTGTGTGAGCTGTGAAAGTACCAGGTAGCATCCTGTAATATAACATAGAACAATGTCTACACGTCTTATAAAAGAGCTTTGTCGAAGCCGTTTTCAGCCTAAGATAATAAAAAAAAAGGGACAGCCGAAACGAGTATTGTGAACTTGGTTCAAAAGACCAGTTAATTCATGAGACATTTTCAGTGTAATGTGTATACCGGTAAGCGCTGAGCTAAATCTGATAGTTTACTAGTATTGTCTGTTGTTTTGAAAGGATAGAAATATTAGTTGGACCAAAACTGGGTACACGTATTTGGGAAATTTAGTGGACAGTAGCTGAGTACGGACTATCATTTCACCATCTATGATCTATTGTAAATATAGCTGCTTCTGGGGAAAATAGTATCCATATTGCTCTGATGGCCAGTTTAAAAATGAAATATCTCTACTAAAGTAAAATGTAAGGAGGAAAAGGGGCATCCTTAAATGTTTATCAATGGAGCATGTTTTCTGCGGAAACAAGAGTTGATCTTTCGAGAACATGGTAAAACAGCAAATTCTATTCATCAGGAAAAATATATAGAATTGTTGAAGTAGACTGCAGAGTATGATCTTCCTTTAGCGGAGCACTTAAACCCATACTACGTTTAAAATAATTTTTAATCGAATCCAGAACCATCTAGACCTCCACTGTGGTCTGGTGGTTAGTATGCTAGCCTTAAAATCTAGAAGCTCGGATTCGATTCTTTAGCCAGGATTATTCCCCATCCTCCTGGAGTTTGGACGTATGAGTGAGAGTATAAAGGTAGGTAGGTAAGTAGGTAGGTAGGCAGGTAGGCAGGTAGGCAGGGAGGTAGGTAAGTAGGTAGGCAGGCAGGCAGGTAGATAGGTAGTGCGTGTGTGTGAATTTAATGTAATACCCAAAGTAATACCTCCCAACTGTAAACGTGTGAACAACATTCCTGACGAGTGATTAGCAATTGTTCCAAATTTAAAAAGAGCCGCCGATATGACCCGAGATGTTAAAGGCGACATATAAATGGTGCAAAGAAAGAACACCTAATGCAAGCCGAGGTTTTGCCGTTTTATCAGCTATGAACGTGGAAATTGTTGATGCTTCTTTTATAGCCCTCATGGTTGATTAAACTTCAGCCGTGTCAAATAAAGCACAAATTTTAATTGTCCTGCGTTATGTATATGAATGGAAGCTATAGAGCAGATTCTTAGGATTCTATGATACAATTTGTGACAGTGTGACAGACGTTCCCGGGCTATTGCAGAACTTATTGGGCTCTTCTTACCAGAGTTCCGCAGTGATGAAAAATTGCTTGCACAAACGGTGGACGACGCTGCGACTATGGCAGGAAATTTGAATGGAGTTCAAGCAATAATCAGTCACACACTCCGAAGCCCTACTTTTCGCTGGTATGCATATGTACGTTTTGCATAAACTACCAGTCAAATACCAAGTGAAAAGAATATTTTTAGTTCGCTTAATGAACTTGCAGCTTATTTTTCAAAATATCCAAAGTATGTTAACTTTTGGGATACATTTTTGAAACCTCGTACGTCACACGCCTTTCCAACGTGATGGAATTGCTCATCAAGATAGGTATACACTGTGTGCAGGAACAGAATTTAATTATGTGTTTAGGGCTATGCTAGAATTCTCTTAAGAAACTGAGTAGGATAGTATAGCACCAGTTAATAACTACCGTACACTTTTGGAGGATTTCAAACGGCCTTTCTTCTTAAACACATTCAACGAAATATTGTAACAAATGATAACTCCAATTGCTAAGAAATAATTTTATTTGTCGTTTAGACACTCAGCTGCACTCCAGTCTTCGCTGCTAACTTCACTCGACTGTCCCTCTGACTCGACTGACACACTCGGCGCAAGCAGTCTCCTTCTATAGTCCCCACATACACAGTGGAATCTTCTAGAAGGGGAAATAACTAGAAAGCCGCCGACAAGAAATTTCCAGAACTGCAGGGGCACAAGTAAAGAATAAGTTTGTTGTGCGGGTCACTCGTTCTAAAGGGGCGACCGAAGGCGGTTAGGCAAAGGGGACGGCATGCTCTCACTTTGGGGCGGACAGCCGGCAAATTTACACACGTGGTCACACTGCTCCATCCTCAGGACTGGTCGTCCCGACCAGCACCGGCGTAACAGGCTAGATGATCTAACTGTACACGCAGCCTCTTCCCTCGGGGCAACATCTGGACGTGGAATTCTACATCATTAATTCTCTTCACCACGAGGTACGGCACTTGCTATGGTTGTTGAAGTTTGGGGCAACACCACTTTTTTCCGGCTAAGGTGATAAACCACACCAGTCCACCCTGCTGGAAACTTTGACTGTTGGCTTCCCGTCGTTATGGGTTCTCATTTGGTAGCTCGCTACACGGATGTGTTGACAGGCCATCTCATGTACGTCGTGAATACGGACCACGAGGTTCTCCGCGTAGTCGATGGCTGGCTACTCTAACCCAGGATGCCTCCCAATCTTCTGTCCACATGTAAGGACCGTGTTGTTCCGTCAGACGATTGAGGGGTTTCGCGATGTTAGAGAAACCTCTGACGCACCGACGATAGCAGCTGTACAGACAATACTAGTAAACTGCGCAACTCTTGTTTTTCTTTTTGGCGAGGCCAATCTCTCGCAACCTGAGTCTTCTACGGGTCCATGGGCACCCCAGTTATTGAGACTTTGTGGTCCAAAATAGCTAACCTCCTTGCAGAAGAGCTGCCGTTTTCCGCACTCAGCTGCAGGTTTGGGTGTATGCATCTTGCAATATCTTGACCAGGTTCTCGAGATTTTTTTCGAAGGTGGCGCCAATAACGACGATATCGTCCATGTATATCACATTAGGAATCTTAAGTCAATCCCCTCATCACTGGCTCCGTTAGGTGCTAGAAGCTGGTTTGTCCGCAGCAGAGGCCAAAGGGCATAACCTAAACCGCTGCCTGTCGAGAATGCTGTCTTGTCTTTGTCTCTGGGATCTAGGGCCATCTGCCAGTATCCTTATTTCAGGTCCAATTTCGAGAACCTCTGCCAACCAGCAAATGTGTCCAGAGATTTTGAGTTTTTTAAAATCTTTTTTGTATGGACGCTCTTTAACTGCTGTGGTCCTTAGCGTCCCATTCTATATTCAGCGTGAAAGACCGGTAATTTTGCTCAGAGGCCTCTTTGTCAGACTTGAGATTCTTTTACGTGCCGTAAATCCACGACACGGGATCACCGGCTTTACTTCCCTTCCGAGGGAAGCCATGTTAAGTATTTTACGCCCGAAGAGATCCATCGCCCTCTAGCAGGTTAGAACCCGCGGCCTCGGGAACTAGAGTATGATAACCACTACATCACGGAGGACGACGAAGTTCTTCCAGAGTGTCATCACTCCGAGGTAGGGGAAAACAGTTCTTTCGAATCACAACATTCAGCTTCCTATAGTCCACGCAGAAGCGCAACTCGTCGTTCTTCTTCTTTTCAAGGACTACAGGAATGCCATAATCCAACGGAACTGGGTTCAATTGAAAGTAGGTTAATGTGTTATATAATGCTATATAATTTACTAACATTATCACTTACAAAAATTTCTTCTTTCCAGGCAATGCCACAAATCCCCATTCACAGATAAATCAGTTATTCAGTTCTAATGATTCAATTTATCTGGCCAAAGATTTTGTGATGTTAATGAACACGAAACAGGAAGAAGTAAATTAATTGACTGTGAATTCTAATGACAAAGGACCTAGGCAACCTGACAGAGGAAATGGAATTGGGAAAGAAAACAAGAAAAAGAACTAAGAACACAAACGAGTGGAGAAGGAATATAAAACAAATGAATAGGCAATCGGGAAAGGCATACACATCAACTGCTAAGAAAGAACTGCCAGCCAGGACATTTAGGTAGAAAAATTGTTCCAAATGCCCGAGAAAGTGTATTGAGGTCATCAGTGAGGCTGAAGCGAGGGAGATGTTCCATGGCTTCTGGATGATGAAAGATATACAAGTAGTATTTAGCTCCACTTATGAAGAAGGTATCTAAAGTGAGGTCGGGTTCCGCAAGTTCACAGTCTCGAAAAAAATGTGACAAAGAAGTACTTTGTAATGAAAGATGTTTACGAAGTTCAAGTATGTCTGTGGTTTTTCCTTAGCACCTTTAATTATCAGAAACATTTGTACGATACATGCTGAAGAAAAGAGGTAGCAGCAACATATTTTGATTGCTGACAATAGAGGTCGTCATCGTCCAGGAAGGAGACCCGACGAGGCTAGGGAGAGAATAAGGAGCCATATCAATAAGTTTCCTACTGCTGCATCACACTACTACCAACAGAGCACTGCACGACAGTTCTACTAGGAGATCTGAACAAACAAATAATGCACGACCTATATATGAAACACTGCGAAGAGAAACAGGTTACTGCTGAAACGTATTGGCTCTACAGAGAAATATTCAATACAGAGTTTAACCTAGACTTGCATGCACCTAAAAAGATGTATGCGACCAGTGCTATCGTTTAACAAATCTCTCCTAAAAACCAAGAGGCAGAGAAAGACGAGCACTTTGAACACTTAAAGAGAAAAGAGGCAGCTAGAAATCTAAAAAATGAATGAAAGAGCGGCCCCAAACAGGAGAATCCCATTTACTGGTATCTGGCCTAGAAGCTGTAAGGTACTATCCAGTCACAGCTGCTAAAGCCATTTTCTATAAAAGAATAACTGTATACAATCTCACAGTATACAACACTGCTACCAGGAAGGCTAGAAACTACATTAGTATGAAGGTGTGGCCCAACGTGGATCAATTGAAGTATCATCATGTACATTTCAAGAATTCCAGAAGACTGCAGATGGTCATACAGTTATGTTGTTCTCCGACACCTGCGGAGGACAAAACCAAAAAGTAAATATGAGCACCATGTTTCTTCATGCTGTACGAACTCTGGACATTCCTATGATACAGCAATGCTTCTTTGAACCTGGCCTCTCTTAAATGTAATGTGATTCAGTCCACGCCAATATAAAGAGGGCTGCAGAAAAGATTAACATCTATGACACTTCAAGGTGGTATACTGTTATTCAAACTGCTTCAAAACAAAGGCTGTATGAAGCCGTTGAAGTGGACCAGAAGGGCTTCCTGAATTTCGACGCCATGCAGGAGCGGTTGAAAGACACGAAAATTGACAGTGAAGAAAATAAAATGTATGGCTAAAGGTGATCCAGCTTCAATATCGCAAAAGTGATATTAATCACATCTCTTCCAGACGTTTTCATGAGCAACAATTCAAAAGTCTGCCAGTTTCCAGAAAATCCCGATAGTCTTCCAGCTGGAACCGAAATACTACGGGGCACTAAAACTCCAGGAGGAGAAAATAAAAGACTTATTGGATCTTTGCCGCTGGGTCATTATCAAGAAACAGTACCATACTTTCTAGAGAGATCTTCAAGTAGAGACAGCTGGAGTTTCAGACCGCGGCGGCAATGGATGTGATGAGGTTAGTGAGAAAGTGGGCATTCACTAATGTTATTGCCACCAAAATTTACTAATATGTTTTTTAACTGGTACTGATATGTTTGTACTGTGAAAATCCACTTTTTATACCACGTTTTCTCAGCCAAGTGCATATCTCTAGGGTGCGAAACTTCTGTTTAGACTGATTTTCTTAGAGCCATAAAAACGCATCTCCTGAGCACTATATTAAACAGCAATTAGCAGTGTGCCAGTAAGAAGTATTTTTGAAGTTATATTATCATCTGACTGCTTTATAAGTGTACTCTATAGTGGTTTGGTGGTTGTATTACGTCACTGAAGCATGGAAATTACATTTGAAATACTTCTTTTGACCTCTCCTGTAAAATAGCTAAAATTGAGTTGCGTTCCTCTGATTCTCACACAGCGATTTGTTAAAATTACTAAATGCTTTAGGAAATTCTGAGTTGCATAAAGAATAGCCTGTTTAATAGCAAATATTTCAGCATTAAATACAGATGCAGAAGACGGTAGCTTTAAGGTTTCTGAAATGAGATTTTCAATATAGAAGGCAGCACCTAGTGAATTATCTTCCATGCTTTTTTAAACCATCGGTATATATTACTATGGTCAAATTGCACATAATGTTAACATGAAGTGCCTCTAATAATTTCTTATTTATATCAGTATTACACATATTGTACAGCATGAGTGAGGTGTCCACATCTACTTCATGTATGAGTGTCTCATAAGAATATGAGAAACAAGGATAATTGAAAATCGATAGACGTTTTCTTTATATTCATTAAGAGCCTTGAGAATGGTGACGTATTTTTCTCCTTTGTATTTCTTATAAGCAAATCAAGTTTCTGAAATAACAAAAAAAGTAAATAACAACTTCAAAGAATAACAGTAGCTGGCTTATTTTTGGACCCCGAGGGACAATCACAAATATATTTGAGAAATGGAGGGAAATGTAAAATTAATAAAAGTATTCAGGATGCAATTACACAGAACATTATAAAACATTCGGTAGCTATATTTTGGAAATATGTGTATGGTTTAAACTGCATGTAAAATGTATTGTTGTTCAGAAAGTAGTTTATTTTTACAATTGATTCTCTTTTTATTGTTGTAGCTTTTATTGTTGTTGCACACTATTCCAATCATTGTTACATTTTTCTCATAGCTTGATTTTTTATGTAACTGTTATAATTTATGGTAAAATATTATTTTTAATATTCACTTATAACATGTTTGTTTAAAAATCACTAAAGCTATGTGTTTATTCTGTATACTATGCGCTCATTAGCCTAACTAATAAACAAATTAACAGTCAATAAGTTGCAACTGTTAAAATAAAAACGTTTTATCCAGCCATTCTTTTCTAAAATCAAAAAGAAGTTATTTTAAATTTAAATTTTAATATTGTGCAGTTTTGTCCGTCTTATGATTTCAACATGTTCGCAGTATTTCTTAGTTTTTTAGAAACAAATTCATTTCTATGGAGTATCATACTTCATCCACCATAGCAGTCCACAAATGTAGGTGGTTGTTGAATTTTTTTCAAATAAATGAGATATTATTGTACTTGTAATTGAAATAGAACTAATTTTATAATTACGCCTTTAATAACAATTCCTTTCCTCTTATCATCCTTTCTATTTTCATATCACTGGGGAACTCATCTCTGGCTGCAATAGTTGCCCAAGTTGTGCTTCTTCTAACCTATACATGCCTTTGCTATGAAGACGATTATGGCGTGTAATAAAATTATAGCAAAAACTGATTAAGTTTTAATAAATAACTGATTTTAAGTGAAACCAAGAATTTCTTTTTTTAAATGGCTGCTGTATCAGTTGCTATAAACTACATACATTAACATACTTTTACCCCCAGATGTAGAAAACACCTCGTGGCATTTAAGCAATATTCCCAAAGTGAGGCTGTAAGCGGGCACACTCCAAAAGCTATATATCATTTATTTTAAAATAATTTACAGTAAAACTATAACTCTTTGCAATGTATTGCTATTTAAAACGTTCGATAGGATAAATGCTTGGGAAATTACACGTAGTTCTCCTTACTACTATGTATTTGTGTACGCCAGGCGATTTAATTCTCTCCCTTTTTTTAACAGTTTCGATGGCAAAATAAGCACATGAACAGGGGCGTTTTATACAGGAGTGCTTTAAAGTGCACTAACGCCCCAGAAACAAACTAGCATTAATAACGCCGTATACGTTTGCACTGCGAATTAAATGACATTGCACTTTTCTTTTTGTTTGAACAAGAACTCCCCCCTCATCCCTAAAATTAACTTTAAAATTCGAGCACCGAAGAATGGAAAATAACGCACGAATTAGTGTACCTAGGTTGAATTTGATGATGGCCTTCTACCGTGACGCCATACGCCCATGTTGGCGCCTTATTTCTAGTAGGCGTTGGCTGAATGCGGCCCGTGGTCTAACAAAAGCAATAGCAGTAGTATGCAGTTAACGGTAGTGTGAGCAGGTGCACAGTAGATTGAGTTAAACTAGGACTGATTTTGCAAGGGGTGAACCAGTTAATCTCTTTTAGTATAGTTTCCAATCTTTGTGCATGCGAAAATGATGAGTTCGTCACCAAACAAAAGATGCCTTTCCATTCAAGAAGTAATAAACATAGTTGAAGAGGTGCAAAGAAGTCCTAGTAAACCTAAAGTGAGCATTGCAATGCGTCTCAAAATCCCATATTCTATCTTAACTACAGAGTGGCCAATGAAACACAGATAATATCTAGTGCTTCGAAAGCCGGGCCAAACGGGAGAAACGTACGCGTATCTAGAGCTACCATGTTAGCCTCCAGTTCCCGAGGTCGCGGGTTCAAACCCGACGGAGGGCGATGAATTTTTTCCTTAAAAATCCTTAAGTAAAAAGGATTTTTCCTTACGAAGAAATGCATGCTAAGGATTCAAGTAAAAACCCTTAGTATTGCTTCCCTTGGAAGGGAAGTAAAGCCGGTGGTCCCGTGTCGTAGATTTACGGCACGTAAAAGAACCTCAAGCCTGATAAAAAGACCCCTGAGTAAAATATACGGTCTTTCACGCTCAATATAGAATAGGACGTTAAGAACTATAGTAGTTAAAGAGTGTCCATAAGTAAACCTAAATTTTTCGGAATCTGTCTACTAAACAATCTTTTATTACAGGTTTATTACACTTTCATTACAGTAATGCGTGTTTAAATGGCTCCTTCGTAATGTCTAAGCAGAGCAGCGCTCTGCCTGAACCTTAAGAGGCGGACAGCCGTTAACGCTCGGTGAGAAACTTGCGCGGGGCTGTGGCTATCCCGTGGTTCACAAATGAGTCAGCACACTATTTATTCCAATCGCTCTGTTAATAGCATAAATGGGGTTGCGTTATATATGGCGGTGAATCGATCTGTGAAAGATAGTAAGGCTAAGTCAATAAACGAAGCACGTTTTAAAGTAATAGAATGCTATGAAAACTCAAATTGTGTTATATATTAAGTTGCTGGGCAATATGGCAGGTAATTTAAAAGTGTTATGTATTTGAATAAAGGTTGTTGGATTACGGCTTATGTGAACTGCCTAGGGTATCTAGTTTTAAGGTTTCTAATGATTCGAGTAATAGTGTTCATTTTCCATTAGTGATGCCCTTATCACTTAAGCTGAATGTTTTTAAAGGGTGTGGTTCAGAGGAAGAGAGGCAACTCAGTTGTAAAATTGGCACATTAAAACCCAATAATGAGAAATATGAGGAATTTTAAAAGGTGAGTACCTCGGAACCCGCAAAATTACATAAAACTGATTACAGAAAAGTGACCTAGTAGTAAAGAGTCATAGCGATTAAGAAAATCGTTTAGTGACAGACTCGGTTAAGAAGGTTAGGGGAGTTTGTTGGAATGCTAATGTGATCAGGAAATGGTCAGTGGATAAAAGCTAGAATTTGTTTATATAAGTATTGGCTTGAGATTCTACATGAACAATAGTAACGACAAATCGTTTTAAAACCCTAAGTATTCACCTTTCTTTGGTCCGCATTCGGGAGGTCGCGGGTTCATACCCTGGGGCCAACCAACCCGACTGAAGGATTTTTCGTGGTTTTCCTCAGCCACTAGTCAATGCTTGGTTGGATAATTTGATCCGTGAATTTTCGCATCATCCCTTTCATCGCAACATTTAATTTCCTTCGTCTTCACAGCTATACCAGGCATTGTTTGGGCTGACCACCCACCCTGGATATGCTATTATCCAGAGTTTGCCTGCTCTTCAACAGGCTACTGACCATAGGCAGACTTGGGGTGTAAGTTAGCCCGTTAAAGAAAAAGAAGTATTCATCCTATCGAAATTCTGTACCTAGCAAAACTACGATTAAACATCTTATTTCTAATTAAAAATTGCTTCTGAATACATTTGAAAACGTTTGGTTATGTCTCCAAGCTTTTGACAATCGCAACCACCATAAGCTATGTGTGTGTACACTGTCGGTACTGAGTCACTTAGGAAGCATAGCATTAAAACGCCAGCATGTACTGACATTTTAAGAGATTTTTATTTAAATTCAGTGTTTTGATTCAATACGACTTTCGGTTAAATCGCTAGACGTTCTGTCATATTCGCTTTTTTCACATCAAAATGTGTGTCTCATTACTGTATGCGTTTTTTAAATCCTTTTATAACTGTAATTCTCACGCCTCCATTTCTAAATAGCCCGTTATGAGTGGAACTATTCTCTGCCACAAGAAAACCTGTATTTCCGTAGGAACTTTGCTGAAGTGTAGCTAGAACCAACTGGAGCTCTATCTCACTTATAGATTCGGATGGTATGAGTCCAGATTAAATGGGTTATCTCCTCGACATTTACTTGTTTGTATAGTATTGTGGAAAACCTGAAAAAAACCTCAGTCAGGGTAGACGATCCCGATGGATTTGAATCACAGACCTCAGGTTCAAGAGTTCTTACCTTGAACGATGTTACCTTAATTTGCTACTGGTGTCGGCAATAGAGTGGTATCATGCAGAATGAATTAAATTGTTGCTTTCACCCGCAGAATGCAATCATTTGTGAACTGCCGGATACGTACTTACGTAAACAAGTAGCACAAGAAACCTTTACTGATTCTATTGACCGCATATGTTACGGAGCTAAAGGATTACATACTATTCGCGCATTTTCTTGAGCCCTGCATTCCTAGTGCTACGAACGGCCGAGTCAAGAAGGCACATGGTTTGCCAAAGGAATAACTGAGCTTGTCGTCCATGCTCCATGTTACCATTTGTGCATTTAACTGCATCACACAAATGTTGTTACTGTTTTCTACGTCAACCTCATTTCATCATAATGCGCTTAATGTGTGGTTTAATTCGTTGTCAGAAAAATAAATCTACATCATAGTGGTTAATTTGTTAAATATAAGGAACATAATCCCACAATAGCTCTTTAATTCAGCCGTTGGCTATCTGGAAAAACAATGGCGGAAAATCCAACTCACGGCCTTCTATGCTATAATTTAAGGTGCGACTGCGTAAAAAACATGAAAAGTCCTGTTCTCGTCTACGGCAATAATGTTACCGGAGAGCTCAGAAAACGTGTGTGAATACTATAAGCTACTCTGAAGCATTAATCGTTAACACAGTTGTAATTAATGCAAAAAGTGCATAAATAGGATCCTTGTTAATCCACCCATAAATACTGCACGATTAGATGCTCTTGTAGGTATATTTCAACATACACCCGAGAGCGCAGTAAACGTTCAAAAACCAAGCCGAAATATAGACAAAACCACTTTGGTGAAATAACAATTTTGTTGGTAATACAAATGGATACCATTAAACATTGCGGCGGGGCACAGGGTTTGATACGACTATTGAATTCCATCTTTGGATACATCAAGCTTCAGTATTTGTACCATTATTTATATATCTGTATTTTTTCTGAGGTACTTGAAAATCATACAATACATATCTGCGAGGTACTATGGTAAGAAAAGCTGGATTAACTGTGAATCCAAAGGAATGGTTTGCGGCTGCTCAACTAAATTTCTTAGGGAATATTATATTAGCTGAGGGAGTAGAGATATATCCTAAACGCACTCAAAGCATAAGCTACTATCCTGATTCTAAAACAGCTAACAAATTACACATTATTTGGCATATGAATTACTTCTCTAAATCCATAAGCGATTGTGCGAGTAAGTAGTTCAACTGAATGTTCTACGAGAGAAACAGATGAGATTTATGTGGGAAAATCATCAAGAAAATGTGTTTTTGCATTTGAAAAAGCCTTAATTTCTGTACCGGTTTTAGCAGCACTAGATTTTAGTTATTTTTTGTGTTTCAGATGGATGCATGTAACATACCTGGATCCGCCATATTATTACAGTAGCATCGGAAGTTTGAAACGTAGTCTGCTATTCTACAGGAATGTTAATACAGCAAGAGCTTAGGTACTTCATGTGCGAGTTGGAGGCTCTCGCGTCTTGCACGGCATGGATAAACTTAAATTTTGTTCGGAGCATGTGAAATTCAAGATAGTGTCTAACAAGCATTCTCCTGGGCTTTGGGCGTACCCCGGCGTATTAGACGCATTTGTCGTTGGGCTTAAGAATTTAGCTTTTAAATTTAAGGTTCGCCATATTAGAATGAGTATAAATTGTTTTGTTGATGTCATGTCACGAATACATGAAGAAAATGTTTCAGAACCAGAGGAATCTCAAAAGATAGCACCACTACCAGTGCTTCAGTTTTAAGTGCACGTCCTTTAGCATTTACAGACATTCAACGATACCAAAGTGAAGACTCAATGCTAGCTTCTATAAAGGAAGCGTTAGCTACACGTAATAAACAACACATGTAAAATTCTATGTATTTTGCAGCTGCGGCAGGAAGGACAAGAGTAAAATGGTGATGACTGAACAACTAACGTCGTTATTTCACCAATATTATCACAAAGACCTTGAGGAGCACATTCATATGTATATGAAATGTGACAAGGTACGCATGTATTCTATTTAGAAGGGCGTGGATGGTGGCCTAATAAATGCAATACAGTTTTTCCATGCCTGTTTCTGGGATCATCATCATCATAATCCAATGTTGGTGACGAACGATCAACAATTTTATGCACACTATATAGGACACTTCCCCACACACTAAAAGAGGGAAACAAGTACATTTAGTGGTATTCAATTCCTTTAACTGACTGTGTGGTTGTGCGCCATAAGAGAGACAAATATTAGTACAGTGATGCACGTTTTACGGGTTTAATTGCTTACCTTGATGCCTCTGGAGTTCAAGTGTCAGACAACTCATAGTATTTCAAGGCCCTCTCCTTCAAAACATTTTGCTTTAATTCATAAGCAAACCAGGTGTTTATCATCCCTTACTATCTTCAATCATCTCGTCTAAATGAAAGAGTAAAGAAAGATCTGGAATCAGGATTAATATGCTTCCATTTAAAGGATCACGCCAAATGGATGGAAATTTGCAAAGGATGCAATTTGTCTTTAAATCGGCTTGGTATGAAATGCAGGATTTTTTGTTCATTTTTATGATGTACATTCCGTCTAATTGTCCATTAGCAAATATCTGGAATTTTACAGACATATTATCCAATGACACTAGGCCAGAGGAGATTTGAGATTTGTGGTATAGGTAAGGCGGAATTTTCAGACAGCTGATTTAAGATGTGAAAGAAATATAATAGAAAACACAATCAACATTTTATGCGGTTGAAGACTAAGTCTATCTGCGGAATGATTCAATAAGCAACGCCCAAAATAAGATGCTGACTATCTCATTTCCAAGTATGTGGGTCCTTATCTGATAGAGAAGTTTCTCCCGCAAGTTTCGGCGGTATTAAGAGAAATGGAACGTGACAGAAACGTTAATCACACTTGTGACAACTTAAGAAGTAGCGTTAAGCTCAGCATTTTCTTCTGTGTATGTTAATTTTAAATGGAGATAGTAGTTTAAGGTACAACTAAGTTTTACTGAGTCACGCTCATAACATTGAAGTTAATTTGTTGTGTTTGTCGGTTGAGTTGCTTTCTGGGGCGTAAACTATGGGAAGCGAGTTACGTCAAGAAATTTCCGTCAAAGAGTCAAGAACAGAAGTTGGATTCCATATCTGCTAAAGCTGAGTGTAGGAATGCTTGAACGATATTATGCAATTTTTCATCGTAGCGTTCCGAGCATCTCAACTAGTAGGCAGTGCCGGCTTGTAAGTTTTTCTCTAGGATGTCTCAAACGTAAACAAATAGACAAAAATAGATAAACAAGCAGGGTTAGACTTTTACGCGTAACATGGTTATCTACATTGCAGTAAAATGCACGTAAATAATGTAAAATTCCAAAACTTCTATCTTTGTATATTGATATTTACATTCAAGAACCAGAGCCTATTTGTCTGCAATTCTAGTTACTGCTTGCATGAGGTAGTAAACTTGAAATACTGTAACAGCTAACAACTAATGTAATGTAGAGTGTTATAAACTGTGATGTAAGAGAGTGTAATGAAAGGTAATAATTGAGGCATTATGGTATAAACAGAAATTGAGTCACAAAGTCATAGTCATATTGCACTGACTGTGATGTTGATCCAAAATTTCCTTATCTTCAGAAACAAGGGAAACCCAAGCTATTAAAGAAATAATCCAGAAACGTCTTAATAAGGGTATTTTTTCCATAGGACCTTGCACAATCAAGTTTGAGAGAAGATAACAATCCATAAGCTTCTGTCTGAAAACTTTAAGGTATAAATACAAGCTGCTTTAACTGAGTAGTACCAGGACATAGCAAAACTTTACACGTATTAATATGTTTTTTCTCTTTGGTAACAAAAATTTTAACTATTAATCGAGGTGGCAGAGGAATTCAGATTTTTACGGATAACTTAATTTTGTTCACGTGAAAGTTTAAAATAAAATCTGTGCTAAATTTACAACTATGCACTTATGATTAAAACAAGTAAATTTGCTACAAACTTTGGATTGGTTTGAATCTCATCAGAAGTAAATTAAATGTACAAAACATTTAAACATTTAGATCAGCAGCACCAAGTTTTTTGCAATAGTGGTTATAGAGTTAGCCTTGCTGTGAACACCTGCTGGTGCTCTTAACGAGATGTCTGTGTCTCGCTGAGCAATATCACATAATGCGTAAAGTAGTAGCTAATAATTATGAATTAAATGACATTTCGGCATCAATAAACTCACTCTTATTCAAATAAAAATTATTTCAATGTAAATGAAACAATTGTACTGTTATATTCCATCAGCCAGTTCACCAATACCTGCCAGAAGTCAGAAAGTAGTGTCGCTGATGCAGCAGGATTATAAATGATCCTATATTACCTGATGGGCATGCTGACAAATTACATCTTGTTGAGAAGCGAAGAAAACACCTCTAAATTTATACAGCGTGGCAGCAAATGCACCACGGATAGAACCTCCATGAAGGACATTATGACTAAGTGGAAGTGTTTATATTGGAAACATTCGATGCTGAAAATTTGATTAGCTTTCAACATTATCGAGAAAGGCAGGACTTTTGGCAAACTTTGTAAGATAAGTAGTAGAATCAATGAAACAAAAGATTATAACTGAAGACCCGAACCCGCAGTACCATGATTCCGAAACTGAAACACCAGAACCAGAAACCTCTCGTGCTGAAATTAACACAAAATAGAGATGCCTGGCTGGATATGTATTACTATCCCCAAAAGCATTCTGGTTCTTTGCTAAATTCGAAACTAGCAGATTTGGCTAATAAACTACTGACCGTTCCAGCTTCATCTGCACAACTGAAGAGGATGTATTCAAACTAGTCTTTTTGTCCACAAAGTTAATAAAAATAGCCTTTATTTTAAAAATGAAAGAAGCTAATACAGTTTATTACTCACTTAAAATGAAAGATCAAGTGCGTAATGATTACTAACCAGATAACGTGAATGATTAGTGTTGTATCAATTTTATTCAATTTACAGTCGCAGAATGCTGGATTACATTTGTGGATTGACATTTATATAAAAATATCTGTTTTGAAATCCAACGGCGACCAAATTCTTATGTGAACGTTCTCTGAAAAGAGAAATATTCTTTGGTATTACAAATAAATCCGAAAACAACAGTAATTTATTACAAAGAATAAAGTGAGTATGTGATTACATTTCAAACCCATAAGTGATGAAGGCATTTTATAATATAGCGCTTACAGTAAATATTATTTCTAAATTAATTATTATTAACTCATGTAATGCAATAATGCTCCAAATTTTGTGGTAAATGATTAATCATCAAAGAGCTGGGTAGCATAAATGACTAAGCTTTAGTATGTCATTTATTAATAACTTAAAAGGAAGAAAGGCAAATAAAGTTTAGATTGTCGAAATCAATAAATGTTACAGTTTTACTTTGTGTAAAATGTAGTTTTCTACATTACGTATTTTAAACGTAAATTACGCGTAAAGTGCATACAAGTAATGTACTCGACCAACACTGCAAACTAGATAGAAAGATTGCATAGCGAAGTACGTAACTCACCTTGTTATTTGCTTGTAGTTGAACTCCACCCTCCCGTAATTTCACTAATGGAGTGCTCGAACATTTTTGGTGGAAATCTGGAATTTGTTTGCAATACACTTCCCAACGAATAACATTCCTAACCTTGGTAGCCTGTTCTCGTCCACATAATTTCTTAAATATAATTTTGTCTGTTTTACATTATATGTAAAGCATCTCTCGGTTTCCCAGGAAGGCATTAGCATCTTTACTAATATTTTAAGAGTTTTTGTTGTTTCTGTGAAAATGATTGTGTCGAGTCCAAACGTAAAAAGTAGCTTCAATGTTTTCAGACAGCAAGATATGGTGTCATTTGCTGAGAGTTCAGGCCAAGAGTAGAAATACGTAATTCGTCTTCAATGCCTCTCTGTCAATCATTGTAAAAGCATCACAAAAACAATCTATATCTTGAACAGGTAGTCTTTTCTTATATTGTTTATAGTTTACAATCACAAAAATAATTTTTGAATTATTCAAAACCATATTTTGCATGAGTGAGAATGCAGTCGATTACCTCCCTCGCGACAACATTTAAATCTCGTGGGAAGCGCCAACACCGCCTTTTCTAACGTAGACAGCAAACTGCTCCTTGCATTCATTAATGCTGGTCTAAAACAATCGACTGCTTGTTCTATTTTTGTAATATGTGTTTCGATCTGTTGTAATTCAGCATAAAATATGCCTACGTAAGGTACAGTATTGTTGAAGAAATTCAGCTTGAATATGAAAACATCGTCATTCAGCCACTTAAAACACTCTGTGTTTTGCACATTGTTTATGCGTTGTGAGCTTTTGCTATCCCACACTAAATATTTTCAAAACAGAGTCTTTATTTCGGAAAATCAATTCTACCAATCTCAAACACAATTACCGTCCTGAGCCTTTTGCTCTTGGTACTCTCACACTGCATATTCCTTCAAATGCGCTTGTCCTATCAGAGGAATTCGCATAAACTATTGAATCCCATTAAGGTTCTCAACAACAAAAATCGTGTAGAAATTCGAGATGCAGCCGTTTCCAGTAATCTGTTTAGTTACTGTGCAAAGCAAGTAATTCAATGAGAATGTTTACACATATCTTGAACCGCAACGGGTCATCCCCTAATTTTCCTCGAAATGCTGTGTCGTCATTATAAGTTTTGCGATTGCTTTTGACCGAAAACTTGTAGAACGTTTGACGTAGTTTTACAATACATCCTGATAAGTTAATAAATATTGTAAATTATGGTTGCCTGCATTAAAAAACCAAACCCGTTCCGTAAACTTTTCCTTTCAACTCGTATCGAAATACTGTTATTGTTTGAATGCGCGTCGTCACGTCTGTAATATCATCAGCCATTCAGATTGAGAAAGGCAACTGCTAGATTTCTACTGTTATAAGCTCTCGACAAACTTGGAGCATATAGTCCACTAGTTTATTTTGTACCGCTTTCGACGTGCCTTAGAAAACGTTTGCATTATCAAAGTAGTGGTGTAATATGGAATCGATATCTTGCTGTATTCCACTAGTTACAAAAATAACCTTTTTCTTTTACTCGAGGTCGTCGATTCATAATGCCAGCCAAGAGGAATATTGTATGCACCACACAGTTTTAATATACCTAGTCTTGTCATAAATACTGACACTAAACTTTGCTCTTTACCTCTGGATTAACCAAACTACGCAGCGATTTCCGGAATTTTTATCTTGAATTAGCATCCTTCCTCAGCAGTATTACCTACGGATATTCAATATTTATCTTTGCTTCAAGATGGAATAGTCTGTGAAAGAAAATCATATAGCTGTAACAGCGTTACATAAATGTCAGAAGGATCCAAAGTCCATCTTCAACTTGTTAAAACCTCGAGGAATTTCACTCAGATTTGTTTATCGGACCATTAAAAGATTCGACCATCTTTCTAGTGTTTATAATAAAGCAAGATCTGCCCGTCCTCATTCGGTTCGAGCGCCGGAGGTGATAAAGAAAGTTTGGGAAACTTTCAGAAGAAATCCTCTTAGGAAACAAAAATAATGGCGCAGCAGCTTCAAATGTCGAGAATGAGTGTTTCTAGGCTATTAAACGAAGACCCAGGACTTTGGACTTACGGCCGATGTACAGGACACATGCTCAGCACCCGTCTTAGATTAGATTGGAGAGATTACGTAAGTTCCTCAGACGCACGCCAAAAATGAATATCGGAAATACCTTCTTTTTTTCAGGCGAAAGAGTTTTCACAATAGAGCGCAAATTCAACAGGCAGAACGACAGAGTATATGCTCGGAGTCGTGAGTAATTCCGCCAGGATGCTCCACGAGTTTTTCGTGGCCATCATCCTGCATCGGTGACGGTTTGGTTGGGAGTCTCGTACAAAGGCACTACCGATGCTTATTTCTGCGAAAAGGGGATCAGGGCCATTGCCAATGTGTATGTAAGGGAAATCCTGAAACCTCTTAATCAGACAATGTTCGTCGGTAATCACTGGATCTACCAACAGGACAGCACTCCGGCCTTTAAACCTCGGAAGACTCAACAGTGGCTCAAGTACAACGTAGCAGATTTCATCAGTCATATGGATTGGCTATCGCCTAGTCCAGCAAAGTATGGAACATTTTGGAGACTAAGACTGGTTCAAGTCACAGCAATCTTGAAAGTCTAGAAAAAAACCCTGAGGCGAGCAGTGGAGGACGTGGGCATAAACGTCGTGTCGTTATAGACGACTGGCCAAGGCATTTAAAGGCTTGTGTGAAGGCTAAAAGTGGACATTTTGAGTGAAATGATAGTGCAAGGTGTTCATCATAATCTCTTCTATTATGTGGTACATAAAAACTTTAAAAGCTTTTTTCATTTAACCCTGAAACTATTCCTTAAAGCTGTGACAAAACTTATGATGTGACTAGGTATAATTATTTTAAACAATACATAACGATACTTTATTACTAAACCGTTAGGAACTGGAACAGAAGCTTTAAAACACTACTCGAAATTTCAACAGTATTATGTGTTCCGAGAAGTTGAAAACTAACGGCTAATTAAAATTTTTTGGATTTGTTGCGCTTTTCATTTTTGTTTGAAGATGCTTTAAATCAAATATACCTTACTTTGTTCAGTAATCACCACGTTCAAAAATAAAAAGAAAGTTATAGATTTTTTCTAGTGAAGCCGTAAAATTATGGAAACCCATCGTATATAACATAATAAAATGTTCGCGTTGTGGCATTATATGGTATGCCACGGTTATGTAGCGAGTATGGCAGCAGTCGGCAAAACGGAGTGCAGGTTGTTGTCGGGTCGGCATGCCTTCCTTCCTTCCTTCCTTCTGGAGCATATAAAAGCCGAGAGCTGAGACACGAAATTGGTCAAGATGAGGGGCATTCGAGCCTCTGCCCCTATATACAGAAGTCCTTCCCGTTGACCTAACCGTCCTCATTGCCGCTTCTGGGTGGCATGGATTCCCTACCAGCGTTACCATAAGCCACACAGTCGCGTTCTACTACAGCAAATACGCCGACAGATACATATTCGGCTACGCGAGCACCAGCTGCAAGCGCGGGAGGAAACGATGACCAGACTGCGCATCGAAAGTAGAGACACGTGAAGGATCGCCAAAAACCATTGTAACCGTCGAGGCCAGTATACCTCACCACTTCAAGGCACCCTAGGCCTGGACTTTGACCCCAAGCTAAGGTAAATATGTTCGCTCACTATCTTTAACGTACTATGCGTCCAGAGCCCCCCCCCAAGTCGAAATGTTTTCCGAACTTGTTAAATTGGGAGGTACCTCTATATCTTCGACGCTACCCGGATGATGTAGATCGGTTTCCTATTATTCTAGAGAAATTCACGGCGCACTCCTGCGTCTCAAATCCAAAAAGGCAGACCGATCCAATGGGCTGACACCGCCCATGTTCGGCCATCTTCCCTTCAACGCCGTGCTCCTTTCTCAAGAGTCTTCAACGTATATCTCAGCCAGGTCACTTTCAACGAGAGCGGATAGACTCGGATGATTTGCATCTTGAAGCAAGGAGAAAATGCGGTGCAACCTTCAAGCTGCCGGTCTATTAGTTTCCTTTCAACCCTCTCAATAGTGTTCGAGAAAATGGCTCTCAACCGCTTGTCTCCACTTCGAGGCGACATTCAAGCTACCTCCAACCATCAATTTGGATTTCGACCTGGGCACTCAACAGTCCTTACGAGTAGTGGAGGCGGCCACCCTGGGTATCCAGGAAGGTACCTCCACTGCCGCGAATTCTCTAGATGTTGAGAAGGCCTACTCAACGACCTAACATGCCGTCCTCCTACAAAAACTTATCCAGCTTGGACTACCTACACAGCTATACAACATACTACACAGGTATCTTAGACACTCGCATTTATAACGAAACAGTTTCAGGGAGAACAACACTTAGGCCGGTCAGAGGCGGAGTCCCCGAAGTCTCTGTGCTATCCCCCACGCTCTTCAGCTTCTTTATGGCAGATTTTCGAACCAACCCGCAAGTCAATATAGCCCAGTACTGATGGCGTGCTGCTGTTCTGCAATAACAAACGCAACCTCAAAGTCTTTAACCTCATTCAGAGACTTCTCCGTCTCTCCATTCTATTAACTAAGCGCCACAACCTCGCAGATTGCCCCACCTTTAGGTTAAACATTAAATTGAGTATATTTATGGACGCTCTCTATCTGATGTGTTTCTTAGAGTCCCATTCTAAATTGGGCGTGAAAGACCGGTAATTTTGCTCAGAGGCCTATTTATCAAGCTTGAAGTTCTTTTACGTGACGATATCTTAAACACAGGACCACCGGTTTTACTTCCCTTCCGATGGAAGCCATGTTAAGGAGCTTTAAGCCCGAACAATCCATCGGCCTCCGCCAGGTTTGAACCCGCGATCTCGGGAACTAGAGGCTAGCATGGTAAATACTACACCAAGTAGGACGACCACCTTTAGATACAGAGGTCAAAGGTTTGAATAGAGGTATTCGATCACCTTCCTGGGAGTGAAGCTAGATAAAGGCCTAACCTTTCGTGAACACATTAGAGCTGTCCGCATAGGCTTTTGCTTCTCTGTACCCCATTATAAGGTCCGGGATGCCTGTTCGCCTAACGTTACACCTTTTCTTAGCCCTGATAATCCCCCTCATGGTTTGTCTGCGAGATCTGGGGCATGGCCTCATACAGCTGGCTGTTTTGCCTACAACGGTCACAGAAAATGCGACTTAGATTCACCCATTCTGTCGACCGCTCTTTGCCTGTGAGACCACTTCACGAGGCTTCATCTCTTCCATACATGGAAGATGAAATTAGGCGCCGGGCAGTAAAGTTCTACGACAGTTTGCCTCAACATCAGAGTGCCCTGGTCAGGTCTCTTGGGGATTGTGATCTCAAAACTCGCCGCTTAATGGGACATCGGCTTTCCCGTTTGACTTGCGTGCATAGCAGATAACGCTGGAGCCTTCCCATCAGCAGCTAAAGCAGTCAAGCGTTGATTGGCTACAAAGCTCTTCACCACAGCCAATAAAGGTGAGCTTCAATTAACCACTCTCACCAGGGTGCAGGATGGCTGCTGCATCTTAACAGACAGCCGTCGAGGAGCAACATGCTACCTCCTAATCCTCAAAGAACCCATTCCTTAAATATCAGCCCGATGTAAAAATCTTGCGATAAAACCCTATTGAGGGTGGGTACACAGCAAAAACACTCAGAATGAACTATTACTTTCCAACAGCAAGTCGGAGTCAGTGAGGAAATTGGTCCGTTAGAATACAGAAAGAGACGCGTAAACCACTATTTCGATGGATCAGGAGCGCTTCTCCACGCCATGCTTATCTTCTAGGCGTGCGCCCAGAATGTCCATGGTCATCTGAGTCTGGTATTACTCAATAAGGCAACTATTGAGCGCACAATGGCGTTTCTCTGGCTATCAACGCATACAGGTCAGATAGAGAATAGAATTTTTAAAAAGGGTAATGTGTATTTGTATCGTTATTATAACTATAAAGCAAGCTAATCAGGTCGCTTACAGTAGAAGCATTAATAGTGACTTGTGAAATATTAAAGCCATAATGGAATAAAATAGCATTTTCTTAGCTTTAAAGCTTAGCAAGAATTGTAAACGGACTGTAGGAAATAAAAGTTATATTGGTTAAATTGAAACTTTAACATTTTTTTCCTGAAATATTGTATGACACATTCACCGATATTGTATGCTTAAAGTTGTTACCGTTGGTTTCTAAGGCGTTTTATCATTTTTAAATTGCTGGAGGCAAACCATCCTTATACTCTGTGAGATTTAACTTGTCGGGTCCCAGAAAGAAAGACAGAAACATTTACCCCCTTTTTGTCTCTCTCTTTACAGTGACGGAGACAGAGCTGAAACTTCTTCCATTGACCCGGGTTGGTCAGTAGTGTTACATTCTACATCTGCGTCCGCGGACTCTGGTTCATTTTCTCCGTGGATGTAACAAACTTCGATTATTTCAGAATCTTCATTTCCTTCCTCTGTGTCCGGTCTTCCAAATTAATTATAGAGTTATTACAAACATCGTCCACCAAAGCGTCTTTTTCCAATAAAATTGTTCGAGCTTTTCAACATGCTCGCAAGCATTTTTACAGTTTTCTGCTGTAACTTTTCCAATAGACGTTTCCAATATTTCTTTTACATCGATATATTTAAAAGATATGTTATGCTTTGCAACATCGTTCTTTATCTGTGCCCAGAGAAATTCTATGGCATTCAAAACACAATGGTATGGAGTGAGCCTTACTACACAATGTTCACACATTTCAGCAATACACCCCATCTCATACTGGTTAAGATTGATTTTTTTTTTAATTTTATAAGCTCATATAATACTGGTTTAGTTGCTTGCGGGTCAAATTCTGTATCAATTTTCTGGAGTCATTGTTGCATTTCTGCCGTCAATGATGAAGCAGTAGGAGCTTTATTGAGCTCAACGGAGTGGAAAGAAACATTGTCCAATACAATAATACTGTTATGAGGAACATTAGGTAACAGTTTATTTATGAACCAATCTTAAGGTGCTGTCAATTTCTTCGTTATAGTCCTTTGTTGATTTTGATCTTAACCACAAAAATGCATTGGGAATAAACTCAATGGAACATCCTGCATGTAAATAATAAAACTTTGTCCTTGTCCAACTGGAGTCCTTAATAGAAAATTGATATCGTCCGTTTCACTTTTCCACACTTTGCTTTTCGTGTGGCCTACATTTATGCATGTTTTATCAATGTAAACAATAGATCGACCTGTGGCTCTAAGTTCTTTTATTCTTCTTAGAAACATGAATCTCTTGATGACAACAGCAGGCCTTTCCATTGAGTATTTCCTGCCTTGCTTATTTTTGACAAAGCTGAAACTATTTTCAGAATATGCCTTGAGCTCCAAATGCTGACATCAAATAAGCCATCATTCCTTAATGCATCGTTTATTTATTTTAAGCTAGGAAGAAAATTATTGCGATACAATGAATAAATAGTACGCCGTGTGGCAGCGCGGTAAATGAATCGATTGTAGTTTTGCGGGAGTTCTGTTCGGACGTTTCTTACCCGAAATACATATAACAGCTCCACTTTCTTGATCTTTTTGCTGTTCCTTTAAGATTCTGCTAAGACAGTCCGAGAAGAAACACCTGTGGCTGCCGCAGTTCTTTCGAACACACTGGACAAAGATATAGTTGGCCTACCACATTTTAATACCTCATATTCGTCACAAAAACACATCGATAATTAAATTTCACTTCCCTGCCAATTTCACAGCATTTCCCTAGTCTGCCAACACCGTCTTGAACTATCACTAAAACAAGTACAAATACGAGAACGAAATTCAATATTAAGGCTAAGTTGTCGTATTCAAACAGTTTTGCTTAGCTACACAGCAGAATACAACACGCCCAAAACAACTCAATCGCAATTACTCGGTTCTCGCACTTCTTTGCTTTAGAAGGCATTAAACGCCACTGCGTTGTATTTGCAAAGTGCATGTAGCCATTTAACAGACAATAGAAGGCTGGAAGGGCGTGTGTTTGTGCTTTCCAAGAATTTAGACAGAGCAGGTAGAGTGCCCCAATACAAGAACAGAAACAAATCGGACAGGTTAAAGCTCATAGATTCTAATACTTATTATTCTGATATTTTCACATACTATATGACCTCGAAATTTCATACCTTTGATGTTAGTACAGTATATGCAATATTTTGTGCCTTCAACGCCGAGTTGTTTTAATAAATTCGGTAATAAATTCCTTACATCTTCTATCTTGTATAAAATTCTAATACAATCCTTTCCCTTCCGATAAAATACTTATCAGTTATGTGTGGTTAGTATGGTAAGCTTTGTGAAGCACAGTAAGCCGCAGTTGTGTGCATTTTCCTTTCATGTTCATATATTCAACAACGTACTTTCATAACCTCTACGTCGTCCTCCGTGGTCTAGTGGTACCATGTTAGTCTCTAGTTCCCGAGGTCACCGTTTCAAACCCGGCGGACGGCGATGATTTTTTTCAGTCGTAAAAATTCTTAGTATGGCTTCCGTCGGAATAGAAGTAAAGTCGGTGGTGCCGTGTCCTTGATTTGCGTCATCTAAAGAACCTTAAGCCTAATAAAGAGACCTCTGAGCAAAATTCCCGGTCTTTCACGCCCAATATACAATGGGGCGCCAAGAACATAGCAGTTAAAAAGCGTCCATAAATAACACTCAATTTCATAACGTTTACTATCTCACCCAATGAGTCCACTAAGGGCTTCCACGGTCAGGAGTGTGTTTAATAATGACTTCAAAGAAAAGTATAAATTAAGCAAACTGAGTAAGCAAAGGGGAAGTAGGCGGCGCAGCAGCAAAAATCAACACGATTAGAGACGGGTTGTATTTGTACAGTTCAGACAATGGGCGACCATGGTTCTTATATCAGTTCGTGTAGTAAGCTCAAAGAGCTAAACACAGTTTGCTATGGTATACTGGCTTTCATTTCGGCAGCAGGTCCGTAACTCCCAACACTACCATCAAGCATGAGTTAAAGTGGTTCCACTTTAAGTTCAAAGGAGTTGTTAACCAAATCATGTGACAAGGGAGCGCCTCATTGGCTGGTGCTTGAACTACAACCTTTCCCGTCTAGAATGTCGTCTCTTCTTCTACATGAAAGAGTTCGGTTCAGGTCGTAAGACTTTGCGGTTATTCCTGTGCAGAGAAATTTAAAAAATCTCGTATTTTGTAACAGTCTAATTTATGAAACAAAATGTACTCCTTCAAATACACCCATAAATCAATGAACCGTTATAGCAGAAATCTTATGCATGTGTAGGCGCTGTGGTTCGTTACCGGCTTCCGCATAAGCCGTCAGTGTATTCCTTGCCGTGTGGCGCCTGTATTTAGAAAATATTACATTCGAGTGTGTCATGAGGGAAACTTCCGCCAATGTGGATACGCACAAACTCGGAAACCATTAAAGGCTGGAGAAAAGACAATTGTATTTAAAGTTTTTAAGACATTCTGTGAACAGTACCCATCTTTAATCGACAATGAACGTAGTTAGCTGTTGTTGAGCAATAACTGAAGTTCGTTGTTAGTTCGTTGAATTGTTATTCTGCAACACCAACTTGGTTGGCGTCGCGTTTGTTTTCTGTGTTTTAAAACCTATAGTGCTCGTCATTTTCATACATCGTTGACTCATGAAGGTTTATAGAAAACTTGGCGTATTGATATTAGTCACTAAATGAACGATTTCGAAAACCTAATGTTAAGAACGGCTTAATCCAGTATATTTAATCACAAGTAGAAGAATAGATATTTGGAGCTCCGAACTATTCCGGTACCTTTTCTGTATGTCTACTCTTAGCATTATGTGTTAGAAGTTTAGGATGAGGTAAAATATAGGAATAAGGCACACAAAATCTTTTAAAAGCTAATGACCTTAATGCTGCGGAATGTGCCGTATTCGCATGCTGTCTGGAGAATTTCTCTGTTGCTGATACTTGGTTTCCGTCATCTCTCCACGTAGCGTTGCCATGTGCTTGGCGAAGTTATACCTTGAGGTTTCTTTTCTTCTACTTTGAACTTAGAGTGAAACAGGTGGGTGTAAGTAACATTACTTCTAGTTTGCATCTCGTTCCGCAGAGCTCAACCTGTCCTGAAGCCGTGGGTGACCTTCGCATGCAATTTATGCAGGACAGAGGGAAGGAAATGTTTGAATAGTGTGCTATAAAAACCGACGTGGCCTGGTTGCACCAGAAACTGAGCCCTAACTTGCTTTCACGCAGCGGGAGCAAAGCGCTTTACGATGCTTTCCAGCATTAGCCAAAAATCAGACTGCCATAGGGGTATCAAACAGTTTTATTATTATTACGTATTAAGGATTATAATATATCTAAACTTACGCCTTTGCAAACATAGAAGGGAGGGCTGCACCTTGGAACCCATAGACACCGGTCGCCCCTTCTGATAAGCTTTATTCAAAAGGCATGCCTTTCATCATGTACAAGGCATACCTACCATGAAGAGTGGAACATCAACAAGCGCATCCTATGGTTCCGTCGGAAGGGCAGATGACGAGGGCTGTCCACGTCGGCGTGTTTGAATAAAAGGTGTTAATCTTTTCAGAGCATGGGGAGTCAATTGCAGTCGACAATCGCTGCCACTATCGAGCGTTTCGAGGCATGGTGGCATCATGCCAAGTCATCTTTCTTGCACGCACAGCGCTCTCAAATTTCTGAGCTTATATCCATGCCTTCATTCTGTATACCAGGCCCAAAAGACGAGTCCTCCGAAACTGAATGCTTCGGCTCATAACCGAGGCTTCAGAAATGAAAGAGCGACCCCCACACACAGAAACAAAAATAACCCCTCCGACTGCATGTCCCACTCAATGAACATATGAGCCTCACCCATTTGCCACAATGTTGCTCTCCCCTCGCAAATTGAACTAGAAAATGGTGAAGGTGGCTATGAGCATACTAATGCGTGCATTAAGAGTGCCCAAAGGGATGGTCCCAATGCACTCAATTAAGTGCATTCTTAAAAATGTCTGCGAATCATACCGACCCAGGCATGGACATGATACAAACTACTCACTTCCGGACAGAATTTGTACTGTTCTCCATAGTTACAGCTATGACTAATTCGGACACGGTTAGTATGATTTCCTGAAACCACTGAAGTTTGCGTAAGAAAAGGAAATATTTAACAGATTTTCATCAAACACTTCATCAATAGCACTATTAAACGAAAGTTATTTGAGGTATATGGACTGTTTTTCCATTCCTAGTAACACAATATGAGGCTGGTTCCTTGGCGCCTCGCTCAGAAGCCTATGACTGAGAGAGGCACGGTTGGATCTGCGCGCAACAGTCCGTGGTTAGTACCTCGCGTGGATACGGGTCGCCGCAATCTCGACGTTACAGTACCTGTTTTGAGGTCCTCTCATCGGGGCTTCTTTTTCTGCTGCTCCTCCGTCGGCGGATGATGCGCTCGTAATTACTTGGTGTGGTTTTCCTCGGCAAGGTTGGTTTTCAGTGGAGACGTGCACGTATACTCTGCTTATCGGAAGGATAAGCGTCGGCGATCCAGGTTGTGGGATAAAGGAAGTCCAGGGGAAATATGAAGCACCACGGAGTTTCACAGATTTGAAATTTATTACTATCGTAAAACAATAACTGATGTCACTGGGAGCTGATAAGTTTCTCGCGCGTCTAACGGTCCTTTGTTAGTTGGCCGCGCGTGGGCGTCACTTATTCCGCGATACAGCACTACAATTTCACGTGACGATGGAGTACTTAGGCACTTTAGAGAAGCTACCACGATTTCCCGGGCCCTATTTGCGCGCCAAATTCTGTTCGTGAGTGACGTGAAGTCCGTGTCCGGGATTACATTTTGACTGACCCTGTTCTGGGGTGAACCTGGGATATTTATGCATCCTATCACCCACTCGATGCTTAAAGTTTCTGTTACATTATTGGACCACTTTTCGCGGGATGCTAAGTGTTCGTTCAATATTTCGTATTTCCTTAGCATCTAATTGGCTGCATTTATCCTGTGACGTTTCCCCCCTCGTGTCCAGATGTCTTCCGCATTCCAACGCTCGAAGCCAGCCTCCCTTCCGACGAAACTGTCTGATTTAAGTCAACTACCAGCTAGTGGACCAGGAACCTTATACATAGGCTAAATATTATGTCGTACTAAAATATACAATTTCACATGATACAGTCTATCTACATATACAGTCTGTACATAAAAGTTACAGGCACAGAAAATCACATAGTACAAAAATATATTTGGCACCATAGCTAAAATCTGCGTCATATGCCCCAATCGTGGACGATAAAGAATAAATGAACTTTTTGATTTTTTTCTTTACATCCTAACGATTTCTTCCTCTGCATGTTCTTACCTCTATGTCTAACACAAATAAAACCTGAATGACATTCTACATCCTAAATTCCTTCAAACTGACCAATGATTATCTAAATACTAGATATCATGTGACTTTCCCTCTCTTTCTACGAGGGTTTAACCTACTGCCCTCGACCCTCGCCAACCTTGACAGTCCAGCATGGGTACGGTTCGTTGTTGGGAGAAGAAAAACTAGAGTGTTGGTTTCTCACCCCCTCAGCGCGTTTAAATGAGGGGACACCGTTCTCTGTATACACGCGGCACTTTTGAGGTCACTGACACCATCACTCGCGTTTTACGGTATTTTCCGACGTCGCGAATCACAGGTGTCCTCATAACAGGACGTTCACATGTGAGGATTGTTTTTCCTTCACAATTATACAATATACCTAAGAAATAACCTTTATTCACAATATGTACATAACATTTAATACAAGATTTTTTATCACCTGTAATTTCTAAGATTATGTGCAAGTAGACATTCCAATAAAACACAAATTAGATTGAATATTGCCACGGTAATGGTTTTATCCCGAATCAATAAAATATTTGTCATTGATTTGGCGCTAACCTTTTGTATTGGCGCAACAACTGTTTATGGAACCTTCGGATAATGCGGTGATGCTCAGGGTCCGTAAGTTCGTAGGTGTCTGTACCGAGTTTTAAACTTATAATAAACAGTCCCCTATATATATTATGCATCCTGAAGTATTCCTTCTTTAATGCGTTGGACTTCACTTGGTCCTTCACTAATACATAATCCCCTACGTTTATCTCCCATTTCTTGCGTCTTTTCTTTCTGTGGTTTGCCTTCCGCCTTTCGGCCTTACGTTCCAGCCGTTCTTTCGTTTTTCTGAACATTTCAGCTTCGGTTATCCTAGGCTGGCCTTCCTTTTGGATAGCTTCAGGAACTCTCTCATCTGTGCCGTGGTACATTTTCCCTTACATTAACTCTATTGGTTTAAAATTCGTGGTGGGAAAGACCGAATAATTAAGGATATTTTCGATCATTTTAATATAATTCACACAACCGGCGTGTTTTTGGCTTGACAAAATACGTAAGTAAATCGAAATATCTCGGAGGATACGCTCGCACGGATTGCTTTGAGGTCTGTACCTTGAGCAGTGATATAATTTTATGTTATTGTCCTCTAGCGTTTTAACAAAGCTCCTACTGGTGAAAATCGTCGCATTGCCAGTCAAGATAGCCTCCATTTTATCGTGCTCTGGTATATAATGATCTAGAATTTTGCTCAAACATGAGGCACTGGTTATTTTCCTTACTGGGTATATCTTTACAAATTTAGAAAAAACGTCCAGTAAAACAACAATGTATTTGTATCCAAAATTTCCTTTCGGCATCTCCCCGTGGCAATCCATAGTTATAACTGGCGCAATAGTTCTAGACATGTGAAAATCTTAATGACAGCTATGAAGCGAGTTACATACCAGATCAGGAGGTGACCGGTCGTCTGCATGCGTGGGACAGTCATTGTCAAATATCCGCACACCGGTTATGCACTGCACTACACGATAAACCTATAGTTATATACAGTATATTTAAATCCACCGCTGTAAAATGCACTTAATATAAAAACACTGTCAACCACCTGCCTCCAGCTCTTCCACACCTGAGAGCCCTTCCTCTTCTGCGGAATCACTCACATCATTGCCGCCATTACTGCTGTCGCTACTTTCTGCACCATTATCCTGGATGAGAATTTTTTCTAATTGATTTTCTGCAATTCCGTATTTTTTGAAATAATGATTCTCAATTTATTCAACATGTCGATATACATTTTCCCATTCTGGCTTTCCAATTTCTCAAATCGCTGGCGACATAACTGCTCCACATCTTTTAGTTTAAAAGTGATATTTCTGCAGGCCACCCAGTTTTTGACATCAGCCCAGATTAATTCGATTGGGTTTAGATCTGGGTGATACGGTGGCAGTCTAAGTACATTATGGCGATGTTGTATTAATATCTGGCCAAGTATTATGAGTTATGACTTCTGAAGGGATTTGTTGGCTTTAACTAAGTTATATTTGTTTTACTCATGCTTTCATCAAAAGCTATATTATGCCTAAGCAACCAGGTTTTTATTTCTTCCTTCAAGGAATTTGAGGTAGGTTGTTTTTCAATTTGAGTGTTGCCACATTGTGAATCATTGTCGATAACCAGAATAGACCCAGCAGGCATATTAGGTATCAACATGGTGTTGATTCAGTTCATGTAATTTTCTGTATCATTTGTTGATGAAAATCTCCTGTTTTTTGTTCCGACTTGTAAAAGACGGGCATTTGGAACGAACAGCATGAACGATAATAAGTATTTGCCCTTTGGCAACAGGTGCCTGAAAACCTAATTCGCTATCGTCACTTCAACTTTTAGATGTATGACTGCTGTGTATGTACGACTCATCTTCATACACTATGGTTTGACCCTCTAATTTGTACCTCTGAGTAAGGTACTCTTCCAGCTGAGATCGTATTTCGTCCTTTTCTATTAGAACTCTATTTGGTTACGTTTTCTTCCACTTAAACCCTATATATTTTATAATTTTTCTGAGATTTGTATCAGCATCTTGAAAATTTATGCTGATATAAGTACATATAAAATTATAGTCATTTGGAAAGTTAGAATCAGACTGCAAAATTCAGTGGCATAGCCGGGATTTGAGTCTTGTAGCACCACCTTGAACATTTATGACATCTTTCAGATTGAATTGCAATCTGCTTATTGTTGGAACATTTTTTTCCTCCACATAGAAATTGTGAATCGTGCGCCGAATGACGCATTTGTCGAAATCGTCTATTTCTGTAATACGTTTAGGTACCTTATGTTTCTTCACAGGTGTGTCAAATGGTACTCTTTCATCCATATGGTTTTTCTTATCTTTGAGAAACGGAACTCAGTGAAACACCAGTTGCTTTGGCTACTCTTTCTTTCACTCCCTTAAGGCTTTTGTGGAACTCGTGTAAACATATATTTTCTTCCTTCATCTCTGTTTCTTGCTTCATGAAGTCGAGGACATTTGCAATTATTTCCCTGCTTTGAATACGTAATACCTTACCATTTAACTCTGAATACGTAGGAGCCATGGTTATAAATATCACAAATATAAAATAAGCACTATTTAAGTACTGCTCTCTTTGAAATTACAAGATGCGGACACTTTCTATGCAGACTGTATGTGTTACGCACTGTAAGTAAGCAAAGGCATTATATCGCTTTTGTTGATTAACCTAAACATAAACCATTCCTAGGCTCGGCAGCTTGGGTGGCAATCAAGGTCACGATTCCAGAAGTTTTGCACCAGTTATACCAGTATTCTCGGCTTATCCCACAAGATCGCGTTTGTCTCGTAATCGTAGGCGACGTTTAGTGGTTTTGCCCTCTGGCAAGTGTCACAGGCGGCGATAATTTGGCGCACCTTGTGTCTCAACCTGGGAATGTACAAGTTTTCCTTTATCATTAGTGCTGTCCTGTCGGTGCCTGAATGAGCTAACGATGTATGGTAGGCGAGTATGACTTTCCTTTCCAGGCACTGCGGTATGTACGTATTACAATTTTGGATTTCCCTACCGCATAACTTATACAAAATACCATTTCTCATACTTAAACTTCCCTTTGTGTCGCGATCTATTTCTGGGACTTTCTTGATCAATTTTGCAATTTTGAAATCATCCTTTTGTTTCCCTTTTACATTTTTCAGGTCGGTCGAAAGTTCCTTGTCCATCATAATTTCTAAGTTCCTAAGGGTAATTTCCCTTCTGGGGCGCTCATTACCAGGGGTATTTGTGCTTCGTGGTACAGTCTGGTTAGCAAGTCGCTAAATATGTTTTCCCGACCTGGGATGTATCTTACTTCCACGTCGAATGAAAGAATTTCGTGAATGTACCGCGATATCTTCGTACTGGTGAGCTTGTACTTCTGCATGAATGACAGGCTTACATGGTCGGTGAAGATTATAACTTTCTGCCGATATACATACTACTTGAACTTCTGGAGAGCGTAGTACACAGCCGATACCTCTAATTCTGTAACGCAGACATTCTTTTCTGCCGGGCTAAGGTCTCGCGATGCGGTACTTATTACATAGAACTCTCCATTCAATTCTCTTTGTCCCAATAAACATCCATAGCCCAAACATGATGCCTGCAAGTAAACTTCATAAGTTAAGCCGTCCCTGGGCCTTTCCAATAGAATAGCTCTAGCAAACAGTTCCTCAATATTTTCAAAGGCGGCTTGGTGTTTTGGTTCCCATTTCCATTTAATTCCCTTCTTTAATAGGTCGCGAATTGGGGCTACCTCAATGGCATACCTAGGAAAGAATTTGCTTTGAAGTTTAAGACTCCAAGGAGTGATCTAACTTGCTTAACGTTTCTAGGCGGCGTGATCCCTTCTTCACTGATAATATAACCTAGAAACTCTACTTCTCGAACACAAAATTGCGATTTTTCTAGGTTAACAGTTCTCCATTAGTTTTTACAGCACATAATTTACATGTATTACGTGCTCTTCGAAGTTCCTGTCAACGATCAAAAAGTCATCTACGTATTGGATTAAAAATTCGTCCACTGTATCACTAAATATGGCGTCTATAGCGCGTAGAAAACCATTTCCCGACGTTTTCAATCCAAAAGGAATACGGTTGAATTCCCATTGTTTCCCATTCATTAAGAAACTAGTATAGTGCTTTACGTCTTCTAGCTTAACTTGCCAATATGACGACACCAAATCAATTGTAGATAAGAATTTTCCTCGGTAACCTCGGCAAAACATCGATTCCTTCACTGCGAAACTGATCTGGTGAGGTATGTCTGTTTAAGATCCTTGCGTCTATCGTCATACGCAGCGTATTATTCTTTTTTTAACGTCCAACAGACGGGATTCACAAATTTTGAAAAAGAGTTTCGAATAATTCCATCTGCCTGCATTTTTAAATCACCTCCTTGGCTTGAGGTCTGAGCGCGATAGGTAAATCTCTATATTTATGTGTAAAGGGTTGCAAGTTTTTGACTTCGAACCTATGCCTATATATTTTGCACTTTCCGGGATTATCTCAGAAAACTCGATGGTTTTCATACAAAATTTCGAATAGGGTCTCCTTTTGTTTTCTTGATAGGCTATACGTGCGAGACAGCTTGTCCCTCAAAGCATTTGGTGTGTTTACCAGCGACATAACAAAACAGGTCCATGCTTGGGAAAAGGTTTCTATACCTGACCCATGCTCCTCGCAGTCACCCATAGAGTGGCTAATTATTTCGTCGTTTGCAGCAGGTATAAAAACTTCATTTTCGTTTCTTCCGGCTTGCAATTCACGTATTCTTTCGCCCTGCTCTGTCGTAATAATCTGTACAAAAAATGTTTCATCGGCGAGTTCTATCTCCCCAGTCGTTCTAGTAATTGGTTTTTTTTAGCATCTTGCATTAAAAAAGGAACACTGTATTCTGTATTGTCACACCTATAGTAAAGCATCTGGCTTTCAAAGTTTATGCTCGCTCTTATCTCATATAAAATATCACAACCTATCAAGAAGTCACAAATTAAGTTGTTTATTATTAGGAAAACAAATTCGAATTTCATAGACCCGATTTTGAAACTAAGTATCGCTTGCAGTTTGATTCTTTGCACTTCTTTATTCACAGCGAACCGGCATACTATATTCTTTGTCGGCAAAGTCATTAATTGTAATCTTCTATTCAGCAGATGGCAATACATTTGTGCACTACAGACACTGACACTGGCTCCCGAGTCAACGTAAGCCGCATAATTTTGGTCTGCAATCTCAATAGTAATTTTTGGCGAGTCGGTAATTTCTTGTTCCGATTTGTGACGAAACGTTGCAACCATCTCTCCGGTATCAAGTATCTGTAATTTGGGTTCCTTATGCATATCATCGTAGTAGTCCTGTATGTCGGTTGGGACCAAATCCGAACCCCTTAATTGGTCCACCATTAGTTTCCCTGGTGGCTATCTTGACTTATTTCTTTGTTACCCGTAGCTCTGTCCTCCCCCTATCAGCTGGGTTCCTGCCACCTTCGTTTCTCTCTGGTCTTCTGCCATTATTTCGTGGAGGACTGGCATAATTCCTGCCTCGGTTGAACATTTCCCCTTCATCCTGAAACCTATCATCGTCACTGGCATATCTACCGAATCTATCGCTACGGAAGTCACAGCATCTGTTTTGGCGTCCCCGTCTAAATCCTCGGTGGTGATCCTCATTCCTGACCGCAACAAAATTTACATGGTGTTCTCGGCCATGTCCCCGGTTCGCATACCTGCTCCTTCCCTCGAACCGTGGCACTTCTTGTTCATACCTATCGCGCATGTCTGTTTCCCTATTACGCCCACAGTAATCATACCCCCGGTGCGAGTTGTGATGTTGACCACGTGCATTTCTCCTCTGGTCCCGATTTGGACTTTGACCTATACTCCTGTGCCCATGACGACGTTCAAATGCGGAAATCAATTCAATAAGTTCAGGAATGGAACGAGGTTTCGCAATAAAGAGATAATGTGTTATTTGTTCTGGGAAGTGTTGTATTATCATGTTTATAAAGTCCCTCTCCTCCACAGGCGGCTGTAACAGTCTACGGTTTTGAGCTTGCTCTAAAAGATAATCCAACATGGATTGCGAAGAGCGTTCGTCGTAGCGGCCGTTGCTCAATGCGGATCTCACATAATTTTGGGTGTTTATATTCCAAAATTTGTTAAGAAACATTTGCTTGAAATAATCGAAGCTGTTGTTTTCCCCAAGGGTTAACCTTACCCATTGTTGCAGCTTTGTACGTAAACCTTTACGAACAATTAGCATCTTAAATTGTTCTGACATCTGCTTTAATGCTAAATAATGATCTACTGTCCATTCCAAACCAGAGTTCCCTCTGATGTAAACAGAAGCACGTACTTCGGCTTGTTACGAACCCAAGAATATACTCTTACTCCAACGTAAATAGTTCCTTAATACATGTATTGTATTATGAAATATTAGAGCAGGAAAGGTATAGAACTGCACATTTTATTGCGGTTATCATAAGAACTCATCGTTAAAGGTAATGGATATATACTAGCTGTTAAGAGATTACAAAATATGATTTTCGCCTGCTATTGCGCTAACGCGGAGGGCATCTTGCTAGTTAATACCAACCGTATGTTGACTGTCACTCTCTTACATATACAAGAAATGCAGCAATGAATTCCCAGAGGTGCTATCTGAGTACCGAATAAATACTTTGCGTAACGCAGGATATATGATAATCGAACAGTCGTTCATAATACACTAACACACATATGCTCAGCTCAGGTCAAATCTTGTGATTTAGTCAGTTGGTATTTGAGCTCACATGGCAGAGGAAGGTACGTGTAGTGCGAATAAACTGTTCAAACACGGAAGCGGGAAACAGTTAAAAAGTGGCTAAAAACAAACAATACTTCAGATATTCAACTCACTATTACAAAAATACCCGACACTTGCATTATTGCATATTATGAAACTAATATCGGATTTTACAGGCGTTTCAGTGAGAAGTGTAACGAAAGCAGGGAATATAAACAGACATAATACAACACAGAAGAGGATGAAATGCGGGAACTTGTTTTAAGTGCGACAGTGCTGTGGAATTGTGGATAAGCTTGTCATTACTTTCGCGCGGATAATACAAAGAGTTTGTTTTCAATGAAAGGCACTCTGGTTTGGAATGGACAGTAGATCTGCTACATATTGCTTCGGGTGGTCGCCATTTTCCTCATTAAATTTAGGAATGTCTATTTCATTAAATAAATAGTTGAAACCCCCACACGTTTCCATACTTTGCACATAATTATGCGAATTACAACCAGGTGAAGGCTCAACAATTGGGTGTGCCTGCCCAGTTGTTTCGCTTCCACGACAACTCACATTATTCTCATCATTTGACCTGCTTACACTAAGATTGGAATTCACATTGGTTTCACTACTTGTAAGAAAATGATTTCTTTGGTCATTTTCTAGTCTCTTTAGAGAACCTGAGATTTCTGTGATACGGTTCTCAGCTACAACAATTCGAGACTCGATCTGGTGGTGAATAGAGATATCCTGATTAATTACTTCATGTAATTTCTCCAGCTTATTATTTATGATAGATCTTTCACCCTCTAAGGCGTCATTTACACCTTTTAATTCCTTTTGTACCATTAATTTCAGTTCATTTTGCTTTTTAAGAAATATATCACCTCTTTCTTTAATTTCACCACTTAACCGCTTCTGGAGCTGTTGGCTAACAGTTTCACATCTTTCCTTACTGCTAATGACCTCATTTTGTATTACAAACAATTCTGCTTCAACATTTGAGCTAACCTTCACAACTCTGGTTTGCAAATTTGATTGCCCTGCCTGAATTGCATAAATTCTCTCCCCCTGTTTAGCTAAATTTGCGTTTACATTCAAGGTCTTCATGCTTAGTTCTTGGGAGATAATTTCTTTAATTAAGCTACTAATCTGCTGCTGCATATTCGAATTGCTAATAGTTAGCTGACCCATCTGTTCTTGGATACATTTATTATTTTCCAATACGCTCTTGCTAATCTGCTCACTTAACTGCTTAAACAAATGTAAGAATTGCTCTGTCCCAAGGGGAGCGCATTGTGAAGCAGGTGAATTTGTGCAGGCAAAATTCTGGTTTTCTCCGCATTTCCGGGTTCAGTGTCCTGACCTACTTCTGACCATGTGTTTTCAACCCCCGTTCCTTGTCTATCAACTGGCTGCTCTTTGTCTATCTCCCCCGTTTGTTGCTTCAACGCTGACATTCTGTTCCTTCAAATTTATGTGTTCCTCTTCCATTTTCCTAGTCTGACTGATGCCTCCTAATCTTCTACTTCTTAGCAACATTGACTAACTAATATTTAAAAAACTGAGTTTCCATGCATTTCCATTGTTGCTATGAACAAAAATATCAGGAAAGTTAAGTCACTTTTAGTTTTTGAGGTGTCGTCTTTTCCTACGCTGAATGTTTGTTGTGAAATTATGATATTCCGGTTTTCCCACGATGGTAGTAGACCCATCAGTATATATAAAACGAAAGTCTCCGAACTGCGCCCGAAGTTCTAAAAAGGCCGATCTAAGAACTGAAGAAGGGGTCTCATTCTTCGACATTGACGTCAACCCAAAGTGACACTGGGCCTCAGCGCGCAACCATGGAGGAAAGCGCGTTTCCCCCCTGGGAAGGGCCGGCGCTGGCGTAAAGTCGAAATGCCGAAGAAGCTTTCGAAATCGAACCCCTGGAGGGAGCAAGGCAGAGGAGCTAACGAAATATTGCCGATCAAGCGAATCTTCGTAAAATACCTCGAAAGACGGGTGTTCAGGCAAGCTTGAGAGTCGACAGGCATAGCTGCACAAGAGCATCTCACGCCGGAAGGACAGCGGAGGCTCTGCAGCTTCAGTATATAGACTGGGTACAGGGCTGGTTGGAAAGGCCCCCGTAGCGACTCTTATGCCACGATGGTGAATGGCATTCATTCGACGTAATACAGATGGACGCGCCGACGAATAGACAATGCACCCGCAATCAAGCTTGGATCGGACCAAAGAGCGATAAAGATGTAGAAGGACGGTCCGATCAGCTCCCCAGGATGTGCCACTTAAAACACGTAACAGATTAAGAGAACGGTCACACTTTGCTTTTAAAAACGAAATGTGCGAAATCCAGCTCAGCTTCCTATCAAATATCAACCCCAAAAGTTTCACCTCGTCTGCAAAGGGAAGTATCCCTGGCCCAAGATGGAGCGAGGGCGGAGGGAAAGCCTTCCGGCGCCAGAAATTGATACAGACGGATTTTTCGGCGGAGAAATTAAAGCCGTTGGCGTTACTCCAGGCGTAGAGACGATCGATACAGCTCTGGAGACGGCGTTCGAGTAGACAGGTCCGCCGTGAACTGCAATAAATGGCAAAATCGTAAACAAAAACGGACGATGAAATGCCAGGTGGAATACAATCAACAATGGGGTTGATAGCAATCGCAAAAAGTGTGACACTGAGTACAGAGCCCTGCGGTACACCGTTCTCTTGAATAAAACGACTAGATAAAACCCAGCCCACACGTACACGAAAGACGCGATCCGTCATAAACTCCCTAAGAAATATGGGAAGACGACCGCGGAAATTCCATGCATGGAGTGTACGTAAAATGCCTCCCCTCCAACAAGTGTCATAAGCTTTCTCCAGGTCAAAAAATACAGCCACTGTTTGACACTTTCTCAGAAATCCGTTCATAATATGCGTCGACAGAGACACCAGATGGTCGACGGTAGAGCGGTGGCGACGAAATCCGCACTGAACGTTGGCCAGAAGTTTCTGAGACTCAAGCCACCATGTCAACCGCCCGTTGATCATGCGCTCCATCACCTTGCAAAGGCAACTGGTGAGGGAGATAGGGCGGTAGCTGGAAGGTAGTTGGCAATCCTTCCCAGGCTAAGTATAGTGACAATGGTGGCTTCGCGCCAAACGGAAGGAAAGAGGCCGTCTTGCCAAATACGGTTATAGACCTGTAAGAGAAAGAGTTTACTGTCGGCTGAAAGGTTCTTTAACATCAGGACATGAATGCCGTCCGGACCAGGAGCGGAGTGCCTAGAGCAATGAAGAGCGTGCTCCAGCTCCCTCATTGTGAAAAGTTCATTATAACACTCGTTATTAGCAGACCGAAAATTAAAGGTGTCGGAATTCAGCCGGTCTTTGATAGAGCAAAAGCCGGTGGAATAATGGTCTGAATTGGAAACCGCCTCAAAGGCAGTACCCAGAGTGCTAGCGATGGCAGCCGGATCCACTATGGTGGCACTGGGAACCTGAAGGCCAGAAACAGTACAATGCGACACTTCACCTGAGAAGCGACGAAGTTTATCCCAAACAGATGAAGGCGTAAAGCGATTAAAAGATTCGGCAAGACGAACCCAAGATGCCTTCTTGCTATCCTGAATAATGCGACGAGCCCTGGCGCGCGATTGTTTAAAAGTAACCAAATTATCAAGTGTAGGGTGTCGCCGAAACACCCTAAGCGCAGTCCTACGAGCACGAACGGTGTCCCGACAATCCTCGTTCCACCACGGAACAGGAATACGCCGAGGGTGGTAGGATGACCGGGGAATTGTGCGTTCGGCGGCAGATAGAATCGTAGACGAAAGGTGCTGCACCATTTGGTTAACGTCAGTGAAGGGCTGGTCCGCAAAAGACACGAGGCTGGAATACAATCTCCAGTCTGCTTTTCTGAATATCCATGTAGGTACTCTGGAATGCTGGACGTGGTGAGACAGAAGAGAAACGATGCAGGGGTAATGGTCGCTGGAGTAGGTGTCAGCGACGACGTTCCACTGCAGACGACTAGCAAGCTGGAGTGAGCAAACGGCAAGGTCCAGGCGAGAGAATGTACCAGAAGAATCAGAAATAAAAGTAGGTTCACCTGTATTGAGGATGGAAAGATTGAACTGGTAAAAAATATCGGAAACAAGAGTGCCCCTCACACAAGCCCTTGGCGAACCCCACAGTGGGTGATGGGCATTAAAATCTCCCAACAGAAGAAATGGTGTTCGGAGAGCGGACAGGAGAGCTCGAATGTCCGCGGGAGCGAGGGGAGACGATGGAGGTGAATAGACAGAGCAAACAGAAAAGAAAAAGCCGGGTAATTAAACAGTTACGGCAACAGCTTGCAAGTCGGACGTAAGAGCGAGAGTTTGAAAATGAACGCCGCTACGCACTAATATCATGACACCTCCATGAGCAGGAGTACCCTCCTCCGGCTCAAGATCGTAGCGAACCGGAGTATACCCTCGGAGATCAAAAGGATCGTGAGGGCGAAGCTTAGTCTCCTGCAAACACACTACCATGGGTGAATGGGAACGCAATAAAAGTCGCAATTCCGCCCTATGCGATCGTACACCACGTAAATTCCAGGTCAGGATAGCCATAAAGAAAGGGATAAGCTTCTTACTTAGAAGGGCGGCTGAAACTTACCTTGTGCTTAACCTTTGGTCTCGGGCTTTTGGTATAGAGTTGGTCAGACTCCATTGCCTCCTCGAAGGGAGGGCCCACGGGCTCAGAGCCAGAAAACGATTCAAGCGCCGAGAATCGGTTCTGGGTGGCGATGGGTGAGGGGTGCCGCTGAGCGCGGCATGTCCCAGGAGCGTCCTGGGACTGCGACCTCCGAGGAGAAGGTGAACTTTTCTTACCGCGCGCACGCGGAGGGTCCTTCAGAAAATCTTCCCTACGAAGTTTCTGCTTTGGTTTCTTTTCAGCGGCTTGCGACTTCAGTGACTTGGGACCAGCTTTATATGGCTTGTTAACTATACCAGAAACGGACGGCCGGATGGTAGTGGCGGTTAAGGAAGTCATGGTCCAGGTCTGAGTTTCGGCATCTACTCGTGGTACTGGCGAGGCAACAACAGAACAAAATGTACCAGATCGCAGGAGAAAAGTTTGGCGCGCATGGTAACGCCTCCGGGCCTCGGCGAAGGAGAGTTTCTCCTTTACCCGGATCTCCTGGATCGCCTTCTCGTCCAAGTACCGCGGACAGTCGGCAAATGACGCAGAATGAGACCCTTTGCAGTTAACGCAGACGGGGGCTGGCTACATGAGGCACAGATGGTAACGGCACTCTTACAGGAGACTTGCGTATGCCCAAAACGTTGGCATTTAAAACAACGCAGAGGTCTAGGAATATAAGGCCTCACCGCAATGCGTTCGTACCCTGCTGAAATGCTCGTGGGCAGATCGACGCCATCAAATGTTATAAACAGGGTACGAGTGAGTACCAATACTCCGTCGCGTTTGGCCTGCACGCGATGTACTGCTGTCACCTTTTGTTATGAAAGATAGTCTACGAGTTCATCGTCCGACATACCATCGGGGCTATGTGTGGTAATGACGCCTCGACAGGAATTCAATGTGCGGTGCTTCTCCACACGGATGGGATAGCCGTGGAGAAGCGTAGCGCGCAAAAAGGTCTTGCTTTGCTGATCGGACTTCGTTTGTGCTAATAAGGAACTATTACGTAGACGAGTGCATGACTGAACCGCACCTCCAATAGCATCAATGCCCTTTTGAATAATGAAAGCGTTCACCTTCTCAAAACTTTGCCCTTCTTCGGTTCGTGAAATGACCAATTAACAACCAGTTGTCGGTGGTGTCACTTCTGTTACATAAACTTTTCGGCGCTTGTTGGTATTAATGGAGAAAGGGTGCTCCATAGCGAAATAAATCCTCCACCATTGCAACCGTCTCCGAACTCGGGCTCTGACTTCCCGGGCGTTACCCCGGCTTGGGTGAGTGGCCTATCTATACCTATCTCACCCCAGGGGCACACCTCCCAGAACATAGACAGAGGGACCCAATCGCCGTCAGAAGTCAGCAGCTCATGCAATGGTCCCCCGCGGGACTGCAGTTGAAAAGCGGATAAGAACACAAGCCCTACATGACGACCCTGGGTGGTGGGGATGACGCCATTACCCACTTACCCAGCTGCGCACCCCGTGCGCGGGTATCCGTCAGGCTGTGTCCACGGAGGATTGAAATAAAAGGTTAAAAGAAACTAAAATCGTGTGGGCGTTTCGCACTCAAGGTAGGCCGGCGAAGAAGTAAAAGGGATGTGTTAATGAATGGGCGTGGGGCGAAATGTGCATAAATAGAAGAGAAGAAAGAAACGATGGCGAGGTGCGACATGGAATGAAATGCACAGAACGCACGAGAGCCTACCTTGAGTCCCCCGGTCACGAGAACGAACCCACCTCGACCGGACGGGGATGAACGGATGAAAATGGCGACGAGTGGCTCGGGAACCCCCGGGTACGCCAAACCCGTACTCACATAATGTGAGCCCCTGGGGAGGGTGGTCGTAGTTGTATACTGTCGTGATTGCCATTTTAATCTGTCATTCACTTCGAAGATTTCTATGGCTATATTAACCCAGTGTGGCGAAACATGGGCTAAATATCGCAAAACAAGTTGCAATTCTTGCTGCTGAGCTATTAACCACATGACATTGGCAAGAAAACGGAAAACGCGTGGAATGACGGTTTTAATAGAACCAACATCTATGTGTTATATAACCCACACATTAACATCTGCAGTCGTAGCTCCATGGTAAAACGCACACTGTTTCAGGTATGCCGAAGGTTCATGGTTCGAAAGCCAGCATGTGATCATACTTGTTATTCCAACGTTTTCAACTTGTAACATGCCCGTACCCAGAAAAAAAATTCGGTGGGGGTTTGCATAACTAGATCTAAACTTAACACTACCCTACACAGTTACCATGTAACTACTCTGTAATAGACGTTATTTGGACAAGAAAATGCTTGGAGACATTAAATAGACCGGAAAAACTCACCAGAACTAATATAATACATCTTACAGCACAAAACTGCTTCGAAAGCTCATTTAGCAAATCTTCAGGGTTTATCTTTATATTGCGATGAACAGACATCAGCGCAAAACTATTGAGCCGATTTTCACCAGTGGAATTTCGAAGGTGTGTCTTCAGCCACCTGAGTGATGAAAATGTTCTCTATTATACCGTTGAAACCGGTAATGTGACCAGGATCTGAAGCAATTTACCGATGTTGGGAAACAAGGAAGAGTTACACTGCTTAAAGCCTTCTATTGCAGACTGTGGTTGTGAGGTTCGTTTGTCCCATTTTGATGTCAACACTACAAATTCAGCTTGGACAATACTAGGTTCAAGTAGACAGTTTCTGTAAAATGTTACACATCCCTTCAGGTCTCCGCTGGTGGCTTTAACATATTTTCTTTGAATGACGTCTTGTAAAGAACATATTAAAGTCTTTTGGCGTTTAAATCTGTCACTAAGTTGTGTTTGAACATGATCTAGAAATAGAAGAAATGTATTGAATTTATAATACTCCTCACAGGTCACTGATGAAATTTGTCTCGATGAGTTTGCCTGCTTACAGTCCTTGGAAAGTCCATATGCCCACCAATTTCAGAAACCATGGATGTGGTAGAGGTGAAAACTTCTTTGAATACTTCCTCAGTTTTTTCTAGTGTCTAAAGTGTCAATCACATGGTCAACATTATCGCAAGCTTCTGCAAATCTGCATTAACAGTCTGCACAAAGTCACGGTGAAACAAAATACCTTCTCTAAAATCAAAAGGGGAACAACAAATTTAGCTCCTTTAATGGCACTTAGCAGCTGACATGCCTTTTGAGCAGCCTCTTTGTTTACAGATGACTAGCAACTCTAATGCATTCGCTAAAGCTGGATATAGCTCTTTAAATCTTATAACACTTTCATGCTTATGGGCCCATGTTGTTTCACAAAGCCCTAACAGAGTACCATTTGACACTATGACATATTCCCTTTTATTGCATTCTTCAGAAAATCATTCCTTTGAGCAGATGAGCGGAAAAAATGTGCAGCAGTCTGAATAGTTCCTAAACAATTGCGTATCAATTTTAGACAACACAAATTTGCTAGCACAAGGTTCAGTGAATAAGCACTACAATGTATGTAAAGGGCCATAGGGTATTCTTTCCTAATATATTCATTTACACCATGCAGGTAACCGCTCATAGCAGACGCTCCATAAATATCCTTGTCCAACCAAATCATCGCAGTTGGTGTTATTCCTCTTTAAGGTAGTAGAAATGAGTTTTCTCAAACCATTACCTGTGAGATCGGTTGTTGAAACAAATTCAAGGAAATCTTCCCTAATCCTACGTGCTTTCCTGTCAACATAACGCACACAAACATATATTTTTTCTATTCGGGCGATGTCTGTAGTTTCATCTGCCATCACAGAAAAACACTCAGCAGCATTCACGTTTGCTACTATATCTCGTTTGATTACATCACCACAAATTCCAATTAATTCGTTCTGAATTTTGGGGCTTGTATACTGTGAATTTGGTGCACCTGATTCCATATGTTTCTGAAGCACTGAATCGCCCGCACTTACGCGGAAACGTAGTAGGGCACGAAAATTGCCATCATTTGTTTCTGATTCTTCCTATTTCATGACATTTCCAAAGTCACTTGTTCCATGAAGGTCAATTTCTTGACGGCCACAAAGAGTAATTGTTTCTAAAATTGATCGTAGTTTCTCACGATTTTCAGCGCCTTGCTTAGCTCGCTCGCTACTCAGTTGGTTTATTATTTTTTGTGCTTTCCCTTCAACCACTTTTATGAAGTTTTCGGCCATTTCTAAGCACCGTTTATTATAAAATCTTCCAATGCATTTTTCCAATTACTATCTTCTTTGGTAACAAGCGCTCCCAAACGTTGATGCCGACCTTTTCCCCCTTCTGTCCCTCTACAAAACAACACACAAACTTTGCACATCGCACCTTCCAGTTTACTTGAATAGGATAGCCAAGGAAATTTGTCAAGCCACGTTAGCTGAAACCTCAGATTTCGTTTCGCTTTAGGTGGGAAAACATAGATAGGAGTTGGAATCCACGGATTCTTCAAAAGCTGTTCCCCTTTTAGGTCGTCGATGTTTTCTGTTTTAACATACAAACCAATGTCATTTTCCTGAAAGAACTATCCTTGGACCGTAACAATATATCAGGTGATGAATGAGTGGCAATATCACTTCTGTGGGACTCACGATCACTAAACAAAACCGTCGATTCGATGGTCGTATTACTGGTAGAGGTGCCATTATCGCTAGCATAATCACTAAGCAAAGACGCTGATCTGATATTTATGTCACTTGTAGATACACTGTTGTTGATGTTACTACTCAAATCGGGTTCATTTTCATGTTTAATTTTCTTGCAAAAGAACATCCCAATTGGCAACTGTTTACTCCCTCCAACGGCACTGCGTTTCATTTTTAAAGTATTTTGCAAGGTGAGCTACTGAAATGTTTTAAACTAACAAACTGCAGTAAGGTAAGCTCCATGTGGTCAGAATGATTACGAGTGCGTTTACGCAACAGAATGAGAATAGAAGCGATAACATCACCAGCGTAGTAACAATAACATTGCAGTGTGATAACTTCTGCCGCGCAAGCATTGCAACACGTCATCATAAACAACCGGAGCTTGCTCTCGTATACAGTATTATGTCCACACTAAGCCTCCCATGCGGCTATGTAAGGCGACAATATTATTAAGTTTCCCTCTTCCTTGTAAATGTGCTACCAGCAGTAGACCTTCTGTTATCTATCGAACTTTTTCCCATATTGGTTTGATGAATTGAAATAAAACGTGTCAGAAGTTTCAGGGGGGGGGTTGAACCCTAAAAACCGCCCCTGCCTTGTAAGACGCACTAATAAACAAATCTACAGCTCTCTTGCAGCCAAGAGACTAACCCTGTATATGCGATTATATAATAAGCTTAAGGAACAAGCACATGTTTAGATTTTTAATAACATTTTAATTAATATCCGAGAAGAACTGGGTTTATTACGTGTTTTCAAAACGCATATTACATCCAGAGGGAGGGAAAGAAACGCAGTCACTACGACGGAGAGACACACATTGTATAAACGTAGTCGTTTAAACTGCGTTAACACACCAAACAGAAAGGGAGGGGGAAGAAATTAGAGAAGCTGATCACATAAACTTTGCTTTTTAAACCGCAATGCCGAAAGTTGTTGATTAACATGTTCACATTATGTTAAAATTGTGTAAAAACACAAATCAAGTCTCACTCCGTGTGCTTCTACCCCTCCGTCGTCATCCAAACATAGCGTGAAACCGCTTATTTAATCTGGGCCCACATCATCCAAATCCACAGGGGAGATAGAGCACCAAGTGTGTCCAGCTACACACCACCAATAGCATACTTTCGGTTGTTCTACGGCGAAGAATAGTTTCACACGTACCGTTATATATAGCACTGGCGCCTTAGAATTATACACCTTGAGAGTTTCAGTTACAAAAATATTAAACATTCCTAAACCTCTAAAGAACAAATCAATATTTGCGTTACCAAATAATAAAGAATTAAGCATTCTGAAGCAACAGAAGCGGGTTTTACGAGGTTTTCTAGAGATTTAACCTAATAAGATATTGTCAAAATCGCACCGAATTTAAATCTAAAAAAACTGATTTTAAGAGAGTAAGTACTAGCCTTTCATATCTTATCCCCCATAATGAACGAGCAACTGTAATATTTGCTATTTACGCAGCTTTCGGTTGCAAATACTATCTAAATACTGCAGACAGAACAATGCATTTTCAAATGTTTGCAGAATTAATTATCTGCGCTTTAAGCATATACAGCATGTAAGGGAATGTAGTGCCGAAAACTTCGGGGACGTATGTGAAATGTATTTTTAATAAACTGAAACGTTAAGCTACACTCTATGTTGGCTTTATTTTCTAGAACTGATCAGAACAACGTTTTTTGTTTTCCTTTACATTGCTAACCAATCAATGAGTCCATTTCGCCCTATCAATCACGATGGATAATAAACCATTGAGATGATCACGAACATGGCGATTTATGTGCGGTGAATTCCATCATGAAGAAAGTACATGTACATTCTTGTTTGCATTGTGCGTTTTCTAAATACTACGATGGAGAAAACCTAAGGTAGCTACTACCCATTACACGAGCGATCAATTCATGACATAAAATTAGAAGATCACCAATGATTCCCGCCCACATATTCACAGCAAACGCTGCTTAAAACTCCACTGTAAAATTACAAGTGGTTTAAAGATAGCCCATGCGTGGATATTATGAAAATTTAATACACCACCCCTCGTAAAACAGGATTCATCTCCGGCTAATACCTGGGAAGGAGAAGGTAGATTAAGTGTTCTTTTTTCCTTTAGAAACCGTGTAGAAAACTCCCATCTTGGTAGAAAGCCCTCTTCTTGCAGGTACTGCACACGTTGCACGTGATATGTGTGAAGGCACTCTTCACGGAAGCCACAATGCATTGTTCAATGTGACACACGGACATTTCGTCCAACACTGCGTTACGCTCCCACGTTGTTGTTCGACGATGTTCAGAACATTCTCTTCAGCCTGTAATACCTACTGAGATCTTTGGCGACCACCGTATTCATTAGAATGCAAAAAGCCGCCCGTTTCTCATAATCGCCAAAATGCAACTAAAAACGTTCTTCTGTGAGGAACTCCGGGATTAGTAAATTTTTGCCTATACAATCTGATGGCAGCCTCTGAAGTGCCTTCCCCTTAAATTGTAATAACATCTGCTTTTGCCAATTTCTGCTTGGAAAATCTAATTATTATTCTTCATGGGTGTCAAACGCTGCGCTACCTATTAGTGGACGAACATGAATGCTTCGTTTTCACTCCAGCGATAACCTATCGTGCACCAGCTTATTTTACATGGTCTTCCCGCCTTGACCTTCGCATTGAATGCTAACGTGTTGTGCATGTAGCTGTGACAACCATGTAACACTGCTTGAACGTAGGTAGTAGTCTGCTGGGTTTCTACCCGTTCTTTACCACTCGAATCTACTACCAAAATGGAGATAAATATGCGGTTTTATAAAATGCCTCGATACTACAGAATTGCGGAAAATGAAAACTGTTTTGCACCTATGTTATATGAATAGCATTCCCTGCTATTCATAATAATGTTATTTATTTATGGATGCTCTTTAACTCCTATGTTTCTTAGCGTCCCATTCTATATTGGTCATGAAATACCAGTAAGTTTGCTCAGAGGCCACTTTATCAGGCTTGAGGTTCTTTTACGCGCCGTAAATCTACGACACGGGACGACCAGCTTTGTTTTACTTCCCTTCCGAAGAAAGCCTTGATAAGGATGTTTACTCCCGAAAAAATCCTCCTCAGCCGGGTTTTACCTCGGGAACAAGAGGCTCATAATGATTTCGGCATTACGTTCCCTTATTCCCTATAAATGCTTAATCTGCTACCTCTCCCCATTATAGTTATTTTTGTTTTTGTTTTGGTGTATTCCAGGAAACTATGGACCAGGGTCGTTTAAAGGTAAAGAATTCTGGTATTTTTCTTTCTTTTATAGTATGCATAAATATGTAATATTTAATTTGTAGTTATTAGTTATCCCAATACAGTAACAATAATAATAGGCAAATATACAATTAAATACAATAAAATAAACCCCACGAACATTTACATTACATTAAGAAAATTCTCAACAGTTACAAGTAAATGAGTCATATATAAACTGAATTCCTAAGACAGTAAATCCGTCCTATTTTCAGATTATATTTAATTGGTAACGCCATTAAATGAACCCTTTAACGTAATAAAGTCAAAAATATAATGTGGAAACTCCTCCATCAGCCACTGAAATTTAAATACATGGTAACCGAAAAACACCGCATAATCTAAGTTAACATTTTACTGCATCGTGGAGCATATGGTTGAATATTGACACTACCACATTCTAGAATTTAGAATTTGCATAAAATATTAATTTTATACGACGTTCTGCTGAACTTACAAGATGAGAAGTTTTCACTTTTTTCACCAAAGCAGGTGTCGAAACATGTTGAGCTGTTGTCCCTTTGATGTATAGCTCAACCATAGTTTAAGTTTCTCAAGGGAGCTTCGAGGCTTCTCGAATATTAACTATTTCCACGCTGGTCGACTGCAGCGGCTATCTCGGCCCGAAGTTTGCTGTTGCTAGCAGATCGGTAGTGGTCTGTCTTATTCTAACGCTTGAATTATTTATGTTCCCAAGGAGGAGAGAGGGTGCCCCCTTGCACTCCCCTTCAGTTGAGATCAATACATAAAGCCTATATCGCCTCCGCATTATGTTAGTCTAAACATACAAAGGGGTACGAGAGTCGGATGTTCGGGTACCTCATCCAACTCGGCATTCAGAAGAGATAGTTGGAAGGGCTCTCATGCACAGCATGAAAGAGCAATAGGTCTTGCAGGGTCCCATATGCTGGGTGGACTAAATAGCGCTTTAAACGCTGTTTAGCTAAACACTTCCTAGGCATGGATTAAGCAATGCAAAGATAGATAACGTTTAGACAATGTTTCTTCTGTCAGTTGAAAAAAGACTAATGCATTACTACATCAAAATGTGCAATCAGCAAATTGTTCCTTCTGTCAGTTGAAAAAAGACTAAAAGTAAAGCTACCACAAAAAGCCGAATTTACTGCCATCGTTTCAGGACATGGATTGACAAGGTCGTATCTCCATAGATTCTAGATTACATCAGATTTAACATGTACTGCTAACTTTCAACAAGAGCAGACAATAAACCACATCGTACTAAATTGTACAAAACTAGAAAAAGAAAGAGGAACTATTAAAACAAGAATATTTTATACAGGTCAAGCCTAATTATATAGATTTGATTTTCCTTTCTATATACACATTTATAAGTCTGCTGTATAGGAATATATGTTTAGTTGAATAAATTGTGCTAAAATCCATTCATATTATACATTTTTTAAGTCTGTGAGGTACTTCGTTGTTAACTGGGCTAGCAGCGGGGCCCAGGCTTGACCTGTATGAATTATTCCTGTTTTAATAGTTCCTCTTTCTTTTTTATTTTTGTACAATTTAGTACGATGTGGTTTATTATCTGCTCTTGTTGAAAGTTAGCAGTACATGTTAAATCTGATGTAATCTAGAATCTATGGAGATACGACCTTGTCAATCCATGTCCTGAAACGATGGCAGTAAATTCGGCTTTTTGTGGTAGCTTTACTTTTTGTCTTTCTTCAACTGACAGAAGGAACAATTTGCTGATTGCACATTTTGATGTAGTAGTCCAGTTTTTGCCACTGCGTTATGCTGTTCTCTTCCTCTTCTGTTATTGTCTCTCGTTATTTTACTGTAAATTATTTCTCCTTGGTGATCTGTGGCTGCTTGCGTAGCAAAACGGTCCACCACTTCATTTTCTGGTATTTTGACATGGGCATTTACGCAATTTAAGTGAACTGAGCACTACCGCTGATGATTTCTGTAACTTTATTCTGAAATGCTCTGTGATAGTGTAGTACTTATTTTTATTGTGCAATACGTCCAGAGCTACCAGGTGAAGTGATAAGATCCGCCCGAATAATAAACAATGACGAATAAGAAGAATAATAAGCATATAATCAAAATAATAAGAAGGAATACCAGTATGAGGGAAGAATAAAAGAGAACATTAAGAATTAGAGACAGGGGGGAATAAAATCATGAAGAGAAAAAAAGTAGAGAGTAGATATTAATTAATAATAAGAACATGAAATAAAATGTAGAAAACGTGTAGTCGAGAACGAACAAACTTAACGAAAATCACATAAAGATAGCAGACGTAGGAAAGGACAGGAAAAAGAACATTAGCAATCGCTTTAGTGACAATAGGAACCGAGTTGTGCACACAGGAAGTCAAGACAACGGGCAGGAAGCCGAAGTTAGTCAAGCGCGCAGAAAATTCAGTAAAGCGAACATAATTTGTTAATGTTAGACGCAAGCGAGGCTCAGGCGATGAAATTGAGAGCCAATGGTAGATGGAGGAAAAATTCAGAGATGTAACCAATCAGAACAAATAAGTCACGTGAATAGCAAAAAGTGAGAGAGAAACTAGAAAATTAGGCGTGAAATAGAAAATTATCTATGAAGCAGAGCGACGTTTAAACGTGCGTAAGATACTTCATTCTGTGTCGAAACGTCGGGGAGAGAAGAAGTTGAAAGGGGATATATCATACATATTATACATTGTACATTTGAAAGGGGATATATCATACATATACATTGTACATATGAAAGGGGAACCATACACATAAGAATTGTATAGCAATAATTTAATTCACTGAATGTTAAAGCATTCAACATGTAACTTTGTACAGAGCTATTTATAAGCAACGGGCGCGCTAGCTACTGGAATTGGAATTCCTGGAACTCATAACGACCGTGCCTGGCACAGAGTGGTACGACACTACATGATGGCGCTGAAGCGCAAGGTTCTGAAACCTCATATTTTCATACATGCTTGGGTAACGCGGCCTGAGGGCTAATGGGAAGCATCGTTACATTTTCAAACGTAGAGGACGGCGTGGGTAAGCCGCCCTATATAAGACCAGATTTTGCCGAGGGGGCACTCTTACTTATTACCAGTTCAGCGCAACAAGAAGTCACGCCAACGCAAGGTTCTACAGATGCACGTGGGTGCATATAAGGGTGGGAATGCGTGTGAAGATAGGCTCCTGATAAATATTCAAGTGGTGGGATAAAGTAAATGGGAAAAGCTAGCCGCCCATATTTATTTGAATAATGAAATAAACATCAGTTATAAAGGGAAAACTTGCAGTGTATTTTTAACTTGCCTCACCCACTATAACCTGAGATTAAAGAGACTTGGCAATTAGGTAGGAATGGAGTACTCAACTACCGACGAGCATCACTAGCCGAGGAAGAAAAATACTACTACAGCACGCTGCAAGAGTCGACCAACCATTTCCCGCTACAAAGTCTCTGTGTAGAAACGTGGGGGAGAGATGAGCTGGAGGGAAAGAGATAATTTGTGTAGGAAACGTGAGGGGAAAGTAAGATAGATCTAGAAATTCAAAATATCTTATATTACAGAGGGAAACAGTGCAACGGTGTTCGAGTAGCCATTTAAGTATCGAAAACCAGTTTAAGGCAAACGTGAGTAACAGGGTAGCTAGGGAATGACAAAAGGAAAAGTCATTAGCGTAATATTGTAACATACTTCAACTTCGCAAAGTAATTAAGAAAGGGTAAGAGCACGGAAACAGTAGCAGGGGTGACAGGAAAAATCACGTCTTGTGTGGAAAGGAAATTCGTACGAGGACATCAGTGTGGATCATCAATAAACGGGCCATCTGAAAGGAGAAAGTGAACTTCATTTATCTCCCATCCACACTCCCTGAGGTAAGAGACTCCTGAACTCAAATTGCTCTACCTGAGTAGCCGGCAGCAACAACGATCCTCCCAAATTAACAACCCAACCACCAAGAACCGCACAATTACAACCTTTTTCCATTCCCAAACCCCGCTACACAGGCTACCGGTGTTGATCAGCACTATCTTCTCATCCTCTTCTGTTACAGGATTTTCTACTTTCTCCAAGGCCATCTGTTCAACTCAATTATTGGAACAGCTGTTATGAAATTTCAATTTATGGATGACTCTGTCTGCTTTAGTTATGACTGCAGCAGCTCCGTTTCCCCAATTTTGCTGCCATCTCTGAATATATTAAATATGTCCCTCATTTCTTCTGTAAATGGTCTGAGAGATCCGTCTGCTGATAGTGGCCTATGGTGTACTTCAAGAGGTGTGCTGTACTCGATTCTGTGATTTGCTCTGTAAACCCTTGACTTTTCTTCTATAGTTATGCCAACAGAGGGAATTCCTGTCACAATAATTAAACATTATATGGCAGTGTTCTGAAAGATTTTATCATCTTATATTCATCAATCTTTGTATACGTTGGAATTTCTTAAGATTGTTATTTTGCTCCCACAATGTTGCACCGTATATCAATATGGGTTCTACAACCCCTTTGTAAATGACTTTTGGTGCTGGATACTTCAGGCATCATTTGAATTTTGCTTAGTTCGCAAAAATATTAATGGGAATATATTTCCCTGCAATGTAGTCTGTATGTTTATGGAAGGTATACTAGTCGCGGAATCCTTTCCCCAACCGGCTATAAAGCGAACGGAAAGTTTTGAGGCCCGACCACAAACCTATCTGTAAACGATTAGTAGGGTCTTCCCATCCCCCAACTACAATACGTGGTCCTTTCTTTAGCTCCACCGCGTTGTTGCAATGTCATTTATGTTGTTTCATCGGTTTCAGTACGTTTTAGCAGCTGTGACTGTTCGCTCGTGCTTTTCTGCCCTCTTTTAGTTAAACTTGTGTCTGTATCTTCAGTGAAGCTATATAGTATTTTACTTAGTGCAGTTTTGTAAATTTAGCAGTGTTTAATAGTTATTAGCATTTAATAATTTAATTAAGATGTGGAGACCTCGGGAAATGAACCAAGTTGCTGACCCTCCGGCCGCACCATCAAATGACCCCCAACCGAGTACCGTGCCAGGACCACGAAGAAAAGAGTTACAAAAGCTTTGAATAAGCAAAGCCAGATGTTTGTGTGTAATGTTCACGAATATGTAGAAAAGAACCATTTAGGTAAGGGTTCAATATCGGAGACCGCAAGAATCCTGAAGCTGGACAGAAAAACTGTGCGGAATGTTATCCAGAGAGGTCCAGTGACCCCTAAAAAGCCAGGCAACAAACGGGCCAAGTTTAATAAAGTGGACGATTTCGGTTGTGACTTTATGAGGCGCGAAGTTTACCGATTTTATAATAAAGGACAATCGCCCACGGTCCGTGAACTACTACAGCATTTGAAAACTGTAGCAGAATTTCCTTACGAAGAAACTACACTTCGCGAGCTGCTCAAGAAGCTGGGTTTTCGCTGCGTAAAGAAGAGGAGCGTGGTAATGGAATCTGCAAGAATAGTGGCTTGGAGATACCGATTCCTCCATAGGCTTCGGGAGTTGCGATCACAGGGTTTTAAGATCATCTATCTTGATGAGACCTGGTTCGACACTCACGACGTTGCTAAGATGGGATGGGACAACGGTACCTACCAACTGCGTACTAAAGTCACCGTCGTCACGAGGGAAACGTATTATGGTGCTTCATGCTGGAGGCAGTGAAGGGTGTGTGCCAAATTGCCTTTCTTTGTCAGCCAAGAACATTGGAGACTGCAGAGCTGACAGTCATGATGAAATGACAGCGGCAGTTTTCGAAAAATGGTTTTTGAATAGTCTGCTTGTAAACTTGCCAAATAACACAAAATGTGTAATAATAATGGACAATGCAAGCTATCATTTGCGGCAGCTATTTAAAATTCCCAGCATGAACACGAGGGTTCATGATATTATTTCCTTCATGGAAGAGCGGAATATACCGGTACCGAACCCCGTTCCCATAAAAGCCGTCCTTATACAAACAATCCGATCTGCAAACATAGCCAAAAAGTATGTAGTTGATGAACTTGCAGCTTCTCGCGGCCATGAAATTTTTCGCTTCCACCCTATCACTGCATATTTAATCCTATAGAACTAATATGGGCCCAGCTGAAAGGATTTGCTAGGAAACACAATGTGACACCAAGTCTAAGTGCCAGTGTATGTGAGCTGTTACGTGAGGGAACTATAAAAATTGGCTCCCAGGTTTGGTCATCTTGTGTACAGCATACTATCAAAATTGAGAACAAATACATAAGTCACGATACAGACAGCTGCCAGGAGAGATTCGTGATTCATGTAGGAGAGAGTGACAACGACGAGTAAACGTAAGTTCAAAACTTTATTTTTTAACTATAAATCTAGTCCTTTTCTTGTCTCTCATAATTTGTTCCAGTTAATTCGTAGTTTGAAAACAAGCCATGTTTACCTCCTCTTACCAAATAGCAAGTAGGGGAAGTATTGTGTTCCGCGCAAAAGTTTGATATTAGAGATTTCACCGGAAATACACGTTTTGAGCTCATTGAATCCAAAAAGGCATTTTTAAAAGCTCTGTGTGTGTCTATGAACAGCATAACAAAAACTAAAAGTCGCTTAAGCACCAAACTTGGTATTTAAGTTCAGCTTCTTCGAAGGATGCGACACAAAGATTTTCGGGAAAATCCCCCCATCCCAAACTACCCATTACGTGGAAAAATGTTCGTTATTCTTCTGAAATTTCTCAAAAACAGCTATAACGATTTTTTATTAAAATACTACATGTTTAAGATATTTGCATGAAGAATAAAATGTGTATTTTGAATTTTATTTTCTGGGAATAACCTGTAAACTCTTTCTCATTCTCAACTTTCTGTATAACTGGTAAACCGTAAGAGATATACAAAATCTTACATTGCGTTAATCGTTTCCGAGAAATTGTTTGTTACTGGTTTGAATTTTGAAATACTTGTACTTTTTATAAATGGCAATTCCCTATTTGTATTTTTCTCGTGGTCATGCTAACAGCATGGAATTTCAAAGTCATGGTATATCCATCTGTTTTTAAAAATCTGACTATCGCTTTAGCCTGTGTGCCCTCATAATTACAAATATGCAATGAAAGTTTATCTCGTTTAAGAAGCAGTAGATAGAAGAATAAGCTTTCTTAAAAGTAGTTATAGAAGAGTGAGTAGAGATAATCATGCGAATATAACACATAAGATTTTTTTTATTTTCTTCCTTTTGTATTCCGTATTTTTACTTGTCCTGCATTTTATAATAAAGTTATTAATGTAATTAAACACAAGCTGCTATGCTAATAAATCTCACGGATCTTAAACAATACACAGTTTCTTTTTACTTAAGTTTATATTAATAAAACATAGTTGTGAAGCAAATTTATTATAATTATAACTAATATGATTTTCCGGGCTGTTATGCCGTGGTCTGCTGAAGAAAGATTTCCCAGACGTTTCGTCCACAACTGCGGTGGACATCTTCAGTGGCGCGGACGAAGTCTTCTCGGTGAAAGTATCGCAGCGTCTGATGCGTTGGCCGTTAGTGCCGCTCTCTTTATAGTGTGGGCGCTCTCTGCTGATTGGCCCGCTGGTATGAGGGGGCTGGCGCCGGCTGTGTTGTTGCTCTCTTCTGATTGGCTCGCAGTGTTTTTCGGTTTTGTATGACCTTTCTTGTTTTTGATGACTAGATGCCAGTTACTGTTGAGTTTCAATGCTTCTTCTTTCCTATTGAAATTATTGGGATGTTTATAAATCTCTATTGCTTCGCGTTGTAGCCGGGTATGGTAATGCTTTATGGAGGAAAGAATGTTGGTGTCCTGAAATCTAATAATGTGTTCGCCCTCGGCTTCAATGGTATGTTCGGCGACTGCCGATTTTTCTGTATGGCCCAGGCGGCAGTTTCTTTTGTGTTCGTTCAGTCTGGTGTTAGCGCTCCGCTGTGTGGTACCAATGTACACTGAACCACACGAACAAGGAATACGGTAAACACCGGCCGATGACAGGGGGTCTCGGGGGTCTTTGGAAGAGCGCAGTAGGCTGTTTAATTGTCTTGTAGGTTTGAATACTGTTTTGTTATGCCGTGGTCTGCTGAAGAAAGATTTCCCAGACCCCCTGTCATCGGCCGGTGTTTACCGTATTCATTGTTCGTGTGGTTCAGTGTACATTGGTACCACACAGCGGAGCGCTAACACCAGACTGAACGAACACAAAAGAAACTGCCGCCTGGGCCATACAGAAAAATCGGCAGTCGCCGAACATGCCATTGAAGCCGAGGGCGAACACATTATTAGATTTCAGGACACCAACATTCTTTCCTCCATAAAGCATTACCATACCCGGCTACAACGCGAAGCAATAGAGATTTATAAACATCCCAATAATTTCAATAGGAAAGAAGAAGCATTGAAACTCAACAGTAACTGGCATCTAGTCATCAAAAACAAGAAAGGTCATACAAAACCGAAAAACACTGCGGGCCAATCAGAAGAGAGCAACAACACAGCCGGCGCCAGCCCCCTCATACCAGCGGGCCAATCAGCAGAGAGCGCCCACACTATAAAGAGAGCGGCACTAACGGCCAACGCATCAGACGCTGCGATACTTTCACCGAGAAGACTTCGTCCGCGCCACTGAAGATGTCCACCGCAGTTGTGGACGAAACGTCTGGGAAATCTTTCTTCAGCAGACCACGGCATAACAGCCCGGAAAATCATATTAGTTATAATTGTGACACCGGCCGTGAAAACCTACGTTCTTACAAATTTATTATAAATTTCAAAAGTACGAAAAAAGCACCTATCTTCCCAGAGTGACACAAAAAACTTGCGTTCGCTTTGCTTTTATCACCTGTTTCTTCTTTTTTAACTTTTACATACATAGGTTTTTTTTTTTACATCTTCTGGAACTTGGTTCTTCTACATTCTGTGGGTGTAGGACAGACAAAATAAAGAATACTTTTACCACAGCACAGTAATAATTACAATAAGCCGAATTGCAAATATACAGCCCGTACTTATAAAAATTAGCTATTAGGGTAAATAACAATAAAAATGATAATTTTGTTTGGGAATAAACGTTCCTTTCAAAATAAATTCGTATTAATGCATTTTAATTGTTTAATGATAGTCCAACAACCTAGTTTATTCGGGACGTGTTTCTAAGTGTCTCTCGGATATGTTAACATTCATTTCCATTCTTGTAGCGTAATGTAAGTTCAGCTCTTCCTGAGTAATATTCTAAAGCGTTCCTAACAGAAATGTAATTATTATTCGATGCATAGTTATTTACTACATTTGTGTGTAAAGTAAGCAAGACAAACTGCACGATTGTATTTTGTACACGTGGAAATCAGCGGCAAAGGTTTGCTTTCAAATACTATTTTAAACTTTGGCAACAACGCACATGTGCATATGGTGCTTGCGGTTAGGGGAGGTAGGGGACAAGTGTTTGGCTACTGTACAGAGCCCGCCGCTTGGGGATCCATAGATTGCGATAACCATAAATTTACTGTTTAGATAACCAGGTATTTTAATTGATGTACTTAATCCAGGCGTTTGTTGTTTAGATAGATGTTTACTGCGCTTCCGTCTGTTGACTGTCTCCTAGATATAGATAATAGTTTAGATTTATGTTCATTAAACACCATTTTATTGTCTTGTGCCCATTTTTCGATTTTAGTTCTTGGTTGACATAGTTTTCTACCTACTACGAGCTTCCATGTGAGAGGATCATTGTCGTCTGCAAAAGCGTTACGTTTGTGCAGTAGGAAAAATAGAAATTTAGCAATCAATTATATAATATATTCCAAAATGCTGGGTAGTTACAAGAGCCTTGTGGGTCACCCAATGTCACAGGTCTTTTAGTTAGTTCTATTGGTAAAATAATTTCTTGCAAGGTTGTAAAGGGCCGCAGGGCATCTAATTCTTTAAGGCTGTACAGAATGCTTAGCCATCAAGTAGCATCGAAGGCCCTTCGAACATCCAAACTCATAACTGCTATGCAATTCCCTGTAACTTAAATTACGCTCGATGAACTCTTTAGCTGCTGTTACTGCACCCATAGTTCCTATGCGAGGTCTGAAGCAATATTGATTCCTATTCAGACTATCTGTAGAATGTACACGATACAGGATTCTGTTCATCATTAATTTGTCCAGCACTTTACAGCTACGTTTAAAAAACTTATGGTCCGATATTTAAAGAAGTTCCTAAGGTCTTCTTTAGCAAACTTGATTGTGGGCAATATACTGAATTTTTTCCATTGCTCTGGGAAACAACCTTCCTGGAGGCATTTATAGTAAACCTCGGAAAAAATGATGGAAGGTTTTAAAACACCCTTATGGACATTGGCGGCTTTTCAGATTTAAACTGCTGAAGTACAGATAGTATTTCGTAACAGGTGAAGAGTTTGTCGTCTTCTGAGTTTGTTGGCCCTTTTATTAGCTCTCTTAAGCGCTTGTGGACCACACTGTTATTTACGCCCGTGAACTCAGGGATGAAGGCTTCTAACACGTGATTTAATGTGCTATCAGCATCCAGAACAAACGTTTCGTACGTCCTCTGCAGCATTGATAGGCATGTCACACTTCTGTTTTATAGATTGTGTCCCAGAGGTTAGTTCCTTCAAAATTAAATTGAGGTTTATTTATGGACGCTCTTTAACTACTGTGGTCCTTAGCGTCCCATTCTATATTCGGCGTGAAATACCGGTAACTTTGCTCAGAGGCCTCTATCAGGCTTGAGATTCTTCTGCGTGCCGTAAATCTACGACACGGGACCACCGGCTTTACTTCCCTTCCGAAGGAAGCAATGCTTAGGTTTTTTACGCCCGAAAAAATCCGTCGCCCTCCGCCGTTTGAACCCGCGACCTCGGGAACTAGAGGTTAGCATGGTAACCACTACACCACGTAGGACGACGAAGTGCCTTCAATCAAGGATTTATGCTCAAGCCAGAACTCGAGTTTTCCTTCCTGCAGTTTGGATTGATAAAATCGTTTCCTTTCTAGGTATGCATTTTCCCGTTCTCTCCTTTTGGTTTGACGGTTTGTAGTAGTAGGTTGATATCTCTTTCGTTGGGCTTTAAACCTTTTTACGCTGTATTTGTAGCTCTGTTGTCCACCGTGGAGAGCGGTTATTCCAGGTATTCGCTCTTCCCTCCGAAAATTCGAAATGAGCCATTACAGGTTGTTTTATACACAAAATACATACCCGCGTTAACTTTCCAGAACTGTACAGCGCAGCTTTCTCTTTTAGTTCAGCGTAAATTACAGCAGTTGTGTTATCTCCATAGTTGAAGGTAGGGCCAGTCATTATTCAGATTACTCATGGTCGTCTGGTTTTATGATATAATGTATCTTATAATAGTGATAACACGTTCTTCGTTTCTGACGCCCTCTATTTGGAAATGCAATATGCTATGATCGGAGGAACTTTCATCGACCCCGCACTACCCTCCTCTAAAATAGTGAACCAATTGGTGATTGACTATTGACAAATCGACGCGGCTGCTTCCTCTACTGGATTGTAAAGTAGAATTATCTGAAGCCTCGTTCATAACAATAAAACTTGCAAATCAAGAATTCCTCCAATTCCATCCCTCGTGAATTAGTTTCAATGTTGTGCCACATTTTGCTCTTTGCGTTAGTGTCAACAGCTATGAATAAGTTACTTCCCTTGGCGTATGTTATTATCTTCTCCAGGTTATAGATGTCTTATCATACGTGCTAGATGCGTGGAATTTCAAGCTCTCTTCTGTATTTCCGTGGAAAGTTGTGTAACTATGTCGCATATATTTGGTTGTTTAGAATTACCGCTGTTCTCTTCCTTCCATCTCCGCACGTGTAGGGATTTTGGTATTCCTGCCAACTAATTATTGAGAATGTATGGCTCCTGAATGTAGTCAATGTCGACTCTGAATTCATTTAAAAGATGCACAAAATTACTAACTGCTGATTTCGAATGTTGCAAATTAACTTGAAAGCACTTAATTTTGTCGTTGTCCATGTCATTAATTAGTATTTTGTTAATACCTAATTAATGCAGCCTGACAACTAGGGCAGTTTGTATCCAATGCGGAGTGGCCTTCTTTAACCGCATTTATGTTGTATAGGGTAGCTAAATTATATTCGAAGCCACTCGCGGCCTCCCTCTACTGCGTGAGACAGCCGGCAGTCGCCGGGAAAATTACGCCGGCAGAGGCGAACTAAAAGCCTTACCTTATAATAGATGCTGGTAATGTAGACCTTCTCTTCTCAAACAGGCAGCATATCTCTTGTAAATATTCTCGCTCACCTCCGAAGTTCAGCAGCAGGAATTCTTGTGATTTCTTGCACAATGTTTTCTCCAAGTCCCTGTAGTGTTCGAGGATTGGAATGATACACTTTGTCTTTTAAAGAACCCCATAAATAAAACTCACAACTCGTTAGGTCAGGAGAACGAGGGGGCCACAAATCAACACTAATTATTGTCATCAACCACCTCTCTTATTGCATGTAATTTCCATCAAAGTTTTAATTTTCGGCCTAGAATTTGTTTTCTTCTCTCCGCGTGTATCCCTATAATGAAGTTTCAGTTTTGCTTACTATATTGGAAACAGACTTTTAGATGCATTTATTTTCCATGTTGTTTTAATTCTGTGTTCTGCCTTGTTATTACGCCTACAGTTCTATCGTTACTGATTTGCTTCGGAACGTTAAAGATAATTATTACCTTTGGGTTCACTAGTTTTGCTGTTTTAGCTTCTGACTGTTCACATGTATTGTTGATAGCTTTACATATTAATTCAACTTCTTGTTTATTTACAGATTCAATTAATAACTGACCATTTTTAAACCTCTGAAAGGATTTATTCCTACCTTCATTTGTACTATGTTCACCTTCGCTTTGAAGGCAGATTTCATATGCCCCTAAGCTATGGTTATTACTAACGAGTTTAAATGTCTTTACCTGCGCTAGCACACCACCAACTTCTGCGTAACTCCGACCTGCTACTTGTGGCCGTCGGCTTAGGACCCTCTGAATACTCTAACGGACCTGACATTGACATCCAAAAATGGTTGCCGTATATGGTGGGAAATACTTAACAGCATTTGCCTACATGCTGTGACTTCTCTGCAGTAAAATACAAATGTGGTGTAATGACACGTCTTTTGTGTACATATATCGCTATTGTACACAAGTCTTAGAATTAAAATAAATGCAATTTAACATTAAATGGTGAGCAAAGAAATATATAACCTTAAACAACATCCATGCGATCTACAGTTTTGTATGTCATAACAGCATTTCTAAACTATGATCCATTCCAAACCAGAGTGCCTTTCACTGAAAACAAACTCCTTGTATTATCCGCGCGAAAGTAGTTCGCAATCTCCGCCCATAATGGCTGCTTGTTCCCCTCCCATGTGCTTGTTGAGCACTATTTAATCTGTAAAAAGGCTCCCTACGTGAGAATCATAGTTCAAAACGCAACCTGAGGTAACAATCGATTTTATAAGTATGCGGCAATGAACATTTTACTTACGTTAATCACAATCCTCGGGCAAAAGTGCAACACCCAAATTCGAATCCTCCGAAGATGACTCGGCTGCCATATCAGAATCAGAACTACTCTCCAAAATAATGACAAGCTTATCCACAATTCCACAGCACTGTCGCACTTAAAACAAGTTCCCACATTTTATCCTCTTCTATGTTGTATTATGTCTGTTTATATTCCCTGCTTTCGTTACAGTTCTCACTGAAACGCCTGTAAAATCCGATATTAGTTTCATAATATGCAATAATGCAAGTGTCGGGTATTTTTGTAATAGTGAGTTGAACATATGAAGTATTGTTTGTTTTTAGCTACCTTTTAACTGTTTCCCGCTTCCGTGTTTGAACAGTTTATTCGCACTACACGTACCTTCCTCTGCCATGTGAGCTCAAATACCAACTGACTAAATCACAAGATTTGACCTGAGCTGAGCATATGTGTTAGTGTATTATGAACGACTGCTCGCTTATCATATATCCTGTGTTACGCAAAGTGTTTATTCGGTACTCAGATAGCACCTCTGGGAATTCATTGCTGCATTTCTTGTGTATGTAAGAGATTGGCAGTCGTTTATACGGTTGGTATTAACAAGCAAGATGCTCTCGGCGTTAGCGCAATAGCAGGCGAAAATCATATTTTGTAATCTCTTAACAGCTAATATATATCCATTACCTTTAACGATGAGTTCTTATGATAATCGCAATAAAATGTACAGTTCTATACCTTTCCTGCTCTAATATTTCATAATACAATACAAGCATTAAGGAACTATTTACGTTGGCGTAAGAGTATATTCTTGAGTTCGTGACAAGCAGAAGCACGTGCTTCTGTTTACATCAGAGGGAACTCTGGTTTGGAATGGACTATAGTTACATACTTAAATTACAAGAAAAATAGACAAGTTTTATACACTGCAAGCAGCATACAACTTACATAAAACAGAACTGTTGATATAGCACCTGACATTGTTAACTCATTTGTCACCATTTACACTGTTTATCACACTGTGCAAATATTATATACCTATAATATACACTGGAGACTGACACACGAAATGCTACGGTTTATAGTAATTAGCTACTGAATTTAGAAGTTTTAATATGTAATTTTGCTTTTACTTCACTGAAGGATTTCTAAGTTTGCAATTATTAAAAAAATATATTACTTAGCACCCTACAGCACTCTTTACAAGTTATTGCAGAGAAAGTCCACACTGATAGACTGAAATATAAAAAATAAACAAACCTAAACCAGAATTGCAACTGACAATATGAAATACATAACCTTAAACCTGCCTGCAAAGCACATTCATGAAGTCTAGTTTTGCACACAGCAACGTGACGGCGCAAATTCGATGGTTAATTGTAATAAAAAAGGTATCGAAAATGCATCACCCTGCAGTTTAATCATCTTTCTTGGCACTGTTATAAAATAATCTTTATCACAAGGGAATTTATCCCGTCTTATAGCACAGTCGGAAGCAAAAATGATGAAATGCTTACCTACAGCTGAACCCTTCGAAGGCGTACTTGTTCACGATTTAGGCCTCTGTACATTTTTTTCTCAATATTTTTCTTTTAAAAATATGAATGTCGGTACCAATCGTCCATCTTAACTATAACTGGATTTACACCGTGAACACAACAGTTACGGGTACTGTAATGCTTTAGGTTAAGTGCATTTCCACAATAACATACCCTACTGTAACCATGTCTTCTCGTATCACCACAATAACCATGATAGAAATTATATTCTCAAATATATACATTAATAAATATACTTAACATTTAATGTAATCATAGTCTAAACGGAAAATAATAGTAAAACATGCGTAACACATTGTACACCAAACACATTATTGGGATTATTTCCGTTTCCTAAACTTCATAAATAAGGTTTTTCGAACACTAATGCCTCCTAAGTAATTACAGCCTTATGCCGGAGTTACTGAAAAACAATAAATCACAGGCATCGAAGAGACAACATAGGAGCCACGTGTGTAATCACCTCAGGGATCACTACCAACTACCGGCGCCATTTTTCTCAATCTCGAATCCCAGTGTCAGGTCTGTTAATTCTAGAGAGTCCTGGCCACCTCCCGGAATTTGCAGGTTTTCCACTTTGGTGAACTTGCTCTATAAGCAACAGTGCGAGAGCTGCGAGACTTTTCTCACGCAAAAATTCATACAAATTATTGGGGTCTCCGATAGTCACCACTTAAACCTATAAAAATATGATTATCTAGCAAAGAAAAAATTAAATTGAGTTTTATTTATGGTCGCTCTTTAACTGCTAGGTTCTTAGCGTCCCATTCTATATTGGGCGTGAAACACCGGTAATTTTGCTCAGAGGCCTCTTTATCAGGCTTGAGGTTCTTTTACGTGCCGTAAATCTACGACACGGGACCACCGGCTTTACTTCCCTTCCAAAGGAAGCCGTGCTAAGGATTTTTACGCCCGAAAAAATCCATCGCCCTCCGCCGGGTTTGAACCCGCGACCTTGGCAACTAGAGGCTAGCACGGTACCACCAGTCCACGGAGGACGACATCTAGCAAAGAAGAGAAAGCTAAAATCAGATATGGACTTGACGCATAAAATTCATAATTCTATAGAAGTGATAAGTGTGGATGCACGTAACATCTACGAACATATATTTAAAAAACACGACCTTAAAGGAATACTATCTACATACTCGAAAAAGAAAAATGTTCCTATTGGATATTTGGAGTTTAGCAGGTGGTGGTAGAAGCCGTGGCTGTAGCAAGCTCTGCGAAAGTTGAGGCCGAGGGAGTTGCTATAGAGCTGACCTAATCAGAATTATGCCGTTTCCAGGCGGGGCTGGCAGAATTTAAGTTAAATTAAATTGAGTTTTATTTATGGACTACTATGGTCCTTAGCGTCTCATTCTATATTGGGCGTGAAAGATCGGTAATTTTGCTCAGACTCCCCTTTATCAGACTTGAGGCTCTTTTACGTGCCGTAAATCTACGACACGGTACCACCGGCTTTACTTCCCTTCCGAAGGAAGCCATAGGTTCATATGTAACCACAACTTCATACGTTTTATAAGCAACAGCCAAAACAATAAGACTAAAGAAAGTCGTAAAAAGAACAAGCGAAGCCTAAAGAAGTTCAGAGAAACGACCGCCGAGGCAGCCGCATCTGGCACACGGGTTACCACAAGCTCCGGACGAGAAACAATTATAAGTGCGAGAACCAACGTTATCACGGAGGACCAAATGAGTGGTATAAATGTTACCGAGGAAAGCCTGTCGTTATTGGCCGGAGGTGGCGTATAAAGAGCGGGGGAGGTCTATGCGACAGACTCAGATGGGGAATATCTAGTGGCCAACTTGCATTCAAACACTTAGACAAGTTGGTGAAAATTAGCTAGCTATACTGGGTCAAGGGGGCAATTTTAAGGGATGTGAGGGTAGGACAACCTGCTGGAAAGAGATAAATGAATAGGAGTTCCGACGCAAGAGCCTGGAAACAGGGAAACCGCTGAGGAATTTGTAAGCTATGGCCGGCATGCAACTCGAAGGAAAAAGGTACAGTAACCTCAAGGACACCGGGCTTCCCTTTAAAAGGGGGAGAGTGGGCTGAGGGTATTATTGTAGAGGAACTTTAGGAGGGTTTACAAAGGGTGCGTAATAACAAGTTCGTCTTCAGCGACCTCAATGATAATCATTTTGTCAGAGCTGGGACATTGAAGGACAGAAGTCGTTTAATTCCTTAGCAGTGACACCAGTGGCGGTTCTTGGGTGATCGCATACTCGCAAATGCACACCCACTAATTATTCCCTATATGTGAATATGCATTTGCCTCTATAGGTATGTATACAAGAAGGGCAAATGTTAAACTTTCTTCTGTATGAAGAGCTATTTAAACTCCCCGCGCCTTCTTTGCCATACGCCAGTGCATTTGGTCAACGAGCTGAGAGACGCACAAACGAGATATTGCGACTGGCGTAGGAAACTTTAGGGCGAGAGGTCGCGGGGAGCGGGGCAACGCTTGTATTTGAAAGTACGGCGAGTTAACGCAGTGTAATCGACAAACCCAAGAGATGCGATTGCTATGGCGCAAGCGCACTGCGTTCCCATACAACTTCACTACCATTTCCCTCGCTGTTGTCTAACAGAAGTTGCAATCAACCTGCTCCACATTTAGGCAACTTTACGTTTCTAAGTACAATCTAGCCATTTTCTGTATTAACGTGAGAGTTATGTTAATACTGCAAACACATTACATCTATTTAGATTAAAGTATTATAAATGCATATAATTATTCTGCATAATATACTACGGTAAATATTTCAGTTTGAGTTAGTTAATTTCTTATGGTGTTTACATTTTTATTTGTTATGTTTGTGTTCCTAGTGGCTGAGTCGGTTCATCGTTCTGTGCGGTTCATAGCAGTAGATTTGAATCTGTGTAAGTGTGAAAATGAATGGCGTTGCGAAACTAAAAGAGATAAACCTTTCGGATTTATCCTTAGAAGAAAAGCTGCAAATTAAAAACGAAGGCAGACCGCTGCCACCAATCGATTTAGTTCGACTAATTGTTAAGAGAAGACTTTTACAAGAAAGTTTAACGAAAGTGTATAAAAGTTGTTCGTGGATATGTGCTCGTGAAGCAACTAACCGGCTCTTCTGTTTTCCGTGTTTATTGTTTGCGAGTGAGAGAAACGGCACCTGAACAAATAATGATTGTGGTGATATTGGTAATTTAAAACAAAAAATGGCAAAACATGAGAGCTCAATTGCCCATATAAATTGCCAATTAGAACTGAATGTTCTGGGAAAATATAATATATCTCAGCAGTTAGACAGTGCTTTTAGGCGTAATGTGGAAAAGCACAATGAGGAAGTTACTAAGAACAGATATGTCTTGTCGCAGATAATTAATTGCATAAAATTCTGCGGAGCGTTCGAGTTAGCTCTCATGGGACACGACGAAAGTCAAAGTTCATTGAACCCTGGAATGTTTCGTGGACTGATAAACTTCACCGCAGAATTAGATTCCGCGGTGAAAGATCATCTCCAGCAGACCAGCGTTTTTCGAGGAACGTAGAAAGAAATACAGAATGATCTGTTGCAGTATGCTTGACGTATGCCAAGAAGAAATTAAGAGTGAAATTTCTAAAGCAGACTATACCGCTGTAATTGCCGACGTAACATCTGATATTTCATCTCTTTTTTAAATGGCGGTTGTGTTTCGTTACCTGCTACCAAATGGTAAGCCATCGGAAAGATTCTGGACATTTTAAAATCCAGATGGACAAGATGCGAACGCTCTCTCCCTATGCATAAAAAACGCGCTCTCAAAGGTGGTATCTGAAACTGAAAAAAACAAAAATCGTGTCTCAGAGTTATGACGGCGCAAATGTCATGAGTGGGCAGCATGCTGGTGAACAAGCATTTGTGAAGAAAGAGTACCCTTTCGCTCACTACATGCATTGCTATGCACACAAATTGAATTTAATTATGGCGCAAGCAGCGAGTCAAAATACGGAACTTCGAATATTTTTCACGGAATTAAATGAAATTCCTGCATTTTTTTTCTAATTCTCCGCAACGAGTTCGTGTTTTGGATGAGATTGTAGGTAGGATACCTGGAGTTTCAACAATAAGATGGAATTTCAAATCCCGATTAGTGCAAAGTTTTCGAGCATAAGGAATCCATTACCGAATATTTAGAGAACATAGAGAGGAGCAGTAAACAAAGCAACACAATAATTCAGGCTAGAGGACTGCGCCTTAAACTGATACAGCCAGACTTCTTGTTCTGTCTAGAAATATTCTTCATTATGCCACATGTGGATATGCTATCTAATCAGTTCCAAAGACGATCCATTGATGCAGTATTTGGAAAATCTGCCATTGGAACATTTGAAAGTGCAATAAAGGATGTTAGACGAAGCATTGATGATATAACCAAGAACCCATGTTATTCAGAGAGGCTGTAAAACGACGTATGGTTGACCACTTGTCAAGAAAAGCTGCAGCGAAAGAGGTGTGTGACTTGATTCTGCTACAGGCAAAGGAGAGGTTTTCATATCACAATCACCTTGTCGCGTCAAATTACTTCATTTCCGAAAGATTTGACGAATACAACAAAACGTATCCGGAGAAATACATACATATACCTAAACTGAAGCATATCCATTCATACACACGACCAGATTACGAACGGAGTTGCAATTGATGTACATGCGCAGAGCATTCAGAAATGTATCGGGTGCTGTAGATCGTTTAGGATTTGTGGAAAATAATCTAGAGAAAACGTCCTGTGAAGTTTCTAAATTACTGAAATACTTGTGACAGTACCAATGTCAACTAGTGAAACTGAAAGGTGTTTTTCAAGTTTAAAGCGCATAAAAACCTTCCTTCGGTCCACGATGTCAGAAGAACGCCTGGCTCTAGCCATGTTGTCAATAGAGAAAAGCCTTGTAAGGGATATTTCAGACTTCAATGAGAGAGTAATAGACAAGTTTGCAACTAAGAAGTTTGCCGAATGGACTTCATGTATCGCCATGTCCTGTAAGCTGATGTGAAACAGTGAAAGAGACTGGAAACTGTAAGAGCTTTATAGTGAGTCAACTTTTCTTTTTTGCATTGATTGTGTGTATGTGTGTGTGCGTGCGCGTGTATATCAGAAAGAGAGCAAGTATCAAACTGCACACCCATTGCAACAGGTCACGAGCCGCCACTGAGTGACACTGTATCATTTTTGTGGAACAGAGGGGGGGTAAATAACATGTCAATGATGAGCCGAGGAATAAAGCATAATTTACTATGAAAGGAGTCACATTCACGTAAGGTCCTTCACTTGATCGGGCGAATTATATCACCAATGACGGCCAACAACGCCGTATCGTGCAACACGGTGCACGTGTAATTGCCCCACGCATAAGGGATACCAATGAAATCTTAAATAGACCAGAATGTCCCCCGCTTTTTGCTTGACAGGAGTCCGCTGCATTGCGACAGGGCTGTACAACACTTGCCTGGGTTAAAAGAGGTTTTCCTTATTTTAACGAAACTGAGACATACACTACGTGATCAAAAGTATCCGGACACCTGGCTGAAAATGTCGTACAAGTTCGTGGCGCCCTCCATTGGTAATGCTGGAAGTCAATACGGTGTTGGCCCACTCCTAGCCTTGATGCCAGCGTTCACTCTCGCAGGCATACTTTCAATCAGGTGCTGGAAGGTTTCTTGCGGAATGGCAGCCCATTCTTCACGGAGTGCGAACTGAGGAGAGGTATCGATGTAGGTCGGTGAGGCCTGGCACGAAGTCGGCGTTCCAAAACATCCCAAAGGTGTTCTATAGGATTCAAGTCAGAACTCTGTGCAGGCCTGTCCATTACAGGGATGTTATTGTCGTGTAACCACTCCGCCACAGCCCGTGCAGTATGAACAGGTGCTCGATCGTGTTGAAAGATGCAATCGCCATCCCCGAATTGCTCAACAGAGGGAAGCAAAACGGTGCTTAAAATATCAATGTAGGTGTGCGCTGTGATCGTGCCACGCAAAACAACAAGGGGTGCAAGCCCCCTCCAGGAAAAACACGATCACACCATAACACCACCACCTCCGAATTTCACTGTTGGCACTACACACGCTAGCAGATGACGTTCACCGGGCATTCGTCATACCGCACCCTGCCATCGGATCGCCACATTGTGTACCGTGATTCGTCACTCCACACGTTTTGCCACTGTTCAACCGTGTAATGTTGACGCTCCTTACACCAAGCAATGCGTCGTTTGGCATTTTCCTGCGTGATGTGTGGCTTATGAGCAGCCGCTCGACCATGGAATCCAAGGCTTCTCACCCCACGCCTAACTGTTATAGTACTTGGAGTGGATCCTGATGCGTTTGGAATTCCTGTGTGATGGTCTGGATAGATGTCTGCATATTACTCTTTACGACCCTCTTCAGATGTAGGCGGTCTCTGTCAGTCAACAGACGAGATCAGCCTGTACGCTTTTGTGCTGTACATGTCCCTTCACGTTTCCACTTCACTATCACATCAGAAACAGTGGACCTAGGGATGTTTAGGAGTGTGGAAATCTCGCGTACAGACTTCGGACACAAGTGACATCCAATCACCTGACCACGTTCAAAGTCCGTGAGTTCCACGGAGCGTCCCATTCTGCTGTTTCACGATGTCTAATGACTACTGAGGTCGCGGATAATGAGTACCAGGCAGTAGCTGGGAGCACAATGCACCTAAGATGAAAAACGTATGTTTGTGGGGTGTCCGGATACTTTTGATCACAGTGTATATTCATACAATTAAGATCTTTGGAACGCACCTTAATATCATTAACTGCTTGCTCATGCGTGACCAGAGTACGATGCAAATTATTGTAAAAATCTTCATATAGTCGAAGAAATACCTGGGAAACAGGACTGTCGGGATCTAAAGTTCTGAGGAATCCATGCAACACATATACGAGCCAGACAATAAAAAGGCAAAACGGTTCAAAGATGAACAATGGTAATAACAGTAAAATTTTAAAGAATGAACGCTTGAATGAATTAATTAGCTCAACCCCAAATCCGAGCAACCTACTTCCATCGAAATGGGAACCAGAATTATAGGTTCATTATTGATTTCAGGGAAGAGTTTATTTACGAGCATTCAGGGGAAAAGGAACACACATGTAGCTCATAGTATGCCAAAAATGTGACGCTTCCATTTGCCACTAGATGCAACACCTTTCACCAAATGTGGCGTAACCTCACTTTGAAACGGCACCATCGACATAGGACGAGATGGTAGCTCAGATTTCACGGGAGAAGGCTAAGCTTGGCGGGAAGCTGAAGGGAAGAGAGGCAACACTTATTTGTAACTCTGGTTCCAAATTTAATTTAACTATCTGAAGCAGTACTCTACACTACAACATGTCCGTAGAAGCTAAGGCTGCGTGAGACAGTCAGGGTTACCTATTTGGGTGCGGAGGTAAGATGATCCATGTTTCCACGTGCCTCGTTCGTAGCTAAAGATTAAAGAACCGATTGTCACATATTCTTGTTAGTACGTGTCTGGCAGACAGACGTAAAGAAAGCGTGCTTTAAATACAGCTGGAGTATACCGAGTTTGTGCGTGGTTCGGCGCTGATATAAGTGGCGTAAGCATGATTTGCACATTTCAAACACGTGTCGGTACCCTCGCGAACATTCGGCAAATGTTCTCCTATAAATCACGCGATATGTTCCTGCTTATATTAGCATCCGGAAAATAACTCGCCAGAATTTATAAAGCCAATTTCATCGTTCCTCTCAAACCACTTTGTCCTAAACATCGTTAGCTGATACAATTATAAAGGCACAATCTTATATGAATTACACCGTCACAAAATATATCTTAGGTTAATCAGATATAAACATGAATTTGTAGACTATTAATTTAATGCATTAACAAAAGCTAATAAAACGTATCATTTTCTACATAATATCCTGACGTTAAAGCACACTTTTGCTAACATTAGTAGTTTCTGTATTCCTTTCTGGAAAAGAATACGGGGACGGCTACGCAACCAAACCGGACAGTGAATGAACGAAATGATGCTTAAATACAGCCGGGGTTCCTAGAGCTTAGCTACCCGACATTCGTCTTCTCAGGATAAGGGGAAACCTTGGAAAAACCTTATGCAGGTAACTCGCCCTAACCGAGATATGAGCTCCGGACCTCTTGAATGTGGGAAAGACGCATTTCCCCACACAACCAGTTGCGCACCAAGTCTAAAACTCTTGTCATCGTCAAACCGCTTTCCTTTTGGTGGTTCAAACAAACGATCACAGGCCGATATATCTCGGCTATATGGAGGTTGTTCTTCGTTTGTGAAAGAATCCACCATAAGAATACCCTTGAACTCCCCCCCTCCAACACTTGCAAGCAGTTTTCCAGCTGACAAGCATCTTTTAGTACTGACTGACGCAATTTTTCCTTTTTTTCCGCCACTCCATACTCGATGCTTTTGATTCTAGTGTAGTGGTGTACCCCATGTTTCGTCGCAAGTCACAATACGGCGTGAAAAATCCCGCTTGCCCCTTTTAACTAACCAGAAACCTATGGGAAACTTTCGGACGAGCTAACTTTGTTTCCGAGTAAGGAGACGAACCCACCTGGAAGACTTTCCGGTACTCAAGGACATCATGAATGTGATGTGCACTTTCAAGGCTTATTCCTACTCCTTCTGCTGCTGCTGCTGCTGTCACTTCTGAAATGTTTATGCGCCCTCGACTTCAGTACGCTCACGAACTGCAACGTCTGCTGCGGTAACGCTTGTCCGTGGCCGTCAAGGGGGTTCGTTTTGTACAGCTTCCTTTTACGACACAAACGTTTTATACCAAATCAGACACCCGAGTCTTAAAAAGCGTTTCTCTCCTGAAGAGCCTTCCGAAAATTTCGACTGGTTTTACGCTTTTGTTGACGAAAATCTTAATAATACGTTGCACAAGACGCGTGTACCCCTTCCTAACTCACTGTCGTACTGGCACGAAACACGGCTTGTTGCACGTGTTCTCTTGAGGGAGCAATAACACACTAGAGCTAGTCATGCGTTTTACCAGGACCCTCTAGAATCCCAGAGGGCCCTGGTTTTACTCGTCCGTTCCATATGCTACATGAGACTCGCTCCTTTATTCGAGCTCAACTCATTCGAAAAGCAACGAGTATACCGAACTATGATCGAGTTTTTGGTTCATATGCCCTCTCGTGGCAAATGGGCATTTACTCGTTCGAGAGTTCACCGCATAGCGTTGTCTCAGGCGCATTGCTTTAGTCGGTTAGGGCAAATGAATAAGAATATCATATGCCGTGTTACGTTTTCCGCTTGCCTACTGTTACGGTAAAAACTTCTTTTACTACGTCATCTTACACAAATTTCATTTTGTCACGTTCTATTCTACCATAACTTCTAAGCAAAACATATATTAAAATATATTGCATAAACATTTGGTTAATACATTATGTAATCATTACTTTTAAGTTCCAGAATTGCATAACGGTAATTAAGGTAAATTATGCTACTAGCAACCTTTATCACAAATTAAGGTTGACCGAAACATGTTTGCCTTATTTTAATGCTATATACAATGGTTGTATTTAAACTTGCGTTTTGTTTTAACAGGACACAAATTAAAAACCTCAGATTAAACTCGGTAGGTAATGACAAAAATCTTAATGGAAAATATGGAGAGCACCTTAATGTTATAAATACGTTGTACGAAATCTCAAATACTATAAAAATAAAACCAAAAGGAGTTTTCTTATAAGTAAATTTAAGAATACTTCATCCCTTATTAGCCTGCCTGTATGGTGTGATGATAACGTGTCTGTATAACATTTACGAGGTCCCGAGTTCGAATTTCAATTAGGGTGTGTAACTGGCGTAAGTTTTTTCCGGGGTTTTCCCTTATCCTAAGAAATCGAATGTCGGGTATAGCTCTATGAACCCCGGGCTATATCAGCACCATTTTTTCACCCATTTCACCTATCGACTGATATGACCTACCTGGTTAAAGGACGTCAAATTATATAAAACACACTTTATTATTATGTAGTTTTCTGGGGAATAATCTCGAAGCGCTTCCATAAATCGCTTCTTACGGTTTTAAGTTCTAACTGATAAACTCCTTAGTTTAATTCTAAGAAGACATTTTCAGTTGTACCACTCGGCTCTACCTGAAATCGTACCAACTTAAGCTGTGCATAAGGCACCGTGCGGCTAGAGCGCTGTATGATATAGGTCGCGCCACGGATTTTGGCATATGAAAATTTTAATGGAAAGCTACGATGCGAGTCAATTACCGTATAGATGTATGACACATACGGGGCTGCAGCTCGAAGAATGGTGCAAGTTGACACGGGAGTTGTACACGGTGGAAGGAACTGGACCACAACTGGACAGTAGGAACCACGTGCTACTTGCAAGCGAGGTATTGAAACATCAGAGGACTGGCTGACTGGGATAGCCCTGAAGGTCATATGCCAATATCCGTGGCGAGACCTATACAAGCAGCCCAGACCGCCATTTTGATTCCCATAGTCAAGGCACCAGTTTAAAGAGGAGAGATTCTTGGCCAGGAAATGATGTGTGTATGCACGTTTAGGGTAGTGAGACATACACTTTTCACTTCACTTATACAAAGTATCTTTAATATACAAAAGAATTATAAGAATTGCTTTTTCTAAGGGTGTACAAAACAGAAACTGTAAAGTAAAAAAGATAACACTGCAACCATGGTGCCGATGTGTACCTAATGTCCTTGTTTTGGTTAATTTGACGTAAGTTAAAAACTACAGGAAATATTTCAAATCCGATTACAGATTCTGAAAGCTAGTTAAAATTTACGCATTTCTTACACTGCATGTCTAGATCTATCTATCATAGATTAGGCGTAACAGCTGTGTTAATCTGACATTAATTGATGCCCACGTCAATTTCTTAGGGTTACAACAAATGCAAAAAGGAAATAGCTTCAGATTCTTAAACGTCTTTAATTAGGTACTGATTATTTTAATAATAATAATAATAATAATAATTATAATTTTGCATGTGCTGCATTACGCTTATTAAGCTAAATAAAACATAAACTACATCAAATCGTTATCTAAGTATTTTTGTATCAAATAAGGATTCCTAACAAACAAATTTTCAATTTATTCTTGAAAGCACTGTTAATATTTAACATCCTTGTATTATCATATAATTTATTATAAAACTTAATTATCACATATACATGGCTATCCATATTTCTTTGTGATCCAAATTTTGGAACAGCATGTTTATTGCGGTTTCTAGTTTCATAAGGGTGTGTATCTGTAAAACAAAATCTCATATGTTACATTCACATGACTTTTTCTATCACTTATTAGTGCATATACAAATTATTCTTCCGAAGCTTATTTTCCTATCTATTTCATTTTAAATAAGGTAAACCTATCCTGAAATAGCTACATGATACATTTTGTTAAAGATACAAAGGGAATAGCAATAGTCAAACGTTTGAGAACTGGACGCTATACACTGGCCTTAAAATTCCACATTCTTTCCATGACATCGCTAGAAACAGCTGAAAAGGGACAGGACTTAAAAGAATGTATAAATATTGAACAATTATAACCATTAATGACGAATAACTCGGAATAGCTGATGCCACAAAAGGTTATTTATAATAAATTGTGTGTTTTAAAGAGATCTGTACTTTTTGTGCAGTGCATTTTCATCTATCACTTAACATTTACCAGTTACACAAAATTATACAAAATTCCTTCGTAATGAAGAGTACTTCACAGGCTATTCCCAAAAAATTCAAAATATAGATTTTATTTGTCATTAAAACATGGCATTTTAATCAAAATCGTAACAGCCATTTTTAAAAAATAAAAAATGTTGAAAAATATTCCATGTGAAGGAAAGTTTTGGGTGGGTTTTTCTTAAAAATCTTTGTGCCACATCTTTGGAAGGTGCTGAACCTAAATATCAAGTTTGGTATTTATCGACTTTTAGTTTTTGAGTTATGCTGTTCACAGAGACACATACACGTGCGCAGAACCTTTTCCTAAAAACATATGTCCAGCGAAATCTCAACATCAGATTTTTGGGTGGAATACAATACTTCCCCTATTTATCTACTATATGTGGTACAGAAAATAATAACATGAAAGATACAGATGCTAACACAAAGATAGGTGCGTGAATAGTAACATTTGTAAAAAATTGGCTCACAATATTGATGTGAATCATAATCCTTTAATAAAACTATAGGTGTTTCTGCAGTATGAAGAACTTCTGGGACCGACTCCTCATAATAAAATAATGCACACATTGTGGAAAATATCTATATAAGAGTTTAATAAAGCATCCAGAGAAGAATAATTTTTAAATCTTCTTAATAGAAAATTGTATTGAGGTAACCCCTGCTGTTTTGACTTACCATGTGTTAAAGATCATCCCAAGATTTGCCTAATCATGCGCAAACTAGACATTATGTAAAAAACCAAAATAAATTAATTGTTTCTGATACACACAGACATGTATAGAACTTAAGTATAGGTTTGTTGTAGATACATATTTTAAGACATTTGACTTATAAGAAAAATATATTTCTATCAATTAAATATGGGTGTTCATAATTTGTTTGCAAATATACACATAATCACTTTTAAGCTTTGTTTATACTTTAATTATATTTTGAGGATTCAGAATTATAACACACCAATTCCATAATCTTAAGATATCGATGTGCATACATGGGAAAAACAAATCTGTAATGCTTAAACAATAAGTTGCAATAATATAGTGAACAGTATCCTACCTTAAGTATTTACTTCTAAAATGCAGCAGCCCCAAGTTCACACATACATCTGCAAAACAGGTTTTATGCACTCTGTCCGCTTTAACTATGAATCCTCTAATTAATTATTCTTCTGACATACCTTTATTTATGTTTAGCATTAAATGTAAATGTAAAGGAAAAATATTAAATAATGGAATGAAATCAATATTTGGAATGCTAATGCAGTAGTTATATGGCAAAAGGTGATATGTTTTACCTTCTGTCAATACTTTTTGTACCTTATAAGCTATACTTGCTGGCAGATAGTAGAATGGTGCACATGCTTACAGCAATAATTATGATATATACCATAAAGTACAAGGAAAGTTTAACATAAACAAGCACATATAAATGTGTAAATTAATACTTATAGCAAATACTTTTTTAATCTAAATATAAGTAATAGTGCAACAGATTTTGCCTTATATTGATGTTAATGAAACATCTAAAACCTGAAATTAAATTAAAAATCCAAGTACATAAAATTTAAACACCATTTTTGCAATAATGATCTATCACTAATGAACATGGTATGTACATATGAAACAAATGAGCATCAAGTTCTTGACAAAATCTAATTTTAAATTTTTTGAAAAGCAAGAACTTTTAAATGCTTCATACGATATTGCTATATAATCAAAATTGCATATAACAAAATACTAAGTTTTTCTTTGTTTCTTATTCTGTGTTCTGTTGCCATATATTGATGGCAATTTTCTTTTTGTTTCCAAAAAATTGCAGTCCTAAACCATGCACTTTGGTTTAATGTGTGAGCAACTTCTCGAGCACATCACAGCAAGATGGCACTTCTCTATGCAAGCTACAAACATCATTGATTACACTTCGCATACTCATTGCTGATGAGAGTAACTCCTCCTTATGTTTCTGAATGAGCTGCTCTGTAGTTGTTACAATATCATATGCAGCCTTAGAAATGTACTTTAAACCTCCAAAATCTGAGAATTCAGTAAGTTTCAGATATTCCTTTGGAATACCTTCTCCATTACTTTTTAAAAAAGCAGTACATATGTTACACACCCTTTTTTTTTTTTAACACTGCATTCACAGCGGCACCAGCTATATAGAGACTGTTATTGGTCAAGAACATTTAGTTCCTCTGTGGTCTGTGTGCAACTCGTTTTTGGCAGGTCTGTACAAGCTACTGCCCTATCTTTGAGGTTTTTCATATCAGAGAAATGTAATAGTACCTTGTCACTATCAGAACAGTAATTTGTTTTTTCACAAGGGGTCATAAATTGTGAAATTGAAATTAGTTTGTGCTCTTTTTGCTGCTACAGCTGAAGGATTTGATCCTGCTCTCTTTCGTACCTGAGCAAAAATATTCTCCAAAGCATCTTGAGTGAATCTGCTTCCCATTATATATCTGTAATTCTTACTGAATGGCAATTTTGCCAACTGTATGAAAGATAATGTGCTCATAATTGAGCCTGTATTTAATGGTTTCCAGCCACCAGACCGTGAGTTTCTTGGATAATATCTACAAACCCTTCAAGAAACTGTACCTTCCTTTTAAAGTTTTTCTTTGAAATTGATTTCATGATGGTTCTGGAGATTAGCAAAGAAAACCATTCATTCAAAAATCTAATGGACCATGCTGGAGGCAAAAGTTTTAAACTTACAGCTGCTTCTAAGGCACTGGCAGTTTTTAAAGACAAATATCTCAAAGCAAGGCCAACATTCATTTTTTGAAAATGGGATGGATTTATAGAGGCTTTTGAGAGATGATGGAGAGATCGTAGTCCATTTTCCTTAGATAATTCTAGATCCCAGAATTTTGAAATATATTTGGAGGAAACTATAGTGAAAGATTATCCTTCCTTATATGCAATATTCTGTGGAATAACAATGTCAGAATTCTGCATGGCTGACCGCCAGTTTTTTACCAAGTGAGGAACATCAGCTAAAACACATATGTCCATATTGTTTTGTTGAAAAGTTACTTTTCTTTCTGAGTGTGTGACAGAAATTCCTAATGCACACCACAGTCTTTTGTTCATACCTCCCATGTCTGAGACAACAGCACATACATGCAACTATCTGTTGCCATATTAATAAGCTTAAGAACTAAAGTTTTGGTTTCATTTCCTGCTGTGCTAGGTCCAGTAATATGAGCTACCACTATTTGCTTCCACTTTGTAGTCACACCTCTAAGAATAACCACTGTGAGATGATTACCTGTTACAGAAACGGTTCCCAAAGTAACTGCTCCAATAAATGTTTTATCAGGATTATCATATTCAATACTCCCAGATATTTCCATCTCATCAATCATGAGAACACAGTCCCTTTCAAAATCTGACATAACACCTACTTTTGTTTACAACAAAGGAAAAATGAAATTAAAAATTCCAAATTCTAATTTGAAACCTCTGATACGATTATTCAGGGTACTATAAGAAGGTGCAGGGTAACCAGATTTCCGAAGAAAATTATAACCTTCCTTGCCCAAAACAAATCTTAACTTCAGACCTTTTATGATCGCATCTTCTGACCAACATTGGGTTGTGCTATGCCCTAGCCTACTAATTTGTTCAGAAGTTATGAAATTACTTAATGCCTCATTTGTTTTTGCTATTTGCTCTTCCAGTCTCTTATTCTTATTTTCCAAAAATGCAACTCTGTTTTGCAGTTCTTGGATCATAACATCTGGAGTTTTCTCCTGCCTTGTAGCTCCCACAGATACTATCTCTTCAGAAGTGATTGTCAAGTGGGTTTCAATGCAAGTATTTTGCACCTAGGAGATAAAATATCATTTAGTGTAATTTCATAATATTCTCACTTTATTGCCTAAATACGATTAACTTATATATGATATTACTATGCGAATTTAATGCTTTAATGTGCAGAATGTACCATATGTTGTATCCTTAATTCAATCCAAATGATTTTACATAAATACTGATTTGTGTATGTAATAGCTTTTATCTTGGTAAAGCCAATTGTAATGTAAAAGTTATTTGTGATAGGATTAGGATTTTTACAAGTAAGTGATGTTTAAATGGATAATCCTATCTCAAAGTGATGATAAAAATAATGTTGTAATTGGATTTTAATTAATTTGATCCTCTTTCAAAAGCTGATTTATCTTAGTCTATGGATGAAACTCTATTAATGATTCTAACTGTAAATTTGTAATGAATTTACGATTACATAGCTCAGAATTTAATATGACTGCTTTTGTTTAGATTCTTTCATATACATTTCATTTTACGGACTATTTAGGGGTAGCCTCCTATTTTAGAAAATTAATGAAATAACAATATCAGAAATTATTTTAAACCAGGAAGAAATTCCTGTGATATTTACATTCATTACTTTAAACAAATTCTTTAAAATATAATAAAGACTCATATCTATACGCCTACTTACAGCTCTTTTGTAAATGCTTTCTCTCTGGACTGCAATTCTAGGTGGTGGATTAAACACATTAAAAATTGTTGGTATGGCATTAGGCTTGAGTTTCCTTTTTCCATCAGCACTGTTTTGTTCAAATTGGTTTTCTTCGAAATGCACCTGTGAAAATATTTGTTTAAATAATTTTTTATGCATTAATAATAAGGTCTATAAATGTTTAATGGTAATTTATAAAATAAATACGAGATGACTTCATATTAGAAGTGACAAAAAAAAATTTGGAGCATTGTTGAGTTTTGATCTCGTGCCCTAATACTCACCAGATAAACAATTAACTGAGCTAATGCTTCACTTACTAAGATGGTGCTTCAAAAGCAACTGAAGCAGCTCCGCCGTCATTGGCTTTGGCTTTTAAATGCTAATGATAAGTAGTTAGGTCGTAATGGCTATTGAATGAAAGCAAGAGAGACTTTTTATTTCTCCAAAACATTAATTATTCATTTGTACTTACGTTACACAGGTAATTGTTTGTTGTAGGTGTCCAATCCTTGCGCCTGGAATTTACAACCCATTTCTTTCTTCTTTTGTTAGCAGCAGGAAAACGATAGAACTTATATAACCCATGTCTACTGTTATTTGTACAATTTGGAGCTGCACAACCAACCATTGCATAAATTAAGGTGTTAAAAATTAAAGAATATTCCACATGAGAGATCTTCTGCCCAGGAAGAATCATAGAGCTTGGGATTCACAATGGTGTATTGGTCTGCTCGTATGATACAGTGCTGTACGTGTGGCAATAACGCCACTGAAGCATAGAGTCTGATCACACTGGGCATTTGAAGAGAAAGACATGCATACTTGTTTGGTGTACCAAACAGAATGGACTGAGAGCGGGACAACGTTTGAGTTCTGGTATACCCAATTCGCCAGTATACACGAGCTCATTTGCATTTGAAGACATGAGTGGTACAAATTAATGACCAAAATGTGTTCGTTGTACAGTTCTATAGAAAACCCCACTGCCATTATTCATTCGTGGCCACAAACCAGTTTGTTCGCAATCGGAGAACCTACAGGTAAATTTCGGTTTATAGTTGATTCACGGAATATGTATTGGTGTTAAAGAAATATTTCCCAGAATGTAGTGATGTCTTAATTAAGCTATTTGAGATAGGCAATGTTTGGTCCAACTAAATATGATGCAGTTTTATGGTGTTAGCAATTTCGGCATTAATTGCTGATACGTCGTTAATACCAAGCCAGGTGCAAAATTGGTTTAGAATTTCTTTAAACCTGCTTCGCGAGCTTAGAAATAGAGCCTTTCAGCAGTTCGTTATCAATGCTTTCAAAACGTAGTGTCACAAAATCCCTCAAATCTCGAACAAATTGACAATGCAATACTGAATATCGAATAACTATGTTGTGTTATGTAGTTACTCTAGAGGCAGCTCTCCAACTACTCGTGTGATTCAATGCATATGCTAAAGCTAATGTTTTGTAGGTCGTGGGTTCCATTCCTGTCATGCAGTTATTTTTTAAAATCCAATATCAAGAAATGCTGAGACTTGCATTGGTATCGATTGCGAGGCGAAGGGGATTCGGCACGGATCTAGGAATGAGGACATTGTACCGACACCCCACGAGGGGGTGCTCCCGGGAGAGAAGGATGAGGTTAAGGGAGATACTGGGCAACCAGAACCAGGAGTGACAGGGTCCCTAGTCTCCAGATTGACACCCTGGCATTCGGAGAGGCAGCCCGGGAATTCAGCCCTACACTTGGTCCAACCTCCCCCCAAAGGGGTGGTCCTTATAATCCGGCAACCAGACGAAAGCCAGGGGAAGGAGTAAGTTCACAGAGAGCAACCCTTTTCCCTGCCATGGTGCACCGGAACATGACGGCCAGATCCCGGGCAGCAGGTTTGGACAGAGGCGGAGTTTGTAACGTCTCCAGATATATCCCGATGCCAGCGCCCACAGGTCTACCACTACTCCCAACAGAGCGGTTCCTCTGAGGGCCAGTCACACACTGAACGCCAAAGCAGAGAGTTTCTCAAACCTAACTCCACACTTTACCCCAGAGACATCGGAATAGTAACTTAGATATGCATCTTATTTATGATGAAACAAGAAATAATGGTTTATCAATTTGTGTTAATATTATTTTCTTAATTATAAGCAGGAGAGCAGTCATTACAATGTCAAACATGATTCTATAAGTTCAATGTGTAATGTTCCAGAACTGCTAGCAAAATTCCATTTTAAGATTAGCAAAAGGGGCAATCTGCAGCGATTCAAGGCTGCAAGGAAGAATCTATCCACCGTACAATGTTTCAATTCACTAAATACAAAAATGTAAGAATTGCTCTTACATTATTATTATTATTATTATTGTTGTTGTTGTTACTCTTATTATTATCGCCAATTCTATGAAAGAACATTCACGCATAAAAATGGCCAAGAACTTCTTATTCTCTTTCAGGTATATTACACTGTAGTTCTTTTCATGACACCTGGCACTTCACTTTCAAAATGTGATGACTAATGTTTTCATTTGTTATGTTTCAGGACACTAGAAAATCACCAAAGAAGTTGGACAAGAATTCCATAATGATCTCCACTGAGGTTGACGCTACTGAAAGAATGAGTTACCTATATCTACACACCGAGAGATGGAACCACCACTGTGCTCCAAGGCCGCCACGCCGCAAAGCAACAGTAACAAAATAGTGCTATTCTATGAATCCCACAGTGCTATTGATGAAAAATGCAATATTAAAATCATATACATGTCATTATTTAATTGAGGGGAAAAAAGTCTCCCAGTATTCGAAGAATAACTAACTATGAAAAAGTATGGGTGCAGTGAATTCAGTAAACTTGTTGTATATCCATATATCATTGACTTTATGGAAATTAAAAAACTGACTTTTATCAGACTGAAGTATTGATTAAGATAAAAATTTACTTTAAGCATAATGGAATTACATGAACTAAAAGAAAAGTGATATTAATGACAGTCACTGTATTATCATTCATAATAAATAAATGTCCAATTATAATTCCTACCCCAGTGACTAAAATACATTTAAAATACTTACACCAACATCCCGAAATACATGCCTATGTGTTAAAAATACTTAAAGAAGAACATAAAATACATTCAAAACATCTGAAAATATCTTAAAAGAAAACCTGTGCTTATACCCTGAAAATGTCTGCTAATGTTTCCAAAATTCCTTTTAAACATCAGAATTTCCCCTAAACCGTTCCAGTTCCATGAAAATAACTGTACCTATGGCCATAAATGAATGCTAGAATGCTTCAATTTTCCTTTTCCAGTATCTAAAATACATTTGAAATACCTATAACAACATCCTGAAATACCTGCATATGTGTTTAAAATACTTAAAGAACAACATAAAATACATTCCAAAGGTTCTGAAAAAATCTTAAAAACCTGTGCCAATGCAATGAAAATGAATGCGACTAATTAATTAGCTGTACTAATCAACATTTATCATCTTTTCTAACCTCAAATCTAATTATTAACACTATTCAACACACTACATTTTATCATAGGTTGTCAGATTTCTTTATTCTACATTGACACAACCATCCTAACTTCAAAGGGACAATGATTGTAACTCATATTTGAGGGGTAGAGGGTTCCATCCCAAGTAACTGCAGAGTTTCAGCTTCAATTTCTTCTGGATTACATTCAACTACTCATGGTGGAATCCGGCATAAGAGAAGTTTATAAAAACTCCCCTACTGTTACGATGAAGCATACAACATCTTCATAGGGGGTAAATTGGATTGGCTTCGACGAATCAAACTTATCCACGTAGATGACATTTGCCTCATCGTAATGTAAGAGAGTTGTCACAAACCTCCTCTTATGCCAGATTCCGCCATGAGTAGTTGATCCTTATCCAGAAGAAGTTAAAGCTGAATTCCAGTGAACAGAAGCATGGCATCCCATTTAAGTTCTGGCGAGGTGAAATAATGAGCAGCATCAGCTTTGTGTTTTCAAGATCTAGTCACTGAATGTCAGCTAGATAGATGACATAGGACAGTTTCAGCAGTCATCGGGGCCTCTCGAATATGAGTCACAAAAGATGACACTATGTCATCTCACCTCGTTTTAGATGCATCTGCTTATATTTAGTGATATTATGTTTACAGTCCAGAATCACTAATATCATTTTCGTTCAGTGGATTGATGAATGCTTCCTTAGGAGAACCATTTGCATTGCCCCAATGCTATCATTCATAGATTTAGATGTGAATGGATGCATTCGCTGATTGTTTTTACAGGTTTAGGATAGGTTTGTCAGGAAAGAATAAACATTGGATACCTGCTGCGGAATTCAATGAATCAAGTAGGGTTAATGATTGGGAAAGGGGTTTTCAGGCTAGTGAAGGAAAATAAACATTGATTAGTACGGATAGTTAATTTTTTGCTGGCACCTGATTGGCCTGGTTGCCATTTGGCGGTCAAATACGATAATGTATGAATACCCTTGCATGTTCATGTGCTGAAATGTGCTTCTAAATTTAGCATTTTGAGTGATTACATCTGGAAACTTTAAGGACTTTTGCGCATCTCTATGGGCTTCAAATTTGTGAACTGTAGTATCCAGCATTGAGAAACTTAATTTTTCATATATTACCCATTGGAAGAATTGTTCTGTCAAGTGCTGAATATGCATCAGGATTTTTTAAAACAGTTCCATCTCAAGACTTAAACAACACAGGCAAAGATGCAATAATGAAACATTGATTTGTGTTGTACTTGGAACTCAGGTAACTGAACCTAAAATCTCATCAAACCCAGGGATGTTAGATCTAAGATGTGAAGTACTTGGAACACCGTAAGTGCTCCTGAAATCTCTTCAAGACCTGGTATGCTATATGCAAGAAGAGCGGTGTCTTTGGATGATCAAACTCTGAATAAACACCTGACTGAAAATTAATATTTTAGTGTTTACTCATCAAGTCAGGATGATATATCCAAAGCAAATATTGAGGAGATTTTATATCTCTGGACAGATCCTAATGACTTCTCTATAGATTAGCAAGTTATTCAGGAATTGAAGAGGGGGTGGGATTATAGCATTATTAAGATTGGACTCTGCATAAAGCACATTAACATTTAAATGAAATGCCTTGTTAAAAATGTTGTTTGTCGCTGTTCGGGTTCTAGTGTTTGCTCAATACACTGTCAACAATAATTCTCAAAAGATTTTTATTTTCCCTCCCTATTGCCTCATAGCCAAAATCTGATGTTTTGATTCTTCAGACTCGCGGTATCTGTGGATGAGCCTGTATACGTGTACATCAGCTTCAGCTCTTGAATACTGTATTAACGTGACAACTCATCTGCAGTTGTCTGGGATTGAACCAGCTACCCCTCAAATATGAGTTACAATCGTTGTCCCTATGAGGTTAGGATGGTTATGTCAGTGTGGAATACAGAAATTTGACACCCTATGATAAAATGTAGTGTGTTGAATAGTGTTAATGATTAGCTTCTGTGATTTCAGGTTAGAAAGAATGATAAATATTGATCAGTACAGCTAATTCAGTAGTCGTATCCATTTTCAAAACATTGGTACAGTTTTTAATTTTTTTTTTCTTCAAAACCTTTTGAATGTATTTTATGTTGTTCTTTAAGTATTTTTTAACACATATGAGGTATTTCGGGATGTTGGTATAGATATTTCGAATGTATTTTAGGCAATGGAGAAGGAAATGTGAAGCATTTTAACATCGATTTATGGGGTTTTTAGCCACAGGTAGTTATTTTCATGGCAATGGAACGTTTTAGGAGAAATTCTGGTGTTTCAAAGGAATTTTGAGAACATTAGCAGACATTTTCAGGGTATAGGTACAGGTTTCTTTTAAAGATTTTTTTCAGAACCCTCTGAGTGCACTTTGTTGTCCTTTAAGTATTTTTAACACATATGCAGGTATTTTGGGATGTTGGTATAGATATTTCGAATGTATTTTAGGCACTGGGACAGGAACTGTAAATCGACCTTTATTCATTATGAATGATAATACAATGACCGTCATTAAATATCACTGTTCTTTTCATTCATGTAATTTCATTATGCTTAAAGCAAAATTTTATCTTAATCATACTTCAGTATGATGAAAGTCAATTTTTTTTAATTTCCGTAAAGTGAATGATATATGGATGTACAAGTTTACTGAATTCACTGCACCCATACTTTTTCATAATCAGTTATTCTTCGAATGCTGGGAGACTTTTTCCCCTCAATTCAAATAATGACTTGTATATGATTTTAATATTGCATTTTTTATAAATATCACTGTGGGATTCATAGAATAGTCCTATTTTGTTACTATTGCTTTGCAGCATGGTGGCCTTGGAGCACAGTGGTGGTTCCATCTCTCGGTGTGTGTAGATGTAACTAACTCATTCTTTCAGTAGCGTCAACTTCAGTGGAGATCATTACGGAATTCTCGTCCAGCTTCTTTGGTGCTTTTCTAGTGTCCTGAAACATAACAAATGAAAACATTAGTTATCACGTTTTGAAAGTGAAGTGCCAGGTGTCATGAAAAGAACTGCAGTGTAATATACCTTAAAGAGAATAAGAATCTCTTGGCCATTTTTTATGCGTGAATGTTGTTTCATAGAATTGGCGATAATAATAAGAGTAACAACAACAACAACAATAATAATAATAATAATAATAATGTAAGAGAAATTCTTACATTTTTGTATTTAGTGAATTGAAACATTGTACGGTGGATAGATTCTTCCTTGCAGCCTTGGATTGCTGTAGACTGCCCCTTTTGCTGATCTTAAAATGGAATTTTGCTAGAAGTTCTGGAAAATTACACATTGAACTTATAGAATCGTGTTTGACATTGTAATGACTGCTGTCCTGCAAAGAATTACATATTCCAAATATCATGGTGAAGATTATCAGTAATGCTTTTTATGGTTCTATGATGCTTATAGTTAAGAAAATGATATTAATACAAACTGTTAACTTGTTTTTTTTTTTTTTGGGTCAGAACCGCCAAAGATATGAATGTGAACTGGGAGTGAGTGAGTGAATGAATGAATGAATGAATGAATATATATGTGTAGGTGTACATTGATGAGTGTGCATCGGCGTGCATGCTGTGTACCCATGTAGACATGTATGTTGCAGGCTGAGTTTAGTGTGAGCCATTTTTATTAGGGGTAGACTGTGTAGACTTGTATCTATGTGTTTATGTATGTGGCAGGTCATTTTTACTGTGTATGAGAATTTTTATTATTGCAGGCTGTTCAGGTGATTGACTTGATAGACTTGTATCTATGTGTTTATGTATGTGGCAGGTCATTTTTACTATGTATGAGAATTTTTATTATTGCAGGTTGTTCAGGTGATTCACTTGATAGACTTGTATCTGTGTGTTTATGTATGTGGCAGGTCATTTTTACTATGTATGAGAATTTTTATTATTGCAGGTTGTTCAGGTGATTGACTTGATAGACTTGTATCTATGTGTTTATGTATGTGGCAGGTCATTTTTACTGTGTATGAGAATTTTTATTATTGCAGGTTGTTCAGGTGATTGACTTGATAGACTTGTATCTATGTGTTTATGTATGTGGCAGGTCATTTTTACTATGTATGAGAATTTTTATTATTGCAGGTTGTTCAGGTGATTGACTTGATAGACTTGTATCTATGTGTTTATGTATGTGGCAGGTCATTTTTACTATGTATGAGAATTTTTATTATTGCAGGTTGTTCAGGTGATTGACTTGATAGACTTGTATCTATGTGTTTATGTATGTGGCAGGTCATTTTTACTATGTATGAGAATTTTTATTATTGCAGGTTGTTCAGGTGATTCACTTGATAGACTTGTATCTGTGTGTTTATGTATGTGGCAGGTCATTTTTACTATGTATGAGAATTTTTATTATTGCAGGTTGTTCAGGTGATTGACTTGATAGACTTGTATCTATGTGTTTATGTATGTGGCAGGTCATTTTTACTATGTATGAGAATTTTTATTATTGCAGGTTGTTCAGGTGATTGACTTGATAGACTTGCATCTATGTGTTTATGTATGTGGCAGGTCATTTTTACTATGTATGAGAATTTTTATTATTGCAGGTTGTTCAGGTGATTGACTTGATAGACTTGTATCTATGTGTTTATGTATGTGGCAGGTCATTTTTACTATGTATGAGAATTTTTATTATTGCAGGTTGTTCAGGTGATTGACTTGATAGACTTGTATCTATGTGTTTATGTATGTGGCAGGTCATTTTTACTATGTATGAGAATTTTTATTATTGCAGGTTGTTCAGGTGATTGACTTGATAGACTTGTATCTATGTGTTTATGTATGTGGCAGGTCATTTTTACTATGTATGAGAATTTTTATTATTGCAGGTTGTTCAGGTGATTTGTTCTACCATAGGAGGGAATAAGGATTAAAGGTGGGAATGGAGGTAGGATTGGATGTATGTGCTCCAAGTTTAGCCTTCTCCGAGTGTCACGCCTTCGAACCTTGTGTACATTTCTGTAATGCACTAGTGATAATGGTACGATTCCTGATAATTGCGAATTATGATCTGATTGTGATGATCATCTTGATGTCTGTATTTTTTTCAGAGAAGAGTGGGTAAGGTCAATGGTTTCTCAGATTAGGAATGGATGGTGAAAGCTCTATGAGAGGAATTGTGGTTTGGGATGATAGTGATCTAGGGGCTATAGTGCTGTGTGTTGAGGGTTGTAATTGCAATTCACAGGTGATTAAGTTATTGGGTGATGAATACCATGGATTTACGTTTCGGTGGATGGTTGCATCATGCATAAACCGTTCCATGATAAGTCTGTCGCAATCGATTGTATAAGTCTGTTGTAATATCCGTCGTTCTCTGCTGCGAGCATATTGGGATTACTTTAACAGATCCTGGGTGTCTGTGTATTGTCCGACATCAGTGTCATCAAAGTAGAGTGATGATTGTAATGATTGGTGTTCTCTGCGAGTGTATAACAAATCTGGTAAGAGATTATCTGGACTACATCCTTAAGGAATTTCTCCATGATGAAGATATCACAAGAGACTGCTGAGCTAAATGGCACCCTTGAATACGAAAGATCCATTTCCAAGCCTATACATAATTAGAAACATATGAATTAGGGAATCCTTGAGATGCCATAATTTATGCATATGATAATGCTTGCTATCGAGTGCTGAAGAATTTGCTTCAGATAAGCCGTTTAAGTATAACACAAATTATGTAATAAACTAAATTATTGAATTTAATTCAGCTAAAGATGTTAATTCAAATACACTTATGTAAGCAACGTAAATATTGTAGTGTATAATCCTTTAGCTGTAATGATTATTAATACTCTCGATTACCTCTAGCATATGATATTATTGATGTCTGAAGTCTATGATGTTTATATAGCGCCCACAGTGCATCAATTAGCCTGCATAGATAATTTCAGATTAAATGACTGCTATCTGTCTATATTATTCTTTAGAAAATCTAAGAAAACACTTCAAAATATCAGTTGGGTTTAGAAGAAACACTTGTGTTGTTCAAGTAGTCAAACATTTGCTGCAGAGTAATATTTCACAACCTCGCAGTGAAAGGTTCCCAACACTTCTATAGCTGAATAATAAGATAACCATAGTAATTTCTTACCTTGCAAAGAATAGAATTGATTGGTGAATGAAAATAAAGCTCACTTGTTCAAATATCACGTTAAACCACAGTTCGATGGGTATTGAAAACACTAAGCATGAAGTTCTCTTCGTTGAATAGGCGACACAAGCAAGCCCCATTTCGCTAGATTATGAAAACTGTGAACTGTATGCAATGTAGACGGTTTATATAGGTTATTAAAAAATTAAGTTTTATTTATGGACGCTCTTTAACTACTATGGTTCTTAGCGTCCCATTCTATATTGGGCGTGAAACACCTGTAATTTTGCTCAGAGGCCTCTTTATCAGGCTTGAGGTTCTTTTACGTGCCGTAAATCTACGACATGGGACCACCGGCTTTACTTCCCTTCCGAAGGAAGCCGCGCTAACGATTTTTACGCCCGAAAAAATCCATCGCCCTCCGCCGGGTTTGAACCCGCGACCTTGGGAACTAGAGGCTAGCACGGTACCACTAGTCCACGGAGGACGACAATTTATATAGGTCTTTCATATTACTCCCCTTCCATAGTTCCCATGTGTTAAACAAAAAAATACATTTACTATATGAGCTTATGGTATTTCATCAACACTCGATACAAAATATCTCATGGCCCCCGCCCCTCGATCCCTCTGTAATGATTGAGCTTAAGAATCCCGGATGTGATAAATTTTGTGCTAACATTATCTTGTTTAAGACAGGGAATGCTTTGTTACTTTTTTACGCTATGAAACATGTATCTCTGTGGGTAAGTTCTGATTCAGTCTTCACAGTGTTCCGGTAGATATTTTAAGGGGATTCACTTTAATTTTATTTAATATTTTATTGTAGATACAATTGGAAGTAGACCTAAGAGGGTTGTGTTCTCCATTCTCAGGCAATTTATTTATTTTATCCAGTAAAGCTGTTATGACCTTAATGCGGGTGTGTGTGCACATATATATATATATATATATATATATATATATATATATATATATATATATATATATATATATATGCATGCATTATGTGCAAGAGAGAGGGGGAGGTGGCATCGTATGTTCCACGACGGTCTGGAAATGCTGTCCTTGTTTTTTATTACCCCTCCAGAATTGAGATTGAATCTACAATAGAAGGGGTCATTTAGATATTTCTTGCTATAAAAGCAATCACGTGTCTGGAAATGGCACTTAAACTTGCCCTCTCCAAAAAGATTTGTTACATAACATTATGTGCACCCTCTGTCGGAAGTCATGAATGTCTTGTTGTAGCCCGTAACTACTTGGGTAGCTCTGTGGGAAACGTTAGGATTCATTGTGCTTTAACAGGAATTGTAACTGACTTTCATTTTATTTCATATTTCATTGTAGATACAGTTGGACAGTGAAGCTGTTATGATGTGTGCATGCCATCTCTGGTTAGCAGTGTGTATTAAGAGTAGGGCTACTCTGCCCGGCTCATTCAATGGGAGCGGTAGAAGCCGCTACAGGGCTAAATTCAGTCGACATCTATGGTGGGGTGCTTGAATTAAGAGAAGGGACAGCGGCCTCTCTCGCTTTACAAATTAGAGAGGGTGGCTTTTAAATGTATGGGAAACCGAGTCGTCTACGCAGAGATGCGGGTTGCAACCTGTCCCAAAAATTGGTATCCAGAACTTATCCTTGTAGCGTATTAAGGTTGCTTGTTTGTGTGAGAGAGAGAGAGAACAATATATTTTGCCAACAGATATTAACACATCCCTGTCTCGATATTTTGGATCTGGTTGTTCTCTTCACTCTATGTTTAGAAGACTGAATATTATTTCGAAATACATTGTACATCACTTGAGAAAGGCATTTAAATTCTCTTCCGCGTCGAACTCCTTATAACATTGGCTAATTTTGAAGATTTAGAAGCTAGTAACAGTGATGTGTCATAATTCACCAAAAGCAGCCAGATAAATCAGCAGTAGCACATCATTTCTGGTCTTCAAACCATGATATCACTCCAAACATAAAACTCTTAAAACCGATCAACAACAGCAATGAATTGGACATCTGGGAAAAAATACATATTGTCAAACACAGGAATCACATAATGGATTTCAAACTGCCGCCACCCAACAGCCTTTGGAGGTTCATCAGCCCAGCACCAGAGAACACCACAAACCACACACATCCCCCAGACGATGACCGGCAAAAATCAGTTGAGAGAAAATGCTGACGATGGGAACAAGCCTTCTCCCGAAACGCGTTCAAGTAAGAATATCATAGTGATGTAGTGTAACAACCCTCAACTCTCTTTCCCCCCCCCTTATAACATGTTAGAGAAAGGCTATTCTCAACTCTTGCTTACAACTGTTTCACAAGTGGGAGTCTGTGAACGTTTCCTCTCATTTTTGTTTTTTAACACTTAAAGCTTTTCATTCGAGAATGATTCAACAATAACATGTGCATGTTCTGTGGCTTCAGAGGGAGCGTTAGCACTGGTGTTTGGTGATTTGTCATGAGTAAGATTTTTTTAATCCCCTTGTCATTAAGTATGGAAATCGCCGGCATAGGGCAAGGCAATTATCCCTTGCATCTGGGAGGAGAGGTTTAACTACAGGCAGAAAGGACTAGTTAACACGTATTATTCTCGCTTATCATATGTATGCAAAGGGCGAAATGAAGTCTTTTAATTTTTTAAAGAACCTTTTCATTCGTTAGGCGTGTTTGCAAGCAATTGTAGCTTTTATTCATGTATTTTAAAGTGTGTATATGAGTGTATGTGTGCGTGTGTGATTAGTGCTATCCTTTGTGTTAAGCTTAGGGCACTTTTGCGTGGGATACTTTATAGCGATGGTTCTCAAGGGGTGATGACACATGTTTCATAGCTGTCTGGGAATGTTAACATTGTTTTTCTTGCCTCCCCCACTGCTAACCTTGAATCTGTGCTAGAAGGAAGGTGGCATTTAGGTTGTCTTAGCTCTAAAAGCAATCACATGACGTGAAAATGATGCTAAGAAACTTCCCACTCCACCAGTGACCTTGAATATGCTTTTAGAAGGTGACATTTAGGTTGTCTTTGCTCTAAAAGCAATCACGTGACGCTAAGAAATCTCCCACTCCACCAGTGACCTTGAATTTGCTTTTTAGAAAAAAGCTGTCATTTAGATTTTGTCTTGCTCTAAACATGAACACGTGTCCAGAGATGCCAATTAAATATACATTAAACCCAATTAAACACCCATTCCACTAATTGATCACATGTGCTAATTACCTCTCACACCTCCAGTGACCTTGAAATTGTTTTTTAGAAGGAATGCCCCCTACTTCCATACTCTGAAATTACTTCGGTGCAACTCATTAATATACAGAGATGCTGTAGCCGCTTGGTATGAAATCAAAACTTCTCTGCCGTAACACAGCCTTGTAGGACTGGAAATGGGCTATTGATGCGATGCAGCTATACTTCAGTCAGCGTCTTGAGATAGTGGAAAGCATAAGGTAGAAAACAGATTGCTCATGCCCAGATGTGTTACGTGCAGTGGTACTTTGCGATAGTTGCCGCACCAGTTACATGATAGTCCTTAAAATACTCTGGCCAAAGTATACACCCCGGATGTTGCGTTATCTTACCTGTCGACTTAAATGGCATCTTCATTAGCCAGTGGTGTACTGGTGCTTTAGAAACTTATAATCATAACTTAGAAATTTGAGCACATAGCCATCCGTTCCCTACCTCAAATTACCAAAATACAGGGTGAATCAACTAAAACTTGCACCGCAAATATTTCGGAAATGGAAAGCGCTATTAATGTGCAGTTTTCACAGCATTGATTGGTAGTCAGTGGCTCGTACATTTAGCCTATAAACACATTTTAATAATACTGAGAAAGTGTATTTTTTGAGCAAACATACAATTTTTTAAATGGAACAATGCCTATTTTTATCAACAGAATAAAGGTAGGGTAAATTAGAATGTCAATGGTCTTTGTTGCAGGATTCTAGTACAAGTGGTTTACCAGAAATCGTATTTTGAAAAGTTTCCACCCCGACAATTGTTTGTCCCATTCAACCTACTTAATTGCTAGGTAAGATGTTATGTTTGTTTACATTGTGTTTTCTGTTCATTGATTGCATTGCGACTTTCTGGTCAGTTAGTTTGTGACAGTTCAAGCAGTAAGTGGTGAGTGGAAGATGGGGTTTACTAATGCAGAAAAAGCCAACATGCTCATGGTGTATGGAGAGTGTAGGAAGAATGCAGTTCATTCCTGTACGGTGTATGCGGAAACGTATCCCAACAGGCAATTATTTATCAACCTCTTTAACCAATTACGTGAACGTGGTACTGAAACACCTAGAAAACGTAACAGAAACAAACAAGTGACTGGAGAAGAGGCAGAAATTAATGTTTTGGCTGCCATTGTAGTAGATCCGCAAATTAGTTTCCGCACAATCGCACGTGGAAGTGGCATAAGTCAGGCAAGTGTACTATGCATTCTCCATCGACATAGGTTCCATCCCTATCACATCTCTCTCCATCAAGAGCTGCATGGAAACGATTTTGAGAATTGTGTTAAGTTTCGTACATGGGCATTAAGACATGATACTCCAGATTCATCACGTATCTTGTTTGGTGATGAGGCAACATTTACCAATCATGGCCAGGTAAGAAACATGCACTATTGGTCTGTTGACAATCCCCGTTGGCTTCGTCAGCTGGAACGTCAAGGTCCATGGAGTTTAAAACATGTGGTGTGGGATAGTGAACCATCAGCTCATAGGCCCTTTGTTCATAGAAGGAACAATGAACTCGCACAAGTATCGCAGCCTCCTGACAGATCATCTGCCACAGATGCTAGAAGACGCTCCTTTGCAGACTAGGAGGAACCTGTGGCTGTCCAGCCCATAAAGCATGAAGTACTACAGCCTGTCTTAACGGATTGTTTCCAAATCATTGGATTGACGAAGAGGACCTGTACCTTGGGTGGCCCGTTCACCGGATCTGAACCCTTTAGACTTTTTTCTGTGGGGAAGGCTGAAAGACACTGTCTACAACGATGTACCAACTACACCAGATGATATGAAATGAAATATTACTGCTGCCTGCTCTGAAATTTCCGCTGAAATGCTAGAATGTGTGCAGCAGTCTTTCCATAGCAGACTGGAAGCGTGTATTGAAGCTGCTGGTGGTCATTTTGAACACAACCTTTGAAGGGCTATGTTCTCTTTACTTGTAAGAATCTACAGAAGTATTGTAATTCCCTTTTGTTTTTTTCTTTAGTTTGTGCTACCACAGGTTGCACAAATGTCAGTGCATAAAGGTTTCAAAATAAGATTTCTCGTAAACCACTTGCACTAGAATCTTGCAACAAATGCAATCTTGCAATTTACCCTACCTTCATTCTGTTGATGTAACTAGGCATTGTTCCATTTAAAAAATTGTATGCTTGCTCAAAAAATACACTTTCTCAGTATTATTAAAATCTGTTTATAGGCTAAATGTAGGAGCCACTGACTACCAATCAATGCTGTGAAAGCTGCACATCAATAGCACTTTCCATTTCCGAAATATTTGTGGTGCAAGTTTTAGGTGATTCACCCTGTATATTATATGCACTGCCATCATGGTAACTTATTTCTTGGCCACTCTCTCCCATCCCTATTAAAAAAATTCTCCAAGTTGTCTTTTAAGGTAATTGAAATGTTATGGGAAATTTAAACTTCAGCAAAACATAATAAGTTCACATTATACAACTTCAAGTTTATTCAGAGTAACTTAATGTTCTTAAAAGATACTGATATGAATCAACATCATAATGTAACCTTTTGTAACTTTGATATTGTTTGTGCTAAAGCTTCAATTGATGGATATAAACATCTAATTTGCTAACCTTCCATTTATTTAACAAAATATCATTAAAGAATGTATCAAGTGATTTTTCCATTTTATAGCTGCACTTTTGTCCTGATGAACCCTCGAGTGCCGTGACACTTTGATGACTTTTCAGCCATTCTGTAATATATGGCTCTGACTTCCAGCATTGGAGAGGGATCATTTATGCATATGAATTAGCTGTGATATATAGTAAATGCACTTTTGAGTTTTAACCAAACGCTTCACACGACGAAAGCTACACCAAACAGGGACGCATGTATTACAGTTTCGCGGTGAACGTAAGTTGCGAAGTAGAAGTCATAGTGTGTTTAAGAGGGGAAAACAGGAGAAGAGAAAGAAAGAAAAGAAAAATTGGCGTACACCACAGTATGGTCTTAGGTTTTTCTCTTTTCTGGACACACTTTCAATCAATTATAAGGCTTCCATACCCGTACACCCCTACTATGACAGCACAAATACAGTGCTTTTCTTTCACATTGTACCTCTTTGAATTTCACTTCCAACAAGGGAATCTCGTGTGTAAAATCCAGTTTCTCTGTACTCCAACATGTTATTTTACAATGAAATATACCATATAAATGGAACCATGTTTTGTCAGAGAAGAATATTTAGTGAGGGTCAGTTACTCTATAATTTCGCAAAATCCAGCTACAGAAATTAACCTGATTCTGATGATCGCATTAAAAATAAGGTGTATGCAACATTCCACCATACATTTTAAGAACTAGAGGAAAACACCAGGCAAGAATTTCACTCAATTTTGGATATTGAACTCCCATTTCTCTTTAACAGGATGCATAAAAGCACTGCTCAAGTAAATTGCACTCAGTACCTCAAAATGTGTTGACTTAAAGCAAATCTTCCTTTGTAATGTTAATACATTACTCTTTACTGGGCAAAAACTTTTAATTGCAAAAGCCAAGACAGTTTTTTTTTTGTGCGATCATGTGACTTTGGATTTTATAACAGAATTATGGCAAAAACTATTTACAATATCTGTAACAATAAAGTTTATATATTCATGGTCAACTAGAACAGATACATAGTTCTTCACCAAGCTTGCATATTTGCTTACCTTCCAACTTGTGGAATCGGGTTAGTTTCCTGATATGTATGCATTTATTTTCCATAATGCTATACAAAAATCTTACAAGTTTTCATACATTACTTTGAGTTGCTATTTTATTCTTTAGTCCACCATGCATTTTAACACCGTGGTTATTTATGTATGGTGAGTCATAATCATAACAGATTCATGTTGCTTTATTTTTCTAAGCCATTTTTCTCTTACTCTCCCCTATATTCTCCTATCCTTTTTATATCCCCCTCCTTTTGTATTTTCATTATCCTAACTTTTAATACTTCTTTGTTAGCATTCTCCCTTTCTTTAGGTAAAAACTGATCTCTTCACATTCAATTATATAATGTAAGTCATTATCTGCCTCTCCACAAAGAGGACACCAATCCAAATTCACTCCCTTCCTATCTCCCCTTAGCCTATGTGCACTTAATCTAGGACAGGCTCACTCTTCTCTTGCTAACCTATTACCTATATTCATGTACTTTTCCCTTCCCCAGTCCACCTTTAACTGTCTATATAGTTCCAAACTTTGAAATAATTCTTGTCTCTCTATTGTCTTCCACTCTGTTCCTCACTTCTTTCCAGAAACCTTTAACTAACCCCTCTCTCTCATTCCATAAGTTACCCATTCCTATTTCCTGTAGGATTCTCCTTATTCCTTGAGCCCAGTTCATCCCAGCACTGGATTTTTCTTGCATTATTAAACATTGCCTCAAGAAATTATGCTCGGCTAATGATTTCAATCTATGCCAATATTTAAGTATCCTTTCTATCATGCCCTTGCTATCTACTCTTCCCAACTCCAACATTGCTGCTCCATTTGGTGATGAAATGGATAAACCTAATATACATTTACAGAACGATCTATGTACTTTATCAACCATCTTTCGTCCTTTGTCACTTCCCCAAATCTCTGATCCATAGACCATTTTTGCTTCAACTACAGCTTTGTAAACCTTTCCAACCATTTAATTTGCATATCTGGTATTTTCTTTAAACATATTCTTATGGTAGTCATTGCTAATCTTCCCTTAGCTAAGGCACTTATCTTGTGATCATTCCATCTCCCATTACTGCTTATTCTCACTCCTAAATAATCAAACTTGTTTACTATTTGCAACTCTTCCCCTTCCACATAACTTTTCCTCCTTCAATTTATAGCCCTTTTTAAATACTATTATCTTTGACTTCTTAAAATCTATTCTTAAACCCCATTTCTTACAAAATGAATATATGATATGGAGCATTTTTGTTAGACCTTCTACTGAAATAGAACCTACCACTAAATCATCTGCAAAAAGTATAGCTGGCGCAAAACTTCTGGAATCGTGACTCTGATTGCCACACCAGCTGTTGAGCCTAGGAATGGTTTATGTTTAGCTTACTCAACGAAAGCGATATAATACCTTTGCTTACTCACAGTGCAGAGCACATACAGTCTGCATAAAAAGTGTTCCACATCTGGTTGTAATTTCAAAGAGAGCAGTACCTAAATAGTGCTTATTTTATATTTCTGATATTTATAACTATGGCTCCTATGTTTTCAAAGTTAAGTGGTGGGTATTACATAGTCAAAGCAGGGAAATAATTGCAAATGTCCTAGACTTCATGAAGCAAGAAGCAGAGATGAAGGAAGAAAATATATGTTCACTCGAGTTCCACGAAAGCCTTAAGGTAGTGAAAGCAACTGGTGTTTCACTGAGTTCTGTTTCCAGAGTTCTAAAAGACAAGAAAAAACACATGGATGAAGAAGTACCATTTGACACACCTGGAAAGAAACATTACTTATAGGTCCCTAAACGTTTTACAGAAATAGACGATTTCGAAAAATGTGTCATTCAGCGCACGATTCACAATTTCTATGTGGAAGAAAAAACTGTGCCAACAATAAGCAGATTGCTCATCAAGCTGAAAGACAGCATAAGCTTTCAAGGTGTGCTACAGTCTCAGAAAAATTATCAAAGACTTAGGATTCAAGTGGAAGAAAATGAAATTAAATAGAGTTCTAATAGAAAAGCATGACATACGATCTCAGCAGGAAGAGTACCTTACTCTTCCCCGGAGGTACAAATCAGAGGGTCGAACTATAGTGTATGAAGATGAGTCATACATACACAGTAGTCATACAACATATAAAAGTTGGAGTGATGAGAGCGAATTAGGTTTGCGAGCACCAGTTGCTAAACGGCAAAGACATTATCGTTCAAGCTGGTGGAAAGATCGGTTTCGTGCCAAATGCCCTTCTCATTTACAAGTCGCAACAAAAAATAGGAGATTTTCATCAAGAAATGAATACAGAAAATTACATGAAGTGGATCAACACCATGTTCATACCTAATATGCCTGCTGGGTTAAAAGGTGGAGAGAGGTTATATGGAATAAAAACTGGGACAAGCTAAACAAAGAAGCAGTAGCATTAAGAATGTTGGTAAGCACAAAAGTAGAAACAATTAAAATGATGGGGACATTTTTAGGCAACACAAGGGATAAGTGGATAAGGAGCTTAAGAAAGGTACAGCAGACGGGCATAGTTTGGAAAGTGGAGAGATGGTATAATAGCTTTATCCCATATATACAGCCTTGGGGCTAAATATGGGAGAGCTAAAAAACTGGAGCACTAGATTTAAGTTTTAGATGTAAGTTTTATTTGTATTATTGTAATAATGATGAAATAAATATTACATTACATTACCCATAAAATCAAACTATTTGAAACATCCTTTGAATATAATGGTCTTAAAATGTTTAATTATCTCCCAGGGTACTTAAAAAATATAACCTCTGTAAATAAATATAAGGCAGAATTGCACAAGTTCTTTGTAAAAAATCAATTTTACTCCCTAGATGAATATGTGGAATATTGCACAGGGAAAAGTTAAGTTTAATTGTGAACTTGTTTTGTAACATGATCCCTGGTTTTATTCTATCTGTGGGAAATACGTTGGAGCAAGTGACTACCTGAAGACTACCTTCAAGACTGGCTTTGTATTTAACATTATAAGACTAAAATTGTTTATGTATTTACCCCATGTATTTTATTGTATCCATACTTTGAGTAGGTTTATGCAATTGTACATATGTTTTATATTTCCTTTGATGAAACCAATAAGTCTGTATGATTTCTAATGGTGAATAAATCTGAATCTGCTTGCACTGTCAGTACACAACCATCTCTTGATGGAACCAGAGAATAACTGATACAACAGCATACAGCATCACCATCCATCCAGTTTAGTTTACCAGTGACACTATGTGCCCAGTCCAGGAACTCAATGGCTTGTTTTATATTGTGTAGCAAACTTTCATTACCACTACTACCATTAAAAGTTAAAGAAAGTGAAGAGTTGAGATTTTATTGGTGCATGACAAAGTGAAATTCTAAAAATTACATGCTGTAACTCAAAGCTTTATTGCAACTAACATTAATAATAGGAGTTTATTTTGTTGTGGAAGTGTAGTTCCTGTCAACATTTATATGAAAATAGAGATAATGGTGCAAAGCCTTATTACAAATTAAAAAATAAAATGCAGAATGAAATAGTTTTAAGAGTATAAAACAAGGGGTATTTGCTTTAAACACTTACAAGCAAACGAACAATGGTAAGCTTCATTGTAAATAAATGAAAGTGAGGAAATAAAATGTTAATAGTCCATTGCAGAACACACATGCTATAAATGTTTTCATGAAAATGGAGATAAAGGCAAATTTCACTGCAGTAGAGTAGATTGGAGCCCATTTTCAATTTTAGCACATGCTGAAATGTATTTAGCTAAAGTACTGTTAAAAATATTCAACACAGAGTAAAGGAAATATTACAATGAGGTACAAGTATGACATTTGTTTTGTTTCTGCAATGCATATAGAAGTACCAGCTTTAATACCAGCTGTGCTAAAAAATGTATAAAAAGTTATGAATAAACTTTAAGATTTGAATGTTGTATGACTAAGTGTTCTTGCTTAACATTTGCATATAAATAAAAAAAAAACAGTGGAGAGCTTTATTACATGTTAAAGAAAATGAAGAATTAAATATTATAATGATATGACAAACATGTTTCTTTAATCCTGTCTTGAACACAGTACCAGAAAATGATGCTTAGTTGGCTCTTGCAAAAATGTCTAAGATCTCGTCAGCTTTAATTGAAATAAAAGAAGTCTCTTGAATTTCTGATTTAATTTTCACCTTAACAACAGAAGTTATGACCTCAATAAGTTCATTTTGAATATCTGGTGAAGTCCTTTTCAGTGTTGATGTAGTCTGCAAATGGTCATGTAACCGATTCATTTTGAGCAAGTAAATATAAAAGTTCTAAATAATTGCCCCTGGATCCGTTATCTTCTAGGTGGCCATAAAGGTAATTCTTGTTTCCACAAATATATGATAGTTTGAATTATACGTCCAAGAACCTCTCTATTTAATGTTACCTTTTCATTATGTTTTATTGCTTGAAGATGTGCAGCTTCTGAAAAAACACAGTCAATCCAATGTCTTACTAGGAGCTGAAATTTCTCTTTATTTAACAAATGCATCTTTGATTCTTGAAGTTTGGTTACTTTTTTAATAAAGTTACTTAAATCAGATATGCCTTTTGTGCACCACTCTAAATCTTTTTTGCCAAACATGATGCAAAAGTAGCAATGTATTTTATTTGTTTCACAACTACCTGTTAGTCAGGAGAACTTTTCATAACATGAAGATTAAAATTGGCGAGTTTGCTTTTTGTTAATCTTCTTAATATTTAATTTTGGAGTAGGCCGTTTTGCCTTCAACTCACATTGCTCTTCCTAAGTATAATATGATAGAGGCTTTGTAAGATGTTTAACAAGTCTAATGTTTCAAGTATATCACTATTGTTATGATATTACATACACTTTACTACATTTCACAAAGAAAATTGAAATGTGCAGTGGAAACACTAATACTATAGCCGATGTGGTATGCCATTCATTGTTATGAAATAAATAATGGTCATAATACACATTTTGAGTTTATGTACTACAATAACTTTATTCACAAAGACACACAATTGACAGTACCTCAACAGCACTCTGGAGACAGAACCATGCCAGTATAAGGCTGAATGCTAGTGTATAACGGTGGATATGTGAGGGGTTTGCAGAGGGGAGAGAGGCAGGCAGGAGATTGGCGAGGGGTTTGTGAGGAGGTCACCCTAGCCATATCACATGCAGGCATTGAAACGCTGGCACATCTCCATGTAAGTCCCTGTTTTTGAATGGTACGGATTGACTTGTAAATCTTGTGTATGCTAGTTTAGGTAATTATAGCTGGTCAGCACTATGATCTATGAAAAAGTCACTACTAAATGGCTGTAGAAACTAATTTTCCTGCATGAAAGCTATTACAAAACAAAATGAATATAAAAAATTAAGCACACAAAACCAAGGGGAATGCTCAGTGTACAAGTGCCCCCTAAAGCGATGCCCTGGTCTCATAAGAATATGAGATATAGGTAGTTACTGAATTTTTTCAAATAAATAAAATATTATCATTGTAACTGAAGTATGTCTAATTTTATAATTACACATTTAATAACAATTCCCTTCCTCCTTCTCATTCCTTTTATCTTAATAGTGAGGAATTCATCTCTGGTTGCAATAGTTGCCCAAGTTACACTTTTTCTAACCTATACAGGCCTATAATGATATATAATAAAGCTATAACAAAAACATATCTTATTAATTTTGGACAAATAACTGATTTTACATGAAGCCAAAAACTGCATTTTTAAAATGTTTGCCTGTATTAGTTGCTATGGAACTAGATACATAAGCATACTTTTTCTCCCACATAGAGAATAAGCTAAGTGGCGTTTTATCAATTTCTTCAAAGTGAGGCTTTAAAGGAGCACACTCAAAAAACCTAAATATCACTTATTTTAAAATGATTTGCATAGTAACATTGGAACCCTTTTTTAATGTATTGCTATTTAAAACTTTCGGTCAGATAATGTTTAGGAAATAGCTAAGTTTTCCTTACTACTATGTATTTGTCTATATCAACCCATTTCATTGTCTTTTTCTGGTTGTCAAGGGAAAACTTTTAACAATTCCAGTTGCAAAATAAGCACAGGAACAGATGCATTTTATATAGTTAATAAACATTAAAACAAATGTAAAAGTTTAACACCCCAGGGACGGATGCTAGCTTTTAATAACAGCTTATGCGTTGCACTGCGAATTATAATGCAGTTCAAATTAAATGACATGGCAATTTCTGTTTTTGTTTGATCTTGAGCTTCCGCACCCATAAAATTAACTTTAAAAATCTGAGCCCCAAGAAAAGGAAAACAGCACACTGGGATTAGTGTACCCGGACTGAGATTGGTGATGGGCTCCTACGGTGACATCAAACGTGCAATGTTGCAGCCTTATTCCTAGGAGGCATTGGCTTATGTCTATGCCAACACTCAAGTAAATTAAATAAGTAGGTAAATGAAGTTAATGAAGCAAAAAGTAAATTTGATGAATTCCTTAAAAGTGTGCTATAATCATTTGAAGACATTTTCCCTAAGAAAAGAATAACCTGATCACAGGTAACAAAGGTCAAACCCTGGATTACTTCAGGTATAAGGAAGTGCTGTGAAAATAAAAGAAATTTATTCTTAATACGAGGGTTGGGGCAAAAGTCATGGCAACTATTTATTTTCTTGAAGATACCAGTCCGGTTTGAAAATGTAATATATACAGACGAAAGGACAAGGTGTTAGCTACATGTGTGGACAACGAATAGCACTGAAATATCGTAACACACTAATTTATTACGGTAGTAACAGGGCACAATGGCCTTCAAGGTGCAAAAGAATGGCAACACAGTACACATACAGTTGACACGACAAACCTGGGCCTAAAGACCCTCAAAGTAGTCCCCTGTTACTGTCACCGCATGCTGCCAACGATGTGGGAGGCGCTGAATACCATCTGCCTCAGCATTTGCCGCACCATGTGTGAATTGGGTCACCTGTTTGTGCACAGCATTAGCAATGTCCTCTCGTGTTGCAAACCGCCTACCACGTAGTGGTTCCTTAATCTTTCGAATGAGATCAAAGTCACAAGGTGAAATGTTGGGAGAGTACGGTGGGTGCTCCAATTCTTCCCATCCCCAACATCGCAGTAGCTGCCCTACACATTCTGCTTTATGTGGTTTTGCATTGTCGTGCAGGATTATTGCACTGTCCACAAGATCCGGACATTTCTCCCGAACGCCACGTCATACCTGTTGCACCAGGAAGTACCTGTAGTACTGTGCGGTCACTGTTCTGCCATGTGGAGCAACGTGGCAAACAACGACACCCCTGACATCATATGCGATGGTAACCATCAATTTGACTGGGGAAGGATTCTGACGGAACTTCTGCCTCCTTGGTGATCCAGCATGTCGCCACTTCGCGGACTGACGTTTCAGTTCTGGTTCATATGCCCTGACCCAAAATTCATCGATAGCGATTATTCGTGACAAGAATTGATCGCGGAGCTGTTGCCAGCGTGCAAGGTGGTCGGAGCATATTGCATAGCGCACCCACCTTTGAACTTCCGTCAGTGCATGCGGTACCCACCGCGATGCAATTTTGCGTAGTTGCAGCTCATTACGCAATATCCTGTGGATGGTGCGTTTCTCGATGCCACTTGCCATCTCTAACTCCAGTAGTGTCCATTGTCTGCCTTCATCCAGGAGCTGCTCGATGACGGCACGTGCCACGTTGGTCCGCACACTGACAGGTCGTCCCAAACGTTGCTCATCACTGGTTGACACACGTCCTTGCTGAAACTTTCCTACCCACCATGCTACTGTACAGTATGGTAGGGCATTATTCCCAAGGGCTTCCACTAATTCACTGTGATATTCCATCGCATTTCTCCCACAGAGAACGGCTATTTTGATGTAAGTGCGCTGCTCAACATGGGTTACTTCCATCTCGCACAACACTCACCAACTGACTGATCTCACAGCCCTCGCTGTCCTACTACCAACTATCACAGAGCCATCTGTTGTTCTGCATACACACTATGCCTGCAGAACTTCTACATGACACATATACGTTTGTGATCTGTTCACATATCTACAAGTAAAAAATAGTTGCCATGACTTTTGCCCCAACCCTTGTATATCACACAGGTAATGACTCAAATATTAAAGCACACAACAAAACATATTGCAAAATATTTAAAAAGGAGTAAATAATGAAGCAAAACGTGTTACTCACTAACCACTGATTCATCCAATAATGAAATTAAAATAATGTGGAATATAATAAAAATTGAAACAGGGAGAATTAATCCAAATAGAAATACTGCTTACATAACTATTGGAAATAAAGAAGTCAGTAATTATTGTCCATTGTTAATGCCTTTAACACCTATTTCCTTAATGCAGCAAAAAGCAAAACAAACAACTTCAACCCAAACTCAACTGGACTCAAAATTCTAAAAATGGCATATTCCAAGATCAATTGTAATTTAAGCAGGACTCCACAACTCCCAGAGGGATACAAAAGATTATTTATTACCTTGTTAAAAAGTAAAACTTCTCACAGGTGCGATAAGATTACCAAATTGTTAAAATATTTCTTACCAGAGTTGAGTAAGCCTCTTAGTCATTTATGCAATCATTCCGTTTTGTCAGGGATATTCCCCAGCAAAAATGAAACACTGTTGGTAAGCCTCTGCACAAAAAGGGAGACAAAAGCTTGACTTCCAATTATAGGCCCATCTCTCTTGTGGCAGTCTTTTCTTAAGTAATGGAGAAAGCTGTATATAATCGAGTTATACATGGAGTTCAAAAACATTCTTTCAACATCCCAATTTGGATTTAGGAAAAAAATGCCAACAGTAAATGCAAAATACATGCTCACTTCTGAAGTAGTAACAGCCTTGGATAAAAAGGAACTACTATTAGGAATATTTTGTGACTTAGCTAAGGCATTTGACAGCACAGATCACAACCTCTTGCTGCAAAAGTTAAAATTTTATGGCTTCAATGAGATCTCTATAAATTGGCTCAGATCTTACTTAACAAATAGAATTCAGAAAGCCAGAATTGATTGTTATGATTCTGATCCAGATGTTATTACTAAAGGTGTCCCACGAGGTTTTATACTTGGCCTTTGTTATTTTTAGTATTTATAAATAACCTGCCATACTATCTTAACAAAGAATTATCAACTCTGCTTTTTCCAGATGATACTAGTGTACTTACATCTGAAAAGTTGCATCAGCAATTAAGAGATTCTGTCAGTAAAGTGTTCAAACAACTCAACATTTGTTTTTAAGCTAATAAGCGTTCATTAAGCTATGATAAAGCAAACTTTATTCAATTTCAAATGAAGCATAAACAAGTAAATGAATTAACAATTAGGTACAACAATTACAACATAAGTAAAGTATCTGATACAAAATTTCTTGGGTTTCAAGTAGACGAAGAGCTCAGCTGGAGAAAACAGATATCGAGCTTAAGATGGTGGTGGCAGCGTGTGTTGCTTCTCAGGGTGATGTGGAAATTTGTTCAATTTCAGGTGAAAAAACAGTGAATAGTCAAGTAAATGCAAGTAGTAAAGAGATCAGAACGACAGAAATAAACGTAACCTGAAAACTATAGGCGATGGCGAAAAATGGAAGTACTCTCAAAATCAGCCTCAAAGTTCAGCGGAAAGCATCACTTCACTTCATCTGATAATCGACCTGCTTCATAAAGATCTGACGAAAACAAATGCCGAAGTAGAGCATCTAAAAAAGGAAAACAAATGGCTACGGCAGAGAAACAGTGAGCTGATCAAGAAGAATGACTACGAAATAGCGGATACTTTCATAGAAACAGTTAAGAGGAAAAGCAGAACTACTAGAACATGCAACCATATGGCGGGAAGAATCCCAGCAAGGGTACAAGATGTGGTGAACATTTGGAAGCAACAAAGGAAAAATAAAAGCAATACTAGAAATGTTTCAGACAATAATTATACCAATCCTTTACCAGAGTTGAGGTGGGAAACTGCTTTGAGCCCTTGAGCAGTAGGGAAGATGAAGAAAGTGCACGGGAATTAAGTGTGACTTCCGCTTCCACTGAAATGAACTGTGATCAAGATATTCTTTTGAACATGTATAAGAAGAACTCTGCAATTATAATTGGGGACTCAATGGTTTGTCATATTTTGGAATATCTTGCAGATGATGAAAAAGTATACTGTTATCTGGGTGCGGAAATCTGCCATCTTGAACAGAATTTTGCGGGGAACAAAGACGAACCCGATGTCATCATTTTTCATGCTGGCACAAATAACACTCACATTACAAGATCTCCAGATGAAATAATTGAAGAAATGGAAAGCCTAATATCAACGGGAAAGGATCTACTTTCTTGGGCCAAGCTGTGCATGAGTGGCGTTATATGGTGCTGGGATGAAGACCTTCGATACATCAACGCAATCGACTCACTGGATTGGGTATGTAAAGTTAATGATTGTGTATTTATTGATAGTAATGCATGGATAAATTATAGAGACTTAAGAAGAGATGGCCTTCACCTAAATAGAAAAGGTGTTGCTAAATTTGCATGTTTGTTAAGCAGGGTGATTGCGCACAACAAACAAAAAAACTGATCAGAGTAGGCTATGCAAAGCTTCATTTTGATAATACTCCTGTTGATAACAGCATAGTGATGCAAAACTCAGTGATCTTATTAAAATGTAACCAAAAGATTAACACTCAAACAAAACACAATTAACATGATTCATCAAAACATTTTAAGTATTAGAAATAAAATATTAGATCTTGATGTGCTACTTCAGGATAAATTAAAACCCATAGATGTATTGTGCCTAAATCAGCATTGGTTAACTGAACATGAGCTGGAAGAAATTAAATTGTCCAATTTTAAAGCTGTTAATAGTTACACTAGGAAATTAATGAAAAATGGCGGAACAGTAACTCTAGCTAAAGATTCATGGAAACCTAAGCCCATTTCATCCTTTCAAAATCTAAATGTTGAAGGACATTTTGAATGAAATATAGCAGAACTAGAACACAAGGTAGTTATTATATGCATTTACAGGAATCCACCAGGTGATGTGATCATTTTCATGAAAAACCTTGACCACATGTTAAATCAACTTAATATACAGTACAAAGTATAGTGTTATTGGGGGATATAAATGTTGACTTTTTAGGACACAGTAATAATAGACTGACACTGAACTATACTAAATACCTATGGTCTTAAACCAATGATAGATGTACCAACAAGTGCAGCTAATAGCTCAAGTTCTGTAATAGACCAGATAGCTAATAGCAGGAACCTAATCCCTAGTGAAGTGAATGTATTTGAAACAGGCTTATCTGACCATTTTGCACAATCACGATTAGGTGGGAACCAAAGAGAAATTATGGTAATCATAGTACTCTCCACAAAAAAAATATGCCGGCTGAATCAAAACAACTTAGAATACCAAATACTCGTTAGAAAAAGAAACCTGGGAAGAGGTATACCAAGAAACAACAATGGAAGGAATATGCTCTAAATCTATAAATATTTTCAAACATTATTACAATATGGCTTTCCCACTGGTTAGAGTGAACGTGAAGCAAAGAGCACCCAACTGGATAACTAAAGGTATAAAAATCTCTAGGGATAGACTGAGGCTATTAAGTGAACAAATGAAAAGACAAATGCTTCCCAAGCATCTATAAATTACTATAAAAAAATATAAAAAAATTTATAAACAAGAAATTGAAGCTGCCAAAAAGCTAGATAATTCTAAAGAATAAATCAATCTGAAAATAAACATAAAGCAATGTAGGATGCAAATCAATGAGGAAACCAACTCCAAATTCTTTTCCATGACAAATATCAAGCTACCAAAAGGTGGTACTATTATAAATAAACCTAAAGAGGTAGCTTATATCTTTAATGAACACTTTATAAAAATTACTGAGAATGTCCAAAATACTAATAATGCAAAAGGAACTGAAAACTCTAGTCATGAGCACTTTAACACACATTCACTATCTCTCGAACCATCAAACGAAAATGAAATATTAAACATAATTAGATCACTAAAGAATAAAAAATCAGAAGCACTAGATGGAAGTTCTAACTTCATAATTAAAAGCTGTAGTAAATAATTAAGCAAATCTTTAAGTTATCTAGCAAACCATTCAATTGAAAGTGGAGTGTTTCCTCATGAACTGAAGATGACAAAAATTAAACCTATCTTTAAAAAGGGCGACCAATAAGATCCTAATAATTACAGACTAATAGCAATACTCTTGGCCTTCTCAAAAGGTTTGAAAAGCTAATCTATAATAGGTTAATGAAATTTCTGAAAAAGTATGTTATTAATAGCTGACAATTTGGCTTTCAAAGCATAAGTCTACCAATATGATAGTAATGAATTTTGTAGATAGCATCTGCGATGTACTAAACAAAAGCAAACTTGGGGTCAAACTATTCCTAGATCTTACCAAAGCATTTGATATAGTGGACCATAATATTCTGCTAAACAAACTGCACAAAAGTGGAATCAGAGGCATAGGATTTAATTGGTTTCAATTGTACCTCAGCAAAAGGGAACAGGTAGTTGAGGTAAAGCATATGGCACCTAGAGGAGCGGAAATAAAAGTGAAACGATTGGGAAAAGGAATCCTTCAATCTGGAGTTCCACAAGGATGAATACTAGGTCCACTCCTCTTTTTTACTTTACATTAATGATTTGTCCTCATACTTAAAAAAGCAATGAAGTATCTAAGACCTTATTTGCTGATGATATGAGGATATTCATTAGGGGAAAGTGGAGGGAAAGCCTTAAAGAAAGCATCTCAACCACCGCAGAGAGGCTGCTTAATTGGTTTAAATCTAACAGCTAGTGGTAAATGAAAATAAAACTGTATCAATGAAGTTCCATCATAAAATATTCAAGACCTCTGAGAACTGTGATATCACAAATGGGCCTAAACTCCTGGAAAATGAAACCCACACAAAGTTTTTGGGCCTATGGATTGACAGTAAGTTGGGATATTCATACTGAAAAACTGGCCATTAAACTGAGTAAAATAAAATTTCTTCTTTATCAATTAAAGAAGAGAGTTTCTACAGAGGCACTCAGAATGTGCTACTTTGCATACTTGAACTCCCAAATATCTTATGGGATTGTATTGTGGGGTACTTCAATTAATAGTAATATAATATTTAAATTGCAAAAAAGAGCTATTAGTAGAGGTACCAAAAACCGAAAGTTGCAGAGAGCTTTTTAAAATATTAAACATTCTGGTACTACCATGTGAATATTTGAAACAGCTATTTGTTTACATTAAGAGAAATATGGCAAGTCTAACAACCAATGCCGTAGTACACAATCACAACACTAGAAATAAAAACAATTTGCATGATAGTTTTCATAAAACCAGCTTCTTTGAGAAATCATTTAAATATACTGGTACTAAGTTATATAACCAGCTTCCTATATACTTGAAAAATTTAAATTCTGAACTAAGATTAAAAAAAGAAATCAACTTCTTATTAATTCATCAGTTTTATTCAACCAATGAATTCAGTAATCACTGCATAGGAATGACTTAAAATGATGTGAACATGGTCATCTTTTCCCCTTATTTAACTACTGCAAGGTGCAAATTATAACTAGGAAAGTTCTAATGCCAATTTTGTCCTATGTTGCAAATAACTGAGAACTGAAGCCTTAAATCAGCGAACAGGAAGACAGAAGACCCATCTCCAATGGTAGAACAACTGGAAAATCATTCAATCTATGCCAAGAATGTTATTAATACTTAATAATAATTAAAAACTGTTAATATTGTTAATGATTGCAATGTAAACACATTGATCTTTCTATATATTACTGTAAATAATGTTTGACATTACCCACGTTGCATTAGTATGACTTGAGGATGAAATAAATTACAATTACCAAAAGTTAGCTCTGCTTGCTTTACCTTAAGAAACTTAAAGAATCTCCCTAACCAAAATGTTTTAAGGACAGCATATTTTGCCTACTTTCACTCCCTGTTATGATATGTAATAATTTTCTGGGGTAATTTGGCGTACAACAAGTAATTATACTACAAAAGAAGGTCATACGCATTATTTGTGGTGTTGGGCCCTGTCATTCCTGTAGACTCTTATTTAAAACCCCAAAAATTCTTATTCTTACTGGTAAATACAAATATTCTCTCTTGAGCTATCTTACAGATAATTATGATAACTTCACAACAAACCATGATCACAATACAAGACTGCAGGCAATTTGCAAAGACCAGCAAACAGCTTAAAACTGTTCCAAAAAAGAATGTTACTATCTGCAATAACAATTTATAATAACCTTTTATGTTACCTAAAACTACTAGGCAGTCCTATTCAACATAAAATCTTCAAGGAAGATTTAAAGTCTTTCTTATATACTCACTCCCCATATAATTGTTGTCCTGCTGTAATGCATGTTGAGAAGTTTACTCCTGAAATGGTGATGATTTACAAATTTTCATCTTTTCTTAGATAATGCATGAGGGGGAAGAAGAAAAGAGAGAGAGAGAGGGAGAGTTATTCTTGGTGATGTTATTAGCTAAGCTGCATATTTCAGAACTGTAGACATGTTCAATGTTGCTCACGGTGGGGCCAAATGAATGAACAAACAAACAAACAAACAAACAAACACACAGTGAAAAGCTAAGAATTTCATATTGGGGAAGGAAAAAGAGTGATCCATGTTTCCAGATTTAAGTACACTGAACAACAAATCAAAATTAGGAAAATCTACTCAGATGGGGCATAAAATACAAGTGTTTCTACATCAGATCACAGCATCACAGTTGTTATATTCAACAGTTTTGCATATTGTGATGCAGCGATGGCCCAGGGTTATTGGGAGGTCAGTGCTGGCAAGTGAGAGATAACAGAGATGAGTTAATGCTCTCGCCTGGCATGAACACAAGCTGCTATCGGCAGACAACCAGAATCTTCTGGAAGTTCTCCCCCCCCCCATTCACCTCCAGATAGTTCTAAAATGTTCTATGGAAGATTCCATTGTCTATATAAGTAAGTGTTCTCGCGAGAGCAGTGAATGAGTTGAGTCAGTCAATTAGTGAGCGAGTGGTTTTCTGGTGCGACTTCAAGTGCAGTTCTACAAGTGAGTCTGTGATGACAACTGTGACGTGCAGTGAGTGCTGCTGCTGCAGCATGAGAGATGGAAGAAATCTTGTGTTTGACTACCCAGCAAGTGAACCATTCAGAAGAATTGGCTATGTTGTGTGAACTGCATTATGCTGCTACATCAAGAAGGAAAGTGAAGTGACAGGGAAACTGAACTAGCTTACATTAGTGAAGTGACAGTGTGAAGTAAGTGAAGTCTCAGTGAAGTTGAACTAGGTAAAAACAGTGAAGTGACATTGAGAATATTAAACAAGTGACAGTTGAAAAATTGGACAAAATCACACTGGTGTCAGGAGTGGGATAAAATGCTATGGTGGAGGAAATGATTAAAGAATTGTTGGATGTAATCAAGATGGAAATGAAATCTGGAATGGAGAAGATGGAAAATGGAAATGAAGAGTGTTAAGGAAGAAATGAAGACTGAAATAGAGAAAATGAAATCCCAACTAGGTTTCGTCATTGGCAATGTATAATCTGAGATAAAAGCAATGGTGGAAGCCCTGAAGGATGACAATGCAAAGGAATTAGAAGGAACTAAACATAACATGGAAGATAATATTAATGCAATGGATGAGTGTCTGGACCAGCAGATGATGGATAGTGCTGCAGCCCTGCACTCAGTCACAGTGCAGCTTACAATGAGTTGGGGCAAGAAGATCTTGAGGAGGGAGCAACTGGAGGATCGATACTGAAGGATAAAGAATCTGGCACATAACCCACATGGGTGGACATTTCTCCCAGAGGACTGACTTACGAGAGCTATTGGATGCAATGGGACACACTGGTGGTCAGGAACGATTTATTGAAGAGTGTGAAGGAGTTTGCAGATGGAAGAACTAGGGTGGAACAGCTGGTGCTCTTGAAGAGTATGGTGAAGCAAGTCCTCGAGGAAACCCATGTCAGTAGTACCAACCTGGATGCAAACAACACCTCGACAAAGTTACATACATGATTCTATTGGTTGAATCTTCGAAGCGATGTGGAGAGGTAGTGCTCACAATGCGACACATGTGCAGCAGGCTCTGGGCCCCCCCACCTCATACAGCCCCTTCAGTGTTGAGTGCAACATGAAAATGTCAGGGCACCAACAGACAAAATGGGAGACAACTGAAGTTGGTAAGTGACTGGATGAAGACATCAATAACCAACTGGGGACCAGTGCCGGATTCCAAGAAGGTGACCTCGTATGGCTCTATTGTCCCACCAGGACTAAAGGGAAGTCGCTAAAACTGCAACATTCCTGGAATGGCCCATATATCCTTTAAGTCCTGACCCTCATGATAGCGAGGTTTCAGTAGCCAGATTCTTTTTTCTTTCTAGGTATCACGGACCGCATAAATGCCAGGAAGCAACAATAGTGACGGTCTCTGCAGTTCATGTGGTTTACGTATCTGTCAAAAGATGACTCCTCCTGTTTAACAGCTGAAATACTGCTTCCTTTGTATGCAATATTTGAGTGCCATGCAGCCATGAAGAAGTTATTGTGGTAACCTTGCAAGCTTTCAGTTGCTTTCAATTGCACAGATAAAATTATGTTTTGTGTGTTTAGACATATACAGTTCATCACGTGCTTGAGGATTAGGCATTTAATACTTTAACCAGTGCAAAAGGTGAGTGCATTGCAATTACTCTGTTGCATGTATTTCTTCATTAGTAAGTGTGAAATATATACTTAGATGATACATCTAACATGTCTGTGAACATACATGCACATGTATGTATATCGTTTACATCCTTTATTGAAAGTAATTCAGACGAAACATGTGTTTTAGATCGGAATAACACGCAAAAGGGTTCAAATTGAGAAAGAGATTCTGCAAATGCTATTAAATTCGGACTCGGAACTGAACTGTTTCTGAGATGAGAATGAACTTGACATTTCTTATGAACCACCACAATGTGATTCTGTGTCTGAAATAGATGAGAATTTATCTGAGAAGCAAGCTCCTTTAGAATAAGACTTAAGTGCCACATCTGCTTCTAGAGATACATTGTTAAGTAAGGGCAGAAAGTCAAAAAAGTAACAAGGACAAATCTTGTATTATATTTACATTGTTAGGTAGCGGTTTCAGGAGGTCTTCTAGCTGCCCCAGCAAAAAGCAGGTGAGTTATGAATGACAGTGAAGAAAGTGATGGAGATGGCAATATTCGTGTCAAAAGATTAAAATGTTATAATCCTCTGGCTGAATCCCCATCGACTGATAAAATATAAAATGGCTATGATCATATCCCGAATTCTGACAGTATCATAGCTCCCCATATGTATCGACTTGAGAACTGCACAAGTCACACAAAAATGAAATGTGAAAAATGTAATGTTAAACAAACAATCATAATGGTTTCAAAGATTATACTAATCTACATTTTCAAACTTTTTGCAGATGATTTCTTAAAAGTAGGTGTTCTTGAATCATGTTTTTATGCTGATTCCAGAAATAACTTCCGTTTTTTTCTATCACGTCAGGTTTTTACACAAAATAAGAAGTAATGTTTTGACAATTTTACTAATGAGTGTAGAAAAGTATTCAAATACCATTTCACACAAGGTAAGTTTTTATTCAAGAAACATTTTAAGAATACTCTCAAGAACTCCCCTAATTTATTTCATGACTACATTTTAACAAACAAGAAGCCAAAGTGTTTCATTTAATTTTTTTCAAACCTTCTCTTCTTTGACTTCCTTGCAGATCCTTGAAGATGACTGTCCCTCCTCAACATCCAACAGTAGTCAGCCATCATAGTTTCATTCCATCTCCCCTGGTATCTCCTCTCCATTTCCTTAATATCTTGGTGAAAACGTTCACCCTGCTCTTCACTATAATGTCCCAAATTTTCTGGAAAGTAGTCGATATGTGAATGCAGAAAATGCACTTTACACTCATGATACAACCCATCTTCTTGAAATTTTCCAACATTGTTTCGACAATGGCCTTGTAGGATCTCTGTTATTGCCTAAGAAGTTTTCAGTAACTGGTCGAAAGGCAGTCCATGCTTCTATTTCTCTCTTTCATTGTCTTCTCAAAATCTTCATCCTTCATCAATTTCTTTATTTGAGGACCAACAAAAATTCCAGCCTTTAATTTGTCTTGTATAATGAAGGGAAATTTCTTGGAAAGGTACTTGAATCAGGGTCCATCCTGTGGTAGAGCCCTTACAAATTGCTTCATCAAGCCTAATTTTATGTGTAATGGCGGAAGCAATATCTTTTGTCTCTCTACAAGTGGTTCATGCAGGATGTTTTTAATTCCAGGCAACAAGTTTCTCCGCTGTGGCCATACTTTCACACTCCAATGTCTTTGCTTTGCCCAACTGTCCCCTTTGCACAGAAAACAAGGCATTTTTGTGAACCCAGCTTGTTGTCCTAATAGTATTCCAATAACTCTGAAATCACTGCAGATACGCCATTTGTGTTCCTCGTATTGGATACTTGTTAAAAGTATCTTCATGTTTTCAACTGTCTCTTTCATTTGAACTGAATGTGCAACAGGAATGGACCCATATACATTCCCATTATGCAGTAACATGCCTTTCAGGCTCCTTTTTGATGAATCTATAAAAAGTCTCCACTGAGTAGGATCATGTTCAATGTAATAAAAGTGCATTAACTCATTTATGGAATTGATCTGTGAGAAAAAAGGAACTAGCTCTTGTTCTCTGTGTCTGTACCATGAGTAATGTGTTCCTGGTTCCAGAAGATTCTTATTTTTAAGACGGGAGCCTAACAACTCTGCAGACTCCTTAGACAAATTCAAATCACGTACTAGATCATTTAGTTCACTCTGAGAGAACAATTGTGGAGTCACATCATATTCAGGGTGGTAGACATCATCAGAATCGTCTTCGGTGATTGCATGAGGTTCACTTTCAACACCATCTTCTTCCAAGTTCTCTAAAACAGCTGGAGGAAGAGGAGCAGGCAGATCTTCTCCATGTGGAACTGGCCTGATGGCTGAAGGAATACTTGGATACACAATGTGTTTCTTATTTTTCGAATTGCACCCCTGAACATTAACTAAGTAGAAATAGCAGTCTTTAAGGTGGTCTTTAGGCTCCCTCCACACCATAGGAATTGCAAATGGCATGCATGATTTCTTTCCTTTTATCCACAATTTCAACCTCTCAACACAATAGCAGCTAACTGTCTTTGGAGCCCAGGCCTTGTCTTGGTCACCAAGTTTCATTTTAAAATAAGCATGGTACAATTTCTTCACAAAGTCTGTTATATCAGTTCTCTGCTGAAGCACTGTATAATTTCCACAAATGTAGCAGAAAACATTTGGATTGTTCACACACTTGCGTGTAGACATAATGTATTTATAACTTCAATCACGATATAGCACTGGTAATGCAAGCCTCTGATATTAAAACAATGCCTAAATTACAAATAGCAACCAGCATCTACAGGTGTAACAACCTAAAGACTTACAAGTCTGTATTGAGAAATTTCCCTCCAAGAAGTGATAAATTTCCCTTCAACAATACTCATCATCTAATGGCTTAACTCTGTATTTTTGAAGTGAAATTGTGTAAAACTGTAGCAGTTCTGAAATCAGCATATAAAAGTGAGTCAGAATCACGTATTAGTTTTCAGTCATCCGATATCATGTAGACTAGTGTTATCATTTGAAAACGTAATGTTTTCAAGTGGAGCATTAAAAAAAAAAAACCATTTTCGCTAGTGCCTGATATTCCGAACATCATCTTTCGTTCTCTAGATGGGGGGGGGAATCTTAATTTATCCTGCATAATTTATCAGTAAATGCCTAACCCTCACCATCGTGAGGGTGCCATACCCATCAGGCCACCGAAAATTTTTTTTCTGCATTTTTCTCCTTCTCCTTAGGAGTGGAAAATCATAAAAAAATTAAAATATGTTTTGTAAAGAAATAAATATTCAGCTCTTAAAGGGATAAGGTGATCACCTGTATCAATATGGTATACCGCATTCAGCGTCAACCCCAAGGAAAGCTGATGGCGGTGAATTTTGATCGGCTTGCCCTGTATCACAGAGTGCTCAGGATGACCAGCTCTGAGGAGGGAGTTGTGTGACACAGTAGCTATGCCCAAGGTTATCGGGAAGTCCACACCAGCAAGTCGGAGGTAAACTGAGATAAGCAGCACTCTCGCCTGGCTCAAACACCAGAGGTGCTATCGGCAGAAAACCAGTATCTTCTGGAGGTTTCTTCCCCCTCACCTCCAGATAGTTCTAGAATGTTCTATGGAAGATTCCATTAGCTATATAAGCGAGGGTTCTCACGAGAGCAGTGAGGAAGTTAAGTCAGTTAATGAGCAAGTGGGTTTCTGGTGCGACACAAGTGCGATTCTACAAGTGAGTTTGTGACAACTGTGACATACAGTGAATGCTGCTGCAAGATAGATTGAAGTCTTGTGTTCGGCTCTCCAGCAATTGAACTATCTGGAAGAATTGGGCATGTTGTGTGTATTGCATTATGCTGCTACGTCAAGAAGGAAAGTGAAGTGATGGGGAAATTGAACCAGTTCAGATTAGTGAAGTCACAGTGTTAACTAAATGAAGTCCCAGTGAAGTTGAACTAGATAAAAACAGTGAAATGACAATGAGAACTTTAGAGAAGTGACAGCTGAAAATCTGGACAGACACAATATCAAGAGACAAGAAGGGACTGGAATAAAATATTGCAGCAGCACAAATCTTATATACATTCTTACATATAATAAATTCACTACCCTTGGGCATCTGAAAAATAAAATTAAACTTTCAAAGAGCTTAAAATGCTTTTGGCAAATAAAAATAGTTTATCAATAAAAACCACATTAAATTCATGTATGACTGTGCAATACCATACACAAATAAACCAACCATATACAATTTAATGTGCAAAGACCACAGAAAATCTTGTATCACTAAAAATAAAACAAATTTAAAAAATAAAGAACTCATTCTTGAAGTCACATTTTAACCCTCTGTCAGTTGCACCTTAATCCCAACATGGCCAACAATCTGCAGCAGACCTCTGGCTGATGGAAGAAAATATTCCCAAAGCGTATTCTAATTAAACATCCAGTAACCGATGTTGGTGTATTGAACTGATTTAGATTCTCTACATACATCACTGTTACTAACTATAATATATACAGTGGTTTTCTTTTACATTGTGACCACTACACAGCATCTCATGCGCCACCTGCCACAGTTCGGACTCCCACCAAAACAGTTACTATATCCCTGACAGAACCTCACATTCTTGCAGTTATACTTACAATTATAATAAGCACATTAATACTGTAATTATTGACTTGCAAGATTAACAATTTTATAAAGATATGATATGGCATAAATAAATTATTTTCATATATTAAAATCTATGCATAATGTAAGGAGTTACAGTTCTGCAGGGGATAAGAAGTTAATATCAGGCAAGTCATGTGATGGCAAAGTAATTAGTTAGAAGTCACAGTAGCCAAGGCAATTAAGTGTTGTGGCAAACTCAGTCAACAAGAAACCCATTACCTCAAGGTTCAGGTAATTAGAACTCCGTACTTTCAGAAATCAAGAGAGATGATGAAAATGCACGTATACCAGTTCTGAAAATTATAAAGGGAAAGAATTCTTAGAATTTGCAAGTCAAAGAGTAAAAGCTGTGTTTCAGATGTAAATAAGAAGTTTAAGATTTGGTAACGTATAATGTAGGAACTTTGATGGGGTAGTCATGAAGTAGGCGAGACTCAAGTTGATAAAAGAGCGTGTATTTCTAAAATTAGGGTTTCACAGTATTTTACATTTTAAAGAAGTATTTTACTGTGATCGATTATTGGCAGTCCATTGTGCCTAAAGGCTGCACTCAGGTTCCCATATACTTGATGGTAGCCACAAGGGGATTTGCTGTTTAGATTACAGCGTTTCATGGCAACTTGTGCTTCTCATTGTTATTATGTAAACAGTTACTTTAAACCGTAAGTTTCTTGATACTTGATGGAGATGGCATAAAAAATTTCTCACATTTAGGGAATATGTCGTCAAACATGGTGTCCTCGCAGAGCATAAAATTGGGGAGGACCATCAAACTGATGAGGCCACACTGGGAATCAAACCCAGTGATCAATAGCATGAGAAGGAAGGAAGACAATCCATAACAGTGGTAGCTCAGACTACAGAGGTACACAGTGAGCAAGAAAGAAGACATCAGCAAACCAGGTACTGAGTTTAAATTCATTTATTTCAGTGTTGATCCATGTAGATGTGGTTAAGAAGTAGAAAAATGTTAGGTGAAAAGATTTCAATAGAAATAAGGAAGTTCAGGAGGGAGTAAGTAGTAGTAGGCAGGAAGTTGTACAGAACAGAGTAGTAGAAATAAGAGAAAATAGTAGAAATGTGCAGAATAACTTGGAAAGGGTACAGGAAACAATAGAAGTCAGGGAGTAAAAGTGGATAATTCAGTAAAGGGGTAAAGTGATTAAAGGTGGTGATGGATATGTTAAAAAGTTTGGGAGAGGAAAGTCAGAAAAGAATACAAGAGCTAGGAAAGAAATTAGAAACGAGGCAACAGGAGTTAGGAAAGAAGTTAGAAAATCAACAGCAAATATTAGAAGACATTTAAGGAGGAAATTAAAGGGGAAATAAGTAATGTTAGAAGTGAAGTCAAAGAAAATAGAGAACAGGTTAGGAAAGAAATTAGCCAAGAAATAGAAAAATCCAAAAGGGAAATTTGCAAACAGGTTAGTGAAAAATCAGAAATAGAAAGTAGAAAATTGAGGAAGTGGCAAAGAAATATAAACAGAAAGGGAAATGGCGAACAAAGAAATACAATAGCCTAGGGAAGTAGCTAGAAAAGAATTAGAAGAAAGTAGAAATAGGCATGAAAAAGCAGAAAGGGAAGGTAGGAGACAGGCTAGAAACTTAGAAGAAATCACAGATTAGATTCAAGATGTAGCAGCAGAAATTACAGAAATAAAAGGTGTGTTGGAAAATTTAAGAATAGGTTCAGAGTTCTAGTTGCAGTAACATAAGTGAACTTACATGAGATGAAGCAATGCACAATGCATCAACAGACATCTCGTTGCAGAATATGGGTGCAAGCACTTCACTTCAAATGGTGAACCTAGACATGTTAATGTTTATGAAAATGGAGGCCAGAACCACAACATGTACATGGAAAATATAACCAGAGAACTGACCATTCTATGGTTAATTGTTTTATGAAAATATCTGGGACATCCAGAATGTTAGATCCACCAATGAGTGATAAAGATCTAATAAATATTGTTACAACACATTTTCCTGAAACCATTCAGCTCTATTTAGGCATCGCAAAACCACATATTATTTCTGAAATTATTGACTTATTGTTAGTACATGAAAGTAATAAAAAGAAGGTAGAAGTAGAAAATAACAGAAATCAGGAAAGAAATGAAAAAGGAAAGTTCACACTTCTTCAGGCAAGGGGCACAGTCTCTAGAAATAGAAAATAAGATGAAATTAGGAATAGGTATAGAAAGTGCCTACCAGCACAGTGGAAAAATAGACACAGGACTCAGCTTGATAGGAATAATCAAAATAGAAACTCAAGACAACAGAGGTGGGCATGTTCAAGTGAATTATATGAATATGGGAAGGACTGATAGGCCTAGAGGGGGAAATCAACAATTCAGAATCGGGCATAATTCAATTAATGAGTATTGGATGCTCAAAAACAACTGAGTTTAGACCTAGGCTGCCTAGGAAAGGGGACAGAAATACAAATGGGAGAAATTTGCTGATAGAAGAGATAGGGTGGAATCAGTAGAAATAAGAAGGCAAATGGTACGAAATAGCAAAAATCAGACAAGGTGAAAACAGAATTGTAAATATAGTATAGCAGGAAGAGGTGCAATAAGTAGGATACAGGGATATGCTGGTCCCAGCCAAGTGTGCCTTCAGTAAAGGCTCAGAAGAATAATTGTGGTAAGCACATGGAAATAAGGGTTTCCTGAGGGCAAACAATGGTGGTTTAAAAAAAGTAGGGAACTTTTAAATAGGCGTGAACAAATTGAAAAACTAGTGGATCTGCCTAGAATAAAAATAGGAATTGATGGAAAAGAATATTATGCAATAGTAGATACAGTTGCAAATAATACAGTCTGTTCACAAAGTTTTTATGAGGAATTGATAAATAGTGGTATGAAAGTAAAGTTGTTACCTGTAAGTGGAATATTTTGTTCTTTGGCAGTTGGCAGAGGAAAGTAAGAGTGAAATTTCATTTCTTGTAGTACCAAGGTTAGTAACCGATGTTATAATGGCATGTTATCATTTACATCCATGGGGAGCCATTATCAGTTTCAAAAATAGATTTTTGAAATTACACACAGTAAAAGAATCCACTGCAGTACCGTTCATTGATAATAGCATGTCAGAACAAGTGACAAGGAATAAGGGATAAAAAGGAGGGAAAAATAAGGGGAGATGCTTTCTTTGTGGAGTATATTAAAATGGGAGTTATGGAGCTAGCTGAAGTAAATGTAGGAGGATTTGATTTGAAAATGAGGAAGAAATAGAGTATGATGAGGAAACAGAAGTAATTGTGTAAGAGAAAATCACCAAGAAAATCCCAGAAGAAAATAAAACCCTTGAAAATCCCATTGAGAATTTTGGTTATCAGGAAGAAAATAGGTACTATGATGCAGAAAACAGTGAAGATCTAGAAAATCTATTTCGAGAGAAAGTAAATCAGACAAATTACTTAGATGAAACTCAGAGGGAAGAATTACTTAGAATTTTTATGAGGATTTGGCAAATGTTTTCAGAAAAGCCCGGGAAATACTAAGGTATACACATTCTTTCAAAATTACACCTATTTAGCCATATAACCATAAAACAAGAGCAATTTCTTTAGCTATTTGAGAAGAAATAGACAAAGTAATTTAGACAATGCTAGAAGGAATAATTAAAGTTTCAAATTCACCTTTTGTAAATCCACTTTGCCAAATTAAGAAATCAAATGGAAAGATTTGTGTCACACTATGTGCAAAAAAATTGAACAAATATTGTATCTCAGATAGATTCAGACCAGAGAGCATGTAAGTTAGGCTAAATAAATTGCACAAAGGAAAATTTCTCTTGTTAGATTTAACAGTTTCATTTTGGCAGATTCCCTTAAGAGAAGGTCTGAAAAAGTACACCCCATTTCTCCATTCAGTAATTTTAAAACAGTTTAAAGTTTGTGCCTTTGGTATGAATTCAAGTGGCAGTGCATTATTACGGACATAGCACAAAACTTTTGGGGAAAATATAAGGGGATTATAGCTCACTATGTTAATGTTTTTGTTATATTTTCGACAAATATTGATGATCATTTGAAACACACTGAATATGTACTTGAGAAATGAAGGGAAGCTAATAGGACCAGCCAAGCAAGGCCACTTTCTTGGCAACGCAGAGTTCTTAGGATACGTAATATCTAGCAAGGCCTAACCCTGAATAAAAGAAAGCATTAATAAAATTCCAGTGCCAAAGAACCCTAAAACAATTCAAGAGATTCTTAGGAATATTGACATATCAATCAAGATTCATAATATGCTTTATGCTTTGCATTAGTAGTCGCTCCATTGTGAGAATTATTGGGGGGGGGGAAGGGAGAAAAATGGCGGTGGACCCAGGGAGAAGAAGAAATGTTCACTGAGGTTATTTGCAGCATCCATTTTGTTAGAGAAACCCCGGGAAGACCTACATATATAATTTTTACAGATGCCTCATGGTTAGGTTATGGTTCAACAATCATTCAGCAAGATGAACAGGGACAAGATCATTTAATTGCCATTATATCAAGGGGAATTTCGCGCACAGAAACTCAGGTCTGTATGACCGAAAACGAAATTGCTGCCATTTACTTTTCACTAGTAAAATCCAAACAATATGTGTATAAAAACCCTATAATAGTGTACACAAATCATGTGAGCTTAGCTTTTATGAATTCATGCAAATTGACAAGCACACGAACATCAAGGTATATTCAGAAATTACATCATACAACATAGAAATTAGGCACATCTCTGGAGCTCAGGACATCTTCAGCGACTTGTCTTGCATGAAAACAAATTATCCAATACCAGATGCATTAGGTGATAATAAGCACAATGTAACAATTCTGTATAGAGAAACACTGGACGGAAAACAGTTGGCCAAGGAATTTTTGAAAATTGAACAATTGGAAAAGGAAGATGATAAAATTAGTATATTAATGGAAAAAGCGCAAGAAATCACAGAAAACCTCAAAGAAACTATTGGTATACCTAAGGGCAAATTATATTCATTTTTCATGGAAGGGAAGAACAAAAGTGGAAGGTTATGATTCCTAAGGTATTGCAAGAGAAGTTAATAACTGCATATCATAAGGCACTTGCACTCATGGGAAGTGATAAATTAACATTAGTACTGGGTGAGAATTTTTATATAATGTACCTTGCAAAGAAGGTCAGGAAAATTTGACTTGTGATGTGTGTCAGAAAGTCAAACCTTTCAATATGATAATGGGCCACAAGCTATCATCAGAGATAAAAGTCACGGTGGATGCGCATGGACAGCTACCCATGGTCAATTTGAGTGTAGATATTTTTGTAATGCTTGATGTGTTCAACAAATTTGTGAAAATCCATCTTGTTAGGAATATTACCATTTAAACATGTATAGGCAAGATTGTTAATGATTATGTGCCCAAATATGTTCAAATAGAAGCTGTTATTATCAGACAATGCCATGAAGTTTTAATGAAACTCTGGAAAATAATGGAATAAAACTTTATCATTGCTCATTCTTTTTTCTGTCTGGTAGCCCAACCAACAGATTGCATATTGAGAGATATAGGTATCTACTTTCGCATACTTACACACAAGAATCACAAAGACTGGGTTCGACACTATCCTCTAATAGAATAAATCATAAGTTCGATACTGTCCATCTAATAGAGAAAACCATAAAGAACACTGTAAATGTCATAACTAGATCTGCACCTATAAAACTTAGGGAAGGAACTGAGCCAATATTTAAAGAAATATCTAAGAATTTAAATGTAAATTAAATTCAATTGAGTGAGGAAGATAGGGCTAGGATTGCTTTTGAAAGAATTAAGACTAAGGCAGAAAATTGAAAGCCCAAAAGGAAAGAAAGAAAGCGTAAGTGGGAACCGGGAACAGATAATTTAGTTCTAGTCAAAGATAACAAACTGTCAAGTCTGTTAAAAGGGAGAAATAGAAGAATGGAACTATTACATAAAGGTCCTGCAGTAATTGTTGGTACATTTGAAATGCATACTTATGAATTAAAAGATGCCAATAATGGAGGACCAATGGATAGGTGGCACAAACAGCTCCTTTGCCCTTTAAGGATAGAGTCAGGTGCTTCTGATTCTTGATAAGTTAAGTTGTGGGTGCAATTTTGTTTAGGAATGGTTATGGTATATATGCATGATGTGGAGGACAAGGTTCTGAAAATTTTATATATATAGCATTAGTTAAAAATTGTTAAAATCAGTCTTAAGCAGGAAATAGTAAATGTGAAGTGCAGTGAACTTTGCAAAATTAAAATCACTGCTTCGACCAAAATACAGAAACAAAGACAAACTAAAGACCAAACATACAGGAAACAGACTCCTGGAAATTTATATAAAATTCAGAAGAGAAATTAACGTGAAAAAAAGGAAAGAAAAAAAAATGAGGAAAAATTATTAATTGTTCACCAAATATTTATATATAACTGACAGTGGCACTAAAGAACGAATTTGTAAAATACTGTATGAAAATTGAAAGCGTTGCTGACACAGAGAATCAGCTAAATTTAAAGTTAGGAATCAATTCGGGCAAATGTATACATTCTTTATTCGGAATAATAAACAAATTTAACAGAGTATTTTGATACTGGAATTATTAACTTGTATGATTAATAACTTTATAAAGACGTGATAGGGAGGTTGCAATAAATAATTTTCATATATTAAAATCAATGCACAATGTAAGAAGAACGAGTTACAAGTCTGCAGTGGATAAGAAGTCATTACCAGGCAAGTTAATGAGGCAAAGCAATTAGGTGTTCTGATGAACTCAGTCATCAAGAAATCCATTAGCTCAAGGTTCAAGTAATTAGAACTTGGTATGTTCAGAAATCAGATAGTTGCATAAAAATGCATGTGTAACAGTTCTGAAAATTAGAAACACAAGAATTCTTAGAATTTAGCAAGTCAAACAGTAAAAGTTGCATTTCAGATGTGACTAAGAAGGCAACATACAATGTAGGAACTTTGGTGGGGTAGTCAAGAAGTAGGCAGGACTTAAGTTAATAAAAGAGCGTGTATTTCTAAAATTAAGGTCTTACAGCCTTTTACATTTTATAGAAGTGTTTTACTGTGATCGATTATTGGCAGTGTATAACACCTAAAGACCTACCTTGGGTTCCCACATATTTTGTGGTAACTCAAGGGGATTCTGTTTAGCATTTCAGTGTTTTATGCATCTTACGCTTCTCATTATTATGGAAACAGTTATTTTAAACAGTAAATTTATTGATACTTCAGAAGTTAGCATATATAATATTTTAATAGTTACAGCTTCTCATGCTAAGTTTCAGAAACAGTTTAATTCTTCATCCTCGAACTGATGACAACTCGCTTCAATTAGCTCATGTATTAACGTCCATTAAATTTATCAGTCAATTTAATTGGTGCTGTCTATTATACATCTATCCATGTGTACTCTCAGAGAAAGATTCCATAGTTCACCACTGTAGCAGCCAACAGCAGATTCATCAACAAAGAGACACTGGAGATGGCATCAAAAGTATCTCTTATATTACAGGGAGTACATCATCAACATACTATGTGATAAACTCTTGTAGCGAAGTTAGAGATGATTTGAAAATAAATTTCCCCGAATTACCTATCCCACACAGAGAAACAGTGTGAATACTTATGAACAAATTTAGGGGAAGATCTATTTTTGACAGAAAGCGAAGAGTAAATGAATGAGTTCAGAGGAGAAGCTGGATGAAAATGGAGAACATTTAGAACACCCTCTTCAAAAATGTCTATGGTGGCTTGAACAGGAAACAGAAGTCTCGATGGGCTCAGCATGGCAAGCTACCAAACAATTGAAATTAAAACCTTACAAGGCCACTGTGGTCCAGAAATCGCTATCACGTGATCAACAGAGTTGGATTAATTTCTTTCACTGGATTTTGCAAAATGCCAATCATAATAATAATTGACCCACACATAATATTCTTCTTTCAAAAAACATGGTTCATTTATAAGGTAATGCTTTGTCACAAAAAAGATATGTGAGCACAGAGAAACCCAATTTTACACAGGCAATATCCTTTCATTACACGAAAGTTGGTGTGTAATAAATACATACAGAATAGTAGGACCTATATTTTTTTGAACAAACAACAAATGCAGAGAGATAGGAATGACTTACACCACGTACTGCTACTGTGCAAATGCTGGATGGGTCATAGAATTTAATTCAGGAAAATTTTGGGATAGGGTAGTTGGTAAATGATTATGGCCATCATGATCCCCTAATTTAATTTATGTGATTCTTATCTATGGGGGAACTTAAAAATAAAGTGTATGTAACAAACTCCCAAACATTCGAAGAACTGAAAGAAAATATCTGCTGAGAAATTCACTCATTTTCAGATATTGAACTCTTAAGTGTGAATGAAAATTTCCTGATAAGATGCCAGAAATGTGTGGATAGAGGAAGACAACATTTCCAACATATCTTATGATAAGGTATGTGCTTATCATCACTAACTGTAACTGACAATATGAGAATGTGAGGCGGTTCTGCGGATATTATAATCATTTCGGTGGGAGTCCAAGCTGCAACAGCTGGTGCAAGAGCTGCCAAAAGGTGGCCACAATGTGAAAGAAATGCATTATACATATACTCTTCAATTTAATGCCTCATGTTTGTCTTCTGTCTTTGAATGTGTGATATAGAGTGAAAGAATCATATGTTAGGTCTAAGTATGAAGCAAAACACAGAATTTGAGTAACAAATAATGGAAACCATGATGCCAATAACTCTGAAAATCTAAGTAAAATGAACGGCTGATCCCTAAATATATAATGAAGAAATTTAAATTCTTCTTTGTTTTGTTCTGTGATGTAACAGTTTTTGCTCACTGACAACTCAAAGTAGTTTTGTTCAATCACTGTTCAGAAAGCCCAGGAGAACCTACAGTATCTATGAAAAAAGAGTGATGTGTTACATTCATGTAACTTTCTCTACCCATTATTGTTTATTTTTATTTTGTTTCATTTTTTTTAGTAGTATTTAGTGCTCATTCTAACTACATACAGCGCCACAGGTGGTGTACGCTTCATGATATATGACATGAAATGATAATTGGGAAATGAAATCTGGGAAGGAAATGTTCCAGGCTGACTTTAGGGTATCTAAAGAGCATTTGCCAGATTTATTTTTATATAGCTTCCACAAACTATCCTACGAAAGCTTATTTTTTTATCCACTTCATGTTGAGATAAATTGTTGCAGAAATAATTTCATTACACGTTTTGATGTGGTTACAAGGGGGATAGAGGAAACTGAATCAACAGTTAGATTCTTAAAAGTGGGATGCTATATGCTGACTTTAAAATTCCAGTCTTGCCATAACATCATGAGAAACAACTGAACAGCAACAGCACTTTAAACAAATGACAAGGTACTGAAACATTCATACCTATAATAATGTATATCTGCAAAATGGCTGTGACACAAAAAATGTTATTTGAAATAAATTGTGTGTTTTAAAGAGATCTATATTTTTTGTGTAGTATGTTTATGTCTATCTCTTATGGTTTAACACCTTCTGAATGAAGATAGCTTCACACGCTATTCCCAGAGAATTCATGATTAACTTTTTGACATGTAAATATTTTAATAATCATTAAATCCATTTTTGAGAAAATCAAACCTATCAAAATATTTACCATGTAAAGGATAGTTTGGGATGGGGTGATTTTATTAAAAATCTTCATGTTGCAGCTTTGGAAGATACTGGACTTGAATAACAAGTTTGGTATTTATCAAACATTTCATTTTAAAGTTATGCTGTTTCTCCTTCTCTCTCATTGAACATTTTCTAAAAATTAATTTTTTGGATTCAGGGTCCTCAAAATATGTATTTCTGATGAAATATAAACATCAAATTTTAGGGTGGAAAACAATACTTCCTCTTACCTATTTTAGGCAGGAAAGTAAAATGCATGAAAACTACTAAACTTATAAAGAAAAGTTATGTAAAATTAGCAGGTCCCTTACATAGGATGTTTTCAATCATGTTATACAGATCTGAACACTGGTTTAAACTACAAGAAATTGACCATACTTTTAAAAATACAGTAGAGGTAAAATTACTAGTGTGAAAGCAGTCCTGATATCATCCTGAATACACATTAAAGCAAGCAAAATAATTTTTTTCTGCTATTTTCAGAAGTTTTTAAAATCCCTTATAACACCAGTTCTGCTGAGGTTGCAAATGCAATGGCTTAGATGAACACACTCATTGAGCTGAAAATTACTTGACACTTGTGTTTTGAGGATAAGGGAATGCCAAAGAAATGCACTGTATCCAGATAAATCACCTCAACAAGGGTTTGAACTCCAGCCCTCCAAGTTTGAAGCCAGACATGCTAACATAACAGCACAGAGGTGGACAAGCAAAATCCTAAAGATAAAGGAAATCTTCAGATATTCATCATATTGGCAATGCTGCTGATGAAAAGAATGTTTTGCATCTATCCATAAGTTGCCTTAGCAAAAGCAATTAAAATTCATTTCAGTATGTACAAAGTACAAATTAAGAACGTTTGTCAATAACACAAAATATGATTCAAAGAGAGATTAAACATGTCTCTATTCAAGAAAGCTTAACTAGAAGAGTAATATTAATACCTCAATAAGGAAGAATGAATACCTCCTCCCAAAAAAATATACATTTATGAGTATATACTACAGAAATTATATTTGTAGTCGTCGTAGTAGTAATAATAATAAATTTCCAAACCAGAGCTGTGTGAGTGAATCACAGCCCACTACACTACAGGCCTGAGTGCTGATTTCAATATGGCGACAGTCGAAGGCGGTGGGCAGCGAATTCCACAATTCCAAGCAAAAAGACAGAGGAACGTAAAAATAAAAAACTAAGTTAATTTAAAATAATATCAATTAGACACCACTAGAACAAAGATAACATTAAAGAAATAATGATAATCCATTGTATTTTATAAAAAACAATCGTGACTAAGTAGTTGTGCATGTACTGGATTTGAAAAAACTAAAATAGTGCTATAAATAATAAACACAGTAGAATGTGTAGCTGCAGTCGTTATGAGCCTATCAAATAATGTGAGTAACTGGAGTGGTAAATAAGTTTTAAATTTATGGGTGCTTTGTTTTGATATGGATAATAAATGAAATTAAAACAGAACATAATTACTATCAGTTAAGTTAAACAGCATTAAGTTATACAGGTGCACACAAATGCCAGTTCACCTTATTACAAAAAAAGTGGCTCAAAATATGACAATTTTAAATTTAATTATGCTCTGAACATTCTGTGTTATGTTTTGGGTCAAAATATACTTTTCACTAAACTCCTTACCTTTATATAATCATATGTTTATAAGCTCAGCTTCAAATGGAAGGAAAATAAACAGCTAGATAACATAAATATAAAACATTTCAGTTTATTAGGACTTACCTACTGTTGAACACTACTGTAAGAACTTTTCATGCTTTATATATTTCATTGCAACAGGATTGCAAAATTGTACAAAGAAGCATTTTTGGTACGTGATTATATTTATTCCACTCAAAAGCTGTGAATATACAATAAAAATTAAAATATTCTGCACTAATTTAATACATTGGAGCAATTTTTTTCATTTACCACTGTATAAGTCAATACACATTGACAAACTTTGTAAGATTTCTTTTGTATTTACTGAAAATTAAAGTCAACATAAAAGCTAACAGTCCATCCACTAAATCTGCTAACGTTATTACTGGTAATATACTAAAGCTTGCCACATATTTATTAGTTTAGTAAAAAGAGTAAAATTACTGAAATATATGATGTGAAGCAAAGTCAGATAGCCTCAGTGTGTTCATTATAAGATATATACAATTATTCATATTACAGAAAAAAAGTGGCTTTTAATACACACATTATTCCATGTAAATATAATAGAAATACTGAAAGTATTGTTTCCTTCCTCATGGCAAGCACAAAATGCTCTTATGAATTCACACACTGGTCAGTTTCTTTATTTTTCTTTTATTGCAAGACTTTTGTTTCTTATCCTTAGTTACCATTTTGGAGTGATTATTTGGAATAATTTTGCAAATAATTGAGCATACATCATGAAAATAGACTTCAAATTTATGATTGCATTGATTGATGATCGTTTCTCTGGTTTCATCCATAATGTTTACTATATAGGGACTGCACAAATTCTTCAACAAGGCAAGATGATTACTGCTTTTAATAAAGTCATCGTAACACTCTTTGACTAAGCCTTCAAATAGTTGGATACACAACCATGTTACTTTTACACAATATATCGTGGGTTTCTTTAGAGAACCTCTACTTAAGGAATCAATCAGCCTTGCTGCACCTTCAAATTCATACTGTAAAGTGTCATTTAAAATCAATAACTCATTGCATTTGGAACGTATTATACCATTTACTACCTTGAAAGCAGCATAACCTGCAATATAAAACACAATAGGCATTACATCATTATCCACTGGTTTTGCAATTTCAATTTCTATGTCACAAAAAGGCAGCAATGATGGAACATTGTTGTTTTCAGAATCTGCACCCACATTTAAGCTTCTTACTGGAATGTTACCATTTTTTGATGAAAATGAAAGCAAATTTTTTAATTCTGATCTTTTTCTAACTTTCATATAACTGTTGGAGAGAGATAAAATAATTACTCCAGACAACTGGCAGTAAAAACTGAATCGCTCTTCAAGAGGATCTGTTTGAAACTTTCCAAACAGAACATAGTTTACTTTTAATTCTGTAAGAGCATAATTTGCTAAACCATAAAGGCCTGAGCATGTCTGCATTATTGCATCGAATGTGCACCTGGTCAGCCCTTGGTATGCATTCCCCCTACAGAGCTGTTCCCAATTGCACAACCATGCTGAAAATTTATTTAGGAAAATTAACTCTTCTTACTCGATAGCCAAAACTGCTTTGTAATCAGCATTTTTATAACTTACATCCTTATATAGAAACTTAGCATTTACAATATTCCACCATTTTAGGATAATATTTAAAAACTCTGCTGTTTCTCCATAACCATCATTGCATTCTAAGAGGGCATTAATTATTCAAAATTGAAAATTTTACACACCAGACTCACTTTTTGTCTTTCAACATTTGATGGATAGGCAGCTTTTGCATTTAACTTATGACCAAATTTTAGCAGCTCTTTCTTTTCTTTGTGATAAAGGGATCTGAGGTGACCAAAATTAGCACTCTTAATTATATCTGGATTTTCAAAATCAGGAAAATTATACATAAGATCTTTCTGGTTTATCCAATTATTCCTTATATTTTTGAAAATATGCATAGTATCATAGAGCAAAAACAGAGGCTGTGATTGGCTAAAGGGATTTACTACTGAATAATAACCAAATGTATGTGGTGTGAATTTGTGAAACAAAGATTTGTTGATCTGAATATTATCAGCTATGAGACTGATTACTTTTACATCAGGTTCGCAGAGAATGCTACTCACAGATTGTAAGAAGTCCCCAGAGTTTCTACTGACTGGCAAAAAGGCAATGACATCTGAATAATTACCAAATGCAGCATTTACTGAAAACACTTGAGCTGTTTTAGCAAGCTCATGCATATTTGTTGTACTAGTTCCTACCAATTCACCACCTTTAAAAGTTAACTCTGGTGAAATATAAACTTCATCCATCAAAAGATAAACAACTCTTTCCTCAGGTTTCAAGGAACAAATGCCACCAACAATGTAGGAATTGCTAATATTAAAATTGCTATCACTTACATTTAGACTGGTAGCCAGTTTTCTTAAGTTACTTGGATGTGGAAGAGTTAGTACCTGTGACTGACGTATGGTTCTGTAACATGCAGGAGATATCAGGAACATTCTCAGAGCCAACCTAAGAAGATCTGATGAAAATCTGTACCTTTCCTTCTTAAAGGAGAATAATTCTATCTGCTCTGTAAGGACACTTAACCTCACTTTTTTACCAGCATCTAGCACCTCGTGTTCTTTTAACAATTTCACTGCTGCAGCAAGTTTATTTTCTTTAAAGTTTGACACAGGCACACTACACAATTCAAATAATGCATCCACCTGAGATTTCTCCAAGATAACACTAAATTCAAGATTCAGTTTATTAGGATTCAATTCTTTGTCTATATGCACTTTAAAGCACCTATCACTAGAAACCACAAAACTACTAACAATATAAGGCACTGATACTGTATTTATTTTTAGCACCGTAATAGCACTAACACTAATTGAAAGTGCCCAATCTTTTCTCTTGTTTACACACTTTTTTATATAAACTGTTACATCTTCATATGTGAGTAACTTGTTATTTTCTAATTCCTTATCATATGAAGCTAAACTTTGATCCAGGGCTGTTTGAAGTGCTTCATCTTCCCTTTCCTCTCTTGTTCTTCTTTTCTTTGGAAGTGAAAAGCTTAAGTGGGGTGTGCTTTCATTAACTGTAGGAAAAGCACCATCAGTAAGGCAAGGATTAGCACGTGGAATGAAATGCACTTGTCCATCTTTATCCTGCCATTTATCCTCTCGAATAACCATTTCTTCTGCAAAGTGTCTAATGTAGACACTAGCATTTTCAGTGAACTCAAAATTCTGCCTGTGTATTCAGCTTAGCCATAATGTTTGTCGTTCCTCATCTCTGGAAAACCTAAAGCAGGTTACATACGGAGGCTCATAATTCGATCTGCAACCTGGTACTGAACACTTGAAAGGCATTGCAGCCCTGAAAATGCAAAGAAAACACTGTTGTTTTATACATTTACAATATAATTCTCTGATAAAAGCATACAAATAGTTATTAGTTACTTTCAGAGTTGTGCCAGACATAACCAAGTATACTTCTGCAACATACTATAATAACAAATATAATAACTATAACAAATATTACTACTTACCCCAATGTAGTTTGCAATCCGTAAAAGTGGGGGTAAAAATTAAATACTTTCACATGTGAAATAACTCAAAATATGCACAGGGAAAACTGCTTTATTCATTGATAGAAAATTTGCAAGACAAACATGCCTTTCCAATGGTCACTGCCTGCAGTTGGTCACATGACCATACACTGATGGCAGAGCATGCAGGCCAGATATGTAGTAGGCTGTGGAGTGAATGCTCAGCGATATATCTTGTTCTCCTCATGTAATTACATCCCGAAAACTACGCATTTGATCTGGATGATGTGCACCTTGTACAGGCTTACGTGCAAAGTCTTCAGCAGCAAACTGGTGGAGGAGTAGAGACTATATAACAGTGTGTTCATTGGAAAAGTAAACCCTACTATTGGGGGTTAGTACAGTAAAAGGGCAGATGAGACTCTTAGCTCAGTACAGCAGTCGTCTAGGAGAGCAAACTACAAAGTCAAATGCTGGTCCTCCAGGTTGGGGGTTGTGTGAATGGGCTAGTGTGCCTATCCAATTAAAAACAACATTCATTCAAAAAGTTGCTAAGGGATCTAGCCAAACTAACCAAATCAATGCCAACTGTAGCCATGTACAAAGGACAATGCTTTTGGAAAACTTGACAACTGCCTGTTATAACTGCTTTCCCCTGGCAAGCTTTCATTTATAGACCACTGGGAAGGTGGTATGTTAGAGGGCGCAGGACACAGAGACAACAGTTCCAATAATTTCCCAGCTTCAGAACACGTTTTAAAGTACTCATCCCTTAAGATGAAGAAGAAGAAGAAGAAACCAAGAATGTGATTTCAGACTCTGACAACAGTCCTTAACAACATACTTTCTCATTAGCAAGGTCAATATTTCATTAGCGCACCAATATTTGATAATAGTTTATATTCTTTAGCAGGTACATTTTTTATTAATACATATATTAGCAAAATGAAATAAACGTAACATATTGAATTTCCTGTAGCAGCAGCAGAAACAATTGTAATGGTGGTGGTGATACCACTAGATAACTTTAGCCCAAGAGGAAAAAAAATATTTACAATTTTGTATTTGCTAGTACCTAGGTGGCATGACCAGTCAATGTTTACCAAAAGAAAATTGGTTCTGGATCCTCCTGTCAAGAGGTCCTAGCCTGAATCATCAGGAAAAGCTGTTTTGAAGCCATTGTAGCCAATGTATCGAAACCTTCTCTTGTATATAAAGCAGTGGAAGTAGTAAAATTAAGGTAAGTATTTAGATTATCTGTAAATATTATGAACAATAACCTGCATAGTTGATATTATTGTTATATTGTTTCTACTGGGTATATTTTCAAAGGTATGGAAAGATAACACTTTTGTTGAGGTTGTGGGGTAGTTAAACCACAAGCACAGTCATACCAAAATTTGCAAGTGTACTGCTTTTATTTTATATATTTACATAGGGTAACAGTCCTGTTGTGGAATGTTACTTCAAAGAGAAGCCATTTTAACATTTCTGGGATGTTCTGATTGTTTAAGCTTTATCTTACAATGATGAGAACATAAAGAGAAACAAGAACCTGGATGTATATGAATTACAGTGAGAAAACTCTTGAGAAATGTGTAAAAGTTATAAAGAATGGTTCAAAGATGCAGAGGACAACACATCAGAGATTCACTATTCCTCAGAGAACTATAAAAAATAAGTTGAAAGGTGATTTCAATTTGAACCCAGAGTGACCAACAGTGTTTACTCCCAATGAAGCAGCAGTTTTTGCTGAACACCCATGTGTTCAATCAAACCAAAGGCTGGCAGACTTTGGTTTCCTTTTAACAGAACAGGTTCTCTGTTCTCTAATGAAGTCTTATCTTGACAAAGCAAAGATGGTGTGTGATTCAGTTTAAGAATAATTTGCCTTGGTACATTTGGAGAACTGTTCATCAAACAATGCTTTGATCTGGCTGCTATATTTTGCAGTAATATAAAACAGTCATGCAGCAGTTGATGAAACTGTAATTAATGAAAATCATGATAATCTTTAAGAATATTTGGAGCTCATAACCAGTGGAACTACCATGAGAGAAACCTAGGCGATTATCTGGGGAGTGTGAAGGTAGTCTGCATAAGAGTGAAATATGTTAAGCTTATAATGGATCTTTCGAAGTCTTCCACATCCATTATGCTGTGCAGAAATGCAGGATCCCTATATTGTCTACAAAGCAAAGCACTTATGTCCACTTGAACCAAACATGTTACTCTAGATTGCATGCACAACTGAACCAAGAGAGGTTGGTTCCATATGGCAACTTTTGAAAACTGGATTTTACACTGCTTTTATCTTGGGTTAAAAAGCAAACTGGAATCAAAGTTGTTATAGGAAACAACTTATTGTCACATATGTTGATGTCCTGAGAGCATGCAAAGAAAATATTTGTTTTGTGTGCCTTCCTCCAATTTTATCCGCTTGATGTCACCTATTTCCGACCAATGAAAGCAGCTCGGAGGAACATATTGAGATCTTTGGAAGGAAACAGCAGAGGGAATGAAGCTTGCAACACTGCAGGATTTGTTTCCACAACTTTTAAAGAAGTTGATGACAGAGCAAAATTTGGTTTCAGGCTTCATAAAAAGTGCAATATATCCATGCAACAAGCAGGAACTACTAGAGTATATACCTAAAAAAAAAGTGAATCTGGATGTCATTAGCAATGCTTTTATTGAACATTTGACACAAAAGAGATGAGTGTAATGGCAAGAAAACAATATGCCAGAGGAAGATCAACATTTCCCCAGACAGAAGCATTGCTTCTGACGATGTTGAACTTCCTGCCTCATCCATAGCTACTCAGTCCCCTCTACTAAGGAAACAAGGAAGACTCCAAAAGGTATGGGTCAACATATCAGAGGACTCAGATACAACTTCCTGTGATTACATAAGCATTAATGATGACAGGGCTGAGGACAATGAAAGCACTCATGAGGTCTCTTAGAGTGAAACAGATGAATGTGAGCCAGAGCTTCACCACACAGTGAACATGAAACTAACTCTGAAAGAAGCAGAACGTTTTTTTTTAATTGAGATTTTTATTTAAAGTTGCTTAACTGCTTGGTCTCATAGCAACTTCAGAAACTAATTCTTTTACATATATTTAGTATATTAACAGAATTATAATATAATACATTACAATATTCACAGTTGGTGACATAATAAATAAAACAAGATAATTGTTGGTATAGTTACAATATTTCGTTATATAAGTTAGCACATTTGAACAAGTGTGTTAGGTTTTTACAAGCACTTAAGTCTTTCATTGAGTGGCTTAGGTTTCCTTGTCATAGTTGTGTATGACAAAGAATAAAATCATCCTGGACTTGTGCTGAACTTCCTACAGTTGAATGCAAGGCTTGAGCCCTTAAGGGATGGAAATGGCCAGAAAAGGACATTTTGGTTTACAAATATGAAGTAAAAAAATCCAACCACCAAAAATGTGTTGGAAAGGGGATTTTTTTCCATTGCAGAACTGAAAGTATAATCTGAATGCAAAATGTGTCATGATACCTAAAGTTGCCAGCATTTCACTGTTCTATTAGTACGAGTTTCACACACTGGGCCAATGTTGCCCCACCTTGAGGTAACTTTGGTCAAAAAGTTAAAAAAATAGTAACCCTATGTTAACTTTTAAAAGGATATTTTAAGACCATGGAGGGTTTTAGGTGCCCCTTAAAATTATTTTAAAAGTGTTAACATGAAAATATGTTGTTGTTGTTCACCAATGGCACTGGGGATTAATTGATCTGCATCATTTTCCCTCTGGCTTCCCAATATAAAGTCTACCATGAAAATATAAAACTGTATGTTGGGACTATGGAAATCAGTTTATGGTGGAGTGCTAAAACCGGGCCTGTCACCAGTTGAAGGTATAGTTTCACATATTCCAGAAAACTGGAATGAGGTTTATGAAATGGAAACTGTAATTAAAAGGTACGATATCCTTACCAAAATTCTACTAAAAAGAATAGGTATACCTGTAAGAAAATTTAAAGTTAAGAATGGCAAAGGCACCCTATGGACTGAGTGGATGGCAAAGGGGATAGAGATATAATGGAAAAGAGTGAAGTTTTTGAATTCAATAAAACATTCAAATATGAATTACCAATATATCGAGTATATAAAAATGTAAGGATATTTTTATAGAAAATGGAAAAACCATATATAATTGGGGAACTAATATAAACAAATAAGCCAATTAAATAGTATGGCAGGTTTGGAAGTGACAGAAGAAAGTGCAATAAAGAAAATAAGTTAAAATAAAAGACATCAAGTGCGTGGAAGAAGTTTCAAACAAATTATTAAAATACACTATATATGAAGTTGCTGAAATTCCAATGCATATTACAAATCATTAATGCAAGGTAGACTGGCTATAAAAATTGTCAGACCAATATTTAAACAGAAAGGAAATAAGAAAGATATAGAAAATTACCGGCCAATTGCCTTATGTTCTACCCTCTCAAAATTAATAGAACCTTTATACTTAAAACAACTGCAAAAGTTAAATACAGTGTGATTCTCTTGCTTAGGGGCCCCAAACTTTTGCCTGTATGTTGGCCATTTATGCGAGTTTTGTGATGAAACTTTGTGTGCACATACCTTGAACAATGTAATGTAGTGCCACACCCCTCCCAATAGGATTGGACTGTTCCACTGACCTTGGCTCTGCTTAGTCATGCAAACGTCTCCACGCGCTATACTCCAGTGTTGGCTTGGAAGCAGCATCGACAATGAACGCGTGTTTCTCGTTCATAACTACTGGCAAACGGGTTCATTTAAATCATATTAAAGGGCATTTCGGGCCAAATTTGGTACGCGATGTGTGCCCTCAAAATGTTGTATTCAGAAATTGGTAACAAAATTAGAGACAACTGGAACCTTGATCACACAGCATGCAGGCGGCCGCAAAATGAATGTGGGTGTAATGGAAGAAGTAAAGGAGCGAATACTGGCGTCACCATCAAAATCCTTGCGACGACCTTCCTAGGAAATGAATGTTCCATATTCTGCATGCCAAAGAGCTGCTAAGAAAGCAAACCTCTGCTTACCGCATGACATGTGTTCAAAAATTGCAACCGACGGATCATGAAAAACATGTGCAGTTCTGCGTATGGTTTCAAACCTTTATTAATCAGAATCCTGCGATATTGGACTTTACTTGGTTCATGGATGAAGCGTGGTTTCATCTGAGTGGCTACATAAACTCTCAGAACACGCGTATATGGGCACAAACAAATCCTCATGTCCTACATGCAGAACCTCTACATGCACAGAAAATTGGAGTGTGGTGCGCAGTGGATGAAGCTTCATGTAGGTGTATTATAGGCCCTATTTTTCATAAGAATACGGTAAACACTGAAGAATACGTTAGAATATTCGACTTTGTCAATCAGTTAACAGATGATGAATTAACTCACGGATATTTCCATCAAGATGGTGCAACAAGTCACACGTCATGTGCAAGCATGAGGGAAATTGAAAGCTTTTTTGAAGATCGAATCATCTCAAAAACTCTTTAGCCTAACACCATCTGACTTCTTCTGGCGGGGATGTCTGAAGGGAATGGTATACAGAAATAGACATTGTACAATTGCAGAGTTGAAAGATGCTATACGTCAACAGATTGAAGCCATTACCGAGGGGACTTTAATAAAAGAATTCCAGAATTTGGAGCGACGTATACAAACGTGTTTGGATGTGGGAAGGAACCATTTTGAGCATCGGATGTGACAGCGCATAGTTCAAGGTATGTGTACATAAATTTTCATTACAAAACTCACATAAATGGCCAACATGTAGACAAATGTTTGGGGCCTCTAGCGAGAGAATCACACTGTATTATATCAGAATGGAAGTATGGTTTTCAAAACCACAGGAAAACCAGAAGCAATAGAAAAGGCAAATAAAATTTTATATATATTATTTTTTACTTTACTTCTCAATGAAAGGGCTGCCTGCAAGGGCAAAGGTACTAAATAGAAATGCTAATAATATACTAATATTAAACATATAAAATAAAAATAATATAAGCAATAGAACAAAATGGAAGAATACAACAACAATTACAAATAAAATTATCAGTGTACTGTCAATTTTAAGTTAGGTACGTAAATGGTGTCTCAAAATATAAATGGCTGAATCTGTGATTGATGACTTTAAAGATTTATCAAAGCCTTTTGATAATAAGAATATAAAAACACTAGTTAATAAATTAGAAAAGTGAGTGGAATTTGAGGTGTAGCGCAAAATTAGTTATTGATGCACAGAAACTAAAAAATATAAAACAACTTTTATACCAGTACACAAGTAATGGAACAATACAACAATTAGAAATACAATTATCAGAATACTGCAAAGTTAACTTAGGTATGTAAATGGTGTCTCAAAATATAAATGACCATGAATCCGTGATTACTAACTTCAAAGATTTATCAAAGCCTTTTGATTATATGAATATAAAAACACTGGTTAAGGAATTTTGAAAAATGAGTAGAATTTGAGGAGTAGTGCAAAATTGTATAATGTCATACTTAGAAAACTTATCTTAATGTGCCATAATAAGCAGGGTTAGGATTCTATGGATTTAACCTATTCCTTGCCACATATCTTGAATATTTTTACACAGCTCTTTACTTTATGCATCCTGTCATAAAAATAAATCTTATAGAACCTAAAAAGATTAAATGACCTATATAAACCTAAAAAGGGTCAAACGAAGCATAAAACCCAAAAAAGACTAAATTGGGGAAAAAGAAACTAAAAAATATTAAACGATTTATATACTAGTACAAAATTAAACATATTTATAATAATACTGCCTTGAAATGGTAAACAATATATGAAAGAAATGGAAAACTGTTTCAAATTCAAATTTAAAACACATTATTGGATAAATTCACTTCTGTTGGTAGTATGGTCATGGAATTTATATATTGTTGATGCAGATATATTCTGAAATCTTGCATTATTCAATTAGTTCTTTGTTAGCATTTCACAGACATGGTTCAATGAACTTTTACTTTGTGGCACAATTAACTTACAGATAGTGCACACATGCCTAAATTTGCAGCATCACAAGCATACTTCAAGAATAGATAGAAAACATCTAACTTCACAATGGCAAAAAAACTTCCGTCACGCTTGTCAAAAGAAAGTATGTAAGGCATAATCCATTTTACTTAGTTCTAATGAATTTTGAATTGAGTACATTTTCAAAAGTGTTTTAATTTCTTCCTAGCTTTTATTGTATTTAAAAAGAGTATCCAATGTTTATACCATATATATTTCCTCATGGTTTTTCTAAAGTGTCAAATGAATAAGAAAGTCACATTTCCTCCAACATAAACATGTGGTACAACACTGTAGCAATGAAGCAGACAGCTTCAACCTATATTTATGTAAGATGCTGGTATCTGCAAATATACCCTGAATCCCCCAAAAATGAGGTAATTAAGGAAATTTCAGAGGATATTAGTGGTTGAAAAATGGCACATACAAATGTATTTTATGAAAAAAGTATATAATGGAAGTATACCAGAAGACCACTAAAGGGGAACGAAACACAAAAATGAATATTTCGTTCACAATGCACGCAGTTTCACCATCCCAAGGTGAATGGTTATTGGGTTACAGCCTGTTGTTGAATTGACGCATGACGTCATGAGAGCCACACTGCACCCAGACAAGACGCACACAGCATAGGTGTTTTAAATGACTAACAAGTTTACGTGTTAATTTCACCAGAAGTTCATAACTTCTCTGAATATTAAAGAGTACAGCTAAAGCTAGCCATCACTTTTTATAATACAGTTAATACCTACTAGGTGACAAACAGCAGTCTAACATCTGCTTTGAGAATAAGTGAACGTGGTATCCGACCTTATCACTTGAATAAAAAAAAAAGAGCGATTTTGAAGATTTACACAATTTTGACAGCGATTCCGAGACAGTGTAAACACTGAAAAGCATGTTGGTTCCATCCATTTGTGTAAGTGTAAGAAATGTAACTATGAATAATGATGCAGAAAGTGTGTGTTGTCGGACTATGAAAACACAAAATTGGTGAAGGGTGATTTTGTCTGTATCACAAAGCATCCTAGTTTTCACAAATTAGTTATAGATCGTGATGTTTTGAATATTGTGAGGCATAACTGAAAGCTTCAAAAGCAAAAACTGAGCTAAAAAGAAATTACTCACTGCCAATGATCCTGCTAATAAGACCTGGCGGTATTCCTGCTACAAACACCTTACAGTATTAATCCATGGACTGCTATTGGACACAGAAGAAGAGTTGTCATACCATCATGTTAGTGCTTAGTATTAGAAATGCTTTTCCAGAACCCAGCCAAGTATATGTAGGCTTCAAACTTTGCTAATAAACATACAAATTGAAATAGTAAATTTAAATTAAACAATTATTTATTACTATTATTTAAAACTGTATAACGTGTCTGTGACCAGCCTCCTTATGTTGACTGAAAATGTGAGAAGTGCTTCAATCGTAATAACTCAAATGGAGGTCGAAGCATGGGGGCTATATTCTTCAGTAGTGACAGATCATTTGCTGCATCATGGATCCACACCATGTGCATGCTGAGACTTTTTTATTTCACACATTATCAGCACTTTCCATTTTTCGTTAGATTCCTCATATTTATTTTTCATGATCCAAGACCCAGATGCTTTGGAGTACTAAGTTTTCACACGTCTTTTTTTTTTTTATTTACATTAAAATTGTGATCTAGTATTGCCATCATGGATCTAAGTTGAAAGCCATTATATGAAAAATGTATTCCTTTCGGAGCATATCTGAGACGAAGACTGTGATAACTTTCTAAACTGCCACTATGAATATGTCAAATATGAGCCAAATCTTTTAAGGAGGTGCTATCCAAAATAATGTTCTTCACAGCATGATAGGCATTCAATTCACCTTTAATCCATTATTTATTTCTTTGGTCTTCTTCCAACAATTTATCATGTTCAGAATATTTCCATTCACTATTTTCTAGCCATTTATGTTCATTTTTATATGATGAAGAATTGTGTGAATTTTTCAATGAATATGGTACTGTTCTCATTACAGTTTTGCATAGCCCGCCATAAATGGTTATTTATACTGGCTTTCCATGCCGTCAGCTCTGTATTTTTTCTACCAATTTAATTTTTTCATTAGACTTTTAGACAAATGCCATACGTCAAATTGTTCAACTTCTGGATACTGAGTTTTTAACAGGTATCATACACCTTTACATCTGTCGGAGAAAAATTTTAACTCTACACATTTCCTGTTTTGCAAGCCTTGACATTATGTCGCCACAAGCAGCCTTTTCCAAATTGCCTTTCAACATACCTCTTTGAACAAGTTCAAAATCAATAATTTTGCGGGAATTTAAATCCATGATAGAATAGAATATTTGGCTAAAAATCCTGGGGCATCATACTGCCCATCCCCTGCCAAGCATATAGGCATACAACCTTTTAATGAATTCAAGTTCTTTTTCCTTTCTTGAACTCAGAATGCTCTAACAACTGGTGCTGCCATGTTTCGAATGGGTTTATTGAATGTATGCCTTGAAAACAATGGCAAATGCAGCGATTTGCAGAAGGACTTAAATTGCTGAAACAATGTACCAGGTAATAATAAAGAACTTGCTATTAAAGCATTTCCTTCCGGTTTCTTTCCTGATAAATTTTGTGAGCTTCAAGTGAATATACTATCACAACAACACACTGTTTTAACACATAGCATTGTTTCTTTAATGTAATCAGAAATTGTTTTGACTTCATTTCTACATAAAAAACATACCTTGAAAATAAAAGCAGAGATGTCCAAGCAATAATGAAATATTCCGCTATAGCTTCATTTTCATGTATGGAGAAAATCTTCTTCTTCTTCCTCCTCCTCCTTGTTATCACCTGCATCCTAATCTGAAGTGCCAGGTTTGAAGAAACTTTCATTCACCATATCCTGATCTTCCTCATCATTGCTTGTTTCGTAGATATTTTCAGATTCCAGCAATATATATTTCCTTATGATTTCAGTACCTAGTTCACATTGTACTTGTGAATTCTTGGTTTCTTCATCACCTTCTATTCTGAATTCCTCTCAATACTTTTATCATCATTGCCTTCATTGCCAGTCTTATTGCAAGTAACACTATCACATAGCTCAGAAACTCTGCTTTTATGATTTCTAAACTCATATTGTTCTGTTCTTTGTCATTTGCTCTTGGATGAAGATTGTGAAGGATCAATTGTCTTACTAGAACTTGATATCTGGAAATTGTCTTCATTTTTCCTTATAGTAGGAATAGTTCCAAGTTTTGCTAAAGGCCCTCTGAAATGTTCATCTGGCATAAGCTGCTTTTTTAATAAATGTGTTTGTTCATAATTGGTGTCCTTAAAATGGAAGGAAAATAAATGAGTACTGGGACCAGGCAAAAAAATCTTTTCTTTTGCAAAATTCTATCCATAACCTGTATCTTTTGGGAGATTTGTCTCTATTTGGAAATGCATGAAAATGAGTTCTCTTGTGTATTTCCCTTCTCATGTTACAGCCATATGCACAACATTGAGGCATTTTATTTTTCACAATATTACATTGTCTGTATAATATTAAACTGACTCGGTAACACCATCACCAAAACACCACCACAAAGTACACTACTCTTGAACTTAAATACCAACAAGAACAATTTTTGAAAACGTGTTAATGCATGTGCAGCAATGACTGACTTGTGATCTTCCAACTGCTTCCAGCATATGGTTGCCTGTGATGACGTATAATGTGGTTATTATTTTGCTTGTGCAGCGATAACGGTGAGGCGGAGTAAGAAAACAATCTTACCATTGCATTTTACATTCGTTCCCCTTAAAGGGCATAAGGCAAACATGGTATATGGCTATCAATCAATGAGACTACAGATAGTTGTGTCTGTCTCATAGCCAATGACGTGGTGTGGAAAATTCATCCTGAAGAACCAGGTAAGCCTCACCTGAATTACTGTATAATACTTGTCAATACAAACCATTTCTTTATAGCCTGTGCAGTCAAGGATGCTTTACATATTCTGTGGCCAAGATAAAGCTGAGATCAGTTTTGCTGTTACAGACAGTGCAGCTTATATGTTAAAAGCAGGAGAGATAACTTTCTACCCACATGTCCTACACTTGATATATATGGCCCATGGCCTCCATAAATTAGTGGAATATATACAAAATAATTTCCTTCATGTGAATGTGCTGGTTTCTTAAGTGAAAACAAAAATTTCTCAAGTCCCCTACTTGAATTCAACAGCTTAAAGGAATTCTGACAAACATCTATTCTTCTGCAACCCATAACAACTCACTGGTGGACCTGGCTGTTGGCCTGCTTTTATTATGCTGATAATTTTGAGAAGATTAAAGAAGTGGTATACACCCTGATTGACACAGATGCTCAAAGCATTACACGAGCTAAAGAAGCACTTCAGAACAAAGAGTTTATTGCATCCCTTGTTTTCATGGTCAAAATTCAGTGACTTACCTGGAGCTAAAAATTGTTTGGAAAGTGCATCTATATCGCTGAAATAGACTTTATAATTGCATCAGTATTGCCTCAATGAAAATTTCAGGACTTGTGGATACAGCTTGTTCCTCAAAACTAAAATGGAGTCTTCAACGAAACCCAGGATTTGACAAAATAACAGAAGGGAAGGGAAAAACTTACGGGCAAAGTACCTTGGGGTCCAGCATACGAGGCAGCAATGAAATTTTCTCCCATAACCTGTGCTATTGAAAAGTCATTTTCAAAATAGAAAACAGTGTTGACAGACAACAGAAAATGATTTGTATCAGAAAATTTAGAAATGTTGGTTGTCATGTATTGTAACCAAGAATCTTAAATTCATATAACAAGCAGTAAATTAGTTAAAAGTTAATCAGTTCAGAGAAGGAAAATGGACATTGCCACGTTTCCTATTTCATTTTTTGTATAAAGTTTATAAGCAAATAAACGATCATGTGTTTATGGTTAAAAGACTACGAAAAAAGGTTAAAATGGTCCATCAAATATCTTAAAAATTCTAAACCTCGTAATAAGTCTAAATGATAAAAAAAAAAGAAGAAAAAAAAAGAAGAAGTAGTAGTAGTTAGATTTCAGAAGTGTGTACAAAGTAGATGCGCAAGGCTCAAAATTAGGACCCCTCCTAAATTGGAAACACTGATGACATGATAGTTACAATTAGGGGATCAGAAAGCAAAAAGTGTGAAAAATGGGGCAAGCTGAATTTTAAGAATTATAAATCAATACTACTCCAACCTATACATGGTAATCAGTTTAGAAAAGACTGATTGCATTAATTTTGAACGAACAAAATGTAACTCAAATAACATAAAATTAACAACAGAGGGTGAAAGTATATCTGAAATAAACTGTATACAAACTTTCTTGGAAAAATAATTGACAAACACTTAAAACTGCAAATCCCAGATAGTATACATCACTAAAAGGATAAATAAAGCCATGTGTACAATGAGAAGGTTTGAAAGACAGCGGATAGCAAAAAACATGAAACATATTTATTATGCATTGATATATTTGCATGTAAGTTATATTACATCATAAGGGATATTGTTTTGTATGTATCAATGGCCCGTGATCACTAGCCCGCACTATACTATTTACCCTCATGCATCTGTATTTATCTGTATGCATATTTTATTGCTGAATAAGCATTATGAACACTTTAACACAAAAATAACATAGTAAAACAACAAAATTAACACTGGAATGCAACAAATTGAACACAGAAGTTCAATGTAAACAATGTCTGCCAGTGACATCACATGCACACCCGAGGCACTATGGAAGCTTTTCTTATATTGCCAATATTCTTCGCCAAAACACAGCCAAGGTATGCCTCCAACTGCAGCAAACCTCTAAAGGGAAAATAATAGTGCTTAGCAGCGAACATCTGAAATGGAAAATAATAGTGCTTACACCAGAGCACGCGAGTTATCCGTTTAGTTTTTCTTTTACGTAAACTTAGGTTTAATAGGTTTTTTATATAAACTTAGGTTAATTAGCAACCAGAAATTACACCATAGCATGCGAGCTAAGCTTGCACATGTTCCTTAATTATACATATATTCTTATCTTTTTTTTTGGTGGTGGATACAGGGCATATAATAGTGCTTAGCAACGATCATCTGAAATGGAAAATAATAGTGCTTACACCTGAGCACGCAAATGAAGCGAGTGTGTGTTCCGTTAGGCTCAGTCTAGTCTTTTTTAACCTCATTTCGCTACATTTTCACATGTTGGCTGCCTTATTTCACCAAATTTCACTTTGTTAAGATGGCAGAAACTACCTAAAAATGTTTCCAGATTATCCTATATAACCGAGGAAAATAGTTTGGGTGGGTGGGTGGGTGGGTGGGACAAATACATTCGAGGCAACGTCTCCTACTAAATCAGCTCCTCATTACTTTTAGATTACTCTACATATTGAATTTCATCGATTCCTTAAGTATTTTGGATGTTATGGCCTTATTAACATACATGATACTAGTGTCCACCATAAGGATATATTACACGAAATAAATACATTTTTATAAGTTTATTTAAAAGCCTAAACATTTTAGCTGTTTACAAAAGCATAACAAATATTGTACATAACAGCAATCAAAACAATTCTAATATACGAGGGTTGGAACTTAAATAGTGGCAACACTGCTGTAGAGACGTTATGCAACTGAATCTAATATTGTCGCTGATAGCACACGTTACATACCTACCTTACCTCAGAGCAAATGGACTCTCCCTTCCCACTTCACCTGCATGCGCACAGTCAAGAGAAATAGAGTCACTTGTGAGCTAGCGGTATAACGTAGTGTTGTCAGGATGTTTTCAAAACAGGAACAACGGAGTTGGATCAAGATTGAATGTGCCAGAGGTTGTACAGCACGACAGTGTCATCAAGGTCTTCAAGAGGCTTGCGGGGAATCTGCATTGCCTTACAGAACAGTGGCATGTTGGGTAAAAGCCTTCAACGATGGTTGGCAAACTGTGGCAGACATGCATCGCACAGGTCGCTCTAGCGTCAGTGAAGAAGTGCATGCTCTTGCCGCATTGCTGGACAGTGATCTATGCCAGACAATTCGTGAGCTTGCCCAAGAAACCAGATTAGTGCATACGACTGTCTTCACATCCTGAAGGAATGCCTGGCCATGCAAAAAATTGCATCATGATGGGTTCTGCATGATTTGATGGAAATGCAGAAATTGCTGCATTATGACACTGCTAGGATGCACTTGGAGCGCTATGAGCGCGAAGGAGAGGCTTTCTTATGCCATATCATAATGCTGGATGAGACATGGGCCAAATCATGTGAGCCAAAACTGAAACGCCAATCAAACGAATGGTGTCATTATGGGTTGCCACGAAAATCGAAAGTTCGTCAGAGCCCCAGCAATGTGAAAGTTATGGTGATTCTCGTGTACGACTGTGATGGTGTTATCCTAACGCATTACATTCCTCCACGGCAGACTGTCAATGCACAGTATTACCGTTCGTTTTTGGAGTACCACCTGCGACCAGCTGTGAGAAAGAAGCGGCAACACTTTCTGCAGAATCCACCTATCATTTTGCATGACAATACTCGGGCGCATACAGTGCAAGCTGTGGCTGATTTGTTTGGTCGATGGGACTGGGAAGTGCTGTACCCTACACCATACTCCCCGGACTTAAGTCCTTATGACTGATTCCGAAGATGAAGGAACCATTTCGTGGCATTCGCTTCAGAACTGTTCCTGAGATTTGTCTCTCCATTTGCACTATCAACAGAACAGGCTCTGCTAAAGATATACTATGACTTCCACATTGCTGGTGACTACATTGAAGGGCGGTAAAGGTTCCTAACATGTAACTCTTTTGTATCAGGTATCGGCTGTAAATAAATAGTTGCCACTATTTAAGTTCCAACCCTCGTAAATACATATATAAAATTGCAAGCTTTCACGGTTTAAGGAAGAATGATGACTACTTCAAAACAACACTAAGAGGAACATCAAATAATCATGCAATACAAATTGTAGAAAGGGAATTATTCAATATATTACCAACTGAAATAAAGAACATAAACAAAAAAATATAGATAAAGATGAAAACCATTCAAAAACACATATACTCATCCCAAACACATTTTATAATATAGAGGAATTTACATATAGAAAAGCTGCATAAAGCTTTATTTATGTATCATTCAAATGTATAAATATTATACTGGAAAACCTGTGTAAAGCTTTGTTTACATATCAATTAAGTATGTAAATAAGTTATACTGACTTGTCTTTCACATGTGTTTAGGAATAAAATAAAATGAAATAATAAAACCAGAATTATAACATTGAAGTTACTGTTTAATGCAAAACACCTAAAGTGCACTAAGTTGCAAAACTGATGTTTACAATATGAAAGCAGAAAAATTGATCTAAGCAACAAAGTGTACACAAAGGAATTTACAAACAAAATATTTTCAACATAAAGGAAGAGCCAGTCCTTTTCATCAAATCTCTTAAACATCTGCTTGCATCTTGGAAAATACACGGATTCATTTGCTTAAATACTGCAATACAAACTACTACCCTTTATTTGTTGACATTTACTTACAATTTAATTCATGCAGCATTTAAATATAACTCTTTTGGTGCAAGCAGCCATCTCACTTTCAGTTGTGGACTGGCTTGGTCAACACTACCAGGCATGACTAATCAATCACTAGTTCACAGAGGCTAGCATAGCCGACCTTCACACTCATTCTCAACAGCAGAGAGTAATTGATTTTATTTTCGTGTAAATATTTCTATTATACATTATTGAAAAGTATGAAAAAATAGTATGCATTACCCATGTGTTCAGTGCTCTGCAGAAACTGGAAGTGAAAATACTTGACTTTGTCTCATATTTTCAAACTTCTTCCTCATTCTGCAAAGATGCACTTACTGCAATATACTACTTCTGATCTAAAGGTCACAGGCAGTAGATTTTATTGGCACTATCAAGCAACAGTGCTGCTGCTCTATTGGAACTAGAGGAATTGGAGTAAAAATGTAAACAAATCTGGAAGTGTCCTTTTAAAAGCAATGTTCCCTAGTATGAACAGATTTTGTTGATATAAAATTAAAAATCACGCAGAAACATTTAAAACAGTGGAGCATGGTAATAAAATTTGTTAAAAACTTGGTCAACCTTTAAAAACACTGTTTGCTCCACTTACTTGTCAAACCATAGTAGAATATATTTCAAGGAGACTTTCTTCTCATCCTCAGCTGATCAATCGACTGGCTCTCATCAAGGTATCTGCTTTCCCCTACCCCTTTTATTTAGCCTGGTATTGTTCCCATTGGTGAGCAGTATGATGTAATCTGATGCTGGTATTTCAAAATTCATGACTTATTAAAATTCTTGGTTGTGTATATATTTTCGCAAATGTTTCTTGGCCACTCTTTAAAGTTTTATTTCTTTACTGATGTTATGATTATGTAGGTAACCAAAAATGATAAGCTAGGGCTGATGTTTTTGTTTGTTTGTTTGAATTTAGTATTTCTCAGGTGTTCCTCCTGATGAGAGCCAGTCGACTGATCAGCTGAGGATGAGGAGGAATTCTCCTTGAAACATGGTCTACTGGTTTGTCAAGTAAGTGGAGTAAAAAAGCATCTTTAAAGGTTGACGTTTTTAACAGATTTGAAGTTTTGTTGAACCTTTTTTACCATTCTTCAATTCTTTGCAATTATGGAGGATCAGAAGAAAACAAGAACTATTCCTTTGTTCTGCAGTGCTCTTCGAATCTTGTAAATTGTATTTCTTGAACATTTTCTGAAAGAAATGGGTTTTACTCTGTTTTACAGACACATGTGCAAACTGAACTTTTGCCAAGTTTAATGACCAATTGTGTATTTCTATCTGATGACAAACTGTTCATTAGCAAGTATAATCCATTCAGCCTCACATAATTTTCCTACTCTGAAACTACAGGCACAGGATTGCATGTCTGATATCCAAAATAGCTTGTCCTTCAATCATTTTAAGTTCCCTGAGAGGATTTGAAAAACTGCAATGTTATCCCAGTTGCTTCTTCCATTTTGTACTACTGACAATTTGAAGTCAATTGAGAGTGTGGATAGGCCTACATGGGTTTCATGGTTTTGGTGTTAAGTTCTCAGTTTCACTGCATTATTCACAAGTCCATGTATATAGTTTGTTGCCTCTCAATATACTTACACAACAGTCATAAGCCAGGAAATCAAAATGTAAATAAGATTATATTGGCATGTCTTGCAACAAATATTTCCACAACACTGTTAACTAGTAGCAAATACTGTTTTATAAGGACATGATTAAAGAGTACTGGGAAACACCCAGTTGAAGTGTGTCTTTAATGGGAGAACAGCTATTACAGTTCTCTTCTTTGAATTCTGAAAGTTTAATGGTGTGTGTCCCACAGGCATTCCCCCAGAAAAACACAAGTACCTCGCAATGGAATAAACCAGCTCAGAACTCAAAATGGCACATACTTGAAAACTGCATACTCTGACAGCTGCGATATGCAATCACAGTAAAAAAAAAAAAAAAAAAACAAACCCACACACACACACACACTCTCTCTCTCTCAATAAACCTAAGGCTAACTTTGATTTAAATCTGGAAAACACACAACTTCTTGAGTTAGTGTGGCTCACTAAAACCTACACTTGCCTCCTGCTCATTTTTCACACATGTGCAATGTTGAACTTGCACCCAAAGCTCATTCATTCCTACTGTGAAATGTTTGTGAAAAAGAGCTCTGGACCTAACCAACACAAGTTTATAATTGTGGACGATCCCACCAAATAAGGAACTATGACAATTAGCCCAAAATGCGCTATAGATCTTTGTTCATATGAAATCCATGATTAAAATATGAGCAGTTTTAGCCGTGAAATCAACGCTAACTCAATTTCTTAGTGCAACTACATTTTAGTTCTTAAGTTTTTTGGAACAAAGGAAAATTAAAACTTTTTATTACCTCCAGAAAGTGATAAAACCTTCTTAGCCCAATACTGCTTGATGTTACCTTCTTCTAGCCTGGATGTTATTTGCTACTGTTTGTGTTGCAGAAAATGTTAAAATATATCTAAATCAGCAATTAAAGACCCCTGGATAAATGAAGCACCGTTTCAAGAAAGTGGTAAATAGTGACTATGTATATGAGAGGATGCATAATGAAAAAATAGTTTTGTACTACTAATTCACTGTGCATCCAGAATTAGCAAGACACATACGATTATTCCCTTAATATCATTCAAATTATAGAAGCCAAGATAACATTGATTAGTTTATTGGGCATCAGGGAACAGCACTACAAAACACACAAATTAATTTATACACAGTCTAAGACAAACTAAATGAGCAACAGCCAGAGAGGGAGTTCGATTCAGAAAACATCAGAAGCATTCGCTGAAACTGCCTTCACAATACACAACTTAATAACACCCCACATTCATTTCAAAGCTATGCGATAAGTGGGAAGATGCCTTTCAGTTTGGTTGTATGCGTGGGTCTTGTAACTGGAACAACCTAGGTTCAAATCCTTGGCGTATATGCATTTTTTTATATAAATTTTAATTTGTTAAATATATAGCAATGCCATATGTTTTCCATGCATAAGATGGTTCTTTCAATATGGCGGTAGTGGGTGGAGTAGTGACCCACGATATGTTTCTTAAATCTAGCAATAATCGCGATAAGTATGCAGGTATATTACCAGAAAATAGTGTTACATTGAATTTTATTAAGGTTGGCAAAAGTGTAAATGAAGGGAAGATAAAGGATCAACTCAACACAGAGAATTCAACAAATAAATGGTATGCATCTGAACAGGAGACTCGTAATGTATGCGAGAAGGAAATGGCATCTTAGCTACACACAATAATTGATATCTTAAATAATGACCCAAAACAAGCAAAAGATGAAATAGAAAGGCTCAGAAGTGAAAACTATGCTTTGAAAATGGAACACACAACAAGGAACAAAGATATAGCAAATACTAGCACCCTGAAAAAACAAATTCATGAGCTAAAGAAAGAAAATACAGAATTACAAGAGACCAATGCTGCCCTCCAAGTAAAGTTAACAGCGATGGATCATGGATATACGGATACGGAAGGAACATATAATCAAAAAAGAAGATTTCAGATGTTATTCGTAAAAATCAAGTGCAGAATTCGAATGGTAGTTGTGAATTACAGATTTAATGTGTTCATGGATAATACAAATGGAAGGGAAACAAATACACGAAGTTATGCTACTGTAGGAAGTAAGAAAAAGCCTGACGACTTAGTTATAGGCGACTCAATGTTAAAGTTCTCCAGGCAGTTATGTAAAGAACAAGGATAAATTATAAGATGCTACCCAGGCATCAAACTGAACGAACTACAACAGCAAGTAGAAAGCCTTAACCTAAAAGAACGTAATTCTAGTGTTGTTGTCATATATGCTGGAACCAACAACATAAATCCAGCTGTATCTGCAGATGAAATTATGGGAGATACAATGGACCTAATAAATTACATAAAATCTGAAACATTGGCAACTAAAATAATTATTAGTGGGGTTCTTAGATGAAGTAACATATCAGTGAGAAGAATAATACGAATAAATAGTTAAATTGGCTATGCTCTACTAAACAATGTACCCTTGGGGATGCAAATTTCTGGTTGGCAGATCGTGACTTTGGAAGGGACAGAGATCATTTTAACCATAAGGGATCCTTCAAATTTGGAAGGCTGTTATGTGTGGTGGATGATTCAATAGTGACAGAAACTTCTGATCAAAATTTATATAAGCCAAGAACGACAGGTACAATACCCGATGCTTCATCAGGAACTAGTCTTAGAAGGGTGAATCATCCTAGAGCTCAACATGAAACAGAACTGGTCTTAGGTCAACCAACAAATAGGAATGAACAGGTATGTGGTTGCTTAACTATGCCAAATAATCAATTATTACTCATTCATCACAATGTTCAATTGTTAGGCAATAAAATTAATGAGCTGGATATCTTGCTCTCAACACAATTAAAGGAAATAAATATTCTTTGCCTTATTGAACACCGGCTTAAAGAGGATAGTTTAAGACTGATTAATTTATCTAACTTTGCACTTGCAACATCATCTTGTAGATCTAATTTTAATGGAGGGGGAACTTGTATATTTGTAAAGAATGATTTAGAGTTCAAACTCCTTAACAACCTAGATAATATAATTATAGAAAAAGAATTTGAATGTTCAGGTATTAAGTTATTAAAACTTAATATTATAATTATATGTATATATAGGTCTCCTAAAAACGACATTAAGACATTCCTGAATAAACTAGATATAGTATTAAAACAAAATAGTGGTAACAACGCAAAGTTGATTATTTGTGGTGACTTTAATATAGATATGAACAGCAAATCAAACACAGTACGTGCTTTTTTAAACTTATTAGCAACCTATAATTTAAAATAAACTATATTCCAGCCCAACCGAGTCACCCAATACTCATCATTATTGGACCAAATTTTTGTAAATTTTGATACTCATATGTGTAAGAGTGAGGTTCTTGACCTAGGGTTTAGTGATCACAGTGCACAATTATTAATGTTTCCAATTACAGTCAGTTTGATCCATGCTCCAGAACTCATAATGAAAAGGATAATAAATAATCAAAACATACACTATTTTATATATCTAATTAGCAAAGAATCTTGGGAAGAAATCTAGAATGGTACTGTTTCTAGCAAATTTGACTCCTTTATTCAAACATTTCGATTCTATTTTAATGAAGCTTTTCCACTGAAAAAAGTTATAAAGCACAATGATAATAAAACTAATCATTGGATTACTTTAGGAATTAAAATATCATGCGAAAAGAAACACTACTTACATAGATTAGATTATTAAAATCTCACCCTTCAAGCTCTTTATTAAAAAAATTATTATAATCACTATAAAAAAATTTTAACTAGGGTAATAAATGAAGCCAAATGGCATGCAAACAACAAAGTAACCAATACAGCAAATAATAAATCAAAGTCTATATGGAAAATTATTAAAAAAGAAACAACTGGCACTCTACCCCAGGCTCACAACATTACCTTAAAGGAAAATTCAAAATACATCTTAAACCCAATTTATATAGCTAATTCCTTCAACACATATTTTGCCAACATAGCTGAAAACTTATTAAAACATAGTAAACAAACTGCAAACCTTTGTCTATCTACCGATATAACCAGTAGCCCAATTGAAGATTCAATGTTCCTCAGCCCTACAACTGAGCTATAAATCTTGCAAATAATTAAAGACTTAAAACCATAATACTCAGCAGGAATAGATGAGATTCCTGATCATCTTATTAAAAAGTGTGCTCATTTAACCGTTCAACCTTAATCTTATTTATGTAATGAATCTTTTAGCAGTGGAGTCTTTCCTACATGTCTAAAAACAGCTATTGTTAACCCACTATATAAAAAAGAGGAATGAAATAATATGGAAAATTATTGACCCATTGCCATACTATCAGTATTTTCAAAAATTTTAGAAACGCTTTTCCATGAGAGGCTTTTCAACTTCTTAGAAACAAACAGCCTGTTATCTAGTGACCAACATGGCTTTAGAAGTAACTGCTCCACCGAAACAGCAATATTTTCTTTCATGTGTGAATCCCTTAGGGCTACTGATGCAAAAGAGCACATCTCAACAATATTCTTAGATTTATCAAAAGCCTTTGATACAATCGACTATCAAAAGCTAGTAGCAAAATATGGAATCAGGGGGTTACCCCATAAGTGGATTAGTTCACATTTATGCAATAGGAAACACCTCATTCAAATTAAACACAGAAGAAATTTAGAGCTAAAGAATTATAGATCAAATTCCCTCAAAATTAAATATGGAGTACCACAAGGGTCCATACTGGGCCCAATACTATTTTTGCTTTTCATTAATGATTTTACTTTAAATGATCCTTATGCTAAATCTTTTCTCATTGCTGATGATACAAACATCCTTCTGAGGGCAAACGGCAAGGAAAATTTTTAAAATCAAATATATCAGTTAAAATAGCAAATTATTTTATTGACAATAACCTTATTATAAATATTAGTAAGACTGTTGCAATGGACATTTATATAAAAAGAAATAGCGAATACCTAGCTCCACAAATTCAACTCTTTAATCAAATCATTGAGAAAGTAGAAATTGCAAAATTTCTTGGTCTTTGGGTTCAAAGTAAATTTAAAATGAGAAAACCATATAAATTACAATAACAAGAAGTTAGGTACAGCCTGCTATATGACAAGAATACTAGCAAGATGAACGAGGAGAGAGACTGTTAGAACAGCTTACTTTGCACATGTTCATTCTCTGCTAAGATACGGTATAATATTTTGGGGGGAGTCAGCTGCAAGTAATGCTTGTTTCATAATGCAAAAGAAGATAGTTCAAGCCATGATTGGGGCTAGTTTAAGATCATCATGCAAACCCCTATTTAAAAAACTAGAGATACTTCCTCTCCGTTATCTCTATATATTTGAAATAACAATGTTTATCCATAACATCAATACTAATTCCCCCTTCATAAAAAATGAATAAATACACCAGTATAACACACGGCAAATCAGCAATTTACATATTAGCATAATGCATCTTTGTGCCAAAAAAGTATATTGCATTCCGAAATAAAGATCTACAAAAGCCTACCAGAATTTTTGAAAAAAAAAAAAAAAAAAAAATTCAAATACTTTTTCAAGCATATCTAATCAACCACTGCTTCCACTCAATCCACGATTTCCTAACTAACGAAAATAAATAATTAATTTCATGTACATATATATATCCAATCATACCTTCAATTTTTATTCTTTGTATTACACATATTTTAGTGATAATTTTGTAAATATTTTGTTAATTGTATTTTGACGTGTCCAACATTGATTGTATTTTCTGTACCTGACAGTTTACTGGATTAATAAATTACTTACTAAGATATCTATTAATTTTAAGACATTCAAGCATAAAAACACAAATTGTTGTTTTTGTTTTCAAAATAAATGCCATATTAATAGGAATTTTTAAGTGAAAAACTAAACCAAATATTTAATTGGCTTAATACTGGATGTGCAAACTCTGTCTGATTCTTCAGTATGAATGGCACTGGTGTAATCATGTGCACTCACTTCATAGCTTTGGAGTTCTGCATGAAATGTTAACAATCATACTGACTTTTGCTATGGCTGAGCACACATGTAACGATGAAGTTACAAGATCTCTCCTTACATTAGTGAACATTGCTGGATACTCTGTGTCTCAGGCTGTAAGAACACTTCAAGTCTTATATGGCTACGAGGTGGGTGCAGTTATCCAGGGAAGGGGTTGTTTGTCATCAACCTGGTCTGCTCAAAAACATTTGTCCACTCCTCAGCCGGACACTACATTTCTAGAAGAGGCACACAGCAACTCCATCCGACATGTGTCTATAATCAGAAGTAATTCTGATTTCACTGGTTCAAACCGCACAGCCTTGCATTGTTTTGACAACAGGGCTCTTTGATTGGCAGCTAAGAAGCTGATCTGTCTTACAGATGATTACAGATTATGTTCCCTCGCATTTGCAGAGGAAAATGTCATCCATAACTGGAATAGGTTATATTCCCAGATTAAGTGACAGTAATTGTCTACTGCCCCATAGGAAAACGTTATAATGCAAAGTACGTGGCACAAATGGATTGCCAAAGTCGCGTATCTGTATCATGTTGGGGTTGGATGTCATGGTCTAGGTGTGTTGAGGCAGCTTGATTGAACATTAAATAGCCAGCAGGCATGCTTGAAAACATCATGATTCCTTCTGTAAGGACTAGATATCCGATTAAACAACTGAATTCAAGCTGGATAACTACCCTATCCACACAAGTCAGCAGGTTTCAAACTGGTTCTCACAGAGACAATATATCGCAGTGATTAATTGGCCTCCTTGTTCACCAAATTTGAATCTTGTTGAAAATGTGTGGGCAGAGGTGAAGAAAGTTTTGGAGTTAAATTGGCAAGATAAGAGAGGCTTTGTGGGATCAAAGAGAGGGTGCTTGGGAGTAAGTATCCTCTTACTTACTTGAATTGTGAAAATTTGACTGGGCATTTGATATCATTCATGACGGTAGAATGAGGGCAGTAATAGAAGCAGAGGGTTTACACACCCGACATTAAGTTAATTTCTATTTTTATTTGCTTTTTCATTTAGGAATATAATATTTACTTATTTCATATTAGTTTGAAAACGAAAAGGAGTGTGTTTCAGTTTTTATATGTGAGCATAAATGCCTTGAAGTAAAATAAGCCTTAGCAATTGGAAATTAAATTACAATATGTGTAATAAACATTGTGCTTTTCTCCACAAAAATAATTATGCTTGGGATACCAACTTCGGTAGATCTCATTTTTATACACCTGCTTGTAAGTGCTCAGCTGTCAGCGCATATTCAGTAGATGGGACTCAATATGAAAGGTGACAATAGAACGAAGCTAATGGCACACATCCTAAGACATCATTATGAACTGGCTGTGGAAACGATTTGGACTTTGACAAATATATGCTTCGAGAGTCTGCTAATTATTTTGTCTTAAGGTGTACATCTAACAAAGAATACACAATTCTTAAGCTTATCAGGCACTTCACTTGCAATGTCATATCCACAGTTATGCCTATTTAGCATTTTTAACACTGAGATAACAACATTTTTAAGTAGGTACATTTTACTGGATGTCATATTTTGAGAACTTATTCTTGTGTGAAAGAACAATTAATTCCATTAATTGACCTAATAGTGGTTGTAACTATAAAGCCAGGGTCTTAAAGTACTTACAAAGAATGAAGTCGCCATTGGGGTATGACATCTCAATACAATTTGAGATCTCCTTGTGGTTTACCGGGAAAAATGCGAATCAGTTGGAGAATTTAACGGCTTGTGTGAAAGATGACCTAATAGTGGTTGTAACTATAAAGCCCGGGTCTTAAAGTACTTACAAAGAATGTAAGTTGCCATTGGGGTATGATATCTCAATACAATTTGAGATCTCCTTGTGGTTTACCAGGAAAAATGGGAATCAGTTGGAGAATTTAATGGCATACTCGTATGTTGCCATGGTAGCTCAGTGGTTAGAGCAACTGGATGGAGACCGGGAGATCCGTGGTTCAAATCCCGGCTATGGCACTGAATTTTTCAGTCATCTGATTCTACCTTTCCAAGCCTGTCCAACACATGGCTTGTGTGAAAGAACAATTAATTCCATTATTCTTTATAGTTTATTATCCTAAACATTTAAACACAACAGCCCCAAACTGACACCCTGCAACTTCTATTTATGGGGAAACCTAAAAAACTAAGTGCACAAAAATAACCTGCATACAATAGGAGATCTAAAATAAAATATCACAGGAGGAATTGACAGAATCATACTTGGATATGTATATGTATACTATCTTGTGAAAATCCATAAGATGGATTATTCAAAAGAATTTCACATGCATACGCTGGAAATGTATTGCAGTTGAGATTATTTCCAACACCTCATAACACACAGGTTAGTGATCATTATGATTTTTCAGTTTCATTTTATGCTTTTAAATATGATTTATGCTTTCGGTAAAAACCCGTAAGTTTATGCACAAGATGTTATTTCTCTCTTCCTCATTGCTTAGTCCCCAATGCGCAGCCACCTCCTACAGTCTGTAATCCAATTAACCTTCCTGTACTTAGCGTGCTTACAATGGCTTTTTTCCCCTACTTAAAGTGTTTCTTTTCCCAGTTTGAGTTATCATTTTTCTTGAAATCTGAAGCAGCAATGAGTGCAGGTGGAACCAAATGTGGAACCTCCAATGGCAGAGAAAAGTCAATATGAATGAATTGCTATTAAAGAAATTATTTTGTTATGAAGAGGTAACACTACTTTGTTGTATAAATACTGAAAACTGCATTCTCAGGCCAAATATTGAAAGACTGTTATGAGTTTCAAAATATAAACAAGGGTGTGTAAATTATTGCGTAATTTGCTGTTAATTCATTTGGTAAAAAAATTCTTGTTATAGAAATGATTATATAACAGGATACTACTCACTGATAAAAGCTATCAATTCTAAAAAGAAGTTGGACATAACTTGGGATATCCCAAATCCAAAAGCACTGACAGTAATTGCTATTGCAGTATGCAAATTGGATTAATTCCTAGATGGAAACTGGTTGTAAAGGTAATGTTGCTACACCATCTTGTGAAATGAATAATAATAATAATAATAATAATAATAATAATAATAATAATAATAATAATAATAAAAAAAGTCCCCTAGTGGAGTTTGTAATGAATTTAGGACTGCCAAGGATTTCTACCCACCTAAGAAAGGTGAATAAATGTTAACAATTTATGCATATGTTACAATTCTTAACCCAACTGTGTTTTACGAGCATGTTTTTCATATTTGGAACATACTACTGGGTATGCTTCTGGCTCCTTGGAATGAAGTCACAGATACTCTATAAAAGCCCTGCTTTACCCCGTCACTTTTTATCCACTGTTTTGCAGGATTAATAATTTCAAGTTTAAAGTTATTCCATTACTGTATTCTTAATATAACTTGAGATTTACTTTTATTGTGCTCTTCTAAATTTCAATGTTAAAGACTGCATTGAAATTTTTTTCTGTGAAAAGACAAAAATATGGAATGCATTATTTTATGAAATAATAAAATTGATAATCATAGAATATATTGTGCAAAAGTCACATAAACACCTTCTGAGCTTATTTGCAAAAAGCTGCTTATATTAAGGGCTGCATTAAACACACCTCAAGAATTTATTGAATCTTGAGTTGGTGGATACACTAAAACTTCACTTACTTTCGCTTCACTGTTTATAGCTTCTGAATAACACTTTTCTGTTATTTCAAAACACCTCAAGAATTCCAACCACAATTCCAAATTCTCTTTTAAAGCATTTTAAAAATGTTTAGCACTTTCTACTCTGAACTCCATTGTAGCCAAGAAACATGGATTTGGGACCAAAAGGATACATGTGACACATCTGTGAAGAAAAGGAAATCTGGAAAGGAATCCACCTACAATGACCTGGAAGAACTTTTGTTTAACTGGTATCAGCAAACCTAGGCATCCAGTATACCAATTAATGGTACATCCTGAGGGAAGAAGCATTGCAAGTGGCTCCAAGAATGGGATATGCAGAGTTTTCTGTATCAAAAGCTGAATTTCCTGGTTTGTGGAGCACTATTCTGGATGATAGTGATAAAGTTGGCAAGTGAGTGTGCTGCTGTGGACACCGATGTAAGGGAGTTGTGAATGGAGAGATTACCATGAATCACAGAGGGGTACAAAGTCAGGGACATTTACAATGCTCATGAAACTGGCCTATTCTTTAACTGCCTCCCAGACTATACAATGGCTTTCAAAGGAGCAGCCTGCCATGGAGGGAAGAGACCCAAGGATTGGATTACTGTTCTTCTGTGCACAGAACGAGATGGCATGGATAAGCAGGTCCCAAACATGATCAGCAAGCTGCAGAGTCTGAGAGGCTTCAAGAACATAAAGGAACTCCCAGCTCAATATTATGCAAACAAAAAGGCATGGATGACCAGTGATATCTTCAATAAATTTCTTTAGGAGCTCTACACATCAATGGGCTTGAAGAACATGAAAATCCTGCTATTCATTGATAAAGGTGCTGCGCATCTGCAGGATGTGTCATTCCTGCAGAATGATAAGGTAGTTTTCCATGTCGCCCTAAATGCATAAGAAAATTGCAGCCATTAGATGCAGGTGTAATATGCTCATTTAAGCTGCACTATTGCAAACAACTTGTTCAGACGGTGGTGTGCTTGCTTGATGCTGGCAAAGATGTAAAAATAAAGATTAGTCTTCACCAGGCAATACATTTTATTACCTCTGCTTAGGGGCAGATATCTATCACCACTATCAGGAATGCTTTGCTAAATGTGGCAGTTACATTATGCAACCAGCCATGCTGTCTGATGTCGTTAAAGAGGAGGATGATGATGGTTACAACAATCATGGTGAAGAATGGGTCAAAATTGCAGGCACTGTTAGGTTTGACCAGGGGCGTGCGGGCCCGGTATTTTAGGGGCCTGCAGAAAAATTATTATTATTATTAAGATTATTAATGAATATAAAAAATTAAAATATATACAAGTATAAATACAGAAATATGTATAAGATAAATAGTAAAGTCTAATGTCAGTCTGCATAGAAAATTAATGGTCAGATCATTCAAAACGGTTTCCTAGAATTGGTCAACGTTTAGTTGAGTTTAGCACAGCTGTGTGCGCTAACAATGCTTGTCCTTAACTACGACTTCTCTTGTAACACTGGTTTGCATCATGTTTCTCTGTCATCACAAAAGAGCGGCGCACAATTACAACAATGAAAATTAATACCAAAATATCACATTAGGCAGAAAATTATTCTTTATTGAATATGTAATATGCACATTTTTTCTAAACATTTAACTTTTGTCACACTTTTCATTCGACAACAATGTCAACTGTCAATTATCCATTAAGATGTGGTGAATAACGTCAGTCAACAGCCAACTCAGTTTCAGATGAGCTTTCTTCGTGAGAAGTTAGGTGTATTGAAAAAAAGTGGTGTGAAATTTTTAAAACTTTACTTTACTAGTTAAAAGTTTAACTTTTTCAGTTTTTCTATTTAACTGTGTACTTTTTCAGAAAAATGAAACCTTTTAAAGTTAAGTGCGAACATCTAAGTGGTGCACAAAAAAGAAAGAAGAAGCTTGAATTATAAAAATAAACACACAAATTAGTGAAAATAAGTTATTTTTTTCCTCTTCCTAGTAGTAATACTAGCTCAACGGTTACAGAAGTTTGTAGTGTCACAAGAGAGTGCGCTTCTGAAGTGAACACCAATAATAATTGTGAAAGTGAAAACGAAGATTATAACAAACTCGCCATAAATATAATTAGGCCTATTAATATCACAGACTATTCAAATGATCGTGCAGATTATCAATTAGATGTAGATAATGAAACTAAAATGTTCTTTATTAGACAATATCCTTGTCAGCCAGCGGGCCCATTCCCCAAAGAAGCTAAGCGGGAAAACAGGTCCTTCTCCATTAAATATTACGAAAAGTTCACATTGGCAGGACAAAGAATTTGGAGAAAATGGTTGTGTTATACATCTAAAAATGACTCTGATTACTGTAAACTGTGTTGGCTGTTTGGAGGACAGAAATCGTCATCAGCTTGGAGGGAAGGGGTTCGAGATTGGAGGCGCCTAACCAAAAGTATAGTGCGACATGAAACTAGCTATGCACATTTGAATGCATGCATCATTTTCAATTTGTGGCATAAGGAAAACACAGTTGACATGGGTATGAATTCAGAACTAAAGAAAAGTGAGTACATATGGAAACAGGTTGAGCGTATTGTGAATGTGACTTTAACACTGGCATCTAATAATATAGCTTTTCGGGGACATAGGGAGTAGGGAGGAAATTGGAAAATCAAACAATGGAAACTTTTTGGCAATTATTGAACTTCTCGCAAAGTATGATCCGGTATTATGCGATTTAATAAGTAAACCAAAATACATGCAAAAATACCTTAGCCCTTCAATTCAAAATGTGTTAATAAATGCCTTATCCCGTGCAGTTGAAAAAGAAATTATTAATGACATTACAGCTGCCCCATTTTTTTCTATTATCACAGACACAACACAGGACATTACAAAAAGAGATCAATTAACTCAGATATTTAGATATGTTACAGTTTCACATGATGTCAATGGAAAGCCTTGTGACGTGAAGATAAATGAAAGCTTTTTAGGTTTTCGTGAAATTTAAGATCAAAGTGCATTAGGAATAGAAAAAGAAATATTAAGTGCAATAGACGAAAAGGGACTCTCGTTAACTAAATGTCGTGGTCAGGGTTATGACAGTTGTGCCAATATGTCAGGCATATACAAAAGTGTTACAACAAGAATTCAACAAAGACAAAAAACCGCAAAATATGTGCATTGTGCAGTGCATAATTTAAATCTAGTACTTAACGATGCTGCATGTGGAATTCAAGAAGTCAGGTCCTTTTATGATACAGCAGAAACATTGCATCTTTTCTTCAGTGATAGTATTAAAAGATGGGAACTTTTTGTATCTTTTTGTACCTTAAAAAAGCTTAGTCCAACTCATTGGTCGAGATACCAGTCTGTGAAAGCCCTTCGGTATGCGTATGTCGATGTACTTAAGGCTCTGCCAAAAATAATATTGATATCTATAAAAAAAGAAAGAGAAGAAGCTGTTGTTTTGAAAAACCAATTACAGAAATTTAATTCATTTTTCAGATAGTGCTGCAATCAAAGATTCTAGAATGTACTAACTTAGCATCTCAAATTATGCAATCGAAAAATGTAGATCTTAGTAAAGCGTGTTCTCTTGTTCAGAATGCAATTGATAATTTATCTTGTTATCGAAACAGTTTTGAAGAAGCAATGTCATCAACTATATCTCTGGCAAAGAAATGGGGCATTTCAGCACAATTTGAAAAGTGAAAAAACATTTTGATCAATAGTGTCAGGACGAGCGGCTATGGATCAAAGTATGTATTTCAGAACCACTGTTTTTAATGGTTGTTTGGACATTATTGTAGTGCAGTTAAAAGGCAGATTTGAGGGTATGCACAATGTTAGCCATTTCTTCAAAATTATTTCCCCAAATTTTCTAAATTCTGCCTCCGATGAAGAGATCCACAATGGAGCAGTAATTCTTCAAAATGAATATGGGGAGGATTTATCCAGTTAATTCCCAGACCAGATAATAGGTTTCAAAAACGCTCTGAAAAAAGAAATATCCTCATTAACCTCTGTATTTGACTTAACAAAACTATTAGTAATAGAGAATTCAATTGTCGCTGTTAGCGGTCCAGATTTATGCACAGCGTTTTACCCGTTTTTAACTATTCCTGTTACTGTTTCTTCAGCTGAACGCTCATTTTCGAAGCTCAAACTTATAAAGAACTATCTGCGGAATTCTATGAGACAAGATAGACTAAGTGAACTCAGCCTCCTCGGTATCAAAAGTGAAAGAGCTATATCCATTGATGTCAGTGAAATCGTCCATACCTTCACATCACAGAAAACACACCGCATGGTCCAGTTTCACTAGACATCAAGGTGAGTACAGTGAGGTTTTATGAGTACAAGTACATCAAACAACAGATAGAAGTATAGATTTATCCTTATTGATATAGAATGTCAATCACAATAATGTATTTAATTTTAGCAGTATTAATTTTGTTTAATACTTTGAAAATAGTTAAAAAATAATAGCTTTGTTTATATTACATAGGATTATACAATGCATTGCATTAAATTTATATTTCTACCTGCTGTAATTGAAGTTATGTTAGTTACTAATCGGTTATACATTTTATTTTAGGGGGCCCAGATTTTCATTTTTGCATACGTTACACCTCTGGTTTTGACACCATGTGACAGTAGATGATGTTGTTGCATGTGAAATTCAAAGTGTAGATGAAGTGTGTAATGAAGTGATAGAAGCAGCACATGTTTATGACAAGGGTGATGAAAGTGAGGATGAGGTGGAAGATGTTACAACAGCTAAAAGCAATACCAACTTATGTTAAAACTTTGAGTGCATATGAAACTCTATGGGTGTTTATCTCTGCTCTTGACAGTGACTGAAGTGAGCAACAGAATGTGTTAAATGTGGAAAGTTTGTTTTCTTCACATGAAAAGAAAAGCAACAATGAAGCAAACATCAATTAATTTTTTTTTTTTTAAAAGAAAGTGATAAACATGTAAAATGTGTAACATGTAAAACTGATGCAAAATATTTTACTTATATATTTCTTTATTTATTTTTGTACATGATTTGTGGATTTTTGTATGCATCATTTCCCATGGTTAAATATGTGTTATTTTCTAAACTTTCATAAAGATTAATAGAATAAGTAAAATTTAATTTTAAAAATGTATTTCCCCCCCCCCCAATCCCTTGGGAAACAAGAGACCAAGGTTCGAATGTACACTCAGTTCCTACGTGAAATTAATGGTATAATACAAAGTGGAAGAAGCCATGGCTTAAGGGGCATTCTACAATGTATGCTGAACGAAACATTGTAGTATTTTTTTCTCTGTGGGTGCTCGATTAATGGGTTTTGTGGGAAGTTTACAAAATGTTATGCTGGATGCCTTTGAATATCAAAATATGATTACGGCTATGGAGAGTATAAAACAAACTGAATATAGTTTTCCTCTACAACTCTTTTGAAAATCGGTTAGTTTTGCAGAATTTGCAACTGAAAACTCCACACAATTGTTATTTTCACAGTGTAGTATGTTTGGCAATGTGACAAGGTGACAGCCTCTCCTTGCTTCATGCCACACATTCCTATCTTTTCTCAAGCAGGTTGACTGTAGCTATGCTGATAAGGGCATTGTATGAACAAGTTATAGTGAGGTGACAATATATGATAGATGCATAAATAAGTAAAATATGTAGGTGTTTGCAAGTCAGGACCAATTAAAAGCTATTTTAATTTGCTAGCAATTACAACACAGTGCTAGAAATACAATTGAAACTTTACCTTCTAGTAAAAGCACTCCACAGTTGGGTGACTTTTGTCCAATGAAGTGGTTAATGTAATGCCATATGCAAAAAGAAAGATCTCAAATTGTATCCAAAAACCTCAAAGCTGGAGAATGTATTGTTTAGCCAAATGAATAAGATCTGGACAAGAGTAATGAAGAAAAGCAGGTAAAATGATTAGTTTTCCAGAGTTGTTTTACGCATATTAGCAAATTATAAATTTGTTATGAATCATTCTTTCTTTCTTTTTTTTTCATATTATTAATGTCAAATTTGAAGGATAGTTTTCAAAGTTTTGCATAACTCCTGTAATTATTTTATTCAACAATGTAACTGAAAGACAGACATATACTTTAGTGCAGACAAAATGTTATGCTTGTTTGATTTATGGAGTAGCAGTGTATGTAAGAGCCTAGGATGGGGGTAGACACTGACATTGAGTAGAGAAGTGTCAGGTTTCATCATTTGTTTTCTTCATGACCTACTTCAAATACCCTGCTGCACTTTTAACATTAATATTGCACTGCAAATCACTTAGTGTTTTATAAATGCTTGGAGACAGATCAAAAGTTGTTAAAAGGAATAAAAAAGTGTGTAACAAGTCCCTTTGAGAGTTTAAAAGTAGAGTTTCTATCCCTTCGATACTATATGAGAGCAATACTGAAGCTTTTATTCGTAGCAAATATCTGCTGTATAATACTGGTCTGTACTACTCTCTAAACTGTAGTTTTCTGCTATGTAGTTTTAATGTACAAATCTTGACATGCAGTAAGTACACCATGTTGTAACATAACATTATTTATACAGATACTTTCTCATGTGTAAATCACTGTTTTTTTTTTTAAGGGGGCATGTTCTCTTTCCTCTAAAGGTATTCCTGATGAGAGAGAGAGGGAGAGAAAATCATTGTTCCTTGGCTATTAGGTGATTGTGCATATTGCAGAACACAAGCAACTCTGATGATTGTGATGCAGATGATGAAACACCATCTTTTAACTTCATACTAGCTTCTTACCTGATGGATGGATGGATGGATGGATGGATGGATGGATGGATGGATGGATGCTCTAAGTAAAAAGTTGAAAATAAGGCTAGGCCTGGTTTTTTGAAAGGCATGAGTAGGCTATTACTTTTGCAGAGACCTAAAATGTGTCTCCCACAGTTTATCCTGATTGGTCAAATGGTACAGGCTTCCTGATGAGAGAGAGAGGGAGAGAAAATCATTGTTCTTTGGCTATTAGGTGATTGTGCATATTACAGAACACAAGCAACTCTGATGATTGTGATGCAGATGATGAAATACCATCTTTTAACTTCATACTAGCTTCTTACCTGATGGATGGATGGATGGATGGATGGATGGATGGATGGATGGATGGATGGATGGATGGATGGATGGATGCATACATTCATTCTCTAAGTAAGGAGTTGAAAATACGGCTAGGGCTAGTTTTTTTTGTAGTCATGGTAACAAAATATACAAAACATAACAACTTGCATACAAAAAGCTTTTTCTGGTCAACCTACTATAATACGCTGATTACATGTGGTAGAGCTGAACTGTACGGCATCCATTATGCTTCAGCAACTCATTATGATCTTACTCAGCAGTGTGCACCGCTCCCCTATTGCCCATACCTTTTAACACCTTCAAAGTAGCAGTCCACTGGGATCCATTCCCCAGATAAACAATGAAATATATGTATTTAAAATAAAATAAATTCTGTTCATTGTAACTTTAATATTCTAATAAATTGGGTTCATTTACTTCATTTCAATATTGTTCAATAGGTGTTACCTACAAACAATCGATAAATACAGCCTGGACTCAACAGTACTGCCATCACTACTGCCAATCAATCAGCATTTAATTACATACAATTAACAAGGTAAGATCTTTTTGTAAAAAACTCAAAGTTTTGAAATTATAATGTAGTCGACCAAAAACAGTCGTATGCAACTTGACTATAATGGTAATTAAGATGCTCATATGAAAATTATGAAACTTGCTACCACTCGTTTCATAAACATACATCTTAATTACTACCATTATGGTCTTTTTGCATGATATACTATTTGTCTTGGAATTCATGAAACATATTTCAGTGGTTACTGTTTAGCAGGCATATAGGGGAAAACATGTCTTAATGCCTCCTCAGATAACAACATTCATAGGTGGTGTAATCAGATCCAAATTATAGGGTGTCTCTGTAAAACAAAGGTTCTCAAACTGGAGGGTGCACCCCCTTGGGGGGGGGCATATAACTGACTTAGGGGGATGCAGAACAACTTGGAATTAGTAACATTTTTGTATACAAGCTGGAAAAAAAATTGTACTTTCTTTTAAAATCTTAAGAAGAACATTGTCACATTATCTAATTAAAAATGGTGGCCCAATGACTGCCTTGTTTCCATTCTTCCTGCAAGCTTCTGCACAGGTGGTGATATCGATGTGTGCGAGATAACTTAACTGTCAGTTCAGAGATTGGCAAGATTAACCCGAGATTAACCTAGATGGCTCAGTGATCACCATGTGAATGAGATGTTGATTAGTGTGGTTGTATATATTGTAGTGTCAGCACAGATAGTATCGGTGTGACGGCACTGACGTAAGATTTACCAGCGACAGTGCTGTTATTGTATGAACTGCATTGATCATTTTTAAACTTGTCTCTTTTGTTTACCTTGCTAATTATGTAACAATGTCGAAGAAGAGATTATACAAAGATGACTATATTACAGTAGTTGAAAAGAATGGGATACAACAGCCACAATGCATAGTCTGCCATTGTGCTCCCAGTAATGGTGCAATGAGATCTGTATGTATGCAACAGCATTTGACCACAAATCACATGGGGTTAAAAGGCAAACCTACAAAATATTTTGCAGCTCAACTACGCTCACTGAAGGGCATGAAAAAGCTGTGGAAGCATTGTATGCACTATCCCTTCTTATTGTCAAGGAAACAAAAAGAGTACACAATTGGAGAAACTCTTGTAAAACCATGTCTTTTATTAGCCCCATATATTGTTTTGGGTGATGCGAGCCAACAGAAGTTATTAAAAATATCCCTTTCAGACAATACAATGAAACATAGACTTAATGACTTTGCAGAAGATACTAAAACTCTAGTAGTGGCATAGTTGAGTATAACACTGTGTTTTTCAATTCAGTGTGATGAAACAATCAACTACACTCAGTGTTGCCAATTGCTTGTATATTGTCGATTTGTGGATGATTTAACTTTAAGCGAGGAAATGCTCTTCTCTGGATGTTTATAAACAACATAAAAATCTTCTGTGTTTTCCGCCATCGATAATTTTTTCCAAAAAATGTACTGTCTTGAGAAAAAGTGGTGGGTGCATGTATGGTGTTCCAATAATGATTGGTTCTTGTTCTGGATTTAATCAAACTAACCAAAGGCAAAAATCCAAACATCAATGGAGCTCACTGTGTAATTCACAGACAGCGCTTTGCAGCCAAAACACTACCTCAAGATCTTGCCAATATAATGAATGCGGCTATAAGAATTGTGAATTGCATAAAATCAAGCTCTCTGAACACAAGATTCTTTGAAGCCCTCTGTAGTGATCGTGATGCCCAACATAAGACCCTTCTTTTCCTCATGTAGGTCCAATGGTTATTGAAAGGGAAGATATTAGCTTGGTTGTATGAGTTGAAGTCAAAGAAGAAATGCTTCTCAGTTCTTAAGGAAAGAATAAACTGTGTTATGCATTTACTAATTAAACTTTTGCTGTTTCTTTAGCTTAGCTTTCTGATTTTTTAGAAGTTTTGAATAGTTTTAACTTGAAACTTTAAGGGAAATTCATCAATATTATGTTGGCTTATGATGTCATCGGAGCCTTGTTGGAAAAACTGAAGTTATAGAATTGACCAGTTGAATCTAGCAACTTTTCATCCTTTCACAGCCTGAATGGAAATTTCTGCCTAACAAGGAATGTGACTGAAATGAACTTAAAGACAAAAATTCTGTTATATTTGGATTCTTTGGCAGAAGAATTCAACCTCTACTTCCCTGATATTCCACCTCAAAACTGGTCCTGGATGTTAACAAAAAATCCCTTTGCTGTTGACAGTGGTGAACTGCCAGAAAGTTTGCAAGAGGAAGCTATAGAACTGAAGTGCATTTCAAAAGAAAAAATAATTTTATAACTTCAGGTCTGGATTATCTAAAACTTCATGAGTTTTGGATAAATCATTTTGCACTTTATCTTCAAACAGCCAGAGTTGTGACGACTGTTATTGCGCCATTTTTGTTTGCATATTTATGTGAGTTAGAATTCTAGACTCTGACTGTAATTAAAACAAAACAGTGTTGTTAGTTGTCAGCTATATGTTGCAAGTGATCTCCATTGTGCACTGTCAAATTTGAAACCAAACATAAGAGGTCTAATCAAGGGAAAACAGTGTCAACAGTCTCACTGACATAATAATAGTGACTGGTTCATTAAAATGTGACTTAATTATTATTTTCACTAGTTGATTTGATATTATGTTTGTAAACATGTGCTTGTTATGTTGTCTTAGTTTACATTCTTCCCTTCAAAGATAGTGGTAGGGGGCATAGTGACTTGCCACATCTCAAAAGGGAGGCATCAAAAGGATAACGATGGGAACCCCTGTTGTAAAAGGAAGAGCACTGGACTGTGTGTGTCAGATGAGAATGTGGAGATAGAACAGCTTTTGCACACAGTCCTAAGAAATCTGTGCAGCAGGCAAATCAGGAACTAGCAATTCCAACAATGACAGTGTGGAAGGTGTTAAGGAAATATGCCACCACTAATTACAGACCTACCTGAGTTAAGACAAGAGGATTATTGGAGCAGTAGGATCGTTACACCAGACATGCTAACATCAGTATGGCAAGACATGTACTACTACTGGATGTATTCCATGTCATAAATGGATCCCATATTGAATTCTTGTAATTTGTGTTATGGCAACTTCCATAGTTTTTTCTTCAATTTATAATTCAAAATTATATTATACACTGCAGAGAAATTACATTAGTTTTACTCCTATTATCATTTGTGTTCGCCCTGTATGCTATGCCCATGGGAAAGACTATGTCCTTTATTGTAATTTTTTATAGGTGATTTTAAAGTTTTTTCTGATTCTTTTTTTGATTCTGTTAGTACTTTCAATACCTTTACACCATTTTAATGCTTTTTCTATTCTGATTTACTCACAGAAATATTGAATACCCTTTGAAAAAGAGTAATATCTGTGTAACCAGAGTAGGTGCTTAACGCCAGGGCAGGTGATTCTGCCTGAAAGGTTGTGTTTTGGCACAGATATGCAAAAAATCTCTAACAAGAAACTATTTAAAAACATGAAGGCTGAAGAAATGCATGCTATATCCACATTTTCCCCTCGTTTGTCACTAATACTTAGGTCAAAGCCAGGAAACAAATGAAGGGAGAGAGGACATGCAGACACCACTTGTTAAAGATTTTACTTCAGTAGGAAAGGATCATTCTAAGTGCACAGCAATGTACATGAAGTTAAAATGCCCCCCCCAAAAGAAGTAAAATGTGTGTTTTTGCAGCAGTTGATATATGAATTTGGGAAGGACATATACAACTGTAGGAACTGCTTTACTGTGTTATATATTCTATGCCTTTAGATTTCACTTTTATAACTACATATGATGGAGCATAATATATTAATCACTAGTGTTTTGGCCATATAAAAGGATCTCTAAATATCCTTTCTACTGTCCAAGTAAAAACAAAGTTTTTTAATAAAACTAAATATACATTTTCACTCTTAGCCACTGTTATGATGTTATTCTTTCAGAATTCACTACTCCTTCAGAAATAAAATTAAGCTCACTGATTGAAGCAACCTAAGACCTATAAAAAGCTACAGAAACCGATTCAGATTAGTTTGCTTAATATTTTAAAGTAATTTTCTGCTATTATTAGGTAATTTTTACATAAATTTATGGGAATTTTATTGATGACCTTCACTGGATTTTTAAGAAATAAACAGCCACACCCTTACAATTAAATTTACCTTGTATACTGAATATAGTTCTACAAGGCTTCCTTTAAATAATATATAAGGATACAAGAGAGCAAAAGAAAGCTATGGAGTTACATAACTATCTTTGGAAAGATTAACTAATGCAACAGTGAAATGCATCATTACTACAGTCTGCTATATACTCTGGTAATTCCTCTGGCTTGGGCCGGCCATCAGTGAACTACTAGCAGCCTCAGGTTCACTGTTGTCAGCAGGAGAATTCAGAGAACAGGTATCCGGAGAGGCTTCTGCATGTTCCCTCCTATGGGACATCATTCCTGTGAGAAAGAAGAAAAAAACAAAAAGAACAAAACAAACATGGTTAAATGAATTTAATTTGATGTCAGTCACAGGCATTCATTCTGCTAAAATACTAAATACAATGGGACAGAAAAAACGTAGTAAGAATGGAAACCTTTAGCTAACTGTAAATGGCAATATTAAAACCTGATAGGGTTTTTATAAGATTACTTCAACAGTAATCTTATTCTTGGATTTATGAAATATCAACCAACTTACGAAACTTGTTCTTACTACTCTGGTTATTTTACTAGTGGTACAATAAAACCTGCCTAAAACAGAACACAACCTTTCCAGTATTTTTTTCCCATTTTCACATGTTTACGTATTACAAGGGTTGTATTTTAATAAAACAAAGTACAAAAAATGTGATTGCATAGAATTACAATGAAGGAATAATTTAAAATAAAAGCCTGTAAATAAAAAATAGGCTCAAATCTATGTTTTGCTGTATTTTAAACTTACATGTAATAATTGCAGTTTCTCTGTATACACATAACTTGTGCTAAGTTAAATCTCACATACACGGTTCTTAAAACTTCAATGCAAGTACAGTCACACTCAAAATTAATGCCTACAATTACACATATAATAATCTGTCTTAATTAGGTTATTTATGCAAACTCTTCCAGAAATTTATTCCGTTTCTGCATTAGGCAGTTTTCCAATTTAACATAGGAAATAGTTCTGTTCCGAGATTTATTTTCCACTTTTCCAGGTTTCCATCATATAGAGGGTCCGGTTTAGGCAGGTTTTACTAAAATTTGATATTAATGTTAACAGACCTATGATAGGTTTGCAAATTAATTTCATGCTGCTGCTGTACAGCATCATTAAGAAATGTGGTATATAAAATGAACTCTTATTAAAGCTCCTGACATTAATGAGTAAATGTATAAATGCATTCTACAATTAAGTTTTCTGCACTGGCTTTGCATTGAAGTGTAGACAGGGAAAGGAGAAGAATGCCACTTAAGCATTTATTTTCACATTAGCAGCAACCATAGTGTGTGAAACAAGTGGGGAGAAGTACTAAAACAAACTCAGTCTAGACAATATGTACCCCATACATGCATGTTTACTTTATACATGTAATAATGAATATAAAAAGAGGCAACTGTAAAAATGTGTGGTTCCATACTGTCTGTTGTGCAGGTGTTCTTAGTTCTGAGAAACTTTTGTAGTATCTAGTATCACGAAAAGAATCTGTGGGGAATTGTTATAATCTTTTATTCTTTGTGTTTAATTTAGCATAACTGCATTAATGAATCAGCTTATTTGAATCATACAAGACAAACTAAGTATAAGAAAATGTTACAAAAATAAAGTGTCTACCAATATGACTATCTCATACTTGACTCTGTCACAGAATATGGATTTTACAGAATGGACATACAAGAGCATTCTGCTTTCATCAATATGAATACTAGGTTCAGCGCTGACTGTTATGTTGAAAACAAACAAGTGCCAAAGAACAAATGATTCATTTTCAAAGAAGCCTTATACAATAAAAGCTTTCTTGGGACTAAAAGACTTGATTTACACATTAAAATTTCCAGATTACCCATTAAAGCATACTAATGGTCATCCACAATGCCTTTAATGAAATAAATCACCAGTAAATTTGTGATGAATAGAGAGGCCTAAGGAATGTTCAAAGAAAGAAATTTAGTTTTTTTTTCTTCTTCTTATTTACATACTAGTAGCAATCAGGGATTTTAGACCCTTAATTACAATTTCACTACTTTCAATAATGTTCTCATATTATTACAAATAAATCCCATTACAAATCTTAGCCATATTCATAATCAGGAATTTAAAAAGTGTGCATAGAATTAAATTGGAAAATATATTTAATCCAATTAAACACCCCACACTGCTGGAGGCAGTTTATTCTTTTATAAGATATACAGGAATTTTAAATACATTAAACCTTTTATCTTTTATAATGTCAATTTTGCAAAATCCCAATTATGTTCACTGAATTCCAATTGAATTAAACTACTAAATACTGCGAATATGTTTTGCAGTACGTTAAACACTGATTCTAAAAACCGTGCCATGTGATTTATTTGTTATTACAAAATAAAAGTATTTTAGGAGTTGGATTTAAATGCTCTAAAACATACTAATGGATTCCCAATTAAATTTTTTAATTTAAGTGCAGTTATGAAGATAAGTGTAGCGAATGATTCTTTGCAAGCTTTATCATTAAAAATATGATCTGAACACTATGCTACTCTAATTAGAATTAATATTCTATTACCCATAATTATGCATTGCCAATTAAACATATGTTAATTATTGTTGTTTGTATTTTGGAAAACTGAATAAGCTAATTTCTGCACTTGTATGAGTTACGTTTTATAATTGTACGTTAAGCACTGTTGGACTTCTTTTCTTCTATTAACCCATACATTATCAAACACACAAAATCTGAACATTAGAAAAACCAAATTCAATGCAAAAACACATACAACGGTCTTCACTCCATGCGTGATTCTGCAAATAGGTGCCTCAGTGTTACAGCTGCTTATCTTGTCTCAATATGGTAATGTGCACTAAACATTGGCACATGGATTATATCAAAGTGTCCATTCTGTATGGTCTTTATTCTGTCACTGAGCCATTTTTTGGAATTGCTGCTTGTAAGTGTTGCTGAATGTAAACCATATGCAGAAATGACTGTCGGAAACAGAAAAGATAAATACATAACACATGATGGGACTGTTTATGTTTAGTCACTTTTACTTAATATTTTAAGGGAAAATGTTGGTGATTCCATCAACTATGGCATCGGTTCACAACCTGGGGTATGCACCACACTGGTTGGGGACATGTGAAGATAATATTAGTGGATAAACATAAAAAAAAAGCCAAGTCTCTAACATGTTGTTTTACAGATAGGGATAAATGATGTTAATATACAATATCCATTTCTGAAATCAGAAAAAAAAGTAAAGACCAACAATTGTTTAGCACTAGTCCTGTCCACACTAATCACACTGCACAATGTACCCTCATCCCTCTGTGCATCACACACTTATTCCACTCATTCCCATTCTGCTTAGTTCTCTTAACTTCTAGCCAAGTTGTCATCCCAAACTTCAATGCGATGCAAAGTTTATAGGGTTAGTAAAATTTATTTATTTGTACAAAAGAACAATTAATTATCATTGATTGACCTAATAGTTGGTTAAACAATGAGGCGCATCTAAAAAGTAAGTTTCCCAATTTTGTTTCCTTTAAAGTAAACATATTTAGCCGGGAAAATTGCTCATGCGTAACAGATCTATGACATACCAATCATATGCCGGGTGGACAGGTCCTGCCTGGTGCCAGTAGCACAGTAGCAGTGGCCTGAAATGGCGACTCTTATTCGTTCTCCTGCAGCCTGCCAGGTTCAGTCAGTGATAAAGTTCCTTACTGCACAAAACATAGCGCCGATTGAAATTCATTGTCAGCTCTGCCAGGTCTATGGACCAAACATCATGAGCAAACAGATGGTGTGTCGCTGGTGTGGGCAGTTTTCGAAAGTCGTCAATGTGTCCATGATGAAGAGCGCAGTGGGTGACTGTCCCTCATCAATGATGACTTTGTTGAGCTGGTGTGGCAGCGCATTGTGGAGAACTGTTGCTTCACAGTTACGGAGCTCAGCAGCCATTTTCTGTAGATATCGCGATCCATGTTACGTGAAATTGTCACTAAGCATCTGCTATTCAGGAAATTGTGTGCCAGGTAGGTGCTGAAAAACCTGACACTCAAGCACAAAAGAAAATGCTTAGAAGCAGAACTGTCATTTCTGCAGTGGTATCATGATGATGGTGATGAATTCCTTGACAGGATCATCAGGGGCGATGAGATGTCTATTTTGCACTTTTAACCCGGAAACCAAGCAGCAGCCAATGCATTGGCATCACAGTGGATCTCTGGCCAAGATGGAATTCAAACAGACAGTTTGACAGTGAATGCTAACCGTTGCTGTGAAACACTGCAGAAATTGCGACGTGCCATTCAAAACAGGAGGCGTGGAATGCTTACTGCAGGTGTTGTGCTGCTCCATGACAATGCTTGTTCACATAGGCTTGGCTTGCAGCAACTGTTCTGCAGGAGTTCGGCTGTGAGCTGTTTGATCATCCACCATACAGTCCTGATCTTGCTCCCAGCGATTTCCATCTTTTCTTGCACCTTAAGAAATTCCTGCCCTCTGGTCAGCATTTTGACAACAAAGAACTGAAGACGACTGTCACATGCTGGTTCCATTCGCAAGCGGCAGACTTCTATAACACAGGAATACAAAAGCTGATCCCACGATATAACAAGTGTCTCAATTCTTGTGGTGACTATGTCGAAAAATAGCTCAAACATTGCTGTACCTGTTGCTAATTTTTTCATGTAACTATGCTTTCTTTGTTTTAAAAAAATACGGAAACTTATTTTCTGGATGCGCTTCGTATAATTTTTTTTTTTTTTAAATAATGTTTAGTACCTATTCTTACTACATATGGCTCCAATGACACTGGACACAGATGCTATAGAAAATGAAACAACTGGGAAAGGAAATTTGGGAAGGAAACATTCCAGGCCAAGGTATCTCACGGGCATTTGCCAGCTATGAGGAATAAGGAAAACCTCAATCAGGTAGAAAGGTCCTGGCAGGATCTGAACCACAGACCATTCACAAGTTTGTGCCTTAACCACCCTAGCCACCTGTGTCGGCACTACAAAAACAGTGTCTACAGGGTAAGTTGAATAAATGTAAACACACTTTAACATATAGTATCTGCATATTGTTTTCAGAGTTGCATTGAGCTATCTGTGGAATATATTAGTGCAATATTTTCTCAACAGATATAAGTATCCATATGGTTCTTATAACTAACATGTCACATATCCTGAAGCAAAATGGCTAGGGCACGTTCAATGTTTGAGGAATGGAAGCTCATTTTATAGTGGAGGTTCAAGTTTAAAAATGTCAATGAAGTTCAATGTGCATGGAGGTTGCATTTGCAACACAATATCCAATGCTTGACAACTATACAGCTTTGTGATAAGTTTGAAATGCATACTGCCATTTGTGATGTCCACAAGTGAAGATGCAGAATTTATATACCTACAAATCCTGCTTCTTTGGCTATGGTCTTAGAAAAGTTTGCAACATCGCTTCAGATGTCTGCTACATAATATGCTCTTGAGATGGGTTTGCAGTGGCAGTGTACAACACATTCTGAAACCCACTACGTGGAAAGTTTAAGCACCAGTATTACTGCATGCATTAAATGAGGATGATCCTGATTGCCAAAAGATGGTTTGTGAATGGTTTCAGTATATGGCAAATAAGCATGATGAGTATGTGACGAAGATTGTGTGGTCTGATGAGGCCCAATTTAAACTTAACGGAACAGTGAAATGTCATACCTAATTGTATTTAATGAACACCAAAAATCAATACATTCCTGTCTACAAGGCATCGATCTACCGAGTATGAATGTCTAATGTGGAGTCATCTATGAGTTTAATAGGACTGCTCTTCTTTGAAGGTACAGTTACTGGTGCAAGGTATCTGAAATTGCTAAGCACATCAATTTTGACAGGCTATACATGCACTTTATGAAAACAGAGAGTTCATCTACCAACAGGACGAGGCAACCCCAAGCTACCACTAAGGAATGTGGGCTTTCCTTTCTGAGAATATTGTTTAGGATGAAGACTACCTACACTGGAGTATCTTCATCAAGAAATTACAGCACCATGTACAGAAATCCCAACAGACACATTGGCCAATATTGTTCAAGCAACCATTTGTTTGTGATGTGTATCTGGCTGCTAAGGGCAACCATTTTGAGAATCAAAAGTAACTGAATAGGTGGAAGAAGGTTCTATTAAATCTGTGATATATAATTTATATTCAGCACTAACACACAATAAAACATTTGTGTTTATTAAGATTATATACAGTTTTTTGTTGGCACATGCATGTATAGAAGTCAGAAGAAAATTACCTGATACATTTGAGGAGTAACTTTTCAAAATGTGGTAAGACCACAATACAAATTTTACAGAAGTAAAAAAACTAATACTGAGTAAAGTTTTACAATAGTTTATAATCTAAGTATGGAGATTTATTAAAAGTTCTGAAGATACAAAAATAGGATAAGCGAGAAAAATCTCTCTTTTCATATAAGGAGAGATAGGCAACTTGTCTCAAAAAATATTTTTTTTTTTTTTTATTTTTTGAAAACAATTGTGCAATTTTTGCTGAACAGAATGATAGATGAGTTTACATAGTTGCAGTATTATTTAGGCCCTTAAATGGCTATTTAATAGGGTAATGGTAGCGCATCCTTTAAATGCCTACCATGCCTCCACTTTAAATTGGTTTTTCTCAAAACTACATTTTCTTTGCTTTATGTACCTTTTTCTCTGAAAGTAGTGGACCAATCATAGTGAAACTTTGTAGGAACATGTAAACATAATGTTTGCTTATTATAACAATCATTTATGTATTCTGAATAATATGGGTATTAATAAAAACTATGCATTCTTCAAGCAAATTCTTTTCATGAATTTAATTATTTGTGAAAGCTGTAATTAAGCTATTGGATTCATTCTAGGTCACATTAAAGAACATACTGCTGTGAGTCTCTGTGCTAAATTTTATAGTTGTTCCATTGAGAGTTTCTGCAAAAATGGAACACAAACTTCTAGTAATATATATAACACCTCAGGATAGAGACAGCCGATTCATGAAAGACCTTATCAGATATACACAAAATTTATATTATGTATGTACCAGACACTAGTATACATACACATGAAATTGAATGAGCTTGGCTAAATTAGCGTATGAGAAATTGGTGTTTTACTAACAGGATACACTTTTGTTTATTTCAGTCACCTATCTCCCAATATGTTGCCAATTGAATTTTGAAAATCTTTGGACTAGCTTCATGTTTGCATCAACCAAAGGACAAATTGCATTTTGAAACAAATTTATACAGAAATAATGCAAGAATCTATTCTTTGGTTTTTATTTTTAGCCAAATAATTGTCACAATTGAAAAAATAATACAGATGTTAACAACTAATTATTTAAACAATACTATCATGATCAGTCAGTTGTTTTAAAAGTTATATAGGCACTGCTTCTTTGAGAAATTTCCAAACACTGAATATACGCAAAATTGCTACCTACTTTAATTATGCGTCTTTTTCTTCAAAATTTTGAAAAAGTATATTAAGCAATTCAAACAAAATCATTAATAACTCAACAAGTTCTTTTCACACCTAATACTGTAATCAATAACAGTATCAAACTTGATTTGTTCCTAAACAATCTGCAAAGTTCTGTTTGGCTTATAATCAAACATTATCTAAGCAATCCAGTTAATATTAATAATTCACAAAAATCTTTAGACATTTATTTAACAAAGGAATAAACAATTACTCCATTTTTAAATAAAGTGTAAAAACCTGTTTTTAGTGGCAGGTATTAGAAAATCAAATCATACTAAGCTGATGAATATCACCATTAAAAGCAATTTTTAGACCGTTATTATGATATATTAGTTAAATGTTGAATTTTGAATGGATATTATGCCTCTTACTCTTCTTCAGAGCATTTGATATCAATGTTCCTCCTCCAAGCATTCATACTCTTCATCTTCAACTTGCACTTCTACATTGTTAGTTACATCATCTTCTCTCTCAAGTAAATCCAATATAAACTTTAAGGGTTTCATCCTCCTTCCAACTATCATCAAAATATTGTTTCAGAAGAAGTCCTGATTTTACAGTGTGTATCAAACTGACAGTATTTGAATCAGTTATCTGATCTGCTGCTACATCTCCTTTTAGCAAGGAAACAACTTTTTGATACATTATTCAGTCCATATGAGAGCTCCATTTTAAAACTAATGGAGATTCTCTTCCCACTGAATTTCTTTTCAGTACTACCCATTTCATGTCTCTTATACCCAATGGCTTCTTTAAATCAAGGCAAAGGTCGTTCAAGTTTAAAACATTCCAGTCTTCTCCTAAATTTTACAGGTTTCCCATTTTCTGATAAATGCTGCAATATTATTCAGGAGTTAATATTTCAGACTGCTTCCTAAGAATCTTCTCCACTGTGCTGAAAAGGTGGTCCACAGGCAATTAGGAATGACCATGCATTGGGAATGTAACGAGTATCTGTTTAATTTCTGTTCTGCCCAGTGCAGCCATTAGAAAATAACCTTATGGCTGAAATGTGTTCTTTGTATCTATACTTAGAGCATCTATCAAAGCTGAAGCTACTTCTTTTGGCCAATGACCAGCCTGATTCCGAGTTCAGGAATAGAAGTTTAGAGACTTATTTTCAATGTGTGTAATACAGAGAGCATAATATGATAATTGTGCATAATATGTATGCCTCACCAATAGCAAGGGTTGAACTTGCAGATCAAAGCAGAAAGACAAGCTATTGGGCAGTTTCCAATTCACCAACTTATGAGCATTTGCTGACAATTGTAATGTGTTATGTGATGAATAAAGTATTATTATTATTATTATTATTATTATTATTACAAGAAAGAGACAAAGTAAGTAAAATGTTTACATTTTTATGAATCTTTTCATTTATATGTCTATGTTAGAGATGCACGATATGGGTTTAGGCTATAGTGTCAGTCATGTTGGATTCATGATTTCACTTAGTGAAATATGGCATAGGAATATCAATGGCTTCAGCAAAGCAAATTTTGATCCATTTGAACTGCATTTTTATGTTTCTTCTTATTTCAATTATTTTAAATATTAGCTGTTCATAAATAACCTTTGCAATTGAAAAGTTAACTTTTTAATTACTTTTCATGCTAAAATTACAAGCTTCTGAATGCACTGTTTGTCATTGTCAGAGAAAAACATTATTAAAGGAATCTAAGTATTTAATATAAATGTTTCATAATGCTTACAATTAAATAAATAGTTAATAAAAATGACTCAAAATAACAGATTAATTACTGAATTATTCTGTGAGGTGGTAAAATACAGTAAGCACCTAAAAGTTTAAGTCTTTATTTAGGGCTGAAAAACAAAATCAATAGCAGTTTATTTTTTCAATCAAAATACGAGGCATGTTTTTAAATACAATTTTAATATTTTGCTGCTGCATCACTGCAGTCACAACTTTGAGCATGCGTGATCCTTCCTCCATTCATTATGAAGTCAACGCAGCTGTAAGTGATTATCACTTTGTTTTTCTGTTGTTAGAATAACAAAATGTTCAAAACAAACGAATGACCCGCCGACTGTAGTGTCAGATCAGTGATTCATTTTTTGAATTCAAAAAAAGGTTATGCCAGCAAACATTCATTGCCAATTATGTGAGGTTTATAGGGAAACAATAATGAGTGACAATGCCCGGCCACACACAGCCAAACAAACTCAAGATCTGATCACATCATTTGATTGGGAACAATTAGACCAACCTCCCTACAGTCTGGATTTAGCACCAAGTGATTTTCATCTGTTTCTTCATCTGAAGAAATTCCTTGGTGGAAAAGATTTCAATGACAATGATGTGAAACAGAAGTGGAGAATTGGCTTTCATCACAGGTGGCATCATTCTTTGATGAAGGCATACAAAAGCTAGTTTTCTGCTATGACAAGTGCCTGAATAACGGCAGTGACTATATGGAAAAGTAGTGTAACGTAATGATACTAACGAATTTGGAAAATGATGTCCTCTTTATTTTTTAAAAAGTTATTGGTACATACTTTAAAAACACACCTCGTAAAAAGGAGGCTTGTTTTACACTCTTAAGCAGTGGCGAGGTATGACATGTTCCTACGGTCATTGCAAAATATATAAAAAACAACTTTTACACACTTGTGGAATGCTTTGTAATCTTTTTTGTGTAACTGCTCTGTAACATGTGAAATTATTTATTTTTAGGAGACAATAAAACATAATGGCTAAACATCCAGGTTCACAACTGTTGTTTAAGGAACCTGCAGAGCCTGTTGCACAATACTTCTACTATAAATGAAGTAACATCAGAATTCAACTTTTTTTGCTTTTAGTTCCTTTAACTGCAATGAGCCTATCGGTGGCCTTTTCTTTGGAACATATTGTTTATAGGCAATGGTGTTAATTCATATTCACTTGTCGGTGGATTTCTGGTAAACTTTGGGTTTTATTCAGTATATCACACACACATGCAATTTCTCATTCATACTTCTAGACTCTGGAGAGGGTAGGGAATAATCTTGGATAGAGAAAAATTCCCATCCCCAGCTGGGAATCGAACCTGGGACCCCTCGCACAGCAGGCAGGTGCTTTACCGATTGAGCTATGAGGCCAACCAGAATTAAATTTTTATCCTACTGTAAATTCACAAACAAATCCTGACCATGATGATTAGCATACTTTTGGCATAGGAAAATATGTCCATATTTCTGGTGCTTAAGATTTCAAAGACAGTAACTAAATCCTTTTCCCTGGCTTGCCTACATAAAAACTGATGGGGCACTGCGTAAGTATTGTGTGCTATTTTTGTAAGATACAGGTGATAAAGGTGGTCATCAAAAATTGAAATTTCTAGTTAAAAATCCTATAAAAATCAGAAATATGCCATAGAATTATTTGAAGGCCATAAAACCAATATATACCATAAGGAAGCAATAATTTCAGGGAGCAACTTTTCAAACTGTCTCAAAAGATTATAATCATGGCATAAGAAACATCATTGATTCAACAAGGAAGAAACAGGTACAAGAAAATCAAGAAAAGTTATTTTCCATAGTTGAAATCATCAGTTTTGTGGCTGATGAGTTGCTCTCAGAGCAACTAAACATTCAGAATCGGTATCCCTAAAAGATGAACAGCCTTTCCATAGTGATTGCAATTTTATGGCTTTATGAAGGATAAGAATACAATGTAGTGAATGAAAATTGATCAAACACACAGAGAACATTTCATTAAATACCTCCTACAGGAGTCCAGTAGTGCAGAACAATCTTATTCAGATATATGTAGAAATTATGCAGAGGCAAATTGTCAATGATATAACTTAAGCCAACATGTTCTCCATTTTAGTAGCTGAAACTGCAGACATTGCTGGACTTAAACAGCTATCCATACTTGCTAACTTCCTGAAACTGAAACCAGTAAAACTTTCACTGATCCAGCAAAGCATAATAATTTTGTAATGACATGAAATTTAAAATGCATAAAATGTTCAGTGCAGTAAATGCACAAAACTTACATTTAAAATAAATGGGAATTCCATTTTATAAGAATCCTCCAAGACGTGGTAATAATGCTTCTTTCTGTCATACATGCTGAAATTCTTGCTGGTACCAAAATAAACACACATTAAAGCAAAGACCACTAATCCTTAGGCTACACACAGATTTCTAGTCCATATTTTATGCTTCATAATATTAATTATAAACAAAAGCAGTCACAAAAAGTGGGAAATTTACATGCTGCAGTCATATAATGCAAATATCACAAACAAATTAACCGAGGGAGTTGACTTTAAAATTTGCGTTGTCCGTTACTTAACATTCGCAACTATTTACTGCTCATCAGTTACTAAAGGTCGCTAGTGGTGCAATAAAATTTTAAATCTGCATGCTATGCATTTTGCTGCAGTGCATGTGATTATGATAGTGCATAGATACAAAGTTAAGCTCTGGCCTATCACAGCACTGTACCCAATTAGCGTGGTATATTCCGTCTATAATCTTAAATTACAATATAATACAATAGAATTAAATGCTTTGCCATATCTGTGGTGAAAATTTGCAACACCTTGAATCTACCTACAATGCTATAAAAATGCCTTCTTTGCTGTGAAGTCGTGAAAGGACCTCCACTCATACACTTTATGGTCAAACCATAGAATTTAGCAAGTATGGCTCTCTCTCTGCATAAGAAACTCAAAAAAGGTACCTAATTATTAGAGCCCAGGAGTTAGGCAAAATGCTGTTTCTTTTTGGATGGATAGAATAAAGAGTTAAATAGAGATAAACATGTTTCTGTACATTTAGGGATGGTAGAGTCAGTTTTTATTTTGCTTTTTTTGCCTGTTTTGGATCATTATGGCTTTTTGTTGCGATTATTTACACATTATAAAAAGCACAAAGAATTTCAATGCATTTATTTTCAAACAGTCGAAAAGTTACCTCCTCAAAAAAATTCAGTTAAGCTCTTTAAATAGTAGAATCTATAAAAGGATTGCAGGCACCTTACATAAAAAAGGCAGCTAAAGCCTTAAAAGTTCTTTTCCCGAAAATGCCCTATCTCACATGACTAGCCCTCGGGTTGCACAAAATCATCAAAGAAGTAAGTTTGTATCCTCTTGTGGATTAGTTGGTTTCTAAGACCAAGAGGATCTTCCTAAATTCACCTTCACAAATGCAGGTTTTTAAGGATGTGGCACCAGAGCTCGCTTTGCCTCTACAGCCAGTTCTCACCAACCTGGATCTCTGCAGCCATATATTACAGCAACAATTTGGACAAGATATGTGAGGTATTTAAATTTAAATTGAGTTTTATTTATGGACGCTCTTTAACTACTATGGTTCTTAGCATCCCATTCCATATTGGGTGTGAAAGACCGGTAATTTTGCTCAGAGGCCTCTTTATCAGGCTTGAGGGTTCTTTTAAGTGCCGTAAATCTACGACACGGGACCACCGGCTTTACTTCCCTTCCGAAGGAAGCCATGCTAAGGATTTTTACACCTGAAAAAATCCATCGCCCTCCGCCGGGTCTGAACCCGCGACCTTGGGAACTAGAGGCTAGCACGGTACCACTGGTCCATGGAGGACGACAGTGTGAGGTATTTGATGGTCTATCAGAAGATGAAGCTACTTCAGTTTGTGCAGTAAAGAAGTTGTACAATGAAGAGCCCAGCAAATGATCTGGCATTTATAGTAGCACATTATAGTGTGCTACCAGAAGAATCTTGAAGTTGGAGAAAAGAGGTGGTATGCTAGTGTCATCCATGGTGATCTTTGAAGATGCAATAAATCAACTATTGCAAGTATCAGGAGAGAAAGGAAAGTGTTAGTGAAAAGTGTAAACGTGTTGAGTGCTAATGTGGACCTAGAAAAACTTAAGAACACTTGTGATGCCCTCATAGATGAAAGTTCTGTTGTAACTGATATGAGTCCTTTTGAAATAGCTTGTTTTAAATGTACCCTAGTCACTTCAGTGGAAGGAGAATGCTCTTTTTCCATGATGAAAAACGTTCTCTATGACAATGTCATTATGACACTTGATACCTTGGGGGGGGGAAACACACACGTTGTTGCTTGTAATCAAGTAAAGTAAGAGTAAGTACTTTATGTGTTTTAGATAGCTATTTTGCTTAATAAAGAGTAGCATTACTCTTTGTTTTCACTTTTAATTAATGCCTATCTTAATTACGTTAGTGTCTATTTTTGGTATTTTAATTGCCTTTTTGCCCATTTTAACCAAAACAAATGCCTGAACTTCGGCTCTACTAATTATATTATGTCATCAGAGGACTTCTTAGGCTTTATTTGTCTTCATCATACTACCGAACAAGATATAGCTAAGACTATAATTTCATATTTGGAAAATCTCAGTCTGGACTGCAAAAGCATAGTTGGGCAAGGCTATGATGGTACCTCTAACTAAGAGTCATTCAAAGGTTTGCAAGCATTAATCAGAAGCTCTGTATGACCATTGCTATTCACATTTAATACATCGAACTTTATGCCACTTGTAGAAATTACAGTGTAAGAAACTGAGTTGGCACAATTAAGTCCATGATCACTTTTTTGAAAACTCTCCTAAACGAATGCGTTTATTGCAAGAAAGAATGAAACTGAATAGTCCAACTCTCAGTGGAAAACTTAAACATCCATGTGTAACAACAGATGGGTTGAAAATCATAATTTTGTAATTCAAGAACCTTTTCAAACCCATTCTTGCCACATTAGAAGACTTATTAATTACCCAGGCATGGATACCTCATCCAAAGCCTTATCTGTCATAACAGTTCTAATTAATGGAGAGTTTGTTCTTAGTCTCTGTTTCTTAGTCAAGGTATTTTCTTTGACTTTGTGTAAGGTACTTAAGTCTCTTTCTGATTTGAAATCGACAACTGATCAGGTTCAAAATATTGTTGACTTTTTTTTAGAATATTCGTAACAATATTGAGTGTGAATTTTCCCTTGTATACAAGTCTGCAAAATGCTTACTAGCTAATGTTCACAGGATATCACACTTCCCCATTTAACACCCTAACAGTGTAAACACTGTAACATTCAAAAAAGATCCAGAGAAGCATTTTCACCTCTCTCTGGCCATTTCAATTCTTGATGATTTTAACAATCAGCTAAATACAGGATTTCTTTACCACAAAGAGGTATTTGCAAGATTCAAGTCTCTGTTACCTACCATTTGCTGTAAGTCCACTACTTCTGATAGCTTGAAGTTGTACCAAAACAGAATTAATTTGGATCTGTTACAATCAGAGTTCAACTCGTGGAGCATTTTTTGGGAGAAGAAGAATGAGACTCACCACCCATTCTGTGCTATTGAAGCTTTAGAAGATTGTAACAAGAAGTTTTACCCAAATATCTTTATGCTCTTAAATATATTCTTCACTTTGCTAGTTACCACTTGTACACCTGAACATACCTTTTCCATGTTAACCCATTTGCAACACTTGACGACTAGGGCTCACACACACTTTTTTGGCATATGAATCGTATGACGAGCTCAGTTCGCAATTCAGCATTGCTCTAATAAATACATGTAGTTTACGTTCCTTCTCACAGATGTCATTTGTATATGTTTCAAATGAAGTGCTGACATGTGATGTTTGTCATTTCCGCAGTATGACCTCACCAACTGTGTTTCAACCAAGGAAAAATAATTTTATTCTTCCTGCACTCGCGTCGGTAGCCATCATGACTGTGAAAAGAGTCCGTGTGGATGACAAGGAGGGTTTCAAAAACCTGATACAAAGGTATTAGAGAGTGATAGTGAAAGTGGTGGTTTTTCTGAATATGAAACTAGACTTAAGAAAGTTCCAGTGACAGTGATAATGAATCTAGTGCAGAAAGCAGTGAGGGAAATAATTATGAAACCAATGATGACATGCCAGGCCCTTTGGAATACATTTGTATTATGACGCAGAAAAAAACACTTGACTAGAACTGGACTAAAACTGACAATAACCCCGTTCTCTACCTTTTTATTGCAATTAGTGGTGTTTGTAGACTTAATGAACAAGCAAGCGTCACAGATGCCATCTGTGCTTTAAACTATTTTGGAATATATGAAACCATTGTTTGACAAAACGTGTTACGAAACTAATGCTTATGCAACAAGGCAGTTGAACAATCTAACAGAAAAATGTTGAAAGACGATGAAAAATGGTCTAACACTATGCCAGAAGGGCGTATAATGTTATTTTGATGTCTCAAGTGTGAAAATCGCGTATTCAATTGTACTGGAGCAAAAACCGATGCCTTGACACCCCAATTGTAAGTAAAAAAGATGATGTTGCTCTTCATTTAATGGATTGTTTTGAAGTCTATCACACACAACAACAGTACTAGGACAACAGTACTGGTGAGTTTATGTTTTTAATATTATGCACACTAATTTTCAGCAAAAAACTCTTATTGGTTGATTTTAAATGATTTTTTAAGCATTAAGCTGTTACCACCCTCGCTGCTAGAGGATTTAAATCTGATTTCTTGGTTAGTTGAGTAGGCACTTAAATATGATGCAACTGGGTTAAGAAGACTGAAGACATAGTTGAGAAACTCTTGTGGACATAGTTGCCTCAGTGGATTAGTGTTGATGTCTGCAGGGAAATTTCAACAAAGTTATGAATGAATTAGCATAAAAAAAGTGATAGAAGATTGGACTTCGTTTTGTAAATTTGCCCCTTTAAAGACTTGAGACTGTTGCAATGTATTAACAACACTGTTGAGACAAACTTAATATAAACCTATTTAACAGTCATTATACTCTGCAAATAAAATTAATGTTTTTACTAAAAATACAAAACACATGTTTTTTTATTTTTTAAACACTATATATATTTCCAGTGAGAACTCTTGGGCATCTGGGAGACCATGTCTCCTGCTCCTACCAGATTATTCAAACCGTTTGGTTACTAACCAACTTCCATCCCCTGCCCAGAAAATTTTTTTCTGGCTATGACAATTTTTATGATTGTTTTCTAAAATGTCCACTGAATGCAATAACACAAAAATTCTACAAATGCACTTGAAATGTAATGCTAGGTATAAATTTATGAGTTTACGCTTCAGCTTTATCACTCAACATACTTGAGCAAACAAAACCATCCATGGAAATAGGGAATATAAGTATTATCAGATTCCAGATTTACTTCCTTTTCTGAAATATACTTGTAATATAGTATATGCACAATTACACTATGGATAAATTATGAATTTATAAAAACAGCACCAAAACTAGGTTGGAAAAGAGCACTGCCAACACATGCCAAACATTGTATGAACTTTTAGTATATGTATATTTGCCCTTCTTCTGGAACTAGCCTCAATTACTTTTCATCATTATGAGACCTGAATGATGCACATATCTTTTTTCTTGTAACAAACATTTTAGATGCTTCAAATAGGCATATACTAGAGCAGTGATAATAAGCGTATGATTTTGGTGCCACGCCACATGAACACACATTATTTATTATTATTATTATTATTATTATTATTATTATTATTATTTACACCTGAAAGCCTTTTACTTTATTTTGTGGATATATTATGCCTCATAATCTTCTGGTAGAAGCACAGATAGTAAAGTAATAGCATGTCTTTCTCCTCAAATGATTGCATTTCATGCACAAGCCTATTTTTGGCTAACATGCTTACAGTGCTGAAAATCAGATAATAAACCAGGATAGTGTTTTAAATTTTTTAAGAACTGAAAGTGGAATTTAAAATAAAGGAAAAAACCTGATACGGTACATCCACAGGACTTGCTTACCCATTGCAGGATTCACATATATACCTTTTATAATATTCATATAAGAAGTGATCCTTCTGTCCACTTTTGACTATTTTGACTATACCTTTTTGCCTAAAAATGATTTCAATAACATTTTAATGTTTATATCAGAAGCATAAAGGAATAAACTCAGAAATCATAGTTGCAGCTCTTGTGAAGAAAAAGAGGAATTGCAAACATTCCAACATGTCCCACTGGATGAACAACTGGGTAAATGTGAACATAACAATATAGAATATTTTGAACTCTGTAACACTCTGGAGGGGAGGCAGTATTTCACACAAGAGTATTTTTATTAACTTTACATTCCTCTTGTAGTAAGTTTCTGCCTATTGCACATGGTTTTCCAGTTATACAAAATCATACAAAACTCAATCAGAATGAAAAGGACTTCACAGTCTATTCTTAGAAAATTCCAGATTTACATTTTATTTCATTTTTCATGTCAACATCTCAAACATTGAATATTTTAATCAAAACCATTAAAGTCATGCTTCAATAAATAAAATATGATACTTAGGGTGCCTGTGAGGGAATTTCATGAACATTTCATGTTGCATCCCTTAAAGTGCTAGACTTAAATATGAGTTTTGGTATTCATCTGAACTTTTGCTTTTGGGTTATGCAGACACAAGGAACTTTTTTTAAGAAGTGTTTTTGGTTTTAGAGGACCTCAAAAAATGTATTTCTGGATAAATTGTAATGCCAAATTTTTGTATAGAATACTATCTCTAACTGCATTTAGTGGTAGAGAAAAAAAAACATAAAACAAATCTAACCTTTCCATGGTCTGTAATTGGAGATAATAGTCTCACTCACACCATGTGTAAAGCCATATTGAGACGATTCATGTATGTGTTTGTAGACTCCAAATAAAGAAACAAGGGAGTTCATTTTGTACGAAGCCAAACAACATACAAAAGAAACAAGCTTTCTTTATTATAAATAGGATTGCTGGTAAGATTAATCAACATGTTTGATGCTAAATATGAATAACAGTGATTCTCACTTAAAGAGTAATATCCTTTTATTTTGTTTATTTGTAACATTAAGGAGAAATATGGTGCTTTAAGCATAGAACCGTTTACATGTAATATAAGTTGTATTTAGAAAATAAAATCTCAGAACCAGAGTCAATTTTATTCGTACGTGATGTAGTTTATTAATTCCGTAACACCTTATACTCCTAAAAGTTGATTTGTGGTTACTAGTCAAATAATGTTTTCTAAGGATTTTTTGAAAAGAAAAGGGAAAAAAAATAATAATAATAGAAAGGGGCCCTCTAAGATAATTGCAAATAATTAACCTGACTTTAATTAGCACACTAGTTGGAAAAGCCTTGCCATATTTTACTAGAGGATCAAGCAGTCTGGTACAATTTAAATAACAACAGAATGCAATGGTGAAAGGCCAAAACTTTATTTTACATATTGAGAATAACAACCTAAGGGGAAAAAGGGGTGGGGGCTTTAAAAGAACTTTCCAAGGAAGTTTAACAAGCATCATTATATGTTAAAATAGTGTTCAGTTAAATATTTAGGTCTAATTTAAGAACCTATTTCTACTAAAACATTGTAAAATTAATTTTTTGTCAGTTAATGGTTCAAAAATGTGAAACATTTTAACATAAATTTTGGGTTTCTACATATTGCATTTTGAATCTAACATTTATGAGGGGGGGGAGGCGTTGAACACTACTGAGGGCGCAGCTGAACATTACATCTGCCCTTTGATCTGATGTCAAAATATATTTAAGTATTAGTGAAGTGCAAAATGGCTGAGCAGTAGGTGGAAAATGCAAGATTTCTGTAATCAAGAAATTTGGTAGAATTCCAACAGTAGTAAAAGATATCACTTCTGCTATTCTTCTCCTAACAGTGTGTGCATGTCTATGTTTGCTCAGGGTGATGCATGGAAGCAGCACTTGTGCAATCTGCAGCTTGTGTTTAAAACCTGTTTCATTTAAGTGTTTTCAGTTAGGAAAAAAATTGTTTTATCATATAATGTATTTTCAAATAAAGTATCAGCCATTAAAAAGATATGCATTATTTACTTAATTCACTACATTTAATAACACAATAGGAACAAATAATAATAGTGGTGAGATGGAAGAATCTTTCTAACTGATTCAAATTCTACCCTTCTGAAAGAGATTAATCTTTGTGGTCAAACAACCAGTGGCCATGTTTGCAGAATGTAAATTCCTTTTGATGTTTTAAGATGGGAACATAGAAAAGTATCTACATCAAACAACATGGTTCAAGTTGTGGGCATTATAGAACATCTTCCTGCAAATGCAATACCTGTGATAAGATAATTAGAGATAATTCTGTATCTTCTGGAATGTACAGGGGGCAAAAGGGTTCATGCAACAGAATGGTATTGTCCAAGAAATAACTTTTTTTCAGTCATTCGAGAAATTTAGCAGGTAAGCAATAAGCACAAGATTATATACACATGTATAGAAGACTCCAAATGATTTTTGGGTCGCAGGGGCTAGCCATGGGGAGGAAAGGCAGAGTATGCTATTGAAAAGTTACGCCCTGTGCCGTCTTAAAAGGGACTTATATCTGCACTACAAGGTTGAGGGATTTAATGTATTTCTTCTTGTATAGATGAAATTCCATTGTTCTAACACATTTCCCTTAGACTTGGCTGTAAGGTAATAAAGTGAAAAGAAATCTACAGTAATAACATTATAAATCTGGAATGAACTCAGTGATATAAACTAGAATGTGAACTAAATTTTCCGGATTAGGGCATCATATCACTCTACAATAAAGCATGTGTCAGAACAAGGTTTGATTTCCTTATTCACTGCTTTCTCTATTACCAACTAACATATATTTCTTATTTATCATATTATCCCTATAAAGCATGATTTTTCTGTCAATTTTAGCTTAATCATAATAATTTTTGCCAGAAGTGATTTCAAGTCACAGTCTAAGTCACATTTGTTCCTATTTGGTTACATGCAAGATGCAGTAACGACAGTCATTAATACCACAACTCTTTCTTTTTTCTTGAGCTTGTATGAAAAAACTTATTGTTCCTCTTACTTCTAAAACATTCATAGACGGCAACATATAGGCTTCAACCTAACTTGTACATAAAATAATGCATCTTTCCAAAATGGCTAATGGTACAATAAAGTTATTCGACAGAAACTGAATACTTTCATAAGCTCTGTATTTTTCCCTCAATAAGATTTGCCCTTTATCTTACAGTTGGGAATGATGAGAACTTCAGATGCCATTCAAAGAAAATACAAGAATGTACACTTTATTTGATATGTCAATACCTCAAATATATGATATTTAAAACAGAATCATTAGAGGCATTTTGATAAAGCAAAAATAATGAAAACATATTGTGATGCAGCAGCTATGGCCCAAAGTTATCGGGAGATTAGTGCCTGACAGTGGGGGATAAACAAAGATAAATAAAGCTCTTGCTAGCGTAAACACCAGAAGTACTATTAACAGATAACCCAGACTCTTCTCAAGTTTCCCTTTCCCAAATCCAGAATGTTCTGTGAAAGATTCCACTGGCTATATAAGTGAGTGTTCTCACGAGTGAGTTATTTAGTTAGTGAGCAAGTTAGCAAATGCGTTTCTGGTACAACATCAAGTGTGGTTCTACAAGTGAGTTTGTGACAACTGCAATGTGCTGTTAGTGCTGCTGCAAAAGAGACATTGGAGAAGTCTTGTGTTAGACTCCCCAGTGAATGAACCATCCAGAAGAAGCTACTTTGCGAGTATTTTGTTATGCTGCCATGTTGTGAAGGAAAGTGAAGTGACAGGGAAAATTGAACTAGTTCGCATTAGTGAACTGGCAGTGTGAACTAAGTGAAGTCACACTGAAAGTTGAACTAGATCACATTAACAGCGACAGCTAGACAAAGTCACAATATCCACATAACTGGTAATTTGGGATGGAAGGAGTGTATAGAAATCTCCGTCTGGGATGCTTAAACGATATCTTACTCAGGTATCAAATTTTGCATTATAGCTCATATGGTCTTTCATTTATGCTGTTCTCTCTCTCTGAGACAGAGTGAGAGAACGTTCTTTGTGTATTTCTAGTGAATTACGATATCAAATTATTGGATGCAACGCTATACTACTTACCATAGGTAAGAGGTACTGATATTAAGGAACTGGCAAAACATGGGCAATTTTTTGGCTAAAGAGCGTGAAGCTAGGTCAAATTTGTTCAGTTAGACAAAGGTAATTTATTTCTATTTCCCTTTTTCTTGTTCCTTTTTGTTGTGTTTTCTTTCTCTGTTGTTTATTTTGTCACCCTATTGTATCTTAAATATGCATGTACAGTCAATGACCTATGCACTAAATACTTGTGAAATAACTTCAATAATTTGAAACCAATAAAGATACCTTATCTATCTTATCTACTTACTGGTCATATTTGAAAATATTTCTCACTAGCTCTTCCCCTCATAAACACAACTCAGAAAGCTAAACACTGAGCCTAGTAGTCTACCACCACCACACACTGAGCATCCCAGAAAACAGTGGCCATTACTTTTCCTGCTGAACACACATGACCTCCTTGCGCCCATTGTTAGAACTACTGCTTCTTCTCTCACATGTGGTGGTGAATCCATCATTACCAACAGTGATGTAACATCACAAAATTCAGTCAAGTTACATCTGAACATGTCTAAACACTCCTGTGAGATATTCATTCAGGTGAACTTTTGATAGGCAGTTAACAAATGTTGCAGCCATCGTCCTGTGAACTTTCACCTGTTGAAAATGCTTGTGCAAAATGTTCCAGACATGATTTAATGAGACCTTGGCAATTTCAGCAAGCTCATATACCTTGATTTGTCTGTCGTTTAACACAGCATTGTGGAATTTCACGTTTTCTTCAGTGAAAGTGTTAACTGAACATTAGTCGTAAAAGTTGGAATAATGGTCACATTTAAACTCCACAACCCATTTCTTCACCTAGAAAATGGTGAAGAATCTTCCAAAGTGGGCTTCAATTGGTTTTTTATTTCGTTTGGCATTAAACCCATTTATACAAAGTATTTAATCACTACAAAACATTTGATTTTATCGATTTTCGGAAGACAATTCAACTTGTTTATTTTGCAGCACTATAACTAGCAATCAAATTATGGTACATACATGAAATTGCATGTTGAGCCATCTAAAGGATCATATTAAAGAACTATCCTGTTATTTTTACTGCCAGCATCATCTCTGTTTTAGGCCAAGAACTCTGCAAACTGCCCTCATAAGATTTAGGCTTTAAGTGTTAAAACTGAAGGTCAAAAGTAGGAAATTCAACCAAGTTTGTGTTATACACCCATCTTCCTCCAACTTTCCCTCTGTCTCATATTTTCTTTCTTTCTCTCTCTCTCTGAACTGCTTTACTAAGAATCTTATCATTCATTCATCATCAGCAGCGAATGAAGGCTTTCAGGACCAGTGTCAATGGAATAAATTCCCACCTAAGGGCTTGTGGGCTATGCTCTAACAGAAAATAGTTTTCCAAGACTATGTAACTGCATTTATGACATAATTTTTAGTGCTGTAGTCAAAAGATATGCACAGGATCTCCGCAGTGATTAATGACAATACCTGGTATTGCTCAGTTTATGTAATAAAGAAGATGGTATATTGTGAATATTGACTGGTTTGCACTGGCTGTAAGACTTCAAATTGACTAGAATTTATTGGCTGGGATGGATTATAGCAGCAATTGCCCCAATTGGAACAACCTTTTTGGGGTCACAAAGAAAAATATTCTACTTCCTATCACGGCATCCTTGTTACCCAGATTGGTGGAGTTTCAAAACTATCTTTTTGTTGTAGCTGTTTGTCTGTTTATGTATCTCCATGGCTTCACATTGCAGATAGGTGTAGCAGTGAGAAGTAGAAGAAATGATGTCCAAATTGTCATACTAGATTGTGTGTTCTGCTTCCACCAAATAGCATGTTCCGTGTCTCCAGATTTGTTAGTAAGCACCAATCAGCAATTTTATTTGTGCTCAATCAAATCTGTACCTTGGGGCAAGATAATCGGAAGTGCCAATGTGGAACATTTGTAGATAAAACCAATTTTGGAATGCACCTTGGTTCTACTATCCATGTCTACTTTGTTTGGTCATATCTGTCATCTATATATGATTGTGAGCGCTAATTGAAAACAAATTGAGTTATTAAATGAAAGTTGGGGAGAGGACAAGGAAGGTGAATTTACATGTATTGTTGGAGTAGGTCAGAATGTTATGGATTATGCATTTTGTATTGAGGATTTATTACCATTGATAGCCGATTTTAAAGTATCAAATGTTTCTGGTAGCAGCGTTCATTTTGCTTTGAGTATTGCACTAATGATTACTATAAGTGCAAATGAAGTGATTTGTGCAAAGGGGAACAATTATGCAGTGAAAATAAAATGGTTCAAGTGAGTTACTGAGAAAGGTGAAGAATTCTATAGAGCAGTAGGTTCTGGAATGTCAAAATTATGTGTGCATGGTGAATAAACTTGAAGAAAATGTAGCATTGGAGATATACGTTCATACTAAAGTGAGCAGAAAGAAACATGAGGCGAAATAGTAAGAAAGTTAGTATGATTAATGACTGGTTTGGTGGTGACTGTAGGAATTTGGTGAGAAGGGCAGTGATCCTATGGAGGGAGAATAATGGAAGTGAAGCAAAAGAGAATATGATCCAAATAAAAGAGGCCTTTCAGCTGATGTTGGAGATGAAACGAGATAAGTGGAGAAGGGAAAGAACATGTGAAATCGAAGCTAAAATAATCTTCAGAGGGGCTGCACAAATTTGGCAGTTAGTTAGAGAATGTACAAGAAAATAGGCTAAAAGCACCTCAATTAATCCAGCAGAATGGCTCTGATATTTTAAGCAGTTGTTTGAAATGCAGGATAGAATTTTAGGGAGACAGCAGCTAGAGTTGGCCTGCAGTTGTACCAAGGAGTTGGATAGACCTTTCTCAAACAAAAAAAATTCTGAAACAGGTGGAAGGTTTTAAAAAGAACAAAGCAGTGGGTATTGATGGCATACCAGCAGTATTTATTCAAGCATGGTGCAATGGTAGGGATAGGCTTCAGTGTTTAACTAGACTTTTGAATGGAATGAAGGATAACAAATCTATCCCTAAGAGTTGGAGGGTGGCAATAACTCAGTCTATTCATAAAAATAAGGAGAGTGTAGATGATCCAGGTAATTACAGAAGGATACCATTGCTGTCAAATTTGGGGAAAATATTTACTGGAATTGTCATAAAAAGAATACAAAACTGCACAGAAGAGAACCAAAAATTCACCATTTCAATAAGGATTCAGAAAGGGGAGGATGACAGTGGATAATATATTGATCATTAAAACTTTAGTTGACAAATATCTGCAGGTGAAAGCAGTTAGGATATATGAAATATTTATAGATTTTAAGAAAACATATGATAGAATAATAAGGGAGGCATTATGGTATAAGTTAGGACTGAAAGGTCTAAGTAAAGGTATGGTGGAGTTATTAATTGAATTATATCAGCAGAATATCTTTTGTTTCAAATGTGGGGAGGAAAAAGTGACAGCTGAAGTTATACAGAAATGAAGACTCAGGCAGGAGTAAATTTGTAAATAGAGCCCTATTCTGTTTAATTTATTTATAGACATTATGGCCAGTCTTAGGTTTGCTAATATACATAAGCCAGCTATTGAGAATTGGAAAATTAGGTCTACTGTATGCTGATGATTTAATGGTGAAATCAATATCTGTAACTGGATTAAGTCATGCCATATCTGAAAAAGTGAGATATTGTAAGGTATGGGATCTTAAAGTGATCCAAAACAAGACAAAGATCACAATGTTTAAAAAAAGAAAGAAAATAAAATAATAATAAGAAAAATGGCTCATTAGGACAAAGAGATTCAAACAGTGGAGGAGTTCATTTATTTGGGCATCAAACTAAATGAAAAGGGGTCTGGGAAAAACAGAAAAAATGGGCAGTAGCCAAAGGGAGATCAGTAAATGGATCACTGAGAAAATGTTTATACATAGCTCCAATGATGAAAGAGATGTGGTTTGAAAGACTGTATGCAGCCCTAGTGGAATCAATATGGTCATAGAGTTGAAATATGGGGGATGGGTGGGAAAAAATGGACTTCATATTAAGATCATTCTGCAAACTTATGCCAGAGTTTCTCAAAACACAGCTAATGCAGGATTACTTTTAGAAATGGGGAAAACTAATGCAACAGGAATGGTAATGGAAAGAAATACTGGTACCGGATAAGCCAATTATCAGAAGAAAATATTCTGAAGTGTTTCTTAATTACCAGGAAAAGCACCAGAGTACTCTGATAACTGGCTGAGTAAAATTAAGGACCAGTTGGAGAAGAATGGATTAAAGGATATATGGAGGCAAAGATGGAATGGCACAGGGATTTTGGAAATATGCCTGATCTAGGTTTGAAGATAAGGATAGCCAAAACATTTGGGTTGAGATGAATGAGAAGAGGTCATTAGCCTTTTATAAAATGATTAAGACAGAACAAAACAAAGAAAAGTATTTACATATATGTAATAAAAAGTAGAGGGAAACCATTGCACGGTTCCAGCTAAGGGTGTGGAAATTAAAAGGGCAAAGGGGGAATGTTATGAAAGGTATATGCCCGATTTGTGGGGATAATGAAGATGGAGTGCATATTTTGATGGAATGTAGAGGTACCATGAGCGGAGGAAAAAAACTAATGAAAGAAAAACAGCTTATATGTAATAATGCTGTAGTGATAAAGAAAATGTTCACAGATCAGTCACAGTTAAGGAAATTAGGACAATTTCTTTGGAAAGGCAGGTTGAAATGGAAATGGTCTGTTGACAAATGTGAATTTTGACAATCTCATCATTGTAAATAGGAGGTTATTGAAAACAGTATATAATGAGAAAAATGTAAAATAAACTGTAATTTCTGGATGTCTATGGCCAGGGCCAGATCCCAGAGACTCCACTATGTATTGGTCTTAGCACTGGATAAATATTTATATTTAACTATTTGAAAACAGACCATTGCACTACAGTCAATATAATGGTAAGCGCCATTCTTGTTGTGAAAACAGCTGCTACTAGGAAGAGGTTATTGCTTCAAGGAGAAGTAATTAGTCCAAATAAACTATCATCCACAGAGGTTACCAAAAGTAATTCTGAATATGAATCAAATGCAGATGAAGATGAAATTACAAGTTCTGATGTAAGAGTAACCTATTTCTTTCAAAAAATATGCATGATTAGTATTAACCTTATGTGTTGTAAATGTACATTTTAAACATTCTGAAAACTATGAGTACAACTAATGGAATAACATCTGAAGTAGTTGTAATAAATAACACTTTTGTGTTCTTTTTGTATTCTTATTCAACAATAGAAAATAATGATTTTAAATGGTAATTAATGGAAGCAGAATTTTTTATCTTGGTTTCTTTGTCCGACTATTTATCTATTTTCTTTCAAAGAGAATATATCAACTGTAATCAGAATGAAAACTGAGTAAAGTTTCATCTTGAAAGAGAGAACATGAATCTACCTTGATAAATGGGAAAAGGTCATAAGAAAAACAAAACGTAACCTTGGACAAGCTTATACTTCATCTAGTAGAAAGAATCTATCTCTACAAAAGTGCTCCATGCAGCTGTCATCAGAAGTGTTTTGAGAAGGCGAGATTTGCTGGAAGAAAATACATTACCCTCCTTCAGTACCTGAAGTTGGGACAATAGTGATTTTGAATATATTATTTATATCTTTTTTTTTAAGTAATGGATTACATCAATATGCTATTTTCATAAACATTAAAGTATCAAATGTTCTACTTTGTTTAACATCAGTTTTTTTTTGGTGAAAATTTGGCAATACCTTTCTAAGAAGACTTACTGCAAGTAAATTTTACTGAAATGTAAAATATCACTCATCATTTAATGCAGATATTTTGTTGTTCTAGATCTCGGATGAACACAGACTGCAACTACTTGGAGATTTCTGGGCTCTTGACTATTTCAGTATGCAAAATAACTTATTACTAAGCCTTATGAAAAGACAAGAAGTGAAGAGAAGACAATCCAAGAATAACACTACACATAGAAACAGCAGTCTATTATGAAGTTACGAAAGAAAACAAAAATATAGGTATAATTTGAAATTTGAGTGTGTAAAGTTGTATTTCTATCTATTTTTGGTCTACATAAGCACAGAGGAAGACTGGAAAAATTAACAAAACCAGATGTTCACTTCAGATAGTACTACTCCTCTGAAAGATAATAGAGGAAAACATGCAAACAAGCCAAACAAAATTAGTGATAAAAAGCACTGCATCTGTTAAATCACATATTGAGTCCATGCTAGCATACGAATACCATTACACAAGGAGACGGGGAAGGATGGAAGAAAGTACTTACGAAGTGAATTTTCAATACAAGTGGAAACTTTGGACATACAACCTAACAATCCATGATTTTGCAACTGGAAGAAGTCATGTTTGCATGGCTGGAATATGTGGTAAGAGAGGGGCTAATGAAATTGCATCCTGTACTATAATTTGCACACACATTTGAAAATTGAGAGAAAAATTTGTACCTGTACACAGATAACTGTGCCAGTCAGAACAAGAATGTTACTATGATTACTCTTTTTATGGCATTGGCAAGCAATGGCTATTATGAAACAATCACACATTATGCCACCACCAGGTCATGCTTGCATTCCCTGTTGTTCCGATAAGACATTATTAGGGAGAGAACAGGCTAAACAACAGTTTATTTTTAGAACTGATCAGTGGATTTCAATAATAGGGAAAGCTTCAAAACAGAAGTAGTTCCAGATTTACGCCATGAAGGCTGAAGATTTCTTAGCAGTCTCATCTCTTGCAAATTGTGAGACATAAAGAAGCACTGACATTGATGGAACAACCCTTAATTTCAGGGAAGTCCGCAGTTTTCAAGTAACATGTTCTGATCCATTAAATCTGAAATTCAAGAACTTATACACTGATTTGGAGGCATAGCATTATGTTCCCTTTAGAAAAACTTGCATCCTTATCTCAAAAGTAAGACACCTTGCTGCCCATTACCAAAGGAAAATAAAAGCCTGCTTCCATACATTCTTCCTGTGTATCATGAGTTTTATTCTGAAGTCACACTTGACGGAGTACAAGACAATCCATAAGAGTAACCTATGTTCATGTTGTGTGTGAACTAGAGAGGGAACTATATCATAAAGCCCCTTGCAATGTGAGATTATTAAACATAATTATGACAACAATCAGTGGTAGTATTATTAACAAAAATTCTTAAATCATAATTGCCTAAAATAATTTTTGAAGCAATATAATGGTAACTCCACAACCAATGAGGCCTGCAGTGTTGTGTATCTGTATTAATTACTATTAAATATGGTGTAGTTTAACTGGAAAGATATGATTAAACAATATTGAAAACTACATAAAATCATATGAAGTGAACTGAAACATCAACTTTTATCGTATATGATTCATAGGCCGTAACAAACTTTGTTTTTGTAACCTCTCAAAACTTTCCTAATGACACTTACCATGGTTTTGTCCCAAGGCACAGAGATATGTGATGATATTCTGCTTCATACTTTCAGTGTAGTGTGTCGCACAAGAACATGGTATTCTGTAGATACGTGACTGCTGCTATAAACAAGGTCATGTTGTTGATGTGGTTTTGCTCTACAGTGTGAGGTGCAGTATTGAATTGACGGTGATGTGATGTAGTTCTGTTATTACGAGTTATTTATTATTTTATCCTGTACTTAATCACAAACAATATTATGGCTCAGTATCTGTTTTCTACTGCACAGTGTATATTTATTTATGATTTGTATGTGTTAAACTCAGTCAGCTCGCCAAGTGAAAGTACGATTTACAGAAATATTTCCAGGTGTAAAAGTTCCAGGCTGTACAACAATCCATGAACTTTACAATAAATTTCAGGCCACAGGAAGTGTTCAGGTTAAGAAATCTAAAAGATGGCATATGGTTCTTATTGAAGAAACATTAGACAACTTCAGTCACCATTTGGAGAATTCCCCCCAAAAATCACTTAGGCATCTTTCACAACAGGCATTCATTTCTTATGGCTCTGCGCCAAGAGCTACAAATTGCTGAAGTTAAAACCATATAAAACAACTGTGGCACATACCCTTCAACCAGGTGATTATGCAATTAGGTGCACATTTTGTGAGTGGAGTCTTAATTGTGTACACAATGGCGAAATAAACCCATATTTAATATTTTTCATGGACGAGGATCCACCTTCATCGATATGTGTGTACACAAAATAATCGTTATTGGAGCTCTGACAAACATTCATGATGTACCCCTTCAAGACAAAAAAATGGTGTATGGTGCGCCATGAGCAGAGAAAGAGTTATAGGGCCAATTTTGTTTTCATATCAACAGTTGACGCGCGTACATACGTGAATACAATTTTGCATCCCCTTTTTTTTACAGAATTAGCAGACAGGGAGCATGATTTTGCCTTTTTTCAATAAGACTCTGGAAAGCTCATATGGCCAATATTTTGATGAGAACAATTGAAAGTGTATTAGAGGACAGAATTATCAGTAGAGATTTGTGGCCCCCTCGGTCCCCTGATCTAACCCCTTGGATTTCTATCTCTGGAGTAACTTAAAACAAAGTGTATAAGGCAAACCCACACACCCCTGAAGAATTAAAACAAAATATCTGCCAGGAAATTGCCAGCATTTCTCAACGTGAACTACGTCGAGTGATGGGTAGTTTCCTAAAGAAGTGACAAAAATGTATGGACAATAACGGTAGCCAGTTTCAGCATCTCCTTTCATAAACTTGGCAAGTAAAGCCTTTAAAAGTAGTTTTAAAAATATATGGTTTAATCTGCACCTTTCTATGATCGCGGCAGATGGCAACGAGCGAAGAGGACACGGACAGGAAAAACATCGCGCAGCTGGTTTATAGTTTTTTGACTCTCTGTAGAAACATAAATAAATATGTTCTGCAGTTACTCTGTAGTCATAAAAGCAGTATCAATGTCATGTTCTTACAGTATTTTGCTGGTGTGATGAGTAGGACCTCTCTTAGTTGGTTTCTTCTGAGATGCAGTGTTCTGATTTCTTGGTGTGTACAGCAGTGTGAATGGAAGGCTCATTCCAAGCCATGTAGCCACTTTTACAGACTATGTGGCTCACAGATGTGAGGAACACAAGTCACAAGGAACTTCATCAATACCATGGGTGGTGGGTAGAGTTATTCTAATTATTTCCTAGTAATATTGTTTTTCAGTTTCGTTAATTATTTTAGAGGATAAAGGTTTATTGTTCCAGAGGAAAATTGTTCTTTTTCTTTTTTTGCATTAATTTTAAAAGCAGCTCATCTTTAAATGACCTTGAAAACTGCTATTACATTACCGCAATTAATTCCATGCTTTTTTCTGTCTTCAAAAGAAAGAAAAAAAAAACCATTGAATCAAAGGTATTTTAATTGCAAACGCACTGTTTTTAAGATGGGCAACTTGAAATATTGTTTAACAAACATAGTGTAAGAGAAAACTGCTCTGAAACATGAAAAAAGGATGAAAGGGGATCACCCAATGGCAGCCCTGTGTCTTGATGGTGAAATTTTACAAGGATATAGATGGGCAAATGTTCCATGGGAACAACGGTTTCCCGAAACATGTTAAGTGAGTAAACTTAAGTGATGTTAGTGTTACAATTTCGACTCACCTTTAAATAGAATACACATCACTGTTTCTAGCTTCTTTTCATTACAATACATACGTAATTTATGACCAACAAGTCACAAGAAGCAAAATTTATAATTGGCCACCAAGTGGAAAAGATGCAAGTCATGGCAAAAAATAAGGTAAGATTAGAAACCCTAAATTTCAATACAGATTTCAGTGGAATAAAAAGTGACATCAAAAGATACCAAAAAATTGAAGAAAAAAGAAAAAACACATTTGCGGACATCCGTTTTTTAAACCTATGCATACAAAACAAAGTCACACCAAAGTTTGTAAGGAGAATTGTAAAATACGACAAAAACAGCAAACACCAAACATCAGCCGATAAAAGAGTAATAATAATTGAGAGAAACAACCACTACGCAAAATTACAAAAATTGGAACTGGAATTATATGCTCTTCACCTTAAATTAACGGACACACTCGGCTATCCACTTTGGCAAAACATGCAATCAAAATTCCTCACTATTCTTAGCTACAGGATGAAAACAAAAACGCTGAAATTAAAGAAAAAACTAGACATACTACGCCGGAAGCAACATTCATATAAACCTAACCTAAAAAATGAAAAAAACGACGCCATACTCTGACGTAATTAATCTTTCAAATGTAACTTTCACCAAAGCAGAATTATCGGTATTAAACCTTGGCCTAAAAACATGTGTTGGCTACACAAAAACAACCGATGAAATAGTCGCAGACATTGAGATTGCTACTTACAACCTAAATGAAAATAGTAAAACCACTATAAAAAAAGAATGTGAAATAGTTCTCCAAGAAATACAAGCAGATAAACATAACAATTTCCCAACCAAACATGTGATCAAAACATTAAAATCAAAACCAGTAGTATACACAAAAGCTGACAAGGGAAATAAACTAGTTGTACTTCAAAAAGATGATTATATTACCAGAGTAGAAAATATGCTGCAACAAGAAAATTACATACAAATTCAAGAAGACCCATTAAAATCACATTTAAAAGCCTTCAATCAAACCATCCAGGAAAGCAAAACTATAACAGACACTGATAAATCTAGATTAAAACCAGACCACCCCATTTTACCAAGAATGTATGCTCTACCTAAAATACACAAACCGGGTAATAAGATGAGACCAATCGTCAGCAATATTGATTCTCCTACCTACAAACTGGCAAAATGGTTAGTACAGAGATTCTCTTCACTACCAAAATTCAACAGCAAAAACATAATGAATTCAGAAGATTTAATACAGAAGATAAAATCCCTGGAACTCGAACCAGAAGACAGATTAGTTTCCTTTGATGTCACTGCACTATTTCCAAGTGTCCCTACAGATCAACTCCTGCGTCAATTAAAGAAATGGCTACAGCAGACTAACCTACTTGAAGAAGAAATAGAAGACCTCATACAACTTACCAATTTATGCATTGGACAAAATTGTTTTAGTTTCAATAAGAAGTTCTATCAACAACCAACTGGTCTAACCATGGGCAACCCACTTTCACCCTTCTTGGCAGATTTATTTATGAGCTACTTAGAAATTCACATAACAACTTCCTTTCCATACATGTTTAAAGTTTGGCACAGATATGTTGACGACATCTTCGCTGTTGTCCCTAATAGGTTCATACAAGACTCCTTAGCCTTACTAAACCTACAGAACCAATCAATAAAATTCACCATAGAAATAGAAAAAGAAGGCATGCTACCATTTTTAGACCTAAAAATCATCAGAGAACAAAAGAACCTAACCTTTGGCATATACAGGAAACCAACACACTCTACTAATTACATAAAAAATAAGAGTTTCAATCCAACCACACACAAACATGCAGTACTAAACAGCCTAACACATAGACTGGTATATACCCCCTTAAATAAAAAAGAATACCAGTTAGAATACCAGCATATAGTAGACACAGCAATACATAATGGGTACAACAAAGCAACTATTGACAAAAAAATTGCAAAATTCAAACGACAGATGCACATCAGAAACACAACTAATCTCATCCAGCAAGATAAAGAACTAAAGTTCAAGAAATTCACATACCACCCAGGAACATTTCACAAATTTAAGAAGATTTTCATGAAACATAACATCAGCCTAGCTCCACAGAACAAATTTAACATAGAGAAATTACTTTGTAACAAGTTAAAAGACCCCATTCCACAAGACAAAAAAGCTGGAATCTATAAAATCAATTGTTCAGATTGCAATAAAGTATACATTGGTAAGACAAAAAGAAACTTAGAAACTAGGCTAAAGGAGCACATGAGATGTATTAAATACAAACAAATGGACAAATCTGCAGTTTCACACCATTTTTGGATCACTAATCACAACATCAAACCCAATATTACATTAGTCAAACCAGCCAAATTTGCAGCCGAATTAGATGCATGGGAGAAGATCACCATTCTAAAACACAACACACATCTAATGAATTTTGATTTGCCGCCACCAAATCCTCTCTGGAAGTACATTTCTCCACCACAAGATGCCACCACAGGATCCAGTCCAAAAAACGGAAACACCAACAACACGGGCCAGTCGAGTTAATAACCTTCTGAGGATGGGAACAACGGTTTCCCGAAACATGTTAAGTGAGTAAACTTAAGTGATGTTAGTGTTACAATTTCGACTCACCTTTAAATAGAATACACATCACTGTTTCTAGCTTCTTTTCATTACAATACATACGTAAAGAGGGTGTGTTAATACTCATATTTAGTCTCATTGTATTACCTTATTTATGAACCTTAGATACGCCATAAATAATAAATACTTTAACATTATTTGCTTTGATTCTATGTTTCTCTATTGTTTTGCACACTTATTGTAGATATTTACTTTTATGTATATTATTTACATAGGTAAGCATTTGTATTCATCTGTTGTCCTCCGTGGTCTAGGAGTACCATGCTTGCCTCTAGTTCCTGAGGTTGCGGGTTCAAAACCAGTGGAGGGCAATGGATATTTTTTTGGGCTTAAAAATCCTTGGTACGGCTTCCCTCGGAAAAGAAGTAAAGCCAATAGATTTACAACATGTAAAAGAACCTCAAGCCTAATAAAGAGGCATCTGTGCAAAATTTCCAGTCTTTGATGCCCAATATAGAATGGGATGCTAAGAACCATTGCAGTTAGAGCATCCATAAATAAAACTCAATTTAATTTTTAATTTATCTGTATTTATTATCATTACTGAATTAGCGTTTTCAAATTCATGTTTGTATCTTTCTGATTTGAAGCTCTTACAATACCTTGTACACAGTGTGTTTACATACTTCAGTATATATATAGCTTTTTTTGTGATTATCGCTGCTAATGCTGATTTTGGCACTCTCAATAGGTTCTTCTATATCCATGTACTCTACTGTACTCTTCCACATTGTTTGAGAAAATAGCACAGGCAAATCTCTTATTCAGAAAATGAATTTCTTAATTATTAAAAATTCTCTTAGATTGACTAAATACATTATTCCTACTCTTATGTTTTTGAATTCTTTAATTTCTCTGGCTTAGCTTTTCCAAGAAGTATGATAGACAGAATATATTCAGCTTAAGAAATCTGATAGTATTAAACAAAAACTGCACAGAAAAACAAGAGGTTTACTCAGCTGTTCTGAAAATGACAAGATCTACATTGGGACAGAAAGGAACATTAGTGTAAAAGTGAAGCAACTTATGTGTCAGAAAAGCTGACTGCAAAGGACAAAACTATAGCCTGAAAGTTGGATAAGAAGGGTCAGATTAACAGTCAAGAGCCGCAGGCAGTGCTGGTTCCAGGAGTTTTGCTGCATCGTATCATAATTGCAAGGCCGCCCACTCACACTTTCAGACACAACTAATTTTTATCCGCAACATCAGTCCTCCTTGACTACTTATTCTCACAAAAGTAAATTTATTTATTTATTTGCTTGCTTGCAGGGGTAATTAATAAACAAAACTCAAGAAGAGAGATATGTGGTGAGAGAACAAGATTTTTCTGAGTGAAAGATAAAAACAAGCAGTCACACAATCAAAATATTCAATATTCCGGATTTACACATTCGCTAGGAGATTAAATTACTAAAACCACACACAAAATGAACACATGTGATGGTCAACTGCACTGGTCAATCCACCACATATTTGGACCTGGGCTTGTTTTCATTTATGAGTAACAGAAGTTAGTAAGTTCCCTTTTCTTCATTGTAATGTTACATGACACATGGAGTGAGCCACTCTACCATTTGTACTTTAATATGTTTATCTATTTGGACTGTGTGATGTGGGGCATCTGTAGCAATGCTCATGGCCATTAAAAAAAAAGTTCCAGCAGAGGCAATAATAAAATCCTGCGGGGAGCTTTCAATTCTGTCATCATTCCAATCCTTTGATATGGTATGGCCAGCATTTAATCACATTTCAGCCAATTCCCTCAAATTCTTATTTTGTATTTATCTTAAAAATAATGATCTTAGGGCTACAACATCAGATCTTCAGAGTATTATTTTTCTCTTGTCGATTGTCTTGAACTCAAATCTGAGATCATGGAGGACCTTGTTCAAAGAGTTAAGGACTCCCAGAAATAGCTCGCTTCTTTAAGTGAAGAAATAAATTTGCATATGGTATGATGCTCATTTTGGGTGTAGTAGCCATAGATATGTCCTCTTATTGCATTTAATTCATAGTTGTCCAATTGAGTTACTCTGGAGTTAACAACACAAGAAATAACTGAACACACAAACAGAGACTTTCAGAAAACCATTAGGGTGATAACTGACTTCAGAGGCTCATGAATCACCAATGTAAGCAAATAAATTAAAACTAGTAGCTTGAAACACTCTTGTTGTTTAACACCCGACATACATGGGATGTTTTGACGAGATCATCAATGAGGGTCGCATCCAAATCACTCATTTGTCACCAGTTTCATAACAAAAAATGTCCAGAAAGTCACTAGAGTTTAACTATGATTTGTAATTCCATCATAGTTTCACACATTTTGTTCATGTTTTAAGATTTTGCCGCCCCTAAAGCCTGCCACCTTGGGTGGTGGCACAGCTCAGCCCCACCTTGAGCGAGCCCTGGCTACAGGTTACTTGGTCTAATTACTCTCATAAGTATTATATAAATTGAAGTTAAGTGCTGTTGTTGCTTTAGGCCTGAGATGCTGTAAGAGATGATAATGTACATTGGTTGTGTAGTCTGGTTACAAAATTGGAAAGCCAGGGTTAGATACAAACGAACTTATGTGAAAAGAGGCACATTTTACAAAAATCTGCAAAGAGTACATATGCTATATGTACAAATTCTGCAGTTGAACTCCTTTGCTTAGAAGACATACTTCTGCAAACATACGGCCTCTGCAGACCTAATTACAAAACAGGAAATAAATATGAATATCCAAAACGAGCAACTTAAGCTTTTCTTGGCATCCTTACCACCACTATCTCAAACTCAGGACTTTCTCACTGTTTATACTAGAGCAATTAGAAGAGTAAGTTCTAGTCTCATCATTCATAGGCAGGAGAGGCGATAGCAGTGCTATTTTTGATTTGCTGAGGCTCCTGTAAGTGTGAGGTGCATGCACTGATATGGTTTCTGTGGGCAAGAAAGAAAGAAAAAAAAAAGGCAGCTTCATAATGTTCTCCTGCTGTAGTATATAGGAACATTATGAGCAAGAGTATTGTTTGACATTGCAATTGCAAGATGAAGCACTAACATCCATGATAAATGACATGAGCGACTGTCTATTGTGAACAACAAACTTGTTGCAATTGTGGATGATATGGTCAGACAAAATTGCTGTTTCACAATTTTAGAACTCCAAAGCATTTTCTACAAATACATAGGACTGTAAGTGGTGACATAAAATATGATAAGACTATCAAAAGTTTTGCACTCAATGGGTGCTGATAAGTCTGCTTAACAACAAAACCATGAGAGTGAGAGCAGCATTGACACACCTTCAATCCATGAGTAAACATGAAAGCTTTCTTGACCAGATTGTCATGGAAGATGAGATATAGGTTCAGTATACAAACGATGAAACAAAAACAAGTCAATGGCATGAAATCACAACTCCTTATGAAACCACAAAAATGCCTCCAAACATCAACAAAGAAGCTCAGGGCAACTGTTTTTTTTTGGGACAAGCAAGGTGCATTGTTGTGTAAAGTTATTGGAATGAAATAAAACAATAAGCTTTGTTGTCTACTATCAGACATTAACTTAATTTAGGAGACCAATTCAGAACAAATGATGTGGCATGCTGAGTTATAAGGTTGTTTTCTTCCATGATAATGCTTGGCTGAATATTGCTGTATGCACTCAAAATTTACTGAAACCGTTCAAGTGAGAGGTTTCTGATTATCCAGCATATATCTCTGACTTGGCTCCGAGTAACCAATGCCTATTCCCAAACATGAAGAGATAGCTTGGGTCATGTCAGTTTGAAACCAATGAAGAGCTAAAAGAAAGCATCACAAGATGGATAAAATCACAGGTGGCAAGGTTCTATGCAGAAGGGATTTCAAAGCTTGTGAAACAAGTGCCTGAATGTAAATAGAACTTACTTTCCCTCTTATCCAGAATATCATAAAGCATATATGTGGAGCTTGTTTCCATAGGGTACTAAATCAAACAGAACCGATTTTACAGCAAATAAAAAAAAACTGCTCATAGTTATAAAAAATATTATATGCTCATATGGCTTCATGTCACTATTCTACATGTATCTTGAATCACATTTAGGCATATATTTAAGATGTTTAATACATTTACAAGTAGTTACTAATATTTTTAGTTTGGATTTGGTACATTTTGACAACAAAATTGGATGTGGTACATATTGACATGAAATAATTCTGCATTATGAATGGAGAAACACAAGAATTAATTACTAACACTGTAAAATTGAATACATTATTTCAAAATATGTCACCCATGTTTTCTGTTCTAATCAGAATAATGAATATCAGTATAATCCTCATCCACTGATTTAATAAGAGACTCAAAATCCATATTACTATATAACGGAAGTTTGTTACTGTCAGAATAACCCATGGATGCTAACAAAGCCTTCTGTTTAGACTCCTAAACATGACTTTTACATGGCACTGTTTTAATGTTTGCCAATGCAAGCTCTTATTTCATATCCTTTATGATTTTATGCTGACATCAAGACTATAGAACTGGTGAAGTTTCACTAGGCCAGATTTTGGGAGGATTGTTATCCTTCTAGCCTAAAGGATATTTATTTCCTTATTTATATTTGCTTGATTGAAATCAAATTAATTAAAAATATGTTATTAATATAAGTAAGAAGCAAATCCATTGTAATCAGTCTTAAAAGTTTTTGTTGTTGGAGTTGAATACTGAGAAATTTCCTGCCCATTTACCAATTTAAAATCTGTGTTTACATGCATAATATACAACAAATAAACCTATGGTTTTCAATTGGCATTTTCCCATTCTGTTTACCCAATCTATACCTAGCAAAATATATTTGCTCACATTTTGCCTCCCTCTACAACATGCACTACATTAACTTAGAAGGATCTTGATTTTGAGGTTTTATTTTAATTATTACGTGTCCGATGATAATATTACAAGTATTACAAGCTAGAGGTTTGCTATGGAAGATGTCTGGCCTAAAGGGTATTACAGGATTTCAATGCATTTCTTGACAACCATGGAATAGTTGCCTTTTCTGATATGAATAAGATTGTAAGATATATGTACCATAATGTTGTGAAATACACACATGGGATATAATTTCCAACACCTTTAATAACAAAAGGAAGCATAACATATTCATATTGCTTTGCATCATTTGCATTACCTAGGAGCAGAGATGACAGGCCAGACCACTGCTATTGCATAAATGGACTCGCATGCTGTGGAAGCAGTGCGCTGTCAGTTGTATTATTCAAGAGAGAGCTGGTATTTGAAGGTATGAAGCCTGACCATTAAAGTGGGAGAGCAAATAATTCCCATTTCTTCCTGCTCAAAGCACTCTCTTAGTTCAAACATTCAATGGTTGCTTTCTTCTATGAAATGACAGCAGATTGTTATGTGAATATACAAGCAGTATAATATTATATTCAATTTTTAAAAACCCTTGACAATTTCCATAAAACATTTATTTAGTTTCTGAACAATATACTACTCAGGAATTCAAAAAGTTTCATTAACCATTGCATACAAAAGGTGTCAGCATTATTGCAGCAATTTCTAACAGAAGAGGGTGGAAAACAATTCTTTACAGTTCTATTTTATGTAGTTTGTCTAATGCAGTACCAGCACTTTTTATGATTTAAGCCTAGCAATGTTTTATGGATTTAGCTGGAAAACAAACCAATGAGGACAGCAGTAAATACTCCATACTTACTTTGTGAAATCACTGAATTATAAGTACCTCACAACATTCATATATATCGCAAATGTAAAATAACAAAAGGAGTTGCAAGGAAGTGTTAGATATGCAAAATGACCCTACCTTCCCGGGAGCTGGGAATGAGTGGAACACAGTCCTATGCTGCTTGTTTCCGACCCTCCCTTCCCCATGCTGATGCTTACTCTATTTAATGAGGTTTCCCCACAAGCTGCATTTTCCTGAATCTGCAGCCGTTGCAGGTGTCTCTTGTGGTTGGCCACTTTGGCTTTGTTCATGGGAGAACCTGGGAGGAGTAAACACATTAGTTAACCCACAAAAATTTGAGACTTTATATGCCCCACCACCAGATACATCACAAATGCACATATATTAAAAAAATCGTTAGAAATCAGGAAAAGTACAGCATGAATCATTTTGTTTATACATACACATATTTGTCTATTATTTATATCACAAACTGTTAATACTGTTTCACTCACTAAGACACTTCTTACTTTATGACACCTATTTCCATTATTTAAAATAGTAACAGTTCTCTATCTCTGACACACACATGCACCCACACACAAATGCACATGCACATGCACTCATTCAGTCACTGTCTCACTGTCTCTCTCTCTCCACCTTTCTGGTCACTGGAAATAGCTTTGTTCATCAAACTGCAAGAAAGTAATAAATATTGTGAGAAGAAATTCATTTTATTTAATAAATCATTATTTGAAAACAACTAAATTAAAGAATGGCAAACAAAATTACTTCTAATCATAATACAACTTCAATATCTCACAGGCGAGGTGATGACATCTCGATTAAACTCTTTAATATCTAATTAATTTATAAAGGACTTAAAATGGGTAAATTGTCTTAGCTCCAAAGAATCCATGAATTTAATGGTGCGCGTGCGTGCATCATGATGGCAGGTTGAGGGCAACCCGATGGTGTGTTAGGCATGTACCTGCCCTAATTAGCGCTTAACCACGTAGTGACGGGATATGGGGGTTATAGGATGGCGGTTTTTGTTTAGGTAAGGGAGAGAAAGGAGGTGACAAAGTTTGTTCCTCAACGGTTGCCGGTCATGGTGCAATGGCCCTTGTGCACCGCTGGTGATATTAATTTAGTAATTTAAACATGTAGGGATTGTAATTTTGAAGTCCAAGCTACTCTTGAAGGGATTGTATTTGAGTTCAGCCTTAGCTGCTGTTGGAAATTTAAGGGTTAACTGATGTGAATACTTTTATCTGACCTAGCAATGATTGTAGCACAGCTGAATGTTTACATAGACTGCTCCAATTCACCACAGACAGAGAAAAGTAAATCAGCAATGAAACTAACGTATGCTTTGACTGGAGACACCAAAGCCTATCATGACTTTATGGCTATAATGTTTGAACTTGTAAATATATGCAGTTATCTCTGTTATCCTCAACATGGAAGTGATCAATATATCCAATTAAGAGAGAGAAATGTTTACACAATTTACTCCTTGGGACCAAATCTTTTCTGGCATCATGTATGCTCTAGATTTACTTGGGTTTCAAGCCAAGAGATGATCTGTGAAAAAAGAACACTGATATTTTGGTAGCAGGCATCAACCTTATCATTTGGATAACTGATTGTTAAAACATAAGAAAGCAACTTAAATTCTTGTCTTTTGGGTAAACACAGCTGAGTCTTTTGACACTTACATGCACAAACTGAAATTTTAATTGCTCTAGCTGGTAAGCTACATGTTCCAGTAAGTTTTGGTGTAGAAAGTTAAGCTACAGTAATTAAAGATTCAATGGTGCAAGTAACTGAAAAGAAAGGAATTCCATTTATACTAATCATGGAAAGGTGGAAGGGGCTAAGGCATTAGTAGGTATAATTTGAACCACTTTTCTTGTGTTTAGCATTAATTTATACTATTGAATTAGCTCCTCCCACCCTTCCACCATAACATAAACAAGACTGCTTTCCTGTGTTGGACATTCAGTTATCCTGATATGCTCACTTCCTAAAGTCAATGTTATTTTCACAAAACATCACCTGGCTTGATGCGCAAACAAATCCAGAACAATTCACACAGGCGCCTTTCCTCAATTTCTGTCACAAACAAGCAGTTATTTTTATATCTGTATTATTCACAAATGGTGAGCCACAATGCTGAATGAATATAAACTGAATTGCTCTTTATGTACTCATTATTAGAAGAATATATTGAAAAAATATGGAGAGTAATGAGGTATGTGCACATACAATTTCAATTTTATCTATGAAAGCTGGTTCCATTCTGATTTCATTTATTTCCCTGGACCTTCATGAACAATGCATCAAGCTACAAAAGTGCTTCATTAAGCTATATTATGCGCACATCGAATGTTTACAAGTGAATGCAAAATTTATGCTCATGCATTTTCAGGCTAGGATGCTAGTCTACTGAATTTTCCAAAATAAAAATGTTATACTCTAACACTAAATCAAAATAAAACAAAACACATGGCACAAATTCAATTATGCGCTGAAGACTACACAGTCTTATATTTGAAAATTCTTAATTAGATACCTTGGATATGTCCAAAATTCATCCGGGTAACACATATTAACAGCATCATGCTATACTTTGGCCATTGCACAAAGTCCTGCACATTAGAAACTAACTAAAATGCAAGGGAAATAAGTTAAAACTGGATGAAGAACACAGAAAAATTGGAAAGGAATAATAATAACATCAAAGACTTATAAAAAGGAATATAATAATCTGGAGAAATATTCTGAAAAATGAAGAAAAGTAAAAAGTGTTTAGTTTTAATAGTAAAAGGTGAATTGTGCTTGCCAGCATTTGTCATCTGTCTGCAACAAACATTTAGAAAACTAAAACTGTCTCCTTTAAGGTGAGTTACTGCAAATCTAGCTCAAAAATCCAGTAAAACAAAATTCAGTTAATTCACCAATATGGATTTTCATCAACTGAAATTCAACCTGAAAGGTTGTAGCATTAAAATTGCAGCATGTTGTTCAAACTGTAATAAATTTTAAACCATTCAGCAGAGCATGGCATAATGCTACAATGTTTGCAGAGAGGTAATACAAAGTAAAAAACAATTACACTTCAGGAATTCGTATTTTTTAGGTAAAACCTAAATTCATACATGTGAATAATATTACTAAATTACATAATAGTGATCACATATAGTTCTTAGTCTCCTCTAATCACTAGTTCTCTGCAATCATGTCTGCAATGTGCAACATAAATTAAGAAAATGGATATCTTGATATCAAAGCTATCATGGAAAATGCAGCCTTACTCCATCTCACTTCTCTAATATTTAAAATTAGTTTAATTGAAATGGGGGACTTTCTGCTTTTAGTTGGACTTCAACAGTGATGGAAGTGATGTCTTATATGTCCTACAGATGTCACTCTATGTCATCCTCTAGCTCTAACGCAATGCTGGCAACATATGCATAACTAATACCACCAAAGCCGGTAAGATACTCAGCCTCAAGGCGTAGCCAAGGGATTGAGGGCCCTCAACCTCAAAGGTAGCTGAGGGATGTTTTTTAGAAGGAGAGGAGTGTATTTGGCCGCAACTGCGAAGCAACAACAGGGCGTAGCCGAGGGATCTGCGCATCTAAAACTCGAATGATTATCATTGGCAGAAATTCCTTATTTCGTGGATTTCATTTCTTATTTAGGTTGGCAGTTCCCATTGTGTGTATGTATTATCAGGAAGATGGCTACATTTATTGTGTTAATATTTCAATTTTCCTATAAAAGTAAAACACCTAAAAGGGACGGGCAGGTGGGTACCAGGTATTGAAGAGATGACATCTACTTCTAAACTCACTCTTAAGGTAATTTATTCCCTTTCCTTTTGCTTTTATAACCATTTTCAATTACGACCAACTAAGTTCAGAATAGCCGAAATGGCTATTTTCTTAATATTCCTTATTTAGCATACATCATTAAAATGGGTGTGAATGCCAGAAGTGGTTAGGGTGAATGAAATAAGCTGCATAAATATTTTTATGCTGACCCAGTCATAGCAATAGTTCATAATTTCTAGAAATATAAACATAAGAAAAATGTGAATTGCTCAGTACCATTATCAACATTCTATCAAACACCAGGTATTTTTACGTTTTGCACAATGAAGTGGGATAAACCATAACAATGGTCTACAGATTGTTTTAGCCTGCTACACTGAGACTTAAAGGTGAATTGAACTAAAAAATTACATATTTTATTTAAACATCAGTAAGACCTCTGACTGTGCATTATAATGGTAAAAGCTAGAACTCTACTGTGATTTTCAAATGGGATGATGTTTGTCCTTGAGCGCGGCCAGAGCAGCAACCAATCGGAGTTCCACTGTGTTGTCATATTGCATTCGCCATAAGCTAAGCGTGACGCGCGCTACGCGAATCTGTTTCTAATAAATATAATTTGCGCTAAGACAAAAACTGAAATTTTGCAAAACGTAACCCACTAGAAGGTAGGGAGTAATTTTGGTAACACAACCGTAAAAACCACATATTTTTAGCTCAAATAGTTTTCATAATACAAATGAATAAACATACCCATATGTTATATCATAACCATGTAAGCACTGTAATGGTCACATTATTTGTATGTATGCATTATTGTATACATTATGTATATATATTTGTAATTATACAGAACTACTGACTTGATGGTAATAAAGAATTATGTTGAAAAACCAAGGCATTTGTTAAACCTGAGAGAGAGCAAACAGCCCACCCAGCTCACTTGTGTTACTTGTAGAATGCTGAATCTGCAGAATGTGAGCTGTCACATGTTTATTATTGTGTTGTTTCTAAACCTGGGTTGGAGTTTATTTACCCTACACAGTTAATATCAGTATGCAGTTCTTCAGAGAGCAAGCAGCAAGAGTAAAATAGTGCAATGGCTTATTGTGGTGAATTTAGTGGCGAGTCAAAGAGGCAGGTATTGCGAAGTCAGGCTCGAAGTATTATATTTAGGGTCTACTCGGTTTTTAAAAAATGCAACAATGAGGAACACAGAAATCAACTTGATTTCAAAAATCCTCAACAGCTTACTGCTAAAGCTTGTGGTGTCGGTAAAGCAAGTGTGTCTTGCATTTGCGGAGAAGCAAGATTAAAAGCACAGGTAATTCATAACCTATAATTATATAACACTTAAAAAATATGTACGTAACATGCGAGTATATTCCCAATTATGAATTTAAATACCAGGAGAATTATAAAAGTTTAGAAAATTCAGTTTGGGTTGCTTTACGTCGACCATTCTAGCGCCAGGCCAATGTGTGAGTGAGAGGGAAATATGAAAAGAGTGGGGGTAACGAGGCGGCAACGCTGTGCATGCAAATGCATCTCATTCGCTGCAGAGCAGAACTCTTCCATTTGAAACTAATAGTAGCAGACTTATCTTTCTGATACCACTACAAGCTCCAATGGCATATGTCAAGTGGCTACTTCAAGCAGAAGTTTCAGTACAGCTGTTTAACTCGGCCGTAACCACAGGAGGGCCAGGATGGATGGCATTCGGGATGTAGCCAGAGGGGGGTCAGGACGGATGGCATCCATTCTATAATTTATTTTGCCCAACCTAACCTTGAACAATAACCTAAAATAATCCATCAAAAATAAAACCACGTTGTTATTACCGTTGCTCCCATATCAAATACATAGGGCAAAAAGTAGAAAAGGTTTGTCCTGTTAAGTTGTTTCCAATCCAACATTCTGCACTCCCTGGTCCTGCTGCAGCAGCTCATTCAGTGTATACAGAAAGTTGACCTGCTTGTGCTGTAGAAATGAAGACTCTGACACACAGTGTTATATCACAATGAAGGTATTCTCCCAGTTAATTATCACAGCAGTACAAGGAAGATGATGGCTGTATCGCTTATCAAGATGAGACATATATTCACAGCAGTGCTGATAAATGATATAGCGATTTTTTCCCTGGTATTTTTAAGCGCAGTTACACTGTTATTTTGTTACGTAGATCCTGGTTTTCTATTAGTACACTTCTACAGAGTGAGTCAAAAGACTTTGCACCGCCTGCGTGGCATTTTTCCTCTCTGTGTCCTCGGCGCTCATTGCCATCTGCCGCTATCATAGAAAGGCGCGGATAAAACCATATAACATTTTTAAAACTACTTTTAAAGGCTTTACTTACCAACTTGACGAAAGAAGATGCTGAAACTGGCCACTGTCGTTGTCCATACATTTCTGGCACCTGTTTAGGACATTATCCATCACTCACTGTAGTTCACACTGAGAAATTTCCTGGCGGATATTTTGTTTTAATTTTTCCAGGGTGTGTGTCTTGTACACTTTATATTTTAAGTTACCCCAGAGGGTTATTTTATGAACAATATTACTGGTTGCCGGTATTTTTCCACTGGGCGTATGGAAATATGATAAAAACATAACACACTGCTGCTATAAACAAAGTCGTGCTGTCGTAGTTTTGCTCTGCAGTGTGAAGTGCAGTATTGACTTGACGGTGATGTGATGTAGTTCAGTTATTACGAGTTATTTATTATTTTGTCCTGTACTTAGTCACAAAGTATATTATGGCTCAGTATATGTTTTCTACCGCACAGCATGTATTTATTTATGATTTGTATGTGTTAACTTGGTCAGCTCGCCAAGTGAAAGTACGATTTGCAGAAAGATTTCCAGGTGTAAAAGTTCCAGGCCATACAACAATCCATGAACTTTACAGTAAATTTCAGGCCACAGGAAGTGTCCAGGCTAAGAAATCTAAAAGACAGTGTTTGGTTCTTACCGAAGAAACATTAGACGACATCGGTCATCGTTTGGAAAATTCCCCCCAAAAATTCCATGATGGATAGTTTCCTAAAGAGGTGCCAAAAATGTAAGGACAACGACAGAGGACAGTTTCAGAATTTCCTTTCATAAAGTTGGTAAGTAAAGCCTTTAAAAGTAGTTTTAAAAATGTTGTATGGTTTCATCTGCGCCTTTCTATGATAGCGGCAGATGGCAACAAGCGCCAAGGACGGGGACAGGAAAAACACTGCACAGGCGGTTCGGAGTCTTTTGGCTCACCCTGTATTATTTCTTGTTCTCTTCCATAGAAAAACGAGTTATCTGATAATACTCATAAGCTGCTGCTGCTTCCTTGAACATTATTTTTTTCCTCCCCGTACAGGCAATACTTTGGACAGGATGGAAGATGTTTATGGAATAATGCACTTATCAATTACCAGGCACGTAAGTTGATTTTTGGTTTTTACTGGACATGCTGAATGAAGCTGTCTCACCTTTATGTTGCCTTTTCTCTGTCAAAATTCTTGTAATTTTTTGCGGCATATACCCATAGCTTTCTTCACTCTTTCCTGAACCTTTAACAATTCCTTTCTGTTCTCCTTTGATAATCTGCCCTTAGCTTCCTCTGCTTCTTGCTTCATAGATTTATAAAAATCTAGAGCAATCTATCTTATTTGTCCTCTTTTATGCTGTGTTTAAACTTTGATCTCACTAGTGGTATTGCTGAAAACTTAAAAACAGGAATACTAAACACATGCACACAGCATGTATATAAATACTTATCTCTTACCCTAGGTACCTTTATGATCAAAATTTGTACTTTTTGGCCGAATTCTTATCTCCTCTTGTAAATGAAAACTTCTGTAGAAAAAACAGCCTGCAATAGTTAACTGAGTAAAATCATTGATATGCCAAGTTTGCTAATGTTGTGCTTCTAGTGGTTGGGGAGGATAGGGGGGCTGCGAGGTCCAAACACTTTCAGCAGCATGATTTACAATCCTTAGAGTGCTTGTACACCACACAAACAAATCAAAAATAAAAGAGGAACATAATTATAGATATGGATGTTTCGCGACAAAAAGCAAATAATGTTAACACGTGCTTCTGTGCGTTTAGTGGAAAACCATACTTCAAGGCAGGTTCATATGCTTACAATGCTTTATAATGGCTGAATTGGCATGTAGTGAGCAGTAGTAATGTAAAGGTTTATCTGTAATTTTTCTAAAATATTGACAGTATATTTAAGTAGTAAATTGCATAAAATGCTTAATGTGTTTAGTGTTGGTTTTGTATATCCTAAATTTTACTGCAAAATGGACATACAATGTATTTTTTTTTTTAACCAAGATACCTCGTTTGAAAGAAGCCACAGTTAGAGCCTTGTATAGTAACACTACCAGTTCCAATATTGTGGAGGAAACACGCTTAATCAAGTAAAGTTTTCCACCCAACAAAGAAGCTAATTCATTGTATACATTTGAAGAATTTGATTAAAGCAAGAAAAATAAACCAATCACACAAATAATCTTGAAAGGATGTTCAAAGCAGAGTTGTTAAATAGTCATTCATTCCATGATGTGTGGTATAAACAGTTTAAATAGCTGCAGTATTCAGTTTCAAACTGTAAAAGGAAACTGAAGTTGCACTGATGTACAGAGAAAATAAAGTTATGCATTTTCTTTTTCATGTTAAAAAATTGCATTTATGTACAATAAACCATGAAAACAGCAGCTCCTAGTTTTGGTCAGTAACATATCAGTACATTCGGTTTGGTAGAAAAGAACTGAAAATAAAGGAAACATCTCGCTGTGTTTTGCTGCATGAATTTAGTTTTTCGACTTTAGCCTATGAAGCAGAATTGCTTGTGTTGCACTGCTTCTCTAGCTTGGCAGTCATCGTAGGCTGCATAAAGTTGATTGCCCCTCCTACAGATATTACCTGGCTACAGCCCTGATTTAACTTTAAATCAGGGTTGGACAAACAGAATAGCTGAGTATCCATTGTTGTAATTACACTCCTCTCCTACCATAACTTTCCTTCGATACAACATAATAGATTTACTGTTGCATGCTTTATTCACAAAGTTAACCAGTTTGAGGACATAGAGTTTCCACTTTTGTAGGATTAGCTTTGTGGATGAATCCATAGCAGGGTATATGACATTCTGATCATTAACATCAGGTATTACATACTGACACTGACTGATTACTAACTGACCGACTTTTATTTACAAGATATTGTCTCCAATCAAATGTTTTTTTTTCCTCATAATTTCTCTTATAAATCCAATCTCCAGATGATTTAGAAAATTCCACTGAACCACCCAGTACTCTTTTGTTTTGGTGGAAGTTGTGGTTGAGAGCTGCTATAATTCAGATTATATACATGCCTTTAAAAAAAACAGGTACATTTTGGCACATTTTAAGAGGTTTGCTAGGATAAGAGTCAAGGTTTCCTCTGTGACAGAAATGATTTAGAAGGAAAATGTCATTTAAAAATCTGATACACATAATTATGTTATATGCATAATGGTAGTCTTTAAAATGCTTAGTTTGCCAATTCCTTGTTTTAACTTTTTCAGCACTTAGCATATCTTGAGCACATGAATGGGATTTCTCATTATGTACCTTCCCAGTTGTGAAAGTTAACAACGCAATTTAGAAATGAAGTAAATTTCTGGTTTAGCAGCACACTGTCATTCTCTCACACATAAGATGCCACCGTAAATTATTATAAATTGAATTCATGAAGGACAGTGGATTTCAAAAAAATTGTTTATGTTTTTATTAGAGATTTGACATGGTGCCAAATATCAAATTCATGGTGTATGAGTAAGCATTTGTGGCATGTAAGTAAATATTGGGCCAAGCGCCAAAAAATTGGTTTAGACATAACAAAATGTTCACAGCACTTGTACAAAAGCAATGTAAAAACTGAGGAAAGCTACACAAACACAAAACCTATACAGGTTTCTAGTCATGTATATGTTTTTAGTTTAAGAAAGTAGATTCAAAAACAAAATGATATAAAAACTGGAAAAAAAAAAAAAAAAAAAAAAAGAACGTTGTGTATCCAATGACTAACATAAATAATGATACAAGCGCCACGATGCCCATTTCATTTCAAAAGTCATAAAAACACTTATTCTCCTGTTTCAAATATGGAATCATTTTAGCTAAATCCCTTCTCTTTTCTTCAGACAACCTCGTTTCACAGTGTAGTGGTTCCAGCTCACTGTTGAAAATCAGAGGACTTAATGTTGCTCTTCAAGGTGTTGAACTTTTTAATTTCATTCAGAGTTGATCAAACTTGCAGTATCCTTGGCATTTCAGCTGTCAGTATGATCCACTGTGCTTTTGAAATTTGTACATTAGTGGTGTTTAGATATTTTTCAGCAGCTGATTAAAAGTCATACAAATGTGTTCCTTGCATAACAGTCACTATGAATGGTGGTGTGTGCATAGCTTCAGTGATGAGATGAATAAAATCTTTTGGAACCTCACACACAGTTAGTTAACCTCTTTCATTTCTCAATGTGAGCAAAATCACGATCGCAAGACCTGAAAGAGTGCCCTTTCATCAAAAACTTGTGTTCTATTTCCATGAAGTAACCTTTTGCTGTTAGGTACACCCACGGAAACATCTTATTTTTGTTCTACGCACAGCAGTTGTCACTCCACATTACAAGTTTCTTTTTACAAGTAAGTTTACACATATAGGCTTTGTGCACATAGGAAGCAATTTCATTCCCATCCCTACCACATAAGACCTCATGCCAGAGAAACATGTGACCAGTTTGATTATCACCAACATAAATGCAAAAAGCTGCCGTAAATAGAACATTTTACTGTGCCTTAATTAAGCATGAGAAATCACTTTTTGTAAATTCATTACAGCTGTGTAAACTTCCGAGCTCGGCCCTTGATTCTTAACTTGTGTCATCTTTCATTGAGTCCACAGCTTTCTTGGCTTTTCAGTGATGCAGTTCTAGTTGCAGATTATTCTCTTTATTATTAGGATCACACCTCAAATTGGCTTTAAGAAGATCACACATAGAACATGTCACTGATAAACAATGAAATTTTAGGTTGAGAAATTTTCCATTGAAGACTTTAGCATAGAAGCAGTATGTGAATTTAGTGCCTTCATGTTGCTTTTGAAAATCCTTAAATAAACGAAAAACAGTCAGGTCTTCACTAAGCTGATTTTACCCTTAAATAGCGGCTTTCTTGCCTTGGTATTTCACCCCTCTTCCTCCATTTTGGCACAATTTTTCTTTCCATTTTATAGTATTATGTTTTATTTATCTATAACAATTACTTAAGCAATATTATATTATTGCAAATAAACCACAGAGCTACTTCAATTGTCAGATATTCACACTAACCTGCACTAATTCTCTGTCAGTGTCTTGGTGCATTACTCATTATTTGAACATCAGCATTGGTGTTTGACCTGAGTGCCATCTTCTGACAGCTATTAACACAGTTTCCCACTGTTTTGGTGCTTGGATCAGAGTATATGTTATTGGTAAAGGCAAGAATTCCATACAAATGCATGTTTTTATAGGATCATTGGACATAGCTCTAACTTAGTACTTATCCATTTCATTACTTTCTGATTCCAAGTATGTGCACTTTTTCCATGCACATTTGTATATTTGGACCTTTCTGGGGATAAAAACATGTATAATGCATATATAAGGCATTTTTAGCTTAATTAAGCATATTATATACATTATTTTCAGTTTAAATGCATGTTGTAATGGTTTTGAGTAGACACCTCAGTTCTTCAATTTTATGCTCCTTATTTTTGCTTCAGGAATCAGGATTGAAGAAAGAAAAGGGGAACAGAAACAGAAACTTAAGATTCTCACAAAAGGATGACTTTCCCAGAATTTTATCGACAGCCCTCTGCAGACCGCCTGTCATAAACAGATTTATTTATCCACAACAATCACCAGCAAGCTGTTGATTTCACGACAATGGAAATTTAGCCTTCTAAGTAAGCTGATGCAACAAAGACACAGCTGCAGAGTGGTCTTGCGGAATCTGAACAAACCTTACTAGAACTTTGATTCTTCTAAAACTGAAATCATTCGCTAAACTGTCTTTGCAGTGTGTGTGTGTGTGTGTGTGTGTGTGTGTGTGTGTGTGTGTGTGTGTGTGTGTGTGTGTGTGTGAACCTCGATGATGATGATGATGAGATGGGGCTTAAGGGCGCTCAACAGCTAAGGTTATTAGCGCCCTTACAAGGTATAAAATTTAAAAGTAAAAAAACTAAAAAACCACACACAAACCCGCTGGGTCAAAAACACTAAAAAAACACAACAGACCAAATACTAAAATCTACACACTAAAAGCTTGGTCAATAAAAGACTAAAACATGTCAAGAACTGTAGAACGCAAGGGACATGAGTGCCATATGTCTGTCGGGGAGAAGAGCCCCATTAAAATCGACAACATAAAACCACAAAACCAAAAGATGCTCAGCGCATCAAATGCGCAGATTAAAAATGCTGTCACTGATAAAACGTAAAAGACATTCTACAGCATGCGCATCGTCTGCCAAAACGTTGGCTATGCCAACAGGCAGACCCACATGACCGTGCAATGGAGCTAAAACTTGACACCCTGTTAAAATGTGACGCACCGTTAAGGGTGCATCACACTGCTTGCATACTGGTGCAGGGTCACCACTAAGCAGGTATCTATGACTACAAAGGCAATGTCCGATTCGTAGACGGGCTAAAAGTACCTCTTCCCGACGAGAAGAACGAGAAGAGGTACTCCAGACTAACGGAAGAGGTTTAACCTCCCGCAACTTGTTCCCCCGGAGGGCCGTCCACTCATCGCGCCAAAGCGAGAGGATGCGGCTACGTAAAATAACAAACAAATCTGTGGAGGGAACAACAGAGGTAAAAAATCTGGGTAATAAAATCGCCGATTTGGCAGCGGCGTCGGCAGACTCGTTCCCTGAGATGCCCACATGACCTGGAGTCCACAGGAAGGAGACGCTGATGCCAGACGCACCAAGAGAGTGGAGCAGGTCATGTATGCGCTGTACGAGAGGGTGGTAATTGTACAGCGCGTTAATACTCTGAAGGGCACTCAGAGAGTCCGTACAAACACCACACTGCCGTAAGTCGCGCCGCTGAACGTATAAAACCAAATGATAAATACTAAAAAGTTCGACGGTAAAAATCGAACACTGACCCGGTAAACGAAAGGTAAAACTATGATGATAAAAAACAATGGCACACCCTACTCCAGCATCAGTCTTAGAACCATCAGTAAATATAAAAGGCAAGTCCCCGACTTGCGCTTGCAGTTCTAAAAATGCTGATCTAAAGACTGAAGAAGGGGTCTCATTCTTCGGCATCGACGATAACCCAAGGTGACAGTGGGCCTCAGCGCGCTACCATGGAGGAAAACGCGTTTCCCCCCTTGGAAGGGCCGGCGCTGGCGTAACGTCCTAATGCCGAAGAAGTTGACGAAATCGAACCCCTGGAGGGAGCAATGCAGAGGAGCTAACTAAACATTGCCGATCAAGCGAATCCTCGTAAAATATCGCGAAGGACGGGTGGTCAGGCAAGCTTGAGAGTCGACAGACATAGCTGCACAAAAGCATCTCATGACTGAAGGACAGCGGAGGCTCTGCAGCTTCAGCATATAGGCTAGGTACAGGGCTGGTTGGAAAGGCCCCTGTAGCGACTCTTATGCCACGATGGTGAATGGCATTCAATCGACGTAATACAGATGGACGCGCCGACGAATAGACAATGCACCCGTAATCAAGCTTGGATCGGACCAAAGAGCGATAAAGATGTAGAAGGACGGTCCGATCAGCTCCCCAGGATGTGCCACTTAAAACACGTAAAATATTAAGAGAACGGTCACACTTTGCTTTTAAAAAGGAAATGTGCGAAATCCAGCTCAACTTCCTATCAAAGATCAACCCCAAAAATTTCGCCTCGTCTGCAAACGGAAGTATCCCTGGCCCAAGATGGAGAGAGGGCGGAAGGAAAGCCTTCCGGCGCCAAAAAATAATACAGACGGATTTTTCGGCGGAGAAATTAAAGCCGTTGGCGTTACTCCAGGCGTAGAGACGGTCGATACAGCTCTGGAGACGGCGTTCGAGTAGACAGGTCCGCCGTGAACTGCAATAAATAGCAAAATCGTCAACAAAAAGGGACGATGAAATGCCAGGTGGAATACAATCAACAATGGGGTTGATAGCAATTGCAAAAAGTGTGACTAAGTACAGAGCCCTGCGGTACTCCATTCTCTTGAATAAAACGACTAGATAAAACCGAGCCCACACGTAGACGAAAGACGCGGTCCGTCATAAACTCCCGAAGAAATATGGGAAGACGACCGTGGATATTCCATGCGTGAAGTGTATGTAAAATGCCGCCCCTCCAACAAGTGTCATAAGCTTTCTCCAGGTCAAAAAACAGACACGGTTTGACACTTTCTCAGAAATCCATTCATAATATGCGTCGACAGGGACACTAGATGGTCGACGGTAGAGCGATGGCGACGAAATCCGCAATGAGCGTTCGCTAGAAGTTTCTGAGACTCAAGCCACCATGTCAATCGCCCGTTGATCATGCGCTCCATCACCTTGCAAATGCAACTGGTGAGGGAGATAGGGCGGTACCTCGAAGGTAGTTGGCGATCCTTCCCAGGCTTAAGTATAGGGACAATGGTGGCTTCGCGCCAAACGGAAGGAAAAAGGCCGTCTTGCCAAATACGGTTATAGACCTGTAAGAGAAAGAGTTTATTGTCGGCTGAAAGGTTCTTTAACATCAGGACATGAATGCCGTCCGGCCCAGGAGCGGAGGACCTAGAGCAATGAAGAGCGTGCTCCAGCTCCCTCATTGTGAAAAGTTCATTATAACACTCCTTATTAGCAGACCGAAAATTATAGGTTGCGGAATCCAGCCGGTCTTTGATAGAGCAAAAGCCGGCGGAATAATGGTCTGAACTGGAAACCGCCTGAAAGGCAGCACCCAGAGTGTTAGCGATGGCAGCCGTATCCACTATGGTGGCATTGGGAACCTGAAGGCCAGACACAGTACAATGCGACACTTTACCAGAGAAGCGACGAAGTTTATCCCAAACAACAGATGAAGGCGTAAAACGATTAAAAGATTCGGCAAAACGAGTCCAAGACGCCTTCTTGCTATCCTGAATAATGCGACGAGCCCTGGCTCGCGATTGCTTAAAAGTAACCAAATGATCAAGTGTAGGGTGTCGCCGAAACACCCTAAGCGCAGTTCTACGGGCACGAACGGCGTCCCGACAATCCTCGTTCCACCACGGAACAGGCAGACGCCGAGGTTGAGAGGATGAACGGGGAATTGCGCGTTCGGCGGCAGATAGAATCGTAGAGGTAAGGTGATGCACCATTTGGTTACCGTCAGTGAAGGGCTGGTCCTCAAAACACACGAGGCTGGAATACAATCTCAGTAGGATATATAGGAGAGAGCTGGCACAGTTTTTTGCGTTTATATGGGAAAGGATAGGGAAAACGAAGGTAGATGCTAGGTTGAGAGAGTCTTCAAGGAGGAAAATGCGTTTATATGGGAGAGATAGGGAATACCAGGGCTGATGCTAGGCTAATCAGATGCTAAAGGAGGGAGGGATATGCTTTATATGAGACAGATAGGGAATACGTGGAGAGGTGCTAGGCTAGACAGAGGCTGAGTAATGTATGGTTTATATGAGCGGTATAGGAAAACGATGAGAGGTGTTAGACTAGACAAGGCTTGAAACGTAGTGCATGGTTTATATGAGAGATATAGGAAAACGAGGAAAGGTGTTAGGCTAGGCAGAAGTCGAGGAGTAGAGTAAGGTTTATATGAGAAGTATAGGAAAACGAGGAGAGGTATTAGGTTAGGAGAATTGAGTTTGTGTTTATAAGGAGAGACGAGAAAACGGAGAGAGATCCTATGCTAGGATAGACAGGTGTTAAAGTTAGGTTAGATAGGAAACCAAGGAGTGATACTCAGCTAGAGGGGGGGGGGGTAGGAGGGAATGAGCTTTTGAGAGGTAGGGGATACGGGGAGTGGTGTTAGACTAGACAGGGCTTGAAACGTAGGGCATGGTTTATATGTATGAGAAGTATAGGAACAGGAAGAGGGGTGCTAGGCTAGACAGAGGTTGAGGAGTAGAGTATAGTTTATATGAGAGGTATAGGAAAACGAGGAGAGGAGTTAGACTAGACAGAGGTCGAGGAGCAGAGTATGGTTTATGTGAGAGTCATAGGTAAACGAGAGAGGCGTTAGGCTAGACAGAGCTAGAGGAGTAGAGTATGGTTTATATGAGAGGTATAGGAACAGGAGGAGAGGTGTTAGGCTAGACAGGTAGTGTAGCAGTAGGAATATGGACTTATATACAGGAGAGATAGGGAATAGGAGGTGCTAGACTTGAAAGCGACTTTAGAAGTGAACATAGTGGAAAACTGTTTCATGTCAATGTTCTAGACATGCCCATCACGTAACCTATTCAGGGAAAAGGTGACTCGTTCAGGGGAAGAAGGTGACTGCTCAGGGAAAAAGGAGACCCACAAAGGGAAAAAGTTGACTAGCAAAGGGAAAAACGTAACCAGCAAAGGGAAAAAGGCGACCACCAAAGGGAAAAAGGTGAGCCATAAAGGGAAAAAGGTGACCTGCAACGGGAAAAGCTAACCCACTAACACTAACAGGTAAGTAATTCAGGTAGTATTGCAAGAGGCGGACTGGATCATAGCAGTGTATGATTTCACAGGTAATTCAGCTAGTATCGTATGCATTTAGGCTAATTCGTCTAGTAACACAGGATAGATTCCAGATGCTAACTGCATCATGGCTCTGCATGATTTCACAGATAATTCAGCTAGTATCGTAGGTGTTTAGAGTAATTAAGCAAGTATCACAGGAGGCTAGATTCCAGGGTTGGGTATAGCATAGTTTCGTATTTCAGAGGGTATCGTAGGTATTTAGGATAATTCAAGTAACATAGGTGTTTAGAGTAATTAAGCAAGCATTACAGGAGGGTAGGTTCCAGGGGTTGGTTATAACCTAGCTTCGTATTTCACAGATAGTTCAGGTAATATCGTAAGTATTTGAGGTAATCGACAGAGCTTCACAGATATTATTGATAATTTCGATCAGAGATTTGTATCACAGCTATTTAAGGTAAATGCAGATGATTCAGGTTGTATCAATGGTATTTGAGTCATTTTAACAGGTAATTCTGATAGTATCACAGATGCTCGTGCTAATTTAGAGCAGGAATTCGTATCAGAGCTAGTTAAGGTAATTTCACATGATTCGGGTAGTATCACAGGTATTTAAATCATTTTCATAGCCAATTCAGCTAGTATCGTGAGCATTTAAGCTAATTCAGCTAGTATCACAGGAGGCTAGATTCCAGAGGCTAACTGCATCATAGCTATGCATGATTTCACAGCTAATTCAGCTAGTATCGTAGGTATTTAGGCTAATTCAGGTAGTATCACAGGAGGCTAGATTCCAGGGTTGGGTATAGCATAGTTTCATATTTCAAGGTAATTCAGAGGGTATCGTAGGTATTTAGGATAATTCAAGTAACATAGATGCTTAGAGTAATTAAGCAAGCATTACAGGAGGGTAGGTTCCAGGGGTTGGTTATAGCCTAGTTTCGTATTTTACAGATAGTTCAGGTAATATCATAAGTATTTGGATAATCAGCATAGTTTCACAGATGCTCGTAATAATTTCGATCAGAGATTTTGTATCACGGCTATTTAAGGTAAATGCAGCTGATTCAGGTTGTATCAATGGTATTTGAGTCATTTTAATAGGCAATTCTGATAGTATCACAGGTGCTCGTACTAATTTAGAGCAGGAATTCGTATCTGAGCTATTTAATGTAATTTCACACGATTCGGGTAGTATCACAGGTATTTAAGTCATTTTAACAGGCAATTCAACTAGTATCACAGGTACTCATGGTAATATAGAGAGTAATTCGATTATAAAACTTTTCTCATCCAACGTTACAACAATTTATATACTTTTTTCTAAATCTTACAAACTTATTATATTTTAAGCACTTATTGTACGATGCGGAGAGGGATAAACTGCATATTGGTTCACAAATTGAAAAGCTTTACGTCAACATACCTTTATTTTAGTTCGTTATAGATGTCTCTCCCCTTTTATCTAGGCTTGAGACTAGCACTAGGATTGCTCCTAATGGCAGGGTTACCACCTTCCCTTCCATCTTCTTCTTTCTTCATCAGGCGTCAGCTATCTGCATATACAGCACACAGATACCTTCTTTTTTAAGATTGTAGACTCACTAGAAAATCTTTATCTTTAACTTACATTCTTTTAAGCACTGTTTGTAATGGCGTAATGTCCATACGCATATGTTGTTATCCCGTCCTCAGCAATAATTCTTTTATCATCAAACGGAGTCAATGCAATTTTATTCACTTGTACTGTAGCAAGGGCATGCTTTCGTGATAGGATCAGATTCATAGGTGTTCTGATGATTTCACTGGTTTTAAGACAGTCTGTATAGCTGTCAAACGAAATGTACTGCTTAATAGCGCTACGTTTTATACCTTTAATCTTTTTTATCATTGACCCTTGAATATCTAAGGCATACATCTTAGGACGTAGTCCAACAAAGCGTAGGATGATTTTGCTATTAGCCTCATCTTTAAATTTTCCCAATACCTTCTTGTTCTGAGTAGAATAACATATATGGTTGGCAGGGTAATCAGCTGTATCGAGATGTTCAAGAAAACGTAGCTTGTCCTGGTACACATCTTCAGTTGTTACACGATGAATGAACGAATCAGTGTCCATATACATAAGCTTCAGGTTTTCAGCTCCATAATAAGGCAACAAAACGTCGTAATGATAGTTATACATTAATGTCTTGGAGATGTCCAACACACTCATACCAATGTATATAGGCTTGTTGAATACAATCTGACGAGAGGCCATATGTACAGCAGCTAGATTATCAGCATATATCGTCCTGTCGATAAACGTAGGCTTGGCGATCAGCTTCTCTAGAGTTTTTTCATTGGTCACCAGTCGTATATCCATACGATTACGCAGGTTCTCCATAGTTTTTCCAAACATAGCGTTGTTAAAGAGTTTGTAGAGATCCTTCTCGAAATCATTTGCAGCTTGTTGTCGTAGCCTGTTGTTAAATTCCACATAAGGTTTCAACCACTGAGACTGTCGGAATTGTAGCACACGATGGATTTTTGTTAGTCGTAGTCCATGACTAAGAGCTTGCTTCAAAGCCATGTAATGCACTACATACTTCTTTCGAGGTCCAAGATGAGGTATCAGTTTCTTTGTAGATGATTCCAATGGTTTCATACACTCTGGCAGGAAAGGTAGATCGTTGTGTAGATCGTGAAGTTCTGCAGGATACTCGATGTCGACTTCTAATATGTACCCATGAGGATCATCTTCTTGTAGTGTTTCTAAGTTGATTTCTTCAGGTGACACCCACTGAAATCCACCAAAAGGAAGGGCGTGACACATTGCCCACCCATATTGGTTATTTGCGTCCTCGTATGTGATAAATTGGGTTGGTCACGTCGGATCAAACTTCTCCATATAAGTGTTATTAGCCTCAGCATACCGATGAGAAACTTGGCATAAACCTCCTCTTATACCTGATTCCACCATGAGTAGTTGATCATAATCTTGTAACAGTTCCAGCTTAATTCCAGTATACAGCAACATGGCGTCCCATGTAAGACCTGGAGAGGTAAAATAATGGGCAGGATCAACTTTGTGTGTTTTAAGGGTTTGCTCTCTGAACGTCTCAAAGACATCAGCTAGAAGAAGTACATCCGAAGTTAAGTAGAGATCGCTGTACTCTCCCAGGTTTCTCACATTAAACAGCTCCCATACATTTCTAGCATGATCGTAGTCAGCATCAGTAATTTCTTCTTCATTTAATCTATTGTAGAAGGAGTCCTTAGGAGGCAAGCAGGTCTCGTTCAGGGCATCCCATGACGTAACAAAATCATATGGAAATACACCCTTACGGGTCATCAACTTCAATTTGTCTTCTCCAAAGTACTTTAGTGTTTCAGGATACGAGGTTAGATTTTTTACCAACTTATCCAAGCTTGTACTGAGGAATCGGAAGCTATCCACAAATCGAAGCTTTATATCTCCTACATACTTGGTGAATGAGATATAGCTTTCTTCAGAGTTAGGAATTACCTCCACACGTTCACTTGTACAACCCAGCTCCTTAACAATGAAATGAGAGTCATATCCGCTAAGGTTATGCATGAAGACTGGTATATATTTAGGTGTTTTACAGGCTAAATTACATTCATTATGAAGACTTCCACGATATTCACCGCTGATGTGATCATGGTCGCGTACTTTATAGTTCTCTTCTGTAAAGGGTTTTCTACACAAGTAGCATGTCGTAGAAGACTCGAAATCCTTTTGCTGTTGATCCGTAAGTTTCAGAGGCTTAGCAGATTTGTATATATTACCAATCATTTTTGCAAGAGATGTAAGGTACAGCATAAACGTCTGAGCAGCATCAGCACCACGATACACATAGGGATGCTTAGGAAGATCAGTTTCGAGATGTTCAACACTGGATGTAGGTTTCACGTAAACACAGAAGCTCATTGGTGTGTGCTCTTGATAAGGTGTTGTATAGGAAGTTTCAGGATTGGGTGTACACGTATGGCATGGAGTGAGAATACTCTCAAAATCCGCATAGATGACATAAGGTACTTTCAGCATCCTCTCAACATTTTTAAACTGAACAATTGATTTCTCCTTGGTAGGCATAACTACCCTTGCAACACCATGTTGAATACAGACGGCTGCATGTTCTTGTAGTTTTTCCTGTCCACTTCGTCCATATCGATCATCAAAATGTGTAAAGCAGCGCTTACAAGTATAAACCCGTCCATTATGGTTAGTTTTCTGGCGTCGAACGAGTTTCTCAAAATTCTTTATATACACGTAGTGATGTTTTCCACTGCTGTCATTCAATAGTAGCAGGTCGCGATGTTCAGGTAGTTCAATATCAGCAACCTTTATCGGATACACTTCATGCTTCTCATCCAGCCCGAAAACGTTAATGGATATCTTGTTAAACTTCTCAAATTTAGGTATTTGAGAAAGTGGAGTAGGGTAGGAAACACAGCTGAAGTCGTACTTGTCTTGAAGTTGTTTGTATTTGTTCACACGCTGTGCATTCTCCCCTATGAATTTAGCTAATACAGAGTACATGAAACATTTCTCGTCGCTAAAGTTCTGGATGTTTATACACGCTTTCCTTGCTTCAACAGCTGACGGTAGTGGTATGTAGCTACTTCCTCGTAACGGGTTGTACTTGTTGATACGAAGTCGAACTCCTTCCACAGCAAGCAAAGCCCAGCTGCTACCCTTAAGCTGAGACTCCTCCATTTCAGTCACCAATTTCTTGAATTTCACTTCCATCGTTGAGTCCAGATCAGTTTCCAGGAAAACAGCTTGATTCCGTGTTTTAAATGTTTTGTCACAGGTTTCTCCAATACTGTTAACAAATCGACACTCAGCAAGCAGATTAATTTTAACACTCTTATGAATGCTAAGCTCTTTATGCACAGCATGGATTATACGTTGTTTTGCCTCTTGCAGATACATATTTAGGTCCTTAGCTGATTCGCATCGTATAAAATACGATTTCAATCGTCCTTCGAATGAAGTTTCGTATTCTTTCATATCGCAGTCCTCCATTGTTGACAGCAACTGATGTTTAGTTGGCTCCAATCTTCTTTTCTTCTGAGGGCTGCTTATTTCACATATATCTTCGTGTCGCTGTCCCTTATAACAATCTTTGAAGGTTACATTACAATGTTTACATTTGAAGAGCTTCTTGCAGCTCATCTCGTGTCTTCTCTTGTCATAACCTCGGAGGAACTTCTTCCCACATTTTCCGCATGCATATCCAGTAGCGCTTGGAATAATATCCTTATACGCTGAGTTATTCATCTTTATTCTTGATGTAATAACGTATTAATCACTGATCAATGAAATGTAGACCTCTTCACCTTGACACCACTTTAGAAAGCTGATTATTCTTGGAGAGAACACGATGTTAACACCTCAAGACTAATTAGCACAATGAAGTCCAATGCCCTAGATCACCATATTTATAGAGGGAGCACGAACCTTTTAGATCAATCATAAACTCGCTCCATAACCACGGGTATATGATCGCTCAACGTGTACTAACCCCCCAGCCATATAACCTCAAGTCTAGAGACAGGATGTTTATGACGTCACACCCAGAGACAGGATGTCTGGCAGCATCAAACACGTTTAAAATCGTCTCATAACTACCTGCTTATGCTGTCACACCAGCAAGAGAAGTATTCCCACACGCTCATTCAGACATATATTTCAAATTCAAAGCCTACCACCACCATCACCACCTATTGTACCAAGGTTAATTCCAGCTGTATTATCACAGTACTTAAAGTAAAAGCTTAAAAGGTAACGAGAAGATGTCCCCCTTATTTACTTAATTATCTCATGTTTTCATTCCCTTTTCAATTCTTCCTTTCCATCTTCTCACAGAAAGCCCATTACATTTAACTACAATCACGAGAAAAGCAATTTTTCCAGAGTTTCACAGATTCTAAGCTTCTAAATAGAACCCGGTAATACTTTTAATAAATGTATTTTAGCTCCCCAATATCAGCATCTACCATTTAATCTTTACTCGAACCTGATATGATCCATAAGCTTGAAGATATATGAAATCACCCCTTCGGGATTCTATCTAAGTACTTTAAAGTAATTTTTATAACGATAACGATATTTAAGGACTAGATACTCTGTTTACGTTTACCTTGACATGTCTATCTAAATTAAATTACGAGTTATTAAATGTTTGCAAGTAAATTTCATTGAATCGGTATTCGAACCCAGAACACCAGGAACAAAATAATTTATAATATTAGTCTGACATGTTAAGCAAAGCTGTATGCAGTTACATCATCGATCTAAGTGATATATTCTAGTGTACAGAGGAAAATTAAGAAAGTCATTAAAAAATCGGGAATCGAACCAAGCACAACTGATTGGCAATTATATACAGCATTAATCACCCAGTACAGAACCTATCAATCATGCTTTGCTGCACTCCTCTACATCACTTAGTTTCCGAGATAATGACGATTTAAAATTAGGCTCGAACCCAGGACGTCAGGTATCTAATTACACATTTACAAGATACTACCTAATAACATAAACGCAATAAAGTTTATTTGGCGTCTTTATCTTAATTGGTTTAGGAGTTATTAAATTTATAAGTAAATTCCATCGAATCAGTATTCGAACCCAGAACACGAAGAACAAAATAATTTATAATATGAGTTTGGTATGCTTAAAGGTGCTGTATGTAGTTACAGCATCAATCTAACTGATATTTTCTAGAGTATAGAGTAAAATTAAGAAAGTCATTAAAAAATCGGGAATCGAACCAAGCACAACTGATTGGCAATTATATACAGCATTAATCACCCAGTACAGAACCTATCAATCATGCTTTGCTGCACTCCTCTACATCACTTAGTTTCCGAGATAATGAAAATTTAAAAATTAAGGATCGAACCCAGGAAGTCAGGTATCTAATTACACATTTACAAGATACTACCTAATAACATAAACGCAATAAAGTTTATTTGGCGTCTTTATCTTAATTGGTTTAGGAGTTATTAAATTTATAAGTAAATTCCATCGAATCAGTATTCGAATCCAGAACACCAAGAACAAAATAATTTATAATATGAGTTTGGTATGCTTAAAGGTGCTGTATGTAGTTACAGCATCAATCTAACTGATATTTTCTAGAGTATAGAGTAAAATTAAGGAAGTCATTAAAAAATCGGGATTCGAACTAGAGACAACCGATTAAAAATTATATACAGTATTAATTACACATTATAACAGCTATCAAACATGCTTTGGTCCATTCCTCTAGCTTTCTTAGTTTCCGAGATAATATAGTTTTTAAAATTAAGGATCGAACCCAGGACACCAGGTACCAAAATATACATTCACAAGAAACTACCTAATGACATTAATGTAATAAAGTTTATTTGGCGTCTTTATCTTATTTAGTCTCTGAGTTATTAGCAGATGAATTTGTAATCACTCGTAGGATTCGAACCCAGGCATCCCGGTCAACTTGCAACAATGTCCTAATGACGCGGCGCATTCCAAAGAATTGATTAGTTTTTATCCCAATGTTCTATCTCTTGTCATTCAGGAGATATAAGCGATTAAACAGTAGATATAACATACCGACTCCAGCACACAGAGAGATGCCGACATCTGATAAAGTTCTTTTGATCTATGCCGGCAAGCTCCGCCCATATTATATCTACTGTTTAATCGCTTATATCTCCTGAATGACAAGAGATAGAACATTGGGATAAAAACTAATCAATTCTTTGGAATGCGCCGCGTCATTAGGACATTGTTGCAAGTGGACCGGGATGCCTGGGTTCGAATCCTACGAGTGATTACAAATTCATCTTCTAATAACTCAGAGACTAATTAAGATAAAGACGCCAAATAAACTTTATTACATTAATGTCATTAGGTAGTTTCTTGTGAATGTATATTTTGGTACCTGGTGTCCTGGGTTCGATCCTTAATTTTAAAAACTATATTATCTCGGAAACTAAGAAAGCTAGAGGAATGGACCAAAGCATGTTTGATAGCTGTTATAATGTGTAATTAATACTGTATATAATTTTTAATCGGTTGTCTCTAGTTCGAATCCCGATTTTTTAATGACTTCCTTAATTTTACTCTATACTCTAGAAAATATCAGTTAGATTGATGCTGTAACTACATACAGCACCTTTAAGCATACCAAACTCATATTATAAATTATTTTGTTCTTGGTGTTCTGGATTCGAATACTGATTCGATGGAATTTACTTATAAATTTAATAACTCCTAAACCAATTAAGATAAAGACGCCAAATAAACTTTATTGCGTTTATGTTATTAGGTAGTATCTTGTAAATGTGTAATTAGATACCTGACTTCCTGGGTTCGATCCTTAATTTTTAAATTTTCATTATCTCGGAAACTAAGTGATGTAGAGGAGTGCAGCAAAGCATGATTGATAGGTTCTGTACTGGGTGATTAATGCTGTATATAATTGCCAATCAGTTGTGCTTGGTTCGATTCCCGATTTTTTAATGACTTTCTTAATTTTACTCTATACTCTAGAAAATATCAGTTAGATTGATGCTGTAACTACATACAGCACCTTTAAGCATACCAAACTCATATTATAAATTATTTTGTTCTTCGTGTTCTGGGTTCGAATACTGATTCGATGGAATTTACTTATAAATTTAATAACTCCTAAACCAATTAAGATAAAGACGCCAAATAAACTTTATTGCGTTTATGTTATTAGGTAGTATCTTGTAAATGTGTAATTAGATACCTGACGTCCTGGGTTCGAGCCTAATTTTAAATCGTCATTATCTCGGAAACTAAGTGATGTAGAGGAGTGCAGCAAAGCATGATTGATAGGTTCTGTACTGGGTGATTAATGCTGTATATAATTGCCAATCAGTTGTGCTTGGTTCGATTCCCGATTTTTTAATGACTTTCTTAATTTTCCTCTGTACACTAGAATATATCACTTAGATCGATGATGTAACTGCATACAGCTTTGCTTAACATGTCAGACTAATATTATAAATTATTTTGTTCCTGGTGTTCTGGGTTCGAATACCGATTCAATGAAATTTACTTGCAAACATTTAATAACTCGTAATTTAATTTAGATAGACATGTCAAGGTAAACGTAAACAGAGTATCTAGTCCTTAAATATCGTTATCGTTATAAAAATTACTTTAAAGTACTTAGATAGAATCCCGAAGGGGTGATTTCATATATCTTCAAGCTTATGGATCATATCAGGTTCGAGTAAAGATTAAATGGTAGATGCTGATATTGGGGAGCTAAAATACATTTATTAAAAGTATTACCGGGTTCTATTTAGAAGCTTAGAATCTGTGAAACTCTGGAAAAATTGCTTTTCTCGTGATTGTAGTTAAATGTAATGGGCTTTCTGTGAGAAGATGGAAAGGAAGAATTGAAAAGGGAATGAAAACATGAGATAATTAAGTAAATAAGGGGGACATCTTCTCGTTACCTTTTAAGCTTTTACTTTAAGTACTGTGATAATACAGCTGGAATTAACCTTGGTACAATAGGTGGTGATGGTGGTGGTAGGCTTTGAATTTGAAATATATGTCTGAATGAGCGTGTGGGAATACTTCTCTTGCTGGTGTGACAGCATAAGCAGGTAGTTATGAGACGATTTTAAACGTGTTTGATGCTGCCAGACATCCTGTCTCTGGGTGTGACGTCATAAACATCCTGTCTCTAGACTTGAGGTTATATGGCTGGGGGGTTAGTACACGTTGAGCGATCATATACCCGTGGTTATGGAGCGAGTTTATGATTGATCTAAAAGGTTCGTGCTCCCTCTATAAATATGGTGATCTAGGGCATTGGACTTCATTGTGCTAATTAGTCTTGAGGTGTTAACATCGTGTTCTCTCCAAGAATAATCAGCTTTCTAAAGTGGTGTCAAGGTGAAGAGGTCTACATTTCATTGATCAGTGATTAATACGTTATTACATCAAGAATAAAGATGAATAACTCAGCGTATAAGGATATTATTCCAAGCGCTACTGGATATGCATGCGGAAAATGTGGGAAGAAGTTCCTCCGAGGTTATGACAAGAGAAGACACGAGATGAGCTGCAAGAAGCTCTTCAAATGTAAACATTGTAATGTAACCTTCAAAGATTGTTATAAGGGACAGCGACACGAAGATATATGTGAAATAAGCAGCCCTCAGAAGAAAAGAAGATTGGAGCCAACTAAACATCAGTTGCTGTCAACAATGGAGGACTGCGATATGAAAGAATACGAAACTTCATTCGAAGGACGATTGAAATCGTATTTTATACGATGCGAATCAGCTAAGGACCTAAATATGTATCTGCAAGAGGCAAAACAACGTATAATCCATGCTGTGCATAAAGAGCTTAGCATTCATAAGAGTGTTAAAATTAATCTGCTTGCTGAGTGTCGATTTGTTAACAGTATTGGAGAAACCTGTGACAAAACATTTAAAACACGGAATCAAGCTGTTTTCCTGGAAACTGATCTGGACTCAACGATGGAAGTGAAATTCAAGAAATTGGTGACTGAAATGGAGGAGTCTCAGCTTAAGGGTAGCAGCTGGGCTTTGCTTGCTGTGGAAGGAGTTCGACTTCGTATCAACAAGTACAACCCGTTACGAGGAAGTAGCTACATACCACTACCGTCAGCTGTTGAAGCAAGGAAAGCGTGTATAAACATCCAGAACTTTAGCGACGAGAAATGTTTCATGTACTCTGTATTAGCTAAATTCATAGGGGAGAATGCACAGCGTGTGAACAAATACAAACAACTTCAAGACAAGTACGACTTCAGCTGTGTTTCCTACCCTACTCCACTTTCTCAAATACCTAAATTTGAGAAGTTTAACAAGATATCCATTAACGTTTTCGGGCTGGATGAGAAGCATGAAGTGTATCCGATAAAGGTTGCTGATATTGAACTACCTGAACATCGCGACCTGCTACTATTGAATGACAGCAGTGGAAAACATCACTACGTGTATATAAAGAATTTTGAGAAACTCGTTCGACGCCAGAAAACTAACCATAATGGACGGGTTTATACTTGTAAGCGCTGCTTTACACATTTTGATGATCGATATGGACGAAGTGGACAGGAAAAACTACAAGAACATGCAGCCGTCTGTATTCAACATGGTGTTGCAAGGGTAGTTATGCCTACCAAGGAGAAATCAATTGTTCAGTTTAAAAATGTTGAGAGGATGCTGAAAGTACCTTATGTCATCTATGCGGATTTTGAGAGTATTCTCACTCCATGCCATACGTGTACACCCAATCCTGAAACTTCCTATACAACACCTTATCAAGAGCACACACCAATGAGCTTCTGTGTTTACGTGAAACCTACATCCAGTGTTGAACATCTCGAAACTGATCTTCCTAAGCATCCCTATGTGTATCGTGGTGCTGATGCTGCTCAGACGTTTATGCTGTACCTTACATCTCTTGCAAAAATGATTGGTAATATATACAAATCTGCTAAGCCTCTGAAACTTACGGATCAACAGCAAAAGGATTTCGAGTCTTCTACGACATGCTACTTGTGTAGAAAACCCTTTACAGAAGAGAACTATAAAGTACGCGACCATGATCACATCAGCGGTGAATATCGTGGAAGTCTTCATAATGAATGTAATTTAGCCTGTAAAACACCTAAATATATACCAGTCTTCATGCATAACCTTAGCGGATATGACTCTCATTTCATTGTTAAGGAGCTGGGTTGTACAAGTGAACGTGTGGAGGTAATTCCTAACTCTGAAGAAAGCTATATCTCATTCACCAAGTATGTAGGAGATATAAAGCTTCGATTTGTGGATAGCTTCCGATTCCTCAGTACAAGCTTGGATAAGTTGGTAAAAAATCTAACCTCGTATCCTGAAACACTAAAGTACTTTGGAGAAGACAAATTGAAGTTGATGACCCGTAAGGGTGTATTTCCATATGATTTTGTTACGTCATGGGATGCCCTGAACGAGACCTGCTTGCCTCCTAAGGACTCCTTCTACAATAGATTAAATGAAGAAGAAATTACTGATGCTGACTACGATCATGCTAGAAATGTATGGGAGCTGTTTAATGTGAGAAACCTGGGAGAGTACAGCGATCTCTACTTAACTTCGGATGTACTTCTTCTAGCTGATGTCTTTGAGACGTTCAGAGAGCAAACCCTTAAAACACACAAAGTTGATCCTGCCCATTATTTTACCTCTCCAGGTCTTACATGGGACGCCATGTTGCTGTATACTGGAATTAAGCTGGAACTGTTACAAGATTATGATCAACTACTCATGGTGGAATCAGGTATAAGAGGAGGTTTATGCCAAGTTTCTCATCGGTATGCTGAGGCTAATAACACTTATATGGAGAAGTTTGATCCGACGAGACCAACCCAATTTATCACATACGAGGACGCAAATAACCAATATGGGTGGGCAATGTGTCACGCCCTTCCTTTTGGTGGATTTCAGTGGGTGTCACCTGAAGAAATCAACTTAGAAACACTACAAGAAGATGATCCTCATGGGTACATATTAGAAGTCGACATCGAGTATCCTGCAGAACTTCACGATCTACACAACGATCTACCTTTCCTGCCAGAGTGTATGAAACCATTGGAATCATCTACAAAGAAACTGATACCTCATCTTGGACCTCGAAAGAAGTATGTAGTGCATTACATGGCTTTGAAGCAAGCTCTTAGTCATGGACTACGACTAACAAAAATCCATCGTGTGCTACAATTCCGACAGTCTCAGTGGTTGAAACCTTATGTGGAATTTAACAACAGGCTACGACAACAAGCTGCAAATGATTTCGAGAAGGATCTCTACAAACTCTTTAACAACGCTATGTTTGGAAAAACTATGGAGAACCTGCGTAATCGTATGGATATACGACTGGTGACCAATGAAAAAACTCTAGAGAAGCTGATCGCCAAGCCTACGTTTATCGACAGGACGATATATGCTGATAATCTAGCTGCTGTACATATGGCCTCTCGTCAGATTGTATTCAACAAGCCTATATACATTGGTATGAGTGTGTTGGACATCTCCAAGACATTAATGTATAACTATCATTACGACGTTTTGTTGCCTTATTATGGAGCTGAAAACCTGAAGCTTATGTATATGGACACTGATTCGTTCATTCATCGTGTAACAACTGAAGATGTGTACCAGGACAAGCTACGTTTTCTTGAACATCTCGATACAGCTGATTACCCTGCCAACCATATATGTTATTCTACTCAGAACAAGAAGGTATTGGGAAAATTTAAAGATGAGGCTAATAGCAAAATCATCCTACGCTTTGTTGGACTACGTCCTAAGATGTATGCCTTAGATATTCAAGGGTCAATGATAAAAAAGATTAAAGGTATAAAACGTAGCGCTATTAAGCAGTACATTTCGTTTGACAGCTATACAGACTGTCTTAAAACCAGTGAAATCATCAGAACACCTATGAATCTGATCCTATCACGAAAGCATGCCCTTGCTACAGTACAAGTGAATAAAATTGCATTGACTCCGTTTGATGATAAAAGAATTATTGCTGAGGACGGGATAACAACATATGCGTATGGACATTACGCCATTACAAACAGTGCTTAAAAGAATGTAAGTTAAAGATAAAGATTTTCTAGTGAGTCTACAATCTTAAAAAAGAAGGTATCTGTGTGCTGTATATGCAGATAGCTGACGCCTGATGAAGAAAGAAGAAGATGGAAGGGAAGGTGGTAACCCTGCCATTAGGAGCAATCCTAGTGCTAGTCTCAAGCCTAGATAAAAGGGGAGAGACATCTATAACGAACTAAAATAAAGGTATGTTGACGTAAAGCTTTTCAATTTGTGAACCAATATGCAGTTTATCCCTCTCCGCATCGTACAATAAGTGCTTAAAATATAATAAGTTTGTAAGATTTAGAAAAAAGTATATAAATTGTTGTAACGTTGGATGAGAAAAGTTTTATAATCGAATTACTCTCTATATTACCATGAGTACCTGTGATACTAGTTGAATTGCCTGTTAAAATGACTTAAATACCTGTGATACTACCCGAATCGTGTGAAATTACATTAAATAGCTCAGATACGAATTCCTGCTCTAAATTAGTACGAGCACCTGTGATACTATCAGAATTGCCTATTAAAATGACTCAAATACCATTGATACAACCTGAATCAGCTGCATTTACCTTAAATAGCCGTGATACAAAATCTCTGATCGAAATTATTACGAGCATCTGTGAAACTATGCTGATTATCCAAATACTTATGATATTACCTGAACTATCTGTAAAATACGAAACTAGGCTATAACCAACCCCTGGAACCTACCCTCCTGTAATGCTTGCTTAATTACTCTAAGCATCTATGTTACTTGAATTATCCTAAATACCTACGATACCCTCTGAATTACCTTGAAATATGAAACTATGCTATACCCAACCCTGGAATCTAGCCTCCTGTGATACTACCTGAATTAGCCTAAATACCTACGATACTAGCTGAATTAGCTGTGAAATCATGCATAGCTATGATGCAGTTAGCCTCTGGAATCTAGCCTCCTGTGATACTAGCTGAATTAGCTTAAATGCTCACGATACTAGCTGAATTGGCTATGAAAATGATTTAAATACCTGTGATACTACCCGAATCATGTGAAATTACCTTAACTAGCTCTGATACGAATTCCTGCTCTAAATTAGCACGAGCATCTGTGATACTATCAGAATTACCTGTTAAAATGACTCAAATACCATTGATACAACCTGAATCATCTGCATTTACCTTAAATAGCTGTGATACAAATCTCTGATCGAAATTATCAATAATATCTGTGAAGCTCTGTCGATTACCTCAAATACTTACGATATTACCTGAACTATCTGTGAAATACGAAGCTAGGTTATAACCAACCCCTGGAACCTACCCTCCTGTAATGCTTGCTTAATTACTCTAAACACCTATGTTACTTGAATTATCCTAAATACCTACGATACCCTCTGAAATACGAAACTATGCTATACCCAACCCTGGAATCTAGCCTCCTGTGATACTTGCTTAATTACTCTAAACACCTACGATACTAGCTGAATTATCTGTGAAATCATGCAGAGCCATGATGCAGTTAGCATCTGGAATCTATCCTGTGTTACTAGACGAATTAGCCTAAATGCATACGATACTAGCTGAATTACCTGTGAAATCATACACTGCTATGATCCAGTCCGCCTCTTGCAATACTACCTGAATTACTTACCTGTTAGTGTTAGTGGGTTAGCTTTTCCCGTTGCAGGTCACCTTTTTCCCTTTATGGCTCACCTTTTTCCCTTTGGTGGTCGCCTTTTTCCCTTTGCTGGTTACGTTTTTCCCTTTGCTAGTCAACTTTTTCCCTTTGTGGGTCTCCTTTTTCCCTGAGCAGTCACCTTTTTCCCCTGAACGAGTCACCTTTTCCCTGAATAGGTTACGTGATGGGCATGTCTAGAACATTGACATGAAACAGTTTTCCACTATGTTCACTTCTAAAGTCGCTTTCAAGTCTAGCACCTCCTATTCCCTATCTCTCCTGTATATAAGTCCATATTCCTACTGCTACACTACCTGTCTAGCCTAACACCTCTCCTCCTGTTCCTATACCTCTCATATAAACCATACTCTACTCCTCTAGCTCTGTCTAGCCTAACGCCTCTCTCGTTTACCTATGACTCTCACATAAACCATACTCTGCTCCTCGACCTCTGTCTAGTCTAACTCCTCTCCTCGTTTTCCTATACCTCTCATATAAACTATACTCTACTCCTCAACCTCTGTCTAGCCTAGCACCCCTCTTCCTGTTCCTATACTTCTCATACATATAAACCATGCCCTACGTTTCAAGCCCTGTCTAGTCTAACACCACTCCCCGTATCCCCTACCTCTCAAAAGCTCATTCCCTCCTACCCCCCCCTCTAGCTGAGTATCACTCCTTGGTTTCCTATCTAACCTAACTTTAACACCTGTCTATCCTAGCATAGGATCTCTCTCCGTTTTCTCGTCTCTCCTTATAAACACACTCAATTCTCCTAACCTAATACCTCTCCTCGTTTTCCTATACTTCTCATATAAACCTTACTCTACTCCTCGACTTCTGCCTAGCCTAACACCTTTCCTCGTTTTCCTATATCTCTCATATAAACCATGCACTACGTTTCAAGCCTTGTCTAGTCTAACACCTCTCATCGTTTTCCTATACCGCTCATATAAACCATACATTACTCAGCCTCTGTCTAGCCTAGCACCTCTCCACGTATTCCCTATCTGTCTCATATAAAGCATATCCCTCCCTCCTTTAGCATCTGATTAGCCTAGCATCAGCCCTGGTATTCCCTATCTCTCCCATATAAACGCATTTTCCTCCTTGAAGACTCTCTCAACCTAGCATCTACCTTCGTTTTCCCTATCCTTTCCCATATAAACGCAAAAAACTGTGCCAGCTCTCTCCTATATATCCTACTAATCTCCAGTCGGCTTTTCTGAATATCCAGGTAGGTACTCTGGAACGCTGGACGTGGTGAGACAGAACAGAAACGATGCAAGGGTAATGGTCGCTGGAGTAGGTGTCAGCGACGACGTTCCACTGCAGACAAGCAAGCTGGATGGAGCAAACGGCAAGGTCCAAGTGAGAAAATGTACCAGAAGAGTCAGAAAGAAAAGTAGGCTCACCTGTATTGAGGACAAAGAGGTTGAACTGATCAAAAACGTCGGAAAGCAGGATTCCCCTCGCGCAAGCCCTTGGCGAACCCCACAGGGGGCGATGGGCATTAAAATCTACCAACAGAAGAAATGGTGTTGGAGGAGCGGACAGGAGATCTCGAATGTCCGCGTCAGCGAGGGGAGACGATGGAGGTGAATAGACAGAGCAAACAGAAAAGAAAAAGCCGGGCAATTGAAGTCTAATGGCAACAGCCTGCAAGTCGGACGTAAGAGTGAGAGTTTGAAAAGAAACGTCGTTACGCACTAACAACATAACACCTCCATGAGCAGGAGTACCCTCATCCGGTTCAAGGTCGTAGCAAACCGGAGTATACTCACGGAGATCAAAAGGATCGTGAGGGCGAAGTTTGGTCTCCTGCAAACACAAGACCATAGGTAAATGGGAACGCAATAAAAGCTGCAGTTCCGCCCTATGCGCTCGTACACCACGTAAATTCCAGGTCAGGATAGCCATGAATAAAAGGGATAAACTTCCTACTTAGAAGGGCGGCTCAAAATAACCTTTTGCTTAACCTTCGGGCTCGGGCTTTTGGTATGGAGTTGGCCAGACTCCATAGGCTCCTCGAAGGGAGGGCCCACGCGCTCAGTACCAGAAACCGATTCAAGCGCCGTGAATCGGTTCTGGATGGCAATGGGCGAAGGGTGCCGCTGAGTGCGGCTTGTCCCAGGAGCATCCTGGGACTGCGACCTTCGAGGAGGAGAAGGTGAACTTTTCTTTCCGCGCGCACGCGGAGGGTCTTTAAGAAAGTCTTCCCTGCGAAGTTTCTGCTTGGGCTTCTTTTCCGTGGCTTGAGACTTCAGAACCTTAGGACCAGCTTTAGATGGCTTGGTAAGCGTGTTAGAGACGGATGGCCGGATGGTAGTGGCGGTCAAGGCAGTCATGGTCCAGGTCTGTGTTTCGGCATCTACTCGTGGTACTGGCGAGGCAACAACTGAACTAAATGGTCTAGGAATATAAGGCCTCACAACAATCCGTTCGTACCCTGCTGAAATGCTCGTGGGCAGATCGACGCCATCAAATGTTATAAACAGGGTACGAGTGGGTACCAATACGACGTCGCGTTTGGCCTGCACTCGATGAACCGCTGTCACCTTCTGGTCTGCAAGATATTCTACCAGGTCCTCGTCCGATATGCCATCAAGGCAACGCCTCGACAAGAATTCAAGGTTGGGTTTGTTTTTTTTTATTTATGGACGCTCTTTAACTACTATGGTCCTTAGCGTTCCATTCTATATTGGGCGTGAAACACCGGTAATTTTGCTCAGAGGCCTCTTTGTCAGGCTTGAGGTTCTTTTACGTGCCGTAAATCTACGACACGGGACCACCGGCTTTACTTCCCTTCCGAAGGAACCCGTGCTAAGGTTTTTTACGCCCGAAAAAATCCATTGCCCTCCGCCGGGTTTGACCTTGGAAACCAGAGGCTAGCACGGTACCACTAAAGAATTTAAGGTGCGGTGCTTCTCAACACGGATAGGATAACCGTGGAGAAGCGTGGCGCGCAACAAGGACTTACTCTGCTGTTCGGATTTGGTATGAACCAACAATGAACCAATCCGAAGACGAGTGCAGGACTGAACCGCACCTGAAATAGCGTCAATGCCCTTCTGGATAATAAAGGGGTTCACCTTCTCAAAAGTTTGACCTTCCTCAGTTCGTGAAATCACTAAGTAACAACCAGTTGTTGGTGGTGCTACTTCTGTTGCAATTACTTTATGGTGCTTGTTATTTATAATGGAGAAAGGGTGCTCCATAGCGAAATAAATCCTCCACCATTGCAACCGTCTCCGACCTCGGGCTCTGACTTCCCGGGCGTTACCCCGGCTTGGGTGAGTGGCCTATCTGTACCAGACTCACCCCAGGGTCACACCTCCCAGAACATAGACAGAGGGACCCAATCGCCGTCAGAAGTCAGCAGCTCATGCAATGGTCCCCCCGTGGGACTGCAGTTGAACAGCGGATACGAACACATACCCTACATGACGACCCTGGGGGGTGGGGATGATGCCATTAACCACTCACCCAGCTGCGCACCCAGTGCGCGGGTATCTGTCAGGCTGTGTCCACGGAGGATTAAAAAAAAGGGTAAAATAAATAAATAAAACTGTGTGGGCGTTTCGCACGCAAGGTAGGCCGGCGAAGGAAAATAGGTGTGTGAATGAATGGTCGTGGTGCGAAATGTGCATAAATAGTGTAGAGAAGAAAGAAACGATGGTGAGGGGCGTCATGGAATGAAATGCACAGAACGCACGAGAGCCTACCTTGTGTCCCCCGGTCACGAGAATGAACTCACCTCGACCGGACGGGGATGAATGGATGATGATGATGATGATGATGATGGCGATGAAGGGCTCGGGCACCCCGGGTACGCCAACACCCGTACTCACATAAGGTGAGCCCCTGGGGGGGGGGGCGGACAAGGGTGGAAGGATGATGATGGCGATGAGTGGCTCAGGAACACCCGGGTGTGCCAAAACCTGTACTCACATAAGGTGAGCCCCTGGGGGGGTGTGTGAACCTTGTAAGTGGTAAATGGCTGTGTTATTCTGTTTGCATGTGTTAGTGTGCTTCTAATATGCCTCCAATTAAAAGCTCCAGAAGTGTACTCCTTGCACAGTGGATAAATGGAAAGGATTTTATTAGATCAGATGGGGATGTATTCTTTGAATGTTGTAGTAAAGAGGTAAGCTATTCTTCTTCCAAAAATTTTCTATGGCATTTGTTCTTTGTAAAACATTACAAAATTTATTTTAAATAATAAGGATGCCAGTTTTTTTTAAAAATCCTATGCCATATAACCAGAAAACTAAAAAGTTTCAAATCAAACAGCATGTCACATTTGCGTCACATACTGCAAGAATGTGAAAAATAAAAGAATCTGCAACACACCAAATCCAGTCATTTATTACTGCTCCTGCACCTAAGGCACCACAAAATAATTTTTACATGGATTTGTGTGATGCTTTTGTAGGAGCAAATATACCACTTGAGAAACTTAGAAAAACCAACTCTTAAGGGTTCAAAGGATGTCCCTGATCCCTTGACATTGAGGAAAATTTCTGTTCCAAAATCTTACAGTCAAGTAGGCCTACATAATGTATTTCCCAAAATAAATTTATTTTTGTGTAAAAATAAATGAAAACTGTAACACATGTAAAAATACTTACTTTGCTAACCAGGTATTGGATAATATTTGCAAGGACTTGGGAGCTTCAAACATATGGACATCTGTAGATGAAACAACTGATCCTATGGGGCACTATGTTTGTAGCTAACCTAATTGTAGGAAAATTAACTGAGGATGGGTCTGATCAACCCTATCTAGTATGCTGTAAAGTCCTGTAAAAAGCAAATAACTCCACAATTGCTAGTTTCTTTGATGATGGACTGCAAGTTTTTAACCAGATATTGTAATTGAATAATATTTTAAATAATTATTTTATTCTCATTTAAGATCAGATTTTTATATTTTATAGTATAATAGGATTATAATAATATTCTTATATTTTAGGTATTCTGTCGCCAAATATTCTAAATAAAAGCAGAGTTCTTTTGCTGTTAAGTGATGGTGCTCCCTATATGCTGAAGGCCGGGAAAGCAATTAAAATATTCAACCAAATGTAAAACACATTACATGTCTTGTTCATGGGCTCCATCATGTTGCAGAAGCAATACACTGTAATTATGACAATGTCAATAATTTGATATCCTCAACTAAAAAGGTATGCGTAAAATTTAGGTTTATATCAGTTTCAATGGTCCCAAAGCTGTAAAAATAAATTCGCCATTTTGATGTTTTGTTTTATACAGGTGTTTTCAAAAGCCCCTGCACGTGTAGCTGCTTACAAAGAGAGTCTACCTAAGTTACCATTACCCCTTCAGCCCATCCTCATCCTTACTAGATGATGTACTTGGTTGGAAACTTCAATGTTTTACTCTGACAATTTTGATGTCATTAAATCGGTATGAAATAAAATTGATATGTAGTTAATTGCAATAAAATGAATATTTCAATATTTAACTCTAGAGTAAATACTTCTTTCATTTTAGGTAGTAAACAGTTTCTCGCCAGATGATGCCATATGTATCAGAAATGCACAAGCAGCATTTGAATGCAAAAATTGAATAAGGGTTTAATTTACATTACGATAAACTTCTCTAAATTGCCCTCTACAATAACAGAATTAGAAGCCATGTGTCTGCCACTGGTAGACTCTATGTCATCTGTTGAGGAATTCCATAGGTTCCTGTCATGCCCAAGGGAAAGTGGGAGTAGATGCTAAGAACAAACTGGACAGTGGCATAAACATGAACCCAGACTACGGATTCTTTTGTTGAGTGAAGAAGGTATTTTGTGGTGAAAGCACGAATGAATAACTTGACATGACATTGTCACAAATATGTTCATTCAAATTTGTGCCTATAACTTGTGATGTAGAGAGGTTATTTTCTGCCAACAAAAATATTTTGACTGATAAGTGCAGGAACTTCACAGAAAAATTTTTTAGAAACATTGTTAGTTGTTAACGGTGCAAAAAGGGAAGTGGATTAATGAATTGGGAACAAAGACAGTAGTGCATATTTTAATGTATTTTCACCTGATCGTGCATGTATTGTAGTTTGATAGTGCATGAACACATGCATATTTTGGGATTTTATAGTGCATAGAATTCTTGTCTTTAGTTATTGGCCATGGTGTTTACAGCAGTATTTCACCAAGGACTCAAATTTAGAATTTTTGGCGCTTGACCTGTTATTTACTTACATGCCAATTTGTTTTTCATTAAAGCTGTATTCCTGCTGGTGGGTCTGCCTGTAAGGAACAATTTAATAGGGAGTTTCTCATTCATAGCATTTAATATTTTTTCACAAGCAGTTCTCTCAACATCGCTAATTGCAATTACAAAATCTAATGCTTTACTAGTTAAATTTGTGATGAAATATGTCACATACTTGGCAGAAAAACTGGGGAAGTCACACTGTTCATTTCCCATCTCTAGGGTAAACAAAAATTTAAATCATACCCAGCATCTACATAGTTGGCTTCCTTTCTTTTAACCATGTGTTGTGTACAGAAAAGAATAAAAATTTCTTTACACGCCTATAGAAATATGATTAAGTAAAAAACTAATTGCATTTGAGAATGCTAATAAATAATTAATTGTTAATCTGCTAAGGTATATTCCTGAGGATATGCACACATTACTTTTTCAACTTTCAGTTCCACAAGAACACTCACATGTACATCCATTTACACAGTGAGTATTAATTTGCAACATAACTCCTTTTGTGATAACTTTACTTTCATTAGCTGGAGAATCACATATATGACATACTGAAGAATAAGGTACTGAAAATAGGGAGGGGGGGATTTATTTTTTGCACATTTAAAAAATAGCTAGGCTTCAAAAGTTGCATCAAGGTCTGAAATTAATCCACAGAAAGCTTAACCCCTGTAATAATTTTTTGCAGAGCCTATTTCTTTTTTTTTTTTTCCTTCTTCTTCTTCTTCTTTTTTAATAGTAAACTGTTCCCAATTTACTTACTGCTCTTTGCATGATGTGGACTGCAAGTTTCCATTGAAAATGCCACAATTTATTATTTTATTCATCCATGTACTAATTACATTCCAGAAAATATTTCTTTTATATGATGGCAGTTCCTTTCTAACACTAACTCTGCTTTGTATGTATAAATCTCTACTTCTCTGTCCATGCTCTTTTACTAAATATCTGCTACAAGCTTCACCACTATTTCAAATACTTGTGTGGGACACGGAAATGATGCAATTTTACTAATGTATGCATTTATTCCTTCAACTATCTTTTCTAGGTCCTTGCTATAGGGTAAACAGTTTAATGGCAATTCCCAAGAACTCAAAATCGCCGACTTTACAATGAAGTGCTGCCAACCTTACAATAGGAATTACTAGTTTCAAGTCAGTCAGTCGGTCGGTCCATCAGTCCGTCCATCTGTCTGTAAATCAAATCTTGTTTTGAAACAACACAAGTTGCTTAAATCACTTCCCAGCACTAAATATCACATTGTATTGTATTTAATGGGAAATTTGTTGTAAAAGCAACAATTAAAAAGTGTGGAACACTTATGTAAGCATTAAAACTATTCCAAATAAGCACACATATGGAACACAATGACCTCTACCCAACCAAGAATTATTTGCTTTTAACTCAACAGTTGACGTCCTGCAAGATAATGCATGTACCACCAATGTAACAATTGCAATTAACACCAATTATGGCCATATCTTTATTGTAAGTATATTTTAGGCCCAATTGCTGGTATACATGTCAACTGAATAAACAGAATGTCGCCAAAAGTAACCAGAGAGCATTATAATAGGGAAATATGTCACAATGGCTTTTGGTGAATTCCAATAGATTGCATTTGCTATACTAACTCTCTGCAATGCTGCAGCTCGTAATTTCACAAACCAGAAAGATTATATTAGCATGTCCATTTGAATCAAAATTGAAGACCTGAATTTCCTGAATGGAATCTGAAATACCCCTTCCATTTCTATGGGCAGGCATATAATATTCTTCTATCTAACTGCCTAGCATGTGGCTTCTCGTCAGGCAACATTGCCAGCAAGAGATGCTTAGGATGAGCTAAGATGCATTTTAGAGATCATTTTGTTGATGGGTTTCAAACTTTGAAGGTAATGCATTGTCTTTTACTTCTAGGGCTCCTATATTTTTCATCCTTCAATACTCTGCTTTTTAAAATATCTGATTCATTAAAATCACCTTCTTTGAAATGCATTCCACAAAGTCAAGAAACTTTTGCATTTCATGCAAGCAACCCTTCTGTTTGTAAAATATTTGAATGCACTAGTAACAAAGATGTGATTTTGAAATTGTAGAAAAACCGAGTTGGAGTTGAAACACTTAACATCACTTACATATTTTGCATCTTGACCGGTTTAGAGAGGTACTTGCTCTCATCATCAGAAGTGAACCCTTCTGTTGTTTTAACTTCTGCTTTTGTCTGCATCAGGGAATATATTGTAACTGCATGTGCTGAGTTACCTACAAACTGGCAATGCGAGCACCTCCAGGCTCATCTACTTGGCTACAGGTTAGGCTAATGTCCGGTCCCCCTCCAGAACAATAACCAGTGTGGCTTACCTGTTCTGAAAAATTAATTTTGGCATGCTCTAGTAGGTTGCTCCTCTAGAAAATTCTGCTTTGTATGCAGGGTCTATACAAGGGACTACTCTTTCCGGACAGGCATACCGACAGACTCCATCATCGCAGAACTACAGACACTGACACATCACCGGAACCATCTAATTTCTTCAACTACACCACGACTCCACTTTCTAGAGCGTAAACTCAGCGTGAACACAAGAATAACCAGGCATACTTCTCAAAAATTTCAACTACTCCAGATGACTGTCACCCAGCTCACCAACCCAGATACCTCAGAAGCACTTGATTCCATTAATAGGAAACTCTGCAGAATTGAAGCCACCCTGATCTCAACCTACAAAACCAGCATGACATGGCAATAAAGATGGAACCGTCCAACGCCATCAACCATACCACCAATGCCAGGGGAGATCACTTACATACCTCCACACCTCCGCCGCCACAACAGCCTCTCACTGGCACCACAACCTATGCGTTAACTGCAGGAACTTCATGCCCTTGCCTGCCAATGTGTGGCTAATAAATTAGAATAAATAATTAAAATTTTAAGCTTATTGCAATGATGGTTATTCTCAACAAATCATAAAGATATTGGAACATTATACTTTATTTTTGGTGCATGAGCAGGAATATTAAGAACATCCTTAAGTATTTTAATCCGAACTTATTGAAGCTGTTATTGAAATAATTAATTATTTTTAATATATTTATAAAATTGGAATTTATTTATTTTTACAATGAAAATGTATTATAATTTTATTTTTAGTAATAGCAACAGCTTTTATATGCCCAATTGTTTTTAATGTTAGTGTTGGATCTGAATTTTCATCAATTAAATGCATCAACAACATGGCAACCCATGGGACCAGCATTATTAACACAATACCCTCCTTAGAGACCACTCCAAGCACTTTGGTGTGCAGTATATCTTTTGAATAAAAACTTTCGCTCCCTGAAGCCTCTCCTATTCACCAAGTTCCTGCCAGGGCTTCAGCTATGGCAGTTACCTGGTACTTCCTTCTATTCTGCTCCTGCCCACTGAGCAACAGCACTTACCCCCACATGGATGCATAGTATCGAGGTTGCTCATGCGGAGCTCACCTACCTTTCCCAAACCTCCTTCCCAGCTTTCGCCCTAGTCCCTTAGATTAGTTATAAAAAAAGGGCAGTTCTGTTGTCAAAAAGTGATGAATGAAAAGTGGACAATGCCAATGTGAGTTGTGACTCAGCAGTTTAGTTGAGATTTGATTTGAAAAATTGATTGTCTTGTGTTCCGAGTGTGTGGCAAAAGTGACTGCAGTACAACTTTTGTGCTTTGCTGAGTGCCTAGTGATAAAGTGTATTTCGCAGTAACTGGTGCTCTCGTTTGTTACACTAGTGTCAAGAGTAGGATATAAGTGCCACAATGGAGTAACTACTTCAACAATTATTAAGTGAAATGAAGACTATGAAATCTGGAATGGAGAAGATGGAGATGGAAATGAAATTCAGAAGGGAGAAGATGTATATGAAAATGAAATCTGAGATAGAGAAGTCGGAAAAGATGGGAAGTGAAATAATGACAGTGACTTCCACAATAGAGAAGATGGAGGAGAAAATGGAATCCAGAATGAAGAAGATGCGGACAGAAATGAAGACAAAATTGTCCAAGATTAAGGCAAATTAATGAACTGGCCGGCATGAAGAAAAACGTGGAAGAGCTCAGCAGAAAGCTGAAAGCCCTCGGCAAATGCGTTAACGCCCTGGAGGCCTTCAGGGATGGCTTAGAGCCCTGGGAGGAAGAATCGATGGCAGTGCCAAGGAACTGAACGTCATGATGGAAGCAATGTTTAACAGGAGACTTAAGAACTTCAAGGTCAAAACGCCACGAAGTGACACATCTGCACGCGTCAAACCACCCAAATAAGACAGAACGTAGACTTTCTAAATCTTTGGCCGACAATTCCCTGCCCAGCCGATGGCCAGGCTCCAAGGATGGATGGCTAAGTTCTGAATGTGATTCTGATGTTGGCGGTGTCTGGAGATGCCTGAGAGGCCCTCAAAAACCGGTTCGGGAACCATTGCTTGGTCGCAGCCTATCGTAGTCAGCTCGTCAAAGCCAGGGAAGATGCTGCAGGAGTTCACTCTGGCAAATGAACAACTGGTGAACAAAGCTCTGGTGAACCTCCCACCAGTTACGTGTCCCAGGAAGCCTCCTTCTCCTTTGTCAACGGTGGCAGCCAAGGCAACAGCTGCACCTACCTCGAAGACCAGGAGCATTGGATACGAGGACAGAGGATCAACCCAAGGACGTCAACAAAGATCAAGTGGTGTGTGTTGGGGATGTGGCCAGTCAGGATACCTGCTGAAGGGCTGCCCACACCATGCCAAAGAGCAGACGGTGCCTGCAGATGGATGGGATAGCACGGTCTGAGGAGGGAGCACTTTGCGGCCACGGAAACAGCTGCTCCCGCCTTAGAGATTAGGAACATTCGATACAATGGGGGCAGAGAATCAACCCAGAGACGTCAAAAAAGATCGTCAAGTGGTGTGTATTGTGGGTGTACGCAGCCAGGACACCTCGCGAAGGAACGGCTATAGACAAGTCGACAAGCGTTAAGCGGTGTGTGTTGGGGTTGTAGCAGCCAGGACACCTAGTGAAGGGCTGTCTACAACGAAGCCGACAAGAACGCGGGGGATGAATAAGGATCGCCGCGGCGAGGGGTATGTCGGAGCCGTCATCGCCACCCTCTCGAGTGACCTTGTGTGCCTTGGACAGAATGGATGACAGTCTTGTCGCGGAAAGCTGGGTTCAAGATAAACTGAGCAGGTACTAGTGGACAAGGGTGCAGCCCTAACCGTAATCAGACCCGATGTGGCGGAAGGCTTGCCGTCAAGGAAACCAGATCAGCCCTGCAATATAGTGACGGTATCGGACACCTTGCCCGTGGAGGAGGGCCTTGTAGTTGACCCTGGGGCATAGCATCTTAAGACTATTGGTGTTCGACGCAGGGGTGACTGAGGAGTGATACTGGGACTGGATACTTCAGGAGCCACGATGCGACGTTGGACGTAGGGAAGAGGGTCCTGCGACTCGGCCGGGACGAGGCGACGCTCCGGAGCCCCAAAGGACATCCTGGGATCTGTAGGGTGACCTTGACGGAGGATGCGATCGTGCCCGCAAGACGTGAGCTAGCTGTCAGGACGCGTTTCGGAGGTCAGCGGTTAAGGAATCTCGTGGACCGTCCTCACGATATGCACGAAATGGCCTGTCCACACATCCAGGTGGCGAGCGACCGGATGAAGACCGTTACGACCGGCAAGTTTATGCTTCCAGCAGTGTGATCTGGTGTGGTTGTATCGCACTATCCGGACAAAGGGGCGTTGCCTCAACTCCAACGACCATGTTAAGGACCGTACCGCGAGGTAAAGAAGATCAATGATGTAGTCTACCACATCCAGAGGCTGTCCCGAGGGAAGATAGTGGTACACCTAGATCGTCTAACCCGCTCTGACGGAGCTGGTCGGGAGAAGCCCTGAGGAGGGAGCAGTGTGACCGCGCGCGCTGAGTTACGTAAGGACCGGCGGTGCGAGCGCCTTCCGTTTTTTTTTATGGGCGCTCTTTAACTGTTATAGTTCTTAGCGTCCCATTCTATATTGGCGTGAAAGGCAGCAAATTTTGCTCAGAGGCCTCTTTATCAGGCCTGAGATTCTTTTACGTCCCGTAAATCGACGACACGAGACCACCGGCTTTACTTCCCTTCTGAAGGAAGCCATGCTAAGGATCTTTACGCGCGAAAAAATCCATCGCCCTCCGCCAAATTTGAACCCGCGACCTCGGGAACCAGGGCTAGCATGGTACCCCTAGACCACAGAGGACAAACGCCTCCCGGCTCATCCACCTGGCAGTGGGTTAGGTTAATGGCCGGTCCATCTCCAGAACAACATATGTTTGCCAAACAACAGCCAGTGTGGCACAGTGGCCCATCATGTGCAGCTTACCTCTTCCAGAACATTCATTTCAACATTTCTTAATAGGTTCCTTCTCTAGAAACTTCTGCTTTGTATGCTAGGCCTATATTATATAAAGGACTACTGTTTCCGGACAGGCAATTCTGTTGGTCAAGAGTGGTTAAGTTGGTCAATAAGTGAAAGGTGGACAGTGCCAGTGCAAGTTGTGTTCCGAGTATATGCCAAAAGTGACCCAAGTGTAACTTTTGTGCTTTGCTGAGTGCCTAGTGCCTAGTGCCTAGTGATAAATAAAGTGTGTTTTGCAATAACTGGTGTTCTCATTTGTTACAATATAGTAACCAACAATTGTATGTACACCAGAATTATTTGAACTATAAGCACTGCACACAGGCATCTTCACTTACACTACACAGTAAACAATACTAGAGAATACAAGACAAATTGGTAGATCTTTCACCCAGTTGCTTTGTGATACAATAATATCACACAACTGACAAGCAACACTGAGAAACAAACAGAGCTGAAACTGCTACAGGCACAGTTAGCTGATGTCACAGCCTACCAACATTATAAGAGTAAATGGTCACAGAATGAGTGGACATTAAAAGAAACAGTTTTCAACATTTGCATTCAGCATGTATCACATTTCATTTCAAGATTAAGCAAAAAATGTTGTTCATTTCCCCTAGGAAACTAGGCTACACATTTCTCAATTCTAAGATAAACAAAACACCTGAATGCCCATTAGAGATTTGATTTAACTCTGCCCATGTTACTCTACATATGATGCTATACAGTTTTCCTTTTCTTCAGAACTTCTTCACTACCATAGAGGGATTAAAATACAACAGTATAGATAGCTAACACTTATTCTATGGAGCAAAAATAAAAGGAGTGTGTATGCTCTGTTACAAAATCTTAAGCACACAGTTCAATAATAACATTTGCATTAACCTTCCCTGTAAAATTACCCTTGGCTGAAATTCAAAGTCTTTGTGGCTTCTTGTCTCTTGAACTACAAATCCTTTTGCACAGACACACAGAAGGTATGTGTAAAAGCTTTATCATTAAAAAAAAAAATTACTGTGATATGATCTTTCAAATTCAGTTCACTGAAACAGAGATTTACTTTTGCCATTTAAACTGAGAAGTTACTCCATAATACATTTATAGTGAACTTCATCAAGGCCTTTGCTGGAGCATTTTCTGGAAGTTGTAGCTGTAAAACTCCCACATACGTTTATTTGAATTACTTTCAATAAGGCATAATGTTTAATATGTAGTACAGAAATCACCAATGTAGCACACATCTGGTATTAAGATTTTTTTTTTTTTTTTTTTTTTTTTAAGAATATAAAAATGTAAGATGAAGCTAGCCGTATTACATTCTGCTATTGTATGAACTGCTTTTGTAATGAATGCAAATGGAGGAAATGTTTCATAGGCTTACAACACTGAAGAGAAAGAAAATGCATCAGGAGAGGAGTAATCAGCTCTGCCAGATGAATGAAGGAAAGTTTGCAGACTAATAGGAGAGATATATGGAAAGAGGGCAAAAATCAGCAGTGACTCAGACTTTGATAAGGTATCTGGAGGGCCTGCACAGGTATATTGAGAAGAATGATAAATGTGAAGAGGTAACCAAAGGGTTGGTTGCAATCAAAGAAGTGGTTGATAACAAAAGCACTAAGAAGCAAAATGCCAGATGTAACATGTACTTTTGAAATCTTCTACTGACTGTTCATGTTGCTAGCAGAGCAAATAGTAACCTGAGGAACAAGTCATGGAGCTGGCAGTCAACGTTCAAGGGTTGTCAGCAACATCCTTACTGTGAGTCTAGCATCAGCAGTGCTTAAGAACATATGGGATATGTTTGAGGAACCACCAGTTCACTGTAACATGCCACAACCAAAATTGCAGCAGCCATAATGCTCCAAAATTTCACCTTGGCAAAATAACTGCTAGGGAACAAGGCCTTGATTGACCTTCCAATCTCTTCCATGCCCTAAGAGGCTGTGTATTCCTTAAATGATGGTGTGCACAATCCCCAGATAAAGCAGTGCCTGATCCTTGACAAATTCAAGACTACACTTGGATGGTCACATACCAAAACGAACCAAGCGCCAAAATTGGATATTTTCGTAAACTGGTATACAACAAATGTGGATACTCATCTCTCTATTGTGCCAAAGTGGTCTAAAGTTACCATTAACCAAGCGGAAGTGGTGACAAAGTTGTGGCATAAGGTGGGTTATACTGATTTCATTTTGCCAGAACCCAGCGCCAAAGGAAAATGGCTTTCGATGGATGTGGTCCACGACCTAGACACTTAATTGCATCTAGAAACATCACAGAAATAGCAGCAGATAGCCAAAGTATTTCAGTTCTGGCTCCTCAGACTTGTATGAGCCCGAAGAATGGGAAGAATCTATTAATGGAAGCAAGTTTCGCAATATACTTTATGTACATATGTTTGATTTATTTTGAGGTTATGAAGAACAGCCATTCATTAGCCAAAACAGACCAAGCTTCTGGCATGTGTATACACGACAGTCATAGCTACTCTTTTGTTTCAAGAGCCACTCGATTCATTGTATCCAAAGAATAAATAGTTCAGTTGCATTAGTTGCATGAGTTCACAAAAAAAGGTCGTCGTGGTGCTATCTGTGGAGTTGGTTCGCTTTGGTATGTGTTTCTAATGGTCGTTGTGATGTATTTTGAGTTGGTCCGCTTTGGCAAATGTTTCCAATGCAAAATAATGATTGCTAATTTACAGATATTTTCTATAACTTTTTCAGAGTCAGAAAATATAAATGCAGAACAACAATGTAGCATTAACAAGAAAAGGAAATTAACAAGCACAAGAAAGTAAAATCGAACAGAAAACAAAAGGGAAAAGGGTGAACAGAATGGAGCACCCAGATTCAGTCCCATTAAAAAGAAGGGGAGCCTATAAAGTGGAGGAAAGCCATCAAGAGGGTCAACAGAACCAGAGAAAGGCATACACAACTGTCAAAGGAAAGATAGTTCCTAAAAACTCTTCATAGACTATGAGTGCAAATGTTTGAGGAAGTGTCATACTTAAGTATTGAAAGATGATAGGAAAGCCTTTTATGATGAGTTCCCTGCAGTTTATGGTCACTATACCAGGAAAGATTCCAATAAAAAGTAGTTTAGTACTAATCTAAATTTGAGTTTAATGTACAGGCTATTTGTTGAAAAAATGAAACAAGGAAGTTGTGTTCAGAAGATAACCTTGTCAATTGCTGTATAGAAAATCTTCAGATGTGACTTCTTAAACTTTCATTCCCCCAAAAGGATACACGGGATTCTGTGAAAATTCAAATTCAATCAGCAGCTCAAGGCGGTATTCTTCCTGATGTTGCTGCACGTTGAAGGGAAAGCTAGAACTTCTTCACCATAAAGCGGAGCGTGCAAGAGATGCTGTGAAGGATGGTGAATTGATGAGTAAATCTGACAATGGACCCAGCATATCATTCGACATGCAGAAGGTAATGCCTTTGCCTTGCTTAACCACTAACGAAGTCTACTACAAAAGACAGATTTCCTGTTTCAACGTAGGAATCCATGACTTTTCCTCTAATAAGGACACTATGCATCTATGGAATGAGTGTGTGTCATCCAGAGGTGCACAAGAGATAGGATTTTGCATCTTAAAATACCTGAAAAGTCATGACATTAAAGAAATGCTAACAGCATGGTCAGACAGCTGCGGTGGTCAGAAAAGTTTCCGACCTAATAAAGATACAAAACATTTTTTCAGAATTTTTTTTATTATTATTATTATTATTTTTTTTTTTTTTATTTTTTATTTTTCAACATAGTCTCCTTGTAACTCTACACACTTCTCCCAGCGATGCTCCCATCTCTGTAACCCGTACAAATAGTACTCGGCATTTTTATCTGCAAAATAATTGTTCACGAAGGTGATTGCCTCTTCATTTGACGAAAATCTCTGTCCTCCGAGCGCAATTTTCAGATGAGGGAACAAAAAGAAGTCACTTGGGGCTAGATCTGGTGAGTAAGGGGATGGTCAAGAAGTTCAAACCGTAATTCGTGGATTTTCGCCATTGCAACCGCTGAGGTGCGAGATTGTGCGTTGTCTTGGTGAAACAGCATTTTCTTTTTCTGCAAATGTGGCCTTTTTTTCTGCAAGTTCTGCCTTCAGCTTGTCAAGTAATGATGCATAGTATGCTCCTGTAATGGTTTCTCCTTTTTGAAGATAATCGATTAAAATAACTCCATGACTATCCCAAAAAACAGTCGCCATCACTTTCCCAGCCGAAAAAACAGCTTTTGCTTTTTTTTGGAGCCAGTTCCCCCTTTGCAGTCCACTGTTTGGACTGTATTTTTGTTTCGGGCGTATAATGGTGTATCCAAGTTTCATCTACAGTAATTAATCGGCGCCAAAACTCAGATTTATTGTGCCTAAACTGCGCCAATGTTCATTCGAACACGTTTTTGGTCAAACGTGAGCAAACGCGGCACCCAACGCACGGACAGCTTTCTCATGTCTAAATATTGATTTAATATGGGACAAACATGTTCTTTTGACATGTTCATAGCCTCTGCTATTTCTCTCACTTTACTTCGGCATTCGTCTAGCACCATTTGGTGAACTTGGCGATGTTTTCGTCGGTAGTTGCAATTTTTGGATGTCCCGAACGTTCATCATCTCCCAAGCTCTTATGGCCACGTTTAAATTCAGTTGCCCAAAATTTCACTGTGGTAAATGATGGTGCAGAGTCCCCATACACAGAATCCAACTCACCTTTGATTTGCGTAGGCGTATTGCCTTTCAAAAACAAATATTTAATGACAGCTCGATACTCAATTTTGTCCATTTTCATAAAAACACTTGCATCACCTCACTCAAACGACTGTTACATAACAACTGAGCATCTAAAATGGCTGAAACTTTGGTGAGTAACTGTCAACAGATGAACAATGAAATTCACTAGCTTTTATTTACGAGTGCTGCCATCTTCATGTTGAGGTCGGAAACTTTTCAGACCACCCTCGTATGTTGTCCAGTCCCCAGAGATACAGTTTAAAGAAGTTATCCAGAAGTTCGCTGAACTAGGACATTCTTACCTACCTAAAGACAGTGCCTTTGGAGATATAGAGAGAAAACTTAAGTATCACCCAGAGGTCTATGTTCCATCACAGTGGCATGGCATAAAGAATGAGGAAAACTGCCTTTGAAATAAATGCTATGGAAACAAAAGATTTCAAATCCACTGAAATTGTGCAACAAAATCTTATTAACTGTAAAATGAGTGACTCAGGTGACAAAGTTGAATGGCTTAAGATGGAAAAATGAGATTTACAAAAGAACAGCCTTGCATAATGGAATACAAATACTCACAATGAGGACTATGGATACAGTTTAGTAAGCTTCAATAAAAGACTTAAGGGTAGACCAATAAACCTGGGTGAACTTGATCTTCTAGTACTCTAATCCAAGGGTAGACCTTTAAGTGAAGACAAGCTTAAAGATGTGAAAATTCTACTGAAGTACATCCCTTCAGTATACCATTCATTTTATGACAATCTCACAAAATGTGCTAGTAGTGAAAATGTACAGGACATCACTTTTGAACATGACTGTAGTGACAATACCTGAGGAAATTGGAGCTGAATATACATGAAATATGATTTTCAAAAGTCTTCATCTGCAATTTTTTCTGAAAGGATACTGGAACATGCATTTTATATTACCAGGCATATCAGCTGATGTATTTTGTTAATTTGTAATAGTTCATTCATGCTTGTTTGTAATGTCTACTTCTGAACCAAGAATAAACATGTTCATATTCTAAAATAAACCAAATGTTTTGTATGACAAAATGGACCATATATCAAAAATTCTGAATTCATAATGGGAAGGTGCTGCATGGTTCCCGAAGGTATAAAGAGAAAAGGTAACTGTGTAAATTGTCTGAACAAAGTATTAGAAACAAGAGTTATTTAGATTTTTAACTTTAACCCTTAATTTCTCAGAATGTTTCTTTTAGCACTTAGCTCGATTTGGCATGTGACCATCCACTTGAGGTGCTTAATACTGCATTGAGAATGGAAGCAGTGAAGCTGAAAGCCACTCCCAGTATCGAATGTGAACAGGACAAAAAGCATCTTTAGATACAGGCACAAGAGCACAATAAGGAAGTTGCTGCAGGCTACTGAGTGGCATATGGTGGGGGTGTGGCAAACAGTACTAATGAAAAATTATTCACATTCAAATGGTTGGACTAGCATGGCAAGGGGCACATTAGCATGCTGTTACCATCAGTTCTAGTGATCATCTGCGCCCTGAGTAGCGAAATAGCAATCTGTTTGTGGAGGCTGCATGCTTGGGAACCCCTGCTTGGACACTGTGCTCACCATAACTCCCTGATACCTGATTTAGAAAGGGTTGCAAACAATGGATACAAATCATCCCTACCTTTCTCTGTGAGCTTTTTTTTTTTTAAAAAAATTTATGATGCTCTTTAACTGCTGTGGTCCTTGGCGTCCCATTCTAATCGCGCATGAAAGACCAGTAATTTTGCTCCGAGGCCTCTTTATCAGGCTTAAGGTTCTTTTATGTGCTGTAAATCTACAACATGGGACCACTGGTTTTACTTCCCTTTCGAAGGAAGCCATGCTAAGGATTTTTACGCCTGAAAAAATCCATTGCCCTTCGTCGGGTTTGAGAAAAAAAAAAATTGAGGTTTATTTATGGACGCTCTTTAACTACTATGGTTCTTAGCGTCCCATTCTATATTGGGCGTGAAACACTGGTAATTTTGCTCAGAGGCCTCTTTATCAGGCTTGAGATTCTACTACGTGCCATAAATCTTCGACACAGGACCATTGGTTTTACTTCCCTTCCGAAGGAAGCCGTGCTAACGATTTTTATGCCCGAAAAAATCCATCGTCCTCCGCCGGGTTTGAACCCGCGATCTTGGGAACTACAGGCTAGCACAGTACCACTAGTCCACGGAGGACGACAAGTCGGGTTTGAACCCGCGACTTCGGGAACTAGAGGCTAGCGTGGTAACTACTACACCATGGAGGACGATCCTACCTTTCTCTGATGGTATGAAATGATGTCTTGGTCTTGGAGATGGAGACCCTGCTAGAGTTGACCCTAAGCCTTAAAGTCATCAATTGGTGTTTGTCACATAGTGGCTGGATGCCCTTAGAAGCCCTGGAGTTACTAGGTGATCATCACTGGTGGAGGTGGTGATATAATGTTTTAGAGTGCACAACATTCACGGTTAGTAGCCGCCTAACTAAGTAAATCTTACCAAATGCTAAGGACAAAGTGTGTTAAAATCATACTATGTTCCACATAAAACAACTTCTTACAAATTAAAATTTTAAACAGTATCAGCAAAAGTTCCACAGAAAGGGGTCCCTGCAGTGGCATAACTGCCTGCAAGCCTGCAGCTATTGGATGCGTTGGCGGGTGGTGGATTGCCGGGACCTGCTCAGTGGTTTTGGTTGCTCACCAAAACACTGTGTAGGTTTGTCTCTGAATAATGAATATGAGACCATGAAGCAACTCCCCAACCCTAAGGTATTATGTGTTTCCATACTGAAGGGGTGCATGGCAAATGAGAAATGTATCGCTAACAGAGCCTCTGGGATACCAGGCAACCTCCCAGAGTATTCAGTCTTGCTCTGGTATAGGGGGCTCCACTGGGGTCGAGTGTCTTTTCTCCAAACTTGTGGGACTTAATGGACACGGTAAAACAAAAACCATGAAACCTTTCTGAACTATCTGTAGAGGATCTGGCTGCAGGCAATGCAACAACGAAACTCTCAGGTGCTCAAAGGAAGAAACGTCTAAAACAAAAGAACATGAAGGAGGGAACCTGGATGGTTGAAAAACCAACTAGCAAGACCTCATTTGACAAAAATAGTGCTGCACCTAATGGTGAAATTATAAGGCCCCTCTCAGACTCCAGCACCCCAAAATCTGTAAAACAGGAAGCTAAAAAACACAGGAGGACCAAACTTGAACAGACTGTGCCTTTTCGCAATGCTACAGTTGGAATCAAAATGGCGGTTATAAGCCAACACCATCCTGATATTAAACTGAATCAGGAACAAGCTGACCTGATTCAGTCTAAACTGATTGTAGCGGTGCATGCATCTTCTATGGAAGGATCTCTGGCTCAATTCATTGGTACAAAATTTGTGCAGGGTATCCTATGGATAACCTGTGCAAGTGAAAACACAAATGATTGGTTAAACCAGACAATTAGCACACTTAAGAGAACTCTGGGAGAGAGCAGAGTTGAAAGTAGTAGACTCCAAGGACCTCCCAAAGAGGCCTAAAGTGCTAGTCTGGATACCAGATACTTTAGACAAAACTTTAGTTGTCAATCAGAAAACAAAACCCCAAGCTTAAAATAGAAGAATGGTTCATTATGAGTAGGAAGGTGGCCAAGAAAGAACAAACATTGACCTTCTCGATTGACTTCCACTTGTACAAGGCACTGCAGAAAGCTAAATTTAAGGCCTTCTGGGGACTTGGAAGAGTATCTTTTAAATCCCTGAAGGACAAGGACTCGGTGATGAAGATGCAGTAAATCTTCAACACAGTAGAGCAACATCTGCTGCCCTCTGTGTGAAGATGAAGACCTGTGATGTGACACTCATCCAGGAACCCTGGTGTTACAAAGGGGAAATTGAAGGTCCTAGGGAGGAAGGTTGGAAAGTAATTTATAACAGAACTGACAAGACTCCAAGAACCTGCATCTTTGTTAAAAAGCACTTAAATATACTGCCGTTACTGAACCTCTGTTCCAGGGACCTTACAGCAGTCAAGTGTAAAATCAATGAGGCAAGGTGAACTGAGGTAGTTCATATTGGTCTACCTTTCATATAATGATGTCATTTTACCTCCTGTGAGGGAATTAGAACAGCTGGTAGCCATCTGTTGCTCTGAGGGACAATTGGTAACTGACTGTGATTCTAACTCCCATCACATTACATGGGGAGTAATACAAATGAAAGAGGCGAGTCTCTTTATAATTTTATTATATCAAGTAATCTTGAGATACTGATGTGGGTAATTAAACTACCTTTGTTACTACAAGAAGGCAGAGAGTTATCAACATAACCAATTATGTGGGAAACCTTATTAAAAATTGGCATGTGTCTGACAATGAAAGTTGTTCAGACCACAGATACAACCAATATGAAGTAAGATGTATTTCTAAACAAATCAGAACCTATCGGGATCCAATAACTACTGACTGGGATTCCTACAGGGAAGACCTAGTCAATAATCTGGATAAGATTCATCACTGTGAAGATTAGAGATTGCTGCAGAGCATCTACAGGATACAACAATCTCAGCATTTAATGATAACTGTCCTCTGAAAACAAGGCAAGCCAAAGAAATGTGCCCTGGTGGAATCAAGGCCTTGCAAGTAAAAGGAAGAAAATTTGCAAATTGTTTAACTTTGTAAAATGAACCAAACAATGGATTACTTAAAGCAGATCATTGAGAGAATACAAAGAAGCCTTGAGGAAGGCTAAGAAGGACTCCTGGAGGAAGCACTATGAGGAGAATAGAAACAGCCCCAAAATGTGCTAGACTTCAAAGGGCTCTTAGAAAAGATCCACAAAGCTTTATTAGTAATCTCCAATTGGAAAATGGAGAATATACTAAAACAGAGAAGACAATGGAAGATCTTTGAGTTCACTTCCCTGGATCGATTATACTTGATGAACCTGAGGGAAGATGGGAAAGTCTGGGACTGAAGATCTCTAGGAAGAGAACTTCCAAGGCAGACTGGGAAATCACCAAGAAAGTGAAAAATTAAAAGGGGCAGTGCTCTCATTTTAACTTTATAAATCTCCACAAAGTGATGGAATAATGCCCATTATGCTTCAGCGAGGTTTTGGTGAATTATCGAAAATTTTGATACAAATCCTAAGAGCAAGTTTGGCCTTAGAATACACACCAATGGACTGGAGGCTTCTTACAGCGGTATTTACAACAAAGATGGGAAACCCTTGACCCTGGCTAAGTCCCTAAGACAATTCAGTTTAATGTTAATAATTCTTAAAACTCTTTGAGAAATTAATGGATAGTATATAAGAGGAGGTGCTTTGGAGGTATATCCTCTGCACCAGAATCAGCATGCCTATCATACCTGTATATCAACTGAAACTACCCTTTTTCAGGTAGCCTATAAACTGGAAAAGACAATTCACGAAAAGGAGGTGGTACTTAGTGCCTTCATTGATACAGAGGGTACCTTTGATAACACCTCCTTTAATGCAATAACTACTGCTGCAAGGAAACATGGAAGTGATGAAACCTGTTATCGGTGGATGCAATCCATGCTGAGAGGCAGAATAGTTCATACAAAGTCTCATGGATAGTAACCTAGCTGCAAAGGTTGTCCACAGGGTGGGGGTGTTATCACCCCTACTATGGAACCTGGTGGTTGATGGGCCACTTGTTCAAGTAACCTATAGTTCGAGGTAAATACACAGGAACTGTCAGGGAATTCATGCAGTTGGCCTTGAATACTGTGACAAAATGGGCTGTGAATGAGGGCTTAACTATTAGTCCTCATAAAACAGCCATAGTGCCATTTACCACAAGGAGAGACAAAGGGTTTAGGACTCTATATCTTCAAGGTAAAGAACTTAAAATATCTGAGGAAGTCAAATACTTAGGAATCACTTTTGACTCCAAGATGAACTGTAATCAGCATTTTAAGAAAAATATAAAACATATGAAAACAGCCTTTGAAGTAGTTAGACGCACGAATGGTAAAAGGTGGGGACGAAGACCAGATTGATCCATTGGATATATACCAGGATAATCTTACCATGATAAAATTGAATTAATTTTCCAATTAAGAAGATGTGTTAATAGAATAAAAGCTGCTAACTTATTATTCAAGTGGTTTAAATCCAATAACCTATGGAGCACTGATTTGGTGGCCTAAGGCCCTTCGAAGAGGCTCTAAAAATCAACTAAATAAAGTTCAAAGCACAGCATGCATAGCTGTTAAAGGAGTCATGAAAACAACTTCTACTACAGCAATGGAGACACTCCTGAACCTGCCTCCATTACATTTGTTGTAATGAAGGAGGCAAGAATGGCACTCTATAGACTGCAACACGCTAAGCAACTGAGAATTCTTGAAATAGACTCAGGTTTGCTAAGAATTAGGAAATACATAGGGCATACATTTTCAGAAATCTTGTCAGACTATAATTAAAAATGAAAATTTTATAGAGAACTTTAAGGTCATTATAGATCCTGAACATTGAACGAATAAAACTCCTAAGAAAACTTTGATTAGTTTACAGATGGCTTGAAGGGTGGCTCAGGAACAAGATCTGGAGTATATGGCATAAGATTAAGGTGCAAAAAGTTTATTTTCCCTTGGGTGAATATACTACTGTTTTTGAAACAGAAATTTATGCTATTATTCAATGCATACATGAAAACATAAGGAGAGCTTACGCTGACAAACAGATCCTTATTTTCTCAGATAGCCAGGCTGTACTTAAGGCTTTTAGTAGTCATAATGTAATATCATAACTGATTTTAAACAGCCTAAACATGCTCACAAGCTTGGCAGAACAGAATAAAGTTCAACTCATCTGGATGCCGTGTAATAGTGACATAGAGGGAAATAAAAAAGCTGATGAACTGGCAAGACAAGGAGTAGTTTCACAATTTATTGGGCCAGGGTCGGCTCTAGAACATCTCAATGTTTAGTAAGAGAGGCTAAGAACTGGTCCAAAGTAGGTCATCATAAAACCTGGCTTAAAACTCCAGAAAACAAACATGGTAAACTCTTTATTAGAAAACCATGTACGAAAAGAGCTGAAAGCTTACTTAAATGTAACAGATTTCAGCTAAGAATTATTGCATTTCTCACAGGACATGCTCCTATGAAAAAGCATCCAAACATAATGGGAGTGTTTCAGGGTAACTTAGATTGCAGATTGTGCAAGAAAGAAACTGTAACAGCCCAGCACATTATACGCTCCTGTGAGGTCTTGGCTTACAGAAGATATATTGCTTTTAGGAAAATGTTTCTAGAACCAGAAGAATTTAAAACATCTGTACTCCTTGGTAAAGGGTGCAGGCATAATGTATTGGCTAAAACGATACAGGTAGCAGAATAAGCCCAAGGCTGAAATGTGTCCGGAGCAATGATGGAAATCTGTATCGAACATGACAAGACAAGTCAGCAATGGTAGAACATGAATTTAAAAACAAATATGTGAAATACCACACACTTAAACACATGCAAAAGAAAAAGTATACACAGGCGCCATGGCAATAAAATCTAAAAAGATAAAATGAGGCAAATAATATTTGGCTGCCCATACAGCTGCGAAAAATAAAACATAGTACATGCTGCATAGCACAATGTGTCAGCCAGCACCTGGGGTATAGTTGTTGTTAACCCTAAGGGCACAACTATTCAGCTAAAACTGACACTGCAATAGAATATGATGCATTGTCAATGACTCATGACAATGAGCACAAAAAGATTCAGGGTCATAACACAAATGTGTGGCTAAAGCAGCAGTGCCAGAGATACATTCTGGCTAAAATCACTTCCTCGCAACGGGACAAGTGCAAAGATGTGCTCCAGTGATAGGGAAGGACTTAATCATCTGAAGCATATTCACTCTAACAAATCCAAGCAACTACAGAGGAATTAGTTAATCTATATTAGGCAAAATATACACTGATATATTAGCTAGAAGATTATACGAGTGGGCAGAGAGGGCAGATAAGCTATCAGAATACCAACCAGGTTTTAGGAGAGGAAAAAGTACAATAGATAACATAATGATAATTCAAACCATAGTAAACAAATACTTAAGAAATAAAAGGGGTAGGGTATATATATTTTTTGCAGACTTCGAGAAGGCTTTTGATACTATAAACAGAGAGGCTTTGGTATATAAATTGAGGAACAAAAGAGTCAGCACTGCATTCATCGAGGGGATACAAAAATTGTATGAAGGAATTAAATTTTGTGTAAAATGTGGAAAAAATAGTACTACTGATTATATACAGCAAAATTTAGGTCTGAGGCAAGGTTGTAAACTCAGTCCAATATTATTTAACTTATTTATAGATGATATTTTAGATAGAATAATGAAAAGTAATAAGCACTGTCCAGTTATAGGGAAAAAAGAAATACCAGGGTTATTATTTGCAGATGATCTAGAAGCTGGGGCAGTAACAGTGATAGGGTTGCAACATGCTATCAATGAAATTGCAAAATTTTGTATGGAATGGGGGCTAAAAGTGAATACAAAAAAGTCCAAGATAATAGTGTTCAAGAAAGGATCAAAATTAAAAAGAGAGGAAAGATGGTATATAAATGGAGAGCAAATAGAGGTGGTAAAAGAATTTGATTACTTGGGGATTAGATTCTCAAGCAACGGGAAATGGGAAGCACAATCTAAATATGCACAACTGAAAGGAAAGCTAGCCATGAAAGCTGTTAGAGTTTGCTTGTGCAAAACACCCACGCTAACAATTAACTGGTTGGAAAGGCTATATGAAGCTGTAGTGGAGTCAAAAATGTTATATGGAATAGAAATATGGGGGGTGGCAAAGGGATGGATTAAGATTGATATAGTCCATAGAATGTTTTGTAGAGAAGTTATGGGTTTACCCAAGAGTTCACCAAGGGGCGTGGCACTGGCAGGGCTAGGAAGGGTAGGGAGAAAAGGTATAATAGTGGAAAGAATTTTTGAAGTATTGGTATAGATGTTTAAATTTAGAAGATAGTAGTATATTAAAATAATGTATACAGTTCCAAAAAGCTGTCTTAGGAGAAGAGTGTTGGATTGGGGAAATGGGAAATGTGCTAAAAGAAATTGGCATGAGGAATATTTTCCTATTAGATAAATATAATAACAGTGGGTTTTGGAAAGAAGTGAGATTGAGGGTGGAAGATATAGAGAAACAAGAGATATGGGCTAGTTTTGAGGATAAAACATCATTGATCTTGTATAAATCAGTTAAAAGAAACTGGGGAAGGGAGAAGTATGTAGATATATGCAATCAATTTGGTAGAATAGGTCTTGCATGGATGCGCACAGGAGTAATATTTTTAAAAAGGAATGGATATAATTGTTCGGGGAGATGTATTATGTGTGATGAATTGGATAGTACTTTTCATTGTCTAATAGAATGTGATAAGGTTAAAAGGTGGAGAGAGGTTATATGGAATAAAAATGGGACAAGCTAAACAAAGAAGCAGTAGCATTAAGAATGTTGGTAAGCACAAAAGTAGAAACAATTAAAATGATGGGGACATTTTTAGGCAACACAAGGATAAGTGGATAAAGAGCTTAAGAAAGGTACAGCAGAACGGGCATAGTTTGGAAAGTGGAGAGATGGTATAGTAGCTTTATCCCATATATACAGCCTTGGGGCTAAATATGGGGGAGCTAGAAAACTGGTGCACTAGACATAAGTTTTAGATGTAAGCTTTATTTGTATTGTTGTAATAATGATGAAATAAATATTACATTACATTACACTCTAACAGCAGTGCATTCCTCATGCTAGTGTGATAGGATACAACACCGTAAAACAGAAATAAAATTTATCAAAAGCAACACAAGAGCTTATACATATGGGAGATAAAATTACAGCCCTGGCAGCGGTATTGCAGTCTCATTCCCTGTTAGTCCGTGATCAGGTACCCACATAAAAGGCACACTAATACCTGCACCATCGAGTGAGTGAAGGCAAATCAAGATGCACTGCACAAGAGAATGGTAATTGTACAGGCGACCTAAGGCTCTGGAGTGCACGCAAAGAATTTGTGCAAATAATGCACTGTTGGAAGTCTTGCTCTGAATATATAAGAGAGCTGGTAAATACTAAAAATTTCAGCTGTGAAAGTTGAACACTGGGGAAAATGGTGAAATCGAAAACTCTAACGGTCATGAGTAAACACACATCCTACTTCCCTATCATTCTTAGAGCCATCAGCATAAACAAAATTGCAGTTTCCAAAATGTTCTGTAACTTCTGAATAGACCAAATGAATAAGCGAACTTGGGTTTGTCGACTTTGGCATGGACATAAGCTCTAGATCGATGTACGAGGGTAATCCCAAAAGTAAGGTCTCCAATTTTTTTTAAAATACAAAGAAACTTTTATTGTCCACAACTGGTACATAGTTTTGAAGCTTTAACATTTGTCTATTTTTCCACATAATTGCCATTTCGGTCGATGCATTTTTATAGACGCTGTGGCAGTTTTTGTATGCCCATGTCATACCAGCTTGCCGCCATGCTCTTGAAAAAGTGATGGAAATCATTTTTCACTTCATCGTCGTCACCAAAGCGCCTTCCAGCCAAGTGTTCTTTCAACTTGGGAAACAAGTGGTAGTCACTGGGTGCTAAGTCTGGACTATAGGGTGGATGGGTGATTGTTTCCCATCCAAACTGTTGCAGAAGATTCATGGTTTGACGGGCGGTGTGGGGGCGAGCATTGTCATGGAGAAGGCTTATGCCCTTGCTCAACATTCCTCTTCTACGGTTCTGAATTGCCCGTCTGAGTATTTTTAATGTCTGACAATACCTGCCGGCATTTATTGTTGTCCCAGGATCCATAAAGTCGACCAACAATATCCCCTTTCGATCCCACAACACAGTTCCCATGACTTTACCGGCAGACTGCGTTCTCTTGAATTTTCGCGGCTTGGGTAAACTGGAATGCCACCACTCACGTGATTGTTGTTTGGTCTCAGGTGTGAAGTGGAAAGCCCAGGTTTCATCACCCATGACTATTGAATCAAAAAGGTTGTCCTTTTCGTCTGCATAGTGTTGAAGGAATTGGCGGGAAGTTTCAGCGCGTTGCCTTTTGTGATCTGTCAGCATTCTTGGGACCCATCTTGCGCACACCTTCTGAAATTTTAACTCTTCAATCAAAGTCCGATGAATAGTGCTTAGAGAAATCTCAGGAACATCAATGTAGAGCTCATCGAGAGTGATCCGCCGATCTTGAAGCACGATTTGTTCAACCTTTGCAATTTTTTCGTCAGAAATGGAAGGTCTCTCGCATCTTTCCTCATCATGAATTTCCGTGCGACCATTTGCAAATTCTCTACACCACTTGCAGACATTTTTGACATCCATACAAGACTCTCCATCCACTTCCATCAACTGTCGATGAATTTCGACAGGTTTAACCCCTTTTGCACTCAAAAAGTGAATAACTGCGCAAACTTTGCACCTGGCGGTAGTGGCTAATGGGAGCTCCATTATAACTGGCTGCCAAGCCAAGACTGAGGGCGCTAAGGGATGTGTGGTGGTTTTGGAAGAGAGTGGGGGAGGAAGGAAAAAAGCAGTATGGCCAACATCCACACAAACAGTTTCCCTGCGATCCCAGCACTTTGGAGACCTTACTTTTGGGATTACCCTCGTATGTCTCAGTGCCCAGATTTCCCTCTGGTAAATGTTGCCAGCAAATTAAAGTTCAACAGTTTGAAGGAGTAAGTGAAAATGAACACCAGAAGGGAGTAAAGCCAAGGAGCTTTACTAGTATGTTGCGCACTAATGCCACAATGAATCGTTAAGACAAATTAAAAGACGGATGTCCACACAGAACAGGTTTAAATCGACTCAATTTTTAAACATTTTACTATGATTATGCTCTATTGTATGAAATACTTCTTAATTATTTATATGATAGTTAAAATGTAATTTTCAAAACTGGAATTAAAAATCATTTTAAGGAATACAATGGAAGAAATCAGGTTAAATGTGTTAGCTGTTCTGAGCCTAGAAAATGGAAGATGCAGTAAACTTGTATAAAATCAGCACAAGATACAACATTGCACAAAAGGTAAGGTTACACACTTCCATACTTTTACCCTATTGCTAGAAGTCGCAGTGTCTGTGCTTGTGTATTGTAAAACATAGTCATTAAATCATAATTTTCCATCAGAACATGTTTAGGAGCATTCATAAATATTTCACAGTACTGTAAACAGTTCAAATAAGTTTAGAAGCAGCAGACTGTGAAAATAATGCAAATTTCTACACAAGTTTCAGCAAACAAAGCAGTGATTACATATCAAGTTGGCCATGAATGACTTGCAATACAGCCAATATTAGTTTTAAATTTGCAAAAAGTCTAATACTTATCTAAGGAATACAACTGCATCGTACAACTCCTTGTGACCCTAGATAGGGTATTACAAGAATAACTATTCCAAGGTTTATTTTGAGTTTGTACAACTGGCCCTAAGCTAACAATGCTTTACTTGCTGGCACAATATCAAACATGTTCATGCATGTGCTATAAATGTCTGCTCAGAAACAATGTATTAGTTTGTTAGTTGAGACTTTGTGCATGGGCAATGCTAATGTACAAAAGAAGTATTTAATTAAGTTGAGTTGATGACACCAAGTTCCACTTCATCAGTTTTCATCAAACATGTTTCAAAGACCATCTTCCTTGTCAGCTTTTGGTTAATTAGCTTAGTTCCTGCTATACATTGTTGTGTTGCCATCTGGTTGTCTGAATGCAAAATTTGAAGTCAGCTGGGGGTATTCAGAAATTCCTGTCTCTGTGTACATTATTTCTCATGTGAATTTTCTCCCATATTGTGAATTCCTCTGTAGTTTAACTGTGCTTTAAAATCTAATATCTAGTTTGATGTTATGCTGGGTTGAGCAGAAATGCTGAGCTACAGCAGAATTTTCCATTTGTTTTAGCCTTCAATTTCTGACATGCTCCTTTAATTTATTCTCAGTGTTTAACTTTACTTTGCCAATATACAGTGCTTTTCTTTCACACTAGGTCCAGCCGCCACAATTTGGACTCCTGCTGAAGCAGTTATATCCCCCACAACACTCACGTACTCATATTTACAGTTACAATTACAAATGAATCAAGTCAACATGTAATTTACAAACATCAAATATAGAAGTAATAACATTGGTAGAAATCACAATAATAATCATGGAAAAAAAGAAAGAAAAAAGAGATATATACAGAGTGAGCCAAAAGACTCCAAATCGCCTGCACAGCATTTTTCCCGTCCGCATCCTCGGTGCTTGTTGCCATCTGCCGCTATCATAGAAAGGCACGAATGAAACCATACAACATTTTTAAAACTACTTTTAAAGGCTTTACTTACCAACTTTACGAAAGGAGATGCTAAAACTGGCCACCGCCATTGTCCATACATTTTTGGCACCTCTTTAGGAAACTATCCATCACTCACCATAGGTCACGTTGAGAAATTTCCTGACAGATATTTTGTTTTAATTCTTCCAGGGTGTGTGGGTTTGTCTTATACACTTTATGTTTCAAGTTACCCCGGAAGGGTATTTTTATGAACAATATTACCAGCTGCGCTGTGTTTTTCCACTGGGTGTGTGGAAATATGATAAAAGCATGATAACACATTGCTGCTATAAACAAAGTCACGCTGTTGTGGTTTTGCTGTGAAATGCAGTTTTGAGTTGACGGTGATATGATGTAGTTCAGTTATTACGAGTTATTTATTTTGTCTTGTACTTAGTCACAAAGTATATTATGGCTCAGTATATGTTTTTTACTGCACAGCACATACTTATTTATGATTCGTATGTGTTAACTCGGTTGGCTCAGCAAGTGAAAGTACGATTTACAGAAAGATTTCCAGGTGTAAAAGTTCCAGGCTGTACAACAATCAATGAACTTTACAGTAAATTTCAGGCCTCAGGACGTGTTCAGGCTAAGAAATCTAAAAGATGGCATTTGGTTCTTACCGAAGAAACATTAGACAACATCGGTCATCGTTTGGAAAATTCCCCCCAAAAATTCCATGATGGATAGTTTCCTAAAGAGGTGCCAAAAATGTATGGACGACGGTGGCCAGATTCAGCATTTTCTTTCATAAAGTTGGTAAGTAAAGCCTTTAAAACTAGTTTTAAAAATGTTGTATGGTTTCATCCGCGCCTTTTTATGATAGCAGCAGACAGCAATGAGCGCCGAGGATATGGTCAGGAAAAACACTGCGCAGGTTGTTCAGAGTCTTTTGGCTCACCCTGTGTGTGTGTGATATATATATACACACACATGCACAGTAAAAACATACAGTTAGATAATCATAAATACTATAATATGCCTAATCTATCCAGTAAGGCATTATAAAATTTTGTCACACATCTTATTCTAAGAGAGAATAATCATACACTTTATCCTAAGAGATGTTGTCCTTCTCTATCTGCATATTTCTGACATTTTTTCAGGAAATTTTCATTCACCTGAAGAGTTCAATATCCAAAACTGAGTGAATTTCTTGGCTGATGTTTTCTTCTAGTTCTTTCAATGTATGAGGCTTGTTGCATATACCTTATTTTTCAAGTCCTCCCATAGATAAAACTCACTCATAATAAAATCATGGGGTCGTTAGGGTCAAAATGTGTCGAAAACTCCCAAGTTTAGCTGTAGGTGATTCAATTTGTCACAGCTGCTGGCTGAAAATTTCAAGCCTTAGTACTAATATTCATGATGATGATGGGTCTGCAACTGAGGTCAGGCAACAGAGTGAAGATGATGGTGTACATACTGAACCAGGCGGATCAACAAGCGAGGAAGAATATGTACATGAAACTATAGAAGAAGGCAATGTGAGCAATTTAATAAGTTTTTAACTTCATTAGGTGAATCCCCTGTCTCCAAACTTAAACTTTCACATGTGAAGTCATATGCAATTAAGAAAGCCAGCACAGTAACTCAAGTAATACATAGGAGTATATTTAATGTTGCTGCTCAGACAGACGATGGACAGGAAATGATTAATCAATTCAAAGAAAAATTCGCATCAAAAAATGAAAAATAACGATTTTAACTTTGTTCCTAAAAGTCGAACCGAGCACAAAATTATTTATGTAGCACACATAGTGAAACAAACAAATACAGGTATCATGTCAGTTACAGATAGAAAGTATCAATGAAACATCCCTATTGATATTGTTAAACTGGTGAGAAGTTTCTATGAAGACGACATCAGCAGGATAATGGCTGGAATGACAGATACTAGATCTGTAATAGGAGGAGGCCAAAAGATTAAGCAAAACATACTTCTCTTAGCTAATCTAAAAGAACTGCAGAGAGCATTTAAAATTAGGTATCCTAATCATAAGGATAGGATTTTCGAGATTTGCATCACTAAGACCTAAACATTGCAATTTGGCAGGAGCACCAGGAAGACACAATGTCAGTGTGTGTATGATATGTAAAAACACAAAACAAATGTTCATGGCTATACAGAATCTCAAACATGAAAGTCATAATGATCTGATACAGACATTACTATGCAATGGAACAATGGGAGAAGATGAGGAAGGGAAACTCACATTTGTAAACACAAATGGGCAAGTATCATATAGTCAAGTGTCTATAGTCACAATATAGTCACTACATGCAAAGTAGAGGAGAGAATCACTACATTTAAAATAATAAATGTAATAGTAAGTAGTAACCATTTTCCATTAATGATGGAAATGTTTTGGAGCAAAAGGTAAAGAAAAAGGAAACAACTCAAATAAAGAAAACAAGTGTATAAATGGAGGGAGGAACTAAAAGAGGATTCTTTAAAAGAGTTAAATTCAAAGATAAGTCAGATTATGGAGTATGGAATAAAATTAGTAATGAATGAGGGAAAACCAGAAAAAGTGTTAGAGCTACTGAAATTATTAGTAACAAGAGCAGGGGCAGGGATGTAAAGAAGGCTGGGAAAGGGTAAGGAAAACAAGGGATGGTTTGGTGAAGAGTGTAGAGCATAATAGGGAAGTATTTAAAGAGCTTATTAGGTGGAGGAGGTCGGAGAAGGAATGGGATAGACAAAATCTCATGAAACTTAAGGGGGTATATAAATGTTTGCTAGAGGCAAGCAGCAGCAGCAGCAGCAGCAGTAGTAGTAGTAGTAGTGGGGTTTAAGGGTGCACAACAGCAGTGGTCATTAGCACCCAGGCAAAGCTAAATTAAGGAACGAAAAACGAGGCATGAACTCCGCAGCTTAAAACGAAACAATTAAAACCCCACTAAATAATGTCAGCATCAGCAAAACTCAGAACAAATCATGGTAAAAGCACAAGGTAAAAACTATAAAACGCAAAATGCAGCAGCGTTAAAAGCTAAAAGTAATCCATCAAACACGGCTGGCTATACCGCTATTATGTATAAAATGCAAGACACGATCCGCAGCACAGGAAGAGTCTGCCAGCACCACAGACAGCGCTGCTGGCAAGCCCATGGACGCACGTAGCAGAACTAAAAACTGGCACTGAATTAAAACATGTTGCACTGTCAACGGCTCAAGACAATGATCACAGACCGGGGCAGAGTCTGAAGATAATAAATGACCATGACTGAAAAGGCATTGCCCGATGCGCAACCTGGCTAAAATGACTTCCTCGCGACGAGAAGCACGCGAGGAAGTATTCCAGGTGACAGGGAGGGGTTTCACCCCCCCCCCCCCCGAAGTTTGTTCCTCTGAAGACCGGTCCAGTCAGCCCTCCAGCATGAAAGTATAAGATCACTTAAAAATGTGCTAAAATCATCAGAAGGAACACAAGAGATAAAACACCTGGGAGATAAAAGTGCTGCATTTGCAGCAGCATCGGCAGCCTCATTTCCTTGTAGGCCCACATGTCTAAGAACCCAAAAAAAGGATACAACCACCCCAACATCGGCGAGCAAGCGAGCGAAGGCAAGCCTGGACGCGCTGCACTAGAGGGTGGTAACTGTACAGCGACCGTATGCTTTGAAGGGCACTCAATGAATCAGAGCAAACAACCCACTGTTACATGCCGTTGGATGTATAAAATAGCCTGGTAAATACCAAAAAGCTCGGCTGTAAAAATCGAGCACTGCGATAAAATCCGAAATGTAAAACTGCGGCGGCCATGAAGAAAAGCACATCCTACTCCCCGAGCGTCTTTCGAGTCATCAGTGTAGATAAAACCGCAGTGTTCAAACTGCGCTTTAATTTCTAAAAAGGCCGAGAAAATAACAGACGATGGCGTCGTTGACTTCGGCACGGAGAGCAACCCCATATTGACGTTGGACCTGTTTCCCCACAGGGAAATGTCGCAGGTAAGGTGACGTCCAACAGCCGAAGGAGTAAGCGAAAACGAACACCAGGAGGAAGTAAGGCCAGGGGGGTCGACGAGTACTGACGGTCCAATGAATCACTAAAAAACAGATTAAAAGACGGATGTCCAAGTAGGCTAGAGAGTCTGCAGGCGTAACGACAAAGAAGAACATCACGGCGATAAGATAGTGGGGGTTCAGCAGCTTCCGCACTTAGGCTGATAACTGGGCTCGTTGGAAAAGCGCCAATACTCAACCGGATGCCACGGTGATGTATAGGACTGAGGCGATTCAATATCGACGGTGGCGCAGAGGAATATACAATACAGCCGTAATCAAGTTTGGAACGGATGAGAGAGCGATACAGTCTTAAAAGAACAGTCCGATCAGCTCCCCAGGATGTGCTACTTAAAACGCGTAAAACATTAAGAGAACGTTCACACCTTACTTTTAAGTATGAGATATGCGAAGACCAGCTAAGCTTCCTGTCAAAAATCAATCCTAAAAATTTCGTCTCTTCTGCGAAAGGAACAACTGGGCCGAGACGTAGAGAAGGGGAAAGAAACTGTTTACGGCGCCAGAAGTTAAGGTAGACTGATTTCTCGGCAGAGAACTTAAAAGCCGTTCTCGACACTGCAAATGAAGGGGCGGTCAAGACACAGTTGGAGGCGGCGTTCTAAGAGACACGTGCGCCGAGAACTGCAGTAAATAGCGAAATCATCCACGAACAATGAAGACGAAACACCAGGTGTAACACAACTAACAATAGGATTGATAGCAATAGCAAATAGTGTGACGCTGAGGACGGAGCCCTGCGGTACTCCGTTCTCTTGACTAAAAACACCGGATAAAACCGAGCCCACGCGTACGCGAAAGACTTTATCCTTCATGAACTCTAGAATAAAAAGGGGGCAGACGACCACGAATGCCCCAATTATGGAGGGTACGAAGAATACCGTGTCTCCAGCAAGTGTTATATGCTTTCTCGAGGTCAAAGAAGACAGCGACCGTCTGACTTTTCCGTAGAAAGGCGTCCATGATGTGCGTAGATAACGAGACCAAGTGGTCGACCGTTGAACGGAAGCGACGAAAACCACATTGGACGTTAGACAGCAGATCTTGAGATTCAAGCCACCATGTCAAGCGCCCGTGAATCATGCGCTCCATCACCTTGCATTTGCAACTGGTGAGAGATTGGACGATAACTGGAAGGGAGATGGCGATCCTTGTCAGATTTTAAAATCGGGATGATGGTGGGCGCTCTTTCACTCGCAGCTCCTGAATGGCCTTCTCGTCCAAGAAACGGGGACAGTCGCGGGAAGACGCGGATGCGCACCGTGGCAGTTCACACAGCAAGAATCAGATGGACAAGCTCCGTCGTGAGCATCCTTACTACAGTTGACACAAACTGGAATGGAAGACTTACAAGAAAATTTAGTATGGCCAAAGCGGTGGCACTGAAAGCAAAGCATAGGGCGTGGAATATACGGCCGAACGGTAATAACTTCGTAGCCCGCCTTAATTTTTTGAGGAAGATCGAGCAGATTAAAAGTAAGAAAAAGCGTACGGGTAGGCACCTGCACACCATCACGCTTTGCTTGCACACGATAAACAGATGTGACACCCTGGTCCGAAAGGTAACCCAGGATCTCTTCCTCCGGCATACCATCCAGCAAGCGGGTGGTAATGACACCCTTTGAGGAGTTCAGGGTGCGGTGCTTCTCGACACGGATAGGATATCCGTGGAGGAGTTTAGCCTTTAACAATTTGTCAAACTGCGCGGCAGTGTACGTCTCAACAAGTAGAGAACCTGTCCTTAGGCGCGTGCAAGGCTTAGCAGCTATTTAATCAAGACCAGACTGAATAACAAACGGGTTGACCTTCAGAAAGGATTGAGCCTCTTCCAACCAGGTAATTAACAGGTAACGTACGGATGACACTGCATGTACCTCTTTCTCATCTTGAACGTGTCTTCTTCTTTTTGGGTTTAGGTTTGCCATGAAAAAAATAAATGGGTTTCATCCCCCAGTGCTCCCCACCCACCACGGAGCCCAACAAGGGGTCATCCCACTGGGAACACAGGGCTACACAGGGGATATAGCGGGCGCGTAGTCCCACTCACCCTGGAGTTCGGTTAAACACCTAGTCCAGGGGTGGGTTAGTCCCTAGCTGCCCGTTTAGATAAAGCAGAAACCAAAGCGGCGTATTGGAAATGCGCATCCTCCCCGAAAATTGTAGACTGAACAAACCAGGCTCAGACACGCATCCCTCAACCAACCAGGATATTCCTTTCCACCGACACGGGTCTCCACGCACGGCCGACACGTGGGTGGGCTTTTTGACTGATTCCATCAACACTAAGAGGAGCCCACAACGAGGAAGTCAGGTTGGCTCGGGACCCTGGGTGCACCAAACTTGTACTCACATAAAGTGAGCCCCTGGGGGGGAGAGACAAAGAAACAAGAATGGCAGGGAAATAGAGAAAGGAAACCAAAGGCAGCAATAGATGGAAATGGTAGTAAAAAAAATATGGGAAATAGTGAGAACGATGAACAAGAAAGGAGGGGAGAAAAATGAAATAACACCGAATGAATAGTTAAGATACTTTAGAAGACTAAGGGCTGGTTTCACCAACAGCGATCATTTTTCGTCTTATTTTAGTTTATGTTATCCCAGTTATATGTCTTTATCATTGGAACATAGAAGCACATTTCACCACGAATTTGCAAACCCAGGTAAGGAAATCATAGCTTTGGTTTATGCGTGTTATACGAACCTGCAATTTCTCATACATAACAAGCAAGAAACGCTGTCCACTGCTTCCGCTGCATTTGATTGAAGCACAGGCAAGTTATTCTGCTTTTGAAGCTCTGCAGTTTGCAAACCACTGTGCATTCATTAGAATAAAATAGGCTTAAATTTTAGACCCAACATATCACATGTGAATAACTGATGTACTTAACAGCACAGTCATGCAGATGTTTCATAAAGGCAATGTTATAAATATGTAGGCTGTAGAAAGGAAGAGAGGAGGTGTAAGCCAAAGTTCACTTATATGTTATTGCGCCATAAAATGTGTCGAGAATGAAACAATATACAAACAATTTGTGCTCTGTAAAGAGCAGTGGAACATGTACCAGGAGTGACAGTAGACGATGCAGTGGAGAAATAGAGGTTAGGTGTGTTGACGCAAAAAAATGATAATTATTAATACTGCAGTGCACAAATCTTTATTTTTGAAATTTGTATTCCGTAACTATTTACATATTGGATAGGAATTCTGATTCTTGCCCCTTTTGTTCTAAACTAGAGTACAATACTTTTAGTTTCATTTTTGTATGCCCCTATAACTTTTACAGTCATATCTGGAGCACTGACACAAGAAACAACTCGTAGACTGTATGTTATTTAATGTTAGGTTTTAATAATTTCTGTCCTGAAACACTCTTATATTCACATCCATATGCACTTCCAGGTTCTATGGAGGGTAGGGAAAAATTCTAATTAAAGAACAACTTCCCTAGACCAGCTGGGGTTTGAACCTGTGAAGCCAAAACGCTAATCACTCGACCATGGAGATAGACCAAAGCTGCTTGTCTTTAGGTTGTTATGTGGGACGGAACCACAACACAAAATCCACTTTATAATACAGGTAGGTACATTGAAATAGTAATTACCTCGCTCTCTGATCCATTGTGGTGGCCTATTTCTCTTGCACTGCAACCTTCATCTCCATAACCAAATGCATTACTCATTACGCCGCCTTCTTTCTTTTTGCTTCGCTAACTCCGATTTCAATCCGTAAACAGTGGAAAATGGTCAGTAAAGCTTTAACCAGGCTTAAGGCCATGGCAACCAGTATGCTGGTTGGTGAAACAGCTGTTTTACCACCTTTTACCTGAGTTAAATAAGCTTATCGTTGTTGGTGAAACCGGCCCTAATTGAAGAGAAGAGAAGAGAGTAATACTAGATCCAAGAGAGGTAGGACAAGGAGAAATATTCAACGAAAAATTAGATGGTAAAATTACAAAGCTTGAAGCTTACCAACAAATAAGGAATATAAAAAAAGGCAAGGCAGTAGGAATAGATGGAATACCAGGAGAATTTTGGAAAATGTAAGGGGAAACGCAAAATCGCTTAAACGTGATGACAAAATTACTAAATTAAATTAAGGAAAGTTATGATCTGCCAGAATGTTGGAGAATAAGTATGGTGGTACCAATTTGCAAAGGGAAGAGAGGGGTAAATAGACTGTAGAATTATACAGGAATAAGTTTATCTATATTAGGGAAAATGTACATGGTATATTGGCTGATAGATTAAGAAAGTGGGTGGAAGAGGAGGGAAAACTGTCAGAATATCAAGAAGGATTTAGGAAATGAAAAGAAACATTAGATAATGTTGATATTGTAATGAAAAGAAGCTAGAAACAGTGATGTGTATTGAATTTATTTAAAGGTGAGTCGGAATTGTTACACTAACATCACTTAAGTTTACTCACTTAACATGTTTCAGGAAAGGGTTGTTCCCATCCTCAGAAGCTAATCCGACTGGCCCGTGTTTCTGGTGTTTCCATTTTTTGGACTGGATACTGTGGTGGCATCTTGTGGTGGAGAAATGTACTTCCAGAGAGGATTTGCCGCCACCAAATCCTCTCTGGAAGTACATTTCTCCACCACAAGATGCCACCACAGTATCCAGTCCAAAAAATGGAAACACCAGAAACACGGGCCAGTCGGATTAGCTTCTGAGGATGGGAACAACCCTTTCCTGAAACATGTTAAGTGAGTAAACTTAAGTGATGTTAGTGTAACAATTCCGAATCACCTTTAAATAAATTAGATAATGTATTTATAATAAAGAATATAATAGAAAGCATCTGAGCAGGAAAACAGGAAGGATATACATATTTTTCAGCAGATTTTGAAAAAGCATTTGATAAAATAAATAGCAAAGCCCTGCTTATAAATTAAGAAGGAAAGGTGTTAAGTGAACATTTTATAAAGGAAATTGGGAAGATGTATAAAGCTATAAAATTTTGTAGAAGATGCAGAAGTAATGGAATTACAGAAATGACTGAGCAAAAAATAGGATTAAGACAAGGGTGCAAACTGAGTCCCATTTTGTTTAATTTATTCATAGATGACATATTACAAAGTTCTACACTGTCACACAATAGGAAATAGACCGATATCAGGTTTACTATATGCAGATGATCTTATGGTTGGGTTTATATAGGTAATTGGGCTCAGAAAGCAATTAATGGAATGCAAGAATTTTGCAAAGAATAGGGAATTAAAGTAAGCAAATAAATCAAAAGTTGTAGTTTTTAAAATAGGAATTAAATTAAAAACAAAAGAGATGTGACAGATGGGGGATTTAAAGTTAGAGGTTGTCAAAGAGCTTGATTATTTAGGGGCGAGGATGAGCAGTAATGGAGAATGGGAGACGAATAGTAGGAAGGTGATGGCTAAAGGAAAGGAGTGAGGATGTGCAAAGTATAAATTAGAAATGCTGACTAAATGGATAGAATGTACGAGGCATTAGTAGAATCAAGAATGCTATATGCAATTGAAATTTGTGGGGGATCAGAATTAAGCAAAAAAATAGACCAGAGCTATAGAATATTTTGCAAAGAATTATTGGGGTTACCAAGATGATCAGCAGCAGGGGTAGTAGCATTAGTGGAATTAGGAAGAACAAGAAGAAAGGGAGTGATACTGGAAAGGATACTGAAATTTTGGTTTAGATGCTTGAAAAAAGAAGGTAAAATTTTAAAGATATGTATGGACCAACAAAGGAGTATGATAGGAATGGGAGATATTTAGAGCAGGACAATAGATCTGCGGAAGCTTAGATATTAAAAAATCACTAGGGTTTTATAGGTTAGTAAAAAGGGTTTGAGTAAGAGAAGGGTTAATGGATTATTGTAATAGAGCAGAAAAAAAACCATTTGTATGAATGAGAACAGGTTCAATGTACTTAAGAGGGCTAAGAGGCAGAAAAAGTGGAATCTGTGAACTATGCGGAGGCAGTGAAATCATAGAGCAGTATATGATAGAATGCAAGGAACTAGCGGAATGCAGACAGAAAGCATGGGAAAAAAATAAGATGGAAAAATAATAGCAATTAAAATGTTGACAGGAAAAGGAGAAAAGAAAAATAAGAATATGGGGGAGTTCTTAAGGAAAGCAAAGGAGAAATGGATTAGAAAAGTAAGGGACATAAGAAACATAGAAGGGCAAACAGAGGATGGGGAGGATGGGTAATATGTGATTAAGGTTAGCAAAGGGCTGCTTAGTTGACCCATAAGGCCAGAGTGCCAGGCAAACTGAGCAGTACATAGCTGGCCAGAAAATTTGTAGATATGTTAGTTAGTTTATAAGGGAAATATTGTAAAAAAGGGATTGTGTATAAAAAGATGTACAAGTGATATTAAATTCAATTCATGTAATGATCCATCACCAAACTGTTACCTTACTAAATGCAAGCATTGCCCTGAACTTTTAGACCATAATCTAATTTATTTATTTATTTGTGCTAGCAATCTTCCTTAGAATATGGCTATACATCAGCCCAAGCTCTTATCTTGCCATATTCTATCCATATTACTTTCTTTTTTATATCATAAAAAAATTATAATGATAATAATAGTAGTAATACCAAAAAGATAATCTAATAATAATAATAATAATAATAATAATAATAATAATAATAATAATAATAATAATAACAATAATATAATTACTTATCTTAACATCTCATGATGAAATTAATTCACATCTCTTTTTATTGTCCATAACCATTTCTTTTTACTTTGGATATGCACTCTCCTACCTTTTTATTATCCTTGTTCAAAATCTTGCTTAAGGCTACTTTCCTGTCCAGTTTTAACCATTTCCCATTTATAGCTTGCTTTCTCCAATGCTGTGTACCTTTACAATCAAACACGATATGTTTTAAATCTTCTCTTTCCCCACATATTGGACACTGGTTCTGTGGGAACCCATTTCTCATTCTTATTAGTCTCCATACACCTGCTTGTACCCAAGCTATACTTTCTCTTTGTTCCTTATTTGAGTAATCCACATACTGTTCTCTAGCCCATACATTTTTTATTAATATATATGATTCCAAGGAACTTTTCTTCCTGATGGTACTAAATGCATTTAGTATCTCTATATCTTCAAACCTCCGCCTAGCTTCTTTCCAAAAACTCTTAACATTATTTTCCCTCCTTCTCCAAATTCCTCCCAGACCACTATTTTCAAAGTTAGTTTGTATACTATAACTCCCCTCGTTTTTCTTAAGCCCCTTTCTTGAAATTCCAGACACTGCCTCAACAAGTTTTTCTCTTCTAAATTTAATAGTCTATACCAATATTTAAGGGCTCTCTCCATTATTACCCCTTTTCTCCCCACTCTCTGCATTTCAATTAGAGCAAATTCCTTTACTGTGGCATTTGGCAAGCCTAAAACTTCTCTACAAAGACTCCTATGTACCGTATCTATCACTTCCCAGCCTCCTGCTACTCCCCATATTTCACTTCCATATAACATTTTTGCTTCAACTACTGTGTTATATATTTTCTCTAGCCATTTAACATTTATATCTGGTATTCTATGTTTACACCCTCTAATCACTGACATTGCCCCTTTCCCCTTCGCCAATACCAGTTTCTTCTGTTTCTCCCATTTTCCACCCCCATCCATTTTGACCCCTAAGTATATACAATCTCTGACCACTGTATATTCTTTCTCACCATTCTTCCACCTTGCATACTTGCCCAGTTTGGCACCTTTCTTAAACACTATGATTTGAGTTTTCTCTTGGTTTACTTTCAGATTCCATTCATCACAGTATTTATTCATTTGCTGTAGGGACTGCTTCAGACCAATCGTTGAAACAGATCCTAGCACTAAATCATCAGCAAATAATAACCCAGGAATTAACACCTTATTTATCACAGGCAACCAATTATTATTTCTTCCTATCTCAGTGAGGATATCATCAATATACAGATTAAAGAACATTGGGCTTAGCTTACATCCTTGTCGTAACCCCTTCCTTTGATTTACTTCTTTTGTTACCAATCCTACTCCTACTTTCACACAAAAGGTGTTCTCCTTGTATAGAGCTTTACTAGGCATACTCCATTCCTCAGGAGTTTGTGCCACAACAAATTTAAATTAATGCGGTCATACGCTTTCTCCAAATCAACAAATGTCATGTACAATTTACCCCTTTTTTCTTTTAAATACTTATCCACCAGAGTTAATTATTAATAAGTTATCTACCATTCCTTTCCTCTTATGGAAACCCATTTGAAACTCCGAAAGGATATTATATTCCTCTACCCAGTTTTGTATCCTGTTTGCTAAAACCCCTGTGAAAATCTTTCCAACATTTGATAGTAATGCTATTCCCCTGTAATTATTGGGCTTATTAATGCTCCCCTATAATCTAATTGAAGGAATCACCTATAAGAAATGGAGTACTGCAGATACAGCTGAAATAACTTCACTGAATTTTGTGTATAATTTTATTATTTGTCTGAAAAAGTTCAAAATGTACAGTTTTATCGGAAAAGCTCAGTCAAACCATTCAAAACAGTAAAAAAAAAAAAAAAAAAAAAAAAAAAAAAAAAAAAAAAAAAAAAATTTTAAACCCAGGAGAATTTATTGTCATTGGGGATTATTCAGAAAATTATTCTTTTGTTATTCAGGATGCTATACAGGATAGTCACTGGAGCAATTCACAAGCAACTATATGCCCGTTTGTTATTTATTACAGAATTGAGAAAGATGATTTGCAACACATTTATTTTACATTCATTTCTGGTTATTTAACTCATGACAGTGCAGGAGTTTATCTTTTTTAGAGTAAACTCATATCATCACTAAAACAAACACATCTGGAAGTTCATAAAATATATTACTTAGCAGCCAGACAATACAAAAACCGGAAAAACTTTTTCAATCTGCTACACCATCAAGATTTTCAAGTTTCTGCTGAATGGCATTTCTTTGCGACTAGTCGTGACAAAGGTCCTTGTGGTGGTGTAGGGGGCACAATAAAGTGATTAGCTGCTAATGCTAGCTTACAAGGAACAATGATAACTCCCACAGAACTTTATGATTGGGCAAAATCAAACATAAATGGGATTTAATTTATGTTTACCGCTAAAGAAAAACACGAAAATGAAGCAAAGTTTTTAAATTCTTCAAGGTTTGCCAGTCTAAGGACAGTAGCTGGAACACATAGTGATCATTGTATTATTCCTGTCGGTGGAACAATTGCCATTAAAACATATTCCAGCTCACCACAAGTGGATAAAGAAGTTGAAATTCGGCACGGGACACAAAAGAGCCGGCAGAGGTGAAGCTTCCAATAATGCTAGCAGCTGTGAGGGAGATGAGCCATGCTACTTTGCTTCGCAGCGAGTGCTTCATGCATTTATAACTACCTTCATTTGTAACATTCCAAAATGAAACTTGTACAGTTTTATAGACAATATGTAATACATTTTAGGGAGAAAAATAATTTTAATCAGAAGGGTGCAAATAACATTTATCTTACTTTAAGAAATGTTTTCTTATTTTCTGTAAGAAAAATTTGTTCAATGATACTAACTTTTATTGTACTTATAAACATTTTCTTTTCTCTCCCCAATATCTATTTAGAACATTCTTTGTGATTATTCTTGTGACCAGTAAAAAATATTGAACATACTCATGTGCAAGGGAACCTTTACATTTCAAATCTCATAATGAGGAAATGGTAGCTTGCATGAACGTAACATTACAACTAGTCAATATTCACAAGACCAGAAACTAACTGCATAACAATAAAACAAATCTAAGGTGTTGAGCTTTTTTGAGCCACTGGTTTGCTTGGAATGACCCAACTTATTGCATCTGAAATAGTTATCAGTGTGGGTGTGTTTTCTGTATATCCTAAAGGAAAGTCTGTCTTCATTTCTCATTATTTTTATATTCAGAAAAGGAAGGTATACTCTTTCTCTGTCTCTACAGTGAAGTTGATGGCTTGGTCTTGTAAATTTAACAGCTTTAAGGGATCCTAAATACGTTTTCCGGGCACTATTGCAATGATGTCTGAGAAGATACAGAAATGTGTGGAGAGAGAAGGACAACATTTCCAATATTTCTTATGATAAGGTATGTGCTTATTATCATTGTAATTGTAACTATGAGAATGTGAGGCGGTTGCAGGTATATTATAACTGTTTCGGCGGGAGTCTAAGTTGTGGAGGCCAGCGCGTGAACATCCATGAACAAAAAGCACTGCATGTTTAGTGGAAATCTTCACAATTGATTTGGTATATTCCAGATCTCTTTACATTTGTATGGTGCATTTTAATGCATGCTTTAACATGTTTCTGAAGTTGTATTTGTTGCAAGGGGCTATTTTATATTGTTCTTCTGAAACAGTTTGTCAAACTTGTTGTACATCAGAGGGTGGAATGTAAATCTGCTGTATTTTGGCTGTGGGTTGACTCTTTTGTTAAGAGTGGTGCTGTCATTTATCCCTTTGTCTTTTGACTATATCTGATTTTGCATGGCAACTTTTTTTATGTGCTGGTATATAGTTTCATACTCTTGGGGTTTCAATGGTACATTACTAATTTGTGGGCCAAACTGTGGAATATGGTTTTGGTTTCAAGTTGTTGTTCTTTATGCAATTGTCTGTGTGGGTGGATTGTCAGTACATTTCTAATTCTATTTTATTTTTGTGTATTATATTATTTAGATCTAAAAGTGGTAACCATCCCTCTTTTTCAATTTTCAAAGTGAATTTAATAGAATGGTTCTGCAGATTTAATAATTTGAGAGCATGATCTATAAACTTTATTGACACAATGGTGAAACTGTCATCTCTGTAAATATCTCACTTGAATTTTCAAGATGTGCAAGAAGGTTTTGTCCCCATTAAGGAACACTTCAGAAATTTAAGATTGAAACAAATGAAAAATATGTGGTAGCTCACTATTTTGGGTCAACCCAGTTATCAACCTAGATATTAAATTATTACAAAACACTAAACATGCAACAGAGCTCACAATCTAGGGGAGAAAATCCACATCAGAAAAAATGCACAGTCACGAATTTTGAAGTATTCCCAGCAGACATAAAATTCTCCACCAGACATTCAGATGGTAGCATAAGAATATCTATAGCACGGTTTCCTTTTTAAAAGCCAGTTGAATAAATGCTGATAATGAAAATGAAGGGTCAAAACATGTTCAAGAAAAACTAGGTGAAATTCAAAGTGTTATTAATCCTTGCCAGATAAGGCTCATAGGAATTATGACGCTACATTTTATTTTTCTTCATTGATATGGTTTATTTGCATATAAACTTCTGGTAATCTAAATACCTTCCTAGTGAGGTCATTGCTATGACTTGGTGTGCATTTGAAGAGTTTATATTTATCTTACTTCTGGACCTCACTTGTAAATATTACAAACGTTTACCTATAGTGAAGCTTATGTGCGACTATCCACTAGGAGTCATGATAGGTTTATTTCGCTGTATCATGTTGTTTTTGTCCTTATTTTTGACATCTTAGGTAATCATTTACTGCTGTATAAACCTTTGTTTGTGTTAGAAACATTCCAATTTATATTGACGTAATTTGTAGTTCCCATTCAGAATAAAATACAATTTTCATGAATAATAACTAATCGGCCTTCTTTTTCGCTATGTAATATAATCATTATTACACTGAATTATCCTAGGAAGCATAATATGACTAAGCATTTCAAATAATAAATGTTTGTTTGTGGACACTAAAATAAAAGTAGCTAATATTCTTAGCTGAAATAATAAAGTAATCATTCATATTGTTTTAAGATGGCAATCCGTTTCGATGACCCAGAACTTGAAAATAAACTAGCACACATTTTAGAAGAACTAGAACAAGAAGATAAGGGTAGGGATGAGGATGATGAAAGTATCTCTTCTGAAACCAAAGATCATCTAGAGGAAGACAATGATAACAGTAGCAGTGCCATCTTATGTAGAAGTAGAAAATGACACTGACGATGAAGAATCTGCACCTCCAGTGCCCTTTCATAATGATCATTACAATTATGTAATTATTCCTATTACAAAAACTACGAAATGGAAAAATGGACACATATGGTCCATAGTTACATCTAAGCCAGGTGTTTCTCGCACTGCATTCAGAAATATAATTCATTTTATTCAAGGGCCAACTGCTGTAGTAAAACACACTGAAATGGCAGTAATGAATCAATGATTGATAAGATAGTTGCACATACAAAAGTAGAAATAACAATGCTGCTATGTATAAAACATCTTCTGCAACAATAACACAGACTTGCCCAGCAGAAATCAAAGCCTTTTTTGGTCTTCTATTACTCACAGGAGCTTTGAAAAATAATCACCTAAACACTGTGGAGCTATTTGATACTAAGTTATGTGGTAATAAATTTGTTGCTTTAATGAGTGAGAGACCTTTCAGCTTCCTGTTCTGCTGCTTGAGGTTTGATGACAAAGGCACCTGTGAATTTAGAAAAAAAGATGATAATTTTGCAGCCATAAGAGAAATTTGGGAACTATTTGTTCAGAAGTGTCAAAGAAATTATAAGCCAGGAACTTACCTGACCAATGATGAACAGTTATTAGGATTCCGTGACAGGTGCCCTTTCAGGATGTATGTACCATCCAAACCCGATAAATACAGCATCAAAATTGTGATGGTGTGTGATGTCAGAACCAAATACATGCATGATACTTCACCATACCTTGGCAAATCCACCAAGGCTAACGGTTTACTCCTTTCGGAACACTACGTAACTTTTTTGGCTAAATCCTTTCTGAAGACATATAGGAACATCAAATGGACAACTGGTCCATGTCTGTGAAACTAGCAACAGAGCTTCTGCAGAGAGAATACAGTTAACTATTGTGGGGACTTTATGACAGAACAAACCTGAAATTCTAACTCTGATGATTCAAAAGGATAAAAGCTGGAAAGTTAGAACATCAGTTTTTTGTTTTGACAAAGATTTCACACGTGTTTTATAGGGCAAATGAAAAGAAAACGGTAACCCTTCTCTCCACAATGCATGAGCAGCCTGAAGTCAATCCAGACTCAAACAAGCCTGAAATTTTAGAATGCTATAATAAAACAAAAGTTGGTGTACACTCACTTGGCCAAATGTGTCATAATTTCTCATGTAATAGAAAAACCAAACACTGGCTGCGTGCTGTATTTTTCAACATTCTGAATATTGCTGGAGTCAATTCCTGGATAACTTATACAGATGACATGCTGATGAAAGATCAGAAAGTCCTATTTAGAAAGATGTTTGTCTTCCAACTTTGCAAGGAATTGATGAGATATTGGATGGAGCACCACCTGACTCAGGACGGCACCAATCTCTGAAGAGAACTATCGAAGAGAATATGAACACTGAAACACAAGATGACAGTATAGTTCAACGACCACCACCACAACTTGGAAAATGGAATGATTACTACATATGCCCTGCAAAGAGGAGGAGGATGACAACAATCTATTGTAACTGTTGCAGACAGGCATTCTGCAAGGAACATTGGGCTGTGACTGTCAACTGCAATTAGTGCTCGGACATAATTGAAGTGCATTGTAAGATACTTAAATAATGTCTCCACATAAGAAAATTTATTTTTCTATAGATCTTTTACTATTTTTAATGTTTAATAAAGTAGTAAAAATTGCATGCATTTACTTTTCATGCATGTCCAGGGTTCACTCAAATTCAATAATATTTCTTTGTTTAATATGAAAGCTTCACTGTTTATATCACTTTTCATATATCCACATAATATGTGTTAATGCTTATGTGGTTCATGAGCTGGTTTTTATGGGTATCAACTTGAAGCCCTTGTTGTCCTTATTTTTTGTGAGCCATGTTTCCAGTGCCTGGGAGTAAGCAATTCTAAAAATTCCACCTCACTGCTGCCATTTATGCAATATATAAAATAACTTTGAAGATTTGGGACTAAGAAATAAATATAAAGTGTGAAGTTTTTTGATTATTCTTTTAATTCTTCACACCCTGAAATACAAACAGTTGCTGTTTGGAAAGGTAGAATCAGATGACTGAAAAATTCAATGCCATAGCCAGTCATCTGATTCTACCTTTCCAACCCTGTCCAACACACGGCTTGTGTGAAAGAACAATTAATTCCATTAGTTGCTGTTTAACTCTTGCATTAGTGATATGCAACATAAATCCTAATTCGAACAATCCACCGCTGAATTTTCACCTGTTCTCCATAGCCTATTAAAATCTGCAATTAAGCTTATAGCCGAAATGATTTATGTAATTTAGCAAAGCTGAAATAGTTATGGGACATTATATTCCTCTGTAGTATTCTATGTATCCCATTTTGCTATATGCTCATATATACTAACAAAGGAAGATATGAAATAGAGAATTTACTATTCCTATGCATGTAGGTATTTTAGACAACTGTGAAGGAGTTCAGTGAAACAGTAAGAGAATAACTATTGTTGCTTATACGCATGTGGTACAGGCTTTCCATAATTTTTCTTTAACCACATGATATGAAAATACTAGCAGTAAGTATAAAAGCAAATTGAGTAAGAAAGAATAGAGTGCACCATTATTTTCAATTAAAATCTCACTGTGTTGATTACAGGCTGGATATTTTACCTATTTTTCTTCTTTTTTGTTTGTTTCTTTGTTGCCTTTTCCTTTTTTTTTTAATTTCTTGAAAAACTCGATACTACAACTGCAGTAACATTCTTCACTTGAAAATTTCTAGGTGCTGTTTTATCAGCACTAATGCAGTATTATGTATGTTGTTTAAGCACTTACCTATATAACTGAGAAGGACTGGAAGAAAAATGAGACCATGTGCAGCTCCGAAGAGCACTATTCCAAGATACATTCTGAAGTAAAATACTTGAAAAATTTGTGATTTAGCAAATCCCAAGACCAAAATACCACCAAATTTTGTTAGTGTAATTCCAGAGAAAATCTGTAATGAAAATAAAAGTATACATTCCATAATGTATATTCACAGCATAAAAAGTGACACACACATGCACGCACACATGCACGCGCACACACACACACACACACACAGAAACATTAAGTACCCAAACAATAAAATTAAACAATGAAATAACTAAAATTCTAGCTTGTTTGCCCTAATTATAGTAGTTACATTCTGGGCAGTCCAGTCAAGGTCACACACACTAATCCCCACTCATATTATCTGTCTTTGTTTACAGTTTCCCTGACCATCCCCTCCCTTCCTCACAGCTTGGGTTAGAGTTACAACAAGTCACAACTTAGTAACAGAAGAGTACTACTGCTACTACAAGAGGGAAACTGAGTGGAGTGGGGAGGGGTGGTTGCACAGCGGGGAAAAAATGGCATTGAGTAGACTGCACAAATGAAAACACTATAGGTAAATCATTTCACTTTTACAAATTTTATTTACCCCAAGGACCACAATCTTCTATATATGTGAACCTATTATGTTGAAGGCATCTGGTAATAGTTTAAGGTTTTAAAACATTTTGTATGTAAAATAATTTTTTTTTTGTATCTCTAGGGCACCTTAAAAATAATTTATCAAGAAATTAATTAGTAAGCAACGTCAAAATGAAGTATCACATGTTAAAAAATAATAGCAAAATGTTATTTATAAAAATGAGTACAATTTAATTGATATACTGAATTTAATTTATTCAAGACTTACTTCATAACACATGAAACATCATTCTCCTGCCTGTCCCTATACACCGGTCACTATACGAGGATGGTCAAAAAAAATAATGGGAATTATTTTTTTGTGTTTAAACATGCATGTGTAAAATTTCACCAATCATGGTGACGGAGAGGTCTGACCCTGACTGATGCTGGGATATGCGAGACATTGTCCGTGTACTGTTCAGTTTGTCTTAGGGAGCCATTGTGTAAGCACGTGTTTCAGTGACCTGACATGGATTTCAAGTTAGAACAAGCATCAATTCAGTTTTGCGTTCTTCTGAAAAAATCAGGAACAGAAATGCTGCAAATGATACAGGAAGCATATGGAAACCAAACTTTATCAAAAACACGTGTTTTTAAATGGCATAAAAAATTTAAGATGGTAATAAAGTCTTGAAGATGCTCATGTCCAGGACAGCCCTTCACATCAAAAACTGAGGTGAACCGCAAAAACCATTGACACCATATTGCAGGAAGATTGGCGATTAACAATAGCAAAGATTGCAGACATTACGCACATTTCGTATGGGTCAGTTGAACACATAATTCATAATGACTTGGGCTACAGAAAAGTGGCAGCAAAATGGTTTCCACGAGTGCTTCATGAGAAACAGATGTCCAATCGGGTCATGACCTGTCAGCAATGGATCACAAGGCTTCGAAGGGAACCCAACTTTCTGGACAAGGTTGTCACATGTGATGAGAGCGTGTTTCATCACTACGATCTGGAAACTAAACAACAAAGTGCACAATGGAAACATCCTTCCAGCCCAAGGCCCCCCCAAAAAAAAGCAAAGGTGCAACCAAGTGCAGGAAAAGTCATGTACCTCGTGTTTTTCGACAAAATTGGTGTAATTTATGATCACATGGTTCCTAAACACACCACACCACACCACACCACAGTAACTGCTCAATGCTACAGTAACATCTTAAAGGACCACTCAAAACGAAAATGGCTAAAAAGAGACAAGAACTTGCTGCCAATGGATGGATCCTCACCAGGACAACGCCCCTGCTCATTGAGTCATAGCAACACAAGTAACAATCACTCAACTACATATCAAAATTAAGCCTCACCCACCGTAATTGCCAAATCTAGTACCCTGCAATTTCTACCCATTTTCACGAGTGAAAAAATACTTCGTGGGCGCCAATTTCAAACCGATAAAGAACTAAATAGTGTTATTTCGGGTACACTGAATAGGATGTCAAACAAGGTTTTCTCTGAGTGTTTTGAAAAGTGGATAGAATGTTGGAACCAGAGTGTAGCCTCAGAAGAAGGGTATTTTGAAAGTTTGCAGTTAAATTCAAATGACAAACAAAAAATCATGGTGTCCAAACAAAAAAGTTTTCCCATTATTTTTTGACCCACCCTCATACATTTTATTTTTCAACACCAAATTAAAATAAGGGATAAGTTGTACTGTGGCATAATTGCTAAAAACAAAAGGTTCTAGAACATACAGCTGTATTTCGGTTATAAATTCCTTTAGGCACCTATAGGAACTCCTCTGTTTTGCAAAATTTGCCCCTAGATTAAACATTCTCTTAGCACGAGTTATATTTAGCAGAAAGAGTTTTCTCTCTCAGAGAGGGCAGTTCATATATAACACTACCTTAGTATCTTATGGATACATTGGTATGATTGAATATTGTTTCAGATATCATGTGCCTTTGTTGGCTACTGTAAAGAAATTGTTCAGGAAACATACTGCTTGTTACTCTGTTAGTCATTCTTCAGGTTGCAAAGTATACAAATGTGTTTATAGTTATATTCAATATTGTACTATATAACAGAAAGTAGTAGTGTCCTCTTTCTGATGAACAAATTATTTATAGCCACTATGACCATTTATAATCATAATCTTTAATTTCAGCCTATGTGTCATGTTATCTCCTGGTGTTTCAATTCCCCCGACAATGATAATGTCATTTATTAGGCTACTGGCACCCCCAAAGTACATAAATTACCCTTAATATGCCTATTCTCACTAATTTTATAAATAGCAGCCTACTACTTCACATTTTATAACTGTTTATACAAACAAATCAGTATAAAGGACAAAATAAATCAGATGTTTTACGCGCGCACGCGCACGCACGCACGCACGCACACACACACACACACACACACACACACAAATAATTTATTGAACCAATAAAAGCTATAAGAGCAGTTTATCACTTTTCTACATAGCCTCCTGATTTTTTCCCAATGAACTGGCAGTTTTGTTATACCTTCATAAAGAAAGATGAGGGAAGTGTTCTGTAGCCACTGGCATATAAACTCCTCCACTCCTGCGTCATTATTTGAATTGCTGTCCCTCCAGCGCATCTTTAAGGGTTTAGGACTGTAAGGAGGGTGTTTTAGCATTGTCCAGTGAATCTGCTTCTGCTTTTCACATGTTAACCAATTCAAGGATAAGCAATCTCTGCTTCAACTACAAGCCTGCATTAGTAGGCAGCATTTATTGTTCCTTCATGAAGAAAATCCAACATCAAAATGCCCTTAGCCCCAAAAAAAGTTGCAAGCACCTTTCCACAGGCCAGAAGCTTTTTCACAGTAATGCTTATCGTTGGCTGTGGGGTGGGGCAGGTTTTTCACAACTTCCTGTCCTACTGAAAATGTTGTGCGTCCTTTATACACTTGCGTCTTTTGAAAGAATTTTATCCCTAACTCTCAGGGTCTTCGAAAAAGTTTAATTCCAAGCTATCACTGCAATCTTCAGAGCATTTTGGATGGGCCTCATCTTCCTTGGTGAGAAACTTTATGATAGTGCATTGCTCAATAGATGTGTGTAACTTCTGCTTGCTCATTGTGCTACTGGCAAAAGAAGTGACTTGCTGCCAAGACCAACAGAGGAATGCCTCCAGACATCCCCCATCGTTACCAATTCAAGGCCACAAAATAACTTTCTCACTGTCTGAACTTAGGAGTGGAGAGAGGGGTGTCCTTCTGTTCCACTTAATGCACACCTTTCATCTGCCATCTCAGGTAGCTTAAACTTTATGGCAGTGAAATGAAATAACAAATGAGTAAAGTGGACAAAACTAATAACAATAAAAATAAAAGACAGCATGTAAATATGCAGTAAAACAATTTCACTTAGTGATAAGCCACACAATACATTAAATTTAAAGACACATGTTATATTTATACATCAAATAAATTTGACAGACACTCCACTGAAAAAGCAATTGTGATGTACAACTGTGCTGCCACTGTGAGAAACTGACACCACAGCATCTGAAAATGAGAAGCAATGTAATAGTCACAATAGGTTCACGACATCAATCCAAAGTCAGACTCCTGAAATGCACCAGCAATCCAACAGAGCTTAAAGTTTGGGAAAACATACACACAATCAAATGCATGAAAGCGGTAATGAACTTTGAAATCCTGCCACTCAACAATCTAAGCATCTTCATCATGGACACACCTACATCTATGGACCCAAATTCCCGTCATGCTCAGTTGGAAAAAAGCTGAAGAAGTAAGCAAGCAGTGCTTTTGAAAATATTTGGTTAATTTAAAGTAAGTGAAGTTTTAGTGTATCCACCGACTAAGATTCAATTAAATTATTGTTTCACTTCACTGTCTCTAACTTCTGAATAACACTTTTCTAGTGTATATGATATTTAAAGACTACCAATGTTTAGTATTGCTGAACATACACACACAGACAGATTTGTGGACTTCAACAGCATGTGACAATTATCTCAGTGTGATAGTACATTTCATCGATGAGCAACACAAATTACAAACACATATGTATCAAAATGGTGACTTTCAATTAAGTACCCTGTAGCCAGGCTGTAACAGCATAACTTCTTCATATTATAATCACAAATTGCTAAGTTCTTGAAAATTTGGAATGCTATGTGTTGATTTGTAGTAAACAATAGCTTACTCTGTTAGGCTATTCATTTGGATTAACTACTTTGCTTGTTACAGTTCAGTAAGAAAAGCAGTCATTTATCTCAAATCAGGAAGCTTCAGTTCAAATATGCAATACCAAATGAATTTCAACAAACTCACTGTTTTAGATATCAAGCGCTACGTTTACATGTTATTAGTTATGCATGGAGAAATGCATGTATTTTGTCCTGGTTTCCCAATTCTTGTTTGAACACTGTATCGTACTGTCCTCTGCAACCTTATTAGATTGGCATCGTGTAACATGTTTTCTGAAATAAAAATGGTTTTGAATCACTAGCTCTCAACTTTTGCCTCATGGTTTTAAAATTGATTATAAGATGGCACTGTTGAAATATAACAGTACTACTATTGCTTGATACTTTTATACCGTAAAATGACCTTTATCATTTATTGGTTTGAAATAAATCACTTATTCACTTTATTGTTTGTAACAAATTACCGTTGTTTTCTGATTTGTTCAAATTTCAAAAGAACTGCATTAAACTTGTCCTATTACAATACTTCACACGTGTTTCCTGGTCACATGGAAAATCAATTATTTGCCAGCTGGAAATGGGAAGGCATGTCATCCACCGAATGGAGTCGTAAACATTTGGAGCTCACTTTAGAAGGCTGCAACATCTAATTAGGAGTTAAATTCCTTGAGTAATGATGACTGAATAGTTATGTAATCTTAGAAATCTGCACTGTTCACAGAATTTGCCAAAGGTGTTAACTGAGGGAAATGACATTTCCTGTGGACAACTGATAAACCCATAACTACAATTTTGCCTTCAATACTTCAGTTGAATCATAAAGTTGTGTGATTAGGTTTTTTTCTTTTTCCCTCCCCATTGCAAGGTCCAATTAATTGTGATGCTCAGTATGATTAACTAGAAATGCAAAATCAGCTCACCATGTGCCATCCCTAAGCTCTGATACTGGCAAATTATTGATTTTCAAGAATATATCAATTCCTTCGAGCAACTTGAAAAATTAATTCAGTAGCCTTCCCTGCTCAGCCTGCCACACTATGAATAGCAAGATATGCCGTGATATTCAGTTTCAAAATCCTCGAGAAACCCTTTAAACTGCCTATCTTTACTCCATTGGCTCTTATTTTATTGCTTACTTTAACATCCATTACATAAGGAGGTTTACTATGTTTAGTGCATAAATTCACCTGGCGAATAATATAATGTACAGAGACTATTGCCTGCCCAAGATATTTATTCTTAATAAGTTGCTCAAATCCTATGCTGCAGCCTATCATGAATGGAGCATCATCGGTTATTACTCTCAGAAATAAATTTAAAGGAATATCTGAATTTTCAATAGTCTCTTCAACACACATAAAAATGTCCAAGCTTCTCATCACAACAATATCCAATATTCCCTCTCTTACTTCCAAATCACAGTTTATGATTCTTATAAATATGCACAACTGGGCTGTACCAGATACATTAATACTTTTGTCCAATGCTAGGGAAAATGCAATAGAACTGCTAAGAATTTTGTTTAATTAGTTAAAAATGTTGCTAGAGAGATGTACATAGTGAGTCATAGTAGTTCAAGAGAGGATGACAATGTAAACTGTTCTGATTTGGGCCCATATTTATGCAGCAATTTTCATGCACTGTTTAGCAATTTCATCTTCTGACAAGCTACATAAGGATTTTGCAATGTCAAGTGCTATTTTGTAGCTTATGTGGACACAACTCTGTTTCTGGAGCCATTGATGTTCAGAAAGCACGTTTTCAGTTTGTTTATCTCTGCAGCACGCTATACGATTGTGAAGTCTTTTGTGCATTAAGTTGTGTAATGTCTTTGCAAACTATATTTTTCTTCATGTTCCTTGACACTTTGTGACACACTAAACGTCTAGCTAATCCTTCACTTTCAAGAAATAAATACAGATTCTCCCATTCGGAATTAAAATAAACTGCTGGAGAAGATGTCCATCTCTTCACAGTGCTATTAGTTTCCTCATCCATGTTTGAACCTTCCAAATACAAAGTCACACGTTTACTGCCTGCACAGCAGTGATCCAACCATCCTTCCCCCACCCACAGAATAACTGACTTACCCTGCCCACTCTTGTCATTCCACGGTGCATAGCAGATATGTCCTTCTACAATATTTGTTAGATACTTAATGCTAACATATACAGTAAATCATATGGAAAACAGATATATATTGTGACCTTGTCCAGTTTTCACTATCACTTTGTTAATGTGATCTAGTTCAACTATTCACTATCACTTCACTTTCTTCATGATGTAGCAGCATAATGAAATACGCATAAGGTAGCTTCTTCTTCTGGATAGTTCACTTGCTCGGGAGTCAAACACATGACTTCTCTTATCTCTCTTGTAGCAGCACTGAGGAGCAGGTCACACCCTTGCTAGGAGAACACACTTTCCATTGCTGTGTGCTCCATAATTTGCAAGTGCACAGACTAACTTAAAGAGCAATTGCTTATATAGCTGTTGAAACATAGGGTTCTAGGATGTTTGAGAAGGCGAAACATCCAGAAGATTCTGGTTATCTGACAATAGTGTTTCCAATGTTTGCGCTGGCGAGAGTGCTACTTTCTTTATCTATCTCTGACTGCCCAGCACTGACCTCTCGAAATCCTTGGATCATAGCTGCTGCATATCTCTCTCTCTCACACCCACCCCCACCCACCCACCCACCCACCCACACACACACACACACACACACACACACACACACACAAAGTGCTATTAAAAAAAAACTTCGAATGTGTTCAATATAGGAAACACACATGCAGAAGTTTAAGACAGTGAAATGAAACTAATTTAATTGAATTTTGATAGGATATGTTTAAACTTGCTTAAGTTTTAAAGTGCATTATCAAGGTTATGCGCCCTCATAAAACAAAAGACCTTAACTCCAGTTTATACAATTTTGCAGGAGAGGCTTTTTCTAAAGCACTCAGCTTTTGCTCTAAATTTTCATATAAATACCTTCAGACTGCTTTGAAGGCAATTAGGACACAGAAAATTAATAAATATACAACATGTAACACTTGAAAATCACATAGGTGTCGAAAAACTAGAATAGAAAGGACTTATGGCTTTCTCATTTAAAGATTATCAGTATGAAATTCCTGTTAGCTCACCTTAACTCCAAAGAAATTAGTGTACAGTTTAGTTATAGGTTCTTAGCATTTAAATCCATAAACAAAATATAAAATATTTAACACAAAACATGTATTACCTATTGAGCAACTTATTTAAAAGCATTTTTCATTTACAGAAATTTACAAAGATTTGCTTTTTAAATGTAAATATGATTTCACACAAGGCTGATAGTCTGTATTATATGTACTTGTATCACTATTTCCATTATAACTCATCCAATTTGGAACTCATGTATTCTCCTAACTATGCACTAGGTCAGGCACATCTGAAACCTCAATATTAGTCAAATTAGGCATGAAAGGAAACAGTTTCTCTATAATGCCTTCTTTCTTCTTGCATGGAATGTAACGTGCACGTGATGATGATGATGATGTGATGGGGCTTAAGGGCACTAAACAGCTTAAGTCATCAGCGCCCTTACAAAGTATAAAATTTAAAACAAAATACAGGACACAAACATGCTTAGTCTTAAACACTAAAAATAAGACAGTAAAAGCTAAGGTACACCACACTAAAGGCATTGTAAATAAAACAAAAAAAGAGTAAAATGACATGTCAAGAACTGTAGAACGCAAGGGACATGAGCGCCATATGTCCGCCAGGGAGAAGAGCCCCATTAAAATAGACAATATAAAATCACAAAGCTAAAAGACGCTGCATCAAATGCACCGATTACACCCACTGTCACTTATAAAACGTAAAAGATTCTACAGCACGCGCATCGTCTGCCAAAACGTTGGCTGTGCCAACAAGCAGACCCACACGACGTGCAACGGAGCTAAAACTAATGGAAGAGGTTTAACCTCCCGCAACTTGTTCCCCCGGAGGGCCGTCCACTCATCCCGCCAAAGCGAGAGGATGCGGCTACGTAAAAGAAGTAAAATATCTGGGCAATAAAATTGCCGATTTGGCAGTGGCATCAGCAGAATTGTTACCCGAGATGCCCACATGAAGGAAACGCTGATGCCAGAGGCACCAAGCGAGTGGAGCAAGTCATGTATGCACTGTACAATGAAGTGGTAATTGTACAGCGTGTTAATACTCTGAAGGACACTCAGAGAGTCCGTACAAACAACACAGTGCCGCAAGTCGTGCCGGTGAATGTATAAAACACATTGATAAATACTAAAAAGTTCGGCGGTAAAAATCGAACATTGGCCGGGTAAACGAAAGGTAAAACTATGTTGACCGAAAACAAAGGCACACCCTACTCAAACATCAGACCCATCAGTATATATAAAATGAAAGTCCCCGAATTGCACCTGAAGTTCTAAAAACGCTGATCTAAGGACTGAAGAAGGGGTCTCATTCTTCGGCATCGACGTTAACCCAAGGTGACAGTGGGCCTCAGCGCGCAAACATGGAGGAAAACGCGTTTCCCCACTGGGAAGGGCGGCGCTGGCGTAATGTACAGATGCCGAAGAAGCTGGCGAAATCGAACCCCTGAGGGAGCAATGGTGAGGAGCTAATTAAATATTACCGATCAAGCGAATCCTCGAAAAATAACTCCAAGGACGGGTGGTCAGGTAAGCTTGAGAGTCGACATGCATAGCTGCACAAAAGCATCTCATGCCTGAAGGACAGCGGAGGCTCTGCAGCTTCAGCATACAGACTGGGACAGGGCTGGTCTTTATGCCACGATGGTGAATGGCATTAAGGCGACGTAACACAGATGGACGTGCCGATGAATAGACAATACACCCGTAATCAAGCTTGGACCAGACCAAACAGCAATAAAGACGCAGAAGTATGGTCTGATCAGCTCCCCAGGATGTGCACTTAAAACACGCAAAAGATTAAGGGTGGCATGCACCAACCTAGAGTAAGCTCCACTTCCGTAGTAAACTACTACTAATGCAACACTCGGCGACTTCTGTATGAGAGTAAATAACTTTCGAAGTTTTTTACTCCTTTCATATACTCCCGCAGTAAATTATTACAGAAGTAAATGTCGGAAAGCATCATCCTGTAGTATGTTACTACGGAAGTACACAGAGCACAAATGTAGGTTAGAATTTACTCTTGCCACCTGGATGGAGTAACTCATCTGTCGATTGAACTATAATATCGTGTTGTATTTGGAGGAAGATATTTCTACGTAGTCATGGATTACCTAGATTATATAGATGATCTCGATGAAGAAAACAACCGGAATGCAATAATGCGCGTAGTATGCGAAAGGCGGGATCCGTATGATACTTATACAGGGAGCGAGTTCAAGGAGCGTTTCAGTATTACAAAAGAATCCTTTACATTCCTCTTAAACCTACTTGGAGAACACTTACAACAAAACTCAGACAAAAATTCAGCTGTATTGCCTAAATTGCAATGTGCCCTGTGAGTGTTTCGTACCGGAACATTTCAGATAGTTGCAGGCGATCTTATAAACATTCACCGTACGACTACTGGTCGTATCTTTCATCGCGTTGTTAGAGCGCTTTTGAGGTTAACAACAAGGTATATATATGCCCACAAATGATGAGTGCTCAGAAAATAAAAGGCAATTCTTTGCTTCTGCAAGTTCCCTGAGAGAGAGAGAGACAGGGAGAGAGAGGGGGAGAGGGGGAGGGGGAGGGAAGGGGGGAGAGAGGGGGTGGGGCGAGAGGGAGGGGGAGAGAGATATTTGATTTTGTAGTGAAAATAAACTGTTATTTGACGGAGAAATAAAATGGTAAAGTTGAGAGTTTTCAATGTTTCAGCCTTAATTCCGCATTTTCGGCTTACATTTTACTTCAGGAATTTATTTCTCCACAAGTCACATGTCGATGAAAGTGTGTGATGTATACACAAAAAATGCTCTACCCAATTCATGAAAGATAATTTTGAAAACCACGTACAATAAAGTTGAATGTTGGTATATTTTTCAGAAATTTATGAAACTGAAAATGAACAATCTGAAAAACTGCCAAAACACGAAAACTGTTTTACTATTTAATTTTTATGTCTAAAAAAATAACTTTTCCTCCATTAATTTGGCAGCTAGAATTTATTGAAGTGCAGACGAATGCCTGCTTGAGGGGTGTATAATATTTTTGCAAGATTTTGCACAGGGTTTTGAAGAAGTATGTATCTTCAATTTGCAGTTTGTAGGTTACGTAATTAATTGGAGGAGTTTGCCCCACAGTTGTATGCCAATTTGCGTTGGTTTTTGGTTACATAAATGTTATTAAGGTTACGTAATGAAGATACACTTTGATGTTTGATTTTTAGGACGCCAAACTTTATAGTGAAGATGATGCTTGTTTTTACGTAATATTACTAAAGTTATTTGCTCGGCTGCTTTCAGTCGCACTATAGAAACACGAATTCTTGTAGGGTTGTGATAAGACTGAAATTATAAGACGCCATACAATTTACTTTTTAATTTTTACTTCTTTTTATTTCACTTTATATATGCACATTTTATAAACACAACACTTTATAAAAGAAATCTGTGAGCACTTAATACATTTTTTGCGATGAACACAAATTTTATCATTTATACTTTACAACATTTTTACCCACAACTTTCATGTCTACTCTCTACAACTTCATACCCGCGACTAACTAGATTCAACGGTAAAAACCTTTAGCTTTGGTAATGCCCTTCTCTTATTGGCTAATTCTAGTCCAATAGAATTTAAGTATTCAAACTAAAAATCTTTTCTTTACTTTTGATTGGCTAATTCCAAACTGTAAGCAAAATTACGTTATTACCGATCTTTTTCATAACCAGTACTTTTAAAACTTCAGACACATTATTGTCACCAAAATTACATTACCACCTCATTATTAACATCCTAAAACAGTATTCTCACAGTTTTTGCACTATTAGAGTATATAAAGATTTACTTGATATTAACAAATGCGTTTACAATAAAAATAAGTATTTACAATGACTTTACATACAATATAAATAATAATTATATACATACTGTTTTCAAGGTGGGCTGTTATTGAATTTAATTAATAAAAAATACAATCAGTATCATTTAGGCATTAAAATACTGCCCGAGTTTAAAAGAGGACATTTTATTCTTTTGATGAACTATTTATTCAAATATTGAAATATCCATTTACTGATTTTGTCATTTTTTTTAAATTAGCAGCAGTATGCAAGTACTTTGTTCTTATATGTAGTTTCTATATGTAAGTTCAGGGTTTGTACTGTGTTTAACAATTGTACCAACATTTGTAATGGGAAGTCTATTGTATACAAAAATAATACTGTAATATTCCATTATATTCGTATAGCACCGACGATGCAATCACTTTTAGGTTAAATATATTCTGTTATATAGTTCAGTACATTCATATAGCACCATGAATGCAACAATTTGGGGTTAAATATATTCCATTATATCGTTCAGTGCATTCGTAAAGGGTCATTTACAATGAAAATTAAGCATTCATATAACTGATTAAAACAAACTTAACATGGTGCGTTGTCATGTGTATTGACAAATGCAAACTTAAGCAGCAACCAATCGCAAGTTAGCATTAAACAGCTGGGCTAATATGGCGACCTGCGAAGAAACCACTAACAAAGAGGTTATGTAGATTTATCGAAATTAGCAAGAGCTAGTTACCCGGTTAAAGGACGTTAAACCTACAAACAAAACATCACTTACACTCACAATTTCCTTTTTTTCTACGATTTTTATACACCCCAGTAATTCATGGTCCGTGATCTAGCACAGAAAAAAGTGTTAGCGAGTCGCCACATGGCAATGGAATTCTGATGGGAGATGGCAAAATGGTCATGTGATGAGAATCGCTTTCTGATTGGCTAGTTTCTACTTTCTTATTTTTGATGTAACTTGAAAGCCTGGATCTTGCAAGCTTCTTAAGTTTACGCAAAATTCTATTTTAATTTTTATGTTTACGTAATTAAAAATGACTGGTTCCATTATAATAGATATCATACTTACGTTGACGTTATGCTTACACTTAATTTTCATTGATAATGGGACCTTTGAGGTTAAATTTCTGTAAAATAAGTTTTGCTGACCTAACAAACTTTATAATATCTTGCCTTATCACAGAAGTTATGAATTATGCTTCCATGTAAAACTTTGGTTGCAAACACCTGTTCATTCTGACGTTTCAGACAAAATTTCACTCACTTCGCTTGCTTGATACAAGTAAGTGACCAAATTTACTGAACTTTCTATGGGAATCAAGGATAATTTGTTCCTCAATGAATGCAGTATATCCATTCTCAGAGTATGCGCTTCCTCTTGCATCTCTCTTTCTCGTTGCATGATGGACATTTTCTCTTCATGTTCAGTCTCATCTCATGCAATTCCTCATGCCGGCGTTTTATGTTGCTCTCCTGGCCACTAGATCGTTTCCTGTTTTTCCCTTTACCTCCAAGATCTGTAATACATAAAAATGCAGGATCTCATTACTTACATATACCTATCCATTTAATTTTTTCAGAAGTAATAAAAGTGAGCTAGTTTTTCACTTACCACATTTTGAACTTCACAAACATTCATGGAGACATCAGGGTTAATATCCACTGAAACGTCAAAACTTGGGCCCATTTCAGCTTCTAAATCAACAGCAGTACCATCGTATTCTTCAGTGTTCATGCAATTCTCGTCATTTTCGACGGAATTAAACATTGCTATATCATTGTCACATACTGAGTTGATTCCTTGGAATACTTGGGGAATTATTTCAATAATTATTTTTGAAATATCATCTACATATGTTGTCTGTGAACACCACCAGTTTTAAAATTTTCGCGTGTTTCCCTGGCTTTCTATTTTTTAGCTTTTGCTTTTAAGTCTTTCCAAAGAATTTTAAGTTGCTCTTCGGTACGTTTTCCGTCGCTTGCAGCATTAAACTCGTCCGTCACGACTTTCCAGGTATTTCTCTTTTTATCCAGCATCTTTATGTCATGTTTTTTGCACTGTATACTATCTACATGGATTTTCATAATCTCTACCAGCAAACATTTGTCTCTTTTGCTGATGTTTCCTCCCCCTCCCGTTTATAACCTTATCCATGATCGCTTCAAATAAATCACGCAAACAAAACATCTACTCCGGAGTAATGAGCTACTTCCATAGTCATAACTAAAAGAGTAAATTGTAATTGAGCTCTCCAACGTTACTTCTGGAGAAAATTGCTCTCCAAGTAACCTACTTACGTAGTGGGGACTTCTTTAGTAAACGTTACTTCCGAAGCAATTTACTCCAACATGGTGCACGCCATCCTAAGAGAACGGTCACACCTTGCTTTTAAAAAGGAAATGTGTGAAGTCCAGCTCAGCTTTCTATCAAACATCAATCCCAAAAATTTCACCTCGTCTGCAAACGGAAGTATCTCCGGCCCAAGATGGAGAGAGGGCGGAGGAAAAGCCTTCCGGCGCCAGAAATTGATAGACGGATTTCTCGGCGGAGAAATTAAAGCCGTTGGCTTTACTCCACGCGTAGAGACGGTCGATACAGCTCTGGAGACTACGTTCGAGCAGACAGGTCCGCCGCGAACTGCAATAAATAGCAAAATCGTCAACGAAAAGGGACGATGAAATACCAGATGGAAGACACTCAACAATGGGGTTGATAGCAATCGCAAAAAGTGTGACTGAGTACAGAGCCCTGAGGTACACCATTCTCTTGAATAAAACGACTAGATAAAACCGAGCCCACACGTTCACGAAAGACGCGATGCATCATAAACTCCCGAAGAAATATGGGAAGACGACCGTGCAAATTCCATGCGTGGAGTGTACGTAAAATGCCGCCCCTCCAACAAGAGTCATAAGCTTTCTCCAGGTCAAAAAACACAGCCACGGTTTGACACTTTCTCAGAAATCCATTCATAATATGCGTCGACAGGGACACTAGATGGTCGACGGTAGAGCGATGGCGACGAAATCTGCACTGAGCGTTCGCTACAAGTTTCTGAGACTCAAGCCACCATGTCAACCGCCTGTTGATCATGCGCTCCATCACCTTGCAAATGCAACTGGTTAGGGAGATAGGGTGGTAGCTGGAAAGTAGTTGGCGATCCTTTCCAGGCTTAAGTATAGGGACAATGGTGGCTTCGCGCCAAACGGAAGGAAAAAAGCCGTCTTGCCAAATACGGTTATAGACCTGTAAGAGAAAGAGTTTACTGTCGGCTGAATGCTTCTTTAACATCAGGACATGAATGCCGTCCGGCCCAGGAGCGGAGTGCCTAGAGCAATGGAGAGCGTGCTCCAGCTTCCTCATTGTGAAACGTTCATTATAACACTCCTTATTAGCAGACCGAAAATTATAGGTCTCGGAATCCAGCCGGTCTTTGAGAGTGCGAAAGCCGGCGGTATAATGGGCAGAATTGGAAACTGCCTCAAAGGCAGCACCCAGAGTGTTAGCAATGGCAGCGGATGCACTATGGTGGCATTGGAAACCTGAAGGCCAGACACAGTACAATGCGACACTTTACCGGAGAAGAGACGAAGTTTATCCCAAACAACAGAGGAAGGCGTGAAGCGATTAAAAAACTCAACAAAACGAGTCCAGGACGCCTTCCTGCTCTCCTGAATAATGTGACGCGCCCTGGCGCGCGATTGTTTAAAAATAACCAAATTATCAAGTGTGGGGTGTCGCCGAAACACCCTAAGCGCAGTTCTACGGGCACGAACGGCGTCCCGACAGTCCTCGTTCCACCACGGAACAGGAATATGCCGAGGGTGACAGGACGAACGGGGAATTGTGCGTTCGGCGGCAAATAGCATCGTAGAGGTAAGGTGCTGCACCATTTGGTTAACGTCAGTGAAGGACTGGTCCTCAAAACACACGAGGCTGGAATACAATCTCCAGTCGGCTTTTCTGAATATCCAGGTAGGTACTCTGGAATGCTGGACGTGTTGCGACAGAAGAGAAACGATGAAGCGGTAATGGTCGCTGGAGTAGGTGTCAGCGACGACGTTCCACTGCAGACGACTAGCAAGCTGAAGTGAGCAAACGGTAAGGGCCAAGTGAGAGAATGTACCAGAAGAATCAGAAAGAAAAGTAGGCTCATCTGAATTGAGGATGAAGAGGTTGAACTGAGGAAAATGTCGGAAAGAAGCGTTCCCATAGCACAAGCCCTAGGCGAACCCCACAGGGGGTGATGGGCATTAAAATCTCCCAACAGAAGAAATGGTGTTGGGACAGCGGACAGGAGATCACGAATGTCCGCGTTAGCGGGGGGAGACGATGGAGGTGAATAGACAGAGCAAATAGAAAAGAAAAAGCCGGGTAATTGAACACTAACGGCAACAGCTTGCAAGTCGAACGTAAGTGTGAGAGCCTGAAAATGAACGTCGTTGCGCACTAAGAGCATGACACCTCCATGAGCAGGAGTACCCTCATCCGGTTCATGATCGTTGCGAACCGGAGTATACCCTCGGAGAACAAAAGGATCGTGAGGGCGAAGCTTGGTTTCCTGCAAACACACGACCATAGGTGAATGGGAACGCAATAAAAGTTGCAGTTCCGCCCTATGCGATCGTACACCACGTAAATTCCAGGTCAAGATAGCGATTAAGAAAAGGGATAAACTTCCTACTTAGAAGGGCGGCTCAAAATAACCTTCTGCTTAACCTTTGGGCTCGGACTTTTGGTATGGAGTTGGTCAGACTCCATAGGCTCCTCGAAGGGAGGGCCCACGCGCTCAGTGCCAGAAACAGATTCAAGCGCCGAGAATCGGTTCTGGGTGGCAAGGGGTGACGGGTGCCGCTGAGCGCGGCTTGTCTCAGGAGCATCCTGGGACTGCGACCTTCGAGGAGTAGAAAGTAAACTTTTCTTACCGCGCGCACGCGGAGGGTCTTTGAGAAAATCTTCCCTACTAAGTTTCTGCTTTGATTTCTTTTCAGTGCCTTGTGACTTCATAACCTTAGGACCAGCTTTAGATGGCTTGATAACTGTGCCAGAAATGGACGGCCGGATGGTAGTGGCGGTCAATGCAGTCATGGTCCAGGTATGTGTTTCGGTATCTTTCCGGGGTACTGGCGAGGCAACAACAGAACTAAATGTACCCGATCGCAGGAGCGAAGGTTGGCGCGCATGGTAACGCCTCCGGGCTTCAGCGAAGGAGAGTTTCCCCTTTACCCGGATCTCCTGGATCGCCTTCTCGTCCAAGTACCGCGGGCAGTCGAAAAATGACGCAGAATGAGATCCTTTGCAATTAACGCAGACGGGTCCTGAGGAACAGGTACCATCATGTGATGGCTGGTTACATGAGGCACAGATAGTAACGGCGTTCTTACAAGAGACTTGCGTATGCCCTAAACGTTGGCATTTAAAACTACGCAGAGGTCTAGGAATATAGGGCCTCGCCGCAATACGTTCGTATCCTGCTGAAATACTCGTGGGCAGATCGACGCCATCGAAAGTCATAAACAGGGTACGAGTGGGTACCAACACTCCGTCGCGTTGGGCCTGCACTCGATGAACCGCTGTCACCTTTTGGTCAGAAAGATATTCGACCAGGTCATCGTCCGATATACCATCGAGGCTATGCGTGGTGACGCCTCGACAGGAATTCAAGGTGCGATGCTTCTCAACACGGATGGGATAACCGTGGAGAAGCGTAGCGCGCAGCAAGGTCTTACTTTGTTGATCGGTTTTACTCTGAACCAACAATGAACCGTTTCGTAGGCGAGTGCAGGAATGAACCTGACCAGCAATTGAGTCAATGCCCTTCTGGATTATAAAAGGGTTAATCTTCTCGAAAGACTGTCCGTCCTCTGTATGGGTAATCACTAAGTAACAACCAGATGACGGTGGTGCTACTTCCGTTACGACTTTACGGCGCTTGTTACTAATAATGGAGAATGGGGGCTCCATAGCGAAAGAAATCCTCCACCATTGCAAACGTCTCCGACCTCGGGCTTTGACTTCCCGGGCGTTACCCCGGCTTGGGTGAGTGGCCTATCTATACCGGTCTCACCCCAGGGCCACACCTCCCAGAACATAGACAGAGGGATCCAAAGGCCGTCGGAAGTCAGCAGCTCATGCAATGGCCTCCCGCGGGACTGCAGTTGAACAGCGGATACGAACACAAACCCTACATGACGACCCCGGGTGGTGGGGATGACGCGATGACGCCATTACCCACTCACCCAGCTGCGCACCCAGTGCGCGGGTATCCGTCACGCTGTGTCCACGGAGGATTAAAATAAATAAAATGGGAAAAGAAACCAAAAGTGTGTGGGCGTTTCGCACGCAAGGTAGGCCGGCGAGGAAGATAAAGAAATGTATGAATGGTTGTGGTACGAAATGTTCGGAAAGAAACGACGGCGAAGGGCAGTATGGAACGAAATGCAAAGAACGCACGAGAGCCTACCTTGAGTCCCCTGGTCACGAGGACGAACCCACCTCGACCGGACGAGGGTGGAGGGATGATGATGGCGATGAGAGGCTCGGACATCCCGGGTACGCCAAACCCATACTCACATAAGGTGAGCCCCTGGGGGGACCGTGCACATGTGCAGCTTTCTGGATGGAAGTAGGATTTTTCTAATTAATACAGTCACCAGCTTGGAGGCTTATGGCCGATACATTTTTGGAATTTGCCTGCTCAACTGTGTCTTGAAATTAGAAATTAAAGTGAATTGTTACATATTAATTCTCATCACATCGACGCTTGGTGTTATCTGAGTAGCACTTTTGAAACATGTCTCTCAAAAGTGCTACTCAGATAACACTAAGCGCCGATGTGATGAGAATTAATATGTAACGACTCACTTTAATTTATAACATGAGAACATCACAATTAACAATACTTCTGTCCATTATAATCTGTGTCTTGGAAATCATCAGAGTTATATATATATTTTCTTTTTCTTTTCTTCAGAGAAAGCTCAACCTGGTGATGGAAGAAATCTGCCAACATGAACATATATCCTTTTGCCAAATAATTCAGCTGTATCTCTTAAATAGTAACTTCATCTAGATTTACCAGTATATAATGCAGCTCAGCAGTGTCCAGTTTTTGTTTTGCACTGTGCAGTTGTCATGCAACAAAACAATCTTCTTTTTATACCCTTTCTTTAAAAAGAAAGCGCAAAATGCAGAGATCATGTCTTCTTGTTTTCTACCTGCAATAGCTTCATGCCAGATCACAGCTATTGACTTTCCATCATCATCATTATCATTATTTATTCCACCTAGAGGAACAAAACTTTTATTGAAGGCTATAATGCACCAAGTCAACATTAGCATTAGCTGATTTTGATATTTATCATTTATTGATGCAACACATTAATTATTATTTATTACTGTTCCTATACTGCAGCTGGGATGCTAAAACCACAAGAATCATGGGTGTCTGAGCCAGAAGTAAGTCCAAGATATTGCATGTTTTCATCATTGACCTTAAAACTCAAGCTTTCAAAGATACATCTGGCAAGCGGTCCTTTTAAGACATTTCCTGGTTCAATTAATTGTTTGTCTCTATCGTCAAATTTGATACAATCTGTTTTAGCTTTTATTGAAAATGAATTCATTAACTCACTTGGTGGTGGTGTTTTTGTAGGTAAACAGGAGAATTGTCTGATCCAGATATCACAATAGCTTCTTCTTCTTGTTCTTCTTTTCTTCTTCTTCTTTTTCTTCTTCTTTTTTTTCTTCTTCTTCTTCTTCACTCCAGCCATCTTTTCCTTGGTCTTCCTATTTCTTGTCTTCCTCCTGGTTAGTATTTTATTATTTGCTTCACTATTTTATAATAGATAAATTTAAAAACTTTCCAGCTCCAGCTCCTTCCAGCTATACTATTAAACATGTTTCTCTGAGCACTTCAATGTAAGCACAATTACAATTACACAGAACCGGCGCTCTGCAGTAGGCGCACTTCCTTAATACATAATTCATTTCTTGGCGCTTCCTTAATGTATAATTCATTTCTTGACTTAGTGTTTTATACATTGTTAAATCAGAAGTTAATCTACCAACATAATAAAACAACACCTCAACCCATTGCAACTTTATCAACATCTCTATGTACACAATGTTTAGATGTTCCATAAAACATATAACCCTAAGTCCAATTTCTAAACCAAAATGCCTTAACTTCATTGTACTTGAGATTTTCTGAATTATTATGAGTTGTTAAGGCTTTTTAAAGTAGTAATAACATAAAAGATCTGAAGATAAGCCAAAATTAATTTCAGTATGGGGCAGTAAAATGTGAAATGCTGTATTTTTAGCTTGGAATATGATGTATAATGCCCTCTGAACAAAGAAAATCAGCTTAACTCAATTTTTGAAGAAAGAAAGAAAGAAAGAAAGAAAGAAAGAAAGAAAAAAAGCGGAGTTATAAGATCTTTTATTTTGAGGGCAGTTATGTATACTTAATGAAAGTCTGGCAGGTCATTTGTGTCTCTAAAACAGTATTTTTTACAACTTTGGTTTACAAAACTTTTTCTCATAGCTAGGAAAGAAATTACAGAAGATAGAATAACAAAGCTTAATAACTTAATTATGATATCAACTTACATTATATGACTTTTTGTAATAAACTTTCCTTCGTTTCTAGAAATGACCAAGTCATGATCTACTTATGAGTCATTTCACATCAAAGAGAGCAAATTCCAGTGATAATTCACCTTCGGGTCTTCATTTTTTCTAACTCTATCCATGTATTCTAGTGGATAAAGTATAATGCATACATAGTTTAATTTGTCAGAGAAAAACATATATCAGCCATTATTAGTTATCAGTCATCAAAATTTTGCATATCGCTTCAGTTAAACTAAATACAGTGGAATCTTGTTAGCACGTTCCTCATTGACACGTTTTCCCAAGTATTATGTTGAATTATAAAAATCCCGGCACAAAATGCAATAAATAATGTTCGTTTAGTACGTTTTCTTACTCCCGCTTACTACGTTTGAAGATTGACGCCCTCGTTCGCTATTTTGGCCAATGCTAGGTCGATCCAGTGGGAGTAGATTTACTACATTCGAAGTTTGACGTCCTCATTCGCTACTTTGGTCAAACCAGGCGGGGTGGAGCCGGCAGCCAATGGCATGCATTTATGTATGTACATATTTGTGTGACGTGATTTGTGTGGAGGGGATAGAGAATGCTTTAGTTTGTTTAGTGGTGGCTTGGTGTGGTTAGTTTCTGCTGTTAAGTGTTGATGAAACGTAATTGTATTTTAACTTTTTGTTCGCAATGGAGAAAAAGAAAGTGCGGCAAATAACCAACAGTGAAAAACTGAAAATCCTTGAAGTAGAAGATCACAATCCAAACATGAAACGTGTGGATATAGCACGGAAGTTAAACATTCCTCTGTCTGGTGGTGTATTTCATTGCGTTGTTGAGAGCTTTTGAGGTTAAGAGCAAGGTACCTACACAAATAAATATACACAAGTGTTAAGAAAATAAAAGGCAATTCTTCACTTTCACAGATTTCCCACGCATTGTGTGTGGAATTGACTGCAGGCATGTTACTATTTTGTCCTCATTAATTGCTAAGCATGGGGTTTTTTGACATGTTATAAAGCTATTTTGGATCTTGCTACGTTTCACATTAATGCATGCCACATAAAAAGTCGTTAATGATTTGTCAAGAGCAATTAAACTGACCCCTGAATCTAATTACCTTGGAAACAATAACAGGAGATACCACTAACAAAGTTACATGTATAAAAGATATTCGGCTTTCATCCTTTAGTGCAACATACATTCTTGAAAAATTTCAGCCCACCCTAGCAAACCAATTTTTGCTTGAATCAGCAGATGCTATCACTCAAAAGAAACATATAGAAATTCCACCCCTATTCTGCCAGTCACATGGGAATTAAAATTTCAGTACGCAATACAGAACCAAACACATTGTTTGCACATACAGTGTTATCACATGTGCATGAGGTAGCTTTAGTTCGGACTGCAAATATATCTGCTAATGATGTCTATAATGTTGACATATAGGGTCCTAAATTCTATATAAATGCTGAACTCTCTACAGAATATGAAACACTATTGCTGGATTTGCTGTTTGACACACATTTGCCACTAGTTTGTAACAACTAGTACCGCTGCTGTCTGTGTGATGACCGAGGTACCTGCAGATGGATGGGATAGAACAGGCCTGAGGAGGGAGCAGCTGCCAGACGCCGACTTGGGACTGTTCCTGAGAGGAGGAGACAGGGGATAGGCCGAGCTGGGAAGACATTGCACCCAAAAGTAGTGAGTATAAGTTGTACTCTCTCTGGGGACTCACTTAAGACCGTTTAGAGTTTAGGAGTCACCTAACAGGAAAACCCAGAGAGAGCATCTGATCCTCCCTCGGAGTAAGGTGACAGAAGCCCTGGAGGAAATACATTCAGGGACTTTGGTTGGGTCCAAAATGTCCCCCCAAACAATCAACAAAGGTACTATTGGTTGAGGCCATGGCCAGATGCTGAGAAGTGGTGCTGCCAATGTCGTGTGTGCGGCAAGTCTGGTCCACAGACCAGGAGCTGGGGTTGCATGCAGCAGTTTAACATGGGAGCACTCTTCAACACATCACCATCGACATAGCTGGACTGTTCCCTGTGCCCAATAGAGGAAACAAGTATCTATTGGTGGTAATGGCTTACTTCACTAAGTGGCTGGAGGTGCACACTAGCTGCAACCAGGAGTCCAAGATGATCGCGAACTATCTCCATAGAAGAACTGTTGTGCCGCTTTAGGTACCATTGAAATGGTACTATCACTATGTGTGATCGGGGCATCAACTTCAAGTCGAACCTCATGAAGGAAGCACTGGAGCAACTTGGAGTGCACAAGACATGCACAACACCTCTCCACCTGCAGTCAGACCGCATGGTTGAGCAGTATATTACCACTCTAGAAGAGCACTTGAGGAAGGTCATGACCACCAGAGGAACTGGGATGTCAGGGTACAGCTTTTCTTGCTGGCTACCACTCGTCAACACACAACACCACTGGGTTGGTACCAGCCAGCTTGGTCTTCGGCAGTGAGCTGCATCTACCATGCGACCTGATGTTTGGGAGCACCCCTGGTGCACAACAGCCAGCAATCAATTATGTGGAGAACCTCATAGACCATCTTCATGACGTGCATGAGCTGGCCCGTCAACACATCCAGATAGCGAGCAACCGAATGAAGATCCGTTATGACCAGCAAGCCAAAAGCCAAGGATTCCAGCAGGGTGAGCTGGTGGGGTTGTATCACTCTATCCGGACCAGGGGACGTTGCCCCAAGCTTCAACAGCCATTGCAAGGGCTGTACCTAGTGGTGAAGAGAATTAATGATGTAGTCTACCACATCCAAAGGCTGCCCTGAGGGAAGATGCTGGTGGTACACTTATGATTGTCTAGCCTGCTACGATGGTGCTGATCAGGATGACCAGCCCTGAGGAGGGAGCAGTGTGACCTCATGTATGAAGATGCAGGCAGGCTGTGCCAGTGAGAGAGCATGCTGGCCCTTCACCTAGCCCCTTAATTGTTGGCACCTGCGACTGGTTCCTTCAGAACAAATGGTCTGAAGAATAATGGCCTTTAGAAGAAATGGCCCATGCAACAAACCCTTTATGTGTGCTCCCCACCCTTCTGGAAATTTACTTGGCAGCAGGTTTGAGAAGCCACCTGACTGAGAACATCTCGCTTTGTTGAGAGGCTATATAAGGAGCTGCTGGCATGGGGTTGTTGAGTTGAGCCAGAGAGAGAGTTGAGTACAGTTGACAGCTGTGTGCAGTGAAGAAAAGGGCTAAACTGAGCATCTAAGCGACGAATAAAGTTGTTTGGCAGCAATTGTACCAATCATTTGTTACAATATTCTCCAGCTCCATAGCCTTGTGTGAACATTACTTCCAGTGAAACCACATCACACTGGTCTGATTTCGATTACTTCCACCTTTCAGCTATCCTCTCGGTCTTTAACCTCAGCAGTGTTTGCTATGGCAGCTGATTCAACAACTGCCTCTAGTCAAGGAGGAGTCTTTCTTTCAAGTATAAGGATGGTATCCCCTGTAAAGTTATGTTTCCAGTTTCCTTTGTGGTGATACAGCATGCCTCCACACTTATCACTTTTATAGATTTATGTATTTTAGGTAATAAGTTCCTATTTTTTTTTATCTTTCACATTCTTGTTAGATAATTGCATTTATCTATGATTAAGGCATGAACTATCAGACCCCCAATAATTTGTATGTTTGTATGTAAGGTGGTTGCCTACCTTGATTTTTGCACAAAGGGGACCATACGACTATTCACATTGTTGGATTTAAGGCAACTGTCCGTGTATACAGTCTTCCTGGAGTGATAAACCTTCCCAATGATTTGATTTATTGTTATGTTGAGCTGCTTTGTTAATATTGGAATGTTTGAAAAGTGATGTTTGTTTTCAAAGTTCACTCAAATTTAGAACCTAAGGACTTGTAATGCTTGTATATGCATGTGAGAGTATAATGGAGCTCCCATGGTTTATTGAGTTTTAACAGTCACTGAAAATTTATTGTGAGAGAATACATTTTAGAGTGTCTGACAGCTTCTTTTGTGCACAAGTTGGATAAGGTGTGAGAGCACGGCTATGGTTGACCCATTATGTGGAAGAATAACCTACACATCTGATATGTTCTCACCATCTATTATAATTACTTTGTACATACATTGACAATGTAATTAACACACTACCCCTTACATTTTTTATATTTCCCAGTAGATTATGGCTTTGCACTACATAGAACAGCAATTCTCTATAATGCCACAACATACATCTTTTTTTTTTTTTTTTGGGCCTTTTCTTTCACAACTTTGTGTTGCTCATTTACCGATATCTTGTTTTCAAGTGTAAAACACAGTTGTTTATATTAGTTCACTTTATTGACTATGTACTTGTTGGGCCACTACCCATCCTTCCCTTATCCCTTTACCTATACTATGCACCCTACATATCTCTCCTCTCCTATCTCTCTTTCTTCCAGTATATCTTAAGCACTACTATGTCTAACTAATCTGTTTTTTTCTTTCTCTCTCTTCTTTGTTCCTGAGTTTCCCGTCAGCTTAGCAGTTGTTCAATCTAATTCATGGTGCACTGCGGTACTTGCCACTTCTCTCTAGATGCTTCAACGAGGGCTGTTGCCTATGGATGCCCTTACAGGATGAAGCTGCCGCACTGTATCTCATCATAGCACCCTGCACTGAGGACACAGATTTCCCTCATGAGCATTGTTGGTGCACAATGGTGTATAGTCTTCCAATGGCCATCGACAACTAAGATTGGCCCTTTATTGAGGTTATACGTGTACCATGTACTTAAGGACTAATAAGACTTACCTCCTCTACATTTCAATACCTGCATGGATGCTTCAGTGGCAGTGCCTAATTTACTGGTGATCAGTTAAGCGTGTGAAACAAGAAGAGTACATCAGACTTTCCTCCCATAATTATCTTATTTTATATACAGTGTGTCAACAGGAGACATGTGTTATTGCTTTTGAGATAGGAACACAGTTCATCACTTATACAGGGAGCTTCAAGTGAACTTTGGAGTAATCTTCAGGACCTTCATTTGCATTGTGATACAGTGGTAATACTGTATTTCTGACTTTGTTTCACGGCGAGTATTGATATGTTCTCCTGTGTCATTCCTATTTTCCTTTTCATCCCTCTTATTGCAAACTACTCTTGCTTCCCGTCAGGTCTCAGGTCTGGCTCTGTTTTCAGCTTTCCTTTCTAACCCGGCCTAACTAAGTTGCATCCTGCTTTTTTTGGTCAATGTTTACACACCTATAGTTTTTGTATTTGCTCACAGTTGCTGAGCACCGAGTTTTCTTGTTGAGGGGGGAGGTTGGAGAGTTTTAAGTTAAGAATGCAGTGGATTTTAGGCAAACAGTGTTTAAGGAGAACATTAAAACTGGCTTTAAAAGTTATGGTATGTCATTTACCGGATGCGTATATCAGCTAGGAGACTTGCGTGACTCAAGGGATGACTGCCCAATTGTTCTGGAAGCTGCTGACATTTTTTGGGAAGGTACTAACCAATGCTGACTTCAGTGCTTACAGAGGTGCTTGCTTAGCACCCTCCAGTTGTATACAGAGAGAGCCTTTTTTTTGGATTGCTCTCTCCGTAACGTGCTTTCAGCCACATGGTTATAATCCACTGAGAATTGAACACACAAAACTATGGACTGCAGGACCTTCACCTCCTCATCTCATCGTGTATAACCACAGCTGTCAGGCGCAGCCATGTGTAAAGTTTCTCTGATGCAGTGTGGTGTAGAAGAGAATTCATATTATTAAAATAAGATTGGAATGTTGAGTTTTAAGTGACTGTTGCAGCCCATCTGAAACCATTTTCCTTGAACCGTTAGAATCTACGGGGCTTTGCAGTTAAGGCACAACCCAATTCCCTGCCTAAAAATGCCAAGCCAAGCTCTACCCAAAATCTGAGACCTCCAGTTTTAGTGCTGTGGTACCAGTGCCAAGTTAATATGGTATCACAATATAACTGATTTTGTTAAACATCCTGTGTGACCATTGTAATTTTTCAGAGCAAGCACAATTAAGTCCATGATAATTACTTAGTATGTCATAAGCTGAAATTTCAGACCGAAAGATACCCTTTTACTCATATAAGTGGTTTCCAAATTGCCGAGCTTTAAAAGCAGAACGTGTCTGTCTATGCTTCAATCAAATGAGGTTTCAATTTTCAACATGCACAGAAAACAGCACCAACCAGAATCAGTGGACAGCATTTATAGCTTGTCATGTATGAGAAATTGCTGGCTTGTAATTACCTTGAGTTTCAACCTTATGGTGAAATGTGCTTCAATGTTCCAACAACAAAGACACACTGGGTTTACATAAACCAAAATAGCAGGAAGAATTATCACTGTTGGTGAAACTGATCCTAAATAAGGTTTCTTTGTGCGATAAAGTTTGATACACTGACTCAATAATAACTTCATTTGATGCCATCTTCACCTATCAAGCAAACAATTCTAAAAAAAAAAGGGTAAAAAAGAAAAAAAAAGTTTAAAAAAATGTACACACACACACGTGCAATGTCATGAACTTATACCTTAAGCATGTCATAACACATTATGAATGGTGTCCTTGTGTACTTCTGGCATCTGCTATGACCTATGCAAAGCATTAGATTGATGAAGTCACAAAATCTCACTTGGTAACTAAGTTTACCTCACACTCACGGGCATGACCACAGCCCAACCATAAAGGGTTAAAACAACTCCCCCTCCCCCCAATATATTCTGCATCAGTTTAGGATTTGCAATACTGCTGATTGTTTTCGGGTCACCCACATGACATTTGCTCCAAACACTTCAAACAGATACGCAATAATTGACTTACAGTCTTCTTTATCTTTAGCACCATCAGCATTAGTGTAACACACCAATGATGGAGTTTTTGCTGTTTGGGATAAAACATGCCCATTTCTGAGGTTCCTTTCAAATATCTGAGGATGTGTTTAAGGCCAAGCCACTGTAGTTGCATAGCATTTCTCTGATGTCTACTATAAATACTGACTACTACACTTAGGACATGTTGTCAACATCAAGTACATTGAACAACCAATTAATTCTCTAAAAGGCTTCTCATCAAGGATACATACTAATTGTAGGTTGGTTTGGCTTCCATAGGAGTTTGAGCTGGTTTGCAATGTTCCATTTCAAAATGCTCAAAAAGGGTTTTGATGTACTGAGACTGACTGAGAAATATACCTTTCCTTACACCTCTCAATCTTGATACCAAGAAAAACACTGAAATGTCCCATATTACTCATTTTAAACTCTGGCATGAGAAATGGCTTCTACTGTTGAACAGCTGCCTCTGAATTGTCTGCAACAATGATGTCATCAATATAGAGTAATAATCAAACCATCTGATTCATGTAAGCAAAACACTCATCAGCTTGACACTGTTTGAAGCCCTGATTTTGGATAAACTGGCTGAATCTTGCATTCCATTCCTTGGGTGCTTGCTTGAGACCATACGATTTTGCCATCTGCATCCTTTTTAATTTGGAATATCCATTTTTTGTTAATGGCTTTCTTCTCAGGAGGAAGTAGTGTGAGCATCTCTTCCAATGCTTCCATTTCTTAAACTGCTTTGTTCCAATGAATGGAATCAGGCCTTCCTTGGATGTCTTGCACTGAATCAGGAATGTCTAAGTCCAAAGCAGTACTTAGCGCTAGCTCTCAAAATTCCACTTCATAGTCCTTAAGATAAGTTGGCATTCTCTTTTGCCTCTTCTTAAGACTCATTGGGTACCTCTTGATCTGAGTTGTTCTCTGAACTCTCATTAACTGATTCCTCAAAAACAATGGCATCTTCTGAGCTGCCTTCAATACATTCCTCACTAGAAGGCATTAAGAACTGAACTTACTTCCTGTAAAAGCTACATCTCGTCCTTCAATGATTTCATGACTATATAGATTCCATAGCCAGTAACCATTATTGCAGTAGCCTGCAAAGTACAATTTCCTTGTATGACTAGCTTTCCTTCACCAAGTTGTTTAGGAGTATGTAGATAGGCAGGTGAACCAAATACTTTGAGTTTGCCGACGTCAGATGTATTTCCATACCACAGTGTAGCAGGAACAGAATCCATTAAGGCTTTTGTGAGACTTCTGTTTATTAAGTATACTGTTGTCTTGACAGCTCCACTCTACAGATAGTTGGGGAGTCTGGAACTGAGCAGAAGGCAGCTTGCTTTGTTTAGAAATTCACCTATTCATCCTCTCGGCTACTCCATTTTGTTGTGGAATGTAGCTTATGATAAGTTCTTGATGAATAACTTGTTCCATTAAATGTGTCTTCATTTCTCCACCTTACAGACAGTACTTGCATTGAAACTGCGCTTCAGCTTCAGCTGCAAGCTGCAGCTTGATAAATTTTGAAGTAATGTAAAAATTCAATCTTTCATTCTAGGAGATAAACTGCTGTAAAATGTGTGAAGTCATCTATTAGTGATAGCTAAAACATTTCTCTTTATATCAAAAGATGGAGGGTTGATGGGTGATAAATCACCACAGATTAATTCTAAAGGATGCTGTGCTCTCTTCCTGGTTTGGCTGTGTGGCAAACTACTCATTTTTCCTTTAATGTAAGGTTCACAGATTTCCTTAGCCTTGATATCCATCATTCCATCCACCAAGGTTTTAAGTTGTTTCACAGGGGGTTTTACCCGGATGACTTAACTTTTATGCCATAGTTCGTCACTTTCAGTACTCAACCATGCAAAAACCTTACTTGACTTAAGTGGAATTTGTACGTCATTACGTCAAGCAACAACAATAGATTTATTTCATTTCAAAATAGAGCCTTCCCATCACAAAAGTTTACTGAACAGCCAGCATCCTCCAGTCTTCTCACAGATAACAGATTCAAGCGTAGACCAGGCACATTTCGAATAAGGGATCTGTTTACAGTATTCCAACCTCCTCCTTCAAAAGTGAAGCGTTTCATACTTCCTTTTTGTTTTGCTATAACAGACAGGCCAGATTTTGCAAACTTGATACTGACAGGGTCCATGGACTTTACATCATCTAAGTGACTAAGACTTTTTACCATATGTTCTGTGGCCCTTGAATCAAGCAACCAAGTTACCTCATTTGGTGCTGAATGTGTTTGTTCCCATGCAGTAGTTATAGCAGAAAAGTTAAATTAGGTTTCTTCTTCCTTTTGTTGAGTCATACGTGCTGCATTTGTTTGTGAACCAGATGATGGTACCCAAACAGTTCTTCGTAAGCTGGGACACTACTTTCTTTGATGTTCAGTACCTCCACAGTTTAACATCTGAAAGTGTTTTGAGAAGTTGCATTATAGAAACTGTTGTTAGTTTGTACTTTAACTGAAGATGAGTTGTACTGCTGAGGTTTATTTTGAGGATTCTGATTATTCTTTTGTGGTTTCCCTTTTTCCTTTCCATGTGCAGTAAATGCTATTGTGGATTCTGGTCTTGCTCCTCTTCCCAACAGGTTCCTCTTTGCTTTTGCATGCAGTAGTTTGCTCTTTACAAATGGTTAGGTTAGATTTTCACCATTTTTGACATGGTCTCAATTGCTGTAACAACTATGCTGTACTCTACAGGAAGTGTAAGAAGTAGATTGCGAATAATTTTCACATAATTTTAGCTCCTGCAGTTTTTAGTTCTCGAAAGCATAAATCAAACCTGAGAAAATGTGCTTCTAACTTTTCTGCATTGGGGTTATGTTTCACTGACAAAAAAGTTTTCCTTACTTGTAACTGATTTGCTATTCCTTTTCTCTGAAAAACTTTGGCTAAATTCATCCACATCTGGTATGCAGTTTCTTTTCCTTGGCAGTATTCCAGATATCCATCACTTATAGTACTTACGCTAATACATTTGCATAACTTGTCCTTTTGTCATAACTTTTCACTGGCGGCTTCTAGAGTGGTTTCCTGGTTTTCCTTCTGCAACTTCTACATACCTAACCTCCTCTTGGACATGTGTTAGTAAATTCTTCTCATCAAGAAATAATTCAACACGATATTTCCAATCTGAGTAATTTTCGCCATCAAATAATGGTACATGGAATCTATTGCCCATATGATAAAGTTTGTCTTGAGCTTGTATCATGGTGCCAGGAGTATTAGTCACTACATAAGCTTGCAATACTTTTTAGTGTTTCTGGGCCCATAACCTGTTGAAAATTTAGTTAAGCATTTATAAAGCTTCATAAAAACTAGTTAAATGAGCACACACTACAATGAGTGAGAAAATGGAAAGAAACACACTCCTTTATTGTAATTAACACTGTTGCCAACATACACACTGTGTACTGTCTTGCAACTCTTCCAAAACTTAATATCAGCACTTATCTCAAAATTTTCTTTATCACTGGATCCACAGCAAAGATGTTACTGGAAAGAACACACTTTGCATCATCAGTATTGTCATGCACATTACTTATACCACCCCTATGAAAAGTACAACCTTCTTCAGAAAGTTTAAAATGAAGAGATTTGAAAACATTACAATTTTCATCACTGACATTATTACCTACATTGTTTGTTTCATTCCTATCATAATCACCTGTTCCTTCATAACTACACATGGAACTGTTATTAATTATTGCAATACTGCAGGCATCATTAACTGGTCAGTAGTTCAGTTTTGAGCACAGTATTTGCAGCCACACAGCGATGAGTAAGTGGTGGGTAGCATTCCCTCTCAGTGGCAGAATTGACTCTCAAGTATGGTGGTATGGTGAACCTATATCCTAGATTAGCCCTGTCCAATGTGGCACCCCAATTCCTTTTATGGTGACCTTTACAACTGATTTCCAAATTTAATTTTAATCAATATTTATAGACAACTTTTACATCAGATTTTTACTCGTGTTAAAAGCACTGTTCTCAAGCTCAGGAACTTTGCTATTGCTCTATTTTTGTTCTACACAACAGGCCAGCTTTCTTATGATTCACTTTATTGCAGTGCCATAAACTACCTACCATGACAGAGTTTCACCAAGTGAACAATCGAACACCCAACTTCCCTCAAGTATTTTTAATCTCAACAAAGCTGTCCACAAACAATGATTTATAGCAGTCTTGCATATAAATGAAAAGTAATTTTGATGACAAAGTTCCCTGCCTTCAGGATAACATTCAGTGTTAGTTGTGAGCTTGTGAAGTTTGTTTTGAGTACTTTGTGTTGTAGTAAGTTGTACATTCAATGTGTTCGAAGTGCTTTTCTCATTAATGTTCACAGCTTTTGTTTGCAGATCACTTAGTAGTTGAATCCATATCTTGTGGAGAGCTGAGAAGGGCAATTGAGGCAGTAAATAATTCTTGTAGAAAATGGGGACTGAAGATAAATGAAAAGAAAATGATCATGTGTTGAAAAAGTGATCGACTACTTATGGATGACATATGGCAGATAAACAGAAGAGAAATAGAGGTGCTAAGGAGATTTGATTACTAGGGGATAAAACTAAGTTCGTTGGAGTGAACGTAAAAATATGTCTATAGCAAAAGGTAAAATGGCCATGAGTGTTATAAGATCATGTTTAAAACAATTGTCGGACATAAATGTCAAATGGCTTGAAAGAATTTATGCTGTCACAGTAGAAAACAAGATGTTGCAAGGGGCAGAGGTATGGGGAGTAAATGAAGCTTGGAGAGAGTTTGACAAAGTCAATAGGCCTTTTTGCAAATATGTTTTAGGTTTACCAATAACATAACCAAATGGGACAGCACAGTTAGAACTTGGTAGGTACTCCACCAAGATCAAAATTTTCACAAGAGCTATAAAATATTTATATATAATTTTGAGTATGGAAGATAGCAATATTATCAAAGAACGTTTTCATATACAAGAGAAAAGTGGAAAGGGTCATAGTTATTAAAAATTCAGGAAGTTATGGAACAGATATGTATGGGAGATGTGTGGATAAATGCAAAATATCACATTAGAGGCTTTTGGAAAGAAGTAGAATTAAGGCTGGAAGATACTGACAGACAAGATATTTTTGGCAGTACAAGAGAGAAAAGGTCCTGAGGATATATAGGGAAATAAAAACAGTATGGGAGAGGGAAAAGTACATTGAGATATGGAATAAACTAGGGCGAGATGATTTACATGGGCGAGAATAGGAGCTAGAAACTTGGAAGGCATAAGGCATGATGAGGATATAGGAAAATGTCCAATGCGCAGTGAAGTGACCACGGATTTCCACTGTATATTATATTGTAATCAAAGACATGGAGAGAACAAGTTTGGCAACAGAAATGGAAAACCTTGGATGGGGAAGTATTAACATTGAAGATTCTGACTGTAAAAGGAGATAAAAGTATAAAAGCTATAGGAAACTCTTTGGGTAAGGTCAAAGAGCAATGGTTAAGAATGACTACAAAGATGCGGCTAAAGACAGACAATTTAAGCAAGTAGACAGCAGGTCATCAATACACAGAAAACCAGGAGTTGTGTGTATTGAGACCATAAATTAGCATTGGCAAGCAATCAAGAAGTAAATTTATAGGATAAATAGCCTAATATTTTTAAAATGTTGTTATAGTTTAAAATGTACGTAATTCAATTATGTAGCTGTGAGTGTTGAGAAATAAATGTTCATTCATTCATCCATCATCATCATCATCATTGATGATTAAATTTATGGTTATTAATCAGTTGAATTTTAAACATAATCCTTACTAAATGGCTAAAAGGCAGAGAGAGAAAGAAATTATAGCTTTAGCAGTGATTTGGAGGACCAGTATTGTTTCACTGAAAACAAAGGAAAATCTGTGTATTTATTGTATAATGCTAACATTCTGTTCCTATATAGAGCAACATTTTTTGACCAATCACAAAAGCTTTAACAGTGAATTTCCTCCAATTCTGAACTAAGAAAACACAAAGTTAAATACCTAAAATCTAAATTTTCATTGCAACAATGTATGTTCACGAGGACAGTTCAGCAAATGCATAGTATGACAATAGTTTCTTATGAAGTTGGTTACATCCTAGCTAAAAGGAAAAAAGCTTTCAGTGATGGGGAAGTAGTAAAAGAAGCAATGTTGTTAAGTGCTGCTGGATCTCCGATTCTCACAAAGATAAACATGTACTTATATCTTCCATCAAAGGACTTTAGTTGTCCCACTGAACCATTGCTAGGCAGTTTGAACAGATTTCTAATAATATGGAATCTCAATTATATCAGGATTTACAATTGTGCGAATATTTCTCACTTAAGTTGATCAAAGAGCTGATAAGTCTGACATTGCTGGGTTGTTTGCACTTGATAGATGCAACGGAACAAATTGTATATGTTTTAAGCCCCACGTTGATGCGGCAATTTGCGATGTGATTCTTACAAATGTTTGTTTACATCACGTGTGTTGAAGCCATCTTGTGACGTCATTCGTTGGTTATGTTTGTAGCTCCATCTGGCGTAGCAATTTGCATCAGTTTTAAAATAATTCACTTTAAATGTCCTCCAGCTAGCTCTTTGGGTCGAACAAGTATCTCTTACAGGTTGTGAATCGGAAAGGAATCTTTTTATCCAGAAATTATACTGATGAAGAAAATTGGTTTTATAATCTTTTATTGTCGAACACGTGCACTAACACATTTACATATTGATGTAGATACTCGCCTAACTGAAACTGTTTGTAATAACTTCTTACTTATCACTTTTAACTCTGTATTTCAACTTTGAGTATATTTAACTTATAATACTTTATATTCTCGTAATTCTGCTGCGCGCAACTTGACGAACTGAAGACAGCGTGCTAGAAATTTTGATGAACTGGGCGACCGACATGTAAGGTATTGAGAATTTTGTTGAACTGCGGGGCGATCTACCTCGGACCTGGATTTATATACTCCCACTCCTCGACATGCCTAAAGATTATAAATGAACTGCTATTGGCTAATAAAACGCGCCAACATTAGCGTCTATTTTAATATCCAATGAAAACCACGAATACATATGCTTTAGGAAATATTCTAGAAATTTCTACCGAAAGCACGCGAACATTACGTAACTTCCTTGTTCCCGGTAATGATAAACAACTCACCCCATCGCTGCATTATTGCGTTATTATTGACAGTTTCAGTAAAGCCGTATATTATTATTTACCAATAATAATTACAATTAATAAACCTCTGAAATCAATGTCACATAAAAATACATATTCATATTACAATCATTATTTACATTTAAGTAATTTGTGATACAAATTACCGTATCATATGCCCCACTAGAAACATAATTATAAATATTTATAACTTGTTTGGAAATTTTATAATTGTGTTTTTAGTCTCCTAAATCTTGGAACACACGCTATCACTTTCACTTAACACTTCACACGCATTTAACACACGACATATGTTTTATCTCGCCACTACTTACTGGCTCTGGTTTAATTAATTTAGATATTCATCTGACATCACAAATTTTTTATAGCAAATACTTTACCCTAAATTATTTAATCACTGCTACCAAATTGTTTACTTTAAGTTGTTGACAAAAATTTATACATTTAAGATTTCTTTGTAATTATTATACATATTTACCAAAATATTCACCCTCTACACAAATATTTACATCACTTAAATCTAGTCACTGTTTCACATTTTCTGTTTGCTACATAAGTATTTGTTTTTAATTCTTTTTACCCATTTTTGTTATTTTGTACTTTATTTTAACAATACTCTTGGAATTGTATTTACGTATTTTTTTTTTTTTTTATTTTAATATCATATTAAGTTTCAATTATTACCTTATTCTTTTCAAATATTGTTACAGTTACTAAAAATTTAATTTCTTTCCTTTTTTTTTTTTTTTATATATGATTTATTTCTCTTTTCAAATGACATATATATAAATAATTAACCCTCTTACATTCCAATACATTTCTCTGCAAGTCATCTTTACCTATCCAGCATTTACTTTACATCTCATTGCTATTTACCCTCCTGGATCAAATTGTGTGTGGCTAAACATTACTCGTAGCCGTAACCTAACCTTCCAAAATTTGTTCATGAATAACCTCTTGTATTCATATGAAATTTCGTCATATGATAACATTTGAAAACAATCTACAGTTTCTTGAACAACACATCTTTTGACAACTTTCATTTTCAATTCATCTGCTATCTTTATAACTTGAGAATACTCTAACAAATCTGTACTAAACTGTACTGGACTGGAGTTTTCAATTTGAACATCTTGGTACAATTTCTTTCTTTGCATTACTGTCTCATTTTGTATTTCTGATATTTCCCCTCTGAAATTAACTTGCGCCTTATTTACATCTACATTCATAACCTCTTTCATCTCTCTTAACTCACTTAAAATACTACTCATTTGACTTCCTAACTCTGTACATTCTACATTAACCTCACTTTTAGTATTAACCTCACTTTCTTTGTTACCTATTTCCTTGCTCATGTCTAGCATTTTCTTTGAAATTTCTCCTATCTCACTTGCTATTACTTCCTCATTTTCATCTCTCATTTTTGGCATACTACTATCTAGCTTCATAACTTTCTTTTCAATTTCTTCACTGCTTTGATCTACTTTATGCTCTAATATCTCATTACTCCTACCAATATTTTCAATTGATTTCCTATGATCTTTTTTTTATATCTTCTCTCAATTCCTCCAAACTCTGATCTAATTTCTTACTAATATATTCCCTCGTTTCCCTACAATTCTTTTGCATATCTTCTATAAATTGATCTCTAAAATTTCTCAGCATTTCCATCATCATACTAGCATCAATAGTAATATTTCCTACTATTCTATTCTTACTTTCTGCACTAACATTTCCTCCCTCAAAAACTACATTGTTTAAGCTATTTTCTGTATCCTGTATTGAATTACAGCTAACTGTTACATTTTCTCCCTCCATCATTGTTTCTTCAATATTACTAGTAGCCATTGTTTTTGTTTTCTAAAAAAAAAATTACAATCACCTGACCTTTGTGATGCTGTCTGTTGATGTAGCTTTGATGTCCAGCGTTCTGCCCCATTCTCCTAGATTTGTATGTCGCTTCTGCGTTGTATTATGATGAATCTACGTTGTCTTGATGTTTTTGTAGTTGAATTATCCTGTTACCTTGTAATCTCGGAATTACGATGTCCAATCTGCGTCTTGTAGATCATTTCACTGCTCCATTCATTCCACATGCTGGTTAATTCTGCTACTTTCCTGGTTAATTCTGCTACTTCCTGGTTATTGTGATCCTTTCCTGGTCATCCTGCCCCACGTTCTGGGTGCCAATTTGCAACGGAATGTTTGTATATGTTTTAAGCCCCACGTTGATGCGGCAATTTGCGATGTGATTCTTACAAATGTTTGTTTACATCACGTGTGTTGAAGCCATCTTGTGACGTCATTCGTTGGTTATGTTTGTAGCTCCATCTGGCGTAGCAATTTGCATCAGTTTTAAAATAATTCACTTTAAATGTCCTCCAGCTAGCTCTTTGGGTCGAACAAGTATCTCTTACAGGTTGTGAATCGGAAAGGAATCTTTTTATCCAGAAATTATACTGATGAAGAAAATTGGTTTTATAATCTTTTATTGTCGAACACGTGCACTAACACATTTACATATTGATGTAGATACTCGCCTAACTGAAACTGTTTGTAATAACTTCTTACTTATCACTTTTAACTCTGTATTTCAACTTTGTGTATATTAACTTATAATACTTTATATTCTCGTAATTCTGCTGCGCGCAACTTGACGAACTGAAGACAGCGTGCTAGAAATTTTGATGAACTGGGCGACTGACGTGTAAGGTATTGAGAATTTTGTTGAACTGCGGGGTGATCTACCTCGGACCTGGATTTATATACTCCCACTCCTCGACATGCCTAAAGATTATAAATGAACTGCTATTGGCTAATAAAACGCGCCAACATTAGCGTCTATTTTAATATCCCAATGAAAACCACGAATACATATGCTTTAGGAAATATTCTAGAAATTTCTACCGAAAGCGCGCGAACATTACGTAACTTCCTTGTTCCCGGTAATGATAAACAACTCACCCCATCGCTGCATTATTGCGTTATTATTGACAGTTTCAGTAAAGCCGTATATTATTATTTACCAATAATAATTACAATTAATAAACCTCTGAAATCAATGTCACATAAAAATACATATTCATATTACAATCATTATTTACATTTAAGTAATTTGTGATACAAATTACCGTATCATAGAATGGTTCCTGATGATTTTACAGTAAAAGGAAGAATCCTTTAAACTATTGCCACTTCATGGGGGGGGATATATTTAATGTGTTCTTTAAATTTGCCAAGATAGTAACTTAGCACTGTCAAAGCTTGTTATAACAACAGAGGGAATGCTATCTATACTGGTAGAAATAATGAACTTTTTTTTCTTTGTGCTAAAGATGATTCATTTGTAAAATTTCTTTCTCACACATAATTGTATTATCTAATAGGAGTTCATGCACAAAGGTTTTAAAGTTCAATCATGTAATGAAAATTGTAACTCATATAGTGAATTATATAAGATAGACTTCTACTCCTCATCAATTGTTCAGAAATCTTTAAATATACCATGTTCTGAGTATGGTGACACAATTCTTGAAGCAGACAAAAAGTGGCTTAGTAAGGGAAAACCTCAAATGGTTTTGCTGACTGTAGGATGGATAGACTTTATGAAGTCATCTCCCGGGCATTATCACAAACTTGATGATACATGATGTATAATAGATTTAGCTTTCTTGGCAGGTATCACCTCAAAATTAAATGAGATAAATCTTGAATTGCAAGGAAAAAATCATAATATTTCAGGAATGCTAAGTGTCGGTAATGCATATGAAAAGAAACTGAAGTCATACATATAATGTTCATTTAAATAGAAATTCTCTTTCACACTTTCCAGATCTGAAATCTATGGCAGCAACAGTAAATGGTGGCAAACATTATATTTCAATTTTTGCCAAACATCTTGAAACTCTTGGCTCCAAATTTGGTAATACATTTAGCCAGATTTCAGTTTTCAATGCTTCTGGCCAGTGATAATGTTTGTCAATAATCCTTTAGCTTCTGTTGAGGTTTGTCAGCTTAGAGGTGGGGTGTCTGAAATCTTTGAAAATTATCATCTTGAAGAATAAGAAATGGATATTTTAGGTATTCAATCAGACCTTTCTTTGAAATCCTCCTACACAAAAAGTAGCAATTTTTGGACTCTGGTGGACAATGCAAAATATCCCATTGCCTGCAGTGTTGCTTTTGTTTTGGTTCAACATATCTTTGTGAACTTGCATTTTCGTTTATGAACATAAGCATCTATCCTGCCTGACAGAATCTCACCTGGATGCGGCGTTAAGAGCAGCCTGTTCCAATTACAAACCAGATTTTCCTCAACTTGCGGTAAACATACAGTGCCAAATTTTAATACTAATTATGTGAGTAAATAGAATTTAATATATTTCTTAATTTAAGTTTTATTATAACTATTATTATTAGTTGCAGTACTGGTAGCAGTAGTGTTGAAGCAGTTAAATCATAACCTGGTGCCTCAGTACCCCTAGTTATCATGTAAAAGTTCAGAGCACACAAACATTCGGTAGCCTTGTCGTATATGGTTGTGACAAACAGTACTTTTTATTTAAAAATTGTATGTTACATTATTATTATTTATTATTATTATTATTATTATTTATAAGATATACTTTATGCTAATACCACTTTAAACAAATTCATGTTAACTTTGTAGGGTAAAAAGTTTGTTAGAAATTAATAAAACAAACAATTAGTTTGTTACTGAAACAAACATTCGGTAGCCCTGTCGTATATGGTTGTGACAAACAGTACTTTTTATTTAAAAATTGTATGTTACATTATTATTTATTATTATTATTATTATTTATAAGATATACTTTATGCTAATACCACTTTAAACAGGGGTAAAAAGTTTGTTAGAAATTAATAAAACAAACAATTAGTTTGTTACGGAAACAAGCATTTTAGGTTTGTTGTCATAGTTTAGCAAAATATGTTTTCTGCATTAAGTTATTTGAATCTTCTGTTTTTGAAAGCAAGTAAAATTCTATTTTATATACAAATAATTAGACACATAGAAAAAATGGAATGTAGAACTTTTATGTTTGGTATTAAATACATAATTTATCTTAATTTTTTACATCTTTATTAAAAATGACTTAATATATGTGACCCAAATATTTCTCACCATTTGTTTAATGATAGCATGTTAACAAATACAGCTATTTCGTTTCAATCGATTCAGGAAGTATTAAAGTGCAATCCTACAAGTATTATAATCTATCATGAAACTGAAAAATAATTTCTTGGATTCTTTCTGTTTAAATAAAAACTATATTTTAGGAATTACAATACGATTCTGTTGGACTTGCAGGGCATACCATTGCTCTTTCCTCCTTCCCATATACTCATATGCTGCTTCATGGAGAGGTCTGAGCAAGCAAACAGTTTGGCTGTGCACCATAGAGCATTGAATTTGATGGTCCCTGCACTACTGGAGCTAGGCGTATGAAAAATTATAGTAGTTTCACCAATTTTATTTTTAGCATTTTTCAGTTCACTTTTTTATTCACTTTTGATCTCTGCTAAGATAATGGTACATTGTTCCAAAAGCCTTCACTTCATTGATACAGTAAAATACTGAACACTACTGGTAACATTGTTGCACCACTCTCAGAAAACTACACATGACTAAAAGCAAGAGTAATGTGATTTTAGAGAGTAATGCATTAATATTTTCACCAGTGGTTAACTATTTAGCTGAGTCAGTGAAATGAAGCCTTTCAGAACAGCATACCAGCATGAGTGATACTTCTGTATGAAAGGTAAATGATGTAGAGCACAGAGAAACTATGTTTCCTGTTGAGAACAGATAGGACAGACTGGGCGGCATAAGAGCATGCATGATAAGGGTTTATTAATCTGAACCTTGATGACCTCACCTCATTTCATTAATGTTTCCTTAGACATTGGTTCTTTGAAATTTTATCATACATCAGATATTTCACTATTTCTTAAACACTGGCCTACACAGAAGTTACATTCCTGTTCATTATGGAAGGACATTCAAATAAAAAAAAATTATACAATATACTTACAGAACTTCCCATTTTTGTAAGAGCATCAGCTGCTCTGTGAACTCTAGTTTCTTGCACTGATACAGAAAAAGAATGTACCAGATGACTGCAGAACTCGACTGCAATTCCCACAGCCTGCAAAACAAAACTATCTCTCAAAAACAGTTCCATCTATGATTTATTAATATATTACAACATGAAATATAAAACAATGCCAACACGTAAATACAAACTTATTAACTCTAGGAATCCCATTTTAGATGCAGGACACAAACATGACAATATATTTCATTAATAACCATTACCATGCATTAGGTACCAAACATGCTTTATCAGTCAGCATGTACACTTCCCATTAAGCGTGAGGTTTTCAATAAGAAATGTTTACTGACCTCACCTACAATCCAAATTTTTGGAAGATAGATCTAATTGGTAAGAATTATTGTATCCATTACAACACAACAGTTCAAAACAGCATAAAATAATCCAAGCTTTAGTTTTTTTCATATTTCTTTAAAAATGGTCAGGTATGCTAAAGCTGATTAAACATAAAGCCACTGTTGTCATATCATTTCAAATCATCCCTTACCTCAGAAAAACTGATGCATTATTAGTGCTTTGCTTCTCCTCTATGGGAGATGCAACAGGAGGCATTACTAAACTAATTTTTGTGTGGATTATATCTTTTTGCCAAGTAGTGTAAAGAAACTTAATAATTCTCTTTAAAAGATGGATGGTATTAAGTGGTTAAAATAATCAGTGAAAACAGATTTGTAATTCTCAGAGAGTTAAGGAAGAATGCATTCTTCTTCTCAAAAGCAGATTTTCTGTTTACTTGTTTTCCCTGATTGCTAACACCATGCCTTGCACAAATAACTGCAAAATATAAACTCTCAGTTTGTGAGCACAGAAAGCCACAGATTTGAGGTTCCATCCATTGGTGTTTGGTTTCTCAACCCTGATTCAACTTTTCAAACTCTCAGGATGATGAAAATTATCAATGACCCAGAGTCTGAGATTGTGTTTTGTTATTTCATGCAAAATTTTAAATTTTATCAAACAAACTGACATTCTAACAAATGAAAAAGCTAACTGGTTTAGCTGAGCATTCAGCCCAGGGCCTTAGCTTGCCATATTCATACATAAAATTTCTGTAATAACTAATCATTCTATTCTGACAACCTGAGTTTATGTTTTCATTTACTTCCCTTTTTATTATCCGATTCCATTTCTTTTTGACTTAGGTACTTGCCCATCTTCTTGTTATCTTTACTAAGGTGTTTAGTTAAAGCTACCTTTCTAATTTAAACCCTATCGCATTTATACACTCTTTTCTCCAGAGCTCTGTTCCATCACTCAAATATGCCTTATTTTCCTTTCCTCTATATAAACAACACTGATTCTGTGGGAAGCCTTCTCTCATTCCTTTTAATCTCCAGACACTTCCTCATACCCATGCGATGCCCTCTCTTTGTTCTCTGTGATGCCGTGGCTGAGTGGTTAGCCAACTTGCCTCTCACCAAGGCAGGCTGGGTTCAATCCCAGGGACCCACATGTGAGATTTGTGGTGACAAAGCGACATCTGGGTGGGTTTTCTCTGGTTTCCCTTGCCATGGTTCATTCCACCAGTGTTCCATCACCACCTTTCCCATCATTCATATCTCATCTGCATCTATCATCTACTTCCTTGCTCCCATCCTGGTGTGTGGCCGATTACCCACCTTGGTCTCTCACACTCTGATCTGTAGGCCCTCTGCCCCCCCCCAAAAGTATCTGCCCCAGACACTGTCACAAATCCTGGGGTGAGAGTCCTTGGTTCGGGTGGGTATTACAGAGGGAAGGCTCTGGCCCAGTTGGGCTGTTTCCACCTTGTCAATTTTTTTTATCTTCAAATCTCCTCTTTTCCTCTTGCCAGAAACCTTTTACATTATTTTCCCTATTTCTTCAAATTTCCCCATATCCGTTATTCTCCAAGTTAGTTCGCATACTGTAACTCAACTTATTGTTTTCTTTTCTTGAAATTCTAAGCATTGTCTTAGCAAATTCCTTTCATCTAGATTTAAAATTATAAACCATTGCTTAAGAGTTATCCTCATAATCACACCTTCCCTTGCCATTCTTCCCATTTCAATTTGAGCAAATTCCTTTGCTATTGCACTTAACAGACCTAAAATTTCTCTACAAAACATTCTAGCATAGCATCCACAATTTCGCATCATCCATCTGGTCCCTATATTTCAATGGCATAAAACATTTTTACTTCAAACACCCACCATATTACATATTTTTTCTAGTCATTTGACATTTATGTCTGGTATTCTATATTTACAACCTCTAACCACTACAAATGCTCCTTTCCCTTTTGCGAATGCCAATTCCTTCTGCTTCTCCATTTTCCACCCCCATCAATTTCGACATCTTGATAAATACAATCTCTAATCACCTTATACTCTTTGACTTCTTTCTTCCACTTTTCATATTTACTCAATTTTGCCCCTTTCTTAAATACTATGATTTGGGTCTTCTCCTTATTTACCTTCAAATTCCACTCATTATGACCTTATCTATTTACTGCAAAGATTGCTTTAGTCTGGCATTTTTCAACTTGTGCGCTGTGAATCAACCGCTGGCGCTGCAGCAATAAAATGAAAATAAATTTATCAATCCTTAATTAACAACATAAATCTTAAATAAAATGCACACTATAAGAGAAAACTTCATTAATACTAAGAGCCCCTGATTATTTCTTTGTTGTTATAGTTGCAGCTACCATTCCCCAATATGAAAATGATATGAAAAAGTTCACATGTAATACGGCTATTGTTGTACAAGTAATTATGTCCAGTTTGAAGTGTTATTCAGATGTTAGAGATTGTGAAATGAAACAATAATTTAACTGAATCTTGAGTTGGTGGATACACCAAAACTTCACTTACTTGAAATTAATCGAACATGTTTTGAAAGCACCGCTTGCTTTCATCTTCAGCTTTTTTCCGACTAAGCATGCCGGGAATTCGGATCCATAGATGTAGGTGACATGGAAGTGGTGGTGCCATCTGGTGTGTCCATGATGAAGCTGCTTTGTTGAGTGGCAGTATTTCAAAGTTCATTACTGTTTTCAAGTGTTTGGTTATGTGTAAGTTTTCCCAAACTTTGTTCTTAAAGATGGTTGCTGTATGCTGTATCAGTTTGACAGTGTTTTTACGCATAAGCTGAGAGCTGTAATTGTAAATAAAATGGATACTTCTGCTTCCATCAGCTCTTTGCAAATTTTTGCATCTGTGAGTAAATGTAAACATGTTGTGCAACAGTATCAAGAAATGTATTTATTGTTTGGTTTCAAGTTGGAGAGCAATGCCCATGCCCTCAGTGTGTCTGTGGGGAGCAATTGTCGAATTAAGCAATGCTACCCATTAAGTTAAAATGTCATTTTCATACAAAGAATGCCCATTTAAGAGAGTATTTTAAATGAATGTTGTCTCAAGAAGCTAATGGATTAATTGTGAGTAGGCTTAACTTATATCTTTTTATACAGGAGATTCATGCGTCGATTCTTCTTGGCAGCAAAGTTATCAATCTTTAAATTTCTAATCACTTGTATATTGTTTAAACAGATTTTTTTCTATGCCAATTGTGCAGAGAGAACTTAACCTATCATTTGTCATTGAATTGCAATGGCAATTTTTAATTCTTTTAAGGGTGCTCATACTTCTCTTAGAAAAAGCTGTAGTGACAGTGTAAGACTCAATTCGATAAGCTTTGTTACTTCGTTATAAATATTTTGAAGATCATTGACCATTATGAACTTAAGAAGGTCTGCAGGTGGTAAATATTTATCTTTGTCAATATAAATGTTTAACTCATTTTCCAGCCATTCTTTGTTGAAGAATGGGTAAGTTGTGAGAAGGCTGTTCAGCTTCATTGTTAGGAAATTTGATTCATAATTTCCAAACCGATTCTTATCAAGCAACTCTATAAACTGAATATTCTGAAGATCTCCAAAATGCATTTTCATTAGCACTATGCTATCCAAGATCTCATAAGACAACATCTTAAGGGACTGCGACTGGAAGTCACACTCATTAACACTTATTTCACTATGAATTTTGTTACACCTTTCAATACATGAGGTCACAGTTTTTTCTGGTCTCATATCCTTGAACAAACTGATGATCTTGATTTCAGCATTGCACATAGTAATATCACATGCAATTTTGTGTTGAAGTGCATAGAGATGGTCAACATATACAAATACTTCTTTGTAAAGGCAAAGCAGGAAAAGGAATTGAGTTTTATTAATAATGCTAAGCAAGCCAGAAACACTACTGAACGACTCTGCATCCCAATTATCATCTGTGGTGATATTTTGGAAAATGTCTTTCATGGTATTTAAGATATATTGCCTGAATAGCTCGTGAGTTGAAATTCCAGCATGTAGTACATGTTTGAGGCAATCTGAATCCTTCATTTTCTAAGAGTTGTGTTCTCTTTGAGGACTTGCTAAACTATGAATGGACTGCAAATGAAAAGCCTAAATGCTTTGATATTTTTACAACAATGTAACAGCACTAGATTAAGTTTATGAGCATAACAATGCAAAAATATAGTTTGTGGACATTTTTGTTTAACAAAATTTTGGACCCTCCATGTTTACCTGCCATTACTGAGGCTCCATCATAGGTTTGGCTCACTATTTTGTCAGTAACTCCCCAAATATCAAGTGCATTGAGTACAATTTCTGATAAACTCTGAGCAGTTTTGTCACTAGAAACATTGAGAAAACCAATAATCCTTCTATGGGACCGTCTTGTGAACAAAACCTTAGAATAATACTCATTTGTGACTTACAAGAAACATCCAGGGTTTCATCTGCTTGCACTACAACAAACCTCACATGACTGTAACTCTTCTTTAATGCGATCATTAATGACATCGGACTGATTCAATTAATTCATTTTGAATTGTGCTTGATGTTCCTTTGAACCCTGAAGTGCTCTGCAAGTGATCATGAATAAACTTGTTCCTGTCAAGACAAAAGTTCTAATAACACAAGGTTACAAATGAAAACTTTTTTTCTACAGTATGATTAAAAATAGGCAACTTTTACTAATTTCAGTGTGGAGAATTAAAAAATGCATTCTGTTTTTCTGTAGCATATCTCGTTTTGGCAATATGACAATGTTCCATGAAAATAAAATTGTATAATTTGCAAAAATATCACACACTCATATACAGCTTTTAAAGAAAACAAAGAAGAAAAACATGAAAGCATACCTCAATTTGAGAATGTATGTTAGTTATCTTGTGTACCACTTTTTCTTTTCCCATGGAACTTCAGTGTACATGATTTTCTCGAGTATTCTCTGGTAGGTTCATAGTGTGCAAGACACCAGCAATAATCGGCCATCATATGTACGCCCCAACATCCCTGATAACGTGGTTCAGCATCTCATAAGTCCTGTTGAAACCTTTCACCTTGCTTTTCACTGACAGCTCCTAAATTCGACCGGAAGTAGTCAAGATGTGAGTTGAGGAAATGAAGCTTCAAACTCATATTACAGCCGAGCAATCTGAAATTTTCCAGCATATTTCTGGCAATTTCTTTGTATTGAGGGTCTTTCACATTGCTCAGAAATTTCTTAACAGCCTCTCTGAATCCATTCCACGCATCTTTTTCAATTTCATTCACAGAGCTGATAAAATTAACATCTTTCATCAATTTCTTTATCTGTAGTCCATCAAATACTCCCTCTCGATTTCAGCCTGTGACAATGATGGAAATTTTGTGCATAAGTACTGTAAGTAAAGGCAACTTTTGCTGTGTCAAGTGCTTTCATGAATTGCTTCATCATGCCAAGCTTTATGTATAATGGAGGGAGTACAAGTTTTTGATGATTAACAAGAGGCACATTAGTAACATTTTTTTGATCCAGGTTCCAGTTGCTGCCTCTCAGGCCATTGGTCAGTTTCCCAATGTTTATTCCTCACCCTGCCATCCCATTTGCAAAGAAAACAAGGGAATTTTGTGTATCCTCCCTGTTGTCCTAGTAATAGACCAATGGCCTTCAAGTCACCACATATTTGCCACTCATGGTTGCAGTACTTAATTTTCTCAAGAACACGCTTCAGAGTTTTGTAAGACTCTCTTAGGTTCGTAGAATGTGCAAACGGTATTGAAGCTAACTTGTTGCCATTATGAAGTAACACTGTCTTATGTCTTCATTTGGAAGAATCAATAAAAAGATGCCAGTTACTTGGTTCCTGTGCTTCCCTGCTCAACTGTTGAATAAGGTTACACATATCCACACAAAACACAAGTTGATCTTCTTCTGCGTAGTACTTGTGGAACTGTTTCACGATTCCTATACCATGAAAATGTAATGCCAGGTGATAAATTCTTTTCCTGTGGTCTTGAGCCCAGTAATTCACTTTTTTGTTTTGTGAGGCCTAAATCCCTCACTAAATCATTTAACTCAAATTGATTAAACTGTTGTGGTGAATTGTCAAATTCTTCTGGACCAGAAACCAAATCATTGTCGGAGGTCATGGAGCCGCTTCCAGATTCACTAAAAATTGAGGTCTGCTGGTGGTGTAGGTATGGGTAGTTCGGGCCCATGAGGAATAGGCTGTGTAGCCGAGATCAGCTTTGGATGTTTAATTCCTGCCTTTTTTTTTTTTATTGTGGCCAGCAACTTAGCACGTGCAAAAGTAACAATTGTCATGGCGATTCTGCTGCTCTCTCCATATCATTGGTTTGGCAAACAGCATTGCCTTCCATTTTCCTTTGTACCAATAACGTAATCCCTCAACACAACTGTTACATGCAATATGAGGCGTGAATGATTTATCCTGATCACCAACTGTCTCTTTGAAATATGAATGATGTTGTTTCTGAGTCTATTTTACGTACCTTCTCGTCAAACACATAACACCCACAAATATAACAAAACTTCTGAGGACTTTGTAGACACTGTCTCCTACGTAATCCTGATGAAGTCATACTCAAACTTTTATTTTAGACTACACATATTGAACATGAGTGTGTGTATTAACACAATTTTTCGGCTCAACTGAAGTTGAGATCTATGACAGCTGTAAATGTAAACAAACATCTCACAAGAAGATAGACCTGTCACGTAGAACAAAACTGATAAGTGCTGGGAATATAAACATAAACATCTGGGTGATAAGGGAGGACAGAAGTGAGCCAATTAGGAAGGAAATCAACAACAGATTTAGAATAACATAATGAAACGTAGCAGCAAGTTGTATAAGCTGAATGAATTTAGCACCATAGATATATATGCACATATTATAAAAACTAGATGTAATAATAAAAAATGGACTTCAATTTTTTAAATCAGGGCAATGATTTCCATTAAAGTCACATAATTTCCTTTATACCACAAAATCAAGGCTGACCAGTGTAATTCAAGTTAATTCCCTTTGTTGTCGGAACATTCATCTTCAAAGTGTCCTCTGAATACAAGCTCTTGCTTGCCCAAGAAACAAACATCAAGTCTCTCGATTACAAATCTATTTTGTTTCACAACCACACTACGTTTTATGGCTAGAAGTTGCGCTCCTTCAGAAACTGAATGTTCAATTTGTCCACAATCCAACAACAGAAAACTCTCCTGATTCTGAAGGGGCCTTCTTGAATTCTGGTGTTTCTTGGCTTTTCTGTCAAAACTTTTTGTCACATACACACTCCAAAAGAAGCTGACATTCATTCTTTCTCAATCCTATACCCACCAAACAAAATACACGTGTAACAATACAATTTATTTGTTACAAAGCAACTGTAAGCCAAGGATACTTTTTATACCAAGAAAATTGAAATTTTCTGTTTTGTTTCCCATGTGTGAATCGTTTATCTTTATAAGCACACTTTGTTTCATAAGTCCAGCTTGAAAATGGTTTGTCGTCTAATTCGCAAAATAGAGACACAAGTGTTCCCTCTGCACAAGCCATAATATAAACAGTTAATCACATGCACTCACAAATTATACTACTAAAACAAGTTTTTTTTACACCAGGACTGAACAGCATGTGAAATAACACACAACTTCACAGCTGAGACGAGCCTCAAAGCCACGCTCCTACAACACGTGTAACTGCCTGCCACCCTGCCAGCTGCTGCATGGAAACGATGCTATTTCTAGAAGGCTCCAGTGAACTGTTAAACTGGATGGCATGCATTATGCAGTGAACTCTCCACTTATGGATAGATCAAATGAAACTGTAGTAACATCAAAACAAACTTATAATGTTTTCAACTTATATTTTAACACTAATTGTAAGTTTTCTTAAAATTTTTGGGTAGGTTAAGCCTCAAAAGCCTATGAAGAGCTTTGCCACTGTTATCTACGTTAATTTCAAACTGAAAGAAGTTAGTAACAGTGAAGCTTAAAATAATTTAGAAATTATTTGAGTTCACTAAAAGTGCTATGAAGAGAACAGAAACCACAAAGTTACACATGAACATTATACGAAATCAACTGCAAAGATTATAATGAAGTATACGAGGTGTGATCAAAAAGTTTCTGGAATGACTTCACAACAATGCTGACACTGAGATTTCTTTAATTCTTACCCAGACTGTACATGCAGCGTTCCCTCCCGATAAAAATGAGAAGTCACGTGACTTCCTGTGACCATGCAGTGACAAGGTAGACGCTCTGAAGTGAACATGTGTTTTGCATGTGCTGCGATTTTTCCACATAGCAAAAATGTCAGATTACGAAGAACAAAGAACGAACATCAAATTTTGCTTTAAACTCGGTAAAACTGCAACAGAAGCCTATGAAATGTTAAGAACAGCTTATGGGGAGGAAGTTATGGGCAAAACTCAAGCATTTGAGTGGTTTTCAAAATTTAAAAGTGGTGTGACATCAGTTAAAGATGTAGATCGTTCAGGGCAACCCTGTTCCAGCAAAACTGATGAAAATATCAATCAGGTGAGGGAAATGGTATTAAATGATAGGTGCATTACAATAAGAGAACTTTCTGACTTATTAGGAGTCTCCTTTGGAAGTGTTCAAAGCATTTTGAAAGACAATTTGGACATGAAAAGAATTGCCGCCAAGTTCGTGTCCACCCTGCTTTCAAATGACCAAAAGGAAAGCCGTGTGATTGTCTGTACAGATCTTAAAGAACAGCTACAAAATGAGCCACAGTTTATGGAGAAAATTATTACTGGTGATGAAACATGGGTTTATGGGTACGATCCAGAAATGAAGCAACAATCTTCACAATGGAAGAGTCCTTCATCTCCATGCCCGAAAAAGGCCAGTCCAGTTCGATCCAAAGTGAAGTCAATGATGATTGTGTTTTTTTGACATTAAAGGCACTGTACATAAGGAATTTGTGCCAGAGGGTCAAACAGTGAATCAAGTGTTCTACAAACAAGTGCTGCAAAGATTAAGGGAGAATGTGCGATGCAAACGGCTGAAGAAATGGAGGAGTGGTGATTGGTTCCTGCATCATGACAATGCGCCTGCACACAAAGCCCTTTCCGTTTGCCAATTTTTGGATAAAAATAGGATGAATACTGTTCCCCATCCTGCCTATTCTCCAGATTTGGAACCAGCAGACTTTTTCCTTTTCCCGCAAATTAAAATGCAGCTCCGAGGACACCATTTTGAGGACATTGATGTCATCCATCGCGAATCGCAGAAGGCTCTGAACATGTTGAAAGATGAGGGCTTCCAGAGGTGCTTCCAGCAGTGGTAGAAGCGCTGGGACAAGTGTATCAACTCCCAAGGAGACTACTTCAAGGGCGACAGGGCAGATTAGACAAAACAAACTATTGTGTAGTATTTATGATGTCATTCCGGAAAGTTTTTGATCACTCCTCGTATATTGGTAAAGCAAAAAGGAAGCTCTAAGTCTGCACCAGTGAACACTTATGCCATATGAAATATAACCAAGTAGATAAATCTACAATTGCCACACATTTCTGGGACTTCCATCATGAAATAGATGCAAATACAACCCTTGTAAAACATACCAACCATCCATTAAAGCTAGCCACTTTGGAGAAAATCTTGATCACCAAATTATGAATTTTGAAATCCCACCAATGGAAAGATTCAGCAGATTCATCATGCCTACTTCCACCTTCAGCCCTACAGATGCCACCATCTTGACACCTACCTTCTTGTCCAGTCTTATTGATGATACCAACGTCAGTCAACCTTCATCTAAGGATGAGATCGACAGCTCTCAAAACATGTCCGAGTTTTAAAAAGTGTAAGTGAAGTTGTGTGACAAAAATCGAACTCGTATAATTTCTGAATATTATCTAGAGTCCCCCCCCTCCACCATGAAATTCAGTAAGATTTTTATATTCCTCTACCCAATTTTATAGCATATTTGTCAAGATTCCTGTAAAATTTTATAGAACATTTGATATTAATGCAATATCTCTACAGTTATTAGGCTTATTTAGAATTCCCTTACTTTTATATATTGGGTGAATTATTGCTTTTCTCCAATATTCCGGTATATATCCCATTACATTAATTGAATTAAATAGTCCTGTAAGTAGCTTGACTCTGTTTACGTCACTACACAATTTCTTAATAAATTCCTGGTGGGATTTCATCTATTACTGCTGCTTTATTCTTTTTCATTAATTTCACCTGTTTTACTATCTCTTCATCTCTCGCCTCACTAGTCAATATTTCTATGTAATTCATTCCAAATTCTACCATTTGTTTTGCCTTAATATCACAATCCTCACCAAGTAGGGTTTCAAAATATCCCATCCATTTTACTGGATTGGTATTGGGTTTGGTTACATACTTATTATTCATTGATTTGAAAATTTTTTACTCCTAACTAATATTGTTTTTACTTAATACCCTAACCATGCTACTCTCATTCTTTCTTCTCCACTCATATTTTTTACCTTCTAACAAAAGATGATAAAAATGTCTACCATTTAAATACTCTTGCTTTGTAGCTTTGTCATTTACCTCTCTCCATTTTACCAATGTTTGTTTTATCACTCCTTTTGCTACTTTATATTCTTCATTGAACCATATATCATCCCTTTTTTGTACTCCCCTCCCTTTCTAATCCCATCTCCTGCTCTTTGCATTTATCTATTTAAAGTATTGGTTGCATTCTCTATATCATGATTCTTTAGCATAAAACTTCTCCCCGGTTGGCAGATCTGACCATACTAAGTCTGTCAACTTAAATTTATTGCTCTGTTTCTCCACCCGCCCATCCGTCCATCCGTCCGTCCGTCCATCCATCCATCCACACCTAGTAAACATTTACCGCTTCCCCTGCAATGTCAGCTGCTTTCTCTGATTGTATTCTAATATCCACTACCAGTGGAAAATGACTACTACTTGAAATAAGTTCTGTATCTTAATGTGCACTCCAGGTTAATTGGCTGTAATATATAGCCATTGTTATTAAGTAAAATTTCCCACTACATCTTCACCATATTTACCATTCAAAAGGTCTAGAGTATTCACTTCAATTCAATAAACTTTTCGCTCGCTGTATCTATGCTCTTATCTTTGCTATATCTGACAATCTCTCTTTTACTTAGTTTTTCATTGCCCCCATATTCACATCTTCTAGTCTGTTTTGGTGTTAAAATTCCCCATTATTATTTATTACCTCCATATTTCTGTATTTCTCTGTTAACCTCTCTATGTCACTTTCTAATTGCTTCATTAAGTCAGGGTTATTGTACTGCGAGGAGACTGATGGATTATATACTACACCTAAACATATAGCATTATCATTGATCTGTTTGTCTTCCATTATAAACTACACAGCATTTTTTAACCTTCTCAGGAATTTCTTAACATAAAAATCCATACCCCTTCATTGCCATTTCTCCTTTTATTTCAACATATGTAAAATCATTCATCTCAACATTTTGTTCCCTTAGCCAGGTTTCTACTACTCCCATAAAATCCATCTTTTCTAATAGTTGCTTCATCTTTCCTGTAACAATTTTATTTTTTAAACCCTCACAGTTACAAAAACCTAACCTCCTTACTTTTTTCCTTCCTTACTCTGTTTCTAAATCTCTCTAATACTTTCTTGCTCCGAAACTCTATTCCATTTCCTCTTTGATGTTCCCACTTTGCTGTTCTCCAATATAAGCAGACTGCCGTTTGGCATCCATATTATGCTTTCCTCTCCTTCTGTGCTGCCTCACTACTCTGTGACCATGCCTTCACCCTTCCCTCTGCCAAGCCAACTGCTAGTTGTATTTCCTCCCTCCTCATTAATGTTACTTTCTTTGTTCCTGTTTGTTTCACGTCACTCCTACTTGACATGTGCGCTGTGTCATTTCCCTGCCCCTCTGTACCATTCTCTCATGTAGATTATGTATATTTTGTTTGCCTATCCTCTCCAGTTGTTCTGTGATTGCCCTTTGGACTTCCTGTTGGTACTTGTTCTATCTCCCTGGCTGCTGATGTATCGAGTTGAGTCATCTCCTTTTGCCATGATCTAATGTTCCTTGTTTCATTTTCTTGCACAACTACTCTGTCCATCAATCCACAGGCATAGATTCCGAATAAAGGCCCATTTACCTTCTATTCTTGCCATCTTCGTTTGTTGAATTAATTTCTTCTCCAAAGCTCATTGCTCCACAAGTGTATCCCTGTTTATAAAGATATCCATTCCCTTTTAAATGCTTTGTTTTCTTCAAAACTTCACAAACCAACTGCATAGAAGTAAATCTCACAACTATCATTCTTGTTCCTCTTAATCTTGCCACTCTGAAGGCTTCACCAATCTCCCAGCCCTGTAGCACATTCCAAGTTTTCCTTCCAGAATCTCTTTGACCTCTTGTATCGGCCATACTCCACTACTTTCCTTGACTCCTGCAATGGCTAGGTTGAACCTATGATGCCTCTCCTCCGTAATTTCAATTCTACTTTTGACATTTGAAGAAGTTGATTTTTTGTTACGTATTGTTTTTACGTAAACTTGATCGTTATTTAGCTCCACGCTTGGGAAGCCAACTTGAAGTAGTATTTGCTTCATGTAAATATGTTCACGTAAATTATTAGAACTTGAAGATCATGTATGCTTATGTAATTGCACTTTACATAATATTTATTTTAGTTGCTTTATGGAGTTTACAACACGCTTTGGGAATTTGTCGATTACGTAATAGTTACTGTTATTACGCAATATGCTACTACGTATGAGAAGCTGATTTCAAGATGTGTTTTTTTTTATTACACTCCAAGTTTTAACTATAATATTTAACTTTGTTATTAACACTGCTTCTATATATTATTTATGTTTGAATTTGCCTCGGCTGCATCAGTAATGTTTGTAGAGTCATGTGTCTTAGGCAGGGCGCGGTATGACAATGATTGTAGACATCACAGAATTTAAGTTTTTAAATTCACTTCTTTTATTAATTCTTGCAAATTTTTATAAAGCACTACACTTTTTAAGAACTGTGAGATCTTCAATACTTTCACTTAGCGCGTATACATATTTTACGATTCACACATCTTCCATCTGTTCACTACCAAGGCTTGCCAGCAACTGAGCAACTTTCAACGGTTAAAACCCGTAAGCTTCGGTATTTCAAGTCTCTGATTGGCTAATTCTAGTCCAATAGAATATCTGCATTTTACTTAAACTTTTTCCTTGCTATTGATTGGCTAATTTTAAACTGTTACTGAATTTACCTTATCTTTGCTATAATCATGACTGGTAACTTTTCAAACTCTTAAACTCATTATTGCTACAAGGTTACCTCATTGTTAGCAACTCAAAACTTATTATTCTCACAGCTCTTGCATTATTAAGGTATATAATGTATTCACATAACATTATAAAACATGTTTCACAATAAAAATAAGCATATGCAATGACTGTTACATACATTTAAACAATTATTACATACATATTGTTTCAAGGCGGGCTGTTATTGAATTTACTTATTATTTAATACAATTGAAATTATTCAGGTATTAAAATACTGCCTCACATTCTGTACCTCTATTCTCATATCTTATTTTTTCCTTGATTTCCATTAATTTTTTTTCCACCCCATTCAGTTTGTTTCCTATTCTCTAATCCATGTCCTTTACTGTAAACAAAATTTCTTCCAAGATGGTTTGATTTACATTTAGTCTGGAGTTAATTTCGACTCCCACCAATTATCAATAATATGCCCATTATACATACTAAAAGAAACATATTTACAATCTCTTCATCTTGTTTCTTTTTAAATGCATTCCATTTTGTCGCATTAAAAGTTCCAAACTTCCTCTGTATACTTTGATGCCCACTCCCATTGTTTCTTATTCCCTTTTTCTTTCCACTCCAGGAGCTAACTTCACACATAAGCCTTCCTCTTCCACTGCTGGCTTAGCACTCCAAGCAGTTTATCATTAAAAATGCATGGAAATTACACATTGTATGGCAGCAAAATAAAAGTTACACAAAAGTGAAGATTAATTGCATTATTCTTATTCATAATTCACTTTTGTGGTATAACATTTTCTATATGCAACATAAACACTAATAATTTAAAGAAAGATTTACATCTGCATGTGAATCTTTGTAATCATGGTGTCTTATGTTCTGCAAGGATATCTACCTAATACTCTCACACAAATTTAATAACTACTCTTCAAAAGCAAAATAGTTATTTAATAAAACATATTTAAGTGATATACATATGGCTGAAAACAATTTTTTGAGGCTATGCATTGAGATGCAATAGAATTCACTGGCACACCATGACAGGAGTACACTCTTGCCACTTTTCCTGTGAATTACAAACACCCTAGAGAGAGGCACAGAATTCACTCTGATTGCATTGCATTTCTCTGTGGAACAAATGCTTGCTGGTCAGATAGTGCGCTTATAGGCAAACGCGGGATACTCCAAAGTGACACAGTATATTAAGTTGATGTAGCAGTTTTTTCTTTACAATGTTTAGAGCAGTGTAAAAGCTTAGAGGTTTATGGTGGAGCACAACTTTCCAAAATTGAAAAGCATATAGCAACACAGAAAAGTGATGATGAAATGCCTGCTATGAATTGTTCTAATGAAACCAAGCTGGTAACAGAAATGAGAAAATCCTGTCAAGAAGAGTATGTATAGTGGGGTTAGGATAGTTGATCAACTCTGGTATTTTCTAAGTCACTCTAGCCACTGTGCCACCAGTCGTCCTCCGTGGACTAGTGGTACCATGCTAACCTCTAGTTCCCAAGGTTGCGGGTTCAAACCCGGCGGAGGGCGATGGACTTTTTTCGGGCGTAAAAATCCTTAGCATGGCTTCCTTTGGAAGGGAAGTAAAGCCGGTGGTCCCGTGTTGTAGATTTACGGCATGTAAAAGAACCTCATGCCTGATAAAGAGGCCTCTGAGCAAAATTACCGGTCTTTCACGCCCAATATAGAATGGGACGCTAAGAACCATAGTAGTTAAAGAGCATTCATAAATAAAACTCAATTTAAATTTTACTGTGCCACCAGCATTTTAAGAGGAAACTAGCAATTACTTATTTAAGTAAACCCTGGCCCTTGTCTCAAAATGAAAGTTATCATGAGACACACCATTCATAAAAGTCTCATTCCATGAGAAACAAGACAAATCTTAGGGAAATTAAAAATTTGTGTTTACGATTTTCATATAATTTTATTCCACCAAATATATTAAAGTGAAGCAACTTTGTTTTTATAAAACTTTTGCTATTTTCAAAGTTATTCAAAATCAAACCTTACTGACACTCTACATACTAATTAAACAGTGATAACTTTAACACAAAATAAATTCATTTTTACCCTAACTGAAGGTTAATGATAGCTTTTGGTCTAGCTTCACATATTTAACACCTTTGAAATCATACTTCACTCAGAGGATCACAGATTTTGCCCTCTACCATAGTCAACGTGAGTTCAAGTATAACATTTATGTCCACATCATTAATCTCTGCTTTTATGTGAACCAAAGACTGAATTTGTCCTTAATTTTAACTTTTATACATTTCTATTGTTTCCTTTTCATACAATTCACTGGATGACAGTCTTGAAGGGAAAGAACAAGGGTTTTTGAAAGAATTTTGCTAATGAACAGAGCTGGAAAGACACCAGAGAAATAACAAGTGCATCTGAATTATCGAGTTCTAGATTATCAGTCTCAAAACATTGTTTACGTACACTTTGGTTGCTGCTACCCTCTTAACCACATTTGAACCCATCATTGCAAATAATGCACTGTTTTATTACATTTTATTGCATAGTCACAATTTACTGAATACTATCATCTACAACTGAAAGCAGTTTTTTTTTCAGCAGACTTCTGTCACTTTGATAGCATCCTTTGGTGGATAGCACTGAACTTTCACTGCTAAATTATATGACACATATACTCTTCCCTGATTTTATACCAATTTTTATACTGCATACTTGCCAAATTGCTGAAATTGAAACCAGTAAAAACCTTTCTTCATTCAACAAAGGGTAATAATTTTGTGATGACAAGAAATTTGGAATGTGTAAAATGTTCAGTGCAGTAAATGTACAAAAATTACATATAAGCCACAACAATTAAATAAGAACAAAATATATTCATTAACCTTTTTCAAGCAGAAGACAACTGTAGTACACAATTATAGATGCTGCAAATTGCGGACATCAAGTGGTTAAGAGATCACTATTTACAAAACTTTACTATTAATTTGGAAGTGTTGTTTGCAGATATTATTCTACATCATGGCATCAAGAAATACATTTAACGCTGTGGCAATAGATGCAGAACATGTTTTCTGCTGTAGTTTTGTTAGCTCTTTTCAGAAAGTTTATTCTGAATCTGTTCATAGCATACAATAGTGCTGCCATATTCAATTGAGAAATTGATTCCAATAAACATCAGTGACCTGAAGTGTGATCTATTCTATCTCATATGACTAAAAACACATTCACATCATCATTACTGTGAGGAATAATTAAAATTGCCAGCATAACTGATGCTGTTTTATCATAATTTAACATTCCATCTCACCCATGAATACAAGCTAATCTTGCCAATTTATTATTTTCCCCACAGAATGGGATGGCTCAAACGGTAGCATTGAGGCTTCATTTGGGAGGTCCCAGGTTAGATTACCATTGGAATGGCCACTCTGACTTTTAAGGTTTTTCGTGCTTTTTCCAGGTTGGTAGGAGAATGCTGTCATGGATTCTATACAACCATATATTTTCCTGCCCCTCATTTCCTCTTATGGTTTGCAGGGCCTGGCATGATGGTTGGTGGTATGTGGTACTTAAAGGTCACAGAGATGCATCAAGGAGAGAACCGTTTCTTCCCTGCCAAAGAACCTTCTGTAGAAACCTAACCATCTGTTCTCCCAGAGAGGGAGCGAGAAGTGAAGGGTGTCTATGGATATTCTATATGGAAATGATAAAGGCCCCACTGCACTGCTCTACCCTTCATATTCTCTCACCTTATCTCTTCCTCCCAGATGTTTAGTGGACGCAAATGGCCTAGCCTTGGCTGAGGTGCTAAAATCTTTCCCTAATTCTAAAGAAGTGATCAGAATGCAAATTTTATCCCCTTATCTGATATTAAAATAAGAAGGAATTTCCCATTTTATAAGAATCCTTGAACACCTGAGAGTACTGTTAACTTCTGTAACACATGCTGAAATTCTTCCTGGTACCACAGATAAAAATATGTATTACATAGCACAGAACACCTCTTCTTGGGCTATACACAGACTTCTAGCCCATACTTTTAAGTTTCATCCCACGAACTATAAACAAAAACTATAACAAAACTATTAAACATATTCTGTAGCAATAGAACATCAATAAGATAAATACTTAACATGGGGGAGTTAACTTTACATTCACATCATCCATTATTGAATGTTTATGCCTGTTTACCGCTTACTGATTACAGCTGGTTATCACTAGAGGTTCAATCAAATTTTAAATCCCACAAAAGGAAGTTTGCATGCTGTGCACTTTGTTGCAGCCCAATGAAGGGGAACAATGCTGTTCATGAAGGATAGAAGTACAATTAACATTTGGTCTATCAGTACTGTATAACAATTAAGACGGTATATTCAGATTGTAATCTTAAGTTTGCAATAAGTCTTAAAACTAATTTTCACCAACTAATTAAGGTATAATGCACTGGAATGCTTTATCATGTCTGTGGCGAAAATTGGTTATACTTTGAATCTGCCCACAAACCATAAAAATAACTCCAATACTGTAAGGTTGTAAAAATGCCTCCACTTCCATACATTTTACGGGCAAACCATAAAATTGGTATGAAGTCTTTAAGAAATGTTATTATCTGAAGCACAGCCTAAGGTCTTTTGTGCATGGTACAGTTTTGGTGATGCAAATCGAGGTGACTTGAAGACTATTTTATATTTCCTGACCTTTATGGTGATGTTTCCACAATATCTTCCATAATTTCAAAGGCATCACCTTTACCGGAAGCTCTAAGGTAACCCTCAGTTACAAATATAAGCTCTTCATAAGATCTCTTATGTCCCCTCCCCTCCTGAAATTCTAGGTTTTACAGATGCAAACCCTTTATCCTTATTACACAATTTGAATATATTCTCAACCAAACATTAATTTGTTAGAAATCTCTATTCTTTTTTGTTATAATGTTTCTATCTTATTGAAATCATCCTTGAGATGACTTATTTGTTCTCAATCTTTCTTCAGAATTCTTTTCAATACTTTTCTACAAGAAATGTTTGCACTACAAAATCCCAGAATGCATCATAGATGGATTAATCTGCAGCATCTCTCTAAAAAGCTTGCATCCTTTTCTCAACCAACCATCCACCAATTCAGAGGAGTTATGTCTGAAAATATATATTTATTTCTTAAAGAGGTGCACCTAAGGACTCAATCTAAGTTGAAGTACAAGGAGTGGCAAATAAGAAACCGGACCTGATTGTTTACTCATTTTCCGCCACTTTGAGGACAAAGAGAGGTATAGGGAAAATCTGCCACAGAAACTTACAAATTGTAGACAGAATTTTATGGAGCTCATTGCCTATCTTGTATGCAAGTTTTCAAGTGGTTTAAGAAACTTATGGAGGGTAGGGAAGATATTGGAATGATCCAAAATTGGGCTGTCCTTCCACTATGAAATCTGAAGAGAATTGGAGAAAGTCACTATAATTACTTAAGAATAAAGGCCCCACTGAATAAAGGACTGAGCATTTGAGTAGTTGCTAAACTATCCAATATCAATAATGAAAGAGTTAGATTTTGCACAATGATCTGGGCATGGGAAAGGTGTGTGCTATAATGGTGCCAAACATTCACACCCACATCAAAGGAACATAGTGAACTGCTGGGTTAACATTCCTGAAAATAATCCTGATTTGTTCAAAAATGTAATTACATGCAACAAAACTTTGACTTTTCAATATGATCCAAAGACTAAGTGACAATCCATGCACTGGAAGAGCCCCCAATCCCCCATGAAGAAGAAAGCGTGCATGAGCAAATAAAAATTCAAAGCAATGATTGTTTTTATTTGATATTGGGGGTTAATCAAATGTTTATTGGGTGCCTACAGGTCAAAATGTCTATCAGGTTTATTATAAAAATGTTTTTTTGACCCTCCATGAACTTGTGCAATGAAAGAGGCCAGACTTGAGGAAGAATGTCTCATGGATCGTCCACTAGCCCACAAAACACTATCTGTGAAGAGTTATTTGGCCAAAAACAATGTTCCAGTGATGGAACATTCACCACATTCACTGGACCTAGCAGAGTTTAACATTTTTCTCTTCCCAAAAGCGATGCAACTGTTAAACAGCATAACACCAGATGATCTACTGCACTGCTTCCAACAGTGGAAAATTTGCATGGAGTGGTGTAGGGACTGGGGAGGACTACTTTGAAGGGGATTAACATTGCCATAGATTTTTTTTTCAATAGAGGTGTTAGAGCGTGAATCTTGTTTCTTCACTGCCACACCTTATACATGCTCTTTGCTTCAAAACAGAGCAAGAAAGAAGACTGAGGAATGAAAACGTTTTCTGAAGTCTACGCAAATTTTATTACATTTAAAATGGCTATTATTTTTGCATAGGTCACATACTTCTTATTACACAAAAGGCAGTGTTCAGCCACTAACTGCAACTCCTACAAGCAACAGTACTCACCCAAATGAATTGGTTCTTCTCACACTGACCCCACTTAGTTGTTAGATGGGAAGTGCCTAGCTAGCTGCTGAAGAGGAAGTTTGTGCCTGGTAAGAGCTCCTGTTCTATAGTGCAAACAGGGAGTAAGTAACATTGGGAGTGGACAATAATATATGCACAGCTAGAATTGGTTTATTTGGAAATAAAGGGAATGCACAGTTTTGAAAATGGAAAAGAAATTAATAACATTTTTGTTAATGATTATGATGCCATTCCTGATAATTGGAGGTATTGAGATGAATCCTGAATCAGTTAAGAACCATGCAGTTTTGGAGCAGCTCTTAATAAGATGGGAAGGATGGAGGAGCATCTAAGTAATGAAATTAACATTTCTATGAAGGAAATTAAAGAATAAATTAAGCAGGAAATCAGGGTATGAACACAGAAATGCAAGCTTAGAATAAACAAAATGGAAGAAAGATTCTGAAAATTGACTGGGGTAAAAGAAAGAGGAATTTGGCCTATTCAAGAAGTGATAGAAATTTTAGAAAGAAAGCTAGGAATGAAACAGTATGGCTGGAGTTTGCAGATGCCTAGTGGATTAGAACACAAAGGGGAAGAAAGATAATGAGTGCCAGATTTACATTGTTCCAAATAATGTACAAGGTGCACAGTTGAACCAAAATGTTAAAAGGAACACATACTTATTAACAGAGATTTGTCAACAGAACACAGGCTTAAGTTCCAATTGGTGCAACAAATGAAGGCGAGAGCCAAGGGAAGGCACGTGTAAATACATAATTTCCAGCTTTGGATAGATGGAAGAGCAATTGCAGATGAGATAGAGTGAAAGGACAATAACAAGAGAGAAGAGGGTATGAATTGGCAAATTTTAAGGCTGATTTGTGAAACACAATGGGAAGGAGAGGAGGAGAGTCCAAGGGTCAGAGCAACAGATTAGACAAATGAATGTGTACCAGCATTGTGGGAAATGGAGAGCAATCGAGGTTATTGCCTACTGGGCGAGCCAATGTTATTGACCATGGAAAATACCACACGATGAAAAGTTCACACAAGCGAGACAGCTGACACATCAGACAGATCAGAGCACACGAGAGGCCAATGACATCAATAGGTCATACAGCATCACCTCAACATCCAGAGGGACTTATTTGAAACTGAGCAGGCAGTTCCAGCCAACATGGCAAGAAAAAGAGGAGAGTGTGACTGGGTGTTATTAATAGAAGCCAGAGGAAGCTAAAAGAATTCAGATACACAGCAGGTTCACAGCAGAAGTAAGCAGGAGGGGAGGGTATTGTAAGGCTAGCTTTGTGGAATTGTAAGGTTTACAAAGAGAAATGAATTAAGGTCATGTTAGAGGTATTATGAAGGGAATCCAGATTTTAGCTGTAGTTGAAACTTTGCTGGAAGAAGCAGCTCAAATAGGAATAGCAAATTTCGCATTCATTTATAAAACAGGAAGGAGAAAGATGGTAAGAGGAAGTGTGTCAGGGGACTTGGGGGAATTGATAAGAGTTATAAAGTTTAAAGAGAGGAAATCTAAGATAGATGTAGTAATGTAGTTCATGTTGGAAAATTGGGAAATATGTCATGGAATAACATATAACCCTTACAAAACTTATGATTTCTATAATCCTCTGTTCTTCTGAGGAATGGAAGACATAATGTAGGAAATTAAGAGTGAATTTGCACTGACTGAATTTCTGATAATGGGGAATTTAAGTGCAAGATGTGGAGATTCACAAGTTAGCAGGAATAGCAGCTCAAAGGGGATGAGATAAGAATGGATGGCAAGGTTTTTGCAACAGAATTAGTAAAGATGAAATAATGAATGAAGAAGGCTCAAGTTTTGCGAAAATATGAATTGTTTTATATTAAATGGGTTTTGGAGGGAGGACCAGGAAGGTGAATTTACATGTGTTAGTGGAGTTGGCCAATGTGTAGTGCATTACGCTCTGTGTAGTTAAGATTTATTGTCTTTGATAGCTAATTTTAGGCAATCAAATGTTTCTGGTAACATGAGTATTTCACTGTTAATTAATGTAAATGAAGTGCTTAACTTAGAGAACAACTATGCTGTGAAAACAGAACATTACTAGTGGAATAATGGGAGGCTTGATGAGTGTTAGAAGGTGATAAATTATGAAATGTCAAAATTATACACATATGGAATCAATTCAATGGCGAATAAGTTTAAGGAAACTGTAGCATTGGAGATGGAGATATATATTTATATTAAAGTAGGCAGACATAAATATAAGGAAAAATAGTTCAACAATTGTAATGTTTAATAACTTGTTTGATGACTAGTGTATGAGTGTGCAAAAATAACCTCAATCAAACTGGTACAGTGACTCTGATATTTTGAGTAATTCAAAACAGAAGAGAGGGTTTTAGTCAGATGGAATCTTGAGCTGACCTGTGATAACATAGAGGTTCTTGAACTGACCTGTAATTATATAAAGGAGTTGGGTAGACTATTTTCAAAATAAGTTTAAAAAATAGGTAAGAAGTGGTGGGTATTGTTGGTCTACCAGAAGAATTGTTTTTAGCATTAGACTCCTGTGTTTGACTGGAATTTTGGATGGAATAAGAGATAATAAACATATTCCAAAGAGTTGGAGAGTGCCAATAATTCAGCTCATTTATAAAGGAAAGGGAAGTGAAGATGTTCCAAGTAATTACAGAGGAGTGGCATTGCTGCCAAATTTGGGGGAAATTTTTACAGGAATCTTGGCAGAGAGAATGCAAATCTGGGCAGAAGAGAGCCAAGGACTGTCACCATTTCAATCAGAATTCAGGAAGCAAAGGAGGACAGTGGACAACATATATATGACATTATGGCCCTGTAAGTTTAGCTAATATGCCAGCTACAGAGAACAGAGAAATCCCAGGTTTATAGTATGCCATATGCTGATGATTTAATGGTGGGATCAGTATCTGAAACTGGATTGTCATGCCATATTTGAAATTGAAAGATATTCTAAAGTATGGGGTCTTAAAGTGAACCCAAGAAGTCAAAAGTATATTAAAAAAAAAAAAAATAAATAAATAAAAAAGGAGGAAAGAAACTGAAAAAAAAAATCACAAGATAGTTCATGGGGTAAATAAATTCAAATAGTAGAGGATTTCATTTACTGGGTATTAAACTAAGCAGGAATGGGACTGGGTAAAGCAGAAAAAGTGAGCAGTAGCCAAAGGAAAATCAGCAAGGGGATTATTGAGAAAATATTTATATATAACACGAATTATGAAGGTGATATAGCTTGAAAGGTTGTATGCAGCCCTAATGGAATCAAAATGGGCATATGGAGTTGAAATATGGGGGTTACAAAATGGGTGGGAGAAAATGAATTTTATATTAAGAGCATTTTGCAAAGTAATGCTAGGAGTGCCTCAGAACACAGCTAATGCAGGATCACTTTTAGAATTGAGCAAAGTCAATGTAAAAGGAAAGATGATGGAAAGAGTAATAAAAATATTGAAACTGGGTAAGTCAATTGTTCAGAAGAAAATATTTTAAAATGTTTTAGAAAAACATCATAGTTACGAGAACTGGCTGAATAAAAAATTAAGGGTCAGTTTGATACGGTAATTTGTATCACAAATTACTTAAATGTAAATAATGATTGTAATATGAATATGTATTTTTATGTGACATTGATTTTAGATGTTTATTAATTGTAATTATTATTGGTAAATAATAATATACGGCTTTACTGAAACTGTCAATAATAACGCAATAATGCAGCAATGGGGTGAGTTGTTTATCATTACCGGGAACCAGGAAGTTACGTAATGTTTCGCGCCTTTTCGGTAGAAGCTTCTAGAACATTTCCTAAAGCAATATGTATTAGTGGTTTTCATTGGATATTAAAATAGACGCTAATGTTGGCGCGTTTTATTAGCCAATAGCAGTTCATTTATAATCTTTAGGCATGTCGAGGAGTGGGTGTATATAAGCCGAGTCCGAGGTAGAGCTTCCTCCCAGTTCAACAGAATTCTCAACACACTACATGTCGGTCTCTCAGTTCATCGTCAGTCAGTCCTTCAGTTCATCAAGTTACACGCAGCATAATTACGAGAATTATTATAAAGTTAATTCTACACAAAGTTGAAATACATAGTTAAAAGTGATAAGTAAGAAGTTATTACAAACAGTTTCAGTTTGGCGAGTATCCAGATTAATATGTAAAAGTGTTTGTGAACGTGTTCGGCAATAAAAATTATAAAACCAATTTCTTCGTCAGTATAATTTCTGGATAAAAGATTCCTTTCCGATTCACACCCTTACATAGAGATACATGTCCTACCAAGATAAGATGATAGCTAGCCGGAGGACAATATACAACACTTTAAATTCTTTCGGAAACTAATTGATACAAATTGCTACGCCAGAGGGAGCTACGAACCAAACAAAGAATGACGTCACAAGATGGCAACACATGAAGTCACACAACCTTAATACCGCATCAAATTGGCTTCCAAACGTGGTGCTATAATTAATGTTAAACACATTGTAACATTAATACCACTTCATATTGGCGCCCAACGTGGGGCATAGTGACCAGGAAAGGATCAACATAACCAGGAAGGAATGAATGGAGCAGTGAAATGATCTACAAGACGCAGATTGGACATCGTAATTCCGAGATTACGAGGCAACTGGGAAATTCAAACTACAGGACAAGAAGACTACGCAGTTTCATCGAAGCGACATACAAACCTAGGAGAATGGGGCAGAACGCTGGACATCAAAGCTACATCAACAGACAGCATCACAAAGGTCAGGTGATTGTAATTTTTTTTTAGAAAACAAAAACAATGACTACTAATAATATTGAAGAAATAATTATGGAGGGAGATAGTGTAACAGTTAGCTGTAATTCAATACAGGATACAGAAAATAGCTTAAACAATGTAGTATCTGATGGAGGAAATGTTAGTGCAGAAAGTAAGAATAGAATAGCAGGAAATATTACTATTGATGCTGGTATGATGAAGGAAATTATGGAAATGCTGAAAAATTTGAATGAGAATATAAAAAAGAATAATGAGAAAATAGAACAAAACAGGGAAGATAGTAGTAAGAATATTGAGAAATTAGAGCAAAAATTAACTCAGAGTATAAGGGAAGATATGCAAAAGAATAATAGGGAATTAAGAGAAGATATTGATAGGAGTTTAGAACAAAAACTAACTCAGAATAATGAGAAATTTAGGGAAGATATTGGTAAGAGCTTAGAACAAAACAGGAAATCAATTGAAAATATTGGTAGGAGTAATGAGATATTAGAGCAAAAGGTAGATCAAAGCAGTGGAGAAATTGAAAAGAAAGTTATGAAGCTGGATAGTAGTATGCCAAAAATGAGTGATGAAAATGAGGAAGTAATAGCAAGTGAGATAAGAGAAATTTCAATGAAAATGTTAAACATGAGTAGGGAAAGAGATAACAAAGAAAGTGAGGTTAATACTAAAAGTGAGGTTAATGTAGAATGTACAGAGTTAGGAAGTCAAATGAGTAGTATTTCAAGTGAGTTAAGAGAGATAAAAGAGGTTAGGAATGTAGATGTAAATCAGGCGCAAGTTAAATTCAGAGGGGAGATATCAGAAATACAAAATGAGACAGTAATGCAAAGAAAGAAATTGTACCAAGATGTTCAAAATGAAAACTCCAGTCCAGTACAGTTTAGTACAGATTTGTCAGAGTACTTTCAAATTAAAGAGATAGCAGAAGAATTGAAAATGAAAGTTGTTAAAAGATGTATTGTTCAGGAAACTTTAGATGGTTTTCAAATGTTATCATGTGATGAAATTTCATATGAATACAAGAGGTTATTCATGAACAAAAATTTGAAGGTTAGGATACGGCTACGAGTAATGTTTAGCCACACACAATTTGATCCAGGAGGGTAAATAGCAATGAGATGTAAAGTAAATGCTGGATAGGTAAAGATAACTTGCAGAGAAATGTATTGGAACGTAAGAGGGTTAATTATTTATATGTCATTTGAAAAGAGAAATAAATTATAAAATAAAAAAAAGAGAAATGTTAAAAAAAAAAAAAAAAAAAAAAAAAAAAAAGAATTAAATTTTTAGTAACTGTAACAACATTTGAAAATTAAGAATGCAAAGATTGAAACTTAATATGATATTAAATTAAAAGTACATAAATATAATTCCAAAGAGTATTGTTAAAATAAAGTACAAAATAACAAATATGGGTAAAAATAATAATAATAATAATAATAAAAAAAAAAAAACAAATACTTATGTAGCAAACAGAACATGTGAAACATTGCCTAGATTTAAGAGATGTAAATATATGTAGAGGGTGAATATTTTGGTAAATATGTATGATAATTACAAAAAAATCTTAAATGTATAAATTTTTGTCAACAACTTAAAGTAAACAATTTGGTAGCAGTGATTAAATAATTTAGGGTAAAGTATTTGCTATATAAAAAAAAAAAATTTGTGATGTCAGATTAATATCTAAATTAATTAAACCAAAGCCAGTAAGTAGTGGCGAGATAATAAAGAAAACATATGTCGTGTGTTAAATGCGTGTGAAGTGTTAAGTGAAAGTGATAGCGTGTGTTCCAAGAGTTAGGAGACTAAAAACACAATTAAAAAATTTCCAAACAAGTTATAAATATTTATAATTATGTTTCTAGTGGGGCATATGATACGGTAATTTGTATCACAAATTACTTAAATGTAAATAATGATTGTAATATGAATATGTATTTTTATGTGACATTGATTTTAGATGTTTATTAATTGTAATTATTATTGGTAAATAATAATATACGGCTTTACTGAAACTGTCAATAATAACGCAATAATGCAGCAATGGGGTGAGTTGTTTATCATTACCGGGAACCAGGAAGTTACGTAATGTTTCGCGCCTTTTCGGTAGAAGCTTCTAGAACATTTCCTAAAGCAATATGTATTAGTGGTTTTCATTGGATATTAAAATAGACGCTAATGTTGGCGCGTTTTATTAGCCAATAGCAGTTCATTTATAATCTTTAGGCATGTCGAGGAGTGGGTGTATATAAGCCGAGTCCGAGGTAGAGCTTCCTCCCAGTTCAACAGAATTCTCAACACACTACACGTCGGTCTCTCAGTTCATCGTCAGTCAGTCCTTCAGTTCATCAAGTTACACGCAGCATAATTACGAGAATTATTATAAAGTTAATTCTACACAAAGTTGAAATACATAGTTAAAAGTGATAAGTAAGAAGTTATTACAAACAGTTTCAGTTTGGCGAGTATCCAGATTAATATGTAAAAGTGTTTGTGAACGTGTTCGGCAATAAAAATTATAAAACCAATTTCTTCGTCAGTATAATTTCTGGATAAAAGATTCCTTTCCGATTCACACCCTTACATAGAGATACATGTCCTACCAAGATAAGATGATAGCTAGCCGGAGGACAATATACAACACTTTAAATTCTTTCGGAAACTAATTGATACAAATTGCTACGCCAGAGGGAGCTACGAACCAAACAAAGAATGACGTCACAAGATGGCAACACATGAAGTCACACAACCTTAATACCGCATCAAATTGGCTTCCAAACGTGGTGCTATAATTAATGTTAAACACATTGTAACATTAATACCACTTCAAGTTGGAGAAGAACGAATTAGGAGAGGTATGGGTACAAAAATATGGCACTGTACAAGGGTTTTGGAAATATGTCTGCTCTAGGTATAAAGATATGGATAGACGAAATGTATGGGCTGAGGTGAATGAGAAGAGGACATTAGCTTTTAATAAAATGACAGAATCAAGTAAAGAAAAGTATTTAGATATATGTAATAGAAAGGAGAGGGAAGCCATTATATGGTTCTATCTAGGTGTATGGTAACTAAGGAGCCTTGGGAGTAATGTGATGCAAGATGTATGTCCAATTTGTGGGGATAATGAAATTGGAGTACATATTCTGATGGAATGTAGGGAAATGCTGAATGGAAGAAAAAACTAATCAGAGATAAATGGTTCAGAATAGATTTGTAGTGATTAAGGAAATGTTCATGTATCAGTCTCAGTTAAGGCAATTAAGGGAATTCAGAATGAAATGGAAATGTCAGTCAACATAAGCTAATAATCATAATTTAATTTTGTAAATAGGGTGATATTGAATGCAGAGTAAAGAACAGTGGGAATATGTAATAAAAATGGAATGCATCATCAGATATCTATGGGACAAGTGGCCAGGCACACTTTCTATACACTGCATCATATAACTGGCCTAGCACTAAATACATAAATAAATTAATTAATAATAATAACAACAGTAACTGTTAAATACTTATTACATGTTTTAAGACCTATTAGCCTCATCTTCAGCTGTAGATCAAGTCAGAAACAAATCCTAAGTGTGTAACTACTAAATGATGTTAATGTCATAAAAAAGCGAAGTTATTTTGTTACTTGATTCTTTAACTTCTCTGTTATTAGCTTCAAAATAAAAAACAAAATCATCAAAATTATTTCTTCTTCGACAAGTAATCACAAACAGAACTTTTCATTAACTGACATCATAAGGCAGCACAGCAGAGGTGCTAACTCTCGAGTTAATGTTAAAGTTATACTCTTTCAGCATGATGCTGGGGCTGAATATTGACACTGATAAATAAACCTTGAAAAATAATATAGGTTCAAAGGTACTTTAGTCACCTTAGTATTTCAACTACCCCTCCCTAGATTTGATTCCTGGCCCACTGAGGGATAGGAGGATTTTCCTGAAAATTTTGCCTGGCATCCTTAAGCTGTGTCTGACTCAAGTATGAGATTCCTTATTCATCTCTCTCTCTCTCTCTCTCTCTCTCTCTCTCTCTCTCTCTCTCTCTCTCTCTTTTATTATGAATTATGCTCTCTCCTGAAAAGGGATTGTTTTGGATTCAGGGGACCTCAAAAAGTGTATTTCTGATGAAATCAGAATACTGAATTTTTGGATGGAATGCAGTACTTACTTTACACCACAGGTAAGCAGTAGAGAGAGCAAAAGATGTTGAATAACAATACTGTGTAACAATATTCACTTTTCAAAAAACCTGAACTTAAAAGAATTTTTCAGAAAACCAGTTCACAATTTTCTTAAAGTTCAGATTTTCTCAGTACCCTATTTTATGCCCAGGTGCCTCAGTTATTTCAATTACATAACATTCACATCATTATATGTACCCTAAGACATTGAGAGGCACAGCTATTTTTCTCTAAGACAGAAAGCTCTTAAATGCAATAATTTGCTACAACGTTTTAGCTATGACAAAGTGCAGATATGTGACAAATGGTTCCAAACCATCGGTTTTTCTTTATTAATAAACTTTCTCATACTTTACTTTCTCTATCGCGTAGTACTTAGAGGAAGCATTCAACACAAAAATCTGATATTGAGATTTCATAAGAATACGTATTTTGAGGCCCCTGAATAAAAATAAAAACGAAAAAGCATTTTTAAAAAATGGTCAGTGTGTTTATGTGTGAGCAGCACAATTGAAAAATGTAATGTAAGCTAAATACCAAATATGGTACTTAAGTTTGTACCTTCCAAAGATGTGACATGAAGATTTTCAAGAAAATCCCCCAACCACAAAGTACCTTTTATATGAAAAATGTTTCAATATTTTTATTTTTGGAAAATGGCTGTAATGATTTTGATTAAAGTGCCATAGATTTAAGACATTTACATGACAAAACATATATCTTGGATTTTCTGGGAATAACCTGTGAAGTCTTCTGTATTTGAAACAAATTTCCTATAATTTTGTCTAATTGGTGAACCTATGAGATACACAAAAAATTACTACGCAGAAAATGTAGATCTCTCAAAACACACAAGTTATTTAAAATGACATTTTTTATGACATTAGTCATTTCAGATATCCGTTATTATTAATCTGAATTCTTCAGTACACTGTCATTTTTTAAAAGTGCTATTACTATTCAGTTGTTTCTTGCAATACCATGAAAAGAGTGCGGAATATTTAAAGTCAGCATACAGCAACCCGCATTTAAAATTTTGCAATCACTTTGGTTTCCTATATCCACCTTGTAACTATAACAAAATGTGTCAAGAAACTATTTCTGTCAATGTTTATCACCACTAATATGAAGTAAATAGAAACATGAGCTTTTGTAAGAATCGTTGTGGAAGCTACCCTCCCCTACAGTTTTTAATGGGTACTTATATTCAATTCCTTATAGAAAAAACCATGTCCACCCCTAAAAAAGATAAGTCATACAAAATCAGTTAACAAAGATACAAATAAAATGACTTTTGCCTTTATTTCTAAATGTTTAATGCATGAATTGGCCTACTCACATAATTTTGGCTTTCACATTTCACTTCTGATGGTACTCCAAAAAAAAAAAAATGCTTCACAATGCACAACGGAAGATCACACCATCTGCATTTATAAGTTGTCTGTTTAGTTCAAGATATAGCTCTTCTCTTTTTCTCACTACACAAAGCACAGATTTTCACATGATCTGAGGGTTTCTTTAAGTGATGAAAAGGGCCAGAGGATGCAGTTTCTGATATGCAAACGTCTTTTCCTACATGTACACTTGTTAGACGTAAATGCTCCTATAAAGTGGTGCACCGGGCTTTTCTTGGTACCATGAGCTGCATATGCTGCTCAGTTTGTGAGGTCATAACAAACAAGGAAAGTATTTGGGCTCAAACAAACACATTTACACCACAATCCCATGAGAGATCATTTAAAGGTCCCTTATTGCACTGGTGATATTCCTTTATCTGCAAACCTCTGCAGTCGCCCATTACAGGCCTCCGAGTATGCCATGCCAAATTTGACCTTCGCCTGCCGCTACATGCCAGTAGAGACAATGCAGTGTGTATGTGAAGTTGCATTTTGTGAAGTTATTTGTGTAGTGAAGCATCAGATGGAATGGCAATTGGTAATCAACCCTATTAATGTATTGCGATTGGTTGAGATGAAGTTATGTCAAACTCTTCTTCGTGAAGATGGTATTGGTGAAGAAGATGAATAATTTGCTATGTTTTCTGGTATCTATTATAGTGCAAAAATATTATCACCAGTTAGAAACCCATACTGTAGATAACACTAACACATGATTATGATGCTATTGATGACAATGCCGTTTCTATGTTACAAGGTTTAAGGAACATTTTCGAAACATCAAATCCAGAGAATAAGAAAAATCAGCAGTTGCAGCACATTTATGGATATAGGGACATGAAATTGAGAACACAGTAATCACTTGTCAAGCAAGCACAACAACCTACTGAATTAAACATTGGGGAGAAAATATTTCTTTGGAAATTTCGTCCAAGGTTAATGAATTTCGACATCCCTATGGACAAAAATTTGATCACTAAACTTGTAGAACCACCACTAGAGGGACAAAGAGACATCTGTAATCATCAGAGGAAAGCCAACCAGTTGCAATCAGCTGACGATGAAGTGGTTCCTCGAAACCAGTTCTGAAGTATTTAACCTATTTTAGAGAAATTGTATATTTGCAACCACTTCTATGTATTAATTTAATCTTCACTATGTCTTCCGATTTAAAAGTAATCTATATATGCTTCCAAGAACCAAATGGAAAATTTGGACCCCGTGTGTCAAAGGAAATAGAAAAACAATGCCCTCAAATGTCTTCGTAGATGCAAGTGTGAGCAGGAAGATGATGAAAGAACATCTGAAGACGTTTTTTCTGTCAGTTTTGAGTCCACAATTGTCAACAAAGTCACTAGTACTTTGCGACTCCTGATCTGGACAAAGGATGAACAAGTATTACTGGAAGCCTCTGGAGGAAAAGATGTGGATTTAAAAATCATTCCACCTAATTACAATGTATGCAAAACCTCTGGACGTGTACAGACAATATAAAATATATGCCAAGAGAATAACAGACTTTCTTAAACTACGTTCCAGTAACATGCAGCCAAAATTGCATGACAGATTCTTTATCATGAAATTGCATTCTGTCATTTACAAACAATTATCTGTGGAAGTATATCGACCAATGCTTTGTTACACATGGGAGAATGCTGGCTACGATATTGGTGAACGTGTGGACAACTTCAAAAAAGTTACTGATCTGGCGTTCAGCACTCATATTATAAAATGTGCAGTTATGACATGTGATCAACTTGCTTTTCTTCACTGTGCATTTTGTAGTCATTCATATCGCATTGAGCATGTTATTGAAAGTCCTCACTTGCATTTATAGTTAAGATATCTGCATTGCATTTGGCTTCTACAATGACATCTAGAGCACGTTTGCAGAGTTTTGCAGAAAAAGACACTCACCAAAGTTCACAATACATACATTGAGTAAAAAATGTAATATGTACAAAATCTTAGCACAGTTATTACTGATGCCCCATCTTCGCTTGTTTCCAAGTTGTTCAACATCCATTGTCCACAGACATTGTCTTTATCATCACCCTCCTCCTCCTCTTTGGATGAAAATGGAGAGTTTTCTATCAGTACTTTCATCTAGAATTTCTAAAATTTCTGCATCTGTTAAAACATTTATGAGATGTACGAGACATAGAGGCCATTGTCTCAAACTAATCTGAGCTTCAGTAAACTTCTTACATTTGACACTGAATATGTGAGCTTTGTGTCAGTATTTAGTGCTTATTTATGCTCATACGGCTGCAAGAATGCTTGCTAAGCAATTACATTACATTAGGTTTCAGCCAGGTGCTGTTTCATTCTCACAATATAACTGCTAAACACACACATGAGCAAGAGCGCTTTGGTACATTTAAATTTTGAGCACTTTAGAGCATCAGGGATGGCAAAGGTATTTAATGCATCAGACTTTTTAATTATTGTTTTACTTCTCAGCTGCAAAAACAACAAATGCAAAACAGAGCTTTTCTGCTTATAAGTACATCAATTCAACTAGGTCACAATTGGATTAGCCAATATGAAATAATGCAGTCCCAACTGGATCCTCATGAAGCTTACCAGGTTCCAAGATTTGCTATTTTAATTTAGATTTGTGAAATATTAAATAACTCCTACCTTTATGCCTTTTGTAATTAAGTTTTAAAGTTTTATAGAAGAAAGGGGTATCTTCATACTTTTTATGTTAGTATATGCATGTTTCTCTAAATAATTCATTTTCGTGTACATTTTGCAGGCTCAAAACAAGCTTCAAACTGTTATTTAACAAAAATATAATGGCCTTGAGCATGAAATTTGAAGTTCATGAACAGCAGCTATGACCTTCTGTTCCAGAGAGCTTTTTAGTTTCAAAGTCTTTTACCAGCTCTCCATGGCTTTTCACTGTAGTGGTAACAATGAAGCTTTTCTTAGGACTACAAGCTCTTAAGTCAACTCACCTGTATTTTAAGTAACAATTACTTTGGAATTTGCATGTCACTTTTCATCCTTCTGAGAAGGAATCTAAGATGAGTAGAGATTTTTAGGTTTTAAACAGCAATTTTTTGTTCAAAGGTCCACTTTGATAATGAATGTTTTACTAAAAGAGAATTGAGTTGAAAATTCTACTGAACTCATACGAACATGCCATATTTAATTGTATTAATACACAGCTTCAAGAGTCAGTTACATTAACCAATCTACCACAAACATTCACATACTCAGAAGAAAGATAACATTGTATCAATGGGTGATAGAATGCACTGCTCTTGCATGGAGATGGTTGATCACAGACATGTCTACTCTCCAGTCAAAGACTGGCACCAAACATAATGAGTGAGATAAAGAGAGCATGCTGAGCACATAGCATGCTGGCCATTACTGAAGGTAGACATATGACAAGGTGTCTATTCAAGAGAAGCTAGAAGCTGGCTGCAGTATGGAAAGTAAAAGTAGCAGTGCAACCACATTATTTTGTCACTTTGCTTTATCAGAAACAGACTAAACACATAAGGAAATGCCTGTACAAGAGAGACAGCTTTGCACAACTCACTGAAATATTTCCTTTTCAATTCATAATAATTATAGATAGTCATTTACACACAATAAAAGATACAATCATACTTAAATGTGATGGAAGTCTAAAAAAACAAGTTTGGCATAAACAGTATTCATTTCAAAATTTAGGGTAGGCTCTACCATGTCCCCCTTGATGCTATACCATTGGTCACGAACTGAATATGCAACCAAAAAATCTAAGTTATCAAATATTTTGTTCAATTTGTACCATGCTAACAGTTTTACCAGCCTTACAAAATATTAACAGTAAGTTATTTCTGTTGGTAATCTCACAGTAAGCCCAATCTGAAAACTTAACACAAATTTTGCTTACTTTCAATGAGATATATCCAAGATGAAAATTCACTGGATGGATTTCAAAGTCATTTACATCTAGAGAAAATAAAGCAGAGAATTAAGCTTCCCAAAAGAAATTATGTTAATTCTTAATCCATATGGGTATACCGTGATGTATGCTCTTATGGAGAACTATTATTTTCTTCTACAAGCTGATAATCAGTCCACAACAATGGAACTTTTCCCAAGCCGTGCTTCATTCCACAGTAACCTATTTCGAAAGTAAATATGTCGCATTAAATCCTGTTAGTTAATATGATGATAATCATATTGTATTGTGATCCTGCAGTGTTCTCTTTTTCAGAAAAAATTGGCAGTATATATGAAGAGGAAATTTCAAATAAAACCAAAGCACATATACTATTTCTCAGGTACATGTGCAGATCCATTTAACCTTTGCTGTCATGTGAAAGATTTTGAATACATGCTGATCAACAGCATGTGCTGACTTGCAGAAACAATACAGTGACCAAATTATTACCTCCCGTAATGACTAAAGAATAAATAGCCAAGTGACTATGAATTATATACGACAGAATACTGTTTTCTATATATACAATGAAAAACATAAATTTTGCAAGAAATATGAAGTAAATATGCAATATCAAGTACTCACAGATCTTTGCGATCACATTCCCATCAACTCAGAGAGAAAATGAAAACAACAATGTATTCACATGCCGACTATTTTTAGAAAGAGAATGTTGTTCTTAACAATGAATTTCTCATGACAGCAATTAAGAATTTGTGGCCTGTGACAAGGGCAGCTGGTGAAATAGGTATATGTTACAGGAAGAAGAAACAAACTAAACAATAGTTCCTACAATAACAATAGACCACTGCCATCAGGTTTATTCCCAGGTAAATATTTTTAATGGGGGGGGGGGAAGAATAAAATAAAAGAATAATATTTATTATTATTACTGTCAGTTTACTTGGAAAATTTACACAGTCAACTTACACTATGCCATAATTAAAAAGGGATATGCACTGGCATAAAGCAATCTTGTATTTGCATTCAATGTAATGCAGAAACTCAAAATATATTGAGAATTTCAACATCGCACTTAAAAGATGTATTAAAATAGACATACTCCCCAACTTGAATTTTATAAAAGTATGTTGAAGAAATCCATAGTGAGCTATTAACACATATTCTGCTTTTCAAGTTTAATGTAATTTTTGAAGAGTATGCATAAAGTTACACTTTGTAAATATATCTTTCACATGTAAAAACTAGTAAAGCAATAATTATATGACACTTTTGTTTTGTGTAATTTAATGTATGACATAAAGCAACATTTTTCACCAAAATTAACACTGATACAGATCAGGCTGAAAATGTTATTTATGTATTATGATCTGGCATGAAATGCCACAATTAAGAACATCACCTAATAGAGGCCTGTGCATGTGTGAGCCCTTTCTCCAACGATCAGAAGATTTGAAAGCAAACTCCCCTTAGGATCTTGTGTAAAACTTTGTAACTCTAGACCCACTAGGTTCGGCTGTTGAGTGTTTTCAGTTTACTTCATACACCTTCTGTTGCCAAAAGTGCATCATTCAAGTCTCATAGCAATCAGTTGTTGTACTAGAAAGTTAGAAGGCTTTGAGTCTCTCAGCTGTCAGAGAACTAAGACAGAAAAAGAAGTGTGAACAAACCCAAATGAAAAAGAAATTCGTAGAAGCAGTGGAAAGTCATATATGACTGCTCAAGGTAAGCACAATGAAGGAAAATATTTTTTACCTGTAATAAAACATTGCATGAAAAACTGGCACAAGCAATTTTCAAGCATGAGCGGATGGCTATGCCCCTCCCTCTCCTCGCCCATTGGCACAGCCTCCGGCCAACAGAGGCGCATCTACAATGGAAACCAACACGTGGGAGGAAGAGCTGAACGCAAGATCGTATCGGCAACTAGAAAAAGAAGTCCGGGATCTCAACAAGGAGATTAATTACTACCAGAATCTCCTTCACACAATGGAGGAAGGTGGTAACTACAGGAAAGTTGCCCTAGACCTAGCATACTGTCTGCAGGAACATGCTATCAAGAAAACAGAGCTGGTGGACCTCGGTGAGGGATGGCGCGCGGCTCCGGCCCGCAAGCGACCTCTCCGTGGCAGCGGCGGCGATACCGACTCGGACGCGGAGCGTTCCCGACCAAAAACTGGGAAAAAAAAGAACAAGACGGGCCATCTCTCACAGACGCCGCTACCGACAAACAACAGGTTCGCAGCTCTCACAGACAACGACGAATCAAGCGACGAAGAGATAGAGGACTGCACTACCTCAAACGCAGCCCCTCGCCCCCCTCAATCTCAACCAAAATCCCAGCGGCCAGCACGCACACCGCCGCCTCCACAACAACCACAACCATCCACTTCCAAACCCGCAACCACCTCTGCACCCAAACTGAACCAAAAACCACCGCAAAATCCAGCAGACCAGAAGCCGCCGAGGATCATCATCCCCGACGGCCGCAAAGCCACAACGGTTCTCCACCTCCTCCGGAACTCGCTCCCGGCGCAGAACTTCAAACTTCAAAATACAAGAAACTGCCTTAAGCTCTTCCTCCAGAGGAAGCAAGATGTTGCAGCCACGATGCAACGCCTGAAGGACGCCGGCGTGGAGCACTACAGCTTCACCCCCCGTGGAGACCAACCCCTTCGCTTCGTGGTGAAGCGGCTCCCTGTGGACCTCGAGGAGGATTTCATCAGAGAGGACCTCGAGGCGAAGGGCTACACCGGCGTCCAGGTCCGGCAAATGCAGTCCCGTGGGCGGCCTCTGCCCAACTTCCAAATTTCACTCCAACGGACCACCGACAACCAGAAACTACTGCAAGAACGTGAGGTATGTCACATGATGGTTACCGTGGAGGTCTTAAAGACAAACCAGCACATCACCCAGTGTTACAACTGCCAACAGTTAGGGCACACATTCAGAATGTGTCATATGACCTCCCGGTGCGTCCTCTGCGGTGGCCTCCACCGCTTAGCTGACTGCCCCAAAAAGGCCACGCAGGACGTTCAACCCCACTGTGCAAACTGTGGGGAGACGCACCCTGCCAGCTATCGCGGTTGTGAGACGTTTCGAAACGAACGCCACCGCCGCCAACTGGCATCTATGGCCAGGAGCCCCCCAGGTGCTCAGCCAGGGCCACGCCCCATTCTGAACCCGGCTCTGGTCAAAGACGGCGTCTCTTTTGCAGGCGCCGCCAAGGGGCAAAAGGCACCCGTGCCACCACCAAGTGGTCCCCCCTCTACTAGCCCCCCCTCCCAGGCGCCCTCCGTTGACCTGGGTGGACTAAAAGACCTCATAGACCTTTTTAAATCTTTTAATCTCCCGGCACTTTTGCCGAAGGTGCAGCCTTTTATAGCTAAGTTTAAAAGCTGCACTAGCACCTGGGATAAATTAGAAGCCGTGATATGCCTCCTCTCAACAATTTTCGACTAAATGGCCACTGTAAGGGGAGGCATAACATTAACTCGCGCGCTCCTGTGGAATGCCGACGGCATCTACCGGCAGCAGCACGAACTTGAAAACTACCTGCGGCGTAACAAAATTGATGTCGCATTTATTTGCGAAACAAAATTAAAACAGGAGTACACTTTTAAGCTCCGGGGTTACCAAATTTTTCGGAATGACAGATTTGGCCGACAGGGGGGTGGCACCGCCATATTGTTAAAAAACTCAGTTGCTCATGCTCCTGTTACGCTGCCAGCTCTGGCAGCGCTAGAGTGTACGGCTCTTAAAACTCGTATCAATAACACAACGGTGATGTTGGTAGCGCTCTACAGGCCCCCTGACTCCCCATATTTTTTACCAGACCTCGAACAAATCCTCAATTTAGAGGAGCACGTTATAATTGCAGGAGATTTCAACGCTCGGCACCCATGGTGGCATTCTCGCCGAGCAAACGCGGCTGGAAATCTCCTGGTTGAACTTATAACTGAAAATGACGATATTGAGGTTCATTTCCCCCCAGAACCCACATTTTGGCATAGATCAGGACACTGGGACCCTGAAATTTTGGACTTCGTGCTGACAAAAAATGCGGCTCTTTCACAAAATTTTACAGTGTATCACAGCTTAGACTCTGACCATTTACCTGTGCATTTTGAAATCTGCGGCGCAGTCACGGCCGGTTGGAGCGGCCCGCCGCGGAGAGCAGAGACAACTTGGCCAAACTTCACGTCGGACATGCACAGGATGGCTCAGCCTAAGCTGTCATACTACAGCGAGGCAGACATCGATGCCGCCATTGAAAACTGCACTGCCTCGCTACGCACAGCCAAAAGAAACGCTACCACGTACACCACAAGTCCACCTAGTTTTTGCACGTACCCGGAGGTGGAGCAGCTCATTGCCCGGAGGCGGCGCCTGACGAGACTTTGGCGGCTTACCCGCCAGCCCGAATACAAAGTTGCAGCAAAATGGCTACGCAACATCATTCGGCAACAAATTCAACTGAACAAAATTGAACAGTGGGAAAATAAAATGTTAAGTACCACACATTCGGACAATTCTCTATGGAAATTACTAAGGGCATTCAAGGTCTCCTCTAGCGTCAACTGCGGCACTGAGGCGCTTCACACTCCCCTCGGCCTGCACTTCTCCGGTGAGGAGAAAGCCGAGGTTTTCGCCGACTGTCTCCAAGACAGATTCTCTGAAAATCCTACGACGAACCCCGCACAAGAACGGGAGGTTCTGACATGGGTACAAAATTGGGTGGCGCAGAAGCATGAGCAACAACTGCCTATCATAACGCCGCTGGAAGTGTACAAGCTAATTAGGCATTTGCCTAATGGAAAAGCCGCCGGCCCGGACAGGGTGACTAATGAGGAACTCAAGCATCTCCCGAGAAAAGCCCTGGTGCAGCTCACAAAGATTTTCAACGCCTGTTTGAGGCACAATTACTTCCCCACCACTTGGAAACGAGCCAAGGTAATAATGCTCCCGAAGCAAGGGAAAAGCACCAGGCAACCACAAAATTACCGCCCCATTAGTCTCCTGTCTGCTGTTGGAAAACTGCTCGAAAAACTTATACTTTGTCGACTTCAAAAATAAGTTTCGGAAATACATGAATTATCAAAATCTCAGTTTGGCTTTAGAAAAGGTCACTCCACAGAATTACAACTATTACGCTTTGCGGATGACATCACTGAGCAGTTCAACAATGATGCTTCAACGTTGGCGCTATTTTTGGACGTAGAAGCCGCATTCGACCGGTGCTGGCACAATGGCCTACTTTACAAATTGCACCACAATTTTCCCGGCCTTCAAAATTTCATGTACCTCATTCAGAGCTTTTTAGAAAACCGGCGCTTCTACGTCCAAGTGGGCCGCTCCTCTTCTCGGGAGCGAGTTATGCGGGCTGGCGTCCCTCAAGGGGCTATAATGTCCCCCTTTCTATACACATTATTCACCAATGACTTTCCCGTGGACGCCAGATGCAAAATCGCAATGTATGCTGACGACACTGCAATCTACAATCACCACAAAAATCCTCGTTTCGGTCTTTTAGAAATGCAGCGGTATATTGACCGCTTCCTCTCGTGGCTCCACGATTGGAAGATAGAAATTAATGCAAACAAATGCCAGCTGATTTATTTTTCACGTAAGCTGCGCCTTCCGGCCATGGACCTAACGGTCGGTGGTCAAAGATTGCACTGTCGCCAGCAAGTTAAGTACCTTGGTGTCACCTTGGACCGCACATTGCGGTGGACTGCCCACCTAAAAGATAGCGCCAACAAAGGGCGGCAGCGGTTAAAGTTATGCGCCCCCGTCTTCCGCAGCAAACAGCTGAACTTGAAATCCAAACTTATTCTGTACAAATCCTTCATTCTGTCGGTGGTTCTCTACGCATGTGTGGCCTGGGCAAATGCATCTGCATCTGCAAAAAGGCACGTTGAAATCCTTCAAAACCTCTCCCTCCGAAAAATCCTTCGTGTTCCTCTCCTCACATCCAACCGAACCATCCTCCGTGAAACAAACATGCCCTCCATCCCTGATGCCATTACCAAACGTGCCTCGTCGGTATGGGCGCGCATACGGGGACACCAGAACCCCTTAATCTCCAACATTGGCAGTGGCGAGCCGAAACACAGAAAGCACAGCCGTATCAAAATGTTTTAGCGGCAACACGGCTCGCCATTAAGCGCGCCCAGGCCACCCCAACTACTGCAGAGGCCGTCACCACGAAACAACCTTCCTGCTACAAGCTGCCGCACAGCAAAACCGCGGACTGTAAATATTGTGTAAATAGTGAAGTGTTGTGTAATTAGTGTATATATTTCGTGTGATAGTGTTTAGTTTTAGTCCTGGGACGTGCTTCGCATGGCCAGATGTGTGTATGTGTGTGAGAGCGTGTGTGTGTGTGTGTGTGTGTGTGTGCGTGTGTGTATGTGTGTACATATGTATATAATGAAAAAAAAAAAAAAAAGTGTCTCAAAACAAATTTGATAAAACGAAAACTGATAAAGACTACAAACTAAAACTGTTCTCGGTGGCCTAAGGCTGGCCACCGCATGGGTTTTTCTTTCTCTTATAAGTGAACATAATCTAATGCTAACAAGCAAATTGTAAAAAAATGTAAACATAAGCCTGTTAGCCGGGCCTAATGTACCGGCACCAGGTAATTTCTTTCAATAAATAACCTTAGCACCTTAGCAAGCATGATCAACTTTCTGTTATCAACAAGTTTTGGAAAAGTGAAACACAATTTTCTTACTTCATGCCTGGAGAGATGGCAAAATTGGCCATAATACATGGGATAAATAAACTGAACAAATAAAAAATTTGAAAGAAGAAGAAGAAAAAAAAAGGATCAGCATGTTTAAGTGTGAGTAGCATAATTCATAACATGAAATGTCGGATAAATACCAAACTTGGTATTTACATTCAGTACCTTGCAAAGATGCAACACAAGTTCTCAAGAAACTCTTCCCCACCTTAATATGTGCTACCCTTTTTATGGAAAATGCTTCAATATTTTTATTTTCTGAAAAATGACAATGATTTTGATTAAAATGCCATTGATTTAAGATATTTGCATAACAAAATGTATATCTTGAATTTTCTGGAACAGCCTGTGAAGTCCTCTGCATTTTAAAAGAATTTTGTATAATTTTGTGCAACTGGTAAACCATAAGAAATGGGCAAAAGTTCACTAGACAGAAAATGTAGATCTTTTAAAACACACAATTTATTTAAAATAATATTCTTTGTGGCATCAGCCAGTTCATAGATATCCATTGTTATTGGTTTAAATTTTTCAATACTATGTCAGTTTTAAAAGTGCTATTACTATTCATTTGTTTCTTGGAATGCCATAGAAAGAATATCAAGGCCACTTTTAAACATTTGCAAATCACTTTGGTTTCCTGTATTCACCCTGTACCTATAACAAAATGTGTCATCTGACAATAACTTTATTCTAGACTACATTGGGAACAAAACCACACTTTTGAAGATTATTATTAACATGGATTTAAGAAATATTACACGTTAGAAACAGTGAAACTGGGTTAGTTCAAAATTAACTTGGTCCTTATTTGGGTGAACTTCTCAATTATTCATTCAAAAATTTGAAAATGAAATGTGCCCTTAACAGGCAACAAGTATTAAAATGGTACTTACTAATCTGCTAAAAACATACAAAAATAAAATAAAAAAAGAGAACAATATATAAATATGTGAATAAATATAAAAAAACATCTAACCATCATAGGAAGTAGTTTTACTGTAAGTTACTTCTATTTTCTCTCATATAGGTTTACACAATTTTATTTTTATTTTCTACAAACCTTACAATGGATACTACACCTACACATGCTACCTAGTTGCATATCTAATTATGACACAGACATAAAACAAGAGGACATAAAAATATGTTCAGCCTTAAGTTTCAGATATATTCATTTTGTCGCACAAATATTGCAGAAGCATTAATAGCTCTTTGGAAAATAAGTTAGTCATAGAATTGCATTATATATCTGTGTCAAAAATATTATCATCTTCCTATTAAATGCTTTATGCAGTGGTTGTACTATTACATCATAACCTAGTGCTTTCTTAATTGCTGTACGTGTTATGTTGACTACCTGGCATAAAGTAAGTAGAGAAACGTGAAAGCTACAATGGTGTTGTTAATCCTCAGGATTTCAAACTCAGGATTGGTAGTTTCGTTGCTTTGAAACTGATTGACTAACATGCCAGAGAAGACACTTACTTTTTTTTTCTGAAGTGCATTTCCAGGAGTTTCCTACTTTACTGGCAGTATTTTATCAGTGGTTTTCATAATACATTTAGTTTTCCTCCATAGTGAACCACTTGTAGTATCAAGAGATAGCCACTGGTTTTAGACAGCTTCATTCCTTTTTTCTGTTACCTGTGTTGTAATTGATTTTATAAGGAGGATATTTAGTCATTTCTCATAATTTGCGATAGTTTCTTTTTTCTAACAGAAGTTGTGCAACCTCTGCAGTAAGTTTGAAATTACTGCATTTGTTGTGCAGCCTTTTGCTACTAGCTAAGTTAGCTGCATGATGTAAATATCTGATTAGCTTGCTAACAGCTGCATCTATATCTTGGGTTGTCTTCAAATTTTTAAATCCGTGATTCTATTTAGAATGTTTCAAAAGTAGATACAGGCACAAGGATAGCTTATTAGAGAGCTCTGTTCATCAACTATAATTTTGTTAAGATATACTGCAATCATAAGTGGATAATGGACTGAACTGGGTTCATAATGAACTGAAGGTTTTGTGCATTTGCTATAAATGTTTTCCCATGAAAAAAATCCAGTACATCAGATGTATGATCTCCATCAGCAGGGAAATATGTAGGTTCTACAGGATATAAAACCTCCAAAAAACCTCTAGAAGCTTGAATTCCACATATTAATTTTTAGTTGATACAAAGTTTTTTCATTTCATAGCAGCAACCTATTTGTTGTACACATGTCGATTCTTATCACTAACAGGGAATGAGTAATAACCAACATTTCTGTTAGCGCTGGATTATTTGTGCTGCTATAAGCACTGCATGCAGGTATTCTTGACCGTACACCTCATAGATCACTAGGAAAGGAAAACTGTCCTGCAATCACAAAATAATAGCAATGAAATGCAACACAAGGCTAACTAATGCAAGTGACGGTCAGTAGTGTGGCGCAATCCTAATTTTATGACGTCACTGCGAGGTGAGCATTAAACATAAAAGTGCTTCCAAAATGAAAACGAGAGGTCTTAGAATGACGCGGTTTTTAACAATGTGCTCAGAACTGTTTATATTTTATTGTTAGAGGTCTTTGAAAATTTAGTTCAGTCCTCCTTTAAGGTTACCCGAGTCATCTTCTCACGATAAGGGAACACCCCGGAAAAACCTTATCCGGGTAACTCACAAACCAAAATTAGAACTTGGGGCCTCTTGAATGTAAGGCAGACATGCTACACTCACTCATTATCTTTGTTGCAGATACTATACCCGAATGTCCATATTGGTGCTTCACTGTCTTCCACAAGCTCTTGTTGTCTTCCATGGTCTAGGGGTACCATGCCAGCCTCTAGTTCCTGAGGTTGCAGGTTCAAACTGCAATGGATTTTTTTTCGGGCATAAAAGTCCCTAGCATGGCTTTCTTCGGAAGGGAAGTAAAGTTGGTGGTCCCATGTCATAGATTTATGGCACGTAAAGGAACCTTAAGTCTGATGGAGAGGCCTCTGAACAAAATTGCTGGTCTTGCAGAAATATCTTTCTTCAAAATTTCTGGTCTGGGACACTAAGAACCATAGCAGTTAAAGAGCACCCATAAATAAAAAACTCAATTTAACTTTCCACAAATTCTTCTTTAAAATATTAGCGATTTTATTAACCCTCTTCATTAAGGAACCCTTATTTATCATTGGCTTCACTGACATTTTAACTTGACAGGCTGGTTAGAAAAAGCAGCATGATATCACTTGCTACTGCTGTATTCAGTCAAATATACTGCAGCTGCCTAGTGTGGACATGAATGAATGCTGCAGTGCTCATATTTAGACTTGTAACAGCACTGCACACAAATGGGAAGACCCATCAGCACTTGTGATCTTCCTCTTGTGAAGAACTGCATTGCTATGCAGGGATCTAGACTAAAGCAACCTGTAGAGTTATTGAAATGTTAAGTTATTTAACAAGGTTGAAAATCACACTTATTAAGACTCAGATTTGCTAATTAACACTATGTAGAGCCATAATGCATTATCCAAACAATTAATGAATACATGTATTATTATTTAGGGTCTGGAAGTCGATGCCATAAAAAGTTTTAAAAAATCTACTTATATGCTGCCATCAGTAGAAGACACATTATCACCAAGTTTAGCTAATATTTGTTTTAAATGAACTGACACTCTGTTTAATTTTAGGCTTTTTCTAAGCAGTACTGAAACGCTCTTCTCGCCGTTAACTGAGTGAAGTGCAGACAATACAGGTCATGGGAAAATCCTCTCCTTCCCCTTTCTCAACCCCCTACAACCAGTTCTGGAGACAACAGGTAACAGTCCATTCTCCTAATAACTGGTTTCCCATGAAAGCATGTGTATTTTGTACATGCACAGAATCTTCAACCCTGAAAATATGGAACTATATTACTGCTCTTTATTAGCAATGTAATATGCAGAAATCATTTATTTAAACATTTTTAAATGTTTTTATGAACTACCACTTTTGACATTGAGAGATTTAATTTTGTAAAATTAATTTTGTGGCATAACTAATTTGACAAAAATGATCTAAAAGTGCAGGTGTCTCTAAAACACAATATAAGAGTGGAAAGCTATTGTAAAAAAGAGTATATTAGCTATAAATGGAAAGAAGAATTTTGTGACACATTTAAACAGACTCTAGATTCGAATTATGGAAAGATATGTCTATGTGGAGCAACATTCATGGTTAAGAATAATCAAATTGAGAATGCAATAGATATCCTTAATACAGTTATGCAAAGGGCGGGAGAGGAAATGAAAACAAACAAGAGGGTTTACATAAATGATAAGGACTGCTTTGATGAAGAATGTAGGGTATCAAAAAGACAAGTAAAACAACTGTTGGTTAGGTGGAGGGAATTAGGTGATAGAAAATCTAGGGACGATTATATGCAAGGGAGGAACTCACATAATTTATTGTTAGAGCAAAAGAAAACGGACTGGAGAGAATGCAATGAAAGGAATTTGATAAAATGTCTAAATGAAAATAATGTTAATAAGGTACGGCAGGTTCTTAAGTCGACCTATAATAAAATGTGTAACTAAACCCAATGTTGAGCCAGGACAATGGATGGAGTATTTTAAAACATTATATGGGGAAGGAAGGAGTATAGGAAGTACAGGATTTCTGGAAATAAGGAATGTTTTTGTAGAGATATTGGATGGTGAAATTAGGAGTGAGGAAATAATAAAACAAGTTAAGTTACTGAAGAAAAATAAAGCTACTGGAATTGATGGCATCCCAACAGAGTTTCTTAAGGAGTGGTGTAATGAAACAGGAAGAGTGAAAATTTTATTAGATTTATTTAATGTAATTATTAGAAAGAGTTATGTACCTAAACGATGGAGGGAAGCTTCATCCATCCTATATATAAAGGCAAGGGCAATGTCGATAAACCTAGTAACTACAGAGGTATTGCATTATTATCGAATATAGGAAAACTTTTTGCGGGCATTTTGGCAGCGAGACTACAATTTTGGGTTGAAGAATATAATATCCTTTCGGAATTCCAGATGGGCTTTCGCAAGGGAAGGAGAACAATTGATAATTTATTTATTATAAAGAATTAGCAGACAAATATTTAAAAGAAAAAAGGGGTAAATTGTATATGGCTTTTGTAGACTTACACAAAGCTTATGACCGAATTGAGCTACAACTTCTGTGGCATAAATTAGTGTGTAAGGGAGTAAGTCAGCAATTGGTGAATATTCTTAAAGCACTGTATTTTGAGAATACCTTCTGTGTAAGGGTGGAGACAGGCTGTGTAACAAAAGAAATTCCACAAAAGAAAGGCCTTAGGCAATGATGTAAGTTAAGCCCAGTTTTACTTAATTTATACATAGATGATGTCTTACTAGAAATTGGAAGGAATAATAACAATTAACAACATCCAAATTCCAGGACTTCTTTTTGCAGATGACCTAGTGGTAGGATCTATTACAGTAAGTGGTTTAAAACAATCATTACAAGCAATTGATGTATATTGTAAAGAATGGAGGTTAAAAGTGAATCAAGAGAAAACACAGATTGTGGTTTTCAAAAAAGGGGGAAAATTAGGCAAATATGAAAAGTGGAAGGGAGAGAATAAAGCTTACAGGGTAGTGCGTGACTGTATCTATTTAGGAGTAAAAATAGATGGAGGTAATAAATGAGAGAAACAAAAGAAGTTTGCATTGGCAAAAGGTAAAGGGGCGATGGCAGCAATTAGAAGCTGCAAATATAAAGTACCTAATATAAATGTTAAATGCCTGGAAAAAGCTTATGAGATGGTTGTGGAGGCAAAAATGATGTATGGTATAGCAATATGGGGATTAGATAGAGGATGGGAAAGTATAGATGTGGTGCACAGGATGTTTTGTAGAGAAATACTAGGGCTACCGAAGTCAATTGTAAGACAGGTAGCACAATTACAGATGGGCAGGGTGGCAACTAAAGGGAAGATAATGGAAAGAAAGGTAGAATCAGATGACTGAAAAATTCAATGCCATAGCCGGGATTTAAACCACGGATCTCCCGGTCTCCGTCCGGTTGCTCTAACCACTGAGCTACCATGGCAACATGCCGACACGACATTAAATTCTCCAGCCGATTCGCATTTTTCCCGGTAAACCACAAGGAGATCTCAAATTGTATTGAGATGCCATACCCCAATGGCGACTTACATTTATTGTAAGTACTTTAAGTTCCGGGCTTTATAGTTGCAACCACTATTAGGTCAATTAATGGAATTAATTGTTCTTTCACACAAGCCGTAGACAAGGAAAGTAAAGCCAGTGGTCCCGTGTCATAGAATTAGCACACATAAAAGAACCTCAAGCCTGATAAAGAGGCCTCTGAGCAAAATTACTGGTCTTTCACGTCCAATATAGAATGGGATGCTAAGGACCACAGCAGTTAAAGAGCATCCAAAAATAAAAACTCAGTTTTTAATTCTTGCCCTAACATGGTGCACTTAATTATATACTCAACAACAAACATAAAAAATCTCTTTCTTTCATCAGACATGTACTAGTATTATTTGAATTGAATTTATTTGTACAATTTGTTTACAATTTTATACAATATTTTATATAATATAAAATCTCCCCATCTCATATAACTTGTGTACAAATTATCTGGTGCTTAGCTTCCTATTGGCCACTCAGATTATTGTTGTTAGGAGTGGCTACGGTTATATCCATTTGTTCAAAACCATAACTATTATGCTGCAGTTGCTATTTCACATTTTCAGGGCTCTCTGACTAAAATTTTGTTAACACCCAAAATGTATGTACATCACTAGCCAGTAATGTGCACATATAACCTACTGTAACATCCTGCCTTCAACTTAAGCCTTAAATTGTTGTTTAACTAATGATAATTGTTAAAACAAAATTGAAAACACAATGAAATTTTATAAGCCTAAAGAGTGCTACTCTCACCACTCAAAGGGACTTTTTCCTCTGAACAAAATACAGTTTTACTGCTGTGCCTAATATCCACTTTGAAGAAGCTTCCAAGCTTCATGCTATATAGTGTAGTGCCTTAATTTGCTTAACAGCAGCAGCAGTATGCAATATTTGTGTGTAAAATTTAGACAAAATAGTTCTTTTTGGATTACAGTTGCAAGGGGCAAGTACTGCAGTAAACAGAATTCTTAGTTAACACATTCGCTCCCACATTCAACCATAGTCAGAAACGATTTTGCATGTGCCACAATAAATACAATACAATACAATGTGCAAATTACTGTATCTGACCTAAGTCGGATTTGAACTAGCACAAAGTTTTTTTTTAATGAATATGATAGGACTTTATAGTTTAGGAATTCTTTTGTAGATGGCAGATACTCTTTGTACCTTTCTGTCAAGTGATTTCTTAGGTTATTTTGGCAGTTCTCCTCTAGGTTTATTCAACAAACATTCGCCAGTGTAAAGGCTATTGGCTTGGATGACAGTTCAGAATGTGTATTTGTGGGTAGTGTGGTAAGACAAGGAAATTATTATGGCCTACAGAGAGTATTTGTCTATTGATCACGCACTTGAAATTTTATATGTAGAAGATTCTGGTGATAAATTTATTTCCAGTATTTTTTCAAGTTATAGTGAAGAAGGAACTGACATGCAGATATAAAGTGGTGACAATAATGATAGTGCTACTGAAAATATAGTTTGCGATACTTCAGCTAGTTATCACCCACCTTTGCCAGATTTTCAGGCAAAAGTAGGCCTAAGTATCAATATTTCAGACACACAAAATATTAGGTTGAAATTCTCAGGCATAAAAGATGACAAATCCCCTACAAGGTGTAGTGTGTGCCTGAAAAATATTAAACTTAGTGAAACAAGACAGAACTATACAACATGTGGTGTTCCCTACTTCCAGGACAGTGTGACATAAGATATCATATGCTCAAAAGTATGCTACATCATCTGTAAAGGTTATGTGCAAATTTCTTAATTTCTAAAAATTATAGTTTGGGAGAAATATAATTTTACAATGAGGGGGCTTTGATTTCACAAGTGGTTTACTTAAGCATTTAAAATCAGTGATCTGGACATTTAATTGCCTCCTGAAGGAGGTGGGAGTGAACACATTAATAAATGCATATTGGTTAACCGGAGACAGCTATTAGATACATTGAAAGTTATAATGATAATGGAATCCCATTTCTATGCTCATATTTACAAACTTTTTAGTATGCTCTTGCAAATAAGGAGCAGCTTAAATCAATCTATTCATCTGTTAACTATGAATGTGTTACAAAGTCTTAGAATCAGACGTGCAGTTTTATTTGATATAGAATAACGAGATGACTGTAAAAAACTTTTATGTAAACAGTTGTACATACATTTGTAACAGCCTATACATTATAGAAATTAAGCAGTTTTAATTTTGAATGCAATGGTTTCCATGGCCAGTGTCAATCTGATCTTAGTCTTCCAGTGTATGCCATGTCTTAATTGCTTTTGGAGCAAACTTTTGTTCATTCCTTGATGAGCTTCTTCTCAGGCAACATGCACATTGCCTGAAATGGCACATTCTGATAATTCTGCACATTCTGATAATATCAAGCTCAGTGAATGAGTGAGCATTTAAGCAAGGTACAAAAGGTGACCTGTTTTCTCCCTTGAAAATCTGTTCAGCTTATTTTTGACGAACATTTCAATCCGTGACATGAGCTTGAAAGTACCTGGTAGAGATCCTCCATCAAATGAAATTTTAAAAAAATGTGATTATTTCAATGTGAGGTTAGAGACTCGCCAAACATGATAAAGCACATACTGCGTTTTGTCCTCAGAATACCCTACTGAACATAAATGAGGCAACAAGTTGTATGACACACTTCCATTGCTTAGATACCTATTCCACTGATAGCAGATCAAAAACTATTGTTGGTTATTTTGCGAGTAATTCATGGCAAGTTTGATACATAATCACAGTTGGTTTGAAGCTTTGTTTTGCTGAAACTTCTATAGTAATCTGCATTGTTTTTACAATCAGCTGTTCCTGACTGTTATTATTTCATATTTGAACTGATTGATTATGAAATGATTATGAATGCTCCCAAGTGTATTCAGATGCAAAATTATACCTCAGCAAGTATGTTATACAAAATGCAAGCACATGGTGGAAAATGAGACACAGATACTGCGACTTCTTGTGGTAGGGTAAGAGTATGGGAGTGATTAACCTCACCTTTTTGTGCAAAGTTGTGTCTTGTACTCATATTTACTTTATAACTGAGTTTATGGCATATTTCATATTCTATGCTCAAAACAGCTAACACAATTAACCTTGCTTTTGTCAATCCACTCCTTAAAAATTTTTACTTTGAATTTGAGTTTTGAAAATGACATTTTAACTGTTGCCGACATCACTGTCATCTTAAGATTTAATTAAATCACTGCAAAGAGATCAAGTACCTATACTAGTTGCTAACAGATATTAACAATGAACAAAAAGATTACAATACTGCATAAGAATAGGACATTAGGAAACCATTCTCATTACAGCTTGCACTTTGCTGATGGCAATACATAAACCAAAAGCTAGAAATGCTGAATCAAATAAATAAAGAGCAGTATTTTTTTACTGGCCATATTCTCTATCCAACCAAAACTGTTGTTGTGTTGTTGTTGATCTAATGTGCAGGATATTGATCCATCAATCTTTCCCTTGCTAGCCAATATAAATTGTGTATCTTCCCATCTGGTACAGCTTTCCTCAATTTTGGGCATTCTAGTAGGTGTTCTCCATTTAAAATGTTGTCAGCATTGTAAATTTTAAATGCTTTGTCATTCATAAAACCAAATCTAGGTAGATGCTCTGCCAGACAGTCATGTCTAGTGGTTAATCTGAAGGGAGCAACGGCTTCTTTCCTTGGGACATTTTTTATACTTTGTACTATTTCTTTTATGTTGGAGTAATTTTTGTTAGTAATTTCCTTTTGAATATTATATTGGTATTTTTGTTCTATATTAATTTTGACATTTTTTAGTTTCATATCTAGTCCACAATACTTTATAGGTTTTGAATATAACACTGCACCCTTTTTGGCCAGAAAGTCTGCTGTCTTGTTACCATTCACTCCCATGTGTGCTGGTATCCACAGTAATATTATCCGTTGAAATTTTGTTTTTAGTAATCTATAATAAGATCTCACATCCTGAATATTATACGGTTCATCTGGACTATCATATCATTCTATTGCTTGAATGGCAGAAACTGAGTCTGTGAGAACAACTACTTTATTTTCTCTTATATCAGTCCTGCAGTATATCTGTTCTAATGCTCATTGCATTGCAGCAACTTCGCCATCAAAATTTGTGGATTGTCTAGGCAATGTAAAATAATGTGAAGAGTATTTACCATATATACCTCCTCCAACATTATTTCTCAATTTATCTGCAGAGTCATCTGTATAAATTCTAAGCCACTCTGTTTCCGGGAATTGATTATGTAGATGTTCAACCAAAACTTATTTCTAATATCTTCCAGCTGAGGAAGACTACCCAGACTAGTGAGTGTGATGAAAATGAGTTCATCTCCAAAATTGTTTGGAGCAAACCCACATTGTAAACATGCACAAATTATGAATTCATTCTCTCTACCTTAGATTAGATATAGGAGCTCTGAAGGTCTCTAGTACCTAATCTGATCATCACCAGCACCTCCTCTCTGCATCTTAAAGCCCGAGGTGTCATTAGCATCTCTGCTACTTACACATAACCTCCAAATACTGAATATCGCACAGAATGTTACCAACATTCACACTTGTAGCTATGTTACCTTCTGAGGTAACTAGTCCTTTGTGTTTTGTTGATAACAATCTAACTTGACTCTTTATATCACTACGCATCGTACTATGAATTGCTACACTGTATTTTGTCGTTCTCCGTGATGTAGTGGTTACCATGCCAGCCTCTAGTTCCTGAGGTTGCAGGTTCAAACTGCGATGGATTTTTTTTGGGCATAAAAGTCCTTGGCATGGCTTTCTTTGGAAGGGAAGTAAAGCCGGTGGTCCCGTGTCATATATTTACAGCACGTAAAAGAACCTCAAGCCTGATAAAGAGGCCTCTGAGCAAAATTTCCGGTTTTTCACACCCAATATAGAATGGGATGCTAAGGACCATATCAGTTATAGAGCGTCCATAAATAAAACTTAATTTCAAGTTTTTACACTGTATTTTGGGTTTATATTGGGTAGTACTTATCTTCACTGTTTCCATAAACTATGTACTTTATCTCATTTTTATCTCTCTTCCTGTCATACATTTTAAATAACCATATAATCATTTCAGTGCAGTATCCTTTCTCAACTTGAATCTCAATGTCGTCATGTTCACCTCTATGATGTATTGTCTTAAGCTATGCATATTAAGAAATTTATCATTTATATCCTTTTATACTCTGAAAAATGAGTTATTGTAACTTATTCTGTGACTATACCCTTGGTAAGCTCTATTCCAGCATTGTCCAACACAATTTGGTACATAACCATGGAATAACACCAAATAGGGGTTTATTCCAAGTTTGTACACCAGCCCTCATTCTAAGTACTGTTGCTGTTAAGGTTGAAGGTTACAGGTAGTCACACAGGATCAAAAATCCTTAAAACACATCACCTATTATAAGCAACCACAGGACTGGCGGTAGGGGTTATAAATTCTGAACCAATGGGATAGCACTCTCAACCAGCATAAACACCAGAAGTGTAAACTAGAGATAATGGGATTGTTTTGGAATTTTCTTTCTCCCGCCTCTAGAACATTTTAAAACTCTGAAAAATTCCAGTGGTTATACAAGCCAGTGTGTTTGCAAGCCAGTCAGTTATACCTTTTTCACTATAAGCCGAAAGGAGAAGTAAACAAAAGTTAAATGTATCAATCCGCTGAGCACATGGCAGCACCACGTGGAGGATGACAGGGAGAGGAAATTGCTTCAGACAGAATGTGAATACAGTATATTGTGCACCTTCGGGATCATTAGCTTTTAAACATTGTATGTCTTATTCCTATATTTTGACTTACATCCTAAACATAATGCTAAAAGTAGACAAATAAAAGTTTGTACCTGAACAGTTCGGCTTCTGTGATTAAAGGTACTGGATTAAACTGTTCTTAACTTCAGGCTTTAGAAATCATTCATTTAATGACTAATATCAGTATACCACCTTTGCTTTAACCTTTTATGAGTCAACAAGTTAAATAACGATTAGCGCTATAGGTTAAACCACAACAGAAAACAAATGCAACCTAGGCTACCCGAGCAACAATTCCGCATCACTAACAAAGACGTTCAATTATTGCTAAACAATGGCCAACCATATTCATTGTTGATTAAAGGTGGGTACTTTTCACAGAATTTGTTAAAAGCATTTAATGCAACTGTCTTCTTTCCATTTCCTGTGTTTATGCTTTCCACAGTGTCAGAAGATTCTCAGCTGGAATTGAACTGCAGCGCCTGCGCATGGCCTCTTAAAACCCTCTGCTGTAATGGTTCATTTAGTTATAGGTGAATCTGAACAAACACAGTTAGTTTCATAAATTGAACTGTTACAATAATGAGTTTTTTTTAAATTTCTCTGCATGAGAATAACCACAAAATGTTACAATCTGAACGGAACTGTTTTTTGTAAAGGAAGAGACGACATGCTAAGCGGGGAGGTTGTAGTTTGCCCACCAGCCAATGAAGTGCTGTCTTGTGATGTGGTTTTGTTTAGTTCTCCTTTCAGCTTATAGTGAAAAAGGTATAGATAGATAGTAATAGCGGTTTGAGTGGCACAAAATTGCGGCGGTCATCAGCGGCACCCTCTGGCTATAAATTTATTCAAGTCAGTACATCAATACAATAAAAACAAAACAAGTACAAGTTAAGCAACTCAGATTACAGAAGCAGAAAGAATAGACAAAACAAAGACACAAAAGTTAAGACACAAAACAGCTCATAAATTAAAAGGTACCAGAACTAATTCTCAGCAAATACAAGCACTTGAGTTTGTACTGACACAGTTGGAAAAGGCAGTAACACACCAGAAACTACACGATTAAATTTTATGTAGGAAACCACTGAATTTAATGTATTAACAATTTCGATACATTTTTGTTTTTGCGTTCGTGAACCTTAGAGGTCGATTTCTTCTTTCTGGATTTTGGCGACAAAGATGGTTTAGAAGGCTTCTGCTTAAAAGATTTATCCGTAGCGCTGGCAGCAGTGTTGGACTACTTCTGAGACGGTAATTTAACACTGGTCGCCGCAGGTAAAAAGTTTGCAAAAAACAAAAAAAAAAAAAAAAAAAAAAAAAAAAAAAAAACTGAAAAAAAAGAGCAAGATAATTTAGTGACAAGAGATTGTAAAATGTAAACAAACTGTAGTGATTGTCTACTGAATAAGTGACCAGGGTCAAAATGCAGTAGACAATCAAATTTGTAAAACTCTTAGCACAATAAATACTATACTACTACTATACAGAAATGTCGGCGGTGGCCTGGGACAGATCCACAGAAGCAGCTGCGCATATTCCTTGTTAAAAAAGGAGACGGCACATCAGGAGGTGTGGAAGAAATGTCCCTACCCATACCACTAGTAGATGGAGAATGGATGCCCTCAATGCTGCCAGAGACAGCGGGGAGCAAAGACACAGCAGAAAGCACTGGTGAGAAACATCCAACGTGTCTAAATTTCCAGAATTGCTGGACGTCGATGACGGAGTACCTGAGGTGGAACACCGTAAAGCTGTGGCAGAAGGAGCACCCCTAACATACTGCAGGGCTTCCTGCCATAGTAAATGTGAACAGGTAATTCTCTTGAGGAAGCCAGGAGCAGCGTCCTGGTCGGTATCCATTGATGGGTCTGCAGGATTATCCAAGGGTAAGGAACTGAAGCAATTACCCACTTGAGGTGACGGTCGAATTGTCGAAGGTTCCCGAGGCTGATGAGCTGGAGGAGAAGTAAAACGCTGACAGGGAGGCTTGGAAGATTTCAAAGGAGTGGAAAGGGGAGAGGGCTGAAAAGGAAGGAGGGTAGGGACAGAAGAACTGCCATTATGGCTAGCTCACGGAGTACAGGTACAAATGCAAGAACAGTTCAACTTCGAAGACACAGGAGTAGTAGTAACTGCAGACTGAAGAACCTGGCGGAAGGATTCGTGAGCTAACTTCGTGGGAAAGAACAAGCGAAGTTTCTCCTTCGCCTCTCGATAGCCAAGTTTTTCCCTAACTCTCAGTTCTTGAATGGCATATTCTTCTTTATACACAGGGCAGCTGCGAGAGTATGCAGGATGGGCACCCTCACAATTCACACATTTGGAAATGGAGGTGCAAGGAGAGCCGTTGTGTCGATGTGTTCCACACCGAGGACATGGCTGCCGCTTACAGGATAATGCCATATGTCCGAATCCTTGACAGGATAAATAATGCAGAGGGTTGGGGACATATTGATGAACATGCAGTGTCTCATAGCCAGCCTTAAGTGTGGGAGGAAGCTGCTTTAAGGCAAAAGTCAGAAAGACCATTCTGGTAGAGATCTGTTCTGCACCTTCCCACCGCAGGAGCCGTTTAGCTGCACTCACACCTTGGCTGGAAAGGTAGGCGACAACTTCATCTTCAGAGAGACCATCTAAGGCAGAGGTAGTCACGACACCTCGGCAGACATTCAAGGAAGCATGTGGCTCAACAATAACGTCTTGGGTTCCAAACTGATGTACCTGGAGTAAACGAAGAGACTGTGAATCATCCTTAGTCAATATCAACAAAGACCCATTGTGTTGCCGGGTTCAGTTCTGAACTGGGCCAGCGATTTTGTCCAAGGTGGTCTGAACCACAAAGGGGTTTAAAGAGCTAAGCGGTGTTTAGTCTGGCGTAGCAGAGTGCATAATTAAATAATGGAGAGTGTCACATTTTCCTGGCGTAGAAATATTTCTTTCTGAGACACGTTCCATCATACGTCTCTTTTTAGAGGTTACAAGATGAAAATCTCCAGTGAATACCATGCACAGAGACACGTTACTGGACTCATCGATCTCCATACCAGGTCAAACCTCATGGCAGTTCCAAACGGGGTCGACCTGAGACCCCGCGTTGCCATGGCTATCCTCCAAGGGAGTGGTAACACAGCTTTTTTACGGGTAGGGTAGTTAACCCTAACCCAACCCCCCAAAACCCGGAGGACTGGTGGCTCGTGACCCTGGGAGCTCCAATCCTGTACTTACCGAAGTAAGCCCCTGGGGGGCTGAAAAAGGTATAGTAAGTGACTACTCCGTTTGTAGTGGAGGTCCCTGGCATGGCTATCCAGCCTGTAAACTCCTAAAGCAGGACCTTGAGCTGTTGCCATGATGTGTTGATAGGTGGTGGATGGCTGGCGCCTGTCCTGTTTTGTCGGCTGACCACTGACATATGGGGCAGGCATGTCTCTGAATATATTGAATAGGAGACCGCGAACCAACTCCCCATCCCCCAGGTGTTAAGCGTGGTTTTCACTTGTGCAGTACCTTAATCCGTGCTGATGGGGTGCATGGCACATGGGAGATGCGTCATTGATACAGCCTCTGAAATACCAGGCGACTTCTCAGAATATATAGCCTTAACCATGTATGCGAGGCTCTGCCTGGGCTGACCTTTATTTCACTAGCTTCTTGTGGGACACACATAAACCCAGAAGACAAAAGAAACCATGGTCAAGAAGTGGCTTTGGCTACAGACTTGCATAAAACAACTGCGTCTACTGGCTCCAGTCAAATCCCAAGTCCTAAGTAGAGGAGCTTGCTTCAAGTGTTGATAAGAGGAGATTTGACAACCAAGGGACTAGCTGGGGCACAAAGGAAGAAACTTATTAGAGAAAGAAAAATGAAAGATGGAACTTGGACTGTGGAATCATGCAGCAAGAGAACCTATGAGAAAGCAAAGGACGTGGTGGAGAGTTCTGGAGTAGGGATGAAAAGGCCCCACTCAGACTCTAGTATGCGACACCAACAAAACATACAACAAAGAAACCCAAGGTTCCATCAGGAAAGACTGGGTCCTATAGAGAGAGATGTGGCAGCTGGAATAAGGACGACAATTTTGTGCTAAGAGTTCTACAAATTTGATTGTCTACTGCATTTTGACCCTGGTCACTCATTCAGTAGACAATCACTACAGTTTATTTACATTTTACAATCTCTTGTCACTAAATTATCTTGCTCTTTTTTTTCAGTTTTTTTTTTCTCATGTCCCATTTCCACTTTTTTTTTTTTTTCACTTTCCATTTATTGATTACTTAACCATCACACATTCACTATAGTTTTCCATTCAAAGTAAGATGCACTACCTCTTACTTTTCTCTTTCCACTGTCCAAAGCCATTTATTTTTTACTTTACACAAAAACTGTCCAATGCTTCTAGCGTCCTTGCATATCACTGCAATCATAAATGTATTTCTATCCCCCTTCAACCACTTCTTATTAAAAAATTCTTTTCTCCAATTTTCTGTTCCTTGGCACTTAAATACTATGTGTTCAATGTCTTCATTACCACCACATATCGGACATTGGTTCTGAGGAATACCCTGTCTTAGCCCTTTTAGCCTCCATGCTCCGGTTCTTAACCATGCAATAGATTCTCTCTCTTCTTTATTTACTACGTGTATATATTTTTCCCTACCCCATGTATTTTTCATTGGCCTATAATAAACTAATGAGCTCTTTTTGGCAATCTCGCTGAACATGATTTGTATTTCTATATCTTCCAGTCTTTTCCTTGCCTTTTTCCAAAAATGTTTTACGTTATTTTCTCTCCTTCTCCATATATCTCCTAACCCATTTTTCTCCAAAATATTCCGTAATTTACTTATCCATCCATCATTCATTAAGCTATTCTCTTGGTATTCAATACATCGTCTTAACACATTACTTTTTCCTAGATTTAAACTTCTGAACCAAAATTTCAAAGCTCTTTCCATTATCTTCCCCTTAGTTGGCACCCTGCCCATCTCTAATTGTGCTACCTGTCTTACAATTGACTTCGGTAGCCCTAGTATTTCTCTACAGAACATCCTGTGCACCACATCTATACATTCCCATCCTCTATCTAATCCCCATATTGCTATACCATACATCATTTTTGCCTCCACAACCATCTCATAAACTTTTTCCAGCCATTTAACATTTATATTAGGTACTTTATATTTGCAGCTTCTAATTGCTGCCATCGCCCCTTTACCTTTTGCCAATGCAAACTTCTTTTGTTTCTCTCATTTATTACCTCCATCTATTTTTACTCCTAAATAGATACAGTCACGCACTACCCTGTAAGCTTTATTCTCTCCCTTCCACTTTTCATATTTGCCTAATTTTCCCCCTTTTTTGAAAACCACAATCTGTGTTTTCTCTTGATTCACTTTTAACCTCCATTCTTTACAATATACATCAATTGCTTGTAATGATTGTTTTAAACCACTTGTAAACACCATCCAGAACAATCCTGGCTCAAGAACAGGCAAATACTATGCAGAGTAGACAGAGGCTGTGAACAGGGTTCAATTATAGGAAACCCCTCTACAGTTTCTAAATCATAAGATATATACAGGGGATCCTATGGATAACCTGCGCAAATGAAACAGTGACTACTGGGTACAGTAAGTGGACTTGGGAATCTATGGAACTCCCTAAGAGACCTAGAGTGCTTGTCTGGATCCCAGAGACCTTGAAAGCAATAAGAGTAAAATAAAGACCCAAAATACAAAATCCAGGACTAAAGACAGAACTGGATTGCAATCAACAGGAAGGTTGCTGAGAAGGGACAGACTTTGGATTCTCAGTAGACAAACCATGCTATCAGCTTCTTGAAAAGAGCAGTTATGAAACCTTCTGGGGATTAGATAGAGTTAGCTTTAAGACTGAACGATGGCAAGAAGAAAGAAAGAAAAAAAAAAGGGATGAGGTTTCTACAGGTATGTATGTGTATGAGAAACTGAGATGTGGCCCTCATAGAAGAACCTTGGATAGTTGAGGGAAGAATTCAGGGTCTTGGAGAGGGAGAGAGAGAGAGAGGTGGAGACTTGATATACAACAGATCTACATCATAGTTAAGAAAAACTATAAAGCACTACATATGGATGAGACCTAACTTAGTGAAGGTCAAAACACCATGTGAAAGGGGGCCAAAGGAGTTTTTTTGATTGGCATACCTTCCATATGATGCTACACAACTCCCACCTACAAAAGAAATGGAAAAGCTCGTGTACACTTCCATAACAGAGGGCTCACATCTAATTATCGGCTGTGATGCCAACTCATATCATGGGCAGCAAGGACACCAATCACAGAGGTCACTACTCAATTACATTAAAGTAGGTTATAAATGAAAACATTTTTTCTGTGGTATGATTAAAAATAGGCGACTTACTAATTTTGGTGCACAGAATTAAAAAATGCATTCCGTTTTTCTGTAGCATATCTCATTTTGGCAATATGACAATGTTCAATGAAAATATAATTGAAAAATTTGCGAAAATATTATACAATCATTAACAACTTTTAAAGAAAATAAAGAATAACAACATGAAAGCATACCTAAATTCGAGAATGTATGTTAGTTATCTTATGTATCCCCTTTTCTTTTCCCATGGAACTTCAGTGTACGTGATTTTCTTAAGTGTTCTCTGGTAGGTTCATCACGTGCAAGACACCAGCAGTAATCGGCCATCATATGTATGCCCCAATGTCCCTGATAACGTTGTTCAACATCTTTCAAGTCCTGTTGAAACCTTTCACCTTGCTCTTCACCGAAAGCTCCTAAATTCTACCGGAAGTAGTAGATGTGACTTGAGGGAAGGAAGCTTCAAACCCATATTACAGCCGAGCAGTCTGAAATTTTCCAGCATATTTCTGACAAGTTCTTTGTATTGAGGGTCTTTCACATTGCCCAGAAATTTCTTAAGAACCTCTTTGAATTCATTCCATGCATGTTTTTCAAATTCATTCATATAGCTGGTAAAATTTACATCTTTCATCAATTTCCTTATCTGCAGTCCATCAAATACTCCCTCTCTGTGGAATGGTGGCAATGGTGGAAACTTTGTGCACAAGTACTGGAAGCAAGGGCAACTTTTGTCAAGTGCTTTCACAAATTCTTTCATCATGCCAAGTTTTATGTGTAATGGAAAGAGTAGAACTTTTTGATGATTCACAAGAGGCGCATTGTTAACATTTTTTGATCCAGGTTCCAGTTGCTGCCTCTCAGGCCATTGGTCAGTTTGGGAAACTGTTTGTCCCTCGCCCTGCAAAGAAAACAAGGGAACTTTGTGTATCCTTCCTGTTGTCCTAGTAACAGACCTATGACCTTCAAGTCACCACATATTTGCCACTCATAGTACACGCTTTGAATTTCATAATACACTCTTAAGTTCATAGAATGTGCATGTGGTATTGAAGCTAACTTCTTGCCATTATGAAGTAACACTGCCTTAAGACTTCGTTTGAAAGAATCAATAAAAAGATGTCAGCTACTCGGCTCATATGCTTCCCTGCCCAACTGTTGAATAAGATTACACATATCCACACAAAACACAAGTTGATTTTCTTCTGCATAGTACTTGTGGAACTGTATTTTGCGATTCCTATACCACGAAAATGCAATGCCACATGATAAGATATTCTTCTAGTCTTGAGCCCAGTAATTCACTCTTTTGTTTTGTGAGGCCTAAATCCCTCTCTATATCATTTAACTCAAATTAATTAAACTGCTGTGGTGAATTATCAAATTCTTCTGGATCAGAAACCAGCCCATTGTCGGAAGTCATGGAGCTGCTTTCAGATTCACTAAAATTGGGGTCTGCTGGTGGTGTAGGTATGGGCAGTTCAGGTCCATGAGGAATAGGCTGTGTAGCCGAGTTCAGATTTGAATATTTAATTCCTGCCTTTTTTTCCCTTTTTTTTTTTTGTTGCAGCCAGAAACTTTGCACGTGCAAAAGTAACAAACATCATTGTGATTCTGCTGCTCTCTCCATATCATTGGTTTGACAAACAGCATTGCCTCCCGTTTTCCTTCATACCAATAACGTAATCCCTCAACACAACTGTTACATACAATATGAGATGTGAATGATTTATCCTGATCAACTTCCTCTTTGAAATATGGGTAATGTTGTTTCTTTGTTTGTGAGTCTACTTTACGTACCTTCCTGTCAAACACGTAATGCCCATAAATGTAACAAAGCTTCTGAGGGTTTTGTAGACATTGTCTCCTGCATAACCCTGATAGAGAAGTCATACTCTAACTTTTATTTTAGCACTACACATATAGAAGATGAACGTGCATATTAACACAAGTTTTCAGCTCAACTGAAGTTGAGATATATGATAGCTGTAAATATAAACACCTCACAAGAAGACAGACCTGACCTATAGAACAAAACTGATAAGTGCTGGGAATATAAACATCTGGATGGTAAGGGAGGATGGAAGTGAGTCGATTAGGAAGAAAATCAACAACAGATTTAAAATATAATATAGAAACGTAACAGTACACTGTATAACCTGAATAAATTTAGCACCATAGACATATATGCACATATCATAAAAACTACATGTGATAGCCAAAAAAACACTTCATTTTTTAAATCAGGGCACTAATTTCCATTAAAGTCACACATTTTCCTTTATACCGCAGAATCAATGTTGACTAGTGTTATGGTCAATAATTTGAACATAATGAATGTTGGGGGGGGGGGGGAACCCTACCGTTATTTACTTCAAACAGGCAAGAAGTAATTGACTTAACACTCAACACAATTTAAGTTGGACAGTATGTTGAGAATTGGCATGTATCTGATTATATGAGTTGTTCTGATCATACAAACTAGCAGGATTATTGCCATGGATAGAGACATACAGGGATCAAAACCAACTGGGAGTCTTTTGAGACAGACCTAGCACAGACCTGTAAGGTATCTGGCTGCGAGGACTTAGAAATCCTTGCTACTACTATACAGGAAGAAGAATTTCAGCCTATGAACAAAACACTGCCTGCTGAAGATGAGGCTGTGTAAAAGGAAAATTTCATGATGGAATATTCTCATGATAAAGGGAGTCTGCAGGAAGTTCAACTTAGCAAAAGGATCAGGCAATTATGTAAATAATTTACAATAATCAGGACTGATTACTATAAATCAGTAACAGAATTTAATAAAGCACTATGTAAGTCCATGTAGGAATCGTGGAGGTACTGCTTGGAGGAGGAAGAGACTCCAATATGTTCCAGACTCAAGAAAATCCTGTCAAAAGACAAGGATGCTACTGGCTCTTTCCAACTAGATAAGGGAGAATATACTAGAACAGAGAAGGATATATTGAAGGAATTGTAATGGGTGCACCTCCCAGGGTTGAAAATAATAAATCTGAAGTGGCTGGGAGGCAGCAAGCACTGAAATGGGCGATATTCTCATTTCAACCCTACAAATCCCCTGTACTAGATGTAATTTACCCATCATGCTCCAATCAGGATTCAGCATGCTGAAAGGCACACTTATCAAGCTACTAAGAGCAAGCTTGGCCCTTGGATATATACCAACAAGCTGGAAGCACAGAACGAGGTATATATATTGTCTTGACTGACAAGCTACTGCATCAGGACCAGTATGCCTACAAAGCAGGAGTCTCAACAGAGACAGCATTTTACCAGATTGTTCATAAAATGGAAAAAAAAATGCTGGAATTTAACCCATTAAATTCCAAATTATTTATTTTTGAAATTTGAAATTTCTATTGCTTATTTCTTACGTGTATACAATATGAATCACAATAGTACAAAAATAGTGTAACAATATTTATACATTATGAAATAATGGCCGTCCTCTAAATAGGACACTAGGAATCTAACACTATCAATATAGCATACTGTACTGCATTCGAGTCTCAACATTTTATTTCTTGTGATATGGCACAAAACACTTCACACACAATGTTACTTGGCATTTAACACAATATGTTTTTGGTTTCCTTTTACATCCAACAAATACACATATTCTTTGTGTCTCTTGTTGAGCAATTATATGGACCAATTTCATTAAACCTAATGTCTTGTATTACTCTCAACTGACTAGATGGAGAAGCCAATGGACGTCCAGGTTGCTTTCTTCCAACATCCAGTTTCAGGTATGTAACTGTAACAGCACGTCTGAAACTCAGTAAGTCCAGTGCATTTTCCCCATGTACTAGTCTGTAGAGAAGCCAAGCATTTACGAGGGCCATTTCCACCACACATGTAAACAAGACCCAGTACAATTTTTTCCCCCTGATATCTGTTGTGTATTTTCCCACCAAGCAGTCATGGTGGTCAACTCCTCCTATGTATGCATTATATGACTCCAGAACAGCAGGTTGTTGTACTTGTGTTTTCTTATTGGCCTGTCTTCTGTACTGAGTAGCTGCTCCCAAAGGTTAAACTTTGTCAAAATTTGTACCAATTGTAATACACTTGTCATGCCATCTAACAAACGAGACTTCACCATTCCTGTCAAACTGATAGTCATATTCACCTCGAGCAGCCTTTTTCAGTTCCTTGCTGCTCTGGAGTGGACAGTTGCCAACTCGACACTTATCGAGTCTGTGATGAGGGGCCTCACATATGGCACTTGCCTCCTTTACCTTCGTGACTTCATTGTTAAAGGCAAGACATTCGAGGATCAGCTAAGCAATGTGAAGGTGTCCGAAAGGCTTTGCCATGCCAACCTAAAGTTCAACCACAAAATGCTTCAGCTGTTTATAAAGGTAGTGCACTACCTAGGACACATTATAAGCCCTTGTGAGTGGATGTGGACCACCAGAGGCTAAAGGTCATCAAGCAATGGCACCAGACCAAGGAATAAACAAGAACTGCAACGGTTCCTGGGCCTCTGCACATATACTTTGGTCAGAATATTTTGAGACAGTGTAAAGAGGAAGGTAGAAAACAGGTTGCTCAAACAGGTCTGTTACATGTGGCAGCACTTAGCCATAGGTGCAGCCATGCAACATCCTTATCTTCCCCTTCCACTGTCTCAAAAGACTTTGACCAAAGTTTATTACCGGAAATTTGTGGCGGGGTATGCAAACATCGCCAAACTGCTGACACAGCTCTAAGAGGAATGACGAGCCTTCCAGTGGTCTGACCAAGTCGAGGTGTATTTCCAGACCCTGAAGAACACCTTGTGCATGTACCCGATATTAGGATACCCCATCCCCAGTAAAGAGTTCCATGTGGACACGGATGGCAGTGAATTCGGTATTGTGTTGCAAGAGTAAGATGGAGAAGAGAGAGTACTGGCCTACTTCAGTAGAACCCTGACAAAGGCTGTACAAAGCTATTGCATGACAAGATGAGAGCTCCTGGTTATTGTAGAGACCCTGAAGCCTTTACGGACTGGAGTTCCACCAATACACTAACATCAATAAGCACTATCACTGATCACCTTTACTACTGCACCATCCACCACTGTACTGGTTGATGTTTATAGTGATATACCTCTACTGCTTACTGAATCCTGCCCTTTCCTCAGAACTGGCTCTTACGTCACGAATGCAGCATCTGCCAACCATTGCTCATGACATTCTTGATATTCAGGGTGGATAAATTAATGGGAAGTCATTAAATGACAAAGTTAAAATTCTGTCATAATACATCTACACTGATACAGAACAAACAAAATTTTAACAAAATTTATTAGAGTTTAAGCAAACAAAAAATTAAAATTACTCAAAACATAAATTATAAACTTATGTAACACTAGAACCACTGATAATTTTGCCATCTCTAAAACCACCGATGGGTCAGTTACAATCCACACTTCCAATATGGTGTTTAATATCAATGGGTGGTGGTAGCTGCATGGAATGAATATACTTTTTATTGTGCTGTACGTTTTGTTTAAATAGGAATGATAATTGAATGCCTTTATATGAATTATTTTCAGAACCCTTATAAAATTATATTGGGTAGCCTGTTGGCATCCACAATAAGCATACATAGTAGCTACTGGCTGTGCACTTGTTACAAACAGTCTTTCTACATACATGACAACAAAATATATGTTTCCATGCAGCAAGATTTTATAAGACATGTTCATTTTCCTTGTGTCTTAGTGTTGTCTTCCAGAACAATGATGTGGGTATTAGCCTTCCTGGATGCTATATACTTCTCAACAAGCTCCTCCCACACTTGCAGATTTACAATACATTATAGCATATCCAGGCATTATTTCAGCCATATCCAGCAAGTTGTAAAAGTATGAATGGGTTAATGCCTGGATGGTGATTTGACTGAATGTTTGTATGCTGTTTGGTCTACCACATTCTCTATATTTAGATCCATTGTAGAATGTTACTCTATCTGACTTCTTTCTTAAAGCAGCCCCAATTTTCACATAAGGATGCAGTGCATCCTTGCTATTCTTTCCCTGATAGACAAAAATTGATATTGATCTTCAACAATGTAACTTGTGTATAGATTGACTAATTTTGAAGACTTATAAGCTAGTAACAGTGATGTGTCATGTGTCATGAGTTGAGAACATGCTGACGATGGGAACAAGCCGTCTCCCAAAACGCGTTCAAGTAAGAATATTATAGTGATGTAGTGTAACAACCCTCAACTCTCTTTATTTTAAACTGTGTACAGATCTTTTATGTTCTTCGCATAAATTGTTATTTCCCTCTGAAATGGGTTTATGGTACCCATTATACGTATAGCATTTGTTTTCAAGGTCTCAGCAAGAGCCAAGGAGTGAAAAAAAATTGCCATAAGTGACATTTCTTCCCTTGCTCACATAAGGTGGCATTTAGTTTCTGTCTACAAAATGACCAGGATGCTCATCGGTCGGTCTACTGTCATATTTTCTAAGATGGGGGAAAGCATTCAAAATATACTTGGATCCTTTGTCAACTGCCATCCAATACTTTTGCCCATATATGTCGGGTTTTGAGGCCATGAACTATGTAAATCTGCAGCAGCATTTGGCCGGAAAGAGCTGTTCTTTGATGCTGTGTATGGCCCTGGTATGAAGTTACATTGTACATTTGCAATCAAGTCATACCAAAGTCTCTGATACTAATGCAAACTTGTCTTCTTTTAGCCTGTGTGATCAATTCTCAAATAAAACATTGTTTCTCTGAATGTCATGGGACAATGTTGTCTTTAGAGATATTCTACCACTTTCCTGACCACAGTGAATCTAGTTCCAAGCCCTTAGCTCCTATGGCACCACAATTGTCAACACAACTATAAAAGCTTACAGCTCCTAATTTTCATAATCCAATTATCTGGCCCCAAAGCTTGATGTGCTTCTCTCTCAGTACACTCTAAAATATGCTTCAAACTTTTGTATGTGATCATGTCACCAAGCACTGATGCAAGTCTCATTCACATTACACTTTGCATAGGGAGAAGGACCAACAAAATCTTTGAATACATTATGATGCCCATCTACCATTTGAAGCATCACCTATCATTCCAATGTTCCAGGATGTGCCATCTGGAGACAGTTTCTGTACCCATAGGAAGTTGAATTAGACCAGGTTCTCATTCATGTCCACATCCTTACCCTCCTAGCCACAAGTTGTTTCTGCTCTTGTACTACCTGTTTCAGCAAAAATCAAAAGAAAAATACTACAGCTAGTATGTATAAAATTCATTTTATGTAATATAAGAGTAGACAATATAATATAGTGGTTACCTTATGAGCATTGTGATGTTACGTCTACAGCAGCTCAATAAAGCATGAACATATAAACAGAATTATTCTAATTTCATACCTGCTACATCATTACCAATTACACAAGCAGGCCATGCAATACTTGTGTGCCTGACTATATCTTGTCAGCTGCAAACTTTCCAGATCCTCCACTGCTGCTAACAAGCAGCAATGAAAGCATATGAGTTCACATACAGTTGATCAAACAAACAGAAAATAAAACCATGACAAACAACATGAATCTGCACAAGCTATTCGATTATTAACGGCAGTGGCACAATACCAATCTGGTTGGAGTTCTATGTAAATCTAGATTTTTCTTGAGAGAGGTTATGAGCCCATGGTAAGTGAAATTAAATGTGCTTTTTAGTAGCCCTTAGTAATAAAAAGACATAGAATTTAGCATCCTATACACAAATATGAAGTGGCGAAAAGAAAGAGTTAATAAATGGGTCATCAAGGACCCGGGCATGGTTCTAGTGTTAAAACTTTACATATATAAATTTATGCTGCTAATTAAATTACTTAATTTGCAGATCTCCTTTACTTTAAAATCACAGCTGTGCACTAAAAATGACAAGTTATTTCCCTCTAGTGTTTAGTAATTGTAGAACTTGAAGCATACCACCACAGGAAATTCTGAGGAACTTAAAATAACATTCTTTATTTCTATATACATATTAAATAAAATCCTCAAATATTGTAAGGTCACATACCATGACAAGATTAACCAGAGAGACTGCATTCAAAGTTATATTCCACCAGTACATCAGTCCTCCCAAATTCACTATGATCATAGTGATGGTAATGATAACCACTAGTGATGAAAAGATGTCTAAGCCCATCAGAAGGAATGTCACCACAAATATTGCTGCCAGAGACACTCCAAGACTAAATAATGTATCTGGCCATGTTGTTAAGTACTGCTCATAGAAAACATAGAAAACACTGCAAGAAAGGAAAGTAACAAATATAAAGCTCCAAGTAAATAGCATTCCTTGTAAAATTATTTGATTATATTATTGTTATACAGTTACAGGATCTTTCTTGCTGATGTCTCTTATGGTCCAGCTATTTAGCTGGCTAAACAAGGCTAAGAAACTGAGGTTTCCTGTAACTGGTTAGATTAGAACCATAACTCACATATTCCAAAATTTCTTAAACAAGTGAAAACCAGCTTTTATTGTTTTTTTCCCTTTTTATGAGAGCTATTATAAGAAAGAAAAGTGTATGTACCACAAATTAGCTCCATGACTTATTTATGAACCAATGAAAATTATTTAATGATAGATCATGTGAGTTTTGACTCTAACCTCTGGATCACGAGAGATTTAAAAAACCATTATTTTTTGCAACATGTGACTTTTCAAAACTTATCATTGTGGTTCATGTGGGTTTTGGTGGTAAAACATTTGAGATATTAAACAACACTTGAAGGGCAAAAGTAAAATAAGCTGATTGAAACTACAATTTTAAAGAAAACTATTTTGCCATATAGGCACACCAATTCAGTATCTGTTAATTGATTTCTTATAAGCACTTTAGTTAATATCTTATTGCATTAAGTAATTCCTTGTCTAGGAAAACTGTTATAGCACATTTTGCTGCTGACCTTTTCATTTTTTGAAAACATTTGATATTTCTCAAAGTGAAGAGACTTCAGTTTACAAAGTGCTAGAGAGAGCAGAAATGTTTATTGTTTAGAAAATACAATATATTTTGTTTATTAATTATTTATGTTAAGCAAATTACATTTGAATATGACATGGCATTTAGCCCAGGCTCATTGCCTGTCATATCTTACTTACATTCTGAATACATGCAATTTTTAAGATCTACTCTCTACTGTAGGTAATTATTTGTGCTCTCTTTTTTACACTGTCCAATTCCACTTTGTTTAAAACTGACCTGATTTCTTACTGTCTTTACAGAGCAAACCACTTATGCCACACTTACTGCTAACTTTAAACAATTTTTCAGATAGAAATACTTTTCTCTATTCCTTTACATTCAAATATATGTTCAGTATCCTCCTTATTGCCACATAAGGGACATTGGTCTTGGGGTATACCAATACAATATATACAAGCATGGCCAAATAAGAATTCTTTAAAACACAGTGATTTTAGTGCACTGTTTACACCCCAAATTCAACTTCCTCTTGCATTGTTTGTACAACAGCTTTGGCGCATTTTAATCAAAGCATTCATAGGACCATCAATGATATGAAAATAAAATTCGAGTTTCTGGAATTCCCTCCAGTTTTCAATGTAGAAAGGTTTTATAAGCTTTAAAATATCCTTAGCATTTTTGGTGTGTGTGTGTGTGTGTGTGTGTGTGTGTGTGTGTGTGTGTGTGTGTGCGCGTGAAAGTGTGTGTGTGCGAGAGAGAAGAGAAGGGGGATTACCTGTTTAATAAGCTTGACAATAAATGAAGCCTGCAACTTAATTTTAAGGAGAGCTTTCTGGGATGGAAGTATGAAAATGCTGTACATTTTAAACTTAAGAAAAAAAGGAGACGTTTTAATAATCTGTTGCAAATAATAGCACATGACACTGAACATTTAATTTATTCCAAAATGTAACAATTTGTATAATCTAGACAGTTTCACTATTTTACGAAACCAACATTTGAAAACTGGAAATGCTGATGGGAGAAAAAAAAAACAGGGTACAATTTTCAATGTGAATCTAGAGATCAAAAAGTGTGCTCCACTTCATGCTCTACTGAAAGAAATTTTGTGATGGGTGAAGTGTTTTTCCACAATTTTTACCAGATTTATGGCAAAGTACCTATTTTGGTTTTTAAATTTTTTTTTATTGGTGACTGTCAGAGACGATTTAAGGTACACACATTTGTGATCTAGCAAACTTTATGGAACTGTTAGTTTTTGCCTTCTTTGTCTTTTTAAGCACTTTACAGCTTACTGAATCGCTCATTTAAGTAACCCTATATCTAGCAGAAACCTAGTTTCCAGGTAATGAATGAAAACTATACAGGTGAACAATGGGAGCTTTTTAGAACCTCTAGGCATACTGTTTGTCAGTTTTTGTAACTACTGTTACTTGGTAATGAAATCTTCAGTGTACTTCCTTTCTCATGTGGCACAGGCAACTTCAAGTTTTGTTCACATGTGGGATTTCTCAATGCAATAAGTACAACTACTGCTGGTGTTATCTGGATTGTTTCAAGAGATTGTAAGTACTTTATTTTTAGGACTTTTCTCAACACAAGTGTTTTTGAGGTTGTTTAAAGGCATGTCATCTGGAGCATGCACATAAGATATTTCATACATATGCTGCTGCCTAGTGAGACATTTTGACTCAACTGGTCGCAGTAGTCATATAGACATCAAGCACTGGTGCGTGTATGAAAAAATGTCGTTCAATAGTACTGAAGACATAAATAAATAGCAACGCGATCTGGATGGCTACTCAGTCTTCACCCTCGGACCCCAGGAGTCATGCTCGCGGGACTTTTCCATTAGGGCAGCATCTTATACTCTGCCCCCTGCATGGCCGAGGTTGGGTCAGGACAGCATCCTCCTCTCGTCTCCTGCCATGCAGGGACGGAAGTGGATATGCCACTTATGCACGTCAGCCCAATAGAGAAAACCCTATCAGGGAAAGCTACCAAAGAACCTCGGTGGGGCCGACAGTATACCTAGTTACTGTCTATCAGCTCTCAATCATGGTTGGTGCTGGAGATCATCTGGGCATCTCACAACCCCGTCTGGGCGGAAAACTGGCCAGGCATACCCTATCTCCCATGGGCATCGGCAACCACTGACCCACCGAGTCCAAAACAATCCGAACAACTCTCTTATGGGAGATGCTAGAATGTTTGGCCCAGCGTACTTCTAGTAACGTCAGAAGTACCACGAGTGCCAGGGGTCCGCAGTGCCCACATCATGGCAGCTGAAGGAGTCGGAACCCCCCCCCCCCTACGGGGAGTACTGAAGACAGCTTCTTATTTGAGCCAGCACCACCTAGAGTAACAAGTCCGAATACTACTGCTTTTGTGGAAAACAAAATGGTCATTTCAGTTAGGCCATGCATACTAGAGAGACTAACACAGCTTTTAGAGAATCTAATAAAAATTATACCTACATGTTAGGGTGACTGAGTTAAGAAGATAATGGCATAGTTAGGGCTAATAATGTGTTTTCAACAATAGTCTTTAAGTGCTGTGTTCCTTACTGAATGGTAAATTATAAAAATAGCAGCAAAGTCAATGTGTTGAAGCTCCTAAAGGACAAAAATGTGAAGGAACCATGGTTAAAAGTCATTAAAAGGAAGAATCTTTTGGCAACCCGAAACTCAAGAGGCACGTTCACTAATATTTGCTTTAATATTGCAATCTAGATCTGCATATAAGCATCTTTAATTAATGTTCAATTGCACACGTTTGCAGGGCACTGCTCATATAGCTTTTTGCGAGTATCGCAGTTTGTAATGTATTGATATGTACATGTATGTATTATGCATCTATTTTCTGTGCTTAATTTTTAGTCTAATAGGCAACTGGCTATAGAAGTACTAAATAGCTGCATATGTATATAAACATGTAAAAGTCTTTGGCATTTTGTAATATGTTTATAACCTAACCAAAGAATATTTTGCAAAACGTAAATTACTATTTCTGGACCCCCAGTTGATATTTCAATGTATGTATGACATTTAAAATATTGTAACAAATGAGAACACCACTTACTGCGAAACAAACTTTATTTATCACTTAAGCACTCAGCATAGCACAAATGTTACACTTGAGCCACTTTTGGCACACATTCGGAACACAACACAACTGATCCATCAAATCACAACTGAACTGCTGAGTCACAACTCCCAACTATCGACCTTCACTGTCCACTTTTCACTTTGTAACTTCTTCATTCTGAACTGCCTGTCTGATCAAGAGCAGCTTCTTATATAGGCCCCACATACAAAGCAGAATTATCAAGAAGAGAAAACTAGAACAGGCTGAAACAAATGTTCCGGAATAGGTAGGTAGCACATAATAGGCTATTATTCCACATTGGCTATTGGTGCTGCACCAAGAGGTGCTTACTGACAGCAGATAACTTCACGCATAAGGTCACAAGATAAACTCAATGATATCTTTCTGAATTACAACAAATCTCCTTTAAAGGATACAGTTAAATTTTAAGGTTACTAGTAAATTTTCAATAGCGATTATCAGCAAGGTCTATCAACATGCTTGCATGGCATTGTTTGTGAAAAAAGGGTCAAATAAAGCAAACTTAATAAAATGACTTAATACTAGGCACAGCCTACCAAAAACAGTTTGAGATTTCATTATGAGAAAAAAAAATGTGTTTGGAAAAGAATAGGTGCATTTAAGTGAAAAAGTGGCTACTGGTGCTTTTTGGAACTAGTGTTTTTATTCTGGAATACTTTTTATCACTTGTATGATTATTTTTATTTGTTAAACATTCCTATTTAGCACTTGAGAGATTTTCCTTTTGCATCATGCAGCTGTCATAAAATAATAAATGAAATCCTTTAAATGAGCTCAATCACTTTTAAAACTCTACCAGGAAAGAGGCAAAATGTTATTTTAAAATTTCTATTTGCCTGAAAGGAAGAATTTATAGGACGAGTCACTTTAGTTCACTTCTCCATTCCATCCATTAACAAATAATATTCCCTAAAGCTCCTCTGCATTTTACGTGCAAGCCATTGTAATAATATTGTTGCAAAGTTCCTTGCTGCATTTACCAGCAATATACCAAATTATCTGCCACCTCCACATTTATTTTAGGATTAATTTTTTTTTGTGATCATATAGATGGGTTTATTTTTGTCCCATATTTTCATATTTATACAGTGTTTTATTTTTTAGGATAGGCATTTCTTTGAGGCTGTCCCCTTCTAATTCAGAAGTGAGACAATAATAGTACTTTCCAGTTAAATAATTTGACGAAACTAATATCCTTGACAACATGACATAATGGGCTTGCGTGTGATTCAATTCAACAATACAAATGATTTAATAATAATACCCATCACCATGAAATTAACCTGTTAAACTTTACTCTTTGAAAGTAAATCTAAATCTATGTGCAGAGATAGGGAAATTTAGAATATTTCTTTTTAGGTATCCCCAGAACTTTCACAACTATTTTAACAGAGATAGCTTGAAGAAATAATTTTTCTTTATATCAGCATGGCTCTTAAAGAAAACAGGTATGTTGGTTTAAAGTTACCAAAATGTTGAATCTTCTGGTTTTCTATCTTAGTATTTCAAGTGTAATACTGTTAGCAGTAGCTGATTTTATTTATACATATGCCAAAATTATAAACTTTAAAAGTGAATGTTTGTGACGCATTATTTTTATAATCCAGCCCATAATAAAGGTTTATATTTTCTGTGATTTGGCTTGTGAATTTCAATTTACTTCACACAAGATAAGATTCTTGTTAAATACATTTTAACAACATTTAATGACTAAACTACCCTACTGCTCACTGCAACCAATGCCAACATGGGCAGCCTTCTTGTTTTAATGATCAGGCCTTCTCTCTAGGTGGTGTTGATTGAACTAGTGAGGCACAACCTTGTGTCTGACCCAATATAATAATTACAAAAATCACATCAGGGAGAACATTTGGGCAGATACTTCAGAACTAATGGCAAAATCAGATAAGTAATATGGTGCATTTAATAGAAATTCCAAATTTTCACATGACCACTAAATATAATGTTTTAACAAAATAATGCATGGCATTTGTTGTTTTACAAAACAGGTTTGGCATTATGGTTGTGAACATGATTTCAAATACTTACATTTCCTAAATAACAGCCTGACTTTCCTTTTAATAGCTGTAGATTACACACATTGCAAATGTTTATTACACAAACTGGCGCTTTTGTCTATTAAAGATCAGTTTGTCTTACTTGTCTGAGCTGCCAGGTAATTTAAACTGCATAGCTATTAAAATATACTTTAAAATTATCTCTTAACAGTTTCATTGCTGCAGCCGTTTAACATAGGAGTGCTAAAAATGAAAAGAGATCTTTAATATTGTGTAAAAACTACTATATTGTATGTTTTGTCTTTGAAATCCAGAATAAAGTGAGAATACTTTTGAATATTCCAATATATTCAGGAGAGACTGTGGGATGCAAGCTAACTTTCTTAAACAATGAGCTATTTAGTTGTCATAAAACATTTAGCCAAAAATTTATTCACACACTTGGAGTTTGACCTTGAGAGTGTCTCAAGCCTCTCCGACAAATTATGCAAACTATGCTTTGTTTTCAGAATTGTAAAATCTTTTAACATTACAAAATCACACTCTAAGATTTAACTTTGTTTCTCAAGCCTCCCATATGTATGCCTTAAAGCTGCCTTTAGACAGAGAATTGAGACACTGTAATCTGTTTAATTATGAGAGTTGACAATTTTTGTTGCAGGTCTTTATACGCTGACACTTTTTAATGTTAGTAAGAGGAAGACTATAAAGTCAAACTACATAAATAGCCATACAGAACTCTGAAACATAGGATTATGAGGAGCAGTCATAAAGTTCTTATTATTGGTTGCAACGAGGAAGAATAACATTATGCTATGTGCTGTAGAGCAATCATGTGTTCCTGTAGCGTTTCACACTTAAATTTTACCCTGCTATTTCCTTGCAGAACACTGCTAGAGTACAAAATTGAAGGTGGCACACCCTGTTGAGAAAATTGAAGTTTGAGCAGTAATTCAGTTCCTGTTTTTGAAAGGACAAAACGTATAGAAATTCATGATAAGCTGGTTGCCATATATGGAGAAAATATCCCAAAGTATATAACTATTGTTAAGTGGCATTGGCATTTCCAGTGTGGAAAAACGAGTCTGGAAGATGAGCCAAGAAGTTGCCCAGCCATCTCTCAGTGAGGAACCAGGAATTGCCATGCAAGTGAAGTCTTTGGGCTTGAAGACCATTGCATTTCTGTCAAGTCAATAGTGCAGAAGATGCGCATTAGTCATAGTTCAGTGTTGAACATCATTCACAATCTTTTGCATATAGCAAAGCTTTCCACCTGGTGGGTACCTTTTTGCTCACACCGCAGCAAAAACAACACCAAAAGGAAACTGCAGCTGAAATGTTGGATCATTGCCAGACTGATCCTGATGACTTTTTTGAGCATATGATCAATATGGATGAATGCTGGATGTACCATTATGACCCCAAGACCAAGCAGCTGAGCATGCAGTGAAAACATTCAGCATTGCTACAAAAAAAAAAAAAAAAAAAAAAAAAAAAAAAAAAAAAAAAAAAAAAAAGTCACAGATGTCATCGAGGAGAGTCATGTTGGGTGCTTTTTGGGACTGTTGTGGTGTGCTTACCAATAAATTATGCCTCTAAGGGCCAGATAATTACTAGAAAATATTACCAGTATTTGCTGACGAGAATGTGGGAGGTTATTAGCCCAATCACATCATATTTAAATGCCTATTCAACTAACCAAGAAATCACATTTAAATCCCCTAGCAGTGAGGGTGAAAACAGCTTAATGCTTAAAAAATCATTTAAAATCAACCATTAAGTAATTTTGCATGCACAATATTAAAAGCCTAAACTCACCAGTACTGCTGCTATGTGTGGCAAACCTTAAAACAATCCTGTAAGTAATGAGCAACATCACAATTTCTACAATTGGGGTGTAAAGGCATCGGTTTTTGCTCCAGTACAATTGAATAGCCGATTTTTGCATTACAGACATCAACATAACTAAAACAATATAGCCCCTAATTTCATCTGCCGTAGTGTTAAACCACTTTTCATCATTTTGCAACATTTTTCTGTCAAAATTGTTTAACTGTCTAGGTGCACAAGCATTGGTTTTGTCACACATTTTGTCAAAAAGGTTTCCGTGTATTCCAAAAAAATTGAAATGCAGATGGCATCAGTGACGCATGCTTGTTCAGTAAGTCTTTGCAACACCACTTTTGCAGTAAAAGGGTAGAAAATGGGATTACTGTCAGTTGTAGTCCAATTCCAGTCACACTGTTTCTTCTGCGTCATAGTACAAATGTGTTTCAAAGGGCCTGGCACATCATCATTGGTTTCACAATTATTCTCCTTGCTGCTTTTTGCACTAGTGCACTGTCACTAGAACTTTCTTCAGTCTCTTTTTCATATTCAGAAAAATCAACACTTTCACTATCACCCTCTAATACACTTTTATCAGTTTTCTCAAACCCTCCTCATCATCCGGACAGATTCTTTTCGCGGCCATGATGGCTACCAACACGAGTATAGGAAGAATAAAACTATTTTTCCTTGGTTGAAACAAAGTTGGCATGGTCATACTGAGGGAATTACAAACATCATATGTCAGCACTTCATTACAAATATATATAGCTGACATCTGTGAGAAGCAACCTAATTGAAACACAGTTGATGAGGTCATACTGAGGGAATAACAAACATCACAAGTCAACACTTCATTCCAAATGTATACAACTGACATCTGTGAGAAGATACCTAAACTACATGCAGTTAATAGAATAATGCAGCATTGCAAGCTGAGCTTGTCATACGATTCATATGCCAAAAAAGTGCATACAAGCCCTGGTTGTCAAATGTTGCAAATGGGTTAAGTAAAACCATAGGAAGTTGTCCATTGGAGTTCATTTACTGCAAGACAATTGGCCAGCACATTCTTCACATCACACAGTGGTGCATGCAACTGCTTTGGGATATGAAATTTTGGCCCATCCTCCATATTCACCTAACCTGGCACCCAGCGACTTCTTGCTCTTTCCTCGCATGAAGAACCCACTGTGTGGCAGGCATTTCCAGGATGTCAATGAGGACATAGCAGAGGTGGAGCAGTTCTTCGTTAGCCAAAGTGAGGAGTTCTTCAAACAAGGTATCAACCAGCTGATCCATCAATGGGAGAAATATGTCACTTTGTGGAGGATTAACTCTGGGACCGAGAAACCTGACTGTACAAGAAAATTCGTAGGCTTTCACGGCCGGTGTCAATATTAAATAAAATATTATCCAGGCTTGTGGGCCATGGTGTACTGGGGTCCTTCTTCTTCTTCCCAGACGTTTCGTCTGCGACTGCGGCAGACTTCTTCAGTGGCAGTGGCGAGGTCAAAGTGTTCTGGCAGAAGTTTCAACAACAACTGTGCTTGGTGCACTCTGGATGGTATTTACACCAGTGGCTGGCGGGGAGGTCTGCGGTGATTGGTTCAGGTTAGCGATGAGCTGGACTTGAGTAGTTGGGAGTGCTGCGTGCTGTTGGCGTCTGATTGATAGATCTGCAATACACTCCATTCAGCCAAAGATTCTAGAGACCTGCTGTACACAGCAGGAGTATACAGAATACCGTGTTCATGCAGTAAAGTATATATTGGAATCACATAACGAAGCATTAAAACCCGCATTAACAAACACAGAAGAAATTGTCATTTGGATCATACAGAAAAATCAGCAATTGTGGAACATGCCATACTCAAAGAAGGGGAACATATCATACAGTATGAAAACACTGATATCCTGGCATCAACCTCTCATTACCATTCACATTTACATTGCAAAGCCATTGAAATACAGAAGATAAAAACATCATTAACTGTAAGGAAGAAGATCTAAAAGTAAACAGAATATGGCAAACAGCACTTACAAAAGTCAAAGTCAAGCATTTCACGCGAACCAATCAGACACCAGCAGAATGCAGCACTTCACCTACTCAAGTTCAGCCCACCGCCAATCCGAACCAATCACCACAGACCTCCCCAACAGCTGCTGGTATAAATACCACAGTCACTGTTAAAACTTCTGGGAAGAAGGAGCCCACCCAGTAGACCTCAGCCCACAAGCCCAGATAATACTTTATTTAATATTGACTGTACATGTTGTTCTTTTTTCTCTCAAGGTGATAATAAAAACTTTACGACAGCCCCTTGAACAGTACAGAGGTATGTTTTTTGTCTTAATCCTCCCACAAATCCATGTAGGTAATAAGTAACAATGAAACAAAGTATAATAATACTAGTATATAAAAATAATTAATTAAAATAGAGTAGTCTATATCTCATCTAATGCGAATATATATTTGCAGAGTGCACTGCAGTGTGTCCTTGACCAAAATGTAATCCTATGATGTCAGCAAGTCAGAATGGTTGCAACAGCAAACTACACCTCTGTTGCTGAGGAACAAGTCTCTCCCTCTTCTCAGCAAGAAATGTCATCTCTGCCAACTGCCTGTAAAACATCTTGAACTAGTATGATGAAAACTCAGTTATAAGAAATTATTTTAAAGCTGCCAGGGAAAAGAGCTGCCGAAACAGAGTTGCTAATGATGAAACAAATTCAAGATGCCATGAAAAAGGATGCAGATGACCATTTGGATGGTCTTATTTTTCATAGCACGGTCTTATCAGTAAAAAAAAAGGCCACCTACTCTAATTGCTGAAGCCAAGATAAAAATCTGCAATATAGTTTTGGAATTAGAAGTGTGGTCATACAAACCCATTTCCAATACAAACATCCTTATCACAGAAAAACCTGGCACATCGTCTATGTTCATTGCTTATGAAGAGGAGCTAAATACAGAGGACAATGAATATTCTCAACTTTAATTACGTTTTATGTAACATACTTACGTGTGCTATTATCTTTGCATTAATGGTTGTTTTGGATTATTCTGTCCATCCAATTTAATGCCTTCTATAGCTTTGTATGCATGTTCAAAATAGTACTACTAGGCCAGTTCATAAGATTCTTTAGTTAATAAATACCTCATGAAAGTAATTAAGAAAATAAACACGGCAAAAGTAAACTTTTCACATAATTACTGTAAACTGTTTACACTTATGCAATAAATAAAGATTTAATTACATATAATTTAAATATTTACAATGATTTAACACCTACCTCAAAGTTACTGCACGCTTTTCAGCAGGCGTTACTGGTTTCCTAACTCTATTGTATGATCTCTTCAACTCTGCATCAATTATGTTTAGAATGTAGAGGAATAGTTATTCATAATGCAGGAAATTTATCAATTTTTTTTCCTGTAACTTCTGATTGTTAATTTCATTTTATACTTTCTTTGAAGGGAATTTAATTCTTAGTTGACCTGATTCATGTTCAGCCTGAAAAATTCCCTTAATTTCTGTTCATTGTCAATCGGATGTCTATTTATTAATATGGTATTGAAGCTGCCTTCAAGTGACTTTGTCATAAACAATGGATTAAATTTCTTCCTTTCAACATTTTCATCTGTTAGCAGCAACAGAATAAGACCTTCCTATTCTCTAAAAGAATGTTCACTGTTGACATTTTGCAAGCAACTGCACCATTCCTCCTATTGCTATGGGACCATAGCCACACTAAACTATCAAACATCATGCTTCCTGTGAAATGATGCTGTCTTTAGACATGGAGTTTGTCGTCACCATGCTCAGACGCTTACGTCTCTAAGGAATCATACTTTTGGTACATGACATCGACATTATCACCTTGTCAACAATGGGCCAATTGAGATTTCATCAGAGTATAGTTGGATTTTGTAATGGAGATATATAACGCTGAGTTTTCATATGTCCATGATTTTCTTTATGTTCATTGAAACACTACCTTTCGAAGGGCTACTGTATTTTTGCTAATGAAGAAAATGTGAGAATCAGCTTCTCAAATTAAATTTCTAGCAATGACAGCACCAGGTATCTCAGTAAATTATTTAAAATCTGAGTTATTAAATCTTTGCTTGTTTTCTTTGAAGATTTTCCTCCACAAGATTCTAACATCAATATGTTTGGTTAATAATATTTTGGTCACCATGATTTGTAATTTATAATATCTTTTATGTCCATTTTGGTGGTAAACCTTGAATCTTTTGTGGAATGAAGGATAAGTTCCATGCATTACTGTGGTGTGTAATCCTCCTTTCACTGCATATTTTTCTCTTTGAGACATTGGAGTGTCTGCCGCAGGGGAGAAATGAATGTCCCTAATAGGGAGGTAATGATTAACAGTTTTGAAGCTTCCAATATCCACCAGTGATGGATACATTCTGATGACTGTCTGGTTCTTTTTCTAGCTACCACAACCATGGGAAAAGATATGTAAATGTTTGATTTCTGGAGGAGTTTGATTTCTATTTTCTGTGAAGTTTCCTCACACTTATATCTAACATCAAGCTGCTGTATCCCAAAAGGAAGTAAAAAGTATTCATTTAATACTTTTACACTGAATTTATAATTAACCTTCATTTTTGAATGCAAAGCAGTGAACATTTCCCACATAATTTTAACATTTAAATTCTCATTGAAATAGCAATAGCTTCTTGATGCATAGTAGACCTCATGAGCAGGAAACAATAGGGGCATATTCTGAATTTTTGTAAAGGGCATGCTGCATAACTCCACTGTTTAAAGACATTAATAGTTCTATACCTAATGTTTTATTAAACTTAGAATAATGCAATAACGGACTTGAATATTAAAATGATGAATCATTTGTTGTAGATAATAAAAATCACCAATATTGATGCCATTTATGAAATTTCCTTGAAGGATGAAGAAATAGGTCATTGTAAAATAATTGGAGCTGAAGTATTTAATTTTGTTTGGTTTATGTAATAAAGTTATGTGCCTATATACATAATAAAACCCAAAAGCATTTGTACGAGCTTCGCCATTTTACAGTTTATTTCAATGTGTTATTCTGCACTTCTATTTTCAGTAGTAAGTTCCTTCACGGCACTGTTATAAAACGGCAGTGATTTCAGTTTCAAAAGCAGTTCTTGTTTGATGGATAATATTCCAAGGGAGCTCAATCTTTCTTGTGACTGGGTTACTTTGATATAATTGTGTATTCTTCCTAATGATGAAAATAAACTGATGCAGTAGTGGCCGGTACAGACAGAATTAAAAAGCTAATTTGTAAGTTTCACTCGTATAGTATAGTATTTATTGTGCTAAGAGTTTTACAAATGTGATTGTCTACTGCACTTTGACCCTGGTCACTCATTCAGTAGACAATCACTACAGTTTATTTACATTTTACAATTTCTTGTCAATAAATTATCTTGCTCTTTTTTTTTCAGTTTTTTTCGTGTCCCATTTCCACTTGTTTTTCACTTTTCATTTATTGATTACTTAACCATCACACATTCACTATAGCTGCCTTAGTAAGATGCACTACCTCTTACTTTTCTCTTTCCACTGTCCAAAGCCATTTATTTTTTACTTTACACAAAAACTGTCCAATGCTTCTAGTGTCCTTACATATCATTTCAATCATAAGTCTATTTCTATCCCCCTTCAACCACTTCTTATTAAAAAATTCTTTTCTCCAATTTTCTGTTCCTTGGCACTTAAATACTATGTGTTCAATGTCTTCATTACCACCACATATCGGACAATGGTTCTGAGGAATACCCTGTCTTAGCCCTTTTAGCCTCCATGCTCCGGTTCTTAACCATGCAATAGATTCTCTCTCTTCTTTATTTACTATGTCTATATATTTTTCCTTACCCCATGTATTTTTCATTGGCGTATAATAAACTAATGAGCTCTTTTCGGCAATCTCACTGAACATGTTTTGTATTTCTATATTTTCCAGTCTTTTCCTCGCCTTTTTCCAACAATTTTTCACGTTATTTTCTCTCCTTCTCCATATATTTCCTAACCCATTTTTCTCCAAAATGTTCCGTAATTTATTTACCCATCCATCATTTATTAAGCTATTCTCTTGGTATTCAATACATTGTCTTAATACATTACTTTTTCCTAGATTTAAAGTTCTGAACCAAAATTTCAAAGCTCTTACCATTATCTTCCCCTTAGTTGCCACCCTGCCCATCTGTAATTGTGCTACCTGTCTTACAATTGACTTCGGTAGCCTTAGTATTTCTCTACAAAACATCCTGTGCACCACATCTATACTTTCCCATCCTCTATCTAATCCCCATATTTCTATACCATACATCATTTTTGCCTCCACAACCATCTCAAACTTTTTCCAGCCATTTAACATTTATATTAGGTACTTTATATTTGCAGCTTCTAATTGCTGCCATCGCCCCTTTACCTTTTGCCAATGCAAACTTCTTTTGTTTCTCCCATTTATTACCTCCATCTATTTTTACTCCTAAATAGATACAGTCACGCACTACCCTGTAATCTTTATTCTCTCCCTTCCACTTTTCATATTTGCTTAATTTTCCCCCCCTTTTGAAAATGTTATTGGGTTGTCTCGTAAGTTCGTTTGTTTTTCGTTATGCTTTAATCACTAAGAACGCCTGGGAACACACCTCATCTGCAGCACAGCTACGACAGCGTAGTTGACAAACTTTCTATTTACAAACTTTAAACACAAGGTCATTCAAAAGATAAATAACTATGGCAGTTAGGTTTTGTAAACTATTTATTTCCTGCAGTATGCACAGTTACATTGGGGCAACACATCCCTCTCAAAATTATGCAACTTTTGACGGGTCACCATAGAAGTATGTGGTCTAGCGTTGTTGTGGTGAAAGACGACATTGTTTTCCAATTCCGGTCTTTTCTCTTGAATGGTTGCCTTGAGACTATCCAACTGAGAACAGTATTTCTCAGAATTTATAGTGTCATTATTTGGAAGAAGTTCATAATACAGGATTTCTTTGCAATCCCACCAAATGCATAGCATAATCTTTCTCAGATGCAGCCCTGGTTTAGGAACCGATAGTGGTGGCTGCCCTTTCTTGCACCATGATTTACTCTTTCGGGCATTGTTGTACAAAATCCACTTCTCATCTCCAGTTACCAGCTGTTCCAGAAAAGTATCAGTCTGATTGCGTCTCAGTAAGTAGTCACAGATGGAAACACGCTGAATCAAATTCGCTTCACTCAGTTCGTGAGGAAACCATACATCACGAATATTTACATAACCCAGGTTTTTTTAAGTTCCTGGCTACAGTAGCACAAGCAAATGTCATTCGTGGATTGTTAACTATCATTTCATGAATTCTTCCCATGTCTGTAACCATTGACTGTCCAGATCAAGGTTTATCTTTTAGGGAGAAAAATTCCCAGCTCGAAATCGACTAAACCACTTTTGACATGCTCGATTCATTACTGCATCTTTCCCATAGACAGCATAAATTTTCTGCTGGCATTGTGAGGTGGTTTTACCCTTACAATAGTAAAACAGCATAAGATGTCAGAAATGTTCCTTTTTTGCTATCCTTAGTTTGTAAACACAAGTTCACACTGTTCCAACCAATGTAGGTCACAAACATACACTGACATATCCAATAGCGAGTCTGGTTGTTGATCTCCAAGTCGTAGGGATGGTTAGGCAACTAGGATAACTTGAGTGTACAGAGGGTTCAGGGTTTTCAGGTGTTGTAGATGGAACTTAAAAGCAATACGAACAAACTTATGAGACAACCCTATATGAATACTATTGGTATTCATATATGGTACCACTTCATGGACAGGCTTATTTTCAAAATCAGGGGAAGAATACATAGGAACAGCTTATTCCTGAACTTAAAAAAAACAAATCGCTTATCAGAACAACCCTCATTATGCTTTATGGTTTTATAATTGTGCTCCATTTTTTTTTATGATTATGCTTTATTTTTAATAATGCATTTCTTTCATACAAATGAACTTCAGTATCTAAAATTAATTTTTTGATGTCAGTAAAGAGTAAAGTAAGCTGCCTTACAAAAGTAACATTAAGTTACACAAGTACACAGTGCAATAAGATAACCTATGTCACTCTCAGTCTCTGTACCACATTCTTGACATTGATTAATTGCAAGTTTTAGGCGAGATTCAAGATTTTTTTGTCAGACGTAATTGTTTAGAACTTAAAATACAAATGAGCTTAAAAACGCTTCTGAAGCAAATGATGGAGGAACCATAACTGCCTTCATTACCTGCTTACTTAGCGTCAACATCTTAGTGGAATGTTTCTGCCAGAAGGATACAGCAATAATAGAAGACAAATTTTCTTCATGTACCATTGATGCATATGTTGATATTTCTTCCATTGGAACATCAAATGTCAGAGAATGTTTCAGTTTGCCTAAAGTAAGGATGGAAGAACTCTGCTAAGGAAAAGTTAATGTTAGATTTAAATTCTGAACTTTCTTCCAGGAGTTTTATGCAGGATGGCATTTATTCACATATATCTCTCTCTCTAGTTTTTTTTTTCTTTCTATACCAGAACTTTGAAGCATATGAAAAACTGATGATAGAAGAAGCCAGATCTGTGTTGCATCAGTATTATCTGATTCCAAAATTGTATTTGTCTACAGATACCATCAGAGATTTCAGATATAGCTCCGAGTTGAAGTAGAAGGGTTTTATTTTCAACCAGTCATTTTGAATTCATTACAGCAGCAGCAGCAGCAGTACCTTCACCATCTTCCAGATGAATCCCAATATTTAACTGCATTGAAATTGATGCAGTGATATTTTCCTGCCTTTAGCCATGTGTCCCAACAAGTAATTATAGGAACTGGAGGTAGATCAATGTTACTGATTCTTTTAAACAGTCCAGTAATCTCTCCCTTCTGGCTGGGGTTTTCACAAAAGCAGTATTAACAGTTGCAATGAATTCATCAGCAATTTTGGGCAAAAATTTAATCTCATCAGCACAAAGATGCAACATATGAGCCCAATGGGTAGAATGTAAAAGCTGAAGTGCAACACCAGCCAATTGCTTGCCAGCAGAAAGCATACTGTTGTACAGTCGGATATTAAAACAGTAAGAAAGACCTGTGATAACCAGGGTTAGGATTTTTAGGTGAAAATTTCAGGTGAAAAAAGGAAGGGAAAAGGTGCTCAAATAAGGTGGAAAAAGGGACAATAAGGTGCTGGTTTATTTAAGGGGATGCACAACTGAAATTGCTATTTTCTAAACTATCCATTCAATTGGGCTGAAATTTTAACATGTCAGACTTCTTTAGATATAATTGCTTTGTGAATTTCAATAAAAAATGTTAATTAGTTTTCAAGTTAATAATTTTCAAAATATAAATTATGGGTATATGCAAAATGCAACATATGATGCATTTTTCAAAAAAAAAATCTTATGTTGCTTCTATGTCAAGGAACTACAAATTTGTCTTATCATTTTTTTTCTACCATTCTTAGTTTAAGAGAAAAAAAGTTTTTCAGTTTTGTATTTGCATTTTTTTTCCCATTTTTTTATATACACTCTTATCTTCAAAAATTAGTTGCACAAAAACTATTCATTACACAGAAAAATTATATGGCAGTTTTAATTATTTGGATTTTTGAAATAAGGATAAAAATGTCAATATGAATGGATGAAAACTACATTGTGTGGAACATTTTGAATATGCAGAAATGCTGAAAATAAGAAACGCCTTAAAATGAAGTTTTAAAAATATAAACAGCTAGCAACCAAATGCGCAAGGGTATTTAAAAAGTCTCCTAGCGATCCTGAAGTGTTTGCTAGGTCAAAAATAAAAGTGGATTCTAAAACTACAAACAACGTAAAATTTTTTGGGAACATATTTATTTTTTTTTTCTTTTTCTTTTCTTTTTTTTAATTTTGGGTTAATTTCAGTTGTGCATTCCCTTAACTAATTCAACGATTTCTCTTTCCTCTATTCTAATTTACTGAACTACAAACAAGTACATCAAATTATCACTCGTCAAAAGAAGGAAAAAGCATGAAGCTGTTGTACTTCAAGACATTAAGCATCTCCAAATTCTTAAAAGTAAATCTGTTTCTATTAGGAGATAGAATGTCTTTGTAGTTGCTAAAGCTTCTTTCAACATCCACAGAAACCAGTGGGGCAAACCTTATATTCACTCGGAATGGCAACTCTACAAATGTGGCAAATTTCTCAACATCTGGATTCTTCTGAAGACTAGATTCAAGTTTGTCTTTGGCAAAGCCATCTAACCACTCCCTCATGGAAGTAAAAATATCCCATTGTTTTTCCTTTTCCAGACCTTGTTCTTCCAACCGTTTAATAGCTGCAGGCAGGTACTTGTAACTATGGACACAATATAGTTCTGTCTGCAAATTATGTATTTTCTCTGATAACAGAAGTTGCTGTGCCTTGAAAATTGCACCTGCATCGGATGGATCCAAAGAAAGCACAAACTCTTTAATTTTGTCAAAATTCTCACACTACATAGCAGCACACTCAATCCAAGATCCGCAGCGAGTAACGACCGGGAAATTTGGATGGGGCAGGCCAGTGATTTGCCTGTAGTAAACAACATGGCTCGGAGCTTTCAGTAGAATCTTCTTCAGGGCAGAGATGAATTGATTTGTGATGAATTGATATTTGTTCCTTATGGATTCACAAACCCTATGAAGGGCATGAGCCAAGCATGTCACATGCTTCAAGTTAGGAAATAGAGGTTTCAATTGGTTAATGGCTGAAACCATGTATGGAGCCTGGTCTGTAACCACAAGAAGTTTTTCAAACTCGATACCAGTAGGCCAGAGTTTTTGACAGAAGTCCATAATGGATTGCATTACTGTACTGACAATGGCTTTCTGCAGCTCGTACATTTTTAACAACATGAGCTTAAACTTCTCCCCTGCTAAGGGAAAAACTAAAATGTTCAAAACATATCGTTCCATTGAGTCTATGGTTTCATCCACAATGATTCCCACATCACAATCAGACACTTTCTCCTTGATTCTTTCTATGGTTTCTTGGTAAACAGGCTCCATGTAGTTTTTTGTTTAATACTCTCATCGGGCATTGATATCTTTGTGTATTTTTCAAGAAATCCCTTGAAGGCTGGATGGTTCACCTTATTGAGTGGAATTCCTGCTTGTGTAAGAGCTGCACACAAATCAATGTTTAATTCCTTCAAATTTTGGCTTTTTGAAAAACTCTGTTGAAATGCATTTCGTAATAGAGGTTGCCGTGATCTGCTTAGTTTGAAGGGTCTTGTTCATTTGATGCTTAGAGCTGGAAATGTGTTGTTTGATGCGATCTCACGGGTGTTTTTCATCTAACAAAATTCCTGAATCACAAACAGTACATCGCATAACAGTTCCTTCAGTGTCTATGAAATCTTGTTTGAATTCCTCAGCCAGAACAATAAATCGAGCACTGGACACCTTTGGCATGGTAAAATCTAGTACTAGTACACTCGTTTGGTAATGTAGCATAGAGCTAACACTAGTTCACTTGTTAATACAATGCGACAGTCACACAACTCACTGTTGCGCCCATTCGCTGTCCACATTCTCTTATAACACAACGACAATTACCAGAATGTTCTCATTCATGCTGGAACTTCAATCTCAGCGATTTCTAGTAGTATCGAGCAGAATCTAGTCTTAATAATTCTCAGAACTGCGTAGGTGAGGTTACTGCCATCTCTGCGTACCCAGCCTTCGACTCCACGCAAACAAACAACGTCTCTCACAGTAACAAACTCACATTCATGAACAGCAGGCTACTGATTCTGGTGGGATAGAATCACTCATTGTCAATTGCATTACTGTGGGCTACTTTATAGCGGTCAAGTGAGAGAAAGAGGTTTTCATCGAACACATGGTTATTTTCCATTGTTGCGGGTGTGCTTTCAATTCCCGCACGGCATTTACTGAAAGAGGTAGGCTTACTATTCACACATACACAGCAAACTGAGGGGACATTAATTGAAAGTTAAAGAATAAATTGAAATGAAACTTAAAAGGAAAAAGGGGATTATGGGCATGGTTGGGGGAAAATGGGATAAAGGTGCCAAAAAAGGGAAAAAGGTGCGAGAAAAAATGCCTCTTTTCACAACTGGAAACAAAATTTCACACAGTGATATCTTTCCGCACAGCTTTAACTTACCCTAAGAAAAAAGGTGCGCACCTAAAAATCCTAACCTTGGTGATAACCAATAAGATCTGGTGTGTCAAATATTAAATTTACTATAAATCAGCATTGCAATGTTGTACAATTTTGGTTTTCACAAGATGGGGTGCTTTGCCACAATGCCCAATGGAACAACAAGGACATTCACCATCTTGCAATTCTTTATATCTGTTGTTTCATCAACCACTAGATAAGCAGAATTTCCCTCACATTTTAACCTGGTTTCTTTGACACACTTGACAAGATGTCTTCTGACTGGGAGAAGGTTTCATATTTGTAACTGTTGCTATTCACTGAAGAAGCTGTTTGTTACAGAAGACATGGAATGGAATACAAGCAGAAGTGAATGCTTTGAACCATTTCTTTCTTATTATCCTTTGAACCTTCCATATGCTGCCATACTTGAGGTATAGTACCAGTACATATGTTGCTAGGACCGCCTGAAGTTCAACCATGTCCATCACTCTGTTTCAAACCTTTCACATGCTTTCGCACTATGGACTTCTTTTCAAAATTAATGCAGTCTGAAAATAAGGTACACAAAAGTTTCCCTTTTCAGCCACAAAATAATCTGTGGGAAACTCATGAACCCTTCAAATTGCATTTACAGCAATTTTTGGTATTCAATATATGTGAACTTATCAACTGATTTAGAAGATAAAACTACAAAAAAAGTAATTGAAGATAGTGGTAGTGGACATAGAGCCATAATAACAAAAACAGATCTAAATCGTCAACTGCCTAGAACAAAAGGAAAAATAAAGCCTAAATAGAGTTTCAAAAAGGCACACTGGGAAGAATATAAAACAAAAACAAACGAACTTTTCAAAGAAATTAAATTGGAACAAAACATAAACAAAGTAGTGAAAGCACTAAATGCCACAATTTTAAAAGCTGCCAAACAATGTATCCCAAGAGGGAAAATTCATAAATACAAACCCTTCTGGAATGAACAGTTAACACAACTCAAATCAAAACAAGATAAAACTAGAGAAAAAGCAGAAAGGACACAAGACAAAGCAGATGTTATAGAATGGCGAAAAACAAACGCACAGTAACAGGCTATAAAACTGTTAAAAAAAAAAAAAAAAAAAAAAAAAAAAAAAAAAAAAAAAAACAGAGCTTTGAAGAATTTATAAACAAACTAGACTATAGAACAAATAGTACTGAAGTACATAATTACATTAAACAAATAAATAGAGAAAACCAACAAAATCGGCCATTAAATGTCAATAATAAAGAAATATATGAGGATAACCTTATAGCAGAAAAATTAGCAACATACTATAAAACTAGCACCACATTAAAAAATAAAAACAAAAAACAGAATAAATACTTAAGAAATAGCAACCTCGAAGATACATCTAACTTTCAAAATATCTTCAATGAACCATTCACACTCCTAGAAATAAAGCAAGCAATAAGGACACTAAAAATAAAATGAGCCCAGGTCCTGATAACATACATCCAGAGCTGCTCAAGAATTTAGGACATGAAGCGCTCCATACTTTATTAAAATTTTTCAATAAACCTGGACAACCAGAAATAACATACCAACACTGGAAAAAAGCAAAAATTATACCCATTAAGAATAAAGGAAAATCAACTCAAATGATAGATAGCTATAGACCAATATCCTTAACATCAAACATAGCAAACTCTTAGAAAGAATGGTAGCTACAAGACTGACATACTATCTAGAAACACAAAATCTATTAGTCCCTGAACAAGCTGGATTTAGGAAGGACAGCTCAGCAATACATCAGGTTGTAAGACTCACACAGGGCATTAAAGAAAATTTCAATAATAATAAGACTACTCTAGCGCTGTTTGTCGACTTCAAAGATGCATTTAACACAGTATGGCGAGAAATGCTACTATACAAAATGAAGACATATGGCATATCAGGCCACATGCTAAACTGGTTTCAAACCTTCATATCCCAAAGATGGTTTGCAGTACAATACAAAACAGCCACATCTAAATGGAAACAAACGAGAGTTGGGACTACCTCAAGGGTCTGCTACAAGTACTATTCTGTTCAATACATACATATAAAAATGACCTAGTAGATGTACTTAAGAAAATAGGTAACATACAAGTAGGAATGTTTGCTGACGATGTGGTAATTGGATTTCAGAAAAGAACATAAGATCTGGGAAACATTACAAAAAACTACAAACAACAATGGAGAATACAATCACAACCCTAGAACAGTGCACTAATAATAACAATATGGAAATAAATACAGGAAAAACTCAATATCAAGTATTCACAATGCAGCATAAAACAGAAAATATATGCCTGCAAATCAACAACAAAAAACTACAAGAAGCAACTACAACGTATCTAGGGATAGAATTAGATCAAAAGCTATCAATGAGAGAACATGTAAACAATGTAATGAATAAAATCAACAAAAAGAACATTTTAAAACATTTAGCAGGAATAAAATGGGGTGGAAACATGGACCTCCTTAATAATACATATAAAACATACATAAAACCTAACCTATTGTATGGAGGAGAACTACTAGCAACAGTAAACAAGAGACTTAAAAGTAAACTAGAAATTTCATAAAATAATTCACTAAGAATAATAACAGGAGCTGTAAAACCAAGACCTATTACAGTACTACAAAGCTTCACAAAAACATGGCTATAGAATTGGAACATGAGTTGAAAGCAATTACTCTAGCACAAAAACTGCAAGTCAATAGAAACAGATACAAATGGTACCACACAGCAGATACTATAAGTAATTTAAAAACTCAAATAAGCTTCAGAACATATCCACCATTAATGCTTTGTCTGGATGCATTTCGTGGTCATCTCACTGACGATGTAAAAAGGAAAAATAAATTGAGTTTTATTTATGGAAGCTCTTTAACTGCTGTGGGCCTTAGCGTCCCATTCTATATTGGGCATGAAAGACCGGTAATTTTGCTCAGAGGCCTCTTTAAATTTACGACATGGTACCACTGGCTTTACTTCCCTTCCAAAGGAAGACATGCTAAGGATTTTTACGCCCAAAAAAATCCATTGCCCTCTGCCGGGTTTGAACCCACGACCTTGGGAACTAGAGGCTAGTATGGTAACCACTACACCACAGAGGACGACTGTAAAACAGAAGGTACATAGCCTAGGCAGTGATCTTGTTATTATTCCTGGGGGGATGACATCTGTATTACAGCCCCTGGACATTAGTATAAATAAATCTTTTAAGGGTTCTGTTAAGAAGGAGTACGAAAAATGGTTTTGTGAACCAAACCGTGAATTGAGCCCGACAGGAAAAGATAAGCATGCTGCACCACATACCATTGCATACTGGGTTTCTGCTGCCTGGAAAAGCATTGAAGCACCCTTGATTGTAAATTCATTCAAGAAATGCTGCATTTCAAATGCTTTGGATGGCAGCGAGGATGAGTGCTCTGCAACGACGAGAATGATGAGGAGAGAGGAAATGAACCTGTTTCTGATGTGGACACTTCCGAGGATTCCAGTGATGAAAGCATCAGTGAATAGTTGTGATTCATGCTTGTAATTCACGGTATTGTATTAATAAATTCATTCTGAACGTGTACTTTCTTATTTCATGTTCACTAATTTTATTCTTTAACAATGTGTCACCTAATAATAGGGCACTTTCAATTCTATAATCTGATGTTTTATATATATAAATACCTATTACCTATTTTCTGTCACTGATGCACTTTACATTCGATACAAACCATTTTTTTCATAATTTTAAGTTTCAAATATGGGGTGCGCATTAGATTTGCATAAATGCGGTATATTTTTAACAAAAAGATAACCATTTTCACAGATCATGTCAGCCTGTTCTTTATTAAGACATGCAAGCTGACAAGCTCCAAAATTTCATGATACATTTATGAAATAACCTCCTATGACGTGAAAATAAAGGATATATTTGGAAGTAACAACACTTTTAGTGACACACTTTCATGACTGGGCCCAGGTAAGAATTTATCTGAGTGCCAAAGCAATACACAGAGAGAGGTAACTGTCCTCAAACTGGATCTCCGCTTAAATATGCAGCTGACAGCTGAAATGAAAGATATCACAAAGGCACAATATGAATACAAGAAATTATGTCAAATACTAGAATCAGCTTGGAAATAAATAATGATATTTCAGGAACCCTAAGGTAAGGAATGGCATGGTGTATAAATTACAGGGGAGAGATACACCCAAATGGACAACATACATACCAAAACAGTTGGAGGATTTAATTATCAATGAGTATTACGTGGCCCCTAATACATCTAGGGAGTGAAAAGGAGTCCCTTGCTGTGAGTGAGTAGTTTTATATACTGCAGTTAAGGCATAGGGTCAGGAGACTGATAAGCGACATGTGAAATTTGCCAAAAGGCCAAGCCAATAAATGTGAAATTTGATGCGCCACCATGAGCAATATTGCAAGATAGACCAGAAGCCCTAGTGGCCGTTAATTTTCATGACCCATTGCTAGTAGGTAGGGGAGGTATGGGGCACATGTTTGTGCTGATAGACGCTTATACAAAATAGATGAAAATCTATCCAATGAGGAAATTGTCTAGTGCTTTGTGCGCAGCGAAACTTTCGGATGGTTACATGCCTAAATATGGCAAGATAGAAACTATTTTAGCTGATAATGTTTTGATTCATAAAGGAAAGAAATTTCTAGGAACTGTTCGGGAAGCAGGAATAGAAGTTTATATTCCCACATCATACCACCAAGAAAGTAATCCTTGTGAATGAATTATGAGGGACCTTATGATTTATTTTTGATGAATTATGAGGGACCTTATGATTTATTTTAGAATAATATGCAACAAGCGACATTACCTCTGGCCTAGTTATTGAGTACGAACAGACAGTAATTAATAACTCATCATATCCTTCGACAGGATACGCACCACTGACCTTACAAACAGGAGAGGCAACCCGCAATGCCATAACAAATTTACCTCAGCCGATTAACACAACAGAAGCTGAGAAGGAAGGAGAAACATTCCAAACGGCATTTAAAAGACTGCTAGAATGCACAGAAACACAAAAAAGCGTGCTAAAAGAACAGGAAAATATGGAATCCGCAAGTGGGTGAAAAAGTCTGATAGGGAAACAATACCATAGAATGGAGAATTTATGGAACGGTCCCTGTGTAATCTCTCAGAAATTTAGTTACAAGGCATTCGAAATTAAAGATATTAAGATGGGGAAAATTAAGGGGCACTATACTATCGTTTTATTAAAGCCTTGGAGCTTAGCCTAGCATTGTCAGATACATAAGGTAACTGTGGGGTGTATGGAGGTTAATAAAAGTTGAAAAAGACAATTGCAGCAGAATAATGATTTACTATTAATAATAAAAAAAGAGGATTACAAGGAAGTTCTTGAATATAATTAATGACATCAAGCACATTTATGGTAGTATATCCAATATATATTCTATTTCATCAAAGCACAATACACGGTGAAGTGTGTATAATAAAAAAAAAAGGCTCAGAGAAATCAAAACAAAAAATAGTTAAATTCCTCATGTAAGGCCAGGGCAGTGAAATGTTCATGTGATGAGTGCAGTGGGCATGTTAAACAGTGTTGCATGTGTCATTACCAATTATGACCCTTTAGTAGTTAATTATACAGGAGTCACTACAAAAAAAAAAAAAAAAAAAAAAAAAAAAAAAAAAAAAAAAAAAAAAAAAATCAGTATATCAAGAATGACATACAATTTGATGCACATTATTGTCTAGGCAATTTTTATTTTAACTATTAATTAGCAAATTATATGCATACACAAGGGGTTGGTTATATGTTTGAAAATTATTTTCATTCTATGTCGTCATTACTTTCATTTTGATTTTTTATCAATCTACACTATGGTTTTCGTGAGTGTCATTGTTAAATAAGTATTTTATTCTGTGCATTGTAATTCCAGAAATTTTGTATGTGTTGCATTTAAATGTTGTTAGCTCATATTCTCAGAGTCGATCCACTACAAAAGTATGTGATGATTTCCATTTGACATTAATGTAAATAAGTATATTGCTTAGCCAAAATTTAGATATGGGGAATCTGAGAAAGTCCCCATCATTATGAAGACAGTGATTTTCTCATGGGGAATATGAAACTGCATATTACGTGCAGAAGCAAATAATTCTGATTGATAATGAGTATTCTTATATCACTTCAAGATTAATTTTAGAAGTATATATATATTGGTTGAAGGCATGCATATAATATTGGAGGCAGAAAGGAAAGTCTGGCTGGGAAAGCATACCTGTTTGGAAATACACGAGACCACTTTGCTAAAAGCGGAGCTGGTGTGTCAGGAACTGAATTTGTTCGTAACTACAAGCATATCTGACCAGGACCAAAGACCCTAAGATTTTAAGTTAACGTTTACAGTTTTGCAGAAATGTGTTTTACCTTGAGATCGCATCAGTTCTCATGGGAATGGTAGGAATGTTTATGTTTCAAAAACATATGAGAAAGCTAAGTGTGGGAGTTACAATAATATTTATATACCAATACGAAAATTACATTTATTTTAAGGAAATTCCGCCAACAAATGATATTAAAGGAAGTTGTCATGGGATTTGATAGACGAAATGAAGCTTACATGGTGAGATCTGAAAGGCACAAGTAAGATCATTTGCAATTTGGGGGTCATGTGGGGTTGGACATGCAAGGACTTGAAATTTTGGAACCACTTGCATTCTGAAGTATGCGTGGGCGAACCTGTTAAACTTATAAACTGGGAGTACACAAAATGGGCAATACAATTTAATCAAGTGGAGCTATGTGCAGTTATGTAGTGCTGGCAAACGTGAAGTGTTTGTGAGTACGTAGCGAACAATTCATGAAATCTCCCTCTGACACGAACATATAGATGTTTGTGTGGCAGGATCGAATGCACGAGTAAAGCTAAAGGGAATGGAACAAAGTGTGTGTGAATAAAGTTATTTAGCCATAACCACATCTGTACTAAACATCGGATAACATAATCTGAAATCAAGAGATCCACCATTAAACCTATCCTTCCCTCCGCGAAGATGATCCTGCTCCAATTGTCATAAATTTTCTCTGAGAGGTCAATTTAAAGCATTACTGATGGACTACTGGCAACATGGTTTGTTAGATAAGGCTAGGCTGTCGATAAAAATAATGTAAAGGAAAGTCATGTGTAATTAATACCTTGCAGTTATACTTCAGTTCGCAATTCAGCATCATGCTGAGGACAAGTGAGTGTTTAACAATAAATTCTTTTAACAGTTTGGGATCTATTCTTTTCAACAATGGAATTATTTTACTCTGGGAAGTTGTACCGTTCATAAGTTTTATGAATATACATTGGCTATCGTAATATCTCCTTAACTACACTTTGCATAAGAAAATAGTCCTTCATTGAGAGGTCAATTGGTGAGCTTGTAAAGCTTGCACCACCAGAAGGTCAGTCGTTTAAGGTCCAGAGTGGATGAGCAGCAATTTGGCTAGTGTTTTTGGAACCAGAATTACAAATTCAAAATTGCCCTTATCCATGTGCGCAATACAATAAAACATCCAGGTAACATCTACATCCACACTCAATACTTTATTTATGGCCACATCATCTCATTTAATGGCAGAAAATATAGGGAATTTGCAATTAAGTATTTCTTGATGTATTGAGAGCTAAAGGAAAATTTAAATATGACACTGCACTCTTTGTCGTGAATGATTTTGTGAGCATTTATATATGAATTACACATCTCATTTTGTAACTCAGCACAGATACAATTCTTTACATTTCACAAACATTCCAGTTTAGTTATTCAAAGGTACTGTTCATCCACCAGCTCATGGTCTCCAGGGAGTGAAGGGGAGAAACAAGACATTCCATGTACTATCTTATTAGAGTTTTGTAAACATCCTCGCAATTGCTGTTATGCTGCTGCCTCTTGTATATATTTAATGTTATTCATGCTATAAGTGTTCATTGTTAATTTCTCTTAGTTTCGATTGTAAAACCGTACCAGCCGCTAGGGTTATGTCCGAAGTAGAGAAAAAAAACAGTGATACACTCTGAGGGCCAGGAAATCATTACGAAAGTGATAGAAGGATGTGATGAGGAAGCTAGGAAAAAGTTTATAAAGCTTCCACTGAGTCAAGCAACTGCAAGAGCTGCTGCTTACACAGGGTTTCTGAAACTACAATTAAGAGAATTTGCAAACAGGTGCATGATTTGAGTTTAAGTGGTGAAACTAGTTCTAGTGTTCTAACTACTCCAGGGAAACTCCGTAAAACAAAACCAGCACACTCTGTAATGAATGTTGATTTTGATAGGTGTGAGATGACTATGAAGTTGTTGAAAAGCATGTTACAACTCTTAATAAATTGCTGCCTGCTCGAGAAAAGATCAATTTTCCATGGGGATGAAGTTCACTTTGGAAATAACTTCAGAGCTGGGCTTTAAATGAAGAAAATACCAGAACAAAACAAAAATTCTAATAGAACGTCCTCACATTGTGGCTTGGTGGCATGTTTATCTCAATAGAATAAAGCATTTGCAAGAAAGTGGACAAAGTATTTTCTATATTGATGAAAGTTGGGTGGATGGTAACATCCCATTCGGCAAGTGTTGGCAAAGTGAGGAGGAATTTGGCATTCATACAAACACTAATGTAGGGAACAGACTGTAGTTCATGCGGGTAGTGAAAACAGGTTTCTGTAAAACTCTCTTCTCGTTTACAAAGCCGGGACAAGTGCAGGTGACTACCATGGACAAATGAACCATGTGAACTTTGAAAAGTGGATTCGAGAAAACTGGCTCCTAATTTGCCTTCTACTTCTGTTCTAGTCTTAGATAATGCTCCATATCATACTGTAGAAGTGGACAAACCCCAATTAGGAGTTTTGTGAAATCTGCTATGGTATTGTGGTTACAAGACAAAGGGGTTCAGTGCAATAGTTCTATGCATAAAGCAGAACTTTATAAGCTGATTGAAATAAACAAACCTAAAAAGAAGGTGTTTAAAGTGGACACATTTTTGGTTTCCTTGGGCCACACCATCATTGCTTGCACCCATATATGTGTGATCTAAATCCCACAGAACTAGCTTGGGCTAAGGTGAAACAAATAGATAAAGAAATGCAACAGGTGACTTTATCGCTTCAGAAATTACATGATATAACGCTTGAGGACATATCATTTGTGACCAAACAGACTGGCAGGGCTTTTGCAGACATGTAGAGAAGATAGAAAAGGATTACTGGGAGAAAGATGGTGTAGTGGAAAATATCAACAGTATTGACAGTTTAACTTCGAAGAAACAGGAATAGTAGTAGCTGCAGACTGAAAAACCTGACACGAGCTAACTTTGTGGGAAATTACAAGTGAAATTTCTGCTTCGCCTCTCAATAGCCAATTTTTTTCTTAACCCTGAGTTTTTGAATGGAGTACTCTTCCTTATACACAAGGCAGCTTTGAGAGTATGCAGGATGGGCACCACTCTCACAGTTCAAACATTTGGAGATGGAGATGCAAGGAGAACTGTAATCGATTTGTTCCACACCGCGGACATAAAGGCTGCCACTTACAGATAGTGCTGTATGGTCAAATCCTTGATAGGAGAAACAACGTAGAGGGTTGGGAACATATTGATGAACATGCAGTATCTCATAGTCACCTTAAGAGTGGTAGGAAGCTGCCTCAAGGCAAACGTCAAAAAGACCGTTCTGGTAGCTACTTGTTCACCTTCACGTTGCAGGAGCCGTTTAGCTGCACTGACCTCTTGGCTAGAAAGGCAGGCAACAACTTCTTCTTTAGAGAGGCTGTATAAGGCGGAGGTAGTCACAACACCTTGGCAGACATTCAAGGAAGCATGTGGCTCAACAATAAGTTCTTGGGTTGCAAAGTGATGTATTTGGAGTAAATGAAGGGACTGTGAATCATCCTTAGTCAATATCAATAAAGATTCATTGCGTTGTTGGGTACAGTTCTGTACTGGGCCAGCAATTTTGTCCAAGGTGTCTTGAACCACAAAGAGCTAAGCAGTGTTTGGTCTGGTGTAGCTGAACGCATGATTAAATAAAGGGGAGTGTCACACTTTCCTGTCGTAGAAATATTTCCTTCCAAGACAAGATCAACCATGCATTTCCTTTTGGAGGTTACTAGACGAAAGTCAGTAGTAGTGTCTATAGCTGAAGTGAATGCCATGCACGGAGAGACATCACTGGAACCATCTATCTCCATGCCAGGTTGAACCTCATAACGGTTCTGAATGGGGTCAACCTGACACCCCGCACTGCCCCAGCTATCCTTCAAAGGAGTAGAAACAAAGCTATTTTATGGGCAGGGTAGTTAACCCTAACCCAACCCACGAAACCTGGAGGACTGGTGGCTCAGGATCCCGGGAGCGCCAATCCCGTACCTACCGAAGTAAGCCCCTGGGGGCAAAAATTCATAGTGTATTCAGTGGGGATTCCAAGACAATTCAAAATGAAGTCATAAACTGCATATCTGAATAGGTACATACAAGATCAAGTAAAAAATGAAATTCATAACAGTAACTTTTTTGCTTATGAAGTTGATGATAACACAGATATATGTCAAACATTACAGTGTCCTATCATAATAAGATGTGTGAATTTTGAAGGAAATATTTTTGAGTGTTTTCTAGAGTTCTATGTTAGTGCTCATAGAACATCTGAGGCTTTATTTTATCTTCTGGATGAAATTTTGTCTTGAGTTTTCATACGAGAACAAATTAGTGGCTCAATGTTATGATGGGGCAATGTAATGACAGATCAGTTAAACGGTCTTCAGCAGAAAATTAAAGACAAAGCACCTCAATCTGTTTTTGTGCATTGCTTAGCTCATCAACTAAACTTGGTGCTTCAACAAAGTTTAGATCATTTCTAACTGTACCATATTGTTTGCAAGTATCAGTGGGATTCATTCATTTTTCCAATAGTCATCAAAAAGAACACAGTACTAGATTCATTTTCAGCTAGACTAATTCCAACCTCAGAAGAAACTTGGCGGTGTTCTAACTCAAAACTACTCACTGTAATTGTACAAGATCAGGAATAATTGAAACAAGTGTTTGAGAATATTATAAATGACAAGCAATCTGATAAAAGATCAATTCAGCTCAGTAAGGGATTTCTGAACAAGATGAATAGTTTTGAATTTACTTTTCTGGCTATAGTGTTCAATGACATTTTTTCTTTGACAAACATTCTTTTTGAAGTTTTGCAAAAGAGATCACTGGACACTGCTTATTGCATTTCAAATGAAAATTATGCTAAAGATTTTACTTTTTCAGCTCTTGAAAATTTACAACAATGTTATTCAAAGATATTTCAAATAACTGACCATTTAAAGAATTAACTGCATCTCTTGTATGCTGATGAGGTGTATAGATCTGTTACTACAGTGGAGTATTTTAAATTGTGCCAGAAAAATAAGGATGTATTTGAGGAATCATGCAAGTTATTTGCTTTAGTTTTAGCAATTCAATAAGTGTATATATATTACTACAGTATACATATATCAGTTGAAAGAAATGTTTTGTGTTTGAAAAGAATTAAATCTGTCACTAGAAACACTATATCACTAGGCAGACTCACATCATTAGCAAACATCTCTATCCAGAAGGAAATTTTGCGTAAACTTATAAGGAATGAACTATTTTATGAGGACATTACAGATAAGTTTGCTGCTCTAAAAGATCGAGGATTCACTTAATATACAAGTAATAAAATAGGAGAGTCTCACATGATAATTATTATTTAGCTAAATTATTATGTTTAAATTTGACTATCATTGCTTATTAAAGCCTGCAGACTTTCACCTGTCGTCCTCTGTGGTTTAGGGTACCATGCTAGCCTCTAGTTCCTGAGGTTGTGGGTTCAAACCTGGCAGAGGGCGATGGATTTTTTGGGAGTAAAAAACCTTAGCATTGCTTCCTTCGGAAGGGAACTAAAGCCCGTGGTCCCGTGCTGTAAATTTACAGCACGTAAAGGAACCTCAAGCTTGATAAAGAGGCCTCTGAGCAAAATTTCCAGTCTTAACGTCCCAATATAGAATGGGACGTTAAGGACCATAGTAGTTAAAGAGTGTCCATAAATAAACTCAATTTAAATTTTAGCCCTTTACCTACTATTTAAGGCATAGGCCACCAATGCTTTCAATTTGAAGAATGAACTTGGATAACTGCTGCTCCACACTAAGCAACAATTTGAACATAGTGGTCAAAGTCAATTCATTTCTCGAAGATGACACTATTTTAATTCATGATACAAACAAATTTTAAGTGATGCAGAATTCAAAATGACCTTGGCTTCATTTCTATCCATTATGGAAAGTTAACGCAAAATTATTACCAGTGTTGAAGATAGAGGACTTCTTGAAAAATATTTTGAGTGTGTTGAAGAGGCAGTTGAGTTGTTCCAAACAGTTCCAGATAACCAGGAAAAGAAGTGAGGTATACATGAAAGAGTAATGTCTGCTTATCCACTTACAACAAAAGGTATAGGAAAAATTGTTAGCAGTGAAAATGATTATTTCTCTGAACATGTACCAATAGAACATTGGTTGTTTCAAGTATGTTCCAATTAACATATGTTCCAATTCTTTTGTTCAGACAAATGACAAAATTTTATGTTGATAATTTGAAGAAAAACCTTGTAATGACATGTACAAAAAGACAACGTACACGATTAAAAGGGCTGCTTACATATTTTATTTGTTTTTTCTCTGTAGATAAAGCTGCTGCTTAAAAATGTAATTGGTGTTTTTATTGCTTACATCACAATTTAAATAACTTTTTATATGGAGTAGAAATATAGGAACACCAAGGGATGGTTAAAGATATATATGGTACACAGGATGTTTTATAAAGAAGTTCTGGGTTTACCAAAATGTTCACCGAGGTGAGTAAGTTTGGTAGAACTAGGAAGAGGAAGAATGAAAGGTATAATAGTAGAGAGAATTTTTAAATATTGGTTCAGAGGTTTAAAATTAATGGACAGCAATATAATAGAAGAATGTCTTAAGTATCAATGAGATGGAGCAGGAAGGGAGAGTTGGTATGGGGATGTTTGGCTACAGGTGGAAGGCAATGCTAGTAGATTTTGGAAGAGAGTGGAAGACATAGAGAAGCAGGAAATTTGGACAAAGAGAACTGAAGTTCTTTAAATCTGTATAAAATAGTAAAGAAGATATTAGGGATGAGATAAATATATAGATACTAATCAATTTGAAAGAAGAGGTGTTTGTGAATGTGTACTGGGACTTTATTCCTAAAAGGATTAAGGAGAAATTTTGCAGAAAGAAGTTTTTTTGTGTGGGAAATTAGATGACACTTTTCCTTGTTTAATATTTAAGAGAGTGTGAAATGGTAAAAATGTGTAGAGATAGCATCTGGGATGGAAAATGAGATAAATTACAAGATGCAGCAGCAGTTAAAATGCTGACAGACATGAGGTTAGGGAAGTTTCTCTGAAAAGTAAGGGATAAATGGATGAGAAGTTTAAAGAAGGTGCACATGAGCATACGTAGTTGTGACAATTATGATTATTGTAGAGGCTCTTTACAATACAGAAAACCCAGTGGTTAAGGTATGGGAGAACCTTGGTACAGTAGTGCTAGATTTTATTTTAAATATGTAATATAAAACAAATATATATTATTAAAAATTTATTTTTGGTCTCTCCACCTTTTTGTGAAGAAAATCATAGGAACAATACTAGGACCACTGACGTTTTTGATTAATAGATGCATCTCAGATAAGCTATTCCCTGAATGCTTAAAACTATCTAAAGTTATACCTATCAATGTAAGAGGAGATAAAAACACAGTGGACAGCTATCGACCAATCAATGTAGTCCCAATTTTTCCTAAAATGATTGAGTCACTCAGGCATAAACAGATGCTAAGCAGGTTTGATCAACACTATTATTACTACTAAGCAATTTGATTTCCAGAAAAATAAATCTACTACATTGACAATAGAATATCTAACAAAAGAATTAAAAACTGCTTTAGAAGATAAAGAAAATGTGTCCGTAGTATTGTGTGATCTCACTAAAGCTTTTGACCGTATAACACACGAACAGCTCATATGTAAACTTGAACACTATGGGATTAGGGTGAAAGCAAAAAGCTTATAAGGTCCTACTTAAGTAATAGATAGCAAATGGTTACTACCACAAACAAATGTTCTGAAGTGTGGAATGGAGTTCAAGGATCTATCTTAGGTCCTTTTCTTTTTATTTTACTAATTAATGACTTGGCATATTATCTGCCACAAGATCTTGTTATGTATGCCAATGATATAACTTTAATAACATCACATTCATATAATAATCAGTTAAAACTTTTAGAACTACATAATTTTAATACTGCAAAGAAGTGGTTTTCCACTAACAAGTTAATGTTAAATGAACAGAAAATTCAGCATTTTACATTTAGTTTGTCAGATATGAGGGTAAATGAGTTACCATTTGTTAAACTCTTGGAATTCTTCTAGATTCAAAACCTGGATGGAAATAGCAGGTGGAAAATGTAATGCACTAAATTATCCAGAGTAATCTTTCTTTTTAGAAAACTGAAGTCACTCGTGTCACTGGATACTCTCAAACAGGTATACTTCGCACTATCTGATACACGAACTATGGAATAAATTTATGGGAGCATTCAACCGAGGTCCAAGATCCTTTTATTACAGAAAAAGTTACCATGAATACTTTTAAATAAAAAATAGCAAAGAACCCTGTAAACCACTGTTTACTAAATAAAAGGTTATGACCATGTACAATCTATTTATACACAGATCATTTATTTACATCAGAATGAGTATTAACCAATATTCTTTCAGGACTTTTAACACAAGAAATAAGCATAAACTAGACTATACGAGATGTAGATTAACTCTTAGCTTAAACACTTGTTTTTATAATGGTGTTAATACATTCAACAAACTACCAGATGCAGCAAGAGTTGTCCCAATTAATAGACTAAAAGGATGTATTCACAGCTGGCTAATAAATAGGCCATTTTACTCAGTTAATGAATTTATGGATAGTGCTGTTGACAACATTCTGTAACCCAAATCTACATAATAACTGTAACCATATATGTAACTATTTATTTTTGTGATGTCATTTGGATGTATTCTGGTCCCTGACGCCGCCGCCGCCGCCACCACCATAATAATTATTGTTGTTTCCTTTGTTGGAGCTATAAATAAAATACCATATTCTAGCATACAAATTACTTTTTACCTGCCTGTCACTACCTTTTTTAATGCCTGAACATCTGGGCTCTAGTTATAAATTTGATTAAAGTTAGCCTGATGTGGTAGCAATGTTTTAGCTAATTTTCAATAAAAAGCTTGCATTAAATTAATATCTTATGCAGTGCATATTATCTGCTGAGATTGCTACAGACTGTAGTGTATCCATAACACCATCCTAAGTTTTTAGAATGGAAACTTGAATTGATTATTCTTCATCCTACTTATTTAAGATAAGTAGATTGTTTTTTTTTTTTTTTATTTTTATTTTTATAAATTTATTTTTAGCAGCACTTATTATTTGTGAGCAATGCATTTTTCTGTCTTTCTTTTAAAATGTTAATTATCGGACATAAAAAGCTTAAAAATTACACCTTCACTTGTAATACAGTGTTTATTTGATGGCATTAGCATCAGTGCAGTTGTAATAGTGGTGATGACATGATGGTAATAATAAAAAAAAATGAAAAATATTATATAAGTATCTTTATTCTTATATTTCCAATTGTTTTCCTTTCCCTTCTGTATTATTATTATTATTATTATTATTATTATTGATGCTGTTGTACAACTTAGGTTTTAACTGGTAGAAGATAAATTCTTATTTGGAAAAAATTATTTTATGGAAAAATCGACAAAGGTTAATGAACTTATAGATCCCAAAGAACCAAAATCTCGTTACAAAATTCTTACAATGACTGACAGAGGGACACGAAGTGAGTCGCCATCATCTGGGGGCAAGCTATCTAGTTGCAGTCAGTTCATGATGCACACATTTCATGAAACTAGTTCAGAGGTAAATACATAACTACTGAAATTTGTATATGTACAACCATATCTTAAACTTTTATGAAATCATTTAATTGTGTCTTCCAAATTACAAAGATTGATTCCTTATTAGTGTATATTAGTAAAATGTAGAATTTTAAAATGGTAAGCTTCTCAAAATTACTACATATCCAAAAACACTAAAGATTGTTTTAATCTTAGACCAATTTAATACGCATAAATAGTTGATACTTCAAAAAACAAGCCAATAAGATTATAATGGTCTGAATTTATAAAATTCACATATCAAATACAATAAAAATGAGGGCTAAGTCCCAAGTGAACCATAAAGTAATTTGGCAGTCATACTTATATATCTGGAGACCCTCACTCCAACTAAGTTCTAGTATGCTATCATAAACAAACAGTAAGGTCACATAAATCAATGAACCGGTGTAATAATACAAACATTTCCTTAATGAACAAAACTGTAAACAATATTTCAAGTAAACAAATATACATTCTATTTTTGTTGGCAAGGAAACAACAAAGGTCTAACATATGTAAATTATCTGCAAACACACTTGATACGTGCCACTCACATACTCTTGAATTGCATCCAAGATGCATGTTAAGCAATATGATGTGAAATAGAAAGTGAAGTCAACACAAAGCTAAGGGAACTAAATGCATGTAAATAATTCCAAGTATTTGCATTTTTCATTCACAACCCCTTTTATATTGTGATGCAGCAGCTATGACCCCAGATTATCGGGAGGTCAGTGCCGGGCAGTCAAGAGTAAACAATGATAAGTGCCGCTCACCAGCATAAACACTGGGAACTCTATCGGCAGATAAACAGAACCTTCTGGAAGTTTCTTCTCCCCCCTCTCCAGAACGTGTGTTGAAATACTTCTAGAATGTTCTGTGGAAATTCCACTGCCTATACAAGCCAACATTCTTGCACGAGCAGTCAGTTGCAAGTCGAGTTAGTTGAATCAATCGGTGAACGAGCAATGCATTTCTGGGCGACATCAAGAGCAATTCTCTGAGCAAATTGGTGACAACTGCTGTGACATGTAGTGAGTGCTGCTACTGCAGGAGAGATTGAAGAAGTCTTGTGTTTGACTCTCCAGTGAGTGAACCGTCTGGAAGAAGAGGCTACATCATGAAGAAGCAAAGAGATGGGCTACATCACGAAGAAGCAAAGAGATGGGAAAGTTGAACTAGTTCATATGAGTGAAGTAATAGTGAAAATTAGTGAAGTTCCAGCGAAAATTGAACTACATAAAACAACTGAACAATGACATTGAGAACTGAAAGAAGTGACAGTTAAAAAGAAAAACTGGACAAAGTCACACTAGTGCCAGGAATGGGATAAAAGACTACGATGGAGGCAATGATTAAAGAAATTGTTAGTTGAAATCAAGATCATGAAATCTGGAATGGACAAGATGGCAACAGAAATGAAGACTGCAATGGAGAAATTGAAATCCAATCTCGGCGGTGAAATAACCTCTGTCAAATCTGAGATAACGGCAATGGTGAAAGCCCTGAAAAATGATTTTGCAAAGGAGTTAAAGGAAATTAAACACGATGTGGAAGATGACATTAATGTGGTAGAAGAGCATCTAGAACAGCAAGAAAAATGGCTAGGCATGCAGACAAAAAACAAAGAGGTTGATAGAGGCCGCAGTGGATGAGCATCTGGACCAGCAGATGATGGAGAGTACTGCAGTCCTACACCCAGCCACAGTGCAACCTGCAGTTGGTTGGCATGAGGAGACCTTGATGAGGGAGCAACTGGAGGATCGAGACATAGGGCTGATCCTAAAGGATAAAGAATCTGCCATACAACCCACATGGGCGGATGTTTCTGCCAGAGATCCGAGCTATGAGAGCTGTTGGACACGGTGGGCCACCCTGGTGGTCAGAATGGTGTATCGAAGAGAGTGTGGGAGTTCGTAGCCAGAAGGACTAAGGTGGAACACCTGATGCTCCCAAAGAAAACTGTGAAGGAACTCCTTGTGGAAACCGATGCCAGCATTACCGGCAGGCACCTGGAGGCGAACAAGACCTTGACAAAGCTTCGTTGCCGATTCTATTGGTTGCATCTGCGTGGAGAGATGGTGCCAGTAATGCGACATCCATGCCACGGGTCCTGGGCCCCCGTGATGCATTCAGCGTCAACCCCAAGGGAAACAGGCGGTAGATAATTGTGATCGTCCTGCTGCAGATCATGGAGCTGCTTGGGATGAACAGCTCTGAGGAGGGAGCTGTGTAACACAGCAGCTATGGCCGAAGGTAATCTGGAGGTTGCTGCCAAGCAGTCGGAGCAAATAATAAGTGATGCTCGCCAGCATAAACATCAGGCACGCTATCGGCTGATAAACAGAACTTTTTGAAAGTTTCTTCATCCCCCTCCTCCAGAATGTGTGTCAAAATAATTTTAGAATGTTCTGTGGAAGATTCCACTGTGCCTATATAAGTGAGCGTTCTTACATGAGCAGTCAGTTGCGAATCGAATTAGTTGAATCAGTCAGTGAGCGAGTGCATTTCTGGTGCAACATCAAGAGCGATTCTCCGAGTGAGTTGGTTATGACTGCTGTGAAGTGTAGTGAATGCTGCTGCTACTGCAGGAGAGACTGAAGAAGTCTTGTAGTCAACTCTCCAGCAAGTGAACTATCTGGAAGAAGAGGCTACGTCATGAAAAAGTGAAGATACAGGAAAATTGAACTAGTTCATATTAGTGAAGTGATAGTGAAAATTAGTTAAGTTCCAGTGAAAGTTGAACTAGATAAAACAACTAAACAATAACATTGGGCACTTACAGAAGCGGCGATTAAAAAAACTGGACAGTCACAATATTTACAAATTTGTCTCTTTTACAATAAATAAAGTTTGTCCATAATTTGCTCAGACACTTAATCCAACTACACCTTTCTTACCTGTAGGGGAACACCTCTATTGCGTCTTTGTAACTTAGTCTTTTAAGGCCCTCATTGATTGTCTTAGTAATGTTGTTTGATATTTTCCGTGCAGCTCTCAAGGCTTCATAATAATCTAGTGAAGTTTTCAGAATGGTGTGATATGCCATGAAGTAATTTGCCCCAACAACAGCAAGATTTTGGTTATCCAAGTTGTATTTCACACCCTGAGGAGAAGAAGCACAGTTACAATTTAATGCAAATAACTGATCCAATAAGCCTTTAACATTTGTAATGGATTGCAATAATCACAGAACTAGACGGAGTAAACCCTCAGGCTGTAGTGCTAGTGCAAATTTGCAAACACCAGAAAATGTTTTTAATTGTTGCCTCAATAGTGAACATAGCAAATTAGGTACCCCTTTAGCTATTCTTCTATTGGTCTAAAAAATCTTCAGCATGTTTCTGACTTTGTAGTGTAAACTCGTGTGGAAGTTTTATTACAAGGAGGAAACTGGAGCAAATCTGCACTGCACTACGACTTATGTGAATAGAATTATATTATTAGTGTACACAGTAGACCCTCACTAATTTGAAATTGGATAAACCGAAAACTCGGTTAATCCGTAGTAGCTGCTCGGTCCCTGCCGAATTACATGGAAATATCTACCCCTTAAACCGAATTTCGGATAATTCATACTACAAACTAAAATTTAGGCCCCTCATTACATATTCCATATGTTATTCTTTGTTTAAACCGAATATGTTTGTCGTGTGTGCACTACGATATTTTCCGTTACGCATTTCACATAATTTTTCTCAATTTTCTTTTTCACTGTCCGACCCCATGCTTCAAAAGAAGGCTCAGGAAACCCCCAAGAAAGAAGGAATTTCTGGGTTTGTGTCCTCTGAGGGATGGCTATGGCATTTTCAGAAGAGGCATAAAATCAGTGCTATCACTGTCTGTGGGAGGCACATAGAGTAAACGAGGAAGATGCCAACGAGTGGGCGCAGGAGTTTCAATCTAAGCTCACTTATCATCACCCAAGAAAGGTGTTTAATACGGGTGAAGCAGGCGTTTTCTGTAACTTGATGCCTGAAAAAACACTACGTGCCAAGGGCGCAAAATGCCATGGAGGAAAATGCAGCAAGGAGAGACTGACGGTGGTCCTGTGTTGTAATTCTGTGTTCTGAAAAGCTCAAATCATTAGTGATTGGAAAATACAAAAAAATTCACGTTGTTTTAAGAAGGTCAACCTATTCAATCTGCCAAGTCAGTATGAGAATAACAATAAAGCTTGAATGACCAAATCTCTTGAAGATTCAACAACAAATGGCTGCGAGAAAAAGGAATATTTTGCTAACTTTGGACCACTGCTCGGCACAACAGTTCGATGACCTGGAACTTCCGAACATAGAAGTTGTCTTCTTACTAGCTAACTCTACGAACCATCTGCAACCATTGGATCAAGGAATAATCGCCTCAATGAAGCGTAATTACAGATGCTGATTGGTTAAGGCTGCCATCAGTGCAATAGAACTACAAGAAACAGTTCCACATTGGAATGTACTGCAAGCTATCTGCAACATATCTGCTACTTGGGATGAAGTTACAACAGGCACCATAACTGTTTTAAGAAGGCCTGGACAGCAACTGATAACGCTGCTGAAACTGAACAAGAAACCAATGATCCACATCTGAACTTATAATGTGGATACAATTGGGATTCTGATAATGCTCTTCCACACGCTTACACCTGGTTGGTGCCCTCTTGTATCATCATTATGGAAGAATGGACGTAGGTAGACAACATCTGTGCTGTTGAAGTTCCAGTCATCTGCTGATGATGCAGAAGAGAATGATAATTCTTTACTGTCATCTTCCGAGGAGGAACATGAAAATACGACACCGCGACCCCGTGCTGAAGTTACAGCTGTAATTTCTGTTCTCAAGAGATTTGCTGCCACTTCTGATGTCTCCATGGCATTTCAGGCTGCCCTGGATGAGGTATCTTCAGAGAGAGCCATAATATTACGACCAACGGTCCGCCAAAAACAATGATTTTTTTCGACTTATAGAACTAAAATGTGTAATGGATAAGAGTTTTAACTAAAACATGTGTTCCGATTAAAACTTAGTGTTAAAAGAACGGCATATTTAAAGTGTTTCTTAAGGTTATTGTTTGTTGTATTATACGGCTCCCTAATTCAATAAATACAATATTGTTCCAAATAGTATTGTTTTAAAAAAATTACAAGCATTTGACAGTATACTTTCTCAATTAAACAAATACCACATATACAGTATACAATAGTTATTTTTACTTTTTCTTAGAAGTGGTACACCCTCATTCGTTGGTACGCAGAACAAGAGAAAGTGAACTCAACAGTCGTATTTTACCATTTCAGATAACATGGAAATATTTCTACAAAACCTCGTTAATTCAAACTTCGTTAAACCAAATTGGCTATTTTTTGGTCCCTTGGAATTCGGTTAAACGAGGGTCTACTGTACTTATTTCTTACTCAGCTACAGGGTGTCTACATCTAAACCAGTCCAGGTATTGATTGCTGGAACAAGGTTCCTGTGAGGGTCATAAATATCGTATGGGGAGTGTTAGAAACAACTTATTTCTTACAAACAATATGCATTATAATTCCAGGGGTGCAAGACTTATTCATAGCTGGAGTGTGAGAATTTTTTCTCTAACTAGACTTATTCCTTAATCTCAATAGATTCTGATATGAATGAGAGAGATATTTAATTTTTATAAACAAGAAACGAAACAAAACAAGGACAACCAATGGTAATCTTCCATAAACAGCCAAACATCATTGCTAGTGAGCCAAAGCTGCTGATATGACCATCTTAGAAAGGGGCTAGATGATGCTGGAGAGAAGAAAGAAAGGGGAGGGCAAAAAAAAAAAAAAAACAACAACAAACAAACAAACAAACAAAACAACTGTGTTTTGGGAAACTGATGAAGAGGATTATGATGTCCTGAATCTGGCTTCTCTTCAGATGAAGAAAACGTAAACTTCAGGATAATGTAATTCCAAATCAGAGTTTAAGTGCAGTGACAGTGATCTGATTTAGAAAAATTCTATGCTGAGAAAGATGGCACTGTTGTATGGAATAAGCCTACCAAAAGCTTTGCAAAACCAATAGAAAAGATTTTCCTGGTATAAAGGGTAACACGAGATCTGAGAGAAGAGAATCACACTCTTTCATACTTGACTGACCATATTATTAGGAAGTAATTAGATATACTGATACTAAATATAGAAGAGACAAAAACTGAAATTGCATAAAACTGAGGAAAAATGAAATCCTAACCATGTTATGTTTACTCCATTAAGTAGGATGAAGAAAGAAAGAAAGAAAGAAAGAAAGAAAGAAAGAAAGAAAGAAAGACACTTTCTAACTCTTACCTGACCATATGCTGCATGACCAGCTTTAGCACATGCTTCTGAAGGATTATCTTGCAGAAAGAAAGGCACATATTTCTCAAATTCCAATGGAAGTGGTCGACCAGTAGTTAGATTCAGGTGGATATTACATGTTGAGCACTTGCTGGCTGGAATTAAAGAACACAGGTTCAAATCTTAAAATAATATGTGAGAGTGAGTGTGAGAGTGAGACAGAGAGAGATGGGGAGAATGCTCGGAAACAAGTCTCTTACAAAGATGTTAGCAATAATGAAAGAAAAATAAGCGAGAGTATGAAAGTACAATTGAATGTTGAATGGATGAAGGGTTTTGGTGAAATCATGTTTTTTAAAAATATCTTTAAACGTTTTGCAGTACTGGTTCTTTTACACTTTATTGTACAAAATAAACTTTTCTGCCATTGGTAAAAAGGGATGCGGGAAGAAGAAAAATTTAAAAAGAATTTCGGAAGAAAAATGACAAGTCACCTGAATGGTTTAAAAAAATACTAGGCGTCAGAAATATTAACAAGTTACATGCAATATTACTAATAATGTTAGTCTGCATTTTGTGTTTTGACTGTACACTGTATTTGGTGCATGAATATCCAAAGCAAAATTTAAAGGTTTTTCTATCAAGATAGAATACTTATAGTTCATGAATATATATGAAACCAGATTCTTTCCCACTGCAATATACTCAAGAACTGCACTTGTGAGGAAACAACTTGAACTCTTAATTGCTACTTAAGTTTTATGCAGGGCATGCTTCTAATGGCCTTTCGATGCTACAGTTGTTAAAGACCTATACATCGTATGGAGGTATGGTTTGATGATAAATCTTTAAAGATGAGACAAAGGGTCAAAAGAGAGCTGTAAAGGTGGAAGCAAACTGCACAAGAATCTTAATAATAAGATATAGCTACAGATGTCTATGAGAAACGAAGAAGTTAGACTGGAGTGGGAAAGTGATCCAAAAATTTTCCTCAGCTGCAGAAGCAGGTAATAGCAGAGAAGTATGGCGCATTATTAAAAAATATATATAAAAGTAACTGTGTGAATAATGTTACATGGAGTAGCACTACTCGGAGGGCTATGATTGGTAATATATAAACATGTCCTCGATAAGGTCAACAGGAAGAACCAGCATACTGTGTAGAACCAACATACTGTGCAGAGTACAAGCAAACAATATTATGGAGGAAATGGGATTATTTGGATACCAAAAGAATGAAGAGTTTTTAGGAAAAACAAAGTAGATATTGCCATAACATGAAGACTACTTAGGCACAATAAGCAAAAAGTGGAAAGTGATTGCAAAAGAAGTTGGCAAAACTGAGGAACAGTTTGGCAAAGGTGGAGATCTACATCATGCCAACAAGCTAGATGCCAAAGTACACATAGTCTGTGGAAAAACATAGCAAGCAACTTTATTTATAAAATTTAAGGAGATACAGAACTTTAAAAATTAAAATAATAAGAGACACAAAATAATGAATAAGTATTATAAAACTCTGATGAATATTTCGTAGTAGTTAATAAGAATAAATGCATTCTTTCATTCATATGGAACCATGTGTGCACAACAGTAAACCTGGTATTCCTTTATTATCTACAGTTGGTTGGAATGTGCGAATTATTGTTTTTGCATTTAGGACACTGAACAGTATCAGATAATGAAGTTCAAATGCGTGTTGTGTTGTACCACTTTGCCGCCCCCCCCCCCAAAAGTTTATCTAGAAACATCCAGCAGCTCTCTAGATGATAAGAGAGTTGTGCATCTAGATCACAAATAAACATCACATAACTAACAGCAGCATGCCTGCTCCGCAATGGATAACGCAGACCAATGACGTGTCGGCAGACCTAGTGGCAAAAAACACAAGCTAGCAAGAAGACGGCTCCCAACGTGGCAAGGAGTTGAGATGTGGGGGAGAAGGGAAGGTACTGTGAGGTCGACAACAGTAGTATAAGTCCCGGATGAGCCAATTGGATTAACGATAATCCTGCCGCTAGTGTCGCTAGTGTCGCCGCGGATTAAGAGCGACGACGGCAAGTTTGAAAAGCGCCATGAGCGGAAGTATTACCGTTATTGCAATTGGCTCATCCGGGACGAGATAAAAAGAATTGAGGATTAGGGAAAGATGAACGAAAAGCAGGAAGTGACGTGGAGTGTTTTGATTGGTAAAAATAAGACGAAATGTGATTGTTTCGTTAATTCGGGTGGAAGATGAAGGAAGGAAGATAAAAGAGTATGGAGGACACGTGATGAAGAGGAGCGGAGTGCCGAGGTGTTGTCTGTGCGGAGGTCGGGACTGAAAGAGGGTAAAGATGGCGAACGAGGGATAAAAAGTATAACAGAAAGTGACGTGTGAAGTTGTGATTGGTGTGAATAAGAAGTGATGTTATTGGTGGAAAGGAACAAATGAAAGTTGTTGATTGGTAAGAATGAGAGAGATTATGATTGGTGGAAAGAAAAAGGTGTGAGAGTGGGGTATGTTGGAGGTGATGGGAAAGGTAAGTTTTCCTACCAACAAGATTTGCAAAAGCCTCTCCAGAACTCATCAGCAATTTTTGAACGTTGGATGGTAGTTTTCTTGAGTGGATAGAGATGGGGCGATATGAGACGCGGTGGCGAAAATGGGAACTAAACAAGATGGCGGAGACAAGAGGTCTAAAGACGAGGAAATTTCGAGGTTAGTGGTCAACATGGCGGACGCAAGAGGTGGGGGGCAAGGAGACGCGGTGGTGAGAATGGGAACTAAAAGAAGATGGCGGAAGCAAGAGCTTAGAAGAGCAGATTTTGAGGTTAAAATAGTGGGAACTAAAAATGGCGGAGGGTCGGCGACAAGGAGATGCGGTGGCCAACGTGAGAACTAAACAAGATGGCGGACGCAAGAGGAGGGTAAGGAGATTTGAGGTTAAGATTTTTAGGTTAAAACAGGACGTAAGCATGGGAACGAAATCCAAGATGGCGAAGGCAATGGTGTGGACGAGGAGATGTGAGGCGCGGTGGCGAAAATGGGAACTAAACAAGATGACGAAGACAAAAAGTCTAAGGACGAGGAGATTTCGAGGTTAGTGGTCAACATGGCGGTCGCAAGAGGTGGGGGGTAAGGAGATTTGAGATTAAGATTTTTAGGTTAAAACAGGACGTAAGAAGGGGAACTAAATCCAAGATGGCGGAGGCAAGGGTGGGACGAGGAGATGTGAGGCGCGGTGGTAAAAATGGGAAGTAAACAAGATGGCGGAGGCAGGAAGTTTAGGTTAAAAATATGAGGTAAACGTGGAGAACTTAAACCAAGATGGCGGTGGCGTAGTGGTGAAAATGGGAACTAAACAAGATGGCGGAGGCAAGAAGTCGAGGGACGAAGAGATTTGAGGTTAGGGTCAACATGCGAAAAATGTCGAACGCAACAGATGGTGACGAGGAGATAGAATTGAGGATTAGGGAAAGATGAACGAAAAACAGGAACTGTCGTGGAGGGTTTTGATTGGTAAAAATAAGACGAAATGTGATTGGTTCGTTAATTCGGGTGGAAGATGAAGGAAGGAAGATAAAAGAGTATGGAGGACACGTGATGGAGAGGAGCGGAACGGCGAGATGTTGTCTGTGCGGAGGTCGGGACTGAAAGAGGGTAAAGATGGCGAACGAGGGATAAAAAGTATAACAGAAGGTGACGTGTGAAGTTGTGATTGGTGTGAATAAGAACTGATGTTATTGGTGGAAAGGAACAAATGAAAGTTGTTGATTGGTAAGAATAAGAGAGATTATGATTGGTGGAAAGAAATAGGTGTGGGAGTGGGGTATGCTGGAGGAGATGGGAAAGGTAAGTTTTCCTACCAACAAGATTTGCAAAAGCCTCTCCAGAACTCATCAGCAATTTTTGAACGTTGGATGGTAGTTTTCTTGAGTGGATAGAGAGATGGGGCGATATGAGACGCGGTGGCGAAAATGGGAACTAAACAAGATGGCGGAGACAAGAGGTCTAAAGACGAGGAAATTTCGAGGTTAGTGGTCAACATGGCGGACGCAAGAGGTGGGGGGCAAGGAGACGCGGTGGTGAGAATGGGAACTAAAAGAAGATGGCGGAAGCAAGAGCTTAGAAGAGCAGATTTTGAGGTTAAAATAGTGGGAACTAAAAATGGCGAAGGGTCGGCGACAAGGAGATGCGGTGGCCAACGTGAGAACTAAACAAGATGGCGGACGCAAGAGGAGGGTAAGGAGATTTGAGGCTACAGTACCAAAACACCAAAGGATATATTCCTACGCCAAGCAGGCCCCAAAAATAATAATGCGTGTGGTACTTACCTCTTACTGGTGTTGATGCGTCACCAAAAGCGCAGCAGCTTCACGCGACGCGAAAAAATAAAAGCAAACTGTTTTTGAAAATGCTTAACCAACTTTAAGATCAACCAACATCACTACGCACTGATATACCTAGGTTTTTTAAAGCGGTACAGACGCCCTTTGCACAGACGTAATTTAACTATACCAAAAACCTGGTACTGGACCATCGCAATGGTCGCTAGCGTACGTAGGAGCAGGGTTCTCATTGCCGGTCGAAAGCAGGTGTTCACAGTAGCTACTGTCCAAGTCACCGTCGAGGTGTGAATGATTTGAGATCACCGCCATTTAGATAGTACATAGTAGGATCCACGGGGCCGGGGACACTGGGTTCCGCGGAACTTCCACCTATCATGGTTTGAGTAGCCATGGAATGATCTACCTGGCCGTGCAGCAGCAGAAGTGGAGGGGATGGCAAAAGTTGTTTGGAAACTTCGCCCGGCGGCCATGTTGTTGTGTGGGAGGTGGCTTCCGTCATCTTAACCAGGCTTTTCCACCTACCACGTTGTTGCTGATGGTGCGGTTTGCGGCCATATTCGACAGTTTATTGCAATGCGTGCAAAATGGGCACACAGCCACTTGTTGCTCACGTCGAAAGTTTGTCCGTGATTTTTCTCAGATTTTGTGCACCGCACAACACAAAATCACTACACACGACACTGATAGTTTTAAATATTTGACACTGATGTTGAAGTTGTGGCGGGGCACTGTTTTTAACTCCACACGCACTTAATAAATCACATAGCCGTGCGGAAATACTTAACTTTCAGCGAAAAGCGCTAGTGGGAGTGCAAGCTCAACCACTATTAGCAACATGTAGAAAGCGTTATAGTTCTGCTCGCGTTAGTCTTTCCTCCTACCATGTTGTTGTTGATGGTGCGGTTGGCGGCCATATTTGACAGTTTATTGCAATGCGTGCAACAAGGGCACACATCCACTTGTTGCTCGCGTCGAAAGTTTGTGCGTGATTTTTCTCAGATTTTATGCACCGCACAACACAAAATCACTACACACGACACTGATAGTTTTAAATATTTGACACTGATGTTGAAGTTGAGGCAGGGTACTGTTTTTAACTCCACACGCACTTAATAAATCACATAACCGTGCGGAAATACTTAACCTTCCGCGAAAGCGCTAGTGGGAGTGCAAGCTCAACCACTATTAGCAACATGTAGCAAGCACTCGCATAACCTCCAAACTTGATTTTTAGGTTCAGTATCTTCCAGAGATGCGTCTCCAAGGTTTTAATGAAAATCCCCATCACAGATTATCCTTTACATGAAACAGTTTCCAAAAATTTTAATTTTCTCATAAATGGCTCTAACGATTTTAATTAAAATGTCATATGTTTAAGATATTTTTATAACAAATCAAATGTATATCTCCAATTTCCTGGGTATGGCTCCAAACGTATTCTTCATTATGAACGTCTTTTGCATAGCGGGTGAACCATAAGATATAGTCAAAATTGTTCTACACAAAAAGTGAACATCACGTTAAAATACACATTTTATGTCATATCCATTTTTTTGTTGAGTGAACCATTTTCGAGATATTGTTTCTTATCCCTTAAATTTTCCAATACTTACACTTTTTCTCAAATTCTTTTAGCGTATAAAAAATTTAACAAACAAAATCCACACAATGACAAAATTGAAAATGTATATATATTTTAACACAAAAGTGTGCAGTGCAAAAGAAAATAAAAATTCGATGAAATGATTTAATAGTTCATCGTTTTATTTTCACCAATCACAAATCGTCTTATTTTCTCCAATCATAACATGCCACGTCACTTCCTGCCTTCCTTTTTACACAAGCATTATATTTCTGTGCTCTTTATTGTTTTCAACTTTCGTGTTAGTTACTTGGCTGCTTCCATTCTCGTTCAAGGTATGATATTTATTTTTTCTTTTGTGAAATCTTCTTCACCACGCGCGTCCGCTATCTTGTTTAGCTTTCACAACATCAAATCTCCTCGTCAGCATCTGTTGCGTTCGGCATCTTTCGCATGTTGACCCTAACCTCAAATCTCTTCGTCCCTCGACTTCTGGCCTCCGCCATCTTGTTTAGTTCCCATTTTCACCACTACGCCTCCGCCATCTTGTTTAGTTCCCATTTTTACCACCGCGCCTCACACCTCCTCGTCCCACCCTTGCCTCCGCCATCTTGGATTTAGTTCCCCTTCTTACGTCCTGTTTTAACCTAAGAATCTTAACCTCGAATCTCCTTGCCCCCCACCTCTTGCGCCCGCCATGTTGACCACTAACCTCGAAATCTCCTCGTCCTTAGACTTTTTGTCTTCGTCATCTTGTTTAGTTCCCATTTTCGCCACCGCGCCTCACATCTCCTCGTCCAAACCATAGCCTTCGCCATCTTGGATTTCGTTCCCATGCTTACGTCCTGTTTTAACCTAAAAATCTTAACCTCAAATCTCCTTACCCTCCTCTTGCGTCCGCCATCTTGTTTAGTTCTCACGTTGGCCACCGCATCTCCTTGTCGCCGACCCTCCGCCATTTTTAGTTCCCACTATTTTAACCTCAAAATCTGCTCTTCTAAGCTCTTGCTTCCGCCATCTTCTTTTAGTCCCCATTCTCACCACCGCGTCTCCTGGCCCCCACCTCTTGCGTCCGCCATGTTGACCACTAACCTCGAAATTTCCTCGTCTTTAGACCTCTTGTCTCCGCCATCTTGTTTAGTTCCCATTTTCGCCACCGCGTCTCATATCGCCCCATCTCTCTATCCACTCAAGAAAACTACCATCCAACGTTCAAAAATTGCTGATGAGTTCTGGAGAGGCTTTTGCAAATCTTGTTGGTAGGAAAACTTACCTTTCCCATCTCCTCCAGCATACCCCACTGCCACACCTTTTTCTTTCCACCAATCATAATCTCTCTTATTCTTACCAATCAACAACTTTCATTTGTTCCTTTCCACCAATAACATCAGTTCTTATTCACACCAATCACAACTTCACACGTCACCTTCTGTTATACCACTAACTGTTGACCACTAACCTCGAAATTTCCTCGTCCTTAGACCTCTTGTCTCCGCCATCCTGTTTAGTTCCCATTTTCGCCACCGCGTCTAATATCGCCCCATCTCTCTAACCACTCAAGAAAACTACCATCCAACGTTCAAAAATTGGACTCTCCTCGGAGTTACCTCAACACCACGTACATGACCTGGTTCGTCACGGGTACGCAGGTCTGCACTACCACTTCCTCGGCGTTGAGCAGGCTCAGGAGGCGATCGTACCGGTACACCAGCTAGCACGTGGACATGTTATCGCGCTGTGGTGTTGCGTTGCGAGGTATGGAAACTGAAGGACGCAAAACATGCACGACCGAGGGTTAAAAAGTAGAACAAGTAGTGACGTGGAACGTTGTGATTGGTGAAATAAGACCATCTCTGATAGGAGGACAAATTGAAATAACGTGATGGGATAGGCGAAAATAAAATCGATGGTTATTGGATGAAAAATGACGAGAAGGTATTAGCGGTGAATTTGTGAACTAAGATGGCGAAGATTTTTTTTTTTAAAAAAAAAGACGGATAATATAAGTATGGCACTGAAGGACACAAAACATGCACGACGGAGGGATAAAACGTAGAACAAGTAGTGACGTGGAACGTTGTGATTGGTGAAAATAAGACGATCTCTGATAGGACAAATTGAAATAACGTGATGTGATAGGCGAAAATAAAATCGATGGTGATTGGATGAAAAATGACGAGAAGGAATTAGCGGTGAATTTGTGAACTAAGATGGCGAAGATTTTTTTTTAAAAAAAAAGACGGATAATATAAGTATGGCATCTGTAACGGTTTACGGCAAACGCGCGCCGCGCAATGCGTCACGCCGGGCAATAAAACAAACGTATTCAGCAAATAGCACTACGCACTTGTGTGCCGTGGTGTAAGCCGCAATCACGGCATTGGTAGCGTGGATCACCTTGGGACTCTCCTCGGAGTTACCTCAACACCACGTACATGACCTGGTTCGTCACGGGTACGCAGGTCTGCACTACCACTTCCTCGGCGTTGAGCAGGCCCAGGAGGCGATCGTACCGGTACACCAGCTAGCACGTGGACGTGTTATCGCGCTGTGGTGTTGCGTGTGCGAGGTATGGAAACTCAAGGACGCAAAACATGCACGACCGAGGGTTAAAAAGTAGAACAAGTAGTGACGTGGAACGTTGTGATTGGTGAACATAAGACGATCTCTGATAGGTGGACAAATTGAAATAACGTGATGTGATAGGCGAAAATAAAATCGATGGTGATTGGATGAAAAATGACGAGAAGGAATTAGCGGTGAATTTGTGAAATAAGATGGCGAAGATTTTTTTTTTAAAAAAAGACGGATAATATAAGTATGGCAACTGTAACGGTTTACGGCAAACGCGCGCCGCGCAATGCGTCACGCCGGGCAACGCCTTAGTTGTATAGTCGACTTCCTGTATTATTCGTTTGGTTTTGGTGTAGTCAATATGATGTCGGACAGCCCGGCGTGACGCAATGCGCGGCGCGCGCGTTTGCCGTAAACCGTTACAGTTGCCATACTTATATTACCAGTCTTTTTTTTTTTAAAAAAAAATCTTCGCTATCTTAGTTCACAAATTCACCGCTAATTCCTTCTCGTCATCTTTCATCCAATCACCATCGATTTTATTTTCGCCTATCACATCACGTTATTTCAATTTGTCCACCTATCAGAGATCGTCTTATGTTCACCAATCACAACGTTCCACGTCACTACTTGTTCTACTTTTTAACCCTCGGTCGTGCATGTTTTGCGTCCTTCAGTTTCCGTACCTCGCACACGCAACACCACAGCGCGATAACATGTCCACGTGCTAGCTGGTGTACCGGTACGATCGCCTCCTGGGCCTGCTCAACGCCGAGGAAGTGGTAGTGCAGACCTGCGTACCCGTGACGAACCAGGTCATGTACGTGGTGTTGAGGTAACTCCGAGGAGAGTCCAATTTTTGGACGTTGGATGGTACGTTTTCTTGAGTGGTTAGAGAGATGGGGCGATATGAGACGCGGTGGCGAAAATGGGAACTAAACAAGATGGCGGAGGCAAGAGGTCTAAGGACGAGGAAATTTCGAGGTTAGTGGTCAACATGGCGGACGCAAGAGGTGGGGGCAAGGAGACGCGGTGGTGAGAATGGGAACTAAAAGAAGATGGCGGAAGCAAGAGCTTAGAAGAGCAGATTTTGAGGTTAAAATAGTGGGAACTAAAAATGGCGGAGGGTCGGCGACAAGGAGATGCGGTGGCCAACGTGAGAACTAAACAAGATGGCGGACGCAAGAGGAGGGTAAGGAGATTTGAGGTTAAGATTTTTAGGTTAAAACAGGACGTAGCATGGGAACGAAATCCAAGATGGCGAAGGCTATGGTGTGGACGAGGAGATGTGAGGCGCGGTGGCGAAAATGGGAACTAAACAAGATGACGAAGACAAAAAGTCTAAGGACGAGGAGATTTCGAGGTTAGTGGTCAACATGGCGGGCGCAAGAGGTGGGGGGCAAGGAGATTCGAGGTTAAGATTTTTAGGTTAAAACAGGACGTAAGAAGGGGAACTAAATCCAAGATGGCGGAGGCAAGGGTGGGACGAGGAGATGTGAGGCGCGGTGGTAAAAATGGGAACTAAACAAGATGGCGGAGGCAGGAAATCCAGGTTAAAAATATGAGGTAAACGTGGAGAACTTAAACCAAGATGGCGGAGGCGTAGTGGTGAAAATGGGAACTAAACAAGATGACGGAGGCAAGAAGTCGAGGGACGAAGAGATTTGAGGTTAGGGTCAACATGCGAAAGATGCCGAACGCAACAGATGGTGACGAGGAGATTTGATGTTGTGAAAACTAAACAAGATGGCGGACGCGCGTGGTCAAGAAGATTTCACAAAAGAAAAAATAAATATCATACCTTGAACGAGAATGGAAGCAGCCAAGTAACTAACACGAAAATTGAAAACAATAAAGAGCACACAAATATAATGCTTGTGTAAAAAGGAAGGCAGGAAGTGACATGGCATGTTATGATTGGAGAAAATAAGACGATTTGTGATTGGTGAAAATAAAACGATGAACTATTAAATCATTTCATCGAATTTTTATTTTCTTTTGCACTGCACACTTTTGTGTTAAAATATATATACATTTTCAATTTTGTCATTGTGTGGATTTTGTTTGTTAAATTTTTTATACGCTAAAAGAATTTGAGAAAAAGTATAAGTATTGGTAAATTTAAGGGATAAGAAACAATATCTCGAAAATGGTTCACTGAACAAAAAAATGGATATGACATAAAATGTGTATTTTAACGTGATGTACACTTTTTGTGTAGAACAATTTGGACTATATCTTATGGTTCACCCGCTATGCAAAAGACGTGCATAATGAAGAATACTTTTGGAGCCATACCCAGAAAATTGGAGATATACATTTGATTTGTTATAAAAATATCTTAAACATAAGACATTTTAATTAAAATCGTTAGCCATTTTTGAGAAAATTAAAATTTTTGGAAACTGTTTCATGTAAAGGATAATCTGTGATGGGGATTTTCATTAAAACCTTGGAGACGCATCTCTGGAAGATACTGAACCTAAAAATCAAGTTTGGAGGTTATGCGAGTGCTTGCTACATGTTGCTAATAGTGGTTGAGCTTGCACTCCCAATAGCGCTTTCGCGGAAGGTTAAGTATTTCCGCACGGTTATGTGATTTATTAAGTGCGTGTGGAGTTAAAAACAGTACCCTGCCTCAACTTCAACATCAGTGTCAAATATTTAAAACTATCAGTGTCGTGTGTAGTGATTTTGTGTTGTGCGGTGCATAAAATCTGAGAAAAATCACGCACAAACTTTCGACGCGAGCAACAAGTGGATGTGTGCCCTTGTTGCACGCATTGCAATAAACTGTCAAATATGGCCGCCAACCGCACCATCAACAACAACATGGTAGGAGGAAGGACTAACGCGAGCAGAACTATAACGCTTTCTACATGTTGCTAATAGTGGTTGAGCTTGCACTCCCACTAGCGCTTTTCGCTGAAAGTTAAGTATTTCCGCACGGCTATGTGATTTATTAAGTGCGTGTGGAGTTAAAAACAGTGCCCCGCCACAACTTCAACATCAGTGTCAAATATTTAAAACTATCAGTGTCGTGTGTAGTGATTTTGTGTTGTGCGGTGCATAAAATCCGAGAAAAAGCACGCACAAACTTTCGACGTGAGCAACAAGTGGCTGTGTGCCCTTGTTGCATGCATTGCAATAAACTGTCGAATATGGGCGCAAACCGCACCATCAGCAACAACGTTGTAGGTGGAAAAAGCCTGGTTAAGGTGACGGAAGCCACCTCCCACACAACAACATGGCCGCCGGGCGAAGTTTCCAAACAACTTTTGGCATCCCCTCCACTTCTGCCGCTGCACGGCCAGGTAGATCATTCCATGGCTACTCAAACCATGGTAGGTGGAAGTTCCGCGGAACCCAGTGTCCCCGGCCCCGTGGATCCTACTATGTACTATCTAAATGGCGGTGATCTCAAATCATTCACACCTCGACGGTTGACTTGGACAGTAGCTACTGTGAACACCTGCTTTCGACCGGCAATGAGAACCCTGCTCCTACGTACGCTAGCGACCATTACGATGGTCCAGTACCAGGTTTTTGGTATAGTTAAATTACGTCTGTGCAAAGGGCGTCTGTACCGCTTTAAAAAACCTAGGTATATCAGTGCGTAGTGATGTTGGTTGATCTTAAAGTTGGTTAAGCATTTTCAAAAACAGTTTGCTTTTATTTTTTCGCGTCGCGTGAAGCTGCTGCGCTTTTGGTGACGCATCAACACCAGTAAGAGGTAAGTACCACCCGCATAATTATTTTTCGGGCCTGCTTGGCGTAGGAATATATCCTTTGGTGTTTTGGTACTGTAACCTGAAATCTCCTTACCCTCCTCTTGCGTCCGCCATCTTGTTTAGTTCTCACGTTGACCACCGCATCTCCTTGTCGCCGACCCTCCGCCATTTTTAGTTCCCACTATTTTAACCTCAAAATCTGCTCTTCTAAGCTCTTGCTTCCGCCATCTTCTTTTAGTTCCCATTCTCACCACCGCGTCTCCTTGCCCCTACCTCTTGCGTCCGCCATGTTGACCACTAACCTCGAAATTTCCTCGTCTTTAGACCTCTTGTCTCCGCCATCTTGTTTAGTTCCCATTTTCGCCACCGCGTCTCATTACGTCCCATCTCTCTATCCACTCAAGAAAACTACCATCCAGCGTTCAAAAATTGCTGATGAGGTCTGGAGAGGCTTTTGCAAATCTTGTTGGTAGGAAAACTTACCTTTCCCATCACCTCCAACATACCCCACTCCCACACCTTTTTCTTTCCACCAATCATAATCTCTCTTATTCTTACCAATCAACAATTTTCATTTGTTCCTTTCCACCAATAACATCACTTCTTATTCACACCAATCACAACTTCACACGTCACTTTGTTATACTTTTTATCCCTCGTTCGCCATCTTTACCCTCTTTCAGTCCCGACCTCCGCACAGACAACACCTCGCCGCTCCGCTCCTCTCCATCACGTGTCCTCCATACTCTTTTATCTTCCTTCCTTCATCTTCCACCCGAATTAACGAACCAATCACATTTCGTCTTATTTTTACCAATCAAAACCCTCCACGTCAGTTCCTGTTTTTCGTTCATCTTTCCCTAATCCTCAATTCTATCTCCTCGTCACCATCTGTTGCGTTCGGCATCTTTCGCATGTTGACCCTAACCTCAAATCTCTTCGTCCCTCGACTTCTTGCCTCCGCCATCTTGTTTAGTTCCCATTTTCACCACTACGCCACCGCCGTCTTCGTTTAAGTTCTCCACGTTTACCTCATATTTTTAACCTGAACTTCCTGCCTCCGCCATCTTGTTTAGTTCCCATTTTTACCACCGCGCCTCACATCACCTCGTCCCACCCTTGCCTCCGCCATCTTGGATTTAGTTCCCCTTCTTACGTCCTGTTTTAACCTAAAAATCTTAACCTCAAATCTCCTTACCCCCCACCTCTTGCGACCGCCATGTTGACCACTAACCTCGAAATCTCCTCGTCCTTAGACTTTTTGTCTTCGTCATCTTGTTTAGTTCCCATTTTCGCCACCGCGCCTCACATCTCCTCGTCCACACCATTGCCTTCGCCATCTTGGATTTCGTTCCCATGCTTACGTCCTGTTTTAACCTAAAACTCTTAACCTCAAATCTCCTTACCCTCCTCTTGCGACCGCCATCTTGTTTAGTTCTCACGTTGGCCACCGCATCTCCTTGTCGCCGACCCTCCGCCATTTTTAGTTCCCACTATTTTAACCTCAAAATCTGCTCTTCTAAGCTCTTGCTTCCGCCATCTTCTTTTAGTTCCCATTCTCACCACCGCGTCTCCTTGCCCCCACCTCTTGCGTCCGCCATGTTGACCACTAACCTCGAAATTTCCTCGTCTTTAGACCTCTTGTCTCCGCCAACTTGTTTAGTTCCCATTTTCGCCACCGCGTCTCATATCGCCCCATCTCTCTATCCACTCAAGAAAACTACCATCCAACGTTCAAAAATTGCTGATGAGTTCTGGAGAGGCTTTTGCAAATCTTGTTGGTAGGAAAACTTACCTTTCCCATCACCTCCAACATACCCCACTCTCACACCTTTTTCTTTCCACCAATCATAATCTCTCTCATTCTTACCAATCAACAACTTTCATTTGTTCCTTTCCACCAATAACATCACTTCTTATTCACACCAATCAACTTCACACGTCACTTTCTGTTATAGTTTTTATTCCTCGTTCGCCATCTTTTCCCTCTTTCAGTCCCGACCTCCGCACAGACAACACCTCGCTGCTCCGCTCCTCTCCATCACGTGTCCTCCATACTCTTTCATCTTCCTTCATCTTCCACCCGAATTAACGAACCAATCACATTTCGTCTTATTTTTACCAATCAAAACACTCCACGTCACTTCCTGCTTTTCGTTCATCTTTCCCTAATCCTCAATTCTTTTTATCTCGTCCCGGATGAGCCAATTGCAATAACGATAATCCTTCCGCTCATGGCGCTTTTCAAACTTACCGCCGTCGCTCTTAATCCGCGGCGACACTAGCGACACTAGCGCCCCTAGCGGCAGGATTATCGTTAATCCAATTGGCTCATCCGGGACTTATACTACTGACAACACACATTGGGGAATGGCCTGAGGGTGTGAATTCAACATACGAAATTGCTTTCCCGGCTTGTCAAAATTCAAACCATGAACAACACATTTCAGCGAGTACAGTTTCCAAAATTGCATTTCATCGGGAACATAATTCTATTTAAAGACAGACAAAGATTGCTGAGAGAGATCCATCCAGGGCGAAAAGATGACGTGTAATTTGTATTGAGAAAATTGTGAGAATTCAATCCTTAAACTGAATATAATAATTCAAGGAGAGATTGAGAATTCAGTAATTGTTATATACATACTGAAGAAGTTGAGAGGTAGATGCTTTACGTTTAACTGGCCCACGTATGGGAGCCAATTTGAAGAAGGTATTTGTGCGTAATATATTACGTTAATTATTTTTATCTGGCCCACAGTTGGGAGCCAACTGGTAGTAGTTGTTTTCTTCTACTGTTGAAGTTTTACATATTGTTTCAAGGTGGGTTGTTATTGAATTTACCTATTTTAAATGCAAGAGAAATTATTCAGGTATTAAAATACTGTCTCAATACATAATTATATCTATAATCACATTTATTATGAAAGTGAAAATTTATTGGAAACATTGTGCTTGGTAAAGCTACATTGTCAGTTACCAGTAAAATGAGCACATATATGTAATAAATGTCAAATGTAAAAGACACACAAAAAAGAACCTTTACAATGTGGTGGTACGCCACAAGTCAAGAGAAATGGTGTGTGTTGTGTTTATTCAATGTTAATACGTGAAAAATTGATTTTCTAAAACCAGAGAAAGACAATAATACTTGAAAGAATAATACTGGATTACAGTTATCATCAAGTCACAACTTTAAATAATACAAAGGTGTATTATAACTTGCATGAATAAAATTAAACGCGTGTGTTTACTAAAAGTATTAACTTGATTAGTCTTGTCTATCCTGTACATGTTTCTTTCCTTCAAGATCCTATCCACGGCCTTTAGCTGTGCTCTGGGGAGGGCTTAAGCTTCATTTAGTAACCAATATATATGCACACTCGCATATATAGCAATTACGTGATAAATGATAGAAAAACCAAAGGATAATTGTAATGGTGTAGCACAGCATTTTTTATAATTACACACCATCACAGTATGTGGTAGAGGTCTGCATGGGCCAAAATTCCTAGGCCTGGCCCAAGCCTGAGTATAGCTTATGCTGTACCATCTGGCCCAAGCCCAATTGTCAAAGCACAATTTGACACAGTTCAATCAGAAACACTAAAAGTAAATCATGGGAGTTCCGCAAGATTCAATCCTTGGATCGCTATTGTTCCTTATTTTCATGAACGATCTTCCATTGAACATTCCAAAAGTGCATACAATAATGTTTGCAGACGATAAAAACCCAGTCTTCAGCAGTGAAAACTCATTATCCCTCCACAATGTAGTAAATGATGCAAATAATAGCTTACAATGTTGGCTAACAGAGAACAAACTGTTATTGAATATAGAAAAAACAATATATCTGTATTTCCATAACCAATGAAAAAACAATAATTTAGACTTATATATAAATCTAACTACCATAGTTAAAAAATGCATAACAAAATTCCTGGGAATCTGGATTGATAACGAATTCTCATGGGAAACCCATATACTACAATTAAGTGTCAAACTGAACAAATTATGTTATGCTGTTCGTAAATTGGCTAATGTGTGCTCCAAAGTAATACTAAAGATAGTGTATCACAGCTGCATTGAGTCCCAAATTATCTATGGCAAACCCTTTTGGGTTCCCCTCCAAAAGCAACACATTTTCTCACAATCCATTAAAGGCAATTCTGAAGGTACCCATAAGAACACCACGTAGATACATATTCAATGAGCTTAAAGTTTTGCCTATCCCATGCCTATATATTCTTGAAACCTTAAACTTCATTCATAATAATATAACCAAATTTCAAAAGAACTCAGAATATCATAACTACAACACAAGAAATCTCAATAACTTACACTTAGATAGCCACAGGCTTACAAAAAGCCTAGCAAGCATTTCCCATCTGGGTATCTTAATGTATAATAAACTAGATACTTCAATAAAAAACTTAAAGAACCTTTTAGAGGTAAACTAAGAAAGCTACTTCTAAAAAGGCAATATTTACATATAAATGACTATTTAAATGAACCATGTTTTCCATAATACACACAATTAAAGTACATAGATTATTTCATTTTGTTATTCTGTAACATAGTATTTTGTAAAGAAACTAACATGTAATTATTTTAGTATTATTTGCTGTAATGTAAAATTTCTATATATCTATCCGATGTGTCCGAAAAACAATGCAAGTTGTTTCCCAAAGGATGAAATAAATAAGTTTGTTTTAAATAAAGTTAATTTGAAGTTATTTATTATTATTATTATTATTATTATTATTATTATTATTATTATTCCACAAAGCGCCACAGCCTGTGGTGTGAAGGGACTTGGTTACCATTTCCGATACTGACATGGGAATTTTTTTCTCCTGCTAGGGGGCTTTGTAAGGGATATATTTATGTCACTGGGACAAATTAAGGAGCCACTTTACAGAAATATTGGTGGCTGAGGTCCTGGAATCCAAGGTTGTAAGCTGTTTGTTGATGACATCTTAACTTAATGACACATGCCGCTCCTATTACTGCGCTCTGCCCAGGGTGTCACTGGGTGGATGGAGGAGTTTGCAACTGCGTGCTGTTGCAGCATTATTCACAATTGGCCAAATTGAGAATTTATTTATTACTATAGTAATACAACTCCATACTATGATAACTATGCTATTCCTGGCATCTTGGCATCGCAGACCAAATATTGAGAAATACATTTGTTGTCTTTATTTTCCCTTTACATGGAAACATTTTTGTTATATTGATTTTCTCAAAAATGGTGCCAATGATTTTTATTAAAATACCATGCATTTGCTATATTTACATGATAAAGTGCTATGTTGAATGTGATAAATACATTTTTCTGTCTTTATTTTCAAGCCTGAGTCCTAGAAACATTTTCCAAATTAAGCCCAAGCCTGGCTTGGGCTGATGGCTTGGCCCAAGTCCTTGCAGACCTCTAATACTATGTGGAAAACCTTCCTAAAATATGCAATTTTGTGAAAGGATCTTATTTACAACAATTTATTGTATTCTGTCAATCTCACATCCATTTGTTATGGGGGAGGGGAATGCATTTTATTCCTGCATACAGCTTCATGGACCTTGCTTACGAGGGTGGTCTGAAAAGTTTCCGATCTAATAAAGATACAAGACATTTTTTCAGATTTTTTTTTTTTTTTATTTTTCAACATAGTCTCCTTGTAACTCTACACACTTCTCCCAGCGATGCTCCCATCTCTGTAGCCCATCCAAATAGTACTCGGTGTTTTTCTCTGCAATATAATTGTTCACGAAGGTGATTGCCTCTTCATTTGACGAAAATCTCTGTTCCGAGCGCAATTTTCAGATGAGGGAACAAAAAGAAGTAGCTTGGGGCTAGATCTGGTGAGTAAGGCAGATGGTCAAGCAGTTCAAACCGTAATTTGTGGATTTTCGCCATTGCAACCGCTGAGGTGTTGTCTTGGTGAAACAGGATTTTCTTTTTCTGCAAATGTGGCCGTTTTTCCGCAAGTTCTACCTTCAGCTTGTTAAGTAATGATGCGTAGTATGATCCTGTAATGGTTTTTCCTTTTTGAAGATAATCGATTAAAATAACTCCATGACTATCCCAAAAAACAGTTGCCATCACTTTCCCAGCCGAAAAAACAGTTTTTGCTTTTTTTGGAGTCGGTTCCCCCTTTGCAGTCCACTGTTTGGACTGTATTTTTGTTTCGGGCATATAATGGTGTATCCAAGTTTCATCTACAGTAATTAATCGGCACCAAAACTTGGATTTATTGCGCCTAAACTGCGCCAACAGAGCGTTAGAAATGTTCATTCGAACACATTTTTGGTCAAACATGAGCAAACGCAGCACCCAACGCGTGGTCAGCTTTCTCATGTCTAAATGTTGATTTAATATGTGTCAAACACGTTCTTTTGACATGTTCATAGCCTCTGCTATCTCTCTCACTTTAATTCGGCGGTCATCTAGCAAAATTTGGTGAACTTAGGCGATGTTTTCGTTGGTAGTTGCAATTTTTGGACATCCCGAACGTTCGTCTCCCAGCTCTTACGGCCACGTTTAAATTCAGCTGCCCAAAATTTACTGTGGTAAATGATGGTGCAGAGTACCCATACACAGAACCAACTCAATTTTGATTTGCGTAGGCGTATTGCCTTTCAAAAACAAATATTTAATGACAGCTCGATACTCGATTTTGTCCATTTTCATAAAAACACTCACATCACCTCACTCAAACGACTGTTACATAACAACTGAGCGTCCAAAATGGCTGAAACTTTGGTGAGTAACTGTCAACAGATGAACAACGAAATTCACTAGCTTTTATTTACGAGTGCTGCCATCTTCATGTTGAGGTCGGAAACTTTTCAGATCACCCTCGTATTAATTCTGCAGTCATTACATTTTAGCCCTTTTGGTTTCTCAAGTGATTATAACAAATACTGCATTAGTGTGTGTGCGTGCGTGCACGTGCATGAAAACTTACTTGTGCATCACAAGTTTGCTCTTTGCATACAGCAAACTTTACATTACATACCTGTATGAGGGCAAAATGAGTGATTTGATGGAAAATATTTGCAGCAACGCTGAGCTGCTGACCAATCAAAGTAGTCATCAAGCCATGAAGAAGCAGGTCTTGCAATATAAGTTCTGTAAACAGAAAGTATTCATTAGAAATATTAACTGAACACCTTTGTTTAAATCAGTACATACCTTATGAAGTACATTCCATCCATGTTATTTCAGCTGAAATTTAAAAGAACTGTGTGTTTCCCCACTTTTTGTTTTCCACTGTGAAATCAACTGAAAGATTTGGTAACTTAAAAGCATGCCTGAAGCAGAATGTTTCACTAACCAACATAATCTTTTGACTTTTATTCCCATTAATCCTGATCCTTAATAGGGTGAACAATACAATTACTGGCAGTGTTAGGTTCTTGGCATCTCATGAACATTGTACTACATCTTAGATAACGTATTGAACTAAAACTTACACATTTTTGTAAGAGTGATAAGACAATAACTCAAAGTATCATAGTACAGAATAGAATTTGGTTACAATGTTGGGTCACACTGGTTGATTGTCGCCAATTCCTGCTATTCATTTTAGCGCTCATTGCCAGTACTATACTTGTACTGCCTTCATCAAAATCACATTTACACAGCATTAAATAATGGAAAGCTGCAGGAGAAACTTTGAATTAGTGCTGATGGCTTTAAAGTGGTGGCAGAGCTCTTAAGGTAAGCGAATTTATTAACTCACAAACAGGTAAATCTGATACTGTAAAACAGATTTACAAATATTGGTAAGGATCTGTAAATCTTGGTACTGAACTATGCTACTTATGAACCATTGCTGTGAAAGCAATATGAAATGTGAAGGTATATTATAAATAATAATGCATAAATTATAATATATGCATACACATACAGTAATGAACTAAATATCTTATGGTTGTTGGTTGGTACCTAATGTTGAGTACTTGACTAAGTACGATGGGCGTTTCATATTGATTTACACTTTAATTTTTCCCATCATTCATGGTGTGCCATTTGACTCATCATTACAGTCACAAGTATGTAGTACTTTGGTCTAACCATATAAGTGTAATCCTTGCACAGTACAGCCCATTATCACCACTGTTGTCATTACATGAGCGGTCAGAGTGTAATCATCAAGGACAGCACTGGACAACATGGTTTCTGTAGAAGGAGGGTGTAAACTGTGGATATTCACAGAAGATTGGTGGCAGTGTGTGGGGAGTGTGCACCATCACAAAAAACTGTGTACAACAGGGTGGATGCCTGGAAAAGTGGCCACACATCAATGGAGAAAGCAGCCAGTTCTGGAAGGAAAGTGATTGTGGTAACACCAGTAACATTACAAGAGTGGAAAAGCATATTCACAGAACTGGAGGCTGCTACGGGACTTGCCAGAATCACTCTGCACTGCATAGTGCATGAACACCTTAAGCTTGGGAAGGTGTCTGCCAGGTGGGTTCCCAAATCTCTGAATGCACACAAGGATGTGTGCAGTGATCTCCTTCAATGCCACGCCAGGATCCAGAAGACTTCATGTCTGAACTCGTGACTGGCTACGAGACTTGGCTCCACTACTATGGGCCAGAGACCAAAGCCCAATTAATGCAGTGAAAGCATAAAGGCAGGCCCCTGTCGAAGAATTTCCACACAGCACCTTCAGTAGGAAAACACATGGCCACAGTCTTTTAGGCAAGGATGGAATGCTCCTCATTGAGTGGCTGGAACCAGGGACCACCATTAGGAGCACGCATGTGTGGACATTCTTCAGAGGTTGCGGAGGTTCAAAAGAAATGGCTATAAAAATGGATGAAGGAGTGCTCTTGCAACATGACAATGCTCGTCCCATATGAGACAGAATACCATGGCTGACATAGCTGAAATGAGGTTCCAGGTACTGCCACATTCACCATATTCTCGTGACTTGGCCCTTTCTGATTACCACCTATTCCACCTATGGATTATGATTATTATGATTACCACCTATGAAGAAACCTCTGTGCAGACATCATTTTGCAGACTTCTAGGAACTATGAGCAGCTGTCCTGCAGGGGTGTGACAGACTCCAAAAAAGTGGTTCGAGGAGGGCCTACAGAAGTTAAATGGTGGCGCAAGTGTGCGCAGCTTAATGCAGACTATGTTGAGAAAGTGAATATATCTGCCGAGGCATAGTTTTTTTTAGTGAGTGTAAATCAATATGGAATGAACCACCACCACCACCACCACCACCACCGCCGCCGCCACCACCACCACCACCACCACCACCACCACCAAATTCTGAGGAAGAGAAGGATTATCAACAATTCAATCACTTATGAAGAAACCACTTTTTTCCCCTCAAAGTTCAACATTCCTTAAATGTGTGCATTCTATTTGGCTTCTAGTTATTCACTGGAAGTCTGCCTAGCATTTCAGGTATCTTCTTTATCTTGCCATTAAATTATGAAAGTATTTATAGCATAAAGGCACAAATTTTATTACTTCTCTCATTAAAAAGGATAATTGCTGTAAACAATAAGCAATTTAAAATAATTTGTAATAAAATTGCAGGATCTGTGGAAATAGATGTTGAGGAAGCCTTCCCTACTGAAAATCAATTGCAAATTAATTTATGTAACATACACAATATGCCATCTACTGCAGCACTACTGGTTTTTAAACATAATATACAGCGGTCGCTGTATGGTAGAGCCACAGATTGCACATACTGTAAGCATATAAGGGGGGTTTTATTAGTTATATTATAATTTAGCAGTTAGGAGTGTTGCTAACGTATTGTTATTAAATCTGTTAATGTTGTAATGATTTCAAAGTTAAGTGAATCATGTTAGATACAATGTACAAGAAGTTGCTAGAAGTGTTCACTCAAGAAGCCAATCTTTGCACATGCATGAATGGTGAGTATGTTCACTGACTGGCTCCCTCGAAGTAGACACTGGCTACCAGTGCTGAGAACAGGATGTGTGTATGCTCGTCTTACATCTTGGAAGTTGCTGCTGTTATGATGCGACCTCAATTGTAAGTGTTATACTCACTCAATAAATGTAACCCATTTTGATTTCAGCTTTTAACCTTTATTATTTGTGATGCCTGATCCAGCATGAAATCCTTCCCCTAGTGATCCCTTTAAATTTGAAATATGAAAGTGTAGTTTAGTTACCTCACTTACTAAGCGAGTTTTTCCCCCCCATGGTTGCATTATGGCATAGTTTGTGCTCAGAATATTTATTATTAGGTATAAATAATAGCAATTCTATGCCATAGTGTAACAGTATGTATGCTCCCCCTGCACTGCAGCGACCTCAGTATTTTTCTGCTGCGCACTAGTGGTGAATTACCCACTAAAGGCTACATTTATCAGCTGTGTTCTACTGGTATTACATCAGTTGCTACCTTCCGTTCGTGCTGTGAGCACTAGGGTTTGTGCATCTCAAAGGTGAAAGTTTATTCAAGACATCTGTGTTGTGCAAAATTTGCTTAAGAGTGTTCTTGTTCTTGTTGCTGTTCTTGTCTTGTTACTAGTCCACTGAAATGCCTATCGACAAATTCACACTTCAACAACAAATTTTTATGTACAATGCATATGAAAACCGAATCATGTAAAGAGACAATTTTGGGACAAATTCCAGTTCCAGGTAGAGAAAGTGTTAAGACGTCTAGTTAATAAGTTTAGGAAATAAGATCGCTAAATGTTAAGCCTAAGAAGCGAAAACAAAATGTTGTAACGATGGAAAATATTGTCAAAATTGGTGCAACATTTAAACCCTAAAAACTGAAATTTATAGGAACAATCCCCTCAACATAGATGAAAATAAGGACAATATAAGAACAAAAATAATGAGAATTAGTCAAGAAGAACTTATGTGTGTGAATGGAAATTTCATCCGAACATGCCAGGAATGCCTCATAGCAGATGGACATCACTTTCAACACCATTTATAACAAGGTTAGTACTCATTACAGTGCATATTACTATCACTCATGAGTAAGTAACATGGGAGAATTCAGAATGGAAAACACCCAGTGTAACAGACAGTGCGAGGAGCATGCCTACGTGCAATCTGCGCCCTTGCAATATAACAAATGCTCTGTATTTATACATATAATTTCCATAATTCATTTATAATATTACGTAATATGAAACTAAGCATATGTCCACATTTAATTAAATTGCAGGAGCTGAGCGAGAGAAAAGATGTATTAGATGTATTTCTGAGTAGTTGGTTGAAAGGCAGCAGCAAATACCAGGTATCATAATTATTATTTCCCTCAGTAATATTTTTCAAAAGAAATAAAATTTTTAAGTATTTGAATTGGTTAGTGAAACCCCTTTTTTTCCTGCCTTCTGGAAGAAGTCACTTACTCAGATCAAATGGCAGTATGAGACAGTGATGCTAGTGTTGAAGATAAGACTTACATGCCTGAGCATATTCCGAGTGACTGAAACAGTGATTATCCTGTTAGCCGCAAGAAACATCATACACCAACGACGTAAGGAAAGTAGCGCCTGCTAGATGTGTTGAATCTACTTGTGGTGACAGTTGTAAGTTAAAATGCATAGAAAACATTTTGTCAGAGCAATGAGAAAACGTTCTAAAACAGTTCTGTGCAATGGGTGATGACAACAGAAGAGGCTTCTTGGCTAATCAGGTGTCTTCTATTGTACCCTAGTACAGATACCCATGAAATGAGAGTTCTCGGTCTTGTCGATTGAATTTTGCATATGATTTCGAGAGTGTCTGCAGGAAATATTTCAGGAACACCTTAGATATAAGTAACACCGCTATCGAAAATGTCCAGAAAAAAACATTTAGAATGGAAGCAGGAAAAACACATGCTACAATTTCACACTATGCAGCACATGACAAGCAGGGCAACTGCTGCATTTGGGATGAAAAAAATTGCAAATAGAGGTGTCTGTAGTAGGAAGCTGTGTATATGATATCTTAAAACTCAATGCAAGTTGAAAGATATGGTATTCTACAGCGATAATTGTGCTGAGCAGAATAAGAATAAATATCTGACATCTCTTTATTTGCATTATGTCCAAGACTTGTAATTACTCAGCTCAATCGTCAACTAGTATCTCATAGTTGGACACACACAAAATGAAGGGGACAGTATGCACACCATAACTGAAAAGTAAGGGGGGGAGGAGAAAGAAAGAAAGAAAGAAAGGAAGGAAAAGAAAAGGCAAAAGAATGCTTAAGATGGTCCAATCACAATGCATTCACAGTGGACTACAAAAATTTGCTTACCAAATAAGACTCGTCATCCCTATTTGTATATGAAATGACATCTTGTGACATTTTTGACTTGAAAAAGCTTGCACAGAAAACCGGAAAAATGTCAGCATTAATGTAAATAATGAAAAAGTTGCTTTGGTCAGGTATAAAATGTATTAAAGTTACACAGGAGCATCCCAATTTTGTGCTGTATAAAATATCTTATGGGGATGAATTAAAAATTTTGAACATAAGACATAATGAGAGGAAGAAGTGAAAAGGCTTGCTAGAACTTGCATTTATGGGACCACAATTTTTTTTAAAATTGAAGATTAACTTTATTATACATTTAGTATTTAACAGTTTTGTTCATTCATATGATAGATAAATGTGACTTGAAACATGGTAAGGAACCTATCCAGCTATAGGTCTTGTAACTATTGTACACCTTAATATTAAAAAAATGAGCAGACTCTTGAAGCATATATTTGTCTAAGTCCAAATCGCTTCTGCAGCCGGTTCACAATGGTGTCTCGGGACACGTGCTTTTAGCTTCATTCTATTGTCACCTTTAATATCAAATGCTAGAGCTATTCAATATACACTAACAGCCAAGTGGCTATAAGCTGATATGTAGTAATGGGGCTTACCGAGGTTCATGCAATATAATTTCCAATTGCTAAGGCTTATTTGATTTTATGCTCACACATAAAAACTGAAATATTCTCCTTTTCATTTTCAAACTAAATAAGAAATAAGTAAATATTAGTCCTAAATGAAAAATCTCACGTGCTACATTCACAAGACTTTCCCTACCCTTTATCTTTATTAGTGGGTATACAAATTATTCTTACTAAAGCTTATGTTTCTATCTACTCCATTTTAATCAAAATAAACTTTTGCAGAAATAGCTAGATTAACATTTCGTTATTAATACAAAGAAAACAGTGATAGTCAAATGCTTAAAAACTGGATGCTATAGACTGGCCGTAAAATTCCATACTGTTTCCATGCAACCAAATGGAAACAGTATGGAATGCACTTAAGAATTCTTATTAATATGGCACTTATTTTGAAACAAAAAGAGTAATTTGTTTGTGCCTTTGTTCATGAATGTCTTAAAATCAATAGATATGTTATGCATGGAAAACATATGGCATTGCCATATATTTAACAAATTAAAATTTAAATAATAAAAAAACATTTACGGCAAGAATTTGAACCCAAGTTGCTCCAATTACCAGATACATGCGTTTCACTGCTCGGCTACCATGTACACAACCATAGTGAAAGGCATTTTCCTACTTATCGCATAGCTTTGAAATGAATGCAGGGTGGTATTAAACCATGTACTGTGAATGCAGCATCGGCGAATGTTTCGGACGTTTTCGAACCAAACTCCCTCTCTGGCTATTGCTCATTTATTTTGTCTTAGGCTGTACAATTAGATCTGAGTGATGTTTTCTTTTTAACCTAATTTCTCTTTGGGCAGCCAGGAGGTGTTTAGTAATCATGTTCAGCAGAGGAGGATTGATGTGACATGTGAACTGTTGTAGAATCTGGTGTAGCAGTCTTGAAATGCAGTGGCTACTAGTGGTATCTGGAGATCCTGGTGGATCATTGTATTCTAGATTTACTATGGTGCATTTATTAGGAGTCGGAGGAAACAATTTTGAACTGTCTGTTATCTTTTTATCTGTGAATCAGAGGCAGAACCCTAAATGCTACATCCATACGACCATACAAGTCAAACCAAGGAGAGAGAGAGATATTATTCCTTAGTATTGCAGTTTGAGAGGTGATGGGTCCATATTAAATACTGTAATTAGTGGATTTTATTTATAATTTTCTTCGCTACATCAGTGATGCGTGGTTTCTATGTTAATTTCTCATCTAATGTTAGTCCAAGACATTGACCGATTCAGTTTTTGGGACGTCCTCATCACAGAGGTTTACAGTATGTATTCTAGGTAATTTACACTGATTTTAATTTTTTTTTGAAATTCAGTATTATTCGCCACTGCTTACACCACTCTTCGATTTGTCAGATGTACATCTGTAATGTAGCTGAATATGAATGCCAACTCCTTTGCTGAGAATAGTCCCATCGGCAAACTGCGCAATTGAAACTTAAAATATTCCAGGAAATCCGGGACTATTTCACTGGACTGGGATTGAGAATTTCCACATTTAACTGAAAAAGTTCTACTTCTCGTAGGATTAAATGATCTTGTAGCATGTGTCATGTATTCTGAACTTAAGTTTATAAAGTATACCTTTGTGCGAAACCTTAAAGGCTTTTTGGTATCCAAAAATAAGGCATGACATATATTTTCTTCATAGCTGCTCAGAATGACATCATATGCTCAATGTAATTGCTGTAAGCAATTGTAACTGCATCTGAAGACAAACTGGGTATCAGGGACGAGTTTCAGATGAAAATTAATTTAGGAAGCAGATGATGTTCGAATAACTTGGAGAACAATGGAAGAAGACTAATGGATCGATAGGTTCTTAGATCTTTCTTCATTCTATCCAGCTTGTGTATCATAACTATTATTGCATGTTTCCACCTTTGTGGAAAATAGGTTGTTTGCAATATAGTGTTGTAAATCTGGGTTAACAATACCTACATCTTCCTTGGAAGTGCCTTTATTAACAGTAAAACAACTTGGTCATACTCAAGAGACTTTCCCTTTAGAGATTTATTGATTGCATCAAGTACATGACCACGAGTAAATTAAGTTTTAACTGTAACAGCGCCTATAGAGAGAGCTTCCTTAAAGTTCTTGTAAAATGTAAAATCTTGAACAGAATTTTGCTGGAATTGTTGCTGTAACTTCTGAGACTACATCAGCTTTCTCCTGAGGTGTTGCATATCAGTTACCATTAATATTTATTGTGTTGCCATTTGGATTAATGGTTGTAGAACAGACAGAAGAGAATCTACCTTATCAACCAATTTATTTAACAATTCAGAATTACAGGGGATTTCTGGATTAACTGCCGCATTATCATGGTCTGATTGTTACTTATTTGCTGCCACTTCAGAAAATGATCTGTTTGGTGTGCAGTAAGAATATATTCTTTTAGGGGGCTCTGTGCTAGTTGTGCTGCTGTCCACATTGTTTACAGTTTCCTTCTTTGATGTGAAAGAATTCTGTACAGTTTTGTGCATAAGGTAACCTCTAGTTGGCTGTGTGGTTACCCTTGCAGTTAACGCATATAGGTGGTAGGATTAAGAGCTTTGTGCAGTTTGTTATTGCAAGGTTGCCATTACATTTAATACAGCAAGGTGATCTGTGGCAGAAATTTTTTATGTGGCCATATTATTGGCATTTCATACACTGAATTACAAACCATTTGGGTTTAGGTGGCTCCAGTTTTATAGCAGCACCATAAAGGTGGCTGAGATTGTAGATGTTTTCAAGTCCAGAAAAAATAAAGGAAGAGGAGTTTTTGAGATGGGCTGATGTACAGGCAACATTTGAATTGGCTGATAACCTAGTTCCCATAATTTGTCTACCATGAAATTCGTATCACAAGATTGATGCAATCCTCTTATTACAACTCAAAAGCTTTTCTCATTTTTCAGCTGGAAAGTATGGTACTCTGCTTTAGCTGATTCTAGGTACTTAATGACCGATCTGTAACCCTCAAGCGTTTCAAACTGGTATTTTACTCTGTTGGTACTGGTAGTGGTATGCCTGGATTTAGTTTAATGTCACTTAACAGGAGACTCATATTGAGATATTGCTAATGAAAATGGGCCGTGGTTTATATGCTTCACTTTCAGTAGCATGTTTTCCTCATCTCAGTATTCATGTCATAAGTTTCCAAGAGGAGCATATTTATTTGCTGAAGCAAATGGAGAATCATGTGTTAGCTTTTTTTCTTGGTTCCCAATGGTTCTGCTGAGGAAATCATTTTGTAAATGACTTCACTTGAAACGTAGGTTAAAATTCAACGCAATTATATAACTAATTGAACAATGAACTGCAGCTGATTTGATAAATATCACTTAAACACTATGCAAAAAGTTAAAAAACCAATAATCTGTAAATATCACTCAGATTCAAATACAATAGGCTTGTTGACAAAATAACTGTCTATTGCCCATCACAAAAAATTTCTAAAACCATAAAAAGGGATTTGAATACCTTATGTGAAGTGAGTGTTGTACCTAAGGCTTATTGGGTATTTTGCCAAGATCTCCTTGAAGCTGAAGGGAAAACAAATGTAGGCAAGATCTTACAGAGAGGATTGAGGTGCCTTTAAAGTTAATTCTTGGAAAATATTTTCATTTCAATACCTAACTATGAAAATAAGCAGACAGTTGCAAATTATTGTTATTTAAGTGCACATTTCAGTTCAATATGATAAGAAAAAAATAGGTAACTTCACTTTTTTAGTTGTATCACTATTGATTTGAGTCAAGGACAATATTTTTGCTTAAGTAAAATCTATTTGGCAAAAATAAGCTTATAATGTTGGCCACCGTGCTGTGCTGCATTTATCCCTCCAGTTTGTTTCAATGTGCACATAAATGTTATTGGTTGCATTTTATAGCCAACTTTTAAAGAAAACAAAGGATTTCTGCGGTACATTCTGCAAATAATTTTCTGCTTTATAAGCTACATATTTTGAGTGAATGTATAATTAAAACACAGGTACTGCTGATCATAATGCTAAATAATAATGATCACAATCTAAATGTATGAAAACTGTGTGGGTGCCAAGAAATGTAATATACATTTAATACAATGCCACTGGTCCAATTCCTGCATGTAATAACTCATTTCTCGTGTGGTAAAATACAAAAAAATGTTTTTCTTTAAATATTAAACGTTTGCACTTTCAATACGTCCGAGAAAGATTGGATATTACTTTAGAGATTTTTATTACATTACTCTATATTTAGAATTTCAACAATTCTCTGCAAACAGTAGGTATTATACAGCAGCAGGTCACTTATCAGACATTTCAAAATATACAGGGTGGACCATTTAAGTTGAGACTGTACATTATCTCCAAAACTAAGCATTGTAGAAAGAAATCTCTTGAATAAAACTTGCTTCATATTATGGGGGAAAATAAATGCCATTAGTCATGTTTTATTTGGAGGACATTGTGATGGTTATTTTAGGGTAAATTTAATTTTTTTTAAAATGGGAACCTACTCTTTTAATGCTGTTTTCTTACTCCTCATAAAAAAACTAAACAACATTTGTATAAAGCACTTTGCAATTGTTCTTACAACGTAAATAACAACGAAAATTCTGAATGGCCGTGTACGAGCAGCGCAATGAATGGCTGGACCATCTATGGATGGTCATTTGAGGGTCAAGTTATGTTTTGTAATTGGGAACCAACATTTTTTATTTTCTCTTATTCCTCATCACAAAATAAACAGCTTTTTATAAATCATTTTCTGATGAGAGAACATACAAAATGTAGGTTCCCATTTTAAAAAAAATTAAACTGGTCCTAAAATGTCCATCATAACGTCCTCCAAACAAAACATGACTAATCACATTTGCTTTATCCCATAACATCAGCAACTTTTATTATACACACTTCTTTTTACAATGCATAGTTTTGGATATATTGTACAGTCTCAACTTAAGTGGTCCACCCTGAATTTATTTGTAAGTAATCAAGGCATAATTTATTATAAATAAAAGTTAAAATATGTGGATATGCAGTATTTACCTCTCCTTCTAAAGCAGTGGACTAATTGCAACCACACTAGTCCACATGTTATGTACTATTTGAGCCAAAATACCGTGGCTTTTATAGATCCCTAGCACTCTCACTGAACAGCGAGAAACTTAAAGCAGCAACAACAAAGATAAAACTACTTTCCTCCTTAACTACTGATTTGATTTCTACAAAACTCTGCTTACTTATTACTAGATATCCGGGAGAAAAAATGTGGGGGATACACATCCCTAGTACTTTCCCTAGGGGAGGAGTTGAGAGATAATAACCTTTAAAGTGATGAAGGAAGCTAATATTGGTGTCAAATTCATGGACTTTAGGGTTGCCAATTAAAACAGTCAGTAGAAGTTTTAAACTGTTAGGGAAAGTTTAGGGTTCTAGAGGATGAACAATATTTGAGAACATTCTAGCATATATTCTAAAACTCCTAGCATTTTCATTAAAAACCCAAATTTTGTTACTGAAGCTAAATTTGTAATGTTTAAATTAAATAAAATAGCATGGAAAGGAGTTTATGTTTGTCATGGAAAGTTCCTGACAATATTTAAGAGATTAACGCCTGAATTATTTTTTCGTTAATTTTTATTGGTTTTTTGTTTATTATGTCTGTAAGTAACACAATTGTACTGAATGAAATACAAAAATAAGTATTCATTACTCAGTTTTGAAAATATTTGCCGCTACAATAGGGTAACATTAGGCACTTCCACTATCTAGTTTTATGGATTATAATTTTCAATAAGAAATGTATTCCGAATCTTCAGCAGGCTACTATTCTACACCATTATTAAAGGTAATACTGTGTACCCCAAAAATTTAACAAATTGAACTAAGCATGAAAACATATTGTGTAATTCCACAAAAATGTATTCAAGGTATACACACATCAGAATTTTCTGCATTTGTAAAATCACACAAAATCTAACGAGTATGAAAGGGAATAAAGCAGTTGATGCACAATCCAACACCACACTTCCAGCCCATTGTTCTCACACTTTATTTACAGTTGTCATTAGCTCACCTTTTCCTTTTTCCTTCTTACATTGGCTGGACAAAGTGGGTCAGTTCTGTCAAATCTTATAGAGTCTGATATATGACCGCTAAGAGAAATCTGTGAAGCTGCTGGTCTTTCTACTCCTTTTGGTACAGTCTGGTATCTCTTGAGATAGATAGTAGCTATTTCTCTTTTGAAATCCAGCTGAGATATTCTTTGTCTTCTGACTTTATTGTAAAAAAATCCAGCTGTTCTGAACAGCCACATCTAGCATTCACGTAAACAAAGTACAGTATAATTTTTTGCTTTGTAACCCAATGCGATAGCAGGCAACATTCTGGTCCATCTGGTCAGTACCTCCCATGAAAATGTATTTGGTGACTAGTCTTGGCCTTGGAATCATTACATTTCACTTCTGCTGCTGTGAAAATCTCTTTACTTGATCAACTTCTAGTCCATCGCATGAACAAGAAATCATTGCGACTACTGAGTTATCTATCCATCAGACATAAAGCAGCCCATCATTCTTCTTTAATGCTGTCTCAATATGCCCAATGATCTTTTTTTTTTTTTAGAGAATTCTTGCTTGTTTTCCAGTGGGCATCCTTTAAGGATTCTAATTTCTTTAATAGTACTAATGACAGCCACAATATCTGAGAAAAGTGGTGCACTAGAAAATAAATTATCCATGAAGAAGCTGTAGTTGAGTTTTCTCTTATCACCTGGAACTTCGTTAAGCAATAAGAGTAAGGGACTTGCCGCTTTACCAAATAACTTGTCGTAGTCAGCATTACAGTTTGGTCCTTTTCCCTGGTACAAATAAAAATTCACCATATACCCGTCCGTGTGTCCAGGCTCCATATCTTATAGACAAATCTAAAGGGCTTGCCACAGATAAATTGCTTGCGCCCATGTCGGCCAAAGTATTTGACCATACATTCATCAAATGATAGTTGTTCCGCGGGTATGAAATTATCAATACATCTCTTCTTTTACTTATTCATTATAGGCCGTGCTTTCCATGCCTTATCATTATAGTCAATTCTAGTGTTGTCTGCAAAGTGTAGAAACCTACAGATTTGAAGAAATCTGTGTTTTCTCACTGACTGAAAAGCTGCCAACTTCATGTCATCATTTGAATCCCAAATGTGCCTTTTGGAAGACAAGTTATTCTAGCCACTAACATAGAGAATGGCAATGAAAAATCGTATTTCTTCAGTAATCTTTAGGTCCTGAAAATTTAAAAATAATGCATAGCACCTGGTTTCCTCTATCAAATATTTGATGAACTCCTTGTCAAGAGGCAATTCGAAAATTTCAATTACTGACATGTGTTCATATCTTGAATAATCTGGAGCGGGGGAATATCTATATCAAAATCAAATCCTTTTTCCCATCGTTTTTCAGTTGTTTCCATATCAGCTGCCCATTTGACAACATTCTCGGATATCGGGGTAGAAACAATTTCTGGTGCCTCTAGTTGGGTGGCAGTGCCGATGGGTTGTACTCGTTTTGGTCAACACCTATTCTTTGGTTGTTTGGTAACCTTATTTCAGCGTTAATCAGTAACTGACAAGATGTCAGGTTGTCAGATAATCCACCTTCATCCTTATTTCCAGAATCCTCATCTGTGTCTACATTTGATACTGGTGCTCAATAAACACATCATCATCACTGTAAATTATCTCCAGTGCTTCAGCAAGTGAAAGCCCTTTCCTGAAACAACAGAACGAAATATTTGTCTTACTGGTATATCCGCAGCTGTGGACTGTGTGTCCATCATTGGCTGTTGTGTCTACTGGAGGGTAAGGTCAGAGGAAGTTTTACTCCACCGGGCAGAGAAGGCACCACCTGCTCCCATCGAGTGCTTCAAGTGAGATGGCTCAAACTAATTGAGCTGGGTTCGTCATCCCTGTACGATCGAGCCTAAGTGGCCTGCTAGGACGGTCAAGGCTCCACTTGGCAGGTGTGAGGCATGCTGATGGGCATACCGACCGAGCTCGAACACTATCCAGGATCATCAAGCTGCCGAAGTGAGGTTCCTATGGAAGGTTTGGAGTCGGGAGGTGGTTCTAGTTCTAGTTTGAGAAGGGGTGGGTTTTATGCCCAAGCACTGCGACCTTAAGATCTATTGCGCATCCCCCCTTTCATCAGTTAAGTAGTCTGTTGCTTGATATGAACTTAACCAGACTGCTAACTGAGGCTTTCGATAGTTCATCTATCTTTGGAAAGTGACTGCCAAAAATACTTGCTCTTTGACTCGCAAGAGCAGGGCAATCACATAGTAGATGAGTAACAGTCTCATCTCCTTCTAGACATCTACTACAGATAGGGTTGTTAAACAATCCCATTCTGTATAGATTAAACTTTAGGGCACAGTGTTCTGTAATGAATCCTGTTGTGGGAGGTGGTTAGTCTGGGTAGGAAGGTTCTTCTTTGATTAATGAGTAGAATGTATTCCTTTTCAATAGCCCGCCATGGCGGTTGATAACAGTGACCGTACAGTAGTACGGATCAGTTCTGACTGCCCACTTGCTGATGATGATGATGATGAGATGGGGTTTAAGGGCGCTAAACATCTAAGGTCATCAGTGCCCTTACAAAGTATACAGTTTAAAAGCCAAAAACTAAAATATGGGACACAAACCCGCATAGCCTAAAACACTAAAAAACAAGACAGCAATTTCTAAAAACCACCACACTAAAACGATGGTAAATAAAACAATAAAAGAGTAAAACAACGTGTCAAGAACTGTAGAACGCAAGGGACAAGAGCGCCATATGTCCGCGGGGAGAAGAGGCCCCCATTAAAACAGAAAATATAAAATCACAAAACTAAAAGACGCTCAGCGCATCAAATGCGCCGATTAAAACCACTGTTACTGATAAAACGTAAAAGACATACTACAGCATGCGCGTCGTCTGCCAAAACGTTGGTTATGCCAACAGGCAGAGACACACGAAAGCGCAATGGAGCTAAAACTTGACACTCTGTTTAAATGTGACGTACTGTTAAGGGCGCATCACACTGTGGGCTCACCAGCAAGCAGGTGTCTATGACTAAAAAGGCAATGACCAATAAGTAAACAAGCTAAAATTACCTATTCATGACGAGAAGAACGAGAAGAGGCAGCCCAGATTAATGAGAGAGGTTTAACCTCCCGCAACTTGTTCCCCCGGAGGGCCGTCCACTCATCGCGCCAAAGCGAGAGGATGTGGTGACGTACAATAACAGAAAAATCTGAGGAGGGAACAACAGAGGTAAAACATCTGGGTGATAAAATTGCCGATTTGGCAGCGGCGTCGGCAAACTCGTTCCGAGATACCCACATGACCTGGAATCCACACGAAGGAGACGCTGATGCCAGAGGCACCAAGCGAGTGGAGCAGGCCATGAATGCGCTGTACGGGTGGGCAGTAAGTGTACAGCGCGCGAATACTTCGAAGAGCACTCCGAGAGTCCGAAAAAACAACAGTGCCGTAAGTCGTGCTGCTGGATGTATAAAAGAGATTGGTAAATACTAAAACGTTCGGCGATAAATATCTAACATTGCCCGGGTAAACGAAAGGTAAAACTACTTTGACCATCGATAAAGCCACACCCTACTCCAACATCAGTCTTAGACCCATCAGTATAGATAAAATGAAAGTCCCCGAATTGCGCCTGAAGTTCTAAAAAGGTGGATCTAAGGACTGAAGAAGGGGTCTCCATTCTTCGGCATCGACATTAGCCCAAGGTGACAGTGGACCTCAGCGCGCATTAAGGAGGAAACCGCGTTTCCCCCCTGGGAAGGGCCGGCGCTGGCGTAACGTCCAAATGCCGAAGAAGCTGGCGAACCCGTGGAGGGAGCAATGCAGAAGAGCTAACTAAATATTGCCGATCAAGCGAATCCTGGAAAAATAACTCGAAGGACGGGTGGCCAGGCAAGCTTGAAAGTCGACATGCATGGCTGCACAAAAGCATCTCACGCCTGACGGACAGCGGAGGCTCTGCAGCTTCAACGTACAGACTGGGTACAGGGCTAGTTGGAAAGGCCCCTATAACGAATCTTATGCCACGATGGTGAATGTCATTCAAGCGACGTAACACAGATGGACGCGCCGATGAATGACAATGCACCCGTAATCAAGCTTGGATCGGACCAATGTGCGATGAAGACGCAGAAGGACGGTCCGATCAGCTCCCAAGGATGTGCCGCTTAAAACACGTAAAAGATTAAGAGAACGGTCACACTTTGCTTTTAAAAACGAAATGTGCGAATTCCAGCTCAACTTCCGATCAAAGATCAACCCCCAAAAATGTCACCTCGTCTGCAAACGGAAGACAAACCTGCCCAAGATCGGGAGAGGGCGAAGGGAAAGTCTTCCGGCGCCAGAAATTAACACAGACGAATTTCTCGGCGGAGAAATTAAAGCCGTTGGCGTTACTCCAGGCGTAGAGACGATCGATAATGCTCTGGAGACGACATTCGAGCAGACAGGTCCGCCGTGAACTGCAATAAATGGTAAAATTGTCAACGAAAAGGGACGATGAAATGCCAGGGAGAATACACTCAACAATGGGATTGACAGCAATCGCAAGTGCGACACTGAGTACAGAGCCCTGCGGTACACCGCTCTCTTGAATAAAACGACTAGATAAAACCGAGCCCACACGTACACGGAAGACGCGATCCGTCATTAAGTCCCGAAGAAATTTGGGAAGACGACCGCGTATATTCCATGCGTGGAGTGTACGTAAAATGCCGCCCCTCCAACAAGTGCATAAGCTTTCTCCAGGTCAAAAAACACAGCCACTGTTTGACACTTTCTCAGAAATCCGACCATAATATGCGTCGACAGATACTAGATGGTCAACGGTAGAGCGATGGCGACGAAACCCGCACTGAGCTTTCGCCAGAAGGTTCTGAGACTCAAACCACCATGTCAACCGCCCTTGACCATGCGCTCCATCACCATGCAAATACAACTGGTGAGGGAGATAGGGCGGTAGCTGGAAGGTAGTTGGCGATCCTTCCCAGGCTTAATAGGGACGATGGTGGCTTCGCGCCAAACTGAAGGAAAAACGCCGTCTTGCCAAATACTATTATAGACCTGTACGAGAAAGAGTTTACTATCGGTTGAAAGGTTCTGTAACATCAAGACAAATGCCGTCCGGTCCAGGAGCGGAGTGCCTAGAGAAATGCAAGGCGTGCTCCAGCTCCCTCATTGAGAAAAGGTCATTATAACTCCTGGTTATGAGACCGAAAATTATAAGACACCGAATGCAGACGGTCTTTCAGAGTGCCAAAGTCGGCGGAATAATGGTCAGAGTTGGAAACCGCCTCAAAGGCAGCACCCAGAGTGTTAGCAATGGCAGCCGGATCCACTATGGAAACCAGAAGGCCAGACACAGCACAATGCGACACTTTATCGGAGAAGCTACGAAGTTTATCTCAAACAGACGAAGGCGTGAAGCGATTAAAAGACTCGACATAACGAGTCCGGCACGCCTTCTTGCTATCCTGAATAATGCGACGAGTTCTGGCGCGCGATTGTTTAAAGGCAACCAAATTATCAAGTGTAGGGTGTCGCCGAAACACCCTAAGCACAGCTCTACGGGGACGAACAGCTTCCCGACAGTCCTCGGTCCACCACGGAACAGGAATATGCCGAGTGGAAGGACAAACAGGGAAATGTGCGAGCGGCTGCAGATAGAATCGTAGAGGTAGGGTGCTGCACCATTTGGTTAACGTCAGTGAAGGGCTGGTCCTCAAAATACACGAGGCTGGAATACAGTCTCCAGGCAGCTTTATGTAATTGCCAGCTAGGTGCTCTGGAATGCTGGACGTGGTGAGACAGAAGAGACATGAGGCAGGGGAAATGATTGCTGGAGGAGGTATCAGCGACGACGTTCCACTGCAGACGACAAGCAAGCTGGATTGAGCAAACGGCAAGGTCCAAGTGAGAGAATGTACCAGAAGAATTAGAAAGAAAGGTAGGCTCACCTGTATTGATGGACGGGTTGAACTGAGCAAAAATGTTGGATAAAAACGTCCCCCTCGCACAGGCCCTTGGTGAACCCCACAGGGGATGATGGGCATTCAAATCTCCCGACAGAATAAATGGCGTTGAAAGAGCCGAGAGATCTCGAATGTCCGCGTTAGCGAGGGAGACGATGGAGGTGAATAGACGGAGCAAATAGAAAAGAAAAAGCCGGGTAATTGAAGCCTAACAGCAACAGCTTGCAAGTCGGACTTAAGTGTGAAAGCCTGAAAATGAACGTCGTTACGCACTAATACCATGACACCTCCATGATCAGGAGAACCCTCATCCGGCGCAACATCGCAGCGAACCAGAGTATACCCTCGGAGATCAAAAGGATCGTGAGGGCGAAGATTGGTTTCCTGCAAACACACGACCATAGGTGAATGGGAACGCAATAAAAGTTGCATTTCCGCCCTATGCGATCGTACAGCATGTATATTCCAGGTCAGGATAGCCATGAATAATAGGGCTAAACCTCCTACTTAGAAGGGCAGCTCAAATTACCCTTCTGCTTAACCTTGGGGCTCGGGCTTTTGGTATGGAGATGCTCAGACTCCATAGGCTCTTCGAAGGGAGGGCCCACGCGCTCAGTGCCAGAAATCGATTCAAGCGCCGAGAATCGGTTCTGGGTGGCAATGGGTGACGGGTGCCGCTGAGCGCGTCCTGGGACTGCGACCTCCAAGGAGGAGGAGGAGGAGAACTTTTCTTACTGCGCACTCGGGGAGGGTCTTTAAGAAAATCTTCCTTACGAAGTTTCTGCTTGGATTTCTTCTCAGTGCCTTGAGACTTCATAACCTTAGGACCAGCTTTAGATTCCTAAGAAGTGTGCCAGAGACGGGCGGCCGGATGGTAGTGGCGGTCATGGTCCAAGTCCGAGTTTCGGCATCCTTCCGGGATACTGGCGAGGCAACAACAGAACTGAATGTACCTGATCGCAGGAGCGCAGGTTGGCGCACATGGTAACGCCTCCGGGCTTCAGAGAAGCAGAGTTTTTCCTTTACCCGGATCGCCTTCTCGTCCAAGTACTGCGGACGGTCGGCAAATGACGCAGAATGAGACCCTTTGCAGTTAACGCAGACGGGGGCTGATGAACAGGTACCATTGTGTGGGGGCTGGCTACAAGAGTCACAGATGGAAACGGCACTCTTACAAGAGACTTGCGTATGCCCAAAACTTTGGCATTTGAAACAACGCAAAGGTCTGGGAATATTGGGCCTCACCGCAATGTGTTCGTACACTGCTGAATTATTCGTGGGCAGATCGACGCCATCGAAAGTTAGAAACAGCGTACGAGCGGGTACCAACTCTCCGTCGCGTTTAGCCTGTACTCGAACCACTGTCACCTGTTCTGAAAGATATTCGATCAGTTCATCGTCCGACATACCATCGAGGCTATGGGTGGTGACGACGCCTCGACAGGAATTCAAGGTGCGGTGCTTCTCAACACGGATGGGATAACCGTGGAGAAGCGTAACGCCAAGGTCTTACTTTGTTGATCGATTTGCTTTGTACTAATAATGAACCGTTTCGAAGTCGAGTGCAGAACTGAACCGAACCAGCAATAGTCAATGCCTTCTGTATTATAAAAGGGTTCACGTTCTCGAAAGATTGTCCTTCCTCTGTGCGTGTAAAGACCAACAATCAACCAGATGACAGTGGTGCTACTTCTGTTACAATTACTTTTCGGCGCTTGTTAATAATGGAGAAAGAGGACTCCATAGCGAAAGAAATTCCCCACCATTGCAACCGTCTCCGACCTCGGGCTTCGACTTCCCGGGCTTTACCCCGGCTTGGTTGATTGGCCTATCCATACCGGTCTCACCCAGGGTCACACATCCCAGAACATAGACAGAGGAATCCAATGGCCGTGGGGAGTCAGCAGCTCATGCAATTGCCCCCCGCGGGACTGCAGTTGAAAAGCAGATACGAACACACACCCTACATGACGACCCCGGGTGGTGGGGATGATGCCATTACCCACTCACCCAGCTGCGCGGGTATCCATCAGGCTGTGTCCTCGGAGGATTAAAATAAAGAAAATAGGAACATACACCAAAAGTGTGTGGGCGTTTTGCACGCAAAGCCGGCGAGGAAGGAAAATAGATGTGTGAATGGTTGTGGTGCGAAATGTTCGTAAATAGACTACACAAGAAAAAACGATGGCGAGGGTCGGCATGGAACGAAATGCAAAGAACGCACGAGATCCTACGTAGAGCCCCTGGTCACGAGAACGAACCCACCTTGAACGGACGAGGTGGACGGATGACGATGGAGATGAGTGGCTCGGGACCCCGGGTGTGCCAAACCCGTACTCACATAAAGTGAGCCCCTACGGGGGCCCACTCGCTGCTTCGTTGTGCCTGTTCATTTCACATCCATGGTCATCAAGGCACAGTTCCCTGTGCCAATTACCCGTGGCGCCATCTGGTTTATTGAGCTTGAACTAGCTAATGCTTAGCGCTATTGTGGCACATACCTTAATTAACTGCTACTTACATTGTGTGCAGGTTGCTTATATTCTAGCGCCTTTGTGGCGTGTGTCAAAAAGTTGTTTACTATGTACAATCTGTGGTGAACTTAGTTGTTTTGTGGCGGGTTGCCACTACAGAGGCCCCCCCCTGCTCGCCAAGATTGGGTGTTGCTGAAGCGCTGTGCTTTCTTCTATGGCATCTGCGCCGTCGCTTCAATGATGGTTTGTTGCGACCCGGCTGGAGGCCCTGGGTCTTTCTCCTTCGCTGCACGTTGCGCATAGCACACTGGTCTTCGTGGGGGAAGCATAATTGGTATCAGTCGCAATACTATCCCAGCGGTTCCTTTAGGTTCCCAACGTTCCACTACTGGCGGTATCCTGTAGAAAAGCCGGATCTCATCTATCCAGTTATCTTCATCTGCTTCCATGGCAGAGTGTGATGTGTGGTCATAGACAAACCTTATACAGGGTGAATCTCCTAAAACTTGCACCGCAAATGTTTTGGAAATGGAAAGTGCTATTGATGTACAGTTTTCACAGCATTGATTGGTAGCCAGGGGCTCGTACAGTTAGCCTATAACCAGATTCTTGCAAGTGATTTACTAGAAATCGTATTTTGAAGTCTCCACCCCAACAATTGTTTGTCCCATTCAACCTGCTTAGTTGCTAGGTACGATGTTGTTAATTTTGTTTGCATTGCGTTTTCTGTTCATTGATTGCATTGCGACTTTCTGGTCAGTTTGTGATAGTTCAAGCAGAAAGTCGTGAGTGGAAGATGGAGTTTACTAATGCAGAAAAAGTCGACATGCTCATGGTGTATGGAGAGTGTAGGAAGAATGCAGTTCGTTCCTGTACGGTGTATGCGGAAACGTATCCCAATAGACGTCAACCATCTCGGCAATTATTTATCAACCTCTTCAACCAATTACGTGAAAGTGGTACTGTAACATACAGAAAACGTAACAGAAACAAACGAGTGACTGGAAAAGAGGCAGAAATTAATGTTTTGGCTGCCGTTGCAGTAGATCCGCAAATTAGTTCCCGCACAAGCGCACGTGGAAGTGACATAAGTCAGGCAAGTGTACTGCGCATTCTCCCTTGACATAGGTTCCATCCCTATCACATCTCTCTCCATTAAGAGCTGCATGGAAACGATTTTGAGAATTGTGTTAACTTTTGCACATGGGCATTAAGACATGATACTTTAGAGTCATCATGTATCTTGTTTAGTGATCAAGCAACATTTACTAATCATGGCCAGGCAAACCGCAGAAACATGCACTATTGGTTTGTTGACAATCCCCGTTGGCTTCGTCAGGTGGAACATCAGCGTCCATGGTGTTTAAACGTGTGGTGTGGGATAGTGAACCATCAGCTCATAGGTCCTTTGTTCATAGAAGGAACAATGAACTCGCGGTCTCCTGATAGACCATCTGCCACAGATGCTAGAAGACGTTCCTTTGCAGACTAGGAGGAACCTGTGGTACCAACATGATGGCTGTCCAGCCCATATTGCACGAAGTACTACAGCTTGTCTTAATGGATTGTTTCCAAATCGTTGGACTGGACGAAGAGAACCTTTACCTTGGCCGCCCCGTTCACCGGATCTGACTCCTTTAGACTTTTTTTTCTGTGGGGAAGTCTGAAAGACACTGTCTACAATGATGTACCAACTACACCAGATGATATGAAACGACGTATTACTCCTGCCTACTCTGAAATTTCCAATGAAATGCTAGAACGTGTGCAGCAGTCTTTCCATAGCAGACTGGAAGCGTGTATTGAAGCTGCCGGTGGTCATTTTGAACACAACCTTTGAAGGGCTATATTCTCTTTACTTGTAAGAATCCACAGAAGTGTTGCAATTCCCTTTTGTGTTTCTTTAGTTTGTGCTACCACAGGTGCACAAGTGTCAGTGCGTAAAAGTTTCAAAATAAGATTTCTTGTAAACCACTTGCACTAGAATCTTGCAACAAACGCCGCTGACATAATTTACCCTACCTTTATTCTGTTGATGTAACTAGACATTGTTCCATTTAAAAACTTGTATGTTTACTCAAATAATACACTTTCTCAGTATTATTAAAATCTGTTTATAGGTTAAATGTAAGAGCCCCTGACTACCAATCAATGCTGTGAAAACTGCACTGCACTGCAATATCACTTTCCATTTCCGAAATATTTGCGGTGCAAGTTTTAGTGATTCACTCTGTACAGTCCTATCTGCTGTCTCAGGGGAGTGTTGCCCTGCAGGTTTGTCATCTGGCGCCTTCTGTTGTGTGTTGGCGGAAGTAGCTTTGCACATGGTAGTAGTTTCGGAGCCGTCTATACTAGCGCTGTGGCTCCGGACGGTCCTCAGTGGGTGTATGGGCTGCCTTTCATCAGTCAAGAGAGACCTTAGCAGTGCTGCCATCCTCGCGGCGAATCTCTACAGTTTTCCCACTGTTGGTAAGCACCGGGAAAAGTTCCCTGTACGGTGGCAGTAATTTATGTCGCTTTATTTCCTCGTGGATGTACACATACGTAGTGATGCAGAGTTCAGCCGGGAGGTAGCTCTTCTGGCAGTTTTGTAACCGGGCTGTGCTTCGCTTGTTACCTCATCGCGTGCTATAGTGGAGGGCGTGAATATGATCATGGTAAGCCGGATAGGTTGCTGGAAGACTCTACGGCGTTATGGTTGTCGTTGGCTCCTACAGTGATGCATAATCCCAGGAGAATTGTGGATAGGTTCCCCACCCAGGCTGTGGGATTGGGGGCTGTTCTAAGCGCGGCCTCCAGGCAGCGTTGCCATCGCTCGATTTTTCTGTTTGCTTGTGGGCGATACGGGTTGGTATGACATTTTCCTATGCCGAGTATTTGCGTAAACTCCGCGAAAAGGTCAGCTTCGAACTGTCGTCCCTGGTCTGTGGTTATCTTGGCCAGTGTGCCATAATGGCTGATCCAATGCTGGAGGAAGGTGTTGGCTATGGTGGCTGTGTCTATACTTTTCAGAGGGATACACTCAGGCCACCTGGTTGCTGTCAATCATGGTTAGGCCAAATAAAACCTATTTGAAGGAGGTAGTGGTCTGATGTCTAGGTGGACGTTTTCAAACTTGGCTACAGGGGGGAATTCCTGTAGTTGTGCTCTAGTGTGGCAATAAACCTTAGCTGTCTGGCACTGGTGGCAGGTTTTGGCCCATTTCTTGATGTCTGTGTTCATGGAGGGCCAGAAGTATCTGGCTCTGATGAGTTTGCGTGTGGCGCAAATCCCTGGGTGGCTCATGCTGTGTAACTTGTGAAATGTCGTCCTCCTGTACTGCCATGGAACGAACGGGCGGTTTTGCCCGTACTTGTGTCGCACATGATGACCAAGCCAGTGTCCTGAATATAGATGTGTTGTATATTGGTATGGGTAGCGCTGTATGCCGGTATCTCCATGTCTGCTGCTTGGGCTTGAGCTAGAAAGTTGGTGGCCATGCAGTCTAAGATTTCTACGCATGACAGTGCGTCTGCAACTGCGTTCTTGTCCCCTTCGCAGTATTGTATGATGGTAGAGAACTGTGAGATGAATCCCAACTGGCTTACTCTTCTGGGTGTGCTGCTGCGAGGGTCCTGTGTGTAAGCAGCTAGTGATCTGTAAGCACCGTAAAGTGTCGGCTTTCCACCTGGTCTCTGAAGTGTTTGATGGCTTCGTAAATGGCTACGAGTTCCCGGTCAAAGGTGGAGTATGCCCGTTGGGCCTGGCTCAGTGCTCTAGAGAAAAAACCCAGTGATTGTAGGTTTCCCTTTTGATATTGTTGTAGTACTGCGAAGATTCCAATCTCACTGGCGTCTGTAGCCAGGTATAGTGTGTGCCAGCAGGGCTGCGTTTGCTAGGGCTTGCTTCGTTCTGATGAAAGCAACAGTGAGCGTCTCGGTCCGTTGAATAAGAGTTCTGTCTTTCTTCTTGCTGTTGTGAAGCAGTTTGTTCAAGGGCTGTTGGATTGTGGCCGCATTAGGGATGTTTCGGTAGTAGAAATTTACCATGCCCAGGAACCGTCGGAGCTCCATGATGTTTTTTTGATGACGGGTATTATGTGATAGCTCTGATCTTGGCGGGTAACAGCAGTGCTCCTTGGCAGAAACCAGGTGGCCTAAAAACTGTGTTTCTGTTTTACCGAGAACGCAGTTGGCAGTGTTGAAATGGAGGCCATATTCAGCGAAACGTTGCGGAACCATCCGCAGGTGTGCTTGATGTTGTTCCGGTGATGTGGATGCTATTAGGATATCATCCAAGTAACCGAATGTGAACGGTAGGTAGTGGAGCATGTAGTCCATGAAGTTTGCGCCGCATTGTGTAATCCCAAGCCCAAACGCATGTATTCAAACAGCCCAAACGGGGTAATGATAGCCGTCTAGGTATGCCTTCCGAGGCTATTGGTATGTGGCGGAACGCTCTCTGTATGTCTAGCATGGAGAGGATGGAGGTCCCACTTAGGAGGGTGTTGAAATCCTGCATGTGTGGGACTGCGTACCAATTTGGAATGGTCTTATTAATTTGACGGTAATCCCCATAGGGGCAAATGGACCCGTCAGGCTTCCCAACGATGTGGAGAGGTGAAGCCCAGGAAGACTTCGACGGTCGGATGATGTCATCTTTTAGGAGTCCGTTGAACTCTTCTTTTGCGGCGGTGTAGATGGCCGGATGTAGAAGTCGGGCATCGGCTGCGACTGGTGCTCCTGTAGTTTCTATGTGGAGGTAGATACCGATGTCTTTGTATGGTTTGTCTGGGGGTAGGCTTAGAAATCTTTATGTACTCTTCTAGCAGATGTTTGTGGGGGGCTTAGAGTGGGATTGTGGATACCTGGTTAACAGTTTCGATCTGACCCGGTATCTTGTGGTCGAGTTTGTCCCTTAGGCATCTTGCGTTGAGGTCTACTGAAAGGCCAAAGTGCATGAGGAAATTGGCACCTATGATGGCCATCGGGAAGTCAGCGACCAGGAAATCCCATGTGTATGTGGTGCAGTGTTGTTTTCTGGGTGCCGAATGTGCGGATTGGGGTTCCGTTTGCAGCATATATGAGGCATTCCATCTGGTGGGCTCTGCGTATGATTTTGTTGGGCAACATGGAGACGCAGGCTCCCGTGTTTACGAGGAACAGAATTTGGTTGTGCTGGCAGCGAATGAAGAGGCGGTTGGAGTAGTTGTTTAGAGCCAGTCCCGCCATACTGACTGTGTTTTCTCATTTCCCTGCTGTCTGTTGTTTGAGTTTCGGCAGGGTGGTGGGCAATTCCGTGTGTAGGGGCCCCAGCGCCTAAGGTACCAACAGGTTCCATTTGGTTGCCTGCCTACTTCCTGCCGGTTGGCCTGGGATTGTGTGGAGCTCCTTTCTTCTGGGGTCTTCAGTCTGTTGGATTAGGGCCTCGAGTTGGGGCTGCTGGTCCGGTTGGTGGTGCTGGGGTTGGACATCTGATAGTCTTCTGGTGCTGTGGTCCAGGGTGCGATCTGCAATTTGGGCAACTCGGTCCAGGGTTTCTTCTTCCCAAGCGACTAGCAGGGCCTGCGCCTAGGTTGGTAGCTTGTGCAGCCAGAGTAGTTCCTCCGAGATGCTGGCACATAACTTGTAGTAATTGGGACGGCTTCTGGTTGCCTAGTTGAGTATCTTCGAGTAGCTGCTGGCCCATCGTGGCGTAGATCTCAAGCAGACGCTGTTTAAGTGCCTGGTATGGATGTTCACCAGGGTTGGTCACAAGGTCGGCGACCTGGACCACTATCTGCAGCGGAAGCTGTCCTATGACCCAGTGGAAGCATGTGCGCTGTGATTGGATGTTATGTGCTACAAAGACTGCCTCCAATTGTATAAACCAAGTTGTAGGATCTTTGTAGAAGGTAGGCAAGTTGGCGGTGGTAGTGCAAACAGCCTCTAGTTGTGCTGTGAGAACCTCTGGGGTAGCTTTGTAAGTGGTCACCGTTGTTGTGGACTGTGATGTGTCCATGGGTGAATGTTGTATCTACCGGAGGGTAAGGTCAGAGTATGTTTTACTCCACCGGGCAGAGAAGGCACCGCCTGCTCCCACTGAGCACTTCCTCAAGTGAGGTGGCTCAAAGTAATCGAGCTGGGTTCATGATCCCCATAAGATCGATCATCAGTGGCCTGTTAGGGCGGTCAAGGCTCCACTTGGCAGGTGTGAGGCACGCTGATGTGAAACCCACCGAGCTCAAACACCACCGGGGATCTTCAAGCCGCCAAAGCGAAGTCCCTATGGAAGGTTTGGAGTCGGGGATGGTTAGTCCGGGTAGGAAGATTCCTTTTGATTAATCAGTAGATTGTATGCTTTATCAATAACCTGCCACGGATCAGTTCTAACTGCCCACTTGCTACGTCCTTGGGCCTATTCAATTTACATCTGTGGTCATTAAGGCGCAGTTCCTTGCGCCAACTACCCATGGTACCATCTAGTTTATTGAGCTTGAACTACTTAACTCTTAGCACTGCTGTGGCATGTACCTTAAGCTACTTACATTGTGTGCAGGTTGCTTATATTCTAGCGCCATTGTGGCATATGTCAGAAAGTTGTTTACCATATACAATCTGTGGTGAACTTAGTTTTGTGACGGGTTGCTGCTACATCCACCTAACATTGCCATATGGTAATTGGAATTAGGAAGCCATAATTTCACCTGCTTTTCTCTGAATCACCTTGTAACTCCCAGAGAATATATGTATATTCCACCATACAAAGAAATGTACTACCTAGAAATAATCTACATAATAACTAAGCATATAAAAATACACCTACTCGAAACAGATGTTCATTTCTACTCCACAATCAGTGGTAGCAGTTTTCAAACAATCTATGTTATTATTGTAACAAGCATGACAGTGAACACTACATTGTCATAAATGCAGTTCCTTTGCAAAGCACATAGCAGGGGTACCAAACCTCCAGTATAATTTTTGAAAGTGTAACTTTAAGAAAGTGTTACGTGTGATAGCCTACGGCAACGCTAGGCATTAATTGGTTAAGAAATTATGATTCCGGGTAAATCGGCTAATTTAAATATATACAGTAGTATGCAAATTTTACACATCTATACAGGAGTTTCAATGGAGCACACAACCTTTACTTCCACTATATATAACATTATGCATCATGTACTTGAACCTTAATTACAGGAATAAAGTTTAACCACTGTACTAATCACAGACCTTAGCATACTTAATTAAATGAGTGGTCGATGTGATCAAAGATGGCAGTGGTACAGTATAACTGTAAATCAAAGCTCCATAATTCTGAAGCAACAAACAACAATAAAGCAAAAAGTATACATGAAAACTAATACAATGAAAGTAAAAACTGCAAATTTGCATGTGGAAACAAAGGCAATATGGAAAACACGAAAGGGAGGAATTGACAAAACAAGTGGATACAAACATCAACCATAGAATGTAACATGTGGAACTACTATTGAATTTAACAAAAGAGAAAGAAAGCAACTTGTCACTACAATGATAACTGAGATACTCACAAAGATCTTAAAGAAATGCCAATAAAAATCTGCAAAGTAAAACAACAGAACAACATTGGAGAACAAAATGAGAACTAATGCAAGCACCAACTGTGAAAGTGTAAAAGTACGACAGAAAACAAATCAAGATGAATCTACACCAAAACAAGAGGTAATAACGAAGAATCACTTCAGCTATCTTGAAAACAATGAAGATATATGTAAATACGTAAAGTTATTGGGAAAGGCAAAAGTGAAAAGTATAAAGACAAATCAAGTCAGAAAACCCAATACATAAATAAAGGCCAGGAATTCAAAACAATCCCAAAATCATCTATCTTCATGTGGGAACTAATGATCTCAAAAAAACCACCTGTCCAGAAGAGGCTATGGGAGATATATACAGTGCAATAGAATGCATAAAAAATTATCTATCCGAAAACTTTGGTCGTTATTAATGGTGTGTTAAAAAGAAGAGATGGCAATCTCAAATTTAAAAACAGTGAAAACAAAAATATTCGTTGGATGTATGATTCAGAAGAAGTGTGTTTTTGTGGTTATAGATAAACAAATTGGAAATGACTGTATTGGTACAGTTACTCTACATTTAAACAGAAGAGGTGCTTCTAAATTAGGAAGAATAATGAAGAATGTAATAAATTTGTGTACAGTACAGGAAAACTAAAAATGAAAGGTACAAAAATCATGTCAAATACAAAGAAAGTAGAAGAAAATATACCTGCGAACTCAAAAATAAGAAGGTATGGTAAATGATTCTATACACATAAATACATATAATTTCTTTAATTATATGAGCAAATCAGTACCAGAAAATAAATGTAAATACAAAGCTTTTCAGAGCTTGCATCAAAACACACAAAGCATCACTAATAAAAGGGCAGTAATTGAAAAACATACCAACTCTGCTGCCAGATGTTATAATATTTTCCAAACATGGTCTTAAGGCAGAGGAAACAAAAGTAAACTGTTATGAAAATTACACTCAGGGTTCTAGCTTTTGCAGGAAAAAACAAAACTGGTGGAGTGGCAATTCATCTTTGAAATGGGGTGAAATATAAAGAAACATACTGTAAAAAACATTGTGAAGAAATGTGTGGTTATTTATCCGCAATTGAATTCACCCTAGAAAAGAAAAGTCTCATAATACTAGGGGTGTAATCAACCAAAGACTGATCCAAAAAGCTTTGCTTAAAAGATTAGAAGGGTGTCTAAATAATGTAATTAAAAACAAGCATATTATTATGACAAGGGAGTTTAATATAGATGTACATGTAGAGAGTAAACGAAAAGTTTACTACTAGAACTATTAGAGAGAAATAATTTAACTGGCAAAAATGGAACCAACAAGAGTAACTGAATATTCATCTGCTTGTGTTGACCATATATATACAAATTTAAATAGTGAAGATTTTAGTAGTAAAATCATTAAAATGGGAATTAGTGACCATTATGGACAATTAATTGACACTAAAACCTTAGGTAAACTGAAGTATAAGACAGATAAATTACACTACAAGCAATGAGAAACAATCTCAAATAAACACAATGGGTATGAATATACCAAAAAAACTTAATTACTTTTATAAAACTTAAAAAAAATTGTCTGGATGCAACTTAGCAAGAAAAGTTAACTGTAATAAACAAAAATATGATACTTGGTCTTCCAAAGATATAGATATATCTAAAAAGTGCATGCAATTTCTAGACATTCTAAGACACTAAACTTGATGAGAAATCACACACCTACATAGAAAAATTGCAAGCAAATTGTAAATAAAGTTGCATAATAAAATTTTAATAAAAATGCAGAAAATACAACATGGAAGACCGTAAAAGCAGCACATAAAGAAAACAAGCTAAAATGGCTGGAAAATTCGGTCACTGAAGAAAGAAAAAAATATTAATTAATACAAAATGCAATAACCATAGCTGACTGCTGTAAAGAATACTATGCAAACATTGTTACCACTCGGGAATTAAACCAATTCATAATTAGCCAATAAATGAAAATAACTTACGTAACTCTATGATGTTATGAGAAATTACAGGGGGGGAGGTATTAGATGGATAAACCCAGTGATGCCCAACTTTAAGTGAAACAGGGGAGGGCTGATTTATCCCCATGCATTGTTCACACAGCTATGACATGTGCTCATGGAAATCACAAACTCTGTTTGGTTACCTTAGAACATGTCATTGCAAGCGCTGTCAGAGTGAGTGAAGGGGATATGCTTCATAAAACAAAATGAAGGAGGTGGGGTGAAGCAACAATGTGACAACATTAGCTCATAAGAGAAGAGGTTGGGCTTCACTGGATAAACCTATTAAGACTTAGCAGACTGAATGAATTCACAAATGAGATGATAATATAGTGTAAATATGAATTTACGGAGATACTTATTCGTCTAACTAATAAATCTTTTAATTCTGAAACATTCCCCAATAGGATAAAACAGGTAGTGTTAAACCAATATATAAGAAAAACAAATTCAAAGCCTACAATGGAAATTATAGCTTTGTGCTTGACTTTTTCCAAATAAATAGATGGGCTTTACAGTTTCTGCAGCAAATTTCAAATTCTTTCAAAATACCAGTTTGGACTTAAAAATAAAATTTAAAAAAAGTCAACAATGCAGGCCTTCTGTATAGCAAATGGCATCATTATAAGTACAATAATCAGAAAAGAATATGTAGTTGCTGTTCTGCTCTCTCTCACTTTTAAGGTGCTATACTGTGTAAACTTTGAAACACCACTAGCAAAAATTGAAAACCAATGGATTAGAGCACTCTACCAAAGTGCGGAACAATGCATGTAAACAATACACAATACATGCAAAAATCTAACTAAAATCGGATCTTTTAAAAGAGTAACACATGAGGTGACAACACTCAAAATTAGGACCATACTTTTACCTACTATACCAGGTGAGTCAGCTGCCTTTATTTACTTTTTAATTTATGTAATGTGCTAAGCGACATATTTGACTTACACCTTTCTTGAATGCCTTCTAATGGTTGATTTGCATAACACTTCATAGACGAGGGATAGATAACTCAGTGCTTAAGTGTTTTACAGGACAGAATGCAATCGCTATGTATGTCGATACAAAAAACATCCCAACCTGACACTGGGAGCTGCAGTAGCACTTTTAGCCAATTTTACAAACTTTTATTATTTAGCACACATTCAGTTACACCTTTGAAGGAACAACCTATCACATGCACCAGTTGACAAAACCATTTGAAAACAAAATGGCATATCTACGCAGTGCGACCAATTGGATTTAAGCCGTCAGTCAACATCGTACAGCCTTGTCAAAAATGCTAAATATTAGGTACATAATTTCTCTTTTGTCACAAACTATGGCGTATTTCAGATCATACAGTAATTGTAATGACTGATGCAGTTTATTTGTTTGAATTAAAACTACCAAACCGAGCTCAAAACACTGTATGATGCTGCAAAAAGCGTGTAGAGATTCAAGGTGGGGTCTATTTCTTCGATTACTAATTCGTATAGGAACCTCAACTTGCAAGATAACATTGGCCAAATGGTATTATCATGGTCACTTTAACACTGTAACACTTCAATTTGGGTTAAAATACTTCGGGTTAAGTTCAAACTTTTTATTACCTTTTGTTTTCTCTCTTTGGGCCTATAATTTGATATTATGATATAAATAACATTTTTGGGAACATTGTAAGTGTGTACAAAATAGAATAATTGCCACGTTTTCCACTGGCAGGTGGATAATTTATACTTTGTATGTCTGGTGCGGAATATTAGGAGACCAGCTAATTGGACCGTACTTTTTTGAAGGCAACCTCACAGGACCATGGTACCCTGCATTTCTGCAAGAAGAGTTGCCATTGCTCCTAGAAGATGTGCTACTAGTGAAACGGACAGGAATGTGGTTCCAGCAGGATGGAGCTGATGGTCACTGATTGTAAGGAATCACTTACATACAACATATACACAAAAATGGATTAGCCGAGGGGGTCCAATCGCATGGCCACCTAGATCACCTGATCTCACCCCACTGGATTTCTTTCTGTGGGGTGATTTAAAGGAACACGTCTATGCTCAAGAACCACAAAGCCCAAATCATCTATGGGCAGTCATACATGAAGAATGCAGGCAGATTACACCGCGCATGTTACAGCATGCAAGAAGGTCTCTCCAGCACGTACACAAATGTGCATTGATGAAGGGGATCGTCATTTTGAACATTTACTTCGTTGATGAAATCCACGCTCTTTAACAATTTATTATTCTGTTTATCCATGAACTTAGCGCATTTACAACTCCTTTGTCAATATAAGAAGTGAAACACAAGGTTTAAACATGAAACAAAAACTGTTAGATTTAATATCGTCGATATGCACTCAAAAGAATGAAAGCTAACTACATAACACAGTATACAACACCAGATATGGTACATATTATTAGGGTAAACATGATACACAATTATCTGATTGTAATTCTTGTATCTTGGCTCACAGGAGAGCCAATAACAAAAATCAATAAATTAGTACACTAAAATACAGAAAATAAAAACGAGAAAGAAAGAAAAAAGAACCAAAATAATTTGATGTTTGTATCAGATTCGAACCTCCGAAGCTAACCTTCGCTTCACCACATTCCGGCAGTTAACCCACTCAGCCAGAACCCACATAGTCTATCCCGCTCTTCGGGAAAACATTCCTCTATCTCCTTGCAAGCATTATGTCCATGAAACGCTGTCTTTTTTAAGGCTTTTGCAGCTCTTTGATTCTCATTCAGGCCTTTAATCATTAATGCTAGTTGTGTATAGTACCGAATAGAAGGACAGAGCTATAATAACAGTTTGTTTGCTAAAAGAGTCAATGTTTTCACATTAGACTATAAACTGTGTGTTGCATAGATACGAATACCTAGGGGTAGCTGACTCACCTGGTATATCAACAGATTGTTTAAACAAATATAAGATTTGGGGGAATAGCTATTGGTTATGGAAATGGCACAATTGTAATTACAAGAAAAACAGAAATAGGGGTACAAGAAAGAGCTACTGTACTACCAGATACAATCAGCAAACAGTTAGCAAACTTAGGCATGGTACTAAATACAGTGCCATCAGATAAAGCAGTGACTCTGTTAGTGGCACTGGGTCACAGTTGCATGCTGCTTCCCTCCCGAGACTCCAGTCCCCGCTGTTTTGCCACTTCCCTCATACTCATACATCAAAGTCCACTACAGGATCATAAGGTCAGTGTTTGCTGTGTTGTGAGTGCAGCTGGGATAATTGGCCCTATTTTCTTTCATGAAACAATTAATGCTGTATGGTACCAAGCCTTAATTCTGGAGCTGTTTTTTCCTTCAATTGACAGATGAACGAATGCATGGGATACTTCAAATGGACAGGGTTACAGATCATACAGCTGAGACTTCTTTGGATACAATTGCTGGCGTCTTTACTGATGGAGTGGCCAGTGTAGGGGCGTGGCCCGCTCGATCCCTAGACCTCACGCCCTGCAATTTTTTACTTGTGGGGCAATTTAAAAGACAAAATGGTTAACCAAAATCCCCCAAACATTACAAGAACTGCAAAATAATATATGGGAAGAAATAACCAACATTCCCAAAGAAGAGCTGCATTATGTGAATCATAATCTCTTAAGACACTGCAATGTCCGTCTTTGAGCACAAGGAGAACGTTTCCAACATCATATTTGGAAAGTTAAGCAATGTAACACATTCAATATTGAAATATGCGAAATCATAATGGTACTAGCAATGTAACAGACATTCAATATTGAAATTTGCAAAATAATAATGTTACTAGTTGGCCTTGTCCGTTCATCCTATTTGTTTCAATTCATATGACGGTTCGCACAGGAATGAAGTGTTGGCAGGTGAGTGGCACATGCCCGCGACCCAAGTGTTGCTAGCAGCGTTGCCGCTTAATCTAAGAACCCTGTATAAATAAAATAGTGGATGAAAATCAATGTAACAGAACACAAGCCAACATTAAGTAAACAATATAAGATAAACAAATTCACCAGGTTACAGAAACAAACGGACTAGGGTTGGTCATACACTAATTTGAAATGAAACATTTATGTTCGGAGTGTCATAAAGATAACTACACTGGCAATATATTTTAAAAATATCTATTCCAACACAACTATTTAAGAAATAGATTAAGAGGAACTCTAAATTGCAAATGTATAGAAAGTAAGCCAAAGATATGCAGAATCATTTACGTTCTCAAATAAAACAATTAAACTAAAAGCTATCAAATCCTATCTGCTAGAAAATGCTTTCTGCTGTTTAGACGAGTACAAAAGAGAAAATGTAAATGCACTCTAAAATATTATATTTTTGCACTTCTCATATTGTGACGTATGCACAGTTGGTTTGGAGTAGGGGGAACTAGGCACTTTAGGAGGGGATGAGTTTGTTTGGCTTCACTGACGCTTGAGGTTGGCGTGGCTTGAGTAAGAGAGTCAGGAGGTAACCTTCGAGCTGTAAGGGTGTGCAACTGCTTTCTCCGTGCTAAGGCATGATGGCCTCACCGACAGACATTGGGCTGAGAGTGTAAGCACTACGTTATCTATCATTATACAATAAATCCCTTAGCCATCCATTTTCGGAAAGTTTTAATTATGTTAGTGTAGAGTCCTTTCCTTCCTTTAAGCCATGTAACGTTTCGAATTAGTAATATTTTCTGTATTTTCTTTAGCTGCGTCCCTCGTCATAGCCTCGCCGCGTTAGAAGTTTGATTAATTTCCCGGTACATTCTCTTACAAGCGAGTAGCTCCCATCATTTTTGAGCAAATATAAGAAGAGGCTACGACAATATAATCTTTATATATGTATAATCTGTTTTGCTTTTCTATCTCTGTTTCTTTATTACTTTTTGTGCAATTTGATGATCCTTGTAAAATGTACAATGGTTAAATAAAATATAATACAATAGTTAAAATTGAAGCAAGCTTTCGGAGACATTTGCTTCCATTCTCAGCTATTAGTCAACTGAAGTTGGTCCTTGTGTCCTGATCTGTATTGGACTGATCTCTCCTTGGCTTTTCTATGGTGCATATTCTTCAATACTTGAAGACATCACTAGTCAGCAGAATTTCAAAATTTATTACAATGTTAACACTTTTTATAACTAACATCTTTTCCCATACAAAAAATTTGAATCATATTGTAATGTGTTTTAGCAGTTTTGTTTGCTGTCCAATATCATGATTCTCTGAGCAAACATGATGTGCAATGACTGATTTATCCACTTGATTATACTCAACATTTATTTGGTGTGCCTTAAATTTGGTGTACAAATTTTTCTTCATTTTCCCAAACAACACGTCGCAATTATTGCACTGTATCTGGTGAATGCCAGATTTTTCTATATATGATATGGTATTGTTAAAAGGTTTATTTAACATATTTCTCAAATTAAATCCATTTTTGGAGCAAATGAGATATTGTAGTTATTAAAAATACAATGGGGTGTTTGAATGCCTACAGGTGATGCATGTACTTTTGTTTGTATTTCTGAACTGGATCTAATAAGCTCATGTACTATTCTCTTTAATTTCCTTGTTGATCATTTTCAGTCAAAGAATCATGATATTGGATAGGAAATCAAACAACTAACACACATTACACCAGCACTGTAAATTTTTGTATTGGAGAAGTTAGTAAAAAAATGTAAGCAGTTATAAATTTTTGAACTCCATAAATAGTGACGTCTTCAAGTATTGCAGAATATCAACCAGAGAAAAGTTAAGCCGAGCCTGGCCCAAGGACAAGAGGACCAACTAATAGCTGAGGATGAAGACAAATGTCTCCTAAAGCTTGGTTCAGTCTTAACAGATGTAAATGGAGTTTTTAAGTGTACATATTGGCTCATTTAATTAACTATGAAAGTGACATCAGTATTAATAGTGCTTTTTATGTAACCTACACGCCTTAGGAATTTAGCACAAGAGAAACTACATTTGAAATTTTACACAAGATAAACTATATTTCAACAGTTCTTTTGCAAACTCAAAAGTTAACACATTTTGAAAGATATTTGACCAATGAATAACTAAAAAAAACTTTACTATAAATCTACTTGCTTTTTACATTACACTGTAAAGAAAGATTATGAACTGCTAACCACTCTTGCATCCAAAACTCATTCTACTACTGAGGTTCTACTCTGTATTTTATTACCATCAAGAGCTGCATTATATCATATTTTCATCAGTTATACTTGCAAAGATTTATGTAATCAATTTAAGGGAATTTCATGAATAGCGAAAAGAATAAATAAATGCTGGATTGGTGCTGTTGAATTCTGAATGGAATTATTAACCTAATTAATACTTCAAACATTAATTCCAAAACCTAATGCATTTCTTGACACAGAATATAAATTATACCCAGTTAACTCTCTCTGTTATCTATTCATCTTGCTGTATCCAATTTTCCAAACTTTAATTCTTTAATACTGAACAGAATTTTAAGCTTAAAAGGCATTTTCTTCGCTTGCTGTAAAATTTGTTTCTACAAAATTAGACTTTAAAGTGCTTCAATTTTTTTTAAATGCAAATGAACTGTTATTCACTCAGCAGTAAAAACCATAAATTAAGATGAATGTAAGCTTACCTCTTTGAATCCTTTGAAGCTAAATAGATCTGTGTACTTAAAGAACTTTCATTACAGAACTGCCCTCCACAGATGAGATTCTGAACATCTGGATCTGAATAATTGAGACCCTCTTTCATAACAAAGTATACTGGAGGGCCAATAGACAGGTAACTACTGAGGAACTGAAAATCAAATACAAAATTGTTTAAAAGATGTAGAAACCATTAATTTAAGTGGTGTTTTATTAATATATGCTGAACACAAAATACACTTGTTACTCTATTATGACTTTACCTTTAAATTTAAGGCAAATGCCTATTTGGTTCTCTTAAGAGATTTGGAAAATAATTGCAGATGTTTACAAATCATGAAAAATAATGCCTACTAAATGCACTTTATTATGTCAAAAATCACCTAAAAGGGTGGTTGATGGATATTTGAATAATTGCTTTTTGCCCATAACTTAAAAAGAAAAGAAAAAAAAGAACTTGTATTATCTAAAATATCCTTAAAAGGTTAACACCGTTTTTTGAGTCAACACTGAAAAACAAAATGTATTACTTATTTTAAATTTCACTTTTGGTCTGTAAGTGTGATTCAGTGCATATTCTGTCTTGTATTCAGCTGCCTTGTTGAAGTTAAATAATGCTGAAATATCAATTTTTGAAATCTTCTTTAATTTGGGCATAGCTGATGGATTATAAATACTCTACTTCAAACCCATATGATCATACTTTGTTGGTTATGAAACTAACAGTTAAGAACACAGTACTCACTACGAAAGTCTGAAACCACACTGCAGCAGTATCTTTCAAATAACATGGAAAACATTGACTCTGTAAAACATCACAAACTTGAAAGACATCACAAAGGAGTTAAAAGGAATCAAATCCAATATGGAAGAAAACATTAATGCTGTGGAAGAATGTCTACATCAGCACATAAAAAATGTCAGGACTGTCAGAACCAAGAGGTGAAGGAAACCAAAAGGATGATGTATGCTGCAGTGGAGGAAATGCACCATAATCTAAGAAACCAAGATCCATGCTGAAATAGCAAATCCTCTGATATTCAACAGCATTTCGTCATGGGTGGAACTTAAACAGCAACTTGAGGCTATTGCTACCCACAATAGATTGACACTGACAAAAAAGATGACAGCTTTTGGCAGCCCTGCAGGGGCAATTCACTCCTACACTGCTGGGGGATCGGTCAATGACTTAGTTAAACTGTTGGAGGGACACTATGGAGAACATGGCTTGCCTGCCAACTACTGGGCCCAGCTGAAGGCAAGAGTGCAACAACAGGACGAGACTTTATACACATTTGCCATGGAGCCAGAGCAGCTAGTGCACCACACTCTGATGGATTCACCATAAGACTTTATTTCTGGAAAGGCAGCCCATGAATTCATCAGTGGGGTCAGACACTGGGAGGTGAAACAGCTACTTCTACTGGCAGAACAACGTAACATCAATGATGCTCTAGCGGCTGCCCCCCTCCATCAAAGTGGCCCAAAGAGACACCCCGGTACTGACCAGAGCTGTGATGGCCACGAATGACAATAACTGGTACAGACAACAGCCTATCCATTATCGTAGTGTGGGGTGTGGAAGATCTAAGTGATAGAGTAGCAGAGAGCCCGATGTCTTAAGTACAACCCCGGCCAAGGATCATGAAAATTACAAGGCCGGCTTGAAGAGGGGTACATCTGCGCCATAATTACCTTCCCATTACTTCATGTTGAACATCGTGGCTGGGAACAGTAAGGATAGTCTGATAGCGCAAGAATGGATTAGGGACTGTCCCTACAAGGTGCTGATGGACATGGGGTCTCACAATCGTCAGGCCCAATGTGGTGCGGGGTCTACCAGAGAGAACACAGATCAGATCAGGTAGTAGGAACTATGAACCGCCTTGGATAAAACCCCGCCTGTGACTGAGGAAGCTTACCTAGAGTGGACCCTTGGGAAGAGCGGGCTACAATTGTGGGTTTTCATTGCCGCAATTGCAGAAGTTATCCTGGGTGTGGCCGCCCTTCGGTTCTTTGATGCCAAGGTGGGACCTCTTATTGCTCCTCAGCAGCAACGAGATCCAGAGAGATTGCAGCACTCAGTGAGGCTCTTACTTGCAGAGTAGAGATGGTTCCACCAGCGTGGAACAAAAATGGTGACAGTGTGGGCAAGGAGGGGGGAAAAAAGAGGAACATGATTCTGGACATGGGACACCACAGAGGTGTGAGGGCACTGCTTCCTGCTTGGGAGGCCGTCCTTGTGAGTGTCTCTCATGCTACCACCTGAGACCAGGAGCTGCTTAGCAGTATTCTCTTTGAAAATTGTGAACTGGTCGCCTTTAAAATACCTGCAAGCAAACACTGAGGCCGATTGCACACTAAGAAATTGGATATTCACTGGATAACCATGTCCTGGAGGCAGCTGAGAACCTCTTATGAAGTGAGAAGAAGCAGGTCCGTAACTTATTTGGAGAATTCCAGGACATCTTGAACCTGTCATATGATTATGGCCATACCAATAGTGAGGCATTGCATGGACATCAGCGATGCTCAACACAGTAGACACACAGCCAGCTTGCCATGTCCCACTATAGAAGCATACGGAAATAGACAAGCGGATAGCGGACATGATGACCAAAGGCATAACAGAGGAATCTTATAGCCCGTGGACCTCACCAGTTGTGCTAATGAAAAAGGATGGAGATCTGCGCTTCTGTGTTGACTCCAGAAGTTGATCATCACAAAACACTACTTTGCAGTACCACGGATTGATGACACCCTTGATGCCTAAGTGAAGGTCCAGTGGTTTTCCATCCTGGACCTGAAGTTGGGGTAATGGCTAGTGGCACTTCATCCTGACGACAAAGAGGAGGCAATGTTTTATGTTGCATGTAGAGTGTGGCATTTCACGGCAAGGCCTTTCGGACTCTGCAAGACCCATAGCGTTCCAGAGACTGAAAAATCTATGATGAGGTTCCTCATGACACTTGCCTGCTATATCTTGGCGTCATTGTTATAAGCAAGGCATTCAAGCATCAGCTGAGTACCCCAAGGAAGGTATTCAAAAGGTATTGTTAGGCCATCCTCAGAAACCACTGATAGAGGAACGACTAGCCTTCCTTCCAACCAAATTGAAGCAACTTTCCAGACCCTGAAAAATGCCCTGTGCAGAGTCCCGGTGGTAGGATACCCCATTCTTGGTAAGAACTTTGTGTACACAGATGCCAGTGAGTTCTGCATCAGCAGTATCCTGTTGCACGACCAAGATGGAGACACGAGTACTGGTCTACTTCAGTGGAACACTGTCCAAAGCTGAACAAAACTACAATGTAATGCAATTAGAGTGGAAGTTTCCCAAGCACCTCTATGGACAGAAGTTTCACCTTGGAGCAGACCATTTTGTACTAACTTGGCTGTTGAGGGCCCAATGGATCCAAAGACTTCAGGCATACAAATTTACTTTGGGGCACTGGACATGAAGAACTCACTCTAACACACACACCCTTTCTCGAAGACCATACACGGAAAACTGCAACCACTGTTTGAAGGTTCTAGGCAGAGAACGTTGCAGCCTTATACCTGGTTATGGTGCAACCTGCAGTCGGTTGGGATGAATAAGACTTTGAGGAAGCAGAATTTGAAACATGGGCTGATCCTGGTGGATAAAGAATCTGGCAAACAACTTGTGTGGGCGGACGTTGCTTCCAGAGGCCTGACCTATAGAGTTATTGGTCACAGTGGCACTCCCTGTTGGTCAGGACAGTGGGTTAAAGCGAGTGTGTGAGTCTATGATGGAAAAGCCAAGGTGGAACAGCAAGTGCTCCTGAGAAGCAAGTGAAGAAATCAAGGATTCCCATATTGGTACTACTGGAGGACACCTGAGTGTAAATATGACCCTGGGGAATCTGTGTCACCAATTTTATTGCTTGCCTCTTTGAAGTGACTTTGAGAGGTGGTGCCAGCAATGCAACATATGTGATGCAAATCGTGGGCCCCAGACTTGCAATGCATAAGTATAACATTGGAGCGCCATTTGAAAAAATTGCCATCAGCATGGCAGGCCCTTTCACAAGGACAGCTGCAGCAGGAAATCGCTACCTGTTACTGGCTATTTCACCATGTGGCTGGAGGGTACACAATTCCCAATGAAGAGGCTTTGATTGTGGCAAGGCACTACTGTCGGTTCGGGATCCCTGGGAACTCCGTAGTGGCACCAGGGACAAATTTTGAATCCAACCTTATGCAAGAACTGTACCAGTACCTCAGGATACACAAGACCCATAGTATTCCCCTTCATTTAAAGTCAGACATAATGGTGGAGCATGTTATTTTTATTTGTTTTTTTAATTTGTGGATACTTTTTAACTGTTGTGGTCCTTAGTGTTCCATTCTATATTGGGCGTGAAAGGCCAATAATTTTGCTCAGAGGCTTGAGGTTCTTTTACGTGCCGTAAATCTGACGTGGGACCACCAGCATTACTTCCCTTCTGAAGGAAGCCATACTAAGGATTTTCATGGCCGAAAAAATTCATTGTCCTCCACCAGGTTTGAACTTGCGACCTTGAGAACTAGAGAATAACATGATAACCACTACACCACGGAGAACAACATGGTGGATCATGGAGATGGTAGAGGAACATCTCTGCAACGTGGTATCCAGCCATTAGCAAGATTGTGATGTGCATGTGCCATTATTCCTCCTGACCTACCCAGCATCAGTACACAATTCAATCCACTGGCATGACACCGGCCAACACGGTATTTGGACGGGAGCTACGGCTACCATGTGATTTGTTGTTCGGCACACCTCCTGATACTGATCAGCCGGCAATGGTTGTCGCTCTGAGGCACTAATGGACAGGTTGGAAGACATTCACTATTTCGCCAGGGAGCACCTAAAGCTAGTAAATAAGTGGATGAAGGCACACTTGCGAACAGTGGGAAGGTGACCTTCATGTAGCTCTATTGTCCTATGAGACTAAAGGGAAGTTGATGAAGTTGTAACGTTCCTGGAACGACCTGTATAAGGTAAATAATCGTATCAACGTTATTGTACCGCATTCGTCGTCAGCCCTAATGGTTCATCTAATCTCCTTGCTGCATATTGCGGAGCAGTATTCTCCCTGAGGAGAGAGATGTGTGACGCAGCAACTTTACAGGCCGAGCTAATCGCAGTAAAGATGGTGTTCTTCAGTGCTGACTGACTGGCCGGTTGGAGATATACATAAGGAGACAGAGAAGCGCTCTTTCCCCGATGCTAATTCCAGAAACGTTCTTGACGCGTCAAGATAAGTCTAGAAGCTTCTTTTTCCCCTCCTATAAAGCTTCCAGAAACTCTGTACTGTTGAGTGAGACAGTGAGTTGTTCTTGACAGAGTGCTTACTCAGTGTGTTCTATGAGATGGTGATGACAGTTTAGACGTATAAATTGCTGCTACTGTGAGTGATTAGAGATTGTGTTTGATGCTTCACTTAGTGAAGTGACAGTGAAAACTGAACAAAGTCATCATATATAGCGATGAGGTGAATTAAGGAGAGCATTAGCAAAGATGGAGAAAAAAAAGTTACTGTTTAAGCTTTTAAATTACTTTCAGGCTTTGCAAATATGACAATTTCTTCCTACAATTGTTGAAAGGTCCTTGATTGCCAATTATATCGCAGCACCTTGGAAAGAAGACAGCTGCAAGTGCAAACATTTCATGAATTGAGAAAATCATTTATAATTCAATTAGATTAAATTTGGAATAATGCACATAAAAAGGGTTCAATATAGTGTGCATAACCAAACTAAAGACATTATCATGTTAAAAATTAAAATTAACAAAGCTAATAAACTTAAGTGATGTTAGTGTTACAATTCCGACTCACCTTTAAATAAATTCAATACACATCACTGTTTCTAGCTTCTTTTCATTACATTATCAACGTAATTAACAAAGCTGTTTGAATATTAAACTGTCAATATTTCTAAAGTGTAATTTTTGCATTTGTGGCCATCTTTCTTTCCAATGTCAAGGTCATTGCTTCTTGTTTTTAACGTTTGCTCGGTGTTATATATCTCCTTGCGCTTGCTCACTCTCATCTCTATTTTTCAATTTTGTAGGCGCATTGCAAAGTGACAATACATTGTAATCACTACCATTGTCTGTTTGCATGACCACTATATGATTTGATACTAAAACTTAAGTAATACACAGCTGAAAGCATCAGAACACCTTCTTGTCTACAGTACATAATATATGTTAATTCTGTATTCAATTCAATTCATAACATTTACATGTTTCCATGTGGAATCTCCTTGATGACATGCCGGTTGCTGCTTCCCCTCTAGTCTCCTCTCCACACATGTGTCCACCTTGTGCTTGCGTCGTCCTGTCTGTCCCCATCACTGTATAATATTTCTCTGTTGAATCTGCATTCCTTTTAGTTCACTGATCTGAAATTTGTCGCTGGCCCATGTTCTTTTTCCTTCCATCTATTCATAATTGTAGGCCTTTTACAAAAGATTTTTTGCCTTCTTGTCTGGCTTGGTTCATTTTTGCTAATAATAATCTTATTATCTCTCTTCTTTTCTGTAGTCCCATTGTAGAAAAATTTCCTTCCATTGTTCAAAACTGCCCATTTGATTTTGCTGGTTGCAAATTTTACTACAATATGTCAGATTTTATTGCCACTTCTTCTAATTCTAAAACATCTTATATTTTCCCAACCTGCCAATTTTATATCTATGCGCTTTTCTAGTATTTCTTCCCTATTCACTCTAATCATTTCTATTTTCCTCCACCCCAAATATCACTATGTTGTGTCTTCTTTGTCTCCATTTCCATTTTCTTTTCGAACTTATCCAATCTTTCATGCACTGACTTAGCCATATGTATAGCATTCCTTTCATTTGTCCTATCTTTTGTTAATATTTAGTTCTATTCTTTTTTCTATTTTCTTCAGGTCCACTATATCCTTTGAAATTAGTTATAGCGTTGTCATTATCTGTGCCATATCTTTAGGTCCCAGGTTTAATTCTACCCCTCCGATGATCAGTAGTACAGCCAATATCGCCAGCAACAGGCACTCCATCACTTGTTTTCCTATCTCTTCCTTTTCCACTTTCCCATTTGTATAGCCCCCATTTCTGGCCTGATACATCTCCTAATCCACACCCATTTTTGCGATCTTCTCTTCACGGAGTGCCGTGTACACTCAACCGCTCACTTCTGCTACTCGCGCTAGACTCCCCTTATTATATCAAATAATCTTGAGATACTGAATGTGGGTAACATACCTACCTTTGTTACTACAAGAAGGCAGGAAGTTATCCATATAACTTTAGCAACCAATTATGTGGAAAACCTTATTAATAATTGGCATGTGTCTGAGGATGAAAGTTGTTCAGACCACACATACATTAAATTTGAAGATATACTTGTAAACAAATCAGAACTTATCAGGATCCAAAAAGAACTGTCTGGGATTCCTACAGGAAGATCTAGTCAGTAATCTGAGTAAGATGGACAATAAGATTCATGTTTGTGAAGATTTAAAAATTGCTGCACAGCATTTACAGAATGCAATAATCTCAGTATCTAATGATAACTGTCTTATGAAAACAAGGCAAGCCAACATGAATGTGCCCTGGTGGAATCAAGACCATGAAAGTAAAAGGAAGAAAATTTGCAGATTTTTTAACTTTGCAAAACGAACCAAACAATGGACTGCTTATAGCAGATCATTGACAGAATACAATGAAGCTGTGAGGAAGACTAAGAAGGACTCCTGGAGGAAGCACTATGAGATAAAAACTGTCCCAGAATGCGCTAGGCTTCAAAAGGCTCTTAGATCCACAAAGCTTTATTAGTAGAGACATGCAACATTTGCATTTGCGATTACACAAATTTGGGTACTTTTCAAAGAATAACATGAATTTAGCCCATTTCTAAGACTAACAAGGTTTCTGCAACTTTTAAAACAAACACAATTGCAAATGTTTGTGAATGCGCCAAATCGTTAGTAAAAAATATTGATCTCATGACATACATGGACGGATACCAATGATCACTTTTGAAGTTAGGAAGCACGGTGTAGAATGGAAGTTATCTACTCTGCCTTCCTGTGTGTGAGTGCATCTTCTGCTTCCATATCGCCACACAGTTGTGCGGCAAATCACGGAACAGGTGTAAATCAGCAAATACAGCTCCAAAATGTTCCTTATTCATTTTGCCCTAGCTTGTCTTATAGGCCTGTTATGTTGTGACTGCATGAACATGCCAAAACCCGATGTAAATGGTAAAAGTTCAAGAGAGAATTTGCAAGTGATAGATTATATGCAAGCAATAACAAGATGCTAATGTGCAAAACATGTAATTGTACAGTTTCTTGGGAATGAAGAAATACGTGCATTAAGCATATTCAAAGTGAAAAGCTTAAAGCTTCTTCGAGCAAAGAAAACGAGACAAAGTGTGAGGCATCGGTTGCAGTGATGTTTCAGCCACCTGAGGAAGAAAAAAGATGCAACTAGCGCATTTGTGAGACACACTGTAGAAACTTTCATGTAAGCAAATATTCCCATGGAAGAGTTAGATGACTCAAACTTAAGAGGATGGATAAATAAATACTGTAAAGCTTGGTACTTTTTGGTTATGCTTTCTTCCAGATTGTAACTTAGTTACTTAATTGTTACCTATGAATACACAAGTAAACACTTTTTAACAATATGTTTACTCAATGTATTAAAAAATTTGAATCCACTTTCCATATTGAAAACACCATAGAACAAGTATTCAGTTTGATTTGAATGTCAAATCCAATATTTTTTCTCTATATGCAAGTAGCATCAGATCAAGGGCTATTGTAATGAATAGGATTCCTGTACCTACGTCGTTCTTCCACAATATTCGAGTTTGGCGGGAACTGAAATGGTGTGATAAAAGAGAGAGAGAGCTATTTTCAAAAATCTTACATGTAACAGCATACAACATACGGGACCCCTATTTTTTATGATAGCTGGATCAAGTATCATATCTGAATTTGGACATGTAAAAGATCGAATCCAAACAGATTAAAGCTATGATCAATGGAAAAAATTACAGCCACTATTGTGCATACTGTAAATTTAGCGTATCCAACACGACGGTTTTAAATGTTCGGAATGTGATTCAAATCAAACTAGGGGCATCATTTCAGGGTATAGGGGGGGTCAATTTCCCCCCCCCCCCAAGTTATGAGAAATAATTAGGCTATTGGTTATTATTGCTCTACTAAAAGAAAAAGTATTAGAATGCAGTTTTAATACAAATATTTCATATTTAAAAGATGATTTCTCTTAGGTTAAATGTGTCGTTAAAATTCACATGAAAATTTGGTAAACTGCTTCAGGCAGTCTTGCCCCCACCCCCAAAAAGCAGAAACTGAAATGACGCTCCTAAATTTAACTTAACACAGATTGTGTGGTGCCACCATGCATAGTTCCTATCCAATGCGTATTCTACCACTGGAACTGAACACAAATCCCCCATAAAAACATGGTTTGCATTAAAGTAATGGTTATTCCAAATGCAATTATTATGAAATGCAAATTTTTAATAATTCTTTATTAATTTGATAAACGTTGATTTAAACCAATTTAATAATAATAATAATAATAATAATAATAATAATAATAATAATAATAATAATGTTACAAAATTGATTTCATAATGGAGTAACCATTATTTTCATGCAAACCACATTTATATGGGGGATTTATGTCGACTTATTTTTCTCCACTTCCAGACCTCTATAATATGAAACTTGAAAACAGTTTTAGCTTAAGCAATTTTCACAGTTTAGTAAAATGGTTACATGCTGGTAAATGTGAGAACTTACTTGAAAAATTGCTTCAGTTTTGTTTGATGAAGTTGAGGGAACTTATAAAAATTAACTTAGATTGACTGTCCATAGTTTTACATATATAGCCATTTTATTTTTTCTAATTTTCTCTTCAGGAGGTGGAGATCTGCCACATGCAAGAACGCTGAGAGGCAGGCACATAACAAGGCAGCTAGCATCCAAAAAACAGAAGTTGTACCGAAAGTGAAAAAAAGAAAATTGACATTTTCTGCGATGAGTCCTCAGACAGGATTGGGACAATGGGTGATATAAATAAAAACAAGCAAAAGCTTGTGAGCTGTAGCTCCAAGCAGGTTGAGAAACGAGCATCAGGTCGTGGTTTGGTATAAATAAAAATTTCCCCTCTTCGATGAGATATTGCTATCACCTACCAAGCTTTTGCTCGGTGACCTTCACCACGACACATCATCTGAGTAAACAAACACGCCCATTCTTTGTCAGGAGCCGATTTAAATCTTTACTGCACCTAAATATACATATACTCATTCATGTTAATCATACTCTCATTTATGAAATCTAATATACATGCAAATTTTAAATAACACAATTATAATTAAAGATTTCGCAAATGAAACGGACATTGAGATTCACCCAACTTTTATCAGATTATGCTCATCCCCTTTCTAAATCCAATCCCTCATTTTCTTATTTGATAGTATTACAAACGTGTCACCAACTGATATATTGAAAGTAGATTATTTTTACTTCTGTTTTTGCACCTTTATATTGATAACCTCTGCATCTATATAAAATATCACTACGTAATTCCAAGAATTTATAAGATGTTATCATGAACTAAAGTTAAACTGGATTAAAGAGTTTCATTTGAAAGTTAAATTTAAGTTTGGTTTTAATTGAAATTCTTTAGTTATAATCCGGTTTTGATTTGTGCAAACATTCTGCTCTATGTAAGTGTTTATTTGTATATCGCTTTGATTATATTACTAATCTTCCGGTAATAAGAGCGGCTCGCTATGACCTCACTCACATTCTGTTTAGCATTATAGTACCCAGATGAAAACAGTCAGGATCTTTTCAGCACTGTTAGAAGGTCTACCTCGTGTTTCATTTGCCTCTGAAAGAAAATGTTGCGCAACCTTTTACATTTTCTCTTTTAAATAACTGTTTATATCAGCACACATCCAAGTTCTTGCATCTTGAAACAATTTTTAATTTCACTATCACTTACGTATAGCAAGTAGAGGAAGTATTGCACTCTACACAAAAATTCGATACCGAGATTTCATCTGAGATACACGTTTTGAGAGTGGCTGAATTAAAAATAAACCTCTTTAGCAAATGTGTGTGTGAACAGCATAAATAAAAAAAGCCAGTTCAAACTTAGTATACTCCAAAATGTGATAAGATTTTCAAGAAAATCCCTCTACCCCAAAACTATCCCTTTTCTCAAAAATGGCTCCAACAATTTTGATTAAAATCCGCTTTTGTTTAAGATATTTGCATGGAAAATATAATTAGGTATATCTCGAATTTTCTGGGAATAGCCGGTGAAGTGCTCTTCATTCTAAATAACTTTTATGTAACGCTAAACTGTAAGAGATTCTATACAAGAGTCCTCCTACGCATCTGTGTCTGAACAGCAAATTCAGAAAGGCAAAGTCGTTAAATAACAAGTTTGGTATTTAAATTCAGCATCTTCCAAACATGCGTCAGGAAGATTTTTAAGAAAGTTCTCCCCGCAAACTGCGCTTAACATGGAAACTTATTCCAAAAGCTTTATTTTCTCAAAAATGACTTAACGATTTTGATTAAACTCAACGTGTTTGAAATGTTTTCATGTCAAATGCATATATTGCATTTCCTGGGAATATCCTCCGAAGTCCTCTTATTTCTCAGCAACTTTTGCATAATTGGTAAACCATAAGATAGGCAAATCTATCTACAAAAAATCTGATGTGTTACACTCACATGACTTTCTCCACTCTTGTACAAACTATTTTTACAAACTCTTATTTTCCATCTATTTCATATTAATTGAGATAAACATTTGCAGAAACGATCTTTTGACATGCAAAGAGAATTACATTTTACACATAGCGACCAGTTCTAAAAATATTTGACTATCGCTTAAGGCGTACTATGTTCCCCATGTTTTGTAATTGCAAGGGCAATATAGAAATACAGTAGCCTTTAAGTATCGACATATATCTTAATAGCTGATTGCTAGGTGCAGCACCATTCTATTTACCACAGATTAATACTCTTTGCATATCCAAGACAAAAAAATTATTAACGAATTTCAATTTGAGAAAATAAGTATTGAAAAATTTAAGGGAATAACAAGCAATATCTCGAAAATGGTTCACTCAACAAAAGAAATGTATGACATAAATTGTGTATTTCAATGCGATCTAAATTTTTTGTGTAGTAAAATTTTGTCTATCTCTTATGGTTTACCAGTTATGCAAAAGTCTTTCACAATGAAGAATACTTTTGTAGACATTTCCAGAAAATTCAAGATACACATTTTATTTGTCATGAAAATATCTTAAACATATGATATTTTAATCAAAATCGTTAGAGCCATTTTTGAGAAAATTAAAATTTTCGAAAAATGTTCCATGTAAAGGGTAATTTGGGGTGGGGGGGATTTTCTTGAAAACCTTTGTGTCGCATCCCTGGAAGATACTGAACCTAAATACCAAGTTTGGTGTTTATCCGACTATTCGTTTTTGAGTTATGCTGTTCACATACACACACACGGACATATTTCCAAAAATGCTTTTTTTGGATTCAGGGGGTCTCAAAACATATATTTCCAGTGAAATCTCGGTATCGAATTTTTGGGTGGAATGCAATACTTCCCCTACTTACTATACGTAGTAGAGAAAGTAAAAATCTTACTAAAAAAAGAAAATTGTTCTGGTTAAGCACACAATTTATGACAAAGCATTTCTTTTTTACTTTCTTTTTTTAACTTAATCATTTCTGTGATATTCCTTGTTATTGGTTTAAACTTTCAAATAACTACTTATAATTCTCTCAAATGGGAAGTCGGTATTCGATATTTTCTCGTGGTCATCATGCAAAGAGCATTGAATTTCAAAGCCCTCATATAGCCAGGCGCTCTTTAAAAAGCTGACTCATTTTACCTACTGTATCGTATAACAAAATTGCAAATGTAAATTGAATGTTTATCTGGATTGACAAGAAGAAGCTGGAATAATAAGCTCTTGTAAGTATAGTTTGTAGAATGATGATTAGAGAAAGCCATGTGAATGTAGAACATCAGGATTTGTTTTTCTTTTTTCCGTGATCATCTGAAAAGAATGGAATTTCAAATCCATCAAATAGCGACCCACATTTAAAATATTTGACTATCGCTTTAGTTTATTGCATTCTTCCTATCCCTACAATGAAAGTTTATCTCGATTAACAAAAAGTAGATACCAAGAATCAGTTTTTGTAAGAATTTTTTGTAAAAAAAGTGATAGAGAAAGTTGTGAGATTTTTATTTTCCTCTCTGGAACCATGATCATGAACTCCACCAATGTATTAAAATGCAGTTGAGCAAGCTGAGGTACCTCAAGAAATAGCAAGCAAAAGCTCACTAAAGGCGAGCAGGACTTGTTTTTATTTATACCATATCACGAGCAATAGCTCAGCGATCAAGGTCAGAAAGCTTTTGCTCGCGAGGTAGTTAAGCAGAAAAGTTTTATTTATATGAAACCGAGCAAATGCTTGGAATTAGTGAGAAATGAGCTAATGCTTGCTTTATTTATACCACCCAATGTGTTTTTGCAGTCTTCTTCAGAATATTGTGTGATTATGCTCCTGAACTAATGGTTGCTGGTATACATTTCCTTGAGTCTGCAAATGCTACCAACTGCATTAGGACAATTCTTAATTCCATTAGGGAATATGGTGTACTGAATTGTATAGTGACAGATTCTGCTCCCTATATGACAAAATGTGTAGAGGGTCAAAAACTAGTTTTAGGAGATCATTTAATACTCATCTAATGCTGGCCTCATAAACTGGCCTTCTAGGCAATATTTGTCCTCAAGAATTACCACAATTGAATGCTGCAGTGACCAAGGCTAAGAGTTTATTTCTGGACACCAGGAAAAGAAAACATCTTTATTCCACCTTTCTCAAGGAGAAGACAGGAGCAAACTGTCCAATGTTTTCAATGCCAGTGGTTACTTGGAATTCATGAGTCACCAGTGTGTTTTATTTGGCAGATTGCCAAATATTGAGTTCTGTAAATCAGAAGAACTACAGGATATTGCCAACTGTGGCGTGAACTACTTTGTATCTCTGAGTAACAAGAGATGTCTGCTGTTCGTTCCCAAGCCATTTTCGTTAGGGAAAACTTTCAGTGCCTTGTTGTACTGGTAACCAAACTAGAAGGATCAAAATATCCTACTGCTCATCTTCTTTATGAAGAATTGGGAAAATTGCAGATACAGTTCAAAAACATAGAGCAGGGTGTCATTTTCAGTGCCACAACAGGTGCACTTGCATCTCTTAGCAGCAAACATACAGCTGCTGTTAAAGCACAATTATTAGTTATTAGCAATTTCCAATTGGAAAATGGATAATATACTAAAACAGAGAAGGAAACAATGGAAGAGCTTTGAGTTCACTTCCCTGAATCAATTACATTTACCTGAGAGAGGATGGGACAGTCTGGGACTGAAGCTCTTTGGGAAGAGAACTTCCAGGGCAGACTGGGAAATCATCAAGGAAATCATAAAATATTGTGGCATATGGTAACATTGTGAAAACATGTGGTGTGGCAATCCTGTCTGGTTGAATCATGGGTTGGCAGTGTAAACAGGTAGTTTCGAAGAAGGGGGAGGGGTTAACTGGTTTGTCTTGAGGTAACGTGTAGCTTGCTTCCTCTTTGAGCCTTGCCTGTGGGGACAGCAAGATGCGTTTCTGGCATGGCACTTCGTCAAACAAAAAGGTAATCTGTATCGCTTTTATCTGGTATAATATATTTGGCATCTAAACTTTTTGAACATGTGAATTAATTACGCAGTTAATCTATTCCTTCCTAATTCCTGATGATTTAATAATATCTCAGTGGTTTTCAGGTGCTACTAAATATTCTGGTAGCTTGCCCCGTGAACCTCGTGTTAGGAAACTGTGATAATGTGATGTTTTAGATTCCGGTACTGTGCTCTACCCCCTGTAATGGAGTGAATATAATAGAGGTTTTGACAAATTGGTGGAGCGCAGGTATAATTTAATATTTTGGGGTGTAGAATTTGTTTTTCTGCACTTTGAAAATTTAGTTGTTCACGTAATTGGCCCTCCACGTGTGCTAATGTAATCTGTAAGTTTCTAGTTTCAGCTTGCTGGCAAGGGTTTCTCTTTGGAAATTGTCTTATTTTGGTTTAAACTTAAAAGTTTAAGTATTTTACTAAACGTCCCATGTTTCTAGCATTATTTTGAGTGCGCTTTGAATTTTTACAATGTTTTTTTGTCTTGGCGGGGCATTGTTAACTTCTACTTATTATTAAAAACCCTTCCCCTTATCATGGTTTAAATTCTTTTGTATGAGAAACCTTCTAGAATATTCCTTATAGATTTCTCGTGTTTTAATGTACTTTTCTGACCTGTGGGAATTTGAGTTGCATCTTGAAATTTGCTAATGTAATTACGTGTTATCATGTGTTTCTATTTTCAGTGTTAATTACTAATATTTCTCAGAGTTTTCATTGTATTTTGCAGTTATTGTAGGCTTGTATGTATTACCATATTTTTTGGTGCATTTTTCCTGTTGCAAGTGTTATGTAAGCACGTGTGTTGCTTTCTGTTGCGTAATCTTGCTTGTTTTTGTAACTTAGAAGGAATTATAGATTGTGAAATAAATTTCTTACAGTTTACGTGTTCTGTGCATAAATTTGCGGGTATTTATACAGAAAGTGAAGTTTCATATTTGTGCATCGTACTAAGGTACGTACAAAATGCGTTGTGTATGGTGTTTTCTGCTTCTTATGTTTGATTGATAGTCACAGTAGGTGTGACTTATTATTTTTTTTACCTGCAGTTTGAGTTTCCTCACTGAAGACATCATTTTGCTATTTTTTTTTTTTTTGCCCATGTGTATTGTCTGTTTTAAAATCTTGGTGTTGTATCCAAGTGGCTTGGATGTCAAGTCTGTGAAAATATAGTATGGTGTTTTAATCCCCTATAAACATTTCGCCGTGGGCGCTTAGTTGTAATACTACTGATGATATTGGTTCTTAGCTGGCCACGTTGTGGTATTTCCAGTTGAAGTAATGTGGGTTTAGTGCTGTTCCCCATGCTGTTTTATTGCATTTGAGGTCCTGTTTATCTAGTAGTTCTGATTGTGTTGTTGTCCTTGCTATTGTGTGTTTATATTGGTTATAGAAAAACTATGTTTTGATGCTGCCTTGAATACTGATTCCACTATATTGCTTTTATATTTTGATTCATTTGCTGATGCTATAACTTATACTGTGCGTATTGTAATCTGCATGTTCTGAAACAATATTGCTTTCATGCTGATGGCATGTTGCATTAATTTCTTCCTGTTTCAACCGTTCGGTTGCTGCTCTACTCTAAGTGCATTTATTTGCTTAAAATTGTTAGTCAGTGTGATTTAATTCTCTTATGGTGAATTCTACTTCTCTGGTCGTTTATCGGTTATCTTAACCCACTCTTCACAGTTTGTGCTTTATGAGTGGTGCACATGGCGCACCTGGGTGTTTTTGAAGGTGAATTAGATATCCCTAGCTGTTTTTATTATCTTGTAGGGTGTTAGTGGCTATCAAGAATTTCACCAAAAGTTATAAATGGTCTTTTTATGTTATTTGCATTGTTCTTACAGGCTGTTAGCCATGCTGCTTGCTTCTAGTTTCTCTACCTTAGTTGTGAGGGTTTGTACTGCTTTATAATACCTTAGATACATTGTTAATGTGTGTCCTTTTAGTACCAAGCTTAATATATTTAAAGTTTGAAAATGTATAATTGTCCTTCAGCTCTAATAGAAACCTTGCCGCTGTTATCTATTATTATAAAGATTACATTTGATGCTCTGTGGTGATATAAGTGCTTAGTTTGTTGTGATTTTGACATTTAACATTTTTTTCTCATTTACTGGTTGAGGCTAAATCCTTTTAATATTGTAAAGTGGTTATTGTGTGCTGTCATTATGCTTAGACGACGTACTACGCAAAGTTCTGATGTGCCTATTGCACCAATTAGTGAACATGGTGAGTAAGAGTCCATCTCTAGTGCTAGTGTACCTTCTATTACACAATTGTTACCAGCAGTGCCTAATCCGCCTGTTTCTGTTAGTACAATGCAGCCAGCTGTGTTTAGACCAGTCATTGAACCTTCTTATTTTGAAAATTCCAGTAAATTGTCTGCACAGGAGTTACTTCAAAATTTTGAAATGGTCGCTACTGCCAATGCGTGGTCTGATGATATGAAGTTGAAATGTTTTCCATGTTATTTGAAACATGGTGCAGTGTGGTTTCAAACTTTTCGCCACTGGCATCCTCGCCATAATTGGCTTTGCTTGGCCACACAGTTTTTGAATGCATTCCAGATGACTAATCAAAGTAATATGTTAGAAATAAAACTCAGACAGCGTGTACAATTGGATGATGAACTTGTTATTAACTATGTGTATGACATGTTAGCACTGTGTGATCAGGTTAATCCAGATATGTCTCAGGCTGAACAAATTAAACACCTGCTTAAGGGTTTTCAGCCTCTGTATGTCCAAGCATTGCTACCACTGGATCCGCAGACTGTTGATGAAGTTATTCAAATTATTAGACGGGTTAATAAGGCACAATTTTATGTGCAGAACTGACAACATTTACCATCTGCCTAGTCACAGGTTGCAGTATCTACATCACCTACTGTTGTGCCTGTTCCTGCTGTTGCTTTCCTGGTTTCTGGTCAGGTAGCACATACCACTCCTGCTAGTGACGTAGCTGTTGATCCAATGAAACAGCTGATTGATCGTGTGGAACAATTATGTAACAAGTTTAATCAGTTTCAGCCACCATCTGCTGTGCCACTTTCTCAGAGACCCACACAGCTTCCACGATCATCCAATATGGATCAGCGAGACTCATCCATCATCTGCTACAGATGTAATCAGTGTGGCCATATAGCTCACTTTCGTCGCAGCCGTTCTCCACACTCAAAAAACGACAGGTGTCGAGCCTTACACGACGAGACCTAGTGGTACCACAGCCGCCCACCACCTTGCCATCATCTCAACATGATGTTGCTGCTGTATCAATTCAGATCTTACAAGTTCTTAGTCTTATTGACCATACAGAAGTTCCTATTTTGCTTGATGCAGGAAGTGCAGTTAGTATTGTAAATGTTGCTCATATTAGTGATCTCTCTGAATTGAAGTCTATAGATGTGTTACTTAGAACTGCTGGTAACAAGTTACTTGATGCGCCTTATCACACTGCTTTGAAATTTAACATTAATGATGTTCTTTTTCAGAAAGATGTATTAGTTGTGAAAGATCTTTCTCATGACTTAATTTTAGGCAATGATTTTTTACATGCTCATGGTGTTGTAATTGATTATGCACAAAATGTAATAACACTGAATTCCTCTGAGGATAATTCTTTTAGCATACCAATTCACCAGGTAACTCAAGGTCCCTTTGTTGATATGGCAGTGAATCCTTTGCAAAATAATAAATGTCATGATGACTCTTGTATTAAAGTGGTGGTTGTAAATGATGTGAAAATTCCACCGTTCCTCGTCAGAAATAAGTAATGAGCTTATGTTTGAACCTGCGTTAGCATTATGCAAAAGAAACACCTTTCAATCCCATCATTGTTATGTCACTCTGCATCAGAACTAGCCATACCAGTTCATAATAATACTGCAGTCCCACAAACATTGTTTGCTAACACAGTCTTAGCTAAAGTATATGATGTTGCATTAGTTCAGAGTAATTCTGTTTCGCCATCAGATGTCACTTCTATGCCAGTGTCAAAGTTTGACTTTAATGTAAACAGTCAATTATCACAGAATCAAAAAGCTCAGTTACACTTCTTGTTGAAATATACTCATATCTTTGCTACCTCATTACAAGACCTAGGTACTACTGATGTTGCAGAATTTGATATCAAAGTTACTGACTTTAAACCAATTAAACAAAGACCTTACAGAGTTCCTCATAAGCAAAAAGAAATAATTTCTGAACAAGTTAAGGAAATGCAAGATGCTGGAATTATTCAGGAATCACAGTCCCCTTGGGCTTTGCCTGTGGTTTTAGTGAAAAAAAAGAAAAAAAGATAGTTTTTGTGTTGATTACAGGAAATTAAATGCTGTTATGGAAACCACCTCTTTCCCTTTGCCACTGTTAGATGATTTGTTAAGTCATCTGGGGGAGGCTAAATGGTTTGTGTCATTGGACTTGTTGTCAGCTTATTTTCAGATGCCTATTGCAGAGGATAGTCAGAAATATACCTCCTTTGTTACTTTTCAAGGACAATACCAATTTACTCGCTTAAGTTTTGGCCTTGCGAATGCTCCTCGATTTTTTGATTACATTGCAAACAAGTTGTTAGGCAATTTGAAATTTAAAAAGGCAATTGCATATTTGGATGATATTGTCGTTTTTGCAAAAACTTTTGACGAGTTGTTACAAAATCTTGAAGCTGTTTTTCAACGCCTGGATGATCATAAGTTTAAACTTAAACCAGAAAAGTGTTTCTTTGCTATGCAAAAGATAAAACTGTTAGGTTATGAAGTGTCTAAAGATGGCATTTCCCCTGATACTGACAAAGTAATTTCTATTCAAAATTTGCCTGGTCCTAAAAACGTTCAAGATGTAAGGAAGGTTTTAGGTTTATTTAACTTCTATAGGAAGTTTATCAAAGATTATGCAAATGTTGCTCAACCTCTTATTCAATTGGCAAGGAAAGATCAGATTTGTTTGGGGAACTGATCAGCAATGTGCATTTCAAAGTTTAAAAGACTCATTAGTTTCTGCCCGTCTTAGCACACTATACTCCTGGTGCATATACTGAATTACATTCTGATGCCAGTGGACTAGGGGTTGCTTCTGTTTTGTATCAAAAGATTGATAATGTGTTGAAACCAGTGGGCTATGCTTCAAGAACATTGTCTAAATGTGAACGTAATTACAGTGTTCCTGAGTTGGAATTGTAAGCTATTCTGTTTGGACTTACTCACTTTTGAAGTTTTGTATATGGCTATAAGGTCCACATTGTATCTGACCACCATTCTCTTTGCTATTTGAATAATTTGACAGATTTGACTGGACGCCTGGCGCGGTGGAGTTTGAAATTGCAAGAGTTTGATTATACTATTTGTTATAAATCTGGCAAGAAATACCATGATGCTGATGCTTTATGAAGATTTCCTGTGTTGCAACCGACAGAGAATGAACTTAAGCAGCTTGAGGAACTTCCCACATGCTTATTGTCTTCAGTTGAAGTGGCTGACAAACAGAAACAAGATCCTGTGTTACTTCAGCTTATTAATGAATCTTAATGACCCTCAGTCAGCTCCTGCTAAAATCCAGAGACAAGCTTCAACATACATTCTCAAATCAGGTGTCCTTTACCGCAAAAATGCCGGCTCCACTGGCCCTCTTCATCTGTTGGTTATTCCAGAAGGACTTCAACATGAAATTTTATCCTTGTGTCATTATCCTTCAGGTCATTTGGGTTTCTCCAAAACATTTGCCAAAATTCACTCTAGGTATTATTGGATTAGGATGAAAAAAGATATTGAGCACTTTGTGCGTACCTGTGCCAGTTGTCAAACTAGAAAAGGACCTAAAAATCAGAAGCCTACGGGTCTATTACAACCAATTCCTGTTACTTCAGTGGGTGAGTGGTGGTGTATTGATTTGCTTGAGCCTCTTCCACGCTTTAATTCCGGACATAAATACATTGTCATCGAAACTGAGTGTGCTTCTCGTTGGGTTGAGTCTGCTTCACTATCTTCAGCAACAATTTCACAAGTTGCTAAGTTTATTCTGCATAACATCATCTGTAGGCATGGGGCCCGTGCTACGTTATTGTCAGATCAAGGTTCAGTTTTTCTCAGTGAAGTGACACAAGAATTGTTGAGATCTCTCTCAGTGTCTCCAGTTTTACTAGTGCTTACCATCCAGCTTGTAATGGCTTAACTGAACGATTTAATCAAACCCTCTAAATATGCTTAGCCATTTTGTTGATAACAATCAAAAGAATTGGGACTCAGTCTTGCCTTATGTTATTTTCTCCTATAATTCTAGTGTTCAAGAATCTACCAAATTCTTCCATTTTCTTGATATATGGTCGGGAACCTTCTTTGCCTAATCGGGTTCAATTGTAAGCTACTTCTAATGACCTTTTTGTGAAACAAAATTTACAAGATATTCGGAAGCCATGTGAGGTTGCCGTTTCTAATATTACTAAACAAAAAGAAACATTTGATGCAAAACATAGAGATGTGGTGTATACTGTAGGTCAATTAGTGAAAGTATTCACCCCTATTAGGAAGAAAGACAAATGTGCTAAGTTGTTGCATAGATATTTTGGACCTTTTGAAATTATCAAACAGATCACTCCTGTCACTTATCCTGTTGGTCGACCTCATGCTCCTCGTACCAAACATCAAAGTGTCCATGTGTCACGCCATTACCCTTACTATGATCATGTCGGTCCTTATAGACTATAAATTTTGAATTTTTTATATGCTGCTTTCATCCTCATATTTGCCTTGATGTTGGAATGAAATGTATTATATGTTTTTGCTAAATTGAAGGTTTATAACCATTTTGTGTAATGAAAATTTTGGATTCTGTTTTGGGTAATGGAGATTATTATTTGGTTTGTTATGTTATGCTGCAGTGTATTTATTTGGACGTGTACTGCTTGTTTAATTTTGTTTGACTTCCAGGAATGATATGTGAAAATGTTACTTTGTTAATGATGTGCTTTATTCTGTTGTATTCTTTTGGCTTGATTTTGTGTTTCATTATGATGCTGGATCCTCTTTTGCAGAAGTTGTTGCATAAATTTTGTGTATTTGTGTGTGGTTATGTGAATAGTATACGGAAGATTTACCTTGGTGGGAGTGACCACGAGTAACCCCGATGGTGGTAGTGTTAAAGGTGTGATGAGTTAATATGGGCTTTGATGGGATAGCTATAATATACCTTTGAAGTTTGAATGTTGTGAGTTTTCAGGAGCGCTAGCACATCCCTGGAAATTTGTGATGAGTTGAGAGATGTTTTGCATATTGGTGTTGCTGAAACTTACACAGTATGGCGTGTGTGATGTGTTTATAAAAGAGGTGTAAATACAATGAGAATAATTTTTTTTTTTTTAGTTTATGCAACAAGCTTTAGTACCATCCATTTTACAGCTTCCTCTTGATCCTGTAGATGTGGATGCAACAGTGTAATGCTATATTATTTTGTGTCATTCCTGAAATGCTAATGTGACTTTCTGAGTTTATGCCTATGTTAGGTACTTTTGTTTTTGCACAATTTTGCAGCTAGTTGGACGAGAGATGTCAGTGAATAAATTTCTTTTCCCCAGTAATTACTGTGTATGATGATAATGATGATGATGCTAATGAGGACAATAGGAGGGTAATGATAGTAATGAGAATGAGAATTTGTGCTGTCATTGAGAGTTAAGCATGAGTATTTGTAGTTTGGTGTAATGAGGTGCTTATTTTGAAGCATGCAGTAATGTTCACAGTAAAAAAAAAATTGAGTTTTATTTATGGACGCTCTTTAACTACTATGGTTCTTAGCGTCCCATTCTATATTGGGCGTGAAACACCTGTAATTTTGCTCAGAGGCCTCTTTATCAGGCTTGAGGTTCTTTTACGTGCCGTAAATCTACGACACGGGACCACCGGCTTTACTTCCCTTCCGAAGGAAGCCGTGCTAACGATTTTTACGCCCGAAAAAATCCATCGCCCTCCGCCGGGTTTGAACCCGCGACCTTGGGAACTAGAGGCTAGCACGGTACCACTAGTCCACGGCGGACGACATGTTCACAGTAGTTTTGGTAGCCATTAAATTGAGTGTTTTGTATTATCTGAGATATGGTTATTATGAATGATTTTGTTTCATTGTTATGTATGAATGCTAAGTGCACTTATTCATTTTGTCATTTATTTTGTACCAGCTGGTTAGATTTAATTTTGGGATCCCAAATGATTTGCTATATTTGTATTTTCTTTACTATGTGTAGAGGACTGATATAATTGGTACAACATTTATGTACCTTGACATTTTCATGTATCTTTACTATGATTCTTAAGAATTTACTGTATAACTTTGACTTGTAACCTTTTGTAAATCTTAGTTTCCATAGGGTCTTTCAACAAGAGTGTCCTATCTGTGAACTTAAATAAAACACATTCTATAAATGATAGAGGTTTATTTCTTTTTTTATTTTGGAACATAATTAACCCTCCGTCAGTCGCCAGGGGCCTGAGAGACCCCTGGCATTATATAAATGTTATAATTTTCGAACGAACGCACCTATGCAATTGCCTGACTAGGACATCTAACATTACACCTTGCACGATTATTTGCTACAGCGATAACCTTATCTGTTTATTTGTTTGGCTGGAGGAATGAATAATCAGCAGTTACGTGTCGCACAGGTCAACCAGGCCCCGCGCGCCTGCTCTCGTTACATATTGTTGACAGATTTGTTTCTCATTAGCTTTTGTGCAATATTGCTTTACTATTGCAAGGAGCTGTTACTGCTTGGTCATGAATACAAGTAAAAGGTACGATCTACAAAATCTGAATGATTTGGAAGAAGTACATCGCCTACTTTGCGATAATGATGCCTTGCCCGTGGATGACAACTTATATGAATAAGATGACTCTGATTCAGAAGATACTCGAAACGAGATCTTTAGATTCAGAAACTGACCATGAAGATGAAGAGGAAGACGATGAAAGCAGCTTGTGTGATAACATGTACTTTATAGGTAACATCATATGTGTATCATAGTAATTCTTCTTTTTCTTCTTCTTCTTATTATTATTGTTATTGACAACACATTCTGTTGTTATTCACAGGAAGAGATGGAACAAAATGAAAAAAAAAAAAAACACCTTTGAAAATAACACAGACAAGGGCTCACAATATATTGACCAAACTTCCTGGTGTGGTAGGAGCTGCCAAAATTGCAAAAACGGAAATTGATTGTTGGAACCTTTTTGTTACCGAAGATATAGTTGATTTGATTGTTGAAAGCTCAAATACTTACATTAGCAGTGTGCAGCACAAATTTGATTGTGAAAGAGAAGCAGACCTACAGATGTAATAGAAATAAAAGCTTTCCTAGGCTTATTGTACCTGGCAGGAATTTTTCGTGGTGGATGCCAGAATATTCACGAGTTTTGGAGAACCGATCTTGGAATTCCTCTATTCCGAATGACTATGTCCGAAAAACAATTCAGTTATCTAATACGCTGTATTCGCTTTGATGACAAAAGCTCAAGACTGGAGCGACGAAGATTGGATAAATTGGCTGTTGTTAGAGAAATGTTTACATTGTTTCTGAACAACTGTCAGAACCATTATTCTCTTGGACAAAATGTCACTGTCGACGAGCAGTTGCCGGCATTTCGTGGTCGATGTGCTTTTAGACAATATATACCATCCAAGCCAAACAAGTATGGCATAAAGATATTCTGTTTGAGTGATGCAAAACTGTTTTATACAACTAACATGGAGATTTATTGTGGACAGCAGCCGGACGGACCCAATTTGTAAACTAACTCGGCAGAGGCTGTAGTGCTGAGACTAACTGAACCAATCTCTGGCACTGGACGAAACGTTACGGCAAATAATTGGTTTACCAGTGAATGAATTGCGCAAAAGACAACTTTCTTTCATCGGTACAGTGCGAAAGAACAAAAAAGAGTTGCCCACTAATTTCACTTCTCCAAAAGATCGCAGACAGTACGAAAGCATATTTGGCTTCACAAAAAATGAAACACTTGTTTCATATGTTCCAAAAAGGGTAAAACAGTAGTTTTGCTCTCAAGTCTATATGTTTCATCCACACAGTTACCAGAAGGTGCTGAGAAAAAGCCTGAAATAATCCTGCATTACAATGACACTAAATGTGGAGTTGATGCAGTAGATAAATTGTGTGCTACATACAATGTAGCCAGAACAACGAGAAGGTGGGCCATGGTAATTTTTGACCATATCTTGAACATTGCAGGTATTAATTCTAGGGTTATCTTCCTTGGAAACCAAAATAAATATTCCACAAGGCAGGAGTATTTGAAATCACTATCTTTAGCTTTATTGTTGCAACAGCTACAAAGGAGAGCAACAGCATCAAATCTATCCGATGATTTGAAAATATAAACCTGAAGAATCCGGCGTAGATGAATTGTCAAATACACCACTATGCACATTGAAAAGGAAACGATGTGAACCCAGCAACAAAAACAAAATGAACTGCAAAACTAAATATGCATGTGGGAAATGCAACAACACCCCCTGTGTTTGAGCTAACTGCTAAAATTATTTGCGATAGTTGCTTAGTCGGGGAAAACACGGGTGAAATAGTAGATGATTCTGAGTAACTGAACATTTGAAATTACAAGTTGTATGTATACCTGGAAATGGCAATGTATTTCTTTATACTTACTGTAATACAATTTATAACATATATGTACTCATATTTCAGCTTGTATTTTTATGTTGTAAGATAATACCTATTAATGAAAGCCTTGTACGCTTAATCTAAATAAAGGTAAAAACAGGAAAAAAAAACAAAAATACAAACAATAACAACAAAAATATAGCGCGGGTCTACTAGGCCCCGCGCGACCAGCAGCGTTCTACCAAAGCGCGCGCCTGACGGAGGGTTAATGTTATTACGTGTGGAAGAGAACGTCAGTTAAGTGACTTCGTTGGGTTGCGCGTATGCGGTTGACCCAATTTTCAATGACAGAAGAGTTGTCCACCGTGGACTAGTTGTACCGTGCTAGCCTCTAGTTCCCGAGGTCCGGGGTTCAAACCTGGCGGAGGGCAATGGATTTTTTCAGGCGTTAAAATCCTTAGCACGGCTTCCTTCGGAAGAGAAGTAAAGCTGGTGGTCCCGTGTCGTAGATTTACAGCACGTAAAAGAACCTCAAGCCTGATAAGAGGCCTCTGAGCAAAATTTCTGGTCTTTCACACACAATATAGAATGGGACGCTAAGGACCATAGTAGTTAAAGAGCATCCATAAATAAAACTTAATTTAATTAATGACAGAAGAACGTAAATTAGGTCCAACTTCACGAATAACACGTGTGATGTTATTCATAAGATCATTCACTGTTTCTACCTTGTTGACATAAACTCAAGATTTAACATAACCCCACAAGAAGTAATCCAACAGCGTTAAATCACATGCCCTCGGGGGCCAGTTAACATCACCACCACAGGAAATGATGCAACCTCTGAACTTCTCCTTCAAAAGATCGATTGTTTCAAGAGCAGTATGACATGTGGCACCATCTTGCTGGAACCAGATGTTTCCGAGATCCATACCATCCAATTGAGGCCAAAAATAGTCCCTTATAAGAGCCCGGTATCTTTCTCCATTGACAGTTACAGCTTCTCCATCTTCATCTTGGAAAAAATATGGACCAATGATTCCACCATACCAAAATCCACACCACACAGTAACCTTTTGGGGATGAAGTGGTCGTTCTTGAATCTGCATTGAATTGTGATTGCTCCAATAGCGGCAATTTTGGTTTTTAACACAACCATCCATCCAAAAGTGAGCTTCATCGCTGAAGATGATTTTTCGACAAAAATCCGGGTCAGCTTCCAATTGCTCCATAGCCCAGTCAGCGAATACACAGCGCAACCTATGGTTGTTGGGCTTTAGTTCTTGAGTTAACACCATTTTGTAAGTTTGAAACTTCAAGTCCAGATGCAGAATTTGCCAAGTTGTGGTCGGCAAAAGCCCCAATTCCTGCGCTCGACAAGCAATTGATTTGTTTCCGTTCTTGCGTACACACTCATGAACGGTGCCTATGTTTTCGTTGGGGTGATTACGTACAGGCGTTCTTTGATCGCTAACAAAACCAATTCTTTCAAATTTATCGATCCAACGCCGAATCGTTCTCTCGCAGGGGCGATTATGCACACCGTAAACTTCACGCAATACATGGAAGGTTTGGCGAACCGATGATCCATTTTGATAATAAATTTTCACAATTTCTACGCATTGCTGAATGCTGTAACGTTCCATGGCTATTTTCAATAACAACTGCAACCACATGAAAAAAAATGACTGCTGTAACTCAGTAACAACGGCAGTTATCACATGTTAAAGATAGGACACTCTTGTTGAAAGACCCTTTATATTAGTTTGTAATTATTTTTTTTATCACAAAAAGTATATGTTTGTAAACTTTTGCCAAATTTGTGGCATTTTCTGTTCATGCTATTTTAAATGACATACTATTTTTCTTCTTTTATGTAAAATGTTGTTTTGGGAGCACAAGTTGTACCTGTTTAGAATTCATGTTGTAGTGATACTTTGCTGTTTGGAGAGTACGAGTGTCCACTGTCCTAAGACATACCAGATGGGATGTAAGCCAAGGGGAGCTGCTACCTGTTGTTTGTTACCTGCACTTTATGTGGCAAAGGGGCCACTTTTTGGGGTGCAATCCAAGCCAGCGATTGCCCCCTCATCACCATCATTGAATTACGTTGCCAGTGAGAAAGGATGCTGCAGCTGATATTTCTTTAGTATGGGTGATGTTGGAGGTTTACTCATAAACAAATACCTCAAATATAGTGCAGTGTAGATACAGTTTTACAGTGGCAGCAATGTACAATATGCGTGTGCGGGGCTCACTCGGAAACTTGTAATATACATGTTTGAACAAATATAGTTGGTGGCACTCAAGACTCCATGATTACCTTATATATATGACAAATATGTTAATAGGAAATAAGACACTCAACTCCGTTTGATAAACATTTCTGCTCCATTACGTAATTTCAAACATCAAGATGCTAACCTTTGTAGAAACAGTTTTGCTTATCCTTATGTGAAGTATGTTGTCTATTTGGTTTTATGTATTTTTTTTATGCCTTTTTGTTTCGACAAGGACGTCGACTTGGGTAGCTAGGGGGAGATGTGGTGTATGGTAACATTGCGAAAACATGTGGTGTGGCAATCCTGTCTGGTTGAATCATGGGTTGGCAGTGTAAACAGGTGGTGACATAGAAGGGGGAGGGGTTAACTGGTTTGTTTTGAGGTAATGTGTAGCTTGCTTCCTCTTTCCTTTATACCAAAGCCAGGGAAACCCTAGACCCTGGCTAAAGTCCCTAAGTTTAATGTCAATAATTCTCAAAACTCTTGAGAACCTAATAGATAGGCATATAAGAGGAGTATATATCCTCTGCACTATAATGAGCATGTCTATCATACAGGCACATCAACCGAAACTGCCCTTTTTCAGGTCACTTTTAAACTGGAAGAGACGATTCGGAAGAGGTGGCACCTGGTACCTTCGTTGACATTGAGGGTGCCTTTGCTAACACCTCTCTCAATGCAATAACTACTGCTGCAAGGAAACATGGAATTGATGAAACCTGCTGTCAGATTCAATCCATGTTGAGAGGCAGAATAATTCATACAAGCCTCATGGATAGCAGCCTAGCTACAAAGGTCATGAATGGTTGTCCACTGGGTGGGGTGTTATCACCCCTACTATGGAACCTGGTGATTGATGGGCTACTTGTTCAAAGAATAACCTAGGCTTTGATATCATGAGCTATGATGCTGATATAATCATCATAGTTCGAGGTAAATACACAAGAACAGTCAGGGAACTTATGCAGTCGGCCCTGAATAGAAAATGGGCTGTCAATGTGGGCTTAACTATTAGTCCTCGTAAAACAGCCATAATACCATTTACCAGAAGAAGAGACATGAAAGGATTTGAACCTCTGTATCTTCAGGGTGAAGAACCTAAAATGTTTGAGGGGGTCAAATACTTGGGAATCACTTTTGACTCCAAGATGGACTGGAACCAGCATTTCAAGAAAACAACCTTTGAAGTAGTTAGACGCACACATGGTAAAAGATATGGTCTAAGACCTGCTATGATCCATTAGATATATACCAGGATAATCATACCATCGATAACACTGGTCAACATTGATTCTGTGATATAAAGGAAAATATGTGACTAATGGAAATTAGTGCCCTGATTTAAAAAATGAAGTCTGTTTTTAGCTATGACATCTAGTTTTTATATGTGCATATAGTCTATGGGGCTATATTCATTCAGCTTATACAGCTTACTGCTACGTTTCATTACGTTATTCTAAATCTGTTATTGATTTTCCTCCTAATTGGCTCACTTCCGTCCTTCCTTATCACCCAGATGTTTACATTTATATTACCAGCACTTACCAGTTTTGTTCTATTCGTCAGGTCTGTCATCTTGTGAGGTATTTATGTTTGCATTTACAGCTATCATAGATCCCAACTCCAATTGAGCTGAAAACTTGCGTTAATATGTGCCTTCGTCTTCTATATATGTGGTGCTAAAATAAAATTCTACATTAGGATTACGCAGGAGACAGTGCCTACAAAGTCCTCAGAAGTTTTGTTACATTTGTGGGTGTTACGTGTTTGATGGGAAAGTACGTAAACTAGACTCACAAACAAACTATATTACTCATATTTCAAAGAGAAAGCTGGTGATCAGGATAAATCGCATTGCATGTAACAATTGTGTTGAGAGATTACGTAATTGGTATGAATGAAAACGGAAGGCAATGCCATTTGCCAAACCAATGATATGGAGAGAGCAGCAATCACCATGATGATTGTTACTTTGACATGTGGACGTTGCTGGCTACAAGAAAAACAATAAGGTAGGAATTAAATATCAAAAGCTGAACTCAGCTACACGGCCTATTCCTCATGGGCCTGAACTACCCATACCTACACCACCAGCAGACCTCAATTTTAGTGAATCTGAAAGCAGCTCCATGACTTCCAACAATGAGTTGGTTTCTGATCCATCAGAAGACTTTGACAATTCACCAAAAACAGTTAAATCAATTTGAGTTAAATGATTTAGTGAGGGATTTAGGACTCACAAAATAAAAAAGTAAATTACTGGGCTCAAGACTAAAGGAGAAGAATTTGTTGTCACCTGGCGTTACATTTTCGTGGTATAGGAATCGCGAAATACAGTTCCACAAGTACTATGCAGAAGAAGATGAATTTGTTTTTTGTGTGGATCTTATTCAACAGTTGGGCAGGGAAGCATATGAACCAAGTAACTGGCATCTTTTTATTGATTCTTCCAAACAAAGTCTTAAGGCACTATTACTTCATAATGTCAACAAGTTAGCTTCAATATCGCTTGCACATTCTATGAATCTAAGAGTGTCTTATGAAGCTCTGAAGTGTGTTCTTGAGAAAATTAAGTACCGTGACCATGAGTGGCAAATATGTGGCGACTTGAAGGTCTGTCACTAGGACAACAGGGAGGATACACAAAATTCCATTGTTTTCTTTGCGAATGGGATAGTAGGGTGGGGGACAAACATAGAGAAACTGACCAATGGCCTGAGAGGCAGCAACTGGAATCCGTCAAAATGTTGATTGATCGTCAAAAAAATTCTACTCCCTCCATTACATGTAAAACTTGGCATGATTAAACAATTCGTGACCTGACAACAGTTGCCCTTGCTTCCAGTACTTATGCACAAAGTTTCCATCATTGTCACAGGCTAAAATCAGAGAGGGAGTATTTGATGGACCACAGATAAGGAAATTTATGAAAGATGTTAATTTTATCAGCTCTATGAATGGAATTGAAAAAGATGCGAGGAACGGATTCAGAGAAGAAGTTTATGGGCAATGTGAAAGACCCTCAATACAAAGAAATTGTCAGAAATATTTCCTCAAGTCACATCTTGACTACTTCCCGTCAAATTTAACAGCTATCAGTGAAGAGCAAAGTGAAAGGTTTCACCAGAACCTGAAAGATGTTGAAAAACATTATCAGATACATTAGGACGTATATATGATGGCCGATTACTGCTGGTGTCTAGCACACGACGAGCTTACCAGAGAACACTTGAGAAAATCATGTACATTAAAGTTCCATGGAAAAAGAAAAAGGGGTACACAAGATAACTAACATACATTCTCAAATTCAGGTGAACTTTCATGTTATTCTTCTTTATTTTCTTTAAAAGTTGTATGTGAGTGTGTAATATTTTTGCAAATTTTACAACTATATTTTCATTGAACATTGTCATATTGCCAAAATGAGATGTGCTACAGAAAAACAGAATTCTGCGCACTGAAATTTGTAAAAGTTGCCTATATTTAATTGTATTGCAGAAAAAAGTTTTTATTTGTAACCTAGTATAAACTATAAAGCACTGACTTGGTGGCCTAAGGTCCTTCAAACAGGCTCTAAAAATCAACTAAATATAGTTCAAAGAACAGCATATATGGCAGTTACAGGAATCATGGAAACAACTCCTACTGCAGCAATGGAGACACTCTTCAATCCGACTCCATTGCATTTACAGTGGAATCTCGTTAGCACGTTCCTCATTAACACGTTTTCCCATATATTACGTTGAATTATAAAAGTTTTGGAACCAAATGCACCAAATGTAATAAATATAGTTTGTTTAGTACACTTTCTTGGGCCCGCTTACTATGTTCAAAGCTTGACATCCTCATTCTCTGTTTTGGCAATCCTTGGTCGGTCCAGTGGGAGTAGGCTCTTAACATGTTCAAAGTTTGATGTACTCATTCACTACTTTGGTCAATCCTTGGTCACGGGGTGGAGACTGGCAGTCAATGAGATGCATGTATGTACATATTTGTGCGGCAGGATAGAGAATGCTTTAGCTTGGCATGGTCAACACCAATGATAGTTTCTGCAGTTGAGTGTTGGCCAAACATACGTAGATTATATTTTGACTTTTTGTTTGCAATGGATAAAACGAAAATGTGGCAAATAACCAACAGTGAAAAACTGAAAATCCTTGAAGAAGTATATCGCAAATGAAACATGTGGATATAGTATGGAAGTTAAACATTCTTCCCTCAACCTTAAACACAATTGTCAGCAAATGTAAACTGATTGAAACTGCTTTTGAAGAAGGGAAAAATGCTAAAACAAAAGATTCCTCTTGGAAAGTAAGATCAGAATATGCCAAAGCTACTATCTTCTACTGTACTCATTGTAAGATGATGCAAGCTTGTCATTTTGCTTTTTTTTTAAGCAGAAATTGCTATCACACAGCAAAGCCACTTTTATCGCTTCCATAATTTGCAGTTTAATCTTCTCAAAAACATTCACTAACCTCAAAACTTGCTTAAATTATATAGAGAAACTAACAGGTGTTTAACAGGACCAACATAACAGCTTGAATTCTTGGACGTGTATCCAATTCAATCTCAATACATATTGAATTTGATGTGGAAACACGGATCGTATTCAGTATGGAATCAATTTCAATTCACCATGGAAATATAGTAATTATTAGATTTTATTACATAATTATGTTCTTAAATTGCATATTTTGTTTTTTGGTTAATACGTTTTCCTATCTATGATGTCCAAATCTTTGGGTCCCAGCAAAAACGTACTAATGAGATTCTACTGTAATTATAATGGAGGCAAGAGTGGCACTCTATAGACTGCAACATGCTAAGCAACTGAAAATTCCTGAAACAAACTCAGGTTTGCTAAGAATTAGGAAATACATAGGACATGCAGCTTTATAAATGCCATTAGACAATATAATTCCAATTAAACACTTTATAAAGAACTTCAGGATCATTATTGATCCTGAATGTTGGACAAATAAAACTCTGGAAACTCCTGAGGAAACTTTGATGTGGTTTACAGACAGCTCAAGGATGGTTTAGGAACAGGATCCAGAGTATATGGCATAAGACCAAGGTTCAAAAAGTTTTTTTCCTTGGGTGAATATGCCACTGTTTCTGAAACAGAAATTTATGCTATTTTTCAATGCATATAAGAAAACATAAGGAGAGCTTACACTGGCAAACAGATCCTTATTTTCTCAGATAGCCAAGCTGTACTTAAGGCTCCAAGTAGTCATAACGTAATGTCAGGACTGATTTTTAAACTGCCTAAACATGCTCATAAGCTTGGCAGAACAGAATAAAGTTCAACTCATATGGGTGCTGGGTCATAGTGGCATGGAGACAAATGAAAAAGCTGATGAACTTGCAAGACAAGGGGTAGCTTCACAATTCACTGGGCCAGAGCCGGCTGTAGGAATATCTCAGTGTTTAGTAAGAGAGGCTATTAAGAACTGGTCTAAAGAAGAACATCATAAAACCTGGCTTAAACCTCCAGGAAACAAACATGGAAAACTATTTATTAGAAAACCATGTAAGAAAAGAGCTGAAAGCTTACTTAAATGTAACAGACTTCAGCTGAAAACAATTATTGCATTTCTCACAGGACATGCTCCTATGAAAAAGCATTTTAACACGATGGGAGTGTTTCAGAGTAACTTAAACTGCAGATTGTGCAAGAAAGAAACTGAAACAGACCAGCACATTATATGCTACTGTGAGGCCTTGCTTACAGGAGATATCTTGATTTTGGGAAAAGGTTTCTAGAAGCAGAAGAATTCGAAACCATATGTGTTTCGAGACTATTTCCCGGTAAAGGGTGCAGGCATAATGAATTGGTTTTAAAATGATACAAGTAGCACACCAAACGCAAGGCTGAATTGCATCCGGAGCAATGATGGAAACCTGTATTGAACAAGACCAGACCAGATGAGACTACATTCAGTTCAGCCAGTAATTCTGGATTAACAGCATTCTCGTCAGGGTTCACCAACTGTCAGCCAATTTAGCTTGAGGGACATCATAGTAATACTTCGTCAATATTTGCCCCTTAATGACATCACACCCAACTGATGGTTCATCAACTATGACAACTCGTTACATAAGTTTTTGAAGGTTGGCAACAGTAAGGTTTGCTATGTCCTTTTTCATTGCCCGAGACTGTAAAAACAAATGATAAGTGCAACATGGTTTAACCCATAGCCATTGTCACCACGTAGAATGCCTTGTAGTCTCCCTGTCTCAAACAGCATTCTCAATCAACCGTTGTCAAATATGAAGCTGTCATAAACAGAATCTGGCCAGGGTGACACAACAATAAGTAATTAGTAAACTTCCTTTGCAAACCATCTGAATATTAAGGAAAAAATATGACTGTTTCTATGTATTTCTGCATTATGCCCATTGAGTGACAAAATGGGCACACGAGTACACTAATAGCGACTACAATGCCAGGAAAATTTGTAATTGCATAAAATTCTTGGATCACTGCAGTAACCTCTTCACCTATCGGAAACTTAACACATCATGGCAGTAAGGAAGTGATTACTTCCGACGCTTTCTTCATGTACCTGTGCACTGTGGATTTTGAAACTTTGTTGCAGTCACCATATGAAATGACCCTGATGAAATATCTGAGTGTTAGCAGTAACTGCTGAATCGGTAGAAATGGTCTATCAATTTCTGTTCATAGAATATTGTAGTCTTGGTTCAATTTCTTTCAATATTTTCAACGCTACTGTTACATCTGTAACGAGTCACAAATTTTACATCATAAATTCTGTAATGTTAAAGGGTATGAATATCTCATGAATGTATAATAATATGTAATAGAAACGTAATGTGATGTTAATGTATATACGAGCAGCTTACACATTTTAAGGTAAGCATCTTAACTTTAAACTTCCGAACAAGAGAAAGCTACCAGACATAAATCTAACAGAAGTTTTATGCAAGAAACGCAAAAATAGTCACTAACAGATTTAAAGGGACAGTTGGAAAGCCGACGTTCAGATTTCAAACAATTTTAAAAGCTAGTGTTTAGATAGAGGCCAATGTTACGCCAGGCAAAGAACCAGTAAAATTTAAGTGTAGATATTTTTTAAAATAAGGAAATAAGAGATGCCAAGCAATGTAGCATCTGTAAAGTTAGTTCACTGTGCACTGTTGGAGAATCAAGATGTGTAAGATATGGTGCTTGAGTAAATTTACTTAAGTTTGCAGTAGATTGCCGTACAGCATAATATGTGAATTCGTAACATGTACACTTCCAGCAATAAGCTGATATATAATTCATAATAAAATTATCCCCTCATAACTTATTTAATTTGTGATAGAAATAGTAACTCTGATACTGCTCAATTAAACACATATATCACACATCACATTACCGAGTGCAAAATCTATTATGGATATACACTTTTTATGATTGCTTAAAGATTTGATTAATTAAACACAAAGTTGACCATATTACGGGTGATGTTATCATTCCCATAGTCTAGCTGTACACACTGATAAAAAGAGCATAAGTCTGTTGAGTATAGCCAAGGCCAGCAATAAGTACCCAAAACCTAAAACCCACACCCTTCATCAGATTCACCGACTGCAGCTTAGACTGACATCCTGAGGAACAGAGATGTCGAGGATCATCGGAGCAGCGCAGCAAACAACAGGTAATGCAACCTGCAGCACATGAAGTAGCTACAAAATCGACAGAGTGAAGCAGCTACAAAAGTGCCGCCCAGAATGTGGAGCGGAGCAGCTAGAATGCATCAAAAACAAGTCTCAAAGCAGTTTCATTGCATAATAGAAGTGAATTTCCCTTGATTCCAGTTGCGCATAGGACAATCTTAAATCCATTTTAGAAAAAATAAATACTTGGAACACAATGGCTACTGTGTGGAACTAAAAGTTTGTGGTATCCTACATGGCCACCAAGGTGGGTATATCAAATTTGTTTTTTGTGCTAATGGGATAATAGATGTAGGGACAAACACTGGTCAATGAAAGAATGGCCTGAGAGAAAAAAATGTAATATGCACCAGTCTAGTTCAACCCAAAAAGATGCTATTGCCTCCACTTCATATTAAACTTTGTATTGAAGCAATTTGTCAATCACTAGACAAGGATGGCTCGTGCTTCAAGTATTTACACCACAAATTTAGCCTTGTCTAAGGCTAAAATAAAAGAGGGTGTGTTTGATGGACCTCAGATCAGACAGCCAATGAAGAATAATGACTTTTGAATGCAGTATGAATGATCTAAAACTTCAGGCATGATGTGTTTTTAAGGAAGTTATCAGTAACTTCTTTGAAAATATAAGAGATATGCAATTCACTTCTTTCACTCTCACCGTCACTACTTTCCACATATCATCATGAGTGATGAGCAAGATGAAAGATTTCATCGGAAAATTAAGAAGATGGAAAGACGATGTCAAGGATGGTGGAACAAAGCAATGCAGGTGGACTACTCCTGGTGCTTGAAGAGAGAAGTTAAGCAAGGAAAATGTGCCGTAAATCATCACAGCCTTCCTTCCAAGCAAAGAAAAGATGATCTTCAGAGAGAGACAAATTCTTTTTTTTAAAGTTATGCATGTAGCCAGTTTGTGGTATAAGATAGGATTATGGCGTTTTAATTCTGATTTTATAATTCTCTTTATTTCACAAAAATCTACTTGTTTTAAAATTCTGTTTGCAATTTGTTTAAAAACCTTGTGTAATAGGGGAAAACAGATTTCAACATTCAATTTAGGATGCCAACGTTAGTCAAAACCACCATTTACAGTTAAGGCAACAGAAAATAATTCCTTTTGCATGGCATGTTATTAATAGAGAATGGATTATTAGATATATAAATAAATACTTTTCTGCTTAAAGTTAAAAGCATGAGACTAAGTATAAATGTTGAATATGACATCACTATCACAAATACAAAATTTTATTTCACATAAAAATACACAAACTTAAAATAAAAATATGTATTTATTTAAAGGTGAGTCGGAATTGTAACACTAACATCACTTAAGTTTACTCACTTAACATGTTTCGGGAAACCGTTGTTCCCATCCTCAGAAGGTTATCACGACTGGCCCGTGTTGTTGGTGTTTCCGTTTTTTGGACTGGATACTGTGGTGGCATCTTGTGGTGGAGAAATGTACTTCCAGAGAGGATTTGGTGGCGGCAAATCAAAATTCATTAGATGTGTGTTGTGTTTTAGAATGGTGATCTTCTCCCATGCATCTAATTCGGCTGCAAATTTGGCTGGTTTGACTAATGTAATATTGGGTTTGATGTTGTGATTAGTGATCCAAAAATGGTGTGAAACTGCAGATTTGTCCATTTATTTGTATTTAATACATCTCATGTGCTCCTTTAGCCTAGTTTCTAGGTTTCTTTTTGTCTTACCTATGTATACTTTATTGCAATCTGAACAATTGATTTTATAGATTCCAGCTTTTTTGTCTTGTGGAATGGGGTCTTTTAACTTGTTACAAAGTAATTTCTCTATGTTAAATTTGTTCTGTGGAGCTAGGCTGATGTTATGTTTCATGAAAATCTTCTTAAATTTGTGAAAAGTTCCTGGGTGGTATGTGAATTTCTTGAACTTTAGCTCTTTATCTTGCTGGCTGAGATTTGTTGTGTTTCTGATGTGCATCTGTCGTTTGAATTTTGCAATTTTTTTGTCAATAGTTGTTTTGTTGTACCCATTATGTATTGCTGTGTCTACTATATGCTGGTATTCTAACTGGTATTCTTTTTTATTTAAGGGGGTATATACCAGTCTATGTGTTAGGCTGTTTAGTACTGCATGTTTGTGTGTGGTTGGATTGAAACTCTTATTTTTTATGTAATTAGTAGAGTGTGTTGGCTTCCTGTATATGCCAAAAGTTAGGTTCTTTTGTTCTCTGATGATTTTTAGGTCTAAAAATGGTAGCATGCCTTCTTTTTCTATTTCTATAGTGAATTTTATTGATTGGTTCTGTAGGTTTAGTAAGGCTAAGGAGTCTTGTATGAATCTGTTAGGGACAACAGCGAAGATGTCGTCAACATATCTGTGCCAAACTTTAAACATGTATGGAAAGGAAGTTGTTATGTGTGTTTCTAAGTAGCTCATAAATAAATCTGCCAAGAAGGGTGAAAGTGGGTTGCCCATGGTTAGACCAGTTGGTTGTTGATAGAACTTCTTATTGAAACTAAAACAATTTTGTGCAATGCATAAATTGGTAAGTTGTATGAGGTCTTCTATTTCTTCTTCAAGTAGGTTAGTCTGCTGTAGCCATTTCTTTAATTGACGCAGGAGTTGATCTGTAGGAACACTTGGAAATAGTGCAGTGACATCAAAGGAAACTAATCTGTCTTCTGGTTCGAGTTCCAGGGATTTTATCTTCTGTATTAAATCTTCTGAATTCATTATGTTTTTGCTATTGAATTTTGGTAGTGAAGAGAATCTCTGTACTAACCATTTTGCCAGTTTGTAGGTAGGAGAATCAATATTGCTGACGATTGGTCTCATCTTATTACCCGGTTTGTGTATTTTAGGTAGAGCATACATTCTTGGTAAAGTGGGGTGATCTGGTTTTAATCTAGATTTATCAGTGTCTGTTATAGTTTTGCTTTCCTGGATGGTTTGATTGAATGCTTTTAAATGTAATTTTAATGGGTCTTCTTGAATTTGTATGTAATTTTCTTGTTGCAGCATATTTTCTACTCTGGCAATATAATCATCTTTTTGCAGTACAACTAGTTTATTTCCCTTGTCAGCTTTTGTGTATACTACTGGTTTTGATTTTAATGTTTTGATCACATGTTTGGTTGGGAAATTGTTATGTTTATCTGCTTGTATTTCTTGGAGAACCATTTCACATTCTTTTTTTATAGTGGTTTTACTATTTTCATTTAGGTTGTAAGTAGCAATCTCAATGTCTGCGACTATTTCATCGGTTGTTTTTGTGTAGCCAACACATGTTTTTAGGCCAAGGTTTAATACCGATAATTCTGCTTTGGTGAAAGTTACATTTGAAAGATTAATTACGTCTGGGTATGACGTCATTTTTTCATTTTTTTTTTTTTTTTTTTTTTTTTCCATTTTTTAGGTTAGGTTTATATGAATGTTGCTTCCGGCGTAGTATGTCTAGTTTTTTCTTTAATTTCAGCGTTTTTGTTTTCATCCTGTAGCTAAGAATAGTGAGGAATTTTGATTGCATGTTTTGCCAAAGTGGGTAGCCGAGTGTGTCCGTTAATTTAAGGTGAAGAGCATATAATTCCAGTTCCAATTTTTGTAATTTTGCGTAGTGGTTGTTTCTCTCAATTATTATTACTTTTTTATCGGCTGATGTTTGGTGTTTGCTGTTTTTGTCATATTTTACAATTCTCCTTACAAACTTTGGTGTGACTTTGTTTTGTATGCATAGGTTTAAAAAACGGATGTCCGCAAATGTGTTTTTTCTCTTTTCTTCAATTTTTTGGTATCTTTTGATGTCACTTTTTATTCCACTGAAATCTGTATTGAAATTTAGGGTTTCTAATCTTACCTTGTTTTCTGCCATGACTTGTATCTTTTTTTCAACGTGGTGGCCAATTATAACTTTTGCTTCTTGAGACTTGTTGGTCTTAAATTACGTTGATATTGTAATGAAAAGAAGCTAGAAACAGTGATGTGTATTGAATTTATTTAAAGGTGAGTCGGAATTGTAACACTAACATCACTTAAGTTTACTCACTTAACATGTTTCGGGAAACCGTTGTTCCCATCCTCAGAAGGTTATCACGACTGGCCCGTGTTGTTGGTGTTTCCGTTTTTTGGACTGGATACTGTGGTGGCATCTTGTGGTGGAGAAATGTACTTCCAGAGAGGATTTGGTGGCGGCAAATCAAAATTCATTAGATGTGTGTTGTGTTTTAGAATGGTGATCTTCTCCCATGCATCTAATTCGGCTGCAAATTTGGCTGGTTTGACTAATGTAATATTGGGTTTGATGTTGTGATTAGTGATCCAAAAATGGTGTGAAACTGCAGATTTGTCCATTTGTTTGTATTTAATACATCTCATGTGCTCCTTTAGCCTAGTTTCTAGGTTTCTTTTTGTCTTACCTATGTATACTTTATTGCAATCTGAACAATTGATTTTATAGATTCCAGCTTTTTTGTCTTGTGGAATGGGGTCTTTTAACTTGTTACAAAGTAATTTCTCTATGTTAAATTTGTTCTGTGGAGCTAGGCTGATGTTATGTTTCATGAAAATCTTCTTAAATTTGTGAAAAGTTCCTGGGTGGTATGTGAATTTCTTGAACTTTAGCTCTTTATCTTGCTGGCTGAGATTTGTTGTGTTTCTGATGTGCATCTGTCGTTTGAATTTTGCAATTTTTTTGTCAATAGTTGTTTTGTTGTACCCAATATGTATGCTGTGTCTACTATATGCTGGTATTCTAACTGGTATTCTTTTTTATTTAAGGGGGTATATACCAGTCTATGTGTTAGGCTGTTTAGTATTTCATGTTTGTGTGTGGTTGGATTGAAACTCTTATTTTTTATGTAATTAGTAGAGTGTGTTGGCTTCCTGTATATGCCAAAAGTTAGGTTCTTTTGTTCTCTGATGATTTTTAGGTCTAAAAATGGTAGCATGCCTTCTTTTTCTATTTCTATAGTGAATTTTATTGATTGGTTCTGTAGGTTTAGTAAGGCTAAGGAGTCTTGTATGAATCTGTTAGGGACAACAGCGAAGATGTCGTCAACATATCTGTGCCAAACTTTAAACATGTATGGAAAGGAAGTTGTTATGTGTGTTTCTAAGTAGCTCATAAATAAATCTGCCAAGAAGGGTGAAAGTGGGTTGTCCATGGTTAGACCAGTTGGTTGTTGATAGAACTTCTTATTGAAACTAAAACAATTTTGTGCAATGCATAAATTGGTAAGTTGTATGAGGTCTTCTATTTCTTTTTCAAGTAGGTTAGTCTGCTGTAGCCATTTCTTTAATTGACGCAGGAGTTGATCTGTAGGAACACTTGGAAATAGTGCAGTGACATCAAAGGAAACTAATCTGTCTTCTGGTTCGAGTTCCAGGGATTTTATCTTCTGTATTAAATCTTCTGAATTCATTATGTTTTTGCTATTGAATTTTGGTAGTGAAGAGAATCTCTGTACTAACCATTTTGCCAGTTTGTAGGTAGGAGAATCAATATTGCTGACGATTGGTCTCATCTTATTACCCGGTTTGTGTATTTTAGGTAGAGCATACATTCTTGGTAAAGTGGGGTGATCTGATTTTAATCTAGATTTATCAGTGTCTGTTATAGTTTTGCTTTCCTGGATGGTTTGATTGAATGCTTTTAAATGTAATTTTAATGGGTCTTCTTGAATTTGTATGTAATTTTCTTGTTGCAGCATATTTTCTACTCTGGCAATATAATCATCTTTTTGCAGTACAACTAGTTTATTTCCCTTGTCAGCTTTTGTGTATACTACTGGTTTTGATTTTAATGTTTTGATCACATGTTTGGTTGGGAAATTGTTATGTTTATCTGCTTGTATTTCTTGGAGAACCATTTCACATTCTTTTTTTATAGTGGTTTTACTATTTTCATTTAGGTTGTAAGTAGCAATCTCAATGTCTGCGACTATTTCATCGGTTGTTTTTGTGTAGCCAACACATGTTTTTAGGCCAAGGTTTAATACCGATAATTCTGCTTTGGTGAAAGTTACATTTGAAAGATTAATTACGTCTGGGTATGACGTCGTTTTTTCATTTTTTAGGTTAGGTTTATATGAATGTTGCTTCCGGCGTAGTATGTCTAGTTTTTTCTTTAATTTCAGCGTTTTTGTTTTCATCCTGTAGCTAAGAATAGTGAGGAATTTTGATTGCATGTTTTGCCAAAGTGGGTAGCCGAGTGTGTCCGTTAATTTAAGGTGAAGAGCATATAATTCCAGTTCCAATTTTTGTAATTTTGCGTAGTGGTTGTTTCTCTCAATTATTATTACTTTTTTATCGGCTGATGTTTGGTGTTTGCTGTTTTTGTCATATTTTACAATTCTCCTTACAAACTTTGGTGTGACTTTGTTTTGTATGCATAGGTTTAAAAAACGGATGTCCACAAATGTGTTTTTGATCTTTTCTTCAATTTTTTGGTATCTTTTGATGTCACTTTTTATTCCACTGAAATCTGTATTGAAATTTAGGGTTTCTAATCTTACCTTGTTCTCTGCCATGACTTGTATCTTTTTTTCAACGTGGTGGCCAATTATAACTTTTGCTTCTTGAGATTGAGATTGCTACTTACAACCTAAATGAAAATAGTAAAACCACTATAAAAAAAGAATGTGAAATGGTTCTCCAAGAAATACAAGCAGATAAACATAACAATTTCCCAACCAAACATGTGATCAAAACATTAAAATCAAAACCAGTAGTATACACAAAAGCTGACAAGGGAAATAAACTAGTTGTACTGCAAAAAGATGATTATATTGCCAGAGTAGAAAATATGCTGCAACAAGAAAATTACATACAAATTCAAGAAGACCCATTAAAATTACATTTAAAAGCATTCAATCAAACCATCCAGGAAAGCAAAACTATAACAGACACTGATAAATCTAGATTAAAACCAGATCACCCCACTTTACCAAGAATGTATGCTCTACCTAAAATACACAAACCGGGTAATAAGATGAGACCAATCGTCAGCAATATTGATTCTCCTACCTACAAACTGGCAAAATGGTTAGTACAGAGATTCTCTTCACTACCAAAATTCAATAGCAAAAACATAATGAATTCAGAAGATTTAATACAGAAGATAAAATCCCTGGAACTCGAACCAGAAGACAGATTAGTTTCCTTTGATGTCACTGCACTATTTCCAAGTGTTCCTACAGATCAACTCCTGCGTCAATTAAAGAAATGGCTACAGCAGACTAACCTACTTGAAGAAGAAATAGAAGACCTCATACAACTTACCAATTTATGCATTGCACAAAATTGTTTTAGTTTCAATAAGAAGTTCTATCAACAACCAACTGGTCTAACCATGGGCAACCCACTTTCACCCTTCTTGGCAGATTTATTTATGAGCTACTTAGAAACACACATAACAACTTCCTTTCCATACATGTTTAAAGTTTGGCACAGATATGTTGACGACATCTTCGCTGTTGTCCCTAACAGATTCATACAAGACTCCTTAGCCTTACTAAACCTACAGAACCAATCAATAAAATTCACTATAGAAATAGAAAAAGAAGGCATGCTACCATTTTTAGACCTAAAAATCATCAGAGAACAAAAGAACCTAACTTTTGGCATATACAGGAAGCCAACACACTCTACTAATTACATAAAAAATAAGAGTTTCAATCCAACCACACACAAACATGAAATACTAAACAGCCTAACACATAGACTGGTATATACCCCCTTAAATAAAAAAGAATACCAGTTAGAATACCAGCATATAGTAGACACAGCAATACATAATGGGTACAACAAAACAACTATTGACAAAAAAATTGCAAAATTCAAACGACAGATGCACATCAGAAACACAACAAATCTCAGCCAGCAAGATAAAGAGCTAAAGTTCAAGAAATTCACATACCACCCAGGAACTTTTCACAAATTTAAGAAGATTTTCATGAAACATAACATCAGCCTAGCTCCACAGAACAAATTTAACATAGAGAAATTACTTTGTAACAAGTTAAAAGACCCCATTCCACAAGACAAAAAAGCTGGAATCTATAAAATCAATTGTTCAGATTGCAATAAAGTATACATAGGTAAGACAAAAAGAAACCTAGAAACTAGGCTAAAGGAGCACATGAGATGTATTAAATACAAACAAATGGACAAATCTGCAGTTTCACACCATTTTTGGATCACTAATCACAACATCAAACCCAATATTACATTAGTCAAACCAGCCAAATTTGCAGCCGAATTAGATGCATGGGAGAAGATCACCATTCTAAAACACAACACACATCTAATGAATTTTGATTTGCCGCCACCAAATCCTCTCTGGAAGTACATTTCTCCACCACAAGATGCCACCACAGTATCCAGTCCAAAAAACGGAAACACCAACAACACGGGCCAGTCGTGATAACCTTCTGAGGATGGGAACAACGGTTTCCCGAAACATGTTAAGTGAGTAAACTTAAGTGATGTTAGTGTTACAATTCCGACTCACCTTTAAATAAATTCAATACACATCACTGTTTCTAGCTTCTTTTCATTACAATATCAACGTAATTTAAGACCAACAAGTCTCAAGAAGCAAAAGTTATAATTGGCCACCACGTTGAAAAAAAGATACAAGTCATGGCAGAAAACAAGGTAAGATTAGAAACCCTAAATTTCAATACAGATTTCAGTGGAATAAAAAGTGACATCAAAAGTGATACGGTAATTTGTATCATAAATTACTCAAACGTAAATAATTATTTTAATATGAATATGTATTTTTATGTAACATTGATTTCAGAGGTTTAATAATTGTAATTATTATTGGTAAATAATAATAAACGGCTCTATTGAAACTGTTAACAATAACACAATACTGCAGCAAGGGGGTGAGTTGTTTATCGTTACCGGGAACCAGGAAGTTACGTAATGTTTCGCGCCTTTTCAGTAAAAAAAGCTTCCAGAATGTTCTATAAAAATAATATGTATTAGTGGTTTTCATTGGATAGTAAAATAGACGCTAATGTTGGCGCGTTTTATTAGCCAATAGCAGTTCATTTATAATCTTTAGGTGTATCTTAAGGCAAGCCTATAAATAGCCATGCTCGAAGTTGGTCGCCCCTCAGTTATACAAAATTCTCCGTACACTCCACGTCGATTCCGCAGTTCAACAAGATGTCGCCAATCAGTCCTTCATTTCGTTAAGTTACACGAGAAATCTTATAAAATATTCTAAAGTTAAAAATACAAAGTTGAAGTACGTGAGTTAAAAGTGATAAGCAGTTATTATAAACAGTTTCAGTATGGCGATTATCTAGATAAATCTGTGAAAGTGTTAGTGCACGTGTTCGACAATAAAACATTATAAAACACATTTCTTCACTAGTAATTTTTGGATAAAAGATTCCTTTCCGCTTCACCACCTGTAAGAAAAACATGCCTACCCAGATCAGATGATAGCTAGCCGGTGGACATTTAAAACTGATACAAATTGCTACGCCAGATGGAGTTAAACGAACCAAATAAGGAGTGACGTCACACAAGATGGCTTCGCGTGAAGAAAACACATATTTGCTCTCGTAAATTGGCTTCCACAACGTGGTGCTACAAATACACAATTTGTGCTATCGCAAATTGGCACCACAACGTGGAGCTAACTATAAGATCTTCAAGATATAATAATTTACGTAAAACAGAATACGTAAGCTATACCGCATCAAATTGGCTCCCATACGTGGGGCAGTTAAAGTGATGTAAACAAACATTTATTTGCAACATACAATTTGTTCTCTCACAAATTGGCTCCCAAACGTGGAGCTAAAATAATGTTACAATAAATACAACATTAATACAGCTTCAAATTGGCGCCACCAACGTGGGGCGAAGTGACCAGGAAAGGAAGGCAAAGTGACCAGGAAAGGAACTCGAGTAACCAGGAAAGGAAAGATGACCAGGAAAGGAACAAGAATAACCAGGAAGTAGCAGAATTAACCAGGAAAAGGTGAATGCAGCAGTGGAACGATCTACAAGACACAGATTCCGAGACAACAGGGTAAATCAACCACAAAAACATCGAGACAACGTAGATTCATCACAACACAACGCAGAAGCGAAATACAAATCTAGGAGAAGGGGGCAGAACGCTGGACATCAAAGTAACAGCAACGGACAGCATTAGTAAGGTTAGAGTATCCTAATTTTTTAAGTGTAAATAACTTTCAATGTTATTGAGGAGTGGTAGGATAAAAAGAACAATGGCTACCAATAATTCAGAGGAAATAATTATGGAGGATGAAAATGTTAGTGCAGAAAATAGCCCAGATTTTTTAGGATTTGAAGATGAAAATGTTAGTGCAGAAAGTGAGAATAGAATAGCAGGAAATGTTAATTCTGATACTAGAATGATTATGGATATGATAAAAAAGATTCATAAGGAATTAGGGGAAGCTATGGACAGGAATCATAGGAAATTAATGGAAAGTATTGGTAGGAGTAATGAGATATTAGAGCAAAAAGTAGATCAAAGCAGGGAAGAAACTGAAAAGAAAGTTATGAAGCTAGATAGTAGTATGCCAGAAATGAGAGATGAAAATGAAAAAGTAATAGTAAGTGAGATAGGAGAAGTTTCAAAGAAAATGTTAGACATGAACAGGGAAAGAGATAACAAAGAAAGTGAGGTTAATACTAAAAATGAACATGTTGATTTAGAATGTACAGAGTCAGATAGTAGAATGAGTAACATTGCAAGTGAGATAAGAGAGATAAATGAGGTTATGAATGTAGATGTAAATGAGGCGCAAGTTAATTTCAGAGGGGAAATATCAGAAATGCAAAGAAATAAATTGTACCAAGATGTTCAGAATGAAAACTCCAGTCCAGTACAGTTTAGTACAGATTTTTCAGAGTATTCTCAGATTAAAATGATTGCAGAAGAATTGAAAATGAAAGTTGTTAAAAGATGTATTGTTCAAGAAACTGTAGATTGTTTTCAAATATTATCAGGGAACGAAATTTCATATGAATACAAGAGGTTATTCATGAACAACAATTTGAAGGTTAGGTTACGGCTACGAGTAATGTTTAGCCACACACAATTTGATCCAGGAGGGTAAATAGCAATGTGATGTAAAGTAAATGCTGGATAGTTAAAGACGACTTGCAGAGAAATGTATTGGAACGTAAGAGGGTTAATTATTTATATGTCATTTGAAAAGAGAAATAAATTATAAAAAAAAAAAATAATAATTAAATTTTTAGTAACTGTAACAACATTTGAAAATTAAGAATGCAAAGATTGAAACTTAAGATGATATTAAATTAAAAGTACGTAAATACAATTCCAAGATTTAAAAATTAAGAATGCAAAGATTGAAATTTAATATGATATTAAATTAAATACAATTCAAAGAGTATTGTTAAAATAAAATTCAAAATAACAAAAAAATGGTAAAAATAATTCAAAACAAATACTTATGTAGCAAACAGAAAGGGTGAAACATTGTCTAGATTTAAGAGATGTAAATATTTGTGTTGAGGGTGAATATTTTGGTACATATGTATAATAATTACAAAAATCTTAAATGTATAAATTTTTGTCAACAACTTAATGTAAACAATTTGGTAGCAGTAAATAAGTAATTTAGGGTAAAGTATTTGCTATAAAAAAAAAAAAAATTTGTGATGTCAGATGAATATCTAAATTAATTAAATCAGAGCCAGTAAGTAGTGGCGAGATAAAACATATGTCGTGTGTTAAATACGTGTGAAGTGTAAAGTGAAAGTGATAGCGTGTGTTCCAAGATTTAGGAGACTAAAAACACAAATTATAAAATTCCAAACAAGTTATAAATATTTATAATTATGTTTCTATTGGGGCATATGATACGGTAATTTGTATCATAAATTACTCAAACGTAAATAATTATTTTAATATGAATATGTATTTTTATGTAACATTGATTTCAGAGGTTTAATAATTGTAATTATTATTGGTAAATAATAATATACGGCTCTATTGAAACTGTTAACAATAACACAATACTGCAGCAAGGGGGTGAGTTGTTTATCGTTACCGGGAACCAGGAAGTTACGTAATGTTTCGCGCCTTTTCAGTAAAAAAAGCTTCCAGAATGTTCTATAAAAATAATATGTATTAGTGGTTTTCATTGGATAGTAAAATAGACGCTAATGTTGGCGCGTTTTATTAGCCAATAGCAGTTCATTTATAATCTTTAGGTGTATCTTAAGGCAAGCCTATAAATAGCCATGCTCGAAGTTGGTCGCCCCTCAGTTATACAAAATTCTCCGTACACTCCACGTCGATTCCGCAGTTCAACAAGATGTCGCCAATCAGTCCTTCATTTCGTTAAGTTACACGAGAAATCTTATAAAATATTCTAAAGTTAAAAATACAAAGTTGAAGTACGTGAGTTAAAAGTGATAAGCAGTTATTATAAACAGTTTCAGTATGGCGATTATCTAGATAAATCTGTGAAAGTGTTAGTGCACGTGTTCGACAATAAAACATTATAAAACACATTTCTTCACTAGTAATTTTTGGATAAAAGATTCCTTTCCGCTTCACCACCTGTAAGAAAAACATGCCTACCCAGATCAGATGATAGCTAGCCGGTGGACATTTAAAACTGATACAAATTGCTACGCCAGATGGAGTTAAACGAACCAAATAAGGAGTGACGTCACACAAGATGGCTTCGCGTGAAGAAAACACATATTTGCTCTCGTAAATTGGCTTCCACAACGTGGTGCTACAAATACAAAATTTGTGCTATCGCAAATTGGCACCACAACGTGGAGCTAACTATAAGATCTTCAAGATATAATAATTTACGTAAAACAGAATACGTAAGCTATACCGCATCAAATTGGCTCCCATACGTGGGGCAGTTAAAGTGATGTAAACAAACATTTATTTGCAACATACAATTTGTTCTCTCACAAATTGGCTCCCAAACGTGGAGCTAAAATAATGTTACAATAAATACAACATTAATACAGCTTCAAAAGATACCAAAAAATTGAAGAAAAGAGAAAAAACACATTTGCGGACATCCGTTTTTTAAACCTATGCATACAAAACAAAGTCACACCAAAGTTTGTAAGGAGAATTGTAAAATATGACAAAAACAGCAAACACCAAACATCAGCCGATAAAAAAGTAATAATAATTGAGAGAAACAACCACTACGCAAAATTACAAAAATTGGAACTGGAATTATATGCTCTTCACCTTAAATTAACGGACACACTCGGCTACCCACTTTGGCAAAACATGCAATCAAAATTCCTCACTATTCTTAGCTACAGGATGAAAACAAAAACGCTGAAATTAAAGAAAAAACTAGACATACTACGCCGGAAGCAACATTCATATAAACCTAACCTAAAAAATGAAAAAAAAAAAAAAAAAAAAAAAAAAAAAAAAAAATGAAAAAATGACGTCATACCCAGACGTAATTAATCTTTCAAATGTAACTTTCACCAAAGCAGAATTATCGGTATTAAACCTTGGCCTAAAAACATGTGTTGGCTACACAAAAACAACCGATGAAATAGTCGCAGACATTGAGATTGCTACTTACAACCTAAATGAAAATAGTAAAACCACTATAAAAAAAGAATGTGAAATGGTTCTCCAAGAAATACAAGCAGATAAACATAACAATTTCCCAACCAAACATGTGATCAAAACATTAAAATCAAAACCAGTAGTATACACAAAAGCTGACAAGGGAAATAAACTAGTTGTACTGCAAAAAGATGATTATATTGCCAGAGTAGAAAATATGCTGCAACAAGAAAATTACATACAAATTCAAGAAGACCCATTAAAATTACATTTAAAAGCATTCAATCAAACCATCCAGGAAAGCAAAACTATAACAGACACTGATAAATCTAGATTAAAACCTGATCACCCCACTTTACCAAGAATGTATGCTCTACCTAAAATACACAAACCGGGTAATAAGATGAGACCAATCGTCAGCAATATTGATTCTCCTACCTACAAACTGGCAAAATGGTTAGTACAGAGATTCTCTTCACTACCAAAATTCAATAGCAAAAACATAATGAATTCAGAAGATTTAATACAGAAGATAAAATCCCTGGAACTCGAACCAGAAGACAGATTAGTTTCCTTTGATGTCACTGCACTATTTCCAAGTGTTCCTACAGATCAACTCCTACGTCAATTAAAGAAATGGCTACAGCAGACTAACCTACTTGAAGAAGAAATAGAAGACCTCATACAACTTACCAATTTATGCATTGCACAAAGTTGTTTTAGTTTCAATAAGAAGTTCTATCAACAACCAACTGGTCTAACCATGGGCAACCCACTTTCACCCTTCTTGGCAGATTTATTTATGAGCTACTTAGAAACACACATAACAACTTCCTTTCCATACATGTTTAAAGTTTGGCACAGATATGTTGACGACATCTTCGCTGTTGTCCCTAACAGATTCATACAAGACTCCTTAGCCTTACTAAACCTACAGAACCAATCAATAAAATTCACTATAGAAATAGAAAAAGAAGGCATGCTACCATTTTTAGACCTAAAAATCATCAGAGAACAAAAGAACCTAACTTTTGGCATATACAGGAAGCCAACACACTCTACTAATTACATAAAAAATAAGAGTTTCAATCCAACCACACACAAACATGCAGTACTAAACAGCCTAACACATAGACTGGTATATACCCCCTTAAATAAAAAAGAATACCAGTTAGAATACCAGCATATAGTAGACACAGCAATACATAATGGGTACAACAAAACAACTATTGACAAAAAAATTGCAAAATTCAAACGACAGATGCACATCAGAAACACAACAAATCTCAGCCAGCAAGATAAAGAGCTAAAGTTCAAGAAATTCACATACCACCCAGGAACTTTTCACAAATTTAAGAAGATTTTCATGAAACATAACATCAGCCTAGCTCCACAGAACAAATTTAACATAGAGAAATTACTTTGTAACAAGTTAAAAGACCCCATTCCACAAGACAAAAAAGCTGGAATCTATAAAATCAATTGTTCAGATTGCAATAAAGTATACATAGGTAAGACAAAAAGAAACCTAGAAACTAGGCTAAAGGAGCACATGAGATGTATTAAATACAAACAAATGGACAAATCTGCAGTTTCACACCATTTTTGGATCACTAATCACAACATCAAACCCAATATTACATTAGTCAAACCAGCCAAATTTGCAGCCGAATTAGATGCATGGGAGAAGATCACCATTCTAAAACACAACACACATCTAATGAATTTTGATTTGCCGCCACCAAATCCTCTCTGGAAGTACATTTCTCCACCACAAGATGCCACCACAGTATCCAGTCCAAAAAACGGAAACACCAACAACACGGGCCAGTCGTGATAACCTTCTGAGGATGGGAACAACGGTTTCCCGAAACATGTTAAGTGAGTAAACTTAAGTGATGTTAGTGTTACAATTCTGACTCACCTTTAAATAAATTCAATACACATCACTGTTTCTAGCTTCTTTTCATTACAATATCAACGTAAAAATATGTAATTAACATTTTTCATAATTTAGCTATTTGCACATATTTTATGCATGTTTTAACAATAAACTATATTTTGCAGTACTGCGCTTTATTTCCCCTTTTATTGTGTGTGGCAAACAACATAAGAACTTGGTTTGTCGGAAGGCAACCTTCTGCCATATCCTTAACATTATGTGTTGTCAACAGCATACTGGCATGCTTAGATTGCACCTGATTATAAACATATATACACAGGAAGGAAGTTTCACAGGTCAGAGCATTGCACCATATACTGTAGGCTCAATGGGAATCCCCTTTCGATTTGTTATTGTTACTTCAGTTGATAAGTGCCCGGCAATGCCTAGCATACACGTTGAATGATTCCTGCATTATTGCTGTTCTCGTCCAAATGCTGAAAGCAAAATGTAGTGAACGCTCTTGGTTGCAGCAGCATGTTAAAGAATTCTTAGGTACATTCAGCACATATGGAAAAATTCTGTATTGTCAATGTTGTGGAACGTCTGTAAAAGCCAATTAATGCTCCCAAGTAATGCAGCATTTATCCAGCAACAAACATGTCATTGCAGCTTCTGGTTCTACTACAAAGCATGTGCTTTTAGTTGAAACAGGACCCCACCTCACATTCAGGATCTTCCCAATGTCACAAGTTTCATTCCAATTCATGCAGATCTTTTGTTTCGGCAGATATTCCTTTATTTATAGTGAACAATCCAGAGGTTAAAACTTTTCTTGTGAAGTGCCAAACTTTGATCCTCCAGATGAACCTACTTTAAATAAACACAACCTTCCAAAGTGTCAGAAGAAACATTATGAAAAATGAACTGTATGAAAAAATGAGAAAATATGGGTGTGTGTTGATGAAACTCTAGACTCAACAGGAAGAAAGGTGGGAAATATAGTAGTTGGTGTTTTTAAAAATGAGACAGTTTCTAATCACTTGTTTTTGCTAACTTATATAAAAAAAATGATGGCAGCAAATCACATTAATGTTTCTAGGCACTTCAATGATACACATATCATGGCCAAATGGTGTTAAGTGCAATGAAGTGCTTATTTTTCTGACTGATATAGCATTTACATGCAGAAAGCTGCAGAAGCACTTTGCATCAGTTATCTGAAAATGATACATGTGACTTGCATTGTGCATGCGCTACACAGAGTGTGCAAAACTATTCAGTCCCTGTATCCCAATGTGAACAAATTGGTGTCCAATGGAAAGAAGATGTTTGTTAAGGCTCCTGTGGGAACTGATCTCTTAGGAACAGAACTCCAATATTCCATTACCACCAATACTGATTATTACTTGCCAGGAGACTTGACTTTCAGCAATGGTGTACTACGCAGAACACTTTGAAAGATTTAAATTGGTTGTAGATGAGCTGGACAAAGATGACGCTTCATCAATAGAGATAGTTCAAAAGTGACAGTTGCTTAAGAAATGACATGGCATAAATTGCTACTGATTTGAGTTTCTTGTGTGATTCCATTAAAAAACTAGAAGCAACAACCAATCTCTTACCAGGAAGTGTTAAAGAAATCATTAATGTAGAAACAAACATTAACTCACTCAATGGCTTAAAAATGCAAACTTTAAAATACAAATTCAAATCAGTGTTTGAAAACAAATACTGGGTTTCAAATCAAGGGACATGCTGCCCAAGTTCTAGGAGGCCATCAAGTAGACATTGGGAGTTCAAGTGCTAGTGATGTGCCTCTTAAGCAATGAGAAAGAGTCACTTCATGTGATGTAGAACAATCATTCTCCCAATACCAGGCAATGCTCCGTGACAACTGGCAGAGTTTTCTAATGGAAAATTTAAAGAAGGTGTGTGTTATGCACTATAATTCCACAGAATGTTCAATTAATTGACATGCCATGTCATTAATTCCTTACTGGCGAGTTGTTAAAACACTGCCTTTTATTATAACTTGTTTTATTATGGAAAGTGAAAGAAAATAATTTTTGGTTTTTAGTAAATATTTTAACCCTTTGATAAATATATTCTCAAATTTTAATGCATAAAAATTAATAAATTTAACTTTTTTAGCATTTAAAAATCTGTTCCATACTATGAATGTTAAAGGAAATGAACACTATTGCACACAAAGCATTTGTACTACTACTACTTATTATGTAATAAAATTTCATTTACAAAACATGAAAAGCAATCTAAAAACTTAAGTTCCATACTATATTTCTTATAAATTATGATCAAACACTGATGAGGATATTAAACAAAATCTTCCCGAAATTTTCTACTGAAAATGAGATTCTTACTTTACAATGCATACAGTGTTAATTTAATCAGAGTATAAATCTACTGAGAGCCTGTACTGCTTCAATGAGCTTTTTCTAATCCTTTTGTCTTTCAATAATCTTTCAGTATTAGTGCTCATGTTCTAACTTGCACACAAATGAAGAATACATTTTAAGTTATGGTCAGATACTTGACTTCTGTATTAAGATTTACATTTCATCACCATTGATAACTTTTCACATAAATATGTAGATGCAAACATGCTAAGACACTATGCAGCAAAACAATGTAGTTGTCGGAAACACAAACAGAGAAATGCTGTAGAACATACTCAAGATTCTTTCTATTTTGGAATTTATTTTCAAGCTCTATGTCATTCTGAAATCTATTACTTCTCATTGAATGTAGTAGGAACAGTATCAATTACCAACAGAGAAAGGTATAACAAATAATTGAAAGTAAAGCTCCAGGCCTATCATTTCTTTAAATCTAAAGTTGAATACCTGAATCAATTCTCATATGGTGTGTGCATGCTGCTGAAAGCCTTATGTTTGATGGATTAAAACACACTAGTAAGTTTTTGAAAATATGTCATGTCCTTGTTGCTTAATTGGCATTCTCACACTACCAACTTCACTTTAAATGCTTTCACCTTGCCAAAGGGATCACTTATCTGATTTTTCTTTGTAGCAAAGATTCAGTACATTCATATAGGCTGTTAAATCTGCCAGGAAAACTATCAAATTTACATCATTGAGTTCCCGTTCAGGTTTATCCTGCATCTCAAGAAACAACTTATCTTCGCTCAATTAGTAGAACCCTGGCTCAACCATCACACTTTACAATGGTATGGGAGATTACCATATTCACTTTCACATTCCTGAAGGTATTGTTTGAACCATGGATGATTCAAACCTTTTGATTGCAGTGTGTGGTTTTCACAACTGCAGACATAACATTGTTTAGCTGGATAATTTTAGCACACTTATGATGTTGATCAATTATACAACACACAGCAATATCATGATTAACTTCAGATATTTTTTCTTTAATTCATTCAGCAACTCCATTGTTAGTCCCTACCATGGAAGATGCTCTGTCCATTGTCGAAGATACAAGATTCTACCACTGGAATTAGGATTTCATACACCTCATTGCTGGGCAGTAAAACCGTCCAAACCTATTGTTCCAGGAATTATGAGATTGATTAAATTCTTCTGTACCTGGAGATTAGCATTAACACCCCTCACAAAAATGATAATTGATCGGTGTCAGAAATGTCAGTGTTTTCATCTAAGACCAATGAAAATGCTATGAAGTTCTTACACATGTTTACAAGCTGTTCACAAATAGTCAGCCACATCCCCAATGTGGCGTATTACTGTACTTGGACATAAATTGACCATCTCATATTCATATACTTGACTTAGAAATAGTTCTCCAGCTGTTATCATTAAATAGTCTTTGAAACATTGTCCATCAATCTATATGGACACAGATGCTTTGCAATCTCTAGTATAAATTTGAACCTCAAGCACACTGCTGATTCACTGACAGAATGCTCTTCTATTTCACTTAAATTAGTTTTTAATTGTTCTAAGAGTTTTACTCTGTCCTCTTCTTCATATGCTGTTATCACTAATACGGCATGTTGAATAATGACACTGTAAATTATACTTTTTTACTTGCTGAAGCACTTTAAAAAGAATTAAACATTTGCCATTCCACCATAATCAGTATATAGTAACAGTTCTTCTCACAGTTTCATAGTTACATACTTTCCCACTGTTATTTGCACCAGTTCAGCAACTGTTTTAGGAAATTTCTCTCTGATGTCTATTGTTAAATCATTAGCAACCTGGAGAAAACAGCAAAAAATGCTAGAGAAATTCAACTATAAGCATGTAAGAATGAGACTGAATGGATAGATGATAGTAATAATGCTCCTTTATCCTATTAAGATTAATGGAAGGTGTTGAGCCAGTAGACAATCACAGAATTTTATCTCCTTGCAAGCATGTTTGATTGCAAATGGAAAATGCAAAACAATTGGAAATGTCTGCCCTACCATAGAAGAGCCTCTTACTCAGATCCATTGTCAAAGTTATCAAGATCAAGTTTCCAAGTGAAGGTGATTAAACATTTTGCATTCAACCCAGAATCAAAGTGCTTAGAAACCTTCCTAATATCTTCAAACTCAAATCTGTTCAGTGATCTTCAAAGAGGCATTAAACCAAGTCATCCATAGAACTATTTCAGTCATTCCCTCCCTTTTTTATGAGTCCCTGAAATGAAGTAGCAAATTCATGAGTAGCAAAGCATAATTAAACTGATGATATATGGTAATGAATATGCTAAATGAACCTGGAAAAGAAAACTCAATAGAAAAGGCAACAAATATTTTAAGCTTTATACTGCAATGGGCAGATGAGGAAATGTTAATGAAAAGAAGAGTAAACAAAAACATTTAATGTGGCTTGATGAAGAATGCAGAATAAGCAAAACTATAGTGAAAGCAAATTTCGTAAGAGAATCAGGAGAAAATGTTTCCAAACACATTTATTTGCAAAGTAAGAGACATTAACATGAAATTTTAGAAAACAAGAAAAGGAATAGAGAATGAAAAATTTCACCATTATAATACCTATTACAAATGATGAGCATCGGAACAAAACTCAAGTCCACCTGCAGATGAAATGTTTTTTGATACAGATTCCCCTAGTTCGATAGTGCTGAACTGATCTGTGCAATTCATGTGTTATACACAGCACACTTTACTAACATACAATGGCTTCAAAATACAGTGTTCAGAAAGTAGTTAGTCCATTGACATGAACGGAACAAAAAGCACCATTTTACAGAAGCAAAGAATTGCTTATAAAAACTGTACATAGATGTTTTGATTGCTTTGTTTGCGCTCTGTGGAACTGCTTCCTTGATCTTGTTAGCAATATTATGTAATGCTAATGAATGAATGAATGAATGAAGAAAAATAATCTGCTTACCTCGTTCTGAGATAGTGGTGTCAAGGAAGCACTAATGATATGTTTGCTTAAGTATTACAGCATGGTAAAGGAAATAATTTTTCAGGCAACAGTACAGATACCAGAAACAGAATGAGAATGCAGGAAACAAAGAGAAGCAAAGAAGTAAAACTGAGGTGAATAGTTTGTGGCATTTCATTAAAATGTATTTATTCTATTACTCCCTTGCAAATAATTGCAGTCAAGTGCCTGCAAAGGATACCGAGATGACTTCTGTGTTGTTTTGTCTTTCATTCTAATTTTAAAAAAAATTGTGAGTAGTTCCCTTTATCTTGCATTACCTTTCAGAAACAAAAATAAAGACCCAAACCTAACAAACTTTTTGCCATCCCTCTAAACCATTCACATCTACACTGAAACTGGCAGTTCAATTTGAGAGTATATCACAGGTCCAGGCTTTAATATTCTAAAGTAGAGCCAACAAAGCACAGAAGAAGGATATTGTGGCATAATCTTACAGATGAGGTTTGGGAGTGAATGGAGATGCGAGTCTGAGCTGCACTTTTAAGTGAAGTTGTGGATGAAAATTCTACATTCTGTAGTAAAAACCAGAATTAAGAACGAATTTGATTGTTTGAAGAAAGAAATGGGCATTATGTTCACAAAAAAAGTGACAAATAAAAATTGAAAACTCACTTTTTACAAAAAAGATGTACAAAACAAAGTACAAAACTAATTTTGTAAGTGGAATTGAAACTGTTAATTCAAATACCTTTATATATTATTTTCTGCCATTTTTTCTTAATGTTCAAGATAATATTTTTAGTATAAATGGTTCAAAATGCACTAGGTTGTAAACACTTTTCATTATAAATGTGGTGTTAAACAAAAAATAATTTCGGTGATAACAGTATTTATGAAAGTGGCATTTGCAACACAGTTAAGAAAGAAGAGCTTCAAAAAGTGCTGTAAGTTTAGGAGATATCAGTTTTTCCTCTCTCCAGATAACTTCTTTATAATGCACATAGTGCTTTTGGTTCGGTGCTCCTCAAATGAAAATAATATAAACAAACTAGGACAATTACAAAATCAACATAAAACAGTGAACTTAATGTATAATGGTTGATATTCCTATACCTAAACTATGGTATTGTCTGGGGCAATACTGGGAATGTAAATTTAAACATAAACTTAATTTTACAAAAGAACACTATTAGAACAATTTACAACATGAAACCAGCTGAATCGTGTAGAATAGTCTTCCCCTCAAAACATATACTTCCATCTAATCACTTTTTATATACAAAGTTGTCTAACCAGTAGCTGAAACCCCCTTACACCGGCTGAAGAACAGTGAAATCCACACATATTCGACAAGAAATAGTAATAATATTCACAGAATATCAACCATAAAAATAAAACTGATAATCACCCTTATATTATTCACTCAATACTGTATAATTAATTACCCTCTGATATTTAACTACAGACAACACCTTAAGGAATTCTTAATCTTTAAAGGTTTACATCGTCATTCTGGAAGAAGTAACTTAAGTCCAAACTTGGCTCGTTTGAGATTATTACACTATCATACCAAGAAATGAGTTTCATATAAATTGGCAGAAGTCAGTAAGTCATATCCCTTTCCTTTTCTGAATTATGTCTATTTTGTATTTTCATTCATTAAGTCCAGATTTCGCATTTCTTAGGTAGGCAGAAATCACTTAATGGACTTAGTTACTTCTGCTTGTCATAATTATATTATGCACGCATTGTCAAGCAGAACTTGCTATGAAAAGTGATAATGTTAGGTAACTGTGTTGTGTTACAATTATCATTAAACCCATTGTCAGCATGCAGCTTGTGTATGCTGTAGCGGGAAATGGTGGGTCAACTCTTGCAGCGTGCTGTGGTAGTGTTCTTCCTCGGCTAGTGATGCTCGTCGGTAGTTGAGTACTCCATTCCTACCTAATTGCTAAGTTTCTTTAATCTCAGGTTCTAGTGGGTGAGGCAAGTTAAAAATACACTGCAAGTTTTCCCTTTATAACTGATGTTTATTTCCTTGTTCAAATAAATATGGGCGGCTAGCTTTTTCCATTTACTTTATCCCACCACTTGAATATTTATCAGGAGCCTATCTATCTTCACACGCATCCCCACCCTTATATGCACCCACATGCATCTGTAGCACCTTGTGTCGGCGTAACTTCTTGTTGCGCTGAACTGGTAACAAGTAAGAGTGCCCCCTCGGCAAAATCTGGTCTTATACAGGGCGGCTTACCCACGCTGTCCTCTACGTTTGAAAATGTAACGATGCTTCCCATTGGCCCTCAGGCCGCATTACCCAAGCATGTATGAAAATATGAGGTTCCAGAACCTTGCGCTTCAGCGTCATCATGTAGCGTCGTACCACTCTGTGCCAGGCACGGTAGTTATGAGTTCCAGGAATTCCCATTCAAATAGCTAGCGCGCCCGTTGCTTACAAATAGCTCTGTACAAAGTTACATGTTGAATGTTTTAACATTCAGTGAATTAAATTGTTACTATACAATTCTTATGTGTATGGTTCCCCTTTCATATGTACAATGTATAATATGTATGATATATCCCCTTTCAAATGTACAATGTATAATATGTATGATATATACCCTTTCAAATGCCCCGCAGCTATGTTGCTAAAATTCCAACATGGACATTTTCGGAACATAGATGAATGTCCCCCCCCCCAAAAAAAACACAATAAACAGATAATGTACAAATAAACTGCTTAAAGCTAACATGAAAAGAAGTAATGTACAATAATTAAGACATTGATAATTTCCTTTGTGCTGTAATTCGAAGTATCTTCACATTATTTTCTTTTTAAGTGTCCAGCATGACTGGTGTTTGTTTGTGTGCGGTGTAAGTTGCACAAGAAAAGAAAACATGCACTTTTTGCTCTTCGTTTTCGGAAGTAGTTTCACTATAGTCTGCTGTTCCTACTTTACCAAAAAGTGGTATTTTGGGCTCTTTTTCACTGTTGCACTGATTCACTTCCACTAGCCCTTAGTTTGCCTGTATTTCTAGGCCACTTCACATGCATATTGGGTGCCTTGCTTATCGCTAATTACAAATGTTTAGCTAATTACGATGCTAAAGTGTCAGCCGTGGTTCCTGCTCTCTGAGGTGACATGAACAAGTGTAAGAAACGAAAGAAAATTTTTAATCACTTAAAATGAACTTTCAAATTTAAATGCATTAATTGTTTTTGTTGGATATTACAGACTTTATCACAATGCATTAAATTTACTGTTTTTCTCCTTGACCGCTTCAGACATACAAATTATTGAAATGAGCCCTTATGCTTGGAATATCAAAATTAATTTACAAAATACAAGTATTAAATTCACATATTATTATTGTTTACAAAAATCTAAGTTATTGGTATACGTAAATGAGCATAACTGTTCGCTTAAATTTCATCTTATTCGTATTTTCAAATTCTTTTCACTCGCCCGTGGCAAATTTATTACTTTAACATAAAACGTAGACTGGTCAAAATGATCAACGGCATAATGCATAAATATATAAATATACACAAAATATTACTATTATATACATACAAATTATGAGAATTGTTTTTATGAAAGTTCAGCGAGTTGGAACAACTTGGTTACGTTTTGAACGGCTTTAAAAGTTGCCGATGATAAGTACCCAAATTCTGTTGTCATCTAAACCCTTTAACTGATAAGTATGTGGACCAAACTGAGCTGTTATCTCCGCTGGCACTCTGTACAGTATTCACATTTGATGATCTTCGTTGTTCCAGGCTGATGACGTCTTTTTCTTATTCTCATTATTCCTTAATAACGAAACCTTCAAAGTGTGTGTCCATTGCTTCTTGTGCCATTCTTTTTTTGTTATCGCTGATTTCTCATTTTTTTCCCTCGCTATCTTAGCCGTGCGGTCGTGGTTGTCTTGTCTGAGCCGCGAGCTCTTTATCGGCTATTAATACTTCTTGACACGGGGACTGGACCAGTTTTTCCTCACCTGGCAAGCGGTCGGCGTGCATTGTATACAGGTTAAAGTGTTCCGACCTTTCGTTAATTGCTTGCGTGTGGACATAAAGTGTTTCTTCCCGATCGTCGCCTTCTATGATAATTTTCTGTGATTCCTGATTTGCATTGATAATGTCGATCATAAATTCATTTGGTACTGTTATTGTTTCCACAAAGAACTCTTCATCAACGATTTGTCTTTCCTCGGCAGTGGGACCGCTGTGTTTGTTTAACTTTTCTTCGTCGAATGGTACTTGGATGGTTCAGCGATATGCATTTCTCCTCAAAATTTATAACAGCTCCCCAGGCATAAAAGCAATCTGCTCCGATAATTACACTTTGTTGAAGCCGTGGCACTATTAGAAAAATGACATTAAAGATTTTGTTTCCTAATTTAATGGAAAGCATGGCTTGGTGCTTTACGCGTTCTGCCCTTTTTGAAATTGCCACAGTACAATACACATTTTTGATGGGTAACAACATTATTTTAATTTTTCTGTTTAGCAATTGTTGAAAATAATCTTCCGAGCAAACAGAAATATTTGCTCCAGTGTCTAATAGTACTGTTGTAGTGATATCCATTATGTCCACCGTAATTCTTGGCGATTCATTGTTGCTCTGATTTCCTGAGCTCTTGTTGTGGTCCATGTCATTGTTGCATTTTTGAATAGAGGCAATGGACCCTGAGTTTGACGGTTTTGTTCTGTCCGTGGTACTTAAGGTGTTTACCTGCCCCTGCAAACACCTGTGCTTGGTTTCCCTGATTCTGATTGTTGCTGTTGTTAGGCTATCCATTGTTTAATTCCGGGTTTGATCCCCATCTTCTCCCGATGCTTGTGTTCTCAATGACCTGTGAAGGTACCGGACTGTGTCTTCCTGAACCATTTGAATACCTCCAGCGGCCGTCACGGTTTCCTGGGTGCACATTTCTATCGGTCGAGTTTCTGTCTCCATTGTTGCGGCTCTCTGGATAATAATGGCTCCGTCCTGAATAGTGAATGTTATTTATATTTGCTGCTCTTCGCTGTGGCCTTTGTTGTCTGTTGGGTTGGTATGGTTGCTGTCTCCTCTCATATCTTGGTGGCTGAAATCTATTCCTTGTCCTTGGTGACGTCGGGTGCTGTTCATTGTTGTATGGCGGGGCTCCTGCCCCGGTCCCCGAAAATCGTGGTGACTGGCGGCCATCTTGCGTGTAGTTGCACCTCGGTGTGTGCCACGTTGGTGCTTGTGCTAGGCCTCTGGTCGAAAGCTGTGATGAGCTCCAGCATTTTGGAAATTGTTTGCGGTTGTGCAACAATTAAACAGTTTCTGATTTGCAGATCAAAGTGGTTTATGAGTAGGGCAATTACTTCCGTGTCTGACAGTGGCGGCTCTATTTGTTTGCTCTTCTGCGCCAATTTTAGAACGTAGTCGATCAAGCTACCGTGAATGTTCTGATTGTAGCGGCCATTGTTGAGCTGTAACCTTACTTTGTTAACATCAACACTGAGTGAAGCGAACAAACAATTAGAAAAAAAAAATCACAGCAAATAGTGAACAATTACAAAACAAGATCACAGCAAATAGCTTACTTTGTTGACTTCTGTTGGTCCCCAGTAACGAAGTAGGAAAGCTTGTTTGAATTCACTGTACGATAAAGAATCCCCCAACGTGAGATGCAGCCAGTTTAGTGCACGCCCTTTTAAACATTCACGCACAACAATTAACTTAATTTCATCTGGAGTGGCTTTACGTCGAAAATATTGCTCCAATTCGCTAATAAACTCTTTAGGGTGATCTCCTTTAACCTCATCAAATATTGGAGGTGATAACTCATTAAGCAAGTGTGAATTTAGACTACTGTTAGAATGAGAGCAGGTGACCGAAGGTGTTACACTTCTAGCATGCGCATCCTGGTTACATAAATTGTGCACATTGTTGGTGGCCTCGCACGGTAACAATGGAGTGCTGCCGGGGTCCGCCGATCTTTGGCATTCATTAAGTGAACTTGGATTTGCAGTAAGTTTTAGTTCTAATCGTTCTACATTATTCCTCAATTCAATCATGTCTTTGTCATGCACTGTATTCATTGTTTGGACCACATTTCTGAGTTCATTAATTTCAAATGAATTGGCTATTTGGGATGAATTTACAACTGTCTTAACCGCCTTTAGTTCGGAATCTACCCTTGCTGCTAATGCCTGGTGGTTGTTTGCTAAGGTGTCTTTTACCTGCTCTAACTGGTTTTGCATGGCCTCGTTCTGAGCTGTTAATGTGTCCACCTGAGCAGTGACAAATTCTGACAAAGTGGCTATTTTGCCTTTATTTACAAGCAATTCTTGTTTTAATGTTACCTCTGATTTGATCTTTTCCTGCCCTAAACTGATCTGTTCTAACATTTCCTGTACATTATTTAATTGTTGATTGCTATTTGTTATGATTTTTTGTTCTAATCGTTGGCTATTTGCTGTGATCTTGTTTTGTAATTGTTCACTATTTGCTGTGATTTTTTTTTCTAATTGTTTGTTCGCTTCACTCAGTGTTGATGTTAACAAAGACTGCAGCATCTGCATTAAACTGACAGAGCTGTGTCCAGAATCTCCTACCATAATTGTGGCCTCTGCTGACGTGGTTTGTGTTACAAAAGTAGGTGGCTCAGGTAAAATGTGAATATTTTGCTGGCCCAGAGGTGGATCACTGGCTTCTCCCTCTACATGTGTGTCAGCGTTGGATTTTTCAGCCATGGTTACAATTTTGTTGTTTCTGAGCAACATGCAATGTTAAATTTCAACAATTGAGCCTGATATAGTTTATAAATTATACTTTGGTACTTTACTCAGTGTAGACTTGAAGGTCTGGAAGGTCTCGGTGCGTGGGTGGTGATTCCCTCGATGCTGATGTGTGGACTACTTGACCACGTGGTGATGCCTCCTTTAGTGAAACCACGTTGGCGCCATTTGTAGCGGGAAATGGTGGGTCGACTCTTGCAGCATGCTGTGGTAGTGTTCTTCTTCCTCGGCTAGTGATGCTCGTCAGTAGTTGAGTACTCCATTCCTACCTAATTGCTAAGTTTCTTTAATCTCAGGTTCTAGTGGGTGAGGCAAGTTAAAAATACACTGCAAGTTTTCCCTTTATAACTGATGTTTATTTCCTTGTTCAAATAAATATGGGCGGCTAGCTTTTTCCATTTACTTTATCCCACCACTTGAATATTTATCAGGAGCCTATCTATCTTCACACGCATCCCCACCCTTATATGCACCCACGTGCATCTGTAGCACCTTGCGCGGCGTGACTTCTTGTTGCGCTGAACTGGTAATAAGTAGGGCTAGGATATTTATGACCTAAAAATCACCATAATATGCACCAAAAAATATGCTGTTATGACCAAACATTTACCAAAATATGCACAATAACATAATAAATATGACCTAACAATATTAAAATGAGGTAAAATTTCTATTGTAAAATAAATTAGTAAGTCAGTTTTGATAATGAACTATTTATTTGAGAATAAAATGCACATGAGAAGCAAGCTAAACTATGCAATTTGACATTCCAATATGATTTTTATTAACATTATAGGAACATAGTTAACCTATGTGCTTTTTACATCCTCATTCTACTTCATATAAGCTCTGAGTTGCAATGCACAATGAAGACCTTGTACAAATTTTCAAATGAAAAAGATTTCCTATTGTCAGCCAACAAAGCCTTGTACTTCGAAAAGCTCCTTTCTACTTAGCTGACACAAGAGGAGCATATTTAAAATGAACAGTATCATTTGAATCCAAATCTGAATGATTAAGAGAGAACTTTTCACCCAACAAAATCATTGAAATGTAACACAGTGTATGATACCCTTCGTTTTTTTTTTCTAACACCTTGTCCATTTTCTTTGACACTTCTTTTCCTACTTTACCACAAACACCCTCTAATTTATTCACAACTTTTTTCACTTGTTCTATCTGCTTCACTAGTGGCACTTCTGATTCCTCCAAAGCAGTTATGACAGCAGGAATAAATCCAAAATTTGATTTTATGTATGAAAGTTTGCCTGAAATTTCACCATTAAACATCAATTCTTGAACTAGTCCAATTGAAGTAGCTTCACTGCTATCGAATGAATCAATGATGCTTTTCACAACGTTGAAGTTCTGGCAGTATAGTTGCAGGCATCCATCCAGGACCTCCATCTTGTCAAAATGGGAGATGGTGCAAGGGAATGTCTGGAGCTAACATCTTAAATGCTGAACACGTGAAGGGGCTTTCAAAAATACCTTTCTGACACCCCAATAAATTTGTCAACGTCACTGAATTTACTACGAACTTCTCTGCAACTCAGTGCAAGGCGTGAGCTAAACAAGTCACATGCACCATTTTACTGTACAATGCTTTTAGAGAATCGGCAGCTTTCACCATATAAGGTGCAGCATCCATTGTCATACTTAACACCTTCGGGCCATATGGCACCCATAGATCTGTCGAACAACTTAGAAATGGTGGAAAAATTTACTTTTTCTAAATGTTCACAGTTTATTAGAAACTTTTCGCTACCCAAATTTTTTTATTTACAAGCTGTTGTCTGATTTGTTGTATTGTTTTTTTGTAGCTTTGGCTGACAAAGTTCTTTCTTAATGTGGAAGAATCAGGAAGAGATTTGCCTGTGTATTTTTCTAAGAATTCACGAAATTTTGGATGGTTTAGTTTACTTAAGGGAATATCAGCACAAAGGAAAGCTGTACAAACTTCTTCGCAGAATGGTGAATAAGACTGGTGGGATTCCCCTAGGAGCATTTGCTATAGTGTTTTTTCATTTTCAATCCGTTGTACTCCACATTTGTGTTTATCTGTTGCCACATGCTGCTGAACGTTAAATGACTTCTCTGCAGTTACTCTTATGTCGCACAGTTTACAATACAGTATTTTACCATCACTTGAAAATACTTTCTCACCTTATTGAGACACAAACTTTTTTAGTATACTTGAACATTTTGCTTCACTTTAGGCATTTTTTCTGAACTGTACTGCACACGCTTACGACTTCAATAAGACTAAATACCACAATGAGTGAATTAGACACTTGTCTGCAGTCCAGGGTCCAGAATGACTTAATCAGCTATCTGCTCATAGAGTACCAATAGCTCACACAAACTCACTGATGCGTAAGGGTGAAGTCCATATTGTGAATTCAAAGGAAACAGGGAAGGAAGGTAGATACTTGCCATTTTCCAGGAAACAAAATGAGGTGCGCTATTCTGAGAAATGTAACACGGAATAAATAAATTCCACGAGAAAGTTATTTTCTTCTTGAAAGAGTGAAAATATGACGAATATGACCATTTACTTACTAAAATATGCTCTATCAGAGAGAAATGACCATATATGCAAAAATATGACTTAACAAATTAGGTTAATTCATTTCGCTGTTTCATAAGAAGCACTTATATATATTTAAAGAGCATGTCAGTCCTACCAAAAAATATATGCCCTATCATAAAAATCCTAGCCCTAGTAATAAGTAAGAGTGCCTCCTTGGCAAAATCTGGTCTTATATAGGGCGGCTTACCCACACTGTCCTCTACGTTTGAAAATGTAACGATGCTTCCCATTGGCCCTCAGGCCGCGTTACCCAAGCATGTATGAAAATATAAGGTTTCAGAACTTTGCGCTTCAGTGCCATCATGTAGCGTCGTTACCACTCTGTGCCAGGCACGGTAGTTATGAGTTCCAGGAATTCCCATTCAAATAGCTAGCGCGCCCGTTGCTTACAAATAGCTCTGTACAAAGTTACATGTTGAATGTTTTAACATTCAGTGAATTAAATTATTACTATACAATTCTTATGTGTATGGTTCCCCTTTCATATGTACAATGTATAATATGTATGATATATCCCCTTTCAATGCTCTCAGCAAGCTTTTATTTTAGTATAGGAAATGTTGTTTCTTACAGCAGAAGTGAAGTTTTGTGCACTACAAAAAGCAGTGCAAGATTAGTTTTTTCAGACTTGAAGCCAATTAATCTTACACAGTGCTAAGCATAATACAAATGAGAAAGAGTCTTTCAGCATATTGGTAAGTTATATAATTGTAAACAAATTCAGAATTACTTGGAATTATTATTTCTTAAATAACTTGAGTAACTGGGTGGACTTATTGGTCTCTAAAATTGTCAGGCAACTCCATGTATAAATCAGGTATCTGCTCCTACATCTGTTGAACCTGACCCAAGTGATACAGGAAGGTGCTATTTTACTTTAAAGAATACTGAGATAAGCAATATAAAGATCACAGAATCAGAATCTGAGTCATAATTTTCATGTATGTATGATATTAACATCAATATTCAAGTTGCTATTCTATAAATTTGAATTTCATAATTTTTATCCATAAAACTAATTAATAAATCTGTATTTGCTTTAAGAGGATAATGATAGTGATCTTTTGGTGATGCAAGGCTAGATAAGTAATACTGACCCGTCTTGGCTGCCAACTTCTGAACCAGATGGTTGCCTAAGTTCAGCAATTGTATCTACACCAATGGCTACTTCTGACTATGAAGCTTCTGCTAATGAAGACAACTCTGGCAAAATACAATCTGAATCTTACAGCAAGCCTCTCTAGTCTAGTGGATAAATATTAGCTTTCCAGTTCCAGTTCATTCCAGTAATGAATCAAATCTTATAATCCAAAAAAACAACGTAGCTAACATGAGAACACCAGCAGTTATTTCATAAGGTATAAATCTCTGGATAAAAAAATAGAAAACCACAATTTTAGTTGTTTATAAATATATAGACCATATTTGAAACATAATTTTTAGATGCTGAAGGTCCTGTAGTAAAGAAAAGGAGCAGATGAAATAAAGTTAACCCATCATCTTGGAACTGCAACATAACAAAGAAATTACAAAACTCCGACAGGCATATACTTCAAAATATGGGGAATTTAATGCAAAGACACAGACCATGCCATTTTAAATGCTGTACCGTTGTTTCTGAGGAGGAAAGAACAAAAATCTGCTCAGAGCCTTATGTAATTATATTAGGCAAAAGGATTTTATATTAAAACAGAGCAAAACTTGTTTGCTGCAGTGTCGAAAATCTAGAAAAGGTGGAAAAGAAAGAATGAATCAAAGCAATTCGTTTTCATGAAAAAGGGAGCACAAAGAAGAGTATACAGAATGTTTTTCTTAAATACACTTTGTATCAGCAGTGGACCATTAAACAAAGCCTATGAGAAAATAAATTCATCAGGTACTTTCTCATCTAGTGATCTATGAGAAAAACATGCACCAGCAAACAAACCTTCATCAAGTGATCTAGAGAAAATAAAGCAGCATATTGAGAAATTTCCTACCATGGAGTCTTATTACATTAGGAAATCTTCACAAAAGAAGTATTTGAAAAGCAAATTGTCTATTAAAAGTACTCTCTTTGTGAAGAGGAGTGTAAAGAAATAAATTAGAAAGAGCATGTTTGACAACTTACAAAATAATTTTTTGCCAAGATTATAACTACTCTTTTTTAAGCTTAAAAAAGACCGTTGCTCATTTTGCAACAGATATGAAGCTGCTCAAGGGGAAGAAAAGAAAGAACTGGAACCTGAATATATAAAACATAAGCAAAGGGAACAAGAAGCCAACCAAAGCAAAGCAAATGACAAAGCAAGAACTTCCAAAGAAGAAACATTTGTGACAGCAACTTTCAACCTACAGAGTGTCTTGCAAATCCCAGGTAGTGAAGTTGCTCCCATGTACTACAGTCACAGCTTTGTGCTTACAACTTAACAGTGTATGATGGAGCTCCACCAGATAATGCACACTGTTACACCTGGCAAGAACTAGAGGGAAAACAGGGAAGTTGAAGTTGGAACTTGTCTTTACCTTTTTGCTACCAGCCTGCCACAAACAGTTAAGGAAGTGTGTCTTTTTTCAGGTACTTGTGGTGGGCAAAACAGAAACCAAAATGTTGCTGCCCTTTTGTTGCATGTTGTTAGACCACTAACACTGATGTGACTGAACAGAAGTTTGAGTTTGGTCATTCTATGATGGAATGTGACAGTATGCATAGTACCATTGAGAACCAAAAGAAATTTGTATCGGTTTTCACCATGCATGACTGGTTAAATACCTTTCGATATGCTTGTTCTGCAAAAAAAAAAAAAAAAAAAAAAAAAAAAAAAAAAAAAAAAAAAAAAAAGGAAAAATGGAAAGGGGGGGAAAGAAAAATTACAATGTGAAAGAGCTGAAGTTTGGTGACTTTGATTTATCGGGTCTGTCCAGAACCATACTGGTTGAAAATAAAATGCTTCAGGTATGAAAAAGGGAGCCCTGAAATTCTGAACTACAGGTATGAGCATTTTGAGAGCTATTCACAAATAAATGTGTTTGGACATCCCACTGGCATATCTAATCTCTGCAAGTTGTATAATACTCCCTTTCCTTGAAATACAAGGATGTCATTGTAGTCACTTTGTGATAAAGAGGTCATTCCAGGGGAGTTTCACATGGTATTGCTCCTTGACACATTCAAAAAGTGGAAGATAGAATCCCAGAACCAAGTATCGAAAGTGAAAGTGGACCTAAAGGATAAGACAGTAATTAGTTTGGTTTGGAGTAAATTCAATTCAATGAACAAAACCTTGTAGAGTTTAGTAATCTGTTTAAAATCAAATGTTTCATACTAATATTTTCAATTTCAGCAATTAATTTTGGGTTATGTGTAGTTTCCAATATGGTTGCAAACTAATGCAAATCTTTTTATACATGTATTTTCTTTATATGTGTAATGAAAACCTTATGCTTGTATAACTGTGTCAAGAATATAAAAACTGTAAAACATGTTGCAGATAACAGCTAATACATTTATCATAAAACAATGAATTGTTATTTAGAATCCAGTGCCCTACCTATCTTCTTTAAACAGCTTTTTACTCTTCTGGCAGATGTCACTTAGTCCAATGTTTTGGAAATTTTAAGGAATATTACTGATATTTATGGAAACAAGGATTAAAATTACATCCAAAATAATGATTATAAGGTGTAGGTGTATGAAAAATATGTTTCAAGTTTAGCATAATGCCATAACCGATGTTTAAAACTAAACCATATTTTAAAATCACTATATCTCAAAACACCAATTTTGGAATTAGTGATTCCTGCCAGAACGACGATGATATATACTAGATGAAATGTAACATAATATTTACACTATTAATTGTTCCACAAAAGCAAAACTACATGTAGCTGTTTTATTTCTTTAAACTATATAATGTACCTACTGTATATAGTGAAAAACTGCATGAATTTTATATTGTGTGTGAGAGTTAGTATATTTTTAGTTATTAGACTAGTAATAAGTGAAACATGTAATAACCATTAATGCAAAACTTGACAATGTCATGGCAAAAACAAACATCACTAGGGGCGGATTTCTATGACAAGTCATATTATTTTCTTTAAAGTTATTTTATGTAATTTTGTATTTTTATATGTTTCTAAGAATAGTTATCAAAATTAAATAGCTTTTATAGGGCATATAAATGCATATTTTGACATTTTGGTTCCGTTGCATATTTACACCAAATCTACATTTTAATGGTATATCTTGGTAATTTTCACTTGAAATTCATTTATGATAATAGCCACAGAAATTATTTTTCAGAATAGAATAGAAAATGGAATTAATCTTTCTTCCACACAAGCCGTGTATAGGACAAGGTTGTAATGGTAGAATCAAACGACTGAAACCACGGAACTTCTGGTTTCTGTCTGGTTGCTCTAACCAACCTCATACCATGGCAACAAGTCAGTAGGACATTAAATTCTCCAGCTTACAAAATACTCACGCTGAAGCTTCAGGATAGAATGGAAAGTACTTACACTGAAGAATTCTTAGAAACTAGACTGGAATGTTTCCAGCACATATAATCTTTATCCTCTCTCTTTCTCTTTGTTGCAAGCTAGCAAATTTCTTCACTTTTTCTCTCTCACCCTTTTCCTTCCTCCTCCAACATCTAAAATGACTGAAAAAGAGCATATTCATTCAGTTGCTTCATGCTCTTGATCTGAGCTTCTAAGATGCCTAAAGTGAAAAGTCGCAGAGTTTTGTTCGAGAGTTTGATAAGGAACGTTCAGTGGAGTCATTTTATATTGTAAAATGTGTGAAGCAAAAGTTAGCGCAGAAAAACTTTTCACTGTACAACAACATTACAACACAGCAAAACTTAAGAATTGTGTGACTAGACATTCAGAAATCAAAACTAGGCACTGTCTGCTATTCGAAAATCTGACAAGTTCTCAGACTTCACAATTTTCGTGAGATCTTTGCAAGATGATGATTACATGCCATTTTCCTTTACAGAAATTGAACGAAGAAAACTTCAGACAATTTCTTGAAGAGTATACAGACCACCCTGTTCCCAATGAATTTACTCTCAGAAAAAACTACTACACTCCATGCTATGAAGAGACAATTGATCTAATAAAACATGATGTGGATGACAGCAAGATTTAGGTTTCAATAGACACGACTACAGATGTAAACGGAAGGTATGTTGAAAATGTAATTGTCTGCACACTGAAAGAAGACAGGCCTGGACAAATATTCCTCCTGACATGTGAAGTGCTAGACAAGGTTAATCATTCTACCATTGCAGTTCCTTTTGACAATTCAAGGAAATTGTTGTGGCCAGATGGTGACAAGAGAGAACAAGTCCTTCAATTTGTGACATGCTGCTCCATACATGGTGAAGGCAACCAAAGGACTTTAAATGCTTTACCCTAAAATGCTACATATGACTTGTGTAGCACATGCATTACAGAGAGTGGCTGAAGAAGTTTGAAGTAGTTACCCAGAAGTAGATAAATTAATATCGAACAGGAAGAGAATTTTTGCCGAAGCTCCACTTCACAGTCAGAAATTTAAAGAAGAAGCACCTTCATTGCCCCTTCCCAATCTGTTTTAATGCATTGGGGAACATAGCTTGATGCTGCAGTCTACTATTGCAACTGATTTGATATATGGAGAAAATTATAGTCACAACCATCTTATATAAAAATTGCCCAAGACTTGTTTTCAAGCACTATCATAAAAGCAGACCTGGCTAGCATCAAGTGCAATTTTAGTTTCATATCTAGGGCCATCACACAACTAGAACTTTCATGTTTAGAACTAAGTGACGCATTGTATGTTATAAAGTGCATTGAAGAAGAACTAAAACACATGAAAGGAACAATTGCAGGTAGAGTGAGTGGAAAATTACAAAAGGTACTGGAAAAGAATAGTGGACCTCTGCATCTGTGTGGAATAAGTGACATTCTTTGTGGAAACCAAACTAGTTCAGATTTAAACCACAATTTTTCTCCAAATGATTTAAGTTTGTTAAAGTATGCTGCAATTACGTTATGCAATGTCGAAAGAAGCTTTTCTCATTACAAGACCATACTCAGCGACAGCAGGAGAGGGTTCACATTCAGCAGCTTAAAGATGCTTGTAGTCACAAATTGCAACAATGCTTTTGAAGACTAGATCAGGTATGAAATAATCCTAATCTAACTAAAACGTTTTGTGTACACAATTTAAAATTAATTGCTGTCATGTCATTGATCAGTGAAAGTAATTTACTAATTAAGTAATCATAATACTTTCTCCTTTAAACAGTCCATTCTTGCACTGGAGTTTGCAGTTTAACGTTCATTGTGACAACTGAGCATTTTAGATAAATTTTATTACAAAATGTCAAATTATTATAAAATATTTTAATTGTGTATTTCTGGCAATCTGTAGTATTTATAATGAAGTTTGAAAACAACTTTGTAGAAATTTTAGACACTAAAATAAGACTAGGTATTAATAAAGCAGGCCAAATAACTGAAGAAAAAGAAAGTAAGAAAAAAAAAACTGGAATAGCTGGCAAACCAAAATAATTCTCAAAAGAATGGTGTATTAAAGAGGAAAGATTTAAGGTTATTAAATCCTTATTTAATTATATACAAAACTAAAGGGTATGTCCTAAAGAATTGGAGAAAACCAGTCATATACCACATATACAAAGGCAAGGGTAATATAGACAAAACAAATAGCTATAGGAGCGTGTGTCCAAAGTAGGAAAAATGTTGATTTTCGTTAAATTTAAAGGAGCCAAAAAAAAAAAAAAAATAAATAAACTGTTTAACCTCTTTCCTGGTATGGGAGTATATAGATTGTCTGATAAAAAAAAAGGAGCCCGGGTGACAGACGCACATAGATGTCCGACAAGAAACTGCAATATGGACAAAAGCCGTTGTTTTACATGCATTTTCGGAAAAATGGTGTTGAGAGCATGTTATCTGTAGTCTAATGTAGGGTTTTGAATAACATCAATGAGAATAATCATGCCAAGTAGCCTGTAAATCTATTCTGTGTTACATATGGCCACTTCTGAATCCTACTTTCAGATCCTAATTTGCCTTTTGAGATCAGATCTTTGTGCATTTTATGGTTATATACATTTGTTTCAGTAAGAACCTTCGTGAAAAAATCAATTAGTTGCCTATTACTTGCGAGCTGTGTATGAGGCTGTACGCCACAGGTTGTACTCTGGGAAATATATTTTATGCTGCAATGGTTTTCGGGTCTCCATAACCCTATCTCTGTACTAATACTTGCAGGAAAAAAGTCACTTTCATCTTCTTTGCGGCCGGTATCCTCAAAATCAACTTCAAAATCTGATAACGCCCATTCAATACTCGAACAAATGTCACACATCGAAAGTTCTTCAGTGTTCTCTTAAAGTTATTTTAGAAGCTCCAATACTTCCTACATGAGCTAACTTGGAAGCTATACTGCTAGTTGAAGCAATGATTTTAACTGGGAGTAATAAGTTTGCAATTCTTACCTAATAGAATGTTGCCTCATTGGTATTTACAGTAGAACCCCATTTTAAGAAACGTTTTCGGAAGCCCCGCCAAAAGTCCCATAAGTGTAACGTTATTTAAACCCACTTTTTACGAATCCTGTGTTAACGAAAAGCCCGTTTTTAACAAAATATTTTTCTTGAATTTGCGATCGTGTAACTTCTTCTGCATAGTTAGTGCATTAAGATTTTCAGAATGCAGTTAACACTACCTCCGCTTTAATGGGCAATGTTACGCCTTTTTGGATACTTCCAAATGCATTAGCCTCCACGCATCACTTTGTGTTCAGCTTTAGTTCACATTAAACTGCAAAAGTTGGCAGCTCTGCAATCATGTTTTTAAACCTGTTAGCTTCCGTATTTCTGACTTTCGAGTTCTGCTTGATTTCCGCTTCCATTTTAAAGTTCACCAGGTAGCGTGTAAAATTGTGTTGTTTTTGTGATTGCGATTTATATTTCTCATTCGAAAAAATGGCTGCTAAATGGAAGAAGGTTGCTATCTATGACAAGATTACAATAATTCAAGACGTGGTAAACAACAGCACAGTTTCTTTGACCGATATAGTGAAGAAATATGAGTTGGCTCCTTCCATGTTGCGTGGGGTACTTAAACAGAAAGATGGTATTCTGGCTGCAGAAATACAGTGCGGATCCACAGTGGAGAAGTAGAAGGATTTTCGTAGCTCTCTGTTTGGAGAAATCGAAAACATTTTAATGAAATGGTTTGAACCAGAAGAAGCGACAATGTTCCCATTGACGGAAATATCCTAAAAGAAAAAGCTTGCCAAATAGCGCTAACTTTACATGTGAACAACTTTTGCGCTTCAAATGGTTGGCTTGATCGTTTCAAGAAGCGGCATAACCTTTCATGGCAAAGCATGTGCGGTGAAAGTGTGGATGTTGAAGATGACTCCATTCAGGTTTGAAAAAAGGAGACCTTGCCTAATCTCCTCCGTGGCTACAATGCAGACAAAACGGGAGTGTTTCTCAACTTGCTACCCAATAAGACTTATACAGTTTGCGGTGAGAAATGTCATGGTGGGAAAAAAAGCAAAGAAAGGTTCACAGCTCTGCTGTGTGCAAACAGTGATGGAACTGAAAAGTTACCTCCACTAAATCATAGGAAATTAAAAAATCTGAGGTGTTTCAAAAACATTCATACATTTCCGTGCACATACGATTTCCAGAAAAGTTCATGGATGATTTCGGAAATATTTGTTAAATATCTACGAAGCCTGGATACCAAAATGGGATCTCAGGGAATAAAGATTGCTCTGGTGATAGACAGGTGTGCAGCTCATCCATCAGAGCCATCATTCTTATGGAACATATAGGTTATCTATTTACCAGCAAACTGCACCAGCCGTCTGCAGCCTTTAGACTTGGGAATTATTCGTTCTGTTAAAGCAAAGTAAAAGAAAAATCTGGTGCAACAAGCTATTTCTCTCTTAGAAAGAAAGCAAGATATGCATTTGAATACACTTCAGGCCATGCATATGTTTGTGGCTGCATGGCAGTTACTTACACCAGGGATCATACAGCATTGCTTTGGGAAAGCTGGGTTTGGTTCTTGCACCTATGTCCTCAACGAGGACAATGAGACCGAAAAAATTTGTATACAGGAAGAGTGGGAGATGCTACAGAGGGTCACAAGCATAACCTCTGAAGAGTTTGTAAGTTGTGACAACAGTGTCCTTACCTCAGAAGCATCTGTGGACGTCGTTGAGCTATGCAATGAGGCAACCAGAAAAAGACGATGAAGAGGAATCAGCAGTATGAACATTTGCGGCCGCAGAGGAAGAATTGGATGTCATAAGACCGTCCTATGCTCCTTATCTATTGATGAGGGCCTGCTCAGCAGCATTACATTGGACACAGGATTCTAAGTGCCAGATACCTGGACAGGAGGAAGCACACTACTCTGCTGGATTTCTTTAAGAAATGAAGGTTTCTTGAATGTTTTGTTTCTTTACCGAGTAATACTGGAGAATCAGCCTGCATTCATATCTAATGATAAATATATAAATCTGGTATCCACTTTCATTTTGTTGTTGCAGATTAAGCGCAAATGGCTGATCATGAAGCAGTGTTAATATCAGTGTTTTCTGTTTTTGAAACAAGTATAAATTTATAGGTATTGTAGTATTTTAATTCTTTAATTTACTGCATTTTGTTCATTAATCTTTGAATTCCTTTCTTAGTATTACATGTGTACATAATGATTTAAAATTTATGAAAATAATAGTTTTGCTATTAAAATACTTAAAAACACGATTTGCATATTATTTCTTGCAATTGAATGATCAACCTTATGCTAACCCCCTTTTAAGAAAAACCCCTATCTAAGGACAAAATTTTAATTCCCCCTGAGATTTGTTAAATATGGGTTTTACTGTAGTTCAAATACACAAAAACAAAAATCATGTGGTAAACTAGAACAGATGCTAGTATTAAGTTGCACATTTATCTATCTCAACAGCTGAAAATAGTATAGCTGACCTGGGCATAACAAACTAAGCTAACTGTGACATGTAAACACAATCATATTTAGTTCCAACCTTGTCTAAAGCAGAAATAATATATATAAAAATATACCGTCTTGACAGGGAAGAATGTGCGTGTGCGTGCGCGTGTGCGTGTGTGTGTCATATATAACAGCATCAACCACTTCTCTCCCCTTGAAGATTTGCTATATGCTATGAATTAGGTCTGCTACAAACAGGGAGCTTGAAGAGGAGAACTGAGTTACTACTCAATTTTTGAAGACTTAGAAGCTTGTAACAGTGATGTGTCATAATTTAAAATAGAGAGTTGAGGGTTGTTACACTACATCACTATAATAATCTTACTTGAACGCGTTTCGGGAGACGGCTTGTCCCCATCGTCAGCATTCTCTCTCAACTGATATTTGCCGGTCATCGTCTGGGGGATGTGTGTGGTTTGTGGTGTTCTCTGGTGCTGGGCTGATGAACCTCCAAAGGCTGTTGGGTGGCGGCAGTTCAAAATTCATTAGGTGATTCCTGTGTTTGACAATATGTATTTTTTCCCAGATGTCCAATTCATTGCTGCTGTTGATCGGTTTTAAGAGTTTTATGTTTGGAGTGATATCATGGTTTGAAGACCAGAAATGATGTGCTACTGCTGATTTATCTTGCTGCTTTTGGTAAATGCATCTCATATGCTCTTTAAGTCTTATTTCAAGATTTCTTTTTGTTCTTCCTATATATACCAGGTTACATTCATTACAATCAATTTGATATATACCAGCTGATTTATCGTTGGGGATAGGATCTTTTGTTCTGTTGCATAGTAGTTTCTGTATGTTGTGGTTATTCTGTGGAGACAGGGTGATGTTGTATTTTTTGAAAATCCTTTGAAATTTATGATGTGTCCAAGGGTGATAAGTGAATTTTCTATATGCTTGTGGTTTTTGTTGTCTGAGTAATGTAGTCATTTGTTGGATGTATTTCTGTCTTTCAAACCTTTTTATCTTCTTATCTATTGTTATTTTCTGGTATCCATTCATAGTGGCTATGTTGATAATGTGTTGGTATTCTTTCTGGTATTCCTCTTTCTCCATTGGTATATGTACTAACCTGTTTGTAATACTATTTAAAATTGCATGTTTGTGGCTTGTAGGATTGTAGCTATTATTTTTAATGTAGTTTTCTGTGTGCGTTGGTTTTCTGTAAATGCCAAACGTTAGTTTGTTGTGTGCATTATTTCTGATGATCCTGATGTCTAGGTAAGGTAATTGGCCATTTTCTTCTTTTTCCATTGTGAATTTTATAGATCTTTTTTGTAAATTTAATAATTTCAAAGCATCTTCTGAAAGTTTTTTTGGAACAATAGCAAAAATATCATCTACATATCTATACCAGGTTTTGAATAGATGTGGGAAAGATTTTGTAATATGGGATTCAAAATGGCTCATATATAGTTCTGCTAAAAATGGTGAAAGGGGGTTTCCCATAGTTAGGCCTGAGGTTTGTTTAAAGATTTTGTGATGGAATGAAAAGAAATTCTGGTCCAGACATAATTTTGTTAGTTTCAGGTAATCTTCTGTTTGTGCTTTAGGTGTGCCATTGTTTAATATCCAATTTTCTAGGAGTGGTAATAATTCTTCTTTTTTTGGTATGCTTGGGAAGAGTGCAGTGACATCAAATGATACCATCATGTCTGTGGGTGATATATTTATATTTGAAAGGTGACTGGTTAATTCTAAAGAATTTTTTATGCTAAGACTTTTGAACATAGGCATGGAGTTGAAGGTATTTGAAAGCCATTTTGCTAGTTTATATGTGGGAGAGTTTATGTTATTCACTATGGGCCTCATTTTGTTGCCGAGTTTGTGTATTTTTGGTAGTGCATATAACCTAGGTATGATGGGAAAATCTGGTTTAATTCTGGATTTTTCGGCTTTTGTTAATGTTTTGGTTTCTATCAATGTATTCTGGAGTGACTTGGTGCATTCTTTTAATGGATTTTTGCTGATTTCTATGTACTCTGGGTTATGTAGTAATTGCATAACTCTAGATTCATAATCATCTTGGTCTAATATCACTAATGTGTTTCCTTTGTCTGCTTTGGTGTATACTACAGGTTTTGACTTTAGAGATTTGATAATTTTTTGATGTGGTACGTAGTGGTGTTTTTGGGCTTGTATCTGGTCCAATATTGGTTCACACTGTGATTGTATTAAACTTTTATCCTTATCTGTAAGGTGGTTGGAGGCTATTTCAATATCAGCAACAAAGTTTTCTGTATTTTTTGTGAAGTTGAAACATGTTTTTAGGCCATTGTTCAAGACAGATAGCTCAGTGCTGGTGAATGGTTCTTTTGAGAGGTTAACTACATATTGGCCTGTGGTAGGTTCATTGTTTAGGTTATGTTTATATGTTGATTTCCGTTTTTGGTTATGTCTAGGAGATTTTTCCCGGTATTCCAGGGAGTTTTTTTGTTTGAATATAAGGTTGTTTAGTTTCTTTTTCAGTTTCATTGTTTTGGCGCTCATTTTCTTGCTAAGTTGCGTAAGGAAATTTGACCGTAAATTTTCCCATAAGGGTATTCCTAAAACTTTCGGTAACCATAAGTGTAGTTCATAGATTCTAAGGTCCAAATCCTGTAAATTTGCATAATGTTTGTTCTTTTCTATTTCAATTACTTTCTTGTCTGCTGCTGTTTGATGCTTTACATTGTGATTAAATTTTACGTATTTTCTAACGAAGTTTGGCGTAACTTTGTGTTTTAAGCAAAGATTTAGGAATCTTATGTTTGCAGCCATGATTTTCTTTTTGATTTCTAGTTTTAAGTATAATTTAATGTCCTGTTTAATTCCAAAGTTTCCGTTGAATCTGTGTAAATCTGTGCTTACCTCCATATTCTTTAGTTGTTACGTGCGGCAATATCGATGTTTATTCTTTGCTTCTTATAGACTTGTAAGTCCAATTTAAGCTCAATTTTTGAAGATTTAGAAGCTTGTAACAGTGATGTGTCATAATTTAAAATAGAGAGTTGAGGGTTGTTACACTACATCACTATAATAATCTTACTTGAACGCGTTTCGGGAGACGGCTTGTCCCCATCGTCAGCATTCTCTCTCAACTGATATTTGCCGGTCATCGTCTGGGGGATGTGTGTGGTTTGTGGTGTTCTCTGGTGCTGGGCTGATGAACCTCCAAAGGCTGTTGGGTGGCGGCAGTTCAAAATTCATTAGGTGATTCCTGTGTTTGACAATATGTATTTTTTCCCAGATGTCCAATTCATTGCTGCTGTTGATCGGTTTTAAGAGTTTTATGTTTGGAGTGATATCATGGTTTGAAGACCAGAAATGATGTGCTACTGCTGATTTATCTTGCTGCTTTTGGTAAATGCATCTCATATGCTCTTTAAGTCTTATTTCAAGATTTCTTTTTGTTCTTCCTATATATACCAGGTTACATTCATTACAATCAATTTGATATATACCAGCTGATTTATCGTTGGGGATAGGATCTTTTGTTCTGTTGCATAGTAGTTTCTGTATGTTGTGGTTATTCTGTGGAGACAGGGTGATGTTGTATTTTTTGAAAATCCTTTGAAATTTATGATGTGTCCAAGGGTGATAAGTGAATTTTCTATATGCTTGTGGTTTTTGTTGTCTGAGTAATGTAGTCATTTGTTGGATGTATTTCTGTCTTTCAAACCTTTTTATCTTCTTATCTATTGTTATTTTCTGGTATCCATTCATAGTGGCTATGTTGATAATGTGTTGGTATTCTTTCTGGTATTCCTCTTTCTCCATTGGTATATGTACTAACCTGTTTGTAATACTACCCTTGGACACATCATAAATTTCAAAGGATTTTCAAAAAATACAACATCACCCTGTCTCCACAGAATAACCACAACATACAGAAACTACTATGCAACAGAACAAAAGATCCTATCCCCAACGATAAATCAGCTGGTATATATCAAATTGATTGTAATGAATGTAACCTGGTATATATAGGAAGAACAAAAAGAAATCTTGAAATAAGACTTAAAGAGCATATGAGATGCATTTACCAAAAGCAGCAAGATAAATCAGCAGTAGCACATCATTTCTGGTCTTCAAACCATGATATCACTCCAAACATAAAACTCTTAAAACCGATCAACAGCAGCAATGAATTGGACATCTGGGAAAAAATACATATTGTCAAACACAGGAATCACCTAATGAATTTTGAACTGCCGCCACCCAACAGCCTTTGGAGGTTCATCAGCCCAGCACCAGAGAACACCACAAACCACACACATCCCCCAGACGATGACCGGCAAATATCAGTTGAGAGAGAATGCTGACGATGGGGACAAGCCGTCTCCCGAAACGCGTTCAAGTAAGATTATTATAGTGATGTAGTGTAACAACCCTCAACTCTCTATTTTAAATTATGACACATCACTGTTACAAGCTTCTAAATCTTCAAAAATTGAGCTTAAATTGGACTTACAAGTCTATAAGAAGCAAAGAATAAACATCGATATTGCCGCACGTAACAACTAAAGAATATGGAGGTAAGCACAGATTTACACAGATTCAACGGAAACTTTGGAATTAAACAGGACATTAAATTATACTTAAAACTAGAAATCAAAAAGAAAATCACGGCTGCAAACATAAGATTCCTAAATCTTTGCTTAAAACACAAAGTTACGCCAAACTTCGTTAGAAAATACGTAAAATTTAATCACAATGTAAAGCATCAAACAGCAGCAGACAAGAAAGTAATTGAAATAGAAAAGAACAAACATTATGCAAATTTACAGGATTTGGACCTTAGAATCTATGAACTACACTTATGGTTACCGAAAGTTTTAGGAATACCCTTATGGGAAAATTTACGGTCAAATTTCCTTACGCAACTTAGCAAGAAAATGAGCGCCAAAACAATGAAACTGAAAAAGAAACTAAACAACCTTATATTCAAACAAAAAAACTCCCTGGAATACCGGGAAAAATCTCCTAGACATAACCAAAAACGGAAATCAACATATAAACATAACCTAAACAATGAACCTACCACAGGCCAATATGTAGTTAACCTCTCAAAAGAACCATTCACCAGCACTGAGCTATCTGTCTTGAACAATGGCCTAAAAACATGTTTCAACTTCACAAAAAATACAGAAAACTTTGTTGCTGATATTGAAATAGCCTCCAACCACCTTACAGATAAGGATAAAAGTTTAATACAATCACAGTGTGAACCAATATTGGACCAGATACAAGCCCAAAAACACCACTACGTACCACATCAAAAAATTATCAAATCTCTAAAGTCAAAACCTGTAGTATACACCAAAGCAGACAAAGGAAACACATTAGTGATATTAGACCAAGATGATTATGAATCTAGAGTTATGCAATTACTACATAACCCAGAGTACATAGAAATCAGCAAAAATCCATTAAAAGAATGCACCAAGTCACTCCAGAATACATTGATAGAAACCAAAACATTAACAAAAGCCGAAAAATCCAGAATTAAACCAGATTTTCCCATCATACCTAGGTTATATGCACTACCAAAAATACACAAACTCGGCAACAAAATGAGGCCCATAGTGAATAACATAAACTCTCCCACATATAAACTAGCAAAATGGCTTTCAAATACCTTCAACTCCATGCCTATGTTCAAAAGTCTTAGCATAAAAAATTCTTTAGAATTAACCAGTCACCTTTCAAATATAAATATATCACCCACAGACATGATGGTATCATTTGATGTCACTGCACTCTTCCCAAGCATACCAAAAAAAGAAGAATTATTACCACTCCTAGAAAATTGGATATTAAACAATGGCACACCTAGAGCACAAACAGAAGATTACCTGAAACTAACAAAATTATGTCTGGACCAGAATTTCTTTTCATTCCATCACAAAATCTTTAAACAAACCTCAGGCCTAACTATGGGAAACCCCCTTTCACCATTTTTAGCAGAACTATATATGAGCCATTTTGAATCCCATATTACAAAATCTTTCCCACATCTATTCAAAACCTGGTATAGATATGTAGATGATATTTTTGCTATTGTTCCAAAAAAACTTTCAGAAGATGCTTTGAAATTATTAAATTTACAAAAAAGATCTATAAAATTCACAATGGAAAAAGAAGAAAATGGCCAATTACCTTACCTAGACATCAGGATCATCAGAAATAATGCACACAACAAACTAACGTTTGGCATTTACAGAAAACCAACGCACACAGAAAACTACATTAAAAATAATAGCTACAATCCTACAAGCCACAAACATGCAATTTTAAATAGTATTACAAACAGGTTAGTACATATACCAATGGAGAAAGAGGAATACCAGAAAGAATACCAACACATTATCAACATAGCCACTATGAATGGATACCAGAAAATAACAATAGATAAGAAGATAAAAAGGTTTGAAAGACAGAAATACATCCAACAAATGACTACATTACTCAGACAACAAAAACCACAAGCATATAGAAAATTCACTTATCACCCTTGGACACATCATAAATTTCAAAGGATTTTCAAAAAATACAACATCACCCTGTCTCCACAGAATAACCACAACATACAGAAACTACTATGCAACAGAACAAAAGATCCTATCCCCAACGATAAATCAGCTGGTATATATCAAATTGATTGTAATGAATGTAACCTGGTATATATAGGAAGAACAAAAAGAAATCTTGAAATAAGACTTAAAGAGCATATGAGATGCATTTACCAAAAGCAGCAAGATAAATCAGCAGTAGCACATCATTTCTGGTCTTCAAACCATGATATCACTCCAAACATAAAACTCTTAAAACCGATCAACAGCAGCAATGAATTGGACATCTGGGAAAAAATACATATTGTCAAACACAGGAATCACCTAATGAATTTTGAACTGCCGCCACCCAACAGCCTTTGGAGGTTCATCAGCCCAGCACCAGAGAACACCACAAACCACACACATCCCCCAGACGATGACCGGCAAATATCAGTTGAGAGAGAATGCTGACGATGGGGACAAGCCGTCTCCCGAAACGCGTTCAAGTAAGATTATTATAGTGATGTAGTGTAACAACCCTCAACTCTCTATTTTAAATGAGTTACTACTATTACTAGCTGTTTGCTTACAATGCAAAACATGTGTTGAACCCTGGTACTGTTCATGGTGAAAAACTATAAATCAGAATCATGTTTTTCTTTTAAGAGGGGGGACATTTTGTAAACAAATACAGTCAAACCTGCCTAACAGCCAACTTCACTTAGCAGTCACCTCAATGAAGAGCCATTTTCTGTGGAACCGATTAATTTTCCCATAAAGCCTGTGTTAAAATCCTCTCCCTTAAACAGCTATTTCATACTGCAGTATGAAGTAGCTGAATTAAAACATCCAGTCATGACAACTACAAATATTTTTTCACCCAGAAATTGTGACATAGGCTTGCTTTTGAATCTTGAAACTGGTTTTACAACACAGGACTGTTCCTCCTCTGTCCCCTTTCTCCATGTGAGGCCATCATGTGGTTGTCACTTCTGTAAAATCAGGATTGCCATTAGTCTTCAGGGACAAGGAATGACAAGTTTCCCTATTCTGGGGTGTGAAGGCCAATTTATGATAGTAATTAGTTATGGGTGGGGTGCTTTTCCTTTATAAAGCAAATGCACTTTTGTTTACTAATTCATTTATCATGTTGTACATAAATTACATAAGGTCTTAATCTCTCAGTGTATTCATGTTTGTTAATTTTAATATAATGTAGGTCTTGCTGTATCTAATCATATGATGAATCAGGACTCCTCCACAATTTAAAGAATTTCATAACCTTAATTTAATGGTCACCTGCAATAATGGCCATTTTTTGGAAGAAATAGTGGTGACAAGGCAAATGGTTTAGGCAAGTTTCACTGTACAATATTTCTTGTAGTTGGTGTATATTGCGTTTAATATCCTTTAATTCAGTTTTTGTTTCATTAAAATGTGATAAAAAATAAGTAAATTTTTTTTTCTGCAAAACAGAAACTTGAATTGCAAACAAATTTAAATACCTAGATCTATTTATTGGGTATCTGGGAACAGCCAGTGTGGGGATTTCAATGGCCATTGGGTAATGAGTTAATAAAACCACCAGGAGGAAAAAATTAAATGGGTACATTTTAAGCAGAAAAAAACACACACACGCACGCGCACACACACACACACACACACACACAAAGTAAAACATTAAGCGAAGAGCAAGGTTAAACATAGTAAATGTGAAATGGGCAAGGCTTTAATACATTTTGTAAATACCTCAATTAATCAATTAACATTTCCAAATGCATAAAACTGGTAATTTTAAGACTGCTATATAAAGAACTCTGAAGTTGGGTACAGAAAATGATTGGCCATTACATTGTTTTACACTTTATTTTTCAAAAGTAAACAAAGGCATAGATTTCAACCTACTGCAAATATGCTTTAAAAAGCTGAATGTATTATCAGAATGGCATTATGGGTTTTATAAACAGTAGTGATCAATAATGGAGATAGCAATTTTTTGATCTATCAAAATCCTAAGACTGTATCAACACAGATAATCTCACATGAAGTTCAATGACTGACATAGCATTGGAATATCTCATACCTAGAAAACAGAACACAGTATGACAATAGTGAATTACAGGAATCAAAATTGATGACCAAAAAGAAATTATGTCACATTATCAATCTGTTTGGAAAGCAGTTCTGCAAGGTTCAAAATGGGATCCATTTTTATTTTCAGTAAGACAAATGACATTTTTGGTTTTAAATAAATAATAAAAAGAGGTTTAAAGCTAGTGGTTATACAGATGACATAATTAAGATCAAGCACCCAATGATGTAGAAGCAAAGGAAAAGCTATATTCAAAACAATTGATACGGTAATTTGTATCACAAATTACTTAAATGTAAATAAGGATTGTAATATGAATATGTATTTTTATGTGACATTGATTTCTGATGTTTATTAATTGTAATTATTATTGGTAAATAATAATATACGGCTTTACTGAAACTGTTAACAATAACGCAATAATGCAACGATGGGTTGAGTTGTTTGTCATTACCGGGAACCAGGAAGTTACGTAATGTTTCGCGCCTTTTCCGTTTAAAAGCTTCTAGAATGTTCCCTAAAAGAAATATGTATTAGTGGTTTTCATTGGATAGTAAAATAGACGCTAATGTTGGCGCGTTTTATTAGCCAATAGCAGTTCATTTATAATCTTTAGGCGTATCTTGAGGCAGGCCTATAAATAGTGTAGGTTCAAGAGAGCGTTCCCATCAGTTCTACAAAATCCTCCGTACTCTCCACGTCGGTATCGCAGTTCATTTATTTCGTCAAGTTACGCGCAGCAGAATTACGAAAAATCTTATAAAGTATTATACAGTTAAATATATAAAGTTGAAGTACGTGAGTTAAAAGTGATAAGAAGTTATTACAAACAGTTTCAGTATGGCGAGTATCCAGATAAATATGTAAATGTGTTAGTGAACGTGTTCGACAATAAAAGTTATAAAACCAATTTCTTCATCAGTATCATTTCTAGACAAAAGATTCCTTTCCGCTTCACACCCTGCAAGAGATACTTGTTCTACTAAGATAATATGATAGCTAGCCGGAGGACAATATACAAAACTTTAAATTCTTTCGAACCCTAATTGATGCAAATTGCTACGCCAGATGGAGTTAAACGAACCAAACAAGGAGTGACGTCACAAGGAGGCTTCAACACACGTGATGTAAACAACATTACGTAAAGCAGAAACCGTCGCATATTGGCTTCCAAATGCGGAGCTATAATTAATGTTAAATGATCTACAACATTAATACCGCAGCATATTGGCTCCCATACGTGGGGCAGTTAAAGTTATGTAAACAAACATTTATTTGCAACATACAACATTAATACCGCAATATATTGGCGTCCACAACGTGGGGCTCAACAACAAATTACAAAAAAAAAAAACATATTACGTAAGCAATACCGCTTCACAATAAAACAATGGTATTCCAATGCAGATATGGGCTTGCACACTCAAAAAGCAACCAGGATAAACTCTGAATGAAGTGCTCCAGGGATGATATTAAGCATGAAATAAATGGAGAAATTATCTTTAACTAAATATACCAACTTTTCAAATATCCAGCTGGTTACCCTTAATAATGCAAATAATAAAATAAAAACAATAAAACAAGGGCACTTATATAACAAAATAAGTCGGCAAACCAATAGATAGATAGCACTTAAATAAGGTATATTATGCATTCATATATTCACATCTGAAAAATTATATTGTATGGGAATGCTTACTGCAATAGAAATGGAAAAGCATTTTTGAAAATGCCTGTAAGTGTAGAAAGCGTAGACAAAAGACGCACATGTGGATGTGGCTTTAAGAGAGTATAAAATATATTAGACAAGAAAAATATGAACAAAAGAACTGCAAAACACACACAACCTTGGGAATGAGGACTACTTCATATCCACATTTGGAGTATTCTAAATAACAATTATATACAGTTTAGAATGGATTAACTTAAACAGAGCTGGGTATATTTATTTTTGTAAATAAGCTTACGCTTTTAAATCCCTGGTAAGGCATTTAAGTATGTATTTAAAGTAAGAATAAAATGAATGAGCTATATACATTACCTTGAAGTATTTTAGCACAAATGAATCTTCAGGCATTGAGAGTTCTTGGTCTAAACCAATTGTAATTTTAGGCATGACAGCTATGCTGGTGCATAACCAACCAAAGAACAGTATCATCACAGTAGCTCTTACAGACGGTTTCATCAGTATTGGCACATACAAAACTTTAAAGATTTTGTACAGAATACCTTCAGAATTCGGGTCATTTTCAGTCTTTGTGCCATGAAGAAAGCAGCATATATCCAGCCTATTTTCCTGTTTAAAAATAATACATTGTAATATTAATCATGATCAAACTTGTTAGCTAAACCAAGTAGACAATATTGTGTAATTACTCAACAAACCACTTACCGCTTGCCTGAGTGTGTCCAGAGATAGTAGACTCACAAAACATGTGATTTGAAATAAGAAGTCTACAAGGAGAGCCATACCTGCATACAAAGCAAATGCACGTACTGCTGGCATGTCCGAAAGACTTCCTGTAAATTAAAGAGAGAAGTATTATTATAATAATGTGGCGGCGGTGGTGATATTTTGCAATTCTACATTATTCCATAAGAGTAAAACTTGTTGAAATGCACTAAAGTAACCAGGACAATGTAAAAAAAAACTACTGGAAGAACATTGTAAAAAAAGTACAATTTTTTTTTTTATAATAAAGCATTTCAAGCCCATTCTCATAGGAAGATTACATGTCTCTGTGGTGGTGGTGGTGGCGGCGGCAGTGAGATTTTGCAATTCTACATGATTCCATAGTGTAAAACTTGAAATGAATTAAAGTAACTGGAGCAATGTAAAAAGAAACTACTGGAAGAACATTTTTAAAAAAAAGAGTACAATTACTTTTATAGTAAAGCATGACTGCATTTCTCTTTGAACCTCAGCATAACTACAGGCCTGGTTTATGCATTTAATCAGTTTCCCTCAAGATGAAATTCAATTTAAAGACTGTATTAAATATGTTCAATATTCAGCTTCTGATAGGCATGCCAAATATTAATCATCATGAGTTTTTCTAATGCCTATGAGTGGGGTTAACATTTGTTGCTGTTGACAAAATCAGAAGAAAACATCCAAGAAATGTGAAGTGGACTTAACAGTGCTGGAAAATGCATGGTATTTTCGGTTATTCTTGGAGTTTTATCTCATACTTATTCATAACATTAAAAAGGCAGTCAGGATTTGGGATAGCATCCATTCAATCTGTTCTTTTCTCTGCACACACACATATGTAGAAATGTTATCAGTGTAGCTTGGAACCATTTGAATGAAAAACTAAGTATTTTAAGATTTGAGAATAAATTGAATTTGTTCAATGTTTCCTGATATTGACTTTTACATAAAGAAAGTAATTGTTCAGCTTTGATATGCAGAGGGCATTTGAAATAAAGTTCCTTCTTTTCACTGGTAATACAAAAAATAATTCTAATCAAATTATATTGGGCACATAACCTTCTATACTTGGCAATTTTAAAGAACACAAAATGGTTATTTCAATGTAACTGTAACAGTACACTAGTAAGATATTTTCAGAATTTAAAAGACTGTGTATCTAGCTTGTACTAGGTAGTATCACATTTGATGTCCAAGGTAGCAAGCAAATGACAATGGTGACAACTTATATTACTATTCAATCAGAATAACTGCAGTTTTTTTTTATACTTAGTATTACAATTACAATAGGATAAGAATGTCACTAAGAAAACAGACTGTTTTCCTTTTTATAAGCATCCCTGATGGCTTTTTTTTTTTTTTTTTGTATCAAAGGTGCATATTTTCTTGGTGAAGATCATCAAAACTAAAAAAAAAAAGAAGTAGCTTTCTGACTGTGGTAGAACACAGCTGTGAATAGGTTAACACCTTCCGTAATCGAGTATGAAAACATTATTTTGCTCTATTCCTTTATCAAGGAGTTGTGGGAGAAGCCTACCTTAGAACCCCTTCACCTTTCTGTAGGCTGTTTCTCAACTACTGTGTTTGCTGTAATTGGATTTTAGCAATGAAACTATGTTTCGTCAAAGTTGGAAAGTGTGCAGTGAATTCTTCTTTTATGCTGCTGTGCAGAGGAATGAATTACCTCTTCTTTGTTTTGGTCCCACTGATGATAAATTCAGTTGATGTCATTGGGAAGATTTGGTAAATAGTGATTTATAAATTTCTCAATGTTGTCACACTTGCTCAGGCAACAATTAATGTTCCACGAGCAAAGAGACTCCAAAACAATTGGTTTGGAACTTGGCAATGTAAAATGGAGGTATTTTTAAACTTTCAATTAAAAATTCAGTTTTCATGATACTTGCAGCAACATACATTGTGATCCCTTTCAGTTATTAACACTACATAAGGTGAACAAAGAGAGGCAAATTTTGAGTTTCCCACTTTAATTCCAGAAGATTCTACTTAAACAGTTGAAAAGCTTCCATGCAGTCTCCAATTATAATGAGGTTCTCGTTTGCAGCCTTTGCTTTTTATACAACAGTAGCACAATTTGGAAGCATGCGAGAAATTGTGTCACTTAAAAAAATACAGAAATAAATAAATAAAAATGAATTACTGTTTTATCAGTCTGAGTACATTCTCCCCCCCCCCCTACTTCAAGATTAAGCACAGGAACTTTGGTTGCTTGTTTCTGAATGACTATTGTTGTTTTTTCTTAGACAATGTGGGAGGGTTTCTTTGCAAGATTGACAGCTTTACTAAAAAATTGTTAATTTTTATATATAATACGTGGTTGCACAACACTTGTACTGGCTTCATCCTCATTATGTGCTGCCCTTATCCTCTCATAGAATTTCCTCATGCACATTTTAACATTTTCTCCTTTTTTCTTTCCATTGTCCATTTCAGTCCTGTCTATACTTTTTTTTTCTGTTGTTAACAATTCTTCTTTATATCTCCTTTTTTAGCAGCACTTATTCTTTTGCAGTTCTTTTGCATTTGTTTTTCCCATTTTGAACTAACAACAATTATATTACAGTGAAGCAAATTAGTTCCCAAGCTTAAGTAATTTAACAATACATAATGTTACGTCTGTAACATTTTGTAGAGGTTATGTCATGTCAGGAATATTGCTGACAGGAAAATAATAAAATTCTTATCTGATTGCCATAATGTATTGCTTGCTTAAAAAGCTTCATCCCTGCACAAATTATTCACATCTAACGATTACTTAATTTTGGAAAGAAACTTTTGTATATTTTTGTCATTGATGCAACAAGTAAATAGTAAAATTTATTTCTTTAGATAAAATTATGAAACATTAAGCAAAATTTCAAATCATGATTTAACAAATACCTGACAGCAGACAATAAAAAATTTTCAGTAGCACACAGCAACAGCGACAACAAAAGAGATTTTGAAGGGAACTAAAGCAAGCTTTCAAACTTCTGTTTTTGACAATACAGCTCATGGTCATAAGCACCAATAATACACTTTTAACCTTAAATTCCATAACTCCAGAGTTCTAGAAACCTAACAAAAAGAAGCTTTCCTCTGAATTAAAACTTTCAAGCTTTTTTGAAGCTTTGTCTAGTTTTCCATTGAACGACCCTGATACAGAAGGTACATGGTAATTCAATTACATTCCACAAGATTTTCGGAAATACATATTCTATTTCATGCTTTACCAAACAATAATTATTATATAAAGCAAAACACACCTTATGAGAGTGAAATTTTGGTAGATATTTGCTGAAGACACCAGAGGTAGTCATCAAGCAACTCATTTGCTTTGTTTGGTTATCTCTAAAGAATGCATACCATATGAAAATGGAATTGAAAGAAATACATGGAAAAAGGATGCCTTTTACAAAGCGAAGCCACCCCTTAGTGGACCCCTCCCTACAGCGAAGAGAGAGATACCACAGAGGGGCAGGGGGAGCATCTCAACAAAGGACTTCAAGCGACCATCAGCAACTGTATCCAGAGGGATGACTAAGGCAGCGGGGATAAGGGACTCACCAGCAGGGAACACCAGGGCAGGTATGAGAAAGAACTAAGAAGTAGCCGCCCATGTGACAGTCGGCCTTTGGAATGTTGAAGGTCTAAAGAAGAAATTGGCAAGTGATAGGTTCATTGACTTTGTAAATAGTGTAGATATAATGGGCTTCACAGAGACATGGCTTAAAGTGGGGGAAAATGTAAATATTGGTAGTTTTAGTGGTGTATTCACGGGCAGTGAAACCAGGAGCTAGAGAGGCAGATACCTGGGGGGTGTTGCCATTTACAAGGACCAGCATGATATAACTTTTTATCAGATAAACATTAAGGTATTTGGAACATTATGTATATACTATAAATTAAGTGAACTTGAGTTATGTATTATTGTAGTATATTGACAACCAGCAGCATCCCGATATACCAATCCCAACTTATATCACTTTGGCCGACATGATTGTAGAAATTCAGAAAATACACCCAAAAGCAGACTTAATCATAATGGGAGATTTTAATGCCAGAATTGGAAGCGAAAATATTACTGTAGAAAGGGGGCAAGCAGACTGTAGGAGAGAAGTGCGGCGAAGCAAGGATACAGTGCTAAATTCAGATGGAAAAGAATTGCTAGCCTTTTGTGAAGCGTTTAAATTGGAAATCCTAAACGGCAAGTATGGGTCAGATAAGGTAGGGGAATTAATTTTTATCAATAGTAATGGAGGAAGTGTTATAGATTATTTAACTTGTTCACAGGAATTAATACCATTAGTAGAGGACTTCCAAATTGTAAATAAAGTTGAATCACACCACTCACCCATCTTACTCTCTAAAAAGATACTCAAACAACGTAGGGGAAAGAAAAAAAAATTGTCATCTATGGTGAGATATCGATGGAACCCAGAAGGAAGCAAGGAATTTCTTGCCGTTTTGCACGATCGGACATGTAAAACTGAAGTGGGGGAAAGAAGCGAGGAACATGTTATTAAAACAATAACAAACAATTTACAAATAGCTGATAGAAGCATGAGAATTTGAAATAACAAAAGAATCTCAAATGCTTCAGGCTGGTACAACGGTAAGTGTAAAGAAGGAAGAAAAAAGCTGAAATAGCGCTTAAGGTGTATAGAAGAGAAGGTACTGAGGAAAAGCATCTTTCGTATACCCAAATTAGAAAGCAGAATAAAGATATATTAGTAAGTGTAAAGGGTGAATGGCAAAACAAAATGGCGTTGGATTTAAGAATAGCGACAGAATGGAGAGATTCGATATACATGTGGAAGGTAGTTAAGAAAATTAAAGTGCGAAGAAAGGATAACGTAAACATCATACCAGAAACATGGTTAGCGTATTTTAATAGTGCGTACGCTGAAGTTGGTGGGGAAGAGTGGGAGGGACCTCGGATGACTTTCACTGAACTGTGCTTAAATCCTACAGTACCAATTTAGATGGGGAAATAACTGACAGGGAAATTTTTCGAGAAATAAAAAGTCCAAAGAATCACAAAGCACCGGGAAGAGAAGGAATTATGAGCGAATTTGTTAAATGCTCCATAGAAGTTCCTGAAACATTAGACCTCCTGCGGGTGGCCTTTAACAAATTATTTAACGGAAAAAAGTATCCTGAAGCTTGGACAACAGCAATTATTCAGCCAATATTCAAGGGTAAGGGTACCACTCAGCAACCAGAAAATTATAGAGGGATTGCACTGTTATCTATACTGGGTAAGGTATATTGCAAAATTATCTATGACCGGTTAAGGGATTGGGTAAAAGAGTGATATAATTTCTAAATTTCAGGTGTGTTTCAGGGAAGGGTTCTCTACTGCAAACAACATTTTCGTATTAAAAACATTAATTGATTCAAATTTGAATAGAAAGAGGGGGAAACTTTATTGTGCTTTTGTTGATTTCAAAATGGCTTTTGATGGCATGCAGAGGAATGCCCTTTGAGCGAAACTTCACCACAAAGGACTCTCTGATAAAATGATGAAAGCTCTGATGCGAATTTACAACACTGTGAATTTCAACATCAAAATAGACCAAAATACAATCACTGAATCTAAATCGCCAATAGAGAAGTTCGTCAAGGATGTATTTTATCGCCCCTGTAGTTCAATTTATTCATAGACGATATAGCAGACGTGTTAATAGCAGTGGAAATGACTGGCCCAAAAGTACATGTCTGCATTTCTGTACTTTTATATGCGGATGACATGACAATTTTGTCAGTGACTATAGAAGGCTTACAGAAAGGTATTAATAGGATGCAAGAATATTGTAAACAACGGGGTTTGGTGGTAAACATTAATAAAAAAAACAACAATGGCTTTCAAAAATGGTTGTGTGTATAGTAGGGATGAAAAATGGTATTACAAGGGGCTAGATCTACGAAACGTTAAACATTTCTCCTATTTATGAGTAATGTTTAATATGAGAGGAAAATGGAACAAACATCTATCAGTAACCAACTATAAAGCATGAGGGCAGTTAAATGAATTATTATGTACCCTCTCGTGGATACCGGATGTACCTATACACACATTAAAAAAGATGTACTATGATAAGGCCGATTTTGTTATATGGAAGTGAAATCTGGGCATGGAAAATAGCAGAGCATGTAAATAAAATGCAGGTAGCATTTTGGAAAAGAGTTCTTGGAGTTTCACAAGGCACATCAAATTCGGGGTTATTGAGGGAGGTGGGATGTTATGAAGAGACAATACACTGTAAAATAGAGCAATGAAGTACTGGCTGAGGCTGATGCAGGGGGATAACTCCACACTACGATCCAAATGTCATAAATACCAGCGAGAAAACCTGTCTCCGAAGTTTTGGGCAGCTGATTTGGAAAGGGGTTTGAGGAAAATAGGAATGGGGTCAGTATGGAAAAGAGCTGAAACAAATGACAAAAACATCTGGAAAGGTGTCAAAAGAAGACTAAGAGACATCATCCGACAGGAAATAGAATCGGATTGTAAAATTAAACCTTCTCGAAGTCTAGCAAATGAAATAAAATTGAATTTGGATAAAGAGGCATGTATACTTAACTTAGGAAGAAAGAAAAGATCAGGAATGGCATGGTTTAGACTGGGGGTCTGGAGGGCACAGAAAATGACTGATGATTCTGGCAGGAGAATCTACCCATTCTGTGATTTGAATGAGGACTGGGTACATATTTTGGCGGAATGTGCACAGTGGGAGAATCAGCAAACAATTAAACTCAAAGAAAAATTCTTAAGTCCATTAAGAAAGAGATTGGCATGTTGGGAGCTACTGCTGACCAGAGGAACTGGCAAAATATGGACAATTTCCTGGCTAAAGTGCGTGAAGTTAGGTCAAATTTGTTCAGTTAGTCAAAGGTAATTTATATCTATTTTCCTTTTTCTTGTTCTTTTTGTTTTGTTTTCGTTTTCTGTTGTTTATTTTGTCACCATACCTTGTATCTTAAATATGCATGTACGGTTAATGACCCACACACTAAATACTTGTGTAATAACTTCAATACTTTGAAACCAATTAAGATACCTCATCTATCTACAAAGCATTTCTGTTGATTTCACAAAACACAAACCTAAAAATTAAATTCCCCTTAATTTGATGTATGTTTCTTCTCCTGCCTGCTTTTGTTGAGGCAGTATTTTAATACCTAAATCATTTCTATTGTATTTTACAATAAGTAAATTCAATAACAGCCCGCCTTGAAACAATATGTATGTAATAATTATTTGAATTATATGTAACAGTCATTGCAAATGCTTATTTTTATGGTAAACATGTTTTATTAATGTTATGTGAATACATTATATACTTTAATAATGCAAGAGCTGTGAGAATAACAAGTTTTAAGTTGCTAACAATGAGGTGATAATGAGGTTACCTTGTAGCAATAATGAGTTGAGAGTTTGAAAAGTTACCAGTCATGATTATATCAAAGATAAGGTAAATTCAGTAACAGTTTAAAATTAGCCAATCAATAGCAAGGAAAAAGTTTAAATAAAATGCAGATATTCTATTGCACTAGAATTAGCCAATCAGAGACTTGAAATACAGAAGCTTACAGGTTTAACCATTGAAATCTTACTCAGTTGCTGGCAAGCCTTGCTAGTGAACGGATGGAAGATGTGTTCTTTACGAGTGAATCGTAAAATATGTATATGCGCTAAGTGAAAGTATTGAAGATTCTCACATTCTTAAAAAGTGTAGTTCTTTATAAAAATGTGCAAGAATTAAAGGAAGTGAATTTAAAAAAATTAAATTCTGTGATGTCTACAATCATTGTCATACCGCGCCCTGCACAAGACACGTGACTCTACAAACAAGACTGATGCATCCGAGGCAAGTTCAAACATAAATAATATAGAAGCAGTGTTAATAACAAAGTTAAAAATTATAGTGTAAAACTGGGAGTGTAATAACAAAAACACATCTTGAAATCAGCTTCTCATATGTAGCAGCATATTGCATAATAACAGTAACTATTACATAATCAACAACTTCAAACCGATGCCCAAAGCGTGTTTTAGAAACTCCTTAAATGCAACTAAATAAATATTACGTAAAATACAATTACGTAAGCATACGATCTTCAAGTTTAAAAATACGTAACAACAATACATCTTCTTCAAGTTAAATAAGTTACGTAAAAATATTACATAACCATATCACCTACTTCAAGTTGGCGCCCAACGTGGGGCAAGAACTGACGGCAAGAATAGACAGCACGAATGGACAGCGAGAATCAACAGGAATTTGTGACGACATCATAGAAGAAAAGTTCGACGAAACAACAGGACCAGAATCAACAAAACCATGAGTTTAAAAGAAAAAGCTACAAAGATAGAAGAGGCAAAGAACAGTACAATCGCTGTTAAAGATGATGTATTATATAAGAAACATGGAAAGGAAATAAAGAGATGGAAAACATATATTCCAACAAGCATGCAGTTGGAAATAATAGAACAATTTCATTTAAGATTAACACCTGCAGGTACAGAGAAGACAACCTTAACCATTTTGGAAAATTTATACATCTCTAAATTAGGACATAAAGTAAGAAAATATATATCATGTTGTGATCTTTGTCAGAAAGCAAAACAAATTAATGTTGCTTATGACTATACAACAAACTCAGTACTTAGAGATACACCAAGATGTTTATTAAGTTTAGATTTACATGGTCAAATGCCTGCAAGTACATTTGGGTACAAATTTTTATTTGTATGCTATGACGTGTTTAGCAAATATGTTAGAATATATGCACTCAAGAATGCAACCAGCATAGCATGCTTAAATAAATTAACAAAATGATATTTCCCAGAGGAAGGAATAGTTGAGGCCATACTTTGTGATGTTGCATCAGTGTTTACCAGTTCTAAATTTATGAATGGAATTAAAGATTTGGGAGTCAAACAGTACTTTTCAACAAGATACAGACCAAATGCCAATCCAGTAGAAAGACATATAAAAGAAATTGCAAATTATCTACGTGTAGTGTGCCATAACAAGCAGAGCAGTTGGTACTCATACATCAGTATTATTCAAAATCTACTAAATCAATCCATAAATGCAGTTACAGGATTTAAACCAATAGAACTTCACCATGGAAAACTGTACAATGCTTTGAGCCATAATATACCAGAAGTTATTGAAGACAAAGCAGTTAAATTACCAGAAAAAAAGGAAATCTTCAAATTAGCATTTTCGAAAATACAAGCAAAAGCCCTCAAGAGAAAACAAAAACATGAAGAAAGAAAAAGAAAAGTTTGGAAAATAAAGATAGATCAAGTGTTAGTGAAGAATAAAAGATTGTCAAATAATCTCCGTAAAGAATATTGGAGATTATTTCTGAGCTACCATGGTCCTTATGAAGTAATAAATATATTTGGAACAGATACATATGAACTTAGGAACAATAACACAAATAAAATAATTGGAAGATTCCACAAACAAATGTTAAAGTCATATAAAAGTAACCAATCTGAGGCACAAGAAGAGAAAGAAAATAATGTATCTGGAACATAAAAGCGGAAAGCAATGTAATTTAAAATTGTAAAGTACTATTTAAAATAATATTTTTTACTAAATGTAGCAAATGGTTAATAACAAAGGAAAGTTTAGAGAAAAAGAAGTAATAGAAGTCCATTGTTAGTAAGAAAAACTGAATAGCAACTGCATTTATATTGTAGGTTAGAAACATTAAAAATGTTAGCAAACAAATTGTAAAGAAAGGGTAACAAGTGTAAATATGTCACATTATATGTAAAATGTATAGCATATAAACTGCTTAATAGTGAATGTGATGGTGAATGAGCAAACTTCACTCAGATCATTAATCTTATACCAGGTCATTAACCTTGGAAAGTGTCAAACAAGTGTATATGAAGTGTTCTGCTATACACGTGTGTAGTGAAAAATCAGTGAGTGTTAAAGAAAAAGAAAAGTGAGAAAGTGACAGTGAAAGATAGGAAGTGCAAAAATAAAAGTTACGTTTCTTTCTTTCAGGATACATTTAGAAAAAATTTAAAAGAACAAAACAAAAATAAATTTTAAATATTTCTAATAGGGGGCAATTTGAGCCAGTATTTTAATAACTAAATAATTTTAATTGTATTTTACAATAAGTAAATTCAATAACAGCCCGCCTTGAAACAATATGTATGTAATAATTATTTGAATTGTATGTAACAGTCATTGCAAATGCTTATTTTTATTGTAAACATGTTTTATTAATGTTATGTGAATACATTATATACTTATGGACGAGGTAAAAGCCATGTTTAAAGCCATACAGGATGACATAAAGGAAATTAAATGTAATGAGAAGAGAATAGAAGAAAAAATGGATAGGAAATTTGAAGAAATAAAACTCAGCATTATCCAGATAGAAGAAGAAACAAAAAAAGAATTAACAGAATGCAAAGCTAGATTATCGAAATTGGAGAAATTGTCAGATGCAAATAGGAAGCGAAATATTATAATTTTTGGTTTAGAAGAACAAAGAGAAATAAGAACATGGGAAGCCACGGAAGAACTTAGAGAAAGGAAACTTGAAATTAAACTCGCAGGCTGGGAAATATTAGAATGCTTTAAAATTTGACGAAGGGGTTGGAAACCAAGTCCTATTCATGTTAAATTGGCTACTATGAACTTCAAATGGAAAGTGTTGAGTAGTGCAAGGAAATTGTAAGGTACAAGAATATTTATTGAGAATGATTATGGGGAAAAAGAACGTGAAATAAGATATGAATTAATAAGAGAGATGAAAAAAGCCAGAAATGAAGGAAGAAGAGCTTATATGCGTGGTATGCAGTTGTTTATAGATGGAATTCCGATGACGCACCAGCAAGGTCATGGAACTACAGGCAGAGAGGAAAGGAGGGGAGAAGAGCCACATGAGCCGCAGGCCAGTTAGAGAGATGACGTCACCAACGAAGAGGGTCATTCCACCCAAACAGCTGAGTGATGAAGCACGGAGAGATGTCATAGCAGCGCCAGCTAATCAACGTGTGGAAAGATGGAGAAGGGATGAGTATAGTGTCAACACCAGGGGGAAGTGTCTTGGCAGTAGAAGACCACGAGGGACGCGCAGCACAACAGGAAGGGAGATTAACAAGAACAAAAGCAAAATTAAAACAATTTAGGGCGGATAGGACAGGATAAGTTTAGGGTGGAATACCCCTGGCGGTAGTGTGTTAGAATGTGGAAGGCTACTAGATAAAATAGAGGTGAATTAATACAAATGTTAAAATTAGGTGATGTGGTTGGCAGTGGTAGAAACCTGGTTATCCGAAAAATTAGTGATAAATATTGAGGGTTTTGTTTATTTTGGGAGAAATGGGGCAAAAAAGAAAACAAAAGGTCGAGTTTCAGGAGGAATAGGAGCGTTTATTAGAAAAGAAAGATCTTGGGGTAAAAGAAATTAAGTGTTCAGTATCAGAAGGAGCGATGTGGATTGTGATACAAAATGTGACAAGAAATGGACAAAATCTAGGAATTGGAGTAGTGTATAATCCACCAGGGGCATCAGATTTTTATGACCCAAGCTTCTATAAAAAACTAGAAATGGATATTGAAATTTTGATGCAGAAATATGATAATTTAGATCTGACTTTAATGCAAGGGTAGGAGAAGATCAAATATATATAGCTGATCTAGAGGACCATTAAGTGAAAGAAAATTTATATATACAGAGACATAGTAAAGATAAAGTAAGTAACAGAGAAGGCAGAAGATTAATAGAATTTTGTGAAGTTAATAATCTAGTAATGTGCAATGGGGCAAGAGGGGCCGATAAGTTTGGAGAATTTACATTTATTAATCAAAGGGGGGAAAGCGTAATTGATTATATATTGTGTTCAAAGAACTTAGATAACGACCTTTTAGACTTTGAGGTAATGCAGAAGGTATTGAGCAGTTACCATTTTCCAATAGCAGTAACATTCCAAACAGTTAACGTAGTTGAACAGGAAGAAGATGTAGAGCAAGGAAAAATTGTTGATAATTATAGGTGGCGATCAGAAGAAAGGGAAATGTTTATTGGAAATTTAAACTCGAACAAAGGAAGAAAATCTGAATGCAAAGTTAAACAACTAATTGAGGTGGGAAAAGCTGACGAGGCAATGTTGTACTTAGAATGGGAGGTGAAGTCAGCGGGAAGGACAATGAAAATTAGGAATCAAAGGAAAACATTACAAAAGGGGTGGTATGATGAGGATTGCCTTTTAGCAAAGAAAAGGGTAGAAAGAGAGCTTAGGAGGTGGAAACAAACTGAAGAACTATTAGAAAAAGAAAACTTTCTAATAGCCAGATGGAGTTATAAATGTCTAATTGAGAAAAAAAAAGAAAGAGTGGGGGGAAAAAATTGCTCAAATGATTTATGAGGCAGCAAAAGAGGAGGAGAGTAAAATTATATGGGATTTAGTGAAAAAAGTATGTAGAGTAAGATCAATAGAGAATAAAATTAGCCCAAATAAATGGAGAGGTTATTTTGGGAAATTACTTGGAGGGTGTAATTTGGTATGGCAGACAAAGAGGTTAGGAAAGTTTACGAATTATGTTGAAGCATTAGATCAGAAAATATTAGAGAATGAGATAACAGAACAGGTGACAAAGTTGAAAACTAAGAAAGCTACTGGAATGGATGGAATACCGGGAGAATTTTGGAAGGTTTGGTATGAAGATGCGGAAAGACGAGAGCTTTTAGAAAAATTATTTAATGTGATTTTAGAGGACGGAAAGATCCCACAAAATTGGAAACTAGGAGTGATTGTACGAATTTTTAAAGGGAAAGGGGAGGTGAACAATCCAAGTAATTATAGAGGCGTAAGTCTCTTATCAGTGATAGGTAAGGTGTTTACAGGGATAAAAGCAAAGCGATTACAAGAATGGGCGAAGAGAGAAGGAAAATTATCAGAATTTCAAGGGGGGTTTAGAAAAGGGAAATCCACAGAGGATAATATATTCATATTAAGAATAGTGATAAATAAATACCTAAGTAACAAAAGAGGAAAGGTTTATTTATTTTTTGCAGACCTAGAAAAGGTCTTTGATACCATCCATAGGGAAGCACTCTGGAGCAAGCTGAGAGTAAAGGGGGTGAGTGAGAAGCTTATAAGACTATTAGAGGGATTGTATAGAGATAATAAATTTTGTATTAGACTTGCCAATAATAAAGTAACAGAATGGGTACCAAATACCATGGGTCTAAGAAATGGGTTGTAAATTAAGTCCCATTTTATTCAATCTATTTATAGATGATATATTGAAGGAAAACTTGCACTGTCCATCAATTAATAATAAAGACATCCCAGGCTTGCTTTTTGCAGATGATTTAGTAGCAGCAGTGATTACAAGCAGAGGATTAAAGAAAGCAATAGAAGCAACAGAGAAATATTGCAAAGAATGGGGTCTAAAAATAAATAAAAGTAAATCCAAAATTATGGTCTGTAAAAATGGAAATAAACTCAGCAGAGATGAGAAATGGTGGTTAGAGGGGAATGAAATCGATGTTGTAAATAAATTTGATTACGTGGGGGTAAGGTTAAATAATAATGGTAGGTGGACCGATCAGAGAAAAAAGGAAAGTTAGCTATTAATAGCATAAGAACGCGCGTGAGGAAATTACCAAATATGAGAGTAAATTGGTTAGAGAGAATATATACTACAACAGTTGAATCAAGAATAATGCATGGTATAGAGATTTGGGGGACAGAAAAAGGATGGGAATGTGTGGATCAGATTCACATAACCTTTTGTAAAATGAAATTGGGGTTACCAAGAGCAGCTCCAAATGGGGTTGCCCTAGTTAAATTAGGAAGAGTTGGAAGGAAAGGAATAGTGCTAAAATGCATTATGTAATATTGGAGTAGGATCCAAGCATTGGAGGAAGGAAATATTCTTAAAAACTGTTGAAGGATACAAGACAAAACAAGATGGCAAAGAAGTAGGTTATCTCAATTAAAGGAAACTGTGAGGGAAGTAGGATTGGGCGAGCCAGCCAATATTCAGTCGAGGGGACAAAATGTATGGAATAAAGTGAAATTCAGGGTTGATGATATTGAGAAACAGGAAATATATGGTAGTTTAAGAGATAAGAGAACCCTGATATATTATCTGAACTTGAAAAAAGATTGGGGAAGAGAAAAATATACTGATGTTTGTGATAAAAAGGATAGAGAGGGCCTGGCATGGGCAAGAACAGGAACCATGTAGTTAAGGGGTTTAAAAATTGACAAAGAACTGTGCCCACTATGTGGAAGGGTAGATAAAAATTCACACTGTATAATATAATGTGCAGAAACCAAAGTTTGGAGAGAGGAAATATGGAATAGGAAGTGGGATAAATTACAGATAGAGATAGTGTTTTTAAAACTCTTTGGAAACAATAAGAAAGAATTTTTGAAGCAATTAGGTAAATATACAGGGAAGGTAAGAGAGAAATGGAGGAAAATTATTAAAGAAAAAGAGGAATATAATAATAGGAGTGATGATATAGATAAAATATAGATGAGGAGAAAAATTTAAATTGCGAGTTTTGGAAAATGTATATAGTAAAATGAAGGGTACATATACACAAACAACCAGGGTGTTAAGTGTATATGATCCTATCTCAAGCAACTACAAGAATAGCAATTAATGGTATACTTTTGTGAAATAAAGTTATAAATAAATGTTACTATGGTACATTATATACTTTAATAATTCAAGAGCTGTGAGAATAATAAGCTTTAAGTTGCTAACAATGAGGTAATAATGAGGTTACCTTGTAGCAATAATGAGTTTGAGAGTTTGAAAAGTTACCAGTCATGATTATATCAAAGATAAGGTAAATTCAGTAACAGTTTAAAATTAGCCAATCAATAGCAAGGAAAAAGTTTAAATAAAATGCAGATATTCTATTGGACTAGAATTAGCCAATCAGAGACTTGAAATACCGAAGCTTACAGGTTTAACCATTGAAATCTTACTCAGTTGCTGGCAAGCCTTGGTAGTGAACAGATGGAAGAGGTGTTCTCTACGACTGAATCGTAAAATATGTATACGCGCTAAGTGGAAGTATTGAAGATTCTCACATTCTTAAAAAGTGTAGTTCTTTATAAAAATGTGCAAGAATTAAAGGAAGTGAATTTAAAAAAATTAAATTCTGTGATGTCTACAATCAATGTCATACCGCGCCCTGCCCAAGACGTGTGACTCTACAAACAAGACTGACGCAGCCGAGGCAAGTTCAAACATAAATAATATAGAAGCAGCGTTAATAACAAAGTTAAAAATTATAGTGTAAAACTGGGAGTGTAATAACAAAAACACATCTTGAAATCAGCTTCTCATACGTAGCAGCATATTGCATAATAACAGTAACTATTACATAATCAACCATTCAAACCGATGCCCAAAGCGTGTTTTAGGAACTCCTTAAATGCAACTAAATAAATATTACGTAACAACACATCATCTTCAAGTTAAGTAAGTTACGTAAAAATATTACGTAACCATATCAATTACTTCAAGTCACGCCGATTTCACTTTTCTGTCATCCAAATTGAAAGTTCTGGCTCATTGTGATCCGGCTACGAATCAAGAGTTCAGTGTTAACATTTTCTGTCAAAGAATTAACTAGTATTTGTCTTGCTTCTGTGGTCTACTGAGTGTACACTCTATGGATGTGAATTATTTATTTTGTAGAAACAAGCTAATACTTATGGTCACTCCGCACTCTGTATGCCGCCATGCCAAATATTCTTTTTAGTTTATAAGTTTGCGATTGCCTTTCCTCTTGAATTTCAGCCTCATCTCCTTTATTTATTTCAGCTAAGTTTTTGTATGACCTATCTAAAAACAACAGTATAACTTTTGTGCCTTTAAAATTTTCTATATTTCCTCCCAGTTAATGGAGTTTGTCTCCATCATTCCTGTTTATTGTGAAGCTTTGACATCACGATGTGTCTGAAAATTAGACATGATGGTACGAATGTTTATAAAACTGCTCAATGAATACATTAGCATCTCTCAAAAATTTCCAATACTTTTATTCTGTCTGGTTTATTAAAATTGTATTCTTCCTATGAAAATGATATTTCTCCTTTGTCAATCTCAGTGAAGCTTCCTAACATTTGAAATTTTCAAAATGTTTCACTTTGTTTTGTAAACCAAGAAATAAGACTGAACATGGCAATATGGAGGTTTAAGCATGAGAACATAATTCATTGATAAACAGAATAATTAAGCACTCTACACTGGCACCTGAAACCATATTTGATTATGAAAACACAATCAAAATTATGTAATCTGTTGCAATAAAGGAGCATTTCAATTCAGAGGGATTTAAATTCTTCTCTCAATTTATTGCAACAGTAAAAATCCTATATCTCAGATTACAATTAAGATATTTAATAGGCATCTTTCTACATTAAGTTTTCTTAAGGAGCTAAACTGAGTAAGCATGAGAAATGGAAGAAAAGGACTGATGAGTATAAAGTGTTGCGTGGACTGCACTTACTTAGGAATTAAATGTGGAGATCAGCACTGGCAAAAGGGAAAGCAGCAATGATGACTGTGAGAGGATGCCTATATAAAATGCCAGGGATGTAGGTAAAATGGTTGGATAAGGTATCTAACTCAGTGGTTAAAGCTTATATGCTATATAGTACTGAAATATGGGGACTTGAAAATGGGTGAGAAGTTATTGATTTACAACAGGATGTTTTGCAAAGAACTTATGGGGTTAGCAATAGCAACAGCTAATGAAGTTGCATAAAGTGAAGTGGGAAGAGTAGCAAGGAAAAGATTAATTATGGAGAGAGCTTTTAAATATGGTTAAATTTAGATTTTAAAATACCAAGAAACAAGTCTAGTACAAACCAAGGGTAGGATAAGCAATTTAAGAAATAACTTACAAAATAATGGTTTGGGGAATATTTGGAGGAAAGAGAAACTAATAATAAAGGTTTTTGGGCAGGTGCAAGAAGATATGGAGATAAAAAAAATTGTCCAATTAAATAACAAAAGAGGTCACTAGTATTCTATGTTTTAATGAAAAAATGCTGGGAAAGAGAGCTGTCTATAGATAACAATAAAGAGAGGAGATAGCATTGCATCACATTATCCTTCTAGTCGATTGTTATATCTTATCATTAATTATGCAGCATAAATGGCAAAGGATAAATGGACGACATCAACTAGCACAACTCAAGAGTAATCACTGTGTGGCTATTGTTTTGGTTGGCTCGAAGTGTGATAGCCATAATTACTAGTCGAGTCTGCTACTTACAAGGTCGTGTCTTCATATTTTAGCTGTTGCATTTTAAGTTCTCGGTCCACGGCTGGTGTTGGCTGTTGATAAGTATTGTTGAACATGAGATTGGATATGGGTATCTCAAGGGTATGCCTCATTAGAAGACATATTAAAATTGAAGACACTAATTAAACTTGTATTGATAGTATTTACTTTAAATGAGTTCGCATGAAAATACGAACTTCTTAACAATAGCACTTTACAATGGTTCGTGTAGCGATAATTGACGCATTTCCACTCTACTGGACTTTGGCTAGTTTGTTCACTTGCACGTAACACTTTCTTGGCGCTTCTTCACTTTGCGCACATGACACTTCTTTATTTCTTATGGCACACTTAGTTAATAATGCGGAATTGCTTCTCTAATAGTTGCAGTTTTGACATCAAGTGAGCTCACACAAATGCTTTAATGTAGTTACCGTTGCACAGGCGATATCCTTTGCGTTACATTCTTATACTTATAATTTTGGTGCAGAATGTTTAAGTGGAGTATTGTAGATTTATCCCACAAGTGAATTTAACAGAAGACTTAATTTGTTTCCTGGACCTTAGCTTATATAGTCTAGGAGTCGGCCAATCTGTATTTCACTTCTAATTTTCTTATTGGCTGACTAATAGTGCAATTTCTCAAATTTGAGGAATCTGGAGGGGTTTTAATTCCTCCCTATTGGTTTCTCAGAAGGCATATGACTTAAAACAATGGTGGAATCCACAGCTTGTGAATCTCTCTGGAGTTCCCCTAGTGTGGTTCACTTATGCCTTTCTAGCGCGCACTGTCTACAAAAGGTCTTTGTACATTTTTAAAGTTCCCCCTTGCTTTTGTGTGAGGCAAGTTCTTGCTAGTAAAATCGTGCCCAGTGGAAATATTCTAGCCTCGTATACCAGAAAATATTGCTAACATATAGTAAACTAACAATCACGCAAATATAATTAACACTATGAATACAACAAGAATACATATTATCTACATGTTTACTAATGCATTAATATGGCATTGTTTTGGTGCAGAAAACTGCCTCAAAATGCCCCTACGAAGGCTGAGAATAAGCTTTTGGAAAATACTCTATTAGAAGTCTTCATATTTCCTGAATATCTTTTAACTATGTTTTCCCTTTGTCTGTTTACAATCTGATGAAAGACTGGTTATTCAGCTGGCAAGTTGAATGACTTAGGGTAGCTTTCCTCCCTAAACTGGTATAGTGCCCAGGCCACCCACACTTCTCTTGCAGGAATAATACACCAGCTGGAAAGCTTATCACAGCAGACGTCCAACCCTAAGACCTACTGTACCCTAGGGAAATGATATTTTCTGTAGTAATATAGCGTTACAGAGGCAACCTTTACTTTTAAGGCTTCTTCAACCCTTATTTTCTCAGATTATTTAACATTCTCGTAACGTAACATTTTCCTATGAGGATGGAGGAAATCACTTGCTCACAGCTTAGACTTTAATCTTCCTGTTAGCCATATGTTGTGGCTGCAGAAATCCCTAGGAGAAAGAGACAGAGCAGGACATCTTAACCTTTGTGCAATCCTTATACGGTAAAATGACGACATTCAGACAACGCCTTACGATAAGCTATATAAACCCCTAGGAAGATCACCAGGGGACTTTTTGTGTAGTATTGCTGCTGGACGACTCCATGATGGTCGTGTCTCTGCTGCAGGCATCCTTTGTCCTGTGCAACATGTTATGTAAGTAAGGCTTATATCTTCTCTAGTTTACTGCCAGTGTACAACATGCAAAAACACATTCGGAATTTCACCTAACCAAAACTCAACAGTCATCTATAGGGCATATCGGAAAAGTTATTTGTATGTATTAAATTGTTTCTTTCAAGTGTTTAATTACTTTCGCAATCTTTAAGTAACTTTAAGCAAGGGTGTTGGACTACAGTAAACCTGTCACTTAGTTCGGGAGAAAGGGTAAAATAATTATGTCATAAAGAATTGTAATTTTCACTTTCCAAGTTTTGTTAATTCTAATTTTACTTATTCATTGCAATAAATATTAGTTATAGGAAAATGTATCTGTATTTATCTAGTCAATATTACTTAGCCTAGATCCCTCTGAGGACACGCACCTCACTATACTGGTTTTGGGTGTCAGTAGTTCAGATTAACTGAAAAAGGTTCTTTTATAGTACTGTTGCTCTGGCACACACATTTCTGACAGACATTTATCCTGATGCTTATCTTATTCTACCAGATTATATATCGCAATAATTACAACATGGGGAACAACATAGTCTGCCTTCACATGGTGTTCCCTGGGTAACGCTAAATGGACTACAACACAGGCATGCTTCCCAAGCCAAAAAAGTTAAAAGAAGAGCACTTCTTAGTGTTATTTTGGAATGCTGTTGGAATGAATCGAAGATACTTTGCAGTACAATACAAAACAGCCACATCTAAATGGAAACAAACAAGAGTTGGACTACCTCAAGGGTATGTTACAAGTGCTATTCTGTTTATACATAAACGACTTAGTAGATGTACTAAAGACAATAGGTAACATACAAGTAGGAATGTTTACTGACGAAGTGGTAATATGGATTTCAGAAAAGAACATAAGATCTGGGAAACATTACAAAAAACTACAAACAACAATGAGAATACAAGCATAACCCTAGAACAGTGGACTAATAACAACAATATGGAAATAAATACAGGAAAAACTCAATATCAACCATTTACAATGCAAAAAATATGTGCCTGCAAATCAACAACATAAAATTACAAGAACCAACTACAACGTATCTAGGGATAGAATTAGATAAAAAACTATCAATGAAAGAACATGTAAACAATGTAACAAATAAAATCAACAAAAAGAATAACATTTTAAAACATTTAGCAGTAATAAAATGGGGTGGAACATGTACCTCCTTAATAATGCATATAAAACATACATAAAACCCAACCTATTATATGGAGCAGAACTATTAGCAACAGTAAACAGACTTAAAAGTAAATTAGAAATTTCGCAAAATAATTCACTAAGAATAATAACAGGAGCTTTAAAAACAACAATTATAGTACTACAAAGCTTCAAAAAAAACATGGCTATAGAATTGGAACATGAATTGAAAGCAATTACTCTAGCATAAAAACTGCAAGTCAACGGAAACAGATACAAGCAGTACCACACAGCAGACACTATAAGTAATTTAAAAACTCAAATAAGCTTCAGAACATATATTAATAACCTTAAATACAAGAATATAATTACAAGAAATATAATAGCAACAGAGATAATGAGTCCAATAGAATATATTGATATACAATATCAGAATGACCTGATATATACAATACACAAACAAAACAATATACCAGATGAAATGAGAGCCAGAGCTACGGAAAATGAAATATATCCAGAAAAAGAATGGCTCTGAATATATACAGATGGATCCCTCATTAATAAAAAATAACGCTGGTGCAGAGTATATTGTAACACTTTGCACAGTATCTAACATTAGATGAAACGTCAAACCACTATGATGGAGAATTAACAGCTATAAAAGCAGCATTACAAAACATTCTATATAGAACATAAATAAAACAAAAAGAAGGCATCTTATCGGACTCAAAATCAGCCATAGATGCGATAGTAAATTACAATAATAAAACAACAAGAACTACTTAAGAAATAAGAAGCCTAATTAAAGCAGTTGAAGCTAGAAATCAAGTCACTCTACAATGGATTCTAACTCATGTTGGACTTTTGGGCAATCAACATGCGGATCAATTAGCAAAGAAAGGTGCAATATAACAAATAAAACCTGCAGGACAAATAGAAATAAATAAACAATTAAATAACATTAAACAACATTTCAAAAGACAGCAGAGACTTGATGAAGAAGATCAATTAAAGGATAAAGGTTATAAGAATATTAAAGATAGAGTTGATATACAAAAAATGCCAAGGAAAACTGCAGTGGCCTTATTTAGGATGGCAACTGGCCACGATTGCCTCGCAGAACACCTCTACAAGATACAATGCCTACCTCAACCAAGTGCACTCTCTGTGAAGAAGATGTCATCCTGAACAAACAACATCTCACCAAATGCAAAGGCCTTAAAAGTGATAACTTATAGACTTTATATTGGGAACCCAGAGGGAAAATGATGCAGATCAATTAATCCCCAGTGCCATTGGTGAACAACATCAATGTTTCTGGTTCTCCTTCACTTATTTTTTGCCTTCTTTACTTCCTCTATATCTGCCCTCTTTTGTTACTTATTCCTCAGTACCTAAATTTGTCTTTCTTCATCTGATAACAAGGCATCTTGGTTTTTAGCTGCTTGCTTATCGGAGGCTTGCTTAATGATCGTAACATTCTTTTATGATACTTGCCGATGATTTGATGAGTTTGGGGTTCAACTAACTCGTAGGTATTAGTAGAAAACACTTCTGAGACTTCCTAAGGTCCCTTTAAGCATATCATCAATCGTTCATTTTCTTTCTTGACTTTACTAGAAATCATTTTATTACAGAGAAGAACTATGTTACTTTCCTGAATGTTCCATAGTTTCCCTTTATTTTCACATTATGCTTTTCTTTGCGTTGTTGAGCAGCCTTTTTCATCCTTTCTCTTGCCGGTTCGAACATTTGTTGAGCTTCCAGACATTCACTGTCATCAATAGTAATTGTTTTAGGTATCTTGATGTCGACAGTGACAATCGGTTTTCCTCTTGCCAGTTTGATTGTCTTGAATCCAGTAGTGGAATTTACTATTTCATTCAAAATACTTTCAATGGCGGGCACATATCTGTTCCAGGCAGTGTGTTTATGGTGGACTAAAATTCGTAATTTCCTATTTCCTTGATTGCATGCTCGCAGGGATTATTTAGTGGGTGGTATCATGAACTAAAGTAGTGCTTTATTCTCTTCTTTGTAATGATTCCTTGAAAGCTTTTCCAGTGAAAACAGCCGAGTTATCAGTAGTGATAACTTTTATTTCTCCTTCAGGTATGCAAGTTTGAATCAGAATGCAAGAACAAGTTTTGCTATTTTCCTTCTTGAGTGGGAATATTCTAGTTAATTTTGAGAATATATCAAATAATACTAGAATATACTTATATCCGAATTGCGCAGTTGGCATTTCACCATGAATATCAACAGAAATTAAGTCTCTTAGAATTGAATTGGTATCCGTCCAATATTTAATGTTTAGGTGCTTGCATTTTTGGCAAGTTTTACAACATGATATAAATCTGCGAATCTTTTCCCTAGCTTTGGAAATATACATACATTGAAGAATCCTATTGGTCACTTTACCAGTGCCAGAATGTAGATGATGGATGTGAAATGCACTTATTATCTCATTTTCCAGAACTCTCGGTATCATGACTTTACAAGTTTTATCTTCATGACCATGTTTTTTGTAAAAAGTCCATCAAAAACTGTAATACTGTCATTGCACATAGGACTTCCCTTACCCAATTTGTTCACTGAAGATTGTTCACTTGCACACAACACTTCCTTGGAGCTTCTTCACTTTGTGCACATGATGCTTCTTTATTTCTTACGATGCACTTAGTTATTAACGCAGATTTGTTTCTCTAACAGTCATAGTTTCGGCATCACACAAATACTTTAACGCAGTTACCATCGCGCACATGATATTCTTTGTTACATTTTTATGCTTATAGTTTTGGCGCGGAATGTTTAAGCAGAGTGTCGCAGATTTAACTTTCAAGTGAGACTTAATTTGTTTCCCGAACCTAGTCTAGGAGTCAGTCAGTCCATATTTTACTTCTAATTTTCTTATTGGCCGACTAGCAGCACGATTTCTGAAATTTGAGAACTCTGGAGGGGTTTTAGTTCCTCCCTAATGGCTTCTCAAGTGTCACATGACAAAACAATGGTGGAATCCCCAGCTTGTGAATCTGTCCGGAGTTCCCCTGACATGGTTCACTTATGCTTTTCTAGCGCGCACTGTCTACAAAAGTTCTTTGTAAATTTAAAAAGTTTCCCCATGCCTTTGTGTGAGGCAAGTTCTTGCTTGTAAAATTGTGTACAGTGGAAATATTCTTGCATCATATACCAGAAAATATCGTTAACATATAGTAAAATAACAATCCCACAAATATAATTAACACTATGATTACAGCAAGAATACATATTATCTACATGTTTATTAATAATGCATTAATATGGCATTGTTTTGGTACAGAAAACTGCACCAATTGTTAAGACCAGGATCATGGTATTTGAATACAGAGAAACTGAGATTTAAGAAAACGGGTATGGTTAAAAATGAATAGGAAAACTGACATTAATAAAATTTTAGAAAAAACCCTGAAACAACATAATAATATACATAATAGTATATAAATAAGAACTAAAGTAGTGATTTATAATGTTTTTAACTAAAGATGGGCTACCCACCTGAACAATGGCTAAGGGCAACTCTTTTTTTTTTTTTAATGTTATTTGGGAAGGAAACATTACTGGCTTAAGTTTAGGGTACCTACTTGGCATTTGCTAGTTATGAGAATTGTGGAAAACCTGGTAAAAACCAGGGAGGACGATCCTGGCAGGATTTGAACCACCAACCTCCTGAATGTGAGCCTCACATGTTACGGCAGAGCCATCTTGCTCAGTGTCAACTTCATTTGGCAGCCCAAAACATGTTATATCTTAGTAATTAAAATTTGGTACTTTTAATAGCATGCAGGGTAGTGTTTAATGTCATTCCTATCGCATACGGTACCACAGGTGGTGGACACTAATGATACACAAAATAAAATAATCGAGAGAGGAAATTTGGGAAGGAAATGTTCCAGACATAATCTTAGGGTACCTCCCCAATGTTTGCCTTAATGACTTCAGCTACCTGTGTCAATTGGTAGTATGTGTTAATTTATATGTTGCAACATAAGATAAAAACAGCCGATAACTTTATACACCTGAGTCAGCAATATTCCATCAGATAACATAACTGATGCTCGTAATCCAACATTTCATAACACACTTTAATTGAAAATTAAACATTTCTTTGCAATATCAGCAATTCTTACTCTTCCTCCTCCTCCTTTTCTTTTATCATAGCCCAAAATATCGGCAGCAACAATGTTAATATGCACCACAGCAGTTCATTATTTGCTTCATTTCAATTAGTACATAACAGTTAATGAAGCAAGCAAAGAGAAGCTTTAGGGAATTAATGACACAATTTCGCTTCCTAATGCAGCCTCTAAAGTACAAATCAGAATGCCAGGAGGAGCATTACTGGTGATTGTAACTGTAGAGCCACATTTAAGTTGCACCTCCTACAGCATACTGCTGTTCCTCCTGTTTAAAAGGTAAAATTAGCTAATGGAAGAAGCAAAAGCGTGATAGAAGGTATATTTTTAGATAGTAAGTTTACTTTATATGCAGCAACATTGGTTATAGATAACATATATAAATATAATAGCCCAGGTCAGCAATATTCTGAACAAGCACTAATTTGTCAAGACTAATGCAATTCTCTAAGTCTTGTCATTTAGGTTTCTCTCTAGTAGATATAAAGGATCAAATATAAAAACTGATAGGTTAATTTTTACAGAATAATTTTATAGTAGAGCTGTACACATATATACACAGAATGGTTTTTCTTCCATAGTCATGTATTGCAATATCAATCTCTCATGCATATACATATATTTTTCTTAAGCGACAAAGCCCTTTTAGAGCATTTACAAATAGTGATCAACACGGGACTTTGTAATAACTTCCTTATTTCAACTCCCCAGAAAAGATTACAGATATAATAACAAAACGAAAATCAACAACCACCTATGGATGGGATGAACGGCCCCCATTTCTTGTTAAGGAAATAAAACACGATGAAGGTAGGCCACTTAACCAATTAATTAACCATCCCCTTGCTATACATACTTTTACAGAAAGAACAAAATATGCATTAGTAAAACCTATTCATAGAGGGAAAACTGAAATTAAAAATTTCCAAACACTCTATTCTTTCTACCTTGTCCACCATATATGAAAGGTTGTGCACGAGTCATTCTATGTAAAATCGAACACCCATGAAACACCAAGTCCGCAAATCTCTTCGAAATTTTTTGTATGCATTTGATGCTTTGAAATAGAAAAGAAATTTATATATTTTTTTTCTTTGGTCCCCAACTTCAATATTCTGAATACGAGCCAAAATTAATTTTTTTTTTAAAAAAACGGATGTACTCCCATACATGCTTCTTTTTTTATCTCCCAGACAAATTCTCATACAAACACCATATTGGACTCATTTTAAAGCTTATGGAATCTACTTTAAACATATACTAGAATGAATCTGATTCAACAGATTAGTTATTTATTGCAGAAATATGGACTTTTAAAATTACATTTTGTGTTAAATATCAACCTAAAAATATTTTTTAAATACACATGTATTCTCTATTTAATTGTGTATACATATGCAAAGTTTCAGGAGGGTATTCATTCAAATATATTTATAAGAAAATATTTTCTCAGCTGGAACCCTCATGATAACATAGCACAGTGGCTTCCACCTGGAGTGAGAGAGCAGAGGGGATGACAAGGTGACTCGCAGTTGTTATGAGTTAACCAAGGTTATTCTTCTGAATCACTTCTGGATTTAAAATACAAACCCTTATCATGGCAAACCACAATAGGCATTTCCTTTCAGAGGATCAGTCCAGAATATTTAGCTTGTGGAGAGAGACCACAATTTGTGTTGGTTTGTGAAATTAATCTGTTAAATTTAGTTGTGAATATTCGTTTAACATTTAATATGAGTAGTACCGGTGCCGCTACAAAATGGAATGATTGTGGCTTTTTTCAAAATTAGAAAAAGCACATGTTCAAGAGAAAAAAAGAATTTGCCACCAGCGACTTGTAAAATGCTATTAAAACTGAAGATGGATGATGTAGAACTGTCCCCACAACTGAGACTATGAGCCGTATATCGTATAAGAATTTCTCAAATTCCAGATACGACTGAAAACAAGAGTGACACTTGTGAATCTAGTGTTGCTGGGCCCAATACCTACAATATCTGGGAAGGTCAAGTAAATGAAAATAGCTCAGAAATTGATAACTCTCTTCACATCAGAGTAGTGTTGCAACGAGATCAAGGAAAGTGTAGATGTTTCAAATCTTAATACTAGTTTAGATTCAATCTTAGCCGAACTGCCCATAAAGAAAAGAAAACTGTCTCAAAATATGCATCCCAGAAATTACAACAATAACAGAAAAACTTAAGAAGATATTTTGTCGACTCCTGAAACCAAATCTGGTAAATCATTAGAATATTCCATGGTAGAAAAAGTATTAGTTTTACATTTAAGCGTTATGGCAGGAAAAAAGAATCATGTTTCTATTAAAGGAGGAGGACAGAAAATTACAAAACAGAAAAGATCGATTTTGTGTAATCTAAAAGAAACCTTCCACAGTTTTAAGGATAAATATCCTGATATCAAAATAGGTTTCTCAAGATTCCTCAACTGAGACCTACACAGTGTAGGTATACTTCTAGACACCCAAGGTATGCATTCTGCTTGTATTTGCACTCATGAGAATGTGAAACTGATGCTTCATGGAATGAACATTTCCCACTTTACTGCAGATGCAGGTATTGTTCTCTGTAATTATAAGGACTGACTCTCCCATATAATTTGTAAACCCCCATCACCAGATTGCTATTTAAGGAAATGTGTTAACTGCCCAGAGACTAAAAACTTGGTCAATAATATTTGGGATAACATTTTCAATGAAAAAAAGCACAGAGCAGGTAACTTAAAAACAGTGGGTAAATATAGATCACACAAATTTAGAAATAATAATACAATCACCTGTTGAAGACTTTATGGAAAAATAATCAGCAAAATTGTCAGGTCTTTTAACTCATACCTTTATAACTCAACAGTAGTTTGCATTTTTGTCTGAGCAGACAGAAAATTTGAAACCTACAGAATCTAATGTAGTTTTTGATTTTTCGGAAAATCATAAGGTTCCATTCTGGGGTACATTGGAACAATAACCAGGCAACAATTCACCCATTTATAATTTACTTTAAAGAAAATGATGGCTTAAGACAAAAAATTATATTGCCATAACAGAAAGTTTAAAACATGATACAGATGTTGTTTATCTGTTCCAACACCATTTAACAAATATCTTAAAGAAGGAAATAAGAGATCTGGAAAAACTAATTTACTTTTCTTATGGTGAAAAACATAAAAAAAAAAATTTAAACATATGTTTTCATGAGGAAGATTTTGGAGTTAGCACCACATGGCATTTCCTCACTTCACATGGCAATGGGCCTTGTGATGTAATTGGGGCACTACTAAATGTCTAGCAGAGAAAGCCAGTCTCCAGCCAGGACAAAATCACATCACACCGCCTCATAAATTATTTATTGGGCACAGAGATATATTACAAACATTACACTTAATTTTTTTCTGTTAATCAGCACAATCAAGAGAATATTTTGGAGGCAAGATATGAAAACTGAAAACCAACCACAGGCATGTTAGAGCTATATTGCTTTGTACTATTATCAACATCTGAAGTTGGGGTAAAATTGTATTCATTTCTAAGTGAAGGAAAAGAGGTTTCTGTTTAAACGAAACATGCTAGGTATGATTTAGGCTTATAGATTGTTTCCTGATAGCACTGTTCTTTGAAACGAACTTGAATGCCTTGTGCATCTTCCTCCCATTCATTGCCAGCTACGGTAGATCCCAGCTCAACTTGACAGTGTGGCGCTCTGGATGTCCATCAGCCCTGAGTTGAGTTCACTGCACCACAAATTAGGTAAATAATTTAATTCTCAATGAAGCAAAAATAATACGCTCGTTATATTTGGCATGCTGTTATAAAAAACCTGAAGCAAGAAGAGGGATCTTTTTCAGTTTTTTAAAAGGTTGATATACTTAAATTTAAATTCTAAAATTAAAAGCCTTTTTTCAAAACTAGATATGTTTTGTTTAAAATAATTGTTATAATATAGGAAGAAAGTGCATTCTCTGAGCTTTCAAATGAGACATTTACAAAGTCTCTAACATGAAAAGGACCACAACTATCTGTATTTAACCATGTTGAGGAGGGTGCTATTTCTGAAAATTTGTTACTTAGTAACAGGCATAATACTACTGTTAAATAGTAGTTTAAAACATACACACTAATTTCTTGCCATAAGAAAGTGTGTAGAGAAGCTTAAAAAAAAATCAAACACACGACTGTCAATTTTTGTTAAAAATCGTTCAATTTGATGTGGAATGAATCACATTCGCAACACATCTCTTATGTAGAATACTTCACCAAGTTATATATTTATCAACAGGTATTCCAAGAAAAGTGCTTAACAATATCTGCTCTAATAAATCTGGTAAAAGACATTTCTAAAATAGTAGACGAAAAACAACATATAGCCATTCTAATATGTGGCAACTCCAAACCTTTTGATGCATGTCACAATATATTATTATTATTAAAAAATTTATAATCCTATGATATAAGGAATGCTGCATTAAGATTGTTGCAAAAATTACTTCAAAGATTGTAGGCAAAGAGTAATTTTAAATCAAACAGGAACTCTTCAGTGAAACTGGAATCTAATAAAACTGAAGTCCCATGAGGAAGTGTTTTGGGGCCCCTACTTTTTATATTATACAGTAATATCCTTCTGAACTGTATAAATGGAAAAACAATTATGTATGCAGATGATTTTTTTATTTATTTTTAATGTGTTGCTTATTGAAATTAATGCAAGTATTATTTTAATCACTGAATATGGACTTATAAGTAATGAAATAGTTGATATTGTAATGAAAAGAAGCTAGAAACAGTGATGTGTATTGAATTTATTTAAAGGTGAGTCGGAATTATCAGTCGAGTTAACCTTCTGAGGATGGGAACAACGGTTTCCCAAAACATGTTAAGTGAGTAAACTTAAGTGATGTTAGTGTAACAATTCCGACTCACCTTTAAATAAAATGAAATAGTGTTTGCCAAGTTTCTGGACTACACTTTAACCACACATTTTTGTAGGAAAAAGCATAAAAGGTGGTGGTGTAGTGATATATGTAAAGGGAAACTTAGTCTTTAATGAACTCCTGAATATACAAAACTCTATATAGTAAGGAAATGGATCTTGAATGTTGTGCAATTAGAATTTCAACTGATACTGGTAAAATTGTAGTAATAGGTATCACCTAATTCTAATTTAAATGTCTTTCTTAAACATCTTATAACATCATCACTATGCTAACTGATAAGGAACAAAAATAGTTGATATTAATATAAATTCAAATGGTAACTATCGCAGTTATAGGCAGCTATGTGATATCCTTGCTAATTTTAACTTATGTAATGCAATAAATTGTCCAATTAGAATCACAAATCATCTGCAGCTGCACTAGATTATATAATAATAAATATAGAGCCTACACAACATACTGCTTTGCAAAAAACACATATCAGACCACTGTGCAGAAATTATATATATAAAACTGTAATTGTGAAGTAAAAAAATGCAATGTGGTATTTAGGTATTCTACAGGAAATGCTAAAATTTGAAAACTGGGATTCTGTGCACTTAGTAACTGAATGCTAATGAAAAATGGGATGCCTTTTTTAAAATTCTATTAGAATACTTCAATCTTGCTTGCCCTTTAAAAGTAAAGTGAATTATAAAAAAAGCTGAACAAACAAGTACCATTGAGTAATGAAATAATTCTAAGAGAGAGGATGAAATGCATGTACAAATTTTACCGCATGACAAAATTTAAACTATACAAAGCATTCAACAAATAAAACTAAAACAGCATGGGACATAATAAATAATCCAAAAAAAAAGTAAAGAACATAACATAATATAACCTTACAAATTAATGGACTAAGGATATCAAACCCTAAAGACATACATAATATATTTAACCATTATTTTACAAATGTGATTAACCCATTACAAAACATACCAATTAACTATTAGCATAAATGTACCATAGAAAAATCAATCTATCTTACCTATTATTGACATTGAAATTAGTGAAACAATCAGGGAATTAAAAAATCAAAATTTCTGTGGATGGAATGGTAACTCCTCTAGATTCCTAAAATGTTGGAAAAACGAAATGATTGATATAATTGTACATTTCATAAATACGTTATATAGAACAAAATATTTTCCCCACAGTGCTTAAAGAATAGTATAAGAAGACCAATTTTCAAAAACGGAGATGAATGTCATATAGCAAATGATAGACCCATAACTCTTACTTCTGCTTCTAGCAAAGATATCTGAAAAGGTTTTAAATTCAAGATTGGTTGCCTTCCTAAATAAACATGTCATTCTAGTTAAAACACAACATAAATTTCGGAAAAATTACTCAACAAGCACTGCAGTTGTGGAACTTCTGCATGAAATATATATATACAATTAGATAAAGGCAATCATGCTGTAGCACGTTTTTCTTGACCTTACTTAAAGCATTCGATAAAATGTTATTGGATGAACTGGAAAATTATAGGATAAGGGGCAAAATGCATGAGTTAATAAGATTTTACTTAACAAATTGAAGGTAAACTCAATGGTTTGATTAAACATTTTAAATCGACATATGATACTGTAAGGTTTGGAGTAAAACAAGGATCAGTACTGGGGCCACTATTTGCTTTTATTGCACATAAATGACATACCTGAGTTTGAAAATTGCAAAAGTGTATCTTATGCTCATGATACCACATTTCTGTATTGAAATAAATCACTAAATATCTTGGAAAATTCAATGATGGACTCATTAAAAATTAATCTGAAATACCTATAAGAAACAACTTAAATATGAATATAGGAAAGACAAAATTGCTTCATTTTCAATATCATAATCAAAGCACAAATAACTCTGTAATTTAAATGTACAAAATACAATACTTGAACATGTACAGCACATTAAATTCTTAGGACTAATATTAGATAAAAATTTGTCATTTGACAGCCATACTGACTTAACCTGTAGTAAGTAAGCTTAAGGTTATATCTTTTAAGGAGACTATCCAAATATCTAGATACTGCTGCTTTAATAACTGTATATTTTGGTGTAATATATTACTTACAATATGGAATAGAGGTTTGGGGAAGTGCTAGTAAGCACAATTTAAGTAGATTGTTAATTTTACAGAAATATTATTTAAGAACTGTATACAAGCTAAGTAATAGGAGCTGGTATCGTAGTGTTTTTAAAGAAAACAACTTATTTACTGTAATTTCTATGTATGTGTATAAAGTAATAATATATTTTGTAAATAAAAATGTACATATTACTAATTGTAATAATCAATATTATAGTTATAATACATGTAGAAATAATAATATACATAGGATCAAAGTTAATAAAAGAGCAAGTGAATGTGACCCACTTATAAGTGGAGTGAAACTTTACAACCAATTGCCACATACTTTAAGAGCTAATCAAGGAGTAAACCTTAAAAAAGAATTAAGGAAATACCTAATAGGAGAATGTTTATACTGTATAGATGAACTGCAATTTTAGTAGTATAATTTGACTTGATGGTGTGCCTCATTGATGCCATTGTTATAATATAATGACTAAGACTGATTATATAAATTCTGTTGTTTTCTTTCCTGCTTGTAGCTTCACAATGTTTGACAAATATTGTATTACATCTATTGGCAAATAAACATAATAATAATAATAATAATAATAATAATAATAATAATAACAACAACAACAATAACAACAACTTATATTATGACATCCATTTTATCAAAAGAGCTAAATTATGAGGAAGTATGATAAGATGCTAAAGAAACTAGCTCATTTAAAGAAATTTAGTAACAATGGATTGAAACCAAACACCTCTAAAACATCTATCATGCAGCTCAGTACTCAAGAGCATCCATAAATAAAACTCAATTTTATTTAAGATTAAAAATTGCGACAAAATTATTCCAAATGATTCAATACACCATTCAGAAACATAAAAAATTTTAGGTAATTTTTTAAAAAACAGTTCAAATGGGATGACTTCATCCTGTACATACTTAAAAAATTAAACAGTGCTTGTTAACTCCACTGGTTGGGAAACAATCTTTAAAAGTCAGAAGAAAATAATTCATATACTGACACAAATTGGACCAAAACAATGGTGTAGAAATCTATTCAGAACCTTGAAAATACTAACTCTACCATCTCAGTTTGTATAGCAATGAAATAAACACATACATATAAATAATGATACTGTGCAACTTGCAATCACATCACTGTCGTGGAATGTAAACCATAAGTAACTTAAAATCATCCATGAAAGGTTAACATTATATTAAAAAAGTCCACTGCATGATGGGATAAAAGCCTACAGTAAATTGCTCATTAAAATCAGGGCAATAAGCAACTTGAAAGGTTTCAACAAAACACAAAAAATATATTAATAGACAATGCCTATTGCTCAGTTGCAGAATACATGAATGATCATTTTGAACTTAATTTCCAATACCTAACACTTTTGTCATTTTATAACCTGTATGCATCATGTGTTAAGTTTACATACAAAATTGCTCCTAAGTTAATATTAAACTTGTATATAATGTACTGCAAAACGAAATGATTGATATAATTGTACATTTCATAAATACGTTATATAGAACAACATTTGTTGAGCAAAAGCCTCCCTAAACAGGTCACTTATCAATGAAATGAAGCAGAATTTACAACATAATAGCTATAAGCAACACATTTGCAATGCACAGCCTGCTATTGCGCTAACGCCGAGAGCATCTTGGTTGTTAATACCAACCATATAAACGACTATCACATTTGTAAAATAATGGTTAAATATATTATGTATGTCTTTAGGGTTTGATATCCTTAGTCCATTAATTTGTAAGGTTATATTATGTTATGTTCTTTACTTTTTTTTTGGATTATTTATTATGTCCCATGCTGTTTTAGTTTTATTTGTTGAAAATGCTTTGTATAGTTTAAATTTTGTCATGCGGTAAAATTTGTACATGCATTTCATCCTCTCTCTTAGAATTATTTCATTACTCAATGGTACTTGTTTGTTCAGCTTTTTTTATAATTCACTTTACTTTTAAAGGGCAAGCAAGATTGAAGTATTCTAATAGAATTTTAAAAAAGGCATCCCATTTTTCATTAGCATTCGGTTACTAAGTGCACAGAATCCCAGTTTTCAAATTTTAGCATTTTCCTGTAGAATACCTAAATACCACATTGCATTTTTTACTTCACAATTACAGTTTTATATATATATATATATATATATATATATATATATATACAATTTATATTATGTTATGACTGCCACTCTCTTACATACACAAGAAATGCAGCAATGAATTCCCAGAGGTGCTATCTGAGTACGGAATAAACACTTTGCGTAACACAGGATATATGATAAGCGAACAGTCATTCATAATACACTAACACACAGCTCAGCTCAGCTCAGGTCAAATCTTGTGATTTAGTCAGTTGGTATTTGAGCTCACATGGCAGAGGAAGGTGCGTGTAGTGCATCATAGCGTATGACAAAGCATGTTATCTTATCTTAATCTGAAGAAATAAACTTTGGCTGTCATTTTGTCAGTTTAGATGAGGCTGTACACCAGAGATTGTACTCTGGATGTGTCAATTGGTGCTGCAATAGTAGTTTTCAGCGCTTCACATATCAGACCACTGTGCAGCACTTCACATCCCAGACAATTCACTGGTCCTATATGAACAAAGACATTTTCATCTTCACTGCTTCCATATCCTGAACATGTCTTAAAACCATAGGACTGTCACAATCCAAATCACTTTAATGCAGATAAATGTCTTTTATGTTCTCCCAAATTATTTCATAGACCAACAACCACCTAAAACAGCTAATTTAAAATCTGAAACCATGCTTCAAACTGGATTTGATTTTTTATTTCTTTCTCTGGGGTTAAAGCTGAAATATTCTCCTCTAAATCCTGAGAGAAGTAAACAAATGCAAAAACTAGTAGTGCCTTGAGCTTAAAATTAGTAAATATACTTCTCTCATTAACTGAAAATTTTAAGCTATGTTTATGGTTATAAGCAAATCTGACAATTTATTTTAGATTCATAGCATGTCTAATCATAAAGAGAAACAGCAGATCACTTGAAATAATTCTAAAATATTTGTATTTATAATATAAAGAAACCTAGTCGCAAAGTATAGGAGGAAGAGGAGTGCATGTGTGTGCATAACAGCATCATACATTTCACGCCTTACAGCACATTATTTACCTTTGAATCATCCAAGGTTAATAACAGCATCAAAAGTTTGGGAACACTAGAGTAATATAATACATTATTATGTTATGACAGATGAAAGAAGTTCAATTTTCTTATGTGCATGACAAAATTTACTTCTCTAGCCAGGCAAATTATTTACTTTAAGTAGAACATTAGAAACATCTACTGCAAACCTTAAACTGCATAAATAACAAATGTTCTTTAATGTTTATGATTATCTGTTTAAATTTACAACTTATATAAATTATGTTCTCAAGGCAGGAAAAGCACTTACCCAAAAAGAAACAACAAGATTCTGACAAACTTGTAAGGAGCATGGATGGTCCAACCTGAGCCACAATGCGCCCAATATGGTCAGCATGAGACTCATTAGGATGCCGTGGTTCTCTCTGATGTGTTTGAACTAAAATAAAAATGTTGTCCACTCCCACAGCCAAAACAAGGAATGGTATAACCTGTAATGATCAAACTCACTGTGATGTACATGGCTTATAATTTGTAGAAGTCTAGAGTTTTAAATTTGTCCTTTTTCTCCTGTTCTTATTTAAGAGAAGTTATATTTGTTATTGACTACATACTGTTACATTCTCTGATATGACCGTTACTGATTACCATGCAACTTTAGATTTTGTGTGGTCAGTGGCATCTTAACCTTGAAGGATTTTTTTTTTTTTTTTTAACTCTTTGCAAAAGAGAAGCATGTAACCACTGGGACTACACTGGACATTGGTACGATGTTAGCTAGACTTTTATTGCCATAAAAAGATATGATGAATATTACCTTTGCTATTTTGAAAGGAAGGTGACAACTTAAGTGTTTTAAATTATTTTTGCTTAGATCAATCAATGTTATTCTATATACTAGCCTGTATGCTCCTTGCTAATGTTTTTGCCAAAATTAATATTCTGACACACTGTTGCTTCTATTGTCTCAAGGGACCAATGGATCACTTTGATTGAATGTACATGAAAACTTCCAATTAATGTCAGCTTACTTTTCATAACATTAGAAATAACATACCAAACTTCAGCACAAGCACATAGAGCAAATTCTGTAAATTTATCTATTCTCTTTTATTTGGGGGGGGGGACAACACCCATTAAAAATATCTCAGGTTTTCAGAGATTATGAATAAAGCAATTATTAGTAAGTACTCCAATGAATTTGAGTCTGTTATACATGGACATATGTATGATTTATTATTTTGCAGGTTGGCTGCAATTTTACATTGTAGGAAACAATACGTTGAACTGATTTGATACCTCATGTTATAGATGTACATAAAGCAAACATGCAGAAATAACAAATTTTTAATTCCCCTTATGTGCTACAATGCAGTATTGGACTTGCAGACCCATGCTTTCATGTAATGCAGCACAGAAGTAGTTCAATAGAAGTAGGCTGTACATTAGTAAGATTTATTCTGCATAAATGTCAGTGTAATAGTTCAATTAATTCCAAATTATAGATAATTTGCCATCGCCCTCCTTTTGGTTTCTTGAACCAAACGCAAGTTCCAGAAGACTTCTAGTCAATTTTCTGGCCCAGCACACAGATTCCATGTGTTTTAAATGTTTTTGGCTTTTCGGACTTATGATTTAGTCGCATTTGATAACATGGTATGTTTGTAATGTTGTATTACATTGTCTTTTTTTGTTTAATGCCATTTTTAATACTCAACTTCACAGACAAGGAACGAAATGGATGTTATGATGCTTAACACTATAACTCCGGTGATCACTAGCTACTATTAACTACGGTAATGATCTTTTTGACTGCTCACTTCTTCTTTGCCTTTTACAGCTTGAATGTTACCACTAATAATGGGTATCAGTTTGCAGGCATTGTGTTTAGGTATGTAGGAGGGGGAGGGAGGGAGAGAGAGAGACCCCCACACACATAATTATTCCTATGAACTTTTTATTGATATTATTATTCATTAATAAGATTACTCCAATTTCCTTATATGTGGGATACAGCAGAATAATACAACTAAGCATAGTACGATATGAAGATGAAAATTTTCTTACAAAAAAACAACTAAAAACAGAAAAAACTCATTTTTATGACAATAAACCTATAATAGTGTGACAAAAATGTAAGTAAACACAGAAAAAGCTTGTTTTTGTAATGTAACACTTGCTCACATTTTGCACTTTACACACGTAAGAACTTTCCTCAATTTTGCTGTACATTTTCCACATACCAGTTTCTTGCAGATATAACAGGCACTGGTTCTTTTGTTCTGCCAGCAGTTACAACTTACTTGACACTGCCATCATCCATTAAGACTAGAATGCTCTTTGGTAGGAGTAGTTTGTATGTGACGCTGTCTAGATTGCAAGTAGGCTTCTCTTATAAAACTAATAATTAAAATGAAGTGTTTAAAACAGTGGAGCATGTCAATAAGAAGTTAAAACACTGGTCAGCAGATTAAAAACACTTGTTGCTCCACTTACTTAAAATTCTTTATTCGAACATGTTTCGAAGAGACGTGCTACAGAGCGAAATTTTCTTACCAGCTACCTCTCAAAATGCTATCCAAGCATTCATAGCATCTAGATCCAAAATGTTGTAAAAAATATGCATCAGCCATCTGTGGATACCACAATGTTTAAAAATAAAGCCGCATTATCTGATCAATCACATAACAAACAAATTTAGTATTGTTGTGGAAACAGACTGTTTCGGAGAGTTTCTTAGAATCATAGGTATTGTGCAGGAATTACTCATAATTACATTCTTCTGTGGCTTTCCTTGGTATTGTCCATTCCAAACCAGAGTGCCTTTCACTGAAAACAAACTCTTTGTATTATCCGCGCGAAAGTAGTTCGTAATCCCCGCCCATAATGGCTGCTTGTTCCCCTCCCATGTGCTTGTTGAACACTATTTAATCTATAAAAAGGTGCCCTGCATGAGAATCATGATTCAAAATGCAACCTGAGGTAACAATCGATTTTATAAGTATGCGGCAATGAACATTTTACTTACGTTAATCACAATCCTCGGGCAAAAGTGCAACACCCAAATCCGAATTCTCCTAAGGTAACTCAGCTGACATATCGGAATCAGAACTACTCTCCAAAATAATGACAAGCTTATCCACAATTCCACAACACTGTCGCACTTAAAACAAGTTCCCACATTTTATCCTCTTCTATGTTGTATTATGTCTGTTTATATTCCCTGCTCGCTTTCGCTACACTTCTCACTGAAACACCTGTAAAATCCGATATTAGTTTCGTAATATGCAATAATGCAAGTGTCGAGTATTTTTGTAATAGTGAGTTGAATATATGAAGTATTGTTTGTTTTTAGCCACTTTTTAACTGTTTCCTGCTTCTGTGTTTGAACAGTTTATTCGCACTACACGCACCTTCCTCTGCCATGTGAGCTCAAATACCAACTGACTAAATCACAAGATTTGACCTGAGCTGAGCTGTGTGTTAGTGTATTATGAATGACTGTTCGCTTATTATATATCCTGTGTTACGCAAAGCGTTTATTCCGAACTCAGATAGCACCTCTGGGAATTCATTGCTGCATTTCTTGTGTATGTAAGAGAGTGGCAGTCGTTTATATGGTTGGTATTAACAACCAAGATGCTCTCGGCGTTAGCGCAATAGCAGGCGAAAGTCATATTTTGTAATCTCTTAACAGCTAATATATATCCATTACCTTTAACGATGAGTTCTTATGATAACCGCAATAAAATGTGCAGTTCTATACCTTTCCTGCTCTAATATTTCATAATACAATACATGTATTAAAGAACTATTTACGTTGGCGTAAGAGTATATTCTTGGATTCGTGACAAGCCGAAGCACGTGCTTCTGTTTACATCAGAGGGAACTCTGGTTTGCAATGGACCTTAGCTGGTTAGCAAAATACTATACTCTGTTTTCATGAAAATGGTATCTTATAGGGGAGCACTGGAAATTCTTATGTGATCAGGAAATTCTTATGTGATAAACTCCTCCTATCTATCTCTTCACAGTTTCTATGATACTAGTTCCTGACACCTTGAGTCCTTCAGTTAGAGACAGTTAAGTAAAGCAATCATTGGTGGCAGCATTTCGTCATTTTTTCAAGAAAGGATCTAGTAGAGACATTACAACACAGTCTGAAACAGATTCGTTCTGAAGTCACTTATTATTCTTTTCCAGATACGGGATGGCATTCCAGAGATATTTTGAGTCCACTTCTTCGAGCATCTAATGTTTTATACTAAACTTATCAGGCTTAATGGCTATGCATTGAATAAATGGATGCAACGTTTGGTTGGATGATGTTGCTCATTTACTGTAAGGAATCCACCTGGTATGTAGCAAGCCTTATGGTTTTTGATTATTTGTTTCACATAGTTGAAATTAGTGCAAACCTGTCAGTCTTTAGCCTTTCAGAGTGAGACAATCTCACATCGAAACTAAAAATCTCATGCGCTCCACAAATCTCTCTTGACGTACTATCAGAAAATATAGGTGATCCCCACTTTTTTGGCCGGAGTTCAGCTAACTCAAGGCTCCTGCAGCCCAGCACACACCAGAAATAAATTATAGTATGAAAGCATCCAGCTCTTCCAAAGCAAATGGTCCATTTATAATCATTCTTCTTCTCTCTTGTTTCACTCTCTGCATATTTCTTGATATGTCAAAGAATCAACTCATCAATGAAAAACTTTCAGGCAGATGCATGGCTATTATCTCTAACACGCCTCCTAGCATTAGCAATAGCACCTCCCTTTTCTTTCATAACATTTTGTTGCCCCATTCTACCAGCATGTTGCCCTGGATCAATAATCTGCCACTCAGTATTCTTATCCCTAGTAAGAATTTTCATACCTGCAGGAAGTTTATCTTCTTCACGGTATCTTTTTCTTCCCCTTCTTATCACAGGGTGTGTCGAGTGACTGTGTTACTGAAGCTGCAGAAATATTTGCAGGCGTTCCTTTTCTGCTTACTACTTCTGAAGCAGTTGGATGGAGTGTCACGGTGCTGCAAGTTGTTTAATGGGTCATTGAATCGAGCTGTGTCCTTGCTTTACCTTCTCTGTAGTACGAGAACTGCAGATAACAGTTGTCCTCTGAATTTGGTTTCCTATAAATAAATATATAAATAAGTAAATAAAAATAAAAGATGTATATAAACACGAAAGTAAATAAATATCCTTTTTAGACTTAAACTTTCATTTTATCTGATAGGCGAAGCAAGTGCAAACCATACTTACAATTTGAAACTTTATCTTCACTAAACAATGCATCTTCTAACGGTTCTGCATTCACTGCTGGAAGTTGATAATCACCTTCATCACTTTCACTTGATTCAGAAAGATCACCTTCCAATACATCATTTGGTATGTCGTAGAAAATAGCTAGTATTTCCTCTGGCTTCAAACCATGAGACATCTTGCTAGTAGAAGTTCACGTGCACTACTATAATGACCAGGTGGCATTAAAAATGCTTGACAAATTCATATTTGTAACAATGAGAAATTGCACTGAAAATGTGAATGCTACGTTAAAAATATAAGAAAAAGCGTAACAGTCAAAATGATCATATCTGGGGTTCATGGTAAAACTTTTAACATCTATGAAACTAATGATATGCCAAAAAATATTATGCTATATAACATAAGGTTAAGGCTAGGAAAAGTCATTAAAAATTTAAGTTTCATTTCAAAAAACTGACAGAGTTAAAGCTATTTAAATTGGTCAAAATGACCATTAATAGGGTTCTAGTGTTAAATGAGCTGATGGTCCATTTGATTAACCAATCTTTGTTTTGCAAGGATAAGGAAAAACACTGGAGAAAATTTATTTTATCCTGGCATCACTGCAACTGAGATTTGAACTTCAGGTTAGAAGTCAAATAAGCTAACTCTACACAAGGGAAACAGCTATATATCTTACACATTTAGGCTTCATAGATTTAAACTTTGGTCACACTTTACAGCTTGGTGAATGCTATGTGCATTATTTATATTTCAGCTTTGGATTCAAGATGACTTTCAGTGTAAACATGAAAACATGGAGGAAATTAATATTTTATTAAAACTGTTGATATTAGGTTACATTATAAACATAATTTGAAAATATTATTGATATAAGCACCTCTCTACCATCTGCTCACCCCTAGTTTCCCATTTGAGCTAAATTCTGGGAAAAATTGGGTTTAAAGATGAGCCATAGAAAAGACTGGCAGAGGGAAAGGAGGATACAACACAGCACACAGTAATTTGCCTGCTATCAGAGAATGGTTCTCTAATGATTCATCTACCTAGGTGGACCATGAACTCCACATCTCACTGCACTTCATGATTTAAGGTTCCATGTGCAGATAGTCTGCTGAGGACGTTAAAGAGAAACTAAACAAGAAAAACATATGGATGATGAGATAATTGTAGTTTTGAAAATTCCCACAATTCAGGAGCTGCAAGTCTTACCAGACATGAGTGTACATTTCACTGGGGCATTTTTGCGGCTGTCATGTCAGCACTGGAGATTGGGAGAGTAATAAATATATTGTGTTTACGTGTGTGCAAGTGATATTTGTTCTTTTGAAATTGCTGTTGGTTAAGAGATTTATAATTTATAGAACCTAATACAAATTGAAACTAAATATGGAAACAGATATTGATGAAGTGTTGTTTGATACATACACTGCAACACATACTGTGCTGGAGATTGCCAAATCAAGAGAGGAAATCCTATCTTATATTATCAAGGCATAAGAAAAATCTTCACTATGCATATGGGTCCGGTTAGTACAAAAGATCACCTGAAGTTTGTTTCCTATAACCTTGCCCCGCTGACATGTATTCTTCTGTGCAGCATTTCCTTTTCCTGATTGGTTAATGTTTTGGGGCCATAGGTGTGGATTTTATAACATGTGGAAAACCTGCTGTAAACATCACAATTTCCAGGAACATTAAATAAAATACTTCAAACATCCTCAATGGCAAAAATGGATTCTTCCATATGAGTGCATTAAATACATGCACCACAATTCATTTTTCATCTCTTCTTAAAGGTCCCTTCGATGTTTTGGCGAAAAACCTAAAGTAGATTCTGTCATCCAATAATTACATGCACAATAAAATATTGTTAATTAACCCTCACACTCAGTACAGTACAACTTTGAATGACAGTGTATGACAAGTTCTGTGAACTACAAGGTCATGCGATGAAAGCAGTATACTGTATTGGCCCAAAAATAAGCTTCACTATTGGTCCAAATGTAAAAAGTCTGGTTGCGACTTATACCTTGGGTGGGAACCTTGGCTTTTTACATACCTTTGCTGTTGAAATCTATGGCCATTTGCAACAATACAGCTAACTGAAACTGGCGGTATTTTATTACCCAAAAATGCAAACCTTTACTGATGTTTTGGCATTAACATTGTGTATATTGTTTCGTTAACTTCTATCAAACGCGCTGGATGGCAGCAAATGAATAATAATGAAGAAAACAGTGAGAGTGGGAAAGATGAACTGAATAATGCAAAACAATGTGTTAGGTGCCACTGTGATGTACCATATGCTAGGAAAAATGTCTACGTACATGTAAGTACAAGAATATAAAACCTTTATACTCATGTTTCTTGCCTTAATCCAAATGCAGTTTATTTTCGTGCCAAACGAAGGGGAGAAAAAACTCCCCTTTTCCCCCTCAAATTTTAAGGGTGTGGCTTATATACGAGGGCGGCTTATTATCGGGCCAATATGGAAACATAGTCATAACTCACAATAGATGACATACTATTGTCATCCTGAGAGGCAGGTTTGAAGTGAAGGATCCTCTAAAAATTTACACACATTACAGATGCATTAACTCTGTTACATAATATATTTAATTCTTGTGTTTATGAAAATGTAAATTTGACAATTCCCTTTGAATATATTAAGATAAATGATTCTGTTAAATAAGAAACTAATCTTTACCGCACAACAACCTATTCCACAACGGCAGCCAATAAGAGGTGACTAGTGCACATGATCATTAAGAGATATAGGGCAAAATTATATGGAATGGACCTTACATAATCATCCATCACAAGCCACTATTTCAAAATGTTGGATACATAAATCCTTTGTGCTTTTAAGACAACATTTCTTCACGAACCAAACAGGTGATAATATCTGAGAAAAGAAACATAAAACAAAATGATATCAATTACTGTATTTGCTCAGATTTGTCAAAGGTTGTTACAGATCAGGGCTCTGTATTATCATGAAGGCACTCAGTAATTACTTTAGGCTTACTTTCAAGGTGAATTTAGGAGGGGGAGGAGCATTATTCACAGTTTTATCTTAAGAACCATGATAGACAAATTAAGTAACAAAAGGGTAACAAAAAATTGTACAGCCTAAGACAAAAAAAAATGAGTACAGCCATTTAGGGAGTTCGATTTTGAAAATGTCGGAAGCATTCACTGATGCTGCATTCACAATACACAATTTAAACCACCCTGAATTGATTTCAAAGTTATGCGATAAGTAAGAAGATGCTTTTCAGTTTGGTTGTCTGCATGGTAGTGGAGCAGTGAAACACACATGCATTATAATTGGAACAAACTGAGTTCGAATCCTTGGCATATGCATTTCTTTTTAATTTATTTAAATTTTAATTTCTTAAATATATGGCAATGCCGTATGTTTTCCATACATAAGGTATTAATTAATTTTAAGACATTCATGCATAAAGACACACACAAATTAAGTTTTCATTTTCAAAATAAGTGCCATATTGGTAAGACTTCTGAAGTGAAAATATAAACCAAATATTTAATATTAATTGGATGTGCAAATACTATCTCATTATTCAGTTATGAATGGTGCAGGAGTGCTGCACGATATATCAGCAATCACACTGACTTTTGCTATGGCTGAGCACGCATATAAGGACGAAGGTACAAGGAGATCTCCAACTTATGTTAGTGAATGTTGCTGGATACTCTGTGTCGCAGGCTGCAAGAACACTTGAAGTGCCTATATCTTCAGCTATGAGGTGGGTGCGGTTATCCAAGGAAGGGATTGTTTGTAGTCAGCCTGGTTCGGGTTGAAAACGTTTTTCCACTCCTCAGCAGGGCGCTGCACTTGTAAAAATGGCAGAGAGCAATCCTTTCCAGCATGTGTCTACAATTAGAAGTAATTCTAATTTTCCTCGGTCGAACCACACAGCCTTGCATCGTTTTGACTACAGCAGGGATCTTTGCTTGGTCAGCAGCTAAGAAGCAGCTTCTTACAGACGATCACAGATGATGTTGCCTCACATTTGCAGAAGAAAATGTCAACCATAACTGGAATAGGGTTATATTCACACATGAGGTGACATTTTCCTCTACAAATGGGGGGAAAGCAATTGCATACTGCACCAAAGGAAAACGTTACAACACAAAACATGAGGCAGAAATGGATTGCCAAGGTTGCGTATCCGTGTTGTGTTGGGGTTGGATGTCATGAGTTGGTCTAGGTGTGTTCTGGCAGCTTGATGGCACATTAAAATATATCCAGCAGTATAAAGACATCCTCGAAAACATCATGGTTCCTTCTGTAAGTACTAGACATCCTGATGGAATGATTGAATTCCAGCAGGATAACCGCCCTGTCCAAACATATCAGCAGGTTTCAAACTGGCTCTTGCAAAGACAAGCAATGACAGTGATTGAGTGGCCTCCTTCATCAGATTTGAATCCTAATGAAAATGTGTGGGCAAAGGTGAAGGAAATTTTGGAGTTAAATTGACCCGCAGGACAATGCAAGACAAAAGAGGTTTTGTGGGATGAAATACAGGATGCTTTGGAGGAAGTATCCATGAAAATGTAATTAGGCATTTGATATCATCCATGTCCCATAGAATGAGGGCAGTAATAGAAGCAGAAGTTTACACACCCGAGATTAACTGAATTTCCATTTTTATTTGTTTTTCATTTAGGACTACAATATTTACTTATTTCTTATTTTGTATGAAAACAAAAAGGAGAGTGTTTCAGTTTTTATATGTAAGCACAAATGCCTTGAAATCAAATAAGCTTTAGCAATGGGAAATTATAATACGCAGAATAAACATTGCGTTTTTCTGGAATAAAATAAAATTAAGCTCAGGATACAAACCTTGATAGGCTTCATTACTATGTCCCTGCTTATGATATGATATATCTTTATTGAGTGTTGAGCTAATACAGTACACTTGGGCATGACCAGCGTCGAGCCCTGGCTCCTATTGCCGATCATACCCAAGCTTCCGCATTTACAATATGTGTATTGAGTTAGCTTCATATCGCTAACAGTTTCTCATTTAAAGTCACTATACTGCTTAGTGTTCTTCTCCCATTCCCATCTCCTTCGCTTACTTCCTCCGATCATCTTTGAATCTCCACTACCAGCGGGAAATGGCAACTATTATATGCAAATTTAATACCTTAAAGAATACTTATTGTGTACCCCGTGCTGATTGGCCATAGCAACACTTACTCGTTCATATTAAGAAATGTAACTCTCCCTCCTAGCCCTCTCCGTGTTTACCGTCCTTTATATCTAAACCATTCACTTCACGATTTCATATAAAACTATCACTTGCTTATCAATACACTTGTCTTTACTTTGTCTAATTTGTTCCCTTCTAGATCATGTTTCATTTCCACAACATATTCATTCTATAATCACTCTCCCTCCCTATTTTAATATTAACTCCCCCATTATTATTGCTTCCGTATTCCCATACTTCTCTCAGAGCCTGCTCTATTTCTATACGTATGGCACACTTTCCTACTCCATAAATCTATTCCTGTTGGCTCCCTTGACGGTCCCGCTTTGTTTCTGTCCAGAATCTGTAAACTCCCATTGGGTGTCAACACAATGCTTTCTTCTTCCACCATTTCGGAACTCTGAAACCATGCCTCTGCCCTGCCCACGACCATATCATGTGGCGATTGAACTTCCTCCCTCCTCGATATTTTCCTGGCTTTGCCAGCTGTTGCCCTTACGTCACTCTGATCTGACGTTTTCACTACATCATCTCCCAATCTTCTCTCTGATACAACCATCTTCTTCCTGCCAGCCCCACATAGCAGTGACGTAACTTCCATGTGTCCATCCTTCTCCTCCGATTTCCAATCGCTCTTTGGACTTCCTTCTGATCTGCATTTCTTCTCTCTGGTCTCGGATGTATTTAGCTGAATCATTTCCTGCTCCTGCAATCTGCTGCTCCTTGGATCACTTTCACATCCAGCCACCATGCGCCCATCGACCCACAACCGTAAGTTCTTTATGGCGGCCCGTTTCCCTTCCATTCTTGCCAGCTTCATTTGTTGTATTAAATCTTTCTTCAAGGCCCGTTGTTCCACCGATAAATCTCTGTTTATGAAAATATTTGCTCCTTTTGTCCCTACTTATAAGCACTAGACTGTCAGCACATATTCAGTAGCTGGGACTCAATATGAAAGGTGGCAATAGAATGAAGCTAAAGGCATGCTTCCTAAGACACCATTGTGAACCGGCTGTGGAAATGATTTGGACTTAAACAAATACACTTCGAGAGTCTGCCCATTTTTATTGTCTTAGGTTTTACATATTCTTTGCAGACTTAGGAATGGCATTTGATACCATTATGAGACACACCCTGGATTAAGTTGAGGGAAAAGGATGCGAGTACGAAGATGATAAGAGACAATACAGAGGTTAGGGATTTGGCAAGCATTTAATTTCAGGTAACGATTATAACTGTTGCAGTTACAGTGCATTAATGGTTACATCTAACAGTTGCCAGAAACAATTACATTATTTGTTCTCATGGTTATCACATTTGCAGTTAATTACATTAATGGTTACCAGTAATGATTTAACTGTAATTATGTTTTAGTATGAACAATGTCAATACAAGCTTACTTTGTTATTTGATTTAATTTAAACAGACCTTTCTGCTGCAGGAGGGGGGTCCTCTGGAGTGGACCAACAGCCCATAAGACCATAACACTGGGCCTTGAGTGGGTCCCAGACATGTCGGTAGGGGTGGATAGCTGGCACCTAACCAGCGGGTTCGGTTGACTACTGACACACTGAATTAGGCCTCTCTCTGAATAATGAATACGAGACTGTGAACCAACTCCCCAACCCTAAGATGTTATGCAATCCATGCCAATGGGTTGCATGGCACAGGAAGATGTGCTGCAAACAGAGCCTCTGAGATACCTGACAACTTCTCGGAGTATATAGTCTTAGCCAGGCATGTGAGGCTCTACCTGGGCAGACCTAAGTTATCCCTAGCTAATCGTGGGAACTATTGCAGACAAACATTCCAAGAAACAGGCGGGCTCTGTATTAAGCAACCCTGTGAGAACTAAAGCCGAAGTTGAGGTGCCTGGACCCCCGAAAGGGGACTTTGCTGTCGAGACCAAGGAAAGGGATACAGGAACTGCAACTCCCAGAGATGTGGAGAAACATGCCCTGTACCTAAAACCGGATGCCCCTTAACGGAAACCAGATTATTTATAAATAAGCACAGAGGCTGGGGTCCCAGTAGAGAACCTGGCCCCGTGAGACACACTAAGGATGGCAGGAACTGCGACTCCTGAAGATGTGGTGATGCAGGCCCTGCCCCCTGAGAAAGAAATACAATCTGAGGTTTTGGGGAAACTGACCACAATGGTCAGCATACTAAAACTGAAGCCTAAGAATGCCAGTAGGGAAGAGAAGAGGAGGAAAAGTCCTAAACAACTGGCCAGGAGCACAGGGAAAGCACCTGTCTCTAGTCATACGGACCTTACAGAAGCTGCGACTGGGCCAGAGACAGGCCCTTCTGGAACCTCCAAAAGAAATCGGATAGAGGCAAATCCGTCAATGGAAAAAAGAGACTAAGAAGGCAAGGACGGCTCAGCCTCTAAGCTATTCCAAGACAGCACAATCTAGGATTAAGGTGGCCATTGTAGATTTTGGCTTTCCTCAGGTTGCTCTGACACAGGAACAGGGCAACACAAGTTCGGGCGGCGATTGGCCAGCTCTTGGACGGGTTCCCTAAGGTGGGGAACATTCTGACTGCTACCTGGCAACCAAAACAAGGTTTCCTCGGAGTGGATGAAAGCAAGCATTCCTAGTTTGCAGGCATGGGTGGGGTCCAGGCTCAAGACAGTGGGAATGGTTGTACTGCCAACATATAAAAAATTCCAGGTCTGGTTCCGAGGTAGAGAATGAAGTTCTCTTCCAAAAGCTGGAGAGGCAGAAATGGGAATCAACTTCAATCAGTGGAGGGCCTATGAGTGAAGGTGCAAACAAAAGGTAATATGCCTTGTGGTCAGTGTGAACAGTGACTCCGCTGATATTATCCTCAAGAGAGGATTAAACCTCTTCTGTGGCTTAGTCCAGGCCACCTTTTTGTTAATTGGGACTGCTTGCTCAAGAAGGAAGGAGGCCGGTGGGTACCCAATGATGGATGTCCGGTCGGACACCTTTCAAAGATTTCAAAATTGGAAGGGGGATTTATATTCCTCAGATAATCCAACAGAGTACCCGGAGATCTCAGGAGAACCAGACTCAATGGGAACGTGTTTTAAGTGGGGCATGGTAAACCGAGATGATTTCATTCATTCAGGCTAACCTGCAATACAGTATAACTGCCTCTTACTTGTTACTTTTGAGTAATGTAACAAGGTATGCAACAGATGTCACCATGATACAGGAACTCTTGACTCTAAAGATAAATTCAGGTGGAATTCATTTTTAAGGTTCATCAGGAAAAAGGCACGAAGGGCCAAGTGTCAGGAAATTTGAAACTTCTATAAGGAGTCCCAAAGAATATATAAAAAAGAAATCAGGAAGGCCTCCGAGGAATCTTGGGAGCCTCTGCTATGAATAATGCACAGAAGCAGTTGAGCGCTGCTCACCTGCAGAAACTGCTTATCTCCGGAGCTAGGGCCGGGCTGGTCTCAATAGAGGACTCCTTCAGTGCTATGACTCAGTCGGAGGGGGAGACATTGAGGCTGTTGCTCGAGACCCACTTCCCAGAGGCTTACATTACAAATCAAGAACCAAACTTGGGTAGGGCACGCAGGCCTTCTCAGGAAAGCTGGGCAGTGGCCATCGAGATTGTTACTTCTAAAAAAACTAAAATGGGCCATTTATACTTTTGAGTCCTATAAGAGCTCAGGTGCAAATGGGATCTTTCCGTCTATCCTTCAAGAGGGCTGGGAGATAATTTCATCTCACTTGGTAAGAATATTCAGGGCCTGCCTGGCTATGAGGCATGTTTTTCGCCTCTGTAGACAGGCCAAAGTGATGTTTATACCTAAACTGGGTAGGCAATCCTACCGCAGGCCTTGGGAAAGACTGGTAGATAGATTTTTGAGGGGTGGGGTACTGACGGACAGATCCATGCACCCTCATCAGTATTCCTACTGGCCGGGTAAATCCAGAGATACAGTGCTCCATCAGCTTGTGGAGAGACTCGAGAGGGCACTGGACTGTGGAGAACACGCAATGGCAGTTTTCCTAGACATTGAAGATGCCTTTAATAATATGACTTTAGGCACCATTCGGAAATGTCTGGAGAGCAGGGGAGTCGGTCCAGTTGTATCGGATTGGATTATGACCTCCTTGGAAGGCTGGCAGGCTGTGGCAACCCTGGGGAGTGTGTTCATGGGAGCAGCAATGCCCTGAAGCTGCCCACAAGGGGGATTTCTGTCACCTACCCTGTAGCATCTGGCAGTAGATGTACTGCTGGATAGACAAAACACGGGAGGAATTCATGCTCAAGACTATGCTGATAACGTATGCCTTGTAGCAAGTGGAAAATTCTCGAGCACTGTTTCAGAGCTCAGAACTCATACAGGCCTCCCTACAGGCTTTAGAGGAATGGTGCAGAGAAACAGACTTATCCTCTAACCCAGACAAAACTGAAATAGTGATCTTCACATGGAGGAGGAAGCTGCCAGCTTTGGTAGAGCCCCACCTGTTTGGGAAAAAGTTGAAGCTTTTCGGACTGGTCAAGTATCTAGAAGTTATTCTGGATGCTGGGCTGAGCTGGAAAAAGCATGTAGATTATAAGGTTAAGAAGGACCACAATGTTTTGTGAGCCTGTTGAAGATCAATAGGACTGAGGTGGGGCCTGAGACCCAAGGTGGTCAAATGGCTATACCCTCGGTTATTAGGCCATCAATAACTTATGCGGAGCTGGTTTGGTGGCTTGCCTCTAAGGTGAAGGTAGCAACTGCTGGGCTGAATTTGCTGCAAAGATTGGCATGTATGATAACAGGGGCGGTGTGCACAACTCTTCAGTCTGCCTTAGAGATTTTGGTAGACCTTCCTCCTCTGCTTTTTGTGGAGGAGGTAGCCAGAATAAGTGTGCATCGCCTCTGGACTGTAGGGGGTTGGTGTTTCAAGCTACCCCACAAAGGGCACTCACTGATCCTTTCTGGATTACAGGAGAAGTGTCCTATAACCCAGATGATTGGGGATTTCATGGGGACTAGGTATAACCTAAGTCCATCCTACTCTGTGGTAGTAACTTCCAGGGAGGAGTGGGACCCAGAGATTGGGTCTCTCGCGAAGGCAGGGGAGTGAAGGTGGTTCATGGCTGGTTTCCGCCTCGGGGGCAGGATGGGGTCTAGGGCATATGGCTGTAGAAACAGGCTTGCCATTCCCCTTGGGCAATTTGCCCACGGTTTTCCAGGCTGAGGTCTTTGCGACCTTAGCCTGTGCTATGCATATTTACACTATGCCATGAGGATGTGTACATCTGCTCAGATAGTAGGGCAGCTTTGAAAAACCTTAGGGCGGTTAAAACCACATACAGACTGGTGTGACACTGCCTGAGATGTTGGATAGACTATGTATCAGCTGCCCGGTTACACTTCTTTGGGAACCATGTGTTAAATCAGGGACTTAAAACCTGTATTGACTATAAACACAACATAGATGAATACGTAGTGGATATCGAAATAGCTATTTTTGATAAATCGGAAGATGAAAAATGTGTCATAAGAGCAAAATGTGAGGATATTTTGAATGAATTAGTAATGAAGGAGCAATACCCAAAAAGAAACCCGTATCAATCCGCATTAAAAACGTTGAAAGAGAAAGATCTTATTTATACTAAAGCTGACAAAGGCAATAAGTAGTAATTTTGGATAAATCTGAATATGAAACCCGTATGACAGCACTTCTTCAGTGCAATGATTACAAAAACTTACAAAAGACACCACAAAAAAGAGTCTGAACACTACAATAAAGGTGCTAAACAACATGAAACATATTTTGAATGAAAAAGACAAAAAGTTCATTCCGAGCAACCCTATCACACCTAGGATATATGGATTACCAAAAATACATAAAGCAGGTCAAAAAATGAGACCAATAATAAACACACTATAAACTCATCCACATACAATATATCAACATGGTTAGTTAAAGAATTTCAGAAACTTCCACAGTTCCACAGTATTAAGAATACATTTGATCTTATGGAGAATAACCAAAACCCTAGAACTCACAGACAATGACCTTCTGGTGTCGTTTGAGGTCATTTCTTTGTTCCCTAGCATACCAGAGAAAAACTCCTTACATATACCAGGCAGTGGTTAAAGTCAATAGACATGGGTAATGAAAACAAAGGAATATCTTGCTCTGATAAAGTTATGTATCAATGAGAACTATTTTACATTTACAGATGAATATTATTGCCAAATAAATGGACTAGCGATGGGAAATCCATTGTCCCCATTTCTAGCCAATTTGTACATGAGCTTTCTGGAGACCCACACAAAAATGTATTCCCATTTTTATTTAAACGATGGTTCAGATATGTTGATAACATCTTTGCAGTAGTTAACAAGAAACTTGCCGAAGATATCTTGAAGTTACTTAATTTGATAGATAGCTCGGTAAAACTCACAATGGAAATAGAATCAGACAACAAACTCCCTTTTTTGGATATAATAGTCATCAGAACCAACAATAAATTAGAATTCGGAATTTTTAGAAAAACCTACACACACAGATAATTACATAAAGAACAAAGGATATAACCCAAGACCACATAAACATGTAATTTTAAACAGTTTGGTCTTCAGATTGGTAAACATACCTTTGAAAGATGAGGAATATAAAAAAGAGCTCCAAAACATAGAATTAGCCTACAAAAATGGCTTTGCAAAAGAATTAGTATACAAGAAAATAAAAAAATTTAAAAAAAGATAAAGAAAGAAAGAAAGAAAGGAAGGAAGGAAATAACCACACTACAAAAAATAACAGAAGACAATAGTTTTAAGAAGTCCACATTTCATCCTAGGGCACATAAAAAATTCCAAAAGATATTCAAGCAGTGGAACATCAAATTAGCACCCATGAATAAACATAGTTTAAATAACATATTAAGAACAAACACAAAAGATAAAATTCCTAGAACTAAAATGCCAGGCATTTACCAGATAAATTGTAGTGATTGCAAACTTAAATATATCGGCAAAACAAAAAGGAACGTAGGGGTGAGACTGAAAGAGCATTTTAGAAATATAAGATACAAAGAAACTGAAAAATCTGCCATTGCATATCATTCCAGGATTTCAAACCACAACATCCATAATGAAATAAATCTAATCAAGTCGATCCAAAATCCAATAGAATTGACGATTTGGGAAAAACTCCTCATACAAAAAAACAAGCCATCTAATGAATTTCAATTTGCCTCCGGAAAAGGATCTCATCTTTAAATACATCAAGCCGAAAATGACATCAACGCCAGGAAGCCCAACGGCGACCTCTACACTGGAACCGACAGACTCGTTAGTGGCTCTTAGCTGATGATGAAGACAAGGTGTTAAACAAAGATGAGTTGCTTGAAGATATGGAAAGCTTCAAGCAACACGCTTTAGCACTTGATGACGCTGCAATATGAAAACTGCACGTGCAGCAACACTCTTGAGCCTCATTTGCAAATTTAGACTTGAAGAAATATATCCAAACTTGAACAGAGCCTTAAGAATATTTTCCTCTTCCTGTAGTGGTTGCTTCAGGCGCAAGATCAACTTTCGAATCTGAGCATTATTTCAATTGAACACAAAAGAGCATTGTCCATTTATTATGACATAAAAAATTTTGTTGCAAAAAAAATCTCGCAAGTTAAATATTTGAAAAAATTTGTACAATTCATTTCTTTGTACTAATTTCTGTTATAAATACTACTGAAGATGTATATTGTAAAGTATGCTCTTCAATGAAATTATGTGATTACTGATAAATAATACTGCAAGAATCTGTGTCTTTATTTACTTGACTAGTAGCCCCTTCCCCCAAAGCACTGCAATACAAGTCCATCCGCACAATAGTGGTTGCAGAAATTCATTGGGTGTTTAATGTGTTCAAGAAAGGTCAGGCTTTATAGTTTTCAAAGGGGCTCAGTTCCAAACTAGATTTAAACCAAAGTATGTGTAACATATATTGTTTCTCAACGTTAGTACATTATCTAGGGTAGAGCAGCAGTACAATCTGGCATTGCTGTGGCCTGTCTGTTGCATCTTTCAAGAGAAATGCAGCATTTATGTGGCTTTCATGCTAAATTTACGAAAATGAATGACATATTAAATCAGTTTTATCTATTGAGGTTATAACAGAATAAAATTTACTTACACTTCCTTATCACATGAGGTGTGCAATTCACATTTGCCCCGGGCGACACAGAGCCTAGTTGTGGCCCTGGGGCCTCAACATTTTAGGCAAAGATGGATATTTATTTTGTCATGAAGGTTCCTGATGTTATGGAGATGAAAGACTTGTACTGCTGGAACTGTCAACTTCAAGAATGGGCTCTTCCTGTTCAAATCACTGTACTTATCAAGCATTTGTTCATGCAGTTCTGTATCTTCTCCATTATATTTTTGAACTATGATTATATTATAACATCTTTGGAAACTAATTGTCCTCCATATTAATTCGATTAATTCATTTTCCATAGTTGAAAAGTCAAAATTTTGCCTATAATATTTTTGCAACATTCATGGGATTAATTTGCCTTGTGATGCAAACACACTATGTTACAACTTAACACTTTGAAGTAGGTTTATTTTTGGAGTTGTATTGTAGTTCGAATGTTGGGGAACCAAATTTGAAATAACTGCCCATGTATGGTACAAAGTTTCCGGTGGCCTTCGCCCCAATGTTCACTTTCCGGTGGTCTTTTCCCAAGTTTACTTTCCAGTGGCCTTTGCCCCAATGTTAGGAATCAACTTTGCATTTTTATGTTTCTTTAAATATTCCTCGGCTACATCAGTATTAATTTGTAGAAACAGGCCTTTCTTTGCAGGGGGTGATGCGGCTAAAGAATATAGGTTTACGCAAATTATAATTTTTTACTTCACTCCTTTTATTAATCCTTCACACGATTAAATAACACTTCATTGATATAGACAGCTGTGAGATTATTTATTAATTACTTGCACTTTTTAACACATAAACTTTATAATTTTCTCGCCGTAATGAATTTTCGTCTCACACTGAATACATATTAAACTTCTCAGGACGCGTCTCGTGTCCATTTAGGAATGCTGTCTACTAGCAACTGAATTCTACTGCCTGAATTTGCAAATTTCATCTATTTCAAGTCTCTGATTGGCTAATCCTACTCCAATAGAATACTTTTATTTAACTTTTAGTCTTTCTATTTGTTGATTGGCTATTTATAAACTGTTTTAAAAATATTACATTATTGTTTCCAAGAATTACTAGTAGCATTATTAAACTTTCCAATTCATTATTGCCTCAAGGTTACCTCATTGTTAGCAACTTTCGGCCTCTATTATCACAGCTCCTACATTATTAAATGATGTAATACATTCACATAACATTATTATACATGTATACAATAATATAAACATTAATACAATGACTGTTACATACATTTTATATATTATATTATACACATATTGCTTTAAGGCGGGCTGTTATTGAATTTATATTATATAATTACACTGAAATCATTTAAATGTTAAAAATACTGCCTCAAATTGCCCCCTTTTAGGAATATTTAAAAAAAAATTCTTTTTGTTTTGTTCTTTTAAATTTTTAAATATTTTCTGAAAGTCTCCTGAAAGAAAGAAACATATCCTTTTTGTATTATAACACTTGATATTTTTCACTCACTTTATTTAACACTCACTGGATTTCATTAAACACTTTGATCATGGCATAAAGATTTTGATAAAGAACAGAATGACAAGACCATAATATCCTCAAAAGAATCTCTGTAGTTTACACCACCAATATGAAGAGTCACTTGTTCATATGATCCTCCAAAGTAAACACTTTGTATTTCCCTAGAATATTTGCTGTCATAATTTTGGCTGAAATCTACATGGAGTAGAATATAACTTTTGGTAAGCTGTTTCTTAATATCAAGCACTGATTTATACTGATGGACATGTTTCATAAGTCTAGGATTGCTGTCATGCAATTTATCTACTAATCTTTTATTGACAGTGGAATGTTCCCATTGACAACCTTAACCTATTTCCCACACCCCCTAATGACATTTACTTTCTTCCTTATCCACTGGTCTACATTTGTTAACTTATCTTCGAATTCTTCAGTGACAAGAACATTTTAACTGAATTCTACCTCAAATTTTCTGTGTAAGCTAGCAATGAGTGTTCACTTTTGCTTCTTTATTCCATTTTGTTTTAACTTAAAATCTTTTATACCAGGTTCAACCGTACTAACATCATCTTGCTAAAAAAAAAAAAAAAAAAAAAATTAAAAAAAAAAATACATACAAAATCAGTTTTAACTTTCATTTCATTTTTTGTCATGTATTTGGTGGACACTTTAATAGTATCGAAAATACCATTCTCAGATTCAACTTGACTTAGTCTCTTCCAATGACTTAATTGGGATCTTATGCATGCACTTATATTTCTTTATTAGTTTTCCAGAATGAACTAATCCAAATGCCCTTTTAGATTTTCTAGATTGCAAATTCTTTTCAAAATTTTCCTCAATCTGTGTTGTCAATGCTGAGCCAAAACTTTAGGTGAAACTTTTTCCCCATTCAACACTGCACATACCTCTTGCTTTGAACTGTTGAAGTTTTTATTTGCATTTATGAAATGCTGAAGTCTTTTCTTATATTCATCCTTTTTTTTTTTTTTTTTTTTTTTTTTTTTTTTTTTTTTTTGTCTCTTTTTATGAAGTACCTTTTCAAGCAATTTTATTTTTCTGAATACCTTTGTTCTATTTCTATTTACAGCCTTTTGTCCACTATTCTTCTGATTCATTCCTGCTCTTCCCATCACAGCTATATTATTCTGAACATAAATTACTTCTGGACCATTATCATCACTTTCTGGTGGCGTGGCATTCAAGAGATGTTGCTGCAATTCTTCCTGATTCTTTCTTTGTGCACACTTCTCTCTATCAGCCAAGCCAGAAATAATTTTTATTTTTCCTTCTTGTTTTTTCCTGTAATATCTTTTTCTTCATTTGTTCATATATTTCTGGGTTTTCTTTAATTCTATCACATCTTCTTTGTTCTGATTCTCTTTTAATTTTTCTTGTTTTCTCATTAGCTGTTTTTTTTCTTTCTTTTATTATTATTATTATTTTTCACTTCTGCCATTGTAACTATTAAAATAAAACACCACTATTGTAGATTAAGTATAAATTAATAATATTATGAGAAAATATAAAAATATGGTTATGTTGGTTATAGCAGGTGTCACTTCCATGGATCACCGTCACCTCCATACTGCAATATTAACATGGAGGTGACATAGCTGAGATTTGACTTAAATACTAACCTATACACAGTATTACCATGCTGCTTGGATCTGGGATTAACATACACAATTAAGAAGTGTGTATAGACATAATTATTTGTTATTTTGGAGACTGGCTTAATTAAGGAGGCCATGGAGTTGACTTCCAATAAAAGTACTAGCCATTGTTACAAGTAATTTACCTTAAAACTAAAAGAAATTATAACCTACCTCTTACAGCAAACAAAATGGCTAACAACCCCCCCCTTATCATGTATGTATTCTTGATAGTGCTGCCTACCAGTGGATTTTTATGGAATTCTAAAATGAATCTATGGAGGTGACCAACTCCTATGAATTGAACTTGATGAGTTCATAACAAAATATATTTTATTATTTTCAAATCCTTTTTGCAAATAAAAAAAAATCTAAGCTCCTTGATTAACTTTACTTATTTTATTCAGTATTTTCTCTTCTATTTTAGAAGAAACAACTATAATATTGTGTGAAAATGCAGATGGGGACATTCCATGGAGGTGAAATTCAGTATGTTTTTTTTTAATTTTTTAAAATGTTTAAATCATACATAATTCTCAAACTCAACTGAAATAAAACAATTTGATACTTCTTAATTAATACATAATGTTAAGTTGACTCTTATTCACATTAATTTTTTAAAAAATTGCCGGGGACACAAATTTCCAGTTAATTTCAGAATTAGCCATTTGCATTCTTTGCATTGTTTCAAATCAAAGTGTAGCTCTGATATCTTTGTCTCTTTAAATCTGATGAAATAATAGCTTTTGCAGCTCTAGGAAGTTGTTCAAATAGGCAACGATGGGGAGCAATAAGCTACATCGGTATACATGGTGGACAGAACTGCAGGGAATGTGTAACATACTGTAGGAGCTAGTCAACAGAGGCAGAGTCATCTCCTGAATTAGTAAGTAAAGTACTAGATAGATGAAATCGTCCGAGAAGTGCAGAAAAGTAATGATACTGGGTGAGAAAATGCTTCACTGTTATGTGCACATTGCAATGGACACAGTGTGGCGGTGGTTCACCATTGAGAAGGTAACTGTGGCTGAAACAACAGTGGCTAATACAAAGCCAAGCAGACAACATCTTCTCGTGATGCGATGGATGAGAAGAGCAGTGCTAGGGAAGCATTGTAGCCTTTACCTCACAGAGTTTAGTGGTTGATGTAAACCCTCCTCTTGCCAGCGAGAGAATATCTTTCTATGCAAAAAGCCTTTCAAATCCATAGATAAGCGGCGGAGAATATGTTCATTGGGATGGGGAATTGCATCCTTTGCTGCCTGGTCTGCTTGTTCATTCTCTACAACATCGTGATGCCCAGGAACCCAGATGAAGGCTAGTCAAACGCCAGCAAGATATAAAGAGTGCAACTGATAATGGATTTTCTAAACAAGTGGCTGTGGAGTATAAAGATCCCATAAAATAAGTAAAGCATTGAGGGAGTCAGAGCAAATGACACTGGACTGCAGAGTGAAGTAATGGATGAAAATGGTGGCTTTAAAGATAGCATACAGTTCAGCAATATATACGGAAGTGGCAAGTGGGAAGCAAATCTTGTAATGGATGTGTGTGTTAATGACCACAGCACAGCCTACCCTTTGATCCATTTGAGAACAATCAGTATACAAAAAATGGTATCCAGAGAAGTTGTTCATTAAAGCTGAAAAATGTGTGGTACGTATTGGTGCAGCAGTGGTGTGCCTTGGCAATTGAGCAAAATTAAAGAGACACATAGGTGGTTGTCGTATCCATTGGAGGAAGCATAGTTAACTGCTGCATTTGCAAGTTATTTTGTAGAATTTTAAAAATTCTGAAGTCAGAAATAATAAATATAACCTTACTACCAGCAAAGCAGAATTCTTTTATTACACATACAACAGAATAAACTTACAATGGCCTTCATATAGTTGCAAAATTACCCATATAAGTGTCTATTTTCAAACAGAAACACAAACATAGCTAATGTTTCTGGACTAAGACAATTTCTTTTCACTATTACAATATTGCCTGCCATAGAAAATGTGCGTTCCGATGATGCTGAGCTTGCCAGTACACACAAGCATCTGTGAGCCAATGCTGCCATTGCCAGGTACTGGTTCTTCCTAACTTTCCACCATTCACAGCAGCTTACATTGAATTGCAGTTGAGGTTCTGTCAAATATCCGTCGAGCTACATAGAAACATCACTCTTATTTACGGGTTGGTTGCTGATACAATATGCAGTACCATGTTGGTAATATCATTCCTGCCTTGTAGATGACATTTACTCAAGTTCCTCACTGATAACACACTTTTAACTATACTGACATCTGGAAACCAACCAACAGCAGCTTCAGATTGTTTTCAACAACTATGAAAGTGATTGAACATACCATGGACACCAAGGAATATGTATGTCCACAGTAGGCAGTTGTCACCATCTGTAGAGGTTTAAGCTATTTCACTAGTTCAGGCTTTCAGCTCATTCCTTTGCTACAATTTTTAGCTTTTGAGCCGTACATGCCGATGTTACCATGCAATCAGCTGGATTGGCAATAGGACTTTGGTTCACAAAAAGGTGCTCTAACATCTCATATATAGAGTTTTATCAGGTTGCTACTCTCTGGATGAGCTTTTGTTTGTATAGTCCAAGCACTACTTTGCTGACCAAAGTCATGGTGGAAGTGCCCAACTAAGGCACTCACTCGCCTTCTTGCATATTTCACCTACTGTTCAGTGCTAGGTGCCTTGTTTGCTACGAGCTGCAAAGAGTGGGCGGCGCAATCCACCCCAGTGTCATCCTCAATGCAGTCATGGATCAAAGCTGATTGTATGAGCTGTAGAGTTAGATAGGGCTGCTGTGGAAGAGATGTCCAGAGGTCTCAGTGCAAGCAACATAGGAAGCTTCCCGGAGCTCTTCTGCAGCTTGTGCCCTCACCTTCACATACAGCAGCTCCAGCCACTTCTTCAGCATGTATGTACATGGCTTATAGTTTAGTTCAACAACAGCCATGAACTGAATGAAACCTGGGCAGAATACGAAGGACAGCAACTGCTGAGACAACCTTATCACTTTAGCCAGGGCCTGTAGGACGATTTCATTCTGTCCATTCCTAGCTGCAAGGACAATTTGTTGAGCTTTGCAATGACACCCCTTCTCTTTCTCATTTATAGAATGCCAACTGACGGAATCTACTGACATTGAAGCTGACAGGGTGACAGGTAGTGATTCGGGCACTGCATCATTCTTGCTCTCCAGGTGATCAGTAGTCTTTGCGCTGTTTTCTATTTCATCACGATTTTCAATGCATATGGCTCTGGTGTTAAACATTGGGTATTTTCCATGTTCAGATGAGTTCCAATAGCTCCAGTAGAACCACCAGGTCACTGAAATTATTACCTATTCCATCACTACACACGAGGCAATAGGCTCTGTCACCTCGACGTTTGGCATACTGCCACACCCAACTTTTTGATGCATGATACCTCCTCATTGCTGTTTGGTGCCCTGTCATTCTTATTCAGTTACACAAAACGCACTTAGTCTGACCTTTATATACTATTTAGACTGGGAATGCATTTATTGTGGTACATTCTTGAACAATTTAAATATTCCACAATAATTGAGAAAATTTGAGAACATGTGTATCAGCGGGAATCAAACCCCAATCACTCAACTGAGAAATTGATACCGTACCATTCGGCTACATTGTCTGTGAACTGTTCCATGCATAAATGTTTGTAACCATCTCTGCGTGAGCTCCAAATGCAGTCATTTGTGTAAATGTATTCAGTGAAATCTGTGTACACGTTTCTGAGAAACATTCATTAAACACATACATGGTTGGCATATACAGTCGAACTTGGCCAATTCGAAGTTGAAGGGGCCAAGAGAAAAAAGTCAAATTACTCAAGATTTTGAATTACAAAAGTTTGATTTTTTTACACTTTTTTTTTAATTAAAACAGGTCTAAATTAAATGAAATTATAGGAAGGACAACATTACAGTGTGTACTTAGTTTTGTGATGTTAAAACTCAGGTTCAGTTCAGATTCAACGTTTTTTAAAAAAACTTGATATCTTTCTTTGTTTTTTAGCATTTAGCCTTTGATTCACACAAAACACTTCTAGTTTATTGAGCGATTGGAACATTGTTTCACTCACATTTTGTTGTCCCTCAACATAACACATTAATTGTTGTAAGTGATCCATGGCCTCAGCAATTGTAGGAATTGTTTTCAGGGGTTGTTCTGGTTCTTCTTCATCTGAAGATAGGGCTGCAGTTTGTGTGTTCATGACGTCGCCCAAAATGTCCGCATCGGTTAGCTCCCCACAAACTGTCAATTCATCGTCCATGTGCACAAATCCTCATAGAGAACACCAGTTTCAGAATTTACATCTTCCCAGTATTCAAGTGTAGGCACAATCGTTTCATTTTCTTCAAGACCTTCAAGTCCAATATGACAGAAGCTGGCCTTTCAGAAACAGTTGGCCATGGTGCTTGGCTTCACTTGGCCCCATGCATTGCTACACATACGAACTGCTTCAAGCACATTTACAATTTTGAATTTGTCACTTTTGACCAAATTCGCTTCTAACAGAAGATTCTGGACCGCCAGACACCTGTAGAAATGCTTGAAATTTTTTATTACTCCCTGATCCATTGGTTGCACTTCTGACGTCATATTGGGGGGGAAAAACAAAACTTTGATATTCCCTAACAATGGAATACTGCTATGGGCTGTACAATTGTCAATAAACAGTAAAACTGTGCGAATTTGTTTGCAAACTTTTTGTCTAGCTTCAAGAGCCTTCTTCCAAAAATTTCACTTGTCATCCAAGCTTTTTTATTAGCTTCATATTCCACAGGCTTAGATTTAACATTTTTAAAGCACTGGGGGTTGGCTGACTTTCCAATCATTAGTAATGGAAGCTTTTCAGTGCCATCCATATTGGCACCAATCAGGAGTGTGATGTGTTCTTTGCTAAGTTTTCCCCCACTACATCGTTTTTCTTTAAATGCAAGTGTTTTATCTGGTGTACATTTATAAAACAGCCCTGTCTCGTCGACATTGAAAATATCTTTTGCATTTTGGTCTTGAATCCACTCTACCAAGTTCGTTTTCCAATCACTGGCTGCTTGCTGGTCAACACCTCCACTTTCTCCACAAACAGTTTTAAAGGAAATACCATTTCGCTTTTTAAAACCATCCAGCCATCCACTGCTTACCTTAAAATTAGTTCTTCCCAATTGTTATGCAAATTCCGCTGCTTTCGCTGTGATAAGAGGTCCATTTACTGGAATTGTTTTATCCCATGCCTGCTTGAACCACTTTTTAACGCACTCATCGATGTCAGTATTTTCAGGCTCTTTTGCTCTTTTTTTTACTTTCGTCACTGTTTGTAACTACATTGTTCAAAATTTTGTCATTTTTGAGGTACGTAGACAACGTATTCTGCAGGATTCCAAAATCTCTTGCAATGTCACACTTTTTTTAAACCCTTTTTCCACTTCGTGAATGGTTGCTGCCTTTTCAGCTAAAGTAAGAGTTTTGTAATTTATACGTTTAGGTTTGGAGAGAGCCATGGTCGGCTCAGTTCACTACTTAAACACACACTGATGATTTTGATGCAACTGTGTACACTGTTTAAAAATGCTCACTTTACTGCACGGGAAGTTATTTGCTGCAAACGTAGCAGGTAGATAGAATGACCGCAGGTAAACAATGGACTGGGTGCAGTGTTCACAATGACAAGTGCCTTGTAAGAGGCTATGGTCTAGCAACAAGTTCCTAGAATTGCACAAAGAAGCTTGAGTAACCAACATTCCTTACCAGCAGGAGAGGGAATTACAATATGATGCATTTCCTGGAATTTATCCAGCAAGTTTGACTAACTTATAATTTTTTCAGTTATTCTTGTTGAATATCATATCGAATTATCCAAAAGAAATATCAATTTACAGAAGGCTTTTTAACATTGCTTTGCATAGGAAATGTCAAGGGACCATGCTAAAAGCTTGAATTATCCACAATTTCAAATTAAAAATGTTCGAATTAATCAAGTTTGACTGTACATGGAAACCCAAAAAATGGATTACACACTCAGCCTTAATCTACACCCATGCTTCTTTTCTTTCAAGTGGGAAAAGAAGAACGAATTACATGGTGCAAGATCAGGTGAATATGGAGGACGTGGCAGACTGGTAACCTACTTACTGCTTTACAAGTCCCTCTTGGAGAACTACATAGTGATGTACAGTGGCATTGTGTAGCAATATCAATTCTTCCCATGCCAAAGCTCAGGATGCTTACTATGAACAGAATCAAACAGACCGCAATATCTCTTTGTGGCGAGTCTTGTTTACTGTTACTACATCTGGCATGAACTCCATGTAACAATTCCTATCGAGACAAAAAAACAGTTCAAGCAGTACCTAGCCTTTAGATCTGTCTTGTTGTGGCTTTTTCTGTCGTGGCCACAATAGTGATTTCCCGTAGGTTAATAGACACTTCAGTTGTGGATTATAAATACCATGTTTCATCTCCCATTATGATCTGTTTGAAAAGTGCTGAATCATCCACAGCACCACTTATCAGGTCACCACAAATCATGGTTGTCCTCCATGGTCTAGGGGTACCATGCTTGCCTCTGGTTCTGGATATCACGGGTTCAAAACCGGTAGAGATGGATTTTTAGTGTGTAAAAATCCTTAGCATAGGTTCCTTCGAAAGGGAAGCAGAGCTGGTGGTCTCATGTCAGATTTACACCATGTAAAAGAACCTCAAGCCTGATAGAGGCCTCTGAGCAAAATTTGATGTCTTTCACGCCCAATAGAGAATGGGACGCTAAAAACCGTAATAGTTAAAGAGCATCCATAAACAAAAGCTCAATATACATCACAAATTGTTATGTGATTGCCATGTTGGCCTTACATCAGGATGCGTACTATACTATGCTGGGTAACACGTGACATGTTCAGGTCATCACACAAAATTCTGTAGCATGTACCAAGTCTAAACCGTGCTGCTGGTGCAAGATTGTCTACTGATCGGGAGCAGTTGGCATGCACCAACATTGCAACTTCTTTGATCTTCCCTTCACTTATACAGTTTGTGGCTGACCAATATACCCACCATTCTCTAGACACACTCTCTCCTGTAAAAACATTGGAGACAATTAAATACAGCATTGTGGTTCAAAGTATTACCACCATAAACTGGCTTCAAATGTTACGCTAGGCAGAACTGCCTAATTTTTGGTAGAACTTGATGTTTGCTCATTGCTCCAATTGTGACATTTCTGACCTCCAGTGCATCCATTCAAATTACCTTCACAAAAGCTGCTTACACTGTCAGCGCACAATTGCGTCTTACTGGGAAAAGATAATAACTGACATGGCACACAGCAACATCTACCCACTCTAGTGCACACATTGACACTATGCGCACAGCCCATGAACTTTATGACTGTGGTAACACTAGATGCTTACAGGAAAGAGACCATAAATATAGGTATATTTACCCTGTAGATGATTATGGTGAAAGGATATAATTATGTGGATTTCAAAGACACATGAGGTGACTAGAAAGACTATTAGTACTTCAGAACAAATGCATGAATTTTATTATGATTAGCAGAAATCGTAGCTATGCTTGCATTAGTTCATTATCAGTTCATTTTTCGTTTCTATCTATCTTTATCTTTATTGTATCATGCCTGTTAAAGCTGTTGCATAATTCAGTAATGATGTTCCCTTTTTCTGATATGCTACAAAATTAAGACACTTATATTGTAATTGTCAAGAAAAGAAAGAAAGAAAGAAAGAAAGAAAGAAAGAAAGAAAGAAAGAAAGGAGGGGGGAGGGAGAATGGAAGAGAGCTTTTTTGATAGCTTAAAGCTGTTTAAAAATAGCTGGTGTAAAGCCATAGTGAACTAAGCACCAATTTTAAAAAAAACTTTAGTTATGTTTACCATCCTGTTATAATAAAATGAGGTGTACAAGATATATGACAGGAAGGGTTGGCAACCATAGGTGCACTTTAAAGGGTAAATTTCACTGTGATTGAACTCATGATGGTTACAATGGTGTTCAAGCAGAGTGAACTAACAGGATGAACAAAACGGAGGGAAATCAACCTTTCCTTCTCAATTTTCATGATGAAAATGTGTACAATACCAAAAGTCCATCCAATTTTCCACCTTCAGGAAAAGATAAATACCTGCCTTCAACTTTTGAAAGTAAGTATACATTATTTATTAAATTATAGCATGTATCATACCAAAATTCAGCAGGTTCATTGTTGGGTTGCAATGTGTAAATTGTTATCAAGCAAAGTGAAATAAGTACCTTGAAATTTCCATCTTATGTGAATCACCATGGCCAAGAACAGTTCTATTCTTAGTACGATTTCCAAGAATCTAGAGCATGCTGTGATCACCCACCCGCCCTGAACACACTTCTCTGTGGCTGATTTCAAACCTCAGTCCAGCATGTTGCTTTTTATTGTATACAGTAGGTACACTATAACTGGACATTTTCTATTAACAATAGGTACTTCAATATACAAAGCAACTTGGTTTAAAATATAACATCACCCAGAAGATTTATTTCTTATCCTTTAACACATATAGTTACAAAATTCCTAATTCTGATTTACTACAACAATAATTTAATCTATGTTCATTATTAATGTTTGCTCGATTTCTTGGTTTATTAGGTAATAGTTTTATTTCATTGATTTTCTATTGGATCAGTGAAAATTGTCATAAAGGATCATTCTAAGGTTGTATTGTCTCAATTTTAGGTTCTCCCAGAGAAGAAAATGATCTCCATGGATCTGAAAAGTGTTCAAGAAAACAACAGCATGCTCAGCTTAAGTGGTGGAAAAACAACATACGTAAAAGGAGATGTAATTCTGGCAAATCCTACATAGATGTCTGTGGGAAGAAAAGAGAAGGGGAAAAGTATGAAGAATTTGATTTTAACTGTTGCCTTAACTGTGCAAAAAGGATCACCCTTTAGCAGCGCCACCACCAGAGCTTTCAAACATTTTACAGTAATGCTTCATGGGAGAAACAGACGGCCATGATAAGCAGTTTGATAAAGATTAGCTCAGTAAAGCTAAAAAGAAAACGTGGAGATAGTCGTCGAGGGGAAACTCGAACATACTACTTGCGAGCAGGCTCAGAAAATGTCTTTCTTGCAAATCCATGTTTTTAAACATCCTGCTGGTAGATAGCACCAGCACCCATAGAACACTTAAGAAAATTAGTTCTACCGAATCACTTTTTGACCAGCGTGGCATACAAACCCCATGAAATATCACCTAAGAGGACAAAAGAGTACAAGTACGACAACACATTATGTCATTCCCTAGTTACAAAAGCCATTATCGGCAAGAAGGCATTCCAGAAGCTAAATTTTTGCCTTGTGATCTAAATTTATCAAAAATATATTATATTTATACACAAACAGTCCAACAAACTAATTCTGAGGACCAATCTATTGTCAGCCTAGCAACATATAGGAGAATCTTCCACACTGACTTTAACTTAAAGTTTAAATCCCCTAAAAAGGATACATGCAAGACATGTGACAGTTTGAAAATTTGCTTGGATGCAGAATGCTCCAAGCCACAAATGAGAAAGACAAACCATTAATAAAGGAGATACTGCCATCACAGGAAATGCACCACAGACAAGTTGAATATGCTAGTGCTTCCCATGCCAAAAAGGTAGATGCTGGAAAACAAGGATTAATACATGAGTACCAATGAAGCATATTAGAGGCATCAGTTGTCAGCATTTAATTTAGGAATTCAGACTTTAGCAACACAACAGGCCCACATATTTTTATGGCACGAAGGCATTGCTTCTCGTGGGGCCCAGGAAATCGGCTCATGTCTCATCACATATGTACAGAAATACGCAAGTTACTAAGAGATAATAGCTTGGTCTGATGCCTGTGATGGTCAGAACCATAATGTCAAGATCATGCTCCTGTGGATGTATTTAGTGGGGTTAGAAGACTGTCCAGTTGAAGTGATAACACAAAAGCTTTTTGTTTTTATTGGGGGGGGGAGTGGTCACAGTTACATAGCAAACAACCAGACTTCAGTCAAATAGAAAACAAAGTTGGCATACACAGTAATGTTTTCAGTATTGAAAAATTCTTTGAACTGGTCAAGTCTTGTCGCCAAAACAAGCAGCAATTCGAAGTCACTTTTCAGTGTCTAGTGCAGATTTTGTTTTTACCAAATCTCTTGAAAAACTCTGACAAACAGGAAGACTGACAAGGACAATGAGCAAGTCAACTTGCTGAAAATGAAGGAAATTGGAGTGGAAAAGTCAAAACCTGGGATAATTCAGTTCAAATACATACATCAATTAGAAATGCCTCATTATGAACTAGACATAAGGAAAACGAAGACTGGGCCAACTCCAAGTTTTCAAAATGTTGTGTTTGGAAAACTTTACCCAAATGGTCACCCTATCTCTAAAGCCAAAAAGGAAGATATTATTCACTTAATGCAGCATGTTCCACCAATTTATCATGCATTTTGTCATTCCCTTGTAGTAAACGATGAAACAGAGGAAGGTATAGAAGGCATTGGGCCACTAATTTTTTATGGAGATATGGGGAATAAAGATGAGTAATGAAGCAGTAGATAATTTTGTTACAACAAAGTTTAAATAAAATATTTTGAAAAAAAAAAACTGCTTATAAGTCATTAATTTTTACCCTTATCCTACCCTGTGCACAACATGAACTTACATACAGTTAAAAATCGCTCAATCACATCCAATAACCTCACACTATTGTCAGCCATAGTGAACCAAGTGTATTAAATGTATTAAATTAATAATTGTTTAATGCTAGACAGTTGCCTTTTTGAATTAAAGTTATTTCCAAAGTTTGCATACAAGTAGCTACATGATAGCACAATACATATCTGATTTACAAGCTCATTAAAAAGAATAGGGACTTTAAACTTCAACATGATTTTACACAAATCTAATCCTTTGGCACTTAGTTCATTATGGCTTTACACTGCCAAATGTTAGTCACAAAAAATATGTGAATTCTCTATTAAATGACAAATTATAAAAATGGAAAATATGACACTAAATAATTTTGTCCAACTACTAATGAAGTAATACCTTTCAATACTGTTCATTATGGCATCAAACTCATTCTACAAGTTAACCAAAAGGTTCTGTTTCCAATTAGAAAATAAATGAGCCTTAATCCTTAAAAGTTTATGCTATCAACTTTCACCCAACTACATTGACATTCACATTAAAAAACAAGCCCTCAATTTTTAGTATGAAATGGCATATTTCTTATTTTAAGTTTTCATAATGTGCAATATTTACCTCAATTATGATCAGAGTTGCTGGTATTCCTGCAAATCCAAACAATCCTACAGAGCAAACAACTGAAGCCAAAACAATAAGCACACCTCCAAGTCCCAGTGTCACCTTGCTGTCAATCTGAAAGACAACTCGACTACATAAGCACAAAAATATTTACACTTACATGTCTTAAATTTCAGTTTCACAAATGGAACACTTACCAAAAGACGGCTACATGTACGAACTTGCCCGAGAGCAATAGCAATGTACAGAAACATGATGATATAGCTGACTAGTATAGTACTAACATCAGAATGAGATTCACGTTCAAGCTCATCTTCTATTGAACGTTCAGAAGTGAAAGCCACATCCATATATTCTTTTGGCATTTCTGTAGCAGTCCAATTCTTCATAAACTCAACAAATCTGAAACACACAATATAAAATTGTAAGCATACAATATTAGAGTATAAAAACTCAAAATAGCACATAGACACAGCCCTACAGGACTCATCATCCATATTTAAGACATGTCATATTTTAAGGGTCTTTCCTACAATCCATTTTTTTTATTCTGAATATCTTAGAGCATATTTTTTTAAAAACTTCTTTGATATTTGACCGCTTTTAACTGAAGCTTTAATCTTCTTTTGTAGATTTTTATTTCATATCAAGATTATCATGCAGTTCAATAATGTCTGGTACAGAAGTTACAATCACAACATAAATTTTACATTTTGAGGCTTGTTGAAAGATGTAAAAGTGAAGTTGTTATTGATCTATAGTCGTGGAATAATACATATTTTTTGGATAAATTCTGAAATTAATTTCGTTTTAAGTTTTCTATTTGCATCAATGTTTATACTTGAATTAGTAGATTCGGGGCTTTAACAAATTTTATTGGTGACCCTGATGTAATTAGGCTTGATAGACATGAATGCGTGATTAAATATGATTTGACAGTTATGTGATGCAACTACTGTATTAAGCACTACAAATGTCAATAATCAAATTTGAAAAAATGCCTTGCAGCATGGAAATCCATGAGAATGGCATTTACAAAAGCTTAAAGTCAAGTAGTTGAATATAAGGAATTAGGCAAGAAGTCATTACAATCTCCACTGACCTACATGAAGCTGCTGGGTCATTCCATGGAAAACTTTAGAGTTTGAACATTAGGATCTCCGATACATTTTATACTGCAGTACGTGAACCCTTTATGTCATTATATACGTACCACAATATAAGACTCTTAGTATTGAGATTTTGGCTTTCTGAAGCACTTGAATTCTTAGCCTTTGGACTGATGGATATTTAAAAACATTCTTTTGTGGAACATCCTTCATTTGCAGGAAGCAACTAAAGTATCACATGGAAATTAAAAGACTCGAGGTCCATGCGAGGTTTTATTTTTGTGTAAATAGTTACTCGTTTGAATTTTAAAGTAACTTAAAAAAGTAAATCATTGTTAAATATACAGAACCTTTATTTTTGTTCCATTTTTGTTTATGAAGAATATGGGATGTTAGTGCACATGTGTTAAGGTCTGTCCATTGTCTGTAATAATATAGATGCTACATTCGAAAGAAACTTTCTCATAAGGCTCAATATCACTTGAAACATGCGCATATCATGGTCGCATGAGCAATATGACGAAACACAGACCCAGTGTGAGTAATGAACTGTGGAAATGAGTCAGCCACACCTTATCAAAGAGTGCCACCAGTTAAGATTAGTTCACAATGCCTAAAGTTAAAAAAAAAGAAACTGTGGAATACCTTGTGGTGTTGTAATCCCTTTGGACTGGAAATATATTCTAAGAAAGTGGGCAAGAGGTAAGTAACAGAAGGTATGCGAAAAAGGTTTTGCATTTAGTAATAGGTGATGCCATTTGTATAACGTATTAGGATTTAGGATTTCCAAAATGAAAATCAAATCAGATGAGATGGACTCGGAAGTTGCTAAATCTTTCACTGAAGGAGAGTGTGCTAGTACTAGCATGAGATCCAATGAAGAGGAATATGTACCTGCTGTAGATACCATGAGTATATTAAATACAATTTTACTTCATTAAGTGAATCCCCTATTTCAAAATAAAGATTGTCTGATGTTAAATCATACACATGAAGAAAATCTGCTTCTGTGGCAAGGACATGAACAGAAGTATTTTCAAAACTCCTGTTGAAAGAAATAATGGGGATGAAATTATTTCTCAGTTTAAAGATAAATTTTTAAGCGTAAACACTGCAGCTGAAAAACAGTAATGCCGGCTCATAAAGGCATCATGTCTACACCAGGCAGGAATACCAATGTATTCCAGATGATGTTAAAACAGTAAAAAGAACTTTATGAAAATATCAGCAGATTGATGCCAGGCATAAAGGATGTAAAATCTATACTGCCGTTTGTGAAAATTGCAACACCAAGAAAGAATTTCCCGAATAACTCCAAACTTGGTGGAAGTGTAGAAGAGTGTGTAAGCAATAAGTGATTAGATTTGCAGAGAGATGGGGTACATTAGGCCGAGCAGAGCCCTCTCGTGTTGGTCCAAAAAGGTCAGTGTTGCGCCCAGTGTAGCCAGTGCAGAGCTGTCAAACAACGTGGAAACAAAGTAAGTGCCAGTATGCCTCGTCCTCGTCAAAGGGAGCCATATCGACATGTGAGCGAGTTCGAATGGGGCAGAATGATCGGTCTCCGAGAAGCGGGTTTGTCATACCGTCACATTTGAGCTCGTACAGGGCATGCTGCTATGACAGTAATGCGTGTGTGGAAGCAGTGGATAGATGAAGGTTATATGCAGCGAAGAGCGGGTACTGAACCACAGAACATGACCACAACACGGGATGACTGTCATTTTGTCCGCATGGCCATAATGGACCATATAGCTTCATCCACAGTGTTGGCTCGATGCTGGAGCACTGCAACAGGTGTGAACTTGTCTGCATCAACGGTTCGTTGCTGTCTGCTGCAGGTTGGACTGGTTGCATGTATGCCATTACGTCGGTTTCCATTGTCCAGAAACCATAAGCTCCTCCGACTGCAATGGGCACGTGAACACCGTTGCTGGGGTGCTGAGTGGCAAAATGTAGTCTTTTTGGATGAGTCCCACTTCAACATGCCCTACAGTAATGGCATATACGTGTCCAGCGGTACCATAGTGAGCACAACCTGGAGGGCTGCATTGTTGAGCAGTATAGCGGACAAGCACCAGGTGTGATGGTTTGTTGCGCCATTGGTAATAAAACCGATCTTGCCTCCTACAAATAGAGGGCAATTGGAACAGCAATCGGTACCTAACGGTGGTTGTAGAGCCTGAGGTACTCCCCCTGCTTCAGGCATCTCCACAGGCCACATTTCAACAGGACAATGCCTGGTCACATATTGCGAGGAATGTAGAAGTCTTCTTCGAAGAGCAACAGGTGGCATTGCTTCCCTGGCCTGCATATTCGCCTGACATATTGCCCATCGACCATGTCTGGGATGTGGTTGGTCAGCACCTGGTGCATCACGGTCCTCCAATAACCAGTGTCACAGATTTGTGGGCTCGAATACAAACTGTGTGGAGGGAAATCCCTCAGGAACTTATTCAGAACCTTTTTGATTCAATGCCATGGCGTTTAGCAGCTCTAATTGCAGCACATGGAGGCCACACCGAATATTGAATATTAGGGCTCAAAGGTGATGTATAGATTTGAAAAGTTTATTTGTTACTTCTCATGTACCTAACCTGTGGTATTAAATGCATGCATTTCCTTCTTGGTGTTACAATTTTCACAAATGACAGTGTATAAAGGGAGGAAAAAAGAAAGAAGAAAAAAAACAGAAGAAGGTACTTTTGGCCAATTTAAAAGAACTCTACAGGGAGTACAAAATCAGGAATCCAGGAACAAAAATAGGATTTTCACAATTTGCATCCCTAGACCCAAATGCTGCTTCTTGGCAGGAGCATACAATCTGTGCATGTGCACAATTTGTGAAAACAAAATTAATATTAATAAGACTCAAGAATCTTAAACATGACAGTGACAACTCCTTCACAGAATTTAGCGATTTGGCGCATAAATTAATGTGTTTTGATCCATTGCTGGATTGTTATTTAAGCAAGCGTGAAAAATGCCCTACAGATACAGTTCTAATAGAAACATTGACAAATTTATCCCAGGACAATCTAACAAAAGAAATTATCTACAGGAAGAGGAAAATGACAGAGCACAGATGACCTTGATTTTTTTTTTTTTTAACACCTCTAAATTTCATCCCTAATATTATAATGAATTTAAAAAAATTCAAATCACATAATTTCATTGCAAAAAAGCAATCTTAATTACTTAAAGCATCTGAAAACCCATATACAGCAAGAACTTAATAGTTATTGGCAACTACTCAGAAAATTACAGCTTTATCATACATAATACTACACTAGGTTATAGGTTACCATTGGAGTCATTCTCAAGCAACATCCCTTTGTCATTTATTACAGAACAGCAAGTAACAATTTAGACAGTACCTGTTTCTCAACAGTCTCTGAATATTTAGTTCATGACACTGCAGAATTTAATCTTTTCCAGAAAAAAATTAATTGCCCATCTGAAATAAAAATTCCCCCAGCTCAAAAGAATGTTTTATTTTAATGATGGAGCTACTGCATACACCATAAAAAAAAAACTTTGAAAACTTACTTCATCATGAAGAATATTTCTATGTGCAAGCCAAGTGGCACTTCTTCGCCACATGCTATGGCAAACGGTGTGGGGGGGGGGCTATAAAACGATTAGCTTTGCATGCAAGTATTCAAGGAACAATGACTAACACTCCCCAAAAACTCTATGAATGGTCATAGTCCAACACAAGTGGAATTACGTGTCCATTTATGACAAATAAAGAACACAAAAATGAAAGTGATTTTTTAAATTCTACGAGATTCATAGGTCTAAAAGATTGTTCTAGGAATTAAAAGCATTCATTGTGTTATGGCTGCAAATGGAAAAATACATGTGAAAACATACTCAAGCTCTTCGGAGATGCCGAAGAAGTGGAAGTGCAATGTACAATGCTCCACGCATGCAGCCAGCAGCACTGTGCAGCAGGAGGAGAGTAGCTGATCATTGAGCACCAGTGAGCTATTTAAATTTATTTAGCCAACTAATTGTAGAAACATCAACATGAAATTTTGGCAGTTTACAGGTAAATGCCAGTTTATAACCATGGGTAGCAAAATAATTATCAACAAGTTGTTAATTTTAGATATAAAAATCTTTATAAATGAATTAATTAGTTTTCTGTTACATTAATTTTGAAAGTAAAAAACAAAAGGGTATATTTAAAAGCATTGACATTCTTCTTCCTTCAAAATTTACATTCAATAATTATGATGATTAAAAAAACATTCATTAGTCCTGTCAGCAGTAACCTTCAAATTTCAACCCCCTATAATACGAAAATGGTGGGGGTTAGGGGCTTGGCATTGCATGTGGTATTCGTGCATCATCTGCAAACTAACATGCATAAGAATAAACAATTTTCGAGATGTTGATGTTTTTGGCTGTCTGTTTTGGATAGAATTATCCTGCTAGGATTGGAGTAAACTATGCCAGATGAAAATTTACTAGTGCTGTTGCTTAAGGGGGATATTGAAGCATACAACAAGGAATATGAAATAGATAGCGAGAGGGACAATTTGGACAGTGCAAAAATTAATATTAAGAAAAAGTTACAGCCTGTCAAAAATGAAAGGGAGATGGAGTATGAAAACTCTTCTCTAATGAACAATAACAGTAACAAACAGCTGAAGCTAACGAGATAGAACTCAATTCTGGAGGTGAGGATAAATAATGGCTAGGGTTTTGTAGTCAGATTAAATGTCTTTCTGAAGTTGATGAAATTGAAAATCCCCACAAGTAAAGAATGGCTGGTTTTATAGTCAGTTTAAGTTCTTCCTTAAGTTGATGATACTGAAAATCCAACACATGTTACCATGTTTGATTCAGTCCAGCAGCAGACTTTCTGTAACATATCAGAATGTATGTGTGTAAATTTCTATCAAATGCAGATAGATAGTGCCTCTGCCAGCTTGCCTCACCTTGGAGCAGAACATGGTTTCAGTGTCAACTGGTATATGGTTGGAGAAAGAGAGAGGGGGGGGGATGTCTCAGCTTACAAACTGTGTAACTCTTGTTGGGATGTGGGTAGAAGTTTTTAGAACTCCCCTCTCCTGACCTTTTGCCACATGGGTATAAAAGAGACAGATCCCTAGCCATGTATAATTGAGTTCTGTTCTATTGTTTCATTAGTGAGTTCTTGTTCTGTGTGACTGAAAGACAGAAGAGGCTTATTTCTACACCGTTTAGTTGAGGTACAAGAAGGAAAATCCACACAGTGACTGCAGAGGGAGTACACAGTCACACTGGTGTCAGGAGCAAGAATTGAATACCATGGAGGAATACTTTAACAATTACTAGCCAAAATAAAGACTGTGAAATCCAAAATAGAAGAGATGGAAACAGAAATGAAATCCAGAATGGAGAAAATGGAGACAGAAATGAAATCTGAAATGGTGGAGATGAGAACTGAAATGAAGAGTGTAAAAACAGAAATTAGGAATAAAATAGAGAAAATGGGATCTAAACTTGACCACAACATTGATTCTGTAAAATTTGAGAACGCCACTGTCAAAGACTTAAAAGACATCACCACTATGGAGTGAGAAGAAACTTTATCTGACACGGAAGGAAAAATCGGGGCTGCCAGCAAACAGAGTTTCCAAAAACAGTGTGTTTTAGGAACTTCCATTACAGCATTAGGGGCTTTTTAAGGACCAAAATATTAAAACATACAGACTATTAAAATTAAACATAAAAAAATTTTTATTTTATTTTGGCGGGTTGGCTTACACTGTTTCTTGTAATTTCATTCACTATATAAAAAATAAGTATTCGTATTAATAGTGTATTTCACTATTGTTACATGTAACAACACAAAAAGTGTGTTTAGGGAATACTGCACTTCTCCCCAATGAGCATAAATATAATACGAAGTACATAACTTTAGAGAAATTAAATTACATATTGTACACCAATTACACAGTATATGTTGTACGGGATATTTGTGTGTTCCCATTTCTGTCCTTTATTTACTTAACAAGCATTTTTTACTTGCTGGCGTAAAAACTAAGTTGAAGCCATTAAAAAAAAAATGGTAACATTACAGTATAATTGTTATATTTGTGCTTATACTATTCCTCTTTCCACCATTTAATTTTATTATTTTTTCCCCATTTAACCAGTCTACATATTATTTTTTTATTAATATTATTACTAATAAGTACACAAGAGGTATAAAAGATGTTACAGTACAATAAGCAACACAAGGTAATTATAATTTAGATTAAAAACAATTTTAAGCTTTACAATCTGATATCACAATACAAGCCCAATTCTTCTTTTGAAAAAAGTCTGTCAACTTGGTTTTTTTCTTTTCTAATTCCTTCTATACACTGGCTGCCTGCTTTTTTTGGTTAGACACATTCTGCACATTCCATACCCCTTCAATCAATGCCTGTGGTAAGCTTGCTTCTTCCTTTAAACTTGATAGACCATTTTCTGAAGAGCCATAAGTCTTTTATTAACCTCTGAGAGCAACTAAAATTAAAACAATGTATTAGTAATGTACAGTAATAATGGGAAAAAACAACAACAACCCACCCACATTGCTTACTTATCAGCAGTCTTTCCTTTTCCCCTCTTCTTCTTTTCTCAGATTTTTCAGTTTCTCTTCATCTTGAAGCATGAACCTCCTTTTCTTTTCTAAGATAGCAGTATGTTGTTTTTCTGCAGCCTTCCTTTCCTCCTCCTCTTTTAATTTGGTTGCTTCCATATCAGCCCTCCTTTTTTCCCCCTTGTAAATATGCACTATATTTCTGATATGCACACCTTGCAAAGCAAAGCTCAGAAGTTCCTTTGTTATAGGTACTAAACATGGCTTACCATCATACATCTTCAGGGCTGATTTCACAGTCAACACTGCATTCAGTCTACGTTCAGACAATGAAGCTCTATCATCTATAAGGTCCTCACTGAAATTGAAAACCCTCTCTCCACATCAGTTTCCATGGGATACTGCTAGGGCAGCTTTGACTACAGTAGAGACTGTAGAATGCTTTGGAAACCCTAATGCAATTTTAAAGACATAAAATGTTGCCAGTAACAATCAATTCACATTTTGGAGTTGCCATTTACATCAGGGCCCTTTTCAGTCTGGAGGAGCTTCCATTTATCAAAAGTATGTTGGTATTTATGTTCAATGGGAGAGCTTTGCTAATCGTAAGAATGTCATGACAACTCTGATCTAATTTTATTTTATTAGGCTGGAAACACTGAAAACATTTCAACAATGGTTTAAGGAATGAGGACTTCCTTTTTGTTTTGTTTTGCTGCAGCACTGTAATGATGCTGTGCCTCTTTCAAGAATAGCAGTTTTTGTTTTTCAGTTACCTCTTCCAGTTCCACACTGACTTCCTCTCCAACAAATACATTATGGAAAAGCAAAAGATTTTCTTCAGCCAGTGTATCTTCACTTAAATCATTCAGAACAGTCTTACATATTCACCCAGTAAAAATTTTACCAGTGATTATATTTCGTCATACATGCATAAGAGGCTCTTCTTTTTGAAAAGATCCTGTGAAACAGCAAAATAAGTTAGTACTTGCTTTAGCAAACACTATTTAAGCTTTAACTGTAAGTAATTCAAGGACCTTACTATCTTCAGGTAAATAGATTTGCTCATGAGACTTTTTTTTCAACAGTATGTATCTTAAAAAGTATTCCTATATGGCATTGCACTGTTGAATAACTCTTGCAGCTGCATCTTCCAAAGCAAGCTACCTTGATGGCACATGTTTGATGAATCGACTTGAGGGAACTTTACGCTTTTTCTGGATATAGGAATAATCCTCTCATCTTGATGGCCAGTCCTTGAAAAACCGATACACACACAAAATTAATTCTGATCCATTGCCGCCAAATTCCTCAAGGGCATACTTATAATCATTATGCAGTGTACGAATGTTACAAGTCCCCAAATCTAACAATGATTTATTTCTTTCAACAATCAACTTATCGCTCATAAGATTAATAACTTCCTTATTGACATCTGGCCTGTAACTACCTAGCATAAGGTTTCTCCTAGAAAGTGATGCATTGTCCATGGCATCATTTAACTTTTCTAATAAGTTGACAGCAGTGGTGCTTCCAAAAGTTCGCAAATGTCTGGTCACTACTTTGCATTCATTATTAGACTAGAAATGAACCAATGTTTGTAGTTCCTTTTTACCTGCAGTATTAGTGGTTTCGTCATGGCACAGACAAAATAGAAAATGGATAGACAAAATAGATAGTTTGAGGAAAAACGTTTCAACACCCAGATGAGTTCTGCTGTAGTAGTTCTAATCACACACACTATAAAGTTTTACTGTAGGCAAATCACAACTGATAGTGCTGGAACTTGAAGACGATGGCTCTGAAGAAGAAACACATAATGCTGACCTAAGCTGAGAAGGTGCCAAACTGTTTTGACAAAGTTCTTTGTGTTTTTCACCTTTTGAATTCTGAATTATCCTCTCAAAATCTTTTAATACACTAAAAGTTTTTAAACAAAGCTTGCAAAACACTTCACTTGAATAATTTTATTTTGAGAAGCCCAATCTGATATCTTGTATCCATTTGGATCTGTTTTATTTAGGCAGGAATGTTGAAAAGTTCATTTCCTTATAGTTCTGAAAGAAAAACCGGTGAGGTTATTTATTATTAAATAATACTTTTATAAATAGTAAATAAACCATGGTGTATCATTCTTTGTTGAAGATCTTGAAGTTCTCCAGAAATAAAATGCATTATAAATAACATTAGCTACTGTTGTCATAAGAATCTATTTATTTGTTTATTTATAATCATGACTGTTTTTCTTTGCATTGATCTCATTTGTTGTATATAATTTATTAAATTTTGATTTTATAACAGCATTCATTACTTAATGTATTATTAACTTATGTTTGGTGTCTAACAATTAATATATGTCTACGTTCTTTTCTCTCGCATATTTTTATATTTTATATATATATATATATATATGTTGTGATCTGAATGTATATACTGTATACTACATGTTCTGTGTGTGTCCTAGATTCTATTGTGCATGTATGTGTTAATGTATTTTATGTGCTATATATCATAATTTATGTTGTGACCTATTCATACATCAATTGTTAACAACATTTTGAATTAAAAATTTTGAAATACGTCAGCTAGTGTTATGGAAAACTGAAACATGATTTGTGCCCCTCAGTTTAACATCACTGGGGCCTAAAGTGCCACCCTGATATAAGCAAAGCTTGTGCAATTTATAAATTTAAGTTATACGCCTATATCAGAATTGAAAAAGTAAAATCAAGAAAATAGCATATATAGTTATGGTATAGTGCAGAAAAACTTACCTTATGTAATGAGTTCAGCATATTTTTTTTTTCTTTCTTTTCTTTCTTCCTGTTCAAAAATAAGGAATCAACTACATCGAAACCAGTGGCCAATGGAGTCACAACACATACAAACGAACTTTAAACAGCTGTGTAGAGCTGGTGTGTATTGGGTAGCCAGCCAATGCACGCCTGTCAACTTCCATTTTAGGTGGAAAACAAATTACAATCAACCTTGTTTTCCATAATTTTTTTATAATGGGCTTTCAGGGACTTTTAAGGCTTATGAAATAAATAGGGACTTTTAGGAACCACTGACAGCACTGAAAATCAGCACAGTGCAAGATCATTTGGATCAGCAGGATAAATTGTTAAGAGCAGCAGACAAAGGAAAAATAAAAGAGGATATTAGATGCTGCAGTAGAAGAGATGAGATAACTTAGGATGAATATAAAAAAATGTTTAGCAACTGGATTGAGAAATAAAGTAAAGGAAACGTAAAGTAAAAGGTTCTTGGTGGTAACAGCCAAGCTGGCCTTGCAGAAAACGCCATAATCAAACTTGAAAGTTATTACAGAAGTGCAATAATAAAAAATCTCATGTGTTACATTCACATGACTTTCTCCAGCCTCTATTGCTTATTGGTGGGTATACAAATTATTCTTACAAATGTTTATTTTCCTTTCTACTTAATTTTAATCGTAATGAACTTTTACAGAAATAGCTGCATTATACATTTCATTATAGATACAAAGGGAATAGCAATAGTCAAATATGGTATTTTAATCAAAATTGATAAAGACTTTTTTTCATAAAATAAAAAATTTCAAAAAATGTTTCATGTTAATAGCTGTTTGGGGTGGGGGAACTTTCTTGAAAATCTCTTTGTCACATCTTTAGAAGGTACTGAACCTAAATACCAAGTTTGACATTTATCCAACATTTCATTTTTGAGTTATGCTGTTCACAGATACATACACACAGACCTTTTCTCTAAAATGCTTTTTTCTTTTATTTATTCAGGGAGGCTCAACACATGTATTTCATTTCCGATGAAATCCTGGTGTCAAATTTTTTGGTAGAATGCAATACTTCTTCTACTTATGATAGGTAAGCAGTAGAGGGAAAAAAAAAGGGGGAGAAGAAAACAAAACAAAAAAAATGGAAAGAAAGAAAGACAAAAAAATTAAAAATGTTCAGCAAATAAAATCCTCAGTTTATGCTATACTTTAGCTTGCAAAATGACCATGCAAAATATTTTAAATGTCATGGAGGGGAAAATTGATGGTGCTTTTACAAAGGTGAGGATCCTCCAACACATGAAGGTAGGAGAAAAGCATTTCTGTAACCTGATGAGGTGGAAGGATTCTAAACCTATTGCACTGCTTTCTGCCAAAATAGTTATATTAATAAAACTCCATTAAAATTTTTCTTTTTTTAAATATTTGGTCCTCCCGTACTAAAATATTTAATAAAATTAAAGATAGAAAGCTGTAAGGGAGGAACCAGTTTGGCTTCCATGAAGTTTTGGAAAGATGCACGAGAGGTAAAACAAAATGCTAATGGTACCATGTTAGCCTCTAGTTCCTAAGTTCACGGGTTCTGTTGCTACAATGTATAATAAGAGATGTGGAGTTTCACAGGGTATCAAACATAAAATGCAGTGCAGAAATCCTAGTATAATTGTGGAGAAATTAAGCCAAGGTAGAGATAAGCATTGACTGAACAATAGCACTAAACCACGGGTGCCATTGAAGGGGAAATAGTCTTGCCCTAACTTCCCCCCCTACCAGCTACCATAGCCTCTCTGAAACAACAAGCAATGCCACAATGAATGGGGCCAGTGGCAGACACTCCGGAGCATGTAGGAATCATAACAATGTTGACAAACTATGTGTTTATTTTATTTATGTGACTGTAATACAATATGAATACTACAGCATATCAATCATGTTTTTTTGGGGGGTTATAATTTGGAGATCTTTGCAGCTATAAGCCTGTCAATGTTATGTTGTAATTTAGTAACATTTAAACACAATGTGGCAACTACGTTAGAATCAGTTATTCTCAATCTGCTTTTGTTCTTAATGCTATTCATAACTGAGAAGAACTGCTCGCAAATATAAATTCCTCCAAAGATTGCTAACATACAAGAGGTTAGATTCTTCAGATGGCACAAACATGTAACCATAGTTTCCACAATTCCATCCCTAAGATTCCCACTACTGCACACGTGTGTGTTATTCTGCACATCAACAATCTCCAGCTGACCTTTTTAGATCAGCTTCTTCTGGTTTGACTGCAAATGGATTTACAAATATTAACATTTCCACGCTCGTATCATTCAGGTCATGAAATCTGTTTTTCAAACTTGAACAAAAGAGTTTCCGGAACATGTTGACATTTCATAACAACATGACTCTTTTGGCTTAATGATGACTGTACATGTGGAAAATGATGCAATTCTGGCTTCTGCAGTTGATGCAACCATAGCTTGAGTTTACCGATAAATGACGTAATGGCATCAGCCATATTTATGATGGAGCGATTTTTCCCTTGTAGCAAAGTATTCAATCAATTTAAATGATCACATGAATATGTTAAGAAGGCAAGGTCCATAATCCACTCATTATAGGATATTCTGGAGATGGTAACATGTGTTCCTTTAAGGAGGAGTTTACCTCTGCATGAAGATTATAGAAGTGGTGAAGCAAGCTACCCTGCTTTAGCCAGCGAACTTGGGAGTAGTAAGTTAAATCATCATAATCACAACATAGTTCTTGTAAATATTCCCAAAATTGTTGATGCCACAGTGAATTGGCCTTAATTAAGTTAACAGCTTTAACTACTACTGACATTACATATTTTAAGTTGCTGATTTTGCACATAGTGCTTCTCTATGAACAATACAGTACACCATTTCTATAGAACTTCTGATATTTCTATTTCATTCAGAAAATCATTAAATTTACCCAAAATCATAGATGTGACCCATCATAGAAGGTGTTCTGTCCATTGTTACAGATATTAATTTCTCACACGAGTGCTAGTAAGCAACTACAAGCAACTATATACAATGCCTCAAAAGTATTTGCAGCTGATATGTGTCCCTTTATGGGTACTATATCCAGAAACTCTTCAATTACATTTCATTAAATACAGTTAATTGTGCTGTATGCATAATATCACTGCATTCGTCTAAGGCTAATGAATACCATGTAAGAGCTTTTATCATAGAGGTTAACTGGTCTTCTATGTCAGTTCATTTCTTCTATTCTGGAAACTATTAAGGATCTTCCTAGTTGAGGTTTTTCCTAGGCTAAGTGTTTTAAATGAATTTATCATACTGAGACAAATCTCCTTTGCTAAAGTTATCAGCTTTGCAAATTCCCCATCTGAAAAGGGCTTGGTCTTTTCCGCTATCAGTTTGGCAACTTTATAGCTAGCATGCAGAATATTAGCGGCTGATATTCTAGCATGCAGAATATTAGTGGCTGATATTTCATGGTGCCCGCATCTGTTGCTATTATATAAGGTCTCCTTTAGTTCATGGAGTTTTGTTTGGTGTTGTATACCTCACAAACAATGAATACCATATTGTTCGGAATGGCTACTCCTGAAATTTCTGTTGACATTGTCTCTTGACTGTATATTCAGTGTTTCAGAACATATTAAACAATGTGGTTTACCTTCATGGAGCATGAAAAAGAATTCTTCCTCCCATTTAATTCGAAACTGAGCAGTGGACATGTTTATGAAACACCACTGAATGTTTATCACTGCAAGTATTCCACTGATCTATCTGAATGACAAACGCAGGTCCGTGGAAGGGGTGAAATAAGAGGTATGCTAAACGGCATGTCTGCGCTAAACATTCATAAGGTGAATAAACATTCATAAGGTGAATACAGAACTGCTAGAAAGTGATTAAAGTTTGAAAAACCTGCTGAAGAGCAAGCCAAAAGGAGCTGTGAAGGTCCCCATATTTAGAATTGGCACACCATATAAAGTTTTGTTATGTTATTACCAAACTTTAACTTCAGTTTTCTTTGCTTATACACCAGTATGTTCAAAATGCTCCTTGAACAACTGTTTTGCAGATTTCTCTTGAAACTTCATACACACACAATGCGTAAACTATATTAAAACATACACCTAAAAACTTTATTGTTTTATTCCAACCAGAATTTGCAACTACAGTAAAATTTCCAGAAGTTCGATTGTATGATATTCAGATATTTTTGTTTTCTTTTGAATGGTATAACATACAGAAATGAAACTAGGTAGCTTTCATAAGCTTATATCTCATGAATTAGCTTTAAGATTTTAAATACCACTGGTTGAAAAAATATGTTCCTAGGAACACTTTTACAATGAGCTTATACACATATTGCATTATTTTTATAAAAAGTATGAAAGATAAAAAGCTCATACTTTAATTATAATTCTGAGTACAAAGTCCAGACTAAACTTTTGAAAAGGATTGGATCAGAATGGTGATTTTCAAATTTTACAGATGCATCGCCTCAAAATTAACCACCCTAAAATAATTCTGCAATTTTATGGATATCCCATACCAGACAATGCTAAGTCATTTAAACACTGCATGTTTGAAAGGTGGAATCAGACGACTGAAAAAATGCCATAGCCCAGATATGAAACACGGATCTCCCGGTTTCCGTCCAGTTGCTTTAACCACATGGCTAGTGTAAAAGAACAATTAATTCACTGCATGTTTGACTTTTTCCTGCTATTGAACACATTTTTGAAAAGTATTCTGCAGTAAAGCCTTTGAGGCAACATATTTTTCCCAATGATATTTATTGAAGAATAATTTATTGTTCCATCAAATACCAATGCCAGTATTTCATGAAAAGTATGGCAATTACATTATTGAAATTAAATATAGCTTAAAGACAGAAATTATATATCTGATGATCACAGTTTTCTCTGCTTCAATGTAAAGGATTTTCTAAAAAACTAGAAGAAAAGCAGTGCAGAAACAGTGTAATATATTAGCTGAAGTTTTACGAGGTAGGTGCCATAAGGGATACAAAATTATAAAGGAGTGGGAAAATTACCTTTTCTAGTTCTCAAATTATGAGACATCATAACAAAATTGAATTTGGGATATACTCAAAACCCACCCATGTGGACAAATACATGAAAAACAACAATCATGCCAACATGCAATATTCCAAAGCTTGATCTACAGATTCATAAACTAACACCCCAAGAAGACAAATACAACAGGGAATATCAACATATTCTGTAAGTAGTCACACAGAATGGATTCAGCACACACATAATGCACAAACTAATACAAAAGACGAAGGGAAAAAAAAGTTGCACATCACCACTCTCAACAGCAGAGACCTCTTACCAAAAAGATGTAGTAGATTCACTGTTCCACCCAAAAATTCATAACAAGTTCAATAAATTGTTTGAAGAATATGGCACAAAATTGGCTCCATACAATAAACACAACCCCATAAACTTACTTCATCATCTGCTACAGGACACTATGAAATTAAGGATTTACCACATTGATTCTGAAGACTAAGAAGCAAGGTGGTGTCACAGTAACATCAGCAACTCACATTCGAGAGATCCCGGGTTTAAACCCCCCGAGGCCAACCAATCTGACAGAGTTTTTTCCGTGGTTTTCCTTGGTCACTAGGTGAATGCCGGGTTGAGTAATTTGACCTGTGAATTTTCCTATAATTCCTTTCATCACTACATTTAATTTTCTTCTTCATTGCCTTTCAATGCATTGGGCTGATCATGATCACCCATTCTGGTTCTGCTATGATCCATGTTTGCTTGCTCTTCAACAGACTACTGACCCAAGGCATTAATTTGTAAGTCCTACAAAGAGGAGGGTAATCCGTTGAAGAAGAAGAAGAAGAAGAAGAAGAAGAAGAAGAAGAAGAAGAAGAAGAAGAAGATTGTCATGAAATACATAACACCTAAGAAATTTACTTAAAGCAAACAGACAAATTTACAATAGCTCACCATTTTTGGTCAACAGACAATTAAACAGAAAATAGAGCTTTTAAAATATGCAAAAACACCAGCAGAACTCACAGAATGGGAAAAAAATCTACAAAGAGTAATGAATTTTGAAATTCCACCAGTTGACAACATAGTGAAGTCTCCATTACACAGCTAGATGGCAGTATATGTGACACTCAAATAGGGGGATCCCTTTCCAGATGCCAGTGGACATAAGCTAACAATCTTCTGAGTGAAAACTTAGTAAGTGAAATTAAAATGTGATCAATCCACTCACAATTTCAATAAATTTAAATAAATTTCAGTTGATCAAATGGAGTCTTCCAAACGTTTATTACTTTTAAAAATGTTGAATGATGTTTGCAATCTATTTTAATCAGAAAATTTGGGAACCTTAACAATATGTCATGCTCAGTTAAATAGACTCAAAAAGAAACCTTCATTTCCTCAAATGAAATAAGTAAATATATGAATACGTGCTCTACCTTTTTTCCCATTTGAGTGCTGGCCTCACTTTGGTTTTATTATGGTAATTGTTAACTAGAAAGGTTAGAATAACAGCTGTTGCTTTCTCATATTTGGGCTTCTTCTCCAGGGTTTCATCTTCATTCAAGAATCCTCCAACAGCAATTGCTGGATCCACTGGACCACCATAATTAGCTAGACAACTTGGATGGTAGTAATTTCTGCAATTATAGAAAACATTAATGCATTATCTTAAAGTACAAAACTTAACTTCTTCACATCATGTACAAGGATTGGCATAGCATTTAAATAAATTGCATTAGGGGAGAGAGAAAAGTAATGTAATGGTTACTTTGGAAGATAGTTCCAAACATAAATCTAATAAATAACAATTTGTTGAACAGGCCTTCAAAATAACTGTCCTCCAAAACACACAACTGTGTAGTATCACAACAGGAATTGCATTTCTTATGCTCACAGTTGCAAATATAAACACCAAAGGGTTTAATAGTCAATAAATGGTGATGTTCTTTGTATTTAAAGGCATTATTAACTTCCTTCAACACATTCATGATTTAGTCAACTACAATTCCCATCCTTGATGCTGTTTATATTGGCACTGCAGGGTATCCTTGAAAGGATTGAAATGTTAACTGGCTAAAAAAATGTGGTGGTGGTGGTGGTGGTGGTGGTGCTGGTGCTGGCAATTCAGTAGTAGTAGAATTAGCACCATAAATCAGCAGTAATGTTGATAGTGGTAGTACGATGCATATTCCAAAACTAAGGTCCGGTGAACAATATATAATGGACAGTAGGCCTGAATGACGTTTCACGTTTGCAGCACTATCTATCGATTCTTGAGGAACCTACTGCAGTGTTGGTGTAACACTATAGGCGCTTGCCAGTCGGTGAGAGCAGATCACAATGGCCACGACAATCGTAGATCCCGCCAATTGTGAAGAGCGTGGTGCGATTAGATTTTTGCTGGCAAAAGGATAGTCAGCTGCGGACATCCATCATGAGTTATGCCTCGTGTATGGGCCGGACATAAATGAGTGAAACAGGTTTGACACTGGTGTCGAGAATTTTGAAATGGTTGCACAAATGTGCACGATGAACAGCAGAGTGGTAGGCCCAGTATTCAGACAGATGACATCGTTGAGCAAGTGAACCAAAAACTTTGAAGCGATCGACATTTGACGATTAGTGGTCTGGCTGATGAATTCCCAAATGTTGCTCTAACCTCACTTTACAGGATTGTCACTGAACAGCTTGATATCAGAAACTTTATGCGAGGTGGGTGCCAAAACTACTCAACGGTCAGCACAAAGAGCAATGAATGTGCAGTGCACGACAGTTTTTGGAGCGCTATAGACAAGATGGAGATGGTTTGTTTTCCCACACTGTTACAGGCGATGAGACATGGATAGCTTACATCAACGCAGAATCGAAACAGTCAATGCAGTGGCACCATTCCGGTTCACCCAAACCAAAAAAGTGTAAGCAATCACCATACATGAATTGCAAAATGATGGCTACCGTGTTTTGAGATGAAAAAGGCGTCCTTTTGATTGATTTCACGGACTGTGGGTCAACAATTACAGTAATGTTCACGTGTACTGTGCAATGCTTACCAAACCGAGACATGCGATCCGATCCAAAATTGATGCCACGGGAAACTACTGTCTGGCATCATTCTCCTACACAACACACACCTGCACACACTACCAAAACCATAGAGAAGAGCAAGAGTTTCATTGGGAACTCTTTGACCACCCTCTGTACAGTCCCAACCTGGCACCAAGTGACTATTTCCTCTTCTTGCATTTGAAACGGTGGCTGGGTGGACAACGATTTCAAACCACTGATGAACTGATACTAGCGCCACCAACTTCTACAAGTCCCAAGTGGCAGACTTCTATGCCGAGAGGTTAAAGAAGCTGGTGCAGCATTACAGCAAGTATATAGACATGAACGGTGATTATGTGGAAAAGTAAAGTATATATGTAGGCACATATTACTGTCAATAAGAACCTTGTCTCATGAGTGATGTTATGACGAAACAGGCCTTAGTTTTGGAATACCCCTTGTAGTGTTTATTACATCTGTTGCTTAACTACAGTCACAAAAGTGAATAAAACAATGTTGCCACTATGGCCAGATGGATTTTGATACAGACCTGTTCTACTACTTGTAGTACATGATAAATCAGCTTAGTAGCTTAAAAGTACCATACAACAAAATGATCCACATGTTTGGCAGCAGCTATTCAACGTGTGAGTGAAACTGTGTATTGATACTGCCTAATGTGAATTTTTGCCATAATTGTTTTTTTTTCCCCCCTTCAAATCTCAAGGTACACTATGTTTCCTTAAAGAAATGTTTCTAGAATCAGTTTCCTTTAGTCAGTTGTTACACACACTGGAGGCCCTGGAAAGATGTTAGAGACATAAATGTAAACAGCTGCTTATAATAAAATAGTTAAAGTGAATTAAAATGCATTACTAAAGCAGAGCATGCTATGTGCAAGAATCAACAAAGGAGGATCGGATGATGATAGCATTTGAGGCAGTATTTTAATACCTAAATAATTTTAATTGTATTTTATAAGAAGTAAATTCAATAACAGCCCACCTAGAAACAATATGAATGTAATAATTATTTGAATTGTATGTGACAGTCATTGCAAATGCTTATTTTTATTGTAAACATGTTTTATTAATGTTATGTGAATACATTACATACTTTAATAATGCAAGAGCTGTGAGAATAATAAGTTTTAAGTTGCTAACAATGAGGTAATAATGAGGTAACCTTGTAGCAATAATGAGTTTGAGAGTTTGAATATTACTAGTCATGATTACAGCAACGATAATGTAAAATTCAATAACAGTTTAAAATTAGCCAATCAACAGCAAAGAAAAGCTTTAAGTAAAATACAGATATTCTATTGGACTAGAATTAGCCAATCAGAGACTTGAAATACTGAAGCTTACAGGTTTAACGGTAGAAATAATGTTCAGTTGCTGGCAAACCTTGGTAGTGACCAGATGGAAGATGTGTTCTCTACAGAAATATTACGTGTGAATCATAAAATATGTATACGCGCTAAGTGAAAGTATTTAAGATTCTCACAGTTCTTAAAAAGTGTAGTGCTTTATAAAAATGTGCAAGGATTAATAAAAGAAGTGAATTTAAAAACTTAAATTCTATGATGTCTACAATCATTGTCATACCACACCCTGCCTAAGATACATGGCTCTACAAACATTACTGACGCAGCCGAGGCAAATTCAAGCATAAATAATATATAGAAGCAGTGTTAATAACAAAGTTAAATATAAGCTTCTCATACGTAGCAGCATATTGCGTAATAACAAATTCAAACCGATGCCCAAGTGTGTTGCAAACTCCTTAAAGCAACTAATAACTTATGTAATTTATTACGTAAGCACAAATCCACTTCAAGTTGGCTCCCATACGTGGGGCAGTTAAAATTACATAACCAAACAAAACAAAAGTAGCACAACATAACCTCCTTCAAGTTTTAATAAACAATATGTAAGCACACAAATATCTTCAAGTTGGCTCCCATACGTGGGGCAATTAAACAATAGCAACTACTAATCTTCAAGTAGGCAGTGGCAATACGATTCAGCAAACAAAATGTACATTCACTGGGAAGCAACAAAGTAAGAGATATATCAACTGAACGTCTCCCAGTGATTAAAAATGCAAAAGTAACAAAGGGAAATGAAGGCGAAGCAAAGGAGAAGACAAGTATGGAGATTTCTGATAAAACAAATATGAAACAGCAATTGGGATGCAATTGACCAGACACACAAAGTACAAACAACAGCATCACAACATGTGGTCATAAACTACTCAACAGAAATCTTCAAAATGCTATAATGGAGGCGAGCATACTAAAAAATGAAAATGAGGAACTTAGAAAGAAAGATGATTGTGATTGTTGCAAAGTTACCTTTGCTACAGTAACAAAGAAAGGCAAATCAGGATCTACATCAAAGCAATGCAGCGTTGGAATCAGCAGCAACAAGTAGTCTGAAATCCTGAATAAAACACAAGATAGTGTAGAAAGTGAAGTGCAAATTTTGAATAAGCGGGAAGTTGGAAAAAAAAAAAAAAAATTAGCACCAGCAGCAGTAATAATAATAATAATAATAATAATAATAATAATAATAATAATAATAATAATAATAATAATAATAATAATAACAACGACGACGACGACGACGATGATGATGATGATGATGATGTGCTTAACACAGGTGACTCGTTCTTAAAATTTTCAGGTGACGTATGTAGGGAAAAGGGTCATGAGGTGCGATACTTTCTGGGAATAAAGATAGAAGAGCTACAAGAAAAAGTGGAGAAGCTTGATTTTAAGAAGCAAACACAACATGTTATGCTGATACATGCAGGTACAAACAATATTCAACATATGGGCAACATCATGGATCTAGTAAATAGCATTAGATCAAAACCAGAAGATACTAAAATAATAATAAATAGAGTTCTCCATAGATAGGAAATAAATGTTAGAAGAATTATGAAAATTAATCAAGGACTAAACTGACCATGTGAAATTAAGACTGTTTACTGGTTAATGCAAATCTTTGGCCAGGTGTTGACGTTTATAGCGAAGGGGTACACTTAAATAGAAGGGAGTCCTTTAAATTTGGAAATTTGATGAACAGGATGATTCACTCAGTACTGAAGGAAAACTAATTAACAAGGTATGTTGAAGCTAATTTAAGTGCCCCAGTTACTAAAATAGCCTATGCTCCCAAACATAAACAAAATAATGCTTTATCAAACACTAATTCTATACATAGTAATAAAATTTGTCTACTTCATCAAAATGTTCAATATATATCCAATGAAGTGGAAGAAACAGAAATAATGTTAAATGAATGTAAACCTGATATTGCGGTGTTGACCGAGCATGGACCAGATGAAAAGCAAATTAAAATTCTTCATAGCACACTACTGCAGACAAAATTATACAGCATAGGAGAATAGGGTAGCTATTCTCATAAAAATATGGAACTAATTTTACTGCAATGAAATGGGCTAAGAATTACAGCATTGAGATGATTTTTGAAGCAGCTGCAATGAAAATCCAAACAGAAAACTTAAACCTGCAAATTGTTGGTATTTACAGATCAAGTACAAAATTATGTGATTTTATAAACTATCTTGAAAACATGCTAACTAAAAAAGAGTAGGTATGAAAAATAAATAAATATTAATAGAAGACAAATATAAAACATGATCACTTTGGATTTATTTATATTTACCTTAATTCCCCATTTTTCAGAAAGTTCTTAAATTTCATTTAATGCTTTTTGTAACCCTATTATCGATACAGCACCTACCATAAGATTGTCTGTATATAATAAATCTGGAATTTCTTATCCCTTATTACTGGACAAGCTGATTTCTTATTTTTACTCCTTCTAAGATATCATCAATGAATAGGTTAAATAATGTTGGACTCAGCTTACATTCCTGTCTTAATCCTATTTTTTGTTGAATCGTCTCTGTGATGTTGCTTTGTTCACTGCGTACATAGAACTTTACATCTTTGTATATGTTCTTAATTCTCTTATAAACTTGTTACTTACTCCCTTTTCCCTTAGTTTATATTCCAAAACTTCTCTATCTACATATTGCTGCCAGATTATGAAGATCTAAGGGAAACCTGTGGTGATCCTTGTTTCTAATGAGGTTATGAATAGACCTGCGAGTAAAAGTGAAAGTGAATTGCCCATTATTAATTCTGAAGTTTGACAGTAATATTATGATTGAAATTGGAATTAGTTCTGTTTGATGCATAATTTATTTAGCTGAATATATTTCGAAATTTCTCCTGAAGATTTCTTGTATTGATTTGAGCCAGTTTTCAGTTAATGGTTGTATAATTTCTTTAGTGGTATACTTAAGAATAATGACTTTATGTCGAACAATACTAAGCTTTAAAGTTTGTTTAGTAATATACCCGAGAATAATGATTTTATGTCAAACTATATTAGAGCATTGTTGTCTTTCAACTGTAAATCTTTGATATTTTCTACGAGTCCAAAAGAGTTTCTGATGCTAAGGCTGTCAAACCTTGGGAATGAATTAAACTTCTTGGTTAACCATTTTGCCAAATTATAGGTTGGTGAGTCTGTACTGCTGATTATGGATCTCATGGTTACATTAGGTTTATGAGTCTCTGGTAAACTTCTAACCTGCAAGTTACCATTAATTTGGCTAAAACACTGAGAAAGATGCAGTAGAAGATGCTGGAGTATCTGCATTATAATTTTTAATATCATAATATTCTTAAGCCATGATTAAAAGCTTTTCAAATTTAAAATACAACCCCAAGTTGACATTACCACTGAAATACAGAATTTTAGCAGAAATTTCGTTAAAAATAAAGCCACTTTCAAGGAGCTCTAGTAATGTGATACAAATTAGGGATTCAGTTCTGGGCTTTGCTGTATTAACTAGAGCTTAAATAGAAGTCATAGAATGTGTTTTCAGTTTTGTAACTTAGTTTTCTCAACTAAAAGAGCGTTAAAATATGTAAAAATGCTTAATGATGAAAACATATGCAAATTTCTGTCCCCCCTCCCAAATTCCATTATGTCAGAATTGCATACAGATATTTCCAAATATTTCTGCAATCAAAATTAAATCTAAGTTAGCTTAAAATTTTTAAAATTAACCAACAGTAAAAATAAGTTAAAACTACTATGTGGTGATACAAATGCTGACTCACTTTTGTCTCCAATACAGAAGTTTCTTTCAAAGAAGTCTAAAAGGCAACATATCACACCATTTTCAATCCATGCACCAAACTAGCAAGCTTTTTGCAGTGAGTAACTTGTGAGTGGCTGACTATGGGAATGAAAGTAATTTGGGAAGTAACTGGCAGAATGTTTTACATGCACAACCATGTTACCCAGGGAAATTTTCACAAGAGCTCCTTTATCTGCCAAAGATTCCACCTTTTGATCAAGGTATAATTGCTTCAAAATTTAGAAAAAGGTTCAAACTATATGCCGCTTGAAAGAAGTGATAGAATTTGCCAATCTTCCTGACCATAAAGATCTATTAGAGTTATTTTGACTACACATCCCATTCCATGCAACAAAAATGTGTCTGCACTTACAGTCTCTAACAAAGAAGCGGCATGACACATAGCTTGTTGAAAGATTATGTTTATAGCCATTTACAAAGAAGTAGCATATCGTTTGCGCCTTTTCTAAACTATACAAAAAGTATACCATTTCAAACTGTTTCAGTTAATTTTAGCAGTTGTTGAATATAACTGCCAATTTCACTATATCATACCGTTTGAAGACCTGCCATAAGTTATATGAAGAGATAATAGTACTGCTGATACAAAACACTCACTGAACTATGTAACTAAGAAGTTTGTTATTGAAAACTAGTATGTATTATGAGGGCAGTCCCAGAAGTACCCGACCTGACGTATATATAGTGGTTGTTTCAAACAATTGACTATGCTAGAAAATACCACCCTTATAAAGCTTAAGTTTGACGATGCTACATTGTTTAGTAATTGTTTGGCAGCCATTAATAGTGAACTCTCTCAGTGAATTTGTAAACATGGTTAAAACTGGCCATCGTAATGTGATACAATACTTTCATTTGAAAGGTCATAGTCCAACTAATATTAAAGCTGAGCTAGATTCTACTTTGGCAGAGTCTGCTCCTTGATTTACAACGGTAAAATATTGGGTGGCAGAGTTTAAGTGAGGCCGTACGAGCTGCCAAGATGAACATCGCAGTGGTCAACCAAATGAGGTGACCATGTCAGAAATTGCGAAGAAAATCCACAAAATGGTATTGGATGACCATTGACTGAAAGCGCGTGAGCTAGCAAACATCGTAGGCATTTCAAAAAGTGCTGTACTTCGCATACTAACTGAAAATTTAGACATGAGAAGGCTGTGCACAAGATGGATGCCGCGTTAACTCACAATGGAACAAAAGCACCACCATCAGGATGTTTCGGTGCAATAAATTGCGTCGATTCATAACCATGGATGAAACAACTTCACACCTGAGACGAAGGAACAGTCAAAACAGTGGATTGAAAGGGAAGCATATGCAGCAGAATGTTTTCATTTCAGGATCAACATGAATTCCAACCAGATGCTTAAGCAGAATGGCTACAGATCTTGTATAGTTCCTCTGTGTACCAATACGTTGCATAACTCAAGCAATTTGTTAAAAAAAAAAAAAAATAAATAAATAGATAAAAAGGAAGAAAAGGATTTGCCATGGCAAATAAATGCCAATAACATTTCACAGAAATCTACAATGTATTGTTATGAGGATCATTTCGACACAAGGTAAATGTATTGTAGCATTTTTCTGCGTCTTTATGCATATTGTTTTTTCTAATATCAGATCGTTGAAACCATATATTTGTAACTTTTAACCTCTTTAAGAACTGCAGTTACTGCTTCAGATGTGTGAGATGTGTATTTAATAAAAGGTAGTAATGAATACAATATCAGCCATAACCTATCTTTTATCATGGCAAATTAAGAAACCATAGGGTAAAAATCAAAATACCTGGTCATTCTATGCTAAGCAATTAACCTTTTTCATTATCAACAGCCATAGGAAGTTCTAAGCATTAAAGCCAGGATGGAAAGAAAGTTGAATTGTTACTAAACCATAGGTAGGGATATCAGAGGTAACCAACACCCCTTCCCTCTTACAGTCTTTTGGAATTTGCAGACAACGCTCAAACCGGCTTTTATCTGCCTATCAATGACCTTTGGCTGCTGTTATCCACATGCTTTATAGTGATAATGGTTTGAGTGTTGATAGCTTAAAGCCAACTGCTTAAGAATTCCTATGCCTGATCACCACTCAATACCATCTTCATGTAACAAAATAAGACATGCCAATTTATTTGCTCTTTTCATGTCATACTTACACCATAATTAGATCATGCCTTGGAGCTTTTTAAGCATTATATTTTTGTTTCATAGTGCTGACAATTTGTAGCCATTTTCATTCTGCCCCATTATCGCTGTGGCATGTCGTAATTAGGTAACAAATCCGTTAGTCTAACAAAAGAAAGTTTTAAGCCAGATATTTGATCTAATACTTCATTGCAAATGAGAAATGCAATTACCATGCTTCCCTCTTAGCTTCTGAAAACTGATCAACAACACGTCTCAGTTTTTCAATATAAGGATTATATTTGTTACAACTTAGCAAAGTTCAATAATCAGGCATATAATACGGAGGTTTGCTACTTAACAATATACTTTGTATTCACAGATTTTGGCAGCCACAAAAGGTTATTTCTGAAAAACGATGCTACCATAATGCATCTGTGCATTGCAGATTATCCAATTGTGCCTTCCTAAAACCTCTATATATAATTTTAAGGGGAGAGGGAGAGAGAATGAAAGAAAAGAAAAAAAAGCCAAAATAAAGCTGTAACTGACAATATACATCCACCATCAATGCAAGCATATGGAACAACTTCATATGGTACAAGAGAGTGATGTTACAACTCAGATGCTTAAGTTGGCAGCGTTCCAAAGGCTTTGCAGAAAGGGACTCAAAAAAACTTTTTTTCCTTACTTTCACAAGAATATATCAGAATGCAATAACATTTCCTTCTAATTTCACAATAAACTATTCATTGAATGCATTTTTAACATTTGTGTATTCTATTGTATAATTCAATTGTACCGTATACAAGGGTTATAAATTGGTAAAGCATTAGGGCGCCAGTCAGTAAGGAGGAGTGTTTGACCAAGAACTTGTAATTGCAGACATTACATAGAAGTCATATTATTTGATGAGCGGTTAAGCAGAAACCCACCATCAGGAGAAAGCCCATTACAATTACAGGAACAAGCGAGAAAAGTGCTTTTTCAGAATGGTTACAGCCATATCACATATCACATACATACTTTCTGGAACATTCAACAGGCAGGCAAAAACCCTTATCTGGGAATGCTTTGAAGTGTTTGAGAGTTGACACACTGATAAGCAGAGTTCTACATAGCTAAGTCAGCCCTAGGGGTCACCCATCACACCAGTGTCAAAGTCCACTTCATAACCAGTCTTCACTTCCGCAAACAATAGTTGAAGACTTGGAGGACTTCAACTACTTCACTGCACTTGTAGACTGGCTGGAATTCCAAAGACATTAAGTATGTTTTGTATAAGCTTACAATCTCCTTCAATAAATTCAGTTTATACCTGCCTAGTCAGGGTAAAACAAAATTTCATGTTAACCACTAGTATTCTCACAATATAAATACCAGGTTCTGTAAGATATAACACATCATGAAATCTTATCCTCATTTTGATGGGGATGTCACTGAAGAATTTCTTAGGCTATTCATTAAATTGCATTTTTTCAAACTGGCATTTCTGGCAGACTCCAGAAGTTCTTCAGAGCATTTTGCAAAGGATATCAGGTCCAGTAATTTGAATCTGAAGGTTGACATTTGCTAATTTGTAATGCCCATTTTATTCTTCTACTGATCTCAACTGCTAGTCCACTATTTTACCTCCATTATTTTCAATAGTGGAGAATGTTTTAGACCTTCCATCTAAACCATTTAGAAAATGTGCACTCAGTATTAGTGTGAAGCATCAAGAGTGCAGTGTTGTTTAACAGCTGAATTTACACAAATCTTTATGTTTCTGTAACACAATAAGATGCACTAGAATGTCGTTGTACCTATGCACACACTTGCAATGACATGCTGAGGAGCTATTAACACTAAAATTTTTAAAAATTAATTTGCTATTATTCTCTACAGTTCATTGAAGTTCATTACTCATGCTGTTCCATGCGTGTTCATTTTAGGGAAATTACTGGCAAATAAACATCATAAATCTAGGTACTTGGTTTCTGACCGCTGCCACTATTTTCTGATTTCTGAACATATAGGGCTGCTGAGTAAAATCCCATAGTGGTAGACCTGGTGTTACATGATACAATTCCAGAAAGGGGTTTTTATAAGTATCTTATTATTAAACAGCAGAATGACAAATTTAATCAGTAATTACACTGCAATAAAGTCAAAAACACCAACGGGTGACAAAAATGTAACTGGACTACCTGCATTATTGGAAAACTATGCTTTTTTTAAAAAAAAAAACTGTTTTGGGAATCACGGTAAAGCTTTTATAAATGCAAAAATTACGATTTTTATTATTCCAGCTTCACTTTTTCACCAGAACATACTAGGACATGTTTCGGAGACCATTGTCTCCATCACCAGCCTAAATTCACTGCCATGCTTCCTCTTCTGACTAGTGGATGGCATTATCTGGTTGGACATACTGTGTAATGAGATGCTTTTCACATGGGATATAAAAGTTTAATATATTGTGCTGCTTCTTATAAATGAATAACTTTCCCCAAATGGAGAGTTCTGCTGCTTTTCTAAGGACCATTAAAAGCTTCGGTTTTTCTTCTATCTGATGATTCATGGACCAAAAATGCTCTGTAACTGCTGATATTTTTCTGTTTGTTTATATTTCACATTTCTCATGCATTCTTTAAACCTTGTGTTTATATTCCTCTTTGTCTTCCCTATGTACACTTTCTTACAATCCTGGTATACAATTTCATAAATACCAGAAGCTTTTCTCACTGGAATTTTCTCCTTTGTATTGGTCCCGAGTATACTTTTTAAGGAATGTTTGTTAACTGGGCTAAGGTAACAAACTCATATTCTTTGAATATTTTTGTGAATTTCGGGAAGGCCCATGGTCGGAAAGTGAATTTTTTGAAATTTTAGTTCAACATTAAAGAAACCATAAAGTTAAAAAAATTCAAATTGACAAATAACTGGCCGGCGTGAAGAAAGACATAGAAGAGCATGGTGGAAAGGTGAAAAATCTTGGTCAATGCCTTATCTGCGCATATCAAGCCATACAAATATGATGGTATGTCAACTTTTGAGATCTTCCGCTGACAATTTGCCTCTATCGCCTCCCACAACTGATGCTCAGCAGAGGAAACTGCATAGTTGATAGCCAGCCTCCAGGGACAGGTGGCAGAAGTTCTGAATACAACTCTGACATCAACAGCATCTGGAGACATCTGAGAGGGCCTTGAAATCCTGTTTGGGAACCATCGCTTGGCCACAGCCTATTGTAGTCAGCTCAAGTCAAGGCTGCAACAGCTGCAGGAGTTCGCCCTGTCAATTGAACAGCTGGCGAACAAAACTCTGGTGAAACTTCTGCCTAGTCACGTGTCCAGGAAGCTGCTTACTCCTTTGCTGACAAAGTGCGTGACACCCAGATACGACAGTGTCCAATGCTCAGTGAATAAAAAACATCATCCACGAGGCGCTAACCGCCATGTTGGGGATGGAGGCTGCCACAGTAACAGCTGCCCCACCTCGAAGACCAGGAGTATTTGATACGATGGGAACAGAGGCTTAACCAGAACATCGACAAAATTCGCTTATGTTGGGGGTGTGACGAGCAAGGGCACCTAGTAAAGGATTGTTCATGCCAAGCCGACAAGCAGGTGGGAAATGAATAAGTACTGGCATGGCGAGGGGCACGTCAAGGCCGTCATCACCACCCCCTCGAGTGGTGCTGCAGCCTTTGGGCAGAAGAATGGTTGACAGCCTCATCCTGGACGACTGGATACAAGGGAAGCTGTGCTAGATACTAGTGCACATAGGTGCAGCTGCTACCATATTCAAACTGTAAGTAGAATAAAATTTCATAGTATTGCTGAACACTCGTCGTTTCTAGAGATGGCCTTACTGTACAAGAGGCTTTAGACATTCTACTGGCTGAAGATGATTAATATAGCAAGCAATTTGATTCACTTTATATTGCACCCCCTGAACCTGATGCTCCAACAGATAAAGATTCGGCAAATGAAGACGAAGGGGAGCTTATAGATAACCTATCTGGTAGGCAATTAAGAGCCGAAGCCGAGACAAAGCTGTGTGATGATACAATTATATCACATAAAGGTAATAGTGATTGAGATACTGAGGATCAAATTTCCATAAATAGCTGTTCTTCAGCAACACTCAATAACCTTCAGTTACTAGATACTTTTAGTAGCAAAATTATTGAAAGCATAAAAGAGGGTGCAAAAAGAAGAAAGCAGAAAAATACTGAAAAAGGGATCTTGAAAAAATTCCTGATGCCTTTCCTGCATCTAATTTTATTAAGTATCAAGATCTTTTAGTTAAGAAGTTACTTGAATTATTTTTGTTGATATTTTTACTATGAAATAGAAACTAAAAAAATATCATCCAGGCCCATTAATAATAAAGGATGAAATAAAATGCTTTGTAGCCATTCTTGTGTTAAGTGGCTACAATGAATTGCCTGGTAAACTGTTCTACTGGGATGTTGGTCATGATATGCACAACACTTGTTTGTGAGTCAATAAGGCATAATCGCTTTGAGCAAATACTGAGATTTCTTCACTGTGTACACAAACTTCATTGAATTCAACAGATAAAATGTGGAAACTTAGGCTGCTTACAAAAAGACTACAACACAATTTTGTGGAACATTTTGAACCTGTGCAAGAACACTGATGACAGCATAATAAAATATTATGGGAAACATAGCTAGAAGCAGTTCCCAAAAGGCAAACCTATTCAATTTGGATATAAAGTGTGATCTTTAAATGCTGTTTCTGGATATTTCATAAATTTTTATGCATATCACGGAAAATCAGTAAGCATGCCCCGAGATTTACAGGAAATTTATTCAGTGAACCTGTAGCATCACTTGTAAATATGATTGAGTAGAAGTTGGACGATAAAAGTCTGCCATACCAGTTTTATTTTGACAATCTTTTTATTAGTTTCAACCTCCTGGACCATCTTTGTCAGATGAATTATGGTGGCACTGGAACTATTCAAGAAAACAGAATCCCAGAAGATTATGAGCTGCCGGATAAGTGGACATTAGCGAAAGACCATGCAAGGGGATACTGTGATCCTGTAATAAGCAAAGACAATTGTATTTTGATAACTAAATGGACTGACAATGGGGATGTATCTATTGCATCTAACTGCCATGGTATTAAGGCAGTTGTCTCTGTTAAGAGATGGTCCCAGTCTGAAGAAAAGCCTATTCTAGTACCACATCTCACTCTTTTTGCAGAATATAACAAGTATATGGGAAGAACAGATAGAATGGACAAAAATATATTGATGTACTGAATCAGCATCAGGTACAAAACATGGTACTGGTGCATTCTTACTTGGTTGACTGATGCTTCAATTCATCTTAGGAAATCAGCTGGAAGTAAACAGTCACAACCTGAATTCAGGCGAGAACTAATCCTCATATATCTAAAAATCTATGGTGTCACGGGTAAAGGTCCTGGAGGACCAATTGCGTCTAAGCAGTCAGTTTCAAGGAACAAAATTGCAAATGCACTCACTACGTTATATTAGGATGGATTGCCTTATTATGAGAATCCCAGTAAACAAGAAAAGGAGATGTGCAAGGGAGGGCTGTTGCTCAATAATGCAAACAATGTGTAAAAAATGTGAAGTAGGACTTTGCATAGATTGTTTTTCTGTAACTTGGTAACAAATTGAAGTTGATTGTGATTTGTATATTGTATTTGATAATAATTTGAGCTGTAATACCAAATATATGTTGATTGAGAACTTTACAAAATGTATGCAATGTAATATTCTAGCGTTGACTAGTGTCAACACCCAGTTTTCAGGAAACATACTGTAAAATAAGCTTTTACTAAATATATGCCTAAAACAAGCACTTGTAACATATTACAAACTAATAATTAAAAGAGAAAAATAATTCAGATTAAAGGTTAATTTGGATCAACATGAGGCTCACCAGGCAGTTCTGTTTCAGCTTATGTTTACCTCTAAACCTATTTGTCCACTTGTTAATATGTGGCATTTAAATGAGTTGCTTCAAGATCACTCGAAGCCTGAAGATTTGCAGCAAATTCTTAGCTCAGCTCTACAGCATTTTCAGCAGCACCATCAACTGCTGCTCGGTATATTGCCCCACAAGTACCTCCTCCATTTAAAGTGAGTGATTTGGTATTACTAAAAAACTATCCTACAAATGATGCTGCTCGTCACTTTAAGCATAAGTTGGTGCCTAAGTCTTGTTGGTCCATTTTGCATTCATAAGATTATTAATGATTCTTTTCAGCTCCTAAACTGTGAAATGGGGATGCTAGCTACTGCTCATGTTTCTCAGCTTAATTTTGCTTTGCCTGTACAAACCTAAATGTTTTATTGTGACTATCATTCAGTGTTTTCGTGTGGCAAGGGAAGGCTTCTTTTTCTGTTTTTTTACCTGCTCCTGCTTGGGCACTTCGGGTCCTCAGGCAAAAGCAGGCTTTGGATTTTACTTTTGTGTTTTCCTTGCCATGTATATTACAGAAGTTGTTTTTTTCCCTACCTTGGCCCAGGATTTTTTCCTTTTCTTTTGAGGCAGTATTTTAATGCCTAAATAATAATAATTGTATTTTTATTATAATTAAATTCAATAACAGCCCACCTTGAAAACCATAAAAAAAAAAATTATTATTTACAATTTTAAATTACATTACTTTCCCCTTTTATGTTCCAGATACATTAATTTCTTTCTCTTGTGCCACACATAACCTAAATACTATACTTTCTTTCTCTTATTGTTTCTCAGACTGTTTACATTTATTTTCTGTTTCCTTTTGTGAAACATATACCCTACATATTTTACTTTCTTTCTCTTTTTGTTTCTCAGACTGTTTACATTTATTTTCTGTTTCCTTTTGTGAAACATATACCCTACATATTTTACTTCCTTTCTCTTTTTGTTTCTCAGACTGTTTACATTTATTTTCTGTTTCCTTTTTTGCCACATATAATCTACATATTTTACTTTCCCTTTCTTTTTGTTCTTACGCCACAGACTTTTTAGCTTTGCCCTAGTTTTATGTTGCACAGCTGTGTTTAACATCAAATTTGATACATGCTTTTGTTTGTGTGTCATTCATGTTGTGTGTTCGAGATGTTGATGCTATGGAAAAAGCAATTGCATCTCTTGTTTTGTTTGTTAACAAAGGTGATACATCTCTTTCCGTATTTGCATTACTGACATGCATTTGGTTAGCATTTACAGAACTACTTGTACTTGCATTTACCCTTGGTACATTTGCACTTAAATTTTCAAAGCTATTTCTAAGTTTATCAATTTCCTTACTACTTTCTTGTACTTTATCTTTTATTTCGTCTATCATTAACCTTACTTGTCCTTGCTCTGTATTTGCTTCTTTAACTGCAGCTGCATTTGTTTTTACCATTTCATGCATTTTACTAATTTCCCCAGTTAAATCTATTTGTACTTTTACAAGATCTGCATTAGTATTTTCTACCATTGTTTTCATTTCTTCACTTTGTTTATCTAATTTGTAACAAATATCTTGTTTAGTGTCAGCAAGTTTAACTCCATTTCAGTTAATCATTTTTGTCAATATGACTTGACAATTTCTGTTCTAGCTGTTTACAACCTTTGATTATTTTAACATCTATGTCTTTTTGAATTGCTTTTTAGCTTTCTGCTTTGCATTCTTTCATACAATTTGTCTAGCTATGTCAATTTTAATATCAGATAGCTCTGTATTAGTTTCTGTTAACTTATTACTTTGTTCAGTTAACTATTACTTAACTCTGCACTAGTTTCATTTAACTTATTGTTAAATTCTTTACTTAATTCTACTCTTAGCTCTGTACTAGTTTCATTTACTTATTACTTAGTTATTTATTGCTTGTAGAATGCACATAATATTTTGTTGTGATAAGTTTTCTTGCATTTGTTGGCTAGATGTGTGAGGAATAGCATCTGTTTGTTTTGTTTCTTGCACTGACATTTGTAAAGGTGATTGACCTTGTATACTACTGCTATCTGATTGACTTTGCAAACTATTACTATCTCTTTCAACATCTACTTCTGAATTTTGAGATAACTGCTCGTCTACTTCTACATTAGCTGACCTAACCTCAACTACCTCCATACTTTCATTGCTTATAGTTTCCATTTTATTGTTTCTATTTACTTTTGAATTATTTAATTTAACTTTTCCACTTCTGAACAGCATGAATTTTACTTAAAATTAACAATATTTTCCTAAACTTTACATTTACAACATGAAAAAATTGAATGTTCTGACCTTTCGTTTTGGTGGTATGTAATTTTTAATACTCAGTGTTCCCGCGTAATTTTTTGTTAAGATGTTAACCATGTGCCCCTTACTCCTGAAGAATTGTTATCCTGGATTCCTTTGTCAATTTGGTGCCGATTTTGAAATTCTAAGCTGTAGTCTCGTATGTTTGTTGTTTCTGGCCGTTTCGTTGAATTTTCTCTTGTCTGACGTCATCAATTCTCGTCGTCTTCGAAGCCCCATGTTGGGCGCCACTTGAGATTGTTATTGAGCCTCGATGTATTTGTTGCCAACTTTGAAGAAGTTATTTAGCTGGATGCTGGATGTGATAAGCCCCACGTATGTGCGCCACTTTGCGAGAGTTATGATGATGGTTACGTAGTATTATTACGTATATTTGAAAAAGTGCGCTGTTATGTAATTATTTTAGATCCACATTGAGGTGCCACTTTGAGATTGTATTTAGCTGGTAGTTGTTTGGAGGAGTTTGCCCCACAGTTGTACGCCACTTTGAGAAAGTAGTTTTCTCAATCTAAAGTTTGTAACAGTATTTGCCCTACGTAACGAAGATACACTTTGAAGTTGGTTGATGCTTGGGACGCCAAACTTTGTAGTAATGAAGATGATGCTTGTTTTTATGTAATATTATTTTAATCTGCCTCGGCTACTTCAGTCGAACTATAGAATCAAAGTTCTTGTTCAGGTTGTGATATGACAAAAATTAAAGACGTCACAGAATTTACTTTTAAATTTCTAAAAGGGGGCAATTTGAGGCAGTATTTTAATGCCTAAATAATATTAATTGTATTTTTATTATTATTAAATTCAATAACAGCCCACCTTGAAAACAACATGTATATAATTATTATTTAAATTGTATGTAAGTCATTGCAAATACTTATTTTTTTATTGTAAACATATTTATTAATGTTATGTAAATGTTTATATACTATAATAGTGCAAAAACTGTGAGAATAATATGTTTTAGGTTGTTAATGAGGTAATAATGTAATCTTGTGACAATAATGTGTCTGGAATTTGGAAAAGTACTGGTTATGAAAAGATTGGTAATGACATAAGTTTTGCTTACAGTTTGGAATTAGCCAATCAACAGTAAAGAAAAGTTTTAGTTTGAATACTTAAATTCTATTGGACTAGAATTAGCCAATAAGAGATTGGCATTACCGAAGCTTTAAGGTTTTTATCGTTGGAATTAGTCAGTCGCGGACATGATGTGATAGCATGCAGATGGCAAAAATAGTGTTCTCCGCTAGTAAATACATTAAGAATGTATAAAGTTTTTCTCACAGTTTTTCTTTTATACAGTGTTGTGTTTTATAAATGTGCAAGTATAAAGAAATAAAAAGAAGTGAAATTTAAAAGTAAATTCTGTGACGTCTTTAATTCACTTTGGATTAGTGTTTCAAAATATTTACAGAAATTTTTATGCTGGAGCAAATTATATATATATACCAGCTAGTGACAGCATCAGGCAATATCTTGTCCGTGGAGGAGGCCCTAGTGTAGCTGATTCGGGTATGGAACTTTGTACGCTTTTGGGTGTTAGTCGGGATGGTGGCTGAGGATGTGATACTGGGACTGAATGCCCACAGGAGCCACAATGCAATGGTTGACGTAACCAGGAGTGTCTTGCAACTTGGCCAAGACAAGGTGAAACCTCGAAGCCCCAACGAATATCCAGGGATCTGCAACGCGATCCTGGTGGAACATGCAGTTGTGTCCGCAAGAAGCGAAGTGCTTGTGAAGGTGCATCTGGAAGGGCCGCGGTCTAGGGACCTGGTTTTGGACTGGAAGAAGACATTGAAGGAATTATGCGCCACCAGAGTATTGTTGCCCTTGCCGGAAGGAAGTGCTTGTGAGACTCATAAATCCATCAGACACCGACCAAAACATACATGCCAGAACAGTGGTGGAGAAATATGAGCCAGCTGCGAGTGTATCACCGTGGGATGGATCCGAGGAGCCAGTACTGTAGCAAGATCTGGGGCCCCGACTGTAAGACTTGCTGAAGAGGGCGGCTGCATCTGACTGCAGCACAACTAGAGAAGATCTAGCATCTATTAGACAATACCAGTCTGCCTTCAGCCAAAGGCACACCGATTACGGCTGCTCCAACCCAGTACTCCAATATGTTGACACCCAACCGATTCGGCAACCACCAAGGCATGTTTCTCTGGCAAAGCAAGTAGAGGTACACATGTTGAAGGACAAGAGATCTAGAGGGACTATCGAAAAGCAGCCCTTGGTGCTCCCCTATAGTCCTGGTGAAGAAGAACGGTGAGCTATACTTCTGCGTGGACAATAGGAAATTGAATGCTGTCACCCGAAAGCACTGTTTTCCCTTACGTCAGATTGACGACACCCTGGACATTTTTGCTAGTGCCCAGTGGTTCTCATCCTTGGATCTGAAATTAGGATACTAGCAAGTGGCTCTAGATCCCAGAAACAAGAAGCAGACTGCACTCTCAACAGGCCAAGCAATTTGGCAGTTTAAAGCTATGCCCTTTGGCCTGTGCAGCAAACCAGACACTTCCCAGTGCCTTATGGCATCAGCGATGAGGGGGTTGGCTTACAATGTTTCCTGCTACACCTGGACATTGTCATCACCTCCGAAGACCATCTCAGGAACCTGACCTGCAGGCAGCCAACCTGAAGCTGAACATGAAGAAGTGCCAACTCTTCTCCAAGAAGGTTAACTACTTGGGCCACATAGTCTCACCAACTGGGATGGACAAAGACACAGAGAAAGCTTGGGCTGTGAGAGATTGGCCTTGCCATAAAGATAAACAAGAGTTGCACCATTTTCTGGGCCTATCCAGCTAGAGTAAATATACAAGAATGAACAAGGGCTTAGCCAATACATTGATAATTTTCTATTGGCATTGCCAGTCGCACAGCACGCAGATGAGATAGATGGAAGATATATGTCGGTTTTTGTCACACTGATTCTGCCTTGTGCGTAATGAAAACTGAATTGCATTATCACTCTGAGATGCTGTATTTACAGCAAAAAACATATCCTCAAATGTACTATAAAGGATAGAACGAAAGCCAGAAAACACATAATATTCATATGCACACTACGTGATCAAAAGTATCCGGACACCTGGCTGAAAATGATGTACAAGTTCGTGGCGCTCTCCATTGGTAATGCTGGAAGTCAATATGGTGTTGGCCCACCCTTAGCCTTGATACCAGCGTTCACTCTCACAGGCATGCTTTCAATCAGGTGCTGGAAGGTTTCTTGGGGAATGGCAGCCCATTCTTCATGGAGTGCGGAACTGAGGAGAGGTATTGATGTAGGTCGGTGAGGCCTGGCACGAAGTCGGCGTTCCAAAACATCCCAAAGGTATTCTATAGGATTCAAGTCACGACTCTGTGCAGGGCATCCATTACAGGGATGTTATTGTCGTGTAACCACTCTGCCACAGTCCGTTGCAATCGTCATCCCCAAATTGCTCTTCAACAGTGGGAAGCAAGAAGGTGCTTAAAATATCAATGTAGGTCTGTGCTGTGATTGTGCCACGCAAAACAAGGGGTGCAAGCGCTCTCCAGGAAAAACACGACCACACCATAACACCACCACCTCCAAATTTCACTGTTGGCACTACACACGCTGGCAGATGATGTTCACCGGGCATTCGCCATACCCACACCCTGCCATTGGATCACCACATTGTGTACTGCGATTGGTCACTCCACACGTTTTGCCACTGTTCAATCGTGTAATGTTGATGCTCCTTACACCAAGCGAGGCGTTGTTTTTGCATTTTCCTGCGTGATGTGTGGCTTATGAGCAGCCGCTCGACCATGGAATCCAAGGTTTCTCACCTCACGCCTAACTTTCATAATACTTGGAGTGGATCCTGATGCAGTTTGGAATTCCTGTGTGATGGTCTGGATAGATAACTGCCTATTACACTTTACGACCCTCTTCAAATGTCGGCAGTCTCTGTCAGTCAACACACGAGTTTGGCCTGTACGCTTTTGTGCTGTACATGTCGCTTAACAATTCCACTTCACTATCACATCAGAAACAGTGGACCTAGGGATATTTAGGAGTGTGGAAATCTTACGTAAAGACTTCTGACACAAGTGACACCCAATCACCTGACCAAATTCGAAGTTTGTGAGTTCCACGGAGCGTCCCATTCTGCTGTTTCACGATGTCTAATGACTACTGAGGTTGCAGATAATGGGTACCAGGCAGTAGGTGGCAGCACAATGCACCTAAGATGAAAAACGTAAGCTTGAGGGGTGTCTGGATACTTTTGATCACATAGTGTATATGTAATATATTATAATTAGCAGGGTTAGGAATTTTAGGTGCAAATTTCAGATGAAAAAAGGAAGGGAAAAAGTGCTCAAATAAGGTGAAAAAAGGGACAATAAGGTGCTGGTTTATTTAAGGGGATGCAAAACTGAAATACCGATTTTCTCAATATCCATTCAATTGGGCTGAAATTTTAATCACATGTCAGTCTTCTTTAGATATAATTGTTTTGTGAATTTCAATCCAAAATTTTAATTACTTTTGAAGTTATTAATGTTTAAAATATAAAATTATGGGTATATGCAAAATACAACACATGAAGCATTTTTCAAAAAAAAAAATCTTATGTTGCTTCTATGACAAGAAGGAACTAAAAATCTGTCATATAATTTTTTTTCTACCATTCTTAGTTTAAGAGAAAAAAAAGTTTTGCAGTTTTGTATTTACATTTCTTTTTTTTTTTTGTATACATTGTTATCTTCAAAAATTAGTAGCGCAAAAACTATTCATTACACAGAAGTTATATGACACTTTTATTTATTTAGGCTTTTGAAATAAGCATAAAAAATGTCAATATGAATGAATGAAAACTACATGGTGTGGAACATTTTGAATATGCAGAAATGCTGAAAGTAAGAAACGCCTTAAAATGAAGTTTTAAAAATATAAACAGCTAGCAACCAAATGCGCAAGGGTATATAAAAAGTCTCGTAACGATCCTGAAGTGTTCGCTAGGTCAAAAATAAAACTGGATTCTAAAACTTCAAGTAATGGAGAATTTTCTGGGAACAAAAAAAAATTTTTTTTTTTAGAATTTTGAGATTTTGGTTTAATTTCAGTTGTGCATTCCCTTAAGTAATACAATGATTTCTCTTTCCTCTATTCTAATTTATTGAACTACAAACAAGTACATCAAATTATCACTCATCAAAAGAAGGAAAAAAACATGAAGCTGTTGTACTTCAAGACATTATGCATCTCCACATTTTTAAAAGTAAGTCTGTTTCTATTAGGAGATAGAATGTCTTTGTAGATACTAAAGCTTCTTTCAACATCCACAGAAACCAGTGGGGCAAACCTTGTATTCACTCGGAATGGCAACTCTACAGATGTGGCAAATTCCTCAATGTCTAGATTCTTCTGAAGACTAGATTCAAGTTTGTCTTTGACAAAGCCAGCTAACTGCTCCCTCACGGAAGTAAAAATATCCCATTGTTTTTCCTTTTCCAGAACTTGCTCTTCCAATCGTTTAATAGCTTGCAGGCAGGTACTTGCAACTATGGACACAATATAGTTCAGTCAGCATATTATGTATTTTCTCCGGTAACAGAAGCTGCTGTGCCTTGGAAATTGCACCTGCATCGGATGGATCCAAAGAAAGCGCAAACTCTTTAATTTTGTCAAAATTCTCACACAACATAGCAGCACACTCAATCCAAGATCCCCAGCGAGTAATGACCGGGAAATTTGGAAGGGGCAGGCCAGTGATTTCCCTGTAGTAAACAACACGGCTTGGAGCTTTCAGTAGAATCTTCTTCAGGGCAGAGATGAATTGATTTGTGATGTCGTATTCATTCCTTATGGATTCACAAACCCTGTGAAGGGCACGAGCCAAGCATGTCACATGCTTCAAGTTAGGAAATACAGGTTTCAATTGGTTAACAGCTGAAACCATGTATGGAGCCTGGTCCGTAACCACAAGAAGCTTTTCAAACTCGATACCAGTAGGCCAGAGTTTTTGGCAGAAGTCCATAATGGATTGCATTACTGTACTGGCATTGGCTTTCTGCAGCTCGTACATTGTTAACAACATGGAATTAACTTTCTCCCCTGCTAAGGAAAAAACTAAAATGTTCAAAACATATCGTTCCATTGAGTCTATGGTTTCATCCACAATGATTCCCACATCGCAATCAAGACACTTTCTCCTTGATTCTTTCTATGGTTTCTTGGTAAACAGGCTCCATGTAGTTTTTTCTTGAAGTACTCTCATCGGACATTGACATCTTTGTGTATTTTTCAAGAAGTCCCTTGAAGGCTGGATGGTTCACCTTATTGAGTGGAATTTCTGCTTGTGTAACAGCTGCACACAAATCAATGTTTAATTCCTTCAAATTTTGGCTTTTTGAAGAACTCTGTTGAAATGCATTTCGTAATAGAGGTTGCCATGATTTGTTTGCTTGAAGAGTCTTGTTCATTTGATGCTTAGAGCTGGAAATGTGTGGTTTGATGCGATCTCACTGGTGTTTTTCATCTAACAAAATTCCTGAATCACAAATAGTACATCGCTTAACAGTTCCATCAGTGTCTAGGAAATCTTGTTTGAATTCCTCAGCCAGAACAATAAATCGAGCACTGGACACCTTTGGCATGGTAAAATCTAGTACTAGTACACTCGTTTGGAGAGCTAACGCTAGTTCACTTGCTAACACAATGCGACTGATACACAACTCACTCCTGGACCCATTCGCTGTCCACATTCTCTTATAACACCGTGACAATTACCTGAATGTTTTCATTCATGCTGCAACTTCAGTCTCAGCGATTTCTAGTAGTTTCGAGCAGAACCCAGTCTTAATAATTCTCGGAACTGCACGGGTGAAGTTACTGCGTCTCTTTGTGCTCAGCCTTCGCCTCCACGCAAACAGATGACGTCTCTCACAGAAACAAACTCACATTCACGAACAGCAGGCTACTGGTTCTGGTGGGATAGAATCACTCATTGTCAATTGCATTATTGCGGGCTCCTTTATAGCGGTAAAGCGATAGAAAGAGGTTTTCGTCCAACACACAATTATTTTCCATTGTTGCGGGTGTGCTTTTAATTCCCGCACAGCGTTTACTGAAAGAGGTAGGCTTACTATTCGCACTTACACAGCAAGCTGAGGAGACATTAATTAAAAGCTAAAGAATTGGAATGAAACTTAAAAGAAAAAAAGGAGGGAAAATAGGGGTTATGGGCATGGATGGGGGAAAATTGGATTAAGGTGCCAAAAAAGGGAAAAGGGTGCGAGAAAAAAATGCTTCTTTTCGCAACTAGAAACAAAATTTCACACTGTGATATCTTTCCGCACAGCTTTAACTTACCCTAAGAAAAAAGGTATGCACCTAAAAATCTTAACCCTGATAATTAGTAAACAGTTATCTTAACAACAGTGGAAGAGGTGCTACAAGGGAACTATCAGAATTTGATCCCTGTCGTCATTGTCGTTTTTTTTTTCATCAGTGGTGTTGGTGCCTAATTTATCGTCCCCGAGGCTTATGATTGCACTTTTAATGGCATCCTCTGCAATTTCTTCCTCCTCTTGCAAACACTCAGCATGTTCGACTCGAGATTCCCAATCCTGTATGGTAACCCTATAAAACATCTCGTTCATTTGTCGCTCAACATCAAAGCCAAAATGTGTTGTTTAATGTGTGACTTCACCCTTTATTTTAGCCCAAATATGCTCTATAGGGTTATACCAACAGTGATAGGGGGCAACTGGATAGCCTTTTGGCCCATTTCGAATGCTATCTGATCCCGTCCATATTTCTTTTCCTGACTTTTGCAAGTAGCAATGCGGGTTAATAACTAGGTCTTAGTTTCTGTTGCATCAAAGGGAATATGATGTGCATGTAGCCATTCTATATCTAATTTTCATGAACTGGTGTTGGGTAACTTTTCTATGGTGGTAGAATGATAAGCTGGCATTATCCATTATGATTATGGAACCATCTTCCAACACACTTAAAAATCTGTTAATAAACCATTCTTTGAGGGTGTCTAACATTCATATCGGTATGGTAAATGGAATGTTTGTTTTGTGTTTGAGAGCAAAATACCCATTTGCTTTCCCGTAAAAAACCCTTTTTTTTTTAAACCTGCATGGCAAATAATAAGCTTTCCACCTTTGCCTATAGGTAGGGACCCCAGATTGTCGGTAAATAAAATAATGTAATATCGGTGTAAAAATATTATAGTTAGCAGTGTTTTGGGCGGTAAATAAAACTGCTTAACGGTGTTATCTCGTGCAAAAAAGGGAAAAAACAAAAACACAGTTTAAACTATTTTACTGTGGAACAAAGGGCACCTTACATGTAACTTAAAAAAGAGGAGCATGAAAATATTTACATAGTATACATTTTGACTGATTTACTTTGTTAGAGACAAAGCCACCATAAGTTCGGTGTTCTCTGGCTTAAGATTTATTCTTAAGTTTGTCATGATGCTCCCATATGCAGAGAAAAGTCTTTCACTGTCCACATTGGACATGGGTACCCACAATAATTTCATACACTTCTCACTGAAACACAAGTGATCACATTGAGGTCCAGAAAGTAAATCCAGTATGTTCACTTCAGCAGTATCATCTAATTTCTCACACACTATGTTCTTCAGAGCAGCATATCCCTCCTCAAATGTCTTCTCTGGCAAGTCTCGCAGAAAAGGTAACATTCTTCTTGCTTTTTCTATAGTTATATCAGTAGATGCCTCATTTGATACTATTTTTCGTACATCAAACAATTTACCTGCAGAATGAATATCATCATCAGCTGGATCAGCTGACATTAAGGAATTCAGCTTGGTAACTGACTTTATGCCCAATTGCTTGAACTGACTGATAACATAAGACTTCTTGAGGGTTGGTAGTCTCTGAAGAAGACTTGAAGTTTTCTCTCCAAACTAGCCCTCAGCTACTATTGTGAAGCCATTTGATATATCTTTAAGTTTGCTATATAGTTTATGAACAAATGGATATTTAGATCCCTCAAGCACTTCAATAAGGCAAATGGTGTCTTTGCAGTGTTCAAGAAGGAAAGATGACTGGCAGTTTATTATATTTTGAGACCGCATTGAAATACTACTGTGGAATCGGTTTGAATTCCCGCGTGCCGCAAAACTAAACTGACCTGGCAACATCTTGCACATGCTGTCTGTACGGCGCGCGAACGGCACGTTGCCAACTCCACCATCAGCTGAATTGTGCATACACTAGCTTACTTTGAAACGTGGCTCCATTGGCATAATTCCTTTTCCTTTTCAGAGCAGAAGGTAAACAGACTCCTTGCGCTAAATTGTAACGTAATTTAAAGAATATAACTTGACTCCAAACGAACCTTTCAGTATAGCGGACACAAAATATACCTAGACAGGCATTCACATTATGGCAACGTCGCGAGACAGCAACAATTTTCGTGCGAGGGGTACAGGAAACGGAGACAGTGATTGGTAGAAGAGGCTGTTTACTGTCAGAATTGACTTGAAGCAGACTTAGAAATTCATGCATTATTTAATGATACTTTTGCAACAGTCTTTTCCAGCCGGCATGAAATGGGGCAATGCAAGCATGAATCGTTAAAATACGACATTAGAGAAGAATTGCAGGTAGTGTTGTCATTTAAATCCAAAGAATAATTTGAGTGAAATGAGAAATCCGTCACTGATGCGGTGTTGCCGAGTTCCGATAAACATGGCATTCCTTTTGTTGTGCATGCGATAGGTGAAGAGTGAAGGGGACGGGGTAGTCGAAGCAGTACCGATGTTTGCCGAAGCTCTGGTTAAATCACAGTGCAGTTTGGTGTTCTGTGCCGTGCAGCACACAACCCGTGCAGCATGGCCGTAGCGAATGACAATACACGTATCCGTAAATGATTGATAAGCCAAATATCTGATTGTTTATGTGAAAAGGAGAGACAAACGCCAAAAAAAGGGGGAGAGAGAAAAATTTCGGGTTATTTTGCACATTTTTTTTCATAACGGTGTTATTTTGCGTTTTCGCGATATAGAACTAATGTCGCATTATTTCGCGACTCAGAATGGATATATATGTGGAATTTAAAAATAATTGATTAAAGGTTTTCCTTATTATTAATTTTCGGCCAATTTCGCGAATTAACTACTGGCGAAAAGTCGGGGTCCCTACCTATAGGTACTTTTGAGTTCCCCCACTTCCACATGAATCTTGCAATAAATTCTTTCTGCAATGATTTTGATTGATCTAGGTTTCATCCAAATAAAAGATGGGCCTGGAATCACCTGTACTTCTAATACTGTGCATTGTGCGCAGAAATTTTGTTCTTGCAGCAACATTATCACCTCTTTCTAGCAGAAATTTGTAACCATCATTGGTTCTTCTATATCTGAAGCCAAGAGATTTCAAAATGCTGTGCATAGAAGATACAGAATCCGTATATTCTATTTTCTCCCTCATTAACTTGGTCATCTTTTTGGCCTCTGGATGTTCACCCTTGTCAATCATATCATAGACTGTTCGACATAAAACACACTTTTGAAAATTATCTGGTTGGTAGCACTTTTTTCAGTACTCTATGCACTCCAGGAGACCTAAATATGGGAACTTCCCTTGATTTAGTGTACTGCTTGCCTCCTTTAACAATGTTCATCACAGGATGAGCACTCACGTGACAAGCTTGTACCATTAATCCTCGATTCTGAGCGAAATTTGTACATTCAAAAACTTCTTTGACACAATTTGAAAAATGAATATGTGTGAAAAATAATATTTTTGGTCTGCTTAAGTAAAATCTTATGAGTTGTCTCAAATACTACTATGTAGGCTTGCTAAGCGACATATTCACTAACTTTGAAAAGCATATCTGCACTCTTAAAAGATCACCTCTTTACTGAATGCAAATTGGAAAATGCCTCAGCTGCATGGTATGTGTTCTTCTTCAAAGACAGGGATAGATTCTTATCTTTCTGGCCAGGTGTCTATCTTTGTAACCGGATGTTCCACAAACATGGGGTTTGGGCAGCCACCCTCAGAAAAAATAGCTCTGTGACATAGGGGAAACAAAATAATTGTATACTTAATACCTTCTGAGCACGCAAAGAAATTAGCAGTAGGGTCCTGCACAGTGAGCTGGTACACATGTTCAACTTTGCAACTTTACTTTACACTTATCTTACTGGCTAGTAAGCGATAGGAGAGCCACGCCTAGCCCTGCTGTATGTTCATTCCTGTTTTGTGGTTACTGTACTACCACTGGTTCATCAAGGGCTTCTACATTGCAAAGCCCGTCACTCTGAGGATGAGTAGTGTGTGTATGCCCTACTGGGACCAATGGGACTCACTGAAGGCAAAGGAAGGTGTGTTGTTCAAAGTTAAGGAGTTACCTAACATGAAGACACAGAGAGAGCAGTTGATCCTTTCTCGGAGTAATGTGACAGGAGTCCTGGAAGAAGGATATGCCAGGACTTCGGGAGGACATCTGGGACCCAACCGAATGATCGACGACAAGCTCCATCAAAGGTACTACTGGTTTAGCCCATGAGCAAATGCTGAGAGGTGCCGCCGCCAATGTAATGTGTGTGCAATGATTCACAGCTACAGACTAGAATCCAGAGTCTCATGCAGCAGTATAACATGGGAGCACCCTTTGAAAGCATCACCATTGACATAGCTGGACCGTTCCCTGTATCCAACACCCGGCAGAGGGTGATGGATTTTTTGGAGCATAAAAATCCTTAGCAAGGCTTCCTTTGGAAGGGAAGTAAAGCCGGTGGTCCCTGTCATAGATTTACGGCATGTAAAAGAACCTCAAGCCTGATAAAGAGGCCTCTGAGCAAAATTTCTGGTTTTTCATGCCCAATATAGAATGGGATGCTAAGGACCATAGTAGTTAAAGAATGTCCATAAATAAATCAATTTTTTTCCTGTGTCCAACTGGTGTAACAAGTATCTGTTTGTGGTCATGAATTACTTCACCAAGTGGCTGGAGGTGTAAGTCATTCCTAACCAGGAGGCAAGACAATCATGGAATGTCTTGTGAAAGAGTTGTTGTCGCTTTGAGGACTGTTAAAGCTACACAGAGATCAGGGCACTTAAGAGTCGAAACTGATGAGAGAAGTACTGGAGCAAGTGCACAAGACACAAACACCCATAAACGGCATGGTCGAGCAGTATATCAAGACCCTTGAACAACACCTGAGGAAGTTGTGACCAATCACCAGAGGGACTGGGTTGTCAAGTTGCCACTTTTCTTGCTGGCCTACAGCTTGTCGTCAACACATGACACCACCGAGTTGACACCGGGCAGCTTGATCTTCAGCAGGGAGCCGCATCTTCCATGCAACGTATGGTTGAGAGCCCTCCTGGGGCAGGACAGCCAAAATTGACTACATGGCAAACCTGTGGCGAGCGATCGGATGAAGAAGCATTACCACCAGCTAGTCAACAGCCAAGGCTTCCAGCAGGGTGAACTGGTGTGGTTGTAGTGCCCTACCCAGACCAAGGGGCATTGCTCCAAACTTCAACCATAGCAAAGAATCATACTGTGTGGTGAAAAGGATCAATGATGTAGTCTACTGCATCCAGAGGCTGCCCTGAGGGAAGATGCTGGTGGTACACCTAGATCATCTAGCCCACTATGACAGTGATGAGGAGGAAGCAGTGCGACTGTGCATGTGAAGCAATCTGCAGGCTGCCAGTAAGTGCATTCCGGACCAGCACCTGGGTCAGGCCTTCAACCACCCCATTAGAATAATAGTCGCACAACATACCCATTATGTGCTGCTTCCCCACAGTTATTATTACTCCAGAACATTCCTTTCAGCATGTCCATAGTTACCTCCCTTTCTAGAACATTACACTTTGTATGTGGAGCCTATATAAGGGGCTGCTCTTGCCTAGACAGTTAAGAAGTTACAAAGTTGCAGTCAAAGAGTTTGGACAGCTGAAAGTGGACAGTGCCAAGTGCAGTTCAGTTGTGAGTTTTGACTCTGCAGCTCAGTTGTTAGTTGTAACTCAGCAGTTCAGTTCTGAGTTGATTCAACAGATCAGTCGTGTTCTTTTCTGAATGTGTGTTTTAAGTGTCTCAATTGTAAAGTTTGTGTTATGCTGAGCACCTAAGTGACAAAGTGTGTTTAACAGCAACTGGTGTTCTCATTGGTTACATTAATGTCACATACTTTTGTTTTATAGCTGTATATTTCAGTATTTTAGTGGTGCATAATACACAAACATTTTATGTTTATACCACATAAAAATACCTTTCCTAATGGTCATAAATAAATTTTTTGGTACAAAAGAATGAGCATAACTTTTCCAACATGTAGTTGCATCTTCACTTTTTTGGCCTAGAACTGAATGGATGTTTCCAATGAGCATTATGTTTCTTGGAATGCGGATTTTAATGAAGAAGCCCGGACTAATCACATGTGATGGCTTTTTCCAAGAACTGTGGTCTGTTGACCCACTGCTGGCATGTCATGACTCGGTAAGACACCTGTTCCTCATTGAGCACATACTGTTATTTTCCTGTAGAACAATTCATTGTGCATCAGTTTTCATGTAGCACAATTCATTGCAGATTATGTCTTCAGCACACCCTTATAAGATGTGCATTATGTCCGCTATGCTTGCTATTGTTGGTCAATGATTGTCTTGCAACATGACATCTATTGTTGATAAACAAATAATTTTCATTTCACTGTATACATTCCAGTTAATGTTGCTTTAAAGATGTGGTGGCCTTCTAGTGTTTGGAGCTCATTATGGTTGTTTTCACTCTCTGTAAATGTATTATGCCACTCAAACACATCTGTTCTGGATAGAGCTTCATCTTTACATGCATCCTGTATCATTTGCAGTATGTTAGTGATTTGTTCAAATAAACACAGACTCATAATAACTCATGGTTTTAACTTCAAATTCATGCTGGGCCAGCCCTTACACAAGGACTGTCTTTTGCCAATTGAGTGATTCAAAGCGTATGGCATCTCTCAAGGTCAGAACTTGCCATGGCAAAAACCTATGAATGAAAGCACATGGTTTCAATAGAATATAATCAATCCTGTTAGTTTTTGATGTCACTTAGGAGAGCTTCATTTAAAACAAAAGGGTATTGCATCTGGAATAAGTTGAGGAGTTATCAGTCCCTTTGTCAAGCAGACAGTTATCCTCTAAGGGTGATTTTCTACCAAATATACAATTGCAAACAAAACAGCATCACAAGCTGATGATTTTTTTTTATTTATGGATGCTCTTTAACTACTATGGTCCTTAGCGTCCCATTCTATATTGGGCATGAAAGACTGGCAATTTTGCTCAGAGGCCTCTTTATCAGGCTTGAGGTTCTTTTATGTGCTGTAAATCTACGACACGGAGCTGATGATGTGCTTTACTGTTCTGAAATATATCCTATTAGTTTGTGTTGCTCTTTTGCTTGGGAATTGTCTATTTGGTGGAAAACTGCCCTTAGGTTATAAGGTTTGCAAATATGTTTCATCAAGACCTATCATTAGTTTAACATTGCGATAATTCCTGAAGGTAAGACCCGGTGAAATTCATTTTATAAATGCAACAGGTTTACTAAGCATCTTTTACTTCCAATTCTAAGCTATGATGTTCTCTTCCACAGTCTATGACTGAGGTATTGACAGGTATTTTCTCTTCTCATTCTAAGGCTGGACAAAATGCTGTTTAAGACACTCTATTCAATTAAAATATTCTTACTACGTAAATTATATACCATAACACAAAATATGGCAGTGCAATCATTTTAATGGGGATGCCAATGCTGGCCTTCTTTAACAATGCTGTTCATCCACTTAAGTCATTCAAACAGTTTTTCAAAATGGCTTTTTAGCAGACTCCAGAAGTTATTCAAAGCACTTTACACATACCACAATTTGAATCTGAAGGCTTAATTATACGTTGTACAACATATCCTGCCAGTTGTTTAACTCCCATTTTCTCCTTCTACTTGACTTCTCAATTGTTAGTTTACTACACATCACTGAAACACATATTCTCCTATGGTTTGAAAAGTATTTTAAAAATCAGATGTTGTGGTTGTTTTTATTTTTACTGAGTTCCTGCTTTCATACTCATGTAAGCTTAATGTTTCAAAATATTTAGAGAAGAGCTTTTATAACAAATGTAAATTGATTGCATAAGAATAAATTTATCTCCCTTTCTCCAATTACTTACTGTGTACAGGCTTTAAAATGGTCCAAATAGTTCACTATGAAACCATCTGCATCAGTATCTGTTTCCTCAAAGGTGTCCATGTTATCCTGGTAGTATCCCCAAATACTCTGAACCACACACTTGTTTGCTGTTGGGGGCTTTGTGAATGGTGATGTCAGTGGAGCATAACAGATTTTCTCAAGTCCACTGTCATCCTGTTTCCCTAACTAAAAAAAAAAAAAATTAAACATTAAAACTTAAATAGACAAAATAATGTAACAAAGTGTGGACCTGGGAAACAAAATTGTACAAGAGGAATTTTAAGAAGATAGATCACAAATTAATATCCAAATATTTGGAACATAGCGATTATTAAATGCACCTGTTCTTCAAATGCATAGCTTTTTTACAAAATGCACAGATTTGTCTAAAAGCATGAAATTATTCAGCTACCAACAACATTAACATTATTATACAACAGCTGAAATATGCAAATTTTATTTCAAGAAATTTGATGTTACAACTGCCCTTCTATAACTTGACAAATTGTCACTAAAACAAATGATTTAACAATACTGGATTGTGCACATAGTTCAAAATTTATACTTTTGTGTTCCAATCTATCTTAGAACTTTTCAAAACATTTTCAAAGAAATGTTTCATTTATGTGTTTCCGTATATTTCTGCAGATAAGACGAGGTATAAATTGTCAAAGTTCATTAGTTTTAGTGTATATCTGTCATATAAGAAGACCCCCAAACTTTTAATGGCCTGTGAATTTAATTTTGATCAGTGATCATCATCTGGATAATAATAGATGCACTGATTCGGGCATTCTGCTTATGACCTTGACTGTTTACTAAAGTGTTGTATGGGAATTCAATTTTGTGGACATATCCTACTCTGTACTAGTAAATAGGGGTGTGATCAATAGTTATTTTCAAGTAATGGTTATAACTATAACAGTTACAATGTGTTAACCGCTACATGCAATGGTTACCAGTAACGATTAAGTTATTTGTTTTTACATGGTTACCACATTACCAGTTACATTACATTAATTCTGCTAATGACCTGGACTGTTCACCACAGTGTTGTATGGGAATTCAATTTTGTGGACATAAACTACTCTGTACTAGTAAATAGGGGTGTGATCAATAGTTATTTTCGAGTAATCGTTATAACTGTAATGGTTACAATGTGTTAAACTATTATATGCAATGGTTACCAGTAACGATTAACTTATTTGTTTTCATGGTTATCACGTTACCAGTTACATTATATTAACCGTTACCAGTAGCTACCTTTCAATATGAACAATGTCCATACAGACTTTGTTACTTGATGCAATCTAAAAAGAAGTTTCTCTAGCTGTGTGAACACTTTGATTACTGTGGTGGTTAATAATAGTAAAATGCATTTACACTTACTTCATTCTTTCACATACATTCTACATATATACTATATATGAGAGAGGTGCTGTAAATGGCTTCTCTTCTTTTTTCCTTTCTTTTTTTAAAATATCATTTCTTGTGCTTTTTTTTCTTCTTTATCATTACTGTGTTTCCTCTGTTTTACTTTTTACTGCTTATTACAATTAGTGTTACACATATACAACACAGACACAAATACCCATGACCATGGCAGGACTTGAACCTGCGACCCTCAGCCTGGTGGAGCGTTGAAGCTATACTCTCCATAGACCACAACTATGAGGACCAGCACTCTTAGCAAATGCAAATGAGAACAGCCATTAGTAAATTAAAAAATCATTACATTCATGCAAATCGAGGTCAGAAGTATGCAGTTGTACAATATTAATATGGAATATTCAATTTACAATTATGGTGTGTTTGGTAATGAGGCAGCCCTTTCAACTTCGAGGTTTGATTCGAGAAATACTTTAACCCTGTCGTGTATCTGTCGGATTTTCATTGTTATTAACACACCTTCACATGCACTTTTCGAATTCAAAAGTTGGAAAAATTTCACATTTCTTTAACCTATCTTAGACAGTAGATGCTGAAATTGCACAACTCTGGATCTTGATTCACCACTGTTAAAACTTATGTACTGTTGTTTGAGCTTAGCAGCCTGCACATATTACTAAACAGAGTTAATTGTTTATTCACACTGCGATGTATAAAACTTTTGTACCTATAATCGTATGTGAACAACTATCTTAATGCAATACATGCAGCTTTGTAGCTTTGAGGTAACTAGTTCCTAATAAGCGATACCAATGCAGCAAACATGAGTGAATCATGTCAGCCACACTAGTAACTGTTAATCCCATAACCAGTTGCATTCGTTACTTTGGTAACTGTTATTGGGTAGCTAGTCACTCTGTAACTGTTACTGGGTAACTAGTTACCTTATATTCATTACTTTCATAACCGTTACAATGTAACCGTTACTTTATTTTCTGCCCATCCCTACATGTAAATCACTATGGTTGCACATATAAAGGAAAAGCCTCCTTCAACATTGTTACGGTTTTGCCTAAAAAAGTACGTGCCAAATCACTACCTCATGTGTATCTCTAACAAGTTCTGTTGTAGATTGTCATGTGTTCAAACAATTTGTACTATAAGCGTAATTGGCATAAAATTTGTAAAGTATGGGCCTGATCATGGAACCAACAAAAATTAGGAAATATGAAGCAAGCTTCAAGTTAAAAGTCATAAAACAGGCTAAAGAATCTAACAACTGTGCTGCAGCAAGGACTTTTGATATAACAGAGAAGATGGTATGAGATTGGAGAAAGAATTAAGATTCTATTAAAAAACTGCTAATGAAAAAAATGTTCTATGAGAAAAGGAATAGCTTGCTGGCCAGATTTAGAGGGGGAAAAAAAATTACAATGCAGAATGGGTACAAAAACAGAGGCAGAATTATTATTTTGTTAGAAGAAATATGATGAGGGCTTATGCACTGAAGTGGGCAAGGACCAGTCCAGAACAAGACAAAGAATTTAAAGCAACAGTAGGTTGGAGCAAACGTTTCATGAGAAAAAAAAATCTGGTAATAGAAAACAAAAATTGCGCAGAAATTACCACAAGATCTTCACCATAAAATCACAAGTTTTCACAAGCTTGTTATTGGTATGAGGTAAACACACAACTTTCCATTATGTAATATTAGAAAAATATGGATGAAAATCAATGAACTTTGACATGATAAACAATAGAACTGTGGAAACAAACAGCATAAAACTGTTCAGTCAGAAGTACAGGACATGAAAAGACCAAGTTTAGAGTAGTAACATGCATGGCAAATGGGACGAAGTTAAAACCCATGGTCATTTTCAAGAGGAAAAGTACTTCTAAAATAAAATTCCTGACAGGCATTTTCGTACATTTTCATGAAAGGCAGTGGATGGACAAGAATGGTGTAAAACTGTGGATGGAAAATGGGTGGCAGAGTCGACCAGGTGCTCTATGAAATCAACACTGTTGGTGTGGGATATGTTTCGCAGTCAGGTAACTGAGAACGCTAAAAATCGCTTAGCATGAAACAATACTAAGATTCCTGTTATACCTGGTGGTTTAACTTTGATGCTATAACCTTTAGATGCCTCTCTGAATAAACCATTCAAAGATCACATGTGTTCAACAATGGAATAACTGGATTATGAGTGGTGAAAAGTCATATACAAGAGGTGGAGCTATGTGGGCTGCATCACCTGATGTGCTGTGTAAATTTTTTAATCAAATCATGGGAAAAAGTGAAAGTGGAAACAGCGATCGAATCCTCCAAAAAGTGTGGGATTTCTAATGCTATGGATGGCACTGAGAACGATTTGTTATGGGATACTGATGACAAGATGAAATTGACTTGCCAGGTTCAGAATGGGACCCATATAATGAGGTTCTCAGCAACAAAAGTAAGGATGTATTTGAGGAGCAGTTTGCCTTAATGACAAATGTGAGGATTTTAAATGTATTGGTGAATGATTTTTTTTATTTTATAATGTTTTTAATTCATATACATATATATATATATATATATATATATATATACATACACTTTTTTGGGGGTAATGATTCAACTATCGTCTTATCTGCAGAAATATACAATAAATCCTTTCTTCTTTCCTGTGGACAACTCAAATAAGCTGAATCTCTTTCCTTGCACTAATGTGATCTATATTATAACCCATTTAAGGTGATATTTATTGTCTGGATAGAGAGATTTCATTGGAAGATTTGTATGCTTTCCATAAAACAAGAAGATATTAATGTACAAATCAAGTTGCATACAAGAGACATGAGTCATAACACATCCCCTGCGGTTCAGCCCACCATGCGTCTCAATGCAGCTTATTCCTCCCCACTGTTGTCTATTCAAACTTCCTAAAACTGTGAAAGCTATTATTTCATCAGATTTAAGGAGATGAAGGTCTCAAAGGTACACTTTGATTCAAAACAATGCAAAGAATGCAAATGTTATATCATCTTCTTTTGGACCACTGGTGACCTGAAAACATTTTTAGGGATATTTTTGTTACTGTTGGTTCGGGTCACCATGTCCCAATTACTGCACACTGTAGAGTTTTTGCGGGAACCTTCCTAGAATGCTTATTATTGACTGAAGGCACAATAATCGCTGTTTGCTGTTTTGTGTTATGCTCCGTGAACTTCCTTAGAAGCTTGAAATGTGCCACTGTGAATGTTTGTTAGATTGCTCAGTGTTCGGAAGAAGAAAACATTAATCAGATCTTTTCTTCCTGCTCTACGGCATCAACAAATTATACTAATGTACATATATAAACACATACTATTCTTTTTACTGTTGAAATACAGCCACATTTTTTAAAATGTAGCTACATTTCAACAGTATAGCCATTTATTGTTTTTCAAAATCCTTTGATTTATTTATTCATTTACATAATTTTCATCATTTTCCTTGCAGCCAAAATGGACCAAGCTATGCCTTCCACCACATCCCCCCCCAAAAAAAAATCAGCACACCATTAAATGAAGCAGGTATTCAATAGTATGTAAATTATTACCTAAACTAAACTCACGAAAGTGACATTGACTTTTCTCCTGCATCTGACAATGAACCAATTTTCATTCTACAAGATAACAGTTCACTAAGAAATGATTCTGATGCAGAGCAAGAAGTTGAAAATCATGACATGCTTTATGCTGTTAATGTTACTGTCAATGATGGTAATGAAATCTGCAACCCAGCTTGGGAGTCCAATAGGATAAAATGGTGCAACATAATTATGTTTAATGCTGATTCTTAATGTTTGCACAAATTTGGACATTCCTGTTTATATATAAAATGCTTGTAACACAGGATTTGATCCAAATTATGGTTACAGAAAAACTAGATATGCAGCACAGAAAAATGCTAAAACTTAAGTATAAAATGGGGCTCATCTGTCCAACTGGATTGATATTTCAGATGAGAAAATGAACAGATTTCTTAGAATTTGAGTCATGGGATTAAATGTAGTTTCAGAAATATCCCTTTATTGGTCCAAGACCCATTATATGAAAACAAGGTCATAAAAGCCAGGATGCCTTGTGATCGCTTTCTAGCTTTGCTGTCATGTTGGCATTTTATGAATAATGAAGCCCCTCGGAACAGAAGTAATAGAACCTACACATTAAAAATATTAATAGAAAAGTTGCAGGAATGTAATCAGAATGTTATAACTGTTGGCAGAGACATCGTCACTGATTAATTGATGATCCCTTGGAGAAGAAGACTGCTTTTCAGGCAACACATCCCTAATAAATCTCCCAGTATGGTGTCCAAAATCTGCACAGCCTAAGGTTATACCTATGTTCTGCAGATTTATCAAGGGAAAGATGATCAAATACGAGAGCCCTTACTTGAGAAAGGCTGCATTCTATTTCTCTTCTCTGCGGAACAATTCATCCCAATAAATTAGGACTTCCCAAAAATATAGTAGGAAAAAAGCTTTAAAGGGGAGGAATATGTGGAGTGCAGGATTTGAAAGGTGTGAAAGTAATTAACTGGATGGGCCTAAGGAAGGTTTTGATGATTTCCATAACACCTGGACATAGAGCCACTCTTGAGGACATTAAGGGGACAAGATACTCTGAAATGGTCAAATATCACATTTTTTGTTTTAGATAGTAATAAAATCTCTATTATTTCCAGTTTCAGAAAATATATACTTTTTGGGGATTAAGAGGTTTTTAAGACATGTAAATACCATTTAAATGCTAATCTGCATTCCTTTAAAGCTGTCATGCAACACCCCTTTTTAGAACATTTTTGTATCATTCAACAATGAACGACTATATCATGCACAGTGATCAGTTCAGAAATTAACTAAACAGCGCAGGACCAAGAGAACGCAATCAGAAAAGCTGAAGCAATCCATGAATGAAGGTGTAGATGATTATGACCCTGGAATGTATTGAAGTGTGTCAGAATTTTAATGTTCAAACTTTAAACTCAGTTTTCTCAAAATAACATTTTTGGATACTTTTATACCTTTTTCTCAGAAAGTATGAGAGGTAGAGAGCTGAAATTTTTAGTACATGTATACAACACATGGTTCAACTTTCTGAACCACAATCATAATTTTATACTTTATATTAGTGATGTTAAGAAAGCAACAACATTGCAAATGTTCCACATTTTTACTTTTTTGACTTTGCAAATCACTTGTTTTTTCAATTTCTAGTGAACTGATATACATAACTAAATAATCGATGTTCAGAAGACAGTTGATTATACTAAGAACAAGCATGCAAAAGTGTGATTCTGTATTGCAAGTAGCATCAGAGAAAAAGGTACGCGAATTCACATGTTTTAAGAGTAAATTTTATTATTTTTCTGCTAAATGAAATAACTTTTTAGGGACTCAGCTACATAAGCCATCAATGCAAACAACCACTTGAAACAATTGTCATGATTTATAGAATAATTCGTAAGAATTTCAGGGAAAACCATTGAGAACTTTAAGAGCAGTTGTAATTTAACACACTTAAGGTGTAATTTCCAGGTGTTCAGACTACCTTGTCCCCTTAAGAAGAATAGAAAGGCAGAAGCCATCATGAAGCCTAAATCTGTATTGGAATACAACATGATGAAAAAGGGTGTTGATCTTAGTGATCAGATATCCTACTACTCAGTACTGAGAAAAGAGGTGAATTGGTGGAGAAAAGTATGGAGCTTCTATTGGGTACTGCTGTAGTCAATTCCTGGATTTTGTACAGCAAAAAGAGCAGTTTAGCTACAGGAAGAAAGCTGTCATTGTGAGCATTCAAAGAGTCACTTTATGCAACATGCGCCACTCCTCCCAGAAAAACTATGCATACTTTGGGGAAAGTAGTCGTCCTCCGTGGACTGGTGGTACCGTGCTAGCCTCTAGTTCCCAAGGTCGCGGGTTCAAACCCGGCGGAGGGCGATGGATTTTTTCGGGCGTAAAAATCGTTAGCACGGCTTCCTTCGGAAGGGAAGTAAAGCCGGTGGTCCCGTGTCATAGATTTAAGGCACGTAAAAGAACCTCAAGCCTGATAAAGAGGCCTCTGAGCAAAATTACAGGTGTTTCACGCCCAATATAGAATGGGACGCTAAGAACCATAGTAGTTAAAGAGCGTCCATAAATAAAACTAATTTTTTTTTGGGGGGGGGGGAAAGTACAAGGACCAGCAAGGAAATTTAGACGGCATTGCACCCTCTGCTACCAAAGAATCTTTGAACAACTGGCAATAAAGCAGCAGACAACAAAACAAAACAGGTCACGACTTTCTGTATGGAATGCACAGGACAACCTAAAATGTGTATTACCTCTTTTAATGAGAAACATGTACAACAATCACTTTTTGTAAGTTGTAAATATTTATTTGTGTTATCTGTTAGTATAGTTCTATGTTTCAGCAAAATACATTGTTTATGTAACTAATTTGTTTTAGTTTGAAATAAAGTGTTGTGAAAATATGTATAAAAAAAATTTAACTGAGTTTTATTTATAGGCCCTCTTTAACTACTATGGTTCTTAGTATACTGTGTGTGAAAGATCAGAAATTTTGTTCAGAGGCCTCTTTATTAGGCTTGAGTTTCTTTTACATGCTGTAAATCCATGACAAGGGAATCCCTTCTGAAGGAAGCCATACTAAGGATTTTTACACCTGAAAAAAATCCATCGCCCTCCTCCGGGTTTGAACCAGTGGCTTTGGGGAACTGGAGGCTAGCATGGAGGATGACATGTGAAAATAAAACTCAAGTATTAACAGGGTCACCAGTGGGCCAACACACAGTGCAATCTTGACGTCAAAATTTCCCACTGCAGAAAATGTGTTAAAAGTAGGTGTGCAAAGTTAGCAGTGGTAGAGAAATGGCATGATTGTAGCATGCTGTTGGTCTTTAAATACTACTTAAGGGATAGTAGGAGTGGAGTTTGAGATCTATTGGGCAGAAATGGCATCTTTGCTTACAGGAGTTAAATGGACAGAAAAGGTATACAGAGGAAAGAGAGATTAAGAATATCAGTATAATTCTCACAATGTTGATGACTGGTGGCATGAATTGAACCCAGGACCAAGGGAGAAACATACTCACTTGGAAAAAATTTGTATAAGAGCGGAGAGTATGATACACAAGAGTATTTAGATATGTGCCTATACTCCCATACCTTAATGTTATAAATAGCCTTCATTAGTACATGGCTTTCCTATAACTAGTGTCAAGGGCATCCTCAGAACATTTTTTTTAGCAAGGAGCAACATATTTTAAAAGCAGATGATCATTTAACATTAAAAAAAAATCAAAATAAATGTTTTGGGGAAACATGCTTACATAGTTAACCTTGAATCCTAGTTTTACAATCCACATGCCACTGTATCTAATTTTACCAATATTTGATTCATTCAATGTACAATTTTATGCACAATATTCAGCATAAAATAAGAACACTGTTTATAGTGATAAAGTATAGTACTTTATCGATATGACTAGTATTGATAGTGTCATTAAATGCTTCTGCAAATGATAGTAGTCTTGAAGTCCTAATTTTCACTAGGCTGCCAAAGTTCGTATAGAATGTAATATTTTATGCATTTATGCTTACGCATTTTCCAATAGCTAAGGTCTGTACCTGAGAAGCAAAGGGATATGTCCATTTTCATAACTTTTCAGAAGAACCAAAAACTATTTCTATCACATAAAAATTGCATATTAGTCGTGACATGTAATACTTAAAGTTGTGGTATTTCATTATGTTATTTGGGCACACAGTAGCAATGTGTGTGTTGCTTTCTGTTAAGATTTTATTTATAGATTACTTAAAAAATTAATAACTTTTAAAAATATGGACATTTGCCCTTTTTCCTCCAAAAATATTTTGAAAGTGTTTACATTGTGGCATGTGCCCTTGTGGACAATATAAATTGTCTGAAGCTTGTAAATGTATACATGTTTATTCAAACCAGCAACCAGCTCACAGTACATATTTACAATAACACTGACTACAGAAATTCAACATTGTTCAGAAAAAAAAAAAAAGGTTTGCATTACCTAAAATGATTTACACGAGTCATGTGCACCAAAAAGAAAAAAAAGGTTATTTTATTATGAATCTCTACACTACCGAATTACTCATCCGGGAGACACTTTCTATGTTTTTCATCATGTGGATTAACTCTGTAAAGTGCAGCATAACGTTCAGGTATGCATTTTGTCAATGTTTGGAGAACTGTATACTTTATGGAGCTGATGGGTTTGATTCCAGTCCAAATGACTGTTATTTCTTCTGGTAACTGAAGAGCAATCCTGCATAGATGTACGAGATCAACCTCTTGAAATGTACCATCAGAGAAGGATGCTTTACAAGAAGTAATTCCAGGCTTTTTAGCAGAGACCTTAAGCCAAGCTGCTTTGGAAATGTTGAACATCTCACTATTAATAGATATTTTATGTTGGACAAATAGAGCTTAAGCGTTTGCCATCAGGGAAGAGAAGTCTTTGAAATACTGAGTTTACATTTCATGGACCATTAAGGGTTGCTTTACTTGACGCGTTCAGATGAACTCAGCCCAGTCACAAGGTACAGCAATTTACAAGTTAGGAAGCTTTGATTTTTGTTGTTCTATTGTGGAATGGATATTGACTTCCATGTGTGTATGACCTTAGAAGCTGTGAAAGAAAGCAAGTATACATTAATGCTAATTGCACATTTCAATTTTGGCCAGTACAATTTTCTGATCAAATGGTTAATATCTCCGTTTATTCCTTCAAATGTAATTGAGCCCATTTCAGCAAACAAGATGCTATTTCATTCCCTTCTCTTCCACCTATGGTTTTGTCCCATAATGTACAATACCCTTCATTAGATGTTGCATCATGGATTGTTAAATTCAAAGTCCAGAGTTTCCACAAGAAACATGATTGGTAGCTGCTCAGGCTATATGTTGGAAGGCATTTCTGCAGGTCTATAATTGGCATCATCATCTTTTTATCTAATTTTGTGTCTACTTTGCATTTTTCAAAGTATATCTATTGCCGCTGCCTTGGGATGCTCGTAGAGCTTTTCCCTGGCTTCAGCTTTGCGTCTTCGTTATTGGCATTGTTAAGTAATTTCATGAAGTGATCACAATCATTGCAAGTATCTTTGTGAGGGAATTTAAAAGAAAGAATGAAATCAGTGAAAAATTTTCTGCAAAGCCATTCCTTACATATGTTTCCCTCAGGAATTTTGCCTTCCTTACATTCTGTTACATCGGTTCTGCACATGATAGGAAGGTTGAGATCAGGTCCAAGGTACTTTAAGTTCTGCTCTGGAATAATGATTTTCATAAGTAAAAAACCTGGAAATATGTTCACCGACAGAATTCCCTACTCCCTCTGGTATTTTATTACGGGTTCTGACTTGCCCCTTTTAACACACGATACTGTTCCAAATTTGCTTTTAGCAATAGAAACTTAAAAATGTATCTGTTATGGCCAGAGTGCTCAAAATAATTTTTTACACACTGGGACTACTTTTTCATTCAACTTAAGTGTATAAAGTTTTGTCATCCTCCTCCTTTTAAAAGAAATGTCATTTCCTTGAGACCTACACTATTTTTGGGTATTACATTTACTAGACTAACTATTACCTGATGTTTTTGTTTCCAAAATGAATTAAATATAAGAAGTCTTTGATCTTCACACACCTTTGTACATTGCTGTCTGCATTTGTATGGTGATTTGAATATACAGGCTGTTACATCTTTTCCACTCTTGATATAGGGTATGCCATTCAAATCTTTTTTCCTTAGTGATACTACATTTCCAAATTGAGGGTTCAGAGATTCTCTTTTTACCTTATAACTTTACTTTAATGTTACTGTTTTCAGTAGTAGAGACCGGCTAGGGAACATTCTGAAATAAACTGTACCGTACTGTTAATATTTTATTACAGTGGCGGCAGCAGCAGCAATAGTAGTAATATAAACATGATTATCATCATTATAATGTACTATTATTTTTATATACGTTTTGAAACTGATTGTTAGTGCTTTGAAATATTAATGATGAGCTTAAATAAACAGTAAAAAACAATTAATAAATAAAAAATAAATAAATGAAAAACAAAATAGTAATATATGTTTAAGCACACCATCCTTGCAAGCTATACCACTCTACGGTTCATAATCAGGATTCACATCAGAGAAATCAGAAAAAAACATCTGGGGTAGCTGCCTTGAAAGAATGGGGGGGGGAAGTAAAATTAAACAGCAAAATTGCATAAATAAAATTTAATAAACACAATGTAGGATACATTATTAATAAACAGCTTCTGTAAAACATGCTTGTTGAACAAGCTGCTACTACTTTCCTCCTGAAAAACTCTTTTTTACAAAATTGTGTGTATGCTGTAGTCCTCTTCATCACTAATAAAGCATCAAACTACATCTCTATTTTGATTGTTGATGGCATGAACAAACAAGTTAAACAAGAAAACAGCCCAATAACAAACTTGTGCTCTGACTATTCTCATTGTTAAATTTAAATCTCAAGAGGGAGAAAGACTGCAACCTCACATATACCAAGCAAAGTGCATACTATTATTCTAGAGTTGAGAGGAAAACAGGCAGATGTCCCACATATGCCCTGAATTGCAAAACAAAATTTTTCCAGTTGGAAGCACTAGGCAGATGTCCCATATGCTTCTGTTTTCATGTAAACGTTTCTGGACAATCACTATTATAACACATATATCAAAAGAGTAGTGCGCAGAGGACAACTGCCCAATTTCCATCTTGTGCATTCATTCGTGACTGTCACAAAAGTATGAATAGCCCGGAATGGAGTTGGGAACCAGCTGCAAGTGTATCACTGCGCAACGGGTCCAAGGAGCCAGCACGGTCGCAAGATCTGGGGCCTCTGCTGGAAGACTCACTGAAGAGGACGGCGGCCATTTGACCGTGGCACAGCTGGAGAGGGTCCGTCATCTAATTAGGCAATGCCAGTGTGCCTTCAGCCAAGGGAACGGCGATTACGACCGTACCGACTGAGTACTCCACCACGTTGACACCCAATCTATCTGGCAACCATCAAGACATTCCTCTGACGAAGCAAGCAGAGGTACAAGACATGCTGAAGGACATGAGATCTAAGGGGATTATCGAAGAGTCCGATAGCCCTTGGTGCTCCCCTGTAGTCCTGGTGAAGAAGATGAATGGGAGCTACACTTCTGCGTGGACTATAGGAAGTTGAATGCTGTCACCCGGAAGGATTGTTTTCCCTTAACCAGTGGTTCTTGACCTTGGAGGACCTGAAATCAGGTCCAAGTAGCTCTGGATCCCACAAACAGGGAGAAAGACTGCATTCGCGACAGGCCAAGAGCTTTGGCAGTTTAAGGTTATGTTCTATGGTCTCTACAAGCGCCAGCCACCTTCCAGCACCTCATGGAGTCAGTGATGAGGGGGCTGACTTACGATGCCTTACTGCTATACCTGGACATCATCGCCACTGGCAACACCTTCAAAGACCATCTCAAGAACCTCACCAAGATACTGCAGAGACTGTAAGCAGCCAACCCAAAACTGAACGCGAAGAAGTGGCAACTCTTCTGTAAGGAAGTTAACTACTTGGGCCACATGGCCAACTGGGGTGGCCATGGACCCAGAGAAGGCTCGAGCAGTGAGAGGTTGGCCTCGCCCGAAAGATAAACAAGAGTTGCGTGGTTTTCTGGGCGTATGCAGCAACTAATGCCGGTTCGTCAGAGGCTTCTCCAACATCGCAAAGCCCCTCACTCGTGTGATGGAACAACACCCGCCTCACATGTGCACAGAAGAGGCTGATAAGCACTCCAGGCATTCAAGTCGACACTCTGCAGTGCGTCTGTTTTAGGTTTTCCATAACTGGATGGAGATTTTATTACAGACACCAATGCCAGCATCAGTGGTATTGGAGGTGTACTATTCCAGGTACAGGATGGGCTGGAGAGGGTAATAGCATATTACAGCAAGACGCTCTGCAAGACAGAGAAGAACTACTGCATTACTTGGCGGGAGCTCCTGGCAGTAGTGAAGGTGCTGGAATACTTTCATAGGTACCTGTATGGTAAGCCATTCCACCTGAGGACTGACCACTCGGCCCACACCTGGCTGTTGAGCTTTAAGAACCTAGAGGGCTAGACAGCCCATTGGGTGCAGAGATTCCAAGAGTACAACTTCACATTGGAAGGAGCCACTCCAATGCGGATGCCATGTCAAGATGACCCTGCCCAGAGGAGTGCGGCTACTGCACTAAGGCGCAGGAACGCACTGCAGCTGTCTGTGTGATTTCGGTGTTGACTGCAGATGATGGGATAGCGCAGTTTGAGGAGGGAGCAGTTGGCAGATGCTGACTTGGGACCGCTCCTGAGGGAACTGGAGGCAGGGGATAGGCCAAACTGGAAAGATATTGCATCCAGGAGTAGTGTGTACAAGTCCTACTGGGATAAATGGGACTCATTGAAGACCAAGGAAGGTTATTGTTTAGAGTTTGGGAGCCAACTGATGGAGGACCTGGAGAGAGCAATTGATCCTTCCTTGGAGTAAGGTTCCAGAAGTCCTGGATGAAATACATACAGGGACTTTGGGGGGAATCTTGGATGCAACTGAAGCTTCGACAAAGATACTACTGGTTGAAGCTATAGGCAGATGCTGAGAGGTGGTGCTGCCAATGTCATGCGTGTGCGGCGAGTCGCAGTCCAACACTAGGAGCGGGGGTCGCAAGCAGCAGTATAACGTGGGAACACCCTTTGAACACATGCCACCAACATAGCTGGACCATTCCCTGTGTCTGAACAGGGGAAACAAGTATCTGTTGGCCATGGATTACTACACCAAGTGCCCGGAGGTGTATGCCATTCCTAACCAGGAGGCCAGGAAGATCGCGGAATGCCTCGTGGAAGAACTGTTCTGCCGCTTTAGAGTACATTAGAGCTACACAGTGATCAGGTCACCAACTTCCGAGTCGAACCTGATAAGGGAAGCATTGAAGCGACTTGGAATGCACAAGATGCGCATGCCTCTCCACCCTCATACAGACGACATGGTGGAGAGCATATGAAGACTCACCTGAGGAAGGTCTTGGACAATCACCAGAGGGACTAAGATGTCAGGGTGCCATTTTTCCTGCTAGCCTACCGCTCATCAATGCACAACACCAACCAGCTTGGTCTTCGGCAGGGAGCTATGTCTTCTATGCAACCTGAATGTTTGGAAGCCCCCCTGGGTAGAACAGCCGGCAATCGACCTCATGGACCATCTTCACCTCCCGGTTCATCTACCTGAACACAGGTTAGAATAATGGCCAGCCTCTCCAAAACAATGGGTTTGTGGAACAATAGCCAGTGAGTCATAATAGCACATTATGTGCAGCTACCTGTTCCGGAACATTCGTTTCAGCATGATCTAGTAGGTTACCCCTCTAGAAAGTTCTGCTTTGTATGCGAGGCCTATATAAGCTTCTGTCTTCCCGGATAGGGGAGTTCTGGTAGTCGAAGTGAAAGTGAAAAGTGGACAATGCTAGCTCAGTAGTGAACTGGGTCGACAGATCAGATGTGTTGTATTCCGAGTGTGTGCCACAAGTGACTCAAATGTAACATTTGTGCTACTTTGAGTGCCTAGTGAGGAAGTGTATTTCACAGTAACTGATGTTCTCATTTGTTACAATATGTCGATGCATTGATTCATTTGTTCATTAACGCCAATATAGTATGAATATATGTAGGGTTATGCCTCCTGTAATCATGTTTAAACTTGACTGATCATGGCAAGAGCACGTTCAGTTTGACTACTGCTCATTCTTCACTGCTTGCCCAATCTCATATTTTATGGATAAAGCTTAAGTGTATTAACACTGTAGTTATTCAAAGAAAGCTGAAAGTGTGCAAGTCTTTCGTACATTGTATGTAAATGCTGCATTATGGCAGAATTTACAAGTACCTCCGAGCTTTAACATTTAAAGGGGAATTTCTTATACAATGCTGAGAAATAAGTTTTATTGTGTTACATGTTGTTAATGTGCTTTTGGAAAGAAAACTTTCCCTACTAATGTGAAAAGCTGAGGCTGAATTTACAAGTGTTATTGTTAGCAGTGTTAGGAAGGCCTGAAAAGAAATTCAAGTAACAGAAAAGATAACCACTCGATCTAGCAGTAAGGAGGATTAACCGTTGGCAAACCAGGGAAAACAGCTTCAAAGGAGAGACTTCCAAGAAACATTAAAGGTTGCATTCCTGAAGTTCTACAAGGATGATACAGTATCATATCAAACTCCAGGGAGAGATGCTTTCAGGAGAATACACACTGGAGAAGTCAAAGAGGTCCAATCAGATATTTTGCAATTAACCTAAAAGAGGCAGATGCAATATTTATACAGAATAATGAAAACATGGATGTTCATTTTTTCTAAGTATGCAGAAGTATGTCCAATTAATGTGTATCCTCAAGGCGAGACCACACAATGTATTCATATGCATTGTGCATGGAAATGTTAAGATTTTCTTGCAGCAATGCACAAATAATAGCTGTGAAAATTGAATTTCATGAGTTTATATCTCAAATGGTTTGCAACTAGAATGAAGAGGAATGAATGCAATTTACCCCTTCCCTGTTGCCCATTTTAAAGGTACGGCTGCCAGAGGAGGGGTGCTGCCAGACATCCCAGATTTGTGCTAAATGTCCCATGTCCTGGACAGTCTCTTATTTTGAAACTCGGGGGAGAGGGGGGAAGTTGATGTTTTCACCCCTGGTGTTGGTAAAAGTGACTGCCATATTTCTTGATACTGCAAAAAGTAATTTTCAGTCAGTCTTAATAATGTTGGTATTGAACCACTTGCAATACTCTTTGGTTCATTGTCTACAAATTTAGTGATTTTTTGGGGTCGGCCAGCCTAGCAGATATGATGTGTAATAATTAACAACTTTTGCGGCACTTACTTTTCTCTTTTGAGTGTTACCTATCAACAAAGAAGGGGTTTGTTAGGAGCTTCTTAAGTTAACACAAACAGGTGGTTATACTATTGGAAAACAGGAAGTAAATTAATAATCGAAATGGACAGAAATTTGAAATGCAAAGGTGATCATGTTAAGAGAGATAAAAAGCTGTGTGTTTTTCATAAGGATTTGGAAAACGAAACTCAATTTAGTGATTGGTTGGTATGCAATGGCAATAAGCACAAAGCATTTTGTAAATATTGCCATAAGTGTTTCTCTGCTGCACATAGGGGACGAAATTATATAACCCTACATGCTCGAGGAAATGAGCACAAAAGGAATAAACAAGCTGTTATTACTTCAACATCCTCAGGAAATTCTTCATTGTGAAAAGAGAATTGTGAGAATCTGTGAAGATAAATATACAGTATATTGGATTTAAAATAGTGGGCTTCATTGCATTAGTACACTCAAAATATTGAATCCGATTTTATGAATTAAAAATATAGTTTTGGAATAAATTTTGGCAACTTGTCATTCACTCATTTTTATTTCAGACTTCCCTGATTGAGTGCAGCTTTTTCACTGTATAAAGCATAGTCAATTGTACAACTGAATGGATTGTGGGAATAAGTTAGCACACTGCACCTCCAATGATTCAAAGATAGCCACAAAAATGGCTTGTGGAAGGCCAAAGCCATTGCCAAAGAAGTTTTAGCCCCATTTGTTGGATTGAAGTGATAAGACAGCTGAAAAGTGTAGCTAATTTTTCCATCATTACACACACATCATACAAAGGTTACTGAAAGTTTTAACCAATAAGTGACCAGTACTTTTCTCTTGAAGAAAGCATTACATCCAAATTAATAGACTTTATGGAAGAACCTCATGAATCAGCAGAAACTATAGTCAAATGTGATGTAAACACTTTCAACAGTAGAATACCAGAGTTTTAAACACCAATAAAGCACCCATTATTACACATTTTTTAAAATTTTTGTCACTGAAAACTATGGAATTTCTTCCTTAATGCTTTCTAGCATGCTGGGATGTAATAGAGAGAATGACTTTATTTCTAAAATACAAGCCAGGTTTGAATCCAGTTTGCATTTAGCTTCTGGAGCAATTTTATATGTACTTGATTTCTGCTCAGTATCACGTACTGATCTTTGGACTCAGGCTGATGAAATTTCTTACTTGTTGCTTACCAGACAAACTATAATGGTATAGAGGGAATAGTATGACTTCTGAGCTGGGAACCAGGTTCAAATCCAGCTTCAGTCAAGCTTCTGGTTTAAGATATTTTGTGTTGTTTTGCTCATGTCTCGCTATGTTTAGCACTTTAGCTAAGCTCCATAACCTATTCATGTAATTTGTTGGTAATTTAATTATGTATTTGCCACTTGTGTTTTTTCATTCTTTTGTTCATCTCTTATAGTTTATTTCAAGCAAATGGTTGTAAGTAAAAAAAGTTATTTATTTTTATTTCATGTATATATGCATATTTTCTTGAAAAGTAGAAATGTTTTATTCTACGATCTTGTTTTGCTCTATGCTATGTAAAAACAAATTACTTGTACAAAAAAGAAGACGTAAAAGTTATACAAATACAGGTTATGTCTATTCAAAAAACTGTTAATTGGAACATTCTCAGAGATATTGGAAGGCATTTTTTACCGTTTTGTTGTTTTTGGAGGGTAGGGGGCTTGTACAAGAACCACATACAATTTTCTTTTGCATACCAAACAACTGTCGTTTGTTTTGTTTTTCTTGCATAACCCTATTTGACATGTCTTGAATTTAGCAGCTTTAGATGCTCCTTCATCCATGTCATCAGTCATGAGTGATGGTAACAGTAGTAAATGTGGGCGTGAATTTCTGTTTGGCATAGCTAATTCAACAACTTCCATTATGAAAGACAGTCTAGATATTGTGGAGGCAGTTATCAGCTTATACAAGGATTGATACAAGCCTTGATCATTGCTAGGTCTACAATGTTATAGAACACATGAATGGGTCAGCACATCGGCATGGTTCAACACTGTATTTGCGAGACACCCAATCTGTAATGTACACACTACATATGGCATCATAATAAAAGCTGACTGTTTTAGGGATTTTCTTACTGGAAGATTCTCTATAGTCACACTGGAAGGCATAGTGCTAAGAGTAAGCATGTTTTTCTTGACCTTCCTTTGGTAAGATGTGAGAGCAATACCATCAGTTTTATAAACAATGCTTGAATGAAGTACATCTTGGCCCTTTTTCACAGGGAGGCACTTTCTGTCTAGCTCTATTCAAGGTACCAATAATCCTTGTGCTTCTCTTTTGCAGTTCTCTTGCCACTTTGATAGATGTGAAGAAATTATCCATTGTGATATTTCATCCCTTTCCTAAAAAGGGTTCCATGAGATGTAAAGTAACATGCTCTCCCAGACTGGTATTTGCAGGTCTAGTTTGCCAGGTATGGAAATCCATTTAGAAAATACCTCACTTTAGCATTGGTAAGCAACCAGTATTTAATGTGTGTGAGTGTGAGAGTGAGTGAGTGTGCATGTGTGTGCGCGTGTGTATGCGCGTGAGAGAGAGAGAGGTTTCGGTGCATTTCTTCATCGGTCGCAACACAGTTCATTAATGAATAAACAAAGTGTGCTGGCTGGAGATTCTTCCAGAACACAAACGTTTTGTATGCCCTATAGGACCAGCAGCTTTACGAATAACATTTTGCTGGGCTCTCCTACCTGCACAGTTTGTAGGTGTGATGCATGTCCATTGTATGCCATCAGCACCATTATACTCTTGGCCACCAATGTCTAATCTTTTATCAGTGCTGTGTGGTGTAACACCTGAAAATTTTGGCATACAAAATATATAGATAAAAAAGCCAAAAAAAAAAAAACAAAAAAAACAACAAACAAATAAAAATGCATATCTAACAATTGTAGTGATTACAATATTTTATCCCTCCTTCTGCTTCCGACTCTGTCTCTTCCTCTCCCCCTCCCTCTTCCATGGAAAACAACATGTACCCCTCGGATATCAAAACCACCTGTAACAATCGGTGCAGTTACTTCACCTGTGTACAAGAGAGATATTTTTTCAGTATGAGCATGAAGCCAAAAAAGAGCCCACAATGTCTTGTTTTATGTACTACTATACATAATTATTTTAGCTTTTCACTTACCAGCTCATCAGCTGCATGATCCGGGGATACCTCATGTGAATCATTATCGCTATGTTCCAAGAAGGTATATCACACTCATTACGGCCTCCGAGAATCAATTGTAAATTTGCTATTATTTTAAAAAAATTCACCCGAAATGCAAAACAAATATTGATTAGCTAAACTTCATTGAAAGGGAATATAAGCCACGAAACCAAAGAAAACGCTTACAAAAACAGTGACAATATGAGCATTTGAAAATCAAAAGTGGTCAATTGACCGGCATTGCATTCTAGTGTTACGGAAGTAAGGATCTTCAATTAGTAATATCATATAATTTTGTGCTAACAACACAATCTAAATTTTGGAAAGAAACATTCAGCATGTGCATTATTAAAAGAAAAAAAAAAGTATAGGTTAATTAAAGTAAGGTACCCTGCACATATAATAAACAATGCTGCATGCATTAGAAAAACATTAGATGCAGATACTGAAAATGTTGTTTTGAAAGTGTATTCCTGTTTCTCAAACTAAGCAGCCTTAGTGATGAACTGAAAAGTTGAACAATGGCATGAATTTTGCGTGAACAGCTCGTTAGTGATTTGGGTCCTGCTGTAGGCAGATTAATAGTGTTGGGAAGCTGTAATTACATATTTTTTATCTTTGGTTTCAGATGTACCCAAAACTTTGAGAGAAGTTTAATCATTAATGAGTGTAACTCTAATGATATAGGCAATGCACACTCCGAAACAACGCATTCAGAGAATAACATGACTTTACAAAAGTAGAAAGTAAATGTGGTTATCAAAATTATGTAATTTAACCAATGTTGCCAAACATTTTGCAATGAACTAGGAAAGCACTGCTGTTTAATTATTTTTACAACAAATATATTCTTATGTATTTCATTACAAGCGCAAATGGCTCTTTTAAGTTATGCTGAAATTAAAACAATATGTTCTCTTTTGCAATTCAAATTTTAAAGCTTAGAAATTGTCAAACAGAAGGTAGCAAATTGCATTCCTAAACTGATTTGAGTAATTATAATTAATATGTGTATATTTCATTGGTTCCGTGCTTTTTCTCAAACTTAAATAATGTAGAAATTGCTTTACACTTTGTGAGTCAATCTGGAAATGTTTTCAGTCAGCCAGCAAAGCTTGCAACTTGAACAGTCAACAGATATTGATACCTATAAAATAATGTATACCTTATGGGAAGAGTTACAGAATAGGATTGAAGAGAGACTGTTTGGTTCCTTTGTATCTATCACATTCAGTGAGAAAGGTGATAGTGAAGTTTCGTGCTGGCAGAAAGAGAAATCCTTCTGAAAGTTTTATACAATTTTTAGAAACCGCATTAGGTTATCTAAAAAGTGGTTTTATTTCTGTGATGAAAGTCCTGCAAAAGCAATGGGGTTTTTAGCTCTAGTAAATGAGACATCCTCTATGAATAAGTACCTTTAGTTGCAGGTTAAACATACAGAGCATTGTTGATGTAGATATTCCATTATAAAACCAAGTTTACAATTTGTACAAGCAGACACAAAGCTGAGGGAAAAGTGGTTAAAAATATTCCAAAAGGTAGGGGAACATGAAGTACCAAACTTAGTAAGGGTGGTTTCATTTTGTTTAAGCATACCTGCTTCAAATGCTTTTGACGAAAGAGCACATATGAATGTAAAAATGGTCTGATGCCATAAACAGATATTCTGTAGACTTGATTAAGTTTGAACTGTTTGTTTCTGTAAATTTGTCTTCAGTGCCATGCAAAGATTATTATGAAATTATTAAGAACAAAACAAACAAAAAACAAAAAAAACTGTTAAGATCTGTTCAGAGTAATGAAAAATATGGCTTGAACAAGCAAAGGAAACGTTAGTTTCAGTACTGTATGAAATTTAAGGCATTTACTATTTCTTAATAAACTGCAGTATGAACTCATTATTATAACAAATAAATAATCATTCTTAAAGAAAGTTTACAACTTCTAAAACATGAGCCGTTGATTTCCTCGGCCATGCATCTGTCCCTTATTTTGATTTCAGATATCTGGCAACCCTGCATGGCAGCTGCCAGATACCCAATATCTCACAGGTATTTAACAATACAGCAAGCTAATTAAAATGTTGCCATTCTGGAGAGAACTTCCATATTTCCTTTATTTTTTTAAGTACTTAAAGGAAACAAAAACTAAGCTCAAATGCAGTAAATGCTGCATGTTTTAAAACCACACATATTGTGTTACTACGGGTATATATATTCAACGTTAACTGTGCATGGAAAGCAGAGAGCCTGCTTCTTCAGAGGGTGCTTTTGTTTAACTGCAGATACACAAAACACATCTGTTACAAACCAAGGTAATGTTATCGTCTTGGCCCTTAACACAAAGTGACCGAAAAGGTATGGCTGTTAAGTTTTTTACTGCATCCCCAAAACTCTTCATACACTTTTACTTTTTCTCCCCCTTCACCATGAAACAAGGTTCTAAATTTCACAGAAAAAATGTCACTTAGTTCAAGCCATGGCTTCTGCCAGCTAAGCTGTATGCAAGCTATATAAAGGAGTACATGCAACTGATATTAGTTCAATATTGAGGAAATATTAGGTTGCAAGTGTTATCTTGACATTGATGCTGAGTTCTCAGACTTTGGTGTGTATGTTTATTTAATTAGCAGTGAATGTTTAGACAAGTTTATTTATGTGAGTTTCAGGGAAGTGTTTATCCTCTGGAAAGTAGAACAGTGCTAATATACAGTGGCATATTTTCCAGAACACAGACTTGGTGTACAGCCTCATATCAGCTCACCTACTGGACTTTTCCACAATTTTTGTTTTTCTTTTTGTTTCTTTTCTTCCGACCTGGTTGCAGAAATTCTGACTCTCAAAATTTAAGTTACAGCCTAAAAATAGAATTCAGAAATAGTTAAACATCACACCTGATGATATATACGTATTACTTGGCCTAAAACTCTCAAGCCCTATTCAGCTGTGCATTAAACATTTAACTATTCCACAAATAGCATGCTAGCTACTCCATTTTTTTGGTAAATGCATGCCAACAGGTTTTCTTCTATATTGCAGTTCCTTTATTTCATAAAATTAGGCCTATTTTTTGATTACTTGATTTCAAAATTGAGAGAAAATTACACCCCTAGATGAAAAGTTACTGTTGATGAAACTCTGATGCTCTGGAAGGGACGTTTTCACATAAAGAGTTTTGATCTGTGTGAAAGCAGAATGGAAAATGTATACAATAGTAGTAGTAACATGGTAAGGTTAAAGGACAGACAATACTGTTGAGAAAAAGGCTGAGGTTGTCAGGCTAATTCACCACATGGAAATTGCTCTTGATCAGTGTAGAACCATGTATTCAGGCAATAGGTACAGTTCCTCAAAACTGTACACTGCCATCAATAATACACACACAAATGCAATTGTCACATGTTTCAATTGCATTGGAACAACAATAAACAAAACAAAAAGTCAGTACCAGGAGCTATGAAGAAGGGAAATGCAGATGTGTCAGCTCCCACTTTTGACCTATGCTGTTTGCAGGATAGAAGGGTGGTCACAAGCCTTTCAAATTGCAGTTGAAAAATTCATATGATTGACCAGGCAAAGCGGACACCTGCCCTAGGACAGCTGCTTTCAAGCTGATTTACAAGAATACAATCCACACATGGGTGATAATGATTTGTATCAGATATTGAAGGCATACCCATCTTTTGGGAAAAAAAAAAAGAGCCATGAAATGATGTAAAAAAACTGCTCTCCCACATACTGGACATATGCATATATAATGGCTTGTTAAATTGGAGAATCCTGAACAACCAGAGATTAGGTCTGGTTAATTACTATCATGCTCAGAGGCAAAAACACACGGGGGGGGGGGTAAAATTTAGCCTACCTCCTACCCTTAGGGTGAAGGAAAAGCATTTCCCAGAAATGATCCCTTCCACAGATAAAATGATGCATCCAATCAGACAATGTGTGTTCTGCAACAAAAATATGATTCAGAGAGACACAAATAATGTGCACTGTGTGTGGGGAAGTGTCCATGTGTGCTGAACCATGCTTCAAGGTTTATCATACAGTAAGTAATTACTAAAGGTAAGCCTAATTTATTTCCAGAAAGGGTAACTCATTCTTAAATTAACCCACACTGCATAAAAACTTTCCAATGGAATGAGTGATACAGAGTGGTCGTTTTATGGCCCAGCCCGGATAGCATGTATATAAGCTCCACGCAATCTACTACACTGTTTTCCATTCTAAAATGCTTTCCAGAAATACCACACGCCGAGATGGTCATATACTTAGGTTTAACAATGGACACCCATATCTCTTCTTTAATTAAAAGGCTAAGTTACAGAATTCACCAGTTAAAATATCTTATTAAAACATCATATTTGCAACCATTATTACACCCCAAGAGAATCATTTTCTCATTAATAAGGCCAGTCTGGATGTACAGATGCTCAATATGGAACTCAGCCTCATATGCACAAGTAACGAGAACTCAAACACTACAAAACCAGGTCCTATGAATAACAGTGGATGCCCCATTGTACATACGCAATGCCACCCTTCATTTGAATCTCCACACACCAACTATAGCTGCAACGCTATGCTTATGCTAATCTTGACTTTAAAGATCCTTCTCCAACCATCTAACAGCCTCCTAAACCAAATTCTTCTGCAGTCACCACAGCAACAGCATAAAAAATTAAGAAGAAAAGGCCACACCAACCTGGTCAAAGATGCTGAATTAATGAATTGTAGCTTCAGCACATGTCTTCTGTATATGCAAAGTATACAATATATTATTGTAGCCCAACTGTAATACAGAATTAGTGTAATAAAGTTAATAGGAAAAACAAAATTCTAAAAATTGCGCATTACAAACTCATAAGTAACAGTAACATGCACTATAATGAGTGCTAACCTTGTTATAAGTGGTTTCCATCTGTATTGAGACATTCCTGGCATTCCTCGTAGACACAAGCTTGTAATTCATAAACAATAGTCACTCTATAGAGTTTCTATTTTAAAAGTCTGGCAGCTGTATGAACAGAGGTTTTTGAAACACCCATTTGCTGTGCAACATATCTTACAGACTTCTTTGGAGAGAGTTCAAATGATGCATCAATTTCTTAATTTTTTTCTCTGTTAGAAAATGTCCTTCTCACTTCTTAGGTTTAGTGTTTAGCGATTACATTGTGCTAAATTTATTAACCAGAAATCTGACAGTATCTCAATTTGGAATTGGAATACCAGGAAATGTCTCCTGAAACTGTCTACTACACACCTGTCTACATGATTCAGTTTTTACGTATGTATCATACATAAAAATTCTTTATTCAAGCATGAATTTTTCGATACACATTTCAAAGGGCTAATAACATGACAAAAACAGCAACAATAATAAGAATACTCTCAAGCAATTCACACACAACATAGATCTTTGAATAAGCTTTTGCTTTCGAGATGCATAATGAACAAACTCTAGTCTTTACACCATGAACAGAAGGCAGTAACTGACAGTTGACAATCACAGCTGATAAAGCATAGCCTTAAGCAAGTCATTCACTGCTAGTGAGCTACCAGAACATACCAAAGTCACTGCAGTGCAAGCAAATTATGCATACACAAGATCGTGGCCAAGACCACAAAAATAACCACTCAGTATTTCAACAATGCTCGAGTACTTCCAAAAGTCTCCTGAAAACTTAAAACAAGGAACACATTTTTCTTCCTTTGTTCTTTTTTGCATGGCATATTTTGCTTTTATTTCATTATTTGAAGTAGTGTTTAGCACCTGTTCTGACCACATATGGTACCTAAGGCGGTGGACACATTAAGCTATGAACAGGATAAATGCTGTAATGTGCAGTTCAGCCATTCGTTTTTTACATTCATTTAGTGTCATAGAATTTTCAAACTAAATGAACAACATTTGAGTACAAGCTTCACAAATAGGCAGACAATTCAAATTTTGAATTTTCAAGAAGTTAAATGTTCTTTCATATGCACCATTAGGAACAGTAAATAAAGCTCCACACTTGCTTGCTACTCTTTTGCAACATTTTTTATCGTCACAAACAAAATCTGTGAATTATCCAAGTTACCCACTATATTAATTTAGTGAACTTATTCAGAACTACTAGCTCAATTTATCAAATGTGTAACACCCACAAAAATTGTAAGCTGGGGCCAATAACTTTATTTCTTGTTTCCTAATGTGGTACGTGTACACTCTTCAAAATAAAATACAGTGGTTGACTCATGTTAGTGGTAAGGAAACAACCAAGGTTTAAACAACACAAAGAAATGATCTTCATTCTTGCAGCTATAACTTGAATGTGTTTGACTATTCATTAACACTCCATAAGTTTACATTGATTTAACAAAGTCATAATATTTTTGAAAGTCTTTGTTCTTCTTGCACTTTTAGAGTGAATTACACAGTATTTGCCTTAACAATTAGCTTAAATAGAAACACGCTCTCATCTGAATGTTTGCTATATGCTACACACATGGTACAATATAAATTTTGAATAGTACTTACAGAAGAGAATTAAAGAAATTTAGAAAAGGCTGAAAGCATGCAATTTTTTTGCCGCTACCCCATGCATCGAGCTAAAGCCACTGATCCAATAGTAGTAAATCCTTGACTGAAGCAACTTTGCTGTGCCACTCACTGCCTCGGCCGACCTGTGGAGTGAAAGACCACATGATGACAAATCGGGCAGTGCCAATGCCACTCCGAGGGGGAGCAGGCCACCATCTAGTGTTCAGGAAATGCAGCTGCTTCCAGCAGGCTCGACTGATTCCCATGCTGGTTGCGTCGTCTCGGCAGGCATAACTCATGGCTAGATCAAAAAATGCTGATGACCACTTTATTTAGCCACCACTGGCCTGGTAAGACAAGCGACTGGACATAAAAAGAGAGCCAGCAATGGCTCACATTAACATAAGAGTTAAAGGGATTAGTTATCAAATGTGGCCAAACAAGAAAACAAGTCGAATGGGGCCGCATTCAGACTGGATAAAAAATTCCCTCCATATCGGTGAAGTGTTAATGAAGCAGTGTTATAAGCTGATTTTCCAAGCATAACACATGCAAGCAACAAAATGAGATTCAGGTTGCTCATTGGGACATCAGAGAGGTTTCCACTTTCATTGCTGTTGCCTGGTTGAAGAAAAAGAGTGGTGGAGAGATACAGAGGAAGTTTTGCTCTGGTGTCCCAATTACTCTGCACATGCTAAAAATGTTGACATTTGCCTCAGAAGTATATATACTCAACCCCTGATGTTTCTGTGCTACCCCAAGTCATAAAAGTGTTTGCCAGTGGAGCAACACTTTAAACAGAAGTATGCTTTAAGGAATGTAGCATAGCATATTTGGAATCAAAACTGATGGAACTTCCTTCAATCTTATTGTGGGAAAGGAATTGTGATGCAGTGATGCAAGTAAAACGGATCACATGGATAGCTGTGACATCTGGAACTAGAGCGCAAAATGCAGATGAGTAGTTTTCAGCAGATATCTCACTGAAAAACTATCTTGAGTAAAGGTTTGAACATCTTTTGCCTCTTCCGGCTATTCATGGAGTTTATGTGAAAGTGATAGATGAATATGTAATTAAATATGCACAGCTTTCATGTGAACAGTCAGACTGATCCACAAGTTCTGCAGTTGGGTATAAAAACAATTGTGGAACACTATGAACAGTGGCTGCTGCATTTAGTGATCCTGCAGTATAAGCACGTGTGTGACATGTCTGTATCACGTGACAGACATAAGTACACATGATTCAGCTGTGCAATGTTTACCTCAATGTTCCTCTGGTGCTCCTGATTCAGAGAACTGTAATATGTATACAAGACTGTTTCAGATTGTGAGCAAATAAAAAAAGTCTCAGTTCCCCCCATATTTCCTGCATTAATTTAATGGTATGTAATCAAAATATTAAGCTTCTTCCCTCTGGATGTGAAAGCAACAAAAAGGTTTTAATGAATACGTCTTAATATTAACAAATCCTTATCACAAATTACTATTTATTCAAATCCCAAAATACAAAAATTAATGCTAATTGTAAGCAGACCAAAATAAATTTAAAAATCAGTTAACAAAATAAAGGTCACAATATATTTTATTTCTTTATGTTTTGTGGCAATTTAAATTAAAAGTTACACATTGTCTTTATTGCAGTTCAATACAATATACTTAACTTCAAAAAAATTGGCCTGTTACACAGCACTTCTTACAGTGAAATTTCAAAATAACATACCTCACTATAGAGTATATTTCACTTTTACATATAGATTCTAAACTCACGTATAAATCCCATACAATATAATGCAAAGAACTTTCATTTTTATGTATGTGTTAAATATGAACATTTCAAAATTACATATACAATTTTTATTAAATACGTTTTCTTTGATACTGTTATTTCATCTATTCTTGAACAAAAATGCCATTATATATTATGCATTAGTACATTTTTGTTTCAATTTTTAACTGCTGTCTGGAAGCAAACTGCACAGTATCTGTCACATTAAGTTCTTTGTTCTCCGAGCAAATCTATTGGGAGTACCAACAAATGCATAGCCACTTTCAGAAGCTGGCAATCTGATATTTTTGCCCAGTGATATGGTATTGGCTAAACCATAGCCTTCTTTATAAAGAAGGCTGTGGTTAAACCCAAATGCACTTCTGTTCCCAATTTTGTTTGAATCAAAGGTTTCATTTTCACTGGTTTTCATTGTTAAACACAGGAAGATAGTTAAAGCTATTAAGTCTGCATCTTGCATTTTTGCTGGTTTTTAAAGAGTTGTTTGTTAAAGCTTGCATCTTGCATTTTTGTTAATCGTTAAAGAGCTGTTTGTTTAAGTTTGTAATTTGCATTTCTTTTGAAGAACATAATTATTGTTTGCATTTTGTGTTTTTGTTGGTTAAAAAGTTGTTCGTTAAACTTTGCCTCCTGCAATTCTGTTGATCATTGACATAAGAGTTGTTTGTTAATTTTGACAACATAATGGAGGCAAAGAAAAGGAAGCAGTTTTTGATAGAACAGAAAGTTGAGCTGATAAAGAAGGTAGAAAATGGATTGAAGCAAATCGAAATAGCACATGTGCATAACATTAAACCCACCACTCTTTTGACAATACTTTGTGACAAAGAGAAAATACTTCAGGCATACGAAAGGTCAATGATTTGCCCCAACAGAAAAAAGCTTCATGTTGGTGATTTCCATCAAGTGGAAGCAGCAGTGGACACGTGGTTCAAAGATGCTAGGGCCAAAGGTGAAACAGCTTCTGGACCAATGCTCCAAGCAAAAGCAAAGGAGTTTGCAATGTTACTGGACATCAAAAACTTCCAAGCAAGTGTTGGTTGGTTTTTTCGTTTTTGCGAGAGATATGGCATTTCCTGGAAAACTGTCAGTGGAGAAGCAAGAGATGTCGGCATAGTAGCTCCTCAGGAATGGTAGGAAACATATTTGATAGATATCATTGTAAATTACAAGCCAGATGACATTTTCAATGCAAATGAAACTGCATTTTTTTTTATGAAATGCCGCCAAATAAAACAATGGCTTACAAGGGTGAGATCTGTACTGGTGGTATACAATCCAAACAGGGACTGACAACATTATTTTGTTGCAATGCCACAGGTACAAGGAAGCCGAAGCCATTCATAATAGGGCACTTTGCTAAGCCAAGGTATTTTAAAGGTTTTGCGTCTCTGCCTCAGAAATATATGGCCAACAGCAAAGCATGGATGACAAGAAGTCTGTTCACAGACTGGCTCATTGAGGTGGATAAACAGATGGGCAGAGATAAGAAAATTCTTATCATAGACAACTGCTCTGCACATAAAGTGGACTGCAGGTTAGAAAAAACATCAGGCTTGAATTCCTACCTGCTAATTGCACATTAATGTTACAGCCACTAGACTAAGGAATCATCCAGAATGTCAAAGCGCACTTTTACAAATGTCTGGTGCAATGTGTGCTTATCAATATAAAACTTAAGGTGACTACCAATGTTAATATTCTGCAAGGTATCCAGATGATAGCAGGGGCCTGGTGGAATGTGAAAGCAACTACAATTGTGAATGATTGAGGAAAAACTGGCATTCTGAATTTCCAGCCAGTTGCAGCCCCAGATGACACTGAAGTCTCTTGTGAGTTGTAGAAAGAAGTTGCAAAGGAACTGAATCTGTCATTCTCATTAACCTTTGAAGAGTATGTCCTGTCTCTATGGACGATAAGGCAGAGACAACACATCATCTTACAGAGAAGGAAATAGTGGAGTCTTTGAATGTAGCAGCCCTTCAAAATGACAATGATGACATTGCAGAGCTGAAAGTGTGTCATCTGTTGATGCATTGAAGCATACACAGCAGTTAAGGTGATATGTGGAGAAAACTGACAAGGTGCCCAGAAAACATTCTGAAGTCGCTTAGTGAGCTTGAACAGTTGTGGAAGAGAACTTATTGAAAAAGTCCAAACAAACAAACCAAAATCAATGACTTCAAAACCTGTGTGTAAAGTGGAAAATGTCATCTAAATTTTGTGCATGCGCAAGAACTTCGATAGGGCTGCAAAGATAGAATTAAAGCTACGTAAATATACATTATAATGTTCCAATTCTTCTTGCATTTGGTAAATCTGTCAATTATAAGTCGTCGGATTCTAATCAATTTTTGTATTTGCTACATTCCTTTTTCAGTATAACATACTTTTCAGAATAAAGTATAAATCTTATGATTTTCTAAAATACTTTATAAAGAGATTCTACTACATATCTTAACTTCTTCAATAAGCACGATATTTTCATCTTTCAAAAACTTTTAATAAAGTTTAAATCTTCCTCTATAAATTGATTTTAAAATTATTTTTGGATTAATCTTTCAGAGAAATTTAGAAAAAACCAACCCCACCTGTAAAGAAAATTGACAAAAGTATGTCTGTTATGAAATGTGTATTAATAAATGTCTTATAAAACTTTTGTTCTTAAGGCATGTTTTTCATAAACATTTTACTCCTCTTATGTTTTCTCAACTGAATGATTTGTTCAAAACTGATATTTCAAACTCCTGGTGTCCACGACGCTGTAATTTATTTGCAAAAATGTACTGTAAATATTAGTCTGTTACAGTAAATATTACTGTAAATGTTAGTCACTATGTCATATTAAAGAATTTATTAGTAAACTACAGAATTCTCAGAGACTCTGCTGGATAGAAAATATTCAAAGGTGCAAACTAAAGTTAACAAGGTGATCTGTACAAAGTCGTGAAGTTAGGGTATATCCTTCCATCAGTATAAACGTGTACATGACTACACTGCTTCTTTGTAGTTCCACCAAAACTTTCTGACTGGTCATTCAATTAGTTGCACTTCTGACATATTGATTTGCATGTTGCAAACAGAAAGTGATACCTCTGTGGAGGAAAATTTGTATTATTTCTAGGTGCTATCATGAGGATGAATACCACACACTACATTTTCCAAGTCAATGGCAGACCTCCGTTTGCAGGTCCCAAACAGGAACCCTATTTATTTTAAATGACTACATAACTTTTATAATACTGGAAGAGTAGTGGTAATTTGGTAAGGGAGAATAACAAAGTTATATTTCATGGTAAACTTACATATCAACTATTTTGATATATCTTATTCTCTAGGCCATCTGAGGACCCCAACACATCTCCCCCTTGACCCCATGGGCGACCATCAAAAGCTCTTAAATGCTGAATTATCCCCAAATGTAAAAGTCTTAACACTGACAACTATCATTGCAAGTTATCCTTGGAAAATGCATACTGGTATATCCGAGATTCTGAAGTAACTGCTACTTTCATGCATTCAGCTTTATTCATTTAAAGGTCCAAAATTTTTCTTCAATTTCTGCTTTTTATTTGACTTTAAAATTGTACACATTTAAAGCTTCATAAAAGGAATAGCATGTTATAAGTTTGTATCGTTTTATTGTTTTACTTTATTGAAGTAGTAGGGTGTGTCTTTCAGTAGCTAAAAAAACTGCTACAAAAATATTTTAGTGTGTATAGGAAATAAAAAAATTATATTCTGTCATTTTTTAATATTGTATATAGCAATGATACTAATACACAACTGCCGAGGTAAACATAATCTGTAATAAAAGCAGACTAGAAAACTCACTGTGTTATAAAAGGTTATATATAGGGATTGAAAAATTTTGTTTAAACGATAACTCTGAAAACATTAAAATCACGAAAGCATCATGAGAATACATTTTGGGCATCCAAAAGCAACAGAATTTGCCAATTTTAGATTGCAAAATTTGGGTTTTTATGCAAAATGTCTTTTTTGGCAATTTTCCAACAGTGAGATTTATTCAAGAAAAAAAACGATAAAATCTATGACTTATTAGTCACTTTACCAAATGACTAATAGTCAAATTCAAATTTGGCACTTATATTGTACTAGAAATATTTTCTGGGAGATTAATGAAGTATTTGGCTATTTTGTGACGCACTCAATCGTTGGTAACCTTGTGCCCAATTTCTTCATTGGTGGATATTTTGCACTTGGAATCAGTGTTGCCATATTTATCAATATTTCGCTAAGGCACTTATAATTAGCCTCAGTGACAAACTTCATAAAATATAATTAACCACTCTTCCACCGATTTTTAGATTTCTTTACATTTTTATTTCTTTTAAGTTTAATGATTCAACTTATGTCAGGGCTTGAAGAGGCTTTGAGATTCCAGTTTATGACCGAGTCATCTAATGACACATATGTGAAAGATGCTAAGTCCACGATTCTCACAGGTTAGGATTGCCAATGGTTGGTACACACATATTAACCGAAAACTATATTCATTGTTATTTTCAAGGAATTCTGCAGTGTATTCCAATTCTGACCTCGCCACTTGCACACTATGGCAGTATATGGCACAGGACAAACTCTCTGAATAGAGAGACGTTTGACCCGATCCATTGCTAATCAGTTTTCCCTCACCACATGAAAGGAATGTTCATGCTGCATTTCCCACTCCTCTGGACATGTACACAGCATGCTGCTTTCTATGTGAGTTCCTGAACTAGCATAACACTCGAGTATTAGCACAATGAGTGATCGGCTTGTTGGGTGGAAAACCTTTCAGCTTGAAGAGTGTTGTGAACGTATCTCCTTTCAACTCTTGGTAATACAGAGATAAAATAAACAAATAAATAAAAATCTGAAAAGATTCCATCCCAGTACCTAATTTCTTACATTGGAACGTGTTTTCCAAAATCTTACATTTATTAATTAACAAATAAAATACGAGGGCTGATCAACAAAGACAGACTGATTTTTTCCTGTAGCTTCCATGATAGTTTCATATCTGTAACATTAATATTTGAAAAGAGCGGGTTTTTATGTATAATGTTGGTAGGCGGCAGCACTCTCGTATTGGTAGGTTGGTAGTAATGCTCTATTTTGTAGACCCTACGTGCATTTCGCATACCAGACAATGGAGGTGACGCGAAAGATGACGCGAGAGGAGCAGTACAGCGCAATCAAATTCTGTTTTCGTTTAAACCATACAGCCACCGAAACTTATGAAAAGCTGAAGCAAGCGTACAGTGAAGATGCACTACCTCATGCAACAGTGTTTAGGTGGTTCAAGGACTTCAAAGAAGGCCGACTTGTCAGTGTTAAGCAAGGTGGGCCTGGTGTTTCGGCTTCTGCTGTGACTGAAGTCAACATCAACACAGCTGCTGTGATTGTCCGAGAGGATCGGCGTATAACATTACGCAACCTCAGTGAAGTGTTGAGAATTTCATATGGCAGTGTGTTTACAATTATGCACGACCATCTCCATATGACCCGAGTTTGTGCTCGTTGGGTGCCACGTCTGTTGACTCCCGAACAAAAGGCTGTGCGAATGGAGACAAGCCGTGAGGTGCTGCGTCTCTTTGCTGATGGAGGGGATGCATTTTTTAAATCGATTATCACCGGTGATGAGTCATGGCTGCATCATTATGATTCTGAAGGAAAACAAGCCAGTGATGGTGATCACATTTTTTGACTGTAATGAAATGATTTACCAGCATGCAGTTCCCCCTCACTCTACTGTTACAGCAGCATACTACACATCAGTATTGGCTACACTGAGGAAGCACATTGCAAAGAAACGACCAGAGCTTTCTCGGATTGGGTGGCGACTTCATCATGACAATGCACGGCCTCATGTCGCAAATCAAGTTATGCAGTTTCTGGCTCGATTCAACATTACCTGTGTGCTACATCCACCTTATAGCCCTGATCTTGCACCCTGTGACTTTTTTTATTCCCATCACTAAAGGCAAAGCTTAGGGGTATTCGATTTGAGAACTCTGAAGCAGTGCTCAAGAAAAGTGAGGCGATTCTCAAGGACCTGACAAAGAATGGTCTGCAGCACGTGTTCAAGGACTGGCAGAGACGCTATAAAAAGTGCATTGAAGTAGGAGGGGACTACTTTGAAAAATATCATGTAAACATTGAATTGGAGTAATAAACATCTGTGAAAAAAAAATCAGTCTCAGTCTTTGTTGATCAGCCCTCGTACATCCAAAACCAACAACGTTGGCCAGATATCTTAAAACTAGAAAAGAAAGAAAAACATATAAAAATAAAATAAGAAAAAAACTACATTAAAATCTACATAGAGATAATTTGTATGTCTGTATGCATCTGCATATTCTCTCTCTCTTTCCTGCTCCAATTACTGTGAGCAGTGGGAACTTTGTCATATGAGGAGTCACTAGCTGCAACTATGCAATTATTCTTGGTTCTATCCCAGAATGGCTTTACTGTGAATTATACACTCAATCCGGGTCCCCTCCATTTATGCCTTTTACCCATTTCTTGCACACCACGTTAACCTCGCCTCCTAGGTAGTTTAATTTTTATAGTTTCTTCTTCTTTCTCTGATTTTATGTGCAAACGATGTGGCATCAGAAATCCATATTGCACACTGTTGTTGTTGCTTTGCCATTTCTATACTTTTGCATATTTCCTTATTCTGTAATGCTTTTTATGTGCATACATTTGTTGTTGTTTGATAAGGTGTTTTTCTCATTAACTGTGCAAATTAACCTTAGCATTTCTTTTTGTGGCAAACCGAAGAATGGCAATATCATCAGTAAGTGCTCCTGAAAGAACTTAGGAATTTGAGTCAGACGGCTTATACTACTAACACAAGTCAGTGGTATTGTGTATATACTTTAACTGCCAAGTCACATGGGACTACCACGACACAGTACTGAAGCATACTCAAAGTGAAGGACATTGAGACAGAAAGAGTAAGTACGTGTCTGAAAGTGCCAAGCAACAGTTATCACTTGGCACAAGTTCTGAAGCCGCTAAAAAAAAGAAGAGTGATCAGGACTATCTGGCCCAGAGAACAGTACAAACTTTTATAAAGGCAAAGTTGGATAATAAGGATATACAGAAGTAAATGAATGAATTTATGGAAGGTAAATCATTGTAACTGCACTATCCATACAGGTTTATGTTGAAGTCTTTATATGCTTATTTGTGAAGAGAGATCTCTAACTTGGTTCTTAATTTCATTTCAGGAGCTGGAGACATTCCCTGAATCAAGGTACCACAGAAGAAATATGTTCCAAGTGTGCAAGAGAAGAGACAAATTCCATAAAGGAACAACTGTTCAGCAAAAGCGTGGACATTTTGGCAGATGAGACAAGAGAGGACACTTTGTTTTTGCAATTTCATTCAAAATCATTGATAGTCATGACCTTACTAAGATTTTTCTTGCAAGTCTAACTTTAGAGAGAGCAGATTCTTCAATGTATACATGCTATGATAAGTATCTTCAACAAGTACTGAACAAAGTATGATAATGTAAGGTCTACTGTTTCTGATCGTACCCAATATATGACCGAGTGTATTGATTCATTGAAGGTGATCATTGGGGACTGCTTAATTAATGTTCAGTGTTGGACTCAAAAAGCTAAATCTCGTGGGCAACATTTTCAGTATAGAGCTGGAGAAACTTAATAATGTTGTGGCTAGCTTGAAGAGTGCGTTCTTGGACACAAGGAAGAGGAAACATCAGTAGAGCCAGTTTTTGCATGTCAAGCAAAAACAACCTAAACTAAATCCTCTTCCTATTCAGACTCTTTCAGTCCATAGATTATGTTGCAAATTATTTGGAGGCCATTGTCAAATTCTTCTGAATTGATGAAATGAAGACAATGCTAGAATTGGGTACAAATTCACTTTCAAAACCTTGCATCAACACTGTCAAAGTTGAAGTAATGTTTGTTATGGAATGTGCTCATGACCTCATAGCACTTGTACAGCATCTTGAGGGATCCAAATTTCTTACTACCCATGATTTATACTCAAGGTGGAACAAAATTTCAAGTTGATTAACCAGGATATTTTTTAAAATGAAACAAGTAATCTTTTAGACACTGTTGACAACCAGCTTCTTCAAGCAGAAGTTTAAACGTTCTCTGGTGCAAGTATGCTTGTGTCTTCAAAATAAAACACTCAGAACTTTTAAGCCATGATCCCTCAAAGCTTAAGTTCACAATGCTGAACAAATCTTTAAATCCTATCCTTATGATAAATGCTGTAAATGAAGGTCTTGCAAAGGCCTTGTTAACTGCTGCTTCTAGAATTCGTTCACACAGTGTTTCCAAAATTTTTAAAGCCTACAAACAGCTGTAAGATACAGTCAGCTTGCAGTTTTTGAAAGCCTACAAACAGTATGGATTCCTTGTTCCAACATGGATAGTGAATGATTATTTTCGAAGTACCCTGAGATTCTGGCTTACCTCAGGCACAATCTAAGCAAAGAAAATTTGGAACTTATGACTATGCTATCATTTGAAGTTTGAGGTGCAACTCAGTGACGCAGTTGTTAAAAGTATTGTTAAATGTGCTGCATTAAGGATACATTTTATAGTACTTGAGTGACTGATAGAACTACAATTAATACATAATGTTGTTGCATCTGCCAAACCTGCTATGTGGAGATTTCTCATAAAATCAATTATGTGGCTTAAAAGAAGCAGAAAACTGCCACAGATTGACTGTAAAAAGCAGCTATGTGCATATGAAACAGTTTTTGTGATACTAAGGAAACAACAGTCTGTTCATGTGCTGCCACTTAACATTGCACCTTCAAAATCAGCTGCGTGTTCCTTTGTCCATATAGTGGATTTTTGTCTTTCTTTTGCACCTAATGGAACACATAGCACCTCACACATGACAAAGTTATAGCAATAATTAAACAGATTGTCACCAACAATGAAATCCAATGGCTTTTTTTACCGACACACTAAAAGGTATTGTTCAGTCAGTATAGCAAGCAGAGGAGAGAGGCCTTATGAAATTAGCTTTGGAATCTTGGGCAGAAACCGATCAAAATGCCAGTGAAAGCACATTTCTGTCAGAGGAGTTTACCAATAGGTAAGTCTGATTAGGGCAAAAAGAGGACATATGGCTGTGTAGCAATTGACGCCATTTCCAGATGATGGGCATTTGAGACAAAAGGATACACGTATTTCAACTTTTAAGACTTGATTTAATTCAGTTTCATTTTAATTCTTGTAAGCAACAGTAAACAATTGTACTACATTATGAATAATTTTTGTTTAAAGTATTATATATTTTCATAAATATTCCATTTTAGAATAACTTTTCCTTCATGTGCCTTTTTGCAGAAGCCAAATTGATTTTTTTAACTTCAGCAACAAGGAAAAATGAAATTTGAGGTCTAATACTATAGCAACATTGTGTAACTAAAAAAGTTATTGCATTTTCACAATACCATTTGTTTCATAAAGTACCTACTAAGATTGATTTTTTGTGAGAAGTTTCCGACAAAGATGTACAACATCACAGGTCCATCCTTTGGAAATTATTTCAGACATGTAATGTCTCTTTCGTCCATTTTTCTTGAAAACCAATTTATATCCTGTAAATGCAATTTTTCACTCAAGAAAGAGCAGAAAACATGATATTCAAATACATGTTAGGTTTCCACTGTAAAATCACCCACAACACCTAGCTACATTCAAAAGTTCTACAGTATTTCAAATGCCAATAACCGGACTGCATCTTTATAAATACAACCCTCTCCTCCTTTCGTTTTCCCCAATCATGACTACATAATCTAACACCAAGGCCCAGTTACTGATAGAATTTCTGATGAATGATTCACTGGAGAATTAAATTTGCCAGTTACAGACACCATCAATGTTGAAACAAAACCACTGAAGATGACTTAAACAGCAGTGTCATGAAAGAAGGTGGTGGTCTAGATAATGATTTTCTTTAGAGGATATGGATAATGTTGTGAATGTTATGAGTGCAGATATAAATTACCCCACATCAATATGAGCAAGAACAGACAGCAGTGAAGGAAGAAATTGGTTCCATTGTTTCTGCTGCAAGAGAAACCACTGATTCACAGAAGATACGATACGTGCGCCTAAGCCAAAAAGATGTACTAGAAAACATAACAAGCATTTAAGATTAAATGGGAATCAATACCAAGGAATGTAATGAGTGGATCACAACTATGCTGAAATTGTATGACCTGAGAGAAAAATACCTTCTCAAACATGTCAGCACAAAGAAAGCAAATCAGCTCTAAGTTTCAGATGTAATGAGATCAATGTAACTGCAAGACAAAGCATTCATAAAAAGTTGTGGTCTTTAAACGACTGGAACCAGAAAAAGACATTTGTAAATGGGCTTATTGCATTTAGACCAATATTTAATAGAAGAACCGGCAACAGATTAAGTTATTAAGCAGCAAGGTTATGACTGTTAGCCACAACGGAAGATGGCAAAGTCAGGATATGTAGAAACTTTTTTCTATATACTGCTGGCCTAAAACAAGGTGCTTTTGCTACATTGTTTAAAAAGTTCAACCATGATAAAGAAAGAACTGAAGATATGGTTCCAATGAAAAGTACAACACAACATGGTGACAGAACTCCTAAAAAGAAACTGAAATCTGATTCTGTAAAAATATGGTTAAAATTAATTCTGAAGATGCTGAGCCATTATTGTAAAGCATCGAGTACCAGAGTCTACGCTGAATCAAATTTCAGATCAATTTGTCACAGGCAGCATGAATCTTTAAGCTGAGAAACGATCAGTGTGTGATACCTATGCCTGTTACAGAATAGGCAACATATCACAAGATGACTATAACCTTCACATACACCTGAAAGCAGCAGCTTACAGAGCAAAAGATAATGCCATGTCCTCTGCCTCTGATAGCACTCTGGTTGTTATGATGGATATGCAGAGTACTTTGGTTTACCCAAAACTGTTAATTAACAAGCAACATTACAGCCAAAAATTCCAGATAGATAATTTCAGCCTATATGTATAAATAATGATGTGCATTTTTACGTATAGCACGAAGATGAGGTGAGTGTTTCTGCTAATGAGCTCACCTCATGCATAATTGGTTTTTTAAAAGAAGAATCTGAATTACATTAAGTTCCTTCTTATTTCAGATGTATGCCCTTATCAAAATAAAAACACATTACTGGCTAGTGAGTTATCAGATCTCTCCAAGCAACACAATTTGGAAGTTGGGCAAATAATTCTTTATAAAAAAAAAAAAAAAAAAAAAAAAATATATATATATATATATATATATATATATATATATATATAAAAAACCAACAACAACACACAGTGATTACGGTGGACAGTGTCCACTCCACTTTAGAATGTCTATTGCTCTGCCTATTTACACTTCTGCTCATTATGTAAGTAAACTGGAGGACTCGAGAAATAACAAAATTAATCTCCATCCACACTTAATAAACTATGTCGATTATTCATTTTTTAAAAACTTTTGAAGTGCAATCCAACCACTTTCCCTCAATTATGCCTGGCACAAAAGCTGGAGATCCAAAAGTCATCAACATTAAAGGACTGCTTTTTAAAGAAGTAATGTTTTCTACAAGATTGATTATGGCAACAATTGGCAACCTTTTTCACAATGCCAAAAGAGATTTAATACAGGTGAGCCTATTAATCTACACAATGCACCCATAAAAGTCGACAAGTCAAAGTTTGACACTGCAGACTTTGAAACCATTTCAGCATAAAGACTTGAATGAATGAAATTTGTCATTAATCACGTACAATATCAACTTTCCTTCCTTTTTTTTTTTCGTTAGACACCTTTAACTAATTTCTGTGCTTAAGAAGTTTGTTTGTTTGTTTGTTCCTTTGGACGTTATACACGCTAACACCCTGGTTATTGGTGTATAAGAATCCTGTTTAATTAATGCAAATTAACTAATCCTATTCCCTCCTTATTTTAATTTCTTCCTCCTTTCATTAACTGACAGTTCTATATCATTTCTCATGTCCTTTCTTACTCTCTCTAATCCTGTACCCTTTATTTCCTTTGTTCCAAGTTCCTGTCCCTTGTAATAAACTCTTGTATTCCCCTGGTACCCTGCCTTTCATTTTCTTTTTCACTCTGTGTTTTCCAAAATACTCATAACCCTCCATGTATATCATTGTGTTTTCGGTTAACCAAGTTTCCACCATTGCTATAGATCACCTCATATCCACACTTGAGCCAATTCCCCTTTATTAATTTTGACTAATAAACCTTCCACATTCCAGCAACCACCGCCAGACTCATCCTATGCTGAATCGGTTCCATTTTGTCTAAATTGTTGTAGGTTTGCTTTCATTCTTGTTAGCCTCCCCTCCTGTTGTGTCTGAATCCTCTTGTGGTCTTTTACTATTAAGATACTGTCTTCGGGTGTTGACACTACACTTATACCTTCTCCGTCTTTCCATACATCAAATCCTGCTGACGCTGCTAATACGTTACTCCTTGCTTCATCTACCAGCTGTTTCTGTGGGCTGACCTTCTTCAATGGTGATGTCACCTCCCTGGTTGGTTCACTGCTCTCCCGGTCCTTCCCTTGTGGCACACTTACTTCTTCTCTCCTCCTTTCCTCTCTTCTACTGTAGTTCCTTGACCTTGGTGCTGAGTGAAGGGAATTCCATCAATGTATAATTGCAAGCCTTGCATGAAAGCTCTCCTTGCTTTTTTCAGCTTTTTTAGTAATTCATGTCTTATTTCTCATTCTTTTTTCCCGTAGCATAAAGACTTATCATTGCTGTTATGATAATTTGAGTCACTAAATTAAATTCTAAAGACAGTTTTATACTACAATTGTTATTTTTCAAATAAATACACAGTGGGGTGTATGCATAGGCACTGAACAGAAGTTACAAGTGTTCATGCATCCAAAAATATGATTTCTAATTAATCAGCCGGAATTTTGACAACCAGTTATGCAAAATGTAGGAAATTTTGTGTTGGCCCAACAAATGCAATTTTTGTAACATATTAGTGTTAATTGTACTGATATACTATTAATAAAATAGGACTTCTTATAGTCATGGTTTCTTAAAGAGCTTACTCAGCTATGTACTTCAACAGTCACAATCCGTATGTACCTATTTAATATAAATCAAACAAATTTAAAGTTTTTTGCACATTAACAGGATCTAAAATATTATTATTATTATTATTATTATTATTATTATTATTATTATTATTATTATTATTATTATAATTGAATGTATACATATTTTTGTAAAATGCACACATGTTCCTAAGTCTTCAATTGCAGTTCTGATAGTATTTTTTTTCTTCCTCCTGTAAAATTAGTGAAATATCCAAAGTGGTTTTTACAGCCAGGTTGATAATAAGTAAAATCGTATCATAATTCCTAATACTTTCCACTTGTGTAAAAATAAATGTAGTGCTGGTTTTCATGACTTGGTATACATGAAGTGTCTGTATTTAAAATTAACTTCTTAAGCCAGGTTCCGATTGCTGTATCATCCTCTCCTGTGGCTCCCTACGGCGATAGTTGCAAGAAGCAACTAATTAGGTCCCTTCCCTTAAGGATTTCTACGTTCATTACTCAGTGGCTATTTTTCATGATGAAAATCTCCCATATGGTTAATTCACAGAGTTAGTCTATGGCTTTGAGTAAAGTACTATAAGTACTCTGAATCTTAAGGCCACTGTTCCAAAAATGTGATGCTACATATTTGTCCACTTTTTTGTATTTAATATTTCTGAGTGTGTTCTTTTAGCCTGACTTTAATCTTCAAAATCCACTTGATAAACAAATGTGTGATCTATTTTGTGGAGGAATTTCTTCTTGGTTTGATTTCAGCATGCTCTTAATGGAGAATCTACTGTATGGTGCCAGTGTGATGTTAAATGCATTGAAAATGTTTTTGAATTTTTTGTTGGCCCATGGGTGGTATGCAAGTCTTTACTTCCTTAGTACTATCTAAACTACTTGCTTGCATGGATTCCTTCTGTTTACCGAAGTTAGCTATTTTCTTGCTCACTAAGTCTCTCTTAAATCCATTATTCATTGCAATTTCCAAGAGTTTTTGGTACTCTTTTATTATATTCAGATTATTTAGGGGGATACTTACAAATCTAGATGTTAAACAATCAATAACTGAACGTTTTTTTGTGGAGTTGGATTAAGGCCATTTGCCTTAACAAAGTAGTCCATCTGTATTTCCTTTCAAGTGTTGCAGTTGGTCAGCAATAGAGCTTCTCTTGCAAACCACTAGATCATCTAGTCCTATGGAGTGCTCTGCTGCAAAGGATAATTTTGAAAAATGCTTACATTTATCCAAGAGTTACAATTAATATAGATGGCAGTTTCTTGATATTCTGGAAGCAATGTGTTTTCTTTTATATACCAATTACAATCAGTGGAGATTTGTCACTTTCATTGACATTATGTCATAATGAAAGGCTCTACCAGCACATCGTGGTGATGTTCTCTTTTCTACATTTAAATTTTACCCAATCAATCCATCCTTTCAAAGCATTTAAATTATTGATTCCTAGCTGAGTTGCTAGGTACAAATCTGTCCGAGCACAGTACCATTCATGTATAAATTGTTTGTGGGTCTTTTTCAGCATTAGCCAAGCACAAACTCCAATTCTTGTATAAAGGATTGCTTTTACATCTTGCAAAACCACTTATATGCATATATGCTTTCTCAGCTGCAACATGATTTCTGACAATTGTATTCAGAATAGAACTGAGTGAGGTGGTGCTGTAGTAACATGAGCAACTTGGATTTGAGAGGTCTTGGGTACAAACCCCCGGGGCCAACTAGCCTGACCAAAGGGTTTTACGTGGTTATCCTCCGTCACTAGGCAAGTGCTGGGTTGGATAATTTGATCCACATACTTTACTATCATCCCCTTCATCACTACTTTTCAACTCCTTCACCACCATACCAGGCATATCCATCCTGAGTATGCTATGATCCAAAGTTTGCTTGCTCCTCCACAGGCTACTGATCCAAGCCATTGGCCTGCACGTCCTTCAGAGGGTAATCTGAAGAAGTATTCAGAGTAGAAATGCATATATTGAGTTGTGATGCCAAATCCAAGCATGTTCCATTATTTGCAATATAATGATTTAAAATAACCAATTTTTTGACTTAAGGAACATACTTTCCACTCTTTACACATATGAGCATTCATTCTTCAAAATCTAACTATAGATTAATTATGACACAGAGTGATTTACTTTAGCAAAGCACCAAATTGAATGCAGTGGCAACAAAACAGCTTAATAGCATAATCTGGTGGTACTTTTGAGTAACTTTACAAGGAGAAATCCACACTTGGTTCCCTAAGCAAGGCACAATTATAGCATAAACAGCTTGTCAATGTGGAGGGAAACTGTTTGAGTGTGTACATGCAGAATTATGCCAAAGGAAACACTGATTAGCAAACCAATAGTAGTAGTGCAACGGCAGTTGTTGTTGATTGCACAGAAGATATGCAAAATGACTGATGCATTGCTTTCATCACATAAGAGAATTCCAGGGAACAGCTAAAACAAAAGCATATTGATAAACAAGTGCTAAAATCCATGAAACTGAAGGAAATTTATACTTACTGCTTTTATTTTCTCCTGTAGTGAAAGAACAGTTTCCAGAAATTTCATGTTAAATACAGGACCAAAAACAACTGGGCCATCTGAAGTGTTGTGTGTAATCTGGAGAAAAAAGGAGGAAGAAACGAAAAAGCTTAGTTACCATTTACAGAAAAGTATATTCAAACAAATATTATTAAGAAACAACTAAGTACTTACACTTGGCAATCCAATAGCTCGGATAATAATTTGCTCTGTACGGTAGAAAGGTTCAAAGTGACTGTCAAAGTACTCTCGCTCAACTCGAGATCTGCTTGATGGTGAAGCCCAGAGTTCAACAGGATTGGTTGTTACATTTAAGTACTTAATTCCATGACCGAGACCAATGACCACATTAAAACCAATAAACAATACAAGATAGGGATGACGAGCACAACCTGTGAAGAAAGCAAACACAGAAATGTTGTATTCATAACTGCCAGACTGAGTAATACACCTTAACAGTGATGAGAAATAGACCTAAATGTTCTTAACTTGTTTGCATAAACTAACAGGTTAGGGAATAAAATGCCTGGCCTACCGGTCTCTAGTAGGGGCTACTTAATGACAAACTCCTACTAGCATTTATACTGACTTTTGTAACATCTTCATTGCTAGACATAGAATACACCTTGCAATTATTCTTTTTTCCGACACCAACAGTATGAATTTATAGTACTTTGCTACACAATGCCACATTATCCAAAACATATGAGAAAACATTTCTTATGCAAAGCATCCTTCCCCCCACCCCCACATAAAAAGAGACTTTCTTGCAAGTGGGCAGCCAGTACTTCTTTTGTCTTTTGTATGCAATTTAATTTTTGGGAAATCTGTTAGCTTGCATTCCTTTGATTATACCAGTTATACTATTTATTTCAATACATATTCAGAATTTTTCAATATTCATAATTTTTATGTCATTATAAAGTATTGCTTTTCTTTTTCTATACATTCTATTTGTTGTCCAATTTTGAATTTATTAAGCTAAAAAGGGGGAGGCTTCTTTTGTAATCATCATGCAGTGTTACCAGAGTGTATTCATGTTATACTCGTGGTGAATACAATGATCACTTTTTGATAATTAAGTTTACATGCAGACTGTATGTATGCAAAATCTGGAGAGGTAAATCAGATTTTAATTCAATAGTTATAGCGTGGTTAACTTGAATGTCCAGAAACTAAAAAGTACATGCAACACTGTAGTAACTGTGTTTAAGGTATGATATCCCTTAAGTATTTGAGATCTCCTTGAAGGTTTATCACAGGAAATTTAATGCACATTCAGCTATCACCTTGGCAGTTTAAAATTTGCATTGAAAGCAGATGATCTGCAACTTAAATCCAGCTGTGGTTTATGGTTTTGAGATACAAATCAATATGCCCTAACTTCAGCATTGCCATTGTACAGCAAAATTCTGAACCCACCCATTCTGTTTCGATAACATAAAAGTCTTGGATAAAATTTCAGATAGCTACAGGGCTTTGAAAAAAAGCTGTATATCCCAAATTTTGTGAATGTAAAACATACAAATCATTTCTGTCACACAAGTGTGCTACAGGCTTATGACAAGGAACATCCGAAATATTCCAAAATATTTTGCATAAGAAAGAATGAGCTAACAATTATGCTTCTTATATGGATCACAACAGTAAATGTCCTCTGTGGTTTAGAGGTTCCGTGCTAGCCTTTAGTTCCCGAGGTCGGGTTCTAACCCGGCAGAAGGCGATGGATTTTTTCGGGCATAAAAATCTTTAGCATGGCTTTGTTTGGATGGGAAGTAAAGGCATGGTACCATGTTGTAGATTTACGACATGTAAAAGAACCTCAAGCCTGGTAGAGAGGTCTCTGAGCAAAATTTCCGGTCTTTCATGCCCAATATAGAATGGGAAATAGGATGAAAGAAAGGAAGGAAAGAGAGAGAGAGAGAGAGAGAGAGAGAGAGAGAAAGAGACAAGGAAAGAAAGAAATAGAAAGAAAGAACGAAAGAAAGAAAGAAAGAAAGAAAGAAAGAAAGAAAGAAAGAAAGAGAGAAAGAAAGAAAGAAAGAAAGAAAGAAAGGCTCGAACAATGTCAAACCTGAGATAGAAAATGCAGGATTGCAGCTTTAATATTCCATGTCTAAGGAAACCTGGATTACAAACTGAACTTGAACAGTAAAAGCCAATACCTAGCATGAAGATCTATGGTGTAATGTTTTAGAAGTTAAGGGTGAATTCCACTAGGCAGTACATCCACATTGAATCAAAGCGCCTATGAATACTGTTCCAGTATCTATCTTTTCAACAAAATGTATAGTTCCTGCCACATCTAATGGCATAGTTACAATGAGAATCATTATACAAACAAAATCTGCCTCCCAAGCATTATTTTCTCCACTTAAGAGTTTCTGCTGCCAGCTATTAGCAGTCAACTTATATTTCTACCTGGTCCCAATGCATCAACCACCGAGTACAATAAAGCACAATAATATTACCTCTGAAGAAATACAGAAAATCATATGAATGAGGGAAAATTAAAACAGTATTCTTAATGCCTACACACAGTTTGCGTGAAAGAACTATCTTCAAAAGCATGAAATAGTATAGTTTTGAAATTGACAAAAGCTCTAAGCATCATATGGTGATAAACTACCATTCAATAACATACTTCCCACCTTCCTGCAACTGAAACCAGCAAAGTGTAACACTTTTGCAATGACAAGAAATTTAGAATGCATAAAGTGTTCAGCACAGTAAATGTACAAAAATTACATGTAATACAAGCCACAATTACTATGAGAGAGGTAGAGGTAGATTATCAGATTAATAATGTAAAAAGAAAGAAGGTTTCTGGTATAGAATGGAATTCCAGAACAGTATTGGAAAATGTATGGGAAAATAGAAATCTGAGGTTATTAACATAGCTGTTAATCATGATTAAAGAGGAGGATGAGGAGGAGGAAATACCAGAGAGCTGGAAAGTGAACATGATTGTACCTTTACATAAAGGGAAAGGCAATTTAAATAATCCAAATAATTATCAAGGAATTAGTTTGTTATCCATCTTAGGTACAATATGCACCCATACACTAGCAGGAAGATTGAATGATTGGGTTGAAACTGAAGAAAATTATCAGAATTTCAAGTTGGTTTCAGAAAAGGAAGAATATAAAACATGATAATTCACATCATAGTATGCAAATGCATAAAGGACAAAAGGAGTAGGGTATGTGTGTATATATATTATTCTTTGCAGATCTTCAGAAGGTATTTGACACAGTAAATATGGATGCATTTGTATACAAACTGGAAAGTGAGGGAGTCAGTATAATTCTATTCAAGGACTTAAAAAATTATACAAAGGAATCAAGTTTTATGTCGGATGCAAAAGTAATAGAACTACCTATTGTTTGGAAAAAAATATAAGTTTAGGCTAGGTTATAAACTAAGCCCAATTTTTTTTAATGTATTTATAGATCATATTTTAGATAGGATTTTAAAAAAATAATAGGCATTGTCCAATTACTAGAAAGAAGAAAATAGCAGGATTACTTTTTGCAGATTATCTTGTAGCATGAGCAATAACTGTGATAGGACTTCAACACTCTATAGATGAAATTGTTAAGACACTGTGCAGAATGGGGGTTAAGGTTAAACAGCAAAAAATCAAAGATAATAGTGTTTTAAAAAGGATCAAAACTAAGGAAAGACGAGAGGTGGTATATTAATGGGGACCCAATAGAAGTAGTGAAATAAATTGATTTGGGGGCAAGGTTTTCAAGCAATGGAAGGTGGGAGGCAATGTCTAAATGTGCAGAAATGAAAGGCAAATTAGCTATGGAAGCTGTTAGAACACGTTTGTACGAAGTTCTAACATTGCCAATCACCTTGCTACTAAGATTATATGAGGCAATAGTAGAGTGAAAGATGATGTATGGAAAAGAAATCTGGGGAATTTCCAAGGGAGGGTTAAAGATAAATATTGTGATGCAGCTATGGGCCTCTTTTATGGGAGAAAGCGCAGATCAACCGACTGGCCTAGGAAGAAATAACCTGCTATCACCCAACATAAACACCAGAAGTGTTATCCAGAGATAACAGGATTGTTCAGAAATTTTCTCTTTCCCCCTACCTCCTGAACATTCTAAAATGTTCTGTGCAAAATTCCAGCAGCTATATTAGCCAGTGTGTTTGCAAGCACATTTCTGGTGTGACAAAATGTGCTTTCAGTGAGTTTGGAACAACTGTTGCGACATGCAGTGAGTGCTGCCAATGCAAAAGATTAGAATGGTCTTGTGTTCAACTCCCCAGCGGGTGAAATGTCTGGAAGAAGAGGCTACATCAAGAAGAAAGTGAAGTGACAGTGAAAATTGGACAGTCATAATATGGTATACAGCACGTTTTGTACGGAAGTTCTGAGTTTATTAAAATGTTCACCATGAGAAGTGAGTTTGATAGAACTAAGAAGAGGAGGAAGGAAAAACAACAGAATTTTTAAATGTTGGTTCAGATGTTTAAAATTAGAGAACAGCAATATATATGTGCCAAGAGGATAGCAATTATTTCATAGGGTGGGCACTGCTTTGGCCCTGGCCATTGTATAGTGGTCTACCCTTGTTACATTAATTGTATAATATGCACTACTACAAAAATATCTGTTACATTTCTGTTCCAAATACTGAAAATTCTGTTGTATGCATAATATGCTCTAGCAATTTCCTCAACTTTTATTTTCAATTGACCAAAACTATTTCTTTTCAACTTTGTACAAAAACTAAGCCTTATTTGCTTCTTGTTATCAAATATTTTCTTTACTGCCACCACATTTTTAAATCTGCTACATTTTCCCAAAACAAATTCCTTTCCCTATTTCTTGGCATTCAAATAAAATGTGATTTGCATCTTCTGTTAGCTCCTACATCCCACTCAACTGCTTTCCTAAAACCTTTTATTCTTAATTCCTTGTCTGAACAAGCTATCCCTTCTCTCTCCATCTATGTACATTTCTTTCTGGTAGACTTACTTTCTTTCTTTCAAAACTCTCAGAGAGCTCTTCTCTCTTATTAAAACCCACACACTCTGTCTATCTGTATCCTCTAATCTACTTTTAACACTTTTCCAATATCCTTTTGTCATACTATTTTTATTGATCCATATGTTCCTCATACCATTTTTGTTAAGTTGTTTATCCGAGAAATACAGCTTGATGACTTTAGATGCTGTTCCTGGTATTCTAAAAAGGTTTTTAAAACATGATCCTATAAGAGCTACCACTACTTTAATAGTATTTCCATAATCAATCCTTTGGTACTTAACTTCCCTATCTTTAACAATACTCCTAATTGGCTGTATTCAAAGGCACATCTATTATTCCCTAATAAAACATTTTTAATATTCTACCCATCTTTTTCAACCCTTCATCCACTCTCCATATTTCAGTACCACCTGGTTCTCGCTCTAGCCACCGAGCAAGATGGACATGTTTTAATTGCTTTGGTTATGTTTTATTTTAAGTAGTAAATAGTTAGTATTATTATTTTTATTATTATTTGTGAAGTAAGAAAGAAGAATGAAATGTATTGTGAGTAATTTTTACATTGTGTAAGTTTTTAATATTATTAATACAAATTAATAGTAATAATAAATAACATGCTGCAATGATATTGGACACCAGTTGCATGTAGCTTCATTAATTTACATGCCAACCAGCAGCTGTGTGGTATGATTGAGAGAGTCATTGTACTTAGCCATTGTATAGTGGAATATATGTTATATATTGTAGAAGGAAAATATATTAATCTGGGCTCTTTTAATTAACAAATAAGGCATAAGAGAAGTAATTAAGGAGGAGGGGCATTTCCCCTCTTAAATAATAAAAACATGGATGGAAAACTGCACCAGGAGAAGATGCAAGAGCAGCTTTTAATCCGACAAAGAATCTTCAAAGATCTACAGTAAGATACAGAAAAATAAAATTGAAAAAATCATGGAAGAGAAAACAGAAACCATTAATAATCCAGAAATGTCTGCAATTCTTTTATCTGAAATGAATTCCTTAATAGGAAAGGAAAGACTTTCTGGTGATAAGATAATAGAAGCTTTAAATATATCAGCAAAACTGAATAAATGCTATGAACTTTTAAAATCAAAGTTAAAATCGGCAAGAGGTTTAATGAAAACATGTCAAAACACCAATGATGAAAACCTTTTCCTATGTGGCTGCACAACATCCACTCTAAAGCAGACCGAATTACAGAAAACTGTAGAGAATAAGAAGCATAAAAATATTCATAACTTCAACAACAATTGTATATTGAAATTTATTGTATTATACAGGGTGAGCCAAAAAACTACGAACCGGCTGCACAGTGTTTTTCCTGTCCGTGTCCTCGTTGCCATCTGCCGCTATCATAGAAAGGCACGGATGAAACCATATGACATTTTTAAAACTACTTTTAAAGCCTTTACTTACCAACTTCATGAAAGGAGATGCTGAAACTGGCCACCGTTGTTGTCCATACATTTTTGGCACCTCTTTAGGAAACTATCCATCACTTGCCATAGTTCACGTTGAGAAATACTGGCAATTTCCTGGCGGATATTTTGTTTTAATTCTTCCAGGATGTGTGGGTTTCTCTACACTTTGTTTTAAGTTATCCCAGAGATAGAAATCGCAGGGGGTTAGGTCAGGGGACCGAGGGGGGCACAAATCTCTACTAAAAATTCTGTCCTCAAACACACTTTCATAAAGTTGGTAAGTAAAGCCTTTAAAAGTAGTTTTAAAAATGTTGCATGGTTTCATCCGCGCCTTTCTATGATAGGTAGATGGCAACAAGTGCAGAGGACGCAGACAGAAAAAACACTGCGCAGCCAGTTTGTAGTCTTTTGGCTCTCCCTGTAAAATAAAAGTACTACAACAAATTGTAACTAAAAATCTGAAACCAGCAGAAATGAAAATAAAAATTAGGCCTTGAGGACCACAAATAAAAACATAATCCTAGAGACAAAAACTGTCGATGCTGCACGAAAATAATAAACAGTAAAAATCTAAAAGATAGGAACTTTAACACTGAGTTACCCGGAAATGTAATACTCTATTTATCATCTATGATGTACTGGCAGGAGCAACAGAAGAAGAATTGAAACATGACATTTCGAAACAACATTTTGAGCAGCAAATGAAAAAACTGGAATTTAATGAGGATAAATATTAAAAACAGAAGCACTATTGACTGTGAAGTTATTTTCATTTTAATTATATAATATGAATGAGTCAATGTTCACAATTAAACTTCACTTATGTCAAGTTGTAAAATCATGGAATGTTTTCGGAGACATTCATCTCCATCCTCAGTATTGTGGCGACTGACAGTTGTCCTCTCCCCTTCTTCTTTCCTCATGCTAAGCATCCAATTGCTGCCATCTGGAGATAAACTTGATGACATTGCTTACTGACAGGATCTCAAAAATTAACAGGATATTGGAAGTTTTAAAAGTGAAAAACTTTTCCCATATGATGAGTTGTAATGTGGTAGTCAAAGGTTTTAATAATTTAGTTTCTTTTCCAATATTGCAATGGTCTATACAAAAATGGCATGCTACTACTGATTTATCAATTTGTTTAAATTTAGGTACTATTTCTTCTGTTCTTTCAATCTAACATTCAAGTTCCTCTTGGTCATGTCTATATAAGATCTGTCACAACCCTACATCTAATTTGATAAATGCCTGAATGTGAGTCAAATGATATTGTGTTAAGTGGTTTGTTCAATAATTTCCTCAAACTATATTTATTTTGTGGAGGCAATCTGATATTGCAATTTTGAAATTTTTTTTCAAATTTCTTAAAAGTCCAAGGGTGGTATGTAAATTTCTTATATTTCCAATCTGTATCCTCTATTTTCTTAAAAGTAGTAATTTGTGCCAACCTACTATTTTGTTTCTTATCATATTTAATCATTTTGGGTATGGAAACAGGATTGAAACAATTATATTTTGCAAACTTAAATATATGGTGAATTTCATTCAAATAATCTTCTACTGGAATACTATTGAGTCAATGAATTAAACTTCTGAAAACTGCATACTGATATGACAATGGGTTACAAGCATTCTTTTTAACGTAATTGTCTACATGTGTGGGTTTTCTATAAATTCCAAATTTGAATGTATCATGATCTCTGAAAACTTTATAAGTCCAAAAAAGGTAGGTAACCATTTTCTTCTATTTCAATCGTAAATTTAATACGTAAGTCTTGCAAATTAACAGTTTCAAAGCATCATCTTTTAATTTGTGGGGGAACTATGGCAAAGATATCCACATGTCTAAACCAGAGTTAAATATGTGAGGCAAAGATTTAGTTATATGCATTTCCATACTGCTCATGTAGATCAGTTAATACAGGTGACAATGGGTTACCCATAGCCAAACCTTGTGCCTGTTAGTAAAATTTGTTATTAAATGTGAAGAAATTCTGATGTATGCACAAAATTGTCAACTGTGAGATTTGTTCTATTTCTGTAGTATATCAATTGAGTTTAGCCATTTCTTTAACCAAGTTTGAATCTTTTTCATAGGAATACTCGTAAATAGTGCTCTAACATCAAAGGACACCATATCATTTTCTTGCATTTTAAAATGCTTTATGTTTTCTACTAGGTTTTGTGCAATTTTTGATTCCTAAACTTTCATATTTGGTGAATTTGAGAGATTTCAACAGCTTTAATTCTTCTTTGTATATTGTGTGACTTGCCTTTTAAGGACTTCATTGACTGAATTAATGCATGTTGTGATGGAATTCTAAGAAATTTCAATACGGCCATTCCCCAATAACAGTTGGTTAACTCTGTGTATGTAGTCTTCATTTCTCAAAATAACTAAAGTGTTTCTCTTATCTACTTTGAGATAAACAACTGGTTTATCATTGAGATTTTTAATTGCACGATTATAATTAGTGCTTCTGTTTCTTGTTGTCAATCAACTTCATTACCTCAAGGCACTTACCCTTGATTATGACTTTATCTATTACCGAGAGGTTGTACATCACTGTTTCTACATCAGCAGCATAATCGTCTAGATTATATGAGAGAAATTGATACATGTTTTAAATCCTTTATGTAACACACTAAGCTGCTGTTCTGTGAACTTTTGGCTTGAAAGGTCTGATACATCAGATGTTCGTGTATCTTATTTATTTTATATGGTTTTTGTAAATTTACAATTTTGTATCCATATCATAACACTGGTCAACATTGATTCTGCGGTATAAACAAAAATGTGTGACTTTAATGGAAATCAATGCCCTGATTTCAAATATGAAGTCTGTTTTTGGCTATCACATCTAGTTTTTATGGTATGTGCATATATGTCTATGGTGCTAAATTCACTCAGATTATACAGCTTACTGCTACGTTTCATTATGTCATTCTATGTTGTTGATTTCATTCCTAATTGACTCACTTCCGTTCTCTTTTATCACCCAGATGTTTATGTTTATATTCCCAGCAATTATCAGTTTTGCTCTGTGTGTCAGGTCTTGTCTTCTTGTGAGGGACTTATGTTTACATTTACAGCTATCATAGATCTAACTTCAGTTGAGCTGAAAACTTGTGTTAATACACACGTTCGTCTTCTATATGTGTAGTGTTAAAATAAAGTTTGAATATGACTTATACATCAGGATTATGCAGGAGACAGTGTCTACAAAGTCCTCAGAATTTTTTTTTATTATTTTTATTATTTTTATTTTTACATTTGTGGGTGTTACGGTTTAACGGGAAGGTATGTAAAATAGACTCACAAACAAAAAAACTATATTACTCATATTTCAAAGGGGAAGTTGGTGATCAGGATAAATCGTTTGCACCTCATATTAGATGTAACAGTTGCGTTGAGGGATTATGTTACTGTATGAACGAAAACAGAAGGCAATGCCATTTGCCAAACCAATGATATGGAGAGAGCAACAGAATCACCGTGTCGATTGTTACTTTTGCACATGCAAAGTTCCTGGCTACAAAAAAAAAAAAAAAGTAAGGCAGGAATTAAATATACAAATCTGAACTCAGCTACATGGCCTATTCCTCATGGACCTGAACTACCCATACCTATATCACCAGCAGACCTCAATTTTAGTGAATCTAAAAGATTTTGAAAAGAAGAATTTGAAAATTCACCACAACAATCTAATCAATTTGAGTTAAATGATTTAGTGAGGGATTTAGACGTCACCAAACAAAAAGTGAATTACTGGGCTCAAGACTGCAGGAGAAGAATTTGTTATCACCTGGTGTTACATTTTCATGGTATAGGAATCGCGAAATACAGTTCCACAAGTACTACGCAGATCACCTTGTGTTTTGTGTGGATGTGTGTAATCTTTTTCAACAGTTGGGCAGGGAAGCATATGAGTCAAGTAGCTGGCGTCTTTTTTATTGATTCTTCCAAACAAAGTCTTAAGGCAGTGTTACTTCATGACAAGTTAGCTTCAATACTGCTTGCACATTCTATGAATCTAAGAGTGTCTTAGGAAACTCTGAAGCATGTTCTTGAGAAAATTAAGTACCACAAACATGAGTGGCAAATATTTGGTGACTTGAAGGTCATTGGTCTGTTACTAGGACAACAGGGAGGATATACAAAATTCCCTTGTTTTCTTTGCAAATGGGATAGTAGGGCGAGGGATAAAAATGGGAAACTGACCAATGGCCTGAGAGGCAGCAATTAGAACCTGGATCAAAAAATGTTACTAATGTGCCTCTTGTTGATCATCAAAAAATTCTACTCCCTCTATTACACATAAAACTTGGCATGATGAAACAATTTGTGAAAGTACTTGACAAAAGTTGCCCTTGTTTCCAGTACTTATGCACAAAGTTTCCACCATTGGCACAGGCTAAAATCAAAGAGGGAGTATTTGATGGACCACAGATAAGGAAATTGATGAAGAATGTTAATTTTACCAGCTCTATGAATGAAATTGAAAAAGATGCATGAAATGGATTCAAAGAGGTTGTTAAGAAATTTCTGGGCAATGTGAAAGACTCTCAATACAAAGAATTTGTCAGAAATATGCTGGAAAATTTCAGACTGCTGGGCTGTAATATGAGTTTGAAGCTTCATTTCCTCAAATCACATCTTGACTACTTCTCATCGAATTTAGGAGCTGTCAGTGAAGAGCAAGGTGAAAGGTTTCACCAGGGCTTGAAAGATATTGAACGACATTATCAAGGACGTTGCAACGTACATATGATGGCCGATTACCGCTGGTGTCTTGCATGCAACGAACCTACCAGAGAACACTCAAGAAAATCACATACACTGAAGTTCCATGGTAAAAGAAAAAGGGGTACACAAGAGAACACACATTCTCAAATTCAGGCATGCTTTCATGTTATTATTATTCTTTATTTTCTTTAAAAGCTGTATATTAGTGCGTAATATTTTTGCAAAGTTTACAATTATATTTTCATTGAACATTGTCATATTGCCAAAACGAGATGTGCCATGGAAAAACGGAATGCATTTTTTAATTCTGTGCACTGAAATTAGTAAACATCACCTATTTTAATCGTACCTCAGAAAAAAGTTTTCATTTGTAACCTAATGTAATTGATCAAATCTCTTTTTCAATTTGTCATATAAATACTTTTCAAAGTTGTGCCAAACAATTCCCCTAGAGATTTGGTTAACTGGAGATGACGATTATGTAACTTCAAGTCTATCTGATTCAAGCTACAGTAATGTCTACTCAGTAGTTCATAGTACCCCATTAGAAGATTATTTGAATGAATTTCACCACATACTTAAAGATTGCACAATTAAATGGTTTCAATCCTGCTTCCATACCCAAAATGATTAAACATGATAAGAAACAAGAGAGGTTGGCACAAATTACTACTTTAAAGAAAATAGGGGATACAGATTGGAAATAAAAGCAATTTGCATACCACCCTTGGACTTTTAAGAAATTTGAAAATATGTTCAAATATTACAATATCAGACTGCCTCCACAAAATAAATATAGTTTGAGGAATTTATTAAATAAACCGCTTAAGAACACCCATACCATTGAACTTGATTTTGGACATTTATCAAATTAAATGTGAGGATTGTGACATATAGGCATGACCAAGAGGAGCCTGAATATCAGATTGAAAGAACATAGAAGAAATAGTGAATTTAAACAAATTGATAAATCAGCAGTGGCATACCATTTTTGGACAGACCAATAGAATATTGGAAAATAAATTAAATTATTAAAACCTTTGACTACCACACTAGAACTCATGTGGGAAAAGATTTTCATTTTTAAAAATTCCAATAGCCTGTTAAATTCTGAGATCCCGCCAGTAAGCAAAGTCATCAAGTTTACCTACAGATGGCAGCAGTTGGATGCTCAGCATGAGGAAAGAAGAAGGAGAGAGGACAACCGTCAGTCGCCACAATGCTCAGGATGGAGGTGAGTGTCTCAGAAAATGTTCCATGATTTTACAAGTTGACGTAAGTGAAGTTTAAGTGTGAACATCAACTCATTCATATTATTTAATGAGGAATTTACTTTTATGTGTAAAACTGGACCAAAAACCAAGAGCCACCAACCACCACATGTCGGAAGTAACTGGGAGAATAAGAAGGCACCTTATTCAAAATGGAACATTGTTTATTAATTTCCAATCAGTCTGAGTAAAAGATTTTATATCAGTTGGAGTCGTAAGCCAGCAGCGAGAGGGGAAGGTTGTGTAGCGGAGCAAGTACGAAAGAACATGAAAAAATGGGAGTGGATGTTCAAACGTACCGAGGCAGAATTGAAAGTTTCGACAGAAAAAAAATAAGAAAACACGGAATAATAAAAATGCAAACTCAGATATGGAGAGTCATTATGACGGTAATCGCGATATTGCTAATAACAGGAGGAGTGGAACAGAACCCAGGACCAGCAGAAATGAAAAAAAATTAATATGGAAGAAATAAGGGAGATGGGAATGGGGAATGCAACTAGGAAAAAGGATGGATAGCAATACAAGAGAGCTGAAAGATGCAATGAAAATACAGAGAGAAGAAATGGAGAAACAGATATCAGGATGTAGAGAAAGAGTAGATGGGATTGAAAAAAGATATGAAATGGATAAGAGAAGAAAAAACTGCGTAACATTTTGTGTGACAGAAGAAATCTGGAAGACACGGTATATGAAATTATAGAAGATATGCTGGGAATACGGATATGGCTGGGAAAATGAAGATATGTTTAGGATAGGCAAGAAAGAAAGAAAGAAAGAAAGAAAGAAGGCCAAGACCTATTATTTTGAAATTGATAACAATGAGATAAAATTGGAGATTATAAGACAAACAAGAAGACTAAGGGGGACAAAAATGTTTATAGAACAGAAGTATACAAAAGAGGAACAAGACCTAAGGAAGGAATTAATTAAAAGAATGAAGGAAGCAAGGGTGGTGATAAAAAAGCATTCTTAAGAGGTCTAAATTAATAGTAGAAGGTGATATTTGGAGTATGAATATTAAAAGAAACGAAGCCAGAGGAACATCCGCACCGCAGCAAAATATAGAACGGCCGGAAAACACAGGACAAAGACCTGAACAGAGAATGGGATCGTCAGCAGGATTTCAGCAAAGCCAAACATGAGTAAGAAGAGGGCATCAACACGAGAGAACCATAAAACATATGACAGCTGATAGGGAGGGCAGGAGAAGTGGAAGAAGTAGCTTTGGAGAGAGACAAGATGAGGAGATAAGGGAGATACATCAACAAGAGACAACAAGGGGAAGGCAGGAAGAAGAGTTGATAGTGGAGGGGGAAGGCGAAGGAGCAACATTGGTGAGCGAAATGACCAAGAGGGAGGGGCCAGAAGAAAGAAGAGGGGAGGCAGCAGGAGTTGTGAAGAGAGATGGAAGGGAGACAATGAGAAGTGAAAGTGCGGGGAGGGGCAAAACGCAAAGTGGGGAAGTGATATTGGTAGGATCCATGAGTGAGGCAAAAGAAATAATAAAAAAGAAAGTTTTAAAATTATATCCAAGGAGGATTATATTCAGCTTAGGGGTGAAAGAGAAGAAAGGGAAAGGGAGCCTAGAACTACAAGATACAGGAAATAGATGGAGAGTTTTAAGTTTCAAGAACAATCAAAGAACAAATAGAGAAAGGGGCTGAAATTAATGCTTTGGAATATGGAAGGGCTAAGAAATAAGATAAGCAGCGGTGAAATTAAAAACATTATGTGTTCTATGGATTTTGTAGGAGTAGCAGAGACATGGTTGGGAAAGCAAGAGGTAGCAGAGATAGCAGGTTTTAAGTTTCTAAAGAAAAAGGTGAGGAAAAGATGCGATAGGGAAAGAGCATCAGGAGGAGTAGGTTTTTTTGTAAAGAACAATATGGAAACAATTATTGATATAGAAAAAATGAAGAATAGAAGTTCCAATGTGTTATGGTCAATAATTAAACAGAATAATGGAGTAAGATTAGGAATAGGGTGGCATAAAACCCTCCAGAAGCATCATATTTTTACCACAGTAATTTTTATAGTTAACTAGAAGAAGACATGGAAGAACTACAGGAAAAGATGCCAGAGACAGAATTTATTGTGATGGGATATTTGAATGTGAGAATAGGGGAGGAGAATGGAAGGTTATTACGCAAAGAGCAGGTAGAAGAAGATAGGGATGTGATAAGGCCAAGACAAAGCAGGGACGGAGTAATAGGGAAGGAAAAAAATTACTAGAATTTTGTGAGGTAAAAAACATGTTAATATGTAACCGTACAATGAAAGGAGATGAGGAAGGGGAGTTTACATTTGTAAACGCAAATGGGCAAAGTGTTTTTGAATGGAAAATGTGGGGAAGATGAACAAGGAGAATTTACCTTTGTTAGCAATAATGGGCAGAGTGTAATAGATTTTGTGTTGTGGCCTCTGAATTTAGGACATATTTTAAGTAATTTTAAGGTATTAAATTTAAGCTCAACTAGCGGGCATTATCCACTGATTGTGGATTTTATGATGCACACTGCACAAGTAAAACACAATATAAGAGTGGAAAGCTATTGTAAAAAAGAGTATATTAGCTATAAATGGAAAGAAGAATTCTGTGACACATTTAAACAGACTCTAGATTCGAATTATGGAAAGATATGTCTATGTGGAGTAACATTCATGGTTAAGAATAATCAAATTGAGAAAGCAATAGGTATCCTTAATACAGTTATGCAAAGGGCGGGAGAGGAAATGAAAACAAAAAAGAGGGTTTACATAAATGATAAGGACTGGTTTGATGAAGAATGTAGGGTATCAAAAAGACAAGTAAAAAACTGTTGGTTAGGTGGAGGGAATTAGGTGATAGAAAATCTAGGGACGATTATATGCAAGGGAGGAATTCACATAATTTATTGTTAGAGCAAAAGAAAAAGGACTGGAGAGAATGCAATGAAAGGAATTTGATAAAATGTCTAAATGAAAATAATGTTAATAAGGTATGGCAGGATCTTAAGTCGACCTATAATAAATGTATAACTAAACCCAATGTTGAGCCAGGACAATGGATGGAGTATTTTAAAACATTATGTGGGGAAGAAAGGAGTATAGGAAGTACAGGATTTTTGGAAATAAGGAATGTTTTTGTAGAGATATTGGATGGTGAAATTAGGAGTGAGGAAATAATAAAACAAGTTAAGTTACTGAAGAAAAATAAAGCTACTGGAATTGATGGCATCCCAACAGAGTTTCTTAAGGAGTGGTGTAATGAAACAGGAAGAGTGAAAATTTTATTAGATTTACTTAATGTAATTATTAGAAAGGGTTATGTACCTAAACGATGGAGGGAAGCTATCATCCATCCTATATATAAAGGCAAGGGCAATGTCGATAAACCTAATAACTACAGAGGTATTGCATTATTATCGAATATAGGAAAACTTTTTGTGGGCATTTTGGCAGCGAGACTACAATTTTGGGTTGAAGAATATAATATCCTTTCGGAATTCCAGATGGGCTTTCGCAAGGGAAGGAGAACAATTGATAATTTATTTATTATAAAGACATTAGCAGACAAATACTTAAAAGAAAAAAGGGGTAAATTGTATATGGCTTTTGTAGACTTACACAAAGCTTATGACCGAATTGAGCTATAACTTCTGTGGCATAAATTAGTGTGTAAGGGAGTAAGTCAGCAATCGGTGAATATTCTTAAAGCACTGTATTTTGAGAATACCTTCTGTGTAAGGGTGGAGACAGACTGTGTAACAAAAGAAATTCCACAAAAGTAAGGCCTTAGGCAAGGATCTAAGTTAAGCCCAGTTTTATTTAATTTATACATAGATGATGTCTTACTAGAAATTGGAAGGAATAATAACTGTGCACCAGTAATTAACAACATCCAAATCCCAGGACTTCTTTTTGCAGATGACCTAGTGGTAGGATCTATTACAGTAAGTGGTTTAAAACAATCATTACAAGCAATTGATGTATATTGTAAAGAATGGAGGTTAAAAGTGAATCAAGAGAAAACACAGATTGTGGTTTTCAAAAAGGGGGGAAAATTAAGCAAATATGAAAAGTGGAAGGGAGAGAATAAAGATTACAGGTTAGTGCGTGACTGTATCTATTTAGGAGTAAAAATAGATGGTGGTAATAAATGGGAGAAACAAAAGAAGTTCGAATTGGCAAAAGGTAAAGGGGCAATGGCAGCAATTAGAAGCTGCAAATATACAGTACCTAATATAAATGTTAAATGGCTGGAAAAAGTTTATGAGATGGTTGTGGAGGCAAAAATGATGTATGGTATAGAAATATGGGGATTAGATAGAGGATGGGAAAGTATAGATGTGGTGCACAGGATGTTTTGTAGAGAAATACTAGGGCTACCGAAGTCAATTGTAAGACAGGTAGCACAATTACAGATGGGCAGGGTGGCAACTAAGGGGAAGATAATGGAAAGCTCTTTGAAATTTTGGTTCAGAACTTTAAATCTAGGAAAAAGTAATGTGTTAAGACAATGTATTGAATACCAAGAGAATAGCTTAATGAACAATGGATGGGTAAGTAAATTAGGGAACATTTTGGAGAAAAATGGGTTAGGAGATATATGGAGAAGGAGAGAAAATAACGTGAAAAATGTTTGGAAAAAGGCGAGGAAAAGACTGGAAGATATAGAAATACAAATCATGTTCAGTGAGATTGCCGAAAAGAGCGTATTAGTTTATTATAGGCCAATGAAAAATACATGGGGTAGGGAAAAATATATAGACATAGTAAACAAAGAAGAGAGAGAATCTATTGCATGGTTAAGAACCGGAGCATGGAGGCTAAAAGGGCTAAGACAGGGTATTCCTCAGAACCATTGTCCGATATGTGGTGGTAATGAAGACATTGAACACATAGTACTTAAATGCCAAGGAACAGAAAATTGGAGAAAAGAATTTTTTAATAAGAAGTGGTTGAAGGGGGATAGAAATACACTTATGAGCATTGGACAGTTTTTGTGTCAAGTAAAAAATAAATGGCTTTGGACAGTGGAAAGAGAAAAGTAAGAGGTAGTGCATCTTACTTTGAATGGAAAACTATAGTGAATGTGTGATGGTTAAGTAATCAATAAATGGAAAGTGAAAAACAAGTGGAAATGGGACATGAAAAAAAAAAAGAGCAAGATAATTTATTGACAAGAAATTGTAAAATGTAAATAAACTGTAGTGATTGTTTACTGAATGAGTGACCTGGGTCAAAGTGCAGTAGACAATCACATTTGTAAAACTCTTAGCACAATAAATACTATACTATAGTAGACTACATGTTATGTAGTGAGGAACTGGAGGACAGAGCCACTACATTTAAAATAATAAATGAAGTAATAAAGTAGTAGCCATTTTCCATTAATGATGGAACTAAATGTTTTGGAACAAAAGGTAAAGAATAAGGAAATAGCTCAAATAAAAACAATAAAAGTATATAAATGGAGGAACTAAAAGAGGACTTTTTAAAAGAATTAAATTCAAAGTCAGATTGTGGAGTGTGGAATAAAAATGGCTATGAATGAGGGAAAACCAGAAAAAGTGCTAGAGCTACTGAAATTATTACCAACAAGAGCAGGATTAGGGATGGAAGGAAGGCAGGGAAAAGGCCAAGAAATTAAGGGGTGGTTTGATGAGTGTGGAGCAAGAAAAAGGGAGTATTTAAAGAGCTTATTAGATGGAGATCAGAGAACGAAAGGGATAGACAAAATATGACAAAACTTAAAGGAGAATATAAAGGTTTTGCTTGAGGCTAAGAGGAACAAATGGCAAGGAAATATAGAAAGGAAACTAAAGGCAGCAGTAGATGGAAAGGTTAGTAAAAAAATATGGGAAATAGTGAGGATGATGAACAAGAATAGAGGGGAGAAAAATGAAATTACACCAAGTGAATGGATAGGATATTTTAGAAGGCTAATTGGAGAAGGGAAGAGAGTAAAGTTAGATCCAAAACAGGTAGGACAAGGAGGATTATTCAATGAAAAATTAGATGGCAAAATCATGGAGCTGGAAGTTTAGCAGCAAATAAGGAATATAAAAAAAGGCAAGGTAGTAGGAATAGCTGGAATATCAGGGAAATTTTGGAAAATGTGTGGGGAAATGCAAAATGGTTTAAAAGTGATGACAAAATTATTAAATAAAATTAAAGAAAAGAATGATGTGCCAGAATGTTGGAAAATAAGTATGGTGGTACCAATCTACAAAGGGAAGGGGGAGCAAATAGACCAGAAAACTATGGGGGAATAAGTTTAATATCAATATTAGGGAAAATATACATATGTATATTGGCCAACAGATTCAGAAAATGTGGGGAAGAGGAAGGAAAACTGTCAGAATATCAAGCAGGATTTAGGAAAGGTAAACAAACAATAGATAATATATTTATAATAAAGACTATAATAGATAAGTATCTGAGCAGGAAAAGAGAAAGGATATACATGTTTTTTGCAGATTTTGAAAAAGCATTTGATACAATAGAGAAGCATTAGCTTATAAATTAAGAAACAAAGGGGTAAGCGAAAATTTTATAAAAGAAATTAAGAAGATTTATAAAGATATAAAATTTTGTATAAGATGTAAAAATAATGAAATTACAGAAATGACTGAGCAAAAAATAGGATTAAGACAAGGATGCAAATTGAGCCCTATATTATTTAATATATTAATAGATGACATATTAGAAAGAGTGAAAGAAAAAAATCTGAACTGTCCCATAATAGCAAATAAAGAGATACCAGGTTTACTATATGTGGATGATCTTATGGTTGGGGCTATAATGGTAATTGGGCTACAGAAAGCAATCAATGGAATACATGAATTCTGCGAAGAATGGGGAATTAAAGTAAATATAAATAAATCAAAAGTTATGGTATTTAAAAGAGGAAATAAACTAAGAAAAGAAGGGAAATGGCAGATGGGGGGTTTAAAGTTAGCAGTTGTCAAGGAGTTTGATTATTTGGGGGTGAGGATGAGCAGTAATGGTGAATGGGTGGCACATAGCAGGAAGGTTATAACTAAATGAAAGGTGGCAATGACAGGAGTAAGGATGTGCAAATACAAATTAGAAATGCCAAATAAAAGGATAGAAAGAATGTATGAGGCATTGGTAGAAGCAAGAATGCTATATGCAATTGAAATTTGGGGGGGGGTGGATTTGAATTAAGCATAAAAATAGACCAGAGCTATAGAACGTTCTGTAAAGAGCTATTGGGGTTACCAAGATCAGCCACCATGGGAAGTAGCGTTAGTAGAATTAGGAGGAACAAGAAGAAAGGGAGTAATACTGGAAAGGATATTGAAATTTTGGTTTAGATGCCTGAGAAAAGATGAAGGGGAAATTTTAAAGATATGTATGAAACAACAAAAGAGTATGAAAAATAAAAATAGCTGGTGGACAGGGGTAGATAAACTTATGGAGAAGATAGGAATGGGAGGTATTTCAAGAGCAGGAGAAAGAAATAGCAACAGCTTCTGGGTAACAGTAAGAAACAGAGTGGAGGACATAGAAAGACAAGAGATTTGGGGAAACTTAGAAAATAAAAAATCACTAGGGTTCTATAGATTAGTAAAAAGGAAATGGGGAAGAGAAGGGTATGTGGATTATTGTAATAGAGTGGAAAAAGAAGCGTTTGCATGGATGAGAACAGGATCAATGTACCTGAGAGGGCTAAGAGGCAGAAAAAGCAGAATTTGTGAACTATACAGAGGTAGTGAAAGCACAGAGCATTATATGACAGAATGCAAAGAATTAGCAGAAAGGAGACAAAAAGTATGGGAGGAAAAATGGGAAAAATGGATGGAAAAATAGTAGCAATTAAAATGTTAATAAGAAAAGAAGAAAGGGAAAATAAGAATATGGGGGAGTTCTTAAAAAAACTGAAGGAGAAATGAATTAGAAAAGTAAGAGAGATAAGAAAGGTAGAAGGCAAACGGAGGAGGGAGAGGATGGACAATAGGGATTAAGGGTAGCAAGGGCTGCTCAGCTGAGCCATATGGCCAGGGTGCCAGGCAAAAGGAGCAGCATAGCCGGCAAGAAAATTTGTACATAGGTTAAGTTAGTTTAGAAGTGGAATATTGTAAAAAGGATTGTGTATATATATATATATAAAAGAAATGTACATATAAAGTTTATTCATTCATTATATCAGTTCCAAATGGCTCAAGTGCCATGATTTGGAGCACATATCAGAGTTTTTAATAATAATAATAATAATAATAATAATAATAATAATGTAATCTGTGGACATTTTGGAGAGCAGGATCACGAGAAAATAGATTGCAATAAAAAGGCACACCAGGTATTTGTATACAATGCAGAAAAAGAAATAAAAAAGGTGGAGGGAAAAAAGATTACCTAACACACAAAATCAATGTAAGAAAGATTGGTGTCAAAGGACCAACTATAATTAAGACATCATTAAAATATAATAGTAAAGCTTTTACTGCATACTACAGAAATAAAATAAATAGGTATACAAACCTTAAATAAAAACTTTGAAACCATTTTAAAATAAAAAGAACCAATAACATAAATTTACATATTCTACAATGAAATGGAGAAAATGAAGTTAAACCACAGTCACCACCGAAAATTACAATACATAAAATAGAATCTGAACCAGGAGTGGGACAACAAACAAAGTTGATTATCAAGCATTAAATACAGATGATCTATCCATCAAGGAAGGAGGAGGAGCAGAAGAAGAAGAAATATTAAAGCATAATTACAAAAAATAATGGCAGTAGGTATTTAAATTTTTAAGAAGAAATTAAATTTAAAAGAAGAAACAAATAAGTCAGAATTAAAAATGAACTTAAATAGTAAAAAAAGAATGGAAGATAAGGAATATAGAAGTTAGAATAAAGAACATATAAAGAAGCAGTATAGTATATAAAAAGTGAAGAAGAGGATAATATAATTGATACTCAATATAATAATTACGAAGTTGATAAAGAAGGAGATAAGAGAGGAAGAAAAGAAAAGAGTTATGGGAAGAAGATACTCCATTAAATAATACGCAAATATATGAATTTGAAAAAACATTACAATTAAGGAGATTAGAGGAGAAACATATGTTAATGGCTACACTAAGACATATAACAAGTTCCACCATAATGGTGACAATTACATTTCCATGCCGGATGCCATTGACCGGATTGAGCTGAGATTGCAGATGCAGAATACTGAAACTGAGCCGCATGAATTATTGACTTTGTTGGAAATGGCATTTAGTACATGAAACAATGATTTGGAAGAAATTTATTAACATTTCGTACTGTGTCACAGCAGAACTGCTTATTATTACAATCAAAATTTGCCCAACTGTTACATTCATGTTAGATATGATGGAATACCCTATTCTGAGCACAACTTCAAAAAAACATTCCATCTGTAAATCACCAAATACAACATTCAAAAATCAAAAAATCAGCACCAAAGACACCAACAGGGAAATTGGAGAAGAGCTTTGGCAGAAACAAAAACTTAATTGGAACCTTTTTACACAACTAAACAAAAACACAAATACAAAAACATGCACTAAAAAAGTAAAACAAACACCCACTGGTAACCTAAACAGCAGAAATCAACAACTTATGAGTTAATAAATTATCAAGGGAACTGATTGAACAAGAACTTAGAACAGGAACTAAATATTATTCTTATGCTTATGCAAGATGGATTTTTTTATAGGAGATGCAATGGACGATTTTACAGAATGTAAATACAGACCAAGAAATCTGTCAAATTAATGTTCAGAAGAGTAAATTAGTAATAGCAGAGTTACATAAAATTATAGAAGATTTAAATTTCAATATAGCATCCATCCACGAACCATATAAAATTCGGGAAAATATACCACATAAGCCTTTTAAAGTATGAAGAATAAGTATATGGGGATAATCCCCAAGACGGTTATATTAATAGTTAATCCAACTATCCAAGTAGTTGATTTTATCAATTATGCAACACTCACATAAATTGTATAGAAATTATAACAGTAACAGGCAGCTTTATATTGGCAAATTATTATTTTTAATTTAGTCATCCAAATGAACCTTGGAGAACATATTCGGCAAATAAGTAATTTATACTCTTAACAACATTATAGCCCACACCTCTGATGAAAACAGAGGACACAATGGTGGTTCAATAATAACATAAATTTAAGAGGAAAAAAATTAGAAAAAATATCAGAATTAAACCTAATAATTTGTGACAAGTCACATAAACCACCAACATCTGAGAACAGGGCTGGAGCCACATCCACCACTGACATGATATTGTGTAACACCAAAGCAATGGGAAAGATGTACTAAAGTTGGACAGTAAGCAACTGTCAAATTACATACTTCCGATTGAAATCGACTATGATAATACTAAAAATCTCAATAAAGGAAATAAAGTATACAATTTTAAACAAACAAACTGGAATAACAAAATACGAATTTAATAGCCTGCAAGTTTATTATTAGGCGCCAATATTGTCAAGGATGCACATAATTTAGTAACAACAGTGAAAGAAGTTATGGCAAAAACTATACTAAAATCAAGACAGCATAATTATAAAGATAATATTTGAACTGATGCATTACAAACACTAAGAAGAAAAGTTTGGAAATTAGACAGATATATCAAAAAACAATAGTGGCAGAGGAACATGATATTAATTTACTAAATTACAGAAGAGCTAAACAAAGATATAAGGGGTTATTAGAAGATGCAAGGAAAAACTCTTGGGAAAAATTTATGGAGGATACCCTAAGCAATTAAGTTTGGAGTATACCATATAAATTAATTATGGACAAAATTAAAAAACCGGAAATATTATCTACAAGCAATAGAGGAAATGGATAATTCACCAAGAATTGGAAAGAATTGATAACTTTTTTACTAAATGAATTGCCACCTAGCGATAATACTGAACAAGATGAGGATATACATATTACTAGAAGAAACGAAATAAGAGAGCAATAGAGAGAGCTTTAGAATGACACAAAAAATCTAGTATGGGAGGTGAAAAAACAGTTCCCAAAGGCAAAAGTTTTTGTTAATAGTATAATACACAGAGGAAGTGCTTGTGATTCGTATATTGACAAAATAAACTGTGTGATTAGTGTCATGTGTGATGAACAAAAAGTAATTTATGTGAACCCAAATAAGTTCTGTGATGATAGTTGTCTGCATGTAAATAGAAAGGGTTCATATTTGCTTAGCAAAATGGTAGGTGGGTTAGTTGACATAATTCAGGAAAACCATTAAAACAGGTAGGCGGTGAAATTGAAGTTTGTGATTTTAATACTTATAGCCTATATCAACATAAAGTACAATCCCAAAAAAATCAAAGTAGATTGATGTTTAGTTGTAACAATAAATCTAAAGCATCTCTAGGAATGAGGAGAGAAATATAAGAGAGTCTGTCGTTAGTATAAAAAAAAAAAAAAAAAAAAAAAGGAGAGAGAGAGAGAGAGAGAGAGAGAGAGAGAAATATAAGAGAGCCTGTCGTTAGTAAAAAAAAAAAAAGTGCAATTACCACATTAAGAATTATTCATCAAAACATGCCGTATATAGGGAATAAAATAGATGAACTTTCTGTGTTTTTGCGTGACAATAATCCAAATATTCTTGCTATAACTGAGCATGGGCTTAAAAGATCAAATAAAATTTTGTAATTTTGAGGGTTATAATAATGCAACTTGCTTCTGCAGAAAGTTATATAAGGGTGGTGGAACTCTTATTCTTGCCTCAAATAAAATAACTAAAATCAAACCTTTAAATTGGAATAAATTCAAAAGTATGTGAAATAGTTGGCATTGAAATTCAAGTAGACATTAGTAAGGTTGTTATCTCATGTTATAGATCTCCTAATGGTAATTCTAAAGAATTTTTCCAAGTACTACCAGTGATACTTATAATATTACAATTGCTGTTAATGAGCCAATGAGAGTCACTGATACTACTTCAAGTATTATAGATCATATTCTTATTAATTTCCCGTCTGAGCAATACAATGTTAATGCTATTAAAAGTCACTTGTCAGATCATTTTGCACCATAAATTAATATTTCACTTAAAATTCATACTGCAAATAATTTAAATATACAAGTTCGAGAAATGAATTGTTCTAACCTAATGACTTTTTGTACTATGTTACAAAAAGAACAATGGGTGGATATGTATAATGAAATAGATGCAAATAAAAAATGGGAGCATTTTTACACAACTTTTAATTACTGCCTAGACATTGCTTGTCATTTAAAAAATAAAAGTATTAAAAATTTTAGTGGTAAGCAGTGGATTAATAGAAGCTTAATTACAGCTAAAAACTAATTAAAATTGTATTATAATATATATAGTTTAACTAATCTAGAAAAAGATAAAGAAATATTTAAAACTTATAAAAATTTTACCGAAAATTAATAAAGTACGAGGGGTATTTTTTTAAGTAAGGTCCGGTTCGTCGTAAAAAAACTACGAGACATACTTTCGTCAAATATTTTTTATTCAATTCTTCATACATTCAGCTATTTCTCCACATAGACGCTGTTGTTGTTGAGACATTTGTCGTAACGAGGGACAAGTTTTTGTAGTCCCTCGTCATAGAAGTCTGCCGCCTGTGAGGAAAGCCAATTCGTAACAGCTGTTTTCACTTCATCGTCCGTCTGGAAACGCTTGCCGCCTAGGAACCTCTTCAGATACAGGAAGAGGTGGTAGTCACTAGGAGCAAGATCAGGGCTGTAGGGAGGATGATCGATCTGCTGCCAACCAAAGGATCCAATGAGAGCTTGTGTCTGAGCAGCGGTGTGGGGCCTTGCATTATCGTGCAAGAGAATCACTCCGGCAGACAGCAGGCCGCGATGTTTATTCTGAATTGCACGGCGAAGTTTCCTCAAAGTTTGACAATACACGGCTGCATTGATTGTTGTCCCCAGATCCATGAACTCCACAAGCAGAATACCACGTCTGTCCCAAAAGACTGTTGCCATAACCTTGCGAGTTGAGAATGATTGCTTGAATTTCACTTTCATCGGAGAAGTCGTGTGTCACCACTCCATCGACTGTTGCTTGGATTCAACGGTCACGTGGGACACCCATGTCTCATCCCCCCGTGATGATATGGTCCAACAATGCATCGCCTTCCTCGTGGTATCGGGTCAAGAACGTCAGAGCACTGGCACATCTCTTTTCTTTGTGTTCCTCTGTCAGCATCTTCGGAACACATCGATTGCACAACTTTCTGTAGCCCAGGATTTCTGACAGAATTTTGTACAAAACAGATCTTGAAACCTGCGGAAAATGCACTGACAGTGTGGAAACAGTGAACCGTCGGTAGGCACGAATTTCAGTGTTTACGGCACGCACAAGATCCTCGCTAATGACAGATGGCCGGCCCGAGCGCGGTTCGTCATGCACGTTCTCTCTGCCTGCTTTGAATAACCTCACCCACCTACGGACTTTAGTATCACTCATGGCTTTGGGGCCATAAACTTCACTAATCTGGAGAAGAATTTCTGCCACTGTCATATTCCTTGCTGTCAAAAATTGAATGACCGATCTGATTTCACACCCAGCGGGCTTCGCGATCGTCGTAAACTTTTCCATCACACAGTACGGTCCACACTCACTGTCTACCTGATTCCAACTGCTGTGTCACTGTGTGCAAGATATGCCAGGATTGAGTGCACATGCGCGAAAGTACAGTCGCCTGATTCTTCCGACGATACGTGGCAGGGGACCTTACTTAAAAAATACCCCTCATATACTAAATCAAATCATATAAAACTTTCAATGAATAAATCAAGTAATATCTCAAAAACTGCTTGGAATGTTATAAATATGGAGCATGGTAAATGTAAATCGCATGAAAATATTGAATTAACTTGAGCAGTATGGTATACGTAGAATTCCACTCAGATTAATAAGCTCCTATTTATTGGATAGAACACAGCAAGCTAAAATTACACATGAATGTGGTCCGCAAATCAATACATATTACTCCAAGAAGCTAAATGTTAAATATGGTGTTCCACAAGGTTCCATTCTTGGTCCCCTTCTATTTATTATTTATATGAATGATATAACTATAAGAGATGGTAAAATAATTGCTTATGCTGATTACACAACCATAGCGATAATTGTCAAAAACTTTAGACTTCCACTAATCAAAATATTATACAAATCACGCAGTTTTTTAATTTAAATAAATTACATATTAATACAAAGAAAACTGGTTTTATGAATATACAGCTGATTCAAAACATAAATGATATTCAACCAAAATTTAATGTTAATAATGAAGATGTTAACGAGGTTCATTATACAAACTTTCTTGGAATTATGCTTGACAAACATCTCACTTGGGATAAACAAATTGACAAAATCTGTAATAAGGTAAGCTCTAGTGTTTTTCTTCTAAAAAGAATGGCAAAAAGTTGCGGATTTAAGTACACTAATGAACATTTATTATGGTTTAATTTATCCACATTTGTCCTATGGAATAACTGTCTGGGGTCACTGTGCTTTTTTCTTCTAAAAAAAAAATCAATTAGGGTGAATGATAGGTTTAAAACTGCAACAATTTTGTAGGGATAGTTTTGTAAAATTAATATTCTTGCCTTACATTCTTTATATATATTTGAAGTTATTATACATTTAAGACATAATGTAATGCGTGAAATAGTTAATAATCAACTTCATAATCATTTCACAAGAGGTAAAGAGGTAATAGAAACTTTCATGTCAGATCTCATAGAATCCAGTTATTCAAAACTAAACCTACTGTTGCTGCATGCACTTTTTATAATAAACTACCAACATATATTAAAAACATAAATAATTTAAATAAATTCAAAAAGAAACTGAAAAAATATTGTATTCAAGGTTATTTTTATTCCATAAATGAGTTTATTCATATGTGATTATTTTGTCTTTATTCATACTGTTATATATTGTATCTTTTATTGTTTCTTTCGTTTTTGTTTGTACTGATGATGTCATGAATTATTTTGTCATTGTAATCGACAAATAATAAATGAGAAATGAGAAATATAACAAACACAATGGGTCATTTAGCGTTTTGATGTCACCGAAATCAGATAGGTAATTAAGAATTTAAAAAATAAAAATGCAGCCAGACCAGATGGCATAACTAATGAAGTTCTCTTATGCTTAGAAAAAGGATTATCATACCTGCACAAATTAATTAACAACTGCTTATGCCAAGGAGATATGTCCAGTGTTGGAAGGAGATCAACATAATATTACTTAGAAAAAGCATGGATAAAGATAAATTGCAACCAAAATCTTAAGAGACCAATTTGCCTCCTTAACACCATGGGGAAAATATTTGAGTCATTAATTTGTAAAAGAATAAGAGACTTCAGGGTAATGATTGGGATGAATGAAAGTCAATATGGCCTTTGGAAGGGCAGAGCAACCGAAAATGCAATCAGTAAGTTTATATCAACAATAGAAAAATTAAATGCAAAATATGCTGTTGGAATCCTAGCTGATATTTCTGGAGCATTTGATAATCTCTGGTGGCCTGTATTTTTAAAAGACTATGATGCAAAATTTACCCCAGATGTATATATGAAATTCTGAATGATTATTGTAAAGATAGAAGAGTTTATGTAAACAGTATTAAAGCTACAATTTATAGAGAAATTACCAAAGGAAATCCCTAGGGCTCAGTCCTTGAACCAGACTTCTGGGACATGGTTTTGGAAACTTTATTAGGTGATTTACTATATAAACTGGAAATAGCAAAAACCATCACATATGCCCACAATCTCTTTTTTATTGTAGAGGGACAAGTCAGGCAAGAAATTGAATAACACCCTAATAAACTAACAGCAAATTTAGAAGTATAGTGCAACCAGACAAAATTGGAAATTGCACCTAGTAAACCCAGTTTTATACTACTAAAAGGAAAAAGATAAGAGATTCTATAATTAAATACAAAAATGCAAATAAAAGATGCCAAAAAGGAAGCAAAATATCTTGGAATTTGTTTACATGAAAAATTACATTTTAGGAAACACTCTGGCTACATTCACAATAAAGCTGAAACAGTAATGATGACTTTTGCCAGGATAACACAATCTAAATACAGCATACCTTTAAATTCTATTACAATATATCATAATTTCATATTTTTATCCATTATATCATATGACACATGATTATGGGCTAAAAGGATGAATAATGTACAAATTAAAACACTTTTAAGGAGATCCCAAAGGAAGGTACTATTAAGATATACGGGTGCTCTTAATACAACCCTGACTATGGCATTATTAGTTTTAACAGGAATAACACCATATTGATTAACAAATAAAATTAAGAGCAGCAACTTATTGGTTTAAAAAAATTAGACAAAATAGAAGAAATAATAGGAAGATGTTTAAATTTATGGGAAATTAAGAATACTTTAATGTATGATTGGAAAGATAGAATGGAATAGTATACAAGTAGGAAGGAGAGCTTATGATATTTTTTCAAATATTGTGGAAAGACTCCAGTCTTAAACACATACACCCCACAAAAGGTTTAATACATTACCTGACCCACCACCACCGCCACCACCACTTCTTCTGCTACCTTTTACAGATTAGGCCTATCGACTTGTTCTGGCTTTAGTCCCATCTTTTACCTGGGTGTCCTATATCCCTCTTTCCCTTAGGTTTATATTGTAAGGCCTTCTTTCAAATCCTTGTTTCTTCCATTCATTCAATATGTTCCTTCCAATTTTGCTTATGTTCTTCTATTTTAACATTTACTGCAAAAATATTCAGTTCTTGTCTAATAATTTCATTCGGAATCCTGTTCAACTTAGGCAACCTTTAACTACTCATTAAAATGGTTAAAATCTTTTCTCTTCCTAACCCAGGATTCATTACTATAACTAAAATGGAAACTGCCACCACCTTAAAGAATTTCATCTTTGTATCCCTTTATGTATTTTTCAACATTTTGCTACAAATACCCTGATATCTCTGTAATTTAATATATATCCTTATACTCATTAACCGCTTCAGTGATGGCCATTTAACCCCTGCACGGGCAGGGAATGTATACCCAATAAACAGTACAAGACATTTAAATTGTTAATTGGGGTAAAAATGCTTCATAAATACACATTCGTATCTTCCATATTTAAGTTATTTTAATGAAACAAAAACTGGTTTAAAGCTCATTAAATGTAGTATACATTTACAGTATCAACAAAGTGTAGACTATTTTAAAAAAATGTTGAAATTTCACTACTTTGTTTCTCTGTAGCAAAAGCCATTTGTGTGTTTAATGCACTTAATTTGTGAGTCAGCTTCTTGTTTGTGCGCACGAACGATATAGTTGCCTCAGCGATGTGTTCTCCAGTTCAAGGTTTCATGCTTTCGTTTATATTACAATGCAATAATGTACTTCTGTGTGTTGAAACTTGCCAGCTACAAACAAAGCAAACCTCTCTGTCAGCATTTGCATGTACCTATGTCTTAGAATATTACAAAACCGAAGTGTATGGTAGACGAATGCAGTGATATTTTCATTCAGTCTGAAAAGCTTTCGTGTTCTGTGCTGAAAAGCACATTTGAAATGGTTATATCTCAGTGCTAACCATGGCTTCAACTAGTAATGTAGCAAATCAATTAGCTCGCAAAGGAAGTGTATGGGCTTATGAAATTACTTCAGAAAATGTGGACCTTTTGCTGTGTGATAGTGATTTGGATATAGACGGCGAGTTTTCAGATTTTGAGGGGGGTATTGAGGACATAGGTAGCAGTGAGGAAGAAAATGACACTCTTCCTTCAGGTGTTTGTGAAGAATCAACATTGTGAGTGGTCAAAATAACTCCAACACAAATAGACATATCTTCACGAACACAGCCTCTGGTGTACAACCCCAGGCTCAACTGACTTCTGACAGCCAACCAATTGACATTTTCACAAATTTTTTTACTGCTGACTTAATGTCTCTCATTGTTACAGAAACAAATGTATATGCGAGTTAGGTGAAGGAAGACCTGACCTCTAAAGGCAATTTAGGCCCTAAGATTAAAATTCAAAAGTGCACAAAAGTAACACTGAATGAGATTTACAGCCTACTTGGTCTAATTACGTTCATGGGTGTTATTCGTAAACCTTCATTACACATGTACTGGTCTACAGATGACATGCTAGATACTCCATTTTTTGGGAAATGCATATCAAATAACAGATTTACTTCCATTTTGCGGTTCCTTCATTTCACATGCACAGAAAATGTAAATGATAAACTACACATATTTCAAAATTTAAAGAAAATTACGTGCCTAGTGAAAAAGTCACTGTTGATGAAAGCTTGATGCTTTGGAAGGGCCACTTAGGTTGGAAGCAATACATCAAAACAAAGAGGGCCAGATTTGGCATAAAGAGTTTTGATCTTTGTGAAAGTAAAACGGGATATCTTTATAATAGTTACATATACACTGGTCGAGGGACTGATAATACTGGAGACAAAAGATTTGGAGTTATCTGGCTCCATAGTAATGCACCTGATGGAACCTCTACTTGATCAAGGTAGGACTGTATATTTAGATAATTGGTACAGCTCCCCAAAATTATACATGGCCTTATACAAAAAAAGAACAAATGCAACTGGAACAATGCATTGTCAAATATCCACACACCGGTTGTGCACCGATAAACTTATATACAGTGTATTTAAAAGCACATAATATAAAAACCTGTCAATCACGTGTCTCCAATTCTTCCACACCTGACAAACCTTTTGTTTTTCTGCAATTCCATCTTTTTCGAAATAATGATTCTCAATTTATTCAACATGTTGACATACATTTTCCCATTCTGGCCTTCCAATTTCTGCAAAACGCTGGTGGCATAACTGCTCCACATCTTTTAATTTAAAAGTGCTATTTCTGCAGGCCACCCATTTTTTTTGGCTTCAGCCCACATTAATTCGATTGGGTTTAGATATGGATAATATGGTGGCAGTATAAGTACATTATGGCGATGTTGTATTAATATCTGGTCAAGTATGTATGACTTCTGAAGCAGTTTGTTGGCTTTAGGTAAGTTATATAGCTTTGTTTTACTCATGCTTCCATCTAAACCTATATTATGCCTAAGTAACCAAGCTCTCATTTCTTCTTCCAAGTTATTTGAGGTAGGTGGTTTGTCAATTTGAGTGTTGATGCATTGTGAAGTATTGTCGATAACCAGAAGACCCAGCAGGCATATTAGGTATCATCATGGTGTTGATTCACTTCATGCAATTTTCTGTATTCATTTCTTAATGAAAATATCCTGTTTCTTGTTGCGACCTGTAAAAGAAGGGCATTTGGAACAAAGCCGATCTTTCCAACAGCATGAACGATAATAAGTATTTGCCCTTTGGCAACAGGTGCCTGCAAACCTAACTCGCTATCGTCACTCCAACTTTTAGATGTTGTATGACAGCTGTGCATGTATGACTCATCTTCATACACTATAGTTTGACCCTCTAATTTGTACCTCTGAGTAAGGTAATCTTCCAGCTGAGATTGTATGTCGTGCTTTTCTATTAGAACTCTTCTATTTGATTTCGTTTTCTTCCACTTAAACCCTAAATATTTTATAATTTTTCTGAGATTTGTAGCACCACCTTGAAAATTTATGCTGTCTTTCATCTTGATGAGCAATCTCTTTATTGTTGGCACAGTTATTTCTTCCACATAGAAATTGTGAATCGTGCGCTGAATGACGCATTTGTCGAAATTGTCTGTTTAGGGACCTTATGTTTCTTCCCAGGTGTGTCAAATGGTACTCTTTCATCCATATGTTTTTTTCTTATCTTTGAGAACTCTGGAAATGGAACTCAGTGAAACACCAGTTGCTTTGGCTTCTCTTTCTTACACTCTCTTAAGGCTTTTGTGGAACTCGGGTAAATATATATTTTCTTCCTTCATGAAGTCAAGGACATTTGCAATTATTTCCCGGCTTTGACTATGTGATACCTTACCACTTAACTTTGTAAACGTAGGAGCCATGGTTATAAATATAACAAATATAAAATAAGCACTATTTAGGTACTGCTCTCTTTTGAAATTACAGCCAGATGCAGACACTTTCTATGCAGACTGTATGTGTTACGCACTGTGAGTAAGCAAAGGTATTATATCGGTTTCGTTGATTAAGCTAAATATAAACCATTCCTAGGCTCGGCAGCTGGGGTGATAATCAGGGTCATGATTCCAGAAGTTTTGCACCAGCTATACGTTGAACTTTCTGTTTATAAATTAGTTACTATATGTTTCTGTAGGAGCATCATGCAGTTTTTGCATGCAGGGGGGGATTGCTTGGAGCAGTTTTCCGAATTTCCATGTGGACTTTAACGATACTTTTGGCCTAAAATAAAATTCTATTTTATTTCTTAAATGTGAAATATTTGTATTAAAAGCACAGATGTCGCAAATTTTCTTTTGGTAGAGCAATAATGTAACCTAATTATTTCTTATAACTTAGGGGGAGGGGGGCAATTGACCTCTGCACCCCTAAATAAGCTCCTGTGTTTCTGTAATTAAACTTGGATTGCATATATTGGGTGCTTATTAGAGGTTCTTGCCTTCTGCGAATTTTTATGTAAAAATAAAAAAGTTAATATACCACAAAATGATGGGAAAAAATACAAAAAATGGCTAATGGAAAAAACTAATTCCTAACTTGCCTCCCAGATCTGTTTTAGTTGATTGATAATGCACCGTACCACAGTGTGCAGTTGGAAAAAGTCCCATCTCATACCAAAATAAGATGCAGGACTTGCCCCATTCCATGAAAGGATGATAAGTTTGGGGCTTTACAACCTAAGTAAGGGTCAAAGCCTGTTCCAAAAATTTATGTTGATAGTTTGTAAGCCATGCACCCAATGTTCTCCGATTACCGTCGTATTCATCGGGTCTTAATCGAGTAGAACTAATCTGGGCTGATATAAAGCAATTGGTAGCTTGGTAGAACACTGTTTTAAATTAGATGATGTTATTTATGAAGCTTAGCTAACAACATGGACATTAACGTGGAAAAGTGGGAAAATGCCTGCCAACACGTTATTAAGTAGGAAGACAAATATATTGAAGAAGAACAACAAGGCCTGTTTGAAAATGACATAGAAGGTTTTGTAATCCAAGGTAGGGAATATAGCGACAGTGAAGGAGAAGAACACTGAAGACGATTAAAGGGAACTATCTGAAAAAGATGAAAGAGAAAGTCTTGCAGAAGGAAACGATGGTGGTGATATTTCTAGTGTAGAGTGTTCATCACACTAATAAAGCCTCTGCTAATTTAAGACAATGCATTCACATGACAGGCTTGTGTATAATGTGTCAATATAAAAGAATGGTAGAGCAATCTGAACATAGTGACAATAAACCAGTCAAGCAGTGGTGTGGTATTTTTTGTTTATGTCATATCGGCGACAGCAGACAGACAGCTGCCTGTAGGAGAGTAACTGGTGTTAGGCATAGACCCTCTTCAGTGCACTAGGAAAGTAGGTCACCAGCACAGAACTATTGTCCCTACTGTAGCTGATGCAGTAAGGTATTACTTAATGCTGCATGTTACACGAGTACCTCTACTCCTTCCCCCATTGTTTTGCATGTTTTCATTTAGACACAAGACTCCATGGAATGTTGCACGCAATACAGTTAAGGTCTATAAAGAACTATAGTCCAGCAACTCTTTGGGAACAGTTGAAGGCGGTAAAGTGAAGAAATCTTGACTTCTTTCATAGCATAAAGTTAAACACAACAACTTCCAATAATGCAAAACATAAAAAATTAAAAGTATCAAAAAAGTATCGAAGGTTTAGCTCAAAGTATTAGACATACTTAGATAGAGAGTATCGAGGTATCGGCAGTATCAATCTTAGCAATTGCAGGAAAGAACTCCATAAGTACAGATGGTCGCCTGCATTAGTATAACCAGAGCATTTGGGACAACTCCTACTGCTGCTATTGAGATTTTGTTGGACCTGCCACCTCTTCACCTTTGGATAGGAGAAGCAAAGGCGAGTTTATATAGACTTATACAAAATGGCATAGAGAATAGTGGATCCACATGCTGAACTTTCCTAGGGACAATAGTCTGGACCACATACTGTGTATGAATTCAGACAAAATGATACCAAGGAGATCAAGAGAAAAGAAATTCACAATTTCCTTCTAAGGAAGAAATGAATGGGAACAAAGAATTAGTACAAAGATCAGGAGGGGACCAATTTAGTTTACTGATGGATCTAAAACCAAAAAAGGAACAGAGGCAGGAGTGTTCAGCTGCGGCAAAAGGATCTCCCTCAGCCTCAGACGACCTGCAACTGTCTTTCAGGTGGAAATGTATGCCATATTGGCATGTGCATGGGAAAGTCTAAGTAAGGACTATAAAAACAGACACATTACCATTCTTTCTGACCGTCAAGTAGCCTTAAAAGCTCTTGGAAGTGGACTAATCAAGTCTAAACTGGTCTGGGAATGCCTGGAGACCTTAAAGATACTGGCCCTATGCAATTTGGTAGAACTGATGTGGGCTGGGACATAAGGGAACCCAAAGCAATGAAAGAGCAAACAATCTAGCAAAGAAAGGGGCAAATAGCCCTTTTATAGGCCCTGAACCCAGACCTGGATTGTCCTAAGGACTTGTTCATGGAGCAATCAGGGAATGACTCAGGAAAAAGCATAATAGATCTTGGAAGTCCTTATCAGGACACAAGCATTCCAAGGCTCTTATTAAAGAGATTAAAAGAAGCAGGATACAGGTACTGCTTAAGATGAATGAGGGTACACTCCATCGGACAGTGGGGACGATTACTGGACACTGTCAATTACGAGGACTTCTCTACAAAATTGGTAGGACTAATCAAAAATTAAGAAGCAGTGGGGAAGGGGATGAAACTGCATCCCATCTGTTGTGTAACTGTGAAGCTTTAACAGCTTTTAGGGTTAAATACTTTGATCAAGAAACCATGCAACATGGGTTTCAAAATATACTGGCTAAGAGACTTGCAGACTTTATTAAAGAGGCAAGAATCTTAGAAGACTAAATGAGGGGAAGTACAATAGATCAGCAATGGTCGCAGTGCTTAAGGGCATTATTGCCCTCCCCATCCAATAATCTAATCTACAAATCTAATCAGAGGGGCACACTTTGCGCATTGCGACCATCCTGATCTATTATCACTACACCTCCCAGGAGGCAGGGATGAGGTGAAGAAGCCATAGGAGTTCCAAGGTCTCAGGTAGGCAGGCCCACAGGGACTCACAGAAGTCCCTAATATTTTTGGTTTGAACATCTGTGCACCAGTAGAGGCAAAGAATCCCTAAAGGGTGGGACAATGCACCCTGGCATTCACAGGTAGAAATCTTTCCAAAGCACAAGCATCCACACCATCTGCCTGACATGACATGAAAACACACCTGAAACATGAAAGGAAGAGATGAAATGAGAGGAAATGGGAGAAAGAAGAAATCGTGGCAAAATATGCCACCCTGGCATTCGTCTAGGCAACCAGAGGAAAACCACTAAAAACCCCATGGGCAGAATGAGTGGTCATTGCAAATCGAACCCAGGGCCTCCCAAATGCGGGCCAAGATGTGGCCACCTGAGTTAATCCACTCAGTCAACCTCCCTATAGTTAATAAACTTATTTCATTCACATAAATTTTTTTTTGTAAGCTCCTCAAAGAGCAGCTGTCTAACCTTTCTGTGCCTTGTATTTGATTTCCTCAAACATTCCACAATATATAGCCAGAGACCTATTATTGCAAAATTCTTGTTCTGACCAACACATGAATCGCTATACAAAATAAGTCTCCTTTTGCCAACCTTTTCTTCAATCAATGACATTACTTTCAATAAATAGCTTGCAATTTCATCTGCACCTCTTGAAGCAACAGATTCAGGACTTACACACGTGACAGTGGTATCATTGTTGCACATGTGAATGTCAAAGTTGTTAGTCCACAGTTGTCGCTGATAGAACACACATTCAGTTGGCAAGTGAGGAGTTGGAAGTGCCTGCTGCAAGTCCATTGAAATCAATCACTAAAGTATCACTGTCTGTGACTTCGCTAACTAGTTTGTCTCTTTTCAAAGACTCATAGGCTGCTTCAGCTTTCCGCAGATGTACTTCATATCCTGGTGGTTTTGGCTCCATTAGCTGCACTTCATCACACACTTTACATGTATCTGTTGAGGGGAGCTTAAATCCAGTGTTAAACTCATTATTGAATATGTCACGAAAAGTGTACTCCTTCACACTTCTACTGTTTGTAGAGCTCTGAAATGGAGTGAACTGATGGTATACATGATTTATTTGGATTAGATGTCCAGCTGTAGTGCGAGGTATATCTGGGAAAACTTTCTATTGTCTTTCTCACAAAATCTTTTCTTTCTTCAGGTATGGTATGTAGTCTGTTTTTATGAGTGCCACGCTTGTCCATAGGAGGCATGTTCAAACCTTTTCTTGAAGAATTTTCCGCATTTTGGTTACCTGTAACAATAAAACGGAAGCAAACAATAACAATAATAGTTATCATTATGACCATAATCATTATTATTACAGACAAATAATATATTGACTTTTATCAAAATAAAGTACTATATGCATACCTCTCACGGTTCTCAGACGTTTGCTGGATATGCCATGTGCTGTACAGAATGCAGTCCTGCATAACTGATGTTTAGATCCAGTTTTTGGATCCTTGACATAGTATTTGTAAGTTGCATTCCGCTGTGAAAAATCAGGATATAACCTATCTTTCTTGTACACTTTTCTGCAATTATGTTTTTCTATAAGGCCAAATAAATATGCATTTTGCATATTATAGCCAGGTAACTTCTAAAACTCGACAAATATGCTTTCTTTAGTTTCCTGAGAAAGTGTGCCATAAACACAGTATGTTCTTTGGCAGCAACGCTCAATATTTACCAGGATTTTACCAGGAACAACTTTCCCAGATACCGAAACATACTCTTTTCCACTGTTTAGTAAAATCTTCTTTGTGTTACTCCACTCCTGCACAGATCTTTTCCGCTTTTTAGGCTTTGTAACATCACCCACATGTATCAGCTAAGCCCTGTATAGGAAGCAACATATGTTCACGTGGCAGGAGTTGGGATGGGCCTTTATTCTACTCACGCAAGGAAAAGTTAAAACAATATACACAATACAAAGGACCAATTCCATCTAACAAGTAAGAGTTGAACTTCCAGCTTGTAAACACTAATGCAAGATGGCTCTCAAGATATCTATTCTGCACAGAACTGAAACTCTACCATCAGTTGGGATGGGCCCTTATTCCACCTAGCCCCTCATTTGAATGAAGAACTGCTAAATTATTCACAAAAATAAAAAATATATTACAAATCATCACAATTTCCATTAAAGATTCCAGCTCTTGTCAGGTCAAAATAGCAGATTCCTTTTTGCCCCCCTTTCAGTAAAACATGCAATGTAAACACATCATTAGTGCTTTGAACAGTTATGTGGGCATTGATGGCTTTTGTCAAAGTGCTGCAATGTATATGAATGAATTTTTGTCACTCCAGATTATATGCTTAATAACATTAATCAGCTTAGCTTTTCTTTACTATGCTAACAAATAGCTTAACCCACAACATTTAAAACACACTGAAATAGTTATTTACAAATTTCTATAATATTTGGACATGAATATAATATTTACACATAATGTAAACCTATCCACAAATAAAATTTATTCTGAAGTTTCCTTAAGGGCTTGTATTACGATCTCTGGTTAAAAGCTGAGGTTTGCTAATCGGTGGTTATTGCTGTTGGTTAAACAGAGTACACTGTATTACAAATGCTAAATAACTCTAGATTAGTTAACCTGGAGTATTTTTAGCAACATTTTTGTGCACTCTTTTATTGTAGCATTACATCTTCAAAATAAAATTTGTTGTAATTTTCTTGAGCCTGTCATCTTATTTGTGTATAATAAAATCGGAAGTTTTTATTACATTAATATGGTGGGCTTTCATGATTAATATAGATAGTTTTGGGTAGCTTGATAGTAGGCTGGATGCTTACAGGAACTAATAATGCACACTTGCTATTAATACTATTTGTACAGGTTAGGTAGCGGTACATTACTAAACATTAAGTTACAAATATAAGGGTTAATGTGATTAGTTTGGTTTGCATAGTGAGTTTAGATTAGGTAAAGTACATTTTGGTATGTTTAAAAGCGAATGATTTGCCATTAACGCAATTCTTGGAAGTAGATAGCATAAGATAGGATAACTATACATGTGGCATAGTTTAAAAATAAGTTAGGGCATTTCAGAGCATTAGATTATATGGGATTTAACTCTTAGTATAGTTTATTTAGGTTAATGGAAAAATAGATTTTGCATATAGAGAAACACGCTGGTAGCAGAGAAGGCTGGACTCTCTCTTGATTCTAACATACGGCAACATGTACTGTATTAATGTTACTGTTAAAACAATTTGAAACTGAGTAGGTCAGAAATGGAATAGTATACCTGATTATACAAGTGTCATACTTTATTTCTACCAGGTGTTTGATGATATGGAGGTATTAGCCATAAGGCTTACTATGCTACACTGAAATCTGTGCAGATTACACTTGAGAAACCACATTGGCAAGTGTTTTGAGTTAAAACATTCCATACACTCAGGAAGAAGTTGTGATGCTGCTAGAAATTATTAGAGCATAAAGGCTGGTTCACAACAACCAAGAATGGTAACCAGAATGAGAATGACAAAGTTTAAATACATGTATTCTAATGGGAGCGTTCACAATTGACACGAAGCTTTCCCGACCCCTGGGAATGGGAAAGAAGACCTTGTCAAGTTTTACCTTTCTCATTCTTGTTCCCGGGCATGGCATATGAGATGCATAATGTGCATATTTCACTCTTCACTGTATGCCATTAACTAAAGGAATGAAGGCTTGGTAGGACTAGAGGAATCGGAAACGTAATACATAATATGCATTTAGGTAATGTTTACTCTATCAACTTTTGGCACTGGCTGAATTGGTCAGTTAAAAACAAATGAAATCCCAATGAGCAAAATCAACTTCCCACTTTGTGATCGATATGATCATCAATATGCATTCCTGTTCTCATTACCGGGCTGTTGTGTACCAAAATGTTGTATGTTGCATTGCTTCCCATTCTTGTTTCCGTTTTGGTTACCATTCTTGGGCTGTTGTGAACCAGCCTTAAGTGTGATAGAAAATAAAGCCATAGTACAGTTTTCATTAACCTAAATCATTTTTCAATTTCCTTATACCTTTCCTTGAACTTATTTTTCTGAGATCCTGTTCCTATTAAGTATATAAATAATCTCTCAGTACTTCATTCTCAGCATTAGTACATATGGCATAATGACTGTAGAGTGTTTGCTAGATTAAAACATTTAAGAATATTGAATTATATAGGTTTCGCTGTTAACACGCTCTGTGTAGATTAGTGTGAAAATACTTATCATAATGAATTTATTTTAAATACTTACGTTTAGAAGAAACCCCCTTAACCAAAAAAATGGAAATCCTATGTTATGTAGGATTTTGCAATTAATATACCTACTCACATAGATTAGTATGGAAATACATTGGGTGATTTCGGAGTATTGACTTATATGCATTTATGCTTTCGACTTCCTATATGTTAGTAGGAAAATAGAACATTTTTTTAATACTAGGTTAAGTTTCACTGTTGATATACTTTGTAAAGGTTACTTGGAAAATATGCTAGACACTTTTATGAATACCTATTGGGTTAATATTGGCTGCATTATATTTAAGCTAGAATTACTGCTACGCATGCCAAAAAACAAAAAATAAAATAGAACAATACGTAAACTATGCCTAAGAATAATGCTGCAGGTGTTATCCAGCAGAAATGTAATAAAAATTAAAGCAAGCAGTGCAACTTTTAACATTCTTAATAAAGTTTATGAACTTTCTCATTCCAAACTTGGAAATTATTCTTTCAAAGTCTATTTTGGCTCTCCTGTTATATTAATACTTTTCTAATATTTCATCTTGGAATTACTACTGACTATCGAAGATACACCATTTTTGTATGATTACCTCCAAGTTAGCTTCCTAACTGCTACCAGAGGTGAGGGTTAGCTCATCGCTAAAGAATAACTCCTAGTTAGCTGTTAACCAAAGATTGTAATATGAAAGTTTGGACTGACTCTCACGTAATATCTAACCAAAAGCTTACCTGGAGATTGTAATACAGGCACTAAGCCTTGCAGTTATGGTAAATGAAAAGGAGACTAATTGCTATTCAAAATACCTGTTCCCCACCAAATAAAGAATCTTTCCAGAAGTTTCTCAGTTCCAGCTCCTAGCTTTTCAAAAACTGATGGTGATGCAGTCACATGCTTTCGTGTCAGAGTACCCTCTTCATTACTTGCTATACCTATAAAGGAATAGAATTGTTATCAGCATTTTGCAAAATGGCTCAACTGTTTGAAAATGTATCTTTACTGTATAAAAAGCACTTTCATCACTACATATGAAATGCTACTTTTGTGCCTGCCTGAAGTCTTTGTCTACCACAAAATTGTTACTTTGGCTCAATATAATCTGCATTGTGATTAAATCAGAACTTATCACTTTTTTCATATCAGGTTAAAAAAGATTAGATCTATACCATACATAAAAAGTACAATAAAAGGCCATTTATTTCTTAAAAATGTTAATAGATTTTGTTTTTATTATTTAAGGTGTTTATAAACACAATTTGCCATGTCCCTGAAAGTAGTAGCAACACTGGTAACACTTAGGAATTATAAACTACAGCAAAGACTTAAAAAATATAAATGCTTTAGTCTCTCTGAATGTACCAGGGTGCAGCAAAAGTAGTAAAGATGTGGGCATACCTTAATAACCTTCCCTAATCCCAAAGCATGCTTTATGTACTATTTATTAAAAAATGGACAGCTAAACTTTGTTCCAGGAGAAAAGGTCAGCAAGTTTTGTCCCATAATATGTTACAGCTATCCACTAAGTGCCTAAGCTGATATACACAAAGAAATTTCTTATTGTGCTCACATATTTTCTTGAATCATAAGCCCCCGGATACTAGAATCCATTGGTAGAATAAAAAGTGCTGTATGCAGTAGAAATATAGAGCGCTTCAGAATTAGGCTAAAAGGTGGATCATTTATAAATATTTTACAAATAACTTTCAGGACTAATCAGGTGAGCATCAAGAGAAGTAGCACTGGTAGAATTAAGAAATACAGAGAGCAAAATATGGGAATAATGTTGAAATTTTGTTAGAGGTATCTTCAAAAAGGAGATTGAGATACATTAAGGATTGTGTGAATCAACAGAAGATAACTTCAAACAAGAATACGTGGTGGACAGGGGCAGGAAGAGCTTTGGAGATGATAGGAATGGGAGATATATGGCAAATAGAGGGGAAAAAATTGGATGTGTTACATTCACATGACTTTCTCTACCCTCTATAGTTTATTACTGAGTATCAAACTATTCTTATCAAATTTAATTTTTCTATCTACTTCGTTTTAATCAAGATAAAGATTTGCCAAAATAGCTACATTACACATTTTGTTACAGATACAAGGGAATAGAGACAGTCAAATGTTTACCACCTGGATGCTATACGATTGGCCTTATATTTCCATACTCTATCCATCCAATCATGGGAAAAAAATTAAAATTGACAGGACTTTAAAAGTAGGACACAGTATTGAACAATTCAAACTTTTAACAAGATATCTTGGAAATGGCTTATGCCACTACAAAGTTATTTGAAATAAGTCATGTGTTTTAAAGAGATCTACATATATGTTGCAATCTATCGCTTAATGCTTACTAGTTGTACAAGATTATATAAAATCCTGTTAGAATGAAGAGGTCCTCGCAGGCTTTTCCCAGAAAATTCAAGATATACATCTGATTTGTCATGTAAACATCTCCATATATGGTATTTTAATCAAAATTTCCATTTTTGAGAAAATAAAAAAGGTTAAAAAATGTTCCATCTAATGGATAGTTGGGGGATTTTCTTTGGAATCTTTGTGTTTCATATTTCGAAGATTTGGACTTAAAGAGCAAGTTCTCCCTCCCTCCCTCTCCCTCCCCCTCTCTCTCTCTCTGCGGCCTTTTTCTAAGAATTTATTTTTATTCAGGGGCCTCAAAACATGTATTTTCAGTGAAATCTTTGTATAGAATTTTGGAGTGGAATGCAATAGCTTCTCTACCTACTATGTACATGGTACAGAAAGTAAAAACAAATAATGACTTACTATTTGAGAAAAGTTTAAGTATTTGTAAACTCAAACCAAAAAATAAGGAATATGTTGGAAATGGCTGACTACGCAAAACATTTGGCATAAATTGTGTGCTTTTATGACATCTACACTTTTAATGTAATAGGAGTTTATCTCTTATGGTTTCCCTGCTATGCAAAAATCATTCAGAAAGAAGAGGACTTCACAGGCTATTCCCAGATAATTCATGATATACATTTTATTTGTCATGAAAATATCTTATAATCTTTTAATTTTAATCAAAATTCTTAGAGCTATTTTTGAGAAAATAAAAATTTTCAAATACTTTTTATCTAAAGGGTAGTTTGGGGTGGGAGGATTGCACACACACACACACACGCACGCACACATGCACGCACTCACTCACCCACCCACGCGCAGACCTTTTTAAACAAAATATGTATTTCTGGTGAAATCTTGACATTGAATTTTTGGGTGCAATACAATACTTCCCCTACTTTAAGTATGTAGTAGAGAAAGTAAAAGTGACAACATATTTTGGCAAGTAGTGAGAAAAATAATAGAACAGAAACAAGAAATTTGGGATAGCTTTGAAAATATGAAGTCCTTAAGTTTGTACAAAATAATAAAGAGAGATCGGAAGAGAGAAGATTATGCTGACATATGTAGCAGACAGGAAAGGGAAGGATTAGCATGAATGAGTAAAGGAGCAAAGTTCCTTGAAGGGTTCAGGAGGAGAGAATTGGGAACATGTGTCATATACAGGGAAAAAGGGGAGAGAAGATGTTTGGGTATTCTAAGCGGAACAAAATGGACAAGGAAATGGTAGCTGCAAAATGTTAACACATAAGGGAGAAAAAAAAAGCAAGACCATGGGGATGTTTTCAAGGAAGAAGAAGGAAAAATGGTTAAGGAAATGTTTTCAAGAAAGACGAAGGAAACATGGTTAAGGATAGTAAAGAAGTACAGGGAGAGGAGCTAGATGGACAAGAGGAAGGTCAATAAGAGAAAGTAAGACACAGAAATCGAAAGAATAAGAGCTAACCAAATGCCAAAGGACCAAGGTGCCAGGCACAAGGTAGCCCTCAAAAAAGGGAGAAAAAAATAGACTCAAATTGTACTTAAAATGTAGTAACCTTGAGATTTAACATAAATTTAACGTATTTGAATTTTTGTATGCTGTTAACTACCAACAAATATTGTAAATATTCTACTAGAATTGAAATGTTATTCAGGAGCCAAAGCAGAGTTCAATCCACCTTCGTTCCCTAACTGCAAAATTCACATCAATGTTTCCTTTAATTCACAGCTATTTTAGAATTAATGTTTATTCACTACATTTCTTGTAATTTTACCTTGCTTATGAATTTTCATTTTAATTATGCATTTGTTTTTATTTTATTTATTTATTTTTTTTTTTTGTTTGTTCTTTTTGGGGGATCCGAGAGCTAGTCTCTCTCTTTGAAGTGTTGGTGGATTTGAAGGCAGAATGATATTGCATTTGTTCTTCTCAATTCTTATGCCTCAAGAAAATGTGTGAACATTTAAAACACATATCAACAAATGAACCAAATTCATATTCTTTATTCACCGTTTGGAAATTGTGTACAATTTCATGGCTTTGTTAGATACATCCTACATTTACAATACACTATAAAGTTAATATCAGAACTATAAATTGTTTACAAATTGTGACTGAAGTACTTATTGAACTCTTGTTTAGTATATAAAAACACTGATCAATTAAGAGCCTCTTCACCTTCTTTCTGAATCTAGTTGGATGTTTGTTAGTAATTGAGTTGTACACATGGATGTCAGGGTTCAAAATCGAGTTTACCTTGTTAGTCATTCCGGCTGCTTGTAGAAGACTTATTACTGTTTCTAGTAATGTGCCCAAGAATAGTGTTATTTGAATAAAAGTGTTGAATACTGTTGTTTATAAAGCATACCATTTCTAAGATAAACAATCAGGGCAAAGCAAGAATATTATTTTACTTGAGGCGATACACTTTCATTTGTTGCTGTCATTCACTGCAATTACTTTCTGTATGAACCAAAAATGTAATTTAGTAATGCCATTGACTCATATTCAAAGACAAGCAATACATTTTTAAACTTCATTTCATAGCCATAAACTAAATATTCCATTTCATATATTTTATAAGCAATTGGTACAGTTTTACAAAAGGTTATGCATCTCAGATCAGAGTGTAAGGAAGGGGGGTCAAGGATGGGAGGAAGTGGGTTAGTGGCAGGTATTTGTTTATTTGTAAACAATAGCATGTGAAGAAGTTTTTTCTCTTCCTCTTCTTCTGTTTTGTTTGTGTGATTGTTGTTAGTTTATCTGTTTTTTTCTTTTCTTTTCATTTCTTGTAAGTATCATTAACTTTAAAGTTCAGTGTGATGAATATAGTCTGAAAAATATGAACTACAGTGTATTATATAAGCATGTATGATCTATCTGATCTGTGCAATGTACAAGTTTGAACATGTAAAATGTTTAAGACCAATAAACACACCATTCTACTCTACACTACTTACCACAACAAATATGTGGACATGAAAGTAATACTACTTTTTTTTTTTTTTACATGTATTTTTCACTTGTGTGTTGCTTTGCTAAAGAAAATTTTCTTCAAAATCTTATCAGCCAAACTATTTTATTAGTTAAGCATTAAATTTAAACACAACTAAACCTGTTTCTCTCATAACATAGTATGCTTTGATGTACTTGAGTAGAATCACAAGTTCTTAAAGATCATTCTGATTAAGGCAAAATCTATACACAGAGAATAAGAAATATATGAAAACAATTTTCACTTTTTCATTCAGAAGCAGAAGTGTATTTTGTAACAATTAATTCTACAACATTCACAGAGGACATTAAAGACAAAGCAGAGGAGAAATATGCAGCATAACACAATATAAAAAGCAGTGGCTCTCACAAAAGTAAGACATGCAACAAGTTGGATCACGGGCATTTCATATGCCTAATTGACAACTGTTTACATCACAGCATTTACACAACTTCAGCAATATCAACAAGATGCCACATTTCAAAATGTTGCACGTATAATAAAAGCTGTTTTATTAATTTTATTAACTAACAATACTCTAATACTTAAATGGGATTTTCTGGTGGCATGATGCAGAATACTTCTCTTAGGTTTCCAGTCATGACTGAAATGACTAGACTGGAAACCCACGGGAACAAGAGTTGTTTTGGTAGTTTCTTTCTTTTTCTGTTCTTCAGAACTCATGTCTATGAAAACGTTAACTTAACCCACTCTTAGGTAATAATTCCGAACATCTTTATGTTAACCCTAAACTTAGGCATCAGCATTTTGCATATTACAATTAAATTAAAAATGAATTTGAAGCACTACAAGGCACATCATAGTCAAATACTGTGTTTTATACAAAAAAATACTCCTGCCCAAAAACCTTTGTTTACATGACTTTCTTTTAAATATTATTTCATATCAATACCAAGTAGGAGACTAACTATGAATCTCCCTTCCTCAAATGCAACAGGCCTAAATTCAGTTTTACAAACTTTAAGAATTTACACTGAATTTAAGTAAAAAGAATAATTATAACAACTCATGAAACACTACTAAATATATTACATCTTAAATATAACTAAAAAGGGAGGGATAAAGGTAGGTTGTAATAGCCCAGTTAGCCAAAAGAGCACCCAGTGAAAGAATGCAGAATTCTCACTGTAGTGGGTATCCTTTACAAAACAAGTTTTGGGACAAAACAGTAAGAAAAAGGACTTGGATTGAAAGCATAACCAATAATTTTTGTAAATCTCCCAGAAATATGTAGTGTCAATTATCCCAAGCTTTTAAGTTGTTTCTTTAAAATATTAATTGAAATTAACTAATTCTACATGCATACAATACTGTAAGTATTAATTGTAGTTAAAGCTCAAGTACAAAATAAAACACAGTAATTTGTCTTGCTGAATTATTATGTGGTTATGTCAACTGCCAGATCAATTGTTGACCAGACATTGGAGTTAACCATGAAGCACTTGGGGCAGGAGTGTAGTCCATTTTTAATTTGTGCACCTGTAATATTATGTAACTATTTTACATGAATGATAGGATGATTGTGATGGAACAATTGGTGGAATGATTGGCTGGGGAAACCAGAGTGCCCAAGTACTGCTTCCTCAGCCACAAATACCATTTGTAGCCACTGCATCAAACCTAGTGAGAGGTCATCAGTCTAGTCACTAAGCCAAGGCATTCATGAACTTAAGTGTTTATGAACTCAAAAGTTTGGGACAGTTAAAAGGGGTGAATTTATAAGTTTGGTTTTATTATTTTAACACTATTAAACTAAAGCATATTGTTCTTGTTGGGTTCCATCCCATTAACCAGGTAATCTACACAATGCCTTAAATCATCACTCAACCATCATGCTTCATGCAGTGCCAATAGAAGTTTCTAAAATGTATTAAGGTTTTCCCCAACTGTTACCCAGTTTTCTAGTTTGTTTTAACCAAAGCCATCCACTCTCAAATTTATGTATTTGTACATTTATTTTAAACAGTGACCTATCATGACATCCTCAGCACAAATATGTACTTTATTACTGCCAACTTAAAAACTGATCAAAAGTGCAACACATCATGGCAACTTTGATTAGTTATTCAGTGAATAACAGAGATAAAGAGAGAGGGGGGGGGGAGAAAAGAACATAGCATACAACAATTATTTCTACCAAACTACAGGTGATATTTTACTTTATGTTTAAACTGTGTTCCAATCTGAGTCTCAAACTTGAGAGAAAGAATTGTGAATCGGGGGGAAACAATGTGCTTAATGAATACCAAATGAGCTGCATTCAGTGAAAAGGGATAAGCACTACATCCTTTAGCTCATTCAAATGGATTTTAAGTCTTTCTTTCAACCTTCATCATTCAGCACATGACATCCGACCTTGTGAACTAAATTCATGCATACATTTTCTGACAGCTACATTAAAAGAAATTTATAGTATGAAAATACTTAAGCTGATACAAAATATGAATGTATCTTAAATTCTTTGAAGTTTTAGTCAAGTAAGGGGGTTATTACATCACGCAAGGAAAACTAAGGGCTATCAACCCCATGGAACTGTGGAACAGATTATCTGCTAATACATAGTAAGTGGATGGCTCAAATGTAGTTTATAATTTCTTACATTTATTTCTATTTATGTTAACTGAGAAAAACTAAATCTCCTATATTTTACACAAAAACACAATCTAAAAAAACTGAGACTTTCATGCACAATGTTAATAGGATGAAGAAAGTTAAATGGACCATATGGCTGGGTCACAGAGCTGCTTCCATCTTCGCAAACATTTCATCTGTGACTGCAGCAGACATCATCAGTGATGCACTCAACATGAACTTCTAGATGTATCAGCAGCGACTGATTCAATGGATGGGTGGCCCATGGTATTTATAGCATTATGGTCTATGGTCAGTGAACCTGAGCACTGATTAACCTACTTCATTGAGAGGGTTGGATCTAAGTCACTGCACTTGGAAGTGGCTACAGGAAGGCTGGTCGCTGATTGCCACCTATTCTTCGGGGAGATATCATCTCATTTTCTTTCAAGAAGTAGCAAACACAAAAAATACAACCAATACAAGCCCCGTAGATGTCTTCCCTCTTTGCATCTTCCAGCAACATGACTTAACCACATGATCCTGTAATTTGAACATGCACACAAGCAGCACAGCACTACAACATGATCATGTGGCCAGTATTTACCAATACTGAATATCAATATATCAAAAGAACATTCACACATTTTAAAATAGCAGCCTTTAAGTATAGAATGAATTAAAGGATTTTTTAAATCCTGTATGATGGTAATATGGGACACAATTCTTCCTTCTCGAATATGGGATGTCTGGCAAGTCTACTGATATCTGCTCTCATGACATTCAAAATATTATCTGTCTTCTCTTAAGATCAATTACTTTCCAGATCATCTGCTTCTTTCGTAACTGCTTCTACTAAAGTGTCTCCAAGCAGACTTGTTCCAACATTGACAGTACCTACAATATAATGGAGCCTTGGAAAAGTGAAAAGAAATTATTACTGACTTTCATGATTCAACTGCAGAAGTTTTTACTGAATACTGAAAAAATGTTAATTAGTGACTTGGCCGGTTTTGATACTAGAGGTCTTAATTCAATTCAATGAAATCTTCAGCAGAAATTGTATCAGTAAATATGAGTCCACACTGTTCTACATATCCACACTTAACGTTCAACAATTAACAAAACATTTCATTCAAAATGTTAAAATGTCTTCAACATTTAACATTCCAACCACACCAGTTGACTTGCTTGGACAACAAAGTCTCTGAACTCAAAGCAAAATTGACACCAATGATGAGGATTTGGCTATTGCTATTTTGTGTCTATGCCTGGTAAGTAATGAAAAAGAGGAGAAGAAGAATAATAATGTGGAAGGCCCAATTTGGTTAATTGGTATAGGAAAGAAAATATTTTGAATGAGCTTAAAATAGAGGACAGATTTGGCTTAACAACTTCTTTAGAATGATTGAAAGCAACTTCAACTTTGTTTTGAGCAAGGTAGAACCTGTAATTCACAAGGAAGACACAGATTTGAGAGCAGCTATCCCAGCTGCCAGACTTAAGGCTCTTTCTTTCCCCACCTCTCTCTCTCTTTCTTTTGCACTTTTTGCAGTTCTCTACTGAATTGTGAGCAGAGTGAGGCTTTGTTTTTTTTTTTTCAATATTGCCTCTGGAGCAATAATAAATTGTACATAGTTCTGTAAAATTGTCTGTCCTTTTTATCTTGTCCCTGTACACTTTGCATGAAATATCCCACAATTATGGGCTCAACATATCATTGATTAATGAAAGTGTGTTTTCCTTCATCCATTCCATAACATCACGTGAAGCAAACCAAATCAAGGTTATGAGCACAGAACAATATGAGTGAACAACGTAACTACCAAGCATGTGATGAAATAGTGTGCAGGATTCAGAAGTATGCTGTTGCCATGGTTACAGTCTGAAAGCTTCTGAAGCTCACCCGATCCTGTACAAAGAGCAAATTGAATTAACTTTTCCATCAAAAGTGGCAAACACTCAACATGTTAAAAGTGTCAAGTGCAATGCTTTCGGTTAACATGTTAAATCAATCCTGCAATCAAAATTCGGCCAACATGCAAACGTTAGTATGTTGTATTTGACAAGTTTTGTTAAACGTTAATCAGTATAGACATGTATTAACCGAGTCTTTGGGAATGATCATAAGCAGTCTTGATCTGGAAAAGAGAAAGAAGAAAAGTTTTTTATTTCATGAAAATGCAGTCCTGTTCATGGCATTTTGAATAACTTATTTGAGTTCTTAGCTAAATTTTATAGATAAATGGAATATTTGAAAAGTTAATAAAGCAACATTATTTAATGTTCTACTTTTCAATTTTTCAAAGGTGGAAATAGACTGCGTGTAGTTTGTTTGTTTGTTTGTTTGTTTTTCTCTCTCGTTCCCTGGAAAACAAGGCCAAGGAGGTAGATGAATAAGCTTCCATGGACTGTGTCTTCATAGGTGCTCTCAGCTTCCAGGGAAAGCCACATTATCTGGTAGTTAGTTGCCAACATTTTGCTCATCTTTTTTCATCTTGGCTCTTGTCATATTTCTTCTGTGGGAATTGCAGGTATATAAATGGGGTAAACAGAGCAGAAAATGGACATGAGCTCATAAGCAGCTTGTGACAACATGGGCAAATCTTTGGCAACTACCAGACTTCTCCAGAAGCTCAGAGCACCTACAAATATCAAGATAGCCTATAGGTTTATTATACACCATTCCCAGGAAATTGTTGAATTTTAATTTTATGGAATATTCAAAAACATTATGTCATGACAATACTGGACACAGAAACATTCTGTTTGTAAATATATACTCGGTCAGTTTAAAACTGGACGTCATCTGAGATGGAGCTCGAATCAGGTACTTGCGTGAGAGCTCAGAACAGTCAGACTTTCTTCACAAGACTGTGTATATTCTTACAGTAGTTATAATGGGAAAAACAACCATAATCACAAAAGTCTTCCAAGAAAATAATTCATATATAAGATTTCAAACAGACAGATGTTTTAGAGTGTTTCAACACTGTATATTTGTAACCAAAACACATGTTATTGATTTCTAGTTATCAAACTCATTACAATGCCACGCTTATTGCAGCACTCTTAGCTCCGTGATAGAGAGTTAGCTTAATGATCCTGAGGTTGCTAATTTCAAATCCCCAAGGAACTACTCAACTTCCCTCCCCCCTTTCATTTTAAATACTTGAGTAAAAATATAACAGGTCTTCTTCATTTTTTATGTATGTGGCATTTATTTAGTAGTCCATCTTACTGGTATATGGCAACCACAACATTAATTAATTGGTCAGGAGGAGGTGTCATACCCAGTCAATTTAATTTTATAACCAGAACTTTCACCATTATTGTAATTATATTTGTAGATAAAAGGAAGTAACGCAAGCAATATTAATTAACTATATTACAGTAAAAGGAGTTGTTAAAAATAAAAGATAACAGTCCACTATAGAGAATCAAACTCTAGCTGTTGTGTAGAAGTTAAGTAGCTTAACCACTGCAACATGCCAAGCACAATGTGGAGGTAGCCCAAATCAGTGTTGGGTCTTGTATATAGAGTTAGCCAAAGTGGCTCACAGAAGTTGACATTCACTCGAAGGGACTTATTAAAGTAGAGCTGTGCACTGTTAGCAAATAGCACATGCAACATGCAATGGAATGGGATCATTAAGATTTGTCCTTAGCTTATTAGATACTAATGCTGTTCCTGGCTGGACAGCATTTTTATTGGTACTCAACAGCAGCCATAACTGCCATGTTATCAATATCTTCAGCAATTACACATACAGTAGTATTACTGGGTTATATACCATAAACTTAGTACTCAGCAAAAACATATATATTGTAAAGATTCAATATTTAGTATAGTTATGTGCAATTTATGAGCACCCAAGTTCTATTTTTCTTCGTTGCTAATGGAAAATCACTTATTTCTGAAAAAAAGCAAATGAAGTGATAATTCTAAAATAAATATAGCGATTTAAAGACTTATTGTTGTGAAAATACACTAGTTACGTGGCAGCACATTTATTTTAGTGCTAAATGCAAGAATTAAAGAAAGATCAATTAATACATAATGGCATATTCAATTTTCTTAATCAGACTTGCCTATTCTGATTAAATTTCCAGACAGAAATGTGCTTTCATTGACACTTTGTTCTGTTTCTGCCTAGCATCTGCAGCTAATACCCAGCTTCTTTTCCATTCAGACCACCTCTCCAAAAAGTGTTCCAACTCCTTTGTGTTGTATTTGTGCTTATCAATCTTCTCAGAGTGGCAGTCATTTTAAGGTATTCACATGCTCACAGAGGTCTTCCAAACTTGTTCATTCACCTTTGCTGCCAACTCACTCAGAACTAACCTTACTCAGAACAGTTGAATTTTCATTATCTCATCTTTTGGCTCCTCATTTATCTTCATCTTCCTAAGTTAGTCATTCACCTTCACTGTAATCTCATTCAGAAGCCTAACAAGCTTTCTTACATCTTATCCCATTCCTCAATGCCAAATTTGACAAGCAGCTAGCATAAAATTATCTTTTTATGTTCTTTAATCAAGAAAAAAAATAAGGTTTTGCTAATGTTTTCAATGAAGTAGTTCTGCCTTTTTACATTCACAACGATCTCAGATGTATTATACTTGCCTACAAATTTGGACTTTGTGATTATTGCCCATATAAATACTGTGATGTTTTATATAATTTTGATGTGCTGACTCCACAAAATTTTCATTTGTTTACTTCCATTAGATGAGCTTTTTTTATAAACAAATTACATGTCCACATATATCACATTATTATAGTGTGATTCATTCTTAAAAAGCAGTACAAGTTAAATGAGGAACACTGTTGTTACATGTACTATATGTACACTTGCAATTTTGGCACTTAGCTGCAATTGGTCTACCAATCTAATGTTATCTTGTGAATGATACATCACCAAAATAGTGAAATATCTGTACTGCTATTTAAGGCTATTGTAACACACTGAATTTGCACCTGCAAATTGTATTTTTAGTACTTCAAAGTATGACTTTAGAGGCATAAAAATACATATTATCAAACAAATTTGGAGATGTAAAAAGATAAAAGCTTTAATTTAATAGGATAACATCACGTTCAATGTGGGTGGAATATTTTCAAACAGCAAAGAATGAATGATGCTTTGAGCTATTCCATCATACTGCATTAACCTAGCATGTTTTTACGTTCTCCCACCCTTTTTGCTTTTCTTTATGGTGACCTTTCATTCATTCCTTTTTTATCCTATACACTGCCATTTCTGAACACCTGGTAGCCTTAGTTGTTTCTTTTACTGCTTTACTAACACTCATTTTACTTGAATAATCTAACCCATTCACCATTAATTTGTATTTCTTCTTAGTTTACCAACGTTTCATCTCTTCCTAGCTTCTCCCTCCATAACTATAAATATTTATGTAAAATGTTAAATACATAACCTACATAACACTTCACAATGTTCCACATGCTATATATAAATGCCCACACTTCCTTACAACTGATGTTAACCTTTACTGCCTTCTACCTTGCCCCTGGCACCTGTTAACTGAACACATAAACGACTTTTGTTTGTCATACACAATGAATGAAAGAAGTTACAGAATTCCAGCTTCTCTTAAAAACTGTCTTCAACCCTCCATAATATTTTCTCTTGCTTGGTCCCTGTTGTAAACAAAACACAACAAAAAAGTTTGTTGCTGGGCGGCTTTTTACTGCTAAGGTATAGAATTTTCTGAAAATATTTAATTTATAAAATTATAATGCTCATCTTATTAATGATAGAGAACTAAAACTGAGCAGATATCTGCACACTAATTTACTCTAGCTAAGAGAAAATATTGTTGCCTTCTACCTTATAGTTTATTAGTTACTGTAAGATATGCATAGAAACAGCAAATTTCAGAATTTTAGTGAAAAAAACTCATTTTCTTTAGAAATTTGTACCCACAGAAATCTATAACGGCTCTAAAAATGATATAATCTGATAGAGAAAAATATTCTGCATACGATGTGTTCAAAGTTGAAAATTACAACCGAATATTTACAGTGTTATAACAACTTGGCGAAAATGCGAGAGTAGTAAACGATGAAGCTAATGATAACATGTATGCATTAGATAGAGACAGAGCTATCCCATTTACCTCTGTACTGAGTTCTAAGGTTGAGACAAGTAAGGATTCAAAACTAATTGAACTTCAAATTTAGTAAATTTAGGAAGTAACCGACTTTATTTTGAATTGAAACACACGAAATAAAATGCATGAATCTAATATACAGGTATAAGATTCATGGATATATAATGGGAATAAATGGGTGCACAAAACTCCAGAAAGTGCCATTTTATTATTTCTCCTACTTTTGCTCATAGGTAACTAAAAATATCCAATTGCTTTGCAAACATCCAAAACATGGCTGGAGCAAAATTAATTGAATCATTTATACTGTAATTTTTAACATTCAGGATTTTAGCCCTCACATCTATTTGTACCAAGATTTATACATTGAAAGCACTCAAAACCATTTATTTCAATGTAAAACTGCATATTATTATATCCTGTTGAGCAAACACTCTTTAATTGCAAAACTGGGGATACGCCATGCTTTAGAATAAGTATATTAAAATCCTTTATAAACTAAACTTTAAAAAAAAAGAGGGGGGAACCATAAGAAATCAACATTGTAAACTGAATTCAAAGTACTTGTATTTAGCTTAGCACTGCAGTGGGGAAAGAGATGTAATATTCCTTCAGTTTATTTCTGTACATTTACATGGATTCAAAACACTAACATTAGTTAAGTATGACTAAAAAATATAACATGTCCAAATCTTGTTATATATTCAAAAGTGTTTCAAACACAACAAAATGTAAACACTTGTGCAGAAGACCACTATTGCTCTATTGTTATTTCTCCTCTATGGTATTCAGCCCCTCATATACAAATTGTTGCTTCTTTGTATTAACAATATCTAACTTCCTTAGATTGTGAATAGGTGAACATCAAATGTCCCCACTAGTTTGAGGCCAAGTTAACTCACACCACTTCCATATTTCAACACTTATATGAATTTATATTTAAAGAATAAAAGATATTTTTGCTTCAATTAACTGACCTGAAAACAGTTTAATCAAGCAATTTTTTTCTCCCACAGAAGCAATAGGTGGGTTTGGAGACACTCCCTTTCAACATTCCAACTCCCAGTCAGCTTTATAAAAGTTGTCCCCTTAATTTTCCCTTCCCTTCTTGTTTTATACTACAGACTCCAATTAAAAAATGTATCCCTGATCATTTATAAGTAGTATTTAATTATGCATACTTGGGCCTTCATAGTCAGAGTTAATCCAATAGAAACCGGATTCCAGGTTTTTTGGCCGTGGTTGATAATAAAACTGCCTGATATTTCACCCATCACTTCAGCACACATCCTCAGAGGACTACTACGATCCAGTTCTCTGCCGCCACACTGAGTGTAACAGTCCTCTGAAGATGCCCGCCAGAGTGACAGGCAAAATGTTAGGTGACATTTTATTGTATCAACCATAACCAAAAAGCCTAGAATCTAGTTTCTATTAGCATTTAATGAGTTTAAAGTTTCTTTGTCCAAATCAAGAACTGTACATAATGTTACATACAAATATGCATGTATTTTTCCAAAGTAAAAAACCTGCATAAATGTTCTGCTTCTGACATGCATAAAAGATACTCAAGAACAAAACATGCAACATGCAGCAAAGCACTATATATGACAAGCAATGAAACTGAAATGGAAAAATATGCATGCACTTTTAAATTCGCTGTACATTATTTGTAATAATTTGATTATGAATCTAAACCTACTAGATCTCTTTGATTGCAAGGGACTTTCTTCTTCATCAGCACCCAGAGCTATTCGAGAGTGGTTAATACCAGCCAGTCGCTGTCCAATGGTTTTTCTAACATCATCTCCATCTTCAGCACGAACAAGATTTGCTGTAAGAGAGACCTTATGACTGCAGGAGAAGCACATTATCTAGTATCTTAGATGCCTTCATGTTAAAATTACATAAATAAAGAAGCTCAACAAATGTATGGAGAAAATATGAAAGCCAACAAAACTATCTTACTGAAACATCAAATGTTATAAAGTACCTAAATTTCAACCCAAGAATTCTCATCACACTTCTCTTTGCTAACTATTAATCCTTCTTTTCTCTGATTTACCATACAGGAGATAGACAATCAAGAGTTACACAGGGACATGAAACACATGCACATACGAGGGTAATCCCAAAAGTAAGGTCTCCAATTTTTTTAAAAAACAAAGAAACTTTTATTCACAACAAATGGTACACTGTTTTGAAGCTTTAACATTTGTCTATTTTTCCACATAATCGCCATTTCGGGCGATACATTTTTGTAGACGCTGTGGCAGTTTTTGTATGCCCATGTCATACCAGCTTGCCGCCATGCTCTTGAAAAAGTGATGGACCTCATTTTTCACTTTGTCGTCGTCACCGAAGCGCCTTCCAGCCAAGTGATCTTTCAACTTGGGAAACAAGTGGTAGTCACTGGGTGCTAAGTCCGGACTATAGGGTGGATGGGTGATGGTTTCCCATCCAAACTGTTGCAGAAGATTCATGGTTTGACGGGCAGTGTGGGGGTGAGCATTGTCATGGAGAGGGCTTATGCCCTTGCTCAACATTCCTCCTCTACGGTTCTGAATTGCCCGTCTGAGATTTTTTAATGTCTGACAATACCTGTCGGCATTTATTGTTGTCCCAGGATCCATAAAGTCGACCAACAATATCCCCTTACGATCCCAAAACACAGTTGCCATGACTTTACCGGCAGACTGTGTTCTCTTGAATTTTCGCGGCTTGGGTGAACCAGAATGCCGCCACTCACGTGATTGTTGTTTGGTCTCAGGTGTGAAGTGGAAAGCCCAGGTTTCATCACCCGTGACTATTGAATCCAAAAGGTTGTCCTTTTCATCTGCATAGTGTTGAAGAAATTGGCGGGAAGTTTCAGCGTGTTGCCTTTTGTAATCTTCTGTCAGCATTCTTGGGACCCATCTTGCGCACACCTTCCGAAATTTCAACTCTTCAATCAAAGTCTGATGAATAGTGCTTCGAGAAATCTCAGGAACAACAATGCAGAGCTCATTGAGAGTGATCCGCCGATCTTGAAGCATGATTTGTTCAACCTTTGTGATTGTTTCGTCAGAAATGGACGGTCTTCCGCTTCTTTCCTCGTCATGAATTTCTGTGCGACCATTTGCAAATTCTCTACACCACTTGCGGACATTTTTAACATCCATACAAGACTCTCCATACACTTCCATCAACTGTCGATGAATTTCGACAGGTTTAACCACTTTTGCACTCAAAAAGCGAATAACTGCGCCAACTTCACACCTGGCGGTAGTGGCTAACGAGAGCTCCATTATAACTGGCTGCCAAGCCAAGACTTTGGGCACTAAGGGATGTGTGGTGGTTTCTGAAGAGAGTGGAGGGAGGAAGGAAAAAAGCAGTATGGCCAACATCCACACAAACAGTTTCCCTGCGATCCCAGCGCTTTGGAGACCTTACTTTTGGGATTACCCTCGTAATTGCAGGTAGATCTGCTAATTTTTTGTGAAAATCTTATCAGGAGTACACACAAAAGTTAATAAAGCATTCCTAATACATAGTTAAGAATATTATTTTGCAGGATGCTTTATCTTCGACAGTTCTGAAATTAAAAATATTATAATTTTTAAGCTCAACAGCTGTTTCTGTTTCAAAAGTCAGCTTTTCTAAAACTGCTTATTTCCATACATTAAGAGGAAACTCCTGACCAATAAAGATATTGTTGCTGTTTCTCATTCTTTGTAGACAATCCCTCTAGTGTTATCTGCAAGGTTCTGCAAGTCATGAATGAGTCTAGGCAACAGTAATGGTAAAATGATAGATTGTATTACAACTAAGCTTCAGGAAGTTCTCAAACTAAGTATTATAAATGCTAAAAAAACATTTTATTCACATATCAGGTAAGCAGACTTGCAATGCATGTATTTACAGATAAGGTTTCTTATCAATGGTCACCATGACCCCTATAGCTCTACTCCAATAAATCTCCAATAATTAACTATTCAAGGTGTCAAAAAAAAAAAAAAAAAAAAAAAAATATGAAGTGTAGATGACAAATCCACAACTGATGAAGAAAAGTCATCTATTTTTCAGAGGTGACTGTAGTTAAAAATTAAATTAAATTGAGTTTTATTAAATGCTCTTTAACTACTATGGTCCTTCGCGTCCCATTCTATAGTGGGCGTGAAAGACCAGAAATTTAGCTCAGAGGCCTCTTTATCAAGCTTGAGGTTCTTTTATGTGCTGTAAATCTACGACATAGGACCAATGGCTTTACTTCCCTTCCGAAGGAAGCCATAACTGTAGTGGGTAGTAGTAGTTCCACATAGATATGCTGGGACTTTTTAAACGTAAAGCGCAGCCAGTTTTGGTAACTTCTTGGTTAACATGTGTTTGATAAAATAGGTATTTTTGAAGCCCTTCACTCCAGCTCTTCAGCCATGTAACGTGCTAAATTCTACCACAACTTGCAACATGTGAAGCAGAAGCATAAAGGATGACAAGCCTAATATAATTAAAAACTGTGAATTTCTGTCAATTTTCTCCAGTGCAGTGATTACTATACAACAAATTCGGGTTATTCAATCTTGTCCAAAAATTAATATATATAAATTCTTGGAGACACCCCTAATAAAATACGATAGTCATGATTTGGATGTATCTGTGAAGACATCTAAGGTCAATCCTTAAATCAGGGATTGTGATGAACTTAACATGACTTAACGTGAAGTTAAGAAATGTCATCAAACTGAAGGTTTAATTAGGATGCACTTAAGTAATGAGAATGATCCTTACTGGTAGTTTTTTTGTATTACTCAGGCAATGCTTCCTGCCAGTTTTTTCAAATTATTAATGACACCCAACTTAACATTTGTCCGCTAATGTTGACAAACTCTTAAGTTATGTTGCATTAAGTTAAGTCATGCTAAGTCAACCCTAAATAGCTACATTTAATAGAATGTGTTAAGGCCTTCATGTAACATCACATTATGTTAAGTTAATTGTAATCCCAGCTTTAGAAGCAGCATTATCTCAAAAACTGAGGACAATGGATAGTATGCTGGGTCATGCTTTGTAACACAGAGAAAACTCATATATTACGCATATTCAAATACATCTGAATGTATAGTTTTTCTCCTGGACCATTACTGTATTCTTATGGGCCTCATGAAAAATATTCCAACTATGTAGAACAGAAAAGAAACAGACAAGTACACTAAATAAACCACTTTTCTGGTAAGAAAAAAGAGAAAGGAGAGAGGGATTCTACCAAAGAGATGTTCCTCTTGGGTCAAGCATTCCTAACAGCAGTTTGATAAATTTGTTTTCATTAATACAACAAGTTTGTACATTGTAAGTGCCTATTGCATTATACCATAACACACATATGCAATTTTTCATTTCATAAAACTAATTTAATTTTAATTGTGTAATAAAATTATTGGAAATAGAGGTTAACTGCATTTTACAACTTCATAAAGCTTCCATTTCAATCCCAGATAAGGTGGACTTCTGCATATCAAAATAATTTTACACAATTGTTTTAAGATATAAATATGCCAAGACTTGTTAAAACACACAAAAATAATAAATAAGCAAACATTTACATATACAATGCAAAATTTAATCTGATATAAGCATAAATGGAAACGGATAAAAATAACAATAACGCATACTGAGAAAAGCTTAACCATTTAAGTGATTTCTTAAAAGAGTCACTAAAAGTTTAATCACCGAACATAATATTTTGTCTTGAAACCACATCTATCTTAAAACAAATCATGGAATCAATTATTTCTGCTCTTGATTTCTTTCTGCCTATTGCAATAATATCAACTTTTCAATCGGTGTCATTTGCCACATGGTGAACTGCAATATGGACTTCTAATAGCTCTCGCTGAGAACATTTCTCCAGCACATAAGAAAGAGTTCACTGCAATTCCCACCACAGCTTATGCTGAAAGGTGAACAATAAGACTGGAGGGGACATTGGACTGTGGGGAACTGGCCATGGCTTCTTGGACATCGAGGGTGCCCTTAAACATATGACTTTAGGCACCATTAGGAAGCACAGCAGAACCCCATTTTAATGAGCCCGCTTTTAATGAAATTCCATTTTTAACAGACATTTTTGGAAGCCCCGCCAAAAGCCTCATATGTGTAATGTTATTCAAACTCGCTTTTTACAAATCCCACGTTAACGAAAAGCCGGTTTTTAACCAAAATATTTATGATCACGCAGCTTCTTCTGCGTAGTTTATGCATCAAGATTTTCAGAATGCAGTTAACACTACCTCCACTATAATGGGCAACATTATGCCTTTTTGGATGCTTTCAAATTCATTAGCCTCCGCATGTCACTTCATGTTCCGCTTTAGTTCACATTAAAACTGCAATCATGTTTTCAAATCTGTTAACTTCCGTATCTCTCGACTTTCGAGTTCTGTTTGATTTCTGCTTCCATTTTAAAGTTCACTGGGCGGTGTGTTAAGTGGTGTTGTCTTTATGAAATTATTTATATTTCTCATTCGAAAAAATGGCTGCTAAGCATAAGCAGCTTACCATCCACGACAAGATTACAATAATTCATGACGTGGCAAACAGCAGCGCAATTTCTTTGACCAAAATGGCAAAGAAATATGATTTGGCTCCCTCCACACTGCACAAGGTACTTAAACAGAAAGATGCTATTCTGGCCACAGAAACACAGTGCGGATCCATGGTGAAGAAGTGAAAGACATTTTGTAGCTCTCCGTTGGAAGAAATCAATAACATTTAAATGAAATGGTTTGAAGCCAGTAGAAGTGACAATGTTCCTATCAACAGAAATATCCTAAAAGAAAAAGCTCGCCAACTAGCGCAAACTTTACATGTGGACAATTTTTGTGCTTCAAATGTTTTGCTTGATCGTTTCAAGAAGCAACATAACCTTTTATGTCAAAGCATGTGCAGTGAAAGTGCAGATGTTAACGATGATTCCATTGAGTTTTGGAAAAAGGGGACCTTGCCTAAACTCCTCCATGGCTACAATGCGAAATACATTTTCAATGCGGACGAAATGGGAGTGTTCAACTTGCTACCATGAAACAGTGTTAATATGAGTGTTTTCTGTTTTTTAAACTAGTATAAATTTATAGCTATTATAGCATTTTAATTATTTAATTTACTGCATTTTGTTCATTAATCTTTAAATTTCTTTCTTAGTATTACATGTGTGCACAATGATTTAAAATTTCTGAAAATAATAAGTTTTGCTATTAAAATACTTAAAAACACGATTTGCAAATTATTTCTGGCAATTGAATGCTCAACCTTATGCTAACCCCCTTTTAAGGAAAACCCCTATCTAAGGAAAGGATTTTAATTCCTCCTGAGATTCGTTAAATATGTATTTTACTGTATCTAGAGAATACCGGAGACTATCCAGTGGTTACAGACTGGATAATGACCTCCCTGGAAGGCTGACGCTGCAGTGGCTTCATATGAGGAGTGAGACTATGAAGGCCTTAAGGCCCCGGGATGGCCCAAAGGAGAATTATGTCACGCATTTGTGCTGTCCAATCTATTGAACAGACACAACAGGTGGGTGTGGGGGTAATACATGCTCAAGGCTATGCTGATGACTCATGCCTTGTAGCAAGTGGAAAATTCCTGAGTACTGTTAAGGAGCTCATACAGGGCTCTCTACATGCTTTGGAGGAATGGTGCAAGGAAACAGACTTGTCAATTAATCCAGACAAGACTGAAGTAATGATCTTCACAAGGAAGAGGTTGCTTGGATTGGTAGAGCCCCTTCATTTTTGGAAGAAACTGAAGCTATCTGGTTTGATTAAGTATCTAGGAACTATCGTGGATGCTGCACTGACTTGGAAAAAGCATGTGGATCATAAAGTAAAGAAGGTCCACAATGCTTTGTGGGCCTGTAGAAGAGCCATTGAGTTAAGGTGGGGTGTCTAAACAAGGTGGTCAGATGATTCTATACCTCGGTTTAAGACCCTCTGCATCCTATGCAGCACTGGTTTGGTGGCCTGCCTCCTATGTGAAGGCAGTAACTGCCAAACTTAATACGCTGCAGAGATTAGCATGTCTGATGGTAATCAGGATGGTGCAGAACAATCCCATAGTCTGCCTTAAAGATTTTGGTGGACCTTCCTCCTCTGCATTTGTCTGTGAGGGAGTTACTAGAGTGAGTGGGCACCATCTCTGGACAGTAGAGAGATGGTGCTTCAAGCTTCCCTTTATGGGATACTCCTGTATTTTAACCAGGCTTCAGGAGATATGTCCCATTACCCTGATGGGAGGGGACTTGATGAGGACTGGGTATAATTTAAGCCCACTTTTCACAGTGGTGATGCCTTCCAGGGAGAAGGGAACCCAGAGTAGGGGCTTCTACTGAAAACTGGGGACAAAAAGTGGTTTACTGATGGCTCCCAATTGGGGGACAGGATGGGGGCTGGGACTAGGACCCTAGAACCAGGCTTGCCATTCCTCTGGGAAGATATGCTACTGTTCATGAGACTGAGATATACACATTCTTAGCCTGCTTTTAAATATGCCTGGTTAATAGGCGGAAGTGACTATCTGCTTGTATAGCCAGACAGCATTGAATGCTCTTAAAGCAGTTAACACCACTTCCAAATTGACGTGGCAATGCCAAAGAATGTTGGATAGACTGTGCCAGCTGCCCAATCACCATGATTTGGGTTTCGGACATGTTGGTGTTAGAGATAATGAAATGGCTGACATGCTCACAAAGAGGGGCTAGGGGCTAAATTTTATAGGACCTGAGCCCTTTTGTGGTATATTTCCCAGAAGTGTCAGATATGACATAATCCAGTTAACCTGTAGGGCTCGTCTTGAATATTGGAATAAGCAAATTATTGCGCCAGGCAGGCCCATGAATTAATTGGAGTGCTGTTTGAATCTAACTAGATTAAGCTCAGAGAGGTTGTTGGCTATCTTATGGGCCATAACACACTGCACTGACATATGCATATAATGGGACTTACATAGGGCCACTTATGCAGGAAATGTTGAAGAGAATATCAAACCTGCCAGCATATACTATGCAAGTGCAAAGGCTTCGCCATACATAAATATGGATCCTTACGCTCCTTTTCCTTGGAACCTGAAGTTGCAAGGAGAGCAAATATCAAAGACGTGGTCCATTATATCAGGACCAGAGTTTTTTTATTAAATGCTAGGATTATGAGGCACAAAAGAGTATAAGAGCCTATGTAAGGGCTTCTAATTGAGGCCACTCAGTTTTTCATCATCAAAACCTGACTGAAAAAAGTACCAGGATAAATTAAGCTGTGCATTAGCACTGATGTTGGAAATAACCCCACATGTAGTTACAATATGATTTTAACTAATTGCTATAGATTTATACTGGTTACTTGCAAACCTATCTCCTGAGGAAGAAAAACTGCCACGGTGACCAAAAACATTTGCACCTTCAATACCTTTCCCAACAAGGCCATTCACAAATTCCAAGATTAACAGATTTTTATTTTAGGACCACTATCTTAAGATGCTCTAATTTTTATTTTCAATTAGGTCACCAAAAATCTGACCTGTACTTAAACAAAAATAGTGAAATTAGATCGCCTAATGTGTAACTGTTCAGTCTGTATATTATTAACTTGAATTCATTACCCAGCATGTTTACTGATCTCTGAGTAAAGCATAATAATTGTGCATGTTCAATAGTGGAAATAGACAATGACTTGCATAGTCAAAAGCCTTAGACATATCAGAAAATTAAGGCATGACAACAATTTAAATTGTCTAGCAGAAGCTTCAAGGTGATCTGCTGGTGTTCAGTGCAAAAATGACAAATTTCACTTGTTACACCAGAACAGAGGACCACAAACACCACTCAAATATTCTCACTGCTAGAAAATTATTCTGCTGCCGAGAGTAAAATCTAGAAAAGAATTATAGCTAGGGTAGTTGAAGTTCCTTACTGAGTTGTTATATGGACATATGAATGTGATGCAAACAAATGCACTTAACATACAAGCAGTGTGTATAGAAAGAGAAGTGTGATCTCTCTTGTTTGCCACCATAGCCCAAGCAAAGGAAATGGTGGTTGCCCAAAGCAGTGGTAGCACATTTGCTTGCAATGGCGGGTGCATTGGTTTAGTCATTATTAGTAAGCATGCTAATTGCTTTACAATGTGCAACTCCGGAAATACTTGCATTTGTGACAAATTTGGTCAGCTTACTCTCTTCAAATTCTATCTGTCATTTAGTGCAGGTTGTGTTCTGCACAAAACATCATCATAACTATTACTTGAGTCAATACAGTGCATAAAGAAATGCAAGATGCCCATGTGTTTCGCACCTGGCTGCAGATCTCATTATCTTCTACAGGTAAAAGACATTTCTTATACCAGCAGTAGTATTTTCTTAAAATGGGAAAAATCCATCCCTAGAAGATACAGAAAACTTACTCATAACTGTTATGTGTGAGACATTCACTTTTCCACTAAGTGTTTAATACAAGTTGATGGCTGTGTTGTAAACGGAGAAGCAATAGACATACCAACACAAAGATAGAAACTAAAGCAGATGCAGTTCTGCATATATTTTCTAATTTTCCCCAAGTACTTTACAAAGGCAATTAGGAAATTAAAGTAACCTGTGAAAAGACAAGCATTGCTGATGGATAAAATTGAGTTCAACAATATTCACTCTATAAATGCAGTTAACAATGCAAATGAGCCTGGTTGTAGCAGTTCATCAAATGTAAGAACTGAAAAAGATGCAATAGAGCAGAGCTTTTCAAATTGGGTGTCGTGACACCCCTGGGAAAATGAAATTGAGTTTTATTTATGGATGCTCTTTAACTACTATGGTTCTTAGCATCCCATTCCATATTGGGCGTGAAAGACGGTAATTTTGCTCATAGGCCTCTTTATCGGGCTTGAGGTTCTTTTACATGCCGTAAATCTATGACATGGGACCACTGGCTTTACTTCCCTTACGAAGGAAGCCATGCTAAGGCCATCCATTGCCCTCCGCCGGGTTTGAACCCGCGACCTTGGGAACTAGAGGCTAGCACGGTACCACTAGTCCACGGAGGATGACTGACACCCCTGGGTGTTGCATAGTAGCACCAAGGATGTTCGTAAATTCAGAATGTAAAACAAATGAAAAACTTGTGATAACATAATACAAAATATCCTTCTCTTTATTCAGTGTAACCATAGATCATGTATTAAACGAGTAATCAATAAGCTGATTTCTACTATTTTGTGCATGTGACTTCCAATTATGGCACTAGATGTCTCTAGCCACTAGATGCTGTATGTTGGCATTCTTTACTGGTCCATGTTTTAACAAGCTCTTTGAGTGGCGATAGTGGAAGATTGCACACTTTTCCTTCAGTCTGTTTCTTTGTTTTGTTTGTGACATGTGTCATTACTTTACTTCTTTCAAAGTGATATAATTTACAGAAGTCATCCGAAATGGATAAATTCAATGTCAGAAAGAGGCCTTTGGCAGTTTATGAAACATCAGATACAGAGCAACGTCAAGTAATGTGTCTGAAACTTCAGTAGATACAGAACAACAATCAAATAGTGCATCTCAAACCTCTGTTTGTTCCGTATCATCATGCAGTAGCAAGAACACAAAAGGGAGGCTAATGAAGAATACTTAAAAATGGGGTTCACATGGTGTGGAGATGATTGATGTCCTACGCCAGAGTGTGTGATATGTGGAGAAAAAAATTTCCAATGGAAGCATGATACCGAATAAATTACTGCACCATATTTCAACAAAACACAAACATTTGCAAGGAAAAAGTTTTGACTATTTCAAAGAAATTCTAAGACAAAAGAAACAGCAGAGTTCTTTGTTTACTAAGAAATTTAAGACCTCTGATAAAGCTCAATAAGCCGAGATTATTGCAAAAAATACGTTACCTCATGTAGTTGCAGAGAAAGCCATAATTCCAGCTTGCTGCTATAGTGAAAACAATGTTTAGCCCTGGGTATTAACATTATGTGAAAATAATTCCCTTGGCTGATAATAAGGTTGGAAGACGTATTCAAGATATGTCTGAAAACATTGAACATTCAGTTAGAAGTCGAGTTGGTGAAAAAATTTAATGTTTGCAATTCGACTGGATGAATCTACTGATTTAAGTGGCTCAACTCGTTTCCTTCATTCGTTTCATTGATGAAGGAAACATAGTTGAACAGCATCTCTGTAACTACCAAAGGCAAAGACATTTTTGAAATAATAAATGGATACAAGAAGATAATGAATTTGTCATGGAAGAACTGTCGGCACATGCACAGATGGTCTCACTTCAATGACAGGTTCCATAAAAGGATTCATAACACTGGTGAAACAACGGAACGAAAACTTGATTATTATGCACTGCTTTCTACATAGAGAAACGCTCGTAGCAAAAACAATTGGAAAGGTTTTAAAATCAGTTTTCGACATGACTGTTAAAATGATAAATTACATTAAGAGCAGGAAATAAGATGAGCTAGAAACACAGCATAGTAACCTCCTTCTACATATAGAAGTCCACTGGCTATCCAGAGGGAGAATACTTAGTCGTGTGTATGAACTTAAGGACGCAATGCTGCTGTTATTTGAGCAAGAAAATGAAATCGGGTTTGTGGATGCATTAAAAGACAAACTCTGGAGCAAAAAGCTGACTTTCCTTCCTGATTTATTTGAAATACTCAGACAAATGCTAGTCTACAAGGTAAGGGCAAAAACCTCCTTACCGCCACAGACAAAATTGCAACCTTAAGAGATAAAGTCGAGGTATGGTTGAGAAAAACAAAAGGAAGTAATTTCAAAATGTTTCCATTGACATCTAAATATGCAATTAGTAACAAAATATAACCTTGATTCATGACCATTTAGTGCAATTGAAAGAGGGGCTGAATGGATACTTCCCAACACTAGATATAAACCAGTATGACTGGATAAGAAATTTTTTTGCACTTTCCAGTACTTATGAACTTCAGCTCGTTAAAGAGGAACAATTGGCAGACTTAAAGAATCACACTTTAAAACTTCAGTACCAAGAAACAGATTTATGCAACTTCTGGATTTCTGTTCAGCAAGATTACCCTCACCTAAGCAAACGAGCACTCAACATTTTACTGCAGTTTTCTACAACATATTCATGTAAAAGTGCATTTTCTATTATGATTAAAAAAAAGAAAAAAACAGTTAAACATGGAAGTTTGAAAACGTTAGATGAGGAAATTCAAGTGAATTTGTCCTACATCCAAGCTAATATAAGACAGATTTGTAATTCATCGAATTCATAATAGTATTGAAAGTTTTGTACCTATAAAAAGATGTTTAAAGTATAATTATACTGTAGTTGGAAATGAAATATAAAAATTAATATTTCTTTAAAATATAATTTGTTACAATAGATTCCTTTTTATTAATATTAATGAAAGGGTGTTACCATGAGGAAAAGTTTGGAAAGCTCTGCCATTGAGATAATGGCTGTGTTGAACAAATTAAGGAACCACAAAAGAAATTTTATTAGGACCAAAATAAATTTACAACTGCAAAAGCTAAAATATATCTTGTAAATTTTACTTTTTGTTGTTATTATATATAAATTAATTATACTTTTTATAGACCTTAGCCTGGTCTATAAACAACTTGAGTCAATTGGGGAATTCAATGTCCTACCGGCATGTTGTCACAGTACCTCAATGGTTAGAGCAACCACACGGAGAGCAGGAGAACCGTGCTAAAATCCCGGCTGTGGCATTGAATTTTTCAGCTGACTATATTAAAAATATCTTGTAGAGATCAACATAGCAGATGCAAAATCCAACACCATTTTAACACATTCAAGACGTTTGCTTCTCTCAGGGGGGGGGGGGGGGGAAAGAAAAAAAAATTATAGTAGACACAATGTTAAAAAGGTCTATGTTAAAAAATGCAAAACCGGATGAGGTAAGATGACAAATTCTTCCTGGATTCTCTACTTTTAAAAATAAAATCTTCTAAGGATTATGCTATTTAAACCATGATTGGCTTCCACTGCCCTCTTATGCTTACTTAAGAAAATTAGTAAAGGGTCTTAAATCTCCTTATGGCATGAACTACCAGGCTACAAACGCAATAAGAGATTATTTTTTATCAAAAGGTAACAGAATGAACATGTTAAGAGTGCTAATTTTTGAGGAAGTTAAACTAGGAAAGAAATGCATTTTAACCCAAATACACTTGGGATGATCATCTGTACACTGTAAACTTTCTGCACCTACACATGCTTCAATCTAACAATCTGCAAAGCTTGCTTTATCTAAATGTGGAAATTGTGAATACAAATCTGAATTTCCTCTCAATTCCTTTGTAAACAAAATACATTCTCATGCAGAATTAACTGAAAATAACAGCTGTACAATAAGGACAAACACTGAAAGAAACAAAATTGGGACTTTTAGCAGCAAAATTCATATTCCACTGAGAAACAATGTGCCAAACATACTGAAATTAGTCCTGGAAAAGAATGCTTGTTACATTATTAAGCGGGATGCATTGTATGACATGCATTAAAAACATGCAAGCTGTGTTGTTCCATCCTTCTCCACAAAAAATCAACCAAAAATATGCCTGCTTCTCTTATATTATAGTATAACTTAGTGAAGTCCCTTGGTCTATGGATTGTGCCAGTATTCAGGAGGGATAAATCCCCCCTCCCCCATTCTACTTGTCTTTTGTCCTTAGCTATTGAGTTATCCAATGCGGTATCTTAAAGAGGAAGTGTGCTGATACACAGGAAACAAGTGCCACGTCACTGGTGTGAACACAGAAATTTTGTAGTATAGAAAAATTTAATAGGGCCTGTTCACATCGTGATAACTCAAAAACTAAAATCCTTATTCCAGTTCTGTAAGAGGTATGTTAACGAGCACAGATTCGAGATGATGTGTGATTGGTCTCCCTGTAAAGAAATTGAAGCCGCTAGTTTTCTTTGTAAAATTTCAATTGAAATAATTTGTATTACGAAAATCAATCAGAGAGGAACTTTTTTCCTTGAAGAGATAGATGGGGCATTGAAGGCTATGAGATACCCTAAAAAGTATGAATTAACTTTTGGAAAATATCCCATGATAATACCGCATGAATGTGAAATGCTGTCGTTAGTTATATGCAAACACTTGCTGTCACACCTGCTGCACCTTGCTCTTTGCATGACCTGTCACAGCAATCTACAAACTCAGCATTTTTGTTGCAATGCTCTTGTGTCTTTGGTCCTGCCTCTACAGTTGGATAGTTACAACAGTGGTGTGATTAAGTGATAAAACTATTTTGTGAGAATAAAATGAAACACGGGCTAGGTGAAATTATGATTTGTGTGCTTATGCAGAAGAGTAGGAGAACATGTCTGCTTGGGCAGAGAGGGGGAATACATGACCAGATGAGTTACCCCTCCAAAGGTTTTTTCTATGCTGCTGTACTATAATTAAAAATTTTATTCTAGCAAGGACTGTGTATTTCTCACATATGCATCAAGAAATGTTTATATATGATATATTATGTACCGATGAGGTTGTCTCTGGAAATTTGTCCTGTGCAAACAGCTTGTGGGGTGATGTATTTTTGGAATGCCTGGATGGCTTAAATTGGCCGCAATTAGGTTGCTGTGAAGAACATGTGACGTGTCTTCTGCCTAAACTTGTATTTCATTACTTGAAATACAGATTTTTCTTAGGCACTAAAGGAATAGGGAAGGAGATCACTACATCTAAGGCACTTAATATTCTGGGAACTAATCAAAGATTTCCAGCATCTTAAGTCTTCAAAAACTTAAGTTACTGATATTTTATAATACATAGTAGCACAAGCACAGCTTCATTCCATTGCAAGCAGCATTGGTGGCATCTAAGCAGTGGACCACAGCAACTTACAGAAAGTGCACATGTCTCCTTCTATACACTCGGTAACAAGTGTGCCATATCCAAATAGAGATACTGAACTGCGAAAAGGATTTTCCAATGACTAATGCATTAGAACCAAGAATTTCTTCATGAAATACTGTGGCATTGATGTGTAAAATGTTATGTTTTAAATAGTAATGTTAACTCTAGTTAACACTGCATGTTGCAAGAGTAACTCTACTCCTTCCGTTGTTTTGCATGTTTCCATTTAGACACAAGAGTGTATGGAATGTTGCATCCATTCACCCTCAGGAAATGTAGCCAAGGTTTATCTAGAACTATAGTTCAACAACTCTTTGGGGGTACATGCAAGGCAATAATGTGAAGTCTCAACTCCTAAAGTTAAAGCAACAACTTTCAATAATGCAAAATTTAAAAATTTAAAAAATATCAAAGGTTCATCTCAAAGTATTAGGCATACTTCGATACCAGCGAGTATCACAAGTAACGAGAGTACCGAGGTATTGACGGTATTGAGGTCCCATCCCTAGTTTTCAATTTTCAAAACAGTCCTGGGTGTGAAATGAGAATATGCATGTCTAAAGGAAAGCGTAATTTCAGTCATTTGCCAACAATTTATGTCAACATTTCATTTCATTTTTCCTTTTCCATGTAAAGTGCTTATTAATATCTAACTTGAACATTTACTTTAAAGCATAAATTTGGCACAGAACCTTTTTTCAGTCATTTGTGATTACATATCAGTGTAGACATGTTTAAACTGCAAACACTTTATACAGAACACACATTCCTCCAAGTGAGATCAGTGTTGTTTACTTTATTCAAATGACAGCCTGCTTGTCATTGTAGGCAGTGCGGCATTCCTTCAGTGGTCCTACGCTGCCAAATATTGCATTGCATATGGTTTATTTTGGCAAAATGCTTGCACATGGACCAAAGGCTATGAAGACCTTTTTGCACTTGGAACGTATCCTTAGCATAGGTGTAACCATTTATTAATGGGTTACATATAATTGGCAGATACATCATCCTATTCAGCTGTGCAGACAGGAAAGAAAATGAAATGATTCCCTAGGCTTTGAATACTCTTCTACCATCATTAGTTGAAGAAAACAAGAGCTGAGTCAAGGAAGACTTGATAGGAAAGGTTAAAGAGGGGATCTGATATATGGAAAGGAAGAAACACCAGTGAAGGCAGTAACTCGCCAAGCTGAATAACACCATACAGGTGAGTGGCCCTTCTCTTTAGTTCATCACATGATTACCAACAGGAATTGGATGTTAGGTTTTTGTTCAGGTCAGTTCCCTTAAGCCTTAAAATTTCAGAAGGAATTAATCTGTCTCCTCTCTGTCAATAACAGCCTATCCTCAGTCCTTTAGATTATCATTGTGAATAGCTGCAACACACAAAGGTAAGGGATTGTATGCTAGACTTTCATCCAGGTTGGTCCCTTCAAGACTCCAAATATAAGAAGGAAAGACCTCCTCCCTGTTAATAACAAAAGCCTTTCCTCAGAGCTTTTTTTGCTCAACAGATTAAATTGGTTTTTTGGAAACAAATAATGCCATTTCAACTAGCCAAGGTTGATTTAAAGAACACTACAACAAATCAACAAGTTTTACATTTTAGCCAAGATGTTTGCCCTGAACAAAAAAGAAGATAACTTAGCAGTATTTATATTTTCAAGGGGAATGTGACATATTTTAAGATAAAATTTACACAAACATTTAAAAACTTTAGGTGTTCAAGCCAGAATGCTACACTGGATTAGTAAATTCAACATTCAATGCTTTACTGACACCAAATACAATCATCATTTATCTAAATATTAAAAGACATATCAAGGTTTACCACAAATTAGTATCCTTAGTACTAGAGGACTGCAAACAAGTGTTCTACACCAGTTTTGGTAATCAGTTTTTCCAATCACTCTCTATGCATAATTGCTCAACACTCCATGTTTTGTTTCCACTTGCCCTGCATTGCCCTGAGGGATTGTTGCTATTCAGGCCAAGTGCTTGTGTTCCGTTTTAACCACAAGAGCAACACAGAAAGACTGACATTCAGCTTGACATTCATGATATAAGTAGTCTACATCAGGAGTAGCATATATAGTATTTTGTAGCACTGTACAGTATTGCAGAGATTAACATCTCTGCTTGTCATACTGGGAATCTGGCTTTGATCTCTGATACGGTAATTTGTATCACAAATTATTTAAATGTAAATAATGATTGTAATATGAATATGTATTTTTATGTGACATTGATTTCCGATGTTTATTAATTGTAATTATTATTGGTAAATAATAATATACGGCTTTACTGAAACTGTCAATAATAACGCAATAATGCAGCGATGGGGTGAGCTGTTTATCATTACTGGGAACAAGGAAGTTACGTAATGTTTCGCGCGCTTTCGGTAGAACCTTCTAGAATGTTTCCCTAAAAGCAATATGTATTCGTGGTCTTCATTGGATATTAAAATAGACGCTAATGTTGGCGCGTTTTATTTGCCAATAGCAGTTCATTTATAATCTTTAGGCGTATCTTGATGCAGGCCTATAAATAGGGTAGGTTCGAGGTTGCCTCTCAGTTAATCAAAATTTCGTGTACACTACACGTCGTCAGTCAGTCCTTCATTTCGTCAAGTTACGCGCAGCAAAAATCATTAAAGATCTAAAATATTATACAGTTAAATATACACAAAGTTGAAGTACGCGAGTTAAAAGTGATAAGTAAGAAGTTATTACAAACAGTTTCAGTTTGGCGAGTATCTAAATCAATATGTAAAAGTGTTCGTGAACGTGTTCGGCAATAAAAATTATAAAACAAATTTTCTTCATCAGTATAATTTCTGGATAAAAGATTCCTTTCCGCTTCACAACCTGTAAGAGATACATGTTCGACCCAAACAGCTAGCTGGAGGACATTTAAAGTGAATTATTTCAAAACTGATGCAAATTGCTACGCCAGATGGAGCTACAAACCAAACAAATGAATGACGTCACAAGATGGCTTCAACACTGATGTAAACAACATTACGTAAAAAAATTTCTATAGCAAATTGGCTTCCACAACGTGGGGCTAATAAATACAAAAAACACAAATTACGTAAGCAACATTTACCGTTACAAATTGGCGCCCAACGTGGGGCTAACAAATACAAAAAAACATATTACGTAAGCAACATTTACCGTTACAAATTGGCGCCCAACGTGGGGCACGATAACCAGGAAAGGAACACGATGACCAGAACGTGGGGCTCGAGTGACCAGGAAAGGAACACGATGACCAGGAAAGGATCAACATAACCAGGAAGGGGCGAATGCAGCAGTGAAATGATCTACAAGACGCAGATTCCAGAAACAACAGGGAGGACAGACTACATGAATGATTGGACATCGTAATTCCGAGATTACAAGACAACAGGGAAATTCAAACTACAGAACGACAAAACTACGCAGATTCATCGAAGCGACATACAAATCTAGGAGAATGGGGCAGGAAGCTGGACATCAAAGTAACAGCAACAGACAGCATAACAAAAGGTCAGAGTATAGTAATTTTTTTTAGAAAACGAAAACAATGGCTACTAGTAATATTGAAGAAACAATGATGGAAGAGGATAGTGTAACAGTTAACTGTAAGTCAATACAGGTTACAAAAAAAAGCTCAAACAATGTAGTATTGGAGGGAGGAAATGTTAGTGCAGAAAGTAAGAATAGAATAGCAGGAAATATTACTATTGATGCTGGTATGATGAAGGAAATGATGGAAATGCTGAAAGATATTGTTAAGAGTAATGAGAAATTAGAACAAAAACTAACTCAGAAAATGGAAATGAATAAGAAAGAATTGAGGGAAGATCTTAGTAAGAAAATAGATCAGAGTTTTGAGGAATTGAGGGAAGCTATGGACAGGGATCATAGGAAATTAATAGAAAGTATTGGTAGGAGTAATGAGATATTAGAGCAAAAAGTAGATCAAAGCAGTGAAGAAATTGAAAAGAAAGTTACGAAGCTAGATAGTAGTATGCCAAAAATGAGAAATGAAAATGAGGAAGTAATAGCAAGTGAGACAGGAGAAATTTCAAAGAAAATGCTAGACATGAGCAGGGAAATAGGTAACAAAAAAAGTGAGGTTAATACTAAAAGTGAGGTTAATGTAGAATGTACAGAGTTAGGAAGTCAAATGAGTAGTATTTCAAGTGAGATAAGAGAGATAAAAGAGGTTAGGAATGTAGATGTAAATGAGGCGCAAGTTAATTTCAGAGGGGAGATATCAGAAATACAGAATGAGACAGTAATGCAAAGAAATAAATTGTACCAAGATGTTCAAAATGAAAACTCCAGTCCAGTACAGTTTGGTACAGATTTGTCAGAGTACTTTCAAAGTAAAGAGATAGTAAAAGAATTGAAAATGAAAGTTGTTAAAAGATGTATTGTTCAAGAAACTTTAGATTGTTTTCAAATGTTATCATGTGATGAAATTTCAAATGAATACAAGAGGTTATTCATGAACAAAAATTTGAAGGTTAGGATACGGCTACGAGTAATGTTTAGCCACACACAATTTGATCCAGGAGGGTAAATAGCAATGAGATGTAAAGTAAATGCTGGATAGGTAAAGACAAAATGCAGAGCAATGTATTGGAACGTAAGAGGGTTAAATAAATATGTACGTCATAGGAAAGGAGAAATAAATTTTGGACATGACTAAATGTTTGAGAGGAAAATAACATTTTATTAGTAACTGAACATGTGAAATAAAGCATGATGTTATATTAAAGTAGAGTACATATACTATTCCAAGAGTATTGTTAAGATAAAGTACAAAATAACAAAAATTAGTAAAAAAAAAAAAAAAAAAAAAAAAAAAAAGTATTTATGTAGCAAACAGAAAATGTGAAACATTGCCTAGATTTAAGAGATGTAAATATTTGTGTAGAGGGTGAATATTTTTGGTAAATATGTATAATAATTACAAAAATCTTAAATGCATAAATTTTAGTCAACAATATAAGAGTGTAAACAATTTGGTAGCAGTGATTAAATAATTTAGGGTAAAGTATTTGCTATAAAAAAATTTGTGATGTCAGATTAATATCTAAGTTAATTAAACCAGAGCCAGTAAGTAGTGGCGAGATAAAACATATGTCGTGTGTTAAATGCGTGTGAAGTGTTAAGTGAAAGTGATAGCGTGTGTTCCAAGATTTAGGAGACTAAAAACACAATTATAAAATTTCCAAACAAGTTATAAATATTTATAATTATGTTTCTAGTGGGGCATATGATACGGTAATTTGTATCACAAATTATTTAAATGTAAATAATGATTGTAATATGAATATGTATTTTTATGTGACATTGATTTCCGATGTTTATTAATTGTAATTATTATTGGTAAATAATAATATACGGCTTTACTGAAAATGTCAATAATAACGCAATAATGCAGCGATGGGGTGAGCTGTTTATCATTACTGGGAACAAGGAAGTTACGTAATGTTTCGCGCGCTTTCGGTAGAACCTTCTAGAATGTTTCCCTAAAAGCAATATGTATTCGTGGTTTTCATTGGATATTAAAATAGACGCTAATGTTGGCGCGTTTTATTTGCCAATAGCAGTTCATTTATAATCTTTAGGCGTATCTTGATGCAGGCCTATAAATAGGGTAGGTTCGAGGTAGCTTGCCTCTCAGTTAATCAAAATTTCGTGTACACTACACGTCGTCAGTCAGTCCTTCATTTCGTCAAGTTACGCGCAGCAAAAATCATTAAAGATCTAAAATATTATACAGTTAAATATACACAAAGTTGAAGTACGCGAGTTAAAAGTGATAAGTAAGCAGTTATTACAAACAGTTTCAGTTTGGCGAGTATATAAATCAATATGTAAAAGTGTTCGTGAACGTGTTCGGCAATAAAAATTATAAAACAAATTTTCTTCATCAGTATAATTTCTGGATAAAAGATTTCTTTCCGCTTCACAACCTGTAAGAGATACATGTTCGACCCAAACAGCTAGCTGGAGGACATTTAAAGTGAATTATTTCAAAACTGATGCAAATTGCTACGCCAGATGGAGCTACAAACCAAACAAATGAATGACGTCACAAGATGGCTTCAACACTGATGTAAACAACATTACGTAAAAAAATTTCTATAGCAAATTGGCTTCCACAACGTGGGGCTAACAAATACAAAAAACACAAATTACGTAAGCAACATTTACCGTTACATCTCCTATGGTGAACAAATTGTGTGTGTCTGTTTCTTTTGTAATTCAATGCCCTATAAGGTTTTCACATATATTTATAAAGAAATATACCTTTATGTGCATTTAACAAATGTATATAATGTAGAACACAATTTTAAGATAACTTACAGACTGCTGATTCTAAGTTAGCTCTCTCTATGCAAGTGGTCACACATGCACGCGCGCCGCATGCTATCCATAATATTAGGGACAGGTGCTGCCATCTTGACAGCAGCTGCAGTAATGTTCTGGAATGATAGGTTGCAGCAGTCGCATATCTATACCTACACCACTGTATCTCCGGCCCTGACATTTCATCAGGGTAAAGAAAGAGATAGGCATATATCAGAATGGCCACCTTTAGCAATACTAGCGCTGTGAATTTCCATACTAAAGAAAGCTATTCTGATTCGCTTCAACAGATAAATTGGGACTGTAATTTGATTTCTTGTAAGTCTGTAATAAATATAGTCTACTGTTGTTGTTCATAGCTTTGCTGCACGTAAACCATAACAAGAAAGAAAAGAATAAAAAATCCGGAAGGTTTGCAGTGCTGGGTTGACTTGCACAGCAAAGGGTGGAAGTTGTCTGCTAGAACCAATTACAGGCTCTCTCTCCATGTGCATCCACTGCAGTTTGGGCTGTGTTGCCGATTCTCTTATAAGTGAAGTATGTGTTGTCAGTAGTTATTTGCTTTAGTCCAAGTGAAATTTGTTCTCTGTTCATATGTGATTTATTGCGTTGCCCTTGTTTAAGTTTCCTGTAAATGCTATTTGCATAATTTAAATACTGTAACATAGGCAACTATTTCATTGTTTGCATTTTATGAAGAGATGACACAGGTATACACACGTGTTCACAGTAGGGATAAGAATTGGCAACACCACCTCTCTCGGTCGCGCTAAATGTCAAGAGCTGGAGATAAAATGGCGGTAGTATAGTGAGTCGATGTGCAGAGTTTCATGTAATGGCTGTGCTGAGATTTTACAATTAGTGTGCATCAAATTCTGTACAAATCTCAGGAAAAGTGCTATGGAGACACTGGTGATGATTAAATAAGTATTCGGGGAACAGGGAACAAAATATGAGCCGCAGACATGTTTGAGTAGCATGCTAGGTTCAGGGTTGGCCGCACATTCGCTGAAGACAACCATCACATGGGAAAGCCCATCAGCTGCACAATGTCCAACAGCTCATCCCTGAGGATTGATGTCAAACCTTTCATGACCTTGCTGATGAAGTGGGAATTGGTAATGGGACTTGCAAATGAATTTTGACAGATGAATTGGGCATGCATCGTGTCACTGCAAAATTTGTGCTGAGGATCCTGTCTGCTGATCAGAAGGTGCAATGTGTTCACGCTTGCAGGGACCTTTGTCAGATCATATCTGATGAACCCAATCTTCTTGTTCAAGATCATCACAAACTATGTGACCTGGGTTTACAGATGGCACCCTGTGACAAAACAACGCTCCTCCCAGTGGAAGAGCCCATCTTCAACAATATCAAAAAAAGGTAAGACAAATGAAGAGTAAAGTCAAGAACATGCTACTCACTTCTTCGATACCAAGGGGATTGTGCACAAAGAACTCATCCCACCAAACTAGTCAAATCCAAGTACTCCTATGACTTCTGTGACAGCTACATAAAAATGTATAACGATATCGGCCCAAACTTTGGCATGCTCCTCCTTTTCTTTTATAGAAGGATATTTTGCACTAAGAATTCCAATTACTACTATGATTTTTGTGATGACTCTGTGAAAACATGTGAAGATGTTGGCCTTAACTTTAGCATCTAGGGAACTGGCTATTCCATCATGACAATGCACCCTGTTGCACTTCCCTGTTCACCATAAACTTTTTGACCAGAAACAACATGACTGTTGTGTCCCATCCTCCCTATTCACCTTATTTGGTAACCCACAACTTTGCTCCATTTCCCCTATTGAAAACTGGATTGAAATGTCATTGTTTGACATGAGCGAGCAGCTCCAAGAAGAAATCTGGATGACTGCCTATTTTTCCTCCCTTTTATATTTTCGTTTTTTTCACTTCGACACCATATATTGTATTCTTACATTAAACCTACATATAATTTCCATAACATTATGTTATAAAATGCATACTAGTTATACATGTTTATACCTTGCAGTTGCATATCACATCCAATGCTTCCAACTACCGGCAATAAGGCCCAGTAGTTTTGTAATTCTTCAATCTCATTTCTTTCTGCCATGTTTACGCATCTGTGCTTAGTTCCCTACATTACCAAAAGAGGTCACCTATTTGTTTTACATAGTGACTGTTACCCTACAATGGCAAATTTACTCTATTTCTATCTATGGCAGAAGCCACTGATCAACATTCTGCTGTTTTTGCACATGTTCCACAATGCGGGTAGCACTTGCTGTGTTTCACAGCCCACTGTGGGGCGGTGAGCAAAATTTTAACAAGAAAGAGTACAAGTGGTCCACATCTCTACAGAGGATGAAGACGAGTCTCTCTAGGCGAAGGTGGAAGGAAACAAATTTAAATTGAGTTTTATTTATGGATGCTCATTAACTAATTTAATCCTTAGCATCCCATTCTATATCGGGCGTGAAAAACCAGAAATTTTGCTCAGAGGCCTCTTTATCAGGCTTGAGGTTCTTTTACGTGCCATAAATCTACGACACAGGACCACCGGCTTTACTTCCCTTCCGAAGGAAGCCATGCTAAGGATTTTTACGCCCGAAAAAATCCATCGCCCTCTGCTGGGTTTCAACCTGCGACCTCTGGAATTGGAGGCTAGCATGGTAACCACTACACCACGGAGGACGAAGAAGGTGGAAGGGGATCCCTTTTTAACTGCCACTGAATACAAGGCTTTGTTTCACTCCCTATTAGTGCAAAGACTGTTAGCAACTGTTGCAAAGATGCTGGAATTTAGAATAGATGCGTGGCAATTAATGAAGAGCTAACTGATAACCACATGATTGACAGGTTGGCATTGCAGAACTGTACGACAACTTCACTGGAGAGAAGTAATTTTCTCAGATGAAGTTATATTCAGTACTGCAAGTAGTACTTCTGCTATGTTTGTTTGCAGATCTAGAGGGACTCACTATAACAGATATCTGGCCACTCCAGTAAGAAATGGACAAACAAGCAGTACTGTTTGGATTTGTATATTACGAGATGGAGCAAATATGCTGGAATGTGTTTATGGAAACCTGAGCTATAAAACACACATTGAAATACTCCAATATGTTACCCTCCTGTCTGCCCGAGAGCATTATCCTGAAGAAATTATTGTATTCCAGCAGGATAACCTTTTGGTCCTTAAATCAGCCAAAGTTCAAAATTGGTTTTTGGAGTGCACAGACAAGTTTGAGCAGATGCCATGTCCTCTGACCAGATTTGAATTCCAAAGAACATGTTTGGGCAAAAATAAAGGAAGTTTTCTTGGTGTCACAGGTTCATTAGCGTTACACAGCTCTGGTATGCCACAGAAGACACTGAGAATCAATATAGAGAATACCAATTATTTAAGGAACCTGGTGGGTGAAGATTGAGGGTAGTGACAGAAAATAACAGGGCCCACACAAAATATTAAATGTTTTATTCTTCTTTCGAATTACCTTGGTTTGGGTTAGATTTGTTTCTCTCCCTCTCTTCCCACCCCCCAATTAAAAGTGGGCAGAATTCACATTGCTATGTAGAATTACAATTAAGGTTATTATTTTTTTTATTTTTCGATAACAGAATGAATATAGGCCTAAAACATAATCTGCACAAATAAACAGTGACTATATGAAAACTGCAAAATAAAAACTATTGCTTGGTGAATAAGGAGTTGGCACCTTCTTGCACAGTAAAAGAGGGGTAACTAGGAAGTGGGGAGTACAGCTGCAACCACACTTATCTGGGAGAGGGGCAATATGCACTAGGCTTACCTTAAGGCTGGTTTCAGGCAACAGTGGTATGTGCAACTTCTCCACTATATACTTGGGTTTTTATTGTTCTCCCATTAATCTTCACTTGAAGATTCCATGGAATTACTGCTGTGTTCATGGTCATCAACTACATGAATCACTATTTCATGCCCTCTATCCAGCAAGCCTTTGCTGCATATGAATTATTCAACACGAATAGCATGCCTGCACCTTTTCTGCCAATCTTCTGCATAAATGTCTGCAAATTTCCTGTCAGCCAGTTTAATTACATCATCAATTTTGAATGTGACATTTCTTTCTGCAACCCATTTCTTCACCATTGCCAAATCAGTTTGATCGGGTACAGCTCAGGATGGTAAGGTGGATTATGAGCCTGAAGAATGGCATCTATTTTGTAAATGGGAGTTGTTGGTTTGAGTGGACTTATTAGGTTGTAAATATCCGTTTTGAGAAGAAAGGAGAAATTGATGGAATTGAATTGCTCTGTGGGAATGTTTTGCCAGGAAATCATCACATCTCTCGTAGAGCCTGAGGGAAGTGCCTTGTTAAATGCTACATTGTGACAAGGACATTGTCAATAACCAACATGGAATTTGGGGAAAGGTTGAGAAACAATCTTCTTTAACCACTTTTCATAGTTGGCATAGTTCATGTTGTCATGGTAGTTGCCAATTTTTTGCTGCAACTTAAATCACATTTAAGTATTAGGGATAAACCCTTGTTCTCCTCCCACATGAATATGACACTGACCCTTGGAAACCAGTGCTATAAGCCCATCGATGCTGTCATCACTCCAAGCATACGAAGCAGTGTGAGATGAATTAATGTATGTCTCATCTATATATATTATAGGACAACCCTCATTTCTGTATTTTTTTTTTTTTAATCATACTGAAGTAATGAAGCTTTTTGCCTCTGATGATGTGGCGCTGCATTAAAATCTTCCTGTTATTTTTGGTTTTCTTCCAGGTGAAACCCAACCACAGGAGTATCTTTTGTAATGTAGCCAAACTTACTTCGAAGTTGATCTTCTTTTAGTTTAGTATCCACCTTCTTCATTGTCGGTCTTTGCTTGTGAAGGATGTAGAATTCATTCACTGTTCGATGCACTACTTGCCTCATTGAAGCTATCGAGTGTGGCCTTAAAAGTCTGTTTAGGCCTTTTCTTATCTGGTATTGAGAATGAAGTAGATGCACCATGATCAATGTCTTTGGTTTCATGAATTATTCTTCTCACGCTTCTTACAGAAACTCCTGTTGCTTCAGCCATAGTCCTTCCAATGTTCTTTATGCTAATGCTTTGCATGCTCGCATAGGCAAGTTTTTTGACATATTTATACACATTGTTAACAATCTCCCTCACTCGGGAGTGCAACACTTTGCCTTCATTTTATTATCCATGGTTAGTCAAACATAAGCGCAAACAGAACAAACATGCACACCACAAAAGAACCTGCAAAGACATACCGCACATCTCCATAACAGAATATGCACCAAAGTAAAAAGATTAATACAGCATTTTAAAATGTATGCAAGGTGTATAACAAACATATCTATATCACGAACAGAAATAAGTCTTAATAACATCCAGAGCTAGAGACGCACCTGCACCTCTTCTACTTTCACTTGTGTTAACTGATGTTCATTCATTCTCATAACATACAATAGTCCACTGAGCATCTTCCTTCATGAGTTACCTCGTGTTAATCAAACTTTACATGCAGATTTCCAGGTTCGAACCATCTCTTCAGGTAGCACACTTAACTTCAAACCTAGAATGCTGGCATTGAGCCACTTCTGATGGAAAATGCTATCCTCTCTTTATAAAGTCATGCAAACAAAGGTTCAAATCCAAAGGTTCGGGTTTATATTTGAGTATTTATCTAGGCATGTTTGAGAAAAGCTATTCTTTGAATTACTTACCCAGTGGCTAAATAAAATAATAATCTTTATTTTACTAAGCCATGTACAAGTAAAATACAAGTAACATGACCGGCATTCAGCCCTGGCTCTTTACCAGTCATATTCATATTATAATACTTCCTTTTATCTACTTACTTCACTTCCCATTTCCTTAATCCTATTTAACCATGTTTGCTGATCTGTTCACTGACCAAATCCATTTGTTTTTAACTTTACTCAAGTATTGCCCTATACTCTATCTTTTTGAATCATTTCAATTATAGCAATATTTCTATCTATCTTAAACCATTTCCTTTTAATAAACTCTTTTCTCCAAATTTCTGTACCTTTGCACTTATATATTATATGGTCAATATCTTCATTTCCACCACATTTGGGGCATTGGTTTTGAGGTACACCCTTCCTTAAACCTCTTAGTTTCCGTACTCCTATTCTTACCCATGCAATGTTTTCTTGCTCGTCCTTATTTGAATTATCTACATATTTTTCTCTTCCCCATATGTTTTTTATAGGTATGTAAAAAAGTAAGGATCACTTTTCGGCTATCATGCTAAATATGTTTTGTATTTCTCTATCATCTAATCTCTTTCTTAGCACTTTCCAAAAATTATTTGCATTATTTTCCCTACTTCTCCATCTCTCTCCTAACCCGTTGCTCTCCAAATTGTACCTCTCACTATTTATCCATCCGCTATTCCCTAAATTTTTTCTTGGTATTCTAAGCACTGTCTTAAACATTTCCTTCATCCAAATTCAAGATCTAAACCAATATTTCGATGCTCTTTCCATTATCTTTCCCTTGCTAGCCACCCTGCCCATTTCTATTTGAGCTACCTGTCTTGCAACCGTGTTTGGTAGCCCTAGCATTTATCTACAAAACATCCTATACACCTCATCTATACTTTCCCATCCTCCATCTAATTCCCATATTTCAATACCGTACATCATTTTTGTCTCTACCACCAAATTGTATACTTTCTCCATCCCCCCCCAGTGGTTATATCATATACTAACATTATACACTGTGGGTGGCATGCACCACCCTGGAGTAAGCTCTACTTTCATAGTAAACTACTATTCAAGTCAACACTCGACGACTTCCATGCGAGAGTAAACTACTTACGAAGAATTTTACTCCTTTCAGATACTCCCAGATTAAATTACCGTAGAAGTAAATGTCGGAGAGCACCATCGTGTAGTATGTTACTACGGAATTAAATAGAGCACAAATATAGGTTAGAATTTGCTCTTGATGGAGTAACTAACCTGTCAATTGAACTAGAATACCATATCGTATTTGGAGGAAGATATTTTTGACGCGTTCATGGATTACTTAGATAACATTGATATCTCGATGAAGAAAACAGCAATTACTTAGGTTACATTGATGATCTCGACGGCAAAAAAATAAAACAAAGGAAATGCGATAACCATATGATACTTATACAGAGAGAGAGAGAAAGTTCAATGAACATTTCGGTATTAGGAAAGAATCTTATACACGCCTTTTGAACCTGCTTGGAGAACATTTCAACAAAACTCAGACACAAATTCAGCTCTATAATCCAAATTGTAATTATTGTTATGCGCCCTATAATTGTTTCGTACCGGAATATTTCAGAAGCTTGAGCCGTCATTACGATGAATTTAATGTAATGTGACAGTCTTACACTGTATTAAATGGAGATATTTAGAATTGACTTAACACGATGTAACTTAAAAGTTTGGCATCAAACTTTTCCCTCCCGTTACGTCAAGTTTGATTTCACATGGTAATTAGAACCAGTTGGTACTGGCTCGAAGTAATAAAAGAACTATGAATTAAGAGTCATTCCCATTACGTTAAGAGCATGCCAATTATACCTTTAGTTTACCAGCATTTTCATGTCACGTTAAGTAAAGTTCATCGTAATCCCGATATTACAGGCGATCTTATATATAAACGTTCACCACGCATCTGCTGGCCGTGTATTTCACTGCGTTGTTAGAGCGCTTTTGAGGTTAAGAGCAAGGTACCTACACATATAAACATACATGAGTGTTAAGAAAATAAAAGGCAATTCTTCTTCACTTTCACGGATTTCCCACGCATTGTGTGTGGAATTGACTGCACGCATGTTACTATTTTGTACCCATCGATGAATATGGTGAACTTTTCCGAAATCAGAAATGGTATTCTCTATCAACACGCAAGTGATCTGGGTGCAAAATGAACATTAGAAACATTGTTTCCTGAATTTTAAGCTGCTCTTCAGTACATTTCCCGTCGCTAGAATTATTAAACTCATCAATCACAACATTCCAGCATCTTTATAACACGTTTTGGCTTTTGTGCATTACTTGGATCCTCATTGAAAAGGTTAATAAAAGTAACTTCTCGTGAATCAGGAACCTAAGCTTATATATATATATATATAAACCCTAACCTAACCTCCCGTAAATCAGAAACGTAAAAAACTAATAAACCTAAAATAAAAAGTAATTAAGAACGCACGTTATGAGTGTTGGCGGTATCTCACTGGCTTTGAAGACCAACGTAATGCAGGTTATAGCACATTTTGTACACTCATATTGTTTAAATGGATTTTCTTTATTTCTACCAACAAACATTTATCTCTTTCGCTGACGTTTCTCCCCTTTTCCTATCGCACATAACCTTATTCATGATTGCATCAAGTAAATGCGCAAACAAAACAATACCTTCGGGAGTAATTAGCTCTTATACAAAGAGAGAAGTTCAATGAACATTTGGTATTAGGAAAGAATCTTATACACGCCTTTTGAACCTGCTCGGAGAACATTTCAACAAAACTCAGACACAAATTCATCTCTATAATCCAAATTGCAATTATTGTTATGCGTCCTATGAGTGTTTCGTACCGAAATATTTCAGAAGCTTGAACCGGCATTATGATGAATTTAACATAATGTGACAGTCTTACACTGTATTAAATGGAGATATTTAGAACTGACTTAACGCGATGTAACTTAAAAGTTTGGCAATGTCAAACTTTTTCTTCTGATCAAGTTTGATTTCACATGGTAATTAGAATCTATCGGTACTAGCTCAGCTCGAAGTAATAAAAGAAATATGAATCAAAAGTCATTCCCATTATGTGAAGTGCATGCCAATTATGCACTTAGTTTACTAGCATTTTCATGTCACCTTAAGTAAAGTTCATCGTAATCCCGGTATTACAGGCAATAATATAAATAAACGTTCACCACGCGTCTGCTGGTGGTGTATTTCATTGCGTTGTTAGAGCGCTTTTGAGGTTAAGAGCAAGGTAACCTACACATATAAATATACACGAGTGTTAAGAAAACAAAAGGCAATTCTTCTTCACTTTCACAGATTTCCCACACATTTGTGTGTTGAATTGACTGCACGCATGTTACTATTTTGTACCCATCCGTCAATATTGTGAATTTTTCCGAAATCAGAACGGGTATTTCTCTATCAACACGCAAGTGATCTGCGATGCAAAATGAAGATTAGAAACATTGTTTCCTGAATTTTAAGCTGCTCTTCAGTACGTTTCCCGTGGCTAGAATTATTAAACTCGTCCATCACGACTTTCCAGCATCTTTATAACACATTATGGCTTTTTTACATTACTTGGGTCTTCATTGAAAACATTAATCAAAGTAACCTCCCGTAAATCAGGAACCTAAGCTTATATTAAAAAAAAATAAACCTAACCCTATCCTAACCTCCCGTAAATCACAAACGTAAAAAACTAATAAACCTAAAATAAAAAGTAATTAGGAACGCACGTTGCGAGTGTTGGTAGTATCTCACTGGCTTTGAAGATCAATGTAATGCAGGTTATCGCACGTTTTTTACATTCATATTGTTTAAATGGATTTTCTTTATTCCTACCAACAAACATTTCTCTCTTTCGCTGACATTTCTCCCCTTTTCCTATCGCACATAACCTTATTCACGATTGCATCAAGTAAATCGCGCAAACAAAACAATACCTTCGAGAGTAATGAGCTCTTACTTCCGTAGTCGTAACTAAAAGAGTAAATTGTAATTGAGCTCTCCAATGTTACTTTCAGGGTAAATAGCTGCCGTAGTATCCTACTTCCGTAGTGGGGACTTATTTAGTAAACGTTACTTCCGAAGCAATTTACTCCAACAAGGTGCATGCCACCCTAAATCTTAGCTGGAGTTATACACGAGTCTGGTTTGTAGTGAAACACACTGCACATGTGAACCAAGCTCTGTTAACTTTGATACTTCCATGAGGCTGTAACAATACTTTGAAGCTTTACAGCTCTCAATCTTTTTTTTCCAGCATTGTACACCAGCAAAAATACCACCAATAATTTGTTTACATTTAACAGTGTCTTATTACTTGTCGTCTTTTATTATTTTCAGGTAAGGAAAATAAAAAAGTACCCATTTTGTAAAGAACTTCTCTGAATTTGTCAATATATTAAGAAGCAGGCTGAATACCATTGCTTCTTGCATAAAGTGATGCAGTAATTTGTATCACAAATTACTTAAATGTAAATAATGGTTGTAATATGAATATGCATTTTTATGTGACATTGATTTCAGATGTTTATTAATTGTAATTATTATTGGGAAATAAGTTTATACGGCTTTACTGAAACTGTCAATAATAGAGCAATAATGCAGCGAGGGGGGGTGAGCTGTTTATCATTATTGGAAACAAGGAAGTTACGTAATGTTGGCGTGTTTTCGGTAGAAACTTCTGGAATATTTTCTCCCTAAAAGCAATATGTATTCGTGGTTTTCATTGGATATTAAAATAGACGCTAATGTTGGCGCGTTTTATTAGCCAATAGTAATTCATTTATAATCTTTAGGCGTATCTGGACGAAGGAGTATAAATAAGCCAAGTCAGAGGTAGATCGCGGGCAGTTCATCAAAATTCTTTGTGCAATACACGTCGTCTTAAGTTCGTCAGTTCGTCAAAATATTTGTATGAGATACGTCAGCTATAGATTCACAAGTTACGAAAATCTAAAGTATTATAAAGTTAATTATACACAAAGTTGAAGTACGTGAATTAAAAGTGATCAGTAAGAAGTATTATAACAGTTTCAGTTTGGCGAGTATCCAGATCAATATGTAAAAGTGATAGTGAACGTGTTCGACAATAAAAATTATAAAACAAATTTCTTCATCAGTGTAATTTTTGGATAAAAGATTCCTTTCCGCTTCACAACCTGTATAGACACACATGTTCGACCCAAGATAACATAATAGCTAGCCGGAGGACATTTGAAATGAAATCAAACAAAAAAAAAAAAGCTAACACTGATGTAAATTGCTAACACAAGATGGAGCTATGAACCTAACAAAGAATGACGTCACAAGATGGCAACGCGTGAAGTAAACACACATACATAAACATCACAAGCATCAACATTATAAGTAAATACTGCATCAAATTGGCACCCAGAACGTGGGGCAGATAACCAGGAAAGGAACACGATAACCAGGAAAGGAAAACGATAACCAGGAAAGGAACACGATAACCAGGAAAGAAGCAAAGTAACCAGGAAAGTAGCAGAGTGACCAGGAAAGGAACCAGGACGTGGAACGAATGCAGCAGTGAAATGATCTACAAGACGCAGATTCCAAACTACAGGACAACAAAACGACGTGGACTCATCATAACACAACGCAGAAGCGAAATATAACCTAGGAGAGAGGGGCAGAATGCTGGACATCAATGTAACAGCAACAGACAGCATCACAAAGGTTAGAGTATCGTAATTTTTTTTTAGAAAACAAAATTGTAACCTACAAATGTACTTAAGGAGTGGTAGGATAAAGAAAACAATGGCTACTAATAATACAGAAGAAATAATTATGGAGGGAGATAATGTAACAGTTAGCTGTAATTCAATACAGGTTACAGAAAATAGCCCAAACTTTTTAGGATTTGAGGATGAAAATGTTAGTGAAGAAAGTGAGAATAGAATAGCAGGAAATGTTAATTTTGATGCTAGTATGATGATGGAAATGCTGAAAGATATTGTTAAGAGTATGAGGGAAGAATTGAGGGAAGATATTGATAGGAGTTTAGAACAAGAACTAACTCAGAATAATGAGAAATTAGAAAAATTAACTCAGAGTAATGAGAAATTACAACAAAAACTAACTCAGAAAATGGAAATGAATAATAAAGAATTGAGGGAAGATATTAGTAAGAGTATTACAGATCAATTAAGGGAAGATATGCAAAGGAGTCATAGGAAATTGAGGGAAGATATTGGTAAGAGCTTAGAACAAAACAGGAAAGAGATTGAAAAGAAATTCATGGAGCTAGATAGTCGTATGATTAAAATGAAAAATGAAAATCAAGAAATGATAGCAAATGAAATAGGTGAAGTTTCAAAGAAAATGTTGGACATGAGCAGGGAAATATCTAACCAAAGAAATGAGGTTAATAATAAAATAGAGCATGTTGATGTAAAATGTACAGAGCTAGGTAGCCGAATGAGTAGCATTTCAAGTGAGTTAAGAGAAATGATGGAGGCTACAAATGCAGATTTAATACAGGTGCAAGTTAATTTCAGAGGGGAAATATCTGAAATTCAGAAGGAGTCAGAAACACAGAGAAATAAATTGTCTGATGAAGTTAAAGTTTTGTCTATAGATTTGAATCAAAAGCTAACTTCTGAAATTAACAAACACCAAGCTGTTCAAAATGAGAATAATAAAAAATTGGAACAGACAATAGAAAATCTGCAAGGTACTGTAAATAGGTTAGAATTGAATTCAAGGGCAAATATATGTGATGTGAATATATCAGATGTACAAAATAATGATAGAGGTAGTTCCTCAGGTATGACAAATAATGTGAGTGATGCGGCAGCTTCATCTATAGCTAATGCTGAAACTCAGAGTGCACAAGTAACACTAGAGAATTTAAATATGGGAGTAGGGAATTTGCAAAATTACAATCATATCTTAAGTGATTTTCCACTTCCAAAATTTAATGAAAACTCCAGTCCAGTACAGTTCATTGCAGAATTATCAGAGTATTTTCAAATTAAAAAGATACCTGAAGCATTGAAAATGATAGTTGTTAAAAGATGTGTTGTTAAAGAAACTGTAGATTGTTTTCAAATTGTATCATGGGATGAAATTTCATATGAATACAAGAGGTTATTCATGAACAAAAATTTGAAGGTTAGGTTGCGGCTACGAGTAATGTTTAGCCACACACAATTTGATCCAGGAGGGTAAATAGCAATGAGATGTAAAGTAAATGCTGGATAGTTAAAGATGACTTGCAGAGCAATGTATTGGAACGTAAGAGGGTTAAATAAATATGTACATCATGTGAAAGGAGAAATAAATTTTGGACATGACTAAATGTTTAAGAGGAAAATAACATTTTATTAGTAACTGAACATGTGAAATAAAGCATGATGTTATATTAAAGTACATAAATACTATTCCAAGAGTATTGCTAAGATAAAGTACAAAATAACAAAAATTGGTAAATATAATTAAAAACAAATATTTATGTAGTAAATAGAACATGTGAAACAGTGTCTAGATTTAAGAGATGAAAATATATTTGTGTAGAGGGTGAATATTTTGGTAAAAATGTTAAACAATTACAAAAATCTTAAATGTATAAATTTTTGTCAACAACTTAAGAAAGTAAACAATTTGGTAACAGTAATTAAATAATTCAGGGTACAGTATTTGCTATAAAAATTTTTTGTGATGTCAGATTAATATCTAAGTTAATTAAACCAGAGCCAGTAAGTAGTGGCAAGATAATAATAAAAAAACAAAAATATGTCGTGTGTTAAATGCGTGTGAAGTGTTAAGTGAAAGTGATAGCGTGTGTTCCAAGATTTAGGAGACTAAAAACCCAATTATAAAATTTCCAAACAAGTTGTAAATATTTATAATTATGTTCCTAGTGGGGCATATGATGCAGTAATTTGTATCACAAATTACTTAAATGTAAATAATGGTTGTAATATGAATATGCATTTTTATGTGACATTGATTTCAGATGTTTATTAATTGTAATTATTATTGGGAAATAAGTTTATACAGCTTTACTGAAACTGTCAATAATAGAGCAATAATGCAGCGAGGGGGGGTGAGCTGTTTATCATTATTGGAAACAAGGAAGTTACGTAATGTTGGCGCGTTTTCGGTAGAAACTTCTGGAATATTTTCTCCCTAAAAGCAATATGTATTCGTGGTTTTCATTGGATATTAAAATAGACGCTAATGTTGGCGCGTTTTATTAGCCAATAGTAATTCATTTATAATCTTTAGGCGTATCTGGACGAAGGAGTATAAATAAGCCAAGTCAGAGGTAGATCGCGGGCAGTTCATCAAAATTCTTTGTGCAATACACGTCGTCTTAAGTTCGTCAGTTCGTCAAAATATTTGTATGAGATACGTCGGCTATAGATTCACAAGTTACGAAAATCTAAAGTATTATAAAGTTAATTATACACAAAGTTGAAGTACGTGAATTAAAAGTGATCAGTAAGAAGTATTATAACAGTTTCAGTTTGGCGAGTATCCAGATCAATATGTAAAAGTGATAGTGAACGTGTTCGACAATAAAAATTATAAAACAAATTTCTTCATCAGTGTAATTTTTGGATAAAAGATTCCTTTCCGCTTCACAACCTGTATAGAGACACATGTTCGACCCAAGATAAGATAATAGCTAGCCGGAGGACATTTGAAATGAAATCAAACAAAAAAAAAAGCTAACACTGATGCAAATTGTTAACACAAGATGGAGCTACGAACCTAACAAAGAATGACGTCACAAGATGGCAATGCGTGAAGTAAACACACATACATAAACATCACAAGCATCAACATTATAAGTAAATACCGCATCAAAAGATAGGTATAGGTATTCATGGCAACAGATCACATCCTTTATCTAATCTTTATATCAAACAAATTATTAAAATGTGCACTTCTTAAGTTTCAGAAATGTTAAAAATAAAAAAGCTGGCTCTACTTTACAACATGTGACAAGATTTTTTCTAAGTCCGTCTGTGGCATATTTTTTCGAAGTGCAGCTTCACATTTTTTGGTATAATATGTACTTACAATTATTTATTTGGATGATTTCTTGTTGGAAAACATTTTATTAACATAATTTAAGCCTTATAATTATTTACTTACTTACTGTGTATGTAGCCATATAGAAGAATGCAGGGCAGCCAAATTCTCCATCTTGCATCACTCAAAGTAATGCAGCCAACACTCTTTTTTGTCACTAAATTAAACTATATAATTATACACATTGTTCCTAAATTATGCTGACTAGCTATGTACACTAAACACTAACTTGTTAATTTAACTAAGCCTAGCCTAAGCTTTAAATAAACCTAATCACTACACTACATGTTAGACCTGCCTAATGTCTTCCATTAGTTCCTGGAAAGGGTCTGCTGAACGGTTCTTGGTGTCAGCAAGTCACAAATACTGACAAATGTGAGCATCAAGGTGTTCTCTGTATCACTGAGGTAAACTGACAGATCCGTCTTATTAATCGGATGAGCCATTTCTTAAAGTTTTATTATTTGCAAGAACTTCTACAAGAACATACAAACTTTGCTTCTCGCACTAACAAATTCTACTTCACTGCACGACCATGATTGTAAAGCAATAAAACCCGAGAGAAAGCATGGTCAGGAGTTATCAAAAGTGATCAGTTGCTAATCGCTTCCAGATTGTTTTGCACATGTATGGGCATTTTTTTCAGAGGTTGGCTACAGTTGTTACAAATGAAGCACATGTTGGCTGCTATGCGAGAAGCAATAAAACTAATAGTCATCGGTCGTTTCAGTCTGCTTGCACATGCACATAGAGAACCTTCAGACTTAGAAAATTTCTCATGTCTCTCGCATCACATTTTTGACAGTATTTCCAAAAAGTCATTTTTTCAGGTGTTTACCATAGAATTCTATCTGGGATTTACAGATCCTGCTACATATCTTATAGTTCTTTTATGTTCATGGATAGTGATGGATAGTTTCCTAAAGAGGTGCCAAAAATGTATGGACGACGGTGGCCAGTTTCAGCATTTCCTTTCATAAAGTTGGTACCTAAGTAAAGCCTTTAAAAGTAGTTTTAAAACTGTTGTATGATTTCATCCGCATCTTTATATGATAGCAGCAGATGACGAGCGCCAAGGATACAGACAGGAAAAAGCACCGTGCAGGTGGTTCGTAGTTTTTTGGCTCACCCTATATAGCCATTATATCTTAGTTGAGTCTATAAAGAAATGTTTTGACTGTTGAAATAGAGTACCAACAACTTCTCAGTCATAGCAAGACATGATGGCTGTCACTATTTCCAGCTATTCAGAGACTTACGGAGATGCTTCCTGCTCGGAAATCCTTCTCCGTCTCAAAACAAACCTCCATCTGTCCTCAAGAATTTTTTTTATGGATCTTATCAGTGAGATATATTTATGGCATATCCAGTCTTTAGTTGGTGTTTTTCCTATATCAGCAACTTAGAAAAAGAAGAAAACTCCCTTATTGATCTGATGAATATTCTGGATACCCTCCGTGATGGTCAAGATAGAAAAATTATAATTTTATGTTTTTGAGAGTGAAGGAAAGGTTGGTTTAGATGGAAAATGATGGCTATGCATCTAAAATGAAAGATTTTAAGTGCAATGTTGCAACCCTCTATGATGGATATTTAGAATATATATGAACATGTGGATGCAACCATTTAGTGAATTTTCTTGTTTAAGTGGCTTGATTTTGCAGACACATCATGGAATTATGGGGAAGAATCTATCAAATTTTTGTAGCATAAAAATATTGAAAAAATGATGAAGTGTTTTGATCAATTTTCAAACTTTAAAAAATTCAGAGCCACATATGATGGAAAATCAGAACTAAGCCAGAAGAAATGGTGCAAGTACATTCAGTCATGTAGTAATGAAGAACAATTTAGTGAATTACTTAAAATTTGCGCAGTTCTCCTTTGCAGTGGCAGCCCATAATGCTTCTGTTGAGAAGTTGTTCTCCTAAATAAGGCACAGTGGACAAAGGAGAGAAATAGATTAACAATTGATTCTGTAAAAGGGATTCCAAAGGTAAAATTTAATTTTAGACATTTGAATTGCAAAAACTATTTTACACATTTGGTCAACAAAAGGAACTGTTAAAAAAGATTCAGTCCAGTGACGAATACATATGGGACATGGATTCTAAAGTAATGTAGGTATGTGCGATGTGTGTAGTATTTTTTGGTTGTTTCTTATGTAATACAGCTATTTAAAACATAAAACTGAACTATTGTCTATTCAGAGTCTTTTGAGCCAGTGGAGAGGAAAAGGTAAAAACCACTGTGCCGGCCGCGCAAATTCCTTATCTCCCCCTTACACTGGCTCAAAAGACTCTGAACAGACAATAATAATATTTCATTCGGCAGTCCTAACAGTGTATTGATCAATCCTGTTGAGGGTGTCTTCATTTTGGGGTTTCAGAATATGGTAACCCCATTCCAGAGTCAATGTAGCAAAAAAGAGGGGCACTGACAATAATTACAAAAGAGGTTTTGGAATGAATGGAGAAGAAATGCATAGCTGCAATTTTATATGAACGTTTTTAATAGAAGCCTGCATTCTGTCATGAAAATCAAAATGAAGAATAAAATTGTTTGGAGAAAGTGACAGACATTGCTTAAATACATAGTAAGATACCAATCACATTGAAAGTCTGTATACGGCTCATTTTCAGCCTAAGGTGTGCAGTGCAATTTAGTAGAATAAGGAATTATTCAATGTGTTTGTTGAAAGAAACATTGACACGAAGGTGTTTAAAGGAAAACTGATATAAGTGAAAAATGATATAAACGAAAACTGAAGCAGCTTTGTTTAATATATAAAAAGCATATGTAAAATTTCTTACTTTAGGCGAGTTGAAATTTTTTATTAAAATGTGATTATCATTTATTAGCATTTTTCTTCACCCTTGGGTCCACACACAAAAAATTAAATTTTGTTACCACATTACTCCAGTTACCTAATGAATTTATTGCTGTGCAAGTTACAGTTGGCAACACTCAGCTTCAGACATGTACAAAATGTTACGACAATGTGTTTCTAATTGGTGCTAGCTACCAAGTGCTCAACATTCATGAATCAATCACTATAGTGCAAGCTTTGCTACAGTAATCCTCAACTATGGTGGCCATGGAGATATCCAAGAACTCTCAAAATCTGAATAGAGCAGATTAAGTTATGAAGAGGAACAGATTATATAAGAAAGTTTATTTTCTAGTGCAGATTCAGATGATGAAACTACAGATTTCAGTGCAGAAGATTTAACAGATGAATGGATTCCAGCTAAAAAAGATACTGCTGCTTCAGATATAGAAGATGCACGTGGTGATGTTGAAGTGAAAAGTGGGAGTGATAAATAGTAGCAATGAAGATGACAGAGCTGACGAAAACTGTGGTGTCTGTGTCTTCCGCAAGTGTTCTATGTGGTAAAGATAAATTAAATGGCATAATGAACTTGGGACAAGAAAGCTGCTTCAGCATATTTTACAGGAAAGGCTGGTCCAACACGCACTACAAAAATACTTTCTATGAAAGACACCTTCAAGAGTATACTGGCTGCTGTAATCTCCGAGAGAGCTTGCACAGCAATCAGGAATTTTGCAAACCCCAGCTTGGAATGCTACTAAACTTTTAAAATTTAAATCCTATGTGATAGCTGTAGTTCAGTAATTGCAACCATGCGATAATGTGAGTAGAGTTAATTTCTGCAAATGTGTTGTAAAAAGAAATGAAAATGTTCAAGTTGGTAAACCTTGATTTAATGTAATGGACATTGTTTTGTTGCTACGTAAAATAAGCATGTAATTTTTCTTAGTAAATTTTCTTTGGTGTTTTTGCAAGGAAACTTAAGTTTTGGTTAACACTAAATCACTGATTTTGTTTCTCAATGCAATACATTGGATGTCGATAATATTAATGACCACTCTATTGACCCGCATTGTCAGGTGAAATATGGTTTTATTTACATGGCCATGAAGAATTAATGAGTGTTAATACAAACTTCCTTAAAAGATATGAGAGATGTGTGGTGGCATAAGAACATCATTTCCAACCCTATGACAAAGGTATGCGGTTATTGTAGTTCTCATTTGCATAAGAAACCTATGCACTTGAATTTAAGGAGCTATAAATATCCGACTCCACCAGCAAACAGCACGCTTCCTGGTGGCCTTACTTATACTGTAAGTCTGAAATTACTTATTTTATGACAAAATGACATATGAAGCTACCAAGCAAACAAATTGCATCATTAACACTGTATATAAAACTTCCTCAAAACATTTTAGATTGTTATAAACTGTTTTACGCTGTACAATGTACACTCTAAGAAGAAGAAGAAGAAGAAGAAGAAGAAGAAGAAGAAGAAGAAGAAGAAGAAGAAGAAGAAGAAGAAGAAGAAGAAGAAGAAGAAGAAGAAGAAGAAGAAGAAGAACAGGAGGAGGAGGAAGAAGAAGAAGAACAGACTCTCAAAACGTATATTTGTCCAAGTCCAAATTGTTTCCACGACCAGTTCGCAATGGTGTTTCGGGATGCATACCTTTAGCTTTGTACTGTTGTCACTTTTCGTAAGTCCCAGCTACTGAATATGCACTGACAGCCAAGCAGTTATAAGCAGGTATGTAGTAATGAGGCCTACCAAGGTTTGTATCGCGAGATAACTTTTTTTCTTTTCTTCAGAAAAATGCAATGTTTATTACACATATTATTATTTCCAACTGCTAAGGCTTATTTGATTTCAAGGTATTTATGCTCAAACATAAAAACTGAAATAATTTTCTTTTCGTTTTCAAACTAAATAAGAAAATATATTAGTACTAAATGAAAAAGCAAATAAAAATAGAAATTCACTTCATATCGGATGTGTAAACCCTCTGCTTCTATTACTGCCCTCATTCTATGGGACATGGATGATCAAATGCCTATTAAATTTTCACGAAAGGATACTTCCTCTGAAGCATCAAAAACCTCTTGTGGCCTCTTTTGTCTTGCAGGCCAATTTAACTCCAAAACTTTCTTCATCTCTGCCCACAAATTTTCAACAGGATTCAAATCTGGTGAGGAAGAAGGCCAGTCAATTACTGTATATCTTGCCTTGCAAGAACCAGTTTGGAACCTGGTGTGGACAGGGTGGTTAGCCTGGTGAAATTCAATCATTCCATATGATGTCTAGTCCTTACAGAAGGAACCATGATGTTTTCGGGGATGTCTTTATACTGCTGGCTATATTTTAATGTACCATCAAGCTGTCACAATACACACAGAACATCTTTTAATATCCAACCCCTACATGACACAGAACGACCTTTGCAATCCATTTGCTACATATCTTGTGTCATCATGTTTTCCTATGGGGTGGTAGACAATGGCTTTCCTCCCCACTTATAATGAAAATGTCACCTCATCTGTTAATATAACCCTATTCCAGTTATGGTTGACATTTTCTTCTGCAAATATGAGGCAACATAATCTCACCATCTGTAAGACGCTGCTTCTTAGCTGCTGACCGAGCAGATAGTCCTGCTGTGGTCAAATGATGCAAGGCTGTGCAGTTCTACCGAGGGAAATTAGAATTACTTCTTTTCGTAGACACATGCTGGAAGGGATTGCTGTCTGCCTCCTCTACAAGCGCAGTGTCCTGCTAAGGAGTGGAAAAACGTTTTTGACCCAAACCAGGAAATTCTTACTAATAGGGCACTTATTTTGAAAATGAAAAGATATTTTGTGTTTTTATGCATCAATCATTGCTACATATTTAACAAATTAAAATTTAAATAATAAAAAAGTATGTATATGCCAAGGATTTGAACCCAGGTCGTTCCAATTACAACACACATGTGTTTCACTGCTCTGCTACCATGCATACAACCAAATTGAAAGGCATCTTCCTATTTATCGCATAGCTTTGAAATGAACGCAGGGCGGTATTGAACTGTGTATTGTAAACGCAGCATCAGCGAATGCTTCCGATATTTTCCAAATCAAATTCCCTCTCTGGCTGTTGCCCATTTATATTGCTGTACATACCTTTACTACATGTCCAAGTCATATAACTGCAGCAGCAATTATGAACATAACAGAAAAACTGAAGATTTTTCAAGCCATGAATGCAACACTGCACGATTGTTAAACTTATAATGCAGATTGTATTGAACTGTGCCTTTCTAGACTGCATGAGCAAATAAAACACGCAGATAAATGAGGAGCATGGCAGAATTAAAAGATTGTGTAAAATTCAGGCATTCCAACTCGAGACCATCACAAGGAAGTCAAGAAGTTGAACATTACAGATAATTTATTTAAAGGTGAGTCGGAATTGTTACACTACATCACTTAAGTTTACTCACTTAACATGTTTCGGGAAACGGTTGTTCCCATCCTCAGAAGCTAATCCGACTGGCCCGTGTTGGTGTTTCCGTTTTGTGGACTGGATACTGTGGTGGCATCTTGTGGTGGTGAAATGTACTTCCATAGAGGATTTGGTGGCGGCAAATCAAAATTCATTAGATGTGTGTTGTGTTTCAGAATGGTGATCTTCTCCCATGCATCTAATTCGGCTGCAAATTTGGCTGGTTTGACTAATGTAATATTGTGTTTGATTTTGTGATTAGTGATCCAAAAATGGTGTGAAACTGCAGATTTGTCCATTTGTTTGTATTTGATACATCTCGTGTGCTCCTTTAGCCTAGTTTCTAGGTTTCTTTTTGTCTTACCTATGTATACTTTATTGCAATCTGAACAATTGATTTTGTAGATTCCAGCTTTTTTGTCTTGTGGGATGGGGTCTTTTAACTTGTTACAAAGTAATTTCTCTATGTTAAATTTGTTCTGTGGAGCTAGGCTGATGTTGTGTTTCATGAAAATCTTCTTAAATTTGTGAAATGTTCCTGGGTGGTATGTGAATTTCTTGAACTTTAGCTGTTTATCTTGCTGGCTGAGATAAAAATTTACATACATTTAAAAGCCTTCAATCAAACCATCCAGGAAAGCAAAACTATAACAGACACTGATAAATCTAGATTAAAACCAGACCACCCCACTTTACCAAGAATGTATGCTCTACCTAAAATACACAAACCGGGTAATAAGATGAGACCAATTGTCAGCAATATTGATTCTCCTACCTACAAACTGGCAAAATGGTTAGTACAGAGATTCTCTTCACTACCAAAATTCAATAGCAAAAACATAATGAATTCAGAAGATTTAATACAGAAGATAAAATCCTTGGAACTCAAACCAGAAGACAGATTAGTTTCCTTTGATGTCACTGCACTATTTCCAAGTGTCCCTACAGATCTACTCCTGCGTCAATTAAAGAAATGGCTACAGCAGACTAACTTGCTTGAAGAAGAAATAGAGTGAGTGAGTGAGTGGGGTTTAAGGGCCCGTCGACAACTAGGTCATTAGGGCCCGAGGTCAAAACTTAAAACCGCTAAAGCCTAAAAGGCATAATGGAATCTAAAACACTATAAAACGTAAGAAAAAAGCCAAAACCCTAAAAGACATGTTAAAAGCTAAAAAGAAGCGAAAAAAAAAAAACTATAAAGGCACAGGTCTAAAAGCTGAAAATCAAAATATAAAAGAGATAAAAGCAATTTACACCTGCGCATAAAAGCCAATAGTTAAAACAAACCGAAGTGCCTGATCGACAGCCACTGGGTCGTCGCCTAAAACAACACGCAGGGTATGGCCTAGACCATAGGAGAGGCGCTCACGGGCGAATCGCGGACATTCGAGTAAAACATGTAGGACGGACAGGCGAACGTTGCAAGTCGGACAAATTGGGGCCGGATCTCCGCGCAAAAGATATCCATGAGTGGCGCGAGTATGACCCAGGCGTAGACGAGTCAGAACAACTTCTGATCGCCGGGATTCTCTGCAAGAAGTGGGCCAGGGGTGGACGGTGTCCCTAATAGTTCGCAGTTGTGTGCCACTCAATGCCACCCATGACTCCTGCCAGGTCAGGGACATATGACGCCTGAAGTAACGCTGGACATCCCGGTAAGGCACAGTCGCTGTAGAAAACTCCGACAAATGGCAGGCGGACTTTGCAGCCGCATCCGCTTCCTCATTGCCGGCAATGCCCACATGGCCGGGGGTCCATGTAAAAACGAGATGATATCCTCGGTAAAGCAGCTGGGAGACGATGTTCTGAATTTTTACGACTAAGGTGGAGGAGCCGAGAAACTGTTGTAAGGCTTGAAGGGCGCTTAAAGAGTCGGAGCAGATAAGATAAAATCCTGGAGATAAAGTGGAGATAAAAAGCAAGAAATAAAAGATGGCAAAGAGCTCGGCGGTAAAAACGGAACTGACGTCCAAGAGGCGATACGAGTGAGCCGTGGCGTTAACGACGAAAGCGCAACCTGTAGCACCACCCACCTGGGAACCATCAGTAAAAACCGGAGTGTAGTTCCGGTAACTCCCCAAAAGCTCGTTAAAAAGTCGACGGAACACCAACGGTGGGGTGGAGCGGCGAGCGTTGTCCGATAGGGCTAGGTCAAACCGGGCGCGCTGGAGTTGCCACGGTGGACAACGTCCAAAGGAGAACCGCGTTACAGCAGGCAGTCGGAGGTCACGTGCAACAAGAAGGTCGCGAAACCGAATACCGCTGGGGCGGGAAGAGCTACTATTCCGCACATAACGGACAGCGAGAGCCGGGTGTAAAACAGAGTTAAAACAAGGGTGACCTGGGTGAGCCGCCAACCTTGCAGTATAAGAACAGAGTAAAAACGAGCGCCGAATAGACAACGGGGGTTCGCCAAAATCAGCGTATAAACAGTCCACACGACTAGTGCGGAAAGCCCCAGTTGCAACACGGATACCAGTATGATGGACAGTGTCCAAGAGGCGGAGTTTAGAAGCGGACGCGGCGCCGTAGATAAAACTGCCATAATCCAATTTAGACCGAACCAAGGAGCGGTAGAGTCGCAACATCACGGTGCGATCACCGCCCCAAGAAGCTCCAGATAAAAGCCTCAGTACCCGAAGAGAGCGATCGCACGAAGCACGAAGCACGAAGATGGCGAATATGGCACTCCCAGGTAAGTTTGCGGTCGAGATAAAGACCCAGGAACTTGAGGTGCGGTACAAACGGCAAGGGTGTGCCGAGCAAGTGAAGGTCAGGAGGGGGATGTATACCACGAAGGCGATAAAAGTGAAGGCACTTCGTTTTCGAAGCGGAGAAACGAAAGCCGTTGCGTAGCGCCCAGGTTGCAAGAGATGTTATGGCCAGCTGTAGTTGACGCTCGATGTGATCCACACTATAAGAACGATAATATATAGCAAAGTCGTCAACATACAGAGACATCGGAAGATCGCTACGAACAACGCTAGAGATGCCGTTAATGGCTACCGCAAAGAGAGTGACGCTCAGAATCGACCCCTGTGGTACACCGTTCTCCTGGATACGCTCCTGAGATAGCGTGTTTCCAATGCGGACACGAAAACACCGAAGCTGTAAAAAGTTTGAAAGAAAGGCAGCTAAATGGCCGCGCAAACCATAACCATGGAGCGTACGAAGAATACCGTAGCGCCAAGCAGTGTCATACGCCTTCTGCAGGTCAAAGAAGACACCCACGACATGCTGCTTCAGGAGAAAAGCGTCTTGCACATAAGCTTCCAGCCGAGCCAGGTTGTCCACACTAGAGCGATGGCGACGAAATCCACACTGCACATTGCAGAGGAAATTATTGCGCTCTAGCCACCACGTCAACCGAACGTTAATCATTCTTTCAAAGGTCTTACACACAACACTGGTCAGATAAATAGGCCGGTAGCTAGACGGAAGGGACAGATCGTCCCGGGTCGCGGGATAGGAATGACAATACCCGTCCGCCACGAGCACGGAAACTCCTGTCTACGCCACATGCGGTTGAAGATCGCAAGTAAGAATGAAATCGCCTCAGGCGGAAGATGAAGTAGCATTTGTCGGTGGATGTCATCAGGACCAGGGGAAGAATCCCTGGCGAGAGACAGAGAATGCACCAGCTCGGCAACGGTAAAAGGTGCGTTGTAGGACTCACTACAATCGCTGTTAAAATCAAGGACCAACCGCTCCGCAGATGTCTTAATGGGTAAAAACGAGCTGTCATAACTAGCCGTCTGACTAAAAGTAGCAAATGAGCTGGCAAGAGCTTCGGCTATAGCGGGTTCGCTGGTAAGAGTGGAGCCGTGTACGGCAAGACCGGGAATGAGCACCCTGCGACACCGGCCATACATACGCCGAACTGCAGACCACACCTGTTGTGCAGAACTGCGATGGGAAAGAGAAGAGACATAGGTCTCCCAAGACTTTCGTTTGGCATTTCGAAGTACAAAACGTGCCCGAGCCCGAGAACGTTTAAAAGCAACGAAATTCCCCTCAGTAGGATGTAAATGAAAGACACGCAGGGCACGTCTGCGTGCCTTAAGGGCCAAACGGCATTCTGTGGTCCACCAAGGGACAGGAACGTGACGTGGGGCGCAAGAACCACGAGGAATGCTGGAATTCGCTGCGAGTAAAAGAGAACAAGTAAAATACTCCACCATGTCATCTATAGTGGCAAAAGCAGTAGCGGTGAGATGAATCAGGGAACGAAACCTCTCCCAATCAGCCTTAGAAATAATCCAGGGAGGATGTCGTGAAGGTAGAGGATAGTGGCCGGATAAACGAATGGCAATGGGGTAATGATCACTGCCATAAAGGTCAGAAAGCACCGACCAATCAATGAGGGGAAGTAATGCCGAGCTGCAGAAAGAAAGATCTAAGACTGAGTGGGTGCCATAGGCAGAGGATAAGAAGGTAGGGACACCAGTATTTAAAAGAAATAAGCCGGACATGTCACAAACGTCTGCAATAAGGCAGCCACGAGCGTCATCAATATCGGAACCCCAGAGAGAATGCTTGGCGTTGAAATCACCAACGAAAAGTAGCGGTGGGGTTAGCTGTGACAAAAGAGCCCGAAGTTCGTGCGCTTGAACTACACTGAGCGGCGGCAGATACACATTGCAGACAGAGAAACAGACGCCCTCCGATCGGACCCTCACAGCCACAGCCGACAATGGTGTGCGAAGCGGTATGTTGGTAGCACAAATAGTATGCGCCACCAAAATAGCAACCCCACCGCTGGCACGCTGTCCAACTACAGAGTCATGTCTAAAGCAGGAAAAGCTCCGAAGATGCAAAGCGTGAGGAGGCTGCAGATGGGTTTCCTGTAAACAAACGATTGAGGGAGAACGTTGGGAAATTAAACATTGTAAGTCCGGAAGGCGTGCCCGAAACCCATTAACGTTCCAGTGGAGTATCTCCATTCAAAAAAGGCTAAGATGACCGCTTGAGTTTCTTCCGCATCTTAACAGATTTCGGACCAACGACAGTAAAAGCCGCATCCTCTGGCGAACCCTCCGATGCCCGGGAACCAGAAGAGCCTCTGCGGCTCGTGGAACGGGACCTGGACTTCGCAGTGGAAGTGCGACTACTCGGTCTATGGTGAGGCCGAGAACGAACACCCTCAGTAGAAGTCGCTGAAGGGTGAGCATTGGTAGACGGCTTGCAGGCTGGCGGCGACACGGCTGAAGATGAAGACTGTACAGCACTGTCAACTCGAGACGATGGAGAAGTATTCGCAGGAGGCTCGGTTTGTGTCGAAGCATGGGCAACGGACGTGAGAGGCGAGCAAACAGTGGCAACAGGAGTGCGGCGGACGGTGGATGAATAACCAGAGGTGTTTGCAGGTTGAAGTTGCGCAAAGCGCCGCCGTGCTTCAGGAAAGGTGAGGCGTTCCTTAACGCGCAACTCCTGTATACACTTTTCGTCCAAAAAACGAGAACACTGTCGTGAGCTAGACGGATGACATCCTCCACAGTTAACACAACGAGGGTCACGAACACATGCTGCGCCGTCATGGGCAGGTAGGCCACATCGCTCACAGAGAGCTGGATGGGCACACGAGCGGGTAGTATGGCCGAAGCTTTGGCACCGAAAACAGCGCATGGGGTTCGGAATATAAGGGCGCACGGAGGCACGTTCGTAGCCACAAAAAATGAACTCCGGCAATACAGTACCTTTGAAAGTTAGAAACACAGTACGTAGAGGGTATTCCTGACCGTCCTGTTTGCGAGAAAGCCGGTACGCCTGACAGACACGTTGATCGGAGAGACAAGACACTATGTCATCGTTGGAGAGATCATCGAGACTGGAGGTGGTGACAACCCCCCGAACAGAGTTTAAGGACTTATGTGGGACTACCCGGACAGGATAGGAGCCCAGCAAACTCGTTTTCAACAGTTTCTGGGACTGCTCGGCGTTGGCGGTTTCGATCAATAACGTACCGTCTCGTAGTCGCGTCGCGTTTTTCACCTGGCCACAGATCCGATCCACCTCACGCTTTATGTAAAAAGGGCTAAGGTCCTTGAACGTTTTTCCATCACTTGCTAAAGTCATAACTAAAAATATGTCAGTGAAAGGGGTTTTGCGCGGATACATGATGAATAGACCCCCATCCGGAACCGTCGGCGTCAGCCTGCCATCCGGGGGTTAAAGAAAAAAGACACCATATCTCCACGGTCTGCACCGTCGTGGGAACCCTCCCAAGACCGATCTCAAGGCGTACTTCAGAAGGGCTACCCCCCAAACTCCACTGCTAGTCCATATGTGTAAGCCGTTCACCACACACACCCCGGCTTTAAGCCCCTACCATGGGTATAACCGCCCATGGCTCCCCACTCTAGGCCGCGCTGCGAGCAAGACACAGACACGGATTCAGGGGACTTGTGGTTGATTACACCGAGGCTCCGTCAGCGGTAACACGTCCGGCCCGTGATACTAATCCAACGACACACGGTCGTTGGAGAACTAACACAAGCCGGGCCCCCAGAGAGCTACGTGGGTGTACATGACGGCGTGGACGGGCTCCGCACCTAAGGTTACACACAGGGGCAGTGCGAGGGGTCCGCCCGACTTTCGCGTCTGAGACCTCCGTAGAGCACACATGTCGGAAGCCGCGCGGGAACCGTGGGAAAGAACCACGGAGACAGAAAAGATCCCTGTTGGTGAGACAGGAGTTAATAAGACTAAAACATAAAACTAGAAATCAGAATAAGCCTAGAAGAGGAAGAGGATCGTGAACAAATGAATAAAAAATTCACGTGGCACAGTAGATGAGAATGGATGGGGTGAAATGTTGGCGAGTGGCTCGGGACCCCGGGCGCGCCTAACCCGTACTCACACGAGGTGAGCCCCTGGGGGGTTGAAGAAGAAATAGAAGACCTCATACAACTTACCAATTTGTGCATTACACAAAATTGTTTTAGTTTCAATAAGAAGTTCTATCAACAACCAACAGGTCTAACCATGGGCAACCCACTTTCACCTTTCCTGGCAGATTTATTTATGAGCTACTTAGAAACACACATAACAACTTCCTTTCCATACATGTTTAAAGTTTGGCAATAATGTCGACGACATCTTCGCTGTTGTCCCTAATAGGTTCATACAAGACTCCTTAGCCTTACTAAACCTACAGAACCAATCAATAAAATTCACCATAGAAATAGAAAAAGAAGGCATGCTACCATTTTTAGACCTAAAAATCATCAGAGAACAAAAGAACCTAACCTTTGGCATATACAGAAAGCCAACACACTCTACTAATTACATAAAAAATAAGAGTTTCAATCCAACCACACACAAACATGCAGTACTAAACAGCCTAACACATAGACTGGTATATACCCCCTTAAATAAACAAGAATACCAGTTAGAATACCAGCATATAGTAGACACAGCAATACATAATGGGTACAACAAAGCAACTACTGACAAAAAAATTGCAAAATTCAAACGACAGAAGCACATCAGAAACACAAAAAATCTCAGCCAGCAAGATAAACAGCTAAAGTTCAAGAAATTCACATACCACCCAGGAACATTTCACAAATTTAAGAAGATTTTCATGAAACACAACATCAGCCTAGCTCCACAGAACAAATTTAACATAGAGAAATTACTTTGTAACACGTTAAAAGACCCCATCCCACAAGACAAAAAAGCTGGAATCTACAAAATCAATTGTTCAGATTGCAATAAAGTATACATAGGTAAGACAAAAAGAAACCTAGAAACTAGGCTAAAGGAGCACATGAGATGTATCAAATACAAACAAATGGACAAATCTGCAGTTTCACACCATTTTTGGATCACTAATCACAAAATCAAACACAATATTACATTAGTCAAACCAGCCAAATTTGCAGCCGAATTAGATGTATGGGAGAAGATCACCATTCTGAAACACAACACACATCTAATGAATTTTGATTTGCCGCCACCAAATCATCTATGGAAGTACATTTCACCACCACAAGATGCCACCACAGTATCCAGTCCACAAAACGGAAACACCAACAACACGGGCCAGTCGGATTAGCTTCTGAGGATGGGAACAACCGTTTCCCGAAACATGTTAAGTGAGTAAACTTAAGTGATGTAGTGTAACAATTCTGACTCACCTTTAAATAAATTCAATACACATCACTGTTTCTAGCTTCTTTTCATTACAATATCAACGTAATTACAGATAATCTCCAAGTACGTAAGCTGTTAAATTTAGAGGGCTATTCTCTGATTATATTATATAAGAGTGAATGGTGCAGATTCTCAGGAATGTAAATTTCTCTTTTATGTACATCAATCTCCCAAAATTGACACTATAGCTGTGCTCACCTTTTGTAAGCAAAAGAATATGGTTGCTTTTTTCATACCCATAATATGCTTCCTTTTTAAAAAATCACTCATAATAGATAAACTAAAATAATTCTCAATATTTTCTTAAAAGCATTTAACATTTAGCCAACTAACAACCACGCAAAAAAGAAGAAAAAAGAAACTATTAATTTACTTATGTTCTTTTATTTAATATCAGGTTGTCCCATTCTTCTCCGAATAGCTAATCATATTAAACTAACATTATCTAGCAGTTCTATCAAAACATAAAGATTAACACTATAATCAGAGAGAGCTAAAAACCAATTACCAATTTTGTTTAAAAAAAAGTACAAAAAATCTTTAAACCAAACGGTAACATACCCATGCTTAAGATATCCATCACCTGAATAATCAATCATATCCAATACCACGTTATTATATATGACATATGTCACCCCAAAGATCATAATTTGAAATTTTAAAACCCAGTGTTAATGCACAAAATGTATTCGTTGGAAAGTCTTATATTACAAATCAAAGTTATGCTTTGATAGTGTGTTATGCACTTCCATGGTTATGCTTCTGGACAGACTCGCCTTTCTCAACAGATAAAGGTTCTTAATGAGCAATACTTACATTATACATAATGCAGTTTGAATGAGAAATGTCTCAATGAAACATTTACATTCTACAACCTTACATAATACTATGGTATGCACAGAGCTACTATCAAACATACACAGGGCAAAAAGAAAATTAACTTCAGCTTATTCCAAATATACACTAAAGTTAACGGTGATATGACTGTGCTCTTCTTACCCAAGCATGTATAAAGAACTTTGCATTTCTGAAAGTTACAAATATTGGCACTATTTTTCTGGAAAAAACAGAAAATTCTTCTAGCAAACAAATAACGTTTTGTATTCTGTTTACTTTTCCTTAATTTTGACAACAAGAAAGCAGAAAGAAATTTCCAACCACAGTGCATTGTTAACTAATAACTTTTAAATGTGCATAACTACACATATGCTGCAAGAATTTATGTAATGTGAACATGATGGTCAACACCATGTGAACAAAAATGTGACTTCTAATAATTCTGACCCTTCCCTCAGAAAATTACGCAAATAGTACAATTTCTTTCTTGTTTCTACCGCTTCTTTAATGGATATCAGTAATTATGCATGACGAATTAGTAAATGACATGGTCCTGAGTACTCCTTGTGGCTCTTAAAGCATTACACAGCTGACAATGTTACAATTGAAAGTGAATTCAAGTAAAAGCTGTAGGAACTGTTAGAATTGTTTAACAATGCTAGCAAATAATAGGATCATATTGGGTACCACTGGTAACATCACTATTATATGAGTCTGAAAGCAGCTTGTACTCCAGCATAAAGTCAGCCACACGTGAAAAGCTCACAATTCCAAAAAATTCAAGAACTGGATTTTTGAACCATCTGGTAGAAAAACCTTCAATCGGCAGTATGGGAAAAGCCCCTACCTCCAAATTTATTTTAAGGCACTGAAAAATTAGAATTTTATAGTCCGGGAAACTCCATAGCAACTCTTCATGCTTATGCATTGTGATTCATCCAACCTTTTTAACTCCATAGCTGACAGCTGTGGAGGGAACTGTGTAGCATTCCTGCCAGTTTGATGTATGTTTACGTTATCAATGACAGCTAAATTGTAGCATTCTCTGCAGATGAAATGCAAGTAGATCTTAATTTTTTAATGAATATAAATGCATGTGTTTGTATTTGGCAGGTGCTTTTAATGAATATCTATATTAATTATGGTACATAAATGAGTCCAGCAACAAGATTAACCTAAACTGAGGGCAGTTAAGTGTGTTTTGTGTTACAGTCAACATGTGTTGGTACTCAACACATGATGAACAGTTTAGTAGTAGTTTATATGTTGAACTGATCTAATATTTGTTTCATTTCATTGTATTAAATTCAAATATGTGGCGCAAAACTCTTGCACATTCAAATTATTCTTATTCTTCTTCTTATTATTATTGTTGTTGTTCACCAATCCCTCCTCTTTGTAAGACTTACACTCCCAGGGATTTACAAGCCAATGCCTTGAGTCACTAGCCTGTAGAGGAGCAAGCAAACTCTAGATTATAGAATATCCAGGATGGGTGATCAGCCCAATGCCTGGTATGGCAGTGAAGAAGCAACAAATGAAATGTAGTGATGAAAGGGATGACAGGAAAATTTATGGATAAAATTATTTAACCCAGCATTCATCTAGTGACCAAGAAAACCTTCGGGCACATTTAAATTCATAAAATTAAATTTATAGCATATGACTTTGCCTTTAATGAAGTAGCTCCATCCTCCATTTTTGGTCTTATTTTAGAATAATCATGTTCAAGAGTAATATTAGAAACAGATGTTGTCTCAGTCAACCAAGTGGCATGTAAATAAATACTGAAAGCAGATTTTGTAAAGAAAGTGAATATGCTGACTTCATTAATGATGATTGTTGGTGCAAGTCAGCCGCAAGCCTGGCCCAGGTAATGGGCTATGACATACCTACCAGGCCATAGGCAGCCTCACTCACTCTCGCAGACACACTGTTCCCTCCTCGGGGCTGGTCATCCCAACCAGCACTGTCATAGCGGGCTAGACGAACTAGGCATAGCACCTGCATCATTGTTTACTCCACCAATACATTATAATCATCTAAGCAAATGCATTTGCACAAACGATTTTGGTGTCTGCATTCTTTTACACAAATTATGTCCACAATTATCACATCTGATGCTGGTCTTTGTCACATTATGAATGGCTTTCTTGTTAAGAGTCTCTCTGACACACACATGACACAGTCTCTTCAATGGAGGTTCTGTTTGTGTTCGGATTGGATTCTGAAGCTGCCCCCAAATATGAACTCCATAGGTTTTAGAGTTGGCAATTGTAGTCCGTGGAGATTTTGGGAACATTCTTCTATGAGTGGCTGCACCAGGAGTTTTCCCAATTCTTCTAGATACATTTTCCTGATGTTGATTTTAACTTTTTTTGTATGAATCATTTAATCCATCCCTCTACTTCAGGGTGTAGAGAGTATATAAATTGATAGCACATATGTTGACAAGTGTATAAAACACAGACATAGGCCATCTTCTTGTAGCTCGTTTTGTTGTGTAGGCCCAGGCCATCAGGTCTATGGAGTCAACACCAACTTTAGTTGACTTATAATACAGATTGATACGTGTTGTCTTCTTTTTCGTGTTCCATCTTCTACTCCAGCATCAAGATGTTGGGTAGACAGCATCAGTAGATTTTTTTTTTTGGGGGGGTGGGTCTCCTTAGTGATATAGGAAACAAGAGTAACCGGGGTTTCTTAGAGGTGGGGTCAGTGAAAGCAAACTGGAAGAATATAGCTCCTGGCCAACTGTTGTCTTCAATTCTTTGGAAATATACATTCTGTTAGATTTGAGAGTTCCAACCAAGGTTAACTTTTAATTAGTATAAAGCTCGTCTGCCAATGGAATAGAAGTGTAATACAGATCAGTAGTCACATTGTAGCCTGTATTTCTTTTAGGCTCCACCAATCTTTTGACAACTTCATGTGGTCGTTGCTCTTCAGCAGGTTGGTTATCTTTTCCTGGATATACTTCCATCTTGGTTATATACCGCTCTATTGCTCGAGTCAACATTCTGATAAGGATCCAATATTTTCCAGGCTTATCCTTCATAAAAACCTTGAAGGGACAATGACCCATGAAAAGGGACATTTCATCTATCATGTTGTGTGGTCCACATCAAAAGTATTTTGGGAATGTTTCATTCACCTTCTCAAAGAATTCTCTCATTGGTGCAAGCTTGTCCCTTTCAAGTTTTTCATTTCTAGTATTCTTGTCATCAAACCATAGAAGTGATAATATGTGCAGAAACCTTGTCCTACTTATTATGTCAAAGTATATGGCTCTTCCAAATAAATTTGACTGTAAGTCATGTATTGAAATATTCTGATCAATGTTAACTCCAATCAGAAGCAAGATATGAATATATGCATATATTTCAGTACCACATATAGGAGGAATTTTCTTTCTAGCTGCCTCTTCATTGGAATGCTCAACCGTAATACCAACAACTTCTGGTGTAAAGAACTTATGAAATGAGTCCACAATACCTGTAGTTTTTCCTTCTTGTGTAATTCCCTGTTGTTGCCGAACGTTAGCAAAGTCTCTTTTGGATTGTCTTGTTACCTCAGAAAAATATACTCTACCAGCACTTTTATATTTAGTAGTAGAACTAGCTCTATCCGCTGTATTTGTAACTTCCTCTCTATTGTCTTATTCACTTGAAGATGATTCATTTTCATCAACCTCTTCTGTATTATATGGCTCACTATCACTTAGTTCCTCCATGCTCTCTGGCAGATAACACTCTAGTAGTCTTAACATTTCATTTTCACTCATAATATGGCTCTCATTCTCTTCTACTCATTTTGTGTATAGAATGTAGAAAGTTACTAACTGTATCTTATATTGTAGAAAAACACTGGTAGATCAACAACAGCTTCAATCTTGACAACACAGAACAGTTACTATGAAGAAACATACAAACACCACCAGAAAATGCTACTAACTGAATCTTATTATTGTGGAAGAAATCGGTATGAAACAATTACGCCAATAATGACTGTTGACCGCAAAAGTGTTACAGCAATGCATAAATTTCAAGCTTTTAACATTTTAATTAAATAGAATACCAAGGGTGGGCAGATTCTGCCCACCAACAACAAAATAAGCCCTAAGTTTGTTATTTTTAGACAAAATTGGAAGATATTCTGTATAAATGAATTTTGTAATGTTTCTGACAAATAGAAAAAGAATCAAAATGCAAGAGCTCATTTGGTGGGAGAAATTAAGAAAGCAAAAATAGGTAGGCATTATTTACCCGTCCTTGGTATTGTTAGGGTTAAATCAGAATAAATATTTGCCTAGCCATGATTCTAAATTAGGCAATATCGACTTTGTTACTAAAAGATGCAAACACAAAACTCAACTGTTTGTTGAGTATCAACCACTGTTAGTGGTGGTGGTGGTGGTGGTGGTGGTGGTGGTGGAGGAGGAGGAGAAGCAGAAGAAGAAGAAGAAGAAGAAGTTTTCTCACCTCTAACTTCAATAGTACATCAAGTTTCATCATAGAAGAACTTAAACATACAACAAACAATACTTTTAAAATTTAATTCTATGAAAGGTGTTATGGGACATAAATTTTACATTTTAATGAACTCTACATTTTTCGTAGGTTTTTCTCTCTCTTACGGCTTCACACTTTTATAAAGTTCAATGAGAATGAGGGGGGGGGGGGTTCACAATCTTTTTACTGACAATTTAAGATGCACATTTGTCATGGCAGTATCTCAAATATATATCAACCAGAATTGTTACGCCTTTTTTGAGAAAATCAAAAATAAAGAAAAGCATTTGTTTTGGGGCGGGATAAATTTTCTGCAAATCTTCACCTTGCAGTCTTAAAAGGTATCTAACTCAAATTTTAAATTTAGTACATATTTGAATTTTCATTTTTCAGATGTGGTGTTCACACATGCATGTGCAAAATGTTTCTTTTGAATTCGAGGGACCTCAAAACATATAGTTCCAGTGAAACACATATCAGATTTCCAGGTGGAATTTAGTTCTTCCTCAATCTTCGTGCTGGAGAAAGCAATAGAAATATAGGTTATATTTCTTTTTTTGTAGTCACATTATTTACTTCTTACCTAACATCTTTTATAACATGCAGTTAGAAGTGCCAGTATTATTAGATGTGCAAACACAAGGAATGGCCATTTTCTTCCATTTACTTTCTTCATTGCAAGTTTTAGTAACTGCCATTATTTCTCAGTCCTCATTGTGTAAAGTTGTAAGCTTAAAATTCACTAAAAGCTACTACTCCAAATGAATCACACTGGAATATTAGGTCCCACAGTGTTTTAATGTAGTTACTGCAGCGATTGACTCATTTACAATACTCAAGCTGGCACCTGTTTTTACTTCCCCTCCATCTACTCTGGACTGAAGAGACACCTCATAGTAATGTTTCAGTGGAGAGCAGTATCAGCATTAACAGTGTACTAGATCACTGCCCCATATAAGTTCTTTTACGTGACATTCAATCTGCTGGAATAGGATATTGCATTTAAGCACATTTAAATACTATCATCCTTAGGCAGGTTTCAACCTGCAACCTTGGACATAGAAAGCCGGTGCTGTAACAACTTAACAACTGTGTGATCTAGTATGATGTATGGCTGGTAGCATGATCCAAAACATTTGTATGTGCATATGGTGATGCTGTTGTTGCTTAGAATGTAATGATAATGAAGACTGCAGAAACAAAAATCTCAGATGATGTTGAAAATAGGACAAGCAATTTTTTACGAGCCAAGTTAAAGTTTAAACTTGGAGTGGGGGGGGAGAAATTCTGTTGAGAAGTATTATATTGCATGCATAATCTAGTTAATAAATATTACATATATTTTATATGCATTTCATAATATACACTGCTCTGCAAAACTTAAGGATGAGATTGAGTAACACATTAACTACTGGTGAAAATAAATTGAAAGTGCAGGAGAACGTTGCGAGAGGTCTCCCAAATGTGTACAGAAAGCTGGATGTCACATGACGTGAGGTCAGCATGACTCTAGCATCAAATGAGTCTGGCCCCACAACAGAAAGCAGTTGAAGGAACAGGATAAGACAGTGTGTGTCAATCAGCAAGCTGGTACGGTGCACTGTGATGGTGTTCATTACAGCATGACCCAGAGACAACATTTAGATGACTTCACACAGGGAAGAAACATCGGAAAACTGGAAAAAGGACGAAGTGTGAGGAGTATACCCCAGGAGTGTTGTATTGCTCACAGCCTTGTTTCACAAGCATGGGGAGCATGCTGAAGCACAGGCACTGCTGCCCCAAGGAGAGAAGGTGGTCAACCATGGTCAATTACAGCAGCAGATGACTGCTATATTGTGCAACAGACAAGAAGGGACCACGTCAAACAGCAGGTGCAATTGCAACCACATTTAACAGCACTGCAAGGCATGCAATCTCATGCTCCCAGTGGTACAGCGACTGCATGGAGGTGGCCTCTGCCTGATGACCAGTATGTTGTGTTCTGTTAACACCCGCACATCGACGGCACTGGACCAAGGAGGAGTGGGGTTGCATGCTGTTCTTGGATGAGAGCAGATTCTATCTGAGTAGTGATTCTGGACATACCCTCATTTAGCGAGAGGTAGGAACACACAATGCACCCAGGAACATTGCCAAACATGATTGTTTTGGTGGTCCAGGTGTTATGGTATGTGGAGGCATAACACTGCATGGGTGTACCAACCTCCAAAACTTTGAAGCCGGTACAATCACTAGTCAACGTTATTGTGACACTACTCCTCCATGTGCATCATTTCATGGGTGCATACGGCCCTGACTTCATCTTTATGGATGACAATGTGCAACCACATCGAACAGCGCAGGTGGAGGAGCTCTTGGGGTTGTCCTTCATAGTGTAGTGGTTAACATGCTAGCCTCTAGTTCCCAAGGTCGGGGTTCAAACCCGGCAGAGGGCAATGGATTTTTTTGGTCATAAAAATCCTTAGCATGGCTTCCTTTGGAAGGGAAGCAAAGTCCCATGTCATAGATTTATGGCACATAAAATAGCCTCAAGCCTGATAAAAAGGCCTCTGGTCAAAATTGCCGGTCTTTCACGACCAATATAGAATGGGATGCTAAGGACCACAGTAGCTGAGCATCCATAAATAAAACACAATTAAATTTTTTTGAGATCTTGGAATGACAGGATATTCAGTGAATGGACTGGCCTGCCCATTCTAACTTAAATCCCATCGAGCATGTGTGGGATGCATTGGGGAGATGTATTGCAGCATATCCACATGAACCAATGACAATCCAGCAACTGTCAATCACATGGAGGGATGGAACACCCTACCACAAGAACTCCTTACCAACCTTTGGCCAGTATGGGAGCATGTTGTAGAGCATACATCACTGTTTGTGGAGATCACACATCCTTTTAAGAACCATGTCCCTGCTTTTGTAATGTGCAGAGGACCATCATGAGTTGCAGCGACTTCAGTGTATAAAAGTGTCATTTCTGTTCAACTCCTTTGTATTCCTTTCAGTTGTCTACAGTACCACACTGTAGCAGTTCTTTCTATGTATGGTTCAAGTTTCATCAAGTTTGTTATTAGGCACTGACAGCATGCAAACATTAACTTAATTTTTAAGTTTTGCACACCGGTGTATAAACGGCATTATGCCTGATACCCTCTTATTGCATTTTGATTCAAAAAATATTTAAACTTTTCTTTGAAGAATTACTGTCTCCAAAATTTGGAAAATTTTTATTATATCATGTTTTCTTAGTAATAAATAGTATATATTTCTGAGGTATCCGACAACATGTAAGTGTTATTATGGATAAAAATATATTATTATTATTATTATTATTATTATTATTCATTTATTCACATTGCCATATATTTTAGCTTCAAACAGTTCCCAGTATATTATATTATTTTTAATGTATATGATAGTAAAGGATATTCTTTAACTGTTGGCAATGTTCATGATGTCACTCCCATAGAATTTTCATAATCATAATGATTGTTTTCAATGGATGGCAACCAGTTTTTGTTCTATATACATGTTTATCACATTTGATGTTGCCTATTGATCACCGCTTAAATATAAAGTTTTGTTGTTTTGTTGCACAAATCCCCTTCAGAGACATTAAGACTGCTCGAAAAAGCTTAAGGTATGCCTAGCATAAATGCTTCAGTGAATGCAACTATAGCATAGCACTAAAGATGGATGACCCATGGAGTGTTAACCAACAACTGCATCAAATGTATCAAGCAATGAACATGTAAGCATAGTTGCAAGAGGTGACTGAAGGAAGATCTTTGAGATAGCAGAAGTATGATTTTTGGTTGCAAGTGCTCACACAATTCTTCAAAGCAATTTAAAGCATGCATTGCATGTTTACTCAAAAGTTGGTTCCAAAAATGCTGCTTCCTGAAAACGAAGAATCAAGAGTTATTACTTCTAGGATTTGATCAGCTTAGCCGATTCAGATGATTTTTTGAACAACATAATCACTGGAAATGAAACTTCATGCTATTGGTAGGAACTGATGCCTAAACAGCAGTCATGTCTATTTGTACAAATTGATGCCTAAACAACAGTCATGTGAGTCAATATCCAAAAAATTTTTTAAGGACACTAGCAGAGGCAAAGTTATGCTGGAAGTTTTCTTTGACACTCAGGGTGTCATCCTCTATGAGTTTATTCCAGAAGATCATACTGTACTGAAAGAACTGCATGTGATAAAGTCCTTTGTCACCTCAGGGACACAGTAAGTAGGAAACCTCCAGAAAAATTGGCATAATACACCTTGTTTCTTATGCACGACAATGCACCACCAGATCGATCTGTACTAGTAAAAATTTACCTTGCCAGGCACATTACTGCTTGGGAGCATCCCTCATATACTTCAGATATACCACCACCATCACACTTCCTTCCCTTTCTGTAGCTGAAAACCCATTTGAAAGAGCAAAGATTTGCGAATGCTGATAAAGTTGCTGCAAATGCAATGAGAGGACTATGACTTGTTTCACAAAGACTATCCAGCAATACTTCCAGTTACTTTACAGGTGCTGACAGAAGTGTGTCAGTGCAGAAGGAAAATGTGCAATTTGCATTATAATAAATGATTGTGTTATTAACCAGAACTTTTTGAAACTAGGATTATAATATGGCAGTCTTGCCTAATTTACAGGATTTTAAATTTAACAACACTTTGTAGTGTAACTACAGAAATTTAAATTATCCAAACATTTTTGGCTTTTTATTTTTGTTCTTTATGATAAATTTATGTAAGTTTAAAAAGGAGTTTTATTAAGTTAAAACTATTTTAAAAAGTCATTTTGCAGACTGAATTAAAAAATATTTCAATTATAATATATGATACAAATAATTGGTATTTTAAGCTTTGTCATCTTTTGACTATCTATATAATCCTTCTCATACTGCAACTTAAGGGGAATCAAAATGCCCTATATTGCCAATGTTAATTGACCCATTATGTAGAAAACAACTGTTTAAGATAATTAGCTGAATTTTTCAAGTCATGTTCAGCAATACTTTAATTTATTGATGAAAAAAATTAATTTCTCTTAAAGCGGAACGAAACACAAAAATCATGTTTCTTCCTAAATGAAGGATATGACCTGTAAAATGCAGTGGTAAGATTGTTTTCCTTCTCCATCACACCATTACCATTAAGCAAGCAAAATAATAACCACCTTATACATCATCAGAGCCAGCCATGTGCTGGAAGCAGTAGGGAGATTACAAGTTAATCATTGCTGCACATACAGTAATACGTTTTCATAAATTGTTGTTCTTGGTATTTAAGCTCAAGCGTAGTGTATACTTTGTGATGGTGTTACTGAGTCAGTTTAGTATTATACAAACAACGTAATATTCTGAAAAATAAAATGCCTTAATCTTGTGCAAAGGAAAAACACAAGGGGAATGTTTTTCACTTGTTTCCAAACAGAGACAAATCTCCCAAAGATGTAGGAGATGGGTAGAATTTTGCAAAAGAAAAGATTTGCTTGCTTGATCCCTGTGCTCGTTTATGTTCCTTCCATTTCAAGGACACAGATTATGAACAGACACAGTTTTTAAAAAAGCAGCTTATGCCGGATGAAAATTTCAGAGGGCCTTTATTAAAACCTGGAACTATTCCTACTATAAGGAAAAATGAAAACAATTTCACAATCTTCATCCAAGAGCAAGCAACAATGAACAAAATGATACGAGACTAGAAATCGTAAAAGTATAGTTTCTGAGCTATGCGATAGTGCCACTTGCAATAAGACTGGCAATGAAGGTGATGGTGATAAAAGTAGTAAAAGAGAATTCAGAATAGAAGGTGATGAATAAATCAAGAATTCAGAAGTACAAATGTGAACTAGGTACTGAAATTATAAGGAAACACATTGTTGGAACCTGAAAATATCTACGAAACAAGCAACGATGAGGAAGATCAGGATAAGCTGAATGAAAGTTTATACTAACCTGATACTTCAGATTCTGATACAAGTGTTCATGAGGAAGAAGAAGAGACTTGCACCATACATGGAAATGAAGCTACAGCGGAATATTTCATTGTTGCTTGGACATCTCTACTATTTTGTCATGGATTTAAATTCCCACAAAATTATTGATTTTGAACTTCTTCAAAGAGGTATGGTGAAAGGCAATTTGGAAAAGGCTGCTTGTAACAACATAATGACTAGGCTTGCAAAACAGGAAATGTGAAGAGTTGAAGTTTTTCTCTCCGAGAGACACAAATTTAAGATACCTGTTAAAAGCTCAGTGTCTGGACGTTGAACCTGAATTTGACATATGCATTTGTATAAAAGTCTAATGAAAAAAATTAAAATGATAGAAAAAAAGTACCCAGAGCTGATGGTATGGAAAGCCAGTATAAATAACCATTTATGGTGGGTTGCGCAAAACTGCAATGAGAACGGTATCATATTAACCCATTAACACCTAAATTATTTTTTTGTTAATTTTTATTTTTTTTTTGTGTGTTATGTCTCTAAGTAACATAAATGTAATGAATAAAATACAAAAATAAGTATTCATTACTCAGTTTTGAACATATTTGTCGTTACCATATGGTAACGCTAGGTGCTTCCACTATCTAGTTTTATGTCGTATAATGTTCATTAAGAAATTGTATTCGGAATCTTCAGCAGGCTACTATTCCACATATTTTATATACTGTCCACATAAAAACTTTAACAATTTGAACTAAATATGAAAACATATTCTGTAATTCCACGAAAATGCACTTATGGTATACATGCATCAGTATTTTCTTCATTTATAAAATCACACATAATCTAACGAATATGAAAGGGAATAAAGCAGTTGATGCACAATCCAACACCACACTTCAAGCACATTGTTCTCACACTTGATTTACAGTTATCATTAGCACATCTTTTCCTTTTTCCTCCTGCCGTTGGCTGGACAAGGTGGTCAGTTCTGTCAAATCTTATAAAATCTGATATGCAGCCGCTAAGAAATATCCGTGAAGCTGGTCTTCCTACTCCTTTTGGTAAAGCCTGGTATCTCTTGAGATAGATGGTAGCTATTTCTCTTTTGAAATCCAGCTGAGGTATTCTTTGTCTTCCGGCTTTATTGTACAAAATCCAACTGTTCTGAATGGCCACATCTAGCATCCATGTAAGCAAAGGACAGTACCATTTTTTGCTTTGTATCCCAATTCGATAGCAGGCAATATTCTGGTCCATTTGGTCAGTACCTCCTATAAAGATGTTGTATTTGACTAGCCTTGATCTTGGAATCATTACATTTCGCTTCTGCTGCTGTGAAAATCTCTTTACTTGACCCACTTCTTGTGCACCACAAGAAGAAATCATTGCGACTACTAATTTATCCATCCATCAGACATAAAGCAGTCCATCAGTTTTCTCTAATGCTGTCTCAAAATGCCCACAATCTTTTTTAGAGAATACTTGTTTGTTTTCCAGCGAGCATCCTTTAGAGATTCTGTTTTCTCTAATAGTACCAATGGCAAAATAGCTACAATACCTGAGAAATAAAAATAGTGCACTAGAAAATAAATTATCCATGAAGAAGCTGAAGTGTAGTTTTCTCTTCTCATTTGGAATTTCGTTAAACAATAAGAGTAAGGGACTTGTCACTTTACCAAATAACTTGTCAGAGTCAAAATTTGAGTTTGGTTCTTTACCCTGGTACAAATAAACATTCACCAAATATCCATCCTTGGTGTTCAGGCTCCATATCTTATACCCAAATCTAATTGGCTTGCCACGAATGAATTGCTTGCATCATGTCAGCCGAAATATTTCACAATACATTCATCAAATGATAGTTGTTCCTCGTGTATGAAATTATCAATACACCTCTTTAACTACTTCTACTTTCCATGGCTTATCATTGTGGTCAATTCTAGTATTGTCTGCAAAGTGCAGAAACCTACAGATTTGAAAAAATCTCTCTCTTCTCATTGACTGAGAAACTGCCAGGTTCTTCATGTCGTCATCTGAATCCCCGAAGTGCCTTTTAGAAGGCAAGTTATTGTAACCACTAACATACAGAATGGCAATGAAGCAGCGTATTTCTTTTGCTGTTATCTTTAGGTCCTGAAAATTTAAAAATAATGCATAGCGCCTCGTTTCTTCTTTGATGAACTCTTGGTCAGAAAACAATTCGAAAATTTCAATTACTGACATATGTTCATATCTTGAATAATCTGGAGTGGGGAATTTAGTAGGTTTATCTATGTCAAAATCAGCTCCTTTCTCCTGTTTTTCAGTTGTTTCCCTCTCAGCCACCCATTTGATAACACTTTCCGATATCGGGGTAGATACAATTTCAGGTGCAGCTACCTCTAGTGCAGTGGCTCTACTGATGGGTTGTACTAATTTTGGTCAACACCTATTCTTTCATTGTTTGGTAACCTTACTTCAGCGTTAGCCAGTAACTGACGAGATGTGAGGTTGTCAAATAATCTGCCTCCATCCTCATTTCCAGAATCATCTGTGTCTACGTTTGGTACTGGTGGCTCAATAAACACATCACCATCAATATCATCACTGTAAACTATCTCCAGTGCTTCAGCAAGCGAAAGCCCTTTCCTGAAACAGCATAACAAAATATACGTCTTACTGAGTATATCCGCCTAGCGTTGCCATATGGTAACATTGGAATTAGGAAGCCATAATTTCACCTGTTTTTCTCTGAATTGCATTGTAACTCCCAAAGAATATATGTTGCACTATACAAAGAAATATACTACCAAGAAATATTACACATAATAACTAAGCATATAAAAATATACTTACTCGAAACGGATGTCCATTTTTGTTCCACATTCAGCGATAGCAGTTTTCAAACAATCTGCACATTATTATTATTATTATTATTATTATTATTACTATTACTATTATTATTATTATTATTATTATTATTATTATTATAACAAATATGACAATGAATACTACATTGTGGTAAGTGTGGTTCCTTTACAGAGCGATTAGCAGTGGTACCAAAGCTCCAGCGTAATTTTTGAAAGCACAAGTAACAACTTTAAGAATGTGTTACGTGCGTTACCATACAGCAACACTAGGCATTAATGGGTTATTTGTAAACTTCACATCAATTCATCATATACTTCGCTGGGTACTGGAAATAGCATTTCTAATACTAAGCATTACATATGATGGCAAGACAATTTCTAATAGCAGCCCATGAATTAATCCATGCTATAAGTTGTCTGTAGTAGGAATATCTCCAGGTCATATTAGCAGGATTGTTGGCAATAATTAATTTCTTTTTAGCTCAACTTTTTGTTTTTAATGCTAAGTTATGCCTCATATGCCTCACAAATTCAAAACATCACAATCTATAATTTGTGAAAATTAGGATGCTTTGTGATACAAAATCACTCTTCACCAAGTTTGCATTTTCATAATCCGAGCAACACACTTTCTTCCACATTATTCATAGGTGTACACTCCTTACACTTACACCAACGGATGGAACCAGCATGGATTTTGGTGTTCATGTTGTCTCGGAATCGCTGTAGGATGGTGTAAATCTTCAAAATCACTATTTTTTGGCTCAACTGATAAGGTCGGCTACCACGTTCACTCATTTTTAATGCAGATGACTACTGTTTATCACCTAGTGGGTATTAACCTGATTATGAAAAGTGATTGGCCAGCTTTAGCTCTACTCTTTGTTATTCAGAGAAGTTAAGAATTTATAGTGAAATTAACATGTAAACTTGTTAGTTATTTAAAACACCTATGCTGCATATGTCTTGCCTGGGTGCAGTGTGGCTCTCATGACGTCATGCGTCAACAACAGGCTGTAACCTGATAACCATTCACCTTGGGACGGTAAAACTGCATGCATTATTGTTTATTCCTGGCGACAAATAAACTAAAGTGGTGAATGAAATATTCATTTTTGTGTTTCATTCCCTTTAATCAGAATCTAAGCTATGATTATTTTTTGATTTTTTTATATACTGCCTAAAATTTTAATGAAAAATAATGGTTTTTAAATTTAAAAAAAAAATGACTATGCCTTATACATAAAAACTTTTTCATTAAAACAAAGCTTATTTAGCTGCAAATATGTGGTAAAAATTTCAGCATTTCATACCAATTATACGGCATACGAGACTTTAGTAGGAGGGACTCACCTAGAGCGACTGGCCTATTGTAGGTGTGCAGTGTTGCCTAGCTTGGACACACATGGCACAAGCGTGAGGAACAGTGCTTCCTCTTTTTCATCACCAAAAATTGCTATTAGAAATTCTACATTGTAATGTGCCTAGGTATATGTGGCAACAAATTATGAAGCAGCCTGTCCAAAGGCCATGATTCTACGCTGTATACTTCTCGAGTTATTGCTCTAGGAATAAATATTGCTTATTCTTGTGTTTTTGTTTATGGTATGTTCCAACTTCCAACCTTGCCCATGTGTTACTTCTATTCATTAAGCAGGAGTCAGTGAGACATTTACGAAGTGTCGTTTTAAATTGCAAGTATTTCTTTTATAAATTAATTGAACATGATTCACTGCAGTCTGGAAGCGCGAGCGTGTATTCGTTGAAGTTCAGTTCAAGACCACTGAAGGGAAATTAACCTTTACGTACTTTGTGTAACTGTAAGAACAAAGTTTTATTTTTACATCTGTTTTGTGAAGTGTTAATAATGGCACTTTCAAAACCTGGTAATAGCAGTGCAGGCACTAAGGGCAAAATATTCCGCTCCCATGCCAAAAATATTATTTTTAAAGTGCATTTTCTTTAAGGAATTGTCATATGAGGAAGTGTGTGATCAGATAAATTTTTCACAAAGCCAGGAACTCATAACCAAGGGTGCAACGTTAGTGTACATACTGTGTCGCATATTGTGATACAGGGCAAGTAGCACAAAAATTGGTGAACCTTTATTTAAATCTCCAGAGAGCAAAACAGTGTTTCTAATTTAGATGATTTTGTAAATGATATACTTCGCCGCACAATATATGAAATGTATGACAATGGCGAATAGCCCACTATTAAAATGTTGGTTCATATTATGAAGGAAAAATAGATTACTTGGGTTCCTCTACTTCAGTGAGATTAATACTGAACATTTTGGGCTTCAGATACAAAAAAACTAATGATGGACATAAATTCTTCCTAAAAAGAGGTGATACTGATGCTAAGAGAATACAATTTTTAAGAACTATGCACCTGCTGAGGGAATCTGGAGATACCCGCCCCATTTTTTATCTTGATGAGACATGGGTAAATCAGAACCATTGCAAGCAAAACACATGACAAGATATGACAGGAAGAGGTGAACTCAAGATATCTGTAGGATAGGGAAACAGGTGTATAATTTGTTATGCAGATTCTGCACAAACAGGATTCATTTCCAAATCAAATGGGTTTTTTGTTCCAAACCAGGGAATAAAAATGTTGTCTATCATTCTGAAATGAATGCAAATTCTTGCACAGATTGGTTCATAAACACATTTTAAATTTTTTTAGAAGAGGGGCTAATCGTCATCACCAATAATGCAAACTACCATTCAAAAATCTTAAAATAAACCTCCCTCTACAAATTCCAAAAACAAGAAATTCAGGACTGGCTGCCATATAATAACATAGCATACCACTCTTCTGAAACTAGAGCAGAAACATTACAAAAAGCAAATCAATTCAAAACACAAGAAAAACATTACGAGCTACATCAAATCGCATTAGGAAAGGGGGCACCAAATTATTCGTTCACTTCCTTACCATTCCAATACAACCCCATAGAATTGATTTGGGCCAAGGTAAAGGGGGAAGTCGCTAAAGAAAACATTACTTTTCATCTTGTGGATGTTCAAAGGCTTATGCATGTTGCATTTGACAAGTGACAAAAGAAAACTGGGCTAGTCGTGTTGCACACTGTGAAAAAATCCAGGAAAACAATTTCCATAAAGAAGTGGCTCGAAATACCACCTTACAAATATTAATTATAAACCTGCAGGAAACCGATTCCAAATTAAGTGAGGAGGAGGAAGAAGAAGAGGATAGCGAGCTAGCAACTCCTCTACAATAAGTCACTTTCAGAAATTCAGGCATGCTGTTTTGAGTAAATACACACATTAATGTTGAATGTTACAGGTTAAAATGCTATGTAGAAGCACCTTTGGCTACATTTACGTTCTGACAGTTTGTGACGCGACAAATGTTACTCTCCTCTTTCTCCGCACCTTCCTCTCTCTGGCGCATCACTTGGCAGCAGTGCAACCATGACAGGCACACATTGGCTTAGCTCATATGCCTTCTAAACCCGTACACCGTATAGTTTCAGAGAAATGGGGCATTGTGTGGAAAATTGTGGTTCTTCAGAAATTGTAGTTAACCTCTTAACATAAAAGCCTGAGTATACTAGTGTTTTTTTATTTTGACAAAATAATAAAATGCCGGATATACTCAGGCTTATCATTTCCGACTGGCATACATTTTAAAAGGCCGAGTTTGCTCGTTCTGTTTCGTGTTTTGGTAGTCCTTTGATTCTTTCTCTAGATTTCGCTGTGGTCTGATATTTTGAATGTATATTTCTGCCAACAGGTGTGTCTGAATCAGCGTTTCATCAGTAGTTTTCTGCGTGTTTTATTCATACTAGAGATCTCTATTACAATCTATTCTTGTAGTTTCTTATATGTTATTTATGAAAATGGAGAGTGAAGAAGAGTTAAATATTGAATTTAGTGGTCTGAGAGTTCATAAGATAGCAATGAGGGGAGCTCAGGAGAAGAAAGTGATGAATCAGTGTCATCGGAGAATGATATTGCAAGTGCCAGAGTGTGGTGCGAAATAAATCCTTCTAGGCCACTGCCACCTGCGCCACCACGTTTTCCTTTTACAGGTAAACCTGAAATTAATTTTCAACCCTGTACTGAGGATGTAATGTACTATTTTAGACAATTCATTGATGATGAATTCATGCAAATTTTGGTTACCGAGACCAACAAATATGCAACACAAACAAACGTCCCGGCATGGAAGGAAACAACAAATGATGAAATGTACATATTTATTGCTGTAACCTTGTTGCAAAGCATTGTTAAAAAAACCATATATCAGATGTACTGGACAAAAAGAGCCAATTTTTCGACACATTCTACCAATCAAAAGATTTGTAAATTTGAAAAAGAATTTACATTTTTCCGCAATGCAACCTATAATGCAGAAAGCCATCCACAACCAAAATTGAATAAAGTATGGCCTATTTTGAGCTACCTGTCAGTTAAATTTAGTGGTATCTGTGTTCCAGAAAGAGATGTGACCATAGATGAAAGCTTGATGTTATATAAAGGACGAGTGGGATGGATCCAACATCTGCCACTCAAGAGAGCTAGATTTGGCATCAAAACATTGATGTTGGGTGAGTCAGCTACTGGATATGTTTGGTTCCTACTTATTTACGTAGGCAAGGGCACTTAATTTGAAGAAGAATACAAAGATCTGCCAATGTCCTCACAAATTATGACGCTAATGAAACCCTTGCTAAACATGGGATACTGCTTGACTGCAGATAATTATTATAGTTCTCCCCAGCTTGCTGACCTACTGCTAACAAAAATAACAGATATGTATGGCACTGTGTGTCCAACAAGAAAAGAAATGCCACCTTCTTATTGGACCAAAAAGCTAAAGAAAGGACAGGTTGTCGCATTCCAGCAAGGTGAACTAACTGCACTGAAATGGAAAGACAAGAGAGACATCTGCATGTTGTCCACTATCCACAATGCAGAAATTCAGACACGGAAGGTAAGAAACAAAGATATTGTAAAACCAGGGGCTGTATTTGCTTATAATGATATAATGGGAGGCGTGGATAAAGTAGAACAGCACATTGCAAACAATCCATTTCCATGCAAGAGGGACAAAAAGTACTTTAAGAAGATATTTTTTCGTCTCTTGAAATTAGCATTATGGAATGCCTTTGTCCTCTTCAAAAAACATGGAGGAAAGCACAATGCCTTTGACTTTTGCATGTCTGTTGCTGAGGAACTCATTGCCAAACATCAGGAGGAGGAGTTTTCACTGAAAGCAGTGGGTTGTTCATCATCAAAAGCAACCCCTACGCGACTTGTTGGACGTCATTTTCCATCTGCAATTCCTCCCACCGAGAAGAAGCAGAATCTAACAAGGATGTGCAGTAGCGTGTGTGATGTCAGAGGAAAGAAGACACAGAGAGAATCAAGATACATGTGTGAAGATTGTGGTATAGCTTTATGTATTGAACCTTGCTTCAGGGCATTTCATACAGCCACAAACATATAAACAATGGTTCTAACATTTAGTATTTAGTGTTGCTGTTCATTTCTTAGTGCTTCAGTGTCCAGGATTCGGCTTGCAAATGTAACTTCAGCAAGAAACAAAGGTTAAGTATATCACGAGTATACTCGTGGTTTTAATCTATGGGATATTCAGAGATTAGAATGACCATTGTTAACCTCTTAAAAATTAATTTCATTGTTACTATCATTATTGTACTTAATGGAATATTTCATTTTATCAATAAAAAATAGGTGAAAAAAGAGCCATTACATTGTGAAGTAATAGGTACGTTAAGAAGTTAAACAAGATGAGGGAGCATAAAACCTATATATGCAGCATTATTTTCAAAAACTTTTTAAAACTATTTACAATTAGCGTATGCCTATGAAAGTTAACTAAAATTAGCAGAAGATTTGAATTATTCATATACAATTAAAACTTGAATATGGGAAAAAATCATCATTTTGATTCCCCTTAAGGTTAGAACTTGCACCAACAATATTTCTTTACAAAACCACTCCACTAACTCTTAACAGATGAGGCAGAATTTTAATGCCTAAATAATATTGATTGTATTTTTGTTATAATTAAATTCAATAACAGTCCACCTTGAAAACAATAAGTATATAATTATTATTTAAATTGTATGTAAGTCATTGCAAATACTTTATTGTAAACGTATTTATTAATGTCATGTAAATGTTTATATACTCTAATAGTGCAAAAACTGTGAAAATAATATGTTTTAGGTTGTTAATAATGAGGTAATAATGTAATTTTGTGACAATAATGTGTTTAGAGTTTTGAAAAATACTGGTCATGAAAAGATCGGTAATTATGCAAGTTTTGCTTACAGTTTGGAATTAGCCAATCAACAGTAAAGAAAACTTTTAGTTTGAATACTTAAATTCTATTGGACTAGAATTAGCCAATAAGAGACTGGCATTACTGAAGCTTTAAGGTTTTTACCGTTGGAATTAGTCAGTTGCGGACATGATGTGATAGTGTGCAGATGGCAAAAATTGTGTTCTCCGCTAGTAAATACATTAAGAATATATAAAGTTTTTCTCACAGTTTTCTTTTATAAAGTGTTGTGTTTTATAAATGTGCAAGTATAAAGAAATAAAAAGAAATGAAATTAAAAAGTAAATTCTGTGACGTCTTTAATTTTTGTCATATCACGACCTGAACAAGAACTTTTGATTCTATGGTTCGACTGAAGCAGCCGAGGTAGATTTAAATAATATTACGTAAAACAAGCATCATCTTCACTACTACAAAGTTTGGCATCTCAAGCATCAACCAACTTCAAAGTGTATCTTCATTACGTGGGGCAAATACTGTTACAAACTTCAGATTGAGAAAGCTACTTCCTCAAAGTGACGCACATATGTGGGGGCTTCTCTCATTTCACATCCAGCTAAATAACTTCTTCAAAGTTGGCAACAAATACAATCTCAAAGTGGCATACAACTGTGGGGCAAACTCCTCCAAACAACTACCATCATCATAACTCTCACAGAGATAGCTCCTTTATGATACTACAGAGAAAGCCAAAAAAGTACAAACCGGCTACGCTGTGTTTTTCCTGTCTTGAGTCCTCGGAGCTCGTTGCCATCTGCCGATATCATAAAAAGATGAGGATGAAACCATGCAACATTTTTAAAACTACTTTTAAAGGCTTTACTTACCAACTTTATGAAAGGAGAATGCCGAAACTGGCCACCGTCGTTGTCCATACATTTTTGGCATCTCTTTAGGAAACTATCCACCACTTGCCGTAGTTCACGTTGAGAAATGCTGGCAATTTCCTGGCGGATATTTTTGTTTTAATTCTTCCAGGGTGTGTGGGTTTGTCTGTACACTTTATGTTTTAAGTTACCCCAGAGATTGAAATCGCAGTGGGTTAGGTTGGGGGACCGAGGGGGCCACAAATCTCTACTAATAATTCTGTCCTCAAATGCACTTACAATTGTTCTAATCGAAATATTGGCTGCATGTGTGGTTGCAGAGTCTTGCTGAAAAAAGGCAAAATCACGCTCCCTGTCTGTTAATTCTCTAAAAACAGGGGGCAAAATTCTATTCACGTATGCATGGGTTTCAACTATTCACTCAAAAAAAAAATAGGTGCCAAAAATGTATGGACGACAGTGGCCAGTTTCAGCATCTCCTTTCATAAAGTTGGTAAGGCCTGTAAAAGTAGTTTTAAAAATGTTGTATGGTTTCATCTGATCCTTTTCTATGACAGTGGCAGACGGCAATGAGCACAGAGGACGCAGACAGGAATAACACTGTGCAGCCAGTTCGTAGTTTTTTGGCTCTCTCTGTAACATACTATACTTGGCGCCAATCAAAAAGGTGATTGACATTTCACGGAGAGAGAGAGGCAACATTGCCACTCATTGCGACCATGCGGAAGCATGTTAGAACTGTGTTGAAGGCGACTGGGTTGCGCCTGCATTGTAGAGAAGGTATTATTTATATTCGTATACGAAGACAATTTTAAAATAATGAATCTACGTGCAGAGGATAGAACATGCAAGAATATATCAGTGTAAAGATCTGCATTAACAGAGGAGACATACCTGTGAAATATTGATGCTTATTCTAATGGAAAAATGCCACTGATTTCCAAATCGCTTGGATCGCTGTTGTTGCTGGTTTGATAGACAATGTTGCCACCACTACCGTCGTCTTCATCATTATTATCTGAAGAGCTGCTAGAATTCCCCACGGAAATGACAAGCTGTTCTATAATTTCTTCCAAAAATGCTTCATTTTGCCAAGCTGCACTTATTACGCCCTTTGTATGAGTCACCGCTTTTTTTTTCCCAGTTTTCAGCTGTTAGTGCCTCTTCTTTAAGCTTTATTACTGACAACACAGTGAAACCTTTATTGTTTCGCCCAACATAACCCTTTATTTCAGCCCAAATTAATTCAATCAGGTTAAAATGACAATGATAATGGGGAAGCCTAACTATTTTGTGACCATGTTCTGCAGCAACGCCATCGAGTACATAACTTGGAAACCACGGTTTGTTTGCTTTCACAAGTTCCAGTAGTTCACTTTTCTTCAGTCCCTTCTTCACAGTTATATTGCAGCGAACAAGCCACTGAATTATTTCCTCCTCAACTTCCCCTCTTCGAAATATTCTCACAGCATAATTATTTCCCGCGCCTGTCCTTTAATTGGGATACCTTTACAAATACAGTTTTATTTGGTTCCTGAGTGCACTCAGTTTTTTGTTTAGCTGCGCTATCTTTGTCACTATTTTGGACATTGTTAAATATCCATTAAACGTGTTAACACAATCATAAATGCTCACACACACACACACACACACGCGCGCGCGCACACACACGTACGTACAAATACACGCAACACAAGGCAAATACCACACAAATAGGACGATGCAAAAGAGCTTTTCAGTATGCAGGCAATCTCTAAACCGATACAAAAACATAAGCAAGCTGGGGCTAAAAGGAGGCCATTGTTTATAACTGCAGTGACAGCAGAAGATAAGACTGCAGTTCATGTTACTACAACGTTCACTCGCCCGGCACGTCATGCCAATCACGTGTTACAATATAGCAACAAGGCATTTGCATCTATCGTTGCTATAGAAACGTCTTAGTTCTAATAGGTCATTCTAATGGTTGCAATGACAACCGCTGTGACGTATTCATCCCCTCCCATTCATCTAAAGCTTTCCACAACGTGGTTAGTAACTGTCAATCACCTTCTTGATTGGCGCCAAGTATAATCAGGGAGCACTTATATATACAACTGCATGAACAAAACTGGTGCTTTCAAAAACAGTATATGCTCTCTATGCTTTGAGCCAACACTGTAGCTTTATGCAGTCAAGCTTTTCTTACCAAGTTTCAAATGATTTTGATAAATATATTTAATACTCCAAGACCTCTTATTTAATTAGATGACCACATTAAAGCAACATAGCCAAGGTATTAAATACTACCTTGAACCCACCATTATATTCTCAAAGTTGAAAAGTTGATCACTAGTTTACAGAGTTTATAAAGTAAATTGCCTTACCTCAAAAACAAGAATTAAACTTTCCCTCATACTCTAATTTTGAAATAATATGCTTTTCTCAATTTTATACATGACTGTTTTTGGGCAAGTTTTAAGATCATATTTATAGTTTATAAACATAATTTTTAATAAGTTTATTGGCTAAAATTTATATATGACACAGTTCATTTACAGAAATTGTTTTATGCAATAGTGAACAGACTAGCTAAAATTAATTTTTGCTTTTATTATTTCATTAGCACCCGAAAATTGTCGTCATCGTGAGCATCATCATTAGTTTTTCAAATTATTGTCTCTAAGCAATACAAATAAATATGAACATAACAACCGGATTTTCAATGTCTTATTTTTCTTTAAATTTGTATTTGTCTTCTTTTTCATCCAATGGCCTTCTTTTTGAGTACCTCAAGCTCATGAAGAGTCTTGCATTCCAGAACAATTTGGCAAATCGCCATTTTGTTGTTTAATGTTACCTAGCCTCCTACAAGCTGATGGTCAGCATTCATAGTAGTAAGTTTCTATTTGTTTATGGCACTATGTGCCTAAGTTACACAATAAAATTAAAAAATAATTTCCTTTTAAATTTTTAAAATATCTGCCAATGCTGAATGGCACTTATAGGAGCTAATTTTGGACATTCATAAATTTTAAGCCAAAATGTTGTAACAAATGAGAACTCAAACTACTAGGAAAACACACTTTATTTATCACTAGGCACTCAGAGTAACACTAACGTTCACTTGAGTCACTTTGACATGCACTCAGAATACATCACACCTACAATGATCCATAGAACCACAATTGAACTGCTGAACTTAACGACTCACAGCTAAACTGCACTGTCCACTTGACTCACTTCTGCCACCAACAGTCCCTCATATACGCCTTGCATACAAAGTGGAACTCTCAAGAACGAGAACCTAGGGCCAAAAGGAATCCTCTGGAGTATGGAAGTGGCACACAATGGCTATCGTTCCAAGTGCCCATTGTTCGATTATTTCTGTGCTCGCTATTGTCCCGATGGCCGGCCGCAAGCCTGGCCCAGGTAATGGGTTGACATACCTATCAGGCCATAGGCAGCCTTGCTTGCTCTTGCAGACACACTGTTCCCTCCTCGGGGCTGGTCATCCCAACCAGCATTGTCATAGCAGGCTAGATGAACTAGGCATATCACCAGCATCTTCCCTCGGGGCAGCCTCTGGATGTGATAAAGACTGCATCATTGATCCTCCTCACCACATGTTACAATCCTTGTAATGGTTGTTGAAGCTTGGGACAATGCCCTTTGGTCCAGGTAGGGCAATACAGCCACACCAAGTCACCTTCCTGGAAACCTTGCCTGTTAGTCTGGCGATCATAATGTGTCTTCATCCGATCGCTTGCTACCTGTATGCGTTCACAGACCATTTCATGCATGTTGTGAAGACGGTTTACAAGGTTCTCTACACAGTCTATTGCTGGTTGTTCTGCACCAGGAGGGCTCCCAAACATCAGGTCACATGAAGACGCAGCTCTCTGTCGAAGAATAAGCAGCTGGTGTCAACCTGGTCGTGCCTTGAGTCGACAAGCAGTAGCCAACAAGAAAAGCGGCACCCTAATATCCCAGTCCCTGTGGTGATAGTTCACATCCTTTCTCAGGTCCTCCTCTAGCATTTTAATGTACCGCTCAACCATGCCATTTGACTGTGGGTGGAGAGGCATTGCGTGCATATTGTGCACTCCAAGTCTCCCAAGTGCTTCCCTCATCAGGTTCGACTTGAAGTTTGTGCCCTGGTCACTGTGCAGCTCTAATGGTACCCAAAACCAGCAGAACATTTCTTCCACTAGGCACTCTGCTATTGTCTTGGCCTCCTAATTAGGAGTGGCATACATCTTCAAGCGCTTGAAATAGTCCATAACCACCAAGAGATATTGTTGCCCCAGGGAACGGTCCAGCTATATCGATTGGCGACGCATTTGTGCTCCCACGTTGTAGTACTGCATGTAACCCCGGCCGCAACTTGCTGCACACACGACATTGGCAACATCACCTCTCAGCATCTGCCCATAGTCTCGACCAGTAGTACCTTTGTCGGAGCTTGTCTATCATTCAGTTGGGTCCAAGATGTCCTCCTGAAGTCCTCACATGTACTTCAATTGCTCCCTCTGGATCTTCCTATTAAGTGACTCCAATAATCTGAACAACGCACCCTCCTTAGTCTTCAGTGAGTCCCACTGGTCTAGTTCTTGCCTCCACTTCTCTCAGGAGGGTCCCAAGTTAATGTTGCCAGCTGCTCCTTCCTCAAGCCTGTGCTATTCCATCCACCTGCAGACACCGCCGGAATCACATGGCTAGCTGCACGCTCCTTCTCCTCCATACTAGTGTACTGGCCTCACTTCTCTGGTCAGTCTTTTCTTGACATGGCATTTGCATTGGCATGGCTCCTTCCCCTCCAACATTCTGATGTAAAGTTGTATTCCTGAAGCCTCTGAATCTGGACCCCCAGGTTCTTAAGGCTCAATAACCACGTGAGGGGATAGTGGTCACTCTACAGGTGGAATGGATGACCGTACAGGTGCTTATGGAAGTGCTCCAGTGCTTTCACAACTGCCAGGAGCTCCTGTTGGGTAACACAGTAGTTCTTTTCTGCCCTGAAGAGTGTCTTGCAACAGTATGCAATTATCTGCTGCTGCCCATCCTGAACCTGGGATAGTGTGCCTCCACTGTTGCTGGCGTCGGTGTCCGCAATAACGTTGCCACCCGGTTGTGGAAAATCCAAAACAGGCACACTGCAGAGTGCTGACTTAAGCACCTGAAATGCATCCTCGGCCTCTTCAGTCCACATGTAAGGTCAGTGTTCTTCCGTCAGACGAGTGAGGGGCTTCACTAAGTTAGAGAAACCCCTGACAAACTGGCAGCAGTAGCTGCACAGGCACCGAAAACTGCGCAACTCTCATTTATCTTTCGGGCGAGGCCAATCTCTCACAGCCCGAGCCTTCTCCGGGTCTATGGCCACCACAGTGGGTGACATTACGTGGCTCTTCTTGCAGAAGAGTTGGCACTTCTTTGTGTTCAGTTTTATGTTAGCTGCTTGTAGTCTCCTCAATACCTTGGTCAGTTTCTCTAGATGATCTTCGAAAGTGCTGCCAATGATGATGATGTCTAAATACAGCAGGCAGGTGTCTTAAGCCAATCCCCTCATCATGGATTCCATCAGGCATTGTAACTGCCAAAGCCCTTGGCCTGTCGAGAATGCGGTCTTTTCCTTGTCTCTGGGATCCAGAGCCACATGTCAATATCCCAATTTCTGGTTCAAGGTCAAGAACCACTGGGTAGCAGCAAGTGTCCAGAGTATCGTCACTTTGGGGTAAGGGAAAACAGTCCTTTTGGGTGACAGCATTGAACTTCCTATAGTCCACGCAGAAGCGATGTTTGCTGTTCTTCTTCTTTGCCAACATTGCAGAGATAAAAGAGTATAAGCATAAACTGCCAAAGCCCTTGGCCTGTCGAGAATGTGGTCTTTTCCTTGTCTCTGGGATCCAGAGCCACATGTCAATATCCCAATTTCTGGTTCAAGGTCAAGAACCACTGGGTAGCAGCAAGTGTCCAGAGTATCGTCACTTTGGGGTAAGGGAAAACACTCCTTTTGGGTGACAGCATTGAACTTCCTATACTCCACGCAGAAGCGATGTTTGCTGTTCTTCTTCTTTGCCAAGACCACAGCGGAACACCTCAGGCTGTCAGACTCTTCAACGATGCTCCTAGATCTCAAGTCCTCCAGCATGTCTCATACCTCCACTTGCTTCATCAGAGGAACACGTCTCGGTGGTTGCCACTTAGGCCTGGCATATCCAGTGTCGATGTGGTAGAATACTCGATTGGCAAGGCCATAATCGCCATCCCCTTGGCTGAAAGCGGACTGGTATTGCCTAAGGAGGTGTCGAACCATCTTCAGTTGTGTCGTGGTCAGATGATCGGCTGCCCTCTTCAACAAGTCTTCCAGTTGGGGTCCCAGATCTTGAGGCGGTGTTGGCTCCTCGAGTCCGTCACACGGTGATACACTTGCAACTGACTCGCATTCCGCTCACTCAATTCCGGCATTATGTCCTGATCGGTGTTTGAATGGTTGAACAGTCTCACTGGCACTTCCTCCCGGCATAGCAGCAATGCCCTGGTGACACATAATCCATCCAAGGGTATCTTCCGGCCCAAAACCAGGTTTCCTGATCACTGGCGTTCTAGACGCGCCTTCACCACTACCTCGTTTCTGGCGGGCTCAACCACATCCTCTGTCAGGAGCACCCTGCGGATCACCAATGTTCGTTAGGACTCTGGAGCATCACCTTGTCTAGGGCGAGTCTCAAGACCCTACTGCCGATGTCGACCATTGTCTCGTGGCTCCTGAGGGCACCCAATCCCAGTATCACATCTTCGGCTACCCCCGCGACGAACACCCATAACCTTAAGATTCTCTGTCCTTGGGTCACCTCCAGCAGAACCTCCTCCTCTACAGGCAAGGTATTGTCTGATGCCATCATTAGTTGGTAGGGCCGATTCAGTTTCCTCAACGGCAAGGCCTTCGCCACGTCAGGTCTGATTACGGTCACAGCTGCCACCTCTGTCAACTAGTACCCGGCACAGTTTTCCTTGTATCCAGCCGTCCGCGATGAGGCTGTCATCCATTCTTCTGCCCAAGGTACACAGCGTCACTCGAGGGGGTGATGAAGACTGTCCCCACGTGCCCCTCGCCATGCCGGTGCTTATTCATTTTCCGCCTGCTCGTCGGCTTGGTGTTGACAGCCCTTTACTAGATGTCCTGGCTGGCCACACCCCCAACACACACCGCTTGAAAATCTCTGTCGACGTGCTTAGGTTGATCCTCTGTCCTCGCCGTAACGAATGCTCCTAGTCTTCGAGGTACGTGCCGCTGTTACCTTGGCCGCCTCCATCCTCAACGCGGCCATTAGCGCCTCATAGATGATATTGTAATCACCGAGCATCAGATGCTCTCGTGTCTCTGCATTACCCACCCCGTCGACCAAGCAGTAGGCAACTTCCTTGGACACGAAACTGGGCGGGAGGTACACAAAAGCTTTATTCACTAACTGTTCAACTGCCAGGGCGAACTCCTGCAGCGTCTTCCCTGGTTGTTGAAGCTCTGACTTGAGTTGGTTACGATAGGCTGAGGCCAAGCGGTGGTTCCCAAACCGGTTTTCAAGGGCCTTCCAGATGTCTCCGGACTTCGACGACGTTGGAATCGCATTCAGAATTTTTGCTGCCTGTCACTATCTGTGTGGCTTCCTCCTCTGCTAACCACTGGTTATGGGAGGCAATGTCAGCGAATTTTCGGCGGAAGACTTCGAAAGTTAACGTGCCGTCGTATTTGGGTGTTTTGGTGTGTGTGGATGTCGTGTCGCATCCTGGTATCGGTCTGGACCTTCAAGTCCTTTAGTCTTCCGCTAAGCGTTTCTTCCACCATAGCGTTCAGTTCCTTGCACTGCCGTAGACTCTTCCTGCCAGGATGCTAAGTCTTCCCCGAAATTCTCCAGGGCGTTTAGGTGTTGTACATGATCTTTCACCTTTACGACAAGCTCTTCCGCGGCTTTTTTTTTACGCTGGCCAGTTGTTCATCAAGATTGGTCGATAGCTCTGTCTTCATACTGGACATTTGCGTCCTCATTTCTTCCCTTACACCCCTCATTTCTGTCTGCATCTGCTCTATCACAGAATTCACTGTCGTTATTTCATTTCCCATCTTGTCCATTCCACATTCCATTTTCATTTCCCATCTTGTCCATTCCAGATTCCATTTTCGTTTCCATCTTGTCCATTCCAGAATTTACATTCATTTCGGATTTCATGGCATGCACATCCCTTAATAATTTTTGAAGTAGTTGCTCCATTGCATTTGGATCCCACTACTAACACCAATGTAACAAATGAGAACACCAATTACTGCAAAAATGCACTTTAATTATCACAAGGCACTCAGAGTAACACAAACGTTCACTTGAGTCACTTTGGCATGCACTCGGAATACATCACAACTACAACTGATCCATAGAATCACAATTAAACTGCTGAACTGCACGACTCACAATTAAACTGCACTGTCCATTTGCACTCAAAACTCGACTCAATTCAACAGTGACTCGTCCTGCCACCAGCAGTCCCTTATATAAGCCTTGCATACAAAGTGGAACTTTTGAGAAGAACCTTCCAGAGAGGGCAAAAAGGAATCCTCTGGTGTGTGGGAGTGGCACACAATGGCTATTGTTCCAAGTACCCATTGTTCTATTCTTTCCATGCTTGCTATTGCCCAGATGGCCGCCCACAGGCCCAGCCCAGCCCAGCCCAGCCCAGCCCAGCCCAGATAGCGGACCATGGGATGCCTACCAGGCATGCTCTTAAAATAAAGAAATATGTAATATAGATGGTCCAAATCTATCCATACAGGAAGAATATTTTAAAATGCAACATTCACAGCAATGTAAAAATTGTAATCGAAACAAATAAATTTAACTATACAGAAAATAATTACTGAATGAATATGACAAATGTTATATATCTAGCATGAATGGAAGGGGGTAAAGTAGGCAGTGCATCACTCAAAATATCATTATTTTAGACACTATTCAAATCAATTAATGGTCACTACAGGCAAAACTTCTGATTTTGTTTTCTTCCATATTTTCAACAAAATGGTGGTCTACTCAATAAAAAATTAAATCTGTTTGCCAATAAGGCTCTTGATACAGATGGTCCTTCAGATCATTCACCAACTCACAATTGTATTATGGCTGAGAAAGTTTTAGTCTGCCTGTATTGTTACCAAGCACAAACTGTTGTGCATAGTTACATTAAGCATCAATGTAAACAGGCGCTTGTTTCATTGCTTGCTATGAAATTCAATTTTTGTCGATCTGGTTCGTCCCCCCAGTTGTATTACACAATAAAATTACTTGGAAGCATTAGCTGCTCTTTCTTTTCTGAATTCAAATTGGTGTGCCGATTGGGTATCACAAGAGATCATTGTGACTAATTGCACTGTCCATTCAGCAAACATACACTACTCCATTTTTTTCATTGCTGTTCCACAGCAGCTATAATCCATTCTTGGAAACTGTTGTTTATTTTTCAAAGCACAATTTTTTAATTCCATTTTCTGGTAAGGCTCCAATGACTGAAAACTCAGAGAAAGTCAGAAATGAAACATGTACAGCACCAGAAAATAGGTTGTCCACGTGAAATGTAAAACTTAAATCTCTCTTTTGCACTGGAATTTCATCAGTGCCAATAACAGATTAGTTGCATTGCAAAATAGTCTGCCATACTCTAGGTTGCCTTTAAGATATTTGCCCTAAAGTATGAGATCACCAAATACACTTATGTGTTGAAGCTCCACAGTTTGTAGATGAATCTTGTTGCTTACCACAAATCAATTGCTTGCAGATGTTTAATGCCTTAGCAAGAAGGGACAAAAAGGTACCTCCTCTAATATATAAAAATGAAAATGAATAATAAGCATTAGGTAGTGGGAATGCCTGGAGTTGCCATATGGCAACAGAAGTGTTTAAACAAATGTAGCATAATCACCACTTACCTTGGATTATTACAAATTACAACAATTAATAGAATATCACCATTACAAAACACTTATCACAAAAAAACATAACCACACATTTTGAATGGTGCAAAGGAGAATTATTGTAGGTGGATGATCATACTTCTTGCAACATCTAACAAGGTTCTTCCATTAACAAAAAATGGTAACATACAGACTGCAATGTAATACACTCTTGAATGTTGTAAATGTAAGAAATGATTGTCACCAACCCATCTTATGTTCAGAGCATATGAAACATGCACTGTTGCCATATGATAATGCTAGGCGTTAATTTTAAATCACATTCAACGATTATCATGAATAAATTTAAATTGTTGGGATCATTAATGCTTCACTTTACCTATCACACTGTTGCCTTTGCATCTACAGAATGTGATTATCAAGAATATTGATGAGCCAACAACAAATATGATTCCCATAGTCACATTGAAGCCATCAAAACCAAAAATTGTAAATGGCTGCTTGCTTGGTGGTTCAGGTGGTGGTGCTGGGCAGCTTGCCTCACAATCCACACAGCTACATGCTGGCTCCCCAGACTGGAAAGAAAAAAGCAAAATAGAAAGTTTACAAAATGTAGCCATTATTATGGCCCAGATTTCTGGTATTAACGATAACAATAAAATTTTCAAGTGACACATTTAACGTTACCAAAATCATCTTATTTGTACGAGATAAACTTCACTTTTTTAAATTGAGGTCACAAATTATTGCGGAACATTTTTATATTACGAAACCTACTTTTAAAATGTGAAATGTAGTGAAATACTGCAGATTATGTCAAGTTTTTATTGTTTGTTTATTTGTGCATTCTATAGTTTAAGGCAGCCTTCAAGAATGCTAGGAAGAAGAAGCACCAGTATATGACCTTTCTGAAACATAAACATGCTGGTGCTAAAGAAGCAAAGATGTTTTCGATTCTTGTGCTCAGTGGGGTTCATGGATAAAATCCGTTCTGTATGTTTGGGAATACTTCAATAATCACCTTGAGTATTCCGAGCAACTGGCCGACTAATCCGGCAGTCAACCATTTTAAAGAGATTTCAAATGATGACAGAAATTGCATTTGTTTTGAGACTGCTTTTGTGAAAGAGCATTGCTGCACTATTTCTGAGATTACTCAATTTTTGGGGTGTGTCAATCCTACAGCGCACAAGCTTGTGCCAAGAGTGACTGCTTTGCTTGGTGAAGTACAGCTCATAAACAAGGTATCTGGAGAGGAATCATCCTTAACCCTGCATAAGCTGAAGGATGAAACCAAGCAGAGGGAAGACACTCGAGCGATGAAATTAGCCAAATGCAGCATCGAAAAGCTGGAGAAGCTGTTGGCAGAGGATCCTGCAGGAAAAATATTTTGCTCAACCGCCCAGCATCTTCATGTCTAATTTACTGGTAGCACCAGTATCCAATGAGCTCTTGTTACAAGTGCTTCTCTAGAGATGCATTTCTGAAAGGATACCTAGCATTGCAGCATTAGGCAAAGACAGTTGATGTGAAGTAGGACGTGGAACCTGAATTACTGAAGGGGCTGATGCAGGAATATCCTGATTTTTCAAGCTGCTGCTTGAAGGCAGTATGGTTTCTACAAACATGGATAGTGAGAGAGGCTTTTCAGCATATGCAAACTTATTGTCAGAGAGGTGGACAAATTTACGCCCAGAAAATGTAGAAACAATGCTAAGTTTGTACTTTGGTGGCACTTTCAGTTAAATTTTATTGTACTTACTATTCATTTCTATGTGATCTTTGGGAGCATTAAGCTAGCTGCCGAAGAGAGAGGATGTGTGAGTAGTCAGCTCCTGGAGTGGAAGAAAAAAGGGAATAAGAGATAATGGGAGTAAGCATGGAAGTATACAAAGGAAGAATTGGAGCTTTCAATAATACAAAGTGGAATGAGAATAAAATGAAACAAGGCTTACAAAAGAAGGTAAATATATGTTTTCTATTAAGTGTAATAGCCACTTTATTGATAATTGGCGGCATCAAAATTAACCCCGGACCTAATGGGAATCAGGCTGTCATGGAGAAAATTTTGGATAGAATAAAGAACATGAATTAGAAAATTGGTACCAAATTGAACGAGGAGGAGAAAGAACTAGTAGAATATAAGAAGAAATAAGAAACGAGGTGCAAGATATGGGAGTAGAGGTACAGAACGTTAAAAGGAGAGTAGAGTTTCTGGAAGAGATATATAGAAGGTTCAACCTAGCCATTGCTGGAGTGAAGGAAAGGAGGGATGTATGGCCCACACTAGAGGTCAAGGAAATTTAGGAAGGAAGACTGGAAATGGAATTACAGGGTTGGGAGATTGCCGAAGCCTTTAGTGTGGGAAAGCAAAGAGGAACAAGATTGATAGTGGTGCGATTTACTTCTGTGCAGTTTGTGTATGAAGTGTTGAAGACGAAGTTGTTGAAAGGAACAGACATTTTTATAAACATGGACTTATCGGTGGAACAATGCGCTAGGAAGAAGGAACAAAAAAGAAGAAAGCAAAAATGGAAGGGAAACAGGCATATATTCAGAATTTAAGGTTGTGGATCGACGGTAATGTAATGGATTTGCAAGAAAGTGACACAAGAAACACCAAACTGCAGGAGCAGGAAATTACTCAGCTCGATTCATTGACAACCAGAGAAACGGAGCAAGCACACGCAGGAAGTTCAAAGGGTACTTTAACACCAGCTGGCACAAATTTGTAGGCTAGACAGAGCAAACATACATCATTGACACGGAAGAGTGATGACAGAGAAATAATTACGTCAGGAGATAGTCATGCTGATGACGGAAAGTATACATCAGGAACGAAAGAAAGAAAAATTACAACTAGGAAGCTTATTTCACCACGGAAGGAGGAGATCCAAGTAGCACGTGCACTAGGAGGAGGAGCGGAGGTGTGGTCACAGAGGAGTGGTACAGAAGAGGGGGGGAGAAAGTATCGTTTCAACACCGAATGGAAGTCTATTGGTCCTAGACAGTAATAAGGTGGGAACATCAAGAAAAGGGAGGGGTATTGAACTAAAAAGCAAGAAGATATTACATAATTTTAGGAGCATAACTGGGTCGCAATAGGGAATGCAAAAAGAGATATGGAGAGGGCAAGAGAGAAATGCATGGAAATGGAAGTTATTATAATAGGGGACTTTAACATTAGAATAGGCGAGGGGGATGTGAACATAGAGAGTGGCGCACAATATTTGGAAATGATATACAAACTAAATGGTGAGGCAGTATTTTAATACCTGAATAATTTCAATTGAATTTTTATAATTAATAAATTCAATAACAGCCCGCCTTGAAACAATATGTATGTAATAATTATTTAAAATTTAACAGTCATTGCATATGCTTATTTTTTTTATTATAAACATGTTTTATAATGTTATGTGAATACATTATATACTTTAATAATGCAAGAGCTGTGAGAATAATAAGTTTTAAGTTGCTAACAATGAGGTAATAATGAGTTTAAGAGTTTGAAAAGTTACCAGTCATGACTATAGCAAAGATAAGGTAAATTCAGTAACAGTTTAAAATTAGCCAATCAATAGCAAGAAAAAAGTTTAAGTAAGATGCAGGTATTCTATTGGACTAGAATTAGCCAATCAGATACTTGAAATACCGAAGCTTACGAGTTTTAACCGTTGAAAGTTACTCAGTTGCTGGCAAGCCTTGGTAGTGAACAGATGGAAGATGTGTTCTCTACGTGTGAATCGTAAAATTTGTATACGTGCTAAGTGAAAGTATTGAAGACTCTCGCAGTTCTTAAAAAGTGTAGTGCTTTATAAAAATGTGCAAGAATTACTAATTTTTACAAAGCACTACATTCCACTAGTTTGGTGGAACAGAATGAAGTTCAACCCATCTGTGTGTCAGGTCATAGTGGCATAGAGGAAAATAGAAAAGTTGTTGAACTTACAAGACAAGGAGCAGCTTAACAATATTGGGCCAGAGCCAACTCTAGGAACATCTCAATGTTTAATAAGAGAGGCTATTATGAACTGGTCCAAAGTAGAGCATCATAAAACATGGCTTAAAATTCCAGGAAACAAACATGGTAAACTATTTATTAGAAAACCATGTAAGAAAAGAGCTGAAAGCTTACTTAAATGTAACAGTCTTCAGCTGAGAATAATATGGGAGTGTTTCAGGGTAACTTAAATTGCAGATTGTGCAAGAAAGCAACTGAGACAACCCAGCACATTACATGATCCTGTGAGGCCTTGGCTCACAGGAGCTATATTGCCTTTGAGAAAATGTTTTCAGAATCACAAGAATTTGAAACCATATCTATTATGAGATTGTATTCCTTGTAAAGGGTGTAGACATAATGAATTGGCTTTGAAACGATACAGGTAGCACTATAAGCACAAGGCCTGAATGTATCAACATGAAAAATTGCATATTTAATCCTACAGTGTAACAAACATCTTAGAGTAACAAATCAACAATTATCAAACAAATGAGTATAATTAGTTTTCTATAATACGTGCATAAGCTAGTAACAGCGGTATGAATTTGAAATTACAGAAAAATTGAGCGAGTTGAAACACTTAACATCACGTGCATGTGACAACATACCCAAGATAATACACAAAAGGCTATTTACCAAGGAAAATATGCAATACTTTAATTCACTATTAGAAAAAGAAAATTGGGTGAATGTCTACACTGAATTAAGTGTAGACCTTAAATCCTCTAAATTCATGAAAATGTTAATGCATCATTTTAATACGGCATTCCCATATAAATCAATCAATTAAAAAGAATACACCCGCAAGAGTAAAAAGTTGATCACAAAAGGAATCATAAATTCTAGTAAGAGATGCAACGCCTATTCAATATAAGTAAAATAAATAAAACTAACGAATTCATCAAATATTTCAAATGGTATAAGCAAATTTATAACAAGGTAATAAAGGCAGCAAAAAAATGACATTAATGAGCAGGTTTGCAACTCATCAAATAAAAACAAGACTATTTGGAATATAATTAGGGGTGAAACTGCCAATTCTAAAACTGACACACACAAAAATATAACATTGACAGTAAATAATGTAATATATGAAAATCCAGTCGAAGTTGCAAATAACTTTAATAATCATTTCAACACTGTTGCAGATAGAATGGCACCATCCCAAACCAATACTAATACTGTTACCACTCTCAAACTAAACAGAAACAATAAAAGTGCATATCTTATGCCAGTAACACATGAGGAAATAATCGAAATAGTTGAATCTAAAAGAATAGTTTTTCAGTTGGACCAGATGAAGTACCAGAATGTATAATTAAACAAAACATAAGCTATATTGTCAATCCCATACTCGATTTATATAATAGCTCAATTACTTCAGGAATATTTCCAGAGAATCTAAAGCAAGTAAAATTGTCCCTATATTTAAAAAAGATGATACAAACAATGTTGACAATTATAGGCCGATATCCCTCATATTGGGATTTTAAAAAATACTGGAAACTGTAATGTATAATCAAATCTCACCTTCTCTAGAAAAATATGTTTTTGGTGATCAGCAAAATGTCTTTAGAAAACACAAAAGTATAACAAATGCACTGTATTCCTTCATAAAGCTAACAATTGAGGAAATTGACAACAATAAGTCTACAGTTGGAGTATTTATGGATCTAAGTAAAGCATTTGACTTGGTTGACCACAATATCTTATTATTTAAATTAGAGTTGTATGGAATACATGGTTTAGCACATTCTTGGTTCAAATCATACCTAAATAAAAGGATACAGGTGACATCTTTAAGTAACAAAAATAATGGCAGAATTAACTCTGACTTAAAAGTACTAAAATGTGGGGTTCCTCAGGGCTCACATCTTGGTCCTCTTTTGTTTCTAGCTTACATAGAAGATTTGCTGATTAACATACCTCACACTACAACAATACTATATGCTGATGATATAAGGGAAAACTAACACGAAAAATTGCAACAAGCAGATGTAGTTATGATTAGTTTAATGGAATGGCTCACCGCAAACAAGCTGATATTAAATACTAATAAATCCCAGTGTATATGAGCTTCACCCTATGCAATGGAGAGAGTCTGAACATTGATCCAATGATCACATATAATAATAAATTAATTCGGTACACATCAGAAGCTAAATTCTTAGGAATAATCTATAGACAAATCTTTAAACTGAAAATCACATATTCGCAACATTACAACAAAAATTAACAGAACTCATTATATAATCTCTGTACTAAACAACGTATGCAACCTCAGTACACTAAAGGTAATTTATTTTGCATATGTTCAGTCAGTTCTTGCATATGGCATTACCTTGTAGGAAAATTCAGTAGACATTAATACTCTCTTTGTAACACAAAAGAAAATCATACGAAAAATGTTTAATCTAAACAGGTCTGCCCACTGTAAAATCCATTTTAAACAAAATAACACACTCACCTTACCTTGCATATACACTATGTGTTCAAAAGTATCTGGACACCCCCACAAACATAAGTTTTTCATCTTAGGTGCTTGTGCTGCCACCTACTGCCTGGTACTCATTATCCACGACCTCAGTAGTCGTTAGACTATGTGAAACAGCAGAACGGGATGCTCCGTGGAATTCACGGACTTCGAATGTGGTCAGGTGATTGGGTGTCAATTGTGTCAGAAGTCTGTACGCGAGATTTCCACACTCCTAAACATCCCTAAGTCAACTGTTTCTGATGTGATAGTGAAGTGGAAACGTGAAGGGACATGTACAGCACAAAAGCGTACAGGCCGACCTCGTCTGTTGACTGACAGAGACCGCCGACATTTGAAGAGGGTCATAAAGGGTAATAGGCAGACATCTATCCAGACCATCATACAGGAATTCCAAATTGCATCGGGATCCACTCCAAGTACTATGACAGGCGTGAGGTGAGAAACCTTGGATTCCATGGTTGAGCAGCTGCTCATAAGGCACACATCACGCAGGAAAATGCCAAACGATGCCTCGCTTGGTGTAAGGAGTGTCAACATTACACGATTGAACAGTGGCAAAACTTGTGTGGAGCGACGAATCACGGTACACAATGTGGCGATCTGATGGCAGGGTGTAGGTATGGCGAATGCCCGGTGAATGTCATCTGCCAGCGTGTATAGTGCCAACAGTGAAATTCGGAGGTGGTGTTATGGTGTGGTAGAGTTTTTCCTGGAGAGGGCTTGCACCCCTTGTTGTTTTGCGTGGCACAATCACAGCGCAGACCTACATTGATATTTTAAGCACCTTCTTGCTTCCCACTGTTGAAGAGCAATTCGGGGATGGGGATTGTATCTTTCAACACGATCGAGCAACTGTTCATACTGCACAGGCTGTGGCGGAGTGGTTACATGACAATAACATCCCTGCAATGGACTGGCCTGCACAGAGTCCTGACTTGAATCCTAAAGAACACCTTTGGGATGTTTTGGAACGCCGACTTCGTGCCAGGCCTCGCCGACCTACATCAATACCTCTCCTCAGTTCCGCACTCGGTGAAGAATGGGCTGCCATTCCCCAAGAAACCTTCCGAACCTGATTGAAAGTACGCCTGCGAGAGTGAACATTGTCATTAGGGCTAAGGGTGGGCCATCACCATATTGACTTCCAGCATTACCGATGGAGGGCGCCACGAACTTGTACATCATTTTCAGCCACAGCTATTTTTGATCACGTAGTATACATATATATACTAGAAAGTGTTTGCTTCATAAATAGTAATATACAACAATTTTACTCAAATAATGCAATTCATAATCATAGTATAGAACCAGCAGTAAAATTCACCTACAAGCAGCCAGAACAATTAAAAAGATCGATTCAATACTGCATTCTGGCATCCAAATGTGTAATTCAATAACCAATGAAATCACAAACACCCAGTTAGATTTAGAAAAAGAAGGTCAAAAAGTTCTTAATTGACCAATGTTTTGATCGTATACAGGAATTCAATGAATATTTCACTAATTGTAAATAATGTTATCTCTGTAGTTAAATTTTAAGTCTGTAATTGTAAAATTTTGTATGGCAAAGCCATGAAATTGTAAGAAATCTTAAGTAATTTCCAAAAGGTGAATAAAGTATATTTATGTATATATTTTTCAACTTGACCAGTTTCGAGAGCTACTTGCTCTAATCATCACAGGTGGTTGACTGATTCCTTGTGGTATTGTCAGGTGTGTGCGTGTTTGTGTGTGGTGGCATCTGGTGGTGAATGATGAATTTCCAGAGTGGGTTTGGTGGTGGCAATTCAAAATTCATTACACAGTGTTTATGTTTTGTGATTAATATATCTGCCCAAGTATCCAACTCTGTTGCATCTATTGGGATACTTGGGAAAATTGCAGTGATGTCAAATGATACCGAGATGAATACGCAGAAATCAAAACAGACCCACTAAAATCTCAAATAAAACCCTTCAATCTCTCCTTGAATAAAGTTAAAATCTTATCAGAAAAAGAAAAATCAATAATCAAACCGATTCATCCCACATTACCAAGATTGTATGCACTCCCAAAAATCCATAAACCAAGCAACAAAATGAGATCTATAATAAACAATACTGATTCACCCACATATAATTTGGCAAAATGGCTTACACAGAAATTCACATCACTACTTAAATGCAACAGCTTAAGCATCAGGAAAGACTTAATTAGGAAAATAGAACATATAAAACTAAAATCAGAAGAAAACATAGTATCATTTGATGTCACTACCCTTTTCCCAAGTCAACAGATGCAACAGAGTTGGATACTTGGGAAGAGATATTGGTGACAAAACATAAACACTGTGTAATGGACTTTGAATTGCTGCCACCAAATCCACTATGGAAATTTATCATTACACCACCAGATGTCAACACACACAAACGCACACTAGACAACACCACAAGGAACGAGTCGGCCACTTCTGATGACGAGAGCAAGTAGCTGTAGCTCTTGAAACCAGTCAAGATGGAAAACATGTAAGTGATGTTAAGTATGTTAATTATGACTTAGTTTTTCCATAATTTTAGATATAATTAAATCACCTTTTAAATGTGCCAATATCTTGTGTTCCCAGAGTACATGGATACTCTTAGGCAATGATGTTTTGCAATGAAAAGAGCCTGTGCAACAAATTATCTTTTAAACATGCCAATGAAAAGATCTGGTGCAACTTAATGTCATCTTATTAAAAAGCAAACAACTGAAACAAATTTCAGCTTAGGGAGGCAATTCTCACTTATTTTATAGTTAATCCATTTGTGCCATGTGACAAGCTGTACTCATATATGTAGGTTAGTAACAACATTTAAATCACATGTTAAGCACGACTCGCAAGTGTGCGCTGGCCAAAAAAACTAAATATATTTGCTTTTGTAACTGTCAGGTGGCATTCAATGGTTCTCCATCTCTCTTTAGAAGACTAATGAACATAAAACCTAATGCTGCTGTTATCATAAAAATAAATAAGGAAGATACACCACGTGATCAAAAGTATCCGGACACCTGGCTGAAAATGATGTACAAGTTCGTGGCACCCTCCATCGGTAATGCTGAAAGTCAATATGGTGTTGGCCCATCTTTAGCCTTGATGACAGCGTTCACTCTCGCAGGCATACTTTCAATCAGGTGCTGGAAGGTTTCTTGGGGAATGGCAGCCCATTCTTCACCGAGTGCAGAACTGAGGAGAGGTATCAATGTAGGTCGGTGAGGCCTGGCACGAAGTCGGCATTCCAAAACATCCCAAAGGTGTTCTATAGGATTCAAGTCAGGACTCTGTGCAGGCCAGTCCATTACAGGGATGTTATTGTCGTGTAACCACTCTGCCACAGCCCGTGCAGTATGAACAGGTGCTCGATCATGTGGAAAGATGCAATCGCCATCCCCGAATTGCTCTTCAACAGTGGGAAGCAAGAAGGTGCTTAAAATATCAATGTAGGTCTGTGCTGTGATCATGCCATGCAAAAAACAAGGGGTGCAAGCCCCCTCCAGGAAAAACACGACCACATCATAACACCACCTCCTCTGAATTTCACTGTTGACACTACACGCACTGGCAGATGACATTCGCCATACCCACACCCTGCCATTGGATCGCCACATTGTGTACCGTGATTCGTCACTCCACACAATGTTTTACCACTGTTCAATCATGTAATGTTGATGCTCCTTACACCAAGCGAGGCGTCATTTGGCATTTTCCTGCGTGATGTGTGGCTTATGAGCAGCCGCTTGACCATGGAATCCAAGGTTTCTCACCTCACACTTGTCATAGCACTTGGAGTGGATCCTGATGCAGTTTGGAATTCCTGTGTGATGGTCTGGATAGATGTCTGCCTATTACTCTTTACGACCCCCTTCAAATGTCGGCGGTCTCTGTCAGTCAACAGACAAGGTTGGCCTGTATGCTTTTGTGCTGTATATGCCCCTTCACGTTTCCACTTCATTATCACATCAGAAACAGTGGACCTAGGGATGTTTAGGAGTGTGGAAATCTCACGTAGACTTCTGACACAAGTGACACCTGACCACGTTCGAAGTCCGTGAGTTCCACAGAGCATCCCATTCTGCTGTTTCACGATGTCTAATGACTACTGAGGTCGTGGATAATGAGTACCAGGCAGTAGGTGGCAGCACAATGCACCTAAGATGAAAAACGTATGTTTGTTGTCCGGATACTTTTGATCACATAATGTATGTTTCAAAAAAAAGTGCAAAAAGGACGAGTATGAATCATAAAGTGTGCCCTTGAATAACAGAATCAAATGGAAGGTGTCAATTTCTATGATCAGGCTATAATATGACACACAGCTAAAGGTCACAGGAAAATATGTTTTTGTCTGCTAGAGGTTAATCTTCACCCCATTGAGACTGCAAGTTATAATATGCATCCCTTTTCCAATGTACATTCCACCCACAGAAAAGAAAGAAAAGAAAAAAGAGGGAAGAAAAAGATGTGCTGTATGCTACAATAAGGGGTAAAAGTTCTTGTGTCATGTCACTCTTGATTTGGAGGACTGCTAAGAGATCTATCACACCCAATAATCATATTAGGTCATAAAAATTGATAAGCCAATGCTTCCAGCATCATGCATGCAACATTTCAGAAAAGAAATTATATTCGTTGATTTATATGAATTTCCAAACTTCAGAATGCTCTCGCACAGATATACAGGGATTTAAATCAGGTTTCTGAGGTAGCCACGAGGATATTTAAATAAGATGCCAATGGATTACCGAGATCTTCTATGGCCAATATAATTCAGAATGGCAAACTTAGCACATCAAAGCCTGTTGGCATTTTTGAGATGCAGAGAACATGATATTGCAGAATGAAAGGAGGGCTTATCAGCCAGATAAACTCTTCTGGGGGTAGCTCTCAGCAAACTTATTGGGACATTGTAGAGCCAGTCCTAAATACTTTTGCTTCAAACTCTTTTGGTATATACCTACAATACCTGACTTTGATCAGTATCATCCATTTCATATTATATTCATGTACAGTGTGACACACAAGTCAGTTGGCAAATAGGAAAAATACTCTAATGGGAAATGACAAACTTCTTTTGTTTATAGTTCTGTTTATAGTTACATTTTATGGTTAATGGTGAACTAGACCATGGTAAGCAGCAGCAATGCCACAGTTAGTTTATGACAAACACAGGTAAAATAAATTATTTATTAATATTATTTTGTATGTTATAAATTGAATTTCTATTTACAATGTTTTCACTATCACAGGTGTTTAAAATGCAGTCGATTTACTGGAAGACAGTGCCTCACTCGATCCTGACATTCTTCTGTCACTCTTTTGCAGGTAGGGTATTGTGAATAGTATGGGCGATACTTTGTTTCAACTTGTCTATAGTTGTAGGCTCTGTTTGAAAAGCATTCTGCTTTACATATACCCACAGAAAAAAATCAAAGGGTGCGAGGTTGGTGACCATGGAGGCCATGACTAAAGCCCACCTCGCCCAATCCAATGCACACTGAACATTTCATTTAGTATGTTAAAGAATTTAGTCAACCTTTAAAACACTTTAGCTCCACTTACTTGTCACTTAGGGAGAACATGTTTCAAGAACATCCTCCTCATTATCAGCTAATCAGTTGACTGCCTCTTGCCTGGTGTCTGCTATATGCCAGTATTTCAAAATTCATGACTCTTATTTGAATTCCTGATAATGTACAGCCTAAGACAAAATAAATGAGCAACAGCCAGAGAGGGAGTTTGATTTGGAAAACATCGAAAGCATTCACTGACACTGCGTTCAAAATATACACTTTAATACCACCCTTCGTTCATTTTATAGTTACGCAGTAAGTAGGAAGATGTTTTTCAATTTGGTTGTGTGCATGGTAGCCGAGCAGCTAAACGCATGTGCAATGCAGTTGTAACAACCTGGGTTCGAATCTCTCATGCATATTTTTTTTTGTTTAAATTTTAATTTGTTAAATATATGGCAATGTCACATATTTTCCAAGTATAAGATATCTACTAATTTTAAGATATTCATGCATAAAACATAAACAAATTACTCTTTTGGTTTTCAAAATCGATGCTATATTACTAAGAATTCTAAAGTGAAAAACTAAATCAAATATTTAATTCATTTAACATGCGCAAGCTCTGTCTCATTCTTCAATTATGAATGGCACTGGCATGATTATTCATGTGCACCTCATAGTCTTGGAGTTCTGCATTATATGTTAGCAGTCATACTGATGTTTGCTATGGCTGATGCACACAAAGCTATAAGGAGGTCTCTCCTTATGTTAGTGAACATTGCTGGATACTCTGTCTCAGGCTCCAAGAGCGCTTGAAGTCCTGTATATATGGCTATGAGGTGGACAAGCGCTTGGAGATAGCTCATCGAAGTTGCCCGACGAAATTCGAGCGAATGCTGAAAATGAACGAAAGCGAACGATCTTACGGCAGCATTCCAGTGCAAGGGGGAAGGTAGTCCATTCCGGCACATTTTGCTCCCATTGGCTGTGGTCAAATACGTAACATGGAATGTTGGCGCGTGCATTTCGACCGGCAATTGAAAGTGAATACATGAAGCTATGCGTTTCAAAGCAGGAATTTGTACATACATAGTACAAATTGGTTAAAGTTCAGTACCTTCCAAAGATGCGACACAAAGATTTTCAAGAAAATTCCTCACCCAAAATAACCCTTTACACGGAAGAATTCTCGTATTTTTTTTTTTTTTTTTCTGAAAAATGACTCAAACGATTTTGATTAAAATGTATTCAAGATATTTACATGAAAAATAAAATGTTTATTTTTAATTTTCTGGGAATAGCTTGTGAAGTCCTCTTAATTCGGAAGGAATTTTGTATAATCTTGTGTAACTGGTAAATTTAAGCAACAGAGGAAAATGGGCTAGATGGATCTGTTGCATCCCAGTTTTATATGTTATAATGTTTTCTGTATATGCAAACTCCACCATCTTCTAAATGTTTTCTTATACAGGGTGAAAGGTATTGCTTGAACTGTAATAAAATGGCTAATAGACACAGGCACAAGGAACATCACTGTGTTTCATTTTTGTAGGTTTAATGACAAAAATTGTATTGGACATATTTGCACTACTCATTATATAGAATCCATGATTAACATACGGTTCAAGCAGTACCTTCCACCCTGTATACTGTCTTCCCAAATAATACCCATGCAGTAATAATGAGAATTTCTCGTTTCAAGTGATGTCTTTCTCAAACATATCTTCAAGGTAATAGAAATTACATGGGAAATTGAAATTTAAGCATAACATAAGTATAAAGTTATAATTTCGAGCTTATTCAAAGTGAATTAATCATCATAATAGTATCAACCTCATGTAAGCACTTCATGTAAGGCAGATTGCATGTGATGGTGATTAACACTTATTTGCTATTGTTGTCCTACTGTAATGCATGTCGAGAAGTTTACTGTTAAAATGGTGATGGTTTACAAATTTTTCTCTCTTAGATAATGCATGATGGGGAGGAGAGCATCCCCCCCCAAAGGCTGTTCTTGGCGTTGGGTATATTCCTACTTACTCTGCATACTTCATAATTGTATGATGGGTTCAATTTCCCTGAGCATTGCTCAAAGTGGAGCCAAATGAACAAACACAAACAAACAAACATCACTGTATGGGCTCAATTTGTTTTTTCCCCATATGACCTGTCAATAAATTTAAGGTTCCCATGTGCTGTAGGACCTCCACTGTGTTATATCAAATGTTATATATAGAACCTTTCCCAGGAAAAGGAATCAAAGTGTATTTTCTATTCAATAACTAAGTTTTATTAACTAGAACTGGCTTTGTGTATGCATAAGTGACTAAGTGCAATTACAATTACCTATAAGATCATTCCAATAGATTGTAATAACAGACATTCAAGAGGTTAGAATTTAATGGACATTTTAATTGGGTAGGCCATTCAAATGTATATTAATGTAGGCACATGTTCCTTAAAATACCATACAAATGTATTATACAGTATTATTAAATATGAATGTGAATGCAATGTCTCTAAATAATAACAATGTCTCTTTGTGTTTAACCATATCACACACACCCTTCATAATTGTCAATCACCTTAACATGTAGTTTAGCGTACCAGTATTAATTGTTTTTTCATATGTTGACTGCAGAAAGAATGTAACAGCATTTTGTATGACTTTCATACTATTGTTTTTTAAGCAATTACAGAATTTAAATTTGCTTAAAATGCAATATTTCATTATTACCTACTTACCTCCTTACCCAATTTTATTATCACTTAAGTGTAGTTATATTGTTGTTTGTGCAGGTTAATGGTCGACATGCTGGTTTATAAATTTGGGTGGCTGGATGAGACACTCGTTCATTAGTATTGCTCTCTGTCCTCCATAGTATTTTTAATTTTAATGTCCCTTTTAACTTCACAGGTTTACAGAGATTGGAGACTGGTGGGAGGGGGGATGACAATGATGAAGATGGTAATTGATGGAATTATGATGGGGAAAACCAGAGAACACTCATTCTAAGTGCCATTTTATCTACCACAAAATCCCACCTCTGATCCCTAGGATTGAATCCAGGCTTTTTTTTGCGAGAGGCCATAGTGCTGCCTAATTAGAAGTGTGAATATGAGACAACATTTAAAACAGAGATAGTATTACTCAATACTATCAAGTAATGAAACCAAGAAGTTGTTTTACAAGGCAGCTCCCACTATGACTTCACAAATGAGGTGTATGTAAATAAAGTAGATACTTAAAAAAGAATAACTATTTCAGCAGATATTTTGCCATGAATACATATTATACATTTATATAATTTAAGTTGGGTGTTTTGTCATAAATATGGTAGCTGACATTTCGATATGTAGAAATCATTCAACAATAATGCGGTAATACACAAGTTTTATGTAACTATTTGTGCTTTCAAGGCCAGCGCTTAACCGAGTTACCCAGATTGACAAAAAATTCCCAAAGATACACAGTACATATGGAGAATTTTCTGTTTATGAAATGCTTTAAGTTATTTTGCAATGAAAAGAGCATTATGTCCTAATTTATTTATTTGGTATAACAGCAGGAAATAGTGTTTAGGCACAACACAAACACATCCAAAATCAAACTATGGATCCCAAACTATTATCATTACATGACATTCAAAATTGAAATAGGTATCAGACATAACCTTTGAGCATGACTTCTCATGTTCGTTTTACGATATTACTGTGCAATCCACAAAAACAAACTTTTCAAAATACAGTCCCTAATTCGAACACATTTCACCACTAAATAGCACAAACACACATTTTAACACCTTAACATACTAAGTATAGTTTATATTTAAGGTTAGCTTGTTTTCGCTATATATATTTCAATTCTTCATTAAAACCAACTAACGTTGTGACTTTCGATTCATAACCTGTCTTCTACCTTACTAGGTTTTCAGGTCATGTTCCAGTTTTAAACATCAAATGCGCGTTATTTGGTACTCAATATTAAATAAGGTATCACAATAAACTCCTACATTTACACAATTGCTCGTTGATACGAAAATTCAGCTTTATTTTTATATTTTCGGTATAGCTATTTTATCAGCTGACTTCCATCTTAGTTTCAAGCACAGATAGTTTCAAGCCTCAGCAATCAGCATGGCAGAGGTCGCGCTATTCGCTCTGGAAGCATGCTGTTCGTTTACCTTTTGGTGAGCTATCTGCAAGTGCTTGTATGAGGTGGGTGTAGTTATCCAGGGAAGGGATTGTTCATCAGCAACCTGGTTCGGGTCGACAACGTTTGTCCACTCATCAGCAGGACACTGCACTTCTAAAAGAAACGGACAGCAATCCCTTCCAATATGTGTCTATAATAAGAAGTAATTCTAATTTCCCTGGGTTGAACCACACACCTTGCATTGTTTGACTCTTTGCCTCGAACAGCAGCTAAGAACTAGCATCTTACAGACGATCACGGATGTCGCCTCACATTTTTCAGAAAAAATGTCAATAGGTTATATTCACAGGCATTACACTGTCATCCACAAATGGGGGGTAAAGCAATTGTCTACTGCTCCAGAGGAAAACGCTATGATGCAAAATACGTGGCAGAAATGGAATGCCAAGGTTGCATATCTGTATCAGGTTCACAAGCTTTATCTCTATCCAGATAACTCAAATTAAGAAGAATAGTCAATGAATTCATTAAGCTGACATTTCACAATCTGTCAGTATTTGTTTTGATGCCATCTTTGCATATCACGTAAACAAATGAAGTGGGAAAAAAACACACACACATATGATGCACACCATAATTTTGGAGTCCCCCTTATACATATTTAACAGGGTACGAGTGGCATCCCGCTGATATCTGACAATAAACCTCAACGCTCAGTTGGTAACCTGAGTGTACTTCATCTTCTGACAATTGCAGTTATGCCTGCATCCCGAACATGAAGGGTTAAATTGTCCCTGGTCAATGGGTTAAAGAGTATAAAATAACATCAAATAAGTTTCTTTGACTAATCTACTTCACATGCTGCCTTTGGAGTTAAGCAACGTATAGACTGATTCTTTCGACCTGACCCTGCAGAAATGCAGAGGAGGAAAAGGTAGTCTAGGATGGGGAGAACGGTTGGCAGTATTCCCCTTACATAGAACAACAGGAATGCGTAAGGTTTGTCACTGAACCACATATGTAAATGATGATGGTGATACTTTTAATCATCACTTTCATTAGAACCATCACTGTCGCCATTGAAATGAATCACCAATTCTTGACTCAGATAGGAGGCAGTATTTTAATGCCTAAATGATATTAATTGTGTTTTATTATAATTAAATTCAATAACAGCCCACCCCAATAACAGTATGTATATAATTATTATTTATATTGTATGTAAAGTCATTGTAAATACTTATTTTGTGTTGTAAACATATTTATTAATGTTATTTAAATGTTTATATACACTAATAGTGCAAAAACTGTGAGAATAATGTGTTTTAGGATGTTAATAATGAGGTAATAATGTACTTTTGGTGACAATAATGTGTCTGGAGTTTTAAAAGTACTGGTCATGAGAAGATCGGTAATAACGTAATTTCGCTTACAGTTTGGAATTAGCCAATCAAAAGTAAAGAAAAGTTTTAGTTTGAATACTTAAATTCTATTGGACTAGAATTAGCCAATAAGAGACTGGCATTACCGAAGCTATAAGATTTTTACCATTGAATTCAGTCTGTCGCGGGCAAGATGTTGAGTACGGATGGTAAAAATTGTGTTCTCCGCTAGAGTGTATAAAGTGCTCACAGTTTTTCTTTTATAAAGTGTTGTGTTTATAAATGTGCAAGTATAGAGAGAAATAAAAAGAAGTGAAATTAAAAAGTAAATTCTGTGACGTATTTTAATTCTTGTCTTATCACAACCTAAAAAGAACTTGTGTTTTTATAGTGCGACTGAAAGCAGCCGAGGCAAATAACTTTAATAATATTACGTAAAACAAGTATCATCTTCACTATAAAGTTTGGCATCCCAAGCATCAAAGTGTATCTTCATTACGTAACCTAAATACATTCCCAAAGTGAAGCACATACGTGGGGATTTTCACACCTCTTATCCAGCATCCAGCTGAATAATTTTTTTTAAAGTTGGCAACAAACATACTTCTTCAAATTACAACAGTGGGGCAAACTCCTCCAAACACCTACTATCATCATAACTATCCACAAATTGGTGTCCCTCAACGTGGAGCTAAATAATTACATAACAACACACTTTTTCAAATATACGTAATAATAATTTTTACGCAAGTAAACAAATACATCCGCAGATAGCAACATCTCGACAATTTAATTTGTTGCTTTTCTACCAGAATCCCAGCCACAATACATTTGCTCTAAGAGTGGAGATGCTGCCTTGGAAGTCTATTCTGAACTTTAGTTTGAAGTGTAACTTTGTTTAAAAGTGGGTCTTTGTTTTTCTTCTATGTAAAAGTTATTTATTCTTCTGCATACCAATTCCTCATTAAAGCCATCCAGAGATGATTTAGGTGAATGAGGTCTTTCCTTATGTGGGATAGAAAATGAAGAGGCAGCTCCACATTCTATGTTTTTAGCTTCTCTGACAATTCTTTTTACCAGCTCACAGATACACCCATAGATTCAACTGTTTTGTAAAGCAACTGTCCTTGATCTAGATTCTCCTTAAAGTAATTATACACAGTGTATATCACTTCCATGTTTGATACTGCAGAACTTTACTTCCACCCAATTTACTTTTAGCTACAGAATGGTAACACAATAATTATGCACATGATTGTACTACAATCAGATCATGTGATGTCACCTTCTCTCACGTTGCGTATGTGCCTGCTACTCTGTTACTATTAACCCAAACACCCCTCCCAGAAGATAATGGACTTGTCCAGCTACTGTGCATAGAGATAAGCGAGTTCAGGATGAAAAAAATCAGCCTTTACCTGTCTGCCATTCTCTTTCAGCAATATATAGCCTCCAATTCACAAGCACTGAGCAGTCTCTTGTGGCGCGACCATGATCATGTGTTTACGTGATTCACTTGCACTGCAGTGACCTTGGCATGTTCCACTAGCTCACTAGTAAATAACCTGCTCAAGGCCATACTTTATTGGCTGAGAATGTCAACTGTCAGCTGCTACCTTCTGTTTGTGCTGTAAAAACTAGAGTTTGCTCATTGTGCATTTGAAAAGTGAAAGCTTATTTAAACATTTGAGTTGTGTGTGAATTACTTTAGAATATTATTATTATTATTATTATTATTATTATTATTATTATTATTATTATTATTATTGCTGTTGTCTTGTCTTGTCCACTGAAATGACTACCAAAAAATTCACACTTAAACAAAGAACTTTTGTGTATAATAGATACATAAAAACTAACTCATTCAAACAGGTGTATATGAATTCAGGAGACATTTCCTGGTATTCCAGTTCCAAATTGAGATACTGTCAGATTCCAGTTGGCAAGTTCAAGACAATGATGTTGCTAAACCTAAGAAGCAAAACAGAAATGCTCTAAACAGAGGAAAAACATTAACAAAATTGGTGCATCATTTGAATGCTCTCAAAAGAAGTCTCTAAGACATGTTGCACAGCCAATGGCCATTTCAAAACCCTCTGTTCATACTGCTGCTGAACTTTTAAAATTCAAACCCTACATGAGACTATTGTTCATGAATTAGAACCTCAAGACGAAGAATGCCAGGAATGTCTCAATGCAGATGGAAACCATTTATAACAAGGTTAATACTCATTATAATGCATGTTACTATTACTTACAAGTATGTAACATGGGAGTTTTAGAATGGAAAACCCGCTGTGTAGTAGACAGTATGTGGAGCATGCATACATGTGATCCAGGCTGGGCCATAAAATTATCATTCTGTATGTGTAACACATTCACTCCTCCTTACCTCCTCTTTGGAGGTATCTGACTAAGAAGGACTAAGACACTTGGTGTCATTTAACAGCAGCAAACACTGTTGTAATGTAACATTTGCTTCTTATTGAACTAAAAACAACCTTTAAACAATAACATTCAATGGAGAATAATATGGACGTCCCAAAAAACTGAATCTAATATTGTTGCAGAGTTACATAATTATGCAAGAAGGCTAATAAAGCAGTCAAAAGGTTCAAGCCTAAGGCAAAGCAGATGTAATGTTTACAACAATTCCTTATGTAAACAAACAACCAATGGTACCTTCAACCCCAAGTATAACTGGATACATCTTGCAAAACAGTCATCATGACTGCACTGTTAGCACATAATACTACAGCAAGGAAGACACTAAATGGGATCTAATTCCGAGCCAAAAGGTTTTTAAATAACTAATGATATGCAATATCATGAACCACTATGCCTTAAAAAATCTAGTTGTAAAATATAGCTAAAATATTTTAAAAAGTGTTCTCCTATTATATGACAGAACTTTAGCTGATAATCTGGCTGCCTTCAAGATGGAACTATTGAGCATGACAAGAGACACAGGTGAAGGTGTCAGAATTATGAGCTTTTAACTGAGCAAGGCCAATCAGGAAAACATCATAATTGAAGAGAAACATCCCTAGTAGTTCTGAAAATTATCTATGCAGTTTTTAAAACTTTGAGGAATGAATGAACTACCCTAGTCATTTGAAGAAGAAACAGAACTGGTAAAAAAGTTTGAAATTGTACCAAAGAATAATTTTGGCTTTCAAAAAAAGAAATCTACAATACAGGTAAATAGAAAACGAATTGATATAATTATTTGAGCAATAGGCAGAATGGAGTTAATGATAGCAGTTTTCCTTTCTCTCTCCAAAATATTTGACTGTGTTAACATTAAACATCTATTAGGGAATTAGAAAACTATGGGATAATATGCACTCCATTAGAACAGTTAAGACTGTACGTACTTGTTAAACAGAAAGCAATGTATGGAAATAATTCATAATATAGAAGAAAATGTAAGAAAAATTCTATCAGACATGTGAAGTACTTCAGGTATCAAAATTGGGACTTTATACTCAAATTATGTATTTAAAAAAAAATACAGGATCACAGAGGACTAGCCATTGGGTATGCTGATTATACTACAAAAGTGGTAATGGTTAAGGCAGTGATATATATGCAGAATAAAGAAAACAGAATATTAGAATTAGTTAAAACATACTTAGTAGAGCTAGAATTGATGCTAAACACAAATAAAACCAAGTGTATACAAATAGGAATGAGTAATGGAACACAGGCCAATATCATGCTAAAAGTACAAAATGAGTAAATTTGCTAAATAATGCAAAACAAACTCTTAGGGTTAATTATAGATAATCATTTGAAATGAAACACACAGAAAAGCTCAGTAATAAAATTAATAAGGGTGTGTGGTGCTAAAACAGGTAATACAAATCAGGGACAAAGATAATGTATTAAAAAGTATATTATGCTTTTATATACTCGCATCTCCATTATGATCTTACGGGGTGCAGCAGGAAACAAATATACATTGAGAATATTTAGGTTACAGAAAAGAGCAATAAAAATACAGTAGACTCGTGATTATCTGAGTTAATTGGGGCCGAGACCACCTCAGAGTTAAATACCACCATAACAATTGGAAACATGCGTACCATTACAGTACCTTGAACTTCACTGCCTAGCACTGCCAGATACAAAAAAATGAATCAACGACTCCCATAGTTAAACTGGAACCTCGGTTAATCACAAGTCTACTGTAATTAAAAAAATTCAAAGAAATACATACGAAATAGTTTTAAAGGATGTAAATTCCTTACACTCTCTGGCTATATAGACAGTAGAACCTGGATTATCCATTATATTGGAGGGGATGGGGTTAACAGTTAAGTGGAAATGATAAATAATTCATCTTACTTAATATAAACAATTGGTTTAATTTGCAGTTACACAAAAAAAAAACTCACTAAACACATGAGTCCTATGTTATATTTCTTGTATACTTAGAAAAATGGCAATAAAGGTGATTGTTGGCTGCAAGGCAGTGTGGCCAGATTGGGCGATATGTAGTCTTTTGGGCAACTTACAATGGAATTTTGCAACAGCTTTTAAAATAAATGTGTGTACTAGTGTTTCCCATTTTGTGCTAATAATCATGGACTCTGTAATATGCTATACCGCCGACATTGTTGAGCAACCACCATCAACAATGCCAATACCCATTTAAAACTCATACTGACGTCCAGCTACTCTTATTACAATTTGCAATGTGAGTATCGTGTGATAAACGGGAACTGGCAAAGCAACATCATTTCTGCATTAGGGAAAATGTTGCCAACCATAGCATAATTATGCTAAGCATACCATAATTTCGTTCTCAGCAGCATGTAGCATAACATTTCTATTATGTTACATAAAAGTAGCATAATTTTGTGATGTGATTTGTTTAGGATTTCCATTGCCCAATAAAGAAATATAACATTATTTTACCCAAATAACTGAGTTGACCAAAGTCCCTCTCCCTCTCCCCCTCCCCCCCTCTCTCTCTCTCTCAAGAAAGGAAACAAGAGCAGCATTGACTTTGCCTTTTCTTTTGCAGACAATGGTGGTATAAATAAAAGCAAGTATTCGCTCATTTCTCACTAATTCCAAGCAATTGCTCAGTTTCATATAAATAAAAATTTTCTGCTCAACCTCCTCGTGAGCAAAAGCTTGCTGACCTTCATCGCTGAGCTATTGCTCGCGATATAGTATAAATAAAAACAAGTCCTGCTCACCGTTAGTAAGCTTCTGCTTGCTATTACTTGCTTGCTCAACTGCATTTTAGTACCATGGTGGTGTTTATGATAGGAGCATGATAGTTCCAGATAGGAAAATAAAAATCACACGACTTTCTCCATCACTCTTTTACAAACAATTCTTACAAAACCTTATTCTTGGTATCTACTTCTTTGTTAATTGAGACAAACTTTCATTACACATTTCATTGTAGGGATAAGAAGAATGCAGTAAACTAAAGCGATAGTCAAATCTTTTAAATGTGGGTCGCTATTTGATGGGATTTGAAATTTTCTTCTTTTCAGACGATCGTGGAAGGAAGAAAGAAAGAAAGAAAAAAAAGTTTATGATGTTCTACATCCACATGGCTTTCTCTAATCATTCTTCTACAAACTATACTTACAAAAGCTTATTATTCCAGATTCTTCTTGTTAATCCAGATAAACCTTCAATTTACATTTACAGTTCCGTTATATGATGCAGTAGGCAAAGTGAGTCATCTTTTTAAAGAGCGTGTGTGTATATGAGGGCTTTGAAATTCGATGCTCTTTGCATGACCATGAGAAAATATCGAAAACCAACTTCCCATTTGAGAAAATTATAAGTATTTGAAAATTCAAACATATAAGAAGGAATATCTCGGGAATAGTTAACTTAAAAAAAAAACTGAAAAAACAAATGCTCTGACAAATTGTGTGCTTTAACGAGACGTGGTTTTTTTTTTTTTTTTTTTTTTTTTTTTGGGGTAAGAGTTTGCTATCTTATGGTTATCAATTGTGCAGAAGTTACTTAGAATGAAGAGCACTTCACAGTCTACTCTTAGAAAATTTGAGATATATCTAATTATATTTGTCATGCAAATATCTTAAAACAACACCGCAGTTTAATCAAAATTGTTGGAGCCATTTTTGAGCAAAGGGGTAGTTTTAGTGTAGAGGAATTGTTTTGAAAACCTTATCACATCCTTGGAGGATAATAAGCTTGAAATATATTTTTTTTATTTGTGCTGTTCTCTCGCACACGCACACGCGCCTTTTGCTAAAGATTTTTTTTTAATTCAGGCGCTCTCAAAACATGTATCTCTGATGAAATCTTGGTATCAAATTTTTGCGTAGAATGCAATACTTCCCCAACTTGCTATACATAAGTGATACAGAAATTAAAAATTGTTTCAAGATGCAAGGACTCGAATGTGTGCAGATATAAACAGTTATTTAAAAGAGGAAATGTGGAAGATTGCGCAACATTTTCTTCCACAGCCAAATGAAACACGAGGTGGACCTTCTGACAATGCTGAAAAGATGCTGACGTGTTTTCATCTGGGTACTATAACGCTAAACAAAATGTGAGCGAGGTCAAAGCGATCCACTCTCATTACCGGAAGACTGGTAATATAATCAAAGTGATATACAGATGAACACATATGTAGAGCAGAATGTTCGTACAAATCAAAACCAGATTATAACTACAGAATTTCATATAAAACCAAACATAAATTTAACTTTCAACGAAATGAAACTCTTTCATCCAGTATAACTAATTCATGATAACATCTTATAAATTCTTGGAATTACTTATAGTGATATTTTATATAGATGTAGAGGATATCAATATAAAGGTGCAAAAACAGAAGTACAAATAATCTACTTTCAATATATCAGTTGGTGAAGTTGGCATTTTATCAGAACCTGCCTACCATTTAAGTGCATTTTCCTGCTTGAAATTAAATGTTCCTTTTTTTAGCACCTGTTGATTTTTTCTAAGGATAAGTATGTGTTTTTACCAGTAGTGATGCAAAGTATATTTAAGATAAAGGCAGAGATTTTTTTTTTATTAGGAGATGTGATTTTTTTCCCAAGAATAAATACAATGCTTAATACATTTTGTCAGTTGGCACAATTCCCAAATGACTGAAACTGAAACCATAGAACTTTTCCTCACTGAGCAAATGCAACAATTTTGCGATGACATGAAATTTAGAATATGTAAAATGTACAAAAATTATATGTAATATAAGCATGTAAAGCATGTTCACTAACTTTTTTCAAGCAGAAGACTAGTACATGCACATGCTGCAGATTGTAGACATCAAGTTCATTAAGACAAACACTGTTCACAAAACTAACTTAACTATTAATCTGGAGATGGTGTTTGCAGATATCCTCCTACATCATGACATTAGTTGCATTTTAGGTTGCAGCATTAGATAAACTGCCAAAATAATTGATCTATTTTACCATATTTTAACATTCCATCTGAACCATGAATTCAAGTTAAATTTGGCCATTCATTATCTTCCCCACTAAGTGGGATGACTCGGGCAGTTCTGAGGCTCGTATTCGGGAGATCTCAGGTTGGATTCCCACTGGACCAGCTGCCCTGACTTTGGAGTTTTTCATGCCTTTTCCAGGTTGGCAAGCATATGTGCTGGAGTGGATTCTATACTACCATGTATTTTCCTGATCCTCATTTCATTTCCTCTCTGGAGTTGAAGGGCCTCCAGGATGATCGATGGAATATGGCACATGCGGTGGATGTGCTTTAAGGAGCGAAATGTTTCTTCTCCATCACAGAAACTTCTGCTAGAACCTGTCCATCTTTTCTTCCACATAGAGGCTCAGGGGGCTACATCAAAGAGGCATCCATAGATGTTTTATCTGGAAACGATAGGAATCTCACTGCTCTGCCCTTCACTCTCTCTCATTTCATCCTTGCCTCCCAAAGGCTTCTGGTTCTTAACCTTAATATCTTCCCCTACTTCCAATGAAGTGATCAGAATGCAAAGTTCTATCTGGCACCACAGATACACATATTAAATGGCAAAGAGCGCCACTTCCTAAGCTATACTTATTTCTAATCCAAATTTTATGCTTCATAGCATGAACTATAAGCAAAGTCTATCACAAAAAAATCTGATGTGTTACCCTTACACAACCTTCTCTACCCTGTATCATTTATTAATAGATATATAAAATTCTCTTATTAAAGCTTATTTTTCTGTCTAGTGCATTTTAATTGAGATAAACCTTTGCAGAAATAGCTACATTACACAATTCATTACAAATGCAAAGGGAATAGTAACAGTCAAATGCACATTAAATGCTGGCCTTAAAATTGTGTTTTTTCCATGCAATCACAAGAAACAAATGAATATTGACAGGACTTAAAAAGAATGACAAAGTATTGAACAATTCAAACCATTTAAAATGGATATCTAGGAAATGGCTGATGCCACAAAAAAAAAGTTAGTTGAATTAAATTGTGTGTTTTAAAGAGACCTACATTTTTTGTATAGAATGTTTTCGCAAGAGCAAGTGTGAATGTATGAGTAAGAGAGAGAGTGTGCGTGCACGCGCACGTGTGTGTGTGTGTGTGTGTGCGCGCGCATGTAAGTCCACTACTCAATTTGAAATACACCAGAAATACAAGAATTATTGCGTTTGCAGATGACTTATTACTCGCAGTAAAAGGAATAGGTAACTTAGTACTCGCAGTAAAAGGAATAGGCAACTTAGAACTGGAAAATTAGGCTAATTTAGATCTACGGAACATTTTGAACTCGGCAAAAGACAATAAGGTGAAGTTCAATGATCAAAAATCAAAGCTGCTAATCATAACAAGAAGAAAACCAAAGTTCAACAAGAAATCAACATCTACCTCAATAATAAGAAATTGAAACCAGAAGAAGCCATACAATATCTGGTCTTAAGGAAGTTTAGTCTCACACAACATGTAGAACACATCACAAGAAACTTGATTCATGCATTATCGAAATCAGCCAGAGTAACTTGGATCTAAACAGTGACGTGATGAGAATTATATAGGAGCCATTCTTCCACTGTTGTCTTATGGGGCACCAGTATGGGCAGACACCATCAGCAAAACATATAACATAGTCAAGCTATGAGTTTGGAGGCTTATTAACTTGAAGATAGCAAGCATTTCTAACAATGTTATCAATGCGCTGTGCATTTTGACAAAAAACACAGCTATTATCTCGGAGCTCCAAAGGATGGTTAAAGTGTTGGTTAAAATTAAAAAGGAGCAAAGGTGGGAGGGAATAACAATGGACATGGAAACACCTTATACACAATGGCTGCATCCAGTAGATATACTCAGGATTAAAGGAAAGCAGCAGATTAGGAATTATTAAGTAAACATCTTCACTGATGGGAGTAAAGGGGATACAGGAGTGGAGTAAGGAATTGCTGTATGTATAGACAAGGAAATCGCATACCAGCTATAGTATAGGCTTCATGATAGGTGTTCCAACAATCAAGTCGAGCTATCCTTAGAGCACTGAAAGAACTAGAATCACTTAGAAATACAACACACAGAAATATGCAGCAATCCACACTGACAACAGAATAACTCTCGAATCTCTGTGTAATTCCAACAACCACGTCCACCTAATAGAAAGGATCAGGAAGCTGGAACAACAAAGATGGAACCCCCACTTTACTTGGATCAAGGCACACATCGGGAATGAGGGAAATGAACTCGCTGAAGCAGACAGCGAGGAACGACAGATTACCAATGAGCTACAACAGAATACTGGCCAGTGACGTTCTACAAAAACTTCAAGAGGAAAGTGTTGTGAAGTGGGAAAGTGGCAGCAGTCTACGAAAGATGCAGTGACAAAATCATTTTTCCCTTCTGTGAAACTTGAACTAAAAAGAAATATACTGCTCAATACAACAGTTACAACATTTCTAACAGGTCATGGTAAGATTGGTTCTTACTAATAGCGGTTCAAAACAAAGGATACTCCTGCTTGTAAGGTGCCTTAAGTGTAAACAGTGGATTACCTTCTATTCGAGTGCTCAAAACTAAAAAACCCAAAATTCAAAACTGTAATGTTAAACAAACTGGAAAACGGACTTAAAACAAAAACTAATGCCAAAAGCTTCATAGACTATTTAAACTTGATAAATCTTAAGACAAGTAGGCACAAGTAGGAGGAAGGGAGAAGTCAAGAGAAGAAGCGAGGATAGTGGAAGTGCATGAGTGGAGCCGGGAGGTGTGCAAGTGATAAGTAGAAAAATAATAAGAGTGAAAAATGTTAGCCAAGTGGAGAAAATTCAAGGAGGGAGTTAGTAATAATAAAGAGGGAAGGCAGGGTAATGCAGCAGGGAAGGGATGGTGAAACGTCATTTAGAAGGAAAGACTAAGGAAAGCAATGGAAAAGTTCAAATTTCAGGACAAACCAAGGAACAAATAGGAAAATGGGATAAATATGACGTTTTGGAATGTTGAGAGTATAAAAAGCAAGATATGCAATGGGGAAATGCAAAATATGAGAAATATGGATATTGTAGGGGTAGCAGAGACATAGTTAGGAGAAAAGGAAGTAATGGAGTTTAAGGATTTCAGATTTATAAGTAAAAGTGCAAACAAAAGACATGAGAACGGAAGAGCTTCTGGAGAATAGGTATATTTGCTAAAACAGATACAGATATAAGTACTGAAACAAAAATGACAGAAAACAAGTTCAACAAAGTTTTATGGATGATGATAAAACAAGTATATAAGGTAAATGTAAGTATAGGGGTTGGGGTAGTATACAACTCGCCACAAGCATCAGATTTTCATAAGAATAACCTTTCAAAATTATAAACAAAGGCATGGAAGAAATTAGAAATAAGTGGCCAGATATAGAGTTTATTGTAATGGGAGACTTTAATGCTAGGATAGGTAGGGAAAATGGTAGATTACTACAAAGCGGCACAGAAGGAAAAAAAATTAAGTAAGAGCAAGGAAAAGTAGTAGGGATAGTATAATAAATAAAGAAGGAAAACAGCAATTGGAGCTTTGTGAAATAAGCAATCTGTTAATTTGTAACAGAACAGTAGGTAAGGATAAAGAAGGCGAATTCACATTCCCTAATGCAAATGGGCAAAGTGTATTAGATTATATGTTGTGTAGTGAGGATTTAGAGAAGAAAATTAAGAAATTTAAAGTCAGAGACGAGATAGTGAAAGCAGCCACTTCCCGCTAGTGATGGAATTAAAGGTAGGAGAACAAGAAGTATGGGATGAAGGGATAATGTAGATAGATTAAAAGCATATAAATGGAGGGAGGAATTTAAAGGAAACTTCACAAAAGCGTTAAGTTCAAAGGTAAGTCAAATCATACAAAATAATGCAAATAGGTATGAGGGATATATGAAGATTAGAAGAAAAAAAACAAATGGTTTCTAAAAGGTAGTAGAAAGCAAACTGGAAGATATACAATGACAAGAGAGATGGGGAAGCACAGAAGTTAAAAAATAATTAACCTTTTACAAATTAATAAAAGAAGGATGGGGAAGGGAGAGGTACATTGATTACTGTAACAGGCAAGAAAGGGAAGGTTTAGCATAGATAAGAACGGGAGCAATGTATCTAAGAGGGTTAAGAGGCAGGGGGAAGAGAAATATGTGAGCTGTGTGGAGGTAGGGAAAATATAGAGCATTATATGACAGAATGTAAAGAAATAAAGATATTGAGAGAAAAAGTGTGGGAAAAGAAATGGGAAAATAGGGATAGAGGATAGTAACTATTAAAATGTTGACAAGGAAAGAAGAAAAGAAAATCGAAGCCATGGGGGAATTCTTAAGGAAGGTAAAAGAAAAATGGTCTAGAAGAGTAAGAGAGATGAGAAGTAAAGAGCCATTCAGTGAGTTATAAGGCCTGAGAGCTAAGCCATCTGAGTGGCCAATAGGAAGCTCAGACAATTTGTACACAAGGTATATAAGATGGGAAGATTTTATATTATATAAAATATTGTACAAAATTGTAAAACATTGTACAAAGTCAATTTCATTCAAATTCTATTTAGCTTTTCCAATGCAACATCATCTTTCCTTTCCTGTTTCCTTACTTTCTTCATTATCTGTGTCATCAAACTCTTCCTTTGCTAAAAACTTTCCTCCACCACTTCTCTCCTACCATCCCTACCTAAAGATTTTTTGCTACTAGTTCAAATAATTTTTTATGCCAACTTTTCCGTCTGTAGGTAGCCTCACATCTTGTTCCAAACCCCCTCTCTCCATACTTTAGTTTGTGCACACTCTACTGTATAGATACACTGTAAAGTTTTGCCTACACTTTCACATAATGGGCATCCTTCTTTAGTAGTCTTTTCACCACATTATTCATGTTCTACTCCACACAAATCATTCATTTCTGCTTTTATTGCAAACATCCACATACTTTTCCACCTCCATTCTTCCATTCTTTAACTTCCTATAATATTTCAAAGCACTCATATCTACTACACTATGTATTCTATATTTTCTGTTTTTCAAAGTTGTCAACCCTTTAATTTCACTTTATTCCATACTCATATATTAATTATCTGCCAATTAACTATCTCACCCATTCCAGTTTCTTGGACTATTCTTTTTGAGATATCCAGCTTCTTTCCCATTTTGCTTTCTCATGTATCCTTAAATACCCTTGACAGTATTTCTTTCTTCCCTTGATTCGACCTTATGCCAATATTTCAACATAATCTTAACTAGTATGCTTTTTCTACCAACCCTTCCTAATCCAGCTAGGCCTACCCCATTAGGAAACTGATTTCCATTTCTTAGATCACATTCACTTTGAATTTTATGAAATGGTTCTTCTGCTACCCTTGCATTAAAATCTCCCATTAGCATGAAATCTGTTTGTGTAAATCTGTTTGTGAATTTGGAGCTTCTACATATGTTCCTGATTTAGTGTAAATCATACATGGTTTATAAAGAAACTGGCTTTTCATTATTAGGTATAATACTACATACCTGAAGTCCCTTGTTGCATGGTTTGATAGGTGGATTTAAAGGAATGAATTCTCCTATACTACTATTGGTTTCCATATAGTTGATTTGAAATGGAACATAATAGTTGTCCTCACTTGCTTCACCCATGTAAGTGAACCATCTGGAAAATCAATAAATGTATTTTAAACTTTAAAACCAATATACAATGATAGCAGGTGGGCACTTTCTTCCTAATAACTGACAGAAACATGCTCTCCCATAATTTGTTCATTACAAAAACCATTTTCTTAGAGAATGAATAAAAATCTAATTTTTTGGGAACACACAACCATTAAATAAGCACCACTCAGCTTTTTCCTTGTATAGGTGATTTTAAATACATTTTACACCAAAATAATAAATGGTTTTATCACAATGTGAACACTTAAAAGAGCATTAGCAGGCAACAAAATAAAGGAAGTTTTCTGCTATGCTATTTTACTTCATAGGGAAGAGGAAATGTGTAAGTAAACAAAGCTTCCTAGTTACATAGCCAAAGGAGTATACTGTTTCTTAATAATTTAAATGTTAAAATATCACTAAGTTATTTATGGATACAACTGAACTTCCAATCACCAAATGCTTTGTCTCTGTTTATTTTGGCCCAACTTTGCATTTGTTTATTTTCAGGGTGAAGTGTCCCAAAAATTAGTCCAAAAAGCTAATTAAAGAATTCACACTTACAATAAATCAGTGCTTCAACAAGGAGGCACATGAGAAAATTGTGAATATGGACCTAAACTGTCTCAATCAATGGAGCATTTTAGAATAATTACTACCATAACATACCACCACCACTGCTGCCACCTAATGACAGGGTAACAGCAGCACAGTGGTGCTCATGAACACTATTACAGAAAAACCCACTGTTACATTTCCAAATTTACATGTTCCTGTAGTTTACATAATTTTCTACTGATACCACCTTTTATTCTACAACACATGGAGTCCCCACCATTAACAACCAGTAGGCCAATGTATTTCCTGTCATTTGTTTTTTCTCAGTTGGCAACATTAATTTTCGAATCTATTTCCTCTGGTTAAAATAAGCTTCTGTGGAAATCTTAGTGCATTTCTGTTACTAGATGGCATTAATTTTTATGGAAAGATAACTTGCACATGGCCATACAAGTTGTAGCACTGACCAGTTGTGTTTGCAAACCAACTAAATGATTACACATCACACATTCATTCTGTTGTGTGATTCAACACTGGGACTGTAGCAACACCAGTGGTAATTATTTTTATGCTGGTGCAGGATTCATGGTGGTAACACAGAGAGAAAAAAAAACATTTCCATGCAAGAAAAGACAAATTCTGTAGCATGTAGGAACAAATGTTAATTTGTTAAGTGGAAGTTACTGAAACAAACATATCGGATCATAAGGGTCAATATTGCACATCATGAAGAGGAAAACAAAAGAGCATGATAAATTTGTCTATCGCAGAATCTATTATGAATCTTGGTTTCCAGCACCAATCACACATTTAAATAAAGTAACATGGGGGAAATACAAAATGCAGAAACAGTAGATAAATGTCTAGATTTTCAAAACATTTTAAACTTTCATATCGATGTTCTTTTTCCATATAAAAAATGTAAAATCGTTGACCATCAGTTAGATAAATTAGGTTGGATTACAAAAGGCATAGCCATTTCCAAAAAAAAAAAGCTTCGAGTACTAACAGATATGGAAAGAACCTCAAATTGTCCAAATTTAAAAAAATTATGTTAAAAAGTACAGACAAATTTACATGGATGTAGTAAAAAAAAAGCAAAACTGTTGTATAACAACAAAGTCATTGCAAACTCCAAAAATAAGGCCAAAGCAGCTTGGGGCTTAGTTAATAAAGTTAGGGGTAATTCTACAAAATCAGTAGGCATCATGCATATAAACTCAAGAGGGAAAACTATTGGAGGATCCAAAAGAAATAGCTGAATGTTTCAACCTATACTATACAAATATGATAAGTAGCTCAGTAAAAAATATACAACAAAGAAATCTAAGCGAATTTAGGAGTAAATTTAATAACACAAACATACTATTTTTAAGAGCTACAGACAAAAATGAATTAGCTAAAATAATTGATCCATTAAATCCAGGTATGTCTACGGGATTGGATAATATAACAAGTAACATTCTGAAAAAATGTAAAAATATTATACTAGAACCATTATTAGATATAGTTAATTCCTCTTTGGCAGAAGGTACCTTCCCTTCTTGCTTAAAGAAAGGTAAAATAATACCATTGTATAAAAAGGGTAATCCTGGAGACACAAACAATTAGCACCCCATTACCATCACATCTGCATTATTGAAAATCTTAGAGAAAGTGTTCCTAAATAGACTAATAAATTTTATTAATAAACATAAATTACTAATTGATGTACAATATGGTTTTCAAAGAAATAAGTCAACAAAGGATGCAATAACGAAGACATTAAATAGTGTTTGTTAATAAACTAAATAATAGAGAGAGAGTCGTAGGACTTTTCCTTGAACTCTCTACGGCATTCAATTGTGTCGATCAACAGTTATTACTAAGTAAGTTAGAGCTAGAGGCATTGCTAGTAAACGGATAGTAATTTTTTTATAGATAGAAAGCAAAGAACAGAAATCAGAACACTCAGTAGGAAGGGTAACATAGAATCTCATATGTCCTCTTTACACCACCAAGTATGGAGTACCGCAAAGTTCAATTCTTGGACCTACATTATTTTTATTATATATAAACAATTTAAATGATCATCTTAAAATACAGGGTATTGAAGTCACACTTTATGCTGATGATACCACTATTCTCGTTTTAGCAGAAACTATGCAGCAACTTTATAACAAATGTAAGCAGGTACTACTAAACCTGGAAAATTATTTTCACATCCATCAGTCCAAATGTCAGCAAGACAAACTATTTACTATTTGGACTAAATAGAAATAATCACAGCAGTGAAGGTTTAAAACTGGTTTATAGTAGTCAAACTATATCCAGAGTTCAAAATACAAAGCTTTTAGGCATTCTCTAGTTCTAGTTTGAGAAGGGGTGGGTTTTATGCCCAAGCACTGCGACCTTAAGATCTATTGCGCATCCCCCCTTTCATCAGTTAAGTAGTCTGTTGCTCGATATGAACTTAACCAGACTGCTAACTGAGGCTTTCGATAGTTCATCTATCTTTGGAAAGTGACTGCCAAAAATACTTGCTCTTTGACTCGCAAGAGCAGGGCAATCACATAGTAGATGAGTAACAGTCTCATCTCCTTCTAGACATCTACTACAGATAGGGTTGTTAAACAATCCCATTCTGTATAGATTAAACTTTAGGGCACAGTGTCCTGTAATGAATCCTGTTGCCCATGCAAGTCTTCTTCTACTAAGACCGCGCAAGTATTTTGCCCGGCTGTTATCCAGGTCTGTAATGAACAACTTGGAATGTCTGCAACCCTCAATGGAGTTCCAGTAGTTCTTGTGTTCTGCTTGAGCCCAGCACTTAATAGCCTGTTTCACTGGTCTGTAGGACACTCCCAATACAGGCTCCGGACCAAAAAATGGGATTTCACTGCCAATCTTGGCTGCTTCATCTGCTTTCTCATTGCCTGGTATACCTATATGTCCTGGCACCCACATAAGTTGAACCTTATTGTGTTCAGCCAGTGCCATTAAGGATTCCCGGCATTCTGAGACGAGCTTTGATTTTATTGATGGTGATTCAAGTGCTTTAAGAGCAGCTTGACTGTCTGAGAGGATAAGAACACTTCTATTCTTATATCTCCTTTTAATGCTTTCCATGACACTGGCTAGGATTGCATAAACCTCAGCCGAAAACTGTAGCTAAGGTACCAAGACTATAAGAAATCTTGGTACCATTACCGTAAAGCCCAGCCCCCGTTCCCGATTTGGTTCTAGAACCATCAGTATACCAGATTGGGCCTTTGTTATTATGAGGTTTTACCAGTCTTTCCCATTCACTCCGCTGTGGATAGGATACCGTAAATTTCAAATCAAACTTGAATCTTGTTTCAAGAATGTCAGTCCCCATGTTGAGTATCTGTTGTACATTCTTATCCCAAGGAAGCTTGAGATGATTAATATGTCCAGTGTTAGACACTTTGGTTTGGCGACAAATACGGTGATACGCGATCATGGCTTCTGCCTTCATCCATAAGTGGAGAGGTGTGAGCCCAATCAGCATCTCCATAGCCGCAGTTGGAGTAGTTTTGAAGGCTCCCATAATTGAAATGCAGAAGGTCCTCTGTAATTTACAGAGTTCCTTTCTGCACACCTTTAAATTAACTCTAGGCCACCACATCAGTGCGGCATAAGAGAATATAGGTCTCACCATAGCAGTGTATATCCAATACACTATGCTAGGTTTCAGACCCCATGTCTTGCCAAGCATACCTCTACATGTCCAAAAGACTCTGTAGGCTTTGGTAATACATAATTCCATATGATGTTTCCAAGTTAATTTCTTGTCTAAAACAAGCCCAAGATATTTAACTTGTGTTGAATAGGGCACTACCTCACCAAAGAGAGAGAGTCTGGTTAAATCAGGCCCCCTTCTCCTGGTGAAGGGTACCACTACTGTTTTGCTTGGATTAACAGTTAGATTATTCATCTTGCACCAAGCTTCCACTTTCTCAAGCGCCATTAGTAGCACTTGAGAAACTGTGTGAGGAAATTTACCTCTTATGATTATTGCAATATCATCTGCAAAACCTACTGTGAAGTAACCATCACTATTGAGTGCGCAAAGAATTTTAGGCATTTATATTGACAATAATCTTTCATGTCAAAACCATATTAGTGCAATTCATTCTAAACTTAATAAGACCATATTTTTGCTATATCAACTCATCAACATGTTACCTCTACAAATGGTTTGTACAGTGTACTTAGCATTATTTCACTCACATTTAGAATACGGGGCAATGTTATGGGGATCTTTATCAAAAACATACATGCAGATCTTTCTACTACAGAAAAGAGCAGCAAGAGTTCTAGGCAGAATAAATATTTATGAATCTTGTAGACCGTACTTTAAACAGTTTAAAATTCTACCACTATTTTGTATATATGTAAATTATGTTATTGTGTATGCTAAAAACTCTATGAAACCCCTCAATTAAACAAAGATGTGCACAGACATTTTACTTGAAGTCAAAATGACTTTTTCATGAATTCATACAGGGGTACTTTTGGAAATAAAAATATCATCCATGCAGGTTCTAAATTCTTTAACTCACTGCCAACGGATTTAAAGAGAATATATGATATAAATCATTTTAAAAAGGCACTCAAAAAGCATTTATTATTGCACTGCTTTTATAACTCACAAGAGTTTTTAAATCACAGCACAGATATTCTTTAATATGCTAACTTGGTTGCATCTATATCCTATACTCTTGTTATTCTTGTGTGTTAATAATTATAAATTGTATAAGTAATAAGCGTTCTGTGTATATAATTTATTTTTACCATTGGCATTGTACAAGTTATGATGGCTATTATTAGCTTGTATATATTAATATTATTATTATTATTATTATTATTATTGTATTATTGTAATTAACATTTTGACATGATCTACAATAACACTGTTTTACTTTGTGTATTGTATGATTGAAAATAAAAAAAATAGAAAAAGAGACACTGTCTTGACCTTGAATACTACAGTAAAAAAGAGAGCATTGTACTTCATGCGAAACAAAATTATGTCAAAATAAGAAAGAAAAGAAGAAGAAAAAGAGAAATACATGTGCACATGAAACTTGTGGTGGAATAGTTTGTTTCTACAAGAGCCAAGAGCAGCACGAATTCCAGTTGATGGTGCCATACTCCAACTGAAAGCCCTTCAGTCTGCTGTGAGATTGGGGCACTACCAACTTTATTGCCTCTAATGAACAGATTGATCAATTGGTTCATGAATTGTCACAATATAGTGTATAATCAACAGTGTGAAGAAAGTACAAGCATCAACATGGAAACTGTAAACCAGGAGTGGAAAAAGGAAACAGAAACTCTATTGCCTATTTTTTCAAGGTTATGTATCAAAGAATACTTTTAATGCTGATAAAACTGGTCTGTTTTATAGCATTCTGCCAAGCAACACTTTGCATTTTAGGGGGATGTATCATAGTACAAAACTCAGCAAGCAGAGGTTAACTTCTGCTTATGGTCAATGCAGATGGATCAGAAAAACTACAACCCAACCTCAAATGGTAAATTCAAGAAACCCAAGGTATCAAGAAATTGAAAAATCTGCTTACTAAGCATGATTCTAATACCACAGCATGGATGACCTATAGCATCTTCACATCCACTTTGCATGCTCTGGATGCTAAAACTGAGGCAAAAAATCTGAAATACTATTATTGTTCGATGTCCTGCACACCCTGAAGATCTGCAGCTCAAACACATCAAACTATTGTCACCCCAAACTGTACAAGTCAGCTTCAACCACTGGACCTGGGCATCATTCACATCCTTAAATGGACATATCAGTAGATCCTAGTAAAAATACCTTTCTTTATACACAACAGAGGTATTGAACTTCTAGATCTAAACTCAAAGAATGAGGTTGACTTTCTTATGGGCTACAAAAACTGCCTAGGCATTTGCACATAATTGGACAAGCCCCTTTATGGAGGAAATGTAGAAAGAAATATGAAACCTCCCAGCATATACTATGCAACTACAACGGTTTTGCCATGCATAAATATATATCCTTAAGCTCCTTTTTCTTGGAACTTGAGAATATAAGGGCAAACATTAAGGATGTAGCCCATTTTGGGACTAAGATTTGTTTGAGGCCCAGATTAAGAGACACAAATTACTCAATGAGCCTATGTACAGGCTTCTATTAAGGTACCTACCACTTATTTCACCATCACTGCCACCACCCTACCATTTTATAAAAGAAGAGATGTCAGAGCCCAAAGGAGATGGACGAGCCTTTCTCATTTCCAGAATATGTCTATGTGGAATGCTAATGTGATAACATCAGCGGTGCCAACAGTAGAAGACATGTTTCAAGACATGTTTCCAGCCACTTTTGAAGTCGGTGAAGATTGTAACCAGGAACACAAAATAGCTACCAGCAAAGAAGCTGCAGGTACAAGAAACTGATTCAGGTGAGAATGGGGCATTTAATGCTTTATATGCTGTAGAGAGGTAGGTGTAACTGATACAAATGCACAGGAAGCACATATAGTCAACCATATCGAAGTTTTTTAAATAGGTAATGTAACTGCATAGGTGTTGATTTCTTTTCATTTGTTAAGTTTAACAAATATTGTCATGTGTAGCATTAGAATTAAATTAGTAGCAATTAATTAGTTTTTTAACTTCTTTTTATTTATATGATATACAGGATGGACCATTTAAGTTGAGTGTACAAAATTCCAAAACCAAGCATTGTAGAAAGAAATGTCTTGAATAAAAGTTGCTCAATATTATGGGGGAAAGTAAATGTCATTAGTCGTGTTTTATTTGGAAGACATTATGGCAGTCATTTTAGAGTCAATTTAATTTGATCCTAATTGTAGGTTCCCATTTAACAAAATTAAATTGACTCTAAAATGACTGCCATAATGTCTTCCAAATAAAACACGACTAATGACATTTACTTTCCCCCATAATATTGAGCAACTTTTATTCAAGACATTTCTTTCTACAATGCTTGGTTTTGGAGATATTGTACAGTTTCAACTTAAATGGTCCACCCAGTATATGTATCATACACACATCTTTGCATCAGGCCATTGAAAAGAGTAAAAAGCAGTTTTACTTTATTAACTATTATTTATTATTATTATTATTATTATTATTATTATTGTTATTGCATTTAATGGATTTATATCATATATTTTGGAGATGCAAACTTCCTTGCCAAATATTCAATTACTCCTAGTGCACATTTCCAAATACATAAACTCCCGATTATTCATGCATGGATTATCCAGTTTGCAGGTTATTTGTGCAACATGCCATCATCTCCTTCCCCCTTTCTTCCTTGCACACAAAGTAAATCTTTTTCTCCCAGTTATGAACTGGGCTTCTTGTGAGTCGAGTTGTTAAAAGTGCACACATGCGACAATGTGTAGAGTACCGTTATAATTCAATTGTTGTTTTGGTTTCAGTGTTAATTCCTCACCATGGCACAAAAACTTTAAAAACTGCTTTAACAGTAAAGCAGAAATTAGAATTGAAAACTTTGAAAAAAGGGGAGCCTGCTGCTAAACTGGCAGCAGATTACAGAATAGGAGTACAAACTGTAAGTGATATTAAGAAAAACAAGGCAAAGCTGGAGGAATCTGTTCAGAGTATGACAGCAGCAAACATAAGACTAAGTCTCAGTGCTTGAAGTGGGCCGGTATGAACCAGGTACACATCCGAAAGCTAGGAAACAAACCGTTATGGCATACTGTTTATAGAAATTCCTATAATGTTATTTATCTTATTCCTTTACTGGTCATCCAGATCGTGAGCACTGTAATACTGAATCTAAAAACCGTTACCGCAACAGTAAAGAACAGAATCAGTTTGCAGGATTGGCTAACAAATTCAGTTGTCATAATTTTATCAAACTACTAGGACTTACACATGATGTTCTGCTTGAATTGAAACATCTGTTAGAAGAACTACAAATGCATCATTGCACCATAAAACAATGTAGGTGAAAATATAAACCTGTATTTAAATAGAACTGAAAGTTTGAAATCTTTACTAGGTGACCATGAGGCAGAAGTTATTAAATGTATTTAAAGCAGTGCAATGAAATGTGTTTCAAAAGTGTGAAAAATAATAGCAAGGCTAGCTTTCCAGCTGTTGACAGAGGTAGGTTTATAGAGTGCATTGTACACAATATGAAAATGAGAATTATGAAGACGATGCAAATCAGCAGTTAATTCAACAAATTGACTCAGTTTTTAGTGTGTGTATTTTTTTTTTTTTTTTTTTTTTTTTTTTGTATGATGATACCTATTAGGCGAGGTGAAAGATAAGTACAAAAACTCGCTTCTAGATTTGGATTTAATTCCCAGGATATTTTAAGAGATTTTGTTCACTACAAGGCAACAGGAAAGAGGGTTGAGAGTGAGAAATTAAAGAAGTGTTTCACCCTATACACACCATACCAATAAACAATGCTGATAGTGAACGTGGTTTTAGTAAAATGAATATAATTATGTCTGATCTTCAAAACTCACTTAAAATTACTACCATTTTCAATCTAATGTTTGTGTCTTTAATTGGACCGCCTGTCCCTATGTGTAAATTTGAACCTTATGTTAAGTCATGGATGTCAAAGTGGATGCAGCGCAGACTGTACAACATGTCCAAGATGTGAAAGGAAGAAAATTGGTATATGAAGCTGTGGGCACTCTTGTGAGTTGCAGATAATATTAACTGTAAGGTTCTTGGGCTTTACATAAACTTATATGGAATAAATAATTTTATATTCATGTAATCAGTAAAGTTGCATGATAAGGGGTTAATTATTCTATTTGAATGGCTTTTTTTTTTCATAGCCTACTGTATACATTCTATTTCATTATGGCATTAGCTTTTACTAACTGATTATTGATTCTCTTAAAATTTCGCCACCACTCTAATTACTCATATTAAGTTTCATACCGGCACCTCCTCTATGCCACTTTAACCCTCCGTCAGGCGCGCGCTTTGGTAGAACGCCATTAGTCGTGTGGGGCCTAGTAGACCTGTGCTATATTTTTGTTGTTAGTGTTTGTATTTTTGTTTTCTTTTGTTTATTTTCTTTTTTTCTCTGTTTTTACCTTTATTTAGATTAAGCGTACAAGGCTTTCATTAATAGGTATTATCTTACAACATAAAAATACAAGCTAAAATATGAGTACATATACATTATAAATTGTATTACAGTAAGTATAAAGAAATACATTGCCATTTCCAGATATACATACAACTTGTAATTTCAAATGTTCAGTTACTCAGAATCATATACTATTTCACCCGTGTTTTCCCCGACTAAGCAACTATCGCAAATAATTTTAGCATGTTTGCTCAAACACAGGGGGGTGTTGCATTTCCCACATGCATATTTAGTTTTGCAGTTCATTTTGTCTTTGTTGCTGGGTTCACATCATTTCCTTTTCAATGTCCATAGTGGTGTATTTGACAATTCTATTACGTCGGATTCTTCAGGTTTATATTTTGTCAAAAGTCCTTTCAAATCATCGGATAGATTTGATGCTGTTGCTCTCCTTTGTAGCTGTTGCAACAGTAAAGCTAAAGATAGTGATTTCAAATACTCCTGCCTTGTGGAATATTTATTTTGGTTTCCAAGGAAGATAACCCTAGAATTAATACTTGCAATGTTCAAGATATGGTCAAAAATTACCATGGGCCACCTTCTCGTTGTTCTGGCTACATTGTATGTAGCACACAATTTATCTACTGCATCAACTCCACATTTAGTGTCGTCGTAATGCAGGATTATTTCAGGCTTTTTCTCAGCACCTTCTGATAACTGTGTGGATGAAACATGTAGACTTGAGAGCAAAACTACTGTTTTACCCTTTTTTGAAACATATGAAACAAGTGTTTCATTTTTTGTGAAGCCAAATATGCTTTCCTACTGTCTGCGATCTTTTGGAGAAGTGAAATTAGTGGGTAACTCTTTTTTGTTCTTTCGCACTGTACCAACGAAAGAAAGTTGTCTTTTGTGCAGTTCATTCACCAGCGATACACTGGTAAACCAATTATCTGCAGTAACATTTCGTCCAGTGCCAGAGATTGGTTCAGTTAGTCTCAGCAGTACAGCCTCTGCTGAGTTAGTTTGCAAATATGGTCCGTCCGGCTGCTGTCCACAATAAATCTCCATGTTAGTTGTATAAAACAGTTTTGCATCACTCAAACAGAATATCTTTATGCCATACTTGTTTGGCTTGGATGGTATATATTGTCTAAAAGCACATCGACCACGAAACGCTGGCAACTGTTCGTCGACAGTGACATTTTGTACAAGAGAAACTGTTCTGACAGTTGTTCAGAAACAATGTAAACATTTCTCTAACAACAGCCAATTTATCCAATCTTCGTCGCTCCAGTCTTGAGCTTTTGTCATCAAAGCGAATACAGCGTATTAGAAAACTGAATCGTTTTTCGGACATAGCCATTCGGAATAGAGGAATTCCAAGATCGGTTCTCCAAAACTCGTGAATATTCTGGCGTCCACCACGAAAAATTCCTGCCAGGTACAATAAGCCTAGGAAAGCTTTTATTTCTATTACATCTGTAGGTCTGCTGTCTCTTTCACAATCAAATTTGTGCTCCACACTGCTAATTTAAGTATTTGAGCTTTCAACAATCAAATCAACTAACTATATCTTCGGTAACAAAACGGTTCCAACAATCAATTTCCATTTTCGCATTTTTGGCAGCTCCTACCACACCAGGAAGTTTGGTCAATATATTGTGAGCCCTTGTCTGAGTTATTTTCAAAGGTGTTTTTTTTTTTCTTTTTTTTTTTTCATTTTGTTCCATCTCTTCCTGTGAATAACAACAGAATGTATTGTCAATAATAATAAGAAGAAGAAAAAGAATTATTATGATACGCATATGATGTTACCTATAAAATACATGTTATCACACAAGCTGCTTTCATCATCTTCCTCATCTTCATGATCAGTTTCTGAATCTAAAGATCTCGTTTCGAGTTTATCTTCTGAATCAGAGTCATCTTATTCATATAAGTTGTCATCCACGGGCAAGGCATCATCATCGCAAAGTAGGCGATGTACTTCTTCCAAATCATTCGGATTTTGTAGATCGTACCTTTTACTCATATTCATGACAAAGCAGTAACAGCTCCTTGCAATAGTAAAGCAATATTGCACAAAAGCTAATGAGAAACCAATCTGTCAACAATATGTAACGAGAGCAGGCGCGCAGGGCTTGGTTGACCTGTGCGACACGTAACTGCTGATTATTCATTCCTCCAGCCAAACAAATAAACAGATAAGGTTATCGCTGCAGTAAATAATCGCGCAAGGTGTAATGTTAGATGTCCTAGTCAGGCAATTGCATAGGTGCGTTTGTTCGAAAATTATAACATTTATATAATGCCAGGGGTCTCTCAGGCCCCTAGCGACTGACGGAGGGTTAAGCACTGCAAAGTCTTATGTTTGAGGAATTAAATGTTGCATTCCTACAATGATTCAAACAAAAATGGGAACAAGCAATTATCAGCAGTATAATGTGTGTATAGAAAGTCAAATTATTCCACTAGCCATTCAGTATTTTTTTTTCTTTTTTCTTTTTTAATGGCTCACAAGATTTAAGCAGTGGTGTCTTTTCACACCAAATTTCATGAATTTGTAAGAAGTTAAAATGTACAACCTGATCAAACATAGAATGCTGATGAGAGAGTTGAATTGGAAATGTCTACTGACAAAGATATTTGCCTTCAACAATGAAGTTAGTGCTCTTTGGACACTAATCATCCAAGGAGCAAATCACTGTATTATGCTGTGGCAATGTGATGGGTAAGCACTAGCTAAAATTACGTGTAATATGAAAAACTAAGAAAACCGCATTCTTTGCAGGGCAAAAGACCTTCCAGAACGCTACCACAATCATTGTGGAGCCTGGATGGACCACACTGGTTTCATAAGAAATTAGTGCTGGAATTTTAACACCAACTACAGGAGAGGATAGAACAGAAGGTATTTTTAGTATTGGATAATGTCCCTTCACATCCTCATAGTTACTAAAATGTTGTCCCCTAATGCTATGTTAGTTATACAGCCCATGGACCAAGGGGTAATATAGTCTCTTAAAACATTACCCAACAGCTCTCCTGAGAATGCTAATGTATGAAGATGGTAAAATCTGCATTCTGGAAAAAATTAACTATGCTGGATGTAATTCATGGCATATCTATTGCTTAGCAACAACTGAAATCACGGATGCTAATGAGATGGTGGCACAAAATACTGCCAGACTTAAATGAGAATGACTTTCAAGGCTTCACAGACCAAACTGTTCAAGTCTGCTTTCAAAAAGATGATTGCCAATATGCAAGGTTTTTAAGACGTCAATGAGGACAATATCTATGAGTGTTTGGACTGACTTTATGTGCACCCAGCACTGCAGATGAAGACATTGTGCGCGTTACTACAAACAATCCAGGTAGTGAAGGAGTCCACAAAGGAGAAAAAGATAATGAGTACTCTGTGACTGTGAGCCACAATATCACATTGCAATACTGAAACACACACTGCTGGAATATACTGAATGAGATATACTGACAATGAGCAAAATATGCAGTTCTGTTAGAAACAGCTTGAACGCTTCTTCTTCACAAACAAACATACACAGTATTTTTCAAAGTAAATCCTTTTTGTGGCTTTATTTAAAATGTGTTGTTAATAAATGTTTATTAAATTGTATTATTCATTGTTCTTCAATTTTTTGTACATGTTCTCCCCTTCATTAGCCTGAAAAATCAGTTGTTTACTGTATAAGGAATTCAATGAAATTAATTCCCTTTGCATCCATTTCTCAAATTAAGCACTGTAATTAATGAATAAAACTATATTGAATAGTAATTTCATTTTCAGCTAAGATTAAAAATATTATCTTGGTATGAGGTGCTTATGTTTTCTCAATGTTCTGATAGAAATATTTATTAAACCTCTCAAATCTATGCTATAAGAAAGCAACTTGCCTATCTGAAGCTGCAAGTCTGCACATTCAAGAATGAGCTCAACTGTGTACTTGTTACTTTAAGTCACTAGCAATAGGCCCTACCACACAGCGAGGGATACCACAGAAGTGCTTACACAGCTATCAGCACTGGCAAATGCATAAAATATTTTCCGACTGAAGGCAAGGATGCATGTGCACTTTACATGGCTAACCCTACCAGTGCAGACACTGCTGACCAATTTGCTCATTGGTTTTACACGTTCAGCATTATGTTTCAACATTATCCCTGTTGCCTTCAATAATTTTTCATTCTGGTCAGATTTTCAATCTTTAGTGCATTTTGTCTAAGAAGGCTTTTTTCTTGTCATTTTTGTAGGCTTGGGCTGAACCCAAAAACATAGTATTTTAATGTTTTATAGTGGAATTGGTTTTCTAGGTTTACACATACCAGTGGTATTATCATGGATCAGTATTATAGCAACCTTAATTGAAAAAGTGGAGTTTCTTTAAATCATAACAAATTACTTAGTTATTAATAATTTCAAATGCTCAGTTCCTCCTTTTTCCACTTTGCAAAAATAGCGTGCTGTGTATAAGAGTACTCATTTGGATGAACTATCCTGCTTGGTGCAACCAAATACCATAAAGTACCAATATAGGAAACTTAGACAAAATTTAACATCGAATGGCTGGTGACATGTGGTAGTATCACCATCTAGCACAGCGGTGTGGAGTAGATACATCAGCTGATTTAACTACAAGAAAATGTTGCTGAACACATGTCATCATTTCTATTAAAAGGAGGATAAAAACATAAATTTCAACAATTTATTTTCAATGAGGCTCACAAAAAAGGATGTAAGCCTTTATATTTCATGTGCAGATGCAGTTAACCTTTACAGGTTACACAACATATTTGTTTGTATTACCCATCATTTAGGCCTATATTACTTGCTAGTGGGAAGAGTATCAACTGTAATCATTGTAAGATACACTTTGAAACTAAATGTATGATCATTTTTATCTTTTGCGGTGCTCCAAATAAAATCTAAAATTGTTTTGCACCAAAAATATGAATATCAATAGCAGCCATGACATACGTCAGCCCTGTAAACCACTGTTTACTAAATTAAAGGCTATAGCTGTGTAGAATATATTTATATATAGATCACTAATTTACATCAGAATAAATATTAGCCAATATTCTTTCAGGACTGAACTCCATAATATTAACACAAGAAATAAGCATAAATTAGACTAGCTGAGATGCAACTGAACTCTTAGCTCAAACACTTGTTTTTATAATGGTATTAATATGTTCAACAAACTACCAAGATGCAGCAAGAGTTGTCCCAATTAATAGACAAAAAGTATGCATTCACAAATGGCTAGTAAACAGGCCATTTTACTCATTTAAAGAATTTATGGATAGTGCTATTGACATTATTTTATAATCTAAATCTATGTTGTAATAAATAATAATAATAATAATAATAATAATAATAATAATAATAATAATAATAATAATAACTAACCATTATTTAACTGTTTTTGTGATTTCATTTTGCAAGCGATTTATGGTTGTTTTTTGTTTGGTTACATAATTTTAACTGCCCCATGTATGGGAGCCAATTTGCGATGGTAAATTTATAATATTATTTCTGTATGTGTTTACTCAACGTGTTGAAGCCATCTTGTGACGTCATTCATTTGTTAGGTTTGCTAGCTCCATCTGGTGTTAGCAATTTGCGGCAGTATTAGTTTTTTTGTTTAAAAAAAATGCTACTGTTATTTTATTTAATTTTGGTTCTTTGTCCTCCGGCTAGCTATTATCCTTTTGGGTCAAGCACTTCTCTATATACAGGTTGTGTAAACGGAAAGGAATCTTTTATCCAAAGATAACACTGATGAAAGAAATTTGTTTTACACTTTTATTGTCGAACACGTTAACTATCACATTTACACATTGATCTTGACACTCGCCAAACTGAAACTGTTATAATAACTTCTTACTGATCACTTTTAATCCACGTACTTCAACCTTTTGTATAATTAACTTTAAAACACTTTAGATTTTTCATAATTCTGCTACGCGTAACTTGTGAATCTATAGCCGACGTGTAATATTTCTGCTGGACTGAAGGCGACGTGTATCATACAAAATATTTTCGACGAACTGACGGGAATGCGACGTGTAGTGTACAAAGAATTTCGATGAACTGACGGGGTCTACCTCTAACCTACTCTTTTTATACTCCTTCACCCAGATATGCCTAAAGATTATAACTGAACTGCAATTGGCTAATAAAACGCGCCAACATTAGCGTCTATTTTAATATCCAATGAAAATTATGAATACATATGCTCTAGGGAAATGTTCCAGAAGATTCTAAACGCGCCAACATTACGTAACTTCCTCGTTTCCAATAATGATAAACAGCTCACCCCCTCGCTGCATTATTGCACGCTATTATTGTCAGTTTCAGTAAGGCGGTATAAACTTCTTTTCAACAATAATTACAATCAATAAACATCTCAAATCAATGTCACATAAAAATGCATATTCATATTACAATCATTATTTACATTTAAGTAATTTGTGATACAAATTACTGCATCATATGCCCCACTAGAAACATAATTATAAATATTTACAACTTGTTTGGAAGTTTTATAATTGGGTTTTTAGTCTGCTAAATCTTGGAACACACGCTATCACTTTCACTTAACACTTCACACGTATTTAACACACGACATATGTTCTGTCTTAATCTCGCCACTATTTACTGGCTCTGGTCTAATGTGTTTAGACATTAATCTGACATCCCAAATTTTTTATAGCAAATACTGTACCCTGAATTATTTAGTTACTGTTACAAAATTATTTACTTTCTTATATTGTTGACAACAATTTGTGCATTTAAGAATTTTTGTAATTACTATACATATTTACTAAAATATTCACCCTCTACACAAATATATTTACATCTCTTAAATCTTAGACACTGTTTCACATGTTCTGTTTGCTACATAAATATTTTTTTTAATTATTTTTACCCAATTTTTTTTTTCTGAATTTATATTCACAATACTCTTGGAATTGTATTTACGTACTTTACTTTAATATCATATTAAGTTTCAATTTTTACATTCTTAATTTCAAATACTGTTACAGTTACAAATAAAATGTTATTTTCCTTTTAAACATTTAGTTATGTCCAAAATTTATTTCTCCTTTCTTATGACATACATACATAATTAACTCTCTTACGTTCCAATACATTGCTCTGCATTTCGTCTTTAACTACCCAGCATTTACTATTTATCATCTTTGTCTTCTGTTTCACCTTTATCGTCATTGTTGTCTGGTTTCAGCATCTCAATATGGAACTTTCCAATGCTTTTTCGAGTTGTTGGATTACATAACTCATATGTATTTGTTCCATATACTTCAACAACTTCATATGGTCCATGGTACTTGAGAAACATTCGCCAATAAAGTTTATTTGCTTTATCCGACAATTTCTTGGTTTTAACCAAAACTAAATCTCCTATTTTGATCCTCCATTCCTTTCTCTTCTTTTCTTCATGTTTAATTTTTCTTTTTATGGCCTTTTTCTTCATCCTCTCGAATGCTTTTCGGAACATCTCTTCTTCTGTTTGTGGTATCGAGTGCGCATCTGGAATGGCTTCTGGAATTTTCTTACACATTGTATTGATCTTCTTTCCCAACTTAAGTTCACATGGTTTGTATCCTGTCACATTGTTTACGGTTTCATTTAGTAGATTCTGAACGAAATTCACGTATCCATACCATTGGGTTTGTTTTCATTGACACAGCACCCTTAAATAATTTGAAATTTCCTTAATTTCCCTCTCCACTGGGTTGGAGTTCGGTCTGTATCTTGACGAAAAATATTGTTTAATGCCATTTTCTTTCAGTCCATCCATAAATTTTTTTCCTGTGAAGTACGAAGCATTATCGCTCAATACAGATTGGATAGGTCCTTCTTCTATCACATATGACTTGAGTAGTCTATTCAAACATGCTAAACCTGTAGGTTTTCTCAACGGGTAAATTCTTACATATTTGCTGAATATATCATAACAGACAAATATATATTTATTTCCAAATTGACTTGGAGGCATCGGACCATGAATATCGATACTAATTACGCATCTCGACTTATCCCTTATAACCGAATTAGTTTCAAATGCATATGCTGCATTTATTTGCTTTGCCTTCTGACACAGGTTGCAGCACGATATAAATTTTCGAACTTTCTGACGCAATTTGGATATGTATAAATTTTCTAAAATCATAGAAGTTGTCCGGTCCGTCCCTGAGTGTGCTAACCCTTCGTGAAAATTCTTAATTAGTTCCTTTTCCATGTTTTTCGGAACCATTACCTTCCAACTAGGCATTTCTTTTCCATGCTTCTTGTATAATGTCCCATCCCGAATTGCTACAATTTCTTTCTTTGCCTCCTCAATTAATGGTGCATTTTCTTTAAGTTCTAATAATTTTGCATTCTCATTTTGAATTTCCCCTATATTTTTCAATTTTCTAATCATTTCTTTGCTTAAAGGAATTTCAATTGTCAATATTTTGACTTCATTTCTATGCCTTTCAATGTTTTCGGGAATTTGTGGGTTGTAGTTCAATCTTGATAGCAAATCACTGAAGGTATTATTTTTGCCAGGAATGTGTATAATCTCAATATCGAATGCAGATATTGCATTAATGTATCTAGCAAGTTTTCCACTACATAATCTACACCGTTGTATGAAAGTTAAGCTGATGTGGTCTGAATATACTTTCACCTTTTGCTGATAAATATAGGTTTTAAAACGAATTAATGAGAAATATAGTGCTCCAATTTCTAGCTGAGTCACTGAAGAATTCCGCTCAATATTTGTAAGTCCTCTAGAAGCTGTACTAATGACGTGAAAGTCATTGTTGATGTCTCGCTGTCCTAAAATTCCGGCGTATCCTTGCATTGATGCGTCGACATAAATCTCATATTCCAAATCTTCTCTGGGCCTCTCGAGCAATATGGACTTAGCAAAGAGTTCTTTTACTCTCTCAAAACATTTCTGATGATCCTCTGTCCATTTCCACTTATTGTTCTTTCGGAGTAGCTGCCGCAGTGGTTCTATTTCAGCCGAATACCTTGGTACGAACTTACTCTGAAAGTTCAATACCCCTAAGAGACATCTAATTTGTTTTACGTTCCTTGGTGGTGGAATTTTCATTATTGCTTCTATTCTCTTCTGATCAGGTCTTATACCTCGTTCATCCACTACATAACCCAGAAAATTTATTTCCTTAACACAAAATTTTGATTTTAGTATGTTCACAGTCATACCATGTTGTTGCAGTTTATTTAACACATAATGGACATTATTCATGTGTTCTTCAAATGTTTGACTAATGATTAGGAAGTCGTCAATACACTTTATTAAAAAGTCATCTGCAGAATTTCCAAAGATACTGTGAATGGCTTTCAAAAATCCACTTCCTGAGTTTTTTAAACCAAAAGGATTTACACAAAAACGATACTGGATCCCCGAGTATTGAAATGAAGTGTAATCACGCACTTGTGGATCTAATTCCACTTGCCAATATGAAGCAGTGAGGTCAATGGATGCCAAGAAATCTCCCTCTTGAAAGTTTCGTAATTAATTGTTCAATTCCTTCACTTTGAAAATGATCAGGCTTCATATACTTGTTGACATATCTACCGTCTAAAGTTAATCTCAAACTACCATCTCGTTTAATACTCCAACAGATTGAATTTATGTATTGAGAATTACTTTGCTCAATAATCCCATTTTCTAACATGCTATTTATTAGTTGTCTAGCTTTGTCCCGAAGACTTATAGGTAAATTGTCATACTTGTGCCTATATGGTGGTATGTCTTCTACTTGAAATGTATGCTGATATACATTACATCTGCCTGGGATATTACTAAATACTGAACTATTGTTCATCAAAACATCATGAAGGATTTGTTTTTGCGTTATCATAATGTTATAAGCTTCTTCAAACTTGTGTATTATTTCCTCATTTCTCTTCTCTTTCCAGCTGTTGTCTGTCTCACTCACATGGTCGTCTTTTGTTTGGATTGTAAATTTCTCTACTTTCTCTGGCATTTCTGCTAGCTGTTAAAAATATGGCGTGGTGTTCCCTTCATATTCTGTGACTACCTGCTTTATCTGACTATTTCTATCGGTCTCTGTTATTTGCACAAAAAACTCTTGGTCACAAAGATTTTTCTCATCCTTTGTCATCTCAATCACAGAAACTTTCTCTTTTATAAAAGGTACCTTTATTTCTCTATCTTCTTTTGTTATTTTTAACTCTTCATGTTTAAAATCTATACTTGCTTCATATTCATGAAGGAAGTCACATCCTAAAATTATGTCACAAATCAGATGGTTTACAATTAGAAACATAACCTCAAAATTCTCTCTGCCGATAAGTATGTTAAGTAGAGCTTGTGTTTTTATGACCTGTGTCGTTCTTCCGATTGCAACACGACAAACTAAATTACTAGTAGGAAGAGCCATAATTTTGTTACCTTCATTAATCAAATTTATGTAAAATTTCTGTGAACAAATTGAAGCTGACGAACCAGAATCTATAGTTGCAATGATCTCTTTCTTCGCAATTTCCATCCTAACATGAGGTGACTCGAAATTTTCTCCCTTATCTTGTGTTGCTGCAATCTTATTACAGGGTGTGTGTGTAGGCATATTATTTGTATTGGTAATGGATACTGAATTATTAAAGACGTCCTGAGAACCTACTACACAGGAGTCTATTAACAGTTTTCCTGGTTATTTCCATGTTCACGTACGGGACTGCCATTCCTAACAGGAGCTAAATCTATCTCATTGTCGCTACCATTGTTTTGAGTTCCCCTTCCTCGAGTTCGAAATCCTCGATTTCTTAAATTATGTCCTCTTGGCACATAATTTTCTTGCCGTTCCTCAGATCTTTCCCGGTTATTGTTTTCCCTCCAGTGAGTGAAATTTCCCCTTTGTCTAATGTACCGCCTTCCATAATTTTGCCCTCTTTCTGGCAATCTTTCTGTCCTGACATAATTTATTTGTTCCTGTCGACCTGGTCTCCCATCTATCCTCGATCTTTCAAATTGTGGAACGTATGATTGATACCGTTGTCTGGTATTATTTTCATGACGCCTGTCTTGTCCTGTACTTTGCTGATAACTACCTTGGTAATTTCTTCTATCTCGCACATCTAAAAATCTATGTTCCCACTCTCGAGATATATCTTCTTCCTGTTGTTCCAAAGCTGTCATTAATTCTGTCATCTCATAGATGCTACGTGGTTTTGCAATTAATAAGTAATTTTGTATCCTTAAAGGATAATGCCTTGTGAGCAAGCTCACAAAATCTTCCTCATTGATTGGAGGTGACAAGTTCCTAACCTGACTTGCATGTTTCAGTAAGTAATCAGTCATTGATATTCCCTCTCGTGGATCAAATTGACCATGACTAAGCATTGCTCGAATTCTGTGCTGTACCGTAACATTCCAAAATCTGTTCATGAATAACCTCTTAAAGGATTCATATGAAATTTCACCCCCTGATACCATTTGTAACCAATCTAGAGTTTTCTGGTCCAAACATCTTTTGACAACTATCATTTTTAATTTGAAAATACTCTGATAAGTCTGCAATAAACTGTACTGGACTGGAGTTTTCATTAAATTTTGGAAGTGGAAAATCACTTAAGATATGATTATAATTTTGCAAATTCCCTACTCCCATATTTAAATTCTCTAGTGTTACTTGTGCACTCTGAGTTTCAGCATTAGCTATAGATGAAGCTGCCGCATCACTCACATTATTTGTCATACCTGACAAACTACCTCTATCATTATTTTGTACATCTGATACATTCACATCACATATATTTGCCCTTGAATTCAATTCTAACCTATTTACAGTACCTTGCAGATTTTCTATTGTCTGTTCCAATTTTTTATTATTCTCATTTTGAACAGCTTGGTGTTTGTTAATTTCAGAAGTTAGCTTTTGATTCAAATCTTCAGACAATTTATTTCTCTGTGTTTCTGACTCCTTCTGAATTTCAGATATTTCCCCTCTGAAATTAACTTGCACCTGAATTAAATCTGCATTTGTAGCCTCCATCATCTCTCTTAACTCATTTGAAATGCTACTCATTCGGCTACCTAATTCTGTACATTTTACATCAACATGTTCTATTTTATTATTAACCTCACTTTTTTGGTTTGATATTTCCCTGCTCATTTCTGACATTTTCTTTGAAACTTCACCTATTTCATTTGCTATCATTTCCTGATTTTCATTTCTCATTCTCATCATACTACTATCTAGCTCCATGAATTTCTTTTCAATTTCTTCCCTGTTTTGTTCTAAGCTTTTACCAATATCTTCCCTTAATTCCCTATGACTCTTTTGCATATCTTCCCTGTTTTGATCTATTTTCTTTTCTAATTTCTCATTATTTTTACCAATATCTTGAGTTAGTTTCTCTAATTTCTCATTATTCTTTTGCATATCTTCCCTCAATTCCCTACTATTCTTTTCCATATTCTCATTAGTCTTTTTCATATCTTCTCTCAATTCCCTACTCATATTTCTCAGCATTTCCATCATCATACTAGCATCAAAATTTACATTTCCTGCTATTCTATTCTCACTTTCTGCACTAACATTTCCTCCCTCAAATCCTACATTGTTTGAGCTATTTTCTGTAACCTGTATTGAATTACAGCTAACTGTTACACTATCCCCCTCCATAATTATTTCTTCTGTGTTATTAGTGGACATTGTTTTCTTTATCCTACCACTCCTCAAGTACATTTGAATGTTACAATTTTGTTTTCTAAAAAAAAATTACAATACTCTGACCTTTGTGATGCTGTCTGTTGCTGTTACTTTGATGTCCAGCTTCCTGCCCCTCTCTCCTAGGTTTGTATGTTGCTTCTGCGTCGTATCATGATGAATCTACGTCGTTTTGGTGTTCCGTATTTGAATTCCCCTCTTGCCTTTTAATCTCGGAATTACGATGTCCAATCATCCGCGTAGTCTGTCGTTCCTATAGTTGTTTCTGGAATCTGCATCTTGTAGTTCAGTTCACTGCTCTATTCACTCCACGTCCTGATTCCTTCTCTCCTTCCTGGTTATTTCACTCCTTTCCTGGTCACTCTGTCCCACGTTGGGCGCCAATTTGCGAGCGATTTATGGTTGTTTTTTGTTTGGTTACATAATTTTAACTGCCCCACGTATGGGAGCCAATTTGCGATGGTAAATTTATAATATTATTTGTGTATGTGTTTACTCAACGTGTTGAAGCCATCTTGTGACGTCATTCATTTGTTAGGTTTGCTAGCTCCATCTGGTGTTAGCAATTTGCGGCAGTATTAGTTTTTTTGTTTAAAAAAAATGCTACTGTTATTTTATTTAATTTTGGTTCTTTGTCCTCCGGCTAGCTATTATCCTTTTGGGTCAAGCACTTCTCTATATACAGGTTGTGTAAACGGAAAGGAATCTTTTATCCAAAGATAACACTGATGAAAGAAATTTGTTTTACACTTTTATTGTCGAAAACGTTAACTATCACATTTACACATATCACATTTACACATTGATCTTGACACTCGCCAAACTGAAACTGTTATAATAACTTCTTACTGATCACTTTTAATCCACGTACTTCAACCTTTTGTATAATTAACTTTAAAACACTTTAGATTTTTCATAATTCTGCTACGCGTAACTTGTGAATCTATAGCCGACGTGTAATATTTCTGCTGGACTGAAGGCGACGTGTATCATACAAAATATTTTCAACGAACTGACGGGAATGCGACGTGTAATGTAGAAAGAATTTCGATGAACTGACGGGGTCTACCTCTAACCTACTCTTTTTATACTCCTTCACCCAGATAAGCCTAAAGATTATAACTGAACTGCAATTGGCTAATAAAACGCGCCAACATTAGCGTCTATTTTAATATCCAATGAAAATTATGAATACATATGCTCTAGGGAAATGTTCCAGAAGATTCTAAACGCGCCAACATTACGTAACTTCCTCGTTTCCAATAATGATAAACAGCTCACCCCCTCGCTGCATTATTGCACGCTATTATTGTCAGTTTCAGTAAGGCGGTATAAACTTCTTTTCAACAATAATTACAATCAATAAACATCTCAAATCAATGTCACATAAAAATGCATATTCATATTACAATCATTATTTACATTTAAGTAATTTGTGATACAAATTACTGCATCAATTTGTGAATGTATTCTGGTCTGACAAATTATTATTATCATTATTATTTATCATCATCATCATCATCATTTCAGAGAAAAGCTTATTGTGAACCAGAGAATCTGTTACATAGCTTAGAAAAGCTGAAACTGAATGTGTGCGCCATTCAAACCATGCTTAAAACACGAGACTTTAGGTTTTACTTTCCTGTGCTCCTCAGCAGTCTGAATTAAATATTGCTAGATCTTCATCCTAATCATTTTGGAATGTAGCAGAATGCAAAGAAAAAACCATTTGCAACTTGCATTTTGCAATTATCTCTAAGCTATAAAAAATATTGCAGGCAAAAGTATAATTTGTCTATAATCATACAAAATATTTATTTGAACAAACAGCTGCAATTTTCCATATCGTACTTAATTGGAAATATTATTGTAAATTACGTTAAAGATGTACCACTTCTGTAAAACATTCAAGCACTGTCTCAGATACATGCACTAATTGAGTTTGTGGTGAACCACTCATTTTCTTTTATGTACAACTGTCAGCAACTATACCAGACAGTAATAATTAAGAAAATATTTGAAAAAAAAAAAACTTAATGAAGGTAAAAAATACTATTTTACAGCAAAAAAATTAGCCACAAATAGCAAATGATTAGTGCTTCACAACACATTCTAATAATTATTACTGCATATTATAGGCCACAAATTCTGCAGGATTAATTTCCCTGCATAAAGTAAATTTCTTATTTTGAGAATCACGAAAGAGGTCCTGGTTGTTTCCCATTAATAAACACCTTTATTAGCCATATACTTTCTCTTTCATATAAAAATTAAACTTCACAACATAAACGTAGTTCAAATGAGTCTAGAAATGGATTGCTGGTGGACAGTGAAGTTGAATCAGTGAAACAAAATGGACTGAAAGAATGATGGAACCTATATAACTTACCTGGTAACTGGTTTTGAGTTCCCATTAGTTTTGAATAGATATATTTTCTTTAGTTTTGTTGTTCAGAAGAGGCTGTTTCAGCTTGGGTGTGCGCCAGAGAGCAGTGGAGTACTCCTGACTCACAGGAGTCTGCCTGCAGCATGCAATATAGCTCGGCATTGCAGGCAAGCTGTCGTCATGGCTGAATGAAGGTTTAGAATGAAGTGGCAGGAGCCCAAGCACTTGTGCTATGACCTTCGCCCAGTGACATACTGACTATCATATTCCCCCTCCAGCTGTGCTCTGAGCATGTTGCTGTGTATGCGTGAATACTCTGACTCAGCCTGGTTAAGAATTTGTTTTGAGATATACATTGTTCTAGCTCCAGCAACCACTGAAATGAGTTTCTGAGTACAAAAAATAAATATTTTGATCCTCAAATGTCCATAGCACTCTATGATATGCAATAAACACAATTTCAAAAATAGAAACAACCACATGCTATAATTAGCATATTATTTAAGACATGATAAAAGCTGTTTGAATACATGAAAGGAGAAAGAAACTGCATTTCTTTGTCATCTACAGTTCCATCAATAACGTGCCCCATACACTTTACTATCCTTAAAGGAAATAATTGCTTAAAACTCCAAAACAGCAAACCTGAACACCTAAGCAGCTGATACAAAAATTCCTTACTGTTGCACTAGGAGTGCTAGTGTTTCCTGTCAATGCTTTTTAGGCTAAGTTTCTGTATTCGGCTGCATGGTATTTGCCACAACTAAGGAAAAGAAGCAGGTCATTCACCCCAGCCAGCAAACTTTGCCTTCAAATATGCTTTACCAAACACTTCAATGAACATATGTACTGCTGGTAGCATATAGAGCAAATTTAATTTTTTTCCAATCTAGTCTCCCATCTCAAACATTTCTAGACACTTATCAGCCTTATAGCTTTCAATCAGTAGTTTTTTCATCCGTACAGTAACCATAGATTAGCCATAGATGTTAGTAGTCTGACTTAAATTTGTCCTTAATATAAACACACACATTTCAAGTATTATAATAAAGTTTCTAATTTTTGAAGATAGCAAAGATTCAAAGATGAAAATGAATGGAAACGACAAAGACAATATTTTCTCCACTTACTTTTTTGCTGAACAACGGCTGGCTCCCCATGATCCACACATGAGGTCAAGTGCCAGAAGGTTTGTTGATGGCACTGATACTTGTTTGCATGAATCATAAGTACCATTCAAATAGGCATCGCCAATGTACAAATCAATGGCTGAGATGAATGTTTTCCCTGTCTCTGCAGGTTTAAAAGAAACCATTCATTAAATGAACATACAAATATATTTAAAATAATGTTATTAAATGCTTTGTTACTTGCCATTTCTTGTTTATTTCTTACAATGGCACACCATACCTATTTTTGACCATCATTGGTAACAAACTACTAGCAGAACTGTTCAAGAAAACATAATTCAGTTTCGCAATTTAAAATAAATGCTCACCTTCATTAACTTTTGTAGCATTAACAGCCATAAACCTGCTTTGATCTGGTGCACATGTAAACTCACATATGTGCCTCACCAAATTTCTAATGCACGATGGACAACGCTTCAGCAGGTTTTCTGCTAACGGAATACTTGCATCCATGGTCTTCAACTGTGCTATATCACAGCAGGTTTGCACTTCCTTTATACCTAAGCGGAAAATGAAAATGGCAAGAAATGAGAAACCTTCAGTCACACCAACAGAGAAAAATTGAAATATCTTGCACACAACTGGCAGGTCTATATTCAGAATATCTCCTATAGTCTCCATAGCCATATTAAGAGCTGGAACATAAAACGAGGCATAAAAAAATTTGGTTTACAAACACAATTTATAGATTTACCATCAGCAGGCCCCAGATTTTGATGACCTAAAAAAGACCTATAAAATCACCTTAAATATCTCCCTCCCCCCCCTCTCTCTCTCTCTCACACACACAGAGACAGACACACACGCACGCGCGCGCACGCACACGCACACACACAGAATAACAAAAAAATTACCTAAAACTGAGATTTGTTTCATTCATCGAGTTCGATTCTAGAAGCTTAGAATCTGTATAACTCTGGAAAAATTACTTTGCTCGTTTGCTCGTGATTGTAGCGAAATGTAATGGTCTATCTGTGGGAAGATGGAAAGGAAGAATTGAAAAGGGAATGAAAACATGAAATAATGTATATACATACATTTAACTAAATAAGAGGGGAAATCTTCTACGTTACCTTTTAAGCTTTTACTTTTAAGTATTGTGATTATAGATACTGTGCTAGCTTTGGTGTAATGGATGGTGGTAGGAGTGGGGTGGTGGTGGTGGTGGTGGTGGTGGTTGGCTTTGAATGGAAACGTCTGTTGGAATGAGCGTGTGAGCATACTTCTCTTAGTGATGCAGTGTAACAAACTTCAACTCTCTTTATTTTAAAATACTTCTCTTGTTGATGTGACATCATATACAGATAGCCATGGAACAAGTTTAAACATGTTTGATAAGAGTCAGACAACATGTCTCTGGGTGTGACGTCATAGACATCCTGATTCTGGGTGTGAGGTTATATGGCGGAGGTTAATACGCGCAGAGCGATCATATACAGACAGTTATGTAGCGAGTTTATGATTGATCTAAAAGGTCTGTGCTCCCTCTATAAATAGGGTGATCTCGGACATTGGGCTTCATTGTGCTAATTAGTCTTGAGGTGTTAATATCGTGCCCTCTCCAAGAATAATCAGCTTTCTAAAGTGTTATCAAGGTGAAGATGTCTACATTTCCCTTGAAGAAGGATTAATACGTTATTACATCAAGAATAAAGATGAATAACTCAGCGTATAAGGATATTATTACAAGCGCTACTGGAAACGCTTGCGGAAAATGTGAGAAGTCCCTCCAAAATTACCACAAGAGAAGACACGAGATGTCTTGTAAGAATCTCTTCAAATGTAAACATTGTAATGTAACCTTCAATGATGCTTATAACGGCCAGCAACACGAAGATATATGTGAAATAAGCAGTCCTCAGAAGAAAAGCAGATTGGAGCCTACTAAACATCAGTTATTACCAACAATGGATGACTGTGATATGAAAGAATATGAAACTTAATTCGAAGGACGATTGAAATTGTATTTTATACGATGTGAATCACCTAAGGACCTGAATATATATCTGTGTGAGGCAAAACAACGGATAATCCAGGCTGTGCATAAAGAGCTTGGTATTCATAAGAATGTGAAAATTAATCTGTTGGTTGAGTGTCGCTTTGTTAACAGTATTGGAGAAACCTGTGACAATACATTTAAAACACTGAATCAGCCAGTGTTTCTAGAAACAAATCTGGAGTCAACGTTGGAAACGAAATTCAAGAAATTGGTGACTGAAATGGAGGATTCTCAGCTCAAGGGTAGCAACTGGGCTTTGCTTGATGTGGAAGGAGTTCGACTTCGTATCAACTAGTACAATCCGTTACGAGGAAGTAGCTATATACCACTACCGTCATCTGTTGAAGCAAGGAAAGCCTGCGTAAACATCCAGAACTTTACCGACGAGAAATGTTTCACGTACTCTATATTAGCTAAATTCGTCGAGAAGGATGCACACCTTGTGAGCAAATACAAACAACTTCAAGATAAGTACGACTTCAGCTGTGTTTCCTACCCTACTCCACTTTCTCAAATACCTAAATTTGAGAAGCTTAACATGATGTCTATCAACGTTTTCGGGCTGGATGAGAAACATGAAGTGTATCCAATAAAGGTTGCTGACACTGAACTACCTGAACACCGCGACCTGCTGCTATTGAGTGATAGTAGTGGAAAACATTACTACGTATATATACAGAATTTTGAGAAGCTCGTGCGACGCCAGAGAACTAAATGTAATGAACGTGTTTATACCTGTAAGCGCTGTTTTACACATTTTGATGATCGATATGGCCGAAGTGGGTTGGAAAAACTACAAGAAAATGCATCCATCTGCAATCAACATGGTGTCGCAAGGGTAGTTATGCCTACCAAGGAGTAAACAATTGTAGAGTTTAAAAATGTTGAGAGGATGCTGAAAGTACCTTATGTCATCTATGCGGATTTTGAGAGTATTCTCACTCCATGTCATACATGTATACCCAATCCTGAAACTTCCTATACAACCCCTTATCATGAGCATGCATCAATGAGCTTCTGTGTTTACGTGAAGCCGTCATGCAGTGTTGAACATATCGAAATTGGTCTTCCTAAGCAACCCATGTATATCGTGGTTATGATGCTGCTCAGACATTTATGCTGTATCTGTCATCCCTTGCAACGATGATCGGTAATATATACAAATCTGCCAAGCCTCTGAAACTTACGGATCAACAGCAAAAGCATTTTGAGTCTTCTATAGAAAGCTACTTGTGTGGAAAACCCTTACAGAAGAGAATGTAAGATTCTGTATAAGATGTAAAAATAATGGAGTTACAGAAATGGAGCAAAAAATAGGATTAAGACAAGGGTGTAAATTGAGTCCTATACTATTTAATATATTCATATGATGATGAGATGGGGCTTAAGGGCGCTCAACTGCTATGGTTATTAGCGCCCTTACAATGTATAAAATATAAAATTGAAAAGTCGAAAAACTAAAAAACCACACACAAACACGCTTGGTCAAAAGCACTAAAAAACCACAACAGACCAAAGACTAAAATCTACAAACTAAAATCATGGGCACTAAAAGAAGAAAACAACGTGTCAAGAACTGAAGAATGCAAGGGACATGAGCGCCTTATGTCGGTCGGGGAGAAGAGCCCCATTAAAACTGGCAATATAAAATCTCAAAGCTAAAAGACGCTCAGCGCATCAAATGCGCCGATTAAAACCAATGTCACTTATAAAACGTAAAAGACATTCTAGAACATGCGCGTCGTCTGCCAAAACGTTGGCTATGCCAACAGGCAGACCCACGCGAACGCGCAGTGGAGCTAAAACTTGACACTCAGTTAAAATGTGACGCACCGTTAAGGGCGCATCACACTATTGACACAGTGGAGCGGCGTCACCACTGAGCAAGTATCTATGACTAAAAGGGCAATGTCCAATTCGTAAACGGGCTAAAAGTAGCTCTTCCCGACGTATAGAACGAGAAGAGGTACCCCAGATTACGGGACAGGTTTAACCTCCCGCAATTTGTTCCCCCGGAGGGCCGTCCACTCATCGCGCCAAAGCGAGAGGATGTGGCGACGTAAAATAACACACGAATCTGACGAGGGAACAACAGAGGTAAAAAATCTGAGTAATAAAATCGCCGATTTGGCAGCGGCGTCGGCAGACTCGTTCCCTGAGATGCCCACATGACCTGGAATCCACATGAAGGAGACGCTGACGCCAGAGGCACCAAGCGAGTGGACCAGGTCATGTATGCGCTGTACGAGGGGGTGGTAATTGTACAGTGCGCGAATACTTTGAAGAGCACTCAGGGAGTCTGAACAAATAAAACAGAGCCGTAAGTCGTACCGCTGGACGTATAAAAGTGACTAATAAATACTAAAACGTTCGGCGGTAAAAATCGAACATTGCCCGGGTAAACGAAATGTAAAACTACGATTACCATCAACAAAGGCACACCCTACTCCAACATCAGTCTTAGACCCATCAGTATATATAAAACGAAAGTCTCCGAACTGCGCCCGAAGTTCTAAAAAGGCCGATCTAAGAACTGAAGAAGGGATCTCATTCTTCGACATTGACGTCAACCCAAGGTGACACTGGGCCTCAGCGCGCAACCATGGAGGAAAGCGCGTTTCCCCCCTGGGAAGGGCCGGCGCTGGCGTAAAGTCCAAATGCCGAAGAAGCTTTCGAAATCGAACCCCTGGAGGGAGCAAGGCAGAGGAGCTAACGAAATATTGCCGATCAAGCGAATCTTCGTAAAATACCTCGAAAGACGGGTGGTCAGGCAAGCTTGTGAGTCGCGACAGGCATAGCTGTACAAAAGCATCTCACGCCGGAAGGACAGCGGAGGCTCTGCAGCTTCAGCATATAGACTGGGTACAGGGCTGGTTGGAAAGCCCCCTCAGCGACTCTTATGCCACGATGGTGAATGGCATTCAATCGACGTAATACAGATGGACGCGCCGACGAATAGACAATGCACTCGTAATCAAGCTTGGATCGGACCAAAGAGCGATAAAGGCGAAGGAGGAGGTCCGATCAGCTCCCCAGGATGTGCCACTTAAAACACGTAAAAGAGTAAGAGAACGGTCACACTTAGCTTTTAAAAAGGAAATGTGCGAAGTCCAACACAACTTCCTATCAAAAATCAACCCCAATATATATTCATAGATGACATGTTAGAAAGAGTGAAGGAAAAAAATTCGCACTGCCCCGTAATAGCAAATACAGAGATACCAGGTTTACTATATGCGGATCATCTTCTGGTCGGGGCTATAACGGTAATTGGGTTACAGAAAGCAGTTAATGGAATACAAGAATTCTGCGAAGAATGGGGAATAAAAGTAAATATAAATAAATCAAGTTATGGTATTTAAAAGAGGAAATAAACTAAAAAGAGGAGAGAAATGGCAATGGGGGTTTAAAGTTAGAAGTAGTCAAGGAGATGGATTACTTGGGTATGAGGATGAGCAGTAATGGCGAATGGGGGCGCATAGCAGGAAGTTTGTGGCTAAAGGAAAGGCAACAATGACAGGAGTAAGGATGTGCAAATATAAATTGGAAATGCCAAATAAATGGATAGAAAGAATGAATGAAGCATTGGTAGAAACAAGAATGCTATATGCAGTAGAAATTTGGGGGGGATCTGAATTAAGCAGAAAAATAGACCAGAGCTACGGAATGTTCTGTAAAGAGCTATTGGGGTTAACAAGATCAGCACCAGGGGAAGTAGCATTAGTGGAATTAGGAGGAACAAGAAGAAAGGGAGTGATACTGGAAAGGATATTAAAATTTTGGTTTAGGTGCCTGAGAAAAGATAAAGAGGAAATTTTAAAGATATGCATGGAACAATAAGAGAGTATGAAAAATAAAAATAGCTGGTGGACAGAGGTAGAAAAAATTATGGAGAAGATAGGAATGGGAGATATCTGGAGAACAGGAGAAAGAAATAGCAATGGTTTCTGGATAGCAGTAAGAAACAGAGTGGAGGACATAGAAAGAAAAGAGATTTGGGGAAGCTTAAAAAATAAAAAGTCACTAGGGTTCTATAGATTAGTAAAAAGGAAATGGGGAACAGAAGGGTACGTGGATTATTGTAATAGAGCAGGAAAAGAAGCGTTTGCGTGGATGAGAACAGGAACAATGTACTTGAGAGGGTTATGAGGTAAAAAATGGAATTTGTGAATTATGCGACGACAGCGAAAGCACACAGCATTATGTGACAGAATGCAAAGAATTAGCCGAATGGAGACAAGAAGTATGGGAAGAAAAATGGGAAAAAATGGATAGGAAAATAGTAGCAATTAAAACGCTAACGAGAAAAGAAAAGCAGATTAAGAATATGGGGGAGTTCTTAAAGAAAGTAAAAGAGAAATGGATTAGAAAAGTATGAGAGATAAGAAAGGTAGAAAGGCAAACGGAGGAAGGAAAAGATGGGCAATAGGGATAAAAGGTAGTAAGGAATGCTTAGAGGAGCCAGAAGGCCAGGGTGCCAGGCAAAAAGAGCAGCATAGCTGGCAAGGAAATTTATACATATGTTAAGTTAGTTTATAAGTGGAACATTATAAAAAGAATTATGTAGAAAAATGTACAAATAAAGTATCTATCAAAAAAAGTATCTACAGAAGAGAACTACAAAGTACGCGACCATGATCACATCGGCGGTGAATATTGTGGAAGCCTTCATAATGAATGCAATTTAGGCTGAAAAACACCTAAATATATTCCTGTCTTCATGCATAACCTTAGCGGATATGGCTCTCATTTCATTGTTAAGGAGTTGGGGTGTACAAGTGAACATGTGGCGGTAATTCCTAACTCTGAAGAAAGCTATATTTCATTCACCAAGTATGTAGGAGATATAAAGCTTCAGTTTGTGGATAGCTTTTGATTCCTCAGTACAAGCTTGGATAAGTTGATAAAACATCTAACCTCATAGCCTGAAACACTAAAGTACTCTGGAGAAGACAAATTGAAGGTGATGGCTCGTAAGGGAGTATTTCCATGATTTTTGTCACGTCATGGGATGTTGTGAACGAGGCATGTTTGCCTCCCAAGGACTCCTACAATAGGTTAAATGAAGAATAAATTAGTGATGCTGACTACGATCATGCTAGAAATGTATGGGAGCTGTTTAATGTGAGAAACCTGGGCGAGTACAGCGATCTCTACTTAACTTCGGATGCAGTTCTTCTAGCTGATGTCTTTGAGACATTCAGAGAGCAAACCCTGAAAAAACACAAAGTTGATCCTGCACATTATTTTACATCTCCAGGACTTACATGGGACGCCATGTTACTGTATACAGGAATTAAGCTGGAGCTGTTACAAGATTGTGATTAACTACTCATGGTGAAATCAGGGATAAGAGGAGGTTTATGCCAAGTTTCCCATCGGTATGTAGAGGCTAATAACACTTATATGGAGAAGTTTGATCCGTCGAGACCAAACCAATTTATCACATACGAGGACGTTAATAACCAATATGGGTGGGCAATGTGTCACGCCCTTTCTTTTGGTGGATTTTAGTGGGTGTCACCTGAAGAAATCAACTGAGAAAGACTACAAGAAGATGATCTCATGGGTACATATTAGAAGTTGACATCGAGTATCCTGCAGAACTTCACGATCTACACAACGATTTACCTTTCCTGCCTGAGTGTATGAAACTGCAGGAATCATCTACAAAGAAACTGATACCCCATCTTGGACCTCGAAAGAAGTATTTAGTGCATTACATGGCTTTGAAGCAAGCTCTTAGTCATGGACTACGACTAACAAAATTCCGTCGTGTGCTACAATTCCGACAGTCTCGGTGGTTGAAACCTTATGTGAAATTTAACAGGCTACGACAACAGGCAGCAAATGACTCCGAGAAGGATCTCCACAAGCTCTTTAACAACGCCATGTGTGGAAAAACTATGGAGAACCTGCGTAACCTTATGGATATACGACTGGTGACAAATGAGAAGACACTGGAAAAGTTGATCGCCAAGCCTACGTTTATTGATAAGACGATATATGCTGCTAATCTAGCTGCTGCGCATATGGCCTCTCGTCAGATTGTGTTCAACAAGCCTATGTACATTGGTATAAGTGTGTTAGACATCTCCAAGACATCAATGTACCACTATCATTACAACGTGTTGTTGCCATATTATGGGTCTGAAAACCTGAAGCTTATGTATATGGACACTGATTCATTCATTCATCGTGTGGCAACTGAAGATGAGTACCAGGGCAAGCTACGTTTTCTCGAGCATCTGGATACAGCTGATTATCCTGCAAGCCATATATGTTACTCAGCTCTAAACAAGAAGGTGCTTGGAAAATTTAAATATGAGGCTATTAGCAAAATCATTCATCGCTTTGTTGGACTACGACCTAAGATGTATGCCTTATATATTCAAGGATCGATGATAAAAAAGATTAGATTATAAAACGTAGCGCTATTAAGCAGTACATTAAGTTTGACAGCTATACAGACAAAACCTGTGGAATGATTAGAACGCCCATGAATCTAATCCTATCACGAAAGCACGCTGTTACCACAGTGCAAGCGAATAAAATTACATTGACTCCATACGATGATGATTGAGTTATTGCTGAGGATGGAATAACTACCTATGCGTATGGAATTATCGTATTACAGTGCTTAAAAGAATGTAAGTGGAAGATTTGAGTCCAAAATCTTAAAAAATGAAGTTTATCCTGTGCTGTGTATGCAACTAGCAGACGCCTGATGGAGAAAGAATAATAATAAAAAGATGGAACGTGTTAACCCTGCCATTAGGAGCAATCCTAGTGCTAGTCTCAAGCCTAGTTAAACGGGAGAGGCACCTACGACGAACTAAAATAAAGGTATGTTGACCCAAAGCTTTTCAATTTGTAAACCAATATGCAGTTTATCCCTCTCCGCCTCGCACACTAACAGTTTAACATATAAAAGGTTTGTAAGATTTAGAAAAAAAAAGTATATAAAAGTGTTGTAACGTTGGATGAGAAATGTTTCTAATCTAATTACTCTCTATATTATCATGAATACCTGTGATACTAGCCGATCATGTGAAATTGCCTTAAATAGCTGATACGAATCCCTGCTCGAAATTAGCACGACCACCTGTGATACTACTTGGTTTACCCTAAATATCAATGATACTAGTTGAATCATGTGTTAAAATGACTCAAATACCTTTGGTACAACCTGAATCACCTGCAATTACCTTAAATAGCTGTGATACAAATCGCTGATCGAAATTATCACGTGTATCTGTGAAACTATGCTGATTACCCCAAATGTTTACGATAATACCCGAACTATCTGTGAAATACGAAACTATATTACAGCCGAACCCTGGAATCTATCCTCCTCTGATACTAGATGAATTAGCCTAAATACCCACGATACCAGATGAATTAGCAGTGAAATCATATGTAGCTATGATACGCCCTGCCCATAGAATCTAACCTCCTGTGATACTAGCTGAGTTACTCTAAGCACCTATGATACTTGAATCAGCCCAAATACCTACGATACTATCTGAATTACCTGTGAAATCATCATACACTAAACCATGGAATCTATCCTACCCTGTGATACTACCTGAATTACCCTAAATACCTACGCCACAAGCTGAATTACCTGTGAAGTCATACGGAACTATGCTATACCCACTTTCCGGTATCATTCCCACCCTGTGATACTAACAGAATTACTTACCTTTTTAGCGTGAGTGGGACACTCTTTAACGAGAGTTGGCTACATTTTTTAGCATGAGAGGGCTACGTGCTGGTGCTGTCTTTGACAGGAAACAGCTTTCCATGAAGTTCGCATCTAAAGTCGTTTTCACTCTCCCAAATAAGAACCATATTCTACCCTTCAGGTCCTGACTAGTCTACCACCTCCCCTCGTATTTCCTATCTCTCCTGTATATAAGCCCATATTCCTACTTCTTCAGTATCTGTCTAGCCTAACAGCTCTCCTCGTTTTCCTACACCTCTCATACATACAAACGCATACTCTACTCTCAACCTCTGTCTAGCCTAGCACTTCTCCTCGTATGCCTTATCTCTCCATATAAAGCACATTTCCCTCTCCTTCAACTCTCTCCTAGCATAGGACCTCTCTCCGTTTTCTCGTCTCTCCTTATAAACGCACACTTAAACTCTCCTAGTCTAATACTTCTCCTCGGTTTGCTATCTCTCCCATATAAAAAGCCATATCCTACCCTTCAGTCCTGACTAGTCTAGCTCCTCCCCTCGTATTCCCTCTCTCTCCTGTACATGAGCTCATATTTCTAATCCTTCAGTATCTGTCTAGCCTAACACCTCTCCTCCTGTTCCTATACCTCTCACACATATAAACGCATACTCTACTCTCAACCTCTGTCTAGTCTAGCATCTCTCTCCGTATCCCCTACCTCTCATAAAGCGCATTCCCCTCCTGCTCCCTGCCCAGCTGAGGATCTCTCATTTGTTTCCTATCTAACCCATATAAAACACATTCTGCCTTTAACACCTGTCTATCCTAGCATGGGATCTTTCTGTTTTCTCGTCTCTCCTTATAAACACATACTAATACTCTCCTAGCCTAATACCTCTCCTCGATTTGCTATCTCTTCCATATAAAAGGTTTATTCTAGCCTTCAAGCCCTGTCTAGTCTAACAGCTCTCCACGTTTTCCTATCTTTCCTCTACAAACGCATACTCTACTCCTCAACCTCTGTCTAGCCTAACACCTCTCCTCGTTTTCCTATACCTCTCATATAAACCATACTCTACTCCTCAACCTCTGTCTAGCCTAACACCTCTCCACTATGTCTTCCATATAAACGCACTTCCCTCACTCAACTCTCCGTCTAGCCTAGTATCGGTCGTCGTATTCCCTATCTCTCCCATTTTCCTCCTCGAAGACTTTCTCAACCTAGCATCTACCCTCGTTTTCCCTAACCTTTCCCATATATACCCAAAAAAGTGCGCCAGAATTCCTCTATATATCCTACTCCTGTCCTTGAGTTTCTTTTCTTGCTTTTAGTGTATTGTAGACCCATTATTTTAGCTACCTTGTTTTCTAGCTTCGCGTTCTACAGTCTGCGACCTTGCTTCTTTTATTTCTAGTCAAGTTTCAACCTGACATTTTCTAACTTTCAGTCGTTTATTTTAGGCCTTTTTATTTGTCTGGTTTTTTACTGCTAACTTACCTGTTTTTATTTGCGACGGGCGCTAATGACCTTTCCGGTTTTGCGCCTTAACATCCCAATTCAGTTCAAAAACTCGCGATCAAACACTACAACTCACTAGCACAAACACACTCACACTCCAAAGCTCACATATACACAAAATCACGCACTCATGCTCCACAACTCATTAAAATAAGCACACATTGAGGCACTACAACTCATTAAACACACACACACACACACACACACTCAAGCACTGCAACTCATTAAAACACACACCCAAGGCACTACAACACAACTCATTAAAACACACACACTCAGTCACTACAACTCATAAAAACAGACACACTCAGGCACTACAAGTCATTAAAACAAACACACACACACACACACACACACTCACTCAGGCACTACAACTCATTAAAATACACACTCACACACTAAGGCACTACAACAAATTAAAATACACACAAACACACACTCACTCAGGCACTACAACTCATTAAAATACACTCACACACACACACACACACACACACACACACACACAGAGGCAAATACACAAATGCTACATTTGGCGCTTTTTGTTTTCCGTATGGTGTATGTAACCAAGTTCATTGTAATGAAATTTGTAATTAATAGTGGTCAAAAATATTTTCGTAGGAAATTTAACGTGAATACCATATAGCATTCATGCGAAATTAGGCTTCTATTCACATTATATTTTCCACGATATGAGTATTTTTGGTCAAGTAAGAATATTGATTTTTAATCATTAGAGGACTTCGTCTAACTGTGAAGGTTCCTATTGTTTTCTAATCCTTAAACATAAAATTGCGATTTTGAACTACACAGTGTAGATTCACTGTGTCAGCGTTTAATGCTAGCGTTTTAAGCCATAAATTATCTAAGGATTGTTTAATCCTTTCTTGCACTTTCCTCCTCGAATCCCCGTTTTTTTTACTTTATTTTTTAGTGTAAAGTAAAATCAATGACTAAAAGTATACATTTACAAACATAGAATTTTATGGAGTATTCTTCAGCTTCGTTTCTGCCTGATTGTTCTTAATAATTGAAGGAATGGAAAAGATAATTATGGCATAGATGAGCTCGGTATTTTCCTTCTTAAAACTTTCTTGGAAATTGTCTCTACGGGATAAACGAAAACTGGGGAAAAGCCTTTCCGAATAGCTCTTGCTACTGGAATAAAACGCAGGCCGACAGGGAAGAAAAGAAACACTTTACCACAAAGCATTCTTCAATTATATTCCTTAAATCGCGGTATATGCTACTCAACCCTACTCACTTTGTTTCATCTAGAATGCGGGATTTTTCTTGGAATTAAACGTAAATAATCGTATTCGAATTGCTTGAGTACTGTTTGCAGTGCGAATTGTCAGTCTGGAGTTTGTCAATGTTCCCCCATCCACTTTTAACATGTGTTGTTGTTGTATTGTATTCCTGGTTGAGAGTTAAAAATAAATTGAGTTTTATTTAAGGACGCTCTTTAACTACTACGGTTCTTAGCGTCCCATTCTATATTGGGCGTGAAAGACCGGTAATTTTGCTCAGAGGCCGCTTTATCAGACTTGAGGTTCTTTTACGTGCCGTAAATCTACGACACGGGAGCACCGGCTTTACTTCTCTTCCGAAGGAAGCCATGCTAAGGATTTTTACGCCCGTAAAAATCCATCGCCCTCCGCCGGGTTTGAACCCGCGACCTTGGGAAGAGGCTAGAGGCTGGCACGGTACCACTAGTCCACGGAGGACGACTGGTTGAGAGTCATTTACTGCCCATCATAAACATGAATTGCTTTCGGAATGTTCAAACACTACCCCTTGCAAAGTCCCAGGCAAGTAGGGAGGGTCTGAGCTTTGCGGATCTTAAAAGTCACGTACAAGTGTTATGAAAAATGGAAACGTTCATACAAGATGTTACACTTCACATTTTTGTGCGTAAACTACTGCAGCCCTGCAAAGATTCGGCTCTTAAGGTTGTGCTTAATTAAAAACCTGATATTGGATTCACGTAACTTTCTCTACCCATTAATCTTATAAAACTTTCTTCTTCTATCTCCTTCTTGTTAATATAGATAAACCTGCATGACACATTTCGTTGTATGTGGGTATAAAAACAATATAGAACGTACTGCTTCTGTGGTGTGAGGTGTGCGGGTAGTGTGTTTGCCTCACATTCAAGAGGTCCCGAGTTCTAGGGTGGAATTCGTAAATGTGCTTCCTAACCTCATCCCGACACCCGCAAATCTAATCAGCGTTGGTTCCTCTGGTGAAGGGATCATTTGTAGTTTGTTATCAACTCAAAACTGGCTATTACCTAAAAACAATGGCAAAAGCTACAAAGAACAGCTAAAACCGGTGGAAATGAAAAAAGAATAAACAATTTTAATGTGTGCCATTAAATAAAGGAATGAAAGCTTGGCATAAGCAAAGGGATCGGAAATGTAATGGATATACATTTAGATAATGTTTACTCTTATCGAATTTTGACGCTGGCTTGGCTAAATTGGAAGTAGACATGGGGCGATTCATGAACGAATCGTTCATATGAACGACTACAAGGAAAGAATCGCATGAATCGTGGCAGTCTTAGCATGAATCGTCGTTCAAAATGAATCGTAAGAATCGTGCATGAATCGTCGTTCAAAATGAATCGTAAGAATCGTGCATGAATCGTCGTTCAAAATGAATCGTAAGAATCGTGTATGAATCGTCGTTCAGAAAGGAATCTTAAGAATCGTGCATGAATCGTCGTTCAGAAAGAATCGCAAGAATCGTACATGAATCGTCGTTCAAAAAGAATCGCGATCAGGACATTCTCGATTCATTCTCGCTTGCGCTTTGGCTGCCAAGCCGAGCCCGGACGAACGTTGCCGAGTGAGTACGATGATGAGCAAGGAAATTACCAAGCGGCAAGCATTGTGATGCTGTAACATGGTATACGAAAACAGCATAAAAAACACCACCGCATAAAAAAAAAGTATTGCCAGGTTCTTTCGATTCGTAGTACACCGGAATGATCAAAGTATTGAGTGAATTGCACAGGTCTAAAAAATCGCTAGAATTCATAATATGAATTGGTAGATCAACACGATTCTTTGAGATGCTGATGTCATAACCTAGGAGTACCGAGTTCAGCCGAGAAAGATAAATTCTTTAAAACAAATTGTGTAAATAGCTGTAAAGCGCAGTAAAATGAATCGTAAGCATTGCCAATGGATGAACGTAGGCTGCAGCACGTGGTATAAACAATTGAAGTAATTTTCAGTACTCTACTGGGAGATTTGATACACAGTATTGCATGATTACAGTGTAGTAGATATTATAATATACAATACCAAAATATATGCAAAATGCAGGAAAAATAGAGAATTTTATAATTCTTGGTTTGATTAACATTGTGATTATAAAATATTAAAGTGTTTAAAATTATATAATTGAAAAGCATTAATTTATATACTATAATCTACATTAAAAGTAAAGGAACATGCATCGATATAACTAAGCCAATTCTAATGCATTAATAGTACCTCGAATATGCCGATGTAAAATTTATATAAAAATTATTATTCTCTGCACGCACGGTCACGTATTTATAAAAGTTATAGAGCTTATTGGCCCGCGCAACTGCGGTACTGGTGACGAATGATATGATGATGATGATGATGATATATAATAATAATAATAATAATAATAATAATAATAATAATAATAATAATAATAATAATAATAATAAATGCGGACAAAAATAAACTTCAGAGGGCGGAAACGATTTTTTACGAAGAACTTAAGGATGCACTAGATTAGATCTAATAATAAATGAAACATAAAATTATAGAACTGAATATTTATAAATTATATGATAAAATCGAAGAAAATTAATTTAATTGAAAAGATCATACGAACTTCACTACACGATTGAAGAAAGAATACCACTATTAATTAATAAGTACAAATCGTCAGTAAAAAGAGACATCGGACAACCCAGGAAAAGATGGGAGTAAAGAATGCGAAGGCAGGTGCAATGCCTAATCATCGAAATGAAGAATATAATGTCTTCATAATTACTTTGCATAATACCTTATGTAATCGCAACTTAAGTGGAATCACACAGGGTGGTTTCATTGACAAATTCAGGAAACTCCAAGTGTATTACCCAAAATAGCGCGGAAAGCATTTTTACATACATTTTCTTTTTTACGTGAAAGAAAAAAGATCATAACCCTCATCGTAACAACAAACTCCTGATTGCGCATTTTGTCTGCAAACTGCAAAGTACAAACGGGGGACGGTTCATATAAGAATTGTGTGAGAATAGGCGACAGTCAAGCGGACGATTCATGATTGAATCGTGCAACGTGCAGTGGGTTAGACCAGAAGGCAAGCGGACGATTCATGAACGAATCGTGCACTAAGGCAGGCGAGCAGACAAAGGTACGATTCATGAACGAATCGTGCACTAAGGCAGGCGAGCAGACAAGGGTACGATTCATGAACGAATCGTGGTGGACACGATTCATGATTGAATCGTGCAGTGGGTTAGACCAGCAGGCAAGCGGACGATTCATGAACGAATCGTGCACTAAGGCAGGCGAGCAGACAAGGGTACGATTCATGAACGAATCGTGCAGTAGGGTAGACCAGCAAACAAGGGGACGATTCATGACTCGTGAACGAATCGTATGAATCGAATACTGCAAAAGACTCGCTCGACCCAACCCTAATTGGAAGCAGGTGAAAAAATGTCATTGGTTAGTTAAAAACAAATGAAATCCCAATGCGCAAAATCGACTTTCACTTTGTGATCGATATGCATTCCCGTTCTCGTTACCGGGCTGTTGTGAACCAATATCTTGCACTGCATTGCTTTCCGTTCTCGGGCGGTTGTGAACTAGCCTTTATGGTTACCTTAACGAAGGAAAGAACCAAAGGTCTCCTACCATAGGGGTGATGGTGGTATTGGCTAAGTGGAAACAGAGGGCACTAACTCCCCACATGGACACAGTGTGTCACTAGTTGTACTTTTGCGGGAAAGGCGAATTTTCTGATTGGCTGTTTCAAGTTTCGACGTTCGTAACGAACTAAATGGCAGGCACGAAGAAAGGGACCATCTTGGATTTTTATAGCTGGAAGTTTTCGTCCGAAGTTTATTCACCAGGAACAAAGCCGAGACGGTAATCATACATTTACGCTATTTCTGATTGAATGTATATTTGTTGTAATATTGGTATTTTCTATTAACTTCAATGATATTCGTAGAATGAGGTAGAAAACTGATAGGTTACTGTATGTTGCAACATTTTTATATAACGAATTAATTTTCAGATACATTGAGCCGTCCAGACAGAGGGGATACGCCTACGATTTATATTCCTTCCAGTGTTGTGGTTCGAGTCCCGAATGGTGACATAAAATCTGAAGGTATGTTATTAAGTTTCCACCATGAGCGTGCTGGATGAAAGGTTAAGTTTTTAAGAGCTTCTTAGTGTTGCTGAATTTTATATTCGCCTGATTTACTTTTCAGATATTGTGAGTCATCCAGTCAGTGGAATATACGATTAATTTTCGTGTTTGCACTTCATAATTGATGGGTGGAGATCACAGCCAAAAGTAGGTAAGGTAAAATCAACCTTTAATGCAAATTAATTAGCATGTTACTGTGCTAATATTCAAACACATAGATGCAGATCATGCGAGTGATACTCTTGTATAATTAAAAAATGTAGGATTATTGGTGGACTGACACACTAACTGTCAAGGATAGCATGCCAATGATACTATAATTCTTTTAAGACAGTGCCCAAATGAAATTTTCGGCAAATCTGCTGTAGTTGTGGCCCGTCGAAGTAGCCTAAATTAGCCAAAGAAAAGCGAATAATTTACCTTGTAAAGCGAGTTTAGAAGTAGATTTGATCTGTTCAATAGCTGTGTCCACCTACCCGCCCCTCAACGGTGTTTTACTTATGTAGGCGAATCGCGTACGAAACAAAACAAACGTAGCCTTAGGCGTCGAAGTAGCTTAAATTAGCCAAAGAAAAGCGAATAATTTACCTTGTGAGTGCGTTTAGAAGTAGATGTGATCTGTTCAATAGCTTGTGTCCACATACCCGCCCCTCGACGGTGTTTTACTTGTATAGGCGAATCGCGTACGAAACAAAACAAACGTAGCCTTAGGTTGGGATTACTTCTTTTTATATAAGCTTACGTTTCTGAATTCAGGGTAGGTTAGCCTTAGGTTAGGGTTTTTTTTATGTAAGCTTGTGTTAACTATGTACCACTGTTACGGTAAAGCAATTTCTTTAATACGACATAATCGTCATCGCTGTGTGGGACAGTGGGATCGTTGTGCGGGCCACAACTAGAGCATAATGTCGAAATTTTCTAATACAGAAGGAAGAAAGATATTTGATATCATTCACATATATTTCAGTAATTCACCCTCTTTTGGGCATTTTTATCTAACTGCCACTATGTCCTTTTTTGAACCGGGCATGGTGTATGAAAATAGAAATTCTGGTAGCTTTTTTGACAATGTCCTTGTAATCTGTTATTACAGATGCTCAAAAGCATTTGTTTCCAAGAATAACTGAAGTGTTTGTTTTGAGTGAAATTAGCAGCTTCAGTATGTGTTCTGAGGCTTTGAAATTCCAAAGTGGTTTCAATCTTTCGTGTCTGTTTTCTACCATTTAAACATTGTAGCAATTTTGATGATACAAAATCCTTCCCTTAAAGATACATTGTGCAGTAGTAATTAAGTTGCAGGATATTATAAGAAATGTATAGGCATTTAAATGATCGTGTTGTTTTTGTGCAAAAATCAAAGGTTTTGAAGTAATGGGCATTTAATATTTTTTAAATGTATTGAAGCCTTTTAAGTTAACACATATGATAAACATGAAGTTGATCACGATATATGATGAATCATTTGTAGAATACTTATGAAAATAGCTTACTGTGAGTAGAGAAAGTCTTAGATGGCAGAGCAGTGGTATAGCAAGTTAAAGATTGCTGGTTTGAATCCCAGGCATGGTATTGAATTTTTTGTGTGATTGTATATACTCATCCACTATTGTGTATATGCAAACAACCCAGTGAAGGTTCCATGAACCTTTTCAATGAATTGGATCTTCAGAATGATCCTTTGATCTGTTATTTATAGTGAACATTTTAACACACTGAGTATTTTAAACGCTTTTCATATACAGCACATTGCATCCAAGTTACTATGGGAGGTTAGGTTTTTTTTATATAAGCTTAGGTTTCTGAATTTATGGAAGGTTAGCATTAGGTTTGTTTATTATATATATATATATATATATATATATATATATATATATATATAAGCTTAGTTTTCTGAATTCACAGAAGGTTAGTAATTTTTTTAATGAAAAGTGTTTAAAATTTCACTATAAATAACAGTTCGAAGGATCCTTCAAAAGATCTGATTCATTGAACCTTCAATGAAAAGATCCATGGATCCTTTGCATATACTGAATTTTATTTTGTTCAAGTAACACAAAGTGGTGGTGGTTTTACAATAAAAAGTGTTATTTCCTTCTCATTTAGCACTTTATCAACCACACTTTTTGCCACTTTTTAATGGTTTCCCAGTTTTGTGTTAAAACAGCTTATTCACACTATGCACTTCTTCCTTTGTCATGGCAACTCAAACACTAACTGATAAAATCGAAGATTTGACCTGAGCTGAGCATATGAGTGCTAGCGTATTATGAATGACTGTTTGCTTATCACATTTCCTGTGTTATGCAAAGAGTTTATTTGGTACTCAGATAGCACCGCTGCGAATTCATTGCTGCATTTCTCATATAGGCAAGAGAATAGCAGTCATCCATACAGTTGGTAATTAACAAAAAGATACTCTTTGATTGTTAATGCAATAGCAGGTAGAATTAAGAAAATCATATTTTGTAATCTCTTAACAGTTACTATATATCCATAACCTTTAACAATGAGTTCTTACGAATAATCACAATAAAATGTGTAGTTCTATACCTTTCCTACTCCAATGTTTCATGACACAATACGTTTAAGAACTATTTACATTGGCATAAGCGTAGTGCTTAGTTTCAAGACAAGAGGAAGCATATGCTTTGTTTACATCAGAGAGAACTCTGGTTTACAGTGGATAGTGCGTAATATAATCACAAGGTGTTTGTAACCACAAATTTTTCCTTAATGTAAGCAACTTCTCTTTTCAGAAACCTACTTTTAAGGGTAGTTTAAACATGCGTGTTCTATTTAATTCTAGGATATACACAATGGAAAGCTGGAGTTAAGTTGTGGCTATTTGTGTCCAGTGATGGTGCTTCAAGTCAGAGCACAAAGAGTGACAATGACATTAACAGTATTAAATGGTGTGGTGAAACTTGCTAATGACATTTATTGCACTGCTAATAGCAATTTAGTGAATGACAAACAATAGCTACACTATTGCATATAATGTGTGCAGAAGTTTCTTTGTAGGAAATGGATTTAAGTTATGTCAAATTGTATTGCGCTATCTAGAGTAGAATAAAATAACAAGTGTCAAACATGTGTTATTCTTCCAATTTTCCTGTCAAATTTCACATCCTACTGTTGGTTGGAAGTTCAAACAAACCATGGAGGCAGTTTAAGTGCAAAAGATTTTACTATGAAGCATGCAGAAGAAATTATTGCAAGGTGCTGGATCCTCAAAAATTTAAATGTGACCATTATGTATTATGACATAGAAACATTCAGCAACCACTATTAACCCCAATAATATTATATAAAAAGCAATGTATGTGCCGACTATTGGATAATTTAATAAGTTACACAGGAATAAACAGTTGTGTTTTTCATACTAGCCTAGCTGTGAGGTGTTCAACTGATCATAATTGTGTTCTAATATTGTATTGCTACAGATAACAGTGACAAGTTATTTTATGTGAGCTTTAATCGACTCCTTTAAAAAGAAATATGAATAACTCCAAGTGCAATCACGATTATTGAAGCTCACGTAATTAACTTTGTACGTCGTCAGTAGGGATACAATATTGGAACATATGATCAGCTGAGCAGACAGCTAGGCAGGTATGAAAAATACAGCTGTAGTAGCTATGAGTGACATCATCATCCGAGAGCACGATTTTTCATAGTTTAGTTCCATCCCAGATCACTACTCACGCTGCGATCGCCCTCGTGTTTCCAACGTTTAACACAAGAGTTGCACTTCTAATAGTTTGCTGTTCTGTGCCTTCTACTACCGGAAATAGTCAGCATCCAAATAAAGATAAATATTCCCACGTGCTAATCGTAAAATTAATACAATGCATAAATAATTACTTTGGTATAATAAATACATTCATAGTTTGATGCCATTATGCATTCTAATTAAAATTTGTTTCTAATAGCACACTGCATTTGGGTAGAATAGGAATGGAAGTTTAAAGGAAATTTAGTTCATGTTGGCAACAAAAGCAACGTGCTAGCAAGTTCCCGTGCTTCTCGCGTATCTATAATCAGCGTGTTCTTGTAAATGTGTTTGAAATGGAAAAGAAGTGATTTTCAGAACAAGAAAAGAACTATTGCATCTTATAAACAAATACAAGAGTGTAGTGGAGAATAAAGAAACTAATGGTGCAACCCTTCGAGAAAAACGCAAAGCTTGGACTGAGATACAAGAACGGTTTAATTGCGAATCGGACCATTTGGAGGTTAGTTACCCATTCCTGCTTTTTAATACCACCCTTAACAGTTCTTGGTTTCTTTTGTTTGGTGTTTTTCGTTAATGTGACGAGTCAGTTATTACCTTCTGTTGCAGAGAACCGTTATCCAACTTCAAAAATGTTGGGACAACATTAAAACCAAAAGAAAGCGACAGTTGGCCACTGCCAAACGGGCCAGATTGGCAACAGGAGGTGGTCTGATACAAATATCAAAAGATGACAATCCAGCGGATGCTATCATCCTAACTGCAATAAATGTAGAGCTTGAGGATGCCTTGGAAAGCGATATGGATATGTTGCTTACATGTAAGTTGTTAAAACAAATCCATTTTTATATTATTTTCTGAAGTTTATTTTGGGTAGAATATAATATGCATTAGCACCGAAACCTTCATCTGTGACACATTCTTGTATTTTTATTAATCAGTTTCTGTTCTGAATAGCCCTATAATCTCTCCTGCACACTAAATTAAATGTAACTTATAAATGCTGCAGGTTTAAATTAACTTAAGTCCACAATTAACTGAAATTTATTCCATTTTTGTAATAAAATGTATTATTGTTTTAGGTGCATCTGAAGTGAAGTGTTTGTGCCTGCACAACTATTAGCCACAGTAGAACATCCTAGAGCTTCTGCAGAAAATGAAGTCCCACAAATTGATCTAAATGGTTAGTTATATTATTATTATTATTATTATTATTATTATTATTATTATTATTATTATTATTATTATTCAAAGGCATTTGTAGCACAATTACTCAGATGATAAGTAGGTAAAATGCAGGTACCCAATCTAAAAAAAAGATAATTACAGTAACCAATAAATGAAAAGTATGAATATTCTCGCATGCATATGTTATCCCACCAGATCTGTTATTAGCATAAACTGCACATAAATATCCAGTTAAGTAAACCTTTAAAACCTCATGTGGTTGAGCAGCACGCAACTTCCAGTGTGTATTAAAACTCTGAATCAAAGCCATCATAAATATTTGAATTAAATGAATGCAAACTGCAGTAAACTCAACAGCCATCTCCAAGTGGTTGTTAAAATTCCTGCATAGGTTAGATTTACTTACACATCCCAATTTCTGAGATTCGAGTAGGTTATTGCGCACGTGCACACACACACACAGAGCTATCACTAATCTAAATGTGAAGTAAACCTATCCAGTGACAATGCTTAACACCCATGTGTAAATGTTAGGGTATGTTAACTGACATAAGTTCTTTTAAATACAATTTGAGAGTTGTGTTTGCTTTATTCTTCAACTGAAAGTTTAATTTTTCATGTGCTTGTTTCTTCCAAGTAAATTTAAAAGCATGTTAGTGCTACTACCATAAATGACAGAAGTATATCTGCTTCAAACTCTCCTTTCTTAGATACTCATATTTTAGACAAGCTCAATAGCAATACTTGCTGCCCACCTATCATACCACATCAGTCTCCACCAAAACTTCCTATGATGCTTCCAATGAATGGAACCGCATTTGTGTCAGTACTAACTGATAAAAACCATGAAAATAGCTGGGCAAACAACAAATAATGCTTTGTTGGTATGCTATATAATTAACTTCATCTATAGTGCTCCATTAGTAATCATACAAATTCACAATAGATTTTATTATTTCAGTAGAAACCTTAAGATAATGTTTTAATTAGTGCTATAACTCTATTAGAGGTAATGTAATTTTTCAAGATGTACACAGAAACAGTATAATATTTCTTATTCCTTACATTATTCTGTTAAACTTGCTATAACCACCACTATCAACAGTAACTATATTGCAGCAGTCCTTGGCATATTAGCACCTACTTTCTCCTTAAATTTATTATTTTATTTTCTATTTCAGTTTCTTCAGAACCAAAAACATACAGAAGAAAATTACTGACAGCGCGGCAAACAGCAATTAATGCTGAATTAGATGTGCGGCTTAATAGGCTTAGCAAACTTACCAATGGTGAGCTTGAATTGCATCAAATAAAGAAAAAGGAGGCAGAAATCCGCCAACAAATGGCATTAGAAGTACTAAGAGCAACTTCAACATAGCAGGGAAATGGCAAAAAAAGAACAAGAAATTAAAATTGCTACAGCTCAGCAAAGATTTGATTTTTAAAAAAGATTGTATGAGCTGCAGACAAAATTTGCTATAGAGAAGCACCAAGCTGAGATGGAATTACTGCTGAAAAAATGATGATTGTGCCTTATGAATCATAATAATGATTGTTTCTTCAGATTAAAAAGCTAATTTTTTATCACAGAAATGTATATGTTGTATTTCTTTATTAATCCCTTATTCCATTTTTCAGCAATTGGAAATTTTAAATTAAATTATGCAGATATTGATGTCCTTGTCAATTCTCCATGTCCCTTGAAAATAGAGCACACTATTTCATGTGGTAAACATTTTGTTATGGCATCCTCATTGTTAAAATGTGTGTCTGTACATGGCATACAAGGAAGTAATCATGTGTTTCAATATATTCAGATGAATGTGCTAACCTTGAGAATTATGTTTACTGAATTACTGAACAATTTGTTTGAAATGTCTGCACTTTTGTATAGCATTTACTTACATAAAACATTAAATTTTGTTTGCATGAATGTGCTACTCTCCAGATTAACAACAATAATGTGTTCTGAATTCAATTTTTTTAACAGTAGCAAAAAATAAATATAATACAATAACACAATTCAGCTGATAAATTATAGGCTTACAGGGCCATATTTTGTAGTCCATGATAAATATAAAATAAAAGATATCATTTAGAATAATTGCTGTCATAAAAGCAGATATTTCAATCAGACTAGTATATTCAATAAGATGTCTGTTTTGCATAGGTTAAAAAAAAACAAACACAAATTCACTTACAAAACCCAGGGTCCTTTGTCAGCACAGTAGAAATTGACCATCACTCACAGAAGTATTGAATTTTGCATTATTGTCCATTTTTTCCACATTTTCAAATCTCTTTAAGTTATTTAGCTTATATCAACTGACCTACTTACTTTATGATGATATATATGTAACAAATTCTTTTTCAAATCTGCACCTGAAGATTCCATTAAGAAGGAAAATAGAAAATATCTATTAAATGGGGCCCCATTTAACTGTTGCATATGGGTCCCTATTTGTTTTTGTTTTTCATCATTGCAACTTGTCAATGTTCTAACTAAATATGCATTAACTGGGCTAATCAAAGATCGGTAATGCAAGCATAATCACAATAATATTAAGCACTTCAGAAATCCATTTTAAAGTGTTTAACATGTTTAAAAATTTTACTGTGCTTTCCTAAGAAGAAAGCAATAAAAGCAAATGTTAATACATGAAATAAATCAAAGTAATGAGTTGATACCATTCACAATGAAACTAAAACATAAAAACTTTGCTTGGGCTGTTAGAAATGCAAAAAAATAGTTTTATATACTGCACACTGAGTAAAATTAAGTTTCTCAGTATTAATATTATAAAATTACAAGCTTCTAGAAGCACCAAACTGCAAAAACGTGGAGATTGCACCACATATTGTAGATTGTATTAAGATTTCTTTGTGCCACTTATCTCTTGAAAGTCACAAAATTTGGTTGTTATATTAACTGACCTGCCATTCAGTAAGGGACTTCTGTGGAATGAGAGATGATTGCACTCAACAGTTTACATTTTTAAATGAGGTTGCTACTAGCCCAATTTGATGAATGAGAATTGTGAGCTTTATAACCCCTGTAACGGATAAATACTATTAACTTCCAACACCTTTCATTCAGCATGGCAAGGTGGAAGAAGTAAATGTGATGTATAGCTCAAGAGATGGCATGATAACTTGCATTGCAGTTGTACACTGTTTTAAAATATGGAAGTGCAAGCAGAAAGTTTGAAATAAACTTCCTATGTTAACAACAGTGGAAAATTGGTCCTGAAACTAAAAGATTTTGAGATTAAAAAATTATAAATTCTTCGCCTTAAATAATGCGACATGAGTTTCTCTGTCCATAAAGGGATTTAATATGGAGGCACCTTATTCCTATGCACACATTTATCTTAAATTGCACCTTATCCAACTTCTATTTTAGGCGCATTTCTTTCTGTAATCCAATAAGAGGCATCAATGAAATTGTTAGTCTAGAAGCTAGCTGTTCCACCCAAAATTAATTGAACAAATTGCTAATTATAATTTATCAAAAATTACCTACATGTAAAAATTAGAATGATTCCTATGCTACAAATGAAAAATGATTTTCCTTGTTTCTGATCATAAGAAAATCCTTTCTTAAAAACAAGGGCGATTTCAGAATTCGAAAAGCTATGTAAGGAGGATTGAAGGTGAATTTTAAGTGAAGGAGCTTCAAAGGGGTGTTTGAGAATTCCACCCCTAGTCTCGGTTAGGGTGAGTTGTCCGGATAAACTTGGAGTTTTCCCTTATCTTGAGAAGTCGAATAACTGTAAGCTCTATGGACCCTGGGCTCATTTGCATCATTTCACCACTTTCATTCATTTGTCATCCGATATGACTACCAAGTTAGGGACGTTAAACTTAAAGAACGACAATAACCTAACGCAACAGTCAAATGTTTTCAAGCCCGAGGACTTTGAGATTGCGTTCTCGTTGCATGAACATGGGGGGGGGAAAAAAAGACTCGAATAGCGATTTGCACTTGAGAAACTTATAAACTATCTACAAATTGAAATCAATAGCGCAGAATAAATATGTTGCAAATAGTTAACGCCACCAAAAGATTTCATTTTACACAAGTTATGCGTTTTAATAAGATCTAAATTTGTTGTATTATAAGGTTTTGTCTATCTGTTACGGTTTACCTATTATACGAAATTCATTCAGAATGAAAAGGATTTCACAGGCTATTACCAGAAAATTAAACACGTATGAACATATTTCAAGCCAATGGTATTTATAAAAGTCGTAAAGAGCAGTTTGGGTTAGGGAGATTTATTTTGGAAATCGTGTCGTGCATCTTTGCAAGATGTAGAATTTAAACACCAAGTTTGGTATTCATAGGACTCTTCGTTTTTGGGTTGTGCTGTTGACAGACACACGGGTGCGCTTTTTCTAAACATGCTTTCTTTTTTTATTTAAGATCTTTCAAAACATGTATTTTAGGTGAAATCTCGGTATCAAATTTCTGGGTGGAATACGATGTTTCATGCACTTACTGTAAAAATCTGATGTGCTACATTCACATGCCTTTCTCTACCCTCATCGTTTATTACTGGGTATACAAATTATTTTTACTCAAGCTTTTTACTTTCTCTATCACATACCTAGTAGGTAAAGAAGGTATTGAATTCCATCCAAAAATTTGATACCGAGCTTTTGCTGCAACTACATGTTTTGAGGTCCCATGACTCCAAAGAAAGCAAAATTGAAAAGTCGGATAAATACCACACCTGGTATTTAGGTTCAGTACCTTCCAAAGATGCGACACGAAGAGTTTTCAAGAAAATCTCCTTCCCTAACTACCCTTTACATGCAGTATTTATCGAAAACTTTTAATTTTTGAAAAATGGCTCTAACAATTTTTATTAAAATATCATATATTAAAGATATTTACATGACAAATAAAATGTGGCTGGCTCCGTAGTTCAGTCTTTAGAGCACCTGCTTTCAGTACCATGGGTTCCAGGTTCGATTCCCGGCTGGGGTGGGAATTCTTCTCTAGCCAAGATGATTCCCTATCCTCCCCAGAGTCTGGAAGTATGAATGTGTGTGTCTGATCTAATGATTAAAAAAACCGATAGTGCAAGAAACCCAATGACAAGCGAATACAAGTTAACACCATTGCTTTAGGCAATAAGTTCCACAGAAAAGGCCGCCGATAAGACCAATATGGTTAAAGTCAGAGTACAAATGGAACTTTAAGAAAAATAAAATTTATATCTTGAATTCTCTAGAAATAGCCTACGAAGTCCTCTTCATTCGGCATCAGTTTTGTATAGTCTTGTATAATTGGTAAACGTTAGCAATAGATGAAAACATACTACACAAAAAATGTAATCTCTTTAAAACACACAATTCGCTTAAAATGTATTCTGTGGCATAACCCATTTCCGAGATATCTGTTATCAAAGATTCAAATTTTTCAATACCTGTCATTCTTTTAAAGTCTTATTGGTTTCAATTGTTTCTCGCGATTGCATGGAAACAGTACGGAATTTTAAGGCCAGCATATAGTGTCCAGTTCTTAAACATTTGACTATCGCTGTTCTCTTTGTATCTATATCGAAATGTGTTTTGTATGTATTTCTGCAAAGGTTTATTTGGATTAAAATGTAGTAGATAGAAAAATAAGCTTTACTAAGAATGGTTTGTATATGCATTAATAAGGATAGAGGGTAGAGAAAGTCATGTGAAGGTCTCATTTTTTTCTATCTAACCTTTGCAGAATTAGCTAAATTACACATTTCGTTACAGATACAAAGAGAATAGCAATAGTCAAATGTTTAACAACATGGCGGTATGTGTTACCCTTAAAATTCCATACTGTTTCCATGTAATTGTGAGAAACACGTGAATGGGACAGCACTTCAAAAAATGAGATAATATTCAATAATTACAAGAATAACAGTGGATACCTCTGAAATGAGTGATGCAACAAAAACGTTATTTGGAATAAATTGTAAGTTTTAAAGACATCTACATTTGTTGTATTCTAAGTTTTTGTCTATCTCTTATGGTTTACCAGTTATACCAAAATTACACAAAATTCATTCCGAATGAACAGGACTTCACAAGTCATTTACAGCTAATTCAGGATACAGATTTAATTCATCGTGTAGGTATCTGAAATACATCATATTTTAACACAATGTTAGAGCAATTTTTCAGAAAATAAGAAAATTAACAAAAATGTTCCACTGAATGGAGGGCCATGGCAGGAGATATTCTTGAAATTGTTGATGCCACATCTTTGGAAGATACCGAGCTTAATTTTACCCTAGATTTTGTTTTTTATTTTTACTGTAGATACACACGCATTGACGTGCGCGCGTTGTCTTTTTTATTTATTCAGGGGGCCTCAAATCATGCATTTCCAGATATATTGATATCCATTATCGTTTATTGTTATTTATGTTCCGATCTCGATATCAAATTTTTGAATCATATGCAATACTTTGCTTACAGGTAAGGTAAGCAATAGATAACAAAATTGATAATAAAGCCAAAGGACAGATAAAAAAGTAAACAAATTAACATATGTTGATGTTCTAATTTGTCGATGACAGGGTGTTCTAGAGGGAGGAGGGATTTACTATCCTCATTCGCTCTTTTTCCAATGCTTTTGTTTAGTGAAGTCCACCTTGGATTGGCAACCTTAAAAATTCATATTTCTACCACTTTCCTTTCCTATGAGCCCCTCCCAACTTTCCTTTGCTATCAGTCCCTCCCAACTCCCACCCTTTGCTTTAAAGTGACATCCATCCCTGGTAGCCAATTAGAAATTTAGGGGTCGAAGCACTTTACCGTTACTTTTACTTCTAACATTACTTCTCCTGATGTTACTCGCATACTGGAAAGTTATTCTGAAAAGTATAGACAACCACTTGTATTGCTTTCTTCTTAACATGACCCAACATACTTTAGAAATTGTGCTCGAAGGGGAAATTCTTCATCGGCAAGCTGTGACTGGCGAAGTCTGGTTGTTGCCAATTCTGTCCCGCAGGATAGACGGGATACTGGCAGTGCTGCAGTGGGCAGCCCAGAGGAGACTGATTTCGAATAGCAAGATCTGCAATTACTGCCAGCAGCCGTGTGTACTGCACAACTACAATGGCAGCAACGATGGGAAGCAGTGGTCCTGTGGATCTTGCGGATGGAGGAAGTCCATCCGGGATGGATCGTTCTCCAGGATCAAGCCACACTTGGAGCAGGTGATATTCCTTGTGTACACCTGGGCTTTCAAGCTGCCACAATATTTGATGAGGAGGGAAGCCTCGGTGGCCACTTGCCATACCTCTGTGGACTGGTGCAACTTCCTCAGAGAAGAAACCGAGCGGTGGTTGGAGGAAAATCCAGATTTCATTGGCGGCCTCAACGAGAATAACAAGACCATCACCGTGGAGATTGACGAGTCCAAATTCTTTCACTGCAAATACCACCGAGGGATGTGGCGTGACGGCCACTGGGTGTTCGGTGGTATTGAGAAGGGCTCTGGGAAATGCTTCCTGGTGGAAGTGCCCGACAGGAGGGCACAAACCCTGGAAGCCCTTATCATGCAGCATATTTTGCCTGGAAGCCGCATCATCTCCGATGGATGGGCTTCTTACGCCAACATCGGAAATCTGCTTGACGGCGTATATATTCACAACGTTATTGTCCATGAGCAGAACTTTGTTGACCCTGAGGACGACTCCATCCACACGCAGAATGTGGAAAACATGGATGAAGATGATGAAGAGGAAAATTCAGCGCCAATTTGGTACCAGTGACACCCTGTTCACATCGTATCTCCACGAATACCTCTTCCAGAATCGTTTCCGGGGACAAGACATGTTTGGTGTAATACTGGATGTGATTACACGGTGTAAATCAACAATGTCGAATTTAATCAAAGGTGCATACTGGGATTTCTATTTTTTTTTAATGACATCAGAATTCCGATTCCCATCTCATTGCAGTACATTAATACAACAATGTGTGTTTTGTGGCTCATGGACAATGACAACAATGCTGCCACCGCTTCTGTATAATAACCTATGCTCCTGATATTTCACCTAATTTACACGTCATCAGATTTCCTATTGCCACCTCATTGCAGTACATTAATACAACAATGTGTGTTTTGTGGCTCAAGGACAATGACAACAATGCTGCCACCGCTTCTGTGTAATAATGTATGTTGTTAATATTTCAAGTAATTTACAACAATGTGTGTTCGTGGCTCAAGATCAATGACAACAATGCTGCAACTGCTTCTGTGTAATAACGTACATGTGCGATGATGCGTTTGCCCTGAAAGATAAGTATTTTCATTGGTTATGAATCAACATGCAGGTTTGGTTAACTTTGAACAATAAGTGTGCTTCAATGCAATATAACAAACAACGAAAACTTGTATGTGTTTGAAATAACTGCACCGCGCCGCAAATTTCATGTTACAACGTTGTTATCTTTCACGTCTTCATTTCCTACGGTTTGCAATGCTCGAACTCCTTAAGCCACGCCCAGGCTGCTGCTAGCAGAAGACAGGCCGCTATTATGCAGGATAGCCGATATATGTGTTATTTGATGGCCAACCACTGTAGCAGCCGCCAGCAGAATCAACAGCAGATATGAGTCATTCCACATCAAACCGAACACAAATAAAACATCACTTTCTCTGTATTTTCTGAATTTTAGTTTACGTGTTCCACACATAAAATAAATTAACATGTATTTTATATTTTGCGGAAAATCAAAATATTTTAGGATTTATAGCTTTCTTAACATTTTTCTTATACACACATAACCTTACATAAAAGTAATTTATTCTCGGAATACAGAATGGTCAGGGATAAGAACGATACATCGTTTTGCACATAAAAGCATTGTGGTTTTCCTTACATAAATTACTATTTTTTCGGAATAAAAAAAACAATCACTTATCAAGTATGAACATTTTAAACGGTAATGTCATATTTAACCTCCTAATATTAACATCTGGAAAAAATACAAGAGGAATCTGTGATATATTTTGTTCTAAATCTGTTAATATCAGGAAGGGATCTTCCTTATAAGTATGCTTTTAAACAATTTATTTGTGTTAGCGCGTAGGGTTTTAGAATATAAGCTGCTGACTGAGAGCTTTACACTGCAGCAGCATGACGCACGAGCTGATGCATTACACAGCACGAATGTGATATGCTATCACTTCTGGTGTTCGCTGTAACTTGGCAACTGGAATCTGATATTCTATAAAGCCTCTCTCCAATGTTTCATTTTAAATGTTACTTTGTGTTCAGCTTTTTGCATTAGAACTTCATTCTTAGCTCTGTTCATTCTTCTTAGTTTAAGAGAAAAAAAAAGTTTTGTATCTGCATTTTTTTGGTTTTTTTTGTACACATTGTTATCTTCAAAAATTATTAGCACAAAAACTATTCATTACACAGAAAAATTACATGACAGTTTTATTTATTTGGGTTTTTGAAATAAGCATAAAAAATGTCAATATGAATGGATGAAAACTACATCGTGTGGAACGTTTTGAATATGCAGAAATGCTGAAAATAAGAAACGCCTTAAAATGAAGTTTTAAAAATATAAACAGCTAGCAACCAAATGTGCAAGGGTATTTAAAAAGTCTCATAATGATCCTGAAGCATTTGCTAGGTCAAAAATAAAAGTGGATTCTAAAATTACAAGCAATGGAGAATTTTATGGGAACAATTTTTTTTTTTTTTTTTTTGGGAGATTTTGGGTTAATTTCAGTTGTGCATTCCCTTAACTAATTCAACAATTTCTCTTTCCTCTATTCTAATTTATTGAACTACAAACAAGTACATCAAATTATCACTTATCAAAAGAAGGAAAAAACATGGAAGCTGTTGTACTTCAAGACATTGAGCAGCTCCACATTTTTAAAAGTAAGTGTGTTTCTATTAGGAGATAGAATGTCTTTGTAGATGCTAAAGCTTCTTTCAACATCCATAGAAACCAGTGGGGCAAACCTTGTATTCACTCGGAATGGCAACTCTACAGATGTGGCAAATTCCTCAATGTCTGGATTCTTCTGAAGACTAGATTCAAGTTTGTCTTTGCCATCTAAACTGCTCCCTCACGGAAGTAAAAATATCCCATTGGTTTTCCTTTTCCGGACCTTGTTCTTCCACTCGTTTAATAGCTGCAGGCAGGTACTTTTAACTATGGACACAATATAGTTCTGTCTGCAAATTATATATTTTCTCCGGTAACAGCAGTTGCTGTGCCATGGAAATTGCACCTGCATCAGATGAATCCAAAGAAAACACAAACTCTTTAATTTTCTCAAAATTCTCACACAACATAACAGCACACTCAATCCAAGATCCCCAGCGAGTAATGAACGGGAAATTTGGAAAGGGGCAGGCCGGTGATTTCCCTGTAGTAAACAACACGGCTCGCAGCTTTCAGTAGAATCTTCAGGGCAGAGATGAAATGATTTGCGATGTCGTATTCGTTCCTTATGGATTCACAAACCCTGTGAAGGGCATGAGCCAAGCATGTCACATGCTTCAAGTTAGGAAATAAAGGTTTCAATTGTTTAACAGCTGAAACCATGTATGGAGCCTGGTCCGTAACCACAAGAAGTTTTTCAAACTTGATACCAGTAGGCCAGAGTTTTTGGCAGAAGTCCATAATAGATTGCATCACTGTACTGGCATTGGCTTTCTGCAGCTCGTACATTTTTAACAACATGGGCTTAACTTTCTCCCCTGCTAAGGGAAAAACTAAACTGTTCAAAACATATTGTTCCATTGAGTCTATGGTTTCATCCACAATGATTCCCACATCACAATCAGACACTTTCTCCTTGATTCTTTCTATGGTTTCTTGGTAAACAGGCTCTATGTGGTTTTTTCTTAACCCTCCGTCAGTCGCTAGGGGCCTGAGAGACCCCTGGCATTATATAAATGTTATAATTTTCGAACGAACGCACCTATGCAATTGCCTGACTAGGACATCTAACATTACACCTTGCGCGATTATTTGCTGCAGCGATAACCTTATCTGTTTATTTGTTTGGCTGGAAGAATGACTAATCAGCAGTTACGTATCGCACAGGTCAACCAGGCCCCGCGCGCCTGCTCTCGTTACATATTTTTGACAGATTTGTTTCTCATTAGCTTTTGTTCAATATTGCTTTACTATTGCAAGGAGCTGTTACTGCTTCGTCATGAATACGAGTAAAAGGTACGATCTACAGAATCCGAATAATTTGGAAGAAGTACATCGCCTACTTTGCGATTATGATGCCTTGCCCGTGGATGACAACTTATATGAATCAGATGATTCTGATTCAGAAGGTAAACTCGAAACGAGATCTTTAGATTTAGAAACTGAGCATGAAGATGAAGACGATGAAAGCAGCTTGTGTGATAACATGTATTTTATAGGTAACATCATATGCTTATCATAGTAATTCTTCTTATTATTATCATTATTATTATTATTATTATTATTATTATTATTATTGACAATACATTCTGTTGTTATTTCCGGGAAGAGATGGAACAAAATGAAAAAAAAAAACACCTTGGAATATAACACAGACAAGAGCTCATAATATATTGTCCAAAATTCCTGGTGTGGTAGGAGCTGTCAAAAATGCGAAATCGGAAATTGATTGTTGGAACCTTTTTGTTACCGAAGATATAGTTGATTTGATTGTTGAAAGCTCAAATACTTACATTAGCAGTTTGCAGCACAAATTTGATCGTGAAAGAGGCAGCAGACCTACAGATGTAATAGAAATAAATGCTTTCCTAGGCTTATTGTGCCTGGCAGGAATTTGTCTTGGTGGATGCCAGAATAATAACGATTTTTGGATAACCGATGATCTTGGAATTCCTCTATTCCGAATGACTATGTCCGAAAAACAATTCAGTTTTCTAATATGCTGTATTCACTTTGATGACAAAAGCTCAAGACTGGAGCGACGAAGATTGGATAAATTGACTGCTGTTAGAGAAATGTTTACATTGTTTCTGAACAACTGTCAGAACCATTATTCTCTTGGACAAAATGTCACTGTCGACGAACAGTTGCCGACATTTCGTGGTCGATGTGGTTTTCGACAATATATACCATCCAAGGCAAACAAGTATGGCATAAAGATATTCTGTTTGAGTGATGCAAAACTGTTTTATACAACTAACATGGAGATTTATTGTGGACAGCAGCCGGGCGGACCATATTTGCACACTAACTCGGCAGATGTAGTGCTGAGACTAACTGAACCAATCTCTGGCACTGGACGAAACGTTACTGCAAATAATTGGTTTACCACTGTATCGCTGGTGAATGAATTACACAAAAGATAACTTTCTTTCGTCGGTACAGTGCGAAAGAACAAAAAAGAATTACCCACTAATTTCACTTCTCCAAAAGATCGCAGTCAGTACGAAAGCATATTTGGCTTCACAAAAAATGAAATGCTTATTTCATATGTTCCAAAAAAGGGTAAACAGTAGTTTTTCTCTCAAGTCTACATGGTTCATTCACACAGTTATTAGAAGGTGCTGAGAAGAAGCCTGAAATAATCCTGCGTTACGACAGTAAATCTGGAGTTGATATAGTAGATAAATTGTGTGCTACATACAATGTAGCAAGAACGAGAAGGTGGCCCATGGTAACTTTTTACCATATCTTGAACACTGCAGGTATTAATTCTAAGGTTATCTTACTTGGAAACCAAAATAAATATTCCACAAGGCAGGAGTATTTGAAAGCACTATCTTTAGCTTTACTGTTGCAACAGCTACAAAAGAGAGCAAAACCATCAAATCTACCCGGTGATTTGAAAGGCCTTTTGACAAAATATAAACCTGAAGAATCCGCGGTAGATGAATTGTCACACACACCTCTATGCACATTGAAAAGGAAGCGATGTGAACCCTGCAACAAAGACAAAATGAATTGAAAAACTAAATATGCATGTGGGAAATGCAACACCCCCCTGTGTTTGAGCAAATATGCTAAAATTATTTGCGAAAGTTGCTTAGTCGGGGAAAACACGGGTGAGATAGTAGATGATTCTGAGTAACTGAACATTTGAAATTACAAGTTGTATGTATACCTGGAAATGGCAATGTATTTCTTTATACTTACTGTAATACAATTTATAATGTATATGTACTCATATTTTAGCTTGTATTTTTATGTTGTAAAATAATACCTACTAATGAAAGCCTTATACGCTTAATCTAAATAAAGGTAAACACAGGAAAAAAGAAAATAAACGAAAGAAAACAAAAATACAAACAATAATAAAAATATAGCGCGGGTCTACTAGGCCCCGCGCGACTAACGGCTTTCTACCAAAGCGCGCGCCTGATGGAGGGTTAAAGTAGTCTCATCGGGCATTGACATCTTTGTGTATTTTTCAAGAAATCCCTTGAAGGCTGGATGGTTCACCTTATTGAGTGGAATTCCTGCTTGTGTAAGAGCTGCACACAAATCAGTGTTTAATTCCTTCAAATTTTGGCTTTTTGAAGAACTTTGTTGAAATGCATTTTGTAATGGAGGTTGCCGTGATTTGTTTGCTTGAAGAGTCTTGTTCATTTGATGCTTAGAACTGGAAATGTGTTGTTTGATGCGATCTTGCTGGTGTTTTTCATCTAACAAAATTCTTGAATCACAAATAGTACATCGCATAACAGTTCCATCAGTGTCCATGAAATCTTGTTTGAATTCCTCAGCCAGAACAATAAATCGAGCACTGGACACCTTTGGCATAGTAAAATCTAGTACTAGTACACTCGTTTGGAGAGCTAACACTAGTTCACTTGCTAACACAATGCGCCTGTCACACAACTCACTCTTGTGCCCAGTCGCTGTCCACATTCTCTTATAACACCGTGACAATTACCAGAATGTTCTCATTTATGCTGGAACTTCAGTCTCAGCGATTTCTAGTATTTTCGAGCAGAACCCAGTCTTAATAATTCTCTGAGCTGCGCGGGTGAGGTTACTGCCTTCTCTGCATGCCCAGCCTTCGCCTCCACACAAACAGATGCCATCTCTCACAGCAACAAACTCACATTCACGAACAGCAGGCTACTGATTCTGGTTGGATAGAATCACTCATTGTCAATTGCATTATTGCGGGCTACTTTATAGCGGTAAAGCAAGAGAGAGGTTTTCCTCGAACACACAATTATTTTCCATTGTTGCGGGTGCGCTTTCAATTCCCACACGGCGTTTACTGAAAGAGGTAGACTTACTATTCGCACGTACACAGCAAGCTGAGGAGACGTTAATTGAAAGTTAAAGAATAAATTGGAATGAAACCTAAAAGAAAAAAGGGGATTATGGGCATGGTTGGGGGAAAATAGGATAAAGGTGCCAAAAGGGGTAAAGGTACCAAAAAAGGTGAAAAGGTGCGAGAAAAAATGCCTCCTTTCGCAACTAGAAACAAAATTTCACACTGTGGTATCTTTCCGCACAGCTTTAACTTATCCTAAGAAAAAAGGTGTGCACCTAAAAATCCTAACCCTGCTTATGACTATTGCTTCAATCCATTTAATGTTTCCAAGCATAACACAAGGCAGAAATCATTAAGCTTAGTTATCCGCAATATGCTTACAAATTTAAAAATGGAGAACTTAACTTTGTACCAGACCTAAAACTATGTGATACATGTTGGGGGGGGGGGACCCCAAAGAACCCACTGATAAGTGATTGTGTGCTACAAAGTGTCAATGCCGTGTATAATCCAGAAGTGGTTTTGAACATAGTGACCATTTTAAGGCAAGATACAGCAATGCCAAAGGGATCCCTGGTACCTTAGAGCTAAATTCATTTATTCCATCAACCAATAATGCAATAACTACTAGATGGCATTCAGTTGAGCCTGAAGGGGGAAAAGTGCACATTTAAATTGTAGTTAAGTTGCCTCCCATTGGATAAGATTGAAAGTTCGAATGTTACTAAATGTATGCCAAATTTAAGTTACATGTGAACAAACCAGTGTAACTAAAGTGCTGTGAACAGTTGACAAGGCATCCAATAACAGACTGCTGCTGCTGCTACTGCTACTCTCCAGCCGCACTGGAATCCTGCTACGCACCGCTTTCTAAGTTATTTTGTTTAAAGTTAACTATACAGGACCTATCTTAGTTTTATGTAAATATATACAAAAAAACTACAAGGAATTTATTTATAATTTTTATCAAAAGTTAAACTTGGGGGTTAATAGGGATATATAGTTTTTAAATGTTTGGATTTTAAAAATTGATGCAAAGAGTTAACTACATCAATTATAATAAATATTAAGTAAAAGATTACACATTAAACTTTGCATTGCACTTTATAACATAGTTTTATCACTTATTGCCTGTGAGATATTCTAATTTTTTGTGCCACTTTCACAAGTTGGATTGCACAATATTTTTAAAAATATTGTGAATTAAAAAAAAAATAAGAATTTAAAACATAATTCACTTTGTTTTGTAATCCATGGACAAAATTTGAAGTGAATCGGAGACACAATGGTCAGATGATGTGAAAATGTGTGCAGCTTGACGTGGAATGACTCATATTGAAGCAAACGGTACGGCTTCAAAAAGTGACGACCAATGCCTGCATCAAAGTATGAGCTAATGCAACTAACAAGTTGGGCTCATCTTGGATATTAGAATAAACAAACTGCTACCAGGCAAGTCCATGAATTAATTTGGGGTCGAGGCAGTAAGCAGAGTAAGATTTTTTCTTGAATTTAACTGGATTTAAAGCCAGAGGTTGTTGGCTATCTTACAGCCACAACACATGACATTTGCACATAATGGAATTTATTTAAGACCCCTTATGCAGGAAACATGTGAAAGGGAAAATTAAATCTAACCCGCATATAATATGTGAGTGCAAAAGTTGTTTTGCCACATTAGATATGTAACCTTAGGCTCCTTTTTCTTGGAACCTGAAGATAGAATAAGGGCAAATATCAAGGATGTGGTCCGTTGTATCAAGACCATTGTATTTCATTGAAAGCCTAGCTCAAGAGGAACAAAGGGCTCTTAGAGCCTACATGCAGGCATCTAGAGAGGCCACTCACTTCTTTACCACCATCTGTGGTGTATCAAAAACTACAGCAAGCAGACAGGTATAATGTGTTTTCCATCACATTGCTCTTTTGAGAAAAAGATCTGTGGAATTTCCCATGACTGCAGCAGAGGATTAGCATTACAAAAAAATTTCTATAGAATGGCTAGATTTCGTATTATTGGAGCATTAGATTGTATGCATGTGATAATTTTGCCACCTGGTATGTACTTTACAATATTCAGTGGCAAGTAAATGTATTATCTATAGAAATTACAAAATGCTTGCTCCCTTCTTCAATTTTACTGCTTAATTTCGCACTCTTCTAGCTATGAAATCCACAGATGAAATTTTGAAAATCTGCAAATATCAAGAAAATATTTTCAAATATTTTACTTGTATTTCTATATTTACTAATCACTAAAAACTGGGATTATTTATGTGCTAATTGGTTCCATAAGATTCATTAATAATAGGTATTTTAAAACAAATCTAATTACATAAATGACTTTTCTCTTCAATTAAAAAAAGGGGGGCAAAAAACCTAGTAAGTTTTTCTTGGTGCAATAACTGAATTTGATTTTGAAGAAAGTACATACCATTACCCTCAATGTAGTTAGGAATAAAAATTCAGTGTTGTTATTGGCTCAGTTAAAAAAAAAAATATGTTCAAGATTCCACAAGTATAGCTAAGAAAGCATTATATACTTCTGATGGTAAATGGTATGCAGGATTGCCAGAGATTCTGTTTTTGGACAAGGATTTCCTTCCCCATTAATCTATTAGCTGGAGTGCCCAATGCTTTAGTATTTTTCTAACACAAGACAAATAAATGGAACATGTATGAGGGGGTTCAATAAGTAGCACAACAAATTGTTTTTCTTGGCCAGTCTCGGTTGAAAAAATTTGGCATTTTGTTTGGTACATCTTTAAACACTTGTGTTTCATCTCATATAGTTTCATTAATTTCTGATAGGTGGCAGCACTATACCTAGCCTTCAAAACGGCATCTGTAACGGAGGTGTGTTCCAAACAGAGAGCAGTTAATGCATTTCTTTTGGCAGAAAACCAGAGCATCACAGATACTCATAAGCGCTTGCAGAACATCTGCAGAGATCTGGCAGTGGACAAAAGCATGGTGAGTCATTGGGCAAGGCGTTTGTCATCATCACAACAAAGTCGAGCAAACCTGTCTGATCTCCCACATGCCAGCCGGCTGCACACAGCTGTGACTCCTGCAATGTTGGAACGTGCGAACACTCTTATTCGAGGTGATCGATCACAATCAAACACCTCGCTACTCAACTTGATGTCTCTGTTGGTAGTGCTGACACACTTGTCCACCAGTTGGAATACTCGAAGGTTTGTTCCCACTGGGTTCCTCAACGGCTAACCGAAGATCATAAAGAGCAAAGAAGGACCATCTGTGCAGAATTGTTTGCTCATGATGAGGCTGATCGTGACAATTTTTATCAAACATTGTCACAGGCGATGAAACATGGGTTCATCACTTCGAACCTGAAACAAAATAGCAATCCATGGAGTGGCATCACACCAACTCTCCTTCAAAGAAAGAGTTCAAATCCATACCCTCAACTGGTAAAGTCATGACTATGGTCTTCTGTGACTCTGAAGGGGTTATTTTGTTCGATGTTCTCCCTCGTGGTGAAATGATGAACTCTGAACTGCATTGTGCTATTGTACGGAAATTGAAGAAATGACTTCAGAATGTTCATAGCCACAAAAATGCAAACAAACTTCTCTTTCTCCATGATAACGCAAAGCCTCACATAAATCTGCTCACCTGAGAGAAGCTCACAAAACTTCAGTGGACTGTTCATCCTCATCCACCCTGTAGCCTGGATCTCACACCTTCTGACTTCCATCTGTTTGGCCCAAAGAAGGATGCACTCCGTGGCAACCACTATGTGAATGATGGGGAAGTTATTGGTATGGCAGTAGAGTGGTACCATGCAGGCATACAGGCCCTCCCATTAAGTGGCGTAAGGCTGTGGCATTTAACAGAGATTATGTTGAAAAATAGGATTTTGTAGCCAAAAGATTGGGGAATAATATGGTGTATTTGAATCCTGAATAAAACCAATCTGCTTTAAGAAAAAAAAGTGCTGCATTACTTATTAAATGCCCCTCATATGAAGAATAGTGTACTTTCAATAAGCCGCTCGATACCATTAGGTATTTTAGCTATAGTATTGAAATTACATGAGAATGAAATTACAAAGTGTTTTCCAATAACCATGCTAACATGTTTGTAAGGATTAACAAAGCCTTATGGTGATGTTTTAAATTGAATTGTATATTTTGCTTCTGTGAAATATGCTCTGAACATTTATGACGTACTAGGATCTCTATCCTCTACCCCAAGCTCTAATGCATTTGTAGAAACTACAGATTACTTTCAATCATAAAAAGCAAGTAGATATCACTAATGTTATGTAAATTTAATTCTGAAATAACCTCTAGTAGCTGTTATGAAAATGTGACTTGGGAAATACATTCCCAACCAATGATCACAAAGTGCCTGATCATCAGGACCCAGATTTTGATGAACTAAAATATCTATATATATATATATATATATATCAATAAAATGACCTAAAAATCATTAAAATGATCTAAAACATGACTTTAAAAAATGTTTTCTTCATTTCAAAGTATGAGAGTACAGCACAATTCTTTACTTATGTAACGTTAGACCTGAAATTAAAAATTAATATTAATTTAAACTCGCAAATTTGTATGTTCTAGGAAGACTAACATATAAAAATATCTTACTTTATTCAGAATTATTGCAGTAGGTAACCGCAGCATGCGCAAGTTCTCGAAAGTTAGTGAACGCCTGTTGTCAGAAAGCACATTTTTGTACTGTGAGAAACTCTTTTCCACATCCACTGACACAACTGAGGCATACTTGAAATGCACTAAATCATGGCAGTGAGATCTTCAATGAAGGAAGTATCAAATGTTTAACCAGTTAAAATCAAATCAGATGCAATTTTATTAACTTGCACCCTTCTCCTGTACATTTGTGATTCCTTGCGTTAAGCAACTGAAATTTACCTTTATGAAGGCTAGCCGTCCTTCAATTTCACCGTTTGAAAATAGTGTTTCAGCCATATCAACTGCAGTAGCATCATGAGGATTCAGTGTTCTAGTAACATGTTTCACCATCTGGAAATGGTTGCAATAATAAATTGCTGAATCTATCCAGGTGCCTCATCAGGTGATGACAGGCTCTGGTGGGAGTGGAATACCAGGAGCCATTGACTTGAAGAGCAGTTTACGAGAGTGATCCTTGACAAAAATTCTCTTCATCTTTGACACTACATTGCTTTGGAATGACAAGGTTCTAACTGACAAAATTGAAAAAATTGAGTTAATGTGTGCTTTGATACTTAGCAATTCAATCTGTAGCATATATCATCAATGATGCCACCTGATGGTTCATAAAGGAGATCGAAAAATGACAAAGTTCTATCTGCAGAGAAAGCATTTACCTCTTTGGATTGACAAAGTTCTATCTGCACTATTTATCTATTTGGAGTGAGAATTATATCTGCACTATTAATCTCTTTGGAGTAACAGCATTCTGTCTACACTCTTTTGTTATTATTGAGCCATCAGTGTTTCATTCTGCAACGACTAAGGTTACAGTAGATATTATAAAAGTAACAAAATGGATTTAAGAAGTAATTCACCCCCAAAGAAGAGCAGGAAGAAAGTTGCAAACCAGAGCAAATGGAAAAGTAATGTCAGAAAGCAGAAACATGGAAAAGTAATGTCAGAAAGCAGAAACACGAAGCAGGGAAAAAAAAATTGAGTTTTATTTATGGACACTCCTTAACTGCTGTGGTTCTTAGCGTCCCATTCTATATTGGGCGTGAAAGACCGGTAATTTTGCTCAGAGGCCTCTTTTATCAGGCTTGAGGTTCTTTTACGTGCCATAAATCTACGACACGGGACCACCGGCTTTAGTTCCCTTCCGAAGGAAGCCATGCCAAGGATTTCTACACCCGAAAAAAATCCATCGCCCTCCGCCGGGTTTGAACCCGCAACCTTGGGAACTAGAGGCTAACACGGTACCACTAGTCCATGGAGGAAGGAGAATCTATGTAGGCAGAAGAGGAAAATTGGTTCCACAAAAAGAAAAACAACCAAGGATTGCCAACAGCATTGCAAGTTTAACTGTAGTACTAAAATAAGTAAAAATGTAAGACCGGGTTTGTTCATGTCATATTATAAGTTAACCACTAAATGAGAAATGACACTTCATTTTGAATTCAACAGAACACTGTTTGACCAATAAATCACAAGGTGGATCTTCATGAAGAACCCTTCTCCCTTATTTATTTTCTTTCACATTACGCAACTTAAGAATCAGGGTTTGCAAGAAATTCTACCTAGGAACCCTTAATATTTCACAGAAACCCATGATGTATAATGCCCACAGTACAAAAAAGTGTGAAACTAACCTACCAGCACCAGATATGTGAGGTAAAGTTGTTAACAGCCTTAGAAAACTCCCAGAAGAGCTTAAAATCAATGTAATGTCACACATCCAGTCACATTACTGCAGAGCCAATACACCAAGACATTGGGTGATATGAATAAAACGGAGAGTTTGCTTTTTGCTCCAATTCTGGAGAGATTGCTTACATTCATATCAATAAAGTTTATTCCTTCCTCGAGCAATATTCCCCTCCAATGGATGTTGCTCCGTGACCTTGGGTTGGCAGCAGTATTCTCCACTTCCGTATCAATAAGAATTATAAGTTGCTCCTGTGGGAGAAGTTGCTCTCGAATATTGGAGCTATATCACTAGGTGACTCCTGCTTGATAGAGCAACAAGTTTTAAGTAGGATGGCTGAGTACATGATGGTTATTCATCACATAAAAGTGTATAAGCCCTGCCAAGATGCATTATTATTTTATTATAAACAACCTTACCAATCTGAAAAGGAAAATGTGAGATGGTTAGGGCGCATTTCCTTGAAGAACATGGCAAAAGATGAGAATTTTTTTGCGTTATATAGGAGATCCTGGATTTCAAACTGGTGTGGCTGAAGATGCTGTGATTCAGAGTACAGTGTCCCTTACAATTATAGTGTTATGGACACTATATTAAGAAAAGCGCATATTTGGATAAGGTTCCCTAAAACTACCCATGAACTTGAAGCTGCAAAAGCTAAATGGCAGGACCGTTACATGTTGATTGCACTCATGTTGTGATTAAGAAACCCAGTGTACATGAAGATGACTATATTAACTGAAAAGGAGTTCCCAGTATTAATGTACAGGCTACATGTGATTCTAAAGAATTAATGTTTACCAGTGTTGATGCTACTGGCCTGGATTAGTACATTATTCACCTATAGGGCAAATTCAGATGTCTGTAGGGCTATGTGTGGAAATCGTGCAAATGCCAATTCTTAGTGATGTTGGATACTCAATTGCTCCATGGCTTATGATGCCCTGTCACAATGTACTTACCCCAGAACAGGGATCTTACAATAAGTGCTTGAGTAAGGAATGTGTCATAATAGAAAGGTGCTTTGGTCAGGTGAAATGTTTTCCTGTCCTCCAAGGCAAAATAAGACTAGCAACAGAAAAAATTCCTTCCATTGTTGTCTGCTATTTTGTCCTGCACGGTGTTGCTAAACATCTAACTGACGAAGATTTCGAAATTGAAGTAAACAATAATCAGGAACAAGACACTTGGGAAGGTGTAGGTGCCATTATACATGGCTTCCAAAAGTAAGTGAGTAATATATGGATTTTGTAAATACATTGCGCATTTTAGCTTTAAAATTCTTTTGGTGTTTTCCTATAGCAATAACATGAAAAGCTATATTTATTTTGCATATATGTGTAGGCAAATATTGCCAAGCTGGGTTTTCAAACAACTTATTTATAAAGAATCACTTTTTTTGTTTAAAAAAATACTTATGCGACAATTTCTTCCAGGATGAATTTAAAGCTTGCATATAGTGCAAACATATGTACTTGCTTATAGATTTTATTTAAAAGTTGATCAAGACCATATTAGTGAGGTGGTAACATGCCTTCTTCCCATGCAAGAGGTCCCAAGTTCAAATCTCGGTAACGGTGGGTTTCTAGATAAGATTTTTACCCTCATAAGGCAAATGTTGGGCAACTCTAAGTCCTAGGGACTCTTGGCTCGTTTGGGTATTATTTCACCCATTTCATTCATCGCCTCTAAACCAGTGCAGCTAAAAGGAATTTAAACAAAAAACTGTATTTGTTCGTAATTACGAATTTTACCGTTTAGGACAAAAATGTTACTACTGTATTTACAACATTAATGTTAGTTGCTATACCTCAAATGTTAACAGCACATTTGAGAGAGAAATGAATACTACCTTTCGCTTCCGTATCGAAACTAATTAAAATTGTGGCATGAGGAACATTATAAAAAGGAATATTCATGAATTAAGCTACTCATAAAATGTACACTACTTATTGCAGAAAATGGAAATTTAACTACATACTTTCATGGTGAAAATTTGGTGAATGTATTGGTTGCTTGTTATGCAGCTGTGAGGTGGCGATAAGAGAAGCGGAGCAAATTGCTAGCACTATGGAGAAAATGCTCTGCACACGTAAACAGTTTTTATTTGATACGATACAGAGATTTTGCTCTTGCAGAATAGTTTACTCTGTTTTGCTCTTGAGAGATTGCTCACTTTTATCGATATACCCATCACCTTGACTGATTTAAGCGTTGCAAAGATGTATAACCTATATGAGGAAACATGTGAAAAAGATCAAACTTCTCCAGTCAAATTATCTATGTATCGGCTAATATTTGTTATAGAGTTAAATCTAGGTTTTCACAAGCCTAAAAGTGACAAATGTAATATCTGCGAACTATACAGATTGGCTAAAAATGAAAGTAATACAACACAGGAAATGGAGAAGGATTTTGAGAAGCATACAAGTGATAAAGTAGTAATGAGAAACAAAACAGAAAAAGATAAGAAACAGGATGTTCCAGTATTAGTGTTTGATGTTCAAAATTTTATTAATATTTCAAGGACTGACACAAGTTCGTTTTATTATAGAAGAAAACTTAATGTTCACAATCTTACAGGATATTTCACTGTAACAAAAACTGTATACTGTATTGTATGGAATGAAGCAGTTTACAGAAAAGGTTAAAAAGCTGTTAAGATACAATTGCTACTGAAAATGACTTTAATGATTTGATCACCTGGAGTGACTACTGTGTTCCCCAAAACAGGAATCAATTAATCTCAAATGCAGTGCTTCAGTTTCTTAAGGAAAATCCAAAAATGAGCTCTACAACTATGCAATATTTTGTACCTGGCCATTCTTGTTGTCAGGAAGTAGACAGTGCTCACAGTTCAATTGAGAAAAACATGAAAAAGACTGAAGTTTTTTCACCTTTGGGTCTAGTACGCTTAATCAAACAGATTAATAAGAACAGATCATTGAGAGTAATTCAGTTAAGTCAGTCTTCAGGTATTTTTCCACCTCTGCTAAACTCCTAAATTATAAGACAGTACCCTTCACAAAAATAGCAAGTATAAAATTCAGCACACACTACTACATGAAGTAGAATTTAAGTTGACTCACCATCCAAATGAAGCAGCATTATCATGTCAGTGCATGATATTTGGAGTCAAAAATAAGAAAAGGTGCAGTGCAAGATGTAACAAAGGTCAATACAAAGCCAGCAAGAAGAAATAAAGAATTGTCCAATGAAAAAAAGAAAGATTTAAAAGACAAAGACATTTATGCCTAAACATGATAGAAAATGTTATTCTACTGTGCTCCAAATTTAACTTCAAGATTATAAATGATATAAATGTTTTAGTTTTTTTCTTTGTTCTTTCACAATTATTTAATACAAGCATCTTATAGAAAAATAATGTTTAGTTAAATCCAAAATTTGTGTATGAAAACATATTAATATACAATTATATATTAGTAAATGTTACAAACAGATTAATAAAAGTGCATTTTGATTTATGATGAACATGTAATTTAATTCATTTCATTTTAAGTTATTGAAGACTGCAGTTAGAACTTTGTATTGCAAAATGTTTAGCTTATTTGGGGATAACAAGGTTCCAACTGCAAAGTACCACTACCTGTAACTTGCACTTTTTAAATTAACTGGATTCCATGATCATAAAATTCAGAACTTAATACAAATTGTATCATAAAAGCTCAATTTGTGCACAATATGTAACAAACTATTATAGTTATTAGACTCTATAACTTTAAGGCCTGGTTTCTCAGAACAAGGTAGTCACTTAGTACCTTGTCATTCCAAAGCAACGACTAGGCAATCCACTTGAGAAAAATGTGCTCTAACTTCCTCTGCCACCCTATGCATAGCATGTGCTAAGCAAGTAATGCGCACCATTTTTGGGTAAAAAGGTTGTATTGACTTTCCTGCTTTCACAATGTCAGTTACAAAAAGCGAGACATTTCTGGTGCCTTCAGGCTATAACAAAAACACACATTTTTCAAAGTCTACAAATTGTGGAGTTATTAACAGTTTCTAATACCTCACTTGTAAGCAGATACACTTTAACTGGTCCGTTGATCTCCAATATATCAATGATTACGTTAGCCATGTAACATTTTCTACATCACTCATTTCGTCAATGGATGCAAAAATCTACTTTCCATATACTTTTCCCCGTATTTTGTTAATGGTGTTGCTTTAATATTGTGATAGGTAGTTCTACTAAAGAGTTGATTTGTCTGGAATAGGACGTCCAAAATGTCTAAATTCTTCAATTTAGCATTCTTCAATGTCCAAAATGGGATGTTTGCAGAAACTAAAGCTCCACAGAAGTCTCTGCAAAGCTTTGACGATTTATTCTCCTTCATGGGTGTACTTAGTTGCAGTAAAAATTATGTGAATTTCTTGTTACTTGCAAGTTGCGCTTCCCGTATATGCTTATCGCGACCCACATGTTGTCGAACAGTGAATTTTCTTTCGGCTGATACCTTTGTTTTGCACATCTTACAAAATAACACTTCACCATCCATAGAGAAAGCACCATCTCCAAATTCAGATACAATCTGTCTTAAATGACAAGATTTAGATGGCTTTATTTTAGGCATGGCTGAATAAAACTACAAAAACTGAACAGAACACCTAACTTTCCTCTCAGAAAATCTGTAAATAACTAAATCTGTGACAATGAAAATAACGGATCAAACACTTGCCTTTCAGCTTGCACATTGTCGAGCGGCCTTTTTTTCCCCTTCTTTCTTTCTTTTTCCTTTTCCCCACTCCTACCATAGGCACATTGGAAATAGGAGAATTGCTTGCTGCGACAACAATATGTACAACATAGTTAAGAAACCAACTCCTAACATGTACATTGTTGACCCACTGATCAAATATCCATTTATTTCATTAGATTAAAAATAAATGTTAAATAATTTAATAATTTTAGTTAATCTAATTGTTTGTAAAAAGGAAAGAAAAGGACCAGAAAAGGAAGTAAAATGCAAAACAATGGCCAAAAAATGACATAAAAATTGAAAAAATAACTTAAAACTTCAAAAACAGAAAATATGACAAAAAAATGCCCAATAAAATTAATATTTTTATAACCAGTGTTCAGGATTTTAATACTTAAGAGCAATGCATACTGCAGAAGGAAAAAAAGATGACATGTCATCAAAATCTGGGCCCTGCTGTCATTAAAATAAATTTAATGGCAAACATTATGAATCAACAAAGCTTTTTCTTTAAAGCTTGTCAATTACTTCTTTTAGTATTTCAATTTTTTAGTTTTTATGAATATTACACATATATTGACAAACACATTGTTACTCCTTTTAAATTTTAAAAATCTGGCTACAGATGCAGTTTCTTACTGTGTGTTTATTAACTGGCAAGGCATTGACATGGAGAAACAATGCAGTTTTAACAACATTATCATCAAGCCAATGTATTAACTATTAACTACCTAAAAAAATGTAAATCAGTGATGCCCAATCTTGAGAGGAACAGGGGAGAACAGATTTAGCCCCATGCAGTGTTCACAGAGCTATGATATGTGCTCATAGCAATAACAAGCTCTGTTTGGTTACCTTGGAATGTGCCATTTTGATCGCCATTAGAGTGAGTGAAGAGGAAATGCTTCATAACACAAAACAAAGGAGGTGGGATACAGCGGCATTGTGATGTTATTAGCTCATATAAGAGAAGAGGTTGGGCTTCACTGATGTAAATCATAATGAACATACTTGTCCACGGGTTTTCCTGGTTCACAGGCATATAACTATTACGCTTACACTTTTTATTCAGTATACTTTGAATGTACTGTATAAAGGGCAATGTTCTAATAACTACACTACCAAGCATGATTTTTGCAGCAAAGCATCTGATGTGATTTTAACTAAATAAGGTCTCCTGATTTACAGTCTGAAAATATGTAATTGTGGCTTGGTGCTGCTTTGCAATAACAGCAAATCGGCTGTTGTTAGTGTGGCCATGGCTTGTTTTGTTATTCTTATGCATGTTTTGTCAATCCAACACCACTCCATTGAACTCTCCAATATCAGAGTCTATTTTTAGAATTGTTACCGAAGAAATGCAGAGTTGCATTTTTGTAATTTGTGATAGCAGCAAAATTCTTAATGCTGCCTAGTCCAGTGATGATCAGTTACGTTGCGAGTGTGGTGGCAGTCTGACCCGTTGTTTATATTGTGTTCTGCTGTGAAAATGGCAAGTGTGGCAGAAATTAGAAGATGTGTGAATAAGCCAGACTCATTCTGTTACGTGTATGGGTGCTACATAATGAAGGAGCAGAGGCAGCCAATAACTGCATTGATGCAATGTTTATACTATGCATATTTTAAAGTAAAATTAGGAGACTTGGACAAGGTATGGGCTCCCCACGTAATTTGTAAAACATGCCTTGAAAACCTGCAATAGTGGAGCCATGGGAAACCTAAGGCCCTTCCATTCAGGATAGGGATGGTTTAGCACGAGCCCCAAGACCATAGCAGTGACTGTTATTTTTTATCTGTGTAAAGTGCCTGGGATTATTCAGAAAGATAAGTACAGTATGGGTGGCATGCACCATGTTGGAGTAAACTGCTTCGGAAGTAACGTTTACTAAAGAAGTCCCCACTATGGAAGTAGGTTACTACGAGCAATTTACTCCGAAAGTAACGTTGGAGAGCTCAATTACAATTTACTCTTTTAGTTACGACTACAGAAGTAGGAGCTCATTACTCCCGAAGGTATTGTTTTGTTTGCGCGATTTACTTGATGTGATCATGAATAAGGTTATGTTTGATAGGAAAAGGGGAGAAACATCAGCGAAAGAGATAAAGGTTTGTTGGTAGAAATAAAGAAAATCCATTTAAACAATATGAGTGTAAAAAAACGTGCGATAACCTGCATTACGTTCTTCAAAGCCAGTGAGATACCGCCAACACTCGCAACGTGCGTTCCTAATTGCTTTTTATTTTAGGTTTATTAGTTTTTTACGTTTCTGATTTACGCGAGGTTAGGTTAGGGTTAGTTTTTTTTATTATTATTATTATTATTATTATTATTATTATTATTATTATTATTATTATTTTTATAAGCTTAGGTTCCTAATTCACGGAGGTAACTTTTATTAACTTTCTCAATGAAGATCCAAGTAATGCAAAAAACCCAAAACGTGTTATAAAGATGCTGGAAAGTCGTGATTGACGAGTTTATTCCAGCGACGGGAAACGTGCTGAAGAACAGCTTAAAATTCTAGAAACAATGTTTCTAATCTTCATTTTGCATCGCAGATCACTTGCATGTTGATAGAGAAATACCCTTTCTGATTTCGGAAAAGTTCACCATATTCACGGATGGGTACAAAATAGTAACATGCGTACAGTCAATTCCACACACAATGTGTGGGAAATATGTGAAAGTGAAGAAGAATTGCCTTTTATTTTCTTAACACTCGTGTATATTTATATGTGTAGGTACCTTGCACTTAACCTCAAAAGCGCTCTAACAATGCAGTGAAATACACGGCCAGCAGACGTGTGGTGAACGTTTATTTATAAGATCGCCTGTAATACCGGCATTGTGATGAACTTTACTTAAGGTGACATGAAAATGCTGGTAAACTAAAGGTATAATTGGCATGCACTTAACGTAATAGGAATGACTCTTGATTCATAGTTCCTTTATTACTTCGGGCTAGTACCGTTTGGTTCTAATTACCATGTGAAATCAAACTTGACGTAACGGGAAGGAAAAGTTTGATGCCAAACTTTTAAGTTACATCGCATTAAGTCAATTCTAACTATACCCCCGCTGCTGTATCTTTGCACTTGACAGTTCGTGTGGCTTCGCGTAAGGTTGACTACATTGTGGTTGCGACATTACCAGAGTGGCTACTAAACAGCTGATTGTTCTCCTTTCTATCGTGTCTAAGCTGCATACAAAAAGTGTACTAAGTAGCGAACGTCAATGAATATTAATTATTTCGTATTATTATTGTTAATTGAAAATAAGCGATATAAGCAGCTTTGGTATGGTCGGATACCCTTTCTATGATAATAGGCATAAATGTGTCTACGTATGGCGTCTAATTGGAAAGGATCAAGATTTGTGACTAGACGAGGCTGCATTCTTTTCTTCCCCGGAGTTCATAGAAATACCTGTTGCGTTCCAGATGGTTCAGGAATTTTGTCCTCTTTCTCTTGGAGTTTCACTCCCTTGTGAATAACAGTTCTCGTGCTTAGTCCAAGAGCTGCTGCAGTTCATTGTACAGCTTTATCAGCAGGAATGGAGGGATTGCCATGAAGCTTCACGTACTCCAATGTAGTTCCAATGCCTGACTATTGAGATGCACACCTTGGCGCAAAGGATTTTCACTTCATGAATCATCACTCGACGATCGGCGTCGTTTTTCAGACATTGTCGCACTTAAGTTTTGTTTAAATAAATAATACGAATGAAATATATATAAAATAGATAAATATAAATATATATACATATATATATATATATGTATAAACGAACAATAACAAAACTATCAAACAATAACCACAAATATAAATAACAATGAACAATATGTAGCTTGCAAAGAACAACTCGACGCTCGTGCTAGAGATTCACAAACTGAAGCACGTGGTTGGGAATAGTTACATTCGGCAACAGAGCCGATTTAGTTCCGGTTCCGCTTTTGTCATCGACCATCCAAAATGCTGCCTTGTGACTGGCTTAGGAAGTCAAACGGTTGAAGCTTTTCATCTGTTTTTTTTTTTGCGAGTGTACCAACTTAAACGCTAGCTGTCAAGTGCAACGTTACAGCGGCGGGAGTAGATCTCCATTTAATACAGTGTAAGACTGTCACATTAAGTTAAATTTCTTGTAATGCCAGACCAAGTTTCTGAAATATTCTGGTACGAAACACTCATAGGACGCATTACAATAATTGCAATATGGATTATAGAGCTGAATTTGTGTCTGAGTTTTGATGAAATGTTCTCTAAGCAGGTTCAAAAGGCGTGTATAAGATTCTTTCCTAATACCGAAATGCTCACTGAACACTCTCTCTCTCTCTCTGTATAAGTATCATATGGTTTTCGCATAGGCATTTCCATTTTTTTTTCCGTCGAGATCATCAATGTGAAGTAATCGCCGTTTTCTTCACCGATATCATCAATGTAATTTAAGTAATCCATGAGCGCGTCAAAAATATCTTCCTCCAAATACAATACGGTATTGTTTTGTTTGTGCGATAGGAGAAGGGGAGAAACGTCGGTGAAAGAGATAAATGTTTGTTGGTAGAAATAAAGAAAATCCATTTAAACAATATAAATGTAAAAAAGTACGATAACTTGCATTACGTTGGTTTTCAAAGCCCCAACACTCGCAACGTGCATTCCTAATTACTTTTTATTTTAGGTTTATTAGTTTTTCACGTTTCTGATTTACGGGAGGTTAGGTTATATATAAGCTTAGGTTCCTGATTCACGGGAGATTACTTTTATTAATGTTTTCAATGAAGACCCAAGTAATGCAAAAAAAACCCAAAATGTGTTATAATGATGCTGGAAAGTCATGATTGACGAGTTTAATAATTCTAGCTACGGGAAACGTACTGAAGAACAGCTTAAAATTCTGGAAACAATGTTTCTAATCTTCATTTTGCACTGCAGATCACTTACGTGTTGATAGAGAAATATCCTTTATGATTTTGGAATAGTTCACCATATTCACATATGGGCACAAAATAGTAACATGCATGCAGTCAATTCCATACACAATGTGTGGGAAATCTGTGAAAGTGAAGAAGAATTGCCTTTTATTTTCTTAACACTTGTGTATATTTATATGTGTAGGTACCTTGCACTTGACCTCAAAAGCACTCTAACAATGCAGTGAAATACACGGCCAGCAAACGCGTGGTGAACATTTATTTATAAGATCGCCTGTAATACCGGCATTGCGTTGAACTTTACTTAAGATGACATGAAAATGCTGGTAAACTAAAGGTATAATTGGCATGCACTTATCGTAATGGGAATGACTATTGATTCATAGTTCTTTTATTACTTCGAGCTAGTGCCAATTGGTTCTAATTACCATGTGAAATCAAACTTAATGGAAAGGAAAAGTTTGATGCCATACTTTTAAGTTACATCGCGTTAAGTCAATTGTAAATATCTCTATTTAACACAGTGTAAGACTGTCACATTACGTTAAATTCATCGTAATGCCGGCTCAAGCTTCTGAAATATTCCAGTACGAAACACTTATAGGGCGCATAACAATAATTGCAATTTGGATTATAGAGCTGAATTTGTGTCTGGGTTTTGTTGAAATGTTCTCCAAGCAGGTTCAAAAGGCATGTATAAGATTCTTTCCAATAGCGAAATGTTCATTGAACTTTCTCTCTCTGTATAAGTATCATATGGTTAACGCATAGCACTATCGCATTTCCGTTTTTGTTTTTTTTCCGTCGAGATCATCAATGTAACCTAAGTAATCACTGTTTTCTTCATCGAGATCAACGTTATCTAAGTAACCCATGAACGCGTCAAAAATATCTTCCTCCAAATACGATACGGTATTCTAGTTCAATCAACAGGTTAGTTACTCCAGCCAGGTCGCAAGAGTAAATTCTAACCTATATTTGTGCTCGATTCAATTCCGTAGTAACATACTACATGATGGTGCTCTCCGACATTTACTTCTACGGTAATTTAATCTGGGAGTATATGAAAGGAGTAAAATTCTTCGGAAGTAGTTTACTCTCGCATGGAAGTCGCCGAGTGTTGACTTGAATAGTAGTTTACTACAAAAGTACACTTACTCCAGGTTGGTGCTTCTGAATTTAAAGTCGGCGATGAGACCCATTCTTCATGGACCAGAAATTGAGGAGTGTTTTTTCAAAACTCGATAAATGCAGAATATTGAATTTTTCAGGAAATGCATTCCCCCCCCCCCCCAACTAGAGAGAGACATTAAAAAAATTTAATATTTTCTCGAGCATTATATCTAATTGTTTTAAATAAAATGTCCTAGTAAGATAAATTGAAACAAATTTTCCACTGTGTAGGATTATAGCATAATTTATTCAAGTTTTTTCAAAAGTCTATAAATTCATGTTTAGCAAGAGAAAAATTATTCTAATTATGTGTTACAGTTTCATTTTTGTTCTTTATTTTTATGCAACTACTTATTTATTTATTATTATTAAAATAATTCTTATGCATACCTAAATTTTATAGTTTATTATTGGCTGCACTATCACTTATTACATACTAAACATTTATTTAACATTTGGTTTTTAATTTTATTTTGTCAGCTTTATTGAGAATAAGTATGATTACTAACAAAAGCAGAACACAAAATTAATATGTTAACATGCAATGATTTATCCTTAATAGTGCAAATAGAACAATAATCCAAGCTACTAAAGTCATGTGTCATTTATAGAATATTGAGCATTCTTAGCCTGCTACCGAGACAAGGTCAAACTTGTAGTTGTGCCATAGGACATCTTTGTAGAATGCAATTGCAACATCTGGAACTTCCAAACTACTTCAATAGTGCAGAAACTCCTCCTTTTCTTTGCTAACCATGTTTTGCTTTGGTAGAACAATGGATGATAATAGTGCTGGATGGAATGGTTTTTTCCTAAGAACTTCAACTTTAACAGAATCTCTGAAGTACACTATGTGATCAAAAGTATCTGGACACCCCCACAAATATGTTTTTCAGCTTAGGTGCATTGTGCTGCAACCTACTGCCTGGTACTCATTATCCGTGACCTCAGTAGTCATTAAACATCGTGAAACAGCAGAATGGGATGCTCTGTGGAACTCACGGACTTCGAATGTGGTCAGGTGATTGGGTATCACTTGTGTCAGAAGTCTGTATGCGAGATTTCCACACTCCTAAACATCCCTAGGTCCACTGTTTCTGATGTGATAGTGAAGTGGAAACGTGAAGGGACATGTACAGCACAAAAGCGTACAGGCCGACCTTGTCTGTTGACTGACAGAGACCACCGACATTTGAAGAGAGTCTTAAAGAGTAATAGGCAGACATCTATCCAGACCATCACACAGGAATTCCAAACTGCATCAGGATCCACTCCAAGTACTATGACAGTTAGGCATGAGGTGAGAAACCTTGGATTCCATGGTCGAGCGGCTGCTCATAAGCCACACATCATGCAGGAAAATGCCAAACGACACCTTGCTTGGTGTAAGGAGCATCAACATTACACGATTGAACAGTGGCAAAAAGTTGTGTGGAGTGACGAATCACGGTACACAATGTGGCGATCCGATGGAGGGTGTAGGTATGGCGAATGCCAGGTGAACGTCATCTGCCAGCGTGTGTAGTGCCAACAGTGAAATTCGGAGGTGGTGGTGTTATGGTGTGGTCGTGTTTTTCCTGGAGGGGGCTTGCACCCCTTGTTTTGTGTGGCACGATCACAGCGCAGACCTACATTGATATTTTAAGCACCTTCTTGCTTCCCACTGTTGAAGAGCAATTCGGGGTTGGCAATTGCATCTTTCAACACAATCGAGCACAGCATGGGCTGTGGTGGAGTGGTTACACAACAATAACATCCCTGTAATGGACTGGCCTGCACAGAGTCCTGACTTGAATCCTATAGAACACCTTTGGGATGTTTTGGAACGCCGACTTCGTACCAGGCCTCACCAACCTACATCGATACCCCTCCTCAGTTCCGCACTCCATGAAGAATGGGCTGCCATTCCCCAAGAAACCTTCCAGCACCTGATTGAAAGTATGCCTGTGAGAGTGAACGCTGTCATCAAGGCTAAGGGTGGGCCAACACCATATTGACTTCCAGCATTATCGAAGGAGGGCACGACGAACTTGTACGTCATTTTCAGCCAGGTCTCCGGATACTTTTGATCACGTAGTGTATATGCCTCTCACTGATATATTAACACTTCCTTGTATGAAATGACACGCTGACTATTAATTTTAAATGGTAACCTGGGTTTTAGTACTTCTTTTGCATTATCCTTTAGGTTTTTTTATTTCCCAGTCTTTGTTGAGTACTTTCAGGGTACCGTGCTCTTTTAAGATGTCATAATATTCCTTAGGAGAAAGGATGCTTTCTTTTTTCTGTATGATTTCTCAATTCTACAAAAACTTGATCTGGAACCATATAGCTATGTCCCCGGATTGGAAAGTAATGAAGAATATTCTTGAATCTTTAACTCTTTTCCAAGAATGCTATAAGTGTCTCCATCATACAGCTGTTTTTATCTAGACTGCTGCAAGAGTCAGAGAATAGATGTATAGTGGTGGGACCATGACTTGGCAGTTTCTTCTCCAAGTCAAAAGAAAGTCCAGCAAAGCCAGTGCAACCTGGTTGCATCCTCTTGAAGATTCTGTTTCCAGCCACGTATAGAAAACAATATTTTCCTTCTTTTGATCATTAGCATGGATCAAGATGCATAGATTGTATAACCATATTTGCCTAGCATAGAAAATTTCACTTGCTGGCAGTTTTGGAAGTGGCTGATTTTACTGCATATTGAAGGCAATCTTAATGACACTTGGATTTTCTTATTTCATTATTCTACAAAACTGTTTTGCACAAAGTTTGTGCAATCTAACTCTTAATTCATTTTTCTTCTCCACTTCTCCGATTTATTTTCATGACACTATCTTGTATTTTGATAAAGAGCATTGTCCGAGTTTAAAATTTCTCCTTTCTTCGCAGAATCTTTTCCACATCTTATTGACTGAGTTCTGAAGGTAAATAACCCCTCTCAGACTTACCCCTGCCATGAAGACTCTCCCTACATTTGTATTTCTTTATGTCGCTCTTAATGGCAATAATTAAGTCTTTATGATCCTTTCCTTTCCTATCTCTGCCTCTCTTTTCCTTTTGCAACTTCCCTTCTTCATGAAACCTGCTTGCTAGATAGGATAATTTATCTTTCGGCACACCAGAAATTCCTTGAAAAGTAGCAGCACAGACAGAAATCTACCTCGCTGCTTTTCTTCCTAATGTTACATTTTACTGAAACTGTTTTCTTCCTTTTCGCTTTCTCATTTTTCACTAATCTGCGCTTAGACGAAGTAATAGTGCAAGAGCTTTGCATTGCTTCTTCTCTTTAGCTTTTGCATTTGAAGGTGGAACTGCAAGCTCATGATTGCATTTTATATTCGGGTGTTTATATCTCTGTTGTTTTGCTTTTCAAGAAGGATGACACCCTTTTTGTCTCTAGATCTTCTGCCTCTTAAGATTCTTTTACCTGTACACCATATTCAGAGTCACTAAAATCACCATCCATTCTGATTTAACTTGAAATACTGTTCTTTACTCAAACACGACCGGACAGTTGATAACTTCTCTAAAGGTACCCAAAAATATGCTGACAACAATGAAGTCTGGTTGGGGAATTATAAGCAGTCAATAAAGAACAAATGTTGTTACAATAATGAGCAACACAGCCTGCAATAGCATGCTTCTATTATTGACAACTGCTCAGCTAAAGTGAAAGCAAAGAAAAGTTTATTGCATTTGTCAACTTTTGCTTTAACTCTCAGAGTGCATATATCTGTTCTTGTTAAAACCCTGTGAATTGGTCTGTTTGTATACACTATATCAACGTTTGCTAAAACCCAATTCACAGGATGATGTAGAAGGTAAAAATTATATTGTTACGATGTATAACTCAATTTTGAAAAAAACTGCACTTATCAAGTTCAGAAAAAATGCTACTCAATTCCAATATCTTCCCCTCCTAGCAGTTTACCTGACTCTGAAGCTTCCTCAGATTCTGCTGTCGAGCAAGTTGATATGTATTTTTCACCAGCAACAGAAATAGCATGTCCAGAATTGTATAATCTGTCGGAGTTGAGTAATCTGGTATAAGACCTCGGCCTCACGAAGGAAAAGAGTGAACTGCTGGGGTCACAATTGAAAGAAAAAAAAAATCTTATTGCCTGGAACTATGTTTTCTTTGTATAGATATACATATCAGGAGTTCAGTAAGTATTTCAAGAAGCAAGATGATCTGACCTACTGCTGTGACATTCCAGGACTGACAGAACAGCTAGGGAGTGATTACCAGTTGGAAGATTGGAGACTGTTTGTGGATTTCTCTAAAAGGAGCTAAAGACTGTAATATTTCATAATGGAAACATTCTAGTTTTGATATCTGTGGCACATTCCATTTCACTAAAGCAAAATTATATCACAATGCAAACTGTTTTGGACAAAATAAAATATCATGAGCACAAATGGGATGTGTGTAGTGACCTGAGAGTGCGTGGTATTCTATTACGACAATAAGCAGGCTACACTAAGTTCCCTTGTCATTTATGTGAATGGGACAGCAGAGCTAGGGACATGCACTGGTCTACACCTACTTGGCCCAATGATGATGATGCTGATGATGATATGCGGTTTAAGGGCGCTAAACTGCTAAGGTCATCAGCGCCCTTACAATGTATAAAATATAAGGTCAAAATATAAAAGACAGGTAAAGGAACCGCATAATTAAAAAACGGGACACAAACCCGCGATGTCCAAAAAGCTAAAAATAACAATAATATAACAATAACAATAATAACAATAACAACAATAATAACAATACAAATATCTGAAAAACCAACACAATAAAAGCATAGGCAATAAAAGATTAAAACATGTCAAGAACTGTAGAATGCGAGGGACATGAGCGCCATATGTCCACTGGGGATTAGAGTCCCCATAAAAACAGACAATAAAATTACTAAGCTAAAAGACGCTCAACGCATTAAATGCGCAGATTAAAATCACTGTCATGAATAAAACGTAAAACACATTCTACAGCACGCGTGTCGTCTGCCAAAACGTTGGCTAGGCCAACAGGCAGACCCACACAAGCACGCAATGCAGCTAAAACCTGACACACTGTTAAAATGTGACGCACCGTTAAGGGCACGTCACACTGCCCACAGAGTGGTGCGGGGTCACCACTGAGCAAACACCTATGACTAAAAACACAATGTCCAATCCGTAAACGAGCTAAAATTACCTCTTCCCGACGACACGAACGAGAAGAGGTACCCCAGATCAACGGGAAAGGCTTAACCTCCCGCAACTTGTTCCCCCGGAGGGCCGTCCACTCATCGCGCCAGCGCGAGAGGATGCGGCGACGTAAAATAACACACGAATCTGACGAGGGAACAACAGAAGTAAAAAATCTGGGTAATAAAATCGCCGATTTCGCAGCGGCGTCGGCAGACTCATTACCTGAGATGCCCACATGACCTGGAATCCACATGAAGGACACGCTGATGCCAGAGACACCAAGCGAGTGGAGCAGGTCATGTATGCGCTGTACGAGTGGGTGGTAATGGTACAGCGCATGAATAGTCTGAAGGGCACTCAGAGAGTCCGTACAAATAAAACAGTGCTGAATGTATAAAACACATTGATAAATGCTAAAAAGTTCGGCGGTAAAAATTGAACATTGTCCAGGTAAACGAAACTTAAAACTACAGTGACCAAAAACAAAGGCACATCCAACTCCAGCTTCAGTCTTAGATCCATCGGTAAAGATAAAATGGAAGTCCCCGAATTGAGCCCGTACTTCTAAAAAAGCCGATCTAAAGACTGAAGCAGGGGTCTCAGTCTTCGGCATCGACGTTAGCCCAAGGTGACAGTGGGCCTCAGCGCGGGACCATGGAGGAAAACGCGTTTCCCCCCGTGGAAGGGCCGGCGCTGGCGGAACGTCTAAATGCCGAAGGAGCTGTCGAAAGCGAACCCCTGGTGGGAGCAAAGCAGAGGAGCTAATGAAATAGTGACGATCAAGTGACTCCTCGAAAAATAACTCGAAGGACGGGTGGTCAGGCAAGCTTGAGAGTCGACAGGCATAGCTGCACAAGAGCATCTCACGCCTGAAGGACAGCGGAGGCTCTGCAGCTTCAGCATACAGGCTAAGAACAGGGCTGGTTGGAAAGGCCCCTGTAGCGACTCTTATACCACGATGGTGAATGGCATTCAATCGACGTAACACAGATGGACGTGCCGACGAATAAACAATACACCCGTAATCAAGCTTGGATCGGACCAAAGAGCGATAAAGGCGAAGAAGGACGGTCCGATCAGCTCCCCAGGATGTGCCACTTAAAACACGTAAAAGAGTAAGAGAACGGTCACATTTAGCTTTTAAAAAGGAAATGTGCGAAGTCCAACACAACTTCCTATCAAAAATCACCCCCAAAAATTTCACCTCGTCTGCAAACGGAAGCATCTCCGGCCCAAGATGGAGAGAGGGCGGAGGGAAATATTTCCGGCGCCAGAAGTTGATGCAGACGGATTTCTCGGCGGAGAAATTAAAGCCGTTGGCGTTACTCCAGGCGTAGAGACGGTCGATACAGCTCTGGAGACGGCGTTCGAGTAGACAGGTCCGCCGTGAACTGCAATAAATGGCAAAATCATCTACAAAAAGGGACGATGAAATGCCAAGTGGAATACAATCAACAATAGGGTTGATAGCAACTGCAAAAAGTGTGACACTAAGTACAGAGCCCTGCGGTACTCCGTTCTCTTGAATAAAACGACTAGATAAAACCGAGCCCACACGTACACGAAAGACGCGGTCCATCATAAACTCCCGAAGAAAAATGGGAAGACGACCGCGGATATTCCATGCGTGCAGTGTACGTAAAATGCCGCCCCTCCAACATGTGTCATAAGCTTTCTCCAGGTCAAAAAACACAGCCACGGTTTGACACTTTCTCAGAAATCCATTCATAATATGCGTCGACAAGGACACCAGATGGTCGACGGTAGAGCGATAGCGACGAAACACGCACTGAGCGTTCGCTAGAAGTTTCTGAGACTCAAGCCACCATGTCAACCGCCCGTTGATCATGGGCTCCATCACCTTGCAAATGCAACTGGTGAGGGAGATAGGGCGGTAGCTGGAAGGTAGTTGGCGATCCTTCCCAGGCTTAAGTATAGGGACAATGGTGGCTTCGCGCCAAACGGAAGGAAAAACGCCGTCTTGCCAAATACGGTTATAGACCTGTAAGAGAAAGAGTTTACTGTCGGCTGAAAGGTTCGTTAACATCAGGACATGAATGCCGTCCGGCCCAGGAGCGGAGTGCCGAGAGCAATGAAGAGCGTGCTCCAGCTCCCTCATTGTGAAAAGTTCATTATAACACTCAATATTAGCAGACCGAAAATTAAAGGTGTCGGAATCCAGCCGGTCTTTGATAGAGCGAAAGCCGGCGGAATAATGGTCTGAACTGGATACCGCGTCAAAGGCAGCACCCAGAGTGTTAGCGATGGCAGCCGGATCTACTATAGTGGCATTGGAAACCTGAAGGCCAGAAACAGTACAATGCGACACTTTACCTGAGAAGCGACGAAGTTTATCCCAAACAACAGATGAAGGCGTAAAGCGATTAAAAGACTCGACAAAACGAGTCCACGACGCCTTCTTGCAATCCTGAATAATGCGACGAGCCCTGGCGCGCGATTGTTTAAAAGTCACCAAATTATCAAGTTAGGGTGTAGCCGAAACACCCTAAGTGCAGTCCTACGGGCACGAACGGCGTCCCGACAATCCTCGTTCCACCACTGAACGGGTGGTCGCCGAGGTTGAGATGAACGGGCAATTGCGCGTTCGGCGGCAGAGAAAATCGTAGACGTAAGGTGCTGCACTAGTTGGTTAATGTCGGCGATGGACTGATCGGAAAAATGCACGAGGCTGGAATACAAGCTCCAGTCGGCTTTTGTGAATATCCAGGTAGGTACTCTGGAATGCTGTACGTGGTGCGACAGAAGAGAAACGATGCAGGGGTAATGGTCGCTGGAGTAGGTGTCAGCGACGACGTTCCACTGAAGACGACTAACAAGCTGGAGTGAGCAAATGGCAAGGTCCAGGTGAGAGAATGTACCAGAACAATCAGAAATAAAAGTAGGTGCACCTGTGTTGAGGATGGAAAGATTGAACTGATAAAAAATGTCGGAAAGAAGAGTTCCCCTCGCACAAGCCCTTGGCGAACCCCACAGTGGGTGATGGGCATTAAAATCTCCCAACAGAAGAAATGGTCTTGGGAGAGCGGACAGGAGAGCTCGAATGTCCGCGGGAGCGAGGGGAGTCGACGGAGGTGAATATACAGAGCATACAGAGAAGAAAAAACCGGGTAACTGCAATCTAATGGCAACAGCTTGCAAGTCGGACGTAAGAGCGAGAGTTTGAAAATGAACGTCGTTACGCACTAACATGACACCTCCATGAGCAGGAGTACCCTCCTCCGGTTCAAGGTCGTAGCGAACCGGAGTATATCCTCGGAGATCAAAAGGATCGTGAGGGCGAAGCTTAGTCTCCTGCAAACATACGACCATAGGCGAATGGGAACGCAATAAAAGTTGCAGTTCCGCCCTATGCGATCGTACACCACGTATATTCCAGGTCAGGATAGCCATGAATAAAAGGGATAAACTGTCTACTTAGAAGGGCGGCTTAAAAGAATCTTTTGCTTAACCTTTGGGCTCGGGCTTTTTGTATGGAGTTGGTCAGACTCAATAGCTTCCTCGGAGGGAGGGCCCACGCGCTCAGTGCCAGAAACCGATTCAAGCGCCGTGAATCGGTTCTGGGTGGCGATGGGTGAGGGGTGCCGCTGAGCGCGGCTTGTCCCAGGACCTTCCTGGGACAGCGACCTCCGAGAAGGAGAAGGTGAACTTTTGTTACCGCGCGCACGCGGAGGGTCTTTCAAAAAATCTTCCCTACGAAGTTTCTGCTTGGGTTTCTTTTCAGCGGCTTGCGACTTCATTGACTTTGGACCAGGTTTATAGGGCTTGGTAACAGTAGCTTTAATGGACGGCCGGACGGTAGTGGCGGTTAATCCAGTCATGGTCCAGGTCTGAGTTTCGGCATCTACTCGTGGTACTGGCGAGGCAACAACAGAACTAAATGTGCCAGATCGCAGGAGTGAAGGTTGGCGCGCATGGTAACGCCTCCGGGCTTCAGCGAAGGAGAGTTTTTCCTTTACCCGGATCTCCTGGATCGCCTTCTCGTCCAAGTACCGCGGACAGTCGGCAAACGAAGCAGAATGAGACCCTTTACAATTAACGCAGACGGGGGCTGTTGAACAGGTACCTTCGTGTGAGGGCTGGCTACATGTTGCACAGATGTTAACGGCACTCTTGCATGAGACTTGCGTATGCCCAAAACGTTGGCATTTAAAACAACGCAGAGGTCTAGGAATATAAGGCCTCACAGAAATCCGTTCGTACCCTGCGGAAATGCTCGTGGGCAGATCGACGCCATCAAATGTTAGAAACAGGGTACGAGTGGGTACCAATACGCCGTCGCGTTTGGCCCTGCACTCGATGAACCGCTGTCACCTTCTGGTCTGCAAGGTATTCGACCAGGTCCTCGTCCGATATGCCATCGAGGCTATGCGTGGTGACAACGCCTCGACAAGAATTCAAGGTGCGGTGCTTCTCAACACGGATAGGATAACCGTGGAGAAGCGTGGCGCTCAACAAGGACTTACTTTGTGCCTCGGATTTGCTTTGCACTAACAACGAACCATTACGAAGCCGAGTGCAGGAAAGAACCGGACCAGCAATTGAGTCAATGCCCTTCTGGATGATAAAAGGGTTCACCTTCTCGAATGATTGTCCTTCCTCTGTACGGGTAATCACTAAGTAACAACCAGCGGTTGGCGGTGCTACTTCTGTTACTAAAACTTTCCGGCGCTTGTTGTTTATAATGGAGAAAGGGTGCTCCATAGCGAAAAAAATCCTCCACCATTGCAACCGTCTCCGACCTCGGGCTCTGACTTCCCGGGCGTTACCCCGGCTTGGGTGAGTGGCCTATCTATACCTAGCTCACCCCAGAGTCACACCTCCCAGAACATAGACAGAGGGACCCAATCGCCGTCGGAAGTCAGCAGCTCATGCAATGGCCCCCCCGCGGGACTGCAGTTGAACAGCGGATACGAACACACACCCTACATGACGACCCCGGGTGGTGGGGATGACGCCATTACCCACTCACCCAGCTGCGCACCCAGTGCGCGGGTATCCGTCAGGCTGTCCACGGAGGATTAAAAGAAAAGATAAAAGAAATAAAACTGTGTGGGCGTTTCGGATGCAAGGTAGGCCGGCGAGGAAGAGAAAGAGAGGCGTAAATGAATGGACGTGGTGCGAAATGTGCAGAAGTAAAAGAGAAGAAAGAAACGATGGCGAGGGGCGACATGAAATGAAATGCACAGAACGCACGAGAGCCTGCCTTGAGTCCCCCGGTCACGAGAACGAACCCACCTCGACCGGACGGGGGTGGAAGGATGATGGCGATGATTGGCTCGGGAACCCCCGGGTACGCCAACACCCGTACTCACATAAGGTGAGCCCCTGAGGGGGTACTTGGCCCAAGAGACAAGTGTTGACAGCAGGGGTAAAAGTGTTACGAATGCTGCCTTAATGGACCCACACAGTTATTTTGCCACCGCTACACATCAAACTGGGAATCATGAAGCAGTTTGTTAAGTCTTTGGACAAAAGTAGCCATTTTCAGTATATTGCAAGTAAGTTTCTACATTTATCAGATGCAAAGGTCAAGGAAAGCATTTTTGATGGACCACAAAAAGAAAGCCGGTGGAAGAGAAACTATGAACAGACGAATGCCATGGAACCTGCTGCATGGATTTCAATGAGGGATGTCATGACTAAGTTCCTAAGAAATGTAAAGAATGAACGGTACGAAACAATAGTGAAAATAATCTTGGATCACAAGAAAGAGTTTGGGTGTAGAATGAGCCTGAAACTGCACTTCCTTCATTCTCATCTCGATCACTTTCTGGAAAATCTTGGGGGACTGTTAGTGAAGAGATGGGAGAGAGGTTTCACCAAGACATCAAGGTGGCAGAAAGAAGATGCCAGGGGAATTGGTATATACCAATGACGGCCAACTACTGTTGGTGTTTGAAAAGAGATGGCAAACATGCAGCAGTCAGACACTGGGCAGCCAAGCACTGTTTGTATTAAAATGTGAATTTTCTCCTGTAACAGCATGTTCTGGTGTTTTACGTATACCTTGCCTTTTTCATGAATCCTTTGCTCACACTTAGTTGTTAGAACATAGTTATCACGAACATACATATTTCAGCATTATGTGGACCAAGAGACTGTGGTACGACCCCAGGTATTGGCACTTATATTGATGAAACTTCTATTTATTTGGCCCCCGCTCACAAAAAATAGTGGAATACATATATCATGGACTGTTTACAAAATACCATTATATTTCTCTGTAAATATTTCCAAACTTGTCTTAATTTGTTCAGTACTTTTTATTGTTATATTTAATATATCTCTTATTTTGGTGTACCTATTGCAAGGAAACGTGACATGATACATAGAAACGAACAATGGATTCATGTTCAGTGACCCAAAATTAGATAAGATCACCTGTCACATCACTTGCTGCAAGGAAAAAATTTCAAAATGTTGGATAGTGCTACTAGCATGTTGCTATCATTATGTTCAATACTAAGAGATACAAATATTACATTAAAATGTGTTATAATTATATTGTTTTGTTCCATAAAAGCAGAGAAAGTATTGCTAACAATGCACATTATTTCTAACTGATGAAGCTTGTTATTCATTCCCTAAATTACTAGAAGCAACTCTGTTGACCGATCTATATTTCTATGGCTGACAAATTAAATAGTAACTTTGCTCTGTATCCTTCCCATACCTCTGGAGAAGTGCATTGGATCCCCCAAGCTCTGTTGCACAAATTGCTTGCAGAGTTCAAACTATTAAAGGTTTTATGTTATAACTTGTACTTACCCTAAGAATAAAATAAGACAAGGAAGAGAGAGACAGAGATGGAGAGAAAGGCCGACATGGAGAGAGATGAGGAAGTGAGAGGGGGAGATAGGTAAAATCTTTGCATTTAGAGTGAATAAAGCCGTAGATTCTGTAACTCTAAAATATTTTCAAGCTAAATTTAAATGAGTATGAATGAAGTTTATCATTAATCACATACAATATCTGGTTAGATTTATACAATATAAACTTTCCTTCTTTTTTCGTTAAACACCTTCGACTAATTTCTATCCTTAAGAGTGGTTTGTTTGTTCCTTTGGACCTTATACACACTAATACCCTGGTTATTGGTGTATAAGAATCCTGTTTAATTAATGCAAATTAACTATTCCCTCCTTAATTTAATTTCTTCCTCCTTTCATTAACTGACAGTTCTATATCATTTCTCATGTCCTTTCTTACTCTCTGTAATCCTGTACGCTTTATTTCCTTTGTTCTAAGTTCCTGTCCCTTGTAATAAACACTCGTATTCTCCCTGGTACCCTGCCTTTCATTTTCTTTGTCACTTTGTGTTTTCCAAAATACTCATAACCCTCCATGTATATCACTGTGTTTTTGGTTAACCAAGTTTCCACCACTGCTATAGATCTCCTCACATCCACACTTGAGCCAATTCCCCTTTATTAATTTTAACTAATAAACCTTCCGCATTCCAGCAACCACCACCAGGGGAGACTCATCCTATGCTGAATCAGTTCTATTTTGTCTAAATTGTTGTAGTTTTGCTTCCATTCTTGTTAGCCTCCCCTCCTGTTGTGTCTGAATCCTTATGTGGTCTTTTACTATTAAGACACTGCCTTCGGGTGTTGACACTACACTCATACCTTCTCCATCTTACCATACGTCAAGTCCCGCTGACACCACTAATACGTCACTCCTTGCTTCATCTACCAGCTGTTTCTGTGGGCTGACCTTCTTCAATGGTAACATCACCTCCCTGGTTGGTTCGCTGCTCTCCCAGTCCTTCCCCTGTGGCACACTTCTTCTCCCATCCTTTCCTCTCTTCTGACTGAAGTTCCTTGGCCTTGAAGGGAATTCCATCAATGTATAATTGCAAGCCTTGCATGAAAGCTCTCCTTCCTTCGTTTCTGGCTTTCTTCAGCTCTTTTAGTAATTCATGTCTTATTTCTCGTTCTTTTTTCCCAGTCATTTTCAATAAATATTATGGTACCTTTCAATTTTTTTGTATTGCTTAAAATTTTCCACTTGAAATTCATCATTGCTGGTTGGACCAAAATTTTAAATGAGTAAATATGTTAAGAATAAGATTAAAACACTCATACAAAATGCTCAGAAATCAGGGTTCACAGTTCAAATACTGTGATTAAATAGTCAACAGAAAAATTCCTAGGCCTGAGTTTGCTTTTTGGAAACTGTAGATTTTCTCTTAGCATGAAAGATGCTGAAAAACAAAATCCCCTTAGTGAACACACAACAGCACTAAAAATAAGTTTTATCATCCAAAAATTCCCAGAAAAGAGAAAATTGCATGAACAACTGTATTTCCATTGATGGCATGTACATCCTATAAACACTTTTCTGAAAGATATTTTCCCATCTTGAAAATTCAGTGTATACACCTGTTGCCTGTAGTCCAACTTGAATACCCACAAGTTCCTTCAGCTTTTTGTCTAAGGTCATAATGGTTGTCCATTTTGGCACAACCCCTCACGACAGTTACGAAAACTATCGACAAGCAGTGACTTGGCCAGGTTACGTCATCATCAGGAAAGGGAGAAGTTTCCAGAAATTTCGAGTGATAGCTAGACCTGTTGTTTGTGTAGTGGCCACGTCGCCCAGAAGGGAAATGGTTTGTCAGATCCCACCATTAGGGGAAAGGCAGTGCTGCTGCTGGCTATCTCCCTCTACCCAACACAGAGTCCAGCTTGAAACGACGTGAAGAAAGAAAAATTAGTCAGTGAGGATTCAGTTAGCGAATTACTAGACCCGCAGCTTGTAACTGTTGTCCACTGCAGACATGTCGCGTACGCCCAAATTTCAGCTTTGGTGAAATTTTTCTGAATCTATTTTCGAAGTAATTGTTTAAATTTCAATGTTAGGGCTTATACAGGTATATTTGGTAAAATCACTGAATTTTTTAGAAATGTGCTGTTAGGAAATTCTTTATATTCGGGCCTAGATTGCAATTCCAATATTTTGAGTATACACTAAATTCTGAAAGTGAACGAATTGAGGTTTTGTGTACGAATGCACAGATATGTATGTTGAAATGGGAGAATGTAATTTTCACATTTAATGTAGAAACTTGTTAACAAAAGAAACCGAGATACATACTTGAATTTTAAGAAAGAATTTTGTAATTTGAGGATTGTTAATACTTGAAAAGTTTGGCACTGATATTTCATGGTAAAATTCAGACCAGAAGTAAAATTCACATTTTTGAATTCATGTTGTTCCTTTATATTACCTTAAGTTTTCCTGATTGATGAACGTTGGTACGGTGCACTTGGGGAGCTGTGTTAAGATTTATGACGAAGGTCAAGTAGGTCACACCACTGCATATACCAAGTAGAAATTTCATTAACTACAAGAAGCCCGCAAACCAACATCAATGAAAGAAAGTTAAAGAAAATGGTAGTGGTAGCATGAAGAAATGAAGCGTTACACAAAGAAATGCTAAAGTATTGGAACTAAATAATACTAACAGAGCATTTTAAGGACAATGCCATAACAAAAATGGCAGCAGAGCGCACAGCATTTAATTTTATGCTTATTTGAAGTATTCTGTCTATATTCACCAGTCAGGAATTGTTTCAAAATTTCAGGAAAGACTTAAGCATTATATTGCATTGTGCCTTTAACTTTCTCTTTTGGTTAAATTTTTACATGAACTGCAAATTCATTGTGCATATTCCTGGTTTTTACCCTATGTTATTTAAACTTTTTCTGCAGTTTTAGGTGACTGTTCTTTAAATTTGTGTGCCAAATGTTTAGCACATGCTGTACTTTTGTGCGTTCCCATCTTAAATATTTTGTTCTTTCATTATGCATCTTGCAAATTTAGAACTGCTTAGAAAGGACGAAATTTGTTTTCATCTAAATTACGAGCACTTTCTAGTAACGGAACATAGCCAGTATCTTCATAACTCCAAATTTTGAAAGATTATGTGGAAGTACAGCCGGATATTTCATATTTAACAGAGTGGTTCTGATGATTTTTTTTCGCTCTGCAAAATTTCAGGATGCCCTGCCAACTTCTCAGGTTGTGTATACACCAGCGATATTGCATAGATTGCGAGCTCGCATTTTGTATTACATAGAGAGATTCTAGAGAGATTACATAGTAGATTCTTTCTACTTAACAATTTGCAAAATCGGTTCATTCCGGTATTCAAAATTTCATGTCAGCATACAATACTGGTTTACAGTCGCTTCTTGATTCTTCTTTGAATTTAAAGGAACCCAGATTTTCAGTAGTTATCCCAGTAGTTTCTGAAAATTTTTCTACTGATTCAACAATTCCAATGTCTGAATCTACATCTAGTTTACATACTGTTATTGATTTTAAAGCCTTGCAGATAAAACATCCGGCAAAATCGCTGTTAGATGGGGCACAATTTACGGTTAATAATCCCGAAGAGGCATTGTGTTTTCTGCAATTTTTTATTACTTTTTGGGACCATTGTACTTTTCGGGTAGTTTTCAAGCTGAAGCTTATCATTTGCTCCTGAATACTGTTCAGGGTGAACTAGTTTTTTGTGTTTCTTACAAACAGTTTAACTAAACAGCTTGCCTTGATAGATTTAATCATCAGTGCTTCAATTTTTCTTTCCTCCGCGTATATTTAATAAATACTTATCACAATATTATTATGCACGACAGTCTGATACCGAAGATTTCTTTGCATTTGCTTTGCGGGTAAACAATAATGCTCACATTTTTCAATTATCAGATACAGAGAAACAAATTTGCACTTTGATATTATATGACCTAAATTCACATAAGCATTTACACTGTGTTTTTACTACTACTTCGCGTTCTTTTCACGAACTTGATTATGTTCTTTCTTGGCACCAGCAACTTGCCTTTTGTCAATCTTCACTACCAGATACACAGCAAACTAAACTAGTACAGAATCAAACAAGCCTGCCAGACTTAGATGTGGTGAAGGTTTCTCCTTCAGTTCAGCATTTCTCTAGCCAGGAAAGTTCACATTCAAATTCACGTTTTTGTACATATTGTCGCAAATCAAGACACACACAAGCCTTTTGTTTTCGAAAAGGTAAATCGTTACAATCCTCCTTTCAATGACCTTTATGACAATAACTGGCATTTGTTCAGAAATATTCCAAAAGTTCTGCACTTACGAGTGTTCCATTTTGTACTGTACCGATTCTTTAAGTTTTGGCGTTTCAACAAAGTGTTGGTGTTAATTCACTCTGGATTTCAAGTAAATTTACTTAATGTATATTTCTGGTATTCTTTACCTATAAAACAATGTCTGCCACTTCTACCCTTGGCACTGTAATGTAATACCGTATCTGGTATGGAACTTGAAATTTTGGGTATGGCTAAATTGCATATGGAAATTTTTTAATTTTTCTTGGACGTTTTTGTAGAATTAAAATAGTTTCTTATAAATTATAAGACTGTGTTACCGGTAGAATTACTACAGCTCATGCCTGACAGCTGAAATTTGCTCTACAACCACTGCACAATTCTTAATTGAATTGCTCGCTGCCTCGCCCTGGCAGGAAATTTTTCTTAATTCATTTCTCTACTCCACTCCTGCAGTTGGTTGCAGTTCTCTAGCAGGAGTGTGGTTTCTTTAACTGCTTTTAGCAATTTTTTTTACTTTACTGCCAGAAGTTTACTTGCATTTTCATTCCTTTTGCTGTTTATATTTTTTCTTAGTGGTTTATTTTATTACATTTTAGTATGCACACTATACATTTATTTTTGGCGATCTACATAAAAATGAATACTCTACTTATATTTATTGACGGCCATCACATATTTGTTGTTGTTTTGTTTTACTCTTGTTCCCTTTCTAGACCTCTAACGATTTCCCCTTTCCCATAGATATTTCCATGTTCGCTGCCTTACATTTGGACACTTGTGCTGTGATGGGATTTTTTGTTATGTTTGGTGTCTGGGGAGAGGTGAGCAGAGTTGCGGTGGAGATTTGTTCCTGGCTTTCCAGCCTCTTCGCATGGGGGAGTACTGTGCCATTTCAGCACAACTCCCCTCACGACAGTTACAAGAACCATCAACAAGCCGCAACTTGGTCAGGTTACGCCATCATCAGGAAAGGGAGAAGTTTCCAGAAATTTTCAGTGATGGCTAGACCTGTGTTTGTGTGGTGGCCACGTCACCTGGAGGGGAAATGGTTCATCAATTCCCACCATTAGGGAAAAAGCAGTGGTGGTGCTGGCTACCTCCCTCTCCCTAACACCGAGAGTCCAGCTTTAAACTACGAGGGGAAAAAAAAAATCTGTTGGCGAGGATTCGTCAGTGAGCTACTAGACCAGCAGTTTGTAAGCAGCGGACACGTCGCTTAGGCCCAAAGTTTCAGCTTTAGTAAAATTTTTCTAAACCTATCTTTTTGAGTAATTGTCTAAATTTCAATGGTAGGGCATACACATGTATATTTGGTAAAATTGCTGTGAATTCTTTTAGAAATGAGCTGTGAGGAAATTCTTTATATTTGGACCTAGATTGCAATTCCAATATTTTGAGTGTACACTAAATTCTCAAAGGGAACGAACAGATTTTGTGTGCATATGCACAGGTATGTTGAAATGGGAGAATGTAATTTTCATGTTTAATGTGGAAACTTGTTAACAAAAGAAACAGAGATACATACTTGAATTTTAAGAAAGAATTTTGTAATTTGAGGATTGTTAATACTTAAAATTTTGGTATTGATATTTCATAGTAAAACTCAGAGCAGAAGGAAAATGCACAGTTTTGAATTCATGTTGTTCCTTTATATTGCCTTAGGCCTGATGGGTGAACACGATCCACGCTTGGGGTGCGGTGTTTGATTTATGACAAAGGTCAAGTAAGTCACACTATTACATATACCAAGTAGAAATTTTTTTAACTACAAGAAGCATGCAAACCAACATCAATGAAAGAAAGTTAACAAAAATGGTAGCCGTAGTGTGAAGAAATAAAGCATTACACAAAGAAATGCTAATGTATTGCAACTAAATAATACTAGCAAAGCGTTTTAAGAAAAATGCTGTTACATGATGGAAGGCAAGCTGGGCGCAATTCCTGTGCCATATAAGGTGCATTTCTTCTGCAACCCCCCCCCCCTACCTACAGTTTTTTCAACAGATTAACAACTTTGTCTCGTCCTCAGTGTCTCCACATGCTTTTAAGCTTAGATGTAATTGAAAATACCAAAGCAGACAGCAAGTTCCTGAAGCTCTTTTAAACATTGTGCATGTGCATGTATTGCCAACTGCAATTACCTCGGAAAATGTATGGTTTAGTAAAGCACAGAGCATCCTTCCAACTGTGAAACAGAAAGAGTTTAAGGGTGAGGCTTAAGCCACATTAAGGCTTATCTATGGATTGCGTTTAGCTAAGACTGTAGAACTGACCCTTAATGCTTCTATTCATTTGTTTGAGGAGAAATTAAGAATGGCCAAAAATGGTAGACCTTGAAGACAAACCCAAAATTGTGAATCTTTCCTAGCTCTGTGACTATAGACTGTTTCTGCTGGTCCTGTCTACTCTCGACATTAACTAGCAGACATAAAATGAAAATTTTTGAGCAGAACCGGTATCCCTTTTATATCATTTAATAACAGCAATTCTGTGTTTTTAAAACTCACTACTTGTTTTATTTTCTAAATTTCAATTACATACATGTTGTTTTACAAATCACTCAGTTCTTTTTTATCTTTATGCCACTCAAACATCTTAGTACCTTCAGGTAGACACAATTCTTAGTATTACCTAAATTCCATGTCAGAGCTCTATGCCTGATTGATGGTATATAACAATTCCAGCTCTCACTAAGAATTTATAGCAGGGATGGGAATGCTGTAGCATGAAACCGAGATGAATTTTCAAGAACTGTCTACTGTCCCTAAAGAGGCATCTGCTACTTAACCTAACCTTTGTTCGACATAACAGAATTGGTTTTGTTTTGAAGGTCACCACATGATTCTGAAGATATAAGCCAACCAAATAAATGCAGATAAGGGAACTTACCTTCAAAAAAATGTGGACACCACTTTTGTAATATTTTTTCACTCTCTTCATCCACTGGAAGTGCTGCTGTGGTATTTGGACAGTTCTGGGACCTCTGCAGTTCATCTGTATGGCACTGACCATACCATACACAGTGGTACTTGCTTTCTGCTGACACATTCTGAAACAAAGTGGACCAAATTATTCCCAGGTCCAGTAAGACAGTCTTAACCAGCTGAGCATCCTTCCTCCATTAACTTTTTCCAATCCCATTTCTGCTAATGGGTCTGGGTCTACCAGTGGAAAAATAGGCTTGTGAGACATATGATTGCTATGCCATTATCAGTTTTGTACACACAGCTGAAGAAATTTAGGGAGGCTCTACTCCCTACTGAAATTACATTTATCTACAACAGGAGGAGCTTTATGTTTCTGAAAAGTGAAATATAGCACTGCAATTAACCCTGCATTAGTTACATGCGAGTCTACAGGACACATGGCTTCATTTTATCATCTTCCTAACAAGTGGGGTCTCAGAAAAAATGAAGTGTATAAATCAATATAGTACACCCTTCATATATATATATACTAAAGCCAGTGATAGGCACATTCAAATGGTACAGCCGCATCTGGCCTGTATGTACCTCTAAGCACCCTACATAAAATTAAGAAATTTTTTTAAAAAATAAATAAATAATAAAAAAAAAACCTTAAGCTAAACTGATTGGTCACAGGTGAAATTAAAAAAATTAAGTGAGCTTTATGGAACAACTTCTAATTTAATAAATATATATTGTAGATATAGTACAGCAGCTGTAATACCAGCACGGCTACATGGCGACTGATGTTCGTCAGGAAACAGTGTTGCTGCATTGGAGTTGAGTGAACTGAGAAAGGCAGTTGAAAGTCCTTTCAACTTTAGGGAAGTCCGAAGCTACAGGGTAAATCAACGACAGCTAACAAATAGCTTCAGTTCGAAATAATGATTATGCCCAAAACAAGTAAGAAAACTCAATCTTGCATTAGCAATTTAACATTATGTTCACCGGGCCACGCACACTGATGTCTGTTACTTGCACAATCATTTATTCACTGTTAAGAGTTTAAATGTATGTTTCTCAGGTTCACATTAATTCATGTGTTGTGTAGGTTTTCTGTGCATGTCAAAAAGAATAGTAATATTTTTTTTTAATGCTGTAAAATTTAAAGTGCCAATGGCAAAATGTCTCATGAAGGAGACAAATTTTGAAAATATGAATTGCATGCTTTCAAAAAGCTTCTTCAACCCAATATCCAAAAACTGAGAATGAAAAAGAAGTATGCTTAAATTACAGTAGCATTAAGAGCACTGACCTGTCATCTGGTGACTCAGGCAAAAAAGAAAATTAAGTACTGCAATGTGACCCTCCTGCTATCCCACATTCAGATAGGCTTAATAGTACTGACCATAAAATAATCACAGTTACAGGCACTTGGCCAAAACAATTAACATCCCCCATTATTGACGAAATTGTGCAGGAAGGCCCTGCTGAAGTTAAAATTATTATTATTATTATTATTATTATTATTATTATTATTATTATTATTATTATTATTCTTTAAATGAGAACGGAAAAAATTTAACCCATTTTTACATTAAGAACTTTAACCACTGGAGAGAAGAAACGTTGCCTTCCCGTGATTATGTACAGTTCTCCTGAAATAAATTGTTGGCTAGATGAATTGATTTATGTCCTGTATACGTGATTTTGCAACTACCTTACTTGAGTGTTTAGAAGAAGAAATGACTGAAGATCACATACATGCAGTGGTGATCTGTGGATCACTACCCTTTTGAAACCATCATTAAATATACAGGGAACTTTATTGATGATTTTTCAAACAAGTTGAAAGTTAATTCTGAAGTGACACGACTTGATTGAAAAACAGCAACCAACATTTTTTTCAAAAGGTTAACTGTCATGAGGCTGTAGTATGCAATTTTTCAGAAAATTCTTTTGTTCTGCAGGATGAAGGTAAATCTTTTCATTGGAACAAATCAATGCAAACAGTACATCGATTTGTTGTTTATTAGAAGAAAAATTATGTACTCGAACACAGGAGTTAGGTTTTCAATTTCTGAAAGCTTGAAACATGTTACGTATTGGTGCATGCTTTTCAGAGGGCTCTTCATTTCCTCAAAGACATGATACCTCACTTCTACTCTATCCCAGACAAGAACGATCCTGTTGTAAACAAGGCGGAGCGGACTTGACCAACCATGTATTTGACGTACATGTGAGCAGATAAGTTTTACAACACTTATAGCAGCATTAAATTCTTGACAATAAATAGATTAAGACAATGCCAGTAACTTATTAAATCTGTGTGTTACAAAATTAATATTATCATGTGGTATCATAAGGTTATGCATCAGAGTTACTTTCTTAAAAATCGTGAAACAATGTGCAATCATTTGCTTCTCGCCACTTTTTGTTTATCTCAGCTGTGTTTTATTTTGGCAGATTGACAGGCATGCTCCATTATGATAAGCTGACTGCTTTTAAATTGCATACAAGTGTTCTGGACTTGTGAAGAATGTGAGAGGTGTAGGAAATACAGTCTCAAATATCAGTGACTGCACAATATCTGAATCAGCATATACCTCGAGACCTATTTTGTTCCGAGAGGACCATATGGTATTAGGAATACAACTTATTATACAAATGTTTTATTGTTAATACAAAGCAAGGCTGCATATTATTTAACAATAATAAAATTAAGAGTGTACAACTGTGCCTGTCTTCAGTTTAATATCTATGTCTCTACACTTATGTATGTGTCTGTCATAAGCATTCCTTTCAAAATTCACGAGCCTAGAACACATCTGTGGTGTATGCGCAGGATACAGAGAAATAAATCTTAACATTTGTAGACTTTTCTCTCCCCAAAACTAATTCATGCTGAGCAGTGGTAGAAAACTACTTAGTGTTACTGTGTGAAAATAAATAAAAGAAAACACTCATTTCCCTCCACCAATCAGTGTGTTCTGTCTGTCTCTATCTCTCTCTTTCTTCTCTCCCATTTGTTTACAAGAGGATCATTCTTGTTTTAGACAGATTATAGTAAAAAAATAGGTTTCTTTTGTGTGGAGAAGAAAGGCTGCTAGAGGAAAGATTCCTTAAGACTATTGCTGTATCAGGGACGCCCCCCCTTTCTCATTTGAATCAATGGATCGGTGGTTGGAACATATCACATTCTTTAGTATTTACTTGTACGCGTTTTGGGAACGGTTTTGTTCCAGTCTTCAGCATTTATTCAACTGGCTGACTTGGTTATTGTTTGGTGAATATGTGTTGAGTGTGGAGACATCTGTTGACAGGATGATGAATTTCCAGGGGTTATTGGGAGGCAGCAATTCAAAGTTCATAAGTTGGCTCTTGTGTTATAAGATGTATATATTCTCCCAGGTGTCCAGCTCTTGGGTGTTTCAGCAGATTTATCAGTTTAAGATATATGCATCTCATGTGTTCTTTGTGTCTGGTTTCTAGATTTCTTTTAGTTTAACCAATATATACCATGTTGCACTCATCACAATCTATCTTGTAAATTCCAGCTTTCTTGTCGTTGGGGATAAGGTCTTTTATTTTGTTGCACATTATTTTCTGTACACTGTAGTGATACTGAGGAGTTAAAATGACGTATTCTTTAAAAATCTTTTGAAATTTGTGGTGTGCCCAAGGGTGGTATGTAAATTTCTTGAGTTGTTGTGGATCTTGTTGAACTTGTAGTGTTGATGATTCCTTGATGTGTTTTTGTTTCTTAAATTTCTTTCTCTTATTGTTTATAATGGATGTTTGAAATCCATTGTTGGGGGCTGTCTGGATAATATGTATGTGTCAATTTCCTGTGTATGCCAAATATTAGTTTGTGGTTAGCTCTGTTTCTTATCTTGATGTCCAGAAAGGGTAGGTAGCCATTTTCTTCAGTTTCTATGGTGAATTTTATGGTTTTCTTCTGTAGATTCAATAATTTTAGGGCATTATCAGTCAGGAGAAGCAAAAACCTTTCCCGATTGGCTCACCATGCGTTTCCACTTTGAAATAGAGGTAAGAACAGATTTTCACCATTTCAATTCAGACATAAACAGAGCTAAAGGAGATGTAAAACTCTATCTAAAGCTAGAAGAAAATTAAAAAAATGCCTCTGCAGGTATTCACTTCTTAAACCTTTGCTTACGTCATGAAGTCACCCCAAACTTTGTAAGAAGATACGTAAAATTCAACAGCAGTAGGCACTAACAAGCAGCAGACAAAGTAGTAATTCTTATAGAAAGAGCAAACATTGTGCAAAACTAGAGAATTTAGAACTCAAAATCTACCAGTTGCACTTACAGCTACCAAAAGTATTAGGCCAACCTCTGTGGGAAAGCTTAAGATCTAATTGTCTTTTGATTTTGAGCAGAAGAATGAGTTCTAAAACACAAAAACTGAAAAAGAAACTAGATAACCTACTTTCCAAACAAAAAAGGTTCTCAAAACATAACCAAAAATGGAAACCACCCACAAACAACCATGTAGTAAATACCTCCAATGAAAACTTCACACTACTATCGATTTTAAACAAAGTGTTAAAAACTTGCAATAGCAATACTCAAACAAACAGAACAACTCATTGCAGACATGGAAATAGCCACTAGCCATCTTAAATACAACGATAAAAAAAACATCAAAACCAAATGTGAAGCAGTCTTGAATAACATAAAGGCCAGCCAACATCACAAAAACCCATACAAACAAACCATAAATTCCCTAAAAGCAAAACCAGTGGTGTACATCAAAGCAGATAAAGGAAATACTATAGACATCTTAAATCCAGATGATTACAAAACCAGAGTGGAACTACTACAAAGCCCAGAATACACACAAATAAAAACGGACCAACTCAAAATCATGCGTTAAAGCACTCCAAAACACATTAATAGAAACCACAGTACCAACAGACAGAAAAATCTAAAATCAAGTCAGATCTTCCTACAATACCAAAGTTATATGCATTCCCAAAAATCTACAAACCAGGCAATAAAATAAGACCAATAGTCAACATCAATTATCTAACACACAAGCTAGCCAAGTGGCTCAAACAAAAACGTTCAACTCCATGCCAGCATTTGAGAACAGAAGCATAAAAAACTCTCTGGAGCTAATCAATCATCTATCCAACCAGTACATATCCCCATCAGATGTCACAATACTTTTTCTGAGCATACCCACAGATGAGCTACTACAATTTCTTCAAAACAAGCTGCATACAAACAACGCATCAAAAGAACAATCAGAAGACTTTGTAAAACTAACCAAACTCTGCTTGGAACAAAGCTATTCACTTTCTAAAACAGGTTCTACCAGCAAAATTCAGGATTAAACACGGGAAACCCTTATCACCATTCTTAGCTGAATTATATAACATATGAGTCATTTTAAGTGCCATATCACCAAATCTTTCCTACTATTGTTTAAAATTTGGTACCGTTATGTTGATATATTTGCCATAGTTCCTAAAAAACTGACTGGCTACGTCCTAAAATTATTGAATCTACATAAGAAAACCATAAAATTCACCACAGAAACTGAAGAAAATGGCTACCTACCCTTTCTGGGCATCAAGATCATAAGAAACAGAGCTAACCACAGACTAACATTTGGCATACACAGGAAATTGATACATACCAATAACTAAAAATGACAGTTACAACCCTACATCACACAAACAGGCAATTCTAAACAGCATGATAAACAGATTAGTGCACGTACCAATGCAAAAAAACAAGTACTAAATACAATATACACACATTATCCAGACAGCCTCCAACAATGGATTTCAAACATCCATTATAAACAATAAGATAAAGAAATTTAAGAAACAAAAACACATCAAGGAATCATCAACACTACACGTTCAACAAGATCCACAACAACTCAAGAAATTCACATACCACCCTTGGACACACCACAAATTTCAAAAGATTTTTAAATACGTCATTTTAACTCCCCAGTATCATTACAGTGTACAGAAAATAAATGCGCAACAAAATAAAAGACCCTATCCCCAACGACAAGAAAGCTGGAATTTACAAGATAGATTGTGATGAGTGCAACATGGTATATATTGGCTAAACTAAAAGAAATCTAGAAACCAGACACAAAGAACACATGGGATGCATATATCTTAAACAAACTGATAAATCCGCTGTAGCACACCACTTTTGGTCCTCACATCATAACATTACACCCAACATAATCTGCTGAAACCCACAAGAAACACCCAAGAGCTGGACACCTGGGAGAAGATACACATCTTAAAACACAGGAGCCAACTTACGAACTTTGAATTGCCGCCTCCCAAAACCTCTGGAAATTCATCACCACGACAACTGATGTCTCCACACTCAACACATATCCATCAAACAATAATCAAGTCAGCCAGTCAGACAAATGCTGAAGACTGCAACAAAACCATTCCCGAAACACCTACAAGTATGTGACGTATTGTCCCAACCACCGACCCATTAATTCAAATGATAACATCCCCACAGTGACTAGCTTCTTCACCATTAGAATATCTTTCTCGCTTTGTCTATAGAAAAATTACAGGCAAAACATTTTCCAGCTTCTGAGAAAGTGTCATCCATTCTAATAAGATTGCTCCATGACGACGATGACCAGGTTCCATCTGAACACCTAACTGGTTTTGTAATATGCTTGTAAAATAAACAATGATGATGGGATGTGTGCTTTCAACTGAAAGAAATTTCCTTCCTAACCCTGTTATACCTGTTAATCATTTGCCTATCTTCAAAAACTTGTCCTGAACATTTCAGCAAACTACATCTTGTGCAAGCTGGATCCATGAACACCAACTGGTGATATGTATCTTCTAACCCACAAAAAGATAGAAAATGCAAAACAAATATTACTAAAAAGCTTGAGGCTTACAACTCATAGTTATCCGAGAGTCTACAATTCTAATTAGGTTACTTCAGTTCAACATACCCCATATCATTACTGCATATTCTGTGTTAGAATTTAAATATGATCCCATCGAGACCAAATTTAAAATTGCTGCTGTATTCTTAACAAAACATGGATTAATTTTTTCCAAAAGTCTAAACATTCCTGTTTTTTGAGAACTCAAAATATATATTTTTTGAAAATGGATAATTTATCTTTTTTTACCAAAATAAGTTGTGTTTTATATAAAATTAAAGCCTCCATATAAGCTTTCAAATGAAACCTCAATCACATACCTAGGACTATTAGAACCTGAGCTTTTAAGGGCTTTAAAATAGATCAGCATGCAAATTTTTTAAAGTGTGTAACAACCATAACTCATGATCAAGCAAATGAGGAGTTATGTTTCAAAACGTGTTAAGTCCAAAATTAGTTTGAAGTAAATTTGTAATTCAAAAGATGGGTTGCATCTAGCTACAGTGTTACTTTATTCAAAACACAACCTTTAACCCTTTAAATCAACTATAAATTCTCGCCATTGGTTCAAAATGCGATCAGTCCAGCATCAAAGTTGGTTCAAACTGCAGTAAGTCCAACTTCTTACAATCACTAATGTATGTTGCACCTTAAAGTCAAATAAAAAATGATAAAGCTGAGAAAGCAAACACACTAAACCTTCACAACAATGTTTTTAGTTGAACAGCACTTATTGTTGTGGCCAATGTATTACTGTATTTGACAGGTTTGTTGTCCAGCACTGTCTTTTCACATTAGCCTGTAGTTCATGTAAATGATGAACATGGAAGGTATAAGTGTAGACAATTACTCTTGTGGATTTGGAAAGTGCCAGAAGGACACAGTGAAAAGAAAAGTGGAAAAGCTGGAAAGGTAACTATTTTAAAAGACAATTTAGTGACGAGATTTCTTAGTAAATGACTTTTATTACAATTATTACCAGCTGCATAATTCTGCTTTAATCTGTGGATCAAATCCCACTTATGCAATTACGTATTATTTGTTGTGATAGGGACCCTGAAATTTTGGAGTTTAAACCCCCCAAGGAGAGAAGATTTAAATGCTGTACCAACCCTGCCTAACCATCTAATCAGAACAGGAAGGAAACGCAAATAAACAGCAGCAAGACAGGATTCTCTCATCATTTATGACAGTGTTCAGCTCTAAATGGTGTCCTCAGAAAGAAGCTAGAAAACTGAATACTCTAGTTAGAAAGTCTCATACAGACTGGGTGATGTATCGAAAAGTTGTTTCCTCGCTAAAAAGGGGTGCAACAGCAGGTCTGATATCCGACCCAAATGCTGTAAGTTTAATGCACACTGGGCCTCTTGCAAAAACAATGTGCTGTTTAGAATTAAACAGTGTTTAGCTAAACATTGTTTAATTATTGTCTAACTTTACATTGCTAAACCCATGTCTAGACAGCTAAACATAGTTTAAAGCGCCATCTAGTCTGAAAATGGATATGACACCGCATTTTGGAGCTTTCATATTTGTACACTACGTAGCATAGTTCTTCTCAAAGTTCAATTCTGATTGCTTGGTAATAAGCACATCAGATTTGATGAACTGCTAGAGTGAATCTTCAGCATTCTGTCATCTGATGCTCACCCTAACTTAAGCATCTGATTCATACACTCAGCCCTATCACTTAAATATCTGGTTGTCATGTTATTAAACCTCCTGAAAACAATTACATCAGCATGTTTTCGGTAATAATGTCCGATTCATAATGTCTATACATTTTAGTGATGTGCACAAAAAATACTCTTGAAGTACATCACACAAGGTACCCAAGTTCTAGAGTTAGTTTCCCTTAATCCTAAAACCAGGAATGAATGAACATACTACGTGTGCAATAAGAGAGACTCATTTCGTATACAAGTGCAGCAATGCACAATCAAGTATGCATATATCAATTCAATGCTCTAAACAGTATCACTAGTTGAAATGGTAGAGTAAATCAAAAAATGAATTACACTTAATAATAACCGCCACATTAGATTTGCCTTCAGTGGATGAAATTGTGCATTGAAATTTGCCTTCAGTGCATGTCATTCAGAATGAGAAGTTACGTAATCTGTCTTATCACACAGAAAAAGCCTGAGCACATGTTTTTTGTATTAAAATACTGCACCTACAAGAAATAAACTCATATGTATCAACTCAGGAGGAGGGGTACTAAACTTTGTTATTGAAAGCATCTACATATATGTTGTAAGCACCAAGTGTTGGTAAAGTTGGATGCAGCTACTTTATTACAATGTATAAAGCATTGGTGCTGAAGCATATTTTCCCAAGGTAACTGATTAAAAACACTGACTGAAGAAACGAAGCATGAAACAGCATAGAAGAGGCACAAGCATCGCATTTAATTTGTGTTAGTATAATAATGCTACAGAGGTATTTGTCATAACATTGACTTAGCTGTCAGAATAAGGCATTACCTAAACTTTGCTTTGAATTACCTTTCAGTAGGGATTAGATCAGTCTCTGTGCCCTCTTCACGACCATACCATCCTTCATCTCCTTTCTGGGAGTAGTTTTTCATAGCATGCAATGATATTAAAAAATTGCATGAACTTCATCTTTATTCTTGTTTGCACGATAATAGTGACAAAGGTTTAAACTGTGTCTAAACCACCTATTAAGTGTAGTGTATAAAGATGGCTGTGATTTAAGCGTCATTTAGCTATATACATCATTCCTGCTATGAGTTAATCAACATCTGTCTAAACGCTATTTTGCAAGCAGCCCACTATAAAATCAGAAAGAAAGAAAAAAGGAAAAAAAAAAAATACTTTATCTTTTTAAACAACAATTTGATGATAGCTAGGAGGAGGATAAACTCTGAAATTTTATGTTAATGTACTCAAGAGAGAAGATGCAACTAACAATGTGGAAAAGCAACTTGAAGATGAAGGGTATGATTGGTTGTGGATTTCAAATGCTCTGAAGAGGTGTAAGAGGCACAATATCCATTCAAATTTAAACATTTTAACTAAAGTATGACGATACCAGTCTGTAAAACTACTTTTGATGCTTATATTTATCAGCTTAGTATGGTTTGATTTTCTAAGATCTGCCACAAAAACAGGTTTTCTCCAATTTATTTTAAAACAGGATAATTCTTTTCTGCTTTATTAAATGAACATAAGATTTTTTGTAAATTACTGATATTGTTGTATTTTGAATGTAAGCCAAAGCAGAACTTTGCAGATTGCTTAAGAACAAATTAATTTTGATTGTGTTTTTAATTATTATAAAATAAGGCATGAAAAGAACTGTTGAATTATTAATAATTTTGATTGATTTGCTTAATATAATTTTTTGAACATTTGAAGAAAAAGATACATAATTAAACTAGGTAACAATTTTTACTGTATTCTTTAAATACTTTTTCAAAATGTCCTTCATAATTCCAATTTTGACTGCATAGTTAATGAACATTATAAAAAAAGTATGTAACCATTAAAAAAAGTGACTGATTTTGATTGTGTTGTTTAAATAATTAGTCGGGAACATCTCCCTGAATTATTGATTTCATTGTATCAATTATTTGGGCAAAAATGAAAACTAAAAAATAGATTCTTGCATTATTTCTGTATCAATTTGTTTCAAAACACAATTTGTCCCTTTGGTTAGTACAAAAGGAAACTAGGCAACAGATTTTCAACTGTTGCAACTAGCAACAGGTCTTTAAATAAACAGCAAGATTTTTCCCCACATGTCCTATTTTTCTATATTGAGAACTCTTAATAAATCCCCATACTTAAATTATAAAATTTTACTCAGCACAGTACCGTATGCGAGTAGGAGCATAATGCAGCATAAATACTTACGAAAATGAGATGTTTTGATATCCAGAGGTGTCAGAAGAAAATGGGGATATTTTAAGCAGAGTTGTTGCCAGGACAAAGTCATATTGCCCAACCACCCTTCTTTTTTTTGCAGCCTTTCTTATATAGTGACTACTTGCAACATTTTTGATGAAAAGTTGCCAACCAAAGATAAAATGTGGTTAAAGGGTTGTTGTGAAATAGACGCTATCATGGATAACTGGAGTTTAGTCTGACAGATCCTATGGCTATGTCCTGTCCACTCCTCTACCAATAAAAAACATTCTTTGGCTACGCTTTGTGGCTCAGGGCCCCTCAATGCTGGGCTATGGTTTGCAGCTTAGGGTCTTCAATGTTGGCACCATAAGGACAACTCGAGCAACTCTCCCATAATGCCTCGGGTTGGATGCATGTGATAGTTGTTTAACATGTTAATATGGAACAAAAGTGGCAAAATATAATTAAATATGCTAGCCACAACATCCAGTAGTGTTCCTTATGTTTAATAATGTTATGAAAGTAATAAAGCTAATACTGTAGGTAAGTGTGTACCGTGTCTATAGTGGGTGCGACTATTACTCATATACCGTAAATTATCCCTTTACTCAATATTTGTTTTTTGCTTCTCCTATAAAATTTGCATTTGTAGACTTATCACATTTTGAGAAGTTACCCTTCAAATATAACCCAAAAATGTAGAAAATTTATATGGAGGATCAGGTTATTGTTGATCTGATATGGAATGCGCCATAAAGATGGGAAAATGTTGCCATGCTCTGTGGTGGAGGAGCAAAAGAAGAAGAAATGGAGCAAGCTTTGTTTTGAAGTAAATTTTTTTCTAAATAAAACCAAGGTGTATCTCTCAGTCCAGATATACACTGCACTTGATACGGTAATTTGTATCACAAATTACTCAGATGTAATTAATGATAGTAATATGAATATGTATTTTTATGTGACATTGATTTCAGAGGTTTATTAATTGTAATTATTATTGGTAAATAATAATATACGGCTTTACTGAAACTGTCAACAATAACGCTATAATGCAGCAAGGGGGTGAGTTGTTTATCATTACCGGGAACCAGGAAGTTACATAATGTTTCGCGCCTTTTCCGTTTAGAAGCTTCTCGAACATTTCCTAAAGCAATATGTATTAGTGGTTTTCATTGGATATTAAAATAGACGCTAATGTTGGCGCGTTTTATTAGCCAATAGCAGTTCATTTATAATCTTTAGGCGTATCTTGATGTAGGCCTATAAATAGTGTAGGTTCAAGGGAGCGTTCCCCCCAGTTCATCAAAATTTCGTGTACACTACACATCGTCAGCCAGTCCTTCATTTCGTCAAGTTACGCGCAGCAGAATTACAAGAATTGTTATAAAGTATTATACATTTAAAAAAATACACAAAGTTGAAGTACTCGAGTTAAAAGTGATAAGTAAGAAGTTATTACAAACAGTTTCAGTTTGGCGAGTATCTATCTCAATATGTAAAAAGTGTTAGTGAACGTGTTCGGCAATAAAAGTTATAAAAACAATTTCTTCATCAGTATCATTTCTGAATAAAAGATTCCTTTCCGATTCACACCCTGCAAGAGATACAAGTTCTACCAAGATAAGATGATAGCTAGCCGGAGGACAATATACATAACCTTAAATTCTTTCAGAAACTAATTGATACAAATTGCTACGCCAGAGGGAGCTACGAACCAAACAAGGAGTGACGTCACAAGATGGCAACGCGTGAAGTAAAAACACATATTTGCTCTCGCAAATTGGCTTCCAAACGCGGAGCTACAATTAATGTTAAATAATTACAACATTAATACCGCACCATATTGGCACCCAGGACGTGGGGCGAAGTGACCAGGAAAGGATCAGCCTAATTAGGACGTGGAACGAAAGCAGCAGTAAAATGATCTACAAGACGCAGATTCCAGAAACAAAAGGAACGACAGACTACATGGATAATTGGACATCGTAATTCCGAGACCACAAGGCAACAGGGTAATTCAACAACAAAAACATTGAGACGACGTAGATTCATCACAACACAACGCAGAAGCGACATACAAATCTAGGAGAATGGGGCAGAACGCTGGACATCAAAGTAACAGCAACGGACAGCATCAATAAGGTTAGAGTATCTTAATTTTTTTTTTAGAAAAAAAAAAAAGGATAAATAAATGTTAATGAGGAGTGGTAGGATTAAAAAAACAATGGCTACCAATAATACAGAAGAAATAATTATGGAGGGAGATAATGTAACAGTTAGTTGTAATTCAATACAGGTTACAGGAAATAGCCCAGACTTTTTAGGATTTGAAGATGAAAATGTTAGTGTAGAAAGTGAGAATAGAATAGCAGGAAATGTTAATCTTGATACTATTATGATTATGGAAATGCTGAGAAATATGAGAGCAGATATGAAAAAGACTAATGAGAATATGGAAGATCTTAGTAAGAAAATAGATCAAAACAAGGAAGATCTTAGTAAGAAAATAGATCAAAACAGGGAAGATATGCAAAAGAATAATAGGGAATTAAGAGAAGATATTGATAGGAGTTTAGAACAAAAACTAGATCAGAATAAGAGAGAATTGAGGGAAAATATTGATAAAAGCTTAGAACAAAACAGGGAAGAAATTGAAAAGAAATTCATGGAGCTAGATAGTAGTATGATTAGAATGAAAAATGAAAATCAAGAAATGATAGCAAATGAAATAGGTGAAGTTTCAAAGAAAATGTTAGACATGAGCAGGGAAATATCTAACCAAAAAAGTGAGGTTAATAATAAAATAGAGCATGTTAATGTAAAATGTACAGAGCTAGGTAGCCGAATGAGTAGCATTTCAAGTGAGTTAAAAGAGATGATGGAGGCTACAAATGCAGATTTAATACAGGTGCAAGTTAATTTCAGAGGGGAAATATCTAAAATTCAGAAGGAGTCAGAAAAACAGAGAAATAAATTGTCTGATGAAGTTAAAGATTTGTCTAAAGATTTGAATCAAAAGCTAACTTCTGAAATTAACAAACACCAAACTGTTCAAAATGAGAATAATAAAAAATTGGAACAGACAATAGAAAATCTGCAGGGTACTGTAAATAGATTAGAATTGAATTCAAGGGCAAATATATGTGATGTACATGTGTCAGATGTACAAAATAATGATAGAGGTAGTTCCTCAGGTATGACAAATAATGTGAGTGATGCGGCAGCTTCATCTATAGCTAATGCTGAAACTCAGAGTGCACAAGTTACACTAGAGAATTTAAATATGGGAATAGGGAATTTGCAAAATTACAATCATATCTTAAGTGATTTTCCACTTCCAAAATTTATTGAAAACTCCAGTCCAGTACAGTTCATTGCAGAATTATCAGAGTATTTTCAAATTAAAAAGATACCTGAAGCATTGAAAATGATAGTTGTCAAAAGATGTTTGGACCAGAAAACCTTAGATTGGTTACAAATGGTATCAGGGGGTGAAATTTCATATGAATCCTTTAAGAGATTATTCATGAACAGATTTTGGAATGTTACGGTACAGCAAAGAATACGAGCAATGCTTAGTCATGGTCAATTTAATCCACGAGAGGGAATATCGATGACTGATTACTTACTAAAACATGCAAGTCAGGTTAGAAACTTGTCACCTCCAATCGGTGAGGAAGATTTTGTGAGTTTGCTCGCAAGGCATTATCCTATAAGGATACAAAATTACTTATTAATTGCAAAACCACGGAACATCTATGAGATGACAGAATTAATAACAGCTTTGGAACAACAGGAAGAAGATATGTCTCGGGAGTGGGAACATAGATTTTTAGATGTACGAGATAGAAGAAATTACCAAGGTAGTTATCAACAAATAAGAGGACAAGACAGACATCATGAAATTAATACCAGACAACGGTATCAATCATACGTTCCACAATTTGAAAGATCAAGGATAGATAGGAGACCAGGCCGGCAGGAACAAATAAATTATGTCAGGACAGAAAGATTGCCTGAAAGAGGGCAAAACTATGGAAGGAGGTGCATTAGACAGAGGGGAAATTTCACTCACTGGAGGGAAAATAATAACCGAGAAAGATCTGAGGAACGGCAAGAAAATTACGTGCCAAGGGGACAAAATGTCAGAAATCGAGGATTTCGAACTCGAGGAAGGGGAACTCAAAACAATGGTGGCGACACTGAGATAGATTTAGCGCCTGTTAGGAATGGCAGTCCCGTACGTGAACATGGAAATAACCAGGAAAACTGTTAACAGACTCCTGTGCAGTAGGTTCTCAGGACGTCTTTAATAATTCAGTATCCATTACCAATACAAATCATACACCTACACATACACCCTGTAATAAGATTACAGCAACAAAAGATAAGGGAGAAAATTTTGAGTCACCTCATGTTAGAATGGAAATTGCGAAGAAAGAAATCATTGCAACTATAGATTCTGGTTCATCAGCTTCAATTTGCTCACAGAAATTTTACATAAATTTGATTAATGAAGGTAACAAGATTATGGCTCTTCCCACTAGTAATTTAGTTTGTCGTGTTGCAATTGGAAGAACTACACAGGTCATAAAAACACAAGCTCTACTTAGCATACTTATTGGCGGAGAGAATTTTGAGGTTATGTTTCTAATTGTAAACCATCTGATTTGTGACATAATTATAGGATGTGACTTCCTACATGAATATGAAGCATGTATAGATTTTAAACATGAAGAGTTAAAAATAACAAAAGAAGATAGAGAAATAAGAGTACCATTTATAAAAGAAAAAGTTTCTGTAATCGAGATGACAAAGGATGAGAAAAATATTTGTGACCAAGAGTTTTTTGTGCAAATAACAGAAACTGATAGAAATAGTCAGATAAAGCAGGTAGTCACAGAATATGAAGGGAATACCACGCCATATTTTCAACAGCTAGCAGAAATGCCAGAGAAAGTAGAGGAATTTACAATCCAAACAAAAGACGACCATGTGAGCGAGACAAACAACAGCAGGAAAGAGAAGAGAAATGAGGAAATAATACACAAGTGTGAAGAAGCTTATAATCTTACGATAATGCAAAAACAAATCCTTCATGATGTTTTGATGAACAATAGTTCAGTATTTAGTAATATCCCAGGCAGATGTAATGTATATCAGCATACATTTCAAGTAGAAGACGTACCACCATATAGGCACAAGTATGACAATTTACCTATAAGTCTTCGAGACAAAGCTAGACAATTAATAAATAGCATGTTAGAAAATGGGATTATTGAGCAAAGTAATTCTCAATACATAAATTCAATCTGCTGGAGTATTAAACGAGATGGTAGTTTGAGATTAACTTTAGACGGTAGATATGTCAACAAGTATATGAAACCAGATCATTTTCAAAGTGAGGGAATTGAACAACTAATTACAAAACTTTCAAGAGGGAGATTTCTGACATCCATTGACCTCACTGCATCATATTGGCAAGTGGAATTAGATCCGCAAGTGCGTGATTACACTTCATTTCAGTACTCAGGGATCCAGTATCGCTTTTGTGTAAATCCTTTTGGTTTAAAAAACTCAGGAAGTGGATTTTTGAGAGCCATTCACAGTATCTTTGGAAATTCTGCAGATGACTTTTTAATAAAGTATATTGACGACTTCTTAATCATTAGTCAAACATTTGAAGAACACATGAATAATGTCCATTATGTGTTAAATAAACTACAACAACATGGTATGACTGTGAACATACTAAAATCAAAATTTTGTGTCAAGGAAATAAATTTTCTGGGTTATGTAGTGGATGAACGAGGTATAAGACCTGATCAGAAAAGAATAGAAGCAATAATGAGAATTCCGTCACCCAGGAACGTAAAACAAATTAGACGTCTCTTAGGGGTATTGAACTTTCAGAGTAAGTTCGTACCAAGATATTCGGCTGAAATCGAACCACTGCGGCAGCTACTCCGAAAGAACAATAAGTGGAGATGGACAGAGGATCATCAAAAATGTTTTGAGAGAGTAAAGGAACTCTCTGCTAAGTCCATATTACTTGAGAGGCCCAGAGAAGATTTGGAATATGAGATTTATGTCGACGCATCAATGCAAGGATACGCCGGAATTTTAGGACAGCGAGACATCAACAATGACTTTCACGTCATTAGTACAGCTTCTAGAGGACTTGCAAATATTGAGCGAAATTCTTCAGTGACTCAGTTAGAAATTGGAGCACTATATTTCTCATTAATTCGTTTTAAAACCTATATATATCAGCAAAAGGTGAAAGTGTATTCAGACCACATCAGCTTAACTTTCATACAACGGTGTAGATTATGTAGTGGAAAACTTGCTAGATATATTCATGCAATATCTGCATTCGATATTGAGATTATCCACATTCCTGGCAAAAATAATACCTTCAGTGATTTGCTGTCAAGATTGAACTACAACCCACAAATTCCCGAAAATATTGACAGGCCTAGAAATGAAGTCAAAATATTGACAATTGAAATTCCTTTAAGCAAAGAAATGATTAGAAAATTGAAAAATATGGGGGAAATTCAAAAAGAGGATGCAAAATTATTTGAACTTAAAGGAAATGCACCATTGATTGAGGAGGCAAAGAAAGAAATTATAGCAATTCGAGATGGGACATTATACAAAAAGCATGGAAAAGAAATGCCTAGTTGGAAGGTAATGGTTCCGAAAAGCATGGAAAAGGAACTAATTAAGAATTTTCATGAAGGGTTAGCACACTCAGGGACGGACCGAACAACTTCTATGATTTTAGAGAATTTATACATATCCAAATTGCGTCAAAAAGTTCGGAAATTTATATCGTGCTGCAACCTGTGTCAGAAGGCAAAGCAAATAAATGCAGCATATGCATTTGAAACTAATTCGGTTATAAGGGATAAGCCGAGATGTGTAATTAGTATTGATATTCATGGTCCGATGCCTCCAAGTCAATTTGGAAATAAATATATATTTGTCTGTTATGATATATTCAGCAAATATGTAAGAATTTACCCTTTGAGAAAACCTACAAGTTTAGCATGTTTGAATAGACTACTTAAGTCATATGTGATAGAAGAAGGACCTATTCAATCTGTATTGAGCGATAATGCTTCGTACTTCACAGGAAAAAAATTTATGGATGGACTGAAAGAAAATGGCATTAAACAATATTTTTCGTCAAGATACAGACCAAACTCCAACCCAGTGGAGAGGGAAATTAAGGAAATTTCAAATTATTTAAGGGTGTTATGTCATCGAAAACACACCCAATGGTATGGATACGTGAACTTTGTTCAGAACCTACTAAATGAAACCATAAACAATGTGACAGGATACAAACCATGTGAACTTAAGTTGGGAAAGAAGATCAATACAATGTGTAAAAAATTTCCAGAAGCCATTCCAGATGCGCATTCGATACCACCAACAGAAGAAGAGATGTTCCGAAAAGCATTCGAGAGGATGAAGAAAAAAGCCATAAAAAGAAAAATTAAACATGAAGAAAAGAAGAGAAAGGAATGGAGGATCAAAATAGGAGATTTAGTTTTGGTTAAAACCAAGAAATTATCGGATAAAGAAAATAAACTTTATTGGCGAATGTTTCTCAAATACCATGGACCATATGAAGTTGTTGAAGTGTATGGAACTAACACATATGAGTTATGTAATCCAACAACTCGAAAAAGCATAGGAAAGTTCCATATTGAGATGCTTAAACCATACAACCATGAAGATCATGGTGAAATAAAAGACAAAGATGATAAATAGTAAATGCTGGATAGTTAAAGGTGAAATGCAGAGCAATGTATTGGAACGTAAGAGGGTTAAATAAAAATGTACGTCATGTGAATGGAGAAAGAAATTGTGGTCATGACTAACTGTTTGAGAGGAAAATAACATTTTATTAGTAACTGAACATGTGAAATAAAGCATGATGTTATATTAAAGTAAAGTACATAAATACTATTACAAGAGTATTGTTAAGATAAAGTACAAAATCACAAAAATTGGTAAATAATAATAATAAATTCAGAAAAAAAAATAAATAAATAAATACTTATGTAGCAAACAGAAAAGGTGAAACATTGCCTAGACTTAAGAGATGTAAATATTTATGTAAAGGGTGAATATTTTTTGTAAAAATGTTAAATAATTACAAAATTTCTTGAATGTATAAATTTTTGTCAACAACTTAAGAAAGTAAACAATTTGGTAGCAGTGATTAAATAATTTAGGGTAAAGTATTTGCTATAAAAAAAAAAAAAAAAAAAAAATTTTGTGATGTCAGATTAATATCTAAATTAATTAAACCAAAGCCAGTAAGTAGTGGCGAGATAATAAAGAAAACATATGTCGTGTGTTAAATGCGTGTGAAGTGTCAAGTGAAAGTGATAACGTGTGTTCCAAGATTTAGGAGACTAAAAACACAATTTTAAAATTTCTAAACAAGTTATAAATATTTATAATTATGTTTCTAGTGGGGCATATGATACGGTAATTTGTATCACAAATTACTCAGATGTAATTAATGATAGTAATATGAATATGTATTTTTATGTGACATTGATTTCAGAGGTTTATTAATTGTAATTATTATTGGTAAATAATAATATACGGCTTTACTGAAACTGTCAACAATAACGCAATAATCCAGCAAGGGGGTGAGTTGTTTATCATTACCGGGAACCAGGAAGTTACGTAATGTTTCGCGCCTTTTCCGTTTAGAAGCTTCTCGAACATTTCCTAAAGCAATATGTATTAGTGGTTTTCATTGGATATTAAAATAGACGCTAATGTTGGCGCGTTTTATTAGCCAATAGCAGTTCATTTATAATCTTTAGGCGTATCTTGATGTAGGCCTATAAATAGTGTAGGTTCAAGGGAGCGTTCCCCCCAGTTCATCAAAATTTCGTGTACACTACACATCGTCAGCCAGTCCTTCATTTCGTCAAGTTACGCGCAGCAGAATTACAAGAATTGTTATAAAGTATTATACATTTAAAAAAATACACAAAGTTGAAGTACTCGAGTTAAAAGTGATAAGTAAGAAGTTATTACAAACAGTTTCAGTTTGGCGAGTATCTATCTCAATATGTAAAAAGTGTTAGTGAACGTGTTCGGCAATAAAAGTTATAAAAACAATTTCTTCATCAGTATCATTTCTGAATAAAAGATTCCTTTCCGATTCACACCCTGCAAGAGATACAAGTTCTACCAAGATAAGATGATAGCTAGCCGGAGGACAATATACATAACCTTAAATTCTTTCAGAAACTAATTGATACAAATTGCTACGCCAGAGGGAGCTACGAACCAAACAAGGAGTGACGTCACAAGATGGCAACGCGTGAAGTAAAAACACATATTTGCTCTCGCAAATTGGCTTCCAAACGCGGAGCTACAATTAATGTTAAATAATTACAACATTAATACCGCACCACACTACAGTAGATTTCCCTGAGTATTCTACTTTCGACCAATATCTGAGGCATCTAATTGCTTTGGTTATATAATATGGATAAAAGGTAGTAAGGAATGTTTAGAGGAGCCAGAAGGCCAGGGTGCCAGGCAAAAAGAATAGCATAGCTGGTAAGGAAATTAGGATATAATGTTAAGTTAGTTTATAAGTGGAACATTGTAAAAAAAAAGTGGTTATATAAAGCTCCTCCTCCATAATATTTGTTTGTATGTATGTAATGCTAACCTACAATTTAATTAGCTGGGTGATTCATCTAATATACAACTCCCAAAATCAAAGTAATAATTTCTAACTAAAAAAATAGAAGTATATTTAAGTCCACATATAAGCTTACCACATTGCTTGCCAAATACAATACAAAGCATTATTAGAACAGAATAAAATGACTAACATTTGCCATCTTAAGATATTCCGACATTTAGGATTTCAATATCACTTGACCTTACTGGAAATATTCTGCCAACTTTTATGCAGCTTTTTAATAAACAACTGAACCTGTATCCTCAACTGTGGAATTTGCTTTCCTGTTTCTCTTGCATAGACTTTTCCACAGTTGTAACTATGAGATCCACTGATGAGGTTAACAAGGTTCAAACTGTTAAGCGGACATCTTCCATTCATTGGTTATCTGGTAATTTGTCACAGTCAGTTTCTATAATTTGATTCATTGCACTAGGAAATCTTATTTTGAGTAAAACTTCATCACAGTGTATTGTTTTTATTTTTGACATTTCAATGCTTCTGGAATGCTTATTTGTGTTGACTGCCTCGCAAATCTATTCATTTTAATTAAGTCATAGTAATCCAGACTCTCTCCCCAGATCTTAAGTACTACAAATATATGTAATTAAAATGTTAATAATTGGTTTAACTGAATGCATACCAAAGAAACTATCCGAGACTACATTGCTTGTATTTTATCAATGGTTACTAAAGTACAACTTTGACATTCTCCCACCATTATGGGATAAGTCACTAGAAACTGATGATATTTGAATTGTTAAACTCATTTCATAACTGGCAACTCCTCAAATATGTTACATGTGTTGCAAAGGTTAATTATATAATCACCTGTTATGTTGCCACCCTTTTTATAGAGCTACAAGAGTTGAAACTTTGCATGCTTACCATTTAGTCACAAAAGCTTGGCTTTCCCATATCTTAACTCCTTATAGAGCTATTATAATGTATCTCAATTTTCCATATGAATTATAGATAAAGGAATTAACAGGACCAATGAAAGTAGCACTAGAATATAAGTGTATTGTATGTATTTATTTGTAATGGTATACTCATTGGAGAAAGATAAATTTGTAAATTAAAAAACTGGCCATGCTTGATGGAACAATTCGTTGACTCGCCCTGCCCTAGTTGTTTCACGTGGGTAGCACCTATAGCTCGCATTCATGGGGGTCTCAGCTTCAAATTCCATACACCCATCTATCTGCTTGGGGTGTTATATAGTTTCAAGTAAATGTGGAAGTGGACATTTCAGTGCCACAACCATAAGTTTCATCACTCCTATGAAATCAATGGCAATTAAATATATGGTACACATAGCCAACTATGCAACCTTCACTTCTTTAGATAGTGCAGGAAGGAGTGTACAGAACTTTGTCTGGCACAAACTGACATGTGTGCAGTGTGTAGTTTAAAAATGCACCTAAAGTCATGCTCTAGAAAAAAAGTAATCACAGCATCAGGAGAATTTTTTTATTCCTACAGATATACCAAAGTATCATTTGCAATTTTAACGTAATAATTATATACAATATTGGATAATGCCTCAAAATACTAGCAGAAAACTGAAATAGAGCATCTTTCGCAACAGGTTATCTGGTAGCTTCTCTGATTATATATGCAGTGACTCAAGTTAAAATATTGGCTGCACCGACTTGTGCCATCTTTATTTTTTGGTAACCCAAATAAGGCTGTTCCCTATACCAAGGTTCTCTGTAAGATTAGCTCAGACCACAATGTTATGTTTCATAAATTGGATGAAAAAAAGGGCAAAATGTAGCAATGGTTTAAAGGTTAGCATTCAATAAATTATTCATAAATCACAACATTGAGTTTAGAGCTATTCAATAATTTTCTGTTGAAACTGTTCCAAGTCATTCGAAAAAAAATTATCTTCTGCAACAGTTTACTTCAGGTTATAAACTTTTCTCTATTCCATCAGTAACACACAGTAGATTTCTGTTGCAACTTTGTATTAACATACTGTTATCAGGGTATCTGTGACTTATATGTAAACAAATATCTGCCCATGAACGACCCTATGGCAGCATGATGCATTTTTTGTCTAGATCAATAGTGGCTTTTAAGACTAAGCATTTATCCTGCAGCTGTGCCATGTCAATAACATAACCAGTAGCAAATTGAGCAATGGGAGCAAGTTGCAAATTCAAGTCTATTTGTTCCCTATTACCTATGCCTTTCCATTCCACATTAAAATTAATCTTCTAATATGCTCATAAATAAGGTCATCTGTCCAATTTCTTAACCAGTTGTTTGCTTTGCATACAGAATCGTGGCTTGGTATAAGTTATTACAAATGAAATTCAGTTTTATGTTGAAGCATCTCGCAAAAAACTTTCACTGGTTGTGATCTAAATGAAGTCTCTGAAACATACTGTTGGAAAAAATAAACATCATGATGGCTGAACACAGCAATCTATGATGTATATCATGGAAAGTGGACCAATATTTGTTCAAATTTATGTTCAATGCTCTTCTTGCTGTTACAGTGGTTACACAAACATGTAGATAAAGACTATGCATTCAAAGAAACCACTGGGATATGCACGGTAGGAGTGTGTTGATTATGTTTCTTTAACCTTACCAGAAACTACATTCACTTATCTCACACACTGTCCTAAATTTTATGTCGAAGCATAATTGGTTACTTTAATTGAAAAATCAATGAGTGCTGCTACAGCCAGACAGATGAATGGGATACAACAAAAAGAGCTTGACCATGGTAGTATACAACTCTTATCAAGAAAGCATTTTATGTGGTGCATGCGTGTAAGTGGTGAAACTTGACTCTCCTAAACAGAATGCAAACTATTGAAATTCACCAAAGGCCAACTTTGACATATTCCCCCTGCTATAGTCTCTGGTTATATTTGGTGATGTTTCCAACCATTCAGTTGACGCCAACACCAGAAACTGTTTCTTAAATATATCCACGCTAAAGATGAGGCCATAGTTGGTGTTAATTGCAGCTATTACATTGGCAATACAGACATTATCTTGCAGGTAAATAAACTGTTGAATTTAAAGCGAATACTCCTTGGCCGCATAGAGGTCTTTGTGTTCCATATGTATGTTGATTTGGAATTGTTTGTGCTTAACTAAGTACTCCAAGCTTTCTAATTTGTTTTATAATACAATTTCAAATACACCACAATATTTAGCGTTGGGAAATGCTTTAAACCAGAAGTGTTGTTTTAAAACAAGATTCGCAAAATATGATTTACTGACTGGGTTGAAACTAGTAATCAACGAAGTTGGCATTACTTCAATTTGGTGTAATGTTGGTGGTTTTGAATTCTTGGTAACTACCATTACATTGTTTCCCTCCTTATACACAAGTACCAAAACACCCCATGAACTCCTACAGGAAATGTGAGGCTCAGATGAAAAAGTATTGAAACATGCCCTTACAACAAGATCCTTTGTACATGACAAATTATGGGACATGATCCATGATGTAGGAATGTCACTGTGTCATTAGATTGGTCAATTTAAATCAATATGCAATGGATTACATGCTGTTATACATAATAAAGGTTTGTGATTACTTATACAAAGCATATCAAATATTTTATTTAAATGTATGAACATTTATTTCCATATTCAAATAAAAGATACACAAAAAACTTCATATTTACTGCATAATCAAAATGTTGCTTAATTTAGTTTAGCTATTTTGTTTGTGAGGAGTTTTCATTTAGTTTCAGATTACACAGCATGAGTAAGTGTAACTTAACTGTACTTAACTAACCTAACTTTTGTTTTTCTTTTTTTTTTGGGGGGGGGGGAGGGGGATATCTTCAGTTTATTTAAAAAATAATGAACATACAAGGGTGATTCAAATATAAACGGTAATTGAAACAGTATACTGAGCAAGCAGTTCCAAGCAGGATGGTGGAGTGGGAGGGGGTGAAGGTCAGTGTGTTAGGGAGGGGGTAACCAGCTTGGTTAGCTGCTTCGCTCTATTCTGGCGTCAGTACAGCCATGAGTGAACAACAGGTTCCTTCATCCGTTGTGTAATGCATTATAAAATTTTTAACCACTGAAGGGGTTAAACACACTGAAATTTTAACTTGTTTAAAGGCACAGTTTGGGGACGCTACACTGTCCCAGAACCAAGTGTTTAGTTGAACCAGAAAATTTAAGAACAGCTGAGAAATTGCAGTAAATGGTCATGCTCAACGTCCAAGGCCAAGTCTCACATGACAACATCCATGCCGTTCAACAGCTTATAGAAGTTGATCACCAATGCACTGTTGAAGAAATCGCATCAGAAGTCGGATTCAGCATTGAGAGTGCCCATACCATTACATCTTGGCTTTAGAAAAATTAGTGCTCGATGGGTTCCTAAATTATCTGAACAGCAAAAACAGGTCAAGTTGCAGATCTGCAAGTGTCTTCTGGATCGACTCCGGCAAGAAGGGGAGGCACATCACTGCATGTGATTAGACATAGGTCCATCATTACACTCCAGAATCCAAATCCAAAATGGCGAGTAAGGAGTGACAAAGAGAGGATGAAGCCCACCCAATGAAGGCCAAAACTGCCTCTCAGCCAAAAAAGTTCTCAAAAACTGTGTTTTTTGACTACTGAGGAATTTTAATTTTACTCACTGATTTTCTTCACAATCAATGCACAGTGAATGTGGCTTACTATTGCCAGTTAAGTCAGCATAAGCCAAAACCAAAAGATGTCAAATGCCCATCAGAATGTCATCCTTCTGAATGACTATGCTAAACCTCACACTGCAAATTTGACAAGGGACACATTGAAGGACATGCATTGGGAACCCCTCCACCATCCTCCTTACAGTCCAGATTTGTCCCACCCTGACTATTTTTTGTTTGCGCCCATGAAAGAATCTTTGGAGGGCAGTGATTTGAAAACAAAGAAGACATCGAGGAGTATGTACACAACTGGATGATGACACGTCCTCAAACTTTTTTTGAACAAGGAATGTTCAGGCTTCCAAACTGTTGTCAAAAATGTGTAGAACATGATAGAGGCTACATAGAGAAAACTGAAGGTATCACTTGTGTATATGATTAATCAATAAATGCATAAAAAAATTACCGTTTATATTTGAATCACCCTCGTACTTAATATGAGTAGTCAATATCCATTACTCAAGATTGTCAAAGGAAGAGAGCAAGCATTTTAATGCACCATAGTGGTAAATGAAGATGCAGTGCATATGTTAATATGCAGGAAAGTGAAGTACAAAACATGTCAAAAAGCCTGTAGGTCAACCTATGAGCACACTTCACTCACATTTTGTAGTACTAGAAAACCATGTTCAGCTTTATTGTTGACTGTAGGTATTGGGGACTGGTTGATTCTTTATGCTTTTTAAATTTGTTTTCAACCCTACTATTCCCTAGAGATTGAAGTAGAGTAGGGCGACATCATCCAATGGCAGAAATTCAAAATTTAAACTTGGTTTTAGATGATACGAATTATTTCCAATTCATACAGATTGTGTAAATGCATTAACTCTATCTCTTGACCTATTTTATGATTTGACTCCCACAAATGAGTTTCAGCTTACCTGCCAGTTTGTTTTAGTTGAACATTTCTTTAATGTCCCTTTAACCTGGTTCTAAAATTTGTTTTCAGTTTTTCCTATGTAAAACTTGCCACAGTTGTCACATTTACTATTGTAAATTTTAGATTTCATACACATTCCTGTGGCTTTTTATAATGGTTTATTTAACAAGTTATTCAAGCTGTATCTACAGGGAGAGCCAAAAAACTATGAACCAGTTGCAGGATATTTTTCCTGTCCGCGTCCTCGCTGCTCGTTGCCATCTGCAGCTATCATAGAAAGGCAGGGATGAAACAATACAACATTTTTAAAACTACTTTTAAAGGCTTTACTTACCAACTATATGAAAGGAGATGCTGAAACTGGCCACCGTTGTCAATACATTTTTGGCACCTCTTTAGGAAACTATCCATCACTCGCCGTAGTTCACATTGAGAAATGCTGGCAATTTCCTGGCAGATATTTTGTTTTAATTCTTCCAGGGTGTGTGGGTTTGTCTGTACACTTTGTTTTAAGTTACCCCAGAGATAGAAATCGCAGGGGGACTGAGGGAGCCACAAATCTCTACTAATAATTCTGTCCTCAAACACACTTTCAATTGTTCTCATTGAAATATTGGCCGTATTAGCTGTTGCAGAGTCTTGTTGAAAAAAGGCAAAATCACGCTCCCTGTCTGTTAATTCTCTAAAAGAAAGGGGGAAAAATTGTATTCACGTATGCACAGCTTCAACTATTGACTCGAAAAAAATTGGTGCCAAAAATGTATGGACAACGACAGTGGCCAGTTTCAGCATCTCCTTTCATAAAGTTGGTAAGGAAAGCCTTTAAAAGTAGTTTTAAAAATGTTGTATGGTTTCATCTGCGCCTTTCTAAGATAGCGGCAGATGGCAACGAGCGCTGAGGATGCGGACAGGAAAAACACTGCGCAGCCGGGGCATAGTCTTGAACAAATGTTATTCCATAAGGCTTAAAAATTGCCTCAAATTCCTTAAATACCCATGTATATGCAAAATTTTAAATTTAGAATCTTCATCCTAGCAATTTTTCTAAGGACTTATTTCTTTTAGTTCTTTTTCATATGTATAACAGTTAACCATGTTGTTTATGCACTCTATAGCTCGTGTCAACCTTAAAATACAGTATGGAGGTAAATGTGATTGTCTCTATTTAACGCATACATATTGCATTAGCTTCGTCCTTTTCTATTCTTGCATTGTCGCCAAGTTGCTAATATGTAATAACATGGTATAAATATTCAGTTGTTATAAATTTCAGCTTTTAAGGACACTTGGTAGAGATTTGGGTTCAAAAAATTGATTTTTTGTTTCTTGTTGTAAGGAATTATTAATGGTATAAGGAACATACCTATGCAATTTATTTTGTTTAACTTGGACCTTTAAAGGATTCTTATGGTCCAGCTATATTACAGTAAATTGGTATGTAACAATGTGCTCACCTTCCTGTTTTTTGCTATTTCCCGTTAAGTTTTATTTTTTAAACTTCAGGTACACTTTTCCCAAAGCCCATTTTACTTAGAAGTTTAAAATTTGTTGTGGTTGTACAGAATGTTAAGCTGCATTAAGGTTAAGGATTTTGATCCTAAATTACATGGTTTACAAGAAAAAAGTTATAAATATAAAAAAAAAATTACACAAAAATTATTTTCTTGCAACTATTTTTTTTAAAATTAAATTAGTGCCTCAAATGAACAAGTAGTTAACCGGCTATCTTAAGCTACTTATAAAAACTCACATTAAAAAAACAAATTGGTGGAGTTCTGATTTTTATTTTGAAAGAAAAGTATACCTATAAGTCAAAGTACAATTTTCTTAGAAATTAGTTTACGATATTTAAATTTTTTATAGTTACAAGATTTAAAGCTAGCTAAAACAACTTGATACCAGTATACTCAGAAAACCTTTAATAAGCAGTAAAAAGTTGATTGTCCTAGATGGTGTAATTCTAAAGAAAATTGCCTTTCTTTCAATTGCAGAAAACCGTAAAACTACCCTGTGGCCTCTACCAAGTGTCCTTAACACATTATCCTATGCAGAATAGTTTTCTCTATCAGATTACATCATTTTTAGAGCCTTTATAGATTTCTGTGGGGACAAATTTCTAAAGAAAACAAGTTTTTCAGTAAAATTCCAATATTTGCTGTTTCTATGGTTATCATGCAGTAACTAATAAACCAAAGGGTAGAATGCAACAAATTGTTTTTCTTAGCTAGAATAAACTAGTGTGCTGATACCTGCCACTTCGAATTCTCTACCTTTAATCAGATGAGCGTTATAATTTTTTAAATTAAATATTTTTGGAAAATTCTATACCTATGCAGTAGAGAAGTCAGCTAGTGAGAAACTTCTTTGCAATTGGATTTACAATGGGAACCAAGTGAGACAAAATGTTGAGGGTTAAAGAGTTTTTAAAAGAAACCAAAACCCTATTAACTTCTTGCATTCACTGTGTATGACAAAAGCCATCCATCTATTCAGCTAACAAGCCAAGCAGAAGGCAGTATAGGTTAACATGAGTTGTAAGATACTGTGTATGTTTATAGGAGGAACACTGAAGTGTTATGTAGGTTATTTATTTAACATTTTAAATAAATATTTATGGTTATGGAGGGAGAAACTTGAAAGAGACGAAATGTTGGTATACTAAGAAGAAACGCAAAGTATTACTCGCGCAAAACTTCTGGAATCGTGACCTTGATTGCTACCCCAGCTGCCGAGCCTAGGAATGGTTTATGTTTAGCTTAATCAACGAAAGCGATATAATACCTTTGCTTACTCACAGTGCGTTACACATACAGTCTGCATAGAAAGTGTCTGCATCTGGTTGTAATTTTAAAGAGAGCAGTATCTAAATATACTTATTTTATATTTGTTATATTTATAACCATGGCTCCTACCTTTTCAAAGTTAAGTGGTAAGGTGTTACATAGTCAAAGTAGGGAAATAATTGCAAATGTCCTCGACTTCATGAAGCAAGAAGCAGAGATGAAGGAAGAAAATATATGTTCATCCGAGTTCCACAAAAGCCTTAAGAGAGTGAAAGAAAGAGTAGTCAAAGCAACTGGTGTTTCGCCGAGTTCCGATTCCAGAGTTCTCAAAGATAAGAAAAAAAAAAACATATGGATGAAAGAGCACCATTTGACACACCTGGGAAGAAACATAAGGTCCCTAAACGTATTACAGAAATAGACGATTTCGAATGCGTCATTCAGCGCACGATTCACAATTCCTATGTGGAAGAAAAAACTGTGCTAACAATAAGCAGATTGCTCATCAAGCTGAAAGACAGCAGAAACTTACAAGGTGTTGCTACAAATCTCAGAAAAATTATGAAAGATTTAGGGTTCAAGTGGAAGAAACCGAAATCAAATAGAAGAGTTCTAACAGAAAAGCAAAATAAATAAATAAAATAAAAAAAATAATAATAAAATAAAAAAATAAAAATAAAAAGTAAATGTTGCATGATAGCTTAGTCGGTTAGAGCAATGGCACGGAAAGCCTAAGATCCGTGGTTCAAATCCCGGCTATGGCATTTCATTTTTCAGTTTGATTATACCTTTCCAAATGACTATAATTTTATATGTACTTATATCAGCATCAATTTTAAAGGTGGTGCTACAAATTTCAGAAAAATGCTATAGTGTATGAAGACGAGTCATACATACACAGCAGTCGTACAACATCTACAAGTTGGAGTGACGATAGCGAATTAGGTTGCAGGTTCCTGTTGCTAAAGGGCAAATACTTGTTATCGTTCATGCTGTTGGAAAGATCGGCTTCGTTCCAAATGCCCTTCTTTTACAGTCGCAACAAACCACAGGAGATTTTCATCAAGAAATTAATACAGAAAATTACATGAAGTGAATCAACGCCATGTTGATACCTAATATGCCTGCTGGGTCTGTTTTGGTTATCGACAATGCTTCACAATGCGTCAACACTCAAATTGACAAACCACCTATCTAAAATTCCTTGAAAGAAGAAATGAGAGCTTGATTACTTAGACATAATATAGCTTTAGATGAAAGCATGAGTAAAACAAAGCTATATAACTTAATTAAAGCCAACAAACAGCTTCAGAAGTCATACATACTTGACCAGACAGTAATACATAGGGACCCCGACTTTTCGTGAGTAGTTAATTCGGGAAATTGGCCAAAAATTAACAATAAGGAAAACCTTTAATCAATTATTTTTAAATTTCACATATATATCCATTCTGAGTCGCGAAATAACGCGACATTAGTTCTATATCGCGAAAACGCGAAATAACACCGTTATGAAAAAAATATGTGCAAAATAACCGAAATTTTTCTCTCTCTCTCCCTTTTTTTTTGGCGTTTGTCTCTCCTTTTCACATTAAACAATCAGATATTTGGCTTATCAATCATTTACGGATACGTGTATTGTCATTCGCTACCGTGCAGCATGGCACAGAACACCAAACTGCACTGTGATTTAACCAGAGCTTCGGCAAACATCGGTAGTGCTTCGACTACCCCATCCCATTCACTCTTCACCTATCGCATGCACAACAAAAGGAATGCCATGTTTATCGGAACTCGGCAACACCGCATCAGTGACGGATTTCTCATTTCACTCAAATTATTCTTTGATTTAAATGACAATACTACCTGCAATTCTTCTCTAATGCCGTATTTTAACGATTCGTGCTTGCATCGCCCCATTTCATGCCGGCTGGAAAACACTGTCGCAAAAGTATCATTAAATAATGCATGAATTTCTAAGTCTGGATCAAGTCAATTCTGACAGTAGACAGCTTCTTCTACCAATCACTGTCTCTGTTTCCTGTACCCCTCGCACGAAAATTGTTGCTGTCTCGCGACGTTGCCATAATGTGAACGCATGTCTAGGTATATTTTGTGTCTGCTATACTGAAAGATTCGTTTGGAGTCAAGTTATAGTCTTTAAATTACGTTACAATTTAGCGCAAGGAGTCTGTTTACCTTCTGCTCTGAAAAAGAAAAGGAATTATGCCGATGGAGCCACGTTTCAAATTAAGCTAGCGCATGCACAATTCAGCTGACGGTGGAGTTGGCAACGTGCCGTTCGCGCGCCGTACAGACAGCATGTGCAAGACGTTGCCAGGTCAGTTTAGTTTTGCGGCACGTGGGAATTCAAACCGATTCCACAGTAGTATTTCAATGCGGTCTCAAAATATAATAAACTGCCAGGCATCTTTCCTTCTTGAACACTGCAAAGACACCATTTGTTCATAAACTATATAGCAAACTTAAAAATATATCAAATGGCTTCACAATAGTAGCTGAGGGCTTGTTTGGAGAGAAAACTTCAAGTCTTCTTCAGAGACTGCCAACCCTCAAGAAGTCTTATGTTATCAGTCAGTTCAAGCAATTGGGCATAAAGTCAGTTACCAAGCTAAATTCCTTAATGTCAGCTGATCCAGCTGATGATGATATTCATTCTGCAGGTAAATTGTTTGATGTACGAAAAATAGTATCAAATGAGGCATCTACTGATATAACTATAGAAAAAGCAAGAAGAATGTTACCTTTTCTGTGAGACTTGCCAGAGAAGACATTCAAGGAGGGATATGCTGCTCTGAAGAACATAGTGTGTAAGAAATTAGATGATGCTGCTGAAGTGAACATACTGGATTTACTTTCTGGACTTCAATGTGACCACTTGTGTTTCAGTGAGAAGTGTATGAAACTATTGTGGGTACCCATGTCCAATGTGGACAGTGAAAGACTTTTCTCTGCATATGGGAACATCATGACAAACTTAAGAACAAATCTTAAGTCAGAGAACACCGAACTTATGGTGGCTTTGTCTCTAACAAAGTAAATCAGTCGAAATGTATACTATAGGTTTGTTCCAGCACGATTCAGAATCGATTCCAAATTATCTGAGTGTGCGCAGTAGCTAAGTGGCGTTCCAACATGACAGAGAATCAGTTCAGAACCAATTCTGAATTTCCAGTTTGCTGTTCCAACGTATTTGGGAACTAGTTCGGAACGAGTGAAATCGGTTCGGGACTAAGAGTAGGAACTGAAAATTCCAGACATGCGCAAATTGTATGGTCTACAGCGCATACTCAGTCAATTCAGAATCGATTATAATCGCTTGGAACAAACCTGACAGAGAGTATATAAAAAGTGACATACTCTCTGTATTCAGTAGAAAATAAAGTTTAATATGTAATTTATTCCTCCATGCGTGTTTATTTCTCAATATGGAATAGCAAAGGTGTTTGGTAAGCAGTTGCTCGCTGTTGAGTAGTATGGCGACATACTTGAGGAAAAGAACAAACGTCTAACAAAGCCAGGTAGCAAAACAGCGTTCAAAGATAACAATAATGAGTGATTTAGAAGGTGACAGTGATCTTTTTAATGATGCATCGACTTCCGAAGAAGAGGATTATTTCCATTTAAACATTATTCCGTTATTTTGGGACCTTTACCCCTTTTTGGCACCTTTATACCATTTCCCCCAACCATGCCCATAACCCCCTTTTTTCTTTTAAGTTTCATTCCAATTTATTCTTTAACTTTCAATTAACGTCTCCTCAGCTTGCTGTGTACGTGCGAATAGTAAGTCTACCTCTTTCAGTAAACGCCGCGCGGGAATTGAAAGCACACCCGCAACAATGGAAAATAATTCTGTGTTCGACGAAAACCTCTTTCTCTCACTTTACTGCTATAAAGTATCCCGCAATAATGCAATTGACAATGAGTGATTCTATTCCACCAGAATCAGTAGCCTGCTGTTCGTGAATGTGAGTTTGTTGCTGTGAGAGACGTCATCTGTTTACGTGGAGACGAAGCCTGGGCAGGCAGAGAACGACAATAACCTCAACCGCGCAGTTCCGAGAATTATTAAGACTTGGCTATAATTCACAGAACAATTATATATGAAGAAATAAAAATTTCAGCCCAATTGAATAGATAGTTTAGAAAATAGCAACTTCAGTTGTGCATCCCCTTAAATAAACCAGCACCTTATTGTGCCTTTTTCACCTTATTTGAGCACCTTTTCCCTTCCTTTTTTCATCTGAAATGTGCAACTAAAAATCCTAACTCTGATCATAAGCATACATTGGTACCATGTAGTTTTGTATTATTTGAATTACGTTCGGAATAGAATTTATGTGGGGTGTCATTGTCTCAGAGTATTGGAGTTTTAAATTAAACATTGTGTTTAGAAGCTTCTGTAGCAGGAAACCTAATGTTAAATTGGATTTGTGTTAAATTACTTTTTCCGGGTTCTGGTTTAAATACAATATCTATAAATTACAATTGTTATTCGCAATAACTCAGTATCAATGGCTTTAAGCCGATAAACGAACGCGATTTATTTTTGCTCGAATATTAGGACTGGAATCCGTGTGAAAGAAACGCTTACGATGTACATCGGCGGAGTTTGATTTCATTCATCAACGCTGTAAACGTAAATATTTGATCGTCTTCTGATTGACCGTACAACGAAGAAGGCCGTGACAGAACGCGAACGGTTCAAGTAGTGTTCCAACCACACAAAATTCCGAATTAGTTCTGTGAGCGTACCGGACTGGCGCATGTGTATTAGCATGTGTTGGGATTAGTTCCGAACCCGTTCAGAACCGTGTGCTGGAACAAACCTTATGTAAATATTTTCATGCTCCTGTTTTTTAAGTTACATGTAAGGTGCCCTTTGTTCCACAGTAAAATAGTTTAAACTGTGTTTTTGTTTTTTCCCTTTTTTTTGCACGAGATAACACTGTTAAGCAGTTTTATTTACTGCCCAAAATACCGCTCACTATAATATTTTTACACCGATATTACATTATTTTATTTACAGACAATCTGGGGTCCCTAGTAATACAACATCACATAATGTACCTAGACTGCCATCGTATCGCCCAGAACTAAACCCAATCGAATTAATCTGGGCTGATATCAAAAATGGGTGGCATGCAGAAATATCACTTTTAAATTAAAATATGTGGAGCAGTTATAACGCCAGCAATTTGCTGAATTTGGAAGACCAGAATGGGAAAATGTATGTCGACATGTTGAATAAATTAAGAATCATTATTTTGAAGAATACAGAATTGCAGAAAATCAAATAGAAAGAATTCTCATCCTGGATAATGGTGCAGAAAGTAGTGACAGCAGTGATGACGGCAATAATGTGAGTGATTCCGCAGAAGAGGAAGGGTTGTTAGGTGTGGAAGAATTGGAGGCAATGATTGACAGTGTTTTTTATACTAAGCATAGATTTTAATATACGGTATATAACTAAGTTTATCAGCGCAATGTAGTGCATAACGGATATTTGACAACTGTCCCACGCACTCCTGCAACATGCAGAGCAGACGACCGGGCACCTCCTGATCTGGTAGGTAACTCGCTTCCTAGCTGTCATTAAGATTTTCACGTGTCTAGAACTGTTGCGCCAGTTGTAATAATGAATGTGTTAGATTATTTTTCAAATAATCTGAGTGGTAGTAAGACAGTAAAAGAAATAGCTAAGGCTACCTGGATGTTCAGAAACAGCCGTCTATAGGACAAAAATAGAATGAAAGGAAGGACCCATAAAAAAGAATGCAAAAAAGGACGGGGGAAACAAAAACACGTTAGCTTAACACAATATAATGGAATAGCACAAAGCAGAGTGTGGCACATAGTTCATTATTTGCTGTTTGAAAACATTCTACCCACATTGAATGTGATTTTGTCAAGGGCAAACAGTTTTTAACATTTTATACCTCCATATTTCTTTAATAATATATAGTTTTATGCCTGTAAAATCTAATTATGAAGTACCAAAAATACAAAGAGAAGTCAAGTGCAGGTGAACATTAAATGCCTTACAATTGCCACATCCTTGGCACTCGTTGCCATCTGCCGCTATCATAGAAAGGTGTGGATGAAACAATACAACATTTTTAAAACTACCTTTAAAGGCTTTACTTACCACCTTTATGAAAGGAGATGATGAAACTGGCCACCGTCATTGTCCATACATTTTTGGCACCTCTTTAGGAAACTATCCATCACTCACCGTAGTTCACATTGAGAAATGCTGGAAATTTCCTGGCGGATATTTTGTTTTAATTCTTCCAGGGTACATGGGTTTGTTTTGCACACTTTGTCTTAAGTTACCCCAGAGATAGAAATTACAGGAGGTTAGGTCGGGGGACCGAGGGGCCCACAAATCTCTACTAATAATTCAGCCCTCCAATGCACTTTTAATTGTTCTCATCGAAATATTGGCCGTATAAGCTGTTGCAGAGTCTTGTTGAATAAACGCAAAATCACGCTCCCTGGCTGTTCATTCTCTAAAAAAAAGGGGGGGGGCAAAATTGTATTCACTTATGTATGAGCATCAACTGTTGACTTGAAAAACAATTGGCCCTATAACTCTTTCTCCGCTCATGGCGCACCATACACCAATTTTTTCGTCATGAAGGGGTACTTCATCAACAGTATTACTGGCTGCGGGATGTTTTTCCACTGAGAATGCACTGCTGCTATAAACAAGGTCATGCTGTTGACGTGGTTTTGCTCTGCAGTGTGAAGTGCAGCATTGAGTTGACGGTGATGTGATGTAGTTCAGTTATTACGAGTTATTTATTATTTTGTCCTCAGTCACAAAGTATATTACGGCTAAGTATATGCTTTCTACTGCACAGCGTGTATTTATTTATGATTCGTATGTGTTAACTCAGTCAACTCGCCAAGTGAAAGTAGGATTTGCAGAAAGATTTCCATGTGCAATAGTTCCAGGACGTACAATTAATGAACTTTGCAATAAATTTCAGGCCACAGGAAGTGTTCAGGCTAAGAAATCTAAAAGATGGCGAAAGAGTTATAGGGCCAATTTTATTCGAGCCAATAGTTGAAGCCCGTGCATACGTGAATACAATTTTGCCCCCTGTTTTTAGAAAATTACCAGACGGAGCGTGATTTTGCCTTTTTTCAACAAGACTGTGTAACAGCTCATACGGCCAATATTTCGATGAGAACAATTAAAAGTATGTTTGAGGACAGAATTATTAATAGAGATTTGTGGCCCCCCTCGGTCCCCCGACCTACCCCCTGCGATTTCTATCTCTGGAGTAACTTAAAACAAAGTGTAAAAGACAAACCCACACACCCTGAAAGAATTAAAACAAAATATCCACCAGGAAATTGCCAGCATTTCTCAATGTAAACTACAGCGAGCGATGGATAGTTTCCTAAAGAGGTGCCAAAAATGTATGGACAGTTCCAACATCTCCTTTCATAAAGTTCATAAGTAAAGCCTTTAAAAGCAGTTTTAAAAATGTATGGTTTCATTGACGTCTTCCTATGATAGCGGCAGACGGCGAGCACCGAGGACACGGAGGAAAAAAAAATGCGCAGCCAGTTTAGTTTTTTTAGCGCTCCCTATCTATCTATCTATCTATATATATATATATGTGTGTGTGTGTGTGTGTGTGAGTCAAATTAAATATACATTAAACACATTTCCGTCACATATACATTTTCACAGAAGTACATGAATTATTGTATTCCATCGGCAAATTAAATACATGTTTTGAAGGCTCCTAAATAAAATAAATATAAAAAAAAGGATCTTTAGAAAAATGCACATGTGTCTCTTTGTCAAAAGTACAATTCAAAATCAAAGAGTCCAATGAATACCAAACTTGGCATTTAAGTTCTGTATCTTGCAAAGTGCACGACAAGAAGACTTTCAAGAATATCTCCCCAACCCAAACTGCTCTTTACATGGAAAATTTTTCATTGTTTCTAAGTAGTTTTCTCAAAATTAACTCTTTTTACTTTTAACGACTTTTACTAAAATATGTACCCTTAAAGTATATTCATGAAAAGTAAACTCTACCAACATGTTCAGTTTTCTGGGAACAGTCTGTGAAATCCTCTTCATTCTAAATGACTTTCGTATAGCTGTTAAACCGTACGGGGCAGACAAAATCAACACAAAAAATTTGTATCTCATTACAGCACGCAATTTATATGAAATGAAATTTTTGGTGGCATTATCCATTTGCTATATATTTATTCTGAAATACTGGTTTGAATTTTCAGATACTTTATAAGTTTCTCAAGCGCAAATCGCTAATCATGTTTCTTTTTCTGGTTCATGAAAAGAGAACGGAATTTTAAAGCTGTCACATGGTGACCAGTTTGAAAATATTTGACTATTGCATTAGCTTATTGTCTTATTTTTTAAAGGTTAACGTCCTTTAACCTGGTAGGTCATACGAGGCCATCAAGTGCAAAACTCAACTTATCTTCCAAAAATTAAAAAAATTGAGTTAAACATGGGATTCAATACTTCTTGCAGTTCTCTATGAACTGGTGACTTTGGGTTTGAACAAAACTCATCTAATACACCTTCAAGAGAACCCCGAAAACTGCTGTTCAATGCAAAACTCTTCAAATCCATGGTGGCGGTTGATGAACTCGTCTAATCCATCTTACTATTCAGAGCAAAACTTGCCTTATCCAATAGTTGTTCCACTACAATTGTGCTGTGTGAAGAACACAACTCGCCTTATCCAACAATAAGAAATGTAGCAGTTTTGCAACTCTGTTTCCCTACATTGGCAGTCCTGTGTGATTCCAACTGTTTTTAATTTAGTTTTGACTAGTGTAAGGTGCAGACATGTTATTATGGAGTCCTCTGATATCCTGAAGTTGGTGGAAAGGGTAGAACTAAGAAACGGGCATTCCGTGAATCGAAACGTGAAAGAGAGAAGAGGGAAAGGTATGTATGATCATATTACAATTAAGTAGTAATCTTCTATTGTTGACAGATACGGCTCATATAGGAATAAGCAGATGTGTTTACAATACAATCTCAATTGTTAAAGGCATTCAGCAAGCCTCGGCCCATGCTTGCCTGCCTGCAATCACAACAGAAAGTCATTCCAATGCAGTAACTTGACACAGAAGGACATAAGGAAATTCCATGAAGCCTTCTACTGCTGCAGTTCTAAAATTAAACAAGACTGTATTATACGGACTTACTGTTCAACTGATATACCTAAACGGCAGCGTGCAGTCAAAGACAATTCTTGGAAGGGTTTTACAACAAAGTATCACGTGAAACGTGTACAAGGACTGCCAGTTCAGGTGTATCAGAAAACTTTTCTGGACATTTTGCAAATATCAAAAGACAGAGTACAAAAGACGCCTTGAAACTGGAGTGGTGCCAAAGGAATTCCGTAGTGGAGACAGGGTGTCACAAAAAATAGTAATAAGAGAGAATCTGTAATAAAATTCATACAGAAGTTTAAAGTACTTGACGTCCATTATTGTAGGAGCAAACATCAACATGGCAATACTTACCAAGGGAATTAAGCATTAATAAAATGAGACGTATGTATAATGCAGAAGCATCTAATTCATTGAAAGTGTAAGAGTTTCTTTCGTAATATTTTTAATGCAAAATTTAATATAGGCTTCAAAAGCCCTATTTCTGATGCATGCTCACTTTGTCTTTCTTATGACGAGAAAATAAAATTGGAAACTGATAAAACTAAATGTTCTGATTTGCTGATAGCTAACGAATACATAAACTTAGAGCTAAGGCATATTTTGATCTCCTGAAAGAAGATGATAAAGTAGCAACATTTTCATTTGGCTGTAAGAAAAATATAGTACTGTCAAAAGTACAGGATCAAGCAGCATACTACAGCAGGCAGTTATACATGTATAACTTCTCCATTGTGCAGGGTTCATCCAAGACAACACTGACAAAACAGCATGTTTGTAATTTTGTTTGGACAGAAAATGAAGGTCCTGAAGGTTCAAATGAAATTGTGTCAGCAGTATCCAGTCATTTGTGCAAAACCGATTTTTCTGGGGTTAAGAAAGTTAGGCTATTTGCAGATGGCTGCTGTGGGCAAAATAAAAACACCACTATGATAGGCATGTATAATAAATGGCTTGCTATTCAAGCACCGCGGAACATGTAGGTGATAGAAATGATCTTTCCTATTCCTGGTCATTCATTCACCGCTCCCAATCGTGTTTTCGGGCAAATAGAGAAAGAAATAAGGAGAAACACTACCAGTAAAGCCTGAAGAATATTTTGAAATCTATAAATATCATGGTAAGGTAATCAGGCTAGGGACAGATGCATCTGTACAACATTGGAAGTATGCTGCAAAGGAAATATTTAAGTCACCAGGATCCTGGCATTTTAAATTTAAGGCATCTAAGCATATTATTTTACAATGTTTTACCTCAGACAAAGTTCTAGTGAGACGTAAGGCAAATTATCGGTCCAGTTTGTGTGTAGGCAAGACCATTCTGAAGTGAGGCAAAACTTTAGAAATGCATATTGCAAGGCATTTAGATGTAAGTGTAAAAGTAAAGGAGGAAAAAGTTAAAGATGTGAAAAAAGTATTAAAAAAACATTTGGTGATAACTGGGCAGAAAACAAAAGCCTGTATTTTATAAGAATTTAATATTTAAAAACAATATTGCCAATGACAATAAAGAAGTAGATGCTGTTTGTGAGAGTTTCTTGGATAGTGAGGAAGGACAACTTAGAATTTGATATGTTTGCTTTTGAACATTAGTTATTAGTATTAAGAGTTAAATATAATATGTAAATTTTAGTCATAAGATGTATGTGATATGAAAACTGGTCCATTTTAGTAAGCAAACTATGAAAGGAGTGCTTCATTGATAACCTTATGCGAAATTGGTGAAAATTTAGTTTAACTAAAATGAAATCAGAAATGGTTATAATTATACAAATATTGCAAGAAGTCATTTATTAACATTGTAAAACACAAATATTGAGAAATAAATGCAAAAATGTTTGCACTTAATTGTAATTCAGTATTGTGTTAACTCGCAAGATCCACTACCGTTGTGTGCAAAACTAGCCTTATCCAAAATTAAATTTTGATTTACTGCCATATTATTTGAGACTGATTTTCAAGAGAATACATGCATCTTAAGGGTCTAGTCCGGACATTATAACATTGAGAGAACTTTCAAATGTTTTGCTGTTTGCCTAATATTAGTTTTTCATGTTTTCTGAAAATTTGTTTTACCTGATATGGCGAGTTTTGCGCTTAACGGCCTCATATGGTATGATGAATGAACAAAATGGGTGAAATGATGCTTAAATGAGCCCAGGGTCCATAGAGCTTAAAGTTATGCGAAAATCATCTTCTCAGGATAAGGGAAAACCCCGAAAAAACGTTTATCTGGACAACTCACTCTAACCAAGATTTGAACTTGGGACCTCTTGAATGTGAGGCAGACATGTTACCCCCACACCACAGAGGCAGGCCTTACTGTATTGTTTTTATATCTACAACAAAATGTGTAATGCAGGTTTATCTATAGATATTAACAAGGCAAAGATAGAAGAATGTACTTTTGTAAGAATGGGTAGAGAAAGTTGTGTGTATCCAATTCATCAGATTTTTAATTAAGCGCAGCCTTAATAGCCAAATGCTTTCCGGGGCTGCTGTAGTTTATGTAATAAAATGTGAAAGACTTTGTGCACATTTCCAATATAATGGGCACTGGTATAAGATTACTGTAGTTTATTTGGAAAAGTTCCAAAATCTGTATGATTCTTCAGAAGTGTTTTACAAACACATTAAAAAAAATAACATTCAATTATACTGACACTATCACCTACTTTACATCACAAACGTTTTCCTAACTAATATTATATGGAGAGTCCTGGTCTTGTATATGATTACATTCTGGCAAAAATGGTCATTCTGGATGCTGAATTTCATTATGGCAAAATACTACATTTTTTCATTTCAGTGTGCAAGTGAAAGAGTATGTTATTCATAGCATAGCATTAGAGTTGTAAGCATTACCATTCTTTCCAAAACCATTAACAGTGTGGAACATATTGTGTGAATCTTTTCCATGTTTCATAACATTTGTATGTGACTTTTAAGATACGCAAAGGCTCAGACCCTGCCTGCCTGGGACTTTGCAAGGGATAGTATTTGAACATTACAAAAACATTTGTTTATGATTGGCAGTAAACCCTCTCACAAATACAATACAGCAACACATGTAAAAGTGGATGGGAAAAGATCCGTTCCGCAGAAGGTACAACCTTTGGCTAACAACAAACCCCAGGCTGACAATTCGCTCTGAAAACATTGCTCAAGCAATTTGAATAAAATTATTTAGGTTTAATTACAAAATAATCCTGTATTGTACATGAAACAAAGTCAGTAGCATATATTACAATTTATGACATATAATCCACGAGTGCGCTTTGTGGCAGTTTTCCTCCCTGTTGGCCTGCAGTTTATTCCGGCAGCAAGGGTTATACGGAAAGGCTTTTCCCCTGTTTCATATATCCTGAAGAGACAAATTTGAAGGAAACTTTAAGAGTAAAAAATACTAGACTCATCTATGCATAACATTACTTCAATTATTAGCAACAGGAAGAAATGAAGCTGAAGAATACTCTGCAAAATTCTATATTTGTGAATCTATACTTTGCACTAATAAAAAAAGAAAAAAAGCAGGGGGAGTGCAAGAAAGGATTAAAAATCAAATGCCATTTTTACTTTATCATCAATAGTGTTATCCTTTACTTCTAGCTTAAAGCACTGCACTGACACAGTGAGTTTACACTGTGTAGTTCAGATTCACCAATTTATGTTTAAGGAGTTAAAAACAACAAGATGTATTAAATAAATTCCTCTACTGATTAAAAAAGTGTATATAATATTACTAGTCAAAATATATATCGTGGGAAATGTAATCTGAATAGAAGCCTATTTTTGCATGAAAACTATTATATATACACATATATAATAGTATTCACATTTCATTTCCGACAAAATATACTTTTGTCTAGTAATAATTTCAACCTGAATTACAATGAACTTGGTTACACGTACTATATGGAAAGAGCACAACACACTTAGTATTTGTGTGTGTGTTAATGAGTAGTGGAATGACAGTTGTAGTACTGACTGTGTGTGAACTGTAGAGTGTGAGTGTGTGAGTTGCAGAGTCAGTGTGTTAATTGTAGAATGAGTGAGAGTGTGTGTGTGTGTGTGTGAGAGAGAGAGTGTGTGTTTTAGTGCTAGTGTGTTGTGGACTGTGTATGTATATCTTATGTCTGAATGAATTTTGTATAGATTTGAGTAACCAGGAAACTATAAAAGATGCTTTAAAATTCAGGAAAAATGTACAACTTGAGGCAAACAAATATTTTCCTTATGTTGGCACTTTTAATACTCCAGGTTGTCTGATTACCCTTTTCCCTTAAAAGTATATTACAGATGCTTGAAAGTTTAGGTTATATTATTGCTTTCAAATAGTTATATAAGAGTCATTCCACATCAAACCGAACACACATAAAACACCACTTTCTCTGAATTTTAGTTTACGTGTTCCATACAAAAATAAATGGACACATATTTTATGGAAAATCAAATTATTTTAGGATTTACAGGGTACTTAACATTTTTCTTACACGTGCACATTACATAAAAGCAATTTATTCTCGCAACACAGAATGGTCAGGGATAAGAGCAATATGTTGCTTTCTAAATAAAAACATTGTGGTTTTCCTCATTCAAAATACTATTTATTCGGAAGTGCTAAGCAAGCAGTGGAAGAGAGTGGATGTTGTGTGTGGAGGAAGCTCCTAGAGTGGAAGAAATGAAGAGCTCAAGAAACTATGGGAATTGGTATTGAAGTGTACAGAGGAAGAATTGGAACTTTCAACAAGTTAAAATGGAAGGAATTCAAAACAAATAAAGGTGCAGAAGAGATGGTAAACATGTTTCTCCTCACACGTATAATAGGCATTCTATTGGTAATTGGTGGAGTTGAAATCAACCCTGGGCCAAATGGGAATCGAAACGTCATGGATGAAATTTTGGCTAGCATAAAAGATATGGATGAGAAATTAGGAAATAAACTTAATGGAGTGGAAAAGGAACTAATATATAACAAGGGAGAGATTAAAAATGAAATGCAAGATATAAGAAATGAGGTATAGAAAATCAAAAGAAAAGTAGAGCTATTGGAAGAGAGAGAGCGCAGATTCTATGTCGTTATAGCAGGAGCGAAAGAAAGGAATGGAGTATGGCCTGGAGAAGAGGTCAGAGAGATTATAGAAGGAAAGCTTGGAATGTGCTACAGGGCTGGGAGATTAGGGAAGCATTCAGAGTGGGGAGATCAGAGGAGCAAGAATGATAGTTGCAAGAATTACGTCAGTGCAGTTTGTTTATGAAGTGTTGAAGAAAACAAAGCAACAAAACGGAACAGATATTTTTATCAACAGAGATTTATCGGTGGAACAACAGGCCTTGAAGAAAAACATAATACAACAAATTAAGCTGGCAAGAATGGAAGGAAAACGGGCCTTCATAAAGAATTTGTGATTGTGGGTCGATGGGCGCATGGTGGCTGGATACGAAAGTGACATAAGGAGCAGGAGATTGCAGGAGCAGGAAATGACTCAGCTAAAAACATCCGGGACCAGAGAGAAGGAATTCAGATCAGAAGTACAAAGAGTGATCAGAGACTAGAGGAAAAGGATGGACAGATGAAAGTTATGTCATCGGCATGTGGGGCTGGCGGAAAGGAGATGGCTGTGTCAGAGGGAAGATGTGGACTGTGTCAGAGGGAAGATGTGCAGATGACGTAGTGAGAACGTCAGATCAGAGTGACGTAAAGGCAACAGCTGGCATAGCAAGGAAAATGATATCACAGAGGAGGGAGGTAGTTCAATCGGCACGTGACCTGGCCGTGGACAGGGCGGGGGCGTGGTCACAGAGTGACGGAACGGATCGAGAAGAATGCATTGTGTCGACACCCAATGGGTGTTTACTGGTTTTGGACAGAAACATAGCGGGACCGTCAAAGGAGACAACAGGAATAGAGTTACAGAGTAGGAAAGTACGGGATAGGTTTAGAAATACAACAGGCTCAGAAAGAAGTACGGGAATACGGAAGTAATAATAATGGGGAATTTTAATATCAGAATAGGAGGGAGAGTGAATATAGAATGTGATGTGTTTGTTGGAAATGAAACATTTTCTAGAAGGGAACAACTCAGGCGAAGTAAAGATAAGTGTATTGATAAGTCAAGTGATAGATTTATTGAATTTTGTGAAGTGAACGCTCTAGATATATTGAACGGTAAATAGGAGATGACTTGGAGGGAGAGTTTACCTTTGTTAATATGAACAGGCAAAGTGCTATTATGGCCGACCAGCATGGGGTACTCAATAAGTAACTTTTAAGGTATTAAACTTGTATCTAATAGTTGCCACTTTCCACTGGTAGTGGAGATTCAAAGACAATTAGAGGAAGTAAGGGAAGTGAGATGGGAATGGGAAAAGAATACTAAGTAGTATATTGAATTTAAATGAACTGGTAGCGTAATAAAGCAAATCCAACACACATGAATCTTAAATGCTGTAAGCTTGGGAATGATTGGCAATAGGAGAGAGGGCTCAGCGCTGATCATGCCCAAATGAATTCAAATAACTCAACATTTAATAAAGAAAAATATTTATTCAGAATAAAAAAATTACTTTTATAAGTATGAATATTTTTAACTGCAATATCATGTTTAACCCCTTAATATTAAAATCTGGAAAAAATACAGAAGGAATCTGTGATACATTTTGTTTTAAACCTGTTAATATCAGGAAGGGATCTTGTTTAGAGGTATGCTTTCAAACAGTTTATGTTAGCACATAGAGACTGCTTGTTGACTGAGAGCTTCACACCGCAGCAGCATGCCGGCCGATGCAATACACAGGTACCAATGTGATAGGCTATCACTTCAAATGTTCAGTGTAACTAAGCAACTGGAATCTGAAATTCTATGAAGTCTCTCTCCACTGTTTCATTTTAAATGTAACTTTGTCTTCAGCTTTTTGCGTTACAAGTTCATTTTTAGCTCTGTGGTTTATGAAAAGTTCATAATGAGTGAACTTAAGAAACGGAGCTATGGCTATTGCTTCGATCCATTTAATGTTTTATATACAAGTAACCAAGTTTCGTATTTATCCGACTTTTCCTTTTTGAGTTATGCTGTTCGCAGACTGACAGACATGTTTAAAATATGCTTTATTTGGATTCAGGGCACCTCAAAACTTGCATTTCTGGTGGAATCTCGATATCGAAATTTTGGATGGAATGCGATACTTCCTCTGCTTACTATACGTAGTAGAGAAAGTAAGAAGCTTTAGTAAGAATAAGAAAGGTAGAATCAGATGACTGAAAAACCCAATGCCATCGGCGGGATTTGAACCACGAAACTCCCAGTTTTTGTCCAGTTGTTCTAACCATTGAGTTACCATGGCAACATGCAGTACGGCATTAAATTTGTCCGTTGCTTAACATTTTTCCAATAAACCTAATTTAAGAACTAGTGCTATTACCCTGAAATTATGAGTATTTTGTCCTTCAAACTCATTTTCCCATTTCGCGCGCAATTTTCTAGTGTTATCTACTGTTTTTGGTACTATTATTAAGAGATAGTATTAAAAACGTATGCATGTCCAGTAACTGACACACCGTTTCATAAGTATTAAGTGGACAGATAAACAGGCTATAAAAACGTACGTAATGTGACTGTCACGCCGTGTTTTATTTGGTGCACAAATAAACACGTGTTTAAAGCATACATCGTGTGACTGTTACACAGTCTCCTCTAGTGCTTTTAATGCTTATTTCGCGCGTATGGTCGCCCTCACAGAACAGCAAAGTATTAGAAGTGCAACTCTCGTGTTAAACGTTGGAAACACGAGGGCGATCGCAGCGTGAGTAGTGATCTGGGATGGAACTAAACTATGAAAAATCGTGCTCTCAGATGATGACGTCACTCGTAGCTACTACAGCTGTATTTTTCATACCTGCCTAGCTGTCTACTCAGCTGATCACATGTTCCATTACTGTATCGCTACTGACGATGTACAAAGTTAATTACGTGAGCTTCAATAATCGTGATTGCACTTTGAGTTATTTATATTTCTTTTAAAAGGAGTCGATTAAAGCTCACATAAAATAACTTGTCACTGTCATCTGTAGCAATACAATATTAGAACACAATTATGATCAGTTGAACACCTCACAGCTAGGCTAGTATGAAAAACACAACTGTTTATTCCTGTGTAACTTATTAAATTATCCAATAGTCGGCACATACATTGCTTTTTATATAATATTATTGAGGTTAATAGTGGTTGCTGAATGTTTCTATGTCATAATACATAATGGTCACATTTAAATTTTTGAGAGTGAATGAGATCCAGCACTTTGCAATAATTTCTTCTGCATGCTTCATAGTAAAATCTTTTGCACTTAAACTGCCTCCATGGTTTGTTTGAACTTCCAACCAACAGTAGGATGTGGAATTTGACAGGAAAATTGGAAGAATAACACATGTTTGACACTTGTTATTTTATTCTACTCTAGATAGCGCAATACAATTTGACATAACTTAAATCCATTTCCTACAAAGAAACTTCTGCACACATTATATGCAATAGTGTAGCTATTGTTTGTCATTCACTAAATTGCTATTAGCAGTGCAATAAATGTCATTAGCAAGTTTCACCACACCATTTAACACTATTAATATCATTGTCACTCTCTGTGCTCTGACTTGAAGCACCATCCCTGGACACAAATAGCCACAACTTAACTCCAACTTTCCATTGTGTATATCCTAGAATTAAATAGAACACACATGTTTAAACTACCCTTAAAAGTAGGTTTCTGAAAAGAGAAATTGCTTACATTAAGGAAAAATTTGTGGTTACAAACACCTTGTGATTATATTACACACTATCCACTGTAAACCAGAGTTCTCTCTGATGTAAACAAAGCATATGCTTCCTCTTGTCTTGAAACTAAGCACTACGCTTATGCCAATGTAAATAATTCCTTAAACGTATTGTGTCATGAAACATTGGAATAGGAAAGGTATAGAACTACACATTTTATTGTGATTATCATAAGAACTCATTGTTAAAGGTTATGGATATATAGTAACTGTTAAGAGATTACAAAATATGATTTTCTTAATTTTACCTGCTATTGCATTAACAATCAAAGAGTATCTTTTTGTTAATTAACAACTGTATGGATGACTGCTATTCTCTTGCCTATATGAGAAATGCAGCAATGAATTCGCAGCGGTGCTATCCGAGTATCAAATAAACTCTTTGCATAACACAGGAAATATGATAAGCAAATAGTCATTCATAATACGCTAGCACTCATATGCTCAGCTCAGGTCAAATCTTCGATTTTATCAGTTAGTGTTTGAGTTGCCATGACAAAGGAAGAAGTGCGTAGTGTGAATTAGCTGTTTTAACACAGAACTGGGAAACTGTTAAAAAGTGGCAAAAAAGTTTGGTTGATAAAGTGCTAAATGAGAAGGAAATAACACTTTTTATTGTAAAACCACCACCACTTTGTGTTACTTGAACAAAATAAAATTCAGTATATGCAAAGGATCCATGGTTCTTTTCATTGAAGATTCAATGAATCAGATCTTCTGAAGGATCCTTTGAACTGTTATTTATAGTGAAATTTTAAACACTTTTCATTAAAAAAATTACTAACCTTCTGTGAATTCAGAAAACTAAGCTTATATATATAAATAAACAAACCTAATGCTAACCTTCCATAAATTCAGAAACCTAAGCTTATATAAAAAAAACCTAACCTCCCATAGTACCTCGGATGCAATGTGCTGTATATGAAAAGCGTTTAAAATACTCAGTGTGTTAAAATGTTCACTATAAATAACAGATCAAAGGATCATTCAGAAGATCCAATTCATTGAAAAGATTCATGGAACCTTCACTGAAAAGAGCCATGGGTTGTTTGCATATACACAATAGTGGATGAGTATATACAATCAGACAAAAAATTCAATGCCATGCCTGGGAATCAAACCAGCAATCTTTAACTTGCCATACCACTGCTCTGCCATCTAAGACTTTCTCTACTCACAGTAAGCTATTTTCATAAGTATTCTACAAATGATTCATCATATATTGTGATCAACTTCATGTTTATCATATGTGTTAACTTAAAGGGCTTCAATACATTTAAAAAATATTAAATGCCCATTACTTCAAAACCTTTGATTTTTGCACAAAAACAACACGATCATTTAAATGCCTATACATTTCTTATAATATCCTGCAACTTAATTACTACTGCACAATGTATCTTTAAGGGAAGGATTTTGTATCATCAAAATTGCTACAATGTTTAAATGGTAGAAAACAGACACGAAAGATTGAAACCACTTTGGAATTTCAAAGCCTCAGAACACATACTGAAGCTGCTAATTTCACTCAAAACAAACACTTCAGTTATTCTTGGAAACAAATGCTTTTGAGCATCTGTAATAACAGATTACAAGGACATTAATTGTCAAAAAAGCTACCAGAATTTCTATTTTCATACACCATGCCCAGTTCAAAAAAGGACATAGTGGCAGTTAGATAAAAATGCCCAAAAGAGGGTGAATTACTGAAATATATGTGAATGATATCAAATATCTTTCTTCCTTCTGTATTAGAAAATTTCATTTGGGCACTGTCTTAAAAGAATTATAGTATCATTGGCATGCTATCCTTGACAGTTAGTGTGTCAGTCCACCAATAATCCTACATTTTTTAATTATACAAGAGTATCACTCACATGATCTGCATCTATGTGTTTGAATATTAGCATAGTAACATGCTAATTAATTTGCATTAAAGGTTGATTTTACCTTACCTACTTTTGGCTGTGATCTCCACCCATCAATTATGAAGTGCAAACACGAAAATTAATCGTATATTCGGGTAAATTGTCATACTTTTGCCCGCATTAGGTCTTGCACTGCTGTAACGTCATGCTGCCAACATATGAATAATGCCACCGAAGCCGGTAAGATACTCAGCCTCAAAGCGTAGCCGAGAGATTGAGGGCCCTCAGCCTCAAAGCGTAGCCGAGGGATGTTTTTTAGAAGGAGAGGAGTGCAGCAAGTTGCGGCCGAAGCAACGACAGAGCGTAGCCCAGGGATCTGCGCGTCTAAAACTCCAATGATTCACGTTCACAAAACAACAGCACATCGCATATTCAGTGCATTTCACTGATTATTTAGGTTGGCAGTACCCACTTTGCATGGAAAAATGGCTACGTTTGTTGTCTTCCTAACGCTATTTGCCTATATAAATGAAACACTTAAAACGGGTGGATAGGTGGGCACCAGATATTGGAGAGAACACATCATGTTCTAAAATCACTCCTAAGGTAAGTAATTTCATTATTTTTCACTTCCTTATTCCTAATTTAGGTGGGCAAAAGTAAGACCTAATGCGGGCAAAAGTGACATAAATGAGGGCAAACAATTTAGCCGTATATTCCACTGTCTGGATGACTCACAATATCTGAAAAGTAAATCAGGACAATATAAAATTCAGCAACACTAAGAAGCTCTTAAAAACTTAACCTTTCATCCAGCACTCTCATGCTGGAAACTTAATAACATACCTTCAGATTCTATGTCACTATTCGGGACTCGAACCACAACACTGGAAGGAATGTAAATCATAGGCGTATCCCCTCTGTCTGGACGGCTCAATGTATCTGAAAATTAATTTGTTATATAAAAATGTTGCAACACACAATAACCTATCAGTTTTCTACCTCATTCTATGAATATCACTGAAGTTAATAGAAACTACCAATATTACAACAAATATACATTCAATCAAAAATAGCGTAAATGTATGATTACCATCTCGGCTTTGTTCCTGGTGAAAAAACTTCGGACGAAAACTTCCAGCTATAAAAATCCAACATGGTCCCTTTCTTCGTGCCTGCCATTTAGTTCGTTACGAACTTCGAAACTTGAAACAGCCAATCAGAAAATTCGCCTTTCCCGCAAAAGTACAACTAGTGACACACCGTGCTCATGTGGGGAGTTAGTGCCCTCTGTTTCCACTTAGCCAATACCACCATCACCCCTATGGTCGCCCTGCTTCTCCCCGTCACGCATCATACCAGACGTCACGCAATAGGTTTGTTCCAACACACGGTTCTGAACGGGTTCCGAACTAATTCCAACACATGCTAATGCACATGCGCCAGTCCGGTACGCTCACAGAACTAATTCGGAATTGTGTGGTTGGAACACTACTTGAACCGTTCACGTTCTGTCACGGCCTTCTTCGTTGCACAGTCAATCAGAAGACGATCAAATATCTACGTTTACAGCGTTGATGAATGAAATCAAACTCAGCATTTCTTTCATACGGATTCCAGTCCTAATATTCAAGCAAAAATAAATCGCGTTCGTTTATCGGCTTAAAACCATTGATACTGAGTTATTGCGAATAACAATTGTAATTTATAGATATTATATTTAAACCAGAACCCGGAAAAAGTAATTTAACACAATTCCAATTTAACATTAGGTTTCCTGCTACAGAAGCTTCTAAACACAATGTTTAATTTAAAACTCCAATACTCTGAGACAATGACAACCCACATAAATTCTATTCCGAACGTAATGCAAATAATACAAAACTACATGGTACCAATGTATGCTTATGATCAGGGTTAGGACTTTTAGTTGCAAATTTCAGATGAAAAAAGGAAGGGAAAAGGTGCTCAAATAAGGTGAAAAAGGCACAATAAGGTGCTGGTTTATTTAAGGGGATGCAGAACTGAAATTGCTATTTTCTAAACTATCCATTCAATTGGGCTGAAATTTTTATTTCTTTATATATAATTGTTTTGTGAATTATAGCCCAGTCTTAATAATTCTCGGAACTGCGCGGTTGAGGTTATTGTCGTCTCTGCCTGCCCAGGCTTCGTCTCCACGTAAACAGATGACGTCTCTCACAGCAACAAACTCACATTCACGAACAGCAGGCTACTGATTCAGGTGGGATAGAATCACTCATTGTCAATTGCATTATTGTGGGCTACTTTATAGCAGTAAAGTGAGAGAAAGAGGTTTTCGTCGAACACACAATTATTTTCCATTGTTGCGGGTGTGCTTTCAATTCCCGCGCGTCGTTTACTGAAAGAGGTAGACTTACTATTCGCACGTACACAGCAAGCTGAGGAGACGTTAATTGAAAGTTAAAGAATAAATTGGAATGAAACTTAAAAGAAAAAAGGGGATTATGGGCATGGTTGGGGGGAAATGGTATAAAGGTGCCAAAATAACGGAATAATGTTTAAATGGAAATAATCCTCTTCTTCGGAAGTCGATGCATCATTAAAAAGATCACTGTCACCTTCTAAATCACTCATTATTGTTATCTTTGAACGCTGTTTTGCTCCCTGGCTTTGTTAGACGTTTGTTCTTTTCCTCAAGTATGTCGCCATACTACTCAACAGCGAGCAACTGCTTACCAAACACCTTTGCTATCCTGTATTGAGAAATAAGCACGAATGGAGGAATGAATTACATATTCAAATTTATTTTCTACTGAATACAGAGAGTATGTCGCTTTTTCAATACTCTGTCGGGTTTGTTCAAAGCGATTAGAATCGATTCTGAATTAACTGAGTATGCGCTGTAGACCATACAATCTGCGCATGTCTGGAATTTTCGGTTACTATTCTTAATCACGAACCGATTTCACTCGTTCCGAACTAGTTCCCAAATACGTTGGAACAGCAAACTGGAAATTCAGAATTGGTTCTGAACTGATTCTCTGTCGTGTTGGAACGCCACTTAGCTACTGCGCACACTCAGATAATTCGGAATCGTGTGGGAACAAACCTATTATCTATTCCAAACCAGAGTGCCTTTCACTGAAAACAAACTCTTTGTATTATCCGCGCGAAAGTAGTTCGCAATTCCCGCCTATAGTGGCTGCTTGTTCCCCTCCCACGTGCTTGTTGAACACTATTTAATCTATAAAAAGGCGCCCTGCGTGAGAATCATGGTTCAAAATGCAACCTGAGGTAACAATCGATTTTATAAGTATGCGGCAATGAACACTTACGTTAATCACAATCCTCGGGCAAAAGTGCAACACCCAAATCCGAATTCTCCGAAGGTAACTCAGCTGACATATCGGAATCAGGACTACTCTCCAGAATAATGACAAGCTTATCCACAATTCCATAGCATTGTCGAACTTAAAACTTTATCCTCTTCTATGTTGTATTATGTCTGTTTGTATTCCAAGTTGAATTATGAAGTATTGTTTGTTTTTAGCCACTTTTTAACTGTTTCCCGCTTCTGTGTTTGACCAGTTTATTCGCACTACACGCACCTTCCTCTGCCGTATGAGCTCAAATACCAACTGACTAAATCACAAGATTTGACCTGAGCTGAGCATTAGTGTATTATGAAGGACTATTCGGCTATCATATATCCTGTGTTACGCAAAGTGTTTATTTGGTACTCAGATAGCACCTCTGGGAATTCATTGCTGCATTTCTTGTGTATGTATGAGATTGGCAGTCGTTTATACGGTTGATATTAACAACCAAGATGCTCTCGGCGTTAGCGCAATAGCAGGCGAAAGTCATATTTTGTAATCTCTTAACAGCTAGTATATATCCATTATATTTAACGACGAGTTCTTATGATAACCGCAATAAAATGTGCAGTTCTATACCTTTCCTGCTCTAATATTTCATAATACAATACATGTATTAAGGAGCTATTTACGTTGGCGTAAGAGTATATTCTTGGGTTCGTGACAAGCCGAAGCACGTGCTTCTGTTTACATCAGAGGGAACTCTGGTTTGGAATGGACAATAATGTTTTACCCTGTGCGCATGCGCCAGGACTAAACGGCTTGACCCAATAGCCGAACCCCTACCTGGTATTGTACTTCGGCCAGTCATACAGCTCTACCTTGATGTCTGAGCTAATCTGCATATTATATGCGCAGGTGAAGCCTTTGCAATTCCAGCACAAACATTCCAGAAAAATAAATAGGAACATGCGAAGTTGAGTAATTATTCATTTTAGTAAATCGCTAACTCAAGCAGTCAGTTCTTTAAATCTTAGGTAGCAGATATATGCAATGTGCTTCTTGGATTTAAAACCATTTACGACCTTGTAAAAATGAAAGTGTCTTGTTGACATAAATCTGCACATAGGCTCAGATACGCGTATATTATTTTGGTTTCGGAGCATTTTCTGAGACTTCTATGTTTCAAATGACAAGAGCTTATATGCAATTGTATTTCGCTACCTATGCTCCTTTTTCTAGTCACTTTAAAAGCCACTCACAGCACCTAAGTGCAAATGATAGTCGCCAAAAAAAAAAGGGAACTCCCACTTTTGTCTCTGCGCAACACCAAACATTGATAGTTAATTTTCTTTCCTGTTTTTCATGAAAAATACATCAAGCTCTTACGTTTAGAATAATAGCCTACCTGAATAAATTTCATTAAAATGAATAACAATATCCACTTTGTCCTCGAGCTTACAACCACACTCCCGTTTGGTGCTCCGCCAGTCAGTTGTCCATGAGACGCCATATTCCCTATTTGCTTACACTGGAACGAATGTTTCTTTGAATGTAAATGCTCGATAAGCTAGGAATTATTCGTCGCATTTAAGAAGTTACTTCTAACAATCCCTAGATACAAACTTTCATACAAAGAAAACTACACATATGACATTAAAATTCTTGACATCAAAACAATTGTTAAACATTTAGGATAAACTGCGTATTTCACACCAAGTACCAATTCTCAAAAGCGCTTGCAGAAAACTCCACAGAACACGAAAACTCTCGCGAAGGTATACGAACACCACGCTTCCAAAGCGAATGTCGCGACCTCTGCCATGCTGATTGCTGAGGCTTGAAACTAAACTAAGATGGAAGTCAGCTGATAAAGTAGCAATGCCGAAAATATAAAAATAAAGCAGAATTTTCGTATCAACGAGCAATTTTGTAAATGTAGGAGTTTATAGTGATACCTTATTTAATATTGAGTACCAAATAACGCACATTCGATGTTTAAAACTGGAACATGACCTGAAAACCTAGTAAGGTAAAAGACAGGTTATGAATCGAAAGTTTAGTTGGTTTTAATGAAGCGAAAACAAGCTAACCTTAAATATAAACTATACTTAGTATGTTAAGGTGTTAAAATGTGTGTTTGTGCTATTTAGTGTTGAAATGTGTTCGAATTAGCGACTGTATTTCTAAAAGTTTATTTTTATGGATTGCACACTAATATCGTAAAACGAACAAGAGAACTCATGCTCAAAGGTTATGTCCGATATCTATTTCAATTTTGAATGTGATGTAATGATAATAGTTTGGGATCCATAGTTTGATTTTGGATGTGTTTTAGTGTTGTGCTCAAACACTATTTCCTGCTGTTATACCAAATAAATAAATTGGGACATAATGCTCTTTTCATTGCAAAATAACTTAAAAGTATTTCACAAACAGAAAATTCTCCATATGTACTGTATATCTTTGGGAATTTTTTGTCAATCTGGGTAACTCGGTCAAGCGCTGGCCTTGAAAGCACAAATAGTTACATAAAACTTGTGTATTACCACATTATTGCTGAATGATTTCTACATATCGAAATGTCAGCTACCATATTTATGACAAAACACCCAACTTAAATTATATAAATGTATAATATGTATTGCATGGCAAAATATCTGCTGAAATAGTTATTCTTTTTTAAGTATCTACTTTATTTACATACACCTCATTTGTGAAGTCATAGTGGGAGCTGCCTTGTAAAACAACTTCTTGGTTTCATTACTTGATAGTATTGAGTAATGCTATCTCTGTTTTAAATGTTGTCTCATATTCACACTTCTAATTGGGCAGCACTATGACCTCTCACAAAAAAGCCTGGATTCAATCCTAGGGATCAGAGGTGGGATTTTGTGGTAGATAAAATGGCACTTAGAATGAATGTTCTCTGGTTTTCCCCACCATAATTCCATCAATTGCACCATCTTCATCATTGTCATCCCCCCTCCCACCAGTCTCCAATCTCTGTAAACCTGTGAAGTTAAAAGGGACATTAAAATTAAAAATACTATGGAGGACAGAGAGCAATACTAATGAACGAGTGTCTTATCCAGCCACCCAAATTTATAAACCAGCATGTGCTGTTACATTCTTTCTGCAGTCAACATATGAAAAAACAATACTGGCACACTAAACTACATGTTAAAGTGATTAACAATTATGAAGGGTGGGAGTGATATGGTTAAACACAGAGACATTGTTATTATTTAGAGACATTGCATTCACATTCATATTTAATAATACTGTATAATACATTTGTATGGTATTTTAAGGAACATGTGCCTACATTAATATACATTTGAATGGCCTACCCAATTAAAATGTCCATTAAATTCTAACCTCTTGAATGTTTGTTATTACAATCTATTGGAATGATCTTATAGGTAATTGCACTTAGTCACTTATGCATACACAAAGCCAGTTCTAGTTAATAAAACTTACAGTTATTGAATAGAAAATACACTTTGATTCCTTTTCCTGGGAAAGGTTCTATATATAACATTTGGTATAACACAGTGGAGGTCCTACAGCACATGGGAACCTTAAATTTATTGACAGGTCATATGGGAAAAAAACAAATTGAGCCCATACAGTGATGTTTGTTCATTTGGCTCCACTGTGAGCAATGCTCAGGGAAATTGAACACGTCATACAATTATCAAGTATGCAGAGTAAGTAGGAATATACCCAATGCCAAGAACAGCCTTTGGGGGGAGGGATGCTCTCCTCCCCATCATGCATTATCTAAGAGAAAAATTTGTAAACCATCACCATTTCAACAGTAAACTTCTCGACACACATTACAGTAGGACAACAATAGCAAATAAGTGTTAATCACCATCACATGCAATCTGCCCTACAATAAATTGCTTACATGAGGTTGATACTATTATGATGATTAATTCACTTTGAATAAGCTTGAAATTATAACTTTATACTTATGTTATGCTTAAATTTCAATTTCCCATGTAATTTCTATTACCTTGAAGATATGTTTGAGAAAGACATTACTTGAAACGAGAAATTCTCATTATTACTGCATGGGTATTATTTGGGAAGACAGTATACAGGGTGGAAGGTACTGCTTGAACCGTACGTTAATCATGGATTCTATATAATGAGTAGTGCAAATATGTCCAATACAATTTTTGTCATTAAACCTACAAAAATGAAACATAGTGATGTTCCTTGTGCCTGTGTCTATTAGCCATTTTATTACAGTTCAAGCAATAGCTTTCATCCTGTATAAGAAAACATTTAGAAGATGGTGGAGTTTGCATATACATAAAACATTATAACATATAAAACTGGGATGCAACAGATCCATCTATCCCATTGACTAATAATTATACAATCACTGTGTGCTACTGGTATACCTACTACTTTCTATCCAGCAATAGTATTTACATGATAGCTTAAGTATTTAAAGTCCAATATCAAACCTGCTATGTCTGTAGAGACTGGCACTGTAGCAAGATGACAATATCACAAGAGACATGTCAGGAATGGGGAGGAGTATAATTTCCTCTGCTTCCTCACCATGTGTGTTCAGCTACAAGTCGACAGACAACCAAGGAATTATTGCACTTTGCTTCTACATGTGTTCAAACAAGCATTATACAAACTTATGCAACTCAACTAGGTGAAGTAGCACACAAAAGCTGAAATGGCAACCCTGTACTCTCTAGACTACTTAATTATCACCATTTGGAAACGGAAGAAAGGAATTTCAGTTACAGTTGCATCCATGTGATAACTCTGCATAGACCAGCAGCAGAAGACTAGTCATGATGTACAATCAGAAAAGCAGCAGAACAAATTCAGCACACCAGAAAAATCTTGGCACTACCCTTCTCTAGCTACTCAGTGATTGGTGCAAATCCACCACTGAGCTGTACCGTTAACTGGTTACATTCTTCATGATTGGGCTTTTTAAAACGTGAAGATAATTTCAGTTTTCTTTTTGTAGAGTAAAACATGACGTTTCTCTGTGGACATACCTTTTTGTTAGCTGGCTCTTTTAAAGTTCCAGCTTGGCAAATGAAATCTGTTGTATGTTCTTGTGTTTGCTCTGCATTTTTCACCACTATCTCAAGAGGAGCGGCCCATTTCTGAAAGGCAAAAAGCCCAGCTTCTGTTTTTATGCCATCTGTAATTTTCATTAGCCTTTCTGCTTCACATTTCTTCCTCAACTCTAAGTCATCTACTTTCCTGCTTGTTGACAGTTCCTTGGCAAGAAATTCTGCATTTTCAGTGGGTAGATGCGCTTCAGTATTTATTTCAGGCTCCTTATTTTGGGGGCATGCAAGTACAGGCTTATATGCTTGGCATACTAAATGAATATGTTTACACATATTCCACAGGACAGCAGAATCGCTGCATTTGAATGAATGCAAACATGCTCTGCATGGGTCACATCTTAGCTTACAGGTGCATTCCTTATTTAAAAATGAGATTGTGTACATTTCTGTTCCAGAAAAAACATTCCATTCTTCTTCGTTCAGCTTATGCACCGAATTCCATGGCAATATAAGTGAAGTCATATGTCTTCTTCTCAGAGATGACAGCTTTTTCGTGACTGATTCTTTGCACATTCCAATCAGTCTTTGATATATGCGATCCCTTATAAACTTTTGCAGAAATAGTTGCATACACATTTCGTTATAAATAAAAGGGAACGGCAATCAAATGTTTACGAACTGTACGCTATACCCTGACCTTAAAATTCCACGCTCTTTCCATGACATCGCAAGAACCAACTGAAAATTGACAGGACTTTAAAAGAATGACTAATTATTGATCAATTTGAACCATTAATAATGGATATTTGGGAAATTACTGGTGGTATAAAAAGTTATTTGGAATAAATTGTGTGTTTTAGAGAGATCTACTTTTTTGTGTAGCCCATTTTCCTCTGTTGCTTAAATTTACCAGTTACACAAGATTACACAAAATTCCTTCCGAATGAAGAGGACTTCACAAGCTATTCCCAGAAAATTAAAAATAAACATTTTATTTTTCATGTAAATATCTTGAATACAATGGCATTTTGATCAAAATCGTTTGAGTCATTTTTCAGAAAAAAAATCGAGAATTCTTCCGTGTAAAGGGTTATTTTGGGTGGGGAATTTTCTTGAAAATCTTTGTGTTGCATCTTTGGAAGGTACTGAACTTAAACCGATTTGTACTATGTCTGTACAAATTCATGCTTTGAAACGCATGGCTTTATGTATTCACTTTCAATTCAAAATTCGCGCGCCAACGTTCCACGATACGTATTTGACCACAGCCAATGGGAGCAAAATGTGCCGGAATGGACTACCTTCCCCCTTGAACTGGAAGATCGTTCCCTTTCGTTCATTTTCGGCATTTGCTCGAACTTCGTCGGGCAACTTCGGGGAGCTATCTGCAAGCGCTGGTCCAATTCTCCTGCACAGGATGACAACTTCGTCATTGACAAGCGCTTGGAGACCACAGGTTAACCAGAATCTCAACTCAATGGTGAGGGCAAGGTGTCGAATAGGGCGCTTTTTCCCTGAGCTTTCGGAGTAGCACTAATTGGAACTAACGATTAAGTCGGTAATGCAGTCAACTTCGACTGAGCGCATGTTACGGTACCACCGCTCCCCGCCTTCTGTGCACTGTCTTTCCATTCGGGAATTAGTTGCTGAGCTTACGAAGGCCCATCTCGAGAACACGTCATGAATGGTATAGGCCAATAGGCACATTTCCACGTAGCTATGGAGTGCGTATTATGCTAATACGTGAAAAATTTAAATGTGCCGTAAATTATTCATGAGTGCGCGAGATGTGACCTCCAAATAAGTTCAGCAACTAATTCCTGAAAGAAAATCGTCAAGAAGCTTTTAAACTTGAACTATTTTCTGCTGCAGATCAATGATTATGGTTTCAATTAATCATTACAACTTTAATAAATAGATGAAGCGAGGTAGAGCACCCAAAAATGTGGCTAAGATTATGCAAATACATCATCTTCCCTTTCCCTCTTCAAGTTAGAATTCAAAACCTTTTTACACTAATGACTACACTAATTATAACTTCACACTGAATTATTACATATTATGGTTAGAGGAAAACAGGAAGGGATACCACAGGGTTTTGTGTAATGCAATCTTTTTGTACACAACAAGTTAGTAATAACATTTAAAAACTCCATTGAAGAAAACTGTAATGATAACAGCAAATATATATATATATATATATATATATATATATATATATATACATATATATTCAAAATGAAGATATACCAACAACTATGTACAAAAAATAGCACTGTCTGTTTCAAACTAAAACAAAAATGCTATGTTAATGCTTATATTTATTAAGGTTTTGAACAACAGCAATCTATATACATCAATTGCATTTCAATAAATACATGCACACATAATTTGCTGAAACAAAATTACAAAAGAAGGTCTTCAGAGAAGGACCCAAAATTTGAGATTGCCTCATACACTATTAATAATTTAGCAAACCCTTTTTGTGCAACAATTGTAAATATGATAATCACAGCCAAAAAATACTGTGGATTAAATGAAAATTTGTATAATTTTGTAAAGAAATGCTGCTCTGTTGCCTGTATGCCAACACACATATATGGATATGCTAACTTTGGGGAGTGAAGGTTACTGGAGTAAACAAGTAAACTGTAGACACATAAATAAATTAGTGATAAGAGTCTGCAATGCAGTATGTAGTGTAAGCAAAGCAGGGAATTACAAAATAGATACTGTATGAAAAATGGGGGAAATGCTACAAAATATTAACTACTGATTATAGAATTGCTTCTGCAAGCTTTAATTTGTAAACATATGACTATTATTATCAACACTTTCAGGAAGCTAAGCACCCACTGGATACTTTCTTATAGCAAAGAATGCAAAAGCGGGGTTATATTAAACCCACGCATTACATGCAAATTCAAATAACCGTAAGTATTATCTCTTACATGTGGATTATTTGTTTTTTGCCTGTTTTTGGCTGCAGATTTCATAGGCGAGGCAATGCCACATTCCTTGGCACTCGAATCTAAATGAAAATTGGACCATTATATGTTGCAGTAAAGTGATTAAGGTAATATTGGTGAGGGGATGAAAGTAAATTCAATGTTTTGTAATGATTTGCAATTACTAATAGCAAATTCACACACAAACGAGGCAAAGAATCAGTTTTAACTTTGTAATATTCTGCTTAGGTAATACAGTTGATGCAAAACTTAATGAATATATTAATTTAAAATAATGTATATAAAATGTTGGAATAGTTAGCTCAGCATTACCTTTCATACAAGAATATCTACAGATGTTTCACCATGAATGCTTTCAACGAATCTGTAACACGCAATTTAGCACAATATACAAATGTGTATATGAACGAAGAGTACATAATTTTGTTCCATTCAACACAGATATCTGTGGTCATCTCAATAGCAACTCAAGTTTTAAACTGATGCTTATTTGGAATTTAAGAGTGTAATTAGTGGCTTAAGACAAAGAGTATCTATATGTACAATTTGAGGAAAGGGTTGTAAATCAGCATAATAGTCTCTAAAAATTGTTATTATCGTTTACTTGCATTTTGTCACCATGCTGATAAAATTTTTTCCACAAAAGCTAGATTCTGCATAAGGAATCCTGATAAGTGTAAGAGCTGCTAATTTTTTTAAATACTTAATTAGGTAATAGAAATTCCAGTGTAACCTAGCTTTATAAAGGTAACACTCCAAATTTTGGCATAAGGGCACTACTAAAATCCCTTACAGGAATTAAAATTATTCTTAATACATACTTTCCAACAGCTTGGAGGAATATTTTAAAAGGTCACATTATAGATAGGTGTTTATCTTAAACGTTGTAAATGGTAATATCTAAAAACGTGTGTTTCAATATGCAAAACAGGGTGGTGAATAAATAAAGTAAAACAAGTGCACTAATGGCCATGGGTTGGAGGTTATGTTTTCATTACATGTGTTGGTGTCGGCATATGCCACATGTATGGTGTGTTCTACTTTTTCGAGCTTTGCTCATTATGGGACCTAACAAAGCAAAACAGTACAACTGGTGGTATATAGTCTATGGTATGGGGATATAAATCCAGCATAAAAAATTATACCTTAGGTTTCATTGAAAATATCTATATAATGTGTGTATCTGTTAGCTAATTTTTGTATTACCTAGATGATTTATCTGCATGCATAATCCGTAACCGACGGAACACCCTAAGATAAAGGGACGTTCCCGAGTTTTACGGAGATGACCGATATTCGTCCGAAGCTTCCAGCATGTATACAAATAGAAAGCAAATAGCCGGACTTCTCCCATGCTGAGGCTTGAAACCAACATCGAAGCCTCCTGATAAAATTGCAATGCCGAAAATGTAAAAATAAAACTCAATTTTCGTATCTATTGTGTAAATATAGGAGTTCCTAGTGATACCTTAATATTGAGTAGCAAATAACGTTCATTCCATGTTTAAAACTGGAACATGACCTGAAAATCTAGTGAGGTAGAAGACAGGTTATGTATCATAAGTCACAACGTTAGTTGTTTTTAATGAAAAATTTAAATATATACAGTGAAAACAAGTATTTGTGTTTATCGTCTTAAACTATTATTTAAAATTCTACAGGTATTATAAAAAGTATCAAATAGCCCTTCAAATAATAGTTTGTGTTACATGCTTAACCAATAAAGATAGCAAGTTCCTATATTTTAAATTAATGTTAATTGTGACAGTGAATTGAATCTGACGCAATTGTATTCCATGAACCTGTACTGGTTCATGCAATACATTTTTTCACAGGTGCATAAACATGCACACACTAAAAAAACAGTTCTCCCTTTCTCTATCAGCGCATAAAATGCATAAGATGTTTTTATTTCTTAGAAGTTAAGGTGAAACTGCGACTGTGAATTTAATCTGGTACAGGTGCATAAACATACACCCACCATAAAACAATAGTGTTTCTGGTCCACGCTCATAAAATACATTGATTGTGTACCAATTGGTTTAGTTGCAAGCTGAAGTGCAAATCTCGTGGTATCTTGTAAAGTATGGTGTGTATATGTTTGTGTGTCCTCTAGTTCCCGAGGTCTAGGTTTCAAACCTGGCGGAGGGCGATAGATTTTTCAGGCGTAAAATCGTCAGCATGGCTTCCTTCGGAGGGGAAGTAAAGCCGGTGGTCCCGTGTCATAGATTTACGGCACGTAAAAGAACCTCAAGCCTGATAAAGAGACCTCTGAGCAAAATTTCGGATCTTTCACGCCCGATATAGAGTGAGACGCTAAGAACCATAGCAGTTAAAATGTCCATAAATAGAATTCAGTTTCAAAATGAGCAACTTTTAAAGAAACAAATTAAATTGTGCTATAGCATAGAGCTCTAATATAGGAACAAAAACGTTTGAAGTTATGTACCACGAAGTGATAAATTCAAGTCCGATAATGCTCGAGTGTACTCAGTACATTTTCGCACAGACTATGAACGTGACTTAAAAAATCTCTTTGTTACATTCAATGACTTTCTCTACCCTCTATCGCTTATTAGTGGATATACAAATTATTCTTACGAAAGTTTATTTTCCTATCCACTTCATTTTAATCGAGATAAACCTTTGCAGAAATAGCTGCAATACACATTTCGTTACAAATAAAAGGGAACAACGACGTTCAAATGTTTACAAACCTACCCTGATCTTAAAATTTCACTCTCTTTCCATGACATCGCAAGAACCAACTGAAAATCGACCGGACTTTAGAAGAATGGCTAACAATTGATCAATTCGAACCATTAATAACGGATATCTCGGAAATTACTGGTGCTATAAAAAAGTTATTTCAAATAAATTGTGTGCTTTAAAGAGATCTACAGTTTTATTCTGGCGCATTTTCCTCTGTTGCTTAACGTTTAGGGCGGCGCCGTGGCCGAGCGGTTAGACCGCTCGCCTCCCACCGAGGCAGCCCGGGTTCAATCCCAGGGACCTGCATGTGGGATTTGTGGTGGACGAAGCGGCGTCTGGGCGGGTTTTCTCCGGGTTCTCCGGTTTCCCCTGCCATTCATTCCACCAACTGCTCCATCATCACCTTTCCTTTCATCCATTTCACCAACATTTCGTTTCATCTACTTCCTTCATCCCATACCAGGCATTGGGCTGATCTCCCATCCTGGATGCTCTGTCTGATCCATGAGTGTCTGCTCCTCGACGGGCCTCTGACCCCAGGCACCCGCTTGTAAGTCCTGGGGGGTGTAAGTCCTACATATGAGGAGGGTAAACAGATAATGAATGAATGAATGCTTAACGTTTACCAGGTTACACAAGATTATGCATTATTCCTTCCAAATGAAGAGGACTTCACAAGCTATTCCCAGAAAATTCCAAATTGGTTTCTCATGTAAATATCTTCAATACAGTGGTATTTTAATCAGAATCGTTAGAGCCATTTTTCAGAAAATAAAAATTTTGAAAATTCTTCCATATAAAGGGTAGTTTGGGTGGGGGATTTTCTTGAAAAATCTTTGTGTTGCATCTTCGGAAGGTACTGAAATTAGATACCACCAAGTTTGGTATTTATCCAACTTTTCGTTTTTGAATTATTCTGTTCACAGATCTTAAACACACACGGACTTTTTTTTTTGTAAAAAACACCTTTTTGGATTCAGGGAGTCTCAAAACATGTGTTTCCGTGAAATCTCGGTATCGAATCTTTAGATGGAAGCAATGTTTTCTCCACCTAATATGTACGTGGTAGCGAAAATGAAAATTGCTGCTATAGAGGAACAAAATTCCAGAAAAATCGCCAGTGGCTAACATCCAAATCTTGTAGAACAGCATGAATGATAACTTCTAAATGTAAGTCAAATTCGTATTACAAAACAGGCTATTTCAGTTTATCTTAGAAGTACCCAAAATATTTGTTGTGACAGCTAATTTGCTTGTATCAGTGTAAAAGTTGATAAATATAACCTATTCATTTTAGCTGCGAATGGCTTTTTCAATATGCGTTATTGTTCATGTTATAGTTGAGTACTTTATAAGCACCGATTTACGCTATGTAAGTACAAATTCCTGCATTGAAATGCATGGCTTTACGAATTCGCTTTTAATTGCCAGTGGAAGAGCGCGCTCGGCCAACCCTTCATATTACGTATTTCACCGCAGCTAATGGGAGCAAAATATGCCGGAATGGACTAACTTCCCTTCTCCACTTACCTTGCACTGGAATGTCCCCTAAGAACGTTCGCTGTCGTCCATTTTTGGCATTCGCTCAACTTCATCGGGCAACTTCGGGTGTTCCGTCTCCAAGCGCTTGTCACAGGATGTGAACCAGTGTCACCAACCAAAAACATTGAATCTTGCCACAGGTCGAACAGAATTGCGTTACATTTCCCTATAAAAATACTGCATTCTGTCCATCTGTGGATCGGATCTATGAACGTACTTGTATTTATTGCCGCTAGGATCGCTCGACCACGCCCTAAGATCTGGAAAGTTAGCATTCCTGTGTGTTACGGAATTGTCAAAGTGAGTGATTAATTACGAATTGTACCTACGTTGTGATACTAAATCCAGATTATATTTGTGTTTTCCTAGGATGTAAATCTGATCGTGTTAAGAAAAGATACTTTCGTAAATTCCCTGTATTGTGATGTATAATGCAGTGGCAGCTCATTAAATAGTAGGTGAAGGGCTTCAGGCTTTATTAAACAATGATAGCCAAATTTAAACATAATAATTTAACTAAATAGTAATTATCATACGAGACTCGCCCGTTTTATTTCTTGTGAGTTAAGTCAATCGCACGGTCTAGTAGATCATCAAACTTATCCGTGATGTCCTCACAAAATGGTTATTTCCTTATAAGTTTACTCAAAAGTTCCTTCTGGATAGAGATGTTCGCTAATGGTGAGTTTGCCTTGTGATACATGTTTATAGTGACAGATTTAATTCTTTCCATACACGAGAAACTTCTTTCCACTGATGAACATGTAGATTGAATTGTTAAAACTATAGCAAGTAGCTTGTATGATTCCTCAAAAACATTCTTATTTTCCTTCCACTGTAGTAACAGTATTATACACCTCAACAGCATTCAAAATGCACTTCATTCTTTAAGTGTACAATTATTTTAAATATCTTTGAATAACATCTTGTAAATTTTCAAGAACCGATGAAGGAAAATCTTTAGCGTAATTTTCAATTAAATTGCAATAAGCAATGTCCATTATCTCTTTTGCAAAACTTCAACAAGAATGTTTGTCAAAGAAAAAATGTCATTGAACACTACAGCCAGAAGAGAAAATTTGAAACTACTCATTTCGTTCAAAAATCCTTTACTGGGCTGAATTGATCTTTTATCAGATTTCTTGTCATTCATAATATTCTCAAACACTTGTTTCAGTTCTTCCCAATCTTCTACAATTACAGTGAGTAGCTTTGAGTTAGAACACCACAGAGTTTCTGCTAAGATTGGAATACGACTAGGTGAAAATGAATCTAGTACCGTGTTTTTTTTTTTACGAATTGTCGAAAAATTAAGAAATCCCACTGATACTTGTAAAAGATATGCTACGTTTAGAAATGCAATCGAAACTTTGTTGAAGAACCAAGATTAGTCGATGAGCTATCCAAGGCACAAAAATAGATTGAGGTGCTTTGTCTTTCATTTTCTTTCGAAGACCATTTAACTGGCCTGCCATTACACTTACCCCATCAGAACATTGGGCCACTTACTTATTCTCGTATGAAAACGCAGACAAAATCCCATCCAGAAGATTAAACAAAGCCTCAGATGTTCTATCAGCACAAACATCACAAAACCCTACAAAACGCTCAAAAGCACTTCCTCAAAAATTCTTATATCTTATTATGATAGAACACTGTGATGTTTGAGTTATATCTGTGCGATCATCAACTTTAATAAAATAAAAGTTACTGTTATGAATTTCATTTTTGCATGTACAATTTTATAGGTACATGTACCTATTCAGATATGACTTCATTTTAAACTATCTTGGAGTCCCCACTGAATACATTATTAATTTTCAAACAGTGATTTTCAGTTTCCAAACTCCTTGATATTAATAAAACAAGCAGTTCCTTGGAATTTCCACGATTTATTGAACTTGCACATTCATCGTGCCCCTATATTTAATTCTTGCTTACCTAAATATTGCACAGCATTTATAACCAGCTGGAAAAATAATCTATTCATACGAACATTTTCATTGAATTGAGCCATAAATAGCCTTGCATTTTCCTGTAGGGCGTCAGAAATAGTAATTCCTTAAATTAGTGCTAACTTGTAGCTTGCATGTCAGGGGTTTATTATTATTATTATTATTATTATTATTATTATTGAAAAGTAAACATGCCGAAGAAAATAGTCATTCTAAATTGGAGCTACTTCACAACCACGGAAATTCGGAAAACCAAGATGTTTTCAAATTAACATCATAGCATTTACCGCTCTTTTTCTATTTTATACACAGATTTAATGGCATGGTAGAACTTCCAACTGTTAGCATGTCTTTCTAATCCTCGTCTTTCCATCTGGGGAGCTATGTCTCAATTATTTTACAAACAATGTCATTAATGAGAATCATTTTGCAAACACAAACGATAACATCCACAAGCCATTGTAACAATAACGAAAGCATTAATCTTGAGTGCGATGTTGGTATATCCGTTCCCCTGACCCCTAGGTCCCTAAGCAAGCATGATTCACAATTAGTTGGGAAGGACGTGAAGGGATTCTTATCTGTTGAGACCACCCCAGCATTTACAGGTTTAAAATCGAAAGCAGAAAAAATGTCCAACGTCACGTTGTCATAGCAACCATGTAAACTAGAGGGAGAGACAGAGTCTGGCAGGCACCATTTTTTCACATTCACTAGCAAGCAGATGATTAGAGAGAGATGGAACCTACACTGTCGAGTGTCGTTTGCCAGGTTGTCGCCTGAGAAGACACAATCTTAAATAGTGTTTTATTTATGGACGCTCTTCAACTGCTATAGTTCTTAGCGTCCCATTCTATATTGGCGTGAAATAACGGAAATTTTGCTCAGACTCCTCTTTATCAGGTGTGAGGTTCTTTTACATGCCGTAAATCTACGGCATGAGATCACCGGCTGCTATTCTTCGCTTCAGAAGGAACCCATGCTGAGAACTTTTACGTCCGAAAAGATCCATCACCCTCCAACGGATTTGAATCTGCGACCTTGGGAACTAGAGGCTAGCATGGTACCCCTAGACTACGGAGGACGACTAGGTTTTTTCTGATGCAATCGTTTAATGTTAATTGTGCTTCTATGAGAAGAGCCAAATTTTTAACTGTATACCATCTACTCGTACTTCACATGTGATATAGCTGTAGTATTAAAACGAGAACATTGCAGTAGGTTGAATGTTATCTACAGAATTCCAAAAATACGCAGAAGTTTGTTTTTTTTCTGATTAAATCCTTTAATGCTGATTATGCTTCTATAAGAAAATCCCAGCTTCTAGTTGCATTTCCATCCACTACTTCCCACGTGCTGTGACAGTGGTATTAATTAGAGAATGTTGCAGTATGTCTGTATGGCAAATATGGCATTTTAGCTCCCTAAAGTAACATTTTATGTTGACTGCGTGTTTTAGCCTTAAAATTAGTAGACGAGACCTTTACGTGTGCAGCATGGCCTATGCATAATTACCCATTCGTAAATACATTTTTCATTTTTTAAATTGCTATTGTAAGCAAAATAGCCTTTAGTGAAACCAGGAAACCCTTAAGGCTGTATAATGAGCGATATAAAGCTACAATAACATTAAATCATGAACCGCCATCTTAGAGCATGGATACAGATAAAAAGCGAATGGTCCCACCCCCTCCCATGCTGAGACTTGAAACCAGCATCAAAGTCACGTGATAAGTGCAATGTTGCGCATAAGCCGTAATGGAAAGGTATTATGAACATGTTAAAATGAAGCTGAATTTTCGTATCGACAAAGTAATTGTGTAAATGTAAGAGTTCCTAGTGATAGCGTATTAATATAGAGCAGTAAATAACGTGCATTCCATATTTAAAACTGGAACCTGATTTGAAAACCTAGTGAGGTAGAAGATAGTTTATATAGTAAAGACTAACACATTAGTTGTATTTAGTGAAGAATTTAAATATATACAGTGAAGAGACGGCTGTTAGTGATTAACCATAAAGAGGAACTGTAACTTCGCATGTTAACGTGCTAAAATGCGGGTTTATGCTATTTGATGTGAAATACTCTTCGACATTACCGAGTGTGTTTTAAAAAGTTCATTTTTGTGAATTGCACAATGATAACTTAAAATCAACTTGAAAAGCCGTTATGAAATGTTATTAAATGTAGGGTTCATCCCCTAACGCGGGATTTCTCCTGTTATATGTAAACGAACATAGGATAACGCAAGAATTGACCTAAATGATAAACCATGTAAACAAATTAACTTCTCTCTTAACATTTTTTTATGTAGGCTATTATTTATCGCTCCAACCTGTAACTGGAAAAGCTGTCCTGATTTAATTTGCATTTATGACATTTTTATTACAGAATTATATGTAAAGCTTCAAATAAAGCAGTTAACGTTATAGAGTTATAAACAAAACAACACATGTGACACTAACGAGAACTTATAATGAGGATCTAAATCTCATGTTATGTCATTTGGCATCCCCATTTCCATAGAGGAAATTGACAAAAAAATATCTACATCTTCTTAAGAACAATTTTTGTTAACTCAAATACTACCTCATATTCTGTAAAACGGACAAAAAACGGAGCTTGTGGAATTTTTTCCTTTCAGGAGCCCTACACTGCTTATTTTGCCATCGCTGATTTCCTAAATAAGAAAGGCTGAAGAGGAATCGACAGCTTCTAGGGCAACACGTCTTTACCTTTCTTTGTTTTTGCAGGTTTTGCACATCATCGTATTTAGGCTGAGATACAAGGGTACAAGGCTGCCATGTGGTGTTAAGAACCTGAGTGTCAATAACACAAAGCATTCTAATCAAACATATTTTTCTAGACTCTTTTTAATTTCAGCTTATGTGTTTCTTCCCGTATACAGTTGTCTTAAATACTAATGTAAAATTGTATCCGCGTTCTTCTTTGTTAAAGCAATAGACTCAACAAATTTTACACTTTAATTTTGGCAAAACCTGGATCATCATTGCTTTTACACTGTGCTCTTCAAAAATATGTACGTATCTGTGAAAAGAAATGCCAGATCCTTTTCGGAATGCTTCCTTGCAGCCATAAGCTGCACAATAGTCTTGTTATCTGGTATAAAGCTTGAATTTAATACAACTATAGGACAAAATCCCACCTTAAGCACGTCCTGCATTCGCTGCTTATGCCTTCGTCAGCTGATTGAGATTTTGGTTCCAAACGCAAAATGTCATGCGCTCTCTATCTGTACACATGCTCGAAGATTGCCTTGCATCATATAACCTCATTTTAAATCAGCTTAAATATTACTTCCAGTTTCGCCAATCTTTTTTCTGTTGAAAATGTTGGTAATTTACATTTCGCATTTTCCTTATCCGCTTCGTATTTTGGCTACCCGCCACGAGGTAGATTAGTAGAAGTCAACATCAAAATAGCTGTTAATTCTGCATATGCAGATGTAGCTAGGACAATTTTTTAATTTTCATTACTCTTTATCTGCTGGCCTAATTTCTTCATATGATTTGAGTAATACTTGGAGAATGTCCTACTAAACTGCCTAAAAGGCAGTAAATGCTATCCCGTGGACTTGCGGTTCAGAAGGGTAAATAAAATGTTAAAAAATCGGAGTATGCCATTCTTTTTTTGCACCATCATCTTCCCAACAGGTGGTAGTTCTAGAAGGACTGTTCCGGTATACACAAAGTTCTCCCGCCACTTCTTCACAGGGCGATTCGATTTTTACTAAATTCTCAAAATGTTCTACTTCACAACAATATAAAGAGCAGCCTTAAGAGGTTGTGAGAATATTTTACTTCATTTCCCAAAATAATGTTTTATATTTGTTAAAACCACATTTTATGTAAAACTATTTACATCTACCAGTTCATAACCCAAACGTATAGCACGTAAAGAAACCATATTTTACGAAGTATCTATACGCTTCAGTCCTAAATCCGCAGTGTTGTGTTCCATTGGTTATATTTGTTTGCTTTACAGCAAAAGGAATTACAATTTATTCATACGATAGATGTGGTTATGTAAGCACTTACATTACAAGCGATATTATCAATATTACTTTGTAGTTTATTATACAATGGGAATAAAAACATAGTATACTAACAAAGAGCTGCAAGCCATTAAATCACAAACACTTGTTTATGCGACAGGAGACATTTGCTAACACATAGTGTAGCATGCTGTTGGATATAGTTTGCTTTACGGAAAATTGCAATGCAATTACATAACCTGTTTATGGAGTAATTCCTGCAACACTCCGAAATAAAACACGGGAAGTACTTCCAATAATACTCCAGAGTAAAACAGTGGAAGTACTGTCACCAATACTCCTGGAAAAGTAGAAATACTTCCAATGGGACTAATTCCACCATAGGTCGGGACTACTTCCTCTGAGTGGAACTGGAACTATTTCCTTGAAACGACTCCGACTACGGAGTGAAAGTGGTGGAAGCAGTTCCGGTAAAGGAACGCGTTCAACCCGTCACTAATGTATATAAAACAGCTGGATAAGCAAACCGTGGTCTGCCAGCTCTGCCGCCATACAGGGCGGATCCACCAGGGAATGCAATAATGAACGTATGCTTTAAAACATTATACTGCAAAGTTTCTAGTAACGCTTTATTAAAGGAAATTACATCGTTAATATTAGTGTGATTACGACTGAGGAAATACTATATCAAGTCCGCCGTTTTTCCTGTGTTTACAACAATCTCTCCTCGAAATTACAGGCGTATATTTTACAATTTACAAGCATTGCTCCGATTTTTGTTCACTGACAATAACAGTGCAAGTGCGTAGCAAAAGTTGTGACAATCATACAATATAACTGAACTATGCCCTCAACATTTTACAGGCAACGGAACTGATCTATGTCCTTAACATTTACTAGTAAAGTACTAAAACTGTTTACACATATTTCACAAAACCCAAGTTGCGTTGTGACGTTGTAAAGCCACGTCACCACGAATTACGAAACAATAAGTGGTCGACTGCAGCGACTACCCTCTTGACCCCATTGCCTTGCTTCACTTCACTTCGAACACCGAACAGTAACAACACGGAACTCTGTCAGCACACTTCAGTCTGCATGCTCACGCCGAGCAGTTCGACGCGACAGTTGGTTTTACAGAATTTTGTCTGCATTCATGTAATGGCTGCAGTCTAAATAATAACGCTGCTAGCAAACTTCATAACTAGCGAGTATGCTAGAAGAGTAAAATCAGTATACATCAGTTGAGCAGTCGCCCAAAGTCAAATGGGACTTGCGGGGCTGATATGTTGCTTTATAGGCAATTGTCAGAATGCAACGTTTGCTACGCTACAAGATTATTATTCAACGTAGTAACGTGCTTGCAGTCCAGGGCGGCTATATCCAGGAGGATAGACACCAGAGGATCAGCAGGATGCAAAGGACGATCTTTGGTTTAACTGTATTCGCCTCCTCTGCCATACTAAAGGGGTAATATTCACTTCATTATTAAATTTCCAAGTTAAAGTCTTACCAGATAGTTAAATGGCACTGAAATCCAAGGAAGAGTGATGGGTAGTTTTAAATCTGGAAATTGTGCGTTTTACTTAGTTGATTATTCAATTGCTCTATGCAGAATTTCAATTTGTGCAAAGTTTGGTGTTCAGAAAGAGTTCCAAAATTGTGATAATAAAAGAATACAAGTGGGCTTACGTGGTGTAAAGACTTAGAGTGAATTAGAAACATTTCACCGCGTTACGTCATGTGAGTAAACACAGAATTTGTGTTCAAAAGTGCTTTATTTCGCCGAAATTAGGGAAACTTAAAGAATGTATTTATTATATCCCATATTTAAATTAAATATGTTTTACGTGTATTCTTATTTACAATTAGTAAACCTTTAACATAAAATTTGGTTTACGTAATTTAGATGTCATGCTGTATCCTTATTTACCATCCTGCGGATAAATATAACAAAGTTAAGGTGATTTAATGTTAGTGAAATTGGTAATTATACTTTTTCTCGACCTGGGGATAACCTGATCCATTATCCAAGGGTTAGCACGCGGGAGTTTGCGTCAGTCCTCGCCTCTCTATGCTTCGAAGACTACGCCGTTGGTGGCAGTCCCGGGTTCGATGCTCGCTCGGGTTGGAGTCGAACGCGCAAGATACAGGAGATGCAAGATACAGGAGAAGTAATGCGAATTCACTGTACTCACTTTATGTTCTCCATCCGACGTAGCTTCGTCTTGTTGTCCTGGATGGTTGATATAATTGTAGGGTAATTCTCGCTATTGCCCTGGCTAGTTGGTTCTCAGCGGAGATGTCTGCATGGACTTTGCCTATCAGGATTGCTAATAAGCTCGTCAATCTCGGTTGTGGTACAAAGGAGCTCAGAGGTGAATTCACTACTCATCATAATGTTGGGTTTATCGCTATTTATTGTCACTTCACTCTAACACTACACAATGTTCCTGTTTACTTATCACTTTATATAGAACACCATTTGCGCTAATTGTGGATTCCTCGTGTGTATCTAAAAGTCTACTCTCAATTTTTGTGGTAAATCTCGACTATTTAAAGACCACGATCTCCCACCTAATATTTTGGGATCTGATTTCTCATTGGAGGACTTTTCGCGGTTCTCTCAGCGTGGCTAAATGTTATTTAATTTATATAGATTCCTATTGGCTAGTTTGTATATATCATGTGACCTTTTTCCCGGGCTTCTCTTGGTAAACTGCCGTTCTGTGTTATTTTCCTTCACTCCATACTTCCGGAGCCGAGACAAATAAAGTCATAAAATCTTAGCCTTCGATTCTAACACAAAAGATCCCGTTTTTGCTGCACATGCGAACAACATATTTCTACCCTAAATGCAGAGATCAAGACATCATAAACTTGGTTATACAGGAGCATTATGTACAAGACAAATATTACATTATACCAAAATGACTATTTACATGGTGTTCACATTGTACACATATATCATTTATATATCAAATTGAACACTAAATAAATTAGCACATAATAAACTTAATTCGAGCACATTCTGTCTCATAAGGCCCCAATCATGGATGTTAAAGGAAATTTGAAACCGTTGTTTCTTTCTTTCTTTACATTCTAACGATTCCTTCCTCTGCTAGGCATTTATACCTTAATTTTAATACAAAAATATTTCACTTCATCATATATACAGCATTCCTTCTGACATTACTAATGGTGACTTAACGTATATACAAATCATGATTTTCCCTTTATACGATGGTTGTTGTCCTGAAGTTTACCCTCGTCAATCTGACACTTTGGGATAATAGTTGTGCCGGTAGAAAAAAAAACCAGTTTGTCTATTATATACTACATAAAAGCAATGCATCGTTATTCCTTTAACCTTGACAAATATTTCACACACACACACTCTTCTTTATTCCTAACTTAATACCTCTAGCATTTACTTCTCGCCTAAAAGAACACCTATTGTGGTTGTTCTATTCTGTGCCATGTTACACTAATGCTAGATTTTAACATGTCCATATGAGACTAACAATTAGTATAAACAATATACATGTTACACATTTATATTATATCAATTTTCCCAATATCCCATTTTTATATACAGTACAATGTTATGCAATTTTGTTTTTATTTACAACCTTTGACAATCCTAGTAAGCAAGATAGTTGAGCAACTGTAATCTACCTAGCTGGCTTTCAGTTTTGCTTGTCATTTTCTTCTAAATACTTTAGTTGTTGCTCTTCTGATAGTAGTTTGTATTGCTTCAATAAGGTTTTATGAAATCTTCCTAAGCCTTTTTGGTTCTTGATATCAGCAATTTCCACAGTATCCGTACTAAATTACTTGATGACTTTATATGGTCCCTTGTAATAGATCATTAATCTTTGGTGTTTCTCCCTTATTTTATTGGACAACGATTTATTACGTAATAGTACTTTATCACCAATATGAATATTCCACTTAATTCCCTATTGTTTAGCTTCGTGTCTCTCCTTCCTTCTCCTCGCCATTTTATTTATTCTCCCTGAAGCAATTCGGAATATTTCTTCTGCTTCCAATTGTTCATCATCAACAGGGATAGTGATTGTTAATTTCACGTTCACTGTTTTCATGGCCTGGCCCCGGACTACCTCTATAGGCGTGAATCCTGTGACATTGTTAGGAATTTCGTTAATCAAGGTTTCAATAGACTGAATATATTTAAACCAAGTGTTATGCTTCTTGTAACATAAAAAATCGCAAGAAACCGCCCACGTCCTTGATAGCTCTCTCGCTCGGGTTTGCTTTGGGATAATATTTAGAACAGAAATAATGGGTAATTCCTGCTCTCTTCACTTCTGAAAACTTCTTTAATTGGCATATCTTCACATATTTACTAAAAACATCATAACAAACTAAGATGTATTTATAGCCAAATGATAAGACCGGGAGGGGACCATGCAGATCCAGACAAATTAAATCTCTTGGGTTTGCTCTGATTACAGAGTTAGTTTCAAATTGGTAATTAACATTTCTTTGTTTACACCATTGATATAAGTTGCAGCAAGCAATTAATTTTCTTACCTTCTCTCGCTTTTGATATGTATACATTCTCCAATAGTGCTGCGGTAACTCTATCTGTTCCAGAGTGCAGAAATCTTTAATGAAAATCCATTATTATGTTTCTTTCTAGCTCACGGGGATAATAACCTTCTACTTCTTAACCAATATTCCATGTTCTTTATATAGCAGGCCATCATGCCTGATAATATTTTCCTCTCTCGTCCTGCTAAATTGAGGAGCTTTGTTTATTGATTCTTTTAACCTGCTATCCTCCTGCTGTAGCTTGGCTAATTGTTTAAACTTTCTCTCAGTTTCCTTACTTAACTTTATATCTAACTGAAGCACGGTTACTTCCCTTTTTTGGTTTTACTATTGTCTCTGGAATTCCTCTCACAAATTTGAGCCTTGATAATAGATGGCTAAAAGTATTCTGCTTCCCTAGGATCACCCCAGGGGCTCACCTTATGTGAGTACGGGTGTTGGCGTACCCGGGGGTTCCCGAGCCACTCATCGCTATCTTCATAGCTTCATCCCCGTCCGGTCGAGGTGGGTTCGTTCTCGTGACCGGGAGACTCAAGGTAGGCTCTCGTGCGTTCTGTGCATTTCATTCCATGACGCCCTCGCCATCGTTTCTTTATTCTCTCTTCTATTTATGCACATTTCGCACCACTTCCATTCATTTACACATCTCTTTTCCTTCTCCGCCGGCCTACCTTGAGTGCGAAACGCCCACACACTTTTGGTTTCTTTTAACCTTTTATTCTAATCCTCCGTGGACACAGCCTGACGGATACCCGCGCACGAGGTGCGCAGCTGGGTGAGTGGGTAATGTCGTCATCCCCACCACCCGGGGTCGTCATGTAGGGTTTGTGTTCGTATCCGCTGTTCAACTGCAGTCCCGCGGGGGGGCATTGCATGAGCTGCTGACTTCTGACGGCGATTGGGTCCCTCTGTCTATGTTCTGGGAGGTGTGACCTTGGGTTAAAATAGGTATAGATAGGCCACTCACCCAAGCCGGGGTAACGCCCGGGAAGTCAGAGCCCGAGGTCGGAGACGGTTGCAATGGTGGAGGATTTATTTCCCTATAGAGTACCATTTCTCCATTAATTCAAACAAGCGCCGAAAAGTTATTGTAACAGAAGTAGCACCGCCGACATCTGGTTGTTACTTGGTCGTTTCAAGAACAGAAGAAGGACAAAACTTTGATAAGGTGAACCCTCTTATAATTCAGAAGGGCACAGATGCTATTGCTGGTGCGGTTCAATCCTGCACTCGGCTACGGAATGGCTCGTTATTAGCACAATCGAAGTCCGATCAGTAAACCAACACCTTGTTGTGCGCTACGCTTCTCCACGGTTATCCCATCCGTGTTGAGAAGCACCGCACATTGAATTCCTGTCGAGGCGTCGTTACCACGCATAGCCTCGATGGTATATCGGACGAGGACCTAGTAGAATATCTCTCCGATCAAAAGGTGACCAAAGTGCATTGAGTGCAGGCCAAACGCGACGGCGTATTGGTACCCACTCGTACCCTGTTTCTAACATTTGATGGCGTCGATCTGCCCACGAGCATTTCCGCAGGGTACGAACGGATTTCTGTGAGGCGTTATATTCCTAGACCTCTGCATTGTTTTAAATGCCAACGTTTTGGGCATACGCAAGTCTCATGTAAGAGTGCCGTTAACATCTGTGCAACATGTAGCCAGCCCTCACATGAAGGTGCCTGTTCAACAGCCCCCGTCTGCGTCAATTGCAAAGGATCACTTTCTGCTTCATTTAGCGACTGTCCGCGGTATTTGGACGAGAAGGCGGTCCAGAAGATCCGGGTAAAGGAGAAACTCTCCTTCGCCGAAGCCCGGAGGCGTTACCATGCGCGCCAACCTTCGTTCCTGCGATCGAGAACATTTAGTTCTGTTGTTGCCTCGCCAGTATCCCGGAATGATGCTGGGACTCAAATTTTGACCATGACTACCTTGACCGCCACTACCATCCGGCCGTCCATTTCAGCTACTGTTACCAAGCCCTCTAAACCTGGTCCAAATTCTATGAAGTCACAAGCCACAGAGAAAAAACCGACGCAGAAATTTCGAAGAGAAGACTTTCTAAAAGACCCTCCGCGTGTTCACAGTAAGCAGAGTTCACCTTCTCCTCCTCGGAGGTCGCAGTCCCAGGAAGGTCCTGGGACAAGCCGCGCTCAGCGGCACCCCTCACCCATCGTCACCCAGAACCGATTCTCGGGGCTTGAATCGGTTTCTGGCTCTGAGCGCGTGGGCCCTCCCTTCTAGGAGGTTATGGAGTCTGACCAACTCCATACCAAAAGCCCGAGCCCAAAGATTAAACAAACGTAATTTTAAGCTGCCCTTCTAAGTAGACATATATCCCTTTTTCTTAATGGCTATCCTGACCTAGAATGTACGTGGTGTACGATCGCATAGGGCGGAACTGCAACTTTTATTGCGTTCCCATTCGCCTATGGTCGTGTGTTTGCAGGAGACTAAGCTTCGCCCTCACGATACTTTTGATCTCCAAGGATCAAACCGGAGGAGGGTACTCCTGCTCATGGAGGTGTCATGTTAGTGCGTAACGACGTTCATTTACAACGTTGAAAGTGGTTTAATGTTATTTATATTTAACATTTTTGTAGCCCCACGTTGTGGTAGCCAATTTGAAGTGGTATACTTCATATGTTATATTTAATTTGTTGAGCCCCACGTTTGGGAGCCAATTTTGCGGTGGTATTGCTTATAATGTTTGTGTATGTGTGTTTACTCAACGTGGTGAAGCCATTTTGTGACGTGATTCTTTGTTAGGTTTGTAGCTCCATCTGGTGTTAGCAATTTGCGGCAGTATTAGTTTTTGTTTGAAAGAATGCTACTGTTATTTTATTTAATTTTGTTTCACTGTCCTCCGGCTAGCTATGATCTTTTCGGTCGAGCACTTCTCTTTATACAGGTTGTGTAATCGGAAAGGAACCTTTTATCCAAAGATAACACTGATGAAGGAATTTGTTTTACACTTTTATTGTCGAACACAGTCACTATCACATTTACACATTGATCTTGACACTCGCCAAAATGAAACTGTTATAATAACTTCTTACTGATCACTTTCAATTCGCGTACTTCAACCTTTTGTATAATTAACTTTACAACACTTGAGAATTTTCCTAACTCTGCTACGCGTAACTTGCGAATCGATAATAGACGTATACTTTACAAATATTTCTGCTGGACTCAAGGCGACGTGTAGCATACAAATATTTTCGACGAACTGCCGCACTGAAGGCGACGTGTAGTGTACAAAGATTTTCGATGAACTGACGGGGTCTATCTCTAACCTAGCCCTTTTATACTCCTACACCTCGATATGCCTAAAGATTATAACTGAGCTGCTATTGGCTAATAAAACGCGCCAACATTAGCGTCTATTTTTATATCCAATGAAAATTATGAATACATATGCTCTAGGGAGAATGTTCCAGCAAATTCTAAGAAAAACGCGCCAACATTACGTAACTTCCTCGTCTCCAATAATGACAAACAGCTCACCCCCTCGCTGCATTATTGCACGCTATTATTGTCAGTTTCAGTAAGGCCGTATAAACTTACTTCTTGACAATAATTACAATCAACAAACATCTCAAATCAATGTCACACAAAAATGCATATTCATACTATAATCATTCTTTACATTTAAATAATTTATGATACAAATTACTGCATCAACGTATCACTCTTACGTCCGACTTGCAAGCTGTTGCCATTAGACTGCAGTTACCCGGGTTTTTCTTTTCTGTTTGCTCTGTATATTCACCTCTATCGTCTCCCCTCGCTCCGGCGGACCTTCGAGATCTCTTGTCCGCTCTCCCAACACCATTCCTCCTGTTGGGAGATTTTAATGCCCATCACCCCCTGTGGGGTTCGCCAAGGGCTTGTGCGAGGGGAACTCTTCTTTCCGACATTTTTGATCAGTTCAATCTCTCTATACTCAATACCGGTGAGCCTACGTTTCTTTCTGATTCTTCCGGTACATTTTCTCACTTGGACCTTGCCGTTTGCTCACTCCAGCTTGCTAGTCGTCTTCATGGAACGTCGTCGCTGACACCTACTCCAGCGACCATTACCCCTGCATCGTTTCTCTTCTGTCACACCACGTACAGCATTCGAGAGTACCTACCTGGATATTCACAAAAGCCGACTGGAGCTTGTATTCCAGCCTCGTGCATTTTGACGACCAGCCCTTCACCGACATTAACCAACTAGTGCAGCACCTTACGTCTACGATTTTTTCTGCCGCCGAACGCGCAATTCCCCGTTCATCCTCTCAACCTCGGCGACTGCCTGTTCCGTGGTGGAACGAGGATTGTCGGGACGCCGTTCGTGCCCGTAGAACTGCACTTAGGGTGTTTCGGCGACATCTTACACTTGATAATTTGGTGACTTTTAAACAATCACGCGCCAGGGCTCGTCGCATTATTCAGGATAGCAAGAAGGCGTCGTGGACTAGTTTTGTCGAGTCTTTTAATCCCTTTACGCCTTCATCTGTCGTTTGGGATAAACTTCGTCGCTTCTGCGGTAAAGTGTCGCATTGTACTGTTTCTGGCCTTCAGGTTTCCAATGCCACTATAGTGGATCCGGCTGCCATCGCTAACACTCTGGGTGCTGCCTTTGAGGCGGTTTCCAGTTCAGACCATTATTCCGCCGGCTTTCGCTCTATCAAAGACCGGCTGGATTCCGCAACCTATAATTTTCGGTCTGCTAATAAGGAAGGTTATAATGCCCTTTTCAGAATGAGGGAGCTGGAGCACGCTTTTCATTGCTCTTGACACTCCACTCCTGGGCCGGATGGCATTCATGTTCTGCTGTTAAAGAACCTTTCAGCCGACAGTAAGCGCTTTCTCTTACGGGTCTATAATCGCATTTGGCAGGACGGCCTTTTTCCTTCCGTTTGGCGCGAAGCCACCATTGTCCCTATACTTAAGCCTGGGAAGGATCGCCAACTACCTTCCAGCTACCGCTCTATCTCCCTCACCATTTGCGTTTGCAAGGTGATGGAGCTCATGATAAACGGGCGGTTGACATGGTGGCTTGAGTCTCAGAAACTTCTGGCGAACGCTCAGTGTGGATTTCGTCGCCATCGCTCTACCGTCGACCATCTGGTGTCTGTCGACGCATATTATGAACGGATTTCTGAGAAAGTGTCAAACAGTGGCTGTATTTTTTGACCTGGAGAAAGCTTATGACACTTGTTGGAGGGGCGGCATTTTACGAACACTCCATGCATGGAATTTCCGCGGTCGTCTTCCCAAATTTCTTCGGGAGTTTATGACGGACCGCGTCTTTCGTGTACGTGTAGGCTCGGTTTTATCTAGTCGTTTTATTCAAGAGAACGGAGTACCGCAGGGCTATGTACTCAGTGTCACACTGTTTGCAATTGCTATCAACCCCATTGTTGATTGTATTCCACATGGCATTCCATCGTCCCTTTTTGTTGACGATTTTGCCATTTATTGCAGTATGCGGCGGACCTGTCTACTCGAACGCCGTCTCCAGAGTTGTATCGGCCGTCTCTACGCCTGGAGTAACGCTAACGGCTTTAAATTCTCCGCCGAAAAATCCGTCTGCATCAACTTCTGGCGCCGGAAATATTTCCCTCCGCCCTCTCTCCATCTTGGGCCGGAGATGCTTCCGTTTGCAGACGAGGTGAAATTTTTGGGCTTGATTTTTGATTGGAAGTTGTGTTGGACTTCGCACATTTCCTTTTTAAAAGCAGAGTGTGGCCGTTATCTTAATCTTTTGCGTGTTTTATATTGCACATCTTGGGGAGCTGATCGGACAGTCCTTCTTCGCCTTTATCGCTCTTTGGTCCGATCCAAGCTTGATTACGTGTGCAGTGTCTATTCGTCGGCACGTTCATCTGTGTTACGTCGATTGAATGCCATTCACCATCGTGGCATGAGTCGCTACGGGGGCCTTTCCATCCAGCCCTGTTCCCAGTCTGTATGCTGAAGCTGCAGAGCCTCCGCTGTCCTTCCGGCGTGAGATGCTTTTGTGCAGCTATGCCTGTCAACTGTCAAGCTTGCCTGACCACCCGTCCTTCGAGGTATTTTTTGAGGATTATCTTGATCGCCAATATATAGTTAGCTCCTCTGCATTGCTCCCTCCAGGGGTTCGATTTCGACTGCTACTTCGGCAATTGGACGTTACGCCAGCGCCGGCCCTTCCACGGGGGAAAACGCGTTTTCCTCCATGGTCGCGCGCTGAGGCCCACTGTCACCTTGGGTTAACGTCGACGCCGAAAAATGAGACCCCTGCTTCCGTCCTTAGATCCGCTTTTTTAGAGCTACAGGCGCAGTTCGGGGACTGTCATTTTATATATACCGATGGGTCTAAGACTGATGTTGGAGTAGGATGTGCCTTTGGTTTTGGTGCACAGAGTTTTTCTTTTCGTTTACCTGGACAATGTTCGATTTATACCGCCAAACTTTTTAGTATATATCAATGTGTTTTATACATTCGGCGGCACGTCTTACGGCGCTGTGTTGTTTGTAGGACTCTCTGAGTGCCCTTCGGAGTATTCACGCGCTGTATAGTTAACACCCGCTCGTACAGCGCATTCATGACCTGCTCCACTCGCTTGGTGCTTCTGGCATCAGCGTCTCCTTCGTGTGGATTCCAGGTCATGTGAGCATCTCATGCAACGAGTCTGCCGACGCCGCTGCTAAATCGGCCATTTTATCACCCAGATGTTTTACCTGTGTTGTTCCTTCCTCTGATTTTTATGTTATTTTACGTTAACGTATCCTCTCGCGCTGGCGCGATGAGTGGGCGGCTCTTAGGGGGAACAAGTTGCGGGAGGTTAAACCTCTTCCGTTAGTGTGGGGTATCTCTTCTCTTTCTTCTCGTCGGGAAGAGGTGCTTTTAGCCCGTCTACGAATCGTACATTGCCTTTTTAGCTATAGATACCTGCTCAGTGGTGACCCCGCACTAGTATGCGAGCAGTGTGCTGCGCCCCTAACGGTGCGTCACATTTTAACAGAGTGTCAAGTTTTAGCTCCATTGCGCAGTCGTTGTTGGGCCTGCCTGTTGGCATAGCCAACGTTTTGGCCGACGACGGGCATGCTTTGGAATGTCTTTTACGTTTTATCAATCACAGTGGTTTTAATCGGCGCATTTGATGCGTTGAGCGTCCTTTAACGTTATGATTTTATATTGCCGTTTTAATGGGCTCTACTCCCCTGTGGACATATGGCGCTCATGTCCTATGCGTTCTGCAGTTCTTGACATGTTTTACTATTTTAGTGAATTGTTTCACGTGGCTTTTATAGTGGTTTTAACTATTGATGACTGATTTTAGAGTATTTTTGACTATGCGGGTTTTTTACTCGTATTTTATTTTTGAACCTTCAATTTTATACTTTGTGGGGGCGCTGATGACCATAGCAGTTTAGCGCCCTTAAACCGCATATCATCATCATTCCCTGGGATGTGGATTATCTCAATGTCATAGTTCATGATAGCATGCACATATCTAGATAGTTTTGTAGATGTTAATTTACATTTCCTTATAAAAGTAAGACTAATATGATCAGAAAATACCTTCACATGCTGCTGGTATATGTATGTTCGGACTCGACTCAGCGCGAAGTGAAGTACTCCTAGTTCCAGTTCAGTAACTGAAGTGTTCCTCTCTACTGAATCGAGACGTCGCAAAGCGGTACTTATGACATGAATTTCATTCTTTGGACTTCTCTGGCAGAGAATTGTCCCAAAACCTCCTGTCGAAGCATCGACGTAGACTTCGTAAGCCCATTCATCACGTGGTCGTTCAAGAAGTATTGTAGAAGCGAAGATTTCCTGAACTCGTTCATAGCATTTTTGTAGATCATCGCTCCATGTCCATTTACGGTTCTTTTTAAGTAGTTCCCGTAAAGGAGCCGCCTCGGCTGCATACCTGGGGATAAACCTGCTAATATAATTCCAGATTCCAAAAATTCTGCGGAGGTGTTGGATATTTTTCGGCGCTGGAATCTGCCTTATAGCCTCAATTCTTTTAGGATCCGGTTTCATGCTATCTTTACCAATTATAAATCCAAGAAGTTCAATTTCTTGAACTCCGAATTTTTATTTTTCTAGGTGCACTGTGAAACCACATTCTTTTAATCTTCTCAATACAAAATCTAAATTTCTTAGATGCTCATCGTAGTTCTCGGAGATAATGAGAAAATCATCGATGTAATTAACAAAGAAACTTATTTCTGAGTTCTTGAATACCTCATTTATTGCACGTAAAAATCCGCTGCTGGAGTTCTTTACACCAAATGATAATCTTGGAAAACGTAGTGCTTTGCCTTCCATAATAAAAGAACAGTAATTGCGTACACTCTCATCTAATGGGATTTGCCAGTAACTTTGGATCAAATCGATCGACGATATATATCGTCCCCGCGATAACTTGGTAAGTATTTGATTAACACTTTCATTTTGGAAGTGATCCTGCTTCATGTAAGTTCCTTGCATCGAGAGTAAGACGTAATGAAGTCGGAGATCCTCGCTTCAAATTCCAACACAAAGGGCTTATAAAACTTGAGTCAGTTTCCTCCAGGATATCGTTTTTTATCATATCATCAATTACGTTGCAGTCTCAGGCTTATCGGTAGATTATTATATTGGTGGCAAAAAGGATTAATTCCGTCAACCTGAAATTTGTGCGTATAAATATTGCATTTTCCGGGAATATCTGGGAATACTTCTGCGTTGTAATTTAACATGATCCTCAATAGCTCCTTTTGTTTACTATTTAGACCGTTGGCATCACGGCACTTCTGAAGAATTTCTCCCTTTGTCCCATCATTTTCCCGTTGCTGGGTCATACATTGGCTTACTACTGGAGATCGGTCGGCCTAGCGGTCCCTTCATGAATAAACAGGTCTCTCTGTCCTTCCACACTGCGCATATTTACTATCTCGGTGTTGTCAATCATTACTTTTTGTACAAAGAGTTCCGAGTCAACAAGTTCCATTTCTTCAGGCGTGCGTTCAACTGGAATAATTTGTTCCTTAATGAAAGGAACACTTAAAATTCGATCTTCCTTTTGAATAAAAGCACTATGCTTTTCAAAATCAATCTTAACTCTATGTTCCTCTAACAAATCACAACCCAGAATAATATCGCTATTTAAATTATTTACAACTAAGAACATTATTTCAAAGATTTCTTCCTCAATGTTTACGGTTAACAAACATTGCCTATTTGGCCAGATTTTCCAACGGTGACCCTGCATATTAGATTAGAAGTGGGAAGGCTCATTATCTGCATTCCAATGTTAATTAATTGCATGTATAGTCTTGTTAAGCATACACATGTAGTAGCGCCTGAATCCAGAATTGCGGTTATCATATTTTTACCTATTTTAATAGAGATTAATGGCACTTCAGATTCGTCGGATTTATTACGTTCAATTTTAATTTCCCCGGTTTTTACTTCCATTGATCCTTCTGCGGGAGATCTCACGAGCTGATTCTGTGTGACGCTTCTGTGATCCCTAACCATTAGGTCACAGTCTAGTTTAACTGACTGGTATTACTCTCCATGTGGGGGCGGCCATCTTGAACAGGTGCTACTGTGATTTCCTGTCTCCCATCACGTTGATTTTGAACGGGTTGCATTCTTTCACGGTTTGTTGTTCGTAATGATCCATTTGATCTTTCACCATCGGAATGATATCCATTGTATCCAGATCTCCAGTTATTTGCATGTCGCCTTGAATTATGTGAAAATTCATTTCGGCCACGAAATTTTCGCCTTGGAGAAAGTCTATTCACGAATTGCATGACGTTTATGCGTTTATTGCGACCTCCTCGGTTATCTACTCGATTTCCATGCTGGAACTGAGGGATCTGAGCTTGATATCTGTTACGGGTCTATTTTCTCTCCCTGGTTGTCCCCTATGTTCTTGGTGACGATTGTTTCGGCTGAAATTCGAGTTATGTGGCGTATTTTCCCAAGAACTTGACGATCCAGTTTCTTGATTTTCTAATGCAGAAATTAGATCTCCATTTCAATCAAAGTGATAGGCTTCGCGACCACAAAGAACGTTGAATATGAATTGGGAAATGTTTTGCCATCATATCCATGAGATCTACTTCCGGTACAGGAGGTCTTAAGTATTTAATATACCTTTCATTATGCAAAAGATGATCTGTCATGCTCATATTCTCTCTGGGAGAATAATAACCATAGCACAGTTTTACTCTTAATTCTTGTTGTTTGCTCGCGCTCCAATATCTATTGAGGAACAGATGTTTAAAATATTCAAAATTATTTTCAGGACCCATCGCGATCATCATCCAATTCAAAGTATGTCTGTCCACGCATTTTCGAGTTATCATCATCTTTAATCCCTCTGGAACGTTTTTGAGTCTAACGTATTCCGTAATTGCTCTAGGAAGTAAATTGGTGGGTCATCATTGGCGTCCGAAAAAGTAGGTAGAGGTAGGTCACTCAACACGTTGCTATTATAAGATTGCATACCGGAATCTATTGTTTGACCTGAAGTCCTTGAGATTACATTGTCAGATTCAGAATTTTGAATGGCACCCCGTTACTTCACTAACATTGTTGGAAAATACAGAAGAGGTTTCCCTGTGTCCATTACCTTCACTATTAGTTACATTGGAGACATTATTGTTCATACAACTACTGTTACTATTTACATGCATACCAGTAATTTTATGTAGTAACGCATCAACAGCCTTTTGTGTGTTCTGACAATTTGCATTCTGTTTCTCAATTTCCTCTGCCAACTTATCATTTATATCTTTTACTTTACTTAAAATTTCATCACTAGTACTATGCATTTTCTCACACATTTCCTCACGAACTGATGCAATTTATCATTCCACACCTGCATATTCTCTACCTGTTGAGCAATTATCTTTTCTTCCACCTATCTTACACTATTGTAACATTTACATGCATTTTGTTTACTTATTCCCTGACTTTCCTTATCTCTACTACTTGTTTCGACATTACTTTATCTACCCTCTCTGATTGTTTCCCTATCTCTTTAGATAATTTGCTTTCCGCATCCTTAGCTTCCTTTCTAACCTGATTAACTTCTCCTTGGACTTTATTATTTATTGCTTCTATTTGTCCTTTAAGCCTCTCTTTCATTTCACCTATTTCTTGGTTCAATTTTTGGCTTATTTCCCCTCTTAAGTCTTGAAGATCACTACTTTGCTTATCAATTTTCTGATTTAGTTGTTTCATTTCCCCACCCAATTTCTGACTTATTTCCCCTTTAATATCTATCATTTCACTACTTATTTATTTCATCATAAACATAGGTAGCTCGAAATTACTCTGATCTAAGCTTTGTGTGGAGGTTTGGGCATTAGTTTCTGCCTGACTGACATCTACTCTATCTACCTGCTCTGGACTGGGGTTTCTCTGAATGTCTACGTTTGAAAGTGGGTCACTAAACCTACCATCTGGGCTTTCTTCTAAATTCAACTCTGTAGAAATGCTACTCCAGGGCATATTTGCTACTTCCGTTTGACCATATCCAACTTCCATACCACGTTCGGAATAGCTCTCCCTATCCTCCTGATTTTCCTCAAAATTCTTTCCCTTATCACACATATTCCCACGTATTATCTTATTACTACGTAATAACATAGATTATATAGTACTATAACTAGATTTATAATATAATATGTATTTTAATCTGACATTTTTTTCTTACAGTATCTTGTAGCGGTTTTATTCTCTTGGTATGACTTTTTTCCCTTAATTTTATGCCCCTTCCTTCCTAAGGCACATTCACTACTCTGCACATATAACAACACTGCACTAAATATTTCCACAAGATTCTTCTTTTCGCTTCACGCTGTCTTCGTAGTGCTCCTCACCTCTGCTCGCTGTCTTGGTGTCATCACCTTCTCGGCCTCGGCTTCTTTCTTTCCCGCGTCTCCTAATTTCCTTTTTGATGATTCCTGTTCTCCCCTCATTTGCTCTATTCAAGCCCCACCAGGTTGGGCGACATTTATGCGTCAGTCCTCGCCTCTCTATGCTTTGAAGACTGCGCCGTTGGTGGCAGTCCCGGGTTCGATGCCCGCTCGGGTTGGAGTCGAACGCGGTGTAGTGCAAGATACAGGAGAAGTAATGCTAGAATTCACTGTACCTACTTTATGTTCTCCATCCGACGTGGCTTCGTCTTGTTGTCCTGGCTGGTTGATTTAATTGTACGGTAATTCTCGCTGTTGCCCTGGCTAGTTGGTTCTCAGCGGAGATGTCTGCATGGACTTTGCCTATCAGGATTGCTAATAAGCTCGTCGATCTGGGTTGTGGTACAAAGCAGCTCAGAGGTGAATTCACTACTCATCATAATGTTGGGTTTATCGTTATTTATTGTCACTTCACTCTAACACTACACAATGTTCCTGTTTACTTATCACTTTATATAGAACACCATTTGCGCGCCAACTTTGTTTGACGGAGAAGCGTGGATTCCTCGTGTGTATCTACAAGTCTACTCTCAATTTTTGTGGTAAATCTCGACTATTTAAAGACCACGATCTCCCACCTAAACTTTTGGGATCTGATTTCTCATTGGAGGACTTTTCGCGGTTCGCTCAGCGTGGCTAAATTTTATTTAATTTATATAGATTCCTATTGACTAGTTTGTATATATCATGTGACCTTTTTCCCGGGCTTCTCTTGGTAAACTGCCGTTCTGTGTTATTTTCCTTCACTCCATACTTCCGGAGCCGAGACAAATAATGTCATAAAATCTTAGCCTTCGATTCTAACACAAAAGATCCCGTTTTTGCTGCACATGCGAACAGCATATTTCTACCCTAACTGCAGGGTTCAAGACATTATAGACTTGGTTATACAGGAGCATTATGTACAAGACAAATATTACATTATACCAAAATGACTATTTACATGGTGTTCACATTGTACACATATATCATTTATATATCAAATTAAACACTAAATAAATTAGCACATAATAAAATTAATTCGGGCACATTCTGTCTCAAGTTATTCTTAAATTGTGATTGTGAAAATAACTCGCAAATGGGCCAACACTACGATGTGGTAAGGAATGGTGCCGAACCACTAAACAGGAAAGAAAGGTCGTTATCAGGAAGGGTGGGTCAACATGTAAGGCATCAATACTGATTTGCTGGGCCTGTCTTCAGAATGAACAATTGTGTGCCTTAGGTGGCATTGCTTAATGTAGGTTTTGTATACAATTACCTATTCATTTCTTGTCAAAACTACATAAGTGGTAAGAGGAATAAGCTTTAGTTTTAATCATGCATAACTGTTTTTAAAACTAAAAGTCCCGTAAAATCTGTATACTGACGATTATTTTGAAAAATAACATAATTACTGTTCATAGTTGATGTTCCAGAATTAGAAAAATGTCTTGCTCCTCAGGTTTGAAGATTATATCAACAATGCATTATAGGAATATTAGTAAATGCGACTTGAGGTTAGCCCAGTATTAATATGTGCTATAAATGGGGCGATTATTCAAAAAATTCCCGCAGTATTTATTTCCCTCTACACAAATACTATACTACCCTTAATTGTGCAAATCATAGTTGGTGGTACATTCAGTATTCTCCCTTTATGTGTCTTTTCAACAAGTGAAGAGGAAAGTTGAATGTATACGGGACTTCACCTTTGATTAAAAGCTTCATATTTTCTTCCCCACGCCTCAGCTTGTAGCAGTTATCTATGAAATGTCTATTATAGCGGCTATTGTATCTTGAGAGTTTCCAGTTTTCCCTTCGAACAGCTTAAACCCAGTTATCTGAAACATCTGGCCTTGATTGCGGAAATCTGTTTAAATATTAAAATGGCATACAGATTGTTGAGTAGCCCGTATCATGTTTCATATATTAAAACAATTATGTATAAGTTACACTGCCACATGTGAAGTGTGTGACAATAATTTAAAAGATGAAGGTTCTGTGGTGTTTGCGCACCTGCGAAAACCTAAACTTTTGTCTTCTGACCTTTTGGTGTTATTACAACCATACTCTACACAGTGTAGTCCCATGATATTATCTCAAATTCCAATAAAATACGTTACCATCATATACTCCACTATGGAATCTGCACATCCAATATGATTTCTTCTGTGCAGATGACGGCTCGATTTCATTCGTAAAAAGGCTGCTCTCTCCACTCTACCTCCATAGTTCTGCCCTGCCTGTAGTGCTGCTGATAGTCCCCAAAAGCAATTCAAAAAGTCTCCCTTTTAAGCAAAATATTCCAAATTTGAAACAAATAAGTAATATTATTGCAACTTAAACATTATTATTATTATTATTATTATTATTATTATTAACCGGCTGCAGAAGAATGGAAAGTGTTAAAGGGAATGAGAAGAAAACCAATATAAATATAATAACCATAGAACAGTGGTTAGAATATTATGAACACTTATTAAATGAAGATAGACCAGCATTTAAACAGAATGATAGTTGTAATCATAGTCATGTAAATTGGGATTTGACAGAAAAAGGTGTGAAGTGTTATGCATCACTTGAAAAGAATGGGAAAGCTACTGGCCCAGGAGATGTTTATTTCTAAATGCTGAAATATGGAGGAAAAAATTAATAATGTTAATAACTGGGTCATACAAAAGGATATTACGTCGTCCCCCCGGTCTAGGGGTACCATGCTAGCCTCTAATTTCCGAGGTTGCGGGTTATAACCCGGCGGAGGGCGATGGATTTTTTCGGGCGTAAAATCCTTAGAATGGCTTCCTTCGGAAGGAAAGTAAAGCCGATGGTTCCGTGTCATAGATTTATGGCACGTAAAAGATTCTAAGCTTGATAAAGAGGTCTCTGAGCAAACTTTCGGTCTTTCACGCCCAATGGGACGCTAAGAACCATAGTAGTTAAAGGGTGTCCATAAATAAAGGTCAATGTGTTTTCTCTTAAAAGGATTTTGCAAGGAAAAAATGCACTACAAGATATGAAATTAGGATAGATTAGTTCCATATATAAAAAGGAGACAGAAATAGGGTTGTCATATGCCACGGGTTTCGCTGATTATCCGCGATATTATGATCGCGATGTTTACTATATTTGAACTCAACTACAACAAATTTAATGCTTTTTGGGGCAGTTCAAGAATGGTAGTTTTAACAATTTGTTGTCACATAAGAAATGGGTTCCCTTCATTCATTAGTGCATTTCTAGTGAGCAGTATTCAAAGTTGCTAAAAATTGTGCGATATCATTTCTCCATTCTTGGCCATAACACCAATGTAGCGAAATTTCTTTCCCTCAAAAGTGCTCAATGAACGGAAGAAAGGAATACGCTACAGTAGAATCAGTTAATGCAAATACCGAAAATACAATACACCATAAAAATACAGTTATAGTGAGCTTCATAAACTTATTATGAACAATACAAGGTTCCTTTCTTCTCTTTCAGGTTTTAGAAATATGGCTGGCATAATAAAACTTAAATGTTGATACTGAATGCATTTAATACATGTTTGATAATATGCGCTTACTTATGGTAAAATACAATAAAGCAGTCTTTCCAAAACTCTGGATTATTAATTAAATGCACATTTCTTCTACAGTAGAGTTCATTATTTCTCTAAATTTCATTTCCTTAAATCGATTAAACTAACAGTAAGAAGTCCTGGTTTTGAACTATCAGATTATGGTAACCCTGGACAGAATTATCGAGGAATATGTGTAATTAACCCTATTATGAAAGCTTTTTCAAGAATAATAAAAGAAAGATTTGGAAACCAATACACTACTAAGGAAGAACAGTGTGAATTTTCGACTGGAAGATCGGCTGTTGAACAAAATTTCAGTTTAACAATCCTCCTTGAAATATACAGAGAACATTTTAAGATGTAAGGCTGGTATTTATTGGCCGATAAAAGCACACGATAGCGTGTCCAGAAAGCTTCTATGGCAAGCATCACGACAGTGTTCCATAAGTGAAGTTGTGATAGAAGTACGAAAGTATTAAAAGCATACACATATTTGGGAAATAGGTGCAAAGAAATATTGGGAAATTATATATCCAAGGAATGTTATATCACCAAGGGACTGTTACAAGGATGTTATCTATCATCTGTACTCTTTAATATATATGCTTGTTTACTCCAATGGTCCAAAACATGCAATACGATGGGAATTCCAGTGAATCAAAATTACATCCTACATCAATTACTTTTTGCAAACCACCAAGTAATAACAGCACAAGATATTGAGGACGCTTCATACATGAGAAAATGAATGGAGAATATAAAATGTGGAAACTAAATATAAACTTTAAATAAATAGAATATTTATTATCATAAAAAGTGAACACGAATGAAAATCCGTCAATGAGGAAATAAGTATGGTCAATAAATGTAAGTATTTGTGACGAATCATATCAGCAGATGGAACTAGTATATTTAAAATAGAAAAAAGAATAAGTGAAGAAAGAAAAACAATTGGAATGTTGAACTCGATATTATGGAACAAAAACATTTTAAATAAAACTAATAAACTCATTTATAACTCAATAGTACAAAGCATATTACTCTATGGAGCAGAAACGAGAACAATGAATAGGCAACAAGAAAGAAAATTATTATCAACAGAGATGGATTTTTTTTTGTGGAAGGCTTCTCGAATCACAAGAAGGGATAAAATTGGAAGTACAAAAATTCGGGAAATAATGGATGTAAAAAACAACCTAGTGGAAATATTAGAAGAGAGAAGATTAAAACGTTCGGCCATATGAAAATAATGGGAAACGAAAGAATAGCAAGAATGGTGCTAGAATGGGAATCTGAACGAAAGAGGAGGGAGAGGACAAAGAGAACAATAGATGGATGGGGTCCGGAGGGGCTTGGCGTCTAGAAAACTATTTATTGAGAAATAAAATTATGCATAAATTACTGTATGGTAGATAATTCACCAATAAAATAATAATTATTTTTTAAACGACATGCTGACAATCGATAATCAGATACCACCTAAAATAAAATAGATTTTTAAAACCTACATTTACATGAAGTCCTCATCCTAACTTCCTTATTCCTCCATTCTTGAAATCGGCTGACTAGGTTCAGCTGTTCCATTATCAGAAAATTGTCTGTTGTAAGTTTCCATTGTACCTATCAACTTCAGCACTGAGTCAGGCGATTCATATGAATGATAACATTTTCTCATGCACTTTAGCCCACTTCTTGAGGAAAAAACAAATCGAGATTCATCTTATTATACAGTTTTGATTTCATTGTTGCCCTTTGACTGAAATCCTCTCCACTTCTACGTTTTAATGGAGGAGACTTAAAGCTTCAATTGCAAAACACCATAACTCTTGAAAGGAACTCATACCTGTGGAATCCTTATAAATACCTACTCCAGCCCAAAAGTCCATTCTATTACCATTGTTGCACTATTTTATGAAACTGATATTCAACCACTGACTGATGATGGACTCAATAATTACTTTGGGTTTAGTTATCCAAATAGTTCAGCTAATTCAGTAATTGGTTCTTTAACAGACTGAAAACCTCATTTATTGAGAATATGTGAATTTGTTTAAGGATGTGAATGTTACTGGGAAGCCTATTTCTCAGTTTTATGATTTTGTTTTGAAATCTATGCACCGTTTCCGAAGGAGATTTTCAGTTTCAAGATTGAGTTTAATTTAAAAAATAATTTTCTCAAATTCATAACCTATATATGATTTAGGATCGACATGCGGATCATTATCACTTGTAAGGATACCTACTCTCTCTGAAGGCATTAGTATTCTCCTACTCACTGACTGAATCAGATCTATCAAGTACTGAAGTAATTTTGTAGGGTGAACGTTCTCACTTTCAAAAGCCTTGGTTGTCTTTTGCAGTTTCTATACTATTGGTTTCAAATAATTTAAATATAATGAATTCACAGGATCGTAATACATGTTGCAAAACATTTCTGACAAACTGAAAGTGAATTTTCAGTTTTTTTCCAGTGTGATAATATGCCTGCAATAGCCGGTTCAGCAGAAAGTCTCACATAGAGCTGGAATTTTCAAAGGTTCTTCGCCCTCATTTAATGGTTTGTGAATGTGTTTTTACTGCTGGCGCTTGGAAGAATGCGAAAACCAGTTGTACGTTTCATGAAACAAAACATTGATATATCTTGGCAGTGTCCCTTCTGTTATGACAGACTGCTAATTGCAGCGAATTACAAACATATTAGATGTGGTGAGTTTACGTCTCATTTCAGCCTCTGATACAGCACATAATTGTTTATTCCTGTGTTTACGGAAGCATTGTTAACCCCACCCCAATCATATCTTCTGGTTTAAGTTTATGGCAGTCCAACAGCGTTTTAATTGAACTAACAATGGCTTCAGCTGTGCCATACTCTAATTCTACAAAACCTAAAAACGTGTATTTTTTGCGTCGAGACGCTGAAATAGCCTATAAAAACACCGAGTAACTTTTTTTACAGATATATCCGCCGATTCATTTAAAATTAAGCCGAATTCACTTTCACCAGCAATTTGACACAATATTTCCGCAAAGTGTGGAGCTAACATACTTACGATAATTTCTTTTTCCTTGGTTATGTGTAATTGAAGCTCTCTCGCAAATTTGCTGACTGAAAATTATTTTTACACAATTCTGAGTGTTCACACGAAAGAGCTGTGTTCAACAATAAACATGCACATTCCTACTTCCGGTAATTTACCGACGTTTACTTGAGTCTCGTTTTTAAATTAAAGCAGCCGTTGCCGAGAATTTGCAAAATGATACGAAAATTGAATGTGTTTTTTTAGCATGCTTCTTAATATCTGTCATTGTAGCATTAATTTACAACTTGGAATATGTATAGTAAGCTCTTGTGTCATTTTCAACCGGATGTAACCACCCCTTAACCTGAGATACGACTCCCAAATATTTCTGATGGTCATATTTTGGCCCCATTGCAAAACACGAGGGAAATGCCCATTTATATACGGACAAAATCGCGAGTTACTAAGCTCGTAATCAAGAACCAACAGAACTCAGCATTGCAAATCGCATACTGCATTCTGCAAGACTGCAATGTTGTTCTTAGAAAGAGCGAATTCATAGCACAGGTTACGTCATAGGTGGTGCAATATGGGAATCATGCTCATAATTACACTGAGCAAAGCTCTTACTAAATATTGCTGGTAGGTAAGATGACTAATAGTGTTAGGAATACGCTGAGACAAGGCTTTCTTACCACTTACAATGGAAAATAACAGCCTTACCCCATGCATTAAGCACCCGCGTATACAATATTTAGTATCTATTTCTCCCTAGCCCACTCTACAACATTATTGCAAACTTATAGAAGTACTGTATATAGAATATGTAACATTAATTTGGGAATAATTGTATTTGAAAAATCCTCAAAAGTTCCTTAAAATATTCGAGCAGACCCTAAGAAAGTCGCCAATCCCAAACGCGAATTTTAGTCGCTTCTCAAATACCCCAGATTTAGTGACTTTTTCTCCAAATTGACAACACTGCCTCTCTACCCAACTTGCACTTGTCTGTATTGTCAACCTCTGACAGCGAGAATCTGCTACCACAATTTCCAAATTCTGCTATTAGGAGTACTATTCCGCTACCTGCTTTTAACGTAGCGATTTGTGATGAAATAAAGATAATTGTAATTTCGACAGTGGATATAATAATAGATGGTCTGTTCATACATCCAAAGAAACTCCCTAAAGAATAAAATGCGAAATACTTGCTCCATAGCTTCCTTTCCTTTCAAAGCTGCCAAATTGTTGTTGTTTCTCTTGAAGGTTGTGACAGAAGAAAAGAAAGTTATTTAAGATACTGGACATACCCCGTCGTCCGTCCGAATACATAGTTTGCTGTAAAGTGAATGTTTTAGTCTAACAGCCACCAGAGTGTTTATGGCACCCCTGTTGGTTTACTTGTGGACGTCCATCCCCTTTCAGCCTAACGGATCCTTTATCGCCAGTATTGAATCTTAGAGATAGGGAAATTTCCTCACCCGGTGATCACACATCCCACTCCTTAGGCTCAATTGTTTCCACTAGATATGTTAGAAAATATCCAGAGTGGCATTTGTCATTTAGGTGTTACGTTTTAAATTACATGCCTGAACAATCAATATGTGTGTTAATTTTGTAATAGGGATTGTAAGGACTCCTGTAATCGAATAGCTCGAGCATTTCTCCGTTCAGTGCCACCGTATATATGGCAAGTTCATATTCGAATTACGCTATAGAAATCCTCAAAAATGAAAAGAAAGGGGCGTTGCTAGGCTGCTGCAAACGCTGCACAGCAGTAATGCTCCCAAAGTCAAGGGCCACAAATGAGGACCCCCGCCGACTCCCAGTAAAATTTGGGTTCCTACTATGGAAGATTTTAAAGGTATCTCGTCATAAAAAGTTGAGTAACAAATTACGCATCAAGCGAATAATTAAGGTTATTTTTGTTACAATTGCACGAGAGAAGTTATTTCGAAAAATCAAATAACATCCTTGAGCGGACAGTGGGTGGGTGAGGGGGATTAACAGGGTGTTCGCAACATCGTTAATCTATTAACGCATTTGGCAGTCTGCTGAGCGACTTGTCTGACCACAATGCGCGTGCGCCACCGCCGCTCTAACTTCCACACTTATAGCTTCATATTTTCCATGATGATACTATATGCTCACAAATTTACAATCGATTTAAGGGCATGAAGCTAGTAGTAGACGCCTATAGGGTAATTCAACTCTGTTTTGGCATCTACTACTGGTAACTGATAAAAAATACCTTAGAACTACTATGACTGAAGAACGCCTGTTTTAACTGTGTTGTCAATAGAAAATAAAAGGGAACGACGGGTTTACGTGAATTAAGTCGTTGATTACTTTGCCGATATGCAATCAACAAAGCAAATCCTCGCATCCCAAGTTTAGTATTATGTACTTACTGTTCAATAAACAGTTTATTTTCCTGATATCAAAAACATTTGGACTTAAAGTCTGTTAAATTTTAGCATTTGTTTTTATTACCATAATTTGTCCTTTTAAAATAACTTTACGTTTACTGCAATGATGTCTACTAGTGATGTAATGAATATTGTGTATCTAAAAGTTATAAAAACCTCAATTAATGTTTCCAGGGATCCATTAAGTCATTTTATTAAGTTTTTATTAAGCCCAAAGCAATACATGTTCTGTTGATCTTATTGTAATATAAATGAGTGCTGTACTCATTAGCCAAATACAAAGCTAGTCAAGCAATCGATATCTCCTTATTTGACACAATTTTTTTAGTTCAGCGTTCTTTAACCTGTTAGATCACATCAGTCGATGAATGATATGGGTAAAATCATGCTCAAATGAGTCCGGAGTCCAAAGAGCTTAAAGTTACACGATATTCAGTTTTTAAGGATAAGGGAAAGCTCCGTATCTGTGTAACTCACTCTAACCAGATTCGAACTCGGGTCCTCTTGAATCTGAAGGAGACACGCTGCCCCCGCGCCACAGAGGCGGGCTTAATACCATTTTTCTTCACACTTATAAAATAAAGTATTACGTAAGCATAATTCCTTATGTATGGCTAAATCTACTAAATATATAACATATTATTAAATTTATATATGATTAATATACAGGATGGACCATTTAAGTTAAGACTAAAATATCTCCAAATATAAGTGTTGTGGAAATAAATTTCTTTAATAAAAGTTGCTTGATATTAGGCGGAAAGTAAATGCCATTAGTCTTGTTTTGTTTGAAGAACGTTATCATGGTCATTTTAGGGTCAATTTAATTTTTAAATCGGAGCCTACAATTAGGATCAATCTAAAGTGACCGTAAATCATCATCAGAACGTCCACCAAATAAAACATGACTAATGGCATTTACTTTCCCCCATAATATCAAGCAACTTTTACTGAAGACATTTCCTTCTACAACAATATTAATATGATTAGTATTATATATATAAGATTCAAAACTCCTATATTCACGTTTGGAAATTGCAGTTATGGCCCGTTTTGACCTTATGCACCAGTACCTCCTAATACCTAATTGCGCTACTGAGTGCTATGATATATTCTTCTTGATTTTCTGATAGAATACTACAACATCCAACACCGCAAGCTAAACTGCTTCTCTTATTTCAGGTGATGGGGCGTCAAAACGATCTTCTAAGATCATTTTAGGTATTAAAATGGTGACTGGTAAAATAGGTGTTACTAGTTGCTTTCACTAGTTGTGAAACGAACAACTTAGCTACACACTTATTTCTAAGAATATGATGAACGATTCACGGTTTCCTTTAAAATGCACATATTTTTTAAAGGAAATAAAAACAGATTTTGTTAGAAAAAAAAAGTTTGAATAAATAAGACGAAATTAGTACAAATGACTATAAATTTACTTCGACGAAACGTATATAAAATTTAGTACGCAAAACGATTCAAAATCAGCTGTAGTAACTATAGCTTGTCTCAACTTTAAAAGATGAAATGGAGGTAAATGGAATATCTCTATCTAAAGCATGCATGTTGCCATTTGCTTCGTCCTTTTCTACTTTCGCACTGTCACCAAGCTGCTAATAAGATAGTGTAAATATTCATAATATAAATTTCAGCTTTGAACACATCCTAAGGAGAATACTTTTGTCTGTCAGATTGTACCACTTTTATGGCCTTTATAGATTTATGTGGATCTAAATTGCTAAAGAAAACGAGTTTCTTTTAGTAAAAGTATAGTTTCTGTTTCTATGCTTATCACGCAGTAACTAATAAACTAAAGGGTAGAACGAAAAATCTTTTTCTTAGCTAGGGTTAACTTGAGTGTTGATACCTGCCCAGTATGAGTTCTGTATTTTTAATAAGATGAGTGTTATAATTTTTTAAATTATATATTTTCAGAAACTTCTATACCTATGCAATAGAAAAGTCAGTCAGGAGAAACTTTTTTGTTACTAGGTTTACAAGTACCAACCGAGAGAATATGCTGCTGACAGCTGGAGACAGTTTTTAAAAGAAACGAAATCCTGTAACTTCTTCCATTCATTGTGTACGAAAAAACAAAAGCCATCCATCTATTCATAGCAGGCGCCAAGCCCTTGGCAGAAGGCAGTTAAGTTAACATCAGTTATAAGCAAGTGTGAACGTTTAGCACTGTGAAAGTGTTATGTAGGTTATTCATTTAGCAGTTTAAGTAAATATTTATAATGATGGAGGGAGAAGCTAAGAAGAGACGAAATGTTGATAAACTAAGAAGAAACACATAATAATAATAATAATAATAATAATAATAATAATAATAATAAATGTGTTAGAATATTCAAGTAAAATAATTGTTACTAAACCAGGGAAAGAAACAGCTACCGGGTGTTCAGAAACAGCAGTGTATAGTATAAAAACAAGAACGAATGAAAGGACTTCTAAGGACGCCTATAAAAATGAAACCAACATGTGTGAGGGGAATGAAAACACGCGAGGTTAACGCAATATGATGGAAAAGCGCAAAGCAGAGTGCGGCGCATTATTCATTCTTTGTTATTTAAAAACATTCACGCACGTTTAATATAATTTTTTCAAGGATAAACAGTAACGATACCCTACCAACTTAAAGCATTTATTACTTTATATCTCCATATTTCTTTAATAATACATTTTTATGCCTGTAATATCGTATTTCGAAGTGCTAAAAATACAAAGAGAAGAGATAAAGCGAGGTGAAAATTAAATGTCTTACAATAGCCTTAAATAGTAGCTCAGATATTTCACTGTTTGGTGATGTATCATTCACAAAATGACATTAAATTAGTAGATCGATCGCAGCTGGGTGCCAAAGTTCCGAGTCTACGTAGCAATACATGTGGCAACAGTGTGCCCCATTTGACCTGTACTGTCTTTTAAGCGAGAGACGCGCTATAACTAGTCTAAATGACTATTACAGGTTATAGTATCACTCATTTTAATAGCAATGGTGTGTTTTCAACTACCCCTTTTAAGTTATTATGCTGGATTACGGTGTTACTGGTAGATTGTTTTATGCTGGTTACCTTTTTACCAATTTTGTTTGTCGGCAAAGCTTCGTAATGAAGTTATCGCTAATTTGTTAGATGCGCGTAACGACTCGTATTTGCGGATATTTATTAAGCAAACTTTCTGGAGTAGCTAATGAACATAGAAGCCTTGTGGCACACTGCGGTGTAAATATATAGCAGTTATTTAACTTTAAGGACCTAAAATCTGTGTTTCATTGTGCCGGAAGACGAATGTTATGCGGTGCAACAACGCTATAATATTTATTGACGCTGTGCCACCGTACCGCAGTTGTCTTAATGTAAACACTGGAGTAGCGGGAACTTTGCTTAAGAATTATTCCGAGAGATTAAAGGAGTTATTATTATTATTATTATTATTATTATTATTATTATTATTATTATTATTATTTTCAGCAGGGGCGTACTAGGCTGGTGCAACCGGTGCGCCGCACAGGCCCCCAAAGTCAAGGGCCGCAAATGAGGACCTCCGCCGACCCTAATGAAGGGTCCCTGTGTAGAAGGATTTTGAAGGTATCTTATGATAAAAAAAGTTCACGTCTAACGAATATTTAATTAAGGTTATTCTTTATTCGTGCTGTAGTTACCTGTGAGAGAATTACTCCGAAAAACGAAATAATATACTGGCGGAACAGTGGTTTAGTGAGGAGGGACCCACAGCACGTCCTTTGCGTTGTCAGAATATTTACAGGCTTGGCAGTATGCTGAGAGACTTCATATTATCCTATGATTGATACTATATGCTCACAACTTCACAATCGGTTCAAGGGCATGAAGTCAGTGGTAGACCATATGGAATATCTCAATGGTTGTTTTTCGCCTCTACTATAGTTTGCGTTCGTTCTTGAACGACTTTGATCTAGAAAACAGCTAGCGAGCCGAGATTTAAACTTCTTTCTCTCTCTCTCTCTCTCTCTCTCTCTCTCTCTCTCTCGTACGCAGCTAACGGCTCGTGTTACTCGATGTAACAAGCAGTATAAATCGTCTGCCCCTGATTGAGTGTAGTATTGTCGTACAAATACTAGTTTGCTTTTACATATGTTAATTAACTTGCTAATGATGCTACTCAAGATTAAACGTAAAAACACTTCATAGCCAAACTCGTGAGGTGATTGCTATCGTTAATGAATCTATAAGGGAACAGGCCAAGCATAAGGATCGGTACACACTCTTCTGAGCTTTTCAAAGAAATCCAAAAACTGCAGAAGGAGCACCTACATCTCGCACAGTTCTGTTCGCAGAATTTTGCAGGAAAAGCAAAAACATGAAGAGGAAAGAGTATGTTTTGAGACTCCTAGAAAAGCTTTGACGTCCCGACAACATTAATAGAAAATGACGAAACGTGGGAGAAATATGGTCTAATGGAAGAAAGAATTGAAAGAATTATAACTGAAGACAATGAGATGGAAAACAATGGCGAGGATGGCACTGACAGTGATTCCACAGAAGTCGAAGATATGTCAGTCATAGAAGAATTCAAATGCCATAAAAGACTAATGCATTCATTGCAATGTGTTGCGTGTAAATCAAATGGTTACTGGAATTATGGTATTTAATTTGGTAGTGACTGTACGAATTCTCTGTATAGAGATATGTAAAATAAATATCCCAGCAATACTTGAACGAGTGACTTCATCACAATGAAATATCGCTGCTACTGAAGGCAGGTAATGACTCGCATCCAACTTTTCATTACAATTTTTCAGTGTTCAAGAATGATTGCGCGAGTTATATTGATGATCAACTGAAAAAAGAACATGAAAAGTTTGCAGAAACATGTTTTATGTTATAACACCTTTGTTTAGATCACAAATATTATTAGTTGAAGTTTCTTCAGATCTGAGATTTAAAAATCTGGTGTGTTACATTCGCACGGCTTTCCCTACGCATTATTGTTTATTCTGATATACTTTCTACAACTATTCTTACAAAAAACTTATTTTTCTGTCCGCTTCATGTCATCGAGATGAACCTTTGCAAAATGAGTTTCATTACACATTTCGATGTAGGTACACTGGGCATGTCTAAGGAAGGAATTCTAAGTGATAGTCAAATGCTTAAATGCGGGACGCTCTTTCCAAAATATCGTGAGTAACATCTGAATGCCAATAGCAGTTAAAAATAACAAAAGCATTGAAAAATTAAAACTAATAACAGGAAATACCTCGAAAATGACAGATGCCACAGTGAATGTTGTTCGAAATAAAGTGTGTGTTTTAATGACATCCACATTTTTTATGTACATTTTTGTTTATCCCTTACGATTTATCCTTTATACAAAATTCCTTCCGAATGAAGCCTTCATTGGCTATTCCCAGGAAATTCAAGATACCATTTTATGATGTAAACATCTTAAACATGTGGTATTTTAATCAAAACATTTGGAGGCATTTTCGAGAAAATAAAAAAGAGGCAGAAAGTGTAGTTTGTAGTGGGGAATTTTCTTGAATATCTTAGTGTCGCATTTTTGGAAGCGACTAAACTTAAATTTAAGTTTGGTATTTATCGCACTTTTTCGTTTTAGAGTTATGCTGTTTACATATACACAGGCACACACGGATCTTTTTTAAGAATGCTTTCTTTTATTCAAGCTTCCTCAAAACATGTGTTTCCATTGAAACCTCAATTATGAATTTTTGGCTGAAATACAATACTTTCTCTACCTACTAGGAACGTGATAGAGAAAATAAAACATGACTGATAATTTTTATGATGCGGTTGAGGTACAGTAGAGATCAGGTGTGTTACCAAGTCGTCGTCCTCCTCCCCATAGCATTAGGTTACGTTTGTGAGCATGAGCGTCTTGGATAAAGTTCAGGGCGCGGTGATTCTGATGACCTTTCTTAGCTTGTACGATTGAGGAAAACTAATATTAATGGTTTGTTCTCGGGATATCACCCAGGTCAGTGTTGGGCTACTCTCCAATTTTTCGATAACCCACTCTGTCGCCATTATCAGGGAAACTGGTAGAAATTTTGTGGGGGACAGTAATGAAGGTTTAAGGAAAAACGAACATGAAGAGTCTGTTGTGGCTGGTGTCTTGGTGGCTGGTACCGCCGTAGCAAACCTGCGGTTCGTGGGTGTTTACTAAATGTGGTAGAGTTCTCCTCAGTGGGGATTAGGTAACTGACATGGCCAAAGCCCTGACAGGGGCCTATGAACTGTGGTGTCATAAGTTTGCTGTTGAGGCTCCGTAACCGGGCCTGTTTCCTCCTGGCGTTGGATTTAGTGTGGTGTGGTGGAGACAGTGTAGGCCGACGTGTCCTGTCGGTGTGTTTGGCTGTGCAGCTCGCATTTTCTATGATGCAGTTGAGAAGTTTGGCCTTTGCATAGTTTATTGTGGCGCATGAGTCCCTGCTGTGCTTGTCCATGACGCTGATGGCATCTTTGTGCTTGCGTTCAACGGAGCTTATGATTTTGTTGAAGCGATGATTAATGATTTTGTTGAAGGAGTCTTTGATGTCGCTGTGTGCTTGTTTTGTAGCGTCGGTGACAGTAGTGATCTAGGTGTTGAGATGATCTTCCAGCGTGTTGAGTCTAATGGTCAGGTTCAGTACCTCAGCGTGGAGGTCATGTATTGCGTCAGAGATGTTACTAGCGCTTGTTGTGTGTTGTTGCAAAAGGTTTGCATCTTGGAGCTGATATTCAAGACGTGATGTATCGATGTGTAGAGGTGCTGTGAAATTCTGCAGTATCGTGATGATGTGGTCGTTCGGCGGTGTCCTACGTGGATAGAAAGGGCAGACGGCCTGGCGTAGTAACGGCGGCGTTGCGCTAGGTCCTGTGCCCGGCAGTCAGCGGTGAGTGCCCCGTTACCGCAGTAGTGGCAACCGGGTGAGGCGTTACATGTGTCGGCGGTGTGCCCATAAAGGCAGCCATTGGGCGGGAACTGCGGCTGGCCTTAAGCGGTCGGGTTTGCCCTAACGATGGTAGCTCCGAGCCCAAGGCAACCGAGTCCCCGCTCTCCTCCAAGAATTCCAGTCTGACCAACGGTGTTGGACCTCGGTCGTTCTTAATCCTCGTCGCCCTGACGGCAGACGGCCAGAGGCACTGGGCGGCGTTGAGGAGCAGCATGTCCGGGAGTTAACGATGAACTCGCCGGACAACGGCGGAGAAGCGTTGCGGCAGGCGGCTCGGCGATGTGTGGTTGCCTGGGCTGTTCGGCGAGCGTGCGCTGATCGCTCCGGCTGGCGGCGGCGAAGTGGCGGGAAGCTGTTATTCGACTGCACTGGTCGCCTCACTTCCCTCCCGGGATGGAAGCTTGGTGACTGTGGAGCTAGTAGTTTTCTTCTTTCCCATGTTGACTGGTTGAGAGCTCGAAGCGAAAGAGGAGGCAAGGTTTTTTTAAATTTCTTTTTTTTTTTTTGGAAGGGAAATCGAAGGTAAAGTGTTGTCCGGTACCGCCGAAGCAAACCGAAGGTTAGTAGGTGATAACTAAAGAAAGACGCCTGCATACAAGAGAGTACACAGGCAGAGTGGGGGACAGGTACTGGTCTTGACAAATGCCCAGGCCAGGAACCTGTGGTTAGCGGTGGTATTCATGCTCATGCTGATGGAGTAGGTATTAGGTGTCATGCTTAAATTGTTATTGGTGTACATTACCTTTTATTGGAGGTTCAACCGGTGGATGTTAAATTGGCGCATCTTCCTCAGCGTATTGCTGTCGGTCCTGTAACAAATACTGAATGATTATGTACAGAGTGAGTGATGTGTACAGTGGGTTGATTATTTGCATTGTAACTTAGCGTATGTCTACATTCGCTGCGTAGTCTATGAGATATATATATATATATATGTAGCTTTATGAAATCTTTTTTTTTCCTTCTTTTTTTTGTGTTTATTATTAGTTCTTTTTGTAGTTTTTTTTTTGGTTTTTTTTTCTCTCTCTTTTTTTTTCTTTGCCTTATCCATGTGCCATTCATGTCCTTAAGGTTGTTCCTGGTTCATCATATCTTGGGGCTGCCCTCTGACCCCGATCCGCCTCAGGAGGGGACGTCATCCTCCCGAGGGCTTGTTGGGCATTTGTAGTGTAATCAAGGTGGAATAAGGGTGTTCAAGTATGCTCTTATTTCTGCATTTTCTTCTATGGCGTGTCTGTTTAGTGGAATTGTGCGGTCGAACAGCGACATTGGTCTCTTATGTTTGTCTTTTGATGTGTCGTATTTTCCTAGCTCTCTGATTACGGGGTTCTGGTTTATGTGAGCCTGCTTGTACATGTTGTCTGCTAGTTTTTTAATGAATTCCTCAATTGTGTGCATCTTGGTGTCTACATGCAGCAAGTCCAATGGGACTATTTTGGGGACCTTGGTTATGATTCTGAGGGCTTTATTCTGTAGTGTTTGTAGCTTTCTTATGTGTGTTTTTGCGCAGTGCCCCCATGCTGGAGCTGCGTATGTCATTACGGGCCTAATTAGGCTTTTGTATAGTGTTAGCCCTAGCTGCTGGGACATGGCGCTCTTGCGGTTCATGATGGGGTAGAGGGCGCCTAGTTGCTGATGTGCTTTTTGCCTAACATCTGTGATGTGAGCCGCAAACGTTAGCTTGGAATCTAACGTCACTCCTAAATATTTGACTTTGTCGTCCCAGTTTATGGTGTCGCCAAATAGCGTTAATGGTGCTGTTTTGTTACGGTGCTTAGTGCGTTTCGTAAACAGTATCGCTCTGGATTTGGTTGCATTTGCTTTAATTCTCCATCTACCTAGCCAGGGTACCAAGGTTCTGAGCGCTGCCTGCAGTTTGCGTCCGATTACCTCAGGTTTCCAGGACTGTGCTGAGATTGCAGTGTCATCCGCGTAGATAGACAGTTGTGTGCCGGTGGTTTTTGGGATGTCATTTATGTAGAGGGAGAAAAGTACCGGCCCAAGAAGACTACCTTGTGGGACTCCGGCCTCAAGTTTGTGTGGCTCAGTGCTTGTTTCTAGCAGTGTAACTGAGAACGTCCTGTTCGTGAGATAGTGTGCTATTAGCTTTATCATTGTGTCGCAGAAGTTCATCATCTTGAGTTTGTGTATGAGGCCCGCGTGATAAACGGTGTCGAACGCTCGTTGTATATCCAGGAATATGACGCCGGTTGATCTATTTTCATTAAAGCCCTTGGTGATGTGTTCCACGTTTCTAGTTAACTGTAAAGTTGTGGAGTGATTTGCCCTGAACCCAAATTGTTCGTTAATCAGTATGCTGTGTTTTTTCATGTGAGCGGTCAAACGTTTTAAAATTACTTTTTCTACTACTTTGCTAGTGGTTTTTAGAAGGCTGATTGGCCTGTAGTTGTTTGGTTCGGCTCTGTTTTTGCCCGGTTTCGGGAACATGAGCACGTTCGCTTGTTTCCAACAGTTTGGGTAGTATCCGTTCTGGAGGCAATAGTTGCTGATATCGCTGAGTTGTTGTAGCGCCTTTTGCGTCAGGTGTTTTAGAACCAAGTTTGGTATTTGATCAGGGCCAGGCGCTTTGTGGTCCTGGAGGTGATTGATTATCCATCGCAGTTCGCCTGGGCAGGTTTTTCTGCACTTGTTGTGTGCTGTGTTTGTTAGAGTCTGCTCCAGTTCGTGTTCTAAGTTTTCGCAGAAAACGTGATCTATTGGGCCGTGGTTTGGCGTGCACGTTTCCTGTAGTGTTTCCGCTAGAATTTTTGCTTTGTCCTCGTCGCTCTCTGCATAGATGTTTTGTTTGTGTGGGATTTTAATTGGGGGTATGTTTATCGGTTGTTTCTTTAGAGCTCTAGTTAATTGCCATACTTTGTGGTTCCCCGGTTGTAAGTGTGCGAGTGTGTGATCCCACTGTTGCTGTATCTGTGCATTAGTTCTCGTTCTGATTGTGCTGTTCAAGGTTGCCATGTTCACTCTGTGTACAAGGTTCCTTGTTCGTTGCCACTTTCGCCTTTCGCGGTCGCGTTCTTGGATTAGTGCTAGTACCTCCGGTGGGTAAGTGAGTTCTTGCTTGTTTGGCTGTTTGTACGGGACAGCTTTCTCAATGGCATTCTGTATTGCCGTTTCCAAGGACTCGGTGGCTCGGTCTACCGCTTGGTGACTGTCTAGTGTTATTGTGAGTGGTAGGGCGTTGTCAAGTTGCTCGGCAAAGGTGTCCCAGTTTGCCTTGTTGTAGTTCCTTCGCTTTGGTGGTGGTTTGAAGACGGGAGGGGCTAGTATTTCTATTTGGACTGCATAATGGTCAGAGGCCAGTGTTTCTACAATTTTCATCTCATACTCAAAGGCTGTATTTTTAAGTATTGTAATGTCTAATGTGTTTGCTGCGTGGTTGTGTTGTTGTGGTATGTATGTTGGTTCTTCAGGATGGTCAATTATGTATTCGCTGTTGATCATATGATCAAAAAGAGCGTTGCCTTCCGCGTTGGCAATGGTGCAGCCCCAAGCTTGGTGCTTCGCGTTTAGGTCCCCTGCTGCTAGGATTGTGTCTCCTATGTCTAGGATGGACTCGATGTCACGTACCTGTAGTTGCTTTGGGGGGGAGTAGACGCTTACTAAGGTTACCTGGCTGTTACCTACGTTTATTGATACGGCCGTGGCTTCCATTGAGATCAGTGGGGGTGTGTGTTTTTGAGTGTGTGTAAGGTTCTCCTGCACCAATATCGCTGTTCCCCCGTGTGGCTTCCCGTCGGGTCTGTCGTTCCTGTATATTCTGTATCCTGGTATTTTAAATCTGGCTTTGGGTGTAAGTAGGGTCTCGCTGAGTAACGCTATTGTGATGTTGTTGATGTACAGGTAGTGCTTTAGTTCCTGTATTTTGTGTCTCGCTCCTTGGGCGTTCCAGTAAACTATTTTGTGTGTTGTGTGAGTGGCCATTTTAGCTGTGTGTGTGTGTGTGTGGTTTTTCTTGGTTTTTTTTTTAGTACCTCTTTCTGGGTGTTTTTGGCGGCAGTGGATGCTCTACTTCAGTTAGATGTGCCACTGTGTCAGCTATGGCGGTCATAAACGCCGTAAAGGTCACCTGCCCTCTATGGCGGGAGCCTGAGGAGTTGTCTCCGAATGTGCTCGTGTACATTTTCTCCATCAGGGCATATCCCTGCATTAAGCTTCCGTTGCCTATGTTGTGCAGGTAGGCCTTCGTTGTTTCTGATGCCTTTAGGAAGACGTCGTTGCGGGAGTCTTTGGCAAAGTGCTGGGGGTATAGTCGTTGGTAGTGGGTGATTAGTTGCCCCTGACTTTCTTTATGCTCTTGTGCTGCTCTCTTTGTGTCAGAGATCTGTGGGTCTGTTTGGATCTCTGCATTCTTCATTTGCGGCGCTGGTTGTATTGCATGTTGCCCCGTTGTGTGGTTCGTGGTAGTGGCTGGTGTTCGCCGTTGCTCTTCATTTAGTAGAGCATTCCTCTGTTCATTTTGTTGAGCCTTTCTCTGCTCATTTAGGGGAGCATTCACGTTTTGTTGAGCATTTCTCTGCCCGTTTGGTTGGGCTGTTCTATCATGCTGCGTGTGGCGACCTCTGGTCACAGTAGCATATGAGCCCCTTTCCTGAGAGACACGTGCCGTGTGCTGCGGCAGGATGGCACGAGCCGTTGCTTGTCGTGGGTTTGTGGGGAATGCCAGCCTCTGGTATTCTAGGCAGCCCATCCACCTTGCTCCGTGTCCTGTGGCGTTGCAGAGCGCACATTTTCTTTGTGTTCGGTTGCATTCTCTGTATCCGTGCGGTCCCGCACAGAACGAGCATACCTGTGGTGCCCTGCAGTTCCTTGCTATATGGCGGAATCGGAGGCACCGGTTGCACTGCTGGGGGCCACTGGGGGATCTGTACGGCTCTGCTCTGATTCGGAAGTGGAACAGCTCCGTCAGCCTGGTTAGTGCGACGGATTCGTCTGCATCATCGTGTTCCACTAGGTATATGGGTATGTGACCTTTTTGTTTCTTGGAGTATAGCTTGCTGACTTTTTGTGGCTCAAGCCCTATGCTTGCGAGTTTCGCTTGCAGCTCCATTGGCTGTATGCTTGGGTGTAGTCCTTTGATTACAACCTTATGGGTTTGAGCGCTTCTTGGGTTGGTGATATGAAACGGTACTTTCCGCTCCTGGCAAAACCTCATGAAATTGTTGTAATCCTCGTAGGTGCTGAAGGTAATGCCATATCTTAAGTTTCGCAGAGTCCCTGTGTAGGGGGAAGGGTTGTATAGCCTGTCGAAGTCATCGGCCAGGCTGGCAACGCTATCTTCGCAGTATTCAGCTATGTAGACTTTTGGTATGCTGCTTCTTGCCTGTGTCATGTATGCTGCCCTGCTGTTTGTGGTGGCTGCTACTTGCCCTGCTTGGGCGCGCTGGCTGGCTTCTTGTTGGCCCGCGTGGGTGCATTCAGTGCCCCGCTGCTCCGCTTGGTCGCGTGGTTGATTCCCTGGAGCTGTGTGAGGTGCCTCGCTGTTCTGCCTGTTGGAGGGGTGCGGCGAGCCTGAGATATAAATAGATCCGTTGCTGCTTGTGGAGGCCGTTTGTCCTATCTGGTCCGTCGCCTCCGATCGGTCCGTTGTTCGGGCACGCTTTCCGGTTGATTTTTGGCCTGCTTGGGCGCTTTCCTGCTGGACTGTTGGGGAGCGCTGTATGGCATCGTGTTGGCCTGCTTGGGCTACTTCTTTTGAAGATGATGTCTGTCCTATGGCACGTTCTGTCTTCTTAGGGCAGGTTAGGGCGTTCGGTGTATCTTTTTGCCCTTCTTGGGCGGGGCGCGTCTGTTCCTGCTTCGCTGCTGGGTCCTCCTCGAGGGCAATGTGGAGGGCCTCGCTGTCCTGACTGCTGCAGCTGCTGGCATCATCGTCGGATAGGTGGGGTGTGTCTGAAACGGTTTGAAGTTTTTCCCTTTCTTTGAATCGCGTAGTGTATCTAGACATTTTTTTTTATTATTATTAATGGGCTGGGGTGGTACTGCCGTGTGCCTACAAGGGCTCTGTTTTTATTTAATTTGGTCTGTTGACCCTTGCTGCCTTAAGAAAGACTGCTGGGGCAGTTGCGTTGGATGCTCTTACCTTTAAAAAGGCAGGCGTTGTTTGCTTAGGACCTACTGTAGCTCAGCAAGATACGGCAGTACCTTATTCTGGCAAGGGTTCTTATTTACTAAGCTAACTAAGCAGAAGAAGGAAGAGAGAAGTTTTCAGAAAGCCTATAGATGGGGCCTAACAGGGGAGCTTAAATACTAGGATAGAAAGAGGAAGAATAGTAGCAGAGAAAGCGGCAGATAGCGAGTGCTAAAAAGCTCGGTGCAACAGAGGACCGGACCTATGAGGCGCCGTATGTACCAGTTTTAAGAAAACTGTTGGCTGTGGCCTTGTTGCCCTGCTCGTCTAAGCTGCCAGTTGAGACTTCAGTAGAAGATTCGCTGCCGGTGCAAGGGCGCTGGTTCGCCGAAGCTTCGGGTAGGCTGTCGGTCGGTTCTCGGCAATCCCGTAGCTCTCTGCGTTGTTCACCCTGTAGCAGATCTCGAACGAATCCCCCGAGGAGGCAAGGTGCTCCATTGGCTATATTTATACTCCCCCGCTAGAGGCTGGGAGACCGCCTCGCGCGCTGCTATTTGTCGGCGCCATCCAATGAGTGTTGAGGAGGATGAGACAAGTATTTATTGATTATTGTCAGACAGTTCTTGTTTATCTAAAATCTTTCAGATTTAGTGATGTTATTTTTGGTGATTTTGGTGTATATGGCTTTGTATTACTCTGTCGTAAAATTTAGAGGACATTTTTGTGATCTTCGTGGATGCAAAATTGATTTTGTGCTGAGCATCGTAAGCATGTTGTGCCACCGCGGACTGTTTCGGGTAGCACACCCTAGTGCAGCGTTGATATTCTTTCATCCGCTCTTCCACAGTCCTCCCAGGCTGGCCAATGTATATTTTGCCACACACACACACACACACACACACACACACACAAGGAATGTTTTGCAAATACCAGCAGCGCAGAAACCTAAGGTGCCTTTAACCGAGCCAAGGAGTTGCCTGATTTTGGCAGGGGGCGTGAAGACCGTTCTAAGCTGCGTTTGGAGAGTATTCCTGCAAGTTTGTGAGATACCTAGCCGACAAATAGGATAATGCCTGTATGAGCAGTATTTTCTTTCTCATCCTTTTTGTTTCATTTACGGGGAAGACTATTGAAAGCTTGTTAATAATTCAGTTGGTATAATGATTCTGCGCGTAAACTGTGCGCAAGCGCTAGATTTCTTCTGCAAGATTGTGTATGCCAGAAACTGCAGTCGCTCGGTGTATCAGCGTAAAGCGGACTGTGTACTTCTGTGCGGCATGGTGGCAGCTTTTATTATTGAGGAATAAGTCGATATGTTTGTGTTTTCTGTAAACTCTGTCACCTAAGTGGCCATCATATGTTCTTAGACCAGTAAATCCAGGAAGGGCAAGCAGTTATTCTGTTCAATCTCTAAGGTGAGTTTGATGTTAGGATGGATGCTGTTCAAATAGTTCTCGAAGACTGTCGGAGGATCTCTTCTATGAGGCCAAATGATGAAGGTATCATCTACATAACGGGAAAAATGTGAAGCAGCCAGAGGCACGTTTTAAGTGCCAAGTATTTGAACTCTTGCACGTAAATGTTGGCAATGGTTGGTGACGGTCGAGAATCCATGGCAACTCCATCTGTTTGTTCGTAGTAGTGATTGTTGAACAGAAAATAGGCTGACGTTAATGCGTAATTGAATAAGCAGATAATGTTTAAATCAAAATGCGGGCTAAGGAATTCTAAAGTTTCCTTGAGAGGTACTTTGGTGAAAAGGACTCCAAGTCGAAAGTGACCAAATATCTTATGAACTCATTTTAATCACTTTGAGAACCTTTCTGAACTCAGATGACCTGTTAATGTGTAACTGCAGGAACCAATCAGGGACTTTATGAGTTCAGTAAAGTGTTTAGCCAGTAAGTTGGTTAGCCAATAGCGTCAACGATGGGCCTTAACGAAACTGTTGTCGTCTTCCGTGGTTTAGTGGTTACCACGATAGCCTCTAGTTCCCGAGGTCGCAGGTTCAAAACCGGCGGAGGGCGATGGATTTTTTCAAAAGTAAAAATCCTTAGCAAGGCTTCCTTCGGAAGAGAAGTAAAGCCGGTGGTCCCGTGTCTTAGATTTACGGCACGTAAAAGAACCTCAAGTCTGATAAGGAGGCCTCTGAGCAAAATCTCCGGTCTTTCACGCCCAATATAGAATGAGGCGCTAAGGACCACAGCAGTTAAAGAGAGTCCATAAACAAAAAAGGGTAATAATAAAGAACGAAACTGTCCTTGCTTGTGTATCTTGGGTAATCCGTACAGTCTGGGTGGAATGGAAATGTCAGGAGTAACTTTCGTCGTCCTCCGAGGTGTAGTGGCTACCATGCTAGCCTCTAGAACCCGAGGTCGCGGGTTCAAAACCGGCGGAGGGCGATGAATTTTTTCGGGCGTAAACATCCTTAGCACGGCTTCCTTCGGAAGGGAAGTAAAGCAGGTGGTCCTGTGTGGTAGATTTACGGCACGTAAAAGATCCTCAAGCCTGATAAAGAGGTCTCTGAGCAAAATTACCGGCCTTTCACGCCCAATATAGAATGGGACGCTAAGAACCACAGCAGTTAAAAAGCGTCCATAATTAAAACTCCATTTCAGGAATCAGTTTCTCAAAAGGTTTCGGGGGGGCAGGCCGGAGGACTTTAACAAACAATCCGATTTCTCACCTAGTCTTTTGGTAGGATCATCAGAAAGACGCTAATAGACTTTTCCAGAGCGCAAACTGGCTACTTTTCGAAATAGTTCGTTCTGGACATCATCACCGCTGCATTACCTTTATCCGCAGGGAGTATCAAGTGATATTTCTTGTTTCTGATGCCATTTAGAGCTCGCGTTATGCTCTAGAGAGGTTTTGTTTGGGAAGAGTTACTCTTCAAGTATTTGCACATCCCCTGTCTCAGTTCTTCGGCAGCTTCTTGTGAAATACTCATAAGAGCACATTCCACACCGCTAATGATGACATTGTATGGTAGGGAGTTGGGAGTTGGAGCAAAGCTTAGCCCCTTTTAGAGAACGAATGCCATTTCCTTTTAATATTTAACGGTAACTTTTATTGTATTTTGGATGGCATTTCCCGCTACCCAAAATGTGATTTTCCACACTGCCGTATTTATATGTTTCCTATGTCACCCCGACTACCGAGTATTGTGTGATTGCCTTATGTCTTGTTCACAGTTCCGACACTCTTTGACAGGCGATCTGCTTATCAGATGTTCGCCTCCGAACTTAATTTTCTTAGCAATTCCTCAGGTCGGAAATATTATAAGACTGACGCAGCAGCTTTCTCCCTTCGAAGATATTGTAAAAGTGTTCTTACGTGTATATTTCACCCAGCGATACAACACTTATTTCCCCCAATTTTCTCCGAATCACATGAGAGGTGAATATTCCTAAAATTTAAATTAATTTATCCCTGCAAGACCAGGTTATTTTTAATTTGAAAAGCCTATGGTCGTTTTAGTTTGATAAGAGCTTAAGTCCAAAAAAGAACACCTGTTATGATCCTGTTGATCTTATTGCAACGATAAATGAGTGCCGCGCATTTTAGAAAGTACAAAACTTAATATGTTTTAGTTTAACAGCTGAATCATTGAATGAGAGCAAACAGTACGGAGGGTTGCCCTACTAAATCTGGGGCGTTCATGGTGATATTCCCTTTCGCCATCAACTGTTATGTTTAGTGTGGCGTCCAAGGGCTCTGCGGCGCAATTTTCATTGTAGACTGCGCCGTAGAATAGGAAGGGGGTGATATCCCACTCCTCCTGGGAGACTTTCCAAAGACCCTCATTTGTGGTAGAACGTCGAGAAGCAAGGCGCTGTTTCAACTAAATCCGCAGAAATCCATTGGTGAGGCATCTGATGGCTTCATAAGAATCCTCTTAAATATTTTCACGTTTATACCCTTCTCATCTTTCTGGCGAGAAAAATCCCGGTAAGATCTAGCAGTGTGGCTGGATGCTTTATCCATGTGGATCCAAACATTTCGGGCATCGTCGCCATATAACTGGGGAATCTCTTCATAAAAATTGGATCCACCGCATTCCTTCAGTAATAAGCTGCATTCTTTTTACACTTTAGGCAACTCTGGGATTTTTTAATTTGCCCCGAGAGCAGTACCCTGCAACCACCATGAACCCTTTGGAAAACCTTTCCCTGTTCTCTCGTTTGGCCCACTTGACGGTAGTAAATGACGCGGTGTTTGTTTGTGTAATCTAGATTAACCCATGCTTCATCTAAGGAAACCACCCATTGCTAGGTGGTGTTCATAAAATTTTCATGTGTTGGTGAAGCGTTCTCTGATGTGTTGCTCTTTCAACGCGTGCCCTTGTGCTTTATGCCGCTGTTATAGACTCAAATCTTTGTAGGTCATCCTATAAATGGTCCCTTTAGATGTTCCAATGCGTTTGGCAATGCTTCTTTTCATTGGGGGGGTTCTTAGGCCACTCATGCTCTCACCTTGCCTACTAAGCCAGTCGTACTGATTGCTCCCTCTTCCTTGTTAGTTATTTTATTTTTGTTTTTTGTTTATTCTTTTCTTTTTTGCGCAGATTGGGCCTCAGGTGGGAATCTATTTTGTGCAGCTGTGCTATACGGTCAACAGACGACTTAATTATGGTAAGACCTTCTGCTTGCATCTTTCTACTATCACAGAAGGCTGTAACCGGTGCCGGAAAGTTCAACAATTTACCCCTGCCACAAATCAGTGACTTTAAAAGGCATTACGTAGTAAAGCTTGCTACAGACTGTACCAGCACACTGTCCTTTTTCTCTAAAGGACAGCGTGCAGAAAGTGATGAAAATGTAAAAGAAAATCGGGAGAAAAGGACAATAAAATGGATAAACACAGTGTTCCTGCTGGTTATAAATTCAGATTTGGAAAGTATAATGTAGATCTACGCAGCGAAAACGTTCCTGTCGGTGAAAAGCGCATTGATCTGTGTGAAAAGGTTAATATAGGTGAATCTGAAAGCGTCATATGGGAGAAAAGGAAAATGGTAAATATGAAATAGTGTAAGGTAGAAGTAAAATACGACTGGCTTTATTATGATGACAACCAAAGTGGGGCATTTTGTAAATACCATACAAAAGTATAAAATAACTTATGACAATGTCTTACTAAAGACCGATTGAAAATTTATCACTATACCTTTTACAGACTACAAGAAGATAATGGGTAAATGGAAAAGTTGGAGAAACGAGCTAGTTCTAGGCATTGTGCACAAAACGTTTTCATGGATACAGTGCGTTTGCAGTGTTACGGATCGCTTGCAAAGCGATAAGCTCCTCAAGGACATAAAGTGTTCAAAAGCGTCTAAAGTCTAAACGTTGTCTAACTTAGAATTGATAAATCCATGTCTAGACAGTGTCTATAAACACTAAACAGCGTTTAAAGCCTATGTATTCCGAAATGGATATGGCCACACCGCATTTTGAAGCTTTGAACACCACGCAGCGTCGTTGTCCCCAAAAGTAGCAGAAGAAAGGTATGGGAAATGTTGATAGTATTTTTTCTGCAGTAGCGCGGAAAGTAAAAGTTAAATGTCCCTTGCTTGGTTATAAGGACAACAGTTTGCTGAACTGCTACATTCTTCAGCATTCTGTCATCGGGTGCTTACACTAATTAAAGCATCTGATTCACACACTCCTTTGTCATATGCTCAGTTCTCTTGACTTAAATGTCCCGGTCGCCAGATCATGCTATTAAACAACCCGAAAACCATTAAGTCATAATGTTCCCAGTATTTTCTGTAACAATGTTCGATTCATAAACAAGTTTACTGATGTCCATAAGAAGTATTCCTGAAGCGCATTGCACATGGTGCCCAAGATATGGAGTAGTTTCACAACAATTCTAATACCAGGAGCGAATAAACATACGTACTACATGTGCTGCTATGTATATACGAGGCACATACACAAAGTAAGTTTCCCGATTTTGTTTCTTTTAAAGCAAACTACTTTACTTGATAAACCAGCGATAAAGTTCTTTACTGCCCAAAGCATATCTCAAACAATGCTGTACCTGTTGCCAATAAAGTTTTTTATGTAACTATATTTTCTTTGTTGAAAAACAATAAGGAATCTTACTTTCTGTACGCGCCTCGTATATACACTTGTTTCATATAGGTGCAGTAATGATTAATCACGCTTGCTTATATCAAATCAACGTTTTAAACGGCGCCGCTAGTTAAACGGTAGAGTAAAAGGTAATGGTACAGGTGCTGACGAACGGAGGGGTCCTCGAAACCGGTACAGAGCATTGCACGCAGGCCAAGTGCCCCTTGTGCTTCTAATGTGGCCCCTGGAAGGAAGGGATGAGGTGAGAGATCCGAAGGGCGATCAGATCGTATGACGACGGGCACAAATGTGGACGGGTCCCTAATGTTTCCAGGTTGAACGTATCCTACGCGGCCGGGGTCCACTCATAAGCGCAGAACCTACGGGAGTCCCCCTAAGGAGCGCCTGCCCAAGAGCACCCGGAAGCGGGACCTAACTGAACTGCCCCTGGAACAACCTCAGGAAGAGACCTCTACAGAACGGACAGACACCGCCCAGTCTCAACCCGCCAAACTCCGTCACCTAGTACTTCAACCCTGAAATAGATGACAAGGAAGATGTTGGATACAGGAAATGAGAGACAGGAAAGTCATGGTAGACAATGTACCACCCCTGAATTCACCTGCCTACCACTGGAAATCATGAAAACCCACAGGTCAGAGTGGGCAGTCGCTGGGTATCGAACTCGAGACCTCCCGAATGCGGGTCGCACAAGTTACCGAGGCGCCACCGCTCTCGGTAACGCTAGAGTAAATCAATAGATGAATTTCAATTCATGACTTCCACATTAGGTTTACTTTCAGTATATGAATGTTATTCAGAATGAGATGTTATATAATCTTATGTCATCACATAGAATAAACTAAGTACGTTTTTTTTCGTATTAAAATTCTGCACCTATAAGAAACAAACTGGTATGTAATAACCCCGGAGTAGGGGTTATTGTTATGTTTTGTTATGTTGAAAGCCATATATGCCATAAGCACGAGTGTTGGTAAAGTTGGATGCTGTAATTTTACTACAATATGTTAAAACGTATTTTTCCAAGATAACAGTTTAAAAACACTTACTGAAGAAAGGAAGAATAAACGGTATATGAAGGACACAATAATCATATTTAATTCGGTTAAGTGCTATATGCTACGGAGGTGCAAGGTACTAGACGTAATACTTGACTGACTTCACTACTGAAATGTGCATCCGGTTGTATTACCTAAACCTTGCTTTGAATTTCCTCTCGGTACAGTGCTCTTAGGGATTAAATCGGATTCTGTGTACTCTTCGCGGTCGTACAGCACTGGAAAAATGATTGAGCGCTGTAAAACTTAAAAATTACAGCTGTGGACTCACGGAAATACACGAAGTTAACAGAGATTGGTTCATTCACGTGCGTGTTACACTACAATTAGACTCACGTATAACTCCAACTAAGACACGATGCATTACGTTATTAAATAAAATTACCAATTCGGAAGTAATTCAAAGAATGGTTACTCGCAAAAATGCAGAGATAAATACTAAAATGCACACTCAAATCTTTTGATTTGAACCTTTGGTTGCATGACTATACAAACAGAGACGAACATATTCCGTGGAAGAAGTGGCTGAGAGCCAGTGTTCTGTGGTAGAAGTTTAATGTGTTGCCCGAAGAGACAGTTTGAACCAAGCGATCAGCACGTAATGTTTCATTCATGCGCTTTCCGTATAGTTACTTTGTATATTTATGCAGGTTATGTTTAATTATAACATAGGCGTATTCCTCTATGAACTTAAATTCAAAAAAGAATTTAATTAAACTAAAACAATTAGAAAGAATAACAAAACGTCTTATATGTTGTGTGGTCCCCGTTATTTTTATTCTACGCCCTCAGACTTGGTGCATAGAATCCACCCGGTTCCTGAAATAATTGATATCATCTGCTAGGGATTCTCAAGTGTCTTCTTGGCAGACCAGAGCAATGCAGCATTAGTGAACTTGGTACACCGAGAGAACCTGTTCTTTATTTTCACCAAACATGTTCTATAGGATTCAAAACTGGTGACTTCAGAGGCCATGGTATCTGCTCAAAAGCGTCCGTGCGCTCCGAAAATAAGTTTAGAACTCTGTCTGAGTAATGGACCGAACGGTTACCCTGTTGGAATGTAATATTTCGTTCAAGGTAACGCTCTAGGACGGACTGGAGGGGAATATGTTGAATTATTTTAGCATATGTTTCGCCTTCAAGTTTCCATGAACGCGTTCTGTCTTGCCCGCCCCATACCGCGATATCCATGCCCAAACAGTAACGCTTATTCGACCACTTCTTGCACGAGTCTCAGATAGCGTTTGTTGTCGCGAGTCCCACTGGGTGTGTAATCAAACACAGTAGAAGCGCTACTTGCAGTACCTACTGAATGTAATTTCGTCGGGGAAAACTACTTCTCTCAAATCGAAGTTCCAGTACAGTACTACAAACGACAACCTGTCATTCATGTGGGTTTCTTTTACCTTTCCTTAATTGCCGCTTGTCTATATACCAAATTTCGCATAGTTGCTACAGTTTCTAACAGTCCATGCACTACCAGGAAATGAAGACAAAGGCTAATATTCGCCGCTGGTACAAAATGAATTCATTTCTATCTCTGCAGTGACAGACCTATCTTCATCCCCTGTAGAGACACGCGAACGACCTGTACTTATTCTTGGAGCAACCTGTCCCCTTTCTCGATAAAATTTCACCCACCTACTCGCAATGTACTGAGAAACACCACAAGCTCTGCCTGCTATGGTGGCCATATATCCCAGTAAAACAAGTGTGAGAACAGCACATTTATTACTGGCCTCGGACCATTGCAAGAAATGGAATGTATCCACCGTTGTAGCGTCATTGTGTAGACGAGCAATACACCCCATCTTTTTGTAAGCACAAGATAGAAAGAAAGGAAACAAAAATGACAAAGCCATTGGGGCTAATCCCCTGCAGTTCGGAACGTTGGCTTTGATATAAAACTGCAAGATATAAACATGTATGCGAAATATGCATTTGATAATATAATGTGACGCTGACCTCTGACGCATCTGTGTTGTTCCTGGCAGTTGCTTCAGTGGACTCAGAGTCCCGGGTTCGATGGTTGGATGGCAGGGATTTGGAATTTGTTTTTGGTAGAACTGAGGTTCTAGTTTTCAGGGGTGGTGACACTGCCTTGATGATATTAATAATACTGCCGGCGAAGTTTGAGTTATTTCTTTATTTGGTTACGTAGATTCCTATCTGGTCGACCCGCCACCTTCGTCGTCGAAACCACTGTTATTCTTATCACTTTCGAAGTCGCTACTTATGCGTTTCTCCGACTAGCCCTCGAATTGCCTAGATTTCATAACTTCATTTTTACGCTATAAACTTTCTGATTATTTTCTTCTAATTTTGTTTCGTCGACCGTCCTCATGGTTAGTTTGTACCGGAATGTGTCTCGGCGTTTCTTTTCCTCTTTCACGCCTTTCGCCCAACCTAGAAATTTCCCCCACCTTTCTTAAGTTTCGTTCCGTCTTAAGTTCAAACGTATCATGTGATGCCTACGCGATCTTTTGATTGGCTATCATTTTGTTTCATGATTTTTATTATTGGCTACCCCCACTTGACAACTTTCACATCTGCTTCTTACAGCTTATTTTGAGTTTTAAAATCTTCCCACGAATATTCTTAGATCGTAGATAAGGCACATATACTTCCTGACCCTCCTAAGCTTTGAAACCGTTGTACACGACCTGTCCGAGCCAAGATACAAAGGCGAAACTTCCGGTAGGCTTGTCGTTGACCATCGCAGGTAGATACATCCTTGGAGGACAACAAACTTTGTTTCTCTGTCTTCCCTACAAAACCCATTCCTAATATGAATTCAGCACATTTTTGTCGTTGTGTTCGATCGTATATTATTATTATTATTATTATTATTATTATTATTATTATTATTATTATTATTATTATTATTATTATTATTATTTCTCCTGGGTCTCGATAACCAGCTTCATATGCCCTGACGGTAAATTTATCATCGGACCTTTAGGTTGGATGATGGGTTTATCGTTAATGTCCCATCTAAGCTAATCTAATGTCCCTCTCTCCCTCGGTTCCTTTCATTTATAATTTTATTTATTTATTCATTCATTTATTTAGTGGCTTACGATGATTTGATGGCGAGCCCACCGTTACACATTTATTCTGTTCACAATACATTTCAATCACTGAACACAATGCAATTTCAAATTTGACATAAGTATTTTCACAAAATAAAAGAAAAACAATCTACATAATATCTGGCCGTCAACAACCAGGCTACAAAACATTTACATTTAAGAAATCTGTTTATACACACACAATACATTCTTCAAACAATTTTTTTAATTACACATCTTAGTTCATCTCTCTCTCTCTTTCTCTCTCTTTTGCACGTTACATACAATATTGGTTTTCTTGAGGCTATTAGCAGCCTCCACACTCAGACACCTTTTGGTACCTTTTTTCTGCCAGGTATAATTTCTGTCCGGTTTTCATACTGTATGTCATTAACATCGTGAATGTCAAGCACACGGTTTTAACAGGACATTGCTATCCCAAAGCTACCAATTTGTTTGTAAACAATGTTCGCATATATGACTTTCCTTACTCGTGTTCCGAGTGCGTTTGCACATTTTCCCTGTCCGACTCTACTAAATTTCTTTGGTCCTGCTTAAATGGACGAATCAATGATAAATGGTACCTACCGATTATTTTCCCGGTCCTCAATTGTTGGAGTTGAAATACCCTGTCCCCGAAGGTTTGTGATATCCGATAAGGACCTTTCCAGCACATATGCATACGTCTGTATTCCTTCTTTACTAGCGAAGATTTGTCAAAATTCCTCACTAGTACGAGGTCACCTGTTGCCGGAGTCCAGGTACGTGTGTATCTCTTGGCCTTCTGTCTCCTTTTCTCTGCTTTGGCTTTTAATTTCTCAAAGGCGTTCTCAATCCTTTCCGCGTCCGATTCCTTGATAGTTTCAATCGCTCGTGGTACACCCGGAATAATACTATTTGGTTCATTTCCTGTGTGTAGTTGCAGTGGCGTGTATCCATGATTACAGTTGAGACTGTTATTGAATACATTCTCTATGTATTCAATGTATCCGGGCCAACTAGTATGTTTCTGATTCGCTAAAATCCGTAACGCAATACTCAGGTCCCGCATCTGTCTTTCGCAAGGATTTGAACTTGGATGATAAGCGCTAATATTGTACACTTTTATGCCTGCTTCGAGTAGTCTTTCTCGAAATATCCTTCCCTTATGTGCCGGTGCATTATCCACCAAGATCGCCGCCATTTTTCCATAATTTGGTACGTAGTGATCAACTATTTTGCTCGCGCAGATAGCGCTAGTCAGCTTCTTGACTGGGTATAGCTTCACAAATTTGCTCATCACGTCGACTAATACGAAAACATATTTTAATCCTGTTCTTCCGGTCGGCATGGGGCCGTGGCCATCGGCCGTGATTAACTGCAGAGGTAGATCCCTCAGAATTGTCTGTGGTGGTAAATCATATCGGACGTTCAGCGGCTTAGCTTTCTGACACATTGCGCAATTTGCAATAAAGGCCCTCAACTTCTTACCAAGCCTTGGAATGTAAAAGTGCCCATTAATGACCAGGTTTGTCTTCTCCACTCCGGCATGTATGAGTGCGCGATGATATGCATCCATAACTAATTCTTCCAACACAGCAGGTACGAACACTCGCCATGCCAGCCTTTCTCTTCCACACAGTTTATATATCACATCGTTTAGAATGCCGTACTTTCCCGTGTTTTGTTTACTGATCGGCGTAGCTATCTTCATTATTTCGGCTATCTTCTCATCTGCCCTTTGGAGCTGTGGCAGCCTCTTCATTTCGTCTGCTAAGCGTTTGTTTAACGTTAGATCCAATTTCATCACGCAAACCTCTCTTTGTGTATTTCCCTGCGTTTCGGGGAACTGCCCCCTCTCTTTAGTCTGGACAACATGTCACTGAACGTATTCAAGCGCCCTGGTATATGGCGGATTTCTATATTGTAAGCCATTATCTCATGTATGTATCGAGAAATTTTGCTGCTCGTTAATTTACAGTTCTTGATGAATGACAAACTTATATGGTCTGTGAATACGATAATCTGCCTGTTGTACACAAAGTGTTTAAATTTTTGCAGGGCAAAAAAGATGGCTCCTATCTCCTGCTGGCTAACACAAGCGATTCTTTCGGCTTTTGTTAATGCTCTGGAAGCTGTAGCTATTACATGTAATTCCTTGTTTTCGTCAACCTGGGCTAGTACACACCCGTAAGCAATTGACGAGGCGTCAGAATAAATATGATAAGGAAGGTCCATACGCGGGCGTTTTAACAGTATCGATTCACTGAACAACTGCTTTAGCCTGTTAAATGCATTTTCTTCGGCTTCGGTCCACCTCCATTTCCTGTTCTTTTCTAGTAACGCTCGTAATGGGGCAGTATGCTCGGCGTATCTGATTACAAACCGACTTTGGTAACCAAGTACACCTAGGAACTTTCGCACCTGCTTCGGGTTCTTGGGGCGGGGAATTTTCTGAATTGCTTCCACGCGCTCGGGGTCAGGCGAGACGGTTTCTCCAGAAATTATATAACCTAAGAATTTCACTGATGTAGCGAAGAAAGCGCATTTATCCCAGTTTAACGTCAAACCACTGTTTGCAAGTCTTCCAAGAACTTCGTCAAGGTGTTGGAGGTGTGACTCTATGTCTAAATCATGTATTAGGATGTCGTCCACATATTGTGACACATACCCTTCAGTTTGTGTGCCTAAAATCTGGTGTAATGCCCGGAGCAGTGCACCACCGCTAACATTTATTCCAAAGGGACAGCGCGTAAAATTATACAAACATCCAGAATGATAGAAGGCCGTATATTTGCGCAAGTGAGGGGCCAGTTTGATTTGCAGGTATGAATTTGTCAAATCCAACGAAGTAAACCATTTTTGTCGCCCGATGCTTGCTAAGATTTGCTCTACATTCTGCGTGCAGAACCTGTCGGGACGGATAAACTTGTTTACATGTCGGCCATCGATAGTTAGCCGAACGCTCCCATTTCTCTTCCGTACTATACATAAAGCATTTACGTACACTGAGTCTGACAGTTCAATAATGTTCTCTCGTAACAGTTCTTGGATTTTCTCGTCTACCGCACTTCGCAATTCGAGTGGGATTCCCCTACACTTATGTTTGAAAGGCGTGATGTCAGATATTTCAAATGTATATTCATAGTCATGGTATACTCCTGTCCTTGGGGTGAACACATCTTTGTGTTTTACAAGAATGTTGTAAAAGTCTTCTTTCTGTTGGTGGTTTAAGCAGCCTATTGATGCTACATATTCTTGTATACCTGATAGGGACATGTTTTGTTTACCCACTACCTGCGAGTCGTCCGGTCTCTCACCGAAATAAACATTTTCATTTTCTGTGTTTAACCCACAATACTGGGGTGCTTGACCTACTTCTGACTCATCAGCTGACTTCAGTGGCGTGTCGTTAAGATCTCTCCCTTCGCACAGTTGTTGCGTAAAAATTCTAACCACGTTAATGCCTCCCCCAATGTGCAAATATTCAATAAAAAATTGTTCTTGTTGTATTTGCTCTTCTATTTCGCTTAGTACCGTGTATTCCATACTCGGGGTTTGAATGAACGGTATTGTTCTTAGCGATCCGTCTACTGTAAGTGTCAATAGCGCTCGTCCATAGTCAATAGTGGCTTGGAATGCATTTAGCACGTCGCTTCCCATCAGTATGTCTACTACCAGTTTGTCTATTACTAAACACAATATTTCAAGTTCAACATCCCCTATGCAAGCATTAATCACGACCTGCTGCGATATCTTTTGTTTCGCGCGGCCTACAGCCATTATGCAGTATGCGTTCTTTACGGACAGTGTCTGTAAGTTCTTTTTCCTTTCACTGAGGTGATTGAAGAGTGCTTTACTGCACGCAGAGATCATGGCTCCACTGTCTATTGTTACCAAGTACGTCTCATTTTCGATTACTGTCGCTACTCTCGGAGATTCCGTTATTTCCTGGGTTTGACTTATCTCCGTGTATCCGAATTCCTTGTCATGACAGTTTCGGCTGATATTGTGGCCTACACTATTTGCTTCTGTATTTTTGTTTTCGTTCCCTGTGTAATGCGAGAACCTGCTCGCATTCTCTGAGGTTGAGCCTGGGAACGCTACGACTCTTCCTGTCTCTAGTTTTCCGACCGTCGTGGCCACGATCCTTGACTGGGGCCTATCCCTTGGCCTATGCTTTGTCCTGCCATTGCCCCGCTTAGGTGACCTATCGCGTCATCCATTTCGCGGTGGACATTTTGCGGCTGTCGTGTCTGTGATGGGTACCCGCTCGGCATCAAAACGTGACTGTACGTAGGCATGCTTAAGAGCTCGTGGTTCTCATCTCTACGGGGTGGGGTCGCTGGCCGGCTTGGAGGTGTTCTTGGCCTGTTCGGAGGTGTCCTTGGACTGCCCGGGGTGTTTCCAGGTCGGTTCGGGGGAGTTTCTGGGCGATTCGGAGGCGTTCTTGGCCTATCTGCTGTTCCACCGTGGAGGATATTTCCCCGGTGTTGCCTACTATTCGCTGGGTACCTGGAGAATCTCATATACTGAACGGGATACTCCTCATGTTGCCTCGGTGGCCTACCCGTGTCCGTTTGGTTCCAGGGCCTATAGTTTCTCTCCCGATTTCTTGTAAATGGCTCTTGATAACGCTGTCGGACTGTGGAATAGTTGTTCAACGCACCTTGTGCCCTTGTCCCATCATTACGATGCGAATGTATCCGATCAATGTGTCTACCTTCAGTCCTGATTCTGGGCCTATCTTCTTCCCGCGTTCCGTACCCCTGCAGAGCGGTAAGTAGTTCTATGGCTTCGCTCAGCGTCCTCGGACGTGCTACCACGAGGTGATGACGTATGACGTCTGGGAAGTGTCGTGTCAGGAGGGATACAAATTCACCTTCGGGCATCGGTGGGTCCAGGAGTTGACTTAATTGGCCGAGTCGCAAGAAGTAGTCGACCATCGACTCACGCTTCTCTTCCCTGTATCGGCCATTATTTATTTCTGCGCGCACCCTGTATTGTGCAACGCCACTCCAATATTTTTCTAAAAATGCAGACCTAAAATGTTCATATTGTGCATGCTTGCCCACCGTCAATCGAAACCAACTCAGGGACGGGCCTATCAAGCTCCTTTTTATAATTACCATTTTGAAACGGTCGGGAATTCCCCTAAGCGCGAAATAAGATTCGAGGTCATTAATGAACTGCTTCGCATTATGGACTTCACTGTTGAACTTGGGGATTGGCAGTTCATTCAAAAATTGTAAAGGTATATTGCATTGTTGCAGGGGCCCTACGGTGCTTGACATTTCACTTGCCGTGTGCGGTGAGGCCGAAGGAAGGCAGGCAGGTTCGTTCGACCTCGGTTCGCTACTCGGATTGTTACACTGGAACGACGGAGGCGCGGAAACCTGAGAGGTAATTCGCGCATCCGTGGCTCCTTGGGATCGCGTTTCGATTTGTTCTAGCGCGTCCCAGCGAGCATTGACGGTCTGTGTCAGTTCCTCCCTTAATTTGTTAATTTCATCATTAACCCCTGCTTCAAGTGCCTGCTGCTTATTCTGTAATGATACACAGACTGTCATTGCTTCTTCCCTTGCCTTATCACTAATTGTACATATTAAATTTTCATTGCTTACAATTTGTTGGGCCCTAATCGCGTCCATTTCCACGACAAGTTCCTTCCTTACTACCTCTACACTATTCTGTGTTGCTTTTAGTTCGTTTCTTATATATTCTACATCCTCGTAGATTACATTTTGACTTGCTCTAATTTCTGACAAGACACCCTGTATTTTATTTTCTAAGCCCTGACTGATTTTCTTATTTTGGATGCTTAATTGTGAGGCTATCTGCTGCTGCAATGTTTGTTCCTGGGTGGACAATTGTTGTTTTAGTGTTTGCTCCTGTACTGTTAATCGTTGAGTTAGTGTTTGCTCTTGTTCTGTTAATCGTTGAGTCAGTGTTTGCCCAAGTGTTTGCTCTTGTTCTGATAATCGTTGAGTCAGTGTTTGCCCAAGTGTTTGCTCTGGTTCTGTTAATCGTTGAGTCAGAGTTTGCCCAAGTGTTTGCTCTTGTTCTGTTAATCGTTGAGTCAGTGTTTGCCCAAGTGTTTGCTCTTGTTCTGTTATTTTAGTGTTTAGGAGGCTCAATTGAGCCAACATTTGTTGCAGCATTTCGCTCGTGTTAAGTGATCCGGTAACTTGGTTTTCTAATGTTTCGCTATCTCCATTTTCTACACCTACCCGCGTGCTATTGTTAGTGAAATTTTCCCCTTGTTCATTCCTATTACCTTCCATATCGTTGCCGGTTAATTTCTTGCTTCTTAACAGCATTTACAAACATACATAACCCAGTTTACTTATATCTATTGCATATACACTCCCTTCCAAAATTTTATTGACTTATGTATCGTACAGTTAACACTTACTCGGTGCTGAGTTGAGCTGCTGCAAAGTGTTGTAGTAGTTCACAAAACACTTCACTACACTTACACACTTTTTGAACACTGATGATGTCTGCGCTGAATGTCTGCTTCCTTGTTGTAATGGAGCAGCTTCGATGTCGCTTGTTGCCACGCGTCTATCGGTACACTCTGCTGCTGGTGGTTGCTGATGTCGTCATCGGCGTCGTCTTTCTGTCCTTCCTTCCGTTGTCGGATCTCCGGGTGTGTTATCCGCTGGCAGTATTTCGAGCCCCAACGTAGTGGGCGCCATATGACGCTGACCTCTGACGCATCTGTGTTGTTCCTGGCAGTTGCTTCAGTGGACTCAGAGTCCCGGGTTCGATGGTTGGATGGCAGGGATTTGGAATTTGTTTTTGGTAGAGCTGAGGTTCTAGTTTTCAGGGGTGGTGACACTGCCTTGATGATATTAATAATACTGCCGGCGAAGTTTGAGTTATTTCTTTATTTGGTTACGTAGATTCCTATCTGGTCGACCCGCCACCTTCGTCGCCGAAACCACTGTTATTCTTATCACTTTCGAAGTCGCTACTTATGTGTTTCTCCGACTAGCCCTCGAATTGCCTAGATTTCATAACTTCATTTTTACGCTATAAACTTTCTGATTATTTTCTTCTAATTTTGTTTCGTCGACCGTCCTCATGGTTAGTTTGTACCGGAATGTGTCTCGGCGTTTCTTTTCCTCTTTCACGCCTTTCACCAAACCTAGAAATTTCCCCCACCTTTCTTAAGTTTCGTTCCGTCTTAAGTTCAAACGTATCATGTGATGCCTACGCGATCTTTTGATTGGCTATCATTTTGTTTCATGATTTTTATTATTGGCTACCCCCACTTGACAACTTTCACATCTGCTTCTTACAGCTTATTTTGAGTTTTAAAATCTTCCCACGAATATTCTTAGATCGTAGATAAGACACATATACTTCCTGACCCTCCTAAGCTTTGAAACCGTTGTACACGACCTGTCCGAGCCAAGATACAAAGGCGAAACTTCCGGTAGGCTTGTCGTTGACCATCGCAGGTAGATACATCCTTGGAGGACAACAAACTTTGTTTCTCTGTCTTCCCTACAAAACCCATTCCTAATATGAATTCAGCACATTTTTGTCGTTGTGTTCGATCGTATATTATTATTATTATTATTATTATTATTATTATTATTATTATTATTATTATTTCTCCTGGGTCTCGATAACCAGCTTCAAATGATATGGAAAACGTATTTGGGTTTAATTTAATAATACGATGTATCGTTGGAGAGATGAAAAGCTAGAAAATGTAAGGAAAAAAGTAAATCATCCCCAAGATTTCAAAAGGTGTTGCCAGTGCACGAAGCGCAAGCTTTAGCTCTGTGCTGATTTCTCTTACGTTTCAAAGGTTTGATTTCTACGTCTAATTAACAAACTGTCACACAATTCTTGATTAGGACAAATTTCTCGTTTTACGTTACTCGATGGCTTACATGAGTTATGTTCATTGGCAGTGCCCTTCCTCCGTGCTTAGGTTGCTCCTCTTTGTATTACAACCAATGAGCATGGCATCTTGTAGACATATTTTGCGTTTTAGTGACACATTGGCTTACGAAGAAAGAAGGGAAGTTAATTAACCTTCCCCGCCACCCCTCTTTCATTTTCAGGGAACAAGCAGAAGAGAAAATGTGTCTTAATGCACCTCCTATTAATGTATTGGACAAGCGATAAGTAATGCCATGTATTATTTTGTTGCCACAATTGGAATGCTTGCAGATGGTCTCTGTGAACCCTCCTTGAAACCTATGTCTGGATGGAATAAGTTTTGCTCTCAGAAAGCGCTCATATATTTCTTCCATCACTGTAGCACCATCCATCTCCTTTTTAGGAGTAATAGTATTATATAACGCGCAACGAAATAAAAAACATGAACTGCATCTTGTATCTCCAGTCTTGCTCGCACCTCGTGTAAGATAACAGTGATGTTTAATATTAAACAGTGCCTGCACCTCTTGTTGCGGAGTGTCTAAACATAGCCGCGATTTAGTTATTGACAACCTAAACATCGTTTCTGCAATGAGTTAAACAACCTCTAGCGCAAAATGTTATCTAAAACATGGATTTTGCAAGCGGTGATAAGAAGCTAGTTAACATTGAAGAATTGGGACTTTGTATTGGTTTGCATAATGAAATATCAGTCAATTCACATAATAAAGGTTTGATGACCCCTACCCCCCGGAATTGCAAGCCCCACTCCTTATTAGAATAATGGCTGAGATAGTTTTCATAATGAAAATGGCTGCTCATTTGCATGCCAAAGGACACCGATAGCCACGCACTATTCATTTGCATGCACCACCCCTAATTAGCATAACATATACACATTTTTATATTAGAGGAAACCGCCAGGTAATTTCCATACCCTGCGTTTATTTTTCTGAAATATAGGTTAATCCTTTCGTTATTCGGCCCTCAGGTCGCCAAACCTTTTCACTATGGGGCCTCCAGGTCACTTAAACCTTTCGCTAAACTATATTTTCTAAAACCAAAAAAGATACTGTCCCTAACACGCCCCTTTATAATTTCTTGCATATGCGGTCGACTTAAAAATTTCATTACTAGTTATACTGCCCCGATTTAAAATTACAAAGTAAGCTGCCTAACTTAAACCTTTCATTACCAGTTACGCCCTCTCCTTTTTAAAACTCCTAAAGGAAGTCGGAAATCCCAATATAAACATAATGTGGTTGTTACAAAACACTTATCAAAGTGTGATACAGAGACTTGCAATGAATATATCCATTCTGTGTTACATATTGATCCCTCTTAGCACGAGGGCATGACATCCTTCTTCTTATGAAATGCCATTTGTGAAGCCTATTAGCGTAGCAAGAGAGAGAGTAAGCAATAATACTAAAGATAATTACACAAGGGTATTTTTTCTATTGCTGTTTTCGAATACCTAACTTAAAAATGTTTTTAAAATTGCGACCAACAGAGCAAGTATTCCTCTACCTATAGAAGACCTGATCCTGAGAGATACGATGTCCCCATCGCGGAGCAGAGTACCTATCCTATAGACGAGGATATAACTAAGGTAGTACATAAGATCGTTCCTTAGGATAATGCTGTTCAAACTGAGACCATCTAAATCAGAATACGCTATATAGCTCAGAAAAAACACAACCAGAAACACGTAAAACATTGAAGTAATTATATCCCTATATAATCATTCCTTCTTACTTTGTTTCACATGTGAATTGAATTCTCTATATTATGTATTTCTGATTTAGGTGTATGCGTCAATTTATAATTCTGTTCCAAGATTACATAAATATGCGTCACAGACATATAAGGAGAGAGAGAAAGAGGAGAAAGAATGAGGCAGTGCAGAAGAAGTAGAATCCCAGATGTAAAAGTAAGATTCTCAGCGACGGTTTCTTGGTATTCTTCCTTGAAGCTCCGCAACAGCCATTAGCGCACATGTGAAATTCAAATCAACTCCACATGCATGCAAACATCAGCATATCCTCAACATATTGCATGAATATAGGACCACACTATGACATTCCTTCCCTTTACATAAAGTGTTAAAGCGATAATTCATTTGTCTACATTACAAACTTAGACTGGGACATAACATCTCAAAACATTTCGTCCATGAAGATTACCTACATCCAGAAAAAGGATGTTTGTGTCGAATATAGCGGAAATGTAATTTATGCGTACAATATTACAATTGTTTTGATAATCTAATTAATTTTAGGAATACCTGTTTAAATGAGCATGTAATATCTTCAAACATCGAGGCGATAGGAATCTAAAAACTCTTGTGCCATATATTAAAAAAAATCTGATGTGTTACACTCACATGACTTTCTCTACTCTTGTACAATCTATTTTTACAAACGCCTATTCTCCATATGCTTCATGTCAATCGGGATATCGAGATGTCAATCTTATTGGTAATTTTCTTGTAGATGCAAGGGGAATATGGTAGAATTTAAGCGATAGTCAAATATTTTAACGCTGGTTGCTATGTGGCGCATTCCATTCTCTTTGCATCTCCAGGACATAAAAAAATGAATAACGAATTTGAGAAAAAGTATAAGTATTGGAAAATTTAAGGGAATAACAAGCAATATCTCGCAAACGGTTCACTCAACAAAAGAAATGTATATGACATAAATTGTGTATTTTAACGCGATCTACATTTTTCGTGTAGTAAAATTTTGTCTATCTCTTATGGTTTACCAGTTATGAAAAAGTCGTTCATAATGAAGAATACTTTTGGAGACATTCCCAGAAAATTCAAGATATACATTTTATTTGTCATGACAATATCTTAAACATATGATATTTTAATCAAAATCGTTAGAGCCGTTTTTGAGAAAATTAAAATTTTCGAAAAATGTTCCATGTAAAGGGTAGTCTGGGGTGGGGGGATTTTCTTGAAAACCTTCGTGTCGCATCTCTGAAAGATACTGAACCTAAATACCAAGTTTGGTGTTTATCCGACTCTTCGTTTTTGAGTTATGCTGTTCACAGACACACAGACACACAGACACAGACAGACACACACACGGACATGTTTCCAAAAATGCTTTTTTTGGATTCAGTGAGTCTGAAAACATGTATTTCCGGTGAAATCTCGGTATCGAAATTTTGGGTGGAATACAATACTTCCCCTACTTACTATACGTAGTAGAGAAAGTAATAATTGAAATCAAATTAATTCTATAAGCCAAGGTCATCAGATATTCTGAAAATAGGAGAGTTAGAAGGAAACTGGTAGGAATGCGCCATAAAGAGCGGTATAACAGTTATAATTTACAGCCACCTTAGGATGAGGGGAGCAGTCTGCAATGATCAGTGATGCACATTGTTGAAAGTTCTTTCTCTTCAAGGGAGGAGAATAATCTGTCCAACTGTAGGAGCTTTGAAATTTGCAATAAATTTTATACAGAGGTTCAAACTTTGAGTATCTAAAGTCAAAGTTCAAATAATGGTAGGGATAGCATTCATTATTGAGCAATAGTCTCAAATTGGCAATGTTATAATCTTCCATTCTATTCTGGTTAACCTAACACTAGCGTCCTCTCCAATTGAAGCGTGTATGCAATTTTTGGAATCTTTGTATCTTAAGAGAACTAATTCAAACTTTCTGTTGAGAAAGGACTCATTGTGCTCGTCAGTAAACCCTAGGAGCATCGACAGAGGAACTATAGCATTAAAAGCTTCATTCGCTACATACATTGTGCTATGTCGCAGCGGCTGTGGATTGGGCTTATCGGGAAGGCGCCGACCGACCGGGAAGAAAAAAAGAGGTAACGCTTTCTCCCAGCGTAAACTCCAGAGGCGGTATCGAGAAATAGGGTCTTCTGAAAGTTTCCCTTCTCTCCACCTCCAGAACATTCCAAAAGTCTCTGGAAAATTCCAGCTCACATATAAGCCAGCGTGTTCGCGAGTGGATCAGATACTAATTGTGTTTATAATGCCACACCAAGAGAAGTTCTATGAGTGCGTTTCTGATGACAGTGGTGACGTACTGTGAGTGCTGCTACTGCGAGGGATTAGATAGCTCTGTGTTCTACTACCAGCGAGTGAACCATCCAAAGAAGAGGCTGATTTGTGCAAATTTCAATACCTTGCCACGATACAAAGGAAGATGAAGTGCCAGTGAAAATTGAACTAGACCACATTAGCGAAGTGACATTGGAAACTTGACAAAGTCACACTGGTGTCAGAAGTGGGTTAAGAATATAAACTCCGGAATGCCGAAAAAGTACACGAAAATGGAATCTAGAATGGAAAAGATGGAGACAGAAATGAAATCTGGAATGGAAAAGATGGGAACGTAAATGCACAGTATTAAGGAAAAAATGAAATAAGAAATGAAGAAAATTAAATCTCAAGTTGGCCACGACATTAAGAACGAAATGGGAAAAATAAAACCTAAACTCGCCTTTGACATCGACTCTGTAAAAATCAGACATAAATACAACGATGAAGGACTTGAAGGACGTAATTTCAAAGGAGTTAGAGAAAACCAACTCTGGAATGGAAGGACAAATTAATGAGGTAGAATAACTCTTAGAGCAGCTGGCGAAAAAAGAAGAATGGTGGATGACGCAGTGGTTGAGATGCTCCACGACCTAGAGGCCAAAATCCATGCCGATATTGGTGTTCCACGATCCGATTGATTTATGCTAAAGCGGTAAACCCTCCAAAGTTCGACGCCACTTCTTTATGGGTTCTATTTTTAACGGCAGTTTGAGGCTATTGCTACTCATAATGGATGGACGCGGGCAGAGAAGACGACACCAGCTGTTGGCTGCACTGCAAGGGACCAGCCAGCTGAAGACTAGAGTGCAACAACCGCACAAGAACTTCCAGGAATTCGCCATGGAGGTTGAGCGGCTGACATACCGGGCCCTATTTGATTTACCAAAGGACTATACTTCCGGAGAGGCAGTACATGCATTCATCAGCGGAGTAAGAGACCGAGAGGTAGAACAACGGTTTCTCCTGGAGCAACACACTAACATCATTGACGAACTGTGGCTACCCTCCGCATTGAAGCGGCACAGATAACGGCGAGAACAGACATCCTAGTGCCGGCCAAAACTGTGATGGCCAATGACGGTAACTGGCGCCAACAACAACAGTTTAAACGACGTATAACTGGGGCTTGTAGACCTTCTTGCTGGAGTTGCAGAAATCCCTACGGGAAATCAGCGAGAGGTCAGGAAAGGTGCTAAGATCCGACTTGAGGAGGACCACTTAGGCACCGCCATTGCCTTCCGCTCGCTTCACTTTGGAGCGTCGGGCAGAAAGACGACACACACCATCCCAAAGACTGTAACAAGTAAACTGCACTAATGGGTGAAGGTCGAGGCAAAGGAGACTGTCGCAGCCTTACGCGTGGTCACGGTGCAACCTGCAGTCATATACCTGCATATGATAGTCAAACTACCTTCAAAGCCATATTTCAACGAGAGGATTATTGTAAATCTTGGCTCATCTCAAAATGAAGGCACACTCTGGGTTGCTGTAAAGAAAGTGATGTTGGACATTACTTTGATTGTTTTGGTAACCTGAAACCGCCTCCTGATATTTGGTGCTACCTTCACGGCGTTAGGATTATGTATAATATACAGAGATATCAGCATTTATAATTCCGTCATTTGTGGACACCTGTGCCTGCACACTAGATGGGTTTGATCAGGCCCATCCTCAGTTAATTTTCCTACAATTAGGTTAGCAACATAGCGCCCCGTACGATTAGTTATTTCAAATTAAATTCAATTCAATTGAGTTTTATTTATGGACGCTACCGAACTGCTGTGGTCTTTAGCGTCCCATTCTATATCGGGCGTGAAAGGCCGGTAATTTTGCTCAGAGGCCTCTCTATCAGGCTTGAGGTTCTTTTACGTGCCGTAAATCCACGACGTGAGACAACCGACTTTACTTCCCTTCCGAAGGAAGCCATGCTAAGGATTTTTATGCCCGAAAAAGTCCATCGCTCTCCGCCGGGTTTGAACCTGCGACCTCGGGAACTAGAGGCTAGCATGGTAACCACTACACCACGGAGGACGACATCAGTTGTTTCATCTGCAGATGACCATATGTTTGAAGTTCCCAAGTCCTCGCGAATTTTGTCCAATGCCTGGTTAGGAAAACAACAAGTATTTTTGCATGTGTGAAAATAGTTTGCAATTAAAACTAAATTTATTTTGGCAAATACATTACGTAGGCCTACCTGATTATAAGATTTTCGAATATAAATTTTCTTCATTGTCGAGGGATCAGGGACATCTTTTGGTGTATACTTCTGCAAAAAAAAACTTTAAGAATTGGCCTTCTGTGTTTCTCAAGTCTTATGTTTGCTCCTACAAAAGCATCGCACAGATACACGTGAAATTAGGTGCGGGAGCAGTAATAAATAACTGGATTTGGCGTGTTGCAAATTCTGTTGTTTTTCGCATTCTTGCAACATGTGATGCAAATGCGACATGCAGTTCGACTTGAAACTTTTTAATACATTATACCTGAAATTATAAAAGATCTTCCATTTATATGGATATGATTAAAACTGGCATTCTTTTATCTAATTATTTAAAATAAATTTTGTAATGTTTTACAAAGAACAAGTGCCATAGAAAATTTTCGGAAAAAGAATAGCTTACCTCTTTACTACAACAATCACAGAATACAGCATCCCCATCTGATATAATCAAATCACACACACACACGCTGCGAAGACAGTTTAGCGACTGATTTCAGTTTTAGAAGAATCGAAATTACTAGTAAGGTTTGTTCAAATTCCACAATACCACTCTGCAGCTGCGTCTTTGTCGCGACAGCCGCGGTATCTGGCTTCGAAGGCTAAATTTCTATTGTCGCGAAATCAAAGTCTTTCCGGTGATTGTTGTGGATAAATAAATCTGTTTATGACAGGCGGTCTGCAGAGAGTTGTCGGTAAAATTCTGGGAACGTCGTCCTATTGTGAGAATCTTAACTTTCTAGTTTTGTTATTTTACCCCTCTTTTTCTTTCTTCATTCCTGATTCCTGAAGCAAAAATAAGGACCATAAAATAAAAAAACTGAGTGGTCTACTAAAAACCATTAAAACATGCATTTAAATTGAAAATGATGTACAGTAGGGACGATGGTTCTGTGCCGGTGACCTTCTTTCCTCGCGCACTGAAGAGAGTCTATGCCTAACGCCAGGCAACTCTCTGTCCGCATGCCTGCTGGAAGACGTGGGACTTTGCTGATACGACATAAACATACAACACCACACCACTGCATGACTGGTTTATTGTCAAATTGTTCTATCAGTCTTTTATATTTACACATTGTACATAAACCTTGTCACGTAAATGCATTGTCGTAAACTAGCAGGGGCTTTATTAGTGTGATAAGCATTCTACGCCAGAAATATCATCACCGTCATTTTCTTCTGCAAGACTTTCCCTTTCATCGTCATCAGTCTTCTTCTCGTTCGCTGTCACTATATTTCCTAACCTGGGTTACAGAACCTTCTAAGACGTTTTCCAACAGGCCTTGTTGTTCTTCAATTGACGCAGTAATTTGTATCACAAAAATGTAAATGTCAGAGTGATTGTAGTGTGAATATGCATTGTTGTGTGACATTGATTTGAGATGTTTGTTGATTGTAATCATTGTTGAGAAGTGGGTTTATACGGCCTTACTGAAACTGACAATAATAGCGTGCAATAATGTAGCGAGGGGGTGAGCTGTTTATCATTATTAGAGACGAGCAAATGACGTCAGAGTGGCGTGTTTTTCTTAGAATTTGCGGGAACATTTTCCCTAGAGCATATGTTTTCGTAATTTTCATTGGATATTAATATAGACGCTAATGTTGGCGCGTTTTATTAACCAATAGCAGCTCGGTTATAAATCTTTAGGCATATCGGGCGAAGGAGTATAAATTCGTGTCAGAGTCAAGTTTCACGGAGTCCAACAGAAGCATTCGCGTATAAGACATCGATGAGTTCAACAGAAGCAGTCATGGTGAATACATCGCACAGTTTATCGATTTGCAGGTTACGCGTAGCAAATTTATGAAAAATCTCTCGCGTCGTAAAGTTAATTACACAAAAAGTTGAAGTACGCGAATTAATAATGGGCAGTAAAGAAGTTATTATAACAGTTTCAGTTTGGCGAGTGTCAAGATTAATAGATGAAAGTGAATAATTTGTTACGACAATAAAAGTGTAAAACAAATTCTTTTATCAGTGTTATCTTAGGATAAAAACTCCTTTCCGTTTACACATCCTGTGTAAGATAAGTGCTTGACCGAGAAGTCATAGCTAGCCGGAGGACAGTGAACCCAAAAATTAAATATATTAACAGGCGCTTAGCAAAAGATCACACGAAGTGACCGCGACAAATTGTCTTTCATACGTGCGGCAGATAAACAGTAGCATCTTTAAACTACCAACATTAATACCACTATATATTGTTTCCCCAATGTGGGGCGAACAACAATAATACCCCCGCATATTGTATTTGTCTTCCTACTTAATATGTTGAGAGGCATTTTCCCACTTTTCTACGTTAATGTCCTCAATATGTTGTTAGCTAAGCTTAATCAATAACATCATGTAGTTTAAAAGGGTGTTCTACCAAGCTACCCATTGCTTTATATCAGCCCACATGAGTTATACTCGATTAAGACCCGAAGACGTAATCGGAGAACATTGTGTGCATGGCCTACAAACTATCAACGTAAATTTTCGGAATAGGCTTTGACCCTTACTTAGGTTGTAAAGCTCCAAACTTAGCATCCTTTCATGGAATGGGGCAAGTTCAGCATCGTATTTTGGTATCAGGCGATGGGGCCTTTTCCAACTGCACATTATGGTATAGTGCGTTATCCATCACCAAGACAGATCTGAGAGGCAAGGTAGGAAGTAGTTTTTCCATTAACGATTTCTTTGTATTTATCCCCATCATTTTGTGTTGTATTAACCGTTGTTATTTTTACATAAAACGTCGCAGAAAGCAAGAATCTCTAATAAACACACCAAAATACACAATACCTATATGCAATCCAAGTTTAATTACAGAAACACAGGGGTGTCATTTAGGGGCGCAGGGGATTAATTGGCCCCATCCCTTAGGTTACAAGCAACATTATTGCTCTACCAAATGAAACATTACAACTGTACTATTAATAGCAATATTTCACATTTAAGAAATAAAACATTATTTTCTTTTAGGCCAAATATATCGTTACAATCCACATGAACATTTGTGAAACTGCTCCAAGCAATCTTGCCCCCCCCAATGCAGAAACTGAAATGACGCCCCTACAGAAACATATAGTAACTAATTTAATTTATAAACACAACCTTCAAGGTAGCATCAACAGACGGCTGGCAAGAGAGATGTTACTCGAACTACTACTGCCGCTAGACTGAAGCGATGGCACTCACTGCGCATGCCCGAGAATTGGGGGCTCGCTCACTGTCCAAATAACCAGTGCGCACCCAGCCTTCACCGGCATAGAACCATCGTCCAACTGTAATTTATATGCATGATTAAGCTAAAAATGTCTTATATGCATTATGCTTGTTTTTATACGCAAAAAGGTCAAAATATGCCAATATGCACGGAAAAAGTACACATATTTGGACTCAGAAAGTAATCAAATGGATAAGTACTACGTTTAAGATATGTGCAATGATCCTATTAAAACATGCATTTACATGGAATTTTCGTTTTTAGCAATAACGCTTAAAGTACCTCAAAATAGTATTAGTCACACTTAGCACATTTGAGACAGTCTGAGTCTCCAACTATCGAGGAGTAAAAATGCGGTAACCAAAGTTTCTCAAGTGGCTAGACTAGTGCTACAATGGATACTTTAAACATGACTGAAGCTCCCACCTTTGATGGCAAGATCACAGAAGAGGAGGAGCATGTTTTTCTACCGTGTAACACATCCGCTCTGGATGTAAAGTGTGAAATCAGAATACCAAACCAAGCTGATGATTTGTACACGTTACATAACAGAAGTTATCTTTACATCGAAAGAGCTCTAAACAGGGTAGATGGGCCCCTACTACAGCAAAGCTCACCATTAATGCCATTGCGTCCATGTTTAATGAAACTTGTCTAAATGAAAATACTGCAGATATAAACAGAAAAAGAAATCCAGGAATTACAACTATACAAACTCATTTGACACAGGACTCTATGGAACCAAATGTCTTGCTGAACACAGGCCGGGCTTATCATCTAGGAGAAGAGGTTGATATGATGCATGCAGTGAATGGAGCCTTCAAAACTATAGTCCCTCTGTCAATGCTCCTAGGGTTTACTGACGACCACAAGGAACTCATATTCAACAGTAAGTTTGAATTGGTTCTCATAAGTTCCAAAGATTCCAAAAATTGTATACAGGCTTAAGTTGGAGAGGAAGCTAATGATAAAATTAACGAGAATAGGGCGGAGGATATCTGTAATTCGTCTTTCTGGCGCTGAGAAGGTTCAGATGCTTAAAAATGTAAATGCAGATAATCCTTTACATATTGCGTTTGGAACCATGGATCCTGCACCCAGCCTGGTGTACCTCAGACTAGATCCTTCACATGCAATGTGGCTACAACGTCGAAGCTTGAAAAACCGTGCTTCGTTATAGTGGAAGCACAGACTGCAAGATTGAGAGATTCTAGTAAAAGCAGTTCAAATTTGATCACTGTAACCATACCAATGTGAGACCATTCCTTAATGGTGAATGCTATCCCTACCATGACTTGTACTTGAACTTAGAAACTCAAGGTTTGAACCTCTAAATGATATGTCGTATACATTTCAAAGCTCCTGTTATGAGAGAGAATATTCTCCTCTCTTAAAGACAAAGGATTTTCTTCAACGTGCTCACTGTTGCAAATATCCCTGCCGAAATATCCCAGCATTGCTTAATCGTGTATGACAAAGTGTTAACGTACAAGCCTGTGATGCAGACAATTATTTATTTGAACGTGATAAAGCCTGTATTGATAACTTATAGCACTGTATGTAAAAATGTAGATTAGGTTCTTGGTGAAAGGATAGTAATAGAACAATTTTTTTAAAAATAATTTACATCCATTTACATTAAAACTGCAATATTTATTTTCGTAATAGATTTCTAGCATTTTTCTCTCTCTCTCTTACTTCCCGAATGTTTGCATGTCCTTGATTTGCAGAATTCATTTAAATTGCTGAACTGTCCTTCAATATGGTGCACAAGACGTTATAGATTTCGTATAGTACCGATGTTTAAATATATTACATGGTCATTTAAACAAGTATTTCTTAAAGTAATTGGATTATAAAATATATAATAGCATTGCATGCATAAATTACATTTCCACTGTAGTCAACACTCATTAAGTTTCTTCTTGATGATGTGAGTAATCTTCATTGATGAAATGTTTTGAGATGTTAGGTCCCAGTTGTAATTTTGTAGTGTTGACAAATGAATTATTACTCTCACACTTTCTGTAAAGAGAAAGTATGTCACAGTAAACTCCCATGTTGAACCAATGCGTTGAGAATATGATGACGTCATGAAACATGAGATTTATTTGGATTTGAAACTCTGTGCTAATAGACACTGCGAAGCTTCGAGGAAGAAGGATACCACGTAATTGTCTCTGAGTACCTTCCTCTTAATATAGGATTCTGTTTTTTTCTGCACTGGCTCCTTTTTCTAATTCTCTTTCTCTCCCCTTGTAACTCTGTAACACATATTTAAGTAATCTTAAAATATAATTATAAATTGGCACATATACCTGATAAGAGAGATGCATATTTTAGAGAATTCACCTCATATATGAAACAAAATTAATAAATAATGATTCTGGAGGCATGCTCACTACATTTTTAACGTGTTTCGGGTTGTGTCTTTACTCAGAGATCTGGCGTCTTCTGATTTAGATAATTATCACTTTGAATAGCATTCCTAAGGAGCGATTTCATCTGCTGCTGTAGCGATATCCTCGTCTTTAGGATAAGTATCCTGCCCTGCGATGGGGCCATCTACTTCATCGACATCGTATTTCTCAGGATCCAGGTCTTTTATAGGTACAGCAACACCCGTCTGTGTCATTCGCAATCTGTAGAAATATTTTTAAGTCAGATATTCGAGAATAATAATAATAATAATAATAGAAACAATACCATGTATGTAATTATCCTTAGTACTACTACTTACTCTAGCCCTCTCTTCCTACGCTAATAGACCTCACAATTGGCACTATATAAGAATGATCCATGCACTCGTGTTAAGAGGGGGCAGTATATAGTACAAAATGGATATATCGATTGTATGTCTCTGTATCACACTCCAATAGGTGTTTTGTAACAACTTCGTCCACTTCATCGACATTTCTAATCTGATTTCTTCAGGAATAGCTCTGAAAGAAGAAAATATTTCACATTAGTCATTATTTAAAAAAGAAATACTAGAAGTTATAGCCGTAAACAAGTATATTACTTAGAAATTCTCTCCTTAATAGTCCTCTGTACACACATCCTATGACGTCATCTGAATATAATACAACGGTTTACTTCAGACTATTGAATCTGGCAAACCGTTATAGCTCTCGGTGTAATAATAATCATAATAATGAGCTTGCTGACCACACTCGCTTCAGAAATCCTGTATATCTGATGTGGCGCTGTTATTAGCCATTACAATCTCAATGAAGAAAGCCATCTTAACAACAAATGCTAGGGAGGAGGTTTGCTACTTATATATAAATTTACCTGTTTGCGTGCTTAAACCTATTAATTGCTTCACGCCGGTGTGAAAGTGGAAGTTACTGAAAGGCATGAGGTCTTGAGAGTTTAGACATGTTAATGACATCACAGACGCGTCGAAAATGTGGCTTGCTTAGAACGGGAATCTTTATTGACACGTTCAAACTCAATGCTTGGCCGGGCTAGGAATTAATTTCAGTACTTCCTCCCTTATATTTACAATTTTTTCTTTCATATTTAGTGATAGACGAAAACCGATTACAACATTGGTTTCAGATGGAAAAAATCATGGGATTTGATATGTGACAAGTCGTATTTAAGTACAAGAATAACAATTTTATGTACAAATTCTTTATGCCAGTATGCTCAATCGGGGCTATAATAATTTTTTTATTTCTAGTTGGTGATAGAGAAAACGAATACCACCATTGAATTCAAGGAAAAAAAAACATTATTTGATATACAAGTCGTAATTCAATTCATGATTGACAATTCCATATTAAAATTAATTACGCAAATTTGAATTTAATGGGCAATGGTTGACCAACGTTATATTTAATGATGATAATGAGATGGGGCTTAAGGGCGCTCAACTGCTATGGTTATTAGCGCCCTTACAATGTATAAAATATAAAATTGAAAAGTCGAAAAACTAAAAAACCACACACAAACCCGCTTGGTCAAAAACACTAAAAACACAACAGACCAAAGACTAACATATACACACTAAAATCATAGTCACTAAAAGAATAAAGGAACGTGTCAAGAACTGTAGAATGCAACGGACATGAGCGCCTTATGTCCGTTGGGGAGAAAAGCCTCATTAAAGCTGAAAATATAAAATCTCAAAGCTAAAAGACGTTCACCGCATCAAATGCGCCGATTAATACCAATGTCACTTATAAAACGTAAAAGACATGCTACAGCATGCGCGTCGTCTGCCAAAACGTTGGTTATGCCAACAGGCAGACCCACGCGAACGCGCAGTGGAGCTAAAACTTGACACTCAGTTAAAATGTGACGCACCGTTAAGGGCGCATCACACTGCTGACACAGTGGAGCGGGGTCACCACTGAGCAGGTACCTATGACTAAAAAGGCAATGTCCAATTCGTAAACGGGCTAAAAGTACCTCTTCCCGACGTGTAGAACGAGAAGAGGTACCCCAGACAAACGGGGGAGGTTTAACCTCCCGCAATTTGTTCCCCCCGGAGGGCCGTCCACTCATCGCGCCAAAGCGAGAGGATGCGGCGACGTAAAATAACACACGAATCTGACGAGGGAACAACAGAGGTAAAAAAATCTGGGTAATAAAATCGCCGATTTGGCAGCGGCGTCGGAAGACTCGTTCCCTGAGATGCCCACATGACCTGGAATCCACATGAAGGAGACGCGGATGCAAGAGGCACTAAGCGAGTGGACCAGGTCAAGTATGCGCCGCACGAGGGGGTGGTAATTGTACAGCGCGCGAATACTTTGAAGAGCACTCAGGGAGTGTGAACAAATAAAACAGTGCCGTAAGTCGTACCGCTGGACGTATAAAAGTGACTGATAAATACTAAAGAGTTCCGCGGTAAAAATCGAACATTGCCCGGGTAAACGAAATGTAAAATTACGATTACCATCAACAAAGGCACACCCTACTCCAACATCAGTCTTAGACCCATCAGTACATATAAAACGAAAGTCTCGAACTGCGCCTGAAGTTCTAAAAAAGCCGATCTAAGAACTGAAGAAGGGGTCTCACTCTTCGACATTGACGTCAACCCAAGGTGACAGTGGGCCTCAGCGCGCAACCATGGAGGAAAGCGCGTTTCCCCTCTGGGAAGGGCCGGCGCTGGTGTAAAGTCCAAATGCCGAAGAAGCTTTCGAAATCGAACCCCTGGTGGGAGCAAGGCAGAGGAGCTAACGAAATATTGCCGATCAAGGGAATCTTCGTAAAATACCTCGAAAGACGGGTGGTCAGGCAAGCTTGAAAGTCACAGGCATAGCTGCACAAAAGCATCTCACGCCGGAAGGACAGCGAAGGCTCTGCAGCTTCAGCACACAGACTGGGTACAGGGCTGGTTGGAAAGGCCCCCCGTAGCGACTCTTATGCCACGATGGTGAATGGCATTCAATCGACGTAATACAGATGGACGCGCCGACGAATAGACAATGCACCCGTAATTAAGCTTGGATCGGAACAAAGAGCGATAAAGATGTACAAAGACGGTCCGATCAGCTCCCCAGGATGTGCCACTTAAAACACGTAAAAGATTAAGAGTACGTTCACACTTTGCTTTTAAAAACGAAATGTGCGCCATCCAACTCAGCTTCCTATTAAATATCAACCCCAAAAATTTCGCCTCGTCTGCAAACGGAAGTATCCCTGGCCCAAGATGGAGAATGGGCGGAGGGAAAGCCTTCCGGCGCAGGAAATTCATAAAGGCGGATTCTTTGGCGGAGAAATTAAAGCCGTTAGCGTTACTCCAGGCGTAGAGACGGTCGATACAACTCTGGAGACGACGATCGAGTAGACAGGTCCGCCGAGAACTGCAATAAACGGCAAAATCGTCAACAAAAAGGGACGAGGAAATGCCAGGTGGAGTACAATCAACAATGGGGTTGATAGCAATTGCAAACAGTGTGACACTGAGTACATAGCCCTGCGGTACTCCGTTTTATTGAATAAAACGACTAAATAAAGCCGAGCTCACTCGTACACGAAAGACGCGGTCCGTCATAATCTCCCGAAGAAATTTGGGAAGACGATCGCGGAAATTCCATGCATGGAGTGTATGTAAAATGCCGCCCCTCCAACAAGTGTCATAAGCTTTCTCCAGGTCAAAAATACTGCCACTCTTTGACACTTTCTCAGAAATCCGTTCATAATATGCGGTCGACAGAGACACCAGATGGTCGACGGTAGAGCGATGGTGACGAAATACACACTGAGCGTTCGCCAGAAGGTTCTGAGACTCAAGCCACCATGTCAACCGCCCATTGATCATGCGCTTCATCACCTTGCAAACGCAACTGGTGAGGGAGATAGGGCGGTAGCTGGAAGGTTGTTGGCGATCCTTACCAGGCTTAAGTATAGGGACAATGGTGGTTTCGCGCCAAACGGAAGGAAAAAGGCCGCACTGCCAAATACGATTATGGACCCGTAAGAGAAAGCGCTTACTGTCAGCTGAAAGGTTCTTTAACAGCAGAACATGAATGCCATCCGGTCCAGGAGCGGAATGCCTAGAGCGATGAAGAGCGTGCTCCAGCTCCCTCATTGTAAAAAGGGCATTATAACACTCCGTATTATCAGACCGAAAATTATAGGTTGCGGAATCCAGCCGGTCTTTGATAGAGCGAAAGCCGGCGGAATAATGGTCTGAACTGGAAACCGCCTCAAAGGCAGCACCCAGAGTGTTAGCGATGGCAGCCGGATCCACTATAGTGGCATTGGAAACCTGAAGGCCAGAAACAGTACAATGCGACACTTTACCGCAGAAGCGACGAAGTTTATCCAAAACAACAGATGAAGGCGTAAAGCGATTAAAAGACCCAACAAAACGAGTCCACGACGCCTTCTTGCTATCCTGAATAATACGACGAGCCCTGGCGCGCGATTGTTTAAAAGTCACCAAATTATCAAGTGCAGGGTGTCGCCGAAACACCCTAAGTGAAGTTCTACGGGCACGAACGGCGTCCCGACAATCCTCGTTCCACCACGGAACAGGCATTCGCCGAGGTTGAGAGGATGAACGGGGATTTGCGCGTTCGGCGGCAGAGAAAATCGTAGACGTAAGGTGCTGCACTAGTTGGTTAATGTCGGTGAAGGGCTGGTCGTCAAAATGCACGAGGCTGGAATACAAGCTCCAGTCAGCTTTTGTGAATATCCAGGTAGGTACTCTGGAATGCTGTAATTGGTGTGACAAAAGAGAAACGATGCAGGGGTAATGGTCGCTGGAGTAGGTGTCAGCGACGACGTTCCACTGCAGACGACTAGCAAGCTGGAATGGGCTAACGGCAAGGTCCAAGTGAGAAAATGTACCGGAAGAATCAGAAAGAAACGTAGGCTCACCTGTATTGAGATTAGAGAGATTGAAGTGATCAAAAATGTCAGAAAGAAGAGTTCCCCTCGCACAGCCGCTTTGCGAACCCCACAGGGGGTGATGGACATTAAAATGTTCCAACAGAAGAAATGTTGCTGGGAGAGCGGACAGAAGAGCTCGACTTCCGCGGGAGCAAAGGGAGACGATGGAGGTGAATACACAGAGCAAACAGAAAAGAAAAAACCTGGTAACTGCAGTCTAATGGCAACAGCTTGCAAGTCGGACGGAAGAGTGAGACGTTGAAAATGAACGTCGTTACGCACTAACAACATGACACCTCCATGAGCAGGAGTACCCTCCTCCGGTTCAAGGTTGTATCGAACTGGAGTATATCCCAGGAGATCAAAAGGATCGTGAGGGCGAAGCTTAGTCTCCTGCAAACACACGACCATAGGCGAATGGGAACGCAATAAAAGTTGCAGTTCCGCCCTAAGCAATCGTACACCACGTACATTCCAGGTCAGGTTAGCCATAAAGAAAGGGATAAACTTTTTACTTAGAAGGGCGGCTCAAAATTACCTTGTGCTTAAACTTTGGGCCCGGGCTTTTGGTATAGATTACGTCAGACTCCATATCCTGCTCGAAGGTAGGGCCCACGCGCTCAGAGCCAGAAATGATTCAAGCGCTGAGAATCGGTTCTGGGTGGCAATGGGTGAGGGGTATCGCTGAGCGCGGCTTGTCCCAGGAGCGTCCTGGGGTTGCGACCTCCGAGGACAAGAAGGTGAACTTTTCTTACCGCGCGCACGCGGAGGGTCCTTCAGAAAATCTTCCCTACGAAGTTTCTGCTTTGGTTTCTTTTTAGCGGCTTGCGACTTCAGTGACTTGGGAACAGCTTTAGATTGCTTGCTAACAATAGCAGAAATGGACGGCCGGATGGTATAGGCGGTTAATGCAGTCATGGTTCAGATCTGCGTTTCGGCATCTACTCGTGGTACTGGCGAGGCAACAACAGAACTAAATGTACCAGATCGCAGGAGCGAAGGATGGCGCGCATGGTAACGTCTCCGGGCTTCAGCGAAGGAGAGTTTCTCCTTTACCCGGATCTCTGGATCGCCTTCTCGTCCAAGTACCACGGACAGTCGGCAAATGAAACAGAATGAGACCCTTTGCAGTTAACGCAGACGGGGCTGTGGAACAGGTACCTTCGTGTGATGGCTGGCTACATGAGGCACAGATGAGAACGGCACTCTTACATGAGACTTGCGTATAGCCAAAACTTTGGCATTTGAAACAACGCAGAGGTCTAGATATATAGGGCCTCACTGCAATACGCTCGTAACCTGCTGAAAGACTCGTGGACAGATCGACGCCGTCGAAAGTGATAAACAGGGTACGAGTTGGTACCAAAATTCCGTCGCGTTTAGCCTGCACTCGATGAACAGCTGTCACCTTTTGATCAGAAAGATAGTCGACAAGTTCTTCGTCCGACATACCATCGAGGCTATGAGTGGTAACGACGTCTCGACAGGAATTCAAGGTGCGGTGCTTCTCGACACGCATAGGATTACCTTGGAGAGGCGTGGCGCGCAACAAGGACTTACTTTGCTGTTCGGATTTGGTTTGAACCAACAATGAACCAATTCGAAGACGAGTGCAGGGCTGAACCGCACCGGCAATAGCGTCAATGACCTTCTGAATAATGAAAGGGTTCACCTTCTCAAAACTTTGTCCTTCTTCTGTACGTGAAATGACCAAGTAACAACCGGATGTCGGCAGTGCTACTTCTCTTACATAGACTTTTCGCGCTTGTTGTGAGTAATGGAGAAAGAGTGCTCCATAGCGAAATAACCCCCCAGGGGCTCACCATATGTGAGTAAGGGTTTTTCGTACGCGGGGGTTCCCAAGCCAATAATTGCCATCATCATCCTTCCACTCCCGTCCGGTCGAGGTGGGTTCGTTCTCGTGACCGGGAGACTCAAAGTAGGCTCTCGTGCGTTCTGTGCGTTTCATTCCATGTCGCCCCTCGCCATCGATTCTTTCTTCTCTTCTATTAATGCACGTTTCGCCCCGCGCCCATTCATATACACATCTCTTTTACTTCTTCGCCGGCCTACCTTGTGTGCGAAACGCCCCCACACTTTTAGTTCCTTTTATCCTTTTATTTTAATCCTCCGTGGACACAGCCTGACGGATACCCGCGCACTAGGTGCGCAGCTGGGTGAGTGGGTAATGGCGTCATCCCCACCTCCCGGGGTCGTCACGTAGGGTTTGTGTTCGTATGCGCTGTTCAACTGCAGTCCCGTGGGGAAGCCATTGCATGAGCTGCTGACTTCTGACGGCGATTGGGTCCCTCTGTCTATGTTCTGGGAGGTGTGACCCTGGGGTGAGATAGGTATAGATAGGCCACTCACCCAAGCCGGGGTAACGCTCGGGAAGTCAGAGCCCGAGGTCGGAGACGGTTGCAATGGTGGAGGATTTATTTCCCTATGGAGTACCCTTTCTCCATTAATTCAAACAAGCGCCGAAAAGTTATTGTAACAGAAGTAGCACCGCCGAAATCTGGTTGTTGCTTGGTCATTTCAAGAACAGAAGAAGGACAAAACTTTGAGAAGGTGAACCCTCTTATAATTCAGAAGGGCATAGATGCTATTGCTGGTGCGGTTCAATCCTGCACTCGGCTACGGAATGGCTCGTTATTAGCACAATCGAAGTCCGATCAGTAAACCAACACCTTGTTGTGCGCTACGCTTCTCCACGGTTATCCCATCCGTGTTGAGAAGCACCCCAAATTGAATTCCTGTCGAGGCGTCGTTACCACGCATAGCCTCGATGGTATATCGGACGAGGACCTAGTAGAATATCTCTCCGATCAAAAGGTGACCAAAGTGCATTGAGTGCAGGCCAAACGCGACGGCGTATTGGTACCCACTCGTACCCTGTTTCTAACATTTGATGGCGTCGATCTGCCCACGAGCATTTCCGCAGGGTACGAACGGATTTCTGTGAGGCGTTATATTCCTAGACCTCTGCATTGTTTTAAATGCCAACGTTTTGGGCATACGCAAGTCTCATGTAAGAGTGCCGTTAACATCTGTGCAACATGTAGCCAGCCCTCACATGAAGGTGCCTGTTCAACAGCCCCCGTCTGCGTCAATTGCAAAGGATCACTTTCTGCTTCATTTAGCGACTGTCCGCGGTATTTGGACGAGAAGGCGGTCCAGAAGATCCGGGTAAAGGAAAAACTCTCCTTCGCCGAAGCCCGGAGTCGTTACCATGCGCGCCAACCTTTGCTCCTGCGATCGGGACCATTCAGTTCTGTTGTTGCCCCGCCAGTACCCCGGAAGGATGCTGGGACTCAAACTTGGACCATGACTGCCTTGACCGCCACTACCATCCGGCCGTCCATTTAAGCTACTGTTTCCAAGCCCTCTAAACCTGATCCAAAGTCTATGAAGTCACAAGCCACAGAGAAAGAACCGAAGCAGAAATTTCGAAGAGAAGACTTTCTAAAAGTCCCTCCGGGTGTTTACAGTAAGCAGAGTTCACCTTCTGCTCCTCGGAGGTTGCAGTCCCAGGAAGCTCCTGGGATAAGCCGCTCTAAGCGGCACCCCTCACCCATCGCCACCCAGAACCGATTCTCGGCGCTTGAATCTGTTTCTGGCTCTGAGCGCGTGGGCCCTCCCTTCGAGGAGGCTATGGAGTCTGACCAACTCCATACCAAAAGCCCGAGCCCAAAGGTTAAACAAAAGGTAATTTTAAGCCGCCCTTCTAAGTAGACAGTTTATCCCTTTTTCTTAATGTCTATCCTGACCTGGAATGTACTTGGTGTACGATCGCATAGGGCGGGACTGCAACTTTTATTGCGTTTCTATTCGCCTATGGTCATGTGTTTGCAGGAGACTAAGCCTCGCGCTCACGATCCGTTTGATCTCCGAGGATATACTCCGGTTCGCTACGACCTTGAACCGGAGGAGGGTACTCCTGCTCATGGAGGTGTCATGTTGTTAGTGCGTAACGGCATTCATTTTCAACGTCCGACTTGCAAGCTGCTGCCATTAGACTGCAGTTACCCGGTTTTTTCTTTTCTGTTTGCTCTGTGTATTCACCTCCATTGTCTCCCCTTGCTCCCGCGGACATTCGAGCTCTCCTGTCCATTCTCTCAACACCATTTTTTCTGTTCGGAGATTTTAATGCTCATCACCCTCTGTGGGGTTTGCCAAGGGCTTGTGCGAGGGGAACTCTTCTTTCCGACATTGTTACCAGTTGAATCTCTCTATTCTCAATACAGCTGAGCCTACGTTTCTTTCTGATTCTTCCGGTACATTTTCTCACTTGGACCTTGCCGTTTGCTCACTCCAGCTTGCTAGTCGTCTGCAGTGGAACGTCGTCGCTGACACCTACTCCAGCGACCATTACCCCTGCATCGTTTCTCTTTTGTCACACCACGTACGGCATTCCAGAGTACCTACCTGGATATTCACAAAAGCCGACTGGAGCTTGTATTCCAGCCTCGTGCATTTTGACGACCAGCCCTTCACCGACATTAACCAACTAGTGCAGCACCTTACGTTTACGATTTTCTCTGCCGCCGAATGCGCAATTCCCCGTTCATCCTCTCAACCTCGGCGAATGCCTGTTCCATGGTGGAACGAGGATTGTCGGGACGCCGTTCGTGGCCGTAGAACTGCACTTAGGGTGTTTCGGTGTAACCCTACAGTTGATAATTTGGTGACTTAAACAATCGCGCGCCAGGGCTGTCGCATTATTCAGGATAGAAAGAAGGCATCGTGGACTCGCTTTGTCGAGTCTTTTAATCGCTTTACGCCTTCATCTGTTGTTTGGGATAAACTTCTTCGCTTCTCAGGTAAAGTGTCGTATTGTACTGTTTCTGGCCGTCAAGTTTCCAATGCCACCATAGTGGATCCGGCTGCCATTGTTAACACTCTGGGTGCTGCCTTTGAGGCGCTTTCCAGTTCAGACCTTTATTCCGCCGGCTTTCGCTCCATCAAAAACCGGCGGGATTCCTCCAGCTATAATTTTCGGTCTCCTAATACCGAGTGTGATAATGAACTTTTCACAATGAGGGAGCTGGAGTACGCTCTTCATTGCTCTAGGCACTCCGCTCCTGGGCCGGACGGCATTCATGTCTTGATGTTAAAGAAGCTTTCAGCCGACAGTAAGCGCTTTCTCTTACAGGTCTCGTACAACGCATTCATGACCTGCTCCACTCGCTTGGTGCTTCTGGCATCAGCGTGTCCTTCGTGTGGATTCCAGGTCATGTGGGCATCTCAGGGAACGAGTCTGCAGACGCCGCTGCCAAGTCGGCGATTTTATCACCCAGAATATTTACCTCTGTTGTTCCCTCGTCAGATTTGTTTATTGTTTTAGGTCGCCGCATCCTCTCGCGTTGGAGCGATGAGTGGACGGCCCTCCGAGGGAACAAGTTGCGGGAGGTTAAACCTCTTCCGTTAGTCTGGGCTACCTCTTCCCGTGCTTCTCGTCGGGAAGAGGTAATTTTAACACGCCTTTGTATCGGACATTGCATTTTTAGTCATAGTTATGTGCTCAGTGGTGACCCCGCTCCAATATGCGAGCAGTGTGATGCGCCCTTAATGGTGCGTCACATTTTAACAGAGTGTCAAGTTTTACCTCCATTGCGCGGTCGTGTTGGTCTGCCTGTTGGCATAGCCAACGTTTTGGCAGACGACGCGCATGCTGTAGAATGTCTTTTACGTTTTATCCATGACAGTGATTTTAATCGGCGCATATGATGCAATGAGCGCCTTTTAACCTTGTGATATTATATTGCCTTTTTAATGGGGCTCTACTCCCCAGTGGACATATGGCGCTCATGTCCAAAACGTTCTACAGCTCTTGACACGTGTTTTTACTCTTATATTGTTTTGTATAACATCTTTTAGTGTGATAGTTTTAGCATTTGTGTGCGTGCATTCTAGTGTTTTTGACTTATCGGATTTTCCGTTTTTTAACTCTTGATTGTTACATTTTACACCTTGTAAGGGTGCTAATAACTTTTGAAGTTTAGCGCCCTTAACCCCATACCATCATCATCTCTTACAGGTCTATAGCCGTATTTGGCAAGACGGCCTTTTTCCTTCCGTTTGGCGCGAAGCCACCATTGTCCCTATACTTAAGCCTAGGAAGGATCGCCAACTACCTTCCAGCTACCGCCCTATATCCCTCACCAGTTGCATTTGCAAGGTGATGGAGCGCATGATCAATGGGCGGTTGATATGGTGGCTTGAGTCTCAGAAACTTCTAGCAAACACTCAGTGCGGATTTCGTCGCTATCACTCTACCGTCGACCATCTGGTGTCCCTGTCGACGCATATTATGAATGCATTTCTGAGTAAGTGTCAAACCGTGGCTGTGTTTTTTGACTTGGAGAAAGCTTATGACACTTGTTGGAGGGGCGGCATTTTACGTACACTTCACGCATGGAATATCCGCGGTCGTCTTCCCATATTTCTTTGGGAGTTTATGACGGACCGCGTGTTTCGTGTACGTGTGCGCTCGGTTTTATCTCGTCGTTTTATTCAAGAGAACGGAATACCGCAGGGCTCTGTACTTAGAGTCACACTTTTTGCAATTGCTATCAACCCCATTGTTGATTGTATTCCACCTGGCATTTCATCGTCCCTTTTTGTTGACGATTTTGGCATTTATTGCAGTTCACAGCGGACCTGTCTACTCGAACGCCGTCTCCAGAGCTGTATCGACCGTGTCTACGCCTGGAGTAACGCCAACGGCTTTAATTTCTCCGCCGAGAAATCCGTCTGTATCAATTTCTGGCGCCGGAAGGCTTTTCCTACGCCCTCTCTCCTTCTTGGGCCAGGGATACTTCCCTTTGCAGACGAGGCGAAATTTTTGGGGTTGATATTTGAAAGAAACCTGAGCTGGATTTCGCACATTTCGTTTTTAAAAGCAAAGTGTGACCGTTCTCTTAATCTTTTACGTGTTTTAAGTGGCACATCCTGGGGAGCTGATCGGACCGTCCTTCTTCGCCTTTATCGCTCTTTGGTCCGATCCAAGTTTGATTACGGGTGTATTGTTTATTCGTCGGCACGTCCATCTGTGTTACGTCGATTGAATGCCATTCACCACCGTGGCATAAGAGTCGCTACGGGGGCCTTTCCAACCAGCCCTGTACCCAGTCTGTGTGCTGAAGCTGCAGAGCCTCCGCTGTCCTTCCGGCGTGAGATGCTCTTGTGCAGCTATGCCTGTCGACTCTCAAGCTTGCCTGACCACCCGTCCTTCGCGATATTTTACGAGGATTCGCTTGATCGGCAATATTTAGTTAGCTCCTCTGCATTGCAGCCTCCAGGGGTTCGATTTCGTCAACTTCTTCAGCATTTGGACGTAACGCCAACGCCGGCCCTCCCACGGGGGGAACGCGTTTTTCTCCATGGTCGCGCGCTGAGGCCCACTGTCACCTTGGGTTAACGTCGATGCCGAAAAATGAGACCCCTGCTTCCGTCCTTAGATCCGCTTTTTTAGAACTACAAGCGCAGCTCGGGGACTGTTATTTTATATATACCGATGGGTCTAAGACTGATGTTGGAGTAGGATGTGCCTTTGTTTTTGGTGCACAGAGTTTTCCTTTTCGTTTACCTGGACAATGTTCGATTTATACCGCCGAACTTTTAATATATATCAATGTGTTTTATACATTCAGCGGCACGTCTTACCGCGCTGTGTTGTTTGTACGGGCTCTCTGAGTGCCCTTCAGTGTATTGACGCGCTGTACAGTTACCACCCGCTCGTACAGCGCATTCATGACCTGCTCCACTCGCTTGGTGCTTCTGGCATCAGCGTCTCCTTCGTGTGGATTCCAGGTCATGTGGGCATCTAAGGCAACGAGTCTGCCGACGCCGCTGCCAAATCGGCCATTTTATCACCCAGATGTTTTACCTGTGCTGTTCCTTCCTCAGATTTTTATGTTATTTTACGTTACCGTATCCTCTCACGCTGGCGTGATGAGTGGGCGGCTCTTAGGGGGAACAAGTTGCGGGTGGTTAAACCTTCCCGTTAGTGTGGGGTACCTCTTCTCGTTCTTCTCGTTGGGCGGAGGTGCTTTTAGCCCGTCTAGGATTCGGACATTGTCTTTTTAGTCATAGATACCTGCTCAGTGGTTACCCCGCACCTCTCTGTGAGCAGTGTGATGCGCCGTTAACGGTGCGTCACATTGTGGCAGGGTGTCAAGATTTAGCTCCATTGCGCGTTCGTGTTGGTCTGCCTGTTGGCCTAGCCAACGTTTTGGTAGACGATGCGCATGCTGTAGAGTGTCTTTTACGTTTTATCAGTGACATTGGATTTACCAGACGCATTTGATGCGCTGAGCGGCTTTTTACTGTGTAATTTTATCTTGTTTTTTAATGGGGCATCTCCTCCCCAGTGGATATCTGGCGCTCGTGTCCCTGGCATTCTACAGTTCTTGACACGTTTTTTCATTTTTTTATTGAGCTTGGTTTTAGTGTGTTCGTTTTTGGGCTCTGGTGTTTTGTTTTTTACCTTTTGGACATCGCGTGTTTTTGTCCCGTTTTTAATTATGCTGTTTTTTATCGGACTTTTATTCTTGGACTGTATATTTTATACTTTGTAAGGGCGCTGATGACCTTAGCTGTTTAGCGCCCTTAAACCGCATCTCAGCATCATAGCGAAATAAATCCTCCACCATTGCAGCCGTCTCCGACCTCGGGCTCTGGCTTCCCGGGCGTTACCCCGGCTTGGGTGAGTGGCATATCTATACCTATCTCACCCCTGGGTCACACCTCCCAGAACATAGACAGAGGGACCCAATCGCCGTCAGAAGTCAGCAGCTCATGCAATGACCTCCCCCCCCCCGCGGGACTGCAGTTGAACAGCGGATATGAACACAAACCCTAAATGACAACCCCGGGTGGTGGGGATGACGCCATTACCCACTCACCCAGCTGCGCACCTCGTGCGCGGGTATCCGTCAGGCTGTGTCCACGTAGGAATATAATAAAAGGTTAAAAGCAACTAAAAGTCCGTGGGCGTTTCGCACTCAAGGTAGGCCGGCGAAGAAGGAAAAGAGATGTGTAAATGAATGGACGTGGTGCGAAATGTGCATAAATAGCAGAGAGAATAAAGAAACGATGGCGAGGGCGTCATGGAATGAAATGCACAGAACGCACGAGAGCCTACCTTGAGTTCCCCGGTCACGAGAACGAACCCACCTCGACCGGACGGAGATGGAGTGATGAAGATGGGGATGAAAGGCTCGGGAACCTCCGGGTACGCCAACACCCGTACTCACATAAGGTGAGCCCTTGGAAGTATTATATTTGAATTTAGATTTTTGTTTCCTTATAAGGGTTTAAAAAGGAGGGTTGGTAACTGGTAATGAAAGTGTTAAGTTGGGAGCTTGCTTTGTAAATTTAAAAAAGGGGAGCGTAAATGGTAATGAAATGTTTAAGTGGGCTGGAAGTCCCATATTGAAATGGTTAGGCGGCTGTCGTTCCCATATGCAAATTAGGTTGCAATTCGAAATGTGCGTGGCCGGGGTGGTAAAGTTTATGGCTTTGGAAAATGTAAATTACCGAAAGGATTAAGTGGTCTGGAGGCTCCATAGTCAAACAGTTAGGCGGCCCGGCGACCCTATAGCCAAAGTATTAACCTATATTTCGGGAAAATCAAAGTGGGATATGCATATTACCTTATGGTTTCCATTGATATCATGGTAATCTGAGAGTGGGGAATGTAAATGAAGGGGGCGTTTCTGTAGGCGGCCTTTGAATGCAAATGAGAAACAATTTTGGATTACGCAAGTTGGCACAGCTGTTATGCGAATGAAGTATGGGACATTCAAATGAGGGGGCGTGTTATCGGCAACCCATTATTATGTAAATTATCCGCCATTCAATTATGCAAGTTGGTCTAGGAGCCCTATTTCTACATTCCTCCAGTTCATGGAATAATACATGCATAGTGAGCGGGTACATTTCTGTACATAACTGCGTCTCCTGTAAAGTCATGGAAACTGACATACCTCGTTCTTCCAGCCATTTATACGAATATTAGAAAACAGAAAGTCATTGTCACCGCTAATTTCAGGTCCGTATTTTTTTACCCTAGGTGGACGCTGCTATCCTAACAAATATGAACCCTTAGAAAGAGTGCGATATTGACAATCAATAACACACTCAATGACTGGGTAAATAATCAAAATTGTGCTCAACTTATGTAAGTACGGGCAATGAACTGTTATCGTACATTGTTGAGATTCTAGATCATCGTTAATATTTCGCATTCAAGGTAGGGTTTTTTAATAATGACAGACGAAAGAGCAAACACAAGTAATGTTTTACAACTAACTCTGATTTTTCGCTAAATAGATGACAATAAAATAAGAAAAGCTCTTTTATGCTTATCCAGTAAAATGTAGTTTCCGGGATTCTAGGACATGGTTAAGTAGGTGAAATATCACCTTCATCCGACTACTTCAGAGGCAGTGACTCCTGGTTGATGTACAACTGGAGTGGCCCTCAATTTTCGGTTTTATAGCCCCGAAGGGAGCATAGGGTGGCCTCTCTTCCGTCACCCCGATCACCCGAACAGAATTTACATAGCTTTCCCTACCATACACTAGTACGACTGTCTAGAGGATGGTTAGAAAGCAGGTAAAATTAAGTCAGGTACCACCGTAGCAACCTGAGATTTATGTGTGACCACATAAAGGTTCCATTTATGCAAGAGTGTATCCCGGGAAGTCTCTGGTGTAGTACCTGAATTTAGCGTCGAGACCAGATGTGGGACCTAGAGCTCATTGGTGAAATGCAGGCTCATACTAAGAGAGCATATGATGAAGGTCTCATGCAGAAGAGAGGAGGCGTCGTTGGCAAGTAGTTGCTCTGTCGCGGCTGTCAGCTGGAGCGGGGGCTGACCTATGTATAATATAAAGCAGAATGCGTGTAGTGTTTTGTCAATGATAAAAATGAGTTTTTAATTATGGACGCTTTATAATTACTACAGTTCTTAGCGTTCCATTCTATATTGGGCGTGAAAGACAGGAAAAATTGATCATATGGCTCTTAAGCCTCCTTGAGGTCCTTTTACTTACCGTAAATTTACGACCGGGACCACCAGCTTACAGCCCTTCCGAAAGAAGCCATGTTAAAGATTTTTATGCCCGAAAAAATCCATCGGCCTTCGCCGGGTTAGAACCCACGACCTCGGGAACAGGAATCCACCATGGTATCCCTAGGCCACGGAGTACGGCATTTGTCAATGATAGCTATTAATGTTGCCGTTATACAATTTAATATTTATATTATCCTACGCATACTAGTTTGCAGATTGTAGTACGTTTGCACCTCTCAGTCATTTGTGTTAGGGCTTTCTTACTGCTAGCTTCTGAGAGCGAATATGTCTGGGTCAACCTTGCGTGCCAGCCTTTTGGGCCGTTTGTTTATATTGCTAGGTATCAAATTGGTTAGTCTTAAGTTTGGAATGTGTTCTCTATATCCAAGCATATCATAACCTATGTTAGCTTATTTCCTTATCTGCGGGTGTCATATTTAGTCCTACACTAATGCATAAATCTATGTTATGTATGTCTGAGAGATTGTAAGGCGCCTCTAGGCCATTTTGGTATCATGACTATTAGCTAATGTGTCTGTTTAACCCTGTACTAAAGCATAAATCTGTCTGTTTGAGAGACTGAAACGCACCTTTGTGTCGTTTAGTTTCTTAACTGTATACCAATGGGTTTAATTATAGCCATTCGTTAAATCTACTTATCTACTACTATGTGATCTGTGCCTTGTTCATTGTCACTGTCGTTATGTGGCCACACAGATATGCAGCCAACACAATCACGACGCAGCTGCTCTAGCGTGCCACTAGGGAGGGCCTTTTTTCTCCGGGACCACCTTCACCTATTGATGCAAGGACTAAGGGGCTAATTGGGACTGTAGTGGTGCATATGGGTGCATATTTTGGAGAACGTTTATTATAGAGATGCTAGGAATTCTCTAATGTCATTGTCGTCCATATATTTCTTGAGGGGAATCCTTCTGTCAAACAGCGACAGGGGCTCATGTGTTTACTGATATCGGTAGTATACTGACGCCTCGCGCGAGATGCGGTGGTCGTAAGTGCTTCTGGCATTTGTGGTACATGTTGAGCGCCAACCGCTTGATGAATTCCTCATTGCTATGCGTTTTTAGGATTTCATGTATCTATGGCGCCGTTCTTATTACTTTAGTAATGACTCTTAGTATCTTGTTTTGTAATACCTGGAGAGTTTTTATGTGAGAGTTCTCGCAGTTTCCCCAGTTGGTCGCTACGTGTGTTATAACCGGTCTTATCAGTGTTTTGAATAATGCCAGCCCCAATTTGATGCTTTTTTATGTGTTCCGATTTAAAAGTGGAAACAGACGGTGCAGCTGACAGATGACTCTTCTTGTTACATTTTTCACATGGTTAGCAAAAGTAATTTCGTTGCCTAACGTGGCCGGTAAGTATTTGGCACTATTCGTCCATTGAATGTTCTCATTAGATACCCTAAGTGGCGCAAGTGGTACTCTGTGGGTCTTCCTCTGAATGAAAAGTCGTCCTTCGTGATCTAGGGGTACCATGCTAGCCTCTAGTTCCCGAGGTCGCGGGTTCAAACCCGGAGGATGCCGATGAATTTTTTCGGGCGTAAAAATCCTTAGCATGGCTTCCTTCGGAAGGAAAGTAAAGCCGGTGGTTCCGTATCGTAGATTTACGGCACATGAAAGAACCTCGAGGCTGATAAGAAGGCCTCTGAGCAAAATTTCCGGTCTTTCACGCTTAATATAGAATGGAACGCTTAGGACAATAGTAGTTAAAGAGCGTCCACAAATAAAACACAATTTAGTTTCATTTTATATGTGGAAAGGACCAATTGTAATTTAGCTGTGTTAACCTTAATGCGCCATTTCGTAAGCCAGCGTTGGATTTCGTCTAGTGCATTCTGTAACACTTTTGCTGTCATTTGTGGTTTTCACGATTGGAAAGTTATCGCGGTGTCATCAACATAAATTTACATTTGAGTGTCTGGGGATTCAGGAATGCCGTAGAATACCGGCCATAGAAGATTTCCTTGGGAACCCCTTCCCGTATGTTTCTTATTGTTGATCGAGCGGTGTTCATAGTTACTTAGAATGTGCGCCCATTCAGATAATGCGCTACCAGATTTATGGACGTGACAGCGAAGTTTAGCATCCTCAGCTTGTAAAGTTGTCTTGGGTGGTATATTGTATCGAAAGCTCTTTGTGTATTACAGAATGCCACTACTGTGAATTTCTTCGTATTAGAATCGTGTGTTATGTTTTCTACAAAGTTGCAACGTAACGAAATAATTCGCCCTGAAACCGAACTGCTCGTTCATTATGGCGTTATGTCTCCTTATGTGTGTCATTAAACAGTTCAGAATTACCTTCTCAATAATCTAGATGATGGTATCGAGGAGGTTGATCGGTCGGTCGTCTTTGTGGTTTTTAGAGTCCTTTTGGTTTTGATAACATTAACACATTAGCGTGCTTCTAGGGTTTCTGGAATATGTATTGCAGGAAATGGCTGCATATTTCCGCCAGCACCTCAACGTCAGGCCACTTAAATTTTTAAGTATTACATTTAGTGTTTGCTCTGCGCCAGGCCCTTTTTTGTTTTGCAGGTGCCTAATTATACATTTTATTTCTCCTTTGTTACTTTTTCTTTCTCTGTTATAGGTTGGAGCGGAGAAAATATTTTCTACGCTTTGTTCTACGTGTTCGCTGAACGTTTGATCAATCGATTCCTTGTTAGGACTGCAGACATCTTCTAGTGCGTCTGCAAGAGTAGTGGCTATGTCCTTCAAAGTTGGCATAAGCATCCATTGTGTCGGGCAGCATTATGGGCGGGACGTTGATCGGTTCCTTAACCAGTCGTATTGTAACTTACCAAATTTGACTTGAGCCTGATTGCATGTCGCTCAACGGTTTGATTCCACCGCTTGTGCAATATGTCATTGATTCTTGTTTTTGCTTGGCTGCTCTAGGTGGTCTGGTTGACTTTGTGTACCAGGTTTCGAGTACGCTGTCATTTACATCGTTCGTGATCTCTCTCGTGCATTAAAACTAGCACGTCCCGAGGGTAAAGAATTTCGCTTCGCGGAGTGTGTTTCAATGGAATAGTAGTAATTGCGGCTGCCTGTATCGCTGCTTCCAGCTGTACGGTCAATTCATCTACTGCTTCTGGATTCTCAAGGGTTCTATGTTTTGAATACGTGCATTTAAAGTAGTTCTAAATAACTCAAATTTATCCGGTTTTAGTCCCTCCTTAGCGACGTGGGGGCACACGTAAGGGGTTCTCTATTTCAATACGTATGGCGTGGTAATCGGAGGCTAGTGAGTATACGAGCTGCAGGATGCATCTGAGCGTAGTGTTTCTAAGTAGAGCAATATCTAGTACGTTTGGTCGTTGATGTTTGTTATGAGAAATGCAAGCAGGTTCTGCAGTACGTGCTATTATGTAACTATTATTTAACATATGCCTGTGTAGGATGTTGCCCCATGCTTCATGAGCTGAGGTCCCGGCTGTGATAATTTGATTACCCAGGTTACGTACCGTTTCTGAATCTTGCTGCAGAGTTGGCCTGGTGGGTTGAATAAGCATACTACTACTAGTGGCTGCTCCTGTTATAAACCTCACACCGACATGCCTTACATTTGGCCTAAGGTAGGGATATGTTTTTGATAGTGACTTATATTGTTGTGTACCAATATCGCTGTTCCGCCTCTGGCTAGCGCATTTGGCCTGTCGGAGAGGTACACGTGGTAGCCTGTCACTGAGAATCAAGCTTTACTGGTTAGAAAGATTTCGCTTAACAGTGCTAAGTGCTACAGGATTTACTGTGAGGTGATGTTTTAATTCGGGTAGTTTAGAGCACGCACCCATCAGTTCAAGAAGCATCTTTTGTGACTGCCATCTAACTGTGCGTCCATTTCTACTAGTCTTGATTTGTGGTGTCTTGTCCCTGTCTACGTCCCTTAGTCAGGCGAGGTTGTACGTGCGAATTGAGACTACGTGGAGATAGTCTGCAACATGCTTCTCCAGAGATCCTGAAAGCGCGAATTTACTGAAAAAGTAATCGCAATGATTGACAACCACTAGATACCCTGTATGTGTGTATCCACTTCCAGGTTGGGACAGGAACCAATCTCAGGTGCAGTCAAGTTTTAGCATTGGCTGTCTGGTTTCTGGGTGACCTTGGATGGTGGATTGGGTGGGTTTGAATTGTGGGCATTTAGATGCAGATGGATGCCTGGCATAGCTGTATATGTGTATGTGTGAGGGTCGTGTTTGTGTGCTTTGCCGCGTTTGCGGTTGTGCAGGTGGTGTGTGTGCGTATTTGGTGTTACTGTGTTGGTGCTTTGTTGTATTTGTGTAGCTGCGTCTTCGTGTGTGTGTATGCATCGATGTCATGTGTAGTGCCTTGGGTGACTGCGGCGTAGGACCCGCACTGGACATGGACCGTAGGACCGGCGTAGTATTACCGGGCACCTCGTCTCACAACTCCCGGTGTCCTGGACGCGCCGCAGGGTTTGTTGGTTGAAGACCAGCCAGACTCTTATATACTGTGGAACCTTTCCAGCGTGACCCGTGATCGTGAGAATCACAGAGGGCACAGCTGCGTGTGGTTGCAGTGAATTGGTTCACGCGATGGTTACCTGCGCACCGAGAGTAGACTTGCGGTGCCTCACAATTCTGGGCCAAATGCCGAAACGTAGTACCGAACGCAAAAACGCTTGGTGGAGCGTCCGAGCTATATATAGGCGGGAGGGACCTTCCATTCGTTTCCTATTTTGGTCCCTCGTCCGCCAATCCCAGTTTGGCTGAGGACACTGCCAAATGATTTCTCCGACTGGTGTTCTGAGGCGTTATTTCTGTACTATCAACGGCATCCAGGCTTCATGTATGCGTGCTACTTCTTCTGTTCTGTTAACATTTTTGTGCTTATAAATCTCGATGACCTTAGGGTACAGCCGTGAGTGGTAGTATGCTGTGATGTCTAGGGCTTTAGTCCCATTAAACTTGATGTGTTTTGTGCTTATAAATTTCAATGGCATTACGGTACAGCCATACGTGGTAGTAGGCTGTGTTATCTTGAACTTCGTCTTATAAAACTTATGCCGTATTTTTGTGCTTATAAATCTTAATAGTCTTACAGTACAGCCGTGCGTGTTAGTAGGCTGTGCTGTCTATGATTTCGGCCGTATCAAACTTGAAGGCTGTGCTGTCTACGGCTTCGGCACATCAAACTTGAAATCGTCCTACCAAAAGGAGACGAGGGGGCAGTCCCTCCCGCCTGTATATAGTTCGGGCACTCCACCAAGTGCCAAACTTCGGTTCCGAATGGTGAAACGCAAACATCCAGAACCGCCGCAGCTCCACCAGAACCAGAAACTGCCACAAGGACGACCGCTGACCCCGTTCAAGCTTCGAACCTCGCCCTCCGCTGTGTCTGATGCTACTGTCTATCTCTCCCCAAGAGCAGCGACATATACGCCGCCCAAACAACCAAAGACACTGCGATACTCGTGAACATCGCCGACTGCACCTTAGAAGCCACACCTCAACAACGCCGTCGCCACAGCAACCGGCCGGTTCTTTGGCCACTGCCTGCGAAACTACAGTCGCTCCAGCTCCTCCGACAACCGACACCATCGTTCACTACGGCCATTTCATTGCCGTGGCTGTCGCATACACAAACTTCTGCCTACGTAGATCTTCTTGGAGGCGGTTCAACGCCTTTGGCTCCGTAGTGAAGGCAATCCGCATCAGTGAGCGCAACGGACCCACACCACTGATGCACCTTCTCTTTCGCGACATGGCGCACTACTCCGCAGCCGTCGCCACCAGCCTGGAGCTCTACGGGCATGCTGTTCGTTTAGAACCTAGCCGCACAATTTAAACGCCTCCTTGCCGCCGATGCTGCCTTTATGGTTACTCAGCGGCACACTACTCTGCTCCACCGCACTGCCACTACTGCTGCGTCCCCTAGCTAACGTCCGCCAGCACACATCATGACCTCACGCATAGACGCCGTATTGCGCCACCTCCTGCTGGGCGGGTTCAAACCCGGCGGAGGGCGATGGATTTTTTCGGAAGGGAAGTAAATCCGATGGTCCCGTGTCGTAGATTTACGGCACGTAAAAGAACCTCAAGCCTGATAAAGAGAACTCTGAGATCAATTTCCGAACTTTCACGCCCAACACAGAATGGGACGCTAAGGACTATAGTAATTAAAGAGCGTCCATAAATAAAACTCAATTTTAATTTCCTGCTTGACGGACACTTCAACGGACATGTCTGCTGCCCGATGTACCTTGGTACACCCGTGCAGAGGGTCAACCGTCCGCCGACTACTCCGCCGCCAGCACAGCCTCAACCTGAACCGCAATCCACGGAGCAACTCCCAGAGGTCGCCCCAGCACCCAAACAGGACTCCTCCGCTGCACTGCTGACGATATTAATTTTCGCCGCCGACGACCTAAGAATCACCACAGCCGCATTACCCTCTTAGATCAGCACAGTCAGCAATCGGGTCGAGACTCTGCGGCTATCAATTGCCAAGCAATCGCAGCAAAAGAAGCTGAACAACCAGACAATTCACCGCAGCCACAACCAGATTCAATAAGTTTCACACCATCATCCAAAACATCACCGCCGCCCTGGAAGTTCTCGCATCTATGTAGTGCCAGCTGTATAAAATAGAGAAGTATTTCGAGGACGTGGAGGCTCAAACCAACACCACCAATGCCGAACCTACACTTTCACTATTTCCAGGCATCACCGGATTAGTCAAAACTGACACAAGCAGCACCGACAGCAGACTCAGCGCCGCCGAAGCCGTTGTCAGTGTAGTCCGCGAACACCAACATCAGGTGTATGCCCACCTCTCCACTAAATTTCACAGCATTTTGGCCAGTCACGATTGCCTCAACAAAAATTACCAACTAATACGTAACTTCATGGAGCAGCACGTCCATCTGCACCACAACGGAGACCTAATCACCAGGCACTAATACCTGCAATAGATGATTAAAGAGTTAATCCTATCTCCTTCTTTCTGCTATCCTCTACCTTTCCCTTTCCCTTAAACCTGGCTACTTCGCTATCGCTAAACCAGGGCTTTTTGTCATATATATATATATATATATATATATATATATATATATATATATATCACTTACCTGTTACCCCTTGCTGCCCTTATGGCGGCAGCAAACTCTCCTCGCTACTAGCGCATGTGCATTCCGTCGGAACTCCACACACTACTTCCTGTTGTCCTTTATTTTACTTTCCTGTCTTCTTTTCCTTTTCCCCATAAAAGAAAAAAAAGCCAAGAGCCACTATAGTTGTAAGCAAGCCAGGAAACCTCTGAATATACCCGATTGAGTTACGGGTGAAATATCAGGTGATGTTTCCTCTACTGGACCGCGGCTCGAAAGCTACATTTTACTGTGTTAAAACCGACCGTGAAAGACTAAGCGTAGTATGTTTTTATGCTTAATTGATTTTATAGCTCAGATGACGCAACAATCGCGGAAACCACTATAAAGGAATTGTCAAAAAGGAAAATTTATATACATAAACTGATTGCTTGTGCACTTGATTGGGCAGCAACTTCTTCAGGCAACACTGCAGAGTGAGACACGTTTGCAGGGCCGGGTTCAGTAGTTTTGCATCCCCGTGCGATAATTGAAGGTGCCGATCCTCTCATGCTTTCAGACATGACCTAATATTTATCCACAATGTCAGTCCTCCGTGACCGACATTCTCAACAACATAAGCAATATATACTTGTATGGGTGATCAGGAAATAAGACTCAAGAAAATAAATATAAATATATATATATATATATATATATATATATATATATGTGTGTGTGTGTGTGTGTGTTGTGTGTGGTAAAAGAACCAAGATTATTCTGAGTGAAAGATAAAATACGTAACTCATAAATAACATTTCATTGTTCAAGTACACGATTAGCACAATTTTATAATGCCAGTCACATTGTGTGACTGGGACTGAACACCTTTATTTTAGAAGCTGCATAAAATTTTGAAATTCTTCCAGGATATACCGTTTTTAGGGGTAGGAGAAAAATAACTTGGCACGTTTTGCAACAGAGCTTCAGTATAGTCAGAAATTTGTTGCGATGCTGCTACAGCTACTAGATGGGCTGAATAATGTTCACAACAATTAACGAATATTTGTGGATTGTCATTAAGAAGACGAGTTTAAAACGACTCACTGTTGCCTAACATGACACGGGCATTGGCAGAACAAAAGCCTACGACATTTTCTATACTGACAGTTGTATTTGCTAGGCAATTTCTTAACAAATTGTGGAGCCCCTTTACAGTAACTTCATCAATATCAATGGGAACTTAATTAAGAAGTTGGGTTTTGATTTCCTCGTTACGTATATATCTTACTAATATGCAAAGCAGCCGCGTATTACTGTATCTGTACTCTCAACTACACGGATAGAACATTCGTTATCTTTCGGCTCTTAACTTAAATCATTCTTGATTTTTTAAGAGAGAGCATTCTGAAAAATACTAGTACATGCAGTTCGGCGTTGATTAACATTCTTAGCAACTTATGAATCCTTAAAATTCAATTTAGAGATTTTAACAATGTCCTGAACGGACTTGAAACTGAAATTATGGGCGGCAACTAACAAACTAAATCTTATGCCAGCAAATGTAGCACTTTTGTTTTATTTGTCTTTACTGTGTGAAATATCTGTAAAGCAAGAAACGGAAGACTAATATTCTGTTTTACTACACCAAGCTATTATTTTGAAATAGAAAAATGTTCAAAATTGCGAGAATCATTACTATAAGTCATTGAAAAAACGTTATAGTCTCTCTGTTGGTAATTTCGGCGTATTTTAGTGGCGGTAATTTATGTTTTAATTAAGTGAATAATTTAAGTTAAAATGAATTTAATCGTTGTACATTTATTAGTAAAATGTACATAAACTAGTTTACTAATTCCTGAGAAAGTTTTTGCAGTCAATGACATTTGCATTCCTCTTGTTTTTTCTGGCTTTCACTGTGTTACAAAAGATGGCTTCTTTTTGGCCCGAAAACAGCATTACAAGCTCTGCACTTTACTTTTGTACTGTCCTCTTTAGCTGGTTGTAACCATTTCGGGAAAATATCTTCTTGCAACCATTTTTCCGAAAACAACTGTTTCCTCACTTTCTTCACTTCTTTAGACAATTCTCCGCAGTATTCTCATTTTTTCTTAGGGGTGGAATACTCTTTATCACTCATTATTATGGTAACACTTAAAAGTAACCCTAATTCATATAGCACAACACTTGACCTACTGGGCTGTGTAACGTTATAACTTGAAATTAGTCCTGAGGGAAGCGAAAAACCAGAACAGTGATAAACTTCTGGAGTGGGGCAATGTAAATGAAATTATAAAAAGGGGAATTACAGGCCACATACCTCCATCGATTGGTTAAGACAAGGAGGAGTTATGGAGGAAAAATGATTTAAGTAACATGATAACATCATGTGAGCTGTCGGGGAAGTTCCTGTTTGTATGCGAGTTACATATACCATCATCATCTCAGTGCATGAATATGGTGCAATAAATTGACGGACTTTCCGTCAAACTTGACGGCTTTTCTAATTGTATGACGGCTAAAAATGTATTTGACGGAAGACGAACCTTTTAAAGGAAACTATGAGACAATTTTTCTTTTTAGTGATTTTGTTGGTTTTTGTGTTTTTAGTGTGTTGTACTTGAAACAATTGTTATGCGTATTAAGTCTTTTATTTTATGTCCCTGCATACGCCATGATTAGCGATGGTGATTTTTGGCAAATGCAATATAGCGTGAAATGCTCATACAGACTTGTATTCTTGTACTTTCGTTTTTTACGACGTGTATATCACTCTCAATGTGTTTTGAAAATGCCATAAAATGCGAAATTAGGTCAAAATGCTTGAAGTATACTGATAGGTAATATAAATGCAAAATGTACTGCAATTCATGGAAACATTTTCAAATGCAAACATAAAAAGCAGAACGAAAACCTGTTTGTGGATTGTTTGCATAAGTCCATTAAAAGTTTGAGCAGTTGCATGTAAGAAAATACGAAAAACAAACCGTTTTCTTTCCTCTCTCAAGAGATTGGTAAACTTTTCGATCCTGTCACCGCTAGCCAAGAATTGTTAATAGATATGAAAGTTTGAAGTGAAAATAAGATGATCATATCTATTTTAGAATTAATACGGATATGGTTTTTTGCTGGGAGGTATATGCACATTTTTATTCCCAGGTGGTATTATAAACCATGCAGAAAAATAAAGATGTAGACTGTTTGCAATCTATTTGCGATTCTATCTATAGCGTAGATGCTGAAAAATATCCACAAAGTAGAATTAAACTGTAATGACAGGATTACAGGAATGACAGAACCAAATGTTGAAGTATGTTCTATGAATCCATTCAACAGAGTTACGTGTTTATTCACTTGCATGATTTGAGTTAATTCTGTGTGTTTCCTTATTATTAATGTGGTTTTTATGTCATAATTCTGCTTTCTTCTGTGCTTTAGTCTGTATCAATTCTATTTTTCTTTGTTACCTTAACCTGTATTAAGCTAAAAGGAAAAAAACCGCAGTTTAGTTTGCGATCTTAATTTTTCAGTAACGTTATATCAAAACACATTTACTGTTTATCAGTTATAGGTTTTTCTCCAAAAGCTATAAATGCTAAAGTGCAAATGTATAAACACTAAAAAATGCTATATCAAAATACCAAATTTCTTATTTTAAGATCTAAAAATCATTACACCTAAACATGATATATTTACGAATTACTTGTACTGCATCACAACTCTGATTGTGCCACAGTGAGTGTTTCATCATATTACCTAAGATAGATTAGGTTATCGTAGCATAAACTTGCTGACACCCCAGTAATTCCTCATCTGCTGTCTGTATACTGGATATGTTTGTACGTGGGCTTCAAATGTTTTCTGATGGACCAAGGGATGTAGAGGAAGAGAGGGAAGAAATGTCTTCTCGACTGGTCATGCCTGGCTATAGTCAACAGTAAGTGCCGGTATCGTCTCAAAGGTCACATTTACTTCTGTGTATGCTCGTATAATTCAGCGACTGACTCTAAGAGGAAAGAAGGCGAAACCAAATAATTTTCTCTTTATTAGATCTATTCAAGCGAAATAAATGAACATTTTCTTTGCATAATATGTTGTTTAAAAATCAAATGTTGCACTCTTTATGCGGGTGCTACACAAGTTTAAGATTCAGTAATTTTCTTAAGAAACAAGGTTCGCATAATGTATAGCTTGTTTTTAACGTTTGTTGCTAGTAATGAATAATAATAATAATAATAATAATAGTTTCATGATTATCACCAATAGAACGTTCTACGATTACTCAGAAGCAGAGGGTATTTATTACCTTCAATATAATTTCCTTTTGCTTTTTAATTGTCATAGATATTGATCACAACGTTTAGCGCTAAGTGTGTAGTACCATACAGTTGGCACATTCATTTCTGATAATATTCAAGTAATGTTTTAAAACTATGGCAGCAAGAGTAATATTAATGACAAACTGTTGAAGCAGTTTGGGAACAATTAAGTGCAACAGTAAATTTTCTTTAAAATTAGATATATTTTGCGTTTGTTTCCGAAAAACGAATAAAGATGGTTTTATTTGAAACATAATTCCCTTTACACACACTCACAAGAGAAAGGAAGAAGAACCACGCCAGTCGTATAGTGGACGTAGAGTAAAAACACTTATGTAAGTATTGTATCCAAAAGTAGAAAATGTTAATAGATACGAGGAAACAAGGTTTAGCGCAAAATATGCTGTTTCTATATAGCTGTTTTTATTCGGTTAGGATAACACATAAGTTTAATTTTCAAAATAGTGACCCTAAAGTGTTAACGCAGACAGGTTGATATGCTTTTGTTGCAATTGGTTCATTTGAAATCACTCTATTCTGAAAATTAAATTGCTTTCAGGTTACAAATCTGAATATGGCCCCCCAAAAAGGACTTAGGTCCTTTGTATTACGATTCAAGTTCTGAATTCTTAAAATGCTTCTCTTCCCTGGTCTGGAATGGAATGGGATGTGTAACGGAGGGGACTCGACCCCGTTCCAGTGAATGAGGATATTGTGCTTGTGCCCCTCGAGCGGGCGCTCCCGGGAGGGAGGGACGAGGTGAGAGACACCGAGACACCGGGCGACCGGAAGCAGGAGTGACGACATAGCAATAACAAGGTTCCTGAAGCTTCCAGATTGAGACGCCCTGACAGTCGGGCAGGCAAACTCCACCCCACACAGAGGGTCCAACGCCCCCCCCCCAAGAAGCGGTCCGTATACCCTGGCAACCAGCCGAAGACCGAGAGACGGATAAGGTTCCACAGAGAGCATTCTTTTTCTCTGCCACGCCGCACCGGAATACCATCGCCGACACTTCCAACCCTGAAGCAGACCTAACGGGTTAAGAATGAATGAAATGAGGAATGGAACGATATTCAGGGGCTGAGAGAAATCATATCAGCATTCGCCTGACGACCCGGGAAAGCTTTCGAAAAAATACCCGTGGGTCAGATTGGGCGGTCGCCGGGAAGCGAAATAGGATCTCCCGAATGCGAGTCGCACGCGTTACCGCAGCGCAACCTGGACGTAAACGGGAAGATCCGTAGTTCAAATCTCGGCTATGACATTGAATTTTTCAATCTGATTCTATCTTTCCAACCTTGTCCTACACACAGCTTGAGTGAAGGGGTCTTCTTGTTAATTGAGATGAACTGTCATTACAAACGATATTCAGATTTGTATGTGGTGTCTTTGAAACTCCACGCTCTTTACATTACCACGAGAATAAACTGACGTGTTGCATTCACATAACTATCTCTTCTCGCCATTCTACATATACTTTTTTCTAAATCTCATTTCTCTGTCTATTTCTTATAATCCAAACAAACTTACATTTACCCCATCTCTGTGGTGTGGGGGTCTGCCTCACATTCAAGAGATCCCGAGTTCGAATCTCGGTTAATGTGAAATACCTGGGTAAAGTTTTTTCCAGGGTTTCCTCTTATCCTGAGAAGATGAATGTTAGATTCTAATTTCTAGGGACCTCGGGGTCATTTGAGCGTCATTTTAGCCATCTCGTTCATTCACAGTCCGTAATGGCCTACGTGGTTAAATGACTTTAATTAAATACCAAAAGAAGAAGTTCACATTTACACATTTCGTAGTAGTATACCTAGATAAAGCGATAGCCACATTTTTAAAAAGTATATCACTACGCGATTTTTTGAAATTGCATGGTGTTTGTATGACCGCGACAAAAATAAAACGAATAGCGATTTCTCAGTTACAAAAAGTATTCAAACCAATAACAAATAATATCTGGGAAATAGTTAATCTCATAAAATATATGTATAACAAACTGCGTGCTTTAACGGGGCTGCATTTCTTGTGTAGCGATACTTTGTCCAATCTTTTAGAGTTTACCAATTATACAAAAGTCATTCAGAATGAAGAAGTGTTGAGAGGCTCTTCTCAGTAAGTTCAAAATATATATTTCGTTTGTCATTAAAATATTTTAAACAGAGTATTTTAATCAAAATCATTAGAGCCATTTTTAAGAAAATAAATTTCGAAAATTTTTCCATGTAAAGGATTGTTCAGGATGGCGGAGATTTACTTGAAAATCCTTGTCACATTTTTGAAAGATGCTGAACTTATATATCAAGTTTAGTATTTAACCGACTTTTCGCTTTGTATTTATGTTGTTCACAGACACGCAGGCATATGGAGCTTTTGCTATAAAATATGTGTTGCATTCACATGACTTTCCCTACTCACTCTTCTACAAACTATTCTTACAAAGCTTATTTTGCATCTATGTCATGTTGATACCGATAAACCTTCATCACTTATTTTCACAATTCGTTGTAGGTATAACCAGAATATATTAAGCTAAAGCGATAGCCAAATCCCTCAAAGCTGATCGCTATGTGATAGCTTTGGATTGGTTGGCTACGGAAGGGACTCGGCACTGATCCACATATATTGTAGATACGCCACACAAGGGGGCGTCTCCGGGAGGAAGAATGAGGCGAGACAAGACACCGGCCCTCCGGAACTAGGAATGATGGCACAGGAATGGTAGGGTCCCTAGGTTTTCAGATAGAGACTCCCCGTCAGACGGACAGGAAGACCGAGTACCCCACCCAGCACAGAGGGGGTCCAACGCCCCTCAAGGAAGTTAGGATACTCCCGACAGCCAGACGAAAGCCGAGGGACGGAGAAAGTCACAAAAGCATCCTTTTCCCCTGCCACACTGCACCGAAACACCATCGCCAACACTTCCAACCCTGAAAGAGACCAACGGATGAAAGATGAAGGGAAATGAGAATGGAGATGAAATGGGGGTTCAGGAAATTCGGGGATGTGAGAATCCTTTCCAGCATTCACCTGGCGACCCGGGAAAACCCCCCCGAAAGAACCCATGGGTCAGGAAGGTCCGCCAGAGGAATCGAAACCACGACCTCCCGAATGTAAGCCACAGACGTGATAGCTTTGAAATTCTGTTCTCCTTGGAGCTATTTTTGAAAGAATAAAAAATTTCGAAAAATCTTCAATGTAAAGTGTAGTTTGGAGTGGGGGATTTTCTTTAAAATCTCAGTGTCGCATTCTTGGAAGAAGTTGAACTTAAACACTTTGTTCGGTTTTTAACCAACCTTTTGCTTTTGAGTTATGCTGTTCGTAGATACACACACACACACACACACTTGGACCATTTTCTAAAAATAAATTCATTGGATTCAAGGGATCCCAAACGTGATTTCTGGTAAAATTACGACATTCAATTTTTAGGTGGAAAACAGTACTTTCTCTAATTACTGTAGCTACGTAGTAGAGAAAGCAAAAATGCTTACTTTAGATTCAGGGGTCTCAAAACGTGTATTTCCGTTGAATCTCGTTATTAAATTTTTGGGTGGAACGCAATAACTTCTCTACTCATTGTAACTACGTAGTAGAGAAAGTAAAAATGCTTTCTTTGTACCCAGGGAGTCTCAAAACGTGTATATCCGGTGAATGTCGTTATTCAGTTTTTGGGTGGAATACAATACTTGCTCTACTTACTGTAACTACGTAGTAGAGAAAGTAAAAATGCTTTCTTTGGATTCAGGGAGTCTCAAAACGTGCATTTCCGTTGAATCTCATTCAACTTTTGGGTGGAATACAATACTTGCTCTACTTACTGTAACTACGTAGTAGAGAAAGTAAAAAAAAATCTGATATGTTACACTCACATGACTTTCTCTACTCTTGTACAAACTATTTTTACAAACGCTTATTCTCCATCTACTTCATGTTAATCGAGATAAACATTTGCAGACTCTATCTTATTGCTAATTTTCTTGTACATGTAAGGGGAATATATATTTACAAGGGCAGTATCGAAATACAGTAGCCTTTAAGCACATACATATCTCTTAATAGCTGGTTGCTAGGTGCAGCACTATTCCCTTTGCCACAGATTAATACTCTTTGCATATCCAAGACAAAAAATGAATAACCAATTCCCATTTGAGAAAATAAGTATTGAAAAATTTAAGGGAATAACTAGCAATATCTCGAAAATGGTTCACTCAACAACAAAAATGTATATGACATAAAATGTGTATTTTAACGCGATCTACATATTTTGTGTAGTAAAATTTTGTCTATCTCTTATGGTTTACCAGTTTACCAAAAGTCGTTCACAATGAAGAATACTTTTGGAGACATTCCCAGAAAATTCAAGATATACATTTTATTTATCATAAAAATATCTTAAACATATGACATTTTAATCAAAATCGTTAGAGCCATTTTTGAGAAAATTAAAATTTTTGAAAAATGTTCCATATAAAGGGTACTCTGAGGTGGGGGGATTTTGTTGAAAACCTTCGTGTCGCATCTCTGGAAGATACTGAACCTAAATACCAAGTTTGGTGTTTATCCGACTGTTCGTTTCTGAGTTATGCGGTTCACAGACAGACACACAGACAGACAGACAGACACACACACACACGGACATGTTTCCAAAAATGCTTTTTTTTTGATTCAGGGGATCTCAAAATATGTATTTCCGGTGAAATCTCGGTATCGAATTTTTGGGTGGAATACAATACTTCCCCTACTTACTATACGTAGGGAGTCTCAAAACGTGTATATCCGGTGAATGTCGTTATTCAGTTTTCGGGTGGAATACAATACTTTCTCTACCTCCTGTAGCTACGTAGTAAAGTAAAAATGCTTTGTTTGGATTCAGGGGGTCTAAAAACGTGTATATCCGATGAATCTCGTTATTCGATTTTTGGGTGAAATATAATACTTTATCTACTTACTGTAACTACGCAGTAGAGAAAGTAAAAACGCTTTGTTTGGTTTCAGGGAGTCTGAAAATGAATATTTCCGTTCCGAGTAATAATCTCGTTATTAAATGTTTGGTTGGAATACAATACTTACTCTACTTACTGTACCTACGTAGTAGAGAAAGCAAAAATGCTTTCTTTGGATTCAGGAAGTTCAAAACGAGTATTTCCTGTGAATATCATTGAATTTTTGGGTGGAATACAATACTTTTTCTACCTCGTGTAACTACGCAGTAGAGAAAGTAAAAATGGTTCCTTTGGATTCAGGGAGGCCTCAAAACGTGTATTTCCGGTGAATCTCTTTATTGAATTTTTGGGTGGAATACGATACTTTCTCTACCTCCTGTAGCTAGGTAGTAGAGAAGGTAATAATTTTTTCTTTGATTCAGGGGTCTCAAAGCGTGTATTTTCAGAGAATTTCTTTATTGAATTTTTGGATGAAATACAATACTTCCTCTACTTACTGTAACTACGTAGTAGAGAAAGTGAAAACGCTTTCTTTGGATTCATTGGGTCTCAAAACGTGCATTTCCGGTAAATCTCGTTATTGAATTTTTGGGTGGAATACAATACTTTCTCTGCTTACCTACTGTAAGTGCGTAGTAGGGAAAGTAAAAATGCTTTCTTTGGATTCAGTGGGTCTCAAAAGTGTATTGCCGGTGAATCTCGTTTTTTAATTTTTGGGTGGAATACAATTTCCCTACTTATTAGAGGTAAATAGTGGAGACAGTAAAAAGATGAGTTGTGGAATAAATAAGCGGCTGTTTGTCGTTACGGCATCTTGCATGCAACCAAATAGGAAAAGTGTAACTTAGACTGTAACTTTGAATAACTTCTGGCCTAAGTTGTTGTCACGATGCACGGAAAAACCATACTTCATAAGGACATTATTAAAATAAAGAACATATGTTAGTTGATAATGGGTAGAGAAAGCAGTAAATATTGAAAACCAAACCATTTTGTTTTAACACTTGCTTGTTATACAATGATACGATGCCTGTAATTGCTAAAAATTAGTTTGTATACTGCTTATTACGCCGTGTTGTAATGATATTTCTCTTTTCTTGTCACAGTTATTACATTCTTTCAGCCAAGTCTAACGGAAATGTGTTGGAATGGTATTTACTTTAGCCTATTACATCCCTTAACCTTCCTTGTAGAGCAGGTATGAGCTAAGGCACATGGCATAACCTCTCGATAAGACACCCCGCTTGCCCCGCTACCGGTGGAGCGGAAAATATTTGGAGCCGTCTGTACTACTAGACCGGGCGCTTGCGATAAAGTATAAGCAATAACATGAGAGATTCTCCTCAGTAAATTTTATCCTGTAGACTGTGGTTCAGAAGGGTAAATAAAATGAATGTAAATGCAGTATACTGCCTTTTTTTAATTCTCAAAATGTTTCGCTTCACAACATAAAGGGCACCTCCGAAAGATTATGAGTGTATTTATGTTCATTTCCCAGAAGAATGTTTGGTATTTGTTGAAACCACATTTAATGTGAAACAATTTACCTTTGCACTGCTCATAATCTAAACATTTAACATGCAATAAAACAGTATTTTACGAAGCATCTTTAAGCTTTAGTCTTGAAATCGTAGTGTTGCGTTCCGTTGTTTATATTTGTTTGCTTTACAGCAAATGAAAATACAATTGAGGTGTCTAGTTTCAAAATAAGTCTTTTCACATTAGCTAGTTTTAAGAAAAACATTTTATTCAGTAAAAATACAAGCACAGATGTGCACTTTGCCATTGTTGCGTTTCTTACATGTATATGTACTAACTGTAATTCGATTTTGAATTCTTATGGTTATATAAATTTTTGTTTATTAATTTAAAATTTGGAGATAACTCACTTTGATAGCAACAGGTAGTGAAAGCAATGCTTTCAGACGTGTGTGTCTCCATTTTCTCCACTAGGCTCGCAGAATGGATGGAGGCTCTTGGAGGCTGATGGAGGCTCTTCATCTTCTATTTCCTTAGAGACTCCAGTGTGTTCTTGTAGAACACTAGGCTCTCGGTTTTCTTCCAGTCATCACCGAAGTGTTTAATTAACAGCTTATCAACGTCTAGCAGCATTTCCTTCTTAACTGTAGCACTCCCTCCTGGAATTGTATTTGGATTTAACACTCAGATGCTTTTTCCCACTTTTAAGACACTTTTAGGCATGGATAAGGAATCGGTTTTATAAAACTGTTCACCTGTTACTAACACAACACCATGGCAATGTGTGATAAAAGTCCTCTTCGCCAAGTTGGATTTAAAATGCCACTGTGCTGGTAATTTTAACACATCTGCCACATTAGTTTTCCAGTCATGAACCCATAATCTGCTCCTAGATTGAAAACCTTTCCAAATGTGAAGAAAACTTCATTTTATGCATTTGGATTTGATTATAGGCATCTTCTTTATCTGTGATTCAACGTTGCCAAAAACTCTGTCTGGCCACGCACAGCCACGCACGCACACACACACACACCAACGTACACACATGCACTTACACACATGCTCATACACACAAAGAAACACACACCCATACACGCGCACACACTCTCGTACATAAACACATACATACACCAGTGCACTTATACACACACATGCACATACACACACACCCATACACGTGCACACGCTCACGTACATACATACACCAGTGCACTTATACACACACATGCACATACACACACCCATACAAGCGCACACACTCACGTACATACATACATACACCAGTGCACTTATACACACACATGCACATACACACACACACCCATACACGCGCACACACTTACGTACATACGTACACACAACAGTGCACTTACACACTCGCACACTCACGCACACACATGCCTACACACACGCATAGACATATACACCAGTGCACGCATGCATGTGCACGCACGTATGTGCATGCACACACACATACACACACGATAGCATTGGAAATTATTGCCTTTACAGAATTAAAACATCTTTGTCTCATTTCACTGTAACCTAGAAAAATGTAATTCTTTCAGGATACCACATTCACATGACTTTCATCCCAACGCATTTTTATACATTGTGTAAAGACATTATGGAGGTCTTCAGAGAGAGCGAGAGCGAGCGAGAGGAATTGAAGCAAGTAGGGATAGAAGTGCTGAGAGCCTCTGCGCATGCGCAGCAAGAGATGATGTCACTGGTATAATAATCACGTGATGTGTATACATACCCCCACCATGATGATGTGCTGGCATCGCCTGGAGGGGTTTAGATCCCTATATAAACAGATATACGCGCATGCTAGAAACATTGTGAGCTAATTAATTCTACATTTAAATTTTAAAGAGTTTTAAAAACCAACGCGAGGTGTTTTTAATTTAAGAAGAGGTGCGGGCCATCTACACGCACAGCACACATCAGCACGAAACAATGCAAGGTGAGTGAGTTTTTACATAACTATACAAAATCACTGTTGGCTTCTACAATACATTTAATTTTGTTTAAACGATGTGGTACATGAAAGACGATCCGTTGCAAGAGGGTCATATTTTTAATCAGAACTTACACTCGCATGGATTTCTCTACACAATCATTCTCAATTAACATTCATCGATTTTCTCTTCTCATTCTGTGTTTCACTATACATTCACACGATTTTCCCTACTCATTTTTGTTTCTCTGCAGGTTCATATTCCATTAACTTTCACACGATTTTCTCTACTCATCTGTTTCTCTAAAGGTTCATCTTCCATGAGCATTGATACGATTTTCTCCGCTCATTCTTTGTTTCTCTACACCTTGACCATTTTCTCCATTCATTCTTTGTTTCTCTATGCATTCATAAGCATACTTACGAATCCTTTGGTGATGTAGCACAACAAACACTATAGTTCTAATATAAAGAAATGCATAACTTGTCCTTCAACTTGAATAATGCAGTGAAAATAACAATTCATATCAATGTCTGTTACAGATTGTTCAGCAGATAGACTTAACAAGATGGCTGAAGAGCGTAGTTTCCTACCGACACGGCGAGTTCAAGATCTCGAAATAGGTCTTAAATATGAGATAAAGTGTTTAAAGAGAGCTCAAACAAGATACGGTGCCAGGATCATATCTTCGCTGGAGGATTGTCAAGTGTTCTTGCCTGAGGGCTATAATTCGTTAACCGATCAAGAGCTTACAGAAATACCTGGAAAATTACAACTTGAAAATAACGGTATGGTAGAGATGGGGAAATTTAAGACACGTAAATCGTGTTTTATATCTACAGAGAAGGTATGTAGAAATGTCAAACTTAAGTATTGAATGTTCTCCTATTTTACCATGAGAAAAAATACTTAAATAAAACAGCTGAATCTTTGATATCACATATAAAGTTACAAATGATGCATGCTATAGAATTTTACAAAAAATTTACAAAATCACATTATCATGTTTTGAATGCAGATATATCTATCGCATTGAACTAACGCCTGATATCCTAATGTTTATACAAATCTTGTATGTCTCATTTCCCTGTAACCTAACAAAATGTAAATTCTTTTCAGGTTACCTTTACTTCCAAAAGCATGTTTTCTAAGACTTTCATTGTGTAATGTTTCAGACGGTGCATTAAGGGGAAGAACAAGAGGAACAGCTTTGCAGACATGCAAAGGGGGCTGACGCTATTGGAGGATAGAATAAGCAACATCGAGACACCCAAGTCTGTAAGAAGCGGGTGCCGAGACGTCTACATCTCTAGTAGACACAATGTTAGTATCTTCCAGTGCTTATAGTGAAAAACACAGAAAATTTGTATACATGACAATTCAATATTGTGAGATAATTCGAGAGAGTCTGCCTACATTCAAAGCATTCCTCCAATCGAGAAAGTGTCCGAGAGTGGAATATTGTGAAAATATTGTTTTTTCGTATAATACTGTTGCTTATATGCAAGAGACCGAAATAAAGTTTTTTAATACTATTTAAATGATTGTGAAATACTTTTAAATAGCGGTGAAATTTTCACGCTAAAAGACTTGAATCGTTTATAGATTACCATTTAGGTAACCTAGATGTTGTAAGTGTAATGCCATATGCTGGAACGAGGAGTTGGAGGAGGAAAGTGATGGAAATGCAAGATAAATAATAACAAAAAAAGAATGAAAGAATGCTTTTATATAGTGTTTTTATTCGTTAAAAATCCTTACATTCCTAATGAAAAAATAAAATCCTTAAAATGATATGTTTAAAATATAAGCTGCATCATATGGGTCAGAGGCTTGTATATAAATACCTTATCATGAATTATTAAACAATACAATGAGGTCTGTACAGAGATATTTGCACTAGCTTGAATTTCTATTCTGATGTTGACAGCAGCATTTACAACTTCCTCTGGTTGATGTGAGCAATCTATAACAAATACAGGAGCAAATTTAAGTAATCATTTCTCTTCAATAAAGGATATTTCTCTTTTTCATAAGAGCTTGAGTACATATGCAATGATGCAAATCTCGAGTTTCCAAAGTCTAAGTTCATGTCATGATAGGGATAACGTTCACTATTAAGATAAGGTCACAAATTAGTTATGTTACAATGTTAAAAAAAGGGACAGTCTTTAGATGCATTACTCGATCTTAAAGTCTGAGCACCCAAAATGACAAATCTCGGCTTCTCCATTTTTGATGTGGTGGCGACATTCCGGGTGAATGATTTAGTTTGCGACACAGCATGAGTATGCAGATCCGTGGTCCTAAATGGGAGATACAGTGCCTTGTCCGTCTTGACAATTTTGCGAATTTCAACCTTTTCAGCACCAGAAAGTCGAATCACAGGCATTCTTCACTAGATTGGTACAAGTTTAACGCTTGCATTCTCTTCACCCTGAGGCGTATAATGCAGTTTTTTTAGAGTCCTTGGATCGAATCAGCACCAACACCGACTGTCTATTGTGTATAAGCTTTGCAGTAGTAGCTGCTCCATTAGATTTAGTAATACTTCCATTGATGTACAGATAACTTCATCTAGGTAAAGTATATAAATGCTCAGCTTGACAAGGGATTCTAATCTCCTCATTAGCGTCCAGAGCTGATGTATTATACGGCAAAAACACATGTTCCTCTTCTTTAGCAATCTCGTCGTCGAATCTTGGTATCACGGTAACACTGGTGATATCCATGATTATAGGATTCTAAAGCCCAATGCCTGAAGAAACTTTTGATTAAATGACGTTAACACACTGGTTGTCAATGGCAGAGCATGGAGTGGGCGTCGAAACAAGTCGTTATTATATCCTCGAAGCCTCTGATTTCTTCTTCTAAAATCTATGGGCATTATGCTTGTTTCCTTGTTTCTAAAGTCAATGATATTGCTGCCATGCTCTCCTATACGAAGCCTGATTTTCTCTATGAAGTGGATGTTTATGAATAGCAGGTAAATTGGATTTGATGATTCTTGTGAAATGCGATATCCAAGCGTAACAGATAGGAAAACTCATAGATCGAGTGTCCACTTTTACTATAGGGGGAAGGAGACTGATGCAATACTGCGCTAGATTTGTACGATGCTCAACTTAAATATATTCACCAGGAAATCAGATTCAGCTAGTTGATTAGCTGGAATAACTTTGTCGCTGAAGCCCCAGAACGTTCATAAAGAACAATCATTGAAAAAAATCAACAGTGAAAGGACATTTAATTTCAGGTTTCATGAAATTATTATTAATTGGTCTAATAAAGAAGACATTCTCATCCATCCCTAGCTTATCTCTGATGTATTCATAAATATCAGTAATATCATAAGTTGCATCAGGTATATCAATGACCTTAATTTCATCACTGTGTATGTAATGAAATTGATATTACTGTGATCAATATTGGGAATGGAATAAAAGATTTAAAAATTCAATAGAGCAACCTAATAATGGCCCTTTGTGTCTGTCTGAAGATGAGGTTTCAGACATGAAGTAACAGCACATTCGTTGACACTGACAGCGATAGTATAACTCATTGTGATGGAAATTGCAATCACAAGTGACCGCAGATGACTGAACTGAAACTCTGAAACCTCTTAGTGTTACACAGCACCTTAATGCCTATGAGGGATCGTTCTAACTCTTTCGCTGTTTTCAAGGTTCCGCAGATGCTAATCACGGTATAAAACCACCCAGCTTTAACTTCTGAATAATCTCGCTAATCGCATCAGAAAAGTCATTTTATCTGGTGTAGGGAACATCATTAGCAACCTTAGCAAGTCTACCAAGTCATTAGGATCGGTGTAGCGGTATAGCATCTCCTCAATATTCGCTTTGGATATATCTTCTAATCTTGATAAGTTGATACTAGCAAGCTTGCTTTCATTGGTGTGTTTATTCTGAGTTTACTCATTGAAAGAAACTGCTCTTATTGATTCTTCCATGGTAGCTTTTGATGTTATTCAGGATCACTTGAATTGGCTCCAAGTATGGTACATTTTGAATCCCGCTCTTCGGAACTTGAAGATATTTCAGGATCGCGTTTGGGGGTTGTAGTCATTACACAGCTGATCATCTCTTTACACCATCTTCTCCTATGTTGCTTGAGTCTTGAAATAGTTCTGCTTTTTAAAGTTCTATTGCATATGCAGCACTTAACAAAACGATTCCTTCTCCCTTGGGAAACATATGAAAAATCAAGACACTCGTAAATTGACTGTAATTCAGCATCTTTATGATTATTCATGCTCAAGCAGTATATATCAACTAGTCAATGTATACTATAGATGTTGAATTCGTATACGACAACAGGAGACTGAACTATTATTCGGCATTTACATATTTATATATGACCTCAGGCTTTGATGCATATAAACAGTCATATCCAGATTAGACCAAGCGAAATATTTTAGTATTCACACATTAATGTTGTAAATTTGTTAATTATAACTATTTCATTAAGTACACGCAGATTCAAGTAGCATGAAATAGATTCATTGGGGTAAGAGTAGAACTTTGCTTGATAGTTATCACTGAGAATGTGCAAGCTGAGTGAGATACGGGTCTACTTAGTTTCAGTCTGAAGCTCATGCATCCTAGTTTTAGTGAAAATGGTGTACATATCTGAGAGCTTTTAGCGAGAGCGGGCTAGCTTTTTAGAGTGGGTCACCTTTTTGCGTGAGTGGGTCACCTTTTTCCGTGAGTGGGTCACCTTTTTGCATCAGCGGGTCACCCTTTTGCGTGAGTGGGTCACGTTTTTTCCATGAGTGGATCAGCTTTTTTCCGTGAGAGGGTCACCTCTTTACGTGAAAGAGTCAGCCTATTGCGTGAGTCGGTCACCTTTTTGAGTGAGTGGGTCACCTTTTTGCGTGAGTGGGTCACTTTTTGCGGAAGTGAGTCAGCTTTTTGCATGAGTGGGTCACCTTTTTCCGTGAGTGGGTCACGTTTTTGAGTGAGTGGGTCACTTTTTTGCGTGAGTGGGTCACCTTATTGTGTTAGTGGGTCACCTTTTTCCGTGAGTGGGTCACTTTCTGCCAGAGTGGGTCACATTTTTCCGTGAGTGGGTCAGCTTTTTCCGTGAATGACTCACCTTTTTGCGTGAGTGGGTCACCTTTTTGCGTGAGTGGATCACCTTTTTTCAGTGGGTGGGTCACCTTTGTACGTGAGTCGATCAGCTTTTTGCGTGAGTGGGTCACCTTTTAGCATGAGTGGGTCACCTTTTTTCCGTGAGCGGGTCGCCTTTTTGCGTGAGTGTGTCACCTTTTTGCGTGTGAGGGTCACCTTTATGCGTGAGTGGGTCGCCTTTTGGCGTGAGTGGGTCACCTTTTTCCGTGAGTCGGTCACCTTTTTGTGTGAGTGGGTCACCTTTTTGCGTGAGTGGGTCACCTTTCTACGTGAGTGGGTCACCTTTTTGCGGGTGTGGGTCACCATTTTACGTGGGTGGGTCACCTTTTTGCGTGAGTGAGTCACCTTTTTGCGTGAGTGGGTCACCTTTTTGCGGGTGTGGGCCACCGTTTTACGTGGGTGGGTCACCTTGTTGCGTGAGTGAGTCACCTTTTTGCGTGAGTAGGTCACCTTTTTAGCGTGTGTGGGTTACCTTTTTGCGTGTGCGTGTTACGTGTTGGAGATGTCTAGAATTAGCGTTCTAACATTGACAGGAAACAGGTTTCCATGAACTTCGCGTCTAAAGTCGCTTTCAAAGTCTACCACCTGAAAAGGCAGCGAGCAATCTTGCTTCACAAGCTCTAACTTTACAGCTAAAATAAAATAAACCACCCTTAATGTATATATGCTAATGAAAGTAAGCAATGACAAAGTATAAAAGAAGTATGCAGGAATAAAATCAATTAGTATACCATGAGAGCTAGGGGGGTTAAGGTCGCAAGAGGTTCCGGTTTAATTAACTGTCTCATTAACCTGCTACCATTTGAAGCGCATTTGCCTGGTAACGGATACTGCAGACCTGGGACAAAGCTAGAAAGTAGATTAAAGAGAGGAGACACTGGAGTCAACCCGTTAGACGAAGCATGCAAACGTCACGACATTGCCGACACTCAGCATAAGGACTCTGCTTCGAGAGACATTTCCGACAAGATCTTGGCTGAAAAGGCGTGGAAAAGAGTGCAATCATCTGATACTACATTGGGTGAAAAGTTGGCAGCGTGACTAGTAACAACAATTATGAAGGGGAAGGTAGCTGTTGGCGCCAGATCCAGGATGAAGAAACGAGGATTTCTACCTCTCATACAAATTATTGCAGCTCTAGGTGCTGCCGCCGGAGGTGCAGCACAAATCGCCTCAGCAGTAACTAGGAAAAAGGCAGCTGCTAAACCGCTCGCCGAAATGATGAGGCAAAAGAGGGAAATTGGGGGACAGGTATCTGTTGGCGGTGGCTCCAAAAACAAGAAACGAGGAGGACTTTTACCTCTCATACCAATTATTGCAGCCCTAGGTGCCGCCCTTGGATGTGCATCACAAATTGCTACAGCCGTAAATAAGAAAAAAACTGCAGATAAACAACTTGCCGAAATGATGAGACATAACAGAGAAATTGAAGCAAAAGGGAGAGGTTTACGAGTGAAGAAGAATAAAGCGACGAACACCAAAACGAAGAAGAGGCAGAGCTAGAAAGGGAATTCAAAAAACTCTGGCAGAGGCCTATACTTGTCCCGGGAAAAGCATTGAGTAGCATAGATCCCTACTTGTATGTCCAATGTTAAAGATTCCTCATTTTAGGCTGTACTGCTCCTTATTAGATCAATTAATAATAATAATGCCATGAAACCTTAAATTAAATGTCATTTCAGTGTTGATTTTGTTTAGTGATTGTACTATAGGAACGTTCTGGGGCTTCAGCGACAACGTTATTCCAGCTAATCAACTGGCTGAATCTGATTTCCTGGTGAATATATTTAAGTTGAGCATCGTACAAATCTAGCGCAGTATTGCATCAGTCTCCTTCCCCCTATAGTAAAAGTGGACACTCGATCTATGAGTTTTCCCATCTGTTACGCTTGGATATCGCATTTCACAAGAATCATCAAATCCAATTTACCTGCTATTCATAAACATCCACTTCATAGAGAAAATCAGGCTTCGTATAGTAGAGCATGGCAGCAATATCATTGACTTTAGAAACAAGGAAACAAGCATAATGCTCATAGATTTTAGAAGAAGAAATCAGAGGCTTCGATGATATAATAACGACTTGTTTCGACGCCCACTCCATGCTCTGCCATTGACAACCAGTGTGTTAACGTCATTTAATCAAAGGTTTCTTCAGGCATTGGGCTTTAGAATCCTATAATCATGGATATCACCAGTGTTACCGTGATACCAAGATTCGACGACGAGATTGCTAAAGAAGAGGAACATGTGTTTTTGCCGTATAATACATCAGCTCTGGACGCTAATGAAGAGATTAGAATCCCTTGTCAAGCTGTGCATTTATATACTTTACCTAGATGAAGTTATCTGTACATCAATGGAAGTATTACTAAACCTAATGGAGCAGCTACTACTGCAAAGCTTATATACAATAGACAGTCGGTGTTATTGCTGATTCGATCCAAGGACTCTAAAAAAACTGCATTATACGCCTCAGGGTGAAGAGAATGCAAGCGTTAAACTTGCACCAATCGAGTGGAGAATGCCTGTGATTCGACTTTCTGGTGATGAAAAGGATGAAATTCGCAAGATTGTCAAGACGGACAAGGCGCTGTATCTCCCATTTAGGACCATGGATCTGCATACTCATGCTGTGTCGCAAACTAAATCATTCACCCGGAATGTCGCCACCACATCAAAAATGGAGAAGCCGAGATTTGTCATTTTGGGTGCTCAGACTTTAAGATCGAGTAATGCATCTAAAGACTGTCCCTTTTTTAACATTGTAACATAACTAATTTGTGACCTTATCTTAATAGTGAACGTTATCCCTATCATGACATGAACTTAGACTTTGGAAACTCGAGATTTGCATCATTGCATATGTACTCAAGCTCTTATGAAAAAGAGAAATATCCTTTATTGAAGAGAAATGATTACTTAAATTTGCTCCTGTACTTGTTATAGATTGCCCACATCAACCAGAGGAAGTTGTAAATGCTGCTGTCAACATCAGAATAGAAATTCAAGCTAGTGCAAATATCTCTGTACAGACCTCATTGTATTGTTTATTAATTCATGATAAAGTATTTATATACAAGCCTGACCCATGTGATGCAGCTTATATTTTAAACATATCATTTTAAGGAATTTATTTTTTCATTAGGAATGTAAGGATTTTTAACGAATAAAACACTATATAAAAGCATACTTTCATTCTTTTTTATTATTATTTATCTTGCATTTCCATCACTTTCCTCCTCCAACTCCTCGTTTCAGCATATGGCATTATACTTGCAACAGTTAGGTTACCTAAATGGTAATCTATAAACGATTCAAGTCTTTTTAACCTGCAAATTTTATCGCTATTTAAAAGTATTTCACAATCATTTAAATTAGTTTTGAAAAATTTTATTTCGAACTCTTGCATATAAGCAATAATATTATAAGAGAAAACAATATTTTCACATTATTCCACACGCGGACACTTTCTCGATTGGAGGAATGCTTTGAATGTAGGAAGACTCTCTCGAATTATCTGCCAGTCTTGGATTGTCATGTATGCAAATTTGCCTGTGTTTTTCACTATAAGCACTGGAAGATCGTAGAAGAATCCTACTTTAACGTTGTGCTCTTTCGAGATGTAGACGTCTCGGCACCCGCTTCTTACCGGCATGTTTCTCGGGGTTCTCGATGTTGCTTATTCTATTCTTCAATAGCGTCAGCCGCCTTTGCATGTCTGCAAAACTTTTCAACTTGTTCTTCTCCTTATTGCACAGTCTGAAACATTGCACAATGAAATTCTTACAAAACATGCTTTTGGAAGTAAAGGTAACCTGAAAAGAATTTACATTTTGTTAGGTTACAGGGAAATGAAACATACAAGATTTGTATAAACATTAGGATATCATGCGTTATTTCGATGCGATAGAAATAATCTGCATTCAAAACATGTGATTTTGTGAATTTTTTATAAAATTCTATAACATGCATATCTTGTATCTTTTTATGTAATATCAATGAGTCAGCTGTTTTGTTTATGAATTTTTTCATTGCAAAATAGGAGAGCATTCAATACTTAAGTTTGACATTTCTACATACCTTCCCTGCAGATATAAAAGACAATTTCACGTCTTAAATTTTCCCATCTCTGCCATACCCTTGTATTCAAGTTGTAATTTTCCAGGTATTTCTGTAAGCTCTTAATCGGTAAACGAAGTATAGCGTTCAGGCAAGAATACTTGACAATCCTCCAGCGAAGATACGCTCCTTGTACGGTATCTTGTTTGAGCTCTCTTTAAGGACTTTATCTCATATTTTGAGACCTTGAACTCGCCGAGTCGGTAGGAAACTACGCTCTTCAGTCATATTGTTAAGTCTATCTGCTAAACAATCTGTAACAGACATAGATATGAATTATTATTTTCACGGCGTTATTCAAGTTGAAGGACATTTTATGCATACTTTATATTAGAACTATAGCGTGTGTTGTGCTACATCACCAAAGGATTCGTAAGTATGCTTAGGAATGCGTAGAGAAACAAAGAATGAGTGGAGAAAACGGTATCATGGTGTAGAGAAACAAAGAATGAGCGGAGAAAATCGTATCAAAGTGTACAGAAACAATGAATGAGTAGAGAAAATCGTATCAATGTGTAGAGAAACAAAGAATGAGTATAGAAAATCGTGTGATGCACATGGAAGATGAACCTGTAGAGAAGCAAATAATGAGTAGAGAAAATCGTGTGAATGTTAATGGAAGATGAACCTGCAGAGAAACAAAAATGAGTAGAGAAAATCGTGTGAATGTATAGTGAAACACAGAATAAGAGTTGAAAATCGTATGAATGTTAATTGAGAATGATTGTATAGAGAAATCCATGTGAGTGTAAGTTCAGATTAAAAAATATGACTCTCTTGCGACGGATCGTCTTTCATGTACCGCATCGTTTAAACAAAATTAAATGTATTGTAAAAGTCAACAGTGATTTTGTATTGTTATGTAAAAACTCACTCACCTTGCATTGTTTCGTGATGATGTGTGCTGTACGTGTAGATGACCCGCACCTCTTCTTAAATTAAAAACACCTCGCGTTGGTTTTTAAAGCTCTTTAAAATTTAAATGTAGAATTAATCAGCTCACAATGTTTCTAGCATGCGCGGATATCTGTTTATATAGGGATCTAAACCCCTCCAGGCGATGCCAGCACATCATCGTGGTGGGGGTATGTATACACATCACATGATTATTACACCAATGACATCATCTCTTGCTGAGCATGCGCAGAGGCTCTCAGCACTTCTATCCCTACTTGCTTCAATTCCTCTCGCTCGCTCTCGCTCTCTCTGAGTACCCTCAGAATTTATTTACACAATATATAAAAATTAGTTGGGATGAAAGTCATGTGAATGTGGTATCCTGAAAGAATTACATTTTTCTAGGTTACAGTGAAATGAGACAAAGATTTTTGAATTCTGTAAAGGCAATAATTTCCAATGCTATCGTGTGTGTATGTGTGTGTGCATGCACATACGTGCGTGCACATGCATGCGTGCACTGGTGTGTGTGTATGCATGTGTGTGAGTGCGTGAGTGTGCGAGTGAGTAAGTGCACTGGTGTATGTATGTACGTGAGTGTGTGCGCGTGTATGGGTGTTTGTGTATGAGCATGTGTGTAAGTGCATATGTGTACGTGGGTGTGTGTGTGCGCGTGGCTGTGCGAGTGTGTAAGTGCACTGGTGTATGTAGGTGTTTACGTTTGTATACGTATGAGGTGTGTGAATGCGTTTGTGTAATGGCTCTGTGCATGTGTACATATGAATGCATGGATGTATGCATGCCAAGAAGCACGATAGAGATAGAAAAACAAGTAAAAAAGAAGTAAAATAAAAAAAGTTGTTTCTAGGCATCGGGACATCTATGTATACACCAGGGTTTAATATAAATAATCATATTTGTTAAATACATTTTAATCTGTCCGTGCATGCTTCAATAATTTAATAGTTATTAAGCATTAGAGTTTGCAGTGTAAGATTCGAACTATGACCTCTGGGTACCTAAGAATACCGCGCGTTAAAACTCATAATGATATATAAAAAAATAAATTATATTTGTTAAATACTTTTTAATCTGCCTGTGCGTGCCTCCATAATTTAATATTTATTAAGCATTAGAGTTTCCGGGTAAGATTCGAACTAGAAGCTCTGTGCACCTAAGGATATCCTACAGTAATCAGGGTAATGATATAAAAATTAAATTATATTTGTTAAATACATTTTAATCTGACCGCACATCCTCTCATAGTTTAATATTTTTTAAGCATTAGATTTTCGCACGGTAAGAATCGAACTAGGGCCCTCTGAACACCCTTTCGTTAATCAGGTTAATGATCTAATATTATCAAATCATCAATTTCTCTTTAGCAATTAAAACATTAAACTTTTTGATTGCAGTAAGAATCGAACACCGATCTATAGATATCTAAGTATACGCATGGGTTTAATTTAGGTAATGAAATATATTAAGCACGCTTTTTTGATATCGCTGCTTGAAAAGAGTCTGCTGCATAAACAGAGATCTTGTATAACTATGTTCGGGTATATCCGTAGGACTTCGTGAAGACTCTCAGAGAGAAGTAGCCTTCGGTAGTGAGGGCGGCATGATGGCGGGCTCGAGCGGTGGTAGAATTTTTTATGGTCTAGCAGGTAAACTGACCTCTCTGTCTTTCACACGGACAAACAAAGACAGGACTAGCTATAAAGCCTCCACGAGTTTCTTTTGTTATATGGCTGTGGAAGCGGGATGCTAGTTCTAGTTCTAGTTTGAGAAGGGGTGGGTTTTATGCCCAAGCACTGCGACCTTAAGATCTATTGCGCATCCCCCCTTTCATCAGTTAAGTAGTCTGTTGCTCGATATGCACTTAACCAGACTGCTAACAGAGGCTTTCGATAGTTCATCTATCTTTGGAAAGTGACTGCCAAAAATACTTGCTCTTTGACTCGCAAGAGCAGGGCAATCACATAGTAGATGAGTAACAGTCTCATCTCCTTCTAGACATCTACTACAGATAGGGTTGTTAAACAGTCCCATTCTGTATAGATTAAACTTTAGGGCACAGTGTCCTGTAATGAATCCTGTTGCCCATGCAAGTCTTCTACTAAGACCGCGCAAGTATTTTGCCCGGCTGTTATCCAGGTCTGTAATGAACAACTTGGAATGTCTGCAACCCTCAATGGAGTTCCAGTAGTTCTTGTGTTCTGCTTGAGCCCAGCACTTAATAGCCTGTTTCACTGGTCTGTAGGACACTCCAAGTACAGGTTCCGGACCAAAGAATGGGATTTCACTGCCAATCTTGGCTGCTTCATCTGCTTTCTCATTGCCTGGTATACCTATATGTCCTGGCACCCACATAAGTTGAACCTTATTGTGTTCAGCCAGTGCCATTAAGGATTCCCGGCATTCTGAGACGAGCTTTGATTTTATTGATGGTGATTCAAGTGCTTTAAGAGCAGCTTGACTGTCTGAGAGGATAAGAACACTTCTATTCTTATATCTCCTTTTAATGCTTTCCATAACACTGGCTAGGATTGCATAAACCTCAGCCTGGAAAACTGTAGCTAAGGTACCAAGACTATAAGAAATCTTGGTACCATTACCGTAAAGCCCAGCCCCCGTTCCCGATTTGGTTCTAGAACCATCAGTATACCAGACTTTGCCTTTGTTATTATGAGGTTTTACCAGTCTTTCCCATTCACTCCGCTGTGGATAGGATACCGTAAATTTCAAATCAAACTTGAATCTTGTTTCAAGAATGTCAGTCCCCATGTTGAGTATCTGTTGCACATTCTTATCCCAAGGAAGCTTGAGATGATTAATATGTCCAGTGTTAGACACTTTGGTTTGGCGACAAATACGGTGATACGCGATCATGGCTTCTGCCTTCATCCATAAGTGGAGAGGTGTGAGCCCAATCAGCATCTCCATAGCCGCAGTTGGAGTAGTTTTGAAGGCTCCCATAATTGAAATGCAGAAGGTCCTCTGTAATTTACAGAGTTCCTTTCTGCACACCTTTAAATTAACTCTAGGCCACCACATCAGTGCGGCATAAGAGAATATAGGTCTCACCATGGCAGTGTATATCCAATACACTATGCTAGGTTTCAGACCCCATGTCTTGCCAAGCATACCTCTACATGTCCAAAAGACTCTGTAGGCTTTGGTAATACATAATTCCATATGATGTTTCCAAGTTAATTTCTTGTCTAAAACAAGCCCAAGATATTTAACTTGTGTTGAATAGGGCACTACTTCACGAAAGAGAGAGAGTCTGGTTAAATCAGGCCCCCTTCTCCTGGTGAAGGGTACCACTACTGTTTTGCTTGGATTAACAGTTAGATTATTCATCTTGCACCAAGCTTCCACTTTCTCAAGCGCCATTTGTAGCACTTGAGAAACTGTGTGAGGAAAGTTCCCTCTTATGATTATTGCAATGTCATCTGCAAAACCAATTGTGAAGTAACCATCACTATTGAGTGCGCAAAGAAGTGTGTCCACTACAAGGTTCCATGGCAGGGGTGATAAAACACCCCCCTGCGGGCAGCCCCTCTCCGTGGACTCATCCAGCGTCTTCCCACATAGATTCATGGTTATCTTCCTATTTTGTAAGACAAAACGTATCCACTCACAAAGAAGTGAAGGTACATCGTGTCCATAGAGAGCGTTCGTCACGACATCACAAGATGTCGTGTCAAACGCACCTTCAATATCAAGAAAAGCACCAATGGCTATTTCTCTGGTATTAAGCGCCTTTTCAATAGTCGAGACCACTTGATGAAGTGCTGCTTCCGTTGATTTCCCTGTTTGATAGGCAAATTGGTACTTGTTTAATGGATGTTCCATTAAAACGTAATCCCTAATGTGCCTATCCACTAACCTCTCCAAAGTTTTAAGCATAAAAGAGGAGAGACCTATAGGGCGATAAGCCTTAGCCTGGGCGTAACTAGGACGCCCTGGTTTAGGTATAAACACCACCTTTGTTTGTCTCCAAGCCATGGGTATATATCCATAGGCTAGACAAACTCTAAAAATACCACAAAGTAGGGATTGAACTGAATCAATACCATATTTTAGAAATGCAGGGATGATTAAATCTGGGCCTGCCGATCTATATGGTCCGAACGACTTGACAGCCCATCGTATTTTAGTCACATTGACTACGCTCCTGATTAGGTTCCAATTCTCTCTGTCCAAAGAAAGATGGTCCAGATTTGGTTGTCCCTTCACAGAATTGCTGTCATTGTATACCTTAAAGTCTGGAAAGTGAGCCCTCGCAAGTTGCAGGAGCGTCTCAGAACCAGACTGTGTGTACGTGCCATCAGGCAGTTTAATAGTGCTCACAATTTTTTTAACACCCTTTGCCATATGTTTCATGAATCTTGCACTGCTGGGAACATTCTCCATCCCCTGGCAGTACTCCCTCCACGAAATCCTTTTGGCTTTACGTATTTCTTTGTTATAATTGGTGAGGGCTTGTCTATATGAATCCCAATCACCAGTTCTTTTTGCAAGTCTAAATAATTTCCTTGCTTTCTTCCTAAGTTTGCTTAACTCTTTAGTCCACCAAGGCACAAGCCTTGGCGAGTAAGCTACCTTAGGCTGACAATTTTGATAATAGGATAGGAGAATTGACCGTTGTATTTCATCAACGGCAAACTCCACATCCAATATCGAACGAATGTTCCTTGAGATACCCGATGTCAATGCTGATAGGTCTCGTCTATATCCGTCCCAGTCAGTTTTCCTCGGATGTCTGTAAATCACTGGTAGAGTGACTTGTGCTCTAATATTGAAGCATATGCATCTATGTTCAGAGAGAGTGATCTCCGATGATACACGCCAACTTGAAATTAGGTTCTCAATAATATTAGTCCCTATCGTTATGTCAATGACTTCCTCCCTTCGCAAAGTTACAAAGGTTGGTTCATTACCTCGATTTAGAATATTAAGGTTTGTACTCACCAAGTGCTCCATTAACTTTTCTCCTCTGTGATTGATATCAGTGCTCCCCCACAGTGTGTGGTGTGCATTGGCATCAACCCCCAGGATTAACTCCTTTCCATTCTCTCCGCAGTGGGTCACAAGGTCCCTCACCGCTATCGATGGTGGATCAGAGTCTTCGTAAGGGAGGTAGACAGAAGAGAGTATTAAAACTCTTCTCTCTCCTGCCTCCTCCACTATTGTTTGGATTGTAGTTATATCCCTGGAACAGTGCTCAGTAAGAAGCAATGCGTTTATCCAATTCTTAGCATAAATACATGATCTTGGATTATTATTACTAGGTCTATATATAGTGCCCTTAGTACAACTGATCCCTCTAATTGAACCTCTGAAGAGCCAAGGTTCCTTTATGAGAGCAATATCAACATTGTCTTCAACAAGTCTCTTACTTAGAATGGCTGAAGCTGCCTTACAGTGCTGCAAGTTAATTTGAACTATTTTCATAATTGCATTAACCCACAACACTTACCTTAAGCAGTACCCGATGCGGATCCTCCAGAGTCCCCTATCATCGTCTCCGGACTGTCTCTGCCATCGCTGCCTGCCTTCTTCGCTTTGTCTGCTACTGCCTTCCCCTCCGGGTCAGACAGGATCTTAAAAAGGGCCCTGTCTACCCCGGTATAGGCCGACATGCCAAGCTCCTTTATCTTCTTAGCAGACTCTTGGTACACCATTAGGATTAGGTTTTGACCAGAGGAGTCTGCCTGCTTATCAATGATTTTCCAGTGCTCTATATTCAGCTCCTAGTTTAATCTTTGAATGCGTCTTAGCAGCACCTTAGGATCATCAGTTGTAATGTCCCGAGTCTTAAGGGCCACCTTGACTGGCTTAGGTAGATCTTTTGGATCTACTACTTTGAGAACTAATCTCTCCTTGATTTTAGCTCCCTAAATATGTTTTTGGAGCCAGCTGCATGACTGCCCATCATCACAATAATATATCAGAGCCTCATCCTGTAGAGAAAAGGACCTGAGTTTAGGTAGAGATTCACTGGTTGGCGCCTCATCTATCTTCCTCAGAATCTCAGCCTGAATGGGTCGAATGTCCTGCCCAATCAGCTTTCTCTCAGGATAGGACTCTTCCACAATTGCCATCTTGAAAGCGGCCAAAGCTTCCCTGTAAGTGACACCAGGTTCAGTGCCCCTAGGCCTCTTAACAGGTTTGGCTTTATCCGAAGGAGGAGTATCCACACTTGTCCTGGTTCTTTTAGAAGTCCCTGGATCAGTACGGACCTCCACTCCTTTACTCTGTGAGTTTACATTACCTGTGCCCTCACTCATTTTCTTAGCTTTTTTATTCTTCTTCTGGCTGCCCCTGATAACTTCTTAGTGTCCAGGTGCATTCTATTGATTCCAGATGCTGTTGCACCCATTTTTTATCTAGTGACAGATTTCTCTCTGCTGGAGAGTCTCTGTCACTTGACGTTTCTTTGCCAGGTGAGAGATTTCTCTCAACTGGAGAGTCTCTCTCACCCGCCTTGGTGATATTTATTTTATTTTGGTCCATATTGGTCCCACGAGTACCAGGGAAATAAAAGTCACCCAATACAGAGCCCCGTATATATTGGGAAGGCTAATTACTTCAGGGTGTCGCCTGGTGCCCTGAAGAGATCGTTCACGACACTGCATTTTTTACCACCGCAGTGTCATTCATCCCTCGGCACGATGCATTCCCACCTTGGATTGGGTGGACCAGAGTCCCTGGAAGGTCCTGCAGCTGGGAGACCCTCAAGGCTCTCCAACTGGGAGACCCTTTGGGTTGGATTTTCTGTTGAGCCACTTCTTAGTCTGGTACCTCATTACGAACCTCTCTGGCATGAGTACCTCTACCAACACAGCTTAGTAAATCACTGGTACACGGAAGCCTCCCCACCAACCACAAGGTCCTGTGGCTCCTAGGGGAGGAAGCGGGATGCTACACGAGTGGTCTTTCTAAACAAGCCTTGCTCTGGACAATAGAAAGGGACACAATAGCATCTGCCCCTTTGTTAGCTCCGTCAAGTCTGTTCTATTGTTCTTTTGCACGTGTTCGTCAAACAATGCGACTGCGAGGTGGCATTCCTAAAAGTACACACTCAGTGAATTCAATAGAGCTGGGACAATAGCGTCTGATCCTTTGTTTAAAATACTCCAGCATACTCTATTGTTCATTTTGACAGGTGATGGATAACCTTTTGTTCTTTTGCACGTGCTCGTCAAACAATGCGACTGGGAGGGGGTTGTTTCAGTGTAGAAGTGCACACGTGTTGCTGCTATGGAGTGGGTAGAATAACGTCTCCGCCTTTGTTACAGAAGATAATTTATTATTCTATTGTTCGTTTTGACAGTTGATTGACAGCCTTAATTGCTTACCTGTCAAGCTTCCATTATACTCAAGAACATTTATGACCCTCAGCTGCAAGCAAAAGGTACCATAGGGGTGGGGGGAGAGGGTGGGTTTGGGGGACCTCATTTGCATATGAATACACATGCCTGCATATTAAGTGGGCGAGAAACCCTAAATCTATACTACTAACCTTCAATCACTTATTTGCCACATGACCCCAGTTGTATGCCCTTGGCTGCTCTACCACCAAGTTTTCTAATAATTCCAGCGCTTTTTTGGTATCATTTTTGTAAGCTCTAGCTCAATTCGTCCTTCTAATGTCTTACTAACCTCCGAGTTTATTTCCTTTCTGAAGTAGTCCCCCTCTCCTCCTTCCACTTAAAGGGATTATATATCTTTAGTTTTACCGCTTCTTCTGATTTTATTTCTTGATCAGATATTCTTATATCTAAAAATAGTGGGAAGTGGCCACTGCTGACTATCTCATTCCCGATCCTCATTTCCAACCTTTCTTCTCTCCCTTCACTCACCAATATGTAATCTACAACAATTGGCCATTCACATTTGCGAATATAAGTTCTCCCTCTTTGTTTCCCTCCACTGAACCGTTGCATATTTGTAGATTATGTCTCTCACAGAATTCTAACTTCTTCCCTTTGTTGTTTATGACACAGTCTCTACTAACCCTTTCCCTAACTTCTGCCTTTCCCCCTTCTAATTATTCTCCTGCTCCTCCTTGTCTGCCGCTCTCTTCGCCAATTCTACCGCTCAGGTCTCCCATCATAATAAACTCAGTGTCTGCATCTTTGTTTCTAAAGAGATACACATATTTATCCAACACATTGTACAAATTATTGTTGTGAAAATGCGAAGATACTGGCGGATTTTAAACTACCCCATTAATTGCTTTCGACACTTCTCCAATTCTTTGCCTGAATAATATCCATATAAAATTTTAGATTTACTTTCCTCACCTGTAAACAACTTTGGTTTCAATTCTGCTTTTGAAAATATTCCTAGACCTCCCGATCCTCTACTCCTGTTGCTTTTTCTTATTGATATTTCCTTATTATACACATAGCCTTTCACTTCAATTTTGTCTCTTTCTTCTAACCACGTCTTTGAACTGTTATTATATCCACCTCTTTCATGATTCTCTGCATTTCCCCAATTATCACTTTCTCATTTAAACCCTCCACATTCCTGAGCATAATTTTCACAACTAAACCCTATTTGTCTATATGTTTCTCTTATGTACTTAATTTCTCCGATAAAGCTCTTTGCCTTGTTACCCTCGGTGATGGCACTTCCCTTGCGGGTTCCTGCACCCCTCTTCCTTGTAGAATACTACATTGATCTCCTGAAATTACTTTTAAGTTTTCTCTCCGTACCAACTCGCCTGCTTTTTTCGCTTGTCATAAGCCTAATCCCCCCTGCTGCCACTGTACTTTCTTCCTCTTACTCTCCCTTCTTTCAATACACACGTCACTACTTCACTCTGTTGCTTATTGCCTCTCCTTCCTTCTGACGTCATCGGCTTCTACCTCCGTACTTATTCCTCTCCTCTGCCAGCTGATGTTCCTTCGTCTTCCCCTCTCTCCTTTTCCCTTTCCCCCTGCTGAATATCGTCGGTATGTCTTCCTCGTTGCCTCGATCAAACATTTGCTGTCTCATCTCATTTCGTCCATCAACCTCGTAATTTCGCTGATTCTGTACTCTGCCCTGTTCATTGACACTCACGTTTAGGACCCATCTCTCTCCTTCGATGTACAATTGTAAACCTTTCACAAATGCGTTTTTTTCTTGAGCTATTTTTGTATTAATTCCCTTTTCATACCTTTTTCCTCCTTACTATAGTTTTGCTCGATGAAAATCCTGATTACTTTTAATATCCTTGCGTTTCTTAACGTCCTCCATTTGATATCCATTGCCGTAAATTTTATCAAAATTGGCCGTTGTTCTCTGCCTCTTCTTCCTAGTCAGAACGCGTTTTGTATTTCCCATTCTTGTAGTTTTATTTCTAGTCTTCCTTCTATAATTTCTCTTACAATTTCCGCGGGCCGTTTCGTATAATCTTCCCTTACTCCGTAGAAAATGCAGTTTTTCTTCCTCTACTGTCTCTCGTGTCTCCTCTTTATGTTGTATACTCTTGTTTTGCATTCGCCTAACTAGACGTCTGTTCATTTTATCTGTTCTCTTATCGTCTCCTCTTTGTGCCTTGTGTTCTTCTCCATTTCGTTACCATTTCCTTCACGTTTTCCCTAGTAAACTTTCCAACATTTCTTTTATGTGCTCCATTTCGACCGGTTCTGGCTTTGTTTCTACTCCTGCTATAATCAACAATATCATAATGATAATCACTGCCGCTATTCCCATCACTTATCTTACCTCGCCTTTTTTCTTTATCTTCATCCTTCCAAAACTTCCCATTCTCGCTCTGTGCGTTCGTAATTCGATCCACATTTCTAGCGCTCAACCGCGCTACGCGGACCGTTTGCTCTCTCTCGGTGCCTACATCAGTCCAAGGATATACAAAATTATTTACTAGAGTGTATGTTGCATGTGTGTAATGAGTAAATTAATGCTGAAATAGCTAAGGCTGCTGTGATACCAGATGAATCTTCTGGTATATTTTCTAAATTTCAGTTAGTTGTAGTATTTGTTATTTATTATATACTGGAGAGCCTGTTGGAAGATTTTGGACATTTTTAAATCCACCTGGTAACGATGCTTCCTCCTTAGCAGTTTGCTTTATAAATGTTCTCACCGATGTTGTCCAAAAACAAAAAGTAATAGCTCAAAGTAATGACGGTGCTAGTGTCATGCACGGCCAACATGCAGGAGTCTAAGCAATTGTAGGAGAAGACTGTCATTTCGCGTATTATGTGCATTGTTTTGCACACCAACTGAACTTAATCCTTGTCTAAGCTGCAAGTCAATATAAACAAGTAATACTGTTTTTCAGCACTATTACAGAGGTACTGATATTCATCTTCCATTCACCCCAAAGAATGGCTATTCTAGATGCAATTTTGAAACGAACAGTCCCTCAGGAATCAGCCATAAGATAGAACTTTAAATCAAGAACAGTTTTTATAGTTCATGAGAATTAAGAGGGCATTCTAGAATGTCTCCAACAAATAGAGGATACCAGCAACCAGACGTCAACTGTGAATCAAGCATATGGTCTAAGGTTGAAACTGCAACGCCAACATTTTCCTATACGTTAAAAGTATTTTATAAAATAATGCCCCACCTGGATATCTTGTACAACCAATTACCAAAGCGCACCATTGATCCCGTCTCAATGAAGCAAGCAATAGCATGATTCGAAAATAAAGTTTTGAAAATTAGAGACAACGTTGATAATATCGCAATCGAGAAAGAACCAAATGTACACGTAGTAAAACGAAGATGCTAGGACATGTATATATCAAGGAATGTAGCAGCAAAGGAACTATGTGCACGATTATTATTCAGCAGATTATTATTTGTAGCAGGCAAAGGTTGCAATTCACCAGACACTTATTGGCCTCTAATTTACTTGATCAGCACTTCTTCCCTTCACTGAAAAATAAATTTCCTGAAAAATGCTTTCCGTTATTGTGCAATCCTATCCATTTTTAATAAAGCTAAGTTAAAAACAGAACTACAGATCACTTATTCTGGAAATTATTTTTAAGAAATGATAAGTGCAATAGCCCTTCTGAAGTTTTAATTAAAAGTAACCTGCAAGAAACCTTTGGTGATGTCATGAAGTTATGGAAATTATTAGCTACTAGCCCAGTGACAACGTGTGAAGCAGAGAGTTGTTTCTCCGCCTTTGTCGTGGATCAAAACGGTTCTTAGAAGCGCCATGGATGAAGACAGGCTGTCTTCTCTTGCTATGCTATCTAGTGAAAAGAAAATTATCCACAGGCTTCCAGATTTCAACGAGAGAGTGATAGATTCGCCACGAAAAAGGAAAGGAGGATGGGATTTCTCTATAAGTATACCTTTACATGAGATTCAACCCTATGAACGTCGTCAGGATTTTTTGAAGGTAATTTTAGAACTGCAGGAATATTTGAAATAGTCTAGAAAATCAAACTATTCGGAAAGGTAAATAGCGCAATGCAGTAAAAGTAGTGAACCCTCTGTCACTTTAGGTACCAGCCACCACTGCATGTATGTCAACGGACATGTGAAAAAACTGAATTTTTATTAAATACGCCATAGCCCTTGAGTGATTTGTCCATTGATTCTGATATTTCTGATCAAACATTCTCCCTGATGTGATTTTTGTAATTATCACATTTGAGATCATAAAACCAGAATATTGCCCTACTATTTCAACTAAGAAGGTGTCTTCTGCACTAATTAATGAATTTTCTTCATACACGCGCCAGCGCTTTGCGTGTTTACTGCTCTTCGGACCAGTTTAGTCAAAATGTCGCGCCAGGCAGCGGCGTGAATATGAAAACTCTTCTGCGCATGCTGAAGACATCGCGCCTCTACGTCACACCAACATCACAATACTAAAGGTATGATTCCTTAGAGGCTTCAGGCGTCTGAGCGCAGCTACGGCAACGAACGCTACACCTGACGACTATAACATTTCTTAGGGACCGCGATGATTAGGAGCTCCTCGCGGCAATGCTTCCGTAGATCGCATGGGGAAATGTGTAGTTCCTCGCAAAATGTCAACAATGGACGCTCTTTTAAAGGTAAATGATCTTATTTTGTTGTTGCTAACAGATAAAAATGTTAAAAAGAAGGAAAATAATCCACTGTTTACGACAAGAACGCTTGAAAACCGTATTAATAGTGTGACGCGCCAACCTGATGTTTAATCAATTAGTGAGAATATTTAAATAATAGATTAAATACGATTTCAATGCATATATTTCTCTTAAAGCTTTCATATGCTTGCAAAACGGAGAATTCTAAGTTACATTACGGATAGTGTGGTTTATCATTTCCGGTGTTAAACCCAATCCTACATCATCCTTCTGCAAAGAATGATGTGTCTTGCTGAACGATGATCACTTACATCAGCCGTGACATTTAATATGATTGGTACATTAAAAATCATCCGATGGGTGTTAACCTCCATATATGGATTGCCTACAAAACAATTGTTGGATCCCTCTAAGAAGGAATGAATCTTATTTAAGAGATAGTAACGTCCGGCTTGTTGTCTGTCTGGGCTCCGCTCTCTCCGTTCTGTCTGAGCCGACGCTTGTGCGGCTCGAGTCTTAGCGTGTGACTCTGTAGGGTTGAAGATTGATAATCTTAGAGGAAGATGTCCTGTTCAAAATAGGTTACCTTTCAGCTAGACATCAAAATATCAGGTTGGGTCGCCACTTTGGAATCCAGAGGTAAGGAATCATGTTATTTATAGATAATAATATTCACGGGCTATTGGTTGAGCATTATTTGTAATCCTCATAAAATGAATAAAATGTAAGCCAAGTGAGTGCGCTCGCCTCTTTATTGCTACCCCTCCCCGTCGTACTCACCCCTAGAAAGGGGGTGGTGTGACAACAATGTGACATCTGATTAATAATGAACAGAAATTTAGGAAATTTTTCCGACTGAATGTGAATAACTTTAGTTACTTCTTAAGCACGATCGAAGTAGAGGTGGAGATGAGGTCATACTATAGAGTTAGGAAACCAATAACGCCTGCTGAAAAACTTGCAGGAACTTTGAGGTGGGTTACAAACTATTGTGAAAAATTTAAGCTATAGAATTAAAGCTTTACTTATTGCATAGACGTAAATAATTAGGGCGATTATGTTTACTTTTAAAATAACGCATTTTCTTAATTATTTCGCAAGGTATTACTTATTATTTAAATATTCGTAAACAATGGGCTATGAACACTGTTTTAAACATTCATAAAAACAGAATTATTAAATCGGATGAACAGAACAATCCTTAATACAAATATAAATACCCAAGTAAGTAGATGATGTAAAACCTAGTTTAAGTTGCATATAATTCATTATCCTCTGTAATTAGTCCCTCCTCATGAGCGGCGAACATAGAAGATACCCCAGGGTTTTCTTTGGGAAGGACGATTGGAAACGGGGTTGTATGACCGCATTTCTAATTCGAAATCTATACTTAATATTTTTATCTTGACTTCAGTAATTAGAGGAGGTTCAATTTTTTTTCTGGTAAGTTCATACTAAACCAAATCCACATATTTATTAAGTGCATCCTTTTCATGGCTTCCTGAATTTGTTGCATCGTTAACAACTCTCTATAAGCAGCTCTTTTCTCTCACCGCTTAAAAATATTTTCTTGTAGCTGATTTTCGTCCCACTAGCTCGTGATGCTTATGACAGAGATGAGACTTCTTGCTGAGAAGAGCAAGTTGCACGGGGAATTTCTTCGTCAGCAACAAGGGTACAGTTTTCTGTTTCTAGATTTTCCTGTATTATCTGGGAAGCTTTCGCAACCATACTGACATCACTGGCATCATGAGATTCCGTCTCGGTTAAGGGCACATTGCAGTGCTGTCAAAACGTTTGTACCTATATAACTTACGGTTTATTTTAATTTATTTATTACTCTTTTATTTACTTACGTTGTACTGTATGTGTTATTGCTATTTATTACCAAGATAGGGTTCTGGAAGGACTGATTAAAAAAGAATACCTTCGTACCGTAACACTGCATTTTCCGTGCTCTGTATGGCTATTCAAGTAATTCGGTTTTATATCCTTTCCTCTTAGTACAACACGTGTTAGCACGTAAACACGTGCAACAAAAATCGTCAAATCTCCTCATTATCAAGAGATTACAATGTATTTAAATTCTCTATCTAAAGACAGCTTTGAGATGTACATATGAAAAGCTTGAGAAACAAGGTTAAATAGTAGAGAGTGTGCTTTTTTAGTGTTAAAACATTTTACAATTCTAAAATCAAATCCCATTTGCATAATTCATCAAGGAGACTTGAGACTCTCTCAAGGTCGAACACTACGTGTTTGCATAAATTCGCGGCAACGTGTTTTATAAAGAAGGGAAGAAACTCATTATTTAAGAAAGCTGGCTTATTTTCCGCATTATTCCCTGAAAATGCCGTAATATTCAAAAGTATGCGCACTTTATTCTGAATTTCAAACGCAAAACATACAATAAAATAGCTTTTTGCGTAATATATATTGATTACATAAAATGTCGGATTTGTCTATTAAATGCCAGTTTGCCTTAGTTATATGAAACAGTATTAATATATACAAGTAAGGCAAACTTACATTTAATAGACAAAACTGGCATTAATGTATGCAATGAACGTCTGTGATGTGTCTACCCTACAACTGTTTTTAAAAATCAGGATGTATTTTAGGAAATGAGATTGTGTCAAATCATATTCACAGCCATAATGCCAAACCTGTTTGGTACAACCACAAGTATCATGCATTATTTGTAATACGTTATACTCAGCGGACGTATGAAAACTTGGACGCTTTATTAAATACGCTGTATCCCTTGATGCCATGGTAGCTCTGCTAGCAGTGCTGTCAGTAAGAAACATAAGAAAGTCGTTAAGCTTCTCACACTCAGTTGCCAGTCTGGAATCGCTGCCAATTCAGCTGTAGAGACACTAATTATGCTGGCATCTCTGCATGGTAGCAGCGCTGCCAATAGATTATATGCTTGTAAGTATGGTATCACATTCAGGTACCAGCTGCGATACCAGTAACTCAGTACGCACGTCTCACTTCTATTTTGATTTTTTTGTGTATTTCTTACTACAAAATGGAACAATTTGACACAGAAACGTTCATTGTAGAAATACAGAATAGACCAGCGTTATGTTACTCATCATCTGATGACTACTATAACCGCCAATTGAAGCAGAAATGCTGGGAAGTAGTGAAAGTATTTGAAGAAGCGAACCTGGCAATTGCACAGAAAAAGGAACTTGGTAAGTCTGGAATACATTTATTTGGTTCCAAAATAATGAAATACATGTGAGCACACTTGTTATCAGCAGCAATAACAATATACAGTAAAGAATAGTAAAATTTGTCTCCTGAATAAGGAGTTACGAGCTAGGATATAATTATTTTGCCAGGGAAGTGGATCATCTTTACAAAAATATCTGGAAAAATGATCTCTGTTTGAAGGAGCTGATCCTACCCCCTCATATTGCACTTATGTTACTATGCGTTATGTCCTCAAAACCTTTCACAGTAAAGTATGTATTCTATATTGTGGCGTGTATGCGTGTGCATTGTCGCGTCGAACACATTATTGCTTTGTAGTAACGACATTGTTGGGTCTAATTATTTCGGCTGGGATTAGAATTTCGTCGACGCGGCATCTCTCCCCAACTCCCGGACAGAGGTGGAGAGAGGGGGAAATAATCGTTACTAGTTCTATTGTGTGGTACGTAGCGTGGGTTAGTATTTCCAAGTCTGGTGTGTGGCATGGAAGCGTGTGTGAATGTGACCTCGTGTGTGTAACATCTCCCTCCAATGTCTTTCTTTTAATATTTTGTGAACAATGCAAAGGCACCAAGTTTAATATTCAATAAACCACAGGTAATGTAATTAATGTGAAATTATGTGTATTTTGTTATAATTATCCCACGTCTGCTGTAAAATGTGCAGATAAGATCCTGGTCCTCTCATTGCCTCTGCAGTTACGTTCCCCAATGTTTTTGCCGGAGTATCTAAATTTAGTATCTAGCTGCAAAACCTTTTGGTCTTACCCCGGTATATAACAATATTCACACTGAAATCCTTCTCTTTCACGTACAAAATTATGCAAAAAAACAGGGAGCTTTTACAATGCCTATTGCAAAATGTGTATTTACATTTAACAGTCATTGAAATGTTCTCCATTTATTCGAGAGAATGCCAAAAGCACACTCTACACATCGTCGAGTTCTTGACAACATGTAGCTGAATATTTTCTTTTCGTTATTTAGACTGTTCCCTCCATATGGACGCATCAAATGCTCATGTATTCAAAAAGCCTCATCCCTTACTAACACGTATGGTGAACACATTGATGGGTTTTTTTTTGACAGTGGTGAAGAGTCAGGTAAGTTATAAGAATTTCGGATGAGGCTTTTGGAAAATTCAGCGTCTCTGAAAACCACGGAATCACAGCTTTTTGCATAAGCACTAACATCTACGAATAGAAATTTATAGTTAGCGTTGCAAACAGCAAGCAACGCTATAGAGAAAAAGTGTTTGTAATTGAAGAATAATGATCCCGATCCAGTAGGCTTGATGATCCTGAAATCCTTTCCGTCGACTGCCCCAATACAGTGAAGGAAATTGGCAATGTTCTCGAAGCCGGTTGCAATGTTTTCCCATTCTTCTTTTGTACTTGGCAGTTTTAAGCACATAATACGTAGTTTTGTCCGAAGTACCACAGGAAATTAACAAACGTTATTGTTGAATATCCCAGCCGATAACTATAATGGAAATCTTGAAGTGAAGATACGCTTGCAAGATATCTAAAGCGAAAAACAGTAAAATATACAAGTATATGCGTGTTTATATAGAAAAATGAAAATATAACTTGTTAGACAATATTTATGGCTTTTAACATGGAACGTTGAAATGGATACCCACTCGATATAAATATTTTAGGATTCTGCCTAACCTAAAGCGGGGAAAGGAACCATCAATACCTATACATCCACGCATTTTTATGTTTATTTATTCACTATGTATTTCCTTTAAAGTAATGTTAGTGAAAACCCGATAAAGAGAATTTGCTCGCATTATTATATAAATGTCAGCTGTGAAATTCTTAGTTAATATATTATTTACTTTCTTTATTTCAGGATTGACACTACAAAAAAGTGGAAAAATCTGAGAGATTTCTTTGCGCGAAAGTTACAGCGTCAAAAAAACATTAAATCACGATCTGCCAGTGGAGCAAGAAAAAGTCAATACATCTTCTTCAAGCAACTGCAGTTACTTCAAACGCTGTCAGCAGTTAGGCCATTCGAGGAGAAAGAGTAACGTGAGTTGGATGACCCTTGTGCAGAAACTACGGATGCAGATGGATCCCTCAGATCACAAGTGCCAAAATATGTAAACAACAGAAAACGGAAATGAAGATCCATCGATTGCCATAGTAAACACAATTGCAGACAGGTAAGTGCGTCAGAGGGAAGTAGAAGAAATGAAGGCAGGATGTTTTTACTATCCCTTCTTTAGACGCTGAAACACATTCCCAGAGAAAAGAAGATGTTCGTTTAAATAAAAATAATGAGCATACTTGAGGTACACAGCCAACATCACAGCCACGAAGGTAATTCGCAACCCCATGGAGACCTGGGACAGCGTAGGGAAAGAAACGCTATGCTCGGTCGCTCTGCATTTTCTCAGCCTTCTCAGTCCCCATTCTAGTTTGCGCGAGAGGGTTATGTACGCACTGGATAATTTTCTGGAACAGAAGGAGTGCTTAAGTAAATCTCCCGCTGTTTTGTCGCATAATTCAACAAAAGCCTCATTTAATTCGGATTATTCAGAGAAGATGGAACTATATAATCAAATCAATATCCTTTTGTCATCTAGTTTATATTAATGTTATATAAGGAATACTACTATTTTAAAAATGTAGTATTTACTAACGTTTAGGTTTGTACGATTTCTGCATATGTAGCTCTTCCTGCAACACTTCCACCGGAGCACCAAACTGGTAGTTTTTTTATTTGCACCTAATTTACAGCCACTTCATAGGAAAGGTGGATAATAATTAAAAAGGCTTACCTTAAAGTGACGAACAATTTTTGTTCTGGAGTTATAGCATCTCTGAGGACTGCATTTCTTCTTTCTAAATCAGCTCTTCACAGGTCCAGCAATTCATAAAATGACGTTACTGACATTCTTACGTAATTGAAAAACTTTTCTTCGTATTTTCTTAAATCACTATATAATCGAACAAACAAGCCATGTATGCTACGATTAGCAATCACCAACGAACGGATGTACTCACAATCTTCCCTTTTTCAGTTTGCTTTTCTTGAGCGTCGGTAACGAATACAAGCGATGAGTATTAGCTCTTCCACTTCCATGCTGAGACTGCTTCGTAAGCTTGCATCTCGGTTGGCATCTTGGACGGCAAACCTACAGCGCAGCCAGCAAAGTGAGTCTTGTGTGGCACTTACTACTGCCAATCCGAAAAGGTGGCTCCCGCGTTGAAAGAATACGGTGGTGAGAAGAGAAACTAAGATCATAGATGCGAGGGGATAAGGCAGGGGGGGGGGGAAGAGTTACAGTTTCATCCTAGTACGTCTTATAAAATGGAAAAATGCTCTATAGATAGGAATGGAAAATGGAAAAGCAAAGAAGGAAATTGAAACGGGCCAACAGTGTAAATCTGGTATAATGTAGCCAGAAATACGGATGCAGCGGTTGAATGTAAAGGACAAGCAAAATAGACGTGATTTAGGTTCCCATACTGACCGCAGTCTAATCTCGGAGAAGCTTGCAGATTAATCCGGCAAAGATAGGCTGGTGTCAAAACCACATTGAAAAGGGCGTGAAAATAATAAGAGTAGGCAATCTTGGGTACACGCGGTAAATATGAAAGAAAGTGGAATAACTAGTTCAGAGTGGCCGCATGCGGTGTTTTCCGTAGACGGTCGCATCTTAATATGTCCAGGGAGGTGGTCTGGAGGTGTTAGGTCATGTGTGATCGTGTCAGATGCCGTCGCCGTTCTTGTGGCGTGATCGACCATCTCATTTCCGAGTATTCCAACATGGTTGGAAATTCCAAATAAAATGAGAAAGCGAACTAGGCAGGAGGTATAACACATTTAGAATAATAATTTCGTAGATCTGACGATGAATATGGCGATATGGGCGATTAAGGGCCGATAAAAGGCTAAGTGGGCTAAGGCAGTCTATAAAAATAAAATCCGGTTTCAGAGATAGTCGTTGTACAAACATCAAAGCCTTATAAATGGCAATCGCCTCCGCCGTATATAGGCGTAGAATCGTATATGCGCCATGTATAGTTTTTTCGAATGGTCCACCCGCGCTGACGTCATGAAGTGAGCTAGGAAAGTCGTCGTGGCATCTCAATGTGATAGGAGCCTGCCCAGCTTAGCTGTTCTGTGCTTTAGAGTTATCAACCGTAGCGGAGTTGCGCTATACGTGGCGAAATTTGAGCCTTCGGGAGACAGTGTCCAAAAACGAAAAGTGGGGAAATTTAGCGATTTTTGTCAATTTTTAATTAGGAAAATAAATGTATGATTATTACTAAGATAAACATGTAAAAAGTTTCAATTATATTCTATAAAATTAATTTGGTCATTTTAAGTATTACTAATTATAAATAATGAGTGATAAAAGGTACTCCGCCCCAAAGAAAAAAAAAGTAATTCCTCGGAGAATTGAAAGATAAGAAAGTGAGAAAAGGTTGTCTTTTGGTAAGTGTTTGAAAGATGATAGTTTTTCGAAATGGTTGCAACCAGTTACAAAAGATGGTGCAGAAAAAAAAGGTGCTGAGCATCTTTTGAAACGCTGTAATCGCCAGAAACACACGAGGAATCTAAAAACTACTGACAGCAGAAACATTTCTCAGGTAATTAATTAGTAAATCAATTTATTTACATTTTTCTTAGAAATGTACAATGATTATATTCAGGTATTTTAACTTAATAATTCACTTAATCAAAAGATACCATCAATAAAATGAGCTAAAATTCCCAACAGAGACATTATGAGTATTTTTCTGACATACTAACCAAAACCATATAATGTGGTATGTTTGTGGCGGAATTTTGTTCAACCTGTAGCGAGATTCAATGTTTTTGATTGGTTACTCTGAATCATCGTGATAAACAAGGGCTTGGAGACGGAACACCCGAAGTTGCCCGATGAAGTTGAGCGAATGCCGAAAATGGACGACAGCGAACGTTCTTGGGGACATTCCGGTGCAAGGTAAGTGCGGAAGGGAAGGTAGTCCATTTGGCATGTTTTGCTCCCATTGGCTGCGGTGAAATACGTAATGTGGAGGCCGAGCGCGCTTTTCGACTGGCAATTGAAAACGAATACGTAAAGCCATGCATTTCAAAGGAGGAATTTGTACATACATAGCGTAAATTGGTGCTTATAAAGTACTCAACTATAACATGAACAATAGCATATATTGAAAAAGCCATTTTCAGTTAAAATGAATATGTTATCTTTGTCAACCTTTACACTGATACAAGTAACTTAGCTGTCACAACAAATATTTTGGGTACTGCTAAGATAAACTGAAATAACCTGTTTTGTAATACGAATTTGAATTACATTTAGAAGAGTTCATTCATGCTGTTCTAGGAGATTTGGATGTTAGTCTCTGGCGATTTTTCGGGAATTTTGTTCCTCTATAACAGCAATTTTCATTTTCGCTACCACGTACATATTAGGTAGAGAAAACATTGCTTCCATCTAAAACTTCGATACCGAGATTTCACGAAAACACGTGTTTTGAGACTCCCTGAATCCAAAAAGGTGTTTTTAGAAAAGGTCCGTGTAAGTTTAAGGTCTGTGAACAGCATAATTAAAAAATGAAAAGTTGGATAAATACCAAACTTGGAGGTATCTAAGTTCAGTACCTTCCGAAGATGCGACACAAAGATTTTCAAGAAAATCCCCCACCCAAACTACCCTTTACATGGAAGAATTTTCCAAATTTTTTATTTTCTGAAAAATGGCTCTAACGATTCTGATTGAAATGCCACTGTATTGAAGATATTTACATGAAAAATAAAATGTTTATTTTGAATTTTCTGGGAATAGCTTGTGAAGTCCTCTTCATTTGAAAGGAATGTTGTATAATCTTGTGTAACTTGGTAAACGTTAAGCAACAGAGGAAAATGCGCCAGAATAAAACTGTAGATCTCTTTAAAACACACACTTTATTTCAAATGACTCTTTTATAACACCATAATTTCCGAGATATCCGTTAATAATGGTTCGAATTGATCAATACTTAGCCATTCTTTTAAAGTTTGGTCATTTTCAGTTGGTTCTTGCGATGTCATGGAAAGGGTGTGGAATTTTAAGATCAGGGTACGTTCGTAAACATTTGACTATCGTTGTTCCCTTGTATTGCAGCTATTTCTGCAAAGGTTTATCTCGATTAAAATGAAGTGGATAGGAAAATAAACTTTCGTAAGAATAATTTGTATATCCACTAATAAGCGATAGAGGGTAGAGAAAGTCATTGAATGTAACAAAGAGATTTTTAAGTCACGTTCATAGTCTGTGCGAAAATGTACTGAGTACACTCGAGCATTATCGGGCTTGAATTTATCACTCTGTTTACACCTGTCTTAGTATCAACTCTAGAAAACCTGTGGTACATAACTTCAAACTTTTTGTTCCTATATTAGATCACTGTGCTATAGCACAATTTAATTTGTTTCTTTAAAAGTTGCTCATTTTGAAATTGAATTCTATTTATGGACACTTTAACTGCTATGGTTCTTAGCGTCCCACTCTATATTGGGTGTGAAAGATCGGACATTTTGCTCAGAGGCCTCTTTATCAGGCTTGAGATTCTTTTACGTGCCGTAAATCTACGACACGGGACCACCGGCTTTTTCCCCTCCGAAGAAAACCATGCTGACGATTTTTACGCCTGAAAAATCCATCGCCCTCCGCCGGGTTTGATCCCTGGACCTCGGGAACTAGAGAACACACAAACATACACACCGTACTTTACAAGATACCACTAGATTTGCACTTCAGCTTGCAACTAAAACCAATTGGTACACAATCAATGTTTTTTGTGAGCGTGATCCAGAAACAGTATTGTTTTGTGGTGGGTGTATCTTTATGCACCTGTGTCAGATTAAATTCACAGTCGCAGTTTCACATTAACTTCTCAGAAATAAAAACAGCGTATGCATTTTATACGCTGATAGAGAAAGGGAGAATTGTTTTGTAGTGGGTGCATGTTTATGCACCTGTGAACAAATACATTGTACTGGTTCATGCAATACAATTGCGTCAGATTCAATTCACTGTCACAGTTAACATTACTTTAAAATATAGGAACTTGCTATCTTTATTGGTTAAGCATGTAACACAAGCTATTATTTGAAGGGTTATTTGATTCCTTTTACAGCACTTGTAGAATTTTAAATTATATTTTAAGATATAAACACAAATACTTGTTTTCACTGTATATATTTAAATTTTTTCATTAAAAACAACTAACGTTGTGACTTTCGATACATAACCTGTCTTCTATCTTTTCAGGTCATGTTCCAGTTTTATTCATGGAATGAACGTTATTTGCTACTCAATATTAAGGTATCACTAGGAACTCCTATATTTACACAATTGCTCGTTGATACGAAAATTGAGCTTTATTTATATATTTTGGACATTGCAATTTTATCAGGTGGCTTCGATGTTGGTTTCAAGCCTCAGCATGGGAGAAGTCGCACTATTCGCTTTCTGTTTGTATACATGAGGAAGACACTTCGGACGGATATCGGTCATCTCCGTAAAGCTCGGGAACGTCCATTTATCTTCGGGTGTTCCGTCTCCAAGCGCTTGTTCGTTAATCTGTGTTCGTGATATTGGGACGCGGAAGCTAAGTTGTTCGATTGTATTGCGGGTAATAAGAGAGTAATTCGGTGGAGATTTACGGATTTAAACAAAGATCTATAACGCGGAATAAAAAAAAAAGCAAGTACACTACCACATACATAGTATAAGGTGAGTTTTTTTGTAGAGTACTAAGAGTGTTTTTTATACATTAATATGCAATGGTTAGGTATTTGTTTTTGCTGAGTCAGATGACTTGCGTAATATCATAATTGACCTAGTCATCTCACTTTGATAATACAACTTACTGTATACCTTCATAAAACAATAAAGGCATTATTGCCTTGGTTGTCCTGTGATAAGATTTGTTCAGCAAAACCCTTGGCGTTTTACAAATAGAACTATAGTATTAATGCAAGCAGAAATGTTTAAGGTAATGATGTGTTATAGCGGCTGTCGTCTGCTAGCGAGCGGCCTGGGCGTGGCTAAAGGAGTTCGAGGGTTGCCAACCGTAAGAAATGTACGCGCGGAAGATAACAACTATGTAACGCGAAATTCGCAATGCGGCGCGGTTATTTCAAACACACAATTTGTCGATGTTTTTACTTTCCCTACTACGTATAGTAAGTATGGGGAAGTATTGTATTCCACCCAAAAATTCGATACCGAGATTTCACCGGAAATACATGTTTTGAGACCCCCTGAATCCAACAAAAACATTTTTGGAAACATGTCCGTGTGTGTGTCTGTGTGTCTGTGAACAGCATAACTCAGAAACGAACAGTCGGATAAACACCAAAGTTGGTATTTAAGTTCAGTATCTTCCAAGGATGCGACACGAAGGTTTTCAAGAAATTCTTTGGGGGGACCCCAGAGTACCCTTTACATGGAAGATTTTTCGAAAATTTTAATTTTCTCAAAAATGGCTCTAACGATTTTGATTAAAATATCATATGTTTAAGATATTTGTATGACAAATAAAATGTATATCTTGAATTTTCTGGGAATGTCTCCAAAGGTATTCTTCATTGTGAACGACTTTTGCATAATTGGTAAACCATAAGAGATAGACAAAATTTTACTACACAAAAAATGTAGATCGCGTTAAAATACACAATTTATGTCATACATTTTTTGTTGTTGAGTGAACCATTTTCGAGATATTGCTTGTTATTCCCTTAAATTTTTCAATACTTATTTTCTCAAATGGGAATTCGTTATTCATTTTTTTGTCTTGGATATGCAAAGAGTTATAATCTGTGGCAAAGGGAATGGTGCTGCACCTAGCAACCAGCTATTAAGAGATATGTATGTGCTTAAAGGCTACTGTTTTTCTATATTGCCCTTACATCTACAAGAAAATTAGCAATAAGATAGAGTCTGCAAATGTTTATCTCGATTAACATGAAGTAGATGGAGAAAAAGCATTTGTAAAAATAGTTTGTACAAGAGTAGAGAAAGTCATGTGAGTGTAACACATCAAATTTTTTACATTGCATTGAAGCACACCTATTGTACAAAGTTAACCAAACCTGCATGTTGATTCATACCCAAAGAAAATGCTGTTATTTCAGGTCAAACACATTATCGCACATATACGTTATTACACAGAAGCAGTGGTAGCTTTGTTGACATTGTCCTTGAACCACAAACACACATTCTTGTAAATTAGGTGCAATATCAGCAGCATACCGTATAACACAAAAACAGTGGCATCATTGTTGTCAATATCCATGAGTCACAAAACGCACATTATTGTATTAATGTACTGCAATGACGTGGCAATAGGAAAACTGGAGAAGACGTGTAAGTTAGGTGAAATACTAGCAGCATACGTTATTACACAGAAGCGGTGGCAGCATTGTTGTTCACTGTTCTTGAGTCACAAAACACACATTATTGTATTAATGATAGGAAAACTGGAGAAGACGTGTAAGTTAGGTGAATTACCAGCAGCATACGTTATTAGACAGAAGCGGCGGCAGCATTGTTCTCATTGTCCTTGAGCCACGTACACACATTGTTGTATTAATGTACTGCAATGAGATGGGAATCGGAAATCTGATGTCATTAAAAGAAATAGAATTTGAAGTATGCGCCTTTGATTAAATTTGACATTGTTGAGTTACACCGGGTAATGCTGCGCTATCACATCGAATATTACGCCAAACATGTCTTGTCCCCGAAAACGATTCCGGAAGATGAATTCGTGGAGATAGGACGTGAAGAGGGCGTCACTGGTACCAAATTGCCGCCGAAGTTTCCTCTTCACCCTCATCCACATGTTTTCGACATTCTGCGTGTGGATGGTGTCGTCCTCGGGGTCTACAAAGTTCTGCTCATGGACAATTACGTCGTGTATATATACGCGTCTAGCAGATTTCCGATGTTGGCGTAAGAAGCCCATCCATCGGAGATGATGCGGCTTCCAGGCAAAATATGCTGCATGATAAGGGCTTCCAGGGTTTGAATAATGGGTAGAGAAAGTTATGTGAATCCAACATCAGGTTTTGAATTATGCACAACCTTAAGAGCCGAATCTTTGCAGGGTTGCAGTACTTTAGGGACAAACATTTTTAGTGTAACATCTTGTATGAACGTTTCCATTTTTCATAACACTTGTACGTGACTTTTAAGAACCGCAAAGCTCAGACCCTCCCTACCTGCCTGGGACTTTGCAAGGGGTAGTGTTTGAACATTCCGAAAGCAATTCATGTTTATGATGGGCAGTAAATGACTCTCAACCAGGAATACAATACAGCAGCACCACATGTTAAAAGTGGATGGGGGAACATCTGTTCAGCAGAAGGTACAACCTTTGGCTAACAAGAAACTCCAGACCGCACTGCAAACATTACTCAAGCAATTCGAATTCCAAGAAAAATTCCGCATTCTAGATGAAATAAAGTGAGTAGCATATGCTGCGATTTAAGGAATATAATTGACGAATGCTTTGTGGTAAAGTGTTTCTTTTCCTCCCTGTCGGCCTGCGTTTTATTCCAGTAGCAAGAGCTATTCGGAAAGGCTTTCCCCAGTTTTCGTTTATCCCGTAGAGACAATTTCCAAGAAAGTTTTAAGAAGAAGAATACCGTGCTCATCTATGCCATAATTATCTTTTCCATTCCTTCCATTACTAAGAACAATCAGGCAGAAAGGAAGTTGAAGAATACTCCATAAAATTCTATATTTGCAAAACTTACTTTTAGTCATTGATTTACTTTCCACTAAAAACAAAGAAAAAAACGGGGATTCGAGGAGGAAAGTGCAAGAAAGGATTAAACAAATCTTAGATAATTTATAGCTTAAAACGCTGACAGGAATTTACACTGTGTAGTTCAAAATCACAATTTTATGTTCAAGGATTAGAACTCAATAGGAACCTTCACAGTTAGACGAAGTCCTCTACTGATTAAAAATCAATATTCTTACTCGACAAAAAAATACTCATATCGTGGAAAATGTAATGTGAATAGAAGCCTAATTTTGCGTGAATGCTATATGGTATTCACGTTAAATTTCCTACGAAAAATATTTTTGACCACTATTAATTACATATTTCATTACAATGAACTTGGTTACATCCACCATACGGAAAACTAAAAACGCCACATGTAGCATTTGTGTATATATCTGTCTGTCTGTCTGTGTGTGTGTGTTTTAATGAGAGATAGTGTCTGAGTGCGTGTATGTGTGTGTTTTAATAAGTTGTAATGCCTGTGTGTGTGTGTGTGTGTTTAATAAGTTGTAATGCCTGAGTGTGTGTGTGTGTGTTTAATAAGTTGTAATGCCTGAGTGTGTGTGTGTGTGTGTTTAATAAGTTGTAATGCCTGAGTGTGTGTGTGTGTGTGTGTGTTTTAATAAGTTGTAATGCCTGAGTGTGTGTTTTAATGAGTTGTAGTGCCTGAGTGTGTGTTTGTTTTAATGAGTTGTGGAGCATGAGTTGTGTGATTTTGTGTGTATGTGAGCATTGGAGTGTGCTGGACAGAGGACCAGGCACCAAAACAACCGGAGAAATAGAATTCTTTAAGTAATGACTAAAATCATCCGCAGGAACACAGAGGCTAAAATGGCACTCTTGGCAGCGGCATGCGCACCTTCATTGGATATATGTAACTTCATTATCGCGTATGCCGAAATTGAATTAAAGTTTTTTTTTATTTATGGACGCTCTATAACCACTATGGTTCTTAGCGTCCTATTCTATATTGGGCATGAAAGGCCGGAAAGTTTGCTCAGAGGCCTCTTTATCAGGCTTGAGGTTCTTTTACTTGCCGTAAATCTACGACACGGGACCACCGGCGTTACTTCCCTTCCGAAGGAAGCCGTGCTAAAGATTTTTACGCCCGAAAAAATCCATCGCCCTCCGCCGGGTTGTAACGACGCCTCGACAGGAATTCAAGGTGCGGTGCTTCTCAACACGGATGGGATAACCGTGGAGAAGCGTTGCGCGCAACAAAGTCTTACTTTGTTGATCGGACTTACTCTAAACCAACAATGAACCGAAATGAAGGCGAAGGAATGAACCGGACCAGCAATACAGTCAGTGCCCTTCTGTATTATAAAAGGGTTCACCTTCTCAAACGTTTGTCCTTTCTCTGTTTGCGTAATAACTAAGTAACAACCAGATGACGGTGGTGTTACTTCTGTTACCAAAACTTTTCGGCGTGTTATTAATAATGGAAAAAGAGGGCTCCATAGCGAAATAAATTCTCCACCACTGCAACCGTCTCCGACTTCAGGTCTGTCTTCCCAGGCGTTACCCCGGCTTGGATGAGTGGTCTATCCATACCGGTCTCACCCCAGGGTCACACCTCCCAGAACATAGACAGAGGGACCCAATGGCCGTGGGAAGTCAGCAGCTCATGTAGTGCCCCCCTCCGCGGGACTGTAGTTGAACAGCAGATACGAACACACACCCTACATGACGACCCCGGGTAGTGGGGCTGACGCCATTATCCACTCACCGAGCTGCGCACCCACTGCGCGGGTATCCGTCAAGTTGTGTCCACGGAGGATTAAAAGAAAATTGGAAAATAAACCAAAAGTGTGTGGGCGTTTCACACGCAAGGTACGCTGGCGAGGAAGAAAAAAGAGATATGTGAATGGTCGTGGTGCGAATTGTTTGTAAATAGATTAGAGAAAAAAGAAGCGTGGCGAGGGGGTATGGAACGAAATGAAAATAACGCACGAGAGCGCATCTTGTGTCTCCCGGTCAAGAGGACGAACCCACCTCGACCGGATAAGGGTGGAGGGATGACGACGGTGATGAGTGGCTCGGGACCCCGGGTGTGCCAAACCCGTACTCACATAAAGTGAGCCCCTGGGGGGTTGGAAGTTGCGTTGAAACAGTGGGACAGCAACCACGGAAATAGAAAAGATCCCTGTTGGTGAGACAGGTGTTAATAAAACCATAGAACCTGAACCCAGTATAAGAAATAATTGTAGAAAAGGAAGCGTAAAATAAATGAAGATAACGTGGCTAGTCCAGATGAGGGTGAGGACTGGCTCGGGCACTCTGGGTACGTCAAAGCTATACTCACGTAGTGAGCCCCTGGGGGGGTGAACTGTGAGTGTGTTTTGCTGGTGAGTTGTAGTGTTTGATTGCGAGTGTGTGGGCTTTGGAGTTTGAGTGTGTTTTTGCTGGTGAGTTGCAGTTTGTGACTGGGGTGTGTGAGCTTTGGAGTGTGAGTGTGTTTCTTCTAGTGAGTTGTAGCCTGTTATTGCGGGTGTGTGAACTTCGGAGTGTGAGTGTGTTTGTGCTAATGAGTTGTAGTGTGTTACTGCGCGTGTGTGTGAGCTTTGAAAAATGAGTGTGTTTTTGCTAGTGAGTTGTAGTGTGTGACTGTGTGGGTGTGACCTTTGGTGTTGAGTGTGTTTGTGCTGGTGTATTGTAGTGTTCGATTGCGAGTGTGTTCACTTTGGAGTGTGAGTGTGTTTTGCTAGTGATTTGTAGTGTTTGAAGGCGAGTGTGTGAGCTACGGAGTGTTAGTGTGGTCATGCTGGTGAGTTCAAATCAAGCATGCATTTTGAATTTTCTGGAAATAGCCTGTGAACTCCTGTTCATTCTGATTGAATTTTGTGTATTGCGCTAAGTATCTAGGAAACTATGAAATGCTCTAAAATGCAGTTTGAGGCAAACCAATATTTTCTTGTGTTAGCATTTGGGATAATATTCCAGGAAATGTCATTGCACCTTTGCACTTAAAAGTGTATTATAAATATATGAAAGTTTGCATAATCTTATAACAGCCTTAGGGGTGTTTTAAGTCTGAAAAATCATTTTATATTACAGCTGCTTTACCCGAAAATTCATTCATTTCATATTTCTTGCTTTGTACAGACTGAAAAAAGGAATTGCTGAAAAGCATACATTTAGTAGCTCAAAACACTTTAATAATGACATTCTTTGTAGCTTGGTAGCACAGAAAGTTAATTTCCTTTCAACTCCTTTTATAAAAAACAATAATAAAATTACAATTGATTCATTCACATGACTTTCTCTATCTTCTATCGTTTATTAGTAGATACATAAATTATTATTCTTAATCAACCTTTTTTTCTGTCTACTACATTTTAATATAAAAAAAGACTTTGCAGAAATATCTACATTACACATTTCGTTATCGATACAAAGAGAACAGCGATAGTCAAATGTTTAACAACTGGACGCTATATGCTGGCCTTAAAATTCCATTCTGTTTCTATGACATCACGAGAAACAACTGAGTGTTGAAAGGACTTTAAGATAATGACCAAAAAAATGAACAATTGAAACCTTAAAAAAATGAGCAATTCGCACATTTAATAACGGATATCTCAGAAAGGGCTCATGCCACAATAAAGCTTATTTTAAATATATTGTAGCTTTAAAGAGATTTACATTTTTGGTGTAGCACGTCTTCCTCTATCACTTAAGGATTACCAGTTATACAAGGTTATAAAAAATTCCTTCCGAATGAAGGACTTCATAGGCTCTTTCCCGAAAATCCGAGATATACATTTCATTTGCCATGTAAATATTTTTATGAATGGTATTTTAATCAAAATCGTTTCAGCCATGTTTAGAACATCAAAAATTCCCAAAAATATTCCATGTCAAGGTAGTTTAGGTATTTATCCGACTTTTCGTTTTGAGTTATGACACACACGACGTTTCCACAAATGCTTTATTTGGATGCCAATGATAATAATACATAATAGTAATAATAATCATTCTCATAATAATATAATATATCAACAACGATAAATAACAACACACGGGCCGTATAAGTATACAACTACAATGGCTCGCTGTACATTGCGTGCATGGTTTGGCTACATGTTATGCCTACAGCGTGTTTTCGATTCTCACCGTTGGCAACAACCACCTAAGCCACGCCCAGGCCGCTCCCTAGCAGACGACAGCCGCTATAACACATCATTACCATGTTTAATATGTCCAAGAAATAGTTGTTCTTTCGCACATGCCGTGGTGTAGAATCAGATTGAAAAAAATGCGGGGTTATCCTGCATAATAGCGGCATGTCTTCTGCTAGCAGCGGCGTGGGCGTGGCCTAGGTGGTTGTTGCCAACGGTGAGAATGGAAAACACGCTGTAGGCATAACATGTAGCCAACCCATGCACACAATGTACAGCGAACCATTGTAGTTGTATACATATACGGCACGCGTGTTGTTATTTATCGTTGTTGATGTATTATTATTATTATTATTATTATTATTATTATTATTATTATTATTATCATTATCATTATCATCATCGGAACCCAAATAAAGAATTTGTGGAAACATCCGTGTATGTCATAACTCAAAACGAAAAGTCGAATAAATACCTAAACCTAGATCTGTTTAAAACATACAATATATTTAAAATAAGCTTTATTGTGGCATGAGCCGTTTCTGAGATATCCGTTATTAAATGTGCGAATTGTTCATTTTTTTAAGGTTTCAATTGTTCATTTTTTTGGTCATTCTCTTAAAGTCCTATCCAAAATTCAGTTGTTTCTCGTGATGTCATAGAAACAGAATGGAATTTTAAAGCAGCGTATAGCGTCCAGTTCCTAAATATTTGACTATTGCTGTTCTCTTTGTGTCGATAACGAAATGCGCAATGTAGCTATTTCTGCAAAGTCTTTGTTTTTTATTAAAATGTAGTAGACAGGAACAAAAAGCTTGATTAAGAATAATTTATGTACCTACTAATAAAATAGAGGATAGAGAAAGTCATGTGAATGAATCAATGGTAATTTTATTACTGATTTTTTATAAAAGGAGTTGAAAGCAAATTAACTTTCTGTGCTACCAAGCTGTAAAGAATGACATTATTAAGGTGTTTTGAGCTACTAAATGTGTCCTTTTCGGCAAGTCCTTTTTTCAGTCTGTACAAAGCAAGAAATATTAAATGAATGAATTTTCGGGTGAAGCAGCTGAACGGGAGTTCACAGGCTATTTCCAGAAAATTCAAAATGCATGCTTTATTTGAACTCGCCAGCACAAACACACTAACACTCCGTAGCTCACACACTCGCATTTAAAACACTACAACTCACTAGCACAAACACACTCACACTCCAAATCCAACACACTCGCAATCAAACACTACAACTCACCAGCACAAACACACTCAACTCCAAAGCTCACACACCCGCAATAACACACTCACACGCCAAAGCTCACACACCCGCAATCACGCACTACAACTCACTAGCAGAAACACACTCACACTCCAAAGCTCACACACCCGCAGTCACACACTACAACTCACTAGCAAAAACACTCTCACACGTCATCCCTTCATCCTTGTCCAATCGAGGTGGGTTCGTCCTCTTGACCGGGGGACACAAGGTGCGCAGCTGGGTGAGTGGGTAATGGCGTCATTCCCACCACCCGAGGTCGTCATGTAGGGTGTGTGTTCGTATCCGCTGTTCAACTGCAGTCCCGCGGAGGGCCCATTCCATGAGCTGCTGAATCCCCACGGCCATTGGCTCCCTCTGTCTATGTTCTGGGAGGTGTGACCCTGGGGTGAGACCGGTATGGATAGGTCACTCACCCAAGCCGGGGTAACGCCCGGGAAGACAGAGCCCGAGGTCGGAGACGGTTGCAATGGTGGAGGATTTCTTTCGCTATGGAGCCCTCTTTCTCTATTATTAATAACACGCCGAAAAGTTTTGGTAACAGAAGTAGCACCAACGTCATCTGGTTGTTACTTAGTCATTACGCGAACAGAGGAAGGACAAACGTTTCAGAAGGTGAACCCTTTTATAATACACAAGGGCATTGACTCTATTGCTGGTCCGGTTCATTCCTTCGCCTTCGCCTCGGTTCATTGTTGGTTCAGAGTAAGTCCGATCAACAACGTAAGACATTGTTGCGCGCTACGCTTCTCCACGGTTATCCCATCCGTGTTGAGAAGCACCGCACCTTGAATTCCTGTCGAGGCGTCGTTACCACCCATAGCCTCGATGGTACGTCGGACGATGAACTTTTCGCCTATCTTTCTTATCAAAAGATGACAGCAGTACATCGAGTGCAGGCTAAACGCGACGGAGTGTTGGTACCCACTCGTACCCTGTTTCTCACTTTCGATAGCGTCGATCTGCCCACGAGTCTTTCAGAAGGGTACGAATGCATTGTGGTGAGGCCCCATATTCCTAGACCTCTGCGTTGTTTTAAATGCCAACGTTTTGGGCATACGCCAATCTCTTATAAGAGTGCCGTTTCCATCTGTGCCTCATGTAGTCAGCCCTCGCACGATGGTACCTGTTCATCAGACCCCGTCTGCGTTAATTGCAAGGGGTCTCTTTCTGCGTCATTTGCCGACTATCCGCGGTACTTCGACGAGAAGGCGATCCAGGAGATCCGGGTAAACAAAAAACTATCCTTCGCTGAAGCCCGGAGGCGTTACCATACGCGCCAACCTGTTCTCCTGCAATCGGGTACATTCAGCTCTGTTGTTGCCTCGCCAGTGTCCAGGAACTCAGACCTGGACCATGACTGCCTTTACCGCAACTACCATCCGGCCGTCCATCTCTGGCACAGTTATCAAGCCATCTAAAGCTGGTCCTAAGATACTGAAGTCACAAGGCACTAAGAAGAAATCCAAGCAGAAACTTCGTAAGGAAGATTTTCTTAAAGACCCTCCGCGTGCGCGCGGTAAGAAAAGTTCACCTTCTCCTCGGAGGTCGCAGTCCCAGGATGACCCTGGGAGAAGTCGCGCTCAGTGGCACCCTTCACCCGTTGGCATCCAGAACCGATTCTCGGCGCTTGAATCGGTTTCTGGCACTGAGCACGTGGTCCCTCCCTTCGAGGAGCCGATGGAGTCTGAACAACTCCATGCCAGAAGCTCGAGCCCCAAGGTTAAGCGGAAGGTAATTTTGAGCCGCCCTTCTAAGTAGACAGTTTATCCCTTTTATTCATGACTATCCTGACCTGAAATTTACGTGGTTTACGATCGCACGGGGCGGAACTGCAACTTTTATTGCGTTCCCATTCACCTATTGTCATGTGTTTGCAGGAGACCAAGCTTCGCCCTCACGATCCTTTTGATCTCCGAGGGTGTACTCCGGTTAGCTACAATCTTGCACCGGATGGGGGTACTCCTGCTCATGGAGGTGTCATGCTATTAGTGCGTCACGACGTTCATTTTCAGACTCTCACACTTACGTCCGACTTGCAAGCTGTTACCGTTAGGTTTCAATTCCCTGGCTTTTTCTTTCACTTTGCTCAGTCTATTCACCACCATCGTCTCTCCTCGCTAACGCGGACATTCGAGCTCTCCTGCCCGCTCTCCCAACACCATTTCTTCTGTTGTGAGAATTTAATGCCCATCACCCCCTGTGGGGTTCGCCTAGGGCTTGTGCAAGGGAAACGCTTCTTTCCGACATTTTTGCTCAGTTCAACCTCTCCATCCTCAATAAAGGTGAGCCTACTTTTCTTTCTGATTCTTCTGGTACATTCTCTCACTTGGATCTTGCCGTTTGCTCAATCCAGCTTGCTTATCGTCTGCAGTGGAACGTCGTCGCTGACACCTACTCCAGCGATCTTTACCCCCGCATCGTTTCTCGTCTGTCTCACCGCGTCCAGCATTCCAGAGCACCTACCTGGCAATTCCATAAAGCCAACTGGACACTGTATTCCAGCCTCGTGTTTTTTGTGAACCAGCCCTTCATTGCCGTTAACCAAATGGTGCAGCACCTTTCATCTACGATCCTATCTGCCGCCGCACGCACAATTCCCCGTTGGTCCTCCCACCCTCGTCGTATTCCTGTTCCGTGGTGGACCGAGGCTTGTCGGGAGGCCATTCGTGCCCATAGAGCTGCGCTCAGGGTGTTTAAGCGACACCCTACACTTGATAATTTGGTTACTTTTAAACAATCGCGCTTCAGGGCTCGTCGCATTATTCAGGATAGCAAGAAAGCGCCCTGTACTCGTTTTTTGGAATCTTAATCGCCTCACGCCTTCCTCTGTTGTTTGGGATAAACTTCGTCGCTTCTCCGGTAAAGTGTCGCATTGTACTGTGTCTGGTCTTCAGGTTCCCAATATCACCATAGTGGATCCGGCTGGCATTGATAACACTCTGGGTGCTGCCTTTGAGGCGGTTTCCAGTTCTGACCATTATTCCGCCGGCTTTCGCATTCTCAAAGACCGGCTGGATTGCGTGACCTACAATATTCGGTCTTCTAATCAGGAGTGTTATAACGACCTTTTCTCAATTAGGGAGCTGGAGCACGCCCTCCATTTCTGTAGGCACTCCGCTCCTGGGCCGGACGGCATTCATGTCTTTATGTTACAGAACCTTTCAGCCGACAGTAAACTCCTCTTACTGGTCTATAATCGTATTTGGCAAGACGGCGTTTTTCCTTCAGTTTGGCGCGAAGCCATCATCGTCCCTATTCTTAAGCCTGGGAAGGATCGTCAACTACTTTCCAGCTACCGCCCTATATCCCTCACCAGTTGCATTTGCAAGGTGATGGAGCGCATGATCAATGGGCGGTTGACATGGTGGCTTGAGTCTAAGAACCTTCTGGCGAGGGCTTAGTGCGGGTTTCTTCGCCATCGCTCTTCCGTCGACCATCTGGTATCTCTTTCGACGCATATTATGAACGGATTCTTGAGGAAGTATTAAACTGGCTGTGTTTTTTACCTGGAGAAAGATTATACACTTGTTGGAGGGGCGGCATTTTACGTAAACTCCATCAGTGGAGTTTCCTTGGCCGTTCATGGCTTTATGAAGGACCGTGTATTTCGTGTGCGTGTAGGATTGGTTTTATCTTCAACTTTTATCCAAGAGAACGTAGTACCTCAAGGCTCGGTACTCAGCGTCACATTGTTTCCAATTGCGATTAACCGTACTGCTGCCTGTGTTCCACCCGGAATTTCCTTGTCGCTTTCGCCGTATTCGCAACTTCTCGTCGCACCTGTATTTTGGAACGCCGACGACAGCAGTGCTTTAACTGCCTTCACTCCTGGAACATTGCCAACGGGTTCCAATTTTCTGCCGAGAAGATAGTCTGCGTTAATTTCTGGCGTAGAAAAGCGTTCCCTCCACCTTGTCTCCGACTCATTGCGGCACTCCTCCCCTTTTCGGACGAAACGAAATTCCTCGGATTAATCTTTGATAGGAAGTTGTGTGTTATTTTACGTGTTTTAAGTGTCATCCTGGGGTGCAGATCGCTACTTTTGCGACTTTATCGATCATTGGTTCGATCGAAGCTTGACTATGGGTGTATTGTGTATTCCGCTGCGCGGCTTTCCATCCTGAGTCGCTTGAACGCAGTTCACCACCAGGGCCTCCGGCTATCAACTGGTGGTTTTCGTACCAGTCCTGTTTTAGCCTTTGTGCATAAGCTGCAGAACCTCCGCTCTCTTATCGTCGTGACGTTCTTCTCTGCAGCTATGCTTGCCGGTTATCCGTGTGCTTCAACACGGGTCACACACACTTCCCTCCTTGGCTGCATTCCGAAATATCTTGCCACCTTGAATTGACGTCCATGCCAAAATCCACGACCCCCGATCCGGTCATCCGTTCGGTTTTTGCCGAAGTTCAGTCGCACTTTAGTAGCCATTGTTTTATTCCTACTGACGGCTCAAAGGATGATCGTGGCGTTGGATATGCCTTTTTATTTGATGTAGAACGTTTTATCTTTCGTCTCTCTGATAAGTGGTCGGTTTTTACTGCTGAACTTATTGCTCTGGAACAAGCTCTGTCCTTTATACGCCAGCGTGGTCTGCAGAATTGTGTTTTATGTACGGACTCTCTAAGGGTCCTTTCTAGTCTTTGTGCGCTGTAGGTTCGTAATCCTATCGTGCAACGTCTCCAGGATTGTTCCCACCAGCTTACCACTGATGGGCTCAGCCTAACGCTTGTCTGGGTTCCTGGTCACGTCGGCATACCCTGTCGTCCTCCGTGGACTAGTGGTACGTGTTAGCCTCTAGTTCCTGAGGTTGCGGCTTCAAACCCAGCGGAGGGCGATGAATTATTTCGGGCGTAAAAATCCTTAGCATGGCTTCCTTCGGAAGGGAAGTAAAGCCGGTGGTCCCGTGTCGTAGATTTACGACACGTAAAAGAACCTCAAGCATGATAAAGAGGCCGCTGAGCAAAATTTACTGTCGTTCACGCCCAATATAGAATGAGACGCTAAGGACCATAGTAGTTAAAGAGCGTTCATAAATACAACTCACTTTAATTTAATTTCGGCATACGCGATAATGAGGGTACACTATGTGATCAAAAGTATCCGGACACCCCCACAAACATACGTTTTTCATCTTACGTGCATTGTGCTGCCACCTACTGCCTGGTACTCATCCGCGACCTAAGTAGTCATTAGACATCGTGAAACAGCAGAATGGGACGCTCCGTGGAACTCACGGACTTCGAACCTGGTCAGGTGATTGGGTGTCACTTGTATCAGAAGTCTGTACGCGAGATTTCCACACTCCTACACATCCCTAGGTCCACTGTTTCTGATGTGATAGTGAAGTGGAAACGTGAAGGGACATGTACAGCACAAAAGCGTACAGGCCGACCTCGTCTGTTGACTGACAGAGACCGCCGACATTTGAAGAGGGTCGTAAAGAGTAATAGGCAGACATCTATCCAGACCATCACACAGGAATTCCAAACTGCATCCGGATCCACTCCAAGTACTATGATAGGCGTGAGGTGAGAAACCTTGGATTCCATGGTCGAGCGGCTGCTCATAAGTCACACATCACGCAGGAAAATGCCAAACGACGCCTCACTTGGTGTAAGGAGCGTCAACATTACACGATTGAACAGTGGCAAAACGTTGTGTGGAGTGACGAATCACGGTACACAATGTGGCGATCCGATGGCAGGGTGTGGGTATGGCGGATGCCTGGTGAACTTCATCTGCCAGCGTGTGTAGTGCCAACAGTGAAATTCGGAGGTGGTGGTGTTATGGTGTGGTCATGTTTTTCCTGGAGGGGGCTTGCACCCCTTGTTGTTCGACATGGCACGATCACAGCGCAGACCTACATTGATATTTTAAGCACCTTCTTGCTTCCCACTGTTGAAGAGCAATTCGGGGATGGCGATTGCATCTTTCAACACGATCGAGCACCTTTTTATACTGTGGCGAAGTGGTTACACGACAATAACATCCCTGTAATGGACTAGCCTGCACAGAGTCCTGACTTGAATCCTATAGAACACCTTTGGGATGTTTTGGAACGCCGACTTCGTGCCAGGCCTCACCGACCTACATCGATACCTCTCCTCAGTTCCGCACTCCGTGAAGAATGGGCTGCCATTCCGCAAGAAACCTTCCACCACCTGATTCAAAGTATGCCTGCGAGAGTGAACGCTAAGGGTGGGCCAACACCATATTGACTTCCAGCATTACCGATGGAGGGCGCCACGAACTTGTACGTCATTTTCAGCCAGGTGTCCGGATACTTTTGATCACGTAATGTATATCCAATGAAGGTGCGCATGCCGCTGCCAAGAGTGCTGTTTTATCCCAATCTTACTTTAGCCCCTGTGTTCCTGCGGATGATTTTAGTCATTACTTAAAGAAGTCTATTTCTCCCGTTGTTTTGGTGCCTGGTCCTCTGTCCAGGGTAACAAATTGCGGGAGATAAAGCCTCTACCTGGGCCACTTCTTCCCGTTCCTCCCGTCGGGAGGAAGTAACTTTATGTAGACTTCGCATCGGGCACTGTCATTTTAGCCACTGCCACTTGTTGCGCCGAGAGCCCGCTCCGTCTGTAATCGTTGCGGTACGCCGTTGACGGTGCGACATGTTTTAGAGCAGTGTCGCTGTTTCGCTGCTCTTCGTACCACTCTACGGATGGACACGGCATTGTCCGCCATTCTGGCGAATGACATGTTGGTCTGTGGAACGTGTTTTAACTTTCATGCGACGCAGTAGTTTATAAGACAGAATTTGACCTGTCCTTGAGTTGCTTTTCTTGCTTTTAGTGTGTTGTAGACCCATTATTTTAGCTACCTTGTTTTTTAGCTTTGCGTTCTATAGTCGACGACACTGCTTTTATTTCTAGTCCAGTTTTAACCTGACATTTTCTAACTTTCAGTCCTTTATTTTAGACCTTTTTATTTGTCTGGGTTTTAACTGCTAACTCGCCTGATATTTATCTGTGACGGGTGGTAATGACCTTTCCGGTTTTGCGCCCTTAACATCCCAATTCAGTTCAAAAACTCACGATCAAACACTACAACTCAGTAGTACAATTACACTCACACTCCAAAGCTCACACACACACAAACACACACACACACACAAACACACACACACATACACACAGTCAGGCACTACAACTCATTAAAATACATACTCACACACTAAGGCATTACAACTCATTAAAACACACACATACACACTCAGGCATTACAACTCATTAAAACAACACACACACACACACACTAAGGCACTACAACTCACTAAAACACACACACACACATATACACACACTCAGGCACTACAATTCATTAAAATACACACTCACACAGTAAGGCACTACAACTCTTATTAACACATACACACTCAGGCATTACACCTCATTAAAACACACACACACACACACAGACACATACACAAATGCTACATGTGGCGTTTTTAGTTTTGCGTATGGTATATAGAAGCCTAATTTTGCATGAATGCTATATGATACGTTAAATTTCCTATGAAAAATATTTTTCACCACTATAATTACAAATTTAATTACAATGACTAAAGTATAGATTTACAAATATAGAATTTTATGGAGTATTCTTCAGCTTCCTTTCTGTCTGATTGTTCTTAATAATTGAAGGAATGGTAAAGATAATTATGGCATAGATGAGCCCGGTATTTTTCTTCTTAAAACTTTCTTGGATATTGTCTCTACGGGATAAACGAAAACTGGGGAAAGCCTTTCGAATAGCTCTTGCTACTGGAATAAAACGCAAGCCGACAGGGAAGAAAAGAAACACTTTACCACAAAGCATTCGTCAATTATATTCCTTAAATCGCGGTATATGCTACTCAACCCTACTCACTTTGTTTCATCTAGAATGCGGAATTTTTCTTGGAATTAAACGTAAATAATTGTATTCAAATTGCTTGTGTACTGTTTGGAGTGTGAGGCAGTATTTTTAACACTTAAATGATTTCAGTCAAATTATATAAAATAAAATATAATAACAGCCCGCCTTAAAGCAATATGTGTATAATATAATATATAAAATGCATGTAACAGTCATAGTATAATGTTTATATTATTGTGTGCATGTTCAATAATGTTATGTGAATGTATTACGGTAATTTAATAATGTAGGAGCTGTGAGAATAATAGGTTAAAAGTTGCTGACAATGAGGTAACCTTGAGGCAATAATGAATTAGAATGTTTAATAATGCTACTGGTAATTCTTGGAGCAGCAATAATGTAATTTTTGAGACAGTTTATAAAATAGCCAATCATCAACCAGAAAAAAGCTTAAGTTAAATAAAAGTAGGATTAGCCAATCAGAAACTGAAATGTAGCAAAATTTACAAATGCAGAAGTTAGTTGCTTGTAGACAGTGTTCCTAACCGGACGCGAGACACGTCCTCGAGAAATTGAATACGTATTCAGTGTGAGACGAAAAATAATTTTCGTGTTTAAAAATTGCAAGTAATTAATAAATAATCTCACAGCCCTCTATATCAGTGAAGTGTTATTTTAATCGTTTAAAGAATTAATAAATGGAGTGAAGCACAAATTATAATCTGTTTAAGCCTACATTCCTAGCCGCACTAATCCCTGCAAAGAAATCCATGTCTCTAATAATAATACTGACGCAGCCGAGGCAAACATAAATATATAATATTTAAAGAAACAGTCAAATTTCAAAGTTAATATTTTTAAACTTGGGGCGAAGGCTACTGGACCGGTTGCAACTACTTCAAGTTCGGCTCCCCAACAGTCGAAATAAAATACAACTCCTCTTAAAAATAAATAAACCTACTTCAAGTGCGAATTGTCGATCTGGGGTTTTTTATTAGCCAAAGGTTGTACCTTCTGCGGAACAGATGTTCCCCATCCACTTTTAACATGTGGTGGTGTTGTATTGTATTCCTGGTTGAGAGTCATTTACTGCCCATCATAAACATGAATTGCTTTCGGCATGTTCAAACACTACCCCTTGCAAAGTCTCAGGCAGGTAGGTAGGGAGGTTCTGAGCTTTGCGGATCTTAAAAGTCACGTACAAGTGTTATGAAAAATGGAAACGTTCATACAAGATGTTACACTATACATTTTTGTGCCTAAACTACTGCAGCCCTGCAAAGATTCGGTTCTTAAGGATGTGCTTAATTAAAAACCTGATTTGGATTCACATAACTTTCTCTACCCATTAATCTTATAAAAGTTTCTTCTTCTATCTCCTTCTTGTTTAGATAAACCTGCATGCCATATTTCGTTGTATGTGGATATAAAAACAATATAGAACGTACTGCCTCTGCGGTGTGCGGTATGCGGGTAGTGTATTTGCCTCACATTCAGGAGGTCCCGTGTTCTAGTCTCGGTTAGGGTGAGTTGTCCCGATAAACTTTTTCGGAGTTTTCCCTTATCTTGAGAAGTCGAATGTCGGATAACTGTAAGCTCTATGGGCCCCGGGCTCATTTGCATCATTTCACCCATTTCATTCATTCGTCATCCGATATGACTACCAAGTTAGGGACGTTAAACTTAAAGAACGACAATAAGCTAACGCAACAGTCAAATGTTTTCAAGTCCGGTCGCCATGCGACGACTATGAGATTACGTTCTCGTTGCATGAACACGGAAAAGAAATTAAGACTCGAATACCGATTTGCACTTGAGAAATTTGTAAAGTATCTGCAAATTGAAACCAATAGCGCATAATAAATATCTTGCAAATAGTTAACGCCACCAAAAGATTTCATTTTACATAAGTTATGCGTTTTAATGAGATCTAAATTTGTTGTATTATAAGGTTTTGTCTATCTGTTACGGTTTACCAATTATACGAAATTCATTCGAATTAAAAGGATTTCACAGGCTATTACCAGAAAATTGAATACGTATGAACATGTTTCAAGCCAATGGTATTTATAAAAGTCATAAAGAGCAGTTTGTGTTGGGGAGATTTTTTTTTTGGAAATCGTGTCATGCATCTTTGCAAGATAGAGCATTTAAACACCAAGTTTGCTATTCATAGGATTCTTCGTTTTTAAGTTGTGCTGTTGACAGACACACGGGTGCACTTTTTCTAAACATGCTTTCTTTTTTTATTTAAGATCTTTCAAAACATGTATTTTAGGTGAAATCTCGGTATGGAATTTGTGGGTGGAATACGATGTTTCATGTACTTACTGTAAAAATCTGATTTGCTACATTCACATTCCTTTCTCTACCCTCTGTCGTTTATTACTGGGTATACAAATTATTCTTACTCAAGCTTTTTACTTTCTCTATCACATACCTAGTAGGTAGAGAAGGTATTGAATTTCATCCAAAAATTCGATACCGAGCTTTCGCTGCAACTACATGTTTTGAGGTCCCGTGATTTCAAAGAAAGCAAAATTGATAAGTCGGATAGATAAATACCACACCTTGTATTTAGGTTCAGTACCTTCCAAAGATGCGACACGAGGAGTTTTCGAGAAAATCACCTTCCCCAACTACCCTGTACAAGCAGCATTTTTCGAAAACTTTTAATTCCTTGAAAAATGGCTCTAACGATTTTTATTAAAATATCATATATTAAAGATATTTACATGACAAATAAAATGCGGCTGGCTCCGTAGTTCAGTCTTTAGAGCACCTGCTTTATGTACCAAGGATCCCGGGTTCGATTCCCGGCTGGGGGTGGGAATTTTTCTCTTAGCAAGATTGTTCCCTATCCTCCCCCAGAGTCTGGAAGTATGAATGAGAGAGAGTGTGTGTGTGATCTAATGATTAAAAAAACCAAAAGTGCAAGAAACCCAACGACAAGCGAATTCGAGTTAACACCATTGCTTTAGGCAATAAGTTCCACAGAAAAGGCCGCCGATAAGACCAATATGGTTAAAGGCAGAGTACAAATGGAAATTTAAGAAAAATAAAATTTTTGTCTTGAATTCTCTGGAAATAGCCTGCTAAGTCCTCTTCATTCGGCAGGAGTTTTGTATAATTTTGTATAATTGAGAAACGTTAGCGACAGACCAAAACATGCCACACAAAAAATGTAGATCTCTTTAAAACGCACAATTCACTTAAAATGTTTTCTGTGGCATAACCCATTTCTGAGATATCCGTTATCAAAGATTCGAATTTTTCAATACCTGTCATTCTTTTAAAATCTTATCGATTTCACTTGTTTCTCACGATGTCATAGAAACAGTATGGATATTACCACCTCATTGCAGTACATTAACACAAGAATGTGTGTTTTGTGGCTCATGGACAATGACAACAATGCTGCTACTGCTTCTGTGTAATAACATATGCTCCTGATATTTCACCTAATTTACACGTCTTCATCAGATTTCCCATTGCCACCTCATTGCAGTACATTAATACAACAATGTGTGTTTTGTGGTTCATGGACAATGACAACAATGCTGCCACCGCTTCTGTGTAATAACGTATGCTGCTGATATTTAACCTAATTTACAACAATGTGTGTTCGTGGCTCAAGGACCGTGACAACAGTGGTGCCACTGCTTCAGTGTAATAACGTATGATGCTGATATTTCACCTAATTTACAACAGTGTGTTCGTGACTCAAGGACAATGACAACAATGCTGTCACTGCTTCTGTGTAATAACGTATATGTGCGATAATCTGTTTGCCCTGAAAGAAAAGCAGTTTCAATGGGTATGAATCAACATGCAGGTTTGGTTAACTTTGTGCAATGTGTGCTTCAATGCAATATAACAACGAAAAATTGTATGTGTTTGAAATAACCGCGCCGCACCACGAATTTCGTGTTACAATCTTCCGCGCCTTCATTTCTTACGGTTGGCAACGCTCGAATTCCTTAAGCCACGCCCAGGCCGCTGCTAGCAGAAGACAAGCCGCTGTTATGCAGGATAACAAAAATGCAGTGCCATAGCCGGGATTTGAACCACTTTCCAAGGAATGTTTAAATGCAGTGGTCGGAAATAAATCCTCAATGTGGTTGCATGAGCACACGGATGTAGTTTGTAGTTTCTGCAAATTTAACTTCAATAATGGAATTGTCAGGACCGTGTGCTGAAAATAGCGCAATTGTCGGGACCCTGCGTTTACCTGCCATATCCTGGGATTTTGTTCAATTCCCCCTCCATACAAGATAATCCGGTTATCCTGCATAATAGAAGCCTGTCTTCTGCTAGCAGCGGCGTGGCCTACGTGGCTGTTGCCCGCGGTGAGAATGGAAAACACGCTGTGGGCATAACATGTAGCCAACCCATGCACACAATGTACAGCGAGCCATTGTAGTTGTATACATAGACGGCACGCGTGTTGTTATTTATCAATGTTGATATTATTATTTATTATTATTATCGGAATCCAAATACAGCATTTGTGGAAACGTCCATGTGTGTCATAACTCAAAGCGAAAAGTCGGATTAATACTTAAACTCCCTTTACATGGAATATTTTTCGAAATTTTTGATGTTCTAAAAATGGCTGTAACGATTTTGATTAAAATACCAGACATTACAAATATTTACATGGCAAATAAAATGTAGATTTCGAATTTTCGGGGAAGAGCCTATGAAGTCCTTCATTCGGAAGGAGCTTTTATAACCTTGTATAACAGGTAATCGTTAAGCGATAGAGGAAGACGTGCTACACCAAAAATGTAGATCTTTTTAAAACATACAATATATTTAAAATAAGCTTTATTGTGGCATGAGCCGTTTCTGTGATATCCGTTATTAAATGTGCGAATTGTTCATTTTTTGAAGGCTTCAATTGTTCATTTTTTTTGTCGTTCTCTTAAAGTCCTTTCAACATTCAGTTGTTTCCCGTGATGTCATAGAAACAGAATGGAATTTTAAGGTAGCGTATAGCGTCCAGTTCTTAAATACTTGACTGTTGCTGTTTTTTTTGTATCGATAACGAAATTTGTAATGTAGCTATTCCTGCAAAGTCTTTTTTTTTATTAAAATGTAGTAGACAGAAAAAAAAGTTTGATTAAGAATAATTTATGTACCTACTAATAAACGATAGAGGGTAGAGAAAGTCATGTGAATGAATCAATTATAATTCTATTATTGTTTTATAAAAGGAGTTGAAAGCAAATTAACTTTCTGTGCTACCAAACTGCAAAGAACGACATTAATAAGGTGTTTTGAGCTACTAAATGTGTCCTTTTCAGGCAAGTCCTTTTTTTCAGTCTGTACAAAGCATGAAATCTTAAATGAATGAATTTTCGGGTAAAGCAGCTGTAATATAGAATGATTTTTCAGACTTAGAAAACCCCTAAGGCCGTTATAAAATTATGCAAACTTTCAAGCATTTATAATGCACTTTTAAGTGGAAAGGTGCAATGACATACCCTGGAATATTATCACAAGTGCTAACACAAGAAAATATTGGTTTGCCTCAAATTGTACATCTTTCCTGCATTTTGAGCATTTCATAGTTTCCTAGATAATTAGCGCAATACAAAATTGAATCAGAATGAACGGGAGTTCACAGGCTATTTCCAGAAAATTCAAAATGCATGCTTTATTTGAACTCACCAGCACAAACACACTAACACTCCGTAGCTCACTCACTCGCATTCAAACACTACAACTCACTAGCACAAACACACTAACACTCCAAAGCCAACACACTCGCAGCCACAGACTACAACTCACTAGCACAAGCACACTAACACTCCGTAGCTCAATACTCGCATTCAAACACTACAACTAACTAGCACAAACACACTAACACTCCAAAGCTCACACACCCGCAGTCACAGACTACCACTCACCAGCAAAAACACACCCACACTACAACTCACTAGCATAAACACACTAACACTTCAAAATCAACACACACTACAACTCACTAGCACAAACACACTCCAGAGCTCGCACACCCACAGTCACACACTACAACTCACCAGCAGAAAAAATACCCACACTTCAAAGCTCAAACACACTCGTATTCACACACTACAACTCACTAGCACAAACACACCCACACTGCAAAACTCACACACACTCGCTTTCACACACTACAACTCACTAGCACAAACACACTCACACTCCAAAGCTCGTACCCCCGCAGTCACACACTACAACTTACCAGTAAAACACACTCACAGTTCAAACCCCCCAGGGGCTCACTATGTGAGTATGGCGTACCCGGAGTGCCCGAGCCAGTCCTCATCATTATCATTCCCTCGCCCTCATCTGGACTAGCCACGTTATCTTAATTTATTTTACTCTTCCTTTTCTACAATTATTTCTTATACTGGGTTCAGGCTCTATAGTTTTATTAACACCTGTCTCACCAACAGGGATCTTTTCTATTTCCATGGTTGCTGTCCCACGGTTTCAACGCAGCTTCCAACCCCTTAGGAGCTCACTTTATGAGAATACGGGTTTGGCGCACCCGGGGTCCCGAGCCACTCATCGCCATCGTCATTCCTCCACCTTCGTCTGGTCGAGGTGGGTTCATCCTCGTGACCGGGGGACACAAGGTGGGCTCTCGTGCGTTCTTTTCATTTCGTTCCATGCCGCCCCTCGCCATCGCTTCTTTTTTCCCTACTCTATTTACAAACATATCGCACCACGACCATTCACATATCTCTTTACCTTTCCTCGCCGCACTACCTTGCGCCCACACACTTTTGGTTTATTTTCCAATTTTATTTATTTTAATCCTCCGTGGACACAGCCTACGGATACCCGCGCACTGGGTGCGCAGCTGAGTGAGTGGGTAATTGCGTCATTCCCACCATCCGGGGTTGTCATGTAGGGTGTGTGTTCGTATCCGCTGTTCAACTGCAGTCCCGCGGGGTGGCCATTGCAGGAGCTGCTGACTCCCCACGGCATTGGGTCCCTCTGACTATGTTCTGGGAGGTGTGATCCTGGGATAGGCCACTCATCCAAGCTGGGGTAACGCCCGGGAAGTCAGAGCCCGAGGTCGGAGACGGTTGCAATGGTGGAGGATTTCTTTCGCTATGGAGCCTTCTTTCTCCATTATTAACAAGCGCCGAAACGTTTTGGTAACAGAAGTAGCACCACCGACATGTGGTTGTTACTTAGTTATTACGCGAACAGAGGAAGGCCAAATGTTTGAGAAGGTGAACCCTTTATAATACAAAAGGGCATTGACTCTATTGCTGGCCCGGTTCATTGCTGCACTCGCCTTCGAAACGGTTCAGTGTTGGTTCAGAGTAAGTCCGATCAACAAAGTAAGACCTTGTTGCGCGCCACGCATATCCACGGTTATCCCATCCGCGTTGAGAAGCACCGCACCTTGAATTCCTGTCGAGGTGTCGTTACCACCCATAGCCTCGATGGTATGTCGGACGATGAACTGGTCCATCATCTTTCTGATCAAAAGGTGACAGCAGTACATCGAGTGCAGGCTAAACGCGACGGATTGTTGGTACCCATTCGTACCCTGTTTCTCACTTTCGATGGCGTCGATCTGCACATGAGTCTTTCAGCAGACTACGAACGCATTGCCGTAAGGCCCTATATTCCTAGACCTCTGCGATGTTTTAAATGCCAACGTTTTGGGCATACGCAAGCCTCTTGTAAGAGTGCCGTTTCCATCTGTGCCTCATATAGTCAGCCCTCACACGATGGTACCTGTTCATCAGCCCCCGTCTGCGTTAATTGCAAACGGTCTCATTCTGCGTCATTTACCAACTGTCCGCGGTATTTGGACGGGGAAATCCGGGTAATGGAAAAACTGAACTTTACTGAAGCCCGGAGCTGTTACCATACGCGCCAACCTACGCTCCTGCTATGGGTACATTCAGCTCTGTTGCCTCGCCAGTATCCCAGAAGGATGCCGAAACTCAGACCTGGACCATCACTGCCTTGACCGCAACTACCATCCGGCCGTCCATCTCTGACACAGTTATCAAGCCATCTAAAGCTGCTTCTAAGGTACTGAAGTTACAAGGCACTGAGAAGAAATCCAAGCAGAAACTTCGTAAGGAAGATTTTCTTAAAGACCCACCGCGTGCCCGCGGAAAGAAAAGTTCACTTTCTCCTCCTCGGAGGTTGCAGTCCCAGGATGCTCCTGGGACAAGCCACACTCAGCGGCACCCTTCACCCATTGCCACCCAGAACCGATTCTCGGCGCTGGAATCCGTTTCTGGCACTGAGCGCGTGGGCCCTCCCTTCGAGGAGCCTATGGAGTCTGAACAACTCCATACCAAACGCCCGAGCCCCAAGGTTGAGAAGGTAATTTTGAGCCCCCTTCTAAGTAGACAGTTTATCCCTTTTATTAATGGCTATCCTGACCTGGAATATGCGGGGTGTACGATCGCATAGGGCGGAACTGCAACTTTTATTGCATTTCCATTCACCTATGGTCGTGTGTTTGCAGGGGACCAAGCTTCGCCCTCACGATCCTTTTGATCTCCGAGGGTATACTCCGGTTCGCTACGATCTTGCACCGGATGAGGGTATCCTGCTCATGGAGGTGTGGTGCTATTAGTGCGTAACGACGTTAATTTTCAGACTCACACTTACGTCCGAGCTGTTACCGTTAGGAATCACTTCCCCGGCTTTTTCTTTTCTCTTTTCTCCGTCTATTCACCTCCATCGTCTCCCCTCGCTAACGCGGACATTCGAGCTCTCCTGCCCGCTCTCCCAACACCATTTCTTCTATTGGGAGATTGTAATGCCCATCACCCCCTGTGGGGTTCGCCTTGGGCTTGTGCAAGGGGAACGTCTTTCCGACATTTTTGCTTAGTTCAAACTCTCCATCCTCAATACAGGTGGGCCTACTTTTATTTCTGATTCTTCTGGTACATTCTCTCACTTGAACCTTGCCGTTCGCTCAATCCAGCTTGCTTGTCGTCTGCAGTGGAACGTCGTCGCTGACACCTACCAGCGATCATTACCCCTGCATCGTGTCTCTTCTGTCTCACCACGTCCAGCATTCCAGAGCACCTACCTGGCAATTCCATAAAGCCAACTGGACACTGTATTCCATCCTCGTGTCTTTAGTGAACCAGCCCTTCACTGATGTTAACCAAATGGTGCAGCAACTTAAGTCTACGATCCTATCTGCCGCCAAACGCATAATTCCCCGTTCGTCCTACCCTCGGCGTATTCCTGTTCCGTGGTGGACCGAGGACTGTCGAGACGCCGTTCGTGGCCGTAGAGCTCCGCTCAGGGTGTTTCGGCGATACCCTACACTTGATAATTTAGTTACGTTTAAGCAATCGCGCGCCAAGGCTCGTCGCATTATTCAGGATAGCAAGAAGGCATCCTGGACTTGTTTTGTCGAGTCGTTTAATCGCTTCACGCCTTCCTCTTTTGTTTGGGATAAACTTCGACACTTCTCCGGTTAAGTGTTGCATTGTACTGTGTCTGGTCTTCAGGTTTCCAATGCCACCATAGTGGATCCGGCTGGCATTGATAACACTCTGGGTGCTGCCTTTGAGGCGGTTTCCAGTTCTGACCATTATTCCGCCGGCTTTCGCATTCTCAAAGACCGGCTGGATTGCGTGACCTACAATATTCGGTCTTCTAATCAGGAGTGTTATAACGACCTTTTCTCAATTAGGGAGCTGGAGCACGCCCTCCATTTCTGTAGGCACTCCGCTCCTGGGCCGGACGGCATTCATGTCTTTATGTTACAGAACCTTTCAGCCGACAGTAAACTCCTTCTCTTACTGGTCTATAATCGTATTTGGCAAGACAGCGTTTTTCCTTCAGTTTGGCGCGAAGCCACCATCGTCCCTATACTTAAGCCTGGGAAGGATCGCCAGCTACCTTCCAGCTACCGTCCTATCTCCCTCACCAGTTGCATTTGCAAGGTGATGGAGCGCATGATCAATGGGCGGTTGACATGGTGGCTTGAGTCTCAGAACCTTCTGGCAAAAGGTCAGTGCGTGTTTCGTCGCCAATGCGCTACCGTCGACCATCTGTTATCTCTGTCGGCGCATATTATGAACGGATTCCTGAGAAAGTGTCAAACAGTAGCTGTGTTTTTTCACCTGGAGGGGCGGCATTTTACGTACACTCCACGCATGGAATATACACGGTCATCTTCCCATATTTCTTCGGGAGTTTATGACGGGTCGCGGCTTTCGTGTACGTGTGGGCTCAGATTTATGTAGCTTTATTCAATAGAAGGGTGTACCGCAGGGCTCTGTACTCAGTGTCACACTTTTGGCGATTGCTATCAACTCCATTGTTGAGTGTGTTCCACCTGGTGTTTCATTGTCCCTTTTCGTTGACGATTTTGCTATTTATTGCAGTTCACGGTGGACCTGTTTGCTCGAACGCCGTCTCCAGAGCTGTATCGACCTTCTCTACGCCTGGAGTAACGCCAACGGTTTTAATTTCTTCGCCGAGATATCCGTCTGTGTTAATTTATGGTGCCTGAAGGCTTTCCCTTCGCCCTGTCTCCATCTTGGACCGGATTATTTTCATTTTGCAGACGAGGTGAAAATTTTGGGGTTGATCTTTGATCGGAAGTTGAGCTGGAATTCGTAATTTCGTTTTTAAAAGCAAAGTGTGGGCGTTCTCTTAATCTTTTACATGTTTTAAGTGGCACAACCCAGGGATCTGATCGGACCATCCTTCTGCGTCTTTATCACGCATTGGTCCGTTCCAAGCTTGATTACGGGTGCATTGTCTATTCATCGACTCGTCCATCTGTGTTACGTCGCTTGAATGCCGTTCACCATCGTGGCATAAGAGTCGCTACAGGCCTTTCCAACTAGCCCTGTACCCAGTCTGTACGCTGCAGCTGCAGAGCTGTCTTTCAGGAGTGAGATGCCTTTGTACAGATATGCCTGTCGCTCTCAAGCTTGCCTGGCCACCCGTCCTTCGACTTATTTTTCGAGGATTTGCTTGATCGGCAATATTTAGTTAGCTTGTCTGCATTGCTCTCTCCAGGGTTTCGATTTCACCAGCTTCTTCGGCATTTGGACGTTACACCATCGCCGTCACTTCCCAGGGGGAAACGCGGTTTCTTCCTTGGTTGCGCGCTGAGGCCCACTTTCACCTTGGGTTAACGTCAATGCCGAAGAATGAGACCCCTTCTTCAGTCCTTAGATCCGCCTTTTTAGAACTTAAGGCGCAATTCGGAGACTCATTTTATCTATACGTTTGGGTCTAAGACTGATGTTGGAGTAGGGTGTGCCTTTATCGATGGTCAAAGTAGTTTTATCGTTCGTTTACCGGGGCAATGTTCGATTTTTACCGCCGAGCTTTATAGTGTTTACCAATCTCTTTTGTACATCTAGCGGCACGACTTACGTCACTGTGTTGTTTGTTCAGACTCTCTGAGTGCTCTTTAAAGTATTCGCGCGCTGTACACTTACCGTCCGCTCGTACAGCGCATTCATGACCTGCTCCACTCGCTTGGTGCCTCTGGCATCAGCGTCTCCTTCGTTTGGATTGCAGTTCATGTGGGCATCTCAGGGAACGAGTCTGCCGACGTCGCTGCCAAATCGGCAATGTTATCACGCAGATTTTTTACCTCCTTTGTTCCCTCCTCAGATTTCTCTGTTATGTTACGTTACCGCATCCCCTCGCTTTGGCGCGATGAGTAGACGGCCCTCCAGGGGAACAAGTTGCGAGAGGTGAAACCTCTCCCGTTAGTCTGGGGTACCTCTTCTTGTTCTTCTCGTCGGGAAGAAGTACTTATAGCTCGTTTACGAATCGGACGTTGCCTTTTTAGTGATAGATACCCGCTCAGTGGTGACCCCGCACCACTCTGTGAGCAATGTGATGCGCCCTTAACGGTGCGTCACATTATAACAGAGTGTCAAGTTTTAACTCCATTGCGCGTTCGTGTGTGTCTGCATGTTGGCATAGTCAACGTTTTGGCAGAAGACGCGCATGCTGTCGAATTTCTGTTCCGTTTTGTCAGTGACAGTGATTTTAGTCGGCGCATTTGATGCACTCGCGTCTTTTAGTTTTGTGATCTTATATTGTCTGTTTTAATGGGGGCTCTTCATTCCCGGCGGACCTATGGCGCTCTGGCCCCTTGCGTTCTACAGTTTTGACACGTCATTTTACTCCTTTATTGTTTTATTTCCCATGGTTTTAGTGCTGTTGGTGCTGGATCCAAGAAGAAGAAACGAGGAGGATTTCTACATCTCATACCAATTATTGCAGCTCTAGGTGCTGCAGCTGGAGGTGCAGCGCAAATTAATACGGCTGTAAATAAGAAAAAGGCTGCAGATAAACAACTGGCGGAAATGATGAGACATAAGAGAGAAATTGAGGGAAAGGTGTGTGTTGGCTCTGGGTCCAAAAATAAGAAACGAGGAGGATTTCTACCTCTCTTGCCAATTATTGCATCCCTAGGCGCTGTAGCTGGAGGTGCATCACAAATTGCTACAGCCGTAAATAAGAGAAAAGCTGCAGATAAAAAACTTGCCGAAATGATGAGACATAACAGAGAAATTGAATCAAGAGGGAGAGGTTTTTGAGTGAAGAAGAATAAGGGGAAGAACATCGAAACGAAGAGGGGGCAGATCAAGAAAGGGAATTCAAAAAACTCTGGCAGAGGGCTATACTTATCCCAGAAAAAGCATTGAGTAACATAGATCCCTACTTGTATGCCCAACGTTTAAAGATTCCTCATTTTAGTCTATGTCTTCTTTATTAGATCAATTAATACTAATATCATGAAGCCTGAAATTAAATATCCTTTCACTATTGATTTTTCCAGTGATTGTTCTATAGGGACGTTCTGGGGCTTCAGTGACAAAGTTATTCCAGCTAATCGGCTGTCTGAATCTTATTTCCTGGTGAATATATGTAAGTGGAGCATCATACGAATCAAGCGCAGTGTTGCATCAATCTCCTTCATCGATAGTAAAAGAGGGCACTCGATCTATGAGTTTTTCCATCTGTTACGCTTGGATATCATATTCACAAGAATCATCAAATCCATTTTACCTTCCATTCATAAACACCCACTTCATAGAGCAAATCGGCCTTCGTCTAGTGGTCCAGAACAGTAATATCATTGACTTTATAAACAAGGATATAAGCATAATGCCCATAGATTATAGAAGAAGAAATCAAAAGCTTCGAGGATATAATAACGAATGGATTCGACGCCCGCTCCATACTCTGCCATTGACAACCAGTGTATTAACGTCATTTAATCAAAGGTTTCTTCAGGCATTGCGCTTTAGAATCCTATAATCACGGATATCACCATGTTACCGGGATCACTAAAGAAGAGGAACATGTGTTTTTGTAGTATAATACATCAGCTCTGGACGCTAATGACGAGAGTAGAATCCCTTGTCAAGCTGTGGATTTATATACTTTACCTAGTTGAAGTTATCTATACATAGAGGGGAGCGTTACCAAACCTAATGGAGCAGCTACTACTGCAAAGCTTATACATAATAGCCAGTCGGTGTTGGTACTGATTCGATCCAATGACTCTAGAAACTGTATTATAGCGCCTTAGGGTGAAGAGAATGCTGCTGTTAAACTTGCATTAATCGAGTGGAGAATGCATTTGATTAGACTTTCTGATGCTGAAATGTTTGAAATCTTCAAGACTGCCATGCTGGATAAGACTCTGTTTCACCCTTTTAGGACCATGGATCTGCATGCTCTACTGCTGTGCTGCAAGCATTTACCTGGAATGCCGCCACCACATCTAAAATGGAAGAAGTCGAGATTTGTCATTTTTGGTGCTCTGACTTTAAGGTCGAGTAATGCAACTAAAGACTGTTCCCTTTTTGATCATTGTAATTAGCTAATTTGAGACTTTATCTTAATAGTGAATATTATCCCTATCGCGATAGGAGCTTTGACTTTGGAAACTCGAGATTTGCATCATTGCATGATATGTACTCAAGCTCTTATTATGAAAAGGAGAATTATCCTTTATTGAAGAGAAAGGATTACTTACATTTGCTCCTATATTTGTTATAAGATTCCTCACATCAACCAGAGGAAGTTGTAAATTGTTGTGTCAACATCAGAATAGAAATTCAAGCTAGTGCAAGTATCTGTGTACAGATCTCCTTGTATTGTTTGATAATTCATGATAAAGTATTTACATACAAGCCTCTGACTCATGTGATAAAGCTTATATTTTAAAGTAATCATTGTAAGGATTTTTAATGAATAAAAATACTATGTAAAAGCATACTTTCATTCTTCTTTATTACTGTTTATCATGCATTTCCATCACTATACTCCCCCAACTCCTCGTTCCAGCATATGGCATTACACTTGTAACAGCAAGGTTATCTAAATGGTAATCTATAAACGATTCAAGTCTTTTAGCCTGCAAATTTCATCGCTATTTAAAGTATTTTACAATCATTTAAATTAGTATTCAAAATTTTATTTCGGATTCTGTCATATAAGCAACAATATTACAAGAAAAAACAATATTTTCTCAATATTCCATTCGCGGACACTTTCTCGATTGGAGAAATGCTTTGAATGTAGGAAGACTCGAATTATCTCCCAATCTTGAATTGTCATGTATACAAATTTGTCTGTGTTTTTTCACTATAAGCACTGGAAGATCGTAGAAGAATCCTATGCTAAGGTTGTGTCTTCTCGAGATGTAGACGTCTCGGCACCCGCTTCTTACCGACTTGGGTGTCTCGATGGTGCTTATTCTATCCTCCAATAGGGTCAGCCTCCTTTGCAGGTCTGCAAAGCTGTTCCTCTTGTTCTTCCCCTTCGTCACCGTCTGAAACATTGCACAATGAAATTCTTAGAAAACATGCTTTGGAAAGTAAAGGTAACCTGAAAAGAATTACATTCTTTTTTGTTAGTGTACGCTTAAAATGAAACATAAAAGATTTGTATAAACATTCGGATATCGGTCGTTATTTCAATGCGATACATATAACTACATTCAAAGCTCGTGATAATGAGATTTTGTGAGTTTTTGTAAAATTCTATAACATATACTTTTTGTATCTTTATATGTAATATCAACGAGTCAGTTGTTTTATTTATGAATCTTTTTCATAGTAAAATAGGAGAACATTCAATATACTTAAGTTTGACATTTCTACATACCTTTGCTGCAGATACAAAAGACAAGGGAATGCTGCTGTTAAACCTGCATTAATCGAGTAAAGAAAGTCTTAAATTTCCTCATCTCCACCATACCGTTATATTTAGGGTATAATTTTCCAGGTATTTCTGCAAGCTCTTGATCGGTTAACGAATTATAACGCTCAGGCAAAAACACTTGACAATCCTCCAGCGAAGATACGATCCTGGTACCGTATCTTGTTTGAGCTCTCTTTAAGGACTTTATTTCATATTTAAGACCTATTTCGAGATCTTGAACTCGCCGAGTGGGTAGGAAACTACGCTCTTCAGCCATCTTGTTAAGTCTATCTGCTAAACAATTTGTAACAGTCATTGGTCATGAATTATTATTTTCAATGCAATATTCAAGTTGAAGGACCAATTATACATTTCTTTATATTAGAGCTAAAGTGTGTGTTTTGCTATATTACCAAAGGTTTTGTAAGTATGCTCATGAATGTGTAGAGAAACAAAGAATAAGTAGAGAAAATAAGGTGAATGTTAATTGAGGATGAATGTGTAGAGAAACAAAGAATGAGTAGAGAATATCGTGTGAATGTTAATGGAAGTTGAACCTGCAGAGAAACAAAGAATGAGTAGATAAAATGGTATGAATGTTTATGGAAGAAGAATTAGTAGAGAAAATCGTGTGAATGTTAATAGAGGATGAACGTGTAGAGAAACAAAAATGAGTGGAGAAAATCGAATGAATGTTAATGTAGGATGAATGTGTAGAGAAACAAAGAATGAGTAGAGAAAATCGTGTGAATGTTAATGGAGAATGAATGTGTAGAGAAATCCATGTGAGTGTAAAGTTCAAATTAAAAAAATATGACACTCATGCAGCGATTCGTCTTTCATGCACTGCATCGTTTAAACAAAATTAAATGCATCGTAAAAGCCAATAGTGATTTTGTATAGTTATGTAAAAACTCACTCACCTTGCATAGTTTCGTGTTGATGAATGCTGTGTGTGTAGAATCGATGGCTCGCACTTCTTAAATTAAAAACACCTCGCGCTACTTTTTGAAGTTCTTTAAAATTTAAATGTACAGTTAATAAGCTCGCAGCGGTTCTAGCATGCGTCGTTAGTTGTTTATATAGCAATCTAAATCCCCTCTGGCTATGTCAGCACATCGTCATGGTGGGGATACTTACACGTCACGTGATTATTTCACGCAATGGAATTATCGCCTGTTGCGCATGCGCAGAGGCTCTCAACACTTCTATACCTACTTGCTTCAATTCCCCCCTCTCTCTCGCTCTCGCTCTCTCTCTCTATCTCTCAGAGAATACCTCCATAATGTCTTTACACGATCTATAAAAAATGCGTTGGGATGAAAGTTATGTGAAGGTGGTAGCCTGAAAAGAATTACATTTTGCTAGGTTACAGTGAAATGAGAAAGATTTTTGAATTCTGTAAAGGCAATAATTTTCAATGCTATCGTGTGTGTGCGTGAGTGTGTTCATGTGTGTGTATGGTGTGTGTGTGCGAGTCTAAGTGTACTGGTGCATGCATGCGCGTGAGTGTGTGTGCGCGTGCGTGTGTGTATGCGTGTGTGTTTGCGTGCGTGCGTGGTTGTGCGAGTGTGTAAGTTCACTGGTGTATGTGTGTTTATGTTTGTATACGTATGAGGTGTGCGAGTACGTGTGTGTATGTGTAAGTGCACTGGTATATATGTGTGTGTAAGGGCTATGTGCATGAGTGTATATGTATGTGTAATGGCTCTGTGCATGTGTGTATATGAACGCATGGATGTATGCATGTCAAGAAGAACGAAAGAGATAGAAAGAAAAAGGAAAAAATAAAGAAATAAAGAATCGTGTCTAGGCATCGGGAAACCAATGTATATTCTAGGGTTTAATATAAATAATTATATTTGTTAAATATATTTTTAATCTGACCGCGCATACTCACCTAGTTTAATATTTATTAAGCATTAGAGTTTGCAGGGTAAGATTCGAACTAGGACCTCCTGGGTACCTAAGAATACCGAGCATTAAAAGATCGTAATGACATAAAAATTAAATTATATTTGTTAAATACATTTTTAATCTGCCTGTGCGTGCCTGCATAATTTAATATTTATTAAGCATTAGAGTTTCCGGGTAAGATTCGAACTAGAAGCTCTGGGTACCTAAGGATATCCTACAATAATCAGAGTAATGATATATAAAAATTACATTATACTTGTTAAAATACATTTTAATCTTCTCCGTGCATGCTGCCGTAATTTAATATTTATTACGCATTAGAGTTTTGCAGGGTAAGAATCGAACTAGGACCTCTGAACGGCCTTTCGTTAATCAGGGTAATGCCATAATAATGTTTTACCGTATCAAAGTATCAATTTTTCATTAGCAATTAAAACATAAACTCTTGCATGCAGTAAGATTCGAACACCGAGCTATGGATATATAAGTATACACATGGGTTTAATATAGGTAATGATGTTAAATGCATTTTTTGATATCGCTGTTTGAAAGAGCCAATAGAAGCGTAAACAGAGCGCTTGTGTAACTATGTTCGGATATACCCGTAGGACTTCGTAAAGACACTACTGCTCGCAGAGAGAAGTACCCTTAGGCAGTGCGGGCGTCATGATGTCGGGGTGGAGTGGGATTGGGTGGAATTCATGATCTGGCAGGTGAACTGACCTCTCTGCCTTTCACCTCGGCCAAACAAAGACAGGACCAGCTATAAAACCTCCACGGGTTTCTTTTGTTAACGCTACGCCAGATTGCTTCTTTTGTTATATTCGGGGTAATGGAATGGATGACAATAACGTCTGCCCACTTTGTCATTCAACCTTTTGTTAGCCTGGGTCCAGCTCGTCCTTTTGTTATATGGCTGTGGAAGCGTGATGTTAAACGGGTGGTCTTTCTAAAGACGTCTTGCTCTGGACAATAGAAAGGGATACAATAACATCTGTCCCTTTGTTAGTCAATCTTTTGTTAGCTCGGTCAAGTCTGTTCTATTGTTATTTTGCACGTGTTCGTTAAACAATGCGACTGCGAGGTTGCAGGTGGCATTCCTAAAAGTATACACTCAGGGAATTCAATAGAGCTGGAACAATAGCGTCTGCTCCTTTGTTTGACGTGTTCCAGCATCCTCTATTGTTACAAACGTAACTTATTATGCCCTTTGATCATTTTGACAGGTGATGGATAACCTTTCTTTTGCACAATGCGACTGGGAGGTGGTTGTTTCAGTGCAGAAGTGCACACGTGTGCGGATATGGAGTGGGTAGAATGCCATCCCCGCCTTTGTTACAAAGCGTAATTTAGTATTCTATTGTTCATTTTGACAGGTGATTGACAACCTCAATTGCTTACCTATCAAGCTTTCCATTATACTCAACAAGATTTATGACCACAGATGCAAGCAGAAAGTATTACTCGCGCAAAACTTCTGGAATCGTGACCTTGATTGCCATCCCAGCTGCCGAGCCGAGGAATGGTTTATGTTTAGCTTTATCAGGAAAAGCGATATAATACCTTTGCTTACTCACAGTGCGTAACACATACAGTCTGCATAGAAAGTGTCTGCATCTGGTTGTAATTTTAAAGAGAGCTGCAGTATCTAAATAGTACTTATTTTATATTTGTTATATTTATAACCATGGCTCCTATGTTTTCAAAGTTAAGTGGTAAGGTGTTACATAGTCAAAGTAGGGAAATAATTGCAAATGTCATCGACTTCATGAAGCAAGAAGCAGAGATGAAGGAAGAAATTATATCCGAGTTCCACAAAAGCCTTATGAGAGTGAAAGAAAGAGTAGTCAAAGCAACTGGTGTTTCACCTAGTTCCGTTTCCAGAGTTCTCAAAGATAAGAGAAAAAACCATATGGATGAAAGAGTACCATTTGACACACCTGGGAAGAAACATAAGGTCCCTAAACGTATTACAGAAATAGACGATTTCGAATGCGTCATTCGGCGCACGATTCACAATTCCTATGTGGAAGAAAAAACTGTGCTAACAATAAGCAGATTGCTCATCCAGCTGAAAGACAGCAGAAACTTTCAAGGTGGTGCTACAAATCTCAGAAACATTATTAAAGATTTAGGGTTCAAATGGAAGAAACCGAAATCAAATAGAAGAGTTGTAACAGAAAAGCAAAATAAATAAATAAAATAAAAAAATAATAAAATAAAAAAATAAAAATAAAAAGTAAATGTTGCCATGATAGCTTAGTCGGTTAGAGCAACGGCACGGAAAGCCTAAGATCCGTGGTTCAAATCCCGGCTATGGCATTGAATTTTTCAGTCTGATTCTACCTTTCCAAATGACTATAATTTTATATGCACTTATATCAGTGTGTACTTATATCAGTATCAATTTTCAAGGTGGTGCTACAAATTTCAGAAAAATACTATAATGTATGAAGATGAGCCATACATACACAGCAGTCATACAGCATCTAAAAGTTGGAGTGACGATAGCGAATTAGGTTTGCAGGCACATGTTGCCAAAGGGCAAATACTTATTATCGTTCGTGCTGTTGGAAAGATCGGCATCGTTCCAAATGCCCTTCTTTTACAAGTCGCAACAAACAACAGGAGATTTTCATCAAGAAATGAATACAGAAAATTACATGAAGTGAATCAACGCCGTGTTGATACCTAATATGCCAGCTGGGTCTGTTCTGGTCATCGACAATGCTTCACAATGCGTCAACACTCAAATTCACAAACCACCTACCTCAACTTCCTTGAAAGAAGAAATGAGAGCTTGGTTTACTTAGACATAATAAAGCTTTAGATGAAAGCATGAGTAAAACAAGGCTATATAACTTAATGAAAGCCAACAAACAGCTTCAGAAGTCATACATACTTGACCAGATAGTAATACAACATCGCCATAATGTACTTAGACTGTCATCGTATCGCCCAGATCTAAACCCAATCGAATTAATCTGGGCTGATGTCAAAAAATGGGTGGCATGCAGAAATATCACTTTTAAATTAAAATATATGGAGCAGTTATAACGCCAGCAATTTGCTGAAATTGGAAGGCCAGAATGGGAAAATGTATGGCGACATGCTGAATAAATTAAGAATCATTATTCCGAAAAATACGGAATTGCAGAAAATCAAACAGAAATAATTCTCATGCTGGATAATGGTGCAGAAAGTAGTGACAGCAGTGATGACGGCAATAATGTAAGTGATTTCGCAGAAGAGGAAGGGTTGTTACATGTGGAAGAATTGGAGGCAATGATTGACAGCGTTTTTTATATTAAGCGCTTTTTACAGCGTGGATTTTAATATACTGAATATAACTAAGTTTATCAGCGCAACACAGTGCATAACCGTTGTGGATATTTGACGATGACTGTCCCACGCACTCCTGCAGCATGCAGTCGATCGGTCACCACCTGATGTGGTAAGCAACTCGCATCATAGCTCTCATTAAGATTTTCACGTGTCTAGAACTGTTGCGCCGATTATACCAGGTGGCCGTGGCAGGGGTGGGGAGAACCCATTTGCATATGAATACACATTCCTGCATATTAAGTGATTTTGAACTCTTATTTCTATACTACTGGGACTTATGGGGTTTTTCCACTAAAGACCCCTCCTCGAATACCGTGCAAATGACCAAACGTACTTAGACCATTTTATTATTAAAGTTCTTGAATAATGCGGTTCTTTGTGTCACAGGTTTTAACCACAATCCCTAAGACCAATCATCGTTCTCCCTACCTCACTCATATAAACGCATTTCCCTCTCCTTCAACCATCTCCTAGCATAGGATCTCTCTCTCTCTGTTTCCCTCCTTCAACCCCTATCTAGCCTAGCATCAGCCCTCGTATTCCCTATCTCTCCCATATAAACGCACTTTACTCCGTAAACGCTGCATGTAGCCTCGTATTCCCTATCTCTCCCATATAAACGCAAAAAACTACGCTCGCTCTCTCCTTAATAACCTACCCGTATAGTGTATGTAACCAAGTTCATTGTAATGAAATTTGTAATTAATAGTGGTCAAAAATATATTTCGTAGGAAATTTAACATGAATACCATATAGCATTCGTGCAAAATTAGGCTTCTATTCGCATTATATTTTCCACGAAATGAGTATTTTTGTCGAGTAAGAATATTGCTTTTTAATCAGTAGGGGACTTCGTCTAACTGTGAAGGTTCCTATTGTTTTCTAATCTTTAAACATAAAATTGCGATTTTGAACTACACAGTGTAGATTCACTGTGGCAGCGTTTTAAGCTATAAATTATCTAAGGATTGTTTAATCCTTTCTTGCACTTACCTCCTCGAATCCCCGTTTTTTTACTATGTTTTTAGTGTAAAGTAAAATAACTGACTAAAAGTATAGATTTACAAATATAGAATTTTATGGAGTATTCTTCAGCTTCCTTTCTTCCTGATAGTTCTTAATAATTGAAGGAATGGAAAAGATAATTATGACAGATGAGCTCGGTATTTTTTCTTCTTAAAACTTTCTTGGAAATTGTCTCTACGGGATAAATGAAAAGTGGTGAATAGCTCTTGCTACTGGAATAAAACGCAGGCCGACAGGGAAGAAAAGAAACACTTTACCACAAAGCATTCGTCAATTATATTCCTTAAATCGCACTATATGCTACTCACTTTGTTTCAAAATACGGAATTTTTCTTGGAATTAAGCGTAAATAATTGTATTCGAATTGCTTGAGTACTGTTTGCAGTGCGAATTGTCGGTCTGGAGTTTCTTGTTAGACTAATGTTGTACCTTCTGCGGAACAGATGTTCCCCCATCCACTTTTAACATGTGCTGTTGTGTTGTATTGTATTCATGGTTGAGAGTCATTTACTGCCCATCATAAACATGAATTGCTTTCGGAATGTTCAAACACTACCCCTTTGCAAAGTCTCAGGCAAGTAGGGAGGGTCTGAGCGTTGTGGATCTTAAAAGTCACGTAAGGTGTTATGAAAAATGGAAACGTTCATACAAGACGTTTCACATAACATTTTTGTGCTTGCAGCCCTGCAAAGATTCGGCTCTTAAAGTTGTGCTTAATTAAAAACCTGATGTTGGATTCACATAACTGTCTCTACCCATTAATCTTATAAAAGTTTCGTCTTCTATCTCCTTGTTGTTAATATAGATAAACCTGCACGACACATTTCGTTGTATGTGGATATAAAAACAATATAGAACGTACTGCCTCTGCGGTGTGCGGGTAGTGTGTTTGCCTCACATTCAAGAGGTCCCGAGTTCTAGTCTCAAGTTAGGGTGAGTTTTCCCTTATCTTGAGAAGTCGAATGTCGGATAACTGTCAGCTCTATGGACCCCGGGCTCATTTGCATAATTTTACCCATTTCATTCATTCGCCATCCGATATGACTACCAAGTTAGGGACGTTAAACTTAAAGAACGACAATAACCTAACGCAACAGTCATGTGTTTTTAAGCCCGTTCTCGTTCCATGAACACGAAAAAAAATTAAAAAAGAGACGCGAATAGCCATTTGCACTTGAGAAACTTATAAACTATCTGCAAATTGAAACCAATAGCGCAGAATAAATATGTTGCAAATGGTTAACGCCACCAAAAGATTTGATTTTACTTAAGTTATGCGTTTTAAGAGATATAAATTTGTTGTATCATAAGATTTTGTCTATCTCTTACGGTTTACCAATTATACGAAGTTCATTCAGAATGAAAAGGATTTCACAGGCTATTGCCAGAAAATTGAACACGTATGAACATGTGGGTGTAATACGATGTTTCATGTACTTACTGTAAACATCTGATGTGCTACATTCACATTCCTTTCTCTACCCTCTATCGTTTATTACTGGGTATACAAATTATTCTTACTCAAGCTTTTTACTTTCTCTATCACGTACCTAGTAGGTAGAGAAGGTATTGAATTCCATCCAAAAATTCGATACCGAGCTTTCACTGCAGCTACATGTTTTGAGGTCCCATGAATCCAAAGAAAGCAAAATTGAAAAGTCGGATAAATACCACACCTGGAATTTAGTTTCAGTACCTTCCAAAGATGCGACACGAAAACTTTTAAGAAAATCACCTTCCCCAACTACCCTTTACATGGAGCATTTTTCGACAGATTTTTATTTTCTTTAAAAAAATGGCTCTAACGATTTTATTAATATATCATATATTAAAGATATTTACATGACAAATAAAATGTGGCTGGCCCGTAATTCAGCCTTTAGAGCACCTGCTTTCTGTGCCAAGGGTCCCGGGTTCGATTCCCGTCCGGGGGTGGGGATTTTCCTTTAGCCGAGATTGTTCCCTATCCTCCCCAGAGTCTGGAAGTATGAATGACAGTATGAATGTGTGCGTGTGTGATGTAATGATTAAAAAAAACCGAAAGTGCAAGAAACCCAACGACAAGCGAATACGAGTTAACACCATTGGTTTAGGCAATAAGTTCCACAGAAAAGGCCGCCGATAAGACCAATATGGTTAAAGGCAGAGTACAAATGGTACTTTAAGAAAAATAAAATTTATATCTTGAATTCTCTGGAAATAGCCTGCGAAGTCCTCTTCATTGGGAAGGAGTTTCGTATAATCTTGTATAATTGGTAAACGTTAGCGATAGGCGAAAGCATACCACACAAAAAATGTAGGTCTCTTTAAAACACACAATTCACTTAAAATGTTTTCTGTGGCATAACCCATTTCTGAGATATCCGTTATCAAAGATTCGAATTGTTCAATACCTGTCATTCTTTTAAAATCTTATCGATTTCAATTGTTCCTCGCGATGTCATGGAAACAGTATGGAATTTTAGGGCCAGCATATACCGCCATGTTAAACTTTTGACTATCGCTGAACTCTTTGTATCTATAACGAAATGTGTATTGTAGGTATTTCTGCAAAGGTTTATTTGGATTAAAATGTAGTAGATAGAAAATAAGCTTTACTAAGAATGGTTTGTATACTCATTAAGAAATATAAAGGGTAGAGAAAGTCATGTGAAAGTATCACATTTTTTTTCTATCTAACCTTTACAGAAATAGCTAATTACACATTTCGTTATAGATACAAAGAGAACAGCGATAGTCAAATGTTTAACAACATGCCGGTATATGTTACCCTTGAAATTCCATACTGGTTCCACGTAATCGTGAGAAACAAGTGAATGGGACAGCACTTCAAAAAATGAGATACTATTCAATAATTACAAGAATAACAAGGGATACCTCCGAAATGAGTGATGCAACAAAAACGTTATTTGGAATAAATTGTAAGCTTGAGGCCGAGTATCTTACCGGCTTCGGTGGTATTTCTCATATGTTGCCAGCATTGCGTTAAAGTCAGAGAAAGTCAGTGCCATCTGTAGGACACCCAGGGACATCTAAGACATCACTTCAGTCGCTTAAGACATTTTGTCCAATTGGAAGTTTTAAAGACATCTACATTTGTTGTATTGTAAGTTTTTGTCTCTCTTATGGTTTACCAGTTATACTAAAATTACACAAAATTCATTCCGAATGAACAGGACTTCGCAAGTCATTCATAGCAAATTCAGGATACAGATTTAATTTGTCATGTAGGTATCTGAAATACATCATATTGTAACACTATGTTAGAGCAATTTTTCAGAAAATAAGAAAATTAACAAAAATGTTCCATTGAATGGAGTACCATGGCGGGAGATATTCCTGAAATTCTTGGTGCCACATCTTTGGAAGATACCGAGCTTAAATAAAAAGCGTGTAATTTATCCTAGATTTTGTTTTTCATTTATGCTGTAGATACACACGCATTGACGCGCGCGCGCGTTGTTTTTTTTATTTATTCACAGGGCCTCAAAACATGCATTTCCGGATATATTGATATCCATTATCCTTTATTCTTATTTATCTTCTCATCTCGATATCAAATTTTTGGATGATATGCAATACTTTGCTTACTGGTAAGGTAAGCAGTAAATAACAGATAAAGCCAAAGGACAGATAAACAAGTAAACAAATTAACATGTGTTAATGTTATAATTTGTCGATGACAGGGTGTTCTAGAGGAAGGAGGGATTTACTACCCCTCTTTGCTCTTTTTACAATGCTTTTGTTTAGTAAAGTCCACCTCGGATTGGCAACTTTAAAAGTTCATATTTCTCCCGCTTTCCTTCCCTATGAGCCTCTCCCAACTTTCCTTTCCTATCAGTCCCTCCCAACTCCCACCCTTTGCTTTAAAGTGATATCCATCCCTGGTAGCCAATTAGAAATTTAGGGGTCGAAGCGCTTTATCCTTACTTTTACTTCTAACATTACTTCACCTGATGTTACTCGCATACTGGAAAGTTATTCTGAAAAGTATAGACAGCCAGTTGTATTGCTTTCTTCTTAGCATGGCCCAACGTACTTTAGAAATTGTGCCTGAAGCGGAAATTCTTAATCGGCAAGCAGTGATTGGCGAAGTCTGGTCGTTGCCAATTCTGTCCCGCAGGATAGACGGGATATTGGCAGTGAGCAGCCCAGAGGAGACTGATTTCGAATAGCAAGATCTGCAATTACTGTCAGCAGCCGTGCGCTACACAACTACAATGGCAGCGTCGATGGGAAGCGGTGGTCCTGTGGATCTTGCGGAAGGAGGAAGTCCATCCGGGATGGATCGTTCTTCTCCAGAAGCAAGCTACACTTGGAGCAGGTGATATTCCTTGTGTACACCTGGGCCTTTCGAGCAGCCGCAATATTTATGAGGAGGGAAGCCTCGGTGGCCACCTGCCATACCTCTGTGAACTGGTGCAACTTCCTCAGAGAAGAAACCGAGCGGTGGTTGGAGGAAACTCCAGATTTCATTGGCGGCCTCGACGAGAATAACGAGCCCATCACCGTGGAGATTGATGAGTCTAAATTCTTTCACCGCAAATACCACCGAGGGATGTGGCGTGATGGCCACTGGGTGTTCAGTGGAATTGAGAACGGCTCTGGGAAATGCTTCCTGGTGGAAGTGCCCGACAGGAGGGCACAAACCCTGGAAGCGCTGATCATACAGCATATTTTGCCTGGAAGCCGCATCATCTCAGATGGATGGGCTTCTTACGTCAACATCGGAAATCTACTTGACGGCGTATATATTCACGAGTTATTGTCCACGAGCAGAAATTTGTTGACCCCGAGGACGACTCCATCCACACGCAAAATGTGGAAAACATGTGGATCAGGATGAAGAGGAAATTTCGGCGCCAATTTGGTACCAGTGACACCCTCTTCACATCGTATCTCCAAGAATTCCTCTTCCGGAATCGTTTTCAGGGATAAGACATGTTTGGTGTAATACTGGATGTGATAGCGCAGCATTACCTGGTGTAACTCAACAATGTTGAATTTAATCAAAGGTGCATACTTGAATTTATATTTTATTAATGACATCAGATTTCCGATTCCCGTCTCATTGCAGTACATTAATGCAACAATGTGTGCTTGGACCCAAAGACAATGACAACAATGCTGCCACCGCTTCTGTGTAATAACATATGCTGCTGATATTTCACCTAATTTACTTGTCTTCATCAGATTTCCCATTCCCACCTCATTGCAGTAAATTAATACAACAATGTGTGCTTTGTGTTACAAGGACAATGACAACAATGCTGCCACCGCTTCTGTGTAATAACATGATCCCATTGTCACTTCATTGCAGTACATTAATACAACACTGTGTGTAATGTGGTTCATGGACAATGATAACAATGCTGCCACCGCTTCTGTGTAATAACGTATGCTGCTGATATTTCACCTAATTTACTTGTCTTCATCAGATTTCCCATTCCCACCTCATTGCAGTACATTAATACAACAATGTGTGCTTTGTGTTACAAGGACAATGACAACAATGCTGCCACCGCTTCTGTGTAATAACATGATCCCATTGTCACTTCATTGCAGTACATTAATACAACACTGTGTGTAATGTGGTTCATGAACAATGATAACAATGCTGCCACCGCTTCTGTGTAATAACGTATGCTGCTGATATTTCACCTAATCTACACGTCTTCATCAGATTTCCCATTGCCACCTCATTGCAGTACATTAATACAACAATGTGTGCTTTGTGGCTCAAGGACAATGACAACAATGCTGCCACCGCTTCTGTGTGATAATGTATGTTGCTGATATTTTACCTAATTTACTTGTCTTCATCAGATTTCCCATTCCCACCTCATTCCAGTACATTAATACAACAATGTGTGCTTTGTGGCTCAAGGACAATGACAACAATGCTGCCACCGCTTCTCTGTAATAACATGATCCCATTGCCACTTCATTGCAGTACATTAATACAACACTGTGTGTTTTGTGGTTCATGGACAATGACAACAATGCTGCCACCGCTTCTGTGTAATAACGTATGCTGCTGATATTTCACCTAATCTACACGTCTTCATCAGATTTCCCATTGCCACCTCATTGCAGTACATTAATACCACAATGTGTGCTTTGTGGCTCAAGGACAATGACAACAATGCTGCCACTGCTTCTGTGTGATAACGTATGCTGCTAATATTTCACCTAATCTACACGTCTTTATCATATTTGCCATTGCCACCTCATTGCAGTACATTAAGACAACAATGTGTGCTTTGTGGCTCATGGACAATGACAAAAATACTGCCACTGCTTCTGTGTAATAACATGATCCCATTGCCACTTCATTGCAGTACATTAATACAACAATGTGTGCTTTGTGGCTCAAGGACAATGACAACAATGCTGCCACCTCTACTGTGTATTAACATGATCCCATTGCCACTTCATTGCAGTACATTAATACAACACTGTGTGTTTTGTGGTTCATGGACAATGACAACAATGCAGCCACCGCTTCTATGTAATAACGTATGCTGCTGATATTTCACCTAACTTAACACGTCTTCTCTAGTTTTCCTATTGCCACCTCATTGTGATACATTAATACAACAATGTGTGTTTTGTGGTTCATGGACAATGATAACAATGCTGCCACCGCTTCTGTGTAATAACGTATGCTGCTGATATTTCACCTAATCTACACGTCTTCATCAGATTTCCCATTGCCACCTCATTGCAGTACATTAATACAACAATGTGTGCTTTGTGGCTCAAGGACAATGACAACAATGCCGCCACTGCTTCTGTGTGATAACGTATGCTGCTAATATTTCACCTAATCTACACGTCTTTATCATATTTGCCATTGCCACCTCATTGCAGTACATTAATACAACAATGTGTGCTTTGTGGCTCATGGACAATGACAAAAATACTGCCACTGCTTCTGTGTAATAACATGATCCCATTGCCACTTCATTGCAGTACATTAATACAACACTGTGTGTTTTGTGGTTCATGGACAATGACAACAATGCTGCCTCCGCTTGTGTGTAATAACGTATGCTGCTGATATTTCATCTAATCTACACGTCTTCATCAGATTTCCCATTGCCACCTCATTGCAGTACATTAATACAACAATGTGTGCTTTGTGGCTCAAGGACAATGACAACAATGCTGCCACCTCTACTGTGTATTAACATGATCCCATTGCCACTTCATTGCAGTACATTAATACAAACTGTGTGTTTTGTGGTTCATGGACAATGACAAAAATGCTGCCACCGCTTCTGTATAATAACGTATGCTGCTGATATTTCACCTAATCTACACGTCTTCATCAGATTTCTCATTGCCACCTCATTGCAGTACATTAATACAACAATGTGTGCTTTGTGGCCCATGGACAATGACAACAATGCAGCCACCGCTTCTATGTAATAACGTATGCTGCTGATATTTCAACTAACTTAACACGTCTTCTCTAGTTTTCCTATTGCCACCTCATTGTGATACATTAATACAACAATGTGTGTTTTGTGGTTCATGGACAATGATAACAATGCTGCCACCGCTTCTGTGTAATAATGTATGCTGCTGATATTTCACCTAATCTACACGTCTTCATCAGATTTCCCATTGCCACCTCATTGCAGTACATTAATACAACAATGTGTGCTTTGTAGCTCAAGGACAATGACAACAATGCTGCCACTGCTTCTGTGTGATAACGTATGCTGCTAATATTTCACCTAATCTACACGTCTTCATCAGATTTGCCATTGCCACCTCATTGCAGTACATTAATACAACAATGTGTGCTTTGTGGCTCATGGACAATGACAAAAATACTGCCACTGCTTCTGTGTAATAACATGATCCCATTGCCACTTCATTGCAGTACATTAATACAACACTGTGTGTTTTGTGGTTCATGGACAATGACAACAATGCTGCCACCGCTTCTGTGTAATAACGTATGCTGCTGATATTTCACCTAATCTACACATCTTCATCAGATTTCCCATTGCCACCTCATTGAGGTACATTAATACAACAATGTGTGCGTTGTGGCTCAAGGACAATGACAACAAAGCTGCCACTGCTTCTGTGTGATAACGTATGCTGCTGATATTTCACCAGATCTACACGTCTTCATCAGATTTCCCATTGCTACCTCATTGCAGTACATTAATACAACAATGTGTGCTTTGTGGCTCATGGACAATGACAACAATGCTGCCACTGTTTCTGTGTAATAACATGATCCCATTGCCACTTCTTTGCAATACATTAATACAACACTGTGTGTTTTGTGGTTCATGGACAATGACAACAATGCTGCCACCGCTTCTGTGTAATAATTTCACCTAATTTACTTGTCTTCATCAGATTTCCCATTCCCACCTCATTGCAGTACATTAATACAACAATGTGTGCTTTGTGCCTCAAGGGCAATGACAACAATGCTGCCACCGCTTCTGTGTGATAACGTATGCTGCTGATATTTCAGCTAATCTACACGTCTTCATCAGATTTCCCATTGCCACCTCATTGCAGTACATTAATACAACAATGTGTGCTTTGTGGCTCAAGGACAATGACAACAATGCTGCCACCTCTTCTATGTAATAACGTATGCTGCTGATATTTCACCTAACTTAACACGTCTTCTCTAGTTTTCCTATTGCCACCTCATTGTGATACATTAATACAACAATGTGTGTTTTGTGGTTCATGGACAATGATAACAATGCTGCCACCGCTTCTGTGTAATAACGTATGCTGCTGATATTTCACCTAATCTACACGTCTTCATCAGATTTCCCATTGCCACCTCATTGCAGTACATTAATACAACAATGTGTGCTTTGTGGCTCAAGGACAATGACAACAATGCTGCCACTGCTTCTGTGTGATAACGTATGCTGCTAATATTTCACCTAATCTACACGTCTTTATCATATTTGCCATTGCCACCTCATTGAGGTACATTAATACAACAATGTGTGCGTTGTGGCTCAAGGACAATGACAACAAAGCTGCCACTGCTTCTGTGTGATAACGTATGCTGCTGATATTTCACCTAATCTACACGTCTTCATCAGATTTCCTATTGCCACCTCATTGCAGTACATTAATACAACAATGTGAGCTTTGTGGCTCATGGACAATGACAAAAATGCTGCCACTGCTTCTGTGTAATAACATGATCCCATTGCCACTTCATTGCAGTACATTAATACAACACTGTGTGTTTTGTGGTTCATGGACAATGACAACAATGCTGCCACTACTTGTGTGATAACGTATGCTGCTGATATTTCACCTGATCTACACGTCTTCATCAGATTTCCCATTGCTACCTCATTGCAGTACATTAATACAACAATGTGTGCTTTGTGGCTCATGGACAATGACAACAATGCTGCCACTGTTTCTGTGTAATAACATGATCCCATTGCCACTTCTTTGCAATACATTAATACAACACTGTGTGTTTTGTGGTTCATGGACAATGACAACAATGCTGCCACTGCTTCTGTGTAATAATTTCACCTAATTTACTTGTCTTCATCAGATTTCCCATTCCCACCTCATTGCAGTACATTAATACAACAATGTGTGCTTTGTGCCTCAAGGGCAATGACAACAATGCTGCCACTGCTTCTGTGTAATAACATGATCCCATTGCCACTTCATTGCAGTACATTAATACAACACTGTGTGTTTTGTGGTTCATGGACAATGACAACAATGCTGCCACTACTTGTGTGATAACGTATGCTGCTGATATTTCACCTGATCTACACGTCTTCATCAGATTTCCCATTGCTACCTCATTGCAGTACATTAATACAACAATGTGTGCTTTGTGGCTCATGGACAATGACAACAATGCTGCCACTGTTTCTGTGTAATAACATGATCCCATTGCCACTTCTTTGCAATACGTTAATACAACACTGTGTGTTTTGTGGTTCATGGACAATGACAACAATGCTGCCACCGCTTCTGTGTAATAATTTCACCTAATTTACTTGTCTTCATCAGATTTCCCATTCCCACCTCATTGCAGTACATTAATACAACAATGTGTGCTTTGTGCCTCAAGGGCAATGACAACAATGCTGCCACCGCTTCTGTGTGATAACGTATGCTGCTGATATTTCAGCTAATCTACACGTCTTCATCAGATTTCCCATTGCCACCTCATTGCAGTACATTAATACAACAATATGTGCTTTGTGGCTCATGGACAATGATAACAATGCTACCACTGCTTCTGTGTAATAACATGATCCCATTGCCACTTCATTGCTGTACATTAATATAACACTGTGTATTTTGTGGTTCATGGACAATGACAACAATGCTGCCTCCGCTTCTGTGTAATAACGTATGCTGCTGATATTTCAGCTAATCTACACGTCTTCATCAGATTTCCCATTGCCACCTCATTGCAGTACATTAATACACAATATGTGCTTTGTGGCTCATGGACAATGATAACAATGCTACCACTGCTTCTGTGTAATAACATGATCCCATTGCCACCTCATTGCAGTACATTAATACAACAATGTGTGCTTTGTGGCTCAAGGACAATGACAACAATGCTGCCACCTCTTCTATGTAATAACGTATGCTGCTGATATTTCACCTAACTTAACACGTCTTCTCTAGTTTTCCTATTGCCACCTCATTGTGATACATTAATACAACAATGTGTGTTTTGTGGTTCATGGACAATGATAACAATGCTGCCACCGCTTCTGTGTAATAACGTATGCTGCTGATATTTCACCTAACCTACACGTCTTCATCAGATTTCCCATTGCCACCTCATTGCAGTACATTAATACAACAATGTGTGCTTTGTGGCTCAAGGACAATGACAACAATGCTGCCACTGCTTCTGTGTGATAACGTATGCTGCTAATATTTCACCTAATCTACACGTCTTTATCATATTTGCCATTACCACCTCATTGCAGTACATTAATACAACAATGTGTGCTTTGTGGCTCATGGACAATGACAAAAATACTGCCACTGCTTCTGTGTAATAACATGATCCCATTGCCACTTCATTGCAGTACATTAATACAACACTGTGTGTTTTGTGGTTCATGGACAATGACAACTATGCTGCCTCCGCTTCTGTGTAATAACGTATGCTGCTGATATTTCATCTAATCTACACGTCTTCATCAGATTTCCCATTGCCACCTCATTGCAGTACATTAATACAACAATGTGTGCTTTGTGGCTCAAGGACAATGACAACAATGCTGCCACCTCTACTGTGTATTAACATGATCCCATTGCCACTTCATTGCAGTACATTAATACAACACTGTGTGTTTTGTGGTTCATGGACAATGACAAAAATGCTGCCACCGCTTCTGTATAATAACGTATGCTGCTGATATTTCACCTAATCTACACATCTTCATCAGATTTCTCATTGCCACCTCATTGCAGTACATTAATACAACAATGTGTGCTTTGTGGCCCATGGACAATGACAACAATGCAGCCACCGCTTCTATGTAATAACGTATGCTGCTGATATTTCACCTAACTTAACACGTCTTCTCTAGTTTTCCTATTGCCACCTCATTGTGATACATTAATACAACAATGTGTGTTTTGTGGTCATGGACAATGATAACAATGCTGCCACCGCTTCTGTGTAATAACGTATGCTGCTGATATTTCACCTAATCTACACATCTTCATCAGATTTCCCATTGCCACCTCATTGCAGTACATTAATACAACAATGTGTGCTTTGTGGCTCAAGGACAATGACAACAATGCTGCCACTGCTCTTGTGTGATAACATATGCTGCTAATATTTCACCTAATCTACACGTCTTCATCAGATTTGCCATTGCCACCTCATTGCAGTACATTAATACAACAATGTGTGCTTTGTGGCTCATGGACAATGACAAAAATACTGCCACTGCTTCTGTGTAATAACATGATCCCATTGCCGCTTCATTGCAGTACATTAATGCAACACTGTGTGTTTTGTGGTTCATGGACAATGACAACAATGCTGCCACTGCTTCTGTGTAATAACATGATCCCATTGCCACTTCATTGCAGTACATTAATACAACACTGTGTGTGTTGTGGTTCATGGACAATGATAACAATGCTGCCACTACTTGTGTGATAACGTATGCTGCTGATATTTCACCTGATCTACACGTCTTCATCAGATTTCCCATTGCTACCTCATTGCAGTACATTAATACAACAATGTGTGCTTTGTGGCTCATGGACAATGACAACAATGCTGCCACTGTTTCTGTGTAATAACATGATCCCATTGCCACTTCTTTGCAATACATTAATACAACACTGTGTGTTTTGTGGTTCATGGACAATGACAACAATGCTGCCACCGCTTCTGTGTAATAATTTCACCTAATTTACTTGTCTTCATCAGATTTCCCATTCCCACCTCATTGCAGTACATTAATACAACAATGTGTGCTTTGTGCCTCAAGGGCAATGACAACAATGCTGCCACCGCTTCTGTGTGATAACGTATGCTGCTGATATTTCAGCTAATCTACACGTCTTCATCAGATTTCCCATTGCCACCTCATTGCAGTACATTAATACAACAATATATGCTTTGTGGCTCATGGACAATGATAACAATGCTACCACTGCTTCTGTGTAATAACATGATCCCATTGCCACTTCATTGCTGTACATTCATATAACACTGTGTATTTTGTGGTTCATGGAAAATGACAACAATGCTGCCACTGCTTATGCGTAATAACGTATGCTGCTGATATTTCAGCTAATCTACACGTCTTCATCAGATTTCGCATTGCCACCTCATTGCAGTACATTAATACAACAATATGTGCTTTGTGGCTCATGGACAATGATAACAATGCTACCACTGCTTCTGTGTAATAACATGATCCCATTGCCACTTCATTGCTGTACATTAATATAACACTGTGTATTTTGTGGTTCATGGACAATGACAACAATGCTGCCACTGCTTATGCGTAATAACATGATCCCATTGCCACTTCATTGCTGTACATTAATACAACAATATGTGCTTTGTGGCTCATGGACAATGATAACAATGCTACCACTGCTTCTGTGTAATAACATGATCCCATTGCCACTTCATTGCTGTACATTAATATAACACTGTGTATTTTGTGGTTCATGGACAATGACAACTATGCTGCCTCCGCTTCTGTGTGATAACGTATGCTGCTGATATTTCACCTAATCTACACGTCTTCATCAGATTTCCCATTGCCACCTCATTGCAGTACATTAATACAACAATGTGTGCTTTGTGGCTCAAGGACAATGACAACAATGCTGCCACCTCTTCTGTGTATTAACATGATCCCATTGCCACCTCATTGCAGTACATTAATACAACAATGTGTGCTTTGTGGCTCATGGACAATGACAACAATGCAGCCACCGCTTCTATGTAATAACGTATGCTGCTGATATTTCACCTAACTTAACACGTCATCTCTAGTTTTCCTATTGCCACCTCATTGCGATACATTAATACAACAATGTGTGCTTGTGACTCAAGGACGATGACAACAATGCTGGCACCGCTTCTGTGTAACAACATATGCTGCTGATATTGCACCTAATTTACAGGTCTTCATCAGATTTCTCAGTGCCACCTCATTGCAGTACGTTTATACAAAAGTGTGTGTTCGTGGGTGAAGGACAATGACAACAATGCTACCACTGCTTCTGTGTAATCACCTATATGTGCCATGTGTTTGCCCTGAAAGAAAAGCATTTTCACTGGGTATGAATCAACATGCAGGTTTTAGATTTGTACATAAGTGTGCATCAATGCAATATTACAAAGAAAAATTGTATGTGTTTGAAATAACCGCGCTGCACTGCGAATTTCATGTTACAATGTTGTTATCTTCTGTGCCTTCATTTCTTATGGTTGGCAATGCTCGAACTCCTTAAGGCACGCTCAGGCCGCTATTATGCAGGATTCCTCCCACTACCGAAGTAAGTGGCCCGGGGTGGGGTAGGTCATGTGGTCAGAGGTGCTGGAGGAGTGAGCCATAGCCATACTGGAGGGAGGATTTATCATTGTTCACATTGTTTGACATTTCTCTTTTGTTGAACAGTGCCTTGTCTTAAAGGAAAGGGTCAGGGAAAGAAAAGTTTGCATGTGAAAGGAATACATTGTAACTTGTTCATTTTAAAGCAACGGGGCAATGGAAGGATAGTTTGCATGTGAAAGGAATACAGTTTATTTTATTTTAAAGGATTGGGACACAGGAAGGATAGTTTGCATGTGGAAGGAATACAGTTTAGGGCTCAACTTTACAACATGTGATGCAAGATGTTTTCTAAGTCAAATGTCTGTGCATTTTTTGGTGTAATTTGTATTTAAAATTATGTATTTGGATGATTGCTTGTTGGTAAACATTTTATGAGCATAATTTAAGCCTTATAATTATTGATGTGCCTACTTACTGTGCGTGTAGCCCTATAGAAGAATGTAGGGCAGCCAAATTCTCCATCTTGCATCACTCAAAGTAATGCAGCCAACACTCTTTTTTGTCACTAAATTACACTAACTATATAATTATATACATTGTTCCTGAATTATGCTGACTAGCTATGTGCACTAAACATTAACCCTTAACTTAACTATGCCTAGCCTAAACTTTAACTAAACCTAATCACTACACCACAGGCTACACCTGCGTAATCTCTCCCATCAGTTCCTGGAAACGGTCTGTTGAACAGTTCTTGGGATCAGGATGCCACAAATACTGACAAATGTGAGCATCTGGGTGTTCTCTGTATTGTTGAGGTAAACCGACATACATCTTATTAATTGGATAAGCCATTTCTAAAAGTTTTATTATTTGCAAGAATAGCTCCAAGAACATACAAACCTTGCTTCTCACACAACAATAAATTCTACACTGTACTTCACTGCATGACCGTGATTGTAAAGCAATAAAACCCGAGAGAAAGTATGGTCAGGACTTTTCAAAAGTGACCCAGTTGCTAATCGCTTCTGTATTGTTGTGCACATGTATGGGATCTTTTTCAGAGTTTGGCTACGGTTGTTACAAATGAAGTACATGTTGGCTGCTATGCGAAAAGCAATAAAACTAATAGTCATCGATTGTTTCAGTCTGCTTGCTCATGTGCATTGGAAAACGTTTGGACTTTGAAAATTTCTCACGTCTCTTGAGTCACATGTTCAAAAGTATAGCTTATTTAGTTTATGTTATTTTAAACTAATGGGACACAGGAAAGATAGTTTGCATGTGAAAGGAATACAGTTTATTACATTTTAAGGGAATGGGGCAAGGAAAGGATAGAGTGCTTGTGAAAGGAATACAGTGGAGAAATTAAATAGCAGTGGGGGCAATCACATGGGCGCATGGTTAGGTATCATGGGTACATTCACATGGTAGAAGACTAAACAGTGGCGGGTGCACCTTCTTGTTCTAAAGGTTATTGGAAATGGCTTAACTTAAGATGCCTAGATCTCATGCATTTCGTATACAATATAGATATAACAAAATAGCTTCATGTTATCCATTACCATCATCCTTGTGGAATGAAGGTGGGTGGGACATCAGAAAATGTTTAACAGTGTAATAGTACATTCAAATTGAATGGAGACATAAATAAGAGTTAATATAATTATCAAAGGCATATTAGTATTTCACTTCACTAAAATTAAGAGTAAATGCTTAGTTTCACACAGACCTACTGTTCAGTGATTTTACACAATGTGTATGTAAAGGCAGGTCTCCACTGCCTCAACAATCAACACACAACACTTAGCATTAAACATAAACAACTTAATAGAGATGTAATGTAAAGCTTGTTGAGTCATACATGTAGTTGGAATTTCTGTCAACATTGTGTCTCCACTGCATTAACAAGCGAGGCAAATTGTAAACACATTGCATATGTTAATATCTATCACATAGTTTCTGATTATGAAGATTTAGCCTTTATGGCCACAATGCATTCTTGGTGGAAGAGGCGCAAGAATAAAGGAATAAAGTTATTGGTGCGCCCTTTTCTAAGCAATAGAAACAATGTCAATAGCATCGTGTCTGAACTGAGGATAGGTTCGGCTTATAGCATTTTCTAAGAATGTCGGAAGAAAATATCAATTTGTTACTGACTGTAATTTCACCAGCAATTGCAAAACAGGAGACTAATTTCAGAGTAGCCATATCAATTGAATTGAGATTAATCTTAAGCCTATCTCTTTCCCCTCCCCCCTCAAAAATTTATCCAAGTGCACATAAACACTCCGTTTTCTTAATTTTGTTTGCATAATCCAGGGACATATCCCAGACAGTGGGTCTTGCAGGGATCTCATTAATTAACTATATTGTTTGTTCTTACGTCCACTCCATTTTTCTTGCTAGTAAGCAATGAATAATATGCATGGGCCGGTTGCATGTATCATGTCTGACTGAAGTTAGTCTGGTCTGCATGAATGGAGCCAAATATATATCGTATTCAGCATGTTTTCCACTGCCAGTGGAAAACAATTTTGTTAGCCAAGACGTGTTGAATCAGCATGCTACACAAGGCTTGTTGGTCAGTAGAGATACTCGTTCAGCATCAACATGTTGAGCTAAATGTTTTGAATCAACATATTTTGTTGATTGTTGAAGCAGTGGAGACCTGCCTTAAGACAGGAGTTTTGACTTATAAATTGGTGCAGAACTTTCTCACTGACTGCATCTGCACGCTGCCACTTGAACCTAGGCAAGTCCAATTACTTTAGGTAAGAATGTAGATGGGGTACTTTGGAATCGGCAGTAATTGTATTGTTTTGTAATGTGAAAGTAAGTGTTCTGTTTACTTTATAAAAACTTGGCACTTATAATTTGAAGTAATTACATTGTTGGTGATATTAATAGCACAAATTGTTTCTCTTTATGGTAGGGATTATGGGACCAAATAATGTCTAATTTTCATCATTTGGCAACACTGCTCAGAATTCAGACATTTTTCAAATTATAGATATTCCTTCATAATTTTTTTCACTCTTAAGTGTTTGAGCCAGAATTTCAATTTTTTCAGCTTCAACAGTAACTATTGTACTTAGATGAAAGGAGAGTCTTGAGAAAACAGTCACTATTTGATCTGTACTTTTAACGTAGTTTGTTTTACCTGCTTGCTATTTAAAGGTTTCTCTTAAAATAACTTGGCACTTTTGTCATGTGCGTTACCAAGTTTTACTTTCTCAATTACTTGCCTTCAGTAAGTAGAGGAAGGCAGAGCTTGATCTGGAATCTGTTCTCCATTTTATATGCATGTATCAGAACTGGATGAGTCATTTAAGACAAATGAGATCCCATAGAATCCCTAAAGCTATGTATGCTCCATTACCAACCCCATGGGAAGAGACCTGTGGGTTATCCCAAGAAGAGGTGGAAAGAAAATTCCTGTTTTATGATATCATAACAGGCTATATGACCTAAAGCTTGTCTGGATGATTATGTAGAAGTATTGCATTCCACCCAAACATTTGATACCAAGATTTCAGCAGAAATACAGGTTTTGAGACTCGCTGAATAAAAAAAATATTTTGAAAAACGATCTGTATGTATGTGCAAGAGAAAAGGATAAAAATGAAAAAAAAGTTGGTTAAATTCCAAACTTGGTATTTAGTTTTAGCATCTTCCAAGACTCCAACATAAAGATTTTCAAGAAAATCCTCTCAACCCAAACTACCCTTTATATGGAAAATGTTGGTTTTCTAAAAAATGGCTGTAACGATTTTGATTAAAATGTATGGTTGGGATATTTTCATAAAAAATGAAGTGTGTATCTTGAATACTCTAGGAATAGCCTTTCAAGTCCTCTTCATTCTGAATGACATTTGTACAACTAGGAAACTGTAAGAGCTTGACAAAATCTTACTGAACAAAAGTAGATCTCATTAAAGTACACAATTTGTCATATACTCTCTTCTTTTTTTTTAGACTTAATTATTTCCAAGATATTCCTTGTTTGAATTTTCATATACTTTACTTATCTCAACTGGGAAGGTCGGTCTGTCTGTCTTTCTCTCCTTCTCCCTCTCCTCCCTCCCTCCCTCTGTCATGCAAAGAGGATGAAATTTCAAAACCATCCCATAGCAACATGCTCTTTAAAAATGTGACTTGCTTTACCTACTATATCCTACAATTAAATGCGAATTGAAAGTTGAGGCAGTATTTTTAACACTTGAATAATTTCAATTAAATTATATAATATGTAATATAATAACAGCCCGCCTTGAAGCAATATGTATGTAATAATTTGTAAAAATGTATGTAATAGTCATTGCATATGCTTATATTATTGTAAACATGTTTAAAAATGTTATGTGGATACATTACATACTTTAATAATGTAAGAGCTGTGAGAATAATAAGTTTAACGTTGCTAACAATGAGGTAACCTTGAGGCAATAATGAGTTTGAGAGTTTAAATGTTACTAGTCATGATTAGAGCAACGATAATGTAAATTTTGTGACAGTTTAAAATTAGCTAATCAACAATCAGAAAAAGCTTTAATTAAATGCAGGTATTCTATTGGACTAGGATTAGCCAATCAGAGACTTGAAATACAGAAGCTTGCGGGTTTGAACAGTTGAAATATGTTCAGTTGCCTGCAGACTTTGGTAGTGACTGGATGGAAGATGTGTTCTCTAAAGAAATATTATGTATTCGTATGAATCGTAAAATGTATACGTGTTAACTAAGTGCAAGTATTAAAGAATCTCACAGCTCTTAATATCAGTGTAGTGCTATTTAATTTGTGTCAAGGATTAATAAAAAGAAGTGAATTTAAACTTAAAATCTGTGTAAGCCTACATTCTTGTCACACCACGCCCTGATTAAGAGAAGCGTGTCTCTACAAACATTACTGATGCAGCTGAGGCAAACATAAACATAAATACTATCTATAGAAGCAGCTTAATAACAAAGTTAATATTTTTTTTAAACTTGGAGTGTAACAACAAAAACATCATCTTAAAATCAGCTTCTCATGCGTAGCAGCATATTACGTAACAAACAATCTTCTTCAAAAATTAATTCCTAAAGTGTGGTGCAAACTTCAACAACAGAACACTTTCTTCAAAATTGATGTCCATACGTGGAGCTAAATAAATAGATAAACCTTCAACAACAATAAACTACAACAGTTGAAGAACAATACTTCAAGTTGGCTCCCATATGTGGGGCATATACATCTTCAAGTTGGTTTCCCAAGCATGAGGCTAATAAATTATGTAAATAAATTATGTAAACAAAACACCTCTTCAAAGTTAATGTGGATTAACAAGAAATGAATAAAACAATATGCTTTTCTAAGAATTGAAGTAGTATTAGTGGTGTTGAGCTCCACACGTGGTGGATAATGTTTCTCACGTAATGTTGCTTACCTCACGCGTGCAGCCATATTGTGTGACGTCATTCGTCGGTCGCCTGCTAACTTCATCTGGCGTAGCAATCTATATGAATTAGTTTTAAGGTTATGTATATTGTCTTCCGGCCAGCTATTTAGGTAGGCATTTAATTCTTGCAGGGTGTGAAGCGGAAAAGGAATCTTTTATCCAAAAATTACTAGTGAAGAAATGTATTTTATAATGTTTTATTGTCGAGCACATGCACTAACACTTTCACAAATTTATCTTGATAATCGCCATACTGAAACTGTTTATAATAACTTCTCACTTTTAACTCACGTACTTCAATTTTTGTATATAAGTGACTTTGTAATATTTTAGATCTTTAATGATTTTCACTGCGTGTAATTTAACGAACTGAACGGCCAACGTGTAATGTGCGGACGAAGTGTAATGCTTCGTAAAATCTTGCCGAACTGGAGACGATGTGTAATGTATCGGGAATCTTGTTGCACACTGGGGGACCCGCTAACTCGACCTGACTTATTTATAGGCATGCCTCGAGATACACCTAAAGATTATAAATGAATTACCATTGGCCAACAAAACGCGCCAACATTAGCGTCTATTTTAATACCCAATGAAAACCACTAATACATATGCTTTTTTAGAATATTCTGGAAGCTTTTACCGAAAAGGCGCGAAACATGACGTAACTTCCTGGTTCCCGGTAACGATAAACAACTCACTCCCTTGCTAAAGTATTATGTTATTGTTAACAGTTTCAGTAGAGCCGAAAATTATTATTTACCAATAATAATTACAATTATTAAACCCCTGAAATCAATGTTACATAAAAATACATATTCATATTATTATTGTTAACCACATCTGAGTAATTTGTGATACAAATTACCGTCACATATGCCCCACTAGAAATATAATTATAAATATTTATAACCTGTTTAGAAATTTTATAATTTTGTTTTTAGTCTCCTAAATCTTGTAACACACGCTATTCACTTTCACTTAACACTTCACACGCGTTTAACACACGACATATGTTTTATCTTGCCACTACTTACTGGCTCTGATTTAATTAATTTAGATATTAATCTGATATCACAAAATTTTTTTATAGCAAATACTATACCCTAAACTATTTAACTAGTGTTACAAAAAATGGTTTACTTTCTTATATTGTTACCAAAAATCTATCATTCAAGAATTTTTTTTGTAATTACTATACATATTTACCAAAATATTCACCCTTTACATATATTTACATCTCTTAAATCTAGACAATGTTTCACATGTTCTATTTACTACATAAGTATTTGTTTCAATTACTTTTAATTATATTTACCAATTTTTTTGTTATTTTGTACTTTGCAAATATATTTACATCTCTTAAATCTTGACAATGTTTCACCTTTTCTGTTTGCTACATAAATATTTGTTTTGAATTATTTTTTACCATTTTTTTTTTTTTTTTTTATTTTAATAATACTCTTTGAATTGTATTTAATTTAATATCATATTAAATTTCAATCTTTGCATTCTTAATTTTTAAATCTTGGAATTGTATTTACGTACTTTTACTTTAATATTATATTAAGTTTCAATCTTTGCATTCTTAATTTTTTTTTAATTCTTGGAATTGTATTTACGTACTTTTAATTTAATATCATCTTAAGTTTCAATCTTTGCATTCTTAATCTTCAAATATTTTGTTACAGTTACTAAAATGTATTTATTTATTTATATTTTTTTTTTTTTTTTTTTTTTTTATAACTTATTTCTCTTTTCAAATGACATATATAAATATTTAGTTAACCCTCTTACGTTCCAATACATTTCTTTGCAAGTCGTCTTTAACTATCCAGCATTTACTTTACATCACATTGCTATTTACCCTCCTGGATCAAATTGTGTGTGGCTAAACATTACTCGTAGCCGTAACCTAACCTTCAAATTGTTCATGAATAACCTCTTGTATTCATATGAAATTTCGTCACATGATAACATTTGAAAACAATCTATAGTTTTCTGAACAACACATCTTTTAACAACATTCATTTTCAATTCTTCAACCATCTCTTTAATTTGAAAGTACTTTGACAAATCTGTACTAAACTGTACTGGACTGGAGTTTTCAATTTGAACCTCTTGGTACAATTTATTTCTTTGCATTTCTGATTCTTTTTGTATTTCTGATATCTCCGCTCTGAAATTAACCTGCGCCTGATTTACATCTACATTCCTAACCTCTTTTATCTCTCTTAGCTCACTTGTAATACTACTCACTCGACTACCTAACTCTGCGCCTTCTACATTAACCTCACTTTTAGTATTAACCTTACTTTCTTTGTTATCTATTTCCTTGCTCATGTCTAGCTTTTTCTTTGAAATTTCTCCTATCTCACTTACTATTACTTCCTCATTTTCATCTTTCATTTCTGGCCTACTACTATCTAACTTCATAACTTTCTTTTCAATTTCTTCATTGCTTTGATCTACTGTTTGCTCTAATTTCTCATTACTCCTACCAATATTTTCTCTAAATTCCCTATGATCTTTGTTTATAGCTTCTCTCAATTCCTCAAAACTCTTTTGCATATCTTCCCTTTCTTGATCTAATTTCTTTTCTAATTTCTTATTATCTTCCCTTATATTTCTCAGCATTTCCATAATCATACTAGCATCAATAGTAATATTTCTCGCTATTCTATTCTTACTTTCTGCACTAACATTTCCTCCCTCCAATATTACATTGTTTGAGCTTTTTTTTGTAACCTGTATTGACTTACAGCTAACTGTTACACTATCTCCCTCCATAATTATTTTTTTTATGTTATTAGTGGCCATTGTTTTTGTTTTCTAAAAAAAAATACAATCACCTGACTTTGTGATGCTGTCTGATGCTGTAGTTTTGATGTCCAGCGTTCTGCCCCATTCTCCTAGGTTTGTATGTCGCTTCTGCGTTGTATCGTGATGAATCTACGTCGTTTCGATGTTTTCTTGTAGCTGAATTACCCTTCTGTCCCGGAATCTACGTCTATAGGTCGTTTCACTGCTGCTTTCGCCTCTCTGGTTATTCTTGTTCCTTTCCTAGTCGTCTAGCCTTCCTTTCCTAGTTGTCGCCCCACGTTGGGCGCCAATTTGAAGTAGTATTAGTGGTGTTGAGCTCCACACGTGGTGGATAATGTTTCTCACGTAATGTTGCTTACCTCACGCGTGCAGCCATATTGTGTGACGTCATTCGTCGGTCGCCTGCTAACTTCATCTGGCGTAGCAATCTATATGAATTAGTTTTAAGGTTATGTATATTGTCTTCCGGCCAGCTATTTAGGTAGGCATTTAATTCTTGCAGGGTGTGAAGCGGAAAAGGAATCTTTTATCCAAAAATTACTAGTGAAGAAATGTATTTTATAATGTTTTATTGTCGAGCACATGCACTAACACTTTCACAAATTTATCTTGATAATCGCCATACTGAAACTGTTTATAATAACTTCTCACTTTTAACTCACGTACTTCAATTTTTGTATATAAGTGACTTTGTAATATTTTAGATCTTTAATGATTTTCACTGCGTGTAATTTAACGAACTGAACGGCCAACGTGTAATGTGCGGACGAAGTGTAATGCTTCGTAAAATCTTGCCGAACTGGAGACGATGTGTAATGTATCGGGAATCTTGTTGCACACTGGGGGACCCGCTAACTCGACCTGACTTATTTATAGGCATGCCTCGAGATACACCTAAAGATTATAAATGAATTACCATTGGCCAACAAAACGCGCCAACATTAGCGTCTATTTTAATACCCAATGAAAACCACTAATACATATGCTTTTTTAGAATATTCTGGAAGCTTTTACCGAAAAGGCGCGAAACATGACGTAACTTCCTGGTTCCCGGTAACGATAAACAACTCACTCCCTTGCTAAAGTATTATGTTATTGTTAACAGTTTCAGTAGAGCCGAAAATTATTATTTACCAATAATAATTACAATTATTAAACCCCTGAAATCAATGTTACATAAAAATACATATTCATATTATTATTGTTAACCACATCTGAGTAATTTGTGATACAAATTACCGTCACAGAATAGCTTGTAGAAGGTTGAGCAGGGAAAGTATTGTGAATGCAACATATCAGATTTTTGTTATCAGCTTCAACAATAAAACTTAAATCTCCTTCAGTAACATTGGGTACATCAGAGGATTCCGGAAGAAGAATAGCAGTTTTCTTATGTCATATTTTTCCTATCTGATAGGAAATGTATTTTCTATTTGTTAATTAATTAAACTGATGTAAATATTTCTTTAGAAAGTGCTCTAAGAAATATAAAGGACTGGCCCAGGTATACGGGATATTTTATATCCTAAACAGCAACTTTATAGATATGACTAAAAATATCATTGGCAAAAGTGAAGAAATTGCAATTCTGAGCTAATATCACAAAAATTAGAGTTACATTTGAACGAACAGCAATGGTTTGAAAATGATCCAAAGCATAACCATTGAATGCACATAGTCATTTTGATTCCTTTTCAAATATTTCCTTACCATGTGTATGTGCTGCATTCCATAGCAAAATCATTCCATGACCTTGTTATTGGTTTTGTGCAAACTGAAGGAAACTCTCAAATGTAAGGAATATTTATGCGAGATGTTTTAAGATTTATCTCCACTGTACAGGGGAGTGAACTAGTTTGTTGTAATATGTGCTGTCTAGTTCTTTTCTTGAACCCAGCTGGTGAAACCAAATGAAGGATTACGAAAAAATTTACATTTATTTGATAATCAGTGTGGTTTAGATCTACTGCTTTTGCTTTGAAGGTCTACCCAGGCAAGAGCCTAAGCCCAAGCCCCCTCCTAACAACCCAGGGTCAGCGCCATCCAAGCGGTTCTCTAACCGTGGGGGTTACCCATGAGGCCAATATCTTGTTTCCTAGAAAGGCCCCCCCCCGCTTTCGTGGGATTGGAAGTAGGGTGACTACCGAAAACCTTGTAGGGCCGACAGCAATCTAGCATGTCACCTTTCCCTCCAATTTGATTATTATCAATGTAGATTTGTTGCCACATATTGGCAAATTTATAATTGTACAAACGTGAAGACCCAAAGGTCTGCTGAAGAAAGAATAGCTGCTTTACTCAGTCCTCAATAAATAATAGTTTTCATGGAGGTTTTGTGTCAAAGTCAGGAACAGGGCTCCTATTCACTCCTTGTTGATGGAACTCAACTCTTGTACAAGAGAGCAGTGTCAAGAAATATATTTTGTGAAATACTTTGAGTATTTCTGCTGCAAGCTTAGTGGATCTGAAAAATAAAAACTGACAAATTTGCTATGCTCTAAACTATTTGGAACATATTCACTGAGAGCTGCTCTCATGTCTTAATTTTAGTTCTTTCAAAGTAGGTGATGAGCAGCCCTTTTACAAGTGGTTCAGAATGCTTTTTTTTTTTTTTTTTTTTACAGTATATGGCATAGAAGTCCAATAAATAGGAACAGAAGCATTAGCTTATTTTATTGAGAATGGTAAATTTACTGGAAATGATTTTAATTTGGATAAGGCTAAGTGCAGCGCACGAAAGACTACCAGATATCCTGGTTATTTACCTGACAGATGCTAACTTAGAAAGGGAAGATGTGGAACAACCAAATATTTCTTTTACATTTGTTCTCGATAAATTGAAGATAAATGTGCAAGGCTTGTAGAAATGGATAATAAATGCAGTAGTTCCTTCTGATACAAAAGGAATGATGCACTATTTTATTTTGTAATGACTTGAAAATACAAAGAAACTAATAACTGCCTACTAAATCAAGATATACTGGTTTTGGGCAGCATGTACTCTGTTTCAAAAATGTTGCATAACAAAAAGAAACCTCCTGTCTGATTGACAAGCAACAATGAAAGAAAGTATACCATATACATCTTTTAACATATGTCAAGATATAAGTCTGTTTTGTGCAGATAGTAGATAGTCTATTCATATATTTTGAAATATAAATCTGTTACAATGCGTGCTGGTTACCTGCATAAAAATAAAATCTTAGTAATAGCCCTGACTTCAAATACAGAATTATGAAATAGAGAATAAAATAACAAACAGCAAAAATATGACATAAGAACTATTTCTGGCAAACTGTACAAAATGAACATAAGGGTTTGGTATATCTTGTGAGCAGTCATTGTGTGATAGAATTGCGAGACAATGGAATTGTAGGCTTGTGATTAAAGTACTAATTGTTTGTGTTCATGTTTTCTTATTCACATTCTTTAAAAGCAAACATTAACATGAGCAATGTGCATGCGTGCGTGTGTGTGCGTGTGCATGCGTGCATGCGCGCGCATTAGTTGATGGTCTGTCCAGTAGCAGTTGCTTTGTCATTATCATAATTCATACAGTTTACCTGCAAGAGGCACCAACATTGAGTGAAAAATACCATGAGCTCGAATGGATACTTAAAGATGTTATTAGCCATTGAGTACTTCAGCTCCTACAGAACAACACAAAATGAATATGATTAATATTCAGGAGTGTCATTGAACAAAAGAAAGACAGAAACATAGAAAGGAAGGAAATGAGTATGAGGTGAGCAGAGGCTGGTAAGCTGTAGCGAGCAGCTGTAAAACAACAGGGTCCTGTGGTTCTGAGATTTAGCTGAGGTATGCATGTGCACGCGGGCACAAACACACACACCGGATGAATCCTAACTCCACTGAGAAACCTTCACAACTTGTTTAGGGATGTTTTTTCTGGGTATTTTGATACAAGGAACCCATGGTCTCTGGTGACTCATTACTGAGCAATTTAATTGTTTTTGTTTTGTAATAAATCAACCATCTTTGTATCCGTTTGCTTGGAATATGATTTCCAAGCAAAACCGCCTTTCACTGCTGTAGTTGAGCATAATGGGGCATGTTTTCGTGTGGTCCTCCTCCAACCTTGAAATTCTGATCAATTCTGTGTCTCAGCTTTTGTTTCCTGCAGTACATTGCTAGTGATACAGTATGGATAATTTTACTTATGCACAATTAGCCGATATACACCTCATCTAGTGTTTCACTCAATGCAGTGGAAGAGTGACACAGTGACTTATGCAGTGTGTCATACACCAAGGGTCCAGGCATTGCAACCAGCAGACTTTCATGTGCAGTTTGTAATTGTTTCTTACAAGGGATGTGCGCAACCTCTAACACTCGGAACTGTACGAAGATATGCTCAGAATATAGGTCACTCATTCCAGAAACAGTAGTGCGAGTCATTCTGCTGCAAAGCTGTATGTCTTACCATGAGAGGTATTGCTACGATCACCTACTTAAGGTCTAAGAGAGGGATTTTGGTAATGCAAAGAAACGAAATGTTGATATAATAGGACCAAAACACGCACATATTTCAATGTCATGAGTTCATCACTATATTGCTTACAATAATGATATCTGAACAACAAACTTTACTACTGACCTGATAGTATTGCACAGCTATTCACAGTCTTCAAAGTTCAGGTGTTGGATTTCAATGAAGTGGTCAAAGCAAAGTGGAACAAACAATATGCACATCTGACTAAATACACTTTTTCACAATCAATATCACCTCCACATTCAAGCAATCCAAAATCAAAAGCCACACTAATTACATTTTCAAATGATGAGATTGGTATGTCAATGTCATAACCTGTCTTTTGCCAAGCATATTGTAACATAGGTTTGTACCTTGGTGCAGAAAATTGATTGCATTGCACAGATTTAAATCTGATGATGAAATGATGATTGTGTAGCTTTAGTTGTGGTTTTTCACATTGTAGTCATACAAAATCAATGATCCTTCTTATGTAGAGCTTATATTGCCTAAAGAAGTATACATCAAGAGATTGGCAATATTTAGTTGTCTTTGGTGACAATATCTTGAGTGTGACATCCTTGTTCAGAAAACTTTCATCTAAAAGAGTACAATCTTTATGGCCTAACCAGGAATCACACAACAATAGGCTCTTCCCAGCATCATATATATGTTCACCAAGGGCTTTGGTTAGAAAAGATTTCATATGCTCTTTCTTCATTTTTCCACTTTTGCTTGCCTCCACATGAATGTTTCTTGGACATGTTGCTTCCAGTTTCTTTGAAACATTTGGGCCAAAAGTACCTCCTTTCTCTTGAAAACAGATGTGGAGCTTGTTAGCTAATCTGCCACTCATTGATAAAACCACATCAATTGTATAGTTCTGTGTAGAGCGATGCACAGACCAACACATCAGTGTATACCTTTTTCACTATAAGCTGAAAGGAGAAACAAACAAAACTTAAATGCATCACTCCGCCGAGCACATGGCAGCACCACGTGGAGGATGATGGGAACTAAGACCCGTGAGAGGAAATTGCTTCAGACAGAATGCAAATACAGTATATTGCGCAACTTGGGGATCATTAGCTTTTAAACATTGTATGCCTTATTCCTATATTTTGCCTTACATCCTAAACTTCTAGCATATAATGCTAAGAGTAGACAAGTAAAAGTTGTACCTGAACAGTTCGGCATCTATGTTTAAAGGTACTGGATTAAACTATTCTTAACTTCAGGCTTTAGAAATCATTAATTTAATGACTAATAGCAGTATACCACCTTTGCTTTAACCTTTTTATGAGCCAACAAGTTAAATAATGATTAGCACTATAGGTTAAAACACAACAGAAAACAAACGCCACCCAAGCTATCCAAGCAACAATTCTGCATCACTAACAAAGAAGTTCAATTATTGATAAACAATGGCCAACCATATTCACTGTCGATTAAAGGTGGATACCTTTCACAGAATTTGTTAAAAGCATTTAACACAATTGTCTTCTTTCCATTTCCCTCGTTTATGTTTCCCACAGTGGCAGAAGATTCTCAGCCGGAAACTGGAAATGAATTGCAGCGCCTGCGCATAGCCTCATAAACCCTCTGATATAACAGTTCATTTAGTTATAGGTGAATCTGAACAAACACATTTAGTTTCATACATTTAACTGTTACAATAATGAGCTTTTTAAATTTCTCTGCACGAGAATGAACACAAAATGTTACGATAGGAGCTGAACTGTTTTTTGTAGAGGAAGAGACGGCATGCTAAGCGGGAAAGGTTGTAATTTGTCCACCAGCCAATGAGGTGCTCTCTTGTCATGTGGTTTTGTTTACTTCTCCTTTCAGCTTATAGTGAAAAAGATATAGTTTTCTTTCCTCTGTGAGGCAGTGTTGACAATGAAGACATTTCATAATTAAATTGACTTAGGTCACTGTTCCAAACATTTTCTTTGTCCACACTCCCATCTCTTGCATATTTGTCCACTTCCTTCAGAAACCCTTGTGCCTTCTGATCAGTACTATGATCCCGTGTGTCCTTACATGTGACAAACGTAGTAATATGCCTGGAAGAAATGGCATATTCAGCATTAAGTTTGTTGATAAAAGTAATCGAAGCTGTGGAATTATCTAGGCCAAACACTTTAGATGGCCACATTTGCAGATGCCAATAGTGAACTGAAGATTCAAACACTCTTGCCCAATCAGATTGTGACATTGCATACTCTTGTACAGTTTTTAATTGTGTTAGCCTGTATCCCTTGAAGTGAGCTTGATCTCGCCTTCTGCTAGTCATAATCTAATATTAACTTGCAATTTGATTTACTCTGAATGCACTTATAGTGCCTCATAAGTTTGCAATAGGAGTTGAAGCCATGGGTGTAATAGTCTTCATAAATGTTCTCCAGTATGCCGTTATCAATATCTTGTAATACACTGGGCTTCTACTTTTGGGTGGAGATGGTCCGTACTCGCGCTTGAAGGTTCCTGTTGCTCTGGAGCAACAGGAACCAGCTTGTACTGCTGGAAGGGCCAAATTCAGGTACAGGTGCTTCCTATCCTTCAAAATCACTATTGCTATCCAGCGTATCTTCATGCATTTTTGTGTCATTCCCATTGCATTTGTGAATTATCATGCTATATAACATATTCGCAAACTCCATATCTTCGACTTAGATTACATTTCCATATTCAGCACGTCGCAACTTTGCCTCTAACAGTTTGACAACATTCATGGGATTAATTCACCTCATGATAATGATGTACACTCTAACGCACAACCAAACACTCCAAAAGACGGCCTCCTACTGCAGCTATACTCATCACACAACTAGAGGAAGTACCTGTTAGTGCAGGTACAACATGACACCGTGGAATGGCACTAGCAGACAACAGCAGAGTTTTGCATGGGCAAGACTCATGCCACTGTTATTGGGATGAGCAACCTATATTCCAAGCATATCCTCATGTGACTCTGAGCGTTTGAGGTTGTTCACATCCCCTGTTAGAACAATGTGCAGACAACCACATTTTCCTGCTATGATATTGTACACAGACAAGGTAACGTTTACTAGAGAAGCCATGTTCAACAGTCAGAATAGCCATATCTAGGAGTATGAAAATCCACTTGCATGGTAAATTGAGCCTACCAACAAACATTCTCTATGAATGTATGGGCTGGTATTGTTTACAGTTCTGTGATTGGGCCTTCTGTACTACCTGAATGGAGTTTACAAAACATTCCTTCAACATGTTCTCCCACATCTTCTGGAAGAAAGTGCCACTGATAATTTGCAGACATATGTGGTTTCAACATGATGGGGTGCCAGCACATTTTGCAGTGAATGTTAGGGAATACCTTGATGAACAGTTTGGGCAAAGATGGATTGGTCATGGTGGTTCTTTTCAGTGGCCAGCTTATCAGATCTGGCACACATGGGCTTTTTCTTCTAAGGTTATGTGAGAAGCCTAGTTTACGTGACTCCTGTCGAAACTAATATGGCCCTGGTTGCTAGGATCATAGCAGCCATGATGATATGCAGCAATCTTCTGGGATGCTAGTTATGGCAATCAACATTATTCACAATTACTTTAAACAGTGTAACTGTATAATTTGGGTTGTTTCGCGTCTTCTTCTTCTTCTTCTTCTTCTTCTTCTTCTTCTTCTTCTTCTTCTTCTTCTTCTTTTGTGTGTAATCTTAGGTTATTTATCCTTTAAAATAAATAATTGCAATTGTTAGGAGGTGATGACTAGCTACTAATTGGTGGCAGACCATAATGTAAACAATGCTGTAGGGCTATTCCACATTACGGAATGGGACAATTGGAAGGATTTGTTTCTCTGTATTGTTCCAAAAATAACTCTTAAAACAAATTGTGAATGTTTATTTTATTCGTATCAGAGAATCTCAATCCTAAGGTTAATCCAAAAAGTAAAAGGGAAAATATCTTGTTAATTGAAGTAAAAATATGGACAGAATGGGACACGAACAAAAAGGAAATTCCCTCTGAGTTAAAAGAACTCTGAAGTTCTGTGAAACTATATAAATGTGCTCTCATGACAGAAAGAGACAGTTAGTGCGACTGAAAGGGAGACGTGTAGAAAATGAAAACTGCTGAAACTGCATTTTTCATAAATTAATTACCATATCAGTGTTACTATGTTGCATTCTTTATCAGAACTCACATTATGATATATCAGTGATGTCTACACCAGAAACTGCAATTCATTAAGTGTCATTACTTTTAAATGCAAATTTGAAATTTGCGTTGATTTTGCTCGTAAAATTGATCTCACATTCAGTACTGTCGGCTTTTAAAATTTGTCCTATGAAGTTTTTAGCTGTCTTTTTTGTTATAAACTTCACCACTACAAAAGCACATACTTGAACATTTGAATTTCCTTCCATTGTTTCGATTTGAACACTTCTGCCAGTCATAATATCAAAGTTGGAACCTTTTGTTGAATAAAGCATGCTCTTTGTAAACCACATTATAAGGGGATACAACTTTAATGTAGTGCTTAGAATGAGTGTCAGGTATCACTCATTAGCATCAAATTGTGTCTTTTGTTGATCCACTTCATATTTAGAATAAAGTATCACCTCTACTGATTTGGACACTTTCCTGGCACACCGGTAAAAAGATGCACTGGTACCCATGTGTTTTCCACCTAATATAGCATGCCATACTAATCTCTTCAGTTTTCCACCGACACCATCGACACTGCCTTTCCCATGACCTCTAGCTAGAAAGTTCCATATTGATAAAATAAATGAGTCGAATGACATTAAAAGCCTTCACTTAATATCATTCGACTCATTTATTTTATCAATTGACCTCTTCACTGTCAAGACAAGTCCTTTTTCAATTTTGATAAAGTTTCATATTAATAGAACTGCAAACTCTTCCTGAAGGTGAGTTAAATTACATAGAGAATAATCGTGTTTAAAGTGGCTTGCTGCACCATCTGAAAAAATGTTAATTTTTTGAGAATCCGGATAAGTTTTCCTGATCTGAGAAACTAGCATTTGAAGGAATGTGTTAACAGAATATTTTGTCATGTGATATTTTGTCTCTGGCAATTGCATAACTTCATATCATTCCAGGACTTATCCAGGCAACATATCATTCTGGGACTTATCCGGGCAACAGCTATGAAGATTGCGATCTGTTGGGAGTTCCAATATGCCAATTGAATTTCATTTTGGAAATCTGGCAGTTTAATTTTCGGCAAAATCAATTTGCACTGCAGTTTCTTTGCCATCTACAGCACCCTTCTTCTCTTGAAAATATGTACACTGAGATTTTACCAAGAAGCAATGTTTTAAAAGCTGGGATATTTTTCAATAAGTTCTTCAGATGCTTCACAGATAGTGTTCTCCAGAACTTTTTAAATTTTTGCATCAATGGTGTTCTAAACAAACCACACTAATTCATAATTCATTTGTACCATCTGTTAAGGTGTTATGCTGACTGAGCAGGTTTTTGATACCACAACTATCACATGTGCTTGACATGCAGTTATTTTCAGGATTGCATACTAATGTACTGATTAGTTGCAGTGATGTTTTAGGAATATCCTCCTTATACTGATACAGAGCAGTCAAGAGTAAATTGCTATTCTCGTGATAGCAATACAAGCATTTCACTCGAAGGACAAATTTGGGTTGCAATGAAAATAATTTTGATTTCCCACTTTATCATAGTTTTCCTTTTTTAATATCTGATATGCCTCTGCAATAATGGTGTACATAAATCTCTTCCGAGATTTTTCTTTTTCTTCATTCTTTCTTACTGTCACAACATCCTTTTTCCCCAGGAGCTTGCAGTGATATATAGTCCCTTTGATAAAATTGCGTAACTGCATCATTCATCTCACACAGTGCATTTTATAAGATAATATGCCTGTAGTACACTACTTGCAAAGGCATAACCTGTGTATTTTAAAATATATAGTGCGCTTATAAAGTAAGTGTTTCTCAGAATCTAATTTAAAACAATGCATTTTGAACTTACTAATGCACATATCGTTGGCTTACTTTTAAAACCTCGTATGTCTCTTCCAGACAATTTTACAGGAGGCTAAAAACAACTATTTTACATCTCTGTAAAACTGCTTTTGTTAGTAAAATTCTTGTGAAACGTCTTCTAACATTACAATTTACTAATTTGATGCATCATTCCAAATGTTTAAATATTATTAACATTTTTACGAGACTTACAAGGTTTTATTAATCAAAAACTGGAATGACTATTGACTTGCAGGGTTTTATGAGATTTTATTAGACTAATAAGGTTTTATTAATAAATTTCCCTTTTATACCTTATTGATTTATAAGTTTTCAGAGGTTTTATGAGATTTACTTTGTTTTATTAATGAATTCCTGGAAGTAACTATTAACTTAAAGTTTTGAGTCTGATATTTAATCAACTCAGACTTGGTTTGCTATTGACATCAGAAAAAGCATACAAAAGTGTTTATTCAAAATTTACATATTTTCGAGATTTATACTTTATTTAGATTATTTACCGTTTAAATCAACTTTGAACACACTGTCATTTAGGGGCAGTACTTCAGGCAACACATGTCATTGACTGTAGTGTCCCCTTTCTTGATGTCTGGACGAATAGAAGAATATGTCTTAAATGAACTGTAATCCTTGAAGAAGGTATGGCTTAGGTAATATGCTTTGTATGTTTAGGTTTCAGTCTTGCTGTATTAAACCCTACAACATAGCTTGCAGGTATGTGTGTCCTGATTTTTTAATTTCCTGTCTATGCAAGAATGTACTGAATTGCATTCCATTTGTATATGGCCTTTTGGCAAATACTTTTGAACTATAAAGATGTTCATCTCGTTAGCAAAATCAAGTAGCGTGTCATTTGCCAGTGTCACATTTCTATTCTGATAGCCACAACCATCACTGTAAAATATTATTTCATCTTCTTTGTCACACATAGCATGCTTTGAGATGAAAGTGCACAGAATTGTAGCAAATTCATTAGCACTGAGCCCTCTTTCACTCTCATGCGCCACATAGCAATAGACATTTCCAGTTTTTACATTATAGATTGTGAAGTTATGAACCTTAAGCTTCATTTTATAATAGATGGCCAAAGCCATCAAGTTTGGGCACAACAATACAGACTCTAGATCCATTGTATACACATGCTTCACAGTTTTTTTGTTTTTTTGTTTTTGGTCTTTTAATTTTTCTGCTCTTGCTGCTTTCTTTTTGCTGATATGTGAATTGTATGTATCCTCTAATATGTTTCCAGAGTCGTAACTGCAGCAAAGATCACATCTATCTTTTTTTGGGACTAAAGGGGTTAGATTCATATCATAAAATACCTCATGAAACGATTTAATAGACAATGCCTTAACTTTCTTTCTCTCAGAATATTTTTCATATTCCCCGTATAATGCTGATTTTGAATTCCATAATGGCTCTAGATACTGTTTTGAAGACATAGCTCTGCAATAATGAGAAACCATCTTTGGGAGCTCTTCAAAGAATGATACAAGTATTTTCCTTTCTTTGCTCACCTCCTCGCGTTTCCTTTTTGTTTCATATTTCACATGCCTGTTTTGTTCACTTGTTGCACTCATTCCCCCTTTATTCATGGATTATCACTTTTATACCCACTTTCGTTAATCCAGTTTAGGACTGTCCATTCCCTAATAGATAGTATATTGAACATTTCCTTGCAGACCCTTACTCTTGTACTGTTTTTATGTAAATGAAAACTAAAACTGTTTGTTATTCTGGAAACGTAATTTTTCTTATTTTCTTGCCTTTCGCATCGTTTATCAATGAGATATTGCATCATGACTTTTTTTCATCCCATGACTTCCTCCAGAAAGCTTCAAAGTTCTCTTTCCTGTCACTATCTGTTAAGAGTTTTGCAATACATCTTCTTGGACTTGGGTGCTCATTTTGCAGTTGCATATAGTTCCCATTATCCTCCTTGTTCTTTAATACCATACTCCCATTTACTTCCAGATCTTGGTTCCCCTATATGCTTTATCATGCATTCTCTTCTTTTTATTTTCCTCTGATGTCCACGTAGGTTCTCGTAATAAATTTCTTTTGTGCTTCCTTCCTCTAATATGAATGTCATTGTTCATTTTTTCTGTGACATCGCTTGTATCCAAATAGTATCACTTTGTATAAATTGACAATTGTTGTCATTGGAATCTGGTTTAGGTTCACCCAATTAATGTAACTAGACTGCCTAATTCATCAACAAAACGTCCCCCTTGAGTGGTATCATCTGAATCTATCTTTAGAGAATTTAAATTTATTTTATTTCCTCCTAAAGGTGATAGTTCTAAAATAGTATAATGCTTGTCTTCATTTGCATCTAACTCAACAACACCACTACTTTTCTCTATCAGAGTTTCTCCAGTATTAAGACATTTTTCATTCCATTCCATACCTAGGACGGTATGTTTTTCACCTGTATTTTTATTTGAATCTAAACCATGAAGCTCCTTTTCAGTGTTTGTAGTATCTAAATCATTAATAATAAATTTGATTTTATTTGTTTGCACAACTTTTGAGGAAAGTTGAGATTCATTCTCTTATCTTTATTTCTCTCAATAGTTTCTGTAGTTAAATTTTGTCTATGTTCTCTAGCCAACAGTACTTGTATTCTCAAAACGTTCAACATTTTCTGAGCTCCGGAGCTCATTTTCTGTTAAAAATGAAGAAGGGAGAACGCAGTGGTAAGTAATAAATAACAATCTTTTGCTTTAAGTAACTATGTTAATAGTATTCCCATTTGAAGATTGCTTTTTACTATTTAAAACCAGGGATCGAAACGGAAACCTATATCAAAGAATGCTAATCTAACCGACTGAATAAAAATGTTTACAAAGCGGAAAGCTAATAAAATCTCAAATTTAACCAACCGAAACTATCATATTATTTCCCACTCATTATTTTCATATTTTAGTTTAAATCCTGTTAAAATGTTTACCTAGTAAAATTCAGACTTATTTAAAATTTTGGTATACCTACCAGAGGAGTTTGTGAGAGCTTAGTACAAAACTACACTGGCTTTCTTCATTCTTTCTTTTTATTAACATTATTATGTAAGACTTCAGCAATCATTAAGAAAATAAATGAATTTCTGTTTTCCTACTGGTGTTTGATAACTTCAATGCAAACTGGAACATGAAGGTAACTCCATAAATTAGTAATCAAATTCGAAATATGAAAAAGTTAGTTTGCTCATTTTCGCACTATGTTATAAAATCAGTGTAAAGTGAAATAATGATTATTTAGCATATCAATAATATAGGCTGTGAAACATTTTTTGTGTAAAAAAGGTACTGTAATTATACTAGCTGTGTAAGAATGTTGTACTCAAATTGCAACTGCAGACTGTAGGGGTGCTTGCTGCTACAAAATTGATACGTAATTTTTTTTTTTTAATGCAGAATATTTCATTACACACTAAAGCAGATCGGAATGGTACACATTGTTTCTTCCAAGAGGGAACGGTAGACATCCAAAGTTTTAAGAAACAAACAGGATTTTGTTTTGTTCTACTCCATTGCAAGCCCTGATTAAAACTACTCCTTTCACATTCTATGAAGTCTTAATGTATCTTAACTTGTTATAATATGAGTAGTTACTATTAAACTGTCAGAATTCTTGATGTGCTAATATGAAATACCATGTCACAAACCACTCACTAAAGAATCACCTCACAGAATGAAGTTTCCATACAAAATAATTACTCATTGTCGGTAAGATAAAGCACACTGTTACAAACAACAGCGTAATTTGACATTATTAAGAATGATCATCAGCTGGAAAAGTGTTGTTTGTTTCTAAACCAGATCAACTGTATAATAAAATAGCACCTCTCATTGGACAAAAAGAGAAGCTAAAACCCGAGATCACAAATGCATCATTTATTATCATCGGTTTATTTATAGCCTACAACCATCTCTGTGATATTGAATTTGGGTTATAAGAAAGAAAACAGAATTGCCATTCTTATTGCAATGTACTGGATGTACGGGGTTAGAAGCAATAATTTTCTTAATAAAACCTTGTATGTCTGAATTCAGGAAGAAGTTAAGACTTAAGAGTTTTTATGGTAACACTGTTCATTCATAAAGCCTCATAAGTCCTTCTTCCAGAATAAAATGGAGACTTAAGAGTTTTTAAGGCAACATTTAAAGGCTTAGAAAAATATGAGGTTTACGTTTTATTAAATATCAGCCTTAATATAGTAGTCAGACTTACAAGGTTTTAAACGATGATAGAGCATAAAAAATTATAATTAAAACACACAAAATCTCAAAATGGACCAAAATCAGACTTACGAGATTTTAGAAGTAAGCAGACAATATATTAGTGTGTGATGGAATGGGGACAGTTCCTAAAAGTTTTCTCCAGTATTATGTTTTGTGTTATTTGAGATTAGGGTGCTGTTGATTGTTTATCACATTAAGTTCACTGATCATACATATCAGCATTTAATAAATATTGTTTCAAAATAATACAAAAGTTACACTTTTTCTGTGATGGAATGGGACATTTAAACAGTGATAGTTAAAGTTCCAATGTGAGGTATAATATGAAGTTACAGTGACCAATAAATTCAATGCAAATCTACCTAAAGAGTGTATATGTAAGTAAAAAGCATTAATTTTCAAAATTACTTAAAACTTACCCTTAAGAGACCTTTCTAAAATATAGCTGCTCAAACATTGTTGCAACATATGTTGTCACCTTGTAGTAAAATCACAATAATACAGAGGTGACAATGTTTCCACTTGTTGTTCACACAATTTCTCAGCGTTGGATATATTTTACTTCAAATTTAACATCTGTCAATCTTGACTTATAAAAAAATAATTGTCCATTTTGGTTTAAGTGTTTGTGGAATGGCCCCCATACAGCAGTCAAAGGTGTTTTGTTTGGAACAATCATGTTCCGAGTAAGCAGATACAAAGGTAGTAGAGTTATTAGCTTATTACAAAACAAAAGCAATGAAATTACTCAATTAATGAGCCACCGGAGGCCACATGTTCCTTGTACCAAAACCTCAGAAAACATCCCTGAACAACTTGTGTGTTTCTCGGTAGAGTTTGGATTCACCATATATATATATATATATATATATATATATATATATATATATATATATATATTGGATTCAAATAACTGGTATAATATCAGAAGCTGTGCAATAAAGGTGGGGAGAGTGAACTTAAGATGCTTGTCTAAATTTTAGCTTAATGATGCATACAGATGAATGCTTAAAATGTGTATTTAGAGGAGGAAGAAGAATTAAAACATCACTAGTCCAGCCTTACCTTATTAGGAAGGCTCCTATGCGTCGAGGCCAGCCGAAAACACCAGCTAGCTCCTTGCCGAGTCAACCTGTGCAATGCCATCAAAGTGCCACTATTGTGGCTCTTCCTAACATCAGCATGTTGACAACATGAACTCTGCTGCCACTACTGCACCATCTGTGGAAAAGCATTGCACTACACAGGCCAGGTGCTCTGCTTCCTGCATCCATGATGCAGGAAGGGTCAGCAGACACCACTACAACCATAACACCCTATGACCAACAGCTCTACAGCTAGGAAATCCAGGGTGTATGCAGTGCTTTCCAGGGCCTCCACATGGAGTTCTTGAATCTGACGGCTAAGCTGACAGCCCTAGAGGACCGCCTTCATGACCTTTAGACCTCCAGAAATATATCTCTTCAACTGCAACATAGCATGACAGATGCCATACATCAACAACTGGACTCCATGGACTGTACAGTAAGAGCCTTAAAAGCAAACTATGCACATCTGAGAGCCTTCATGGACCAGAAAACTGGATGCCATGGAGCAGTTCTAAACCTACGGCAACATAGGCTCAACACTTCACATCCTAGATGCAAATGTTGTCTTCAGACTGATAGCAAATACACATAGAATCCCCCCAAAATAAACATCATTAACCCCCTTGCGCTACTGTCAGGGCATGAGCCATGGCAGTAGCCAGGAATAACCTTAACCTCACTCTGATCACTGGTTGGCAGCTCCTAAATTCTCAGATTACGGCGGTACTATGCAGGACTCCACCATTCATTCCTCTTCTTTTATTTTCCTATCTATTCTATTTCCTATAAACTAAGTTATCCTCTCCTATCTCCAAGAATCTGTCCTTCCCCTCATGGCAAAATAAGCTAACTCTTTCTCCCTTCCAACTCCTACTCCTTTCCAAAAAACAGAAAAGAAAAGAAATTGCAGATTAGGTTAACATGGTTGGGTTCGCAGTTTCTTCTGCACATGTGCAGTAATAACAAAATGGAGTACTTTGTTAAATTTTGCGATTTTGGTATAAAAGAAAGGGTCTCAAAAAGGGAGAATTGGGTGGGTTACAGTGTTATAACTGTTTCCAAAGCTACCATTATGTGCCTATTCATTCCTCAACTCACTGATAAACTTGGATAGGGAAGTATTAATAAGGTTCTGACTGTAAAAGAGGATAAAAGTATAAAAGCTATGGGCAACTATTTGGGTAAGATCAAAGAGAAATGGTTAAGAATCACTACAAAGAAGATGGGGCAAAAGTCAGACAAAATAGACAAATAATGTAAGCAAGTAGACAGTGGGCCATCAGTACACGGAAAACCAGGAGTTGTGTGTATTGAGATAGTAGAGTAGCATAGGCAAGCAACCAAGAAGTGAATTATAGCGTAAATAGCCTGATACTTTCAAATATTATTACAGTCTAAAATGTATGTAATTTTGAGTATTGAGAAATAAATATTCATTCAAAGAAAAGTCACTGTTTTGTAGCATATTAACCATATGTTAAATGTGGAAGTGTTGCCTTCCTTACTTCTATTTGTGATTTAAATATGAGGTATTATCCAGGGCCACACTGATCAAGAGTATAAGTACTGTATGTAACAAATCTATCATCCAACCCTATTTTACTTCCAAGCTTCCCCCTCCTTCAAAACAATTACGTTGTCATAATCTTCAGCTTGATTTTTAGATAAGTATGCAGATTTGTTTACCTCTGAACTAACAGTTGTATTAGAACAAGAACTGGCATCCAGTTATTAAAAATATGTAAGAGGGAGCAAAGATTTTAATTTCTATTAGGAGTTAAAATGACCCCAGCAGACCTTCAAAAAGGGGGCATCACCATACCCCACTGCACCTACTCTTAAATGAATATGTGGTTTCTGTCACAGATTTATATCTGTGAGATCCATATCTCTCACACTACATGTGGGGCTTGGAAAATGGAAGGGCCATTCCATATCAAATCAACCAGTGACCTGATTCATCATGGATTTTCATCGTTTTTGGGTTATGTTTCCTTCATCATGAATTATGAATAACATATTTTTTTTCAGAACTGTCTGGCCTTTTTATTTTTGAGTTATGACTATTGAAAATTTAAAAAATTGTCAAAATTTGGCATGGAGATCCAGCTTAAATCCTTTAGAGCTGGGCTTTAATGGTCCTAGATTATGTGGTTGAGGTATCATTTTAAAGCATCTATACACATATCTTTACTGTAATATGCAACACATGCTTTGGTAAAAGGACAAATTTATCATTTTCTAAAAATGTGTATTTTGAGTTTCTCAAAAACCCAAATGCTTATGCTTTTGAAATTCTTAAGGAATATTTATTCAAATTTCAACGTTTAGCCTCAATGGGATCATATTAATTTAATACAGAGTATGTAGTAATCATATCAGGCATGTTATCCTAAATAATTTAAGTTACATTGTAGACATTCAGATTGCAAACCCACAAGTTATAAGCCTGGTTTGCTTTGTGGGTTAGAAGGTAAGTTTCATCAGTTGGTGTTAATGGATCCAGCTTGCTGAAACTGCCAGGATATCAAGGTTTTGAAGAGGCAAATGATTCTGTAGGGCCAGCATTGTGTAGTAATGAAAGTGGCACTTCATTTTCTTCTCCTCCATTTGTTAGGACACATCCCATCCATCATGGTTTTGTCATCTAAACATGCCACAAAATCAGCTATATGTCCAAATGTAACCTGGACAACATCTTCACTGAGTAATCTCATGGAATTAATGACCCTTTTCTCAGAAGCTGAAATATGTTTGGCCTGCAATTTTTCTGGAGACAAAAGGTGAAAGGCATGTTACTTTTGGGTCCCTGATGTAGCAACAGTCTCACTGAATCTTTTCTCTAGCAACCATTCTTCTTCATGGTATTATTTTTTCTCCACATAAAAGAACTTAATTACTGGTATATTCCCTACACTCCACTCAAAATGTTGCTTTGGTATATGATCTTTGACCGGGTTCTGTAGGATAGCTTTGGTAGCTAGTCTTTTCACTGTGCCACCAATTCCATTGCATATTCCTTTGCCATGGCCAGTGCAATAAAAATGTCACTGAGCTTCCACTGCATAAAATTCTATGGCATGCTTAAACAGATTCGCAAAGTTTTTTCAGTTTTTATATTGAGCTGCACTTCTCTACAAGAATATCTTTTTACTAGGTGAGGTATCATGTCTCCTTTGAGAAAACAAAGTAATTGAAAAACATGCAGTAATACAGTATCATGTTTAAAGCACTCAGAAATGAAAATTAAACTCTTTGTGTTGGTGTTTATCATTTTGATTATAATAACAAATGTATGTACTGTTGCCATTGATTTGTTGTAATGAAAAGAACGGGCTTCGTCCTGCTCAACAAAAAAATAATTGTCTGAAAAATTGCATATCATTACATTTTCATTGCAGCCAATCATTTCTATTTTCTCAGAAAACAAATGTTAAACACTGTTATGAAATAAAGTCATGTTGCTTCAGAGCTTTCAACTTGTTTGGAAAATCCACAAAGTTCCCTGTACATTTTCAAAATTGCAACAATCCACAGATATCACAACATGAGATATCTTCCGTCATTTCTTTTTCTAAACACTCAAGTAAGGTAGTTGCAAAATCACACACACTGGGACATAGGTGATATTCATTTAGCCAACACTTTATTTCAGGAGAACTGCACATAATCATGGAAAGGCATGTTAATAATTTTTCAGTGGCATATCATCACTACCTAAAGAAATTTTCTCTAGAATTTCTCCTGTTATTTTAAGCTTCACTTTTTGGTGTATATAGTTGTGTGTTCCACTTCCCCCTGCAATCTTTGGACACAACTTGCTAAATTTTAAGAAACCTATCTTTTGATTCAGAAATTTTATTTTTTCAGATTTGCAGGAACCAATCATTTTTTATGCTGATCTGTAGTTCTATATCTTCTTTTGGCTGCTACAATCCTCCTTCCTTGGAGTTTACCTGCTGGATTCTTCCACAGTGACCCATATTAGTCTGGTAATTGTTTTTTCATTTGAATATTTTCAGTTGTCGCTACCCCCTTGTAAAATATATTTGTAAACTAAGATCAGGTGCATTGTAAACATGTAAAGAAAAGATCAGCTGCAAAAAAGTATACAAATTGTTTTCAGTATGTGAACCACATTACAGAATAAAGACATACATATAGCAAGAGTCCAAGCTCCGTGTTTTTGCAGGGTATGGGGAAGATGGTTAAGCGGGGGAAACTGCTGACGTATGTATTGCTTGGGTAGCAGAATGTTATAGTTCCCTGCACATTACACCGTCCAGTGTCACTTCTGAGCATTCTGCTGTGAGTGCTCCAAGTGCTAGTGTCACGTATGATGGCCAAGGATGGCATCAGAGAAGCATTCACAAGCAGTCATGTAGTGCACAGTGAGACTCATCAGGTCATATGGAACATCACATAAATATGCGATGAGGAATCCAGGCAGAATTCCTTAAGGTTTCCACTGGAGCAGGCAACAAAGAGGGCAGCAGACTATTGTGGAAAATCATAGAATTTCATCCTAAAGATTAGAAAGGAGGGAAAACAACTTCAGGAGCAAAGTGGAGGTCCCTTTGTATATTTTCAACATTGAAGGGGACAAAAAAAAAGAAAGAAAGAAATACATGAAAAGACAATCAAAAAGTGTTTGTGACGAATGTGATAAGTATGTTATCCGGAATGTTGTTCAGGAATTCTGCCTAACACAGATACTAGTTGCAACAGCAAAGAAACTTATACCCATTGTAAAGGAAAGGATACATTTTCCTTGGGATAAAAAATCCTTGTTAAGGGTTTTAAAAACTATTGGCTTCAAGTGGAGAAATTGTGGAAGCAAACAAAGGATTTAATTGAGAAACCCGAGATTGTGCAGTGGCATCACGAGTACCTTGTAAATATTAAAACTTTGCGGGAATCTGGCAAGAACCTTATTTATTTAGATAGATAAACTTGGCTGGACAGTAATATAACCATGAAGAAGTGTTGGCAGACTGAAGATGCTTTTGGGGTGGCCGAGGATTACAGTGCAGGCAATCAGCTCATTCTTCTACATGCTGGAGGCAAGAAGGGGATTGTGAATGGAGCAAAACTTCTGTATAAGGCAGGAAGTATGAGTGGAGAGATTACCATGGCCAAATGAACCATCAAAATTTTGAGAAATGTTTGAAAGAAAGGTCATTCCGAACATCCCACTTTCTTCTGTTATAATTTTGGACAACACTCCTTATCACTCAGTCTTATCTGAAAAGTGTCCTACCAAATACTCTACATGAAAAGATAGTGAGCTTCTTGCAGAAATGTAGCGTTAATTACAGTGAAGAAATGAGATTTAATGCCCCTTGTTGAAGTCCATTGCCCAAAGAAAAAGGACTTCAGAATAGGTAAGTTTCTGACGAGTTTAAGACACACACCAGTAAAACTACCACCATACATGTGCATCCTAAGCCTGATCAAGTTTGCTTGTACTCAGATAAAAGGTCATGTGTCATGTGAGGAGCCGTAACATCAATGGAAACCTGAGTTTGCAGAAACTGCGAGAACATACACAGCAGGCCATCGAAGCAGTAACAGTAGCAGACTAGATAGAATTATGTAAGAAAGTGGAGGAAATAGAGGCTGAATATTGGAAAAACAACAGAGTTGTGTCATATGTTAAAGATAACATTGATGTGAATCTGGCATCAGATGATGATAGTTCCATCGGTGATAGTGACAGCAGTGAACACATTGTCAGTGACAAACTTGCACAGCTGCTGTGGTGCATGACTATCATCATCATCATAGTTATAGTATCTAACATTCGTAGCTTGTAGTTTAAACTTAAGGTTGGCATGTTCCTTTATGTTTTTGCTCATATTAGGTGAATCAAACTAAATGCGCATCATATTAAAATCCTTAAAATGTTGTAGCATACTGCATAACTAGACAAGTAACACCATCCAATGTGGTTTGATATTTAGTCACACTGTCTGTTTTATTATATGCATTCATTGAAAAAACTGATACATCACTGGTTACCCAGCTGCCTGCCTTCCCCTGCCCTCTCTAATATCATTCTTACTTAAATTATCTTGGTTCATTCTTTCCAGCCACATGTAGCTTGGACCCTTACAGTACATACATGAAGCTACTTCCATATATTTTATATCTCCTTCATACAGCTTTGAAAGCATGTGGAATATTACATTCCTGAGCAGGTAAATATTCAAGATGTGATTATAAATAGTTATATTCTCACATTCAATACACTACATGTAAATGTGAAAAGAAAACTTAGTGTGACCTACATTACTTATCATAGAAACTGACCCCGAGATCGTGGGTTCAAACCGGAGTGCAGTGGATCTTTTTGGGCTTAAAAGTCCTTAATAAAGCTTCCTTCAGAAGGGAAGTAAAGCCGGTGGTCCTGTGTTGTAGATTTACAGCACATAAAAGAACCTCAGGCCTAATAAAGAGGCCTGTGAGCAAAATTTCTGGTCTTCGATGCCCAATATAGAATGGGATGCTAAGAACCATAGCAGTTAAAGAACGTCCATAAATAAAACCCCAATTTAATTTTATGGAACTGACAATGTCCCTTGTAATTCACAACTGCTGACAGCTGTAGCTTCCTATTTATTTGTTGTAATAGATTTCATCTACTCATTCTGGCCATCTCCAGAATTGTCCAAATTTCTCCATGGCACTGATTTTTATATTCTTCAACTATACTCAACACTTGGTCTGGGTAAAGGTTTTCCTCATACAAGACCCCAGTCTCCTGGTATAATTTTGTCATTTATATTACCACAAGTACTTAAAAATTCCTTATTATTGATGATAACTGTCATTAGTTTTGCAATTCAGTAGGAGTTGCCCATTTCTGTTCTTCAGACAGTGTTTTGTTTTTTAAGACCTTGTATTGTTAAAGCACATGAGAATGTATGTTCCAGATCTGGTGCTGTGTTCCTTTTATTTATTTCATCATTCGTTTGTGCAACATACATGACAGTACTATATTTTGCTGCAGCTACAAATGCCTCTGCATTAGTCACAATGCATTTTTGTTTTCTTAATCAAATCCCAGACTTGCCTTTTGGAACAGCATTGATGCCATCAACTGGCTCCTTCCCATGTGCTGTGGCAAGAAAGTTCCAATTGATCGTGATTTGATACTTTGCTGATTTAGGACTAAGTCTTAATGCGACAGGCAATAATATTAAACTAACTCCCTTTGCTGATGATACTAGCATACTAATGACTGGTAAAAACACTAATGACCTGTTAAGCCACATTAATGATTTCAATGATAATATTGTCAAGTGATTCCAAATCAATAAGATAAAAATAAATGAAGATAAATTGGTTGCTATAGGCTTTCATCACGGATTAAATAAAGCAGTACAATTTCCAAGTTTATTTTAGACAATAAATCATTAGTTTACGTACCAAATTTCTGGGACTATGGTTAGACGAATAACTAAAATGGAAAAAAACAAATTCAGCAGCTAGCAATCAAGTTGAGTAAAATTGTATTCTTTATTAAACTTATGAGAGAATCCGTGAATACTAATGTCTTGAGAACAATATACTTTACATACTTTCACTCTATAATGACTTATGGCATATTGAGCTGGGGAAATGCAAAAGATGCAGCTAAAATATTTTAATTGCAGAAAAGAGTAATACAATCTATTGTAAATATTTCATCCTGTACCAGCTGTAAACCTTATTATAAGATTCTGAAGATACTACCATTCCCATGTGTTTATATTTATGAAGTTCTAGCCCTGCCAAGATCTATGCATTCTCAATTCAAAGTTAATTCAGAAGTACATACAATACAAGAAGTAAAACAGACCTATATGTCTTAAACCACAGTTTAACCTTATTTACTCATAGTTTTGAACACAATGCAGTATCATTATATAACAAATTGGCAGATAACATAAAAAGTATTAGGTCTGAAAAAGTGTACAAACTGGCTCTAAAAACACTTTTAACAGAAGGCTGTTATTATTCCGTGGAAGAATATCTAAGTCCGAGTTTCCACAACAATGCCTCTTAAATTTTGTTACTTTGTAAACATTAATGTAGTGTTTATTTGTATTTTCTGTGGAAGAATATCTAAGTCAGAGTTTCCACAACAGTGTCTCTTAAATTATATGTTACTTTGTAAATATATATGTAGTTTTTTTGTGTAATTTTAATAGTGTTATTGTTTGGGATTAAAATACTTTATACTTTCAACTCTTTATTTGTAATTTTCATATTTGAAGCTTGATGAAGCCAGCATTTTGTACAAGATTTAAATAGTGAATAAAATGATTGCTGGAGCAATGTATTTGTTTTTGAATTGGGAATCCGGACCATCAGACCAAATATTGAGTCCTTGTATTGATGACGGCAAGTGTGCTTCAGAAAATATCTAGTCTAGATAGGCAACAATTGTGTTCTTTGAGTGCACCAGGTTACCTGAGGCTATCGCTATTGGATGCTGTTTCTGAATGTGCCACAGTGATGCTGTAAATAGATTAACTTGGTGTTGGTGCCAATGGGAACTTTGGATTTCATCTTGTAAACAAGTGTAGTTCTCCGAAAAATCAATCTGAAGCAAAGCAAGTTCTCACATATCTTGTGGCAGTTTGTTACCACACAGAAAAAGTGGAGTTGTTTCCATTAGTCCAGTCTAAACCAATGAAATGGTTAGACTGATTATTCTCCACATGCAACAATAGGCTTTTCTTAAACAAGGCAGAAGCACAGACTGAAATCAATCTCTAGTGTTACAATTTAAGTCATCTGCATGTTCTGTTAAAAGAAACTTTGAGTGATAACATCACTCCGGTTAAATGAAAGTTCAATAAAGACTGGTTAAGTAAATTTCAGTGGTTGATATATGATACATTTGAGGTAGTAAATGACCTATATGCAGTTTCTATAAACAGCAGCAAATGGCAGGTGGAAATACATTGCAGAGACAACATTGCACCACCATGAAATGATAAAAATACATCGAATAACAGAATTTTCAGATAGTAAGGAAACAGACGTTCATAATAATAGACTGTATGCCCTCTTTTACTTGTGATCAAGTCATTAATTCGAGAAATTGGACAACCATAATCAAGTTTCATGCCCTGACATACAAAATATTTCGTTTTCAAGCTTTCAATACTAACAATTAATTTAACATTTACTTTGAACTTCTATTTTTATAGCTGCAAAACTGTATAATACAGACTCTTGTTACATCTTTTATAGATGGATCCTTGGTCAAAGCAGTTCAAGAAAAGATGCTTACGGATTCTGTTCAGAGCTACAGAGGTTGTTTCCTCTGTACTGTTTTGGATAATCTATGGCGGAAGTGGAGATAAAATGATGCCAATTAAAAACCTTCTCCTGTTGGATTCAGCAACTATCCTGGCTCACAAAATTCGCACACGTAAGGTAATACAAACATTTTAAAAGGAAGGCATAAACTGATCTTGTGTAGCTTTAGACCAGTGATGGTAAACCTTTTCTGACTAGAATGCAGAATAAAATATGTTTATTATTTTTAATTGCCTACACAGTAAGTTTCTCACCCATATGGAAATTTTGTGAATAAAGTTTATCTAATGAGGTTTGGTCTGACTGACCTGGAAACTCTCTGAACTTTAATGTCATTGAGAATTTGTGGGCATCACTACAGAACATATGTTTAGATAACCTAGGTTATGCACCAGAAAAGAACTCATTGAAAGGGTCAAGAGGTAATGTGCATCTATGATCAAGTAACCATTATGACTGGTTGAGAATTAACAAACACATTTTAGAATATGTCAGCTCGGAATCCCACCAAGTACTGAATATAATTGTAGACTGCCAAATAAGGTTTATTTCTGACACTTTAATGCAGATTTGATAATTCTTATTTGACACTAGTTATTTTAAATTATTTGGGGTGAGAAACTTACAGACCACACTGTAATGTGCCACCAGGTATTTTTTTTCAAAATTTATCAAGAAAACCTTATTTGTCTTCTACTTTGAAATCAACTTTTAGGAATGTACCTATATGCAGGGCCGCCCAAATGGGGATGGGTGCAATCTGAACTCATTGTTGGGGGACCTGGGATTTCAGAAGCTCTAGAAGTCATAAATTATCATAAATTACATTATCAGAAACCCGAAGAAATAATGCAAGCTAAAGTGCATTTGTGTATTTTAATGTGTCTTTTGAGCCTTAGTCTATTTAATATACCTTGACCTTTATGAACAATGTGATACCATTTAAAAGGATCCCTGGAAAGTCACCAGATGCCTTGCCAATGGCAAGGTGGGTTAACAGCAGCAAATTATTAGAAAGTCTTTCCTTATAACAGTGCCTAGTTTAGTCAGTGGTGTACTGAATAAATTTAAAATTAATTCATTCCAGTTAAAATTACTTCCAGAGTAGATAAACAGGTACCAGATATGTTAAGCTAACTGCTATAATGGCTAGTTATTATTGTAAAACAGTTGCTTTAAAACAAGTTGAAAAACAAAAAAGAAGAAAAATACAGTTATATTCATAAAAATACCAGTAAGAAATTCAACTATGTAAAGCAGATTTGGTCTGCTGAAACTGCTAATATACTGCCACAACAATGTATTACATGTACATTCAAGTTTAGCATTAGCAATAATGCATTTCAGCAGCCTTGTACTTTATGTTCCTGTTGCATATACTTTCAGCACAGCATTAACAGAAAGATGACTGTGCACCACATACATAAGAGATATATTTTGACCTTTGATGCCAACATCCACATACTGAAGTCAGTATCAAAATAAAAGTTGAAACCCTGGCAGGACCTTAGGTAACAGACATGTTAAATTCTTATTAAACTTGTTTTGAAATTTATTTTTTGGCTTCTGTTTCCAGACTGCCGGGTTTACCATACAATCATTGTCTTATGCACATAAGCTTGTGCTTCTGACAGTGGTGATTTTTCATTTCCTTCTCCATGCTGTAATCTAGCAATAGCATAGTGAGATACATAGCCAGTTTCTTAAATGTGATTGTCAGCAACCATGACAGAGGTATGCACTATCAACAAGAAGCGGTGTATCCGTTTAAGTCTTGTATCGTTAAAGTTCATGATTTTCAATGCAAGAAAACTCTATAAACACCACCTGGCAAATGAAAAGTGGCAATGGGTGGTTTCTTTAGATGAAGCATGGGTGACAAAAAGAAAACCCTGAGGCATTTATTACCATCAAGTGGGCCAAAAACGGCGCTCCAACTTTATTCGGGAGAACAAGGAAAAATTTTCCAAGGGATTCATGGTGGTTGCAGGTTACTGCTCTTGGGGGAAACTCGGCATTCACAGTTGCCAACAATGTAAAAATTAATGCAGCTTACTATCAAAGGAATGTTATGGATCCAATTTTTGATGAAGAGATTCCTTGGTTGTATGGTGAGGATGCCCCAAATGTTTGGATCCACATGGATAAAGCATTTGTGTATTTTAATGTGTCTTTTGAGCCTTGGTCTAAGCATCCAGTCACACTTCTCGGTCTTCCCAGCATTACTTCCACCGGAAAGCTATGGAAGCAGGCATCAATGTGACATTCAAGAGATGTAACAGGAACATGTTCACCTGCATTATCTTCTACTTCTGTATTTGATTATGTCTTAGAATTTGACAGGACTGTTGATGTTGAGAAGATTTGCAGAAAGAAAAACATGCTGTGGTCTTAACTCCTAAACTTGGACATTCCAAGCATAACATCAGGATTTTCTTTCACAAAAATTCCATACGCCTTCTAGACTGTGATAATCATAAAAAGCTTCTGAAGAGTAACACATTTTCCAGTAATTGGGTGCTTCACAGACTTGGTGTCTTTCTTACCTGGTGACTGCCAGCTAATACGGAGGGTTGCTCCACTTAAGCTCGGATGTTTTTGCATTGGTGAAACATTCTCTGATGTGCCGCTCTTTCAAGGCATGTCTATGTGTCTTATGGTGCCGTTCTAGACCCAAATTGCTGTGTATTATCCGATAGACGGTCCCTTTGGATATTCCAATGCGCCTGGAAATGCTTCTTTGGGTTGGTGGGTTTTCTTGAGTCACTGTTGCACTCACCTTGGCTACTATTGCTTTAGGTTATGTTGATTGTGGTCTTTTTCTTGCTAGTTTTTTTGCACACTGAGCCTCAGATGGGAATCCATTTTTATGCAGTTGTGTTATATGCCCCACACATGACTTACATATGTTAAGACTTTTCCACTATCATTGAAAGGCTGTAACTGGCATCAGAAAGCCCAGCAATGTACCCCTGCCACAAGTCAGCGATTGTTGAAGCCATTACGAGTAAACTTTGCCTCAAACTGGCCCAGCAGACAGCTGGCACTCGCAGTGAGCTGATGCAATAATAAACATAAGCAGTTTGACCAATGACTGAGTGGAAGGACGATTCAAGTTCATCCGAGGTTAAGTGGGGCAACTCTCCGTATCATCTCTCAAATAAAATGAAACAACCTTCAGTTGAGTATCATCCCTGAGAGCATTGTTTTTTTTAAATGAGTATAAACCAAAACAGGCAAACTGTAAATTACATTATTCAATACAGCTTTCTGTTTTAGACTTTTTGGAAGTGATTTCTTTACCCTCTGGATAGCTTTGCCTAAGGTTTGTGGACATTTGTATGAGCCTAGAGGTGATGGCAGCAGACTAAGCCTATTGCCCTGCTCTTTCTTCTCTTTTATCTTCTGTCTGTGTTTCCTTTGCTGCTCGGCATCCTCCATACGTTTTAATTTCAATTTCCTTTTGCTTTTTTTAAGTACATCTCTATGTTACATTCTTCCTAATATATCTCGCTCTCATTCTTTATTTGGGTGTTCCTTCCATTTTCTGGATCATCTTTCAACTGCTTTCTCCATTTACTAACACGTTCTTTGGGTTGCCTACCTCCATCTGTTATTTGTTTTAATAAATAAACTTTTTTTTTTTAAATCACATGTCGTGCAAAGTTTAAAAATATATTGTTTTGTAGGCCTGCACGTTTTAGCATTGTTTACTTCTCAAAATATTCTTCAGTTGAACAACTAAGAAATATATGTAAATTGGTGTTATGGGCATAACAGACTTTAGCATTAAGAAATATTTCTTAGACACTAAGAAATATTACAGCCTATTAATCTATGGCCACAATTAATGTGTTACACACTTAGCGTTACACTCACAGGTGGAAATCATGTTCAGTACAGTATTTAATGAAGTAAGTAAGCTTTTGCCTTTATTTTGCTATGGGTGTGACAGACATACACCTAGTCACAAAATAGCTGCATATATACAAATTTAAACTCACCTGGAGACTATATTTGTTGAGTTTCCTTTACTGTAAGTCTTGATGCTATGGACACTGTCTTGCTGATGACTTAACAGAGTTTTGGAGGAAAACTGCAAGTATGCCAATCAAACAGATACTGACAAAAAAAAATTCTCCTTTGTGCAGAGTTTTCTTTACTATTAGAAACTACAAACTTAAAATACAAAAGGTTACATTCCTATATATATATAAAAATATTAAATTCAATGGTTAATGCAAGTAGTAAACAGAACAAAATAATCATCTACAACATTTTTAAAAATTTTGGTCATATGTCCACTTCTGCATGGAATGACTCAGTTCAAGATTTGTGGCAAACCTTTGACCTAATTCTTGACATGATGAGAGAAGTATGAGAAGAGGATTTGGATGTTTCACCAGGAACCTCACTTTAAAATACCCTGAAAATCAGAGCAACTAACTGAAAGATGAACTAAAACACCTGCAGTATATTTTTAAGGTAACATTTCAAAATTTTGTCAATAAGTCTGGTAATGGAGGAGTTTCACTTGCTCTCTTGAATTCAGATTATAAAGTCAAAGCTTCAGTCACTATTTCTTAAAATGTGTATTGCTGTAAGATTATTATGTATTTCCCAGTTAGTGTTGCTTCTCGCAAGAGAAGTAGTAAACTGTCTCTCATTAAGAACCATTTAAGATTCGCTTTGGGAGAAGAGAAACTGAAGCATTATCTATCTTGCCAATAGAACACCAATTAGCATCAGACTTAAACTTCACAGACGTTAAAGATGATTTTGTGACTACCAAAATTAGAAAATTCAAGATGCCACAATGGCAACAACATTGAAAATAATACCACATCCAAATCTCTGATTAAAAGCGCCATGCAATAAATCTTCAGGATACTCACTTAAGAAATTAGTATTTGAATTAATATTAATAAATAACTATTATTCAATAATTATCTTGCTATTATCAGGTATTAAATTTATGCATTTTTAAAAAAAATGCATTTATTACTACACTAAAGACTACAGTACATCAATACCCATAGTTGATCTTTACTATTTTGTACAGTAATTGTGGGATTTGATGAAGTTGGGGGTAAGGAACCCCATAGTCATGTTTGATCAGGGGCCCATAATTTATCTGGGTGGCCCTGCGTGAATGTCATTTAGTTCATAAGTAGAATGAATTGCTTTTTCTGTGATTTTATTTGCAAATACTGCAGGAATTAAAACTTAAAAACAGCTGTTTCCCAAGAACAAGAAGATGTAATTTGCCTTAATGTGATATGTTTTCTAAAAATATAATAATCCAATATAATTTATTTCAACACATCTATTTATTAAAGATACTGGTAGTCATACACAAAGTAAAATATACAAGTTACATTTAGTGTGAAGCTTTTGCACAGTTTTAAAGCCATGCTATATATAGAGCGTGTTACTTTGAGTGTGTGTGTGTGGTTTTTCTTTCCTCATTTTGCAATGAACAAACTTCTTCATGCTGATATAAGGGTATGTTACTACTGTGTCGAAATACAGGAAACACAAAGGTTCATTCCCTAAATTTTTTTCCCACCCCCCAGTTATTCCAAAATCCTTTTTCCATTTGAAGCTAGGTAAATAAATATGGAAATAATGTATGCATTGCTCTTGGTAGTGGACTGCATGACTCAGTTAAAAAGAAATGCCATACACAAAAAGACATATCAGACTTAAAGGAAATAAAAAGCAAATAAGTAAATATAGTAACACCCCCTTTTTAAACTTTTCAAAGGGCTGAAACAAAACAAAAAAGTGGAAATAGCAGAAGAAAGGGGGGAAAAAAAGAAGGAAATTTTTAAAACATGAATTTATAATTACAGTAAAGCCTCAGTTATATATTTTCAAAGCAAAACATTTAAAAAGTATGCATGAGAAAATGTAAAAGTGAATTTTCTTGTGGAACTGAAATTGCTTTTTTAGATTGTTACTCAAAACTAATTATGTATTATTTATTATAAGAAATCAATAATTGAAACACACAAATAATTAACATAAAACACTATTAAAAGTACTTTCTTGTATACAGTACTATTATTCATATTTCAAACTAAAAACAGAAATGTGAAGTGCTGGTGCTTTACACCGGTTTAAAAAAAAAATTGTTTTTCTTTGCTTCTGTCATTTATTGACAGATCATACATTAGTCAATTATGTGCCTAATCACAGAAAATGCTGTCATCATTTACTGTTTGTGATAATAGAAATGATTATGTAATTTCTAGAGCTTTAATTGCCTCATGTACACTGGAACTTTTTCACTATCTAAGCCTTCTTCTTTATCACTGTCATATCAATGTCATTAGATACAACCTGGGGAACAATGACCTTTCCCAATGGTATTATAGTTACAGGTGAGTAGCAATAATGCGTTCCAAAAATATTGATGTCTTGCCCAACATTCCTACTGTTTTGTGCTGTGACAGCAAGGATACAGTGTACAGAAACCATACATAATATGTCTTAACATAGCATAAACATAATGCATAAATGAGTAAGTAAATTAACATATTTTGTACTTGGGGACCAGAAAACTGTGATGGATTAATGAAAAAAGGTATAACCGAAAATTGAGCTAAATATTAATGGACAAGTTTGGTGCCTTAAAACGTTTTGTGTATATCTGTGAAAAACATAGAAATGAATAATGCATAATTGAGATAAACTGTACTATTAAGCTGTAATGCTATATACGAGGTGTGTTCAAAAAGTATCAAACCTTTGGTCAGCAAAACTACATTTATTGATCTGGAGATCTGAAATACTAATCCCCTTCAAAGTAATCTCCTTGGTGATGCACACACTTTTACCAGCACTCCTGCCATTGTTGGAAACAATTCTAGCATGATGTCTTCTCTGGACTCAAATCAGGTCCCTTTCAGCAGCAGTTTCAGCTTAAAAATCACATGGAGCCATGTTGAGTAAGTAGGGAGCCTGACGAACAATAGGAATGTCGTGTTTGGCGAAGAAAGCCTGAATCAAATGTGCAGAATGGGCGGGTGTATTACCTTGATCGAGCTGCCAAGTTGTTGTTGCCCACAGATCCGGTTGTTTACACCACACAGTATTGCAAAGGTGATGAAGGACCTCCTGGTAGTAATTCTTTGTGATGGTTTGGCCTTGTGGTGTGTACTTGTGATGAACCACACCACAGGAGTTGAAAGAAAACAATCAACATGACCTTGACTTTGCTGCAGACCTGCCATGCTTTTTTTGGACTCGGAGATGACAGATGTTGCCACTGTGATGACTGCATTTTGGTTTCTGGGTCGTGGCCATAAACCCATGTCTCAGTGCCTGTGATCATGGTGTTCAGAAAGTTGGGGTCACTGTTTGTATTGGTCAGTGTGTCCTTTGTAATGTCCAGATGCGATTGCTTCTGCTCCATTGTTAGCAGCTTCAGTACACTCTCCTTATGTGCAAATCCTCGGTCAAAATTGAATGTACCGATCCAATGCTTACTACTATCCCATTTGCAAGACCAGCGTCTGCATTTGCTCAATGACATTGTCATTTTGGCTTGTTGATGGCCTTCCTGAATGCAGTTCACTGTCCACTGATGTGTGGCCATCTTTGAAGCGCTGTGCCACTACTTTCTCCGTGAGGTGTTCACGGCATGTCCCTGAAAGCCTGTTGAATCTTGTGAATGGTTTCCACTTGGGTATCGCCAAGCTTTTGCCAAAATTTGATGCAGTATCACTGCTGCAGATGTTCCGTCATTTTACAAAAACTGAAATCCAACAACTGCTCACTACACGTCTTCATTTGTAGGCCAGCTGCCAGCGACTGACTCTTTCTGCCGGTGGGAAAAAATTCACGACTTCACATGAATGTCCCCTCCACATCTCCATTAAAGGAAGTCTCCTGCACTTACTGGTTTACACAGGAAAAAAATAAGGTCTATACTTTTTGAATACACCTCATATTGCATTATTTGCAAAGATACAACGTTACAGTTACAATACACTAAATACAGCTACATTACATATTTAATGGAAATGGTTGACTGTCTTTGCTTCTCATGTATGCTTCCACTGCCTCTCAACGACATATAGGTCATCAAATGCATCATTCCCTCGTGAGATACTCGTGATGTACTGCCTCAAAATAGTTATTGCTTCCACGGCTTCTTTGCTGGTTGGTATTATGAATTTCTTGTCACAACCTTCCTCACCAACCTCTTCTTCAAGGTGCCTGGAAACAAAGTCTTCTACTGTGGGCACTACTGATGTTATTACATCATCAGCATTAATGTATTCAAATTAAAACTCGTCCATTGCAGCCAAGTTGCATGACTATTAATATCTCCTCTTCCTCAGGCAAAAGTTCCTCTTCTTCCACCAACCTAAACTACCTCTTCCAGAAACTAATATGGTCGCAAGACCAATACTAGACCATGCTTTGGCCACATGGTGCACAGCTTCAAGCATTGTTATGGTTATTTGCTTTGAGTCCATATCATTGTTGTGCATAAAGACAGCTTTTTCTACTAGCTTCTTCCTGTACTTAAATTTATGGGCATGGATGATGCCCAGATACAGTGATTGAACCTCGCTTGTGCAGTTTGGCAGAAGATCTGTCCAAGAACAACAGTATTTTATGATGATTTGCACCCATTTTAGCATGCAGAGTGGATGTGAAGGTACTACCAGTTATGCATGCTATGGCATTAGTATCATACATTGTAGATAGATTTTTTAAATTATTGAAAAACCTGGGCATCTTGAATTTATCAATTACTAGAAGGGAGGTAACATTTCTGATCCATCAGCATTGACCATTAGAAAAACAGTTACCCTTTGCTTGCCGAGTTTTCCACCATGACAATTTTCCTCCTTGAAGCAAACTCATTGTTGTTCTTTCTAATGCTCGCCATATATGGCCTATGATCTTTGGGTTACTTCATTCCACCAAATAATGATTGGACCCATTTCTATAGTGGAGGCACCCAGAAAGCAGAGTCCTTTACCTCCGATGTTAGGGTGATGGTGATGGCGGTGGAATGAGATGACCTAGAGTTTTTACCATGGACTCCGAACCACGTCGAGCCTTGGGTATACTCCATATGAGCAAGTCAGAGGTGAAGGCATGGATAGGGCTGACTTAAAATCACCATCCTAGAGCTCGGAATCGAACCCCAGACCCTCAGAACGAGAGCCAGAAGCAAAACCACTACATTACCCCAGTGCTCTTAATACAAACTTTTGCATCGCAAAATGTTAGAAATCAAACCAGTTTCATCAACATTAAAAATATCCTTTGGTTTGTAACCCTGAATAATAGCCAGCAGATCTTGTTTCCACTTCCTTACAGTTTGCAGCATCATGCTGCACACATGTAGTGTGTCTTTGCTGTTGCTCCTTAATGCTTATTGATTTAAATGTTAAGCTTTGCTACCAGATTACTTTTTTACTACCTTACTTTTCTTTAGACCTTTATCACACTATACTGGACCCATTAGACCTAAAGGTCTACAGTTATATAGAATAGGATGTGAATCCTTAGGTGAAATGTATTGGCCTTTTGCTGTGCTAATTTGTTTAACAATTTATTCGAAACACATTTTAACAATCAACATGAACCATAAAATTTCAAAGACTAAGAATGGATTTTCAAAACAAAGTCAACCTCATCTAAGCACACCAGTCAAATTATTAAATAGGTACTAAGCTACACTTTGTTCTGTCCCCAGATTAACTGATGCACTAGCTTGACATTAAGAGGCGACTTATTTAAATTTCACAGAACCCATTCTAATTCAAATACTCATGACAAATAATATTTCAGCCATTCCAGAATAACCCTAAGTGGTAAAACATGAAATTGTGGTGATAGCATTTATTTTGATAAATAACGTTAAGTATAAGATTCCAGAAAGGAAAGCCTTAATTTGTTATTATCAATCCTCTTTCTTGAGGTTTGAAAGATGATGTATGGTTAATTATTTTCAAGAGGTGATCTTTCACCCATATTTTGCCACCACTGACACAGTATTTCATTCAGGTGGCATGCTTGCTTTCTATTGATAGGATCTTTTTCTTATTTTGTATAGAATTGAGACATGTTTAAGAACAGCTGTTTACATGTCCCATATGGAACCAAAAAACTTATAAAAGTGTGTTTTGTAAGTAGACCAATTAAGATAAAATTACAAAACTCTGCAGAAGTTAATTACATACCACCCTCATAACCTCACTCATTTTTATTGGTTTTTATCTAGCTTATTTCTCTAGGAAGAGGGGTTCCATGAATATGAATATAGTATATAGGATGGGAGTAAAGATTACACAAGACGGGAAACAAGAAAAGGAAATAAGATCAAAGATAAACACAGGAAAGTATGCTATATCTACTTTGAATGGTATATTATGTGATGAACAGGTCTCAAAAGAAACTAAAACTACAATTTTTAAAACAATAGAAAGTATTATAACCTATCGCTCTGCTGTGTGGACTCTGAACTATCCGTTAAAAAGAACATTATTGGCAATAGAAATGGATTATTGGAGATGATTTGCTAGGATATCTAAAAGAGCAAAAATTTGAAATGACATTATGAAAGAAAATGTGAATGCTCAAAATTCAATTTTAGAGAGAATTAGAATGGTATGGGCATGCTAAAAGAATGGAAAACAAAAGATTACCCAAAAGAATAATGGAGTGGATGCCACCAGGAAGGAGGAGAAAATGAAGACCGCATAGCACGTCGATTCAAGGAATTAGAGTGGCAATGATGGATTGGGAAATTCTGGAAGATTTGTGGTCCAACAGGCAAGAGTGGAGAATACTGATAAGAAGATTTTAAAAATTGTAGTGAATAGGATATCGAAAATAATATAGAATAATACGACTCTAGTACATATATATAAATATGAATGTAGTACTTATAGAATTTCCAGCCTCTTTATTATGGATTAGTGACATTTTATGCATAGCATTTAAATTACTTTTGTATGCTTTCAATTATTACACAATATAGAAAATATTTCTCTAGCTTAATTGCATTTAGGTACATTATTCTGTTTTTATTTTAGAAAATGAATAATAAAACTAAAAAACAGAAACACTTTGAGAAGCTGAAAATAGATCCAGAACGACTAGCAGTGTACAATGAAAAGGAAAAACAAAGACAGAAATTCCAGGAGGAAAGAGAGAGAACAACTTATAGATAGGCCAGATTTACAGAAAAAAAAAGAACAAGAAACTTTGAGAAAATGCATATACAAGCAGAAAAAGAAATTAATGATAAATGAACTCACTCATACCTCCAATGCAACTCTAAAACTCAGTTGGGAAAAGCTGTGTCAGGTAAAAAAGAAATGTTTCCTAACAGTCCTACAAAAACGATTGCTGTAGTTAAGAAACTAATACACAGTCTCAGAATTTTCAAATGTTCTCAAGAAGGAAAAGCAGAAAAGAAAACTGAAGCTTTCTGCTGAAGATAGGGAAAAGGTTGTGCAATTTGTTTTTATAGAGATGCCATCAGATACCAAGCTCATGGTAAGAGGGGATACAAAATCTGTAAAAGATCCTGTGACAAAAGAGAAGTCATTCAGAAAAGGTATCTTACCATGTCCATCAAACAGACTTAACAGCAATTTTTAGCAGAGACTAATATGCATCATATAAAGAAAAGCACATTTTATGAACTTCACCACAGACAAGTTCTATTGGTTTCAGATATACCACATGTGGTATGTGTGTGTAAATACCATTCAGATTTTTATTTCTTGCTAGAGGCTTTGCAGAATAATGGAATAACAGGAACTGACTTTTGTTCATAAGGCAAAGACTTAATAGCATGTGTAGCATCAGAGATGAAGAGTGCATGTTAGGCTTTTGTACCAAGTGCAAAGATGCTAACATTGAACAGATTGTGGTTCTTGACGAAAGTTATGACTCTCACCAAAAATTAAACTGGAAACAGTGGGTCGAAGTTGAGAAGCGACCACAACAGGTTGAGATCAATGGACCAGTTTCAGAGGTAATTTATGAAATTAAAAATCAACTACCAAAGTTCATGTTTTACTGCTATGTTGAGGAAACTCACTCCGAAGCTTTTTAATTAAGGAAAGAGAGCAGATTTGAATGAGGTGTTCTGCAAATTGATTTTGCAGAGAATTATTCACTTGTTTCCCAGGATGAAATCCAAAGTGCCCACTGGTCACATGGACAAGTTACATTACAGCATGTGCTTGGGTAGGTGGAAGTAAACGTTCATATGCAATTGCTAGTGATCTCTCACATGGGAAATTATGTGGAATGCAGTGAAATCCAGAAAACAACAAATAGATGATGCATATCGGTTTTATCAATGCATTAAAGAAGATATCAAAGGGACAGCAGTTTATTACATTCCCAAAGTAGAAATTTTAGCATATGAAGACTTCATGAACAACCAATGGGAAAAAGTGGCTGGCATTTCTAACATCTGATAAAAGTACTTTTTACCATGTGACACAGAAAGCATTCTTGTTGCCACAACAGTAACATCAGAAATGGCTAGACATGGCATATTTAAGAAACCAACTGCTCAAAACAAAAAAAAAACAACAACAAAAAAGCCAGATATGAGGCATATTCTGAATCATCAGACTGTGTTAGTGACCCAAGATCAGATTTTGAGGAAAATGAGTGTTTGAATATACATGACAACTAACAGGTCAGCCTATGAATCTGGAAGGTTTAGTTGTGGAAAATCCATAGAAGTTGAACTGACAAGTAATTAAGGGTTTGAAACATAAATACTATGCTATTAATGATGGTAACCTTGGAAATGACATTAAAGTTCTCTTTTTAAAGCAGGCGGCAAAAGATGATGAACTCTTCAAACTAGATGAGTCCTCTTCATTTGAAAGCATTGTCAAGGAGAATCAGATCATAAGAATTTTGGATGATCCTGATACAGTCCGAAAAGGAACTAATAGACTTCATTATAAGTTGTTTAAAGATTCAGTTGAAATAAAATTGCACCATATATAAACAAATGTAAGAATTTTTGTGTTACATGAGTTTATATGTTTTGTTATAACACTTTTTTTCTAATTATATTCTATTATGACAAAAGTGAATATAATATTGGGTGAAAATGTTTTGTTCATATTAAACCTATAATATTTCCTTTCAAAACCAAAATCTTCCAATGAAAGCTTTTTACTCACACATGTCCTGTATGGAACTATCATAAGTCTTAAATGGAACCACAGTTTTTTATTATTTAGCAGTATTTAAAATGTGAGTTTAATTAGTAAACCACCTTTCTAAAATGGTTCAATGCTTAAAAATTTGTGGTAAACATTTCAGGTACTCATACAGACAGACATCTCACAGACTTTTGCCATTAAAGCTTTTGCTTCCAATTGCAGTGTCCAAAAAATGTTCTCTACTTTGGTGAGACATTTCTCAGGAAGTACAGTAGAAAATACCAATTCTGTTTCTAGGGATGTGTTTCCTCATTCCTTAACAATCATATTCATTTATCATTCAACTTTTAATATTGCAGATAAGAAGTTCATAATTAATTATACTTTCCAATTTGCTCTGTGAAAGTCCTGTACGGAACTTGGAATGATTGATTTAACTTTTAAAATGCAATTAAGGCATTTCAAGTCAACGTATTACTGGTCAAGATACTTGTTACGCATTTACTTTCTCCTTAGAATTTACTACAAAGAAATTTACCACAAATTACACAATTACTTGTACAAAACTTAAAATTGCACTTGAAACATTTTCTCCAAAATAATAAATGGAGAATTATTACCCTGTTATATTAGCTCGTGCTCCATTTACTGAGCCCACACTAGTTCTGCAATAATCTTATAGATGATGACTGCACGTACTACTATGGACGATTGGTTTGTATACTGGCCTAGATGGCCATGCGAGGAATACTGGTAATGCCTTGTAGTGCTGTTCTAGAATGCCTTCATTGAAGTGCTTGTTTTTAAGCTGATGGTTGTTAACTGCTTATGTTGAACTCAAGATGACTGGATAACTAAATAAACTGGTGAACTGAACACGCTCTCTCTTTTAACATGGAGAGGAAGTGAAGCTGGGTATGAAAGTCACCATCAAAGCATGCCCCTACCGACTAAAATTCCTCCACAGAAAGAAAGGATATGGAAGCATAAAAAGTAGTAATTCAGGTGAGGAAGTGCAGCAGTACTGCTATTGCACCAGTGGATTCAAGGAGGTTGTATGTTGGCCAGCCGCAGGGAGCCAGGATGCAAACATGGCCGAGGCCCTGCTTATGCCCTGGGGAATTCGGGACAAGGGATTATAGGAAGTGTTATGCTTAGTCTCTGGATGGTGACATCATCCTAACTTATAACAATTTAATTTGTATTGATTCTGCTGTCCTGAAACAAAAGTGGACATAGTCATTAGTGTATTATTGTAAATATTGGACTACGTAGAACTTGGGCAGTATTTAGATTAACGTATGCAATGCTTTCCTCCCCGGGGGGGCATTGCTCTTTTCTAGGAGTTGCTGCACTGTGTTTCTAATGTCCACCTGAAACATTAAAATTATTTGGCTGTAATTATAATGGCATTATATTTTATCTTGGCTGTAAGCCATGTCATTGGGAGTGATTGGTACTAATTAATGTACAGTGATTAGAAATAGCTTAGTGGTGTGCCATGTCAATGATTAGTTTACCAGCTATTAAACATTTATAAATTATAATTAGTGTTTACAGTTCATGTACATTGATACTGCCTTGGTCATTTGTTAGTGTCCGCTTACATAAGCAGCCTACCCAATATGGCGCAGCTGCACTCAAATGTCACCTGGGGGCGCCCCCAGGACAGCCTTGACTCCAAGGAGCAAGGACTTCAAGGGCCACTGTCATGTCAGTTGATAGAGTGACCATGCCATAGCTGTTGTATGAGAAAAAGGTGCAGTCAAGTTTGTGTTAAGGTGTTCTTGAATGTTAATCACTGGTTCCCTCAGAACAGTCCTATCAAATAGAGATAGCAGTCTTTTCGTTTACCCTGCTCGCTGTTATATCATGTTCCTAAATTGCAAATAAGATGGTTTGAATTTTTGCCTGGTTTGCTGTATAAGTTATAGCTCTGTCTCTTACTGAATTCTTCGATTGAGTTTAACTTTAGCTCCTCAGTATTAGATAAGCCAGAGCTACTGCCGGGAGCTTCACTATAATTCTAATTATTGTGTTTTGAAGGATTTTTAGTCTGTTTAGGTATGTCTATGCAGCATATCCCCAAACTGGGGCTGCATACGTCATGATTCTTATTAAAGTTTTGTCTATATCATAAGGCCCCTATTTAGTTGTATTTGACTATTAATGTTAATCGGATAGAGTTTGTTTAGTTGGCCATTCGCCTTTGCCCATTCAGCATTTATATGCTTTTTCCAGGTAAGACCTTGTTCCATGGTAATGCATAGGCTACATGGTCTTTCCATCCTATTCAATCGCCATTTTATGTCAGAGGCGGTTGTGCATGTCTGAGTTGTCTTATGCTGTACTCTTCTGATGAAAATTATTGATTGACATTTATTAGTGTTTAGTTTAATTGGCCATTTTGTAAACCATGGTTCTAGCTCATTGAGCATGTTCTGCAGCCTCAGGTGTGAGATTTTTGGTTGTATAGGTTGTGTTAATAGCATTTTGTCGTTGGCAATAATGGCTTTTTCGTACGAGTGAGTTTGGGCAATTCATTTTATAGAGACTGAATAGCATCAGTCAGAGCAAACTTCCTTGCAGAACTCCTGCCCTAATGGTTCTAAGGGAGGAGGAGGAGTCCTCCACTGTTGCTCAGAATTGACGTCTATTGATGTAATTTTTTATTGAAGCAATCGTGGAGTTTGTGAAGTTGTAGGATTTAAGTTTGTGGGTGAGGCTCGCATGCCATACTTTATCAAAAGTGCATTCAATATCTAAAAGTATGGCACCAGTTGATTTATTTGTTTTATATCCTTTGGTAATTAGTTGAGTTAGGCATAAGAGTTAAAGTGTTATTGAGTGGTGTGACCTAAATCAAAATTGCTCTGGGATTAGGATGTTATGTTTGGCAATGTGGGAATTTATTCTTTTTAGAATTATTTTCTCTAGAACCTTACCAGTTTTGCTTAATACACTAATTGGCCTGCAGCTGGTGGGTAATGAGAGGTTTTTGTTTTGGGGGCATTGTTATTTTGGCCTCTTTCCATTGTGATAGAAATCTACCTTTTTCAAGGGAGTAGTTGAATATATTAGCCAGGAGGAGCAGTGCTTCACGTGGGATATTCTTTAGCACCATATTGGGTATTTTATCAGGCCCCAAGGCCTTCCTAGTGGGCAGATGGGTGATAAACCAGCTTATTTCACCTGCTGCATTGGTTTTATACATTTTACTATGAGTGATCAAGTAGTCTGTTTCATTTATTTTGTTCTCAACATTTTGTATGTGAGTTTGGTTGGCTTGTCCCACTTCAGGGTTAGGCTTAAAGGTATCTCCGAGGGACAAAGCAAAGACCTCAGCTTTGGCCTCAGGGGTTTCAGCGAGTGTTGTTGTTATTAATTAATGGGGTAAAGGTGAATTTTTGTGTGAGTGAGGCTCTCGCTATGTGCCAAACTGAGTTTGTTTGTGAATTTAGATTTTCTAGTGTTTGGTTCCATTGATTGCTTATGTATTTTCCAGTCTGGGCATTTGTCATGTTCCTAACTTCGAGGTATTCCCTCTGGTTTCTAGTTCTTTGCCATTTACACCTTGACCGGTTGCGAGACCCTCTTTAATCCCAAACACCATCTTTTATATGCAGGCAGGCTCTCGCCCTGTTATGGTGTGGCATAGCTTCAAAGCTCACCGGGCCGGCCTGCTGGATTACTTTCCACATGGTGGAATGCTGCTATAGCCAACATGAGGTATTGCTACAAGTTTCCACATTTATGCTTTTACTTTCTCCACACAGTTAATTAAACATAATATTGTTGTGATTCTTAAACCAATCAATCCATCCTTCAGAGCAAGTTAAATAGGTAATTCTCAAATTCGTAGCAAACTGAAGGGCCTTCATTTAAAGTGTAGTACCATTCACTGGAATTCGTGCTACTCTTGTAGAAACAAACCACTCTGCTTACATTTGTCCATCTCACCATACGGTGATGTGCATTTATAGTTGCTTTATTTATTTACATAATGCCAGCACTTTGTTATGGAATTCAAAGTTCAGACAGAGGGTCCAAGCTCTTTCACCACCTGAACATGTGTTCCGACATACAAATCAACATGATGTAGAATTTCCTACCCTTCATGCAAACAAATGCTTTTTCTATTGTTTCTCTTCACCTCCATGTCACTGGCAAGAATCACATAACACAAAAGCACTGGTGTTGTTACAAATCATGTTGAATTACACAGAACGGATGCACTGTAGTTAGCCTTATTGCTACTCTAACCTGGTGGGAACGGTACGAGTAAAGCTGATGAGTAATCTGATTCTTCTGGTTCTGGCACCTCTATACAGTATACCGAGTAAAGCGAGTACCCAGATGAAGGGTGAATCAGATGGCATTGCTTTTGAATACTTTTTCTTCGTTTTCTAGTTCTTTGGTTTTACTACAAATACCTACGTCACCACATTCAATATTATGTTATAAAGCACTCCTGTGGAGTCTTCTTTAGATAAAAATTTCACATAAATATGCAAAATTATACCTTTTCAATTAATATTGATACCTCCGTGTCAGCTGAGGAAGTCTTTACTGCAGCAGGGCAGATAATCTCTGAGAGAAGGTCATCCCTCAGCCTAAGTCATGCGGAAGTGCGTATATATATATATATATATTTTTTTTTATACTTTTGCATTGTACAAAGAAATTTATTTTTTGAAAGGATTATATTTTTATATACCTATATATTTTGTGTATGATTGTATGATTTTTTTTGAGAAATTAATTTGTTTTTGGAAGAATAAAATTAGCTTTTTAACTTCATGTAAGTCATCATTTTGCATTGCTGAAACCTATCACACAACACCAACAACCTTTCCAAACCTGCCGCCAAATAAGAACAGCTTACAGCAAAAAACAGAGCATTGTGGCCAGAAACATTTTTCACAGGTGATCAACAGTTTTATTCAATATTAGTACTTTTATTGTTATTGGTATTGTTCTTACTATTTGCTGATATAGTGATGATGTAGTGTCTCTTAATAACCGACTAACTCACCATTTATCTTTTATCTTAGTTTATTGATTATGAAATCCACATATGCTGGGATTTTGTTTACAAGTACAGCTCCAAAATTTAACTATTGCATAACAATTGCATAATAATTATCCACTACATGAGAGTCAAATGGTGTGATATTCTAGAGAATAACTGAAACTCGTAAAGGAAAATCTTTTGAAGCAACATTAAAAGAAATATCCATAACGTAAATACCAGAACACATTCTATTCTCTTTGAGTGTGAAACACCTTGTTATATTTTGCTTGGTAGACAACGAAATCTAGAATTCATCAGAAGTAGGTAACCTAATTTTTCCTTCCATTGTAGTGGGAAATAGTCACAAAAGGAACCTGCATTTTACCAGTTTCCTGATTTTCTGATACCCTTCCTTAGGCTTAGTGTACAATACAGCTAGTTTTGCAATAAAAATAGGAAACTCTTGATAGTCCATTACCAACAAAACAAATTGTTCAATACGTTGCTTCTTAGTAGTATGTAACTAAGAGAAATATAGAAACTTTTATACAATTATTAATGTTAATATAATTATCTAAGCCATCTAATTTCAAGGGAATATAATCTATCGGCTCTTTCGGTAACATGTCACAATGCAGATTATATAAGTTGCCAGACGGTAGTGCATTTGAGTATATACAAGGCAAGTTACTGACTACTGAAACTTTTGTTGTGTATATGGCCTTGGAAGTTCACTAGTATGAATTATAGCATCAGCAGTAAGTTAAAAACACTTAAAACCATTGGCAATTTGCAATGAATCTGCAGAATGGCATAGATTTTGCATGTTACAAAAATCTTCTTCGCGGTTGACTGAAGACAATATTTAGGGTAGACCTAAGCCAATTCTTAGTGTATCAGCACATAAAGAGGAAAGGTGCGAAGTGTTACATCAGACATTTTAAAAGCTCGGGTATAGTGAGTACGCCAACTGAAATGATACGGGAGTATCTTAATATACAAGAAATAGGTAAATTGGATGTCTTGTTTTCTGTGAAAAGAGCTTTACCTATAATTTACGCCACGAGCTGCCACTGGGAGCTGAACTCAAAATTTGTGACATTAGTACATTCATTGACAGCCGCATATGTCATTGAGGTATTTAATAGTGGGTAAAAGTTGCCAGTGACAGCCGTCTTATAAAATTTCACTGACATATTCCTAAATCTCATTTGCTTACCTTCCTAAATAAACAGCAGTTTAGTCTGGTTGAACATCCATGGTAGTTCTAAATGCATAATAAAATTCTACCAAATACAGAACAGTTGTTTATTCTCCCCCTTTTGTACTTCCTTTCCCTCTAGAGCAACTTTATAGAAGATGCAGACAGTAATATGGAAACAACTAAAGACCCAAAGAGATATTGTTACAAATTATGGTAACTATCAAAATAACAAATTGTATTGAGACATGATGTCTCTCATGAAAGCAAGAAACATCCACTTTGCAAACCACATTTTTGGAAGTAGGTACACAAAATATGATAAATATATTTATTTTTAGAAAGATGTGTGCATGAGAGAGGGAGTGTGAGCAAGTGCATAACTCAAAAACAAATTACTGGATGAATACCAAATTTGGTATTTAAGTTCAGTATCCTCTAAAGATATGACATGATTATCAAGAAACCTCTCCCACTCCAAACTAACCTTTACATGGAAAACTTGTCGTTTTTTATTTTCTCATGTTTTTTATTAAAATACAATGTGTTTAAGAAGTTTAGATGACAAAATGAAAGTCCATGAACTCCTTTTTATTTTGAATTAATTTTGTATAGTTTTGTGTAACTGGTAAACCATAAACAGATTGACAAAGGTTAAGTGCATAAAATATGTAAATCTCTATAAAAGACACAATTTATTTGAAATAACGTTTTGTTGCATCAGCCATTTCCGAGATATCCATAATTATTGGTTTGAAGTTTTCAATATTTTTGTCATTTTTTGAAGTGCTGTTGCCATTCAGTTGTTTTTCACAATGTCAGGGAAAGGGTATGGAATTTCAAGGTCAGTATATAGCGAACCATTTTAAACATTTGATTATTGCTCCAATCTGATGTATCGCCTTTGTACCTACAATGGAATGCGTAATGAAACTGTTTATGTAGATTACGTAGTAGATAGAAAAATAAGCTTTTGTAAGAGTAGTTCATAGAAGCAACACGAAAATAAATTACAATGTGTGGAAAAAATCATGCGAGTGTAACCATCAGATTTTTTGGTTATGTTTTAACTCTAAATTTAGAGTAATGTTACTATAACCAAACTGCAATTTCCAAAGAAAATTTGTGGTAACTTTTATCCACAATGAACTTCTAAAAATAATTTAAAATGCTTAAGCCCCACTGCCCCATTTTATAAGGAGCCAGTTGTGGCCAATTTCATGGGTAACTTTTGCTGCCCAGGCCCAATGGAGCTTTTGCTTACATTAAAGCCCTGAAGCAAATACAGTCCCCTGAAATCAGACAAGCATATGACAATACAGATACATACATGGTTCTCCTGGTCCATATGCATATTGTTAGATATCTTAAACCAGGACCACACCAAGCAAAAATATCTTCATAAATTTCATGGAGTATGCATCAGTCTTTTGGACAGAAAACAACCAGTTAAATGTGGTATAGGTATCAGCACACAGTAACGTGCAATTTTCTTCTTACCTCAAAGGAATGGACTACAGCTGTAGTGTCTGCTCGAGTAGTGGAATTATTTGAATATCAGCATATCATGGATTTGTTATGCGAGTGGCTTGGTTTTTCGGGCTTCTAAAACAATTTGCTCATGAATTATTATCAATATTCTGTCAAAATGTTTCAGTGGTACATCGGCTCGGGGGATGCTAAATTCTCAGGCAATGCTCACCTGAATGAAAAGGAAGAATACATCACCAACTCAGTCGTTATCTGTTAGTGCAAATATTTTTGCGATGATAACACCTACTATGAGGAAAGCACTGTAATGCACATTGCCAATAGGGGCAACGGTTACTCTCAGAACATAAAGATTGCTTTGATGAACAATTTAAAAAATGTAAGCTAAATAGACAACATTGACAACTACACCTACCAACCACACAATTGAATCGATCGGTGGAGAAAGGAACTAAGTAATTTTTTTCACTTTTGCATTTTGTCGCGCATGCGCTATAATTAACAGAAATACATTGATCTGCGTTGAAAGGAATTATGTCTAATGACTCCTTAGCGGAGAAAACCCACTTCCGGTATCTTCATCAGGAGGAGGCAGGAATTAAGTCAGTGACTTAATTCCTTTCTCCTCAGGTTGATATGAACTGTATGTGAAGTTCTCTTGTTGCTAAAAGAATGTGCTTTGACAATGGGTGCCATATTACAACTGCGTCATCATTCTTATTCCTCAATAATTTTATTGTTGAGAGTGCAGCGGTTTAGTCAGAAGCTTGTTGTAGTTAAGTGATCATGTCACCTAAAAGAAAGAGAAATGATGAGCAACACGAAAGGAAAAAAAAAAAAAAATTTGCAAGAGTTCACAGCTTACCATACTTGAACTATCAGGAGTATGGGCCATTTTAAGAATGTGATGAAGTGTGGAAATGTTTACAAACTGCTGTCTAATTGCATGTATACCTTTGGGGTGTGGGTTTAATTCAGATTTTATGAACATGGGTGTTTGAAGAAAGTGCACAATTGTTTGAAACCGTGACTAGACTTCAAGAAGGAAAAGAGGTTTGGGCACATACATTATGTTAATCTAAAGATGGATAAGGTGGAAAGTGCACGTTACATGTTAAGATGAAAATTGTGGGTGTGAAAAGAGTAGCAAACGGGAGAATGACAGGTGATGTAACTTTTATGTGACACCAGTGAACACGTATGCTAACTTCAGCTTGGTTTTGCTGTAGTTGCTGGTTTGTAGCTTATTGATGGATATAATGGATTTGTTGCAGGGGTTGGAATTGGAATGGCAATTGACCCCATAGGAAAGCAAAATTGTGGTGGCATGCCATGTAGTAAACGGGATGAATTCCTACTTTTCTGAAAATTATGTATATATTCTAGGAGAATGTGCTAATGAGAGTGGCAGTTAAATTATGGTGGATGGAGGAGAGTAACAGGAATGGTGAAGAAGGGAGAAAGGTGGGCAGCAGAGGGAATTTGAAAATTAATTTGAAGTGCAGTGGACATGTGGGGAAGCAGGGAGGTAGTCAGTGAGTGGCAGATAACTGTCAGAAAGAAATGAATGTTTTGAAGGAAAAGATGTGGAAAGAATGTAATGATGATGTAATAAGGCTGTATATGACATATCAGCAGCATTGCTTCTTAGGATTTAAGGTAATGTAAAACCAAGTGTACGAAGAATTTCAGACATTGAAGGAAATCATTACTAAATTTTGGAAGGGGTGTATTGGGGGTGACAAGAACTTGGTAGTTCAAGAATTATGAGGCATCTTATGAGAAGATATGACACTGGAAGAGAAAGTGGAGGATAGTGTTGAAAGAGGGGAGGCAATGAATTAATATGAAACGAGGTGAGCTAAAACATATACAAATGATGATGTAGCTGAAAATAAATATACTGAACTTCTATATTATTATATTATAATAATAAGAAAAGAGCTCAGAAATGTGAAATGCTTGTTGATAGCATTGGAAGCGATCTATCATAAACAGTAGTTTTGTTTTTGTTTGTTTTTTGGTGTGTGTTTTGTTTTCAAAGTTGACTGATACATATGTGTGTGGGGGGACTGGGGTGTTAAATGTAAACACTCAAATACGCAGAAACACAATGCATATTTATTAAAACATGCAATAATAACAGTATATGTTAATGCTTCTAATAATATGGTGGATTCATATTAAAACATACAAATCACTAGTGAAATACAGTTTCCATAAGCAAGTATATTCACATTTCAGATTAAAGCACATGCTGTTTCACTGTTTGCACAAAAACCTGTATTCATAACAAAGGTGTGTGACGTTTGGATTAAAATTTAAAAAGAGAAAGAAAAGTATATTTAAAGTACTTGCTGCACAAAAATGGAAAAATGCACTAGCACTTTGGATGTAGCTGTATGTGATGCAAATGAAAAACTATAGTAAAATAGTACATTTAATATGGCAAAAACATGTTGTTTCTGCATGTCTTCACAAGCTTTTTCTTGCACTGGCATTAATTGGAATGAGTGGAGGAGGTTGGGGTAAGAATGTTTGTTTGGCATCGATGGGGATAGAGAATTGCAGTCAAATCCATAATTGAATACCAGCCAACGACAAACCAACAACGGAGTGGATATGACTGCAGGACAAAAACCAGGTGATAGAAGAGTTTCTGAATGGCGGCCTTGTTTCTGGAAATAACTTGAGTGATAAAAATCCAGAGCGCATGATTGGCTTGGAGGTAATGACCAGATTGGAGATGCTGGTGGCCTTCTAAAAGCACTTGCAGAGCAGGTATAGCTTGGCTCCCAAGCCATGGCACCGGTTCAGAAACTAAATTCCTACCGTCAGTGTACAATTTCACTTTTCAGTTTACAATTTCACTTTTCAGTGGAAATGGGGGTGACTGGTCAGTAAGGAGTTTGATGCCATAGAGTGCAGTTGTCTCTCTTGTGTCCTTTTCTGCATAGTACTATGTGTTCGGAAAACATTAGCTTCTAGCGTTAATGCCAGCGTATTTCTCTAATAGTTAGTATATTCTTTTTAATATTAGTGTTAAGCTTTAGTAAGAATATAGTGAATTATGTCTATCGAAAGTAGGGAATAAACAAGTGATTTATTCCCAAGGACGGGAAATTATAAATAATGTCTGGCAATTCATGCTTGACGGAGCTACTAACAGTGTGAAAATTCCATTAAAAAGTGTGACAGAGTTATGGCTGCTACGGAAGTAGCTAAATGCACCTTACAATGTATTGTTAAGGAAGGGAAAGATGTTGAATGAAGGCAAAAAAAATGCTGTTTGATATACCAGGAAAAATGTCATCCCAAAAGGAATATTCCAGAAGACATTGATTCTTTTGATGATGTAATTAGAAGAACCATTAACAATTTCCATGTGGATCATAAGAAAAGACCAATGTTACTTGCAGTTCTTCAAGAGGTGAAACATTGCACCAACTTTGTCGGGAAAAAAGAAAAGTTGAGGCAACTGTTAAGAAAGATTGGGCTATAGGTGAGCGTAATCCTAGAATAAATTTCCGTGATTAAATAATTTGAAAGTATCATTGCATTTAAAAATTCTATATAAGTAACTACATTACCTTACCTTTATTTTTATTGTAGATGGACAAAATTTAGAGATAACTGCCTTATTTTGCAAGTTAAGCCTGAAGTGAGAAGCCTGAGAATGTAGTATCTGTGGGCTATTACCAGGTGCTGAAAGGAGAGCAGGTCTATAGTGTATCTTGATGAAAGCTACATTTCCAGTACCTCAAAGGTCTGGTGTGATGGATCTAATGCTGCTGGACTTCACATGCCAATAAGGAAGGGCCAATGTTTAATTATTGTGCATATGGGTAAGGTTGTTGTTATTGTTGTTGTTATTGTTATTGTTGTTGTTATTATTATTATTATTATTATTATTATTATTATTATTATTATTATTATTATTATTATTATTATTATTATTATTATTATTATTATTATTATTATTATTATTATTATTATTGGTGGCGGTGGCAGTGCTTGTCATGTAATTGGTGGCACAGTTGATAAAATGTGTGTATATAATCTTTATTTTAATATTTCAGGAGGTGAAAATGGATTCCTCCCCAGTGCTCTCCACATGTTCAAATCTGATACCAACACTGGGGATTACCATAATAATATGAATGCTGAAAACTTCACCAGGTAAGTAATATACAGCACTGTTGGTGATATTGTTAGTCCGAAAAAAAACTATGGTTTACATTTAGTTTTATTGTCAAAACATGAGCTAAAATAACACTGTAATTAGAAAGATAGCATTATTATTATTATTATTATTATTATTATTATTATTATTATTATTACAGAGGCTGCGGGAAAAAGTTATTCCCATTTATTACCAAATTCCGTCATTGTAATGGATAATATTTCCTACCACAATGTGCAAATAGAGAAGCCCCAATGCGAACAGCAGGAAAGATCCTATGATGGAATGGTTGGATGCCAGAAATATTAATTACACAAAAAGCATAACCAAGATAGAGCTCTCTGACCTCATTAAATTAAGGAGACCTCTGTTCAAGCACTATGCAGTCGATGACATGCTGTCTCAGCACGGTCATACCACGCTGCATCTGACTCCATATCACTCAGAGCTTAATTCAATTGAAAGAGTTTGGGCCACTGCTAAGAACTGGGTTGCCCTTTACAATGTCACATTCAACTTTAAGGATGTACAAACACTGGTTGAACAGAAATTTTGTACCAAGGAACAATGGAAAATAGTGTGCGACAAAACGAAAATGATCGAGCAAGAGCACATTTGAAGTGATAATGTGATGGACACTAACATGGACAGCATGATCATTGATTTAGCATCCAACAGCAAAAGTTACAAAAGTGACAGCAAATATATTGACGGTGATTGTATAGATGATGTGACACCATTAGAGTAAACGGTGCCTTATTTGTGGTGCAAAATATATACATTAATTTCATTAAATCATAATTGGTGTAACTACTGCAAATTTGTTTGCCTTAGAAGCAAAAATGAGACAAAGCTACAGATGGGCCAGCAAAGAAGACGAGTGAGAGGAATGTGCTACGTAAACATTTTCTGCAGTCACTATAATGTGTATGCACTTTAATATCATATAAAATAAATATGTCAGATAACTCACCCATGGCTAGAAGTGCAGCATGGGTGATCCACATACACATTTCGTAGTAAACAAATTGGCTACTTAAGCAAGCAGATAAACAGTTAAAGCCACTCTGTCGTCCTCCGTGGACTAGTGGTACCGTGCTAGCCTCTAGTTCCCAAGGTCATGGGTTCAAACCCGGTGGAGGGCGATGGATTTTTTCGGGCGTAAAAATCCTTAGCATGGCTTCCTTCGGAAGAGAAGTAAAGCTGGTGGTCCCGTGTCGTAGATTTACGGCACGTAAAAGAACCTCAAGCCTGACAAAGAGGCCTCTGAGCAAAATTACCAGTCTTTCACGCCCAATATGGAATGGGATGCTAAGAACCATAGTAGTTAAAGAGCGTCCATAAATAAAACTCAATTTAAATTTAAAGCCACTCTCCCCTTCCTCTGGTGGTCAAACAGTAGCTAGTTTTGCTTTTTTGTTTTAAAGGACGATGTTTTCTGTCATAGCATAGCGTATAGACCAACCCCTCCTCCTCCCTCTTTGTTGTCAATGGTTGAGGGTCAACCCCCCACCAACCTCAGGTACGTAGCATTATATTCCCATTTTGCGCAAATTGGTGCCATCACTTCAGAGCCAAGCTGTAAATACCTGCATCACTAATGGAGTGCATTGCTGCAAATAAGTAGATGCTTTGGGTAACACTGTGATAGATGGTGAATGGATGTGCACTTACGGACTGTAATGTCATGTTTGTGAGCAGGCATGTTCGTCAGCAAATTGTCAAATACCTTAGCGCTTACATCGATTCTGATGGGATAAAAATATCTCAAGTCATTAACTTACCTACTCGTAGTTGCGCCATATGAGCATAATAAAATGTAGATAAAAATGAAGCACTTTTCATCATTCACACCCGAAGAATATAAGCTTTTCAGACCGCTTTAAAAAGCAAAAAACGTGGAACTGTGAATTGGAAAAAAATTACTCATATATGCAGCCTACTTTTGAAATTGTGAGCCACAGAAAGGAAACGAAAAAATTATATTCCTGCTTTTCAGAAACGACCATAAGGGTATTCATTATGCCCAAAGATGCAAACACAGAGCAGCGGGTGGCTGAAGTGTTTGAAAAGTTTTTCAAAGTTTGCAAAAGAGAACTTGCTAGGAAATGAGGCTGTTTACTTAGGTATATTGATAATGCACTCCAAGCAACCTTCCAAGCCATTTAATGTGTGTGTTCGAGGGTCTGATCAAACAAATTGCGAGGAGATATGAAAATTTATGGAAGGGAACGTGCAAAACAATGTAGGATTTTAAATGTTTGGTGTACTTAAAATATCTTACTGCAGACCAAAGCAGTAACAGGTTCATGTTTACAGTACTGTGAACAATATAACAAACAGGGTAATCGTTGAAATAAGGAACAAAGATACAAGAGCCATTGCCATGTGCGAGACGAAAATGGACGACAAAATTAATTTATTATAAGTCCATTCAAAGGTTTTTTGTTTTATTTCTTTCTGTAAAACCGACAACCATAGCATTGTATAATGGAATAATAGGCAAGGCCAATGGCAGAGTTACTCTCAACAATTTGAGAGTTGGTATGTCTATGTTGGGTAATGATGGATAGTACATGGTTAGGGGTGGTGATTTTTCAGAAAAGCTCATAGAGACTTGTGCTCTTGTATTTTCATCTTTCACGACTTGTAACCCACCTTTCAATGTGTTTTGAAAATGTGATAAAATGCAAAACTGACTCAAAATGCGAAAATTCCTCCAAAATGCAATACAAATAAAAAATCTGAGATTTTCCCAAATAATTATTTTTTCCCCAATGTTTTTTCTTCTAGAAACCTTAGGAGTTTGTACAACCTTTGCATGTTTAGAAAGTCATAATAGCGTAAGTGACCACTTACCTGGAATGTGGAAAGCAACCCTTCCCATGAACAAAGCTATTAGCCTATTTGATGCTCATTTTAGGTCTGTTTGGTACCTAAAGGTGAGTGTGGTTGTTTCACAAAGGAAAACCCCCTTACTCATGCCTAATGACTGCCATAAATCTATCTTCACAGCCCAGAAAAGGGAAAATTTTGATCCTTGTCTCTGAGAACCAGTAGCAACCTTGATTGTAAGGAAGTGACAAACGCATGTTAATTCCATGCGGAGTCTCAGTTGCCAAAGATCCAAATTCCAGTTGTTCTGTTTTATGCGTGACTTTCATTCATTATTCCCTATGCATAGGTCAGGTCAACAAATGCTAAGATGGTGAGAGCAAAAATATCAAAAAAACAGTGGGCAGAGAATTATAAACACGAAAGTTATTATATTAATGACGGCAAAATTTTAATGTGCAAGTTCTGCAATCAGCGCCTAGGTTGGCAAAAGAAGGCTGTTTTAGACAAGCACATCCAAAGTCGGGGACATGTCAGTGCCAAAGAATGTTTCAATAATAAATCAGAAGAGGAAAAACAAGGAGTAAAATGGCAAGCCACAATTTCAATGATGCATGAAAAGCTGAAATGTGCAAAATCTGAAAAAAGTGCTTTTGTTCAAGACACAGTGAAGATGCTTTTGGAGATGAACATCCCTCTTCACAAAGTGGAACATCCAGCTTTTTGGGAGTACTTGTCAAAGTAAGTACCTTACTTCACGGTCATATGCCACATATTTAATTTAATATGATTCTTAAAAACGAAGAGAGAGCCATAAAATTAACGAGATCATTTCCATATTTTCACTAAAAACAAAAAAAGTTATATAACTAAAAAACTAATAAATTCAATACAGTTCAGGGGTGTAAAATAACACAAAAACATATTAAGGGCAGTAATATTAATTGTAATATAGTAGAGCCTAAAGGACTCAGTTGTTTTAGCTAATTTAAATCAATTCTGCGTTCAGGTATGTGCCAGGCTTGGGAGATCTGCCCAAGGCAAATACATTGCGACGAATGTACCTTGCTGTGGAGAAACAATGAAGGCTGAGATAAAGGAGTGTCTACAAGGAAAGTGCATTGTTGTAGTTGTGTACGAGACATCAGACAGGCAGGGAAGATGTGCTTTTGCGGTTTTACTCCGAACAATGTGTGACCAGGCAAACCAGGACGTATTTCTGGGTAGTTGTAGCTTTCTTGACAAAACAAATCGTACTATATGTAGCAAGGCAATCATTGAGGCTTTAAAAGAATATGACATCTCATATGAAAATGTACTGGAAAATGTATCAGATTCAACTCGATACATGGGGACATGCTTTGGAGCATTGCAAACTATAATTGGTGACCATCTCATCCACTTTCAATGTTTTGCACAGAAGGTAAATTTAGTTGGAGATATCACAAAATAAATGTCACAACTAAACCAATTTGTGCCAAAATTGAAAGAGGCTTTCTTGCATCCAAGAAAAATGAAAAGTGCTTATGTGAAATATCTTGAGGAAAATTATCCAAATCTTCCAGCTGTAGTATTTCCGTTCCCCATACTCATACTTTGGAATTCATGGCTTGAATCTGTAGAATAGGTCAACAAGTATTTAGATGCTTTAAAAGAGTTTTTCAATCTTTTGATGAAAATTTGTCAAGCAGCAGTTCTTCATACCTCCTAAACATTTTTACTGATGAATGCAATTATTTTCAAGTACAGAGTCAGGCTAAATTTGTGGCTCAGGTGTGAGTCACAATTAGTAAATTAATTACCTATTGGAGGGCTCTTCCTACCCCTTTGCATATAAGTTGTGGGATGAGTTGTTAACTTTATGCTCGATGCTGAAAAGGTGTGCTGGAGGATGGTTACCCCACAGATATAATGCAATTCATGGACACCTTTTCAAATGAAAATGTAAAAAGAAAAATGAAAAACATGTTTATGGAGTGTATGCTTAAGTGCAACAAGTTGAACAGTTACATGGCAGAAAATGTGACAAATGCTTTTTTTCCAAGAGGTTGGTAACCTTTTTAATCCTGTCACTGCTGGTCGAGTAACTTCAAAAAATTACATGGATTTAAGTGAAAGTAAAAGTAAGGTCCAATTTTTTCAGGATGTTAAAATGGATAGCTTTGTGAGGGGTATGAATATTTTCATTCACAAATGATGAAATAATAAAGATGTAGATTGCCTCAAAGGCTGTTCGCTGTTGCGCTCAAATACCCAGAGTTTGCCCGAGCAGCTCAGCAATGTATTTGGGGTCCTACCAACAGTGTAGATGCTGAAAGATGTTTCAGTAAATACAATTTAATTGTGAGTAACAGAACTCAAATGACAGAACAAAATGTTGAAATATGTTCAGTGATTTCATTCAACACTGTTACTAAATCATGAACTTATGGCTTAGGCTAATATTGTGTATTTTCTTTTTAATATGCTAGTTTTACATCAGTATGATGATGATGATGATGATGATGATGATATGCGGTTTAAGGGCGCTAAACTGCTAAGGTCATCAGCGCCCTTACAATGTATAAAATATAAAGTCAAAATATAAAAGACGGGTAAAAGAACCGCATAATTAAAAAACGGGACACAAACCCGCAATGTCGAAAAAGCTAAAAATAACAATACAACAATAACAATAATAACAACAATAATAACAATACAAATATCCGAAAAACCAACACACTAAAAGCATAGGCAATAACAGATTAAAACGTGTCAAGAACTGTAGAATGCGAGGGACATGAGCGCCATATACTGGGGAGTAGAGTCCCTATTAAAACATACAGAATAAAATAACAAAGCTAAAGGACGCTCAACGCATCAAATGCGCAGATTAAAATCACTGTCACTAATAAAACGTAAAACACATTCTACAATACGCGCGTCGTCCGCCAAAACGTTGGCTATGCCAACTGGCAGACCAACAAGAACGCGCAATGGAGCTAAAATCTGACACTCTTCTAAAATGTGACGCACCGTTAAGGGCACATCACACTGCTCACAGAGTGAAGCGGGGTCACCACTGAGCAGATACCTATGACTAAACAGACAATGTCCAATCCGTAAACGAGCTAAAATTACCTCTTCCCGACGACACGAACGAGAAGAGGTACCCCAGAGTAACGGGAGAGGCTTAACCTCCCGTAACTTGTTCCCTCGGAGGGCCGTCCACTCATCCCTCCAAAGCAGGAGGATGCGGCTACGTATAATAACAAACAAATCTGTGGAGGGAACAACAGAAGTAAAAGAACTGGGTAATAAAATCGCCGATTTGGCAGCGGCGTCGGCAGACTCGTTACCTGAGATGCCCACATGACCTGGAATCCAAATGAAGGAGACGCTGATGCCAGAGACACCAAGCGAGTGGAGCAGGTCATGTATGCGCTGTACGAGTGGGTGGTAATGGTACAGCGCGTTAATACTTTGAAGGGCACTCAGAGAGTCCGTACAAATAACACAGTGCCGCAAGCCGTGCCGCTGAATGTATAAAACAGATTGATAAATGCTAAAAAGTTCGGCGGTAAAAATTGAACATTGTCCAGGTAAACGAAACGTAAAACTACATTGACCAAAAACAAAGGCACATCCAACTCCAGCATCAGTCTTAGATCCATCGGTAAAAATAAAATGAAAATCCCCGAATTGCGCCCGGACTTCTAAAAAAGCCGATCTAAAGACTGAAGAAGGGGTCTCAGTCTTCGGCATCGACGTTAGCCCAAGGTGACAGTGGGCCTCAGCGCGTAACCACGGAGGAAAAAGCGTTTCCCCCCTGGGAAGGGCCGACGCTGGCGTAACGTCCAAATGCCGAAAAAGTTGTCGAAATGGAACCCCTGGAGGTAGTAATGCAGAGGAGCTAACGAAATATTGTCGATCAAGCGAATCCTCGTAAAATAAATCGAAGGACGGGTGGTTAGGCAAGCTTGAGAGCCGACAAGCATAGCTGCACAAAAGGATCTCACGCCGGAAGGACAGCGGAGGCTCTGCAGCTTCTGCGTACAAACTGGGTACAGGGCTAGTTGGAAAAGCCCCTGTAGCGACTCTTATGCCACGATGGTGAATGACATTCAATCGACGTAACACAGATGGACGTGCCGACGAATAAACAATACACCCGTAATCAAGCTTGGATCGGACCAAAGAGCGATAAAGGCGAAGAAGGACGGTCCGATCAGCTCCCCAGGATGTGCCACTTAAAACACGTAAAAGATTAAGAGAATGGTCACACTTTGCTTTTAAAAACGAAATGTGCGAAATTCAGCTCAGCTTTCTATCAAATATCAACCCCAAAAATTTCGCCTCGTCTGCAAAGGGAAGTATCCCTGGCCCAAGATGGAGAGAGGGCGGAGGGAAAGCCTTCCGGCGCCAGAAATTGATACAGACGGATTTCTCGGCGGAGAAATTAAAGCCGTTGGCGTTACTCCAGGCATAGAGACGGTCGATACAGCTCTGGAGACGGCGTTCGAGTAGACAGGTCCGCTGTGAACTGCAATAAATGGCAAAATCGTCAACAAAAAGGGACGATGAAATGCCAGGTGGAATACAATCAACAATGGGGTTGATAGCAATTGCAAAAAGTGTGACACTGAGTACAGAGCCCTGCGGTATTCCGTTCTCTTGAATAAAACGACTAGATAAAACCGAGCCCACACGTACACGAAAGACGCGGTCCGTCATAAATTCCCGAAGAAATATGGGAAGACGACCGCGGATATTCCATTCGTGAAGTGTACGTAAAATGCCGCCCCTCCAACAAGTGTCATAAGCTTTCTCCAGGTCAAAAAACACAGCCACGGTTTGACACTTTCTCAGAAATCCATTCATAATATGCGTCGACAGGGACACCAGGTGGCCGACGGTAGAGCGATATCGACGAAATCCGCACTGAGCGTTCGCTAGAAGTTTCTGAGACTCAAGCCACCATGTCAACCGCCCGTTGATCATGCGCTCCATCACCTTGCAAATGCAACTGGTGAGGGAGATAGGGTGGTAGCTGGAAGGTAGTTGGCGATCCTTCCCAGGCTTAAGTATAGGGACAATGGTGGCTTCGCGCCAAACGGAAGGAAATACGCCGTCTTGCCAAATACGGTTATAGACCTGTAAGAGAAAGAGTTTACTGTCGGCTGAAAGGTGCTTTAACATCAGGACATGAATGCCGTCCGGGCCAGGAGCGGAGTGTCTAGAGCAATGAAGAGCGTGCTCCAGCTCCCTCATTGTGAAAAGTTCATTATAACACTCATTATTAGCAGACCGAAAATTAAAGGTGTCGGAATCCAGCCGGTCTTGAATAGAGCGAAATCCGGCGGAATAATGGTCTGAACTGGATACCGCCGCAAAGGCAGCACCCAGAGTGTTAGCGACGGCAGCCGGATCCACTATAGTGGCATTGGAAACCTGAAGGCCAGTACAATGCAACACTTTACCTGAGAAGCGACGAAGTTTATCCCAAACAACAGATGAAGGCGTAAAGCGATTAAAAGACTCGACAATACGAGTCCACGACGCCTTCTTGCTATCCTGAATAATGCGACGAGCCCTGGCGCGCGATTGTTTAATAGTCACCAAATTATCAAAAGTAGGGTGTCGCCGAAACACCCTAAGTGCAGTCCTACGGGCACGAACGGCGTCCCGACAATCCTCGTTCCACCACGGAACAGGCGGTCGCCGAGGTTGAGAGGATGAACGGGGAATTGCGCGTTCGGCGGCAGAGAAAATCGTAGACGTAAGGTGCTGCCCTAGTTGGTTAATGTCGGCGAAGGGCTGATCGTAAAAATGCACGAGGCTGGAATACAAGCTCCAGTCGGCTTTTGTGAATATCCAGGTAGGTACTCTGGAATGCTGTACGTGGTGTGACAGAAGAGAAACGATGCAGGGGTAATGGTCGCTGGAGTAGGTGTCAGCGACGACGTTCCACTGAAGACGACTAGCAAGATCCAGGTGAGAGAATGTACCAGAAGAATCAGAAATAAAAGTAGGTGCACCTGTATTGAGGATGGAAAGATTGAACTGGTAAAAAATGTCGGAAAGAAGAGTTCTCCTCGCACAAGCCCTTGGCGAACCCCACAGTGGGTGATGGGCATTAAAATCTCCCAACAGAAGAAATGGTGTTGGGAGAGCGGACAGGAGAGCTCGAATGACCGCGGGAGCGAGGGGAGACGATGGAGGTAAATACACAGAGCAAACAGAAAACAAAAAGCCGGGTAAGTGAAGGCGAACGGCAGCAGCTTGCAAGTCGGATGTAAGTGTGATAGTTTGAAAATGAACGTCGTTACGCACCAAAATCATGACACCACCATGAGCAGGAGTACCCTCCTCCGGTTCAAGGTCGTAGCGAACCGGAGTATATCCCCGGAGATCAAAAGGATCATGAGAGCGAAGCTTGGTCTCCTGCAAACACACGACCATAGGTGAATGGGAACGAAATAAAAGTTGCAGTTCCGCCCTATGCGATCGTACACCACGTACATTCCAGGTCAGGATAGCCATTAAGAAAAAGGGATAAACTGTCTACTTAGAAGGGCGGCTTAAAATAATCCTTTGGTTTAACCTTTGGGCTCGGGCTTTTGGTATGGAGTTGATCACACTCCATAGCCTCCTCGAAGGGAGGGCCCACGCGCTCAGAGCCAGAAACCGATTCAAGCGCCGTGAATCGGTTCTGGGTGGGATGGGTGAGGGGGGCCGCTGAGCGCGGCTTGTCCCAGGAGCTTCCTGGGACTGCGACCTCCGAGGAGGAGAAGGTGAACTTTTCTTACCGCGCGCACGCGGAGGGTCCTTCAGAAAATCTTCCCTACGAAGTTTCTGCTTGGGTTTCTTTTCAGCGGCTTGCGACTTCACGGACTTTGGACCAGGTTTATAGGGCTTAGTAATAGTAGCTTTAATGGACGGCCGGATGGTAGTGGCGGTTAATGCAGTCATGGTCCAGGTCTGAGTTTCGGCATCTACTCGTGGTACTGGCGAGGCAACAACAGAACTAAATGTGCCAGATCGCAGGAGTGAAGGTTGGCGCGCATGATAACGCCTCCGGGCTTCAGCAAAGGAGAGTTTTTCCTTCACCCGGATCTCCTGGATCGCCTTCTCGTCCAAGTACCGCGGACAGTCGGCAAACGACGCAGAATGAGACCCTTTACAATTAACGCAGACGGGGGCTGTTGAACAGGTACCTTCGTGTGAGGGCTGGCTACATGTTGCACAGATGTTAACGGCACTCTTGCATGAGACTTGCGTATGCCCAAAACGTTGGCATTTAAAACAACGCGGAGGTCTAGGAATATAAGGCCTCACAGAAATCCGTTCGTACCCTGCGGAGATGCTCGTGGGCAGATCGACGCCATCAAATGTTAGAAACAGGGTACGAGTGGGTACCAATACGCCGTCGCGTTTGGCCTGCACTCGATGAACCGCTGTCACCTTCTGGTCTGCAAGATATTCGACCAGGTGACAACGCCTCGACAAGAATTTAAGGTGCGGTGTTTCTCAACACGGATAGGATAACTGTGGAGAAGCGTGGCGCTCAACAAGGACTTAGTTTGTGCCTCTGACTTGCTTTGCCTTAACAACGAACCATTACGAAGCCGAGTGCAGGAAAGAACCGGACCAGCAATTGAGTCAATGCCCTTCTGGATGATAAAAGGGTTCACCTTCTCGAATGATTGTCCTTCCTCTGTAGGGTAATCACTAAGTAACAACCAGCTGTTGGCGGTGCTACTTCTGTTACTAAAACTTTTCGGCGCTTGTTGTTTATAATGGAGAAAGGGTGCTCCATAGCGAAAAAAATCCTCCACCATTGCAACCGTCTCCGACCTCGGGCTCTGACTTCCCGGGCGTTACCCCGGCTTGGGTGAGTGGCCTATCTATACCTAGCTCACCCCAGGGTCACACCTCCCAGAACATAGACAGAGGGACCCAATCGCCGTCGGAAGTCAGCAGCTCATGCAATGGCCCCCCCGCGGGACTGCAGTTGAACAGCGGATACGAACACAAACCCTACATGACGACCCCGGGTGGTGGGGATGACGCCATTACCCACTCACCCAGCTGCGCACCCAGTGCGCGGGTATCCGTCAGGCTGTGTCCACGGAGGATTAAAAGAAAAGATAAAAGAAATAAAACTGTGTGGGCGTTTCGGATGCAAGGTAGGCCGGCGAGGAAGAAAAAGAGATGCGTAAATGAATGGACGTGGTGCGAAATGTGCAGAAGTAAAAGAGAAGAAAGAAGCGATGGCGAGGGGCGACATGGAATGAAATGCACAGAACGCACGAGAGCCTACCTTGAGTCCCCCGGTCACGAGAACGAACCCACCTCGACCGGACGGGGGTGGAAGTATGATGATGGCGATGATTAGCTCGGGAACCCCCGGGTACGCCAACACCCGTACTTACATAAGGTGAGCCCCTGGGGGGTACATCAGTATGGATTTATCTTTTTCTTTGTGTTATGCTTTAGCCTGTATCAACTTGTATTTTTCTGTGTATTGTTTTAACCTATATTAATGTAAAATAAATGGACATTTCATGCATTTTTAACTTACTAATAACCCTGCATAAATGTGTTTTAAATCTCATATTAATGATATTGGCTATTTATTAAAATTAACTCAAATTATACTTCTTTTTCAAAATGTTATAAAATGCTAAATTGCAAATGTATAAATGCTACAAAATGCCAAATGCAAAAATCAAAATGCTAAATTTCTGATTTGAAGAAGGTTTAATTTAGGAGGAGTTGTATTGTAGTTCAAATGTTGGGGAGCCGAACTTGAAGTAATTGCAACCGCACGTATGGTAAAAAGTTTCCAGTAGCCTTCACCCCAAGTTTACTCTCCAGTGGCCGTTGCCCCAAGTTTAAAAAAAATTAACTTTCTAATTTGATGTTTTCTTTAAATATTATATATTTTTATGTTTGCCTCAGCTGCGTCAGTATTTATTTTTAGAGACATGAATTTCTTAACAAGGTGTGGTGTGGCTGAAGAATGTAGGCTTACACAGATTATCAGTTTTACTTCATTCCATTTATTAATCCTTGACACGATTTAAATAACACTTCACTGATATAGAGAGCTGTGAGATTATTTATTAATTACTTGCACTTTTTAACACGTAAACTATCTTTGTCTCACACTGAATACGTATTAAACTGCTTGAGGACGCGTCTTGTGTCCGGTTAGGAACGCTGTCTGCTAGCAACTAACTTCTGAGTTTGTAAATTTTGCTCCATTTCAGTTTCTGATTGGCTAATCCTACTCCAATAGAATACTTTTATTTAACTTAAGCTTTTTTCTGGGTGTTGATTGGCTATTTAATAAACTGTCTCAAAAATTACATTATTGTTGCTCCAAGAATGACTAGTAGCATTATTAAACTTTCTAATTCATTATTGCCTCAAGGTTACCTCATTGTTAGCAACTTTTAACCTATTATTCACACAGCTCCTACATTATTAAATTACGTAATACATTCACATAGCATAATTGAACATGTACATAATAATATAAACATTAATATAATGACTGTTACATGCATTTTATATATTACATTATACACATATTGCTTTAAGTCGGGCTGTTATTATATTTTATATTATATAATTTGACTAAAATCATTTGTGTTAAAAATACTGCCTCAAATTGCCCACTTTTAGAAATATTTAAAAATTGTTCTTTTTTAATTTTTTTTTTTTTTTAATTTTTAAATATTTTCTAAAAGTCTCCTGAAAGAAAGAAACATAACATTTTTATTATTACACTTCCTATTTTTTGCTGTCCCTTTTATTTAAGTCACTGGTTGTTCACTACACTCGTGTATAGCAGAATACTTTATTTTGTTCCACTTGTTCAACACTTGAAGGTCAACGACCTGGTGTAAGGTTAATGATCTGGTGTTCAATGACATGAGTGAAGTTTGTTTATTCACCAACACAGCCAGTATTAAGTATTTTATTTGCTAGACATTTAACACTTAATTAGGCATATTAACACTTGTTACCCTTTCTTTATAATTTATTTCTTAAACATATTTATATTTCTTACAATTTCTATCTTATACAACAGAAATGCAGTTGCTATTCAAATTTATTATGTTTTTCTTACTAACAATGGATTTTCTTCTATTACATCTTTTTATCTAAACTCTCTTTTGTTATATTTACAGTTTGTTACATTTAGTAAAGATATTCTTATACATTTTTCTTTAAATTACATAGCTTTCCCCTTTTATGTTCCAGATACTTTATTTTATTTTTAATCTTGTGCCACAGACTGTTTACATTTATACAGCTTTAACATTTGTTTGTGGAATTTTCCAATTATTTTATTTGTTTTATTGTTCCTAAGTTCGCATGTATCTGTTCCAAATATATTTATGTTTTCATAAGGACCATGATAGCTCAGAAACAACCTCCAATATTCTTTACGAAGTTTATTTGACAACCTCTTGTTCTTCACTAGCACTTGATCTCCTATCTTTACTTTCCAAACGCTTATTTTTCTTTCTTCATGTTTTTGTTTTCTCTTCAGGGTTTTTGCTTGTATTTTTAAAAATGTTAATTTAAAAATTTCCTCTTTTTCTGGCAATTCAACTGATTGGTCTTCAGTAACTTCTGGTACATTATGGCTCAAAGTATTGTATAATTTTCCATGATGAAGTTCTATTGGTTTAAATCCTGTTACTGTATTTATGAATTGATTTAGTAGATTTTGAGTAATATTGATGTATGAGTACCAACTGCTCTGCTTGTTATGACACACTACACATAGATAATTTGAAGTTTCTTTTCTCTCTCTTTCTCCTGGATTGGCATTAGATCTGTATCTTGATGAGAAATACTGTTTAACTCCCAAATCTTTAATTCCATTCATAAATTTAGAACTGGTAAACACAGATGCATTATCACAAAGTATGGCCTGAACTATTCCTTCCTCTGGGAAATATGATTTTGTTAATTTGTTTAAACATGTTGTGCTGGTTGCTATCTTGAGTGCATATATTCGTACATATTTGCTAAATACGTCATAGCATACAAATAAAAATTTGTACCCAAACGTACTTACAGGCATTGGACCATGCTCTAAACTTAATAAACATCTTAGTTTATCTCTGTACTGAGTTCATTGTATATTCCTAAGCTACATTAATTTGTTTTTCTTTCTGACAAAGATCGCAACATGATTAGTGTTTTCTTACTTTATGTCCTAGTTTAGAGATATAATAAATTTTCCAAAATAGTTAGGGTTGTCTTTTCTGTACCTGCATGTATTAATCCTAAATGAAATTGTTCTATTATTTTTAACTCCATACTTGTTGGAATGTATGTTTTCCACCTCTTTATCGCCTTTCCATGTTTCTTATATAATACACCATTTTTAACAGCGCTTGTACTATTCTTTGCCTCTTCTATCTTCGGAGCTCTTTCTTTCAAGCTTGCTAGTTTAATGTCTTTATCTTGCTCTTCTTTAATATTTTTAAATTGATTCATTAATTCTTTCCTCATTGGAATGTCTATCGTAAGCACTTTAATTTCATATTGTTGTCTAGAACAGCTTTCAGGAAATTGTTTGTTGTGGTTGATTCTTGATATTAAATCACTGAATGTATTTTGTTTGCCTGGAATATGTATAATGTTTATATCAAATTCCATTATAGTGAAGAATCATTCTAGCTAACTTGCCACTATATAACTTACATTTCTGAATGCAAGTCAAGCTAATATGATCTGTATATATCTTTACTTTCTTCTGAAATATATATGTCTTAAATTTAAGTAATGAAAAATATAGTGCTCCAATTTCTAACATTGTTACTGATGCATTTCTTTCAATATTGTTTAAGCCACGTGAAGCAGTACATATTACATGAAATGTGTTGCCATGTTCTCTTTGCCCTAGTATTCCTGCATATCCCTGACAAGATGCATCCACATACAACTCATAATCTAATTCATCCCTTGGACGTTCTAGCAGTATTGCATTTGCAAACAACTTTCTTATATTTTCAAAACATTTTTGTAGCTCTGCTGTCCACTTCCATTTATTTGTTTTCTTTAGAAGTTGTCTTAAAGGTTCTACTTCTATAGCACATCTTGGTAAAAATTTACTTTCATAATTCCATATTCCAAATAAACGTCATAGCTGCCGAATATTTTTAGGTGGTGGTATTTTTAATATGGCTTCTATTCTTTCTTCATCTGGTCGAATGCCTACTTCATTAATTACATATCCCAAGAATTGAATTTCAGGTACACAGAATTTTGACTTTTTAATATTTATGGTCATGCCATGTTCATGTAATTTATTTAATATATAATTTACATTTCCTAAATGTTCCTCAAAGGTTTGACTTATTATTAGAAAATCATAAGTGTATCTGATTAAGAAATCATCTGCTGTGTCACCAAAGATACTATGTATTACTCTCAGGAATCCACTAGCACTATTCTTTAATCCATATGGGTTTACACAATACCTATATTGTAATCCAAAAACTTGAAAGGCTGTATAATCATGTACTTTAGGATCTAGCTCGACTTGCCAAAATGAAGCTGTAAGATCTATAGAAGAAATATATTTGCCACGTGATAACTTTGCAATTGTTTGTTCTATACTTTCATTTTGAAAGTGGACTGGGAGCATGAATTTATTTAAATATCTTCCATCTATAGTGATTCTTAAACTATTATCTTTCTTTACCGTCCAAAAAACACTATTTATATATTGTGAATTGCTAAGCTCAATGATGTTATTTTCTAGCATATTGGCTATTCATTTTTTAGCTTCATTTCTTAGGTTTACTGGTAGGTTATTATATTTTCTTCTGAATGCTGGTACATTTTCTACTGTGAATGTGTGTATATATGATGTACACCATCCTGGAATTTCATTGAATACATGCTTATTGTCTTCTAATACCTTTTCCATTATATCTTTTCACGGTCAGTCAGTATTGTATTTGTCATCAGTGTGTATTTTCCCGTCTTCTATCTCTGTTGCATAGCTATTTTCTACCTGCTCTAACATATTTTCTTGTGCCATCAATTTCTTTGCATAAGGGTTCCCTTTGGTAAGGTCAGTTTTCTGTTCTTCGAAGTTAAGGGCCAATAATCTTTCATTATTTTCCCTGCTTGCTTGGACATTTACTATTTTCATGAAGCATTCTTCTTCATATACTGCATTTTCTAGTTCCATTCTTTGCACTCTACATATTTTATCTTTTATAAAAGGCACGTATATATTCTTTTCTTCTCTATTTAATATAAGTCTGTCCTTCTTAAAATCAACTATCACAGAGAACTCTATTAATACATCACACCCAATTATAACTTCGCATATTAAGTTTGGAACTATTAAAAACATGACCTCCAATGTAATATCTGCTATTTGTATAGGTATCAATGCTTGAGATTTAATAGTTTGGGTCATTGTATAACTGGCGCAACAGTTCTAGACATGTGAAAATCTTAATGAGAGCTTTGAAGCGAGTTGCTTACCGGATCAGGAGGTGACCGGTCGTCTGCATGCTGCAGGAGTGCGTGGGACAGTCATTGTCAAATGTCTGCACACCGGTTATGCGCTGCGCTGATAAACTTAGTTATATACAGTATATTAAAATCCAAGCTGTAAAAAGCGCTTAATATAAAAAACAATGCCAATCATTGCCTCCAATTCTTCCACACCTAATAACCCTTCCTCTTCTGCGGAATCACTCACATTATTGCCGTTATCGCTGCTGTCACTACTTTCTGCACCATTATCTTGGATGAGAATTCTTTCTATTTGATTTTCTGCAATTCCGTATTTTTCGAAATAATGATTCTTAATTCATTCAACATGTCGACATACATTTTCCCATTCTGGCCTTCCAATTTCAGCAAATTGCTGGCGTTATAACTGCTCCACATATTTTAATTTAAAAGTGATATTTCTGCATGCCACTCATTTTTTGATATCAGCCCAGATTAATTCGATTGGGTTTAGATCTGGGCGATACGATGACAGTCTAAGTACATTATGGCGATGTTGTATTACTATTTGGTCACGTATGTATGACGTCTGAAGCTGTTTGTTGGCTTTAATTAAGTTATATAGCTTTGTTTTACTCATGCTTTCATCTAAAGCTATATTATGTCTAAGTAATCAAGCTCTCATTTCTTCTTTCAAGGAATTTGAGGTAGGTGGTTTGTCAATTGAGTGTTGATGCATTGTGAAGCATTGTCGATGACCAGAACAGACCCAGCAGACATATTAGGTATCAACATGGCGTTGATTCACTTCATGTACTTTTCTGTATTCATTTCTTGATGAAAATCTCCTGTTGTTTTTGCAACTTGTAAAAGAAGGGCATTTGGAATGAAGCCGATCTTTCCAACAGCATGAATGATAATAAGTATTTGCCCTTTAGCAACAGGAACCTGCAACCTAATTCGCTATCGTCACTCCAACTTTTAGATGTTGTACGACTGCTGTGTATGTATGACTCATCTTCATACACTATAGTATTTTTCTGAAATTTGTAGCACCACCTTTAAAATTGATGCTGATATAAGTACATATAAAATTATAGTCATTTGGAAAGGTAGAATCAGACTGAAAAATTCAATGCCATAGCCGGGATTTGAACCACGGATCTTAGGCTTTACGTGCCGTTGCTCTAACCGACTAAGCTATCATGGCAACATTTACTTTTTTTTTATTTTATTATTATTTTTTTATTTTATTTATTTATTTGTTTTGCTTTTCTGTTAGAGCTCTTCTATTTGATTTCGGTTTCTTCCACTTGAACCCTAAATCTTTAATAATTTTTCTGAGATTTGTAGCACCACCTTGTAAGTTTCTGCTGTCTTTCAGCTTGATGAGCAATGTGCTTATTGTTAGCACAGTTTTTTCTTCCACATAGAAATTGTGAATCATGCGCCGAATGACGGATTCGAAATCGTCTATTTCTGTAATACGTTTAGGGACCTTATGTTTCTTCCCAGGTGTGTCAAATGGTACTCTTTCATCCATATGTTTTTTTTCTCTTATCTTTGAGAACTCTGGAATCGGAATTCGGTGAAACACCAGTTGCTTTGACTACTCTTTCTTTCACTCTCTTAAGGCTTTTGTGGAACTCGGATGAACATATATTTTCTTCCTTCATCTCTGCTTCTTGCTTCATGAAGTCGAGGACATTTGCAATTATTTCCCTACTTTGACTATGTAACACCTTACCACTTAACTTTGAAAACATAGGAGCCATGGTTATAAATATAACAAATATAAAGTAAGTACTATTTAGATACTGCTCTCTTTAAAATTACAACCAGATGCAGACACTTTCTATACAGACTGTATGTGTTACGCACTGTGAGTAAGCAAAGGTATTATATCGCTTTCATTGATTAAGCTAAACATAAACCATTCCTAGGCTCGGCAGCTGGGGTAGCAATCAAGGTCACGATTCCAGAAGTTTTGCGCGAGTAATACCTATGGCTACCATACATACAATATTACTAATTGGGGCTGACATAAGTTTCATCCCTTCATTTAACAGTTGTTCATAAAATTTCTTTGAGCAGATAGAGCTTGATGATCCTGAATCTATTGCAACTTTTATTTCCCTTCCTGCTATAATAGTTCGTATATACGGTGATTCATATTTGTTTTCACAATTCCCTGTGTTTGTATTTAGATGGTAACAATCAAAGTGTGTAGATATTTTATTCTTGCCACTTAGAGCAGAAGGTACTGTATTACCAGAATCTACGTCAGGCAATACATAATTTTGTTTTCCTGATGAGTATTTTCAGTATTTACAGGATTGCCATTTTGTACCACAGTTACTATTATTTCATTATCATTAATATTTGTGTATGAGCTACACCCTCTAGCTCTTGTTCTCCCATTATAATTGCTATGTCCTCCACGTGTATATATCTCTGTATTTGTATTGTCTGTATGGTTATAGTTGTGGAAGTTTCCCGTTTTGCATACTTTCTCTATGCTGAAATTGATTATTACCCCTAGGTGAAGTAGAATTTGCTGATTCATCCTTTCCATTCTTACATAATTTATGTGTTCTTGTCTCCCTTGTTGGCTTGAATCTCTGATATTTTGTGTATTATAATTGAATCTGTTTGGCCCTGAAATTCATTATTTCTCCTGTTTTCATGGTGATAGCATGTATTGTAAGGCATATCATTATGCCTATCACGCTTAATTTGTCTGTCTCGTCTGTGTGGACTCCAAATTTCGTTACTATTACTATTTCCCTGCTATTCTAATGATGATATTAGCTCTGTCATCTCATAAATAGTTTTAGGTCTTTCAATTAAGGTGTAGTTTTGTATGTGTAGAGGGTAGTGTCTGGTAATTAAACTAATAAAGTCTTCCTCATGCATGGCTGGAGTTAAGTATCTGACATATCCTGCATACTTTATAAGATAATCTGTCATTGATAAGTTGTCATCTCTACTATATTGTGAATAACTTAGGCTTGACCTAATCTTATGTTGCACAGTGGTATTCCAAAACTTATTCATGAATAAAATTTTAAATGTTTCAAAATTCATTTCACTGTCTGCTAGCATATGTAACCATTCTAAGGTTTTGTTATCCAAGCATTTTCTAAAAGTATCATTTTTAATGCTTCAGGCACATTTTTCAATTTAAAATATTCTACTAGATCATGTATAAATTGTACTGGACTTGAGGATGCATTAAAATAAAGTAATGGTAATTCATTAAGCACAGAATAACAGTTTGACATCTGATTTGGTACATGCACATGCATGTTGTCATTGTTGTTTTGTGTTTGAGAGGCTGATGCTATGGAAAAAGCAGTAGCGTCTCTTGTGTTATTAGTTAACAAAGGTGATACTCTTCTTTCTGCACTTGTATTATTGTCATGCATTTGATTAGCATTTACAGAACTAGTTACATTTGTATTTACCCTTGGTACACTTGTACTTAAAGTTTCAAAACTATTTCTAAGTTTATCTATTTCATTGTTACTTTCCTGTACTTTATCTTTAATTTCATCTATCATTGACTTTACTTGTCCTTGCCCTGTATTTGCTTCTTTAATTGCTTCTGCATTTGTTTTAGCCATTTCATGCATTTTATTTATTTCCCCTGTTAAATCTATTTGTACTTGTACAAGATCTGCATTTGTATTTTCTACCATTGTTTTTAATTCTTCACCCTGTTTATCTAATTTGTTACAAATACCATGTTTAGTATTAGTAAGTTTCAGCTCCATTTCACTTAAAATTTGTATCAATATGATTTGACAATTTCTGTTCTAGCTGCATAAACCTTTATTTACTTTTAAATCTATATCTTTTTGAAGTGCTTTAGAAGATTGTTCTATTTTTATTTCTAACCTCCTACTTTCAGCTTGGCTTTCTTTGATACAATTTTCTATTCGTTTAGCTAGATCATTTTTGATGCTAGATTAGCAGCTAGATGCTGTATTAGTTTCAGTTAACTTATTATTAAATTCTTTACTTAATTCTACTCTCAGCTCTGTACTAATTTCAGTTATCTTATTATTAGTTTTAGTTATGTTATTATTCATTTCAAATCTCATTTCAGTTATTGCTTTTAGAATGCACATAATATTTTATTGTGATAAGTTTTCTTGCTCTTGTTGGCTCTAGATGTGTGAGGGTTTCTTTCTTTTGTTTTTCCCTGCACTAATATATGTTAAGGTGATTGACCTTCCATACTACTGCTATCTGTTTCTATGCCTACTTGTGAATTTACAAATAACTGTTCTTCTGCATCTAACCTATTCGTTTCCTCTAGTTCTGATTGTAAAGTTACATTGTACTCTGTAATGGCTCACCTATCCTCTCCTACTTCCATATTTTCATTGTTTTCTGTTTCCATTTTATTTTGTATATTTTCTTTTGTTATATTTGGTTTGGAATTGCTCAATTTTAATTTACCGCTTCTTAACAGCATGAAATTATCTTAATAACAATATATTTTCTTAACTATTTTGACAATTATTACATATAAAGTATCGGAATTTTCTGACCTTTTGTTCTGGCTGTTAGTAAACCTTTATACTCGTTCCCATGTAGATTGTAGTTGAATTGTTGACTACGTGCCCCGTACTCCTCAAAGAATTGTTGCTGTCCTTGGATGTTGTTGTTGATGATTTTGAAGTTCTCTGAAGTGAAGTCTTGTAGTTTCGTCAATTCTGGCAGTTTTATGAGGTTCGTTGATGATCTCTTCTTTTCAGCTATTCTCGCCAATTCTTGCCTGTTCTGACCAATTCTTGCCTGATCTTGCCCCACGTTTAGGTGCCAATTTGAAGATGTTATTTCACATATGGATACAAAGTTTCTGGTAGCCTTTGCCCCAAGTTTACTCTCCGGTGGCCTTTGCCCCAAGTTTAAAAAAAATTAACTTTGTAATTTGATGTTTTCTTTAAATATTATATATTTTTATGTTTGCCTCGGCTGCATCAGTATTCACTTTTAGAGACATGAATTTATTAACGAGGTGTGGTGCGGCTGAAGAATGTAGGCTTACACAGATTATAATTTTTACTTCATTCCATTTATTAATCCTTGACACGATTTAAATAACACTTCACTGATATTGAGAGCTGTGAGATTATTTATTAATTACTTGCACTTTTTAACACATAAACTATTTTTGTCTCACACTGAGTACATATTAAACTTCTTGAGGACGCGTCTTGTGTCCGGTTAGGAACGCTGTCTGCTAGCAACTAACTTCTGAATTTGTAAATTTTGCTCCATTTCAGTTTCTGATTGGTTAATCCTACTCCAATAGAATACTTTTATTTAACTTAAGCTTTTTTCTGGGTGTTGATTGGCTATTTAATAAACTGTCTCAAAAATTACATTATTGTTGCTCCAGAATGACTAGTAGCATTATTAAACTTTCTAATTCATTATTCATTCTAATTCATTATTCATTGTTAGCAATTTTTAACCTATTATTCTCACAGCTCCTACATTATTAAATTACGTAATACATTCACATAACATTATTGAACATGTATATAATAATATAAACATTAATATAATGACTGTTACATGCATTTTACATATTATATTATACACATATTGCTTTAAGGCGGCCTGTTATATTATATAATTTGACTAAAATCATTTAAGTGTTAAAAATACTGCCTCAGATTTCAAAATGCTAAAAATCACCACCCCTATTCATGGTTAATGTAATCCAAGAAGAGCCGTGAATGATGAGACCATGTGAGGAATTAGTTTGCGGTAGATGTCTAGGAAAGTTTAAGATAGTGTTCATTTATGAGTCCAGATAGATCTAACCTACGAGGTAGTCTAAATGTCTTTAGTATGCATGCTAGACTAACGTGGAATGGTAAAACATACAGAGATGATATAAGAGGTTTGCTCTGTCTAAGTGGGTTAGGATGATGCGTAGCCTTGTCTGAACTAATAATGTCATTAGCCTATCATTGTTACGGTAGTTGCACTACGAAAATGACCTGATATATTTTACGCTTTCGTGTAAATACTCTCGTGTATTTTACATTTCCGTCCTCAAAATGACAGGTATTTACGTTTCTGTATATACAACCTTACGTATTTTTGCGCTTTCGTGCATTAAACCTCTTACATATAAGTTTTTGTGTATAAAAGTTATTTTACGTGGCACCCCGCTCACGACAGTTACGAGAACCAATGAGAATCGGTGACTTGGTTAGATTGTCATCGCTAGAAAGAAGGAACGAAAAATCTAGAAACTTCGAGCGGCATCCAGACCAGTCAGTTGTTTGTTTAGTGGCCACGCCGCCCGAGGGGAAATGGTTCGTCTTAGCGGCACGTCAGGGGAAAATCAGTGCTGTTCCTGCTCACATTCATTCTCCCCGCCACTGAGAGTTTAGCTGGAAACCAAAGGATGGATCTACAAGAAAATCGGCGAGAATTTAACCAGTGGGTTAGAACTACAGCAGCCCTGTAAGCAGCACACACGTTGCGTACGTCCGAAATTTTGGTCTTGGTAAAATTATTTTTAACCTGATTTTGGCAAGTACTTTTCTAAATTTCAACCATTGGACGCACACGTATACTTTTTAAACCATTCTAAATTCTTTTGGAAAAGGTGCTGTGAGCAAAGTGTTATATTTGCACATAGATTTCTATTTCATTACGTTGGCGTTCATACTAAATTTTCGAAGGAAACTTGTTACGTGCACATACTTTAAATGTGCACAAAGATTGTAATGCAAAGTAATATTTTTCACCTTTAATGTGAAGGTTTGTCATTTGAAGGGATATATACGAACTTTACGAAAGAAATTGAAAGTTGAACATTGTTAGTCTTGGCACAGACAATTTTAGTAAATTTCAGACCGAGTATTATGCACAGTTTCTTGAATTCATGTTGTTCTTAGTACTGCCTTAGTCATTTCCCCTTTATTTTTTAGGCCTTTAAGCCCCCCCCCCCCGATTGGTAAATGCGATCCACGCTTGGTGTGCGGTGTTGTTATTTAGGACTAAGCTCAAGTAGATCACACCACTGCATATACCAAGTAGTAATTTCGTTAACTCCAAGATACACGCTTCTACAAGCATCTGTTCATAGAAAGTTAACGAAAATGGCAGCGGTAGTGCTAAATAAACACTACAAGATGTTAGAGAGCGTAATAAAAATGTAAAGAAACGATCATTACAGGTGTAAAAAGGAAAGCTCTTGTATATTATGTTTCAGTGTATACAACTTCATGATTTTACGTTTCGTGTAAAAAAACTCATTGTATGTGTTTTAGCCTGATCCAAGATGGATAGATGTCTCAGGTGTACATGCTATGCGAAACAGGAATGCAAGAAGGTCTAGCCAATGATGGACATTGCAGGTTGGTTTGTATTGCTATCTTACAGAGAATGTAGCTAGTAGTAGCATTCGTAGGGGGAGTGTAGGTATATGGTTAACATGTGCAGATTGTTTTGTTACGGCACAAGATTAGATTTCATATTCTCATTCTATGCATATGACTTGTATTTACGCCGTGGGCGCTACTGTGTTGTGCAGGTTGATGGCGCCTGAGTTGCTTTTGCCTACAGCGGGATAGGGAGAATATCAGTGGAGAGAAGTAGTAGCAAATTGAGAGCTCACGGCCACTTAATATGCAGGAATGTGTATTCATATGCAAATGAGGTCCCCACCTCCTCTCCCACCCCCTTCCCCAGCTCCTTGCTACTTTCAGTTGCAGCTGACGGTCATAAATCTTGTCGAGTATAATGGAAGCTTGACAGTTAAGCAATTAAGGCTGTCAATCAACTGTCAAAATGAACAAAGGGGTCATAAATTTACACTTCTGTAACAAAGGCGGAGACATTATTCTACCCATTCCATATCCGGCTACGTGCTTTCCTGGACTGTACCAACTCACCCCACTCGCATTGTTTAACGAACACGTGCAAGAGGTTATCCATCACTGTCAAAATGAACAAAGAGTATGCTGGACAAAGAATCAGGCGCTATTGTCCCCAGCTCTATTGTTTACTTTTAGGTAAAGCCACCTGCGAGCTCGCAGTCACATTGTTTGTCGAACACGTGCAAGAGGTTATCCATCACTGTCAAAATGAACAAAGAGTATGCAGGACAAAGAATCAGACGCAATTTCCCCAGGTCTGTTGAATTCCATGAGTGTCTACTTTTAGAAAGACCAGCCGTATAACAAAAGAACAGATTCTATTTTATTCCTTTCTATTGTCCAGAGCAAGCCTTCTTTAGAAAGACCACCTGTGTGGCATCCCATTCCACTGCCGTATAACAAAGAACAAAGCTGGTCCTTCTAACAAAAGAGCCATTGTTCGACCACGTGCGTGTTTAACAAAAGAAACTGAGGGATGCTTTATACTAGTCCTGTCTTTGTCCGTGTGAAAGACAGAGAGGTCAGTTTACCTGCTAGATGTAAACAATTTAACAGCGTTCGAGTCAGCCATCATTACGTTGGCTTTGCCCTGAGGGCAGTTCTCCTCGAATGTTTTCACGAAGTCCTACGAATATACCCGAACATAGTTTCTCTGTTTATGTAGCTGACTGTCTTCAAACAGTGATATAAAATGTATTAACATATATCATTACATACATTAAACCTCTGTGTATACTTGAATATCAGTAGATCGGTGTTCGATTCTTACTGAAATGAAACATTTATTGCTAATGAGAAATTGAGGATTTGATAATATTATATCATTGCCCTAATTAATGAAAGAGGGTTCAGATGCCCCTAGTTCGAATCTTGCCATGCGAGCCTCTAATGCGCAATAAATATTAAACTATGCGCGGTCAGATTAAAATGTATTTAACAAATATAATTTAATTTTTATATGTCATTACGATGTTTTAATGAACGGTATTCTTAGGTGCCCAGAGATCCTAGTTCGAATCTTACCAGAAACTCTAATGCTTAATAAATACTAAATTATTAAAGCATGCACGGGCAGATTAAAATGTATGTATTTAACAAATATAGTTATTTATATATTCCGATGCCTAGACACGATTCTTTATTTTCTTTCTTCTTCTCTCTCTTTCTTCCTTTTCCCTCTTTCAATCTATCTAATCTATCTATCTATCTATCTATCTATCTATCTATCTATCTATCTATCTATCTATCTATCTATCTATCTATCTATCTATCTATCTATCTATCTATCTATCTATCTATCTATCTATCTATCTATCTATCTATCTATCTATCTATCTATCTATCTATCTATCTATCTATCTATCTATCTATCTATCTATCTATCTATCTATCTATCTATCTATCTATCTATCTATCTATCTATCTATCTATCTATCTATCTCTCTCTCTCTCTATCTATCTATCTATCTATCTATCTATCTATCTATCTATCTATCTCTTTCTCCACGACTTGTACACATCCAAGCGTTCACACATAAACGAGCACACACATACATCAACACGCATACACCGGTGCACGCACACACACACATGCACATACACACTCACATTCACACACACATATACCTGTTCACTTACACATACCAACACCAACCCACACACGTACACAAACACACATGCACATACTCACATACACACACGCAAACACACACATATACCTGTTCACTTACACATACCAACACCAACCCACACACGTACACACACATGCAAGCACATACACACACGCACATGCACAACCACACAGACACACTCACGTACATGCCCTGAATGAAAAGAGATAAAACGATGCAATAAAAAACTAATTATAAGCGTTGGATGCAAGGTGACATTTACGAATTGTTCGAAACTGCGCATCCTAGGAGTGATTACAAATTCATCTTCTAATAAATCCAAAACTAATTAAGATAAAGACGCCAAATAAACTTTATTACTTTCAAGTCAATAGGTGGTTTCTTGTGAATGTATATTAGGGTACCTGGCGTCCATGGTTCGATCCTTAATTTTTAAATCTCAATTATCTCAGAAACTAGCAGGAATAGAGGAGCGGACCAAAGCATAGTTGTTAGCTCTTATGATGGGCAATTAATACTGCATATAATTTCCAATCAGTTGTCCCTAGTTCGAATCCCGATCTTTCAATGACTTCCTTAAATTTCCTCTGTACTCTAGAATATATCACTTAGATCAATGTGATTAAATAAAATTTACATATAAATTTAATAACACAGGTAAGAATTAAGATAAAGCCACCAATAAACCTTAATACGTTTATTTCATTAGGTAGTATCTTGTAAATGTATATTCGGGTACCTGACGTCATGGGTTAGATCCTTAAGTTTTAAATCTCAATTATCTCAGAAACTAGCAGAGACAGAGGTGTGGACGAAAGCATGTTTGATAACTCCTACGATGAATAATTAATACTGCATATAATTTCCAATCAGTTGTCCCTAGTTCGAATCCCGATCTTTCAATGACTTCCATAATTTTCCTCTGTACTCTAGAATATATCACTTAGATCGATGCTAACTGCACACAGCTTTGTGTAAAGACATTATGGATGTACTCTGAGAGAGAGAGAGAGAGAGAGTGAGCGAGCGAGAGGAAGTGAAACAAATAGGGATAGAAGTGCTGAGAGCCTCTGCGCAGGCGCAACAGATGATAATTCCATTGTTGTAATAATCATGTGATGTGTAAGCATCACCGCCATGATGACGTGCTGGCATCGCCTGGAGGGTTTAGATCCCTATATAAACAGATATCCGAGTATGCCAGAACTGTTGCGAAATTATTAACTTTACATTTAAATTTTAAAGAACTTTAAAAGTAAGGCGAGGTGTTTTTTTAATTTTAAGAAGAGGGGCAGACCATCTACACGTGCAGCACGCGTCAACACGAAACAATGCAAGGTGAGCGAGTTTTTACATAACTATACAAAATCACTGTTGGCTTTTGCAATACATTTAATTTTGTTTAAAGGATATAGTACATGAAAGACGATTCGTTGCAAGAGCATCATATTTTTCAAGTTGTACTATACATTCACATGGATTTCTCTGCGTACTCTTCTTCAGTTCATAGGATTTTCTCTACTCATTCTTCTTCTATTAACATTCACACCATTTTGTCTGCACAGTCTTCTTGTATAAACATTCACACGATTTTCGCTACACATTCTTACATAAACATTCACACGATTTTCTCCGCTCATTCATTGTTTCTCATTCACACGATTTTCTCTACTCGTTCTTTGTTTCTCTGCAGGTTCATCTTCCATGAACATTCACATGATTTTCTGTATTTATTCTTTGTTTCTGTACACATTCATACGATTTTCGCTACACATTCTTCTATTAATATTTACACGATTTTCTCCACTCGTTCTTTGTTTCTCTACACATTCATAAGCATACTTACAAAACCTTTGGTGATGCAGCACAACACACACTTTAATTCCAATATAAAGAAATATATAACTTGTCCTTCAACTTGACTAATGTAGTGAAAATAATAATTCATGTCAATGTCTGTTACAGATTGTTTAACAGATAGACTTAACAAGTTGGTTGAAGAGCGTAGTTTCCTACCGACTCGCTGAGTTCAAGATCTCGAAATAGGTCTTAAATATGAGATATAAAGTCCTTAAAGAGAGTTCAAACAAGATACGGTACCAGGATCGTATCTTCCCTGGAGGATTGTCAAGTGTTCGTGCCAGAGCGCTATAACTCCTTAACCGATCATGAGATTCTAGAAATACCTGGGAAAGTATACCTACAGTATAACGCTATGGCAGAGAAAGGAAAATTTAAGACATGTAAATTGTCCTTTTTACCTGCAGAGAAGGCGTGTAGAAGTGTCAAACTTAAGTATTGAATGTTCTCCTATTTTACAATGAAAAATTCATAAATAAAATAACTGACTCATTCATATTACATATAAAGATACAGAAGATACATGTTATAGAATTTTATAAAAAAATTACGAAATAACAATATGACATGTTTTGAATTTAGTTATATCTAACGCAATGAAATAACGATCAGTATCTGAATGTTAATACAAATCTTTTGTATTTCATTTTACATGTATCATAACAAAAAAATTAATTCTTTTCAGGTTGCCTTTACTTGATCAAAGCAGTTTTTTAAGACTTTCATTGTGCAATGTTTCAGACTGTGCAATAAGGGAAGAAGAAGAAGAACAGCTTTGCAGACATGCAAAGGAGGCTGACGCTATTGGAGGATAGGATAAGCAGCATCGACACCTCCAAGAAACATTGCGGCAAGAAGCGGGTGCTGAGACATCTACATCAGCGAAACACTTTAAGACAGGATTCTTATATAACATTCCAGGGCTTACGATGAAAAAACACGAACAATTTTGTATACAAGCCAATGCATAGCTGAGAGTTAGCTTGAGCGAGTCTCCCTATATTCGGTGAAAATAAGAGTTGTGAACAGTAATTTAAATGATTTTGAAAATACTTTTAAATAGTGACGAAATTTGTACCCTAAAAGACTTGAGCCCTGTATACATTAACAGCATTAAGACTGTTTGCCGCGCTGGGATAAAAATTATGAAAATTAAAGAGACTTTCATTTAAATAATAAAGAAATTTGCATAACCTACTGTTACAAGTGTAATGACATATAGAGAAACAAGGAGTTGGATGAGGAAAAGAGATGGAAATGGATGATAAATAGTAGTAGTAGTAATAATAATAATAGTAATAATAATAATAATAATAATAATAATAATAATAATAATAATAATAAAGAATGAAAGTATGCTTTTACATCATGTTTTTATTCATTAAAAATCTTTACATTCCTAATGAAAAAATAAATCCTTACAGTAATTAGTTTAAAATATAAGCTTCATCACATGAGTGAGAGGCTTGTGTGTAAATACTTTGTCATGAATTATTAAACAATACAAGGAGACCTGTACAGAGATATTTACACTAGCTAGAATTTCTATTCTGATGTTGACACAGCCGTTTACAACTTCCTCTGGTTGATGAGAGCAATCTACAACAAATACAGGAGCATATTTAAGTAATCTTTTCTCTTCAATAAAGGATGATTCTGTTTTTCATAATAAGAGCTTAAGTACATATCATGCAATGATGCAAATCCCGAGTTCTCCAAAGTCTAAATTCATCTCATGATAGGGATAACATTCACTATTAAGATAAAGTCTCAAATTAGCTAGTTACAATGATCAAAAAGGGAACAGTGTTTAGTTGCATTACTCGATTTTAAAGTCAGAGCACCAAAAATGACAAATCTCGGCTTCTCCATTTTAGATGTGGTGTCACCATTCCAGGTAAATGCTGTAACACAGCTGGTTGAGTGTGCAGATCCATGGTTCTAAATGGGTGAAACAGAGTCTTATCCAGCTTGGCTGTCTTGAGGATCTCAGCATCAGAAAGTCGAATCACAGGCCTTCTCCACTCGATTATTACAGGTTTAACAGCAGCATTCTCGCCACCCTGAGATGGTATAATACCGTTTTTTAGAACCCTTGGATCGAATCAGCACCAACACTGACTGTCTATTGTGCATAAGCTTTGCAGTAGTAGCTGCTCCATTAGATTTAGTAATATTTCCATTGATGTATAGATAAGTTCAGGTAGGTAAAGTATACAAATGCTCAGCTTAACAAGGGACTGTAAACTCGTTGTTAGCTTCCAGAGCTGATGTATTATATGGTAAAAACACGTGCTCCTCTTCTTTAGTGGTCTTGTCGTCGAATCTCGGTGTCCCAGTAACATTGAAGATGACCATGATTATAGGATTCTGAAGCCCAATACCTGGAGGAACTGCCGATTGCGTGATGTTAACACGCTGAGTGTCAGGGACAGAGCATGATGTGCGCGTCGTATCACTCCATTATTATATCCTCGACATCGTTGACTTCTTCTAAAATCTATGGGCATTATGCTTATATCCTTTTTTCTAAAGTCAATGATATTGCTGTTATGCTCTCCTATAAGAAGGCTGATTTGCTCTATGAAGCGAGTGTTTATGAATAGCAGGTAAAATTTGATTTGATGGTTCTTGTGAAATATGGTATCCAAGCGTAACAGATGGAAAAACTGATAGATCGAGTGTCCTCTTTTACTATCGAGGAAGGAGACTGATGCAATACTGCGCTAGATTCGTATGATGCTCAACCTAAATATATTCACCAGGAAATCAGATTCAGACAGCTGATTAGCTGGAATAACTTTGTCGCTGAAGGCCCCCAGAACGTTCCTATAAAACAATCATTGGAAAAAATCAAGAGTGAAAGAAAGTTTTAATTACAGGTTTCATTGTATTGTTGTTGTTATTATTATTATTATTATTATTATTATTAATTGATCTAATAAAGAAGACATACATCCTAATATAAGAAATCTTAAAACATTGGACATGCAAGTAGGGATCTATGTTACTCAATGCTTTTTCAGGGACAAGTATAGCCCTCTACCAGAGTTTTTTGAATTCCCTTTCTTGATCTTTTCCCTCATCGTTTCTATGTTCCTCCCCTTATTCTTCTTCACTCTTAGACCTTTCCCTCTTGTTTCAATTTCTTTGTTATGCCTCATCATTTCAGCAAGTTGTTTATCCGCAGCTTTTTTCTTATTTACGGCTGTAGAAATTTGTGATGCACCTCCAGCGGCGGCTCCTAGGGCTGCAATAATTGGTATGAGAGGTAGAAATCCTCGTTTCTTCTTTTTTGGACCCGCCTCCAACAGATACTTTTCTCTCAATTTCTCTCTTATGCCTCATCCTTTCGGCGAGTTGTCTATCTGCTGACATTTTCTTATTTACTGCTGAGGCAAATTGGGCTGCTCCTCCAGCGGCAGCACCTAGAGCTGCAATAATTGGCATGAGAGGTAGAAATCCTACTCGTTTCTTCTTCATGGATCCAGCATCAGTAGCTATCTTTCCCTTCATAATTGCTGTTACTAGTCGCGCTGCCAACTTTTCACCTAATGTAGCATCAGATGTTTCCACTCTTTTCCACGCCGTTTCAGCCAAGATCTTGTCAGCAATGTTTCTCGAAGCAGAGTCCTTATGCTGAGCGTAGGCAATGTTAAGTTTACACGCTTCGTCTAACGGTTGATTCCAGAGTCTCCTCTCTTTAATCTTTTTCTAGCTTTGTCCCAGGTCCTCAGTATATGTAACCAGGCAAGTGAGCTTCAAACGGTAGCAGGTTAATGAGAGAGTTAATTAAACCGGAACTTCTTGCGACCTTAACCGCCCTTAGCTCTCATGGTATACTAATTGATTTTATTGCTGCATAGTTCTTGTATACTTTATCGTTAGCATATATACATTAAGGGCGATTTATTTTATTTTAGCAGTCAAGCTAGAGCTGGTGAAGCAAAAATGCGCGCAGCCTATTCAGGTGTTAGTATTTGAAAGCGGCTTTAGACGCGAACTTCATGGAAAACTGTTTCCTGTCAATGTTAGAACGCTAATTCTAGACATCTCCATCACGTAGCCCGCTCACGCAAAAAAGGTGACACGCTCAGGGAAAAAGGTGACCCACTCAGGGAAAAAGGTTACCTACTCAGGGAAAAAGATGACCCACTCAGGGAAAAAGGTGACCCACTCAGAGAAAAAAAGGTGACTCACTCAGGGAAAAAGGTGACCCACTAAGGGAAAAGGTGACCCACTCTGGGAAAAAAGGTGACCCACTCAGGGAAAAGGTGACCCACCCAGGGAAAAAGATGATCCGCTCAGGGAAAAAGGTGACCCACTCAGGGAAAAAGTGACCCGCACAGGGAAAAAGGTGACACGCTCTGGGATAAAGGTGACCCACTCACGTAAAAGGTGGCCCGCTCACGTAAAAAGGTGACTCACACGGTCACACTTTGTTTTTAAAAAGGGAACGTGAGAAGTCCAGCTCAGCTTTCGATAAAAGATCAACCCCAAAAATTTCACCTCGTCTGCAAATGGAAGGACCTCAGACCCAAGGTGGGAGAGAGGGCGGAGGGAAAGCCTTCCGGCGAAGGATGCAGACGGATTGCTCGGCGCAGAAATTAGAGCCCTTGGCGTTACTCCAGGCGTAGAGACGGTCGATACAGCTCTGGAGACGGCGTTCGAGCAGACAGGTCCGCCGTGAACTACAATAAATGCCAAAATCGTCAACGAAAAGGGACGATGAAATGCCAGGTGGAATAAATCAACAATGGGGTTGATAACTATCGCAAAAAGTGTGACACTGAGTACAAAGCCCTGCGGTACTACGTTCTCTTGAATAAAACGACTAGATAAAACCGAGCCCACACGTACACGAAAGACGCGGTCCGTCATAAACTCCCGAAGAAATATGGGAAGACGACCGCGGATATTCCATGCGTGAAGTGTACGTAAAATGCTGCCCCTCCAACAAGTGTCATAAGCTTTCTCCAGGTCAAAAAACACAGCCACGGTTTGACACTTTCTCAGAAATCCATTCATAATATGCGTCGACGGGGACACCAGATGGTCGACGGTAGAGCGATAGCGGCGAAATCCGCACTGAGAGTTCGCTAGAAGTTTCTGAGACTCAAGCCACCATGTCAACCGCCCGTTGGTCATGCGCTCCATCACTTGCAAATGCAACAGATGAGGGAGATAGGGCGGGAGCTGGAAGGTAGTTGGCGATCCTTCCCAGGCTTAAGTATAGGGACAATGGTGGTTTCGCGCCAAACGGAAGGAAAAAGACCGTCTTCCCAAATACGGTTATAGACCTGTAAGAGAAAGAGTTTGCTGTCGGCTGAAAGGTTCTGTAACATCAGGACATGAATGCCGTCCGGCCCAGGAGCGGAGCGCCTAGAACAATGAAGAGCGTGCTTCAGCTCCCTCATTGTGAAAAGTTCGTTATAACATTCAGTATTAGCAGACCGAAAATTATGTGTTGCGGAATCCAGCCGGTCTTTGATAGAGCGAAAGCTGTGGGATAATGGTCTGAACTGGAAAGCGCCTCAAAGGCAGCACCCAGAGTGTTAGCGATGGCAGCCGGATCTACTATGGTGGCATTGGGAACCTGAAGGCCAGAAACAGTACAATGTGACACTTTACCTGAGAAGCGACGAAGTTTATCCCAAACAAAAGATGAAGGCGTAAAGCGATTAAAAGAATCGGTAAAGCGAGTCCAAGACGCCTTCTTGCTATCGTGAATAATGCGACGAGCCCTGGCGCGCGATTGTTTAAAAGTAACCAAATTATCAAGTGAAGGGTGTCGCCGAAACACCCTAAGTGCAGTTCTACGGGCACGAACGGCAACCCGACACTCCTCGTGCCACCAAGGAACAGGAATCCGTCGAGGGTGTGAGGATGAACGGGGAATTGCGCGTTCGGCGGCAGATAGAATCGTAGAAGCAAGGTGCTGCACCATGTGGTTAGCGTCAGTGAAGGGCTGGTCCGCAAAAGACACGAGGCTGGAATGAAACTCCAGTGGGCTTTTGTGAATATCCAGGTAGGTCCTCTGGAGTGTTGGACGTGGTAAGACAGAAGAGAAACGATGCAAGGGTAATGGTCGCTGGAGTAGGTGTCAGCAACGACGTACCACTGCTGACGACTAGCAAGCTGGAGTGAGCAAACGGCAAGGTCCAGGTGTGGGAATGTACCAGAAGAATCAGAAATAAAAGTAGTTTCACCTGTATTGAGGATGGAGAGATTGAACTGGTAAAAATGTCGTAAAGAAGAGTTCCCCTCGCACAAGCCCTTGGCGAACCCCACAGTGGGTGATGGGCATTAAAATCTCCCAACAGGAGAAATGGTGTTGGGAGAGCGGACAAGAGATCGCGAATGTCCGCATTTGCGAGGGGAGACGATGGAGGTGAATACACACAGCATACAGAAAAGAAAAAGCCAGGTAACTGTAGTTTAAAGGCAACAGCTTGCAAGTGGGACGTAATAGTGAGAGTTTGAAAACAAACGTCGTTACGCACTCAGAACATGAGCATTAATACACTCCTCCGGTTCAAGATCGTAGCGAACCGGAGTATACCCTCGAAGATCAAAAGGGTCGTGAGGGCAAAGCTTGGTCTCCTGCAAACACACGACCATAGGTGAATGGGAACGCAATAAAAGTTGCATTTCCAGCCTATGCGATTGTACACCACGTAAATTCCAGGTGAGGATAGCTATTAAGAAAAAGGGATAAACTGTCTACTTAGAAGGGCGGCTTAAAATAATATTTTGCTTAACCTTTGGGCTCGGGCTTTTCGTATGGAGTTGGTCAGACTCCATAGCCTCCTCGAGGGGAGGGCCGACGCGCTCAGAGCCAGAAACCGATTCTAGCACCGAGAATCGGTTCTGGGTGGCAACGGGTGAAGGGGGCCGCTGAGCGCGGTAGTCCCAGGAGCATCCTGGGATTGTGACCTCCGATGAGGAGAAGGTGAACTTATCTTCCCGCGCGCACGCAGAGGGCTTTTCAAAAATCTTCCCTCCGAAAGTTCTGCTTCGATTATTTGTCAGAGCCTTGTGATTTCGTAGACTTTCGACCAGGTTTAGAGGGCTTGGTAACTTAAGCTGAAATGGACGCCCGGATGGTAGTGGCGGTCAATGCAGTGATGGCCCAAGTTTGAGTCTCTGCATCCTTCCGGGGTACTGGCGAGGCAACAACAGAACTAAATGTTCCTGATCGCAGGAGCGAAGGTTAGCGCGCATGGTAACGCCTCCGGGCTTCGGCGAAGGAGAGTTTCTCCTTTACCCGGATCTTCTGGATCGCCTTCTCGTCCAAGTACCGCGGAGAGTTGGCAAATGAAGCAGAATGAGACCCTTTGCAATTAACGCAGACGGGGGCTGTTGAACAAGTACCTTCGTGTGAGGGCTGGCTACATGTTGCACAGATGGTAACCGCACTCTTACATGAGACTTGCGTATGCCCAAAACGTTGGCATTTGAAACAACGCAGAGGTCTAGGTATATAGGGCCTCAGTGCAATACGCTCGTACCCTGCTGAAAGACTCGTGGGCAGATCGACGCCGTCGAAAGTGATAAACAGGGTACGAGTTGGTACCAAAATTCCGTCGCGTTTAACCTGCACTCGATGAACAGCTGTAACCATTTGATCAGAAAGATAGTCGACAAGTTCTTCGTCCGACATACCATCGAGGCTATGGGTGGTAACGACGCCTCGACAGGAATTCAAGGTGCGGTGCTTCTCGACACGGATAGGATAACCGTGGAGAAGCGTGGCGCGCAACAAGGACGTACTTTGCTGTTCGGATTTGGTTTGAATCAACAATGAACCAATTCGAAGACGAGTGCAGGAATGAACCGCAACTGCCATAGCGTCAATGCCCTTCTCAATAATGAAAGGTTCACATCCTCAAAACTTTGCCCTTCTTCTGCATGTGAAATGACCAACAACCAGACGTCGGCGGTGCTACTTCTGTTACATAGACTTTTCGGCGCTTGTTTGAGTAATGGAGAAAGGGTGCTCCATAGCGAAATAAATCCTCCACCATTGAAACCGTCTCCGACCTCGGGCTCTGACTTACCGGGCGTTACCCCTGTTTGGGTGAGTGACCTATCTATACCTATCTCACCCCAGGGTCACACCTCCCAGAACATAGACAGAGGGACCCAATCGCCGTCAGAAGTGAGCAGCTCATGCAATGGCCCCCCGCGGGACTGCAGTTAAACAGCGGATACGAACACAAACCCTGCATGACGACCCCGGGTGATGGGGATGACGCCATTACCCACTCACCCAGCTGCGCACCCAGATCGCGGGTATCCTTCAGGCTGTGTTCACGGAGGATTAAAATGAAAGGTTAAAAGAAACTAAAAGTGCGTGGGCGTTTCGCACTCAAGGTAGTCCGGCGAAGAAGGAAAAGAAATGTGTAAATGAATGGGCGTGGTGCGAAATGTACATAAATAGCAGAGAGAATAAAGAAACGATGGGGAGGGCGTCATGGAATGAAATGCACAGAACGCAGGAGAGCCTACCTTGAGTCCCCCGGTCACGAGAACGAACACACCTCGACCGGACGGGGATGAAGTGATGAAGATGGCGATGATTGGCTCGGGAACCCCCGGGTACGCCAACACCCGTACTCACATAAGGCGAGCCCCTGGGTGGCAAGCCTCTGACTCATGTAATGAGGCTTATATTTTAAACTAATCATTGTACGGATTAATTTTTTTCATTAGGTATGTAAGGATTTTTAATGAATAAAAACCTTATGTAAAAGCATACTTTGATTGTTTATTATTATTGTTATTATTATTATTTATCATTCATTTCCATTACTTTCCTCATGCAACTCTTTGTTTCTCTATATGTCATTACACTCTAACAGTAGGTTATGCAAATTTCTTTATTATTTATTCTAGCCGGCAAACAGTCTTAATGCTGTTAATGTATACAGGGCTCAAGCCTTTTAGGGTACAAATTTCATCACTATTTAAAAGTATTTTCACAATCATTTAAATTACTGCTCACAATTCTTATTTTCACCGAATATAGGGAGACTCGCTCGAGCTAACTCTCAGCTATGCCTTGGCTTGTATAGAAAATTGACCGTGTTTTTTCATCGTAAGCCCTGGAATGTTATTTAAGAATCCTGTCTTAACGTGTTTCGGTGATGTAGATGTCTCAGCACCCGCTTCTTGCCGCAATGTTTCTTGGAGGTGTCGATGCTGCTTATCCTATCCTCCAATAGCTGTTCCTCCGCCTCCTCCTCCTTCTTCTTCTTCTTCCCTTATTGCACAGTCTGAAACATTGCACAATGAAGGTCTTAGAAAACTGCTTTGATCAAGTAACGGCAACCTGAAAAGAATTAAAATTTTTTGTTATGATACATGTAAAATGAAATACAAAAGATTTGTATTAACATTCGGATATTGATCGTTATTTCATTGCGCTAGGTATAACTAAATTCAAAACATGTGACATTGTGATTTCGTAAATTTTTTATAAAATTCTATAACATGTATCTTTATATGCAATATCAACGAGTCAGGTGTGTTTTATTTACGAATTTTTCATTGTAAAATAGGAGAACATTCAATACTTAAGTTTGACACTTCTACACGCCTTCTCTGCAGGTGAAAAAGACAATTTACAGGTCTTAAATTTCCCCATCTCTGCCATACCGTTATGCTGTAGGTATACTTTCCCAGGTATTTCTGCCATCTCTTGATCGGTTAACGAATTGTAGCGCTCTGGCAAGAAGACTTGACAATCCTCCAGCGAAGATACGATCCTGGTACCGTATCTTGTTTGAACTCTCTTTAAGTAAAGACCTATTTCGAGATCTTGAACTCAGCGAGTCGGTAGGAAACTATGCTCTTCAACCATCTTGTTAAGTCTATCTGTTAAACAATCTGTAACAGACAATGACATGAATTATTATTTTAACTACATTATTCAAGTTGAAGGACAAGTTATACATTTCTTTATATTAGAACTAAAGTGTGTGTTGTGCTGCATCACCAAAGGTTTTGTAAGTATGCTTATGAATGTGTAGGAAACAAAGAACGAGTGGAGAAAATCGTGTAAATATTAATAGAAGAATGTGTAGAGAAACAAAGAATAAATACAGAAAATCATGTGAATGTTCATGGAAGATGAACCTGCAGAGAAACAAAGAACGAGTAGAGAAAATCGTGTGAATGAGAAACAATGAATGAGCGGAGAAAATCGTGTGAATGTTTATGTAAGAAGAATGTGTAGCGAAAATCGAGTGAATGTTTATACAAGAAGAATGTGCAGAGAAAATTGTGTGAATGTTAGTAGAAGAAGAATGAGTAGAGAGAATCCTGTGAACTGAAGAAGAGTACGCAGAGAAATCCATGTGAATGTAAAGTACAAATAAAAAATATGATGCTCTTGCAACGAATCGTCTTTCATGTACTGTATCGTTTAAACAAAATTAAATGTATTGTAAAAGCCAACAGTGATTTTGTATTGTTATATAAAAACTCACTCACCTTGCATTGTTTCGTGTTGACGCGTGCTGCACGTGTAGATGGTCTGCCCCTCTTCTTAAAATTAAAGAAACACCTCGCGTTGCTTTTAAAGTTCTTTAAAATTTAAATGTAAAGTTAATAAGTTCGCAACAGTTTCAGTATTCTCGTATAATTGTTTATATAGGGATCTAAACCCTCCAGGCGATGCCAGCACATCATCATGGTGGTGATGCTTACACATCACATGATTATTACAACAACGGAATTATCATCTGTTGCGCGTGTTGCTCTCAGCACTTCTATCCCTATTTGTTTCACTTGCTATCTCTCTCTCTCTTTCATAGTACATCCATAATGTCTTTACACAAAGCTGTATGCAGTTACAGCATCGATCTAAGTGATATATTCTAGAGTACAGAGGAAAATTAATGAAGTCATTGAAAGATCGGGATTCGAACTAGGGACAGCTGATTGGAAATTATATGCAGTATTAATTATTCATCGTAGGAGTTATCAAACACGCTTTCGTCCATACCTCTATCTCTGCTAGTTTCTGGGATAATTGAGATTTAAAACTTAAGGATCGAACCCATGACGTCAGATACCCGAATATACATGCACAAGTTATTACCCAATGAAATAAACGTATTAAGGTTTATTGGTGGCATTATCTTAATTATTTTCTGTGTCATTAAATTTATAAGTAAATTTCATTTAATCAGTATTCGAACTCGGAACACCAGAAACAAAATTATTTATATTACTTTGACATGTTTAAAAGACCTGTATGCAGTTACGGCATTGACTTAAGTGATATATTCTAGAGTACAGAGGAAAATTAAGGAAGTCATTGAAAGATCGGGATTCGAACTAGGGACAACTGATTGGAAATTATATGCAGTATTAATTGCCCATCATAAGAGCTAACGACCATGCTTTGGTCCGCTCCTCTATCCCTGCTAGTTTCTGAGATAATTGAGATTTAAAAATTAAGGATCGAACCATGGACGCCAGGTACCCTAGTATACATTCACAAGAAACTACCTATTGACGTGAAAGTAATAAAATTTATTTGGCGTCTTTGTCTTAATTAGTTTTGAATTTACTAGAAGATGAATTTGTAATCACTCCTAGGATTCGAACGCATGCATCCAGGCCAGTTTCGAACAATTCGTAAATGGCGCTTTGCATCCCATGCTTATAATTAGTTTTATATTGCATCGTTTTATCTCTTTTCATTCAGGGCATATGCGTGAGTGTGTGTGTGTGGTTGTGTTTGCGTGTGTGTATGTGTGTATACGTGTGTGGGTTGTTGGTATGTGTATGTGAACAGGTATATGTGTGTGCGTGTGTACGTGTGTGGTTTGGTGATAGTAAGGTTTGTTCCAACACGATTCAGAATCGATTCTGAATTATCTGAGTGTGCGCAGTAGCTAAGTGGCGTTCCAACACGACAGAGAATCAGTTCAGAACCAATTCTGAATTTCCAGTTTGCTGTTCCAACGTATTTGGGAACTAGTTCGGAACGAGTGAAATCGGTTCGTGATTAAGAATAGGAACTGAAAATTCCAGACATGCGCAGATTGTATGGTCTACAGCGCATACTCAGTTAATTCAGAATCGATTCTAATCGCTTGGAACAAACCCGACAGAGAGTATTGAAAAAGCGACATACTCTCTGTATTCAGTAGTAAATAAATTTGAATATGTAATTTATTCCTCCATTCGTGTTTATTTCTCAATACGGAATAGCAAAGGTGTTTGGTAAGCAGTTGCTCGCTGTTGAGTAGTATGGTGACATACTTGAGGAAAAGAACAAAGTCTAACAAAGCCAGGGAGCAAAACAGCGTTCAAAGATAACAATAATGAGTGATTTAGAAGGTGACAGTGATCTTTTTAATGATGCATCGACTTCCGAAGAAGAGATTTATTTTCATTTAAACATTATTCCGTTATTTTGTGACCTTTACCCCTTTTTGGCACCTTTATACCATTTTCCCCCAACCATGCCCATAATCCCCTTTTTTCTTTTAAGTTTCATTCCAATTTATTCTTTAACTTTCAATTAACGTCTCCTCAGCTTGCTGTGTACGTGCGAATAGTAAGTCTACCTCTTTCAGTAAACGCCGCGCGGGAATTGAAAGCACACCCGCAACAATGGAAAATAATTGTGTGTTCGACGAAAACCTCTTTCTCTCACTTTACTGCTATAAAGTAGCCCGCACTAATGCAATTGACAATGAGTGATTCTATCCCACCAGAATCAGTAGCCTGCTGTTCGTGAATGTGAGTTTGTTGCTGTGAGAGACGTCATCTGTTTGCGTGGAGACGAAGCCTGGGCAGGCAGAGACGACAATAACCTCAACCGCGCAGTTCTGAGAATTATTAAGACTGGGTTATAATTCACAAAACCATTATATATAAAGAAATAAAAATTTCAGCCCAATTGAATGGATAGTTTAGAAAATAGCAATTTCAGTTGTGCAGCCCCTTAAATAAACCAGCACCTTATTGTGCATTTTTTCACCTTATTTGAGCACTTTTTCCCTTCGTTTTTTCATCTGAAATTTGCAACTACAAATCCTAACCCTGATCATAAGCATACATTGGTACCATGTCGTTTTGTATTATTTGCATTACGTTCGGAATAGAATTTATGTGGGGTGTCATTGTCTCAGAGTATTGGAGTTTTAAATTAAACATTGTGTTTAGAAGTTTCTGTAGCAGGAAACCTAATGTTAAATTGGAATTGTGTTAAACTACTTTTTCCGGGTTCTGGTTTAAACATAATATCTATATATTACAATTGTTATTCGCAATAACTCAGTATCAATGGCTTTAAGCCGATAAACGAACGCGATTTGTTTTTGCTCGAATATTAGGACTGGAATCAGTATGAAAGAAACGCTTACGATGAACGTGTATGTGTGTCATACGTACATCGGCGGAGTTTGATTTCATTCAACAACGTTGTAAACGTAGATATATGATCGTCTTCTGATTGACCGTGCAACGAAGAAGGCCGTGACAGAACGCGAACGGTTCAAGTAGTGTTCCAACCACACAGAATTCAGAATTAGTTCTGTGAGCGTACCGGACTGGCGCATGTGCATTAGCATGTGTTGGAATTAGTTCGGAACCCGTTCAGAACCGTATGTTGGAACAAACCTTTTGTGTAAGTGAACAGGTATATATGTGTGTGCGTGTGTGTATGTGCATGTGTGTTTGTGTACGTGTGTGGGCTGGTGTTGGTATGTGTAAGTGAACAGGTATATGTGTGTGTGCGTGTGTGTATGTGAGTGTATGTGCATGTGTGTGTGTGCGTGCACCGGTGTATGCGTGTTGATGTATGTGTGTGTTCGTGTATATGTGAACGCCTGGATGTGTACAAGTCATGGAGAAAGAAAGAGATAGATTGAAAGAGGAAAAAGGAAGAAAGAGGGAGAAGAAGAAAGAAAATAAAGAATCGTGTGTAGGCATCGGAATATATAAATAATTATATTTGTTAAATACATACATTTTAATCTGCCCGTGCATGCTTCAATAATTTAGTATTTATTAAGCATTAGAGTTTCTGGTAAGATTCGAACTAGGACCTCTGGGCACCTAAGAATACCGCTCATTAAAACATCGTAATGACATATAAAAATTAAATTATATTTGTTAAATACATTTTAATCTGACCGCGCATAGTTTAATATTTATTGCGCATTAGAGGTTCGCATGGCAAGATTCGAACTAGGGGCCTCTGAACCCTCTTTCATTAATTAGGGTAATGTTATAATGTTATCAAATCGTCAATTTCTCATTAGCAATAAACGTTTCATTGCAGTAAGAATCGAACACCGATCTATTGATATCCAAGTATACACAGAGGTTTAATGTATGTAATGATATATATTAAATACATTTTTATATCACTGTTTGAAGACAGTCGGCTACATAAACAGAGAAACTATGTTGGGTATATTCGTAGGACTTCGTGAAAACATTCAGGGAGAACTGCCCTCAGGGCAAAGCCAACGTAATGATGGCTGACTCGAACGCTGTTGAATTGTTTACATCTAGCAGGTAAACTGACCTCTCTATCTTTCACACGGGCAAACAAAGACAGGGCGAATATAAAGCATCCCTGAGTTTCTTTTGTTAAACACGCACGTGGTCGAACAATGGCTCTTTTGTTAGAAGGACCAGCTTTGTTCTTTGTTATACGGCAGTGGAATGGGATGCCACACAGGTGGTCTTTCTAAAGAAGTCTTGCTCTGGACAATAGAAAGGAATACAATAGAATCTGTTCCTTTGTTAACAGTCTTCAGGTTCTCTTTTGCTGCAACCCTAATTTATCATGGTCTTTGTTCATTTTGACAGGTGATGGGCAAGCCTTGTTCTTTTGTTATACGGCTGGTCTTTCTAAAAGTAGACACTCATGGAATTCAATAGACCTGGGGACAATAGCGTCTGATTCTTTGTCCTGCATACTCTTTGTTCATTTTGACAGTGATGGATAACCTCTTGCACGTGTTCGACAAACAATGTGACTGCCAGCTCGCAGGTGGCTTTACCTAAAAGTAAACAATAGAGTTGGGGACAATAGCGTCTGATTCTTTGTCCAGCATACTCTTTGTTCATTTTGACAGTGATGGATAACCTCTTGTACGTGTTCGTTTAACAATGCGAGTGGGCTGAGTTGGTGCAGTCCAGGAAAGCACGTAGCCGGATATGGAATGGGTAGAATAATGCCTCTGCCTTTGTTACAGAAGCGTAAATTTATGTCCCCTTTGTTCATTTTGACAGTTGATTGACAGCCTTAATTGCTTAACTGTCAAGCTTCCATTATACTCGACAAGATTTATGACCCTCAGCTGCAACTGAAAGTACCAAGGAGCTGAGGAAGGGGGTGGGAGAGGAGGTGAGGGACCTCATTTGCATATGAATACACATTCCTGCATTTTAAGTGGCCGTGAACTCTGAATTTGCTACTACTGAGAGACGTCGAGGCCATAAGCTGAAGGGAGGTCAATTCAGTTTTCTATCTGGTTTGCATCGGGCCGTTCTGGCCAAAGGGGTTGATTAACCCGGATAAGTGGCCTTTCTTACCGTTCTTCTGTGTTTTTGGGCAATGTTACGTGTTACAACTGGCCGAAGCTGCTCGTTTACCATTGCCGTACTCGTTTAATTAGCCTAAATAATCGGGGATATATTTTCGTAGTTTACGATAGTTATAAATGTTCAGCGTCTGGTTTAATGGTTGAAAAGCTAAGGGTGAAATTGAGCATGATAACCATTTGGAAATGTCTTCGAAACTGTTTGTGCAAGACTCGGTAAATTAATTGTAGGTGTGCTGAATTGAATCCAGGCAACTATTGTGTTAAGTTCCCAACCTTTTATAAAGTTTAATTTTTTGGATACGCAAGATGTAACTGTAACACGAAGTTTTGTTATTTCTTGTCCCCATTATGTAAATGTATTCGATGCAAATACCACATGTAAATTTGTGAATTATGTTGTTCAGTACGACAAATATGTGCACTGATAGGCACCATGGTTTTTGTGTGTACGGACCTCTTGATATTTCATTCCTCCTTTTACTTATTGAATATGCAAGTTACTTCTGAAGGGGGCGCAGTGCATCTGGTAACACAGCATGGTTTTTGGGTAGATCCTGTTTTTTTTAACGATTATATGTTTTTAATAGATTGCTAGTTGCCGTTTCCATTTTTGTGCCACTGTGGGGGTGGATATTTATATTTTGTTTTTGCGGTTTGTGTATTGTCATTGTGTCATAATACCTGTCCCGTTAATAGGCACCTTGGTTTTTGTGTGTACGGACCTCTTGATATTTCATTCCTCCTTTTACTTATTGAATATGCAAGTTACTTCTGAAGGGGGCGCAGTGCATCTGGTAGTACAGCATGGTGTTTGGGTAGATCCTGTGTATTTTGAAGGATTAAGTGTGTTTAATAGAAGCTAGTTGCCGTTTCCATCTTTGTGCCACTTTGGGGGTGGATATTTAAATTTTGTATTTACGGTTTGTGTAATGTCATTGTGTCACAATACCTATCCCATTAATCCATGTTGATAAATTACGCACGCAAGAGCTTATGTTCGATTTGTATGTATTGTGTCTCACGAGAATGTGTCTGTAAGAAATGTGTGACAATTCTATTGCTATCTGAGAAAGATTACGGCTCTACTTTCTACACATGAACAAGACTTACGGCAGCTTAGCCTGATTACGCTCTTATGCTAGTAATTCTGAATGGCCAGTTGCTTTTGTTTGCTTTCCTCGTAACAGATTTTAACAACGTTAGCAACTGTTTCTCGTGCTTGACTGTTCAGAGTTCTTTTCCTACTGGGCATTGTAAATAACTTTATAAGTCACTGGAGAACACGCACTGCCCCAAGTGAAACACACAGGGATACTAAGGTTGCGCGATGTTCTTAATGTAGATATATTTATGACATCGTGAGCTGCCACGTATTACGATCCTCCCTTCTGCGGAGAACACCCCGCAAACGTTTTCTGGTCTGAGACCTACAGTATGTAGTAGTGAAATATTGACCGTTGATGAGGCTGCGGCCGTGCTTATGGCGTTGCCTTTATGACGGACATTGAGTGTTGTTTTGCCCGAAAATCACGAGTGTGTTGTGAACTCGCCTTCATTATGTGCTAAAACCTAAGCCGAATTCGGCGAGATATTGGTAGAATGGAACGTGAAGGGTCTACCTCGGAGAAACAATATATACGGGTTTTTATGCATATGCAACATTATATACAACGTCTGGAGTATTTAATTTCCTGCTATCCTAAATATGCTAATGTTGGTCAGCTAAAGACGTTAAAGCAGGAGTTCGTAAATTTAATGGATAAGTTGCCTAGCATGAGTGTTACAGAAGTCTAAAATGTTCAGATGTACCTAAGCAATCATCGGCACCCGATCATTTGTTAGATTCTGTTTCTGCATTTGGTTGGTTGTCTATTACCAACCCACTTCAGCAGTTGTCGGAAACTGTTCAACCGTTTGGCGTTTCTGAAGTTCCATCCACGGTGCAATTTTTGAAGTTTTTTTTATGCGCGCAGATGAATCTGCATCAGTTAATAGAGTTCACGTACTGCAAATGTTAGAACTAGTAACTTCAAAGACGAGTGGACTTCTTTTGCGATCATTTGTAAAGGCTAGGCAGACACCTGATCCTGTGACGTCATTTCACGAAGATGTGTTGCAGTTCTTTATTCCACAGCACGAACGTAATAACCTTATTCAAGATATTTATTTACGTCCCCAGGGCTTGGAGGAATTATTTGTACAATATATTGAGAGTCAAGTTATTCGCCCGATTATTACGCGTTACGAATTCGGAGAGCAAGGTATGCGCAGTGATTCTTTCGGGACTAAACCCTGAAGTTGCTCTAGTTTATTTGCGACGCGACATAAAACATTTTCTGAACTAGATCTAAGCCCTCAAGTTTCAGAATATGCTATGCTAGATAGATATCGAGTAAGGGAAGTTAACTCTCTCCTCTTCGTCATCACAAGTTTATGAACAGATTTTTTTCATGCATACATCGCCAAAGCATTGTTTTTTATGTAAACAGCAAGGCCATTTGATAAACGATTGCCAGTCTCCGCGTAATTTTATCTTGGATTCCACTAAACTAGTTAGCAGTAATAATTTTCGGAGATCCATTTCACGCAGAAATTGCTAGGTCCGAACACTTGTATGTTTTCTTCACGTCGGGTGGTTGGACATTCTTATCCATCTAAAGTAAAAATTGTTGCACGAAAAGCTCCGTGTTTAGCTTTACTTGGCTCCAGTAGTACCATTTTCTTAGTAAAAGAACTGTATTTTGATAAGTATTTACTGTAATATTGCCCAAAGGTGCTCACGCATGACGAGCATGTCTGTCAGTAAAGTTTTTGCGGTGACGGCGAAGGTTTTTATTTCTATTCGGTTTCCATATTTACGTGGAAGCATTGTTGCTTGCTAGACCCGCAGTTGCCTCATTGTATTGGGTTAGCCGCCGAGTTAGACTCGCTCTCAGAATTCTGATTTAGCTACTAGTCATTTTGGTTTCGCACCAACTGGCAGGGTAGTTTTTCGGCGCGAGTTGAATGCGCATTCAATGCCAACTCAAGACCGAGATGGTCACTTCTGTCAAACCGAGAACGTCAGTGATTCATTGTCACATTCATCTGTGAGTCAGGTTTCGCAAATTCGCGATTTCTTGACGAGTTTTCTGAACTCTTCCGAGAGGCTGGGCATTACAAAATCTATCGAGTATCAGATAGAATTGTCTAATAACGCCCCAATAAAATGTTCGCTGTACTAATTAACGCCCTCTAAGATGGCCGGATTAAAGTCTAAGATTCAGGGTATGCTCGAAAAGGAATTATTCGTCCGTCTGCCTCTTCACACAATTCGCCAATGAAGTACCGAAGGGAGAAGATGATTTTCGTCCAGGTTCGATTATCGTCGCTTGAATAATGTTAAATTAGATTTTACCCCATTGCTCCATTTACACACAGCTGCATATCGTTTTTAATGACGCACGTGTATTTATCACTCGACTTAAACAGTACATACATATTACTGGATACCTCTCGCTGAAGAGTGCAAGCACGTAACTGCGTTCGCCACACCTTGGCCGCCACCCAGGGGCTCACATTTTGTGAGTACGGGTTTGGCATACCCGGGCCACTCATTGCCATTTTCATCCCTTCATCCGCGTCCGGTCGAGGTGGGTTCGTTCTCGTGACCGGGGGACTCATAGTAGGCCCTCGTGCGTTCTGTGCATTTCATTCCATGCCGCCCCTCGCCATCGTTTCTTTCTTCTCTACTCTATTTACGCACATTTCGCCCCACGTCCATTCATTTACGCATCTATTTTCCTTCATCGCCGGCCTACCTTGCGTGCGAAAAGGCCACACACTTTTAGTTTCTTTTACCCTTTTATTTTAGTCCTCCGTGGACACAGCCTGACGGATACCTACGCACTGGGTGTGCAGCTGGGTGAGTGGGTAATGACGTCATCCCCAGCAACGTGGTCGTCATGTAGAGTATGTGTTCGTATCCACTGTTCAACTGCAGTCCCGCGAGGGGGCCATTGCATGAGCTGCTGACTTCTGACAGCGATTGGGTCCCTCTGTCTATGTTCTGGGAGGTGTGACCCTGGGGTGAGTTTGGTATAGATAGGCCACTCACCCAAGCCGGTGTAACGCCCGGGAAATCAGAGCCCGAGGTCGGAGACGGTTGCAATTGTGGAGGATTTCTGACGCTATGGAGCACCCTTTCTCCATTATTAATAACAAACGCCGAAAAGTCTTTGCAACAGAAGTAGCACCACCGACATCTGGTTGTTACTTGGTAATTAGCCGAACAGAGGAAGGCCAATCTTTTGGGAAGGTGAGCCCTTTTATTGTTCAAAAGGGGATTGGTATTGTTGCTGGTTCTGTTCATTCCTGCATTCGTCTTCGGAATGGTTCTTTGTTAGTTCAGAGCAAGTCCGAACAACAAAGTAAGTTCTTGTTACGCGCCACGCTTCTCCATGGTTATCATATCCGTGTTGAGAAGCACCGCACCTTGAATTCCTGTCGAGGCGTCGTCATCACTCACAGCCTCGACGGAATATCCGACGATGAACTGGTCGAATATCTTTCCGACCAAAAGGTTACAGCGGTTCATCGAGTGCAGGCTAAACGCGACGGAATGTTGGTACCAACTCGTACCCTGTTTCTCACGTTCGATGGCGTCGATCTGCCCACTAGTATTTCAGCAGGGTACGAACGTATTGCGGTGAGGCCCTATATTCCTAAACCTCTGCGTTGTTTTAAATGTCAACGTGTTGGGCATACATAAGTCTCTTGTAAGAGTGCCGATACTATCTGTGCCTCATGTAGCCATCCGTCACACGAAGGTAGCTGTTCATCCGGACCCGTCTGCGTTAATTGCAAAGGGTCTCATTCTGCGTCATTTGACGACTGTCCGCGGTACTTGGACGAGAAGGCGATCCACGAGATCCGGGTAAAGGAGAAACTCTCCTTCGCTGAAGCCCGGAGGCGTTACCTTGCGCGCCAACCTTCGCTCCTGCGATCTGGTACATTTAGTTCTGTTGTTGCCTCGCCAGTACTCCGGAAGGACGCAGAGACTCAAACCTGGACCATGACTGCATTGACCGCCACTACAATCCGGCCTTCAATTACAGCCACTGTTGTCAAGCCATCTAAAGCTGGTCCAAAGGTTATGAAGTCACAAGGCTTTGAGAACAAATCGAAGCAGAAATTTCGTAGGGAAAATTTTTTGAAAGACACTCCGCGTGCGCGTGGCAAGAAAAGTTCACCATCTCCCCCTCGAAGGTCGCAGTCCCAGGATGCTCCTGGGACAACCTTCGCCCATTGTCACCCAGAATCGATTCTCGGCGCTTGAATCGGTTTCTGGCACTGAACGCGTGGGCCCTCCCTTCGAGTAGCCAATGGAGTCTGACCAACTGCATACAAAATGCACGAGCCCCAAGGTTAAGCAAAAAGTTATTTTGAGCCGCCCTTATAAGTAGGAAGTTTATCCCTTTTATTTATGGCTATTTGACCTGGAATTTACGTGGTGTACGATCGCATAGGGCGGAACTACAGCTTTTATTGCGTTCCCATTCACCTATGATCGTGGGTTTGCAGGAGACTAAGCTTCGCCCTCACGATCCTTTTGATCTCCGAGGGTATACTCCGGTTCGCTACGATCTTGAACCGGAGGAGGGTACTCCTGCTCATGGAGGTGTCATGTTATTAGTGCGTAACGACGTTCATTTTCAAACTCTCACTCTTACGTCCGACTTGGAAGCTGTTGCCGTAAGGCTTCAATTACCCGGCTTTTTCTTCTCTGTGTGCTCTGTGTATTCACCTCCATCGTCTCCCCTCGCTCACGCGGACATTCGAGGTCTCCTGTCCGCTCTCCCAACACCATTTCTTCTGTTGGGAGATTTAAATGCTCATTACCCCTTGTGGAGTTCGCCAAGGGCCTCTGCAAGGGGAACTCTTCTTTCCGACATTTTTGATCCGTGCAACCTCTCCATCCTCAATACCGGTGAACCTACTTTTCTTTTTGATTCTTCTGGTACATTTTCTCACCTGGACCTTGCCGTTTGCTCACTCCAGCTTACTAGTCGTCTGCAGTGAAACTTCGTCGCTGACACCTACTCCAGCGACCATTACCCCTGCATCGTTTCTCTGTTGTCTCACCACGACCAGCATTCCAGAGTACCTTCCTGGATATTCAGAAAACCCGACTGGACATTGTGTTCCAGCCTCGTGCATTTTGACGACCAGCCCTTCAACGACGTTAACCAAATGGTGCAGCACCTTACGACTACGTTGCTATCGGCTGCCGAACGCACATTCCCCGTTCGACCTCTCACCCTCGGCGTCTTCCTGTTCCGTGGTGGCGCGAGGAGTGTAGGGTTGCCGCTCGTGCCCGTAGAACTGCACTGAGGGTGTTTCGGCGATAGCCTACACTTGATAATTTGGTTACTTTTAAACAATCGCGCGCCAGGGCTCGTCGCATTATTCAGGAAAACAAGAAGGCGTCATGGGCTCGTTTTGTCGTGTCTTTTAATCGTTTCATGCCTTCCTCTGTTGTTTGGGATAAACTTCGTCGCTTCTCCGGTAAAGTGTCGCATTGTACTGTGTCTGGCCTTCAATTTTCCAATCCCAACATAGTGGATCCGGCTGCCATTGCTAACACTCTGGGTACTGCCTTTGAGGCAGTTTCCAATTCTGACCCCCCCAGGGGCTCACCTGTTGTGAGTACGGGCTAGGCGCACCCGGGGTACCCGAGCCATCCATAGCCATTTTCACCCTTTCATCCCCATCCGGTCGAGGTGGGTTCTTCTCGTGACCGGTGGACACAAGGTAGGCTCTCGTGCGTTCTTTGCATTACATTCATACCGCACCTCACCATCGTTTCTTTCTTCTCTTCTATTTCTGCACATTTCGCCCCACGCCCAGTCATTTACACGTCTCTTTTACTTCTTCGCTGGCCTACCTTGAGTGCGAAACGCCCACACACTTTTAGTTTCTTTTAACCTTTTATGTTAATCCTCCGTGGACACAGCCTGACGGATACCCGCGCACCGCGTGCGCAGCTGGGTGAGTGGGTAATGGCGTCATCTCCACCACCCGGGGTCGTCATGTAGGGTATGTGTTCGTATCCGCTATTCAACTACAGTCCCGCGGGGAGGCCATTGCATGAGCTGCTGACTTCTGACGGCGATTGGGTCCCTCTGTCTATGTTCTGGGAGGTGTGACCCTGGGGTGAGTCTGGTATAGATAGGCCACTCACTCAAGCCGGGGTAACGCCCGGGAAGTCAGAGCCCGAGGTCGGAGACGGTTGCAATGGTGGGGAATTTTTTTTCGCTATGGAGCACCCTTTCTCCATGATAAGTAACAAGCGCCGAAAAACTTTAGTAACAGAAGTAGCACCGCCAACAGCTGGTTGTTACTTAGTGATTACCCGTACAGAGGAGGGACAATCATTCGAGAAGGTGAACCCTTTTATCGTCCAGAAGGGCATTGACTCAATTGCTGGTCCGGTTCTTTCCTGCACTCGGCTTCGTAATGGTTCGTTGTTAGTTCAAAGCAAATCCGAGGCACAAAGTAAGTCCTTGTTGAGCGCCACGCTTCTCCACGGTTATCCTATCCGTGCTGAGAAGCACCGCACCTTGAATTCTTGTAGGGGCGTTGTCACCACGCATAGCCTCGATGGTATATCGGATGAGGACCTGGTAGAATATCTTGCAGACCAGAAGGTGACAGCGGTCCATCAAGTGCAGGCCAAACGCCACGGCGTATTGGTACCCACTCGTACCCTGTTTATTACATTTGATGGCGTCGATCTGCGCACGAGAATTTCCGCAGGGTACGAACGAATTTCTCTGAGGCCTTATATTCCTAGACCTCTGCGTTGTTTTAAATGCCAACGTTTTGGGCATACGCAAGTCTCATGTAAGAGTGCCGTTAACATCTGTGCAACATGTAGCCAGCCCTCACACGAAGGTACCTGTTCAACAGCCCCCGTCTGCGTTAATTGTAAAGGGTCACATTCTGCTTCGTTTGCCGACTGTCCGCGGTACTTGGACGAGAAGGCGATCCAGGAGATCCGGGTAAAGGAAAAACTCTCCTTCGCTGAAGCCCGGAGGCGTTACCATGCGCGCCAACCTTCACTCCTGCGATCTGGCACATTTAGTTCTGTTGTTGCCTCGCCAGTACCACGAGTAGATGCCGAAACTCAGACCTGGACCATGACTGGATTAAACGCCACTACCATCCGGCCGTCCATTAAAGCTACTGTTACCAAGCCGTATAAACCTGGTCCAAAGTCGATGAAGTCTCAAGCCGCTGAAAAGAAGCCCAAGCAGAAACTACGTAGGGAAGGTTTTTTTGAAAGACCCTCCGCGTGCTCGCGGTAACAAAAGTTCACCTTCTCCTCCTCGGAGGTCGCTGTCCCAGGAAGGTCCTGGGACAAGCCGCGCTCAGCGGCACCCCTCACCCATCGCCACCCAGAACCGATTCACGACGCTTGAATCGGTTTCTGGCACTGAGCGCGTGGGCCCTTCCTCCGAGGAAGCTATGGAGTCTGACCAACCCCATACAAAAAGCCCGAGCCCAAAGGTTAAACAAAAGGTAATTTTAAGCCGCCCTTCTAAATAGACAGTTTATCCCCTTTTTCTTAATGGCTATCCTGACCTGGAATGTACATGGTGTACGATCGCATAGGGCGGAACTGCAACTTTTATTGCGTTCCCATTCGCCTATGGTCGTATGTTTGCAGGAGACTAAGCTTCGCCCTCACGATCCTTTTGATCTCGGAGGATATACTCCGGTTCGCTACGACCTTGAACCGGAGGAGGGTACTCCTGCTCATGGAGGTGTCATGTTGTTAGTGCGTAACGACGTTCATTTTAAACCTGCCACACTTACCTCCGACTTGCAAGCTGTTGCCGTTCGCCTTCACTTACCCGGCTTTTTGTTTTCTGTTTGCTCTGTGTATTCACCTCCATCGTCTCCCCTCGCTCCCGCGGACATTCGAGCTCTCCTGTCCGCTCTGTTAACACCATTTCTTTTGTTGGGAGATTTTGAATGCCCATCACCCACTGTGGGGTTCGCCAAGGGCTTGTGCGAGGGGACCTCTTCTTTCCGACATTTTTTATCAGTTTAATCTTTCCATCCTCAATACAGGTGCGCCTACTTTTCTTTCTGATTCTTCTGGTACATTCTCTCACCTGGACTTTGCCATTTGCTCACTCCAGCTTGCTCATCGTCTTCAGTGGAACGTCGTCGCTGACACCTACTCCAGCGACCATTACCCCATGTATCGTTTCTCTTCTGTCGCACCATGTACAGCATTCCAGAGTACCTACCTGGATATTCGCAAAAGCCGACTGGAGCTTATATTCCAGCCTCGTGCATTTTGACGACCACCCCTTCTCCGACATTAACCAACTAGTGCAGCACTTTACGTCTATTATTTTCTCTGCCGCCGAACGCGCAATACCCCGTTCATCCTCCCAACCTCGGCGGCCACCTTTTCCGTGGTGGAACGAGGATTGTCGGGACGCCGTTCGTGCCCGTAGGACTGCACTTAGGGTGTTTCGGCGACACCCTACCCTTGATAATTTGGTGACTTTTAAGCAATCGCGCGCCAGGGCTCGTCGCATTATTCAGGTTAGCAAGAAGACATCTTGGGCTCGTTTTGTCGAGTCTTTTAATCGTTTTACGCCTTCATCCATTGTTTGGGATAAACTTCGTCGCTTCTCAGGTAAAGTGTCACATTGTACTGTTTCTGGCCTTCAGGTTTCTAATGCCACCATAGTGGATCCGGCTGCCATCGCTAACACTCTGGGTGCTGCCTTTGCGGCGGTTTCCAGTTCAGACCATTATTCCGCCGGCTTTCGCTCTATTCAAGACCGGCTGGATTCCTCGTCATATACTTTTCAGTCTGCTAATGATGAATGCTATAACGAACTATTCACAATGAGGGAGCTGGAGCACGCTCTTAATTGCTCCAGGCACTCCGCTCCTGGCCCGGACGGCATTCATGTCCTGATGTTAAAGCACCTTTCAGCCGACAGTAAACTCTTTCTCTTACAGGTCTATAACCGTATTTGGCAAGACGGCATTTTTCCTTCCGTTTGGCGCGAAGCCACCATTGTCCCTATTCTTAAGCCTGGGAAGGATCGCCAACTACCTTCCAGCTACCGCCCTATCTCCCTCACCAGTTGCATTTGCAAGGTGATGGAGCGCATGATCAACGGGCGGTTGACATGGTGGCTTGAGTCTCAGAAGCTTCTAGCGAACGCTCAGTGCGGATTTCGTCGCTATCGCTCTACCGTCGACCATCTGGTGTCCCTGTCGACGCATGTTATGAATGGATTTCTGAGAAATTGTCATACCGTGGCTGTGTTTTTGACCTGTAGAAAGCTTATGACACTTGTTGGAGGGGCGGCATTTTACGTACACTTCATGCATGGAATACCCGCGGTCGTCTTCCCATATTTCTTCGGGAGTTCATGACGGACCGCGTCTTTCGTGTACGTGTGGGCTCGGTTTTATCTAGTCGTTTTATTCAAGAGAACGGAGTACCGCAGGGCTCTGTACTCAGTGTCACACTTTTTGCGATTGCTATCAACCCCATTGTTGATTGTATTCCACCCGGCATTTCATCGTCCCTTTTTGTTGATGATTTTGCCATTTATTGTAGTTCACGGCGGACCTGTCTACTCGAACGCCGTCTCCAGAGCTGTATCGACCGTCTCTACGCCTGGAGTAACGCCAACGGCTTTAATTTCTCCGCCGAGAAATCCGTCTGCATCAACTTCTGGCGCCCGAAGTATTTCCCTCCGCCCTCTCTCCATCTTGGGCCAGGGATACTTCCGTTTGCAGACGAGGCGAAATTTTTGGGGTTGATTTTTGATAGGAAGTTGTGTTGGACATCGCACGTTTCCTTTTTAAAGCAAAGTGTGACCGTTCTCTTAATATTTTACGTGTTTTAAGTAGCACATCCTGGGGAGCTGATCGGACCGTCCTTCTACGCCTTTATCGCTCTTTGGTCCGATCCAAGCTTGATTACGGGTGTATTGTTTATTCGTCGGCACGTCCATCTGTGTTACGTCCATTGAATGCCATTCACCATCGTGGCATAAGAGTCGCTACAGGGGCCTTTCCAACTAGCCCTGTACCCAGTCTGTACGCAGAAGCTGCAGAGCCTCCGCTGTCCTTCCGGCGTGAGATGCTTTTGTGCAGCTATGCTTGTCGGCTCTCAAGCTTGCCTAACCACCCATCTTTCGATGTATTTTACGAGGATTCGGTTGATCGACAATATTTCGTTAGCTCCTCTGCATTGCTCCCTCCAGGGGTTCGATTTCGACTGCTACTTCGGCATTTGGACGTTACGCCAGCGCCGGCCCTTACCCGAGGGGAAACGCGTTTTCCTCCATGGTCGCGCGCTGAGGCCCACATCCACCTTGGGCTGACGTCGATGCCGAAAAATGCGACCCCTGCTTCTGTTCTTAGATCCGCCTTTTTAGAACTACAGGCGCAGTTCGGGGACTGTCATTTTATATATACCGATGGGTCTAAGACTGCTGTTGGAGTAGGATGTGCCATTGTTTTTGGTGTACAGAGTTTTACTTTTCGTTTACCTCGACAATGTTCAATTTTTACCGCCGAACTTTTTAGCATTTATCAATCCGTTTTATACATTCAGCGGCACGACTTACGGCACTGTTTTATTTGTACGGACTCTCTGAGTGCCCTTCAGAGTATTACTGCGCTGTACAATTACCACCCACTCGTACAGCGCATACGTGACCTGCTCCACTCGCTTTGTGTCTCTGGCATCAGCGTGTCCTTCATGTGGATTCCAGGTCATGTGGGCATCTCAGGTAATGAGTCTGCCGACGCCGCTGCGAAATCGGCGATTTTATTACCCAGATTTTTTACCTCTGTTGTTCCCTCGTCAGATTCGTGTGTTGTTTTACGTCGCCGCATCCTCTCGCGCTGGCGCGATGAGTGGGCGCCCCTCCGGGGGAACAAGTTGCGGGAGGTTAAGTCTTTCCCGTTGATCTGGGGTACCTCTTCTCGTTCTTGTCGTCGGGAAGAGGTAATTTTAGCTCGTCTACGGATTGGACATTGTGTTTTTAGTCATAGGTGTTTGCTCGTGTGGGTCTGCCTGTTGGCCTAGCCAACGTTTTGGCAGACGACACGCATGCTGTGGAATGTGTTTTACGTTTTATTCATGACAGTGATTTTAAACTGCGCATTTAATGCGTTGGGCGTCTGTTAGCTTCGTACTTTTATCCTGTCTGTTTTTATGGGAACTCTTATCCCCAGTGGACATATGGCGCTCATGTCCCTCGCATTCTACAGTTCCTGACACGTTTTAATCCCTTACTGCCTATGCTTTTAGTGTGTTGGTTTTTCAGATATTTGTCTTGTTCTTATTGTCGTTATTGTTATTATTGTTGTTATTGTTATTGTTGTTATTAAAATTATTGTTGTTATTGTTATATTTGTTATTGTTATATTATTGTTAGTTTTAGCTTTTTTGAACATCGCGGGTTTGTGTCCCGTTTTTAAATATGCGGTTCTTTTACCTGTTTTATATTTTGACCTTATCTTTTATACACTGTATGGGCGCTGATGACCGTAGCAGTTTAGCGCCCTTAAACCGCATATCATCATCATCCAATTCTGACCATTATTCCGCCGACATTCGCATCCTCAAAAACCGGCTGGATTCCGAGACCTTTAATTTTCGGTCTGCTAATAAGGAGTGTTATAATGAACTTGTCACAATGAGGGGGCTGGAGCACGCTCTTCATTGCTCTCGGCTTTCCGCTTCCGGGCCGGACGGCATGCATGTCCTGATGTTAAAGAACCTTTTAGCCGACAGTAAACTCTTTCTCTTACAGGTCTATAACCGTATTTGGCACGACGGCGTTTTTTCTTCCGTTTGGCGCGTAGCCACCATTGTCCCTGTCCTTAAGCCTGGTAAGGATCGCCAACTGACTTCCAGCTACCGCCCTATCTCCCTCACCAGTTGCATTTGCAAGGTGATGGAGCGCATGATCAACGGGCGGTTGACATGGTGGCTTGAGTCTCAGAAACCTCTAGCGAACGCTCAGTGCGGATTTCGTCGCAACCCATCTACCGTCGATCATCTGGTGTCTATGTCGACGGATATTATGAATGGAGTTCTGAGAAAGTGTCAAACAGTGTCTGTGTTTTATGACCTAGAGAAAGCTTATGACACTTGTTGGAGGGGCGGCATTTTACGTACACTTCACGTATGGAATCTACGCGGTCGTCTTCCCATATTTCTTCGGGAGTTAATGATGGATCGCGTCTTTCGTGTACGTGTCGGCTCGGTTTTATCTAGCAGTTTTATTCAAGAGAACGGTGTACCGCAGGGCTCTGTACTCAGTGTCACGGCTTCAATTTCTCCGCCGAAAAATCCGTCTGTATTAATTTCTGGCGCCGGAAGGCTTTCCCCCCGCCCTCTCTACATCTTGGGCCGGAGGTCCTTCCATTTGCAGAAGGAGGTGAAATTTTTGGGGTTGATCTTTGATAGAAAGCTGAGCTGGACTCTGCACATTTCCTTTTTAAAAGCAAAGTGTGACTGTTCTGTTAATCTTTTAAGTGTTTTAAGTGGCATATCCTGGGGGAGCTGATTGGATCGTCCTTGTGCATCTTTATCCTGTTTGGTCCGATCCAAGCTTGATTACGGGTGCATTGTCTATTCGTCGGCACATCCATCTGTGTTACGATTGAATGCCATTCACTATCGTGGCATAAGAGTCGCTAGAGGGGCCTTTCCAACCAGCCTTGTACCCAGTTTGTTCGCTGAAGCTGCAGAGCCTCCGCTGTCCTTTCGGTGTGAGCTGCTTTTGAGCAGCTATGCCTGTCGACTCTCATCTTGCCTGACCGCCCGTCCTTCGAGTTATTTTACGAGGATTCGCTTGATCGTCAATATTTAGTTAGCTGCCCTGCATTACTCCCTCAAAGGGTTCGATTTCGACAGTTCCTTCGGCATTTGGACGTTACGCCAGCGCCGTCCCTTCACAGGGGGGAAACGCGTTTTCCTCCTTGGTTGCGCGCTGAGGCCCTCTGTCACCTTGGGATAACGTCAATGCCGAAGAATGAGACCCCTTCTTCAGTCCTTAGATCCGCGGTTTTAGAACTTCAGGCAGAATTCGGGGACGTGCATTTTATATATACAGACGGGTCTAAGACTGATGTTGGAGTAGGGTGTGCCTTTGTTTTCGGTCAACATAGCTTTACCTTTCGGTTACTGGGGCAATGTTCGATTTTTACTGCCGAACTTTTTAGTATTTATCAGTCACTTCTATACATCAGCGGTATGAGTTACGGCACTGCGTTCTTTGCGCAGACTTCCTGAGTGTCCTTCAAAGTATTAACGCGATTACCATTACCACCCACTCGTACAGCGTATACATGATCTCCACTCGCTGGGTGTTTCTGGCACCAGCGTCTCCTTCGTGTGGATTCCGAGTCATCTGGGCATCTCAGGTAACGAGTCTGCCGACGCCGCTGCCAAATCGGCGATTTTATCACCCAGATGTTTTACCTGTGTTGTTCCCTCCTCCGATTCTTATGTTCTTTTACTGCACCGCATCCTCTCGCGTTGGCGCATTGAGTGGGCGGCCCTTAGGGGGAACAAGTTACGGGAGGTTAAACCTCTCCCGACTGTCTGGACCACCTCTTCTCGTGCTTCTCGTCGGGAAGAGGTGATTTTAACACGCCTTCTTATCGGACATTGCTGTTTTTTGTCATAGACATTTGCTTAGTGGTGATCCCGCACCACACTGTGTTCAGTGTGCTGCACCCTTAACGGTGCGTCACATTTTAACTGAGTAACAGGTTTTAGCACAATTGCGCGTACGTGTGTCTCTGCCTGTTGGTGTAGCCAACGTTTTGGCAGACGACGCGTATACTGTAGAAAGTCTTTTACGTTTTATCCGTGATAGAGGTTTTATTCGACGCATTTAATACGCTGAGCGTCTTTTAGTTTTATGATTTTATATTGTCCATTTTCATGGGGGGGCTGTTCTCCCCCGGGGTCATATGACACTCTGGTCCCTTGGTTTCTACAGATCCTGAAACGTAGTTTACTCTTGTATTGTTTGTTTTACAAAGCTTTTAGTGTGGTTGTTTTTAGACTTTGATATGTATTTTATTGTTTCGACTACGCGGGTTTGTGTTCCGTGTTTTAATTTATGGATTTTAAATTTTATACATCGATGGCTTGATTTATAGTGTTTTTTGTCTATGCGGTTTTTTTATCCATATTTTATTTTTGGACTTTAAATTTTAAACTTTGTAAGGGCGCTGATGACCGTAGCTGTTGAGCGCCCTTAAATCGCATATCATCATCATCACACTTTGGCGCTTATACGTTTAATCGAGTAGTCTAGACTTTCTACAGGAGCCCAGGTATTGTCACACTTGATCAACTATTTTCCGATGTCAAATTTAAATTCGTCTACAATTATCTTGACTTGGTAGTATATTCGCCAGATTTCAAGATGCATATCTCACACTTAGGTTAGGTGTTTAAACGCTTGCGCCAAGCTGGGTTAACTGTCAAGCCATCCAGGAATACGATGCTGCGCAAATTTCCTTTTAGGGCATTTAGTATCTCCTGCGGGTATCCTATCTGCGGGTCGTTTCTCTTCTGTCACACCGCGTCCAGTATTCCAGAGTACCTACCTGGATATTCAGAAAAGCCGATTGCGGATTGTATTCCAGCCTCGTGTCTTTTGCGGAGCAGCCCTTCACTGACGTTAACCAAATAATGCAGCACTTTTCGTCTACGATTCTATCTGCCGCCGAACGCACAATTCCCCGATCATCCTCTCACCTTCGGCGTATTCCTGTTCCGTTGTGGAACGAGGATTGTCGGGACGCTGTTCGTGCTCGTAGGACTGCGCTTAGGGTTTGTCGGCGCCACCCTACGCTTAATAATTTGGTTACTTCTAAACAATCGCGCGCCAGGGCTCGTCGCATTATTTAGGATAGCAAGAAGGCATCTTGGACTCGTTTTGCCGAGTCTTTTAATCGCTTTACGCCTTCATCTGTTTGGGATAAACTTCGTCGCTTCTCAGGTAAAGTGTCGCATTGTACCGTTTCTGGCCTTCAGGTTCCCAATGCCACCATAGTGGATCCGGCTGCCATCGCTAAGACTCTGGGTGCTGCCTTTGAGGCGGTTTTCAGGTCAGACCATTATTCCACCGGCTTTCGCTCTATCAAAGACCGGCTGGATTCCGACACCTTTAATTTTCGTTCTGCTAATAATGAGTGTTATAATGAACTTTTCACAATGAGGGAGCTGGAGCACGCTCTTCATTGCTCTGGGCACTCCGCTCCTGGGCCGGACGGCATTCATGTCCTGATGTTAAAGAACCTTACAGCCGACAGTAAACTCTTTCTCTTACAGGTCTATAACCGTATTTGGCAAGACGGCCTTTTTCCTTCCGTTTGGCGCGAAGCCACCATTGTCCCTATACTTAAGCCTGAGAAGGATCGCCAACTACCTTACAGCTACCGCCCTATCTCCCTCACCAGTTGCATTTTAAAGGTGATGGAGCGCATGATCAACGGGAGTTTGACATGGTGGCTTGAGTCTCAGAAACTTCTAGCGAACGCTCAGTGCGGATTTCGTCGGCATCGCTGTACCGTCGACCATCTGGTGTCTCTTTCGACGCATGTTATGAATGGATTTCTGAGAAAGTGTCAAACCGTGGCAGTTTTTTTTGACTTGGAGAAAGCTTACGACACTTGTTGGAGGGGCGGCATTTTACGTACACTGCACGCATGGAATATCCGTGGTCATCTTCCCATATTTCTTCGGGAGTTTATGACGGACCGCGTCTATCGTGTACGTGTGGGCTCGGTTTTATCTAGTCGTTTTATTCAAGAGAACGGAGTACCGCAGGGCTCTGTACCAGTGTTACACTTTTTACAATTGCTATCAACCGCATTGTTGATTGTATTCTACCTGGCAGTTCATCGTCCCTTTTTGTTGACGATTTTGCCATTTATTGCAGTTCACGGCGGACCTGTCTACTCGAACGCCGTCTCCAGGGCTGCATTGACCGTCTACGCCCGGAGTAACGCCAACGGCTTCAATTTCTCCGCCGAAAAATCCGTCTGTATCAACTTCTGGCGCCGGAAGACTTTCCCTCCGCCCTCTCTCCATCTTGGGCCAGCGATACTTCCGTTTGCAGACGAGGCGAAATTTTTAGGTTGATCTTTGATAGGAAGCTGAGCTGGACGTCTCACATTTTCTTTTTAAAAGCAAAGTGTGACCGTTCTCTTAATCTTTTACGTGTTTTAAGTGGCACATCCTGGGGAGCTGATCGGACCGTCCTTCTACATCTTTCTCGCTCTTTGGGCCGATCCAAGCTTGATTACGGGTGCATTGTCTATTCTTCGGCGCGTCCATCTGTTTTACGTCGACTGAATGCCATTCACCATCGTGGCATAAGAGTCGTTACGGGGGCCTTTCCAGCCAGCCATGTACCCAGTCTGTATGCTGAAGCTGCAGAGCCTCCGCTATCCTTCCGGCGTGAGATGCATTTGTGCAGCTATGCCTGTCGACTCTCAAGCTTGCCTGACCACCCGTCTTTCGAGGTAGTTTACGAGGATTCGCTTGATTGGCAATATTTCGTTAGCTCCTGTGCCTTGCTCGCTCCAGGGGTTCGATTTCGAAAGTTTCTTCGGCATTTGGACTTTTCGCCAGCGCCAGCCCTTCTCAGGGGGAAACGCGCTTTCCTCCATGGTTGCGCACTGAGGCCCAGTGTCACTTTGGGTTGAGGTCAATGTCGAAGAATGAGACCCCTTCTTCAGTTCTTAGATCGGCTTTTTTAGAACTTCAGGCACAGTTCGGAGATTTTCGTTTTATTTATACTGATTGGTCTAAGACTGATGTTGGAGTAGGGTGTGCCTTTGATGATGGTAATCGTAGTTTTACATTTCGTTTACCCGGGCAATGTTCGATTTTTACCGCCGAACTTTTTAGTATATATCAGTCACTTTTATACGTCCAGCGGTACGACTTACGGCACTGTTTTATTTTTTCAGACTCCCTGAGTGCTCTTCGAAGTATTCGCGTACTGTACAATTACCACCCCCTCGTGCGGCGCATACATGACCTGGTCCACTCGTTTGGTGCCTCTGGCATCCGCGTCTCCTTCATGTGGATTCCATGTCATGTGGGCATCTCAGGGAACGAGTCAGCCGACGCCGCTGCCAAATCGGCGATTTTATTACCCAGATTTTCTACCTCTGTTGTTCCCTCGTCAGATTCGTGTGTTATTTTACGTCTCCGCATCCTGTCGCTTTGGCGCGATGAGTGGACGTCCCTCCGGGGGAACAAATTGCGGGAGGTTAAGCCTGTCCCGTTGGTCTGGGGTACCTCTGCTCGTTCTACACGTCGGGAAGAGGTACTTTTAGCCCGTTTAGGAATTGGACATTGCCTTTTTAGTCATAGATACTTGCTCAGTGGTGACCCCGCTCCACTGTGTCAGCAGTGTGATGCGCCCTTAACGGTGCGTCACATTTTAACTGAGTGTCAAGGTGTAGCTCCACTGCGCGTTCGCGTGGGTCTGCCTGTTGGCATAGCCAACGTTTTGGCAGACGACGCGCATGCTGTAGAATGTCTTTTACGTTTTATAAGTGACATTGGTTTTAATCGGCGCATTTGATGCGGTGAACGTCTTTTAGCTTTGAGATTTTATATTGTCAGTTTTAATGGGGCTCTTCTCCTCGATCGACATAAGGCGCTCATGTCCCTTGCATTCTACAGTTCTTGACACGTTGTTTTATTCTTTTAGTGACCATAATTTTAGTGTGTAGATTTTAGTCTTTGGTCTGTAGTGTTTTTTGGTGCTTTTGACCAAGCGGGTTTGTGTGTGGTTTTTTAGTTTTTTGACTTTTCAATTTTATATTTTATACATTGTAAGGGCGCTAATAACCGTAGCAGTTGAGCGCCCTTAAGCCCCATCTCATCATCATCACTTTATATTCGGCCGTTAAGTTTTCCTGATTGGTGAATGCGATCCACGCTTGGTGTGCGGTGTTGATTTAGGACGAAGGCTAAGCGTGTCACACCACTGAATAACAGAGTAGTAATTTCGTTAACAACAAGAAACACACTTCCAATAACAGTTATAAGGATGTCATTGAGAATGCTAACGGCAGCGTGAAGGGTGAATACAACGTAAGAAAAATGCTAGCAGAGCCTTTAAGAAAATTTACTATTACAGTGGGAAACCGTAGCGGTATTGTTTGGCTTAGTGAAATATCGGCAACATTTAGAGCACGTCGAATTCACGTTTAGAATGCGACAATCAGGCTTTATGGTGGACTGCGTTAGCTACACCAAGGTCAACAGGCAGAATAGTAAGCTGGGGATTGCGCATTGGCGCATTTCGATTTATCTCCATCCATAATCGAAGTTCTTAAAACGTAGTCGCGGATAATATACCTGAATCGTCTGGTGGTCCAGAGAGTAATTTGTGTGATACCTTTCCCCAAATGTTTGTCGATGTGACTGAATATCTGCGCCGTGATTCCGGTTTGTCCAATATTATTAATCAACTTGAGAGAGGTGAAGCAATTCCTCCATATCGTTTAAGTGGCACTGCTCTGACAACCCTTGCGAGGTTTCATGTCAAGTAAAACATTGTATTACTACGGTCATCCGAAGGCGTCCCCGTCATCTTTCATTACCGCCGCACTTCGTCATTTGGTAGTTATTTAAGATTGCCAAGACACTTAATAAGATTCGCCAACAGTTCATTTGGCTAGGGATGGGCAAACAAATTGCCCTAGAGTAAGGTCTTGTAAAATGTGCGCTCTCGCTAAGCCGGCTTGATGTACGGCAGGGGGGAACTGACCTCTTAGGTCGCACCTAAGCCGCTTGAAAAATGTTTCTGTGGATTTTATTGGTCCATTTCCTAGGTCAGCACAAGGTAACGTCCTCGTAGTTGGTGCCTTCTCGAAATTTGTGTGGTTATTGGCTGTGCCTAAAGCTACTGCCCGTAGTTGCCAAGATATTGTCAAATGGTTTTGTATCTTTTGGGGTTCCAAGTTACATAGTGATAGATAACGGCACTCAATTTACCTCACTTTGGTCCAAAAGATTTGGTTTTGTGTGGGCTGTGCGACACATAGCTACCCCGTATTATCCGTAGCCATCAAATGCCGAAAGGGTTCGTCATAACCTAAAATCAGCGTTAATAGTTTAACACCATGACCATAATAAATGGCGTTCAATTGGGCGTGACATGAGTCGCACCAAGTCACATGAAAGTGTTCCCTCTCAACTCATGTTCGCTTATCAACCAGGGTCCCCTTTGGCTAATGTATAACGTATGGATAAGTTCTTGCTAGAAACAGTTTCCCCTGCAGTAAGCAAAGAAAAGTGGAGTGGGGCCTTTGGAACGAGCACACGGCATTGTCAAGCGCAATGATAGGCGGAGAATGTCTCCATATGCAATTGGCCAGACTTGCGTGTCGCAATCATCCGAATAGTTCAAACAAAAATTCATTTGCGGGAAGTTAGTTCCGCGGTACATTGGACCATACAAAATCGAGGCGTTTTATAAAGTTGTTTCGATGTAATTGCAAGATCCACTTAACCTGCACATTTCACAACTGAAGCCCTTTGCTAGGGATCAAGTCCTTTAAATCGTGTTACATCAATTTATTTGAATTTTATATAATGGTTGCTCTAAGCTTGCTTGCTTGCTTTATTTATTGTTTCGATCGTCAGATTTGCTAGTGGTGTTGAGTTCGGTTTGTTTTTAGGCGAGCTGGACCCCGCCAGACTTCATTGTGTTTTGTGTGTGTGTGTGAGAGAGAGAGAGAGAGAGGGAGAGAGAGAGAGAAAGAGCGTTGCGCCCTGATACCCTGCGTGTGTTTGTGTGTCTCCCTCTGTGTAAACTTGTGTTTTCTTTCTGCGGGTTTTTCTTCACTTTATCTACTCCCACTTGTTTTCTTTGTGTTGTGTGAGGTATTTTGCAGGTAGGTGCCTTAATGTGTTTTTTTCCGGTTTTGTAATGTGTTGTCGTGGAACACATATAAATAGTTCTCGCTTTTGAAAAACTAATATTTTATATATATTTATGCAGATGCACTGCTCCCCCTTCAAAAGTAACTTGCATATTCAATAAATAAAAGGAGGAATGAAATATCAGAGGTCCGCATACAAAAACAAACCGCAAGGTACAAGTTAGTACATGTATTTAGTGTACTGAATAACAATTTGCAAATTTACAATATATGGTATTTGCATAGAAAAACATTTACATATTGGAGACAAGAAATCATAAGATAAGTTCGTGTTACAGTTCCATCTTGCGTATCCAACAAAATACCCTTTATACTAGGCCCCCAGGGATTCGGTAAGTACGGGATTGGCCTCCCGGGGTTTTGGGGGTTGGGTTAGGGTTAACTGCCTTGCTCGTAAAAAACTGTGTTACCACTCCCTTGGAGGATATCCGGGGTGGCGCGGGGTCTCACGTCGTCCCCGTTCGGAACCGCCATGAAGTTAGACCTGGCATGGAGATCGATGAGACCAGTGACGTCTCCGTGCATGGTATTCACAAGAGCTATGGACACCAAAGATTTTCGTCTTGTAACCTCTAAAAAGAGACGTATTTTGGAACTAGTCTCGAAAAGAAATATTTCTACGCCAGGAAAACGTGACACCCCCCCCAGGTGCTCACCTTATGTGAGTACGGGTGTTGGTGTACCCGGAGGTTCCCGAGCTAATCATCGCCATCATCATCCTTCCACCCCCGTCCGGTCGAGGTGGGTTCGTTCTCGTGACCGGGGGACTCAAGGTAGGCTCTCGTGCGTTCTGTCACTTCGTTCCATGTCGCCCCTCGCCATCGCTTCTTTCTTCTCTTCTATTTATGCACATTTCGCCCCATGCCCATTCATTTACACATCTCTTTTACTTCTTCGCCGGCCTACCTTGAGTGCGGAATGCCCACACACTTTTAGTTTCTTTTAACCTTTTATTTTAATCCTCCGTGGACACAGCCTGACGGATACCCGCGCACGGGGTGCGCAGCTGGGTGAGTGGGTAATGGCGTCATCCCCACCACCCGGGGTCGTCATGTAGGGTATGTGTTCGTATCCGCTGTTCAACTGCAGTCCCGCGGCGGGACATTGCATGAGCTGCTGACTTCTGACGGCGATTGGGTCCCTCTGACTATATTCTTGGAGGTGTGACCCTGGGTGGGATGGGTAAAGATAGGCCACTCACCCAAGCCGGGGTAATGCCCGGGAAGTCAGAGCACGAGATCGGAGACGGTTGCAATGGTGGAGGATTTATTTCGCTATGGAGCACTCTTTGTCCATTAATACCAACAAGCGCCGAAACGTTTATGTAACAGAAGTGACACCACCGACAACTGGTTGTTACTTGGTCATTTCACGAACCGAAGGACAAAGTTTTGAGAAGGTGAACGCTTTCATTATTCAAAAGGGCATTGATGCTATTGCTGGTGCGGTTCAGTCGTGCACACGTGTACGGAACGGTTCCTTATTAGCACAAACGAAGTCCGATCAGCAGAGCAAGACCTTGTTGCGCGCTTAGCTTCTCCACGGCTGTCCCATCCGTGTGGAGAAGCACCACATATTGAATTCCTGTCGGGGCGTATTTACCACCCATAGCCTCGATGGTATGTCGGACGATGAACTCGTAGACTATCTTTCAGACCAAAAGGTGACAGCAGTGAATCGAGTGCAGGTCAAACGCGACAGAGTATTGGTACCCACTCGTAACCTGTTTATAACATTTGATGGCGTCAATCTGCTCACGAGCATTTCAGCAGGGTACGAACACATTGCGGTGAGGCCTTATATTCCTAGACCTCTGCGTTGTTTTAAATGCCAACGTTTTGGGAATATACAAGTCTCCTGTAAGAGTGCAGTTACCATCTGTGCCTCATGTAGCCAGCCGTCACACGAAGGTACCTGTTCCACAACACCCGTCTGTGTTAATTTAGAGGGTCTCATTCTGCGTCGTTTGCCGACTGTCCGCGGTACTTGGACGAGAAGGCGATCCAGGAGATGCGGTAAAGGAGAAACTCTCCTTCGCCGAGGCCCGGAAGCGTTACAACGCGCGCCAACGTTCTCTCTTGCGATCTGGTACATTTAGTTCAGTAGTTGCCTCGCCAGTACCACGAGTAGATGCCGAAACTCAGACCTGGACCATGACTGCATTAACCGCCACTACCATCCGGCCGTCCATTTCTGCTGTAGTTAGCAAACCATCAAAAGCTGGTCCCAAGGCACTGAAGTCGCAAGCCGCTGAAAAGAAACCAAAGCAGAAACTTCGTAGAGAAGATTTTATGAAGGACCCTCCGCGTGCGCGCGGTAAGAAAAGTTCACCTTCTCCTCGGAGGTCGCAGTCCCATGACGCTCCTGGGACAAGCCGTGCTCAACGGCGCCCCTCACCCATCGCCACCCAGAACCGATTCTCGGCGCTTGAATCGGTTTCTGCCTGTGAGCGCGTGGGCCCTCCCTTCGAGGAGGCTATGGAGTCTGACCAACTCCATACCAAAAGCACGAGCCCAATGGTTAAACAAAAGGTAATTTTAAGCCGCCCTTTTAGGAAGACAGTTTATCCGTTATTTCTTAATGGCTATCCTGACCTGGAATGTACGTGGTGTACGATCGCATAGGGCGGAACTGCAACTTTTATTGCGTTCCCATTCGCCTATGGTCGTGTGGTTGCAGGAGACTAAGCTTCGCCCTCACGATCCTTTTGATCTCCGAGGATATACTCCGGTTCGCTACGACCTTGAACCGGAGGAGGGTACTCCTGCTCATGAAGGTGTCATGTTGTTAGTGCGTAACGACGATCATTTTCAACGTCTCACTCTTACGTCCGACTTGCAAGCTGTTATCATTAGACTGCAGTTACCCGGTTTTTTCTTTTGTGTTTGCTCTGTATATTCACGTCCATCGTCTACCCTCGCTAACGCGGACCTTCTAGATCTCTTTTCCGCTCTCCCAACACCATTTCTCCTGTTGGGAGATTTTAATGCCCATCACCCCCTGTGGGGTACGCCAAGGGCTTGTGCGAGGGGAACTCTTCTTTCCGACATTTTTGATCAGTTCAATCTCTCTATACTGAATACCGGTGAGCCTACGTTTCTTTCTGATTCTTCCGGTACATTTTCTGACTTGGAGCTTGCCGTTTGCTCACTCCAGCTTGCTAGTCGTCTCCGGTGGAACGTCGTCGCTGACACCTACTCCAGCGACCATTACCCCTGCATCGTTTCTCTTCTGTCACACCACGTACAGCATTTCAGAGTATCTACCTGGATATTCGCAAAAGCCGACTGGAGCTTGTATTCCAGCCTCGTGCATTTTGACGACCAGCCCTTCACGGACATTAACCAACTAGTGCAGCACCTTACGTTTACGATTTTCTCTGCCGCCGAACGCGCAATTCCCCGTTCATCCTCTCAACCTCGGCGACTGCCTGTTCCGTGGTGAAACGAGGATTGTCGGGACGCCGTTCGTGCCCGTAGAACTGCACTTAGGGTGTTTCGGCGACACCGTACACTTGATAATTTGGTGACTTTTAAACAATCGCCCGCCAGGGCTCGTCGCATTATCCAGGATAGCTAAAATGCGTCGTTGACTCGTTTTGTCGAGTCCTTTATTCGCTTTACGCCTTCATCATTTGTTTGGGATAAACTTCGTCGCTTCTCAGGTAAAGTGTCGCATTGTACTGTTTCTGGCCTTCAGGTTTCCAATGCCACCATAGTGGATCCAGCTGCCATCGCTAACACTCTGGGTGCTGCCTTCTAGGCGATTTCCAGTTCAGACCATTATTCTGCCGGATTTCGCTCTATCAAAGACCGGTTGGATTCCGCAACCTATAATTTTCGGTCTGATAATACGGAGTGTTATAATGCCCTTTTTACAATGAGGGAGCTGGAGCACGCTCTTCATTGCTCTAGGCACTCCGCTCCTGGGCCGGACGGCATTCATGTCCTGATGTTAAAGAACCTTTCAGCCCACAGTAAAGTCTTCCTCTTACAGGTCTATAACCGTATTTGGCAAGACGGCGTTTTTCCTTCCCTTTGGCGCAAAGCCACCATTGTCTCTATACTTAAGCCTGGGAAGGATCGCCAACTACCTTCCAGCTACCGCCCTATCTCCCTCACCAGTTGCCTTTGCAAGGCGATGGAGCGCATGATCAACGGGCGGTTGACATGGTGGCTTGAGTCTCAGAAACTTCTAGCGAACGTTCAGTGCGGATTTCGTCGCCATCGCTCTATCGACGACCATCTGGTGTCTCTGTTGACGCATATTATGAACGGATTTCTGAGAAAGTGTCAAACCTTGGCTGTATTTTTTGACCTGGAGAAAGCTTATGACACTTGTTGGAGGGGCGGCATTTTACGTACACTCTATGCATGGAATTTCCGCGGTCGTCTTCCCATATTTCTTAGGGAGTTTATAACGGATCGCTTCTTTCCTGTACGTGTGGACTCTGTTTTATCTAGTCGTTTTATTCAAGAGAACGGTGTACCGCTGGGCTCTGTACTCAGTGTCACACTTTTTGCGATTGCTATCAACCGCATTGTTGATTGTATTCCACCTGGCATTTCATCGTCCCTTTTTTTTTGACGATTTTTCCGTTTATTGCAGTTCACGGCGGACCTGTCTACTCGAACGCCGTCTCCAGAGCTGTATCGACCGTCTCTACGCCTGGAGTAACGCCAACGGCTTTAATTTATCCGCCGAGAAATCCCTCTGCATCAATTTGTAACGCCGGAAGTCTTGCCCTCCGCCCTCTCTCCATCTCGGGTTGGAGGTCCTTCCATTTGCAGGCGAGGTGAAATTTTTGGGGTTGATATTTGATCGAAAGCTGAGCTGGACGTCTCACATTTTCTTTTCAAAAGCAAAGTGTGACCGTTCTCTTAATATTTTACGTGTTTTGAGTTGCACATCCTGGGGAGCTGATCGGACCGTCCTCTTACATGTTTATCGCTCTTTCGTCCGATCCAATCTTGATTATGGGTGCATTGTCTATTCGTCGGCGCGTCCATCTGTATTACGTCGATTGAATGCCATTCACCATATTGGCATAAGAGTCGCTACGGGGGCCTTTCCAACCAGTCCTGAACCCAATCTGTATGCTGAAACTGCAGATCCTCAGCTGTCCTTCCGGCGTGAGATGCTTTTGTGCAGCTATGCCTGTCGACTCTCAGGCTTGCCTGACCACCCGTCTTTCGAGGTATTTTACGAGGATTCGCTTGATCGGCAATATTTCGTTAGCTCCTCTGCCTTACTCCCTCCAGGGGTTCACTTTCGAAAGCTGCTTCGGCATTTGGACTTTACGCCAGCGCCGGCCCTTCCCAGGGGGGAAACGCGCTTTCCTCCATGGTTTCGCGCTGAGGCCCAGTGTCACCTTGGGTTGACGTCAATGTCGAAGAATGAGACCCCTTCTTCACTTCTTAGATCTGCCTTTTTAGAACTTCGGGCGCAGTTCGGAGACTTTCGTTTTATATATACTGATGGGTCTAAGACTGATGTTGGAGTAGGGTGTGCCTTTGTTGATGGTAATCGTAGTTTTACATTTCGTTTACCCGGGCAATGTTCGATTTTTACCGCCGAACGTTTTAGTATTTATCAGTCACTTTTATACGTCCATTGGTACGACTTACGGCTCTTTTATTTGTTCAGACTCCCTGAGTGCTCTTCAAAGTATTCGCGCACTGTACAATTACCACCCCTCGTACAGCGCGTACATGACCTGGTCCACTCGCTTGGTGCCTCTGGCATCATCGTCTCCTTCATGTGGATTCCACGTCAGAGTCTCAGGGAACGAGTCTGCCGACGCCTCTGCCAAATCGGCAATTTTTTTTACCTCTGTTGTTCCCTCGTCAGATTCGTGTGTTATTTTACGTCGCCGCAACCTCTCGCTTTGGCGCGATAAGTGGACGGCCCTCCGGGGGAACAAATTGCGGGAGGTGAAACCTGTCTCGTTAGTCTGGGGTACCTTTTCTCGTTCTACACGTCGGGAAGAGGTACTTTTAGCCCGTTTACGATTTGCACATTGCCTTTTTAGTCATAGAGACTTGCTCAGTGGTGACCCCGCTCCACTGTTTCAGCAGTGTGATGCGCCCTTAACGGTGCGTCACATTTTAACTGAGTGTCAAGTTTTAGCTCCACTGCGGGTTCGCGTGGGTCTGCCTGTTGCATAGCCAACGTTTTGGCTGACGACGCGCATGCTGTAGTATGTCTTTTACGTTTTATAAGTGACATTGGTTTTAATCGGCGCATTTGATGCGCTGAGCGTCTTTTGGCTTTGAGATTTTATATTGTCAGTTTTAATGGGGCTCTTCTCCCCGTCCGAAATAAGGCGCTCATGTCCCTTGCATTCCACAGTTCTTGACAAGTTGTTTTGTTCTTTTAGTGACCATGATTTTAGTGTGTAGATTTTACTCTTTGGTCTGTTGTGTTTTTTAGTGCTTTTGACCAAGCGGGTTTGTGTGTGGTTTTTTAGTTTTTCCACTTTTTAATTTTATATTTTATACATTGTAATGGCGCTAATAACCATAGAAGTTGAGCGCCCTTAAGCCCCATCTCATCATCATCATCATCATCCTGTCCCTAATGGTAGTCATGCCCATGAGGGGATTTGTATCTTGGTGCGTCGGGACCTTGACTGCACTCCAATCCAGCTAGTTACTGAGTTACAAGCGATAGCTCTGCGTATTACCTTACCATCTCTTTCTTTCACGCTTTGCTCTTTGTAGCTCCCACCTAATTCTTCTGGGGCTGCGGAGGGTTTTGTAGATTTGTTTCCCCAGCTCCCCCAACCGTTTCTTTTCTTAGGTGATTTCAATACCCATCGTCCTTTATGGGGCTCAGTTCGTGAGTGTCCTAGGGGTACCCAGATGACTGCAATTGCAGATCTCCACGATTTAGTTATGCTCAATTCTGGGCTTCCCACGTTTGTTTGTGATTCTTCTGGCTCTGTTTATTGCCTTGATCTTTCCTTCTTTTCGCCTCAGCTCGCTACCTCTTTGCGCTGGTCTGTGCTTTCTGATACAGCAGTGACCACTACCCTGTTTTGCTTCATATGATTGTTCGCGGAATTAACCCTACTTACCGACCAAAGTGGGTGTTTAGTAGGGCACACTGGCCGCTTTATTCTGAACTTGTGGCCCTAGATAACACTGCCTCCTTTCCTCATATTGATGTACGAGTCCAATATCTTCTTAACATGATACTAGACGGCGCTGAGCTTTCCATTCCTCGAATGTCGTTTACTGGACGACGTACTCTGGTACCCTGGTGGTCGAAGGAATGTAGTGCAGCTCTCTGAGCTCGCCGCTAGTCCTTGAAGGTGTTCGAGAGTTATCCGACACTAGAGAATATGATTACTTTTAAAAATCTGCGTGCTCAGTTTCGGAAAATAATTAGGCAGTGTAAGAAGTCTTCTTGGAAACATTTTGTCTCCACTTTGTCACGCTGCAGTTCCTCCAGGGTGTGGGATAAAATCCGACGACTTTTTGTAAAACCTTCTTCATCTATCCCTGGGCTATCTGTGGCTGGCAACATTGTGACTGATCCCCATCATATCGCGAATTCCCTGGGTGGAGTCTTTGCTTCTGCCTCTAGTTCTTCCCACTATGATCCCCAAATGTTGGTTGCCAAAGATCGGGTAGAGTCCTCTGGTTTTGATTTCACCTCAGAATCGTGAAGATTATAATCTGCCGTTCTCATCAGCTGAATTGGAGTTAGCTTTGTCGATCACTCCTGTTACTGCCCCTGGCCCGGATGCTATTCATGCACTAATGCTTAAACACTTGCTTTCAAGTAGTCGGCTTTTTCTTTTAGATACCTTTAGCCATATTTGGCTACACGGTGCTTTCCCTTCTCAGTGGCGTGATTCCATGATCGTTCCTATTCTTAAGCCTGGAAAAGACCCACAGTTGCCAACTAGCTACCGAACCATTTCTCTAACAAGCTGTGTTTGTAAAGTAATGGAGCGTATGGTCGCTAAGCGATTGATGTGTCTTGAAACGTATTCTCTTCTCACTCCTGTAAAATGCTGTTTCGTAAACGGCGGTCTACTGTCCATTTAATTTCTTTGGCGACTCACATTTATAATTCTTTTCTGCGCAGTCAGCAGACGGTCGCTGACTTTTTCGATCTAGAAAAGTCCTACGATACCGCCTGGCGTATTTGTATCCTCCGCCAGCTCTTCATTGGAATTTTCGGGGTCATCTACCTGTCTTTTTGCAGCAGAATGGATGCCCGTACTTTTCGAGTACGGGTGGGATCTTCTTTCTCCTGATCTTTAAACAGGAGAACGGTGTGCCGCAGGGCTCGGTGTAGTGTGTTCTTTTGTTAATCCCATAATGTCGAACGCTCCAACAGACATCACGCCGTTTCTCTTTGTAGATGATTTTGCAATTTGTTGTAGCTCTGGGCGTACGCGCTTTATCCAACGGCGCCTTCAGTGCTTCCTTGATATCTTATACATTTGGTGCTTGGAGAACGGGTTTAAATTTTCAGCGGGGAAAACCCACTGTCTTAATTTTTGGCGTTGTAAAGAGTTTCCTGCCTCTTATCTCTCTCTTGGGGGAGTAGAGCTGCCGTTTGTTGAGGAAGCTAAATTTCTTGGCCTCCTTTTTGGCCGTAAACTTTGCTAGGGACGTCATATTTTATATCTTCGCGGGCGTGGTGCTCGTTCCCTGCAGTTACTTCGTGCCCTTAGTGGCACTTCTTGGGGTTCCGATCTTGTCCTCTTATTGCATCTCTACCGGGCTTTGATACGTTCGAAACTTGACTATGGGCTATGGTCTATTTTTATGCTCGGCCATCTTCTGCGCCGATTGGATCCTGTCCATCATCAACGTCTTAGACTAGCCCTGGGAACTTTTCCAACTAGTCCCACCTGTAGTTCGTAAGCGCAATCTGGTGAACCATTCCTTTGGATACGTCGAGATATTCTTCTTTGTATTTATGCCTCCGTTTTGCGTGCACTGCCATCTCACCCCGCCTATCCTACGTTCTTTGGTGCCGCTCTGGATTATCGTTATCGTAATACTCCGCCTGCACTGCTTCCCGCGGGGTCTAGGTTACGGAACTTGCTGTCAAAGTTGGATGTAGTCCTTCCTTTGCTTTTCCGCAGGGGATTTCATCGTTTTCCTCCATGGATATACCACGCCCCTTTGTGTCGTCTTGATCTGGCTCGGTTGCCCAAGGACACCAATGCTGCTTTGAAACACGACTTTCCTGGATACCATTTTGTATATACTGATGGTTCTAGAACGGATCAAGGGGTAGGCTGCGCTGTGGTTGTTGATTCACGTGTTGTACACAAGACTTGTTTCCCCTTTAGCACTTCTGTTTATACTGCCGAACTGTATGCTATAGTTAAAGTCACATTTTTCATCCGCTCCTTTTCCCTGCGTTTTACTGTCCTTTGTTCCGATTCCCTCAGTGCTATACTTAGTTTACGGGATCTCAATAGCCAACACCCACTTGTTCAGAAAATCCATGAACAGTTGCACTCTCTCACTCTTAATGGCTCTCATGTGGTCTTTGTCTGGGTTCCAGCACATCGTGGCATTTTAGGAAATGAGCTGGCAGATCAGGCCGCGAAGGCTGTGATTCTACACCCCGATGAACAGGTTCTGCGCTGCCTCTACGGATTTGAAGGGGTTTTACGCCGACAGATTCTCTCTCAATGGCATACGGAGTGGCTTACATGTACCGACAAACACCGAGAGGTCAAGGCTACAACGCTTCCTTGGCATTGTTCTTCTCGTCTTTCACATTGCGAGGAGACCGTCCTTGCCTGGCTTCGTATTGGCCACTGTTATTTTAGTCACGGCTACCTTCTTAGGGGTGAACCTCCGCCTCGCTCTACCCACTGCAATATGCCCTTCACAGTGAAGCATTTCCTTACCCAGTGTTGTTTCTATTCAGTCCTTCGCGAACGATTTGAACTCTCTCCTAGTTTAGTTGTGGTTTTAGGTGATGACTCTGCCTCTATTGCCAAGCTTTTTCGCTACATTAAATTCAGTGGTTTCCTACATAAAATTTAATCGTGTAGTTTCTGGTGTGCTACTGCTTTCCAAATGTGTCAGTACAAACTCAAGTGCCCCCCAGGGGCTCACCTTATGTGAGTACGGGTGTTGGCGAATCCGGGGGTTCCCGAGCCAATCATCGCCATATTCATCCCCACACCCCCATCCGGTCGAGGTGGGTTCTTGTCGTGACCGGGGGACACAAGGTAGGCTCTCGTGCGTTCTTTGCATTACATTCATACCGCACCTCACCATCGTTTCTTTCTTCTCTTCTATTTCTGCACATTTCGCCCCACGTTCATTCATTTACGCCTCTCTTTTCCTTCTTCGCCGGCCTACCTTGCGTGCGAAACGCCCACACAGTTTTAGTTTCTTTTATCTTTTTATTTAAATCCTCCGTGCACACAGCCTGACGGATACCCGCGCACTGGGTGCGCAGCTAGGTGAGTGGGTAATGGCGTCATCCCCACCACCCGGGGTCGTCATGTAGGGTATGTGTTCGTATCCGCTGTTCAACTGCAGTCCCGCGGGGGGCCATGGCATGAGCTGCTGGCTTCTGACGGCGATTGGGTCCCTCTGTCTATGTTCTGGGAGGTGTGACCCTGGGGTGAGTCTGGTATAGATAGGCCACTCACCCAAGCCGGGGTAACGCCCGAGAAGTCAGAGCCCGAGGTCGCAGACGGATGCAATGGTGGAGGATTTATTTCGCTATGGAACACCCTTTCTCCATTACTACCAACAAGCGCCGAAAAGTTTATGTAACAGAAGTGGCACCACCGACAACTGGTTGTTACTTGGTCATTTCACGAACCGAAGAAGGACAAAGTTTTGAGAAGGTGAACCCTTTCATCATTCAAAAGGGCATTGATCCTATTGCTGGTGCGGTTCAGTCCTGCACTCGTCTACGGAACGGTTTCTTATTAGCACAAATGAAGTCCGATGAGCAAAGTACGACCTTGTTGCGCGCTACGCTTCTACACGGCTATCCCCTCCGTGTGGAGAAGCACCACACATTGAATTCCTGTCGAGGCGTCATCACCACCCATAGCCTCGATGGTATGTCGGACGATGAACTCGTAGACTATATTTCAGACCAAAAGGTAACAGCAGTGCATCGAGTGCAGGCCAAACGCGACGGAGTATTGGTACCCACTCGTACCCTGTTTATTGCATTTGATGGCTTCGATCTGCCCACGAGCATTTCAGCAGGGTACGAACGCATTGCAGTGAGGCCCTATATCCCTAGACCTCTGCGTTGTTTCAAATGCCAACGTTTTGGGCATACGCAAGTCTCCTGTAAGAGTGGCGTTACCATCTGTGCCTCATGTAGCCAGCCGTCACACGAGGGTGCATGTTCCACAGCCCCCGTCTGCGTGAACTGCAAAGGGTCTCATTTTGCGTCGTTTGCCGACTGCCCGTGGTACTTGGACGAGAAAGCGATCCAGGAGATCCATGGTGAAGGAAAAACTCTCCTTCGCTGAAGCCCGGAGGTGCTATCATGCGCGCCAACCTTCCCTCCTGCGATCTGGCACCTTTAGTTCTGTTGCTGCCGCGCCAGTACCACGAGTAGATGCCGAAACTCAGACCTGGACCATGACTGCATTAACCGTCACTACCATCCGGCCGTCCATTAAAGCTACTGTTACCAAGACCTATAAACCTTGTCCAAAGTCAATGAAGTCGCAAGCCGCTGAAAAGAAACCCAAACAGAAACTTCGTAAGGAAGATTTTCTGAAAGACCCTCAGCGTGCGCGCGGTAAGAAAAGTTCACCTTCTCCTCCTCGGAGGTCGCTGTCCCAGGAAGCTCCTGGGACAAGCCGCGCTCAGCGGCACCCCTCACCCATCGCCACCCAGGACCGACTCACGGCGCTTGAATCGGTTTCTGGCACTCAGCGCGTGGGCCCTCCCTCCGAGGAAGCTATGGAGTCTGACCAACTCCATGCAAAAAGCCCGAGCCCAAAGGTTAAGCCGCCCTTCTAAGTAGACAGTTTATCCCTTTTATTCATGGCTATCCTGACCTGGAATGTACGTGGTGTACGATCGCATAGGGCGGAACTGCAACTTTTATTGCGTTCCCATTCACCTATGGTCGTGTGTTTGCAGGAGACCAAGCTTCGCTCTCACGACCCTTTCGATCTCCGAGGGTACACTCCGGTTCGCTACGATCTTGAACCGGAGGAGGGTGCTCCTGCTCATGGAGGTGTCATGTTGTTAGTGCGTAACATGTTCATTTTCAAACTCTCGCTCTTACGTCCGACTTGCAAACTGTTGCCGTTAGATTGCAGTTACCCGGTTTTTTCTTTTCTGTTTGCTCTGTATATTCACCTCCGTCGTCTCCCCTCGCTCTCGCGGAACTTCGAGCTCTCCTGTCCTCTCTCCCAACACCATTTCTTCTGTTGGGAGATTTTAACGCCCATCACCCCCTGTGGGGTTCGCCAAGGGCTTGTGCGAGGGGAACTGTTCTTTCTGAAATTTTTAACCAGTTCAATCTCTCTATTCTCAATACAGGCGAGCCTACGTTTCTTTCTGATTCTTCCGGTACATTTTCTCATTTAGACCTTGCCGTTTGCTCACTCCAGCTTGCTAGTCGTCTGCAGTGGAACGTCGCTGACACCTACTCCAGCGACCATTACCCCTGCATCGTTTCTCTTCTGTCACACCACGTACAGCATTCCAGAGTACCTACCTGGATATTCGCAAAAGCCGACTGGAGCTTGTGTTCCAGCCTCGTGCATTTTGACGACCAGCCCTTCAACGACATTAACCAACTAGTGCAGCACCTTACGTCTACGGTTTTCTCTGCCGCCGAACGGGCAATTCCCCGTTCATCCTCTCAACCTCGGCGAATGCCTGTTCCATGGTGGAACGAGGATTGTCGGGACGCCGTTCGTGCCCATAGAACTGCACTTAGGGTGTTTCGGCGTCACCCTACACTTGATAATTTGGTGACTTTTAAAAAAACGCGCGCCAGTGCTCGTCGCATTATTCAGGATAGCAAGAAGGCATCTTGGCTCGTTTTGTCGAGTCTTTTAATCGCTTTACGCCTTCATCCGTTGTTTGGGATAAACTTCGTCTCTTCTCAGGTAAAGTGTCTTATTGTACTGTTTCTGGCCTTCAGGTTTCTAATGCCACCATAGTGGATCCGGCTGCCATCGCTAACACTCTGGGTGCTGCCTTTGAGGCGGTTTCCAGTTCAGACCATTATTCCGCCGGCTTTCGCTCTATTAAAGACCGGCTGGATTCCGCATCATATAATTTTCGATCTGCTAATAATGAATGCTATAACGAACTATTCACAATGAGGGAGCTGGAGCACGCTCTTCATTGTTCTCGGCACTCCGCTCCTGGGCCGGATGGCATTCATGTCCTGATGTTAAAGAACCTTTCTGCCGACAGTAAAGTCTTTCTCTTACAGGTCTATAACCGTATTTGGCAAGACGGCCTTTTCCCTTCCGTTTGGCGCGAAGCCACCATTGTCCCTATACTTGAGCCTGAGAAGGATCGCCAACTACCTTACGGCTACAGCCCTATCTCCCTCACCAGTTGCATTTGCAAGGTGATGGAGCGCATGATCAACGGGCGGTTGACATGGTGGCTTGAGTCTCAGAAACTTCTAGCGAACGCTCAGTGCGGATTTCGTCGCTATCGCTCTACCGTCGACCATCTGGTGTGCTTGTCGACACATATTATGAATGCATTTCTGAGAAAGTGTCAAACCGTGGCTGTATTTTTTGACTTGGATAAAGCTTATGACACTTGTTGGAGGGGCGGCATTTTACGTACACTTCACGCATGGAATATCCGCGGTCGTCTTCCTATATTTCTTCGGGAGTTTATGATGGACCGCGTCTTTCGTGTACGTGTGGGCTCGGTATTATCTAGTCGTTTTATTCAAGAGAACCGAGTACCGCAGTGCTCTGTACTCAGTGTCACACTTTTCGCGATTGCTATCAACCCCATTGTTGATTGTATTCCACCTGGCATTTCATCGTCCCTTTTTGTTGACGATTTTGCCATTTATTGTAGTTCACGGCGGACCTGTGTATTCGAACGCCGTCTCCAGAGCTGTATCGACCGTCTCTACGCCTGGAGTAACGCTAACGGCTTTAATTTCTCCGCCGAGAAATCCGTCTGCATCAACTTCTTGCGCCGGAAGGCTTTCGCTCCGCCCTCTCTCCGTCCTGGGTCGGCGGTCCTTGCATTTGCAGACGAGGTGAAATTCTTGGGGTTGGTCTTTGACCGGAAGCTGAGCTGGACTTCTCACGTTTCCTCTTTAAAAGCAAAGTGTGACCGTTCTCTTAATATTTTACGTGTTTTAAGTGGCACATCCTGGGGAGCTGATCGGACCGTCCTTCTTCGTCTTTATCGCTCTTTGGTCCGAACCAAGCTGGATTACGGGTGTACTGTTATATGTCGGCACGTCCATCTGTGTTTCGTCGACTGAATGCCATTCACCATCGTGGCATAAGAGTCGCTACAGGGGCCTTTCCCACCAGCCCTATTCTTAGCCTGTATGCTGAAGCTGCAGAGCCTCCGCTGTCCTTCAGGCGTGAGATGCTCTTGTGCGGCTATGCCTGTCGACTCTCAAGCTTGCCTGACCACCCGTCCTTCCCGACATTTTACGAGGATTCGCTTGATCGGCAATATTTAGTTAGCTCCTCTGCATTGCTCCCTCCAGGGGTTCGATTTCGACTGCTACTTCGGCATTTGGACGTTACGCCAGCGCCGGCCCTTACCCGAGGGGAAACGCGTTTTCCTCCATGGTCGCGTGCTGAGGCCCGCATCTACCTTGGGCTAACGTCGATGCCGAAAAATGCGACCCCTGCTTCTGTTCTTAGATCCGCCTCTTTAGAACTACAGGCGCAGTTCGGGGACTGTCATTTTATATATACTGATGGGTCTAAGACTGATGTTAGAGTAGGATGTGCCTTTGTTTTTGGTGTACAGAGTTTTACTTTTCGTTTACCTGGACAACGTTCGATTTATACCGCCGAACTTTTTAGTATATACCAATCTGTTTTATACATCCAGCGGCACGACTTACGGCACTGTGTTATTTGTACCGACTCTGTGAGTGCCCTTCAGGGTATTGACGCGCTGTACGGTTACCACCCTCTCGTGCAGCGTATACATGACCTGCTCCACTCGCTTGGTGCCTCTGGCATCAGCGTCTCCTTCCTGTGGATTCCAGGTCATGTGGGTATCTCAGGCAACGAGTCTGCCGACGCCGCTGCGAATCGGCCATTTTATCACCCAGATGTTTTACCTGTGTTGTTCCTTCCTCAGATTTTTATGTTATTTTATGTTACAGTATCCTCTCGCGCTGGCGCGATGAGTTGGCGGCTCTTAGGGGGAACAAGTTGCGGGAGGTTAAACCTCTTCCGTTAGTCTGGGGTACCTCTTCTCGTTCTTCTCGTCGGGAAGAGGTACTTATAGCTCGTTTACGAATCGGACATTGTCTTTTTAGCCTTGGATACCTGCTCAGTGGTGACTCCGCACCGCTCTGTGAGCAGTGGGATGCGCCCTTAACGGTGCGTCACATTTTAGCAGAGTGTCAAGTTTTAGCTCCGTTGCGCGTTCGTGTTGGTCTGCCTGTTGGCCTAGCCAACGTTTTGGCAGACGACGCGCATGCTGTGGAATGTCTTTTACGTTTTATCAATGACAGTGATTTTTATCGGCGCATTTGATGCGCTGAGCGCCTTTTAAACATTGTGATATTATGTTGCCTTTTTAATGGGGCTCTACTCCCCAGTGGATATTTGGCGCTCATGTCCCGTACGTTCCGCATCTCTTGACACGTTGTTTTACGCTGTTATTGACCATGGTTTTAGTGTGTTCGTATTTGGTGTTTTGTTTTTTACTTTTTAGACATCGCGGGTTTGTGTCCCGTTTTTTAATTATGCTGTTTTTATCGGAATTTTATTTTTGGACTGTCACTTTTATACTTTGTAAGGGCGCTGATGACCTTAGCTGTTTAGCGCCCTTAAACCGCATCTCATCATCATCATCATCATCATCAAACTCAAGTGCTTGTATTTGATGAGAATAGTTCTGGTACCTTTTAATTTATGCGCTGTTTTGTGTCTTAACTTTTGTATCTTTGTTTTGTTTATTCTTTCTGCTTCTGTAATCTGGGTTGCTTAACTTGTACTTGTTTTGTTTTTATTTATTTTGTACGGACTTGAATAAATTTATAGCCAGAGGGTGGTGCTGATTACCGCCGCAGTTTTGCGTCACTCAAACCGCTACCACCACCGCCGCCACCACCACCACCACCACCACCACAGTAGTTATGTCTTTTAAAGGGAAGTCTTGTCGTCCCATATCATCTGTGCTCATTTTGAGAGCATTCTCACTCCATAGAGACAAGCTTTGCTATATCACTCCGACACCATGCTCCAATAAGCTTTTATGCGCCTAGAAACCATCTTTTCTACTCCGCTTTGTGTGTGGGATTGTGATGCAGCTGAGAAGTTTATGGAGTATCTTAAAAAGAACACTGGTAATATATACAAATGTTGTAAGGCATTGAAACTTACAGGTGAACAAGAAAAGGATTCCGATTCTTCTATAGCATGACATGGTGTGGCAAAGAATTCACAGAGTAGAAGTGGAAAGTAAGAGATCATGTAAATGGAGAAAATCTGGAGGACCGCTATAATGCCCACTGTTTCAGAGCGATAACGTACTCTTCGTTAAGAGGGAATGTGGTAGTTTTCTACTTCAGGAGTGATTAAGGTTTAACATGAAATAACACAAGAGAGTAACTGAAATATGTAAATATAAGTATTTATATAAGTATATTGGTATATATAATGTTTAACAATGCCAGTTCGTCATCAATCTATCCTTTAGTATTTATTACTTATTTGAGGTTCGATAGAAGCAATAAGCTATGATAATTCATAATGGTTCAAGACTTTGGTATCCCTTTACGTAGCGTTGCGTAACCTCTTTCTAATTCCTATAATATATATGCATATATCACACAATAATGAATTGTTACACATTATTATTTGTTCCCCTCTCCTGCTTAAAGCATTACGTCAGTTTAAAAGTGATATATTATAAGATTAACATTCATACCACTCAACTCACTCTCTTTGGTAATTCTTAGTAATTCTTATTAATGCAAAAAGTTATTAAAGTTTTTCTCAACGATATAAACGATTCTTGAAAATTTTAAAGCTTTTCAATATATAGACATTTTCCCCAACTCTCTGGCAGTATCTTAGGCCAATTACTTGTACTCACACATTACAGTTGAAAGAAGGACAACGCCCTTCATTGTCGCAAGTAGCACAGGTTCTCCTAGCAACACAATGCAAACACATTCTGCCCCGTGCTAGTCAAAACGGCCCTTTTATAAGACTGTCCAAATCACGCGCTTGTTACTCATGCCTTTGCAAGAAATAGTTGCTAACTCTGGGTGACGCACATCCTTGCATATTGCTGCATCAGCTCTTGCAAGAGGATCGAGCTGGTTATCTGGACCGCATCCTGTTACAAAGCTGAGTTCTTGCATGAAATGAAGCGATCTTTCGTTGTACAATTTAACATGTATAAAATGCTAAACATTCAAAGATACTTTTATGTTGTAATTTTATGAACTTAATAAAGCAAAATTAATCCCTAATTATCTGCCAATCTACCAGAGAGTTTTGATGGTCACTATATTCTCCCCTAGATGAATGAAACAGAAGGTAAACAATCCTATGTTTCACCTGAATTGTAATGTGACCTCGACAAAAATCCAAAAGTTATACATTAATTTAATCCATATAGTGTAAAAATGTTACATATATTTTCTTGTGTTACAATGTATATGTTCTTCATGTAAAATAATCTACTCTCTTGATCACAAATACTATCACTAGCACTTACCACTTTGCTTGATGCACGATATCTAGAAAATGCTGTGATGACTGTAGACGGTCTCGCGTTCTCGTTCTGGTGTTACCTGTGTTGTGGATTCTTGAGTTGTCAGCTCCCTCCTCGGAACTGGAACTGGTTGCTGTAGTGAAGTTTCTTCTGCTGCTTCTGGAACTCGCCCTCGTTGACTCTGGATAGCTAGTACAATAGCTCTCTTGTATACCACTACTGCTATTAAGGCTGAAATCACAATGCCAATTATCCAACCAATATGTGTATTATCATGTTTGCTCGCAGTCAGTCGTTTTGCTTACTGAATTTGAGCTAACAATTTCGAAATTGGAATTCTTGGTGCTCGTTCATTAGCTTTTAGACTCTCTCGGATCTCGGATAGTTGCTGATAACTGAAATCTGCTTGTTGTAACTCTGTCGAAATATTCTGTCGTTCTTCCTCGTTGAAGATGGCTGCTATGTCTGGTACGGCTATGGATGTCACACTCATATTCCACTTTGATTCTCCTGTAATAACTGGCAACAAAGTCATTTGATCTGAATGATATTAACAATCTAGATCATCGGTGATAAATCCTGCTCCTTGGAGCATCAAGATCTGCGTTGATTCTCGTCGTCTGGCGCTGCATATTTTAACTACTTTCTATGGTGTCGAGACAGAATAAATCCAATAACTGCGCTCTTGACTCTTGGTATGAAACCAAATTGATGTATAGTTGGCTGCTACTAATGTTTTACTGCATAACCTGTGAACTTGTCTTTCTTGACCAAAGAATAATGATGAAACACATGTATAAGCTGTACTTGAGTATAAAGCAAATTCTGCTGGACATATAGAAATGATGGTCTTCTTACAACGGCTAAGTTGGGGTTCCGTGAGTACTGCATATTTCTGCCTATTTTCAGATACTGCCAGATACTTAACCGATGTGTCAATAACCACATGTCCAACACTCTGTACTTTTGTCGGTAAAGGTATTACTTGAAATAAATCTAGAGCTCTATCTGCTCCTTTCAACGGAATTTGGATTAATATTCTAATTATTCCTGGCGTCGAATATACTATAACATAGTAAAGACTATAGTACATATACATGTCTCCTATGTCAACTCCTGCTATTAATGATACTCCAGTAGGTAATCGCGATACTACTGATCTCAAAATACTTGATAAATTTTGAGGTGTAACTATTGTAGCGCTTAATCTCCCTGATAATATCACATCAAGACCTTCGTGTAACTGCATTAATCTTTGTTGCAAATATAAAGCTATCATTGTCATTTCTCTCTGATACTCTAGAAATCTTAATTGTTCTGTAAACATTCTAACTGGTGCTTGTGTTAATCGATCTGTAATATCTGTTAAATTTTCTAGTGTTCCATGTGGAAACGAGTCCTATCGTCTAATTGACGTAAACAAGTAATTTGTTCTTCTGCAACATGCGTCATTACATCAGTTTGATTCTGCAATTTTGAAATAGCTTCATGAACATTATTCATTTCGCCTCTATCTGCTGTTCCAACAAGTAACTAGATTATAGAACCTCCTAGTCTAATAATCCTCTTTTATCTCTCCGTATCTGATGTGGAAGATATTGATCTAATATTCTTAACTCATCAGCAATCTGCTCTATAAGATATGTCATTCTTGGTAACCCTGCCAACCGTGTTTTTGTAAAGTCATTTCTGTATTCATCCTCAGTATATTCAATCTTCGATTCAATATTGAAATGTGGAGGAATGCGACTTATGCCCCTCCTTATTCTTTCAAGTGCATTTTTATAATTTTGAATAGAAATATCTATTCCTACCGTCCATTTATTTCCTGACATCAGTATCCTTTCCTGGTGGGCCCCCTCAGGGACTCACCTTATGTGAGTACGGTTTGGCGTACCCGGTGGTTCCCGAGCCAATCATCGCCATCATCATTCTTCCAACCCCGTCCGGTCGAGGTGGGTTCGTTCTCGTGACTGTAGGACTCAAGGTAGGATCTCGTGCGTTCTGTGCATTTCATTCCATGTCTCCCCTCGCCATCGTTTCTTTCTTATCTTTTACTTCTGCACATTTCGCACCACGTCCATTCATTTACGCATCTCGTTTTCTTCCTCGCCGGCCTACCTTGCGTCCGAAACGCCCACACAGTTTTATTTCCTTTATCTTTTCTTTTAATCCTCCGTGGACACAGCCTAACGGATACCCGCGCACTGGGTGCGCAGCCGGGTGAGTGGGTAATCGCGTCATCCCCACCACCCGCGGTCGTCACGTAGGGTTTGTGTTCGTATCCGCTGTTCAACTGCAGTCCCGCGGGGAGCCATTGCATGAGCTGCTGACTTCCGACGGCGATTGGGTCCCTCTGTCTATGTTCTGGGAGGTGTGACCCTGGGGTGAGCTAGGTATAGATAGGCCACTCACCCAAGCCGGGGTAACGCCCGGGAAAGTCAGAGCCCGAGGTCGGAGACGGTTGCAATGGTGGAGGATTTTTTTTCGCTATGGAGCACCCTTTCTCCATTATAAACAAGCGCCGAAACGTTTTAGTAACAGAAGTAGCACCGCCAACAGCTGGTTGTTACTTAGTGATTACCCGTACAGAGGAAGGACAATCATTCGAGAAGGTGAACCCTTTTATCATCCAGAAGGGCATTGACTCAATTGCTGGTTATCACTGAGACATTCGCCCCTGTATCAATTATCATATGGTAAAGTACCTCATGTATCACTACTTGTACATATAATTCCTCTGAAGTGCCTGCTCCTGCGGGTCCTGAAGGTGATACTGCGCCATATCCCCGCTCCTTGGCACAGTTTTGTAGTTTTCCTGATTTGAGTCTTTCTACTTACAATCTCTCATCATATGCCCTGGCATATTACACGTGTAGGATCTCCTATCTAGTTTTGTCTGCCTGTTTGCGTTTGATGACTGCCATGTCGGTTTATTTAAATTCTTTGGTTTCCACTTTTCAGAATTTGGTGATTTAAACGCTCTAGGTTCCTCCCTTACTAATTCCCCTCAGGGGCTCACCTTATGTGAGTACGGGTGTTGGCTTACCCGGGGGTTCCCGAGCCACTCATCGCCATATTCATCCCTTCATCCCCGTCCGGTCGAGGTGGGTTCGTTCTCGTGACCGGGGGACCCAAGGTAGGCTCTCGTGCGTTATTTGCATTACATTCATACCGCACCTCGCCATCGTTTCTTTCTTCCCTTTTCAATTTCCGGCCATTTCGCACCACGACATTCGCACATCTCTTTTTCTTCCTCGCCGGTCTACCTTGCGTGCGAAACGCCCACACAGTTTTATTTCTTTTATCTTTTCTTTTAATCCTCCGTGGACACAGCCTGACGGATACCCGCGCACTGGGTGCGCAGCTGGGTCAGTGGGTAATGGCGTCATCCCCACCACCCGGGGTCGTCATGTAGGGTTTGTGTTCGTATCCGCTGTTCAACTGCAGTCCCGCGGGCGGGCATTGCATGAGCTGCTGACTTCTGACAGCGATTGGGTTCCTCTGTCTATGTTCTGGGAGGTGTGACCCTGGGGGGAGATAGGTATAGATAGGCCACTCACCCAAGCCGGGGTAACGCCCGGGAAGTCAGCGCCCGAGGTCGGAGACGGTTGCAATGGTGGAGGATTTTTTTTCGCTATGGAGCACCCTTTCTCCATTATAAACAACAAGCGCCGAAACGTTTTGGTAACAGAAGTAGCACCGCCAACAGGTGGTTGTTACTTAGTGATTACGCGTACAGAGGAAGGAGAATCATTCGAGAAGGTGAACCCTTTATCATCCAGAAGGGCATTGACTCAATTGCTGGTCCGGTTCTTTCCTGCACTCGGCTTCGCAATGGCTCGTTGCTAGTGCAAAGCAAGTCCGAGGCACAAAGTAAGTCCTTGTTGAGCGCCACGCTTCTCCACGGTTATCCTGTCCGTGTTGAGAAGCACCGCACCTTGGGTTCTTGTCGAGGCGTTGTCACCACGCATAGCCTTGATGGCATATAGGACGAGGACCTGGTCGAATATCTTGCAGACCAGAAGGTGACAGCGGTTCATCGAGTGCAGGCCAAACGCGAAGGCGTATTGGTACCCACTCGTACCCTGTTTCTAACATTTGATGGCGTCGATGTTCCCACGAGCATCTCCGCAGGGTACGAACGGATTTCTGTGAGACCTTATATTCCTAGACCTCTGCGTTGTTTTAAATGCCAACGTTTTGGGCATACGCAAGTCTCATGTAAGAGTGCCGTTAACATCTGTGCAACATGTAGCCAGCCCTCACACGAAGGTTCCTGTTCAACAGCCCCCGTCTGCGTTAATTGCAAAGGGTCACATTCTGCTTCATTTGGCGACTGTCCGCGGTATTTGGACGAGAAGGCGATCCGGGAGATCCGGGTAAAGGAGAAACTCTCCTTCGCCGAAGCCCGGAGGTGTTACCATGCGCGCCAACCTTCGCTCCTGCGATCGGGAACATTCAGTTCTATTGTTGCCTCGCCCATACCCCGGAAGGATGCTGGGACTCAAACTTGGACCATGACTGCATTAACCACCACTACCATCCGGCCGTCCAAGTCTGCTGCTGTTACCAAGCCCTATAAACCTGGTCCAAAGTCTATGAAGTCACAAGCCACTGACAAAAAGCCGAAGCAGAAACTTCGAAGAGAAGACTTTTTAAAAGACCCTCCGCGTATTCACAGCAAGCATAATTCACCTTCTCCTCCTCGGAGGTCGCAGTCCCAGGAAGCTCCTGGGACAAGCCGCGCTCAGCGGCACCCCTCACCCATCGCCACCCAGAACCGATTTACGGCGCATGAATCGGTTTCTAGCTCTGAGCGCGTGGGCCCTCCCTTCGAGGAGGCTATAGAGTCTGACCAAATCCATACCAAAAGCCCGAGCCCAAAGGTTAAACAAAAGGTAATTTTAAGCCGCCCTTCTAAGTAGACAGTTTATCCCTTTTTTCTTAATGGCTATCCTGACCTGGAATGTACGTGGTGTACGATCGCATAGGGCGGAACTGCAACTTTTATTGCGTTCCCATTCGCCTATGGTCGTGTATTTGCAGGAGACTAAGCTTCGCCCTCACGATCCTTTTGATCTCCGAGGATATACTGCGGTTCGCTACGACCTTGAACCGGAAGAGGGTACTCCTGCTCATGGAGGTGTCATGATATTAGTGCGTAGCGACGTACATTTTCAAACTCTCGCTCTTACGTCCGACTTGCAAGCTGTTGCCGTAAGTGTTCAATTATCCGCTTTTTCTTTTCTGTTTGCTCTGTCTATTCATCTCCATCGTCTCCCCTTGCTCCCGCGGACATTCGAGCTCTCCTGTCCGCTCTCTCAACACCATTTCTTCTGTTGGGAGATTTTAATGCCCATCACCCCCTGTGGGGTTCGCCAAGGGCTTGTGCCAGGGGAACTCTTCTTTCTGACCTTTTTGATCAGTTCAGTCTCGCTATACTCAATACAGGTGAGCCTACGTTTCTTTCTGATTCTTCCGGTACATTTTCTGACTTGGAGCTTGCCGTTTGCTCACTCCAGCTTGGTAGTCGTCTGCAGTGGAACGTCGTCGCTGACACCTACTCCAGCGACCATTACCCCTGCATCGTTTCTCTTCTGTCCCACCACGTACAGCATTCCAGAGTCCCTACCTGGTAATTCACAAAATCCGACTGGAGCTTGTATTCCAGCCTCGTGCATTTTGACGACCAGCCCTTCACCGACATTAACCAACTAGTGCAGCACCTTACGTCTACGCGTTTCTCTGCCGCCGAACGCGCAATTCCTCGTTCATCCTCTCATCCTCGGCGAATGCCTGTTCCATGGTGGAACGAGGATTGTCGGGACGCCGTTCGTGCCCGTAGAACTGCACTTAGGGTGTTTCGGCGTCACCCTACACTTGATAATTTGGTGACTTTTAAACAATCGCGCGCCAGGGTTCGTCGCATTATTCAGGATAGCAAGAAGGCGTCGTGGACTCGTTTTGTCGAGTCTTTTAATCGCTTTACGCCTTCATCTTTTGTTTGGGATAAACTTCGTCGCTTCTCAGGTAAAGTGTCGCATTCTACTGTTTCTGGCCTTTAGGTTTCCAATGCCACCATAGTGGATCTGGCTGCCATCGCTAACACTCTGGGTGCTGCCTTTGAGGCGGTTTCCAGTTCAGACCATTATTCCGCCGGCTTTCGCGCTATCAAAGACCGGCTGGATTCCGCCAGCTATAATTTTCGGTCTCCTAATTCGGAGTTTTATAATGAGCCTTTCACAATGAGGGAGCTGGAGCACGCTCCTCATTGCTCTAGGCACTCCGCTCCTGGGCCGGACGGCATTCATGTCCTGATGTTAAAGAACCTTTCAGCCGACAGTAAAGTCTTTCTCTTACAGGTCTATAATCGTATTTTGCAAGACGGCCTTTTTCCTTCCGTTTGGCGCGAAGCCACCATTGTCCCTATACTTAAGCCTGGGAAGGATCGCCACCTACCTTCCAGCTACCGCCCTATCTCCCTCACCAGTTGCATTTGCAAGGTGATGGAGCGCATGATCAACGGGCGGTTGACATGGTGGCTTGAGTCTCAGAAACTTCTAGCGAACGCTCAGTGCGGATTTCGTCGCTATCGCTCTACCGTCGACCATCTGGTGTCCCTGTGGACGCATATTATGAATGGATTTCTGAGAAAGTGTCAAACCGTGGCTGTGTTTTTTGACCTGGAGAAAGCTTATGACACTTGTTGGAGGGGCGGCATTTTACGTACACCTCACGCATGGAATATCCGCGGTCGTCTTCCCATATTTCTTCGGGAGTTTACGACGGACCGCGTCTTTCGTGTACGTGTGGGCTCGGTTTTATCTAGTCGTTTTATTCAAGAGAACGGAGTACCGCAGGGCTCTGTACTTAGTGTCACACTTTTTGCAATTGCTATCAACCCCAATGTTGATTGTATTCCGCCTGGCATTTCATCGTCCCTTTTTGTTGACGATTTTGCCATTTATTGCAGTTCACGGCGGACCTGTCTACTCGAACGCCGTCTCCAGAGCTGTATCGACCGTCTCTACGCCTGGAGTAACGCTAACGGCTTTAATTTCTCCACCGAGAAATCCGTCTGCATCAACTTCTGGCGCCGGAAGGCTTTCCCTCCGCCCTCTCTCCATCTTGGGTCGGAGGTCCTTCCATTTGCAGACGAGGTGAAAATTTTGGGGTTGATCTTTGACCGGAAGCTGCGCTGGACTGCTCACGTTTCCTTTTTAAAGGCAAAGTGTGACCTTTCTGGTAATATTTTACGTGTTTTAAGTGGCACATCCTGGGGAGCTGATTGGACCGTCCTTCTTCGCCTTTATCGCTCTTTGGTCCGATCCAAGCTTGATTACGGGTGTATTGTTTATTCGTTGGCACGTCCATCTGTGTTACGTCGATTGAATGCCATTCACCATCGTGGCATAAGAGTCGCTACAGGGGCCTTTCCAACTAGCCCTCTACCCAGTCTGTACGCAGAAGCTGCAGAGCCTCCGCTGTCCTTCCGGCGTGAGATGCTTTTGTGCAGCTATGCTTGTCGGCTCTCAAGCTTGCATAACCACCCGTCCTTCGAGTTATTTTACGAGGATTCGCTTGATCGACAAAATTTAGTTAGCTCCTCTGCATTACTACCCCCAGGGGTTTAATTTCGTCAACTTCTTCGGCTTTTGGACGTTACGCCAGCGCCGGCCTTTCCAAGGGGGAAACGCGTTTTCCTCCATGGTTGCGCGTTGAGGCCCTGTCACCTTGGGTTATCGTCGATGCCTTAGAATGAAACCCCTTCTTCAGTCTTAAGATCAGCGTTTTTAGAACTTCAGTTGCAATTGAGGGACTTTCATTTTATTTTTACTGATGGATCTAAGACTGATGCTGGAGTAGGATGTGCCTTTTTGTGGTGGAAATAGTTTTACTTTTCGTTTACCGGGGCAATGTTCGATTTTTACCGCCGAACTTTTTAGCATTTATCAGTCTCCTTTATACATTCAGCGGCACGACTTACGGCACCGTTTTATTTGTTCAGACTCCCTGAGTGCTCTTGAAAGTATTAGCTCGCTGTACAGTTACCACCCGCTCGTACAGCGCATTCATGACCTGCTCCACTCGCTTGGTGTCTCTGGCATCAGCGTTTCCTTCATGTGGAATCCAGGTCATGTGGGCATCTCAGGTAATGAGTCTGCCGATGCCACTGCGATGTCAGCGATTTTATTACCCAGATATTTTATCTCTGTTGTTCCCTCCACAGATTTGTATGTTCTTTTGCGTAACCGCATCCTCCTGCTTTGGAGGGATGAGTGGACGGCCCTCCGAGGGAACAAGTTACGGGAGGGTAAGCTTCTCCCGTTAATCTGGGGTACCTCTTCTCGTTCTTGTCGTCGGGAAGAGGTAATTTTAGCTCGGTTACGAATCGGACATTGTCTTTTTAGCCATGGATGCTTGTTCAGTGGTGACCTCGCACCACTCTGTGAGCAGTGTGATGCACCCTTAACGGTGCGCCATATTTTAGCAGAGTGTGAAGTTTTAGCTCCGTTGCGCGTTCGTTTTTGTCTGCCTGTTGGTCTAGCCAACGTTTTGGCAGACGACGCGCGTACTGTAGAGTGTCTTTTACGTTTTATCGATGACATTGGATTTACCAGACGCATTTGATGCGCTGAGCGTCTTTTGACTGTGTAATTTTATCTTGTCTTTTTAATGGGGCATCTCCTCCCAGTGGACATCTGGCGCTCGTGTCCCTGACATTCTACAGTTCTTGACACGTTGTTTTACTCTTTTATGGACCATGGTTTTAGTGTGCTCGTTTTTGGTATTTGGTGTTTTGTTTTTTACCTTTTGGACATCGTGGGTTTGTGTCCCGTTTTTAATTATGCGGTTTTTTATCGGACTTTTATTTTTGGACAGTACATTTTATACTTTGTAAGGGCGCTGACGACCTTAGCTGTTTAGCGCCCTTAAACCGCATCTTATCATCGTCATCATTTCCTGGTGGGCGAACACTACCCCCTTATTCAGCTTAGTCAGCATCGATTCATTTGGTAACGTGAAAGGATCTCCTGCACATACAAAACCTGTAACCAAAAGGTTTACTTAATTTTGAATATTCTGTTATGCTTCGCCTTCGTCATCCACTCTCTCACTTTCCTCTGTTAGTCCCTCATTTCTAGATCTAAGATTCCACGGAATCTCTGGCATCCTATTTCACGTAATTTCTCTATCTCTTCTCTTATCCTTCCATGTCGGATCTATAAAATTATCGTCCCCTATTCTCGTATCATCAAAACCTACCGCTCCCTCATCGTCACTGTCATCTGTGCGTTGTACTGTTTCTTCTACAACAAATCCTCTATTTGCTGGCGGTATGTAATTTTCAGTATCATCACTATCGTCTATTTCTGACATCTGTCTTGTTTTATGAGCTGTCTTTAATCTATTTGCATGTATAGCCCTAGTCTGGTTTCTTCCTACTTTTAATTTATAAGTTAAAGGAGAACATTTTTCTATTATCTCCGAAGTTCCACTATATTTCGGCGCTAATTTCTTACATTTATTTTTTCCCAAATATGGATTATCTAAATATACATAATCTCCTACGTTATATTCAATTACCTTAGCCTTTTTGTCATAATTCTCTTTTTGCTTTTCTTTCCCTTTTATAATATTATTCTGGACTGCTGTATAAGCTTCTCTTAAGCGTTGTTTCAAAATTTCTACATGCTGTTTTGCGGTATTTAAATTCTCAATACCCGTTCTCGGCTGTAATTCTAACTCTGACGGTAATTTGATTTCTCTTCCATGATATAAATAAAATGGACTATATCTTGTCACCGTATGCGGTGCTGATCTATAAGCCATTAATACAAATGGAACCATCCTATCCCATTCTTCTCCATACTGCGAAATCATCATTGCTAATGAATCATTTAAATATCTATGAAATCTTTCAATGACCGAATTTGATTGCGGATGCATTGGACTACTATTAGCCGTATCTATTCCGAAAAATGTACATACTTCTTCGAATAAAGCTGATTGAAAATTAGTCCCTTGATCGGATAAAATTTTCTGTGGAATACCGTGTCTACATAATACTTCTGTTACTAATGCTCTGGCTACTGTTCCAGCTGTCTGATCTGGTATCGGAATATCTTCTGGGTATTTACTAAAATGATCTATGACTGTCAACATATATTTATTTCCTGCGATCGTAACTTGAAGTGGTCCCGTTATATCTATCGAAATTAACTGAAAAGGTTTGGTTGCTGTTTCTGAAATACCTAATGGTGCATTCGGTCTCCTAATTATCTTTCTTTGTCCACATGTTTCACACAACCTAATGTAATCTTTTACATCTTCTCTTATTGTCGGCCAAAAATATCGCGCCTCTATCAAGTCTTTAGTGCGTTTTTCTCCTTGATGAGCGCTAAATTTCGTATCATGATGCAATTTCAAAACTCTTGATACTAGTTCACATGGAATGATTAGTCTATCACCCCCATTAGTTTTCCTGTAAAGTAATCCATCTTTATCTAAGAAAACAATATTATTTCTTTTTGGCCTCATATCTTCTACTAACTGCTTACAATACAAATCATTTTTCTGCGCTTTAAGAATTATTTCTCTAGTCATTCTTACATCTGATGATTCTGCTTTATTTTCAGTATTTGTTTCTCCTTCTGGTAAAAGACATCGTAATCTAGAAAGCATGTCTGGCATGACATGTTGTTTACCTGGTTTGTGACTGTCTTCAAAATCATATTCACTCAAAGTTAAAACCCAACGCGTTAATCTAGCGCTTAAATGAGCATTCTTTGTTATTAACAACCAAGTTAATGCTTTGTGGTCTGTATATACTATAAAATGATTTCCAATTAAGTATATCCTAAATTTCTTTACTCCAAATACTACGCTCAAAAGTTCTTTTTCCGTAGTTGTATAATTCAGTTCTGGTGACGTCAAAAATCTACTAGCATAACCAATTGGTCTTTTACAGGTGTCTTGCTCTTGAGCTAAAACAACCCCTATTCCATACATACTAGCGTCACAAGATAAAATAAATGGTTTCGAAAAATCTGGGTGAGCCAATACTACTTCAGATGTCAAGGCATTTATCAATATTTGAAAAGCATTCTCTTGCTCTTTTTGCCACACGAATGTTTGACTTTTCTTTAATAATTGTGTCAATGGTTTACTCTTATCGGCGAAATGTTCAATAAATGATCTATAATAGCCTACGGCACCTAAGAATGATCTCACCTGTTTCACCGTTGTTGGTCTTTCAAACTTTTTAATGGCTTCTACTTTAGCTGGGTCTGGTTTTATACCTTCTACGCTAACTACATGTCCTATATACACTATTTCTTAATGAGCAGAATGACATTTAGGGAGTCCTGGCTTCAATCCTGCTTTCATAAGTCTGTTAAATACCTGATCTTGTCTTATCTGCATGCTCATCTATCGTCCTAGAAAATATCAGTATGTGATCCATATATACTAAACATATCAGACCTCTGAGTCCTCCCATAATTAAATCAATCGCTTTTGACCACGTCATTGGTGCGGATACCAGCCCGTATGGTAACCTATTATACTGGTAACTTCCTTCGGTACAAATGAAACTTGTTTTGGGTTTGTCTTCTTCCTTTACTTTAATCGCATGGTATGCTGAATCTATATCTATGATTGAAAAATAAGCATTCCCGCTCAACATTGACAAATTTTCTTTAATATCTGGAATCGGCCACGATGGTACTCTCGTCACAGCATTTAATTTCCTATAGTCTATACACAATCTATACTTAACCTCACCATTTAGAGCTTTCTTAGGTACAAATAAACAAGAACTAGCCCATTCAGATTTTGTATTTTCTATGATTTTCTTATCTAACATCTCTTTTATTTGTTTTCTTAATTCATCTTTTAATGCAAATGGTACTCTATAGGGATTTTGTCTAATTGGAAGTGCATCTCCCGTATCTATAGAATGTTCCACCACATCTGTATATGGTAATTCACCTGTTACCGTATCCATAAATAACATTGTGTGATGACGTACAACTGTCTATCACTAATTTTTCATGACCCTCTAAGTGCGATACTTTTTCTCCAACCAATACTACTATTTCATTATATTTCTCTCGTCTATCTGGGGTATCATAATCAACATACGTTTCTTTACACCATTTTTCTCTTGCTATTTGTCTCGTTAGGTTTATTCTGCTCACCGGGTAAGGTATCGTTTCCTTCTCCTCACATATGACACATTTTAAACTAATTCATCGTCCTGCTCTAACAGACATTTCTCTCTCACTGTACTTATTCATCCAACTATGGTGCTGATATATTCCTGGTATACCGTCTTTATGGTGCTTCTGGGGTCTTACGCAACTTAACTCAACCTTCTTCCCTCTTACATAGTTACCACTTGTCACAGCGCAAGAATGCTGACAACTGTCATTCCGAATATGATCAGATTGTCTACTAACATTACTTACGACTTCGGGCAACGGATCATGACTCTCACTAAACATCGGTCCACACACAGGATCGTTTTTACTTTCTAATTCCTCCCTATCATTGGTCCGTACACAGGCCTGCAATTAATTGCCCATGGGGAAACGAGCTGCCGCCCTTTTCGATCTTCCAACCGTCCCCTTTCTATACCTCCTCCAGGTATAGGAATTCTGCTCCACGAACCTGTTTCTAAGCAAGGTCCCTTCCATCCGCCGAAATTACTTGCACCCCTAGTTTCCTGCCCCTCTAAGGCTCGCACGAATGGGAATTCACTGGCCACTGTCATATGTCTATCATCTACCTCTGCTCCTAAATTCATCCCCTGAACTCTCTGTCATTTCCCTTATATTTACCTCATTCTGTGGATTTTCATTTACTCGCTGAACTTCTGCAGCATTTGCATATGCCGAAACGCAAATATGTCTACAAGGGTTACTAACATTACATTTTCCTTATCTACCATGGTAAATTTATAAGTCTTTCCCTTCATTTCATTACTATATTCTGAAGCTTCTCCTATTTTAGTTCCTTTCTTTAACACAACTGGATTAATGTTTAAATTCAATATTCTCATTAGGCCATACTTAGCATCCCTATCATATTTCTCATGCCCTTGTCTAAGCCAATTAGGTAATCTATTTATTTCTTCTTCACTTTTATTTACATTCTTTTCTCGTTTCTCATCCACATGAACATTTGTTCCGACATTTTTATTCCCTGGAGCCTCCTCATTAATATCACGATAACTCAGCACTCTCGTTATCCCTTTGGCCATATACACTTTATTCTCCAGCATTTCAACTGGTTCTACATATACTTCTACGGGAAGAGGTTTTCTTTTTATACTCCTTATGTGAGCAAGTGTAACATTTTCACTACAAGGCTTTAGAATCCTATTTTCTGCTATTACTACATCCCAAGTTATTTCTTTAGCGTCCTGTTCCTGAGTACCTGCTGCTAACATGAATATCCGCTCGGTAAGTTTTGGGTTAGCTACTCCCTTACTTTGCCTAACAGTATTCACTCCCGATACTTCAATTTGTGAGATGGTAACTAGTGGTACGCTTTCTCCTCCTAAATGTAGTAGTTCATCACAGAGATTCACTTGAGCCTTTAGTTTTCGCAGGATATCCAAACCTAATATCCCTGTACAGCTGATTTCTATGGGTGCTATATAAAACTTATGTTTTATCACTGTGTTACCTATTGTAACATCTACTGTCATTTCACCTACTATTTGTAACTGAGCTCCTGTAACTCCTACTGGGCGTAATTTCGTTTGCATTACTGGATCATTGAATTTTATTACCCCTAACTTTATCACTGAGACATTCGCCCCTGTATCAATTATCATATGGTAAAGTACCTCATGTATCACTACTTGTACATATAATTCCTCTGAAGTGCCTGCTCCTGCGGGTCCTGAAGGTGATACTGCGCCATATCCCCGCTCCTTGGCACAGTTTTGTAGTTTTCCTGATTTGAGTCTTTCTACTTACAATCTCTCATCATATGCCCTGGCATATTACACGTGTAGGATCTCCTATCTAGTTTTGTCTGCCTGTTTGCGTTTGATGACTGCCATGTCGGTTTATTTAAATTCTTTGGTTTCCACTTTTCAGAATTTGGTGATTTAAACGCTCTAGGTTCCTCCCTTACTAATTCCCCTCAGGGGCTCACCTTATGTGAGTACGGGTGTTGGCTTACCCGGGGGTTCCCGAGCCACTCATCGTCATATTCATCCCTTCATCCCCGTCCGGTCGAGGTGGGTTCGTTCTCGTGACCGGGGGACTCAAGGTAGGCTCTCGTGCGTTATTTGCATTACATTCATACCGCACCTCGCCATCGTTTCTTTCTTCCCTTTTCAATTTCCGGCCATTTCGCACCACGACATTCGCACATCTCTTTTTCTTCCTCGCCGGTCTACCTTGCGTGCGAAACGCCCACACAGTTTTATTTCTTTTATCTTTTCTTTTAATCCTCCGTGGACACAGCCTGACGGATACCCGCGCACTGGGTGCGCAGCTGGGTCAGTGGGTAATGGCGTCATCCCCACCACCCGGGGTCGTCATGTAGGGTTTGTGTTCGTATCCGCTGTTCAACTGCAGTCCCGCGGGCGGGCATTGCATGAGCTGCTGACTTCTGACAGCGATTGGCTTCCTCTGTCTATGTTCTGGGAGGTGTGACCCTGGGGGGAGATAGGTATAGATAGGCCACTCACCCAAGCCGGGGTAACGCCCGGGAAGTCAGCGCCCGTGGTCGGAGACGGTTGCAATGGTGGAGGATTTTTTTTCGCTATGGAGCACCCTTTCTCCATTATAAACAACAAGCGCCGAAACGTTTTGGTAACAGAAGTAGCACCGCCAACAGCTGGTTGTTACTCAGTGATTACCCGTACAGAGGAAGGAGAATCATTCGAGAAGGTGAACCCTTTTATCATCCAGAAGGGCATTGACTCAATTGCTGGTCCGGTTCTTTCCTGCACTCGGCTTCGCAATGGCTCGTTGCTAGTGCAAAGCAAGTCCGAGGCACAAAGTAAGTCCTTGTTGAGCGCCACGCTTCTCCACGGTTATCCTGTCCGTGTTGAGAAGCACCGCACCTTGGGTTCTTGTCGAGGCGTTGTCACCACGCATAGCCTTGATGGCATATAGGACGAGGACCTGGTCGAATATCTTGCAGACCAGAAGGTGACAGCGGTTCATCGAGTGCAGGCCAAACGCGAAGGCGTATTGGTACCCACTCGTACCCTGTTTCTAACATTTAATGGCGTCGATGTGCCCACGAGCATCTCCGCAGGGTACGAACGGATTTCTGTGAGGCCTTATATTCCTAGACCTCTGCGTTGTTTTAAATGCCAACGTTTTGGGCATACGCAAGTCTCATGTAAGAGTGCCGTTAACATCTGTGCAACATGTAGCCAGCCCTCACACGAAGGTTCCTGTTCAACAGCCCCCGTCTGCGTTAATTGCAAAGGGTCACATTCTGCTTCATTTGGCGACTGTCCGCGGTATTTGGACGAGAAGGCGATCCGGGAGATCCGGGTAAAGGAGAAACTCTCCTTCGCCGAAGCCCGGAGGTGTTACCATGCGCGCCAACCTTCGCTCCTGCGATCGGGAACATTCAGTTCTATTGTTGCCTCGCCCATACCCCGGAAGGATGCTGGGACTCAAACTTGGACCATGACTGCATTAACCACCACTACCATCCGGCCGTCCAAGTCTGCTGCTGTTACCAAGCCCTATAAACCTGGTCCAAAGTCTATGAAGTCACAAGCCACTGACAAAAAGCCGAAGCAGAAACTTCGAAGAGAAGACTTTTTAAAAGACCCTCCGCGTATTCACAGCAAGCATAATTCACCTTCTCCTCCTCGGAGGTCGCAGTCCCAGGAAGCTCCTGGGACAAGCCACGCTCAACGACACCCCTACCCATCGCCACCCAGAACCGATTCACGGCGCATGAATCGGTTTCTAGCTCTGAGCGCGTGGGCCCTCCCTTCGAGGAGGCTATGGAGTCTGACCAAATCCATACCAAAAGCCCGAGCCCAAAGGTTAAACAAAAGGTAATTTTAAGCCGCCCTTCTAAGTAGACAGTTTATCCCTTTTTTCTTAATGGCTATCCTGACCTGGAATGTACGTGGTGTACGATCGCATAGGGCGGAACTGCAACTTTTATTGCGTTCCCATTCGCCTAAGGTCGTGTGTTTGCAGGAGACTAAGCTTCGCCCTCACGATCCTTTTGATCTCCGAGGATATACTGCGGTTCGCTACGACCTTGAACCGGAAGAGGGTACTCCTGCTCATGGAGGTGTCATGATATTAGTGCGTAGCGACGTACATTTTCAAACTCTCGCTCTTACATCCGACTTGCAAGCTGTTGCCGTAAGTGTTCAATTATCCGCTTTTTCTTTTCTGTTTGCTCTGTCTATTCATCTCCATCGTCTCCCCTTGCTCCCGCGGACATTCGAGCTCTCCTGTTCGCTCTCTCAACACCATTTCTTCTGTTGGGAGATTTTAATGCCCATCACCCACTGTGGGGTTCGCCAAGGGCTTGTGCTAGGGGAACTCTTCTTTCTGACCTTTTTGATCAGTTCAGTCTCTCTATACTCAATACAGGTGAGCCTACGTTTCTTTCTGATTCTTCCGGTACATTTTCTGACTTGGAGCTTGCCGTTTGCTCACTCCAGCTTGCTAGTCGTCTGCAGTGGAACGTCGTCGCTGACACCTACTCCAGCGACCATTACCCCTGCATCGTTTCTCTTCTGTCCCACCACGTACAGCCTTCCAGAGTCCCTACCTGGATATTCACAAAATCCGACTGGAGCTTGTATTCCAGCCTCGTGGATTTTGACGACCAGCCCTTCACCGACATTAACCAACTAGTGCAGCACCTTACGTCTACGCGTTTCTCTGCCGCCGAACGCGCAATTCCTCGTTCATCCTCTCATCCTCGGCGAATGCCTGTTCCGTGGTGGAACGAGGATTGTCGGGACGCCGTTCGTGCCCGTAGAACTGCACTTAGGGTGTTTCGGCGTCACCCTACACTTGATAATTTGGTGACTTTTAAACAATCGCGCGCCAGGTTTCGTCGCATTATTCAGGATAGCAAGAAGGCGTCGTGGACTCGTTTTGTCGAGTCTTTTAATCGCTTTACGCCTTCATCTTTTGTTTGGGATAAACTTCGTCGCTTCTCAGGTAAAGTGTCGCATTCTACTGTTTCTGGCCTTTAGGTTTCCAATGCCACCGTAGTGGATCTGGCTGCCATCGCTAACACTCTGGGTGCTGCCTTTGAGGCGGTTTCCAGTTCAGACCATTATTCCGCCGGCTTTCGCGTTATCAAAGACCGGCTGGATTCCGCCAGCTATAATTTTCGGTCTCCTAATTCGGAGTTTTATAATGAACCTTTCACAATGAGGGAGCTGGAGCACGCTCCTCATTGCTCTAGGCACTCCGCTCCTGGGCCGGACGGCATTCATGTCCTGATGTTAAAGAACCTTTCAGCCGACAGTAAAGTCTTTCTCTTACAGGTCTATAATCGTATTTTGCAAGACGGCCTTTTTCCTTCCGTTTGGCGCGAAGCCACCATTGTCCCTATACTTAAGCCTGGGAAGGATCGCCACCTACCTTCCAGCTACCGCCCTATCTCCCTCACCAGTTGCATTTGCAAGGTGATGGAGCGCATGATCAACGGGCGGTTGACATGGTGGCTTGAGTCTCAGAAACTTCTAGCGAACGCTCAGTGCGGATTTCGTCGCTATCGCTCTACCGTCGACCATCTGGTGTCCCTGTGGACGCATATTATGAATGGATTTCTGAGAAAGTGTCAAACCGTGGCTGTGTTTTTTGACCTGGAGAAAGCTTATGACACTTGTTGGAGGGGCGGCATTTTACGTACACCTCACGCATGGAATATCCGCGGTCGTCTTCCCATATTTCTTCGGGAGTTTACGACGGACCGCGTCTTTCGTGTACGTGTGGGCTCGGTTTTATCTAGTCGTTTTATTCACGAGAACGGAGTACCGCAGGGCTCTGTACTTAGTGTCACACTTTTTGCAATTGCTATCAACCCCAATGTTGATTGTATTCCGCCTGGCATTTCATCGTCCCTTTTTGTTGACGATTTTGCCATTTATTGCAGTTCACGGCGGACCTGTCTACTCGAACGCCGTCTCCAGAGCTGTATCGACCGTCTCTACGCCTGGAGTAACGCTAACGGCTTTAATTTCTCCGCCGAGAAATCCGTCTGCATCAACTTCTGGCGCCGGAAGGCTTTCCCTCCGCCCTCTCTCCATCTTGGGTCGGAGGTCCTTCCATTTGCAGACGAGGTGAAAATTTTGGGGTTGGTCTTTGACCGGAAGCTGCGCTGGACTGCTCACGTTTCCTTTTTAAAGGCAAAGTGTGACCGTTCTGGTAATATTTTACGTGTTTTAAGTGGCACATCCTGGGGAGCTGATTGGACCGTCCTTCTTCGCCTTTATCGCTCTTTGGTCCGATCCAAGCTTGATTACGGGTGTATTGTTTATTCGTTGGCACGTCCATCTGTGTTACGTCGATTGAATGCCATTCACCATCGTGGCATAAGAGTCGCTACAGGGGCCTTTCCAACTAGCCCTCTACCCAGTCTGTACGCAGAAGCTGCAGAGCCTCCGCTGTCCTTCCGGCGTGAGATGCTTTTGTGCAGCTATGCTTGTCGGCTCTCAAGCTTGCATAACCACCCGTCCTTCGAGTTATTTTACGAGGATTCGCTTGATCGACAAAATTTAGTTAGCTCCTCTGCATTACTACCCCCAGGGGTTTAATTTCGTCAACTTCTTCGGCTTTTGGACGTTACGCCAGCGCCGGCCTTTCCAAGGGGGAAACGCGTTTTCCTCCATGGTTGCGCGTTGAGGCCCTCTGTCACCTTGGGTTATCGTCGATGCCTTAGAATGAGACCCCTTCTTCAGTCTTAAGATCAGCGTTTTTAGAACTTCAGTTGCAATTGAGGGACTTTCATTTTATTTTTACTGATGGATCTAAGACTGATGCTGGAGTAGGATGTGCCTTTTTGTGGTGGAAATAGTTTTACTTTTCGTTTACCGGGGCAATGTTCGATTTTTACCGCCGAACTTTTTAGCATTTATCAGTCTCCTTTATACATTCAGCGGCACGACTTACGGCACCGTTTTATTTGTTCAGACTCCCTGAGTGCTCTTGAAAGTATTAGCTCGCTGTACAGTTACCACCCGCTCGTACAGCGCATTCATGACCTGCTCCACTCGCTTGGTGTCTCTGGCATCAGCGTTTCCTTCATGTGGAATCCAGGTCATGTGGGCATCTCAGGTAATGAGTCTGCCGATGCCACTGCGATGTCAGCGATTTTATTACCCAGATATTTTATCTCTGTTGTTCCCTCCACAGATTTGTATGTTCTTTTGCGTAACCGCATCCTCCTGCTTTGGAGGGATGAGTGGACGGCCCTCCGAGGGAACAAGTTACGGGAGGGTAAGCTTCTCCCGTTAATCTGGGGTACCTCTTCTCGTTCTTGTCGTCGGGAAGAGGTAATTTTAGCTCGGTTACGAATCGGACATTGTCTTTTTAGCCATGGATGCTTGTTCAGTGGTGACCTCGCACCACTCTGTGAGCAGTGTGATGCACCCTTAACGGTGCGCCATATTTTAGCAGAGTGTGAAGTTTTAGCTCCGTTGCGCGTTCGTTTTGGTCTGCCTGTTGGTCTAGCCAACGTTTTGGCAGACGACGCGCGTACTGTAGAGTGTCTTTTACGTTTTATCGATGACATTGGATTTACCAGACGCATTTGATGCGCTGAGCGTCTTTTGACTGTGTAATTTTATCTTGTCTTTTTAATGGGGCATCTCCTCCCCAGTGGACATCTGGCGCTCGTGTCCCTGACATTCTACAGTTCTTGACACGTTGTTTTACTCTTTTATGGACCATGGTTTTAGTGTGCTCGTTTTTGGTATTTGGTGTTTTGTTTTTTACCTTTTGGACATCGTGGGTTTGTGTCCCGTTTTTAATTATGCGGTTTTTTATCGGACTTTTATTTTTGGACAGTACATTTTATACTTTGTAAGGGCGCTGACGACCTTAGCTGTTTAGCGCCCTTAAACCGCATCTTATCATCGTCATCATTTCCTGGTGGGCGAACACTACCCCCTTATTCAGCTTAGTCAGCATCGATTCATTTGGTAACGTGAAAGGATCTCCTGCACATACAAAACCTGTAACCAAAAGGTTTACTTAATTTTGAATATTCTGTTATGCTTCGCCTTCGTCATCCACTCTCTCACTTTCCTCTGTTAGTCCCTCATTTCTAGATCTAAGATTCCACGGAATCTCTGGCATCCTATTTCACGTAATTTCTCTATCTCTTCTCTTATCCTTCCATGTCGGATCTATAAAATTATCGTCCCCTATTCTCGTATCATCAAAACCTACCGCTCCCTCATCGTCACTGTCATCTGTGCGTTGTACTGTTTCTTCTACAACAAATCCTCTATTTGCTGGCGGTATGTAATTTTCAGTATCATCACTATCGTCTATTTCTGACATCTGTCTTGTTTTATGAGCTGTCTTTAATCTATTCGCATGTATAGCCCTAGTCTGGTTTCTTCCTACTTTTAATTTATAAGTTAAAGGAGAACATTTTTCTATTATCTCCGAAGTTCCACTATATTTCGGCGCTAATTTCTTACATTTATTTTTTCCCAAATATGGATTATCTAAATATACATAATCTCCTACGTTATATTCAATTACCTTAGCCTTTTTGTCATAATTCTCTTTTTGCTTTTCTTTCCCTTTTTATAATATTATTCTGGACTGCTGTATAAGCTTCTCTTAAGCGTTGTTTCAAAATTTCTACATGCTGTTTTGCGGTATTTAAATTCTCAATACCCGTTCTCGGCTGTAATTCTAACTCTGACGGTAATTTGATTTCTCTTCCATGATATAAATAAAATGGACTATATCTTGTCACCGTATGCGGTGCTGATCTATAAGCCATTAATACAAATGGAACCATCCTATCCCATTCTTCTCCATACTGCGAAATCATCATTGCTAATGAATCATTTAAATATCTATGAAATCTTTCAATGACCGAATTTGATTGCGGATGCATTGGACTACTATTAGCCGTATCTATTCCGAAAAATGTACATACTTCTTCGAATAAAGCTGATTGAAAATTAGTCCCTTGATCGGATAAAATTTTCTGTGGAATACCGTGTCTACATAATACTTCTGTTACTAATGCTCTGGCTACTGTTCCAGCTGTCTGATCTGGTATCGGAATATCTTCTGGGTATTTACTAAAATGATCTATGACTGTCAACATATATTTATTTCCTGCGATCGTAACTTGAAGTGGTCCCGTTATATCTATCGAAATTAACTGAAAAGGTTTGGTTGCTGTTTCTGAAATACCTAATGGTGCATTCGGTCTCCTAATTATCTTTCTTTGTCCACATGTTTCACACAACCTAATGTAATCTTTTACATCTTCTCTTATTGTCGGCCAAAAATATCGCGCCTCTATCAAGTCTTTAGTGCGTTTTTCTCCTTGATGAGCGCTAAATTTCGTATCATGATGCAATTTCAAAACTCTTGATACTAGTTCACATGGAATGATTAGTCTATCACCCCCATTAGTTTTCCTGTAAAGTAATCCATCTTTATCTAAGAAAACAATATTATTTCTTTTTGGCCTCATATCTTCTACTAACTGCTTACAATACAAATCATTTTTCTGCGCTTTAAGAATTATTTCTCTAGTCATTCTTACATCTGATGATTCTGCTTTATTTTCAGTATTTGTTTCTCCTTCTGGTAAAAGACATCGTAATCTAGAAAGCATGTCTGGCATGACATGTTGTTTACCTGGTTTGTGACTGTCTTCAAAATCATATTCACTCAAAGTTAAAACCCAACGCGTTAATCTAGCGCTTAAATGAGCATTCTTTGTTATTAACAACCAAGTTAATGCTTTGTGGTCTGTATATACTATAAAATGATTTCCAATTAAGTATATCCTAAATTTCTTTACTCCAAATACTACGCTCAAAAGTTCTTTTTCCGTAGTTGTATAATTCAGTTCTGGTGACGTCAAAATCTACTAGCATAACCAATTGGTCTTTTACAGGTGTCTTGCTCTTGAGCTAAAACAACCCCTATTCCATACATACTAGCGTCACAAGATAAAATAAATGGTTTCGAAAAATCTGGGTGAGCCAATACTACTTCAGATGTCAAGGCATTTATCAATATTTGAAAAGCATTCTCTTGCTCTTTTTGCCACACGAATGTTTGACTTTTCTTTAATAATTGTGTCAATGGTTTACTCTTATCGGCGAAATGTTCAATAAATGATCTATAATAGCCTACGGCACCTAAGAATGATCTCACCTGTTTCACCGTTGTTGGTCTTTCAAACTTTTTAATGGCTTCTACTTTAGCTGGGTCTGGTTTTATACCTTCTACGCTAACTACATGTCCTATATACACTATTTCTTAATGAGCAGAATGACATTTAGGGAGTCCTGGCTTCAATCCTGCTTTCATAAGTCTGTTAAATACCTGATCTTGTCTTATCTGCATGCTCATCTATCGTCCTAGAAAATATCAGTATGTGATCCATATATACTAAACATATCAGACCTCTGAGTCCTCCCATAATTAAATCAATCGCTTTTGACCACGTCATTGGTGCGGATACCAGCCCGTATGGTAACCTATTATACTGGTAACTTCCTTCGGTACAAATGAAACTTGTTTTGGGTTTGTCTTCTTCCTTTACTTTAATCGCATGGTATGCTGAATCTATATCTATGATTGAAAAATAAGCATTCCCGCTCAACATTGACAAATTTTCTTTAATATCTGGAATCGGCCACGATGGTACTCTCGTCACAGCATTTAATTTCCTATAGTCTATACACAATCTATACTTAACCTCACCATTTAGAGCTTTCTTAGGTACAAATAAACAAGAACTAGCCCATTCAGATTTTGTATTTTCTATGATTTTCTTATCTAACATCTCTTTTATTTGTTTTCTTAATTCATCTTTTAATGCAAATGGTACTCTATAGGGATTTTGTCTAATTGGAAGTGCATCTCCCGTATCTATAGAATGTTCCACCACATCTGTATATGGTAATTCACCTGTTACCGTATCCATAAATAACATTGTGTGATGACGTACAACTGTCTATCACTAATTTTTCATGACCCTCTAAGTGCGATACTTTTTCTCCAACCAATACTACTATTTCATTATATTTCTCTCGTCTATCTGGGGTATCATAATCAACATACGTTTCTTTACACCATTTTTCTCTTGCTATTTGTCTCGTTAGGTTTATTCTGCTCACCGGGTAAGGTATCGTTTCCTTCTCCTCACATATGACACATTTTAAACTAATTCATCGTCCTGCTCTAACAGACATTTCTCTCTCACTGTACTTATTCATCCAACTATGGTGCTGATATATTCCTGGTATACCGTCTTTATGGTGCTTCTGGGGTCTTACGCAACTTAACTCAACCTTCTTCCCTCTTACATAGTTACCACTTGTCACAGCGCAAGAATGCTGACAACTGTCATTCCGAATATGATCAGATTGTCTACTAACATTACTTACGACTTCGGGCAACGGATCATGACTCTCACTAAACATCGGTCCACACACAGGATCGTTTTTACTTTCTAATTCCTCCCTATCATTGGTCCGTACACAGGCCTGCAATTAATTGCCCATGGGGAAACGAGCTGCCGCCCTTTTCGATCTTCCAACCGTCCCCTTTCTATACCTCCTCCAGGTATAGGAATTCTGCTCCACGAACCTGTTTCTAAGCAAGGTCCCTTCCATCCGCCGAAATTACTTGCACCCCTAGTTTCCTGCCCCTCTAAGGCTCGCACGAATGGGAATTCACTGGCCACTGTCATATGTCTATCATCTACCTCTGCTCCTAAATTCATCCCCTGAACTCTCTGTCATTTCCCTTATATTTACCTCATTCTGTGGATTTTCATTTACTCGCTGAACTTCTGCAGCATTTGCATATGCCGAAACGCAAATATGTCTACAAGGGTTACTAACATTACATTTTCCTTATCTACCATGGTAAATTTATAAGTCTTTCCCTTCATTTCATTACTATATTCTGAAGCTTCTCCTATTTTAGTTCCTTTCTTTAACACAACTGGATTAATGTTTAAATTCAATATTCTCATTAGGCCATACTTAGCATCCCTATCATATTTCTCATGCCCTTGTCTAAGCCAATTAGGTAATCTATTTATTTCTTCTTCACTTTTATTTACATTCTTTTCTCGTTTCTCATCCACATGAACATTTGTTCCGACATTTTTATTCCCTGGAGCCTCCTCATTAATATCACGATAACTCAGCACTCTCGTTATCCCTTTGGCCATATACACTTTATTCTCCAGCATTTCAACTGGTTCTACATATACTTCTACGGGAAGAGGTTTTCTTTTTATACTCCTTATGTGAGCAAGTGTAACATTTTCACTACAAGGCTTTAGAATCCTATTTTCTGCTATTACTACATCCCAAGTTATTTCTTTAGCGTCCTGTTCCTGAGTACCTGCTGCTAACATGAATATCCGCTCGGTAAGTTTTGGGTTAGCTACTCCCTTACTTTGCCTAACAGTATTCACTCCCGATACTTCAATTTGTGAGATGGTAACTAGTGGTACGCTTTCTCCTCCTAAATGTAGTAGTTCATCACAGAGATTCACTTGAGCCTTTAGTTTTCGCAGGATATCCAAACCTAATATCCCTGTACAGCTGATTTCTATGGGTGCTATATAAAACTTATGTTTTATCACTGTGTTACCTATTGTAACATCTACTGTCATTTCACCTACTATTTGTAACTGAGCTCCTGTAACTCCTACTGGGCGTAATTTCGTTTGCATTACTGGATCATTGAATTTTATTACCCCTAACTTTATCACTGAGACATTCGCCCCTGTATCAATTATCATATGGTAAAGTACCTCATGTATCACTACTTGTACATATAATTCCTCTGAAGTGCCTGCTCCTGCGGGTCCTGAAGGTGATACTGCGCCATATCCCCGCTCCTTGGCACAGTTTTGTAGTTTTCCTGATTTGAGTCTTTCTACTTACAATCTCTCATCATATGCCCTGGCATATTACACGTGTAGGATCTCCTATCTAGTTTTGTCTGCCTGTTTGCGTTTGATGACTGCCATGTCGGTTTATTTAAATTCTTTGGTTTCCACTTTTCAGAATTTGGTGATTTAAACGCTCTAGGTTCCTCCCTTACTAATTCCCCTCAGGGGCTCACCTTATGTGAGTACGGGTGTTGGCTTACCCGGGGGTTCCCGAGCCACTCATCGTCATATTCATCCCTTCATCCCCGTCCGGTCGAGGTGGGTTCGTTCTCGTGACCGGGGGACTCAAGGTAGGCTCTCGTGCGTTATTTGCATTACATTCATACCGCACCTCGCCATCGTTTCTTTCTTCCCTTTTCAATTTCCGGCCATTTCGCACCACGACATTCGCACATCTCTTTTTCTTCCTCGCCGGTCTACCTTGCGTGCGAAACGCCCACACAGTTTTATTTCTTTTATCTTTTCTTTTAATCCTCCGTGGACACAGCCTGACGGATACCCGCGCACTGGGTGCGCAGCTGGGTCAGTGGGTAATGGCGTCATCCCCACCACCCGGGGTCGTCATGTAGGGTTTGTGTTCGTATCCGCTGTTCAACTGCAGTCCCGCGGGCGGGCATTGCATGAGCTGCTGACTTCTGACAGCGATTGGCTTCCTCTGTCTATGTTCTGGGAGGTGTGACCCTGGGGGGAGATAGGTATAGATAGGCCACTCACCCAAGCCGGGGTAACGCCCGGGAAGTCAGCGCCCGTGGTCGGAGACGGTTGCAATGGTGGAGGATTTTTTTTCGCTATGGAGCACCCTTTCTCCATTATAAACAACAAGCGCCGAAACGTTTTGGTAACAGAAGTAGCACCGCCAACAGCTGGTTGTTACTCAGTGATTACCCGTACAGAGGAAGGAGAATCATTCGAGAAGGTGAACCCTTTTATCATCCAGAAGGGCATTGACTCAATTGCTGGTCCGGTTCTTTCCTGCACTCGGCTTCGCAATGGCTCGTTGCTAGTGCAAAGCAAGTCCGAGGCACAAAGTAAGTCCTTGTTGAGCGCCACGCTTCTCCATGGTTATCCTGTCCATGTTGAGAAGCACCGCACCTTGGGTTCTTGTTGAGGCGTTGTCACCACGCATAGCCTTGATGGCATATAGGACGAGGACCTGGTCGAATATCTTGCAGACCAGAAGGTGACAGCGGTTCATCGAGTGCAGGCCAAACGCGAAGGCGTATTGGTACCCACTCGTACCCTGTTTCTAACATTTGATGGCGTCGATGTGCCCACGAGCATCTCCGCAGGGTACGAACGGATTTCTGTGAGGCCTTATATTCCTAGACCTCTGCGTTGTTTTAAATGCCAACGTTTTGGGCATACGCAAGTCTCATGTAAGAGTGCCGTTAACATCTGTGCAACATGTAGCCAGCCCTCACACGAAGGTTCCTGTTCAACAGCCCCCGTCTGCGTTAATTGCAAAGGGTCACATTCTGCTTCATTTGGCGACTGTCCGCGGTATTTGGACGAGAAGGCGATCCGGGAGATCCGGGTAAAGGAGAAACTCTCCTTCGCCGAAGCCCGGAGGTGTTACCATGCGCGCCAACCTTCGCTCCTGCGATCGGGAACATTCAGTTCTATTGTTGCCTCGCCCATACCCCGGAAGGATGCTGGGACTCAAACTTGGACCATGACTGCATTAACCACCACTACCATCCGGCCGTCCAAGTCTGCTGCTGTTACCAAGCCCTATAAACCTGGTCCAAAGTCTATGAAGTCACAAGCCACTGACAAAAAGCCGAAGCAGAAACTTCGAAGAGAAGACTTTTTAAAAGACCCTCCGCGTATTCACAGCAAGCATAATTCACCTTCTCCTCCTCGGAGGTCGCAGTCCCAGGAAGCTCCTGGGACAAGCCGCGCTCAGCGGCACCCCTACCCATCGCCACCCAGAACCGATTCACGGCGCATGAATCGGTTTCTAGCTCTGAGCGCGTGGGCCCTCCCTTCGAGGAGGCTATGGAGTCTGACGAACTCCATACCAAAAGCCCGAGCCCAAAGGTTAAACAAAAGGTAATTTTAAGCCGCCCTTCTAAGTAGACAGTTTATCCCTTTTTCTTCATGGTTATCGTAACCTGGAATGTACGTGGTGTACGATCGAATAGGGCGGAACTGAAACTTTTATTGCGTTCCCATTCGCCTATGGTCGTGTGTTTGTAGGAGACTAAGCTTCGCCCTCATGATCCTTTTGATCTCCGAGGATATACTCCGGTTCGCTACGACCTTGAACCAGAGGAGGGTACTCCTGCTCATGGAGGTGTCATGTTGTTAGTGCGTAACGACGTTCATTTTCAACGTCTCAATCTTACGTCCGACTTGCAAGCTGTTGCCATTAGACTGCAGTTACCCAGTTTTTCTTTTCTATTTGCTCTGTATATTCACCTCCATCGTCTCCTCTCGCTAACGCGGACCTTCGAGATCTCTTGTCCGCTCTCCCAGCACCATTTCTCCTGTTGGGAGATTTTAATGCCCATCACCCCCTGTGGGGTTCGCCAAGGGCTTGTGCGAGGGAACTCTTCTTTCCGACATTTTTGATCACGTCAATCTCTCAATACTCAATACCGGCGAGCCTACGTTTCTTTCTGATTCTTCCGGTACATTTTCTCACTTGGACCTTGCCGTTTGCTCACTCCAGCTTGCTATTCGTCTGCAGTGGAGCGTCGTCGCTGACACCTACTCCAGCGACCATTACCCCTGCATCGTTTCTCTTCTGTCACACCACGTACAGCATTCGAGAGTACCACCTGGATATTCACAAAAGCCAACTGGAGCTTGTATTCCAGCCTCGTGCGTTTTGACGAATAGCCCTTCACCAACATTAACCAACTAGTGCAGCACCTTACGTCTACGATTTTCTCTGCCGCCGAACGGGCAATTCCCCGTTCATCCTCTCACCCTCGGCGGATTCCTGTTCCTTGGTGGAACGAGGAGTGTCGGGTTGCCGTTCGTGCCCGTAGAACTGCACTTAGGGTGTTTCGGCGTCACCCTACACTTGATAATTTGGTGACTTTTAAACAATCGCGCGCCAGGGTTCGTCGCATTATTCAGGATAGCAAGAAGGCGTCGTGGACTCGTTTTGTCGAGTCTTTTAATCGCTTTACGCCTTCATCTTTTGTTTGGGATAAACTTCGTCGCTTCTCAGGTAAAGTGTCGCATTCTACTGTTCCTGGCCTTTAGGTTTCCAATGCCACCATAGTGGATCTGGCTGCCATCGCTAACACTCTGGGTGCTGCCTTTGAGGCGGTTTCCAGTTCAGACCATTATTCCGCCGGCGTTCGCCCTATCAAAGACCGGCTGGATTACGCCAGCTATAATTTTCGGTCTCCTAATTCCGAGTTTTATAATGAACTTTTCACAATGAGTGAGCTGGAGCACGCTCCTCATTGCTCTAGGCACTCCGCTCCTGGGCCGGACGGCATTCATGTCCTGATGTTAAAGAACCTTTCAGCCGACAGTAAAGTCTTTCTCTTACAGGTCTATAACCGTATTTGGCAAGACGGCCTTTTTCCTTCCGTTTGGCGCGAAGCCACCATTGTCCCTATACTTAAGCCTGGGTAGGATCGCCACCTACCTTCCAGCTACCGCCCTATCTCCCTCACCAGTTGCATTTGCAAGGTGATGGAGCGCATGATCAACGGGCGGTTGACATGGTGGCTTGAGTCTCAGAAACTTCTAGCGAACGCTCAGTGCGGATTTCGTCGCTATCGCTCTACCGTCGACCATCTGGTGTCCCTGTGGACGCATATTATGAATGGATTTCTGAGAAAGTGTCAAACCGTGGCTGTGTTTTTTGACCTGGAGAAAGCTTATGACACTTGTTGGAGGGGCGGCATTTTACGTACACCTCACGCATGGAATATCCGCGGTCGTCTTCCCATATTTCTTCGGGAGTTTACGACGGACCGCGTCTTTCGTGTACGTGTGGGCTCGGTTTTATCTAGTCGTTTTATTCAAGAGAACGGAGTACCGCAGGGCTCTGTACTTAGTGTCACACTTTTTGCAATTGCTATCAACCCCAATGTTGATTGTATTCCGCCTGGCATTTCATCGTCCCTTTTTGTTGACGATTTTGCCATTTATTGCAGTTCACGGCGGACCTGTTTACTCGAACGCCGTCTCCAGAGCTGTATCGACCGTCTCTACACCTGGAGTAACGCTAACGGCTTTAATTTCTCCGCCGAGAAATCCGTCTGTATCAACTTCTGAAGCCGGAAGGCTTTCCCTCCGCCCTCTCTCCATTTTGGGTCGGAGGTCCGTCCATTTGCAGACGAGGTGAAATTTTTGGGTTTGGTCTTTGACCGGAAGCTGAATTGAACTTCTTACATTTCCTTTTTAAAAGCAAAGTGTGACCGTTCTCTTAATATTTTACGTGTTCTAAGTGGCACATCCTGGGGAGCTGATCGGACCGTCCTTCTTCGCCTTTATCGCTCTTTGGTCCGATCCAAGCTTGATTACGGGTGTATTGTTTATTCGTCGGCACGTCCATCTTTGTTACGTCGATTGAATGCCATACACCATCGTGGCATAAGAGTCGCTACAGGGGCCAGTCCAACTAGCCCTGTACCCAGTCTGTACGGAGAAGCTGCAGAGCCTCCGCTGTCCATCCGGCATGAGATGCTTTTGTGCAGCTATGCTTGTCGACTCTCAAGCTTGCCTAACCACCCGCCCTTCGAGTTATTTTACGAGGATTCGCTTGATCGACAATATTTAGTTAGCTCCTCTGCATTACTACCTCCAGGGGTTCGATTTCGACAACTCCTTCGGCATTTGGACGTTGCGCCAGCGCCGGCCGTTCCCAGGGGGGAAACGCTTTTTCCTCCATGGCTGCGCGCTGAGGCCCACTATCACCTTGGGCTAACGTCGATGCCGAAGACTGAGACACCTTCTTCAGTTCTTAGATCAGCTTATTTAGAACTTCAGGCGCAGTTCGGAGATTTTCGTTTTATATATACTGGTGGGTCTAAGACTGATGTTGGAGTAGGGTGTGCCTTTGTTGATGGTAATTGTAGTTTTACCTTTCGTTTACCGGAGCAATATTCGATTTTACCGCCGAACGTTTTAGTATTTATCAGGTTCTTTTATACATCCAGAGGCGTAATTTGCAGCACTATGTTCTTTGCGCAGACACCCTGAGTGCCCTTCAGAGTATTAACGCGCTGCACAATTACCACCCACTCGTACAGCGCATACATGACCTGGTCCACTTGCTTGGTGTCTCTGGCATCCGCGTCTCCTTCATGTGGATTCCAGGTCATGTTGGCATCTCAGGGAACGAGTCTGCCGACGCCGCTGCCAAATCGGCGATTTTATCACCCAGAAGTTTTACCTCTGTTGTTCCCTCGTCAGATTTGTTTATTGTTTTACGTCGCCGCATACTCTCGCTTTGGAGCGATGAGTGGACGGCCCTCCAGGGGAACAAGTTGCGAGAGGTTAAACCCCTCCCGTTAGTCTGGGCTACCTCTTCCCGTGCTTCTCGTCGGGAAGAGGTAATTTTAATACGCCTTCGTATCGGACATTGCTTTTTTAGTCATAGGTATTTGCTCAGTGATGACCCCGCACCACTCTGTGGGCAGTGTGATGCGCCCTTAACTGTTCGTCACATTTTAGCAGAGTGTCAAGTTTTAGCTTCGTTGCGAGTTCGTGTTGGTCTGCCTGTTGGCCTAGCCAACGTTTTGGCAGACGACGCGCATGCTGTAGAATGTCTTTTACGTTTTATCACTGACATTGGTTTTAGCCGCCGCATTTGATGCGCTGAGCGCCTTTTAGCTGTTTGCTTTTAGATTATCTTTTAATGGGGGCACTCCTCCCCAGTGGACATCTGGCGCTCGTGTCCCTCGCATTCTACAGCTCTTGACACGTTGTTTTATTCTCTTGTGGACCATGATTTTAGTGTGTAGCTCTTAGTATTTGGTCTGTTGTGTTTTTTTAGTGTTTTGACCAAGCGGTTTGTGTGTGGTTTTTTAACTTTTTGACTTTTACATTTTATATTTTACACATAGTAAGGGCGCTGATAACCTCAGCAGTTGAGCGCCCTTAAGCCTCATCTCATCATCATCATCATCATCATCATCATTGAAACGTTTTACTCTTACTGCCTATGCTTTTAGTGCGTTGGTTTTTTTCGGATTGGTGTATTGATTGTTTTTAGCTTTTTGGACATCGCGGGTTTGTGTCCCGTTTTTTAATTATGCGGTTCTTTTACCCGTCTTTTATATTTTTGGCTTTATATTTTATACATTGTAAGGGCGCTGATGACCTTAGCAGTTTAGCGCCCTTAAACCGCATCTCATCATCATCCCTTACTAATTTATTTCTATTATTATACTCTCTATTAACTCGTTTCACTCTACAGTTTGCTATTACGTGTCCCACTTTATGACATCGAAAACATGCTTTTGTTACTGTAAAAATTTTCCTTTCCGCCCCATTTGGTTTAATCTGAATATTGCTACCACCCCTTTGTTTCTCTGCATTTTCTACGGTAGTAGCCATGCGAATGGCTGCAGTTAAAGTTTCTGGCATCTGGAACCTAACCTGCTGTCCGATCACACCCTTAAGTCCATGAATGAACGCGGCAAAAGTCGACGTTCTGCTTCTTCGTTAATTTGCTGAGCTGTAGGGTTTTTTACCTGCTTAACTGTTTTCTGACATAATTGCCTGCACCTATCTGCAAACACTTCTACACTTTCATCTGATTTTTGCGTAGCATCCTGAAGAGCTGTATAATGATATTGCGCTGGTAACTTTTCTGTAAATCTATCAATAAAAACCATTCTTAAAGGCTTTCCATGTAATTTCACTTACCTGCAATTCTGCCTTTCCTTTGAAAAATTGTAGAGCTATACCACCCAATTTTGCTCTAGCTATGTTCACTTGATCTTTTTCTGTCCAATTTCCTACAACTGCTAAATGCTCTATATTTGCAAAGAAATCTTTAACTGGCTTACTTTGTTTCGGATCCCCTGTGAATTCACGTATATTATTAGCAAGGCTAACATCTTTGTTTCTGAGTAGAGACATTTGACCAACTTGTCCTCTAATTCTTTTGCTTTTAACTCAGTCGCCTTGGCTATCTACAGTCTTCTATCTTTTGCTACATTGATAAGCAGATATACAAAACAAGACGTAGCTACTATAGCTGCTACTATAACAATATAACAACCGTAGTCTCTCACTATTCTATCTATTTTCTTAACCCACATCACTAATTATCATAATGATACATAAAAAAGTTAAAAAAAAATCTAACAGAGTGGATGCGAAGTCGCTAGCACCTCATAACACTAAACTACTATGTTCAATATTTCACAACACTACACATGCTCTAACAATGATTTATATCATCCTTTCACAGAACCAAAATCAAACTTCTTAAATTTTTACTCACTGAAAAGAAAACACATTTAAACCACAACATGAATCCGTGCGTTCGTTAGATACGCAACTAATACAAATATGATTCTAAAATTTCTTTAAGTTTTATTTTATCCCACCGGGATTGTTTTTGATCCCACCGCTACCACCAATATAATGCCCACTCTTTTAGAGCGCTAACGTACTCTTCGTTCAGAGGGAATGTGGTAGTTTTCTACTTCAGGAGTGATTAAGGTTTAACATGAAATAACACAAGAGAGTAACTGGAATATGTAAATATATGTATTTATATAAGTATAGTGGTATATATAATGTTTAACAATGCCAGTTCGTCATCAATCCATCCTTTACTATTTATTACTTATTTCAGCAATAAGCAATGATAATTCATAATGGTTCATGACTTTGGTATCCCCTTACGTAGCGTTGCGTAACCTCTTTCTAATTCCTTTAATATATATGTATATATCACACAATAAAGAATTGTTACAAATTATCATTTGTTCCCCTCTCCTGTTTAAAACATTACGTCAGTTTAAAAGTGATATATTATAAGATTAACATTCATACGACTCAACTCACTCTCTTTGGTAGTTCTTAGTAATTTTTATTAATGCAAAAAGTTATTACAGTTTTTCTCAACGATATAAATGATTCTTGAAGATTTTAAAGCTTTTCAATATATAGACATTTTCCCCAACTCTCTGGCAGTATCTTAGGCCAATTACTTGTACTCACACATTACAGTTGAAAGAAGGACAACGCCCTTCATTGTCGCAAGTAGCACAGGTTCTCCTAGCAACACAATGCAAACACATTCTGCCCCGTGCTAGTCAAAACGGCCCTTTTATAAGACTGTCCAAATCACGCGCTTGTTACTCATGCCTTTGCAAGAAATAGTTGCTAACTCTGGGTGACGCACATCCTTGCATATTGCTGCATCAGCTCTTGCAAGAGGATCGAGCTGGTTATCTGGACCGCATCCTGTTACAAAGCTGAGTTCTTGCATGAAATGAAGCGATCTTTCGTTGTACAATTTAACATGTATAAAATGCTAAACATTCAAAGATACTTTTATGTTGTAATTTTATGAACTTAATAAAGCAAAATTAATCCCTAATTATCTGCCAATCTACCAGAGATTTCGATGGTCACTATACTGCATAATAAGTGTAATCTAGCACACAAAACTGCGGATTGTACTCCAGTTTTCGTGAATAATGTTGGTGGATATCACTCACATTTTATCATTAATCACCTGGTTTGCACAAGCGAGCTTGCGGATGTAATTCCGAATTCAGGAGAAAACTAAATCTCGTTCAAGGACATTAAGCTCACTTTTTTACGCCTATCGGTTATTGAGTACAAGTTTTGGTAAGTTAGTAGTAAATCTAATATCATATCCTGAAACACAGAAGTACTTTTGGAGAACAGACGTTGAGTTTGATGACTGGTAGGAAGGTTATCGTATGATTACGCTACTTCCCGGGATATTTTGAATTAGAAACAATTACGTTTAAAGGAGGCATTCTACAGCCGATTAAACGAAGAAGGAATTAATAATCAAGACTTTGAACATGCTATAAATGTATAGGAACTCTAATCTGAGAACTTCAGATGTATTTCTCCTCACCTGTCTTTTTTAAATATTCCGGGGTAAAATACTGCGAACTCATATCAGTTGATTCAGCGCAGGATTCCACATCCCCTGAACATAGATAGAATGCCTAGCTGATATAAGAGGAATTGTTTATTTCGTGTAAAAGTTACAGAATAGCATAGATGGTACCACTATTTATAAGACAAAGGTCACTTGAAAGAAGATATTTATTTACTGATAGCTGTAAGTATTGATTATTGTTTTGCTGCAAATTTATAAGCGATATTATATTAATTTTTTTAATTTGATAAGAACTATAAAATGTTTCGCGTGCCAAACCTTTATTTTGCCACTTAATGCTATGAAATGTTTCGCGTGAAAAAAAAGCCTTTATTTATTTTGCCACTTAATGCATACCTTGCGTTTTAATAAATATGAAATTCTTACTTTTTAAAACTAAGAATCGTATTACGTCACTTCCGATAGTGGTAGATACGTTACGTCACAGTACCCCTACGCGGCCCTTCATTTTGGATGCGACACGCGGCTCGCCCATATCTGACCTACGATTTACCTTTCCCACCAGAGTGCTTGAAGTTTAATTAGTGGTATTGAAATAAGTCAATTCCTCATCCTTGGTCCTGAAAGAAATACTCTTATGTTGTTCATTACAAGGCCTTGAAACAATCTCTTAGAAATGAACAACAGCTAACAAAAGTTCTTTGAACACTACAATTTCGTCAGTCATTCTGGTTGAAAGCTTAGATTAAATTTAACAATTTCTGAAAACATGCTAAAATAGTTTTGAGGAGGATTTATTTAAGCTATTTCAGAATGCAATGTTTGGAAAACAATGGTATATAGGGAATCATATAGACATACATACTGTGACAGATACGGTTCACCGAAGGAACCGTAAATGTGCATAACTGCAGTGGAAATGTCATGTTCTAGCACAAGCAGTGACATAAGCGATATGTATATTCTAGCACAAACCCAGGAAGGAGTATCTTTTAGGGTAAAAGCAACAAGTAACCTACGTTCTAGCACAAGGCGTAACGTGATCTATTTTGGTTGAAGGGGGTATCTACTATTAGTTTCAAATGGGAAGAGTTCTGAGCTACAGCGAATGAGGTGCATTTGGGTGCACAGCGTTGCCACCTCGTTACCCCCACTCTTTTCATATTTCCCTCTCACTCTCACATCTGCCTGTCGCTAGAATGGTCGACGTAAAGCAACCCAAACTGAATTATCTAAACTTTTATAATTCTCCTGGTGTTTAAATTCATAATTGGGAATATACTCGCATGCTACGTACGTATTTTTTAAGTGTTATATAATTATAGGTTATGAATTACCTGTGCTTTTAATCCAATGGAACTGCCAGTGGCTCATCCGTATCACTGTCATCAGTTACGTGAAGAGGCAATTCGTCACTGACACTGTCTTCATCGTCTGAGTCTTGCAAATTTATGATGATAGGTTCCAAAATATCGTCACGGCCTATTTCTTTCCAAAAGTCGTCGTCTTGTAGTTTTTCTGCATGTCTCACGCAGGCTTCCCAGTCTTGTTGAGTTACCTTGTCAATTTCTTCGTGAATAAGACGTTCAACGTCAGTCAGTTTAAAAGTGTTATTTCTGTTTGCAACCCCTCGTTTTATTTGAGCCCATACTAACTCAATTGGATTATACTGGCAGTGATAAGGGGGGAGGCGGATTACCTCGTGTCCCATTTCCATTGCAAGTTGATCCAGCTGATACACTTTTCCCTGGTTTTTAAATGGAAGTACTCGTTGCAGTAACTCATTTTTAGTTTCTGTTGCCGAAACTTCATCCCCCTTTTTTTGCAACCATTCAACAATTTGGTTCTTTCTACTGGCAGTATTCGGTACTTTGTTTTCAATAACCGAATGATATGGTGCATTATCCATCATAATTATGCTTCCCTCTTCTAAATAATTTAGGAATCTGTTCAAAAACCATTCTTTAAACGTATCAGCTGTCATCTCTTCGTGATAATCTGAGGTGGTTTTGGACAGAAAAATCCATTTGCTTTCAGGTACAAATCCTGTCTTAGCGGACCCTACATGACAAATGATAAGTCGACTGCCTTTTCCAACAGGTACCTTCAGGCCACCCTTTTTTGAGGAATCTTGCCAGATTGAATTTTGAGTGTGGTTTTTATTTACCCATGTCTCATCTAAGTAAAATATAGGTCTCGTATCGCAAGAATTTCGAATTTCGTGCATTTTGCGTAAGAATTTTATTCTTGCCGCAACAATGTCACTCCTCTCTATTAAAAATTGTCGCCCATCATTTGTCTTTCTGTACCTGAACCCTAATCCTCTCAAAATTCTATAAGTAGATGAATTTGAACCAGTGTATGATATTTTAGTTCTAAGGGCACACTTATTTTCTGTATTGTTGGGAATTCACCTTGGTCATAAAACTCGAACACAGTTCTGCGTACAACGTCCTTGTCAAAGTCAGTTAAATTTGTAATCCTCTTCGGAGGTCCAATGTGCTTTCTGGGCGATACAAACACTGGAGTATCACTGGGAACAGATTTTCTTGCCTCTCCGCAAATGCGAGACACACTTGCTTTACCGACACCACATTCTTTAGCAGTAAGCTGTTGAGGATTTTTGAAATCAAGTTGATTTCTGTGTTCCTCATTGTTACATTTTTTAAAAAACGAGTAGACCCTAAATATAATACTTCGAGCCTGACTTCGCAATACCTGCCTCTTTGACTCGCCACTAAATTCACCACAATAAACCATTGCACTATTTTACTCTTGCTGCTTGCTCTCTGAACAACAACTGAATACTGATATTAACTGTGTAGGGTAAATAAACTCCAACCCAGATTTAAAAACAACACACAATCATAAACATGTGACGGCTCACGTTCTGCAGATTCTACAAGTAACACAAGTGAGCTGGGTGGGCTGTTTGCTCTCTCTCAGCTTTAACAAACGCCTTGGTTTTACAACATAATTCTTTATCACCATCAAGTCAGTAGTTCTGTATAATTACAAATATATATATATATATATATACAATAATGCATACATACAAATAATGTGACCATTACAGTGCTTACGTGGTTATATTATAACATATGGGAATGTTTATTTGTTTGTATTATGAAAACTATTTGAGCTAAAAATATGTGATTTTTACGGTTGTGTTACGAAAATTACTCCCTACCTTCTAGTGGGTTACTTTTTGCAAAATTTGAATTTTTGTCTTAGCGCAAATTATATGTATTAGAAACACATTCGCTTAGCACGCGTCACGCTTAGCTTACGGCGAATGCAATATGACAACACAGCGGTACTCCGATTGGTTGCCGCTCTGGCCGCGCTCAAGGACAAACATCATCCCATTTGAAAAACACAGTAGGAGTCACTTTCATTGTCACGGGATGCCTTTGAGTGCAAAGGGGACCTAAGTAACCTATATGTTCTAGCATAGAATGGCCACTTGATCCTTTTTGGTGGAAGGGAAAATCTAAGCATCACTTTCATTGTCACGTGATGCCTTAGACCGAATAAGGGGCCGCATAAGTGACATATATATATATATTCTAACAAGCCAAGGAATGGGCACCTTTTTGGGTAAAAGTGACCTAAGTAACCTATATGTTGTATCACAAGGTGTTTTTGTTTTGGAAGGGGGAAATCTAAGCATCACGTTCATTGTCACTTGATGCCTTTGAGTGCAAAGGGACCTAAGAAACCCGTATGTTCTAGGACAGTGTGGTTACTGGATGACTTGTAGTTCTATATCAAAGCAACATTCCCACGACTCCTGGCAGCTGGAAACATAAGTGAAGCCTTCATTCAAGCACAAACAGGGTAGTGTAAACGGAAGGTAGTAATTTGTTTAAAAACCTTGGCATAAAGCATTGCACACTTCTTTCACGCCCAATATAGAATGGGACGCTAAGAACCATAGTAGTTAAAGAGCGTCCATAAATAACTCAATTTAATTTCTCACGACATATCTCAAAACGCGATACCTCAGCCTCTAAAGATGCGCGCACATAGTCTAGCATGTTCACATTAAAGCTTAGATGTAGGGAAAGGGATTTTTGGAGAAGCATTACATGTTTAAAAAATGCGAGGGTGAAACATTCACAGACTTCCAGTTGTGAAACAGATGCAAACACATGAGAACCATACCGTTTATGTATCCCACAATTCAGCATCTTATAAGGATGTAACAAAGATTCCCATGAAACTCACATATTACAAGTTAATCTTTATGTGGAGAAAACTTCAATATTTTTGTATAAACCAAGAATGATTCAAATGATTTTGCTTGAATGTGGGGGAGAAGTTACTGATTTCTCAGCCGGTGTACATGCAATTCGAAATAATATTTACTCTTCTAAGCATATAACTTGAGAAGATGAACTTAACAATTTTTAATTTGGTATTTATGGATATTCGTTGCAAATTATGTTCTCTCTCGCTCGCAGGCACACATACTCATAAATGCACCCAGAATATACAGAAAAGTGTACTCCATATGACGGTAGCAAGCAGGCGAAATTCAGGGCTACGGTATTTTGGAACAGCCTGTATACACATACCTAATAGTCTGGACACTGGAGTTCTCTCATGCAGTTAATATCACCCTCTGTTTTCTGAAGAGTGAGAGGCACTATCCCTTTGTCTTAAGCATCGAATAATCATATTACTCAAAATCAACACACGCTCACCCATGCTTGCCTTCATTGAAGGGTGTCTAGCAATATTTTCATAATAATAATGTACACGCAACAAGCATTATGAATTTTTAACTTTCCAAATATGTATTTATTGAAACATCATGTCAAAAGCGCATATGATCAGAGTATTCTAACAGTCACAGGATTCAATCCTTAAGAAGTATTGAAGCATTCCCAGACTAACTCAAGCAACAGTTCACAACAAATTTCAAATCCAAATGAAAAACATTAGTCTTCATGTTTCAAAAGTGGAGTAGCAGATCTCCTGAAAAGAAATGCATTTGTTAGATACCATAAAGAGAATAGTGTAGCTCTTACACTTTTTATGCTTGAATGTTCCTTCATGGATTTGGTGATACTAACAGTAATAATAATAATAATAATAATAGTAATAACCATAAGTGAATAATTCTTGTCTCCGAATTTTCTGAATGGTAAACACTGTGATGGATTCCATTAGATTGCAATTACGTATGATAGAAAGGAGATTTGGTAGTGAAATACCGCCTCTCCGCTTTACACTTGTTACAAGTCTGACTGAAAAGGGTTAATGATATTTGGTGGTAATATTACTTGTAGTTGTGAAAGTAGTAAAATAAAAAATGTCTTGAGTTATTTGCTCAAAATGGAAAAGCTGTGATTGTAAAATGGAATGAATGAAATGCCTGAATATATGCGTGTGTGTGTGATGTTTAAGGTGTCATAGGTAATTGTGCAATTTCCGTGAGCCAGGTTGGCTCCCTCACAGGAGAGTCGATGTGGCCGACTAACACTAAACCGTAGGATGAGTACTACAAGTGTAGCTTATGCCCAGTTTGCGTCTGGCTTAAACAAGATACCATCAGCAGGTCACCAGCTGTATTATTGACCAAGTTGTTTCTGCGATTCAACTAAGAGATAATGCAAGAGGACTGGTGGAGTGCTGCATATGCTCCTGTTATCACGTTTTGTGCTTGATTCATGGAGCTACCCTGGGCGAAGGAAGGCGAACCGAAGTAGACAAGAGGCCCGAGTTCATCAGCCGTCAAGGAAGCAATGCGTCGAGACCAACTCTAGGGAAGCATGGTTGTGCACATGCCATTTTTCGGTCTTATCTACATTTCTTCACTCACAATATTTTCTGTAGGTAATTCTTTAAATTTCAAAATTCTGTGCTGCGTGTACTTTCTCAATTCTCGTGAATAGAGTGAGAATAATGTTGTAAAGAAAGATTGTAAATTTCGCATTCGTGAATGTATAGTGCAAGAGAGACTAAAGCTAAATGTACTAAATGGCTAAATGTACTAAAGTCAACTTACAATTTGTAAATCAGTTTAGCATTTCATATTATAAAGAATATATTTCTATTGTTTGGCTGCAAGAAACAACTCTTTATTGGGTTTAGCATATGTTTTTGAATCCTTGAACCTACCTTGTGGAGAGATTTAAATAATTTATAACCTCTGGGGACGCTCCGAGTTTTGGAGCGTTGAGTAAAATGGGCCCGGCATTATAACTTTACTGCCTTTACATATTAGGACTTCCTTCGGTGCTCAATCATTTCCCAGTGCTACAAATAGGTGATCTAAGAATAAAAACTGTAACAAACGTTACAAAAATGGTAGCAGGAGCGTGAAGCGATCCATCTTGGTTATAAAAATAGTAACAGAACGCGAATTGTTATTATGCATTTTGTTTATGGACGCTCTTTAACTGCGATGGTTCTTAGCGTCCCATTGTAAAAGAAACATGGCCATATTTGTACAACTTTTCTATTCGTACATTAGAAGTAGTAGTTTAATAACAAATACACCACTGTTAATCTAATATTTTGTTGGGTACCCTTTGGCTTTAATAACTGCCTCACACCTTTTCTTCATAGAAGTAACCAAGTTTTGGATTCTTCTGGGCTAATTTTATTCCATTCTTCTTCCACAATACGTTTAAGCTATTGTTTAGATTTTACTCTGCTTTATGGATTCGTTTATTCATAACTGTCCATAGATACTTGATTGGATTCAAGTCTGGACTTTGAAGAGGTGTTTGGATACATTCCATATCAACCAATTCATGTTCAGTCTTGCCTTTGTTTACTATAATTAATCTGCTGAAACATATAACCAGGTGCCATGCCCATTTTATGGGCACTCTGCTTTACATTGTTCTTTGAAATGTCAAAATACACATATTTGTCCATAGTGTCATCAGTAAATTGTATATTACCAACAACGTTCGATGACATGCAGGCCCAGAGCATAATGGAACCATCACCATGCTTAACTGTGGGAAGAGTGTTTCTGGAGTCATTGTCTGAATTTGCTTTTCTCCAGACTCTGTTTATCCCATCTGCCCCAAAGTGGTTTATCTGAGACTCGTCTGACCATATCACTCTGTTCCAAAAGTTCTGATGCTTATGGATGTGATCTTTAGCAAATGCAACTCGTTTCTTCCTGTTTGCTGCACTTACACAAGGCTTCTTCCTTGGTGTTCGGCCATGATATCCATAGTTCCATAAGGCACGACGAACAGTTTGGTCAGACATCTTCTTTTCAGACACATTTTCTACTAATGGTTGTAATTGAGGAACGCTTAATTTTGGATTTTCTTGGATTCGGCTTACAGTGTAACGTTCTTCTCGTGCTTTCACCCTACTTTCTTTAGGTTTTCTTTGTAAATTCTTTGCAGAACCATGCTCCCTGAATTTTTACTACATACTGAATGGTAGAATGCCGTTTATTCACTGTCTCTCCTATTTTTCTGAGAGAATGCCCTCTTAAGTGCCAAATTTATAATTACTTGCTTCAGATCAGAACTAAGCTCCTTTTGCTTACCCATTTCGATCACTACTGACAGAACGTATACAACTGTGACAGCAGCAGCCTAAGCGACCTTTGAAACACGTGCATGTTGAAGCTGTTTACGACGCAATGGTCATTCCTAATAACTACGAATAGGGAAGTTGTATAAAATTTGGGGATACTTCTTTAACATTGCTGTTTCATGCAATGGTGTAGGTTTTGAAATGTATTTTTGTATTGCAATTTGTTTGAATTAGATTCATCAAGCACGTATAAATGACTCACAGAAAAACACAAGTTCTTAAGCAAGTAGAGAATGGCTTTTTATTGAAAAGTTGATGTGTACGAATAAGAATGTTATATACTGTAGCACGTGCAGGGACCGAACAATTATACGAAATTGTAGTTGCATCTTCAAACGGTTTCGGAAATTTCGATCGCTTATTTTTAACAAAGGGCAAGTACACTTGGAAATATTTCCGTGTTTGCGACTACACAAAGGGAGCAGGCGTGACATTACGTAACGTCAGTAGAATTTCTTTCTCTTGCTTACAGCAGTGGATTACATAATGAATATTTGTTCACCATTTAGATTTTTGTTTATTTAGCTTACAGGCACTATAAAGTTTTTTTAGCTAGTTTCTCTTGCACTCCAGCGAAAAAAATGAGTTCACGATTTTTCGAAAGAATTTGGCGTATTCTTTGCACAAGTTGGCATTGCTTCGTAACGAAGAATCGATTTTTTGTTTTAAATTATGAGGCTGACGAGTAGATTCATCGGATACTAATGTACTTATACAGACTGTAAATTCCAGTTAAATTTACGACGATAATTTCTAAGGAAACTTTACCGTTTAATTATGCTACTTGGCCAGTTTACGTGCACACTTGATGCATTATATTGAACGTGTAGAAGCTTTTTACAACGTTCGGCATTTTCATTTTCGGAAATAAAAAGCTTAGTCACTTAAACGTGATTATACAACTTTGTTGCAGAAGTGTTCAGTTTTAGCTTCGTTGAGTAAAGAAATGTCCGACTTAGTGTCGGAATCGTCTGTTTTTTATTTAAATACACCGGTGGTTCAGGATGAATCAAGGCATACTTTAACTCATGTTCCATCACACTTTCAACTCCAGCCATTAGACATTGACTATTCAGCCCAGAATTTGCTATCTCATACTCATTTGATAGTTAATATGACACAGCAGGCTTTAAGTTTTTTGGAATTATATTATCATCTTTGTAACGAATTAGCTGAAACAGGATATCAGGCTCGCGATTTATTTTGCATTCTGTTAACGGTCACGGAGGGAGAAATTCTACATTTATTTCAATCAGCAGTAAATTTATTGTTGGAGATTGCAGGTTTCCATACTTCGGAATTGCTTTTTTTTTTCCTTCCGCGGTTAAGTTCACAGTTTTTGGCGCAATAGTACTATGCAGTGCAGACATCAGGGGAATTTAATGGAAATATTTAACGTATTTGCAATTACACTAAAACGTTTCAACTTCCAGATACAGAGACTGAGATTTGTGATATACCTTTTGGGTTGAACGATGTAACTCGTGTACGGTATGCGTTTGTTGCTCGACTAAGGTGATTTATTGGTTTGGAAAACTTATTGGACACCAACAGACTGAGGTGAGGGAAAATCCATAATGGCTAGCAGTCAAATGCAACAAGCAACTCAACAACTCCATTAGAATGATCTAAATTGACGGGAAATAGTGCTTCCTTTAGGAATATACCCCCAGGGGCTCACCTTTTGTGAGTACGGGTTTGGCGTACCCGGGGGTTCCCGAGCCACTCGTCGCCATCTTCATCACTTCATCCCATCCGGTCGAGGTGGGTTCGTTCTCGTGACCGGGGGACTCAAAGTAGGCTCTCGTCCGTTTTGTGCATTTCACTCCATGTCGCCTCTCGCCATCGTTTCTTTCTTCTCTTCTACTTATGCACATTTCCCCCCACGCCCATTCATTTACACATCTCTTTTACTTCTTCGCCGGCCTACCTTGCGTGCGAAACGCCCACGCACTTTTAGTTTCTTTTATCTTTTTATTTAAATCCTCCATGGACACAGCCTAACGGATACCCACGCACTGGGTGCGCAGCTGGTGAGTGGGTAATGTGACCCTGGGGTGAGATAGGTATAGATAGGCCACTCACCCAAGCCGGGGTAACGCCCGGGAAGTCAGAGCCCGAGGTCGGAGACGGTTGCAATTGTGGAGGATTTATTTCGCTATGGAGCACCCTTTCTCCATTAATACCAACAAGCGCCGAAAAGTTTATGTAACAGAAGTGACACCACCGACAACTGGTTGTTACGTGGTCATTTCACGAACCGAAGAAGGGCAAAGTTTTGAGAAGGTGAACCCTTTCATCATTCAAAAGGGCATTGATGCTATTGCTGGTGCGGTTCAGTCCTGCACTCGTCTACGGAATGATTCCTTATTAGCACAAACGAAGTCCGATCAGCAAAGTAAGACCTTGTTGCGCGCTACGCTTCTCCACGGCTATCCCATCCGTGTGGAGAAGCACCGCACATTGAATTCCTGTCGAGGCGTCATTACCACTCATAGCCTCGATGGTATGTCGGACGATGAACTCGTAGACTATCTTTCAGACCTAAAGGTGACAGCAGTGCATCGAGTGCAGGCCAAATGCGACGGAGTATTGGTACCCACTCGTACCCTGTTTATAACATTTGATGGTGTCTATCTGCCCACGAGCATTTCAGCAGGGTACGAACGAATTGCTGTGAGGCTCTATATTCGTAGACCTCTGCGTTGTTTTAAATGCGAACGTTTTGGGCATACGCAAGTCTCCTGTAAGAGACGTCTTTATCGCTCTTTGGTCCGATCCAAGCTTGATTACGTGTGCATTGTCTATTCGTCGGCCATCTGTATTACGTCGATTGAATGTCATTCACCATCATGGCATAAGAATCGCTACGGGGGCCTTTCCAACCAGCCCTGTACCCAGTCTGTATGCTGAAGCTGCAGAGCCTCCGCTGTCCTTCCGGCGTGAGATGCTTTTGTGCAGCTATGCCTGTCGACTCTCAAGCTTGCCTGACCACCCGTCTTTCCAGGTATTTTACGAAGATTCGATTGATCGGCAATATTTCGTTAGCTCCTCTGCCTCGCTCCCTCCAGGGGTTGGATTTCGAAAGCCTCTTCGGCTTTGGACTTTACGCCAGCGCCGGCCCTTCCCAGGGAGGAAACGCGCTTTCCTCCATGGTTGCGCGCTGAGGCCCAGTGTCACCTTGGGTTGACGTCTATGTCGAAGAATGAGACCCCTTCTTCAGTTCTTAGATCGGCCTTTTTAGAACTTCGGGCGCAGTTCGGAGACTTTCGTTTTATATATACTGATGGGTCTAAGACTGATGTTGGAGTAGGGTGTGCCTTTGTTGATGGTAATCGTAGTTTTACATTTCGTTTACCCGGGCAATGTTCGATTTTTACCGTCGAACGTTTTGGTATTTATCAGTCACTTTTATACGTCCAGCGGTACGACTTACGGCCCTGTTTTATTTGTTCAGACTCCCTGAGTGCTCTTCAATGTATTCGCACACTGTACACTTACCACCCCCTCGTACAGCGCATACAGGACCTGGTCCACTCGCTTGGTGCCTCTGGCATCAGCGTCTCCTTCATGTGGATTCCAGGTCATGTGGGAATCTTAGGGAACGGGTCTGCCGACGCCGCTGCCAAATCGGCGATTTTATTACCCAGATTTTTTACCTCTGTTGTTCCCTCGTCAGATTCGTGTGTTAGTTTACGTCGCCGCATCCTCTCGCTTTGGCGCGATGAGTGGACGGCCCTCCGGGGGAACAAATTGCGGGAGATTAAACCTGTCCCGTTAGTCTGGGGTACCTTTTCTCGTTCTACACGTCGGGAAGAGGTACTTTTAGCCCGTTTACGAATTGGACATTGCCTTTTTAGTCATAGATACTTGCTCAGTGGTGACCCCGCTCCACTGTGTCAGCAGTGTGATGAGCCCTTAACGGTGCGTCACATTTTAACTGAGTGTCAAGTTTTAGCTCCACTACGCGTTCGCGTGGGTCTGCCTGTTGGCATAGCCAACGTTTTGGCAGACGACGCGCATGCTGTACAATGTCTTTTACGTTTTATAAGTGACATTGGTTTTAATCGGCGCATTTGATGCGCTGACCGTCTTTTAGCTTTGAGATTTTATATTGTCAGTTTTAATGGGGCTCTTCTCCCCGTCCGACATAAGGCGCTCGTGTCCCTTGCATTCTACAGTTCTTGACATGTTGTTTTATTCTATTAGTGGCCATGATTTTACTCTTTGGTCTGTTGTGTTTTTTGGTGCTTTTGACGTAGCGGGTTTGTGTGTGTTTTTTTAGTTTTTTGACTTTTCAATTTTATATTTTATACATTGTACGGGCGCTAATAACCATAGCAGTTAAGCGCCCTTAAGCCCCATCTCATCATCATCATCCAACTAGCCCTGTACCCAGTCTGTACGCAGAAGCTGCAGAGCCTCCGCTGTCCTTCCAGCGTGACTTGCTTTTGTGCAGCTATGCTTGTCGGCTCTCAAGCTTGCCTGACCACCCGTCCTTCGCGATATTTTACGAGGATTCGCTTGATCGGCAACATTTAGTTAGCTCATCTGCATTGCTCCCGCCAGGGGTTCGATTTCGTCAACTTCTGCGGCTTTTGGACGTTACGTCAGCGCCGGCCCTTCCAAGGGGGAAAGGGGTTTCCCTCCATGGTTACGCGCTGAAGCCCTCTGTCACCTTGGGTTATCGTCGATGCCGAAGAATGAGACCCCTTCTTCAGTCTTTAGATCAGCGTTTTTAGAACTTCAGTCGCAATTCGGGGACTTTCATTTTAGCTTTACTGATGGATCTAAGACTGAAGCTGGAGTAGGATGTGCCTTTTTTGTGGTGGAAATAGTTTCACTCTTCGTTTACAGGGGAAATGTTCGATTTTTATCGCCGAACGTTTTAGCATTTATCAGTCTCTTTTATGCATTCAGCGGCACGACTTACGGCACTGTTTTATTTGTTCAGACTCCCTGAGTGCTCTTCAAAGTATTAGCTCGCTGTACAGTTACCACCCGCTCGTACAGCGCATTCATGACCTGCTCCACTCGCTTGGTGTGTCTGGCATCAGCGTTTCCTTCATGTGGAATCCAGGTCATGTGGGCATCTCAGGTAATGAGTCTGCCGACGCCGCTGCCAGGTCGGCGATTTTATTACCCAGATATTTTACCTCTGTTGTTCGCTCCACAGATTTGTTTGTTCTTTTGCGTAGCCGCATCCTCCTGCTTTGGAAGGATGAGTGGACGACCCTCCGAAGGAACAAGTTACGGGAGGTTAAGCCTCTCCCGTTAATCTGGGGTACCTCTTCTCGTTCGTGTCGTCGGGAAGAGGTAATTTTAGCTCGCTTACGAATTGGACATTGTCTTTTTAGCCATAGATACCTGCTCAGTGGTGACCCCGCACCACTCTGTGAGCAGTGTGATGCGCCTTTAACGGTGCGTCACATTTTAGCAGACTGTCAAGCTTTAGTTCCGTTGCGTGTTCGTGTTGGTCTGCCTGTTGGCCTACTTGACGTTTTCGCAGACGACGCGCGTGCTGTAGAGTGTCTTTTACGTTTTATCAGTGACATTGGATTTACCAGACGCATTTGATGCGCTGAGCGTCTTTTGACTGTGTGATTTTATCTCGTCTTTTTAATGGGGCATCTCCTCCCCAGTGGACATCTGGCGCTCGTGTCCCTGACATTCTACAGTTCTTGACACGGTGTTTTAATCTTTTATGACCATGGTTTTAGTGTGTTCGTTTTTGGAATTTAATGTTTTGTTTTATACCTTTTGGACATCGCGGGTTTGTGTCCCGTTTTTAAATATGCGGTTTTTTATCGGACTTTTATTTTTGGACTGTACATTTTATACTTTGTGAGGGCGCTGATGACCTTAGCTGTTTAGCGCCCTTATACCGCATCTCATCTTCATCATCTTTAGGAATAGTATTCCTTCTTTGCATTGTACTTAATTGTAATAAAACGGACATGTACAGAACGGTGTTTTCGTCGATAGCGTAGCTTAAACAAAATTGTCAGTTCTCAATGAGTAAGATGCGTGTCTTGTGGTCACCCTCAATCACAAATATATGGTGTACCATTTGCATCGTTACCGGTAGTTTTATTGTTTTGTGGAACAGCACCCACTCATGCTTTACTAGATCCCGCGGCTCTTTAAATCTAATAGATCTACATTGTTTTAATTCTTTGCCTAAGGCGATTGTAGAGGGCATTCATAAGTGTAATTTGTAAGCTGCTACAGTTTCGGGTTTGTTGGTGGATTTTTAGGCCAAATTACTTTACATATTAAATTGCAAGTATTTTCATGGAATGTAAATTTTTCAGTGGTACATTCTTTACCTTATTCGGTTATTTTGGGAGTTCCATTCATGCAGCTTTTCAGAATGTTGTTGGGCTTTTAGGATTTCACGGTACGATTCGCGTTTAATCCGCTACAAAGGATTAAATTTGCTTTGGTTTCTCGAACTCTTGCTTGTGTCATCCCTCTTCAGATATTACTATTTGCTCTGAAGTTAGTTTGTTACACCTTTCTGAACATCAGCAAGGGCAGATTCAACAATTTCTGGCCGACTGTAGCGATGTCTTAACAAATAAATTCGGTATTGTTCGAGATTTCCAATAAGACAGTTATTAGACATTGCAGTTGCTCGCTTACCTCCGTACATGATATTGCCACCGAAATTACAGGTTCTTCGTGCTAAGATCGATCAAATGTTAAATTACGGCATCATTGAATAATCAAATAGTACTCATGCGAGTCCTTGTTTTTTGGTCCCGAAACCGAATGAGTTACGTTTGGTAATAGATTTCCGTAATTGGAATAAACGTCTTCGTTTGGACTCTATGCCACTAGCTTTATTACGCGATTCGGTTCATTATTTTAGAGAGGCAAAGGTGTTTACTGCATTAATCTAAATCAGGCTTGTTACCAGATACCGTTGGCGCTGGATTCAAGGCTGTTAACTGCTTCTGCCATGCCATGGAACTTACACCAGTTTCGATGAGTTCCTTTCGAGTTGTCAACCATTTCAGAAGCTTTATTTAGACTGCTAGATCGTGTTCTTTATACATTTAAATTTGTGTTGAATTATTTAGATAAATTTAGCGACTATTCCCCAGACTTGTGCACACAACATTTACGTGCAGTGTTAACTGCGTTCGGAAGGCAGTGCTTACAGTTCGACCTTCAAAAGCTATTTTTGCTGTTTCCCAAATTTCCTTTCTTGGACATCTAATTTTATCCTGCAGGTATTTCCATCGATCCGTTGAGGACAGTGATTCGAAATTTTCCCGTTCCAAAATATTTACGACCCCTTCGTCATTTTTGGGCATGGTCTCTCTCTCTTTTTTATTTTGTTTTGTTTGTGTTGTAAAGTTCATTCAGAATTTGGCAACGGTGGCAGAAGCAGGTTATATTTTGCGTAAGAAGGGAGTTAAATTTGTTTGAACTCCTGCTCATCAACAGGCATTTGAGAGTTTGAAAGCAGTAATTATGAATCCACCTGTTTTAGCGATGTCGGATTTTGACAAAACATTTGTCTTGCAAACTGTCGCGTACTGTTGTAGACTGTCCTCCGTGGTTTAGGGGTACCTCTAGTTGCCGAGGTCGTGGGTTCAAACCCGGTGGAGGGCGATGGATTTTTTTGGGCGTAAAAATCCTTAAAATGGCTTCCTTTGGAAGGGAAGTGAAGCCGGTGGTACCGTGTCGTAGATGTACATCACATAAAAGGACATCAAGCCTGACAGAGGTCTCTGAGCAAAATTCCCAGTCTTTCACGCTCAGTATAGAATGGGACGCCAAGAGCCAAAGTAGTTAGAGCGTCCAAAAATTAAAAAACAATAAAATTCACAGTCTTATTACAGGATTCGGGACAGGATCGACGCCCCATAGCATATTATTCTCGTACCTTGTCTTTTCAGAAACGGAGATCATCTGTATATGAGTTGGAAGCATTAGCAGTATTATCAGCTTGTGATAAGTTTTGGTTCTTTTGTGAACACCGCCGTTTTGAGTTTGAATGCGATAACCGCGCGATTACTTGGATACTTAAACATAAACACCAGATAGGGAAATTACCACATTGGGCAGTACGTTTAAGTGCATTTCAATTTAGCATGAGGCATATTCGAGGTGTGGAAAATTCAGTTGCCAATTTGCTTTCGAGTCTATTTAAGGAAGAGTCGCCTCCAGAAGTACACCTTCCACAGATAGCCATGCTCAATGTTTTATCCCGGAATTTTCCGGAGGTTTTAATTTCATTATCAGACCATCAGAGAGAGGACTCTGTTGTGGCTCCCTTGTGGTTCGAGGTTAACGCTGGTTGACCTCCGGAGGGTTGTGTGTTTAACAATTATGTTTTGTGTCCTAAGTTACCACATTTCCAAGACTTACGCATTCTTTTGTCGTCGAAATTGATGCCTATCGTCTTGAAGTATTTTCATACCTCGCAATTTGGGGCACATTTAGGTGTTTTCAGGACGAAAAGAAAAATTCGGCGTTATTTCGTTTGGACTCATATGTATTCGTAAACTTGTTGAGAATTGTCCTATTTGTCGCAGTTCTGAACCGCCACATTCGGCTCCATTTGCATTCCTCAATTCCAAATTAGCCACTTATCTGATGGAAATTTTGTATTTTTGGATTTTATTGGTCCTTTAACAAAATCTCTTCGCGAGAATATACATGCGTGTTGATTGACGCTTTTACTAAATTCACTTGGTTAGTTCCGGTTCGGGTTTCCACGGTATACAATACCATAAATGTATTATCTGAAAGTTTTTGTTATTTTGGCCTTCCCCAGACGTTGGTTTCCGATAATGCATCCTATTTTAGGGCAAGCTTATTTAGGATCCTTCTGTTCGAATATAGCATTCAGATGGTTTATAGTTACCTTATTATCCTCTTCCGTCTTTAGCAGAGAGAGTGAATCGCAGTCTGAAAAGTGCTTTGATTGCATTTCATTCAGATAACCATCGCTTTTGGAATACTAGGATGTCGGCGTTCCAGTTGGCTTTCAACGTGGAGGAATATGAGGTCAACCAACAGATTCCATTTCATCTCACGTTTCGTTTCCAGCCTGTATGTCCCTTAGCGAAAGCTTTGCGTTATCTGGAGCTACTTCCAGCACATGGGCATTCGGAGATGGTCAATAAGTTGTGGCAGAACACGTCTCGGCAACTTTGTGCTGATCGGAGACGACGCGAACTTCGTTATAGTTCTCGTCGCCGTTCCTTTTCAGGTTGGAGACTTGGTTTTGCTGAAAAACTATCCACTTAGTTCAGCACGTCAGCACTTTACTCCTAAGTTGGCACCACGTTGTGTAGGCCCTTAACGCATTATTAAGGTCGTCAATCAAGTTTCACTCCAATCACAGTCCCCCAGGGGCTCACCTTATGTGAGTACCGGTGTTGGCGTACCCGGGGGTTCCCGAGCCACTCATCGCCATATTAATCCCTTCATCCCCGTCCGGTCGAGGTGGGTTCGTTCTCGTGACCGGGGGACACAAGGTAGGCTCTCGTGCGTCCTGTGCATTTCATTCCATGTCGCCCCTCGCCATCGTTTCTTTCTTCTCTTTTATTTATGCACATTTTGCCCCACGCCCATTCATTTACACATCTCTTTTACTTCTTCGCCGGCCTACTTTGCGTGCGAAACGCCCACACATTTTTAGTTTCTTTTATCTTTTTCTTTTAATCCTCCGTGGAAACAGCCTGACGGAAACCCGCGCAATAGGTGCGCAGCTGGGTGAGTGGGTAATGGCGTCATCCCCACCACCCGGGGTAGTCATGTAGGGTATGTGTTCGTATCCGTTGTTCAACTGCAGTCCCGCGGGGGGCCATTGCATGAGCTGCTGACTACTGACGGCGTTTGGGTCCCTCTGTCTATGTTCTGGGAGGTGTGACCCTGGGGTGAGATAGGTATAGATAGGCCACTCACCCAAGCCGGGGTAACGCCCAGGAAGTCAGAGCCCGAGGTCGGAGACGGTTGCAATGGTGGAGGATTTATTTCGCTATGGAGTCCCCTTTCTCGATTATTTCCAACAAGCGCCGCAAAGTTATTGTAACGGAAGTAACACCGCCGACATCTGTTTGTTACTTGGTAATTTCAAGAACAGAATTCGGTTAACAATAAAAATATAAGACTCTTAAAAAGGTAAACCGTAAATACAAACCAACACCATTTACCCCTAACTACTCCTTGTGCACAAAATCTACCACAAATATACTACGTACAGGCGCCTAACTACACATAAAATAGTGCCCGCACAAAACAAACACAAAGAAATAAAAGGAAGTAGAAAGAATAGAAGATCTTCCCATAACAACAAAGTAAGAAAATTTATCCGGCATGGTTTACACAAAAGCCCGACTTGCAGATCTCTGGGTCACTCACCAAACCCCAAACGGAACTGCAAGGTGCCAACAGAAAAGAAAACACATGTGCGAAGCGAGATAGACGAGCCGCTACTGTGCCGAAGGTATGGAAGCTGAATCAGCGAAACGTAGTTGAGAAGCGCGAGCGGTTGTTTGCCTGCCAGACAAGCAATGCTGTGATTGGATGATGATGATGATGATGATACAGGGTTAAGGGCGCTAAACATCAAAGGCCATCAGCGCCCTTACAAGGGGTAAAATATAAAATTCAAGAACTAAAATACGGAAAATCCGACAAGTCAAAAACACTAAAACAACGCGCACACAAATGCTAAAACCACCACACTAAAACATATTAGACAAAACAATAAAAGAGTAAACCCACGTGTCAAGAACTGTAGAACGTATGGGACCTGAGCGCCATATGTCCACTGGGGAGTAGAGCCCCCATTAAAAAGGCAATATAATATCACAATGTTAAAAGGCGCTCAGCGCATCAAATGCGCCGACTAAAATCACTGTCATTGATAAAACGTAAAAGACATTCTACAGCATGCGCGTCGTCTGCCAAAACGTTGGTTATGCCAACAGGCAGACCCACACGACCGCGCAATGGAGCTAAAATTTGACACTCTGTTAAAATGTGACGCACCGTTAAGGGCGCATCACACTGCTTGCATACTGGTGCGGGGTCACCACTAAGCAGGTATCTATGCAGATTTAAAAAACAGAATTTCAAGAACAGAAGACTCCGCGTGTTCACAGTAAGCAGAGTTCACCTTCACCTCCTCGGAGGTCGCAGTCCCAGGACTCTCATGGGACAAGCCGCGCTCAACGGCACCCCTCACCCATCCCCACCCAGAACCGATTCTCGGCACTTGAATCGGTTTCTGTCTCTGAGCGCGTGGGCCCTCCCTTCGAGGAGGCTATGGAGTCTGACAAACTTCATACCAAAGGCCCGAGCCCAAAGGTTAAGCACAAGGTAATTTTGAGCCGCCCTTCTAAGTAAGAAGTTTATCTCTTTCTTTATGGCTATCCTGACCTGGAATTTACGTGGTGTACGATCGCATAGGGCGGAATTGCACCTTTTATTGCGTTCCCATTCGCATATGGTCGTCAGTTTGAAGGAGACTAAGTTTCGCCTTCACGATCCTTTTGATCTGCGATGATATACTCCGGTTCGCTACGACCTTGAACCGGAGAGGGGTACTCCTGCTCATGGAGGTGTTAAGTTGTTAGTGCGTAACGACGTTTATTTTCAACCTCTCAGTCTTACGTCCGACTTGCAAGCTGTTGCCATTAGACTCCAGTTACCCAGTTTTTTCTTTTCTGTTTGCTCTGTCTATTCACCTCCATCGTCTCCCCTTGCTCCCGCGGACATTCGAGCTCTCCTGTCCGCTCTCCCAACACCATTTCTTCTGTTGGGAAATTTTAATGCCCAACACCCCCTGTGGGATTCGCCAAGGGCTTGTGCGAGCGGAACTCTTCGTTCCGACATTTTTACCAGTTCAATCTCTCTATTCTGAATACAGGTGAGGCTACGTTTCTTTCTGATTCTTCCGGTACATTTTCTCACTTGGACCTTGCCGTTTGCTCACTCCAGCTTACTAGTCGTCTGCAGTGGAACGTCGTCGCTGACACCTACTCCAGCGACCATTACCCCTGCATCGTTTCTCTTCTGTCACACCACGTACAGCATTCCAGAGTACCTACCTGGATATTAAGAAAAGCTGACTGGAGATTGTATTCCAGCCTCGTGTCTTTTGCGGACCAGCCCTTCACTGACGTTAACCAAATGTTGCAGCACCTTTCGTCTACGATTCTATCTGCCGCCGAACGCACAATTCCCCGATCATCCTCTCACCCTCGGCGTATTCCTGTTCCGTGGTGGAACGAGGATGGTCGGGAAGCCCTTCGTGCTCGTAGAACTGCGCTTAGGGTGTTTCGGCGACACCCTAACTTGATAATTTGGTTACTTTTAAGCGATTGCGCGCGAGGGCTCGTCGCATTATTCAGGATAGCAAGAAGGCATCTTGGACTCGTTTTGCCGAGTCTTTTAATCGCTTCACACCTTCCTCTGTTGTTTGGGATAAACGTCGTCGCTTCTCAGGTAAAGTGTCGCATTGTACTGTTTCTGGCCTTCAGCTTCCCAATGCCACCATAGTGGATCCGGCTGCCATCGCTAACACTCTGGGTGCTGCCTTTGAGGCGATTTCCAGTTCAGACCATTATTCCACCGGCTTTCGCTCTATCAAAGACCGGCTGGAATCCGACAGCTTTAATTTTCGGTCTGCTAATAATGAGTGTTACAATGAACTTTTCACAACGAGGGAGCTGGAGCACGCTCTTCATTGCTCTAGGCACTCCGCTCCTGGGCCGGATGGCATTCATGTTCTGCTGTTAAAGAACCTTCCAGCCGACAGTAAGCGCTTTCTCTTACGGGTCTAGAATCGTATTTGGCAGCACGGCCGTTTGCTTCCGTTTGCGCGAAGCCACCATTGTCCCTATACTTAAGCCTGGGAAGGATCGCCAACTACCTTCCAGCTACCGCCCTATCTTTCTCACCAGTTTCATTTGCAAGGTGATGGGGCGCATGATCAACGGGCGGTTGACATGGTGGCTTGAGTCTCAGAAGCTTCTGGCGAGCGCTCAGTGCGGATTTCGTCGCCATCGATCCAACGTCGACCATCTGGTGTCCCTGTTGTCACATATTATGAATGGATTTCTGAGGAAGTGTCAAAACGTGGCTGTGTTTTTTGACCTGGAGAAAGCTTATGACACTTGTTGGAGGGGCGGCATTTTACGTACGCTTCACGCATGGAATATCCGCGGTCGTCTTCCCAAATTTCTTCGGGAGTTTATGACGGAGCACGTCTTTCCTGTACGTGTGGGCTCGGTTTTATCTAGTCGTTTTATTCAAGAGAACGGAGTACCGCAGGGCTCTCTACTCAGTGTCACACTTTTTGCGATTGCTATCAACCCCATTGTTGATTGTATTCCACCTGGCATTTCATCGTCTCTTTTTGTTGACGATTTTGCCATTTATTGCAGGTCACGGCGGACCTGTCTACTCGAACGCCGTATCCAGAACTGTATCGACCGTCTCTACGCCTGGAGTAACGTCAACGGCTTTAATTTCTCCGCCGAGAAATCCCTCTGCATCAATTTCTGACGCCGGAAGGTTTTCCCTCCGCCCTCTCTCCATCTTGGGTTGGAGGTCCTTCCATTTGCAGGCGAGGTGAAATTTTTGGGGTTGATATTTGATCGAAAGCTGAGCTGGACGTGTCACATTTCCTTTTTAAAAGCTAAGTATGACCGTTCTCTTAATCTTTTACGTGTTTTAAGTGGCACATCCTAGGGAGCTGATCGTACCGTCCTTCTACATCTTCATCGCTCTTTGGTCCGGTGCATTGTTTATTCGTCGGCGCGTCCTTCTGTATTACGTCAATTGAATGCCATTCACCATCGTGGCATAAGAGTTGCTAGAGGGGCCTTTCCAACCAGCCCTGTACCTAACCTATATGGTGAGGCTGCAGAGCCCCCGCTGTCCTTCAGGCGTGAGATGCTCTTGTGCCGCTATGCCTGTCGACTCTCCGGCAGCCTGACCACCCGTCCTTCGCGCTATTTTTTGAGGATTCGCTTGATCGCCAGTATATAGTTAGCTCCTCTGCATTGCTCCCTCCAGGGGTTCGATTTCAACTGGTACTTCGGCATTTGGATGTTACGCCAGCGCCGGCCCTTCCACGGGGGGATCGCGTTTTCCTCCGTGGTCGCGCGCTGAGGCCCACTGTCACCTTGGATTAGCGTCGATGCCGAAAAATGAGACCCCTGCTTCCGTCCTTAGATCCGCTTTTTTAGAACTACAGGCGCAGTTCGGGGACTGTCATTTTATATATATCGATGGGTCTAAGACTGATGTTGGAGTAGGATGTGCCTTTGTTTTTGATGCACAGAGTTTTACTTTTCGTTTATCTGGACATTGTTCCAATTATACCGCCGAACTTTTTAGTATATATCAATGTGTTTTATACATTCAGCGGCACGTCTTACGGCGCTGTGTTGTTTGTACAGACTCTCTGAGTGCCCTTCAGAGTATTCACGCGCTGTATAGTTACCACCCGCTCGTACAGCGCATTCATCACCTGCTCCGCTCGCTTGGTGCTTCTGGCATCCGCGTCTCCTTCGTGCGGATTCTAGGTCATGTGAGCATCTCAGGCAACGAGTCTGCCGACGCCGCTTCGAAATCGGCCATTTTATCACCCACATGTTTTACCTGTGTTGTTCCTTTCTCAGATTTTTAAGTTATTTTACGTTACCGTATCCTCTCGCGCTGGCGCAATGAGTGGGCGGCTCTTAGGGGGAACAGGTTGCGGGATGTTAAACCTCTTCCTTTAGTCTGGGGTACCTCTTCTCGTTCTCGTCGGGAACAGGTACTTTTAGCTCGTTTACGAATCGGACATTGTCTTTTTAGCCATAGATACCTGCTCAGTGGTGACCCCGCACCACTCTGTGAGCAGTGTGATGCACCCTTAGCGGTGCGTCACATTTTAGCAGAGTGCCAAGTTTTAGCTCCGGTGCGCGTTCGTGTTGGTTTGCCTGTTGGCCTAGCCGACGTTTTGGCAGACGACGCGCGTGCTGTAGAATGTCTTTTACGTTTTATCAGTGACATAGGCTTTAGCCGACGCATTTGATGCGCTGAGCGTCTTTTGACTGTGATTTTATATTGTCTTTTTAATGGGGCATCTCCTCCCCAATGGACATCTGGTTCTCGTGTCCCTCGCATTCTACAGTTCTTGACACGTTTTACTCTTTTATTGACCATGTTTTTAGTGTGTTAGTTTTTTGAATTTGCTGTTTTGTTTTTACCATTGGACATCGCGGGTTTGTGTCCCGTTATTTAATTATGCTGTTTTTTTATCTTACTTTTATTTTTGGACTGTAACTTTTATAGTCTGTAAGGGCGCTGATGACCTTAGCTGCTTAGCGCCCTTAAACCGCAGCTCATCATCATCACTTCGAGGTATTTTACGAAGATTCTCTTGATCGGCAATATTTCGTTAGCTCCTCTGCCTTGCTCCCTCCAGGGGTTCTATTTCGAAAGCTTCTTCGGCATTTGAACTTTACGCCGGCGCCGGCCCTTCCCAGGGGGGAAACGCAATTTCCTCCATGGTTGCGCGCTGAGGCCCACTGTCACCTTGGGTTGACGTCAATGTCGAATAATGAGACCCCTTCTTCAGTTCTTAGATCGGCTTTTTTAGAACTTCTGGCGCAGTTCGGAGACTTTCATTTTATATATACTGATGGGTCTAAGACTGATGTTGGAGTAGGGTGTGCCTTTGTTGATGGTAATCGTAGTTTTACACTTCGTTTACCCGGGCAATGTTCGATTTTTACCACCGAACGTTTTAGTATTTATCAGTCACTTTTATACTTCCAGCGGTACGACTTACGGCACAGTTTTATTTGTTCAGACTCCCTGAGTGCTGTTCAAAGTATCCGCGCGCTGTACAATTACCACCCCCTCGTACAGCGCATACATGACCTGGTCCACTCGCTTGGTGCCTCTGGCATCCGCGTCTCCTTCATGTGGATTACAGGTCATGTTGGCATCTCAGAGAACGAGTCTGCCGCCGCCGCTGCCAAATCGGCAATTTTATTACCCAGCCTTTTTACCTCTGTTGTTCCCTCGTCAGATTCGTGTGTTATTTTACGTCGCAGGATCCTCTCGCTTTGGCGCGATGAGTGGACGGCCCTCCGGGGGAACAAATTGCGGCAGCTTAAACCTGTCCCTTTAGTCGGGGGTATCTCTTCTCGTTCTACATGTCGGGAAGAGGTACTTTTAGCCCGTGTACGAATTAGACATTGCCTTTTTAGTCATAGATACCTGCACAGTGGTGATCCCGCTCCAATGTGTCAGCAGTGTGATGCGCCCTTAACGGTGCGTCACATTTTAACAGAGTGTCAAGTTTTAGCTCCACTGCGCGTTCGCGTGGGTCTGCCTGTTGGCATAGCCAACGCTTTGGCAGACGACGCGCATGCTGTAGAATGTATTTTACGTTTTATAAATGACATTGTTTAATCGGCTTATTTGATGCGCTTAGCGTCTTTTAGCTTTGAGATTTTGTATTGTCAGTTTTAATGGGGCTCTTCTCCCCGATGGACATAAGGCGCTCATGTCCGTTGCGTTCTTCAGTTCTTGACACGTTGTTTTATTCTTTTATTGGCCGTGATTTTAGTGTGTAGATTTTAGTTTTTGGTCATTTGTATTTTTTAATGTTTTTGACCAAGCGGTTTGGTTTGTGGTTTTTTAGTTTTTTGACTTTTCAATTTTATATTTTATACATTGCAAGGGTGCTAATAACCTTAGCAGTTGAGCGCCCTTAAGCCCCAACTCATCATCATCGTTGTGGAAATATTGTTCGATACCTTTCAGTGTAGCCATGCGTGGCTTTGTGTCTCTCTTGCAGTTTGAAATCCCATTTGGAAGTGAAGGCTTTATCATCAACTTCCATTTGTGTTAAAGAAAAACGCCTTTACCGTGCGAGGTTAGAGAATTACATTAACACCCAGCACCCATTATCTATCTCATGCCCCCTCCCCTCGCAACCCTCAAAAGGAAAGGCTTGGATCTTAGGTACCACGGATTTGATAAATGTTTTGTGAATCCTTGCTTGAGTAAGCCTGGGAAGGCTTCGTTAGTTTTTATGGGTTGAATCCTGTGACTCTTTTGGAATGCTATGATCCTATATCCTTTTGACAGGATATGTTTCATTACCTCATATTTGGAAGGTTGAAAATTCACAAATATTGCTTGATTTCCTTCAGTGTAGTTATGCATGTATGTGTCTGTTGATTTTTTTAGTAATATGATTATTCGATGCTTAAGACAAAGGAGTAGTCCCTTTCACCCTTCAGAAATCAGAGAGGGTGATGTTAGCTGTATGAGAGAACGCCGAACTGTCAGGTTTGTGTATATAGACTTTTCCAAAACCTAATAGCCCTCAATTTCTCTTGCTTTCTACCGTCATATGGAGTACACTTTTCTGTATCTTCTGGTTGCATTTAACGGTATTTGCATATGTGTGTATTTATGAGTGTGCGTTTACGAGAGAGAGAGAGAGAGGGAGAGAGAGAGAGAGGCGCAACATAATTTGTAAGGAATATCGGCAAACACTAAATTCAAAATTGTTAAGTTCATCATTTTCTCCACTTTATATGCTTAGAAGTGTGAATATTATTTCGAATTACCTGTACACCGGCTGAGAAAGTTCATTAACTTCTCGCCTGCATTCAAGCAAATCATTTGAATCATTCCTGAGTTATTCAGAAATACTGAAGTTTTCTCCTCATAAAGGGTAATTTGTAATTGTGGGTTTCTTGAGAATCTATATGTTGCATCCTTATAAATTGCTTAGCTGTGGTATACTTAAATAGGCGTGGTTCCCATGTATGGTTTGCATCTGTTTCACAACTGGAGGTTGAATGTTTTCCCCTCGCATTTTTAACACGTAATGCTTCTTCGAAAACCTTTTCCTACATCTAAGCTTGAATATGAACATGTGTGGCTATGTGCGCTCGTCTTGAGAGGCTGAGATAACGGAAGTGTTTAAAGATATGCCGTGAGAAACTTTTCCCCCATTCGTATGAAGTTGGAATGCTTCAAGTTAGTCATTTTAAACAAATTATTACCTCCCCTTCCCACTACCCTTGCTTTGTGTTTGAATGAAGGCTTCACACACTTTTCCAGCTGCCAGGTGTCGTGGGAGTGTTACCTTGATACATAATTCAAAGGCATCACGTGACCACCCTGTGCTAGAACGCACAGGTTTCTTGGGTCCCCTGTGCACTCAAAGGCATCACTGACAGTGAAAGTGACGCTTAGATTCCCCCTTCCACAAAGAAATCCACTCTGTGTTAGAACGTATAGGTAACCCATATATTAGGTCACTTTTACCCTAACTACCACTCCTGCATTGGCTTGTGCTAGGACATACATGTCATTTATGCGGCCCCTTGCATTCAAAGGCATCATGTGACAATAAAAGTGATACTTAGATTCCCCCTTCCACTAAAAAGCACGTGAGCATTCTGTACTGGAATATACAGGCAAATTAGGTTCCCTTTGCACTCAAGGGAATCACGTGACAATGAAATTGACGCTTAGATTCCAACTTCCCTCCAGAAATGAATATTACGGGACCAGCTTGTGCTAGAACATATCGTCGCTAAAAAGACGAACAGACGTAAGCGACATAAGTGTAATTTTACAGGAGAGCAGTTTAAAGAAAAGTGCGTTTACTTAGGGACCTACGGCTCAAAAGCACAAAATGACACATCAAATATAATACAGTGATTCAAATCTTTAATAGTTGTTCTTAATAAGGACTAATGTTAGACTCTAGAATTTGGATACCATATATGCAATAAAGGCCTAAATTGGAGATACGTCGGTTTGAAGGATTTCACCCATGATAGTAAGGCGCTTACACCATACACATGCTCAATATATTATGCTGATTTTTGCTATCGTTTTGGGCTGTATCATTATTTATTTCTTTTTATGTATATTTTTCACGTATATATTTCTATTCTAAGAACATATTACAATGTAAAGCGTTGGAAGTCAATAAAATAAATAGAGGTATCCACCTATTTAACAACAGCAACATAAAGTATTTAAGTGTATTTTATTTATTTTTAATTCCTGCATAAATTTAGCAAATAATATATTTGTTTGTTTACATATCTTTAAAGAATCACAACTTTTGAACTTATTTTAAGAATAGAAAAATCAAGCGTATAGGTGTGCTACTTTGAATGACAATATGTTTACAAATGCTTTCGGAAAACAAACATATTGGAAATTCTCTTTAACCGTAGCAATATCAAGTATTAATATGTATGCTATTGCTGTTTTTTCCAAATTACATACAATAATGTTTTGTTTACAAGTGCTTCTAGGAAACGAAAACAAGTATTGAAAATACCCATGGTTAATACAACTTAGAAGTGTGGTAGTTCCTTGTAGAACGTTTTGTAAACAACATCTGTTATTACTGGTGTTGGCTCTTTGCATAACTTCTGTAGATCGATGTACTTATCAGCCGAAAGCTTTGGATAGGTGGCATTAAGTCGAGGCAGAGGAAGCTTCAAAACCCGTGAAGTGTTCTTGGATTTCAGAGATAGCCGCTCATAATGTTTGGCCAAATGACTGTTTTTTTTACAAAGACGCAAGCGGCATCTTCTGTGGTCACTTTGACTTCTCTGAATGCAATCCAATTCACTTTGTTTCCAGATTGAAATCCTCGGGGATCGGATCCGTAGTCTCTCTGAAATGCTTTTGTAGTCCAAGAAATCTTCTACCCTCATAGAATGTGTTTCATACGGAGCAGCACTCCAGGATGTCTCGCAATAGGTACCAGCTGGCAAGGTATGAAGATGTTCCATGCCTGAGTCAGGGTTCTTGAAATAGTGCTGTGGGCACAATCACCTTCGTTTTGACCATACTTAGGTTCGAAGAAGCACAAGTTGATAGACAGTGAATTCTTTTGAGTTGCTTAGAATGTACAAAAACATGGTCATTACGGTGTTAGTCTGGCTACTGCAGGTATCAGCAAACAGCCTGACATCCTATACACCGTGGACATCAAGATGTTCAAGGTAGATTCCCACACAGGTTTCAATCTCAGATGATCCCCTTTTGCTGATAGTCTCACTTCACAGAAAGCAAAGATATTCTTTGATTAAAATGCTGTAAACCGTGTAATTATGTGCTAAAAACACATTCGATAGAATACAGCACTTTCTTTGGAAAGGGGTAGCTGAATCACTTGCTGAAGATCAAATACCGTAGAGAAATATTATCTTGGGTTTTCTTCGACAGCTACTTTAGCATTGTTTTTCTCATTTCTTACAGCATTCTTTTTTTCAGTGTGTTTGTCGTACATATCCTGCAACTCCATTTTCTTTGCACCATCACATGACGGCAATTGCACACAAATTGCACTAGTCCTCCTTAGGATACTGAATGATAGACTCATTGAGTACTCTGGAGTAAGTTTTTGATAACTGACTTTGGGCTGTGAGATGTTATCTTCATTATGCATAGAATATATCTTAGTGTCAGGACTGGATGTAAATATTCTTAAGAAAACTCTTCTGGACGATGGTAAGTGCATTCGTTATTGTTATTTGAATTCTTTGTACATAGAAAACATAAACAAAGTGGGCAAATGCCAGAACCTTCATTTTTGCAATTGAGAAACTGATAGTTTTCACTATATAGTGGATCATAGTTATTATTATTATTACGGACATTAAATGGCTACTCCAGCTGGCGTATTTCCTTTTCTTGATGACAACACTGTTCCCTTATATTAGTACTGTCTGCAGATGTAGCATTTACATTTTCAAAACTGTCTTTTGTGTGTATCCTTAAAACGTTGAGAGCAACATCCATAGACTCCGTTTCTGATCTTTCGTTGCGATTTTCCTTTGAACGATCGATCCGAATCACTTTCCCATAATAATACGTCTTGTCTGATAACCACTATACTTAATTTCAGCACCTACTTTTAACACATCACTTTCAATGCATTACATTTCATTGCATTATACCACATTTCGTAGATCCATCTCTCCGCTTTACTAATAAGTCCATGTTCATAACAGACTGCTGCTTTACTGAGACTGTATTAGTTTGTTGCAGGTGTATTCAGACCAATCAATATTGTTGAAGCAGGTTTACTTGTCCAAATTTATAAACACATGTTAATTGTTGGTGTGAGGTGGCAACAATTGTTCTAGAGCGGCTAGCATTACACTGCGCGCATAGACGTATCGACCAATTTTAATAATGGTAGTATCTAACGAAGAGACGTAAGCGACTTGCGAGTCTCATACGCCTGTTCGTCTGAAAAAGAATGAGTGAGCAATGGTGTTTACGACGATAACACGATGTTTACTGCCAAGTAACCATTAGAGATGGAGGTACGCCAGTTTGTCAGAATATAGATACGGCCAAATGAAGTGTGCAGGCGAAATATCTCAATTTTTTCGATTTTGGCGCTTACGCCACTTCGTCAGATGAGCGACGATATAGGTTACTTAGGTCGCTTTTACTCTAAAAGATACCCCTTCCTGGAGTTGTGCTAGAGCATACATATCACTTATGCCACTTCTTGATCTAGAACACGACTTCTGCACTACTAACCTAGTAGATACGCATTTGGCTCGCGTAAACTTGTCATTAAGCATATATAATTGTTATATGTGTGTGTTATTAATTGTTTTATATATATCAGTGTCGCAACCTGATTATCAGACTCGGGTATGTAACTCAACGTATATTGTAAAATTCGTTAAAATATGATCCAATCTAAACAGAATTGTCCATATCAGCATACTTAATCACAGCTAGACAATATGTATTATAAACAAGATGTTCTGCATTATGCAATATTACCTAGTAAATTAACTAACGAATGCTTAGTACACTGGAAGGTAGTTTAATAAGCATAATTTAGGTTCATGATATTATTAAAAGTAAAACTTATTCATTCACGTTTAGTTTATCCTACTTCCTATAAAACAGCTGGATGCTCGATTTTTTTGAGCAAAAGCAACAATTACGTCATCTCAAATGAAGGTCACGAACATAGAGGTTGTAGAAACTTGCTTTCGATGTTCATCAGAGCAAGCGCTGAGAGTCTTTCTTCATGCTGAGAGTTGCGAAGATAATCATTAATTCTTCTCAGTCAGGAAAAGGCTCTTTCTACTGAAGCACTATTTGTTGGTATAGTCAGGATCAAAGGCGCCAGTTTGAAAGTTTCAGGGAACACCAGAAAGTTCCATCGTCCTTGTATATTGGTGAAGCTCTACGACACTATTTTTTTATATCAAGTTAGAAAATTGTGCATGGTCAAGAAGGCAGAGGAACTGTAACTTTGATACTTCACTAAATCTCTTGAGATACGCTGTGTGCTACGATATCAACAATTAAAGAAACAATCGTCTGTAGTTAGATTCATCACTGCTGGTGCCGGATATACTGCCACGACGAATTTTCTTTCCTTGAAGTTCACTGCCACTATCATTCATTTCCTTCCAAAGTCCGTTAAATTCATTCCTGTAGTTCTGCAAATATTGCTTAAAATTTTCTAGCATTCTATTGCAGTAGGCTATGTCTGAAAGTTTTTTTTTTCTGGAGAATTTGAAGGAGGAATCAGACTACTGGAATATGTTAACAAAATTATTAAAAGGAAATTAAAAGTGAAATCTTTTATCCTGGTTAATACGCCGCCTGCACACGTATCAGTGTCCTCGTCCCATTCGCAGTTTTCATTTTTACCATTGTCTCAAACATATGTTCGATATCAATTTTGTGTTTCTTCACTGTCTGAACTAAACGACTTTGGAAATTCTATCGAGTCTGAGGAACAGTAGAAAATCGTTTTTTTACATGCATATATCCAAAGCATGAACTCTTTGATTTAGAAGATAATGTTCCAAAATCCGCTAGAGAGGTAAAGAAGCTCTTAACTTGTTGAATAAATCTAACTGACTGCGACAACGTAAGATTTAATTGATGGGTGCAGCAATGAATAAATATGGCAGAATTACAATGTTCTCTCAGCTTCTGCTGCAGTCCATTGTGTTGCCCTGCCTTGACTGCTGCCCCATCATATGTTTGGGCGATTAGTTTATTTGTACAAGAAAAATCAATAATACTGAGAGCATGGTTCAAGAGAGAATCCACTTTTCTAATAGAACTTCATCTGTAAAGTAAATAAACCTCCCTTCAACATTTCCGTCAACAGTTATGTATCAGAAAACGGTAGAGAGGTTTACCACTTATGTTAGGAGTTTCATCTAACATCAATGAAACGAAGAAGGCACCAGAAATTTCCTTCTCAATTTCACGCGCCATGACGCCACTCACTTGAAATTAAGTCATTCTGAATATCACGTGAAGTTACACGAACAACAGTCGACATTTCCAAGTGCTCTTTCAGAGAGGTGTCATATATTGCTAATCCATTTAAATACTCAATATAGTTACCTGTGTTTGTAGATCCTTCATTCTCAATGTGAACACGAAAAGTAAGTGCTTATTTTCCTAAAACCAATACAGCTCGTACAAAATGAGAAAGTAAAGCTCTATTCTTTTTCACTTCATTGTTATGCTATTCAGCTTATACTGACTATTCAATGAAAATTCTATTCTAGGAGTGTACCTGAAAACTTTAGTGGTTTTCTACATATATGATTACAAGAATAGTTGTTTTTGGCTACCTTATAAAAGTTATTTATATCTTCATAATCGCTGGAATTCCAGACGCGCTTTTCATTTGAAAAAAGAATACATGACCAACAAAACAGTCTGTTTTAAGATTTTAAAACCGCACAACCATGACTCACTTTCATAAACTTTGATGTTGACATTCCTTACACATTTTTTAATGTTAGTTGTAATACCGAATGCGGACTTTGGAGGACTTGCTTTAGTTGCATCCTCGCTTTCAGAGAAATTAAATGTCAGGAAACTTCTTAGTTGAGTTTGTCGATCACACAACAGTTTATTTCCATTTGCGTTGCCACAACCGCACTGAAACAATGGGTTGTTTGCTATTGTAGCTCTTATCCACTTCGCGGCCTCTCGGATATACAGTGCCTGAGTACATACCTTCTTCCCAGAAATCGCTCAAATCTTCTCCTACGTTTCCTTTGACAGTGAGTAACCAAGTTTCCAAAGCACGCTTAAATTTTCGCCATTAAAGAAACACATATACAAGAAACAGATTAACTAACGAATTACTGAATTCAGGACTATAAATGCAATACTATGAACCCAGTTTTTATCACAAGATGTGCTCCAACTCAGTACATACCATGAGTCAAACACAACGCCAGTTTCCTCCGGCTGACGGCAGGTGCCGTTGACCCGAGCTTTGTTTCGATACAGACTGCGTTCAAGTTATCGCAGCGTGGCGCGAATTCAAATCATAATATTTAGGAAACCTCCATTTTTAATGACATTAAAATGATTGTGAACCACAAAATTACAATGAACACTAATTTTGACACCAGTTTGAGGAAAATTACAGGGTATGTAATACATCTCACATCTATTGACGCTACGCCCCTGATATACACTGGTGTGCAAAACCTAAGGACGAGATGGGTAAAGTAACATAACAAATGAACTACTTGATGGAAGTAATGAAGGTGCGGGAGCATGTTGCCAGAGGTTTCTCACACGTAGACAGAAAGCTGGACGTCACATGGCGTGAGTGTACCGAGCGTATGGTACCAAATGGGTCTGGTGCCGCAACACGGGGCAGTTGACGAAACAGGACAAGACGGTGTGTGGCAATTAGCGAGCTGTTACGGTGCACTGTAGTGGTGTTCTTCATTGCAACATGGGCCGTTGACACCTTTTGGATGACTTACACGGGGAAGAATCATCGGGAAACTGGAGGAAGGGCGAAGTGTGACTAGTGTTGTTCAGGAGTTTGGAATTGCTCACAGCATTATTTCACGTGCATGGGGAACCTTCAAAACCACAACTGCTGTCCCAAGGAGAGGTGGTGGTCGACTACGCTCAACTACAGCAGCAGATAAGCGCTACATTGTGCAACATACAAGAAGGGATCCACGCCAAACAGCAGGTGCAATTGCAACCACATTTAACAGGACAGCTAGGCACGCAATCTCACGATACACAGTGGCACGGCCACTACAGAGAGGTGGTCTTTTTGCCCGACGGCCAGTACGTTGTGTTCCATTGACATCTGCACATCGGCGGCACCGTTTGCAATGGTCCCAAGAGCATCAAAATTGGACCAACGAGGAATGGGATTGCGTGCTCTTCTCGGATGAGAGCAGATTCAGTCTAAGTAGTGATTCTCGACGTAACCTCATCTTGCGAGAGGTGGGAACACGTAATGAACCCAGGAACATCCTTGAACATGATCGTTTTGGTGGGCTGGGAGTTATGATTTGGGGAGGCATAATGCTGCATGGCCGCACCGACCTCCAAATCTTAGAACACGGCACGCTCACTGGTCAACGTTATTGTGATACTGTACTCCTTACCCATGTGCGTCTTTTCAGGGAAGCAGTCGGCCCTGACTTCATTTCTATGGAAGACAATGCGCGAACGCATCGAACAGCGCAGGTGGAGGATCCCTTGGAACGAGAGGATACTCGGCGAATGGACTGGCCTGCCCGTTCCCCCAATTTAAATCCCATCGAACACGTGTGGGATGCTTTGGGCAGACGCATTGCATCACATCCACATGCACCAACGACATCCAACAGTTGTCAACAGCGCTGGTGGAGGAATGCAACGCCCTACCACAAGAACTGCTTACCAACCTTGTGGTCAGCATGGGAGCACGATGCAGAGCATGCATTGCTGTCCGTGGTGATCATACACCCTTTTAAACACCATGTATCTGCTTCTGTAAATCTAGAGAGCCATCATATGTCGTATTGACTTTAGTGTAGCTTACGGTCTATGAATAAAAGTGGCATTTCTGTTCGTCTGTTCAACTGCAGTCCCGCGGGGGGCCATTGCATGAGCTGCTGAATTCTGACGGCGATTGGGTCCCTCTGTCTATGTTCTGGGAGGTGTGACCCTGGGGTGAGATAGGTATAGATAGGCCACTCACCCAAGCCGGGGTAACGCCCTGGAAGTCAGATCCCGAGGTCGGAGACGGTTGCAATGGTGGAGGATTTTTTTCGCTATGGAACACCCTTTCTCCATTATTACTAACAAGCGCCGAAAAGTTTTTGCAACAGAAGTAGCATCGCCAACATCTGGTTGTTACTTAATTATTACACGAACAGAGGAGGGACAATCGTTTGAGAAGGCGAACCCTTTTATAGTACAGAAGGGCATTGACTCTATTGCTGGTTCGGTTCAGTCCTGCACTCGCCTTCGAAACGGGTCATTATTGGTACACAGAAGTCCGATCAACAAACTAAGACATTGTTGAGCGCTACGCTTCTCCACGGTTATCCCATCCGTATTGAGAAGCACCGCACCTTGAATTCCTGTCGAGGCGTCGTTACCACCCATAGCCTCGATGGTATATCGGACGAAGACCTGGTGAAATATCTATCGGATCAAAAGGTGACAGCAGTGCATCGGGTGCAGGCCAAACCCGACGGAGTATTGGTACCCACTCATACCCTTTTTATCACATTTGATGGCGTCGATCTGCCCACGAGTATTACAGCAGGGTACGAACGTATTGCGGTGAATCCCTATATTCCTAGACCTCTGCGTTGTTTTAAATGCCATCGTTTTGGACATACGCAAGTCTCATGTAAGAGTGCCGTTACCATCTGTGCAACATGTAGACAGCCCTCACACGAAGGTGCCTGTTCAACAGCCCCCGTCTACGTCAATTGCAAAGGATCACATTCTGCTTCATTTGGCGACTGTCCGCGGCATTTGGACGAGAAGGCGATCCGGGAGATCAAGGTAATGGAGAAACTCTCCTTCGCCGAAGCCCGGAGTTGTTACCATGCACGCCAACCTTTGCTCCTGCGATCGGGAACATTCAGTTCTGTTGTTGCCTCGCCAGTACCCCGGAAGGATGCTGGGACTCAAACTTGGACCATGACTGCCTTGACAGCCACTACCATCCGGCCGTCCATTTCTGCTACTGTTACCAAGCCCTATAAACCTGGTCCAAAGTCTATGAAGTCACAAGCCACTGAGAAAAAGCCGAAGCAGAAACTTCGAAGAGAAGACTTTTTAAAAGACCCTCCGCGTGTTCACAGCAAGCAGAGTTCACCTTCTCCTCTTCGGAGGTCGCAGTCCCAGGAAGCTCTTGGGACAAGCCGCGCTCAGCGGCACCCCTCACCTATCGCCACCCAGAACCGAATCTCGGTGCTTGAATCGGTTTCTGGCTCTGAGCGCGTGGGCCCTCCCTTCGAGGAGGCTATGGAGTCTGACGAACTCCATACCAAAAGCCCGAGCCCAAAGGTTAAACAAAAGGTAATTTTAAGCCGCCCTTCTAAGTAGACAGTTTATCCCTTTTTCTTCATGGTTATCGTAACCTGGAATGTACGTGGTGTACGATCGAATAGGGCGGAACTGAAACTTTTATTGCGTTCCCATTCGCCTATGGTCGTGTGTTTGTAGGAGACTAAGCTTCGCCCTCATGATCCTTTTGATCTCCGAGGATATACTCCGGTTCGCTACGACCTTGAACCAGAGGAGGGTACTCCTGCTCATGGAGGTGTCATGTTGTTAGTGCGTAACGACGTTCATTTTCAACGTCTCAATCTTACGTCCGACTTGCAAGCTGTTGCCATTAGACTGCAGTTACCCAGTTTTTCTTTTCTATTTGCTCTGTATATTCACCTCCATCGTCTCCTCTCGCTAACGCGGACCTTCGAGATCTCTTGTCCGCTCTCCCAGCACCATTTCTCCTGTTGGGAGATTTTAATGCCCATCACCCCCTGTGGGGTTCGCCAAGGGCTTGTGCGAGGGAACTCTTCTTTCCGACATTTTTGATCACGTCAATCTCTCAATACTCAATACCGGCGAGCCTACGTTTCTTTCTGATTCTTCCGGTACATTTTCTCACTTGGACCTTGCCGTTTGCTCACTCCAGCTTGCTATTCGTCTGCAGTGGAGCGTCGTCGCTGACACCTACTCCAGCGACCATTACCCCTGCATCGTTTCTCTTCTGTCACACCACGTACAGCATTCGAGAGTACCACCTGGATATTCACAAAAGCCAACTGGAGCTTGTATTCCAGCCTCGTGCGTTTTGACGAATAGCCCTTCACCAACATTAACCAACTAGTGCAGCACCTTACGTCTACGATTTTCTCTGCCGCCGAACGGGCAATTCCCCGTTCATCCTCTCACCCTCGGCGGATTCCTGTTCCTTGGTGGAACGAGGAGTGTCGGGTTGCCGTTCGTGCCCGTAGAACTGCACTTAGGGTGTTTCGGCGTCACCCTACACTTGATAATTTGGTTACTTTTAAACAATCGCGCGCCAGGGCTCGTCGCATTATTCAGGATAGCAAGAAGGCTTCTTGGGCTCGTTTTGTCGAGTCTTTTAATCGCTTCACACCTTCCTCTGTTGTTTGGGATAAACTTCGTCGCTTCTCCGGTAAAGTGTCGCATTGTACTGTGTCTGGCCTTAAGGTTTCCAATGCCAACATAGTGGATCCGGCTGCCATTGTTAACGCTCTGGGTACTGCCTTTGAGGCGGTTTCCAGTTCAGACCATTATTCCGCCGGCTTTCGCTCTATTAAAGACCGGCTGGATTCCGCAACCTATAATTTTCGGTCTGCTAATAATGAATGCTATAGCGAACTTTTCACAATGAGGGAGCTGGAGAAGGCTCTTCATTGCTCTAGGCACTCCGCTCCTGGGCCGGACGGCATTCATGTCCTGATGTTACAGAACGTTTCAGCCCACAGTAAACTCTTTCTCTTACAGGTCTATTAGCGTATTTGAGAAGACGGTATTTTTCCTTCCCTTTGGCGCGAAGCCACCATTGTCCCTATACTTAAGCCTGGGAAGGATCGCCAACTACCTTCCAGCTACCGCCTTATCTCCCTCACCAGTTGCGTTTGCAAGGTGATGGAGCGGAGGATCAACGGGCGGTTGACATGGTGGCTTGAGTCTCAGAAACTTAGTGCGGATTTCGTCGATATCGCTCTACCGTCGACCACCTGGTGTCCCTGTCGACGCATATTATGAATGAATGTTTGAGAAAGTATCAAACCGTGGCTGGGTATTTTGACCTGGAGAAAGCTTATGACACTTGTTGGAGCGGCGGCATTTTACGTACACTTAACGCATGGAATATCCGCGGTCCTGTTCCCATATTTCTTCGGGAGTTTATTACTGACCGCGTCTTTCGTGTACGTGTGTGCTCGGTTTTATCTAGTAGTTTTATTCAAGAGAACGGAGTACCGCAGGGCTCTGTACTCAGTGTCACACTTTTTGCTATTGCTATCAACCCCATTGTTCATTGTATTCCACCTGGCATTTCATCGTCCCTTTTTGTTGACGATTTTGCCATTTATTCAGTTCACGACGGACCTGTCCACTCGAACGCCGTCTCCAGAGCTGAATCGACCGTCTCTACACCTGGAGTAACGCCAACGGCTTTAATTTCTCCGCCGAGAAATCCGTCTGTATTAATTTCTGGCGCCGGAAGGCTTTCCCTCCGCCCTCTCTCCATCTTGGACCGGAGGTCCTTCCGTTTGCAGACGAGGTAAATTTTTTGGGGTTGATCTTTGATTGAAAGCTGAGCTGGACTTCTCACGTTTCCTTTTTAAAAGCAAAAGGTGACCGTTCTCTTAATCTTTTACGTGTTTTAAGTGGCACATCCTGCGGAGCTGATCGGACCGTCCTTCTGCGTCTTTATCGCTCTTTGGTCCGATCCAAGCTTGATTACGGGTGCATTGTCTATTCATCGGCACGTCCATCTATGTCACGCCGATTGAATCCCATTCATCATCGTGGTATTAGAGTCGCTACGGGGGCCTTTCCAACTAGCCCCGTACCCAGTCTTTACGCTGAAGCTGCAGAGCCTCCGCTGTCCTTCAGGCGTGAGATGCTCTTGTGTAGCTATGCCTATCGACTCTCAAGCTTGCCTGACCACCCTTCCTTCGCGATTTTTTACGAGGATTCGCTAGATCGGCAATATTTATTTAGCTCCTCTGCATTGCTCCCTCCAGGGGTTTGATCTCTGAACTTCTTCGGCTTTTGGACGTTACGCCAGCGCCGGCCCTTCCAAGGGGGGAAACGCGTTTTCCTCCATGGTTGCACGCTGAGGCCCTCTGTCACCTTGGGTTATCGTCGATGCCGAAGAATGAGACCCCTTCTTCAGGGTTTGGATTAGCGTTTTTAGAACTTCAGTCGCAGTTCGGGGACTTTCATTTTATCTTTACTGATGGATCTAAGACTGATGCTGGAGTAGGATGTGCCTTTTTTGTGGTGGAAATAGTTTTACTTTTCGTTTACCGGGGCAATGTTCGATTTTTACCACCGAACGTTTTAGTACTTATCAGTCTCTTTTATACATTTAGCGGCACGACTTACGGCACTGTTTTATTTGTTCAGACTCCTTGAGTGCTCTTCAAAGTATTAGCTCACTGTACAGTTACCACTCGCTTGTACAGCGCATTCATGACCTGCTCCACCCGCTTGGTGCTTCTGGCATCAGCGTCTCTTTCATGTGGAATCCAGGTCATGTGGGCATCTCAGGTAATGAGTCTGCCGACGCCGCTGCCAGGTCGGCGATATTATTATCGAGATATTTTACCTCTGTTGTTCCCTCCACAGATTGGTATGTTCTTTTGCGTGGCCGCATCCTCCTTCTTTGGAGGGATGAGTGGACGACCCTCCGAGGGAGCATGTTACGGGAGGTTAAGCCTCTCCCGCTAGTCTGGGGTACCTCTTCTCGTTCGTGTCGTCGGGAAGAGGTAATTTTAGCTCGCTTACGAATCGGAGATTGTCTTTTTAGCCATAGATACCTGCTCAGTGGTGACTCCGCACCACTCTGTGAGCAGTGTGATGCGCCGTTAACGGTGTGTCACATTTTAGCAGAGTGTCAAGTTTTAGCTCCGTTGCGCGTTGGTGTTGATCGGCCTGTTGGCCTAGCCAACGTTTTGGTAGACGACGCGCGTGCTGTAGAGCGTCTTTTACCTTTTATCAGTGACATTGGATTTAACAGACGCATTTGATGCGCTGAGCGTCTTTTAACTGTGTGCTTTTATCTTGTGTTTTTAATGGCGCATCTCCTCCCCAGTGGACATCTGGCGCTCGTGTCCCTGGCATTCTACAGTTCTGGATACGTTGTTTTAGTCTTTAATTGACCATGGTTTTAGTGTGTTCGTTTTTGGAATTTAATGTTTTGTCTTTTGACATTTGGATATCGCGTGTTTCTGTCCCGTTTTTAATTATGCGGTTTTTTATCGGACTTTTATTTTTGGACTGTACATTTTATACTTTGTGAGGGCGCTAATGACTTTAGCTTTTTAGCGCCCTAAACCGCATCTCATCATCATCATCATCATCGATACCGATAGTAATTTTTCAGCACCGATGCTCGATACGCACTTTACAAAAAGTGTAAAGGCGATAGCTTGTTAACTGAATTATGCTCTTATGTAGTTTTCTGTGCATAAAAGCAAGTATCCAATTTGGTGTTATATGCTAATTCTGAAATTGTTCCTGTTTGACCTTTTCCAATAATAGACCGATTTCTCCAATTTTTTGGATCAATTATTTAACGTATTAACGCTTCTTCAAAGAAATGTACGTCTCTTCACCTTGACAACACTTTAGAAAGCTGATTATTTTCTAAGAGAACGGAGATGTTGACACCTCAGAGATAATTTACAGAATGAATTCCAGTGCTCGAGATCGCTCTATTTATAGAGGAGGCACGAACCTTTTTGGATCAATTATATAACGTATTAACCCTTCAAGGAAATGTACGCCTCTTCACCTTGATAACACTTTAGAAATCCGATTATTTTCTGAGAGTACAACGATGGTTACACCTCAGAGAAAATTAACAGAATGAAGTCCGATGCTCGAGATCACACTATTTATAGAGGAGACACGAACCGTTATAGATCAATTATATCCTGAATTTTAATACTAAAAACGGTGATTAAGCGTCTAAGTCCTTATATTTCAATTCGTGTTACACTGATGTTCGAGCGTCTCCGTGCAGGTTCCGGTGCTTAGAGTAAGTGTAAAGTATTGTGAAGATGTATGTATTGTTCGCGTATAATCGTACAGATTCGGGTGCTTTACTCGTGAGGGTGATGAACGATTTGTCAACCGAGCACGGGATAAGTATCTTTTGAGCAAGCATTCACCATGCGCAACGAAACCTAGAAGCACAAAGATGCGAATGATAGCAAATCTTGATGGCATACACCACTCCGGCATTCGCCAGCAGACCAACGAAAGCACGAAAAACCTGAGGTAAGAGTGAGAGACCAACGGGAATCGAACCAGGGCTCCTAGAAGCACACGTGAAAGATGTAAATTATATAGAATGAAAGAAAATCATGATAGATGAGAAACCGCTCAAGCATTCGCCTGCAGACCAGGGAAAATCACGAAAATCCGAGGCCAGAGTGAGCGGCCGACGGTAATCGAACTCCTGAACCCTAGAAGCACACGTGAAAGATGCAAATGAAAAAGAATTAAAGGGAAAGGTAATCGGAATCGTTGAGAAACTACTAGCATTCGCTTGCTGACCAGTGAAAATCACGAAAAATCCGAGGTCAGAGTGAGCGACCGACGGGAAATCAAACCACAGGCCCTAGAAGCACACGTTAAAGATGAGAATGAAAGGGAAAGGAAATCGTGATAGATGAGAAACCTCCCAAGCATTTGCCTGCAGACCAGGGAAACCACGAAAAATCCGAAGTCAGAGTGAGCGACCAACGGGAATCGAACCGGGGAGACCTTCAGACTGTACACCTGAAAGATGTAAATGAAAGGGAAAGTAAATCGTGGTGGCATACACCGCTCAGGCATTCGCCTGCAGACAGCGAAAACCACGAAAAAATCCGAGACCAGTGTGAGCGACCGACCGACGGTAATCCAACTCCTGAACCCTAGAAGCACACGTTAAAGACGCGAATGAAATGAATTAAAGGGAAAGGAATTCGGAATCGATGAGAAACTACTAGCATTCGTCTGCAGACCAGCGAAAACCGCGAGAAACCTAAAGTCAGAATGACCGTCCCTACGGAAATCGAACCAGGGACCTCCGAATGCAAACCACAGACGTTATCGTCTGAACCAGACCGTAAAACAGGTTTATCCCATACAACTCATAACAATACGCTGCCATGCCAGATGACGTCACACCTGTAGACACACTGTCTGGGATCAGCCCGACATGTTGAAACGCGTAGAGAACGCACGATCATTCAGACAGATGTTTCCATTCAATGCCTACCATACCCACCACCGCAACCCATTACGCACCAAGGTTAACATAATTTCTATTATAATACTTTAGAAATAGCGTAGAAGTTTTTCTCTCCTTATTTAATTTAGTTCATGTATATACCCTATTATTTTGTGTTTTCAATCCTTTTCAATACTTTCTTTCCCTCATCCCCCTCATTCTCCACAGAATCAGTACACAATACAACATTTTTATACGCTTAATGTCCGTTTAGCAGCGAAAACCACGCTTAAGACCATTTATCACAGAAAACCACGCTTAATACGCAGTTATCACAGAAAACCGCTACATATGACTGTAATCACGATCAAAGTAATTTTTTCCAGAGTTACTCCAATTTTAAGCTTGTAGAATCGTATTAGGAAATTTATTGTATTTTTAGCTCAAAGTGTGTACACATTTTAAAGTCACCAATCCCTGCTAATTGCTAGTCTAAAGATTGTCATATTTCATCTTTAAGGTCGCCTTTGTTAAAGATAATGTCTGCAATCCATTTTTAAATATCTTTTAAAATCAACTCAAGCGCGCGTTTAACGCATATAATGGCCGTCTTCATATGTTAAATATCCCAATACGGTGACCATGAACGTTAAAACCTCCAATATGGCTATGGCCACCTTGTTGCCCGCAGGCCGGAAAGCGTAGTTTCTCTTGGTGGACGACAGAGTGCGCGCAAAAGAGGTGGGGGAAGGTAGTAACAGGCAGGGAAAGGGAAGGAGTGGGGGTGATAGCACCAGCGAGAGTGGGGATAACTCGGTCTACGACCAAGATACAGATTCAACGTGAGTCAGTGCGTCCGAGGGGACCATCCAGAGAGGAAGTACACCTCTCGCATTCACGTTAAGGCACGCCGACGTCTCGCGTGTTCTTTGAGTTATTTTGCCTTTTAGTCATGCATTCATCTAAGAGATCTAATATTCGTCAGGACGACAGTAGTCGAATATGCATTACAAAGAAACTAGCTTTTGATATATTCGTTTATTCGACGTATTTATCTTAATTACTTTTAATGTTATTCGAAGATGAATCTGTATTCATGTCACTGGATTCAACTCAAGACCACCAGGTCAACTTGGAGCAACAGTCAATGACGCGCCACATTCGAAGGATATAATCACCCTTTACCGCATATCGCTATTTCTTTCCATTCGGGAGATATAAGCATTTAACGTAAGAATAGATTTTTTTTTAACAGACCGCCAATTCAAAAGGTCTCACTCTGACCTCAGTTTTTTCGTGGTTTCCTGGTCTGCTGGCGAATGTCGGAGTGGTGTGTGCCATCACGATTTACTTTCATTCGCATCTTTGTGCTTCTAGGTTTCGTTGCTCATGGTGAATGGTTGCTCAAAACATACTTATTCCTTGCTCGGTTGACAAATCGTTCATCACCCTCACGAGCCTCCCCATGGGCTCACCTTATGTGAGTACGGGTTTTGGCGCACCCGGGGGTTCCCGAGCCAATCATCGCCATTATCCTTCCACCCTCGTCCGGTCGAGGTGGGTTCGTCCTCGTGACCGGGGGACTCAAGGTAGGTTCTCGTGCGTTCTGTGCATTTCATTACATGACGCACCTCGCTATCGTTTCTTCCTTCTCTTCTATTTATGCACATTTCGCCCCACGCCCATTCATTTACACATCTCTTTTACTTCTTCGCCGGCCTATCTTGCGTGCGAAACGCCCACACACTTTTAGTTTCCTTTATCCATTTATTTTAATCCTCCGTCCCCCAGGGTTTCACCTTATGTGAGTACGGGTGTTGGCGTACACGGGGGTTCCCGAGCCACTCATCGCCATCTTCATCACTTCATCCCCATCCAGTCGAGGTGGGTTTGTTCTCGTGACCGGCGGACTCAAGGTAGGCTCTCGTGCGTTCTGTGCATTTCATTCCATGACGCCCTCGCCATTATTTTTTTTATTCTGTGTGCTATTTATGCACATTTCGCACCACTTCCATTCATTTACACATATCTTTTCCTTCTTCGCCGGCCTACCTTGAGTGCGAAACGCCCACACACTTTTAGTTTACTTTAACCTTTTAGTTTAATCCTCCGTGGACACAGCCTGACGGATACCCGCGCACTGGGTGCGCAGCTTGATGAGTGGGTAATGGCGTCATCCCCACCCCCCGGGGTCGTCATGTACGGTTTGTGTTCGTATCCGCTGTTCAACTGCAGTCCTGCGGGGGTGGGGCCATTGCACGAGCTGCTGACTTCTGACGGCGATTGAGTCGCTCTGTCTATGTTCTGGAGGTGTGACCCTGGGGTGAGCTAGGTATAGATAGGCCACTCACCCAAGCCGGGGTAACGCCCGGGAAGTCAGAGCCCGAGGTCGGAGACGGTTGCAATGGTGGAGGATTTATTTCGCTATGGAGCCCCCTTTCTCCATTATTTCGAATAAGCGCCGAAAAGTGTTAGTAACAGAAGTAGCGCCATCGACATCTGGTTGTTACTTATTCATTACGCGAACAGAAAAAGGTCAAACTTTCGAGGTGAACCCTTTTGTTTTCCAAAAGGGCATTGACTCAATTGCTGGTCCGGTTCTTTCCTGCACTCGGCTTCGCAATGGTTCGTTGTTACTGCAAAGCAAGTCCGAGGCACAAAATAAGTCCTTGTTGACGCCACGCTTCTCTACGGTTCTCCCGTCCGTGTTGAGAAGCACCGCACCTTGAATTTCTGTCGAGGCGTCATCACCACCCATAGTATCGATGGTATGTCGGACGAAGAGCTAGTGGAATATCTTTCCGACCAAAAGGTAACGGCATTTCATCAAGTGCAGGCTAAACGCGACGGAGTGTTTGTACCTACACGTACCCTGTTTATCATTTTCGATGGCGTCGATCTGCCCACGAGTACTTCAACAGGGTACGAACGGATTTCTGTGAGGCCTTATATTCCTAGACCTCTGCGTTGTTTTAAATGCAAACGTTTTGGGCATACGCAAGTCTCCTGTAAGAGTGCGTTACCATCTGTGCCTCATGTAGCCAGCCGTCACACGAAGGTACCTGTTCCATAGCCCCCGTCTGCGTTAACTGCAAAGAGTCTCGTTCTGCTTCATTTGCCGACTGTCCGCGGTACTTGGACGAGAAGGCGATCCAGGAGATCCGGTTAAAGGAGAAACTCTCCCTCGACGAGGCCCGGTGGCGTTACAATGCGCGCCAACCTTCTCTCCTGCGATCTGGTACATTTTGTTCTGTTGTTGCCTCGCCAGTACCACGAGTAGATGCCGAAACTCAGACCTGGACCATGACTGCGTTAACCGCCACTGCCATCCGGCCGTCCATTTCTGGTATAGTTAGCAAGCCATATAAAGCTGGTCCCTAGTCACCGAAGTCGCAAGCCGCTGAAAAGAAACCAAAGCAGAAACTTCGTAAGGAAGATTTTCTGAAGGACCCTCCGCGTGCGCGCGGTAAGAAAAGTTCACCTTCTCCTCCTCCTCGGAGGTCGCAATCCCAGGACGCTCTTGGGACAAGCCGCGCTCAGCGGCACCCCTCACCCATCCCCACCCAGAACCGATTCTCGGCGCTTGAATCGTTTCTGGCTCTGAGCGCGTGGGCGGTTCCTTCGAGGAGGCTGTGGAGTCTGACCAACTCCATACCAAATGCCCGAGCCCAAGCGTTAAGCACAGGGTAATTTTGAGCCGCCCTTCTAAGTAAGAAGTGTATCCCTTTCTTTATGTCTATCCTGACCTGCAATTTGCGTGGTGTACGATCGCATAGGGCGGAATTGCAACTTTTCATGCGTTCCTGTTCACCCATGGTAGTGTGTTTCCAGGAGACTAAGCTTCGCCCTCACGATCCTTTTGATCCCTGAGGTAATACACTGGTTCGCTATGATCTTGAGCCGGAGGAGGGTACTCCTGCTCATAGAAGTGTCATGATATTAGTGCGTAGCGACGTTCATTTTCAAACTCTCGCTCTTACGTCCGACTTGCAAGCTGTTGCCGTAACTGTTCAATTACCCGGCTTTTTCTTTTGTTTGCTCTGTCTATTTACCTCCAACGTCACCCCTCGCTCCCGCGGAGATTCGAGCTCTCCTGTCCGCTCTCCCAACACCATTTCTTCTGTTGGGAGATTTTAATGCCCATCACCCACTGTGGGGTTCGCCAAGGGCTTGTGCGAGGGAACTCCTGTTTCCGACATTTTTTACCCTTTCAATTTTTTCATTCTCAACACAGGTGAACCTACTTTTATTTCTGATTCTTCTGGTACATTCTCTCACCTGGACCTTGCCGTTTGCTCACTCCAGCTTGCTAGTCGTCTGCAGTGGAACGTCGTCGCTGACACCTACTCCAGCGACCATTACCGCTGCATCGTTTCTCTTTTATCTCACCACGTCCAGCATTCCAGAGTACCTATCTGGAAATTCAGAAAAGCAGACTAGAGATTGTATTCCTTCCTCGTGTCTTTTGCGGACCTGCCGTTCACTCACGTTAACCAAATGGTGCAGCACCTTTCGTCTACGATTCTATCTGCCGCCGAACGCACAATTCCCCGATCATCCTCTCACCGTCGGCATATTCCTGTTCCGTGGTGGAACGAGGATTCTCGGGACGCCGTGCGTGCTCGTAGGAGTGCGCTTGGGGTGTTTCGGCGACACCCTACACTTGATAATTTGGTTACTTTTAAACAATCGCGCGCCAGGGCTCGTCGCATTATTTAGGATAGCAAGAAGGCATCTTGGAATCGTTTTGCCGTGTGTTTTAATCGCTTTACGCCTTCATCTGTTGTTTGGGATAAACTTCGTCGCTTCTCAGGTAAAGTGTCGCATTGTACTGTTTCTGGCCTTCAGGTTCCCAATGCCACCATAGTGGATTCGGCTGCGATTGTTAACACTCTGGGTGCTGCCTTTGAGGCGATTTCCAGTTCAGACCATTATTCCACCGGCTTTCGCTCTATCAAAGACCGGCTTAATTCCGACAGCTATAATTTAAGATCTGTTAATAATAAGTGTTATAATGAACTTTTCACAATGAGGGAGCTGGAGAAGGCTCTTCATTGCTTTAGGCACTGCGCTCCTGGGCCGGACGGCATTCATGTCCTGATGTTAAAGAACCTTTCAGCCGACAGTAAACTCTTTCTCTTACAGGTCTATAACCGTATTTGGCAAGACGCATCTTTCCTTCCGTTTGGCGCGAAGCCACCATTGTCCCTATACTTAAGCCTGGGAAGGACAGCGAACTACCTTTCAGCTGCCGCCCTATCTCCCTCACCAGTAGCCTTTACAAGGTGATGGAGCGGATGATCAACGGGCGGTTGACATGGTGGCTTGAGTCTCAGAAACTTCTGGCCAAAGTTCATTGCGGATTTCGTCGCCACCGCCCTACCGTCGACCATCTGGTGTCTCTGTCGACGCATATTATGAACGGTCAAACAGTGGCTGTATTTTTTGACCTGGAGAAAGCTTATGACACTCTTTCGAGGGGCGGCATTTTACGTACACTCTATGCATGGAATTTCCGCGGTCGTCTTCCCATATTTCTTTGGGAGTTTATGACGGATCTCGTCTTTCGTGTACGTGTGTCCTCGATTTTAATTAGTCGTTTTATTCAAGAGAACGGTGTACCGCAGGGCTCTGTACTCAGTGTCACACTTTTTGCAATTGCTATCAACCCCATTGTTGATTGTATTTCACCTGGCATTTCATCGTACCTTTTTGTTGGCGATTTTGCCTTTATTGCAGTTCACGGCCGACCTTGTACTCGAACGCCGTCTCCAGAGCTGTATCGACCGTCTCTACGCCTGGAGTATCGCCAACGGCTTTAATTTCTCCGCCGAAAAATCCGTCTGTATCAATTTCTGCAGCCGGAAGGCTTTCCCTCCGCCCTCTCTCCATCTTGGTCCAGGGATACTTCCCTTTGCAGACGAGGCGAAAATTTTCGGGTTGATATTTGATAGGAAGCTGAGCTGGATTTCGCACATTTAGTTTTTAAAAGCAAGGTGTGACCGTTCTCTTTATCTTTTACGTATTTTAAGTGGCACATCCCGGGGAGCTGATCGGACCGTCCTTCTACATTTTTATCCCTCTTTGGTCCGATCCAAGCTTGATTACGGGTGCATTGTCTATTCATCGGCACGTCCATCTATGTTACGCCGATTGAATCGCATTCATCATCGTGGTATTAGAGTCGCTACGGGGGCCTTTCCAACTAGCCCCGTACCCAGTCTTTACGCTGAAGCTGCAGAGCCTCCGCTGTCCTTCAGGCGTGAGATGCTCTTGTGTAGCTATGCCTATCGACTCTCAAGCTTGCCTGACCACCCTTCCTTCGCGATTTTTTACGAGGATTCGCTAGATCGGCAATATTTATTTAGCTCCTCTGCATTGCTCCCTCCAGGGGTTCGATTTCGTGAACTTCTTCGGCTTTTGGACGTTACGCCAGCGCCGGCCCTTCCAAGGGGGGAAACGCGTTTTCCTCCATGGTTGCGCGTTGGGGCCCTCTGTCACCTTGGTTATCGTCGATGCCGAAGAATGAGACCCCTTCTACAGGGTTTAGATCAGCGTTTTTAGAACTTCAGTCGCAATTCGGGGACTTTCATTTTATCTTTACTGATGGATCTAAGACTGATGCTGCAGTAGGATGTGCCTTTTTTGTGGTGGAAACAGTTTTACTTTTCGTTTACCGGGGCAATGTTCGATTTTTACCACCGAACTTTTTAGCATTTATCAGTCTCTTTTATACATTTAGCGGCACGATTTACGGCACTGTTTTATTTGTTCAGACTCCTTGAGTGCTCTTCAAAGTATTAGCTCACTGTACAGTTACCACTCGCTTGTACAGCGCATTCGTGACCTGCTCCACCCTCTTGGTGCTTCTGGCATCAGCGTCTCTTTCATGTGGAATCCAGGTCATGTGGGCATCTCAGGTAATGAGTCTGCCGACGCCGCTGCCAGGTTGGCGATATTATTATCCAGATATTTTACCTCTGTTGTTCCCTCCACAGATTGGTATGTTCTTTTGCGTGGCCGCATCCTCCTGCTTTGGAGGGATGAGTGGACGGCCCTCCGAGGGAGCAAGTTACGGGAGGTTAAGCCTCTCCCGCTAGACTGGGGTACCTATTCTCGTTCGTGTCGTCGGGAAGCGGTAATTTTAGCTCGCTTACGAATCGGAGATTGTCTTTTTAGCCATAGATACCTGCTCAGTGGTGACTCCGCACCACTCTGTGAGCAGTGTGATGCGCCTTTAACGGTGCGTCACATTTTAGCAGAGTGTCAAGTTTTAGCTCCGTTGCGCGTTGGTGTTGATCGGCTTGTTGTCCTAGCCAACGTTTTGGCAGACGACGCTCGTGCTGTAGAGTGTCTTTTACGTTTTATCAGTGACATTGGATTTACCAGACGCATTTGATGCGCTGAGCGTCTTTTGACAGTGTGCTTTTATCTTGTCTTTTTAATGGGGCATCTCCTCCCCAGTGGACATCTGGCGCTCGTGTCCCTGGCATTCTACAGTTCTTGACACATTGTTTTACTCTTTAATTGACCATGGTTTTAGTGTGTTCGTTTTTGGAATTTAATGTTTTGTCTTTTGCCATTTGGATATCGCGGGTTTGTGTCCCGTTTTTAATTATGCGGTTTTTTATCGGACTTTTATTTTTGGACTGTACGTTTTATACTTTGTGAGGGCGCTAATGACTTTAGCTTTTTAGCGCCCTAAACCGCATCTCATCATCATCATCATCATCATCGATACCGATAGTAATTTTTGAGCACCGATGCTCTATACGCACTATACAAAAAATGTAAAGGCGATAGCTTGTTCACTGATTTATTCTCTTATGTAGTTTTCTGCGCATAAAAGCAAGTATCCAATTTGGTGTTATATGCTAATTCTGAAATTGTTCCTGTTTGACCTTTTCCAATAATAGACCGATTTCTCCAATTTTTGGGATCAATTATTTAACGTATTAACGCTTCTTCAAAGAAATGTACGTCTCTTCACCTTGACAACACTTTAGAAAGCTGATTATTTTCTAAGAGAACAGAGATGTTGACACCTCAGAGATAATTTACAGAATGAATTCCAGTGCTCGAGATCGCTCTATTTATAGAGGAGGCACGAACCTTTTTGGATCAATTATATAACGTATTAACCCTTCAAGGAAATGTACGCCTCTTCACCTTGATAACACTTTAGAAATCCGATTATTTTCTGAGAGTACAACGATGGTTACACCTCAGAGAAAATTAACAGAATGAAGTCCAATGCTCGAGATCACACTATTTATAGAGGAGACACGAACCGTTATAGATCAATTATATCCTGAATTTTAATACTAAAAACGGTGATTAAGCGTCTAAGTCCTTATATTTCAATTCGTGTTACACTGATGTTCGAGCGTCTCCGTGCAGGTTCGGGTGCTTAGAGTAAGTGTAAAGTATTGTGAAGATGTATGTATTGTTCGCGTATAATCGTACAGATTCGGGTGCTTTACTCGTGAGGGTGATGAACGATTTGTCAACCGAGCACGGGATAAGTATCTTTTGAGCAAGCATTCACCATGCGCAACGAAACCTAGAAGCACAAAGATGCGAATGATAGCAAATCTTGATGGCATACACCACTCCGGCATTCGCCAGCAGACCAACGAAAGCACGAAAAACCTGAGGTAAGAGTGAGAGACCAACGGGAATCGAACCAGGGCTCCTAGAAGCACACGTGAAAGATGTAAATTATATAGAATGAAAGAAAATCATGATAGATGAGAAACCGCTCAAGCATTCGCCTGCAGTCCAGGGAAAATCACGAACATCCGAGGCCAGAGTGAGCGGCCGACGGTAATCGAACTCCTAAACCCTAGAAGCACACGTGAAAGATGCAAATGAAAAAGAATTAAAGGGAAAGGTAATCGGAATCGTTGATAAACTACTAGCATTCGCTTGCTGACCAGTGAAAATCACGAAAAATCCGAGGTCAGAGTGAGCGACCGACGGGAAATCAAACCACAGGCCCTAGAAGCACACGTTAAAGATGAGAATGAAAGGGAAAGGAAATCGTGATAGATGGGAAACCTCCCAGGCATTTGCCTGCAGACCAGGGAAAACCACGAAAAATCCGAAGTCAGAGTGAGCGACCAACGGGAATCGAACCGGGGAAACCTTCAGACTGTACACCTGAAAGATGTAAATGAAAGGGAAAGTAAATCGTGGTGGCATACACCGCTCAGGCATTCGCCTGCAGACAGCGAAAACCACGAAAAAATCCGAGACCAGTGTGAGCGACCGACCGACGGTAATCCAACTCCTGAACCCTAGAAGCACACGTTAAAGACGCGAATGAAATGAATTAAAGGGAAAGGAATTCGGAATCGATGAGAAACTACTAGCATTCGTCTGCAGACCAGCGAAAACCGCGAGAAACCTAAAGTCAGAATGACCGTCCCTACGGAAATCGAACCAGGGACCTCCGAATGCAAACCACAGACGTTATCGTCTGAACCAGACCGTAAAACAGGTTTATCCCATACAACTCATAACAATACGCTGCCATGCCAGATGACGTCACACCTGTAGACAAACTGTCTGGGATCAGCCCGACATGTTGAAACGCGTAGAGAACGCACGATCATTCAGACAGATGTTTCCATTCAATGCCTACCATACCCACCACCGCAACCCATTACGCACCAAAGTTAACATAATTTCTATTATAATACTTTAGAAATAGCTTAGAAGTTTTTCTCTCCTTATTTAATTTAGTTCATGTATATACCCTATTATTTTGTGTTTTCAATCCTTTTCAATACTTTCTTTCCCTCATCCCCCTCATTCTCCACAGAATCAGTACACAATACAACATTTTTATACGCTTAATGTCCGTTTATCAGCGAAAACCACGCTTAAGACCATTTATCACAGAAAACCACGCTTAATACGCAGTTATCACAGAAAACCGCTACATATGACTGTAATCACGATCAAAGTAATTTTTTCCAGAGTTACTCCAATTTTAAGCTTGTAGAATCGTATTAGGAAATTTATTGTATTTTTAGCTCAAAGTGTGTACACATTTTAAAGTCACCAATCCCTGCTAATTGCTAGTCTAAAGATTGTCATATTTCATCTTTAAGGTCGTCTTTGTTAAAGATAATGTCTGCAATCCATTTTTAAATTTCTTTTAAAATCAACTCAAGCGCGCGTTTAACGCATATAATGGCCGTCTTCATATGTTAAATATCCCAATACGGTGACCATGCACGTTAAAACCTCCAATATGGCTATGGCCACCTTGTTGCCCGTAGGCCGGAAAGCGTAGTTTCTCTTGGTGGACGACAGAGTGCGCGCAAAAGAGGTGGGGGAAGGTAGTAACAGGCAGGGAAAGGGAAGGAGTGGGGGTGATAGCACCAGCGAGAGTGGGGATAACTCGGTCTACGACCAAGATACAGATTCAACGTGAGTCACTGCGTCCGAGGGGACCATCCAGAGAGGAAGTACACCTCTCGCATTCACGTTAAGGCACGCCGACGTCTCGCGTGTTCTTTGAGTTATTTTGCCTTTTAGTCATGCATTCATCTAAGAGATCTAATATTCGTCAGGAAGACACTAGTCGAATATGCATTACAAAGAAACTAGCTTATGATATATTCGTTTATTCGACGTATTTATCTTAATTACTTTTGACGTTGTTTTAGTCTTTTAGTGACCATGATTTTAGTGTGTGGATTTTAGTCTTTGGTCTGTTGTGTTTTTTAGTGTTTTTGATGAAGCGGGTTTGTGTTGGTTTTTTTGGTTTCTCAACTTTTCAATTTTATTTTTTATACATTGTAAGGGTGCTAATAACCATAGCAGTTGAGCGCCCTTAAGCCCCATCTCATCATCATCATCAACGAACTATTCACAATGAGGGAGGTGCAGCACGCTCTTCATTGCTCTCGGTACTCCGCTCCTGGGCCGGACGGCATTCGTGTCCTGATGTTACAGAACCTTTCAGCCGACAGTAAACTCTTTCTCTTACAGGTCTATAACCTTGTTTGGAGAGACGGTATTTTTCCTTCCGTTTTGCGCGAAGCCACCATTGCCCCTATACTTAAGCCTGGGAAGGATCGCCAACTACCTTACAGCTACCGCCCTATCTCCCTCACCAGTTGCATTTGCAAGGTGATGGAGCGCATGATCAACGGGCGGTTGACATGGTGGCTTGAGTCTCAGAAACTTCATGCGAACGCTCAGTGCGGATTTCGTCTATATCATTCTACCGTCGACCACCTGGTGTCCCTGTCGACGTATATTATGTATGGATTTCTGAGAAAGTGTCAAACCGTGGCTGTGTTTTTTGACCTGGAGAAAGCTTATGACACTTGTTGGAGGGGCGGCATTTTACGTACACTTCACTCATGGAATATCCGCGATCGTCTTCCCACATTTCTTCGGGAGTTTATGACGAACCGCGTCTTTCGTGTACGTGTGGGCTCGGTTTTTCTCTAGTCGTTTTATTCAAGAGAACGGAGTGCCACATAGGCTCTGTACTCAGTGTCACACTTTTTGCAATTGCTATCAACCCGATTGTTCATTGTATTCCACCTGGCATTTCATTGTCTCTTTTCGTTGACAATTTTGCCATTTATTGAAGTTCACGGCGGACCTTTCTGCTCGAACGCCGTCTCCAGAGCTGTATCGACCGTCTCTACGCCTGGAGTAACGCCAACGGCTTTAATTTCTTCGCCGAGAAATCCGTCTGCATCAACTTCTGGCGTCGGAAGGCTTTCCCTCCGCCCTCTCTCCACCTTGGGTCTGAGGTCCTTCCATTTGCAGACGAGGTGAAATTTTTGGGGTTGATCTTTGATCGAAAGCTGAGCTGGACTTCTCACGTTTCCTTTTTAAAAGCAAAGTGTGACCGTTTTCTTAATCGTTTACGTGTTTTAAGTGGCACATCCTGGGGAGCTGATCGGACCGTGCTTCTGCGTCTTTATCGCTCCTTGGTCCGATCCAAGCTTGATTACGGAAAGATTGTCTATTGAGCGGCACGTCCATCTTTGTTACGTCGCTTGAATACCATTCATCATCGTGGTGTAAGCGTCGCTACAAGGGCTTTTCCAACTAGCCCTGTACCCAGTCTGTACGCAGAAGCTGTAGAGCCTCCGCTGTCCTTCCGGCGTGAGATGGTTTTGTGCAGCTATGGTTGTCGGCTCTCAAGCTTGCCTAACTACCCTCCTTCGAGTTATTTTACGAGAATTCGCTTGATCGACAATATTTAGTTAGCTCCTCTGCATTACTACCTCCAAGGGTTCGATTTCGACACCTCCTTCGCATTCGGACGTTGCGCCAGCGCCGGCCGTTCCCAGGGGCGAAACGGTTTTTCCTCCATGGCTGCGCGCTGAGACCCAGTATCACCTTCGGCTAACGCGATGCCGAAGACTGAGTTCCCTTCTTCAGTTCTTAGATCAGCTTTTTTAGAACTCCAGGCGAAAATCGGGAACTTTCATTTTATATACACTGATGTGTCTAAGACTGATGTTGGAGTAGGGTGTGCCTTTGTTGATGGTGATTGTAGTTTTACCTTTCGTTTACCGGAGCAATATTCGATTTTACCGCCGAACGTTTTAGTATTTATCAGCTTCTTTTATACATCCAGCGGCGTAATTTACAGCACTATGTTCTTTGCGCAGACTTCCTGAGTGCCCTTCAGAGTATTAAGGCGCTGTACAAATACCACCCACTCGTACAGCGCATACATGACCTGGTCCACTCGCTTGGTGTCTCTGGCATCTGCGTCTCCTTCATGTGGATTCCAGGTCATGTTGGCACATCAGGGAACGAGTCTGCCGTTGCCGCTGCCAAATCGGCGATTTTATCACCCAGAAGTTTTACCTCTGTTGTTCCCTCGTCAGTTTTGTTTATTGTTTTACGTCGCCGCATCCTCTCGCTTTGGAGCGATGAGTGGACGGCCCTCCGGGGGTACACGTTGCGGGAGGTTGAACCTCTCCCGTTAGTCTGGGCTACCTCTTCTAGTGCTTCTCGTCGGGAGGAGGTAATTTTAACACGCCTTCGTATCGGACATTCCATTTTCAGTCATAGGTATTTGCTCAGTTGTGACCCCGCACCACTCTGTGGGCAGTGTGATGCGCCCTTAACGGTGCGTCACATTTTCGCAGAGTGTCAAGTTTTAGCTCCGTTGCGGGTTCGTGTTGGTCTGCCTGTTGGCCTAGCCAACGTTTTGGCAGACGACGCGCATGCTGTAGAATGTCTTTTACGTTTTATCACTGACATTGGTTTTAGCCGTCGCATTTGATGCACTGAGAGCCTTTTAGCTGTTTGATTTTACATTATATTTTAATGGGGAGCACTCCGACCCAGTGGTCATCTGGCGCTCGTGTCCCTCGCAGTTTACAGTTCTTGACACGTTGTTTTATTCGCTTGTTGACCATGAATTTAGTGTGTAGATCTTAATATTTGGTCTGTTGTGTTTTATAGTGTTTTGACCAAGCGGTTTGTGTTTGTTTTTTTAACTTTTTGACTTTTGCATTTTATATTTTACACATAGTAAGGGCGCTAATAACCTCAGCAGTTGAGCGCCCTTAAGCCCCATCTCATCATCATCATCATCACTTATGACCTTGACTAATAGGTAATGGGATGCACCTGCCAGTTGACTACGCTGAGTTGAGCTAAACGTTTGTGGTAGTGTACTAACAACATACCATACTTGTTTGTAAAATATGAAAAGACAAGGCTACAATTACAATTGCGATATTAAGTATCCTATAGAATTTCTCAAAAATGTTGTGTTTAAACTTGTTTCAGGTAAGCTAAGCCATTACATTTTCCTTTCCTTCCCTGTGGCCAAGTCATTAATGAATTCCCACAAATCTTAAAAACTTGTTATACATTAACTTGATATTTTATTGTGACCTATATGCACAAACTAGGAAAATATTTTAAAAGGGCTAATTGCTGTTATTTCAAATTTAAAATAAAATAGTTAATTTTGCCTTAATTATCCCTTACGGTGAAATTTTTTACAATAATATTAACATTTTATTGATGTTGCAAAATTGTTTTAATCTAGCTTTTGTTATATCTATCATTACTGCAGAAAGAAAGAAAGAAAGAAAGAAAAAATAAATAAAGGAGAGTGTGCCCTTCAATGTATGATTAATCACTTTCAATGCTTCACTCTTCACAAAGACAGTAATCTTCAGATGCATTAATATTGTACAAACTAAATTAGGCGTATAAAGGGTGCAGAAAATTGCAGAGTAGTAAGGCAGTACCAAACCAAGCATTTGGCATTAGGATCGTGAGGTTCAAGATGCAGTATAACAGGATTGGTGCATGAGCATAATTGAAATCTCACCTTATAAAACATCCTCATTTGCCGGTCAAAGTGAAAAGTAAGTTGCATGATAAGTGTGTTTGTACTGTCTCAACTGAGTACTGGTACACAATGAGAAACTAGCGTACTGTACTGTACTCTTTTTACTGAACAAGATGTGCGTACCATCCACTAGGCTTTAGAGCACAAATGCAGCGTTGAAAATAAGGCATTCCTAGCGACAGTTAATACTGCTGTACAAGTGTGTATTTTGTTTATATCTGATGTAACCAAACAGGCATGACATTTAATGTTGACACACATATTGTAATAAAAATACTTTGCAACCCCTTGTTCCTATCCTCAAAATTTTTTTTTTGGGGGGGGGGTTACTGTCTTTCTACTCTACAATTTTTTGCACTTGTTTTTACCACACCCAGTATAATAGCAGGTTTATACTAAATCGATTTTGTAAATGGTATACAAGAATTAAAAATCTATAATAGGACTTGTCTGAATTAGTAACTTTGAAATTTTGTCCCATATAAGAATAATAGAGAAGATATGAAATAATGAAAACTAACAAACTGATGCATTTGTGTGTTATTTAATATTAGTCACATTTTTTTTAAATTTATAATTACCATTACTTAAGACTATATGTGCAGATTTTTCATAGAAGGCCTTAGTTAAAGCACTGTTAATGGTGCTATGAAGATTTAATTATAATTGCTTTATTTCTCTTTTTACAAAGGTCACCAGCCAGGAAGTCACTGAAGCTTTCATTACAAGAATAAAAGAAATAAATCCAATTTTGAATTGTGTTGTGGATGAAAGATTTGAAACTGCACTGAATGAAGCAAAGAAAGTTGATGAGTTCATTAGATCTGAAGACAAAGCAGTGAATGAGTTAGCAAAAGATACACCATTTCTTGGAGTACCATTTACATCAAAAGATTGTCTGGAGGTCAAAGGTATAATCAGTTCATTCACTAACCCCATGAATCAAATGAAATGTAAGCAGCTAAAGACAGAAAAAGCTGATGTCAATTGTGACATGTAACTGAATGATTGATAATTCATTATATGTGTTTATTCCATATATTGTGATAAAATGTTGACAATTTCACTGTTAAATCATGTTGTACAGGATCACAAAGCTTGTTTTAAAACACCCATGTTCCAAAATGTTTTGATTACTACTACGATATCTGTTTACTATTCTTGTATTTCATTACAGCACAGATATACCAGTGGCTATTAGCTAGAGCAGAGGTTTCCAAAATACAGCTCATGGGCCATATCCAGTACATAAAAAAGTCTTATCAGGCCCGTGGCTTTTATAAGATTTAGTAAAACCAAATTTGAAATAAATTTACTTTAAATGTAGTGCATAGTTTTTGCAGCTTGCAAACTTTATGATGAATTACCAGGAGTGTTGCTGGAGGATTAAAGATTAGCATTTACATACAAAGAACTTCTAATATGAAACATGATGAAGTTAAAAGTGTATAGGTGTACAAGTCGACCTTTCAAGTCTTTTGAAAAGCTGGAGTCCATCAGCACCTAATTATCACACTCATGGCAAAATGCAAGTGCTACAAATAGTGCAGTATTTTTCATTTTCAAACAGCACTGCCAGTGTTTCCATTTCATACCCTATGTATTCCCTTTTAAAGCAACTTGATGCAAAAGTGACAGATCCCTCCCCCCTCCCAGAAAATCCTATAATAATGCCACAATGACAACTTGATTTGAGATGTCAGTTTGTACTGGTACAAACTAGCACCCCCCAGGGGCCTGCTTGGCAGGTACGGGTTTTGGCGCGCCCGGGGTCCCGAGCCACCCTGACTTCCTCGGTGTAGGCTCCTCCTTGTGGTGAGGGAGTCAGCCAAAACGCCTACCCACGTGTCGGCCGTGCGTGGAGACCCGTGTCGATGGAAAGGACTATCCTGGTTGGTTGAGGGATACGTGTCTGAGCCTGGTTTGTTCTTTTTCCATTTTCGGGGAAGATGCGCATTTCCAATACGCCGCTTTGGTGTCTGCTTCACCTAAACGGGCGGCTAGGGACTATCCCACCCCTAGCCAATCGGCCAGGACTAGGTATTTAACTGAACTCCAGGGTGAGTGGGACGGCGCGCCCGCTATATCCCCTGTGTAGCCCTGTCATCCCAGTGGGATGACCCTTGTTGGGCTCCGTGTTGGGTGAGGAGCACTGGGGGATAAAACTTACCTTATCTTTTCATGGCAACCCTAAATCCGAAACAGACGACACGTTCAAGAAGATAAAGAGGTACATGCAGTGTCATCCGCATGTTAGCTGTTAATTATCCGGTTGGAAGAGGCTCAGTCCTATCTGAAGGTTAACCCGTTTGTAATTTAGTCTGGTCTTGACAACAGCCGGTCCTGTTCAGTCCTGTACGCGCCTTAGAACCGATTCTCTCCTTGTCGAGTCATACACATCCACGCAGTTTAAAAAGTTGTTGAAGGCCAAACTCCTCCACGGATATCCTGTTCGTGTGGAGAAGCACCGTACCCTGAACTCTTCAAAGGGTGTCATTACCACCCACTTGTTGGATGGTATGCCGGAGGAAGAGATCCTGGGTTATCTTTCGGACCAGGGTGTCACCTCTGTGTATCGTGTGCGAGCAAAGCGTGATGGAGTAAAGGTGCCTACGCGTACGCTTTTCCTCACATTTGATCTGCTCGATCTCCCTCAGAAAACTAAGGCGGGCTATGAAGTAATTCCTGTTTGGCCGTATATTCCACGCCCTATGCGTTGTTTCCAGAGTCACCGCTATGGCCACACTAAATTTGCTTGTAAGCACTCCGTTCCAGTTTGTGTCACCTGTAGTAAGGATGCCCACGACGGAGCTTGTCCATCTGCCCCTCGCTGTGTAAACTGCCGCGGTGCTCATCCGGCGTCTTCCCGCGACTGTCCTTGCTTCTTGGACGAGAAGGCAATTAAGGAGCTGCGAGTGAAAGAGCGTTTATCTTTCGCTGAAGCTCGCAAACGTCATCTTGCCCGACAGCCTTCCATCCTGAAGTTTGGTACGTTTAGCTCCGTGGTTTCACACCAGGTACCAAAGCGGGATATGGGTACTCAAACTTCACCTGTAGCCTCCATAGCAGTCGCGCCATCTAGCCTTACAGTACCCTCTTCCAAATCAGCTAGCTCCGCAACCATTCCTGTTACTACGGCAACCCGGAAATTCAAAACACAGCCAAAGCGTACCGATTTCCTTAAGGACCCTCCAGCCTCTATCAGTGAACGCTCTGCATTGACAGCCAGTTCTCCCTCGCCTCCTAGGCGGTCACGCTCTCAGGATGCTAGAGGGCGTAGTCGGGCTCAGCGGGGTTCTCCTCCTGTGTCAACTGGCAATCGTTTTGCGGCACTATCCTCTGCCGTGAAACTGAGTCTCTTCCTTCCCAGGAGCCAATGGAACAAGAGTCCACTACTTCTCAAAGCCGTAGTCCCACGCGCAACCAGAAGGGCAAGTTGAGGCGACCGCCTGCGGTGAAGTGATCTTTCTAATCCACCTATCGCATTTCCCTCCGGATGTCCATTCTTCAGTGGAATACACGTGACATACGCGCTCATAGGGCCGAGCTACAGTTGTTAACCAAATTGTTTTCTCCCAGCGTTTTGTGTTTACAGGAGACTAAACTTCGACGGCAAGACAGTTTTCATTTTCTGGTTTTATTCCAGTGCGCTTTGATCTACCACCCAAACCTGGTACTCCTGCGCATGGGAGTGTCATGCTCCTCCTTCGTGACGACTTTTTTACCAGCCTCTGGTACTTACCACTACCCTGCAAGCTGTTGGTGCTACTTTGATTTTAACTGGCTTTTCTTTTACCCTTTGTTCCGTATATATACCGCCTTGTTCTCCCTTCGCTGTTGCGGAATTTGCACATCTAGCATCCCAGCTCCCAGCGCCTTGCCTCCTGCTGGGAGACTTTAATACCCACCACCCTCTTTGGGGTTCACCTCGGGCTTACGCAAGGGGGAACCATCTTGCTGGGTTTGTAATTACCACCAACCTTTCTCTTCTCAACACAGGTGAACCTACTTTTATTTCCGATTCTACAGGCACTTTTTCTCATTTGGACTTATCTGTTTGCTCAGCACAGCTTGCACATCGTTTTCAGTGGAGTGTCGTCTCTGATACCTTTTCTAGCGATCATTTTCCTTGCCTTATCAGCTTGCTTTCACACACTGTCCCATCGCTGCTTTCACACACTTTCCCATCGCCACGTGTATCTACTTGGCAAATTCACAGAGCGAATTGGCTACTTTATTCCAGTTTAGCTGTTTTCGACGACCGCCCGTTCTCCGATGTTGACGGGATAGTAGCTCATTTTACTTCGGTCGTTCTTTCCACTGCCGAACGTGCTATCCCTCGTTCGTCTTCCCGCCGAGGCGTTTACCCGTCCCCTGTTGGACCGACGACTGTCGCTCGGCGGTGCGTGCGCGGAGGGCTGCCCTTCGGGTATTTCGGCGACACCCTACGCTTGATAATTTGATAACTTTCAAGCAACTGCGCGCCAGGGCTCGCCGACTCATACGGATGAGTAAGAGCACATCCTGGATCCATTTTGTGGAGTCCTTTAATCACTTCACTCCAACATCTGTCGTTTGGGCAAGCTTCGTCGTGTGGCAGGCAATGTGTCACCGCTTACCATTCCTGGGTTTAGGGTTAATAATGCCACCATTGTTTGCCCTAGAGCGGTTGCTGACACGTTGGGCGCTGCTTTTGCAGGAGCTTCCAGCTCATCTCATTACCACCCGGACCTTTTGTCTCTTAAGAATCGGGTTGAATCTCATGTACTCTCTTTTTCCTCTATTAACCGCGAGTGTTATAACGCCCTGTTCACTATGCCGGAGCTAGAGCGGGCCATGACCTCCTCCAAGCCTTCAGCTCTTGGGCCGGATGGTGTACACCTTTTAATGCTACAGCACCTTTCTACGGCTGGAAAACGTTTTCTCTTGCAGATCTATAACCGCATCTGGCAAACCGCCACATTCCCGTCAGCTTGGCATGAGGCCACCATCGTCCCAATTTTAAAACCTGGCAAGGATCGCCATCTACCTTCCAGTTATCCGATCTCTCTCACCAGTTGCATCTGCAAGGTGATGGAGCGCATGATCCACGGGCGCTTGACGTGGTGGCTTGAATCTCAAGATCTGCTGTCTAACGTTCAATGTGGTTTTCGTCGCTTCCGCTCAACAGTCGACCACCTGGTTTCGTTGTCTACGCACATGATAAATGCTTTTCTACAGAAAAGTCAAACGATCGCTGCTTCTTTGACCTCGAGAAAGCGTATGACACTTGCTGGAGCTACGGTATTCTTCGTACCCTCCATAATTGGGGCATTCGTGGTCGTCTGCAACATTTTATTCGGGAGTTCATGAAGGAAAGAGTCTTTCGCGTACGCGTGGGTTCGGTTTTATCCCGTGTTTTTACTCAGGAGAACGGAGTACCGCAGGGCTCCGTCCTCAGCGTCACACTCTTTGCTATTGCAATCAATCCCATTGTCAATTGTATTCCCCCTGGTGTTTCGTCTTCATTGTTCGTGGATGATTTCGCTATTTACTGCAGTTCTCGGCGCACTTGTGTCTTAGAACGCCGCCTCCAACTGTGTCTTGACCGCCTATACACTTGGAGTGTCGAAACCGGCTTTAAGTTCTCTGCCGAGAAAACAGTCTGCATTAACTTCTGGCGCCGTACATCGTTTTTTTCGCCTACTCTCCGTCTTGGTCCAGATGTTCTTCCTTTCGCTGATGAGACGAGATTTTTGGGGTTGATTTTTGACAGGAAGCTTAGCTGGTCTTCCCATATCTCATATTTAAAGGCAAGGTGTGAACGTTCTCTTAATGTTTCACGCGTTTTTAGTTGCACTTCCTGGGGAGCTGATCGTACTGTTCTTCTAAGACTGTATCGCTCTCTGGTCCGTTCAAAACTTGATTACGGCTGCATTGTCTACTCCTCTGCTCCACCGTCGATATTGGATCGCCTCAATTCTACACATCACCGTGGTATCCGGTTGAGTATTGGTGCTTTTCCAACTAGTCCTGTCATCAGCCTGTGTGCGGAAGCTGCTGAGCCCCCACTATCTTATCGCCGCTATGTTCTTCTCAGTCGTTACGGCTGCAGTCTCTCTAGTCTGCGTGGACATCCGTCTTGTACTCCGTTTTTAACGATTCCTTGGACTGTTAGTACTCGTCACACTCCTTGGCCTTACGTCCTCCTGGTGTTCGTTTCCACTTACTCCTTCGGCTGTTGGACGTCACCTTACCGGCAACATTTCCCATGGGGAAACAGGTTTTCCCCCATGGCTTCAACCCGAGGCCGACGATAATCTGGATTTCCTCTCCTTGCCGAAGTCGACGACGCCAGCGTGTGTTATTTGCTCGGCCTTTTTGGGTATTAAGGAACAGTATGGAGGTTGTGATTTTATCTACACTGATGGCTCCAAGGATGCTCGGGGAGTAGGATGCGCTTTTATTCATGGCCGCCACAGTTTTACCTTTCGGCTTTTAACGCAGTGCTCTATTTTCACAGCTGAGATGTTTGGCATTTACCAGGCTCTTTTATACCTCCAGCGACATCCTTTGCAGGAGTGGGTTGTTTGCTCATATTCGCTGAGTGTCCTCCAGAGCATCAGATCGCTGTACAGTTACCACCCTCACGTACAGCGTGTCCAGGTTTGCCTCCACTCGCTCGCCGTTGTTGGAGTTAATGTGTCCTTTTTATGGGCTCCTGGTCACGTGGGCCTACAAGGCAATGAAGCTGCCGATGCTGCTGCAAAGGCCGCCCTTTTATCTCCTAATTGTTTTGGCTCTTGTGTACCTTCTGATGATTTTAGTTCATTTTTACGTGGTTGCATTCTTTCACGCTAGAGGGTTTCCTGGGCTGGTCTTCAGGGCAACAAACTTCGGGAAGTAAAACCCCTCCCTGACACCTGGAGTACTTCCTCGAGTGTCTCTCGTCGCGAGGAAGTCATTTTAGCCAGATTGCGCATCGGGCACTGTCGTTTTAGTCATGGTCATCTTTTGTCCTCAGACCCTGCCCCGGACTGTGCTCATTGTCCTGAGCCGCTGTCGGTTCGACATGTTGTACTACGATGCCATTTTTTAGCTCAGTTACGTGCGTCCTTGGGCTTGCCAGCAACCCTCTCTGAGGTGCTGGCGGACGCTCCAAGAGCTGCGGATCGTGTATTGTGTTTTATTTGTCGTAGCGGTATGGGCAGCCGGGTTTGATAACCTAGTTTTATCCTTCTGTTTTATTCGTAAGTTTTACCGCTGCTGCATTTTGTCTTTTATTCTTTTACCTATTTGCTTCCCAATTCGCAGTTTCTGACACTATAGTAGTGAAGTCTTACTTGTTTCGTTTTAATCCGCGGGGTTCATACCTGCGTTTTTGCTTCTTGTTTTAACCTTGCCTGGGCGCTAATGACCATAGCAGTCATGCACCCTAAAACCCCATTACTACTACTACTACAAACTAGCACTCAAGCCAGCAACAGCCAACACAGGTGGATTCATCAGTGCCAAGTTCAAATCTTTGAATACATTCTACTGTTGCTTTTCCAATTTAAACATAGTTCTCTTCCATGAGAGAAATTAATTGGTTCAGCACATTCCACAAAATTAGGAATAAATTTCCCAAAAATAACATATCCTTAAACCTGACTAAAGAATAAGAATAAAAGAAGGTAGGAAACTTTGCTGAATCCAAGTCCAAATTGGAATTATGCCAACACCCAAAGGTGTACAAAGGTGTCCCAGAATCAAAAGCTGTTAAGTGGAAAACTTAATCTTTGGTGCCTTATCTGTTAAACCAGCCTAATCCAAGCAATTACTTGATGAGAATGTTTAAGATGCGTTTCAAAGTTGCATGAATGAAGTACCAGATTGACCAGATAATGTTACTCGTATTGAAATTTAATATTAGATAACATGATGTCTGAAAAATAAGTAAGAACTTGGGCGCTGGTGCAAATGGATCAAGCTAAATTTGTACAGTGCTGGAAAAAATTATTGAAGGCTGTAAAACTTTAAAGTATTGCTACAGCCTCATAGAAATCATGAAGTTAACACAGCTTGGTTTACATATGCACAGGTTGATACAAATGAGACTCATGTATAATTCCAACTAAGATATGATGTATTCTTATTATATAAAATAACAATTAGGTAAGTAATTGAAAGAATGGTTCTCTGCAAAAATGCAGAGGTAAATACTCAACTACAAAACCAAACCTTTTGATTTGAACCTTTGGTTACATGAATACATAAACAGAGAGAATACATTTTGTGGTAGAAATGGCTCATTGCCAGCATTCTGGGTTCTTCTAGTGAGTTACCTGAAGAGATGGTTTGAAACAGGCAATCCATTTGCATTTTTTTATTTATGTACTTTCCATATAGTCATTTATGTATTTATACAGGTTATGTTTTATGATACTATAGATATATTCTTGCAAGATGTGTGGGCTATTTATCTGCTGTTCTCAAAAATAGAAAAAAGTAAAACCTTAATTCTACATAGTGACCTGAACTCTGGTTGCTCTTAAATAAAAAAAAACTGCAATTAATCTAAAGCAAGCGAACAGAAGAACAAGATGTCTTAAAATTTTGTGTGGCCCTCATTATCTGTATTCAGGGCATGGAATCAACCAGGTTCCTGAAATAATTGGTATTCTCTGCTAGCAGGAGAGTCATTTCAGTTCTGTTTGGGGAGGGCAAAATTGCCTGAAGCAGATGTCCGAATTTTCATGTGAATTTTAACAATACATTTAGCCTAAGAGAAAGTAATCTTGTATGTCTTAAATGTGAGATATTTATGTTAAAAGTACAGTTCTCGTAATTTTTCTTTTGATGAAGCAATAACAATTAGTAGCCTAATTATTTCTCATAACTTAAAGGGGGGCAATTGACCTACCCCCATAGCCCGAAATGATGCCCCTGTCTGATGGTGATTACCAAGTGTCTTCTAGGCATACCAGAGCATAAACATGCAACCTCATGGGTTGGCCTTCCAGTTGTTAATGTTGCAAATGATAGGTAGTAACAGGAAAACAAACAACACACTATTGTAAAATAATATAGAATTATAAAATGGTGACAATCCATTAGAATTTTTATTCAAACTCAGTATAAAATGTGTGAAACCACAAATAATAGAGTTATTTTCATTTTGTGAATTGCAGTTTTTATGGTGTTGTTTACAAAACTCACATTGTTTTAAATTTACCACCAAACACTGCAATGTAAATATGCAAAGATAGTTTCAACCCCAAAATAGAACATATTACCTTACTGCATATTAACAAACCCCAACGTCCTTATATGAGTCATTCCACATCAAGTCACACAGATTTTCACAAAATTTGACCATGGTGTCTCCAATTGACTTCAAATTTTGTTCCCCCAGGGGCTCACCTTATGTGAGTACGGGTGTTGGCGTACCCGGGGGTTCCCGAGCCACTCATCGCCATCTTCATCGCTTCATCCCCGTCCGGTCGAGGTGGGTTCGTTCTCGTGACCGGGGGACTCAAGGTAGGCTCTCGTGCGTTCTGTGCATTTCACTCCATGTCGCCCCTCGCCATCGTTTCCTTCTTCTCTTCTATTTATGCACATTTCGCCACACGCCCATTCATTTACACATCCCTTTTACTTCTTCGCCGGCCTACCTTGCGTGCGAAACGCCCACACACTTTTAGTTTCTTTTATCTTTTTATTTAAATCCTCCGTGGACACAGCCTGACGGATACCCGCGCACAAGGAGCGCAGCTGGGTGAGTGGGTAATGGCGTCATCCCCACCACCCGGGGTCGTCATGTAGGATTTGTGTTCGTATCCGCTGTTCAACTGCAGTCCCGCGGGGGGCCATTGCATGAGCTGCCAACTTTTGACGGCGATTAGGCCCCTCTGTCTATGTTCTGGGAGGTGTGACCCTGGGGTGAGATAGGTATAGATAGACCACTCACCCAAGCCGGGGTAACGCCCGGGGTCGGAGACGGTTGCAATGGTGGAGGATTTATTTCGCTATGGAGTACCCTTTCTCCATTAGTACAAATAACCGCCGAAAAGTTTATGTAACAGAAGTGACCCCACCGACAACTGGTTGTTACTTGGTCATTTCACGAACCGAAGAAGGGCAAAGTTTTGAGAAGGTGAACCCTTTCATTATTCAAAAGGGCATTGATGCTATTGCTGGTGCAGTTCAGTCCTACACTCGTCTTCGGAACGGTTCCCTATTAGCACAAACGAAGTCCGATGAACAAAATAGGACCTTGTAGCGCGCTACGCTTCTGCACGGCTATCCCATCCGTGTGGAGAAGCACCGCACATTGAATTCCTGCCGAGGCGTCATTACTACCCATAGCCTCGATGGTATGTCGGACGACGAACTCGTAGACTATCTTTTAGACCAAAAGGTGACAGAAGTGCATCGAGTGCAGTCCAAACGCAACGGCGTATTGGTACCCACTCGTACCCTGTTTCTAACTTTTGATGGCGTCGATCTGCCCATGAGCATCTCCGCAGGGTACGAACGAATTTCTGTGAGGCCTTAAATTCCTAGACCTCTGCGTTGTTTTAAATGCCAACGTTTTTGGCATACGCAAGTCTCATGTAAGAGTGCCGTTAACATCTGTGCAACATGTAGCCAGTCCTCACACGAAGGTGCCTGTTCAACAGCCCCCGTCTGCGTGAATTGCAAAGGGTCACATTCTGCTTCATTTGGCGACTGTCTGCGGTATTTGGACGAGAAGGCGATCAAGGAGATCCGGGTAAAGGAGTAAACTCTCCTTCGCCGAAGCCCGGAGGCGTTACCATGCGCGCCAACCTTCGCACCTGCGATCGGGAACATTCTGTTCTGTTGTTGCCTCGCCAGTACCCCGAAAGCATGCAGAGACTCAAATTTGGACCATGACTACATTGATGCCACTACCATCCGGCCGTCCATTAAAGCTACGGTTACCAAGCCCTATAAACCTGGTCCAAAGTCTATGAAGTCACAAGCCACTGAGAGAGAACCGAAGCAGAAACTTCGAGGAGAAGACTTTTTAAAAGACCCTCCGCGTGTTCACAGCAAGCAGAGTTCACCTTCTCCTCCTCGGAGGTCGCAGTCCCAGGAACCTCCTGGGACGAGCCGCGCTCAGCGGCACCCCTCACCCATCGCCACCCAGAACCGATTCACGTTGCTTGAATCGGTTTCTGGCTCTGAGCGCGTGGGCCCTCCCTTCGAGGAGGCTATGGAGTCTGACCAACTCCATACCAAAAGCCCGAGCCCAAAGGTTAAACAAAAGGTAATTTTAAGCCGCCCTTCTAAATAGACAGTTTATGCCTTTTTCTTAATGGCTATCCTGACCTGGAATACACGTGGCGTACGATCGCATAGGGCGGAACTGCAACTTTTATTGCGTTCCCATTCGCTTATGGTCGTGTGTTTGCAGGAGACTAAGCTGCGCCCTCATGATCCTTTTGATCTCCGAGGATATACTCCGGTTCACTACGACCTTGAACCGGAGCTGGATACTCCTGCTCATGGAGGTGTCATGTTGTTAGTGCGTAACGACGTTCATTTTCAATGTCTCACTCTTACGTCCGACTTGCAAGCTGTTGCCATTAGACTGCAGTTACCCGGTTTTTTCTTTTCTGTTTGCTCTGTATATTCACCTCCATCGTCTCCCCTCGCTAACGCGGACCTTCGATATCTCTTGTCCGCTCTCGCAACACCATTTGTCCTGTTGGGAGATTTTAATACCCATCACCCCCTGTGGGTTTCGCCAAGGGCTTGTGCGAGGGGAACTCTTCTCTCCGACATTTTTGGTCAGTTCAATCTCTCTATACTCAATACAGGTGAGCCTACGTTTCTTTCTGATTCTTCCGGTACATTTTCTCACTTGGACCTTGCCGTTTGCTCACTCCAGCTTACTAGTCGTCTTCAGTGGAACGTCGTCGCTGACACCTACTCCAACGTCCATTATCCCTGCATCGTTTCTCTTCTGTCACACCACGTACAGCATTCCAGAGTACCTACCTGGATATTCACAAAAGCCGACTGCAGCTTGTATTCCAGCCTCGTGCATTTTGACGATCAGCCCTTCGCCGACATTAACCAACTAGTGCAACACTTTACGTCTACGCCACCTTTAATTTTCGGTCTGCTAATATTGAGTGTTATAATGGACTTTTCACAATGAGGGAGCTGGAGCACGCTTTACATTGCTCTAGGCACTCCGCTCCTGGGCCGGACGGCATTCATGTCCTGATGTTAAAGAACCTTTCAGCCGACAGTAAACTCTTTCTCTTACAGGTCTATAATCGTATTTTGCAAGACGGCTTTTTTCCTTCCGTTTGACGCGGAGCCACCATTGTCCCTATACTTAAGCCTGGGAAGGATCGCCAACTACCTTACAGCTACCGCCCTATCTCCCTCACCAGTTGCGTTTGCAGCGTAATGGAGCGCATGGTCAACGGGCGGTTGACATGGTGGCTTGAGCCTCAGAAACTTCTAGCGAACTCTCAGTGCGGATTTCGCCGCTATCGCTGTACCGTCGACCATCTGGTGTCCCTGTCGACGCATATTATAAATGGATTTCTGAGAAAGTGTCAAACCGTGGCTGTGTTTTTTGACCTGGAGAAAGCTTATGACACTTGTTGGAGGGGCGGCATTTTACGTACACTTCACTCATGGAATATCCGCGATCGTCTTCCCACATTTCTTCGGGAGTTTATGACGGACCGCGTCTTTCGTGTACGTGTGGCCCGGTTTTATCTAGTCGTTTTATTCAAGAGAACGGAGTGCCACATAGGCTCTGTACTCAGTGTCACACTTTTTGCAATTGCTATCAACCCGATTGTTCATTGTATTCCACCTGGCATTTCATTGTCTCTTTTCGTTGACAATTTTGCCATTTATTGAAGTTCACGGCGGACCTTTCTGCTCGAACGCCGTCTCCAGAGCTGTATCGACCGTCTCTACCCCTGGAGTAACGCCAACGGCTTTAATTTCTTCGCCGAGAAATCCGTCTGCATCAACTTCTGGCGTCGGAAGGTTCTCCCTCCGCCCTCTCTCCACCTTGGGTCTGAGGTCCTTCCATTTGCAGACGAGGTGAAATTTTTGGGGTTGATCTTTGATCGAAAGCTGAGCTGGACGTCTCACGTTTCCTTCTTAAAAGCAAAGTGTGACCGTTCTCTTAATCTTTTACGTGTTTTAAGTGGCACATCCTTGGGAGCTGATCGGACCGTTCTTCTGCGTCTTTATCACTCTTTGGTCCGATCCAAGCTTGATTACGAGTGCATTGTCTATTCATCGGCACGTCCATCTGTGTTACGTCGATTGAATGCCGTTCACCATCGAGGCATAAGTGTCGCCACAGGGTCCTTTCCAACCAGCCCTGTACCTATACTGTATGCTGAAGCTGCAGAGCCTCCGCTGTCCTTCAGGCGTGAGATGCTCTTGTGTTGCTATGCCTGTCGACTCTCAAGCTTGCCTGACCACCCGTTCTTCTGGATGTTTTACGAGGATTCGCTAGATCGGCAATATTTAGTTAGCTCCTCTGCATTGCTCCCTCCAGGGGTTCGATTTCGACTGCTACTTCGTCATTTGGACGTTACGCCAGCGCCGGCCCTTCCACGGGGGGGAACGTGTTTTTGTCTATGGTCGCGCGCTGAGGCCCACTGTCACCTTGGGTTAATGTCGATGCCGAAAAATGCGACCCCTTCTTCCGCACTTAGATCCGCTTTTTTAGAACTACAGACACAGTTCGGGGACTTTCATTTTATATATACAGATGGGTCTAAGGCTGATGTTGGAGTCGGATGTGCCTTTGTTTTTGGTGCACAGAGTTGTACTTTTCGTTTACCTGAACAATGTTCGATTTATACCGCTGAACTTTTTAGTATATATGAATGTGTTTTATACATTCAGCGGCACGTCTTACGGCGCTATGTTGTTTGTTCAGACTCTTGAATTCCCTTCAGAGTATTCACGCGCTGTATAGTTACCACCCTCTCCCACAGCGCATTCATGACCTTCTCCACTCGCTTGGTGCATCTGGTATCAGCGTCTCCATCGTGTGGATTCCAGGTCATGTGGGCATCTCAGGCAACGAGTCTGCCGACACCGCTGCGAAATCGGCCATTTTATCACCCAGATGTTTTACCTGTGTTGTTCCTTCCTCATATTTTTATGTTCTTTTACGTTACCGTATCCTCTCGCGCTGGCGCGATGAGTGGGCGGCTCTTAGGGGGAACAAGTTGCGGGAGGTTAAACCTCTTCCGTTAGTCTGGGGTACCTCTTCTCGTTCTTCTCGTCGGGAAGAGGTACTTTTAGCTCGTTTACGAATCGGACATTGTCTTTTTAGTCATAGATCCCTGCTCAGTGTTGACCCCGCACCACTGTGTGAGCAGTGTGATGCTCCCTTAACGGTGCGTCACATTTTCAACAGAGTGTCAAGTTTTATCGCCGTTGCGCGTTCGTGCTGGTCTGCCTGTTGGCCTAGCCAACGTTTTGGCAGACGACGCGCATGCTGTAGAATGTATTTTACGTTTTATCACTGACATTGGTTTTAGCCGCTGCATTTGATGCGCTGAGCGCCTTTTAGCTGTTTGCTTTTAGATTATCTTTTAATGGGGGCACTCCTCCCCAGTGGACTTCTGGCGTCGTGTCCCTCGCATTCTACAGTTCTCGACACGTTGTTTTATTCTCTTGTTGACCATGATTTTAGTGTGAAGATCTTAGGATTTCGTCTGTTGTGTTTTTTAGTGTTTTTGACCAAGCGGTTTGTATGGGGTTTTTTACTTTTTCGACTTTTACATTTTATATTTTACACATAGTAAGGGCGCTAATAACCTTGGCAGTTGAGCGCCCTTAAGCCCCATCTCATCATCATCATCATCCCCGAAGTCGGAGACGGTTGCAATGGTGGATTTTTTCGCTATGGAGCACCCTTTCTCCATTCCAAACAACAGGCGCCGAAAAGTTCATGTAACAGAAGTAGCACCGCAGTAGTAATAGTCCCGGATGAGCCAATTGTTTTTAACGATAATCCTGCCGCTAGGGGCGCTAGTGTCGCTAGTGTCGCTGCGTGCGACGGCGGCGGCGGTAAGTTTGAAAAGCGCCCTGAGCGGTAGGATTATCGTTAAATCGGTTGGCTCATCCGGGACGAGTTGAAAGAATTGAGGAAGTGACGTGGAGTGTTTTGATTGGTTCGTTAATTTGGGGTGGGAGATGGAGGAAGGGAGATGGAGGAGTATGGAGGTCGCGTGATGGAGAGGAATTGGGTGGCGAGGTGTTGTCTGTGCGGAGGTCGATACTGAAAGAGGGGTAAAGATGGGGAGCGAGGGATAAAAAGTGTAACAGAAAGTGACGTGTGAAGTTGTGATTGGTGGGAATAAGAAGTGATTTTATTGGTGGAAAGGAGCAAATGAAGGTTGTTGATTGGTAAGAATAAGAGGGATTATGATTGGTGGAAAAGAAAAAGTTGTGGGAGTGGGGTATGTTGGAGGTGATGGGAAAGGTGAGTTTTGCTAGCAGCAAGATTTGCAAAAGCCTGTCTTGAACTGATCAGCAATTTTTGAACGTCGGATGGTAGTTTTCTTGAGTGGATAGAGAGATGGGGGCGATATGAGATGCGGTGGCGAAAATGGGGACTAGACAAGGTTGTTGAGACAAGAGGTTTAAGGACGAGGAAATTTGGAGGTTAGTGGTGAACACGGCGGTCGCAAGAGGTGGGGGTAAGGAGATGCAGTGGTGAGAATGGGAACTAAAAGAAGATGGGGGTAGCAAGAGTTTTAGAAGAGTAGATTTTGAGGTTAAAATAGTGGGAACTAAAAATGGCGGAGGGTCTACGACAAGGAGATGCGGTGAGAACTAAACAAGATGGCGGTCGCAAGAGGAGGGTAAGGAGATTTGAGGTTACAGTACGAAAACACGAAAGGATATATTCCTACGCCAAGCAGGTCCGAAAAATAATTATGCGTGTGGTACTTACCTGTTACCGGTGTGGATGCGTCACCAAAAGCGCGGCACGCGAGACGGAAAAATAAAAGCAAACTGTTTTTGAAAATGCTTAACCAGCTTTAAGATCAACCAACATCACTACGCACTGATATACCTAGGTTTTTAAAGCGGTACAGACACCCTTTGCAGAGGCGTAATTTAACTATACCAAAAACCTGGTACTGGACCATCGTGATGGTCGCTAGCGTACGTAGGAGCAGGGTTCTCAAGCCGGTCGAAAGCGGTCAAAAACGTGTACGACGTAGGTGTTCGCAGTAGCTGCTGTCGAGTCAACCGTCGAGGTGTGAATAAACGAGATCTGTTCTCGCCGGCAATTTGGTTCGGAGATGTGAGCAGCGGCGAGGTGTTGTGTGTGCGGAGGTCGGGACTGAAAGAGGGAAAAGATGGGGAGCGAGGGATAAAAAGTGTAACAGAAAGTGACGTGTGAAGTTGTGATTGGTGGGAATAAGAAGTGATTTTATTGGTGGAAAGGAGCAAATGAAAGTTGCTGATTGGTAAGAATAAGAGAGGTTATGATTGGTGGAAAGAAAAAGGAATGGGGTATGTTGGAGGTGATGGGAAAGGTAAGTTTTGCTAGCAACAAGATTTGCAAAAGCCTGTCGTGAACTGATCAGCAATTTTTGAACGTTGGATGGTAGTTTTCTTGAGTGGATAGAGAGATGGGGCGATATGAGATGCGGTGGCGAAAATGGGAACTAAACAAGGTGGTTGAGACAAGAGGTTTAAGGACGAGGAAATTTGGAGGTTAGTGGTGAACACGGCGGTCGCAAGAGGTGGGGGTAAGGAGACGCAGTGGTGAGAATGGGAACTAAAAGAAGATGGGGTTAGCAAGAGTTTTAGAAGAGTAGATTTTGAGGTTAAAATAGTGGGAACTAAAAATGGCGGAGGGTCTGCGACAAGGAGATGCGGTGAGAACTAAACAAGATGGCGGTCGCAAGAGGAGGGTAAGGAGATTTGAGGTTACAGTACGAAAACACGAAAGGATATATTCCTACGCCAAGCAGGTCCGAAAAATAATTATGCGTGTGTTACTTACCTGTTACCGGTGTGGATGCGTCACCAAAAGCGCGGCACGCGAGGCGGAAAAATAAAAGCAAACTGTTTTTGAAAATGCTTAACCAGCTTTAAGATCAACCAACATCACTACGCACTGATATACCTAGGTTTTTAAAGCGGTACAGACACCCTTTGCAGAGGCGTAATTTAACTATACCAAAACCTGGTACTGGACCATCGTGATGGTCGCTAGCGTACGTAGGAGCAGGGTTCTCAAGCCGGTCGAAAGCGGTCAAAAACGTGTACGACGTAGGTGTTGGCAGTAGCTGCTGCCGAGGCAACCGTCGAGGTGCGAATGAACGAGATCTGTTCTTGCAGGCAATCTGGTTGAGAGATGAGAGGCGCGGTGGTAAAAATGTGAACTAAATAAGATGGCGGAGGCACGAAGTTGAGGTTAAGGAGCGGCGAGGTGTTGACTGTGCGGCGGTTGGGGTCTGAAAGAGGGGGAAAGATGGCGAACGAGGGATAAAAAGTATAACAGAAAGTGACGTGTGAAGTTGTCATTGGTGGGAATAAGAAGTGATGTTATTGGTGGAAAGGAACAAATGAAAGTTGCTGATTGGCGAGAATAAGAGAGATTATGATTGGTGGAAAGAAAAAAAGGTGTGGGAGTGGGGTATGTTGGAGGTGATGGAAAAGGCAAGTTTTGCTACCAACAACATTTGCAAAAGCCTATCCAGAACTCATCAGCAATTTTAAATAACTAGTGTTTCGGGGGTTTTCTCTGGTTGGTAGACGAATGCAAGCTGTTTCTACCATACTTATATTATTCGTCTTTTTGCTTTTTTTTAAAAAATAACTAGTTTTTTTTTTTTTTTTTTTTTTTTTTTGGGAGTTTTCTGCGGATGGTAAACAAATGCAAGCTCTTTCTGCTTTTTCATAGGTTTTCCCTGGTCGGTAGGCGTTTTCTGCACTGGTTGACGAAGGCGTTTCTAATTTTCGAGGTTTTCTCAGGTTTTTTAGCGGTTGTCCCTGCCCGGTAGGCAAACGATGAAGTTTTACCTTGTCGGCGCACGGATACTAGGCACGTACCCGCGCGCGCACACACACACACACAGAGAGACAGATAGACACACAGACAGGCACACACACACACACGGACATGTTTCCAAAAATGCTTTTTTTTTTTTTTTTTTTTTTTTTTTTTTTTTTTTGATTCAGGAGGTCTCAAAACGTGTATTTCCGGTGAAATCTCGGTATCGAATTTTTGGGCGGAATGCAATACTTCCCCTACTTACTATACGTAGTAGAGAAAGTAAAAAAAGTATTGAAAAATTTAAGGAAATAACAAGCAATATCTCAAAAGTGTACTATCTTGTTTTCAAGGGTTTTCCAGATCGGTAAGCGTTAGAATACTCTTAGAGCTTTTTTCAGGTTTTTTAGCGGTTGTCCCTGGCCGGTAGGCAAATGATAAAGTTTTTCTATAACGTTGTCGTTTTGGCTTGTGGCGAACGGATCCTAGGCACGTACTCGCGCGCGCGCGCACACACACACACACACACACACACACTAAAATAGTAGCGTATAAAAAAAACTGATGTGTTACACTGACATGACTTTTTCTCTACTGTTGTACAATCTAATTGGTAGCTTTTAAGCGATAGTCAAATATTTTAACGCCGGTTGCTATGTGGCGAATTCCATTCTGTTTTGCATGTTTAGGACATAAAAAAAAAAAAAAATGAATAAACGAATTTGAGAAAAAGTATAAGTATTGGAAAATTTAAGGGAATAACAAGCAATATCTCGAAAATGGTTCACTCAACAAAAAATGTATATGACATAAATTGTGTATTTTAACGCGATCTACATTTTTTGTGTAGTAAAATTTTGTCTATCTCTTATGGTTTACCAGTTATGCAAAAGTCGTTCACAATGAAGAATACTTTTGGAGACATTCCCAGAAAATTCGAGATATACATTTCATTTGTCATGACATTATCTTAAACATATGATATTTTCATCAAAATCGTTAAAGCAATTTTTGAGAAAAGTACAATTTTCGAAAAATGTTTCATGTAAAGGGTAGTGTGGGGTGGGGGGGATTTTCTTGAAAACCTTCGTGTCGCATCCTTGGAAGATACTGAACCTAAATACCAAGTTTGGTGTTTATCCGACTGTTCGTTTTTTAGTTATGCTGTTCACAGACACACACACACACACACACACACACACACACACACACACGGACATGTTTCGAAAAATGCTTTTTTTTTGGATTCAGTGATTCTCAAAACATGTATTTGCAGTGAAATCTCGGTATCGAATTTTTGGGTGGAATGCAATACTTCCCCTACTTACTATACGTAGTAGAGAAAGTAAAAATGAGTAACGCATTTGAGAAAAAGAATAAGTATTGGAAAATTTAAGGAAATAACAAGCAATATCTCGAAAATGGTTCACTCAACTAAAAAAAATGTATATGACATAAATTGTGTATTTTAACGCGATCTACATTTTATGTGTAGTAAAATTTTGTGTATCTCTTATGGTTTACCAGTTATGCAAAAGTCGTTCACAATGAAGAATACTTTTGGAGACATTCCCAGAAAATTCGAGATATACATTTCATTTCTCATAACATTATCTTAAACATGCGATATTTTAATCAAAATCGTTAGAGCCATTTTCGAAAAATCTTCCATGTAAAGGGTAGTCTGGGGTGGGGGGGGGGGATTTTCTTGAAAACCTTCGTGTCGCATCTCTGGAAGATACTGAACCTAAATACCAAGTTTGGTGCTTATCCGACTGTTCGTTTTTGAGTTATGCTGTTCACAGACACACACAGACACACACACGGACATGTTTCCAAAAATGCTTTTTTTGGATTCAGGAGGTCTCAAAACACGTATTTCCGGTGAAATCTCGGTATCGAATTTTTGGGTGGAATGCAATACTTCCCCTACTTACTATACGTAGTAGAGAAAGTAAAAATGAATAACGCATTTGAGAAAAAGTATAAGTATTGGAAAATTTAAAGGAAATAACAAGCAATATCTCGAAAAACGGTTCACTCAACAAAATAAATGTATATGGCATAAGTTGTGTATTTTAACGCGATCTACATTTTTTGTGTAGCAAACTTTTGTCTATCTCTTACGGTTTATCAGTTATGAAAAAGTCGTTCACAATGAAGAATTCTTTTGGAGACATTCCCAGAAAATTCGAGATATACATTTCATTTCTCTCGACATTATCTTAAATATATGATATTTTCATCAAAATCGTTAGAGCCATTTTTTAATACAAAGAGAACGGGATTTCACAAGTGAAACAGTACTGTGATAACGATACCACTGAAACAAAAAAAAAAATCTGATGTGTAACACTCACATGACTTTCTCAACTCTTGTACAAAGTATTTTTACAAACGCTTATTCCCCATCTAGTTCATGTTAATCGAGATAAACATTTGCAAAATCTATTTTATTGCTAATTTTCTTGTATAAAAAAAAAAATCTGATGTGTAACACTCACATGACGTTCTCTACTCTTGTGCAAAGTATTTTTACAAACGCTTATGCTCCATCTAGTTCATGTTAATCGAGATAAACATTTGCAAACTCTATTTTATTGCTAATTTTCTTGTAGATGTAGGGGAAAATATATTTACAAGGGGAATATAGAAAAACAGTAGCCTTTAAGCACATACATATCTCTTAATAGCTGGTTGCTATGTGCAACACCATTCTTTTTGCCACAGATTAATACTGTTTGCATATCAAAGACAAAAAAAAAATGAATAACGAAGCCCCATTTGAGAAAATAAATATTGGAAAATTAACAAACAATATCTGGAAAACGGTTCACTCAACAACAAAAATGTATATTACATAAGATGTGTATTTTAACGCGATCTACATTTTTTGTGTAGTAAAATTTTGTCTATCTCTTACGGTTTTTCAGTTATGAAAAAGACGTTCACAATGAAGAATACTTTTGGAGACATTCCCAGAAAATTCGAGATATACATTTCATTTCTCACGACATTATATTAAACATACGATATTTTTCATCAAAATCGTTAGAGCCATTTTTTTTAATACAAAGAGAACGGGATTTCACAAGTGAAACAGTACTGTGATAACGATACCAACAAAACTAATTATTATTCACCCACTGAAACACATAAAAAAAATCTGATGTGTAACACTCACATGACTTTTCTCATCTCTTGTACAAAGTATTTTTACAAACGCTTATTCCCCATCTAGTTCATGTTAATCGAGATAAACATTTGCAAACTCTGTTTTATTGCTAATTTTGTTGTAGATGTAGGGAAAATATATTTACAAGGGGAATATAGAAAAACAGTAGCCTTTAAGCACATACATATCTCTTAATAGCTGGTTGCTATGTGCAGTACCATTCTTTTTGCCACAGATTAATACTCTTTGCATATCAAAGACAAAAAAAAAATGAATAACGAATTCCCATTTGAGAAAATAACTATTGGAAAATTTAAGTAAATAACAAGCAATATCTCGAAAACGGTTCACTCAACAATAAAGATGTATATGACATAAGTTGTGTATTTTAACGCGATCTACATACTTTCGTACTCACCTATAAGATATAGAGGGTAGAGGTCGTACGAACGTAGCACTTTGAGAATCTATATTCAACAGTTGGTGTTACTCCTTAGAAAGGAAGTATCTGCTGATTTTTATTTAATTCTTTACATTTTACATAACACGTATGCACTGGCACAACACAAAAGCACTACACACAATACTCAGTTTTAATATTTGCACTAATAACATCAGGAATAACTGAAGTCTGCAAACAGTCATTTCCGATGTGCAGCCTTACGTACAGAAAACGTGTGTGGCTGATCTATGTGTAAAAAGAGCCTGAGAGCGGATGTACGTCAGCGGTAAAATCTTTTAAATGCATTTTTATTGGCGATGGTAGAAATCGTGCAGTGGTGGATCGTGAAAATTCATATAAATGGATGTATCACCTCATAATAAGCCTCTATATACCAAGAATATTGAGTTTTTAAAAAGTCAGCAACTGTACCTGTGTTTCTATACGTGAACGTCAGATGGCAGCTTCGATACGTGTCCACGGAGACCTTAGTGCTAGGCAACTGTACCTCTGTTTCTATACGTGAACGGCAGATTGCAGCTTCGATACGTGTCCACGGAGACCTTAGTGCTAGGCAACTGTACCTCTGTTTCTATACGTGAACGGCAGATTGCAGCTTCGATACGTGTCCACGGAGACCTTAGTGCTAGGCAACTGCACCTCTGTTTCTATACGTGAACGGCAGATTGCAGCTTCGATACGTGTCCACGGAGACCTTAGCGCTAGGCAACTGCACCTCTGTTTCTATACGTGAACGGCAGATTGCAGCTTCGATACGTGTCCACGGAGACCTTAGTGCTAGGCAACTGTACCTCTGTTTCTATACGTGAACGGCAGATTGCAGCTTCGATACGTGTCCACGGAGACCTTAGTGCTAGGCAACTGTACCTCTGTTTCTATACGTGAACGGCAGATTGCAGCTTCGATACGTGTCCACGGAGACCTTAGTGCTAGGCAACTGCACCTCTGTTTGTATACGTGAACGGCAGATTGCAGCTTCGATACGTATCCACGGAGACCTTAGTGCTAGGCAACTGCACCTCTGTTTCTATACGTGAACGGCAGATTGCAGCTTCAATACGTGTCCACGGAGACCTTAGTGCTAGGCAACTGTACCTCTGTTTCTATACGTGAACGGGAGATTGCAGCTTCGATACGTGTCCACGGAGACCTTAGTGCTAGGCAACTGCACCTCTGTTTCTATACGTGAACGTCAGATTGCAGCTTCGATACGTGTCCACGGAGACCTTAGTGCTAGGCAACTGCACCTCTGTTTCTATACGTGAACGGCAGATTGCAGCTTCGATACGTATCCACGGGGACCTTAGTGCTAGGGAACTGCACCTCTGTTTGTATACGTGAACGGCAGATTGCAGCTTCAATACGTGTACACGGAGACCTTAGTGCTAGGCAGCTGTACCTCTGTTTCTATACGTGAACGGCAGATTGCAGCTTCGATACGTGTCCACGGAGATCTTAGTGCTAGGCAGCTATACCTGTTTCTATACGTCAACGGCAGATTGCAGCTTCGATACGTGTTCACGGAGACCTTAGTGCTAGGCAACTGTACCTGTGTTTCTATACGTGTCCACGGAGACCTTAGTGCTAGACAACTGTACCTCTGTTTCTATACGTGAACGGCAGATTGCAGCTTCAATACGTGTCCACGGAGACCTTAGTGCTAGTGCTAGGCAACTATACCTCTGTTTCTATACGTGAACGGCAGATTGCAGGTTCGATACGTGTCCACGGAGATCTTAGTGCTAGGCAACTATACCTGTTTCTATACGTGAACGGCAGATTGCAGCTTCGATACGTGTCCACGGAGACCTTAGTGCTAGGCAACTGTACCTGTGTTTCTATACGTGAACGTCAGATGGCAGCTTCGATACGTGTCCACGGAGACCTTAGTGTTAGGCAACTGTACCTCTGTTTCTATACGTGAACGGCAGATTGCAGCTTCGATACGTGTCCACGGAGACCTTTCGCTTCAGGTGACAAAATAACACTAGGCACTTGTGTGCCGTGGTGTAAGCCGCAATCACGGTATTGGTAGCGTGGATCTCCTTGGGGCTCTCCTCGGAGTTACCTCAACACCACGTACATGACCTGGTTCGTCACGGGTACGCAGGTCTGCACTACCACTTCCTCGGCGTTGAGCAGGCCCAGGAGGCGATCGTACCGGTACACCAGCTAGCACGTGGACATGTTATCGCGCTGTGGTGTTGCGTGTGCGAGGTATGGAAACTCAAGGACGCCAAACATGCACGACCGAGGGTTAAAAAGCAGAACAAGTAGTGACGTGGAGCGTTGTGATTGGTGTAAATAAGACGATCTCTGATAGGTGGACAAATTGAAATAACGTGATGTGATAGGCGAAAATAAAATCAAAGGTGATTGGATGAAAAATGACGAGAAGGAATTAGCGGTGAATTTGTGAACTAAGATGGCGAAGATTTTTTTTTTTTTAAAAAAAAGGATAATATAAGTACGGCAACTGTAACGGTTTACGGCAAACGCGCGCCGCGCAATGCGTCACGCCGGGCATCTTGCTCAATATGATTTTTGTTTTATTGCCCGGGCGTGACGCATTGCGCGGCGCGCGTTTGCCGTAAACCGTTACAGTTGCCGTACTTATATTATCCTTTTTTTTAAAAAAAAAAAAATCTTCGCCATCTTAGTTCACAAATTCACCGCTAATTCCTTCTCGTCATTTTTCATCCAATCACCTTTGATTTTATTTTCGCCTATCACATCACGTTATTTCAATTTGTCCACCTATCAGAGATCGTCTTATTTACACCAATCACAACGCTCCACGTCACTACTTGTTCTGCTTTTTAACCCTCGGTCGTGCATGTTTGGCGTCCTTGAGTTTCCATACCTCGCACACGCAACACCACAGCGCGATAACATGTCCACGTGCTAGCTGGTGTACCGGTACGATCGCCTCCTGGGCCTGCTCAACGCCGAGGAAGTGGTAGTGCAGACCTGCGTACCCGTGACGAACCAGGTCATGTACGTGGTGTTGAGGTAACTCCGAGGAGAGCCCCAAGGAGATCCACGCTACCAATACCGTGATTGCGGCTTACACCACGGCACACAAGTGCCTAGTGTTATTTTGTCACCTGAAGCGAAAGGTCTCCGTGGACACGTATCGAAGCTGCAATCTGCCGTTCACGTATAGAAACAGAGGTACAGTTGCCTAACACTAAGGTCTCCGTGGACACGTATCGAAGCTGCCATCTGACGTTCACGTATAGAAACACAGGTACAGTTGCCTAGCACTAAGGTCTCCGTGGACACGTATCGAAGCTGCAATCTGCCGTTCACGTATAGAAACAGGTATAGTTGCCTAGCACTAAGATCTCCGTGGACACGTATCGAACCTGCAATCTGCCGTTCACGTATAGAAACAGAGGTATAGTTGCCTAGCACTAGCACTAAGGTCTCCGTGGACACGTATTGAAGCTGCAATCTGCCGTTCACGTATAGAAACAGAGGTACAGTTGTCTAGCACTAAGGTCTCCGTGGACACGTATAGAAACACAGGTACAGTTGCCTAGCACTAAGGTCTCCGTGAACACGTATCGAAGCTGCAATCTGCCGTTGACGTATAGAAACAGGTATAGCTGCCTAGCACTAAGATCTCCGTGGACACGTATCGAAGCTGCAATCTGCCGTTCACGTATAGAAACAGAGGTACAGCTGCCTAGCACTAAGGTCTCCGTGTACACGTATTGAAGCTGCAATCTGCCGTTCACGTATACAAACAGAGGTGCAGTTCCCTAGCACTAAGGTCCCCGTGGATACGTATCGAAGCTGCAATCTGCCGTTCACGTATAGAAACAGAGGTGCAGTTGCCTAGCACTAAGGTCTCCGTGGACACGTATCGAAGCTGCAATCTGACGTTCACGTATAGAAACAGAGGTGCAGTTGCCTAGCACTAAGGTCTCCGTGGACACGTATCGAAGCTGCAATCTCCCGTTCACGTATAGAAACAGAGGTACAGTTGCCTAGCACTAAGGTCTCCGTGGACACGTATTGAAGCTGCAATCTGCCGTTCACGTATAGAAACAGAGGTGCAGTTGCCTAGCACTAAGGTCTCCGTGGATACGTATCGAAGCTGCAATCTGCCGTTCACGTATACAAACAGAGGTGCAGTTGCCTAGCACTAAGGTCTCCGTGGACACGTATCGAAGCTGCAATCTGCCGTTCACGTATAGAAACAGAGGTACAGTTGCCTAGCACTAAGGTCTCCGTGGACACGTATCGAAGCTGCAATCTGCCGTTCACGTATAGAAACAGAGGTACAGTTGCCTAGCACTAAGGTCTCCGTGGACACGTATCGAAGCTGCAATCTGCCGTTCACGTATAGAAACAGAGGTGCAGTTGCCTAGCGCTAAGGTCTCCGTGGACACGTATCGAAGCTGCAATCTGCCGTTCACGTATAGAAACAGAGGTGCAGTTGCCTAGCACTAAGGTCTCCGTGGACACGTATCGAAGCTGCAATCTGCCGTTCACGTATAGAAACAGAGGTACAGTTGCCTAGCACTAAGGTCTCCGTGGACACGTATCGAAGCTGCAATCTGCCGTTCACGTATAGAAACAGAGGTACAGTTGCCTAGCACTAAGGTCTCCGTGGACACGTATCGAAGCTGCCATCTGACGTTCACGTATAGAAACACAGGTACAGTTGCTGACTTTTTAAAAACTCAATATTCTTGGTATATAGAGGCTTATTATGAGGTGATACATCCATTTATATGAATTTTCACGATCCACCACTGCACGATTTCTACCATCGCCAATAAAAATGCATTTAAAAGATTTTACCGCTGACGTACATCCGCTCTCAGGCTCTTTTTACACATAGATCAGCCACACACGTTTTCTGTACGTAAGGCTGCACATCGGAAATGACTGTTTGCAGACTTCAGTTATTCCTGATGTTATTAGTGCAAATATTAAAACTGAGTATTGTGTGTAGTGCTTTTGTGTTGTGCCAGTGCATACGTGTTATGTAAAATGTAAAGAATTAAATAAAAATCAGCAGATACTTCCTTTCTAAGGAGTAACACCAACTGTTGAATATAGATTCTCAAAGTGCTACGTTCGTACGACCTCTACCCTCTATATCTTATAGGTGAGTACGAAAGTATGTAGATCGCGTTAAAATACACAACTTATGTCATATACATCTTTATTGTTGAGTGAACCGTTTTCGAGATATTGCTTGTTATTTACTTAAATTTTCCAATAGTTATTTTCTCAAATGGGAATTCGTTATTCATTTTTTTTTTGTCTTTGATATGCAAAGAGTATTAATCTGTGGCAAAAAGAATGGTACTGCACATAGCAACCAGCTATTAAGAGATATGTATGTGCTTAAAGGCTACTGTTTTTCTATATTCCCCTTGTAAATATATTTTCCCTACATCTACAACAAAATTAGCAATAAAACAGAGTTTGCAAATGTTTATCTCGATTAACATGAACTAGATGGGGAATAAGCGTTTGTAAAAATACTTTGTACAAGAGATGAGAAAAGTCATGTGAGTGTTACACATCAGATTTTTTTTATGTGTTTCAGTGGGTGAATAATAATTAGTTTTGTTGGTATCGTTATCACAGTACTGTTTCACTTGTGAAATCCCGTTCTCTTTGTATTAAAAAAAATGGCTCTAACGATTTTGATGAAAAATATCGTATGTTTAATATAATGTCGTGAGAAATGAAATGTATATCTCGAATTTTCTGGGAATGTCTCCAAAAGTATTCTTCATTGTGAACGTCTTTTTCATAACTGAAAAACCGTAAGAGATAGACAAAATTTTACTACACAAAAAATGTAGATCGCGTTAAAATACACATCTTATGTAATATACATTTTTGTTGTTGAGTGAACCGTTTTCCAGATATTGTTTGTTAATTTTCCAATATTTATTTTCTCAAATGGGGCTTCGTTATTCATTTTTTTTTTGTCTTTGATATGCAAACAGTATTAATCTGTGGCAAAAAGAATGGTGTTGCACATAGCAACCAGCTATTAAGAGATATGTATGTGCTTAAAGGCTACTGTTTTTCTATATTCCCCTTGTAAATATATTTTCCCCTACATCTACAAGAAAATTAGCAATAAAATAGAGTTTGCAAATGTTTATCTCGATTAACATGAACTAGATGGAGCATAAGCGTTTGTAAAAATACTTTGCACAAGAGTAGAGAACGTCATGTGAGTGTTACACATCAGATTTTTTTTTTTATACAAGAAAATTAGCAATAAAATAGATTTTGCAAATGTTTATCTCGATTAACATGAACTAGATGGGGAATAAGCGTTTGTAAAAATACTTTGTACAAGAGTTGAGAAAGTCATGTGAGTGTTACACATCAGATTTTTTTTTTTGTTTCAGTGGTATCGTTATCACAGTACTGTTTCACTTGTGAAATCCCGTTCTCTTTGTATTAAAAAATGGCTCTAACGATTTTGATGAAAATATCATATATTTAAGATAATGTCGAGAGAAATGAAATGTATATCTCGAATTTTCTGGGAATGTCTCCAAAAGAATTCTTCATTGTGAACGACTTTTTCATAACTGATAAACCGTAAGAGATAGACAAAAGTTTGCTACACAAAAAATGTAGATCGCGTTAAAATACACAACTTATGCCATATACATTTATTTTGTTGAGTGAACCGTTTTTCGAGATATTGCTTGTTATTTCCTTTAAATTTTCCAATACTTATACTTTTTCTCAAATGCGTTATTCATTTTTACTTTCTCTACTACGTATAGTAAGTAGGGGAAGTATTGCATTCCACCCAAAAATTCGATACCGAGATTTCACCGGAAATACGTGTTTTGAGACCTCCTGAATCCAAAAAAAGCATTTTTGGAAACATGTCCGTGTGTGTGTCTGTGTGTGTCTGTGAACAGCATAACTCAAAAACGAACAGTCGGATAAGCACCAAACTTGGTATTTAGGTTCAGTATCTTCCAGAGATGCGACACGAAGGTTTTCAAGAAAATCCCCCCCCCACCCCAGACTACCCTTTACATGGAAGATTTTTCGAAAATGGCTCTAACGATTTTGATTAAAATATCGCATGTTTAAGATAATGTTATGAGAAATGAAATGTATATCTCGAATTTTCTGGGAATGTCTCCAAAAGTATTCTTCATTGTGAACGACTTTTGCATAACTGGTAAACCATAAGAGATACACAAAATTTTACTACACATAAAATGTAGATCGCGTTAAAATACACAATTTATGTCATATACATTTTTTTTAGTTGAGTGAACCATTTTCGAGATATTGCTTGTTATTTCCTTAAATTTTCCAATACTTATTCTTTTTCTCAAATGCGTTACTCATTTTTACTTTCTCTACTACGTATAGTAAGTAGGGGAAGTATTGCATTCCACCCAAAAATTCGATACCGAGATTTCACTGCAAATACATGTTTTGAGAATCACTGAATCCAAAAAAAAAGCATTTTTCGAAACATGTCCGTGTGTGTGTGTGTGTGTGTGTGTGTGTGTGTGTCTGTGAACAGCATAACTAAAAAACGAACAGTCGGATAAACACCAAACTTGGTATTTAGGTTCAGTATCTTCCAAGGATGCGACACGAAGGTTTTCAAGAAAATCCCCCCCACCCCACACTACCCTTTACATGAAACATTTTTCGAAAATTGTACTTTTCTCAAAAATTGCTTTAACGATTTTGATGAAAATATCATATGTTTAAGATAATGTCATGACAAATGAAATGTATATCTCGAATTTTCTGGGAATGTCTCCAAAAGTATTCTTCATTGTGAACGACTTTTGCATAACTGGTAAACCATAAGAGATAGACAAAATTTTACTACACAAAAAATGTAGATCGCGTTAAAATACACAATTTATGTCATATACATTTTTTGTTGAGTGAACCATTTTCGAGATATTGCTTGTTATTCCCTTAAATTTTCCAATACTTATACTTTTTCTCAAATTCGTTTATTCATTTTTTTTTTTTTTTTATGTCCTAAACATGCAAAACAGAATGGAATTCGCCACATAGCAACCGGCGTTAAAATATTTGACTATCGCTTAAAAGCTACCAATTAGATTGTACAACAGTAGAGAAAAAGTCATGTCAGTGTAACACATCAGTTTTTTTTATACGCTACTATTTTAGTGTGTGTGTGTGTGTGTGTGTGTGTGCGCGCGCGCGCGAGTACGTGCCTAGGATCCGTTCGCCACAAGCCAAAACGACAACGTTATAGAAAAACTTTATCATTTGCCTACCGGCCAGGGACAACCGCTAAAAAACCTGAAAAAAGCTCTAAGAGTATTCTAACGCTTACCGATCTGGAAAACCCTTGAAAACAAGATAGTACACTTTTGAGATATTGCTTGTTATTTCCTTAAATTTTTCAATACTTTTTTTACTTTCTCTACTACGTATAGTAAGTAGGGGAAGTATTGCATTCCGCCCAAAAATTCGATACCGAGATTTCACCGGAAATACACGTTTTGAGACCTCCTGAATCAAAAAAAAAAAAAAAAAAAAAAAAAAAAAAAAAAAAAGCATTTTTGGAAACATGTCCGTGTGTGTGTGTGTGCCTGTCTGTGTGTCTATCTGTCTCTCTGTGTGTGTGTGTGTGCGCGCGCGGGTACGTGCCTAGTATCCGTGCGCCGACAAGGTAAAACTTCATCGTTTGCCTACCGGGCAGGGACAACCGCTAAAAAACCTGAGAAAACCTCGAAAATTAGAAACGCCTTCGTCAACCAGTGCAGAAAACGCCTACCGACCAGGGAAAACCTATGAAAAAGCAGAAAGAGCTTGCATTTGTTTACCATCCGCAGAAAACTCCCAAAAAAAAAAAAAAAAAAAAAAACTAGTTATTTTTTAAAAAAAAGCAAAAAGACGAATAATATAAGTATGGTAGAAACAGCTTGCATTCGTCTACCAACCAGAGAAAACCCCCGAAACACTAGTTATTTAAAATTGCTGATGAGTTCTGGATAGGCTTTTGCAAATGTTGTTGGTAGCAAAACTTGCCTTTTCCATCACCTCCAACATACCCCACTCCCACACCTTTTTTTCTTTCCACCAATCATAATCTCTCTTATTCTCGCCAATCAGCAACTTTCATTTGTTCCTTTCCACCAATAACATCACTTCTTATTCCCACCAATGACAACTTCACACGTCACTTTCTGTTATACTTTTTATCCCTCGTTCGCCATCTTTCCCCCTCTTTCAGACCCCAACCGCCGCACAGTCAACACCTCGCCGCTCCTTAACCTCAACTTCGTGCCTCCGCCATCTTATTTAGTTCACATTTTTACCACCGCGCCTCTCATCTCTCAACCAGATTGCCTGCAAGAACAGATCTCGTTCATTCGCACCTCGACGGTTGCCTCGGCAGCAGCTACTGCCAACACCTACGTCGTACACGTTTTTGACCGCTTTCGACCGGCTTGAGAACCCTGCTCCTACGTACGCTAGCGACCATCACGATGGTCCAGTACCAGGTTTTGGTATAGTTAAATTACGCCTCTGCAAAGGGTGTCTGTACCGCTTTAAAAACCTAGGTATATCAGTGCGTAGTGATGTTGGTTGATCTTAAAGCTGGTTAAGCATTTTCAAAAACAGTTTGCTTTTATTTTTCCGCCTCGCGTGCCGCGCTTTTGGTGACGCATCCACACCGGTAACAGGTAAGTAACACACGCATAATTATTTTTCGGACCTGCTTGGCGTAGGAATATATCCTTTCGTGTTTTCGTACTGTAACCTCAAATCTCCTTACCCTCCTCTTGCGACCGCCATCTTGTTTAGTTCTCACCGCATCTCCTTGTCGCAGACCCTCCGCCATTTTTAGTTCCCACTATTTTAACCTCAAAATCTACTCTTCTAAAACTCTTGCTAACCCCATCTTCTTTTAGTTCCCATTCTCACCACTGCGTCTCCTTACCCCCACCTCTTGCGACCGCCGTGTTCACCACTAACCTCCAAATTTCCTCGTCCTTAAACCTCTTGTCTCAACCACCTTGTTTAGTTCCCATTTTCGCCACCGCATCTCATATCGCCCCATCTCTCTATCCACTCAAGAAAACTACCATCCAACGTTCAAAAATTGCTGATCAGTTCACGACAGGCTTTTGCAAATCTTGTTGCTAGCAAAACTTACCTTTCCCATCACCTCCAACATACCCCATTCCTTTTTCTTTCCACCAATCATAACCTCTCTTATTCTTACCAATCAGCAACTTTCATTTGCTCCTTTCCACCAATAAAATCACTTCTTATTCCCACCAATCACAACTTCACACGTCACTTTCTGTTACACTTTTTATCCCTCGCTCCCCATCTTTTCCCTCTTTCAGTCCCGACCTCCGCACACACAACACCTCGCCGCTGCTCACATCTCCGAACCAAATTGCCGGCGAGAACAGATCTCGTTTATTCACACCTCGACGGTTGACTCGACAGCAGCTACTGCGAACACCTACGTCGTACACGTTTTTGACCGCTTTCGACCGGCTTGAGAACCCTGCTCCTACGTACGCTAGCGACCATCACGATGGTCCAGTACCAGGTTTTTGGTATAGTTAAATTACGCCTCTGCAAAGGGTGTCTGTACCGCTTTAAAAACCTAGGTATATCAGTGCGTAGTGATGTTGGTTGATCTTAAAGCTGGTTAAGCATTTTCAAAAACAGTTTGCTTTTATTTTTCCGTCTCGCGTGCCGCGCTTTTGGTGACGCATCCACACCGGTAACAGGTAAGTACCACACGCATAATTATTTTTCGGACCTGCTTGGCGTAGGAATATATCCTTTCGTGTTTTCGTACTGTAACCTCAAATCTCCTTACCCTCCTCTTGCGACCGCCATCTTGTTTAGTTCTCACCGCATCTCCTTGTCGTAGACCCTCCGCCATTTTTAGTTCCCACTATTTTAACCTCAAAATCTACTCTTCTAAAACTCTTGCTACCCCCATCTTCTTTTAGTTCCCATTCTCACCACTGCATCTCCTTACCCCCACCTCTTGCGACCGCCGTGTTCACCACTAACCTCCAAATTTCCTCGTCCTTAAACCTCTTGTCTCAACAACCTTGTCTAGTCCCCATTTTCGCCACCGCATCTCATATCGCCCCCATCTCTCTATCCACTCAAGAAAACTACCATCCGACGTTCAAAAATTGCTGATCAGTTCAAGACAGGCTTTTGCAAATCTTGCTGCTAGCAAAACTCACCTTTCCCATCACCTCCAACATACCCCACTCCCACAACTTTTTCTTTTCCACCAATCATAATCCCTCTTATTCTTACCAATCAACAACCTTCATTTGCTCCTTTCCACCAATAAAATCACTTCTTATTCCCACCAATCACAACTTCACACGTCACTTTCTGTTACACTTTTTATCCCTCGCTCCCCATCTTTACCCCTCTTTCAGTATCGACCTCCGCACAGACAACACCTCGCCACCCAATTCCTCTCCATCACGCGACCTCCATACTCCTCCATCTCCCTTCCTCCATCTCCCACCCCAAATTAACGAACCAATCAAAACACTCCACGTCACTTCCTCAATTCTTTCAACTCGTCCCGGATGAGCCAACCGATTTAACGATAATCCTACCGCTCAGGGCGCTTTTCAAACTTACCGCCGCCGCCGTCGCACGCAGCGACACTAGCGACACTAGCGCCCCTAGCGGCAGGATTATCGTTAAAAACAATTGGCTCATCCGGGACTATTACTACTCACCGCCAACAATTGGTTGTTACTTAGTGATTACGCGTACAGAGGAAGGACAATAATTCGTGAAGGTGAACCCTTTTATCATCCAGAAGAACATTGACTCAATTGCTGGTCCTGTTCATTCCTGCACTCGCCTAAGCAACGGTTCATTGTTGGTACAGAGTAAGTCCGATCAACAAAGTAAGACCTTGTTGCGCGCTACGCTTCTCCACGGTTATCCTATCCGTGTTGAGAAGCACCGCACCTTGAATTCCTGTCGAGGCGCTGTCACCAGCATAGCCTCGATAGTATATCGAACGAGGACCTGGTAGAATATCTTGCAGACCAGAACGTGACAGCAGTTTATCGAGTGCAGGCCAAACGCGATGGCGTATTGGTACCCACTCGTACCCTGTTTATAACATTTGATGGCGTCGATCTGCCCACGAGCATTTCAGCAGGGTACGAACGCATTGCTGTGAGGCCTTATATTCCTAGGCCTCTGCGTTGTTTCAAATGCCAACATGCTCTCACTCTCACTTAGACCTTGCCGTTTGCTCCATCCAGCTTGTTAGACGTCTGCAGTGGAACGTCGTCCCTGACACCTACTCCAGCGACCATTACCCCTGTCCCCCCAGGGGCTCACCTTATGTGAGTACGGGTGTTGGCGTACCCGGGGGTTCCCGAGCCACTCATCGCCATATTCATTCCTTCATCCCCGTCAGGTCGAGGTGGGTTCGTTCTCGTGACCGGGGTAGGCTCTCGTGCGTTCTTTGCATTACATTCACACCGCACCTCGCCATCGTTTCTTTCTTCCCTTGTCACTTTCCGGCCATTTCGCACCACGACATTCGCACATCTCTTTTCTTCCTCGCCGGCCTACCTTCCGTGGGAAAGGCCCACACATTTTTAGTTTCTTTTAATCCTCCGTGGACACAGCCTGACGGATACCCTCGCACTGGGTGCGCAGCTGGGTGAGTGGGTAATGGCGTCATACCCAACACCCGGGGTCATCATGTAGGGTATGTGTTCGTATCCGCTGTTCAACTGCAGTCCCGCGGGAGGGTGGCGATTGCATGAGCTGCTGACTTCTGACGGCGATTGGGTCCCTCTGTCTGTGTTTTGGGGGGTGTGACCCTGGGGTGAGATAGGTATAGATAGACCTCTCACCCAAGCCGGGGTAACGCCCGGGAAGTCAGAGCCCGAGGTTGGAGACGGTTGCAATGGTGGAGGATTTATTTCGCTATGGAGCACCCTTTCTACGTTACTCACAACAAGCGCCGAAACGTTTATGTAACAGAAGTACCTCCGCCGACATCTGGTTGTTACTTGGTCATTTCACGTACAGAAGAAGGACAGAGTTTTGAGAAGGTGAAACCTTTCATTATTCACAAGGGCATTGTTGCTATTGCAGGTGCGGTTCAGTCCTGCACTCGTCTTCGAATTGGTTCATTGTTGGTTCAAACCAAATCCGAGCAGCAAAGTAAGCCCTTGTTGCGCGCCACGCTTTTCCACCGTTATCCTATCCGTGTCGAGAAGCTCCGCAGCTTGAATTCCTGTCGAGGTGTCGTTACCACCCATAGCCTCGATGGTATGTCAGACGAAGAACTTGTCGACTATCTTTCTGATCAAAAGGTAGCAGCTGTTCATCGAGTGCAGGCTAAACGTGACGGAATTTTGGTACCAACTCGTACCCTGTTTATCACTTTCGACGGCGTCGATCTGCCCACGAGTCTTTCAGCAGGGTACGATCGTATTGCAGTGAGGTCCTGTATACCTAGACCTCTGCGTTGTTTCAAATGCCTACGTTTTGGGCATACGCAAGTCTCATGTAAGAGTGCCGTTACCATCTGTGCAACATGTAGCCAGCCCTCACACGAAGGTGCCTGTTCAACAGCCCCCGTCTGCGTTAATTGAAAAGGGTCTCATTCTGCTTCATTTGCCGACTGTCCGCGGTACTTGGACGAGAAGGCGATCCAGGAGATCCGGGTAAAGGAGAAACTCTCCTCTGCCGAAGCCCGAAGGCGTTTCCATGCGCGCCAACCTTCGCGTTTCTGCGATCGGGAACATTTAGTTCTGTTGTTGCCTCGCCAGTACCCCGGAAGGATGCAGAGACTCAAACTTGGACCATGACTGCATTTAACGCCACTACCATCCGGCCGTCCATTTCAGTTATAGTTACCAAGCCCTCTAAACGTGGTCCAAAGTCTACGAAGTCACAAGGCACTCACAAAATATCGAAGCAGAAATTTCGCAGGGAAGATTTTTTGAAAGACCCTCCGCGTGCGCGTGGCATGACAAGTTCACCTTCTCCTCAACGGAGGTCACAATCCCAGGATGCTCCTGGGACAAACCGCGCTCAGCGGCTCCGTTCAACCGTTGCCACCCAGAAGCGATTATCGACGCTGGAATCGGTTTCTGGCTCTGAGCGCGTGGGCCCTCCCCTGGAGGACGCTATGGAGTCTGACCAACTCTGTACAAAATGCCCGAGCCCAAAGGTTAAGCAAAAGATTGTTTTATGCCACCCTTTTAAGTAGACAGTTTATCAGTTTTTCTTAATGGCTATTCTGACCTGGAATTTACGTGGTGTAGATCGCATAGGCCGGAACTGCAACTTTTATTGCTTCCCATTCACCTATGGTCGTGTGTTTGCAGGTGACCAAGCTTCGCCCTCACGACCGTTTTGATCTTCGAAGGTATACTCCGGTTCGCTACGATCTTGAACCGGAGGAGGGTATTCCTGCTCATGGAGGTGTCATGTTCTTAGTGCGTAACGACGTTTGTTTTCAAACTCTCACTATTACGTCCGACTTGCAAGCTGTTGCCGTTAAACTACAGTTACCTGGCTTTTTCGTCCCTTTTTTTGACGATTTTGCCATTTATTGCAGTTCACGGCGGACCTGTCTACTCGCACGCCGTCTCCAGAGCTGTATCGACCGTCTCTACGCCTGGAGTAACGCCAACGACTTTAATTTCTCCGCCGAGAAATCCTCCTGCATCAACTTCTGGCACCGGAAGTATTTCCCTCCGCCCTCTCTTCATCTTGGGCCAGGGATACCTCCGTTTGCAGACTAGGCGAAATTTCTGGGGTTGATTTTTGATAGAAAGTTGTGTTGGACTTCGTACATTTCCTTTTTAAAAGCAAAGTGTGACCGTTCTCTTAATCTTTTACGTGTTTTAAGTGGCACATCCTGGGGAGCTGATCGGACCATCCTTCGCCTTTATCGCTCCTTGATCCGATCCAAGCTTGATTACGGGTGCATTGTTTATTCGTCGGCACGTCCATCTGTGTTACGTCGATTGAATGCCATTCACCATCGTGGCATAAGAGTCGCTACGGGGGCCTTTCCAACCAGCCCTGTACCCAGTCTGTATGCTGAAGCTGCAGAGCCTCCGCTGTCCTTCCGGCATGAGATGCTTTTGTGCAGCTATGCTTGTCGCTCTCAAGCTTGCCTAACCACCCGTCCTTCGAGTTAGTTTACGAGGATTTGCTTGATCGACAATATTTAGTTAGCTCCTCTGCATTACTACCTCCAGGGGTTCGATTTCGACAACTCCTTCGGCATTTGGACGTTGCGACAGCGCCGGCCCTTCCACGAGGGGAAACGCTTTTTCCTCCATGGCTGCGCGCTGAGGCCCACTATCACCTTGGGCTACCGTCGATGCCGAAGACTGAGACCCCTTCTTCAGTTCTTAGATCAGCTTTTTTAGAACTCCAGGCGAAAATCGGGAACTTTTATTTTATATAACTGATGGGTCTAAGACTGATCTTGGAGTAGGATGTGCCTTTGTTTTTGATCAGCATAGTTTTACCTTTCGTTTACCGGAGCAATGTTCGATTTTTACCGCCGAACTTTTTAGTATCTATCACGCTCTTTTATACATCCAGCGGCGTAATTTACAGCACTGTGTTCTTTGCGCAGACTCCCTGGTTACCGTTCAGAGTATTAACGCGCTGTATGATTACCACCCTCGTACAGCGCATACATGACCTGGTCCACTCGCTTGGTGTCTCTGGCATTCGCGTCTCCTTCACGTGGATTCCAGGTCATGTTGGCATCTCAGGGAACGAGTTTGCCGACGCCGCTGCCAAATCGGCGATTTTATCACCCAGAATTTTTACCTCTGTTGTTCCCTCGTCAGATTTGTTTATTGTTTTACGTCGCCGCATCCTCTCGCTTTGGAGCGATGAGTGGACGGCCCTCCGGGGGAACAAGTTGCGGGAGGTTAAAGCTCTCCCGTTAGTCTGGGTTACCTCTTCCCGTGCTTCTTGTCGGGAGGAGGTAATTTTAACACGCCTTCGTATCGGACATTGCATTTTTAGTCATAGGTATTTGCTGAGTGGTGACTCCGCACCGGTCTGTGGGCAGTTTGATGCGCGCTTAACGGTGCGTCACATTTTAGCAGAGTGTCCAGTTTTAGCTGCGTTGCGCGTTCGTGTTGGTCTGCGTGTTGGCCGAGTCACCGTTTTGGCAGACGACGCGCATGCTGTAGAATGTCTTTTACGTTTTATCACTGCCATTGCTTTTAGCCGTCGCATTTGATGCGCTGAGCGCCTTTTAGCTGTTTGCTTTTAGATTATATGGGGGTACTTCTCCCCAGTGGACATCTGGTGCTCGTGTCCCTCGCATTCTACAGTTCTTGACAGGTTGTTTTAATCTCTTGTTGACCATGATTTTAGTGTGTAGCTCTTAGTATTTGGCCTGTTGTGTTTTTTTAGTGTTTTGGCCAAGCGGTTTGTGTTTGTTTTTTTAACTTTTTGACTTTTACATTTTATATTTTACACATAGTAAGGCCGCGAATAACCCCAGCAGTTGAGCGCCCTTAAGCCACATCTCATCATCATCACGCGCTGTATAGTTACCACCCGCTCGTACAGCGCATCCATGACCTGCTCCACTCGCTTGGTGCTTCTGGCATCAGCGTCTCCTTCATGTGGATTCCAGGTCATGTGGGCATCTCAGGCAACGAGTCTGCCGACGCGGCTGCGAAATCGCCCATTTTATCACCCAGATGTTTTACCTGTGTTGTTCCTTCCTCATATTTTTATGTTCTTTTACGTTACCGTATCCTCTCGCGCTGGCGCGATGAGTGGGCGGCTCTTAGGGGGAACAAGTTGCGGAAGGTTAAACCTCTTCCGTTAGTCTGGGGTACCTCTTCTCGTTCTTCTCGTCGGGAAGAGGTACTTTTAGCTCGTTTACGAATTGGACATTGTCTTTTTAGTCATAGATACTTGCTCAGTGTTGACCCCGCTCCACTGTGTCAGCAGTGTGATGCTCCCTTAGCGGTGCGTCACATTTTAACTGAGTGTCAAGTTTTAGCTCCACTGCGCGTTCGCGTGGGTCTGCCTGTTGGCATAGCCAACGTTTTGGCAGACGATGCGCATGCTGTAGAATGTCTTTTACGTTTTATAAGTGACATTGGTTTTAATCGGCGCATTTGATGCGCTGAGCGTCTTTTAGCTTTAAGATTTTATGTTGTCAGTTTTAATGGGGCTCTTCTCCCCGTCCGACATAAGGCGCTCATGTCCCTTGCATTCTACAGTTCTAGACACGTTGTTTTATTCTTTTAGTGACCATGATTTTAGTGTGTGGATGTTAGTCTTTGATCTGTTGTGTTTTTTAGTGTTTTTGACCAGGCGGGTTTGTGTGTGGTTTTTTAGTTTTTCGACTTTTCAATTTTATACTTTACACATTGTAAAGGCGCTAATAACCATAGCAGTTGAGCCCTTCATCATTATCATCATCTGAGGTCCTTCCATTTGCAGACGAGGGGAAATTTTTGGGGTTGATCTTTGATCGAAAGCTGAGCTGGACTTCTCACGTTTCCTTTTTAAACGCAAAGGGTGACCGTTCTCTTAATATTTTACGTGTTTTAAGTGGCACATCCTGGGGAGCTGATCGGACCGTTCTTCTGCGTCTTTATCGCTCCTTGGTCCGATCCAAGCTTGATTACGGGTGCATTGTCTATTCATCGGCACGTCCATCTGTGTTACGTCGCTTGAATACCATTCATCATCGTGGTATAAGAGTCGCTACAGGGGTCTTTCCAACTAGCCCTGTATCCAGTCTGTACGCAGAAGCTGCAGAGCCTCCGCTGTCCTTCCGGCGTGAGATGCTTTTGTGCAGCTATGCTTGTCGGCTCTCAAGCTTGCCTGACCAGCCATCCTTCGAGTTATTTTACGAGGATTCGCTTGATCGACAATATTTAGTTAGCCTCTCTGCATTACTACCTCCTGGGGTTCGATTTCGACAACTCCTTCGGCATTTGGACGTTGTGCCAGTGCCGGCCCTTCCCGGGGGGAAACGCTTTTTCCTCCATGGCTGCGCGCTGAGACCCAGTATCACCTTGGGCTAACGTCGATGCCGAAGAGTGAGACCCCTTCTTCAGTTCTTAGATCAGCTTATGTAGAACTCCCGGCGAAAATAAGGAACTTTCACTTGATATACACTGACGGGTCTAAGACTGATGTTGGAGTAGGGCGTGCCTTTGTTTTTGGTCAGCATAGTTTTACCTTTCGTTTACCGGAGCAATGTTCGATTTTTACCGCCGAACTTTTTAGTACTTATCAGGTACTTTTATACATCCAGCGGCATGATTTACAGCACTGTGTTCTTTGCGCATACTCCCTGAGTGCCCTTCAGAGTATTAACGCGCTGTAAAATTACCACCCACTCGTACAGCGCATAAATGACCTAGTCCACTCGCTTTGTGTCTCTGGCATCCGCATCTGCTTCATGTGGATTCCAGGTCATGTTGGCATCTCAGGGAACGAGTCTGCCGACGCCACTGCCAAATCGGCGATTTTATCACCCAGAATTTTTACCTGTTGTTCCCTCGTCAGATTTGTTTATTGTTTTACGTCGCCGCATCCTCTCGCTTTGGAGCGATGAGTGGACGACCCTCCGGGGGAACAAGTTGCGGGAGGTTAAAGCTCTCCCGTTAGTTACCTCTTCCCTTGCTTCTCGTCTGGAAGAGGTAATTTTAACACGCCTTCGTATCGGACATTGCATTTTTAGTCATAGGTATTTGCTCAGTGGTGACTCCGCACCACTCTGTGGGCAGTGTGATGCGCCTTTAACGGTGCGTCACGTTTTAGAGGAGTGTCAGGTTTTAGCTGCATTGCGTGTTCGTGTGGGTCTGCCTGTTGGCCTAGCCAACGTTTTGGCAGATGACGCGCGTGCTGTAGAATGTGTTTTACGTTTTATTCGTGATAGTGATGTTAATCTGCGCATTTGATGCGTTGACCGTCCTTTAGCTTTGTAATTTTATTCTGTCTGTTTTAATGGGGACTCTATTCCCCAGTGGACATATGGCGCTCATGTCCCTCGCATTCTACAGTTCTTGACACGTTTTAATCTTTTATTGTTTATGCTTTTAGTGTGTTAGTTTTGGGGATTGTTGTATTGTTGTTTTTAGCTTTTTGGACATCGCGGGTTTGTGTCCCGATTTTTAATTATGCGGTTCTTTTACGCGTCTTTTATAGTTTTGACCTTATATTTTATACATTGTAAGGGCGCTGATGACCTCAGCAGTTTAGCGCCCTTAAACCGCATCTCATCATCATCATCATCATCATCATTATCCAGCGCAGCACGCTGGAGAGTAGCAGCAGTCTGTCATTGGATGCATTGTGAATTGTTCACAGCACTTTATTTTCACTAGTTGGTTCATATATAACTGTTAAATCTGGCATATACATTGAGGAACTTTCGAACTTTCAAGCTTATCCTATGGGAGGCAATCAACATGAATATGCACTTTTTCCCCTTCAGGCTCAAATGAATACTGTCTGTTATTGTTGCATTATTGGTTGATGGAATAAGTAGTTCAAGGTACCAGGTAGATCACTTTCGCATGCTGTATTTTATCTCAAAATGGTCATTATGTTCTTGATGTTGATGCTCCATGAAAAGTTATAATTGGATCCTGAGAGGGCTGTAGACTGGCTCTCATTGCTAGTCTTTTAGGCAGCTCTGATACCTTTACATGCTTCTTTTCCATGTGACGTCGCAAGGAAATGCCACTCAGTATGAATACTGAAGTCATCCTCATGGTAGCACAAATTAGAAAATTGTTTCTTATTTTTATACTAAGCACTAGCAGCATCAGAAAAGTAATAAATCTTCTTCAAATGTTTAATTTCTTTTTTTGAAAGCTTTATCAGTTCTGTCTGAAAAAGATGCACAGCATTGGTGTCATGCTTCAGGCACTCTGAGATTGAGGCAAAGCTCAGTGATGCATTGCTTGAAACAGACAACAGATGGGTGTACTGCAGCTTGGTTGGTATTCCAACCTTGGACTGAATCTTGCACAACAAAAATATAGTTTTCTGAAAAATCAGAAATAATGAGGTGACTCCGTCCACAAGGTTTTCCTTAAATGTTGCCAGAAACAGACTGCTGCTGAGCTAGAAACATGTGAGGGATTTAATTATTTAGTTATTTTACTAATTTCTACAAATATTCTTATACTGGAGATTCCAAAGTTTCCAAACTTGTTCTGTACACAGTAACCCACTGCTTATAGTGCCTAACACTAACATATTGACTGTCTTGTGCATCGATCATTCTTGTATAAGTATGTAGTGAAGTTTAAGTTCTAAGATAAACTGGACATTGTAAAGGATAGCGATGCTGAGATAGAGGATTGCAAACTACTTGAGCTATGGCATCTTTGTAATTATTTATAGTATTCTGCTTTCTTCAGTAAGTTTTGGAATATTTGCATTGTCAATCAACTTAACATTTTCATGGTAGGCACAGATGCATACGGTATGAATTCCATGAGATTCAGGTAAAATACAATTTTTAGGTTTTAACTCAGCAAATTTAGAAAATCCAATTTTCACTGTTGGGTATTCATCCTTAAAATGCTGGTAGGTTTCTCTCAGAGCATATAACATCAATCTCTTCTGTTTTTGTACCTTTTTGTCGTTCTTTCTCAAGCTAACAAAATACTTCTTCCCTGCCATCACTCTGCTTACTTTATCTGAAGTGTAAAATTTGAGGACTTTTTTGCACTGCTGATGGTTCCATTTTTTTTTTTCGACTTTACACTCAGTTGTTGACAATATTCCATTCTCTGCAGCAAGTTCATTTTGCTCCCTAAACATATGAATTGATGCATCTAAGTGTTGATGAAATTTTTTATATGGCCAATCTTCAAAAACTGGTTAGTATTTGTAATTTTAAATTCTTATCATCAGTAGCATGGTAAGAATCTAACAGTTTCTTATGATAGTGGACTAGCAGTTGATTTTTCAATGGAGGTTGAACTATTGCATTTGCTCTGTATGAAATATTTTCTCTTTAACGGTTTCTATAGTTTTAAATTTTTGCTGTTAGTACTGTATGTGGGTTAGTTTTCTTTTCTTAATGGGTGATTTGCCCAAAATCCTAAGCTTTCGTTCAGCTTAGAAACACTAGCATCTAAATTAGAAAAACCACCTGAAGATGAGCTCTCAATGTCACTTGCAGTACACAAAATCACTTCTGGATTATTCACGGCACTGGTACTTTGTAGCACATAATCACTGTTAGCAGTGGGTGGTACTTTGGGAGTTTTTTTTAGACACACATCACATAGTTTTAGGTCTGGTGACAAAGCTGAGTTCTCCATTTTTAAGTTTATAAGCAAATTGTGGGTAACTAAGCTTTATGCCTTGTGTTATGCTTGGGAACATTAAATGGATTGAAGCAATAGTCATAGCTATGTTTCTTCAGTTCATTCATTATACACTTTCATAAACCACAGAGCTGAATATGAACTTAAACAGCAAAAAGCTGAACACAAAGTAACATTTACAAGGGCTCTCAAAAGTAAATTACATTATTCTTTAAAAAATAGCAAAACATTTAAATATTTTAAAAAATATATATATCTCTTGAAAGCTACATTCAATAACTATTTTTCTACATAATCTCCTTGAATCTCAATCCATTTTGGGCACTGTGATAACAGCTTTTTTAATCCAGTGTTAAACCACTCTCTCACCAAACTGGCCAGCCATTTTTCCACTTCTTGTTTTAACTCATCATTTACGAAGCGCCTTCCCCTGAGATGTTGCTGCAGCTGCAGAAAAAGTCCTCACTCGGTGTAAGGTCAAGTGAGTAAGGTGGATGACCAAAAGCATTCCATTGAAACTGCTCAAATAGGGTTTGAGTTTCATGAGCGGGATGTGGAGGGTCGGCTGCTTTGTAGCTCATTGTGTAATGTTGTTCTCCCTTCAATAAGCGATTAATGCCAATGAGAAACCATTGGCCTTGACATAACGTCTGTACTGGTAGAAGTGAGTGGAACCTCCATCGTTGTTGCCATTTTAATGTACAAGTGGTAAAGATAGGTGCCTAAGAATTTTACAGTGCTGCCACTACACCCAGACCAAAGTTTCCTACAACTGTCGAACATTTCCTGCCTACTGCGTGGATTTAAAAAAATAGTGTAACTTACTTTTGAGACACCCTCATAAAATGAAACAGCAGAGAGAGGCTTTGAGAATATCAGATTCTAGTTGCTAAGTTGTACTGAACCCCAGAAGTGATAACCTATCACATTCTTATTGTGTAACACATCAACCGGTGCGCCGCCTCAATTAGCAGTCTAATGTTCTAAAATCCTAAGTGCTAACACAAATAAAATGTTTAAAAGCATGCTTATAAAGATGATCTCATGCTGATATTCACAGGCATACAACAAAATATATCACAGATTCCTTCTGTATTTTTTCCAGATTTTAATATTATGGAGTTAAATATGATATTGTGGTTTAAAATATTCATTCTTAAAAAAGCAATTTTTTTTATTCTGAATAAGTAGTGTTTTGAATAAGGAAAACCACAATGTATTTATATACAAAATGACATATTGTTCTTATCCCTGACCATTCTGTACTCCGAGAATAAGTTGCTTTAACTTGTGCATATAACAAAAATGTAAAGTATGCTGTAAATCCTAAAATAATTTGATTTTCCACAAAATATAAAATATGTGTGCATTTATATTATGTGTGAAACACTTAAACTAAAATTCAGAAAATTCAGGGCAAGTGATGTTTTGTGTGTGTTCGGTTTGACGTGGAATAACTCATATATAACTGAATATTTTGAGCAATACTGTAGTTTGAAGTTCAAGTGAGTTAGTCAACATGTAGTTGATTAAAACAAAGAAATTATAAAACTGTAAATAGCGGCTATACCTTAAAAACAGGCTGCTACATGTTCATTCATCTTGGACGAGTTCAGTTAACAAGTCATGCTGCATGTGGATATTCCTCTCCCTTATGTGCTCTCACTAGCATATGCCATTGCATACTTAAAATCAAGTAGTAATTGCATTTACACATATTAGATGTCACTTGATGTCAGGTTTATCTACAGTGACATTATTAGAGACAGTGGTGACAAGTATGCCCATCTACCATGTGCTTGCTAACTCAAGCAAAGATGTAATGGATGTATATAAAAATTAAACATATGGATTTCATAAAAATGTATGAAACTGAGGCCTAATTTTTAATTCAGAGTGATTGGAATACAGGGTTATTCATAAGTCAATGTCACATTTCGGAAGTTTGTTGTAAAATAAGTACTTGACATATCAGTGTGAATGATATACCAAATGAAAGGCAATCTCTAAAGTTTGTTTGATATACCATACAAGTGTTCAATGTGTGCATCTCTGGTTACACGGGAGACATCCAGGCGATAGTCCAATTCCGCCCACACCCGCACCAGCATGTCACGGTCAATCGTTGCTATCGCTGCTGTAATGCGATCTCGGAGGACCTTCAAGTCAGCTGGAAGTGGAGCAATGAACACCCTAACTTTCACATATCCCCAGAGAGAGAAATCACATGGTGTTAATTCCTGGGATCGGGACGGCCACCGAAACAATGCGACGTCATTTTCAGCATTTCGTTCAATCCAACGTCGTGGTAAGTTCTGGTTCAGGTACGCTCATGAGCCGATGGAAGTGGGGTGGGTTCGCGTCCAGTTGGAAAACGAAGACACAGCCTGAATGATACCCGCGCACTGGGTGCGTAGCTGGGTGAGTGGGTAATGGCGTCATCCCCAACACCCGGGGTCGTCATGTAGGGTATGTGTTCGTATCCGCTGTTCAACTGCAGTCCCGCGGGGGGGCCATTGCATGAGCTGCTGACTTCTGACGGCGATTGGGTCCCTCTGTCTATGCTCTGGGAGGTGTGATCCTGGGGTGAGATAGGTATAGATAGGCCACTCACCCAAGCTGGGGTAATGCCCGGGAAGTCACAGCCCGAGTCGGAGACGGTTGCAATGGTGGAGGATTTGTTTAGCTATGGAGCACCCTTTCTCCATTAATACCAACAAGCGTCGAAAAATTTATGTAACAGAAGTGACACCACCGACAACTGGTTGTTACTTGGTCATTTCACGAACCGAAGAAGGGCAAAGTTTTGAGTAGGTGAACCCTTTCATTATCCAAAAGGGCATTGATGCTATTGCTGGTGCGGTTCAGTCCTGCACTCGTCTACGGAACGGTTCCTTATTAGCACAAACGAAGTCCGATCAGCAAAGTAAGACCTTGTTGCGCGCTACGCTTCTCCACGGCTATACCATCCGTGTGGAGAAGCAGCGCACATTGAATTCCTGTCGAGGCGTCATTACCACCCATAGCCTCGATGGTATGTCGGACGATGAACTCGTAGACCATCTTTCAGACCAAAACGTGACAGCAGTGCATCGAGTGCAAGCCAAACGCGACGGAGTATTGGTACCCACTCGTACCCTGTTTATAACATTTGATGGCGTCGATCTGCCCACGAGCATTTCAGCAGGGTACGAACGCATTACGGTGAGGTCTTATATTCCTAGACATCTGCGTTGTTTTAAATGCCAACGTTTTGGGCATACGCAAGTCTCCTGTAAGAGTGCCGTTACCATCTGTGCTTCATTAAGCCAGCCGTCACACGAAGGTACCTGTTCCACAGCCTCCGTCTTTGTTAACTGCAAAGGGTCTCCTTCTGCGTCGTTTGCCGACTGTCCGCGGTACTTGGACGAGAAGGGGATCCAGGAGATCCGGGTAAAGGAGAAACTCTCCTTCGATGAGGCCCGGAGGCGTTACCATGCGCGCCAACCTTCTCTCCTGCGATCTGGTACATTTAGTTCTGTTATTGCCTCGCCAGTACCACGAATAGATGCCGAAAATCAGACCTGGACCATGACTGCATTAACCGCCACTACCATTCGGCCGACCGTTTCTGCTGTAGTTAGCAAGCCATCGAAAGCTGGTCCCAAGGCAATTAAGTCGCAAGCCGCTGAAAAGAAACCAAAGCAGAAACATCGTAGGGAAGATTTTCTGAAGGACCCTCCGTGTGCGCGCGGTAAAAAAGGTTCACCTTCTCCTCCTCGGAGATCGCAGTCCCAGGACGCTCCTGGGACAAGCCGCGCTCAGCGGCACCCCTCACCCATCGTCCCCCCAGGGGCTCACCTTATGTGAGTACGGGTGTTGGCGTACCCGGGGGTTCCCGAACCAATCATCGCCATATTCATCCCTTCATCCCCATCCGGTCGAGGTGGGTTCTTCTCGTGACCGGGGGACACAAGGTAGGCTCTCGTGCGTTCTTTGCATTCCATTCATACCGCACATCACCATCGTTTCTTTCTTCCCTTGTCACTTTCCGACCATTTCGCACCACGATATTCGCACATCTCTTTTTCTTCCTCGCCGTCCTACCTTGCGTGCGAAACGCCCACACAGTTTTATTTCTTTTATCTTTTCTTTTAATCCTCCGTGGACACAGCCTGACGGATACTCGCGCACGGGGTGCGCAGCTGGGTGAGTGGGTAATGGCGTCATCCCCACCACCCGGAGTCGTCATGTAGGGTTTGTGTTCGTATCCGCTGTTCAACTGCAGTCCCGCGGGGGGACCATTGCATGAGCTGCTGACTTCTGACGGGGATTGGGTCCCTCTGTCTATGTTCTGGGAGTTGTGACCCTGGGGAGAGTCTGGTATAGATAGGCCACTCACCCAAGCCGGGGTAACGCCCGGGAAGTCAGCCCGAGGTCGGAGACGGTTGCAATGTTGGAGGATTTATTTCGCTATGGAGCACCCTTCCTCCATTAATACAAACAAGCGCCGAAAAGTTATTGTAACAGAAGTAGCACCGCCGACATCTGGTTGTTACTTGGTCATTTCAAGAACAGAAGAAGGACAAAACTTTGAGAAGGTGAACCCTTTTATAATTCAAAAGGGCATGGATCCTATTGCTGGTGCGGTTCAATCCTGCACTCGTCTACGGAATGGTTCCTTATTGGCACAAACTGAGTTCGATGAGCAAAGTAGGACCTTGTTGCGCGCTACGCTTCTCCACGGTTATCCCATCTGTGTCGAGAAGCACCGCACATTGAATTCCTGTCGGGGCGTCGTTACCACCCATAGCTTCGATGGTATATCGGACGAGGATCTAGTCGAATATCTATCCCATCAAAAGGTGACAGCAGTGCATCGAGTTCAGACCAAACGCGACGGCGTATTGGTACCCACTCGTACCCTGTTTCTAACATTTGATGGCATCGATCTGCCCACGAGCATTTCCGCAGGGTACGAACGGATTTCTGTGAGGCCTTATATTCCTAGACCTCTGCGTTGTTTTAAATGCCAACGTTTTGGGCATACGCAAGTTTCATGTAAGAGTACCGTTAACATCTGTGCAACATGTAGCCAGCCGTCACACGAAGGTACCTGTTCAACAGCCCCCGTCTGCGTTAATTGTAAAGGGTCTCATTCTGCGTCGTTTGCTGACTGTCCGCGGTACTTGCACGAGAAGGCGATCCAGGAGATCCGGGTGAAGGAAAAACTCTCCTTCGCTGAAGCCCGGAGGTGTTATCAGGCGCGCCAACCTTCCCTCCTACGCTCTGGCACATTTAGTTCTGTTGTTGCCTCGTCAGTACCACGAGTAGATGCCGAAACTCAGACCTGGACCATGACTGCATTAATCGCCACTACCATCCGGCCGTCCATTAAAGCTACAGTTACCAAGCCCTATAAACCTGGTCCCAAGTCAATGAAGTCGCAAGCCGCTGAAGAGAAACCAAAGCAGAAACTTCGTAGGGAAGATTTTCTGAAGGACCCTCCGCGTGCGCGCGGTAAGAAAGGTTCACCTTCTCCTCGGAGGTCGCAGTCCCAGTAAGCTCCTGGGACAAGCCGCGCTCAGCGGCACCCCTCATCCATCGCCACTCAGAACCGATTCACGGCGCTTAAATCGGTTTCTGGCACTGAGCACGTGGGCCCTCCCTTCGAGGAGGCTATGGAGTCTGGCCAACTCCATACCAAAAGCCCGAGCCCAAAGGTTAAACAAAAGGTGATTTTAAGCCGCCCTTCTAAATAGACAGTTTATCCCTTTTTCTTAATGGCTATCCTGACCTGGAATGTACGTGGTGTACGATCGCATAGGGCGGAACTGCAACCTTTATTGCGTTCCCATTCGCCTATGGTCGTGTGTTTGCAGGAGACTAAGCTTCGCCCTCATGATCCTTTTGATCTCCGAGGATATACTCCGGTTTGCTACGACCTTGAACCGTAAGAGGGTACTCCTGCTCATGGAGGTGTCATGTTGTTAGTGCGTAACGACGGTCATTTTCAACATCTCACTCTTACGTCCGACTTGCAAGCTGTTGCCATTAGACTGCAGTTACCCGGTTTTTTCTTTTCTGTTTGCTCTGTATATTCACCTCCATCGTCTCCCCTCGCTAACGCGGACCTTCGATATCTCTTGTCCGCTCTCGCAACACCATTTGTCCTGTTGGGATATTTTAATGCCCATCACCCCCTGTGAGGTTCGCCAAGGGCTTATGCGAGGGGAACTCTTCTTTGCGACATTTTTGATCACTTCAAACTCTCTATACTCAATACAGGTGAGCCTACGTTTCTTTCTGATTCTTCCGGTACATTTTCTCATTTGGACCTTGCCGTTTGCTCACTCCAGCTTCCTAGTCGTCTTCAGTGGAACGTCGTCGTTGACACCTACTCCAGCGACCATTAGCCCTTCATCGTTTCTCTTCTGTCACACCACGTACAGCATTCGAAAGTACCTACCTGGATATTCACAAAAGCCGACTGGAGCTTTTATGCCAGCCTCGTGCATTTTCGCGATCAGCCCTTCGCCGACATAAACCAACTAGTGCAGCACCTTATGTCTACGATTTTCTCTGCCGCCGAACGAGCAATTCCCCGTTCATCCTCTCAACTCGGCGACCGCCTGTTCCGTGGTGGAACGAGGATTGTCGGGACGCTGTTCGTGCCCGTAGAACTGCACTTAGGGTGTTTCGGCGACACCCTACACTTGATAATTTGGTGACTTTTAAACAATTGCGCGCCAGGGCTCGTCGCATTATTCAGGATAGCAAGAAGGCGTCGTGGAATCGTTTTGTCGAGTCTTTTAATCGCTTTACGCCTTCATCTGTTGTTTGGGATAAACGTCGTCGCTTCTCAGGTAAAGTGTCGCATTGTACTGTTTCTGGCCTTCAGGTTTCCAATGCCACCATAGTGGCTCTGGCTGCCATCGCTAACACTCTGCGTGCTGCCTTTGAGGCGATTTCCAGTTCAGACAATTATTCCACCGGCTTTCGCTCTATTAAAGACCGGCTGGATTCCGACACCTTTAATTTTCGGTCTGCTAATAATGAGTGTTATGAACTTTTTACAATGGGGGAGCTGGAGCACGCTCTTCATTGCTCCAGGCATTCCGCTCCTGGCCCGGACGGCATTCATGTCCTGATGTTAAACAACCTTTCAGCCGACAGTAAACTGTTTCTCTTACAGGTCTATAACCGTATTTGGCAGGACGGCTTTTTCCCTTCCGTTTGGCGCGAAGCCACCATTGTCCCTATACTTTTTTGGCGCACCCGGGGGTTCCCGAGCCAGTCATCGCCACATTCATCCCCTCACCCCCATCCGGTCGAGGTGGGTTCTTCAAGTGACCGGTGGACACAAGGTAGGCTCTCGTGCGTTCGTTACATTCCATTCATACCGCACCTCACCATCGTTTCTTTCTTCTCTTGTCACTTTCCGGCCATTTCGCACCACGACATTCGCATATCTCTCTTTTTCTTCCCCGCCGGCCTACCTTGCGTGCGAAACGCCTACACAGTTTTAGTTTCTTTTATCTTTTTATTTAAATCCTCCGTGGACACAGCCTGACGGATACCCGCGCACCGCGTGCGCAGCTGGGTGAGTGGGTAATGGCGTCATCCCCACCACCCGGGGTCGTCATGTAGGGTTGTTGTTCGTATCCGCTGTTCAACTGCAGTCCCGCGGGGGGGCCATTGCATGAGCTGCTGGCTTCCGACGGCGATTGGGTCCCTCTGTCTATGTTCTGGGAGGTGTGACCCTGGGGTGAGCTAGGTATGGATAGGCCACTCACCCAAGCCGGGGTAACGCCCGGGAAGTCAGAGCCCGAGGTCGGAGACGGTTGCAATGGTGGAGGATTTATTTCGCTATGGAGCACCCTTCCTCCATTACTACTAACAAGCGCCGAAAAGTTATTGTAACAGAAGTGACACCACCGACAACTGGTTGTTACTTGGTCATTTCACGAACCGAAGAAGGACAAAGTTTTGAGAAGGTGAACCCTTTCATCATACAAAAGGGGATTGATGCAATTGCTGGTACGGTTCAGTCCTGCACTCGTCTACGGAATGGTTCCTTATTAGCCCAAACGAAATCCGATCAGCAAAGTAAGACCTTGTTGCGCGCTACGCTTCTCCACGGCTATCCCATCGGTGTGGATAAGCACCGCACATTGAATTCCTGTCGAGGCGTTATTACCACCCATAGCCTCGATGGTATACCGGACGAGGACCTGGTAGAATATCTTGCAGACCAGAAGGTGGCAGCGGTCCATCGAGTGCAGGCCAAACGCGACGGCGTATTGGTACCCACTCGTACCCTGTTTATTACATTTGATGGCGTCGATCTGCCCACGAGCATCTCCGCAGGGTACGAACGAATTTCTGTGTGGCCTTATATTCCTAGACCTCTGCGTTGTTTTAAATGCCAACGTTTTGGGCATACGCAAGTCTCATGTAAGAGTGCCGTTAACATCTGTGCAACATGTAGCCAGCCCTCACACGAAGGTACCTGTTCAACAGCCCCCGTCTGCGTTAATTGTAAAGGGTCTCATTCTGCTTCGTTTGCCGACTGTCCGCGGTACTTGGACGAGAAGGCGATCCAGGAGATCCGGGTAAAGGAAAAACTCTCCTTCGCTGAAGCCCGGAGGCGTTACCATGCGCGCCAACCTTCACTCCTGCGATCTGGCACATTTAGTTCTGTTGTTGCCTCGCCGGTACCACGAGTAGATGCCGAAACTCAGACCTGGACCTTGACTGGATTAACCGCCACTACCATCCGGCCGTCCATTAAGGCTACAGTTACCAAGCCGTATAAACCTGGTCCCAAGTCCATGAAGTCGCAAGCCGTTGAAAAGAAACCCAAGCAGAAACTTCGCAGGGAAGATTTTTTAAAAGACCCTCCGCGTGCGCGCGGTATCAAAAGTTCACCTTCTCCTCCTCGGAGGTCGCTGTCCCAGGAAGGTCCTGGGACAAGCCGCGCTCAGCGGCACCCCTCACCCATCGCCACCCAGAACCGATTCACGGCGCTTGAATCGGTTTCTGGCACTGAGCGCGTGGGCCCTCCCTCCGAGGAAGCTATGGAGTCTGACCAACTCCATACAAAAAGCCCGAGCCCAAAGGTTAAACAAAAGGTAATTTTAAGCCGCCCTTCTAAATAGACAGTTTATCCCCTTTTTCTTAATGGCTATCCTGACCTGGAATGTACGTGGTGTACGATCGCATAGGGCGGAACTGCAACTTTTATTGCGTTCCCATTCACCTATGGTCGTGTGTTTGCAGGAGACCAAGCTTCGCCCTCACGACCCTTTCGATCTCCGAGGGTACACTCCGGTTCGCTACGATCTTGAACCGGAGGAGGGTGCTCCTGCTCATGGAGGTGTTATGTTGTTGGTGCGTAATGACGTTCATTTTCAAACTATCACACTTACGTCCGACTTGCAAGCTGTTGCCATTAGACTGCAGTTACCCGGTTTTTTCTTTTCTGTTTGTTCTGTGTATACACCTCCATCGTCTCCCCTCGCTCCCGCGGACATTCGATCTCTCCTGTCCGCTCTCCCAACACCATTTCTTCTGTTGGGAGATTTTAATGCCCATCACCCACTATGGGGTTCGCCAAGGGCTTGTGCGAGGGGAACTCTTCTTTCCGACATTTTTTATCAGTTCAATCTTTCCATCCTCAATACAGGTGCACCTACTTTCATTTCTGATTCTTCTGGTCATTTTCTCACCTGGACCTTGCCATCTGCTCACTCCAGCTTGCACGTCGTCTTCAGTGGAACGTCGTCGCTGACACCTACTCCAGCGACCATTACCTCTGCATCGTTTCTCTTCTGTCGCACCACGTACAGCATTCCAGAGTACCTACCTGGATATTCGCAAAAGCCGACTGGAGCTCGTATTCCAGCCTCGTGCATTTTGACGACCAGCCCTTCTCCGACATTAACCAACTAGTGCAGCACCTTACGTCTATTATTTTCTCTGCCGCCGAACGCGCAATACCCCGTTCATCCTCCCAACCTCGGCGGCCACCTGTTCCGTGGTGGAACGAGGATTGTCGGGACGCCGTTCGTGCCCGTAGGACTGCACTTAGGGTGTTTCGGCGACACCCTACACTTGATAATTTGGTGACTTTTAAACAATCGCGCGCCAGGGCTCGTCGCATTATTCAGGATAGCAAGAAGGCATCTTGGGCTCGTTTTGTCGAGTCTTTTAATCGTTTTACGCCTTCATCCGTTGTTTGGGATAAACTTCGTCGCTTCTCAGGTAAAGTGTCACATTGTACTGTTTCTGGCCTTCAGGTTTCTAATGCCACCATAGTGGATCCGGCTGCCATCGCTAACACACTGGGTGCTGCCTTTGAGGCGGTATCCAATTCAGACCATTATTCCGCCGGCTTTCGCTCTATCAAAGACCGGCTGGATTCCGACACCTTTAATTTTCGATCTGCTAATATTGAGTGTTATAATGAACTTTTCACAATGAGGGAGCTGGAGCACGCTCTTCATTGCTCTCGGCACTCCGCTCCTGGGCCGGACGGCATTCATGTCCTGATGTTAAAGAACCTTTCAGCCGACAGTAAACTCTTTCTCTTACAGGTCTATAACCCTATTTGGCAAGACGGCATTTTTCCTTCCGTTTGGCGCGAAGCCACCATTGTCCCTATACTTAAGCCTGGGAAGGATCGCCAACTACCTTCCAGCTACCGCTCTATCTCCCTCACCAGTTGCATTTGCAAGGTGATGGAGCGCATGATCAACGGGCGGTTGACATGGTGGCTTGAGTCTCAGAAACTTCTAGCGAACGCTCAGTGCGGGTTTCGTCTCTATCGCTCTACCGTCGACCATCTGGTGTCCTTGTCGACGCATATTATGAATGGATTTCTGAGAAAGTGTCAAACCGTGGCTGTATTTTTTGACCTGGAGAAAGCTTATGACACTTGTTGGAGGGGCGGCATTTTACGTACACTTCTCGATTGGAATATCCGCGGTCGTCTTCCCATATTTCTTCGGGAGTTTATGACGGACCGCGTCTTTCGTGTACGTGTGGGCTCGGTTTTATCTCGTCGTTTTATTCAAGAGAACGGAGTACCGCAGGGCTCTGTACTCAGTGTCACACTTTTTGCGATTGCTATCAACCCCATTGTTGATTGTATTCCACCTGGCATTTCATCGTCCCTTTTTGTTGACGATTTCGCTATTTATTGCAGTTCACGGCGGACCTGTCTACTCGAACGCCGTCTCCAGAGCTGTATCGACCGTCTCTACGCCTGGAGTAACGCCAACGGCTTTAATTTCTCCGCCGAGAAATCCGTCTGCATCAACTTCTGGCGCCGGAAGTATTTCCCTCCGCCCTCTCTCCATCTTGGGCCAGGGATACTTCCGTTTGCAGACGAGGCGAAATTTTGGGGTTGATTTTTGATAGGAAGTTGTGTTGGACCTCGCACGTTTCCTTTTTAAAAGCAAAGTGTAACCGTTCTCTTAATATTTTACGTGTTTTAAGTGGCACATCCTGGGGAGCTGATCGGACCGTCCTTCTTCGTCTTTATCGCTCTTTGGTCCGATCCAAGCTTGATTACGGGTGTATTGTTTATTCGTCGGCACGTCCATCTGTGTTACGTCGATTGAATGCCATTCACCATCGTGGCATAAGAGTCGCTACAGGGGCCTTTCCAACTAGCCCTGTACCCAGTCTGTACGCAGAAGCTGCAGAGCCTCCTTCCGGCGTGAGATGCTTTTGTGCAGCTATGCTTGTCGACTCTCAAGCTTGCCTAACCACCCGTCCTTCGATGTATTTTACGAGGATTCGCTTGACCGGCAATATTTAGTTAGCTCCTCTGCATTGCTCCCTCCAGGGGTTCGATTTCGACTGCTACTTCGGCATTTGGACGTTACGCCAGCGCCGGCCCTTACCCGAGGGGAAACGCGCTTTCCTCCATGGTCGCGCGCTGAGGCCCACATCCACCTTGGGCTAACGTCGATGCCGAAAAATGCGACCCCTGCTTCTGTTCTTAGATCCGCCTTTTTAGAACTACAAGCGCAGTTCGGGGACTGTCATTTTATATATACTGATGGGTCTAAGACTGATGTTGGAGTAGGATGTGCCTTTGTTTTTGGTGTTCAGAGTTTTACTTTTCGTTTACCTCGACAATGTTCAATTTTTACCGCCGAACTTTTTAGCATTTATCAATCTGTTTTATACATTCAGCGGCTCGACTTACGGCACTGTTTTATTTGTACGGACTCTCTGAGTGCCCTTCAGGCTATTCATGCGCTGTACCATTACCACCCATTCGTACAGCGCATACATGACCTGATCCACTCGCTTGGTGTCTCTGGCATCAGCGTGGCCTTCATGTGGATTCCAGGTCATGTGGGCATCTCAGGTAATGAGTCTGCCGACTCCGCTGCGAAATCGGCTATTTTATTACCCAGATTTTTTACTTCTGTTGTTCCCTCGTCTGATTGGTGTATTATTTTACGTCGCCGCATCCTCTCGCGCTGGCGCGATGAGTGGACGGCCCTCCGGGGGAACAAATTGCGGGAAGTTAAGCCTTTCCCGTTGATCTGGGGTACCTCTTCTCGTTCTTGTCGTCGGGAAGAGGTAATTTTAGCTCGTCTACGGATTGGACATTGTGTTTTTAGTCATAGGTACTTGCTCAGTGGTGACCCCGCACCACTCTGTGGGCAGTGTGTCGTGCCCTTAACGGTGCGTCACATTTTAACAGAGTGTCAGGTTTTGGCTGCATTGCGTGCTCGTGTGGGTCTGCCTGTTGGCCTAGCCAACGTTTTGGCAGACGACACGCGTGCTGTAGAATGTGTTTTACGTTTTATTCATGACAGTGATTTTAATCTGCGCATTTAATGCGTTGGGCGTCTGTTGGCTTAGTACTTTTATTCTGTCTGTTTTTATGGGAACTCTTATCCCCAGTGGACATATGGCGCTCATGTCCCTCGCATTCTACAGTTCCTGACACGTTTTAATCTTTTATTGCCCTTGCTTTTAGTGTGTTGATTTTTCAGAACTTTATATTTGTTGTTATTGTTATCTTGTTGTTCTTGTTATTGTTGTTATTATTATTGTTATTGTTGTTATTAATATTTTGTTATTGTTCTGTTGTTAGTTTTAGCTTTTTGAACATCGCGGGTTTGTGTCCCGTTTTTAACTATGCGGTTTTTTACCTGTTTTATATTTTGACCTTATCTTTTATACATTGTAAGGGCGCTGATGACCGTAGCAGTTTAGCGCCCTTAAACCGCATATCATCATCATCATCATCACGTCCCTATACTTAAGCCTGGGAAGGATCGCCAACTACCTTCCAGCTACCGCCCTATCTCCCTCACCAGTTGCGTTTGCAAGGTGATTTAGCGCATGATCAACCGGCGGTTGACATGCTGACTTGAGTCTCTGTAACTTCTAGCGAACTCTCAGTGCGGATTGCGCCGCTATCGCTTTACCGTCGACCATCTGGTGTCCCTGTCGACGCATATTATGAATGGATTTCTGAGATAGTGTCAAACGGTGGCTGAATTTTTTGACCTGGAGAAAGGTTATGACACTTATTGGAAGGGCGGCGTTTTACGTACACTCCATGCATGGAATTTCCGCGGACGTCTTCCCGTATTTCTTCGGGAGTTTATGACGGACAGCGTCTTTTGTGTACGTGTGGGCTCGGTTTTATCTAGTCGTTTTATTCAAGAGAACGGAGTACCGCAGGGCTCTGTACTCAGTGTCACACTTTTTGCAATTGCTATCAACCCCATTGCTGATTGTATTCCACCTGGCATTTCATCGTCCCTTTTTGTTGACGATTTTGCCATTTATTGCAGTTCATGGCGGACCTGTCTACTCGCACGCCGTCTCCAGATGTGTATCGACCGTCTCTACGCCTGGAGTAACGCCAACGACTTTAATTTCTCCGCCGAGAAATCCGCCTGCATCAGGTTCTGGCGACGGAAGTATTTCCCTCCGCCCTCTCTCCATCTTGGGCCAGGGATACTTCCGTTTGCAGACGAGGCGAAATTTTTGGGGTTGATTTTTGATAGAAAGTTGTGTTGGACTTCGCACATTTCCTTTTTAAAAGCAAAGTGTGGCCGTTCTCTTAATCTTTTACGTGTTTTACGTGGCACATCCTGGGGAGCTGATCGGACCGTCCTTCTTCGCCTTTACCGCTCTTTGGTCCGATCCAAGCTTGATTACCGGTGCATTGTTTATTCGTCGCAACGTCCATCTGTGTTACGTCGATTGAATGCCATTCACCATCGTGGCATAAAAGTCGCTACAGGGGCCTTTCCAACTAGCCCTGTACCTAGTCTGTACGCAGAAGCTGCAGAGCCTCCGCTGTCCTTCCGGCGTGAGATCCTTTTGTGCAGCTATGCTTGTCGGCTCTCAAGCTTGCCTAACCACCCGTCCTTCGATTTATTTTACGAGGATTCGCTTGATCGACAATATTTCGTTAGCTCCTCTGCATTACTACTTCCAGGGGTTCGATTTCGACAACTCCTTCGGCATTTGGAGGTTACGCCAGCGGTGGCCCTTCCCAGGGGGGAACCCCTTTTTTCTCCATGGTTGCATGCTGAGACCCACTGTCACCTTGGGCTAACGTCGATGCCGAAGACTAAGGCCCCTTCTTCAGTCCTTAGATCAGCTTTTTTAGAACTCCAGGCGAAAATCGGGAACTTTCATTTAATATACATTGATGGGTCTAAGACTGATGTTTGGAGTAGAGTGTGCCTTTGTTTTTGGTCAGCATAGTTTTACCTTTCGTTTACCGGAGAAATGTTCGATTTTTACCTCCGAACTTTGTAGTATTTATCAGGCACTTTTATATGTCAATTGGCATGATTTACAGCACTGTGTTCTTTGCGCAGACTCCCTGAGTGCCCTTCAGAGTAGTAGCGCGCTGTACAATTACCACCCACTCGTACAGCGCATACATGACCTGGTCCACTCGCTTGGTGTCTCTGGCGTCCGCGTCTCCTTTATGTGGATTCCAGGTCATTTAGGCATCTCAGGGAACGAGTCTGCCGACGCCGCTGCCAAATCGGCGATTTTATCACCCAGAAGTTTTAAATCTGTTGTTCCCTCGTCAGATTTGTTTGTTGTTTTACGTCGCCACATCCTCTCGCTTTGAAGCGATGAGTGGACGGCCCTCCGGGGGAACAAGTTGAGGGAGGTTAAACCTCTCCCGTTAGTCTGAGCTACCTCTTCCCGTGCTTCTCGTCGGGAAGAGGTAATTTTAACACGCCTTCGTATCGGACATTGCATTTTTAGTCATAGGTATTTGCTCAGTGGTGACCCCGCACCACTCTGTGGGCAGTGTGATGCGCCCTTAACGGTGCGTCACGTTTTAGAAGAGTGTCAGGTTTTAGCTGCATTGCGTGTTCGTGTGGGTCTACCTGTTGGTCTAGCCAACGTTTTGGCAGACGACGCGCGTGCTGTAGAATGTGTTTTACGTTTTATTCATGACAGTGATTTTAGTCTGTGCATTTGATGCGCTGAGCGTCCTGTGGCTTTGTAATTTTATTGTCTGTTTTAATGGGGACTCTACTTCCCGTTGGACATATGGCGCTCATGTCCCTTGCATTCTTCAGTTCTTGACACGTTTTAATGTTTTATTGCCTATGCTATTAGTGTGTTGGTTTTTGGGATATTTGTATTGTCGTTTTTATCTCTTTTGACATCATGGGTTTGTGTCCCGTTTTTTAATTATGCGGTTCTTTTCCCCGTCTTTTATATTTTTGACTTTATATTTTATACATTGTAAGGGCGCTGATGACCTTAGCAGTTTAGCGCCCTTAAACCGCATCTCATCATCATCACCCATCGCCACCCAGAACCGATTCTCGGCGCTCGAATCGGTTTCTGGCTCTGAGCGCGTGGGCCCTCCCTTCAAGGAGGCTATGGAGTCTGACCAACTCCATACCAAAAGCCCGAGCCCAAAGGTTAAGCACAAGGTAATTTTGAGCCGCCCTTCTAAGTAAGAAGTTTATCCCTTTTCTTTATGGCTATCCTAACCTGGAAATTACGTGGTGTACGATCGCATAGGGCGGAACTGCAACTTTTATTGAGTTCCCAGTCACCTATGGTTGTGTGTTTGCAGGAGACTAAGCTTCGCCCTCACGATCCTTTTGATCTCCGAGGGTATACTCAGGTTCGCTACGATCTTGTACCGGAGGAGGGTACACCTGCTCATGGAGGTGTCCTGTTGTTTGTGCGTAGCGACGTTCATTTTCAAACTCTCGCTCTTACGTCCGACTTGCAAGCTGTTGCCGTAACTGTTCAATTACCCGACTTTTTCTTTCCTGTTTGCTCTGTCTATTCACCTCCATCGTCTCCCCTCGCTCCCGCGGACATTCGAGCTCTCCTGTCCGCTCTCCCAACACCATTTCCTCTGTTGGGAGACTTTAATGCCCATCACCCACTGTGGGGTTCGCCAAGGGCTTGTGCGAGGGGAACTCTTCTTTCAGACATTTTTAATCAGTTCAATCTTTCCATCCTCAATACAGGTGAACCTACTTTTATTTCTGTTTCTTCTGGTACATTCTCACACCTGGACCTTGCCGTTTGCTCACTCCATCTTGCTAGTCGTCTGCAGTGGAACGTCGTTGCTGACACCTACTCCAGCGACCATTGCCCTTGCATCGTTTCACTTCTGTCTCACCACGTCCAACACTCCAGAGCGCCTATCTGGATATTCACAAAGCCGACTGGAGATTGTATTCCAGCCTCGTGTATTTTGCTGGCATGCCCTTCAACGACATTCACCAAATGGTGCAGCACCTTACGTCTACGATTCTATCTGCCGCTGAACGCGCAATTCCCGTTCATCCTCTCAACCTCGGCGTCTACCTGTTCCGTGGTGGAACGAGGATTGTCGGGACGCCGTTCTTGCTCGTAGAACTGCGCTTAGGGTGATTCGGCGACACCCTACACTTGCTAATTTGGTTACTTTTAAAAAATCTCGCGACAGGGCTCGTCGCATTATTCAGGATAGCAAGAAGGCATCTTGGACTCGTTTTGTCGAGTCTTTTAATCGCTTCACACCTTCCTCTGTTGTTTGGGATAAACGTCGTCGCTTCTCAGGTAAACTGTCGCATTGTACTGTTTCTGGCCTTCAGGCTCCCAATGCCACCATAGTGGATCCGGCTGCCATCGCTAACACTCTGGGTGCTGCCTTTGAGGCGATTTCCAGTTCAGACCATTATTCCACCGGCTTTCGCTCTATCAAAGACCGGCTGGATTCCGACAACTTTAATTTTCGGTCTGCTAATAATTAGTGTTATAATGAACTTTTCACAATGAGGTAGCTGGAGCACGCTCTTCATTGCTCTAGGCACTCCGCTCCTGGGCCGGACGGCATTCATGTCCTAATGTTAAAGAACCTTTCAGCCATCAGTATACTCTTTCCCTTACAGGTCTATAACCGTATTTGGCAAGACGGTTTTTTCCCTTCCGTTTGGCGCGAAGCTACCATTGTCCCTATACTTAAGCCTGGGAAGGATCGACAACTACCTTCCAGCTACCACCCTATCTCCCTCACCAGTTGCATTTGAGGTGATGGAGCGCATGATTCACAGGCGGTTGACATGATGGCTTGTGTCTCAGAAACTTCTAGCGAACGCTCAGTGCGGATTTCGTCACCATCGATCTAACGTCGACCGTCTGGTGTCCCTGTTGTCGCATATTATGAATGGATTTCTGAGAAAGTGTCAAACCGTGGCTGTGTTTTTGACCTGGAGAAACCTTATGACACCTGTTGGAGGGGCGGTATTTTACGTACACTCCACGCATGGAACCTCCGCGGTCGTCTTCCCAAATTTCTTCGGGAGTTTATGACGGACCGCGTCTCTCGTGTACGTGTGGGCTCGGTTTTATCTAGTCGTTTTATTCAAGAGAACGGAGTACCGCAGGGCTCTGTACTCAGTGTCGCACTTTTTGCGATTGCTATCAACCCCATTGTTGATTGTATTCCACCTGACATTTCATCCCCCCCAGGGGCTCACCTTATGTGAGTACGGGTGTTGGCGTACCGGGGGTTCCCGAGCCATTCATCGCCATCTTCATCGCTTCATCCCCGTCCGGTTGAGGTGTGTTCGTTCTCGTGACCGGGGGACTCAATTTAGGCTCTCGTGCGTTCTGTGCATTTCATTCCGTGTCGCCCCTCGCCATCGTTTCTTTCTTCTCTTCTATTTATGCACATTTCGCCCCACGCCTTTTTATTTACACATCTCTTTTACTTCTTCGCCGGCCTACCTTGAGTGCGAAACGCCCACACACTTTTAGTTTCTTTTAACCTTTTATTTTAATCCTCCGTCGACACAGCCTGACGGATACCCGCGAACTTGGTTAGCAGCTGGGTGAGTGGGTAATGGCGTCATCACCACCACCCAGGTCGTCATGTAGGGTTTGTGTTCGTATCCGCTGTTGAACTGAAGTCCCGCGGGGGGCCATTGCAAAAGCTGCTTATGTCTGACGGCGATTGGGTCCCTCTGTCTGTGTTCTGGGAGGTGTGACCCTGGGTTGAGGTAGGTATAGATAGGCCACTAACCCAAGCCGGGGTAAAGCCCGGGAAGTCAGAGCCCGAGGTCGGAGACGGTTGCCATGATGGAGGATTTATTTCGCTATGGAGCACCCTTTCTCCATTAATAACAAGCGCCGAAAAGTCTTTGCAACAGAAGTAGCACCACCAACATCTGGTTGTTACTTAGTAATTAGCCGAACAGAGGAAGGCCAATCTTTTGAAAAGATAAACCCTTTTGTTATTCAAAAGGGGATTGATACTATTGCTGGTTCTGTTCAATCCTGCACTCGTCTTCGGAATGGTTCTTTGTTGGTTCAGAGCAAGTCCGAACAACAAAGCAAGTCCTTGTTACGCGCCACCTTCTCCACGGTTATCCTATCCGTGTTGAGAATCACCGCACCTTGAATTCCTGTCGAGGCGTCGTCACCACTCACAGCCTCGACGGAATATCTGACGATGAACTGGTCGAATATCGTTCTGACCAAAAGGTTACAGCGGTTCATCGAGTGCAGGCTAAACGCGACGTAGTGTTGGTACCGACTCGTACCCTGTTTCTCACGTTTCGATGGCGTCGATCTGCCCACTAGTATTTCCCCCCAGGGGCTCAGCTTATGTGAGTACCAGTTTGGCGTACCCGGGGGTTCCCGAGCCACTCATCGCCATTTTCATCACTTCATCCCCGTCCAGTCGAGGTGGGTTCGTTCTCGTGACCGGGGGCTCAAGGTAGGCTCTGTGCATTTCACTCCATGTCGCCTCTCGCCATCGTTTCTTTCTTGTCTTGTACTTATGCACATTTCGCCCCACGCCCATTCATTTACACATCTCTTTTACTTCTTCGCCGTCCTACCTTGCGTGCGAAACGCCCACACATGTCCATCTGTATTACGTCGATTGAATGCCGTTCACCATCGTGACATAAGAGTCGCTACGGGGACATTTCCATCCAGCCCTGTACCCAGTCTATATGCTGAAGCTGCAGAGCCTCCGCTGTCCTTCCGGCGTGAGATTCTTTTGTGCAGCTATGCCTGTCGACTCTCAAGTTTGCCTGACCATCCGTCTTTCGAGGTATTTTACGAAGATTCGCTTGATCGGCAATATTTCTTTAGCTCGTCTGCCTTGCTCCCTCCAGGGGTTAGATTCCGAAAGCTTCTTCGGTATTTGGTCTTTACGCCAGCGCCGGCCCTTCCAAGGGGGGAAACGCGCTTTCCTCCATGGTTGCGCGCTGAGGCCCAGTGTCACCTTGGGTTGACGTCAATGTCGAAGAATGAGACCCCTTCTTCAGTTCTTAGATCGGCCTTTTTAGAACTTCGGGCGCAGTTCGAGACTTTCGTTTTATATATACTGATGCGTCTAAGACTGATGTTGGAGTAGGGTGTGCCTTTGTTGATGGTAATCGTAGTTTTACATTTCGTTTACCCGGGCAACGTTCGATTTTTAGCGCCGATCTTTTTAGTATTTATCGGTCACTTTTATACGTCCAGCGGTACGACTTACGGCTCTGTTTTATTTGTTCAGACTCCCTGAGTACCCTTCAAAATATTCGTGTACTGTACAATTACCACCCCCTCGTGCAGTGCATACCTGACCTGGTCCACTCGCTTGTTGCCTATGACATCCGCGTCTCCTTCATGTGGATTCCAGGTCATGTGGGCGTCTCAGGGAACGAGTCAGCCGACGCCGCTGCCAAATCGGCGATTTTATTATCCAGATTTTTTACCTCTGTTGTTCCCTCGTCAGATTCGTGTGTTATTTTACGTCACCGCATCCTCTCGCTTTGGCGCGATGAGTGGACGGCCCTCCGGGGGAACAAATTGCGGGAGGTTAAACCTCTCGTGTTAGTATTGGGTACCTCTTCTCGTTCTACACTTCGGGAAGAGGTACTTTTAGCCCGTTAACGAGTTGGACATTGCCATTTTAGTCATAGATACTTGCTCATTGGTGACCCCGCTCCACTGTGTCAGCAGTGTGATGCGCCCTTAACGGTGCGTCACATTTTAACTGAGTGTCAAGTTTTAGCTCCACTGCGTGTTCGCGTGGGTCTGACTGTTGGCATAGCCAACGTTTTGGCAGACGACGCTCATGCTGTAGAATGTCTTTTACGTTTTATGTGACATTGGTTTTAATCGGCGCATTTGATGCCCTGAGCGTCTTTTAGCATTGAGATTTTATATTGTCGGTTTTAATTGGGCTCTTCTCTCTGATCAACATAAGGCGCTCATGTCCATTGCATTCTAGAGTTCTTGACACGTTGTTTTATTCTTTTAGTGACCATGATTTTAGTGTGCAGATTTTAGTCTTTGGTCTGTTGTGTTTTTTAGTGCTTTTGACTAAGCGGGTTTGTGTGTGGTTTTTTACTTTTTTGACTTTTCAATTTTATATTTTATAGCTTGTAAGGGCGCTAATAACCGTAGCAGTTGAGCGCCCTTAAGCCTTATCTCATCATCATCGGAACGTCGTTCTGCGTCTTTATCGCTCCTTGGTCCGATCCAAGCTTGATTACGGGTGCATTGTCTATTCATCGGCACATCCAGCTTTGTTATGTCGCTCGAATACCATTCATCATCGTGGTATAAGAGTCGCTACAGGAGCCTTTCCAACTAGCCCTGTACCCAGTCGTTACTCAGAAGCTGTAGAGCCTCATCTGTCCTTCCGGCGTGAGATGTTTTTGTGCAGCTATGTTGGTGGGTTCTCAAGCTTGCCTAACCATCCGTCCTTGGAGTTATTTTACGAGGATTTGCTTGATCGACAATATTTAGTTAGCTCCTCTGCATTACTACCTCCAGGGGTTCGATTTCGTCAACTTCTTCGGCTTTTGGACGTTACGCCAGCGCCGGCCCCTCCAAGGGGGGAAACGCGTTTTCCTCCATGGTTGCGCGCTGAAGCCCTCTGTCACCTTGGGTTATCGTCGATGCCGAAGAATGAGACCCCTTCAGTCTTTAGACCAGCGTTTTTAGAACTTCAGTCGCAATTCGGGGACTTTCATTTTATCTTTACTGATGGATCTAAGACTGATGCTGGAGTAGGATGTGCCTTTTTTGTGGTGGAAATAGTTTTACTTTTCGTTTACCGGGGCAATGTTCGATTTTTACCGCCGAACTTTTTAGCATTTATCAGTCTCTTTTATACATTCAGCGGCACGACTTACGGCACTGTTTTATTTGTTCAGAGTCCCTGAGTGCTCTTCAAAGTATTAGCTCGCTGTACAGTTACCACCCGCTCGTACAGCGCATTCATGACCTGCTCCACTCGCTTGGTGTGTCTGGCATCAGCGTCTCCTTCATGTGGAATCCAGGTCATGTGGACATCTCAGGTAATGCGTCTGCCGACTCCGCTGCCAGGTCGGCGATTTTATTACCCAGATATTTTACCTCTGTTGTTCCCTCCACAGATTTGTATGTTCTTTTGCGTAGCCGCATCCTCCTGCTTTGGAGGGATGAGTGGACGGCCCTCCGAGGGACAAGTTACGGGAGGTTAAGCCTCTCCCGTTAGTCTGGGGTACCTCTTCTCGTTCGTGTCGTCGGGAAGAGGTAATTTTAGCTCGCTTACGAATCGGACATTGTCTTTTTAGCCATAGATACCTGCTCAGTGGTGACCCCGCACCACTCTGTGAGCAGTGTGATGCGCCCTTAACGGTGCGTCACATTTTAGCAGAGTGTCAAGTTATAGCTCCGTTGCGCGTTCGTGTTGGTCTGCCTGTTGGCCTAGCCAACGTTTTGGCAGACGACGCGCGTGCTTTAGAGTGTCTTTTACGTTTTATCAGTGACATTGGATTTACCAGACGCATTTGATGCGCTGAGCGTCTTTTGACTGTGTGATTTTATCTCGTCTTTTTAATGGGGCATCTCCTCCCCAGTGAACATCTGGCGCTCGTGTCCCTGGCATTCTACAGTTCTTGACACGGTGTTTTAATCTTTTATTGACCATGGTTTTAGTGTGTTCGTTTTTGGAATTTAATGTTTTGTTTTATACCTTTTGGACATCGCGGGTTTGTGTCCCGTTTTTAATTATGCGGTTTTTTATCAGACTTTTATTTTTGGACTGTACATTTTATACTTTGTAAGATCGCCGATGACCTTAGCCGTTTAGCGCCCTTAAACCGCATCTCATCATCATCATCATTTAATTCCACCCCTCCCCATTGTATAAGGTATATAGTTCGTGTTTTCTTGATATGTCAATAACTTTGTTCTGATTTAGATAAGGTTGTTATAAAGATTATGTTTTAACTTTTTCTATAATATATTGACTGAATTATGTTACATGCTGCTGCCTTGGAATAATTCAAATTTAGCTGTTCAGAGTTCACAGACATTGCATTTCTTTGAAAACATATATAATTTGTTTATTAGATGGGGCAACCATTTTAATAATGAATGCTTTGTTTGTATTTCTGAATGGCAGCATACAAACTGGGACAACTTCTATGCATAGCAGAGTGATTTACATTTATTTCATTGTGGTTATTGTGTTTATTCCAATTACTGCAATTTATACACTTCATGTCCTTTTCAGTTATTATGTCATATTTTGTAATTCTGTGTTGTCCTGCACTTTTTGGTCAGGTCTGTTCACCTCTACTGTCACTCACTCTTATGTTTAAATCAGCAACATTAGAAACAACTATCTACCTTATATAATCTTAAGCATAGCGAATAAGCCAGCCTATATTCAATTTGTCTTTTAAGAACTGCTTTCTAGTTTGTGTGCTAACTTCTACAACCAGATTTTGATATTTTTTTCAATGCAAATATAATTTAGGTTTTACGGAAGGTTGCCCCACTTAAGTTCGGATGACTCTGAATCGCCCTCCCACTCCTGTCATTGGTCAAACTGCCTATGTTTATTATTGCATCAGCTCACTGCAGTGCCAGCTGTCTCCTGGGCCAGTCTGAAGCAAAGTTTACTCGTAATGGCTTCAACAATCGCTGACTTGTGGCAGAGGTACATTGTTGGGCTTTCCGATGCCAGTTACAGCCTTTCACTGATAGTGGAGAGGTGCAAACAAAAAGGTCTTACCATAAGTAAGTGGGGCATATAACACAGCTGCATAAAAATGGATTCCCACCAGAGGCTCAGTGTGCAAAGAACTAGCAAGAAAAAGGCCACAACCAACACGACATAAAGCAGTAGTAGCCAAGGTGAGTGCAACAATGACTCAAGAAAACCCACCAACCCAAAGAAGCATTTCCAGCCGCATTGGAATATCCAAAGGGACCATGTATCGGATAATACACAACAATTTGGGTCTAGAACGGCGCTATAAAGCACGTGGACACGCCTTGAAAGAGCGGCACATCAGAGAATGCTTCACCAATGCAAGAAAACTCTATGAAACTACATGGCAGTTTAAAATTGGCAAAGGGTGGTTTCTTTAGATGAAGTATGGGTTTATCTAATGATACAAAAAGAACCCGAGCCATTTATTACCATCAATTGAGCCAAAAGGGCCACTCCAACTTTATTTGGGAGAACAAGGAAAAGTTTTCCAAGGGATTCATGGTGGTTGCTGGTTATTGCTCTCGGGGAAAACTAGGTATACACAGAATTGCCAACAATGTAAAAGTTAATGCAGCCTACTATCAAAGGAATGTTATGGACCCAGTTTCTGATGAAGAGATTCCTTGGTTGTATGGTGAGGATGCCCCAAATGTTTGGATCCACATGGATAAAGCATCCAGTCACACTTCTTGGTCTTCCCAGCATTACTACCACTGGAAAGCTATGGAAACAGGTGTCAATGTGATACCATTTAAAAGCATCCCTGTGAAGTCACCAGATGCATCTCCAATGGATTTTTGTGGATTTGGTCTGCTGAAACAGCGTCTTGCTTCTCGACATCCCACCACAATTGAAGGACTGTGGAAAGCCTACCAGGAGGAGTGGGCTAACATTCCCCCTTCCTGTTCTTAGACACAGCCTTCCTCAATGGAAATTGCACTGCAGAGCAATATTTAAAGCTCGTGGAAGTTACATTGAACACCATAGGTGGTGGCGAAAGGGAATCTTGCCATTAAAAAACATAAATAAAAACTTCCGAGCTTAAGTGGGGCAACCCTCCGTATATTCCAGATTTAATTCTAAATTGTGTTGTAATTATTTTCTGTGCATTCTCAAATGTAACTTTTCCCAGAATATTGTGAATAGCCAGGTTTGGCTTTCAGAGTTTAGGAATTGTCATCTCTAAGCATTGGCAGCACTTCTTATTCAGCTAAGAGTGAAGTTTCTGTAATTCTTCTTTACTTCCCATTTTTCAATCATAATTCTATAATTTCCACTTTCGGCATCATGAGATCACTGCACAATCTTATTAACTGCTTGGTTTCCTCCCCAGATTCATTATTATTTGATTTCAGGCATTAATTTGTAAGACTTCTCCATCCAATTCATCTTCATTGTTTCAGTGTAGAGCTTCTGTACCAGAAAAACAGTTGTCATCATTTTTTCTGTTACACTACCGAGCATGATTTTTGTAACAAAGCATCTGATAAGTGATTTTAACAAATGTTAAATTCAAAATGTCACTAGTTTTTCTGTATCACATCTTTTTCATGTTAATCATGATGTACTGTCTGAAAATGTGTCATTGCAGCTCAGTGCTGCTTTGCAATAACAGCAAATCAGGTGTTGTTAGAGTAGTCGTTGTTTGCTTTGTTAGTCTTGTGTGTGTTTGTCAATCCAACACCACTCCATTGAACTCTTTGATATCAGAGTCTATTTTTAGAATTGTTACAGATGAAATGCAGAGTTGCATTTTTTTAGTTTGTGGTAGCAGCAAAGCTCTTAGTGCTGCCTATTCCAGTGACAATCAGTTACATTGTGAGTGTGGTGGAAGTCTGACCTGTTGTTTATATTGTGTTCTGTTGTGAAAATGGCGAGTGTGTCAGGAATTAAAAGAAGATGTGTGAATAAACCAGACTCATTCTGTTATGTGTGTGGGTACTACATAATGAAAGGGCAGAGGCAGCCAATAACTGCATTGGTGAAACGTTTATACTATGCGTATTTTAAAATAAACTTAGGAGACTTGGACAAGATATGGGCTCACCACATAAATTATTAAACATGCCCTGAAAACCTACGACAGTGGAGTCATAAGAAATGTAAGGCCCTTCCATTTGGGATAGGGATGGTTTGGTGCGACACAAGGACCATAGCAGTGACTGTTATTTTTACCTATATAAAGTGGCTGGATTTAATAAGAAAAACAAGGACAGTACTGTGTACCCAAATTTAAAGTCGGCGATGAGACCCATTCCTCATAGACCAGAAATTATAATATCTTCACCTCCTAGCAGTTTACCTGACTGAAGCTTCCTCAGATACCGTTGATGAGCAAGTTGATATGGATTTTTCGCCAGCAACAGAAACAGCAAGTCCAGAATTGTTTAACCGTCAGAGTTGAGTAATGTGATGCGAGACCTCAGTCTCAAGAAGAAAAAGAGTGAATTACTAGGGTCACAACTGAAAGAAAAAAAACTTTTTGCCCCTGGAACTACCTTTTCTGGGTATAGACAAAGAGATAAGGAGTTCAGGAAGTATTTCAAGAAGGAAGATGATCTGACCTACTACTGTGACATTCCAGGACTGACAGAACAGCTAGGGAGTGATTACCAGTCGGAAGATTGGAGACTGTTTGTGAATTTCTCTAAAAGGAGCCTAAAGACTGTACTAATTCATAATGGAAACATTCTAGTTTCGATATCTGTGGCACATTCCATTTCACTAAAGGAAAATTACATCACAATGCAAACTGTTTTGGACAAAATCAAATATCATGAACACAGGTGGGATGTGTGTAGTGACCTGAAAGTGCGTGGTATTCTATTAGGACAACAAGCAGGCTACACTAAATTCCCTTGTCATTTATGTGAATGGGACAGCAGAGCTAGGGTCAAGCACTGGTCTACACCTACTTGGCCCAAGAGACAAGTGTTGACAGCGGGGGTAAAAAATGTTATGAATGCTGCCTTAATTGACCCACAGAAAGTTATTTTGCCACTGCTACACATCTAACTAGGAATCACGAAGCAGTTTGTTAAGTCTTTGGACAAAAGTAGCCATTTTCAGTATATTGCAAGTAAGTTTCCACATTTATCAGATGCAAAGGTCAAGGAAAGTATTTTTGATTGGCCAGAAATAGAAAGCTGGTGGAAGACTAAAACTTTGAACAGATGATGAATGCCATGGAACCTGCTGCATGGATTTCAATGAGGGATGTCATGACTAAGTTCCTAAGAAATGTAAAGGATGAATGGTACAAAACAATAGTGAGAACAATCTTGGATATAATGAAAGAGTTGGGATGTAGAATGAGCCTGAAACTGCACTTCCTTCATTCTCACCTTGATCACTTTCTGGAAAACCTTGGGGGACTGTTAGTGAAGAGATGGGAGAGAGGTTTCACCAAGACATCAAGGTGGCAGAAAGAAGATGCCAGGGGAATTGGTATATACCAATGACAGCCAACTACTGTTTGTGTTTGAAAAGAGATGGCAAACATGCAACAGTCAGACGCTGGGCAGCCAAGCAGTCACTCAAAGGGGACATCTAGGACTTTTTGTATTTAAAGTGACTACAACTTCCTCCTGTAACAGCATGTTCTGGTGTTTTATGTACACGTTGCCTTTTTCATAAATTCTTTGCTCACACTTAGTTGCTAGAGCATAGAAATCACAAACGTACGTATTTCAGCATTATGTGGACCAAGAGACTGCGGTACAACCCCAGGTATTGGCACTTATATCAATGAAACTTCTATTTATATGACCCCCGCTCACAAAAAATAGTGGAATACATATGTTATGCACTGTTTACAAAATACCATTATTTTTCTCTGTAAATATTTCCAAACTTATTTTAATTTGTTCAGTGCTTTATATTATTATATTCAATATATCTCTAATTTTGGTATACCTATTGTGAGAAAACATGATGTGAATGTAGAACCGAATAATGGATTCGTGTTCACTGATCCAAAATTAGTTAAGATCACCTGTCACATCACTTGCCGCAAGAAAAAAATTTCAAAATGCTGGATAATGTTATTGCCACTTGTCTCATTGTTGATTTTGGATCTAGTAAGCCATGTTGCTTCAAAATCCTCCTGTTGTGCTTCTTTAACTTCATTTGCTAAATTAGTATTTTCTGATTTCTTTTCTGCAGTTCGTTTTTCAGTTCTTAAAATGCACTTTAAATGGTACTTCTAGACTGAAGACTTCTATTCATCAGTTCCATCTGCAAGTTGCCACTTAATTCAATTACACCTTTTAAATTACTGAGAGCTGTTTGTAAATCATCCATTTCAACTTCCGCAATATTTGAGTGTGCACATTAGTGTGTGTGGTTTTTTTTAACCTAATACTTAGGAAAACTTTTATTCCTTGACTTTAATCATGTACTACTATGTACTTTAATCATGTACTATTCCATTTGCCTTTTTTCCCCCTTCTTTTATTTTTTAATACAAAGTACCCACATATTTTGGTGATGGTTAACAGACTTTTTGACTGAATGTTGTTACGAGAACTTACATTATCCATGCTTTTGTTTCTCTCACTTCATCCTATTTATTTAGCCTTTGTGTACTTGATTATTGACTAACCAACTTAGGAACCTTGAGAAATGAATAAGGCATGAAGCTTCACTTCCTTCAAAAGACAAGTGACACATGGTTAACACATCTTTTACATTGCACCTATCTCATGTTGAGAATTTCATATTAATCTCAGGCATTGTTTCTTGTTGCAAAGTATATGGTAGAGGTACATTTTATATAATAGATCAGGTTACAAAATGGACATAGGAGGGTTGGAAGCCATAGGCATTCCTATCACAGTCTTTACGCAGAATATGTATGTCTATCATCTGTAAAAAGAGAGTGGTAAATTAAAAGCACTATGATTGCACCAACCCTAACAGTGTCATTAGTAGAGGGGATGGATGTAATTGGGTTACATAGTCTTTTACACTTTATTTGGAGCCAAACTGTACCATCATTTACAGGGAGATGTTCAGCATCAGCCTCATTTATTCCAAGTCTGGATTTTTGTTTCAGGTATGAGCCACACAGCTGGATTGTATTGTAGGAAAGGTGTCAAGGCTCCCAAAGATGCTGAAGCAATTTCTTATATGCGAAAATCAGGTGCAATTCCCCTAGCGGTTACAAATGTCTCTGAGGCTTGCATGTGGTGGGAAAGCAATAATAGTATATATGGACGTACCAATAATCCATATAACACAAGCCATATAGTAGGAGGCTCTTCTGGTGGTGAGGTAAGAAAGTTTTTTAAGCTAAGATAAAGCTTCACATCTTGACCTTTTCAGTCAGAACAACTTCTTGGTAAAAGAAATGCATTTAATTAATTTTCTGCTCCTTATATAAGTGTGCTAAAATGTTATTAAAATTTGCTCCCTTGTTTCAAATTATTTGCAGTTTCAAATTCATTGAAAACTTCCTTGTTTTCTTGATATGAACAAACATCTTGTAGATGCCAATTCATTATTAATACTTCTTTGAAAGAAACTTTTTTTGGGGGGTGATTGAGTAACATATGTTTGAGAAGTATTTTTCCCCCACTTAAGCTTCCTATCCTTCAGTTAGTTAATCATGTAACACCCTGGCATGCTAAATTGCTGCTGTTAGGATCAAAGACTTCTTTATGGATACCAATGATCATTGCTTTACAAAGTGCTTATGTACTGACAACATTTTGTTATCTCTGGTGTAGATAGTGCTGACTTGCCCAAAGGTGCTTGTTTTTCAGGATGAATAGGTACATCAGCTGTTTGATCATAAAAATTTTCCCTGTGTCGTACAAGCTTACAATCAGATTATTTTGTATGCACCTGGGGTTATTAATTTCAAGTTGTGCTTTGTTGATCTAGGGAACACTAGTATGCTCATGGAGTCATTTTGCCTTTGCAAATATGTTTTTCTTACCATGTCTCAGTGATGTGCTTCATAGCAAAATCCTTTGAAGAAAACAGAAAGAAATTTCTTAAGAAAAAAAAAATTTCATTCCATGACTGTGCTTATTATTGCTATTGAGCCAATAGAAAGTACTCAAATGTAAGTGATATTTATGCAAGATATTTTATGATTTTCCTTGAATACACAAGATTGTCAGTTTGACTCTTTGTATATCTTTAATTTAGATCAGTGTAATATCTATTTTATGATTGTTTTTTAAGCCATTTAGTGAAAAAAGTGAAACTTGCAGAAAAAATCACATTTAAGTAATCAACACTGTGATTCAGGTGTATTGTTAACTTGCATATTGCTTTTCATTGAACAGCTTTATTGTAGATTTGCTACGGCTTCTTTATTGATATTGTATAAGTATCAAGATCTGCAAACAGATACAGAGCAATACATTCTGTCCTCGAATTATAGGCAGGCCCAAGTTTTTTTGGTGTTTATTTTTAAAACACTTTGTGAAAAATATATAAAATGTTGTATTTATAGTTAAAAATATGGTAGACATTTTGTGGTAATTTTTAATGTCATAGACAATGCTCTCATTATCGCAACTGTGGCTTGATGTTTTGAAATTCAGCTGGAGACAAGCTTTCAGTCATTGTTATTGATTGTTAATCACGTGCACTGCTTATGGTCGCATATCCATCAGTTTATTTCTGTTGTTTCAATGTGTCAATTATTTTTCTGCTGCAGCAATTACTTCAAGAAATTAAAAAAGAAATTATTTTTAATGGAATGTTGCAAAAGCTCAGGTAAACCCTGTCATCTGTCATGGATGGTTCTGCAGGTCATAAAATAGAACAACAACATAGTCTGAATGTTCAGATTAATGTACTTTTCCAAATGAATTCTCGTTCCTTTACAGCCAACATCTTCAAAACGAATACATGTTTTTAAAAATGCCATTTTTAATTTTTTATCATAAAAATAAAGATTTTTGCAGGAATGCTCAATTTTCGTGAAACTTTGAAATTATAGCCATAAATCGGTCACATGTACTTCTTGCTGCATCTCACCATTACATTTTGTATTGATAGTTTATATATATGTACACCAGGTGAGTCAGCTGCTCCTATTTATTTTTTAATTTATGCAACGTGCTAAGTGACATATGTGACTTATGCCTTTCTTGAATGCCTTCTAATGGCTGATTTGCATAACACTTTATAGAGGAGGGATACATAACTCAGTGCATAAGTGTTTTATAGGACAGAATACAATCGTTATGTATGTATGTCGATGCAAAAAACATCCCACCCTGACACTGAGAGCTTCAGCAGCACATTTAGCCAATTTTACAAACGTTTATTCTTTAGTATACATCCATGCATCCCTTTGAAAACACCCCTGAAGGAACAACCTATCACATGCATCGGGTGACAAAACCAGATCTATGCAGTGCGACCAATTGGATTTAAGCCGTTAGTCATTGTACAGCCTTGTCAATAAAGGCTAAGTATTAGGTAGATAATTGCTCTTATTTCACAAACTATGACGTATTTCAGATCATACAGTAATTGTAATGACTGATGCAGTTTATTTGTTTGAATTAAAATTACCAAACTGAACTCAAAACACTGTATGACGCTGCAAAAAGCGTGTAAAAATTCGAGTGGGGTCTAGTTCTGCAATTACAGTTCCTATAGGAACCACTGCTCGCAGGGTAGCATTGGCCGAATGGTATTATTAAGGTTGCTTAACGCTGTGCCACTTTAATTCGGGTTCAAATCCTTCAGGTTAAGTTCAAACTTTTTATTACCTTTTGTTTTATCTCTTTGGGCATATAATTCGATATTATGATATACATAACATTTTTAATAACATAAGTGTTTACAAATAGAATAATCGTCATGTTTTCCACTGGCAGGTGGATAATTTGTACTTCGTAGTAAGTGTTTTATTGTGGTCAGTATTAGCTTGACCCACTCAACCATGTTTAAAACACTTCCCACATGTAAAGTGGCTTTAGCTATTTGCGCCTGCGTCAATGCTTGGCGTCAATAAATAAGTCTGTCTCCATTGTCTACTCAGTATCTGAAACCTTTCTATGAGACACGGCTGCTGTCATAATGTATACAAACGACGAGTATGTTGACATGCTGTTAATCTATGGAGAAACAAGGTGTAATGCACTGTCAGCAAAGTGCCTGTATGAAGAACGGTTTCCAGGAAGGAGGGCATTCACTGCAGACACTTTTCGAAAGGTTGAAAGACGCCTTCATGAAACAGGATCATTTGGAAGAGCACTGCCTGCTCGCGAAGCTCCAGTAACCTCTGGAGGCAATGAAGAAGCTGTGCGAAACGCAATAGAAAGCAATCCACATACCAGTTCAAGAGCCATAGCATAAGATTTGTACATAAGTCAGTCCTCCGTGATGCACACATTGCATTATAATACCCCCCAGGGGCTCACCTTATGTGAGTACGGGTTTGGCGTACCCGGGGGTTCCCGAGCCACTCATCGCCATCTTCATCACTTCATCCCCGTCCGGTCGAGGTGGGTTCGTTCTCGTGACCGGGGGACTCAAGGTAGGCTCTCGTGAGTAGTATGAACCCCGCGGGAGCCAGACGGTCAAAGTCTACCCTGGCGCCAGTGAAAGGTCAAAGGTCTTGAAGGTTATCAAGGTCGTCACGGTCTAGTGGTCAAGGTTGGCGCCAATCTTTGACCTTGAGGTGAATGTCCTCTTGAAGGTTGCGATAAGATTGGCGCCGACCTTGTGTTCTTTGAACCGTGACGACCTTGATACCATCATCGACCTTTGCACCCTTTCTGCCGGCGCGGGGGGCGGAGACTGTTTTGTTCCGTCCGGCTCCCGCGGGGCACATTTTATTTCCTTTCAGTACATTACAAGTGTTACAATTGGTTTTGTTATTGAAACAATTTTTTTAATTAACAAATTATGTACATTACAATTAAAGCAGTCCCACTCGTACAGCGCATACATGACCTGCTCCACTCGCTTGGTGTCTCTGGCATCAGCGTGTCCTTCATGTGGATTCCAGGTCATGTGGGCATCTCAGGTAATGAGTCTGCCGACGCCGCTGCGAAATCGGCGATTTTATTACCCAGATTTTTTACTTCTGTTGTTCCCTCGTCAGATTCGTGTATTATTTTACGTCGCCGCATCCTCTCGCGCTAGCGCGATGAGTGGACGGCCCTCCGGGGGAACAAATTGCGGGAAGTTAAGCCTTTCCCGTTGATCTGGGGTACCTCTTCTCGTTCTTGTCGTCGGGAAGAGGTAATTTTAGCTCGTTTACGGATTGGACATTGTGTTTTTAGTCATAGGTATTTGCTCAGTGGTGACCCCGCACCACTCTGTGGGCAGTGTGTCGTGCCCTTAACGGTGCGTCACATTTTAACAGAGTGTCAGGTTTTAGCTGCATTGCGTGCTCGTGTGGGTCTGTCTGTTGGCCTAGCCAACGTTTTGGCAGACGACACGCGTGCTGTAGAATGTGTTTTACGTTTTATTCATGACAGTGATTTTAATCTGCGCATTTAATGCGTTGGGCGTCTGTTGGCTTAGTACTTTTATTCTGTCTGTTTTTATGGGAACTCTTATCCCCAGTGGACATATGGCGCTCATGTCCCTCGCATTCTACAGTTCCTGACACGTTTTAATCTTTTATTGCCCTTGCTTTTAGTGTGTTGGTTTTTCAGAACTTTGTATTGTTGTTATTGTTATTCTTGTTATTATTGTTGTTATTGTTATTATTGTTGTTATTGTTATTTTGTTATTCTGTTGTTAGTTTTAGCTTTTTGAACATCGCGGGTTTGTGTCCCGTTCTTTAACTATGCGGTTCTTTTACCTGTTTTATATCTTGACCTTATCTTTTATACATTGTAAGGGCGCTGATGACCGTAGCAGTTTAGCGCCCTTAAACCGCATATCATCATCATCACCAATTAAAGCAGTTCCTTTTTTTCTCTTGCAAATAGAAGATGCAATTTTTTTAGTTGACTTAGCTATTTGCACTTGTGGTATACACGATAATTTTAATGAGAGTAACTACGTTGTCGTCGTCCTCGCTGCTGCTGCTGCCGCCGTTGTTGGTGTTGGTGCCGACGCTTGTAGAGGTAGTGTTGCTGGCGTTTTCGATGTTGGGTGGAATGTCGGTTTTGTCTCATGTATTACTGCCGGGATCGGGATTCGATGTTCTGCTGCTGTTGCTGCCGCACTCGAATTCGGTGTCACTTTCGTCGTCATCTGACGTTTCGCTATCGGATTCATTAAACACGATAGAGAGTAGCTGTTTACAGGATTTGGTAGTGACGCACTTAAATGTGAGGTGGTAAAAGTTTTTACTTACGTCGCTTTGTAGTTTTGGCACATACAGAGCGCCCACCACGAAATCGCTGCACCCATGTTGTTCACACTGGAGAATGTTGTACGATCCGCGCTGAGTGATGCACTGGTCTAGGGTAGGCGTATTTGAATGTCCTGCAGTGATGGTTAATCTTGCGGAGTCTTTGTCACCTGCATTTATTAATACGCTTTTAAAAGCGACGTGCAGTATATCAGCGTCAACTGGGCAAGAGTCGTTTACCCCAAGTTTTATAACCACGGTTTTCTGATTAGGAGAATGTGGATATATTTTTGTTGCTAAAAGTTTAAAGCACTGGTTTACGTATTTACCTTGAGCATTAGCTATTTCGGAGACATTAAACACAAGTTGCGTCCACACGTTGTGACCAGCGTTGATGGGATCGGTGATGATGTCCATGGCGAGGTGGTTGGAGCTGTTGCTGCTATCTGAATGACCCGTCGTGCTTGACGCGTTGCTGTTAAATTTAACTTTTTTGTTGGTGATGATGACATCATGTAGATGATGTCGACGCTTCCTTTTTTGTAATGCAGATGTTTCTATGTCGGGCCCCATACATTGAGCTGGACCGTGGTAACATCTTGCGCATTGACATTGCCACCGATTATGCTTGCACATTCCATGTGGGCAGAACATCTTTTAGAACTGATGATGCGACAGTAACTACCGCTGTGTTTTGTTATTACCGAGATAGCGGTACTTGGCGCGTCAAAGCTGCGCAGCTGCTTCGGCGTTAATCTCTGGAACCGTTGTTATCTTAATGTTTACTCTCATGTAAACGTTTTATTGTTCATCTTGTAGAATTGACAAAAGAAAAAAGAAGAACGTTTTTTCTTGTTTTTAAAGTTTAAAATGTAACATCTTCCGCTGGCTGAAAACTGTACATGTGCCTCGTTTTACCGCCTCCAAGGGCTTCCTCTCCGTTGTACAGTAAGAAGTGCTTTTGCGCATTAATGTTGCGCAGCTGGTCCGCCGTTAATGCCTCGAATCGTTGAGGCAGAATTAGCTCTCTGTCGTGTATGGTTACGACGATCTTTCTTCCCCACTTGGTTTTGACGGCCGCGATGCTCTGAATAAGGTACGACGTACCCTCCTCTAGTTCGGCGGCCACTATCGGTTTTTTTTGCCGACGAAAGAACCTCTACCAAGGTTGTTGAGTACGTTGCACATATCCATTAGGTTGTTGCCGGTGCTGCCGGAATTGCTGGCCATGATGACGGTTGTTTTTTCTTTCCGAACAGAAGAACCACTATTGCTACGGCAAGTAATCACGGTATATATACGATTATGTTAATTACGTAAGTATAGTAACACGTGATGTTTACATGCGGCTATGCTATGAGTGATAAACACGTGATTATCACGTCTTGTGCGCGTGATCATGTGCAGCTGTGGGTTGATTGTGTAAGTAAAATCGTATTTCGTAATAGTCTTTAGGAGTGGCGCATAAGATATATTCCGTATATTTAGAATATGTCATAGCTTGCGCATTACCTTCCACGTTTTGTAAAGATTTATCATAGGCTATAATTAGATTTTTTACTTCGGTAACTTCTTTTAATGGATGTTAAAAAATATCGTCAATCGGGTAGAGTTTAATTAAATTTTTCCACTCTTCTTCGATTAAGGATATGTTAACGGAGTCGTCGCCTTGATATTGTTTTAGTATAATGTTTGGTGTGCCAAACACGTGTTTGACGTCTAATTTTAATTCTTCATTTAGGTTTAAATTCCATTTTATTGCTTCTCTTTTGGGATTTTTATCGATAAGGGAAACACCCGACATTATGTTTTTCCAATCGCACAAGTTGTTGAGCACAACACCACGATCTTCTCCACATTTAGCGATAGTGATGCGCAGTTCGCAAACTATTTGCGAAGCAAATCCCACACTAAGAAACTTCTTTTGTGCGCGATCCAAAAAGTATACATTGCATCTAATACCTATCAACGACGGCGGCTGTTTGCTGTCCTCTTCTAGTTTTATCTTCTTTGGTTCTAACGAGGTTACACTAGAAATAAAAAAAAATTGTCAGATGTGGAATTTGAACCCACGCTCCCTTTTCGGAGAATTAGAGCTTAAATCTAACGCCTTAGACCGCTCGGCCAATCTAACTATAAGTATATATGTGTTATACGTACCTTGTATCTGTACTGGACATGGTGAAGAGATGAAGTGCACTGCAGTGTGATTTAGCGTAACCTCTGTGTAAGTAGTCCTAAGGTGCGTTCTAAAACAAATGATTAATATATACGTCATAATGAATGCAGTTTAACGATGATTCATGCTCGTGAGGCATACCTGAATCGTTTGGTTTGGCATCGCATGGATATGCATTTGTTTTATCGGTGGTATGTCCGTACCACTTAGAAATGTTTAATACATTTCTTTGAGCACAATTGAGAGTTTGTATTTTATGACAAGGATGCATGCAAGACGAAGTATTAAACGATACTAGTGATTCTTCGTTAAACCCTAATTCTTGTATGTTGATTATGGTTCTATTCGTAATTTTACGAAGAAACTGAGCTCTCTGTTCTCCTTTAGTAAAAATATCAGTAAAAAGATCCACGTTTCGGTTGAGTATAGACGTAAGTTGATCGTAATCAACATCACCGTCATTCCATTTTAACCCCCCAGGGGCCCACCTTTTGTGAGTACGGGTTAGGCGCACCCGGAGTACCCGAGCCATTCCTAGCCATTTTCACCCATTCATCCCCGTCCGGTCGAGGTGGGTTCGTTCTCGTGACCGGGGGACTCAAGGTAGGCTATCGTGCGATCTGTGCATTTCATTCCATGTCGCCCCTCGCCATCGTTTCTTTCTTCTCTTTTACTGCTGCACATTTCGCATAACGTCCATTCATTTACGCATCCCTTTTTCTTCCTCGCCGGCCTACCTTGCGTCCGAAAGGCCCGCGCAGTTTTATTTATTTTATCTTTTCTTTTAATCCTCCGTGGACACAGCCTGACGGATACCCGCGCACTGGGTGCGCAGCTGGGTATATGGGTAATGGCGGCATTCCCACCAACCGGGGTCGTCATGTAGGGTTTGTGTTCGTATCCGCTGTTCAACTGCAGTCCTGCGGGGGGCCATTGCATGAGCTGCTGATTTCCGACGGCGATTGGGTCCCTCTACCCCTGTTCTGGGAGGTGTGACCCTGGGGTGAGCTAGGTATAGATAGGCCACTCACCCAAGCCGGGGTAACGCCCGGGAAGTCAGAGCCCGAGGTCGGAGACGGTTGCAATGGTGGAGGAAATTTTCGCTATGGAGCACCCATTCTCCGTTATAAACAACAAGCGCCAAAACGTTTTAGTAACAGAAGTAGCACCGCCAACAGCTGGTTGTTACTTAGTGATTACCCGTACAGAGGAAGGAAAATCATTCGAGAAGGTGAACCCTTTTATCATCCAGAAGGGCATTGACTCAATTGCTGGTCCGGTTCTTTCCTGCACTCGGCTACGCAATGGTTCGTTGTTAGTGCAAAGCAAGTCCGAGGCACAAAGTAAGTGCTTGTTGCGCGCTACGCTTCTCCACGGTTATCCCATCCGTGTGGAGAAGCACCGCACATTGAATTCCGGTCGAGGCGTCATTACCACCCATAGCCTCGATGGTATGTCGGACGATGAACTCGTAGACTATCTTTCAGACCAAAAGGTGACAGCAGTGCATCGAGTGCAGGCCAAACGCGACGGCGTATTGGTACCCACTCGTACCATGTTTCTAACATTTGTTGGCGTCGATCTGCCCACGAGCATCTCCGCAGGGTACGAACGGATTTCTGTGAGGCCTTATATTCCTAGACCTCTGCGTTGTTTTAAATGCCAACTTTTTGGGCATACGCAAGTCTCATGTAAGAGTGCTGTTAACATCTGTGCAACATGTAGCCAGCCCTCACACGAAGGTGCCTGTTCAACAGCCCTCGTCTGCGTTAATTGCAAAGGGTCACATTCTGCTTCATTTGGTGAATCTACGCGGTATTTGGACGAGAAGGCGATCCAGGAGATCCAAGTAAAGGAGAAACTCTCCTTCGCCGAAGCCCGGAGGCGTTACAATGCGCGCCCCAGGGACTCACCGTTTGTGAGTACGGGTTAGGCGCACCCGGGGTACCCGAGCCATTCATAGCCATTTTCACCCTTTTATCCCCGTCCGGTCGATGTGGGTTCGTTCTCGTGACCGAGAGACTCAAGGTAGGCTCTCGTGCGTTCTGTGCACTTCATTCCATGTCGCACCTCGCCATCGCTTCCTTCTTCTCTTCTGTTTATGCACATTTCGACCCACGCCCATTCATTTACACATCTCTTTTACTTCTTCGCCGGCCTACCTTGAGTGCGAAACACCCACAAACTTTTAGTTTCTTTAACCCTTTATGTTAATCCTTCGTGGACACAGTCTGGCGGATACCCGCGCACTGCGTCCGCAGCTGGGTGAGTGGGTAACGGTGTCATCCCCAGCACCCGGGGTCGTCATGTAGGGTTTGTGTTCATATCCGCCGTTCAACTGCAGTCCCACGGGGGGCCATTGCATGAGCCGCTGACTTCTGACGGCGATTGGGTCCCTCTGTCTATGTTCTGGGAGGTGTGACCCTGGGGTGAGCTAGGTATAGATAGGCCACTCACCCAAGCCGGGGTAACGCCCGGGAAGTCAGAGCCCGAGGTCGGAGACGGTTGCAATGGTGGAGGATTTATTTCGCTATGGAGCACCCTTCCTCCATTACTACTAACAAGCGCCGAAAAGTTTATGTAACAGAAGTGACACCACCGACAACTGGTTGTTACTTGGTCATTTCACGAACCGAAGAAGGACAAAGTTTTGAGAAGGTGAACCCTTTCATCATACAAAAGGGGATTGATGCAATTGCTGGTACGGTTCAGTCCTGCACTCGTCTACGGAATGGTTCCTTATTAGCCCAAACGAAATCCGATCAGCAAAGTAAGACCTTGTTGCGCGCTACGCTTCTCCACGGCTATCCCATCCGTGTGGAGAAGCATCGCACATTGAATTCCTGTCGAGGCGTTATTACCACCCATAGCCTCGATGGTATACCGGACGAGGACCTGGTAGAATATCTTGCAGACCAGAAGGTGGCAGCGGTCCATCGAGTGCAGGCCAAACGCGACGGCGTATTGGTACCCACTCGTACCCTGTTTATTACATTTGATGGCGTCGATCTGCCCACGAGCATCTCCGCAGGGTACGAACGAATTTCTGTGAGGCCTTATATTCCTAGAGCTCTGCGTTGTTTTAAATGCCAACGTTTTGGGCATACGCAAGTCTCATGTAAGAGTGCTGTTAACATCTATGCAACATGTAGCCAACCCTCACACGAAGGTACATGTTCAACAGCCCCCGTCTGCGTTAATTGCAAAGGTTCACATTCTGCTTCATTTGGCGACTGTCCGCGGTATTTGGACCAGAAGGCGATCCAGGAGATCCGGTTAAAGGAGAAACTCTCCTTCGCCGAAGCCCTGAGGCGTTACCATGCGCGCCAACCTTCGCTCCTGCGATCGGGAACATTCAGTTCTATTGTTGCCTCGCCCATACCCCGGAAGGATACTGGGACTCAAACTTGGACCATGACTGCATTAACCGCCACTACCATCCGGCCGTCAATTATAGCTACAGTTACCAAGCCCTATAAACCTGGTCCAAAGTCTATGAAGTCACAAGCCACTGAGAAAGAACCGAAGCAGAAACTTCGAAGAGAAGACTTTCTAAAAGACCCTCCGCGTGTTCGCAGAATGCACAGTTCACCTTCTCCTCCTCGGAGGTCGCAGTCCCAGGAAGCTCCTGGGACAGGCCGCGCTCAGCGGCACCCCTCACCCATCGCCACCCAGAACCGATTCACGGCGCTTGAGCCCTCCCTTCGAGGAGGCTATGGAGTCTGACCAACTCCATACCAAAAGCCCGAGCCCAAAGGTTAAACAAAATGTAATTTTAAGCCGCCCTTCTAAGTAGACAGTTTATCCCTTTTTCTTAATGGCTATCCTGACCTGGAATGTACGTGGTGTACGATCGCATAGGGCGGAACTGCAACTTTTATTGCATTCCCATTCGCCTATGGTCGTGTGTTTGCAGGAGACTAAGCTACGCCCTCACATCCTTTTGATCTCCGAGGATATACTCCGGTTGGCTACGACCTTGAACCGCAGGAGGGTACTCCTGCTCATGGAGGTGTCATGTTGTTAGTGCGTAACGACGTTCATATTCAAGTTCTCACTCTTACGTCCGACTTGCAAGCTGTTGCCATTAGACTGCAGTTACCCGGTTGTTTCTTTTCTGTTGCTATGTGTATTCACCTCCATCGTCTCCCCTTGCTCCCACGGACATTCTAGCTCTGCTGTCCGCTCTCCCAACAGCATTTCTTCTGTTGGGAGATTTTAATGTCCATCACCCCCTGTGGGGTTCGCCAAGGGCTTGTGCGTGGGAAACTCTTCTTTCTGACCTTTTGGATCAGTTCAATATCTCTATACTCAATACAGGTGAGCTTACGTTTCTTTCTGATTCTTCCGGTACATTTTCTCACTTGGACTATGCCGTTTGCTCACTCCAGCTTGCTAGTCGTCTGCAGTGCAACGTCGTCGCTGACACCTACTCCAGCGACCATTACCCCTGCATCGTTTCTCTTCTGTCCCACCACGTACAGCATTCCAGAGTTTTTACCTGGATATTCACAAAAGCCGACTGGAGCTTATATTCCAGCCTCGTGCATTTTGACGACAAGCCCTTCACCGACATTAACCAACTAGTTCAGCACCTTACGTCTACGATTTTCTCTGCCGCCGAACGCGCAATTCCCCGTTCATCGTCTCAGCCTCGGCGACCACCTGTTCCGTGGTGGAACGAGGATCGTCGGGACGCCGTTCGTGCCCGTAGGACTACACTTAGGGTGTTTCGGCGACACTCTACACTTGATAATTTGGTGACTTTTAAACAATTGCGCGCCACGGCTCGACGCATTATTCAGGATAGCAAGAAGGCGTCGTGGACTCGTTTTGTCGAGTCTTTTAATCGCTTTACTCCTTCATCTGTTGTTTGGGATAAACTTCGTCGCTTCTCAGGTACAGTGTCGCATTGTACTGTTTCTGGCCTTCAGGTTTTCAATGTCACTATAGTGGATCCGGCTGCCATCGCTAACACTCTGGGTGCTGCCTTTGAGGCGGTATCCAGTTCAGACCATTATTCCGCCGGCTTTCACTCTATCAAACACCGGCTGGATTCCGACACCTTTAAGTTTCGGTCTGCTAATATTGAGTGTTATAATGAACTTTTCACAATGAGGGAGCTGGAGCACGCTCTTCATTGCTCTAGACACTCCGCTCCTGGGCCGGACGGCATTCATGTCCTGATGTTAAAGAACCTTTCAGCCGACAGTAAACTCTTTCTCTTACAGGTCTATAGCCGTATTTGGCAAGACGGCATTTTTCCTTCCGTTTGGCGCGAAACCACCATTGTCCCTATTCTTAAGCCTGGGAAGGATCGCCAACTACCTTCCAGCTACCGCCCCATCTCCCTCACCAGTTGCATTTGCAAGGTGATGGAGCGCATGATCAACGGGCGGTTCACATGGTGGCTTGTGTCTCAGAAACTTCCAGCGAACGCTCAGTGCGGATTTCGTCGCTATCGCTCTACCGTCGACCATCTGGTGTCCCTGTCGACGCATGTTATGAATGGATTTCTGAGAAAGTGTCAAACCGTGGCTGTGTTTTTTGACCTGGAGAAAGCTTATAACACTTGTTGGAGGGGCGGCATTTTACGTACACTTCACGAATGGAATAACCGCGGTCGTCTTCCCATATTTCTTCGGGAGTTCATGACGGATCGCGTTTTTCGTGTACGTGTGGGCTCGGTTTTATCTCGTCGTTTTATTCAAAAGAACGGAGTACCGCAGGGCTCCGTACTCAGTGTCACACATTTTGCGATTGCTATCAAACCCATTGTTGATTGTATTCTACCTGGCATGTCATCGTCCCTTTTAGTTGACGATTTTGCAATTTATTGCAGTTCACGGCGGACCTGTCTACTCGAACGCCGTCTCCAGAGCTGTATCGACCGTCTCTACGCCTGGAGTAACGCAAACGGCTTTAATTTCTCCGCCGAGAAATCCGTGTGCATCAAGTTCTGGCGCCGGAGGTATTTCCCTCCGCCCTCTCTCCATCTAGGGCCAGGGATACTTCCGTTTGCAGACGAGGCGAAAATTTTGAGGTTGATCTTTGATAGAAAGTTGTGTTGGACTTCGCACATTTCCTTTTTAAAAGCAATGTGTGAGCGTTCTCTTTATCTTTTACGTGTTTTAAGGGGCACATCCTGGGGAGCTGATCGGACCGTCCTACATCTTTATCGCTCTTTGGTCCGATCCAAGCTTGATTACGGGTGCATTGTCTATTCGTCCGCGCGTTTATCTGTTTCACGTCGATTGAATGCCGTTCACCATCGTGGCATAAGAGTTGGTACTGGGCCCTTTCCAACCAGCCCTGTACCTAGCCTATATGCTTAGTCTGCACAGCCTCCGCTGTCCTTCAGGCGTGAGATGCTCTTATGCAGCTATTACTGTCGACTCTCCAGCTTGCCTGACCACCCGTCCTTCGCGGCATTTTACGAGGATTCGCTTGATCGGCAATATTTAGTTAGCTCCTCTGCATTGCTCCCTCCTGGTGTTATATTTCGTCAGCTTCTTCGACATTTGGACGTTACGCCAGCGCCGGCCTTTCCAAGGGGGGAAACGCGTTATCCTCCATGGTTGCGCGCTGAGGCCCTCTGTCACCTTGGGTTATCGTCGATGCCGAAGAATGAGACCCCTGCTTCAGTCTTTAGATCAGCGTTTTTAGAACTTCAGTCGCAATTCGGGGACTTTGATTTTATCTTTACTGATGGATCTAAGACTGATGCTGGAGTAGGATGTGCCTTTTTGTGATGGAAATAGTTTTACCTTTTGTTTACGAGAGCAATGTTAGATTTTTACCGCCGAACTTTTATTATTTATCAGTCTCTTTTATACATTCAGCGGCACGACTTAAGGCACTGTTTTATTTGTTCCGACTCCCTGAGTGCTCTTCAAAGTATTAGCTCGCTGTACAGTTACCACCCGCTCGTACAGCGCATTCATGACCTGCTCCACTCGCTTGCTGTCTCTGGCATCAGCGTCTCCTTCATGTGGATTCCAGGTCATGTGGGCATCTCAGGTATTGAGTTTGCCGACGCCGCTGCCAAATCGGCCATTTTATCACCCAAAAGTTTTACCTCTGTTGTTCCCTCGTCAGATTTGTTTAATTTTTTACGTCGCCGCATCGTCTAGCTTTGGAGCGATGAGTGGACGGCCCTCCGGGGGAACAAGTTGCGGGAGGTTAAACCTCTCCCGTTAGTCTGGGCTACCTCTTCCCGTGCTTCTCGTCGGGAAGAGGTAATTTTAACACGCCTTCGTATCGGACATTGCATTTTTAGTCATAAGTATTTGCTGAGTGGTGACCCCGCACCACTCTGTGGGCAGTGTGATGCGCCCTTAACGATGCGTCACATTTTAGAAGAGTGTCAGGTTTTAGCTCCATTGCGCGTTCGTGTTGGTCTGCCCGTTGGCATACCCAACGTTTTGGCAGACGACACGCGTGCTGTAGAATGTGTTTTACGTTTTATTAGTGACAGTGATTTTAATCTGCGCATTTGATGCGTTGAGCCTCCTTTAGCCTTTTTATTTTATTCTGTATGTTTTAAATGGGACTCTACTCCCCAGTGGACATATGGCGCTCATGTCCCTCGCATTCTACAGTTCTTGACACGTTTTTATCTTTTATTGCTCATGCTTTTAGTGTGTTAGTTTTTGCGATTATTGTCATGTTGTTTTTAGCTTTTGGACATAGCGGGTTTTGTGTCCTGTTTTTAATTATGCGGTTATTTTATATTTTTGACTTTATATGTTATAGATTGTAAGGGCGCTGATGACCTTAGTAGTTTAGCGCCCTTAAACCGCATCTCATCATCATCATCATTATCACGTACAGCATTCCAGAGTCCCTACCTGGATATTCACAAAGGCCGACTGGAACTTATATTCCAGCCTCGTGCATTTTGACGACCAGCCGTTCACCGACATTAACCAACTAGTGCAGCACCTTACGTCTACGGTTTTCTCTGCCGCCGAACGCGCAATTCCCCCTTCATCCTTTGAACCTCGGCGAATGCCTGCTCCATGGTGGAACGAGGATTGTCGGGACGCCATTCCTGCCCGTAGAACTGCACTTAGGGTGTTTCGGCGTCACCCTACACTTTATAATTTGGTGACTTTTAAACAATCGCGCGCCAGGGCTCGTCGCATTATTCAGGGTAGCAAGAAGGCGTCGTGGACTCGTTTTTTCGAGTCTCTCAATCGCTTTACGCCTTCGTCCGTTGTTTGGGATAAACTTCGTTGCTTCTCAGGTAAAGTGTCGCATTTTACTGTTTCTGGCCTTAAGGTATGTAATGCCACCATAGTGGATCCGGCTGCCATCGCTAACTCTCTGGGTGCTGCCTTTGGGGCGGTTTCCAGTTCAGACTATTATTCCGCCGGCTTTCGCTCTATCAAAGACCGGCTGGATTCCGCCAGCTTTAATTTTCGGTCTGCTAATACCGAGTGTTATAATAAACTTTTCACAATGAGGGAGCTGGAGCACGCTCTTCATTGCTCTCGGCAGTCCGCTCGTGGGCCGAACGGCATTCATGTCCTGATGTTAAAGAACCTTTCAGCCGACAGTAAACTCTTTCTCTTACAGGTCCATAACCGTATTTGGCAAGACGGCCTTTTTCCTTCCGTTTGGCGCGAAACCACCATTGTCTTTATACTTAAGCCTGGGAAGGATCACCAACTACCTTACAGCTACCGCCCTATCTGCCTCACCAGTTGCATTTGCAAGGTGATAGAGTGCATGATCAACGGGCGGTTGACATGGTGGCTTGAGTCTCAGAAACTTCTAGCGAACACTCAGTGCGGCTTTCGTCGCTATCGCTCTACCGTCGACCATCTGGTGTCCCTGTCGACGTATATTATGAATGGATTTCTGAGAAAGTGTCAATCCGTGGCTGTGTTTTTTGACCTGGAGAAAGCTTATGGAGGGGCGGCATTTTACGTACACTTTACACATGGAATATCCGCGGTCGTCTTCCCACTTTTCTTCGGGAGTTTATGACGGACCGCGTGTTTCGTGTACGTGTGGACTCGGTTTTATCTAGTCGTTTTATTCAAGAGAACGGAGTACCGCAGGGCTCGGTACTTAGTGTCACACTTTTTGCAGTTGCTGTCAACCCCATTGTTGATTTTATTCCACCTGGCATTTCATTGTCCCTATTTGTTGATGATTTTGCCATTTATTGCAGTTCACGGCGGACTTGTCTACTCAAACGCCGTCTCCAGAGCTGTATCGACCGTCTCTACGCCTGGAGTAACGCCAACGGCTTTAATTTCTCCGCCGAGAAATCCGTCTGCATCAACTTCTAGCGCCGGAAATATTTCCCTCCGCCCTCTCTCCATCTTGGGCCGGAGGTGCTTCCGTTTGCAGACGAGGTGAAATTTTTGGGGTTGATATTTGATCGAAAATTGAGCTGGACTTCTCACGTATCCTTTTTAAAAGCAAAGTGTGACCGTTCTCTTAATATTTTACGTGTTTTAAGTGGCACATCCTGGGAAGCTGATCGGTCCGTCCTTCTGCGTCTTTATCGCTCTTTGGTCCGATCCAAACTTGATTACGGGTGTATTGTCTCTTCATCGGCACGTCCATCTGTGTTACGTCGTTTGAATCCCATTCATCATCGTGGTATTAGGGTCGCTACAGAGGCCTTTCCAACTAGCCCCGTGCCCAGTCTTTACGCTGAGGCCGCAGAGCCTCCGCTGTCCTTCAGGCGTGAGATGCTCTTTGTGTTGCTATGCCTGTCGACTCTCCAGCTCCCCTGACCACCCGTCCTTCGCGGCGTTTTACGAGGATTCACTTGACCGGCAATATTTAGTTAGCTCCTCTGCTTTGCTCCCTCCAGGGGTTCGATTTCGTCACCTTCTTCGGCATTTGGACGTTACGCCAGCGCCGGCCCTTTCAAGGGGGGTAACGCGTTTTTCTCCATGGTTGCGCGCTGAGGCCCTCTGTCACCTTGGGTTATCGTCCATGGCGAAGAGTGAGACCCCTTCTTCAGTCTTTAGATCAGCGTTTTTAAAACTTCAGTCGCAATTTGGGGACTTTGATTTTATCTTTACTGATGGATCAAAGACTGATGCTGGAGTAGGATGTGCCTTTTTTGTGGTGGAAATAGTTTTACGTTTCGTTTACCTGGACAATGTTCAATTTTTACCGCCGAACTTTTTAGCGTTTATCAATCTGTTTTATACATTCAGCGGCACGACTTACGGCACTGTTTTATTTGTACGGACTCTCTGAGTGCCCTTCAGAGTATTAATGCGCTGTACCATTACCACCCACTCGTACAGCGCATTCATGACCTGCTCCACTCGCTTGGTGTCTCTGGCACCAGCATCTTCTTCATGTGGATCCCAGGTCATGTGGGCATCTCAGGTAATGAGTCTGCCGACGCCGCTGCCAAATCGGCGATTTGATTACCTAGATTTTTTACCTCTGTTATTCCCTCGTCAGATTCGTGTGTTATTTTACGTCGCCGCATCCTCTCGCGCTGGCGCGATGAGTGGACGACCCTCCGGGGGAACAAGTTGCGGGAGGTTAAGCCTTTCCCGTTGATCTGGGGTACCTCTTCTCGTTCGTGTCGTCGGGAAGAGGTAATTTTAGCTCGTTTACGGATTGGACATTGTGTTTTTAGTCATAGGTATTTGCTCAGTGGTGACCCCGCACCACTCGGTGGGCAGTGTGATGCGCCCTCAACGGTGCGTCACATTTTAACAGGTTTTAGCTGCATTGCGTGCTCGTGTGGGTCTGCCTGTTGGCCTAGCCAACGTTTTGGCAGACGACACGCGTGCTGTAGAATGTGTTTTACGTTTTATTCATAACAGTGATTTTAATCTGCGCATTTAATGCGTTGAGCGTCTTTTAGCTTAGTAATTTTATTCTGTCTGTTTTTATGGGGAATCTAATCCCCAGTGGACAAAAGGCGCTCATGTCCCTCGCATTCTACAATCCTTGACACGTTTGAATCTTTTATTGGTTATGCTTTTAGTGTGTTAGTTTTTGGCATTGTTGTATTATTGTTGTTTTAAATTTTTGGACATCGCGGGTTTGTGTCCCGTTTTTTAATTATGCGGTTCTTTTATATTTTTGACTTTATATTTTATACATTTTAAGGGCGCTGATGACCTTAGCAGTTTAGCGCCCTTAAACCGCATCTCATCATCATCATCATCATCATCATCACCCTTTGCAGACGAGGCGAAATTTTTGGGGTTGATGTTTGATAGGAAGCTGAGCTGGATTTCGCACATTTCGTTTTTAAAAGCAAAGTGTGACCGTTCTCTTAATCTTTTACGTGTTTTAAGTGGCACATCCTGGGGAGCTGATCGGACCGTCCTTCTTCATCTTTATCGCTCTTTGGTCCGATCCAAGCTTGATTACTGGTGCATTGTCTATTCTTCGGCGCGTCCATCTGTGTTACGTCGATTGAATGCCATTCACAATCGTGGCATAAGAGTCGCTACGGGGGCCTTTCTAACCAGCCCTGTACCCAGTCTATATGCTGAAGCTGCAGATCCTCCGCTTTTGTGCAGCTATGCCTGTCGACTCTCCAGCTTGCCTGACCACCCGTCTTTCGAGGTATTTTACGAAGATTCGCTTGATCGGCAATATTTCGTTAGCTCCTCTGCCTTGCTCCATCCAGGGGTTCGATTTCGACAACTCCTTCGGCATTTGGACGTTACGCCAGCGCCGGCCCTTCCCAGGGGGGAAACGCTTTTTCCTCCATGGTTGCGCGGTGAGGCCCACTGTCACCTTGGGCTAACGTTGATGCCAAACACTGAGACCCCTTCTTCAGTCTTTAGATCGGCTTTTTTAGAAGTACGGGCGCAATTCGGGGATTTTCATTTTATCTTTACCGATGTATCTAAGACTGATGCTGGAGTTGGATGTGCCTTTGTTTTTGGTCAATGTAGTTTTACGTTTCGTTTACCTGGACAATGTTCAATTTTTACCGCCGAACTTTTTAGCATTTATCAATCTGTTTTATACATTCAGCGGCACGACTTACGGCACTGTGTTATTTGTACGAACTCTCTGTGTGCCCTTCAGAGTATTAACGCGCTGTACAGTTACCACCCGCTCGCACAGCGCATTCCTGACCTGCTCCACTCACTAGGTGTCTCTGGCATCAGCGTCTCCTTCATGTGGAATCCAGGTCATGTGGGCATCTCAGGTAATGAGTCTGCCGATGCCGCTGCGAGTTCGGCGATTTTATTACCCAGATATTTTACCTCTGTTGTTCCCTCCACAGATTTGTATGTTGTTTTGCGTAGCGGCATCCTCCTGCTTTGGAGGGATGAGTGGACGGCCCTCCGAGGGAACAAGTTACGGGAGGTTAAGCCTCTCCCGTTAATCTGGGGTACCTCTTCTCGTTCTTGTCTTCGGGAAGAGGTAATTTTAGCTCGCTTACGAACCGGACATTGTCTCTGTAGCCATAGATACTTGCTCAGTGGTGACCCCGCACCACTCTGTGAGCAGTGTGATGCACCCTTAACGGTGCGTCATATTTTAGCAGAGTGTCAAGTTTTAGCTCCGTTGCGCGTTCGTGTTGGTCTGCCTGTTGGCCTAGCCAACGTTTTGGCAGACGACGCGCGTACTGTAGAGTGTCTTTTACGTTTTATCAATGATATTGTATTTACGAGACGCATTTGATGCGCTGAGCGTCCTTTTGACTGTGTAATTTTATCTTGTCTTTTTAATGGGGCATCTCCTCCCCAGTGGACATCTGGCGCTCGTGTCCCTGACATTCTACAGTTCTTGACACGTTGTTTTACTCTTTAATTGACCATGGTTTTAGTGTGTTCGTTTTTGGTATCTGGTGTTTTGTTTTTTACCTTTTGGACATCGTGGGTTTGTGTCCCGTTTTTATTTATGCGGTTTTTATCGGAGTTTTATTTTTGGACAGTACATTTTATACTTTGTAAGGGCGCTGATGACCTTAGCTGTTTAGCGCCCTTAAACCGCATCTCATCATCATCATTCAAAGTATTCGCGCACTGTACAATTACCACCCCCTCGTACAGCGCATACATGACCTGGTCCACTCGCTTGGTGCCTCTGGCTTCAGCGTCTCCTTCATGTGGATTTCAGGTCATGTGGGCATCTCAGGGAACGAGTCGGCCGACGCCGCTGCGAAATCGGCGATTTTATTATCCAGATTTTTTACCTCTGTTGTTCCCTCGTCAGATTCGTGTGTTATTTTACGTCGACGCATCCTCTCGCTTTGGCACGATGAGTGGACGGCCCTCCGGGGGAACAAATTGCGGGAGATTAAACCTGTCCCGTTAGTCTGGGGTACCTCTTCTCGTTCTACACGTCGGGAAGAGGTACTTTTAGCCCGTTTACAAATTGGACATTGCCTTTTTAGTCATAGATACTTGCTCAGTGGTGACCCCGCTCCACTGTGTCAGCAGTGTGATTCGCCCTTAACGGTGCGCCACATTTCAACTGAGTGTCAAGTTTTAGCTCCACTGCGCGTTCGCGTGGGTCTGCCTGTTGGCTTAGCCAACGTTTTGGCAGACGACGCTCATGCTGTAGAATGTCTTTTACGTTTTATAAGTGACATTGGTTTTAATCGTCGCATTTGATGCGCTGAGCGTCTCTCAGCTTTGAGATTTTATATTGTCAGTTTTAATGGGGTTCTTCTCCCCGACCGACATAAGGCGCCCATGTCCCTTACATTCTACAGTTCTTGACATGTTGTTTTATACTTTTAGTGACCATGATTTTAGTGTGTAGATTTTAGTTCTTGGTCTGTTGTGTTTTTTTAGTGTTTTTGACCAAGCGGGCTTGTGTGTGGGTTTTTAGTTTTTTGACTTTTCGATTTTATATTTTATACATTGTAAGGGCGCTAATAACCCTAGTAGTCGAGCGCCCTTAAGCCCTATCACAACACAACAATTCCATTTTAAACCGTGAAGAGTTGCACTAATTTTGTTATTAGTGTAATTAATTTTATCGCTTAACAGCCGATAATTATGAGGTAATTTAAAGATCCAAGTCTGCACTTCACGATCTAAACTACATATAGAAAGTTCTTTAACGACATAATCGAGTTCATCATTTACAAAAAAGTTAAAGTATACAAATCCTGTTCCGGTACACATATTGTGTTTATTCTTTGCAGGCAAAACGTAAACTGAAGCATAAATAAATAGCACACTTACATTTTTATATTAGCGATGTGCAGGTTTGTAGCGGAACTGTTGTGTTTTTACATTTGCTGCTACAGCATACATTTTTATAAGTTTTTAAAATAAGACTGTCGTTATAAGGGTAATCAGTTATTCTAAATTTAGAGTAAAGATTTTGAACAGGTAATTTACAACACCGATGTACTGCGTAAGCAATTACGTAATGTCCACATGTAGAGCTAAAGGAGCTTTGTAATCTTCGATTACTGCAATTCCAATTATTACCGCAATTATGATTTAGAAACTGTTTAAAATAGTGAGAAAGCGGAGGCATTCCGAAGCTATTGAAATATTCACCTCTTCCACATTTGGAAATAAAAATACAAACCCAATGTTTGCCAGGTTTACTGATAGGATCCGTATTCGCTACCAACACAATCGGAAAACGTTTGAGAACACGTTTAGGTAATTGATCACATGCAAAAACACCTAAAAAGTACGGACTAGTACGAGTATTATTTGAAAAATATTTACGTATTTGTTCGGTATTCATGTCGCATAAATTGATCTGTTTACGTCAAATTCTAGTATGCGTTGATATTCCGATAAAACAATCATGCAAGCTGCTTCTGTTAAAGCTGTTGCAAAACTTACGTTTATGGAAACGTTACCATGGTGTAAACAAGAAACGTGAGTTTCGTTAGCGCTCTTATCCGGTGTTAAATCAAATATGAGAAATGTATAGCCCTTTGAATAATCCTTTCTGGATATAGTATGCCCTTTATCTTCAGGATTTAAATCTAAAGCTTTTGCGACGGTATTAAAGCATTTAATGTATTGGTTGTTTGCAAAATTGGGAGTTAGAGGATGTGCAGGAAACGGTTGCTCATTTACAAAAAGTTGAAAAAAATTAAAATTCAAATGTAAAAAATTTTATGGATTTTTTAAAAAATTGCCGCTATATGCAGTATCTGATACGAACCCTACTGTAATTCTACGAGGTGCTTTACCTACTAATATATCGTGAAACGTTTTACTTATTGTTCCTTTAGGGATGTTAAAAGGTTGAACATCTACCTCGTCTAATATTATTTTACCGTTAATCGTAGACAGTAAATTTTGATGAGCTAAAAGCATGGAAGCAGAAGGAAAGATACATGTTACGTTAAGTGTAGCATTTGTAATTATAGTTTTTCCTTTAAGGTCTCCAACGGCTATAAGGTGAAATTCGGGAGTAGACGGAGTTAATTTTATAGTCATATCTATATTGTTGGGAGTGTATTTATCTTGAGAAAATAACGAGCACGACAATCGTCCCATTAATTAAAATTCTTTACTATCCTTGGTGTGTTCAATACGCCATTTTATGCCTTCATTATTATCCCAGGTGTCAAAGGAATCTGCTGTATCTTTTTTCCAAAGAGATGCTTCATACCACGAATTTTGAGAATCAGGTGAATAGTTTAATAATTGTTCTATATACATTTTATGCGGATATCCAGCCTGTGGTGGAGTAACAGTGACATTAAGACCACTTCTATTTGTTGAAAAAGTGAATTCAAAGGGTTGTTAACTAGGGTGATTTTGTCTGTATCTTTTAAATCCTTACCGAAATGACTGATAATTATACAGCGTAAATACAGTTCTTTTTGAGAAGCCTCGATATATGCATCAGCGTTTCCTTTATAGTGAGAAACAATTGGTGAATTGTAAGAAATTACATTTTGAGGCTCTAACTCGATTACCGTATAACGATTTACACTAGTTTGTACGGGAGGTTCTTCAAAAAAATTGAATGCCGAATTTAGATAAATTTTAGACATTATGAAAATATATCACGTGTAGTTGGTTTTCTTTTAGTTGAAGTAGTTTTGCGCTTTTTCTTCTTCTTATACTATGCTATTTTAGGTTTTTTACATGCTTTGTTACGTCTTACACCTTTTCTCTTCAACTAAGTAAGTTTACGTTTTTTACGAGCTTTTATTCCTGACCCGAGCATCGAATCTAAAGCTTGGTCGGCTTTTCTCTTTAAATTTGAACCGCCATCCTTTAATCTAACATTAAGTGAAGACTTGAAAGGTTTTTGCGCAATTACGTCGGATAAAACATTTCCACCTACATTTAATGGTTCTTTACCAACAGATTTTGCAGCGCTTTTAAAGTATGGCGACATGTATCTAATCAAACTACCTAAAGCACCGAAAAGTCCGCGCCTCCTTTGAAAACGTCTACCTTTATACAATATAAAACTATCACCATCACCGGTTTGGTTCAGAAAGTGTTTAATGAATTCGCGATGATCCATATGGTCTAAACCAAAGTACTACTGCCGAAGAAAATCCGTCCATAAATGGTAATAATTCACCTGTACCTGTCCTTAAATCTATTTGCACAATTTGAAAATCGTGTTGAAGAACTGGTACCCAGTTTAAAGGCACAAACGATTTTCCATTGCTGGATGCTTGTGATCAATGTCTATTTCAACTATTGTACTGTCGATAATTTGAGTAAACGTATCGCTCACCATTTGAGGTTCTATAATATTACAGTATATGAACATTTCGTAAGGAAATGATATATACGGATTCATTCGAAATAAAGCGCGTTTATCTTTAGTAACATCGGTTTGAGGTGCGTATCCTAACTGTCAGCTAAATCTGGAGATAGATATAATTCGCGTATCACATTATCGCAAGCCATAGTAGTAGCTCTTTTACCTTTTGATTTACCTGTTTCGTCTTTAACTTCAATGTCATGTTCTATGTGTGCTGCATCGTTTAATTTAGGATCTACATTATACGGTTCAATAGATTCGTTTACGGTGTGCGAAGTATTAACATCTGATTCTGACAGTTTTTTGTCATCGTCACGCTTTTTGCTTTCTTTTTTCTTTTCTATCGCCTGTGTATTAATATGAACAAAACCGGTATCTTTATTGTATAAGAAAAATTTGCTGATATGAGTTTCTGTTTTAATTTTATCGTTAAGTACCGATAGAAGCATAACATTATCGGTTATAGTGGTTTCGTTTAATTCGTATCTAAAGTCTATTTCTTGCGGAAGACCCTCCTCAGGTTTATGCAGCATTCGACCCTTAATAAAATTATCACCTTTTGCGATGTTTAAAAACGAACCCGGATATCTAATTTTTGCAAGTGCCACTTCCCATTTACCTTGAAGAACTACGCGTTGTGGTAACATGTTTCAAAATCGAGAGGTAGTATTGTTATCAAATATAGTTGAAGAAGCATTACTTGTTAAAGTAATAGAAAATGGTTCGGTGCGTATCATGGTGGTGCCGTTATTGTAGAATATTTAACCCAGGAATTAAATTTATCAGGATAACCTTTCCACTTCACAAGTACTTCTTTACTACCGCCTTTACCTCGTGTACCTAAGATTTTATCGATCTTTTATACGTCTGGAAGGCGAACTTTTTGTAATTCTTGAGCATAAAAAATTCCGTTTATTTCTTCTCCAGATAAATCGTGTAATTTATAAACTACGGGTGTACTTTTAATAACTGACGTATTATAAATATTTCTTCTGTCTAATTGCGTTCATAACCCTTATCAAAGATTAATTTTGATTTTGAAATTCGAACATGATCTCCAACTTTAAATCGTGTAGGAGTAAACAGAGTTGATCTTGTAAGTCTATTTTTGTATAAGTTATTGTATACTGTTAATATATTTGAAGAATTTACATGAATAGGAGCCATCTTAATCTATCTATGATAAGAACTATTATATGCTTGTAATAAACTAGATAGTACGTCTATGTATCTATATGTGTGTTTATGAGTAAAGTATCGCCACATTTTAGTTTTTAAAGTTCTATTAAACCGTTCTACTACACTAGCTTTTACATTATTATTAGTCGTGTAATGCATTATATCGTTCGATTTTAAAAAAGATTGAAAATTTTTAATTGTAAATTCCGTCCCTTTATCGGTCTGAAGCATTTTAGGAATACGTTCATATCGATCAAATATAGATGCAAACGCTTTAGTAATTTCTTTGCCGGTTTTAGTTTTTAAAGGTAATGCCCATGCATATTTAGAAAACACATCTATAACCGTTAATATATATATATATATATACGGTTTATTATATTTATAAACATTATCTAAAACATTTAAATCGCTTTCCCAAAGATCGTCAATATTAGTCACGTGATATAATTTTGTTGGATAACTTTTTCTCACCGGTTTGTGTAGGGTGTAACTTTCCTGTCCTTGTAGAAAATACTAAATTTTATTTTTAGAAATACCTGTAGCTTCATGTAGTTTTTGCACAGTTCCAAGTCCTGCATAATGATCAAATTTGGAATAGTATTTGTTAAGAATAGCAACTTCTTTTCGTGTTAAACTGCTTTTCGCCATTTATGTGAACGTAAAGTGTAACTAGGTGCTTGTTTACGAACGCGAGAAGGATAAGGTGTAAATCTGGCGTTTTTGTCAGAATCCTCACCGTCCGAAGTATCCCTATCTTTTCTTTTCTTTTCTTTACTGCTTTACTGTTTCCTTTTATCGATTTTAACGGTGTATGTTTAATTACTTTTTTATGCTCAGGTTTTTGCAATTCTATCACCTGTTCTTCCTGTTTCATAGCATGAACATAAGGTTTGCGTAATTTAGACATTATATCATGATAACTACTTAATTTATGTCTTAGCAAACTCCATTTGTCGTCAGCTGATATGGTTAAATGTTTTATTTTATTAATATCTTCTATCAAATTAGATAATGTTTTGTCTATAACATGAATTTTCTTTTCGCTTTCTGGTTGCGAATGTAACAACATAATTTGTTACGCGTATTTCATGATGACGGAATTAATTTCGACACCAGAGCGCTACCTAACGCACTTAAAACAGGTATAATAAACACGGGTAGAAACCCACCTTTCTGCAATATTATTTTCTTCTTTTTCTTTAACGATGTCTTTCTGTTAACTAAGGTTCTCCAGCTAGTTTTATACCTTTTTAAACGATTTATACTAATATTCGATATAGGTATAGTTCCCTTACTAACGTTTAATACACATTCAGTAATTGCTTTAAGTAAGTTGGAATTAGCATCTTTTAATAATTTTGCACGCGATTTAGAGTTTGCTTTACTTAACACAAACAGTGCTCCACATTGTTTAGCTATAGTAGGTGAAGATAATTTACAGACCTTTTTCCCCCCAGGGGCTCACCTTTTGTGAGTACGGGTTAGGCGCACCCGGGGTACCCGAGCTAGTCATAGCCATTTTCACCCTTTCATCCCCGTCCGGTCGAGGTGGGTTCATTCTCATGACCGGGGGACTCAAGGTAGGCTCTCGTGCGTTCCCTGTACTTCATTCCATGTCGCCCCTCTCCATCGCTTCTTTCTTCTCTTCTATTTATGCACATTTCGCCCCACGACCTTTCATTTACACGCCTCTTTTACTTCTTCGCCGGCCTACCTTGAGTGCGAAACGCCCACATACTTTTAGTTTCTTTTATCTTTTTATTTTAATGCTCCGTGGACACAGCCTGACGGATACCCGCGCACTGGGTGCGCAGCTGGGTGAGTGGGTAATGGCGTCATCCCCACCACCCGGGGTCGTCATGTAGGGTATGTGTTCGTATCCGCTGTTCAACTGCAGTCCCGCAGGAGGGCCATTGCATGAGCTGCTGACTTCCGACGGCCATTGGGTCCCTCTGTCTATGTTCTGGTAGTTGTGACCCTGGGGTGAGCTAGGTATAGATAGGCCACTCACCCAAGCCGGGGTAACGCCCGGGAAGTCAGAGCCCGAGGTCGGAGACGGTTGCAATGGTGGAGGATTTATTTCCCTATAGAGTACCATTTCTCCATTAATTCAAACAAGCGCCGAAAAGTTATTGTAACAGAAGTAGCACCGCCGACATCTAGTTGTTACTTTGTCATTTCAAGAACAGAAGAAGGACGAAACTTTGAGAAGGTGAACCCTTTTATAATTCAGAAGGGCATAGATGCTATTGCTGGTGCGGTTCAATCCTGCACTCGGCTACGGAATGGCTCGTTATTAGCACAATCGAAGTCCGATCAGCAAACTAAGACCTTGTTGCGCGCTACGCTTCTCCACGGATATCGCATCCGTGTTGAGAAGCACCGCACATTGAATTCCTGTCGAGGTGTCGTTACCACGCATAGCCTCGATGGTATATCGGACGAGGACCTAGTGGAATATCTCTCCGATCAAAAGGTGACCGAAGTGCATCGAGTGCAGGCCAAACGCGACAGCGTATTGGTACCCACTCGTACCCTGTTTCTAACATTTGATGGCGTCGATCTGCCCAAGAGCATTTCCGCACGATACGAACGGATTTCTGTGAGGCCTTATATTCCTAAACCTCTGCGTTGTTTTAAATGCCAACGTTTGGGCATACGCATGTCTCATGTAAGAGTGCCGTTAACATCTGTGCAACATGTAGCCAGCCCTCACACGAAGGTGCCTGTTCAACAACCCCCGTCTGCGTCAATTGCAAAGGGTAACATTCTGCTTCATTTGGCGACTGTCCGCGGTATTTGGACGAGAAGAGGATCCAGGAGATCCGGGTAAAGCAGAAACTCCCCTTCGCCGAAGCCCCGAGGCGTTACCATGCGCGCCAACCTTCGCTCCTGCGATCGGGAACATTCAGATCTGTTGTTGCCTCGCCAGTACCCCGGAAGGAGGTACTGGCGAGGCAACTTGCACCATGACTGCCTTGACCGCCACTACCATCCGGCCGTCCATTTCAGCTACTGTTACCAAGCCCTCTAAACCTGGTCCAAAGTCTATGAAATCACAAGCCAGAGAGAAAAAACCCAAGCAGAAATTTCGAAGAGAAGACTTTCTAAAAGACCATCCGCGTGTTCACATTAAGCAGAGTTCATCTTCTCCTCCTCGGAGGTCGCAGTCCCAGGAAGCTCCTGGGACAAGCCGCGCTCAGCGGCACCCCTCACCCTTCGCCACCCAGAACCGATTCTCGGCGCTTGAATCGGTTTCTGGCTCTGAGCGCGTGGGCCCTCCCTTCGAGGAGGCTATGGAGTCTGACCAACTCCATACCAAAAGCCCGAGCCCAAAGGTTAAACAAAAGGTAATTTTAAGCCGCCCTTCTAAGTAGACAGTTTATCCCTTTTTTCTTATTGGCTATCCTTACCTGGAATGTACGTGGTGTACGATCGCATAGGGCGGAACTGCAACTTTTATTGCGTTCCCATTCGCTTATGGTCGTGTGTTTGCATGAGACTAAGCTTCGCCCTCACGATCCTTTTGATCTCCGAGGATATACTCCGGTTCGCTACGACCTTGAACCGGAGGAGGGTTCTCCTGCTCATGGAGGTGTCATGTTCTTAGTGCATAACGACGTTCATTTTAAACCTGTCACACTTAATCCCACTTGCAAGCTGTTGCCGTTGGCCTTAACTTACCCGGCTTTTTGTTTTCTGTTTGCTCTGTGTATTCACCTCCATCGTCTCTTCTCGCGCCATTCTAGCTCTCCTGTCCGCTCTCCCAACACAATTTCTGCTGTTGGGAGATTTTAATGCCCTTCACCCACTGTGGGGTTCGCCAAGGGCTTGTGCGAGGGGTACTCTTCTTTCCGACATTTTTTACCAGTTCAATCTTTCCATCCTCAATACAGGTGCACCTACTTTTATTTCTGATTCTTCTGGTACATTCTCTCACCTGGACCTTGCCATTTGCTCACTCCAGCTTGCTCGTAGTCTTCAGTGGAACGTCGTCGCTGACACCTACTCCAGCGACCATTACCCCTGCATCGTTTCTCTTCTGTCCCAACACGTACAGCATTCCAGACTACCTACCTGGATATTCTCAAAAGCCGACTGGAGCTTGCATTCCAGCCTCGTGCATTTTTACGATCAGCCCTTCACCGACATTAACCAAGTAGTGCAGCACCTTTCGCCTACGATTTTCTCTGCCGCCGAGCGCGCAATTCCCCGTTCATCCTCTCATCCTCGGCGGCCACCTGTTCCGTGGTGGAACGAGGATTGTCGGGACGCCGTTCGTGCCCGTAGGACTGCACTTAGGGTGTTTCGGCGACACCCTACACTTGATAATTTGGTGACTTTTAAACAATCGCGCGCCAGGGCTCGTCGCATTATTCAGGATAGCAAGCAGGCGTCGTGGACTCGTTTTGTCGAGTCTTTTAATCGCTTTACGCCTTCATCTGTTGTTTGGGATAAACTTCGTCGCTTCACAGGTAAAGTTTCGCATTGTACTGTTTCTGGCCTTCAGGTTTCCAATGCCACTATAGTGGATCCGGCTGCCATCGCTAACACTCTATGTGCTGCCTTTGAGGCGGTATCCAGTTCAGACCATTATTCCGCCGGCTTTCGCTCTATCAAAGACCGGCTGGATTCCGACACCTTTAATTTTGGTCTGCTAATATTGAGTGTTATAATGGACTTTTCACAATGAGGGAGCTGGAGCACGCTTTACATTGCTCTAGGCACTCCGCTCCTGGGCCGGCCGGCATTCATGTCCTGATGTTAAAGAACCTTTCAGCCGACAGTAAACTCTTTCTCTTACAGGTCTATAACCGTGTTTGGCAAGACGGCATTTTTCCTTCCGTTTGGCGCGAAACCACCATTGTCCCTATTCTTAAGCCTGGGAAGGATCGCCAACTAACTTCCAGCTACCGCCCTATCTCCCTCACCAGTTGCATCTGCAAGGTGATGGAGCGCATGATCAACGGGCGGTTGACATGGTGGCTTGAGTCTCAGAAACTTCTAGCGAACGCTCAGTGCGGATATCGTCGCTATCGCTCTACCGTCGACCATCTGGTGTCCCTGTCCACGCATGTTATGAATGGATTTCTGAGAAAGTGTCAAACCGTGGCTGTTTTGTTTGACCTGGAGAAAGCTTATGACACTTGTTGGAGGGGCGGCATTTTACGTACACTTCACGCATGGAATATCAGCGGTCGTCTTCCCATATTTCTTCGGGAGTTCATGACGGACCGCGTTATTCGTGTACGTGTGGGCTCGGTTTTATCTCGTCATTTTATTCAAGAGAACGGAGTACCGCAGGGCTCTGTACTCAGTGTCACACTTTTTGCGATTGCTATCAACCCCATTGTTTATGTCTTCCACCTGGCATGTCATCGTCCCTTTTTGTTGACGATTTTGCCATTTATTGCAGTTCACGGCAGACCTGTCTACTCGGACGCCGTCTCCAGAGCTGTATCGACCGTCTCTACGCCTGGAGTAACGCCAACGGCTTTAATTTCTCCGCCGAGAAATCCGTCTGCATCAACTCCTGGCGCCGGAAGTATTTCCCTTCGCCCTCTCTCCATCTAGGGCCAAGGATACTTCCGTTTGCAGACGAGGCGAAAATTTTGAGGTTGATCTTTTATAGAAGGTTGTGTTGGACTTCGCACATTTCCTTTTTAAAAGCAAAGTGTGAGCGTTCTCTTAATCTTTTACGTGTTTTAAGTGGCACATCCTGGGGAGCTGATCGGACCGTCCTACATCTTTATTGCTCTTTGGTCCGATCCAAGCTTGATTACGGGTGCATTGTTTATTCGTCGGCACGTCCATCTGTGTTACGTCGAATAAATGCCATTCACCATCGTGGCATAAGAGTCGCTACGGGGGCCCTTCCAACCAGCCTTGTTCCCAGTTGTATGCTGAAGCTGCAGAGCCTCCGCTGTCCTTCAGGCGTGAGATGCTCTTGTGCAGCTATGCCTGTCGACTCTCCAGCTTGCCTGACCTTCCGTCCTTCGCGATATTTTACGAAGATTCGCTTGATCGGCTATATCTAGTTAGCTCCTCTGCATTGCTCCCTCCAGGGGTTCGATTTCGTCAACTTCTTCGGCATTTGGACGTTACGCCAGCGCCGGCCCTTCCACTGGGGGAAACGCGTTTTCCTCATTGTTCGCCCGCTGAGGCGCACTGTCACCTTCGGTTAACGTCGATGCCGAGAAATGAGACCCCTGCTTCCGTCCTTAGATCCGCTTTTTTAGAACTACAGGCGCAGTTCGGGGACTGCCATTTTATATGTACCGATGGGTCTAAGTCTGATGACGGAGTAGGATGTGATGCACACAGTTTTACTTTTCGTTTACCGGGACAATGTTCCATTTATACAGCCGAACTTTTTAGTATTTATCAATGTGTTTTATACATTCAGCGGCACGTCTTACGGCGCTGTGTTGTTTGTACAGACTCTCTGAGTGTCCTTCAGAGTATTCACGCGCTGTATAGTTACCACCCGCTCGTACAGCGCATTCATGACCTGCTCCACTCGCTTGGTGCATTTGGCATCAGCGTGTCCTTCGTGTGGATTCCAGGTCATGTGGGCTTCTCAGGAAACGAGTCTGTCGACGCCGCTGCCAAATCGGCCATTTTATCACCCAGATGTTTTACCTGTGTTGTTCCTTCCTCAGATTTTGAAGTTATTTTACGTTACCAAATCCTCTCGCGCTGGCGCGATGAGTGGGCGACTCATAGGGGGAACAAGTTGCGGGAGGTTAAGCCTCTTCCGTTAGTCTGGGGTACCTCTTCTCGTTCTTCTCGTCGGGAAGAGGTACTTTTAGCTTGTTTACGAATCGGACATTGTCTTTTTAGTCATAGATACCTGCTCACTGTGTGAGTAGTGTGTTGCGCCCTTAACGGTGCGTCACATTTTAACAGAGTGTCAAGTTTTAACGCCGTTGCGCGTTTGTGTTTGTGTGCCTGTTGGCCTAGCCAACGTTTGGCAGACGCCGCGCGTGCTTTAGAATGTGCTTTACGTTTTATTCGTGACAGTGATTTTAATCTGCGCATTTTATGCGTTGAGCGTCCTTTGGCTTTGTAATTTTATTCTGTCTGTTTTAATGGGGACTCTTCTCCCCAGTGGACATATGGCGCTCATGTCCGTCGCATTCCACAGTTCTTGACACGTTTTACTCTTATTGCCTATGCTTTTAGTGTGTTGGTTTTTTTCGGATTGGTGTATTGATTGTTTTTAGCTTTTTGGACATCGTGGGTTTGTGTCCCGTTTATTAATTATGCGTTTTTTTACCTGTCTTTTATTTTTTTGACTTTATATTTTATACATTGTAAGGGCGCTGATGACCTTAGCGGTTTAGCGCCCTTAAACCGCATCTCATCATCATCAACACCCAAGCCGGAGTAACGCCCGGGAAGTCAGAGCCCGAGGTCGGAGACGGTTGCAATGGTGGAGGATTTTTTCGCTATGGAACACCGTTTCTCCATTATTAACAAGCGCCGAAAAGTTTTTGCAACAGAAGTAGCACCACCAACAGCTGGTTGTTACTTGGTGATTACCCGTACTGAGGAAGGACAATCATTCGAGAAGGTGAACCCTTTTATAATCCAGAAGGGCATTGATACAATTGCTGGTCCTGTTCATTCCTGCACTCGCTTACGAAACGGTTCATTGTTGGTTCAGAGTAAGTCCGACGAACAAAGTAAGACCTTGCTGCGCGCCACGCTTCTCCACGGTTATCATATCCGTGTTGAGAAGCACCGCACCTTGAATTCCTGTCGAGGCGTTGTCACCACTCACAGCCTCGACGGAATTTCAGAGGATGAGCTGGTCGACAATCTTTCCGACCAAAAGGTTAGAGCGGTTCATCGAGTGCAGGCTAAACGCGACGGTGTGTTGGTACCTACTCGTACCCTGTTTCTCACGCTCGACGGCGTCGATCTGCCCACAAGTATTTCAGCAGGGTACGAACGTGTTGCTGTAAGGTCCTATATTCCTAGACCTCTGCGTTGTTTTAAATGCCAGCGTTTTGGGCATACGCAAGTCTCATGTAAGACTGCCATTACCATCTGTGCAACATGTATGCAGCCCTCACACGAAGTTACCTGTTCAACAGCCCCGTCTGCGTTAATTGCAAACGGTCTCATTCTGCTTCATTTGCCGACTGTCCGCGGTTAAGCCTCTTGCGTTAGTCTGGGGTACCTCTTCTCGTTCTTCTCGTCGGGAAGAGGTACTTTTAGCCCGTCTACGAATCGGACATTGTCTTTTTAGTCATAGATACCTGCTTGTTGGTGACCCCGCACCACTATGCGAGGAGTGTGATGCGCCCTTAACGGTGCGTCACATTTTAACGGAGTGTCAAGTTTTAACTCCATTGCGCGGTCGTGTGGGTCTGCCTGTTTGCATAGCCAACGTTTTGGCAGACGATGCACATGCTGTAGAATGTCTTTTACGTTTTACCAATGCCAGTGATATTTATCAGCGCATTTGATGCGCTGAATGCCTTTTTACATTGTGATATTACATTGCCTTTTTAATGGGGGCTCTACTCCCCAGTGGACATATGGCGCTCATGTCCCATACGTTCTACAGTTTTTGACCCGTGGTCTTACTCTTTTATTGTTTTGTCTAACATGTTTTAGTGTGGTGGTTTTAGCATTTATGTGCGTGTTTTTTTTTAGTGTTTTTGACTTATCGGATTTTCCGTATTTTAGTTCTTCAATTTTTATATTTTACACCTTGTAAGGGCGCTGATGACCTATGATGTTTAGCGCCCTTAACCCCATATCATCATCATCATCATCATCATCACTGGGCCGGACGAATTCATGTCCTGATGTTACAGAACCTTTCAGCCGACAGTAAACTCTTTCTCTTATAGGTCTATAACCTTTTTGGCAAGGCGGTTGTTTTCCTTCCGTTTGGCGCGAAGCCACCATTGTCTCTATACTTAAGCCTGGGAAGGATCGTCAACTACTTTCCAGCTACCGCCCTATCTCCCTCACCAGTTGCATTTGCAAGGTGATGGAGCGGATGATCAACGTGCGGTTGACATGGTGGCTTGAGTCTCAGAAACTGCTAGCGAACGCTCAGTACGGATTTCGTCGATATCGCTTTACCGTCGACCATCTGGTGTCCCTGTCGAGGCATATTACGAGTGGATTTCTGAGAAAGTGTCAAACCTTGGCTGTATTTTTTGACCTGGAGAAAGCTTATGACACTTGTTGGAGGGGCGGCATTTTACGTACACTTCACGCATGGATATATACGGTCGCCTTCCCATATTTCTTCGGGAGTATATGAAGGACCGCATCTTTCGTGTACGTGTGGGCTCGGTTTTATCTAGTCGTTTTATTCAAGAGAACGGAGTACCAGAGGGCTCTGTACTCTGTCACACGTTTTGCAATTGCTATCAACGCCGTTGTTGATTGTATTCCACCTGGCATTTCATCGTCCCTTTTTGTTCACGATTTTGCTATTTATTGCAGTTCACGACGGACCTGTCTACTCGAACGCCGTCTCCAGAGCTGTATCGACTGTCTCTACGCCTGGAGTAACGCCAACGGCTTTAATTTCTCCGCCGAGAAATCCGTCTGTATTAATTTCTGGCGCCGGAAGGCTTTCTTTCCGCCCTCTCTCCATCTTGGGCCGGAGATCCTTCCGTTTGCAGACGAGGTGAAATTTTTGTGGTTGATCTTTGATCGATAGCTGAGCTGGACTTCTCACGTTTCCTTTTTAAAATCAAAGTGTGACCGTTCTCTTAAACTTTTACGTGATTTAAGTGGCACATCCTGGGGAGCTGATTCGACCGTCCTTCTGCATCTTTATCGCTCCTTGGCCCGATCCAGGCTTGATTACGGGTGAATTGTCTATTCATCGGCAGGTCTATCTATGTTACGTCGCTTGAATACTATTCATCATCGTGGTGTAAGAGTCGCTACACGGGCCTTTCAACTAGCCCTGTACCCAGTCTGTACGCAGAAGCTGCAGAGCCTCCGCTGTCCTTCCGGCGTAAGACGCTTTTGTGCAGCTATGCTTGTCGACTCTCATATTTGCCTAACCGCCCGTCCTTCGAGTTATTTTACGAGGATTCGCTTGGTCGACAATATTTCGTTAGCTCCTCTGCATTACTACCTCCAGGGGTTCGATTTCGACAACTCCTTCGGCATTTGGACGTTGCGCCAGCGCCGGCACTTCCCAGGGGGAAACGCTTTTTCCTCCATGGTTGCGCGCTGAGGCCCACTGTCACCTTGGGTTATCGTCGCTGCCGAAGAATGAGACCCCTCTTCAGTCTTTAGATCAGCATTTTTACAACTGCAGGCGCAATTTGGGGACTTGCCTTTTATATTTACTGATGGATCTAAGACTGATGATGGAGTAGGGTGTGCCTTTGTTTCTGAATCATCATAGTTTAAATTTTCGTTTACCGGGTCGCTGTTCGATTTTTACCGCCGAACTTTTTAGTATTTATAAATCTGTTTTATACGTTCAGCGGCGTGACTTGCGGCAGTGTGTTGTTTGTACAGAATCTCTATGTGCCCTTCAGAGTATTAACGCGCTGTACAGTTACCACCCTCTCGTACAGCGCATACATGACCTGCTCCACTCGCTGGGTGCGTCTAGCATCAGCGTCTCCTTCCTGTGGATTCCAGGTCATGTGGGCATCTCAGGGAACGAGTCTGCTGACGCCGCTGCCATATCGGCGATTTTATTACCCAGATTTTTTACTGCTGTTGTTCCCTCGTCAGATATGTTTGTTATTTTACGTAGCCGCATCCTCTCGCTTAGGAAGGATGAGTGGACGGCCCTTCGGGGGAACAAGTTACGGGAGGTTAAGCCTCTCCCGTTAGTTTGGGGCACCGCTTCTCGTTAGTGTGGTTGGAAGAGGTATGTTTAACTCGCTTACGAATCGGACGTTGTCTTTTAAGCCTTAGATACCTGCTCAGTGGTGACCCCGCACCACTCTGTGAGCAGTGTGATGCGCCCTTAACGTTGCGTCACATTTTAGCAGAGTGTCAAGTTTTAGCTCCGTTGCGCGTTCGTGTTGGTCTGCCTGTTTGCCTAGCCAACGTTTTGGCAGACGACGCGCATGCTGTAGAATGTCTTTTACGTTTTATCACTGACATTGGTTTTAGCCGTCGCATTTGATGCGCTGAGCGCCTTTTAGCCGTTTGATTTTACATTATCTTTTAATGGGGACACTCCTCCCCAGTGGACATCTGGCCTTGTGTCCCTCGGATCCTACAGTTCCTGACACGTTGTTTTATTCTCTTGTTGACCATGATTTTAGTGTGTAGATGTTAGTATTTGGTCTGTTGTGTAGAAGTAATCCATTACCACCAACAGATACTTGTTTCTCCTACTGGACACGGAACGGACCAGCTACGTCGATGGCGATGCATTCGAAGGGTGCTCCCACATTATACTGCTGCATGCGACCCCGGCTCCTTGTCTGTTGGCTGCGACTTGCCACACGCACATGGCATTGCTGGCACCACCTCTCAGTGTCCGCCCGTAGCCTCAACAACCAGTAGTATTTTGTCGGAGCTTTTTGATTGTTCGGTTAGTTCCAAGCTGTTCTCCCGAAGTCCGTGCATGCACTTTCTCCAGAACTTCCGTCACCTTACTCCGAGGGAGGATTAGCTGCTCCCTCTGGTACTTCCCGTCAGGTGACTCCCAAACTCAATAATACATCTTCCGTGGTCTTCAGTGAGTCGCTTTGGACTCAGTAGGACTTGTACACACTACTTCTGGGTGCGATGTCCTCCCAGCTGGACTTGTCACCTGCCTCCACTTCTCTCAGCAGTGGTCCCAAGTCGGCGACCGCCGGCTGCTCCCTCCTCAGGGCTGCGCTATCCCACCCATCTGCATGCATCGCCGAAATCACACAGACAGCTTCGGTATGCTCATTTTTCTCAATCTTAGTGCATTGGTCGCACTCCTCTGCGCAGGGTCTTCAGGACATGGCATCAGCATTAGAATGGCTCCTCCCTCTCCAATGTTCTGCTGTGAAGTTGTACTCTTGGATTCTCTGGAGCCAATGGGCTGTCTGGCCCAATAAGTTCGTGAAGCTCAACAGCCAGTAGACGGCGTAGTGGTCAGTCCTCAGGTGGAATAGCTGACCGTACAGGCACTAGTGGAAGTGTTCCAGCGCCTTCACTACTGACAGGAGCTCCTGCCGGGCAACGCGATAGTTCTTTTCCGTCTTGGAGAGGTCTTGCTGTAGTATGTTATTACCCGCGGCTGCCCATTCTGGACTGGAAAGTACGCCTCCAATACTGTTGTCACTGGCACCGGTGGCCACGATAAAATCGTCACCCTATCGTGGAAAGCCTAAGACTGGCGCACAGCAGATTGCCGATTTAAGCGCCGGAGCGCGACCTCGGCATCTTCCGTCCCCATGTAAGGCCGGTGTCCTTCCGTCAGCCGAGTGAGGGGCTTCGGGATGTTGGAGAAACCTCTGACGAACCGGCGAGGTCAATCTCTCACAGCCCGAGTCTTCTCCGGGTCCGTAGCCATCCCAGTTGAAACTTTGTGGCACAAGTAGTTAACCTCCTTGCAGAAGAGTTAACACTACTTCGCATTCAGTTTCAGTTGACTGCCTGCAGTCTCTGTAATATCTTGACCACGTTTTCCAGATGGCCTTTGAAGGTGCTGACAATGACGATGATGTCCAGATATAGCAGGCAGGCATCGTAAGTCAACCTCATCTCTGAATCCATGAAGTGCTGGAAGCTGGCTGGTGCGTTGCAGAGGCCAAATGACATAAACCGTAAATTGTCAAAGCACTTGGCTTGTCGAGAACACTGTTTTCTCCTTGCCTCTTGGATCTAGGCCCACCTGCCATTTTCCTGATTTCAGGTCCAATGTCGAGAACCACTGGGCACCAGCAAGAGTGTCCAGGGTGTCGTCAATCCGGGTTAACCCCCCCAGGGGCTCACCTTTTGTGAGTACGGGTTAGGCGCACCCGGGGTACCCGAGCCATACATAGCCATTTTCACCCTTTCATCCCCGTCCGGTCGAGGTGGGTTCGTTCTCGTGACCGGGGGACTCAAGGTAGGCTCTCGTGCGTTCTGTGCATTTCATTCCACGTCGCCCCTCGCCATCGCTTCTTTCTTCTCTTCTGTTTATGCACATTTCGCCCCACGCCCATTCATTTACACGTCTCTTTTACTTCTTCGCCGGCCTACCTTGAGTGCGAAACGCCCACACACTTTTAGTTTCTTTTAGCGTTTTATGTTAATCCTCCGTGGACACAGCCTGACGGATACCCGCGCACCGCGTGCGCAGCTGGGTGAGTGGGTAATGGCGTCATCCCCACCACCCGGGGTCGTCATGTAGGGTATGTGTTCGTATCCGCTGTTCAACTGCAGTCCCGCGGGGGGCCATTGCATGAGCTGCTGACTTCTGACGGCGATTGGGTCCCTCTGTCTATGTTCTGGGAGGTGTGACCCTGGGGTGAGTCTGGTATAGATAGGCCACTCACCCAAGCCGGGGTAACGCCCGGGAAGTCAGAAGTCGAGGTCGGAGACGGTCGCAATGGTGGAGGATTTATTTCGCTATGGAGCACCCTTCCTCCATTAATACCAACAAGCGCCGAAAAGTTTATGTAACAGAAGTGACACCACCGACAACTGGTTGTTACTTGGTCATTTCACGAACCGAGGAAGGACAACGTTTTGAGAAGGTGAACCCTTTCATCATTCAAAAGGGCATTGATGCTATTGCTGGTGCGGTTTAGTCCTGCACTCGTCTACGAAATGGTTCCTTATTAGCTCAAACGAAATCCGATCAGCAAAGTAAGACCTTGTTGCGCGCTACGCTTCTCCACGGCTATCCCATCCGTGTCGAGAAGCACCGCACATTGAATTCCTGTCGAGGCGTCATTACCACCCATAGCCTCGATGGTATATCGGACGCGGACCTGGTAGAATATCTTGCAGACCAGAAGGTGACAGCGGTCCTTCGAGTGCAGGCCAAACGCGACGGCGTATTGGTACCCACTCGTACCCTGTTTCTAACATTTGAAGGCGTCGATCTGCCCACGAGCATTTCCGCAGGGTACGAACGGATTTCTGTGAGGCCTTATATTGCTAGACCTCTGCGTTGTTTTAAATGCCAACGTTTTGGGCATACGCAAGTCTCATGTAAGAGTGCCGTTAACATCTGTGCAACATATAGCCAGCCCTCACACGAAGGTACCTGTTCAACAGCCCCCGTCTGCGTTAATTGTAAAGGGTCTCATTCTGCTTCGTTTGCCGACTGTCCGCGGTACTTGGACCAGAAGGCGATCCACGAGATCCGGGTAAAGGAAGAACTCTCCTTCGCTGAAGCCCGGAGGCGTTACCGTGCGCGCCAACCTTCACTCCTGCGATCTGGCACATTTATTTCTGTTGTTGCCTCGCCAGTACCTCGAGTAGATGTCGAAACTCAGACCTGGACCATGACTGGATTAACCGCCACTACCATCCGGCCGTCCATTAAGGCTACAGTTACCAAGCCGTATAAACCTGGTCCCAAGTCAATGAAGTCGCAAGCCGCTGAAAAGAAACCCAAGCAGAAACTTCTTAGGGAAGATGTTTTGAAAGACCCTCCGCGTGCGCGCGGTAACAAAAGTTCACCTTCTCCTCCTCGGAGGTTGCTGTTGCAGGAAGGTCTTGGGACAAGCCGCGCTCAGCGGCACCCCTCACCCATCGCCACCCAGAACCGATTCACGGCGCTTGAATCGGTTTCTGGCACTGAGCGCGTGGGCCCTTCCTCCGAGGAAGCTATGGAGTCTGACCAACTCCATACAAAAAGCCCGAGCCCAAAGGTTAAGCAAAAGATTCTTTTAAGCCGCCCTTCTAAGTAGACAGTTTATCCCTTTTATTCATGGCTATCTTGACCTGGAATGTACGTGGTGTACGATCGCATAGGGCGGAACTGCAACTTTTATTGCGTTCCCATTCGCCTATGGTAGTATGTTTGCAGGAGACTAAGCTTCGCCCTCACGATCCTTTTGATCTCCGAGGATGTACTCCGGTTCGCAACGACCTTGAACCGGAGGAAGGTACTCCTGCTCATGGAGGTATCATGTTGTTAGTGCGTAACGACGTTCGTTTTACCCCTTTCACACTTACATCCGACTTGCAAGCTGTTGTCGTTCGCCTTCACTTACCCGACTTTTTGTTTTCTGTTTGCCCTGTGTATTCACCTCCATCGCCTCCCCTCGCTCCCGCGGACATTCGAGCTCCCCTGTCCGCTCTCCCAACACCACTTCTTCTGTTGGGAGATTTTAATGCCCATCACCCACTGTGGGGTTCGCCAAGGGCTTGTGCGAGGGGAACTCTTCTTTCCGACATTTTTATCAGTTCAATCTTTCCATCCTCAATACAGGTGCACCTACTTTTATTTCTGATTCTTCTGGTACATTCTCTCACCTGGACCTTGCCATTTGCTCACTCCAGCTTGCTCATCGTCTTCAGTGGAACGTCGTCGCTGACACCTACTCCAGCGACCATTACCCCTGCATCGTTTCTCTTCTGTCGCACCACGTACAGCATTCCAGAGTACCTACCTGGATATTCCCAAAAGCCGACTGGAGCTTGTATTCCAGCCTCGTGCATTTTTACGATCAGCCCTTCGCCGACATTATCCAACTAGTGCAGCACCTTACGTCTACGATTTTCTCTGCCGCCGAACGCGCAATTCCCCGTTCATCCTCTCAACCTCGGCGACCACCTGTTCCGTGGTGGAACGAGGATTGTGGGACGCCGTTCGTGCCCGTAGCACTGCACTTAGGGTGTTTCGGCGACACCCTACACTTGATAATTTGGTGACTTTTAAACAATCGCGCGCCAGGGCTCGTCGCATTATTCAGGATAGCAAGCAGGCGTCGTGGACTCGTTTTGTCGAGTCTTTTAATCGCTTTACGCCTTTATCTGTTGTTTGGGATAAACTTCGTCGCTTCTCAGGTAAAGTGTCGCATTGTACTGTTTCTGGCCTTCAGATTTCCATTGCCACTATAGTGGATCCGGCTGCCATCGCTAACACTCTGGGTGCTGCCTTTGAGGCGGTATCCAGTTCAGACCATTAATCCGCCGGCTTTCGCTCTATCAAAGACCGGCTGGATTCCGCCACCTTTAATTTTCGGTCTGCTAATATTGAGTGTTATAATGAACTTTTCACAATGAGGGAGCTGGAGCACGCTCTTCATTGCTCTAGGCACTCCGCTCCTGGACCGGACGGCATTCATGTCCTGATGTTAAACTACCTTTCAGCCGACAGTAAACTCTTTCTCTTACAGGTCTATAACCGTATTTGGCAAGACGGCATTTTTCCTTCCGTTTGGCACGAAGCCACCATTGTCCCTATTCTTAAGCCTGGGAAGGATCGCCAACTACCTTCCAGCTACCGCCCTATCTCCCTCACCATTTGCATTTGCAAGGTGATGGAGCGAATGATCAACGGGCGGTTGACATGGTGGCTTGAGTCTCAGAAACTTCTAGCGAACGCTCAGTGCGGATTTCGTCGCTATCGCTCTACCGTCGACCATCTGGTGTCCCTGTCGACGCATGTTATGAATGGATTTCTGAGAAAGTGTCAAACCGTGGCTGTGTTGTTTGACCAGGAGAAAGCTTATGACACTTGTTGGAGGGGCGGCATTTTACGTACACTTCACGCATGGAATATCCGCGGTCGTCATCCCATATTTCTTCGGGAGTTCATGACGGACCGCGTTTTTCGTGTACGTGTGGGCTCGGTTTTATCTCGTCATTTTATTCAAGAGAACGGAGTACCGCAGGGCTCTGTACTCAGTGTCACAGTTTTTGCGATTGTTATCAACCCCATTGTTGATTGTATTCCACCTTGAATGTCATCGTCCCTTTTTGTTGACGATTTTGCTATTTATTGCAGTTCACGGAGGACCTGTATACTCGAACGCCGTCTCCAGAGCTGTATCGACCGTCTCTACGCCTGGAGTAACGCCAACGGCTTTAATTTCTCCACCGAGAAATCCGTCTGCATCAACTTCTGGCGCCGGAAGTATTTCCCTCCGCGCTCTCTCCATCTTGGGCCAGGGATACTTCCGTTTGCAGACGAGGCGAAATTTTTGGGGTTGATTTTTGATAGGAAGTTGTGTTGGACCTCGCACGTTTCCTTTTTAAAAGCAAAGTGTGAGCGTTCTCTTAATCTTTTACGTGTTTTAAGTGGCGCATCCTGGGGAGCTGATCGGACCGTCCTACATCTTTATTGCTCTTTGGTCCGATCCAAGCTTGATTACGGGTGTATTGTTTATTCGTCGGCACGTCTATCTGTGTTACGTCGATTGAATGCCGTTCATCATCGTGGCATAAGAGTCGCTACAGGGGCCTTTCCAACCAGCCCTGTACCCAGTCTTTACGCAGAAGCTGCAGAGCCTCCGCTATCCTTCCGGCGTGAGATGCTTTTGTGCAGCTATGCTTGTCGACTCTCAAGCTTGCCTGACCACCCGTCTTTCGAGATATTTTTCGAGGAGTCGCTTGATCGCCACTATTTGATTAGCTGCTCTGCATTGCTCCCTCCAGGGGTTCGATTTCGACAGCTCCTTTGGCATTTGGACGTTACGCCAGCGCCGGCCCTTCCTCGGGGTGAAACGTGTTTTCCTCCTTGGTCGCGCGCTGAGACCCACTGTCACCTTGGGTTAACGTTGATGCCGAAGAATGAGACCCCTGCTTCAGTCCTTAGATCCGCATTTTTAGAACTTCAGGCAACATTCGGAGACTGTCATTTTATTTATACTGATGGGTCTAAGACTGATGTTGGAGTAGGATGTGCCTTTGTTTTAGGTGCGCATAGTTTTACTTTTCGTTTACCCGGGCAATGTTCGATTTTTACCGCCGAACTTTTTAGTATCTATTAATGTGTTTTATACATTCAGCGGCACTTCTTACGGCGTTGTTTTGTTTGTTCGGACTCTCTGAGTGCCGTTCAGAGTATTAACGCGCTGTACACTTACCACCCCCTCGTACAGCGCATTCATGACCTGCTCCACTCGCTTGGTGCTTCTGGCATCAGCGTGTCCTTCGTGTGGATTCCAGGTCATGTGGGCATCTCAGGGAACGAGTCTGCCGACGCCGCCGCCAAATCGGCGATTTTATCCTCCAGATTTTTTACAACCGTTGTTCCCTCGTCTGATTTTAGTGTTTTGTTACGTCACCGCATCCTCTCGCACTGGCGCGATGAGTGGTCGGCCCTCCGGGGGAACAAATTGCGGGAGGTTAAACCTCTCCCGTTAATCTGGTGCACCTCTTCTCGTTCTTCTCGTCGGGAAGAGGTGATTTTAGCTCGTCTACGAATCGGACATTGCCTTTTTAGTCATAGATACCTGCTTAGTGGTGATCCCGCACCTCTGTGTGGTCAGTGTGCTATGCCATTAACGGTCTGTCACATTTTAACCGAGTGTCAAGTTTTAGCTCCACTGCGCGTTCGTGTGGGTCTGCCTGTTGGCCTAGCCAACGTTTTGGCAGACGACGCGCATGCTGTAGAATGTCTTTTACGTTTTATCACTGACATTGGTTTTAGCCGTCGCATTTGATGCGCTGAGCGCCTTTTAGCTGTTTGATTTTATATTGTTAGTTTTAATGGGGCCCTTCTCCCCGGACATAAGGCGCTCATGTTCCTTGCATTCTACAGTTCTTGACACGTTTTATTCTTTTAGTGACCATGATTTTAGTGTGTAGATTTTAGTCTTTGGTGTGTTCCTTTTTTTAGTGTTTTGACCAAGCGGGTTTGTGTGTGGTTTTTTAGTTTTTTGACTTTTCAATTTTATATTTCATACATTGTAAGGGCGCTAATAACCAATGTAGTTGAGCGCCCTTAAGCTCCACCTCATCATCATCATCATCATCATCATCAATCCGGGTTAAGGGAAGACAGTCCTTCGGGTCTCAGCAGTCAGCTTTCAGCTTTCTATAGTCCACGCAGAAGCTCAGCTCGCCATTCCTCTGCACCAGAACTACAGGAGAGCAACAAGGGCTTTCGACGCTTCGATATTTCCCCTGGATCTCATATCCCGTACCTCCGCTTGCTTTGCCAGAGGAATGCGTCTTGGTGGTTGCCGGATAGGTCGGTCGTCTCCGCTATGAACGTGATGGAGTATTCGGTCGGTGCGGCCGTAATCACCGTTCCCTAGGCTGAAGCCAGACTGATATCGTCTAAGTGATGCCGCACCCACCCTCTTCAGTTATGCCGCAGTCAGATGGTCGGCCGCCCTCTTCAGCAAGTCTTCCAGATGGAACCCCAAATTTTGCGATTGTGGCTCCTCGGAACCGTCGCATGGCGATATACTCGCAGCTGGCTCGCACTTCCCTAACTCCGTATCGGTCTGGATGTCCTGCTCGGTGATCAACGGATTCAACAGGCTCACAGACACTTTCTCTCCGCAATGCAACAATGCCCTGGCAATGCATAATCCTTTCAATGGTGTCTTCCGGTCCAAAACCAGGTACCTTGACCGCTGACCTTCCAGGTGCGCCTTCACCACCATCTCGCTTCTTGCGGGCACAACCATATCCTCCGTCAGGATCATTCTGCAGAGCCCCGGATGTTCATTTGGGCTTCGGAGCGTCACCTTTTCTTGCCGAGTCGCAAGATCCTCCTGCCGACATCGATCGTCGCCTCATGGCTCCTGAGGGTATTCAGTCCCAGTATCACATCTTCGGCCACCCTCGCGACGAACACCCAAAGGCTTACAATGTTCCGCCCCAGGTCAACTCCAGCAAGGTCTCTTCCACAGGTAAGGTATCGCCCGATGCCGTCACTAGCTGGTATGGCCTATTCGGTTTCCTTGACGGCAAGCCCTTTGTCACGTCAGACCTGATCACGGTCACGGCTGCAGCAGTATCTACTAGTATCCGGCACGTATTTCCTTGTATCCAGCCATCCGCGACGAAGCTGTCATCCACTCTTCTGCCCAAGGCACGCAGCGTCACTCTAGGGGGTGGTGAAGACGTCCCTGAACTGCCCCTCGTCACGCCGGTCTGTATTCGTTTTCCCGCTTGCTCGTCGGCTTGGTGTGTGCAGTTTCTCAGAAGTTGTCCCGGCTGGCCACGGCCCCAACACACACCACCTGAAGAACTTCGTCGTCGTCTCTGAGTTGATCATCAGTCCCCCTCTTATCGAATACTCCTGGTCTTTGAGGTGGGGGCAGCTGTTACTTAGGCCACTTCCATTCTCAATGCGGCCGTTTATGCCTCGTGAATTGTCTTGTAGTTCGCCAAGCATCAGACGCTGTCGTATCTCGGCGTCACTCAGTTCGTCGGCAAAGGAGTAGGCAGCTTCCTGGGATACTTAACTGGGCGGGAAGTTCACCTGAGCCTTGTTCACCAGCAATTCAGTTGCCAGGGCGAACTCTTGCAGGGTCTCCCCTGGCTGTTGCAGCTTTGACTTGAACTGATTACGGTAGGCTGCGACCAAGCGATGATTCCCGAACTGGTTTTCAAGGCCCTCCAAGATGTCTCCGACACCGCCGATGTTGGGATCGCATTCAAAATCTCTGCCGCCGTCCTTGGAAGCTGTCTATCAGTTGTGCGGCTTCCTCCGTTCTGCTGACCATCAGTTGCGGGCGGCGACGGCAGCATATTGTCGAAGGTTGACGTTCGGTCCTGGCGTCTCGACAGTCAAGTCCCAAGTCTCACATCAAGCATTCCTTCCAACATGGCATTCAGTTCCTTGGCCCTACAGTTGACTCTTCCTTCCAAGATGTTAAGTCATTCACCAAAGTCTTTCAGGGTGTAAATGTGTTGGCAGGGTCTTCCATATCCTTTTTCATGCTACCCAGTTGTTCGTCAATTTGTTCGATAGCTCCGTCTTCATCTTGGACATTTCCGCCTTCATTTCTGTCTTCATCTTCTCCATTCCAAATTCCATTTTCTCCATCTTCTCCATAGATGAATTCACTGTTGCTATTTCATTTCCCATCTTCTCAATTGCAGAATTCACTGACATCATTTCATTTCCCATCTTCCCCATTCCAGATTCCATTTACATGTCCATCTTGGCATTCAGTCCCACTCCTGACAGCAGTGCAACAATGATGACTTTGAATTGCTGTCAAAGAATTTTTTCGTTGCTTAGACACTCAGCGTAATCCAACTTCATGCTGCTCAGCTGTCGATTGTGCTCGACTCTCTCTCTCTGATTCCATGCAACAATGGCTGCCCCAGCAATCCCGCTTATATAGCCCAGCAACAAAGCAGGAATGTTCTTGATGGGATGGATTCTTTTGGGAAGGCTTCTCAAACCTGCCACTGGGGAAATTTCTGGAAGGGCAGGGAGCACACATAAAGAGTTTCTTGCTTGAGCCATTTGCTCTAAAGGTCATTATTGCACAGACCATCTATTCCTAAATGTGCCAGTTGTATCTGCTAACAATCAGACAGTCTGATAGAGGGCACTGGCATGTTCGCACATATGGCGCGGCCCAATAGCATCTTCGCGCATGTGGTCACAGTACTAATATAGCAGTAAATATGTCGTGGAATGTGTATTAATTATCTGGATAAGTTTTGTTTTGTGTGCGGCAAACATAAACTTAAGTCTAATAGAAAATAACATAACTAATAGTGAAGTAAATATTGTCTTAGCCTTGGAGTTGTTTATTTATTTAGCTCCACTTATGGATGCCAATTTGAAGTAGGTGGTTTGTTACGTTATTTGCACCACGCTTTGGGCGTCAATTTGAAGTAGTTAAATGCTGCTACGTTTTGAAAGTCAGTTTGTAGATGCTGTATTATATTTCAACTGTTGGGGAGCCGAACACTTGAAGTAGTAGCAACGCACGTATAGTAAACAGTTTCCGGTAGCCTTCGCCCCAAATGTACTTTCAGGTGGTCTCTGCCCCAAGTTTAAAAACAATAGCTTTGTAATTTAACTGTTTCTTTAAATATTATATATTTATGTTTGCCTTGGCTGCGTCAGTATTTATTTTAGAGACATGGAAGTCTTGGCAGGGCGTGATGCGACAAGAATGTAGGCTTACACAGATTTGAAGTTTTAATTCACTCCTTTTTATTAATCCTTGACACAAATTAAATAGCACTTCACTGATATCCAGGGCTGTGAGATTCTTTTTATTTAATACTTGCACTGTTTAATACGTATACTATTTTCGTCTCACACGAATACGTATTATATTTCTCGAGGACACATCACGCATCCAGTTACAAACACTGTCCGCAGAAAACTGAATAGATTTCAACTGTCTAAAACTTTTAAATTTCTGTATTTCAAGTCTCTGCCTAATCCTACTCCACTGGAATACCTGCATTTAACTAAAGCTTTTTCTGGTTGTTGATTGGCTATTTTTATAAACTGTCACTAAAATTACATTATTGTTACTCCAAGAATCACAAGTAGTACTGTTATACTTTCTTACTCATTATTGACTCAAGGTTACCTCATTATTACCTCTTTGTTAGCAACTTTTGACCTATTTCTCACAGCTCCTACATTATTAAATTACGTAATGCATTCACATAACATTATTGAACATGTTTACAATAATATAACCATATGCAATAACTGTTACATACATTTTACAAATTATTACATACACATATTGCTTCAAGGCGGGCTGTTATTGAATTTACATATTATATAATTTGACTGAAACCATTCAAGTGTTAAAACTACTGCCCCAAATTGCCCCCTTTTAGAAATATTTAAAAATTGTTTTTTTTTTCTTTTTTTTTAATTTTTAAATATTTTTTGAAAGTCTTCTGAAAGAAAGAAACATAACCTTTTTTTATTATTATTATTGCAGTTTCTATTTTTTACTGTCACTTTTTTTTTTATTTATTATTACACTGCCTATTTTTCACTGTCACTTTTATTTAACACTCACTGGTTTTTCACTACACTTGTATATAGCAGAATACTTCATATTTATTTTGTTCTGCTACATGTTAGACACTTTTTAAGATCAATGATCTGGTGTTCAATGACCTGAGTGAACTTTGTTTATTCACTATCACAGCCAATATTAAGGATTTTTTTTTGCTATACATTTAGCATTTAATTAGACATATTAACACTTGTTACCCTTTCTTTACAACTTATTTCTTACAGTTTCTAACAATTTATACCTTATACAATATAAATGCAGTTGCTATTCAGATTCATTTATGTTTATCTTACTATCAACGGATTTTTTTCTATTACTTCTCTTTATCTAAACTCTCCTTTGTTATATTGACAATTTGCTACATTTAGTAAAAATATTATTTTAAATAGTACTTTACAATTTTAAATTACATTGCTTTCCCCTTTTATGTTCCGGATACTTTATTTTCTTTTTCTTCTTGTGCCACAGACTGTTTACATTTATTTTCTTTTGTTTTTGTGCCACACATAACCTACATACTTTATTTTCTTTTTCTTCTTGTGCCTCACACAACCTGCATACTTTATTTTCTTTTTCTTTTTCTTTTTCTTCTTATGCCACAGACTTTTTAAACTTGCCCTAAGCTTATGTTGCACAGTTGTGTTCCAAAGCTTATTCATGAATAAAACTGTAAATGTTTCAAAATTCATTTCACTGTCTGCTAGCATATGTAACCATTCTAAGGTTTTGTTATCCAAGCATTTTCTAACAAGGATCATTTTTAATGCTTCAGGCACATTTTTCAATTTAAAATATTCTACTAGATCATTAATAAATTGTACTGAACTTGAGGAAGCATTAAAATTAGGTAATGGTAATTCATTAGCAGAGAATAATAGTTTGACATCTGGTTTGGTACATGCACATGTGTGTCATCATTATTGTTTTGTGTTTGAGAGGCTGATGCTATGGAAAAAGCAGTAGCGTCTCTTGTATTATTAGTTAACAAAGGTGATACACTTCTTTCTGCAGTTGTATTATTGTCATGCATTTGATTAGCATTTATAGAATTAGTTACATTTGTGTTTACCTTTGGTACACTGGTACTTAAATTTTCAAAACTATTTCTGAGTTTATCAATTTCTTTGCTACTTTCCTGTACTTTATCTTTAATTTCATCTATCATTGACTTATGTGCTTCTTTAATTGCATCTGCATTTGTTTTTGCCATTTCTTGCATTTTATTTATTTCTCCTGTTAAATCTATTTGTACTTGTAAAAGATCTGCATTTGTATTTTCTACCATTGTTTTCAATTCTTCACCCTGTTTAGCTAACTTGTAACAAATACCCTGTTTAGTATTAGTAAGTTTCAGCTCCATTTCACTTAAATTTTTATCAATATGATTTGACAATTTCTGTTCTAGCTGATTGCAACCTTTGTTTACTTTTAAATCTATATCTTTTTGAAGTGCTTTGGAAGATTGTTCTAGTTTTATTTGTAACCTCTTGCTTTCAGCTTTGCTTTCTTTCATACAATTTTCTATTTGTTTAGCTAGATCTTTTTTTATACTAGATAGCTCTGTATTTGTTTCACTTAACTTATTACTTAGCTCTGTGTTAGTTTCAGTTATCCTATTATTTATCTTATCAGTTATCATTTCAGTTAATTTATTATTATTTTCAGTTATTGCTTTTAGAAGCCACATAATATTTTGTTGTGATAAGTTTTCTTGTTCTTTTTGGCTAGATGTCTGAGGGAAAGTATTTCTTTCTATTGCTGTTCCCTGGAGTAATATATTTAAAGGTGATTGACCTTTCATACTACTGCTATCTTTTTCTATGCCTACCTGTGAATTTACAGATAACTGTTCTTCTACATCTAACCTATTTGTTTCCTCTAGCTCTGATTGTAAATTTACATTGCAATCTGTAATGGTTGACCTATCTTCTCCTACTTCCATATTTTCATTGTTTTCTGTTTCCATTTTATTTTGTATATTAATTTTTTTTTGAATTGCTCAATTTTAATTTACCACTTCTTAACAGCATGAAATTATCTTAATTACAATATATTTTCTTAACTATCTTTACAATTATATATATTACTGGAATTTTCTGACCTTTTGTTCTGGCTGTTACAGTAAACCTTTTTATTCTGGTACTCCGTTGTTGATTCTTGTTGAATTGTTGACTACGTGCCCCATACTCCCGAAAGAAATGTTGCTGTCCTTGGATGATTTTGAAGTTCTAAGATGAAGTCTTGTAGTTTCGTCGATTCTGGTAGTTCTATGTATTTCGTTGATTTCTTCTTTTCAGATGTTGTCACCAGTTCTTGTCTCCTCGAGCTCCATGCAGCTGGGCGCCAATTTGAAGAAGTAGTGTGTTATTGTTTCACGTATGGATGTCAATTTGAAGTAGTTTGTATTGTATTTCAACTTGTTTCAGCCCCACGTATGGGAGCCAAATTTGAAGTAATTTGTATTGAAGGAGTTGTATCGTATTGTATTTCGACTGTTGGGGAGCCAAACTTGAAATTTGTTGCAATCGTGCGTATAGTAAACAGTTTCCGGTGGCCTTCGCCCCAAATGTACTTTCAGGTGGTCTTTGCCCCAAGTTTAAAAATAAAACAGCTTTGTAATTTAACTGTTTCTTTAAATATTATATATTTATGTTTGCCTCGGCTGCGTCAGTATTTATTTTAGAGACATGGAATTCTTGGCAGGGCGTGATGCGACAAGAATGTAGGCTTATACAGATTTTAAGTTTTAATTCACTCCTTTTTATTAATCCTTGACACAAATTAAATAGCACTTCACTGATATCCAGGGCTGTGAGATTCTTTTTATTTAATACTTGCACTTTTTAATATGTATACTATTTTCGTCTCACACGAATACGTATTATATTTCTCGAGGACGCATCATGCATCCAGTTACAAACACTGTCCGCAGAAAACTGAATAGATTTCAACCGTCTAAACTTGTAAATTTCTGTATTTCAAGTCTCTGATTGACTAATCCTACTCCAATGGAATACCTGCATTTAACTAAAGCTTTTTCTGGTTGTTGATTGGCTATTTTTATAAACTGTCACTAAAATTACATTATTGTTACTCCAAGCATCACAAGTAGTACTGTTAAACTTTCTTACTCATTATTGACTCAAGGTTACCTCATTGTTACCTCTTTATTAGCAACTTTTGACCTATTTCTCACAGCTCCTACATTATTAAATTACGTAATGCATTCCCATAACATTATTGAACATGTTTACAATAATATAACCATATGCAATGACTTACATACATTTTACAAATTATTACATACACATATTGCTTCAAGGAGGGCTGTTGTTGAATGTACATATTATATAATTTGACTGAAACCATTCAAGTGCTAAAAATACTGCCTCAATAGAAAAGGTCTATGAATTATATTTTGTTGTTAAACTTGGTGATCAAGACCACAGTTGGGCTCCCCATGTGGTTTGTTGTAATTGTGCCAGCAGATTAAGAGGATGGTTAAAGAATAAACAGAAAGCTTCTATGCCTTTTGGAATTCTGATATTATGGAGAGAACCAACAAACCATACCATTGCCTGCTATTTTTGTATGACTAAAATAACAGCACTTGAGGGGAAAGACACAGAAAATTGAATATCTAAATATTCCATCAGGCATTAGACCTGTTGTTCACAGTGATGAGATACCCATTCCTTATCCTCCCAAATCTTGGACATTAGAAGACGGGTCTGAAAGAAGTGATATCCCAGTAGTTCAATATCAGGATGAGAATTTGAAGACCCAGATCCCAACATGCACCATAAGTTAACTCAGGGAGAGTTAAATGATTTGGTCAGAGATTTAAATCTTACTAAAGCACAAGCAGAATTTTTAGGTTCTAGCCTAAAGGGATAGAATTTCTTACACAGTGATACAAATATATCAGTATTTCGAAAACGGGAAGAGCACATGGTTAAATGTTTCAGAATGCAACAGAATTTGAGTTATTGTTATGGCATAGATGATTTGATGAATGCTCTTGGTAAAATTCACAACCTAGACTCTTTATAGATGCTTCAATATTAAGTTTGAAAGCTATGCTGTTACATAACAGTAATACACAACCATCTGTACCCATTGATCCTGCAGTACAAATGAAAGAAAGTTACAAAAATGTACAAGTACTTTTACAAAAAGTGCAGTATGACAAGTACAACTGTTCTATCTGTGGCGATTTCAGAATGATTGAATATTATTAGGATTGCAAAGTGGCCATACAAAATATTGCTGTTTTTTGTGCAAATGGGATAGTCACACTAAATGAAAACATTATGACACTAAAACTGGCCTTCCCAGAAGAATTTTGTGCCTAGAGGAAAGAATGTCTCAGCTGGACCACCCCCCCCCCAGGGGCCCACCTTATGTGAATACGGGTGTTGGCGTACCCGGGGGTTGCCGAGCCACACATCGCCATCTTCATCGCTTCATCCCCGTCCGGTCGAGGTGGGTTCGATCTCGTGGCGCGGGACTCAAAGTAGGCTCTCGTGCATTCTGTGCACTTCATTCCATTTCGCCCCTCGCCATCGCTTCTTTCTTCTCTTCTATTTCTGCACATTTCGCCCCATGCCCATTCATTTACACATCTATTTTACTTCTTCGCCGGCCTACCTTGCGTGTGAAACGCCCACGCACTTTTAGTTTCTTTTATCTTTTTATTTGAATCCTCCGTGGACACAGCCTGACGGATACCCGCGCACGAGGTCCGCAGCTGGGTGAGTGGGTAATGGCGTCATCCCCACCACCCAGGGTCGTCATGTAGGATTTGTGTTCGTATTCGGTGTTCAACTGCAGTCCCGCGAGAGGGGCCATTGCATGAGCTGCTGACTTCTGACGGCGATTGGGTCCCTCTGTCTATGTTCTGGGAGGTGTGACCCTGGGGTGAGATAGGTATAGATAGGCCACTCACCCAAGCCGGGGTAACGCCCGGGAAGTCAGAGCCCGAGGTCGGAGACGGTTGCAATGGTGGAGGATTTTTTTTTCGCTATGGAGCACCCTTTCTCCATTATAAACAACAAGCGCCGAAAAGTTAATGTAACAGAAGTAGCACCGCCAACAGCTGGTTGTTACTTAGTGATTACCCGTACAGAAGAAGGACAATCATTCGAGAAGGTGAACCCTTTTATCATCCAGAAGGGCATTGACTCAATTGCTGGCCCTGTTCATTCCTGTACTCGCCTACGCAACGGTTCATTGTTGGTAGAGAGTAAGTCCGATCAACTAAGTAAGACCTTGTTGCGCGCCACGCTTCTCCACGGTTATCCCATCCGTGTTGAGAAGCACCGCACCTTGAATTCCTGTCGAGGCGTTGTCACCACGCATAGCCTCGATGGTATATCGGACGAGGACCTGGTAGAATATCTTGCAGACCAGAAGGTGACAGCGGTTCATCGAGTGCAGGCCAAACGCGACGGCGTATTGGTACCCACTCGTACCCCGTTTATAACATTTGATGGCGTGGATCTGCCCACGAGCATTTCAGCAGAGTACGAACGGATTGCTGTGAGGCCTTATATTCCTAGACCTCTGCGTTGTTTCAAATGCCAACGTTTTGGGCATACGCAAGTCTAATGTAAGAGTGCCGTTACCATCTGTGCATCATGTAGCCAACCCTCACACGAAGGTACCTGTTCAACAGCCCCCGTCTGCGTTAATTGCAAAGGGTCTCATTCTGCGTCGTTTGCCGACTGTCCGCGGTACTTGGACGAGAAGGCGATCCAGGAGATCTGGGTAAAGGAAAAACTCTCCTTCGCTGAAGCCCGGAGGCGTTATTATACGCGCCAACCTTCACTCCTGCGATCTGGCACATTTAGTTCTGTTGTTGCCTCGCCAGTACCACGAGTAGATGCCGAAACTCAGACCTGGACCATGACTGCATTAACCGCCACTATCATCCGGCCGTCCATTTGTGCTATAGTTACTAAGCCAGCTAAACCTGCTCCTAAGGTCATGAAGTCCCAAGGCATTGATAAGAAGTCCAAGCAGAACTACGCAAGGAAGATTTTTTGAAAGACCCTCCGCGTGCGCGCGGTAAGAAAAGTTCACCTTCTCCTCCTCGAAGGTCGCAGTCCCAGGAAGCTCCTGGGACAAGCCGCGCTCAGCGGCCCCCATCACCCATTGCCACCCGGAACCGATTCACGGCGCTTGAATCGGTTTCTGGCACTGAGCGTGTGGGCCCTCCCTTCGAGCAGGCTGTGGAGTCAGACCTACTCCATACCAAAAGCCTGAGCCCAAAGGTGAAGCACAAGGTTATTTTAAGCCGCCTTTCTAAGTAGGCAGTTTATCCCTTTTATTCATGGCTATCCTGAGCTGGAATTTACGTGGTGTACGATCGCATAGGGCTGAAATGCGACTTTTATTGCGTTCCCATTCACCTATGGTCGTGTGTTTGCAGGAGACTAAGCTTCGCCCTCACGATCCTTTTGATCTCCGAGGGTATACTCCGGTTCGCTACGATCTCGAACCGGAGGAGGGTACTCCTGCTCATGGAGTGTCATGATATTGGTGCGTAACGACGTTCATTTTCAAACTCTTACACTTACATCCGTTTTGCAAGCTGTTGCCGTTCGCCTTCACTTGCCCGGCTTTTTGTTTTCTGTTTGCTCTGTGTATTCACCTCCATCGTGTCCCCTCGCTCCGGCGGACGTTCGAGAGCTCTTGTCCGCTCTCCCAGCACCTTTTCTTCTGTTGGGGGATTTTAATGCGCATCACCCACTGTGGGGTTCGCCAAGGGCTTGTACGAGGGGAACTCTTCTTTTCGACATTTTTTATCAGTTTAACCTTTATCCTCAATACAGGTGAACCTACTTTTATTTCTGATTCTTCTGGTACATTCTCTCACTTAGACCTTACAGTTTGCTCCATCCAGCTTGTTAGTCGTCTTCAGTGGAACGTCGTCGCTGACACCTACTCCAGCGACCATTACCCCTGCATCGTTTCTGTTTTGTGTCACCACGTGCAGCATTCGAGAGTACGTACATGGATTTTCAGTAAGGCCGACTGGAGATTGTATTCCAGCCTCGTGTCTTTTGCGGACCAGCCATTCACTGACGTTAACAAATTGGTGCAGCACCTTGCGTCTACGATTCTATCTGCCACCGAACACGCAATTCCCCGTTCATCCTCTCACCCTCGACGGATTCCTGTTCCTTGGTGGAACGAGGAGTATCGGGTTGCCGTTCGTGCCCGTAGAACTGCACTTCGGTTGTTTCGGCGACACCGTACACTTGATAATTTGGTTACTTTTAAACAATCGCGCGCCAGGGTTCGTCGCATTATTCAGGATAGCAAGAAGGCATCTTGGACTCGTTTTGTCGAGTCTTTTAATCGCGTCACACCTTCCTCTGTTGTTTGGGATAAACTTCGTCGCTTTTCAGGTAAAGTGTCGCATTGGTACTGTGTCTGGCCTTCAGGTTTCCAATGTCACCATAGTGGATCCCGCTGCCATTGCTACCACTCTGGGTGCTGCCTTTGAGGCGGTTTCCAGTTCAGACCATTATTCCGCCGGCTTTCGCTCTATTAAAGACCGGCTGGATTCCGCAACATATAATTTTCGGTCTGCTAATACTGAAAGTTATAACGAACTTTACACAATGAGGGAGCTGGAGCACGCTCTTCATTGCTCTAGGCACTCCGCTCCTGGGCCGGACGGCATTCAAGTCCTGATGTTAAAGAAGCTTTCATCCGACGGTAAACTCTTTTTCTTACAGGTCTATAACCGTATTTGGCAAGATGGCCTTTTTCCTTCCGTTTGGCGCGAATCCACCATTGTCCCTATACTTAAGCCTGGGAAGGATCGCCAACTACCTTCCAGCTACCGCCCTATCTCCCTCACCAGTTGCCTTTGCAAGGTGATGGAGCGCATGATAAACCGGCGGTTGACATGGTGGCTTGAGTCTCAGAAACTTCTGGCGAACGCTCAGTGCGGATTTCGTCGCCATCGCTCTACCGTCGACCATCTAGTGTCTCTGTCGAGGCATATTATGAATGGATTTCTGAGAAAGTGTCAAACAGTGGCAGTATTTTTTGACCTGGAGAAAGCTTATGACATTTGTTGGAAGGGCGGCATTTTACGTACGCTCCATGCATGGAGTTTTCGCGGTCGCCTTCCCATATTTCTTCGGGAGTTTATGACGGATCGCGTCTTTCGTGTACGTGTGGGCTCGGTTTTATCCAGTAGTTTTATTCAAGAGAACAGTGTACCTCAGGGCTCTGTACTCAGTGTCACACTTTTTGCAATTGCTATCAACCCCATTGTTGATTGTATTCCACCTGGCATTTCATCGTCCATTTTTGTTGACGATTTTGCGATATATTGCAGTTAACGGCGGACCTGTCTGCTCGAACGTCGTCTCCAGAGCTGTATCGACCGTCTCTACGCCTGGAGTAACGCCAATTGCTTTAATTTCCCCGCCGAGAAATCAGTCTGCATCAACCTCTGGCGCCGGAGGTATTTCCCTCCGCCCTCTCTCCATCTTGGGCCGGAGATACTTCCGTTTGCAGACGAGGTGAAATTTTTGGGGTTGATCTTTGATAGGAAGTTCTGTTGGGCCTCGCACATTTCCTTTTTAAAAGCATAGTGTGACCGTTCTCTTAATATTTTACGTGTTTTAAGTGGCACATCCTGGGGAGCTGATCGGACCGTCCTTCTTCGCCTTTATCGCTACTTGGTCCGATCCAAGCTTGATTACGGGTGCATTGTTTATTCGTCGGCACGTCCATCTGTGTTACGTCGATTAAATGCCATTCACCATCGTGGCATAAGAGTCGCTACGGGGGCCCTTCCAACCAGCCTTGTTCCCAGTTGTATGCTGAAGCTGCAGAGCCTCCGCTGTCCTTCCGGCGTGAGATGCTTTTGTGCAGCTATGCTTGTCGGCTCTCAAGCTTGCCTAACCAGACGTCCTTCGAGTTATTTTACGAGGATTCGCTTGATCGACAATATTTAGTTAGCTCCTTTGCATTTCTACCTCCAGTGGTTCGATTTCGACAACTCCTTCGGCATTTGGACCTTGCGCCAGCGCCGACCCTTCCCAGGGGGGAAACGCTTTTTCCTCCATGGCTGCACGCTGAGGCCCACTATCACCTTGGGGTAACGTCGATGCCGAAGACTGAGACTCCTTCTTCAGTTCTTAGATCAGCTTTTTTAGAACTCCAGGTGAAAATCGGGAACTTTCATTTTATATACACTGATGGGTCTAAGACTGATGTTGGAGTAGTGTGTGCCTTTGTTTTTGGTCAGCATAGTTTTACCTTTCGTTTACCGGAGCAATGTTCGATTTTTACCGCTCAACGTTTTAGTATTTATCAGGCACTTTTATACATCCAGCGGCATGATTTACAGCACTGTGTTCTTTGCGCAGACTCTCTGAGTGCCCTTCAGAGTATTAACGCGCTGTACAATTACCACCCACTCGTACAGCGCATACATGACCTGGTCCACTCGCTTGGTGTCTCTGGCATCCACGTCTCCTTCATGTGGATTCCAGGTCATGTTGACATCTCAGGGAACGAGTCTGCCGACGCCGCTGCCAAATCGGCGATTTTATCACCCAGAAGTTTTACTTCTGTTGTTCCCTCGTCAGATTTGTTTATTGTTTTACGTCGCCGCATCCTCTCGCTTTGGAGCGATGAGTGGACGGCCCTCCGGGGGAACAAGTTGCGGGAGGTTAAACCTCTCCCGTTAGTCTGGGCTACCCCTTCCCGTGCTTCTCTTCGGGAAGAGGTAATTTTAACACGCCTTCGTATCGGACATTGCATTTTTATTCATAGGTATCTGCTCAGTGGTGACCCCGCACCACTCTGTGGGCAGTGTGATGCGCTCTTAACGTTGCGTCACGTTTTAGCTGCATTGCGTGTTCGTGTGGGTCTGCCTCTTGGCTTAGGCAATATTTTGGCAGACGACACGCATGCTGTTGCATGTCTTTTACGTTTTATAGGTGATTGTGGGTTTTACCGGCGCATTTGATGCGCTCAAGTCTTTTGGATTTGTTATTTTATTTTGACTGTTTTACTGTGGGGCTCTTGTGTTTTACCTTTTACAGTTCCTGACACGTCTTTTTTATATTTTCTTGACCATGTTTTTAGTGAGATGGTTTTTAGTATTTGCCGTTTTATTTTTTAGTGTATTTGACGCCATGGGTTCGTGGCCCGTATGTTGGTTTATGGGTTTTATACTTTGTAAGGGCACTAATGACCGTTGAAGTTGAGCGCCCTTAAACCTCATTTCATCATCATCACAGCTGGACCATAGGTTGATAAATAAAAAATTTTGTTGCCTCCACTTCATATAAAATTAGGCCTAATGAAGAATTTTGTCAAGGCATTAGATGAATCTGGAGCAGGTTTCAAATAACTAGAAGAAAAGTTTCCAAGAATCAGTGCTTCTGAGTTGAAAGACATTTTTGTTGGGCCTCAAATAAGAGATCTGATGAAAGATCAGCTGTTTGAAAACCAATTGAATCATGTGGAGCTTGAAGCATGGGTATCATTCAAGAACATTTGTGAACAGTTCTTAGGCAATATTGGAGCACACAATGACAAAGAATTAATTGACAAATTACTACTATAGAAATCTAGGTTGCAGTATGTCCTTAAAAATTCACTTCCTGCATTCCCATTTGAACTTTTAACCTGCAAATCTTGGACAAGATGAACATGGAGAAAAGTTCCACCAAGTTATTTCCAAGATGGAGAAAAGGTATCAAGGAAGACAGAAACCCAATATGCTTGCAGATTACTGCTGGGACCTTATAAGAGAAACCACAGGAAATTACAGAAGACACAGCAAATGGCAGAAATTTAACTGATAGCATCAGAGGTTGGACCTGAAAACAAACTTGTAATGTTTTCAGGTATGTTAATTGGTTATTTTTACAAAATTAGGTTATTTTTATTATGTAGGATACTACTACATATTACAGTGACTTTACATTTTATTTATAAATGCCTAAAAGTGAAAGTATGTGATATACTAGAAAACTAAGAGCGCTAGATAAAAACAAAGGCCATATTTGAACTCAGCACATCAAATGTATATTTTGAGGAAAACAAAAATTTTAAGATCAATTTTGTTGCTCAGTGTAATGAGTACTTGCCCCAATTCTGTGCTTAGTTTTATTGCAGCTACCTCAAAGATCATCTCTACACTTACATTTCTACCCATTCTACCCTATTTACAATAGTATCATTCCTGGCATACAACAAGACTCCTCCACTTCTGTGCATCGTATGACAATATTGGGAAGCTAATTCATAAGTTACAAAGCTTCCAAAATGTAATTGTTCCTTCCTTAAGCCATGTTCTGAAAGTGCTACAACCTGAGGATTTGTGTCATTTAAAACTGTTTATAAAATTTCAACTTTATTGTAGACATACAGTGTGTTGTGGTGGTATACTCTAAGAGTAAAGTGCATGCTGCTTTTATCATCATAGGATGAACACAAATTTTCAGTTTGTCATTGTACACTATCTACTTTCCCAGTTGAATTAAGCACATAGAGTTCGTTTACTAACAGTGGTGTTTATTTTCTCTGAGAGGAGTGAACTTAAGTAACCCTTTCCTTTATTGAATGTAAACCAACAGAATTAATTAATACTATCTTCAACCATGAATAATAGTTAATTTTGCAAGTGCATAACAAGCCTTTAGAAATGCCTAGGATAGTAGAAATATTGTAATTTTCATTTGAATTATTTACCATTGTCATCAAATAGGCGAGGGCTGGATGGTTAACCATAATTTATTTGCTAGTGTGGTCTCAGTTCAGATTAAGCTGGGCCAGGCCTAAAAACCTCTGCCCATGCAGAACTCTACTGTACAATTGCTGACTTTGAACCTTATTTGGATGAAATGCATTATCTGTTATAATCTTTTGTAATGATGTTCTTTGTACCCTGGCACAAGGCATAGCACTATGAACAGTTACAGCATAATATCCAATAGAATGATGAATATTTACTGCATGCACCATATGTAGGAAGTTCTTTAGAATAACCCACCACATTTTATATGATTTCCTTATCCTTATGAATTGACCTGTCTTTTTCTGCTTATGCAGAATGCCCCAACAATTTATCTCATTTCCTAATGCTTAAAAATCTCCTCCAAAGATAATGATACATAGAGCACCTTTCACAGTAAGGTCTGTGAGGCGCAGCAGCATTTGGCCTTTCGTCACTGCACAGTAAAACAGTGTCAGTGCACTCCATACTTATGACCACACCAGCAGCATTGGCCATCACACCACTGAATTTCTTGTTATAAATGAACATCCATAAACAGGAGAGAAATCAAATGAATTGAGTAGTTTCTAAAATGTTCTGCTTCAAGCTTCAACCACTAGGGCATTTGTAGCACACTTTTTTTTTTTTGCAATGGAAGTGCTCCATATTCTATATGCCTTTGAATTAGGAATTTGTTAGCTTGATGGAGTGTCTGATTCACAGTCCTTGTTGCAAAAAAAAAAACACTGTTATACAAGAAATGTGAATAGGTTATATCTGTAATTATCCCCATTTTGCTACTGATAGCATTTAATAAAGCATCGAAGATTATAATACATCAGACTAGTCATCACCTTAAAAAAGGTTCATGAGAACCACTAGTATTGTTTCTACAAAAGTCTGCAAAGAATAAATGCAACAAAGTAATTCTTAAATGAAGTTTACAATAAAAGGAAGTATGGTGGTAGTTTTTTGTAGATCTCTTAGAAGTATACAATGGATGGGAAATGATATATTACTGAGGAAACTGAAACACATATCTATGTTCCGAGGACAATTTGGTATGTAGGTGGGTACAGCAATTTATTATCTAAATGAATGTATTGGGACTTGAAAGATTGCATGAGAATATCTTCAAGCAACAGAAGCTGATGACAGTGTTGTTGAAATCAATTAAGAGTAAAAAGTCATTGGTTAATGACACAAAACAACATCCAATTTTTAAATAGTGATATTGTTTTGTGTGATTAATTCATTCAGTTTTTACTCTTAAATGATGTGAGAAATTTGATTCTGTCCCAAGCAATAAGAAGAGACAAGTTCCTATAAATTTATAGGTCCTTGCACTGTATAGATAGCACTAAAACTGTTGAAAATGACAAGGCAAGGATAATATGTCTTCTGATGGAGTTGACAAAAGCATGATGCATTCACAACTTTATACCACATGAAAACCTGTCACATAATAAAAGTATGGTGAGGTATTTTGCAAGATGCAGCTGCAAGCTAATTAGATTCAGCTACAAGATGGGGTAAATATTAAAGATGGTTTCTTGGGAAATTTTGAACTCCACCAAGGCAAAGGGCCTAAAGAAAAATAAGACTATGAAAAGGCTTTTGGCAAGTCTACTTGTCCCATAATTGTATTACTAGATGAGCTTCCTCTGAAAAGAGAGAAATGAAGTATTGTTTCTACATGCATAACTTGTTTCATGTCTTATGCTATCCTCCTTCTTAGCATCCAAATGGATTAAAACCTGACTGTTACCATATAGAAATCAGATATAAATATGGCATTGGCCAATGATTTCTTGGATGCTTGTTGTTCTATGCAAAACAACTGGCTTCTCTACAAAAAAGCAGCAAACAAAGAGGTTCCCAAATAGACTTCAGGAGAGAAGTGGCTAATGTGCATTTGCCAAGATAGGAGATTTTACCCAAAAGAGCAGGAAGACCAAGCACTTCACTAGCATCATCAGACTTGATAAGGTTTCACAAGATTAAGCATCTTGTTCAACACATAGAGGGTAGATATAAGAGGCTTGCTAGGCATACCTGTACATTAGTTGTAAGTACTGAATGCTCAAAGTGCAAAGTTGGTTTGTGCAGGGATTTATTCCTTTTCATTTATGCTAATTCATGGTCAGTTTTTGTAAAGTGAAGTTCCTTTGGTGTCAGAAAATGTTAATACATAATTTACAAGGTATTACTCACTCCAAAATGGAACAAGCAATGAGTAAGTATTCAATCACTTGTGACTGCATAAAAAGGAGACAAACAGCTGAGCTTTTTATTTCCATGTGAATGTCCATGTATATTCCATAAATAAATATGAGGCAGTCAAGTGCAAAACTCATCTTATCCAAAAATTAAAAAAATTGAGTTAGATATGGGATTCAATACTTCTTGCAGTTCTCTACGAACTGGTGACTTTGGATTTGAACAAAACTCATCTAATACACCTTCAAGAGAGCCCCGAAGACTGCTGTTCAATGCAAAACTCTTCAAATCCATGGTGATGGTTGATGCAGAACTTGTCTAATCCATCTCACAATTCAGAGCAAAACTTGCCTTATCCAATACTTGTTCCAGTACAATTGTGCTGTGTGAAGAGCAAAACTCACCTTATCCACCACTAAGAAATATAGCAGTTTCGCTTCTCTTTTCCCTACATTGGCAGTCCTGTGTGATTTCCCACTGTTTTTAATTTAGTTTTGACTAGTGTAAGTTGCAGACGTGTTATTATGGAGTCCTCTGATATCCCAAATTTGGTGGAAAGGGTAGAAGTTGAAAACGGGTGAATTGAAATGTGAAAGAGAGAAGAGGGAAAAGTATATATGATCGAATTACAATTAAGTAGTATTCTTCTATTGTTGACAGCTATGACTCATATAGGAATAAGCACATGGTTACAATACAGTCTCAGTTGTTAAAGGCATTCAGCAAGCCTGCCTGCAATCACAACAGCAAGTTATTTCAATGCAGTAACTTGACACAGAAGGACATAAGGAAATTCCACAAAGCCTTCTACAGCTGCAGTTCTAAAATTAAACAAGACTGCATTATACTGACTTACTGTTCACTGATATACCTAAATGGCATCGTGCAGTCAAAGACAATTTTTGGAAGGGTTTTACAACAAAGTATCACATGAAACTGTACAAGGTCTGCCAGTTCAGGTGTGTCAGAAAACCTTTCTGGACATTTTGCAAATATCAAAAGACAGAGTACAAAAGACACCTTGAAACTGGAGTGGCGCCAAAGGAATTCCAAAGTGGAGACAGGGTGTAACAAAACATAGTAAGAAGAGAGAATCTGTAAATAAATTCATACAGAAGTTTAAAGTACTTGACGTCCATTATTGTAGGAATAAAACATCAACACGGCAATACTTACCAAGGGAATTAAGTATTAACAAAATGATACATATGTATAATGCAGAAGCATCTAATTCATTGAACGTGTCTGTTTCTTTCCTAATATTTTTAAAGCAAAATTTAATATAGGCTTAAAAACCCTGTTTCTGATGTATGCTCACTTTGTCTTTCTTATGACGAGGAAATAAAATTGGAAACAGATAAAACTAAACGTTCTGATTTGCTGATAGCTAAACGAATACATTAACTTAGAGCTAAGGCATATTTGTATCTCCTGAAAGAAAATGATAAAGAAGCAACATTTTCATTTGACTGTCAGAAAAATATGGTACTGTCAACCCCCCAGGGGCTCACCTTATGTGAGTACGGGTGTTGGCGTACCCGGGGGTTCCCAAGCCACTCATCGCCATCTTCATCGCTTCATCCCCGTCCGGTCGAGGTGGGTTCGTTCTCGTGACCGGGGGACTCAAGGTAGGCGCTCGTGCGTTCTGTGCATTTCACTCCATGTCGTCCCTCGCCATCGTTTCTTTATTCTTCTATTTATGCACATTTCGCCCCACGCCCATTCATTTAAACATCTCTTTTACTTGTTAGCCGGCCTACCTTGCGTGCGAAACGCCCACATCACACCCAAGCCGGGGTAACGCCCGGGAAGTCAGAGCCCGAGGTCGGAGACGGTTGCAATGGTGGAGGATTTATTTCGCTATGGAGCACCCTTTCTCCATTAATACCAACAAGCGCCGAAAAGTTTATGTAACAGAAGTGACGTCGTTTCTTTTATCTTTTTCTTTTAATCCTCCGTGGACACAGCCTGACGGATACACGCGCACTGGGTGCGCAGCTGGGTGAGTGGGTAAAGGCGTCATCCCCACCACCCGGGGTCGTCATGTAGGGTATGTGTTCGTATCCGCTGTTCAACTGCAGTCCCGCGGGGGGGCATTGCATGAGCTGCTGACTTCTGACGGCGATTGGGTCCCTCTGTCTATGTTTTCCCCCCAGGGGCTCACCTTATGTGAGTACGGGCGTTGGCGTACCCGGGGTTCCCGAGCCACTCATCGCCATCTTCATCACTTCATCCCCGTCCGGTCGAGGTGGGTTCGTTCTCGTGACCGGGGAATTCAAGGTAGGCTCTCGTGCGTTCTATGCATTTCATTCCATGTCGCCCCTCGCCATCGTTTCTTTCTTCTCTTCTACTTCTGCACATTTCGCCCCACGCCCATTCATTTACACATCTCTTTTACTTCGCCGGCCTACCTTGCGTGCGAAACGCCCACATAGTTTCTTTTATCTTTTTATTTAAATCTCCGTGGACACAGCCTGACGGATACCCGCGCACTGGGTGCGCAGCTGGGTGAGTGGGTAATGGCGTCATCCCCACCACCCGGGGTCGTCATGCAGGGTATGTGTTCGTATTCACTGTTCAACTGCAGTCCCGCGGGGGAGCATTGCATGAGCTGCTGACTTCTGACGGTGATTGGGTCCCTCTGCCTATGTTCTGGGAGGTGTGACCCTGGGGTGAGATAGGTGTAGATAGGCCACTCACCCAAGCCGGGTATTTAACAGAGTGTCACACGTTTTAGCACCATTGTGCGGTCGTGTGGGTCTGCCTGTTGGCATAGCCAACGTTTTGGCAGACGACGCGCATGCTGTAGAACGTCTTTTACGTATTATCAATGACAGTGATTTTAATAGGCGCATTTGATTTGCTGAGTGCCTTTTAACATTCTGATATTATATTGCCTTTTTAATGGGGGCTCTACTCCCCAGTGGACATATGGCGCTCATGTCCCATACGTTCTACAGTTCTTGACACGTGATTTTACTCTTTTATTGTTTTGTCTAACATGTTTTAGTTTGGTGGTTTTAGCATTTGTGTGCGTGTTTTTTAGTGTTTTTGACTTGTCGGATTTTCCGTATTTTAGTTCTTGAATTTTATATTTTACACCTTGTAAGGGCGCTGATGACCTTTGATGTTTAGCGCCCTTAACCCCATATCATCATCATCACACCCAAGCCGGGGTAACGCCCGGGAAGTCAGAGCCCGAGGTCGGAGACGGTTGCAATGGTGGAGGATTTATTTCGCTATGGAGCACCCTTTCTCCATTAATACCAACAAGCGCCGAAAAGTTTATGTAACAGAAATGACGTCGATTGAAGGTCATTCACCATCGTGGCATAAGAGTCGCTACGGGGGCCTTTCCAACCAGCCCTGTACCCAGTCTGTATGCTGAAGCTGCAGACCCTTCGCTGTCCTTCCGGCGTGGGATGCTTTTGCGCAGCTATGCTTGTCCACTCTCAAGCTTGCCTGACTACCCGTCTTTCGAGGTATTTTACGAAGATTCGCTTGATCGGCAATATTTCGTTAGCTCCTCTGCCTTGCTCCCTCCAGGGGTTCGATTTCGAAAGCTTCTTCGGCATTTGGACTTTACGCCAGCGCAGGCCCTTCCCAGGGGGGAAACGCGTTTTCCTCCATGGTTGCGCGCTGAGGCCCAGTGTCACCTTGGGTTGAAGTCAATGTCGAAGAATGAGACCCCTTCTTCAGTTCTTAGATCGGCTTTTTTAGAACTTCAGGCGCAGTTCGGAGATTTTCGTTTTATATATACTGATGGGTCTAAGACTGATGTTGGAGTAGGGTGTGCCTTTGTTGATGGTAATCGTAGTTTTACATTTCGTTTACCCGGGCAATGTTCGATTTTTACCGCCGAAATTTTTAGTATTTATCAGTCACTTTTATACGTCCAGCGGTACGACTTACGGCACTGTTTTATTTGTTCAGACTCCCTGAGTGCTCTTCAAAGTATTCGCGCACTGTACAATTACCATCCCCTCGTACAGCGCATACATGACCTGGTCCACTAGCTTGGTGCCTCTGGCATCCGCGTCTCTTTCCTGTGGATTGCAGGTCATGTGGGCATCTCAGGGAACGGGTCTGCCAACGCCGCTGCCAAATCGGCGATTTTATTACCCAGATGTTTTACCTCTGTTGTTCCCTCGTCAGATTCGTGTGTTATTTTACGTCGCCGCATCCTCTCGCTTTGGCGCGATGAGTGGACGGCCCTCCGGGGGAACAAATTGCGGAAGGTTAAACCTCTCCCGTTAGTCTGGGGTACCTCTTCTCGTTCTACACGTCGGGAAGAGGTACTTTTAGCCCGTTTACGAATTAGACATTACCTTTTTAGTCATAGATACTTGCTCAGTGGTGACCCCGTTCCACTGTGTCAGCAGTGTGATGCGCCCTTAACGGTGCGTCACATTTTAACTGAGTGTCAAGTTTTAGCTCCACTGCGCGTTCGCGTGGGTCTGCCTGTTGGCATAGCCAACATTTTGGCAGACGACGCACATGCTGTAGAATGTCTTTTACGTTTTATAAGTGACATTGGTTTTAATCGGCGCATTTGATGCGCTGAGCGTCTTTTAGCTTTGAGATTTTATATTGTCAGTTTTAATGGGGCTCTTCTCCCCGACGGACATAAGGCGCTCATGTCCTTGCATTCTACAGTTCTTGACACGTTGTTTTATTCTTTTAGTGACCATGATTTTAGTGCGTAGGTTTTAGTCTTTGGTCAGTTGTATTTTTTGGTGCTGTTCACCAAGCGGGTTTGTGTGTGGTTTTTTAGTTTTTCGACTTTTAAATTTTATATTTGTTTACATTGTAAGGGCGCTAATAACCATAGCATTTGAGCGCCCTTAAGCCCTATCTCATCATCATTATCATCATCATCATCACAACAGAACTGACACCGCCGACAACTGGTTGTTACTTGTTCATTTCACGAACCAAAGAAGGGCAAAGTTTTGAGAAGGTGAACCCTTTCATCATTCGGAAGGGCATTGATGCTATTGCTGGTGCGGTTCAGTCCTGCACTCGTCTACGGAATGGTTCCTTATTAGCATAATCAAAGTCCGATCAGCGGAGTAAGACCTTGTTGCGCGCTACGCTTCTCCACGGCTATCCCATCCGTGTGGAGAAGCACCACATATTGAATTCCTGTCGAGGCGTCATTACCACCCATAGCCTCGATGGTATATGGGACGATGAACTCGTAGACTATCTTTCAGACCAAAAGGTGACAGCAGTGCATCGAGGTAGGCCAAACGTGACGTAGTATTGGTACCCACTCGTACCCTGTTTATAACATTTGATGGCGTCGATCTGCGCACGAGCATTTCAGCAGGGTACGAACGCATTGGGCTGAGGCCTTATATTCCTAGACCTCTGCGTTGTTATAAATGCCAACGTTTTGGGCATACACAAGTCTCATGTAAGCTTGCCGTTAAAATCTGTGCAACATGTAGCCAGTCCTCACACGAAGGTGCCTGTTCAACAGCCCCCGTCTGCGTCAATTGCAAAGGGTCACATTCTGCTTCATTTGGCGACTGTCCGCGGTATTTGGACGAGAAGGCGATCCAGGAGATCCAGGTAAAGGAGAAACTCTCCTTCGCCGTACCCGGAGGCGTTACCATGCGCGCCAACCTTCGCTCCTGCGATCGGGACCATTCAGTTCTGTTGTTGCCTCCCAGTACCCAGGAAGGATGCTGGAACTCAAACTTGGACTATGACTGCCTTGACCGCCACTACCATCCGGCCGTCCATTTCAGCTACTCTTACCAAGCCCTCTAAACCTGGTCCTAAGTCTATGAAGTCACAAGCCAGAGAGAAAAAACCGAAGCAGAAATTTCGAAGAGAAGACTTTCCTAAAGACCCTCCGCGTGTACACAGTAAGCAGAGTTCACCTTCTCCTCCTCCTCGGAGGTCGCAGTCCCAGGAACCTCCTGGGCAAGCCGCGCTCAGCGGCACCCCTCACCCGTCGCCACCCAGAACCGATACTCGGCGCTTGAATCGGTTTCTGGCTCTGAGCACTTGGGCGCTCCCTTCGAGGAGGCTATGGAGTGTGACCAACTCCATATGAAAAGCCCGAGCCCAAAGGTTAAACAAAAGGTAATTTTAAGCCGCCCTTCTAAGTAGACAGTTTATCCCTTTTTCTAAATGGCAATCCTGACCTGGAATGTACGTGGTGTACGATCGCATTGGGCGGTCCTGCAACTTTTATTGCGTTCCCATTCGCCTATGGTCGTGTGTTTGCAGGAGACTAAGCTTCGCCCTCACGATCCTTTTGATCTCCGAGGATATACTCCGGTTCGCTACGACCTTGAAACGGAGGAGGGTGCTCCTGCTCATGGAGGTGTCATGTTGTTAGTTCCTAACGACGTCCATTTTAAACGTCTCACTCTTACGTCCGACTTGCAAGCTGTTGCCATTAGACTGCAGTTACCCGGTTCTTTCTTTTCTGTTTCCTCTGTGTATTCACCTCCATCGTCTCCCGTTGCTCCCGCAGACATTCGAGCTCTCCTGTTCGCTCTCCGAACACCATTTTTTCTGTTGGGAGATTTTAATGCCCATCACCCCCTGTAGGGTTCGCCAAGGGCTTGTGCGAAGGGAACTCTTCTTTCTGACATTTTTGATCAGTTCAATCTCTCTATTCTCAATACAGGTGAGCCTACGTTTCTTTCTGATTCTTCCGGTACATTTTCTCAGTTGGACCTTGCCCTTTGCTCACTCCAGCTTTCTAGTCGTCTGCAGTGGAACGTCGTCGCTGACACCTACTCCAGCGACCATTACCCCTGCATCGTTTCTCTTCTGTCACAAAAGTACAGCATTCCAGAGTACCTACCTGGATATTCACAAAAGCCGACTGGAGCTTGTATTCCAGCCTCGTGCATTTTGATGACCATCCCTTCACCGACATTAACCAACTAGTGCAGCACCTTACGTCTACGATTTTCTCTGCCGCCGAACGCGCCATTCCCCGTTCATCCTCTCAACCTCGGCGAATACTTGTTCCGTGGTGGAACGAGGATTGTCGGGACGCCGTTCGTGCCCGTAGAACACTACTCAGGGTGTTTCGGCGACACCCTACACTTGATAATTTTGTGACGTTTAAACAATCGCGCGCCAAGGCTCGTCGCATTATTCAGGATAGCAAGAAGGCGTCGCGGACTGGTTTTGTCGAGTCTTTTAATCGCTTTACGCCTTCATCTGTTGTTTGGGATAAACTTCGTCGCTTCTCAGGTAAAGTGTCTCATTGTACTGTTTCTGGCCTTAAGGTTTCCAATGCCACCATAGTGGATCCGGCTGCCATCGCTAACACTCTGGGTGCTGCCTTTGAGGCGGTTTCCAGTTCAGACCATTATTCCGCCGGCTTTCGCTCTATGAAAGACCGGCTGGATTCCGCAACATATAATTTTCGGTCTGCTATTACTGAATGCTTTAACGAACGTTTCACAATGCGGGAGTTGGAGCACGCTCTTCATTGCTCTAGACACTCCGCTCCTGGGCCGGACGGCATTCATGTCCTGATGTTAAGGAAGCTTTCAGCCGACGGTAAACCCTTTCTCTTACGGGTCTATAACCGTATTTGGCAAGATGGCCTTTTTCCTTGCGTTTGGCGCGAAGCCACCATTGTCCCTATACTTAAGCCTGGGAAGGATCGACAACTGCCTTCCAGCTACCGCCCTATCTCCCTCACCAGTTGCGGTTGCAAGGTGATGGAGCGCATGATCAACGGCCGGTTGATATGGCGGCTTGAGTCTCAGAAACCTCTGGCGAACGCTCAGTGCGGATTTCGTTGCCATTGCTCTACCGTCGACCATCTGGCGTCCCTTTCGACACATATTATGAACGGATTTCTGAGAAAGTGTCAAACAGTGACTGTATTTTTTGACCTGGAGAAAACTTATGACACTTGTTGGAGGGGCGGCATTTTACGTACACTCCATGCATGGAGTTTTCGCGGTCGTCTTCCCATATTTCTTCGGGAGTTAATGACGGATCGCGTCTTTCGTGTACGTGTGGGCTCGGTTTTATCCAGTAGTTTTATTCAAGAGAACGGAGTACCGCAGGGCTCTGTACTCAGTGTCACATCTTTTGCGATTGCTATCATCCCCATTATTGATTGTATTCCACCTGGTATATCATCGTCCCTTTTTGTTGATGATTTTGCCATTTATTGCAGTTCATGACAGACCTGTCTACTCGAACACCGTCTCCAGAGCTGTATCGACCGTCTCTACGCCTGGAGTAACGCCAACGGCTTTAATTTCTCCGCCGAGAAATCCGTCTGTATTAATTTCTGGCGCCGGAAGGCTTTCCCTCCGCCCTCTCTCCATCTTGGGCCGGAGCTACTTCCGTTTGCAGACGAGATGAAATTTTTGCGGTTGATCTTTGATAGGAAGTCGTGTTGGACTTCGCACATTTCTTTTTTAAAAGCTAAGTGTGATTGTTCTCTTAATCTTTTACGTGTTTTAAGTGGCACATCCTGGGGAGCTGATCGGACCGTCCTACATCTTTATCGCTACTTGGTCCGATCCAAGCTTGATTACGGGTGCATTGTCTATTCGTCGGCACGTTTATCTGTATCACGTCGATTGAATGCCGTTCACCATCGTGGCATAAGATTTGGTACAGGGGCCTTTCCAACCACCCCTGTACCTAGCCTATATGCTGAGTCTACACAGCCTCCGCTGTCCTTCAGGCGTGAGATGCTCTTGTGCAGCTATGCCTGTCGACTCTCCGGCTTGCCTGACCACCCGTCCTTCGCGATATTTTTTGAGGATTCGCTTGATCGCCAATATATAGTTAGCTCCTCTGCATTGCTCCCTCCAGGGGTTCGTTTTCGACTGCTGCTTCGGCATTTGGACTTTACGCCAGCGCCGGCCCTTCCGCGGGGGGAAGCGCTTTTTCCTCCATTGTCGCGTGCTGAGGCCCACTGTCACCTTGGGTTAACGTCGATGCCGAAAGATGAGACCCCTGCTTCCGCCCTTAGATCCGCTTTTTTAGAACTACAGGCGCAGTTCGGGGACTGTCATTTTATATATACCGATGGGTCTAAGACTGATGTTGGAGTAGGATGTTCCTTTGCTTTTAGTGCACAGAGTTTTACTTTTCGTTTACATGGACAATGTTCGATTTATACCGCCGAGCTTTTTAGTATATATCAATGTGTTTTATAGATTCAGCGGCACGTCTTACGGCGCTGTGTTGTTTGTACAGACTCTCTGAGTGCCCTTCAGAGTATTCACGCGCTGTATAGTTACCACCCGCTCGTACAGCGCATCCATGACCTGCTCCACTCGCTTGGTGCTTCTGTCATCAATGTCTCCTTCGTGTGGATTCCAGGTCATGTGGGCATCTCAGGCAACGGGTCTGCAGACGCCGCTGCGAAATCGGCCATTTTATCACCCAGATGTTTTACCTGTGTTGTTCCTTCCTCAGATTTTTATGTTGTTTTACGTTACCGTATCCGCACGCGCTGGCGCGATGAGTGGGCGGCCCTTAGGGGGAACAAGTTGCGGGAGGTTAAACCTCTTCCGTTAGTCTGGGATACCTCTTCTTGTTCTTCTCGTCGGGAAGAGGTACTTTTAGCTCGTTTACGAATCGGACATTGTCTTTTTAGCCATGGATACCTGCTCAGTGGTGCCTCTGCACCACTGTGTGAGCAGTGTGATGCGCCCTTAACGGCGCGTCACATTTTAGCAGAGTGTCAAGTTTTAGCTCCGTTGCGCGTTCGTGTTGGTCTGCCTGTTGGCCTAGCCAACGTTTTGGCAGACGGCGCGCGTACTGTAGAATGTATTTTAATTTTTGTCAGTGACATTGACTTTAGCCGACGCATTTGATGCGGTGAGCGTCTTTTGACTGTGTGATTTTATATTGTCTTTTTAATGGGGCATCTCCTCCCCAATAGACATCTGGCGCTCGTGTACCTCGCATTCTACAGTTCTTGTCACGTTGTTTTACTGTTTTATTGACCATGTTTTTAGTGTGTTCGTTTTTGGAATTTGGTGTTTTGTTTTTTACCTTTGGACATCGCGGGTTTGTGTCCCGTTTTTAATTATGCAGTTTTTTATCGGATTCTTATTTTTGGACTGTACCTATTATACTTTGTAAGGGCGCTGATGACGTTAGCTGTTTAGCGCCCTTAAACCGCATCTCATCATCATCATCATCATCATCATCATCCATGTTGGGCCGGAGGTCCTTCCGTTTGCAGACGAGGTGAAATTTTTGGGGTTGATCTTTGATCGAAAGCTGAGCTGGACTTCTCACGTTTCCATTTTAAAAGTAAAGTGTGACCGTTTTCTTAATCGTTTACGTGTTTTAAGTGGCACATCCTGGGGAGCTGATCGGACCGTCCTTCTGCGTCTTTATCGCTCTTTGTTCCGATCCAAACTTGATTACGGGTGCATTGTCTATTCATCGGCACGTCCATCTTTGTTACGTCGCTTGAATCCTATTCATCATCGTGATATTGGAGTCGCTACAGGGGCCTTTCCAACTAGCCCCGTACCCAGTCTTTACGCTGAAGCTTCAGAGCCTCCGCGGTCCTTCAGGCGTGAGATGCTGTTGTGTAGCTATGCCTGTCGACTCTCCAGCTTGCCTGACCACCCGTCCTTCGCGATATTTTACGAGGATTCCCTTGATCGGCAATATTTAGTTAGCTCCTCTGCATTCCTCCGTCCAGGGGTTCGATTTCGTCAACTTCTTCGGCTTTTGGACGTTACGCCAGCGCCAGCCCTTCCAAGGGGGAAACGCGTTTTCTTCTATGGTTGCGCACTGAGGCCCTCTGTCACCTTGGGTTATCCTCGATGCCGAAGAATGAGACCCCTTATTCAGTCTTTAGATCAGCGTTTTTAGAACTTCTGTCGCAATTCGGGGACTTTTGTCTTTACTGATGGACCTAAGACTGATGCTGGAGTAGGATGTGCCTTTTTTGTGATGGAAATAGTTTTACTTTTCGTTTACCGGGGCAATGTTCGATTTTTACTGCCGAACTTTTTAGCATTTATCAGTCTCTTTTATACATTCAGCGGCACGACTTACGGCACTGTTTTATTTGTTCAGACTCCCTGAGTGCTCTTCAAAGTATTAGCTCGCTGTACAGTTACCACCCGCTCGTACAGCGCATTCATGACCTGCTCCACTCGCTTGTTGTCTCTGGCATCAGCGTCTCCTTCATGTGGAATCCTGGTCATGTGGGCATCTCAGGTAATGAGTCTGCCGACGCCGCTGCGAGGTCGGCGATTTTATTACCCAGTATTTTACCTCTGTTGTTTCCTCCACAGATTTGTATGTTCTTTTGCGTAGCCGCATCATCCTGCTTTGGAGGGATGAGTGGACGGCCCTCCGAGGGAACAAGTTACGGGAGGTTAAGCCTCTCCCGTTAGTCTGGGGTACCTCTTCTCGTTCGTGTCCTCGGGAAGAGGTAGTTTTAGCTCGTTTACGAATCGGACATTGTCTTTTTAGTCATAGGTGTCTGCTCAGTGGTGACCCCGCTCCACTCTGTGAGCAGTGTGACGTGCCCTTAACGGTGCGTCACGTTTTAGAAGAGTGTCAGGTTTTAGCTCCATGGCGCGTTCGTGTGGGTCTGCCTGTTGGCCTAGCCAACGTTTTGGCAGACGACGCGCGTGCTGTAGAATGTGTTTTACGTTTTATTCGTGACAGTGATTTTAATCTGCGCATTTGATGCGTTGAGCGTCCTTTAGCTTTGGAATTTTATTCTGTCTGTTTTAATGGGGACTCTACTCCCCAGTGGACATATGGCGCTCATGTCCCTCGCATTCTTCAGCTCTTGACACGTTTTAATCTTTTATTGCCTATGCTTTTAGTATGTTGGTATTTGGGATTGTTGTATTGTTGTTTTTAGCTTTTTGGACATCGCGGGTTTGTGTCCCGATTTTTAATTATGCGGTTCTTTTACCCGTCTTTTATGTTTTTGACTTTATATTTTATACATTGTAAGGGCGCTGATGACCATAGCAGTTTAGCGCCCGTAAACCACATCTTATCATTATCATTATATGGTACTGTCAAAAGTACAGAATCAAGCAGCATACTACAGCGGGCAGTTATATATGTATAACTTCTCCATTGTGCAGGGTCATCCAAGACAACGTTGACAAAACAGTATGTTTGTAATTTTGTTTGGACAGAAAATGAAGGTCCTTAAGGTTCAAACGAAATTGTGTCAGCAGTATACGGTCAAATGTGAAAATCAATTCTTTTTGGAATTAAGAAAGTAAGGCTATTTGCAAATGCCTGCTGTGGACAAAATAAAAACACCACTATGATAGGCATGTATAAGAAATGGCTTACTATTCAAGTATTGGAGAACGTGCAGGTGATAGAAATGATCTTTCCTATTTCTGGTCATTCATTCACCCCTTCCGATCGTATTATCGAGCTAATAGAGAAAGAAGTAAGAATGAGAAACACTATCAGTAGGCCTGAAGATTATTTTGAAATTATAAAAATCATGGAAAGGTAATCAGGCTAGGGACAGATGTATCTGTACAAGATTGGAAGTATGCTGCAAAGGAAACTTTGAAGTCACCAGGTTCCTGGTATTTTAAATTTAAGGCATCTAAGCATATTATTTTACAACGTTTTACCTCAGGCAAAGTTCTTGTGAGACGTAAGGCAAATTATTGGTCCGATTTGTGTATAGGAAAGACCATTCTGAAGCGAGGCAAAACTTTAGAAATGCACATTGCAAGGCATTTAGATGTAGGTGTGTAGGTGTAAAAGTAAAGGAGGAAAAAGTTAAAGATGTGAAAAATTTATTAAAAAAACATTTGATGATAACTGGGAGGAAAACGAAAGCCTGTATTTATAAGAATTTAATATCTAAAAACAATATTGCCAATGACGATAAAGAAGTAGATGCTGTTTGTGAGAATTTTTTGAATAGTGAGGAAGGACAACTTATATTTGATATGTTTGTTTTCGAAAATTAGTTATTAGTATTACAGTTTAAACATAATATGTAAATTTTACAAGTCATAAGATGTATGTGATATGAAAATGGTAATTTTAGTGAGGAAAGTATGCAAGGAGTGCTTCATTGATATCCTTATGCGAAATTGGTGAAAAAAGTTGTGAAAATTTAGTTTTTTTTAACTAAAATAAACCAAAAATGGTTATAATTATACAAATATTGCAAGAAGTCATTTATTAACATTGTAAAACACAAATTTTGAGAAGTAAATGCAAAAATGTTTGCACTAAATTGTAATTTAGTATTGTTTTTCCACCAAAACTCGTCAAATCCACTAGGTACCGTTGTGTGCAAAACTCGCCTTATCCAAAATTAAATTTTGATTTACCACCATATTATTTGAGACTGATTTTCAAGAGAATACATGCATCTTTATGGGTCTAGTCCGGACATTTTAACATTAAGAGAATTTTCAAATGTTCTGCTGTTTGCCTAGTATTAGTTTTTCATGTTTTCTGAAAATTCGTTTTACCTGGATAAGGCGAGTTTTGCACTTGATGGCCTCATATAGTAACCAACTCATTTTATTTTTGTTGTACACAATGTTAAATGCTAATCTTCTGTGAAGAAATAAGTAAAAATCAGTGCATAATAAAAATATAAAGGTTACTGTTGCTGTGATATATGTTTTCTTACATGCTATAGTTTAAATTATTAAAAACCAATTTCATACAAATATATTGAAAAATAATGGAGTAAACTGCATTTTCTTAAACATCAGCAAAGTTAAGTCATCTTTTGTGATATAAATGATAATAGCTGGTGTTGGCAATGACACATATTTAAATAGCCGATAGAAAGGGGTTAAACAACTTTGTACATATTAAATGCTAAACTTTGTCAAGAACTTCTTTTATAGCTATACAAAACAATTAACTTGCTTTATTTAATGAAATGCTTGAAAGAAAAACCTAGTAAAAATTGGTAGGTAGACAGCATTAACTTTTGGCAGCACATATTATCTTAATAATTTTAAATATGTTAAAATTGAGCTTTTTTATTTTGTTTGCTCACCCCTAAGCATAATTGATGCACTTATAAAATATGCAAATTAAAAAATTCCAACTTTAATGGTTTAAGGAGATTATCAAATTATTTAAACAGTGATGCTTTAATAAGCATACATTATGGCTTCAAAATTTCTCATTTATCTTAATAACAGGACTAAATGAAAGTTAATTTAGACAAGTTCTTGAGTAAAAAAAGGTGTAAGTCACACCTTTAGTTAAAAGCAAATGAGCTAAGTAAAGAGCACTTTGTTAATGACAGAATCATGACTGTTAATTTTTTTTTGTGTGTATGATACTATATTATTAGTGAGACAAGGTATCAAAGAGAACTTACAGAAAAAGCTGTCCCAAGAATACAATATTTAAATGAAACCATTGGGGGGAACAGAGTTAAACAAAAAGAAGTTATACACAGAGTGATTTAATATAGTAAATTCCCTTTTGAAGTTATAAAATTAAAAGAGGTACTCCAAATAATAAAAAATACATAAAAACAAAAAAGGGCTATCTAATTTTCATAATTACTACTATATAGATACAGTTCAATATATTTTTGTAATATATATACTTTCTGATGAGAGAACTTATTTTTGATCTGCTAGAATTAAGATTACTGTAAAGGAAATATGTTAAATTTCCGAATGTACATGGCAAGGATGCCAAAGAGCTTCCTTAGCTCTGTGCAGACAGTAAAGAAAAAAGCTACTTCTTCATATATATTAATCTTTGAAATGCTTCTAGGGGTGCTTATTGGCTGCTGCAGGATCTCCATTAGGAATCGGCTCAGATATTGGCGGTTCAATAAGAATGCCTGCATTCTTCAATGGAATATTTGGACATAAACCATCGAAAGGTACAGGAAGTTACAAAGTTCTTTAAGATGTATCTTTATCTTAAATTCCTTATGCCAAAGACAAGTATATTATTCCAAATGAAGAGAAGCAAGTTACATTTTATGATTAATACAGGCTGTATCATAATTTAAAAGGTAAACTGAAATGATTGGAAGCATCTTTGATAACAGAATCAAAGAAGTCACAATAAGTATGGGTCTGCAAAGAAGGCATTTGTAAGGTAGAGATTTATATTTTGGGTGAATCTTCTCATATTGGAGATTAGACCAACCTGCATTATATAGACAATATGAAATGCAAGTACTCTCTGAATTTAAGTGCATGTTATATTCTAGAGAAAGAATGCTTTCAAATATTTGGTGCTATATGCTTGTGCTCACTGTAAAAGATGGTTTTTGAGTAGATGGATCTGGTCATGCTGTTAAAAATGAAGGTGCGGCTGAATGCAACAAGGGCATATTGTCTACATCAAGACAAATTTATGTGTAGAATAACTGTGGATCACACCTTTCTAAGGGTTGTGAATTACCTTATAGAATCTACAGTGTGTCTCATTCACAAAGAGATGACCTTGTCTGCGACCAGTGGGGTGGGATTTTGGTAATGTGTGGTTGTGCTTCAGCACCTCCGGGAGAGAAAAGATGCACTGGGCAACATGTCATTAAACCCTTCTTAGATGATTAGGCTTAGCAAGAAGCCTCATGGAAGGTATCGCTAGGAAATGAGATCTTATGTGAGCTGGTGGAAATAAATACAAATTCTAACTCTGGTGTTAGCCCTCTTTAATACTTTCATATTTGGTTGATCTACTGAACAGTATAAATCACTCCCTTTATTTCTGCACACAAGACATGATCGATTTCTCCCACACCAATTGAATTCCTATCAATAGTGCCAGATTTGTACAGAAATAAGGTTTTTTTTCCCTAATATTTACATCCCTAAAACAAAGTTTAATATCCCGATCGAGGTCTGATAGCTGCATATCAACATTTTATTTCCCATAAAAATACATAGCTTTTAAAAAAGAAATAAATGAATGAATATTTTCAACAATTTTCTCATAAATATATGTTTTACTACTTTTTAGACATTGCGTAAATAAATATTTTCGATGATTTCTCCATAGGTATATTTTTTACACTTCCCTCATTCTCTTTACAACACAAAACTTCATCTCATAGGAATTCATTAGCCAGGTACTTGATTTCAGTTGAATCTGCTGCACATGCAAGCCAGGGAAGTACAAAATTCCATCCCAAGATTACATAATACATGTTTGTTATGGCTAAGCAGTGACATAATACAATGACTAAGAAAGTCAGTAGTAGTGCTTAGTTATAATAGATCACTAAATCAGTTGTGTGCTTTAATTAGCAGTGTGAATTAAAAATTCCAAAAGTGAAATCTAGTGTATGTGAATGCTTGGATCAGTATGTACCCGAATTTAAAAACACTTTTACCACTGATGGTAAAATACTATTTTGCCAGCCATGTGCAAAATCAGCATTCCCAGGTAGTGAACATTTGTCAGGAGTTAAGTTCATAGCAGCTATGTCACATGTTTCATTGCAGCAGTTTCTTTTGGGAGAATCACTGTCATCCACATTTCCAGCATACCAAAACATTCAGAATTTTATTAAGATTTTTGTAAAGCATCTATTTCAGGTAAAATTCCACTCTATACGATGAAAAATCCTGAGCTCAGAAAGCTTCTTACTAAATATACAAATGTAAGTCCTCTAGATGACTCAATGCTAAGGAAAAATGATGTTCCAAAGTGCTATGAAGAAATATTGTCATGTTAGGTGCAAATATGTGAAAATAAAAAAACTGGGTTATCATTGATGAAACTATCAATACCAGTGGTGGAAAAGTGGGAAATGTAATGGTAGGTCAATTGAAAAGTGACAAAAATACTTTCCAAACAGAAATTCTTGCTAGCATGTAAAGAAATGCCAGCTGCAAATAATATAACAATAACTAGGGTATTCAATAAATTTTTGGAAGCCTTGTGGCCAAATGGTATGAAATATGACAGTATATTGCTTCTGCTTATGGACCTGCAGCATATATGTGGGAAGCTGCCCAAGGGCATAGTGTAAGTTTTCCAAATATAATTCATTTAACATGTAGCATTCATGCTCTGCATAGATTGTGTGAAACCATCTGAACCCTTTATCCTAATGGGAAAAAAGTGTTTGTAAGGTGCCATCACGGATTGATACTTTCAAGAAAACTAATCCCGATCTTGCATTGCCCCCTACACCAGTAGTCGCATGTTGGGATACCTGGCTTAAAGCCATGGTATTATGCAGATAACTTTTAAATATTTGCATCAGTAGTAAATGAACTAAAAATAAAATAAAGTCTGCAATACACCATCCTGGTATCTTATTTGTTACACCAGGACTTGTAGTCCAAATTTGTGATTTGTTTAACCTTCTTTCATTTTATACATTATTATTGTACATATTTTTACTTATAATCTAGTAAATAAAAAGAAATTAGATCAAAATCAATAAGATAAATAAAAATAATAAGATAAAAATAAAAAATGTAATAATTACAATTGAAATTTAAATAAAAAAATACTTTCAACTACTGCTACCGGAAGCCAACAACTGGTATCCAGCTACTCCTATCCTTTTCAACTCATCATTTTATAATTTCATATTGAAATTCAAAATTGTAACTTTTACATTTATACTTCAGTACACATTCCTCAAAAATATATATTTTAACTATTCACTTTTCTTAAATATACTTTAAGTACTAAGTGATTTTATTAAAATTATCACTCACTCTGGAATAAACAAATCTTCCCTTATACTTTTTATTGTTCACTTCACTTTAACACTCGCATAAGTTCCTTATAACTTTTCAGTTCACTTAACACAGTATTCAGTATATTTATCACTGTTGTATGAAACTATTGCTTCACTTTCTCTTTTAAAAAAATTTCATTTCACTTACCACTATATTCACTTTGTCTCCACTTACCACCATTTTTCATTCTACTTTTCGTTACTTCCATCTTCTTCATCTCACTGAAAACCACAACTCCACCACTCCTACCTAACTCCTCCATTCACCACCTCTAGCTTCAGGCTCCCACTCCGAGTTATCATCTCCTGCCCTTGATCATCCTCCACTCCCGTTATCTTCACCCATTATCCTCCTCTCTACTATTGACTCCATCTCCTTGATCTCTCTTTTCTCTTCCTTCTTTTCTTCCTCCAATCTACTCCTTTTTCAATCATTTCCTCCTTCTCTCCCCATATTTTTTCTGCCAGGAATTATCCATAACTATTTCCTTCAATTAGCTTAAATTATAATTTTCTTCTCTTTCATCACTTTATACTCCTATTTCTAAAGTATGATTATTGGTATCAGATTTCTGTATAAGTGTCTGCTGCAATTAGGACTTGAATTATCCCTAACCTTCTTATTTCTTCATTAATTAAAGGTTCTAACTGGCAATTTCATTTTGTTCAGTATCTTTTCCCCAAACTATTTTGCTGATTTTTTTAGCTAATATGTCAAGTTGTGTGTATAGATTTTTATTTCTTAAAATATATGCTATCTGGTATCCACTTAAAACTTGTCTTTCTTGTATTGTCTCATTATAATTATGTATACATTCAAACAATAAAAGCTCCAGGGTTCCTCGCCAATTGCATTTATTATATACGTCGCTCTGTGTTTTATTAATTTTCTTCTAATGGGTTTTATATGGGACATGTCTGGTTAAACAATGTGTTAGTCCCTTTGTTGGTTGGATAAGTTTTAATTTTAACCATTCTGAAATGTTGCTCAATAAATAAAAAGTTCTCCTTCTTGTATCAATACTTTCCTATTGTTGCTGCCAACTTAACTTTAAATTATGTTTTATTTCCATTATGGTTTTATATCTTTTCCCAGTTATATCTAAAACCTTATCTAATTCATCTTTCTTAAATCAAAAAATTGCACCCCTCATTGTTATTGCTAAATCTATTGGCCAAATTCCTGTGGAAACTAACAATGATTGTAGGGTAGTGTTAACTGCTCCTGTAAATCTTAATAACATTTTTTGTTCTCTTAGTAACATTTTAGTTTTTGTATGTCAATTATTCGAAATGCCCATATTCCTCCATATGCCATGATAGCCACAAAACTGCTATTATGATATGTAGTAATTGTGCTTAATGGGAGTTTGAAATTTGATTAAAAAATTTGGCTAATTTCATGATTATATTTTCAGATTTATTTTGAATGTATTCAGTATGTTTTCTGAAATTAAATTTTTCATCTAAAAATATTCCCAAATATTTTACTTCTTTCTATTTTCGAATGTTCTGATTGTTAAATTTAATTGTTGGGTCTCTTTTCAAATTTTCCATTAAGATCATGTAACATGACTTTGCAGGGGCTATTGGTAATTTTGATATGTTACACCAACTATTTAATTTGGTTGTTAATTTATTGAACATCATTTCAAATTCCTTTTATTATCTCCTACTATAAACAACACATCGTCAGTACAGGCTATGGTGTTTTATATCCATGTTATTATTCAGCTTGTCTAATAATGTCTACAATACAATGTCCCAAAACAACAGTCCTAAGATCAAGCCCTGAGACATGCTTTGGTGATTTCTTTATTAACAATATCCTTTATTCCTTTGATATGTACTTTTCTATCAGTACAGTAATTTTTAATATGGCATATAGACATTTAGGACAATCCTTTTGTCTTAACCTCCCAAAAAGATGAGGCCACCACAATTTATCAAAGGCACAAGAGATATCCACTAAGACTCCAATAATATACTTAGCTTTTGAGGTTTTAACTGTACTTACCAGTTGGTTTATGGCATCCTCAGTTGAAAAGCCCTTTCTAAAGCCAAACTTTTTTTCATTTAAACCTAGCATAATTCTATATTGTCTTCCATATTAGTTTTTCAAATATTTTTCACAAGGTATTTAACAAGTATATTGGTCTATATGATTTAGGTTCTTTAGAATCTTTATCCAAGCTTTTCTTCAAAATGGTAACTTTGGCCGCCTTCCAGCAGAGGCCGCCTTCCAGCTATACCATGTACAGCCATTGAGTAATTCAAAGAAAAACGGTGTGATTTTGTCTTCTAAATGCACTAATACTTCATTGGTAATGCCATGGAACAGCTGCCTTCTTCTTCTTTAAGCCTCTTAATGACAAAAATTAGTTTCAAATAGAAAGAAGTTAGTAACAGTGAACCTTATAATAATTTGCAAATTACTTGAGTCAATTGTGTTACATGACTTCTCTTAATAAAACATGCCACTGTCCACTAGAACTAGCCACTTGGGAGAAAATGTACCTCACCGAATGCAAATACCAAATCATGAATTTCGAAATCCCACCAATGGATAGTTTCAGTAGATTTATCATGCCTACTTCTGACACCAATCCCACAGATGCCACTATCTTGACACCTATCTCTGATTCCAGTCCTACTGATTCTAACATCACCAGTCAACCTTCAGCTGAGGATGAGAGCAATAGCTCTCAAAACATATCTGAATTTAAAAGTGTAAATGAAGTCGTGTGACAGAATCAACTCAAGTAATTTGTAAATTCTTATGACAAGTTTAATTTCAGTAATACAAGGATAAAATACTCTTGTATTGTAAAAAGGAATGTTCATGTTAATTTTCTTAAAAGTATGTATTTCTTCATGTATTGAATAGTCATTGTCGAGAAATAGTTTATTTAACAGAACATTTAAGGAATCTTTCCAATTTCTTGTCAATTCCCCGTCTCCTTTATTTAATGTATTAAAATTTCTGGCTTCTTTATCTTTTCCAAAATTATTTTATAGGACATCCCCAATATACCTATTTGTGTCAAGAGTTTTTTCTACAAAATGTTGTCATGAATTTTTTCTAGTTTCTTCTAAAAGGTTTTTAAATATATTTTTTGCTTGTCGATAGTTAAGTGTATTTCCCTTTCTTCTGCAACTATAGCTTTTTGATATATTTGCCTGCTTTTTCTCATTTGTCTTTTAGCCTTTTGTAAACTATCAGTCCAAACTTTATAAGAATATTTATTTTATTTTAATTTTGGGTACTGTCCTAGATATTACAGTTTGAATTACCCTTGTTAACTTGGAAGAATAGTAGATGTAGGCTCTGCTTGACTCTCAGATATTGTTGGATTGTTTGACTCATTCTAAATAGTTAAATTTAATTCTGCAGTCACTTCTTCTAGCCCTTCTCTCTCATCTTTAATATTATTAAACCACCAGTTTGATTTAGATATTGCTTCTCTTCAGAGATCCTTTTTAATTCTGATATAACTAATCTATAAGACTAACTTTCATGGTGAGTGTTATTAATTAAGGCTTCATGAGTAATCAGCCGTGTCAAATTTATTCTTATTTGACACAGCTGATTAACTGTGAAGCCTTAATTAATAACTAATCTACTCCTTTGCATGTTAATTTGTGCAGTTTTAATTAAATTTCTATAATATTCATAATTGTCCATTTTATCTTTAATAAAATATAATTCCTGAATGTGTATAGGAATACTACTTGCTGCCAGGCTGAAATTCTTTTTCAGTCAGCTCTTTAGACGCTTTATGCATGCAAACAAACTGTGGGTTGTTATTTTGCTTCATGAATTTATAGCTTTTTGTTTAAACATATGATTCCTTTCATGCTTGATATTACTGCCTAAATGTTAAATAAATGTACCAATTATATTTTCTTCTTTGTTGTGATTTTTTTATGACTTTTTGGATTTGGCTTTGGAGTCTGTTGTTTGTTTGTAAAGGGAATCTTCAAAGTTTTGTAACTAAAGGGTTGAGTTGTTACTGTCAAGGTAGTTCTGTTCGAACAGCTTGCATTGTCATGACAAATTAATTAAATTAAATTGAGTTTTATTTATGGACACTCTTTAACTGCTGTGGTCCCTAGCGTCCCATTCTATATTGGGCGTGAAAGACTGGTAATTTTGCTCAGAGACTTTACTTCCCTTCTGTAGGAAGCCATGCTAAGAATTTCTACATCCAAAAACATCCATCGTTCTTCAAAGACTACTCTACCATAGCATAAAACAAAAGGCTTGTAAATTTCATTTAAATCTAAGACATCATTTCTTCTATTAAAAACGGTTTCTAATAGTTTTAATAGTTTGTCTGGGTCTGTAGTAATATTATGGGTTTTTAATTCTAACATATCAACAGCATCAGGCACATGAAGTGCAATCATTTCAGCATTCTGATGTAACTTGCAAATAAATTCCTCAAGGCCAGAACCAAAGTCGATCAGTCTTCCAATCTGCTGATTTGCAATTTAATATGAAAATTTGCATATATTTGCTGAATGTTTGGTATGGCCACTGTCCTTGAGCCATCTTTTATAATTTCTTGTCCATTAGCTATATCACTGATTATGTATGTAATTTTGTTTCATCTTCTTTACACAACCAGTAGTAAATGAACTGGACAAAGATGATGTTTCTGCAATTGAGATTAATTTAATACATGATAATAACTTAAAATGTGTGCCTTCATATCTGCCAGTTTTGGTTTCTTGATTCACTCAGTAAACTAATTGGAAACATCTGTTGGCTTATTAATTAATTCAGTTAAAGAACTGCAGTTTGTGGAAAAACAATTTAACACTATCTCAAGTTTGATATCAGAAGTTGTAAGAAAAAATTACAGACTTTGAAATTAATTGTTCTTCCACACAAGCCTTGTGCTGGACAGGGTTGGAAAGGTAGAATCAGGCTACTGAAAAATTCAATGCCATAGCCGGGATTTGAACCACGGATTTGCCAGTCTCCGTCCGGTTGCTCTAACCACTGAACTACCATGGCAACATGCCTGCATGCCACTAAATTCTCCAGCTGATTTGTATTTTTCCCGGTAAACCACAAGGAGATCTGAAATTGTATTGAAATGACATACCCCAATGGCGACTTACAATATGGTAAGTACTTTAAGTCCCGGGCTTCATAGTTTCAACCATTATTAGGTCAAATGAAGACCTGAGTGCAAGAACCAGATAATGACCACTTTTTGTGAAATTTAGATTTTTGTGCCAAATTGTAGCCATGTCTTCCCTCTATCTGTCACTATAAGCATTTTAACAAATAACAGTTACGTTCCTCACAAGATGGAGTTTAAGTTTCGGCTAAGTCTGTTTTGGGTGCAAGAAGTAGATAATAACCGGAGGTATCCAGTTCTTGCATTCAGTTGTTATCTTACATTGTCACTGACAGAATGATGGCAGATAATAGTGAAGCAATGTTGGCTGATGCTAATTCAAATTTTGATTCAGAGGTAAGTTAGTAATAGCATTTCTTTACTAAGTATGGTTTATTAATAATTTTATTACTATTTAAAGATGATTATTTGTTAGAGTAACAGGTTTTTTGTAATCTGAATGTTAATAATATTGCGATATTTTAGGTACCGGTGCCAAGTTCTGTTGAATGTTCCCTGGCAAAGCCCAGGAAAAGCGCAAGGAATGAAGACAATTGAGTAGAAATGTTAGAAAAAGGAGTATCTTGCATGGAGAAGAGTATGTTTCAACATCAGGAAAACTTATTCCTGCAAAGACAGTTGCTAATGATTGTGCATGTAAACGGAAATGCACATCCAAATTCTCATATGTAATTCAGCAGAATAATCTTGATGGTTTCAACAATCTCAGCAATAAGAATACTCAGGATGCATACCTTATGGGGTTAATTACGTGTTATAATGTTCAGAGGTTAGTGTTTAACCCTCCGTCAGGTGCGCGCTTTTGTAGAACGCTGTTAGTCGCGCGGGGTCTAGCAGACCCGCGCTATATTTTTGTTGTTATTGTTTGTATTTTTGTTTTCTTTTGCTTATTTTCATTTTTTCCTGTTTTTACCTTTATTTAGATTAAACGAACAAGGCTTTCATTAGTAGGCATTATCTTACAACATAAAAATACGAGCTAAAATATGAGTACATATACGTTATAAATTGTATTAAAGTAAGTATAAACAAATACATTGCCATTTTCAGGTATACATACAACTTGTAATTTCAAATGTTCAGTTACTCAGAAGCATCTAATATCTCACCCGTGTTTACCCCGACTAAGAAACTTTTGCAAACAATTTTATCATGTTTGCACAAACACAGGGGGGTGTTACATTTCCCACATGCATATTTAGTTTTGCAGTTCATTTTGCCTTTGTTGCAGGGTTTCCTTTTCAATGTGCATAGTGGTGTATTTGACAATTCATCTACGCTGGATTCTTCAGGTTTATATTTTGTCAAAAGGCCTTTCAAATCACTGGGTAGATTTGATGCTGTTGCTCTCCTTTGTAGCTGTTGCAACAGTAAAGCTAAAGATAGTGCTTTCAAATACTCTTGCATTGTGGAATATTTATTTTGGTTTCCAACAAAGATAACCCTAGAATTAATACCTGCAATGTTCAAAATATGGTAAAAAATTAACCTTCTCGTTGTTCTGGCTACATTGTATGTAACACACAATTTATCTACTATATCAACTCCAGATTTAGTGTCCTTGTAAGGCAGGATTATTTCAGGCGTTTTCTCAGCACCTTCTGATAACTGTATGGATGAAACATGTACACTTAAGAGCAAAGCTACTGTTTTACCCTTTTTTGGAACATGAAACAAGTGTTTCATTTTTTGTGAAGCTAAATATGCTTTCGTACTGACTGCTATCTTTTGGAGAAGTGAAATTAGTGGGTAATTCTTTTTTGTTCTTTCGCACTGTACCGATGAAAGAAAGTTGTCTTTTGCGCAATTCATTCACCAGCGATACACTGATAAACCAATTATCTGCAGTAACGTTTCATCCAGTGCCAGAGATTGGTTCAGTTAGTCTCAGCACTACAGCCTCTGCCGAGTTAGTTTGCAAATATGGTCCGTCCGGTTGCTGTCCACAATAAACCTCCATGTTAGTTGTATAAAACAGTTTTGCATCACTCAAACAGAATATTTTTATGCCATACTTGTTTGGCTTGGATGGTATATATATCAAAAACCACGACCACGAAATGCCAGCAACTGTTTGTCGACAGTGACATTTTGTCCAAGAGAGTAATGGTTCTGACAGTTGTTCAGAAACAATGTAAACATTTCTCTAACAGCAGCCAATTTATCCAATCTTCGTCGCTCCGGTCTTGAGCTTTTGTCATCAAAGCGAATTCAGTAAACTGAATCGTTTTTCGGACATAGCCATTCAGAATAGAGGAATTCCAAGCTCATCAGCTCACCAAAAATTGTGAATATTCTGGTGTCCACCACGAAAAATTCCTGCCAGGTACAATAAGCCTTGGAAAAGCTTTTATTTCTATTACATCTGTAGGTCTGCTGTCTCTTTCATGATCAAATTTGTGCTGCACACTGCTAATCTAAGTATTTGAGCTGTCAACAATCAAATCAAATATATCTTCGGTAACAAAAAGGTTCCTACAATCAATTTCCGTTTTTGCATTTTTGGCAGCTCTTACCACACCACGAAGTTTGGTCAATATATTGTAAGCCCTTGTTTGTGTCATTTTCCAAGGTATTATTTTTGCATTTTGTTCCATCTCTTCCTGTAAATAACAACAGAATGCATTGTTAATAATAATAATAATAACAAGAAGAAGAATTACTATGATAAGCATATGATGTTACCTATAAAATACATGTTACCATACAAGCTCCTTTCCCCCCCAGGGACTCTCCTTTTGAGAGTACGGGTTAGGCGCACCCGGGGTACCCGAGCCATTCATAGCCATTTTCACCCTTTCATCCCCGTCCGGTCGAGGTGGTTCGTTCTCGTGACCGGGGGACTCAAGGTAGGCTCTCGTGCATTCTGTGCACTTCATTCCATGTCGCCCCTCGCCATTGCTTCTTTCTTCTCTTCTATTTATGCACATTTCGCCCCATGCCCATTCATTTACACGTCTCTTTTAATTCTTCGCCGGCCTACCTTGAGTGCGAAACGCCCACACACTTTTAGTTTCTTTTAACCTTTTATGTTAATCCTCCGTGGACACAGCCTGACGGATACCCGCGCACTGGGTGCGCAGCTGGGTGAGTGGGTAATGGCGTCATCCCCACCACCCGGGGTCGTCATGTAGGGTATGTGTTCGTATCCGCTGTTCAACTGCAGTCCCGCGGGGGGCCATTGCATGAGCTCCTGACTTCCGACGGCCATTGGGTCCCTCTGTCTATGTTCTGGGAGGTGTGACCCTGGGGGTGAGATAGGTATAGATAGGCCACTCACCCAAGCCGGGGTAACGCCCGGGAAGTCAGAGCCCGAGGTCGGAGACGGTAGCAATGGTGAAGGATTTTTTTCGCTATGGAGCACCCTTTTTCCATTATTAACAACAAGCGCCGAAAAGTTTTTGCAACGGAAGTAGCACCGCCAACAGCCAATTGTTACTTAGTGATTACCCGTACAGAGGAAGGACAATCATTCGAGAAGGTGAACCCTTTTATAATTCAGAAGGGCATTGACTCAATTGCTGGTCCTGTTCATTCCTGCACTCGCTTACGAAACGGTTCATTGTTGGTTCAGAGTAAGTCCGATCAACAAAGTAAGACCTTGCTGCGCGCCATGCATCTCCACGGTTATCCTATCCGTGTTGAGAAGCACCGCACCTTGAATTCCTGTCGAGGCGTTGTCATCCCGCATAGCCCCGATGGTATATCGGACGAGGACCTGGTAGAATATCTTGCAGACCAGAGGGTGACAGCGGTTCATCGAGTGCATGCCAAACGCGACGGCGTATTGGTACCCACTCGTACCCTGTTTCTAACATTTGATGGCGTCGATCTGCCCACGAGCATTTCAGCAGGGTACGAACGGATTGCTGTGAGGCCTTATATTCCTAGACCTCTGCGTTGTTTCAAATGCCGACGTTTAGGGCATACGCAAGTCTCATGTAAGAGAGCCGTTACCATCTGTGCATCATGTAGCCAACCCTCACACGAAGGTACCTGTTCAACAGCCCCCATCTGTGTTAATTGTAAAGGGTCTCATTCTGCGTCGTTTGCCGACTGTCCGCGGTACTTGGACGAGAAGGCGATCCAGGAGATCCGGGTAAAGGAAAAACTCTCCTTCGCTGAAGCCCGGAGGCGTTATCATACGCGCCAACCTTCACTCCTGCGATCTGGCACATTTAGTTCTGTTGTTGCTTCGCCAGTACCACGAGTAGATGCCGAAACTGAGACCTGGACCATGACTGCATTAACCGCCACTACCATCCGGCCGTCCATTAAAGCTACGGTTAAAAAGCCCTATAAACCTGATCCAAAGTCAATGAAGTCGCAAGCCGCTGAAAAGAAGCCCAAGCAGAAACTTCGTAGGGAAGATTTTCTGAGGGACCCTCCGCGTGCGCGCGGTAAGAAAAGTTCACCTTCTCCTCCTCGGAGGTCGCAGTCCCAGGAAGCTCCTGGGACAAGCCGCGCTCAGCGGCACCCTCACCCATCGCCACCCAGAACCGATTCACGGCGTTTGAATCGGTTTCTGGCTCTGAGCGCGTGGGCCCTCCCTTCGAGGAGGCTATGGAGTCTGACCAACTCCATACCAAAAGCCCGAGCCCAAAGGTTAAACAAAAGGTAATTTTAAGCCGCCCTTCCAAGTAGACAGTTTATCCATTTTTCTTAATGGCTATACTGACCTGGAATGTACGTGGTGTACGATGGCATAGGGCGGAACTGCAACTTTTATTGCGTTCCCATTCGCCTATGGTCGTGTGTTTCCAGGAGACCAAGCTGCGCCCTCGCGACCCTTTTGATCTTCGAGGGTATACTCCGGTTCGCTACGATCTTGAACCGGAGGAGGGTATTCCTGCTCATGGAGGTGGCATGCTATTAGTGCGTAATGAGGTTTATTTTCAACCTCTCACTATTACGTCCGACTTGCAAGCTGTTGCCGTTAAACTACAGTTGCCTGGCTTTTTCTTTTCTGTTTGCTCTGTGTATTCACCTCCATCGTCTCCCCTCGCTCACGCGGACATTCGAGCCCTCCTGTTCGCTCTCCTAACACCATTTCTTCTATTGGGATATTTTAATGCCCATCACCCCCTGTGGGGTTCGCCAAGGGCTTGTGCGAGAGGAACTCTTCTTTTCGACATTTTTTATCAGTTTAACCTTTATCCTCAATACAGGTGAACCTACTTTTATTTCTGATTCTTCTGGTACATTCTCTCACTTAGACCTTCCGGTTTGCTCCATCCAGCTTGTTAGTCGTCTTCAGTGGAACGTCGTCGCTGACACCTACTCCAGCGACCATTACCCCTGCATCGTTTCTGTTTTGTGTCACCACGTGCAGCATTCGAGAGTACGTACATGGATTTTCAGTAAGGCCGACTGGAGATTGTATTCCAGCCTCGTGTCTTTTGCGGACCAGCCATTCACTGACGTTAACAAATTGGTGCAGCACCTTGCGTCTACGATTCTATCTGCCACCGAACAAGCAATTCCCCGTTCATCCTCTCACCCTCGACGGATTCCTGTTCCTTGGTGGAACGAGGAGTGTCGGGTTGCCGTTCGTGCCCGTAGAACTGCACTTCGGTTGTTTCGGCGACACCGTACACTTGATAATTTGGTTACTTTTAAACAATCGCGCACCAGGATACGTCGCCTTATTCAGGATAGCAAGAAGGCATCTTGGACTCGTTTTGTCGAGTCTTTTAATCGCTTCACACCTTCCTCTGTTGTTTGGGATAAACTTCGTCGCTTCTCAGGTAAAGTGTCGCATTGGTACTGTGTCTGGTCTTCAGGTTTCCAATGCCACCATAGTGGATCCCGCTGCCATTGCTAACACTCCGGGTGCTGCCTTTGAGGCGGTTTCCAGTTCAGACCATTATTCCGCCGGCTTTCGCTCTATCAAAGACCCGCTGGATTCCGCCAGCTATAATTTTCGGTCTGCTAATACCGAGTGTTATAATGAACTTTTCACAATAAGGGAGCTGGAGCACGCTCTTCATTGCTCAAGGGACTCAGCTCCTGGGCCGGACGGCATTCATGTCCTGATGTTAAAGAACCTTTCAGCCAACAGAAAACTCTTTCTCGTACAGGTCTATAACCGTATTTGGAAATACGGCATTTTTCCTTCCGTTTGGCGCGAAGCCACCATTGTCCCTATACTTAAGCCTGGTAAGGATCGCCAACTACCCTCCAGTTACCGCCCTATCTCCCTCACCAGTTGCGTTTGCAAGGTGATGGAGCGCATGTTCAACGGGCGGTTGACATGGTGGCTTGAGTCTCAGAAACTTCTAGCGAACGCTCAGTGCGGATTTCGTCGCTATCGCTCTACCGTCGACCATCTGGTGTCCCTGTCCACGCATATTATGAATGGATTTTTGAGAAAGTGTCAAACCGTGGCTGTGTTTTTTGACCTGGAGAAAGCTTATGACACTTGTTGGAGGGGCGGCATTTCACGTACACTTCACGCATGGAATATCCGCAGTCGTCTTCCCATATTTCTTCGGGAGTTTATGACGGACCGCGTCTTTCGTGTACGTGTTGGCTCGGTTTTATCTAGTCGTTTTATTCAAGAGAACGGAGTACCGCAGGGCTCTGTACTTAGTGTCACACTTTTTGCAATTGCTATCAACCCCATTGTTGATTGTATTCCACCTGGCATTTCATCGTCCCTTTTTGTTGACGATTTTGCCATTTATTGCAGTTCACGGCGGACCTGTCTACTCGAACGCCGGTTCCAGAGCTGTATCGACCGTCTCTCCGCCTGGAGTAACGCCAATGGCTTTAATTTCTCCGCCAAGAAATCCGACTGGATCAACTTCTGGCGCCGGAATCTTTCGCTCCGCCCTCTCTCCATCTTGGGCCGGAAGTCCTTCCATTTGCAGACGAGCTGACATTTTTGGGGTTGGTCTTTGACCGGCAACTGAGCTGGGCTTCTCACGTTTCCTTTTTAAAAGCAAAGTGTGACCGTTCTCTTAATCGTTTACGTGTTATAGGTGGCACATCCTGTGGAGCTGATCGGACCGTCCTTCTACATCTTTATCGCTCTTTGGTCCGATCCAAGCTTGATTACGGGTGCATTGTCTATTCATCGGCGCGTCCATATGTATTACGTCGATTGAATGCCATTCACCATCGTGGCATTAGAGTCGCTACAGGGGCCTTTCCAACCAGCCCTGTACCTAGCCTAAATGCTGAGGCTGCAGAGCCTCCGTTGTCCTTCAGGCGTGAGAGGCGCTTTTGCAGCTATGCCTGTCGACTCTCCAGCTTGCCTGACCACCCGTCCTTCGCGACATTTTACTAGGATTCGCTTGATCGACAATATTTAGTTAGCTCCTCTGCATTGCTCCCTCCAGGGTTTCGATTTCGACTGCTACTTCGGCATTTGGACATTACGCCAGCGCCGGCCCTTCCACGGGGGAAACGCGTTTTCCTCCATGGTCGCGCGCTGAGGCCCACTGTCACCTTGGGTTAGCGTCGATGCCGAAAAATGATACCCCTGCTTCCGTCCTTAGATCCGCCTTTTTAGAACTACAGGCGCAGTTCTGGGACTGTCATTTTATACATACCGATGGATCTAAGACTGATGACGAAGTAGTATGTGCCTTTGTTTTTGGTGCACAGAGTTTTACTTTTCGTTTACCTGGACAATGTTCGATTTATACCGCCGAACTTTTTAGTATGTATCAATGTGTTTTATAGATTCAGCGGCACCTCTTACGGCGCTGTGTTGTTTTACGGACTCTCTGAGTGCCCTTCAGAGTATTCAGGCGCTGTATGGTTACCACCCGCTCGTACAGCGCATTCGTGACCTGCTCCACTCGATTGGTGCATTTGGCATCAGCGTCTCCTTCGTGTGGATTCCAGGTCATGTGGGCATCTCAGGCAACGAGTCTGCCCACGCCGCTGCCAAATTGGCCATTTTATCACCCAGATGTTTTACCTGTGTTGTTCCCTCCTCAGATTTTTCTGTTATTTTACGTTGCCGTATCCTCTCGCGCTGGCGCGATGAGTGGGCGGCTCTTAGGGGGAACAAGTTACGGGAGGTTAAGCCTCTTCCGTTAGTCTTGGGTACCTCTTCTCGTTCTTCTCGTCGGGAAGAGGTACTTTTACCTCGTTTACGAATCGGACATTGTCTTTTTAGCCATAGATACCTGCTCATTGGTGGCCCCGCACCACTCTGTGAGCAGTGTTATGCTCCCTTAACGGTGCTTCACATTTTAGCAGAGTGTCAAGTTTTAGCTCCGTTGCGCGTTCGTGTTGGTCTGCCTGTTGGCCTAGCCAACGTTTTGGCTTGCGACGCGCGTGCTGTAGAGTGTCTTTTACGTTTTATCAGTGACATTGGATTTACCAGACGCATTTGATGCGCTGAGCGTCTTTTGACTGTGTGAATTTATATTGTCTTTTTAATAGGGCATCTCCTCCCCAATGGACATTTGGCGCTCGTGTCCCTGGCATTCTACAGTTCTTGACACGTTGCTTTACTCTTTTATTGACCATGGCTTTAGTGTGTTCGTTTTTGGAATTTGTTGTCTTGTTTTTTACCTTTTGGACATCGCGGGTTTGTGTCCCGTTTTTTAATTATGCGGTTTTTTATCGGAGTTTTATTTTTTACTGTACATTTTATACTTTGTAAGGGCGCTGATGATCTTAGCTGTTTAGCGCCCTTAAACCGCATCTCATCATCACAACAAGCTCTTTTCGTCTTCCTCTTCATAGTCAGTTTCTGAATCTAAAGATCTCGTTTCAAGTTTATCTTCTGAATCTGAATCATCTGATTCATATGTTGTCATCCCAAAGGCAAGGCATCATCATCGCAAAGTAGGCGATGTACTTCTTCCAAATTATTCGGATTTTGTAGATCGTATCTTTTCTCGTATTCATGATGAATCAGTAACAGCTCCTTGCAATAGCAAAGCAATATTGCACAAAAGCTAATGAGAAACAAACCTGTCAACAATATGTAACGAGAGCAGGCGCGCGGGGCCTGGTTGACCCGTGCGACACGTAACTGCTGATTAGTCATTCCTCCAGTAAAACAAATAAACAGATAAGGTTATCGCTGCAGCATATAATCGCACAAGGTGTAATGTTAGATGTCCTAGTCAGACATTTGCATAGGTGCGTTCGTTCGAAAATTATAACATTTATATAAAGCCAGGGGTCTCTCAGGCCCCTAGCGACTGACGGAGGGTTAATGAAGATTACTATGCATTCAAATATCCATGAAAGGGTATTGGTACTGACCTATAAATAGCGAAATGTGTACATAATTATCTGCAAAACCTTCCAGTTCCCATACTAACAACAGGTGGGCAGTTCTATAAGGGGCAACTTTGGGTGTTGAACATGGGTATATTCTCCTGTATTACTGGAGAGTTAAAATGTACATGTACGATGAAACTAGCAGAATAAAGGGATCCAATGAAACAGTTTCAATTTTGAAACATTACATAGAGAACTACGTTGAGAAAAATAAAACCCTGCATCCCTTTAGTGATCCCCCCAGGGGCTCACCTTATGTGAGTACGGATGTTGTCGTACCCGGGGGTTCCCGAGCCACTCATCTCCATCTTCATCACTTCATCCCCGTCCGGTCGAGGTGGGTTCGTTCTCGTGACCGGGGGACTCAAGGTAGGCTCTCGTGCGTTCCATTCATTTCATTCCATGACGCCCTCGCCATCGTATCTTTATTCTCTCTTCTATTTATGCACATTTTGCACCACTCCCATTCATTTACACATCTCTTTTCCTCCTTCGCCGGCCTACCTTGAGTGCGAAACGCCCACGCACTTTTAGTTTCTTTTAAGCTTTTATTTTAATCCTCCGTGGACACAACCTGACGGATACCCGCGCATGGGGTGCGCAGCTGGGTGAGTGGCTAATGGCGTCATCCCCAACACCTAGGGTCGTCAAGTAGGGTTTGTGTTCGTATCCGCTGTTCAACTGCAGCCCCGCGGGGGGCCATTGCATGAGCTGCTGACTTCTGACGGCGATTGGGTCCCTCTGTCTATATTCTGGGAGGTGTGACCCTGGGGTGAGATAGGTATAGATAGGCCACTCACCCAAGCCAGGGTAACGCCCGGGAAGTCAGAGACCGAGTCGGAGACGGTTGCAATGGTGGAGGATTTATTTCGCTATGGAGCACCCCTTCTCCATTATTTCAAACAAGCGCCGAAAATTTATTGTAACAGAAGTAGCACCGCCGACATCTGGTTGTAACTTGGTCATTTCAAGAACAGAAGAAGGACAAAACTTTGAGAAGGTGAACCCTTTTATAATTCAGAAGGGCATAGATGCTATTGCTGGTGCGGTTCAATCCTGCACTCGGCTACGGAATGGCTCGTTATTAGCACAAGCGAAGTCCGATCAGCAAACTAACCCCTTGTTGCGCACTACGCTTCTCCACGGTTATCCCATCCGTGTTGAGAAGCATCGCACATTTAATTCCTGTCGAGGCGTCGTTACCACGCATAGCCTCGATGGTATATCGGACGAGGACCTAGTCGAATATTTCTCCGATCAAAAGGTGACCGAAATGCATCGAGTGCAGCCCAAACGCGACGGCGTACTGGTACCCACTCGTACCCTGTTTCTAACATGTGATGGCGTCGATCTGCCGACGAGCATTTCCGCAGGGTACGAACGGATTTCTGTGAGGCCTTATATTCCTAAACCTCTGCGCTGTTTTAAATACCAACGTTTTGGGCATACGCAAGTCTCATGTAAGAGTGCCGTTAACATCTGTGCAACATGTAGCCAGCCCTCACACGAAGGTACCTGTTCAACAGCCCCCATCTGCGTCAATTGCAAAGGGTCACATTCTGCTTCATTTGGCAACTCTCCGCGGTATTTGGGCGAGAAGGCGATCCAGGAGATCCGGGTAAAGGAGAGGCTCTCCTTCGCCGAAGCCCGGAGGCGTTACCATGAGCGCCAAACTTCGCTCTTACGATCGGAAACATTCAGTTCTGTTGTTGCCTCGCCAGTACCCCGGAAGGATGCTGGGACTCAAACTTGGACCATGACTGCCTTGACCGCCACTACCATCCGGCCGTCCATGTCTGCTACTGCTACCAAGCCCTCTATACCTGGTCCAAAGTCTATGTAGTCACAAGCCACAGAGAAAAAACCGAAGCAGAAATTTCGAAGAGAAGACTTTCTAAAAGACCCCCCGCGTGTTCAAAGTAAGCAGAGTTCACCGTCTCCTCCTTGGAGGTCGCAGTCCCAGGAAGCTCCTGGGACAAGCCACGCTCAGCGGCATCCCTCACTCATCGCTACCCAGAAACGATTCTCGGCGCTTGAATCGGTTTCTGGCTCTGAGCGCGTGGGCCCTCCCTTCGAGGAGGCTATGGGGTTTGACCAACTCCATACTAAAAGCCCAAGGCCAAAGGTTAAACAAAAGGTAATTTTAAGCCGCCCTTCTAAGTAGACAGTTTATCCGCTTTTCTTAACGGCTATCCTGACCTGGAGTGTACGTGGTGTAGGATCGCATAGGGCGGAACTGCAACTTTTATTGCGTTCCAATTCGCCTATGGTCGTGTGTTTGCAAGAGACTAAGCTTCGCCCTCACGACCCTTTCGATCTCCGAGGATATACTCCGGTTCGCTACGACCTTGAATCGGAAGAGGGTACTCCTGCTCATGGAGGTGTCATGTTATTACTGCGTAACGACGTTCATTTTCAACGTCTCACTCTTACGTGCGACTTGCAAACTGTTGACATTAGACTGCAGGTACCCGGTTTTTTCTTTTCTGTTTGCTCTGCGTATTCATCTCCATCGTCTCCCCTTGCTCCCGCGGATATTCTCTTCTGTCCGCTCTCCCAAAACCATTTCCTCTGTTGGAGATTTTAATGCCCATCACCCCCTGTGGGGTTCGCCAAGGGCTTGTGCGTGGGCAACTCTTCTTTCTGACATTTTTTATCAGTTCTAATCTCGCTATTCTGAATACAGGTGAGCCTACGTTTCTTTCTGATTCTTCCAGTACATTTTCTCACTTGGACCTTGCCGTTTGCTCACTCCAGCTTGCTAGTCGTCAGCAGTGGAACGTCGTCGCTGACACCTACTCCAGCGACCATTACCCCTGTATCGTTTCTCTTATGTCACACCACGTGCAGGATTCCACAGTACCTACCTGGATATTCATAAAAGCCGACTGAAGCTTGTATTCCAGCCTCGTGTATTTTGACGAGCAGTCCTTCACCGACATTAACCATCTAGTGCAGCACATTAAGTCTACGATTTTCTCTGCCGCCGAACGCGCAATTCCCCGTTCATCCTCTCAACCTCGGCGACTGCCTGTTCCGTGGTGGTACGAGGATTGTCGGGACGCCGTTCGTGATCGTAGAACTGCACTTAGGGTGTTTCGGCGACACCCTACACTTGATAATTTGGTGACTTTTAAACAATCGCGCGCCAGGTCTCGTCGCATTATTCGGGATAGCAAGAATGCGTCGTGCACTCGTTTTGTCGAGTCTTTTAATCGCTTTACGCCTTCATCCGTTGTTTGGGATAAACTTCGTCGCTTCTCAGGTAAAGTGTCGCATTGTACTGTTTCTGGCCTTCAGGTTTCCAATGCCACTATAGTGGATCCGGCTGCCATCGCTAACACTCTGGGTGCTGCCTTTGAGGCGGTTTCCAGTTCAGACCATTATTCCGCCGGCTTTCGCTCTATCAAAGACCGGCTGGATTCCGCAACATATAATTTTCGGTATGATAACACGGAGAGTTATAATCCCCTTTTTACAATGAGGGAGCTGGAGAACGTTCTTCATTGCTCTAGGCACTCCGCTCCTGGGCCGGATTGCACTCATGTTCTGCTGCTAAAGAACCTTTCAGCCGAAAGTATGCGCTTTCTCTTACGGGTCTATAATCGTATTTGGCAGAACGGCCTTTTTGGTTCCGTTTGGCGCCAAGCCACCATTGTCCCTATACTTAAGCCTGATAAGGATCGCCAGCTACCTTCCAGCTACCGCCCTATCTCCCTCACCAGTTGCGTTTGGAAGGTGATGCAGCGCCTGATCAACGGGCGGTTCCCCCCAGGAGCTCACCTTTTGTGAGTACGGGTTAGGCGCACCCGGGGAAACCCGAGCCATTCATAGCCGTTTTCACCCTTTCATCCGGTCGATGTGGGTTCGTTCTCGTGACCGGGGGACTCAAGGTAGGCTCTCGTGCGTTCTGTGCACTTCATTCCATGTCGCCCCTCGGCATCGCTTCTTTCTTCTCTTCTATTTATGCACATTTCGCCCCACGCCCATTCATTTACACATCTCTTTTACTTCTTCGCCGGCCTACCTTAAGGGCGAAACGCCCACACACTTTTAGTTTCTTTTAACATTTTATTTTAATCCTCCGTGGACGCAGCCTGACGGATACCCGCGCACTGGGTGCGCAGCTGGGTGAGTGGGTAATGGCGTCATCCCCACCACCCGGGGTCGTCATGTAGGAAATGTGTTCGTATCCGCTGTTCAGCTGCAGTCCCGCGGGGGGGCATTGCATGAGCTGCTGACTTCCGACGGCCATTGGGTCCCTCTGTCTATGTTCTGGGAGGTGTGACCCTGGGGTGAGCTAGGTATAGATAGGCCACTCACCAGGGCCGGGGTAACGACCGGGAAGTCAGAACCCGAGGTCGGAGACGGTTGCAATTGTGGTGGATTTATTTCGGTATGGAGCGCGCTTTCTCAATTAATAACAAGTGCCGAAAAGTCTTTGTAACAGAAGCAGCACCACCGAAAACTGGTTGTTACTTGGTCATTTCACGAACCGAAGAAGGACAAAGTTTTGAGAAGGTGAACCCTTTCATCAGTCAAAAGGGCATTGATGCTATTTCTGGTGCGGTTCAGTCCTGCACTCGTCTACGGAATGGTTCCTTATTAACACAAACGAAGTCCGATCAGCAAACTAAGACCTTGTCGCGCGCTACGCTTCTCCACGGCTATCCCATCCGTGTGGAGAAGCACCGCACCTTGAATTCCTGTCAAGGCGTCGTCACCACTCACAGCTTCGAAGGAATTTCTGACGATGAACTGGTCGAATATCTTTCCGACCAAAAGGTTACAGCGGTTCATCGAGTGCAGGCTAAACGCGACGGGGTGTTGGTACCGACTCGTACCCTGTTTCTCACGTTCGATGATGTCGATCTGCCCACTAGTATTTCGGCAGGGTACCGTTTTGCGGTGAGGCTCTATATTCCTAGACCTCTGCGTTGTTTTAAATGCCAACGTTTTGGGCATACGCAAGTCTCTTGTAAGAGTGCCGTATCCATCTGTGCCTCATGTAGCCAGCCGTCACATGAAGGTACCTGTTCATCCGGACCCGTCGGCGTTAATTGTACAGGGTCTCATTCTGTGTCATTTGCCGACTGTCTGCGGTACTTGGAAAATAAGGCGATCCAGGAGTTCCGGGTAAAGGAGAAACTCTCCTTCGCTGAAGCCCGGAGGCGTTACCATGCGCGCCAACGTGCTCTCCTGCGATCTGGTACATTTAGTTCAGTTGTTTCCTCGCCAGTACCCCGGAAAGATGCCGAAACACAGACCTGGACGATGAACGCATTGACCGCCACTACCATCCGGACGTCCATGTCAGCCACAGTTAGCAAACCTTCTAAACCTGGTCCTATGCTTATGAAGTCGAAAGGCGCTGACAAGAAACCGAAACAGAAGCTACGCAAGGAAGATTTTTTGAAAGACCCTCCGCGTGCGCGCGGTAAGAAAAGTTCACCTTCTCCTCGAAGGTCGCAATCCCAGCATGCTCCTGGGACAAGCCGCCTACAGCGGCCACCTTCACCCATTGCCACCAGGACCGATACACGGCGCTTGAATCGGTTTCTGGCACTGAGCGCGTGGGCCCTCCCTTCGAGGAAGCTATGGAGTCTGACCAACTCCATACCAAAAGCCCGAGCCTCAAGGTTAAGAAAAAGATTATTTTTAGTCGCCCTTCTAAGTAGACAGTTTATCCCTTTTATTCATGGCTATCCTGAGCTGGAATTTACGTGGTATTCGATCGCATAGGGCGGAACTGCAACTTTTATTGCATTCCCATTCATCTATGGTCGTGTGTTTGCAGGAGACCAAGCTTCGCCCTCACGACCCTTTCGATCTCCGAGGGTACACTCCGGTTCGCTACGATCTTGAACCGGAGGAGGGTGCTCCTGCTCATGGAGGTGTCATGTTGTTAGTGCGTAACGACATTCATTTTCAAACTCTCGCTCTTACGTCCGACTTGCAAGCTGTTGCCATTAGACTGCAGTTACCCGGTTTTTTTCTTTTCTGTTTGCTCTGTGTATTCACCTCCATCGTCTCCCCTCGCTCCCGCGGACATTCGAGCTCTCCTGTCCGCTCTCCCAGCACCATTTCTTCTGTTGGGATATTTTAACGCCCATCACCCCCTGTGGGGTTCGCCAAGGGCTTGTGCGAGGGGAACTCTTCTTTCCGTCATTTTTTGCCAGTTACATCTCTCTTCTGAATACAGGTGAGCCTACGTTTCTTTCTGATTCTTCCGGTACATTTTCTCAGTTGGACCTAGCCGTTTGCTCACTCCAGCTTGCTAGTCGTCTGCAATGGAACGTCGTCGCGACCATTACCCCTGCATCGTTTCTCTTCTGTCACACCACGTACAGCATTCGAGAGTACCTACCTGGATATTCACAAAAGCCGACTGGAGCTTGTATTCCAGCCTCGTGCATTTTGACGACCAGTCCTTCACCGACATTAACCAACTAGTGCAGCACCTTACGTCTACGATTTTCTCTGCCGCCGAACGCGCAATTCCCCGTTCATCCTCTCAACCTCGTCGACCGCCTGTTCCGTGGTGGAACGAGGATTGTCGGGTTGCCGTTCGTGCCCGTAGAACTGCACTTAGGGTGTTTCGGCGACACCCTACACTTGATAATTTGGTGACTTTTAAACAATCGCGCGCCAAGGCTCGTCGCATTATTTAGGATAGCAAGAAGGCGTCGTGGACTTGTTTTGTCGAGTCTTTTAATCGCTTTACGCCTTCATCTGTTGTTTGGGATAAACTTCGTCGCTTCTCAGGTAAAGCGTCGCATTGTACTGTTTCTGGCCTTCAGGTTTCCAATGCCACCATAGTGGATCCGGCTGCCATCGCTAGCACTCTGGGTGCTGCCTTTGAGGCGGTTTCCCGTTCAGACCATTATTCCGCCGGCTTTCGCTCCATCAAAGACCGGCTGGATTCCGCCACCTTTAATTTTCGGTCTGCTAATAATGAGTGTTATAATGAACGTTTCACAATGAGGGAGCTGGAGCACGCTCTTCATTGCTCTAGGCACTCCGCAGCTGGGCCGGATGGCATTTATGTTCTGCTGTTAAAGAAGCTTTCACCGACAGTAAACTCTTTCTCTTACAGGTCTATAACCGTGTTTGGCAAGACGGCCTTTTTCCTTCCGTTTGGCGCGAAGCCACCATTGTCCCTATACTTAAGCCTGGAAAGGATCGCCAACTACCTTCCAGCTACCGCCCTATCTCCCTCACCAGTTGCATTTGCAAGGTGATGAAGCGCATGATCAACGGGCGGTTGACATGGTGGCTTGAGTCTCAGAAACTTCTGGCGAACGCTCAGTGCAGATTTCGTCCCTGTCGCTCTACCGTCGACCATCTGGTGTCCCTGTCGACGCATATTATGAATGGATTTCTGAGAAAGTGTCAAACCGTGGCTGTGTTTTTTGACCTGGAGAAAGCTTATGACACTTGTTGGAGGGGCGGCATTTTACGTACACTTCACGCATGGAATATCCGCGGTCGTCTTCCCATATTTCTTCGGGAGTTCATGACGGACCGCGTCTTTCGTGTACGTGTGGGCTCGGTTTTATCTCGTCATTTTATTCAAGAGAACGGAGTACCGTAGGGCTCTGTACTCAGTGTCACACTTTTTGCGATTGCTATCAACCCCATTGTTGATTGTCTTCCACCTGGCATTTCATCGTCCCTTTTTGTTGACGGTTTGCCATTTATTGCAGTTCACGACGGACCTGTCTACTCGAACGCCGTCTCTAGATCTGTATCGACCGTGTCTCCGCCTGGAGTAACGCCAACGGCTTTAATTTCTCCGCCGAGAAATCCGTCTGTATTAATTTTTCACCGGAAGGCTTTCTTTCCCCCCTCTCTCCATCTTGGGCCAGGGATACTTCCGTTTGCAGACGAGGCGAAATTTCTGGGGTTGATCTTTGATCGAAAGTTGAGCTGGACTTCTCACGTTTCCCGTTTTAAAGCACAGTGTGACCGTTCTCTTATGCTTTTACGTGTTTTAAGCGGCACATCCTGGGTAGCTGATCGGACCGTCCTTCTACATCTTTATCGCTCTTTGGTCCGATCCAAACTTGATTACGGGTTCATTGTCTATTCATCGGCACGTCCATCTGTGTTACGTCGCTTGAATCCCATTCATCGTCGTGGTATTAGAGTCGCTACAGGGGACTTTCCAACTAGCCCCGTACTCCAGTCTTTACGCTGAAGCTGCGGAGCCTTCGCTGTCCTTCATTCGTGAGATGCTCTTGTGTAGCTATGCCTGTCGACTCTCAAGCTTGCCTGACCACCCGTCCTTCGCGACATTTTACGAGGATTCGCTTGATCAACAATATTTAGTTAGCTCCTCTGCATTGCTCCCTCCAGGGGTTCCATTTCGTCAACTTCTTCGGCATTTTGGACGTTACCCCAGCGGCGGCCCTTCCCAGGGGGAAACACGTTTTCCTCCATGGTTGCGCGCTGAGGCCCTCTGTCACCTTGGGTTATCGTCGCTGTCAAAGAATGAGACCCCTTCTTTTGTCTTTAGATCAGCATTTTTAGAACTGCAGGCGCAATGCAGGGACTTGCCTTTTATATTTACAGATGGATCTAAGACTGATGATGGAGTAGGGTGTGCCTTTGTTTCGGATCATCATAGTTTTACTTTTCGTTTACCGGGTCACTGTTCGATTTTTATCGCCGAACTTTTTAGTGTTTATCAATCTGTTGTATACGTTCAGCGCCGCGACTTGCGGCAGTGTGTTGTTTGTACAGATTCTCTGAGTGCCCTTCAGAGTATTAACGCGCTGTACAGTTACCACTCTCTCGTACAGCGCATACATGACCTGCTCCACTCGCTTGGTTCCTCTGGCATCAGCGTCTCCTTCCTGTGGATTCCAGGTCATGTGGGCATCTCGGGGAACGAGCCCGTCGACGCTGCTTCCAAGTCGGCGATTTTATTACCCATATTTTTTTACTGCTGTTGTTCCCTCGTCAGATTTGTTTGCTATTTTACGTAGCCGCATCCTCTCGCTTTGCTTGGTGTCTCTGGCATACGCGTCTCCTTCATGTGGATTCCAGGTCATGTTGGCATCTCAGGGAACGAGTCTGCCGACGCCGCTGCCAAATCGGCGAGTTTATCACCCAGAAGTTTTACCTCTGTTGTTCCCTCGTCAGATTTGTTTATTGTTTTACGTCGCCGCATCCTCTCGCTTTGGAGCGATGAGTGGACGGCCCTCCGGGGGAACAAGTTGCGGGAGGTTAAACCTCTCCCGTTAGTCTGGGCTACCTCTTCCCGTGCTTCTCGTCGGGAAGAGGTAATTTTAGTACGCCTTCGTATCGGGCATTGCATTTTTAGTCATTGGTATTTGCTCAGTGATGACCCCGCACCACTCTGTGGGGAGTGTGGTGCGCCCTTAACGGTACGTCACATTTTAGCAGAGTGTCAAGTTTTAGCTCCGTTGCGCGTTCGTGTTTGTCTGCCTGTTGGCCTAGCCAACGTTTTGGCAGATGACGCGCGTGCTGTAGAATGTCTTTTACGTTTTATCACTGACATTGGTTTTATCCGTCGTATTTGATGCGCTGAGCGCCTTTTAGGTGTTTGATTTTACATTATCTTTTAATGGGGGCACTCCTCCCCAATGGACATCTGGGGTTCGTGTCCCTCGCATTCTACAGTTCTCGACACGTTGTTTTATTCTCTTGTTGACCATGAGTTTAGTGTGAAGATCTTAGTATTTGGTCGGTGGTGTTTTTTAGTGTTTTGACCAAGCGGTTTGTGTGTTTTTTTTTAACTTTTTGACTTTTATATTTTACACATAGTAAGGGCGCTAATAATCTCAGCAGTTGAGCGCCCTTAAGCCCCATCTCATCATCATCATCATCATCTCGCTTTGGAGGGGATGAGTGGACGGCCCTTCGGGGGAACAAATTACGGGAGGTTAAGCCTCTCCCGTTAGTCTGGGGTACCACTTCTCGTTCGTGTCGTCGGGAAGAGGTACTTTTAGCTCGCTTACGAATCGGACATTGTCTTTTTAGCCATAGATACCTGCTCAGTGGTGAACCCGCACCACTATGTGAGCAGTGTGATGCGCCCTTAACGGTGCGTCACATTTTAGCAGGGTGTCAAGTTTTAGCTCCGTTGCGCGTTCGTGTTGGTCAGCCTGTTGGCCTAGCCAACGTTTTGGCAGACGACGCGAATGCTGTAGAATGTCTTTTACGTTTTATCACTGACATTGGCTTTAGCTGTCGCATTTGATGCGCTGAGCGCCTTTTACCTGTTTGATTTTACATTATCTTTTAATTAGAGCACTCCTCCCCAGTGGGCATCTGGCGCTCGTGTCCCTCGCATTCTATAGTTCTTGACACGTTGTTTTATTCTCTTGTTGCCCATGATTTTAGTTTGTAGATCTTAGTATTTGGTCTGTTGTGTTTTTTAGTGTTTTTGACCAAGCGGTTTGTGTGTGGTTTTTTATTTTTGGACTTTTACATTTTATATTTTACACATAGTAAGGGCGCTAATAACCTTAGCCGTTGAGCGCCCTTAAGCCCCATCTCATCATCATCATGCATGGAACTGCACACTTAGTGCTAAACCTTGTGATCAATCTCTATGAAGATTAAAAAACAAAACAAACTTATATTCAAGATAATAAATACCCTCGGGTGTCAGAGTTGGCGTAATACAGTCCATTGTGTGTTAATTAATTATGAAACTTATTATTGTTATTATTATTGTGATTACTAGCAATAAATGTTCAAAACAAGATATGTATTATGTGCAACTTGTTTCTCAAGAAAATTACTGAATAATTTATCTTAAACTTTTGTAGCACCCACATAAATACTGCAATATTTGCATTTTAAATAACATATTATGTAAAGAAAATTTTAACTTATTTTGTTTGGATAGATCTAGTAAAGAGAAAAGTACTTAGTTTCATCTTCTTTCCTCTTAGATTCAGGTAGCTGAATTATACAAGCATACACAAAAGTAAATGTGACCTTTGAGATGATAGCAGCACTTACTGTCGCCTATAGCCAAGGATGACTAGTCGAGAAGACCATCCTTCCCCTTCTTCGTCTATACCCCCTGGTCCACCGGAAAACATTTGGAACCTTCTGTACATATTGGTATAAAGGATCCACCATAGTGAACACCACTTCCTTTCTTAAGACTTCTCAGAAGTCTATGTGATAAGTAATGCTGGTAATAACATTTATTATAGAAAAAATATATGTTTTATAGACAAACAGGTTATCCACATTTTCATTCAACACCATATCCCAATTTACGTATTGCATACATCCCTTCTCTAACTAATGCAGCTTCAACTTTTTCAATCCAAGGTGTATTGGGATCTTGTTGAATTTCTGTGGCTTAGAGTTGTAGATCTTTATCAGCAGTGTGTCAGTGTGTCTATATGAAATCTGTAGAATATATAATGATTCTTACTTGCAGCATCCAGTTTGTTGATTGGTTGATCACTTCTTGCTAATCATTCATCTAGTTTGGTTCCTGGACTGCAGTATTTATATGTTTGCCCTGTTTTGCAGTTTATAGTATGCATTTCTGACATTATACCTGAATTCAAAATGTTATTTAAAAAATCTGAACTATACTTACCACCTAAAATACTTTTTTATAAACGTCTAATTATAGATCCAAGTATATATGCAGCGTGGATTGGTTTCCATATTTGTATCAATTATGTTATGCTTCCAAATACCGTGCCATAGATACTTGCTATTTCATTCTTAATTTCTGCACTACTATTATCTGCTCTTCAAGCCCCATCAAGAATACCAATTTATTTTAAAACTTGACCAATGTTATTCAGCAATATGTATTCTTATTGGTTTCCAGTGTAAGATTCTGAAACACCTTTGTCAACTTTATAAGAAAAAAAGATATGAAATAGATCTAGATCTTCTGTTTGGTGTTATTTTATCCCACATTAGTTTAATGTACATATCATACTTTGTACCTGAGCTAGATTTTGGCCTTCCCATTCATGGATCATTATTTTGATAAATGGCCTTGGATTTTATAAGTATTTCTTAATAAGTTAAAAAATCATTTTCTGTAACTACACCATCTGCAACATGTAAGTGAAGTGAGCAAACCATCAGTTCCATTGTATGTGTTTCCTTCAATAATAATGTTCTCTCCATTAGTTATTTCTTCTGAATTTGCAATTGTAACTTTGTACTACTTCCTCTTACTTCAAATACTAGTTTATAAGTTTTTCCATTTAAATACCTTTCCTGAATTTTCACCTCCATGTACTGCAGTCTGTAATAGACTCTGTCTGAGATATACAAACTTCATATTGATGCAAACAAGTGGAATTAACTCAGAAATAATATTTTTATATTGTTCAACTAATGCTTGTAACCCTTTCTTGTTTTCTGTAATGACATCTGTAATAGGTTTTCTCATTTAATTCATTGGACATTTTAGGTTATCTTTTCCATTGTTTATCCCTAGGTCGTGGGTTCAAACTTGAATGAGGGCGATGGATCTTTTCGGGTATAAAAATCCTTAGCATGGCTTTGTTTGGAAGGGAAGTAAAGCTAGTGGTCCCAAGATTTACAGCACATAAAAGAACCTCAAGCCTGATAAAGAGGCCTCTGAGCAAGATTTCCAGTCTTTCGCGCCCAATATGGAGTGGGACGCTAAGAACCATAGTAGTTAAAGAGCGCCCTGAATAAAATTTCATTTCATTTCCATTGTTTGAATTGTTATATTTGCATGTGTTTTAATTTTAGGTGCACTTTTGTATCTTCTGGTAATTGAAGCAAATATAATGCAAAAATAATAACTTTAATGTTAACGCTTAAGTTGATGTTTGATGTTTATCTTAATGTTATATTGGAGTTTTCATGTTTGTTACATTGGGCATTTACATTATTATTAGTCAATAAATAACTTTGTCTGAAATCTAAACTTTCTTTCATTTCTTTTTCTCATAAGGTCTGTTGATAATAAAGCATAATCTTTTTTCCAACATTACTACAATGTCATCAAAGCTAAAGCCACTGCCAACACACTCATTGTATGTGTATTGTAAATTGGTTATCCTGTTGAAATATACAAAGAAAATTAACAATCTGTAACCAATTGTTTTGTTGTTTTAGTATATGTTTGAACTAGATAAAACACATTTACTCCTTTATGGCTACCACTTCTATAGATTTCTCTTACAATATCCTGGTCCTCTAAAATCCAATCATCTATAATGAATAAAGAATAATCTTCCACTTGATCTAATTGTATTATGTCATCTTCTTTGTCTGTAAATGTTGCAAAACAATTTTCTGTTTCATGCTCGATCGATATCAAATATTTTCTTTAACTGTTTATATTTCTTTCGTTCCAGTCTTGATGAAAATATAATCATGAAAAGGGTTTTATTCAATCGGGTTAAGGAACAAAACTGCCAATAGTTAAAACCATTTTTCTACGTCCTGATGGTCCTACTATTAATACTATTAATTATTTGCATGTAACAGATTACCAGTTATTTTAAATTCTTCATCTTCTGGAATATACAGGTGTTGTATGCAAATCAGTTTCCATTTATAAACATAATTATTTTAATAATAAATGTATAATGCATTAGTAGGAACCAATTATTGAGAGTTTTGCAACTTTCTAAACCTGTAACCATAGATAATGAACATATTTCTGTTGTAGGTTTTTATGCCACTTTTCTAACACCAAATGTTAAGAATTATGCTTTAAATTTTGTGCTCATAATATAGTTTTCAAAAAAGGACAGTATACAATCAAAGACTTGGTTGAAAAAATAAATCAAATTATGAAAAGTAACCCAAATAAAATTACTGATAGCAATAACATTTCTAACAAAGGAAAACATAACATTGATCTTGCATAGTTTGGTAAATTATTAGTATTTTGAAAAACCCTGTTATTAGACCTAATGAAACAAAAAACTGGTAATGATCCACCTAATTTTATTCCTTTCAGCACAATTGACATTGAATGTAATTTAGTCACGAATACAGGAATCATCAACAAAATTAATAATCACCAGCATAAGTATAATGATGTTACTGCTAAATTTAAACCCAATTTACTGTTTAAGGATCACATTATTTGTGAACCAACAAGGCCTTACGAATTGCCAATCCATCATCTTGATTCAATTAGAAATTTTAAAGATGAAAACGCAGATTTAATGATTTTGGACCCCCAGGGGCTCACCTTATGTGAGTACGGGTGTTGGCGTACCCGGGGGTTCCAGAGCCACTCATCGCCATCTTAATCGCTTCATCCCCATCCGGTCGAGGTGGGTTCGTTCTCGTGACCACGGGACTTAAGGTAGGCTTTTGTGCGTTCTGTGCATTTCTCTCCATGTCGCCCCTCGCCATCGTTTCTTTCTTCTCTTCTATTTATGCACATTTCGCCCCATGCCCATTCATTTACACATCTCTTTTACTTCTTCGCCGGCCTACCTTGCGTGCGAAACGCCCACACACTTTTAGTTTCTTTTATCTCTTTCTCTTAATCCTCCGTGGACACAGCCTGACGGATACCCGCACACTGGGTGTGCAGCTGGGTGAGTGGGTAATGGCGTCATCCCCACCACCCGGGGTCGTCATGTAGGGTATGTATTCGTATCCGCTGTTCAGCTGCAGTCCCGCAGGGGGGCCATTGCATGAGCTGCTGACTTCTGACGGCGATTGGGTCCCTCTGTCTATGTTCTGGGAGGTGTGACCCTGGGGTGAGATAGGTATAGATAGGCCACTCACCCAAGCCGGTGTAACGCCCGGGAAGTCAGATCCCGAGGTCGGAGACGGTTGCAATGGTGGAGGATTTATTTCGCTATGGAGCCCCCTTTCTCCATTATTTCGAATAAGCGCCGAAAAGTGTTAGTAACAGAACAGCGCCATCGACATCTGGTTGTTACTTAGTCATTACGCGAACAGAGCAAGGTCAAACTTTCGAGAAGGTGAACCCTTTTGTTATCCAAAAGGGCATTGACTCAATTGCTGGTCCGGTTCTTTCCTGCACTCGGCTTCGCAATGGTTCGTTGTTAGTGCAAAGCAATTGAGGCACAAAGTAGGTCCTTGTTGAGCGCCACGTTTCTCCACGGTTATCCCATCCGTGTTGAGAAGCACCGCACCTTGAATTTCTGTCGAGGTGTCATCACCACCCATAGCCTCGATGGAATGTCGGACGAAGAGCTAGTGGAATATCTTTCCGACCAAAAGGTAACGGCAGTTCATCGAGTGCAGGCTAAACGCGACGGAGTGTTTGTACCTTCTCGTACCTGTTTATCACTTTCGATGGCGTCGATCTGCCCACGAGTATTTCAGCGGGGTACGAACGGATTGCGGTGAGGCCCTATGTTCCTAGTCCTTTGCGTTGTTTTAAATGCCAGCGTTTTGGGCATACGCAAGTCTCTTGTAAGAGTGCCGTATCCATCTGTGCCTCATGTAGCCAGCCGTCACACGATGGTACCTGTTCAACCGGACCCGTCTGTGTTAATTGCAAAGGGCCTCATTCTGCTTCATTTGCCAACTGTCCGCGGTACTTGGACGAGAAGGCGATCCAGGAGATCCGGGTAAAGGAGAAACTCTCCTTCGCTGAAGCCCGGAGGCGTTACCATGCTCGCCAACCTTCACTCCTGCGATCTGGTACATTTAGTTCCGTTGTTGCCTCGCCAGTACACCGGAAGGATGCAGAGACTCAAACCTGGAGTATGACTGCATTGACTGCCACTACCAACGGCCGTCCATTTTAGCTACATTTATGAAGCCCGCTAAACCTGGTCCAAAGTTTATGAAGTCACAAGGCAATGATAAAAAATCGAAGCGAAATTTCGAAGAGAAGATTTTTTGAAAGACCCTCCGCGTGCACGCGGAAAGAAGACTTCACCTTCTCCTCCTCCTGGAAGGTCGCAGTCCCAGGATGCTCCTGGGATAAGCCGCGCTCAGCTGCCACCTTCAACCATTGCCACCCAGAAACAATTCACGGCGCTTGAATCGGTTTCTGGCACTGAGCGCGTGGGCCCTCCCTTCCAGGAAGCTATGGAGTCTGACCAACTCCATACAAAAAGCCCGAGCCCAGAGGGTAAGAAAAATATTATTTTAAGCCGCCCTTCTAAGTAGACAGTTTATCCCTCGTATTCATGGCTATCCTGAGGTGGAATTTACGTGGTGTTCGATCGCATAGGGCGGAACTGCAACTTTTATTGCGTTCCCATTCACCTATGGTCGTGTGTTTGCAGGAGACCAAGTTTCGCCCTCACGACCCTTTCGATCTCCGAGGGTACACTCCGGCTCGCTACGATCTTGAACCGGAGGAGGGTGCTCCTGCTCATAGAGATGTCATGTTGTTAGTGCGTAACGACGTTCATTTTCAAACTCTCGCTCTTAGGTCCGACTTTCAAGCTGTTGCCATTAGACTGCAGTTACCTGGTTTTTTCTTTTCTGTTTGCTCTTGTATTCACCTCCATCGTCTCCCCTCGCTCCCAATGACATTCCAGCTCTCTTGTCCGCTCTCCCAACACCATTTCTTCTGTTGGGAGATTTTAACGCCCATCACCCCCTGTGGGGTTCGCCAAGGGCTTGTGCGAGGGGAACTCTTCTTTCTGGAACTTTGATCAGTTCAATCTCTCTCTTCTCAATACAGGTGAGCCAACGTTTCTTTCTGATTCTTCCGGTACATTTTCACACTTGGACCTTGCCGTTTGCTCACTCCAGCTTGCTAGTTGTCTGCAGTGGAATGTCGTCGCTGACACCTACTCCAGCGACCATTACCCCTGCATCGTTTCTCTTCTGTCACACCATGTACAGCATTCCAGAGTATCTGCCTGGATATTCACAAAAGCCGACTGGAGCTTGTATTCCAGCCTCGTGCATTTTGACGACCAGCCCTTCACCGACATTAACCAACTAGTGCAGCACCTTACGTCTACGATTTTCTCTACCGCCGAACGCGCAATTCCCCGTTCATCCTCTCACCCTCGACGGATTCCTGTTCCTTTGTGGAACGACGAGTGTCGGGTTGCCGTTTGTGCCCGTAGAACTGGACTTAGGGTGTTTCGGCGACACCCTACACTTGATAATTTGGTGACTTTTAAACAATCGCGCGCCAGGGCTCGTCGCATTATTCAGGATAGCAAGAAAGCATCTTGGACTCGTTTTGCCGAGTCTTTTAATTGCTTTACGCCTTCATCTGTTGTTTGGGATAAACTTCGTCGCTTCTCAGGTAAAGTGTCGCATTGTATTGTTACTGGCTTTCAGTGTTTCAATGCCACCATCGTAGATCCGGCTGCCATCGCTAACACTCTGGATGCTGCCTTTGAGGCGGTTTCCAGTTTAGACCATTATTCCGCCGGCTTTCGCTCTATCAAAGACCAGCTGGATACCGCAACGTATAATTTTCGGTCTGATAATACGGAATGTTATAATGTCCTTTTTACAATGAGGGAGCTGGAGCACGCTCTTCATTGCTCTAGGCACTCCGCTCCTGGGCCGGATGGCATTCATGTTCTACTGTTAAAGAACCTTTCAGCCGACAGTAAGCGCTTTCTCTTACGGGTCTATAATCGTATTTGGCAGGACGGTCTTTTTCCTTCGTTTGGCGCGAAGCCACCACTGTCCCTATACTTAAGCCTGATAAGGATCGCCAACTACCTTCTAGGTACCGCCCTATCTCCCTCACCAGTTTCGTTTGCAAGGTGATGGAGCGCATGATCAACGGGCGGTTGACATGGTGGCTTGAGTCTCAGAAACTTCTCGCGAACGCTCAGTGTGGATTTCGTCGCCATCGCTCTACCGTCTACCATCTGGTGTCTCTGTCGACGCATATTATGAACGGATTTCTGTGAAAGTGTCAAACCGTGGTTGTATTTTTTGACCTGGAGAAAGCTTATGACACTTGTTGGACGGGCGGCATTTTACGTACACTCCATGCATGGAATTTCCGCGGTCGTCGTCCCAATTTTCTTCGGGAGTTTATGATGGGCCGCGTCTTTCGTGTACGTGTGGGCTCGGTTTTATCTAGTCGTTTTATTCAAGACAACGGAGTACCGCAGGGCTCTCTACTCAGTGTCACACTTTTTGCGATAGCTATCAACCCCATTGTTGATTTATTCCACCTGACATTTCATCGTCCGTTTTTGTTGACGATGTTGCCATTTATTGTAGTTCACGGTGGACCTGTCTGCTCGAACGCCGTTTCCAGAGGTGTATCGACCGTCTCTACGCCTGGAGTAACGCCAACGGCTTTAATTTCTCCGCCGAAAAATCCGTCTGCATCAATTTTTGGCGTCTGAAGGCTTTCGCTCCTACCTCTCTGCATCTTGGTCAGGGATAGTTGCGTTTGCAGACAAGGCGAAACTTTTGGGGTTGATCTTTTATAGGAAGCTGAGCTGGATTTCGCACATTTCGTTGTTAAAAGCAAAGTGTGACGGTTCTCTTAATCGTTTACGTGTTTTAAGTGGCACAGCCTGGGGAGCTGATCGGACCGTCCTTCTGCGTCTTTATCGCTCTTTGGTCCGATCCAAACTTGATTACGGGTCCATTGTCTATTCATCGGCACGTCCATCTGTATTACGTCGCTTGAAACCCATTCATCATCGTGGTATTAGAGTCGCTACAGGGGCCTTTCCAACTAGCCCCGTACCCAGTCTTTACGCTGAAGCTGCAGAGCCTCCGCTGTCCTTCAGGCGTGAGATGCTCTTGTGCAGCTATGCCTGTCAACTCTCCAGCTTGCCTGACCACCCGTCCATCGCGATGTTTTATGAAGATTCCCTTGATCGGCAATATCTAGTTTGTTCCTCTGCATTGCTCCGTCTAGTGGTTCGATTTCGTCAACTTCTTCGGCATTTGGACGTTACGCCAGCGCCGGCCCTTCCACTTGGGGAAACGCGTTTTCCTCCATGGAACTACAGGCGCAGTTCGGGAACTGTCATTTTATATATACCGATGGGTCTAAGACTGATGACGGAATAGGATGTGCCTTTGTTTTTGGTGCACAGAGTTTTACTTTTCGCTTACCTGGTCAATGTTCGATTTATACCGCCGAACTTTTTAGTATCTATCAATATGTTTTATACATTCATCGGCACGTCTTACGGCCCTGTGTTGTTTGTACAGACTCTCTGAGAGCCCTTCAGAGTATTCACGCGCTGTATGGTTACCGTCCGCTCGTACAGCGCATTCATGACCTGCTCTACTCGCTTGGTGCATTTGGCATCAGCGTCTCCTTCGTGTGGATTCCAGGTCATGTGGGCATCTCAGGCAACGAGTCTGCCGACGCCGCTGCCAAATCGGCCATTTTATCACCCAGATGTTTTACCTGTGTTGTTCCTTCCTCAGATTTTTATGTTATTTTACGTTACCAAATCCTCTCGCGCTGGTGCAATGAGTGGACGGCTGTTAGGGGGAACAAGTTGCGGGAGGTTAAGCCTCTTCCGTTAGTCTTGGGTACCTCTTCTCGTTCTTCTCGTCGGGAAGAGGTACGTTTAGCTCGTTTACGAATCGGATATTGTATTTTTAGTCGGGCACCACTGTGTGAGCAGTGTGATGCGCCCTTAACGGTGCGTCACATTTTAACAGAGTGTCAGGTTTTAACTCCGTTGCGCGTTCGTGTTGGTCTGCCTGTTGGCCTAGTCAACGTTTTGGCAGAGGACGTGCGTGCTGTAGAATGTGTTTTACGTTTTATTCGTGACAGTGATTTTAATCTGCGCATTTGATGCGTTGAGCGTCCTTTGGCTTTGTAATTTTATTCTGTCTGTTTTAATGGGGACTCAACTCCCCAGTGGACATATGACGCTCATGTCGCTTGTATTTTACAGTTCTTGACACGTTTTACTCTTATTGCCTATGCTTGTAGTGTGTTGGTTTTGTTCAGATTGGTGTATTGATTTTTTTTTTAGCATTTTGGACATCGCGGGTTTGTATCCCGTTTTTTAATTATGCGTTTTTTTGCCGTTTTATGTTTTTTGACTTTATATTTTATATATTGTAAGGGTGCTGATGATCTTAGCAGTTTAGCGCCCTTTTGTGTTCGTATCCGCTGTTCAACTGCAGTCCGCGGAGAGGCCGTTACATGAGCTGCTGACTTCTGACGGCGATTGGGTCCCTCTGTCTATGTTCTGGAAGGTGTGACCCTGGGGTGAGATAGGTATAGATAGGCCATTCACCCAAGCCGGGGTAACGCCCGGGAAGTCAGAGCCCGAGGTCGGAGACGGTTGCAATGGTGGAGGATTTATTTCGCTATGGAGCACCGTTTCTCCATTAATACCAACAAGCGACGAAAAGTTTATGTAACAGAAGTGACACCACCGACAACTGAATATTACTTGGTCATTTTACGAACCGAAGGAGGGCACAGTTTTGCAAAGGTGAACCCTTTCATTATTCAAAAGGGCATTGATGCTATGGCTGATGCGGTTCAGTCCTGCACTCGTCTACGGAACGGTTGCTTTTTAGCACAAACGAAGTCCGATCAGCAAAGTAAGACCTTGCTGCGCGCTACGATTCTCCACGGCTATCCCATCCGTGTGGACCCCTCAGGGGCTCACCTTATGTGAGTACGGGTTTTTGGCGCACCCGGGGGTTCCCGAGCCAATCATCGCCACATTCATCCCCTCACCCCCATCCGGTCGAGGTGGGTTCTTCTCGTGACCGGTGGACACAAGGTAGGCTCTCGTGCGTTCCTTACATTCCATTCATACCGCACCTCACCATCGTTTCTTTCTTCCCTTGTCACTTTCCGACCATTTCGCACCACGACATTCACACAACTCTTTTTCTTCCTGGCCTGCCTACCTTGCGAGTGAAACGCCCACACAGTTTTATTTCTTTTATCTTTTCTTTTAATCCTCCGTGGACACAGCCTGACGGATACCCGCGCACGGGGTGCGCAGCTGGGTGAGTGGGTAATGGCGTCATCCCCACCACCCGGGGTCGTCATGTAGGGTTGTTGTTCGTATCCGCTGTTCAACTGCAGTCCCGCGGGGGGCCATTGTATGAGCTGCTGGCTTCCGACGGCGATTGGGTCCCTCTGTCTATGTTCTGGGAGGTGTGACCCTGGGGTGACTCTGGTATAGATAGGCCACTCACCCAAGCCGGTGTAACGGCCGGGAACTCAGAGCCCGAGGTCGGAGACGGTTGCAATGGTGGAGGATTTATTTCGCTATGGAGCACCCTTCCTCCATTACTACCAACAAGCGCCGAAAAGTTTATGTAACAGAAGTGACACCACCGACAACTGGTTGTTACTTGGTCATTTCAAGAACAGAAGAAGGACAAAGTTTTGAGAAGGTGAACCCTTTCATCATTCAAAAGAGCATTGATGCTATTGCTGGTGCGGTTCAGTCCTGCACTCGTCTACGGAATGGTTCCTTATTAGCCCAAACGAAATCCGATCAGCAAAGTAAGACCTTGTTGCGCGCTACGCTTCTCCACGGCTATCCCATCCGTGTGGAGAAGCACCGCACATTGAATTCCTGTCGGGGCGTCATTACCACCCATAGCCTCGATGGTATATCCGACGAGGACCTGGTAGAATATCTTGCAGACCAGAAGGTGACAGCGGTCCATCGAGTGGAGGCCAAACGCGACGGCGTATTGGTACCCACTCGTACCCTGTTTATTACATTTGATGGCGTCGATCTGCCCACGAGCATTTCTGCAGGGTACGAACGGATTTCTGTGAGTCCTTATATTCCTAGACCTCTGCGTTGTTTTAAATGCCAACGTTTTGGGCATACGCAAGTCTCATGTAAGAGTGCCGTTAACATCTGTGCAACATGTAGCCAGCCCTCACACGAAGGTACATGTTCAACAGCCCCCGTCTGCGTTTATTGTAAAGGGTCACATTCTGCTTCGTTTGCCGACTGTCCGCGGTACTTGGACGAGAAGGCGATCCAGGAGATCCGGGTAAAGGAAAAATTCTCCTTCGCTGAAGCCCGGAGGCGTTACCATGCGCGCCAACCTTCACTCCTGCGATCTGGCACATTTAGTTCTGTTGTTGCCTCGTAAGTACCACGAGTAGATGCCGAAACTCAGACCTGGACCATGACTGGATTAACCGCCACTACCATCCGGCCGTCCATTAAGGCTACAGTTACCAAGCCGTATAAACCTGGTCCCAAGTCAATGAAGTCGCAAGCCGCTGAAAAGAAACCCAAGCAGAAACTTCGTAGGGAAGATTTTCTAAAGGACCCTCCGCGTGCGCGCGGTAACAAAAGTTCACCTTCTCCTCCTCGGAGGTCGCTGTCCCAGGAAGGTCCTGGGAGAAGCCGCGCTCAGCGGCACCCCTCACCCATCGCCACCCAGAAACGATTCACGGCGCTTGAATAGGTTTCTGGCACTGAGCGCGTGGGCCCTCCCTCCGAGGAAGCTATGGAGTCTGACCAACTCCATACAAAAAGCCCGAGCCCAAAGGTTAAACAAAAGGTAATTTTAAGCCGCCCTTCTAAGTAGACCGTTTATCCCTTTTATTCATGGCTATCCTGACCTGGAATGTACGTGGTGTACGATCGCATGGGGCGGAACTGCAACTTTTATTGCGTTCCCATTCGCCTATGGTCGTATGTTTGCAGGAGACTAAGCTTCGCCTCACGATCCTTTTGATCTCCGAGGATATACTCCTGTTCGCTACGACCTTGAACCGGAGGAGGGTACTCCTGCTCATGGAGGTGTCATGTTTTTGGTGCGTAACGACGTTCATTTTAAACCTGTCACACTTACATCCGACTTGCAAGCTGTTGCCGCTCGCCTTCACTTACCCGGCTTTTCGTTTTCTGTTTGCTCTGTGTATTCACCTCCATCGTCTCCCCTCGCTCCCGCGGACATTCAAGCTCTCCTGTCCCCTCTCCCAACACCATTTCTTCTGTTGGGAGATTTTAATGCCCATCACCCACAAGGGTATTCGCCAAGGGCTTGTGCGAGGGGAACTCTTCTTTCCGACATTTTTTATCAGTTCAATCTTTCCATCCTCAATACAGGTGCACCTACTTTTATTTCTGATTCTTCTGGTACATTCTCTCACCTGGACCTTGCCATTTGCTCCCTCCAGCTTGCTCATCGTCTTCAGTGGAACGTCGTCGCTGACACCTACTCCAGCGACCATTACCCCTGCATCGTTTCTCTTCTGTCGCACCACGTACAGCATTCCAGAGTACCTACCTGGATATTCCCAAAAGCCTACTGGAGCTTGTATTCCAGCCTCGTGCATTTTTACGATCAGCCCTTCGCCGACATTAACCAACTAGTGCAGCACCTTACGTCTACAATTTTCTCTGCCGCCGAACGCTCAATTCCCCGTTCACCCTCTCAACCTCGGCGGCCACCTGTTCCGTGGTGGAACGAGGATTGTCGGGACGCCGTTCGTGCCCGTAGGACTGCACTTAGGGTGTTTCGGCGACACCCTACTCTCGATAATTTGGTGACTTTTAAACAATCGCGCGCCAGGGCTCGTCGCATTATTCAGGATAGCAAGAAGGCGTCGTGCACTCGTTTTGTCGAGTCTTTTAATCGCTTTACGCCTTCATCCGTTGTTTGGGATAAACTTCGTCGCTTCTCAGGTAAAGTGTCGCATTGTACTGTTTCTGGCCTTCAGGTTTCCAATGCCACTATAGTGGATCCGGCTGCCATCGCTAACACTCTGGGTGCTGCCTTTGAGGCGGTTTCCAGTTCAGACCATTATTCCGCCGACTTTCGCTCTATCAAAGACCGGCTGGATTCCGACACCTTTAATTTTCGGTCTGGTAATAATGAGTGTTATAATGAACTTTTCACAATGAGGGAGCTGGGGCACGCTCTTCATTGCTCTAGGCACTCCGCTCCTGGCCCGGATGGCATTCATGTCCTGATGTTAAAGCACCTTTCAGCCGACAGTAAATTCTTTCTCTTACAGGTCTATAACCGTATTTGGCAAGCCGACATTTTTCCTTCCGTTTGGCGCGAAGCCACCATTGTCCCTATTCTTAAGCCTGGGAAGGATCGCCAACAACCTTCCAGCTACCGGCCTATCTCCCTCACCAGTTGCATTTGCAAGGTGATGGAGCGCATGATCAACGGGCGGTTGACATGATGGCTTGAGTCTCAGAAACGTCAAGCGAACGCTCAGTGCGGATTTCGTCGCTATCGCTCTACCGTCGACCATCTGGTGTCCCTGTCGACGCATGTTATGAATGGATTTCTGAGAAAGTGTCAAACCGTGGCTGTGTTTTTTGACCTGGAGAAAGCTTATGACACTTGTTGGAGGGGCGGCATTTTACATACACTTCACGCATGGAATATCCGCGGTCGTCTTCCCATATTTCTTCGAGAGTTCATGACGGACCGCGTCTTTCGTGTACGTGTGGGCTCGGTTTTATCTCGTCATTTTATTCACGAGAACGGAGTACCGTAGGGCTCTGTACTCAGTGTCACACTTTTTGCGATTGCTATCAACCCCATTGTTGATTGTATTCCACCTAGAATGTCATCGTCCATTTTTGTGGACGATTTTGCTATTTATTGCAGTTCACGGCGGACCTGTCTACTCGAACGCCGTCTCCAGAGCTGTATCGACCGTCTCTACGCCTGGAGTAATGCCAACGGCTTTAATTTCTCCGCCGAGAAATCCGTCTGCATCAACTTCTGGCGCCGGAAGTATTTCCCTCCGCCCTCTCTCCATCTTGGGCCAGGGATACTTCCGTTTGCAGACGAGGCGAAATTTTTGGGTTTGATTTTTGATAGGAAGTTGTGTTGGACCTCGCACGTTTCCTTTTTAAAAGCAAAGTGTGACCGTTCTCTAAATCTTTTACGTGTTTTAAGTGGCACATCCTGGGGAGCTGATCGGACCGTCCTTCTTCGTCTTTATCGCTCTTTGGTCCGATCCAAGCTTGATTACGGGTGTATTGTTTATTCGTCGGCACGTCCATCTGTGTTACGTCGATTGAATGCCATTCACCATCGTGTCATAAGAGTCGCTACAGGGGCCTTTCCAACCAGCCCTGTTCTTAGCCTGTATGCTGAAGCTGCAGAGCCTCCGCTGTCCTTCAGGTGTGAGATGCTCTTGTGCAGCTATGGCTGTCGACTCTCCAGCTTGCCTGACCACCCGTCCTTCCCTGCATTTTACGAGGATTCTCTTGATCGGCAATATTTAGTTAGCTCCTCTGCATTGCTCCCTCCAGGGGTTCGATTTCGACTCCTACTTCGGCATTTGGACGTTACGCCAGCGCCGGCCCTTACCCGAGGGGAGACGCGTTTTCCTCCATGGTCGCGCGCTGAGGCCAGCATCCACCTTGGGCTAACGTCGATGCCGAAAAATGCGACCCCTGCTTCTGTCCTTAGATCCGCGTTTTTAGAACTACAGGCGCATTTCGGGGACTGTCATTTTATATATACTGATGGGTCTAAGACTGATGTTGGAGTAGGATGTGCCTTTGTTTTTGGTGTACAGATTTTTACTTTTCGTTTACCTGGAGAATGTTCGATTTATACCTCCGAACTTTTTAGTATATACCAATCTGTTTTATACATCCAGCGGCACGACTTACGGCTCTGTGTTATTTGTACCGACTCTCTGAGTGCCCTTCAGGGTATTGACGCGCTGTACGGTTACCACCCTCTCGTACAGCGTATACATGACCTGCTCCACTCGCTTGGTGTCTCTGGCATCAGCGTCTCCTTCCTGTGGATTCCAGGTCATGTGGGCATCTCAGGCAACGAGTCTTCCGACGCCGCTGCCAAATCGGCCATTTTATCACCCAGATGTTTTACCTTTGTTGTTCCTTCCTCGGATTTTTATGTTATTTTATGTTACAGTATCCTCTCGCGCTGGCGCGATGAGTGGGCGGCTCTTAGGGGGAACAAGTTGCGGGAGGTTAAACCTTTTCCGTTGCTCTGGGGTCCCTCTTCTCGTTCGTGTCGTCGGGAAGAGGTAATTTTAGCTCGTTTACGAATCGGACATTGTCGGTTTAGCCATAGATACTTGCTCAGTGGTGACCCCGCACCACTCTGTGAGCAGTGTGATGCACCCTTAACGGTGCGTCATATTTTAGCAGAGTGTCAAGTTTTAGTTCCTTTGCGCGTTCGTGTTGGTCTGCCTGTTGGCTTAGCCAACGTTTTGGCAGACGACGCGCGTGCTGTAGAGTGTCTTTTACGTTTTATCAATGACATTGGATTTACCGGACGCATTTGATGCGCTGAGCGTCTTCTGACTGTGTAATTTTATCTTGTTTTTAATGGGGCATCTCCTCCCCAGTGGACATTGGCGCTCGTGTCCCTGACATTCTACAGTTCTTGACACGTTGTTTTACTGTTTTATTGACCATGTTTTTAGTGTGTTCGTATTTGGTGCTTTGTTTTTTACCTTTAGGACTCGTGGTTTTGTGTTCCGTTTGTAATTATGCGGTTTTTTTTATTGGACTTTTATTTTTTGACAGTACATTTTATACTTTGTAAGGACGCTGATGACCTTAGCTGTTTAGCGCCCTTAAACCGCATCTCATTATCATCATCATCATCATCATCATCCGTGTGGAGAAGCACCGCACATTGAATTCCTGTCGAGGCGTCATTACCACCCATAGCCTCGATGGTATGTGGGACGATGAACTCGTAGACTATCTTTCAGACCAAAAGGTGACAGCAGTGCAACGAGTGCAGGCCAAACGCGACGGAATATTGGTACCCACTCGTACCCTGTTTATAACACTTGATGGCGTCGAACTGCCCACGAGCATTTCAGCAGGGTACGAGCGCATTGCGGCGAGGCCTTATATTCCTAGACCTCTGCGTTGTTTTAAATGCCAGTGTTTTGGACATACGAAAGTCTCCTGTAAGAGTGCCGTTACCATCTGTGCCTCATGTAACCAGCCGTCACACAAAGGTACCTGTTCCACAGCCCCCTTTCTGTGTTAACTTCAAAGGGTCTCATTCTGCGTCGTTTGCCGACTGTCCGTGGTACTTGGACGAGAAGGCACTCCAGGAGATCCGGATTAAGGAGAAACTCTCCTTCGCCGAGGCCCGGAGGCGTTACCACGCGCGCCAACCTTCTCTCCTGCGATTTGTAAATTTAGTTCAGTTGTTGCCTCGCCAGTACCACGAGTAGATGCCGAAACTCAGACCTGGACCATGACTACATTAACCGCCACTACCATCCGGTCGTCCGTTTCTGCTGTAGTTAGCAAGCCATCTAAAGCTGGTCCCAAGGCAGTGAAGTCGCAAGCCGCTGAAAAGAAACCAAAGAAGAAACTTCGTAGGGAAGATTTTCTGGAGGACCCTCCGCGTGCGCGCGGTAAGAAAAGTTCACCTTCTCCTCTTCGGAGGTCGCAGTCCCAGGACGCTCCTACCACCAGCCGCGCTCAGTGACACGCCTCACCCGTCGCCACCCAGAACCGATTCTCGGCGCTTGAATCGATTTCTGGCTCTGAGCGCGTGGGCCCTCCCTTCGAGGAGGATATGGAGTCTGACCAACTCCATACCAAAAGCCCGAGCCCAAAGGTTAAACAAAAGGCAATTTTGAGCCGCCCTTCTAAGTAAGAAGTTTATCCCTTTTCTTTATGGCTATCCTGACCTGGGATTTACGTGGTGTACGATGGCATAGGGCGGAACTGCAACTTTTATTGCGTTCCCATTCACCTATGGTCGTGTGTTTGCAGGAGACCAAGCTTCGCCCTCACGACCCTTTTGATCTCCGAGGGTACACTCTGGTTCGCTACGATCTTGAACCGGAGGAGGGTGCTCCTGCTCATAGAGATGTCATGTTGTTAGTGCGTAACGACGTTCATTTTCAAACTCTCGCTCTTAGGTCCGACTTGCAAGCTGTTGCCATTAGACTGCAGTTACCTGGTTTTTTCTTTTCTGTTTGCTCTTTGTATTCACCTCCATCGTCTCCCCTCGCTCCCAATGACATTCGAGGTCTCCTGTCCGCTGTCCCAACACCATTTCTTCTGTTGGGAGATTTTAACGTCCATCACCCCCTGTGGGGTTCGCCAAGGGCTTGTGCGAGGGGAACTCTTCTTTCTGGAATTTTTGATCAGTTCAATCTCTCTCTTCTCAATACAGGTGAGCCTACGTTTCTTTCTGATTCTTCCGGTACATTTTCTCACTTGGACCTTGCCGTTTGCTCACTCCAGCTTGCTAGTCGTCTGCAGTGGAACGTCGTCGCTGACACCTACTCCAGCGACCATTACCCCTGCATCGTTTCTCTTCTGTCACACCATGTACAACATTCCAGAGTATCTGCCTGGATATTGACAAAAGCCGACTGGAGCTTGTATTCCAGCCTCGTGCATTTTGACGACCAGCCCTTCACCGACATTAACCAACTAGTGCAGCACCTTACGTCTACGATTTTCTCTGCCGCCGAACGCGCAATTCCCCGTGCATCCTCTCAACCTCGGCGACTGCCTGTTCCGTGGCGGAACGAGGATTGTCGGGACGCCGTTCGTGCCCGTAGAACTGGACTTAGGGTGTTTCGGCGACACCCTACACTTGATAATTTGGTGACTTTTTAACAATCGCGCGCCAGGGCTCGTCGCATTATTCAGGATAGCAAGAAGGCATCTTGGACTCGTTTTGTCGAGTCTTTTAGTCGCGTTACGCCTTCATCTATTGTTTTGGATAAAATTCGTCGCTTCTCAGGTAAAGTGTCGCATTCTGGCTGCCATCGCTAACACTCTGGGTGCTGCCTTTGAGGCGGTTTCCCGTTCAGACCATTATTCCGCTGGGTTTCGCTCTATCAAAGACCGGCTGGATATCGACACCTATACTTTTCGGTCTGATAATACGGAGTGTTATAATGCCCTTTTTACAATGAGGGAGCTGGAGCACGCTCTTCATTGCTCTAGGCACTCCGCTCCCGGGCCGGATGGCATTCAGGTTCTGCTGTTATAGAACCTTTCACCGACGCTAAGCGCTTTCTCTTACGGGTCTAAATCGTATTTGGCAGGACGGCCTTTTTCCTTCCGCTTGGCGCGAAGCCACCATTGTCCCTATACTTAAGCCTGGGAAGGATCGGCAACTTTACTTCCAGCTATCGCCCTATCTCCCTCACCAGTTGCGTGTGCAAGGTGATGGAGCGCATGATCAACGGGCGTTTGACATGATGGCTTGAGTCTCAGAAACTTCTGGCGAACGCTCAGTGTGGATTTCGTCGCCATCGCTCTACCGTCGACCATCTGGTGTCTCTGTCGACGCATATTATGAACGGATTTCTGAGAAAGTGTCAAACCGTGGCTGTATTTTTTGTCCTGGAGAAAGCTTATGACACTTGTTGGAGGGGCGGCATTTTACGTACACTCCATGCTTGGAATTTCCGCGGTCGTCTTCCCAAATTACTTCGAGAGTTTATGACGGACGGTGTCTTTCGTGTACATGTGGGCTCGGTTTTATCTAGTCTTTTTATTCAAGAGAACGGAGTACCGAGGGCTCTGTACTCAGTGTCACACTTTTTGCAATTGCTGTCAACCCCATTGTTGCTTTATTCCATCTGGCATTTCATCATCCCTTTTTGTTGACGATTTTGCCATTTATTGCAGTTCGCGGCGGAGCTGTCTACTCGAACGTCGTCTCCAGAGTTGTATCGACCGTCTCTACGCCTGGAGTAACGCTAACGGCTTTAATTTCTCCGCCGAAAAATCCGTCTGCATCAACTTCTGGCGCCGAAAATATTTCCCTCCGCCCTGTCTCCATCTTGGGACGGAGATGCTTCCGTTTGCAGACGAGGTGAAATTTTGGGGTTGCTTTTTGATAGGAAGTTGTGTTGGACTTCGCACACTTCCTTTTTAAAAGCAAAGTGTGACCGTTCTCTTAATCTTTTGCGTGTTTTAAGTGGCACATCCTGGGGAGCTGATCGGACTGTCCTTCTACATCTTTATCGCTCTTTGGTCCGATCCAAGCTTGATTATGGGTGCGTTGTCTATTTGTCGGCGTGTCCATCTGTATTACGTCGATTGAATGGCATTCACCATCGTGGCATAAGAGTCGCTACGGGGGCCTTTACAACCAGTCCTGTACCCAGTCTGTATGCTGAAGCTGCAGAGCGTCCGCTGTCCTTCCGGCGTGAGATGCTTTTGTGCAGCTATGCCTGTCGACTCTCAAGCTTGCCTGACCAGCCATCGTCGTTCAAGGTATTTTACGAAGATTCGCTTGATCTGCAATATTTCGTTAGCTCCTCAGCCTTGCTCCATCCAGGGGTTCGATTTCGAAAGCTTCTTCGGCATTTGGAATTTACGCCAGCGCCGGCCCTTCCCAGGGGGGAAACGCGCTTTCATCCATGGTTGCACGCGGAGGCCCAGTGTCACCTTGGGTTGACGTCAGTGTCGAAGAATGAGACCGCTTCTTCAGTTCTTAGATCGGCTTTTTAAGAACTTCAGGCGCAGTTCGGAGCTTTCGTTTTATATATACTGAGGGGTCTAAGACTGATGTTGGAGTAGGGTGTGCCTTTGTTGATGGTAATCGTAGTTTTACATTTCGTTTACCCGGGCAATGTTCGATTTTTACCGCTGAACTTTTTAGTATTTATCAGTCACTTTTATACGTCCAGCGGTACGACTTACGGCACTGTTTTGTTTGTTTAGACTCCCTGAGTGCTCCAAAGTATTCGCGCACTGTACAATTACCACCCCCTCGTATAGCTCATTCATGACCGGGTCCACTCGCTTGGTGCCTCTGGCATCCGCGTCTCCTTCGTGTGGATTCCAAGTTATGTGGGCATCTCAGGATACGAGTCTGCCGACGCCGCTTCGAATTCGGCGATTTTATTACCCAGATTTTTTACCTCTGTTGTTCCCTCGTCAGATTCGTGTGTTATTTTACGTCGCCGCATCCTCTCGCTTTGGCGCGATGAGTGGACGGCCCTCCGGGGAAGCAAATTGCGGGAGGTTAAACCTCTCCCGTATGTCTGGGGTACCTCTTCTCGTTCTACACGTCGGGAAGAGGTACTTTTAGCCCGTTTACGAATTGGACATTACCTTTTTAGTCATAGATACCTGCTCAGTGGTGACCCCGCTCCACTGTGTCAGCAGTGTGATGCGCCCTTAACGGTGCGTCACATTTTAACTGAGTGTCAAGTTTTAGCTCCACTGCGTGTTCACGTGGGTCTGCCTGTTGGCATAGCCAACGTTTTGACAGACAACGCGCATGCTGTAGAATGTCTTTTACGTTTTATAAGTGACATTGGTTTTAATCGGCGCATTTGATGCGCTGAGCGTCTTTTAGCTTTGAGATTTTATATTGTCAGTTTTAATGGGGCTCTTCTCCCCGACGGACATAAGGCGCTCATGTCCCTTGCATTCTACAGTTCTTGACACGTTTTTTTCTTTTAGCGACCATGATTTAAGTGTGTAGATTTTAGTCTTTGGTCTGTTGTGCTTTTTAGTGCTTTTGGCCAAGCGGGTTTGTGTGTCGTTTTTTAGTTTTTCGACTTTTCAATTTTATATTTTATACATTGTAAGGGCGCTAATAACCATAGCATTTGAGCTCCCTTAAGCCCCATATCATCATCATCGCTCTTTGGTCCGATCCAAGCTTGATTACGGGTGCGTTGTCTATTTGTCGGCGCGTCCATCTGTATTACGTCGATTGAATGGCATTCACCATCGTGGCATAAGAGTCGCTACGGGGGCCTTTACAACCAGCCCTGTACCCAGTCTGTATGCTGAAGCTGCAGAGCCTCCGCTGTCCTTCAGGCGTGAGATGCTCTTGTGCAGCTACGCCTGTCGACTCTCAAGCTTGCCTGACCACCCGTCTTTCGAGGTATTTTACGATGATTCGCTTGATCGGCAATATTTCGTTAGCTCATCTGCCTTGCTCCCTCCAGGGATTCGATTTCGAAAGCTTCTTCGGCATTTGGACTTTACGCCAGCGCCGGCCCTTCCCAGGGGAGAAACGCGCTTTCCTCCATGGTTGCGCTCTGAGGCCCACTGTTACTTTGGGTTGACGTCAATGTCGAAGAATGCGACCCGGACATTGTCTTTTTAGCCATAGATACCTGCTCAGTGGTGACCCCGCAGATGTGGATGGTTTTAATCGGCGCATTTGATGCGCTCAGCGTCTTTTAGCTTTGAGATTTTATGTTGTCAGTTTTAATGGGGCTCTTCTCCCCGACGGGCATAAGGCGCTCATATCCCTTGCATTCTACAGTTCTGGACTCGTTGTTTTATTCTTTTAGTGACCATGATTTTAGTGTGTAGATTTTAGTCTTTGGTCTGTTGTGTTGTTTAGTGTTCTTGATCAAGCGGGTTTGTGTGTGGTTTTTTAGTTTTTTGACTTTTCAATTTTATATTTTATACATTGTAAGGGCACTAATAACCATAGCAGTTGACACCCTTAAGCCCCATATCATCATCATCAAGAAGGACCTTGTTCAAAGAGCTAAGTTTCCCTAAAATAGCTCTGCTTCTTTAAGTGAAGAAATGATTTTGTGTGTGGTAGTATGTTCATTTCAGGTGTAGTAGCCATAAATATACCTTCTTATTGCATTTAATTCAAAGTTGTGGAATTGAGCTTCTCTGGAGTTAAAAGCAGTAGTTACTAACAAAGTAGGCTAACAACACAAGAAGTAAGTGAATGCACAAACAACTTTGAGGATACCACTAAGATGTTAACTGACCTGAGAGGTTCATGAGTCACCAGTGCAACCAAATAAAATTAAGCTAGTGATATTGGCTTGAAACACACCTGTTTATAAACGTGATATTTATTGTTGAACTCCTGAAATGCCCGGGGTGTTTTGATGAGGTCATCAATGAGGATCGCATCTAAGTCGTTCTGGAGCTTCATTGGACACCAGTTTCAAAACAAAAAATCTCTGACAAGTCGCTAGATTTTTAAGTATGATTTGTAATTCCGTCATATTTTCACATATCTTGTTCTTGTTTTAAGATTTTGCCGCCCCTAAAACCTGCCACCCCGGGTAGTGGCATAGCTCGACCCCTCCCCCCTTGAGCTGACTATGTTCTGTGGCCTCTTCCCAACCCCAATAGCTGGGAATATATCAAAACCAAATGAAGCTTTGGATCATCAGAACTTGCTTGAGTAAAGATTGTGAATATAATTTATCGCAATGTTTATAATCACTTCTGCAAGCTGTTACATAGTGTGAATAAGACAATACTTAAAAAGTGTCAATAATAATAATAATAATAATAATAATAATAATAATAATAATAATAATAATAATAATAATAATAATTTATTTCATCCAGTTTATCATACATCTGATTTTGGACATGTCAAAACAATTACATCTTTACAAATCCTTTAAATCATACAAACATTTGTTTATTAGATACACCCTCAATTTCCTTTTGAATTGCTGTTTAGAAACATCAACTACAGATTTGATTTCCAGTGGTAATTTATTAAATAGTGTGATTCCAGAAATATATAAATCCTTTAAAGATACACTTTTTTTTTACACTATGCTTAAAGTAGTCCAAGTTTCCTCTTGTATTATGTTTATGGATTTGGTTGTTTTTAATTGGTTTGTACTTATCTATTACATACATTATTGTTCTATATGCATAGAGAGAGTAAATAGTAAGCAATTTATTGTCAACAAAGGTTTCCCTACACGATTCCCTTGGTTTTAGGTTAAACATGATTCTGATGCATTTCTTTTGGTATATAAGTAATTTATCCATATGCATTTTTGCAGCAGCTCCCCAGATTTCAATCCCATAGAGTATGTGTGGATAAAAACATCCATAGTATATTAGTTTCAATATGTTACCATCACTATGATTGTTGAAATATCTGAGTAGATACACTGTTTTACTAATTTTACCATGTATATGTTCAATGTGCTCAGCCCATGTTAGCTTGTTATCAACAATAAGACTTAAAAATGTATGTGATTTTACATCCATAATATTATTATCCACTTTTAGTGATATTGTTACTAAATGTGTTGAAAATTAAATGAAACTTTTATATATTGGCATTGTAAGTGAAGTTTATCTTTGCAGGCATTGTTTCAAATGTGGGGCAGTATCCAGAACCATCAGAGGAGCAGAACAGTTTTTTGGGAGTTGGTCCAATGAGCAGATTTGCTACAGACCTCCTACCTTGCCTGAAGGTTATTGCTTCCAAGAATGTTCTTAAACTTCAGTTGGATAAAAAGGTTTAAATTAATTTTTATATCGTGCAGTTATACTTAAGAGGCTCTGATTTCCAATTGAGTGCAAGCAAATTACAGATAGTGATTACCTTCTATCTGATTCCTCTCGCAATTTGATGTAGAACATGGGTCTCCAAAATGGAACCCACAAAGGAGCATAATAAGTCCAATGTCTGGTGACAAACTGATAAAATTAAATAACAATAGAACTATAGCCATGAAAACTTAGAGCCTGCTAATGTAAAACACCCACATTGACAATGAATTGGCTGGAAAGACTTTAAGAAGCAGTAGTTGAGTCAAGGGTGTTACATGGAATAGAAATCCAGGGAGTGACAAAGGGATGGCTAAAGATTGGCGTAGTTCATAGAATGTTGTAGGGAAGTTCTGGGATTACTGATGAGCTCACCAAGGGGTGTGGCACCGACAGAGTTAGGAAGGTTAGGGAGAAAAAGCATAGTAGTGCATAGAATTTTGAAATATTGGTATGATGTATAAATTTAGATGACAGTAATATAATAAACAAATGCATAAACTTCTAAAGATGTAATAGGAAGAGAAAATTGGCTTTGGGAGATGGGAAATGCATGAGGAATACTTGGCTATTAGATAAAAACATTAACAGTGGATTTTGGAAAAAAGTGAGAATGAGGGTGGAACACGTGGAGAAGCATGAGATATGGGTTAATTTTGAGGATTAAAGTTTATTGACTTTAATAAAAGTTAAAAAAAATTGGGTTGGAGAAGTGTGCAATCAGTCTGAAAGATTAAGTCTTGCTTGGATGCGCACTGGAGTACTGTTTTTAAAAAGAAAGGAAATAATTGCTCAGGGAGAATTGCTAAAAATTGGGTAGTATTTTCCATTGCCTAGTAAAATGTGAAAAGATTCAAACATGGAGAGTGATATATGGAACAAATTATGTGATAATTTAAACAAAGAAATGATTGCAGTTAAAATGTTGGCAAACCTAAGGGCAAAAACAATTAAAATATGGGGAAATTTTTAGGAAATGTAAAAGATAAGTGGACAAGGAGCCTAAGAAAGGGGCCACAGAATGGTTACAGTCCAGAAAGTGCAGAAATGGTATAGTAGCTTTATCCCATTTATACTGTAACATATGAGTCAAGTTCAGTTAAATTATTTTCCTAAAAATGACTTTTCTTTAGAATTTGGCTCATGTGAAGCTTATTTCTTGCATTCTTGCTTCACATGGTACAACACAGGATGTATAGAGAGTTGTCATTTAGCACTAGTCATTTCTTATGGTATTATGTGGGTTGTTGATGCCAACTCATAGAGTACAGGTTATTTCTCCATATATGGCCATGTTCTGAGTGGAGGCATATAGCTATAATATAAAAAGCCTTCCATACATCTATGGGCATGGCAGTCTTGATAGGAACAACCCCAGGTGTGGCTGGAGGCACTGCCCAGATCAATGCCCACCTTTGGGTGTAACATCTGCTCTAAGGTACTAGGTAACCAGAAACTGATCTTTCTCAAATACTTAAATCCTAAAAATGGCTTGCTTGCTCACTTTCATTGCCTCTATTGTTTATTATATTAAATTTATGTTATCATTTTTGTTAATTGTGTCTTGCTATTCAGAGTTGCTCACCAACCTCTACTCCCGCTATGCTGCTAAATTGTAATGCCTTTATCCATTCTAAGGTAGGACATTACAATACATACTAGAGGTTCAAGTATGGAATAACTAGTTTATAAATGCACTGGATTTTAAAATTTTTAGATTTATGTTATGTTTGTAATATGTATTAAAAAAGATGGAAATAAGCTACAAATGGAACTACATTTAATGAAAAACAGCACAGTAACCTTTGTTCTCAAATGTTGTGTACGTTCTTACCACTTGAATGTCTTTAAAGTAACTGCCCAGTAGTGTTGCTTTCACTCCAGCTATGTGCAAAGTCTCCTTTCAAATAAGATAAATGCTGTCAATGTTATGACTGCAGTACCTACTTTCTTCTTTTGTTTCTGCTCATGCTTTATTAAATAAAATTTGAAATTTTCAAATTAAGATTTTCCCTTTCCAAATATTTAATAAGAATGCTTAAATTAATTAATTATTCTCCACATTCCAAATATGCAAAACTTAAATTTTAGAAACTTTATCCAGCTTTCTCCTTTAACAATAGGTACTCAATTTTGAAATCTTTTATGAACTCTACTAACTATACATTTAAGGATTGCTTGCTTCCTTCGCAGCCTACTACACACTAACACTTTATTATTGATGTATAAAATTCCAATTTATAACATATAACTCCTCTGATTTCCTTCCTCAGTCATTACCATCGAATTGAATTGAGTTTTATTTATGAACACTCTTTAACTGCTGTGGTACTTAGTGTCCCATTCTGTCCCATTTTATATTGGGCGTGAAAGACCAGTAATTTTGCTCAGAGGCCTCTTTATCAGGCTTGAGGGTCTTTTACGTGCTGTAAATCTATGACACAGGACCACTGGCTTTAGTTCCCTTCCGAAGGAAGCCATGCTAAGGATTTTTACGCCCAAAAAAATCCATCGCCCTCTGCTGGGTTTTAATCCACGAACTTGGGAACTAGAGGCTAGCATGGTAACCACTACACCATGGAGGACGACAATCATTACCATCCTGCACTCATTTTTTCACAACTAACCATTTCTCTTGTACCATTACTAAACGTTTTCCTGGCTTTGTAATGAATTCTTCAGTAATTTGATTGAAAATTATTTAGCTTCAATTCCACTTTTTCTAGACTATTCCATTTTTCAAACCTCAATTTCCAGTCCCCTACTACAAGAATCATTTTACAAACTGCTCTTCAAAGCTTTGGTGGTTTTTAATGTTAAAGTTCACAATATTAAAATGCTTTGAAAATTTGTTTTTGTTTTTTATGAGTATTTTGCATTACAATGAGGTTTTGTTATTGGAGCATTTTTAAACTTTGCAACATTTGTGTTGGTAGATCTACATCTTCACCATTTAGTGCTTCACACACATTTTTCAGCAGAGAGTTATAAAAATGAACCAGTTACATTGTATATCAATTAAAAATCTGAGCATTTGATTTCATTTAATCCTTCAAAATTCATGAATAAATTAATCTAATACAGGCACACCATTTGTTTTCATTTATATTTTTGAAAATTTGTAGGTGGGCCAAACAAAAACAGCCAAATAGAATTGAATCATAGTTTTATTGTATGTTTCTACAAGTTGGTTGATTGTGTAAATTAGATTACCTGTTTATTGCAGAATTTGCAGAAAATGATTTTTCCATCACTGATGAGTCCTAGTATGTGCTGGATCCATTGTTGTATTAGTGCAATATTAGAAGATTTCACTTTTGGCATTCTCACAATTTATATTAATTATAGCTGTTTACAGATGCACAGTCATACATATAGAGACGGCTAACGCTATACTGGTACTGTAGATAACCTACAGTAAGGAACAATGTTTTGAGGGGTGTTAGAAACTCCTCCAAGGTGAGGCTTTTGTTGTGCATTTGCAACATTGTTGAAACATGGAAAGTAGGAAGAGATAGTGATATATTCCACGCATCAGTTGGTAATCTTTAACTGCCTAATCTTTTCCATATTTTACAGCAAGAAGTGCAACTGGTCAGAACACAAGTACTATGATACTGAGACAGTGAAGGTTGACTTGGGCCATCATTAGCACAGTCCCCTTCTAGAACGGTCAGGTATTAGCAAAATGGTCATGTTGAAGTTAAAGGCTATTACAAATTGCTCCTTGGAGGGTTGCTAGAAATTCATAAGTTTGTTGGTTGAGAAATTTCTTTCATGCTTGACACTCATCCCATTCCAACCCTGTTTTGCATTTACCGCCTTTTGTACAAGAACACTGCACTTGCTTGCAGTCAGAAACTTGTTGGCCCTCCTCTCAGCTTTTAGGAATGTAATTTTAAAATACTTTATCTATTTGTTTAATATGTTAGAAATGTTGGCTTGTTCTTGAAACGTGTCCAGATATTCTTTATGTAGTGATGTGTGTTTCAAACTCTGACTCAAAACTAAACTGACAGCATATCACCGTTTCATAACTTCTCTTTGCTATAATTAGGCATTTGTAGGCTTAAAACCATGAAATAGGTACATTGGGATTTAATAGGCACTTTAAAGTACAATAAAACTTCCACAGAAGGTGTAATTTTACATGAAACATTAACATATATAAGTTGATTTTGATTATTTCTTTAGGAAAAAATAGGCCTAAAACCTAAAGTCTGAGGTCTACTCATAACATGTTTATTTTAGAGGTATAATATAGAAAATAAATATGAATAGATAAAAAGTGTGCTTAAATGTTTACTTGTTTTTTTCTTCCTTTTATTTTAACACTGAAGACCAATTCACACTAATTTAATACTACTTCACATTATGCACAAACAACATTAAGTTCAAAATAAAGTTGGGATATGCATATATTTTTTTGAAATCTAGGTACCTACTTTATTTCTTTTCTGCTTCTAAATTGTAATAGAAGGAATGATACATTTTTGGTATGAGATTCTGAGCATAAAGTGACATTAGGTCCTTTTCTCTACTAGCTGAAATCTTGGGACACTTTCTATAGGCTGGCTTCAGTTTAGGAATTTGAACACCTTGTGTACACCCTCATCTATTCCTCCTAACATGCACTTATTTGTATTGAGCCATGAGTGGCTTCTCCCTCGCAGTGACAATATTTTTGCCTAGCTGATGTATGAAACACCTAACTGTACATCACCTGCATTACCGACCAAGCCAACTGTTCAACTTTAACCTAGCCGATGGACGATACATCCAGCCACATACTATCTGCATTACTGGCCAGAGCAACTCTTTATTTGCAATCTACAGATGGCTTGCTCTGAAGATAGATTGGTGGCACTGGGGCTTAGGAGTGACATCAGCTCTTGTTATGGTCTCCACAGGTCAATCTGGGCAGCTAGTGAGCACAAGAAGAGGAAGAAGTTGAGTTTTGGTGGGCAACGAGGAAGGAACTTTTAGCTTGGGCTATAGGAAAGCAGCTATGCCTACACAACATTTTGGCCTTGTAAAAATTTTACAACCTTGTCAATACAACAATTTTACAAAATTACAGAATTTTTCAGCAAGTAAAGCAGTTAAGTTTTAATTCTCTAGTATGTGTGGTGTAGCTTATGATTACCAGAAAAGAGCAAGTTCAGCAATAGTAAAGAACAAAGTAAAATTTAATGTACGTATTCAGAATGTGCAAGAGGAACAAAGATTTGAAATGCTTATGTGGTGAAATGTGGTGAACCAAATACACAATCTGTAAAGTTCATTCAAGATTGTTCAAGTTAAAGAGAATATATATTTATATAGCTGCAAGATATGCAATGTCTAACTCTTTATGTGTAATTCCTTTCCTTTATTATGAGTAAGTCACAATGGTTTTGCCACTCTGGGGGTATTTTCACTTGTTGATATGTTTAAAGTTAAATGGGCCCAGCACTTAATCAAATTGTAATGTTGAACCAGTAGCAGTTACTAGTGTATTACACAGTTGGATTTTGCTATCTTTTACAAATGATAGTATTACAAAGTAAAACATTACAAAATGGCAGCAGAGCAGTATGTCTTTTCAGTTTAGGATGTTTTATAGAAAATACTACCAGAGCAGTTCTTTTGTGTCATTATTTCAGTGACAGTATTCCATGTAACTTTCCACCTTTCCACATTTATGGAAAAAATTGGTTCCAATATCATAGAAACAATGCTTGCAATTTATGAAGTCATTTGCTTCCATTTTCCTAATGTTATAAGGTTTTCCAGTTACTTTTGCAAGACTTGCAATAGTACCAAACTGCAAAGGGACATAAATAGGACCATACGGTATATAAATATACAGACACCACAAATTTGTTCTTGTTCTGTCTGGTGCAATTATCAGAATATAAAATGAATTTCTGATTTCTACAGTTTTTCAGAAATTCTGTTACATAAATACCAACTTTACTTGCACCTCCTAACACCTTGACTTTTATGCTACATGTGGAAACTACCAGCTTTAGAAATGGCTTCATGAGTAGTGAAATTATTTAAGTGGTTTCCTATAAAAAAAAAATTGAAATTTCACCACTTGGAAATGGTGTAATAGCTTGAAAATCATACACAGCCACAACTCCATTCTTTCCTTCAGTAGCTTGATGAATGTCATTCTCTTTCTTTTGTCTCATTTTTCCTGTCTCTCTAAGATGGGCTTTGTATTTACGTCTAGTATATATAGTTCTTCTGCTGATGAATTCTTATATTTCTCACATAGCACCACTAATCTTCCTTAGGTTTATGGAACCCTTTGTTAAATTCCATGTTAAATATGGTTTCATAAATGTATCTTATTGCAACAGGTTCATTATCTGGATTGCACTTCAGTATGCATGCAGTATAAGGTAGATAGATACAGTGAACCATCAAAATATTCACTTCTGGTTCACATAAATGTAATGAGACTTAACTAATGTGTGTCATCACACTTTCTTTTATTCGTGTTGCAAAATGGTTTTGTTTTCTTTCTTCCTCAACAATGCCATTTCTACTTTTAGAACTAACAGTGAAAATCATAGTACATCAAGTGTTTCCATGAACATCTTTTTATAAACCTTTACATTTTCTCTTTTGAAATTTAAACTGTAGCTCATATTACATGGACTTTTACTTCCAGGAGTGGTTCTTCGATACTTTGGCTCTCTTTGGGACAAGGTTAGTTTAATATGCTCTTTTGGCTTGTTTAAAGTCCCAAAGAGCCCAGAAGTTAATAAATAAATTTGCATTTCCTCTGAAACTGAGCACTTTAGTTTACATTAGATTAAGAATGTGTTCTGTAGGTTCTGATGCCCAAGAGGTCTTGCACATAGAACATGTCAAAAGCTTTTATATTTCTATCGTATTGAACTTAATATAACTTGGCTTTTACACCCCGTGTCACTGCACAAGGTATTACATCCTTACTTGCATGCAAGGAGTGTCAGTATTTTACAAAATTGTCAATTATGTACAATAAACTTTTTATTTTTACACATACAAAGTTTACAACATTTTAAGTTATGATGCTAAAATGTAAACAGCAAGCATCAAATTTCTATTACTTAAAAAATTCTCACGTCTACTGAATACAACATTTTTCCCTTTAATGCTTAAACCTTTCCTTATATGCAAAGAGTATCAGAATTTTAAGATATACATTTACAAAATGTTAAATATGTACAAAAAAAAAATTTTGCATGTAAAATATATATATAACGTGCACAGTGTTTCGGATTATGGTGCCAAAAATACACAGTAAATATCAAATTTCTACTACTTTGAAAGTTAGCATGGTTCGGTACTGAGTATAAAATGCACTTCGCTTAGCTTTTACAGCCTGTGTCCCCCCAGGGGCTCACCTTATGTGAGTACGGGTTTGGCGTACCCGGGGCTTCCCAAGCCAATCATCGCCATCATCATCCTTCCACCCCCGTCCGGTCGAGGTGGGTTCGTTCTCGTGCCCGGGGGACTCAAGGTAGGCTCTCGTGCATTCTGTGCATTTCATTCCCTGTCGCCCCTCACCATCGTTTCTTTCTTTTCTTCTATTTATGCACATTTCGCCCCACGCCCATTCATGCACACATTTCTTTTACTTCTTTGCCGGCCTACCTTGCGTGCGAAACGCCACACACTTTTAGTTTCTTTTATCCTTTTATTTTAATCCTCCGTGGACACAGCCTGACGGATACCCGCGCACTCAGTGCGCAGCTGGGTGAGTGGGTAATGGCGTCAACCCCACCACCCGGGGTCGTCATTTAGGGTATGTGTTCGTATCCGCTGTTCAACTGCAGTCCCGCGGGGGGGGCCATTGCATGAGCTGCTGACTTCTGACGGCGATTGGGTCCCTCTGTCTATGTTCTGGGAGGTGTGACCCTGGGGTGAGATAGATATAGATAAGCCACTCACGCAAGCCGAGGTAACGCCCGGGAAGTCAGAGCCCGAGGTCGGAGGCGGTTGCAATGGAGGATTTATTTCGCTATGGAGCACCCTTTCTCCATTAATTCAAATAAGTGCTGAAAAGTTATTGTAACAGAAGTAGCACCGCCAACATCTGGTTGTTACTTATTACACGAACAGAGGAAGGATAATCGTTTGAGAAGGTGAACCCTTTTATAGTAAAGAAGGGCATTGACTCTATTGCTGGTTCGGTTCATTCCTACACTCGCCTTCGAAACGGGTCATTATTAGTACACAGCAAGTCCGATCAACAAACTAAGACCTTGTTGAGCGCTACGCTTCTCCACGGTTATGCCATCCGTGTTGAGAAGCACCGCACCTTGAATTCCTGTCGAGACGTCGTTACCAGCCATAGCCTCGACGGTATATCGGACGAGGACCTAGTGAAATATCTATCGGATCAAAAGGTGACAGCAGTGCATCGGGTGCAGGCCAAAAGCGGCGGAGTATTGGTATCCACTCGTACGCTTTTTGTGACATTTGATGGCGTCGATCTGCCCGCGAGCATTACAGCAGGGTACGAACGTATTGCGATGAGGCCCTATATTCCTAGACCTCTGCGTTGTTTTAAATGCCAACGTTTTGGGCATACGCAAGTCTCATGTAAGAGTGCCGTTAACATATGTGCAACATGTAGCCAGCCCTCACACGAAGGTGCCTGTTCAACAGCCCCCGTCTGCGTCAATTGCAAAGGGTCACATTCTGCATCATTTGGCGACTGTCCGCGGTATTTGGACGAGAAGGCGATCCAGGAGATCCGGGTAAAGGAGAAACTCTCCTTCGCCGAAGCCCGGAGGCGTTACCATGCGCGCCAACCTTCGCTCCTGCGATCGGGACCATTCAGTTCTGTTGTTGCCTCGCCAGTACCCCGGAAGGATGCTGGGACTCAAACTTGGACCATGACTGCCTTGACCGCCACTACCATCCGGCCGTCCATGTCTGCTACTGTTACCAAGCCCTCTAAACCTGGTCCAAAGTCTATGAAGTCACAAGCCACTGAAAAAGAGCCGAAGCAGAAACTTCGAAGAGAAGACTTTTTAAAAGACCCTCCGCGTGTTCACAGCAAGCAGAGTTCACCTTCTACTCCTCGGAGGTCGCAGTCCCAGGAAGCTCCTGGGACAAGCCGCGCTCAGCGGCACCCCTCACCCATCGCCACCCAGAACCGATTCTCGGCGCTTGAATCGGTTTCTGGCTCTGAGCGCGTGGGCCCTCCCTTCGAGGAGGCTATGGAGTGTGACCAACTACATACCAAAAGCCCGAGCCCAAAGGTTAAACAAAAAGTAATTTTAAGCCGCCCTTCTAAGTAGACAGTTTATCCCTTTTTCTTAATGGCTATCCTGACCTGGAATGTACGTGGTATACGATCGCATAGGGCGGAACTGCAACTTTTATTGCGTTCCCATTCGCCTATGGTCGTGTGTTTGCAGGAGACTAAGCTTCGCCCTCATGATCCTTTTGATCTCCGAGGATATACTCCGGTTCGCTACGTCCTTGAACCGGAGGAGGGTACTCCTGCTCATGGAGGTGTCATGTTAGTGCGTAACGACGTTCGTTTTCAACGTCTCACTCTTACGTCCGACTTGCAAGCTGTTCCCATTAGACTGCAGTTACCCGGTTTTTTTCTTTTCTGTTTGCTCTGTTTATTCACCTCCATCGTCTCCCCTCGCTAACGCGGACCTTCGAGATCTCTTGTCCGCTCTCCCAACACCATCTCTCCTGTTAGGAGATTTTAATGCCCATCTCCCCCTGTGGGGTTCGCCAAGGGCTTGTGAAAGGGGAACTCTTCTTTCCGACATTTTTGATCAGTTGAATCTCTCTATACTGAATACAGGTGAGTCTAAGTTTCTTTCTGATTCTTCCGGTACATCTTCTCACTTGGACCTTGCCGTTTGCTCACTCCAGCTTGCTAGTTGTCTTCAGTGGAACGTCGTCGCTGACACCTACTCCAGCGACCATTACCCCTGCATCGTTTCTCTTCTGTCACACCACGTACAGCATTCGAGAGTACCTACCTGGATATTCACAAAAGCCGACTGGAGCTTGTATTCCAGCCTCGTGCATTTTGACGACCAGCCCTTCACCGACATTAACCAACTAGTGCAGCACCTTACGTCTACGATTTTCTCTGCCGCCGAACGCACAATTCTCCGTTCATCCTCTCAACCTCGGCGACTGCCTGTTCCGTGGTGGAACGAGGATTGTCGGGACACCGTTCGTGCCCGTAGAACTGCACTTAGGGTGTTTCGGCGTTACCCTACACTTGATAATTTGGTTACTTTTAAACAATCGCGCGCTAGGGCTCGTCGCATTATTCAGGATAGCAAGAAGGCGTCGTGGTCTCGTTTTGTCGAGTCGTTTAATCGCTTTACGCCTTCATCTGTTGCTTGGGACAAACTTCGTCGCTTCTCAGGTAAAGTGTCGCATTGTACTGTTTCTGGCCTTCAGGTTTCCAATGCCACCATAGTGGATCCGGATGCCATCGCTAACACTCTGGGTGCTGCCTTTGAGGCGGTTTCCAGTTCAGACCATTATTCCGTCGGCTTTCGCCCTATCAATGACCGGCTGCCTTCCGCAACCTATAATTTTCGGTCTGATAATACGGAATGTTATAACGAACTTATTACGATTACAAAGCTGGAGCACTCTCTTCATTGCTCTAGACACTCCGCTCCTGGACCGGATGGCATTCAGGTTGTGCTGTTAAAGAACCTTTAAGCCGACAGTAAGCGCTTTCTCGTACGGGTCTATAATCGTATTTCGCAGGACGGCCTCTTTCCTTCCGTTTGGCGCGAAGCCACCATTGTCCCGTAAGGATCACCAACTACCTTCCAGCTACCGCCCTATCTCCCTCACCAGTTGCGTTTGCAAGGTGATGAGGCGCATGATCAACGGGCGGTTGACATGGTGGCTTGAGTCTCAGAAACTTCTGGCGAACGCTCAGTGTGGATTTCGTCGCCATCGCTCTACCGTCGACCATCTGGTGTCTCTGTCGACGCATATTTTGAACAAATTTCTGAGAAAGTGTCAAACAGTGGCTGTATTTTTTGACTGGAGAAAGCTTATGACACTTGTTGGAGGGGCGGCATTTTACGTACACTCCATGCATGGAATTTCCGCGGTCGTCTTCCCAATTTTCTTCGGGAGTTTATGACGGACCGCGTCTTTCGTGTACGTGTGGGCTCGGTTTCATCTAGTCTTTTTGTTTAAGAGAACGGAGTACCGCAGGGCTCTGTACTCAGTGTCCCACTTTTTGCGATAGCTATCAACTCCATTGTTGATTGTATTCCGCCTGGCATTTCATCGTCCTTTTTTGTTGACGATTTTGCCATTTATTGTAGTTCACGGCGGATCTGTCTGCTCGCACGCTGTCTCCAGAGCTTTATCGACCGTCTCTACGCCTGGAGTAACGCCAACGGCTTTAATTTCTCCGCCGAGAAATCCGTCTGCATCAACTTCTGGCGCCGGAAGGCTTTCCCTCCGCCCTCTCTCCACCTTGGGTGTGAGGTCCATCCATTTGCAGACGAGGTGAATTTTTGGGGTTGATGTTTGATCGAAAACTGAGCTGGACTTCTCACGTTTCCTTTTTAAAAGCAAAGTGTGACCGTTCTCTTAATATTTTACGTGTTTTATGTGGCTCATCCTGGGGAGCTGATCGTACCGTTCTTCTGCGTCTTTATCGCTCCTTGATACGATCCAAGCTTGATTACGGGTGCATTGTCTATTCAGCGGCACGTCCATTTGTGTTACGTCGCTTGAATACCATTCATCATCGTGGTATGTGTCGCTACAGGGGCCTCTCCAACTAGCCCTGTACCCAGTCTGTACGCAGAAGCTGCAGAGCCTCCGCTGTCCTTCCGGCGTAAGATGCTTTTATGCAGCTATGCTTGTCGGCTCTCAAGCTTGCCTAACCACCCGTCCTTCGAGTTATTTTACGAGGATTCGCTTGATCGACAATATTTAGTTAGCTCCTCTGCATTACTACCTCCAGGGGTTCGATTTCGTCAACTTCTTCGGCTTTTGGACGTTACGCCAGCGCCGGCCCTTCCAAGGGGGAAACGCGTTTTCCTCATGGTTGCGCGCTGAGGCCCTCTGTCACCTTGGATTATCGTCGATGCCGAAGAATGGGACCCCTTCTTCAGTCTTTAGATCAGCGTTTTCAGAACTTCAGTCCTAATTCGGGGACTTTCATTTTATCTTTACTGATGGATCTAAGACTTATGCTGGAGTAGGATGTGGCTTTTTTGTGGTGGAAATAGCTTTACTTTTCGTTTACCGGGGCAATGTTGGATTTTTACCGCCGAACTTGTTAGCATTTATCAGTCTCTTTTATACATTCAGCGGCACGACTTACGGCACTGCTTTATTTTTCAGACTCCCTGAGTGCTCTTCAAAGTATTAGCTCGCTGTACAGTTACCACCCGCTCGTACAGCGCATTCATGACCTGCTCCACTCGCTTGGTGTGTCTGGCATCAGCGTCTCCTTCATGTGGAATGCAGGTCATGTGGGCATCTCAGGTAATGAGTCTGCCGACGCCGCTGCCAGGTCGGCGAATTTATTACCCAGATATTTTACCTCTGTTGTTCCCTCCACAGATTTGTATGTTCTTTTGCGTAGCCGCATCCTCCTGCTTTGGAGGGATGAGTGGACGGCCCTCCGAGGGAACAAGTTACGGGAGGTTAAGCCTCTCCCGTTAATCTGGGGTACCTCTTCTCGTTCGTGTCGTCGGGAAGAGGTAATTTTAGCTCGCCTACGAATCGGACATTGTCTTTTTAGCCATAGATACCTGCTCAGTGGTGATCCCGCACCACTTTGTGAGCAGTGTGATGCGCCCTTAACGGTGCATCACATTTTAGCAGAGTGTCAAGTTTTAGCTCCGTTGCGCGTTCGTGTTGGTCTGCCTGTTGGCCTAGCCAACGTTTTGGCTTGCGACGCGCGTGCTGTAGAGTGTCTTTTACGTTTTATCAGTGACATTGGATTTACCAGACGCATTTGATGCGCTGAGCGTCTTTTGACTGTGTGAATTTATATTGTCTTTTTAATGGGGCATCTCCTCCCCAATGGACATTTGGCGCTGGTGTCCCTGGCATTCTACAGTTCTTGACACATTGTTTTACTCTTTTATTGACCATGACTTTAGTGTGTTCGTTTTTGGAATTTGTTGTCTTGTTTTTTACCTTTTGGACATCGCGGGTTTGTGTCCCGTTTTTTAATTATGCGGTTTTTTATCGGACTTTTATTTTTGGACTGTACATTTTATACTTTGTAGGGGTGCTGATGACCTTAGCTGTTTAGCGCCCTTAAACCGCATCTCATCATCACAGCCTGTGTCACTGTTCAAAAATTACATCTTTACTTATATGAAAAAATGGTCAAAATTCAGTATTAAGATAAAAATATCAAATATATATTAAATGTATTTAAGGTATTTCTTATTTGGTTTAATACAGTAACTTAACATTATAGGAATATGTAGTATACGAGAGCTTAATTTTCAACAGGCTAAATTGCGGTTTAAATATTCTTCTAGAGAGTAAAAAGATTTATCACAGAGGTACTCTTTTAGGGAGGCTTTAAAAACTTTGAAATTGCTAAATTTTTCCTTGAGATTACTGGGGAGATCATTATATATCTTAATTGCTTCATAGTAAACACATTTTTGGAAGCAACATAGTTGCTTTCATTCACATCCTTTCTCTAAGCTTCTCCCTTTCCTAAATATACCATTTTTTTTTTTACTGGTTCCCCTTTATTTATTTTAAGTTTTTTAATGTTTCTAGCCCATTTGTGTACTTGACAAATACGTTTCTTGGGGCTTGTTTTTTTCCGGTAATGATTCAGTTGTGGGTGTTTCTTCTGTATCATCTTTACTTGTTGCAGCAAATCTGCACTCACTGAGGATTCCATTATTCTTGGTTCATTAGTATCAAATTTTTTATTAATTACCAGTGAGGACATTTCAGAGATTTTATCACTTTCATTCCTTTTCGACACTGAAGAACGTTCCTGTTCCTCCTACTCCCCTTCATCCTTATCCTCCCAATCAACATCATGGACATCATCATCTTTGTTTTCTGAGCAGCTATAGAAAATTATAGGCCAATTACTCTATGTTCTGTGATATCAAAACTAATGGAATGTTTATATATAATACAGTTGCAAAATTATCTTAAACTAGATGTTGTATCAAAATGGCAATATGGATTTCAAAAGCACAAGTCAATGATAAATGCAATTGAAAAGCAAATAATATAATTGTAAATGACCATGAATCAGTGGTGGCTACCTTCATAGATTTATCAAAGGCCTTTGATTTTATGAATATAAAAATATTACTAAATAAATTAGAAACATGTGGTATTCAAGGTTTAGCACTGGATTGGATATCAACATATCTGGAAAATCGAGCACAATGTGTCGAAATAATAATAATCTAAATACAAATGGTGTCATAAAAAAGATAAAGTCAGATTTCAAAATAGTAAAACAAGGGGTCCCGCAAGGTTCAAAATTAGGGCCATTTTTATTTCTCATATATATAAATGAAATTTTTGAGGTCATACAAGAAAATGGAGGCATCGCAATTGAATATGCAGACAACATGACTGTCATAATTAAAGGTCAAACAGCAAAAGAGGTTGAAATTAGAGCAAATTCAATTTTAAAAATTATAAAACAATTTATGCTAGTTTAGTATAATAATAAATACACAAAAGACAGCATGTATTAACTTTGAATTAACAAAACTTAACCCGAGTAGTATTAAACTAAGTATAGATGGGGAAAACATATCAGAAATAAATTGCACTAATTTCCTTGGAGTAATAATTGATAAACATTTAAATTGGCAATCTCATGTAGCATCAATTAGAAAAAAGATAAATAAGGGCATTTATGTAATGAGACAATTAACTAAAATAATGGACAATAAAACAATGAAGCAGGTCTATTATGCTTTTATATATTCACATGTAAGATACGGAATTACGTTATGGGGAAATATTACAGCAAGAGAAATGGATAAAGTCTTCAAACTGCAAAAAAAAAAAAAAAAAAGCCATTAGAATAATAAGCAAAACGGAAAACAAACAAACTTGCATGTATATGAATGCATAAAAACTGTGATAAATATAAATATGCAAAAAAATTCTGGTGGACATAACCATAATTTAAGAAACAATGATGATTATTATAGAATAACATTAAGGGAACTCTAAATAATCGTGCCATAGATGTTAGAGGAAGAGAATTATTCAATAAATTACCTAGAGAAATAAAGAATATAAACCAGCCAAATGTAATGATGAAAACAATAAAGAAATACTTAATAGAAAATTCATTTTATAGTATAGATGAATTTAGACATGGTAAAGCAACGTAAAGTGAAAATGATATTTAAGGTAAATTTAATGTAAATGCAATGTAAAAGAAGTAATGTAAAATTATAAGCTGTACTTGTTAAATTATTTTATATTTGTAATTGGACATGTCCTTTAAATGTATTTAAAAGGATGATAATAAGAATTAACTTAGGTAATGTCATCATCTGAAGCATTTTCACGTCTTCAAGATAGATTGGTGAATCAGTATTGCATTCCGAGAAGCAAGCATCCTGAAAAAGGTCCATATAATTAAGTAATTAGTTATAGTCTGTATAGAGTTATATCTATTTATTTTAGTAATATCTTTACATAATTATATTATTTTATATAAATGGTAATGAGCAAAGACAATAGTACATTGCATTTATTCCTGTTATAGAAGGTAAACAAGCATAGGCTCTCACAGGTTTAATTACATTTTTCCCCTCCTCATATACATGCAGCGCAAAAAACTTTTCCCCTCAGCAGAAATGGATGACAGCATTGTAGCATTGTTGGCATAAGAATAATGTATTTCTTGGACCATCAAAGCTTCTGGTAGGATTTGAGCCTGCAATGGCAAACATTTCAGAATATTTATTGTGTTGGAAAACATTACAAGTCAGAGATCTGTTAGCGATAGCCATTATAATTTATGCAATGTGATGTATGAACTCTTATTATTAACTTAAGAGTATATAAACTATAAATTTACCTTCATGGGGTAGAGTTCAATTAGGTCAGAATTTGTGTCAACTGCCAGATCAATATCATTATTGTTATCTCAACTCTCTTTGCAGTGGAATGGATGCTTTCAGGAAGTCTGGCCTGAAATTAACTAAGTGATTCCATATTAAACAGCTTATTTAAGTTATTATAACTTGATGAATATTAAACCTGTACTCTTATAAAACATAATAATTACATACAATCAGCATGATAAACAGAAGTTAAATAATACTAAGTAAAGTAAAAGCAAAGTAAAGTATTTATTCACCCATAGACATTGTTATTACATGTTTCAGGCTTCGTCATAGTATTAGCATATTATCTAATATACAATTTGATATATCACTTATACAATCACTATTTATTATTTGACTTGTCACTATATAATACAAATAGTAATTTTCAATCGAATCACATATATTATCAAATATTATTTACAATTTTGGCCTATCATTTATACAACGCCACAAAAAACAGATTACAAGATACTATTTACAATTCAGTCTATACTTACACTCTCACAAATATACATTTGTTATAGAAGGATTAGCATATTATCAATTCACAATTTGGCATATCACTTATACCATCCCTGTTTAGAATTTAACTTGTCACTTATATAACACTAATAGTAATTTTCAGTGGAGTTACATATATTATCAGATACTATTTACAATTTAGGCCTATCATTTGTACAATACCACCAAAAAACAGTTTAGTTCAAGCATAAAATATTACAAAATATTATTTACAATTCGATCTATACTTATACTCTAACATACATAACAGATTTTAGAAGATTACAATTCATCTATTCTGTATAGGCTTTTATTTAGTAGATAATTTTTTAACAATGTTTTAAAGGAGTTACCCTGTGCAGCTTTTATATATTGTGGTAATTTATTAAAGAGTATGGCTCCTCTGATGTATGGATCTTTGTTTGTCACAGCTTTAGTTGTACATACCCTATGGTAGTTATTTATTCCCCTTGTCTTATATGTATAATATTCTTTGTTGAGTTTCTTGATATTTTGATTCCTTCTAACAAAATAATTTTGTAGACATATAGATACTACTGTTAGAATTTTTGCATTTTTAAACACTTCTTTTACAGTGTGGCAATGTTTTAAGTTAAATATACACCTTAGACCTTTTTTTTGGATCACCAATACTCTATTTAGATTGGTTATGGATGCTCTCCCCCAAATTTCTATCCCATATTCAATAAGTGAGTGGATCATTCCATAGTACACTGGTGTTAATATGTCATTATCTAGTTGATTAGCTAATTTCCGTAGTAAATATAACCGAGAGTTTAGTTTCTTGCAGAGATCATCTATGTGTTCATTGAAATTCAGGTTCTTGTCTATGGTAATTCCCAAAAATTTAGTGCTGTGTACCTGTTCAATTTTTATATTGTTGTACTCTAACTTACATACTTGTTTCTGATCCCTAAGTTGGAATAGAATGCATTTTGTTTTATCAACATTGAGTTTGAGTTGAGCTGCTTTCAGGTAGCATGTCAATTTTATCAGAGATGATGTAGCCTTAGCTCCTAGTTGTTTACCTGTACATGTAAATGTAGTGTCATCAGCATAAGAAATTAGATTATAGTCTGGGGAAATAGGCATATCGTTTACATAGATTAGGAATAGGAGAGGACCCAAAACCGACCCTTGTGGTACTCCTGATTTCACTATTTCATATTTTGATTTATATTTGTTTAAGCAATTTGCATTTTTCCAGTATATTTCAGTACATTGAGTGTGATTTTGTAAATAGGAAGAAAGGAGATCATGCATTTTACCTCTAATGCCATAGCGAGTAAGTTCCTGCAATAAGAGATCATGAGACACACTGTCGAAAGCTTTGGATAGGTCTAGGAAAATACCAACTGTTTTTTCACTTTGCTCAAGATTTGTAAACACATTATGTATAAGTTCAGATACAGCAGTTACAGTTGATAATCCCTTATGAAATCCATGTTGATAGTTTTTAATACACTTTTTGCCTCAAAAAAAATCTATTAGCTTCTTGTATATTATCTTTTCAAGCAGTTTTGCAAATACAGAAGTTAGTGTTATTGACCTATAGTTTACTATTAACTCCTCTTTTCCTTTTTTAAATATTGGTCAAACAATAATGTTTTTTAATAAGTCAGGGAACGTTACACTTTCCATTGAGTAGTTTATTAGATACACTAGAATGTTCAGGAGCAGTTTCTTGCAAACTTTAAGAATTTTTGGTGTAATTTTATCCCAACCAGATGCACCATTTTTGAATTGACTTATTATATTGTCTACTTCAGCTTCATCAGTTTGAAAGAGACCAATGGTTTCTATCACTTTGATACCATCTCTGTTTGGGCTAATATTTTTGCTACTTTTATTCTCCCCCATATTTATAAAGTAATGATTAAACAAATTTGAAGTTTCATTTGGATTTACAATTTTTTGTCCATTTACCCTGATGTTAATATTTTTTGTTTCGTCTTTTGTTGGTTTAACATTTTTATTTACTATAGTCCACCTTTCTTTCATAATATTATATGCACTTTCTATTCTCCTTCTGTTATTTTTCTTTTCTAAGTTTTTTAATGCCAGGTTGTATTGCCTTTTGTACTTTACATAGAGGGACTTGTAAATCTCTAACTTAGTGGCTTTTAGAAATTCATAGTTATCTTTCATTTTTTCATGAATAGCAATTACTTCCAGAGGAAGTTTTATCTTTTGGATAGTTAAAGTATTTTCATGCTTTTTAACTTTAGGGCACACTTCATCAAAATGATTCCCAAGTATATTAAAGAATGATTTCCATTTTTCATTTGTGGATGTTTCCAAATATACCTCATGCCACTTTTCCAGTTCTAGTCTTTCCTTAAGCTTAAACAATTTTGAGGCACTAGTACATCTAACATACTTATATTGGGGTTGCCTTTTTGGACAGATGTACCATCATTTCACCAAGGCTGTAATATGTTCTCTTCATGTGTAATTAAGGTTACATCTTTGGCATCATCAGAACAAATAAGTATAAAAACCAAGAAAAATAGTTGCTATTACAAGGCAATAATATTAGACATGAAATTACTATGTGAAATAAGCAGCATCACACAGAGTCTACAAAGAAATGAATGCATTTTGTTAACAATGTCTGTGCAAAATTATGGCAAATGTATATAACATGATTTTGCACTAAACATCTTATCGAAATTAGATGTAAAAGTAATACATCTTTAGGAGATGCGGTTTTGCACTGGACATCTTAACAAAATTATACCTATGTAAGAAGAACATAACTCTCAAAAGTGCATAGTGCTGTTAAGGGCTGTAATTGTTATACTTTTATCATAACTTAAAGATGGCCTTAAAATATATACATAAGTATTAAAAACAGAAAATTGAACATTTTGCAGATATTATGATTTTGCACTGGCACAGCAATAGTGCAGTGTGCCATGAAAATTTTTGAATAATTGGCAAACCAAATCAAAAGTCTGCTTTAGCATCCTCAATTTCATAGGTCACACCCTTGGCTAAATATGTTATTCTTTTTCTACTCTCTCACATATATTTACATTTCCATCTCTATCCATTCCATTTTCAGATGTGTATACTGGGTATAAATGGTGTGGATGTCATCCTCTTAGATGGGGATTTTGCATACAAAGACAAATTAAAAATTATAATACCATGTTAGTCTTTGAATGCTTATTTCAGCAGAAAAAAAAGTTTTCTGCTCTTTTCGTCCTATTGATAAATGGAATGATTATGGACAGTTTTATTGAAGTATATGATATAACTGCAACCAATCTACAGTTCCTGTTATATCCACTTTCTTCCTAAAGTGAATTTAATGCATTTCTTATCCTGCTACATTCTAAGACAAAAGATCCCAAATATATCAAATTAACGTATAGATTGTGAAATGTTTTATGTAGGAAAAACCAAAAGAAGTCTAAAATCCAGAGCCAAAGAACATTTCAGAAATTTTGGGTTAAAGCAGGAAGCCAAGTCAGCAGTGACATCTCACTTTTAGAATGAAAACCATAAACTTGATCGAAGTCCAAAATTACTCAAAAGCATAACAGGCCACAGTATACTCACAACATGGGAAAATATTTTAATATGGAAACACAGGGAACCATCTTTTAAATTCCAAAATTTCTCCTGGTAATATCTCGATCAAAAAGTTCATGGTTTTACTACCAAATAGTAGGCTGCAGACAACTACAACCAACAATAGCAGTCACACCCCTGTGATTGAGAACTGAAAGTTCTGAAACTAGTCCCTTATAATCAATGTATAAGTGATGTATATTATTACAACCAATCCTACAATATAAAAGTTTAATAGTTACTCTTTTGTTTATTAAATGTTTAAATAAAGTTATTTATATTATTTAACTGCACTTCATTAAGTTGTTAAAGAAAAACACCAAATTTCCTTTGATATGTTTCAATGAATAATTTGAAAAGCACCTGAATTTTTTATTTCTGATGGTTATAAAGTACTGTACCTTTTCAGTTATACATTAAGTCATATTAAGTAGATATTTAGCTTAAAACATTTATTTTCTTTTATTGTTTTATTAAAATTAAACAAACATGTTTCTTTTTTAGCTGCTTTCGCTAAACATTAAGCATTTTGCTGCCACCAGGGGCTCACCTTATGTGAGTACGGGTGTTGGAGAACCCAGGGGTTCCCGAGGCAATCATCGCCATATTCATCCCCTCATCCCCATCCGGTCGAGGTGGGTTCTTGTCGTGACCAGGGGACACAAGGTAGGCTCTCGTGCGTTCTTTGCATTACATTCATACCGCACCTCACCATCGTTTCTTTCTTCTCTTCTATTTCTGCACATTTCGCCCCACGTTCATTCATTTACGCCTCTTTTTTCCTTCTTCACCGGCCTACCTTGCGTGCGAAACGCCCACACAGTTTTAGTTTATTTTATCTTTTTATTTAAATCCTCCGTGGACACAGCCTGACGGATACCCGCGCACTGGGTGCGCAGCTGGGTGAGTGGGTAATGGCGTCATCCCCACCACCCGGGGTCGTCATGTAGGGTATGTGTTCGTATCCGCTGTTCAACTGCAGTCCCCCGGGGGGGGCCATTGCATGAGCTGCTGGCTTCCGACGGCGATTGGGTCCCTCTGTCTATGTTCTGGGAGGTGTGACCCTGGGGTGAGTCTGGTATAGATAAGCCACTCACCCAAGCCGGGGTAACGCCCGGGAAGTCAGAGCCCGAGGTCGGAGACGGTTGCAATGGTGGAGGATTTATTTCGCTATGGAGCACCCTTTCTCCATTATTATTAATAATAAGCGCCGTAAAGTACTTGCAACAGAAGTACCATCGCCGACAACTGGTGGTTACTTAGTGATTTCACGAACTGAGGTAGGTCAAACGTTTGAGAAGCTGAACCCTTTCATTATCCAGAAGGGCATTGACGCTATTTCAGGTGCGGTTCGGTCCTGCACTCGTCTTCGGATTGGTTCCTTGTTGGTTCAAACCAAATCCGAACAGCAGAGTAAGACCTTGTTGCGCGCTACGCTTCTCCACGGTTATCCTATCCGTGTTGAGAAGCACCGCACCTTAAATTCTTGCCGAGGCGTTGTCACCACGCATAGCCTCGATGGCATATCGGACGAGGACCTGGTGGAATATCTTGCAGACCAGAAGGTGACAGCGGTCCATCGAGTGCAGGCCAAACGCGACGGCGTATTGGTACCCACTCGTACCCTGTTTCTAACATTTGATGGCGTCGATCTGCCCACGAGCATTTCCGCAGGGTACGAACGGATTTCTGTGAGGCCTTATATTCCTAGACCTCTGCGTTGTTATAAATGCCAACGTTTTGGGTATACGCAAGTCTCATGTAAGAGTGCCGTAAACATCTGTGCAACATGTAGCCAGCCCCCACACGAAGGTACCTGTTCAACAGCCCCCGTCTGCGTTAATTGTAAAGGGTGTCATTCTGCATCGTTTGCCGACTGTCCGCGGTACTTGGACGAGAAGGCGATCCAGGAGATCCGGGTAAAGGAAAAACTCTCCTTCACTGAAGCCCGGAGGCGTTATCATGCGCGCCAACCTTCACTCCTGCGATCTGGCACATTTAGTTCTGTTGTTGCCTCGCCAGTACCATGAGTAGATGCCGAAACTCAGACCTGAACCATGACTGCATTAACCGCCACTACCATCCGGCCGTCCATTAAAGCTACAGTTACCAAGCCCTATAAACCTGGTCCAAAGTCAATGAAGTCGCAAGCCGCTGAAAAGAAACCCAAGCAGAAACTTCGTAGGGAAGATTTTCTGAAGGACCCTCCGCGTGCGCGCGGTAAGAAAAGTTCACCTTCTCCTCCTCGGAGGTCGCAGTCCCAGGAAGCTCCTGGGACAAGCCGCGCTCAGCGGCCCCCCTTACCCATCGCCACCCAGAACCGATTCACGGCGCTTGAATCGGTTTCTGGCACTGAGCGCGTGGGCCCTCCCTCCGAGGAAGCTATGGAGTCTGACCAACTCCATACAAAAAGCCCGAGCCCAAAGGTTAAGCAAAAGATTCTTTTAAGCCGCCCTTCTAAGTAGACAGTTTATCCCTTTTATACATGGCTATCCTAACCTGGAATGTACGTGGTGTACGATCGCATAGGGCGGAACTGCAACTTTTATTGCGTTCCCATTCACCTATGGTCGTGTGTTTGCAGGAGACCAAGCTTCGCCCTCACGACCCTTTCGATCTCCGAGGGTACACCCGGTTCGCTACGACCTTGAACCGGAGGAGGGTACTCCTACTCATGGTGGTGTCATGATTTTGGTGCGTAACGACGTTCATCTTCAAACTCGCTCTTACGTCCGACTTGCAAGCTATTGCCATTAGATTGCAGTTACCCGGTTTTTTCTTTTCTGTTTGCTCTTTATATAAACCTCCGTCGTCTCCCCTCGCTGTTCTTCTGTTGGGAGATTTTAACGCCTATCACCCCCTGTGGCGTTCGCCAAGGGCTTGTGCGAGGGGAACTCTTCTTTCTGACATTTTTGACCAGTTCAATCTCTCTATTCTCAATACAGGCGAGCCTACGTTTCTTTCTGATTCTTCCGGTACATTTTCTCATTTAGACCTTGCCGTTTGCTCACTCCAGCTTGCTAGTCGTCTGCAGTGGAACGTCGTCGCTGACACCTACTCCAGCGACCATTACCCCTGCATCGTTTCTCTTCTGTCACACCACGTACAGCATTCCAGAGTACCTGCCTGGATATTCGCAAAAGCCGACTGGAGCTTGTATTCCAGCCTCGTGCATTTTGACGACCAGTCCTTCACCGACATTAACCAACTAGTGCAGCACCTTACGTCTACGGTTTTTCTCTGCCGCCGAACGCGCAATTCCCCGTTCATCCTCTCAACCTCGGCGAATACCTGTTCTATGGTGGAACGAGGATTGTCGGGACGCCGATCGTGCCCGTTTCGGCGTCACCCTACACTTGATAATTTGGTGACTTTTAAAAAATCGTGCGCCAGGGCTCGTCGCATTATTCAGGATAGCAAGAAGGCATCTTGGGCTCGTTTTGTCGTGTCTTTTAATCGCTTTACGCCTTCATCCGTTGTTTGGGATAAACTTCGTCGCTTCTCAGGTAAAGTGTCGCATTGTACTGTTTCTGGCCTTCAGGTTTCTAATGTCACCATAGCGGATCCGGCTGCCATCGCTAACACTCTGGGTGCTGCCTTTGAGGTGGTTTCCAGTTCAGACCATTATTTCGCCGGCTTTCGCTCTATTAAAGACCGGCTGGATTCCGCATCATATAATTTTCGGTCTGCTAATAATGAATGCTATAACGAACTATTCACAATGAGGGAGCTGGAGCACGCTCTTCATTGCTCTAGGCACTCCGCTCCTGGGCCGGACGGCATTCATGTCCTGATGTTAAAGAACCTTTCAGCCGACAGTAAACTATTTCTCTTACAGGTCTATAACCGTATTTGGCAAGACGGCATTTTTCCTTCCGTTTGGCGCGAAGCCACCATTGTCCCTATACTTAAGCCTGGGAAGGATCGCCAACTACCTTGCAGCTAGCGCCCTATCTCCCTCACCAGTTGCATTTGCAAGGTGATGGAGCGCATGATCAACGGGCGGTTGACATGGTAGCTTGAGTCTCAGAAACTTCTAGCGAACGCTCAGTGCGGATTTCGTCGCTATCGCTCTACCGTCGACCATCTGGTGTCCTTGTCGACGCATATTATGAATGGATTTCTGAGAAAGTAGCAAACCGTGGCTGTATTTTTTGACCTGGAGAAAGCTTATGACACTTTTTGGAGGGGCGGCATTTTACGTACACTTCACGCATGGAATATCCGTGGTCGTCTTCCCATATTTCTTCGGGAGTTTATGACGGACCGCGTCTTTCGTGTACGTGTGGGCTCGGTGTTATCTAGTGGTTTTATTCAAGAGAACGGAGTACCGCAGGGCTCGGTACTTAGTGTCACACTTTTTGCAGTTGCTATCAACCCCATTGTTGATTGTATTCCACCTGGCATTTCATCGTCCCTTTTTGTTCATGCTTTTGCCATTTATTGCAGTTCACGGCGGACCTGTCTACTCGAACGCCGTCTCCAGAGCTGTATCGACCGTCTCTACACCTGGAGTAACGCCAACGGCTTTAATTTCTCCGCCGAGAAATCCGTCTGCATCAACTTCTGGCGCCGGAAATATTTCCCTCCGCCCTCTCTCCATCTTGGGTCGGAGATGCTTCCGTTTGCAGACGAGGCGAAATTTTTTGGGTTGATTTTTGATAGGAAGTTGTGTTGGACCTCGCACATTTCCTTTTTAAAAGCTAAGTGTGAGCGTTCTCTTAATCGTTTACGTGTTTTAAGTGGCACATCCTGGGGAGCTGATCGGACCCTCCTTCTTCGCATTTATCGCTCTTTGGTCCGATCCAAGCTTGACTACGGGTGCATTATTTATTCGTCGGCACGTCCATCTGTTTTACGTCGATTGAATGCTATTCACCATCGTGGCATAAGAGTCGCTACAGGGGCCTTTCCAACCAGCCCTGTTCCCAGTCTGTTTGCTGATGCTGCAGAGCCGCCGCTGTCCTTCCGGCGTGAGATGCTTTTGTGCAGCTATGCCTGTCGACTCTCGAGCTTGCCTGACCACCCGCCCTTCGAGTTATTTTTCGAGGAGTCACTTGATCGTCACTATTTCATTAGCTCCTCTGCTTTGCTCCCTCCAGGGGTTCGCTTTCGACAGCTCCTTCGGCATTTAGACGTTCCGCCAGCGCCGGCCCTTCCACGGGGAGAAACGCGTTTTCCTCCATGGTCCCGCGCTGAGGCCCACTGTCACCTTGGGCTAACGTCGATGCCGAAGACTGAGACCCCTTCTTCAGTCTTTAGATCGGCTTTTTTAGAAGTACGGGCTCAATTCGGGGACTTCCATTTTATCTTTACCGATGGATCTAAGACTGAAGCTGGAGTTGGATGTGCCTTTGTTTTTGGTCACTGTAGTTTTACGTTTCGTTTACCTAGACAATGTTCAATTTTTACCGCCGAACTTTTTAGCATTTATCAATCTGTTTTATACATTTAGCGGCACGACTTACGGCACTGTTTTATTTGTACGGACTCTCTGAGTGCCCTTCAGAGTCTTAATGCGCTGTACCATTACCACCCACTCGTACAGCGCATACATGACCTGCTCCACTCGCTTGGTGTCTCTGGCATCAGCGTCTCCTTCATGTGGATTCCAGGTCATGTGGGCATCTCAGGCAATGAGTTTGCCACGCCGCTGCGAAATCGGCGATTTTATTACCCAGATTTTTTACCTCTGTTGTTCCCTCGTCAGATTCGTGTGTTATTTTACGTCGCCGCATCCTCTCGCTTTGGCGCGATGAGTGGACGGCCCTCCGGGGGAACAAATTGCGGGAGGTTAAGCCTCTCCCGTTAATCTGGGGTACCTCTTCTCGTTCTTCACGTCGGGAAGAGGTACTTTTACCCCGTTTACGAATTGGACATTGCCGTTTTAGTCATAGTTACCTGCTCAGTGGTGATCCCGCTCCACTGTGTGAGCAGTGTGACGTTCCCTTAACGGTGCCTCACATTTTAACTGAGTGTCAAGTTTTAGCTCCACTGCGCTTCGCGTGGGTCTGCCTGTTGGCATAGCCAACGTTTTGGCAGACGACGCGCATGCTGTAGAATGTCTTTTACGTTTTATACGTGACATTGGTTTTAATCGTCGCATTTGATGCGCTGAGCGTCTTTTAGCTTTGTTATTTTATTCTGTATGTTTTAATAGGGACTGTACTCCCTAGTGGACATATAGCGCTCATCTCCCTCGCATTCTACAGTTCTTGACACATTTTAATCTTTTATTGCCTATGCTTTTAGTGTGTTGGTTTTTCGGATATTTGTATTGTTGTTATTATTGTTATTGTTGTATTATTGTTATTTTTAGCTTTTTGACATCGCGGGTTTGTGTCCCGTTTTTTAATTATGTGGTTCTTTTACCCGTCTTTTATATTTTGACTTTATATTTTATACATTGTAAGGGCGCTGATGACCTTAGCAGTTTAGCGCCCTTAAACCGCATATCATCATCATCAAGCATTATGCTGAAAAATGAAATCAAGGACAAGGTACTGGAATGCAAAGTCAAGTATTAAAATGTGGGGTTTTGTTATCTTCAATAAAAAAATCTTCTGGAAATATGTTCAGGAGAGTAGGGCTTTTATGATGGTTGTGAGCTAGCAGAGATATCCTTAAACAAGACAAGTCATTCACCAATAGGAGTTACAAAAGCATTTCATTGCACACAGTGGCATACAGGATTCAAAATGCTGACTAATAGTTTGGTCAGCGAAAAGTAGTGACATAGAAGTTTATATGCTTCTGAATGACCCCAAATAAGTGTACAGAAAAATCTGAGGTGGGCCAGTTTCTGGTGCTTTTTAGAGATGTTAGTACAAACCTAAAAATGACTGAAGAACTATGAAATAAATTAATTTAAATAATACATTAACAGGTGAGAATATCTACAACAGTGTGAAATTAAATTGAGTTTTATTTGTGGACGCTCTATAACTACTATGGTTCTTAGCGTTCCATTCTATATTGGGCATGAAAGACCGGAAATTTTGCTCAGAGGTCTCTTTATCAGGCTTGAGATTCTTTTATGTGCCGTAAATCTACAATACGAGACCACTGGCTTTACTTCCCTTCTGAAGGAAGCCATGCTAAAGATTTTTACATCCGAAAAAAATCCATTGCCCTCCACCGTTTGAACCTGCGACCTTGGGAACTAGAGGCTAGCATGGTACCCCTAAACCATGGAGTACGGCTACAGCAATGTGCATTGTGTGTGTTACCTTCAAATATAACTTTGTACTTCCATCACTCATAAAAGTTTCTACAAATGGTGCTGAAAATACACAGGGTTAGATTGCAGCCTTCATTGGAAGACCGCATGTAGAATGTGGAGTAATATGCAAAAAATAACACAGGACTGTATAATATTTTTTTTCTGCAACACAGGGTTTAATGGATTTCTGAACGTAATTTTTGTATGTTGAATTCCATTCTGCTTACCATTTTTTCCTATCATACAAGGTTTCCATTCCATACAAAACACACACATAGTTAATATTTTAGTAGTCATTTTTAATGTCTAAGTATACTGAAAAATGTATGAAAACCACAAAGTGCATAATTAATTCCAACTGTACAGATACCACAATTAGACATTAGTCATAAAACTTCAAACATATACCTTAGGTAGACTTATTTTTGCTCTGTTGAAAGCAAATTCACAGGTTACATGTGTTTGTGGCCCTGACAAGGGATATCGCTTATTTTTTTCTGTTGAATGCCTAAAACAGTCAGTCATCATGGGAATGTCCTATCCATGATACTTCATTTCCATTTTTATATGCCCCAATGGAATCTTTCACCATACTCTTCACTTTGTGCTCCTGAGTTTTCCAGGAGAAATTGAAGATGAGAATGAAGAAAATAAAACTTCAAGCTCATATCACTCCAAGTGTCTTGAACTTTTTGAGCATGGTTTTCGCAATATGCTTATACTGGTCATCTTTAACATTGTCAAGAAACTTGGCATCTTTGAGAGTCCCATGCCCAGAGCTCCTAGTTGGTCATGATGTTTCCAAAATTTACATCCTACATGAGTTGGCGAATCTTTGACCCACAAAAATCACCTCTCATTTTTTATTCAGACAGCGTTGAAAACTCTGAATAAGGTATTGGAAACATGGACACTTTTGTCCAGAGCTTAGACAAACTGCATTATTATGCCTAATTTGAAATGTAAGCCGGTAGTAAAACTTTTTGTGAGTTATATAGTGGAATATTTATAAAATATTTTGCCCCTGGCACTAATTATTTTCTTTTCATTCAAACTGTAGTTTCTCAATGTCTCTCTGGCTCTGGAGTCCCACTGACATAAAGAAGCATAGAAGTTTGGTATACCCTCCTTGTTGTCCCAATAAAATACAGCACATCTTAAAATCACAGAACACATACCTCTTGTGTTCATTGTATTTAATTTTTTCTAGAACAATATGTTTCCCTAAGGGATGTTAAATAAACTATTGGAACTGAAGCAAGAATCATTGTGCATAAGAACACCTTTTAGTCTTCTTTTGCTTGAATTAATAAATAGAAGTCAACCTTCTGGTTCGTAAACTGCTCCTAGGTGACAAATCGAGCCAGAGATATCAGAACAGTACACCAGTTCCCCCTCCTTTACAATTCCCCCCTCCCCCCTAGTAGAAGGTTGGTCCAGGTCCTAAAAGACTGTTTACTTTCAATCTTGAGCCTAAAAGTTGACTCCTATCTCTGGTGAGACCCAAGTCTATGTACCAAATCATTTAGTCTAGACTGACTCAAAGGATGTAGCTTGTCATCATCTAAGTCTGGGGACAAATTTAGATCATCTTCTGCACTTAAAAAGCATGAAGTACTACTACATTAAAACAAGAAAATAAAAATTGAGAAAGGAAGCAATAAAGCATCAACAGAAGAAATAATCGTACACATATGTTACGGGAAGTAAACCAAACAAATCTGCAAGAAAAACAGAGCTACGTGGGTAAAAAATTGAAACAACAAATAGATTCACTGTTCTGGGTGATCAAAATGAGGGAAGCCACGAGGAAAAAAGAAATCAGTCGCAACAAGAAACACAGAAAACGATTGAGGAAAATGGAAACAAGCTAATGGTATTTGGGGACTCAATCCTAAAATTTGCCGGGGAGACGCATAGACAAGCTGGTTTTGAAGTGTGGTGTTATCCAGGAATTCGAGCGGAAGAGCTAGACCGTGAACTGAGAAAAGCAAAACTAAATTAAATAAAACCAGATGTTGTGGCCATACACGTGGGGACTAATAACATACAGAGAGGGGAAATAGCAGAAGAAATTATGGAGGATACCATGGACCTAGTTGATCAAATAAAATCCGAAACCCTGGAAACAAAAATCGTGATAAGTGGAATATTGTGCAGAAGGGACGTAACAAAACAAAAAGTGAGAAGAATAAACGAAGAGTTGGACTGGCTGTGTTTAAAATGAAGGTGTATGATACTGGATGGAAATTGGTGGATAAGGGAAGAGGATAAAGCCAGGGATGGTGTACACCTCAACAGAAGAGGAGCTGCAAAATTCGGAGCGCTACTCTGCGATGCCATCAAGAAATGCCAGGGAAACTTGTAAAGCAAATGGTGGATGCTGTACCAGTGGAAAGTTGAAGCTACAGAAATCCTGAACATAGTAAAATTTTAACAAATACAGAGAAACCATCATCAAGGGGAGAGGCAGAAAACACACAGGGAATACCAATACTTACAGGTAAGGTAAATGATTGTATAAATATGTGCACAGGCAGCAAACAGAGAGCAGACAAGGGTCGGTAAAGCAAATTGGTACAAACAAAAATGCTTTGGCATCTTTCATCAAAATATCCAGTACATTGCAAAAATAAGAGCAGCAATTGAGCAAACAATTCTTGATGTACAACCGAACATAATACTATTTTCAGAACACGGGTTAAAAGATAATGAAATGAATTCAAATTGCTATGAAAATTATGCTCTAGCCTCTAGTTACTGTAGAGAAGCTCATAAAACTGGGGGAGGGGACGTGGCAGTATACATGCAGAAGGATACAAAATTTAATCGAATTGACTGCAAACACTACTGTGAGGAAATGTGTTGTGAGCTGTCTGCAATCGAAATCACTTTAAAAAACCACAAAGCTTATCATGCTAGGTATTTACAGTCCAGGGCAGCTGACAAAAAACATTTCTTACAAAAACTTTAAATTGCCTAAGCAATATTGTAAAAAGTAACAAAATCATTGTAATAGGAGACCTAAATATAGATATGTTAACAGAAAGTAAAAAGAAAAAGTTGTTAGAATTAATGGGAAGATATAATTTGAAGTTAATAGAAACAGGGCCAACCAGAGTAACACAACACACATCAACCTATATCGATCACGTCTATACCAACTTAAAGAGAGAAAATATCAACATCTCACTAACAAAAGGGAGGGCTTAGCGACCATTTTGGACAATTACTGGAGAGTAAAACGTTAAACACACTGACAGTAAAATTAAAACTGGTAACAGAAATAAAAAGAATAATAAATAAAGCTACATTAAAATCATTACAACACAACCTTAAACAGGCAGTATTCAGAAATGTGCATGAAGCTAACAGAATAGACGATAAATTTGGATTCATTATGAATACCTTAACTACATGTCTAGAGCAGTCAGCACCATTGCGCAAAGTAGTCTGTGACAAGCATAAACCGATAAATTGGTCTACAGAAGGGATAAACAAATCCATAAAAAGAATGAAATTCTTAAATAGTTTAAAAGCTTACAAACTAATTGGAGAGTCTTACAGGTATATAGAAAACTATAAGAGTATTTTAAATACAGTGATCAATGAAGCAAAAAAGCTTCACAACAAAGGACTATAACAAAATGCTGAAAATAAAATAAAAAAGATATGGAATATTATTAAAACTGTACACAAAACACATCAAAATGAGTAAAAAATTTACGAATTGTAAAAAATAACTGTCAAATCTTAGACCCAAAAAATATAATTAATGCATTCAATGATTATTATATGAATTTTGTATCAAATATGACCAAAAAACCAATGAAAAAAGTGGACGTAATAGTGAGAGAAATTACAAATGAGCAGGTCATTAAACAAATAAATACACTAAAATGTAAAAAATCTATTGGGGTGGATGAATATTCAGATCAGTTGATAAAATATTGTAAAGATGAGATAGTGAATAGCTTTACTCACATAATAAACAAGAGCTTTAACTCAGGAACTTTCCCAAGTAAACTTAAACAAGTAATAGACCCATTTACAAAAAGAAAGGCTCCAAACGAGTGGAAAACTATTGCCCTATATCACTCTGCTCAGTATTTTCAAAAATTATGGTGGGCCTTTTCTTAGAACAGCTGCAGAGTTTTTGTAATAAATTTAATATAATTTCTGAAAATCAGTTTGGCTTTCAAAAAAAGAAATCTACAATACATGCAATTAGCAAAGAAAGTCATATAATTGTTTCAGCAATAGACAGAAAGGGGACAGTGGTAGCAATTTTTCCTGATCTCTCCAAAGCTTTCCACTGTGTGAACATTAAAAATCTATTAGAGAAGTTAGAAAACTATGGGATAAGAGGCACCCCACTAGAATGGTTAGGTTCCTACCTGTTAAATAGAGAGCAATGTGTAGAGATAATGCATAACATAGAAGCAAATCTGAGAAATATTAAATCTCACTATAAACATATAAAACATAGAATACCACAGGGGTCTAAATTGGGACTGTATCTATTTATACTCTACATAAATTATCTGTATAAAAAAATTCAGGATGCGGGAGGATTAGCCATTGAGTATGTGGATGATACCACTATAGTGGTAACGGGTAAAACAGTGACAGAGGTGCAAAATAAAGCAAATAAAATACTGGAGGTAATTAGAACACACCTATCAGAGCTAGGAATGTTATAAACACAAATAAAACGGAATGGATGCAAATTGGAATAAATAATAAAAAGCAGACAAACATAACACTAGCAATCCAAAATGAGCAAATTCGCTGTGTAACACACACAAACTTTTTAGGATTAGTTATAGATAATAATTTAAAATGGAATAAGCATGTAGAAAAGATCAGTAACAAAATAAATAAGTCTATATATGTGCTTTAACAGGTAATGCAAGTCATGGATGAAGATAGTCCTCTAAAAGTATGTTACGTCTTTGTACACTCGCATCTAAATTATGAGATCATCCTATGGGGAGCAGCAGGAAAGAAACAAAGGTTAAAAATACTTAGATTAAAGGAAGCAATGAGAATAATTAAAAAAATTCCAATAAGAAATTCATGCAAAAGTAGTTTCAAAAAACTCGGAATCCTCACAGTGCCTTGTTTATATATATGAATGCCTTAAGCATTTAGTAAGAATGCTTAGGGAAGAAAAAAATGTAAATGTACACAAACATAACACAAGAACAAAACTGAACTATTTTGGGAACAGACTAAGAGGCTCGCTAGGTACAAAATGTATTGAAAGCAATGCAAAAGATTTATACAATCATTTACCTCACCAGATTAAAGAAATGAATGTAGAAATGAAGAAAATTGAAGCACTAAAGACTTACCTGATTAACAATGCTTTCTACTCAATTGGTGAATATAAAGCAGCTAACTTCAATAGTAGCTAGTCTGAATAATAAAAGTATCTGTATATATAACTGTAAGTATTAATGCATGTAAAATGTATACACCCAAAATTAGCAAATGTCAATAGTAGCTAGTCGGTATAATATAAAATATCTGTATATATAAATTTATAACAAGTTGTATTAATGCACTTAAAATGTATACATAAACAGTTTTTATATTTTGTTCCGATGAAGCCTTATAAACTTTTGCAAATGGTGAATAAAATCTGAATCTGAATACTACTCTGGTGCCTTAGGTGGTGTTGGAATTGGAACATCTGTTCCATATGGCACAGGGCTTATTGCTTAAGGCAATTTTGAATATATAATGGCCAATTTGTTTTTCTTATTAAACCCAAATATTTTAGACAGACGAAACTTCGTCATATTGATTCCATTGCTAAACTATTGTAACTCCAAAGGAAAAGATGAATGAGCTGCATTGTTTCATTGTTTTAAATTTACTATACAGGTTTTACATATGATATGTGGAGCAAAAGGTTTGTCTTGCTCTCCTAATTTTATTTGAAAATAGGCCAGATAATACAAACTCCTGATAAATAGGGTAATGTTTCATTTCTGCTGTTTTATCACATAACACCCTATGTAGCAAACACAACTTCCTCTACCTGTACTGTTTGCAGGAGACTAAGCTTTGCCCTCATGATCCTTTTGATCTCCGAGGATATACTCCGGTTCGCCACGACCTTGAACCGGAGGAGGGTACTGCTGCTCATGGAGGTGTCATGATATTGGTGCGTAACGACGTTCATTTTCGAAATATCACACTTACATCCGACTTGCAAGCTGTTGCCGTTCGCCTTCACTTACCCGGCTTTTTGTTTTCTGTTTGCTCTGTGTATTCACATCCATCGTGTCCCCTCGCTCCGGTGGACGTTCAAGATCTCTTGTCTGCTCTCCCAACACCTCTTCTTCTGTTGGGGGATTTTAATGCGCATCACCCCCTGTGGGGTTCGCCAAGGGATTGTGTGAGGGGAACTCTTCTTTTCGACATTTTTTATCAGTTTAACCTCTCTATTCTCAATACAGGTGAACCTACTTTTATTTCTGATTCTTCTGGTTCATTTTCCCACTTAGACCTTGCCCTTTGCTCCATCCAGCTTGTTAGTCATCTGCAGTGGAACGTCGTCGCTGACACCTACTCCAGCGACCATTACACCTGCATCGTTTCTCTTTTGTGTCACCACGTTCAGCATTCCAGAGTACCTACCTGGATTTTCAGTAAGGTCGACTGGAGATTGTATTCCAGCCTCGTGTCTTTTGCGGACCAGCCCTTCACTGACGTTAACCAAATGGTGCAGCACCTTGCGTCTACGATTCTATCTGCCGCCGAACGCGCAATTCCCCGTTCATCCTCTCACCCTCGGCGGATCCGTGTTCCTTGGTGGAACGAGGAGTGTCGGTTTGCCGTTCGTGCCCGTAGAACTGCACTTAGGATGTTTCGGCGACACCCTACACTTGATAATTTGGTTACTTTTAAACAATCGCGCGCCAGGGCTCGTCGCATTATTCAGGATAGCAAGAAGGTATCTTGGACTCGCTTTGTCGTGCATTTTAATCGCTTCACACCTTCCTCTGGTGTTTGGGATAAACTTCGTCGCTTCTCCGGTAAAGTGTCGCATTGTACTGTGTCAGGCCTTCAGGTTTCCAATACCACCATAGTGGATCCGGCAGCCATTGCTAACACTCTGGGTGCTGCCCTTGAGGCGGTTTCCAGTTCAGACCGTTATTCCGCCGGCTTTCGCTCTATAAAAGACCCGCTGGATTCCGCAGCATATAATTTTCGGTCTGCTAATACTGAATGTTATAACGAACTTTTTACAATGAGGGAGCTGGAGCACGCTCTTCATTGCTCTAGGCACTCCGCTCCTGGGCCGGATGGCATTTATGTTCTGCTGTTAAAGAACCTTTCAGCCGACAGTAAGCGCTTTCTCTTACGGGTCTATAATCGTATTTGGCAGGACGGCCTTTTTCCTTCCGTTTAGCGCGAAGCCACCATTGTCCCTATACTTAAGCCTGGTAGGGATCGCCAACTACCTTCCAGCTACCGCCCTATCTCCCTCACCAGTTGTGTTTGCAAGGTGGTGGAGCGCATGATCAACGGGCGGTTGACATGGTGGTTTGAGTCTCAGAAACTTCTGGCGAACGCTCAGTGTGGATTTCGTCGCCATCGCTCTACCGTCGACCATCTGCTGTCTCTGTCGACGCATATTATGAACGGATTTCTGAGAAAGTGTCAAACAGTGGCTGTATTTTTTGACTGGAGTAAGCTTATGACAATTGTTGAAAGGGTGGCATTTTACGTACACTCCATGCATGGAATTTCCGCGGTTGTCTTCCCATATTTCTTCGGGAGTTTATGACGGACCGCTTCTTTCGTGTACGTGTGGGCTCGGTTTTATCTAGTCGTTTTATTCAAGAGAACGGAGTACCGCAGTGCTCTGTACTCAGTGTAACACTTATTGCAATTGCTGCCAACCCCATTGTTGATTGTATTCCAGCTGGCATTTCATCGTCCCTTTTTGTTGACGATTTTGCCATTTATTGCAGTTCGCGGCGGAGCTGTCTACTCGAACGCCGTCTCCAGAGTTGTATCGACCGTCTCTACGCCTGGTGTAACGCTAACGGCTTTAATTTCTCCGCCGAAAAATCCGTCTGCATCAACTTCTGGCGCCGAAAATATTTCCCTTCGCCTTCTCCATCTTGGGACGGAGATGCTTCCGTTTGCAGACGAGGTGAAATTTTTGGGGTTGCTTTTTGATAGGAAGTTGTGTTGGACTTCGCACATTTCCTTTTTAAAAGCAAAGTGTAACCGTTCTCTTAATCTTTTGCATGTTTTAAGTGGCACATCCTGGGGAGCTGATCAGACCGCCCTTCTTCGCCTTTATCGCTCTGTGGTCCGATCCAAGCTTGATTACGGGCGCATTGTCTCTTCATCGGCGCGTCCATCTGTATTACGTCGATTGAATACCATTCACCATCGTGGCATCGAGTAGCTACAGGGGCCTTTCCAACCAGCCCTGTACCTAGCCTCTATGCTGAAGCTGCAGAGCCTCCGCTGTCCTTAAGGCGTGAGATGCTCTTGTGCAGCTATGCCTGTCGAATCTCCAGGTTGCCTGACCACCCGTCCTTCGCGATATTTTACGAGGATTCGCTTGATCGGCAATATTTAGTTAGCTCCTCTGCAATGCTCCCTCCAGGGGTTTGATTTTGTCAACTTCTTATTTGTTTGGACGTTACGCCAGCGCCGGCCCTTCCACGGGGGGAAACGCGTTTGCCTCCATGGTCGCGCGCTGAGGCCCACTGTCACCTTGGGTTAACGTCGATGCCGAAAAATGAGACCCCTGCTTCCGTCCTTAGATCCCCTATTTTAGAACTACAGGCGCAGTTCGGGGACTGTCATTTTATATATACCGATGGGTCTAAGACTGATGTTGGAGTAGGATGTACCTTTGTTTTTGGTGCACAGAATTTTACTTTTCGTTTATCTGGACAATGTTCGATTTATACCGCCGAACTTTTTAGTATATATCAATGTGTTTTATACATTCAGCGGCACGTCTTACGGCGTTGTGTTGTTTGTACGGACACTCTGTGTGCCCTTCAGAGTATTAACGCGCTCTACAGTTACCACCCGCTCGTACAGCGCATTCATGACCTGCTCCACTCGCTTGGTTTCTCAGGCATCAGTGCCTCCTTCGACACCCGTGGTACCCGAGCCATTCATAGTCATTTTCACCCATTCATCCCCGTCCGGTCGTGGTGGGTTCGTTCTCGTGACCGGGGGACTCAAGGTAGGCTCTCGTGCGTTCTGTGCATTTCACTCCATGTCGCCTCTCGCCATCGTTTCTTTCTTCTCTTCTCCTTATGCACATTTCGCCCCACGCCCATTCATCTACACATCTCTTTTACTTCTTCGCCGGCCTACCTTGCGTGCGAAACGCCCACACAGTTTTAGTTTCTTTTATCTTTTTATTTAAATCCTCCATGGACACAGCCTGACGGATACCCGCGCACTGGGTGCGCAGCTGGGTGAGTGGGTAATGGCGGCATCCCCACCACCCGGGGTTGTCATGTAGGGTATGTGTTCGTATCCGCTGTTCAACTGCAGTCCCGCAGGGAGGAGCTTTGCATGAGCTGCTGGCTTCTGACGGCGAATGTGACCCTCTGTCTATGTTCTGGGAGGTGTGACCCTGGGATTAGATAGGTATAGATAGGTCACTCACCGAAGCCGGGGTAACGCCCGGGAAGTCAGAGCCCGAGGTCGGAGACGGTTGCAATGGTGGAGGATTTTTTTCGCTATGGAGCACACTTTCTCCATTATTAACAACAAGCGCCGAAAAGTTTTTGCAACGGAAATAGCACCGCCAACAGCTGGTTGTTACTTAGTGATTACCCGTACAGAAGAAGGACAACCCTTTTGTAATCCAGAAGGGCATTGATTCAATTGATGGTCCTGTTTATTCCTGCACACGCTTACGAAACGGTTCATTGTTGGTTCAGAGTAAGTCCGATCAACAAAGTAAGAACTTGCTGCGCGCCACGCCTCTCCACGGTTATCCTATCCGTGTTGAGAAGCACCGCACCTTGAATTCCTGTCGAGGAGTTGTCACCACGCATAGCCTCGATGGTATATCGGAAGAGGACCTAGTAGAGTATCTTGCAGACCAGAGGGTGACAGCGGTTCATCGAGTGCAGGCCAAACGCGACGGCGTATTGGTACCCACTCGTACCCTGTTTCTAACATTTGATGGTGTCGATCTGCTCACGAGCATTTCAGCAGGGTACGAACGGATTGCTGTGAGGCCTTATATTCCTAGACCTCTGCGTTGTTTCAAATGCCAACGTTTTGGGCATACGCAAGTCTCATGTAAGAGTGCCATTACCATCTGTGCATCATGTAGCCAACCCTCACACGAAGGTACCTGTTCAACAGTCCCCGTCTGCGTTAATTGTAAAGGGTCTCATTTTTCGTCGTTTGCCGACTGTCCGCGGTACTTGGACGAGAAGGCGATCCAGGAGATCCAGGTAAAGGAAAAACTCTCCTTCGCTGAAGCCCGGAGGCGTTATCATGCGCGCCAACCTTCACTCCTGCGATCTGGCACATTTAGTTCTGTTGTTGCCTCGCCAGTACCACGAGTAGATGCCGAAACTCAGACCTGGACCATGACTGCATTAACCGCCACTACCATCCGGCCGTCCATTAAAGCTACGGTTACCAAGCCCTATAAACCTGGTCCAAAGTCAATGAAGTCGCAAGCAGAAACTTCGTAGGGAAGATTTTCTGAAGGACCCTCCGCGTGCGCGCGGTAAGAAAAGTTCACCTTCTCCTCCTCGGAGGTCGCAGTCCCGGGAAGCTCCTGGAACAAGCCGCGCTCAGCGGCACCCCTCACCCATCGCCACCCAGAACCGATTCACGGCGATTGAATCGGTTTCTGGCTCTGAGCGCGTGGGCCCTCCCTTCGAGGAGGCTATGGAGTCTGACCAACTCCATACCAAAAGCCCGAGCCCAAAGGTTAAACAAAAGGTAATTTTAAGCCGCCCTTCTAAGTAGACAGTTTATCCCTTTTTCTTAATGGTTATCCTGACCTGGAATGTACGTGGTGTACGATCGCATAGGGCGGAACTGCAACTTTTATTGCGTTCCCATTCGCCTATGGTCGTGTGTATGCGGGAGACTAAGCTTCGCCCTCATCATCGGTTTGATCTCTGAAGATATACTCCGGTTCGCTACGACCTTGAACCGGAGGAGGGTACTCCTCCTCATGGAGGTGTCATGTTGTTAGTGCGTAACGACGGTCATTTACAACGTCTCACTTATACATCCGACCTGCAAGCTGTTGCCATTAGACTGCAGTTACCCGGTTTTTTCTTTTCTGTTTGCTCTGTATATTCACCTCCATCGTCTCCCCTCGCTAACGCGGACCTTCGAAATTTTTGTCCGCTCTCCCAACACCATTCCTCCTGTTGAGAGATTTTAATGCCCATCACCCCCTGTGGGGTTCGCGAAGGGCTTGTGCAAGGGGAACTCTTCTTTCTGACGTTTTTTACCAGTTCAATTTCTCTATTCTGAATACAGGTGAGCCTACGTTTCTTTCTGATTCTTCCGGTACCTTTTCTCACTTGGACCTTGACGTTTGCTCACTCCAGCTTGCTAGTCGTCTGCAATGGAACGTCGTCGCTGACACCTACTCCAGCGACCATTACCCCTGCATCGTTTCTCTTCTGTCACACCATGTACAGCATTCCAGAGTACCTACCTGGATGTTAACAAAAGCCGACTGGAGCTTGTATTCCAGCCTCTTGCATTTTGACAACCAGCCCTTCACCGACATTAACCAACTAGTGTAGCACCTTACGTCTACGATTTTCTCTGCCGCCGAACGTGTAATTCCCCGATCTTCCTCTCAACCTGGGCGAATGCCTGTTCCATGGTGGAACGAGGATTGTCGGGACGCCGTTCGTGCCCGTAGAACTGCAGTTAGGGTGTTTCGGCGTTACTCTACACTTGATAATTTGGTTACTTTTAAACAATCGCGCGGCAGGGCTCGTCGCACTATTCAGCATAGCAAGAAGGCATCGTGGGCTCGTTTTGTCGAGTCTTTTAATCGCTTTACGCCTTCATCCGTTGTTTGGGATAAACTTCGTCGCTTCTCAGGTAAACTGTCGCACTGTACTGTTTCTGTCCTTCAGGTTTCTAATGCCACCATAGTGGATCCGGCTACCATCGCTAACACTCTGGGTGCTGCCTTTGAGGCGGTTTCCAGTTCAGACCATTATTCCGCCGGCTTTCGCTCTTTCAAAGACCGTTATATTCCGCCAGCTATAATTTTCGGTCTGCTAATACCGAGTGTTATAATGAACTTTTCACAATGAGGGAGCTGGAGCACGCTCTTCATTGCTCTAGGCACTCCGCACCTGGGCCGGATGGCATTTATGTTCTGCTGTTAAAGAACCTTTCACCGACAGTAAACTCTTTCTCTTACAGGTCTATAACCCTGTTTGGCAAGACGGCCTTTTTCCTTCCGTTTGGCGCGAAGCAACCATTGTCCCTATACTTAAGCCTGGAAAGGATCGCCAGCTACCTTCCAGCTACCGCCCTATCTCCCTCACCAGTTGCATTTGCAAGGTGATGGAGCGCATGATCAACGGGCGGTTGACATGGTGGCTGGAGTCTCAGAAACTTCTGGCGAACGCTCAGTGCAGATTTCGTCCCTGTCGCTCTACCGTCGACCATCTGGTGTCCTTGTCGACGCATATTATGAATGGATTTCTGAGAAAGTGTCAAACCGTGGCTGTGTTTTTTGACCTGAAGAAAGCTTATGACACTTTTTGGAGTGGTGGCATTTTGCGTACACTTCACGCATGGAATATCCGCGGTCGTCTTCCCATATTTCTTTGGGAGTTTATGACGGACCGCGTCTTTCGTGTACGTGTGGTCTCGGTTTTATCTAGTCGTTTTATTCCAGAGAACGGAGTACCGCAATCAACCCCATTGTTGATTGTATTCCACCTAGCATTTCATCGTCCCTTTTTGTTGACGATTTTGCCATTTATTGCAGTTCACGGCGGACCTGTCTACTCGAACGCCGTCTCCAGAGCTGTATCGACCGTCTCTACGACTGGAGTAACGCCAGCGGCTTTAATTTCTCCGCCGAGGAATCCGTCTGCATCAACTTCTGGCGCCGGAAGGCTTTCCCTCCGCCCTCTCTCCATCTTGGGTCGGAGGTCCTTCCATTTGCAGACGAGGTGAAATTTTTGAGGTTGGTCTTTGACCGGAAGCTGAGCTGGACTTCTCACGTTTCCTTTTTAAAAGCAACGTGTGACCGTTCTCTTAATATTTTACGTGTTTTATGTGGCACATCCTGGGGAGCTGATCGGACCGTGCTTCTTCGCCTTTTTCGCTCTTTGCTCCGATCCAAGTTTGATTACGGGTGTATTGCCTATTCGTCGGCGCGTCCATCTGTATTACGTCGATTGAATGCCATTCACCATCGTGGCATAAGAGTCGCTACAGGGGCCTTTCCAACCAGCCCTGTACCTAGCCTGTATGCTGAAGCTGCAGAACCGTCGCTGTCCTTCAGGCGTGAGAGGTTTTTGTGTAGATATGCCTGTCAACCCTCAAGTTTGTCTGCCCACCTGTCCTTCGAGTTATTTTTGAGGAGTCGCTTGATCGCCACTATTTAATTAGCTCCTCTGTATTGCTCCCTCCAGGGGTTCGATTTCGACAGCTGCTTCGGCATTTGGACGTTTTGCCAGGGCCGGCCCTTCCTCGGGGGGAAACGCGTTTCTCCCCTTGGTCGCGCGCTGAGGCCCACTGTCACCTTGGGTTAACGTTGCTGCCGAAGAATGACACCCCTGCTTTAGTCCTTAGATGCGCATTTTTAGAACTACAGGCGCAATTCGGGGACTGTCATTTTATTTATACTGATGGGTCAAAGACTCATGTTGGAGTAGGATGTGCCTTTGTTTTTGGTGCACATAGTTTTACTTTTCGTTTATCCGGGCAATGTTCGATTTATACCGCCGAACTTTTTAGTATCTATTAATGTGTTTCATACATTCAGCGGCACGTCTTACGGCGTTGTGTTGTTTGTACGGACTCTCTGAGTGCCCTTCAGAGTATTAACGCGCTGTACACTTACCATCCGCTCGTACAGCGCATTCATGACCTGCTCCACTCGCTTGGTGCATCTGGCATCAGCGTCTCCTTCGTGTGGATTCCAGCTCATGTGGGCATCTCAGACAACGAGTCTGCCGACGCCGCTGCCAAATCGGCCATTTTAATACCCAGATGTTTTACCTGTGTTGTTCACATTTTTCTGTTATTTTACGTTACCGTATCCTCTCGCGCTGGCGCGATGAGTGGACGGCTCTTAGGGGGAACAAGTTGCAGGAGGTTAAACCTCTTCCGTTAGTCTGGGGTACCTCTTCTCGTTCTTCTCGTCGGGAAGATGTACTTTTAGCTCGTTTACGAATCGGACATTGTCTTTTTAGCCATAGATACCTGCTCAGTGGTGACCCCGCACCACTCTGTGAGCAGTGTGTTGCGCCCTTAACGGTGCGTCACATTTTAGCAGAGTGTCAAGTGTTAGCTCCGTTGCGCGTTCATGTTGGTCTCCTGTTGGCCTAGCCAACGTTTTGGCAGACGACGCGCGTGCTGTAGAGTGTCTTTTACGTTTTATCAGTGATATTGGATTTACCAGACGCATTTTATGCGCTGAGCGTCTTTTGACTGTGTGAATTTATATTGTCTTTTTAATGGGGCATCTCCTCCCCAATGGACATTTGGCGCTCGTGTCCCTGGCATTCTACAGTTCTTGACACGTTGTTTTACTCTTTTATTGACCATGGTTTTAGTGTGTTCGTTTTTGGAATTTGTTGTCTTGTTTTTTACCTTTTGGACATCGCGGGTTTGTGTCCCGTTTTTTAATTATGCGGTTTTTTACCGGAGTTTTATTTTTGACTATACATTTTATACTTTGTAAGGGCGCTGATGACCTTAGCTGTTTAACGCCCTTAAACCGCATCTCATCATCATCATCATCATCATCATCATCATCATCATCATCATCATCATCATCACGTCTCCTTCGTGTGGATTCCAGGTCATGTGGGCATCTCAGGCAACGAGTCTGCCGACGCCGCTGCCAAATCGGCCATTTTATCACCTAGATGTTTCACCTGTGTTGTTTCTTCCTCAGATTTTTATGTTATTTTATGTTACCGTATCCTCTCGCGCTGGCGCGTTGAGTGGGCGGCTCTTAAGGGAAATAAGTTGCGGGAGGTTAAACCTCTCCCGTTAGTCTGGGGTACCTCTTCTCGTTCTTCTCGTCGGGAAGAGGTGCTTTTAGCCCGTCTACGAATCGGACATTGTCTTTTTAGCCATAGATACCTGCTCAGTGGTGCCCCCGCACCACACTGTGAGCAGTGTGATGCGCCCTTAACGGCGCGTCACATTTTAGCAGACTGTCAAGTTTTAGCTCCATTGTGCGTTCGTGTTGGCCTAGCCAACGTTTTGGCAGACGACGCGCATGCTGTAGAATGTCTTTTACGTTTTATCACTGACATTGGTTTTAGCCATCGCATTTGATGCGCTGAGCGCCTTTTAGCTGTTTGATTTTACATTATCTTTTAATGGGGGCACTCCTCCCCAGTGCACATCTGTCGCTCATGTCCCTCGCATTCTACAGTTCTTGACACGTTTTATTCTCTTGTTGACCATGGTTTTAGTGTGTAGATCTTAGTATTTGGTCTGTTGTGTTTTTCAGTGTTTTTGACCAAGCGGTTTGCGGGTGGATTTTTAATATTTTGACTTTTACATTTTCTATTTTAGACATAGTAAGGGCGCTAATAACCTTAGTAGTTGAACGCCCTTAAGCCCCATCTCATCATCATCATCATCATCATCTACCTGTACTACTCAGACTTGAAATGTTTTTCACACAGTGCCACTGACTGACACGTGATGTAAGCTATACTGAGAATGGGAGAAATGGTCTCCTGCTGTTATATTAGAGAACAGAATTTCTTGCACCTCTTCAGTAACTTTATTGCTTTAAGATAAGGAACTGCGATCAGAGCCATGTTTAGACAGAGGCGCAGGACCAGGATGGCAGCAAACTGAGCTAAAACAGGTATTTTTAAATATAATTTAGGAGAAAAGAGGCAATTTGTAGACCTTTAACAACAAAAAGATATTTAGTATTTTTAGATGTCCGATCAGTGTTGGCTACACTGTTTACTTTGTTTGCTTGTGAGCATCTGCATGTCTATTTTGCCACTGGTTTTACCTTTTTGAGTGCGCCCTTTCTGTCATTGTTTGTTGAAGAGTGTATGTGTTTTTCATTGTGTTTAAGATTTTTCCATGAAAAATGGATGGCTCGTAATATCTTAGTGGTGCAAAATACCGCAAATTAGCTGAAGAAAAGAAGAAAAAGAAAAGTGAAATGTTATTGCAAACCCCTAAATTTGAGTCATTCTTTCCAAAAAACATAACCAAAACTGATTCTGCAACTCAGTTATGTTGAAAATCTTCAAATAAATTAACTTCTTCTTAATTGTTTAGGTAATTTAAAGAGGCAAAAATTTGCGGTTTTGACATATAATTCTGTGTTAATAGGTGAAAGCACTCTAAATATTTGGGTTAAAGAATTATATCTGTTTTAATTTTAAGTCATAATTTAAACTTGTGTGTGTCATTGGAATGATATTATAATTAATGAGTTAATAACTTGGATGCTTTCTCTTAATAAAGTCTATATATAGTAGTGATTTCGTTACTGTTACTTCAGCATGTCTGTTATATCTGAGATTGTTTGAAAGATGTATCCATAGATTTTTATTTTCACACACCTCAAGAAGTGGCATTAATATTATTTTATACTCATAATTAATAGAAGTTTTTCTTCTTGTGATTGTGATTTTCACATATTTACTAATTATTACCAGGTTTTATAATTTTTGCTTCAGGTTTGTGGAGAGTTCAGTCATGCTAATCTATCTATGATGTTATAATACTTTACATAACATAACATCATCAGGAAACATTAACATTTTAGAATTTTTAACAATGTTTGTTTATTGATTAATAAAAGTAACAGCAAAAGGTCCTAAACTGAAACCTTGCAGAATTCTTGAATTAAAATTAAATTTTTATGATTTACTATCTCTGTGATCAGTTTTGTAAATATGAACAAAGTAATTTCATTAATTGAGGGTAAAAAGCCGTTTTGATAATTTATTAAGTTAACTATCATGATATACCCTTTTGGAATTGGTTTTTCACGTAACTCTGGAACTACTTTTTAAATATGTACCAAAGTTTCTGAGCATGCTTCTATTATATTAGCTAACAATCTATACTGAAATTAAGGTTAGATTAAAACTGTGCAAACAGAAATTTTATGTATGTGCTTTTAAGGAAAATGGTTTTTTTGTTCAATATTGTGCATAAATAATGGTAAATATATATCTAGCATTATAAGAATAGTGCATTTTGCATTAGGCATAGTTTTGCTCCATTTGTTTAAAAACAGTTATGACTGCAATTTAAAATCAAACTAGTTATAAGGAAATAATATTTGCAGTTCTTTGTGGCAGAAGGCCATTATAAAATCCAACAAAGAATAGTTAGGTAATTTTGTAGAACTTCAACTATATTAATTTTGAATGCTACAATTTGTTGTTTCTATGATAATTGAAGGGTCAGGAGGAAAAATGTTTTCAATCCATTGATTAAAAAGTTTCAGGAGACTAAAAACAAAGTTTCTCTTTAAAAATATGGTTTAATTACACTGTTAGAATCCTGATTTTAATATTATATCATGGTACATGTATATAGAATTAAACACAAGTTATTTTTGTATAAAAATATGTGTGAAGAACATTTCTCTTGGCCTCACCTTGTCATTTGAGCAGGATTCTGAAGTTGTAGTGTATAAGTTACAGTGTATAAAATGTATATAACATTGATATTTATTATTATTATTGTTGTTGTTGTTGTTGTTGTGAAATCAGGTAAAAGTATGTAACATTGGTTGTGGTGCAGAAAATAATCACTTTTAGTCATCATTGTTGCTGATGAAGTCCAAGTACACGTCATCATGCTGCTCGTTGCTCTCACATCCATCCTACATCAAATTGTTGTAAAAGCTCTTAGCTATAATGAAAAACGTTGTTAAAGATTGCAGGTGCTTGTATTTCATACGAGAGATTGGAATTGGGGCCTCGTACAAAACTTTCAATTCATCGATAGGTACATTCTTCTTTTGTTTATGGCATTTGTTTACTTTTTGCCCATGGTGCATCTTGTGGTTGAAACTGCTGGCACTGAGCTATACATGAATTTCGGTTTTTTTGTGGACTGAAAGCATTTTTCGACCTGACCCTTCAATTATTTTTCAGATTAAATACACTTCATTTAGGTATGTTCTACTGTGCAATCACTGCCATTGCCTCCACCAGCACATCGTCTTTAGGAAAAACTTCGCTTATATTTATTTTTTCAGAAGCAAAGAAATAATCCTTGTTGAACTTTGGAATCTCAGCTGTGACATCCTCATCTGCACTAAGAACTGCCAGTGCAGTTAGTCTCTCTTGTTCGATGGAGTTTCTCAGTTATGTATTCATGGATTTCAATGTAGAAAAACTGATTTTTGGACTCTGCAGTCGACACTGGCATAGTCATTGTTATTTCAACAAGTTTGGATTCTTAGATAAAGTTGTCTCTTAATTATTTTCCTTGATCAAGGCATGAAGATTTAGCACTGTATTTGATGTGCAGAATGCTTTCTTTCAATGTAGCATACACAATTTGTTTTTTAGTTCCTCAGCACCCAACATGGAAAACTATTTAATGAGGTTTTGTATGTGATGAACTGGGAAAAAATGTGTGAAATTCAGAGTATCTTGAGGTTCAACAAGACAAAAGACCAAGGCATGATAAGCATCTTCAAAATGACCTCTCATTTGAACAATAACAATACTACAGGCTTCTTTTCTATCTGCAGATTAGCCTGAATTATCCATTCTGGCACATTTTTTTATTTGGTACAGAATTGGTTGGATTTGGAGGCTTCAGGGTGCAAAAGGTATCTATTTAAAGTCTGTGGTATAGTTTCTGACTTTTGGATAATGTTGTATAAAATATCCACTTGTATGAGAATGGAGTGAAAAAATTATAGAAAATACAAAAATACTTCATTAGCTATTGAGCTAGGCCAACTGATTCTCAAACTGTAATTTCATTACAACCATGTTCCTTTTAATAATATCAAAGAACTTCAAGATGGCTCCATTTTTTCAGTACATTGAGCATTGTCAATTCTATTTTGGAAATTCTATATAGTATTCTGGACTCTCAAACTCTTCTGAGTAAATCTGATCTTTTGGGAGAAAGAGCAAAATGATGGGAATCCAAAAAATGTTGATAAAAACAATTGAATTGTTCCTATAGAAGAGCATGCTTCTTTTTCTACCAAGTTCAACTATGAGCATAACAATAAATGAAATGAGCTTGGGGAAAGCTTTCATTTTATTGGTAATGGTGTTACATTCAGCTTGCATAACTAGAGCACTATCATGGGCCTTTGCTATCCATTTTTTAATTTAGAAGGAATCTTTTCTTGTTTCAATATTGATGCCAATCCCTCTGCTGTCCTGTGTCTGCATGGATAAAATATTGAAATCATTCTACCATTTCCTTGGTCCCTATGGTTCACATAATGTAAAATAGTATCAAACTGGCTCATACAAGCAGTGTCAGTTATCATATCAGCTGGTATAGATAGAAACTTTACATTTGATTTCCTCTTTTACTGTGTCCCTATACATAGTGGACATGCAGTCCAGCAGTTCTGTATAGTTTGAAGTGTTTTTTGAAACAGTATTGTTGAGGTGAATATACAAAGTATTGTTCAACTCTTCCAGTTCTGTGAGAAAATCTAAAAAAATGGTGTAGGTGCTTGATGCTGAACTTTGTCATGTCCTCTGATAGGAAGTTCTTGAATACTCTAGAACCTCAGCATATTTATTACTCCACCCAAAGTGTGCCTATTCCTATCTTTTTCTACTTGTTAGTTATGATGATCAACACATGATACCCATCATCTAATTGAGAAGCACTGTTTATAAAACTGAAAGCTTTAGCTTCACTTCATTGTGTATATGAGAGTCATGTTCTTCTATGCTTTCAGATGTATTCTTAATATCACCTACTCTTATTGAATTCCAATTGGTTTTTCCACTGAATAATACAACACATAAAACAAAAAACATTTACTTTCCTTTACTAACCATTAGCAACTGTTTTCCCTCAAACCAGGAAGCTAAAAAACTCCTATTTTGTAATTTTCCATCCGGATGATGTTTAAAACCTTTCAGTTGTTGAGCACCAAGTCTTTTAATTTATAACTTCCATTCCAAGGTTAGGGTAGAAAATGAGACTTTTAAAAGTTAGTTGTGATATATACAATTCATGCTGCATATATAGATACACACACATAAAAAAAAAGATTATGTTCAGTATGCACTCTTTGGAAAATGCTTGCATCACACAGTTACAACTTCTCAACGCAGTAACAAAGGACAACTGGTGAAATGTCTGCTCTTTGATTGACATGCTTTCCTCCCTGATCTGATTTCTAGTACCTGTTTATAGTAAGTAAACTAGTTCTGGGGTTAAATCCTATGGCGTCAAAACTTCCAATGTTTGCATGGACTAGCCTCCATGAAGACCATATTACCTTGTGATACATTCAATATTTTCTTACACAGTACTGCTTAGGAACACCATAGCTTGTGTAACATGTACAGCATGCATTACCCCCATCACTCAGATATATTTTAACTCTTGTAATTGTAAAATGCCTACAAAAAGATTTGTAAGCAGTTGTAAATAAAATTATATATTTTTAAAATATGTGATGTCCCATTAGCCGTGGAGAAAAACTGGTGCTGCAGTTACCATATCTCTTCCCTTGAAAGATATGAAAAAAGAAGCATACAGGCCTAGGGCTATTGTTTTCACCTTAAATACCCCAGCTATACTTAATATTAAAGTAACATCCAATGCTGAAGGAAAATTAGTAGTAAATTAGGTCACAAATGAGCTTAATTGTGAAGTCTGTTGTCAGCCACTAGAAGCATACCCTATGTTGTCTGTTACAATCTTCTGGATGTGTGCTTTATAGAGGAGTTACCCACTCAGTATTTAGTTGGTCATATTCTATTACTTTCACTTCTTCTAATACAGGTTTCTGGTATATACTTGTGCCTTACCTCTTTTAATTTTTTGTTTCTGTTTTCTAGGTAGATATTGGCAAATTAAAATTTTACTACATGGAAGATGATGGTGGTTCAATACTGACAAGCCCAGTTTGTTCAGAAATAAAGGCTGCCTTGCGCAAAGTTATACTTTATTTAGACAAGGCATATGGAATCAAAGCTAGAAAGGTAATTTCATGAGGAGGGTTGTAGGTTCATCGAAAGATCAACATTTTAAGAATATGCATGATTTAAACAGTGCTGCATGAATTTTAGAGAAAATGCATAATTTGATGACAAGGGACTAACACATGCACTTTCATTTTATTGATGTAATTTTTAATGTTGTATCCTAAAAGCACTTTGCTTGTTTATATTTTTGTGGCAGTTGTGTATCTGTGAACGAATGAATGAATAAATTAACATATGATCATCAATATTTAGCTGCCTTTAACATGAAACAGAATGACAAGTAAGATTTGTAAGATGATAGGTTGGAAGAGATAGCGACAACATCTGCTTAGACAGGCAAAGTAATCCAAATAATACTTTGTCAGTTAACTTAATCATAGTACATGTCTGAATTGAACCAGCCACCCTCAGGGGCTTACATTTGTAGATATGGATTTGATGCACCCAGGGTCCAGAGCTACTCACAACTATTGTCATTCCCCATTCTCATTCGTTAGTGCCAGATATATACCATCAGAATTAGCCTCTTTCTCTTCTAGGTTAATGGTTTTCATAGTTTTTAGTACATTAGGATTATTAATTCCTGCGATCCTTTCTGTCTTCATTGTTACTGTCCTGTGGTTTTTCGCGCAGCCTCCAGCTTGTGCTCTCCATGAGGCCTCTGGAATGAAGGTTTGAGTGAGCCCTACTTACTACCCCATTTATGTGGCACTAGGTGTGGAGCCATTCCTTAGTCATGTACATCCACAAACCTCCAAAGCAGCTGGGTCCCCATGGATAACTGCAGCCATGTGTTACCTGGGATGGACGGGAGGACCCATTGTGTTAGTGAGTTTGGGGCCCGATGTAAGCAATTATAAGTCCCCTGAATCCAAGCCAATGTTGCCAACATATTATTCCCTTCTCCATCAGGCCAACACCCAAAAGTCTGCCAAACCATCAAAATATGAAAAGTAAGACATACCCCGTATTTTCATGTAAAATAAAAATATGTCATTTGTTGTTTGTTTACCTCTGAGATCAACATCTAAAAATCTGCCAAAATCAGTCAAAATAGAAAAAATAAAAGCTACTCCATATTTTCAAGTAAAAACAAAAGTGCAAATTTAAGCACATTTACTTACTGATGATTAAAACATTATTCATCCACATCGTCCTCTGTCTCTGGTTCTTCATTTGAGGAGCTGGGTTGGTTTACTTGAGGGCTGGCTCAAAGGGGGCAGGGTTGAGCCATACCACTGCCCAGAGTGGCAGGTTTTAGGGGCGGAAGAATCTTAAAACAAACAAAACATTTGAAAATAAGACAAAATTACAAATCATGATTAAATGCTTGCAACTTTCTACATTTTTTGATATGAAACTGGTGACAAGTGAAGTGTTAGATTTAGCCACTTTGGATGTGACCCTCATTGAAGATTATTGTCAAAATATCCTGTATGCTGCAGGTGTTCAACAATAAGCATCATGTTTACAAACAGGAGGGTATCAAGCCAATCTCCTGATGAAGCAATAAACCCAAACTATTGAACATTTTTAGTGTGACTTTGCCTATTTTTATCTTTTGTTCAGATCAGTCTTGTTTTTCACCACATAGTATATCTTTTCTTGAGTTTATTTATTGATCACCCATGCAAATATAAATACATATATACATGCATTATGTGAGAATAAGTAGTCATGGAGGACTGACATTGCGGATAAAGTGTGAGGGAAGGCAGCACTTACAGTTATCACACAGGGTGCAAAACTCATGGAGCTGGCTCTTGTCTACTCTTCAGTATGCAGCCATTGTACCAGTTTGCATCAGAACATTTTCATGACAGCACCTTTTCACATGCCTATGTCCAGGCTGCACAGTGAGGATTAAGTTAACTATATTGATTTTAAGTCTATTTCTAAGGGAAGTTTTCACATTGTTGAACACACTAAATGCCCATATGATGTCAGCATTTGACCAAGGTAAGATGGTCGAGCATCATTGCAAAGCCAGAGAGCTCTTAAAATGGATTTTGGGAACTTGCATCTTTATATGATGCGACCTATTGCCAAAGTTCTACTTATTGCTAACATTCTCCATTGAACAGTTGTTGATTTTGAAGACTGAAAATCAATTTACATTATTTCACTTTCAGGTAATTCAAATTCTTGAACTATCAGGGTTATACTTTCTTTAATTACCCTCAAACTCTTTTCTGGTGCAACTAAAAACACCTTTTGCCAAATCTTGACGTTATTGAGCAGTCTTTGCTGGAGCTCTTCTGCTATGCAAAGCAGAAAATGTTTGCACCTAGTGTGAAACATCTTAGGGCTAATTTTGTTTTATTTCATCAAATCTACTAGCTGAACTTAAACTTCATGGCCAAGATAAATATTAGGGAATTTGTATTTCTAACATCCATGGTTAGCAGCTCAACCCCTCCCTCCTCCTATAACTGCTTACTTGTGCCTATAAGACCTATAATAAGTAGAACTAATTCTTAGTGAAGCTTTGAAGGATCTGTTGTTCTTGACTGGAATGATTTATTGACTTGTTGACATTCTTAAAAATGTGGTCCAAGAAACATAAAAAAGAGCTTATTGATGACATCAGAACACATACTATGTAAGAGTTCAGCTGTGCAGCAGTTAGTTTAAAGTCTGAATATTTCAAAATGTGTCTGCAGCTCAAGCCATTGGTTTAGGATGCAATTAGGTTAGGAAGGACAGGACTAAAAGTGGAGGGGTACTTAGCACCTCGACATACGCAGATCTTTTGTGCCTAGGTAGGGATGAGGTGAGAGGAGATAAAGGGCAGCCAGACTAGGAGACACGACAGGCAGAGGGCAGGATCCCTACTATTTACAGATCTGAATGCCCCGGTGCTGGCTGGTGCAGCCGGCCCCCCTCCTCCTGTGGGCTTAAACACTGCCTGGGGGGCCCAGGACCCGGTGACTGCTCACAGTCTGGGGGATGAAGGTTTCCACAAAGCATCCGTGCACATGCCAAGATCTCCCGCCAACACTTGCAACCTTGAAAGAAACCAAGCAGATGAAAGGTAAAGTGAAATGAGAATGGAGGGACAGGAAATTTGGGGGATGTAATGATCCTTCCCAGCATTTGCCTGGCGACCCAGGGAAACCCCTAACAAAAACCTGTGGGTCAGGAAGTCGGCCACGGGAATGGAACCCACGACCTCCTGAATGCAGGCCAAAGACATTACTGCCTGAGCCATCCTGCTTGGTTAGGATGCACTTAACAGTAACTTAAATCAACCTTGTATTTGAGTGTTGTACAATTTTAAGGGTTCAACTCCATCATTTATTGCTATAAGTAACTTCCTATAGGTATATGAATTGCCAAGAAGACTTAGGAAACCAAGAAGTTTTGTAAATTAAAAACTCAAGATATCTTGGCAGCATTTTGGCAGTAGAGGACCACAGCTAACTGAACTAAATGCAATTACAGGGGATCAACAGAAGGTTAGAGACCTTGCATTTGAGATTCTCATAGACACCATTGTTAATGCCCTCCATTACTGATGAATTATTGGTCCCATTTCCTCTTATTTGTTTAGTGTGTAAACCATAAACGTCATGTAGGGTTTGTGTTCGTATCCGCTGTTCAACTGCAGTCCCGCGGGGGGGCCATTGCATGAGCTGCTGACTTCTGACGGCGATTGGGTCCCTCTGTCTATGTTCTGGGAGGTGTGACCCTGGGGTGAGTCTGGTATAGATAGGCCACTCACCCAAGCCGGGGTAACGCCCGAGAAGTCAGAGCCCGAGGTCGGAGACGGTTGCAATGGTGGAGGATTTATCTCGCTATGGAGCACCCTTCCTCCATTAATACAAACAAGCGCCGAAAAGTTATTGTAACAGAAGTAGCACCGCCGTCATCTGGTTGTTACTTGGTCATTTCGAGAACAGAAGAAGGACAAAACTTTGAGAAGGTGAACCCTTTTATAATTCAGAAGGGCATAGATGCTATTGCTGGTGCGGTTCAATCATGCACTCGTCTACGGAATGGTTCCTTATTGGCACAAACTAAGTCCGATCAGCAAAGTAAGACCTTGTTGCGCGCTACGCTTCTCCACGGTTACCCCATCCGTGTTGAGAAGCACCGCACATTGAACTCCTGTCGGGGCGTCGTTACCACCCATAGCCTCGATGGTATATCGGACGAGGATCTCGTAGAATATCTATCCGATCAAAAGGTGACTGCAGTGCATCGAGTGCAGGCCAAACGCGACGGCGTATTGGTACCCACTCGTACCCTGTTTATTACATTTGATGGCGTCGATCTGCCCACGAGCATTTCCGCAGGGTACGAACGGATTTCTGTGAGGCCTTATATTCCTAGACCTCTGCGTTGTTTTAAATGCCAACGTTTTGGGCATACGCAAGTCTCCTGTAAGAGTGCCGTTAACATCTGTGCAACATGTAGCCAGCCCTCACACGAAGGTACCTGTTCAACAGCCCCCGTCTGCGTTAATTGTAAAGGGTCACATTCTGCTTCGTTTGCCGACTGTCCGCGGTATTTGGACGAGAAGGCGATCCAGGAGATCCGGGTAAAGGAAAAACTCTCCTTCGCTGAAGCCCGGAGGCGTTTCCATGCGCGCCAACCTTCACTCCTGCGATCTGGCACATTTAGTTCTGTTGTTGCCTCGCCAGTACCACGAGTAGATGCCGAAACTCAGACCTGGACCTTGACTGGATTAACCGCCACTACCATCCGGCCGTCTATTAAGGCTACAGTTACCAAGCCGTATAAACCTGGTCCCAAGTCAATGAAGTCGCAAGCCGTTGAAAAGAAGCCCAAGCAGAAACTTCGTAGGGAAGATTTTTTGAAAGACCCTCCGCGTGCGCGCGGTAACAAAAGTTCACCTTCTCCTCCTCGGAGGTCGCTGTCCCAGGATGGTCCTGGGACAAGCCGCGCTCAGCGGCACCCTTCACCCATCGACACCCAGAACCGATTCACGGCGCTTGAATCGGTTTCTGGCACTGAGCGCGTGGGCCCTCCCTCCGAGGAAGCTATGGAGTCTGACCAACTCCATACAAAAAGCCCGAGCCCAAAGGTTAAACAAAAGGTAATTTTAAGCCGCCCTTCTAAATAGACAGTTTATCCCCTTATTCTTAATGGCTATCCTGACCTGGAATGTACGTGGTGTACGATCGCATAGGGCGGAACTACAACTTTTATTGCGTTCCCATTCGCCTATGGTCGTATGTTTGCAGGAGACTAAGCTTCGCCCTCACGATCCTTTTGATCTCCGAGGATATACTCCGGTTCGCTACGACCTTGAACCGGAGGAGGGTACTCCTGCTCATGGAGGTGTCATGTTCTTAGTGCGTAACGACGTTCATTTTACACCTGTCACACTTACATCTGACTTGCAAGCTGTTGCCGTTCGCCTTCACTTACCCGGCTTTTTGTTTTCTGTTTGCTCTGTGTATTCACCTCCATCGTCTCCCCTCGCTCCCGCGGACATTCGAGCTCTCCTGTCCGCTCTCCCAACACCCTTTCTTCAGTTGGGAGATTTTAATGCCCATCACCCACTATGGGGTTCGCCAAGGGCTTGTGCGAGGGGTACTCTTCTTTCCGACATTTTTTATCAGTTCAATCTTTCCATCCTCAATACCGGTGCACCTACTTTTATTTCTGATTCTTCTGGTACATTCTCTCACCTGGACCTTGCCATTTGTTCCCTCCAGCTTGCTCATCGTCTTCAGTGGAACGTCGTCGCTGACACCTACTCCAGCGACCATTACCCCTGCATCGTTTCTCTTCTGTCGCACCACGTACAGCATTCCAGAGTACCTACCTGGATATTCGCAAAAGCCGACTGGAGCTTGTATTCCAGCCTCGTGCATTTTGACGACCAGCCCTTCTCCGACATTCACCAACTAGTGCAGCACCTTACGTCTATTATTTTCTCTGCCGCCGAACGCGCAATACCCCGTTCATCCTCCCAACCTCGGCGGCCACCTGTTCCGTGGTGGAACGAGGATTGTCGGGACGCCGTTCGTGCCCGTAGGACTGCACTTAGGGTGTTTCGGCGACACCCTACACATGATAATTTGGTGACTTTTAAACAATCGCGCGCCAGGGCTCGTCGCATTATTCAGGATAGTAAGAAGGCATCTTGGGCTCGTTTTGTCGAGTCTTTTAATCGTTTTACGCCTTCATCCGTTGTTTGGGATAAACTTCGTCGCTTCTCAGGTAAAGTGTCACATTGTACTGTTTCTGGCCTTCAGGTTTCTAATGCCACCATCGTGGATCCGGCTGCCATCGCTAACACTCTGGGTGCTGCCTTTGAGGCGGTTTCCAGTTCAGACCATTATTCCGCCGGCTTTCGCTCTATTAAGGACCGGCTGGATTCCGCATCATATACTTTTCGGTCTGCTAATGATGAATGCTATAACGAACTATTCACAATGAGGGAGCTGGAGCACGCTCTTCATTGCTCTAGGCACTCCGCTCCTGGGCCGGACGGCATTCATGTCCTGATGTTAAAGAACCTTTCAGCCGACAGTAAACTATTTCTCTTACAGGTCTATAACCGTATTTGGCAAGATGGCATTTTTCCTTCCGTTTGGCGCGAAGCCACTATTGTCCCTATACTTAAGCCTGGGAAGGATCGCCAACTACCTTCCAGCTACCGCCCTATCTCCCTCACCAGTAGCATTTGCAAGGTGATGGAGCGCATGATCAACGGGCGGTTGACATGGTGGCTTGAGTCTCAGAAACTTCTAGCGAACGCTCAGTGCGGGTTTCGTCGCTATCGCTCTACCGTCGACCATCTGGTGTCCTTGTCGACGCATATTATGAATGGATTTCTGAGAAAGTGTCAAACCGTGGCTGTATTTTTTGACCTGGAGAAAGCTTATGACACTTGTTGGAGGGGCGGCATTTTACGTACACTTCAGGATTGGAATATCCGCGGTCGTCTTCCCATATTTCTTCGGGAGTTTATGACGGACCGCGTCTTTCGTGTACGTGTGGGCTCGGTTTTATCTCGTCGTTTTATTCAAGAGAACGGAGTACCGCAGGGCTCTGTACTCAGTGTCACACTTTTTGCGATTGCTATCAACCCCATTGTTCATTGTATTCCACCTGGCATTTCATCGTCCCTTTTTGTTGACGATTTCGCTATTTATTGCAGTTCACGGCGGACCTGTCTACTCGAACGCCGTCTCCAGAGCTGTATCGACCGTCTCTACGCCTGGAGTAACGCCAACGGCTTTAATTTCTCCGCCGAGAAATCCGTCTGCATCAACTTTTGGCGCCGGAAGTATTTCCCTCCGCCCTCTCTCCACCTTGGGCCAGGGATACTTCCGTTTGCAGACGAGGCGAAATTTTTGGGGTTGATTTTTGACAGGAAGTTGTGTTGGACCTCGCACGTTTCCTTTTTAAAAGCAAAGTGTGACCGTTCTCTTAATATTTTACGTGTTTTAAGTGGCACATCCTGGGGAGCTGATCGGACCGTCCTTCTTCGCCTTTATCGCTCTTTGGTCCGATCCAAGCTTGATTACGGGTGTATTGTTTATTCGTCGGCACGTCCATCTGTGTTACGTCGATTGAATGCCATTCACCATCGTGGCATAAGAGTCGCTACAGGGGCCTTTCCAACTAGCCCTGTACCCAGTCTGTACGCAGAAGCTGCAGAGCCTCCGCTGTCCTTCCGGCGTGAGATGCTTTTGTGCATCTATGCTTGTCGACTCTCAAGCTTGCCTAACCACCCGTCCTTCGATGTATTTTACGAGGATTCGCTTGACCGGCAATATTTAGTTAGCTCCTCTGCATTGCTCCCTCCAGGGGTTCGATTTCGACTGCTACTTCGGCATTTGGACGTTACGCCAGCGCCGGCCCTTACCCGAGGGGAAACGCGCTTTCCTCCATGGTCGCGCGCTGAGGCCCACATCCACCTTGGGCTAACGTCTATGCCGAAAAATGCGACCCCTACTTCTGTTCTTAGATCCGCCTTTTTAGAACTACAAGCGCAGTTCGGGGACTGTCATTTTATATATACTGATGGGTCTAAGACTGATGTTGGAGTAGGATGTGCCTTTGTTTTTGGTGTTCAGAGTTTTACTTTTCGTTTACCTCGACAATGTTCAATTTTTACCGCCGAACTTTTTAGCATTTATCAATCTGTTTTATACATTCAGCGGCTCGACTTACGGCACTGTTTTATTTGTACGGACTCTCTGAGTGCCCTTCAGGCTATTCATGCGCTGTACCATTACCACCCACTCGTACAGCGCATACATGACCTGCTCCACTCGCTTGGTGTCTCTGGCATCAGCGTGTCCTTCATGTGGATTCCAGGTCATGTGGGCATCTCAGGTAATGAGTCTGCCGACGCCGCTGCGAAATCGGCGATTTTATTACCCAGATTTTTTACTTCTGTTGTTCCCTCGTTTGATTCGTGTATTATTTTACGTCGCCGCATCCTCTCGCGCTGGCGCGATGAGTGGACGGCCCTCCGGGGGAACAAATTGCGGGAAGTTAAGCCTTTCCCGTTGATCTGGGGTACCTCTTCTCGTTCTTGTCGTCAGGAAGAGGTAATTTTAGCTCGTCTACGGATTGGACATTGTGTTTTTAGTCATAGGTATTTGCTCAGTGGTGACCCCGCACCACTCTGTGGGCAGTGTGTCGTGCCCTTAACGGTGCGTCACATTTTAACAGAGTGTCAGGTTTTAGCTGCATTGCGTGCTCGTGTGGGTCTGCCTGTTGGCCTAGCCAACGTTTTGGCAGACGACACGCGTGCTGTAGAATGTGTTTTACGTTTTATTCATGACAGTGATTTTAATCTGCGCATTTAATGCGTTGGGCGTCTGTTGGCTTAGTACTTTTATTCTGTCTGTTTTTATGGGAACTCTTATCCCCAGTGGACATATGGCGCTCATGTCCCTCGCATTCTACAGTTCCTGACACGTTTTAATCTTTTATTGCCCTTGCTTTTAGTGTGTTGATTTTTCAGAACTTTGTATTGTTGTTATTGTTATTCTTGTGGTTCTTGTTATTATTGTTGTTATTGTTATTGTTGTTATTGTTATTTTGTTATTGTTCTGTTGTTAGTTTTAGCTTTTTGAACATCGCGGGTTTGTGTCCCGTTTTTAACTATGCGGTTTTTTACCTGTTTTATATTTTGACCTTATCTTTTATACATTGTAAGGGCGCTGATGACCGTAGCAGTTTAGCGCCCTTAAACCCCATATCATCATCATCATCATTTACTTCCCTTCCGAAGGAAGCCATACTATAGATTTTTACGCTGAAAAAATCCATCGCCCTCTGCCAGGTTTTAATTGAACAGTGAATAACTATAAACAACATAAGGGCAGCTTCAGCAGCTGCACGTTCATACATGTGTTTGATTGGTTGAAATAGCAATTTTGACTTTTGTGAGTTGAAAAGGGTTCTGCTGCTTTTAAGTATTCCTTACTTCTTGCATGGAGAAGGAATTTTAACAAGTGCACATTCAGATTGCAATTGCAATACTTGCACTGTTCATTATTAGGTTTTGCATGCACCTCTAACCAATCCTTTAATTGTTCATTATTTAATCACTCTTTTTTAAACTTTCATACGGATCACTTATCCTGCTTTTCTGACATGTCCAACCAGTCATTAAAATAAAAAGTGCTAGACACTAATAGTTAAGAAATACACAAACACACCACACTAATAAAATGCAAATGTACTGGGCTCATTGAATGCACTTTTCACACTGCTATAATTGATTATGAATCTGGGATTGTGTACACATACAAATTGAAGTAATTTAAGAAGTCACAAACACTGTTGATAAATAGCATTCAGCCCACTTAGCTTATCGTAAATGCCAGTACTGTATATTAGGCATCTATTCTGAGGGAAGTAGGTTTGAGGAACCTCTCATGTATATGCTAAATCACATGTTATTATTTCTACTCTATTGCAAGTGCTCGACCTGGCAGTATAAATAAATTCAGTATATAAATAGCAAATGGGGAATAACTGAGGTGTCAGCAAGTTTGTCATGATAACGTAATCTATACCTTAGGCAGCATGATAAAACATTATTTGATCCAAAATCAGAGTTGTGATACTTGTGATGCAAAACAATAATTCATAGTATATCATAGCCCATGTATGGACATGCAAATAAAGACTTGTATTCATATTGGTTGTTCCAAAGAACGTACAACAAATTTTTAAAAATTAAACCAAACCAGCAAAATCAGTCAAAAGACAAATTAATTCATAATAATTTGCATTAAAAAACCTATCACCCATCAAAGCCATTTTTTACCCATCATGCAACCTGAAATTTCATCAGTTTTGATGGAAAGTCCATCAAATTGGCAACCCTAATCCTGTGGCCTAAAGTGGGGAGTCACTGGCAGTTATTCCAATGGTAAGGGCCTGCCTATGGTGAACATGCCAAATGCTGGTCAGTAGTAATGGGTGGAGGGTAAGTTCTTTGAAGTATTCTAAGATGTCAGGCCTGTAGTGTGTGCTCTGGCACAGAATGGAAGACTTAGATGTCCTTTTTTGTCCATCAGATGGCAGGTTGACAGCAACGGTTCCGGATGGGGACTTTTTCATCATGGATCCTTTGCGCCCAACCTCAGTATTGCATGTTTTTTTATGTGTCTGGAATTTGAATTGACAACAAATGAAAGACCTTACTCCTTTTTTATATACTAAAGCAGATTGGCATGACAGGCAGATTAGGAACAAATGTCATGTGCTGTTGAGATGTGATGCTACTGAATAGATCACCAACCCGCGAACCTGATGAGTGCCATTCTCATAAGCTCTTACTCCATGATGGTGAATAAACCAAGACCCTGAATAGCAGCCACGGAATAGTAACACCTATCAGTTTGGATGGCATCTCTAACGAGAAGATTGTGAATTGTTTGTCCAACCCTGGTGTCATTGCAGCATATCGGTTATTGGGAACGAGAGACAATAAGCTGTCTCCACTCCAGATGGTATTCTTAATTTTCAAAAGGACCATGCTACTGCCTTTGTCTTTTGCGGTTATGAGGGTTCACCTGTTTGTCAATATATACATAACCCTATATGTTGTTATCGCTACCAGGGTTCTGGCATACACAACAATGGTGTTCTGGCTCATCAGTGTGCCCTGGAAGCATTGCAGCTCATAATAGCTCTGTATGTCCCAAAGACCTCACCTGTGTCAACTGTAGAAGTGGGCATCCTTCTCATTCGAAACAGTGTCCGCAATTTCTAGAGTAGAAAATCTAGGAACTAAGGGTCAAGAAATGCTCCCTTTTTCTGGAGGCTAGAAAACATTAGGAGCTCTACCCAATTACACCATTGTGAAATTGCGCTACCGTCCGCCAGACTATGCCTAAACAAGATGCCATAGTGCGGACCTGCTGTGTTCCTTTCCACGTGCCCCCCAGGGGCTCAGTTCGTGTGAGTACGGGTTAGGTGCGCCCGGGGTCCCGAGCCACTCATAGCCATATTCACCCTTTCATCCCCGCCCCCAGGGGCTCACTTCATGTGAGTACGGGTTTGGTGAACCCGGGGTCCCGAGCCACTCGCCTCCATTTCACCCCCTCCACCCGCATCAACTGTGCCACGTTACTTTATTTCTTCTCACTCTTCCTCTTCTAGGTTTATTCTGATTCTTAGTTTGTACAATCTTAGGCTTATTAACTCCTGTCTCACCAGCAGGGATATTTTCTATCTCCGTGGTCCTTTCCCACGGTTTCAGCGCGGCTTCCGACGTGTGTGCCCTACGGGGGTCTCAGGCGCGAAGGTTGGGTGGACCCTTCGCACTGCTCCCATGTGTAGCCTTAGGTGCGGAGCCCGTCCACACCGTCATGTACACCCACGTAGCTCTCTAAGGGCCCGGCCTGTGTTAATGTCCCGACGGCCGTGAGCCGTTGGGTTAGTATCACGGGCCGGACGTGTTACCGCTGACGGAACCCCGGTGTAATCAACCACAAGTCCCCTGAATCCGTGTCTGTGTTTGTTGGCAGCGCGGCCTAAAGTGGGGAGCCACAGGCGGTTATACCTGTGGTAGGGGCTTACAGCCGGGGTGTGCGTGGCGGACGGTTTACACATGTGGACAAGCAGTGGAGATTGGAGGGTAACCCTTCTGAGGTACGCTTTGCAATCAGTCATAAGAGGGGTCTCCATGACGGCACAGACCGTGAAGATATGGTGTCTTTTCTTCTTTAACCCCCGGATGGCAGGCTGACGCTGACGGTTCCGGAAGGGGGTCCTTATCAATATGCATCCGCGCAAAACCCCTACTTTGTTTGACACGTTTTTAATTTTGCAACTGGCGAGTGAAGGGTAAACCATGCAGGACGTTAGCCCATTTTATATCAAACGCGAGGTTGACCGTATCTGTGGCCCAGTTAAAAACGCAACACGACTAAGGGACGGTACGCTTTTGATAGAAACCAATAAGGCCGACCAGTCCGAGAAATTGTTGAAGGCAACTTTGTTGGGATCCTACCCCATCGTGTAGCCCCACACAAATCGTTGAATTCCTGTCGGGGAGTTGTTACCACCTCCAGTCTGGACGGTCTAACAAACGAGGACATCGTCACCTGCCTTTCTGATCAACGCGTTTCTCAAGCGTACCGCCTAACCCGGAAACAGGATGGCGTAAAACAACCATTACGTACGGTATTTCTAACCTTTAAGGGCACTGTTTTACCTGACTATATTTTCTGTGGCTATGAGCGTGCCGCCGTACGTCCGTATGTTCCGAACCCCATGCGCTGTTTTCAGTGCCAGCGTTTCGGACATACTAAAGGATCGTGTAACAACCGTGCTGTTTGTGAGCGTTGTGGTCTTCCAACCCATGAGGACTCGGCCTGTACTCGAGCACTTTGCTGTGTGAACTGTGGCGGGAGCCATTCATCTAGCTCCCGACAGTGTCCGAAGTTCCTCGATGAGAAATGTATACAGGAGTTGCGTGTCAAGGAACGTTTGACTTTTACCGAGGCGCGTCGCCGTTTTGAGCAGCTGAACCCTTGTGTCCTTACGGGTTATTCGGTTGCGGCCCGCCGCACTCCTGTTACCACAGTTGGCCTACAAACTGCGCCCGTTGTAGATGCTTCCACACAGACCGACTTACCAGTAAGTAGTTCTTTGTCTCGTGCCATACCTGCACCACGGTCTCCATCTTCCGCCGTGCCACCATCGTCTTCCAAAGCGTCTACTGGCGCTAACAAGTCTAAGTCTTCTAATGCCCGCAGTCGCTCCAGGTCTTCCCGTCGCACCAATAGCCGTGCTTCCTCTGTGCAGTCCCGGTCTCGCTCTACGAGCCGCAGGGGATCTTCGGACTCCCGAACCTCGGAGGAGTCGCCAGAGGAGTCTTTTCAAATCGTTGGTCCGAAGTCAGCCAAGGTGAGAAAGAAGATTAAGACGGCCCATTAATCCGTTTCTTCCTATGGAAATAATCCAGTGGAATGTTAATGGGTTCCGGGCTCGTGCTCCGGACATACAATATTTACTGTCACAACGCTCCCCTTCACTGGTCTGTTTACAAGAAACCCATCTGCAGCCTCATCACACTTTACACCTTCGTGACTTTACGGCGTTTAGGCGTGACTCTGCTGCTGGACAGCGTGCGAGCGGTGGCGTTGCTATCTTGGTGGCGCCTAACATCTCTGCCGCCCGCATACCGCTTACTACGCCGTTACAAGCTGTGGCGGTGCGTGTCCAACTCCGTTTCATTTGTTTCTCCGTCTGTAATGTCTATCTGCCTCCGGTCGGTGTCGTACAAGAGATGGAACTTCGGGCGCTTTTGGCGCAGATTCCCACACCGCTTCTCTTCCTTGGTGATCTGAATGCCAAAAATGCTGTGTGGGGCTCCGACACGGATGATGCTCGTGGGTGCCTTGTAGCAGACGTTTGTGATCTGTCCGGCTTGCTTTTGTTGAACACTGGTGTCCCTACCTTTTTGTCATCTACCTATAGGACACCGTCAGCCTTAGACGTTGCTTACTGCAGCCCGACATTAGTTCCTCTCTTTGATTGGTCGGTGCTTTCGGATCTGTATGGGAGTGATCATTTTCCCATTAACATTCACCTCACAGGACACCATCCTTTGCCTTCTCTACATCCCCACTGGATTCTTTCCAAGGCTGACTGGAGGAAGTTCCGCTCCCTCATTGCTCTCCCGGACGATGGTTTCACAACCATCGATGAAATTGTGGACTATTTTACGTGTACTATCTTGCTTGCAGCAGATTCCAGCATTCCTCGAGGTTCATCTACACCGCGTCACGTTCCTGTACCTTGGTGGAGCGAGGAATGCCGCTTGGCCATCAGAACGCGCAAACGCGCCCTGCGTGTTTTTCAGCTACATCCTACGGAGGAGAACTTTGTGGCATTTAAACGTTCTCGGGCTAAGGGGCGCTATGTACTTCGGAGTGCAAAGCGGAAATCTTGGGAATCTTACGTGTCTTCCCTTTCCCGTCGTACTTCAGCGCAGCAGGTGTGGTCTGCTGTTCGGCGTATTTATGGCCAGTGTCGCCGGACGATCATTCCTGGTCTTGGTGTTAGTGGCTCCATTTTCACCAGCGAGCGGGATATAGCCGAAGCCCTTGCCAACTCCTTCGCTGCTGCTAGCCAAACGGATAGCTATGATAGATCTTTTCTGCCTATCAAAGACGCTGCGGAGCGGATAGTCCTCGATTTTAATAGTGACCGTAGTGAACCGTACAACGAAGCTTTTACCGTCGCCGAGCTGGATCATTCTTTATCCTTAGCAAAGGATACCTCTCCTGGCCCCGATAACATCCACCGCCAAATGCTGCTACATCTTCCACCTAAGCCGCTTTCCTTCCTGCTGGACATTTACAACCGTATCTGGCGTGAGCAGGTTTTCCCGTCTTCCTGGCGAGAGGGTATTGTCATCCCCATTCCTCGACCTGGAAAAGACCGGCACCTTCCCTCTAGCTACCGCCCTATCTGTTTGACGAGTGTCGTTTGTAAGATCTTTGAACGTATGATTACCGCTCGGTTGGTGTGGTGGCTAGAGTCGAATGCTTTGCTCTGTACTGTTCAGTGTGGTTTTCGTCGCCATCGCTCCAGTGTTGACCATCTCACCCGTCTTGAGGCCTATGTCCAGAGTGCCTTTCTCCTGAAGCAGCATGTGGTGGGTGTTTTCTTTGATTTGCAGAAGGCCTATGATACCACTTGGCGCTATGGTATCCTCCGAAATCTGCATGCTTACGGTTTACGCGGTCATTTAGCTGTTTTTATTTGTAACTTTTTAAAACTTCGCCGTTTTCGTGTCCGTGTTGGAGACACGTTATCTCAGGCGAGGATCCAGGAGAACAGTGTACCCCAGGGGTCGATCCTCAGTATACTACTTTTTGCCGTCGCCATCAACGGCATCGCTACTGTAGTTTGCAGCGGAATACCGATGTCACTATATGTCGATGACTTTACGCTATACTATCGCTCTTATAGCCTTGAGCACATCGAACGCCAACTGCAGATGGACATTACCTCACTCGCCAACTGGGCACTTCACAACGGCTTTTGGTTCTCTCCTGCTAAGACTCAGTGTGTTCATTTTCATCGCCTTCGTAGTGTACACCCTCCTCCTGATCTTTATTTGCGTGGCACACCCCTCCCGTTTGTTGCGCACTTCAAGTTTTTGGGCCTTTACCTCGACCATAGACTCACCTGGGAACACCATATTCGCTACCTTCGTGCATCATGCGATCGTTCCCTTCGAGTATTAAGGGTTTTATCTGGCGCCTCTTGGGGCGGCGATCGCACAGTTATGCTCCGGTTGTACCGCTCGTTGGTTAGGTCAAAACTTGACTACGGGAGGTTTATCTATGGCGCGGCATCCGTCTCTAAACTTCGCCTTTTAGACACTGTTCATCATACAGGTATCCGTCTTGCTACTGGGGCCTTCCGCACTAGTCGTGTTCGAGTGTTTGTATGCAGATTCTGGTGAACCACCTGTGTCTCTTCGACGCAAGTTTTTACTCTTTTCTTATGTTGCAAAGCTGGCGGCTCATCCTAGTCACCCTTCGTTCCATTGTGTATTCCATCCGGAACTCGCCCACCGTTATGTGCGCAATGCTACCGTCTCCCGTTCATGCGGTGTTCGGTTTCGGGAACTTCTTTGCGCACATGACCTCCGACTGCCTCCTGTGGAGCGATCCTGTCTTATTCGTATTCCCCCGTGGCAGCTCCAACGTGCCCGGTTTGATCTTGAAATTTCGGGTGATGCCAAAGTCGCTACCCCGCAGCCAGTGTTTCGCCAGCTCTTCTCCGCGATCCTAGACCGTTACCGGGACTATTCCCCGGTATTTACTGATGGTTCCCGTGTGAATGGTAGCACAGATTGCGGTTTTATCTATGACGGCGGGGCTCACAAATTTCCCCTTCCAGACGCCAGTTCAGTTTTTACGGCCGAGCTGTTTGCCATCTTTTCTTTCTTGCTTTTTATCTCCACGTTTGTCCCTGGCCGTTTTCTTATTTGTTCCGACTCTCTGAGCGCTATCCAGGGCCTGCAACGGTTTCTCGGCTCCTCCACCTTGATTTTAAAAATACAAACACTTTTATCTCAGTTGATCTGTCGAGGATACCAGTTCGTTTTTACATGGGTTCCAAGCCATGTGGGAATTCCTGGCAATGAGGAGGCGGATGCAGCTGCTAAGGCCGCATGCCGTTTGCCGGAGTTTTCCACCTTAACTGCGCCTTCTACGGATGTTCGGCGGTACTTCCATCGTCCTCTGTGTTTAGCTTGGCAGCTATCATGGGAGTCTCTGGCTGGCACTCAACTCCGGACATTCAAGGACACCGTACAACCCTTGTCCACTTCCTGTTGGGGATCACGCCGTCAGAAGTAGTTCTGACCCGCCTAAGAATCGGGCATACGCGCGCCACACACGGTCATCTTCTGCGTGGTGCCCCAGCCCCTGTCTGTTCGACGTGTGCTGTGCCGCTTAGCGTGTCCCATGTACTGTTTGATTGTCCGAAATACGCCCCTGATCGTCAGTTTTATGGCCTGGGTTTTACGCTGCCCTCAGTTTTAGGCGATGACCCGGTGGCAGTAAGGCAGACCCTGCGGTTCGTTACCAAAATCGGGTTTTTTTCCACAGGTATAACTTGCCTTTTAGTTTTGTGTTTTTAGCCTAGATTTTATTCCATTTTACCGATACTTTTAGTCCTGGATTTTATTCTCTTTTAACCCCATTTATGGTCTTACGGCTATTTCGTTTTTAGTCTCGTCTAATGCGTTTTTAGATCGACCATTTTCAGTTTTAACTGTCTTTATGTTTTTCTTTGGGCCCAAATGACCTAGCTGTCGAAGGGCCCTTAAACTCCACATCACCACCACTTCTCACATGTTTCTGTGGTGATTCAGATTAACCCCCCTCCCCCGAGCTTTCGACATCTGTGGATGCTAATGAACACAATGAACACTTCTTACATTCCAGCTACGGCTTCAACATCTGCTAAGTGCTACTACTGGCCGTTAAGAGTCGGAAATTCCCTTCTGACCATCATGGGAACCGCTCCCGATCTCATTCCCGAACAATAATTAAGTTTTTCCAATTCTGCCAACAGCGATGGTAGTACGGTTGTAGGCCGCGCCAGAACGGGGCGCAGTCTACACATAAAAAGGGTCAAACTCAACCCAATCACACTGGTCAAATCCTAAATCCTTGGTTCTTCTATCGGTGTTAGCATTCTACGAAGTCCTTCCCAAGCTTCCTCCTCAGGATTCCGTCAATAATTCGAAGTATTCTCCAGTGCGCTTTGATGTTGCACCAGAGGAGGGGTCTCTTGCTTATAGCGGTGTGATGATTTTTGCTCGCGATGACGTGTACTATATACTGTTCCACCCAACACTCTCTCGCATGCTGTTGCTATACAGATTTCCCCTCCTGATTTTTTTCTTCTTCCCCATGTGTGACACTTATGTTCCTCCTTCATCTACTTTTGCAGATGATAACATTGTCCGCGTGGTGTCACAGTTCTCTGCGCCTTATTTACATTACCCTCTCTGGGGATCTTTTCGGGCATGCGCAAGGGGAGCGCTACTTGCTGCCCTTCTAGACCACTCAGTGTTCCTGTTCTAAATACCACCGAACCCGCATTTTTTTCTGATACAACTGGCAACATTTTATTTGGATCTGAGCCTTTGCTCTCCACAGTCTGCTCACCATTTGGAGTGGAACGTTTTAGCTGATACATAATCTTGTGATCATTTCCATGGACGATTACTTATGTACATTCCATTGACATCGCCAAATGACAATTGAGGAAAGCAGACTAGGAGGGCAATTCCCGTTTAGCCCGGTTTTCTAACCTAGAATCTCCTACCGTTTACCGAATGGTAAAGCACCATACTAGCTTGATTCTGGCCATTGCCGAACGTTCCATTCCTCGGACGTTTTGCATACTAGGCATTTACCGGTTCCTTGGTGGACCGAGGAATTCAGGAATGCCCTTTGTGCACGAGGGCGTACTCTACGGATATTCAAGCATCACCCTACATTAAAAACTTAATCACCTACAAGCCAAGTCTCGCACAATTCTTCAGCATAATAAGAATGTCTCGTAGGCACGCTAGTGCAGAGCTTCAGTCATTCCACGCCTACATCTGTTGTTTGGGCTAAGCTTCAACGCATAGCCGGTAAGGCCAGACTTTCCAGTATACCTGGTCTTCTGGCGGGCAATGGCACCATCGTTGATCCACACTCTGTATCAGATGCCCTGGCCCGGACTTTTGAGGCAAGTTCCAGTTCTGCCCATTATCACCCGGCGCTTCTTTCTCATAAAGTCATGATGGAAATCCAGGATCTTTCATTCCGCTTCAACAACCGTGAGGACTATGGCAGTTTTCAGTAGTGCGTGAGCTGGAGCATGCATTAGCTAGTTCTTGGCACTCCGCCCCTGGCCCAGATGGTACACACTTGTTGCTACTTCACCACTTATCTACCGCAGGTAAGAGTTTCTCTTCCAGGTATGCAATCGTATATGACAAGTCGATACATTTCCCTCAGTTTGGTGCGAGGCTACCATCGTCCCTAAATTGAAACCCGAGAACGATCGACTGCTCCCTTCCAGATATCTCCCAATTTCTCTCACTTGTTGCGTACCTATGCAGGATTGTGGAACACATTAACAGGCGTTTGACTTATGCTTTGAATCTCAGAACCTTTTGGCTGGCGGACGTGCAATGCACTTTTTGCCAGCACCGATCTACTGCGGATCACCTAATTCATCAAGCTTTCGACACAGATACTTTTACCCTTTGTACTCTTCCCATCTTCTTTCGGGAATTTATGAAGGACCAGGCAATCCGTGTGCATGTGATTTCAGTTTTAATTAGGGTTTTTAATCGGAGAAGTGCCTCAGGATTTGGCATTCAGCGTCACACTGTTTACCATACCCATCAATCCTATTGTTAACTGTATTCCACCAGGAGTGTCATAATTCCTTTTTTGTCAACGAGCTGTTTACTTTAGTTGTTGTACCTGTCTCCTGGAACGCCACCTATATGTCTTGACTGCCTGTAATCCTGGAGTATACAAAACGGGTTCCAGTTTTCAGGCAAAAAGGGAATCTGCGTCAATTTCTGGCACTTTGATGCTGTGCATCATCGAGGCATCAGGATAGCAGTAGGCACTTTTCCAGCCAGTCCAACTATCAATGTGTATGCAGAAGCTGCGAACCTCCGCTATCCTTTCGGCGAGACATCCTTCTCTGCAGCAATGCATGCAGTTTGTCAACTTTGCTTCAAATTGAATGTCTCCTTGATTACTACCTTTGCCAAGCGGAGCATTTGATTTATTCCTTGAGTACAAACAGAACCCACTGTCCACTTTTATTTGACGTCCATATGGAAGACCAGTCATTCTTTCAGCATTTATGGATCTGAAATACATTTTCCAAATGGTGCTTTTATTTATATCGATGGCTCCAGGAATGATTACGCAGTTGAATGTGCTTTTGATGTTCATGATCGTTTCTTTTAGTTATGGCCTGTCTTTTCAGTGTTCTATTTTTACTGCAGAGCTGCTTGCTCTTTATCAGGCTGTTTTATACCTTTGGCAGCAGAATTTCTATTCCTGTGTTACCTGTTCTGACTCCTTAGGCTATTTACAAGGCCTTCACGTTCTTAACTCTTTCCATCCCTTAGTCAGCGCATACAGCAGAATCTCCAAGTGCTTCAAGTTGAAGGTGCACGCTTTTGTTTCACATGTGTTCCTGGCCATGTTGGTGTGCAGGAGAATGGGGCTGACAATGTTGCTGCAAAAGAGAAATTTTAGTGGCCAGGTATTTTACTTCCATAGTTACCCCTGATTGTTTAGGAGTTATCTTTGTCAAGCTATTTTAGTGCTGGCATGTGGAATGGTCCGCACTTCAGGGTAACAAATTACGGGAAATCAAATCATTCCCTCTTGCCTGGGCTACCTCCTTGTGTAATTGTCATCTTGAAGAGGTTATTTTAGCTGAATTACACATTGGTCACTGTCATTTTAGTTATAACATTTTTTAAATAATGAGCATCTCCTGTTTTTACCCTTGGTGGGGAAAGTCTCTTTTTCCACCACCTTCTTCTGGAATTTGCGAATATGAATGATTTTTGGCTTTCTATTCCATTGGCATCCAATCTCTCTTGCATTCTTGTGGATTATGCATCTGTTGTTGAGCAGATTTTAATTATCTTCAGACTTGTAAGTTCTTTTACATTATTTAGTTGTTTTACATTCAATGCTTGTGTCGACTCTGCAACAGTTGTCCTCTTTTAGCTATATTATTCTTATTTGTGATATCAGGTTTTATCCAGTTTTTTAATCTTTTAGATGTATTTCAGACAGGACTAGTGTGCCTGATGTTTAACTTTTATGCTTTTGTCACACTAATGACCTAAGTAGCTATGTACAATAAAGCCTCAATTCTATTAATAGCGAACCAGCTTGCAATAGTTGGGGGACCAGAGTGCCCTATGATAATCCAGGAGCCTAAATGGGATAAAGGGGAGAAACCTGATAGATGTTTTTTGAGATTTGAGAGTAATCCCATTTCTCAAAGTTAATGAGATACTCCAAATCTGAGAGGTCACCTATAGATTATAGCACTATCCAGAGACACTATGGTGCAGCTCAGTCTCCAAGTAGGCTGAGTTACTGAAATGTATGCTAGAACATTGCAGTACATGTAGTGTGCACTACAACCTTCTGTACACAAGTCATATTTAAATAGACACAATATAGTTTTATCTGTCTAAAGTAATATAATTCACAGCTGTGCACATATGCTTATGTAGGTATCAGCATTTTAGGCAGCAGGCTTTAGCAGCTGACTTGACAAACAAGACAAAGTTTATGATTATGTGAAATGTATGAGTGCTCGTTGATCGTTTCTTAAGGTTAAATGAGAAACATCAGAACAAAATGCACTAAGTCCACCAGCAGACAAAATGCTTTTTCATATGGATTCTCCTCCTATTTTGATAGTGCTGAATTGATCTGCACAATTCATTTGTTGCAAATAGTACTGCTTGCTATTGTAAAATGACTTTACAGCCTTTGGTTCAAAAAGTGCTTAGTTCACTTAGTTGAACGGAACAAAATGCATTACAGAAGCGAAGAATTGCTTATGCAACACTGTGTACATACATGCTTTGACTGCTGTGTTTGAGTTCTGTGGAACTAGAAATGCATGTACTACTGCCAAACAGTATCAGATATGACTTCTTGGGTTTTGTTAATAATATTACATCATGCTAAATAAATGAATGAATAAAATGAATCTCTTTACTTGAAGGTCTAACATAGGAAGCTGTGTCAAGGAAGCACTAATAATAGATTTGCTAAAGTATTTCAGCATGGAAAACGAAATAACTGTTGCAGGCAACAGTAGAGGTACTGGAAAGTAAATCAAAATGCAGGAAAGAAGTAAAACTGAGGTAAATAGCTTGTGCCTTGTCATTAAAATGTATCCACTGTATTACTCTCATGCAAATAAATGCAGTTGCAAAGGATACTGAGATGACTTCCTTTGTTGTTTGGTCTTTCATGCTAGTTTAAAAAAAGTAACAAGAAGTATTAAATCCTCTTTTTCTTGAATTACCCTTCAGATGCAGCAATAAAGATCCAAATCTAATTCATTTCTCCACTGAAACAGCAAGCTACGTTTGAGTCTATACCACAGGTCCAAGTTTTAACTTTCCAAAGCAGAGTCAGTGAAGCAAAGGGGGATTTTGACGCACTCTTACAAAAGGGGTTCGGGAGTGAATGGAGACATAAGGCTAAGTTGTGGTTTTATGTGAAGGTTGTGAATGAAGAGTCTGCATTCTGTAGCAAAAACCAGAATGAAGAACAATTTCACTGTTTGGGGAAAGAAATGAGCATTGTATAAATACAGAAACACAGTTGTTTGTTGAAAGAAGCATTGACATAAAGATGTTTACGGAAAAAGGTGACAAATGAAATTTGAAGACTCGCTTTTTTTCCACAAAAATGCACAAAGCAAAGTATAAAAATGCTTTTGTAAGTGGAATTTAAATGGTTTATTAAAATATCATAAAATGTAACCTTTTCCCATTTTTTCGTACTGCTCATGATAATAATTTCGGTATAATTGCTTCATAATGCACTAAGTGCTAACAATTTTTCATTATAAATGTGGTATGGGCCAAAAAATGATTTTGCTGATAACAGTATTTAGGAAAATGGCATTTCACTACAGTTAGGTATGAAGAGCTTTAAAATGTGCTGGTAAGTTTAGGAGATATCAGTTTTTCCCCTCTCCTGAAACCTTTTTATTATGCACTTAGTGTCTTTAATTTGATGCTCCTCAAATATTGTTCCATTACAGCACCATTAGAAAGATATATTACAGACCATTTATTAAGTAAATAGAACTACAAAACCTACCATAATGAGTCAAATGTGTGGTGCTTCAAAATAAAAGAAGGTAAGAGAGAATGAAGAGAAACCAAAGAAAACAAATACATTGATCAACATATTTCTTTGAGTAAAAATTGCAACTGACTTGACTTCAGTTGCAGGTAAGTTGAAAGCATACATAATAAACAGTTAACTAAAAACTTACAAAATGTATAGTACTGTAACTTTGCATGTGATTTTGTAAATATGGCTTAAGGTGCTGATGTAATATTGATCATGGTGTCTATAATTGAGCTTGATAATGAAAGTGTGACTTTAAACTAATTATTGCTAAATATGCATTTGAGTGGTCACAATGCTTAAAAAAAAATTACTAATTTTACCCTCTTGAGTCCAAGTCCCATAGCATTTTGCCACAGAAAAAAATGTTTTCTAGGCATTTTACAAAAAATGTGATCTTAGTCCATTTGTCATGACTTTTTTAAGCTCCACTAATTATACCTCCCTGAATGCGAATATCACATTACTTTTCCTCTACAACAATTATTTCCTAAGAGGAACCCATATGTTACATTTGAACTTTGTAGGCCACCTGGTATGGGAGATATCATGATTAGTGAGTTAGTGGTATTTGACTTTTAGTTATTGTCAATTTCAAGTACTGAGCGTAGGCATAAAATGCATTACCTTCACAGCTACAGATGAGTACAGGAGTCCACAGTTCCAGACTCTGGGCCTACTACAGTATCTTTTAATCCTGCAGTAGATTGTCACAACCATAGTCAACTCCTGGAAGTAGTCACATCTAATCAAAATGCCTAACACTTAGACCCAATGTAGAAACTGAAGGCATAAGTTCATCTAATTAAACTAGGATGTTTCATTAAAGCTCATGTACATGACCCCATCACTGAAAAGAGAACCTTTTGGAAACAGCACCAATTAAGTGAGTAACTGAAACCCATTTAAGTGGCTATCATTTGAGCTTAGTAGGTAAACTGTAGTATGTAACACTGCAAAGTGGACGGGGGGGGGGGGAAGTGTGTCCTATTCTGTAGATTCAAATAAATTATTCTCTGTCAGCTGTATGGCTTATGCTGATAAATGTCACATAGAATCACCATGGTCATGACATTTCAGTAAAATATGTTTATAACTAATTTGCAAATGGTTATCTCGATGACATGAAGTAGATAGAAAAATAAGGTCTCGTAAGAATAGTTTGTAGAAATTATACAGAATAAACTATATTGGAGAGAAAACCATGTGAATGTAACAACAGATTTTTTAAGGACTTTTTTTTTGTAATAAAAGCACATCTTCAGATCCTATTCATGTTTTCTTCTATGAATCATATAGTAATATGGAATTATATTCTTTTGCTAACAGAATTACATATAGTTGTAAAACTTCTAAATTTCATAACCTGCTAACAAATTACAGACTTACTGCTGAAAATACTACAATAATGAACTGACTTAAGAGTATGTCATTTCATATTATAATTATCTAAAGACAAAAACAATCACCTCTCCATCAGTCAACTTTGTCATGGCAGAATGTTTACTATGTACATATATTTATCAGTGGCATAATGTGTGCATCTGCTGCAATAGGCCACACACATGTTCATTAACAAATATGAGGTCTTGTAACACATAGGATCTTCTTTGGAAATAATTTTCCCAACATAGAATAATTGCATTCTTTTTCCTCCGTTCCTCACCAACACCCATCACATTTTTAACAATCCAAACCAATGAATCAGAGTCAATATTGCCGTGTAGCCCATAGCAGAAATCAACTTCAATGGGAATAGTTTTTAGTCTTTTTTGGGAAGAAATGTGCGATTATTTACTAACATTTGATGTGGAGAACTCTTTAAATGACACATTATGTTCATTTACAATATTTATATAGTAGATCTGCTAAGTTGAAGGAATTCCTTGGATGTCTTGCCATCACATATTTAAAAGAAAGAGATTTTTCTCTACATCATATGAATTTATACAATAGACAGAATTTTTCCTCCTAATAGGATGCACAAAACCAAAGCCACAGCTGAGTTTACTTCTGCTTTGTTGGTCATAACTTGGAAAAAGACTATTATCTTGATTTCACCATCAATCCTAATCCATAGGACCCTTTCAATGACTTTGTTATATCACTCCTTTTAGATGTCATGCTGTCCAATGTGAATTTCCGCTTAAAATGGCTAGTTACACCATCACTGAATATTACTAAGTCAGAATGCTTTCCCCCAATTTCTGTGATTTTTTTCTGTTCAAATTTAGGAGAAAACAACCAGAAACCACTAACTTAGAATTCGTTTCTCAGAACATGCACATACTGTGAACAATACAACTTTTATATGAATTCAAATATGTGTTTTGAGCTTTTGTGGCTTAATTCTCAGAATAATCAGCTTAATATAAATGTTGGCTAAGAGCTGAGGCAATTGACCTCTTAGCAGCTTACTTCCATCAATTACTATGACTTTGCTCTTCACATTGCCAGTTCTATCATAAGTGGTTGTCTGCTGGCTCACAGTATTAAAATCAGTCCCATCATCTTTTGGCTTGAGCTTTTCCCATTTTGAACACACTCTGCATTTTCCCAACATATAATTGTCTTGTTCACATACAATGCTTTTAATGAGTGGACAATATGCATTTGGGAGGTCAAGTTCGTATTTCAGTGCTTCCAGTAGCTACCTAACATTCTCATGGTATTTGCACGAACAAGACCATTGTGGTATGTTACCCTGTACCAACATAACCTGTGCTACAGGGAACTATTTATAAAAACTAAATAAGCCTCTCCTAAGAGTGTTTTCATACAATGCTTCTGAAGTTTCTCTTTATTGCTTTAGAATGGACAGTATGCAGTCTTTTGATCCTGAATTTACCCATGATGATTCATTATAGAAATTTTCCTGGTATTTAAGGAAACAGTCATTTTATAACTCCCTTATGCAAAGGCTTTTGTGCTCCAGAATAAATTTATGGGAAATGATTGAATCTTTTAAGGAAGTCTTAAAAAGAGAAAGAATTTTTACTGTAGTATCATTTTTTGGTTTATCATATGTATTTATATTCATATTTTCCACAAACCTAAAACTAGGAGCTCCAGTAGTGGCAGCACTTAGATTCTCTCCATTTGCCGTAACCTAAAACAAGTTGTGGCTTACGTTCCCATAATACAAGGTGCAAAATGGATTTACAAGACCATCTTCATATCTCACCTCTCTCAAACATATATCTTTATAGGTTAATCCTATTCACAAAGCAGCTTTTTTGTAACTTGTCATAACATATTTTCAGTAAACAAAGAAATTCATAACCACAACACTAGGCTAAAATCAGATATACACGTGATGAAAACCATTACAAAATCTTGAAACTTGAACAATTTAAATAGGTACTAAGTTATATAAGAAACTTTCTGTTAATTTGAAGTTAATAAAGGCATGTATTAACTTTCAGTCAGCCTTACTGGCACATTTGTTTGACCATTGTTACTACTCAATACAGGAATTTCTTAAACACTGAAATGTAAAATAGAATTTGGTCATTCTGCAGTCAAGTTTGTTTTGAATGTAATGTTTATTTTGAATGCATTTTATTTTGTGTTTTATATTTACAATTTTATGCAATTTAAAGATGATTTGTTATATTATTACTTGAAGTTACTGGCAAGTCCTATATTATGAACACTATCAGTGTATTGTTGATAGGGTTAATAGGATCAATAAAAATGAATGAATGAATCACAGTACTTATAACGTGAAATCTATAAATAAATATCCATTTGTTACTGTTATTGTTCTATATAGGTACAATCTACTGGCAATGAGGAAAAAGTAAAAGTAGCAGCATCAGCTTTCAATGGTGTCCAAAAACCTACTTTTCAAATAATCCTGTTTATAGTGTAAATGTTATTTACAAACATAACAAAAAAAACAGCATAACTAAACAGTTACGGATGCAAGAAGTAGAGCCTTCAAATTCAGTGTCTTAAACAGGAACTCCCTGTTTGACACATGCTGTGCATGGTTTTCATGTTTATGTACATTATAGGCCCTAAACTTAAATATCACAATATACTTTCATTAGGATTTTGTAAAACCATTTATTGTGAATTTTTGTTCTGATTTCTAAATAAAATCTTGTATGCAACTTGTGGAACATTGTGTTTTTTTATACTCATGATGAAAATCTTTCCACTTACAAAATAATCACACTTCAGCCACAATTGCATAAATAACTATTTCTTAATCACTGCAGCTCATTGAAAATTATTGTTATTAATTTTGTTTTTTGTACATCATGTATTTCTGACAAACATTGAAAATACCACTTCCTGTAGCCATACTTTGACAATTCTAGAAAACTGTTCAGTTTATGCGCAATAATTTATTTTATTTAGATATTTTATTTCATTTTTGCACATAAATGACATCTTTGATAAATAATACACATTTAAAAGTCTAACACTTTGTAAATTAGGCTTCTCATACTTTAACCCCCTAGTTGTATAACTAATTACCTTCATTATTAGTAGTAATATAGTAATATAGTAATATTTATTTTCATCATTATTACAATAATACAAATAAAGCTTACATCTAAAACTTATGTCTAGTGCACCAGTTTTCTAGCTCCCCCATATTTAGCCCCTAGGCTGTATATATGGGATAAAGCTACTATACCATCTCTCCACTTTACAAACTGTGCTCGTTCAGCTGTACCTTTCTTAAGCTCCTTATCCACTTATCCCTTGTGTTGCCTAAAAATGTCCCCATCATTTTAATTATTTCTACTTTTGTGCTTCCCAACATTCTTAATGCTACTGCTTCTTTGTTTAACTTGTCCCATTTTTTATTCCATGTAACCTCTCTCCACCTTTTAACCTTATCACATTCTATTAGACAATGAAAAGTACTACCCGATTCATCACACATAATACATCTCCCCGAGCCATTATATCCATTCCTTTTTAAAAATATTACTCCTGTGCGCATCCACGCAAGACCTATTCTACCAAATTGATTACATATATCTACATACTTCTCCCTTCCCCAATCTCTTTTAACTGATTTATACAAGATCAATGACCTTTTATCCTCAAAACTAGCCCATATCTCTTGTTTCTCGATATCTTCCACCCTCAATCTCACTTCTTTCCAAAACCCACTATTATTATATTTATCTAATAGGAAAATATTCCTCATGCCAATTTCTTTTAGGACATTTCCCATCTCCCCTAACCAACACTCTTCTCCTAGGACAGCTTTTTGAAACTGTATACATTCTTTTAATATATTATTATCTTCTAAATTTAAACATCTATACCAATACTTCAATATTCTTTCCACTATTATACCTTTTCTCCCTACCCTTCCTAGCTCTGCCAGTGCCACGCCCCTTGGTGAACTCTTGGGTAAACCCAAAACTTCTTTACAAAACATTCTATGGACTATATCAATCTTAATCCATCCCTTTGCCACCCCCCATACTTCTATTCCATATAACATTTTTGACTCTACTACAGCTTCATATAGCCTTTCCAACCAGTTCATTGTTAGCGTGGGTGTTTTGCACAAGCAAACTCTAACAGCTTTCTCGCTAGCTTTCCTTTCAATTGTGCATATTTAGCTTGTGCTTCCCACTTCCCGTTGCTTGAGAATCTAATGCCCAAGTAATCAAATTCTTTTACCACCTCTATTTGCTCTCCATTTATATACCATCTTTCCTCTCTTTTTAATTTTGATCCTTTCTTGAACACTATTATCTTGGACTTTTTTGTATTCACCTTTAGCCCCCATTCCATACTAAATTTTGCAATTTCATTAATAGCATGTTGCAACCCTATCACTGTTACTGCCCCAGCTACTAGATCATCTGCAAATAGTAACCCTGGTATTTCCTTTTTCCCTATGACTGGGCAGTGTTTATTACTTTTCATTATTCTATCTAAAATATCATCTATAAATAAGTTAAATAATATTGGACTAAGTTTACAACCTTGCCTCAGACCTAAATTTTGCTGTATATAATCAGTAGTACTATTTCTTCCACATTTTACACAAAATTTAATTCCTTCATACAATTTTTGTACCCCCTCGATGAATGCAGTGCTGACTCCTTTGTTCCTCAATTTATATGCCAAAGCCTCTCTGTTTATAGTATCAAAAGCCTTCTCGAAGTCTGCAAAAAATATGTATACCCTATCCCTTTTATTTCTTAAATATTTGTTTACTATAGTTTGAATTATCATTATGTTATCTATTGTTCTTTTTCCTCTCCTAAAACCTGTTTGGTATTCTGATAACTTATCTTCCCTCTCTACCCACTCGTATAATCTTCTAGCTAATATACCAGTGTATATCTTGCCTAATATAGATAATAAACTAATTCCTCTGTAGTTGCTTGGATTATTTGTATCTCCCTTTCCTTTATACAATGGTGCAATAATGCTCACTTTCCAGCTTTCCGGTATCACTTTCTTCTCTTTGATTCTGTTAAATAGCTGTGTCAACAACTTTGTACCCTCTCCTAACTCCCCAAAATTTTTCCAAAATTCCCCCGGAATTCCATCGGCCCCTGTAGCCTTCTTCTGTTTTAATTTTTTTATTTCATACTCTACCTCTATGGTTGTAATCTCTTTGTCTAAGTGCTCCACTCTGTTCTCAAAATTTCCCCAATATACTTCACTTTTTTGAACTCTTCCTCCCCCCAATAAACCTTCGAAATGATATTTCCATTCCCTTGGTGTTATCTTATTAACTACCTGTTTCTTTCTGTACATTTCCTTAACAACTGACCATATATATTTATTTTCTTTCCCTCTGACTGCCTCCTTAATCTTTTCTCCCATTCTTTGCTGCCAATCCTGCTTTTTCTCATCTAGTAGACATTTATAACCCGTTTTATTTGCTAAAAAAATTTGCCTATCTTCCTCCTCTTCTGACCTTCTCCATCTATCCATTTCTTTCATCACTTCTTTCTTAGCCTTTCCACACTCTTCATCATACCACCCACACTGATTTACATTCACTTTAGGCTTCACTTCCATCCTGCTACCTGCCCACTTAACCATTGATTCTAGCCTTTCCAGTGCTCCCTTTATCCTCCCACCCTGTAATGCTTCTCTAATACCAAGTTTCCTTAATTCACCACACTTGGAAGTTAAATTACACCTAAATTGTTCTGCATTCTCCTCTTTCCATTTGTAACTTCTGATTTGTTTTAATGCTAATTTTTCATCTTCCTTGTAACATAACCCTAGTCTTATTTTCATCTTTAATGGAAAATGACTACTATTTGTTATTATGTTCATAATCTTGAATTCTTCCATCACCTCTTCGATTCCTATACTACATATCATATAGTCTATTACACTTTGTCCGATTACACTTACAAATGTAAACTCTCCCCACTGGTCCTCTCCTTTGTTTCCATTACATATTATTAAATTATTCTGTTCGCAGAATTCTATTAACTTTCTACCTTCTGCATTTATCACTTTATCTCTACTTCTCCTCTCCTTTTCCTCATTTTTTTCCCAGATACATTCACTTTCTACATTTAAACTTCTTGGATTATATTCCCCTACTCTTGCATTAAAATCCCCTACTACAATGATCTCTATGTTAGGATTTTTGCTTCTTAAATCTTCCATACTATCATTCAGACTTATATATAAATTGTCCTTATAAAATTCCGAGACTTCTGGTGGGTTATACACTATGCCTAATCCTATACAAACTTCCATCCCCTTCGCCCTATTTATCTTTATCCACATTATTTGGCCTTTCTCTATACTCAACACTTCACACACATTTATTCCACTACTCTTGTTAATGAACGCTCCAATACCACCGGAGGCCCTCCCTCTTTTGCTTTTCCTTTTACCATGATCCCCTATATAGTCATATCCTACCACATCTATCTTCTCACTTTCATTCAACCAAGTTTCCACCATTACTATTATTTCACCTAATTTTAGCACTTCAAATACTTCGCCATTTATCACTTTCGCTTTTAGCCCTTCCACATTAAATGACACCACCTTCAGATCTAGACCCTATCTTGAATCCCTTCTTCCCTCTCTGAATTTTTCTAACTTTGCCCTATATCTAGTTATCCTCTCCTGCGCCGCCGGATCTTCTTTCTCCTCCTCTAATTCCAGGATACTTCCTTCTGGGGTTGACACCACTTTGAGGCCGCTTCCACTCGCGATCATCTGTTTTTCTCGATCAGCTGCCACCAGGGTCATCGCCTCTTGCTTCTCTCGTTCACTGGGTATGACGCATCTCCTTGGTGACGTCACGCCAGCTATTTCCTCCCTTCCACTTGCACCTCTACGCACGTGTCCCTCTCGTTCTTGGATTACGTCGGCCGGCTTCACTGCTTTCGCTTCCTCTGCTGAATTTGCTCTGCTTGTTGTTCGATCTGGAATCAAACGCTGACACACATCCTGCTTCCTGCCGTCTATCCACAGTTCTAGTCCTCTTACAAATGATTTTTTTCCTTCTTGCCTGGCCTGATTCATTTTCGCTAATAATAATCTTCTTATCTCTCTCTCTTCTTTTCCATAGTCTCGTTCAACAAAAATTCTCGTTCCTTTCAATTTTCTTCCGTTATTCAAAACTGTCCATTTGATTTTACTAGTTGCAAATTTTACTACTATAGGTCTGGCTCTGTTGCCCCTTCTTCCGATTCTAAAACACGTTATAATTTCCCAGCCTGCCAGCTTTATATCCATTCGTCTTTCTAATATTTCCTCCACTGCTTGCTCTAGGCTTTTCTCTCTGTTTTCCTCCACCCCGAATATCACTATATTGTGTCTTCTTGTCTCCATTTCCATATTCCGTTCCATCTTGTTCAATCTTTCTTTACAGATGCAAAGTTCTTCATGCACTTCCTTCGTTGTAGTGAACAACATTCCTTTCAATTCTTCTATCTTTCTATCGATATTTAATTCTATTCTCTTTTCTATTTTCTTCAGATCCACTATATCCTCTGAAATGATTTTTAACATTGTCACTATCTGTGTCATTCCTTCAGGTCCTGGGTTTAATTCTACTCCTCCAATAACCAATAATACTGCCAGGATCACAAACAGCCATAGGTATTCCTTTGATAGTTGATTCCTTTTCTCTTTCTTATTCTTTTTACCGTTTGTAAAGCACCCAATTCTGGCCCTATACACTTCCAAATCTACCCCCATTTTTCTTTTTTCCGATCTTTCCAGGAGCGCTACGTATACGCGACCGCTCGCTTCCGCTGCTCGCGCTAGACTCCCCCTTCATTATTATAATTGTTCTTTGAGGTCCTTGCCCATTTATACCTCACTCTTTCTAGGAATTCTCCCATTCTACTAATTTCTTCTCCTCTATTATCCGTAAAAATTTTAACTGCTGTTACATTTTTTGGTAATTTATTCAATTTCTCATTCCAAATACTATCCCTCCACCATATTACCACTTAACATTCAATTAAGCAGGGGTAAATGTCCTCTGGTTTCCCACACATATTGCATCCTTCTGTCAAGTTTAACTTTAATCTTTTAAGCAATAGTACACCTGTTTGCATCCAAGCGTAGCCCATCCTTCCCACTTTATCAGAATTATCCACATATTTCTCCCTACCCCAGTTTCCTTTAATTTTTCTGTATAGCTTCAATGAGTGTTTATCCTTAAAACTAGCACATATCTCCTACTTCTTTATGTCCTCAAACCACTGCCTCACCTCCTACCAGAATCCATTACAATTCATTTCAACCCATTGCCCAGTTTCTCCCATCCCAATTTCTTACACCAATTTCTTCACCTTCCCAAACTAGCTTTTTCCTTCCATTACATTTCTTTGATATTTTATACGTTCTTTTAGTGCATTATCATCATCTAATTTCAGACATCTATACCAGTGTTTCAAAATTCACCAATTATTACACCCTTCCTCCCTACTCTTCCTAGTTCAGCCAAATTTGCTTCTCTAGGTGAACTTTTTGGCATGCCCAAAACCTCAGCAAACAATTCTGTACACTATGTCATTTTTGGCCACCGTTTCACCATTCCTAATATTTCTATGACACACATCATCTTTGCTTCCACTACTGCTTCATATAATCTTTCTAACCATTTTATTGATAATGTAGGCATTTTGTATAAACTTGTTCTGACTGCTTTCATAGCTAATTTTCCTTTCGCTAGGGCAGCTTTAGCCTGTGCCTCCCAGCTTCCATTACTTGAAAATCTGACACCTAAATGATCAGATTCTTTTAATACCTCTATCTGCTCTCCATTTGTATACCATCTTCCACCTCATCTTAGTTTTACTCCCAGTTTGAAAACTATTATTTTTGGTTTCTTGCAATTTATCTTTTGATCCCATTAATCACAATATCTTGTTATTTCATTAATAGTATGTTGAAGCCTTACCATGGTTACAACTCCTGTAATCAGATCATCTGCGAAAAGCAATCCTGAAATTTCTTTCTTTCCGCTATGGGCAATAAATAATACTAGCTAATGCCATCACTATCTTGCATCTCTTAGCTTTAACTTTCACATCATCAGCTGAAAGTTTCAGTACAATTTTCCTCTTCCATGATGATTTGGGAAAATGTTTCTTAATCCTTAGTTTAGCTTTTCTTATTTTTTGAGGTTATGACTTACTTAGACTATCTTATGTCTTCATTGAATTCTTGATTGCTTCTCTACTTTTTCTGACTTTTTTCTGTTACTTTTCGTTTTATTCTCTCTGTGACACATTTTCTCCATACAAATTTTCTTTCAAATTCTTTTTCTTTATCATATATATTTTTTATCTCTTTTGCTTTTCACTATAAATTCTTATTTTCTCTTTTAGTTTTAGGGCACTGCTAACTTCAGACTCTAAAGAATTAATCAGTTAAAGAATGTTAACTTGCTGGGAGATGGAAGTTTATTAGCCCGAATTTAAAATTATATTCAGGCTTGCAATTTAAATAACTGTATATTCAAAATTATTGTTATATTGCACTGTGTTTACTCAAAAAGAGAACTAAATAAATTCAAACTAAAATCACAATATATTATGTGGTACCATGAGGTATAAAATAAATCTTAGCCAATTTAAATGTGAAAAATATCGCTAATTTGAAAGAGCACAGAAATAAATTTTCACATTCATTTTTTCTGTGGATTTAAACAAGGAGAAAGATCTGAGAAGCTTGAGGTAATTCCATTACTATGATTTATATCTCTGTCATTGTTGCTTGTAATTTTGTTACTACCATTAACCTATTAAGAAATAAAAAATAAATTGTAATAAAAATCACACATACTTGTCTTAGCATATAATTAGGGAATTCTGTAGTTAAAATTCTTGTGATTATCTTAATGGCTTAATAAAAACAAGCAAATATATCAGGGCGGATTTAAAAGTAATGCACAATAATTTTTTTCTGCCTTGGTATTGGAATGTTGCAATTTCACAAAAATATAGTTTGAAGTTTTCACTACAGAGAGTATTTTTTGTTTCATGTGCAGCTCTAGCGCGAGAAGCGTGAACTACACAACAAAGATAGTGTGCATGTTATTGTCGTCCACTGAAGAGCAGAGAGGTATGGTTCGATATTTGTGGGCCAAAGGACATAAACCGAGTGATATTCACAGGGATATGCAGTGATATTCACATGTATGGGGATGATTGTATGGAACATAGCAATGTCTCCAGGTGGTGTGCATTCTTCCTAGAGGGCTGTGTTGAACCTTAGTGATTCACCATGTTCCGGGAGGCCGGTAACATATGCAACCCCACAGAATGTCAGAGGCATTGAGGAGGCAATTTTGAACGACTGGTGCGTGCAACTGCGAACCTTATCGCAACAGTTCAACATTTGCTATGGTGCAGTGTATGATATTGTTCATGATACATTGAAATTTTGTAAAGATAGTGCTCGCTGGGTGCCTAAGAACCTGACAGACCACCACAAGGGCCAGCGAATGATGACAAGCTTGGATCACCTAATGCGATACACTGCAGAAGGGCATGACTTTCTGAAAGGAATCATCAGTGGTGATGAGTCATGGGCATACCACTACACGCCCAAAACCAAGCAGGCAAGTATGGAATGGAAACGTGCTGGTTCCCCAGTGAAGAAAAAATTCAAAGTGACTCAATTTGCTAGGAAAGTGCTTGTGACGGTGTTCTGGGATATGTGTGGTGTTGTATTGGTGGACTTTGCTGAACATGGAACCACTGTGAATGCTGCAGCCTACATGAAAACTTTGGTGAAATTGCGTCGTGCCCTTCATGACAAACGCCACAACATGAATGCTGACAATGTCAAAATTCCTCATGACAATGCTCGCCCCCATGTTGCTGCTGCTGTTCATCAGAAAATCACCAAATTTTGTTGGGAGGTGCTCCAGCATCCACCATATAGTCCGAATTTGCACCATCAGACTTTCATCTGTTTGATCCCATGCAGAAATCTCTGGCCGACCAACACTTTGCGACAGATGCGGAAGTGAAATCAGCAGTCCACAGATGGCTATACTCCAAGGAAACGGACTTCTATGAACACGGCATATTGAAACTGGTATCACGATGGGAGAAATGTGTTGAGAAACTTTGTGACTATGTCGAAAAGTAGGTAAAAGGTGTAAATTCATTTGTGCTTTTTGTTGTTGTTTTAACACTTAAACTTTTTTGTATAAAAAATTATTGTGCATTACTTTTCGACCTGCCTTTGTATTACCTGATAGCAGAATTACTTTTCACTGGACAACTTATTGAAATGCCATCATTAAAATGTGTATTCTGCAATTGGAAATAAAGAATGTGTTATTTATACAGTCCATTGGATGACTGAAGAATGTAATCAAAACAAAAATGAACATTCTTTCAACATCCCATCTTTAATTAATACCTTAGATGTACACACATTTAAAAGGAGTTAACTGGCAACCTGTGAAATTTTTGGAAATTATACTAAAAAATATTATTAGGTTTTACATAATTATATAGAATACTCTTGTGAAACGTAAAGTTAGATACATTTACCTACAGTATGATATATTTTACATAGAGATTGCATACACTTTAAATATTTATTACATGCCCAATAAATATCTTATGGAATCCCATTTTTTCTAAGGTGACTTTTCTTGTCAGAAAATCATGGGAAGTTATTTTCTTCTCCTGATATTGCTCATCCTGGATGTTGCAACCACACACTCATAAAAAAAGTTGAGTACTGTGGAAAGTTAATGCACTGAATGTGATCACTGTGTAGCTCATGGGGTGGATGTCATTGTCTCTGAGAGATGAAATTTAAGGCAAAGATTATAAGCAAATGAATAAAAATATTAGATGTTTTTTGTCATAGTTCCACTGAATCATTCATTTTAATCAAAGGAACATACAATTTAATAGGACAGGGCCTTGAAACATTTTAATTTATATTCTAGCAGGTAACAGAGCTAATTTCTGAGGTATACGAGGTGTGATAAAAAAATAATGGGAATTTTTTAATTTTCCAAGCTTTATACATCTGATGTTCAAAAATTTTGTTTTATCTTGTCGGTACACATGTTCCTGATGAATTTTTGCATTTTCAGCTGTTTTGAAAATTTAATTTATTGTTGAAAGTTGAAAAATTATATGTGTTTTTGAGTGCTCTGCAAATTTTTACTTTCGAAAAAGATGGATCAAAGAATTTGCATTAAATTTTGTTTGAAAAACGGAATAAAGTGCACCACCACATGTAAAATGTTGACTGTGGCTTTTGGCGAATCTACTTTGAGTAAGACAAGAGTTTACGAGTGATATAAATGTTTCAAAGAGGGTTGAGAGAACGTTGAAGACGACGACTGCCCTGGACACTCTAGCACATCAGTTACTGATGACAATGTGGAAGAAGTAAAGAAAATGGTTCTGGAAAATCACCAAATCACCATCAGAGAGGTTGCTGATGATGCCAGCATATCCTTTGGCTCATGCCAAGCAATTTTTTCAGTTGTTTTGGGCATGAAATGTGTAGCACAAGGTTTGTTCCAAAATTGTTGAATTTTGACCAAAAATGACATTGCGTAGACGTTGCTCAGGAATTGCTGAATGAAGTAAACAACAATCCAGAACTTCTAAAGAAGGTTATAACCAGTGACGAAACTTGGGTTTATGGGTATGACATCAAAACTAAGACCCAATCGTCCCAATAGAAACTGGTTGAAGAGCCAAGACTGAAAAAAATTTTACAAGTTCGATCACATGTGAAGGTTCTTCTCACTGCTTTCTTTGATTACAATGGGATAGTGCATCAGGAGTTCCTGCCTTATGGTCGTACAGTCAATAAGGAATACTACCTGGAAGTAAAGTGCCATTTACGTGAAGCAATCCGAAGTAAAGACCAGAATTGTGGCAAAACCACTCGTGGAAATTGTATCACGATAATGTACCCGCTCACACCTTAATGCATGTTCATGACTTTTTGGCAAAAAACAAAACCGTTATGCTGCCTCAGCCACCATATTCGCCGGACATGGCCCCCATGCAGCTTCTTTCTATTCCTAAGGCTGAAGAGAACCATGAAAGGACAACGTTTTGCCACCATTGATGAGATAAAAACAGAATCGCTGAAGGAGCTGAACACCATAATGAAAAGTGAGTTCCAGAAGTGCTTCCAAGATTTAAAAAAGCACTGGCACAAGTGTATTATATCTGAGAGGGATTGCTTTGAAGGGGACAAAGACGATTTTGATGATTAAATAAATATTGTTTAAGAAAAACAAAAATTCCTGTTACATTTTGATCACACCTTGTATGCCAAGATATAGTTTATGAATGACTTATTTGACAGGACTAAGATTAGATTACATTACATTGCATTACTTTAGATTAAATTAGATTGCATTTTTTGAGTTCACTATTGGCCATTTAGATCTATGAACATAAAACATACTAAGGGTATGTAACCTGAGCTACTCGCATACATGAACTAAATAGGTGTCTATATGAACAAATAACATATTGAAATTAATAAATAAAAATAAATAAACTGAATGAAAGCATGCTTTAACAAAATATAAAAATCTATTACTATTTCCCTTCAGTTACAGAACTTAAGATTGAGCTTATAAATACAATATTGCTTCATATAAATAACACTTTCATAAGGTTTTATACTTTCTGTGTCTCGTCATAATTTTTATATTTTATTTTCAATGCACAGCATTCTTTGCTGGTTTACCTATATTTAATATCTGCAGTACATACATAAAATGTACATAAATACAGTTGATAGCTTTCAATAATTCTAGACCAGGCATCATAACAGTGATTTGTGATTAAAAAAATGGCAAAACGCTTTTTACAAAGCTATTTAAGTGTTATCATCTGGATAATTTGTCATTCAGACAATCCTCTACAGAATAAAATCACTTCATACAAAGGTATTCTTTAGCAGCAGCTTTGAAAGCACTGAAATTGTCAATTTTTTCTTTAATATTAGTAGGAAGAGTATTAAATATTTTAATGGTTTCCTAATACAGTTTCTAGAAGCAAAAAGTTTTACAGATATTTCTTCATTGTCTAGTGCTTATTTATGAATTCCCATGTCTGTTTTAAATGTGGCTCGATTGCATATATAGAATTTTAACATAGAGAATATATAAATTGAGGAAGAGTTAATATCTTCTAACTCCTAAGCAGATCTTTGCATGAATGTCTGCTGTGCATATTAGAAAGTACTCTTATAATCTTCTTTGCAGTAGAAAAATATATGTGTAATTTTAATGAGTTACTCCAAAATAATATTAGATATTCCATGACAGAGTTTTAATACGCATAATTTACTAATTTAAGTATATCATTTGAGCCAGTGTTTGAATGTCTAACAGGCAAAGCTAAGCTAGAATATAATATACTTAATGTCAGTCTCTAATCCAGATGTTTATCTACCTGGGGGCCTAGAAATTTAATGTCCAATATGCTCCAATCATATGTAATTATTTCCAGTTTCTATTGGGACTTGTGGTGATTGATGAGTTATGAATTTAATAGCTTTTGTTCAGTCTAGGTTTACAGATAATTTGTTAGCTTTAAGCCAGTTTGACATACAGTTCTTGATTTAATTCAATTTAATTACACATTCATTTAAATTTTTGTTAGGACTAGCACACTATCATCATTGGCAAACAGCGAAATGTTGCAGTACATTTTATATATAGTTATAGGCCAGTTTTATAAATTGGAAATAAAAGGTCCAAATATTAAACCTTGGGGTACTACATGTGTTACTGTTTTCTATATTCTGTTTTTATATTAATTATGGCTGCTTACTTAATATTTTGTTTTCTTTCATTTAAATATGATATGAATCAATTTAGATTTCCATTTTAATTTGTAAAATTGTAATTTTGCTGTTAGAGTATTATGATTAACACAATCAAATGTCTTCATTAAGTCAAAGGAAATTCTACCAATGTGCATTTTATTATTACTATTCTGGCTGCCAGGCTTCCCCCTTGGCTGGATGTGCCACTCTTTAGCCAACCTAGGCATCCCTAGCTCTCCAAGAGAACACATATTGATGCTGAGCTTAGTGTGAACTCCCAGTCAATGTGAAAATGTTGAGCACCAGAACTCCTCTACTCAAACCATCCTCAACACCTGGCTTCTCTCTTCAGCAAGTTTTCCAACCGGGGCTCCAAATCTTGTGATGGTGCTGGCTCCTCAGATCCATTGCACAGCAATACACTTGCAGCTGGCTCGCACCTCCCTGACTCTGCTCCGGTCTGTAGCCTGATCAGTGTTCATTGGATTCAGCAGTCTCATGGGCACTTCCTCCTGGCAAGGCAACGATGACCTGGTAACGTTTAATCCGTTTAATTGTGTCTTCCAGTCCAAAACCAGGTTCCTTGACCGCTGGACTTCCAGGCGTGTTCACCACCACCTTGCTTTTTGTAGGAATAACTACATCCTCTATCAGGATCACCCTGCAGATCCCCAGAAGTTCGTTGGGTCTCCGGAGCATGACCAGGAGCACAGTCCTCATTCGTTTCCCACCTGCTCATCGTGTGCAGTCCCTCACAAGTGTCCCGGCTGGCCACAGCCCCACTACACACCAACTGAAGATCTCCGTCGTCATCTCTGTGTTGATTCTCTATCCCCCTCGTATCAGATACCCCTGGTCTTCTCAATGCGGCCGTTAGCGCCTCGTGGAAGGTCTTGTGGTCGCCGAGCATCAGATGATATCGTATCTCGATATCACGCACCCCTTCGACAAAGCAGTAGGCAGGTTTCTATAGACCAGGCAGAAGCGCAGCTCGCCGTTCTTCGTCACTAGGACTACCGTAGAGCACCAAAGGGCTGTTGGAGCTTCTATAATCCCCATGGATCTCATGTCCAGCATACCCGTTCCGCCGCTAGCTTCGCCAGATGAACTCGCCTTGGTGGTTGCCGGATAAGTTGGGCGTCTCCGGTGTGGACATGGTGGAGTACTTGGTCGTTGTTACCCGCATGCCGGTCCCCTTTACCTAGCCGCCTGGATTGTTAGCACATACAGCCGGTGCCTTCAGAACAAATGGCTCGCGCAATAATGGCCCAAACAACAAACCCTTTGTGTGCGCTCCCCGCCCTTTTTGGAAATTTATTGGCGGCAGGTTTGAGAAGCCGCCCCATAGAGAACATCCCGTTTTGGTGCGGGGCTGTATACAATGTTGCTGGCATTGATTTGAGTCAGAGATACAGTCGAGTGCAGTCGACAGCTGAGAACGGCGAAGTTGGGCTACGCTGAGCGTCTATGCGACGAATAAAGTTGTTCATCAGCAATTGGAGTCATTAGTTGTGACCGGTAACAATTGATTACTCCAAATACAGCAGAACAACTTTATTCGTCGTTTAGACTCTCAGCATAGTCCAACTTCTTCGCTGATCTTAATTGTCAACTGTACTCGACTCTCTTTCTCTCTCCCTCTCTCCCTCTCTGATAACTCAACAACTCCACGCCAGCAGCCCCCTTATACACTTTGTAACAAAGTGGGATATTCTCTAAGGGACGGCTTCTCAAGCCTGCCGCCAAGGACATTTCCAGAAATGCTGGGAGCACACAGAACGGGTTTCTTGCTTGGGCAATTGTTTCTGAAGACCATTATTGCACGGACCATTTGTGCTAAAGGTGCCGGCCGTATGTACTAATAATCAGGCGGCAAGGTAAAGGCGACATTCTCTCATATATGGCATGGCCCGTCGGCAACTTCGCGCACGTGGTCACATTGCTCCCTCCTCAGGAGTGGTCGTGACTAGACAGTCTAAGGTACCACCAACAGCTTCCCTCGGGGCAGGCTCTGGACGCGGTGGACTACATCATTAATTATTTTCACCATACGGTACGCCCCTTGTCATGGTTATTGAAGCTTTTCTCAACGTCCCTTGGTCTGGGTAGCGCGATACAATCACACCAGCTAACCCTGCTGGAAATCTTCACTGCTGGCTTGTCGGTCGTAACGGGTCGCTCGCTACCTGGATGTGTTGACGGGCCACTTCATGTACTTCGTGAAGACGGTCCATGAGGTTCTCTACGCATTCCATTACCGATTTTCTGCCCAGGGCTCTCCCAAACATCAGATCGCATGGTACACGCAACTTCCTGCAGAAAACTAAGCTGGCTGGTGTCAACCCGCTGCTATCGTATGTTGACGAGCGATAGACCAGCAACAAAAACGACGCTCTGACATCCCAGTCCCTCTGGTGATTGGCCACGACATTCCTCAAATGCTCTTCTAGAGTCTTGATATATCGCTCAACGATGCCGTCCCCCCAGGGGCTCACATTATATGAGTACGGGTGTTGGCGTAACCGGGGTTCCCTAGCCACTCATCGCCATCTTCATCGCTTCATTCCCGTCCGGTCGAGGTGGGTTCGTTCTCGTTACCCGGGGACTCAAGGTAGGCTCTCGTGCGTTCTGTGCATTTCATTCCATGACGCCCTCGCCATCGTTTCTTTATTCTCTCTTCTATTTATGCTCATTTCGCACCACTTCCATTCATTTACACACCTTTTTTCCTTCTTCGCCGGCCTACCTTGAGTGCGAAACGCCCACACACTTTTAGTTCCTTTTAACCTTTTATTTTAATCCTCCGTGGACACAGCCTGACGGATACCCGCGCACTGGTTACGCAGCTGGGTGAGTGGGTAATGGCGTCATCCCCACCACCCGGGGTCGTCATGTAGGGTTTGTGTTCGTATCCGCTGTTCAACTGCAGTCCCGCTGGGGGGGCATTGCATGAGCTGCTAACTGCTGACGGCGATTGGGTCCCTCTGTCTATGTTCTGGGAGGTGTGACCCTGGGGTGAGATAGGTATAGATAGGCCACTCACCCAAGCCGGGGAAACATCCGGGAAGTCAGAGCCCGAGGTCGGAGACGGTTGCAATGGTGGAGGATTTATTTCGCTATGGAGCACCCTTTCTCCATTAATACCAACAAGCGCCGAAAAGTTTATGTAACGGAAGTGACAGCACCGACAACTGGTTGTTACTTGGTCATTTCACGAACCGAAGAAGCGCAAAGTTTTGAGAAGGTAAACCTTTCATTATTCAGAAGGGCATTGATGCTATTGCTGGTGCGGTTCAGTCCTGCACTCGTCTACGGAATGGTTCCTTATTAGCACAAACGAAGTCCGATCAGCAGAGTAAGACCTTGTTGCGCGCTACGCTTCTCCACGTGTATCCCATCCGTTTGGAGAAGCATCGCACATTGAATTCCTGTCGAGCCGTCATTACCACCCATTAAGCCTCGATGGTATGTCGGACGATGAACTCGTAGACTATCTTTCAGACCAAAAGGTGACAGCAGTGCATCGAGTGCAGGCAAACGCGACGGAGTATTAGTACCCACTCGTACCCTGTTTACAACATTTGATGGCGTTGATCTGCCCACGAGCATTTCAGCAGGGTACGAACGCATTGCGGTGAAGCTTTATATTCCTAGACCTCTGCGTTGTTTTAAATGCCAACGTTTTGGGCATACGCAAGTCTCGTGTAAGAGTGTGGTTACCATCTGTGCCTCATGTAGCCAGCCGTCACACGAAGGTACCTGTTCCACAGCCCCCGTCTGCGTTAAGTGCAAAGGGTCTCAATCTGCGTCGTTTGCCGACTGTCCGCGGTACTTGGACGAGAAGGCGATCCAGGAGATCCGGGTAAAGGAGAAACTCTCCTTCGCCGAAGCCCGGAGGCGTTACCATGCGCGCCAACCTTCACTCCTGCGATCTAGTACATTTATTTCTGTTGTTGCCTCGCCAATACCACGAGTAGATGCCGAAACTCAGACCTGGACCATGACTGCATTAAACGCCACTACCATCCGCCCGTCCATTTCTGCTGTAGTTAGCAAACTATCTAAAGCTGGTCCCAAGGCACTGAAGTCGCAAGCCGCTGAAAAGAAACCAAAGCAGAAACTTCGCAGGGAAGATTTTCTGAAGGACCCTCCGCGTGCGCACGGTAAGAAAAGTTCACCTTCTCCTCGGAGATCGCAGTCGCAGGACGCTCCTGGGACTAGGCGCGCTCAGCGGCACCCCTCACCCATCGCCACCCAGAACCGATTCTCGGCGCTCGAATCGGTGTCTGGCTCAGAGCGCGTGGGCCCTCCCTTCGAGGAGGCTATGGAGTCTGACCAACTCCATACCAAAAGCCCGAGCCCAACGGTTAAGCACAAGGTAATTTTGAGACGCCCTTCTAAGTAAGAAGTTTATCCCTTTCATTGTGTCTATTCTGACCTGAAGATTACGTGGCGTACGATGGCATAGGGCGGATCGGCAACTTTTATTGCGTTCCCATTCACCTATGGTTGTGTGTTTGCAGGGGACTAAGCTTCGCCCTCACGATCCTTTTGATCTTCGAGAGTATACTCCGGTTCGCTACGATCTTGAACCGGAGGAGGGTGCTCCTGCTCATGGAGGTGTCATGTTAGTGCGTAACGACGTTCATTTTCAAACTGTCGCTCTTACGTCCGACTTGCAAGCTGTTGCCATTAGACTGCAGTTACCCGGTTTTTCTTTTCTGTTTGCTCTGTGTATTCACCTCCATCGTCTCCCCTCGCTCCCGCTGACATTCGAGCACTCCTGTCCGCTCTTCCAACACCCCCCCCAAGGGTTCGCCTTATGTGAGTACGGGTTGGGCGTACCCGGGAGTTCCCGAGCCAATCATCACCATCATCATCCTTCCACCCCCGTCCGGTCGAGGTGGGTTCGTTCTCGTGACCGGGGGACTCAAGGTAGGCTCTCGTGCCTTCTGTGCATTTCATTCCATGTCACCCCTCGCCATCGTTTCTTTCTTCTCTTTTACTTCTGCACATTTCGCACCACGTCCATTCATTTACGCATCTCTTTTTCTTCCTTGCCGGCCTACCTTGCGTCCGAAACGCCCACACAGTTTTATTTCTTTTATCCTTTCTTTTAATCCTCGTGGACACAGCCTGACGGATACCTGCGCATTGGGTGCGCAGCTGGGTGAGTGGGTAATGGCGTCATCCCCACCACCCGGGGTCGTCATGTAGGGTATGTGTTCGTATCCGCTGTTCAACTGCAGTCCCGCGGGGGCCCATTGCATGAGCTGCTGACTTCCGACGGTGATTGGGTCCCTCTGTCTATGTTCTGGGAGGTGTGACCCTGGGGTGAGCTAGGTATAGATAGGCCACTCACCCAAGCCGGGGTAACGCCCGGGAAGTCAGAGCCCGACGTCGGAGACGGTTGCAATGGTGGAGGATTTTTTCTCTATGGAGCACCCTTTCTGCATTATAAACAAGCGCCGAAAAGTTTTAGTAACAGAAGTAGCACCGCCAACAGCTGGTTGTTACTTAGTGATTACCCGTACAGAGGAAGGACAACCATTCGAGAAGGTGAACCCTTTTATCATCCAGAAGGGCATTGACTCAATTGCTGGTCCGGTTCTTTCCTGCACTCGGCTTCGTAATGGTTCGTTGTTAGTGCAAAGCAAGTCCGAGGCACAAAGTAAGTCCTTGTTGAGCGGCACGCTTCTCCACGGTTATCCTATCCGTGTTGAGAAGCACCGCACCTTGAATTCTTGTCGAGGCGTTGTCACCACGCATAGCCTCGATGGCATATCGGACGAGGACCTGGTCGAATATCTTGCAGACCGGAAGATGACAGCGGTTCATCGAGTGCAGGCAAAACGCGACGGCGTTTTGGTACCCACTCGTACCCTGTTTCTAATATTTGATGGCGTCGATCTCCCCACGAGCATCTCCGCAGGATACGAACGGATTTCTGTGAGCCTTATATTCCTAGACCTCTGCGTTGTTTTAAATGCCAACGTTTTGGGCATACGCAAGTCTCATGTAAGAGTGCCGTTAACATCTGTGCAACATGTAGCCAGCCCTCACACGAAGGTGCCTGTTCAGCAGCCCCCGTCTGCGTTAACTGCAAAGGGTCACATTCTGCTTCATTTGGCGACTGTCCGCGGTATTTGGACGAGAAGGCGATCCAGGAGATCCGGTAAAGGAGAAACTCTCCTTCGCCGTAGCCCGGAGGCGTTACCATGCGCGCCAACCTTCGCTCCTGCGATTGGGAACATTCAGTTCTATTGTTGCCTCGCCAATACCCCGGAATGATGCTGGAACTCAAACTTGGACCATGACTGCATTAACCGCCACTACCATCCGGCCGTCCAAGTCTGCTACTGTTACCAAGCCCTATAAACCTGGTCCAAAGTCTATGAAGTCACAAGCCACTGACAAAAAGCCGAAGCAGAAACTTCGAAGAGAAGACTTTTTAAAAGGCCCTCCACGTGTTCACAGCAAGCATAATTCACCTTCTTCTCGGAGGTCGCAGTCCCAGGAAGCTCCTGGGACAAGCCGCCCTCGGAGGCACTCCTCACCCATCGCCACCCAGAACCGATTCACGGCGCTTGAATTGGTTTCTGGCTCTGAGCGCGGGGCCCTCCCTTCGAGGAGGCTATGGAGTCTGACCAACTCCATACCAAAAGCCCGAGCCCAAAGGTTAAACAAATGGTAATTTTAAGTCGCCCTTCTAAGTAGACAGTTTATCCCTTTTTTCTTAATGGCTATCCTGATCTGGAATGTACGTGGTGTATGATCGAATAGGGCGGAACTGCAACTTTTATTGCGTTTCGATTCGCCTATGGTCGTGTGTTTGCAGGAGACTAAGCTTCGCCCTCACGATCCTTTTGATCTCCGAGGATATACTCCGGTTCGCTACGACCTTGAACCGGAGGAGGGTACTCCTGCTCATGGAGGTGTCATGTTCTTAGTGCGTAACGACGTTCATATTCAAGTTCTCACTCTTACGTCCGGCTTGCAAGCTGTTGCCATTAGACTGCAGTTACCCGGTTTTTTCTTTTCTGTTTGCTCTGTGTATTCACCTCCATCGTCTCCCCTTGCTCCCGCGGACATTCGAGCTCTCCAGTCCGCTCTCCCAACACAATTTCTTCTGTTGGGAGATTTTAATGCCCATCACCCCCGTGGGTTTCGCCAAGGGCTTGTGCGAGGGGACCTCTTCTTTCTGACCTTTTTGATCAGTTCAATCTCTCTATACTCAATACAGGTGAGCCTACGTTTCTTTCTGATTCTTTCGGTACATTTTCTCACTTGGACCTTGCCGTTTGCTCACTCCAGCTTGTTAGTCGTCTGCAGTGGAACGTCGTCGCTGACACCAACTCCAGCGACCATACCCCTGCATCGTTTCTCTTCTGTCCCAACACGTACAAGATTCCAGAGTCCCTACCTGGATATTCACAAAAGCCGACTGGAGCTTGTATTCCTGCCTCGTGCATTTTGACGACCAGCCCTTCACCGACATTAACCAACTAGTGCAGCACCTTACGTCTAGGGTTTTCTCTGCCGCCGAACGCGCAATTCCCCGTTCATCCTCTCAACCTCGACGAATGCCTTTTCCATAGTGGAACGAGGATTGCCGGGACGCCGTTCGTGCCCGTAGAACTACACTAAGGGTGTTTCGGCGTCACCCTACACTTGATAATTTGGTGACTTTTAAAAAATCGCGCACCAGGGCTCGTCGCATTATTCAGGATAGCAAGAAGGCGTTGTGGACTCGTTTTATCGAGTCTTTTAATCGCTTTACGCCTTCATCCGTTGTTTGGGATAAACTTCGTCGCTTCTCTGGTAAAGTGTCGCATTGTACTGTTTCTGGCCTTCAGGTTTCTAATGCCACCATAGTGGATCCGGTTGCCATTGCTAACACTCTCTGTGCTGCATTTGGGGCGTTTTCCAGTTCAGGCCATTATTCCGCCGGCTTTCGCTCTATCAAAGACCGGCTGGATTCCGCCAGCTTTAATTTTCGGTCTGCTAATACCGAGTGTTATAATAAACTTTTCACAATGAGGGAGCTGGAGCACGCTCTTTATTGCTCTCGGCACTCCGCTCCTGGGCCGGACGGCATTCATGTTCTGATGTTAAAGAACCTTTTAGTCGACAGTAAACTCTTTCTCTTACAGGTCTAAAACCGTATTTGGCAAGACGACCTTTTTCCTTCCGTTTGGCGCGAAGCCACCATTGTCCCTATACTTAAACTTGGGAATGATCGCCAACTACCTTCCAGCTACAGCCCTATCTCCCTCACCAGTTGCATTTGCAAGGTGATGGAGCGCATGATCAACGGGCGGTTGACATGGTGGCTTGAGTCTCAGAAACTTCTAGCGAACGCTCAGTGCGGATTTCGTCGCTGTCGCTCTACCGTTGGCCATTTGGTGTCCCTGTCGACGCATATTATGAATGGATTTCTGAGAAAGTATCAACCGTGGCTGTATTTTTTGACCTGGAGAAAGCTTATGACACTTGTTGGATGGGCGGCATTTTACGTACACTTCACGCATGGAATATCAGCGGTCGTGTTCCCAAATTTCTTCGGAAGTTTATGACGGACCGCGTCTTTCGTTTACGTGTGGGCTCGGTTTTATGTAGTCGTTTTATTCAAGAGAACGGAGTACCGCAGGGCTCTGTACTTAGTGTCACACTTTTTGCGATTGCTATCAACCCCATTGTTGATTGTATTCCACCTGGCATTTTATCGTCCCTTTTCTTTGACGATTTTGCCCTTTATTGCAGTTCACGGCGGACCTGTCTACTCGAACGCCGTCTCCAGAGCTGTATCGACCGTCTACGTCTGGAGTAATGCTAACGGCTTTAATTTCTCCGCCGAGAAATCCGTCTGCATCAACTTCTGGCGCCGGAAGGCTTTCCGTCCGCCCTCTCTCCATCTTGGGCCGGAGGTCCTTCCATTTGCAGACGAGGTGAAATTTTGGGGGTTGGTCTTTGACCGGAAGCTGAGCTGGACTTCTCACGTTTCCTTTTTAAAAGCAAGGTATGACCGTTCTCTTAATATTTTCCGTGTTTTAAGTGGCACATCCTGGGGAGCTGTTCGAACCGTTCTTCTTCGCATTTATCGCTCTTTAATCCGATCCAAGTTTGATTACGGGTGTATAGTTTATTCTTCGGCGCGTCCATCTGTATAACGGTGATTGAGTGCCATTCACCATCGTGGCATAAGAGTCGCTACGGGGGCCTTTCCAACCAGCCCAGTACCTAGCCTGTATGCTGAAGCTTCAGAACCTCCGCTGTCCTTCAGGCGTGAGATGCTTTTGTGCAGCTATGCCTGTGGACTCTCAAGTTTTCCTGACCACCCGTCCTTCGAGTTATCTTTTCGAGGAGTCGCTTGATCGCCAATATATAATTAGCTCCTCTGCATTGCTCCCTTCAGCGGTTCGATTTCGACAGCTCCGGTCGACCATCTGGTGTCCTTGTCGACGCATATTATGAATGGAATTCTGAGAAAGTGTCAAACCGTGGCTGTATTTTTTGATCTGGAGAAAGCTTATGACACTTGTTGGAGGGGCGCCATTTTACGTACACTTCACGATTGGAATATCCGCGGTCGTCTTCCCATATTTCTTCGGGAGTTTATGACGGACCGCGTCTTTCGTGTACGTGTGGGCTCGGTTTTATCTCGTCGTTTTATTCAAGAGAACGGAGTACCGCAGGGCTCTGTACTCAGTGTCACACTTTTTGCGATTGCTATCAACCCCATTGTTGATTGTATTCCACCTGGCATTTCATCGTCCCTTTTTGTTGACGATTTCGCTATTTATTGCAGTTCACGGCGGACCTGTCTACTCGAACGCCGTCTCCAGAGCTGTATCGACCGTCTCTACGCCTGGAGTAACGCCAACGGCTTTAATTTCTCCGCCGAGAAATCCGTCTGCATCAACTTTTGGCGCCGGAAGTATTTCCCTCCGCCCACTCTACATCTTGGGCCAGGGATACTTCCGTTTGCAGACGAGGCGAAATTTTTGGGGTTGATTTTTGACAGGAAGTTGTGTTGGACCTCGCACGTTTCCTTTTTAAAAGCAAAGTGTGACCGTTCTCTTAATCTTTTACGTGTTTTAAGTGGCACATCCTGGGGAGCTGATCGGACCGTCCTTCTTCGCCTTTATCGCTCTTTGGTCCGATCCAAGCTTGATTACGGGTGTATTGTTTATTCGTCGGCACGTCCATCTGTGTTACGTCGATTGAATGCCATTCACCATCGTGGCATTAGAGTCGCTACAGGGGCCTTTCCAACTAGCCCTGTACCCAGTCTGTACGCAGAAGTTGCAGAGCCTCCGCTGTCCTTCCGGCGTGAGATGCTTTTGTGCAGCTATGCTTGTCGACTCTCAAGCTTGCCTAACCACCCGTCCTTCGATGTATTTTACGAGGATTCGCTTGATCGCCAATATTTTGTTAGCTCCTCTGCATTGCTCCCTCCAGGGGTTCGATTTCGACTGCTACTTCGGCATTTGGACGTTACGCCAGCGCCGGCCCTTACCCGAGGGGAAACGCGCTTTCCTCCATGGTCGCGCGCTGAGGCCCACATCCACCTTGGGCTGACGTCGATGCCGAAGAATAAGACCCCTGCTTCAGTCCTTAGATCCGCATTTTTAGAACTTCAGGCAACATTCGGGGACTGTAATTTTATTTATACTGATGGGTCTAAGACTGATGTTGGAGCAGGATGTGCCTTTGTTTTAGGTGCGCATAGTTTTACTTTTCGTTTACCCGGGCAATGTTCGATTTATACCGCCGAACTTTTTAGTATCTATCAATGTGTTTTATACATTCAGCGGCATGTCTTACGGCGTTGTGTTGTTTGTTCGGACTCTCTGAGTGCTCTTCAGAGTATTAACGCGCTGTACTCTTACCACCCCCTCGTACAGCGCATTCATGACCTGCTCCATTCGCTAGGTGCCTCTGGCATCAGCGTCTCTTTTATGTGGATTCCAGGTCATGTGGGTATCTCAGGGAATGAGTCGGCCGACGCCGCTGCGAAATCGGCGATTTTAATACCCAGATTTTTTACTTCTGTTGTTCCCTCGTCAGATTCGTGTGTTATTTTACGTCGCCGCATCCTCTCGCGCTGGCGCGATGAGTGGACGGCCCTCCGGGGGAACAAGTTGCGGGAGGTTAAACCTCTTCCGCTAGTCTGGGCTACCTCTTCCCGTGCTTCTCGTCGGGAAGAGGTACTTTTAACACGCCTTCGTATCGGACATTGCCTTTTTAGTCATAGATACCTGTTAAGTGGTGATCCCGCACCTCTGTGTGGTCAGTGTGACGTGCCCTTAACGGTCCGTCACATTTTAACCGAGTGTCAAGTTTTAGCCCCACTGCGCGTTCGCGTGGGTCTGCCTGTTGGCCTAGCCAACGTGTTGGCAGACGACGCACATGCTGTAGAATGTCTTTTACGTTTTATCACTGACATTGGTTTTAGCCGTCGCATTTGATGCGCTGAGCGCCTTTTAGCTGTTTGATTTTATATTGTTAGTTTTAATGGGGCCCTTCTCCCCAGACATAAGGCGCTCATGTTCCTTACATTCTACAGTTCTTGACACGTTTTATTCTGTTAGTGACCATGATTTTAGTGTGTTGGTTTTTTAGATATTTGTATTGTTATTTTGTTGTTATTGTTTTTATTGTTGTTATTGTTATTATTGTTGTTGTTGTTATTATTATTGTTATTGTTATATTATTGTTATTTTAGCCTTTTTAGACATCGCGGGTTTCTGTCCCGTTTTTTAATTATGCGTTTATTTTATCCTTTTGACTTTATCTTTTATACATTGTAAGGGCGCTGATGACCTTAGTAGTTTAGCGCCCTTAAACCGCATCTCATCATCATCATCAGTAGTTCTTTTCTGCCTTGGAGAGCGTCTTGCTGTAGTATTCTATTACCCGCTCCTTTCCATTCAGGACCTGGGTTAGTACGTCTGCAATACCGCTGGTATCGGTGTCCACGATAAAATCGCCGACCGGTTGTGGAAAAACCTAATACAGGCGCACTGCAGAGTGCTGACTTAAGCGCCAGAAACGCGTTCTCGGCCTCTTCTGTCCACATGTAAGGCCAGTGTTCTTCCGACAGGCGAGTGAGGGGCTTCGCGATGTTGGAGAAACCTCTGACGAACCGGCGGTAGGAGCTGCTTGGGTCCAAGAAAATACGCAACCCTCGTTTGTCTTTTGGGCGAGGCCAATCTCTCACAGCTCGAGTTTTCTCCGGGTTCATGGCCATCCCAGTTGTTGAGACTTTGTGGCCCAAGTAGCCAAGCTCCTTGCAGAAGAGTTGACACTTCCTCGCATTCAGCTTCAGATCGGCTACTTGCAGTCTCTGGAATATCTTGACCAAGTTTTCGAGATGATCTTCGAAGATGTTGCCAATGACGATGATATAGCAGGAAGGCATCGCAAGTCAACCCCCTCATCACTTACTCCATGAAAGGCATAACGGTAAACTGCCAAAGGCATTGGCCTATCGAGAATGTGGTGTTCTCCTTGTCTCTGGGACCTAAAGCCACCTGCCAGTATCCTGATTTCAGGTCCAAAGCCGAGAACCACTGGCCACCAGCAAGAGTGCCCAGTGTGTCGTCAATCCGGGGTAAGGGGAAACAGTCTTTTCGAGTCACAGCATCCAGCTTCCTATAGTCCACGCAGAAGCGCAGCTCGCCTTTCTTCACTAGGATTGCAGGAGAACGCCAAGGACTGTCGGACGCTTCTAAAATCCCCTTGGATCTCATGTCCAGCATGGGAGTACTTCCGCTTGCTTCGCTAGAGGAACTCGCCTTGGTGGTTGCCGGATACTCCGGGCGTCTCCGTTGTCGACGCGGTGCCGTCGGCCGTAATCGCCGTGCCCTTGGCTGAAAACAGGCTGGTATCGATAGGCAGATACCGCACACTCTTCAGTTGTGTTGCGGTCAAATGGCTGACCGCCCTCTTCAGCCGCGGCCCCAAATCTTGCGACCAGGCGGATTCATCGCACGTCGATACACTCGCAGCTGGCTCGCACTTCCCTAACTCCGTCCTGGTCTGAATGTCCTGATGGATGCTCGACGGATTCAGCAGCCTCACAGGCATCCCCTCCCGGCAAGGCACAATGCCCTGGCAAAGCAAAATCCGTTCAATGGTGTCTAGTCCAAAACCAGGTTCCCTTTGATCGCTGGCCTTCCAGGCGCGCCATCACCACGCTTCTTGCGGGCGCAACCACATCCTCCGCCAGGATCACTCTGCAGATCCCCGGATGTTCGTGGGGCTCCGGAGTGTCAGCTCGTCTCGGCCGAGTCGCAAGACCTGTCGATATCGACCGTCACCTCGTGGCTCCTGAGGCCATCCAATCTCAGTATCACATCCTCAGCCACCCTCGCAACGAACACCCACAGGCTCACAATGCTCTGTCCAAGGTCAACTCCAGCAGGGCCTCTTCCTACACAGGCAAGATATCGCCCGATGCCGTCACTAGCCGGTATGGCCCATTCAGTTTCCTTGAAGGCAAGCCCTTCGTCTCATCGGGTCTGATCATGGTCACGACTGCATCTGTATCTACTAGTATCCGGCACTGCATTCGTTGTATCCAGTTGTCCGCGACAGGCAGTCATCCACTCTTTTGTACGTAGTGTTACTCGAGAGTGTGGTGAAGATGGTCCCGACCTGTTCCTCGTCACGCCGGTGCTCATTTGTTTCCCACTTGTTAGTCGGCTTGGTGTGTGCAGTCCCTCACAAGGTGTCCTGGCTGGCCTCAACCCCAACACATACTACCTGAAGATCTTCATCGTCGGTGGGTTGATCCTCGTATTTGATACTCCTGGTCTTTAAGGTGGAGGCAGTTGTTACCTTACTACCTTCATTCTATATGCAGCCTTTGGCGCCTCTTGGATGGTCTTGTAGTTGCCGAACATCAGGCTCTGTGGTATCTCGGTGTCACATGCCCCATTGACAAAGTAGTAGCCAGCATCCTGGGACATGTAACTGGGCAGGAGGTTCACTAGGGCCTTATTCACCAGCTGTTCAATTGCTAGGGTGAGCTTGTGCAGCTTCTCTCCTGGCTATTGCAGCCTTGACTTGAGCTGACTACCGTAGGCTGCAGCCAAGTGATGGTTCCCAAATCAGTTTGCAAGGTCCTCCCAGATGTCTCCAAACACTGCATATTCAAAACCTCTGCCACCCCTCCCTGTAAGCTGGCTATCAGCTGTGTGGCTTTCTCCTCTGCTGATCCTCAATTATGGGCGTTGTTGGCAGAGAACCTCGAAGGTTGACTTTCTGTCATATTTGGGTTTGACACATGCAGATGTTGTGTTCCCTCTTGGCACCTTGAACTTCAAGTGCTTAAGTCTGACATCAATCATTGCTTCCAAGCATGGCGTTCAGTTCCTTGGCACTGCCATCAATTCTTCCTTCCAGGACATTAAGTTGTTCCCTAAGTCTTCCAGGATGTTAAGACGTTCCCCAAAATCCTTCGGGGCATTAATGCTTGGCCAACATCTTCCACCTTTCCACTGAGCTCTTCCATGTCCTTCACACCAGCCAGTTGCTCATCAGTTTTGATCAATAGTTCCATCTTCATCTTGGACATTTCTTTCTGCATCTTCTCCATTTCAAATTTCATTTTTGTCTCCCTATTCTTCATAAAGGAATTCACCGTCATTATTGATTTATTTTAGCAGTACATGAAAATATTGGCACCATCTTTCTTTATTGCAGAGACATGTTACCAACATTTTCATAACAGATAAATCACAGTGAAGGCATGTGCACAGAGTGTACAATCAATTCTCAATACAGCCACTCAATTTACAGAATTTTAACTGCTTAAAAGTATTAAACATTCTTAAATTCCTCAAACATATCAAAGAAGCTTAAATGACAGCACTAACCTTTCCAGCACAATCTTATGGTAAAAGGTAGTCAATATTAAAAATTTACAATAGCAATGTTGTGCAACCACTTCATACAAACATTTATACCAAATTTAATTTGTTACAGAAATAGGCATGTTTCAGTATTGGTAGTAATTTTGTAAATATATCTGAGATATTTTCATTTGTAGGTACATATATAAGATAGACACCGTTTTCTTATGAGTCGAATCCTTTATGTAATGATATTTAATTGCAATATGTTTGGAAGCTTTAGTATTCATTTGATTTTGTATCAATTTGATAGTACTCTGGTTGTCAATTAACAAATGAGCTGAAACAGTATCATTGTTTAACAAGCCAGAGAGTTTTCCTTTGAAGTGAATAGGTTCACATACACAAGTGTTCTTGCCATGTACTCAGCCTCAGCAGTTCATAATGTTGTACATGTCTGCTTTTCAGAAAACTATGTTATTAAGTTATTACCTCAATACATAGCACAGTCACTTGTGCTTTTATGGTCTGTTCTGTCAGCTGCCCAAGCTGTATCTGACTAAGCTTCTGGTTTTGTATAATCACAGGTTTTTCTATATAACAGCCCCTGACTTGATGTTCGTTTAAGGTAGTACAGCACCCTCTTATCTGCCATCCATAACTCCTGTGTAGGCTTGTCCAAAAATGTGCTTAAATATGATACAGCATAAGTAATGTCAGGTCAACTATTCATCGTAATGTACAATAAGGAACCTATTAATTCTTTAAAAGCTCCTTCAGTCACACCTGAAGGTAATGCAACATTTGCATTAAAGTTGACTTCCATTGGAGTTTTGCTTGCTTTGCAGTCTTGCATATGACATTTCACTAAAAGTCGTTCAATCATATTGATTTGTTTGATTTCCAATTAATCCTATTTCCTCATGATTTCTAAATCTAAATAATGATGCACTTCACCTAAGTTATTTACTGTGAATTCCTTTTCTGATGCCTTTAATATCCCATAGTCATCTCCAAGATATAAAATATCGTCAACATAAAGCAATATCCAGGACTGTGCTCTTCCATATAAACATGAATCATGCATAGATTTTATGAAGCTTTTCTTAATCATGAAGTCATGAAATCTCTGATACCAACACTTGGATGCTTCTTTTACTCCATATAAGTGCCTTTTAAGTTTCAAAACGTTTCCTTCACCAATTCTCATTCCTTTGGGACATTTAATATAAACATTCTCACTTATGTACCCATTTAAAAATGCTGTAGGCACATCTAACTGCATTAATGATAAGTCCATTTGAACTGCTAAGCTTGTCATTAATCTGATAGTTCATAGATTAGCTATTGGTGCATAATAATTATTATTACTCTGTTGTTGAAAGCTGTTTGCTACTAGCCTTGCCCTTTTTGTACTGCCTTGCTTTGTTCTGAAAATCCATTTTGTATCTATTGCTTTACTTCCCATTGGTAATGTAGCTTTTTCCCATGTCTGTAATTTTAGCTATGATTTTTGCTGTAATTTTTGCTTCTTCATGTTCTTGTGGATCTACTGACAGAAGACAGTATGCAGTGTATAACTCATAGTCCTCTACAATTTTTCTTGGCTTTTGCACCACTCTTCCTGATCTAGTCATGTAGTCTTGTCTATTTCTTCAGTTTTCTCATCGTCTTCTTGATCCTTCTTTATTACTTCCATGCTTATTTTGTCTCTTGTTTCTTCCTCTTGCAAGTATACTACTTTCTGTTTAGGTTTTTCCTTTATTTTATAATCCTTTTTGCACCTCTTGATATCTTCTTTCTGCTATTTCATATTCCAAGTGTCTTTCCAAGTTATTATCATAATTTTCTTTGGTCTATGTCTGTTCTTTGTATTTTATTTGAGCTTCATCAAACCTAACATCTCTGGATATTACCATTTCATTAGTTTCAGAGTCCCATAAGTGATAACCATTTAGATTATATCCCACAAATCTCATTTCCTTTGCTCTTTGTAGCAATTAGTCCTGTTTTGGTAAAATATGAACCAATGCTTTTGATCCAAATACTCTAGGTCTTGTCAAGTTGCTTGTTTCCAAACATCTTCTCAGCAGCTGTTTGAAAATTTAAGCAGAGGATGGACATCTATTGATGATTTGATATATAGTGCAATGTACAGCTTCATCTCATAGCAATTTTGGTAGTCCAGTTTCAATCAACAAAGTTCTTGCTCTGTTGTATATGGTTTCTGTTCATTTGTTCTGCAAACCTATTTGACTATGGACTGTATGGTAAAGTATACTGTTGAATAATCCCCATGTCTCTGCAAAATTTATGCAGTTTTTTCCATTTTTAAATTCACCACCATCATCACTTCTAGCTTTCTTGAACTTGTTTGTCTCTCTGTTCTATTGACATATTAAGTAAGCATATCTGTCGCTTCATTTTTCCTTTTCAGTAAGTAAACCTCACAAAAGTGTGTGTGATCATTTACTATTGTGTGATAATATGTTGTTGTTCACCAATGGCACTGAGGATTAATTGATCTGCATCATTTTCTCTTGTGTGATAATATAACTCGCCATTGAATGTAGTAGTAGTTACTGGCCCCGATATATCCATATGTCACCAATACAATGGGAACATGGTTTACTAGTGTGATAAAATGGTAATCTAGGGATTTACCTTGCATGCATGTTTCACATGGTTTCTCACAGTAGGGAAGACTTATCATTCTTAACCAATTTCTGTTTGCATGTCTTATTCTCTGATGCCATAAATTATCAGAAATTAAAAAGTTTTCATTGATCAGTGTGGTATAAATAACATATAACCTACCTTCCTTATTTCTCCCTATGATTTTACATTTTTAATTATAGATTAATACACAATTATTGTTAAATTGCACTTTAAAATCTTTTTCCAAAAGTGTTTTAACTGACAATAAATTGAGTGACAGTCCAGCAACAATTAACCCTTCTACTTCAACATTACTATTAGTGTATTTCAAATTCAGTTTACCTTTTTTTAGTGCTTTTTAAACATTGACCATTACCTACAAAAATTTTAACATATTTTACTAAATGATTTAGATTGAGTCACACTTTTTTACACTCACCTTCACTAATTAAAGTTACATAAAACAGAAACATTTTCGAGGGCATTCGTCCTCATCGTCAGCGACTGGGTGACTAAGGGCTCAATCTAAATCATGATGAATACTTCACTGTTAATAACGCTTCTGTTTTTAATCTTTAACATATTTTACTAAGTTTTGTACATCTCTCATCATCGGTGTGTAATGAGACATTATCAAATGTTCAGTAGCACCTGAGTCTACAACTAATTGAACACAATCACTTACATCATTGTCAAAGTCTCCTGTGCTGAAGACCGTGAATAATACAGCTTGCAAATCCTCCATCTGCGCCATTCTCCCAGCTTGCAACCTCAAACCCTGACCTCTACCCGTGTACCTCATGCCTCTGAATTTACCTTGTTGACTGTGATGATCTCACTGACCTCTGTCATTCAACTGTCTTCTGAGGTTTGTTTGTCTGCTTCTACATTGATTCGGCTTGTGTCTTGAAGCAAGTTAGGAAGCTGTGAGCATTTTACTTGGTTCTTGACACTTTAGTTTAAGTTCGGCATCTAACATTCTTGACTTAATGAAGTGAATGCTTAATTCTTTGTCCATGGTTCCTAATGTAGTGATTATGTTATCATACTCAGTTGGTAAATTTAATAAGTGGCACACTTGATCACTTTTGTTAAGACATGTGCCTGATGCTTCTAAATCAGAAATAACACTTTTGAATTTAATAAAGTGGTTTGTAGCCATTCATTAGTGCCGAGTTTCATGACAGTAATTTCTTTCTCAAGTGGATTTGGTTAATGATACTCTTTCAATCAAGGATTTATTTCAATTTGGTGATCATATCGAGTGCTCTAGTGCATTTCTTTATTATCAATATACTTATCTGACACACATTGGACAACTACACTTTGTGCTTTAATGTCAATTTCTGCTAGATTCACATCTTGTTTGCTTTCTTTACTTAGTGCCACTTCTAAGCTTCTTTCTTGCAATAGTATGTTTACCCTAAACTTCCAACTGGAGGAATTTGTTCCTTCTTGGAATTTCGGAAGTGGAAAATTCACGCATGTAGCCATCTTGAATTCTTTTTCTTGATTTGCAACTCTTCACCCCATATGATGACCGCTATTTCTTCCTATTTTTATGCTATCCTTTTTTCCACTTACCGTACTTTCTTCTTTCCATGTTTGTGCATTGTGCATCTGGTGCAATGGAAGCATATTGATGATTTATTTTAGAAGTAAATGATACATTAAAGTACAGACACCATCTTTATTTTCTTTATTGCAGAGACATATTGCCAACATTTTCATAGCAGATAAATCACAGTGAAGACATGTGCATAGAGTATACCAGAGGTGGCGAAAACGTGACTCACAAGTCATTTTGACTCATAGGCACCGTTCCCTCTCTGCAACCATCCCTTTGTTTTTCACATGCTGCTGAGTGATGCAGTGCTTGTGTTGCATATTTGGTGACTCGTGGAAGGAAGTCATTTTCGCCACCCTTGGAGTATACAATCAATTGTCAATAGTTATTTAATTTCCCATCTTCTCTATTGTAGAATTCACGGTCGTTATTTCATTCCCCATCTTCTCCATTCTGGAATCCATTTCCTTTATACTCTCCATTCCAGATTCCCTTTTCTCCCCCATCTTCTCCATTCCGGATTTCATGGTTTTGATTTCAGCTAAAAATTCATTTTTTAACCATTGCCTCCATCATGGTTTTCAATCTTGGCATGGCACTGGTGTAACAAATGATTACTTCAAATGCTGCCAAACACCTTAATTTGTCAGCATAGTCCAACTTCTTCACTGCTCTTAGCTGCTAAGCTGTCGACTGCACTCAACTCTCTGACAAAACAACAACTCCTTGCCAGCAACCCCACTTATATAGCTCTGAAACAAAGCGGGATGTTCTCTAAGGGGCGGCTTCTCAAACCTGCCACCAAAGAAATTTCCAGAAAAGTGGGGAATGCACATAGAGGATATGTTGCTTGGGCCATTTGTTCTGAGGACCATTATTGCGCAGACCATTTGTTCTAAAGGTGCCAGCCATATGTGCTAACAATCAGGCAGCCATGTAAAGGGTATGGCATGATCTCACATTAGGCGCAGCCCACCTGCTCTTTGTGCACACGTGGTCACACTATTATCGTTAGTGGTGTTATTCAGTGCAATAACACTTTATGTGCAAGTTGCCTTATTTTTTTATATTCCTTTTCTGAATCTAATCTGATCCCTAACAATGTTATTACATTCAAAGCAACTACACAGTCTGTGAAACACAATTTTCTCAAGATCTTTGGAAAAAAATGGCAAGAGAGTTATTGGTATATAATTTGAAGCATTATTTGTTTTGTCTATTTGGTAAAGGGGTTTAATACTGGAGAACTTTGTTCTGTCTGGAATTAGCATGATTTTAAAACTTTTGCTTTTATTTCATAATAAAAAGAATTTTTTGCTTTGAAAGAGCAGATAATTTTATTTATTTCAGAAGGTATCTGACTAGCTTTAAACTCAGATGCTACATTTATGAAACATGTTAGAAATTCCGATGTGCCTCTTTCCTTCCGTAGTTAACACTTAATTCTCTTGTTATTATACAGAAAGAATTGGTTAAACATTTCTTGCAACTTCATGAGGTTTGCTGATTTCTTGGTTGTCTACATTTAATATCATTTAATCAGTTTCTATTAAGAATTTATCTACTTCTCTATTTATTATATTCCATGTAGTTTTTATTTTATCATCATTGTGTTGAATCAGTTTTGGTGCAATATTCTTTTATAATTTTTTTAGAATGTAATGAATTTATCTCTTACCAAGTTCATAGAGAACTTTTCATTCTTAATTGGTTTACTGAAAGCATCTTTCGGCTCCCAAGCAAAATTTTTACAGCCTGTTATCCATGTAGACCAAATCTGTCATTTTGTCAAAGCCTTAGAATTTCTCTACCTTCAGTTTGTTTTCCAGTGTTAAATTATCATTGATATAAATCAGTGGTCACCAGCTGGTTTCCAAATGGGCAAAGTAGAGAGAGCAATGATGCACTTTGCTCCAGCTGATAATTCCATGCACTGTGTGACCTTCAACCACATTTGAAGGAGGTTATCCATCGATCAGAGCAGTAACACCATGGAATATATTGCTTGTGCTTCCCCCCCTCCCTCGTTATGGGACACATTGCCAGCTCAGAAACATTAAAAAATGTTCTTGAAGGATGTCATCTTATCTGATGTAGCACTGCTAGAATGACGAAATGGTCATCTAGTGCTACTATAGGCTGGCTTGTCCATGTCACTGATTGCAGCGCTCTCCTAGACATGAGGACGAACAGGAAGCACCCAGGCAAGAAGAGGAGCCAGTCATCTATGAGGGAAAGAGTGAGCAGACTGGCAGAGCACTTAGCTCTGCTTTGGTTATGGCACAAGTTTACCAAGGGTAATGTTTTGGCCATTTCTAAATTCTACTACATCACCTTGGTAAGTGATTCAAAATTTATCTTCTTACCCTTGGTCTTCAAAATTTATGCTTGTGGGAGAAGTGTTGTCTATTTATATTGCATTTTGCAATGGCAAGAAATAAAATACTTGTAACATTGTAAAACAGATTAAATGGTGCAAAGAATGGTGAAAGAGAGTATACAACAATCTTGTACTTGCTAAATGTTTAAATATACTGCAAGCTCTACTGAAACTTTATAGAATTGTTAAACATATGAAAGGTTTTCTATAATAAACCGTTATATTTGATGTGAATAATTTAAATCTAGCTCCCACCATAACCCATATGATCAATGTTATGTAAATAAACCAATTTAATGTTGCAAATGGGCAAAGTACGAGTATGTAACATAAATGGTAGCAAGAGCGTGGAAAGGTTATATAATGGTAGCTAGAGTGTAGAGAGCTAGAATCTACAGTTTTCTGCTTCAACTTTACATAATTGTAATTCATATAATCCACCATTTTCCATTTTCAACTTTGCTCTATGTTACAATAGGAACAGCAGTATGGGGCTAATTTTAAATGGTTGTAGCATTATGACCCATTTTACCTTTTTTCAAATTTGTTGAGGTATTAAAGCGAGGGAGCAGTATTGAAGCTTGTATTTTAAATTTGTCAAATGCATTGTGCTTTTACTTTGATTATTAGTACCTTTAGTACATAATTTATTATGGTACTATGCTTTGAAAGGTTTTCGTGTTTCTTTCTTTCACCATTGATTTTAGCATGAGAAGCATTTAGCTTCTTTTCGTGTTTGTACACGTGATTTCTACTATGGCATTACAAACTTTAGACTTATTACATAAGGTGGAGTTGTGTATTTTACTCAGATTGCGAGGGTTGCAATTTAATGCTTCCGGTGGTGCCTACACTTTTGCAACTCTTGAAAGAACAGTTGCAGGCTCGTCTGGTTATTTCACTAAGGAAGAGGTTCTTACAGTTATTCAATTTTTTTTCTTCAATATGATGGATTTCATAGCTATATTTCTGAATAAGCAGGAGCATTTCCGCTGGTTACTTTACGTCGCCTTCACGGACGCATTAGCCATTGCATGGAACGTTTGCAATATTTGCTTTCGTCGTTATTTCTGGCAGAGGGCAGATTAATAGTTACAGATATTTTAAGCCAGTATACGGAGTTATTAAACTCTTTTGTAGATCCATGGTCTTCTATTTCTCTATTTGGTTTCTCCCGTTTTACAAAATCCTGTGGTGTCAGTAAGTTAACAGTGGACCTTTTTGTTTAAATCCTTGCAAATTCTGCATCCGGCACAATCATCATTAGATTCTACCCACTCTTCGCTAAATAATGCCGAACATGCTATTCTTTTCGTGAAATTCTTTTTACGTTTACAGAATTTCTGTGGACACTCTTTGTTTCCGGCTAAGGAATTTTTCACGTTATTACTTCGTACTGTAGAAGGCAGGATTGGGTTTTTGGTACGTAATGCATTGGTGAATAATATTGATTTTGACAACTTTCCATGCTGCAGTATTATATTTTTTTATCTCCGTTCCACGTTCATACACAATATCTTCATAAATTTTACTATCCACCCCAACAGTTGGACGAGCATTTACTTTTCTTTTCTGAAAGAATTAAATTGTATGTTCATTTTTCCTTACGGGGGATTCTGAACATCGCTTGTGTGATATAATTATTTCGGGCTTTATTCAGAGACATGTTTGTCTTGTGTTTTCGCTCAACCTCCAATTTATTTGGCTTTCAATAGCGTGATTGCCTCGGTGCAATAAATTCAACCAGTATCCGAGATTTCTTTACTTCGCCATGTGTTAGTACTCAGTGAAATGGGACATAGATAGATTTCAAACGAAATTCTGTTTCTGTCCAACGTGTTCCGTCAGCACCTTTAACTCCCACTCGGAGGCAAATGTGTTCATATTTTAAGAAACCAGGGCATTCTTTCGACTCTTGTTTCCTTTGAGTAGGCATTTGTGGTTTAACCAAGTTACGTCACCATGACTACAAACGGAATTTTCTATGTCTCGTTTACTAGGGATACATGGCGTGACTGTTTTGCCCTTGCTAGTTATACAGGTAACCTGTTTAAACACCTCAGCATATGCTTAGCTTGATTCGGGGGCATTTCTTAATTTGCTCAATAGATCATTTTGGAGTAGATTTTTGCGAGTGTGTCAAAACTGAAATTATATTCAGTTGATAATGGCTGTGTCACAGTTGCTGGCCCCCAAGGGGCTCACCTTATGTGAGTACGGGTGTTGGCGTACCCGGGGGTTCCCGAGACACTCATCGCCATATTCATCCCTTCATCCCCGTCCGGTCGAGGTGGGTTCGTTCTCGTGACCGGGGAACTCAAGGTAGGCTCTCGTGCGTTCTGTGCATTTCATTCCATGTCGCCCCTCGCCATCGTTTCTTTCTTCTCTTGTATTTATGCACATTTCGCCCCACGCCCATTCATTTACACATCCCTTTTACTTCTTCGCCGGCCTACCTCGAGTGCGAAAAGGCCCACACACTTTTAGTTTCTTTTAACCTTTTATTTTAATCCTCCGTGGACACAGCCTGACGGATACCCGGCACGGGGTGCGCAGCTGGGTGAGTGGGTAATGGCGTCATCCCCACCACCCGGGGTCGTCATGTAGGGTTTGTGTTCGTATACGCTGTTCAACTGCAGTACCGCGGGGGGACCATTGCATGAGCTGCTGACTTCTGACGGCGATTGGTTCCCTCTGTCTATGTTCTGGGAGGTGTGACCCTGGGGTGAGCTAGGTATAGATAGGCCACTCACCCAAGCCGGGGTAACGCCCGGGAATTCAGAGCCCAGGTCGGAGACGGTTGCAATGGTGGAGGATTTATTTCGCTATGGAGCACCCTTTCTCCATCATAAATAACAAGCGCCGTAAAGTGATTGCAACAGAAGTAGCACCATCAACAACTGGTTGTTACTTAGTGTTTTCGAAAACTGAGGAAGGTCAAACGTTTGAGAAGGTGAACCCTTTTATTATCCAGAAGGGCATTGACGCTATTTCAGGATCGGTACAGTCCTGCACTCGTCTTCGGATTGGTTCCCTGTTGCTTCAAACCAAATCCGAACAGCAGACTAAGACCCAGTTGCGCGCTACGCTTCTCCACGGTTATCCTATCCGTGTTGAGAAGCACCGCACCTTAAATTTTTGTCGAGGCTTTGTCACCACGCATAGCCTCGATGGCATATCCGACGAGGACCTGGTAGAATACCTTGCAGACCAGAAGGTGACAGCGGTTCATCGAGGGCATGCCAAACGCGACGGCTTATTGGTACTCGTACCCTGTTTCTAACATTTGATGGCGTCGATCTGCCAACGAGCATCTCCGCAGGGTACGAACGGATTTCTGTGAGGCCTTATATTCCTAGGCCTCTGCGTTGTTTTAAATGCCAATGTTTTGGGCATACGCAAGTCTTATGTAAGAGTGCCGTTAACATCTGTGCAACATGTAGCCAGCCCTCACACGCAGGTGCCTGTTCAACAGCCCCCGTCAGCGTCAACTGCAAAGGGTCACATTCTGCTTCATTTGGCGACTGTCCGCGGTATTTGAACGAGAAGGCGATCCAGGAGATCCGGGTAAAGGAGAAACTCTCCTTCGCCGAAGCCCGGAGGCGTTACCATGCACTCCGCTCCTGGACCGGATGGCATTCATGTTCTGCTGTTAAAGAACCTTTCAGCCGACAGTGAGCGCTTTCTCTTACGGATCTATAATCGTATTTGGCAGGACGGTCTTTTTCCTTCCGTTTGGCGCGAAGCCACCATTGTCCCTATACTTAAGCCTGGTAAGGATCGCCAACTACCTTCCAGCAACCGCCCTATCTCCCTCACCAGTTGCGTTTGCAAGGTGATGGAGCGCATGATCAACGGGCGGTTGACATGGTAGCTTGAGTCTCGGAAACTTCTGGCGAACGCTCAGTGTGGATTTCGTCGCCATCGCTCTACCGTCGACCATCTGGTGTCTCTGTCGACGCATATTATGAACGGATTTCTGAGAAAGTGTCAAACTGTGGCTGTATTTTTTGACCTGGAGAAAGCTTATGACACTTGTTGGAGGGGCGGCATTTTACGTACACTCCATGCATGGAATTTCCACGGTCGTCTTCCCATATTTCTTCGGGAGTTTATGACGGACCGCGTCTTTCGTGTACATGTGGGCTCTGTTTTATTTAGTCGTTTTATTCAAGAGAACGGACTACCGCAGGGCTCTGTACTCAGTGTCACACTTTTTGCAATTGCTATCAACCCCATTGTTTATTGTATTCCACCTGGCATTTCATCGTCCCTTTTTGTTGACGATTTTGCCACTTATTGCAGTTCACGGTAGACCTGTCTACTCGAACGCCGTCTCCAGAGCTGTATCGACCGTCTCTACGCCTGGAGTAACGCTAACGGCTTTAAATTCTCCGCCTAGAAATCCGTCTGCATCAACCTCTGGCGCCGGAAAGCTTTCCCTCCGCCCTCTCTCCATCTTGGGTCGGCGGTCCCTCCATTTGCAGACGAGGTGAAATTTTTGGGGTTGGTCTTTGACCGGAAGCTAGGCTGGATTCTCACGTTTCCTCTTTAAAAACAAAGTGTGGCCGTTCTCTTAATATTTTACGTGTTTTAAGTGGCACATACTGGGGAGCTCATAGGACCGTCCTTCTTCGCCGTTATCGCTCTTTGGTCCGATCCAAGCTTCATTACGGGTGTATTGTTTATTCGTCCGCACATCCATCTGTGTTACGTCGATTGAATGCCATTCACCATCGTGGCATAAGAGTCGCTACAAGGGCCTTTCCAACTAGCCCTATACCCAGTCTGAACGCAGAAGCTGCAGAGCCTCCGCTGTCCTTCCGGCGTGAGATGCTTTTGTGCAGCTATGCTTGTCGAGCCTCAAGCTTGCCTAACTACCCGTCTTTCGAGGTATTTTACGAAGATTCGCTTCATCGGCAATATTTCGTTAGCTTCTCTGCATTACTACCTCCAGGGGTTCGATTTCGACAACTCCTTCGGCATTTGGACGTTGCGCCAGCGCCGGCCCTTCCCAGGGGGGAAGCACTTTTTCCTACATGGCTGCGCGCTGAGGCCCAATATCACCTTGGGCTAACGTCGATGCCGAAGAATGAGACCCCTTCTTCAGTTCTTAGATCAGCTTTTTTAAAACTCCAGGCGAAAATCGGGAACTTTCGATTTATGTACACTGATGGGTCTAAGACTGATGTTGGAGTAGGGTGTGCCTTTGTTTTTGATCAGCATAGTTTTACCTTTCGTTTACCGGAGCAATGTTTTATTTTTACCGCCAAACGTTTTAGTATCTATCAGGCTCTTTTATACATCCGGCGGCGTAATTTACAGCACTGTGTTCTTTGCGCAGACTCCCTGAGTGCCCTTCAGAGTATTAACGCGCTGTACAATTACCACCCACTCGTACAGCGCATACATGACCTGGTCCACTCGCTTGGTGTCTCTGGCATCCGCGTCTCCTTCATGTGGATTCCAGGTCATGTTGGCATCTCAGGGAACGAGTCTGCCGACGCCGCTGCCAAATCGGCGATTTTATCACCCAGAGGTTTTACATCTGTTGTTCCGTCGTTAGATTTGTTTATTGTTTTACGTCGCCGCATCCTCTCGCATTGGAGCGATGAGTGGACGGCCATCCGGAGGAACAAGTTGCGGGAGGTTAAACCTATCCCGTTAGTCTGGGCTACCTCTTCCCGTGCTTCTCGTCGGGAAGAGGTAATTTTAACACGCCGTCGTATCGGACGTTGCTTTTTTAGTCATAGGTATCTGCTCAGTGGTGACCCCGCACCACTCTGTGGGCAGTGTGATGCGCCCTTAACTGTGCGTCACATTTTAGCAGAGTGTCAAGTTTTAGCTTCGTTGCGCGTTCGTGTTGGTCTGCCTGTAGGCCTAGCCAACGTTTTGGCACACCACGCGTATGCTGTAGAATGTCTTTTACGTTTTATCACTGACATTGGTTTTAGCCGTAGCATTTGATGCGCTGAGCGCCTTTTAGCTGTTTGCTTTTAGATTATCTTTTAATTGGGGCACTCCTCCCAGTGGACATCTGGCGCTCGTGTCCCTCGCATTCTACAGTTCTTGACACGTTGTTTTATTCTCTTATTGACCATGATTTTAGTGTATAGCTCTTAGTATTTGGTCTGTTGTGTTTTTTAGTGTTTTGACCAAGCGGTGTGTGTGTGTGTGTGTGTGTGGTTTTTTAACTTTTTGACTTTCACATTTTATATTTTACACATAGTAAGGGCGCTAATAACCTCAGCAGTTGAGCGCCCTTAAGCCCCATCTCGTCATCATCCTCCTCGGAGGTCGCAGTCCCAGGAAGCTCTTGGGAGAAGCCGCGCTCAGCGGCTCCCCTCAACCATCGCCACACAGAACCGATTCTAGGCGCTTGAATCGGTTTCTGGCTCTGAGCGCGTGGGCCCTCCTTTCTAGGAGGCTATGGAGTCTGACCAACTCCATACCAAAAGCTCGAGCCCAAAGGTTAAGCAAAAGGTATTTTTAAGCCGCCCTTCAAAATAGACAGTTTATCCCTTTTTCTTAATGGCTATCCTGACCTGGAATGTACGTGGTGTACGATAGCATAGGGCGGAACTGCAACTTTTATTGCGTTCCCATTCGCCTATGGTTGTGTGTTTGCAGGAGACTAAGCTTCGCCCTCACGTTCCTTTTGATCTCCGAGGATATACTCAGGTTCGCTACGACCTTCAACCGGAGGAGGGTACTCCTCCTCATGGAGGTGTCATGTTGTTAGTGCGTAACGACGTTCATTTTCAACGTCTCACTCTTACGTCCGACTTGCAAGCTGTTGCCATTAGACTGCAGTTACCCGTTTTTTTCTTTTCTGTTTGCGCTGTATATTCACCTCCATCGTCTTCCCTTGCTCCCGCGGACGTTCGAGCTCTCCTGTCCGCTCTCCCAACTCCATTTCTTCTGTTGGGAGATTTTAATGCCTGTCACCCCCTGTGGGGTTCGCCAAGGGCTTGTGCGATGTGAACTCTTCTTTCTGACATTTTTGATCAGTTCAATCTCTCTGTTCTCAATACAGGCGAGCCTACGTTTCTTTCTGATTCCTCCGGTACATTTTCTCATTTGGACCTTGCCGTTTGCTCACTCCAGCTCGCTAGTCATTTGCAGTGGAACGTCGTCGCTGACACCTACTCCAGCGACCATTACCCCTGCATCGTTTCTCTTCTGTCACACCACGTACAGCATTCCAGAATACCTACCTGGATATTCACAAAAGCCGACTGGAGCTTGTATTCCAGCCTCGTGCATTTTGACGACCAGCCCTTCGTCGACATTAACCAACTAGTGCAGCACCTTACGTCTACGATTTTCTCTGCCGCCGAACGCGCAATTCTCCGTTCATACTCTCAACCTCGGCGACTGTCTGTTACGTGGTGGAACGAGGATTGTCGGGACGCCGTTCGTGCCCGTAGAACTGCACTTAGGGTGTTTCGGCGACACCCTACATTTGATAATTTGGTGACTTTTAAACAATCGCGCGCCAGGGCTCGTCGCATTATTCTGTATGGCAATAAGGCGCCGTGGACTCGGTTTGTCGAGTCTTTTAATCGCTTTACGCCTTCATCTGTTGTTTCTGATAAACTTCGTCGCTTCTCAGGTAAAGTGTCGCATTGTACCGTTTCTGGCCTTCAAGTTTCCAATGCCACCATAGTGCATCCGGCTGCAATCGCTAACACTCTGGGTGCTGCCTTGAGGCGGGTTCAAGTTCATACAATTATTCCGCCGGCTTTCGCTCTATCAAAGACCGGCTGGATTCCGCAACCTATAATTTTTGGTCTGATAATACCGAATGTTATAATGCCCTTTTTACAATGAGGGAGCTGGAGCATGCTCTTCATTGCTCTAGGCACTCCGCTCCTAGACCGGATGGCATTCATGTTCTGCTGTTAAAGAACCTTTCAGCCGACAGTAAGCGCTTTCTCTTACGTGTCTATGATCGTATTTGGCAGGACGGCCTTTTTCCTTCCGTTTGGCGCGAAGACCACTGTCCCTATACTTAAGCCTGGTAAGGATCGCCAACTACCTTCCAGCTACCGCCCTATCTCCCTCACCAGTTGCGTTTTAGAGGTGATGGAGCGCATGATCAACGGGCGGTTGACATGGTGGCTTGAGTCTCAGAAACTTCTGGCGAACGCTCAGTGTGGATTTCGTCGCCATCGCTCTACAGTTGACCATCTGGTGTCTCTGTCGACGCATATGAACGGATTTCTGAAAAAGTGTCAAACAGCGGCTGTATTTTTTGACCTGGAGAAAGCTTATGACAGTTGTTGGAGGGGCGGCATTTTACGTACACACCATGCATGGAATTTCCGCGGTCGTCTTCCCAAATTTCTTCGGGAGTTTATGAAGGACCGCGTCTTTCGTGTACGTGTGGGCTCGGTTTTATCTAGTTGTTTTATTCAAGAGAACGGAGTACCGCAGGGCTCTGTACTCAGCGTCACACTTTTTGCGATTGCTATCAACCCCATTGTTGATTGTATTCCACCTGGCATTTCATCGTCCCTTTTTGTTGACGATTTTGCCATTTATTGCAGTTCACGGCGGACCTGTCTACTCGAACGCCGTCTCCAGAGCTGTATCGACCGTCTACGCCTGGAGTAACGCTAACGGCTTTAAATTCTCCGCCGAGAAATCCGTCTGCATCAACCTCTGGCGCCGGAAGGCTTTCCCTCCGCCCTCTCTCCATCGTGGGTCGGAGGTCCTTCCATTTGCAGACGAGGTGAAATTTTTGGGGTTGGTCTTTGACCGGAAGCTGAGCTGGATTCTCACGTTTCCTCTTTAAAAGCAAAGTGTGACCGTTCTCTTAATATTTTACGTGTTTTAAGTGGCACATCCTGGGGAGCTGATCGGACCGTCCTTCTTCGCCTTTATCGCTCTTTGGTCCGATCCAAGCTTGATTACGGGTGCATTGTCTATTCCTCGGCATGTCCATCTGTGTTACGTCGATTGAATGCCATTCACCATCGTGGCATAAGAGTCGCTACGGGGGCCTTTCCAACCAGTCGTGTTTCCAGTCTGTATGTTGAAGCTGCAGAACCTCCGCAGTCCCTCCGGCGTGAGATGCTTTTGTGCAGCTATGCCTGTCGACTCTCAAGCTTGCCTGGCCACACGTCCTTCGCGATATTTTTTGAGGATTCGTTTGATCGCCAATATATAGTTAGCTCCTCTGCATTGCTCCCTCCAGGGGTTCGATTTCGACTGCTACTTCGGCATTTGGACGTTACGCCAGCGCCGGCCCTTCCACGGGGGGCAACGCGTTTTCCTCCATGGTCGCGCACTGAGGCCCACTGTCAACTTGGGTTAACGTCGATGCCGAAAAATGAGACCCCTGCTTCCGTCCTTAGTTCCGCTTTTTTAGAACTACAGGCGCATTTCGGGGACTGTCATTTTAAATATACCGATGGGTCTAAGACTGATGTTGGAGTAGGATGGGCCTTTGTTTTTGGTGCACAGAGTTTTACTTTTCGTTTACCTGGACAATGTTTGATTTATACCGCCGAGCTTTTTAGTATATATAGTATAGTATATCAATGTGTTTTATACATTCAGCGGCACATCTTACGGCGCTGTGTCGTTTGTACAGACTCTCTGAGTGCCCTTCAGAGCATTCCCGTGCTGTATAGTTACCACCCGCTCGTACAGCGCATCCATGACCTGCTCCACTCGCTTGGTGCTTCTGGCATCAGTGTCTCCTTCGTGTGGATTCCAGGTCATGTGGGCATCTCAGGCAACGAGTCTGCCGACGCCGTTTCGAAATCGGCCATTTTATCACCCAGATGTTTTACCTGTGTTGTTCCTTCCTAAGATTTTTATGTTATTTTACGTTACCGTGTCCTCTCGCGCTGGCGCGATGAGTGGGCGGCTCTTAGGGGGAACAAGTTGCGGGAGCTTAAACCTCTTCCGTTAGTCTGGGGTACCTCTTCTCGTTCTTCTCGTCGCGAAGAGGTACTTTTATCTCGTTTACGAATCGGACATTGTCTTTTTAGCCATAGATACCTGCTCAGTGGTGACCCCGCACCACTCTGTGAGCAGTGTGATGCGCCCTTAACGGTGCGTCACATTTTAGCAGAGTGTCAAGTTTTAGCTCCGTTGCGCGTTCGTGTTGGCCTGCCTGTTGGCCTAGCCAACGTTTTGGCAGACGACGCGCGTGCTGTAAAATGTCTTTTACGTTTTATCAGTGACATTGGCTTTAGCCGACGCATTTAATGCGCTGAGCGTCTTTTGACGGTGTGGTGTTAAATTGTCTTTTTAATGGGGCATCTCCTCCCCAATGGACATCTGGCACTCGCGTCCCACGCATTCTACAGTTCTTGACACGTTGTTTTACTCTTTTATTGACCGCGCTTTTAGTGTGATCGTTTTTGGAATTTGGTGGGTTTTTTTTACCTTTGGACATCGCGGGTTTGTGTCCCGTTTTTAATTATGCGGTTTTTTACCGGGGTTTTATTTTTGGACTGTAACTTTTATACTTTGTAAGGGCGCTGATGACCTTAGCTGTTTAGCACCCTTAAAACCGCATCTCATCATCATTATCATACTTGTTATTCCAAGTTTTGCATGTCACGAATGAGTTTTTTTTAATAACGTATAATGTACTTCTTTGTAATTTTGTCACTTGTGGCATTAACTTAACGCCTTCAGCTGTCACATACTCATTATTTGGCACTACCTTGGTTGTTTCTTTTGCAAATATGCTGTAACAGTTTTGCATTTTTATAGTGTTTTGTATTAATGTTTCTCTTGTGTTATGTTTTCCTTATTGACTATCTCGCCTCATTATTTGCTTGCTTGGCTTGTTTGCATGATCTCCTTGCCGGGAGAGTTCCAGCATCATGGATGGTTACGTCAGCTGCGTTTCCTTTTGCTAGGGGGTTATTGTGCCGTCCCTTCTCCCTCGTCGTGGGACACGGCGCCGCCTCAGGAACACTCAATGTTCTGGAAGGATGTCGTCATATCTGACGTAGCGCTTGTAGAATGACGAGATAGTATCCATTGCTACTATTGGCTGGTTTCTCCACGTCACTGATCGCAGCGCTCTCGTAGACGAGAACGGGAAGCTCCCGGGCAAGAAGAAACGTCAGTCATCTACGAGGGAAAGAGCGAGCAGACTGCTAGAGCACTAAGTCTGCTTAGCAGAAACAGTAATCATACATTTACACTAGGGTAGGGTCGAGCGATTCTTTTGCAGTAATCGATTCATACGATTCGTTCACAATTCATGAATCGTCCCCTAGTTTGCTGGTCTACCCTACTGCATGATTCAATCATGAATCGTGTTGACCACGATTCGTTCATGAATCGTACCCTTGTCTGCTCACCTGCCTTTGTGCACGATTCGTTCATGAATCGTCCGCTTGCCTGCTGGTCTAACCCACTGCACGATTCAATCATGAATCGTCCTCTAGACTGCCGCCTATTCTCACCTCCAATTCTTATATGAACCGTCCCCCTTTTGTACTTTGCAGTTTGCAGACAAAATGCGCAATCAGGAGTTTGTTGTTACGATGAGGGTTATGATCTTTTATCTTTCACGTAAAAACGACAATGTATGTAAAAATGCTTTCCGCGCTATTTTGGCTAATACACTTGGAGTTTCCTGAGTTTGTCAATGAAACCATCCTGTGTGATTCCACTTAAGTTGCGATTACATAAGCTATTGTGCAAAGTAATTATGAAGACATTATTATTATATTCTTCTTCATTTCGGTGATTAGGCATTCCACCTGCCTTCGCATTCTTTACTCCCATCTTTTCCTGTGGTGTCCGATATCTCTTTTTACTGACGATTTATACTTATTAATTAATAGTGGTATTCTTTCTTCAACCGTGTAGTGTAATTAAATTGCTCTTTTCAACTAAATTAATTTTCTTCGATTTTATCATATAATTTATAAATATTCAGTTCTATAATTTTGTGTTTCATTTATTATTAGATCTAATCTAGTGCATCCTTAAGATCTTCGTAAAAAATCGTTTCCGCCCTCTGAAGTTTACTTTTGTCCACTTTTTATTAATAATAATAATATTATTATTATTGTTGTTGTTGTACTACATATCAGCTGATATAAGATCGTCTAGTGCAGAAATATTGTATCGATTTCATTTGATCAAATTCGAGGATTCGAATTCATGCCAATGCATGCGAATACGCTTAGTTGTATCACTGCATTTTCTAATAATGTTTATATAGATTATTATATAGAAATTAACCGTATTTAATTATATTGTCTTTTTGGTCTCTTTACTTTTCTATTCCACGTACATAGTAGGTACAAATGGAATTGCTTTCTACCCAAAAATTTGGCTCTCGTGCGTTCTGTGCATTTCACTCCATGTCGCCTCTCGCCATCGTTTCTTTCTTTTCTTCTACTTATGCACATTTCGCCCCACGCCCATTCATTTACACATCTGTTTTACTTCTTCGCCGGCCTACCTTGCGTGCGAAACGCCCAGGCACTTTTAGTTTCTTTTATCGTTTTATTTAAATCCTCCGTGGACACAGCCTAACGGATACCTGCGCACTGGGTGCGCAGCTGGGTGAGTTTGTAATGGTCTCATCCCCACCACCCGGGGTCGTCATGTAGGGTATGTGTTCGTATCCGCTGTTCAACTGCAGTCCCGCGGGGGGGGGCCATTGCATGAGCTGCTGACTTCTGTCGGCGATTGGGTCCCTCTGTCTATGTTCTGGGAGGTGTGACCCTGGAGTGAGCTAGGTATAGATTAGCCACTCACCCAAGCCGGGGTAACGCCCGGGAAGTCAGAGCCCGAGGTCGGAGACGGTTGCAATGGTGGAGGATTTATTTCGCTATGGAGCACCCTTTCTCCATTATTACTAACAAGCGCCGAAAAGTATTTGCAACAGAAGTAGCACCGCCAACATCTAGTTGTTACTTAGTTATTACACGAACTGAGGAAGGACAATCGTTTGAGAAGGTGAACCCTTTTATAGTGCAGAAGGGCATTGACTCTATTGCTGGTTCGGTTCAGTCCTGCACTCGCCTTCGAAACGAGTCATTATAGTACACAGCAAGTCCGATCAACAAACAAAGACCTTGTTTAGCGCTACGCTTCTCCACGGTTATCCCATCCGTGCTGAGAAGCACCGCACCTTGAATTCCTGTCGAGGCGTCGTTACCACCCATAGCCTCGACGGTATATCGGACGAGGACCTAGACGAATATCTATCAGATCAAAAGGTGACAGCAGTGCTTCGGGTGCAGCCAAACGCGACGGAGTATTGGTACCCACTCGTACCATTTTTATCACATTTGATGGCGTCGATCTGTCCACGAGCATTACAGCAGGGAACGAACGTATTGCGGTGAGGCCCTATATTCCAAGACCTCTGCGTTATTTCAAATGCCGACGTTTTGGGCATACGCAAGTCTCCTGTAAGAGTGACGTTAACATCTGTGCAACAGGTAGCCAGCCGTCACATGAAGGTACCTTTCTAACAGCCCCCGTCTGCGTTAATTGCAAAGGGTCACATTCTACTTTGTTTGCCGACTGTCCGCGGTATTTGGACGAGGAGGCGATCCAGGAGATCCGGGTAAAGGAGAAACTCTCCTTTGCCGAAGCCCGGAGGCGTTACCATGCGCGCCAACCTTCGCTCCTGCGATCAGGAACATTCAGCTCTGTTGTTGCCTCGCGAATACCCACAAAGGATGCAGACTCAAATCTGGACCATGACTGCACTAACCGCCACCACCATCCGGCCGTCCATTCAAGCCACTGTGATAAAGCCATCTAAAGCTGGTCCAAAGGTTATAAAGTCACAAGTCGCCGAGCAGAAATCGAAGCAGAAATTTCGTAGGGAAGATTTTTTAAAAGACCCTCCCGTGCGCGCGGGAAGAAAAGTTCACCTTCTCCTCCTCGAAGATCGCTGTCCCAGGATGCTTCTGGGACAAGCCGCGCTCAGCGGCCTCTTCACCCGTTGCCAACCAGAACCAATTCACGGCGCTTGAATCGGTTTCTGGCACTGAGCTCGTGGGCCCTCCCTTCGACGAAGCTATGGAGTCTGCCCAAATACATACCAAAAGCCCGAGCCCAAACGTTAAGCAAAAGATTATTTTAAGCTGCCCTTCTAAGTAGACAGTTTATCCCTTTTTCTTTATGGCTATCCTGAGCTGGAACCGACGTGGTGTTCGATCGCATAGGGCGGAACTGCAACTTTTATTGCGTTCCCATTCACCTATGGTCGTGTGTTTGCAGGAGAATAAGCTTCGCCCTCACGATCCTTTTGATCTCCGAGGATATACTCCGATTCGCTACGATCTTGAGCCGGAGGAGGGTACTCCTGCCCATGGAGGTGTCACGATTCTAGTGCGTAGCGACGTTCATTTTCAAACTCTCGCTCTTAGGTACGACTTGCAAGCTATTGCCATTACACTTCACTTACCCGGTTTTTTCTTCTCTGTTTGCTCTATATATTCACTTCAATCGTCTCCCCTCGCTAACGCGGACATTCGAGATCTTCTGTCCCCTCTCCCAACACCATTTCTCCTGTTGGAAGCTTTTAATGCCCATCATCCCCTGTGGGGTTCGCCAAGGGCTTGTGCGAGGGGAACTCTTCTTTCTGACATTTTTGATCAGTTCAATCTCTCTCTTCTCAATACAGGTGAGCCTACGTTTCTTTCTGATTCTTCCGGTACATTTTCTCACTTGGACCTTGCCGTTTGCTCACTCCAGCTTGCTAGTCGTCTGCAGCAGTGGAACATCGTCGCTGACACCTACTCCAGCGACCATTACCCCGGCATCGTTTCTCTTCTGTCACACCACGTACAGCATTCCAGAGTACCTACCTGGATATTCACAACAGCCGACTGGAGCTCGTATTCCAGCCTCGTGCATTTTGACGACCAGCCCTTCACGGACATTAACCAACTAGTGCAGCACCTTACGTCTACGATTTTCTCAGCCGCCGAAATCGCAATTCCCCGTTCATCCTCTCAATCTCGGCGACTGTCTGTTCCTTGGTGGAACGAGGATTGTTCGGACGCCGTTCTTGCCCGTAGAACTGCACTTAGGGTGTTTCGGCGTCAGCCTACACTTGATGATTTGGTGATTTTTAAACAATCTCGCGCCAAAGCTCGTCGCATTATTCAGGATAGCAAGAAGGCATCATGGACTCCTTTTGTCGAGTCTTTTAATCGCTTTACGCCTTCATCTGTTGTTTGGGATAAACTTCGTCGCTTCTCAGGTAAAGTGTCGCATTGTACTGTTTCTGGCCTTCAGGTTCCTAATGCCACCATAGTGGATCCGGCTGCCATCGCTATCACTCTGGGTGCTGCCTTTGAGGCGGTTTCCAGTTCAGACCATTATTCCGCCGGCGTTCGCTCTATTAAAGTCCGGCTGGATTCCGCCAGCTATAATTTTCGGTCTGCTAATACCGAGTGTTATAATGAACTTTTCACAATGAGGGAGCTGGAGCACGCTCTTCATTGCTCTAGGCACTCCGCTCCTGGGCCGGACGGCATTCATGTTAAAGAACCTTCCAGCCGACAGTAAACACCTTCTCTTACTTTCTCTGCGGATTTCATCGCTATCGCTGTACCGTCGACCATCTGGTGTCCCTGTCTACGCATATTATGAATGGATTTCTGAGAAACTGTCAAACCGCGGCTGTGTTTTTGAGCTGGAGAAAGCTTATGACACTTGTTGGAGGGGCGGCATTTTACGTACACTTCACACATGGAATACCCGCGGTCGTCTTCCCATATTTCTTCGGGAGTTTATGACGGACCGCGTCTTTCGTGTACGTGTGGGCTCGGTTTTATCTAGTCGTTTTAGTCAAAAGAACGGAGTACCGCAGGGATGTGTACTTAGTGTCACGCTTTTTGCAATTGCTATCAACCCCATTGTTGATTGTATTCCACCTGTCATTTCATCGTCCCTTTTTGTTGACGATTTTGCCCTTTATTGCAGTTCACGGCGGACCTGTCTACTCGAACGCCGTCTGCAGAGCTGTATCGACAGTCTCTTCGCCTGGAGTATCGCCAACGGCTTTAATTTCTCCGCCGAGAAATCAGTCTGCATCAACTCCTGGCGCCGGAAGTATTTCCCTCCGCCCTCTCTTATCTTGGGCCGGAGATACTTTCGTTTGCAGGTGAAGTTTTTGGGGTTGATTCTTGATGGGAAGTTTTGTTAGTCTTCGCACATTTCCTTTTTAAAATCTAAGTGTAACCGTTCTCTTTCTGTTTTACGTGTTTTAAGTGGCACATCCTGGGGAGCTGATCGGACCCTCCTTCTTCGCCTTTATCGCTCTTTGGTCCAATCCAAGCTTCACTAAGGGTGTAGTTTTTATTCGTCGGTACGTCCATCTGGTTATGTCGATGGAATGCCATTCACCATCGTGCCATAAGAGTCGCTACGGGGGCCTTTCCATCCAGCCTTGTTCCCAGTCTGTATGCTGAAGCTGCAGAGGCTCCGATGTCTTTCCGGTTTGAGATGCTTTTGTGCAGCAATGCCTGTCGACTCTCAAGCTTGCCTGACCACCCGTCGTTGGAGTTAGTTTTCGAGGAGTCGCTTGATCGCCACTATTTGATTAGATCCTCTGCATTCCTCCCTCCAGGGGTTCGATTTCGACAGCTCCTTCGGCATTTAGACATAACGCCAGCGCCGGCCCTTCCTCGGGGGGAAACGCGTTTTCCTCCTTGGACGCGCGCTGCGGCCCACTGTCACCTTGGGTTAACGTTGATGCCGAAGAATGAGACCCCTGCTTCAGTCCTTAGATCTGCATTTTTAGAACTACAGGCAATATTCGGGGACTATCATTTTATTTATACTGATGGGTCTAAGCCTGATGTTGGAGTGGGATGTGCCTTTGTTTTAGGTGCGCATAGTTTTACTTTTCGTTTACCCGAGCAATGTTCGATTTATACCGCCGAACTTTTTAGTACCTATCAATGTGTTTTATACGTTCAGCGGCACGTCTTACGGCGTTGTGTTGTTTGTACGGACTCTCTGAGTGCCCTTCAGAGTATTATTGCGCTGTACACTTACCACCCGCTGGTACAGCGCGTTCATGACCTGCCCCACTCGCTTGGTGCTTCTGGCATCAGCGTGTCCTTCGTGTGGATTCCAGGTCCTGTGGGCATCTCAGGGAATGAGTTTGCCGACGGCGCTGCCAAATCGGTGATTTTATCCTTCAGAATGTTTACCTCTGTTGTTCCCTCGTCAGATTTTAGTGTTATTTTACGTCACCGCATCCTCTCGCTTTGGCGCGATGAGTTGACGGTCCCCCGGGGGAACAAATTGCGGGAGGTTAAACCTCTCCCGTTAATCTGGAGCACCTCTTCTCGTTCTTCTCGTCGGAAAGAGGTGATTTTAGCTCGTCTACGAATCGGATATTGCCTTTTTAGTCATAGATACCTGCTTAGTGGTGACCACGCACCTCTGTGTGGTCAGTGTGATATGCCATTAAACGTTGCGTCACATTTTAATCGAGTGTCAAGTTTTAGCTCCATTGCGCGTTTGCATGGATCTGCGTGTTGGCCTAGCCAACGTTTTGGCAGACGACGCGCGTGCTGTAGAATGTCTTTTACGTTTTATCACTGACATTGGTTTTAGCCGTCGCATTTGAGGCGCTGAGCGCCTTTTAGCTGTTTGATTTTATATTGTCGGTTTTAATGGGGCTTTTCTCCCCGACGGACATAAGGCGCTCATGTCCCTTGCATTCTACAGTTCTTGACACGTTTTATTCTTTTAGTGACCATGATTTTAGTCTTTGGTCTGTTGTGTTTTTTTAGTGTTTTTAACCAAGCGGGTTTGTGTGTGGTTTTTTAGTTTTTAACTTTTCAATTTTATATTTTATACACTGTAAGGGCGCTAATAACCAATGCAGTTGAGCGCCCTTAAGCTCCACCTCATCATCATACCCAAAAATTTAACATCGAAGTTTCACCGGAAATGCAGGTTTTGAGGCTCTACAAATAAAAAAATAATTTTTAGGAAAAGGTCCGCGCGCACGTGTGTGCGTGAATTTGAGCAGCATAGCTCAAAAACGGAAAGTCGGGTAAATTCCAAACTTGGCATTTAAGCTCAGTATCTTCCGAAGATGCGACACGAAGATTTTTCAAGGAAATCTCCCACCACCCTTTGCATGGAAGATGTTTAGAAAATGTGGCTTTTCTAAAAAATGACTAACAGTTTTGATTTAAATACATGTGTTTAACATATTTTCATGAAAAATGAGTTGTATATCTTGAGACTTCTGGGAATAGCTTCTGAACTTTTGAAGCTCTTTTCATTTTCCACGACTTTTGTATAATTCGTAAATCCTAAGAGATAGACGAAATCTTACCACACACACAAAAAGTAGAAAATCTGGTAAAAACACATAATCAGTCTTTTTTTGGAATTAATCATTTATAAAATATTCTTTGTTGTTGGTTTGACTTTTCAACAACTTATGCTTTTCTTTTTATATGTCAATTGAAATTTATTTGGATTAAAAAGAAGTAGATAGAACAAGTTTTTATAAAAGTAGTTTATAGAAGAGTCAGTAGAGAAAGTTGTGAGTGCAATTCATCGGAAGTTTTTTGTTTCATTTGTAGCGACTTTTTAGGTATGTGGTCATATTGGTAGCTTTGACTTATAAACAACTCAGTGACTTTTAAGTTCTTTTTACGTTGTTTTTTCTTTAATTTATGAGTTGAATCGCATTCAAATTCATACTTCCAGAATCTGCGGGAGGTAGGGAGAGAAGGTTTGTAATTAAAGAAAAACACTCTAGCCCCAACTGGTAAATGAACCCGAGACCTTTGGGCAGGGTTGAGAAGCCAGGATAGTGACCACTCGACCACATAGTCATTTTACGCTTGTTTGTATATGTCTAATGCGTAATCCAAGTCCTCTTCCCCCTCAGGGGCTCACCTTATGTGAGTACGGGTTTTTGGCGCACCCGGGGGTTCCCGAGCCAATCACCGCCATATTCATCCCCTCACCCCCATCCGGTCGAGGTGGGTTCTTCAAGTGACCGGTGGACACAAGGTAGGCTCTCGTGCGTTCTTTGCATTCCATCCATACCGCACCTCACCATCGTTTCTTTCTTCCCTTATCACTTTCGACCATTTCGCACCACGACATTCGCATATCTCTTTTTCTTCCCCGCCGGCCTACCTTGCGTGCGAAACGCCCACACTGTTTTAGTTTCTTTTATCCTTTTATTTAAATCCTCCGTGGACACAGCCTGACGGATACCCGCGCACCGCGTGCGCAGCTGGGTGAGTGGGTAATGGCGTCATCCCCACCACCCGGGGTCGTCATGTAGGGTTTGTGTTCGTATCCGCTGTTCAACTGCAGTCCCGCGGGGGGGCCATTGCATGAGCTGCTGACTTCCGACGGCGATTGGGTCCCTCTGTCTATGTTCTGGGAGGTGTGACCCTGGGGTGAGCTAGGTATAGATAGGCCACTCACCCAAGCCGGGGTAACGCCCGGGAAGTCAGAGCCCGAGGTCGGAGACGGTTGCAATGGTGGAGGATTTTTTTCGCTATGGAGCACCCTTTCTCCATTATAAACAACAAGCGCCGAAAAGTTTTAGTAACAGAAGTAGCACCGCCAACAGCTGGTTGTTACTTAGTGATTACCCGTACAGAGGAAGGACAATCATTCGAGAAGGTGAACCCTTTTATCATCCAGAAGGGCATTGACTCAATTGCTGGTCCGGTTCTTTCCTGCACTCGGCTTCGTAATGGTTCGTTGTTAGTGCTAAGTAAATCCGAGGCACAAAGTAAGTCCTTGTTGAGCGCCACGCTTCTCCTTGGTTATCCTATCCGTGTTGAGAAGCACCGCACCTTGAATTCTTGTCGAGGCGTTGTCACCACGCATAGCCTCGATGGCAAATCGGACGAGGACCTGGTCGAATATCTTGCAGACCAGAAGGTGACAGCGGTTCATCGAGTGCAGGCCAAACGCGACGGCGTATTGGTACCCACTCGTACCCTGTTTCTAACATTTGATGGCGTCGATCTGCCCACGAGCATCTCCGCAGGGTACGAACGTATTTCTGTGAGGCCTTATATTCCTAGACCTCTGCGTTGTTTTAAGTGCCAACGTTTTGGGCATACGCAAGTCTCATGTAAAAGTGCCGTTAACATCTGTGCAACATGTAGCCAGCCCTCACATGAAGGTGCCTGTTCAACAGCCCCCGTCTGCGTTAATTGTAAAGGGTCACATTCTGCTTCGTTTGCCGACTGTCCGCGGTATTTGGAGGAGAAGGCGATCCAGCAGATCCGGGTAAAGGAGAAACTCTCCTTCGCCGAAGCCCGGAGGCGTTTCCATGCGCGCCAACCTTCACTCCTGCGATCTGGCACATTTAGTTCTGTTGTTGCCTCGCCAGTACCACGAGTAGATGCCGAAACTCAGACCTGGACCTTGACTGGATTAACCGCCACTTCCATCCGGCCGTCTATTAAAGCTACTGTTACCAAGCCTTATAAACCTGGTCCAAAGTCAATGAAGTCGCAAGCCGCTGAAAAGAAGCCCAAGCAGAAACTACGTAGGGAAGATTTTTTGAAAGAACCTCCGCGTGCGCGCGGTAACAAAAGTTCACCTTCTCCTCCTCGGAGGTCGCTGTCCCAGGAAGGTCCTGGGACAAGCCGCGCTCAGCGGCACCCCTCACCCATCGCCACCCAGAACCGATTCACGGCGCTTGAATCGGTTTCTGGCACTGAGCGCGTGGGCCCTCCCTCCGAGGAAGCTATGGAGTCTGACCAACTCCATACAAAAAGCCCGAGCCCAAAGGTTAAACAAAAGGTAATTTGAAGCCGCCCTTCTAAATAGACAGTTTATCCCCTTTTTTCTTAATGGCTATCCTGACCTGGAATGTACGTGGTGTACGATCGCATAGGGCGGAACTGCAACTTTTATTGCGTTCCCATTCGCCTATGGTCGTATGTTTGCAGGAGACTAAGCTTCGCCCTCACGATCCTTTTGATCTCCGAGGATATACTCCGGTTCGCTACGACCTTGAACCGGAGGAGGGTACTCCTGCTCATGGAGGTGTCATGTTCTTAGTGCGTAACGACGTTCATTTTACACCTGTCACACTTACATCCGACTTGCAAGCTGTTGCCGTTCGCCTTCACTTACCCGGCTTTTTGTTTTCTGTTTGCTCTGTATATTCACCTCCATCGTCTCCCCTCGCTCCCGCGGACATTCGAGCTCTCCTGTCCGCTCTCCCAACACCATTTCTTCTGTTGGGAGATTTTAATGCCCATCACCCACTATGGGGTTCGCCAAGGGCTTGTGCGAGGGGAACTCTTCTTTCCGACATTTTTTATCAGTTCAATCTTTCCATCCTCAATACAGGTGCACCTACTTTTCTTTCTGATTCTTCTGGTACATTCTCTCAACTGGACCTTGCCATTTGCTCACTCCAGCTTGCACGTCGTCTTCAGTGGAACGTCGTCGCTGACACCTACTCCAGCGACCATTACCCCTGCATCGTTTCTCTTCTGTCGCACCACGTACAGCATTCCAGAGTACCTACCTGGATATTCGCAAAAGCCGACTGGAGCTTGTATTCCAGCCTCGTGCATTTTGACGACCAGCCCTTCTCCGACATTAATCAACTAGTGCAGCACCTTACGTCTATTATTTTCTCAGCCGCCGAACGTGCAATACCCCGTTCATCCTCCCAACCTCGGCGGCCACCTGTTCCGTGGTGGAACGAGGATTGTCGGGACGCCGTTCGTGCCCGTAGGACTGCACTTAGGGTGTTTCGGCGCCACCCTACACTTGATAATTTGGTGACTTTTAAACAATCGCGCGCCAGGGCTCGTCGCATTATTCAGGATAGCAAGAAGGCATCTTGGGCTCATTTTGTCGAGTCTTTTAATCGTTTTACGCCTTCATCCGTTGTTTGGGATAAACTTCGTCGCTTCTCAGGTAAAGTGTCACATTGTACTGTTTTCTGCCTTCAGGTTTCTAATGCCACCATAGTGGATCCGGCTGCCATCGCTAACACTCTGGGTGCTGCCTTTGAGGCGGTTTCCAGTTCAGACCATTATTCCGCCGGCTTTCGCTCTATTAAAGACCGGCTGGATTCCGCATCATATACTTTTCGGTCTGCTAATGATGAATGCTATAACGAACTATTCACAATGAGGGAGCTGGAGCACGCTCTTCATTGCTCTCGGCACTCCGCTCCTGGGCCGGACGGCATTCATGTCCTGATGTTAAACAACCTTTCAGCCGACAGTAAACTCTTTCTCTTACAGGTCTATAACCGTATTTGGCAAGACGGCATTTTTCCTTCCGTTTGGCGCGAAGCCACCATTGTCCCTATACTTAAGCCTGGGAAGGATCGCCAACTACCTTCCAGCTACCGCCCTATCTCCCTCACCAGTTGCATTTGCAAGGTGATGGAGCGCATGATCAACGGGCGGTTGACATGGTGGCTTGAGTCTCAGAAACTTCTAGCGAACGCTCAGTGCGGGTTTCGTCGCTATCGCTCTACCGTCGACCATCTGGTGTCCTTGTCGACGCATATTATGAATGGATTTCTGAGAAAGTGTCAAACCGTGGCTGTATTTTTTGACCTGGAGAAAGCTTATGACACTTGTTGGAGGGGCGGCATTTTACGTACACTTCACGATTGGAATATCCGCGGTCGTCTTCCCATATTTCTTCGGGAGTTTATGACGGACCGCGTCTTTCGTGTACGTGTGGGCTCGGTTTTATCTCGTCGTTTTATTCAAGAGAACGGGGTACCGCAGGGCTCTGTACTCAGTGTCACACTTTTTGCGATTGCTATCAACCCCATTGTTGATTGTATTCCACCTGGTATTTCATCGTCCCTTTTTGTTGACGATTTCGCTATTTATTGCAGTTCACGGCGGACCTGTCTACTCGAACGCCGTCTCCAGAGCTGTATCGACCGTCTCTACGCCTAGAGTAACGCCAACGGCTTTAATTTCTCCGCCGAGAAATCCGTCTGCATCAACTTCTGGCGCCGGAAGTATTTTCCTCCGCCCTCTCTCCATCTTGGGCCAGGGATACTTCCGTTTGCAGACGAGGCGAAATTTTTGGGGTTGATTTTTGATAGGAAGTTGTGTTGGACCTCGCACGTTTCCTTTTTAAAAGCAAAGTGTGACCGTTCTCTTAATCTTTTACGTGTTTTAAGTGGCACATCCTGGGGAGCTGATCGGACCGTCCTTCTTCGCCTTTATCGCTCTTTGGTCCGATCCAAGCTTGATTACGGGTGTATTGTTTATTCGTCGGCACGTCCATCTGTGTTACGTCGATTGAATGCCATTCACCATCGTGGCATAAGAGTCGCTACAGGGGCCTTTCCAACTAGCCCTGTACCCAGTCTGTACGCTGAAGCTGCAGAGCCTCCGCTGTCCTTCCGGCGTGAGATGCTTTTGTGCAGCTATGCTTGTCGGCTCTCAAGCTTGCCTAACCACCCGTCCTTCGATGTATTTTACGAGGATTCGCTTGATCGCCAATATTTCGTTAGCTCCTCTGCATTGCTCCCTCCAGGGGTTCGATTTCGACTGCTACTTCGGCATTTGGACGTTACGCCAGCGCCGGCCCTTACCCGAGGGGAAACGCGCTTTCCTCCATGGTCGCGCGCTGAGGCCCACATCCACCTTGGGCTAACGTCGATGCCGAAAAATGCGACCCCTGCTTCTGTTCTTAGATCCGCCTTTTTAGAACTACAAGCGCAGTTCGGGGACTGTCATTTTATATATACTGATGGGTCTAAGACTGATGTTGGAGTAGGATGTGCCTTTGTTTTTGGTGTTCAGAGTTTTACTTTTCGTTTACCTCGACAATGTTCAATTTTTACCGCCGAACTTTTTAGCATTTATCAATCTGTTTTATACATTCAGCGGCACGACTTACGGCACTGTTTTATTTGTACGGACTCTCTGAGTGCCCTTCAGGCTATTCATGCGCTGTACCATTACCACCCACTCGTACAGCGCATACATGACCTGCTCCACTCGCTTGGTGTCTCTGGCATCAGCGTGTCCTTCATGTGGATTCCAGGTCATGTGGGCATCTCAGGTAATGAGTCTGCCGACGCCGCTGCGAAATCGGCGATTTTATTACCCAGAGTTTTTACTTCAGTTGTTCCCTCGTCAGATTCGTGTATTATTTTACGTCGCCGCATCCTCTCGCGCTGGCGCGATGAGTGGACGGCCCTCCGGGGGAACAAATTGCGGGAAGTTACGCCTTTCCCGTTGATCTGGGGTACCTCTTCTCGTTCTTGTCGTCGGGAAGAGGTAATTTTAGCTCGTCTACGGATTGGACATTGTGTTTTTAGTCATAGGTATTTGCTCAGTGGTGACCCCGCATACTCTGTGGGCAGTGTGTCGTGCCCTTAACGGTGCGTCACATTTTAACAGAGTGTCAGGTTTTAGCTGCATTGCGTGCTCGTGTGGGTCTGCCTGTTGGCCTAGCCAACGTTTTGGCAGACGACACGCGTGCTGTAGAATGTGTTTTACGTTTTATTCATGACAGTGATTTTAATCTGCGCATTTAATGCGTTGGGCGTCTGTTGGCTTAGTACTTTTATTCTGTCTGTTTTTATGGGAACTCTTATCCCCAGTGGACATATGGCGCTCATGTCCCTCGCATTCTACAGTTCCTGACACGTTTTAATCTTTTATTGCCCTTGCTTTTAGTGTGTTGGTTTTCAGAACTTTGTATTGTTGTTATATTTATTCTTGTTGTTCTTGTTATTATTGTTGTTATTGTTATTATTGTTGTTATTGTTATTTTGTTGTTGTTCTATTGTTAGTATTAGCTTTCTGAACATCGCGGGTTTGTGTCCCGTTTTTAACTATGCGGTTCTTTTACCTGTTTTATATTTTGACCTTATCTTTTATACATTGTAAGGGCGCTGATGACCGTAGCAGTTTAGCGCCCTTAAACCGCATATCATCATCATCATCACAAGTCCTCTTTATATAAAGAATTTAAAAAGTCCGCAAGGTTTTCTTTTTCCCGCATTTTCTCTTAGTTTGCTGCTGTGCGTAACTTTTACAAATCGTAATCACGCAATTCGATATACTATAAGGTCTCTAAGAACGTTTAACAGGAAATAGTGTAAAATACTGTACCTTATTTTTTGTTATTTAACTTACTGCAACTTCCGTCTGCAATGTGAAGAACTCGTTTATTCTAATGCCACCAACTGACACTGACTGAATAAATTCATTAAGCAAAGAGCAATCAGTCCATTACGAATTAAGGTGTTCTTCATAAAACCTGTTAACGCCGACGTTGCATTAGTAGAAGAACCCCCAAGGATTTGATAAAGCCAATCATAAATAGGTAAATTTTGCATCGGCATATTCGAGGAAAGTAGGATATAAATGGCGTTTGAAAAACACTTAATATGCAGGAATGTATATTCATATGCAAATGATGTCCCCTCCCCACCCCAGCTCCTTGGTACTTTTAGTTGCAGCTGTGGTTCATAAACTTTGAGTATAATGGAAGGTTCACAGTTAAGCAATTAAGGCTGTCAATCAACTGAAAACGAACAAAGGGGGTCGTAAATTTATGGTTCTGTAACAAAGGCGAGATGTTTTTCCTACCCATTCCACATCCGGCCACTTCTGCACCTGCAGCAGTTTACCCACCCCACTCACATTCTTTAACAGCATGCAAGAGGCTATCCATCACTGTCAAAATGAACAATGAGTATGCTGGACAAAGGAACAGATTCTATTGTATCCCTTTCTTTTGTCCGGGGCAAGCCTTCTTTAGAAGGACCATCTGGCATTTCTCATTGCACTAGCGTTTAACAAAAGACAATGCGTGCCCTTCAATTGTCAAAATGAACAAAGGCCATGATAAATTAGGGTCGGGACAAAAGAGAACCTGAAGCCCGTTAACAAAGAAACAAGTTCTATTGTATTCTCTTTCTATTGTCCGGGTCAAGGCTTCTTTAGAAGGACCATCTGGTATTCCCATCCCACTAGCTTTTAACAAAAGAACAATGCTTGCCCTTCAACTGTCGAAATGAACAAAGGCCATGATAAATTAGGGTCGTGACAAAAGAGAACCTGAAGGCTGTTAACAAAGAAACAAGTACTATTGTATCCCCTTTCTATTGTCCGGGGCAAGGTTTCTTTAGAAAGACCATCTGGCATTTCTCATTCCACTGCCCTATAACAGAGCTGGTCCCTTTCCATTGTTCGAACACTTGCTTGCTTAACAAAAGGATCTGAGGAAGGCTTCATGCTCGCCCCTGTCTTTGTCTGACTGTGGGAAAAGAGAGAGGGTTGAGTTCCCACGAGGCAAGCATCATATAACAGCTAGACCCTAAATTCCACCCCATCCCACCCCGAGTTCCAAGCGTCACCTGCATTGCCCGAGGGCTACTTCTCTCTGCGCATGCGCTGCAAGAGATGATGTTATTGGATGCAATAATCACGTGACGTGTAACTTCACCCCCGCCATACCAACGCTTGAAATTGCCTGAGGGGCTCTAGGTCCTTATATAAACAAGCGTTGGTGCATACGGAAGCCACTGCGAGTTTTATTAACTTAGCGATATAGCTTAGTGATACAGCTTAATCCAATTCAGCGCTATTGTCTTCTAGACTACATCCATCGTCATCTATGTAATGCAAGGTGAGTGAGATTTTTTACATGAATAAGTGAGTCACGAATCATTGCAGGGGACCATATTGTTTATCTGAATTTTTCATTTCTTTAATAATTAACATCAGAATTGTTATAAAATGTAGCGCTTTCATCAAAGGTGTAAAAAAATAGTTCTTTAGATTCGTGCATGAACATTCATACTTAATCCTTAATCATTCTTCTTCTATTAACATTCATATGATTTTCAATACAGATTCTTCTTGCATAAACATTCATATGATTTTCTCAACACATTCTTGTAATAACATTCACAGCATTTTCTCTGCACATTGTTCATAAACATCCACATGATTTACGCTTCACTTTCCTCTTATATAAAAATTCATACAATTTTCTCCGTGCATTCTTTGTAAACATTCATACGATTTCCGCTACACATTCCTCTTTCAGTAAAACCTTCATACGATTTTTTTCACAACGCATTCAAATTAGCATTCATACGATTTCCTCTACTTATTTATTTCATATTACATGACTTTCTCTACTCATTCTTCTTTTATCAGTTATAAAAAACAATTGAATTTACACATTTAAAATTCTTTTCACAGGTAATACTGCAAACCCGATGGGAGTCGCCAGGTCCGCACTCGTCAGAGGAGCGGGCTCTCGACTTAACCAGTTTATGCAAGTTAATAGAGAGCCCATTAATAACACCGTGATGTACAACATGCCGACAACCCTGGCGGGGGATCAGATCTCAGATGTATCGCTGCATAGCAGTTACATTTCTAATAGCCCCCCTTCACCAGTCTTATCGGGGGGTGATTATATTATTCCACCGCCACCTGGATTTGAGGATGCCACTGCCGTTACAGGGGTGAATCCAGGCATGGGCAGCGCTTCAGACCTGTGTTGCACATGCAATAACTGTGAATACCAAGTTGCTGTAATACAGATGTTTAACGATTTGAACCGTGAGTTTAGCTATATTATTACACTTAACTTTTTTTTTAGAAAATGTTATCCTTATTCTTAATCAATGTATAACCAGAGAACTATTCAGAACTTAATTATGGAATGAAGCGTTCTATTTACTAGAATCTTTCAATTAAAAAATATTCAATGTGAAGCTAATTCTGCTTTTTGCTTCTTTGTTGTAGTTCCTGAAGCGATTTCATTTGGGGTTGGGGAGATGAACGATGACGGTAGCTTGCCCTCGCCTATATTCTCTCAAGACTACCTGATTCCGCCGCCTCCTGGTTTCGAGGATATTGCACCGATGCCTGTAGGAGATCCATGGGCGATTATTCCTAGTGAGGTGTGCACTTGTGTGAATTGTGCCTACAGGACCGTTTACCTGCAGATGCTTCGTGAATTGAATGGTGAGTTTTTTAACTTCATTTATTCTAGATCTAACATAATTACATAAGTAATTAACGTAACGTTAACGCAAAACGTTTCTTAAAAAATTGTTACTCATATATTAAAATATACAATTACATAAATGATCAGCGTAACGTTAACGCATAACTTTTTTCTCAATAAAACTCTTTAGTCATTTTTATTTATTAAAATATACAATTACGCAAATAATTATCGTAACGTTAACGCATAACTTTCCTGAATAAATTTTTAGTCATTTTTATTTATTAAAAATATACAATTAAATAAATAATTATTGTAATGTTAACGCATAACGTTTCTTAATCAATTTTTTACACATTTTATTTATTAAAATATACAATTATATAAATAATTATCGTAACATTAACACGTGACTTTAAGCTTTTTCTTCAATGATTTAATAAACATATATTCTCGCATTTCTATTTTAACCTACATTCCAATTAATTCCACTTTGTTATTGTTACAGAACCTTCAATAGTGGTCACGAACCCGGAGCCTGAGTATGCAGACAACTTAGTATTGCTCAGGGGTTCCATATGACCTCACGATGCTGACGAGGAGCACGGTCAAGGAATTAACCCCCTCGCCCATCCAGGATCTTCAATGGCACCTCCATCACCAGTTGCAGGGCCATCAGGCATCGTTCGCAACCATTATGACACCTCAACCACCACTGCTGACACAGACTCCGATAGTGACGACCTTGAATACAGTAACAACGCTAAGAAACTGAAGGTAAGTCATACTCAGCTAGAGTGCAAGGTTATTGAATCGGCGTTCAAGGGCCGCCTTTTCAATAGCCGCATAGAAAACACTTTAGAGATAGCTGACCCCGGTCAATTTCTGCAGGAATGCAAGCGTCTTGTATTGGGGGAGATGGTTTCTGTACTCGGGAGAACCTCTTCTGGCTTTAAAGTAAACGCATCTAACGAGATCACATACCTAATACAATCTCCTGAAAAAAGCATGCAGAAACCATCTTTTTCAATAGCAAGACAAAGCTGGGCCTTCAATCAAGTAATCTTGAGACCCTATACGTTTCTATGGTCGATGAAAGTTTAGAAAACATCTCGAATTTCGAAGGAGGTGCAAGCACAAAATCTCTGCTCGCTATCAGGGCTCTTATTATTGGAACTAGCTTCTATGATCCCTTGAATGCATCGCGATACATAGAGTTACCCAGTACAATCAAGGCTAAGATGGCTGTAATAAACATAAAAAACGACGATGAATACTGTTTTGCATGGTGTTTGCTCGCTGCAAAGTATCCCGCAAAGCAGAACTGTCATAGAACGAACAAATACCCTGCATAACAGTTATTCTCTGCTTTCAACTACAGGGGGATAGACTTCCCCGTAAGCCTACACCGGATTCCAGACTTTGAGCAGCAAAACACCGGAGTATCAGTTTCAGTATTTGGAGTAGAAAGGGAGTGCACAATTATACCGCTATACCATACTAGCAGCAGGAAAGATTTAAATGTTAACCTACTACTAATTGAACAAAATGGAAGATCTCACTACTGCCTGATTAAGGATATGTCAAGGCTGACAAGGTCACAGTTCAGCAAACACAGGGGGAAACAGTGGGTATGCGAGCCCTGCCTGAAGCACTTCAGTAATGAAGATGCTTTTAAAAAGCATCAATTGAAGTGCATGCAGTGCCAGGTGCTCAAAATGCCTAATCAGGGTTGAAGTGATTGAGTTCTCATCATACTCGAAGGGTAGTTCTTTACTTTTTGTTGTCTATGCCGATATTGAGAGCGTGCTACCCCGAGTACAGTCCTGTGAACCGTCGGTTAATCAGAGCTGGACTCGGGCTATCCAGTACCATGAGGCTATATCTATATCACTTAAGATCGTATGTCGCCATGACGATTCATTGTCGAGATTTAAGCTATTCAGAGGTCCTGGTGCAATCAAGGAGTTCTTCATTGAGCTTAGCTTAATATCCGACATGGTAATTGAGCAATATAGCCGCAATGAAGAAAGGACCTTGACTGCTCAGGACGTGGCTGATTTCCATAATGCTTGTCATTGCCACATATGCAAGAAGGAGTTTGAGGTAAACGATTTGAAAGTACGCGATCACTGCCATGTGACCGGTGTATTCCAGGGGGCTGCTCATAATGCATGCAATTTAAATAGACGTGTACCTAACTTTATACCCATCTTTTTTCATTGCCTTAGCAATTATGTCAGCCATTTCCTGATGCAGCACCTGGCATATGATGATCACCCCATTTCGTGTATCTCAAACTCCTCTGAGAGATATATATCATTCAGCAAAAAGTACAGGACTATCTTTTTCAGGTTTCTAGATAGCTTTAAGTTCTTGGACGATATGCTATCTAGTTTAGCCTGCATGCTGAGCAGCGATGAGTTCAAGATCACGAACTCTGAGTATCTCGATCCTGAACATCAGCAGTTAGTGAGATCTAAGGGAATATTCCCTTACAGTTACGACGACTCTCCTTCAAGATTACAAGAAACTGCACTCCCTTCCATAGAACAATTTAATGATATAACTCAAGAAGACTACAATCATGCTGTCAAAGTCTGGAATACCTTCAACATAAGCAATCTGGGTGAATACAGCGACCTGTATCTGTAAACAGATACGCTCTTGTTGGCCGATGCATTCGAGAAATTTAGGGACCTCTCTCTGGAGGTATATAACTTGGACCCCTGCTGGTACTATACCCTACCAGGACTTGCATTTGATGCAATGCTCAAAGTGACCAAGATCAAGCTTGACCTCATTCATGATAAGGAAATGATCAAATTCTTTGAGGGAGGAATCAGGGGCGGAATGTGTACAGTGTCAAAGAGGCATGCCAAAGCCAACAACAAATACCTTCCTGGACACGATCAAAAACAAAAAAGCTTATATTTGGCCTATCGACATAAATAATTTATATGGGGCTTCGATGGCCAGCCCCATGCCGCACAAGAACCTCAGATGGCTTTTACCCGAAGAAATTCTAAGCACAAACTTCTTTGCTGTTGCTCCTGATTCCCCAACTGGATACGTCCTGGAAGTCGACCTTGAGTATCCTGAGCATCTACATGATGAGCACAATAACCTTCCTCTCTGGCCGAAAAGTGAGATACCACCTGGAGGCCAATACAAGAAACTGCTGGCAACACTAGAGAACAAAGAGAAGTATACCTTGCACTACAGAAACCTCCAGTAGTGTATTGACTTGGGCATGAAGTTAAAGAAGATCCATAGAGGGGTTGCATATGATCAATGGCTGAAAACCTACATTAATATAAATACAGAGAGACGTGCAAGGGAAACTTCCAAATTCAGTCAGAATTTATGGAAGAAAATGAACAACTCTGTATATGGTAAATTTATTGAGAATGTACGCAAATACAATGACTTCCGTATGCTTACAAGTTGGAAGCAATGCAAGAAATTGACAGCGCGACCAACTTACGTTCGGAGCATTTTATTTGCAGAAACTCTTGTAGGGATATAACTTGCCAGAGAGGAAGTTTACTTGAACAAACCCATCTACATAGGGCAAGCCATCCTTGACATATCAAAACATATCACGTACAGCTTTTATTATAATATATTGAAGCCAGGCCTAGAAGATTTAATTTTAAATTACATGGACATAGCTTCATTTATTCTGGAAACCTCAAGTGACAGAAATTTATCAGAGAAAATCAGGAACATTTTGACACATCAAATTATGAGACGCAAAACAGCTACGAAATTACACCGCAAAACAAGAAAGTTTTCGGCCTGTTCAAGGATGAGCTTACAGGAATCCCTATGATAGATAATGTTGGGCTAAGGTCGAAGTTATATACATACAGGCACGAGGACCAAACAGTAATGAAAGCAAAGGGCATCAACGAGACCGGCATGCGGAACATAAATTTTGAGCATTATTTCGGCTGTCTAAATGATATTAGCATTTTTTTAACAAAAACAACATTTCGAAGTTTCAAACATAAAGTCTCGACCATAGAAATGAATAAGGTCACTCTCTGTGTTAGAGGCGATAAGAGAAAACTCATTGAAGGCTCAGACCAGACAATTGCCTGGGGTTACTATTGTGTGCGTATGGCTGACCCTTAGATGTATATATATGCATGTACTGTTGTAAATTTTTTAGTTGTGTAAATGTTTTAAGAAATTTAGCTTTCTGTGTGTCTGTGTGTGTCGGTGTGTGTGGCTGTGTATGTGCGTGTGTGTGTGTTTATATATGTATATGCATAAATGTAAATATTTAGCTTTTATGAATTGTTAACTCTTTTCTGTTTATTAATTTATTGATTTTTTAATTTTATAAAATGCATGTAAAAATGCAGCACAGTGATTGAGTGTTTTATCTATTCATGTATGTATTATGTATGCTTGTATGTATGTAATATATATATATATATATATATATATATATATATATATATGAAGGGTTAACCATAAAAAATGCACATCATAATGTAGTTGTATATATATGTATAATTTTTAGTTTACGAATGTTTTTAGTTAAACTATTTATGGATTTTAATCATGTAAAAAATGCAAGTAAACCCAGCATTCACAAAAAATGTTTTTAAATAATGAATTTCATTTATTCATTTTGACACATCATATATAATGAAATAAAAAAACACGCATTATTGTGGAATGAAAGCCTCTTTATTTTCATTATTATTGTTCTACAATAAATCCTTTCTGTCAATCCATTGAGTATTAGGGAATCCATACCACTTTACAAAAATCCTATTTCCCTGCCTGCGTAATACTTTCTCTACCAGAAATGTATTAGGGTACAGTGTAGATCGCAGTTCATGACCATAAAAGGACCCATTTATCTCATCCCCGTCATTACCTTTTAGCATGTATGTAACGGGATTGGTGCGATTCACACGAACAACTTGTAATATTTCAACACTCCAATTAGCTTCAAAGCCCTTTTCAAAATGTCCCTTGTCCTTTGATATCCTCACATAATCACCAACACTAAACTTTCTTGCCCCTCTCTTCTTTCTTCGATCTTGAGTGTACTTATATACAGTCAGAAGATCATTGTTCTTCACCTATATAGGCTTCATTCGAATAGTGGAGTGGTAAGTGTTATATCTTGCAATGATCTGAGGTAAAAGGCCTAGCCACTTGTATGATCCTTTGGCTAGAAATTCGCGATACATCATATTCTTTAAAGTTCTTATTAACCGTTCAACAGCAGCTCCCTTCACATGTGTATAGGTACTGTAGTGATCGATGTTATATTTTGTCATTAATTTTTTAAAATGTTTATTATAAAATTTGTTTCCATTATAACTCTGTATGTTCTTGGGTGGGATTACCATTTCTTGCAGTATATCTTCCATAGCCTTTGCAACTTGAAGTCCTGTCTTGTCCATTAGCCGTCTCGCATATGCCATTTTAGAGTAGAAGTTGATTGCAATTACGATGTACTTGAAATTCTTATTGATTTTTGCATGCGGTATCATCTTCACCAACTCGATCTGCACCAAGTCATGGAGCCCCTTGCTGATAATCTTTCGACGCATGAAGTTTCTCCGGGCTGGAGCATGGAGCTCGCTTGCTATATGTTGCTTCACCGATGTCATGCTATAACCTTTGCCTCTTTTAGTAATTGAATAATCTCTTCAATTTCTTGAGTATAATTGTTATTGCCGGCGTCTCTGGATACCACAAGTAGCCTAAGGCGATCCACCAGATCATTAGGGTCGGTCCAGTAGAGGTAGTCTTGCCTCGTATTAGGGTGATGTTCTTTCCACTGTAGTCCTAATCCCTTGTGTTTCGTTACTAGAGGACGTATAACGCTTTTATACTTGTAGGAATTACCCGATCTCAGCTGTCCATGCTTGCTGAAGTTTCTTCGATGAACATGTGTTGCTTTAAGTATTTTACTGTATGTTTCAAGGTCATCTTCAGTGTATGCATGCATTTCAGGAATTCTCTTGAACATGAGCTCCTTCAATCCAGGCGTGGTTTCATACGTTTCGTCCCCTATTCGAACTTTATTATTGATGAAATCAATAATCTTGTTCCCTAGAATGTAGCTGCCATCCTCATATCGTACTCCATATGATGAATCTATTTTATTTTTGTCCTTCTTTTGAACTTTATTACGGTAGTTGTAGAGTTTCTCATCTTTCACGTCTTTCGGTGATTCCTCCTTGCTTGTGGTAGTATTCTTTTTCTGTATTTCAAGTATATCTTGAAGCGGATCTGCCAATGGTTGAAGAGCTTCACTCATCACTCTCCTGATTTCAAACTGCTGACCTTTAAGAGAACGTAACTTTTCTCTTATAGCCTTCGTGTGCATGGCTACTGATTCTTTAAGTCGTATGCACTCGCTGTCCATCTTGAAATGACGTTGAAATTAGACTTTCGCATTAATATATACCCTATTTATTTAGCAGACTTCAGTTTATAAGAGATTATCAGCTCTATATTTAGAAAATGGCCGTCCCTTACACGATTAGCAGGAGCAGTGAAGGTTAGTCGATCACCATTTGCAATTGGTACAGGCAGAGCTCTAACAGACTTGTTATATATTTCAATTAATGTATCAGGTCTTACAGTAGGAGCTGTTGGTGACGTCATATAGCAAGAAATTATCTCGCCGTTTACGCTTAATTTGTAATATTCAAGTCCTGTTGTTAACATGTACCTCTGTGATTTCCCTCTTAAAGGCAACGACTGCTGTGTAATTACATTCTCCCCTCTCATTTGCTCTACTAATGAATTTATGACCCTCATCTGTGTTTTAAGGGTATTGATATTATCCATTGTAGTTGTCAGATGCCCATCTATTGATTTCTGACGGTTCGCTATAGTTTCCATGTGTTTTCCCACTGTTTCCGTAACCGTGGTACTTATTGCACCAAGTCTGCTGTTTAAATCTTGGCGTATTTCATTTTGTTTCCTTCCCACGTGAACTTTAACAGACTTTTTTGTTGTTCCATCACTGTCATCGAAAGGATCTGCTACTTCTATTAGCCTTCGTTTTTGAAATGAAACGTTACCGTGTGAATCGAGCGGTGGTGTTATTTCACTTATATATTCTAATACATGCTTCTTATTTGGCACGTCATAGTCCTCTTGAGGTGGCAGCATTATCTTCAATCTTATAGCATCCAGGATAATATTGTTTCCATCGTCGCGTTTAAGGGTATTTTTATTCAGATATTCCATTAGAGCATCATGTTGCACGTCTGGCGACTTCTGGATGTGATCCCTAAGCGTAGTTTGAAGTCCGCCCATGCGCTGATATGTCACTTTTTCTGTGAACTCCTGCATTCGATTTTCAGTAGAAGACGTAAGCGTATCCACGTAGCATTTAGCGCTTGCGTCGTCGTCTTCCTCAGGATCCTGAACAATGCACAGTCTCTTGTTCCTGAATTGGTAATTTCCTTTTCCATCTCCGTTTATGATAAATTGATGTAGCGATCTTTTCACTGGAGCAGCCCTCTGTGATCCAAACCTGTCAATACTCATAATGAACTATGAATGAGCAATTTCTTTATTAACAACTTTAATATGTACATCGAATCCGCCCCCCAGGGGCTCACCTTATGTGAATACGGGTGTTGACGTACCCGGGAGTTCCCGAGCCGATTATCGCCATCTTCATCACTTCATCCCCGTCCGGTCTAGTTGGGTTCGTTCTCGTGACCGGGGGACTCAAGGTAGGTTCTCGTGCGTTCTGTTCATTTCATTCCATGACGCCCTACCATCGTGTGTTTCTTCTATCTTTTATTTCTGCACATTTCGCACCACCTCCATTCATTTACACATCTCTTTTCCTTCTTCGCCGGCCTACCTTGAGTGCGAAACGTCCACACACTATAAGTTTCTTTTAAGCTTTTATGTTAATCCTCCGTGGACACAGTCTGACGGATACCCTCGCACTGCGTGCGCAGCTGGGTGAGTGGGTAATGGCGTCATCCCCACCAACCGGGGTCGTCATGTAGGGTTTGTGTTCGTATCCGCTGTTCAACAGCAGTCCCGCGGGGGGGCCATTGCATGAGCTGCTGACTTCTGACTGCGATTGAGTCCCTCTGTCTATGTTCTGGGAGGTGTGACCCTGGGGTGAGATAGGTATAGATGGGCCACTCACCCAAGCCGGGGTAACGCCCGGGAGGTCAGAGCCCGAGGTCGGAGACGGTTGCAATGGTGGAGGATTTATTTCGCTATGCAGCACCCTTTCTCCATTAATACCAACAAGCGCCGAAAAGTTTATGTAACAGAAGTGACATCACCGAAAACTGGTTGTTACTTGGTCATTTCACGAACCGATGAAGGGCAAAGGTTTGAGAAGGTGAACCCTTTCATTATTCAAAAGGGCTTTGATGCTATTGCTTATGCGGTTCTGTCCTTCACTCGTCTACGGAACGGTTCCTTATTAGCACAAACTAAGTCCGATCAGCAAAGTAAGACCTTGTTGCGCGCTACGCTTCTCCACGGCTATCCCATCCGTGTGGAGAAGTCCCGCACATTGAACTCCTGTCGAGGCGTCATTGCCACCCATAGCCTCGATGGTATGTGGGACGATGCATCGAGTGCAAGCCAAACGCGACGGAGTATTGGTACCCACTCGTACCCTGTTTATAACATTTGATGGCGTCGATCTGCCCACGAGCATTTCCGCAGGGAACCAACGGATTTCTGTGAGGCCTTATATTCCTAGACCTCTGCGTTGTTTTAAATGCCAACGTTTTGGCAATATGCAAGTCTCCTGTAAGAGTGCCGTTACCATCTGTGCCTCATGTAGCCAGCCGTCACACGAAGGTACCTGTTCCACAGCCCCCGTCTGTGTTAACTGCAAAGGGTCTCATTCTGCGTCGTTTACGACTGTCCGCGGTACTTGGACGACAAGGCGATCCAGGAGATCCGGTTAAAGCAGAAACATTCCTTCGCCGAGGCCCGGAGGCGTTACCACGCGCGCTAACCTTCTCTCCTGCGATCTGGTACATTTAGCTCAGTTGTTGCCTCGCCAGTACCACGAGTAGATGCCGAAACTCAGACCTGGACCATGACTGCATTAACCGCCACTACCATCCGGTCGTCCATTTCTGCTGTAGTTAGCAAGCCATCTAAAGCTGGTTCCAAGGCACTCAAGTCGCAAGCCGCTGAAAAGAAACCAAAGCAGAAGCCTCGTAGGGAAGATTTTCTGAAGGACCCTCCGCGTACGCGCGGTAAGAAAAGTTCACCTTCTTCTCATCGGAGGTCGCAGTCCCAGGACGCTCCTGGGACAAGCCGCGCTCAGCGGCTTCCTTCACTCATCGCCACCTAGAAGCGATTCTCGGCGCTTGAATCCGTTTCTGGCTCTGAGCACGTGGGCCCTCCCCTCGAGGAGGCTATGAAATCTGACCAACTCCATACCAAAAGCCCCAGCCCCAAGGTTAAGCACAAGGTAATTTTGAGCCGCCCTTCTAAGTAAGAAGTTTATCCCTTTTCTTTATGGCTATCCAGACCTGGAATTTACGTGGTATACGATCGCATAGGGCGGAACTGCAACTTTTATTGCGTTCCCATTCGCCTATGGTCGTGTGTTTGCAGGAGACTAAGCTTCGCCCTCACGATCCTTTTGATCTCCGAGGATATACTTAGGTTCGCTACGACCTTGAGCCGGAGTAGGGTACACCTGCTCATGGAGGTGTCATGTTGTTAGTGTGTAACGACGTCCATTTTCAACGTCTCACTCTTACGTCCGACTTGCAAGCTGTTGCCATTAGACTGTAGTTACCCGACTTTTTTTCTGTTTGCTCTGTGTTTTCACCTCCATCGTCTCCCCTTGCTCCCGCGGACATTCGAGCTCTGCTGTCCGCTCTCCCAACACCATTTCTTCTGTGGGGAGATTTTATTGCCCATCACCCCCTGTGGAGTTCGCCAAGGGCCTGTGCGAGGGAAACTCTTCTTTCTGACACTCTTGATCCGTTCAATCTCTCTATTCTCAATACACGCGAGCCTACGTTTCTTTCTGATTCTTCCGGAACATTTTCTCTTTTGGACCTTGCCGTTTGCTCACTCCAGCTTGCTAGTCGTCTGCAGTGGAACGTCGTCGCTGACACCTACTCCAGCGACCATTACCCCTGCATCGTTTCTCTTCTGTCACACCACGTACAGCATTCCAGAATACCTACCTGGATATTTACAAAAGCCGACTGGAGCTTGTATTCCAGCCGCGTGCATTTTGACGACCAGCCCTTCACCGACGTTAAACAACTAGTGCACTACCTTACGTCTACGATTTTCTCTGCCGCCGAACGCGCAATTCCCCGTTCATCCTCTCAACCTCGGCGACTGCCTGTTCCGTGGTGGAACGAGGGTTGTCGGGACGCCGTTCGTGCCCGTAGAACTGCACTTAGGGTGTTTCGGCGACACCCTACACTTGATAATTTGATGACTTTTAAACAATCGCGCGCCAGGGCTCGTCGCATTATTCAGGATAGCAAGAAGGCGTCTTGTACTCGTTTTGTTGAGTCTTTTAATCGCCGTACGCCTTCGTCTGTTGTTTGGGATAAACTTCGTCGCTTCTCAGGTAAAGTGTCGCATTGTGTCTGGCCTTCAGGTTTCCAATACCACCATAGTGGATCCGGCTGCTATCGCTAACACTCTGGGTGCTGCCTTTGGGGCGGTTTCCAGTTCAGACCTTTATTCCGCAGGCTTTCGCTGTATCAAAGACCGGCTAGATTCCGCAAACTTTAATTTTTGGTCTGATAATACGGAATGTTATAATGCCCTTTTTACAACGAGGGAGCTGGAGCATGCTCTTCATTGCTCCAGGCACTCCGCTCCTGGGTCGGATGGCATTCATATTCTGCTGTTAAAGTACCTTTCAGCCGACAGTAAGCGCTTTCTCTTACGGGTCTATAATCGCATTTGGCAGGACCGCCATTTTCCTTCCGTTTAGCGCGAAGCCACCATTGTCCCTATACTTATGCCTGGTAAGGATTGCCAACTACCTTCCAGCTACCGCCCTATCTCCCACACCGGTTGCATTTGCAAGGTGATGGAGCGCATGATCAACGGGCGGTTGACATGGTGGCTTGAGTCTTAGAAACTTCTGGCGAACGCTCAGTGTGGATTTCGTCGCCATCGCTCTACAGTCGACCATCTGGTGTCTCTGTCGACGCATATTATGAACGGATTTCTGAGAAAGTGTCAAAAAGCGGCTGTATTTTTTGACCTGGAGAAAGCTTATGACAGTTGTTGGAGGGGCGGCATTTTTGTACACACCATGCATGGAATTTCCGCGGTCGTCTATCCAAATTTCTTCGGGAGCTTATGACGGACCGCGTCTTTCGTGTACGTGTGGGCTCGGTTTTATCTAGTTGTTTTATTCAAGAGAACGGAGTACCGCAGGGCTCTGTACTCAGCGTCACACTTTTTGCGATTGCTATCAACCCCATTGTTGATTGTATTCCACCTGGCATTTCATCGTTCCTTTTTATTGACGATTTTGCCATTTATTGCAGTTTGCGGCGGACCTGTCTACTCGAACGCCGTCTCCAGAGTTGTATCGACCGTCTGTACGCCTGGAATGTCGCTAACGCCGAAAAATCCGTCTGTATCAATTTCTGGCGCCGGAAAGCTTTCCTCCGCCCTCTCTCCATCTTGGGCCAGGGATACTTCCGTTTGCAGACGAGGCGAAATTTTTGGGGTTGATATTTGATAGGAAGCTGAGCTGGATTTCGCACATTTCCTTTCTAAAAGCAAAGTGTGGCCGTTCTCTTAATCTTTTACGTGTCTTAGGTGGCACATCCTGGGGAGATGATCGAACCGTCCTTCTACATCTTTATCGCTCTTTGGTCCGATCCAAGCTTGATTACGGGTGCATTGTCTATTCGTCGACGCGTTCATCTGTATTACGTCGATTGAATGCCATTCACCATCGTGGCATAAGAGTCGCTACGGGGGCCTTTCCAACCAGCCCTGTACCCAGTCTGCATGCTGACGCTGCAGAGCCTCCGCTGTCCTTCTGGCGTGAGATGCTTTTGTGCAGCTATGCCTGTCGACTCTGAAGCTTGCTTGGCGATATTTTTTGAGGAGCTGCTTGATCGCTAATATATAGTTAGCTCCTCTGCATTGCTCCCTCCAGGGGCTGATTTCGAAAGCTTCTTCGGCATTTGGACTTTACGCCAGCGCCGGCGCTTCCCAGGGGAAAACGCGCTTTCCTCCATGGTTGCGCGCTGAGGCCCAGTGTCACCTTAGGTTGACGTCAGTGTCGAAGAATGAGAACTCTTCAGTTCTTAGATCGGCTTTTTTAGAACTTCAGGCGCTGTTCGAAGATTTTCGTTTTATATATACTGATGGGTCTAAGACTGATGTTGGAGTAGTGTGTGCCTTTGTTGATGGTAATCGTAGTTTTACATTTCGTTTACCCGGGCACTGTTCGATTTTTACCGCCGAACTTTTTAGTATTTATCAGTCACTTTTATACGTCCAGCGGTACGACTTACGGCACTGTTTTATTTGTTCAGACTCCCTGAGTGCTCTTCAAAGTATTCGCGCACTGTACATTTACCACCCCCTTGTACAGCGCATACATGACCTGGTCCACTCGCTTGTTGCCTCTGGCATCCGCGTCTCCTTCATGTGGATTCCAGGTCGTGTAGGCATCTCAGGGAACGAGTCTGCCGACGCCGCTGCCAAATCGGCGATTTTATTACCCAGATTTTTTACCTCTGTTGTTCCCTCGTGAGATTCGTGTGTTATTTTACCTCGCCGCATCCTCTCGCTTTGCCGCGATGGGTGGACGGCCCTCCGGGGGAACAAATTGCGGGAGGTTAAACCTCTCCCGTTAGTCTGGGGTACCTCTTCTCTTTATACACGTCGGGAAGAGGTACTTTTAGCCCGTTTACGAATTGGACATTGCCTTTTTAGTCATAGATACTTGCTCAGTGGTGACTCCGCTCCACTGTGTCAGCAGTGTAATGCGCCCTTAACGGTGCGTCACATTGTAACTGAGTGTCAAGCTTTAGCTCCACTGCGCGTTCGCGTGGGTCTGCCTGTTGGCATAGGCAACGTTTTGGCAGACGACGCGCATGCTGTAGAATGTCTTTTACGTTTTATAAGTGACATTGGTTTTAACCGGCGCATTTGATGCGCTGAGCGTCTTTTGGCTTTGAGATTTTACATTGTCAGTTTTAATGGGCTCTTCTCCCCGAGGTACATAAGTCGCTCATGTCCCTTGCACTCTACAGTTCTTGACACGTTGTTTTATTCTTTTAGTGACCATGATTTTAGTCTTTGTTCTATTGTGTTTTTAGTGCTTTTGACCAAGCGGGATTGTGTGTGTTTTTTTAGTTTTTCGACTTTTCAATTTTATATTTTATACATTGTAAGGGCGCTAATAACCATAGCAGTTAAGCGCCCTTAAGCCCCATGTCATCATCATCATCATCGAATCCGCACCTATATCGACCGTCATTCGTCGGAAATTCGGGAACTATTACCATAAAGGGTCTTCCTTCTGTAGAGCTCTCCCAAACACCTTTGCACAAATCTTTAAATTCAGTATACGTCATATCTGTGTTTACGTAATCTTCATATATATATATATGCTTCAAGTTTAAATTATCCTGCCTGAAGAGTATAATCATGTTCGCATTATCTCTAATTAAATGCTTTGGGACTTTGGCATAGGATTGTGCTAGATATATAGAATCCACAATTTCGATGTCTGCCCATACTGTAAAAGGATGCAATCTTGTCTTGCTTTTCAGTAATGACGTCATCAAATATAAAGATTGAATTTTCTTTAATTTCTGATGGGTGCAAGATGCTTTCATGAGCTTCCGTCTTCATGAGTATACACGCCTATACCCTCAATATTTTCAAGCCGCATAACGAGATATTAATACTTTGGCTGGTATAGTGAATTTGAATAAATGTACACATTTTGAAAGCGTAGTCCATTCTCGTGAAGTATCATATTGGGTAATACATTTTTTCCAGCACTTTGAATTAGCGCTCTAACATTGCCTGGAAACAGCTTCCCGTGACGAGCGCGTCTAAAGTCACTTTCAAAGTCTAGCACCTGGATAGGCAGCGAGCAATCTTGCTTCACCAACTCCATCGTAGCAGCTAAAATAAAATAAATCATCCTTAATGTATATATGCTAATGAATGTAAGCAATGACAGAGTATAAAAGAACTATGTGCCAATAAAATCGATTAGTGTACCATGAGTGCTAAGGGGGTTAAGGTCACAAGAGGTTCCGGTTTAATTAACTCTCTCATTAACCTGCTGCCATTTGAAGCACATTTGCCTGGTTAAAGATATTGTGGACTTGGGACAAGGCTAGAAAAAAGATTAAAGAGAGGAGACCCCGGAATCAACCCTTTAGACGAAGCGTGCAAGCTTCACGACATTGTCTGCGCTCAGCATAAGGACTCTGCTTCGAGAAACGTTGCCGACAAAATCTTGGCTGAAAAGGCCTGGAAAAGAGTGCAATCATCTGATGCTACATTAGGTGAAAAGTTGGCAGCCCGACTAGTAACAACCATTATGAAGGGTAAGGGAGCTATTGGTGCGGGATCCAGGAAGAAGAAACGAGGAGGATTTCTACCGCTCATACCAATTATTGCAGGCCTAGGAGCCGCCGCTGGAGGCGCTGCACAAATAGCCTCCGCTGTAAATAAGAAAAAGGCTGCGGATAAACAACTTGCTGAAATGATGAGACATAACAAAGAAATTGAAGCAAGAGGGAAAGGCCTACGAGCGAAGAAGAATAAGGCGAGGAACACCGAAAGGAAGAGGAGGCAGAGCAAGAAAGGGAATTCAAAAAACTCCGGCAGAGGACTATACTTGTCCCGGAAAAAGCATTGAGTAACATAGACCTCGACTTGTATGCCCAACGTTTAAAGATTCCTCATTTTAGGGGTGTATACATGATCGATAAGCTAACCTCAAGACCTCGTTACAGAGAGAGAATTATTGTTAATCTCGATACTTCAGGGAATGAAGGCACTCATTGGGTTGCTATAAAGAAGGATGGCAACGTGTCATTTTATTTCGACAGATATGGAAACTTGAAGCCTCCAAAAGAGATAGAAAGGTACCTCAGAGGTATTAAGATACTGTATAACACTAAGAGGTTTCAGAGTTTCAGCTCAGTCATCTGCGGGCACTTGTGGTTGCAATTTCTATCGCAATGAGTTACACTATATGTCAGTGGCAACTAATCTGTGCTTACTACATACCTGAATCCTCCTCTTCAGCTAGATCCAAAGGATCATTATGAGATTGCTCTATTGAATTTTGAAACCTTCTATTCAATTCCCAATGTTGATAGGAGTAATATTCAATTTCATTACATGCACAATGATGAAATTAAGATCATTGATATACCCGATGGAACTTATGAGATTACTGATATTAATGAATACATCAGAGATAAGCTAGGTGTGGATTAGAATGTCTTCTTTATTAGACCTAATAATAACACAATGAAGGCTGAAATTAAATGCCCTTTCACTATTGATTTTTCTGGTGATCGTTCTATAGACTCGCTATTGGGCTTCAGAGGCAAAGTGATTCCAGCTAATCAGCTGTCCGAATTTGATTACCTGGTGAATATATTTAAGGTGAGAATCATACAAATCGAGTGCAGTATTGCAACAGGCTCTTTCATCGACGGAAAAGCGGACCCTCGATCTACGAGTTTTTCCCTTCTGTTCCGCCTGGGTATCATATTTCTCAAGAGCCGTCGAATCCAATTTACCTTCCAATCATAAACACCAATGCTATAGAGCAAATTAGTCTTCGTGTAGTGGACCAAAGCGGTAATATCATTGATTTTAGAAACGAAAATATAAGCATAAGGCTTCACACACGCTGCAATGCCAATAGATTTTAGAAGAAGTCAACGACGTAAAGGATATAATAAGGGAGTGATTCGACGCACACATCATACTTTACCCTTGACACCCAGCGGGTTAACATCGCGCAATCGACACTTCCTCCAGGTATTGAGCTTCAGACTCCTATAATCATGGACATCTTCAATGTTACCGGTGCACCGAGATTCGATGACTAGATCACTAAAGAAGAGGAACATGCCTTTTTACCATATAATACATCGGCTCTGGACGCTAATGATGAAATTAGAATCTCTTGTCAAGCTGAGGATTTATATACTTTACCTAATCGAAGTTATCTATACATCGAGGGGAGTATTACTAAACCTAATGGAACAGCTACTACTGCAAATCTTACCAATAACGCTATTGCATTCATGTTTGAGGAGATTCGACTGGATATGAACGGCTCAACTATTGATCGAACCAGGAACCCCGGGATCGCATCAACTTTACTCAACTATGCTGCTCTCAACCCTATGGAATCTGATCCATTGCTCAATGCCGGATGGTGCTATCCTGGAGAAGACATGGACATTGTGAATACAGTAAATGGAGCCTTCAACGCTTTAGTACCGCTTTCGATGCTTCTGGGATTTGCTGACGACCACAAGAAACTCATACTCAATAGCAAGTTTGAGCTGGTGCTGATTCGATCCAAGGACTCTAAAAACTGTATTATAGCGCCTGAGGGTGAAGAGAATGCAACCGTTAAACTTGCACGAATCGAGTGAAGAATGCCAGTGATTCGACTTTCTGATGCTGAAAAGATTGAAATTCTCAAGATTGTCAATTCGGACAAGGCGCTTTATCTCCCATTTAGGACCATGGATCTGCATACTCAGCCTGCTGTACCGCAAACTATATCATTCACCTGGAATGTCGCCACCACATCAAAAATGGAGAAGCCGAGATTTGCAATTTGGGTGCTCAAACTTTAAGATCGAGTAATGCATCTAAAGACGGTTCTCTTTTTGATCCCCCCAGCGGCTCACCTTTTGTGAGTACGGGTTAGGCGCACCCGGGGTACCCGAGCCATTCATAGCCATTTTCACCCTTTCATCCCCGTCCGCTCGAGGTGGGTTCGTTCTCGTGACCGGGGGACTCAATGTAGGCTCTCGTGCGTTCTGTGCACTTCATTCCATGTCGCCCCTCGCCATCGCTTCTTTCTTCTCTTCTGTTTATGCATATTTCGCCCCACGCCCATTCATTTACACGTCTCTTTTACCTCTTCGCCGGCCTACCTTGAGTGCGAAACGCCCACACACTTTTAGTTTCTTTTAACCTTTTATGTCAATCCTCCGTGGACACAGCCTGACGGATACCCGTGCCCTGCGTGCGCAGCTGGGTGAGTGGGTAATGGCGTCATCCCCACCACCCGGGGTCGACCAGTAGGGTTTGTGTTCGTATCCGCTGTTCAACTGCAGTCCCGCGGGGGGCCATTGCATGAGCTGCTGACTTCTGACGGCGATTGGCTCCCTCTGTCTATGTTCTGGGAGGTGTGACCCTGGGGTGAGCTCGGTATAGATAGGCCACTCACCCAAGCCGGGGTAACGCCCAGGAAGTCAGAGCCCGAGGTCGGAGACGGTTGCAATGGTGGAGGATTTATTTCGCTATGGAGCACCCTTTCTCCATTACTACAAATAAGCGCTGAAAGGTTTATGTAACCGAAGTGACACCACCGACAACTGCTTGTTACTTAGCCATTTCACGAACCGAAGAAGGGCAAAGTTTTGCGAAGATGAACCCTTTCATTATTAAAAAGGGCATTAATGCTATTGCCGGTGCAGTTCAGTCCTGCACTCGTCTACGGAACGGTTCCTTATTAGCACAAACGAAGTCCGATGAGCAAAGTAAGACCTTGTTGCGCGCTACGCTTCTCCACGGCTATTCCATCCGTGTGGAGAAACACCGCACATTGAATACCTGTCGAGGCGTCATTACCACCCATAGCTTCGATGGTATGTCGGACGACGAACTCGTAGACTATCTTTCAGAACAAAAGGTGACAGCAGTGCATCGAGTGCTGGCCAAACGCGACGGAGTTTTGGTACCCACTCGTACCCTGTTTATAACATTTGATGGCGTCGATCTGCCCACGAGCATTTCCGCAGGGTACGAACGGATTTCTGTGAGGCCTTATATTCCTAGACCTCTGCGTTGTTTTAAATGCCAACGTTTTGGGCATACGCAAGTCTCATGTAAGAGTGCCGTTAACATCTGTGCAACATGTAGCCACCCCTCACACGACGGTACCTGCTCAAAACCCCCGTCTGCGTTAATTGCAGAGGGTCTCATTCTGCTTCATTTGCCGACTGTCCACGGTACTTGCACGAGAAGGCGATCCAGGAGATCCGGGTAAAGGAGAAACTCTCTTTCGCCGAAGCCCGGAGGCGTTACCATGCGCGCCAACCTTCGCTCCTGCGATCGGGAACATTTAGTTCTGTTGCCTCGCCAGTACCCCGGAAGGATGCAGAAACTCAAACTTGGACCATGACTGCATTGACCGCCACTACATTCACGGCGCTTGAATTGGTTACTGGCTCTGAGCGCGTGGCCCTCCCTTCGAGAGGGCTATGGAGTCTGACCAACTCCATACCAAAAGCCCAAGCCCAAAGGTTAAACAAAAGGTAATTTTAAGCCCCCCTTCTAAGTAGACAGTTTATCCCTTTTTCTTAATGGCCATCCTGACCTGGAATGTACGTGGTGTACGATCGCATAGGGCGCAACTGCAACTTTTATTGCGTTACCATTCGCCTATGGTCCTGTGTATGCAGGAGACTAAGCTTCGCCCTCATGATCCTTTTGATCTCCGAGCATATACACCGGCTCGCTACGACCTTGAATGGAGGAGGGTACTCCTGCTCATGGAGGTGTCATGTTGTTAGTGCGTAACGACGTTCATTTTCAACGTCTCACTCTTACGTCCGACTTGCAAGCTGTTGCCATTAGACTGCAGTTACCCGTTTTGTTCTTTTCTGTTTGCGCTGTATATTCACCTCCATCGTCTCCCCTCGCTAACGCGGACCTTCGAGATCTCTTGTCCGCTCAACCAACACCATTTCTCCTGTTGGGAGATTTCATGCCCATCACCCCCTGTGGGGTTCGCCAAGGGCTCGTGCCAGGGGAACTCTTCTTTCCGACATTTTTTACTAGTTCAATCTCTCTATTCCGAATACAGGTGAGGCTACGTTTCTCTCTGATTCTTCCGGTACCTTTTCTAACTTCGACCTTACCGTTTGCTCACTCCAGCTTACTAGTCGTCTGCGATGGAACGTCGTCGCTCACCTACTCCAGCGACCATTACCCCTGCATCGTTTCTCTTCTGTCACACCACGTACAGCATTCCAGAGTACCTACCTGGATATTCAAAAAATCCGAGTGGAGGTTGTATTCCAGCCTCTTGCACTTTGACGATCAGCCCTTCGCCGACATTAACCAACTAGTGCAGCACCTTACGTCTACGATTTTCTCTGCCGCCGAACGCGCAATTCCCCGTTCATCCTCTCAACCTCGGCGATCGCCTGTTCCATGGTGGAACGAGAATTGTCGGGATACCGTTCGTGCCCGTAGAACTGCAGTTAGGGTGTTTTGGCGACACCCTACATTTGATAATTTGGTAACTGTTTAGTAATTGCGCGCCAGGGCTCGTCGCATTATTCAGGATAGCAAGAAGGCGTCGTGGACTCGTTTTGTCGAGTCTTTTAATCGCTTTAGGCCTTCATCTGTTGTTTGGGATAAACTTCGTCGCTTCTCAGGTAAAGTGTCGCATTGTACTGTTTCTGGCCTTCAGGTTTCCAATGCCACCATAGTGGATCCGGCTGCCACCGCTAACACTCTGGGTGCTGCCTTTGAGGCGGTTTCTAGTTCAGACCATTATTCCGCCGGCTTTCGCTGTATCAAAGACCGGCTGGATTCGGAAACCTTTAATTTTCGGTTTGCTAATAATGAGTGTTATAATGAACTTTTCACAATGAGGGACCTGGAGCACGCTCTTCATTGCTCTAGGCACTCCGCTCCTGGCCCGGACGGCATTCATGCCCTGATGTTAAAGAACCTTTCAGCCAACAGTAAACTCTTTCTCTTACAGGTCTATAACTGTATTTGGCAAGACGGCTTTTTTCTTCCGTTTGGCGCGAAGCCACCATTGTCCCTATACTGAAGCCTGGGAAGGATCACCAACTACCTTCCAGCTACCGCCCTATCTCCCTCACCAGTTGCGTTTGCAAGGTGATGGAGCGCATGATCAATGGGCGGTTGATATGGTGGTTTGAGTCTCGGAAACTTCTAGCGAACTCTCAGTGCGGATTTCGCCGCTATCGCTCTACCGTCGACCATCTGGTGTCCCTGTCGACGCATGTTATGAATGGATTTTTGAGAAAGTGTAAAACGGTGGCTGTATTTTTTTACCTGGAGAAAGCTTATGACACTTGTTGGAGGGGCGGCATTTTACGTACACTCCATGCATGGATTTTCCGCGGTCGTCTTCCCATATTTCTTCGGGAGTTTATGACGGACCGCGTCTTTCGTGTACGTGTGGGCTCGGTTTTATCTAGTCGTTTTATTCAAGAGAACGGAGTACCGCAGGGCTCAGTACTCAGTGACACCATTTTTGCAATTGCTGTCAACCCCATTGTTGATTTATTCCACCTGGCATTTCATCGTCCCTTTTTGTTGACGATTTTGCCATTTATTGCAGTTAGGACCTGTCTACTCGAACGCCTTCTCCAGTGCTGTATCGACCGTCTCTACGCCTGGAGTAACGCTAACGGCTTTAATTTCTCCGCCGAGAAATCCGTCTGCATCAACTTCTGGCGCCGGAAGGCTTTCCCTCCGCCCTCTCTCCATCTTGGGCCAGGGATACTTCCCTTTGCAGACGAGGCGAAATTTTTGGGTTTGATATTTGATAGGAAGCTTAGCTGGATTTCGCACATTTCGTTTTTAAAAGCAAAGTGTGACCGTTCTCTTACTCTGTTACGTGTTTTAAGTGGCACATCCTTGGGAGATGATCAGACCGTCCTTCTACATCTTTATCGCTCTTTGGTCCGATCCAAGCTTGATTACGGGTGCATTGTCTATTCGTCGGCGCGTTCATCTGTATTGCGTCGATTGAATGCCATTTACCATCTTGGCATAAGAGTCGCTACGGGGGCCGTTTAAACCAGCCCTGTAGCCAATCTATATGCTGAAGCTGCAGAGCCTCCGCTGAACTTCCGGCGTGAGATGCTTTTGTGCAGCTATGGCTGTCGACTCTCAAGCTTGCCTGACCACCCGTCTTTCGAGGTATTTTATGAAGATTCGCTTCATCGGCAATATTTCGTTAGCTTCTCTGCCTTGCTCCCTCCAGGGGTTCGATTTCGAAAGCTTCTTCGGCATTTGGACTTTACGCCAGCGCCGGCCCTTCCCAGGGGGGAAACGCGCTTCCTCCATGGTTTCGCGCTGATGCCCAGTGTCACCTTGGGTTGACGTCACTGTCGAAGAATGAGACCCCTTCTTCAGTTCTTAGATCGGCCTTTTTAGAACTTCGGGCGCAGTTCGGGGACTTTCGTTTTATATTTGCTGGGGGGTCCAAAACTGATGTTGGAGTAGGGTGTGCCTTTGTTGATGATAATCGTTGTTTTACATTTCGTTTACCCGGGCAATGTTCGATTTTTACGCCGAACTTTTTAGTATTTATCAGTCACTTTTATACGTCCAGCGGTACGACTTACGGCTCTGTTTTATTTGTTCAGACTCCCTGAGTGCTCGTCAAAGTATTCGCGCACTGTACAATTACCACCCCCTTGTACAGCGCATACATGACCTGGTCCACTCGCTTGGTGCCTCTGGCATCAGCGTCTCCTTCATGTGGATTCCAGGCCATGTGGGCATCTCAGGGAACGTGTCAGCCGACACCGCTGCCAAATCGGCGATTTTATTACACAGATTTTTTACCTCTGTTGTTCCCTCGTCAGATTCGTGTGTTATTTTACGCCGCCGCATCCTCTCGCTTTGGCGCGATGAGTGGTCGGCCCTCCGGGGGAACAAATTGCGGGAGGTTAAACCTCTCCCGTTAGTCTGGGGTACCTCTTCTCGTTCTACACGTCGAGAAAAGGTACTTTTAGCCCGTTTACGATTGGACATTGCCTTTTTAGTCATAGATACTTGCTAAGCGGTGACCCCGCTCCACTGTGTCAGCAATGTGATGCGCCCATAACGGTGCGCTACGTTTTAACTGAGTGTCAGGTTTTGGCTCCACTGCGCGTTCGCTAAGGTCTGCCTGTTGGCATAGGCAACGTTTTGGCAGACGACGCGCATGCTGTAGAATGTCTTTTACGTTTTATAAGTGACATTGGTTTTAATCGGCGCATTTGGTGCGCTGAGCGTCTTTTAGCTTTGAGATTTTATATTGTCAGTTTCAATGGGGCTCTTCTCCCCGACCGACATAGTGCGCTCATGTCCCTTGCTTTCTACAGTTCTTGACACGTTTTATTCTTTTTTGACCATGATTTTAGTGTGTAGATCTTAGTATTTCGTCTGTTGTGATTTTTAGTGTTTTTGACCAAGCGGTTTGTATGGGGTTTTTTACTTTTTGACTTTTACATTTTATATTTTACACATAGTAAGGGCGCTAATAACCTTGGCAGTTGAGCGTCCTTAAGCCCCATCTTATCATCATCATCATCATCATCATCATCATCTTTTTGATGATTGTAACATAACTAATTTGAGAAATTATCTTAATAGCGAATGTTATCCCTATCATGACATGAATTTGGACTTTGGAAACTCGAGATTTGCATCATTGTATGACATTTACTCAAAGTTTCGAAACTCTTTTTATGAAAAAGAGAATTATCCTTTATTGAAGAGAAAAGATTTTCTTAAATTTGCTCCTATATTTGTTATAGATTGCTCACATCAACCAGAGGAAGTTGTAAATGTTGCTGTTAACATTGGAATAGAAATTCAAGCTAGTACAAATATTCCTGCACAGACTAAATTGTGTTGTTTAATAATTCATGATAACGTTTTTACATACAAGCCTCTGACTCAGGTGATGCAGCTTTTATTTTAAACTACTCATTGTAAGGATTTGTTTTTTCATTAGGAATGTAAGGATTTTTGATGAATAAAACACTATGTAAAAGCATACTTTCATTCTTTTTTATTGTTATTATTTATCCTGCATTTCCATCACTCTCTTCCTCCAACTCCTCGTTCCAGCATGTCATTACATTTGCAACAGGCAGATTACCTAAATGGTAATCTATAAACGATTCAAGTCTTTTTAGCCTGCAAATTTCATTGCTATTTAAAAGTATTTCACAATCATTTAAATTAGTGTTCAAAAATTTTATTTCTGTCTCTTGTATGTAAGCAACAATATTATAAGAGAAGACTATATTTTCACAATATTCCACACGCGGATACTTTCTCGATTGGAGGAATGCATTGAATGTAGGAAGACTCTCGAATTATCTCCCAGTCTTGAATTGTCATGTATACAAATTTGTCTGTGTTTTTCACTAAAAGCACTGGAAGATCATAGAAGAATCCTATCTTAATGCTGTGCCTTTTCGAGACGTAGACGTCTCGGCACCCGCTTCTAACCGGCATTTTTCTTGGGTGTCTCGTGGTTGCTTATTCTATCCTGCAATAGCGTCAGCCTCCTTTGCAGTTCTGCAAAGCTGTTCCTCTTCTTCCCCTTATTGCACCGCCTGAAACATTACACAATGAAGGTCTTAGAAAAGTGCTTGGGGAAGTTAAGGTAGCCTGAAAGAATTAATTTTTGTTAGGTCACAGAGGAATGAAACAATGATTTTTATAGATGTGAAAATACTCACGTCAATGTTTTCCCGAGTTCTGCAGGCTTTCCAGGGGGAGGCTCGGAGGTCGTCTGTGTTAGATCCCCCGCCTGCTGTGAATTGGACTCCTTCTGTTCCTCATCTATGTGATTAGCATACTGCTGTGCAATGGGATATTCCACTATATCTTCCGGTTCTTTATCATCAGAATCTATCTCGGTTTTAGGCGCTTGTGTGCTCATTTGAATTCTGCAAAAAGCCATTATTATTTTCCGATGTTAGTCGTATACAACTGCTCTTGTAGTATAGTACCATTTATCGAAATAGTAATGTATGTTAGTATCGTCTAAGTAATTAATGTTTGCATTAGTGATCTCTGAAGTTACATATATGACGATAGCAATGTACAATAATGATACATATTTAAGGCGCTACTTACTTTAAATTTCTCAGCCTGAAGAGGAATACACTGCAGCTCTCATTGCACGGAAATTATGACGCCATCTTGTCGTGTGCCTCAGGTTTTGCACACAGTACAGAGTGAGTATACCCATTGCAGTACTCTGAATGCCACAGAGAGCTGTGATTTGAAATGAGGCGGCCATCTCACCGTCACTTTCGGTATCAGTTTCCCTGGAAAGAAAGAAAATACAATAGAATGAACCATTTTATTTTCACTCTTCTTTAGAGAACAATTGCACACTTTTTTAGAGATTCCATTCAATAAAAAAAACTATACTTACATCATGCTTCTTTTGTAGACCGGACAGTTGTCTGTGAATATGCTTCGAGAAGTCATCTGGTCATGATAGGAAGGCATGTTACACACTATAGAATGCATGATACCATTACACGACTCTATGATAATATGTATAATGGTATGATTCTTCTCCGCATTCACTCCAAAAATCGTCCATTGTATTATCGTCTCGATTACACCTCGAATAATATTCAGAGCAGTGCGAGAAGGGGCTCCTTATATACAGCGGATGGAAAAACCGGTTCTTCTATCACATGTTATGACATGCAGAGAGGATCGGTGGGGGAAGCGATCTGTAGGGAGTGGGGGATGAATGTGTTTTTCTATGCAAGAGAATCGATGATTCAGTGAGGGGAAATGAAAACTTTTATTATTGAGAGGGAATGCACGTAACGGTGTTTGATATCTCTGTTTGAAAGAGATAATTGCTGTGTTACAGTTGTGTATGTGTGTGTGTTTGCGTGCACCGGTGTATGTGTGTTGATGTATGCGCATGTGCTCGTGTATATGTGAGCGCCTGGATGTGTACAAGTCGTGGAGAAAGAAAGAGATAAATAGATTGAAAGAGGAAAAAAGGAAGAAAGAGAGAGAAGACAAAGACAGGGGCGAGCATGAAGCCTTCCTCAGATTCTTTTGTTAAGCAAGCAAGTGTTCGAACAATGGAAAGGGACCAGCTCTGTTATAGGGCAGTGGAATGAGAAATGCCAGATGGTCTTTCTAAAGAAACCTTGCCCCGGACAATAGAAAGGGGATACAATAGAACTTGTTTCTTTGTTAACAACCTTCAGGTTCTCTTTTGTCACGACCCTAGTTTATCATGGCCTTTGTTCATTTTGACAGTTGAAGGGCAAGCATTGTTCTTTTGTTAAGCGCTAGTGCAATGAGAAATGCCAGATGGTCCTTCTAAAGAAGGCTTGCCCCGGAAAATAGAAAGGGGTACAATAGAATCTGTTCCTTTGTCCAGCATACTCATTGTTCATTTTGATAGTGATGGATAGCCACTTGCACGCTGTTGTTAAAGAATGTGAGTGGGGTGGGTAAACTGCTGCAGGTGCAGAAGTGGCCGGATGTGGAATGGGTAGGAAAAACATCTCGCCTTTGTTACAGAACCATACATTTACGACCCCTTTGTTCGTTTTGACAGTTGATTGACAGCCTTAATTGCTTAACTGTCAAGCTTCCATTATACTCAACAAGATTTATGAGCCACAGCTGCAACTAAAAGTACCAAGCAGCTGGGGTGGGGAGGGGACCTCATTTGCATATGAATACACATTCCTGCATATTAAGTGTTTTTCAATCCCCATTTATATCCTACTGAGGTAATCTTAATGCATTAGAACTGGCTTAGTTATATCGATGCATGTTCCTATACTTTTAATGTAGGTTATGGTATATACATTAATGCTTTATAATTATATAATTTTAAACACTTTAATATTTTATAATCACAATGTTATTCAAACCAAGAATTCTAAAATTCTCTTATTTGCTGCAGCCTACGTTCATCCATTGGCAATGCTTACGATTCATTTTACTGTGCTTTACAGCTATTTATACAAATTGTTTTTAAGAATTAGTCTTTCTCGGCTGAACTCGGTACTCCTAGGTTATGCTTTCAGCATATCAAAGAATCGTGTTGATCTACCAATTCATATTATGAATTCTAGCAATTTTTAGACCTGTGAAATTCACTGAATACTTTGATCATTCTGGTGTACTTCGAATCGACAGAACTCGGCAATACTTTTTATATGCGGTCTTCTGTTTTCGTATACCATGTTACAGCATCACAATGCTTGCCGCAAGGTAATTTCCTCGCTCATCATCGCACTCACTCGGCAACGTTCGTCCGGGCTCGGCTTGGCAGCTAAAGCTTAGGGTGGGTAGTAAACGAAGCGCAAGCAAGAAGGAATCGAGAATGTCCTGATCACGATGCTTTTTGAACGACGATTCAGGTACAATTCTTGCGATTCTTTCTGAACGACGATTCATGCACGATTCTTTTTTAACAACGATTCATACACGATTCTTATGATTCATTTTGAACGACGATTCATGCACGATTCTTACGATTCATTTTGAACGACGATTCATGCTATTCTTTCCTTGTAGTTGTTCATATGAACGATTCGTTCCTGAATCGCCCCGTGTCTAGAGCACTTAGCTCCGCTTTGGTTTCGGCATACCAGGGGGGCCTCTTCCCGCTTCCCGCGCATTCACTGCTTGTCGATCTGTCTGCTAGTGACGTCATGTGGAAGGTAACTGGCATCGCTATTCCCATGTGGAAGCTCAGGGTTTACGATATAATTCAAATCCTGTCATGCTTTCTGACAAGATATGGTCACCTCAAGCAAATTTACTTGAAACAAAGTTCTCATTCCGTAACATATAAAATAGAAAAATAATACGGAGGAAGAAACAAAACTATGCCATATACCCTTATCTTACAGCTTGTCTTGTTTAAACAACACATTTTTTTTTGCTTTAAATTTTTCAACATTTAAGTTATAATTGCAATGTATTTCTTCCATTTCTTACAAAAGATAGCAAGTATTATTGCCTTTTAAGTACGTAATAAACGAAGAGAGGGAAAGAGAGACAAGGGGAGAAGAAAAATTATATTATATTAAAATAAAATAGAACCTTCAGGCTATGCACTATTTCTGCACTTTTACTTTCCCTCCTCTTTACGTATAGTAAGTAAAGGAAATATTGTATTCCACCCAAAATTTCGATACCGGGATTTCACTGGAAATACATGTTTTGAGACTCTTGAGTCTAAAAACCACGTTTTTAGAAAAAGGTTGTGCGTGCGTGTGAACAGCATAACTCAAAACGAAAAGTCGGTTAAATACCAAACTTGGAATTTAACTCCAGCATCTTCCAAGGATGCGACATGATTTTTTAAGAAGATTCCGTATCACGAACTACCCTTTACAGGAGAAATTATCCATTACTTTTATGTTCTCAAAAATGACTAATACAATTTTGATTAAAATGCATATGTTTACAACATATGCATGACAAATAAAATGTATGTATTGAATTTCCTGTAATTAAACTGTGAAAACTTCATTTGAATGGCTTGTATAATTTGGTAAAGGTTAAAATATTAAAACATTACTTTAAAAAGAAGTAGATCTCGTTAAAACACACACTTTATGCCAAATAAATATTGTTATGGCGTTAACCATGTACAACATATTCTGTGTTATTTGTCTGAATGTTCAAATACTTAAACTTTTTTAAGTGGTAAGTTGCTATTCGGCTTTTTTCCCTCCTGGTCATGCAAAGAGCATGGAATTTCAAAGCCATCACATAGCGACACACTTTATAATTTGACTATTGGTTTAGCTTTCTGAATCCTTCTTATGCATAAAACTAAATGTGTAATTACGGTTCATCTCTGTTTAACAAGTTAGATAGAAGAATAAACTTCTTTATGAATATTTTGTAGAAGAATGAGCAAAGAAAGTCATATGAATGTAGAAAATCCGAGTTTTACGATTACAATATGTATTGTGCATATTTTCACACTTTAAACAGGTATAAATAATTTTAGTTATATATGTTATGCGTTTTCAGAGGTGACCACAGTGATAAAAGTAAGCTATAGAACATCCTTATTTGAGGTTGTAAAATGATGTAATTTTATTGCAGATTACACTTTCTAGTTGAATACCATCACAATGTTATATCATTACAATGATATTCCTCAGCATGGACCGAGTGTTTGTTTCCCTTAAAATGGCAAAGAAAATGTTTTTCTTATTTCGGATTTTAAAAGAGCGCTTGCATAGATATGCAAAAGGGTCATCAGCCTTTTGTCCACGTTATACCTGAATTTCCACATGATTTGGTATTAAAGGCGGTATATTACCCTAAGGCAAAGCGAAAGTTATTAGATTTCTCCTTCTTTTATGTTTCTGTTGAACTTCTTGAAAGTTTTGGAGACGTTGTGTCCGAGTCCTTGTGCATTTGAAAGAGCACGAACAAGTGTCATAAAGCGTGCCAAATTACCCTATTAGGTGCATTTGATTGCACGTGTTCACGCACTAGTTTCTAAAACAGCATATTCCCTATTTTCTGGGGAAAAACCATTCTTAAATAACGCCTATATAATTATTTCGAGGAATCGCAGAACAACTCTTTAAATAATGTTTTTCTGTAATGCGTTGTAATGAGCAACAATTTTGTACCCCACAGGTGCAAACGTTGTTTGGTGAGCATTGTTGCTCACTAAATAAGAATGCTCTTTCCGATTACTTAGAAGTTAGTTCTAGTTGTGAATGGATTTGGAAATACAAGTGTGGTGTGCATTCCTTTCCAAAATGAATGTTAAAAAAATGTTAACTGTGCTGTTGCGTAATGTTCTAATATAGGAACAAAAACCGCTGGAATTATATATCATAGATTTCCTAAAATGATAAACTAAGGCGCATGTGGGTGTCTCGCTGTAAACGGAATGATAAATTAACACTGATAATGCTCGAGTCTGCTCAGTATATTTTCGGCCTGGGGACTAAGAATGGAACTTAAAAAAATGAATTACTTGGCTTACCTCTACGGAAAAGTTTACGTGGTGATGCAGTGCCGGGTCTGTCTTCCGATGATATGATTCCATCGCATTCATATTTCAAATGTGTTAAGAGTATGAAAACACTTAGCGACATAATTTGCTTTAAATTCCCTGATTTAGACAAAAGAATTTATATATAGGTCAGGACCTGCACATTTATTAGGATACGGCATTTGAATACAAAATTAAAATCTGCAACCGTGGAAAAAAGAAATACAATGAAATGTCAGCAGTGGGTGGCATCTATTTCTTCTACAACAGCAGCATGACCAGCCACTTCTAAATTTAAATCTACTTCTAAGATTAAACAAATAATAATTTGTTACTTTTTATTTTAGTAATCGTTTGGATGGTGGTGTTGATAAAATTGGTTTGTAATTAGTAGAATTAGTTGAGAAAAGTTTCCTATGCATTTTCAGTTAAAGTATCTTTCATAACATATGTAATTGCATTATGTTACACTTCCTTAATTACTGCTTAACCGTTTACACAACGGGTATACCAATCCGTGCCTTAAATTGTACGTATTAAAACGGGTTTAAACTGTTTTCTTTCAATTACTATCCAAAGAGCGCGCGTGCTCAACCTTCCTCATGACGTCACAGGCGCGCAGCCAATGAGAGCGAAATGGCCGGAATGGCCTATCTTCCCTATACTCAAGTTACCTTGGGTTTCGGCGTAAGATTACCAAGGATAATGCTCGAACATTTCTGAATTCTATTAATTACTTTGGAAAGCGATTCAAAATTTATGTTCTAACCCTTGGTCTTCAAAATTTATACTTGCAGGAGAAGCATTCTTTATTCGTATTTGCATTTATATTGCATTTTGCAGTGGCAGGAAACAAAATAGTTGCAACATTGTAAAACATTAAATGGTTCAAAGAATGGTGAAACAGAATACATGATAATCGTGTACTCCAAGGTTAACTGGAGTTGTTAAATGTTTATAAAATACTGCAAGCTTTACTGAAACTTTATAGTATTGTTAAACATATAAGAGGCTATAATAAACCGTTATATTTCGCGTGAATCAGTGGCGTAGCCTGATTATCAGACTCGGGTATGTACCGCAACGATTGTAAAAATCGTTAAAATATGACCCAACTTAACAGAATTGTTCATATCAGTATACTTAATCTCAGCTATACAACATGTAGTGTAAACAAGATGTTCTTCATTCAACTTAAGTTACCCAGTAAATTCGTAACGAACGTGAGTACACTGGAAGGTAGTTTAATAAACATAATTTAGAGTCATATCAAAACTAAATGTTATTCACTGACGTTTTATCACTTCATCCCCGTCCGGTCGACGTGGGTTCGTTCTCGTGACCGGGGGACTCAAGGTAGGCTCTCGTGCGTTCTGTGCATTTCACTTCATGACGCCCTCGCCATCGTTTATTTATTCTCTCTGCTATTTATGCACATTTCGCACCACGTGCATTCATTTACACATCTCTTTTCCTTCTTCGCCGGCCTACCTTGAGTGCGAAACGCCCACGCACTTTTAGTTTCTTTTAACCTTTTATTTTAATCCTCCGTGGACACAGCCTGACGGATACCCGCGCACTGGGTGCGCAGCTGGGTGAGTGGGTAATGGCGTCATCCCCACCACAAGGGGTCGTCATGTAGGGTTTGTGTTCGTATCCGCTGTTCAACTGCAGTCCCGCGGGGGGGGGGCATTGCATGAGCTGCTGACTTCTGACAGCGATTGGGTCCCTCTGTCTATGTTCTGGGAGGTGTGACCCTGTGGTGAGATAGGTATAGATAGGCCACTCACCCAAGCCGGGGTAACGCCCGGGAAGTTAGAGCCCGAGTTCGGAGACGGTTGCAATGGTGGAGCATTTATTTCGCTATGGAGCACCCTTTCTCCATTACTAACAACAAGCGCCGAAAAGTTATTGTAACAGAAGTAGCACCGCCGAAATCTGGTTGTTACTTGGTCATTTCACGTACAGAAGAAGGTCAAACTTTTGAGACGGTGAGCCTTTTCATTATACAGAAGGGCATTGACGCTATTGCAGGTGCGGTTCAGTCCTGCACTCGTCTTCAAATTGGTTCATTGTTGGTTCAAACCAAATCCGAACAGCAAACCCCCCAGGGGCTCACCTTATGTGTGTACGGGTGTTGGCGTACCCGGGGGTTCCCGAGCCAATCGTCGCCATATTCAGCCCTTCATCCCCATCCGGTCGAGGTGGGTTCTTCTCGTGACCGGGGGACACAAGGTAGGCTCTCGTGCGTTCTTTGCATTCCATTCATACCGCGCATCACCATCGTTTCTTTCTTCCCTTGTCACTTTCCGGCCATTTCGCAACAACGACATTCGCACATCTCTTTTTCTTCCTCGCCGGCCTACCTTGCGGGCGAAACGCCCACACAGTTTTATTTCTTTTATCTTTTCTTTTAATCCTCCGTGGACACAGCCTGACGGATACCCGCGCACGGGGTGCGCAGCTGGGTGAGTGGGTAATGGCGTCATCCCCACCAACCGGGGTCGTCATGTAGGGTTTGTGTTCGTATCCGCTGTTCAACTGCAGTCCCGCGGGGGAGCCATTGCATGAGCTGCTGACTTCTGACGGCGATTGGGTCCCTCTGTCTATGTTCTGGGAGGTGTGACCCTGGGGTGAGTCTGGTATAGATAGGCCACTCACCCAAGCCGGGGTAACGCCCGGGAAGTCAGAGCCCGCGGTCGGAGACGGTTGCAATGGTGGAGGATTTATTTCGCTATGGAGCACCCTTCCTCCATTAATACAAACAAGCGCCGAAAAGTTATTGTAACAGAAGTAGCACCGCCGACCTCTGGTTGTTACTTGGTCATTTCAAGAACAGAAGAAGGACAAAAATTTGAGAAGGTAAATCCTTTTATAATTCAGAAGGGCATAGATGCTATTGCTGGTGCGGTTCAATCCTGCACTCGTCTACGGAATGGTTCCTTATTGGCATAAAACTAAGTCCGATCAGCAAAGTAAGGCCTTGTTGCGCGCTATGCTTCTCCACGGTTATCCCATCCGTGTCGAGAAGCACCGCACATTGAATTCCTGTCGGGGCGTCGTTACCACCCATAACCTCGATGGTATATCGGACGAGGATCTAGTCGAATATCTATCCGATCAAAAGGTGACAGCAGTGCATCGAGTGCAGGCCAAACGCGACGGCGTAATGGTACCCACTCGTACCCTGTTTCTAACATTTGATGGCGTCGATCTGCCCACGAGCATTTCCGCAGGGTACGAACGGATTTTTGTGAGGCCTTATATTCCTAGACCTCTGCGTTGTTTTAAATGATGATGATGATGAGGTGGAGCTTAAGGGCGCTCAACTACATTGGTTATTAGCGCCCTTACATTGTATAAAATATAAAATTGAAAAGTCAAAAAAGTAAAAAACCAGACACAAACCGGCTTGGTCAAAACACTAAAAAACAACACACCAAAGACTAAAATCTACAGACTAAAATCATGGTCACTAAAAGAATAAAACGTGTCAAGATCTGTAGTATGCAAGGAATATGAGCGCCTTATGACCGGGGAGAAGGGCCCCATTAAAACTAACAATATAAAATCAAACAGCTAAAAGGCGCTCAGCGCATCAAATGCGACGGCTAAAACCAATGTCAGTGATAAAACGTAAAAGACATTCTACAGCATGCGCGTCGTCTGCCAACACGTTGGCTAGGCCAACAGGCAGACCCACGCGAACGCGCAGTGGAGCTAAAACTTGACACTCGGTTAAAATGTGACGGACCGTTAATGGCATAGAACACTGACCACACAGAGGTGCGGGATCACCACTAAGCAGGTATCTATGACTAAAAAGGCAATGTCCGATACGAAGGCGTGTTAAAAGTACCTCTTCCCGACGAGAAGCACGGGAAGAGGTAGCCCAGACTAGCGGAAGAGGTTTAACCTCCCGCAACTTGTTCCCCCGGAGGGCCGTCCACTCATCGCGCCAGCGCGAGAGGATGCGGCGACGTAAAATAATACACGAATCTGACGAGGGAACAACAGGGGGTAAAAAATCTGGGTAATAAAATCGCCGGTTTCGCAGCGGCGTCAGCTGACCCGTTCCCTGAGATGCCCACATGACCTGGAATCCACATAAAAGAGACGCTGATGCCAGAGGCACCAAGCGAGTGGAGCAGGTCATGTATGCGCTGTACGAGGGGGTGGTAAGTGTACAGTGCGCGAATACTTTGAAGAGCACTCAGGGAGTCGGAACAAACAAAACAGTGCCGTAATTCCTGCCGCTGAATATATAAAAGAGACTGATAAATGCTAAAAAGTTCGGCGGTAAAAATCGAACATTGCTCTGGTAAACGAAAGGTAAAACTATTTCCACCACAAAAAAGGCACATCCTACTCCAGCATCAGTCTTAGATCCATCAGTAAAGATAAAAGGCAAGTCCCCAAATTGCGACTGAAGTTCTAAAAACACTGACCTAAAGACTGAAGAAGGGGTCTCATTCTTCGGCATTGACGATAACCCAAGGTGACAGAGGGCCTCAGCGCGCGACCATGGAGGAAAACGCGTTTCCCCCCTTGGAAGGGCCGGCGCTGGCGTAACGTCCAAATGCCGAAGTAGCAGTCGAAATCGAACCCCTGGAGGGAGCAATGAACAGGAGCTAACTAAATATTGCCGGTCAAGTGAATCCTCGAAAAATGCCGGGAAAGACGGGTGGTCAGGCAAGCTGGAGAGTCGACAGGCATAGCTGCACAAGAGCATCTCACGCCTGGAGGACAGCGGAGGCTCTGCAGCTTCAGCGTAAAGACTGGGCACGGGGCTAGTTGGAAAGGCCCCTGTAGCGACTCGAATACCACGATGATGAATGGGATCCAAGCGACGTAACACAGATGGACCTGCGGATGAAAAGACAATACACCCGTAATCAAGTTTGGATCGGACCAAAGAGCGATATAAACGCAGAAGGATGGTCCGATCAGCTCCCCAGGATGTGCCAGTTAAAACACGTAAAAGATTAAGAGAACGGTCACACTTTGCTTTTAAAAAAGAAATGTGCGAGGTCCAACACAACCTTCTATCAAAGATCAACCCCAAAAATTTCGCCTCGTCTGCAAACGGAAGCATCCCTGGCCCTAGATGGAGAGAGGGCGGAGGGAAATACTTCCGACGCCAGAAGTTGATGCAGACGGATTTCCCGGCGGAGAAATTAAAGCCGTTGGCGTTACTCCAGGCGTAGAGACGGTCGATACAGCTCTGGAGACGGCGTTCGAGTAGACAGGTCCGCCGTGAACTGCAATAAATAGCGAAATCGTCAACAAAAAGGGACGATGAAATGCCAGGTGGAATACAATCAACAATGGGGTTGATAGCAATTGCAAAAAGTGTGACACTGAGTACAGAGCCCTGCGGTACTCCGTTCTCTTGAATAAAACGACTAGATAAAACCGAGCCCACACGTACACGAAAGAGGTGGTTCGTCATGAACTCCCGAAGAAATATAGGAAGACCACCGCGGATATTCCATGCGTGAAGTGTACGTAAAATGCCGCCCCTCCAACAAGTGTCATAAGCTTTCTCCAGGTCAAAAAATACAGCCACGGTTTGACACTTTCTCAGAAATCCATTCATAATATGCGTCGATATGGACACCAGATTGTCGACGGTAGAGCGATAGCGACGAAACCCGCACTGAGCGTTCGCTAAAAGTTTCTGAGACTCAAGCCACCATGTCAACCGCCCGTTGATCATGCGCTCCATCACCTTGCAAATGCAACTGGTGAGGGAGATAGGGCGGTAGCTGGAAGGTAGTTGGCGATCCTTCCCAGGCTTAAGTATAGGGACAATGGTGGCTTCGCGCCAAACGGAAGGAAAAATGCCGTCTTGCCAAATACGGTTATAGACCTCTAAGAGAAAGAGTTTACTGTCTGCTGAAAGGTTCTTTAGCATCAGGACATGAATGCCGTCCGGCCCAGGAGCGGAGTGCCGAGAGCAATGAAGAGCGTGCTCCAGCTCCCTCATTGTGAAAAGTTCATTATAACACTCAATATTAGCAGATCGAACATTAAAGGTGTCGGAATCCAGCCGGTCTTTGATAGAGCGAAAGCCGGCGGAATAATGGGCTGAAATTGATACCGCCTCAAAGGCAGCACCCAGAGTGTTAGCGATGGCATCCGGATCCACTATGGTGGCATTAGAAACCTGAAGGCCAGAAACAGTACAATGCGACACTTTACCTGAGAAGCGACGAAGTTTATCCCAAACAACAGATGAAGGCGTAAAACGATTAAAAGACTCGACAAAACGAGCCCACGACGCCTTCTTGCTATCCTGAATAGTGCGACGAGCCCTGGCGCGCGATTGTTTAAAAGTCACCAAATTATCAAGTGTAGGGTGGCGCCGAAACACCCTAAGTGCAGTCCTACGAGCACGAACGGCGGCCCGACAATCCTCGTTCCACCACGGAACAGGCATTCGCCGAGGTTGAGAGGATGAACGGGGAATTGCGCGTTCGGCAGCAAAGAAAATAGTAGACGTAAGGTACTGCACTAGTTGGTTAATGTCGGTGAAGGGCTGGTCGTCAAAATGCACGAGGCTGGAATACAAACTCCAGTCGGCTTTTGGGAATATCCAGGTAGGTACTCTGGAATGTTGTACGTGGTGTGACAGAAGAGAAACGATGCAGGGGTAATGGTCGCTGGAGTAGGTGTCAGCGACGACGTTCCACTGCAGACGACTAGCAAGCTGGAGTGAGCAAACGGCAAGGTCCAGGTGTGAGAATGTACCAGAAGAATCAGAGATAAAAGTAGGCTCACCTGTATTGAGGATGGAAAGATTGAACTGGGAAAAAATGTCGGAAAGAGGAGTTCCCCTCGCACAAGCCCTTGGCGAACCCCATAGTGGGTGATGGGCATTAAAATCTCCCAACAGAAGAACTGGTGTTGGGAGAGCGAACAGAAGAGCTCGAATGTCCGCGGGAGCGAGGGGAGACGATGGAGGTGAATACACAGAACAAACAGAAAAGAAGAAACCGGGTAACTGCAGTCTAATGGCAACAGCTTGCAAGTCGGACGTAAGTGTGACGGGTTTAAAATGCACGTCGTTACGCACTAACAACATGACACCTCCATGAGCAGGAGTACCCTCCTCCGGTTCAAGGTCGTAGCGAACCGGAGTATATCCTCGGAGATCAAAAGGATCGTGAGGGCGAAGCTTAGTCTCCTGCATACACACGACCACATACATTCCAGGTCAGGATAGCCATGAATAAAAGGGATAAACTGTCTACTTATAAGGGCGGCTTAAAATTACCTTTTGTTTAACCTTGGGGCTCGGGCTTTTGGTATGGAGTTGGTCAGACTCCATAGCTTCCTCGGAAGGAGGGCCCACGCGCTCAGTGCCAGAAACCGATTCAAGCGCCGTGAATCGGTTCTGGGTGGCGATGGGTGAGGGGTGCCGCTGAGCGCGGCTTGTTCCAGGACCTTCCTGGGACAGCGACCTCCGAGGAGGAGAAGGTGAACTTTTGTTACCGCGCGCACGCGGAGGGTCTTTCAAAAAATCTTCCCTACGAAGTTTCTGCTTGGGCTTCTTTTCAGCGGCTTGCGACTTCATGGACTTTGGACCAGGTTTATAGGGCTTGGTAACAGTAGCTTTAATGGACGGCCTGATGTTAGTGGCGGTTAATGCAGTCATGGTCCAGGTCTGAGTTTCGGCATCTACTCGGGGTACTGGCGAGGCAACAACAGAACTAAATGTGCCAGATCGCAGGAGTGAAGGTTGGCGCGCATGGTAACGCCTCCGGGCTTCAGCGAAGGAGAGTTTTTCCTTTACCCGGATCTCCTGGATCGCCTTCTCGTCCAAGTACCGCGGACAGTCGGCAAACGAAGCAGAATGAGAACCTTTACAATTAACGCAGACGGGGGCTGTTGAACAGGTACCTTCGTGTGAGGGCTGGCTACATGTTGCACAGATGTTAACGGCACTCTTACATGAGACTTGCGTATGCCCAAAACGTTGGCATTTAAAACAACGCAGAGGTCTAGGAATATAGGGCCTCACAGAAATCCGTTCGTACCCTGCGGAAAGGCTCGTGGGCAGATCGACGCCATCAGATTTAATAAACAGGGTACGAGTGGGTACCAACACGCCGTCGCGTTTGGCCTGCACTCGATGAACCGCTGTCACCCTCTGGTCTGCAAGATATTCGACTAGGTCTGCGTCAGAGATGCCATCGAGGCTATGCGTGGTGACAACGCCTCTACAAGAATTCAAGGTGCGGTGCTTCTCAACACGGATAGGATAACCGTGGAGAAGCGTGGCGCTCAACAAGGACTTACTTTGTGCCTCGGATTTACTTTGAACTAATAACGAACCATTACGAAGCCGAGTGCAGGAAAGAATCGGACCAGCAATTGAGTCAATGCCCTACTGGATGATAAAAGGGTTCACCTTCTCGAATGATTGGCCCTCCTCTGTACCGGTAATCACTAAGTAACAACCAGCTGTTGGCGGTGCTACTTCTGTTACTAAAGTTTTTCGGCGCTTGTTGTTTATAATGGAGAAAGGGTGCTCCATAGCGAAAAAAATCCTCCACCATTGCAACCGTCTCCGATCTCGGGCTCTGACTTCCCGGGCGTTACCCCGGCTTGGGTGAGTTGCTTATCTATACCAGACTCACCCCAGGGTCACACCTCCCAGAACATAGACAGAGGGACCCAATCGCCGTCGGAAGTCAGCTGCTCATGCAATGGCTCCCCCGCGGGACTGCAGTTGAACAGCGGATACGAACACAAACCCTACATGACGACCCCGGTTGGTGGGGATGACGCCATTACCCACTCACCCAGCTGCGCACCCCGTGCGCGGGTATCCGTCAGGCTGTGTCCACGGAGGATTTAAATAAAAAGATAAAATAAACTAAAACTGTGTGGGCGTTTCGCACGCAAGGTAGGCCGGTGAAGAAGGAAAAAAGAGGCGTAAATGAATGAACGTGGGGCGAAATGTGCAGAAATAGAAGAGAAGAAAGAAACGATGGTGAGGTGCGGTATGAATGTAATGCAAAGAACGCACGAGAGCCTACCTTGTGTCCACCGGTCACGAGAAGAACCCACCTCGACCGGATGGGGATGAAAGGGTGAAAATGGCTATGGATGGCTCGGGTACCCCGGGTGCGCCTAACCCGTACTCACAAAAGGTGAGCCCCTGGGGGGGTTGTTTTAAATGCCAACGTTTAGGACATACGCAAGTCTCATGTAAGAGTGGCGTTAACATCTGTGCAACATGTAGCCAGCCGTCACACGAAGGTACCTGTTCAACAGCCCCCGTCTGCGTTAATTGTAAAGCGTCTCATTCTGCGTCGTTTGCTGACTGTCCGCGGTACTTGGACGAGAAGGCGATCTAGGAGATCCGGGTAAAGGAAAAACTCTCCAGCGCTGAAGCCCGGAGGCGTTATCATGCGCACCAACCTTCCCTCCTGCGATCTGGCACATTTAGTTCTATTGTTGTCTCTCCAGTACTACGAGTAGATGCCGAAACTCAGACCTGGACCATGACTGCATTAACCGCCACTACCACCCGGCCGTCCATTAAAGCTACAGTTACCAAGCCCTATAAACCTGGTCCCAAGTCAATGAAGTCGCAAGCCGCTGAAAAGAAACCAAAGCAGAAACTTCGTAGGGAAGATTATCTGAAGGACCCTCCGCGTGCGCGCGGTAAGAAAAGTTCACCTTCTCCTCCTCGGAGCTCCTGGGACAAGCCGCGCTCAGTGGCACCCCTCGCCCATCGCCACCCAGAACCGATTCACGGCGCTTGAGGGCGCGTGGGCCCTCCCTTCGAGGAGGCTATGGAGTCTGACCTACTCCATACCAAAAGCCCGAGCCCAAAGGTTAAACAAAAGCTGATTTTAAGCCACCCTTCTAAATAGACAGTTTATCCCTTTTTCTTAATGGCTAACCTGACCTGGAATGTACGTGGTGTACGATCGCATAGGGCGGAACTGCAACTTTTATTGCGTTCCCATTCGCCTATGGTCGTGGGTATGCAGGAGACTAAGCTTCGCCCTCATGATCCTTTTGATCTCCGAGCATATACACCGGCTCGCTACGACCTTGAACCGGAGGAGGGTACTCCTGCTCATGGAGGTGTCATGTTGTTAGTGCGTAACGACGTTCATTTTCAACGTCTCACTCTTACGTCCGACTTGCAAGCTGTTGCCATTAGACTGCAGTTACCCGTTTTGTTCTTTTCTGTTTGCGCTGTATATTCACCTCCATCGTCTCCCCTCGCTAACGCGGACCTTCGAGATCTCTTGTCCGCTCAACCAACACCATTTATCCTGTTGGGAGATTTTAATGCCCATCACCCCCTGTGGGGTTCGCCAAGGGCTCGTGCCGTTTGCTCACTTCAGCTAGCTAGTCGTCTTCAGTGGAACGTCGTCGCAGACACCTACTCCAGCGACCATTACCCTGCATCGTTTCTCTTCTGTCACACCACGTACAGCATTCGAAAGTACCTACCTGGATATTCACCAAAGCCGACTGGAGCTTGTATTCCAGCCTCGTGCATTTTCGCGATCAGCCCTTCGCCGACATTAACCAACTACTGCAGCACCTGACGTCTACGATTTTCTCTGCCGCCTAACGCGCAATTCCCCGTTCATCCTCTCAACCTTGGCGACCGCCTGTTCCGTGGTGGAACGAGAATTGTCAGGATACCGTTCGTGCCCGTAGAACTGCAGTTAGGGTGTTTTGGCGACACCCTACATTTGATAATTTGGTGACTTTTTAGTATTTGCGCGCCAGGGTTCGTCGCATTATTCAGGATAGCAAGAAGGCGTCGTGGACTCGTTTTGTCGAATTTTTTAATCGCTTTACGCCTTCATCTGTTGTTTGGGATAAACTTCGTCGCTTCTCAGGTAAAGTGTCGCATTGTACTGTTTCTGGCCTTCAGGTTTCCAATGCCACCATAGTGGATCCGGCTGCCATCGCTAACACTCTGGGTGCTGCCTTTGAGGCGGTTTCCAGTTCAGACCATTATTCCGCCGACTTTCGCTTTATCAAAGACCGGCTGGATTCGGACACCTTTAATTTTCGGTTTGCTAATAATGAGTGTTATAATGAACTTTTCACAATGAGGGACCTGGAGCACGCTCTTCATTGCTCTAGGCACTCCGCTCCTGGCCCGGACGGCATTCATGTCCTGATGTTAAAGAACCTTTCAGCCGACAGTAAGCGCTTTCTCTTACGGGTCTATAACCGTATTTGGCAAGACGGCTTTTTTCCTTCCGTTTGGCGCGAAGCCACCATTGTCCCTATACTTAAGCCTGGGAAGGATCGCCAACTATCTTCCAGCTATCGCCCTATCGCCCTCACCAGTTGCGTTTGCAAGGTGATGGAGCGCATGATCAACGGGCGGTTGACATGGTGGCTTGAGTCTCAGACTCTTCTGGCGAACTGTCACTGCGGATTTCGCCGCTATCGCTTTACCGTCGACCATCTGGTGTCCCTGTTGATGCATATTATGAATGGATTTCTGAGAAAGTGTCAAACGGTGGCTGTATTTTTTGACCTGGAGAAAGCTTAATACACTTGTTGGAGGGGCGGCAAATAACGTACACTCCATGCATGGAATCTCCGCGGTCGTCTTCCCATATTTCTTCGGGAGTTTATGACGGACCGCGTCTTTCGTGTACGTGTGGGCTCGGTTTTATCTAGTCGTTTTATTCAAGAGAACGGAGTACCGCAGGGCTCTGTACTCAGTGTCACACTTTTTGCAATTGCTATCAACCCCATTGCTGATTGTATTCCACCTGGCATTTCATCGTCCCTTTTTGTTGACGATTTTGCCATTTATTGCAGTTAGGACCTGTCTACTCGAACGCCGTCTCCAGTGCTGTATCGACCGTCTCTACGCCTGGAGTAACGCTAACGGCTTTAATTTCTCTGCCGACAAATCCGTCTGCATCAACGTTTGGCGCCGGAAGGCTTTCCCTCCGCCCTCTCTCCGTCTTGGGTCAGAGGTCCTTCCATTCGCAGACGAGGTGAAATTTTTGAGGTTGGTCTTGGACCGGAAGCTGAGCTGGACTTCTCACGTTTCCTTTTTAAAAGCAAAATGTGAGCGTTCTCTTAATATTTTACGTGTTTTTAGTGGCACATCCTGGGGAGCTGATCGGACCGTCCTTCTTCGCCTTTATCGCATTTTGTTCCGATCCAAGCTTGATTACGGGTGTATTGTTTATTTGTCGGCACGTCCATCTGTGTTACGTCGATTGAATGCCCTTCACCATCGTGGCATAAGAGTCGCTACAGGGGCCTTTCCAACTAGCCCTGTGCCCAGTCTGTACGCAGAAGCTGCCGAGCCTCCGCTGTGCTTCCGGCGTGAGATCCTTTTGTCCAGCTATGCTTGTCGGCTCTCAAGCTCGCCTAACCGCGCGTCCTTCGATTTATTTTACGAGGATTCGCTTGATCGACAATATTTCGTTAGCTCCTCTGCATTACTAGCTCCAGGGGTTTGATTTCGACAACTCCTTCGGCATTTGGACGTTACGCCAGCGCCGGCCGTTTCCAGGGGGGAAACGCTTTTTCCTCCATGGTTGCGCGCTGAGGCCCACTGTCACCTTAGGCTAACGTCGATGCCGAAGACTGAGATCCCTTCTTCAGTCTTTAGATCGGCTTTTTTAGAAGTACGGGCGCAATTCGGGGATTTTTTTTTATCTTTACCGATGGATCTAAGGCTGATGCTGGAGTTGGATATGCCTTTGTTTTTGGTCAATGTAGTGTTACGTTTCGTTTACCTGGACAATGTTCAATTTTTACCGATGAACTTTTTAGCATTTATCAATCTGTTTTATACATTCAGCGGCACGACTTGCGGCACTGTGTTATTTGTACGGACTCTCTGAGTGCCCTTCAGAGTATTAACGCGCTGTACCATTACCACCCACTCGTTTAGCGCATACATGACCTGCTCCACTCGCTTGGTGTCTCTGGCATCAGCGTCTCCTTCTTGTGGATTCCAGGTCATGTGGGCATCTCAGGTAATGGGTCTGCCGACGCCGCTGCCAAATCGGCTATTTTATTACCCAGTTGTTTTACTTCTGTTGTTCCCTCCACAGATTTGTTTGTTATTTTACGTAGCCACATCCTCCTGCTTTGTAGGGATGAGTGGACGGCCCTCCGAGGGAACAAGTTACGGGAGGTTAAGCCACTCCCGTTACTCTGGGGTACCTCTTCTCGTTCTTGTCGCCGGGAAGAGGTAATTTTAGCTCGCTTACGAATCGGACATTGTCTTTTTAGCCATAGATACTTGCTCAGTAGTGACCCCGCACCACTCTGTGAGCATTGTGATGCACCCTTAACGGTGCGTCATATTTTAGCAGAGTGTCAAGTATTAGCTCCTTTGCGCGTTCGTGTTGGTCTGCCTGTTGGCCTAGCCAACGTTTTGGCAGACGACGCGCGTGCTGTAGAGTGTCTTTTACGTTTTATAAATGACATTGGATTCACCAGACGCATCTGATGCGCTGAGCGTCTTTTGACTGTGTGATTTTATCTTGTTTTTTAATGGGGCATCTCCTCCCCACTGGACATTGGCGCTCGTGTCCCTGACATTCTATAGTTCTTAACACGTTTTTTTACTCTTTTAATGACCAGGGTTTTAGTGTGTTCGTTTTTGGTATTTGGTGTTTTGTTTTTTACCTTTTGGACTCGTGGGTTTGTGTCCCGTTTTTAATTATGCTGTTTTTTATTCGACTTTTATTTTTGGACAGTATATCTTATACTTTGTAAGGGCGCTGATGACCTTAGCTGTTTAGCGTCCTTTAACCGCATCTCATCATCATCATCATCATCATCATCATCACGAACAGCAAAGTAAGTCCTTGTTGCTTGCCACGCTTCTCCACGGTTATCCTATCCGTGTCGAGAAGCACCGCACCTTGAATTCCTGTCGAGGCGTCGTCACCACCCATAACCTCGATGGTATGTCGGACGAAGAACTTGTCGACTATCTTTCTGATCAAAAGGTGACAGCTGCTCATCGGGTGCAGGCTAAACGCGACGGAATTTTGGTACCAACTCGTACCCTGTTTATCACTTTCGACGGCGTCGATCTGCCCACGAGTCTTTCAGCAGGGTACGAGCGTATTGCTGTGAGGCCGTATATACCTAGACCTCTGCGTTGTTTCAAATGCCAACGTTTTGGGCATACGCAAGTCTCATGTAAGAGTGCTGTTACCATCTGTGCCTCATGTAGCCAGCCGTCACACGAAGGTACCTGTTCCACAGCCCCCGTCTACGTTAACTGCAAAGGGTCTCATTCTGCGCCATTTGCCGACTGTCCGCGGTACTTGGACGAGAAGGCGATCCAGGAGATCCGGGTAAAGGAAAAACTCTCCTTCGCTGAAGCCCGGAGGCGTTACCATGCGCGCCAACCTTCGCTCCTGCGATCTTGTACATTTATTTCTGTTGTTGCCTCGCCAGTACCCCGAGTAGATGCCGAAACTCAGACCTGGACCAACACTGCATTAACCGCCACTACCATCCGGCCGTCCATTTCTGGTATTGTTAGCGAGCCATATAAAGCTGGTTCCAAGTCACTGAAGTCGCAAGCCGCTGAAAAGAAACCAAAGCAGAAACTTCGTAGGGAAGATTTTCTGAAGGACCCTCCGCGTGCACGCGGTAAGAAAAGTTCACCTTCTCCTCCTCCGAGGTCGCAGTCCCAGGACGCTCCTGGGACAAGCCGCGCTCAGCGGCACCCCTCACCCACCGCCACCCAGAACCGATTCTCGGCGCTTGAATCGGTTTCTGGCTCTGAGCGCGTGGGCCCTCCCTTCGAGGAGGCTATGGAGTCTGACCAACTCCATACCAAAAGCCCGAGCCCAAAGATTAAGCACAAGATAGTTTTGAGCCGCCCTTCTCAATAAGAAGTTTATCCCTTTCTTTATGGCTATCCTGACCGGAATTTACGTGGTGTACGATCGCATAGGGCGAAATTGCAACTTTTATTGCGTTCTCATTCACCTATGGTCGTGTGTTTGCAGGAGACTAAGCTTCGCCCTCACGAAACTTTTGATCTCCGAGGGTATACTCCGGTTCGCTACGATCTTGAGCCGGAGGAGGGTACTCCTGCTCATGGAGGTGTCATGATTTTAGTGCGTAGCGACGTTCATTTTCAAATTCTCGCTCTTACGTCCGACTTGCAAACTGCTGCCGTAACTGTTCAATTACCCGGCTTTTTCTTTTCTGTTTGCTCTGTCTATTCACCTCCAACGTCACCCCTCGCTCCCGCGGACATTCGAGCTCTCCTGTCCGCTCTCCCAACATCATTTCTTCTGTTGGGAGATTTTAATGCCCATCACCCACTGTGGGGTTCGCCAAGGGCTTGTGCGAGGGGAACTCTTCTTTCCGACATTTTTTTACCAATTCAATCTCTCCATCCTCAATACAGGTGAACCTACTTTTATTTCTGATTCTTCTGGTACATTCTCTCACCTGGACCTTGCTGACCTCACTCCAGCTTGCTAGTCGTCTGCAGTAGAACGTCATTACTGACACCTACTCCACCGACCATTACCCCTGCATCGTTTCTCTTCTATCTCACCACGTCCAGCATTCCAGAGTACCTACCTGGATATTCAGAAATGCCGATTGGAGATTGTATTCCAGCCTCGTGTCTTTTGCGGACCTGCCCTTCACTGACGTTAACAAAATGGTGCAGCATCTTTCGTCTACGATTATATCTGCCGCCGAATGCACAATTCCCCGATCATCCTCTCCCATCTCGGCGTATTCCTGTTCCGTGGTGGAACGAGGATTGTCGGGATACCGTTCGTGCTCGTAGGAGTGCGCTTAGGGTGTTTCGGCGACATCCTAGACTTGATAATTTGGTTACCTTTAAACAATCGCGTGCCAGGGCTCGTCGCATTATTCAGGATAGCAAGAAGGCATCTTGGACTCGTTTTGTCGAGTCTTTTAATCGCTTTACGCCTTCATCTGTTGTTTGGGATAAACTTCGTCGCTTCTCAGGTAAAGTGTCGCATTGTACTGTTTCTGGCCTTCAGGTTTCCAATGCCACCATAGTGCATCCGGCTGCCATCGCTAACACTCTGGGTGCTGCCTTTGAGGCGGTTTCCAGTTCAGACCGTTATTCCGCCGGCTTTCGCTCTATCAAAGACCGGCTGGATTCCGCAACCTATAATTTTCGGACTGATAATACGGAATGTTATAATGCCCTTTTTACAACGAGGGAGCTGGAGCACGCTCTTCATTGCTCTAAGCACTCCGCTCCTGGGCCGGATGGCATTCATGTTCTGCTGGTAAACAACCTTTCAGCCGACAGTAAGCGCTTTCTCTTACGGGTCTATAATCGTATTTAGCAGGACGGACTTTTTCCTTCTGTTTGGGGCGAAGCCACCATTGTCCCTATACTTAAGCCTGGTAAGGATCGCCAACTACCTTCTAGCTACCGCCCTATGTCCCTCACCAGTTGCGTTTGCAAGGTGATGGAGCCCATGATCAACGGGCGGTTGACATGGTAGCTTGAGTCTCAGAAACTTCTGGCGAACGCTCAGTGTGGATTTCGTCGCCATCGCTCTACCGTCGACCATCTGCTGTCTCTGTCGACGCATATTATGAACGGATTTCTGAGAAAGTGTCAAACAGTGGCTGTATTTTTTGACCTGGAGAAAGCCTATGACACTTGTTGGAGGGGCGGCGTTTTACGTAGACTCCATGCATGGAATTTACGCTGTCGTCTTCCCAGATTTCTTCGGGAGTTTATGATGGACCGCGTCTTTCGTGTACGTGTGGCCTCGGTTTTATCTAGTCAGGTTATTCAAGAGAACGGAGTACCGCAGGGCTCTGTACTCAGTGTCACACTTTTTGCATTTGTATCAACCCCATTGTTGATTGTATTCCACCTGGCATTTCATCGTCTCTTTTTGTTGACGATTTTCCCATTTATTGCAGTTCACGGCGGACCTGTCTACTCGAACTCTAGAGCTGTATCGACCGTCTCTACGCCTGGAGTAACGCCAACGGCTTTAATTTCTCCACCAAAAAATCCGTCTGTATCAATTTCTGGCGCCAGAAGGCTTTCCCTCCGCCCTCTCTCCATCTTGGGCCAGGGATACTTCCGTTTGCAGACGAGGCGAAATTTTTGGGGTTGAGTTTTGATAGGAAGTTGTGTTGGACTTCGCACATTTCCTTTTTAAAAGCAAAGTGTGACCTTTCTCGTAATCTTTTGCGTGTTTTAAGTCGCACATCCTGGGGAGCTGATCGGACCGTCCTTCTTCGCCTTTATCGTTCTTTGGTCCGTTCCAAGCTTGATTACGGGTGCATTGTTTATTCGTCGGCGCGTCCATCTGTGTTACGTCGATTGAATGCCATTCTTCACCATCGTGGCATAAGAGTCGCTACGGGGGCCTTTCCAACCAGCCCTGTTCCCAGTCTGTATGCTTGAGCTGCAGAACCTCCGCTGTCCTTCCGGCGTGAGATGCACTTGTGCAGCTATGCCTGTCGACTCTCAAGCTTGCCTGACCACCCGTCCTTCGCGATATTTTTTGAGGATTCGCCTGATCGCCAATATATAGTTAGCTCCTCTGCATTGCACCCTCCAGGGGTTCGATTTCGACTGCTACTTCGGCATTTGGACGTTACGCCAGCGCCGGCCGTTCTACGGGGGGAAACGCGTTTTCCTCCATGGTCGCGCGCTGAGGCCCACTGTCACCTTGGGTTAACGTCGATGCCGAAAAATGAGACCCCTGCTTACGTCCTTAGTTCCGCTTTTTTAGAACTACAGGTGCAGTTCGGGGACTGTCATTTTATATATACCGATGGGTCTAAGACTGATGTTGGAGTAGGATGTGCCTTTATTTTTGGTGCACAGAGTTTTACTTTTCGTTTACCTGGACAATGTTCGATTTATACCGCCGAACGTTTTAGTATATATATATATATATATATATATATATATATATATATATATATATATATATATAGTATAGTATAGTATATCAATGTGTTTTATACATTCAGCGGCACGTCTTACGGCGCTGTGTTGTTTGTACAGGCTCTCTGAGTGCCCTTCAGAGTACTCACGCACTGAATAGTTACCACCCGCTCGTACAGCGCATTCATGATCTGCTCCACTCGCGTGGTGCTTCTGGCATCAGCGTCTCCTTCGTGTGGATTCCAGGTCATGTGGGCATCTCTGGCAACGTGTCTGGCGACGCCGCTGCGAAATCGGCCATTTTATCAACCACATATTTTACCTGTGTTGTTCCTTCCTCAGATTTTTATGTTCTTTTACGTTACCGTATCCTCTCGCTGGCGCAATGAGTGGGCGGCTCTTAGGGGGAACAAGTTGCGGGTGGTTAAACTTCTTCCGTTAGTCTGGGGTACCTCTTCTGTTCTTCTCGTCGGGAAGAGGTACTTTTATCTCGTTTACGAATCGGACATTTTCTTTTTAGCCATAGATACCTGCTCAGTGTTGACCCCGCACCACTCTGTGAGCAGTGTGATCCGCCCTTAACGGTGCGTCACATTTTAGCAGAATGTCAAGTTTTAGCTCCGTTGCGCGTTCGTGTTGGTGTGCCTGTTGGTCTAGCCAACGTTTTGGCAGACGGCGCGCGTGCTGTAGAATGTCTTTTACGTTTTATCAGTGACATTGGCTTTAGCCAACGCATTTGATGCGCTGAGTGTCTTTTGACTGTGTGATGTTATATTGTCTTTTTAATGGGGCATCTCCTCTGCAATGGACATCTGGCGCTCGTGTCCCTCGCATTCTACAGTTCTTGACACCTTGTTTTATTCCTTTTTTTGACCATGCTTTTAGTGTGTTCGTTTTTGGAATTTGGAGTTTTGTTTTTTACCTTTGGACATCGCGGGTTTGTGTCCCGTTTTTTGATTATGCGGTTTTTATCGGAGTTTTATTTTTGGACTGTAATTTTTATACTTTGTAAGGGCGCTGATGACCTTAGCTGTTTAGCGCCCTTAAACCGCATCTCATCATCATCATCAAACTAGACACCTCTGTATTAGCAAAGTTCACAAACAAACATATTTCTTCCCAGAGAGGGTAGACACAGGAGGTGTAGTAGATCTATTATTTCCACTCATTTCCGCACCTGACATGTTTACAGGTTACTGAAATGTTGAGCCACTACTGTCACTCATAAGACTTCCACTTGTACTGTACCTGTTTGCTCCTGCCATGCACTTGCCCAAAACTCTGCCCACACACCACTACATTGCAGTTGATAGTCACTGATGCAGATATTCTGAGGCGTATACCCTATCCAATATTTGTTGTGGTGTCTGCTTTTTGTATTCTTGCATTGATGATTCCTTCCTTCTTCAATCTGTTTATAAGTTAAAGATCTTTGGGTTGATGCTCTTTGCTCGAAGGAAATGGGCAGCACCTATGCTGTTGTACCAGAGGAAACACCCAGGATTAACCATCATGATCGCTACATTTTAAACATCTTTGTTTAGCATTTCAGAGATTACAATTACAATTTCTTCTGGTGTACTGCTTCAGGCCTTCAGTACGTTATAGCTATATCTTGGTGACCTTTTCATGTTTATGTCTTATTTAGTGATGCTGAGATCACTAACAAAAAATTTTAAGGTACATGAACTTTTCATTTCTGAAATGTGCTGCTTCTTCACCTTTGATCATCATATGTGAACCAGCAGTATGATCATAGATGTTGATCTATGCTGTTTCCTTCACTTAAACAATATATATTGCATAACGTAAAACAGAAAGTGAAATAAAATATCTGGAATTTAACAGCCTTTGCATCCCTAAAACTACATATAATTTCATATAGTTTCTAAAGAAAATGTCTCTAGCTTGTGAACATGTATATATACATACATAAAATGTAATAGAAACATTTTGGTATGAAAAGGTGTTGATTTACAAGTTAATGGAATTACTTCACTATTCATGACCTTTTCACATGATTTACACCGTATTATAATCTCAACCTTTGAGTGGCACTCATAAGTATTCAAGTAGGCAATCTACAAAACATGTATGACACACATACATCCTGCTGTACTACTGTACTTACTCCAGTGGCTTGTAGATAGTGTTTTCTGGTGTTTTTTCTCATCACACAGTATCACATATAGTATACTGTGTATTGAGATTCTTTTCATATGGAGTGTCACAATCCAAGAAACTACATTTATTTTTATATATGAAAGGTTTTTCCCAAATAGAGAGTTCAATCAGTTTTTGAAGGACCTTTAAAAGCTCATTGTCTAATGATAACCTCATTGTCAATACAGATAAAACTGTAGCAATGGATATACACACAAACAGGAGTAAAAGCTATCTTTCCCTCAAATACAAATTTTTAATAACACACTTAGTAAAGCAGAATCCATAAAATTCCTTGGTGTCTGATTTCTAGTAAACTGAAATGGGATGCTCATATCGTAAAAAATAAACAACTTAGTTCACTTTGCACATGATAAGAATATTAACCACAGACACAAGAAAAGCAACAGATAGGGCAGTATATTTTGCGCATGTCCATTCACTACTAAGATATGGCATAGTTTTCTGGGAGGAGTTCCCAGTGAGCAAGGCAACCTTCATAGTACGGAAAATAATTATTAGAATCATGGTTGGGGTTAGCCCAATATCATCATGCAAACCTCTCTTTAATAAAACTGGGCATTCTTCCACTTCCCTGCATTTATATGTACGTAGCAATTATGCTTGTACTTAAGAACAGTAACACTAGCGATGCACCATTTACAACAAATGACACTATGCATAAACACAACACCAGAAAAAATACACATCTGCATGTAACCAGTCACAATACCTCTCTCTATCAAAAAGGTATTTTACACTCTAGCATTAAGTTATATAATAACTTACCAAGTTACATTAAGGCAATAAAATGAGTAAACCATGTGGAATCATGTCTCAAGGCACATCTAATTAACCACTGCTTTTACTCCATCAAAGATTACCTTGAATATGAGTGTGAGCTATGAGACATTGACTGAAGAATGTAGTAATACCTATTAGTGTAGTGTAATGTTTTATATATGTTCTTATATCATCAAGACCTTAATGATTGTAAATTAGGTATAAAGCAATGCAAATATCTATTAGTGTAGCATAATGTTTGTTTATTGTCCAGTATTGAATGTACTTTTAACAAAGCAATTTCACTAGCTCAATAGTTTTTAAAGAAGTTGTCTGTGAATGTTATGATTGGTTTTTTTCCCCACTATTTTTATGTGTCCTACATGTATATGTTATTATGGATAAAATAAATAAATCTATGGACCATCTGCACATTACAGGAGGAGGTGTGGCAGCAAGTCTAGGCTAATGATGGAAACAAGTCTCCAAAACATGTTTTAGTGGGTTTTGTTATGCAATTGAAGCTAAAATGATTAGAAACTCATTTTGAATGTGTAGTATGTAAAAAAAAATTTCACTGTGGTTTTCTCAAAAGAGGAGAATATAATATCAGTTTATCACTGTCAGTGGATATTGAAAGTAAATCTTTTTGTTCTGTTTGGAATAAAATTTGTTACACATGACTGAATAGGTATTTCTAATGTTCTTAAATGGATGTTTCAGATTCATTTATCGACAATGCGATTATCTGGAGCTATCTGGTTTGCAAAAATGAAAACAATATCTGGGCCAACATTTTCTGAGGTGCTGTGTGGCTGTAAGGTGAGTTGGATATCGATAATTAATGAGTTTATAAATGAATGTAGAATTAGAATTCTATTCTTTGGCACTAATAACTAATAATTATATCTTGCTTTCATGTTCTCAACTGCTAAATGTCTTACTGCATGTGCTTAAAAGCGTAATACAAAATAGATTAAAAAATCAAAACAGGCCTTTAAGAAATAGTGCACAGTTGATTTCTGCTTTGTTCTTACTAGTGAAATGTACTATACGTAATAGTTGAAAGTGCAATAACAAGTTAAGATTAAAATTGCAGGCCCTTTCTAATAACAGTACAGCTCTGAGACTTAATAACAGAAGAGAAGGTATTACTGTATTATGCCTTCATTGTGGTGCACTCAGTTCCCAGAGAAAACAAGCTAGATAGATAACCACAAAGTTGAAAATATGTAAGTGCATATGATTTGTTAGTCTGAAAGCATAACTACATTTTTTTTTTAAATATGGGGCTGTACCACTTTTATAACACCTGCAATTAAACTTACTTATATACAGAATTTATTAGCAAACAAATTCAGCTTCCCCCAATTGGAGGCTACCATAAACAAAGCATATTAAACAACAAATAAGCAGGAAAGAACAGAAAAGGGCAGCATAAACTTATGCTTTTCTAATGTTCGCAGAAATTTTAAATCCTTTCCAAACTTGGAAGAATATTTATGATGACCATAAAGCTAATTTTGGTGTGTTTAGCTGTGCCTTCAAACATATTTTGCATGTAGGTTTTCTAAGTAGCAAATATTTTAACATATGCCCTATCACATTACCGAACGGGATGGCTCAGGGTAACATATGTAGCCCGCATTTGGGAGGTCCCAGGTTTGATCCCTGGCATCTGTCCCCTATGACCCATGGGTTTTTTTGGGAGTTTTTCTGGGTCGTCAGGTGAATACGGAGTAGTTTCTTTCATCCCCCAAATTTCCTGTCCCTCCATTTTGTTCCATTAATCATTTCACCCATCCTTCACCCTATTTGGTTTATTTCAGGGTTGGAAGTGTTGGCAATGGTGTTTTGGTGCAGCATGGCAGGGAAAAAGGATGCACTCTGAAGTTTCTCCATTCCTTGGCCTTTGGCTGGTTGCTGGGGTATAAGGACCACCCCTTGGGGGGGGGGCGTTGGACCTGTGTGGAATAGGGTCCCTGGTCTGACTCCCAGGGCATCTGTATTATCTGGAAACTGGTGACCCTGTCATTGCTGTGTCGCCATTCCTGGTCCTGCCATCCGGTGTCTCCCTTCACCTTATCCCTTCCGGAGTACCCCCTTGTGGAGCATAAGTACAATATCCTCATTCCTGGATGAGTGCCAAATCCTCTCCGCTTCACAATCCAATCCCTGTCAATTTGATCCTAATTATAATTTTACTGAACCTGCGCCTGAAATCACTTTAAGCTTACTTGATTGAGAAGGGTTTTGAATGTGTTCGCTCAAATATCTGTGAACTCTATAAACGGGTAGTGTTTGCTAAGCATTGCAATAATATAGTCATGGGTGTCAGAATGTGGTATGGATGCCAATTTGATACAAAAGAAATACCTAGATAAGTTCTTCGGAAGATAAGTTCATTGAATTACATCAGAAGGTTTTCAGTGTACAAACAGGTTTGAAAGATCTGTAATCTATACATAAAACATTGGCAGTGCTCAAATAATTCTAATGTATTTATAATTATGGAATGTTGCCTCTAACTGATGCTGACACATAAAATCATTTCATTGCAGGAACATTTAACCAAGGGCTACCATATTTCCGAAAGAAAAAATAAGTACAACTTTGATGTTTTATTAAACATAACCTTGCATTAGAAATGTGACTCGCGGGGTACTAGATGAAGATGGCCCACTTACGTCATTTACCAAGTGTATAATATCAGTTGCACATATATTTATTCCTTAAATTTTGAACACAGTCTGATGGAGCAACTGATAAATTAAATTTAGTTTTGTTTATGGACGCTCCTTAACTACTATGCTTCTTAGCATCCCATTCTATATTAGGTGAAAGACTGGAAATTTTGCTTAGAGGTCTCTCTATCAGGTTTGAGGTTCTTTTAGGTGCTGTAAATCTATGACATGGGATCACCGGCTTTACTTCCCTTTTGCAGGAAGCCATGCTAAAGAGCAACTGATGCTGTTGCATACAGAAACCTTGTGTATACTGAAGCAGTAGCATCTTCAAAAAAAATTTTCACAACTGTAGGACATTGTACTTGTTACAAGAGGTTTATTTATTTTATTTCATTGTATTACTACAAACAAAATTCAGGATACAAATGAAATAATGATGTAAGCTTAAACCTAAACACAAGTTTTACAAATTAGTTTACATTTCTTATTTTTCTTATCTCTACACTGGGTTGCTGTGAACCGTGGGACCCAAAAAACTCAAACACTGAGGTTGCTGAGCTTACAAGAAGTTAGATTTGAGCCCAAAATTCTTGACAATGCTGGCTGCATACTGAGAAATCTGGCTGCTCTGGGAAAGCTGTTTCTTGTGCTGTACAGCAGTGAATTCATAAAATACTTTCAATTGTGTAACCCTTACAGTATATACAGAAAAGCATTTAAATAACTTTGCTAAAATTAACTAAAAATTAACAGACAGCTTATCTGAAGTTATCTGTAAACATTTGTTACAATGTGAGCTCCATAACTTAACTCCAGCAAGTTCCTTGTTTAATTCTGACTGCAGTTTTGTATGTACAGTAGGGTCCCGATAATTATCTGACTTAAACGGGCTGTGGCCTGGTCGGATGTTTGGGAAGATCAGATGATGTGGAAAGTACAACTCACAAAATACACTTATTATTTAAAAAAATTATGTACATATATGTACTGGTATGTAACTTGAACTTTTCTACCTCCTGTTGGCTCCTTTTCCAGTCTCCTATGGTCATTTTGCGAATAATCCTGTGCCATTTGCCTTTGCCCAACCTCTTCAAAGCTTTCAGTTTTTCGGCCATTGAAACATACTTTTTTCCTCCTTTAAGCCATCACAATGCGCCACAGAACACAATATGTACATACTAAATAAAAGATTTACTACACAATAGCCTACAAGTAAAAATATGTACAGTAATGTAAACTGAACAATATTATGCTGTTTCATTGTTGTAACAATTGATTGGTGGCCAGTTGCATCTAATAACGGCCTGGTGGGTGGCAATGTACAATCATTTGTGTAGTCGCAGAAGTGCAAATGCTGCTTACTTGTGCATGCTCAATTATTTGTGGATTTTTATGGATATTTTTTTCTGTTGACCATGTCGGATGACTGGGACTGAACTCTATAGTATGTTTTCCTCCCCTTTGAACACCAACCAAGTTAGGATTAATATTGTCTACACAGTAACCGACAGTCTCCTTTGATAGGTTATTTTTTTATTTATACAGTGCAATCTCAGTATAAAATGCTTTAGAAAATCGTAATATTTATACTTTATTCTGAAAAGTGTGTTATTCTGAAAAAGGAATTTAGCAAATTAAAAAATTCAATAGAATCTGACAACCTATAATTGAAAGATTTACCAAATGTAAGAAAAATTTGAACATTGTAATGCATAGTTGCATATCTTTATTTCTATCACTGCAGCCCTATTCAATGCACACACAAAATACATCACCAAATCAGATGACATTTTCCACTTTACACACAGGTCTTGAAGTCATTGATATTGGTCTGTTTTGACTTTTTCAACAAGTTCTCTTCCACAAACTGTTCAAGCTCACTAAGCAACTTCAGAATGTTTTCTGGCACCTTGTCAGTTTTCTCCACATATCACCTTAACTGCTGTTTATGCTTCATTGCATCAACGGAAGACACACTTTCAGCTGCAGTTTCAATTTCTTCCTCTTTATCATCACTGTCATCTTGAGAGGCTGCTACAGCCAGACTCCACTATTTCCTTCTCTGTAAGGTGATGTGATGTCTTTGCCTTAGCATCCATAGGGACATATTCTTCAAAGGTTAACGAGGATGGCAGATCCAGTTCCTTTGTAACTTCTTCCTACAACTCGCAAGAGATTTCAGTGTCATCTGATGCTCTAACTGGCTGGAAATTCAGAATGTCAGCTTTTCCCCAACCAATTATAACTGTAATTGCTTTAACATTCCACCAGGCCCCTGCTATCATCTGGATACCTTGCAGAATATTGACGTTGGTAGGCACCTTAAGTTTTATGTTGATAGCCCACATTGCACCAGACATTTGTGAAAGTGCCTTTTGACATTCTGAATGATTCCTTGGTCTAGTGGCTGTAACATTGATGTGCAGTTAGGAGGTAGGAATTCAAGCCTGATATTTCCTAACCCACGGTTCACTTTATGTACAGAACAGTTGTCTGTGATGAGAGTTTTCTTCTTATCTCTGTCCATCTCTTTATCCACTTCAATGAGCCAGTCTGTGAACAGACTTTTTGTCATCCACCTTTGCTGTTGGCCATATATTTCACAGGCAGAGATGCAACATCTTTGAAACACCTTGGCTTAGCAAAGTGCCCTATTATGAATGACTTGAGCTTCCTTGTACCTGTGGCATTGCAACAGAATAATTCTGTCAGTCTCTGTTTTGATTGCTTACCACCATTGCAGGTCTCACACTTGTAAGCCATTGTTTTATTTGTTAGCATTCTATAAAAAAATGCAGTTTCATCTGTGTTGAAAATATCTTCTTGTAATTTATGATGACATCCTTTAAATACGTTTCCTTCCATACCCTAAACAGCTTCTGCATTAACATCTCTTGCTTCTCTACTGAAGGTTTTCCAGAAAATGCCATATCTCTCTTGAAAACAAAAAAGCCAACCAGCACTTGCATGGAAGTCTTTGCCGTCCATTAGCATTGCAAAACTCCTTTGCTTGGAGAATTGGTCCAGAAACTATTACACCTTTGACCCTAACATCTTTAAACCAAGTTTCCACTGCTGCTTCCACTTGATGGAAACCACTGACATGAATCTTCTTTCTGTTGGGGCAAACCGTTGACCTTTCGTATGCCTGAAGTATTTTCTCTTTGTCATGAAGTATTTTCAAAAGAGTGGTGAAACTGAGGGGTTTGATGTTATGCGCATGTTACTTTGATCTGCTTGATTCTGTTTTCTACCTCCTTTATCAGCTCAACTTTCTGTTCTAATGAAAACTGCTTCCTTTTCTTTGCCTCCATTATGTTATCAAGTTAACAGACAACTCTTTCGTCAATGATCAACAAAAATCCAAGATGTAAAGTTTAACAAACAAAACACAAACTTTAATAACTATCTTTCCCAATAAAATTGCAGGATAAACTTTAACAACCAACAAAAATGCACGATGCAAATTTTTTGTGTATTTAACAATGAAAATCACGTGAAAACAAAACCTTCAATTCAACTAAAATCGGAAACAGAAATGCATTTGGCTCTAACCAATACTGTATCACTGCATGAAAATATCAAGTTTCCAGCCTCATAAAGTGGCTATGCATTTGTTTGTACTCTTGATGGCTTTGCTCAGAGAACAAAAAACTTAATGCGGTAGATACAATTGTGAATATATATCAGTGCCAGCGTTAACTCCAAACTTCGGCTTTTTCCACTGACTTTCAGTGCTGAAATCTCAGGATGGCCCCCATCTTTAATGCATTGATCACACGTGTAGGCTTTACCATGGGCTTACCTCAATAAGCGCGGCTTGCATAAACTTTGGAGTGCTGAAACACAAACTTTTCACTGTGTGCGCGTGCACGCGCGCATGCACATTGTTCTTTTTTTTTCTTTTTTGGAACATGCCTTCAGCTGGAGGGGAACTTTAGTGCTGCAAGATGTATGGTGTATGCGCCCATTCTAAGCAACTTATCACCGAGTTTATCAAATTACATAAATCGATGCCATACCATTGGAAGGTAAAGTCTAAGGAATATTCTGATAGGAATAAGAAGAATGTGTCTTACAAAAAGATGACACAGAAATTTAATATTAAATCTCTGCATGATCTCCCAGTAGCTGAAAACCTTAAAGTACAATTCATTCTTTCATGAGGAGATACAGATTCACAGAGTGTTCTGTCATTCGGTTACAGGAGTCACCAAATGTAGTAATTGTTTATATTATGCACTTTCATCCATTCTCAAGTAATTACAGTCATCTGGGTCTTATCTTAAGTCTTTCATTAAATTTATATGCAAGTGTATCTTTCTTCTCAGAAGCCAGTTTTTGCACCATTTCAATCAGGAGTGTTTGGTACTCTTCCTCATTTTACCAATAAACAATGCAGAAATCCTTATAACAAAAATAAATTTTTGGCCGCATTGTTTCGATCTTGACAACCTCCTCTTTCAATGACCAACCTCATACTGAGGTTTGCACAAACTTACTTGCAATGTGTGGACACAGTACACTGTTCCATCTTGTTTGTGCAAACTATACTGTACAAGTAAGTTGCTGATGTGTGGCCAATGCTTAAGGTAACTGGCAAATACTGCACAGATACTTACACTATAGTGAAGTTATTTTGAGATTTCACTGTATCTGCATGATATTTGCTAAGAAGTTCCAATGTTGCATCAGTCACTTCCACAAATTCAGTCAATTTCATGTGAACCCCAGTCTCTGGTCTGAAATTCTGTATATACAAGTACAATACTATGGAACAAGCTTTAACTCATTCTTATTATAACAATCCACAAAAACAGACACAAATTAAGCCTTAGAAATGCATTTATTCATCATCTGAGATGCAAAACATTAATAACGTTTGACACACCCCCACCACAACTTCCACGGCACTCACACTCTTGCTCAATGGTTCAGCCCAATTCATGACCACTTTACAAAAATGACCTATTTTTGAGTAATCTTTACAGTTGCAATTCAAGAATAACTCCTGCATAAAGCCTGGATAATGGATCAGGTTATCCTCAGGGTGCGAGCCAGTACAAATGTGCAATTTAACTAACATTGAACTACTTTAACTTTATTTGCTTCCATGCATTAAATTGTGAATTAAGATACAGCATAACATCTTGAAATGACGTAACCCAAGATTTGATATTATTGCTTTACTAACTGTGATAATGAATACATATAAAACATATTTAATTTGAGTAATAAATGTGATAAACTAGATTCTTTATCTTGCCCAAAGTTTTGTGGGATAAGGCACCTTTGAATACGAATCCATGAATTTAACTCATTTAATGTAATGCGGTGCCAGTCTTTATACCACATATGTTCACTTGTAGAATTCTTGTTATCACAATTTAGGGAATTTCTTCCCAAAATAAAACTCTGTACAAATTGGAAATATACATATGGCAACTGAATTATTAACACATTGCATAAATGAAAGGACAAAACCCACATTTAAAACTACTATCACTCTTCCTTAAATATCAGTGCCATTTGACTATCTGGCATGACTTTAACTTAAAGATTTAATAATGAAGCGAACATTACCCGTTTAATATGGATGAGAAGGTGAATACAATAGAAACCAAAGATAGTCTGTTCCATGGCTTTTCGCTGGTCTTGTAATGTATATCCGCCTGGATATAACCGCACTCGGAATCCAACCACGTTCGTATGTTGGGTGCTGGTCTCATAGTGTACCAAACATTGCATTGCATTCGGGAGATTTCCCATGGAGTAATATATCTGGCCCACAAGTCCCATTTGACTTCGGGCAACTGCTCACTTGAAGTAGGTATATGACATACCACATATATGCTGTTTTAACCTTTCTAGCATACACGCTATATATGAAACTTGCTAGTGGCAATATTAAAGCTGCAAATAATTACAGGAATATGGACATGATGCTTTCTTGAACTTGGTAAAGTTGCTTCATAATGATTGTCTCGTGCTAACTGATGTGTTCAAGACGAACAATTGCTCAGCATGAGGTTCTCAATCAGACTGTCACCATACAACTAATGCTCAGCATGAGTATGCAGAGAGAAGTATACTGTCCAACTTCCATGTTCTTTCTGTTCGACATGAAGTGAGGTAACAGGGTCAAGAAGGAGTCGCTACAGTCGACCACCTCTTGTTCTGCCCGGCCTTCAAAATTCAAAGTGATGTAACTTTAAAATGCCATACATTCATAATCAATGCGTCCGTTTTTGTTCTAGCAGATGTAAAATTGGGATCATAAAATTTTTTTATTAATTTTAAAGTACTCACAGATGCCTTGAAACTTTTATAATCTATAGCAGTATGATGTGCAAAGGTTTCTGCCTATACCTTCTTTTGGTTTCACAAATTAAGTCACTATTTTTAACTGGTTAGTTAGAAAATTCTTCATTCATTAACTGAATACATTTTGTTGAGTAATACAAAAGCGGCAGTAAGTTCTTGTGAGATTTGAAGATGTATGTTTACTTCATATAGGTTCATAGAAAGAAAGAGGTAGAAAGAACCCACTTACTGTTACAATTGCCATTTTAATCCATTTCAAAGGCCAGTCTTTATTTTGTGAACTAAATAAGCCCAGATTTTGGCAATAAGTATGACTCACATGTTGGAACATTTTGAAGTAAACATATCTTAGTTTACCAAAGAAAATTTGCCGCTTCTTAATTATTACTATTACAACTTTTTTTCCCTGGGAAATGTATAAAAATTAAAACATTACATTTTCAAATTTATATAGCTATAGCTCATTTATGTATGTATAAGACTTTGAAGAAGTTTTGTAATTGTAGTGCTTGTTATATCCCAAATTGGTTGAAACTGGCAAAATGTTTAGGGTACTTCTGCCTAATACTTGGTTAAGAAGCAATTAAAAGATTTGTGTGTGGTTGCAGAGTAGCAAATATACAGGAAAGACAGGCATATTATCATATTAGGATATAAGTGTGTGTGCGCGTGCGTGCATGCATGCGCACGTCCATGCAGGAGCCCTTTCAAGCAGATATGGGTTTAGCTACTGGAAGAAGGTAATGTTTACTTGGTATGAGACAAGTAAGGGGTAAACATGTGCAATGGCAAAAGACTGTTGGCTGCTTTCCACTGTATGCATCACATGCAGCAGGAGTTCAGCATACTGTGTACCCCTCCCACCAGCTAAAGCTTTATCTGAGAGATAAGCTACCCTACCCCACTTGCTAAAATGCCACTGCACAGACAGTATATGTAGCAACATTTTTCTAGATTCTCTTGTAAATACCCAATATAGGTTTATTTAGGCCAAAATTTATTCCACTGGTGGCAGATTTTATCAAGTTCCATCATATACAAGCTAACATTTAATTTACAAACTTGTATTCAAAATGTAAAAGCATCATAAAACCTGTTGGTTTCTCCAAGACCAAGTTGGTTTCTTTCTTAGCTACAAGAATGTTTGTTAATGGAGCATTTTCATTGATATGTACTTGGCAATAAATCTTTAATAAGATAAATGGAAAACAGACATTTTATTGGCCAATGAATGTGTAAGGTGCATGCTAGTAGTACATTGTGACTGCATAAATAACTACTATCTGGTGTGTCTAGCTGTATGTTAATTGCAATGTAATAAGAACACTGACATGTCTGAGTATAAAGCATACACCTAGGTGCATACACATACACACACGCACAAAATGCATTTAATTATCTTACTTTTATTGCTTTATAGGGTTCCATTAATGTATACCTGGAGTTATTAAAGTGGTTCTTGGGATTATCTAATCATACATTTATTGGCCTTGCAACAGCCTTAGCTGAAAAATTTGGCATTAAGTATGGCACTAGCAAACATAGGCATCTTCTAGATCTATGCAGCCAACTAAACCAGGAATTACAGGTGAGTAAACAAAGTTATGGTAAACAGTATTCTTCATCTTTGTAAATATCTGACTAGTGTACACCTTATCTAAATTGTTGTTTCTATTATAAATGATAGCTGGATAAAGAGAGTACTGAATTACAATATGCTGGTTTTCATCATTCAGTTGCATAGTAAATCTCTTTATTCGCAACATCTGTATATTTAAAGAAAAAAAACATTAATATGCAAGTAGTAATGTCAGGAGGGATACTCCCATCATTCAACGTAGTTACGTGACTTGCTGATATGTAATGATCCATGGATTTGTTATTAACATGGAGATAACCATAATGTGAGGATACTATTATCAATAATAAATATATAATTGGTTGCTGAACACACACTAACTTCATATACTATAAAAGTGGAACAAAATACATAAAATAATTTGAAGTTCACTGGGTTTCTTTGACAGATTACTGTCTGTAATAATGCAGTGTTCTGTAATGGTATTTTAAGAGTTTTATAAGGTTGAGTTTCTGAGCTTCAATAATTTTCTGTTATTCCTGAGGTATGTAATTACACATTGTATGGATCACTGTGGTCATTTTACACTGATTTTACTCATGATTTGATTTCATTATTCGTATCCTGCCAATCCACTTAATTCCTATAGCATAACTAAAATTATGGCTTACATAATTATTACATGCTGACTGAATCTGTTAACTACCTTTAAACATGAATTATGAATGGACCCAATTATGCTATACTATAACAACACTTAGTTGTTGTAATAATCACCAAGTAGTTGCTACATAATTATGTTACGAAGTCCAGCCTTGGCTTCGGCTGAAGTATTATGCTAAGATATCTAATTGCCCTATTAGACCACAATCTATTGTTATGTTAGTAATGTATTCTGGCCTCACTAATCCAGTTGTGAAACACTTGCTTTATCTAGAATTTACTTTACATTGCACTTATTCATAATTTATTTTACTTCATAAGATTCATCATATTACACTAACTTTTGACAGGACGAATTCTCTCAAGAACAAATATGGATGACTTCAGGAACTGCCCAACTGCAACCTCAATGGCTATATCCAATGAACTTCAATAATTGCTAACTTCTCCACCTACTAATCAGTTTTACAGCCATCCCTTGTCCCATTTAACCATATCTGAACTTTATACTACATAGAGAGGCAGGCAGATAGATAAAGGGGGTGGGGGTGTGTTGGAGTTTTGTTGACTTCCTGCACATCAGCCTAAAAGGCTTATTGTGTAACTTATTGGAAAGGATGCCATCATCATTTCCCAAAATCTGTTCCCTGAATAATTTGCAGTATCTTGGTTCCAATGTCAGCATCCTTTCCCAGATCACTCCTATTTATAGAAAGAGTAAGTTTCTTTCTTGCCCCCCCCCCATGGGCTCACTTTATGTGAGTACGGTTTTGGCACACCTGGGGTCCTGAGCCACTAATCGCCATCGTCATCCCTCCACCTTCGTCCGGTCGAGGTGGGTTCGTCCTCATGACTGGGGGACACAAGGTAGGTTCTCGTGCGTTATTTGCATTTCATTCCATGCCGCCCCTCACCATCGTTTCTTTGTTCTCTGGTTTCTCTCTCCAAACATTTCACACACGACCATTCACACATCTCTTTTCTTCCTCGCCAGCCTACCTTGCGTGCGAAACGCCCACACATCGGTCCACGAATACGTTGGACCCTTTTTTGGTTTCTTTTACCATTTTCTTTATTTTAATCCTCCGTGGACACAGCCTGACGGATACCCGCGCACTGGGTGCGCAGCTGGGTGAGTGGGTAATGGCGTCATCCCCGCCATGTCATCATGTAGGGCCTGTGTTCATATCCGCTGTTCAACTGCAGTCCCGCGGGGGGGGGGGGGCATTGCATGAGCTGCAGACTCCCCACGGCTATTGGGTCCCTCTGTCTATGTTCTGGGAGGTGTGACCCTGGGGTGAGACTGGGATGGATAGGCCACTTACCCAAGCCAGGATAACGCCCGGTAAGTCAGAGCCCGAGGTCGGAGACGGTTGCAATGGTGGAGGATTTCTATCGCTAGGAGCCCTCTTTCTCCATTACGTTTGGTAACAGAAGTAACGTCACCGACATCTGGTTGTTACTTGGTCATCACCCGAACAGAGGAAGGACAATCTTTTGAGAAGGTGAACCTTTTTATTATCCAGAAAGGCATTGACTCTGTTGCTGGTTCGGTTCATTCCTACACTTGACTTCGAAACGGTTCATTGTTAGTTCAAAGCAAGTCCGATCAAAAAAGTAAGACCTTGTTGCCCGCCACGCTTCTCCACGGTTATTCCATCCGTGTTGAGAAACACCGCACCTTGAATTCCTGTCGAGACGTCGTCATCACCCATACCTAGCCTCGACGGTATGTCGGACGATGAACTGGTCGAATATCTTTCCGATCAAACGGTAACAGCGGTTCATCGAGTACAGGCTAAACGCAACGGAGTGTTGGTACCCACTCGTGCCCTGTTTGTAACTTCCGATGGCGTCGATCTGCCCACGAGTTTTCAGCAGGGTACGAATGCATTGGGGCGAGACCCTATATTCCCAGACCTCTGCGTTGTTTCAAATGCCAACATTTTGGGCATACGCAAGTCTCTTGTAGGAGTGCCGTTTCCATCTGTGCCTCATGTAGTCAAGCCCTCACGCGATGGTACCTGTTCATCACCTCTCGTCTGCGTTAATTGCAAAGGGTCTCATTCTGCGTCATTTGCTGACTGTCCGCAGTACTTAGATGAGAAGTCGATCCAGGAGATCCGGGTAAAGGAAAAACTCTCCTTCGCTGAAGCCTGGAGGCGTTACCATACGCACCAACCTGGTCTCCTGCGATCGGGTGCATTCAGCTCTGTTGTTCCCTCGCCAACACCCGGAAGGATGCCGAAAATCAGACTGCACCATAACTGCCATGACCGCAACTACCATCCGGCCATCCATCTCTGGCACATTTATTAAACAATCTAAAGCTGGTCCTAAGGTACTGAAGTCTTAAGGCACTGAGTAGAAATCCAAGCAGAAACTTCGTAAGGAAGATTTTCTTAAAGACCCTCCGCGTGCGCGCAGTAAGAAAAGCTCACCTTCCCCTCCTTGGAGGTCGCAATCCCAGGACGCTCCTGGGGCAAGCCGTGCTCAGCGGCACCCTTCACCTATTGCCACCCAGAACCGATTCTCGGCGTTTGAATCGGTTTCTGGCACTGAGCGCGTGGGCTCTCCCTTCGAGGAGCCTATGGAGTTTGACGAACTCCATAGCCAAAGCCCGAGCCCCAAAGTTAAGCAGAAAGTTATTTTGAGCCGCCCTTCCATGTTGGAAGTTTATCTCTTTTATTCATGGCTATCCTGACCTGGAATTTACGTGGTGTACGATCGCATAGGGCGGAACTGCAAAATTTATTGCGTTCCCGTTCATCTATGGTCGTGTGTTTGCAGGAGACCAAGCTTCGCCCTCACGATCCTTTTGATCTCTGAGGGTATACTCCGGTTCACTACAATCTTGCACCGGATTAGGGTTCTCCGGCTCATGGAGGTGTCATGCTATTAGTGCGTAACGACGTTCATTTTCAGACTCTCACACTTACGTCCGACTTGCAAGCTGTTGCTGTTAGGCTTCAATTACCCGGTTTTTTCTTTTCTATTTGCTCCGTCTATTCACCTCCATCGTCTCCCCTCGCTAGTGCGGACATTCGAGATCTCCTGTCCGCTCTCCCAACACCATTTCTTCCGTTGGGAGATTTTAATGCCCATCACCCCCTGTGGGGTTCGCCAAGGGCTTGTGCGAGGGGTACGCTTCTTTCCGACTTTTTTGCTCAGTTCCACCTCTCCATTCTCAATATAGGTGAGCCTAGTTTTCTTTCTGATTCTCTCACTTGGACCTTGCCGTTTGCTCCATCCAGCTTGCTTGTCGTCTGCAGTGGAACGTCGTCGCTGACACCTACTCTAGCGATCATTACTCTTGCATCGTTTCTCTTCTGTCTCACCAGCATTCCAGAACACCTACCTGGTAATTCCACAAAGCCGACTGAAGACTGTATTCCAGCCTCGTGTCTTCTGGGCACCAGCCTTTCACTGGCGTTAACCAAATGGTGCAACACTTTACCTCTACGATTCTATCTGCTGCCGAATGCACAATTCCCCGTTCGTCCACTCAACCTCGGAGCATTCCTGTTCCGTGGTGGACCGAGGACTGTCGGGACGCCGTTCGTGCCTATAGAGCTGCGTTTAGGGTGTTTCGGCGACACCCTACACTTGATAATTTGGTTACCTTTAAAAATCGCGCGCCAGGGCTCGTCGCATTATTCAGGATAGCAAGAAGGCGTCCTGGACTCGTTTGGTCGGGTCTTTTAATCGCTTCACTCCTTCCTCTGTTTGGGATAAATTTCGTCGCTTCTCCGGTAAAGTGTCACATTGTACTGTGTCTGGCCTTCAGGTTCCCAATGCCACCATAGTGGATCCGGCTGCCATTGCTAACACTCTGGGTGCTGCCTTTGAAGCGGTTTCCAGTTCTGACCATTATTCCGCCGGCTTTCGCACTCTCAAAGACCGGCTGGATTCCGAGACCTATAGTTTTCGGTCTCCTAATCACGAGTGTTATAATGAACTTTTCACAATGAGGGAGCTGGAGCACGCTCTCCATATCTCCAAGCACTCCGCTCCTGGGACGGATGGCATTCATGTCCTGATGTTAAAGAGCCTTTCAGCCGACAGTACACTCTTTCTCTTACAGGTCTATAACCGTATTCGGCAAGTCGGCGTTTTCCCTTCAATTTGGCGCGAAGCCACCATCGTCTTTATACTTAAGCCTGGTAAGGATCGCCAACTACCTTCCAGCTACCGTCCTACCTCCCTCACCAGTTACATTTGCAAGGTGATGGAGCGCATGATCAACGGGCGGTTGACATCGTGGCTGGAGTCTCAGAACCTTCTGGCGAAAGCTCAGTGCGGGTTTCGTCGCCATCGCTCTACCGTCGACCATCTGGTATCTCTGTCGACGGATATTATGAACGGATTTCTGAGAAAGTGTCAAATAGTGGTTGTGTTTTTCGACCTGGAGAAAGCTTATGACACTTGTTAGAGGGGCGACATTTTACGTACACTCCACGCATGGAATATACGCGGTGTCTTCCCATATTTCTTCGGGAGTTTATGACGGATTGCGTCTTTCGTGTACGTGTGGGCTCGGTTTTATCTCGTCGTTTCATTCAAGAAAACGGTGCACTGCAGGGCTCTGTACTCAACGTCACACAAATTGCGATTGCTATCAGCCCTATTGTTGACTGTGGTCCACCTGGTATTTCATCGTCCCTTTTCGTTGACGATTTTGCCATTTATTGCAGTTCACGGCGGACCTGTCTGCTCGAACGCCGTCTCCAGAGCTGTGTCGACCGTCTCTACGCCTGGAGTAACGCCAATGGCTTTAATTTCTCCGCCGAGAAATACGTCTGTGTCAATTTCTGGCGCCGGTAGGCTTTCCCTTCGCCCTCTCTCCATCTTCACCGGATAGTCTTCCATTTTCAGACGAGGTGAAATGTTTGGTCTTGATCTTTGATCGAAAGCTGAGCGGGACTTCGCACATTTCGTTTTTAAAAGCAAAGTGTGACCGTTCTCTTAAGAGAACGTGTGGCACATCCTGGGGAGGTGATCGGACCGTCCTTCTGCGTCTTTATCGCTCTTTGGTCCGATCCAAGCTTGATTACGGGAGCATTGTCTATTCATCGACGCGTCTATCTGTGTTACGTCGCTTGAATGTCATTCACCATCGTGGCATGAGAGTCGCTATAGAGGCTTTTCTAACTAGCCCTGTACGCAGTCTGTATGCTGAAGCTGCAGAGCCTCCGCTGTCCTTCAGATGTGGGATGATTTTGTGCAGCTATGCCTGCCGACTCTCAAGCTTGCTTGACCACCCGTCCTTGGAGTTATTTTTCGAGGATTCACTTGATCGGCAATATTTAGTTGGCTCCTCTGCATTGCTCCCTCCAGGGTTCGATTTTGCCAGCTTCGGCATTTGGACGTTACACCAGCGCCGACCCTTCCCAGGGGGAAACACGGTTTCCTCCTTGGTTGCGCGCTGAGGCCCACTGTCACCTTGGGTTAACGCCGATGCCGAAGAATGAGACCCCTTCTTCAGTCCTTGGATCAGCCTTTTTAGAACTTCAGGCGCAATTCGGGGAATTTCATTTTATATATACTGATGGGTCTAAGACTGATGTTGGAGTAGGGTGTGTCTTTATTGTTGGTCAACGTAGTTTTACCTTTCGTTTACCGGGGCAAAATTCGATTTTTACTGCCTAACGTTTTAGTATTTATGAATCTCTTTTTTACATCCAACGGCATGACTTAAGGCACTGTGTTGTTTGTACATACTCTGAGTGCTCTTCAGGGTATTAGCGTGCTGTACACCTACCGCCCGCTCGTACAGCGCATTCGTGTCGTCCACTCGCTTGGTGCTTCTCGGGTGGATCAGCACCCCCGGGTGGATTCCAGGTCATGTGGGCGTCTCAGGGAACGAGTCTGCCGACGCCGCTGCCGTTGCCGAATCGGCAATTTTATCACCCAGATGTTTTACCTCTGCTGTTCCCTCCACAGATTTGGGTGTTATTTTACGTCACCGCATCCTCTCGCTTAGGCGCGATAAGTGGACGGCCCTCCGGGGGAACAAGTTGCGGGAGGTTAAACCTCTCCCGTTAGTCTGGGGTACCTCTTCTCGTTCTTCTCGTCGGGGAGAGGTAATTTTAGCTCGTTTACGTATCGGTCATTGCCTTTTTAGTCATAGGGACCTGCTCAGTGGTGACCCCGCACCACTCTGAGCAGTGTGATGCGCCCTTAACGGTGCATCATATTTTAGCAGAGTTCTACCTCCATTGCGCGTTCCTGTGTGTCTGCCTGTTGGCATAGCCAACGTTTTGGCAGACGACGCGCATGCTATAGAATGTCTTGTTACGTTTTATCAGTGACAGTGATTTTAGTCGGCTCATTTGATGCGCTGAGCGTCTTTTAGTTTTTATGATTTTATATTGTCTGTTTTAAATGGGGGCTCTTCTCCCCGGCGGACATATGGCGCTCTTGTCCCTTGCGTTCTACAGTTCTTGACAGGTCGTTTTACTCTTTTATTGTTTTATTTATCATGTTTTAGTGTGGTGGTTTTTAGAATTTTCTGCCTTGTTTTTAGTGTTTTAGACTAAGTGGGGTTTGTGTCCGGTATTTTAGTTTTTGGATTTTAAATTTTATAAGCTGTAAGGGTGCTGAAGATCTATGATGTTTAGCACCCTTAACCCCATCTCATCATCATCATCATCATCATCATCATCTTTCTTGCCAAGAATGGGCAGTCCAAGAAGATATGTGAGGCAGTTTCCTCATTACAAATGGGTTCTTCCTTGTAGAGCCCTACTTTATGTAGTTGTTTCCTGAAGTGACCATGTTCAGAAGTTAATGCAACTTATTCCTGTTTTTTCCAGTCTCAAGATAAATGAGGAAAGTGCTGCATGGACCTAAGACCAGTTTCCTGGCGTGTCTTTGTCCAGGATAGGTTTGCCACTTGAGTTGGTGTTTTTCCTATGCTTTTACTGAGGTTTTGACAGTATGTGTACTGATTGTGACCGTGTGTTCAGCACCAATACAGTATCTCAGTAACCCTTTTAGCCAGCTGATCAGCTATTTCATTTCCTTAGATGCCCTGATGCCTTGACATTCACTCATTTTGAACCTGTTGCAAGATGACAGGGGCAATCAGGACATTTAGGCATACCCATATTAGTTTTGATTTTATTTGTCTGACTAGAGTGTTTTTGAAACACTTTGTCTTTGAGGTTGAGAATTCACTTACCATGATAACCTTTTTCAAGACCTCATAGAGCACAGTTCAGTATAGCAAATACTTCTGCCTAAATAACTGTGCAATATTTTCCAAGGGCTTTTACTAATATTTGTCCTTGGAGACAGGTCATATATGCCTGCATCCGATTATGTCCCTATGCCGGATCTATCTGTGAACCACACAAGTTGGTCACATTCTTTATCAGGTATAATTCCTTCCATCCAAGCTTTTCAAGACCTGAGAGCTACCTTAAATAGAAAGAAAGAACAATGTTGAGTATTCATTAGGTCAGACAGCATATTCAATACTGGAATATTCAGGAAATTTAGGATAGAGGTATGTCCAGTTGTTGAACAGCTACCTCTCCAGTTCGCTGTTTGCACTTAGCATTAGACAGTAACCCTTGCCTCAGCTTGTAAATTTATGTCCATAGGAGGGAGTCCCAGAAGAGTCTCCAATGCGATGGTTGAAGTTCTTTTGAAGGCTTCTTTAACGCAGGCATGCTAGTCTGTAGCTTGGTAAATCTACCTGTTACACTAATTTTTAGTGTTTATTTACCACACAAACAATGGTGCCATGAGATAGCTGAGGCCTAACCATTACAACATATAACCAATGGCTGATAGTGGCTTCATGCCCCAATTTGTTCCAATAGTGTATTTAATTTTTACAAGTGACCACTGCTCTATGGAGAGTAATATCAAGGCGTTTGTTCCAGGTCAGTTTCTTATCCAATACAAGGCCTAGATATTTTACTGACTGTATATTCCAGAGGTGTATTGCCTAGTTTAAGCTTTCCTAGGCCTTCTAAATTCCTCTTGTTGGTAAAAGGAACAACTGTTTTGCTGGGATTGATGGACAAGCCCTCCTACATACACCAACTTTGAATTGTTCAGTCCATAATCCATTATGTCTGAGACTATATTGGGATATTTCCCAAAAGTAACCAGTGCTATGTCGTCTGCATAGCCTTGTATATAATATCCCTCCTGAGTCATATCTTTGAGTAGACCAGTCACCATGGGACTCCAAAGCAGGGGAGGGAGAACTCTCCAAAGCAGGCAACCTCTCATGGTGATGAATCCCCCTCATATTCCCAAGGAGGCTAGCTGTAATTTTTCTGCTCCTGAGCATGGAGTTTGTCCAACTACAGTGTCATTGACTCTATACTCCTGTTCAACCAAAACCATAGATTCAGAGGGGATGTTATCAAAAGCACCCTTTATGTCCAGGAAAGCTCCGAAGGCTATTTCCTTCCAAGCCATTGAGTCCTCCAATCTACTGTTAAGACAGCGCAGTGCTGTGTAACCGCACTTTGATGGCTGGTAGGCATGTTGATTTTGATGGAGGGGAGTTAACAGTATGATCCTCTGAATATATCTTTTGATCAGTCTTTCCAAAGCCTTTAAAAGGAACGATGCAACACTGATCGGTCAGTAGGCCTTAGCTGTGGTGCAATTGTTATGTCCGCGCTTAGGAATAAACACTACCTCAGTAGCTCTACAGGCCAGAGAAATATAGCTAAAAGCTGTACTGGCCTGGAAGAGGTTACAGAGGAGGATATAAAGCAAGTCACGTCCCTTCTGTAGCAGTGCAGGAAAGATACCATCTCCACTAGGTGATTTAAATGGGTTAAATTTATAAATTGCCCATTTAACACCATGAACTGTGACTACTTGATGTGCAAATTCCCAGTTCTTCTGCAATGCTCTTGGTCTAGAATTTTCACTGTGGCCTGTGAGTTCGCAAGTCTTATCATATTTGCACCTGGGGAAGTGTACCTCAAAGAGAACTTTGAGGGTTTCTTCAGCCTAGCATGTAAAACCACTTGCAGGCTTGCATATTGTCCCTATGGGATTTATTGGACCATGGGTCAGTGATCTTTGTAGCCTAGCTATCTCTGATAAGGCTAGATAATTCAGGACAGAAGACTTGCTAGGAAGATTGTTTGGTCTTCTGTATGCTTTTATTATAATCTGTGAGGGCTGTGTGGTACTCTGTCCAGTTTTCAGTTCCTTTTGCCTTGTTAAAGAGATGTCATACTTTGCTTCTCCTGTGTTCAAGGTCTTTAGCCCACCATGTCACTTTTTGGGGGGATTTCATCTGCATTTGCATGGGGCAGCTGTGATACCTGTCAAATAGCTTCTTGAACTGAATAGGTGACCTTATCAACATGACCAAAAGATCTAATCCTATCAACCTGCCCAATCCTACCTGAAATATCCTGCATATAGGGCCCCTATCAAGTTCTCCTGGGATTCCAGTAGAGACTAACTGTTTTAACTACATTATCATTAAAAGGCATGTAGTTACGATCTGAAAGTGATGATTCATCCAGGACCCTCCAATCAGTGATCTGAGTTGAAATATACTCAGTACAGAGAGTAATGTCAATAACATTCTGCCTTATTTGATTAGCAAATGTAGGCTTGTTGCCAACATATAAAATATATAAATTGCGAAGATCAGAAAACATAAAATACACTGATCCCTTTTATTGATGTATTTGCTGCCCCAGATTTTGTGAAGATAGTTGATGTCACACCCAAAGATGGTATGTTCCTCTCTCCAAGTGCAGTGTTTACAAACTGCTCCAGTTTCTAGTGGGTGGGTTGCTGTCATCATAGGGGAAGTAGACAGAGCTGACTGTTTGGCCTTTGTTCTCTCCTCCTGCTCGCATCTATTTTTTCCCATGATATTACTAGAACAAAATTCTAGAAGTGGTAAACATTGAATTCCATTACGAACAAGAATACAACTCCTATTACAAGTGTCTTTGCTGCAGTGTATTAGTTTGCCTTGACATTCACCTTGTCTCAAAATTTGACCCTTATTTATCCATGGTTCTTATTTATCAGAGATAGATCTGTTCATTCTTCATTGAAGATTTTATAAGACAGCTTCAGCTGCCTTCTTAAGCTGCAGGTTGATCTGGAGGACTTTTAGGGCTATGCTGGCTAGAATCACAATTGTAATTCTTCAAAGGCCCAAAAAGTCTTTGTTGCCCAGGTAGCCTTTGTAGATTTCCAGTTCTGTGTCAGAGGTTTGCTCTTAAAGAGCTTCCTCATCAAGGGGAAATGGTTAATGTTACTGAGGGCTCACATATGTAGTCCTCAGGAATATATTTGATTTTCTTAGTGGTTTTCATAAAGGTCTCATGAGAAACTTGGGATTTAAGAAGTCCGGGAGGCAGAGCCACAATTGCCTGGGTAAGACATACTCTGGAGGTCACCTGGTATCCAGAGGCCCCATTTAAGACACATTAGCCCATGCCATAGATCCCCTCAGCGCAGGTCACACTATACTTTAGGGTTAAGTTTATGGTAAGCTGCTTCTTTGTCTGTCATCTCTCCTGTGGCCACCCTGGCATAGGCAATTATTCCAGTACAGTCCACAAGTTTGCTGATACACATTAGCACCCTCCCCCCTGCCGATGAGCTTCAGTGTCATGCAGCTTCTAGGAGGTGCACTCTATATTAACATATGATTCTTGAAATCTTTTGACTTGCATTAATTATTTTGTCTTTTTAAATTCTTATTATTGAGGGCAGCACATTGACTGTGCTCCTGAACTGAATGTACTGTTAACTCTGGCTGCCACTGATCATTCCTTGTGTCACATTAACTGCCCATAATCAACTCTTCTACTACTGTAATCTTCCTTTCCTTATAGCACTTAAAAAAAATACACTCAGGGACTCAGTTCTACCATGCTTATCCCACTGGTGACCTTAGGTATTCCATTTCTTACAGCGCTCTGCTCTTTGCTGCAGATGAAATATCTTTCCACTCCCAATAATCTCCCCTCAGGGGCTCACCTTATGTGGGTACGGGTTTTTGGCGCACCCGGGGGTTCCCGAGCCAATCATCGCCACATTCATCCCCTCACCCCCATCCGGTCGAGGTGGGTTCTTCTCGTGACCGTTGGACACAACGTAGGCTCTCGTGCGTTCTTTGCATTCCATCCATACCGCACCTCACCATCGTTTCTTAATTCCCTTATCACTTTCCGGCCATTTCGCACCACGACATTCGCATAACTCTTTTTCTTCCCCGCCGGCCTACCTTGCGTGCGAAACGCCCACACAGTTTTAGTTTCTTTTATCCTTTTATTTAAATCCTCCGTGGACACAGCCTGACGGATACCCGCGCACCGCGTGCGCAGCTGGGTGAGTGGGTAATGGCGTCATCCCCACCACCCGGGGTCGTCATGTAGGGTTTGTGTTCGTATCCGCTGTTCAACTGCAGTCCCGCGGGGGGGCCATTGCATGAGCTGCTGACTTCTGACGGCGATTGGGTCCCTCTGTCTATGTTCTGGGAGGTGTGACCCTGGGGTGAGTCTGGTATAGATAGGCCACTCACCCAAGCCGGGGTAACGCCCGAGAAGTCAGAGCCCGAGGTCGGAGACGGTTGCAATGGTGGAGGATTTATCTCGCTATGGAGCACCCTTCCTCCATTAATACAAATAAGCGCCGAAAAGTTATTGTAACAGAAGTAGCACCGCCGTCATCTGGTTGTTACTTGATCATTTCGAGAATAGAAGAAGGACAAAACTTTGAGAAGGTGAACCCTTTTATAATTCAGAAGGGCATAGATGCTATTGCTGGTGCGGTTCAATCATGCACTCGTCTACGGAATGGTTCCTTATTGGCACAAACTAAGTCCGATCAGCAAAGTAAGACCTTGTTGCGCGCTACGCTTCTGCACGGTTACCCCATCCGTGTTGAGAAGCACCGCACATTGAACTCCTGTCGGGGCGTCGTTACCACCCATAGCCTCGATGGTATATCGGACGAGGATCTCGTAGAATATCTATCCGATCAAAAGGTGACTGCAGTGCATCGCTTGCAGGCCAAACGCGACGGCGTATTGGTACCCACTCGTGCCCTGTTTATTACATTTGATGGCGTCGATCTGCCCACGAGCATTTCCGCAGGATACGAACGGATTTCTGTGAGGCCTTATATTCCTAGACCTCTGCGTTGTTTTAAATGCCAACGTTTTGGGCATACGCAAGTCTCACGTAAGAGTGCCGTTAACATCTGTGCAACATGTAGCCAACCCTCACACGAAGGTACCTGTTCAACAGCCCCCGTCTGCGTTAATTGTAAAGGGTTTCATTCTGCTTCGTTTGCCGACTGTCCGCGGTACTTGGACGAGAAGGCGATCCAGGAGATCCGGGTAAAGGAAAAACTCTCCTTCGCTGAAGCCCGGAGGCGTTACCATGCGCGCCAACCTTCACTCCTGCGATCTGGCACATTTAGCTCTGTTGTTGCTTCGCCAGTACCACGAGTAGATGCCGAAACTCAGACCTGGACCATGACTGGATTAACCGCCACTACCATCCGGCCGTCCATTAAGGCTACAGTTACCAAGCCGTATAAACCTGGTCCCAAGTCCATGAAGTCGCAAGCCGTTCAAAAGAAACCCAAGCAGAAACTTCGCAGGGAAGATTTTTTAAAAGACCCTCCGCGTGCGCGCGGTAACAAAAGTTCACCTTCTCCTCCTCGGAGGTCGCTGTCCCAGGAAGGTCCTGGGACAAGCCGCGCTCAGCGGCACCCCTCACCCATCGCCACCCAGAACCGATTCACGGCGCTTGAATCGGTTTCTGGCACTGAGCGCGTGGGCCCTCCCTCCGAGGAAGCCTTGGAGTCTGACCAACTCCATACAAAAAGCCCGAGCCCAAAGGTTAAACAAAAGGTAATTTTAAGCCGCCCTTCTAAATAGACAGTTTATCCCCTTTTTCTTAATGGCTATCCTGACCTGGAATGTACGTGGTGTACGATCGCATAGGGCGGAACTGCAGCTTTTATTGCGTTCCCATTCGCCTATGGTCGTATGTTTGCAGGAGACTAAGCTTCGCCCTCACGATCCTTTTGATCTCCGAGGATATACTCCGGTTCGCTACGACCTTGAACCGGAGGAGGGTACTCCTGCTCATGGAGGTGTCATGTTCTTAGTGCGTAACGACGTTCATTTTAAACCTGTCACACTTACATCCGACTTGCAAGCTGTTGCCGTTCGCCTTCACTTAACCGGCTTTTTGTTTTCTGTTTGCTCTGTATATTCACCTCCATCGTCTCCCCTCGCTCCCGCGGACATTCGAGCTCTCCTGTCCGCTCTCCCAACACCATTTCTTCTGTTGGGAGATTTTAATGCCCATCACCCACTATGGGGTTCGCCAAGGGCTTGTGCGAGGGGAACTCTTCTTTCCGACATTTTTTATCAGTTCAATCTTTCCATCCTCAATACAGGTGCACCTACTTTTTTTTCTGATTCTTCTGGTACATTCTCTCACCTGGACCTTGCCACTTGCTCACTCCAGCTTGCTCATCGTCTTCAGTGGAACGTCGTCGCTGACACCTACTCCAGCGACCATTACCCCTGCATCGTTTCTCTTCTGTCGCACCACGTACAGCATTCCAGAGTACCTACCTGGTTATTCGCAAAAGCCGACTGGAGCTTGTATTCCAGTCTCGTGCATTTTGACGACCAGCCCTTCTCCGACATTCACCAACTAGTGCAGCACCTTACGTCTATTATTTTCTCTGCCGCCGAACGCGCAATACCCCGTTCATCCTCCCAACCTCGGCGGCCACCTGTTCCGTGGTGGAACGAGGATTGTCGGGACGCCGTTCGTGCCCGTAGGACTGCACTTAGGGTGTTTCGGCGACACCCTACACTTGATAATTTGGTGACTTTTAAACAATCGCGCGCCAGGGCTCGTCGCATTATTCAGGATAGCAAGAAGGCAACTTGGGCTCGTTTTGTGGAGTCTTTTAATCGTTTTACGCCTTCATCCGTTGTTTGGGATAAACTTCGTCGCTTCTCAGGTAAAGTGTCACATTGTACTGTTTCTGGCCTTCAGGTTTCTAATGCCACCATAGTGGATCCGGCTGCCATCGCTAACACTCTGGGTGCTGCCTTTGAGGCGGTTTCCAGTTCAGACCATTATTCCGCCGGCTTTCGCTCTATTAAAGACCGGCTGGATTCCGCATCATATACTTTTCGGTCTGCTAATGATGAATGCTATAACGAACTATTCACAATGAGGGAGCTGGAGCACGCTCTTCATTGCTCTCGGCACTCCGCTCCTGGGCCGGACGGCATTCATGTCCTGATGTTAAAGCACCTTTCAGCCGACAGTAAACTATTTCTCTTACAGGTCTATAACCGTATTTGGCAAGACGGCATTTTTCCTTCCGTTTGGCGCCAAGCCACCATTGTCCCTATTCTTAAGCCTGGGAAGGATCGCCAACTACCTTCCAGCTACCGCCCTATCTCCCTCACCAGTTGCATTTGCAAGGTGATGGAGCGCATGATCAACGGGCGGTTGACATGGTGGCTTGAGTCTCAGAAACTTCTAGCGAACGCTCAGTGCGGGTTTCGTCGCTATCGCTCTACCGTCGACCATCTGGTGTCCTTGTCGACGCATATTATGAATGGATTTCTGAGAAAGTGTCAAACCGTGGCTGTATTTTTTGACCTGGAGAAAGCTTATGACACTTGTTGGAGGGGCGGCATTTTACGTACACTTCAGGATTGGAATATCCGCGATCGTCTTCCCATATTTCTTCAGGAGTTTATGACGGACCCGCGTCTTTCGTGTACGTGTGGGCTCGGTTTTATCTCGTCGTTTTATTCAAGAGAACGGAGTACCGCAGGGCTCTGTACTCAGTGTCACACTTTTTGCGATTGCTATCAACCCCATTGTTCATTGTATTCCACCTGGCATTTCATGGTCCCTTTTTGTTGACGATTTCGCTATTTATTGCAGTTCACGGCGGACCTGTCTACTCGAACGCCGTCTCCAGAGCTGTATCGACCGTCTCTACGCCTGGAGTAGCGCCAACGGCTTAAATTTCTCCGCCGAGAAATCCGTCTGCATCAACTTTTGGCGCCGGAAGTATTTCCCTCCGCCCTCTCTCCACCTTGGGCCAGGGATACTTCCGTTTGCAGACGAGGCGAAATTTTTGGGGTTGATTTTTGACAGGAAGTTGTGTTGGACCTCTCACGTTTCCTTTTTAAAAGCAAAGTGTGACCGTTCTCTTAATATTTTACGTGTTTTAAGTGGCACATCCTGGGGAGCTGATCGGACCGTCCTTCTTCGCCTTTATCGCTCTTTGGTCCGATCCAAGCTTGATTACGGGTGTATTGTTTATTCGTCGGCACGTCCAACTGTGTTACGTAGATTGAATGCCATTCACCATCGTGGCATAAGAGTCGCTACAGGGGCCTTTCCAACCAGCCCTGTTTTTAGCCTGTATGCTGAAGCTGCAGAGCCTCCGCTGTCCTTCAGGCGTGAGATGCTCTTGTGCAGCTATGCTTGTCGACTCTCAAGCTTGCCTAACCACCCGTCCTTCGAGTTATTTTTCGAGGAGTCACTTGATCGTCACTATTTTATTAGCTCCTCTGCTTTGCTTCCACCAGGGGTTCGCTTTCGACAGCTCCTTCGGCATTTAGACGTTCCGCCAGCGCCGGCCCTTCCACGGGGGGAAACGCGTTTTCCTCCATGGTCTCGCGCTGAGGCCCACTGTCACCTTGGGCTAACGTCGATGCCGAAGACTGAGACCCCTGCTTCAGTCTTTAGATCGACTTTTTTAGAAGTACGGGCTCAGTTCGGAGACTTCCATTTTATCTTTACCGATGGATCTAAGACTGAAGCTGGAGTTGGATGTGCCTTTGTTTCTGGTCACTGTAGTTTTAAGTTTCGTTTACCTGGACAATGTTCAATTTTTACCGCCGAACTTTTTAGCATTTATCAATCTATTTTATACATTCAGCGGCACGCCTTACAGCACTGTTTTATTTGTACGGACTCTCTGAGTGCCCTTCAAACTATCACTGCGCTGTACCATTACCACCCGCTTGTACAGCGCATACATGACCTGCTCCACTCGCTTGGTGTCACTGGCATCAGCTTGTCCTTCATGTGGATTCCAGGTCATGTGGGCATCTCAGGTAATGAGTCTGCCGACGCCGCTGCGAAATCGGCGATTTTATTACCCAGATTTTTTACCTCTGTTGTTCCCTCGTCAGATTCGTGTGCTATTTTACGTCGCCGCATCCTCTCGCGCTGGCGCGATGAGTGGACGACCCTCCGGGGGAACAAGTTGCGGGAGGTTAAGCCTCTCCCGTTAATCTGGGGTACCTCTTCTCGTTCTTTACGTCGGGAAGAGGTACTTTTAGCCCGTTTACGAATTGGACATTGTCGTTTTAGTCATAGTTATCTGCTCAGTGGTGATCCCGCTCCGCTGTGTCAGCAGTGTGACGTGCCCTTAACGGTGCGTCACATTTTAACTGAGTGTCAAGTTTTAGCTCCACTGCGCGTTCGCCTGGGTCTGTGTGTTGGCATAGCCAACGTTTTGGCAGACGACGCGTATGCTGTAGAATGTCTTTTACGTTTTATAAGTGACATTGGTTTTAATCGTCGCATTTGATGCGCTGAGCGTCTTTTAGCTTTGTTATTTTATTCTGTATGTTTTAATAGGGACTTACTCCCCAGTGACATATGGCGCTCATGTCCCTCGCATTCTACAGTCCTTGACACGTTTTAATCTTTTATTGGCTATGCTTGTAGTGTGTTGGTTTTTGAGACATATTTATTGTTATTGTTACTGTTGTTGTTATTGTTATTATTGTTATTGTTTTTATTGTTATTGTTATTGTTATTCTATTGTTATTTTTAACTTTTTGGACATCGCGGGTTTGTGTCCCGTTTTTTAATTATGCGGTTTTTTACCTGTCTTTTATTTTTTGACTTTATATTTTATACCTTGTAAGGGCGCTGATGACCTCAGCAGTTTAGCGCCCTTAAGCCGCATATCATCATCATCATCCCAATAATCTTGGTTACAATACCCTTTGCTACAATACTGTTACCAAAGGCTGGAAGAACTTTAGCTTAGAGGAATGCTAAGGACCCATATCTTAACTTTGTCACATTCCAGCAGACAGACACAAGCAGGGCTCACCATTTCATCTCAGAAAGGCTTGATATATTTTGAGAACTTACAAATTTTGGGAATAAGGTGGAATGTTTTGCCATAGTGCCACATTACCAATCTGAAACTGTTCCTTTTCTGCTGGACCTCAATGGCCATGTTCCAATATACTTCTATTATGTGTTAGATTTCTTTAAGTTTCTTTACCCAGGAAGCTCATTCCTTGATAGTCTCTTCTGTTGGTGGGTGAAGATACTCATCTGCTCCAGTCACTGTACTATGGAAAGAACTTAGTAGATATAATTCATGTTCATACTTTAAAAGAAGCAGGAGAGAAAAGGGCAGTGCCCTGACAGATTGAATTTGATGCAAAGTGTGACACAAACACACACATGCACACGCACACGCATGCACACACATGCACCCACGCACACACGCACTGTCTCTCTCTCTCTCTCACACACACACTGATTTTGGTATCAGATGCTGATAAGTTGTTGTTAAGGCCAACTGGGTGAAAAGTGGTTTAGAATGTCTTTAAAACTGCTTTGCAAGCATAAAAATATTTTCAGTAGCTTGTTATCAGCATTTTCAAGACTTATTGCCATAAGAATCTCTTAAATCTCAAACCATGGCAGTGCAACACTGAACATCAATTAAGCGCCATATTATATTATGTAGTTTACTCTAGAGATAGCTCTTTAACAGCTCCTGTGGCCTTATGCATAAAAGCAACAAAGTTTATGTCCACTGGTTGTGGGTTCGATTCTTATCTTGCAGTTAAATGTTTTTTAATTTAATATGAAGAAGTGCTGCAATGTACGCACTCAAGGGCATGACTCTGATTGGTAAGTACAATAACTACTACGATTTCTTTGTTTGGCTTACTACAGTTAGTAAGCTGAGAATTGTCTAAAACGCAACATTGAGAACATTTACACCTTCTGTGAGCTTGTATATATGCATCTTATTTATGTTGAAACAAGAAATAATAGTTTAGCAGCTGCAACACTGTATGGGGAAAGATGTACTGATAGACACCAGCCACATCACTCCACTTTCAAGATAAACAGTGGTAAAGTAGGTGCTAGATGAACTTGAGAGGCAGTGAAATTTGAAGAGAATATTCTGCATAAAATTGCAGAAGGACCAACTAACATCACCTGTGCTATCGCATGGGCATTGCGTACTAACTGCATTAGCGTGTGCCAAGCCATGGATGAACAACTTGGTCAAAAGATGCAACCTTTAAGTTCAGCAGGCTTTGGCCCTCATATACAATTTTGTATCTGGGCTTTGCTGCTGCAGCAGCCAGAAAATACATGTCAGTATTGTTCACTGATGAGACCATGCTCACCAGGGCTGGACTACTTTTTAACTTAAAAAACAGATATATGTGGGACTGTGTCGATCCACATGCTGTTGTGGAAGAGTGTCTCCCTCACCAGCAGATGTTTTCTGTGAACATATGGGTTGGAGTTGGAATTATTTCAGACCATGTCATTGGCCCATATCTCCTCCCTCTTGGTTAAAAGAGTACATTTGGTTTCATTTGCTATAGAATATTATACATGTATTTGTAGAAGATATTCCTGGGCATATTTGACATTGAATGTGGCAGCAATATGATGGAACTCCTCTCCATTTCTCCCTGGCTGTGTGAAAATACCTGAACCAAACTCTTCCTGCCCAATGGATCGGAAGACAGAGTCAAAGTGTAGCTTTTACATCTGTGCCTCATGTAGGCAGCCGTCACACGAAGGTACCTGCTCCACAGCCCCCGTCTGCGTTAACTGCAAAGGGTCTCATTCTGCGTCATTTGCCGACTGCCCGCGGTACTTGGACGAGAAAGCGATCCAGGAGATCCGGGTAAAGGAGACTCTCCTTCGCTGAAGCCCGGAGGCGTTACCATGCGCGCCAACCTTCTCTCCTGTGATCTGGTACGTTTTGTTCTGTTGTTGCCTCGCCAGTACCACGAGTAGATGCCGAAACTCAGACCTGGACCATGACTGCATTAACCGCCACTACCATCCAGCCGTCCATTTCTGGTATAGTTAGCAAGTCATATAAAACTGGTCCCAAGTCAATGAACTTGCAAGCCGCTGAAAAGAAACCAAAGCAGAAACTTCGTAGGGAAGATTTTCTGAAGGACCCTCCGCGTGCGCGCGGTAAGAAAAGTTCACCTTCTCCTCCTCGGAGGTCGCAGTCCCAGGACGCTCCTGGAACAAGCCGCGCTCAGCGGCACCCTTCACCAATCGCCACCCAGAACCGATTCTCGGCGCTTGAATCGGTTTCTGGCTCTGAGCGCGTGGGCCCTCCCTTCGATGAGGCTATGGAGTCTGACCAACTCCATACCAAAAGCCCGAGCCCAAAGGTTAAGCACAAGGTAATTTTGAGCCGCCCTTCTAAGTAGGAAGTTTATCCCTTTCTTTATGGCTATCCTGACCTGGAATTTACGTGGTGTACGATCGCATAGGGCGGAATTGCAACTTTTATTGCGTTCCCATTCATTCATGGTAGTGTGTTTGCAGGAGACTAAGCTTCGCCCTCACGATTCTTTTGATCTATAAGGGTATACTCCGGTTCGCTACGATCTTGAGCCGGAGGAGGGTACTCCTGCCCATGCAAGCTGTTGCCGTAACCGTTCAATTACCCGACTTTTCCTTTTCTGTTTGTTCTGTATATTCACCTCCATCGTCTCCCCTCGCTCCCGCGGACATTCGAGCTCTCCTGTCTGCTCTCCCAACACCATTTCATCTGTTGGGAGATTTTAATGCCCATCAACCCCTGTGGGGTTCGCCAAGGGCTTGAGCGAGGGGAACTCTTCTTTCCGACATTTTATACCAGTTCAATCTTTCCATCCTCAATACAGGTGAACCTACTTTTATTTCCGATTCTTCTGGTACATTCTCTCACCTGGACCTTGCCGTTTGCTCACTCCAGCTTGCTAGTCGTCTGCAGTGGAACGTCGTCGCTGACACCTACTCAAGCGACCATTACCCCTGCATCGTTTCTCTTCTATCTCACCACGTCCAGCATTCCAGAGTACCTACCTGGATATTCAGAAAAGCCGAGTGGAGGTAGTATACCAGCCTCGTGTCTTTTGCGGACCAGCTCTTCACTGACGTTAACCAAATGGTGCAGTACCTTTCGTCTCCCCCCAGGGGCTCACCTTATGTGAGTACGGCTGTTGGCGTACCCGGGGGTTCCCGAGAGACTCATCGCCATAATCATCCCTTCATCCCCGTCCGGTCGAGGTGGGTTCATTCTCGTGACCGGGGGACTCAAGGTAGTCTCTCGTGCGTTCTCTGAATTTAATTCCATGTCGCCCCTCGCCATCGTTTCTTTCTTCTCTTCTATTTATGCACATTTCGCAACACACCCATTCATTTACACATCTCTTTTACTTCTTTGCCGGCCTACCTTGCGTGCGAAACGCCCACACACTTTTAGTTTCTTTTAACCTTTTATTTCAATCCTCCGTGGACACAGCCTGACGGATACCCGCGCACTGGGTGCGCAGCTGGGTGAGTGGGAAATGGCGTCATCCCCACCACCCGGGGTCGTATGTAGGGTTTGTGTTCGTATCCGCTGTTCAACTACAGTCCCGCGGGGGGGGGCATTGCATGAGCTGCTGACTTCTGACGGCGATTGGGTCCCTCTGTCTATGTTCTGGGAGGTGTGACCCTGGGGTGAGATAGGTATAGATAGGCCACTCACCCAAGCCGGGGTAACGCCCGGGAAGTCAGAGCCCGAGGTCGGAGACGGTTGCAATGGTGGAGGATTTAATTCGCTATGGAGCACCCTTTCTCCGTTAATTCAAATAAGCGCCGAAAAGTTTATGTAACAGAAGTGACACCGCGGACAACTGGTTGTTACTTTGTCATTTCACGAACCGAAGAAGGGGAAAGTTTTGAGAAGATGAACCCTTTCATTATTCAAAAGGGCATTGATGCTATTGCTGGTGCAGTTCAGTCCTGCACTCGTCTACGGAACGGATCCTTATTAGTAAAAACGAAGTCCGATCAGCAAAGTAAGACCTTGTTGCGCGCTACGCTTCTCCACGGCTATCCCATCCGTGAGGAGAAGCACCGCACATTGAATTCCTGTCGAGGCGTCATTACCACCCATAGCCTCGATGGTATGTCGGACGACGAACTCGTAGACTATATTCCAGACCAAAAGGTGACAGCAGTGCATCGAGTGCTGGCCAAACGCGACGGCGTTTTGGTACCCACTCGTACCCTGTTTATAACATTTGATGGTGTCGATCTGCCCACGAGCATTTCCGCAGGGTACGAACGGATTTCTGTGAGGCCTTATATTCCTAGACCTCTGCGTTGTTTTAAATGCAAACGTTTTGGGCATACGCAAGTCTCATGTAAGAGTGCCGTTAACATCTGTGCAACATGTAGCCAGCCCTCACATGAAAGTGCCTGTTCAACGGCCCTCGTCTGCGTCAATTGCAAAGGCTCACATTCTGCTTCATTTGGCGACTGTCCGCGGTATTTGGACGAGAAGGCGATCCAGGAGATCCGGCTAAAGGAAAAACTCTCCTTCACCGAAGCCCGGAGGCGATATCATGCGCGCCAACCTTCGCTCCTGCGATCGGGAACATTTAGTTCTGTTGTTGCCTCGCCAGTACCCCGGAAGGATGCTGGGACTCAAACTTGGACCATGACTGCCTTGACCGCCACTACCGTCCGGCCGTCCAAGTCTGCTACTGTTACCAAGCCCTATAAACCTGGTCCAAAGTCCATGAAGTCACCAGCCACTGAGAAAAAGCCGAAGCAGAAACTTCGAAGAGAAGTCTTTTTAAAAGACCCTCCGCGTGTTCACTGCAAGCAGAGTTCACCTTCTCCTCCTCGGAGGTCGCAGTCCCAGGAAGCTCCTGGGAGAAGCCGCGATCAGCTGCACCCCTCACCCATCGCCACCCAGAACCGATTCTCGGCCCTTGAATCGGTTTCTGGCTCTGAGCGCGTGGGCCCTCCCTTCGAGGAGGCTATGGAGTCTGACCAACTCCATACCAAAAGCCCGAGCCCAAAAGTTAAGCAAAAGATTATTTTAAGCCGCCCTTCTAAGTAGACAGTTTATCCCTTTTATTCATGGCTATCCTGAGCTGGAATTCCCGTGGTGTACGACCGCATAGGGCGGAACTGTAACTTTTATTGCGTTCCCATTCACCTATGGTCGTGTGTTTGCAGGAGAGTAAGCTTCGCCCTCACGACCCTTTCGATCTCCGAGGTACACTCCGGTTCGCTACGATCTTGAACCGGAGGAGGGTGCTCCTGCTCATGGAGGTGTCATGTTGTTACATGCGTAACGACGTTCATTTTCAAACTCGCTCTTACGTCCGACTTGCAAGCTGTTGCCATTAGACTGCAGTTACCGGTTGTTTCTTTTCTGTTTGCTCCGTATATTCACCTCCATCGTCTTCCCTCGCTCCCGCGGACGCTCGAGCTCTCCTGTCCGCTCTCCCAACACCATTTCTTGTGTTGGGAGATTTTCACGCCCATCACCCCCTGTGGGGTTCGCCAAGGGCTTGTGCGAGGGGAACTCTTCTTTCTGACATTTTTGATCAGTTTAATCTCTCTATTCTCAATACAGGCGAGCCTACGTTTCTTTCTGATTCTTCCAGTACCGTTTCTCATTTGGACCTTGCCGTTTGCTCACTCCAGCTTGCTAGTCGTCTGCAGTGGAACGTCGTCGCTGACACCTACTCCAGCGACCATTACGCCTGCATCGTTTCTCTTCTGTCACACCACGTACAGCATTCCAGAGTACCTACCTGGATATTCCCAAAAACCGACTGGAGCTTGTATTCCAGCCTCGTGCATTTTGACGATCGCTTCGCCGACATTAACCAACTAGTGCAGCACCTTACGTCTACGATTTTCTCTGCCGCCGAACGCGCAATTCCGCGTTCATCCTCTCAACCTTGGCGACCACCTGTTCCGTGGTGGAACGAGGTTTGTCGGGACGCCGTTCGTGCCCGTAGAACTGCACTTAGGGTATTTCGGCGACACCCTACACTTGATATTTGGTGACTTTTAAACAATCGCGCCCCAGGGCTCGTCGCATTATTCAGGATAGCAAGAAGGCGTCGTCTCGTTTTGTCGAGTCTTTTAATCGCTTTACACCTTCATCTGTTTTTTGGAATAAACTTCGTCGTTTCTCAGGTAAAGTGTCGCATTGTACTGTTTCTGGCCTTCAGGTTTCCAATGCCATCATAGTGGATCCGGCTTCCATCGCTAACACTCTGGGTGCCACCTTTGAGGCGGTTTCCAGTTCAGACCATTATTTCGCCGGGTTTCGCTCTATAAAAGACCGGCTGGATTTCGCAACCTATAACTTTTGGTCTATAATACGGAATGTTATAATGCCCTTTTTACAATGAGGGAGCTGGAGCACGCTCTTCATTGCTCTAGGCACTCCGCTCCTGGGCTGGATGGCATGCATGTTCCGCTGTTAAAGAACCTTTCAGCCGACAGTAAGCGCTTTCTCTTACGGGTCTATAATCGTATTTAGCAGGACGGCCTTTTTCCTTCCGTTTGGCGCGAAGCCACCATTGTCCCTATACTTAAGCCTGGTAAGGATCGCCAACTACCTTCCAGCTACCGCCCTATCTCCCTCACCAGTTGCCTTTGCAAGGGGTTGACATGGTGGCTTGAGACTCAGAAAACTTCTGGCGAACGCTCAGTGTGGATTTCGTCGCCATCGCTCTACCGTTAACCATCTGGTGTCTCTGTCGACGCATATTATGAACGGATTTCTGAGAAAGTTTCAAACAGGGCTGTATTTTTTGACCTGGAGAAAGCTTTTGACACTTGTTGAAGGGGCGGCATTTTACGTACACTCAATGCATGGAATATCCGCGGTCGTCTCCCCAAATTTCTTGGGGAGTTTATGACGAACCGCGTCTTTCGTGTACGTGTGAGCTCGGTTTTATCTAGTCGTTTTATTCAAGAGAACGGAGTACCGAATGGCTCTGTACTCAGTGTCACACTTTTTGCAATTCCTATCAACCCCATTGTTGATTGTCTTCCACCTGGCATTTCATTGTCCGTTTTTGTTGACGATTTTGCTATCTATTGCAGTTCACGGCGGACCTGTCTACTCGAACGCCGTCTCCAGAGCTGTATCGACCGTCTCTACGCCTGGGGTAACGCTAACGGCTTTAATTTCTCCGCCGAGAAATCCGTCTGCATCAATTTCTGGCGCCGGAAGGATTTCCCTCCACCCCCCCTCTCTCTCTCTCTCTCTCTCTCTCTCTCTCTTGGGCCAGGGATACTTCCCGTTGCAGACGAGGCGAAATTTTTGGTCTTGATATTTGATCGAAGGTTGAGCTGGACTTCGCACATTTCGTTTTTAAAAGCAAAGTGTGACCGTTCTCTTAATCTTTTACGTGATTTAAGTGGCACATCCTGGGTAGCTGATCGGACCGTCCTTCTACATCTTTATCGCTCTTTGGTCCGATCCAAGCTTGATTACGGGTGCATTGTCTATTCGTCGGCGCGTCCATCTGTACTCCGTCGATTGAATGCCATTCACCATCGTGGCATAAGAGTCGCTACGGGGGCCTTTCCAACCAGCCCTGTACCTAGTCTGTATGCTGAAGCTGCAGAGGCTCCGCTATCCTTCCGGCGTGAGATGCTTTTGTGCAGCTATGCCTGTCGACTCTCAAGCTTGCCTGACCACCCGTCTTTCGAGGTATTTTACGAAGATTCGCTTGATCGGCAAAATTTTGTTAGCTCCTCTTCCTTGCTCCCTGCAGGGGATCGATTTCGAAAGCTTCTTCGGCATTTGGACTTTACGCCACCTCCTGCCCTTCCCAGGGGGAAACGCGCTTTCCTCCATGGTTGCTAGCAGAGACCCAGTGTCACCTTGAGTTGACGTCAATGTCGAAGAATGAGACCCCTTCTTTAGTTCTTAGATCGGCCTTTTTAGAACTTCAGGCGCAGTTCGGAGACTTTCGTTTTATATATACTGGTGGGTCGAAGACTGATGTTGGAGTAGGGTGTGTCTTTGTTGATGGTGATCGTAGTTTTACATTTCGTTTACCCGGGCAATGTTCGATTTTTACCCCCGAACTTTTTAGTATTTATCAGTCACTTTTATACGTCCAGCGGTACGACTTAGGCACTGTTTTATTTGTTCAGACTCCCTGAGTGCTCTTCAAAGTATTCGCGCACTGTACAATTACCACCCCCTTGTACAGCGCATACATGACCTGGTCCACTCGCTTGGTGCCTCTGGCATCCGCGTCTCCTTCATGTGGATTCCAGGTCATGTGGGCATCTCAGGGAACGCGACTGCCGACGCCGTTGCCAAATCGGCGATTTTATTACCCAGATGTTTTACCTCTGTTGTTCCCTCGTCAGATTCGTGTGTTATTTTACGTCGCCACATCCTCTCGCTTTGGCGCGATGAGTGGACGGCCCCCGGGGGAACATGTTGCGGAAGGTTAAACCTCTACCGTTAGACTGGGCTAACTCTTTCCGTGCTTCTCGTCGGGAAGAGGTAATTTTAACACGCCTTCGTATCGGACATTGCATTTTTAGTCATAGGTATTTGCTCAGTCGTGACCCCGCACCACTCTGTGGGCAGTGTGATGCGCCCTTAACGGTGCGTCACATTTTAGCAGAGTGTCAAGTTTTAACTCTGTTGCGCGTTCGTGTTGTTCTGCCAGTTGGCCTAGCCAACGTTTTAGCAGACGACGCGCATGCTGTAGAATGTCTTTTACGTTTTATCACTCACATTGGTTTTAGCCGTCGCATTTGATGCGCGAGCGCCTTTTAGCTGTTTGATTTTACATTATCTCTTAATGGGGGCACTCCTCCCCAGTGGACATCTGGCGGTCGTATCCCTCGCATTCTACAGTTCTTGACATGTTGTTTTATTCTCCTGTTGACCATGGTTTTTGTGTGTGGATCTTGGTATTTGGTGTGTTGTGTTTTTTTAGTGTTTTGACCAAGCGGTTTGTGTGTGTGTTTTTTTAACTTTTTGACTTTTACGTTTTATATTTTACACATAGTAAGGGCGCTAATAACCTCAGCAGTTGAGCGCCCTTAAGCCCCATCTCATCATCATCACACCTTTCGTCTACGATTCTATCTGCCGCCGAACGCACAATTCCCCGATCAGCCTCTCACCCTCGGCGTATTCCAGTTCCGTGGTGGAAAGAGGATTGTCGGGACGCCGTTCGTGCTCGCAGTGCTGCGCTTAGGGTGTTTCGGCGAAACCCTACACTTGATAATTTGGTTACTTTTAAACAATCGCGCGCCAGGGCTCGTCGCATTATTCAGGATAGCAAGAAGGCATCTTGGACTCGTTTTGCCGAGTCTTTTAATCGCTTTACGCCTTCATCTGTTGTTTGGGATAAACTTCGTCGCTTCTCAGGTAAAGTGTCGTATTGTACTGTTCCGGCCTTCAGGTTCCCAATGCCACCATAGTGGATCCGGCTGCCATCGCTAACACTCTGGGTGCTGCCTTTGAGGCGCTGTCCAGTTCAGACCATTATTCCACCGGCTTTCGCTCTATCAAAGACCGGCTGGATTCCGACTCCTTTAATTTTCGGTCTGCTAATTATGAGTGTTATAATGAACTTTTCACATTGAGGGAGCTGGAGCACGCTCTTCATTGCTCTAGGCACTCCGCTCCTGGGCCGGACGGCATTCAGGTCCTGATGTTAAAGAACTTTTCAGCCGACAGTAAACTCTTTCTCTTACAGGTCTATAACCGTATTTAGCAAGACGGCCTTTTTCGTTCCGTTTGGCGCGAAGCCAACATTGTCCCTATTCTTAAGCCTGGGAAGGATCGCCAACTACCTTCCAGCTACCGCCCTATCTCCCTCACCAGTTGCATTTGCAAGGTGATGAAGCGCATGATCAACGGGCGGTTCACATGGTGGCTTGAGTAGTCTCAGAAACTTCAGGCCAACGTTCAGTGCGGATTTCGTCGCCATCGCTCTACCGTCGACCATCTGGTGTCTGTCGACGCATGTTATGAACGGATTTCTGAGAAAGTGTCAAACAGTGGCTGTATTTTTTGACCTGGAGTAAGCTTATGACACTTGTTGCGGGGCGGCATTTTACGTTCACTTCACGCATGGAATATCCGCGGTCGTTTTCCCATATATCTTCGGGAATTTATGACGAACCACCTCTTTCGTGTACGTGTGGGCTCGGTTTTATCTGGTCCTTTTATTCAAGAGAACGGAGTACCGCAGGGCTCTGTAATCAGTGTCAAACTTTTTGCAATTGCTATCAACCCCATTGTTGATTTTATTCCACCTGGCATTTCATGGTCCCTTTTTGTTGACGATTTTGCCATTTATTGCAGTTCACGGCGGACCTGTCTACTGGAACGCCGGCTCCAGAGCTGTATCGACCGTCTTTACGCCTGGAGTAACGCCAACGGCTTTAATTTCTCCGCCGAGAAATCCGTCTGCATCAATTTCTGGCGCCGGAAGGCTTTCCTTCCGCCCTCTCTCCATCTTGGGTTGGAGGTCCATCCATTTGCAGACGAGGCGAAATTTTTGGGGTTGATTTTTGATAGGAAGTTGTGTTGGACCTCGCACATTTCCTTTTTAAACGCAAGGTGTGACCGTTCTCTTAATCTTTTACGTGTTTTAAGTGGCACATCCTGGGGAGCTGATCGGACCGTCCTACATCTTTATCGCTCTTTGGTCCGATTCAAGCTTGATTATGGGTGCATTGTTTATTTGTCGGTGCGTCCATCTGTATGACGTCGATTGAATGCCATTCACCATCGTGGCATAAGAGTCGCTACAGGGGCCTTTCCAACCAGCCCTGTACCTAGACTATATGCTGAAGCTGCAGAGTTTCCGCTGTCCTTCAGGCGTGAGATGCTCTTGTGCAACTATGCCTGTCGACTCTCCAGCTTGCCTGACTACCCGTCCTCCGCGATATTTTACGAGGATTCGCTTGATCGCCAATATATGGTTAGCTCCTCTGCATTGCTCCCTCCAGGCGTTCGATTTCGACTGCTACTTCGGCATTTGGACGTTACGCCAGCGCCGGCCCTTCCACGGGGGGAAACGTGTTTTCCTCTATGGTCACGCACTGAGGCCCACTGTCACCTTGAGTTATCGTCGATGCCGAAAAATGAGACCCCTGCTTCCGTCCTTAGATCCGCTTTTTTAGAACTACAGGCGCAGTTTGGGGACTGTCATTTTGTATATACCGATGGGTCTAAGATTGATGTTGGAGTAGGATGTGCCTTTGTTTTTGGTGCACAGAATTTTACTTTTCGTTTACCTGGACAATGTTCGATTTATACCGCCGAACCTTTTAGTATATATCAATGTGTTTTATACATTCAGCGGCACGTCTTATGGCGCTGTGTTGTTTGTACAGACTCTCTGAGTGCCCTTCAGAGTATTCACGCGCTGTATAGTTACCACCCGCTCGTACAGCGCATCCATGACCTGCTCCATTCGCTTGGTGCTTCTGGCATCAGCGTCTCCTTCGTGTGGATTCCAGGTCATCTGGGCATCTCAGGCAACGAGTCTGCCGACGCCGCTGCCAAATCGGCCATTTTATCACCCAGATGTTTTACCTTTGTTGTTCCTTCCTCAGATTTTTATGTTCTTTTACGTTACCGTATCCTCTCGCTGGCGCGATGAGTGGGCGGCTCTTAGGAGAACAAATTGCGGGAGGTTAAACCTCTTCCGTTAGTCTGGGGTACCTCTTCTCGTTCTTCTCGTCGGGAAGAGGTACGTTTAGCTCGTTTACGAATTGGACATTGTCTTTTTAGCCATAGAAACCTGCTCAGTGGTGACCCCGCACCACTCTTTGAGCAGTGTGATGCGCCCTTAACGGTGCGTCACATTTTAGCAGAGTGTCAAGTTTTAGCTCCGTTGCGCGTTCCTGTTGGTCTGCCTGTTGGCCTAGCCAACGTTTTGGCAGACGACGCGCGTGCTGTAGAATGTCTTTTACGTTTTATCAGAGACATTGGCTTTAGCCGACGCATTTGATGTGCTGAGCGTCTTTTGACTGTGTGATTTTATATTGTCTTTTTAATGGGGCATCTCCTCCCCAATGCACATCTGGCGCTCATGTCCTTTGCATTCTACAGTTCTTGACACGTTGTTTTATTCTTTTAGTGACCATGATTTTAGTGTGTAGATTTTAGTCTATGGTCTTTTGTGTTTTTTACTGTTATTGACCAAGCGGGTTTGTGTGTGGTTTTTTATTTTTTTGACTTTTCAATTTTATATTTTATACATTGTAAGGGAGCTAATAACCATAGCAGTTGAGCTCCCTTAATCTCCATCTCATCATCATCACAAAGTGTAGCTTGGCCACCATGCACCTCAAACCTGTTGATTTCTCGTTCTGCATCCTTCTCAAGTATACAACTTGAAATATATGAAATACCCTTCAACTCATAAGAGATGTTAATTGCTTGGACAGTTGCAGCCTGTGATGTTATTTTACTTATTCCAGGAATCTTAGTCTGAGTGTATAATTGTTCCTGTGCCGATGTCAACTTTGCTGTGAAAATGCAGGATTCCTTTTAAAAACTGCTGCCAAGGCTTGTATTATTTTTTCTGTTTTTCTTTATTTATCTCTCACTTTAAACCATTTCCCATTTCAATACAATATGTGAAGTCTATTGCATTACTTATGATTCTACCCTTCATAAGCAAGGATTGTAATTAAATGAATTGATATGCTAAGATTTAATTGTATAAATTGAAACTTTATCTCCAACACAGGCTAAAAGCTATATTTATAATGCCCTGCCACTACTCCTTGGGGGCTCACTTAATGTGAGAAGAGGTTTGGCACACGTGGGGTTCTGAGCTGCCACCATTGTCATCCCCCAAAACCTTGTTTGAGCCATGTTTACTAAGTTATAATAGTTTCTTCGTCTTCTAGGTTTATCATCATAATTATACACTTTTTTAACGTTAAAAACTCCTGTCTCACTAATAGGAATCTTTCCTATATTCATTGTTTTTGTCTCACGGTTCGGCGCAGCTTCCAAATTCTGTACTCCCCAGAGGTCTCAGACATGAAGGTTGGGAGAAAACCTCTCACCAACCCTTTTGTGCGACATTAGGTGTGGAGCAGTCCCATAGTCATGTAACACATAAATAGCCCCTGAAGAGCTGGGTTCTCTTCAGCACCTTGACGGCCGTATGCCGCTGGAATAAATGAGAGGACCGGACGTATTACCGCTGTCTGAGGTCTGATGTAATCAACTGTTCAGTCCCCTGAATCTGCGCTGACTCCATGGTTGCAGCATGACCTAAAATGGGGTGAGGGGGTTGGCAGTTATTCCAATGGTAGGGACCTAAATTTGGGCCTACCAACTGTCGCACACCGGTTAGTAGTGATAGGCAAAGAGTAACGCCTCTGGCTTATACCTTGAGATCGGGTCTGCAGTGGGCTCTAGACCGACAGAAACTGGAAGATATGGCTGGTTTTTCTTTCTTTCTTTCTTTCTTGTATCCTCTGGATAGTAGGCTGATCTCGAAGGTTGCGGATGGGGGTTGTTTCCATCATGATTCCTATGCGCCCATCCTCAACACCTGGTGTTTTTATTATGTGACTTATTTGCAAGAATAAGATGAAAGACTTCAGTCCCTTCAGTATCCAAAGAGAAAGGATTGTATTTGCGGGCCACTGAAGAACGCTGCTCTCTGTCGAGACGATACGCTTTTAATTGAAGTTGCCAAAGAAGAGCAATCTGGAAAATTTTTGTAGGGTAAAAATTGGGTTCTTACCCGATCAAGGCAGAGAAACATAAAACTCAACAATAGCCGTGGGGTTGCAAGTTTTGATGCCCTCTTTAATGAGGAAATTAAAACTATGTTTGTCAGACCAAAATGATATTGTGGCATACAGGTTGATAGGCAAAAGGGACGATCAGCCGTTAGCGCTACGCACTGTCTTTCTAACTTTTGAAGGGACCGCAATGCCGTCGTACATCTGCGGTTACGGGCGGGCGACTGTTCGTCCATATATTCCTAGCCAAAAGCGTTACTACCACTTCCAAAAACTGGGACACACGCAGCAACGTTGCTCTGGTTCTCCAGTATATCCACGCTATGGTAGGCAGAAGCAGGATAGTACGGCACGCACTTAGGAACCCTACTCTGTCAACTGTAGAAGTGCAATGCCTCTCATTGCAAGCAGTGTCAATGACTCCAAGAGAAACAACGCATTCAGGAGACCCGAGTCAAATAACACCTGACATTTCCAGAGGTTCACAAACGGTTTTCGCATCTTTATCCGACTACCACTTTTTCCGCCGCCAAACGCAGACTGTGCCGAAGTAGGATGTCGCAGTGTAAACCTGCTCTGGTCCTCGCTCGTGTGGCTCAGATGGTAATAACTTAATAAGACTATCTCTTCCGAAGAGCTTACGCTTGTGAATGCTCTGTCATCAGCAGGCAGGGGGGTTTCAGTAAGTAAACAGAGCAATCGTGTTACCGCACGGAGTATAGGTGACGTCAGGTACTGTAACGGACACTCTCCTTTCCTTCCTTTCACAACACCCGGTGTAGTTGTCACTGTTCCATTTATTCGCTGCATACAAACCGTTGGAGATATGTGGCAGTATGCTTAAAGTAAAAAGGAACCGCACACCAAAACCATCATAATTAACATAGTTTGTATCGGAATTTGGCAGCGAAAACTTCAGCACCAATGACGAAAATCATAAGATGTAACGTATTTCACATAAAGGTTTAAAATATGATGCTGAACGTAATGCCACATTAATACATTAAACATGTCTAGCACATGGTCGTTTCCGAGTTGCGGAAGAAATTAGAGCCTGTTTCTCCAGATATTGGTACTTTTATAGCCAACGCGAAAAAGATATTTTGCAAGGTACCCCCTGGAATCAAAATATTTAAGGGGACGCAACCTGGAATTCCCTTGGCTCTACAATTATAACCTGGTGGGGGACATGGCTACAGGCTGTAATATAATAAACTCAATATTACAGAAAAGTTGTTAATATAATCTTTGAGGAGGGGAAAATACTCCTATACGTTCAGTGAAGGAAATAGTTTCACCAGCTTCGTTTTAAAATTTGTCATATTCAGCACCATTTCAGTAATATTGCAACTTCAACAATAGACACTACAATAACAAAAGCTCTTGAAGCAATAAAACAACACAGGTTTCAGAAACACTGAGTAAAGTATAAAGCTGGAGCTTTAAAGAAAGGGTGACAAAGAAACTTAAAAGTATTCTATAGAAGAATAATTCAGAGTACGCAGAAATGTGTAAAACGAGGGACGCGTCACTGAGGCTAAAAATTTCAAGCAAACCTGGTACTCGCTCTTTATTTGCTCCTACTAATCTGGTGATTGGAACGTGGCTTTTCAAAATTAACAACTGTCTACGTGCTAATCGCATGCCATCTATGTTCCGTGTATTTCGAAAGTACATTATTGTACATTGTAAAACTTACGAGGTAACAGAAACGCCAGTGTAACTCAGATTTCTGTGCTTTAATACCTTAATTAGCCCCCAGGGACTTACTTCGGCAAGTACGGAATTGGCGCTTCCTGGGTCCCGAGCCACCGGTCCTCCGGGTTTTTGAGGGTTGGGTTAGGGTTAACTACCCTGCCCGTAAAAAGGATGTGTTACTACTTCCTTGGACGATAGCCGGGGCGGCGCAGGCTCTCAAGTCGACCCCGTTCGGAGCCGCCATGAGGTTCGACCTGGCTTGGAGATCGATCAGTCCAGTGACGTCTCTCCGTGCATGGTATTCATTGGAGCTATGGAAACTACCAAGGATTTTCGTCTTGTAACCTCTAAGAGACGTATGATGGAACTTTTCTCGGAAAGAAATATTTCTACTCCGGGAAAATGTAACACTCCCCGTTATTTAATTATGCTCTCCGCTACGCCAGACCAAACACCGCTTAGCTCTTTAAACCCCTTCGTGGTTCAGGTCACCTTGGACAAAATCGCTGGCCCAGTTCAGAAATGTACCCGGCAATGCAATGGGTCTTTGTTGATATTGACTAAGGATGATTCACAGTCTCTTCGTTTACTCCAGGTACATCAGTTTGGAACCCAAGACGTTATAGTTGAGCCACATGCTTTCTTGAATGTCTGCCGAGGTGTTGTGACTTTCTCCGCCTTAGATGGTTTCTCTGGAGACGAAGTTGTCGCCTACCTTTCCAGCCAAGGTGTGAGTGCAGCTAAACGGCTCCTACGGCGGGAAGGTGCAGAACGGGTCTCTACCAGAACGGTCTTTGTGACCTTTGCCTTAAGGCAGCTTCCTCCCACACTTAAGGCTGGCTATGAGATACTGCGCGTTCGTCAATATGTTCCCAACCCTCTACGTTGTTTCCCCTGTCAAGAATTAGGACATATGGCATTATCCTGTAAGCGGCAGCCTTTATGTGCTCGGTGTGGAACACATCGACACGACGGCTCTCCTTGCACCTCCATTTCCAAATGTGTGAATTGTGAGGGTGCCCATCCTGCATACTCTCGCAGTTTCCCTGTGTATAAAGAAGAATACGCCATTCAAGAACTAAGAGTTCAGGAAAAACTTGGTTATCGAGAGGCGAAGGAGAAACTTCGCTTGTTCTTTCCCACAAAGTTAGCTCGCGGATCCTTCCACCAGGTTCTTCAGTCTGCAGCTGCAACTATTCCTTTGTCTTCGAAGTTGAACTGTACTACGCGAGCTAGCCATAATTGAAGTTCTTCTATCCCTACCCTTCTTCCTTTTCAGCCCTCCCCCTTTCCACTCCTTTGAAATCTTCCAAGCCAGCGTTTTAGTTCTCCTCCAGCTCATCAGCGTCGGGAACCTTCGAAAATTCGACCGTCACTTAAAGTGGGTAATCGCTTTAGTTCCTTACCCTTGGATACTCTTGCAGACCTAACAATGGATACCGACCTGAAGGACGCTGCTCCTGGCTTCTTCGAGAGAATTACCTGTTCACCACATTTACTACGGCGGGAAACCCCGCAGTGTGTTAGGGGTGCTCCTTCTGCCACAGCTTTACAGTGTTCCACCTCCGCTACTCCGTCATCGACGTCCAACAATTCTGGAAATTTAGACATATTGGATGCTTCTCATCCACCAGTGCTTTCTGCTGTGCCTTCGCTCCCCGCTGTCTCTGGCAGCATTTAGGGCGGCCGTTCTCCATCTACTAGTGGTATGGATAGGGACATTACTTCCACACCTCCTGTTGTGCCCTCTCCTTTTCCCAAGGAGTCGTGCGCGGCTGCTTCTGTGGATCTGTCCCAGGCCACCGCCGACATTTCTGTAGCAAACATTTTATCTGCGGTGACCAGTGTTAAATTACCGTCTCAGAAGAAGTCCAAAGATGCTGCGAAGTCCACCACTGCTGCTAGCGCTACGGATAAATCTTTCAACCAGAAGCCTTCTAAACCATCTTTGTCGCCAAACTCCAGAGAGAAGAACACGACATCTAAGGTTCACGAACGCAAAAACAAACATGTATCGAAATCGTTTGGAACTGTTGAGGCAGACTCTGACTTTTAAGGATTTTTACCCTTTTTCCTCGTTTGTTACTAGTTTCCCTTTTTCCTTTATTTTTATGATCTTTTTACAGTGCAATATGCGTGGTTACCGTTCCCATAAGAAGGAGGTGAACCTTCTGCTTTCTACTTATCAGCCTTTATGTTTGTGCCTTCAGGAGACTGAACTCCGCCCTGCGGATCATATGCACTTTCTTCACTATATGGCTTTTCGTAACGATCTCCCTGACCCTGATGGTGGTCATACCCATGGGGGAACTTGCATCTTGGTGCGTCGGGACCTTTACTGCACTTCGGTCCAGCTAGTTACTGATTTACAACGGTAGCTCTGCGTATTACCTTACCACCTCTTTCTTTTACGCTTTGCTCTTTGCACCTCCCACCTAATTCTTCTGGGGCTGCGGAGGCCTTGTAGATTTGCTTCCCCAGCTCCCCCAACCGTTTGTTATCTTAGGTGATTTCAATGCCCATCATCCTTTATGGGTTAGTTCGTGAGTGTCCTAGGGGTACCCAGATGGCTGCAATTGCAGATCTCCACGATTTAGTTACGCTCAATTCTGGGCTTCCCACGTTTGTGATTCTTCTGGCTCTGTTTCTTGTCTTGATCTTTCTTTCTGTTTGCCACAGCTCGCTAACTCTTTGCGCTGGTCTGTGGCTTCTGATACTTGCAGCAGTGACCACTACCCTGTTTTGCTTCTAATGTTTATTCGCGGAGTTAACCCTACTTACCGACCAAAGTGGGTGTTTAGTAGGGCATACTGGCCCTTTTATTCTGAACTTGTGGCTCTAGATAACACTGCCTCCTTTCCTCATATTGATGCACGAGTCCAATATCTTCGGGACATGATACGAGACTGTGCTGAGCTTTCCATTCCTCGAATGTCGTTTAGTGGACGACGTACTCTGGTACACTGGTGGTCGGAGGAATGTAGTGCAGCTCTCCGAGCTCGCCGCAAGACCTTGAAGGTGTTCGTGCGTCATCCGACACTAGAGAATATGATTACTTTTAAAAAGCTGTGTGCCCAGGCTCGGAAAATAATTTGGCTGTGTCAGAAGTCTTCTTGGGAACATTTTGTCTCCACTTTGTCACGCAGCACTTCCTCCTCCAGGGTGTGGGATAAAATCCGACGACTTTGTGGTAAACCTTCATTTATCCCTGGGCTATCTGTGGCTGGCAACATTGTGACTGATCCCCATCATATCGCCAATTCTTAGCTCTACCGTCGACCATCTGGTGTCCCTGTCGATGCATGTTATGAATGGATTTCTGAGAAAGTGTCAAACCGTGGCTGTGTTTTTTGACCTGGAGAAAGCTTATGACACTTGTTGGAGGGGCGGCATTTTACGTACACTTCACGCAAGGAATATCCGCGGTCGTCTTCCCATATTTCTTCGGGAGTTCATGACGGACCGCGTCTTTCGTGTACGTGTGGGCTCGGTTTTATCTAGTCGTTTTATTCAAGAGAACGGAGTACCGCAGGTCTCTGTACTCAGTGTTACACTTTTTGCAATTGCTATCAACCCCATTGTTGATTGTGTTCCACCTGGCATTTCATCGTCCCTTTTTGTTGACGATTTCGCTATTTATTGCAGTTCACGGCGGACCTGTCTACTCGAACGCCGTCTCCAGAGCTGTATCGACCGTCTCTACGCCTGGAGTAACGCCAACGGCTTTAATTTCTCCGCCGAGAAATCCGTCTGTATCAATTTCTGGCGCCGGAAGTATTTCCTTCCGCCCTCTCTCCATCTTGGGCCGGGGATACTTCCGTTTGCAGACGAGGCGAAATTTTTGGGTTGATTTTTGATAGGAAGTTGTGTTGGACCTCGCACATTTCCTTTTTAAAAACAAAGTGTGACCGTTCTCTTAATCTTTTACGTGTTTTAAGTGGCACATCCTGGGGAGCTGATCGGACCGTCCTTCTTCGCCTTAACGCTCTTTGGTCCGATCCAAACTTGATTACGGGTGTATTGTTTATTCGTCGGCACGGCCATCTGTGTTACGTCGTTTGAATCCATTCATCATCGTGGTATTAGAGTCGCTACAGGGGCCTTTCCAACTAGCCCCGTGCCCAGTCTTTACGCTGAGGCTGCAGAGCCTCCGCTGTCTTTCAGGCGTGAGATGCTCTTATGTAGCTATGCCTGTCGACTCTCCAGCTTGCCTGACCACCCGTCCTTCGCGGCATTTTACGAGGATTCACTTGACCGACAATATTTAGTTAGCTCCTCTGCTTTGCTCCCTCCAGGGGTTCGATTTCGACTGCTACTTCGGCATTTGGACGTTCCGCCAGCGCCGGCCCTTACCCGAGGGGAAACGCGTTTTCCTCCATGGTCGCGCGCTGAGGCCCACATCCACCTTGGGCTAACGTCGATGTCGAAAAATGCGACCCCTGCTTCTGTTCTTAGATCCGCCTTTTTAGAACTACAGGCGCAGTTCGGGGACTGTCATTTTATATATACTGATGGGTCTAAGACTGGTGTTGGAGTAGGATGTGCCTTTGTTTTTGGTGTACAGAGTTTTACTTTTCGTTTACCTGGACAATGTTCAATTTTTACCGCCGAACTTTTTAGCATTTATCAATCTGTTTTACACATCCAGCGGCACGACTTACGGCACTGTTTTATTTGTACGGACTCTCTGAGTGCCCTTCAGGCTATTCATGCGCTGTACCATTACCACGCCCCTCAGGGGCTCACCTTATGTGAGTACGGGTTTTTGGCGCACCCGGGGGTTCCCGAGCCAATCATCGCCATATTCATCCCCTCACCCCCATCCGGTCGAGGTGGGTTCTTCAAGTGACCGGTGGACCCAAGGTAGGCTCTCGTGCGTTCTTTCCATTCCATCCATACCGCACCTCACCATCGTTTCTTTCTTCCCTTATCACTTTCCGGCCATTTCGCACCACGACATTCGCATAACTCTTTTTCTTCCCCGCCGGCCTACCTTGCGTGCGAAACGCCCACACAGTTTTAGTTTCTTTTATCTTTTTATTTAAATCCTCCGTGGACACAGCCTGACGGATACCCGCGCACCGCGTGCGCAGCTGGGTGAGTGGGTAATGGCGTCATCCACACCACCCGGGGTCGTCATGTAGGGTTTGTGTTCGTATCCGCTGTTCAACTGCAGTCCCGCGGGGGGGGGCCATTGCATGAGCTGCTGACTTCTGACGGCGATTGGGTCCCTCTGTCTATGTTCTGGGAGGTGTGACCCTGGGGTGAGTCTGGTATAGATAGGTCACTCACCCAAGCCGGGGTAACGCCCGAGAAGTCAGAGCCCGAGGTCGGAGACGGTTGCAATGGTGGAGGATTTTTTTCGCTATGGAGCACCCTTTCTCCATTATTAACAACAAGCGCCGAAAAGTCATTGTAACAGAAGTAGCACCGCCGTCATCTGGTTGTTACTTGGTCATTTCGAGAACAGAAGAAGGACAAAACTTTGAGAAGGTGAACCCTTTTATAATTCAGAAGGGCATAGATGCTATTGCTGGTGCGGTTCAATCATGCACTCGTCTACGGAATGGTTCCTTATTGGCACAAACTAAGTCCGATCAGCAAAGTAAGACCTTGTTGCGTGCTACGCTTCTCCACGGTTACCCCATCCGTGTTGAGAAGCACCGCACATTGAACTCCTGTCGGGGCGTCGTTACCACCCATAGCCTCGATGGTATATCGGACGAGGATCTCGTAGAATATCTATCTGATCAAAAGGTGACTGCAGTGCATCGAGTGCAGGCCAAACGCGACGGCGTATTGGTACCCACTCGTACCCTGTTTATTACATTTGATGGCGTCGATCTGCCCACGAGCATTTCCGCAGGGTACGAACGGATTTCTGTGAGGCCTTATATTCCTAGACCTCTGCGTTGTTTTAAATGCCAACGTTTTGGGCATACGCAAGTCTCCTGTAAGAGTGCCGTTAACATCTGTGCAACATGTAGCCAGCCCTCACACGAAGGTACCTGTTCAACAGCCCCCGTCTGCGTTAATTGTAAAGGGTCACATTCTGCTTCGTTTGCCGACTGTCCGCGGTATTTGGACGAGAAGGCGATCCAGGAGATCCGGGTAAAGGAAAAAGTCTCCTTCGCTGAAGCCCGGAGGCGTTTCCATGCGCGCCAACCTTCACTCCTGCGATCTGGCACATTTAGTTCTGTTGTTGCCTCGCCAGTACCACGAGTAGATGCCGAAACTCAGACCTGGACCTTGACTGGATTAACCGCCACTACCATCCGGCCGTCTATTAAGGCTACAGTTACCAAGCCGTATAAACCTGGTCCCAAGTCAATGAAGTCGCAAGCCGTTGAAAAGAAGCCCAAGCAGAAACTTCGTAGGGAAGATTTTTTGAACGACCCTCCGCGTGCGCGCGGTAACAAAAGTTCACCTTCTCCTCCTCGGAGGTCGCTGTCCCAGGATGGTCCTGGGACAAGCCGCGCTCAGCGGAACCCTTCACCCATCGCCACCCAGAACCGATTCACGGCGCTTGAATCGGTTTCTGGCACTGAGCGCGTGGGCCCTCCCTCCGAGGAAGCTATGGAGTCTGCCCAACTCCATACAAAAAGCCCGAGCCCAAAGGTTAAACAAAAGGTAATTTTAAGCCGCCCTTCTAAATAGACAGTTTATCCCCTTATTCTTAATGGCTATCCTGACCTGGAATGTACGTGGTGTACGATCACATAGGGCGGAACTGCAACTTTTATTGCGTTCCCATTCGCCTATGGTCGTATGTTTGCAGGACACTAAGCTTCGCCCTCACGATCCTTTTGATCTCCGAGGATATACTCCGGTTCGCTACGACCTTGAACCGGAGGAGGGTACTCCTGCTCATGGTGGTGTCATGATTTTGGTGCGTAATGACGTTCATTTTCAAACTATCACACTTACGTCCGACTTGCAAGCTGTTGCCATTAGACTGCAGTTACCCGGTTTTTTCTTCTCTGTTTGTTCTGTGTATACACCTCCATCGTCTCCCCTCGCTCCCGCGGACATTCGATCTCTCCTGTCCGCTCTCCCAACACCATTTCTTCTGTTGGGAGATTTTAATGCCCATCACCCACTATGGGGTTCGCCAAGGGCTTGTGCGAGGGGAACTCTTCTTTCCGACATTTTCTATCAGTTCAATCTTTCCATCCTCAATACAGGTATACCTACTTTTTTTTCTGATTCTTCTGGTACATTTTCTCACCTGGATCTTGCCATTTGCTCACTCCAGCTTGCACGTCGTCTTCAGTGGAACGTCGTCGCTGACACCTACTCCAGCGACCATTACCCCTGCATCGTTTCTCTTCTGTCGCACCACGTACAGCATTCCAGAGTACCTACCTGGATATTCGCAAAAGCCGACTGGAGCTTGTATTCCAGCCTCGTGCTTTTTGACGACCAGCCCTTCTCCGACATTAACCAACTAGTGCAGCACCTTACGTCTATTATTTTCTCTGCCGCCGAACGCGCAATACCCCGTTCATCCTCCCAACCTCGGCGGCCACCTGTTCCGTGGTGGAACGCGGGTTGTCGGGACGCCGTTCGTGCCCGTAGGACTGCACTTAGGGTGTTTCGGCGACACCCTACACTTGATAATTTGGTGACTTTTAAACAATCGCGCGCCAGGGCTCGTCGCATTATTCAGGATAGCAAGAAGGCATCTTGGGCTCGTTTTGTCGAGTCTTTTAATCGTTTTACGCCTTCATCCGTTGTTTGGGATAAACTTCGTCGCTTCTCAGGTAAAGTGTCACATTGTACTGTTTCTGGCCTTCAGGTTTCTAATGCCACCATAGTGGATCCGGCTGCCATCGCTAACACACTGGGTGCTGCCTTTGAGGCGGTTTCCAGTTCAGACCATTATTCCGCCGGCTTTCGCTCTATCAAAGACCGGCTGGAGTCCGACACCTTTAATTTTCGATCTGCTAATCTTGAGTGTTATAATGAACTTTTCACAATGAGGGAGCTGGAGCACGCTCTTCATTGCTCTCGGCACTCCGCTCCTGGGCCGGACGGCATTCATGTCCTGATGTAAAAGAACCTTTCAGCCGACAGTAAACTCTTTCTCTTACAGGTCTATAACCGTATTTGGCAAGACGGCATTTTTCCTTCCGTTTGGCGCGAAGCCACCATTGTCCCTATACTTAAGCCTGGGAAGGATCGCCAACTACCTTCCAGCTACCGCCCTATCTCCCTCACCAGTTGCATTTGCAAGGTGATGGAGCGCATGATCAACGGGCGGTTGACATGGTGGCTTCAGTCTCAGAAACTTCTAGCGAACGCTCAGTGCGGGTTTCGTCGCTATCGCTCTACCGTCGACCATCTGGTGTCCTTGTCGACGCATATTAAGAATGGATTTCTGAGAAAGTGTCAAACCGTGGCTGTATTTTGTGACCTGGAGAAAGCTTATGACACTTGTTGGAGGGGCGGCATTTTACGTACACTTCACGATTGGAATATCCGCGGTCGTCTTCCCATATTTCTTCGGCAGTTTATGACGGACCGCGTCTTTCATGTACGTGTGGGCTCGGTTTTATCTCGTCGATTTATTCAAGAGAACGGAGTACCGCAGGGCTCTGTGCTCAGTGTCACACTTTTTGCGATTGCTATCAACCCCATTGTTGATTGTATTCCAACTGGCATTTCATCGTCCCTTTTTGTTGACGATTTCGCTATTTATTGTAGTTCACGGCGGACCTGTCTCCTCGAACGCCGTCTCCAGAGCTGTATCGACCGTCTCTACGCCTGGAGTAACGCCAACGGCTTTAATTTCTCCGCCGAGAAATCCGTCTGCATCAACTTTTGGCGCCGGAAGTATTTCCCTCCGCCCTCTCTCCATCTTGGGCCAGGGATACTTCCGTTTGCAGACGAGGCGAAATTTTTGGGGTTGATTTTTTGACAGGAAGTTGTGTTGGACCTCGCACGTTTCCTTTTTAAAAGCAAAGTGTGACCGTTCTCTTAATATTTTACGTGTTTTAAGTGGCACATCCTGGGGAGCTGATCGGACCGTCCTTCTTCGCCTTTATCGCTCTTTGGTCCGATCCAAGCTTGATTACGGGTGTATTGTTTATTCGTCGGCACGTCCATCTGTGTTACGTCGATTGAATGCCATTCACCATCGTGGCATAAGAGTCGCTACAGGGGCCTTTCCAACCAGCCCTGTTTTTAGCCTGTATGCTGAAGCTGCAGAGCCTCCGCTGTCCTTCAGGCGTGAGATGCTCTTGTGCAACTATGCTTGTCGACTCTCAAGCTTGCCTGACCACCCGTCCTTCGAGTTATTTTTCGAGGAGTCACTTGATCGTCACTATTTTATTAGCTCCTCTGCTTTGCTCCCACCAGGGGTTCGCTTTCGACAGCTCCTTCGGCATTTAGACGTTCCGCCAGCGCCGGCCCTTCCACGGGGGGAAACGCGTTTTCCTCCATGGTCTCGCGCTGAGGCCCACTGTCACCTTGGGCTAACGTCGATGCCGAAGACTGAGACCCCTGCTTCAGTCTTTAGATCGGCTTTTTTAGAAGTACGGGCTCAATTCGGAGACTTCCATTTTATCTTTACCGATGGATCTAAGACTGAAGCTGGAGTTGGATGTGCCTTTGTTTCTGGTCACTGTAGTTTTAAGTTTCGTTTACCTGGACAATGTTCAATTTTTACCGCCGAACTTTTTAGCATTTATCAATCTATTTTATACATTCAGCGGCACGCCTTACAGCACTGTTTTATTTGTACGGACTCTCTGAGTGCCCTTCAGACTATTACTGCGCTGTACCATTACCACCCGCTTGTACAGCGCATACATGACCTGCTCCACTCGCTTGGTGTCACTGGCATCAGCGTGTCCTTCATGTGGATTCCAGGTCATGTGGGCATCTCAGGTAATGAGTCTGCCGACGCCGCTGCGAAATCGGCGATTTTATTACCCAGATTTTTTACCTCTGTTGTTCCCTCGTCAGATTCGTGTGTTATTTTACGTCGCCGCATCCTCTCGCGCTGGCGCGATGAGTGGACGGCCCTCCGGGGGAACAAGTTGCGGGAGGTTAAGCCGCTCCCGTTAATCTGGGGTACCTCTTCTCGTTCTTTACGTCGGGAAGAGGTACTTTTAGCCCGTTTACGAATTGGACATTGTCGTTTTAGTCATAGTTACCTGCTCAGTGGTGATCCCGCTCCGCTGTGTCAGCAGTGTGACGTGCCCTTAACGGTGCGTCACATTTTAACTGAGTGTCAAGTTTTAGCTCCACTGCGCGTTCGCCTGGGTCTGCCTGTTGGCATAGCCAACGTTTTGGCAGACGACGCGCATGCTGTAGAATGTCTTTTACGTTTTATTCATGATAGTGATTTTAATCGTCGCATTTGATGCGCTGAGCGTCTTTTAGCTTTGTTATTTTCTTCTGTATGTTTTTATGGGGACTTACTCCCCAGTGACATATGGCGCTCATGTCCCGCATTCTACAGTTCTTGACACGTTTTAATCTTTTATTGGGTTTGCTTTTAGTGTGTTGGTTTTTGAGATATATTTATTGTTATTATTGTTGTTATTGTTATTCTTGTTGTTATTTTTATTCTTGTTGTTATTGTTATTGTTATTGTTATGCTATTGTTAGTTTTAACTTTTTGGACATCGCGGGTTTGTGTCCCGTTTTTTAATTATGCGGTTTTTTTACCTTTTATATTTTGACCTTATATTTTACACATTGTAAGGGCGCTGATGACCCTAGCAGTTTAGCGCCCTTAAACCGCATATCATCATCATCACACCATTACCACCCACTCGTACAGCGCATACATGACCTGCTCCACTCGCTTGGTGTCTCTGGCATCAGCGTGTCCTTCGTGTGGATTCCAGGTCATGTGGGCATCTCAGGTAATGAGTCTGCCGACGCCGCTGCGAAATCGGCGATTTTATTACCCAGATTTTTTACTTCTGTTGTTCCCTCGTCAGATTCGTGTGTTATTTTACGTCGCCGCATCCTCTCGCGCTGGCGCGATGAGTGGACGGCCCTCCGGGGGAACAAGTTGCGGGAGGTTAAGCCTTTCCCGTTGATCTGGGGTACCTCTTCTCGTTCGTGTCGTAGGGAAGAAGTAATTTTAGCTCGTTTACGGATTGGACATTGTGTTTTTAGTCATAGGTATTTGCTCAGTGGTGACCCCGCACCACTCTGTGGGCAGTGTGACGTGCCCTTAACGGTGCGTCATATTTTAACAGAGTGTCAGGTTTTAGCTGCATTGCGTACCCGTGTGGATCTGCCTATTGGCCTAGCCAACGTTTTGGCAGACGACACGCGTGCTGTAGAATGTGTTTTACGTTTTATTCATGATAGTGATTTTACTCTGCGCATTTAATGCGTTGAGCGTCTTTTAGCTTAGTACTTTTATTCTGTCAGTTTTTATGGGGACTCTAATTCCCAGTGGACATATGGCGCTCATGTCCCTCGCATTCTACAGTTCTTGACACGTTTTAATCGTTTATTGCCTATGCTTTTAGTGTGTTGGTTTTTTCAGATATTTGAATTGTTATTATTGTTGTTATTGATATTCTTGTTACTATTGTTGTTATTGTTGTTGTTATTGTTATTGTTATTGTTATCTTATTGTTATTTTTAGCCTTTTGGACATCGCGGGTTCCGTCCCGTTTTTTAATTATGCGGTTCTTTTACCTGTCTTTTATATTTTGACTTTATATTTTATACATTGTAAGGGCGCTGATGACCTCCGCAGTTTAGCGCCCTTAAGCCGCATATCATCATCATCATCATCGCCAATTCCCTGGGTGCAGACTTTGCTTCAGCCTCTAGTTCTACCCACTATGATCCCTTATTCTTGGTTGTCACAGATCGGGTAGAGCCCTCTGGTTTTGATTTCACCTCTCAGAATTGTGAAGATTATAATCTGCCCTTATCATTAGCTGAATTGGAGTTAGCCTTGTCGGTCACTCCTGATACTGCCCCTGGCCCGGATGCTATTCATGCACTAATGCTTAAACACTTGCTTCTACGTAGTCGGCTTTTTCTTTTAGATACCTTTAACCATATTTGGCTACATGGTGCTTTCCCCTCTCAGTGGCATGATTCCATTATCGTTCCTATACTTAAGCCTGGAAAAGACCCACGGTTGCCAAATAGCTACCGTCCCATTTCTCTAACAAGCGATGTTTGTAAAGTAATGGAGCGGATGGTCCCTAAGCGATTGATGTGGTGTCTTGAAACGTATTCTCTTCTCACTCCTGTACAATGAGGTTTTCGTAAACGGCGGTATACTGCTGACCATTTTATTTCTTTGGTGACTCACATTTATAATTTTTTTCTGCGCAGACAGCAGACGGTCGCTGTCTTTTTTGATCTAGAAAAGACCTACGATACCGCCTGGTGTATGTGTATCATCTGCCAGCTCTACCATCGGAATTTCCGGGGTCATCTTCCTGTCTTTTTGCGGCAGTTTATGGATGCCTGTACTTTTCGAGTACGGGTGGGATCTTTCTTCCTGATTTTTAGACAGGAGAACGGTGTGCCGCAGGCCTCGGTGTTGAGTGTTCTTTTGTTTGCTATAGCCATTAATCCCATACTGTCGAACGTTCCAACGGTCATCACGTCGTTTTTCTTTGTAGATGATTTTGCAATTTGTTGTAGTTCTGGGCGTACGCGCTTTATCCAACGGCGCCTTCAATGCTTTCTTGATATCTTGCACACTTGGAGTTTGGAGAACGGCTTTAATTTTTCAGCGGAGATATCCCACTGTCTTAATTTTTGGCGTCGTAAAGAGTTTCCTGTCCCTATCTCTCTCTTGGTGGAGTGGAGCTGCGGTTTGTTGGTGGAAGCTAAATTTCTCGGCCTCCTTTTTGATCGTAAACTTTGCTGGGACCCTCATATTTTATATATTCGCGGGCGTTGTGCTCGTTCCCTGCAATTACTTCCTGTCCTTAGTGGCACTTCTTGGGTTGCCGATCGTTTCCTTTATTGCATCTCTACTGGGCTTTGATACGTTCGAAGCTTGACTATGGGTCTCTGGTTTATTCTTCTGCTCGGCCATCTGTTCTGCGCCGATTGGATCGTGTCCATCATCAAGGCCTTAGATTAGCACTGTGAGCTTTTCGTACTAGTCCCACCTGTAGTTTGTTCACAGAATCTGGTGAACCATCCCTTTGGACACGTCGGGATATTCTTCTTTGTAATTATGCCTCCGCTTTGCGTGCACTGCCTTCTCACCCCGCCTATTCTACGTTCTTTGGTGCCGCTCTGGATTATCGTTATCGTAATACTCCGTCTGCACTGCTTCCCGCGAGGCGTAGGTTTCGAAACTTACTGTCAAAGTTGGATGTAGTCCTTCCTTTGCTTTTCCGTAGGGATTTCATCGTTTTCCTCCATGGATATGACACACCCCTCTCTGTCCTCTTGATCTGGCTCGGTTGTCCAAGGACACTACTGCTGCTCCTATATATGCAGTCCATTTCGTGGCTTTGAAACACGACTTTCCTGGATACTTTTTTCTATATACTGATGGTTCTCGAACGGATCAAGGGGTAGGCTGCGCTGTGGTTGTTGATTCACATGTTGTACACAGACTTGTTTCTCCTTTAGCGCTTCTGTTTATACTGCCGAACTGTATGCTATAGTTAAAGCCGCATTTTTATCCGCTCCTTTTCCCTGCGCTTTAATGTCATTTGTTCCGATTTCCTCAGTGCTATACTTAGTTTACGGGATCTCTATAGCCAACACCCATTTGTTCAGAAAATCCATGAACAGTTGCACTCTCTCACTCTATACCCCCGCCGCTGTATCTTTGCACTTGATAGTTTGTGTGGCTTTGCGTAAGGTTGGCTACATTGTGGTTGCGACGTTGCCAGAGTGCCTAGTAAACAACAACAGCTGATTGTTCTCCTTTCTATTGTGTCTAAGCCGCATACAAAAAGTGTACGTAAGTAGCGAACGTCAATGAATAATAACTATTTCGTATTATTATTGTTAATTGAAAATAACTCTGCATAAACATTGCAGCGTATGTAGAATAAATTACGCACTTTTGACAATATAGAAACAAAATAATAAAAACCTCCTGCTACAATGAGGAGAAATAAAACAAATTATAAGCATGCCATAACAAAGTTATTTTCACCCATCCATTTAAAACTGCAATGGCTCAATTCCATCCAAATTCCCGTTGTCGTCTGCATCCTCGGAAGCATCATTGTCATCATCATCTTCACCAAGGCATATCATCAATGGTTCACAATCACTAATAATTCCGTCTATTTCTTGTGCTTTTCGTATTAGCTTATTCACATGATCTACTTTCTTCTTCCACGAAGCCGCGTCCACCGTAGTCTTGTGGATAACAGTTCTCGTGCTTAGTCCAAGAGCTGCTGCAGTTCGTTGTACGGCTTTATCAGCAGGGATAGAGGGATTGCTATGAAGCTTCACGTACTCCCTTTTCTGTTCAAAGAATTCCCGGGTTCTCCTTAGTAGTTCTAATGCCTGACTATTAAGTGGCACACCTCGGCGCAAAGGATTTTCACTTCTGGATCATCACTCGGCGATCGGCGTCGTTTTTCAGACATTGTCGCACTTAAGTTTTGTTTAAATAAATAATATGAATGAAATATATATAAAATAGATAAATATATATCTATAAACGAACAATAACAAAACTATCAAACAATAACCACAAATATAAATAACAATGAACAATATGTAGCTTACAAAGAACAACTCAACGGTCGTGCTAGAGATTCACAAACTGAAGCACGTGGTTGGGAATAGTTACATCCGGCAACAGACCCGATTCTAGTTTCGGTTCCCCTTTGTCATCGACCATCCGGAATGCTGCCTTGTGATTGGCTTAGGAAGTCAAACGGTTGAAGCTTTTCATCTGTTTTTTTTTTGCGAGTGTACCAACTTAAACGCTAGCTGTCAAGTGCAACGTTACAGCGGCGGGGGTATAAATGGCTTTCCAGTGGTCTTTGTCTGGGTTCCTGGACATCGTGGCATTGTAGGAAATGAACTGGCAGATCAGGCCGCGAATGCTGCGATTCTACATCCGATGAAGGTGTTCTCCGCTGCCTCTGTACGGAATTGAAGATTTTTTTGTGCCGACAGATCCTCTCTCAATGGCATGCGGAGTGGCTTACGTCTACCGCCAAACTCCGAGAGGTCAAGGCGACAACGCTTCCTTGGCATTGTTCTTCTCGTCTTTCACGTCGCGAGGAGACCGTGGTTGCTCGGCTTCGTATTGGCCACTGTTATTTTAGTCACGGCTATCTTCTTAGGGATGAACCCCCGCCTCGCTGTTTCCACTGCAATATGCCCTTCACAGTGAATCATTTCCTTGCCCAGAGTTGTTTCTATTCAGCCCTTCGCAAACGATTTGGACTCTCTCCTAGTTTAATTGAGGTTTTAGGGAATGACTCTGCCTCTATCGCCAAGCTTTTTCGCTACATTAAACTCAATGGTTTCCTACATAAAATTTAATCGTGTAGTTTCTGGTGTGTTACTGCCTTTCCAACTGTGTGAGTACAAACTCAAGTGCTTGTATTTGCTGAGAATTAGTTCTGGTACCTTTTAATTTATGAGCTGTTTTGTGTCTTACCTTTTGTATCTTTGTTTTGTTTAATTCTTTCTGTTTCTGTAATCTGAGTTGCTTAACTTGTACTTGTTTTGTTTTTATTGTATTGATGTACTGACTTGAATAAATTTATAGCCAGAGGGTGCGCGCATGACAGCCGCAGTTTTGCGCCACTCAAACAAAAAACAAAACAACCTTAATTAATAATGAAGTACCCAACTGTATTGCACACTACCAATAGATATACATCTACATTGTCTTCTTCCGATACTCCGTAATTCCGATCTACCTGCTTCCGAAGCAGGTTGTAGTGCCTTCAACTGCTCATATTTGTTTACAGAAACACTGCAAGGTCACAAACGCTTCCACCTTCCCTCACCGCCAGCCCTCGGTGCGTTCCTAACATCATGGTTTACTTACTAAAATCCTTCTGCCTGGTCATCGGACAACCGTTCAACTTTGACCGTGACTGCTCCAATATCGATACTAGCCGTTATTGATCGTTAGAGTCAGAAATCCCCTTCTGGTCGATCCACTATCGTTCCTGTTCTTGTTCACGTAAAATACTGGCGTACTCCGATACAACCAGCAACAATGTTGCTGCAGGTACACTCGAGAGTGTATGCTGGAATAAACCAAGACGCAGTCCTACTCGCAAGAAAAAGTTTACACTGAAATAGCCCACACTTAACGCTAAATAATCACTCGCTATTCTCTTATCGGCGCGCGTTTCCAATGATTTTAGAACCCTCGCCTTCATTATGATAATTGGTGATGTTCGCGCACAACGACCAGAATCAGAGATCCTCTCTTCATACATATTCCTAAATTTCAGTTCCATAAGGCCGATTGTCCCTTTATTCCTTCATAGCCCATTTTTCTGACCACGTTTTTCAAAGTTTTTGCCGCATGGTGGAGCATCTGACTTCTGTAATTTTGAGCACTGCCAAACGCTCTATTCCCCGTGCGTCTTTCCGCACTAAGTGCACACTGGAAATGTGAGAAGCCGTTTGCGAACGTAGAAGAGCTCTTCGAGTGTTTAAATACCACCCCATATTAGAGAACCTTGTATCCTATAAAGAACTAGGGACTAGGGCGCATTGTATCATTCGTAACTGTAATAAGACCTCTTATACACGCTATGTGGCGAGTTTTAATGATTCTACTCCACATCCTTCGTATGGGTCAAAATTTGGTGCATAGCCGGTATGGCTAAATTTACCATTGTATACCTGGTCTCAGGGTAGCCATTGACACCTTCGTTGAAGCGTCTGCTATTGCTGACACCATGGTCCGAACCTTTGAGGCGATTTTCAGCTTTGCCCATTATCCTCCGACCTTTTTTTCCCACAAGGCCGTGATGTAAGCCCCAAGAGGTGTCATTCCGCTCAAATAACCACGAGGACTATAACAGTTCTTTTACTTTGCGCAAACTAGAGACTGTTTTTAGTTTCCTCTAGGCGTTCCATGGGGCCGATGGCATACACTGTTACTCCTTATACAATTCGCTGCAGATATTAAGCGCTTTTTTTCTCCAGTAGTACACAACTGGACAAGCTGGTACGTTTCCTACAGTTTGGCGTGACGCCACAATTGTCCCATATTGAAGCTCGAGAAGGATGGTCAACTACCCTTAAGTTACCGTCCGAATTTCTTAACCAATTGTATTTGCAAGATTATGGAACACATGATAGATGGGCGGTTGAAAATTTGACCTCGAACCTCGGAACCTTCTTGAAAACGTGCAGTGTGATTTTCGCTGACACCGTTCTATTGTCGCTCATCTCGTCAAACTTTCGATTCACATACTCATCGGGTTCTTATAAATCTGTCAGGCTGTAGAGGATTTTTGACTTGAAGAAAGCCTACGACACCTTTTGGGTGGGTTGGCAATCTTAGTCATATGCATTAATGTGATTTCCGCGGTTGTCTTCCCGTCTTTACTCGAGAGTTCATGAAGGACCGGGTATTACCTGTGCGTGTGAATTTGGTTTTATCTCAATTCTTCACTCAGGAGAACGGAGCACCTCAGGGCTTGCTACTCAGCGTCACTGTTTGTTATACAATCTACACAAATGTTGACTGTGTTTTACCCGGAATTTCATAATCCCTTACTGTTGACGATTTTGCGGTCTACCTTACTTGACGGCACACGCATCTTCTGGAACGCCAACTCCAGCGGTGTCTTAATCCATTTTATCCTTGATGTCTTAAAAATGGGTTCCATTATTCCGCCGAGAAAATCGTCTGTGTAAATTACTGGCACCGAAAGGAGTTTCCTTCACCTTCACTCCGCCTCAGTACGGAAATCCTTTTATTCGCAGACGAAACAACGTTTCTAGGGTTGATCTTTGATGGGAAGTTGGTTAGTCCTAACATATTTCCTATTTGAAGGCAAGGTGTGAACGTTCTCTCTGCATTTTACGTGCTTTAAGTGGAATGTTCTGGGGAGCGAGTTGTACGCTTCTTTTTCGCCTTTATCGATCAGTGGTTCTCTCCAAGCTTTACAACGGATGCATTGTGTATTCTTCTGCGCGGCCCTTAATTCTACGTCGCTTGAACGCCAAGGCATCCGCTTAGCAGCTGGTGCATTACACATCAGGCCTGGCTTGAGTCTTTGTGCAGAAGTTGCTCCGTTGTTTTATCGGCATGACGTTCTTCTTTGCAGCTATGCTTGCCGTTTATCCGGCATGCCGCAACACCGGACTTATGCGTCATTCTGTGGGGATTCATTTGATCGTCCATATGAGAATCGCTCTCTCGCATTGCTGCCCACAAGGGTACATTTTTGCAAGCTACTTCGGACACTGGACATCGAGTTGCTGACCATACATCCCAGGAGAAAAACTCATTTTCCACCTGACTGGCCCTGGAAACCCCTTCCTATCTTGGATTGAGGTCTGTTCCAAAGTCCACCACCCCCAGCAGCTAACACTGTGGTTTTCACCAAGCTCAAGTTGCAGTTCGAGGACTGTGTTTTTATTTATACCATTAAGCCAAATATGATGGTGGAGTAGGGTGTGCCTTTGTGCTTGGTGTAGAACGTTCCATTTTCCATCTTTTGGATCAATGCTCGATTTATACCATGGAAGTTGTTGCTCTGAAGCACGCTTTTTCTATTAGGCACCATTATTCATAGAAATGTCTTATACATGGATTCGATGAGCACTCCCCTCCTTTCCCCAGCGGCTCACCTTATGTGAGTACGGGTGTTGGCGTACCCGGGGGTTCCCGAGACAGTCATCGCCATCTTCATCGCTTCATCCCCGCCCGGTCGATGTTAGTGCGTAACGACCTTCATTTTCAAACTCTCACACTTACGTCTGACTTGCAAGCTGTTGCCGTTCGACTTCACTTACCCGGTTTTTTCTTTTCTCTTTGTACTGTGTATTCACCTCCATCGTCTCCCCTCGCTCACGCGGACGTTCGAGATCTCCTGTCCGCTCTCCAACTCCATTTCTTCTGTTGGGAGATTTTAATGCCCATCACCCCATGTGGGGTTCGCCAAGGGCTTGTGCGAGGGGAACTCTTCTTTCCGACATTTTTTATCAGTTCAACCTCTCTATCCTCAATACAGGTGAACCTACTTTTATTTCTCATTCTTCTAGTTCATTCTCTCACTTAGACCTTGCCGCTAGCTCCTTCCAGCTTGTTAGTCGTCTGCAGTGGAACGTCGTCGCCGACACCTACTCCAGCGACCATTACCCCTGCATCGTTTCTCTTTTGTGTCACCACGTCCAGCATTCCAGAATACGTACCTGGATATTCAATAAGGCCGACTGGGGATTGTATTCCAACCTCGTGTCTTTTGCGGACCAGCCCTTCGCTGACGTTAACCAAATGGTGCAGCACCTTGCGTCTACGATTCTATCTGTCGCCGAACGCGCAATTACCCGTTCATCCTCTCACCCTCGACGGATTCCTGTTCCTTGGTGGAACGAGGAGTGTCGGGTTGCCGTTCATGCCCGTAGAACTCCACTTAGGGTGTTTTGGCGACACCCTACGCTTGATAATTTCGTTACTTTTAAACAATCGCGCACTAGGGCTCGTCGCATTCTTCAGGATAGCAAGAAGACATCTTGGACTCGCTTTGTCGAGTCTTTTAATCGCTTCACACCTTCCTCTGTTGTATGGGATAAACTTCGTCGCTTCTCCGGTAAAGTGTCGCATTGTACTGTGTCTGGTTTTCAGGTTTCCCATGCCACCATAGTGGATCCGGCTGCCATTGTTAATATTCTGGGTGCTGCCTTTGAGGAGATTTCCAGTTCAGACCATTATTCCACCGGCTTTCGCTCTATCAAACACCGGCTGGATTCCGACACCTTTAATTTTCGGTCTGCTAATAATGAGTGTAATAATGAACTTTTCACAATGAGGGAGCTGGAGCACGCTCTTCATTGCTGTAGGCGCTCCGGACGGCATTCATGTCCTGATGTTAAAGAACCTTTCAGCCAACAGTAAACTCTTTCTTTTACAGTTCTATAACCGTATTTGGCAAGACGGCCTTTTTCCTTCCGTTTGGCGCGAAGTCACCATTGTCCCTATACTTAAGCCTGGGAAGGATCGCCAACTACCTTCCAGCTACCGCCCTATCTCCCTCACCAGTTGCGTTTGCAAGGTGATGGAGCGCATGATCAACTGGCGGTTGACATGGTGGCTTGAGTCTCAGAAACTTCTAGCGAACGTTCAGTGCGGATTTCGTCGCCATCGATCTACCGTCGACCATCTGGTGTCCCTGTCGACGCATATTATGAATGGATTTCTGAGAAAGTGTTAAACCGTGGCTGTATTTTTTGACCCGGAGAAAGCTTGTAACACTTGTTGGAGGGGCGGCATTTTACGTACACTGCACGCATGGAATATCCGCGGTCGTCTTCCCATATTTCTTCGGGAGTTTGTGACGGACCGCGTCTTTCGTGTACGTGTGGGCTCGGTTTTATCTAGTCGTTTTATTCAAGAGAACGGAGTACCGCAGATCTGTGTACCCAGTGTCACACTTTTTGCAATTGCTATCAACCCCATTGTTGATTGTATTCCACCTGGCATTTTATCCTCCCTTTTTGTTGACGATTTTGCCATTTATTGCAGTTCACGACGGACCTGTCTACTCGAACGCCGTCTCCAGAGATGTATCGACCGTCTCTACTCCTGGATTAACGCAAACGGCTTTAATTTCTCCGCCGAAAAAATCCGTCGGTATCAATTTCTGGCGCCGGAAGGCTTTCCCTCCGCCCTCTCTCCATCTTGGGGCAGGGATACTTCCCTTTGCAGACGAGGCGAAATTTTTGGGGTTGATCTTTGATAGGAAGCTGAGCTGGATTTCGTACATTTCGTTTTTAAACGCAGTGTGACCGTTTTCTTAATCGTTTACGTGTTTTAAGTGGCACATCCTGGGGAGCTGATCGGACCGTCCTTCTACATCTTTATCGCTCTTTGGTCCGATCTAAACTTGATTTCGGGTGCATTGTCTATTTCTCGGCGCGTCCATCTGTATTACGTCGATTGAATGCCATTCATCGAGAGACCCCTTCTTCAGTCTTTAGATCAGCGTTTTTAGAACTGCAGTCGCAATTCGGGGACTTTCATTTTATCTTTACTGATGGATCTAAGACTGATGCTGGAGCAGGATGTGCCTTTTTGTGGTGGAAATAGTTTTACCTTTCGTTTACCGGAGCAATGTTCGATTTTTACCGCCGAACGTTTTAGCATTTATCAGTCTCTTTTGTACATTCAGCGGCACGACTTACGGCTCTGTTTTATTTGTTCAGACTCCCTGAGTGCTCTTCAAAGTATTAGCTCGCTGTACAGTTACCACCCGCTCGTACAGCGCATTCGAGACCTGCTCCACTCGCTTGGTGTCTCTGGCATCAGCGTCTCCTTCATGTGGATTCCAGATCATGTGGGCATCTCAGGTATTGAGTCTGCCGACGCCGCTGCCAAATCAGCGATTTTATCATCCAGAAGGTTTACCTCTGTTGTTCCCTCGTCAGGATTGTTTATTGTTTTACGTCGCCGCATCCTCTCGCTTTGGAGCGATGAGTGGACGGCCCTCCGGGGGAACAAGTTGCGGGAAGTTAAACCTCTCCCGTTAGTCTGGGCTACCTCTTCCCGTGCTTCTCGTCGGGAAGAGGTAATTTTAACACGCCTTCGTATCGGACATTGCAATTTTAGTCATAGGTATTTGCTGAGTGGTGACCCCGCACCACTTTGTGGGCAGTGTGATGCGCCCTTAACGGTGCGTCACGTTTTAGAGGAGTGTCAGGTTTAGCTGCATTGCGTGTTCGTGTGGATCTGCCTGTTGGCCTAGCCAACGTTTTGGCAGACAACGCGCGTGCTGTAGAGTGTGTTTTACGTTTTATTCGTGACTGTGATTTTAATCTGCGCATTTGATGCGTTGAGCGTCCTTTAGCTTTGCAATTTTATACTGTGTGTTTTAATGGGGACCCTGCTCCCCAGTGGACATATGGCGCTCATGTCCCTCGCATTCTACAGTTCCTGACACGCTTTACTCTTTTATTGCCTATGCTTTTAGTGTGTTGGTTTTTGGGATTGTTGTGTTGTTGTTTTCAGCTTTTGGACATCGCGCGTTTGTGTCCCACTTTTAATTATGCGGTCCTTTTATATTTTTGACTTTATATTTTATACATTGTAAGGGCGCTGATGACCTTAGTAGTTTAGCGCCCTTAAACCGCATCTCATCATCATCACCTCTTCAGAAGGACAAAGTTTTGAGAAGGTGAACCCTTTCATTATTCAGTAGGGCATTGACGCTATTGCAGGTGCGGTTCAGTCCTGCACTCGTCTTCGTATTGGTTCATTGATTGTTCAAACCAAAACTGAACAGCAAAGCACGTCCTTGTTGCGCGCCACGCTTCTCCACGGTTATCCTATCCGTGTCGAGAAGCACCGCACCTTGAATTCCTGTCGAGGCGTCATTACCACCCATTGCCTCGATGCTATGTCGCACGAAGAACTTGTCAGCTATCTTTCTGATCAAAAGGTGACAGCTGTTCATCGAGTGCAGGCTAAACGCGACGGAAGTTTGGTACCAACTCGTACCCTGTTTATCACCTTCGACGGCGTCGATCTGCTCACGAGTCTTTCAGCAGGATACGAGCGTATTGCTGTGAGGCCCTATATACCTAGACCTCTGCGTTGTTTCAAATGCCAACGTTTTGGGCATACGCAAGTCTCCTGTAAGAGTGCCGTTACCATCTGTGCCTCATGTAGCCAGCTGTCACACGAAGGTACCTGTTCCACAGCCCCCGTCTGCGTTAAAGGGTCTCATTCTGCGTCGTTTGCCGACTGTCCGCGGTACCTGGACGAGAAGGCGATCCAGGAGATCCGGGTAAAGGAAAAACTCTCTTCCGCCGAAGCCTGGAGGCGTTATCATGCGCACCAGCCTTCACTCCTGCGATCTGGCACATTTAGTTCTGTTGTTGCCTCGCCAGTACCACGAATAGATGCCGAAACTCAGACCTGGCCCATGACTGCATTAACCGCCACTACCATCCGGCCGTCCATTAAAGCTACAGTTACCAAGCCCTATAAACCTGGTCCAAAGTCAATGAAGTTGCCAGCAGCTGAAAAGAAACCCAAGCAGAAACTTCGTAGGGAAGATTTTGTGAAGGACCCTCCGCGTGCGCGCGGTAAGAAAAGTTCACCTTCTCCTCCTCGGAGGTCGCAGTCCCAGGAAGCTCCTGGGAAGGACCGCGCTCAGCGGAAGACCTCACCCATCGCCACTCAGAACCGATTCACGGCGCTTGAATCGGTTTCTGACTCTGAGTACGTGGGCCCTCCCTTCGATGAGGCTATGGAGTCTGACCAACTCCATACCAAAAGCCTGAGCCCAAAGGTTAAACAAAAGGTAATTTTAAGCCGCCCTTCTAAGTAGACAGTTTATCCCTTTTCTTAATTGCTATCCTGACCTGGAATGTACGTGGTGTACGATCGCATAGGGCGGAACCGAAACTTTTATTGCGTTCTCATTCGCCTATGGTCGTGTGTTTGCAGGAGACTAAGCTTCGCCCTCATGATCCTTTTGATCTCCGTGAATATACTCCGGTTCGCTACGACCTTGAACCGGAGGGGGGTACTCCTGCTCATGGAGGTGTCATGTTGTTAGTGCGTAACGACGTTTTTTTCAACGTCTCACTCTTACGTCCGACTTGCAAGCTGTTGCCATTAGACTGCAGTTACCCGGTTTTATCTTTTCTGTTTGCTCTGTATATTCACCTCCATCGTTTCCCCATGCTAACGCGGACCTTCGAGATCTCTTGTCCGCTCAGCCAACACCATTTCTCCTGTTGGGAGATTTTAATGCCCATCATCCCCTGTGGGGTTCGCGAAGGGCTTGTGCGAGGGGAACTCTTCCTTCCGGCATTTTTGATCAGTTCAATCTCTCTATTCTCAATACATGTGAGCCTACGTTTCTTTCTGATTCTTCCGGTACATTTTCTCACTTGGACCTTGCCGTTTGCTCACTCCAGCTTGCTAGTCGTCTTCAGTGGAACGTCGTCGCTGACATCTACTCCAGCGTCCATTACCACCGCATCGTTTCTCTTCTGTCACACCACGTACAGCATTCGACAGTACCTACGTGGATATTCACAAAAGCCGACTGGAGCTTGTATTCCAGCCTCGTGCATTTTTACCATCAGCCCTTCGCCGACATTAACCTACTAGTGCAGCACCTTACGTCTACGATTTTCTCTGCCGCCGACCCCTCAGGGGCTCACCTTATGTGAGTACGGGTTTTTGGCGCACCCGGGGGTTCCCGAGCCAATCATCGCCACATTCTTCCCTCACCCCCATCCGGTCGACGTGGGTTCTTCTCGTGACCGGTGGACCCAAAGTAGGCTCTCGTGCGTTCTTTGCATTCCATCCATACCGCACCTCACCATCGTTTCTTTCTTCCCTTATCACTTTCCGGTCATTTCGCACCACGACATTCGCATATCTCTCTTTTTCTTCCCCGCCGGCCTACCTTGCGTGCGAAACGCCCACACAGTTTTAGTTTCTTTTATCTTTTTATTTAAATCCTCCGTGGACACAGCCTGACGGATACCCGCGCACCGCGTGCGCAGCTGGGTGAGTGGGTAATGGCGTCATCCCCACCACCCGGGGTCGTCATGTAGGGTTGTTGTTCGTATCCGCTGTTCAACTGCAGTCCCGCGGGGGGGCCATTGCATGAGCTGCTGGCTTCCGACGGCGATTGGGTCCCTCTGTCTATGTTCTGGGAGGTGTGACCCTGTGGTGAGCTAGGTATAGATAGGCCACTCACCCAAGCCGGGATAACGCCCGGGAAGTCAGAGCTCGAGGTCGGAGACGGTTGCAATGGTGGAGGATTTTTTTTCGCTATGGAGCACCCTTTCTCCATTATAAACAACAAGCGCCGAAAAACTTTAGTAACAGAAGTAGCACCGCCAACAGCTGGTTGTTACTTAGTGATTACCCGTACAGAGGAGGGACAATCATTCGAGAAGGTGAACCCTTTTATTATCCAGAAGGGCATTAACTCAATTGCTGGTCCGGTTCTTTCCTGCACTCGGCTTCGTAATGGTTCGTTGCTAGTTCAAAGCAAATCCGAGGCACAAAGTAAGTCCTTGTTGAGCGCCACGCTTCTCCACGGTTATCCTATCCGTGTTGAGAAGCACCGCACCTTAAATTCTTGTAGAGGCGTTGTCACCACGCATACCCTCGATGGCATCTCGGACGAGGACCTGGTCGAATATCTTGCAGACCAGAAGGTGACAGCGGTTCATCGAGTGCAGGCCAAACGCGACGGCGTATTGGTACCCACTCGTACCCTGTTTCTAACTTTTGATGGCGTCGATCTGCCCACGAGCATCTCCGCAGGGTACGAACGTATTTCTGTGAGGCCTTATATTCCCAGACCTCTGCGTTGTTTTAAGTGCCAACGTTTTGGGCATACGCAAGTCTCATGTAAGAGTGCCGTTAACATCTGTGCAACGTGTAGCCAGCCCTCACACGAAGGTGCCTGTTCAACAGCCCCCGTCTGCGTTAATTGTAAAGGGTCTCATTCTGCTTCGTTTGCCGACTGTCCGCGGTATCTGGACGAGAAGGCGATCCAGGAGATCCGGGTAAAGGAGAAACTCTCCTTCGCCGAAGCCCGGAGGCGTTTCCATGCGCGCCAACCTTCACTCCTGCGATCTGGCACATTTAGTTCTGTTGTTGCCTCGCCAGTACCACGAGTAGATGCCGAAACTCAGACCTGGACCTTGACTGGATTAACCGCCACTACCATCCGGCCGTCTATTAAAGCTACTGTTACCAAGCCCTATAAACCTGGTCCAAAGTCAATGAAGTCGCAAGCCGCTGAAAAGAAGCCCAAGCAGAAACTACGTAGGGAAGATTTTTTGAAAGACCCTCCGCGTGCGCGCGGTAACAAAAGTTCACCTTCTCCTCCTCGGAGGTCGCTGTCCCAGGAAGGTCCTGGGACAAGCCGCGCTCAGCGGCGCCCCTCACCCATCGCCACCCAGAACCGATTCACGGCGCTTGAATCGGTTTCTGGCACTGAGCGCGTGGGCCCTCCCTCCGAGGAAGCTATGGAGTCTGACCAACTCCATACAAAAAGCCCGAGCCCAAAGGTTAAACAAAAGGTAATTTTAAGCCGCCCTTCTAAATAGACAGTATATCCCCTTTTTTCTTAATGGCTATCCTGACCTGGAATGTACGTGGTGTACGATCGCATAGGGCGGAACTGCAACTTTTATTGCGTTCCCATTCGCCTATGGTCGTATGTTTGCAGGAGACTAAGCTTCGCCCTCACGATCCTTTTGATCTCCGAGGATATACTCCGGTTCGCTACGACCTTGAACCGGAGGAGGGTACTCCTGCTCATGGAGGTGTCATGTTCTTAGTGCGTAACGACGTTCATTTTGCACCTGTCACACTTACATCCGACTTGCAAGCTGTTGCCGTTCGCCTTCACTTACCCGGCTTTTTGTTTTCTGTTTGCTCTGTATATTCACCTCCATCCTCTCCCCTCGCACCCGCGGACATTCGAGCTCTCCTGTCCGCTCTCCCAACACCATTTCTTCTGTTGGGAGATTTTAATGCCCATCACCCACTGTGGGGTTCGCCGAGGGCTTGTGCGAGGGGAACTCTTCTTTCCGACATTTTTTATCAGTTCAAATTTTCCATCCTCAATACAGGTGCACCTACTTTTATTTCTGATTCTTCTGGTACATTCTCTCACCTGGACCTTGCCATTTGTTCACTCCAGCTTGCACGTCGTCTTCAGTGGAACGTCGTCGCTGACACCTACTCCAGCGACCATTACCCCTGCATCGTTTCTCTTCTGTCGCACCACGTACAGCATTCCAGAGTACCTACCTGGATATTCGCAAAAGCCGACTGGAGGTTGTATTCCAGCCTCGTGCATTTTGACGACCAGCCCTTCTCCGACATTAATCAACTAGTGCAGCACCTTACGTCTATTATTTTCTCAGCCGCCGAACGTGCAATACCCCGTTCATCCTCCCAACCTCGGCGGCCACCTGTTCCGTGGTGGAACGAGGATTGTCGGGACGCCGTTCGTGCCCGTAGGACTGCACTTAGGGTGTTTCGGCGACACCCTACACTTGATAATTTGGTGACTTTTAAACAATCGCGCGCCAGGGCTCGTCGCATTATTCAGGATAGCAAGAAGGCATCTTGGGCTCGTTTTGTCGAGTCTTTTAATCGTTTTACGCCTTCATACGTTGTTTGGGATAAACTTCGCCGCTTCTCAGGTAAAGTGTCACATTGTACTGTTTCTGGCCTTCAGGTTTCTAATGCCACCATAGTGGATCCGGCTGCCATCGCTAACACTCTGGGTACTGCCTTTGAGGCCGTATCCAGTTCAGACCATTATTCCGCCGGCTTTCGCTCTATCAAAGACCGGCTGGATTTCGACACCTTTAATTTTCGGTCTGCTAATAATGAGTGTTATAATGAACTTTGCACGCTGAGGGAGCTGGAGCACGCTCTTAATTGCTCTAGGCACTCCGCTCCTGGCCCGGACGGCATTCATGTCCTGATGTTAAAGCACCTTTCAGCCGACAGTAAACTCTTTCTCTTACAGGTCTATAACCGTATTTGGCAAGACGGCATTTTTCCTTCCGTTTGGCGCGAAGCCACCATTGTCCCTATTCTTAAGCCTGGGAAGGATCGCCAACTACCTTCCAGCTACCGCCCTATCTCCCTCACCAGTTGCATTTGCAAGGTGATGGAGCGCATGATCAACACGTATTTTACGTGTTTTAAGTGGCACATCCTGAGGAGCTGATCGGACCGTCCTTCTTCGCCTTTATCGCTCTTTGGTCCGATCCAAGCTTGATTACGGGTGTATTGTTTATTCGTCGGCACGTCCATCTGTGTTACGTCGATTGAATGCCATTCACCATCGTGGCATAAGAGTCGCTACAGGGGCCTTTCCAACTAGCCCTGTACCCAGTCTGTACGCAGAAGCTGCAGAGCCTCCGCTGTCCTTCCGGCGTGAGATGCTTTTGTGCAGCTATGCTTGTCGACTCTCAAGCTTGCCTGACCACCCGTCCTTCGATGTATTTTACGAGGATTCGCTTGATCGCCAATATTTCGTTAGCTCCTCTGCATTGCTCCCTCCAGGGGTTCGATTTCGACTGCTACTTCGGCATTTGGACGTTACGCCAGCGCCGGCCCTTACCCGAGGGGAAACGCGCTTTCCTCCATGGTCGCGCGCTGAGGCCCACATCCACCTTGGCCTAACGTCGATGCCGAAGAATGAGACCCCGGCTTCAGTCCTTAGATCCGCATTTTTAGCACTTCAGGCAACATTCGGAGACTGTCATTTTATTTATACTGATGGGTCTAAGACTGATGTTGGAGTAGGATGTGCCTTTGTTTTAGGTGCGCATAGTTTTACTTTTCGTTTACCCGGGCAATGTTCGATTTATGCCGCCGAAATTTGTAGTATCTATCAATTTGTTTTATACATTCAGCGGCAAGTCTTACGGCGTTGTGTTGTTTGTTCGGACTCTCTGAGTGCCCTTCAGAGTATTAACGCGCTGTACACTTACCACCCCCTCGTACAGCGCATTCATGACCTGCTCCATTCGCTTGGTGCCTCTGGCATCAGCGTCTCTTTTATGTGGATTCCAAGTCATGTGGGCATCTCAGGGAATGAGTCGGCCGACGCCGCTGCGAAATCGGCGATTTTATTACCCAGATTTTTTACTTCTGTTGTTCCCTCGTCAGATTCGTGTGTTATTTTACGTCGCCGCATCCTCTCGCGCTGGCGCGATGAGTGGACGGCCCTCCGGGGGAACAAGTTGCGGGAGGTTAAACCTCTTCCGCTAGTCTGGGCTACCTCTTCCCGTGCTTCTCGTCGGGAAGAGGTACTTTTAACACGCCTTCGTATCGGACAATGCCTTTTTAGTCATAGATACCTGTTAAGTGGTGATCCCGCACCTCTGTGTGGTCAGTGTGACGTGCCCTTAACGGTCCGTCACATTTTAACCGAGTGTCAAGTTTTAGCTCCACTGCGCGTTCGCGTGGGTCTGCCTGTTGGCCTAGCCAACGTGTTGGCAGACGACGCGCATGCTGTAGAATGTCTTTTACGTTTTATCACTGACATTGGTTTTAGCCGTCGCATTTGATGCGCTGAGCGCCTTTAAGCTGTTTGATTTTATATTGTTAGTTTTAATGGGGCCCTTCTCCCCAGACATAAGACGCTCATGTTCCTTGCATTCTACAGTTCTTGACACGTTTTATTCTTTTAGTGACCATGATTTTAGTGTGTTGGTTTTTCAGATATATTTATTGTTATTATTGTTATTATTGTTATTGTTTTATTGTTATTGTTATTATTGTTATTGTTATTCTATTGTTATTTTTAACTTTTTTGACATCGCGGGTTTGTGTCCCGTTGTTTAATTATGCGGTTTTTTACCTGTCTTTTATATTTTGACCTTATATTTTACACATTGTAAGGGCGCTGATGACCGCAGCAGTTTAGCGCCCTTAAACCGCATATCATCATCATCTGCCGCCGAACGCAATTCCCCGTTCCTCCTCTCAACCTCGGCGACCGCCTATTCCGTGGTGGAAGGAGGATTGGTGGGATGCCGTTCGTGCCCGTAGAACTGCACTTAGGATGTTTCGGCGACACCCTACACTTGATAATTTGGTGACTTTTAAGCAATCGCGCGCCAGGGCTCGTCGCATTATTCAGGATAGCAAGAAGGCGTCGTGGACTCGTTATGTCGAGTCTTTTAATCGCATTACGCCTTCATCTGTTTGGGATAAACTTCGTCGCTTCTCAGGTAAAGTGTCGCATTGTACTGTTTCTGGCCTTCAGGTTTCCAATGCCACCATAGTGGATCCCGCTGCCATCGCTAACACTCTGGGTGCTGCTTTTGAGGCGGTTTCCAGTTCAGACCATTATTCCGCCGGCTTTCGCTCTATTAAACACCGGCTGGATTCCGACACCTTTAATTTTCGGTCTGCTAATAATGATTGTAATAATGAACTTTTCACAATGAGGGAGCTGGAGCACGCTCTTCATTGCTCTAGGCACTCCTCTCCTGGCCCGGACGGCATTCATGTCCTGATATTAAAGAACCTTTCAGCCGACAGTAAACTCTTTCTCTTACAGGTCTATAACCGTATTTGGCAAGACGGCTTTTTTCCTTCCGTTTGGCGCGAAGCCACCATTGTCCCTATACTTAAGCCTGGTAAGGATCGCCAACTACTTTCCAGCTACCGCCCTATCTCCCTCAACAGTTGCGTTTTCAAGGTGATGGATTGCATGATGAACGCGCGGTTGACATGGTAGCTTGAGTCTCAGAAACTTCTAGCGAAATCTCAGTGCGGATTTCGCCGCTATCGCTCTACCGTCGACCACCTGGTGTCCCTGTCGACGCATATTATGAATGGATTTCTGAGAAAGTGTCAAACCGTGGCTGTATTTTTTGACCTGGAGAAAGCTTATGACACTTGTTGGAGGGGCGGCATTTTACGTACACTCCGTGCATGGAATATCCACGGTCGTCTTCCCATATTTCTTCGGGAGTTTATGACGGACCGCGTCTTTCGCGTACGTGTGGGCTTGGTTCTATCTAGTCGTTTTATTCAAGAGAACGGAGTACCGCAGGGCTCTGTACTCAGTGTCACACTTTTTGCAATTGCTATCAACCCTATTGTTGATTGTATTCCACCTGGCATTTCATCGTTCCTTTTTGTTGACGATTTTGCCATTTATTGCAGTTCACGGCGGACCTGTCTACTCGAATGCCGTCTCCAGAGCTGTATCGACCGTCTCTACGACTGGAGTAACGCCAACGGCTTTAATTTCTCCGCCGAGAAATCCGTCTGCATCAACTTCTGGCGCCGGAAAGCTTTCCCTCCGCCCTCTCTCCATCTTGGGCCAGGGATACTTCCCTTTGCAGACGAGGCGAAATTTTTGGGTTTGATATTTGATAGGAAGCTGAGCTGGATTTCGCACATTTCGCACTTTTAAAAGCAAAGTGTGACCGTTCTCTTACTCTGTTACGTGTTTTAAGTGGCACATCCTGGGGAGCTGATCGGACCGTGCTTCTTCGCCTTTTTCCCTCTTTGCTCCGATCCAAGTTTGATTACGGGTGTATTGTCTATTCGTCGGCGCGTCCATCTGTATTACGTCGATTGAATGCCATTCACCATCGTGGCATAAGAGTCGCTACAGGGGCCTTTCCAACCAGCCCTGTACCTAGCCTGTATGCTGAAGCTGCAGAACCTCCGCTGTCCTGCAGGCGTGAGATTTTTTTTGCAGCTATGCCTGTCGACCCTCAAGTTTGTCTGCCCACCCGTCCTTCGAGTTATTTTTGAGTCGCTTGATCGCCACTATTTAATTAGCTCCTCTGCAATGCTCCCTCCAGGGGTTCGATTTCGACAGCTGCTTCGGCATTTGCACGTTTTGCCAGGGCCGGCCCTTCCTCGGGGGGAAACGCGTTTTTCCCCTTGGTCGCGCGCTGAGGCCCACTGTCACCTTGGGTTAACGTTGCTGCCGAAGAATGACACCCCTGCTTTAGTCCTTAGATGCGCATTTTTAGAACTACAGGCGCAATTCGGGGACTGTCATTTTATTTTTACTGATGGGTCAAAGACTCATGTTGGAGTAGGATGTGCCTTTGTTTTTGGTGCACATAGTTTTACTTTTCGTTTACCCGGGCAATGTTCAATTTATACCGCCGAACTTTTTAGTATCTATTAATGTGTTTCATACATTCAGCGGCACGTCTTACGCCGTTGTGTTGTTTGTACGGACTCTCTGAGTGCCCTTCAGAGTATTAACGCGCTGTACACTTACCACCCGCTCGTACAGCGCATTGATTACCTGCTCCACCCGCTTGGTGCTTCTGGCATCAGCGTGTCCTTCGTGTGGATTCCAGGTCATGTGGGCATCTCAGGAAACGAGTCTGCCGACGTCGCTGCCAAATGGGCGATTTTATCCTCCAGATTTTTTACCTCGGTTGTTCCCTCGTCTGATTTGAGTGCTATTTTACGTCACCGCCTCCTCTCGCTTTGGCGCGATGAGTGGACGGCCCTCCGGGGGAACAAGTTGCGGGAGGTTAAACCTCTCCCGTTAATCTGGAGCACCTCTTCTCGTTCCTCTCGTCGGGAAGAGGTGATTTTAGCTCGACTACGAATCGGACATTGTCTTTTTAGCCATAGATACCTGCTCAGTGGTGACCCCGCACCACTGTGTGAGCAGTGTGATGCGCCCTTAACGGTGCGTCACATTTTAGCAGAGTGTCAAGTTATAGCTCCGTTGCGCGTTCGTGTTGGTCTGCCTGTTGGCCTAGCCAACGTTTTGGCAGACGACGCGCGTGCTGTAGAATGTCTTTTATGTTTTATCAGTGACATTGGATTTACCAGACGCATTTGATGCGCTGAGCGTCTTTTGACTGTGTGATTTTATATTGTCTTTGTAATGGGGCATCTCTTCCCCAGTGGACATCTGGCGCCCGTGTCCCTGGCATTTTACAGCTCTTGACACGTTGTTTTACTCTTTTATTGACCATGCTTTTAATGTGTTCTTTTTTGGAATTTGGTGTTTTTTTTTTTACCTTTTGGATATCGCGGGTTTGTGTCCCGTTTTTTAATTATGCTGTTTTTTATCGGACTTTTATTTTTGGACTGTACATTCTATACTTTGTAAGGGCGCTGATGACCTTAGCTGTTTAGCGCCCTTATACCGCATCTCATCATCATCATCATCTACAAATGTCGGAGGACCTTCCCGCCATGTTGGTGGATGATTTGGCTGCTGCTAACTGCATTTTGTTTAATTTGACATAGCCTTCTGTTTGATGTTGCAAGCCTTTAGTGTTGAAGCCTTCTTTTATACATAGTATATGCTGGCAGCTTCTTAGAGCAGTTTTTTTTAATAAATATTTTACTCCTGAAGCATTTGATGCTTGTTATTCAATCATCGACTGTCCATAATTTTAATTAGTTTTTGGCCTTATGATGGTCACTAATGATAATTTCTGGTTGATTGCCCCTAAGCCCTATTTACACTCTCCTCTGCATGCCCCACTATAAAAAGTGATGTACGAGACTTGAACTTGAAAACAATGATCATCTCTTACTCCAAGGCTATTGTTATAACCATTGCACCAGAGAGATAAGATCTGAACCTCCATTCATTCTCATGTGTTATGATTTTGAATGCCATCCTTACTAGCTAGTGATATATTGGTGCTTTAGAAATTTATAGCCATAAACATATTTTATCAGATAGGACACCCGAACATTCTCAGATGTTGTTTCAAAACTACTCCACAATTATTTCTGAGGAGGTATTACAAACAGAAATCAATCCTACCTAATGCGTAAAACCATTTTAATAAATGAGTATTTCCTCTGGTCTTCTAGGGTAAGGGCCCTTCAAATCCAAAGTTAACACCCTATGGTTGGTGCACATACCATGGCTTCATAATCACATGTGATGATTTGATTATTTGCTTTTGCCTTGTGGCATATAAGGCATACATTTTTGCAATTCCCAAATGACCACTTGGGGAAGATCATGAATTCATCTGTAACCCTTCTCATCTAAGACATCTGCAAAACCAATTTCCATTTCTCACTAATTTTTCTCTTCATTTCCTCATATCTCCTTTATCAGGAAATACAATAGTAATAAAGCTGATCATTTTTAACTTGCCAGTCCAGATGATCCAAAAGTTTTCTAATATTCATACCATTTAATTGGCAAATGTTGCATTCTTGCAATTTGTCCAACCATTGTATTCACTTCTGGAACACAAGTTAAGAATATGCTGCTATGCTTACCCTTGATAGTTGTGCAATTGCAAAGCTAAATGAGCCAGTCTTATACTGTGTTTCTGTAAATTAAATGCCCCTCTCAGACTTGATGGTCCATGATAATGCTAAAGGGATATCCTTCCAAGTACATAGAATAATGTGAAATTAACCATACTACTCCCAAACACCTGAGCCGTTTTACTGAATAGTTTTTCTTGCTAGAACTATGTATGAGAGCGTTTTAGATCTTCCTGTACCTGTAATGAAGCAGCACCTAATCCTGTGAATTCATTCCAACAGAATGAAAAAAATATCTAGCTGACACTGGAGCAGAAGTGAGAGTAACCTTCAACTTCTCAAATGCTAATTGTTGCTTTTTCCTCAAACTTCAATTTCAATTCTTCATAAGGAGGGTGATCAATGGAGATATTACAGTAGAATAATCAATAATGTAATGTTGATACCAACTAGCCCTACCTAAGAAGCTCTTAAGTTCTGTAATACTCCTTGCACTGGGAATTCCCTTGTGGATAAACACTTTCTCTTAACTTGCCACAAGTCAGTTTCCATTCCAAATATAACCCAGATACTTAATTTGCTTACATAAAACTTGTACCATCAATTGTACTTGAGTCAACCAGGGTGCTATAAGTTCACCACTTTACCATGTGGTGGTTTGAAGCTGTATATGGTGTTTGTGCACTTATTGAGTCTGAGTCTCAGGCATGCCATGACCTAGGTTACTCACTATGTGAAATATTGCACATACTAATTATGTTCTGTCACTTCATTTGTTACTATTCCAATAGAAAAATCACCAACCACAAAAACATAAAGGCTTTCAAGTTACGCATAATGTTATAAAATACCAAAACATTGAACATTTTCTTTTCTTATGGTATATGAAGCAGTGAAAGCCAAAAGTTAATAAATCCAATTTTGGTAATTTGTAAATATTCAGTGCAGTGAGCTATTTTGTCCATGTACTACACATGGGGGGAGAAAACTGTGTGGAGAAAATGTCTGTAAGTGCATCTTTAAGGCTGTCTTGAATCAGACATGCACATCATTGTATGGGCCAAATGTTTTTAGTCCACCTTCTCTGAATCATACATTGATAACTCCATGTTGGTTATTTGTGCATGTCAATTCTCTTGCCTTCTATTGCCTGGGTTCTAATTTTCCAAGTTGGCAACCTTGTCATTGGGAATCACTTATGTATACTATAACTAATAGTATAGAAGCGGTTGATAGTGAAGGATTTTAAATGAAAGTAAAAGAGTACTTTAGTGAAGGGTATAAATGAGTTTTCCTACTCCTCATTTACTTTGTTATGTATATGTTAATCATAAGAATTACACAACAATAGCTTCAGCAATAGAAGCTATCAAAGAGTGATTATTTAGTATGTTCTCTATCAGCTGGCAGTGATTGTGTTCAAAGAAGGCTCTCATATAACTATAAGATATTTGGATAGTGATTGTATTGTTGATAATCCACAACCAGAAGCATCCAATGCAGGCAGCAAACCAAAGAATTATTCTGCTTCCAAAAAAGGGAAATCTCATCCAAAATAATAGCAAAGAAACATCTGCAAGCTTACTCAATCTGAAGATGTGTGTGTATACACTAGTGATCAAAAGTTTCTGAACACTCAGGATAGTAAGTGTAATACAGAGGTAATTTAAAGGAACTAATAGGAAAGTAAACATAAAGAAGCACAAATCTTGACATGGCTTATTGTTTCATCAAAGTTTAATGTGATAATAACATTTCTGTAATTTTAACACCTGAATGACAGAGTTATGCCATCTCTTGAAGTTTTTTCTTCTGTAATTTTAACACCTGATTTTCAAACATCACAAATATTAATTACATTATTATATGTTAACATATGTTTTATTTACTCTCAGAAAGCAGCTTCAGATGTTTAATTTGAGTCAAACCACTCTCTGCCATTAACACAGCCTCTATTTCACAGCTGGAATATAATGTTGGTGGAGTGTGGCTAGACCCATTGGGTGCTTTATCTCACCTATGGATTAGGATGGGGTGGGTCTGGGTTAAATAATCGGTGGTACAGTATGCCTGGATGATGATGGGGCAGGTAAAAGCACCCAGTGTGATACCTGTTTTGTAAATTCGAAACATGTTACTATACTCACTTTTTTTAAATTAATATTGGGTTCTGAACAGTAATTTTGTAATAAACTATGCTTGTGAATTAAATAACAATTCAAGGTGAATGCTGAATTGCATTACTTTAACTGGGAGTCTGGAAACATTTCTTGGTGGTGTAAATATATAGATGATTCAGAAAATTATACCACTTATATATGAGATAAATGTACTGTTTGTTAATTAAATCATTTCATCTCACCCTGGAATCACCATGATACAAGAAAAGGAAAATAAATTATTATTGATGTTTTAAACTTCCAGCAATTGAAAGTACTTGCATAAGCATGAATATTCTCATATAAAAGAACAATGAATCACATTTTAACCACCATATACACAGATTTATTTGTACACTGCTAAGTAATCCACCTGAAGTATTCAATCACTGATGACATGCAAGATTATGGGACCCTTGTTGTAGAGGCCTATAACTTCAAAGAAGCTCTTGACCCTATCATATGTACCATTCCCAATGTATCACAGTTGATAGGTGCTATGTTAGTCCAAGGAACCCTTCCAAAGATGCGGGAAACTCTGTCCACCATGCTCATCAACACATGTGTAGTGTTCAAAGAAGTTACAGAAATTCAGCATCCTCCTGCATGTTATGGGTCATCTCAGTAAACTGAGCAATTCATTCAGGCCAATATGGAGGGAGAAGTTGCAGGACTCCTTCATCACATTGCTATTTCAGAAAGAGTCACATTTTATGATGCGTTGTATGCTTCAGACGAAGTGATACATGACTCAGTGAGAATGAATGATAACTATGCATGTATTGCTGACTTGTAGTAGCAATGGTGTCTAAATGTTTCATGTTCCATGATTTCCATACAAAAAGTTGACAAGTTCAGTTCGTTTATCATTTTTGCATCATACAAAGCGCTAATGACTCAGTTATTGAGAATGAACAATACTGTGTGTATATTGCAAATAAATATACGAGGTGGGATAAAAAAAAGTAATGAAACTTTTTAATTTTGTGAGCTTTATATGTCCAATGTTCAAAAATTTGTTTTATCTTGTTGTACACATGTTCCTGAGGTATGTTTGCATTTTCAGCTGTTTTGAATATTTAGTTTATTGTTGACGGTCGAAAAAGTTATACATGTTTTCGAATGCTCGGCAAATTTTTACTTCCAAAAAAGATGGATCAAAGAATTTGTATTAAATTTTGCTTGAAAAACGGAATAAAGTGCAGCACCGCATTGGAAATGCTGACTGTGGCCTTTGGTGAATCTACTATGAGTAAGACAAGAGTTTGTGAGTGGTATAAATGTTTCAAAGAGGGTCGAGAAGACATTGAAGACGACGACCACTCTGGATGCCCTAGCACATCAATTACTGACGATAATGTGGAAGAAGTAAAGAAAATGGTTCTGGAAAATCGCCAAATCACCATCAGATGATGTCGGCATATCCTTTGGCTCATGCCAAGCAATTTTTTTGGATGTTTTGGTCATAAAACGTGTAGCAGCAGCAAAGTATGTTCTGAGATTGTTGAATTTTGGCTAAAAATGATGTCACGTAAACATTGCTCAGGAACTGCTGAATGAAGTCAAAAACGATCCAGAACTTCTAAAGAAGGTTATAACAGGTGACAAAACATGAGTATATGGGTATGACGTTAAAACTAAGGCCAATTGTCCCAATGGAAACTGCCTGAAGAGCCAAGACCAAAAAAGGTTCAACAAGTTCGATCACATGTTAAGGTTCTTCTCACTGTTTTTTTCGATTACAATGGGATAGTGCATCAGGAGTTCCTGCCTTATGGTCAATAAGGAATACTACCTGGAAGTTATGTGCCGTTTGCATGAAGGAATCCAAAGAAAACGACCAGAGTTGTGGCAAAACCACTTGTGGAAATTACATCCCATAATGCACCTGCTCACACCTCAATGCTTCATGAGAACCATGAAAGGGTGACTTTTGCCACCATTGATGAGATATAAACAGAATTGCCGAAGGAGCTGAACACCATAATGAAAAGTGAATTACAGAAGTGCTTCCAAGATTGGAAAAAGCACTGGCACAAGTGTATTATACCTGAGGGGGATTACTTTGAAGGGGACAGAGTTGATGTTGATGATTAAATAAAAATTCTTTAAGAAAAACAAAAATTCCCATTACCTTTTGAACACACCTCATATTGTCATAATAGCAGGATTGTCTAAGTTTCTCATGTTTCACAGAATCCATACAAAAAGTTGATAAAACTAATTTTTTTAATATTATTCTCCTTCTCTCCTATGCATCGAAATATAATGGTAGTATATGAGATTGTGCTTATTCATGAAACACAAATACAGTAAATAAATTATTCCACTATTATTAATAAGCCATTATTTATGATGTTTTAAAGAATTCAAATGCTTCTCCTGAAAAGTAGCAAAAATGGACTTGGAACTCACTGCTTCATATTATGTTTGATTTAGTATTTCTTATTTGCATGTTAATTACAAAATAATATTTAATTTGGATGCTGAGTAGACCATCTTGCAACACTGCAACATTTTTCCAAACTTTTTTGTGCAGTGACATTAACAATATTTTAACATCACTTAAGCGCATTTTTCTAATGCTTGTCTTACAATGTTTTGTAATTGGGAGATAGATTTTGTATAACAATCTTATTAATTTTTGTTTTATTTTGTTTGTCATGTATGTTATTGTTCTTAGACCTAATAAATTGTTTTCATTTACACTAAAACTGATAAAACATAAGCAAACAAACGAGCCAAACAGTCTTAAAACTTCTAAGCAGTACAAAAAAATTAAGTCATTCTTACAGAGTGGTCAGCACAGCCCCTGGAATTGTCAGAACTCATCTACAGCTGTTTCTAATATGGTAGTCAACTCTAAGCCTGAATGCTGGCTTGAGTCAATTGGTCACTTTTTATGCTGTCAGTTTTACATTTAATGGGCATTTAATTATAGGTTATCAATCAGCATGAAGTGCTTAACAAAGCTGTGTACTAATTTACAAGAAAATGTTTTTTTGAAGAAATTAGAAGTAAAAAAAAAATGGTAAAAGGAGGTTGGCTTTAGCCAGGTTGACAGTATTTTAGTGGATTCATCTTATGTTAGCATCCTTAAGATGTTTAATTGCCACTTCCAGTATCTGGTAATAAGTTTCAAAATCTGAGGTAGAGACCAAAATTTCATGCACATAAATTACTACATACAGAACTAAATCAGTACTAAACAGCTTCCCTACCAACCCCTGGAAAGTTGACAACTTCCTGTCAATCCTGATGGCATCATTGTGAACCTAAAGGTTCCTCTGCCAGGAACATGATAGGAGTAATATTCCTGCTAAATTTGTATGCAAGGAGAACATGAATAGAAGCATTCTTCAAGTCAATCAATCTATGATGTAATTTTTGCATTATGCAAATTATCTATTAACTTTTTCAGGTTAGCCATAGAATAACTATCCTATAATCTATGCAAAACCTGTATGCTATTGGGTCTGCTTATTATTACAGCTGGGGATATCCATTTTGCATGACTAGGTTCTACCCTATTACTTTATATAAGTCATCAAACTGTTGGTACATATTCTCTAAGACTTTGATTAAGTAACAGTATGTCTATGTCTTTGTGGTTACCTCTGAATTCTCCTTCAAGGCTTTCATGCCTTTTCCTAACAGCAGATATCTTCTTTTTCTCTAGCAGTAAGGCTGTTATCACTTAACACAAGTATCTTAGCTTCAGTGGACTCAGTGTCGCTGCCACAAAACATAGCTTTTATCAGTTTAACATGTGCAGAGAGTTAAACCAGCTATTCACTTCTTCATCAAAAGCCAACCCCTAAATGTAATACTTTCTAGGCACACCAATGGAGAAGCATTCAAATGGGGCATCATATAAACCACTGAGTCTTAAGTACCAATGACTGGATGCCCCTCTATGGGTGTAAGAGTAACCTCCCATTTCACTTTACAAGACTTTGGCCCTGGACTTCCTTGGATTGCACTGCACTTCCAAAATTTTCAGCTGAAGAAACTGTAACAGCCTTATCATTATGATTTGGTTAGTGCTTGGCTTTCTACTTGGGATAAACCTGTTTAGTTGTATTTGATTCCCCAAAATAATAACAAATTTCAAACCTAGAATTTGGGCAGTTTGTTACCGCATGAGATCCTTTACAGTTCAAAAAGCTTTTCTTAGCCTTAGCCCAATGCAAAGATTCCGGCGTAGATTTTTGCTCCAAAGAAATCTTATTTTTCAATACAAGCAATGGGAGCCAATTCCTTGCATTTAGACTAAAAATGGAATCAGATTTAGATGACTTTGTGTCGTCCTGACCACTCCTGCACTTAACATTATCCCCTAAAGACTTCTCTTGTATGGTTTTAGCAATATAAGTTCCCAAACAGCAAACTGTGTTAAGTCTTTACAGAAATCAAACCATGCAATTCTAAAAAAATTTCATAAAGTGTAACAACTCAGACACATGAGTTTATCTATCTCTGAAAAATTATTCTCAAATGTAGTGAGAAATCTCTGCTCCTCCATATGATAGCTATTTAACATAGGAGGTTACTTAATTAAGCAGATAGAAATATATAGATGCCAGCCTAAGCTGATAATACCTGTTCTGCAGGGTATCTTATGTAAGCTGATAATTCTCAGGAACTAATCAAAAATCTGAAATAATTGTTGGCTGAAGATAGAAGCAATTACTTCTGAAACATGTACCTGTTAAATTTTAAGTAAGTGAAGTAGTGTGTTAACTGACTCAAAATTAAATTAAGCTATTGTTTCACTTAACTATCTCCATCATCTGCATTCAGCATTAATCAGTGAAACTTATTTATTGAGCAATTCCACAGAAGTATCATACCAAGGGATAAAATTGAAATTCAATATTCAATTTGTTTCTTTGAAGCAACGTTATTCCTTATTCTGTAAGCAAACTTATTTAATAATAAAATGCATATAAACCATCTCTTTACATGAACTTTCAGTGTTTCAGATCTTAGTATATTGAAAACAGAGTGAAAAAGTTTAACCTCTCTTTAATTTTTTTAAATGGGAATCTACAATTAGGGTCAATAAAACACAGCCAATGGCATTTACTTTCCCCCATAATATCAAGCAACTTTTATTAAAGATATTTCTTTCCACAACACTTAGTTTTGGAGATATTGTACAGTCTCAACTTAAATGGTCCACCCTGTATACTGTATAGTATTCACAGACAACCATGCAGAACAGAGATAAAGTTTCATAAAAAGAAAAGAAATTATGCTATAAAATTTCCTTTCAAATTCTGTCTGCATCATATTACCAATAAAAAATCATTACAACATTTTTCCTTGAAGTTACTGTGATTGACATTCTGTGCATACTGTTACATAAACAATTATCTCAGTATGAACTGTTGGTGAATGCAGAAAATGTTTATACTTCTCTGTTGTTATTAAAATGGCCAAAATACCAGCAATGTGAATATAAAAAACCTTTAAAAGAGCAAGTTCGCTATGAAGAATGGAAAAATATGGTGAATGCTGCCAAGAAGTATGAAAGGGCTAACCTCAGTAAACTAAAAAGAGGAAGAGAATTAATTAAGCCTAAAAATAGAAGCTACAAACAAGCCCAATGAATGAGGAGCAAGTTGTATATAGTTGAAGGAAAAAAAGATCTTACCAGTACTGCAAGCGTTGTAACTGCCTTCAAAACCAGACATTATGGAAAGTGCAGAAAGCATGTTGAGGAGGCATTATCCAGCTCATTGTGGAAAGGAAAAGAGCTCTTTGCTAACTTAGCAGAAAGAGAGGGATTAAATGTTAGCAAGCTAAGGAAACGAGTATCAAGAAATAAACTAACAATGAAGTTAAAGCTGCAGTGTTAAATTCTACTTAAATGACATAATGTCATACCAGCTTCTGAAAGAGGCGATTCCAATAGAATCTGTGCTAATGGAGAAGTAAAATAGATCCAGATTAAGTACTTAGTGGTGATTTTGAGAGAAGTACACGCCCTATTTACACAGAACAATGAGGAGTTTGTTGTATTTTCTGAATTTGCAGAACTATGACCTGCTCATGTGCACCTTCAATGCAATATTCCACACAATGTATGCACTTGCAATGTGCATGAAAATGCGAAATTTCTTCTTATAGCATTGCACAAGAAACAAGTACTTGTTTAGACTGAATTTTGAGAGATTCTTCTCAAATGGTTTAAGAACCAGAATGAAGAGGAATTTAAGCAGTCAGGTTGTGAAAAACGCTCACTGTTAAGTGGAATAGGCATTTTGGGTGACCAGGCTAATTCAAAATGTCAACATAGTCAAGTTGGCAATTAGGAAAGGAAGAGCTCGGGTTGAAGTGCAAGAGGAGTCAGTTATTGACTGCATGGAAGAATTGAAAAACCAGTTGCCAAAATTTCAAAACCATGTTTATATTATAAGACAATAATCACAGGTATTTAAGTGTGTGGAGAAAATGTTGATTTATAGGAAGCTATCATACAAAGCTTGGAAAACTACACATGCAAGGAACAAAATTAAATTCAAGCTGCTCACTGGAACAATAGGAACATATCTGGTTTATTGCTGTTGCTGCTGGGTTCAGAAGATAGTGTGATGGAGAGATTCAAAAGAAGTCTTTTGCTCTGGTGTCTGATTATGTTACCCATGATATATATGCTGTTGACATTTGCCTAAGAGAAAGGTTTTCACATTTATTAGAAATTCTACCATATTTTAAAATAAAGAGAGTTGAAGGTTGTTACACTACATCACTAAGATGTTCTTACTTGAACGCGTTTCGGGAGACAGTTTGCTCCCATCGTCAGCATGTCCTCAACTGATTTTGCTGGTCATTGTCTGGGGAATGTGTGTGGCTAGTGGTGTTCTCTGGTGATGGGCTGATGAACTTCCAAACGCTGTTGGGTGGTGGCAGTTCAAAGTTCATTAGGTGATTCCTGTGTTTGACGATATGTATTTTTTCCCAGATGTCCAATTCATTGCTGCTGTTGATCAGTTTTAAGAGTTCTAGCTTTTTAATCTTCAAAATTAGTCATTCTACCATATCTCAAACTATTTTCCAATGGAGCTATGAGCCAGCTTAACCAAAAGTATACCTTAAATAACACAGCATTGCTTTCTAAAATATTTGGATTAAAAAACTGAATGGCACTTCTTTGAATCATACCATAGGAAAGGGACAGTAGATGCAATTGGAAGTCAGGTAAAGGAATGGTGTGGATTGGTTGTGAAATCTGCAGCTACAGTACAAAATGCTAGAGAATTTGTTCATGCTCTGAGTAATAAAGCTACACATATTGCTGTTGAGGAGCTATCTCAAACTGATATTAATGAAGTGAAGAAGTATCTTGAAAAAAGATACATCCATAGTTCAGCTCTTCTAGGCATTCAGAGTTGTAGATGAAAATGTTAAACACTAGGTACGCACATCTTTTGTGTAAACAATTAGTAAGTATGATCATATGTTTCATAATTGAATACAAAAACAGTTGATCTGTGAATCTGTGAATTTACTGGTAGTGCATTTAGTGTTCCTGCTGTATATAACCTGATCTGTTTGTGACAGACTGAGTGATGTCATCACCAGTGCTTGCTATATACTGTTCTTACAACTCAAGCCACATATGCAGCAGTCAAGGTCAGCTGCTCTTCATTGAGAACAGTTCAAGTTTTTATGCCAATGTTGACACTCTGAATTTAATAATTCCTAAAGGAACTGTTCAAATACATCATTTGTATTTGTGTTTATTGTACTAAGAGCTTTACAATTTGATTGTCTACTGCACTTTGACCCTGGTCACTCATTCAGTAGACAATCACTACAGTTTATTTACATTTTACAATTTCTTGTCAATAAATTAACTTGCTCTTTTTTTTCAGTTTTTTTTTTTTCATGTCCCATTTCCACTTGTTTTTCACTTTTCATTTATTGATTACTTAACCATCACACATTCACTATAGTTTCCCATTCAAAGTAAGATGTGCTACCTCTTACTTTTCTCTTTCCACTGTCCAAAGCCATTTATTTTTTACTTTACACAAAAACTGTCCAATGCTTCTAGCATCCTTGCATATCATTTCAATCATAAGAGTATTTCTATCCCCCTTCAACCACTTCTTATTAAAAAATTCTTTTCTCCAATTTTCTGTTCCTTGGCACTTAAATACTATGTGTTCAATGTCTTCATTACCACCACATATCGGACATTGGTTCTGAGGAATACCCTGTCTTAACCCTCTTAGCCTCCATGCTCCAGTTCTTACCCATGCAATAGATTCTCTCTCTTCTTTATTTACTATGTCTATATATTTTTCCCTACCCCATGTATTTTTCATTGGCCTATAACAAACTAATGAGCTCTTTTCAGCAATCTCACTGAACATGATTTGTATTTCTATATCTTCCAGTCTTTTCCTCGCCTTTTTCCAAAAATTTTTCACATTATTTTCTCTCCTTCTCCACATGTCTCCTAACCCATTTTTCTCCAAAATGTTCTGTAATTTATTTACCCATCCATCATTCATTAAGCTATTCTCTTGGTATTCAATACATTGTCTTAACACATTACTTTTTCCTAGATTTAAAGTTCTGAACCAAAATTTCAAAGCTCTTTCCATTATCTTCCCCTTAGTTGCCACCCTGCCCATCTCTAATTGTGCTACCTGTCTTACAATTGACTTCGGTAGCCCTAGTATTTCTCTACAAAACATCCTGTGCACCACATCTATACTTTCCCATCCTCTATCTAATCCCCATATTTCTGTACCATACATCATTTTTGCCTCCACAACCATCTCATAAACTTTTTCCAGTCACTTAACATTTATATTAGGTACTCTATATTTGCAGCTTCTAATTGCTGCCATCGCCCCTTTACCTTTTGCCAATGCAAACTTCTTTTGTTTCTCCCATTTATTACCTCCATCTATTTTTACTCCTAAATAGATACAGTCACGGACCATCCTGTAATCTTTATTCTCTCCCTTCCACTTTTCATATTTGCTTAATTTTCCCCCCTTTTTGAATACCACAATCTGTGTTTTCTCTTGATTCACTTTTAACCTCCATTCTTTACAATATACATCAATTGCTTTTAATGATTCTTTTGAACCACTTACTGTAATAGATCCTACCACCTCTGCAAAAAGAAGTCATGGGATTTGGATGTTGTTAATTACTGATGCACAGTTATTATTCCTTCCAATTTCTAGTAAGACATCACCTATGTATAAATTAAACAAAACTGGGCTTAACTTACATCCTTGCCTGAGGCCTTTCTTTTGTTGAATTTCTCTTGTTACACAGCCTGTCTCCACTCTTACACAGAAGGTGTTCTCAAAATACAGTGCTTTAGGAATATTCACAAATTGCTGACTTACTCCCTTACACACTAATTTTTGCCACAGAAGTTGTAACTCAATTCGGTCATAAGCTTTCTCTACGTCTAAAAAAGCCATATATAATTTACTCCTTTTTTCTTTTAAATATTTGTCTGCTAATGTCTTTATAATAAATAAATTATCAATTGTTCTCCTTCCCTTGCAAAAGCCCATCTGGAATTCCAAAAGGATATTATATTCTTCAACCCAAAATTGTAGTCTCACTGCCAAAATGCCCGCAAAAAGTTTTCCTATATTTGATAATAATGCAATACCTCTGTAGTTATTAGGTTTATCGACATTGTCCTTGCCTTTATATATATATATATATATATATATATATATATATATATATATATATATATATATATATATATATATATATAGGATGGATGATAGCTTCCCTCTATCGTTTAGGTACATAACCCTTTCTAATAATTACATTAAATAAATGTAATAAAATTTTCACTCTTTCTGTTTCATTACACCACTCCTTAAGAAACTCTGTTGGGATGCCATCAATTCCAGTAGCTTTATTTTTCTTCAGTAACTTAACTTGTTTTCTTATTTCCTCACTCCTAATTTCACCATCCAATATCTGTACAAAAACATTCCTTATTTCCAGAAATCCCTTACTTCCTATACTCCTGTCTTCCCCATATAATGTTTTAAAATACTCCATCCATTGTCCTGGCTCAATATTGGGCCCCCCAGGGGCTCACCTTATCTGAGTACGGGTGTTGGCGTACCCAGGGGTTCCCGAGCCAATCATCGCCATCATCATCCTTCCACCCTCATCCGGTCGAGGTGGGTTCGTTCTCGTGACCGGGGGACTCAAGGTAGGCTCTCGTGCGTTCTGTGCATTTTATTCCATGTCGCCCCTCGCCATCGTTTCTTTCTTCTCTTCTGCTTCTGCACATTTCGCCCCACGCCCATTCATTTACACATCTCTTTTACTTCTTCGCCGGCCTACCTTGCATGTGAAATGCCCACACACTTTTAGTTTCTTTTATCTTTTTATTTAAATCCTCCGTGTATACAGCCTGACGGATACCCGCGCACTGGGTGCGCGGCTGGGTGAGTGGGTAATGGCGTCATCCCCACTACCCGGGGTCGTCATGTAGGGCATGTGTTCGTACCCGCTGTTCAACTGCAGTCCCGCGCGGGGGGGCCATTGCATGAGCTGCTGACTTCTGACGGCGATTGGGTCCCTCTGTCTATGTTCTGGGAGGTGTGACCCTGGGGTGAGATAGGTATAGATAGGCCACTCACCCAAGCCGGGGTAACGCCCGGGAAGTCTGTTTGCTCGACTCTCCAGCTTGCCTGACTACCCGTCCTTCGCGATATATTACGAGGATTCGCTTGATCGCCAATATATAGTTAGCTCCTCTGCATTGCTCCCTCCAGGCGTTCGATTTCGACTGCTACTTCGGCATTTGGACGTTACGCCAGCGCCGGCCCTTACACGGGGGAAACGCGTTTTCCTCCATGGTCGCGCGCTGAGACCCGCTGTCACCTTGGGTTAACGTCGATGCCGAAAAATGAGACCCCTGCTTCCGTGCTTAGATCAGCTTTTTTGGAACTACAGTCGCTGTTCGAGGACTGTCATTTTATATATACCGATGGGTCTAAGACTGATGTTGGAGTAGCATGTGCCTTTGTTTTTGGTGCACAGAGTTTTACTTTTCGTTTAGCTGGGCAATGTTCGATTTATACCGCCGAACTTTTTAGTATATATCAATGTGTTTTATACGTTCAGCGGCACGTTTTACGGCGCTGTGTTGTTTGTACGGACTCTCTGAGTGCTCTTTAGAGTATTCACGCGCTGTATAGCTACCACCCGCTCGTACAGCGCATTCATGACCTGCTCCACTCGCTAGGTGCTTTTGGCATCAGGGTCTCCTTCGTGTGGATTCCAGGTCATGTGGGCATCTCAGGCAACGAGTCCGCCGACGCCGCTGCCAAATCGGCCATTATATCACCCAGATGTTTTACCTGTGTTGTACCTTCCTCAGATTTTTATGTTCCTTTACGTTACCGTATCCTCTCGCGCTGGCGCGATGAGTGGGCGGCTCTTAGGGGGAACAAGTTGCGGGAGGTTAAACCTCTTCCGTTCGTCTGCGGTACCTCTTCTCGTTCTTCTCGTCGGGAAGAGGTACTTTTAGCTCGTTTACGAATCGGACATTGTCTTTTTAGCCATGGATACCTGCTCAGTGGTGACCCTGCACCACTCTGTGAGCAGTGTGATGCGCCCTTAACGGTGCGTCACATTTTAGCAGAGTGTCAAGTTTTAGCTCCGTTGCGCTTGCGTGTTGGTCTGCCTGTTGGCCTAGCCAACGTTTTGGCAGACGACGCGCGTGCTGTAAAATGTCTTTTACATTTTATCAGTGACATTGGCTTTAGCCGACGCATTTGATGCGCTGAGCGTCTTTTGATTGTGTGATTTTATATTGTCTTTTTAATGGGGCGTCTCCTCCCCAATGGACATCTGGCGCTCGTGTCCCTTGCATTCTACAGTTCTTGACACGTTGTTTTACTGTTTTATTGGCCATGCTTTTAGTGTCTTCGTTTTTGGAATTTGGTGTTTTGTTTTTTGCCTTTGGACATCGCGGGTTTGTGTCCCATTTTTTAATTATGCGGTTTTTTATTGGACTTTTATTTTTGGACTGTAACTTTTATACTTTGTAACGGCGCTGATGACCTTATCTGTTTAGCGCCCTTAAACCGCATCTCATCATCATCATCATCATCATCATCATCAATATTGGGTTTAGTTACACATTTATTATAGGTCGACTTAAGAACCTGCCATACCTTATTAACATTATTTTCATTTAGATATTTTATCAAATTCCTTTCATTACTTTCTCTCCAGTCCTTTTTCTTTTGCTCTAACAATAAATTATGTGAGTTCCTCCCTTGCATATAACCACCCCTAGATTTTCTATCACCTAATTCCCTCCACCTAACCAACAGTTGTTTTACTTGTCTTTTTGATACCCTACATTCTTCATCAAACCATCCTTATCATATATGTAAACCCTCTTTTTTGTTTTCATTTCCTCTCCCGCCCTTTGCATAACTGTATTAAGGATTTAAAATAAAGAGAGTTGAGGGTTGTTACACTACATCATTACATCACTAGAATATTTTAGTGATGTAGTGTAACAACCCTCAACTCTCTTTATTTTAAATTATGACACATCACTGTTACTAGCTTCTAAATCTTCAAAAAAGTCAATGTATTAAGGATATCTATTGCATTCTCAATTTGATTATTCTTAATCATGAATGTTACTCCACATAGACATATCTTTCCATAATTCGAATCTAGAGTCTGTTTAAATGTGTCACAAAATTCTTCTTTCCATTTATAGCTAATATACTCTTTTTTACAGTAGCTTTCCACTCTTATATTGTGTGCATCATAAAATCCATAATCAGTGGATAATGCCCGCTAGTTGAGCTTAAATTTAATACCTTAAAATTCCTTAAAATATGTCCTAAATTCGGAGGCCACAACACAAAAAATCTATTACACTCTGCCCATTATTGCTAACAAAGGTAAATTCTTCTTGTTCATCTTCCCCACATTTTCCATTAAAAATTTCTAAAGCATTCAACTCACAAAAATCAATAAATTCTTCATAGTCTTTATCAACAAATTTGTCCTTGCTTTGCCTAAATTTCTCACTTTTAAACACAATTTCATCACTTATCCAATCATTTCCAACATATGTATCACTTTCCCCAATCCTGATATTAAAGTCTCCCATTAGTATTACCTCTGCAGTTACAAATTTCTCCTTCAGCCTATCTATATCTTTTTTTATTTGATTAAGGAGATCAGGGTTATGAAACCGCAAGGATGCAGGGGGGTTATATATTATTCCTACACAGAGTATATTCCCATCTATGTACTTAACATCCGTTATAACTCACAGTATTTCTTTACTACTAGACCATGTTTCTTTAATTTCCTTACTTAAGCTGTTCCTTATAAAGAAGCCTATACCTCCAGATACACTTCTCTTTCTAGCTATCACCTCTCCTTTCCTACCAATTATTCAAAGTCCTTTATATTTATCTGTTCCTCTTTTAACCACGTTTCTACTACCGCTAAATAATCCACTTTAGCCAACAGCTGTTTCAAAACTACCACATATAACTTGTTTTTTAAACCCTCACAGTTCCAGAAGCCCATTCTGCTTGTTGTCCCTTTTTCCTATTGTGAGCGTGCTCTGTATCTAAATCCATCTAATCTTTTCCTACTTCTTAATTCAATTCCTTCTTTCGGCATTAACATTTTATTTTTATCTGATACCACAATGCTCCCATGTTCGGATGAAACAATACTATCTTCTTCCCCCTCTTCCGTATTCTCCTCACTTCCATGATATCATATCTTCTTTCTCCCCTCCATCAGCGCGCACGCAACTTCTGCCTCTCCCCTCCTTGGTGAAACAATTCTCTTGGGTGACGTCACTCCTCTGGCTCCTCCCTCGGTGTCGCCACCATTGCAGTCCTACCGCACTCAGCTGATTCAACTGTTTGGGCCCTCCTTCCGCTTGACATCATCACACAGCCATCAATTTTCTCCTCTCTGTTGTTAGCTATGCTGTTTGGACTAGCCTTGCCATTACGTACTTCTTTCTCCATGTTTGCTGCAAGTTGCCGAGTTGTGAACTTTGATCTTCCTGTTTCATTTCTTAAAGCTATCGTTGACAGCTGTTGATTCATTTCCGCCCTTTCATGTCAATTTTCTCTTGAATCTATATTTTCCGTATCACATACCCTTTCATTGTCAATCCACAGCTGAAAGTTTGTAATATACGCCATTTTTCCCAAAGCTCTTGCTTCTTTCATTTTCTGAATTAAATTTCGTTGTAATGCTCTCTTATTTGGTGAAAGGTGTTTGTTAATAAAGATATTTGTTCCTTTCAATTTTTTGGCTCTCCTAAGCACTTCATGCACTAACTGTATTGTTGCTAGCTTCACCATTATTGCCCTCTTTCCAACTTGTCTCCCAAATCTAAAAGCCTCAACAATTTCCCATCCGTACATCTCTAATTCAAGCTTCTCCTTCATTATCTGCACTATTTCTTCAGCTGGCCATATCCCTCTTGTCTCACTTACACCTAGAAACTCCAGATTAAATCTTCTTTCCCTCTCCTCCATTCTTTCCATTCTTTCCTTAATTGCATTTACTTCCTGTTTTGCTTCATACACTTCATCTATAATGTCCTCCTTAATATCTCTAATCATAAAGCACAATTTATCACTCAATCGTTGTTCCATACCTTCCATTTTATCCATTTTCTCATTAAGGTTCCCCAACAATTCTTGAATATCCGTAGGGCCTGGATTTACTTCCACTCCTCCAATCACTAGTAGAATAGTTAATACACTCCCAATAATCAAAACATTAGCCATTTCCTTGCCAAAATGTATTCCTCTTGTTCCCGCAAATTTCATTCTCAAAATTTGTCCAATTCTCGCTCTATACACAGCTATATCCACACCCATTGTTACTTAGCTCCTTCTTGCTTCGAAATCACGAGCTCCTTCCCAACACAACCGTCCTCTCTCACTGCTGGCCTAGCACTCCTTCAAATACATCACAAAGATAAATGTATGAATCTTCTAAATCCATATTCAATACATTTGTTTTAGTGTTAATTTGAGAACTGAATATGGAAGTAAGTTATGTCCAGTTTGTTGGTGTAAAAGTGGATATTTAATAAATCTGTATTTAGAAAACTACATTTTCTCTGTTGAGATCTTGCATAATGTAAATATATTTCAGAGATGTCACATAGTCATGAAGTTATGTCAGACAGTCACAAAGCATTTTGTTTGTCCTGACTCTGTTAGTATTTTTAAGTTTAGGCTATTTTAAAAGGTTGAAGGTTAAACAATGCACTTCAAACAGATTTTTTGAGAACTATTTTTGAAATAAACTTTCAGAGAAACTCAGGAAGGACATGTGTTAAATGCAAAGAGGGATGGTAGAAATTTCAGTCAGTCATCATTAGGGATAGTGGGGTTTAGTATTTTGAAATCAGAAATTTAGCATTTTGATTTATACATTTACTATGTTGCATTGCATCTATATGTTTGCAGTTTGGCATTTTATAGAAAAACACATAATTGCAGTTAATTTGGATAAACAACTTGTTTAAAATAAAGAGAGTTGAAGGTTGTTACACTAAATCACTATCATTTTAGTGATGTAGTGTAACAACCTTCAACTCTCTTTATTTTAGATTATGACACATCACTGTTACTAGCTTCTAAATCTTCAAAATTAATTACTAAACAACTTGTCTTTTAAAATAATATTAATGTGAAAATAAACTCACATTTGTAAGGGTTTAACAGTGAGATAAAATGCATAATGTAAATTGTGCATTTATTTTAAATAAACATAGATTAATGTAACACAGAAAAAATAGAGAAAAATGATATGGCTAAAGCATAACACAAAAAAAGAGAAATGAAAACCAAATCAATAAAAAGAAAATACACAAAATTAACTTAAGTCATGCAAATTCATAAATGAGTAACACTGTTAAATGAACTATCATAAAACATGCCTCAACATTTTGTTGTGTCATTCATGTTCTACAATTAAATTGGTTTACTGAAATATCTTTCAGTATCTATGTTATTGGTAGGACCATAAATACATAGCAGAACCGCTTGAGTAAACTCTGAGTATTTGAGTTTAATAGACAACAGCATTTACAGGCAGTCTGTATATTTATTTTCTGCATAATTTCTACCAGTTGGAAATGAAAATATTCATAACCCACTGAAAAAGTATCCATATTAATCTGATAAAGGTGGGCTATTTCTTTTATTTGGACTCAAATATTTAAAAACTATTGATAATACTCAGCCAGCAGTTATTAAAATGCTTACCAACATTTTGAAAAAGAAAAGACATATTTCACAATTTCTTCCACCTGAAGGCTCAACTTTTTGTTGCAGTTAAGCATTCCATCCATAAATATTTTTCATTTTGTTTTTTACATTTTAACTTCAAAGCAAGTCCATAAAATGCAACTTGTTTCACATTTATATTGCATTTTGGTGTTAATTTTGCATTTTGATTCAATTTTGTATATCACATTTTCAAAACACATTAAAATGTGGTTCACAGGTCATAAAAAATTAAAATACAAGAGCACAGGCCTTTATAAACGTTTTGCACTTTATTACTTGTACATTTGCAAAAAGTCACCAACCCTAGTCATAATATATTTGATGTCAGATATCTAATAACATTTTTTCTTGTAAATCATTCAGTTTCAGGTCATCTTAATTGTCTGTTTTTTTCTATCAGACAATGAGACCAAAATTCACAATTCAAAATCTAGTCCATTATAAGATACAGGTTTTGCTTTAAAATGTATTTTAAATGTCAGTCACATATGGAATTGCTCTATTAACTTTAAGCAGTACTTCTCATTTATTAAGGACTGAAACAGTATAATAAATTGCACCAAAGCTTCTATTTTTGCTGAGATGGTAGGCAGCTCAGTCTTTAGTAAAAGTTGCTTGGTAAACTGACAAGGAATACTGGTAGTGGATACTTTTCCCATTGCAGAAGTTGATTTAGCATAATTAATTACTCCAAACTTTATCTTTTACTTTCTCAAAAGCAAAGTCTACTGAAGTTAACTTCAAGTCAGGCTTAATAACAGTGGCATTAAAAATACCATCCCATTAAATCCTGAAAATCCTTAAATTCTTTCTCCAAATGGAGCACTTAAGGCACTCGTATTGTGAGGTAAAATGCATTAACTGTTTCAGCGTTAAGTAGTACTAACTTCTCACAGACATTAGTAGCCTTGACAAATATTGTTTCCCATTTAGACTTGAGATAATTAAATTTCGTTCCACAGTAAACCTCTCATAAGTCTCCATATTATTGGATTATCACAATAATAACCATCACTAATATACTTCCATCAAAATAAGAAAACCCTATAGCTCCCCCCCCCCAATCCTGGTTCTCCAGTACCAATGTGAGACAATTTTAAGCTAAGACAATGCTCAGCATGAATAAAATCTTGGATCACTGGTAATACCAAATTCTGAAGCCTTGCTCAATTGAAGGTACATTGGAACCTTATATGGGTGTTATTTGTAATCATAATGGGATACTCCCATCATACAACCTAGTTATGTACACGTGTAGTATGTAAATAAACCAACATGCACTAATTGGTGGTAGCAGGATCATGATCCATGGGCTTGCTATTATTAACATGGGGATCAGGATGTGAGGATATTGCCTATAACTATATAATCAGTTGCTTAAAACATATAAACTTTATATTCATAAAAGTAAATCAAAATACATGAAGTAATTTTAAGTTCACTGGCTTTGAGTAACAGATTACCTTTTGTAATAATGCAGTGTTCCCAATTGAAATGTTACGAAATGTATACGGTTAAATTTCTGAGTTTCAACAATTTGCTCATACTCCTGAAATATGCAATTCCATGTTTTGTGGACTACCTATTATGGTCTTTTATATTGCTTTTACTCACAGTTTCATTCATTTATTGATATACCAGTGCATGTAGTCCATGCAGTTAATTTCAACAGCACAGCTAAAATTGACACATCAACTGAATCTGTTCACTTGTTCAAACATGAATTGTGTAGATCAGGAAAAGTATCAATTGTTATCCAGTGGAGCCAATTATACTATAATTTCTCTTTCCAGGGACTATGTTGTAATTATCTACAGCAATAAATTACTGACTTGCATTTACTACCCCAAATATGGATGATAGCTTTTAGATAATTGCGTTACCAAGCCCAGCCATGAAATGCTGAAGTATTAGGTTAAGATAACCAATTGCCCTATCCACAGTATTGTGCTAGCAATGCGATCTGGCCTCACTACCAGGAATCAAATGTTTTCACAAGATTCACTTATTACAGCACATAAATTAAATTCTTATTGTCAAAGATCAATTCTGCCATTGAATTCAGTGTACTCTTGACTGTGGCTACCATTATATTATTCCTTATGTCACACCAACTGTCCTTTGTCAACTTCCTCACCACTCTACCCTTCCTTTCTTCTCACTACTCCCTTATACCACTTAAAAAGATGACTCTCAGGTACATCATGCATGCTTTGAAAAATGCTGAGTTCTCTGGTGACCTTAGGTACTCCTACTGTGTTAAGCTTTCTGCTAAAGGGGAAAAAATCCACTCCTCCTAATCTTGTTATTGGGTAAACAAGGTCTACTGCCAAGGAGTTTTTGTTAGATTGATATCTGAGACCGTGCTAGAAATGTTTGGTGTAAGTACACTAAATATAAGAGAGGAATGTAGGTGCTCACTCCTGTACACTTCAATTCAGCAGAAAAACAATATTTATTCTTATAAAGTATATAAGATGCAAACAGTATATTACATAAAATTAAAGCATACTGAAGATGTAGTGTCTGCTCCTCAGTGTCAGATGAAACAGATAAAGGTGCACCTACAGCTCCAAAAGGTTTATCCAAAAGGCCCAGGCCCTTTGTGAGCTGAAGCGACACAGAATATCACCTTTTCCCTAGGCTATATCCATTGGTTATGAATTGCATCTCATTTGAATGAATGCAAGGGCAGACTAAAGACTGGGCCTTTAGTTATTGTGTGTTTGGTTAATAATAATAATAATAATAATAATAATAATAATAATAATAATAATAATAATAATAATAATAATAATAATAATAATAATAAGAAGAAGAAGAAGAAGAAGAAGAAGAAGAAGAAGAAGAAGAAAAAGACACTGCCCACTCTTAAAACCCATTTGCCATGAGGCATTTAACTGCTCTACTACTGCAGCAGTCAGTCAGTGTCAGTTCTAATCCCATTCAGTGATTTAACTTTATACAGTGATGAAGAAAATTCCTGCATTTTCAAGGAGGGTGAATGAAATAGGAACTAATCTCTCATGTAAGTCATCACACTTGCAAGATTTGTAAAATTCCAAATCTAATGCATGAAGAAATGAATTGAGGGCATGATTACAAAAAACAAATATAAGCCTAAAGGAGCACATAGTAAAATTAGCATTATATGAATTAACAAAACTTAATAATCCATAATTCTTGTGATAGAAATTAAATAACAATGAGGAAGTTGAGTTTTTTTATTTTATTTTATTTATGGATGCTCCTGCATCCTTAGCATCTCATTCTATATTGGGCATGAAAGACTGGTAATTTTGCTCAGAGGCCTCTTTATCAGACTTGAGTTCTTTTATGTGCCATAAATCTATGACACGGGACCACCGGCTTTACTTCCCTTCCAAACGAAGCCATGCTAAGGATTTTTACGCCTGAAAAAAATCCATCATCCTCCGCCAGGTTTGAACCTGCAACCTCGGCAACTGGAGGCTAGTATGGTAACCACTACACCACAGAAGATGACACAATGAGGAAGTAATTATATATATATTGTACTACCACCTTCAGCAAACTACGTAAATCACTTGCTCAACTTGTTGAGCAATTGCTGCAGCGCCTTCCCCTTGGTTTCCAACCTGGTGGGGAAGAAATTAGCCTGGAAGTGCTAGTTAGAGGAATACTTAATCCAGGATCATATGGGGAAGGGAATGACATAAGAATCGCTAATTTGCTTCTGGCTGAATAATTATTCAATAATAAAAATGTACAATAACAATAAAATTCACAAATACATATAGTACTGAGCTGTGAACGAAAGACAAAATGAATAAAATGATCTGCGAGCAATTTAAATATGGATGTGAGTTGACATAATAATTATTTGAAAAATGCTTTAGGGTGGTAATAATAATAATGTTTATTTGGCCATTAAATACACTTTTGTACAATAGACGAAGTCATAGCATACACAAATCCATCCAAAATGCGTATCAGTAAAACCATCTTCAGATATTTCATCAATATTATAAAAAGCCTTGAGAATTCATCAATTATGTAAAATCTATCAGACATACTCCTAGCCTTTGTAGGTAAAAGATTAAATAATACCAAAACTTTCCCAACTCAGAGATTTTGATGTCCAGCAGTACATTTTATTAAGAGCGCTATTAGATCTTATATTATAAGAGTGAAGATCAGATTGTATAGAATATGTATTAGTCTCTCTTTAATATATACAAGGTAAGTATAAATACAAATACCTGAAAATTAAAATATTATTTGCAATAAAAAGAGATGTACAGTGATACTTGACTGTTTACTTATTATGTGGACAGCTGTATTCTGAAGCCTAAATATTTTTATTGTATTTGGGGAATGCCCCTGTAGATATACTCCATACAATGAGTGACAATGGAAAAGTATGGGTTATATAGTGTTTAGGACATTTATATTCATGATATTTACCAGAGTATGAAGGATATACAGAACCCTTGACAATTTACGACAGATATTTATTATATGATCATTCCACAAAGGTTTAGAATCTAACACAAATCCAAGCAATTTTATGGTAGAATTGGTATTAATATTTTTTAACTTAAAAAATAATTTTAGAGTTTAGTCATCATTCAGCTTAAATCCATTCTTAATAAACTACATTTCACCAGATTCCATGATATTTCCCATGCTTTTTTCAAGTGCCACAAGATCAGGGTCAACTGTTAAAAGATGTATCATCAGCATATAAAACAGAAAATGCTGGGAAATTTACAACTAGATTATTTATAATCACTATAAAAAGAAAGGGTTCCAGGAAGAACCCTGTGGTACACTCATAGTTGCAACAATAGAATTAGATATTATTAATAGAAATGCAGTTTGCTACCATTCATGTATGAACATACCAAATTGAAAGGTAAGCCTCATGCACCATAATGTCAGAGCTGTTTAACTAATAATTCATATGATACACAGTCAAATGCCTTACTTAAGTCAGAAGGCAAAAACGAAGCAAATATTTGTTTTCAAAAGAATACATTACTTCACTAATTATGGATTCCACAACAGTAACAATTTCCCTCTTTAAAAACCGAATTGAGCAGTGGAGAAAATATTATTTTTTTCAAAGAAAGCAATTAACTGTTCTTTCATTATAGATTCAATTATTTTTGAAAATATGGAAATATGAATATCAGTCTAATTGTTTACCTTATGTTTGTCTCCTTTCAACTTATTTTCAGAACGTTGAGGAAGACACCATTTTCAAAGCACGTATTAATCATTATAAGTAATAGTGATGTAGAAGCGGTTGATAGTGAAGTATTTCAAATGAAAATGAATGAGGAGTAGAAAAAAAACTTATTTACACTCTTCACTTAAGTAGGGTTACCTGGACATGTTTCGAGAGTCCTTTGCTCTCATCGTCAGCTGCAGCAGCTGACATGGCATGTCCAGGTAATCCTACTTAAGTGAAGAGTGTAAAGGAGTTTTCCGACTCCTTGTTCATTTTCACATATTAATCAATTTAGAAATAGGAATGTCTATTTCATTAACTATCTGTTTAACATCATCATTTGAAATATCATAAATATCAGTAGATTTGGAAGCTTTGAAATTATTTATTACCTTGATTACATCTACGTAAGACCAAAATTAGCTCCAATATAGGAAATGTCTTTTAAATAATTATCATCACTTGGATAATGATTTATGTTTTGTTTTCAGGTACCTACTGACTCAATACAGTAGTTGTTGAAGTTACCTGGAGAAAAACATATATGGCTTGTTAAGTTTTTATTATTATTTGCTACACTTTTGACAACATTCCAGGACACTTTGCACTTATTATTTGAATTAATGATATAATCATCATTTAGCTTTCTCTTGGATTTAAGTATGTCATTTTTATACATTTTCAACAATTGGTTATAATATATTTTAGCCTCCACATTTTTTGTATGTCTCCTCACGGTATAAGCAGCCATAATCTTACTATGCAATTCCTTAATATGTGTAGTATACCATCATGGAGAAGAACTTGATTGTTTCCAAAATGTCAAACCTGGACAAGAAAAATTAAAATAAAAAATAAAAACATATAAAAACCATTCAAGGCAAGATTGGGATTTGCATCATCCAAAAGAGTGTTCCAGTCAATCATAAGCAGATAATGTTTAAAAATCTGTAGGTTATCACAGGCCAGGCATGGATATAAGTAATTCTTTTCTGCCATATTTCTTTATCCAGTTGTATTAAGAGACATCAGTAAAAATGCATGGTCAGAAATACTAGGTTGTATTACCTCAACATTATAAAAGTTATTGTTTACATTAGTTAAAATATTATCAAGGCATGATTCACCCTTTGTTGGTTGAAAATTTGTATAGTATGTATTAAATGACTTCAAAAAATTAATAAATTCCTTATATGTTATATTCTCATTTAAAATATTAATATTGAAATCACATCAAATCAAAAACTTAATGTTAAGACTGTTCAGATATAGTAATAACTTCTCTCTAAAGAGAGAAAATAATTTACATCACTCAAGGGTGATCACTAAAGGGTCAAATTAATATTTTAAAAACAGTCAAAATCAAACAAGATGGCCTAAAATGCTTGTGTGTGAAATATTCTTTTAAATCAATAAGTCTAAATTTCAAATTATCCTTAGTAAAATATATATATGAACCTCCAAATTAATAAATCCTTTGACAATATATATTGGCTAAGGCATAGTGAGAAATGGAATACAAATTGTATTCAAGATCATTTAGCTGATGTTCACATACAGATAGCACATTGACATTATGGTAGTCTAATGACATAGCAAGGCCACTCAACTTATTTCGTAAACATTGACTATTACAGTCAAACATATTAAAGATATTATCACTTAGATATTATTCAAGTTGTTATTCCTAATTCAGTGCTCCAATATCGTCAAACAATTTAGTTGCCAGTTGAAATCATTCTTTAACACACAAAACACAATTGAAATGGGTGCCCTACATAAATAACTTACATTCATGTACATACTGAGGCTTTCACGGCCGGCGTCATGACTAATAATTGAATTACTACTATCTGGGCTTGTAGGCCGTGGTCTAGAAGGCATTTTGGATACCAACGTTTCACCAAGTACACTGCTTGGCATCTTCAGGGTGAAGTGATTCAGTTGTCTGTGGTGGTCGGTGCCTGAATGTGAAGACCGAAGGATGGCGCTCTTATATAGTGGGGGTGGGCAGGACTTACTGTGAGGTCCTGTGCAGTGATTGGCTCGCGTCTCAAGGAGTGGGTGGGTTTGGCGAGGTATTATTTTGTCTGCTATTTTTGTGTACATGTTTCTCCAAGATAGGTGTCCAGGCTTTATGCACATGGAGAGCCTCTTCTTTCAGGTTAAAACTGTTTTTGTGTTTATAAATTTCAATGGCCTCCCTCTGTAGTCAAGTATGGTAGTTTACAGTTGTAGATAAAACTTCGGTTTCTTTGAAGCTGATGTCATGGCCGAATAACAGTGAGTGTTCCGCCATGGATGATTTTTCTGTTTGTCCCAATCTGCTGTGATGCTCGTGTTCTTTCAGTCTTGTGGCCATGCTGCACATAGTAGTGCCTAGGTAGTATAGTATTTATTGTGCTAAGACTTTTACAAATTTGATTGTCTACTGCATTTTGACCCTGGTCACTTATTCAGTAGACAATCACTACAGTTTATTTACATTTTACAATTTCTTGTCACTAAATTATCTTGCTCTTTTTTTCAGTTTTTTTTTTCATGTCCCATTTCCACTTTTTTTCACTTTTCATTTATTGATTACTTAACCATCACACATTCACTATAGTTTTCCATTCAAAGTAAGATGCACTACCTCTTACTTTTCTCTTTCCACTGTCCAAAGCCATTTATTTTTTACTTTACACAAAAACTGTCCAATGCTTCTAGCGTCCTTGCATATCATTTCAATTATAAGTGTATTTCTATCCCCCTTCAACCACTTCTTATTAAAAAATTCTTTTCTCCAATTTTCTGTTCCTTGGCACTTAAATACTGTGTGTTCAATGTCTTCATTACCACCACATATCGGACATTGTTTCTGAGGAATACCCTGTCTTAGCCCTTTTAGCCTCCATGCTCCGGTTCTTAACCATGCAATAGATTCTCTCTCTTCTTTATTTACTATGTCTATATATTTTTCCCTACCCCATGTATTTTTCATTGGCCTATAATAAACTAATGAGGCTCTTTTTGGCAATCTCACTGAACATGATTTGTATTTCTATATCTTCCAGTCTTTTCCTTGCCTTTTTCCAAAAATGTTTTACGTTATTTTCTCTCCTTCTCCATATATCTCCTAACCCATTTTTCTCCAAAATATTCCGTAAATTACTTACCCATCCATCATTCATTAAGCTATTCTCTTGGTATTCAATACATTGTCTTAACACATTACTTTTTCCTAGATTTAAAATTCTGAACCAAAATTTCAAAGCTCTTTCCATTATCTTCCCCTTAGTTGGCACCCTGCCCATCTCTAATTGTGCTACCTGTCTTACAATTGACTTCGGTAGCCCTAGTATTTCTCTACAAAGCATCCTGTGCACCACATCTATACATTCTCATCCTCTATCTAATCCCCATATTTCTATACCATACATCATTTTTGCCTCCACAATCATCTCATAAACTTTTTCCAGCCATTTAACATTTATATTAGGTACTCTATATTTGCAGCTTCTAATTGCTGCCATCGCCCCTTTACCTTTTGCCAATGCAAACTTCTTTTGTTTCTCCCATTTATTACCTCCATCTATTTTTACTCCTAAATAGATACAGTCACGCACCACCCTGTAATCTTTATTCTCTCCCTTCCACTTTTCATATTAGTAGTGCCTATGTAAACCTTGCCACAGCTACAGGGGACTTTGTAAACACCTGCAGATGTATGCAGATTATTGCACATTTATCTCCTCCTAACTGTGAATTCAATCCAGTTTAGCTGATCTGGAGACTTTTTTCATAAATTAAATACACAGTTTATAACAGCATAATGAGTGAAGCTAATGTTTAAAAAAGGAATAAAACATTACTGCAGAAGCTAGGAAGAAGCTTATTGACATGTTGCAGGACAAGAAAAGATTTATTATTGAGAATATGATCATTTGATGGGTAGACCCACAGATACATTTTTCATAGATGTCTGCCTGAAATTGGCAAGTCGAAACTTGTCATGTATATGACTATGCCATCTGTAGGTGAACATAGGAAAAATTAGCTATTTCAACATTCATTTTAACAATCTATGTACTTGAATTGTAAGTTCTAATGTATAATTCCTTGATTATCCATATTCATTGTCATCACTTGATGTCAGTAGCATTTGAACCATACTAACATGTTTTATTTATTTATTTTATTTTTTTGTAACAGTAGACTTCTTTTCCCTTTCCTCTTCCCCTACAGATGACAACCATTTGAGAAGAAGAGTGCACAATTTATCTTCTCACCCAACACCCTGTTAAGTGTGTTTGCTGTTGAACTAGGAGTTTCAGGAGAATGCATCATCTGTGTTATTATTTTCACTGCAGTTTATCCTAAAAAGAGAGTAAATGTAATTTTGAATTGTTTGAACCTAGCAGTAATTGACTTACACCTTAATTTGATAGCAGTCAAGAAAGGTTGTGCATTCTGGAATAATCAGAATTAGAATAAATCCCCGCCTCTCAGTTTTAAAGCTGCATGAGTGTGTGTGTATATTATTTCAAATAATAATATTTATAGCAGTGTTGTACTGTAATTAAAAGTGAATAATTCATATTAAAGGAACTCATTTCTGACAATCAGCTTGGTAAATTCAGGAAATGTTTCCAAGCTTTAAAAAGCTAACGTCAATCCCATCTTCAGGAAATTATGTCAAGATTTTCCATTTCATCTTATATATACTGAATCCACGGAGTCCTAAAAGCTCAAAATTGTCTCCAGAATTTTCCTGTCTTATTGCCTGGCAAGAGTTGTTTTCACATTGCTGCCATATAAGCTTCAAGTCAGAAATCATACTAGAAGCTTTCAGTTTTACAAAGTCAGAAATCATACTATGTAAAATTCCATATCAGTCTTGCAGTATGGCACTAAAACGTGGCCAAACTACATTGATTCATTTTCCTAATTGCACATGGGATGAAGGTGAAAAAAATTAACTGTACCATAATGAATTACTAAATGTTCCCTGATTACATAATAAATGTGTGGCTTCATTATTTTCCCACCTTATCAGCTTGTTAAACTTGTTACCTGAGGCTTAATTAACAGTTCACTGAATGAAGACTTCTTCTACATAAATTTATAATTTTCAGTGGTTTAACTCCAAACATAAAGCAAAAATAGGATCTCTGTCTCTCATAGCTAGGGGAAACTTAACCTCTTGACTAGCAAGCAGTTTCACTATCTTGTAGAGAGTATAACCTGATTACCTACTCTGGTACCATATTCTTGGTGCTAAAACAGTGATTATCTTTCAACAAAATGAAAGTGGGTTCTACATTACTAGAATGGCATACTTTGTGTGTATGTTATAGTCTTTCAGCACAGATTTAAGCCTTTATTAGACATTCTGACATTATTATTCAAAAGACAAAAGCTTGTTTTATGTATTATATCAAAAGCATCAAACATGTGGTAGTGATATTTTTAGTCAGTTTTGCATATTGCAGAAAACTTTGAACTGTAATGGGGTAAATTAGTCACATTAGTGGGGCAGTTGTAATGATAGGAGAGGAAAATGGTTTTGCTGACTTCTGAAAAAAATGTTTAAATGAAACAGATGTGGATACAAATGAGTTTAAAGCCATATATTGTATGATACATCAAGAGAATCTATGTGTAACATCTGCAAATATGAAAAATATTATGGACATAGTTGTAAAGATGGTTAATTCCTTTGTCACATTCCTTGCATCATAGGTAATTCTGAGTTTTTTTATCACCTTGGTTCAGAATATGTAGACCTCCCCAATTACTGCAAAATCCAGTGACTCAGTAGAGGAACTATATTATAAAGCCTTTTCCTACTGATTAATGAAAACATGGAATCAGAGGTTAGTATTTGAAAATGGAATGTGTTTTAAAGTTTGAAATTTTCTTATACAGATTTCATTGAATAGCTTCATTTTGTATCTTTGTAAGGAACGAGTATTCATTAATTATCTTGTCCACAATGGACTAATGACTTTGCATTTGTGACTTTGCATTTTTAGCAGTCATAATCAACAATCCTAATCTACAATTATAAGGAAAGAATCATACAGTGATCATAATGTGTTAGAGAATTTGAGTTAATTACTCCTATGGAACATGCACTTCGCAATGCAAACTGTACATCATTTTCCCCCATTTAAATTCACTGGAAAATAAACAATTGCACTTATATCCAATTTATATATCAACTTTGGAGAACCTATACTTTTAAGCTGAAACAAGATTTTCAGACTTTAAGTACATGGATAAAGATATTCTCCTATTTTCCAACCCATTGTCTTTCAATTCCATAGAATCTCCTATTAATTTGCAGTTAGAATTAATTGACCTACAAAAATGACTAAATGACACCTATAAAAGCCTCAAGTTAAAATGGCAGAGATCTGTAGCTATTCAATATTAGCTTGGACAAGTATCCAAACTTTATAAAATTTTGGAGGACATGATTTTCATGTTTGGTTCAACATATAGCTGCAAATAGTTATTTTCCAAGACAGAGCAAATTAAAACAAACAAATATGCAACATAAGTGATTAGCATTGGCAAACACTACTTTAGAACCAGACATACACAAACTAATGGAAAATAAGAGATGCTGAAGATCTACTCATCATGCAAAGAACAAGTGAAAATTCCTTTACAGTAGCGATGATAGTTCTGTGCCTGTGACCTTCTTTCTTCACGCATTGAAGAGAGTCTATGTCCAAGCGTCACATCTTCTGCTGGCAACTGGCTGCTAGAAGATGAGAGACGGAACACAGCACAGCACGGCTATATTTCAGAGACACAGCTTGTACTTACTACTTCTTTGATTTCGCAAACGTTTCAATTTACAGGAAAAGAAAAATATGGGGTGATGGATTTGTGGGTTAACTAGCAACGCATGGTAGTGACTTAGCCTGTCCTCTTAGCCATTGTGGCTAGTGTGTTTGGTACTAGTGCTGGTCACATAGAGGACCGCAAATTCGACTCCCGCCTTGGTTATGGGTGTTTGTGTTTATGTAAATGTGGTGTATGGAAACGGTAAACAAACAGTAAAACAGAAAACCCGGGAAAATAAACCGGCAAAAGAATAAGTAGTATACTATCATGTGACTCACTGTATTGTTGTTCATTCCTAGAATGACGGCTGCTACGGGCGAGTGCAAGATCACGCTGTTCACAGAACAATGTATTGCACTCCTCACAGAACACCAGGTTAAGATAAACCATTTTAAATATTGTGGTCCAGCTTGTTTCTCTTTTTTCCAACATGCACACACTCGCACACAGTTTTATCAATGAGGTATCTAATCATCTGGCAAATATTCAACACCTGACAGCTCACTATTGTGATCGTGTTGTTCTTCTTCCTCTTCTTCTGTTTCCTCACCTTCACTACTGTCACTGTCTCCTGATACTTGCACTATAAAGCTCTCTATTACATTTTCAAAGATTCCTTCTTTTTCAATTTAATCATTTTCAATTTTTTGAACGTGTAGGAGGCACACATTTTTCCACTTTTCTTCACTGATATCTGCAACCCATTGCTCACACAAGTTCATGACATCCTGTAATTTAAATGTTGTGTTACGACCTGCTACCCATTGTTTTATGTCGACCCAAATAAGTTCTATGGGGTTTAGGTCAGGTGAATATGGTGGTAACCTGAGCACTGAATGGCCATGCTTGGCTAAGAGGTCATCGACCACATAGGTCTTATGCGCCTAAATGAGGCTGTAGAGCTCTACTTTCAATATTTGTTGTTGAAAGGGCACGTGCTTTGATGTGAGCCATTCCTGCATAGCTCTTTTTGGAGCTGCTTGTAGGAGCCTTATCCAATTGCACATTATGGTATGGAGCATTATCTATTACTAAAACAGATTTAGGAGGCAAATTAGGAATTAGTTTCTCAGTTAACCATTTTTTGTAATTCCTCCCATTCATCTCATCGTGATAGTCTCCGGTTTTTTTATTTGACTGGAACATTAAAAAAGCACCAGGAACAAATCCCAATTGCCCTCCTGCATGAACTATAATAACTCTTGGTCCCTTTACAACAGGTGCTAATAAGCCAGAGGTGCTGTCATCGCTCCAATTATTTGGCCTTGTGTGGCTGCTATGAAGGTATGTTTCATCTTCATATATAATCGGCCTTCCTTCGTCTCTAAACTTTTTAATGGCACGCAAATATGACACGCACCAATCTCTTATCTCATGTCTTTCCTGTAACAAGACCTTATTGTTCCTTGTTTTCTTCCACTTGAAACCCATGTCTCATAAGATAACATTTATACTAGTGCTTCCGCCTTTAAAGTTAATGGAATACTTAACCCTCCGTCAGGCACGCGCTTTGGTAGAATGTCGTTAGTCGCGCGGGACCTAGAAGACCCGCGCTATATTTTTAGTTGTTATTGTTTGTATTTTTGTTTTCTTTCGTTTATTTTCTTTTTTTTTTCCTGTTTCTACCTTTATTTAGATTAAGCGTACAAGGCTTTCATCAATAGGTATTATCTTACATCATAAAAATACAAGCTAAAATATGAGTACATATACGTTATAAATTGTATTAGAGTAAGTATAAAGAAATACATTGTCATTTCCAGGTATACACACAACTTGTAATTTCAAATGTTTAGTTACTCAGAATCATCTACTATTTCACCCGTGTTTTCCCCAACTAAGCAACTATCGCAAATAATTTTAGCATATTTGCTCAAACACAGGGGGGTGTTGCATTTCCCACATGCATATTTAGTTTTGCAGTTCATTTTGTCTTTGTTGCTGGGTTCACATCGTTTCCTTTTCAATGTGCATAGTGGTAAATTTGACAACTCATCTACGCCGGTTTCTTCAGGTTTATATTTAGTCAAAAGTCCTTTCAAATCATTGGATAGATTTGATGCTGTTGCTTTCCTTTGTAGCTGTTGCAACAGTAAAGCTAAAGATAGTGATTTCAAATACTCCTGCCTTGTGGAATATTTATTTTGGTTTCTAAGGAAGATAACCCTAGAATTAATACCTGCAATGTTCAAGATATGGTCAACAATTACCATGGGCCACCTTCTCGTTGTTCTGGCTACACTGTATGTAGCACACAATTTATCTACTGCATCAACTCCACATTTAGTGTCGTTGTAATGCAGGATAATTTCAGGCTTTTTCTCAGCACCTTCTGATAACTGTGTGGATGAAACATGTAGACTTGAGAGCAAAACTACTGTTTTACCCTTTTTTGGAACATATGAAACAAGCGTTTCATTTTTTGTGAAGCCAAATACCCTTTCGTACTGACTGCAATCTTTTGGAGAAGTGAAATTAGTGGGTAATTCTTTTTTGTTCTTTCGCACTGTACTGACGAAAGAAAGTTGTCTTTTGCGCAATTCATTCACCAGCGATACACTGGTAAACCAATTATCTGCAGTAACGTTTTGTCCAGTGCCAGAGATTGGTTCAGTTAGTCTCAGCACTACAGCCTCTGCCGAGTTAGTTTGCAAATATGGTCCAACCGGCTGCTGTCCACAATAAATCTCCATGTTAGTTGTATATAACAGTTTTGCATCACTCAAACAGAATGTCTTTATGCCACACTTGTTTGGCTTGGATGGTATATATTGTCTAAAAGCACATCGACCATGAAATGCCGGCAACTGTTCGTCGACAGTGACATTTTGTCCAAGATAATAATGGTCCTGACAGTTGTTCAGAAATAATGTAAACATTTCTCTAACAGCAGCCAATTTATCCAATCTTCATCGCTCCAGTCTTGAGCTTTTGTCATCAAAGCGAATACAGCGTATTAAAAAACTGAATCATTTTTCGGACATAGCCATTCGGAATAGAGGAATTCCAAGATTGGTTCTCCAAAACTCATGAATATTCTGGAGTCCACCACGAAAAATTCCTGCCAGGTACAATAAGCTTAGGAAAGCTTTTATTTCTATTACATCTGTAGGTCTGCTGTCTCTTTCACAATCAAATTTCTGCTGCACACTGCTGATGTAAGTGTTTGAGCTTTCAACAATCAAATCAACTATATCTTCGGTAACAAAAAGGTTCCGACAATCAATTTCCGTTTTCGCATTTTTGGCAGCTCCTACCACACCAGGAAGTTTGGTCAATATATTTTGAGCCCTTGTCTGTGTTATTTTCAAAGGTGTTTTTTTTTTTCATTTTGTTCCATCTCTTCCTATGAATAACAACAGAATGTATTTTCAATAATAATAATAAGAAGAAGAAGAAGAAGAAAAGAAAAAAAAAAGAAGAAGAATTACTATGATACGCATATGATGTTACCTATAAAATACATGTTATCACACAAGCTGCTTTCATTGTCATGGTCAGTTTCTGAATCTAAAGATCTCGTTTCAAATTTATCTTCTGAATCAGATTCATCTTATTCATATAAGTTGTCATCCATAGGCAAGGCATCATCATCGCAAAGTAGGGGATGTACTTCTTCCAAATCATTCGGATTTTGTAGATCGTACCTTTACTCATATTCATGACGAAGCACTAACAGCTCCTTGCAATAGTTAAGCAATATTGCACATCTAATGAGAAACAAATCTGTCAACAATATGTAACGAGAGCAGGCGCGCGGGGCCTGGTTCACCTGTGCAACACGTAACTGCTCATTATTCATTCCTCCAGCCAAACAAATAAACAGATAAGGTTATCGCTGCAGCAAATAATCGCGCAAGGTGTAATGTTAGATGTCCTAGTCAGGCAATTGCATAGGTGCGTTCGTTCGAAAATTATAACATTTATATAATGCCAGGGGTCTCTCAGGCCCCTAGCGACTGACGGAGGGTTAAGTTTCAGGAGCAGATTTCTGACTGTGGGCACGGTTTTCTCCTGAATATAAAAATTGTAAATTGTTTGCCGAATTACACACCTATCAAAGTCATCAATGTCTGTGATCCGTTTTGGTACACGATGTGCCTTTCCAGGTGTCCCAAAGGAGGTTCCCTGTTCCTCACATGTTCCCCCTTCTTTAATTACTTTACGTATTGTCCTTCAGATACTTTTGTTGCTGCACTCACCCTCTCTTGCACTTTCTTCAGTGGAATTAGAATATTGCCAGAAGCTGTTTCCCGTTTCATGAAGAAATGGACGTTATTAACAACCTCACGTGTTTGGGTGTGCAGTGTTTTTCCACCAAGTTTGCTTTGAATGGGAGGCATTTTAGTCTAAATAAGCAAATACATATACACGCGCACACACATACATACAAGACACAAAACACTAATCACGAATGCAATTAACAATCAGTTTCTAAAACTTGTAAAACTTAACGTGCAGGCACCAAAGCGGTAGAAGACGGATGTTGCATGGTCAAAGCTCTCCACGATACTGGCCATTTCAGTATACTGCGCATGACCGAGAGTATAGGCTCGGCAACTGGGTTCTAAACGATTGCGCACCCAGTCTTCACTGGCACAAATCCATCGTTCCTGCTGTACATCTCAAGGTACGTTTTAGTATATTTATAAGACCTTATGTGGAGAAGAATTGTTATATTGATTTCACTAAATGCATCCTCCTCCTCCTCCCCTCCTCCTCCACCTCCATTTAGATGGGAAGTTTTAGTTATGCCATTCTTCCTCTAATATTCCAATAAACTGCCATCAGATCCTTATTTCATTTGTCCAAAATAAGGCTCTGTAAAAAATGCTTCTTGTCCATGACTTAATTGAATCATTGCACAGTGTGCAGTTGTCAGAATTGAAAGTTTTAGTGTAAATAAGTGTTCTGCCAGGCAGTCATGTCTGTTTCCATTCTAGAAGTACCTACTGTTTGTTTCCTTGGCTTGTATAGGTTTTCATTCCATAATTTTGCAATGGTTTGCCAGTTTTTTTCCTTTTGCTTTATGTTGTGTTGGTGTTCATTAAATGTGGTATCAGATAAGGGTTTTATCAAGCTTTCTACTGATGGCATTGGTAGTCGGTTGTTTTTTAACATCCTTGTTGCTTTCTTTCTGTGGGTGTTCACTTTTTCATTTCCCAGGAATCCAACATGTGAGGGGAACCATTGGAAGGATATAGTTTTATTCATCTTTAGAAGGTTCGTATCATGCTTTTTATTTCTGTTATTGTTGAGTATTCTGTTATATTATTGGAGATTATTCTTGCTACTGCAGATTTGGAGTCGACTAATAATACAACCTTTTCAAAATAAGATAGTCTGTGAAGTAATTTTTAGAGTGAGAAATGCATATCAAAGATAGATCGTTCTTCAGCTCCTTGATTTGTTATATATGGGCCATCTGTGTAGAAATGCAACCAGGAGTCTTGAGGGAATCTTTTTTGAATTGTTTTTAAGTGCAATTTGTTTTTGCATATCCGAGGGTATGCTATTTTTATTTATGTCTTTCACCAAGTTTATGTTAACATCATAGTTCTGCAAGTTTTTGGGTTTTGTAATAAGGATATTCTGTTTGTACATCAACTTTCAGCTCCTGTAAATACTTAGTTACTTTGCTGATGGACTCCATATGTGTTTTCCTTGTAATATTTGGTGGATTTTTATTTGACCAAGTAGCATCTTGAAAGCTTGGCAGAACAGAAGTGAAGTTCAACTCATCTGGCTGCTGGGCCATAGTGGCATAGAGGGAAATGAAAAAGCTGATGGACTCGTAAGACAAGGAGCAGCTTCACAATTTATTGGGCCAGAGCTGGCTCTAAGAACACCTTGATGTTTAGTAAGAGGGGCTATTAAGTACTGGTCCGAAGTAGAACATCATAGAACCTGGCTTAAAACTCCAGGAAACAAGCATGGTAAACTATTTATTAGAAAACCATGTGAGAAAAGAGCTGAAAGCTTACTTAAATGTAACAGACTTCACCTGAGAACAATTATTGCATTTCTCACAGGACATGCTCCTGTGAAAAAGCATCATAACATGATCAGTGTGTTTCAGGGTAACTTGGATTGTAGATTGTGCAAGAAAGAAACTTAGCCCAGCACATCATATGCTCCTGTGAGGCCTTGGCTTACAGGAGATGTTTTGCTTTTGAGTAAATGTTTTTTAAACCAGAAGAATGAATTTGAAACCACATCTGAATTGAGACTGTATTCCTTGGTAAAGGGTGCAGACATAATGAATTGCTTTAAAACAATACAGGTAGCACAATAAGCCCAAGGCTGAAGTGCATACAGAGCAATGACTGAAATCAGTATCAAATAAGATGAGAGAAGCATCTCAAAGCTTTCTATTTTTAAGTAAGTAATAGCACTTAGGGTTATTATTTGCTCTTCTATTAGTTTGTGGTTTGTGTATAATTGAGGTGCAGCTATTGGGGTGGTTATTACTGCTTCTGATTGTGCTATTTCGGACAATTCTAACTTATTTTTGTCTTGTTTGCTGTGATTAGGCCTTCAATTCCATGTTTTATTATTGGTTATAATTTTGTTTAGTGTATCCAATGAGCTGCCCCATTTCTTTCTTGCCAATCTTCTAAGGATCTCAAGTATTTTGTTTGCTTTAATGCACATTCATTCTATTTGTTTTTCCAAGATTAGTTTATTATCTATGGTAACACCACAACATAGTGGAAGAAATGGATTATTTTGGGATGAGGTTTTCAAGCAATGGGAGGTGGGAGGCACAGTGTAAATGTGCACAAATGAAAGGCAGATTAGCTATAAAAGCTGTTGGAGCATCTTTGTACCAAGTTCCGGCATTGGCAATGAACTGGGTAGAAAGATTATATGAGGCAATAGAGTCAAAGATGATGTATGGAGTAGAAATCTAGGGAACGTCGAAGGGATGGTTAAAGTACACAGGATGTTTTGTAGAGAAGTTCTGCGTTTACAAAATGTTCACTAAGAGGAGGAATTTGATAGATCTAGGAAGAGTGGGAAGGAAGGGTATAATAGTGGAGAGAATTTTGCAATATTGGTTTAGATGTATAACATTATTAGAGGACAGCAACATAATAAAGGAATATCTGAGGTATCAAAGAGATGGAGTGGGAAGGTAGAGTTGGTACGGGGAGATGGGAAAACTGCTAGAGAAGATTGGAATGGGGATTTTTGGCAACAGGGAGAAAGCAATGTTAATGGTTTTCGGAAAGAAGTAAGAGTGGAAGATGTAGAGAAGCAGGAGATTTGGACAAGACTTGGCAATAAAAGTTCTTTAAATCTGAATAAAATAATAAAACAAATTGGGGACGGGAGAAATATATAGAGAACTGTGATCAATTTGGAAGAAGAGGTCTTGTGGATGCATTCTGGGGCATTATTCCTAAAATGGCTAAGGAGAAACTTTGCAGAAAGACTTGTTTTATTGAGAAATTAGAAGATACTTTCCATTGTGTAATAGAGTGCATAATGGAAAAATGTGAAAAGATAGTGTCTGGAATGGAAAATAGGATAAATTACAAGATGCAGTAGCAGTTAAATGTTGCCAGACTTGAGGGTAGGGGACATTAATAAGATGGGGGATTTTCAAGGAAGCGTAAGGAAAAAGTGGATGGGAAGTTTAAAGAAGGAACAAGAAAGCATACATAGTTGTGATAATGAAGTTGTATTGTAGAGGCTATTTACTATGCATAGATACTGGGTATTAAGGTATGGGAGAGCCTTAGTACAGGAGTGCTAGGTTTTTTTTTTATTTAAATATTTGCTTTGTTGTTTGTACTTTGCTGGAGTTATAAATAAAATACTTAAAAAAAAAACTTTAAAAAATCTAAGGTAACACCCAGGTCGATTGTTTCTTCAGATTTTCTCACCTCTTGGTTTTTTATTTTTAGACTGAAGTTTTGGTTTTCATGTCTTAATGAGAACAATTAGTCATTTGTTTTGCTTATGTTTTACTCATGTTACTCTTTTGTACCCAGTATTTACGGTTTGTAGTGCTATGTTCATGTTGTTTTCTAAATTTTTTTTAGGGTTTTTGTCATCTTTTGCAGGCTTCCAGAAGACCACATTGTTGCCAACCAATGTTACTGATTACATTTTCTTTACTAAAATAATACATAGGTTGGAACTTCAATAGCTGCAACTATTTATTTAGTAGTATTACAAGAATTATATATTTTTGAAGCTACTATGGTCCTTCAATATAATCATCAGCATTATCAGTAACCTGTTGCCAGTGATGTGGAAGTTGTAGGGTCCTTGTTGCAGTGACTGTTCTGTTGATGTTCCTGATGGAGTGATCTAATGCCTGTAGAATTTTGAGAACATTCTGAATCTAAATCCACAAAGTGGTTCCTTCATCTTTGGGATTAGGTCATAATCACAGGAGCTTAGGTCTGTTGAATATGGTGGATGGAAAAGCACTTTCCAACCCCAGCAACAGTACAGATCAGTTACAGGTTGTGCCATGAGTGCCTGGACATTATCTTGCAAAATTATGGCGGGATTCTGCAAAACATTTTGCCATTTTTTTCACAACACTGGTCTGAGATGATGCTCCAAAAATGACAGAAATACTGTGTAGTAGCATTTTGTCCTTGCAATATGGTATGTGTTAGGATAACACTGTCACAATTGCACACAAGAAGCATCATAACTTTCACATTTGTAGGGGTTTGGTGGACTTTTGTTTTGCGCAGTGACCTGTAATGAAGCCACTCTGTGGATTGGCGCTTAGGTTGAGGTTTGTACTGTCTGGCCCATGTTTCATCAAGCACAGTTATATGGCATAAGCACACATCTCCGTCACAACCATAATGCTCCAAGTAAGTTTTGGCAACATTGTATCATATCCATTGCTGCATTTCCATCAAATCATAGGGAACCCAACATGTCATTTTCGTCATTTGCAGGCAATTATTTAGAATATGAAGCACAGTCGTATATGATAATGTTATCTCTTGGCCTAACTCACGTATGGTCTGATGTGGATCGGTGTCTTAACAGCAATACAAAAATCTGCACTTGCTCTTCACTTACACTTGGGTGACCTGGCCGAGTCATATCTGCTACACCTTCATGTCCCCAATTGAAAGCTCTAACTCGCCACTGTTCTGTATGGTAGCACAGTTTTCCTATATGCCTCAACAAGAACTGTATTACATTGTCTTGTTGTACAACCATGAGTGCATTCAATCTTTAGCCAACTTCACTATTCCTTTTTTGTGAACGTGGTGAAAACACAACACACAATGGTTTAGATTGGTAGCTCTCACAAGTCTGTTTTCCTACTCATCACAGCGCATGCACTTTGAGTTAAGAGGGAGAGTCCATTTATTGTGAGGTGGGTAAGACATAGGCAAAAACATGGTAAACTGAGAATAATTACTTCCTTCTCATTTGGCTTCCACAGCAGTGTTGCCACTATTTAAGTTCCAGCCCTGTACATCAACATTTGGGATGATGTTACTACACCACTGCTGCAGCCTGTAACTGTACGAAAGTGGAGTGAGGTTGTAATGTTTCTCCTTCACTATGGTCTCCTGGTCCCTGTCCTAACCACGTTTTAGACTAGCATAACCTTTATATCACTTTTGTACCAATTTGGAGAACAAAATGCTGAAACATTAATTATATTTATTTATTTGTGGCGGCGCCGTGGCCGAGTGGTTAGACCACTCGCCTTCCACCGAGGCGGCCCGGGTTCAATCCCAGGGACCTGCATGTGGGATTTGTGGTGGACAAAGCGGCGTCTGGGCGGGTTTTCTCCGGGTTCTCCGGTTTCCCCCGCCATTCATTCCACCAACTGCTCCATTATCACCTTTCCTTTCATCCATTTCACCATCATTTCGTTTCAACTACTTCCTTCATCCCATACCAGGCATCAGGCTGATCACCCATCCTGGAAGCTCTGTCTGATCCATGAGTGTCTGCTCCTCGACGGGCCTCTGACCCCAGGCACCCGCTTGTAAGTCCTGGGGGGTGTAAGTCCTACATAAGAGGAGGGTAAACAGATAATGAATGAATGAATATTTATTTATTTGTGCTAGCAATCTTCCTTAGAATATGGCTATACATCAGCCCAAGATGTTATCTGGCCATATTCTACCCATATTACACTCTTTAATTATAACATAAAATAATAATAATAATAATAATAATAATAATAATAGTAATAATACCAAAATAATAATCATATAATACTAATATTATTATAATAATATAATTATATAACTTAACATCACATGATGAAATTAATTTACATCTCTTTTTATTGTCCATAACCATTTCTTTTTAACTTTGGATAGGTACTCTCCTACCTTTTTACTATCCTTGTTAAAAATCTTGCTTAAGGCTACTTTCCTGTCCAGTTTGAACCATTTCCCATTTATAGCTTCCTTTCTCCAATGCTGTGTACCTTTACAATCAAAAACGATATGTTCTAAATCTTCTCTTTCCCCACATATTGGACACTGGTTCTGTGGGAACCCATTTCTCATTCCTATTAGTCTCCATACACCTGCTCATACCAGGCTATACTTTCTCTTTGTTCCTTATTTGAGTTATCCACATACTGTTCTCTAGCCCATACATTTTTTATTAATATATATGATTCCAAGGAACTTTTCTTCCCAATGTTACTAAATAAATTTTGTATCTCTATATCTTCAAACCTCTGCCTAGCTTCTTTCCAAAAACCCTTAACATTATTTTCCCTCCTTCTCCAAATTTCTCCCAGACCATTATTTTCCAAATTAGTTTGTATACTATAACTCCACCCATTTTTCTTTAAGCTCCTTTCTTGGAATTCCAAACACTGCCTCAACAAGTTGTTCTCTTCTAAATTTAATAGTCTGTACCAATATTTAAGAGCTCTCTCCATTACTACCCCTTTTCTCCCCACTCTCTGCATTTCAATTACAGCAAATTCCTTAACTGTAGCATTTGGCAGGCCTAAAACCTCTCTACAAAAACTCCTATGTACCATATCTATCTCTTCCCAGCCTCGTTCTACACCCCATATTTCACTTCCATATAACATTTTTGCTTCAACTTCTGTGTTATATATTTTCTCTAGCCATTTAACATTTATACCTGGTATTCTATATTTGCACCCTCTAATCGCTGCTATTGCCCCTTTCCCCTTTGTCAATACCAGTTTCTTCTGTTTCTCCCATTTTCCACCCCCATCCATTTTAACCCCTAAATATATACAATCTCTGACCACTTTATATTCCTTCTCTCCATTTTTCCACTTTTCATACTTGCCCAGTTTGGCACCTTTCTTAAACACTATAATTTGAGTCTTCTCTTGATTTACTTTCAGATTCCATTCATCACAGTATTTATTCATTTGCTGTAGGGACTGCTTCAGACCAATCGTTGAAACTGATCCTAACACTAAATCATCAGCGAATAACCCCCCTCAGGGGCTCACCTTATGTGAGTACGGGTTTTTGGCGTACCCGGGGGTTCCCGAGCCAATCATCGCCATATTCATCCCTTCACCCCATCCGGTCGAGGTGGGTTCTTCTCGTGACCGTTGGACACAACGTAGGCTCTCGTGCGTTCTTTGCATTCCATTCATACTGCAACCTCACCAACGTTTCTTTCTTCACTTGTCACTTTCCGGCCATTTCGCACCACGACATTCGCACATCTCTTTTTCTTCCTCGCCGGCCTACCTTGCGTGCGAAACGCCCACACAGTTTTATTTCTTTTATCTTTTCTTTTAATCCTCCGTGGACACAGCCTGACGGATACCCGCGCACGGGGTGCACAGCTGGATGAGTGGGTAATGGCGTCATCCCCACCACCCGGGGTCGTCATGTAGGGTTTGTGTTCATATCCGCTGTTCAACTGCAGTCCCGCGGGGGGGGGGGGCCATTGCATGAGCTGCTGACTTCTGACGGCGATTGGGTCCCTCTGTCTATGTTCTGGGAGGTGTGACCCTGGGGTGAGTCTGGTATAGATAGGCCACTCACCCAAGCCGGGGTAACGCCCGGGAAGTCAGAGCTCGAGGTCGGAGACGGTTGCAATGGTGGAGGATTTATCTCGCTATGGAGCACCCTCCCTCCATTAATACAAACAAGCGCCGAAAAGTTATTGTAACAGAAGTAGCACCGCCGTCATCTAGTTGTTACTTGGTCATTTCAAGAACAGAAGAAGGACAAAACTTTGAGAAGGTGAACCCTTTTATAATTCAGAAGGGCATAGATGCTATTGCTGGTGCGGTTCAATCCTGCACTCGTCTACGGAATGGTTCCTTATTGGCACAAACTAAGTCCGATCAGCAAAGTAAGAACTTGTTGCGCGCTACCCTTCTCCACGGTTATCCAATCCGTGTCGAGAAGCACCGCACATTGAATTCCTGTCGGGGCGTCGTTACCACCCATAGCCTAAATGGTATATCGGACGAGGATCTAGTAGAATATTTATCCGATCAAAAGGTGACAGCAGTGCATCGAGTGCAGGCCAAACGCGACGGCGTATTGGTGCCCACTCGTACCCTGTTTCTAACATTTGATGGCGTCGATCTGCCCACGAGCATCTCCGCAGGGTACGAACGGATTTCTGTGAGGCCTTATATTCCTAGACCTCTGCGTTGTTTTAAATGCCAACGTTTTGGGCATACGCAAGTCTCATGTAAGAGTGCCGTTAACATCTGTGCAACATGTAGCCAGCCGTCACACGAAGGTACCTGTTCAACAGCCCCCGTCTGCGTTAATTGTAAAGGGTCTCATTCTGCGTCGTTTGCTGACTGTCCGCGGTACTTGGACGAGAAGGCGATCCAGGAGATCCGCGTAAAGGAAAAACTCTCCTTCGCTGAGGCCCGGAGGCATTATCATGCACGCCAACCTTCCCTCCTGCGATCTGGCACATTTAGTTCTATTGTTGCCTCGCCAGTACCACGAGTAGATGCCGAAGCTCAGACCTGGACCATGACTAGATTAACCGCCTCTACCATCCGGCCGTCCATTAAGGCTACAGTTACCAAGCCCTATAAACCTGGTCCAAAGTCAATGAAGTCGCAAGCCGCTGAAAAGAAACCCAAGCAGAAACTTCGTAGGGAAGATTTTCTGAAGGATCCTCCGCGTGCGCGCGGTAAGAAAAATTCACCTTCTCCTCCTCGGAGGTCGCAGTCCCAGGAAGATCCTGGGACAGGCCGCGCTCAGCAGCACCCCTCACCCATCAACACCCAGAACCGATTCACGACGCTTGAATCGGTTTCTGGCACTGAGCGCGTGGGCCCTCCCTCCGAGAAAGCTATGGAGTCTGACCACCTCCATACAAAAAGCCCGAGCCCAAAGGTTAAGCAAAAGATTCTTTTAAGCTGCCCTTCTAAGTAGACAGTCTATCCCTTTTATTCATGGCTATCCTGACCTGGAATTTACGTGGTGTACGATCGCATAGGGCGGAACTGCAACTTTTATTGCGTTCCCATTCGCCAATGGTCGTGTGTTTGCAGGAGACCAAGCTTCGCCCTCATAATCCTTTTGATCTCCGAGGATATACTCCGGTTCGCTACGACCTTGAACCGGAGGAGGGTACTCCTGCTCATGGTGGTGTCATGATTTTGGTGCGTAACGACGTTCATTTTCAAACTATCACACTTACATCCGACTTGCAAGCTGTTGCCGTTCGCCTTCACTTACCCGGCTTTTTGTTTTCTGTTTGCTCTGTGTATTCACCTCCATCGTCTCCCCTCGCTCCCTCGGACATTCGAGCTTTCCTGTCCGCTCTCCCAACACCATTTCTTCTGTTGGGAGATTTTAATGCACATCACCCACTGTGGGGTTCGCCAAGGGCTTGTGCGAGGGGAACTCTTCTTTCCGACATTATTTACCAGTTCAATCTTTCCATCCTCAATACAGGTGCACCTACTTTTATTTCTGATTCTTCTGGTACATTCTCTCACCTGGACCTTGCCATTTGCTCACTCCAGCTTGCTAGTCGTCTTCAGTGGAACGTCGTCGCTGACACCTTCTCCAGCGACCATTACCCCTGCATCGTATCTCTTCTGTCGCACCACGTACAGCATTCCAGAGTACCTACCTGGATATTCTCAAAAGCCGACTGGAGCTTGTATTCCAGCCTCGTGCATTTTTACGATCAGCCCTTCGCCGACATTAACCAACTAGTGCAACCTTACGTCTACGATTTTCTCTGCCGCCGAACGCGCAATTCCCCGTTCATCCTCTCAACCTCGGCGGCCACCTGTTCCGTGGTGGAACGAGGATTGTCGGGACGCCGTTCGTGCCCGTAAGACTGCACCTAGGGTGTTTCGGCGACACCCTACACTTGATAATTTGGTGACTTTTAAACAATCGCACGCCAGGGCTCGTCGCATTATTCAGGATAGCAAGAAGGCGTCGTGGACTCGTTTTGTCGAGTCTTTTATTCGCTTTACGCCTTCATCTGTTGTTTGGGATAAACTTCGTCGCTTCTCAGGTAAAGTGTCGCATTGTACTGTTTCTGGCCTTCATGTTTCCAATGCCACTATAGTGGATCCAGTTGCAATCGCTAACACTCTGGGTGCTGCCTTTGAGGCAGTATCCAGTTCAGACCATTATTCCGCCGGCTTTCGCTCTATCAAAGACCGGCTGGATTCCGACACCTTTAATTTTCGATCTCCTAATATTGAGTGTTATAATGAACTTTTCACAATTAGGGAGCTGGAGCACGCTCTTCATTGCTCTAGGCACTCCGCTCCTGGGCCGGACGGCATTCATGTCCTGATGTTAAATAACCTTTCAGCCGACAGTAAACTCTTTCTCTTACAGGTCTATAACCGTATTTGGCAAGACGGCCATTTTCCTTCCGTTTGGCGCGAAGCCACCATTGTCCCTATACTTAAGCCTGGGAAGGATCGCCAACTACCTTCCAGCTACCGCCCTATCTCCCTCATCAGTTGCATTTGCAAGGTGATGGAGCGCATGATCAACGGGCGGTTGACATGGCGGCTTGAGTCTCAGAATCTTTTAGCGAACGCTCAGTGTGGATTTCGTCGCTATCGCTCTACCTTCGACCATCTGGTGTCCCGGTCGACGCATATTATGAATGGATTTCTGAGAAAGTGTCAAACCGTGGCTGTGTTTTTTGACCTGGAGAAAGCTTATGACACATGCTGGAGGGGCGGCATTTTACGTACACTTTACGCATGGAATATCCACGGTCGTCTTCCCATATTTCTTCGGGAGTTTATGACGGACCGTGTGTTTCGTGTACGTGTGGGCTCGGTTTTATCTAGTCGTTTTATTCAAGAGAACGGAGTACCGCAGGGCTCTGTACTTAGTGTCACACTTTTTGCAGTTGCTATCAACCCTATTGTTGATTGTATTCCACCTGGCATTTCATCGTCCCTTTTTGTAGGTGATTTTGCCATTTATTGCAGTTCACGGCGGACCTGTCTACTCGAACACCGGCTCCAGAGCTGTATCGACCGTCCCTACGCCTGGAGTAACGCTAACGGCTTTAATTTCTCCGCCGAGAAATCCGTCTGCATCAACTTCTGGCGCCGGAAATATTTCCCTCCGCCCTCTCTCCATCTTGGGCCGGAGATGCTTCCGTTTGCAGACGAGATGAAATTTTTGGGGTTGATTTTTGATAGGAAGTTGTGTTGGACCTCGCACATTTCCTTTTTAAAAGCTAAGTGTGACCGTTCTCTTAATCTTTTACGTGTTTTAAGTGGCACATCCTGGGGAGCTGATCGGACCGTCCTTCTTCGCCTGTATCGCTCTTTGGTCCGATCCAAGCTTGATTACGGGTGTATTGTTTATTCGTCGGCACGTCCATCTGTGTTACGTCGATTGAATGCCATTCACCATCGTGGCATAAGAGTCGCTAAAGGGGCCTTTCCAACCAGCCCTGTTCTTAGCCTGTATGCTGAAGCTGCAGAGCCTCCGCTGTCCTTCAGGCGTGAGATGCTTTTGTGCAGCTATGCCTGTCGACTCTCTAGCTTGCCTGACCACCCGTCCTTCCCGATATTTTACGATAATTCGCTTGATCGGCAATATTTAGTTAGCTCCTCTGCATTGCTCCCTCCAGGGGTTCGATTTCGACTGTTACTTCGGCATTTGGACGTTACGCCAGCGCCGGCCCTTACCCGAGGGGAAACGCGTTTTCCTCCATGGTCGCGCGCTGAGGCCCACATCCACCTTGGGCTAACGTCGATGCCGAAAAATGCGACCCCTGCTTCTGTTCTTAGATCCGCCTTTTTAGAACTACAGGCGCAGTTCGGGGACTGTCATTTTATATATACTGATGGTTCTAAGACTGATGTTGGAGTAGGATGTGCCTTTGTTTTTGGTGTACAGAGTTTTACTTTTCGTTTACCTGGACAATGTTCGATTTATACCGCCGAACTTTTTAGTATATACCAATCTGTTTTATACATCCAGCGGCACGACTTACGGCACTGTGTTATTTGTACCGACTCTCTGAGTGCCCTTCAGGGTATTGACGCGCTGTACGGTTACCACCCTCTCGTAAAGCGTATACATGACCTGCTCCACTCGCTTGGTGCCTCTGGCATCAGCGTCTCCTTCCTGTGGATTCCAGGTCATGTGGGCATCTCAGGCAACGAGTCTGCCGACGCCGCTGCCAATTCGGCCATTTTATCACCCAGTTGTTTTACCTGTGTTGTTCCTTCCTCAGATTTTTATGTTATTTTACGTTACAGTATCCTCTCGCGCTGGCGCGATGAGGGGGCGGCTCTTAGGGGGAACAAGTTGCGGGAGGTTAAACCTCTTCCGTTGCTCTGGGGTACCTCTTCTCGTTCGTGTCGTCGGGAAGAGGTAATTTTAGCTCGCTTACGAATCGGACATTGTCTTTTTAGCCATAGATACTTGCTCAGTGGTGACCCCGCACCACTCTGTGAGCAGTATGATGCACCCTTAACGGTGCGTCATATTTTAGCAGAGTGTCAAGTTTTAGCTCCTTTGCGCGTACGTGTTGGTCTGCCTGTTGGCCTAGCCAACGTTTTGGCAGACGACGCGCGTGCTGTAGAGTGTCTTTTACGTTTTATCAATGACATTGGATTTACCAGATGCATTTGATGCGCTCTGCGTCTTTTGACTGTGTAGTTTTATCTTGTTTTTTAATGGGGCATGTCCTCCCCAGTGGACATTGGCGCTCGTGTCCCTGACATTCTACAGTTCTTGACACGTTGTTTTACTCTTTTATTGACCATGTTTTTAGTGTGTTCGTATTTGGTATTTGTTGCTTTGTTTTTTACCTTTAGGACTCGTGGGTTTGTGTCCCGTTTTTAATTATGCGGTTTTTTATCGGACTTTTATTTTTGGACAGTACATTTTATACTTTGTAAGGGCCCTGATGACCTTAGCTGTTTAGCGCCCTTAAACCGCATCTCATCATCATCATCAGCGAATAATAACCCAGGGATTGATACCTTATTTATCACAGGCAACCAATTATTATTCCTTCCTATCTCAGTGAGGATGTCATCAATATACAGATTAAATAACACTGGACTTAACTTACATCCTTGTCATAACCACTTCCTTTGGTTTACTTCTTTTGTCACCAATCCTACTCCTACTTTCACACAAAATGTGTTCTCCTTGTATAGAGCTTTAAATAAATTCACCATCTGTTGGCTTACTCCTAATTATATAACAGAAATAAGAACATGGTGAAACACAAACATGAGGACTAGGAGGAGTAATTGGGAAAATTATTAATAAAAGCAGAGGAGATAGCTATATTTTCTTCTATATTTATACTGTATAATAATTTTTAGCAGCATCACAATTTCCTTCTTGGATGTATGATCTTTCTTCCTTTTTTCTCATCGAGTTCCTTCTCATTAGAGAATGTAATATACACAGATTTGTTTCAATGTAGTGGACCATAATTGCCATATTATAACTTGGCCCTTGAGAAAGCTCAGCGACAGTCATTAGTGACAGCTAGTCACTGCTGATATCACCTAATATGCCTTTGTCCCCTCTGCCTGTAACCTCCAGCATGGCATAACACTTCCACTGTTGATGGATTATACTGTTGGCGCATGGTAATGCATATATGTTTTGCTCTGTAAACCCTGGAAGGAATGCATGCACGTATAAAAAATAGACAAGGCCCTAGCATTATATATAATAAACAGTATTCAGGTGTTATTAATAATAATAATAATAATAATAATAATAATTAATAATAATAGTAATAAAATGAAATATGCACAAGTTTGCAAGGATGAAACAAATCTTTAGTTTTCAGCACTGAGTTGTGTCACTGATTTTGAGCACTCAGTGCAATATGCACGTAGTATTTTGGCACATTAGTTCACAGAATCTAGAGTACATTTATCCAGTACTACATGCAAATAAAATTATTAGGGGGCACATTTTGTGCACGACTCATTACAGTGTTTCTTATGCATTGATTTGGTTCTGTATGCTACTCATAAATAACATGTAACCTTCCTTCTTCCCACTTTCTCAACTTGCAACGCTATAATTAAATATATAATTATAATAGTTGTAATTAGTATGGCTTTTGATAATAGCATTAGTAGTTTTGCAGTATAAACGTTGTTATATTTCTTCTTTCGTTAACAGTATGAGAAAGACGATTTATATAGTCATTTGCAATTATATGAAACTATATTAATAATTATTGTTTTATTCTTTTCAGTAGCAGGAAGCCTTGCCCATTTATATCATTGGTCCACCCACATGTTAATGAAGATTTGTTAAAATTTTAGCAGAGAACACCCAATTTTATAACAAATGTTTACAAATCATAATCACACATCAGTAGTTGGCCATGATACGAGTTCTCTTGGAGGAGGGCGCCACTATTTTTGTTGACAATGCCTAATGTCGTCAAGGCTGGAGATCAAAGGAGAGTGAGAGTCAAGGCGATAGGGGAATGTGCAGTTGCACAATGAAAACTGCACTACATTTGCACGCCTCAGCCTTGCTGTTAAATGCAACTCAGAACTGCAGATGTTTTCTTTACCTGACTGTCCTTCCGATGTGCCGCCCACTTGTGCTGTAACTATTTAGTTCCTCTTATTGTGACCAAAATGCACTCTTATTGTGGCTGACTAGTACACACAGACAAGTCTGTGTTTTGTGAACCTGTTTCTTCTAACTTTAAGTTCCTACCTTCTATAATAATATTTATTCAGACATCAGAGCACAGATTAAACAGATTCTCAACTCAATGGTGGGGTTAATGTGCCACGTAGGGTGCTTTTTATGGACCTTTTGGGTGGCCATTAGCAGAACTAATGCTGCAGTCGGTAATGCAGTTTACTTCATTATCAACTGATAATGCCTGCTGGTATCCCCGGCCCCCCGCTTTCGAATCATGCGCAAGCCAACTAATAGGAGTGCAAGTCTCAAATAAAATCACCTGTGTTTTTAATGGTTTTCTCAATCTGGAGAGAAAACCATTAAATGCACAGATGACTTTATTTAGAACTTGCACTGCTTTCAGTTCTTACTCATCTGATAGAATACTGAGATCAGTTTTAATTGTCTTGTACTGATAATGTCTTTATACTCATTTTCAATAAAGTGGGAAAATAGGAAAGGTTGTGGTATGGTATATGTAATATTACTCTTTGTATACAGCAATTTTCCATTCATCAACTTAACAGCTGTTAACCTACATGACAGAAATGTCATGGATTCGCATTCTATAATAATATATAAATTATAACATAAATGATATCCTTCCATGTACAAAGAATGTCAGCATTTGGTTATACATAAAACACTACATAATATTTTATCACGTGTATTGAAAAATAATGAAATACATCAGCAAAAACAAAAAGCAACTATTCAGTTACACAAATTTTTTTTTAATAGAGCAGCATCTTATGCAACACAAACTTGAGCAAAATTTCTTACACTAATGTTCCTTGATGCAGATTTAACAAGCATTACATTTTTAATAGCTGCTTCTACATTATCCAAATCATAAATTTCTTAGCAAATAATTTGTGATTAGTTATTGCTCTTTGTTGGGTTTTAATTTGGAATATCTGTTGCAACCTAATCTAGTATCTATTTCCAAGGCACTTAAAATAAGCACTAACACCATGGATTCTATCTTCTTTTTTTTAAGTGAAAGAAGGTTAAAAATGTTTTAGAGCTATTTTCTATTAGTCCAGCTTAAATATAAAAACTTGTAATATGCAGGCCATCAACTTGCTGCTCTATGGTGCACAGAGAAGTGCTCATTTACTCAAACCTGTGCCCGAGATAGCACATAGGTAAAAGCGAAGTTGAAAAAACAGAGGTAAAGGAAGTAAAAATTATTTTTCAGCTTGACTATGGAATCATAATATTCAATAACGTTGTGCTTAATACAGGTTCGAACAAAACAGCTGTCTTTAGTACAGCTATGAACATAAAGACAATCTTATGAGCACCATATTAGACATAATTTCTCCTTGTTTTCTTTGTACTGTTAAATTCTTAATACTTAAAATACTAATTATTCTTTCTTTCTACAGCAGCAGATTAAAATATTTTATTAATGTGCTGCAAATACATTACTAAACCATGAGGGGAAAAAAAACATTAGACCGCAATACATATGACTTTTGTTTCCTCAGCAAACCAATATGTTTCATTACTATAAAACTTTTTGCCCCTCCCATGAAGTTATACTAATTATGACTTTTTTTTAAAAATCATATTAACATTATGGCTTAATAATAATAATAATAATAATAATAATAATAATAATAATTAATAACAACTTAATAAATAATACACACTTTCCTTAGCATTATTCGTGACTCACAATTTTTAAATGAAAGGAGTTTTTTCACAACCACTTGAGGTGCACCATCATTTGTCATACTTCCCATACCAACTTTGCTTTGCATGGCAGTTAAGAGAACCACTTGCATGACTGCATAGAGAGGAAAATGGTACAACCCGAACTATTAACCAGTTTATGATGCGTGCTGTAACATTGTTATTAACAGGTTGTAAACTCCACGACATATGAAATTAAGTTAAATATTTCAAACACAAAGCTCAGGTAATTCCACAAATTCTAATCAGGCTGCCTAGTTGGATTTTGCCAGTAATGTTATATTAGGAAACCTAACAAACAATATATACATTTTTTTGTTTTTATGTTGCTTTAATGTCATTGTGTATGAAGACAGTGAAAGCAAATCTAGGTTGCAAATGACAATTACAGGGTAGCTGTAATTTAGGAAAGCTATTGTCTTTAAGCTCAAAACTATTTTCATTAAATGGACTGTTAATGGTGACACTTTACATTCTCTGCAACATGAGGGTGCTATTTCTTAGTGTTAAAAGAATCACAAAGTTAGCTGAAATCCTTGCTACTATTTTGTTTATTTAGTGGATAACAAACATTTTAGAAAAAGCATGTCTGTAGTTATTAGCAACATTAACTCAAAAATTGTAACTTTAAAGCTACTAACAGAGAATCACTAAAACCTACCAATACACTGAAATAACTGCCTAACACCAACTTTGCTTTTTCTGAAACTTCAGAACATGTTTCCAGCAATAGTCCTGAATGTTTTAATTAATTTTTCAACTGATGTTGAAATGAAACTCAAATTGTAAGGAATGTTTGATGATACATGGCAATAAATTGCTGTATAGTTGAGAGTAAGCTTCATACTATATTAATAATGTTCCCAGGGGTAATCCTGCAACTCAACATAGCCAAATTCCTTGACTCCATGATTTGGATATCTGCCAGCATATCTCTGGTAGCTTGAGATGGTGACTGCGCTAAACAAAAGAAAGGAGAAAAAAAACCTCATTAATTCTTCAATAATTAAATAATAAGGTTAATAAAAGTGCTTTGAAGGTGATGGACTTTGCATCTACAACATCCATGACCGACATTTCATCACTAATTGCTGTATTAATTAAGAGTTTGAACTATAAAATATCCTGTTATTTTTAACATATCCTCTGCTCATTTGCAGCCATTATTTTGCTCATTATTTAGCAACACAGAACAAAACATTCTTTAGTTTTGTAAATATGGCACAGTATTCTCACTTATTTACTATAAAAACTTGCGTTTTTATTTAAAGTTTTCTCTTACTTAATCTGAAAACTCAATGAGTTTACAAAGAAATATTTTCTGTGTTAAGATACCACAAACTGTGTATAAGTTAGCTAAATATCAAGTTAACCAATGGTAAGATTGTGCAGACTGAAACATTGAAACACCTTATGAAATATCCAATACCAGATGTTTTACACCTTTCTTTACTAAAGTTTGAAAATTTAAATGATTTCTTTAATAAAACAGCACTATTACTTTGTGCAGTTTGCAAAAGTGTTTAACTTAGCACATAGTACTAGGCCATGGCATAATTATGTCCCAGAAATGTTCATGGTTGCGTACAATGTAATCTCACTGTGAAAAAGGAAAGACAAAAAGATAACTTAGAAAGATGTGGCAACAACTCTGCCATTAGCTTATGATAGCAAAATGAAAATTCTGTTAAATATAACTCACTTCAAATGATAAACGAAGGAAATCTGTGCTATAATCATGAGAATACTACTTCTGGAGGTGTTAAACAGGAGAATGAACTGCAGTAGCACATATATAAAAAAATTCACAGTTCTGAAATTTAAAGAATGCAAAAATGAATTTAATATTTGAATTGTAATATTTAATTTCAGTTCTAGCTTTCTAACAACTGTAAAGCCCAACTAGAATAGGATACTAAATAGACTTTTTTATTTTTCACTAGTATTTCACTCATAAAATGACCATTATTATTAGTGTTATCATGCACACATTGATTAGATTCAAACTACAGCTGACTTACAAAATGTAATATTTTTCATGAGTAGTCAATACAATTTTATTTTGAAAATAAATGTATATGTAATGCATTTCTGGATAGGTTATGGATTTAATTTTGGTTATTCTACATTATTTACATTCATACATCCTACTTACCAACAGGCCTTTGAAAAAAATAAATCACTCCTTTCTTGGTATTTATACGCTCTTGTATGCCTTTCAAATCTTGCCAGTTTTACTAAATTGAAGAATTTTCTTCTCAGATTCACTTGCGCATCCGTTAAAGTACGATCTGCAGCTTTTAAATTTTGTCTCAAATCGGATACACTTAGCCAACCTTATGCTGTTTTCACACGTACATTGAGTTCAAATACTGTACAAACTGGTCCACTAATATTATGAAAACGACTTTATACATGGTAAACTGTTATAATATATTACATTTTGGACTAACTATATGTTATTTTTAAAACAATTTAATATTCAACACAGCAGTTTAGAATAATTGTGTTGGCAGTATTGAATGTTATATGTATGAGCTTTACAGTATCATCTAGCATCTGCATTTTAGGCAATGGGTATATGCAGCGCTCAAAATGTACCTTTCAGGAGGCTGATGCAGGAACATCGATGCTACACCGTAAGTTCCTATCCCAGTTGACATACGCTGCATCAGAGTAAGAACAGAATTTCTTAAGCGGAAACAAATAGAGTTTGTTACTCTTGCATGATTGTGCATCTATATGCCTCTCAAAAAAATAAAATAATACTTTGACTATAACTAAACTAACTTAATTAATATTCTTGTAGACAACGTTCAATCTCTCCTTTTATTCAGCAAAATGGTAGAAATTAGATGTGGAGGGAGGGCCTTTTCAGTAAAACAACAGCTAAACATTAAGTCTGTCTTTCTTCACTGTGTTCTTAGTAAACATTGTAATCCTCTTGAGAGTTGAAAAACACCTTACAAAATCTGATGTGGTCTAGGGAATTGTGCAAATGATGTATTCCTATTTACACTCTTCATTATGACTCCTTAACTAATTAATTCTACTTCAAATAAGGAGTATCAAATCACAAAGCACTAAGCGCATAATAAAAAAGTTTTCAGAAGAGAGGAAAAACTGATATCTCCTGAACTTACCAGTGCTTTTTAAAGCTGTTCATATCTAACTGTAGTGCAAATGCCATTTTCCTAAATACTGTTATCACCAAAATCATTTTTTGTTTAATACCAATTTATAATGAAAAATATTTAGGACTTGCATTTTGAAGCAATTATACTGAAAATATTATTATGAGCATTAAGAAAAAATGGCCAAAAGTTATATTTAATGATATTTTAATAAACAATTTAAATTCCACTTACAAAAGCAGTTTTGTACTTTGCTTTGTTTTTTGTGGGAGGGGATGAGTCTTTAAATTTCATTTGTTATTTTTCTGTAAAGACCTTTATGTGAATGCTTCTTTCAACAAACACAATCATGTTTCTGTATTTAAACAATGCCCATTTCATCCTCCAAACAGTCAAATTATTCTTCATTCTGGCTTTTGCTACAGAAGCAGACTCTTCATCCACAACCTTCACATAAACCTGCAGCTCGGCCTCATGTCTTCATTCACTACCGAACCTCTTCTGTAAGAGTGCATCAACATCCTTCTTTGCTTCATTGACTTTGCTTTAGAGTGTTAAACTCTGAACCTGTGGTATACACTCAAACATAACCCCCTGTTTCAGTAGAGATATGAATGATTAAGAGGGATGACGAAAAGTTCATTAAGTTTCGATCTTTATTGTTGTATCTAAGGGTATTGTCCAGAAAAACAGAATTTAAAACTTCCTGCCATTTTTTTAAAACTAGCCTGAAAGACAAAACAGTGCAGAAAGTAATCTCAATATCCTTTTCAGGTTCCACTGCATTTATTTTCATGAGAGTAATACAATAAATACATTTTAATGACATGGCACAATATATTTACCCCAGTTCTAGTTCTTTGCTTCTCTTCGTTTCCTGCATTTTCATTTCATTCTCTTTCTGGAACCACTACTGTTGCCTGCAACAATTATTTCCTTTTCCATGCTATAATAGTTAAGCAAATCTTGCTTCCTTGACATACTCCCTAACCTTCTAGCAAGGAGATTAATTTTCTTCATTCATTATTTAGCATGGTGTAATATTGCTAACAAAATTCAAGGAATGAATATCCAATATTGTTTGGCAGCAACACAAGAATTTCTAATTCCACAGTATGCAAACACAGCAATCAAAGCATGTATGTACACAGTGTTGCATAAGCAATTCTTTGCTTCTATAAAATAGTGCATTTTGTTCCATTCGTCTTGGTGGACTAAGCACTCTCTGAACCAAATGCTGTGCTTCAAAGGCATTTTATGTTAGAAAAGAATGCTATTTGAAACAGATCAAATCAACACTATAAAAACAGGGCAATTCCATAACAAAAAGCATTTCATTCGCGGGTGGACTTACAGCATTTTGTTACAATGTTCCTTAAATGTACACTTACAGCTAATTTAGTATCTCCATCAAGAGCACACAACTGAAATCATTGGGTAAGTTAAATAATTGGCACAACATGTGCTTCTGAACACTGTACTCAGCTAACATGTATGTGTGTGAACCACAGCACTGCATGTGGGTGCATGCAATTGACGTGCAAACAAAACCTACCAACAACGATTGTAGTATATGAAGGATTATTGGCTTTCTGCTTTGAATCATTTTAACTATACAATGCTATACGTTAAATCAGACTACAGCTGGAGAATTTAATTTCAAATTAATTTGTATAACAGAATTAAATTTTAGACATAACTGAGTACATTTTGTTCACATGTTGGCAGCAGTGAAATTGAATGACTCCATATGGAAAAGACCATGTGGAAAGAGCCAATAGTGAAGCACCTCAAACTCTGCCAATTTTCTATTACCTCTCCGTACGTCTCACTCATTACCCTGTACAAACAGTTATTTTCGGGTAATGGTTGTAACTGTCACAATTACAGTTACCAGTAATGATTAAGTTATTTGCTTTCATGGTAATCACATTTGCAGTTACATTATATTAATGGTTACTAGTAACGATTAGCTGTAACAATGTTTCAATACAAACAATATTGATACAGACTTGCTTTGTTATTTGATGCAACCTAAAAAGAAGTTTCTCTAGCTGCGTCAACACTTTGATTACTACAGTGGTTTAGAATCACAAAATGCATTCATACTTGCTCCTACATTCCTGCACATATACACAGTTTGTGCAAGTGAACTAGCTATATGGGATGCTAAATATAAACATCACGTGACACAGATATAGCAAACGAAAACTACCAACATAATCATGACAAGTTAAGCCTATAGTAACTTAAATATTTTCATAGGACAATAGATAAAGCATGGTAATGACATTTTGAAAGGTAGTGTTGCTAGAGAAGAGAAACATCAATGTCCAGAGACACATTATTATCTTAACATCACAAAATGTGCAGATAATCTCAGTTGGTGACATATATGTAGTAAAGTGGATAATACACATCATTTCCAAAATGTCGGTTTCAAATCAGCTTTACACCTGGCTGGAAGCCCAAGAAAATCTAAGAGTATCACAGTGCCAGGAAACCTTCAGCTCATGTTTCAGTTAGTAGACATGATGGTAATAGGTTAGATAGTGTGTTAGGTCCATAATGCCACTCACAATCTCTAGCAGAGGAGATTAATACTGTGTAATGAGTTGGGGTAACTACTTCCTGATAAGCAATACTAATGCACATGCAGTGAATGGCGTCACTCAGACTCGGTAACATTTAACGAGATAACTAGTTACTCTTTTTTAAAAAAAATAAAGAGAGTTGAGGGTTGTTACACTACATCACTATAATATTCTTACTTGAACACGTTTCGGGAGACGGTTTGTTCCCATCGTCAGCATGTCCTCATCTGATTTTGCCGGTCATCGTCTGGGGGATGTGTGTGGTTAGTGGTGTTCTCTGGTGCTGGGCTGATGAATCTCCAAAGGCTGTTGGGTGGCGGCAGTTCGAAATTCATTAGGTGATTCCTGTGTTTGACAATATGTATTTTTTCCCAGATGTCCAATTGATTACTGCTGTTGATCGGTTTTAAGAGTTTTATGTTTGGAGTGATATCATGGTTTGAAGACCAGAAATGATGTGCTACTGCTGATTTATCTGGCTGCTTTTGGTAAATGCATCTCATATGCTCTTTAAGTCTTATTTCAAGATTTCTTTTTGTTCTTCCTATATATACCAGGTTACATTCAACCATTCAACATGTAACCTGAATGTAACCTGGTATATATAGGAAGAACAAAAAGAAATCTTGAAATAAGACTTAAAGAGCATATGAGATGCATTTACCAAAAGCAGCCAGATAAATCAGCAGTAGCACATCATTTCTGGTCTTCAAACCATGATATCACTCCAAACATAAAACTCTTAAAACCGATCAACAGCAGTAATCAATTGGACATCTGGGAAAAAATACATATTGTCAAACACAGGAATCACCTAATGAATTTCGAACTGCCGCCACCCAACAGCCTTTGGAGATTCATCAGCCCAGCACCAGAGAACACCACTAACCACACACATCCCCCAGATGATGACCGGCAAAATCAGATGAGGACATGCTGACGATGGGAACTAACCGTCTCCCGAAACACGTTCAAGTAAGAATATTATAGTGATGTAGTGTAACAACCCTCAACTCTCTTTATTTTAAATTATGACACACCACTGTTATTAGCTTCTAAATCTTCAAAATTAGTCAATAGTTACTTTTTATTCATTGTTTTTGTAACCATTAATGGGTAACTAGTTACTGTGTGTCTCCATTACTTCAGTAGCTATTCCATTAAGGCAACCATTACAGTGTAACCATTGCGTTATTTTCTAGCCATCCCTACTCACCTATACCCTCTGCACATCCCACCTGTAACACTAACCACAAAACGAGGATTTCCAGATGGACATAATGTAGTCAGAAACACACACTAATGGAAACTACTCACAGCTACTCACTGTAAGAGCATTGCAAAAGCATTTCAAAGAAAAGAAAAACTGTAAACCAATTTGGTGAGTGAAGAAATTCATGTTGCATTAACATCTGATGTTATCCTTACTTTCCTAAATTTATTTTTTATTTATGGGGAAGGTGCCACCCTAGAGTCCCCCATTTCCATCTGCCACTGTTACCCAGCCCCACAAGTGTATCTCGTGGACACAAGGGGGGCAGTTGTTTGGTATACATACCTTCCAGATGGGCAAAAGTCGGTGGAAGCAGAAGACACATCAAATGTTTTGTCTGGAGAAGGGGGTTTTAATATTGTCTATGAAGGAGGTGGACACTTAACCTTAAATGCTATATGCATGACTTTACATTTTCTCCAGTTATATATTTTATCAAAGTATGATGTAAATGTGTTTCTATACAAATATGTCAATGTATTTAATGATTATAACACAGTATAACATAATCCACAAAATATACCAGAATATTATTGTAGTGCATCGTTAATTATAATGACAATGATGGCAACATTCCCCATGTGTTTATATTGTGTCCATCTGCATTTGTGAATAGCATAATGGAAAAATTTGGGGTTGGATAGGCAATTTCTTCTATTTTGGAAAACAGTGGAGTTTTTTTGACATTTACATATACAATTGAATCTTTAATTACTGTAGCTTCGTACTCTGCAATAAGATCATTTTAATATGGGACATCGAAATTTAAGAAATTGTGTTTTTGTTTATGTATAAATATTTTTTTCAATTTTCTAAGTGCTTTTAAAAGCTTCATCTTTTCTTTCAACTTATGATCTGTGAGTCAAAAATGTTCTGCAACTGCTGATTTCCCAGACTGTTTATACTTTATGTTTCTCACATGTTCCTTAAACCTTGTGACCATGTTCCTTTTTTTCTTTTCTATGTATATTTTCCCACAATCTTTACATCCAGTTTCATAAATACCTGAAATTTTTCCTGCTGGAATTTTGTCCTTTGTGCTAGTTCTAGGTATGTTTTTTAGGCAATGCTTTTTGACTGGAGCTAAGGTTATACTATATTCTTTGAATATTTTAGTGCATTTCTGGAAAGTCCAGGGTGGAAGTTGAATTTTTGAACCTTTTGGTTTCTTTTATGTTGCTTAGTGTAATGATTTCCTTCATTTCTTCTTTTTAAATTCCTTTATCTTCCTGTCCACAATCTCTCATAAAGCTGTTAATATACACAAGTTTTAGAATTTTATTTGCCTGTGCTTGTTACCTTTGTCCCCCCTGTCATAAATTGCTCCTTTATGGTTTTGGCTTCTAATAACCATTTAGTGTGGTTATTTCTGTGGTTGGTTTTCATGGGCAAACAGAATTATCAGGCAAATAGCTCCACAGCAATTTTGAAACATTAAAAATGGATCCAAAACTAAAATATACAAAAATACTACTATCCACTATGAGATAAAAATCGTTCTAGGAGAGCAAGATAAGTAAATCATGATACCCAGCAACCCAACTACATCCAGGATATACGTTTTACAGAAGATTCACAAAGCCAGCAATAAAATGTACTCATTCATCAACACCAGACTCAGGCGTGTAATTTGACAATTAGTTACTTAAAGAATTTCAGGACCTTCCCCAACCAGAAAATCTCAGCACAAGTAATACTTACCACCCATTGAGAAAATTGAAGATATAGAAATAGAGAAGTATGATCTACTTGTTTTCTTTGACATCATCCCACTATTCTCCAGCATACCAAAAAAGCAAGCCAAAACATACATTGATAAAATGGCTACATCCCACAAATACTGATAAGGTAGCAAAAGAGGAATTCTGGATACTAACCAAATTGTGCACCAACTGGAATTACTGTATGTTCAGGAACAAATTTTACTCCCAAGTGAATGGATTAGCAATTGGCAACCCACTTTCTGCTTTTCTCATAAACTTATGTGAGTTTCTTGGAAATACATGTAACAGAAGCATTCTTGCACATATATAAGCTTGATTATGGGTATGTAGACAACGGTTTTAACATAGTAGACAAGACGTTTAAGGATGCAGCAACTCTGCTACAGTGGCGGTTGGTGATGGAGAACTCGAAGACAGCACCCTCCCCATAAATAAAAAATAAAAACAGAAGAGGAAAGATAACATCAGATGACATTGCAGTATTAATTTCTGCACTCCCCAATTTAGTTTATAGATTTTGTTTTGTTTTGTTTGAAATGCTTTTGCAATGCTTATACAGTGAGTAGCGCAAACGTTTTCATTACAAAGTGTATTTCGGACTACATCAAGTTTGCCTGGGAAGCCTCGCATTTGTGGATACTGTTAGAGGTGAGACATATGGGTGCTTCGAATGTGGGTGAGGGGTGCAGAGAGGTAATACCAACTTGATGTAGTCTGGGGCTCTTCATTATTGGTTCTTTCTCCATGTGGTCTTTTCCATGTGAAGTCATACAATTTCACTGCTGCCACTATATGAAAAAAAATGCTCGGTCCTGTCCGAAAATTAATTCTGTTATATGAATTGATTTAAAATGTAGTTAAATTTTTAAGTTATACTGTGATTTAAAGTATAGGATTTTAGAGATAGCACGATTCAGAGCAGAAAATAAATAATTCCCCTTATGTTAAAATCTATGTTGGTCACTTTTGTTTGTACGTTACATAATCACAGTGCATGCGCCCACCACATGCAGCGCTGTGACTCACATGTGCAGGTTAGTTGCATACAGGGTTCCAAAGAATGCATTGTGTAAAATACTTAACTTAACAGTTAATTCAGTTTAAGTGGTATACTCTTGATGGAGACCATTAAAAGTCTGTAAGTGTGCATTTAAAGTTAAATTAATTAGTTAAGGAATCGTAATCAAAAGAGTAAATAGAAAAGACAGACTTAATGCTTTAGCCCTAAGGTATATTGAGAAGGCCCTGATTTCAACCATTTTGCTGAACAAAAGGAGAGGAGAATGGACTTCCTCTAAAAGAATATTAATTAGGTTAGTTTAGTTATAGTTAGTCTTTTCTTTGAGAGGCAAGTAGATGCATAATAATTTCTTTCAGTTCATTTTATACTCTTGAACATTTTTCCAATGTATGTCATTGATTGCTTGCATCACATACATGTTTAGACACCAGATAAGGTTGGGCAATGAGCAAATATAAGCTCTGTACATTCCCACTTAAGAATTTATGTTCTTACTCCAATGTCTGAATAAATATTATAGAAGGTAGGAACTTAGAAGAAATATGTTCAGGAAACAGATTTATCAATATGCAAGTATGTGTGATTAAGATTTACAAATCATTTATTTTCGGAAAGCAAAGCACGGAATATTTGTTTGTAATAAAACATTGTGTTCTCCACAGAAATTTTAACTGATATTCATTAATGCATGATTAAACCATATAATATAAATTACAAAAGGCTTCCTGCTACTGAAGGGAATATAATACAATAATTATCTAATATAGTTTAATCTATACTCGCTTTGATAGATGCATTTTATTGCATGTTTTATTTCTGAACTAAACTAATGCATAGGATTTTGTACGTGCTGAAAAAATATGCAGTAAAATGAAAAAACGAGAAATTATATGCAGAATATTTTGGTTTATATGGTTGAATTTGTTTACATATATTTCTTGGGTAAATTGTAGAATAAAACCTGCATGTAAAGCATGCTTAATACAAAAACTTCACCTGCCACCCTCCCAAACTTGCAAATCATGAGCTGCCACTGCTCTGCTAAACTTGCAAGATATGTTAGTAAACTTTACAATAGAAACATAATCCAATAACATGCTCCCCTTTCTTGACAAAAAATAATGAACCAAAATAAAATAAGTTTCAGCATTTATAGAAAAGACATAAACACAGATAATGAAATTAAAAATGACAGTTACAACTGCAGTGAACATAAATATGCAATGATAAACAGCCTCACCTTCAGACTGGTAAACATACCTCTGAACACAGAAGAGGACAACAAAGAATACAACTTCCTAGAAATTGTGTATAAAATGTCTGTACAAAAGAGATTGTGGATAGAAGGATAAATAAACATAAAAAGAAGCAGCAAAAAATGAAAATCACCACACTAAACAACATGTAAGAAACCAAAAAGTTCAAAAAATTCACTTTCCACCCTTGGGCCTTCTAGAAATTTACTAAAAAATTCAAAGAATGTGGTATAACCCTATAACCAGTCAATGAGCATTAACTATAAAACATACTCGGGACCTACACAAAGGAAAAAAAAGCTTCAGGCATTTATGAAATTGGATGTAAAGGTTGCTGGAAAACAGAAAAAAAAGTACATGGACACAAGGTTTAAATAACACATCAGAAATGTAATATACAAATCCATTGACAAATCAGTATCCTTGGTCCTTAGATCATCACTTGAAAGGAAACGTAAGCTTTTAAAAGCTCTTTGAAAACCAGTTGAATTCTCTACTTGAATTCTCAATTTGGGAAAAACTATTTATACATAAACATAATTTATTAAATTTTAAAGTCCCATATGAAAATGATCTCATTGCAAAGTACGTTCAGTCAGGAAATGCATCTACAAGCCACAAGAGGAAGCGTGCAGTGAGTATAGACTGATGATAGAGAAAACAGTCTCTGAAACATATTTCAGTAAGTTTTTGTATAGAAAGTGAAGCCAGAGTAATGAAAGATTGAATTTGTATACATAAAAAGCAATTTTTGTGTTTAAATTGGAGATCTTTTAAGAATGCAAGCAAACATTTTCATCAAATTTCTCTTCTTCAAACAATCCCTTACATAGAAAATGACTTACAATTTTCTATTTTCTCAATAATGAAGTCTTAATGGATGCGATAAAATATATGTTTCACATATTTACATGAATAAAATATTGTGATGATCCAGTTTTTCCCCGGTCACTCTTCACTTTCCCCTTGTGTGTAGCATTGCAATATACCATGTGTGAAACAGCTGCTCTATCACTCAGTGTTGAAGACAAGACTCTTCTTCTCTAGCTCTATTACTTGCTGACACCCACAGAGTAACAGCACACATTGCTGTATGTCACATCAACAACTGCCCTGCTGCTGCCACAATGATTACTCTCCTCTTTATACCCACACTAGCTTTCTGGAAACTTTGTATGCTGCCGAGGAGGGCTGAAGGTCAGTCTCAAAGCATCGCCAAGCTTTTGGGTTAGCCTTCTAGGTGTCTCCTTAGCTGGGAGCACCTCCTTCTCTCTGTTCAATCAATCATGTGCTGCCTAGCACTTAAGGACATGCCCTCTATCCAGAAGCGGATGCCCAGTCTTGTCACATAGTCCCTTCTCAGAGGTTATTGTCCCAAGCAGCTCTGCTATATGGAGAAAGGCAATCAAGATGGACCACCATCAGCTTCCTTTAGGGTAGAGCACATGGTTAATATGGATGATAACCTTATACGTTCCATCCCAAAATGGTTGCTATCGGCTACTTCCCTTTAGTTTCCTCAGGATGATAGAATCACAAGAGGTCACCCTCCTGGAATCCGGCAATGTTCGCAAGACAGTCATAGTGTGCCTTCAACCACTTGCGTGCCAACTTCAGATGTCCCCTGGCAAGGTGGTGGATGTCTTTCCAGCCTGTCCATTAATGCCCAGGAGGTGTGGTGAACAACAGATCACATGGTAACCATAGCTCCTGTCCAAATACCATGTTGGCAGGTGTCATACCAGTGGACTCGTGTACTGATACTCGATAGGTTAGAAGGAACAATGGCACATGCACATCCCAATCTCGCTGATGGCTGGATAGCTCTTTCCGGAGGTGCTGCTCAACTGTCTTGATATAGCACTCCACCATTCCATCCGACTATGGATGTAGAGGAGTGGTAGGGGTCTTGTGTATCCCGAAGTGCTGGAGTAGCTCTCACATAAGGTTGGACTTTGAAATTGGTCCCTTGGCCACTGTGGAGCTCCTGGAGAACTCCAAACCAGCAGCAAAAGTGTTCACTAGTGCATTAGCCATAGTCAAAGCCTCCTGATTGGGAATCACATAAACCTCCAGCCATTTGATGAAATAATCCATAGTCAGTAACCTTTCTTTGTCTATCGAATACTTCACATAATTTTATTAATAAGAGGATAAAATCATAAGAATTATTATTAATAACTTGTTTTAAGTAAATAAAATACTATTAATATTGTGGTCAATATTGAATATGGCATTATACATTTAAAAACAAAGCATTTGAAAGTTACGGTAGTTAAAAAGCATAAATGTAATAATGATCATAATGATGATTATTATAACATATTAGATACACAAATAAAGCCATCTTTTACAATAAATTTTTGGCTGTATGGAATGCAGAATTGGTTATGCGGTAGCTATGTTCTTAGTATATAGTTTTATTGTGCTAAGAGTTTTACAATTTGATTGTCTACTGCACTTTGACCCTGGTCACTCATTCAGTAGACAATCACTACAGTTTATTTACATTTTACAATTACCCGTCAACGCATTCTGTAGACAACCACTACATATTATTTAATTTTACAATTTGTTGTCAATAAATTATCTTTTTTTTTTCAGTTTTTTTTTTCATGTCCCATTTCCACTTGTTTTTCACTTTTCATTTATTGATTACTTAACCATCACATATTCACTATAGTTTTCCATTCAAAGTAAGATGTGCTACCTCTTACTTTTCTCTTTCCACTGTCCAAAGCCATTTATTTTTTACTTTACACAAAAACTGTCCAATGCTCCTAGTGTGCTTGTATATCATTTCGATCATAAGTGTATTTCTATCCCCCTTCAACCACTTCTTATTAAAAAATTCTTTTCTCCAATGTTCTGTTCCTTGACACTTAAATACTATGTGTTCAATGTCTTCATTACCACCACATATCAGACATTGATTCTGAGGAATACCCTGTCTTAACCCTCTTAGCCTCCATGCTCCGGTTCTTACCCATGCAATAGATTCTCTCTCTTCTTTATTTACTATGTGTATATATTTTTCCCTACCCCATGTATTTTTCATTGGCCTATAACAAACTAATGAACTCTTTTCGGCAATCTCACTGAACATGATTTGTATTTCTATATCTTCCAGTCTTTTCCTCGCCTTTTTCCAAAAAATTTTCACATTATTCTCTCTCCTTCTCCACATGTCTCCTAACCCATTTTTCTCCAAAATGTTCCGTAAATTACTTACCCATCCATCATTCATTAAACTATTCTCTTGGTATTCAATACATTGTCTTAACACATTACTTTTTCCTAAATTTAAAGTTCTGAACCAAAATTTCAAAGCTCTTTCCATTATCTTCCCCTTAGTTGTCACCCTGCCCATCTCTAATTGTGCTACCTGTCTTACAATTGACTTTGGTAGCCCTAGTATTTCTCTACAAAACATCCTGTGCACCACATCTATACTTTCCCATCCTCTATCTAATCCCCATATTTCTATACCATACATCATTTTTTCCTCCACAACCATCTCATAAACTTTTTCCAGCCATTTAACATTTATATTAGGTACTCTATATTTGCAGCTTCTAATTGCTGCCATCGCCCCTTTACCTTTTGCCAATGCAAACTTCTTTTGTTTCTCCCATTTATTACCTCCATCTATTTTTACTCCTAAATAGATACAGTCACGCACCACCCTGTAATCGCAATGTAAAATAGAAACAAGAGAAAAAAGTGTGGTGAATCACATGAGTCATTCCAGCATTATCCACTGTTTTGTTTACATAGAGAGTAAGTGTGTGGACCAGTTGTGCAGCTTTCATGTGGATCCCTCCTGTTCCACTAGGTAGGGTTAAACAAAGATTACATTAGTGGCATATTGTGCTAGTTCACACCCAATAAATACCTTTTTTGTTAGAATTTACATCCAACCTTATAACATATGCCAGAAATAAAACAAAGGTACCTTTAACTCCCATATACCATTTCATTCTTCCCCTACTCAGCTATGAATGTTACTGTTACTTTAATGCTGTCCATGTGCTAGAACTGAGACTGACTCTAGCATGCTCCACTACAGTGAAAATTCTCCTACAATCTGATGCAACCTACATAATTCTGGAATGTAACTGCATGGAATTGTAAGTCATCTTGCAAACTATATCAACTGCAAAATTCTATTACTTATATTCCAAAATGCACCTAACCTATTTTAAACTCACTTATGTAAATTAAAGTAGTGGTAGAACCCTTATATAGCTCAATATTGTGGTGAGGCTAGGCATCTGCTTTGAGGATAGCTGGTATGTCCTTCAGTGCCAGCAGGTGCATGATTGGTCGGAGAGAGAGAAAGAGAGAGGGGGGAGATGTTGCCATCTAAGGAGGCACATAAAAGGCTAACTGGTAAGATTGCCAGAATTTTGAGACTTACCACCCCTCCTCTTTGCAGTGCATGAAGCTTTCAGAAAGGCCTTGTATGTATAAAAGGAGTCCTGTGTTCGACATTGAAGTAGCAAAGACATAAGAGAGAAGAGGCTGCTTTGCATGGTTTTATTGCATTGCTATACCCAAGGAGAAATTGAAGAATGACTAGGGTAAAACTGGACTGTGACAATATCTAAAAATGCACTGCTGCCTAAACTATTAAAACCAAAATATTTACAGCAAGTATACCGTATACTTTTCTAAATGCATCATGTTACCTGAAACAATCTGTAAACCTTATTACACTAATTTAATAAACAGCACTGATTATAATATGGTAGATTACAGTGTAGCTCAAGAAAATTACAAACAGAATGTTCTGAATATGTAATGCTACAATTTTCAGCCTAGGTGATGTGAAATCTCACACAAAACTATTGCCAGCCATTCCAAATGAATAGCAAACTGCAGGTTAACTACCCTACAGTTTGTACTCGGTTTAACTGGCAGCTAGCCCCCCCCCCCCAAAAATAAGAAAGAGAAAACCATGGCAGTTAACCAGAGGAGATTATAATATAAGCCAAGGATGCAAGATGGTGCCTTTTGGAATTAAATGGTGCTGAATGAATTAACTAAATTAGAGAATTTAAGAAGGGATGTAAATTTTCTCTCATATAGTCATTTCTATTGGCTTTATTAGTGACCATGCTTCTGGTTCTATTCTTTGGTGGTAGTTCCAAAAATGTGCCACAACTACTGACTTACCTGTGTGCTTATATCTGATGTTTCTAAACTATTCAGTGGCTGTGATTTCCAAATTTCTTTTAGTTTCCTCAACATAGATTAGGTCACAATCCTTGCAGTGGATTTTGTATATTTCTATGTAAAAAATATTTCAGATCTTCGGGCAGGGACTGTTTTGAGCAAACATGATATCTTTCCAATTATTTTCCTTTTATAAAAAAGTGGGGAAATACACAACCAATTTGATGGTGTAATTGATGCCATATGTACATCACTTCAAAATTTATTTCCATAGTTACATAAATGCAAAAATGTAGTTATTCAGTCTGATTCTAAAGCTGCACTCCAAGCTATTAGTTCTACTACTCAGCACAAAATGATGAAGATTAAAGAAATAAATGATATGATCAATCAAATACAGAACCTAAATAAAAGAGTAATCTTACAGTGGATTCCAGCACACTGCTGTGTTCTTAAAAATTAATTGACAGATATTTTAGCAAACAAAGGAACTAAAATCAACTTTGTGATAAAACAAAAGTTTTCATATGAATCAGTTAAACGAATCCCAAAAAGAAAAATCATTTCTGTTTATAACCAACAGATAACACTTCAAAATAAACAGTTAAAATGGAAGAAAATTTTAAATGATCCATCAATAGTTCTTGAAAATCTTCTGTTGCTGCTTTTCAACTTATCACAGGACATGGTTATTTGAATAAAGATCTTCACAAAATTGGAATAGTAACATCTCCAAATTGTTTATTGTGATCCAAGGAAGAAGAAATGTACATGGAGCATCTCAAAATTGTGACTCTCTTGACTCTCTTGTGGCTTTTGAAAATCTAACATCAAAATATTGGGAAGCAAGAAGGTTTCCTAAGCAGGTTTTTGGTGTTGAATTTTTTTTATGGGGTGCCAAACTAAATTTACCATCTTGGATGGCAAGTAAATTTCCTGTATGTATTTCATTCTCATTGGTTTCAATATGGTTTTGCCTGCATTTGCTTTTTGTGTTCTAATCTCACATTCTTTGTCATATCTGTCTGTTGGCATTGGCAAGTTTATCAGAATATACTATGTGCCTTTAAGACAAAGTCATATATAAGTGTTTCTATTAAAAGATGTTTATAAATTCTCTTACATTGTAACTCTTACATTGAAAAAATGTGAAATATTCAGCAGAGAGATAAAATTGAGATTATTATCCAAAGATTTTTTTGCTCATGAATTTTAGTACCACAGAATTCTACAATGCAATGTAAGAAGATGCTAATTTGTTTAAGTGTTTAAAAGAGCATTCAGTTCCAAAGATTTTAAGATTCAGGCAAAATGAATCTCTCTTCTTTTTTTTTTCCTAAGTAGTTCACAATTCTTTGATCAGTTGTGCCAAAATAATAATTAACAAATTAATATTGCTTCATAATACAATTTCTATTTATAGATCCAAAGTGAAATGAACCTTAACTTGTTTTCATAAGTATGCTAAATACAGAGTACAGATATTAGTTTAGGAAGTGGTTCTTTATGCTTAAACAACTAAAACTTTTAGTACCATTATAGGGCTTTAAATATCCTTTTTGTTTTTCTTCAGAAAAAAAGGAGGTACCTTTTTCACTATAATTTAGTTCTAGAACACTTAAGGCTAGTCTTTAGTAGTATATAATAGAACAACAGCTGATCTAAAAATTTTTTATTTACTTTCTACCTTAACCCTCTATTTCTGGAATTATTTTGCTACATATGCCGCTCTTCCTCTAATTCTCAAACTGGCTTTCATATCCCTTTCACTGGCACACAACCGAAGCAATTCGAATAGCTGTGATCAATAGTGCACTACGAAATGGACTGGTCATCCATTCAAAGCCAAATGTCGCGAGTTTGAATCCCAGCGACTACAGTCAAATGTAACTGTGGTAAAGGAAGGGTAGGGCCCAAGTGAAATAACCGGCACACTTGGCACACTTGGATGCCAAGGGGTTACATTTGACTGCAGTTGCATGGATTTTGCATTTTATTATTAAAAACAAAAACACTAGAGCTTTATTGCAAAAATATTAATATGTTTACAATTAAAACATCTATAAATAGCCTAATTTTATTGAGTGTTAGTTGAGTGTTGAGTGTTAGTATAATATGAAATTAGGAAAAAAATCCCATTAAAAATCCTATAACCTAACAAAACGCATTGTAACGAACATGGTACACCAGGTTTTGAAGGGTTAAGTTCCTCATTTTGTCACAATTTAGCATTTTTGTTTTGTATAAATTGTAATTTTACCGCAATTAATATGATGCATCACAGCACACCTTCCAGTGTAGTATCATATATTATGGACAGTGTAAACAATTTGGTGCATTGTTTCATTTCTTTCGTTAAACATTTAAAAAGGGTAGGTTAAATTCGTTCTTACAAGTGAAGTCCATGACATTCCCATTTCAAATCCTTGGATCACTTTCACAGGGCTTAGTGAATGGTGTCAAATGCCCATGCTTTGCTTCTTGCACTTCAAAAATTCTTTGAACACACATTACTTAGTTTTACTTATATGAGTCAGGAGCATTCAATGTATGTGAAACCTACAAATGTAAATGAAATTATAAAAATAATAGGGCTCTTGCATGGTAAACGTTCATCAGGATGGGATGAAATTAGTCCAAAGCTACTAAAATACTGTAAGAATGAAATAGCAAAACCATTGGAACATCTTATCAATTCTTCAATTCAGATGGGAATATTCCCAGATTGTTTAAAGTCAAGTATTATAAGGCCTATCTATAAGAAAGGTGATAAACTAGATATAAACAATTATGGGCCAATTACTGTAACATCAGAGATTGGGAAAATTTATGAGAGAGTTCTTCTAGTCAGGATGCTAGAGTTTCTAAATAAGGAAAATGTATTTTATCAGTTTCAACATGGTTTTAGAAAGGGTTTTTCAACTACAACTGCTGTTATTGATAATGTCCATCAGGTAATAAGCCTATTAGAACAGAATAAAAAGGTGGGTACACTATTCTTTGACCTATCAAAAGCGTTCGATAGTGTGAAGCATGATATCTTATTAGATAAACTAGAAGCTTATGGGATAAGAGGAAAAGGTATGAAATTTGTAAATCCTATTTGTCAGGTAGAAAACAAATAACTGAAATCTATATTAAAAATGATATGTGTTTGTCAAAAGCAAAGTCAAAGCAGGGAATAGTAAGATATGGGGTACCCCAAGGGTCAGTTTTGGGCCCCTTAATGTTTCTAGTTTATGTATATGATATTAGTCATCCAAAAATTTCCAATATAACATCGTATGCGGATGACACTACAGTAAATTTTTGGGGGACTGTAATGCATCTTTAATGAAAAAAATTGCTTTGGGTACCAATGAAATATTAGACTATTTTAGAGTAAATAATCTCATTTGCAATATGGATAAAACAAAATTTTTGAAATATGATCTGTAAAAGAAGAAAAAATGGAGATTCACTTGTGATTGAGAATAAAAATTGTGATAAGATAGACGTGCACAAGTTCCTAGGGATATGGATAGACAGTGGGCTGACATGGGCACAACACATAAATGCAATATCTACTAAAATTATCAAATCCATCTATCTCTTAAGATTTTTCAAACATACCTTAGGTGGTGAGGAAATGAAAATGATATATTAGGTGTAATCTATCCACATCTACATTATGGGATTGAGGTGTGGGGAAGTGCAGCTAAGGTGCATATAAATAATTTTTTTTTTTTTAAAAGTTCCCTTGTTGTACCCAGTTTATGCTACTGTGTGTTTACTGTATTCATACCGCTTATTTCCGCAACACACATACACAAACACCCATGCCCGTGGCGGGACTCGAACCCGCGACCCTCAGCTTGGCGGAGCGCCGGAGGGACCACTCCAGCGACCATGGCTACGAGGGCCGGCATTAAGTTGATGGTACTGCAGAAGAAATGCATTAGAATTATTAGTAACTTAAAGATTAATGCATCTTGTAAAAATGTGTTTAAAGAACACAAAATATTAACAGTCTATTCCTTATATGTATATTGGACTGTACTATGTATACAAAACAAGAATTGTACAAAAAGTAATGACATTCACGGTTATAGTACAAGAAGTAGCATAAATTATCATAGGTATATGTGCAATAAACAAATTGTATTTATGGATATAAATGTAATAGGAACGATTTTTTATAACAAATTACCATTAGAAATTAAAACTGCAAGGAAATCTAACTTCAAAATTTATCTAAAAACTACTTGATTGAAAAAAATGCTTGTATTCTCTGGATGAGTTGTAAATAGGTTTACTGTGTTGTAAATATGAGACTTTACAATGTCTGAAACTTGTATACAGGTCTATGGACAATAAAGTATTATTATTATTATTATTAATATTATTATTTTATTATTATTATTATTATTATTATTATTATTATTATTATTATTATTATTGTTATTATTATTATTATAGCATATGCAGAGAGTGCATTTGGCAGAGAGAGGGCTGAAACCAACTCTTATGTCAATCAATCAGGTGTGTTAACCATTAGACTATGGGGAGACCCACTCAGAAGTTTTCCACTTACACTTCACTACAGAGGTGCTCTGTAACCATCTAGTACTAGCTGCATATGACTAAACATGTGCAGATAATAAAGTGAACATAGCAGGTTGTTAAATCATTATTCCCACCAACATATTGAATGATAATAGTTTTGCAAAAGAATGCATTAATTCTGTCATCTTCTAACATTTAACACTTTTAATGCATATAATATTTTTATTTACCTGTTTATTAACAGGTATAATGTGGTATACTAATTCTCTAAATTCAAGAGAGTTACTGAAATCAAAAGTGAGACTGCGAGACCTTGATATTACAATTTTGAATATCTTGGGGGGAGCACAGAATATAAAATAAATAGCAAGAACTGCTTCACATTTACTATTTTGTTCAACCAATTGACCAAATTATCTGTAATAAATCATTGTCAAGTGCATAGACTTACGGGCCTACTGATTTGAAACAAGGAGACAATGTAGTATGGATACAAAGATAGTAACATACACATTAAGGATACAAAGCACTAATGGTTATGGAATTATTATTCTTGCACATAGTAGTGTAACTCCAAAACAGCCCCCCAGGGGCTCACCTTATGTGAGTACGGGTGTTGGCTTACCCGGGGGTTCCCGAGTCTCTCATCGCCATCTTCATCGCTTCATCCCCGTCCGGTCGAGGTGGGTTCATTCTCGTGACCGGAGGACTCAAGGTAGGCTTTCGTGCATTCTGTGCATTTCAATCCATGTCACCCCTCACCATCGTTTCTTTCTTCTCTTCTTTTTATGCACATTTTGCCCCATGCCCATTCATTTACACATCTCTTTTACTTCTTTGCCGGCCTACCTTGCGTGCGAAACGCCCACACACTTTTAGTTTCTTTTATCTTTTTATCCATGGACACAGCTGACGGATACCCGTGCACGAGGTGCGCAGCTGGGTGAGTGGGTAATGGCGTCATCCCCACCACCCGGGGTCGTCATGTAGGGTTTGTGTTCGTATCCGCTGTTCAACTGCAGTCCCGCGGGGGAGCCATTGCATGAGCTGCTGACTTCTGACAGCGATTGGGTCCCTCTGTCTATGTTCTGGGAGGTGTGACCCTGGGGTGAGATAGGTATAGATAGGCCACTCACCCAAGCTGGGGTAACGCCCGGGAAGTCAGAGCCCGAGGTCGGAGACGGTTGGAATGGTGGAGGATTTATTTCGCTATGGAGCCCCCTTTCTCCATTATTTCGAATAAGCGCCGAAAAGTGTTAGTAATAGAAGTAGCGCCATCGACATCTGGTTGTTACTTAGTCATTACGCGAACAGAGGAAGGTCAAACTTTGGAGAAGCTGAACCCTTTTGTTATCCAAAAGGGCATTGACTCAATTGCTTGTCCGGTTCTTTCCTGCACTCGGCTTCGTAATGGTTCGTTGTTAGTGCAAAGCAAGTCCGAGGCACAAAGTAAGTCCTTGTTGAGCGCCACGCTTCTCCACGGTTATCCCATCCGTGTTGAGAAGCACCGCACCTTGAATTCCTGTCGAGGCGTCATCACCACCCATAGCCTCGATGGTATGTCGGACGAAGAGCTAGTGGAATATCTTTCCGACCAAAAGGTAACGGCAGTTCATCGAGTGCAGACTAAACGCGACGGAGTGTTTGTACCTACTCGTACCCTGTTTATCACTTTCGATGGCGTCGATCTGCCCACGAGTATTTCAGCAGGGTACGAACGGATTACGGTGAGGTCCTATGTTCCTAGACCTCTGCGTTGTTTTAAATGCCAACGTTTTGGGCATACACAAGTCTCTTGTAAGAGTGCCGTATCCATCTGTGCCTCATGTAGCCAGCCGTCACACGAAGGTACCTGTTCAACCGGACCCGTCTGCGTTAATTGCAAAGGGCCTCATTCTGCTTCATTTGCCGACTGTCCGCGGTACTTGGGCGAGAAGGCGATCCAGGAGATCCGGGTAAAGGAGAAACTCTCCTTCGCTGAAGCCCGGAGGCGTTACCATGCGCGCCAACCTTCACTCCTGCGATCTGGTACATTTAGTTCTGTTGTTGCCTCGCCAGTACACCGGAAGGATGCAGGGACCCAAACCTGGACTATGACTGCATTGACCGCCACTACCATCCAGCCGTCCATTTCAGCTACAGTTATCAAGCCCGCTAAACCTGGTCCAAAGGCTATGAAGTCACAAGGCAATGAGAAAAAATCGAAGCAGAAATTTCGTAGAGAAGATTTTTTGAAAGACCCTCCGAGTCACGCGGAAAGAAGAGTTCACCTTCTCCTCCTCGAAGGTCGCAGTCCAGGATGCACCTGGGACAAGCCGCGCTCAGCGGCCACCTTCACCCATTGCCACCCAGAACCGATTCACGGCGCTTGAATCGGTTTCTGGAACTGAGCGCGTGGGCCCTCCCTTCGAGGAGCCAATGGAGTCTGACCAACTCCATACAAAAAGCCCGAGCCCGAAGGTTATGCACAAAGTTATTTTGAGCCGCCCTTCTAAGTAAGAAGTTTATCCGTTTTATTCATGGCTATCCTGACCTGGAATTTACGTGGTGTACGATCGCATAGGGCGGAACTGCAACTTTTATTGCGTTCCCATTCACCTATGGTCGTGTGTTTGCAGGAGACCAAGCTTCGCCCTCAGGACCCTTTTGAGCTCCGAGGGTATACTCCGGTTCGCTACGATCTTGAACGGATGAGGGTGCTCCTGCTCATGGAGGTGTCATGTTATTAGTGCGTAACGACGTTCATTTTCACACTCTTACTTATGTCCGACTTGCAAGCTGTTGCCGTTAAGTTTCAATTACCTGGCTTTTTATTTTCTGTTTGATCTGTATATTCACCTCCATCGTCCCCCCTCGCTCACGCGGACGTTCGAGATCTTCTGTCTGCTCTCCCAACACCATTTCTTCTTTTGGGAAATTTTTATGCCCATCACCTCCTGTGGGGTTCACCAAGGGCTTGTGCGAGGGGAACTCTTCTTTCCGACATTTTTGATCAGTTCAACCTCTCTATCCTCAATTCAGGTGAACCTACTTTTATTTCTGATTCTTCTGGTTCATTCTCTCACTTAGATCTTGCCGTTTGCTTCATCCCTTGCTAGTCGTCTGCAGTGGAACGTCGTCGCTGACACCTACTCCAGCGACCATTACCCCTGCATCGTTTCTCTTTTGTCTCACCACGTCCATTGTTCCAGAGTACCTACCTGGATATTCCGAAAAGCCGACAGGAGATTGTATTCCAGCCTTGTGTCTTTTGCGGACGAGCCCTTCACTGACGTTAACCAAATGGTGCAGCACCTTACGTCTACGATTCTATCTGCTGCCGAACGCACAAGTCCCCGATCATCCTCTCACCCTCGGCGTATTCCTGTTCCGTGGTGGAACGAGGATTGTCGGGACGCCGTTCGTGCTCGTAGGACTGCGCTTAGGGTATTTCGGCGACACCCTACACTTGATAATGTGGTTACTTTTAAACAATCGCGCGCCAGGGCTCGTCGCATTATTCAGGATAGCAAGAAGGCATCTTGGACTCGTTTTGTCGAGTCTTTTAATCGCTTCACACCTTCCTCTGTTGTTTGGGATAAACTTCGTCGCTGCTCCGGTAAAGTGTCGCATTGTACTGTCTGGCCTTCAGGTTTCCAATGCCACCATAGTGGATCCGGCTGCCATTGCTAACACTCTGTGTGCTGCCTTTGAGGCGGTTTTGACGCAGTAATTTGTATCACAAAAATGTAAATGTCAGAGTGATTGTAGTGTGAATATGCATTGTTGTGTGACATTGATTTGAGATGTTTGTTGATTGTAATCATTGTCGAGAAGTGGGTTTATACGGCCTTACTGAAACTGACAATAATAGCGTGCAATAATGTAGCGAGGGGGTGAGCTGTTTATCATTATTAGAGACGAGCAAATGACGTCAGAGTGGCGTGTTTTTCTTAGAATTTGTTGGAACATTTTCCCCAGAGCATATGTTTTCGTAATTTTCATTGGATATAAATATAGACGCTAATGTTGGCGCGTTTTATTAACCAATAGCAGCTCGGTTATAATCTTTAGGCATATTGGGGCGATGAAGTATAAATTCAGTGTCAGAATCAAGTTTCACGTAGTTCAACGGAGGCATTCATGGAGTATACATCGCATGCAGTTTATCAAGGTTACGCGTAGCAAATTTATGAAAAATCTCTCGCGTCGTAAAGTTAATTACACAAAAAGTTGAAGTACGCGAATTAATAATGGGCAGTAAAGAAGTTATAACAGTTTCAGTTTGGCCAGTGTCAAGATTAAAAGGTGAAAGTGAATAATATGTTACGACAATAAAAGTGTAAAACAAATTCTTTTATCAGTGTTATCTTTGGATAAAAACTCCTTTCCGTTTACACACCTGTACAAGATAAGTGCTTGACCGAGAAATCATAGCTAGCCGGAGGACAGTGAACCCAAAATTAAATACAATAACAGGCGCTCAGCAAAAGATAACACGAAGTGACCGCGATAAATTGTCTTTTATACGTGCGGCAGATAAATAGTAGCATCTTTCGAATACAAACATTAATACCACTACATATTGTTTCCCCAATGTGGGGCGAACAACAATAATACCCCCGCATATTTGTTTCCACAACGTGGGGCGAACAATAATACTACCACTACATATTTGGCACCCAGAACGTGGGGCGAATTAACCAGGAAGGAGCGAAATAACCAGGAAGGGGCGAAAGAACCAGGACGTAGAGCGAATGGAGCAGTGAACTGAACTACAAGACGCAGATTCCAGAAACAACTATAAGAACGACCGACGACGCGGATGAGTGGACATTGTAATTCCGAGATTAAAAGGCAACAGGGGAATTCAACTACAGGACACCAAGACAACGGAGATTCATCATAATACGACGCAGAAGCGACATATACATCTAGGAGAGAGGGGCAGGGAGCTGGACATCAAAGCAACATCATCAGAGAGCATCAGAAAGGTTAGAAAATAGTAATTTTTTTATCCTAAAAAAAATTGTAACAATCAAATGTACTTGAGGAGTGGCAGGATTAAAAAGAACAATGGCTACTAATAATATTGAAGAAACAATTATGGAAGGGGATAATGTAACAGTTAGCTGTAATTCAATACAGGTTACAAAAAATAGCTCAAACAATGTGGGATTTGAGGGAGGAAATGTTAGTGAAGAAAGTCAGAATAGAATAGCAGGAAATGTTAATTTTGATGCTAGTATGATTATGGAAATGTTGAGAAATTTTGGCGAAAAATTAGATCAGAATAATGAGAAATTAGTACAAAAACTAGATCAGAATAAGAAAGAATTAAGGGAAGATATTGGTAAGAGTAATGAGAAATTAGAAAAGAAAATAGATCAAAACAGGGAAGATATGCAAAAGAATAATAGGGAATCGAGGGAAGATATTGGTAAGAGCTTAGAACAAAACAGGGAAGAAATTGAAAAGAAATTTATGGAGCAGTATGACAAGAATAAGAAATGAAAATCAGGAAATGATAGCAAATGAGATAGGGAAAGTTTCAAAGAAAATGTCAGACATGAGCAGGGAAATATCTAACCAAAAAAGTGAGGTTAATAATAAAATTGAACATGGTGTAAAATGTACAGAGTTAGGTAGCAGAATGAGTAGCATTTCAAGTGAGTTAAGAGAGATTATGGAGGCTACAAATGCAGATTTAGTTCAGGTGCAAGTTAATTTCAGAGAGGAGATATCTGAAATACAGAAGGAGTCAGAAACACAAAGAAATAGATTGTCTGAAGAAGTTAAAGTTTTGGCTATAGATTTGAATCAAAAGCTAACTTCTGAAATTAACAAACACCAAGCTGTTCAAAATGAGAATAATTAAAAATTGGAACAGACAATAGAAAATCTGCAAGGTACTGTAAATAGGTTAGAATTAAATTCAAGGGTAAATATATGTGATGTTAATGTATCTGATGTACAAAATAATGATAGAGGTAGTTCCTCAGGTATGACTAATAATGTGAGTGATGCGGCGGCTTCATCCATAGCTAATATTGAAACTCAGAGTGCACAAGTAACACTAGAGAATTTAAATATGGGAGTAGGGAATTTGCAAAACTACAATCATATCTTAAGGGGACCTAGGACAGATTATATGATTTTCTACAATTTTTTTTCAATCTTATTAAAATTTTGTATGTTGGTTTCCCTCATTCTAAATAGCATTATGTGTAAATTTCAATAAAATTGATGAAGTAGTTTTTCAGATATGAGATATTTTCTGTTTTTCATATCGCGATATTTGAAAATTATGAAATACTCCATGCGGGACAAATTTTATTTTTCATCAGTACCACTTTGTCACATTAATATTTGAACTCCTTACAAATTATTCTAGTATGCTTTTTTCATTTTGTGCTTTGAATAACAAATTATTAATTATAATCATTAATGCAGATATTACAGCCTAAAAAGTAAAACTTTTTAGGGTTAATAGCCCACTGTGTCCAAGTTTTACATAGTAGCCCAAAAATGATACTACAACTTCTTTAGATAGAACAGTAGAACTATTATGCCAAGTTTCATGCAAAACTAAAGAAAACTATCCCGCATGGGACATTTGAGATATTGAAAAATGTTCTGAGAAAACTTAAATTTTATATTCAAAACATTTATACAGGCTAATGTACCTGGTGTAAAGGGTTAAAATTGTCCAGAACCATAGCTCTTTCCCTCCTTTTTCTTCTTAGCCTCTTCTGCTTGCAATTTCAACACCTTCTTCTTCTTTCTGGTGGACTTCTGCTGTTGTAATGTGGAGCGGCGACTTTCATACTTTCTGCGAGAATCTCTTTTCAGAGCTATTTTTCTTCCTATTCCAGTAATTTCTTCTCCAGTTGAACTGGCTTTTACTACTTGTGAAGCAATGCATCCCATATTATATTCAGAAATGGCATCAATTACTCCTATGTCTAACCTTTTCCTGGAAACAAAGGTTTCCTTAGGACACTTTCTCCAAATTGAAGAATGCAAACTTTCATTTGCATTCTGAGTTCCACCTTGGGTGCATCTTGACAAAAGTTCAGTACAGGCTAGTCTTTGGTACAATGGTAGATTTTTTACTAGCATAGCAGAAGAAAACTGTATAGACATAACCTTATGGCTTTCTGGCTTTTTTTCTTCTGCAATACTTCTATTGTAGAAGCACCATGAATCCTTTCCAGAAGGACATTTACTATGTTTTGGGCTTTCATCAGTAGATGAGCAATGATACAAAGTGGCATAGATGGCAGATTTCATCCTATCAACATCAGGTAAATTAGAGACAATGGCATTCCTATAATAATTGGTTAACTTGACAATATTAGCTTCTTTTAGTGTTCCTGGTCCTTGCCCACCAAGTTGAGTGCCTTTTGCTTTCCATTCCTGTACCAAATTCCTTAATCCTGTACCCATCCTCTTGGCAATATGGTTAACACACTCTTCTTTTATAATTGTGGTATCTGATCCATATATAGCTTCCTTTGTCAGGTGAAGGAATGTTTTGGCATCACCGTCAGATAATAGAGTTGTGTAGCGCATGGAACACTCACTTACAGACCTCTTCCATAAGATATCTGCTGCAGAAACTTCCATAGCAACAGATGAACCAGAGTAATTACTACAGCATTCTCCAGGTATACTTTTATGCCCTCTAAGCCATATGTTATACTCTGGAGTATCTTCTCCCAGTTCATTTTGAGAGAGGACACACATGGGGCAATATTTTGATAAAATTTCAAAGTCAATGACTAATCCAGTTAAAATATCAATTACTATCCCTATCCCATATAGAGATCTGAACCCTCTTTTGTGCCAGGTTCCATCAAAAGACACAGCTATATCTATTACTTTCTTATTTATGTTTGCTGCATTCAGATCCTTATGGGCTTTATGCACTGCTTCTCTTGAATTGGAAAGAACATTTTTTCTTATGGTCTCTGATTCATCTGCTAAGGCATGCATATGCTTAGTGAATGTTTTAGAATCTATTATATTCAAATTCATGCTCATGCAAAATCTTTCCATTGTTCTGTGACCACCTCCAATTTTTAAAAATGTCTCTATACATCTTCTATTTACATAAAAAGCAGCCTTTTTACTTTTGGAATCAGTCTTTACTTTTGGGCTGGAGTAAACATCTGAAAATGTCTTGTCACAATTCTTACATTTTACAGTAAGCTTACATGCTAGGCCCTTATTTTCTCCTGTTTCAATAATCAAAGACTTTTCCCCACACTCATCACATACTATATTGCCACATAACTCATTCAGAACTTGTGAGTGAATTAAAATGTATTTATTTTCACATAGGTTAGGCTGTGTAAGTGGTGTTTCAAAATATCTGAGCTTTTTGTCACTGACAGAAATTATTTCATGTGTACTGGTATGTGTGGGTAATGTATTATGTACAACAGAAGTAGAATCTGAAATTTCTGTACTACTATTTGAATCAGATAAAATACTTTTGTGATCATATGGCAATGTTGATGGGCCTGGTTGTGATTCTATAGTTTCTTTGGGAACACCTTTCCATCTTTTTTCAATATTTTTCAGAGTCTTTAGCTTCCTTTTACTCATCCTACCTGTTGGTTTCCTCCAACTTGCACTTAGTGTAAGCATTTCAATTACCAATAAATAAACTTGAAAGACACTGACAGTAATAACCTCACAAAACCAAGCTGCATGTATACATAACACATAATTATTTAAAACTTATAAAACAGATAAAATGTTACAAATAAATTCTTAAAATATTTAAATACTATAATAAAAATATATTTTACTGGTGTGAGACGGCTGTATATTTTGTTTCCAAAAAAATCGGCTATATTTTGAACTCATGAAGATGAAGTTTTGTTGTAGTTACAGTAATGAACACCAGATGGAAGCAATAACCAATACACACTTACTAAGGTGCAAATTTGAATGATTTTTTGGAAAGAAAGTAACTATTTTGCAAGCGAGAACAAAAATGGGCGTGGCAGGCATTTAAATTTCCGTGCAGCGGTTTTTAAAAATGGCTACCAAACCCTTTAAAAAGGGGCTTATCAGCATAAAATGCATTTAAATGTTTGACTAACATTATAAAGAGTTAATTTTTGCAGAAAACAAAAAATTGAAGATTTTGGCCATTTTCACTAAAAAATCTGTCCTAGGTCCCCTTAAGTGATTTTCCACTTCCAAAATTTAATGAAAACTCCAGTCCAGTACAGTTAATTACAGACTTGTCAGGGTACTCTCAAATTAAAAAGATAGCAGAAGAATTGAAAATGACAGTTGTTAAAAGATGTGTTATTCAAAAAACTTTAGATTGGTTTCAAATGTTATCAGGGGAGGAAATTTCATATGAATTCTTTAAGAGGCTATTCATAAAAAACAATTATATCCAGGAAAGGGAATAGAAATGACCGCTAAAAAAAGTAAGCAAATCCAGGATATTTAAAGCAGAGCTGCAGAATAAAGTATTGGAATGTAAGAGGGTTAACTGTTTATATATGTCATAAGAAAGGAGAAATAAATTCAGGACAAAACAATAAACAAAAAAAAAAGGGTAAAGATAATTAAAACAAATACTTATGTAGCACACAGATATGTGAAATTGTGTCTGGAATTAAGTGTTGTAAATATATTTGTGTAGAGGATAAATATTTTGGTAAATGTGTTCAATTATGACAAAATGAAACAGGTTAAAGTTCTTGAATGTATAAATTTTTGTCAACAACCTAAGACAGTAAACCATTTTGTAACAGTAACTAAATAATTCAGGGTACAATATTTGCTATAAAAGAATTGTAATGTTAGATGTATATATATAAACACATTAGACCAGAGCCATTAAATGGTGGCGAGATAAAGGCAAAGCATATGTTGATTGTTAAATGCGTGTGAAGTGTTAAGTGAAAGTGTTAAATAGCGTGTTTTCCAAGATTCAGGAGACTAAAAACCCAATTATAAATTTCCAAACAAGTTCTAAATATTTATAATTATGTTTCTAGTGGGGCATATGACGCAGTAATTTGTATCACAAAAATGTAAATGTCAGAGTGATTGTAGTGTGAATATGCATTGTTGTGTGACATTGATTTGAGATGTTTGTTGATTGTAATCATTGTCGAGAAGTGGGTTTATACAGCCTTACTGAAACTGACAATAATAGCGTGCAATAATGTAGCGAGGGGGTGAGCTGTTTATCATTATTAGAGACGAGCAAATGACGTCAGAGTGGCGTGTTTTTCTTAGAATTTGCTGGAACATTTTCCCCAGAGCATATGTTTTCGTAATTTTCATTGGATATAAATATAGACGCTAATGTTGGCGCGTTTTATTAACCAATAGTAGCTCGGTTATAATCTTTAGGCATATTGGGGCGAGGAATTATAAATTCAGTGTCAGAATCAAGTTTCACGTAGTTCAACTGAGGCATTCATGGAGTATACATCGCATGCAGTTTATCAAGGTTACGCGTAGCAAATTTATGAAAAATCTCTCGCGTCGTAAAGTTAATTACACAAAAAGTTGAAGTACGCGAATTAATAATGGGCAGTAAAGAAGTTATTATAACAGTTTCAGTTTGGCGAGTCAAGATTAAAAGGTGAAAGTGAATAATATGTTACGACAATAAAATTGTAAAACAAATTCTTTTATCAGTGTTATCTTTGGATAAAAACTCCTTTCCGTTTACACACCTGTACAAGATAAGTGCTTGACCGAGAAATCATAGCTAGCCGGAGGACAGTGAACCCAAAATTAAATACAATAACAGGCGCTCAGCAAAAGATAACACGAAGTGACCGCGATAAATTGTGTTTTATACGTGCGGCAAATAAACAGTAGCATTTTCAATTACAAACATTCATACTACCACTGCAGTTTCCAGTTCAGACCATTATTCTGCCACCTTTCGCTTTATTAAAGACCGCCTGGATTACGCAACATATAATTCTCGGTCTGTTAATAATGAATGTTATAACGAACTTTTCACAATGAGGGAGCTGGAGCATGCTGTTCATTGCTCTAGGCACTCCGCTCCTGGACCGGATGGCATTCATGTCCTGATGTTACAGAACCTTTCAGCCGACAGTAAAGTCTTTCTCTTACAAGTCTATAACCGTATTTGGCAAGACGGCTATTTTCCTTCCGTTTGGCGCGAAGCCACCATTGTCCCTATACTTAAGCCTGGGAAGGATCGTCAACTACCTTCCAGCTACCGCCCTATCTCCCTCACCAGTTGCATTTGCAAGGTGATGGAGCGCATGATCAATGGGCGGTTGACATGGTGACTTGACTCTCAGAAACTTCTAGCGAACGCTCAGTGCGGATTTCGTCGCTGTCGCTCTACCGTCGACCATCTGGTGTGTCTGTCGACGCATATTATGAATGGATTTCTGAGAAAGTGTCAAATCGTGGCTGTGTTTTTTGACCTGGAGAAAGCTTATGACACTTGTTGGAGGGGCGGCATTTTAGTACACTTCACGCATGGAATATCCGCGGTCGTCTTCCCATATTTTTTCGGGAGTTTATGACGGACCGCGTCTTTCGTGTACGTGTGGGCTCGGTTTTATCTGGTTGTTTTATTCAAGAGAACGGAGTACCGCAGGGCTCTGTACTCAGTGTCACACTTTTTGCAATTGCTATCAACCCCATTGTTGATTGTATTCCACCTGGCATTTCATTGTCCCTTTTTGTTGAAGATTTTGCCATTTATTGCAGTTCATGGCGGACCTGTCTACTCGAACGCCGGCTCCAGAGCTGTATCGACCTCTCTACGCCTGGAGTAACGCCAACGGCTTTAATTTCTCCGCCGAGAAATCCGTCTGCATCAATTTCTGGCGCCGGAAGGCTTTCCCTCCGCCCTCTCCCCATCTTGGGCCAGGGATGCTTCCGTTTGCAGACGAGCTGAAATTTTTGGGGTTGATCTTTGATAGGACGCTGAGCTGGAATTCGCACATGGTTGCGCGCTGAGGCCCACTGTCACCTTGGGTTATCGTCGCTGCCGAAGAATGAGACCCCTTCTTCAGTCTTAGGTCAGCATTTTTAGAACTGCAGGCGCCATTCGGGGACTTGCCTTTTATATTTACTGATGGATCTAAGACTGATGATGGAGTAGGATGTGCCTTTGTTTCTGATCATCATAGTTTTGCTTGTCGTTTACCGGGTCACTGTTCGATTTTTACCGCCGAACTTTTTAGTATTTATCAATCTGTTTTATACGTTCAGCGGCGCGAGTTACGGCAGTTTGTGGTTTGTACGGACTCTCTGAGTGCCCTTCTGAGTATTAACGCGCTGTACAGTTCCCACCCTCTCGTACAGCGCATACATGACCTGCTTCACTCGCTTGGGCCTCTGGCATCAGCGTCTTCTTCTTGTGGATTCCAGGTCATGTGAGCATCTCAGGGAACGAGTCTGCCGACGCCGCTGCCTAATCGGCGATTTTATTACCCAGGTTTTTTACTGCTGTTGTTCCCTCGTCAGATTTGGTTGTTATTTTACGTAGCCGCATCCTCTCGCTTTGGAGGGATGAGTGGGCAGCCCTTCGGGGGAACAAGTTACGGGAGGTTAAGCCTCTCCCGTTAATCTGGGGTACCTCTTCTCGTTCGTGTCGTCGGGAAGAGGTACTTTTAGCTCACTTACGAATCGGACATTGTCCTTTTAGCCATAGATACCTGCTCATTGGTGAACCCGCACCACTCTGTGAGCAGTGTGATGCGCCCTTAACGATGCGTCACATTTTACCAGTTTTAGCCCCGTTGCGCGTTCGTGTTGGTCTGCCTGTTGGCCTAGCCAACGTATTGGCAGACAACGCGCGTGCTGTAGAATGTCTTTCACGTTTTATCGGTGACATTGGATTTACCAGACGCATTTGGTGCGCTGAGCGTCTTTTGACTGTGTGATTTTATATTGTCTTTTTAGTGGGGCATCTCCTCCCCAGTGGACATCTGGCGCTCGTGTCCCTGGCATTCTACAGTTCTTGAAACGTTGCTTTACTCTTTTATTGACAGTGCTTTTAGTGTGTTCGTTTTGGAATTTGGTGTTTTTTTTTTTTTGTTTTTTTTTACCTTTTGAACATCGCGGGTTTATGTCCCGTTTTTTAATTATGCGTTTTTTATCGAACTTTTATTTTTGGACTGTACATTTTATACTTTGTAAGGGCGCTGATGACCTTAGCTGTTTAGCGCCCTTAAACCGCATCTCATCATCATCATCATCATCATCCAAAACAGCAGGTGTATAGCATAGGTGCATATTGCACCAACTGCATACTGTAATAGTTGTAATGTCTTCAAAATTTGCAGCGCCATATTCAGGATAAGTATCAAAATTTATGTGTAGCACACTCTTTAAAACAAGTTTATATTTTTATGTTCAAGTTCCCAGATGCTTGCCATGCCTACTGTAACATGGGGTACAGACTACCAAAAGAAATAGAAGTCAAGGGACTGGGGTAAGGGCGTTAATTAGTTTGACTCAACTACCAATCAAGAAACAGCATGAATTACCCACGCTGTTCTTTTTTAAGACCTTTTGCATTTATACAATGGTTGACGTTTAACCACTGCTCTATAATTGCATACAATGTTGGCTGGTGTATTTAATCTAACTGTCTGCAAATTTCTAACCAAATATTCCAGCAGGTACTTGAAAACACATAAGTAGTTTCCATCCTAATTCGTTTTACATGGTCAAAAGTGACTGAATTATGAATGAGGAGAGTGTGATTGATGCTACAGACTGCACAGCTGCTTCTGTAGTTCTCTCTCTGGTATGTGACAGTTCTTTAATATGTAATCCTCTTCATTGTCATTATTGATGATGTAGTGCTGGATAGGTGTGACAAACAGCTATTTTCGAGTAACAGTTATCACTGTCGCAGCTACAGTGCATGCCTGCATGCATGCAACACACACACACAAACACACACCCAAGATGTATTCCTCTGCGTTGCCTTCTCCCTATTGGCTAAGCTATTTGTGCCGTAAGTGTGCCCCTCTTAACATGTGCAGATGGGAACAGCCACAAATAAATGAAAAAATAATTACATTCATGCAAATTGAGATTGGAAGTATGCAGTTGCATAATATTAATAAAGAATATTCAATTTACAATTATGGTATGTTTGGTAATGAGGCATAGCTTTCAACTTTGAGGTTTGCTTTGGAGAATACCGATTTAACCCTGTCGTGTATCTGTTGGTCTTTCATTGTTCTTTGCCATAAAAGGTTAAAGGCATAAATATCCATGATGACAAATCCAAAAGACTGGAAACTTTACCTTCACACATGCTTGCTGAATTCGAAAGTGGAGAAATTTCATGTTTCTTTAAGCAATCTAAGAGAGTAGACTTGCTGAAATCGTGCAACTCTGCATCTTGTTTCACCACTATTAAAATTTATGCACCATTGTTTGAGGTTAGTGACACATGCATATTTTCCTACTAAAGAGCATTAATTATTTATTCATATCCATGTACCCATGATGTATAAAAAGTCATGTACCTATAATCGTATGTGAATAATCATCTTAATGCAATGCATGCAACTTTGCTGCTGAGTGCTAACCAACCTGTCATCTGTGGCCTGTGATCTATATTCGAAGAGATAAGCAATGTGCTGTAATAAACAAATATGTACTTGCAACTCCATGTAAGGATGACTCCAATTGTAATTGAGTTCAGGTAACAACTTCCTGATAAACGATACTGATGCGATCCACATGTAGTGAATGATGTCATTCAAGCTTGGTTATCATCTCATTACTTTAGTGCGATAATTATTTGTCTTCATTACTTTGGTAACTATTATTGGATAACTAGTTACTTTGTATTCATTACTTTGGTACCCATTACATTAAGGTAACTATAATTGGAAGTTATTTCCGGGCTGTTTTGCCGTGGTCTGCTGGAGATAGATGTTCCAGATGTTTCATCTACAACTACGGTAGACATCTTCAGTGGCACTGCATCTGAAATGCCGGCTTTTTTTTAAGAGTGGAGGAGAAAATGATTTAGTCACTACTCCATTCCCAATGGGAGTTGGGACTGAGAGTGTGGGACTCACCAATAGTCGGCATACCCACTAAAAACTCCTCCACCGGAAGGAAAATGGAAGAAGGAAAAATAGGAATTCAGGAGTGATAGTGCGGCTGTACCGTTGTTTCACCAGCATATTCAAGGTAAGGATATGTAGGCCGGCCACGAGGGCCTAAGCCAGATGAAGAAAAGGTGCCAGGACGTAAGCATGACCGGAGCCCTACTTACGACCTTGGGAATTCAGGGTGTGTGGTATATATGGGAAGTATAGTGTGAGGGTGTACAGGAAGTAGTTCAGTGTGATTTCGCTAGCGGCCAAACCGGCCATCGCGAGTCTTTGAAGCCGGAAACTGGCTGAGTGTCGGCGTCGGAAGTCTTTCGTCCAGCATCGTCTGGAGAGCTGCCACTTCCTCCTTGACGAGCTTTCGGATTGTTGTGGTGATGTAAGCCGCTTTTTTCCGTCAGCATCACTGAGGTGATTAGCGAAAACCTGGGCGAGTCGGAGCCTTGGTTAGGGTTGATATCTAACCGGATTTCGGAGATATCCTCTTCCAGGGCTGAGATATTCTCCGTGAGGTTCAGTAGTTCCGCTTGTATGTCCTCCAACTTCTGGAGTAGTACAGGGGCAGCGTCGGATGTGACTTGCGGCGCCTGAACCTTGGGAGGCGGTGTGAATGTCTGCGTCGTTGGAACTCGGTGTGGATGTAGTGGGCACGCGGCCTGGCCGGTGTAGTGCACCTGGCCTCCACAAGAGGGGCAGAAGCGGCGGCGATGTGTGAGGTCGTGTGCCCTGCAGTCGGCGGTGAGTGGCTCATTCCCGCAGTAATGGCAGCGGGGAGCGGCGTCACAGGCGGTGGCGAGATGACCGTACTGGCAGCAGCGGCGGCATGGCGTATGGTGGACACTGCGGCTAGCGTCAAGCGGCAGGGTTTGCCCTAACAAGGGCAGCCCTGCGCCCAAAACAGTCGAGTAGTCGCCCTCCTCCAGGAATTCCAATCTAACCAGCGGTATAGGACCTCGTTCGTTCCTGATCGTCATAGCCCTGGCCGCAGACGGCCAGAAGCGTTGTGCGGCGTTGAGTGACAGATTGCCGGGCGTTGGCGATGCACACCCCGGACAGCGGCGGAGAAGCGAAGCGGCGGTGTGCGGTAGGCTGAGCTGGTCGGCGAGTGAGCGCTGGTTGCTTCGGCTGGCGGCGGCGAAGTGGCGGGAATGTCTTGTTCGGTTGCGTAGTTCTCTTCCTTTCTCTTTCGGGAGAGAAGCTTGGCGGTTGCGGAGCTGGTGATCTTCCCCATGTTGACTCCTTGAGAGCTCGAAGCGAAGTCATGCCGGCTTTTGGGGGGGTGGTGAAATAGGAATAAAGGCATAAGAAAAAACAAGATATAAATGGGTATTAGGAAGGGGAAAACGGGAGAGGAATAGAAAGGATTTAATGCTGTTGTGGCGCTATTTAATTGGGGCATAATGGTGAACATGGTGGCTGGTACCGCCGAAGCAAACCCACTGTTTGTGGGTGATTACTAATGTGTGGCGGAGTTCTCCGCAGTGGTGATTAGGTATCTGCCATGGTCGAAGCTCTGACAGGGACCTATGAACGGTGGTATCGTAACAGGTTGTTGATGCTCCGTACCCGGGTCTGTTACCTCCGGGCATTCGGTGTGTATCCAGAGAGGTCTGGACAGTGCTGTCTTGTGTGGTGATGCGGTGGTTCTCCTGGAGGTGCACGTCGGCACACTACTCCGCAGTTGTCCGGGGATTACATTGCCAACTCCCCGACACACTTCTCCTCAACGGCCGTTTGGCCGTCTGCGGCCAAAGCGACGAGAATTAGGAACGCCAAGGGTCCAACGCCGCTGGTCACGCTCATGTTCATGGATAAGGACGAATACTCGGCGGCCCTGGGCGCAGGACTACCCTTGTTAGGGCAAACCCTGTCGCTCGAGACCAACCGCAGTGTGCGCCCAAGTCCATGCCGTCGCTGCTGCCTATACGGACACAACGACACTTCATGTGACGCCGCTCCCCGCTGCCAGTACTGTGGCAATGGGGCACTCACCGCCGACTGCAGGGCACACGATCTTACCCAACGCCGCCGCTTTTGCGCCTCCTGTGGGGGCAAGGGGCACTTCACTGGCCAAGCCGTCTGCCCACTCTACCCACATAGAGCATCGCCAATCGAACGCATCTTCACGACACCGCAGGCATACACAACACCGCAGAGCTACATACCACCACCGAGATCGACACGTCTCAACTAGAACTCCAGTTGGCGAACACCAACATTCTAGTTGAACAGAACACAGCCAGCAAAAACAGCAATTCAGGACCTTCACGCCAAGTTGCTGGACCTAGCCAGCCGTCTCATCGCTCTTGAGGAGCAGTACTCCACGCAGCTCACCTCTATCATAGATGCCATAACAGACAGTGTCAAAGCCTTCAGGGATTTGGATTCATTCTGCCGCACCACCTTTCAAATGGGAAAGGACTACCTATGAGATAGAATTGCAGACCATGTGAATAGAGTGATTAGGATTCTGCAGCCCTACATTACAACACCTCCAAGAGAGCCACCGCACCACCACACAAGACAGCACTATCCAGAACTTTCTGGATACACACCGAATGCCTGGAGGTAACAGGTCCGGGTATGGAACATCAACAACATGTTATGCCACCACCATTCATAGGTCCCTGTCAGGGCTTCAACAATGACAGATACCTAACCACCACTGCGGAGAACTCCGCCACACATTAGTAATCGCCCACAAACAGCAGGTTTGCTTCGACAGTACCAGCCACCATTTTCACCATTATGCCCCAATTAAATAGTGCCAAAACAGCATTAAATCTTTTTTATTCCTCTTCCTTTTTCCTTCCAATTGCCATTTATTCTTGTTTTTCCTTATACCTTTATTCCTGTCCCCCCCCCAAAAAGCTAGCATTTCAGACGCAGTGGAACCTTCTCCTAGAAGACTTCGACAGTGCCACTGAAGAACATCTGGAATATCTATCTCCAGCAGACCATGGCAAAACAGCCCGGAAATAACTTCCAGTTATACTGACTCCGGCCGTGAAAGCCTACGTTCTCTCATTAAGATAACTGTTACAATGTAACCATTATGTTATTTTCTGCCCATCCCTAGTGCTGCACCTCATGAATGAAAACATGCACTTTTGATAGTGATATCATCTTCAACTTGGCATTTGGAAAAACAAACTTTGTAATTTTGGGGGATGTTGTCTATAAATGTACTTCATACTTTGAGGTTGTGCAAACCAACCCACAAAACTTCTTCTTATGCCCATTTCTACAATAATGGAGAGTCAAACCTATGTTGCATACCCCTCTGAACTTTGAAAATATATACTTTTATATACTTATGTACTTGCTGGCCTTGGTCTTTCTCCATAAATGCTATGATTTGAAGTACCTTTTCACAAGATGTCTAATATTTCCATGCAGTTACACACAAAGACTTATGCTGTTATTTCTGTATATGCAGTTAATTTAGTTTTAAAATGCTGTTCATTTATAAGTTGCCATGACTGTTTAGGAATACTTGGATGATAAAAACTTGAACTACTCTGACATTTCTCTTCCAAAGATGATTCTGTACGTGTTTCTTCCACATCTGAAGAATCACTATTCATCACAGATGCACTGCTGTTTTACGAAAGGCAATGCTCATCTTTCACAATAACATCACCAAGTAAATAGTACAAGCAACTGCTTCACAGTTCTATAGTCACCAATGGATTGTTCTGCAGTGATGAATTCCAACTCCTCAGCCACCTTCCCCTTCAGAATGTCCACAATAGCATATGGATTTATCTGCAGTCTCCATCAGCCATAGCTGTCATTATCAATGTTATTGCAGAAAGATTCTATAGTCATTTATACATATATCCTATGCTGATACTAGAATATTTCTGTCTCGAAAGCTTAAGGCTCTTCCAACTTACATACTGGTGAATGAAGGTTGATATGTCCCAAGCATTAGCATCACAATGGAACTCACCAAGGAAATGCCAATTGATGGGTGTTCCAAATGTTTGTGAAACTCTTGAGGCAATGGGTGTCCGATATCATTCTCAAGGTACTGTGGGAGTTTCATTGGGATTTGAAGTGGCAATGCCACAGGGCACCCTTGTTAATCTATATTATATTAAGTAAATGGTATTTCTTTAAATAAGTATTAAATAGGTAAACAACTTTATTTGTTTCTAAATAAATACATGTGTTGTTTTGTTTTTCTAAATTGTTAGATACCTTTTACTACCTAATAGGAAAAACCTGCTGGTTTTAACTAAGTTTGTATAAGCAAATATTTATGTTATAATATTTATTTTCTTTGATCCAAGCTAAAGTAGATTGTGTTGGCTTTTACTTTATTTTATTATTATCGAAGATTTCACTGCAAATACATGAGAACTGTTGTGAGAATGAAATGCCACAAGTAGAAGTTAGTATCATTCCTGAAGTGGAATGGTTTAAGTATTTTTTTTACAATTTTGTGAAAGAATTAAGAAAATGTGCTCATAAAGTTTTTCAGTGCCTTGATTGATCTATCTCTCTCTGATTCAAAACACACATTTTACATATTCCTTCTAGTATATCAGAGAGAGAGAGAGAGAGAGAGAGAGAGAGAGAGAGAGAAGGGGAGATTTGTTACATTTTAAAGTAGTTGCACCAAATTTTCATTAAAATGCAATTTTGATATGTAAAAGTGCTAGCTGCTTCTTTCCATTTAATGCTGGTTTGCAGTAAACCAGCAATGGTAACCATTAGGAAGCTCATTATCTACAATCAAGAGAGTTGGGAACTTCCAGTTCACTTGTTCCTGTGCTACTAGCTATAGCATACTGTATGCTCAATGTGTAGCTGTTTTCATGGTAAACATTATTTACATACACTTCTCCGTCTTCATGACTGACTAGAAAAATAGCCTGTAACCTTCAGGATATAATCACCTAAATAAGTTGTTTTGTAGGAATCAAACTTGACATAATTTTGCATTGTGTTGGCTGAATCACAAGTAGTTAAAGAGGTCATTTCATTTCATTTCATTTCATTTATTATCAGTCGTTGAAAATTACATAGAATTCATGACATCGTCAAAAATCAATGAATAGAAAAAATCAATGAATATTTTACAAACAATAAATTACTTTTACAATTAAAATACATACAACAAATCATTTCAGATACTCATTTAAGGAATAAAAACAACCTTGTACACAATATTTTCTCAATTCTGTTTTGAATTGTTTTAAATTTGTTATGTTTTTAATATAATGATCAGTATTGCACATATGTCACTTGATGCACATAATGAGCTTTCCATATTGTTGTTTTGTATATTAATATGCATTGTTGTTTGTGTTTTTAGTTCATTGTGAGCCAAAATCCTTCCTGTATACATAATTGATTTTTGTTGTTACTGTTTCTGTTCTCACTTTATTGTGGACTGAGCTTAATTCAACCAAACATCCAACACAAGATTTGTTAGAATGATGATTCAGGCACCAACATTCCAATTTATAGAATACTGTAGCATCTAAGGAGCCATATTTATGTTGTATGTTACTTATGATTCAAGAAATCTACAGTTCTTATTATAATTCTCCTTTAATTGACCATGCAATGCTTCTGAGTTATCAAGGCTCACCCCCACAAAAGGAATTAAGGTTTTGCCATGTCAGCATTTATCACATATAGGTGGAACGTTCTTGATGTTTCAGAGGAAAACTGCAAATACAACTTCACAAGATTCTTAAAAATTCCTATATTACAACTTACAGGTTTTGCAGTTTTTGCATAAAAGCACTGATTTCTTAACTATTTGGCAGTTAACTGACTAAAGCCCTGTAGCTGCCATGTGCTACCCTGCATACATAGATGTCAGTCATGCCTCACTATTTGGTCAAGGAGGTTTCCCATCCAAAATACTCTCTCTTTTGTAGCATCAGGAAGGAAAAACTTTAAATTGTCTCTCAAGAGCCCTATTATAGCTCCATGTGTTGAGTGAAATAACTTATTGTAAAAATGGGAAAATATTTTTCACATTTGGATCAATCCTTACAAATAAGTATGACTTTAAATTGGCACATCTTGGAATGTGAAAAATTTTAGAACATTACTTTCCACATTGCCTACGTACACGAGATAGATATGAAAATATGATTGATGATAGTATGGCAATTATGGACATATGAAATTTGTGGTTGCCTCAAAAACCTGCATCGGTGTATAATTTTCTCAAGGCTCTACAGCCGCTTCAACATAAGTGATTCTTACATATATGAAAAGGATGAATATTAAATATTATTATGCACTAAATATTAAGCTTACATTATATATTTTCTGTTTAAAAGAATACACGCGCATAATTTAAAATGTTATAATTTCAAAGACAACCTTTTAATTTGGATGAAACTTTAAAATTAAATAGAGATAAACATATTATTTAAGCTGTAATAATAGGAACTCAAAAGTTAAAGGAATTTTTGTTCCTTTTCCTTTAAAATTTAAAGGAAAAGCAAAAGGAACTCAAGTTATAAAATACTAAATAACTGACTGCAACCAAGATGCATAGCCTGCAACCTGCCAAACCCAGCACTGTTGAACTCGTTTGGCTGCCTGGCATGCATTATTCTGTCCCCCCCCAATCTTGCATAATTTAGAACAACTTCTCACTTCTCACACAAACCAGAAAATGCCTTTATGGTAATCTTTTTTTCAGAAACTGGAATGACACTGTGGATGCTGAACATTCCTGACACAGTTTTCAGTCTCACAAATCTCTCAGTATTTAATAGCCGGACTTCTGCTTTGTATTCCTCTTTGGTTGTGAATGAAATGCCATTCTGCTGACACTTGGAAATCTGTCCAATGACACAGCAGATTGTACTTGCCTGCTGCCCCATTGCTAAAATGATAAATCTTATTTAAGTTGAAAATTGATGTTGTAGATAGGTAATCAGTTGTTTTTGAAAAAGATGAACTGTAGGAGTAAATAATCTGATATAATCAAAAAACATGTACGTTCCAGATCATTGTCAGTTTTCTTGTAGTAAATAACAAATGGATGTATAGTTGCTCGATATCTATTCCAGTGGTATCCTTGTATGGCATCCTGTATAACAAAACTGTAACTTCCAGAATAGTCACCAATAACAATGAATTCCCTATGTTGGAATGTCATTTTCAGATGTTTCAGGTACAATAATTGAGCTGTTGTAATGAAACTGTGTGCTTTAAATTTTTTCAGATAATTAATGAAATTACTTACTTTACTTGACTGCCCACCCACCCACCCCTTTTGTAGGGCTAACACCTCTAGGATTTACAACCATACCTAGAGTCAGAGGCCTGTAGAGGAGCAGATGAACATTGAATAAATAAGAAAATTATTGAAAAAATGTTCAGTATTAGCTTTTAGCAGGGTCATCTCTGCTCTGTCAGTTGTTTTCCACCTTTTGTATATGACTTCTTCCATTAGGTTTTTCTGCAGTAATGAATTTATAAATTCTGAAATAATTACACTCCCTGGGCATTTTTAACGCTTATCTAGATGACAATTTGAAGAGGGACTCTGACAAATCATTTTTCAAATTAAACCTCAACACTGTTCACTTCACTTGCGTCATCTTGGCTTATTTTTTTGTAAACTCAACATTCTTGATTTTTTTTCTTTCTCTTCACTTGATTTTTTGCCCTCATAATTTGTTTTGGTTTCTTCTACTTTAGCCATTTTATATACCTTCATACGGCAGACATCACATATCATATCACCTACAACTAAATTTGGTAATTTATTTCACATTTGTGAATATCCAGCTGCAAAGGAACATGATATTCAACACTTATCTCCAACCAGGAGAAAAGCCATGAAAGGAATTCATACTTTTGCTTTAGGCATCAAGTGACATGCACATGTGTAGTCACTATGCATGTTGTCTTCCATTCGTTGCATCACTTCGCATGTGATTTTAAACCTTAAGCACACATCATCCTTATTCTTATAATTAACTATTAGTTAACTTATAATTAACTATTATTCTTAAAATAAACTAATTTAATAACTACGGGTTTGGCTGGTTCCCTCATGAAATTTAAATAGTAGCATTGATATGCATGACAACTCACCCAAATTTTTCCCCTTCACTGCAGCTAAACCACTGATGTTACGATTTTTACATTTTGCATTTTAACTTTTCTCTGTGATGCTGTTGACGTACTAAAGTTCAAAAGAAATTGTGTACTTCGCTGACAAAAATTCTTAATTTTGTATGGAATGTTTTATATAGAAACTGTGGAAACCTGGTATAAAGGTGACAACGGATAGCACAAAACATTCACAATAAAAGTGAAAATCAAAACAGCAGATGTTTAGTGTTTACATAGTGTGATGGCTCTGTGATAATGTGTGAGTCTCACATTTGGGAGGTCCCGGGTTTGATTCCTGTTGGGCCAGGCCAGCTATTATGACCATGGATGTTTTTGTGACTTCCCCGTGTCTTTAGGCGAATGCTTCTACCACGAATTTACTGTCCATTATTTCCTGTTCCCATTATTACCTTTAATCTGTTTCAGGATTGAAAGACTAGTATTTTGCAGCAAGACGGTGGAACTTGCACTTTGGAAAAGATTTCTCCCTGGTGTTTGGTGGGCCTGCTGGGCCCCCTTTCAGGAAACTGTCTCGATTGCTATGGAATCCTCAGGGGTACAAGGCTAGCCAGTATCAGGATGGGCTGTATATGGAATTGCTAGGGACCCTGTCCTTGCTAGCATACATCGTCGTCTGATCTGGTCACCCTTAGAGGTCTCCACCTCATCCCTTGCTCCCAAGAGTCATGTTGGAAACAAAAAGAGCCCACTCTAGCCTACTTGCTGTGCTGTGCTTCAGTTACTGGAGGCCCCTCTATCTGTCTACTCCTAACTCCTGTTCAGTGTTTGTACCTTTGCCAGTAATGTGTGCTTAACACAGTCAAAGGGAGTATACCTGAACCTTCTTCAAATGGTTCTCCATTTTGTGGGCAGCTTGAAAGAAAAGTCCTGGCTCCTCCACAGTTTGTGTTTATCCATAGTGGCAAGTAAGTTCCATATACAGGTACTATATGTGCATGTCTAGGAGTTACATTCCTTGTATCTGTTAGCCTTTATATGGCTACTGTAGTAGTACCTTGATATAGATCTCTTCTTTAAAGTCATTCAGCCTCCCAAAGTAAGCAAACTCCCTAGCAACACACTAAAATCCTAAGTATTCCCTTGCTGTGCAACGGTCAAAATCATGCTCAACAATCTTTACATTTGGTGCATGATAACATAAAGAAAATGCTCTCTTCACGGCATTGGTACCTCAGCTCAAGATGGTCATGTGATTTTCTTAATCCCTAACTGGTGTGAGACATGTGCTACATTAAGATTCAACACTGCCAGGTTCCTCTAATATAGCAGTGTATTTCATAGTTTAATATTAAATCCCTAAATGCTTGGAGTGACAGTTAAAAGTACAGAAGAATATAAAATATTTCACACAATCTTTATGTATCTTTTACTATAGTAGTCAGTCAAATATAATCCCATTAATGAGCTAATCACTTCAGAAATTGTACATGAAGAACATTTCTAATTGTATTTCTTTACTGAATGTCTGATAACAAACATTCTACTGAAGAACATATATGTTAACCTCATCATAAACAATCTCCTAATGATACTTGATGCAATACGTATCTTCCACTTTTATGTTTATCTGTCAGCTCTGAGCACTTTAGAAATTGCTTTCACACAAAATGTTTTATGTGCTTGCTGTTATGGCCGAAACATATTTGAAAGTAATACTCTTTGATTTTACTTCTATGTATTTATTTTGTTTCCAGGATGTGTTGGGAGATGAGGGCGTGTTGTTGTACCCAACTCACCCAACAGCTGCACCACACCACAATGAGCCTCTTATGAAACCATTAAATTTTTCTTATACTAGCATCTTTAATGTCCTTGGTGTACCTGCAACACATTGTCCTTTGGGTTTGAACTCTAAGGGCATTCCTCTTGGATTGCAAGTAAGTATTACAAGTTTTAATTTCACAGCTAAGATTGAGAGAGAGCAAGAGCGAGTGAGCATGAAGTTATTAAGAAATTTTACTCATCCGCTCTGATCACTTTCATTGGCATATCAAGAGAGAAGCATAGATTTTTATGGAGTATTAAATGCAGCTAGTAATTAAGCTTTTGTTTTCAGAAGGCACAGTATTACATACACTTGATTAAAATTGACACCACACATTTGAAAGGTACTTATATAAGAATAATGATTAAGTTATATAAGAATAATGATTAAGACTCATTTTCAATGCTTTTATATGATCACTTTTAAATATTTATGTACTCAGTAGCATGTACATTTAATTTTACAGTGTCATAGCAGGGAACAAAAATGACACTCTCATTGTAATCTTTGGATTGGGTCAGTAATGACATTCTGAATAAAATGGCTCTAACAGAATAAAAATCCAGCAGTCAAATATCTGGGCAGCAGTGTAGTGAAACTATATTGCACCCTGGGTGAGTCAATTTTGGCCCCCCTAACATTTCATTTATGTATAAGCTTTGATTTTAATTTATCATCAGTAGCAGTGTAATTAAATACAACTAACAGAACTGAATATGATTAAGATTAGTATTTATTAATATAAGAATAATAATGGAAATAACATTAATAGTAGAAATGAAATAATAACAGTTGACAATGGAATGGTAAACATTTACATTTCACAGTTATTTCGCTTACCTGAAATATGCCTTTCTCTGCTTTTCTTGGAGCTGAACTCTCTTATAACTTCTAAATAATCTAGAGATGAGGTGGTGTAATTCTATATGGAAAGCACTGCAAGTTCTAACAACTATTGCTTTGTCATAGTCATTCAGAGGTAGGTATTTTTGAACTTCAGTCTTGAGAAACCTGTTTCAGCTGATGCTGTGGTTACAGGAACAATATAATAATTCTCAACAGAGTACAAACATTTGGATACACTTCACAAAGTTTTTGTCTCACAATATGTGTAAACATTTTTTTAATACTGCATATGCTGGAAGGGATTACAATAACAAACACTCATAACTCTTTGAATAGTTCATAACAATCAACATCACAATCTTCATCAGCAGACAAAAGATTTTTCAAATATAGATAGTGTTTTAAAAGTGTCTCTTTAGGCATAACTTTCAGATTAGACAAGTCAGTTATAAACACAAAGGTGTCAGTTTATTGCTCGAATGCTTGACATCTACTTTTTTAGTTTGACTGAATGTTATTTATCATAACATTTAAATATTATGCTCTGAATTGATCTTCTTAGTTTTTCTAAAGACTCGTCAGCACTCTCATAAATGAACATCTTTATTCTGTGAGGAATTTGTCTTTCTTTGAATTTTAATGCAATATCATATTTACTATTTCATGCATATTCATGAGCTTCTTCTAACAAGGGCTGAAAATCTGTTGAATAATATTTTGCAATCCAAGCACAGAGCTCCTGAAGATGTTTTTGAGTGTTTCGCCAAGGTTTACTCACTATGGTAACCTAAGATTGGAAATTATATGATATAATCAGTGAAAGTAGAAACTTAAATGTTGTGATTTCATTTAAAATTATTTACATTCACTTACTATTACAGAATCATCACAGGTGCTATGAAGATTTTCAGTTGCTTTGCAAATATTATGAATGGAATCTTAGAGCTTTATCACAATTCAGTCTGCATTCTCATGTTTCACTTACAGATTTTATAGAAAATTTGCAGTTTTTATTCAAGATGGTCCATCTTTTTGGAAGACCTGGAGAAAAGAGTATATGTATTAAGGCAAAAGATTTAGCCATAGTCAATGATTTTGCAGCAGCATCTTAAAGAAGGTTGCAGTTATGACAGCCGCATGTTGTGAAGAATTCTCTTGGGTTCAATGCCTGTATTCACATTCTCACAGCTGAATTTATACAAACCAAGTTTGCCCCATTATCATAACCCTGATCATGATTGGTCATTGACGTTATGACCCAAAGATTCACTTTCCTTCAAAATGGCATCCATTAATGTAGTAGCATTTGTTTCATCAATGGCATTGGTTCCCAAACTTTTTGAGCCACGGAGCCCTTTTTGAAGCAAAAGTTTCTTGTGGAGCCCCAAGAAATGTATACAGGTAATAGTAGAATAAAAAAAGAACTAGAGACAACATTATGTATTATATAAATCTAAAATAATATAACCAGTTAGGATAGTTGAAAACTGTTACAATGTTACATGTACACCCGATGTTAATGTGAACAGTGAGCCTGCTTCTTCTGGCAGAGTTTGTCAATGTCCAGTGTCACAGGTCAGTTGAAGATGCATATCATCTTCTGCATCCAAATGAGTATGATATTTAGTTTTAGTAGTCATGTACCAAAAGGCAGTAAGAGCAATTTGGCTTTTAAATTTAATATTGAAAAATCCTCCCCTAACTGAGCCCAAAATATGGGAAGTGGTTTGCCTTTAAATGATGCCTGACAGTGGCTATCCGAAACCATGGCTATAAGGACCTCATATTCTGCCACATTGAGGGCTGCTGGTTTTGATGTCACTGAAAATGGACCTACAATCCACTCAGAATTCTTTTAAATCAATTCCTGAGTGTCCATTGGAAAGTATGAATTCAAATTTTGAAGCAAATTGTTAAGGTGTTCTTGTATTATTGCTGGCAATGATTCATTGTCACATTGTGTTCTTCTAAAAAGTTTGAAGTTAATGAGAAACATGTCAGATCCTTGTCCTTGATGCTTTCTATCTAGAATGATATCTATTTCTTCAGTGCGGCAATTTTGTCATTAGCATCAAATATTGTTTTCTGTTTCCCTTGTAAGGATGTGCTGAATTTGTTCATTTTCGAAAAAATGTCTGCCAAGTAACATAATTTGCACAACCATCCCTCATAGTTCAAATAATCTGCTAGCAACAAACTGTGTTAGTCATTCAGAAGTGAAAAAACATCTGTTCAAAGTTTAGGAGCTAATACTTCTGCAACAATGAAATATAGTAAATCAAATTACTATTAAAATCATATGTGTGAGCCTAACCTAAATGTATATTAATATATCACAATAAACAAGCTTCCCTTATAAACAGGCTGCCAACAATTACAAAGCATAATATAATTATATATATAATTGAAACTTTAAATACCTTCTAATAATGGATTTAAAATGAGAGAACATGGGGCAATTAAATCTAACAAAACCTTATTACTTATTACAAAATCCATACTCAGGCCGCAATATTTATTTATATAACATTATACATAATAATGTTAGGACAACTTACCTACCGTAGATTAAAATATCACAAGTTTTTTAGTTTAAGAAACTGAATAATAAACATAAAATATAAAACATAAAAGAGATTTCGAGAATCATTGAGTAACTTTGCTTGGCCACAGCATACATGATAAGCATGCAAGGCCAGGAAATAGAACCAAAATACATCAGAAACTGATGCCTTTATCATGTAGGCCATGGCTTTCCATTACTGCTTCCATCTAGCAGGGAGAAGCATAACTGCTTTCATCAAGTGAAAAGCATGTTCTCAACACTGTCAGCTCAATTGAGTTTTGTTTTTCCCACTAATAAATAATAGCAGTTTTCCTCATCTTCATAATTGCTGCAGACGGAGCCCCTGTTAAACACTTGTGGAGACCCAAGGGCTCTGTGGAGCACATTTTTTGAAGAGTGGATCTATGGAAACAAAACCAAATAATGGTCTTCAATACAACCTGTCTGAATGTCAGAAAATGTCAAAATAAGTCACTTGCTCAATTCAAGCAGCATCTTTAGTGCAGTCAACTAATATGGCAAAGAATGTAGCTAATTTAATTTTATTTACTTTGGCCACTCTTTTACTTTATCATACATTAGCCTAATCAATTTATTTTGAATGTTTGGGCTTAAATAATGGGTATGCATTTAATTTTCCCTTATGTGCCAGGAATGTTCTTACAGCGTTGTGTTATATTTTGATAATAATTTTAGCAGATCTATAAATTTCCTGAATTATGTGCTGTATTTATGTAGGGATAGCATTTCTCTGTACCCTCTAAAAGCTGTTATGAAATGCCAAAAATTGTATTACAGTTATGAGCCCTTTTAAAGTATCTTGCCAGTGTTTTTTGACTTCCTGAATAGGTATTTGTGCCATATGATCTACAGAATTTCTTTCCAGTAAATGCTGCTCTAATACGAGCCATTTTTTATATGTGCTGCACTATTTTTGTTTCCGTAATATAGTGCTCATGTGTTTTCAGTTACTACAGCCTTTTAGCACTAGAGAAGTTTGGGACTGTGTTACAGAGAATAACCTACATGAGAAACAATAAACACAATTACTAGAGGCTGAATACACCAACAAATATCTGCTCACTTTTTCTCCATGTTTTTGTAAGTCTATGATAATGAAAATTAGTAAAATGTCTCTTCTGTTTGTCTTATGGTGCTGTTTATTACTTAGTAAGGGACATGTGGGACCCTTGCAAACTATTTCACACCACAATTGGTCTTTTACAGGTAAAATCTACCTATGTGGGTCATGTTGATCTGATCCTAAAATTGATTACGGAGCCTTTTTGATAAGTGACCAAACTGACATTTTGTGAACTAGTGCTAGTGCAGTTTGATTCACTAACACAATAGCTCCACTTGTACTAATACTGTCACAAATGGGATTTCCCTGTGACATTCATTTCCATCATTAAATGAAATTTCAACATACTCACTTATGTCCATAGTATTTAAATATTTTATAATTGATCCTTGTAAACAATTACTTTGCTTTTCTCAGTTATCCTTTTTCTTTTAAGCATGCCAGTTTGATATTATCTACCCATATCTCAACCTTAATCCAACATTATGAAGTAGTAATCTGTTACTAACATAAAACACAAGTGAATAAATGAACTGACCTGCAGTTAAAAAATGCTCAGTTACCCATTTCAGTAGCTTCTCAAGGTTTCGCAGAAAGCCACAAGACACTCAACTGATTGTTGTAACTTATGAGAGCAGAGAAAGAATATCAGTCAACTGTTTATCATAGATTTATGACGTGAATGAAGGTTACCAAGCAAGATGTTATAACCGACTTAGATCAGTTAAGGCATATAGGATGATAGGAGGAAAAATCTTGCATATTCCTCATCTCACAATCATATCCTAGTTCCATTTATTGTGCAATTTTTTTTTTTTATTTGCTATATGAAGACTGTGGTGCCCCTCGAGAGTGGAGCTCTGAGCTGTCACCCACCTTGCTCACCCCTTGCTATGCTACTGTATCTGGATTTGAGCTCCATTACTAGCATGGGTTCACTCTGGCTTGAGCAGTTACTTATCTCTAGGTTGAGGATAACACATTTATGCAGTGTGCTGTCTTTTAATGTGCTGAAGTACAGAAGATATGGTGTACAGAAAAAGAGCTCTTAAGAATCACCTCTGAGATTAACTACAGCCACCAATTTCTACTGCAGGCAATAGGAGCAATTATTAAAGCAATGATATTAACAGAACAGTCATGAATTTGTAACATATGTTGTGCAATACCAGATGAACACATTGCAAATAAATATATAGAGTCTAGCATGAGCAGCAGAAGGGAGAGGCAGTATATGCACAGCGCTCTGTGATAGTAAAACCTTACAGAATGGAAGTTGATTTGGAGGTTCACCAGTCTAGAATTGGGCAATTAGTGGACAGAAAAGTGAATATGGAAGGGAGAGGTACAGAAGTGACGAAGGAGTATTTGTGGCTTTTAGCAGTATTGGCTGTAATGTTAGGAAGGGGTAGAATTGAACCCAGGCCCAATGTTCTTGACTTGTCTTGTCAGTCACTTATTTTGAGATGCGACTGCTGCCATAGCAGTTAACTACTGCATCTAAGATTACTGTAATAGATGTGAAAGCAAAATACGATAGAAGGGCGACATGGAGGGGTAAGTTCAAAAGAGTGGTTTACAGCTTCATCCATGTGTGTATTATAAAATGGAATGATGCTTTACAAATTGGAATGGAAAACGGAACAAGAAGGGATGGAAACTGAAAAGCACCAATAAGATAAACCAATACAACTGCGAAGGAAATACTGCCATCTTCTGCAATTTAAATAGCAAGCAAAGAAAAGGTGTTTGAGATCCCCTTGTGATCACAAATACACATTTTGGATTCGTGATGTTGGATCCGATACATATACACTGGGTCAAAGCCATATTTAATAAGGCATAAAAGTAATACAAATAAACAATTTTAGCGGCTCGAGGTTTATGAGAAATAAAGTTAAACAGGTGCCCACTAACGACAGTCTGGGCAGTATGTTGGGAGGTGGTACTACTTATGATGTCTGCAGCTATGTTGCATGGAGGTATCAACGATCTTGTATGATGGAGGGTGAAAAAGTTGCAGTCCTAGTGGCAGCATCTATTTCATTTCCCAATATACCAACATGGCTGGGTATCCAAATAAAATGAAAGGAAACACTACAAGAGAGTTGGTGAAGTAAATTAAGGTTATAAATATCATATATTTGGCATTTAATATATTGATAAGAACAATGGATGGTCAACAAAAGGCTAAGACAGTCAGAAAAAATATATACACGAGAAGTTGATTGCCATTCAATGAATTTCAATGCCCTATAAAGACCTATAGCTTCAGCAGTATCGTGTCAAATAAGCGCCAGGTGTAAGTTCCTGTGATCGGTCTTGGAGTCATAAGTAGTGATAGGTCAGCTTTAGCCCACCAATCAAATTGCAGCATTTTGTCACATGACCTCCCCTTCCACCAATCAGATCATTTGGTGGGAAAGATTTAAAATCTGAAGATAAGTGAAGAAACATTTAACTGTCCAAATCAGGTCGCTTTTTGCAGGAAATACAACTTTAATTTGATATGGTGATGATGATAATCATGATGAACGAAAAAAAAGGAAAAAATTGTGCATGTAAAATATCAATTAAAACAACAACAATTTTTTTTTTAAATACTTTATTTTTCGATCAAAATGTATAATTGATTACATCAGAAAGAGTTAACAGACATATTTATTAACACGTAGACTGGAAAGTTGTCTATCTAATAGAAGATGAATGACAGTATGTGTTGTGCATAAGTATTTGGCAGCTATAGGGTAGTTAAATTATATTCAAACCCACTCACTACTGCTTGAGACAACCGGCAGAGGCGGACTAAAATCCTTACCTTATAATAGATGCTGGAAATGTTGACCTTCAGCTCTCAAACAGGCAGCATATCTCGTGTAAATATTCTCGCTCACTCTCTGAAGCTCAGCAGCAGGAATTCTTGTGATGAAACGCCTCATTATGATCAGAAAATTGGAGTGTGATATGCAATAAGTGCTAGAAGAATAATAGGGCCCATATTCTTTGATGAAACAGTAAATGCAGAGTGATATCAGAGGTTAATTCTGAGGTCATTTTGCAATCGCTTGACAGCAGAAGAGAAATTGTATGGTTGGTTCCAGCAAGATTCTGCAACAGCACATACGGCTGCCGAATCATTACATGCAATAAGAGAGGTGTTTGATGATAGAATAATTAGTGTTGATTTGTGGCCCCCTCGTTCTCCTGACCTAATGAGTTGTGATTTTTATTTATGGGGTACTTTAAAAGACAAAGTGTATTGTTCCAATCCTCGCACATTGCAGGAAATTAGAGAAAACATTGTCGAAGAAATCACAAGAATTCCTGTTGCTGAGCTTCGGAGAATATTTACACAAGATATGCTGCCTGTTTGAGAGCAGAAGGTCAACTTTTCCAGCATCTATTATAAGGTAAGAATTTTAGTCCGCCTCTCCCGGCATAATTTCCTGGTGACTGCCAGCTATCTCGCGCAGTAGAACCCCAGGGGCTCACCTTATGTGAGTATGGGTGTTGGCGTACCCGGAGGTTCCCGAGCCACTCATCGCCATATTCATCCCTTCATGCCCATCCGGTCGAGGTGGGTTCTTCTCGAGATTGGGGGACACAAGGTAGGCTCTCGTGCGTTCTTTGCATTACATTCATACCGCACCTCACCATCGTTTCTTTCTTCTCTTCTATTTCTGCACATTTCGCCCCATGTCCATTCATTTACGCCTCTCTTTTTCTTCCTCGCCGGCCTACCTTGCGTGAGAAACGCCCACACAGTTTTATTTCTTTTACATTTTATTTTAATCCTCCGTGGACACAACCTGACGGATACCCTCGCACTGGGTGCGCAGCTAGGTAGGTGGGTAATGACGTCATCCCCACCACCGGGGTCGTCATGTAGGGTATGTCTTCGTATCCGCTGTTCAACTGCAGTCCCGTGGGGGGGCCATTGCATGAGCTGCTGACTTCCGACGGCCATTGGGTCCCTCTGTCTATGTTCTGGGAGGCGTGACCCTGGGGTGAGCTAGGTATAGATAGGCCACTCACCCAAGCCGGGGTAACGCCCGGGAAGTCAGAGCCCGAGGTCGGAGACGGTTGCAATGGTGGAGGATTTATTTCGCTATGGAGCACCCTTTCTCCATTATTACTAACAAGCGCCGAAAAGTATTTGCAACAGAAGTAGCACCGCCAACATCTGGTTGTTACTTAGTTATTACACGAACAGAGGAAGGATAATCGTTTGAGAAGGTGAACCCTTTTATAGTACAGAAGGCCATTGACTCTATTGCTGGTTCGGTTCAGTCCTGCACTCGCCTTCGAAATGGGTCATTATTAGTACACAGCAAGTCCGATCAACAAAATAAGACCTTGTTGAGCGCTACGCTTCTCCACGGTTATCCCATCCGTGTTGAGAAGCACCGCACCTTGAATTCCTGTCGAGGCATCGTTACCACCCATAGCCTCGACGGTATATCGGACGAGGACCTAGTCGAATATCTATCATATCAAAAGGTGACAGCAGTGCATCGGGTGCAGGCCAAACGCGACGGAGTATTGGTACCCACTCGTACCCTTTTTATCACATTTGATGGCGTCGATCTGCCCACGAGCATTACAGCAGGGTACGAACGTATTGCGGTGAGGCCCTATATTCCTAGACCTCTGCGTTGTTTCAAATGCCAACGTTTTGGGCATACGCAAGTCTCTTGTAAGAGTGCCGTTAACATCTGTGCAACATGTAGCCAGCCCTCGCATGAAGGTACCTGTTCAACAGCCCCCGTCTGCGTTAATTGTAAAGGGTCTCCTTCTGCTTCGTTTGCCGACTGTCCGCGATATTTGGACGAGAAGGCGATCCAGGAGATCCGGGTAAAGGAGAAACGCTCCTTCGCCGAAGCCCGGAGGCGTTACCATGCGCGCCAACCTTCGCTCCTACGATCAGGAACATTTAGCTCTGTTGTTGCCTCGCCAGTACCCACAAAGGATGCAGAGACTCAAACCTGGTCCATGACTGCACTGACCGCCACTACCATCCGGCCGTCCATTCAAGCCACTGTTATGAGATCATCTAAAGCTGGTCCAAAGGTTCAGAAGTCTCAAGCCACAGAGAAGAAAATGAAGCAGAAATTTCGTAGGGAAGATTTTTAAAAGACCCTCCGCGTGCGCGCGGGAAGAAGAGTTCACCTTCTCATCCTCCTCGAAGGTCGCTTTCCCAGGATGCTCCTGGGTCAAGCCGCGCTCAGCGGTCCCCTTCACCCGTTGCCACCCAGAACCGATTCTCGGCGCTTGAATCGGTTTCTGGTATTGAGCGCGTGGGCCCTCCCTTCGTGGAGCCTATGGAGTCTGACCAACTCCATACAAAAAGCCCGAGCCCGAATGTTAAGCGCAAAGTTATTTTGAGCCGCCCTTCTAAGTAAGAAGTTTATCCCTTTTACTCATGGCTATCCTGACCTGGAAGTTACGTGGTGTCCGATCGCATAGGGCGGAACTGCAACTTTTGTTGCGTTCCCATTCACCTATGGTCGTGTGTTTGCAGGAGACTAAGCTTCGCCCTCAAGATCCTTTTGATCTCCGAGGGTATACTCCGGTTCGCCTCGATCTTGAACCGGAGGAGGGTTCTCCTGCTCATGGAGCTGACATGTTATTAGTGCGCAACGACGTTCATTTACACACTCTGGCTCTTACGTCCGACTTGCAAGCTGTTGCCATTAGACTTCACTTACCCGGTTTTTTGTTTTCTGTTTGCTCTGTATATTCACCTCCATCGTCTCCACTCGCTAACGCGGACATTCGAGATCTCTTGTCCGCTCTCCCAACACCATTTCTGCTGTTGGGAGATTTTAATGCCCATCACCCCCTGTGGGGTTCGCCAAGGGCTTGTGCGAGGGGAACTCTTCTTTCCGATATTTTTGATCAGTTCAACCTCTCCATCCTCAATACAGGTGAACCTACTTTTATTTCTGACTCTTCTGGTACTTTCTCTCACTTGGACCTTGCCGTTTGCTCACTCCAGCTTGCTAGTCGTCTGCAATGGAACGTCGTCGCTGACACCTACTCCAGCGACCATTACTCCTGCATCGTTTCTCTTCTGTCACACCACGTACAGCATTCCGGAGTACCTACCTGGACATTCAGAAAAGCCGACTGGAAATTGTATTCCAGCCTCGTGCATTTTGCCGAACAGCCCTTCACCGAGGTTAACCAAATGGTGCAGCACCTTACGTCTACGTTGCTATCTGCCGCCGAGCGGGCCATTCCCCGTTCGTCCTTTTACCCTCGGCGTATCCCTGTTCCGTGGTGGAACGAGGACTGTCGGGACACCGTTCGTGCTCGTAGAACTGCGCTTAGGGTGTTTCGGCGACACCCTACATTTGATAATTTGGTGACTTTTAAACAATCGCGCGCCAGGGCTCGTCGCATTATTCAGGATAGCAAGAAGGCGTCTTGGACTCGTTTTGCCGAGTCTTTTAATCGCTTTACGCCTTCATCTGTTGTTTGGGATAAACTTCGTCGCTTCTCAGGTAAAGTGTCGCATTGTACTGTGTCTGGCCTTGAGGTTTCCAATGCCACCATAGTGGATCCGGCTGCCATTGTTAACACTCTGGGTGCTGCCTTTGAGGCGGTTTCCAGTTCAGACCATTATTCCGCCGGGTTTCGCTCTCTTAAAGACCGGATGGATTCCGCAACATATAATTTTCGGTCTGCTAATAATGAATGTTATAACGAACTTTTCACAATGAGGGAGCTGGAGCACGCTCTTCATTGCTCTAGGCACTCCGCTCCTGGGCCGGACGGCATTCATGTCCTGATGTTACAGAACCTTTCAGCCGACAGTAAGCGCTTTCTCGTACAGGTCTATAACCGTATTTGGCAAGACGGTTTTTTCCTTCCGTTTGGCGCGAAGCCACCATTGTCCCTATACTTAAGCCTGGGAAGGATCGTCAACTACCTTCCAGCTACCGCCCTATCTCCCTCACCAGTTGCATTTGCAAGGTGATGGAGCGCATGATCAACGGGCTGTTGACATGGTGACTTTAGTCTCAGAAACTTCTAGCGAACGCTCAGTGCGGATTTCGTCGCTATCGCTCTACCGTCGACCATCTTGTGTGTCTGTCAACGCAAATTATGAATGGATTTCTGAGAATGTGTCAAACTGGGGCTGTGTATTTTGACCTGGAGAAAGCTTATGCCACTTGTTGGAGGGGCGGCATTTTACTTACACTTCACGCATGGAATATCCGCAGTCTTCTTCCCATATTTCTTCGGGAGTTTATGACGGACCGCGTCTTTCGTGTACGTATGGGCTCGGTTTTATCTAGTCGGTTTATTCAAGAGAACGGAGTACCGCAGGGCTCTGTACTCATTGTCACACTTTTTGCAATTGCTATCAACCCCATTGTTGATTGTATTCCACCTGGCATTTTATCGTCCCTTTTTGTTGACGATTTTGCCATTTATTGCAGTTCACGGCGGACCTGTCTACTCGAACGCCGGCTCCAGAGCTGTATCGACCGTCTCTATGCCTGGAGTAACGCCAACGGCTTTAATTTCTCCGCTGAGAAATCCGTCTGCATCAATTTCTGGCGCCGGAAATATTTCCCTCCGCCCTCTCTCCATCTTGTGTTGGAGGGCCTTCCATTTGCAGACGAGGTGAAATTTTTGGGGTTGATATTTGATCGAAAGCTGAGCTGGACTTCTCACATTTCCTTTTTAAAAGCAAAGTGTGGCCGTTCTCTTAATCTTTTACGTGTTTTGAGTGGCACATCCTGGGGAACTGATCGGACCGTCCTTCTACATCTTTATCGCTCTTTGGTCCGATCCAAGCTTGATTATGGGTGCATTGTCTATTCGTCGGCGCGTCCATCTGTATTACGTTGATTGAATGCCATTCACCACCGTGGCATAAGAGTTGCTACAGGGGCATTTCCAACCAGCCCTGTACCTAGCCTATATGCTGAGGCTGCAGAGCCTCCGCTGTCCTTCAGGCGTGAGATGCTCTTGTGCAGCTATGCCTGTCGACTCTCCGGCTTGCCTGACCACCCGTCCTTCACGATATTTTACGAGGATTCGCTTGATCGGCAATATTTAGTTAGCTCCTCTGCATTGCTCCCTCCAGAGGTTCGATTTCGTTAACTTCTTCGGCATTTGGACGTTACGCCAGCGCCGGCCCTTCCACTGGGGGAAACGCTTTTTCCTCCATGGTCGCGCGCTGAGGCCCACTGTCACCTTGGGTTAACGTCGATGCCGAAAAATGAGACCCCTGCTTCCGTCCTTAGATCCGCTTTTTAGAACTACAGGCGCAGTTCGGGGACTGTCATTTTATATATACCGATGGGTCTAAGACTGATGTTGGAGTAGCAGGTGCCTTTGTTTTTGGTGCACAGAGTTTTACTTTTCGTTTACCTGGACAATGTTCGATTTATACCGCCGAACTTTTTACTATATATCAATGTGTTTTATAGATTTAGCGGCACGTTTACGGCGCTGTGTTTTTTGTACGGACTCTCTGAGTGCCCCTCAGAGTATTGACGCGCTGTACACTTACCACCCGCTCGTACAGCGCATTCATGACCTGCTCCACTCGCTTGGTGCTTCTGGCATCAGCGTCTCCTTCGTGTGGGTTCCAGGTCATGTGGGCATCTCAGGCAACGAGTCTGCCGACGCCGCTGCCAAATCGGCCATTTTATCACCCAGATGTTTTACCTGTGTTGTTCCTTCCTCAGATTTTTATGTTCTTTTACGTTACCGTATCCTCTCGCATTGGCGCGATGAGTGGGCGGCTCTTAGGGGGAACAAGTTGCGGGAGGTTAAACCTCTTCCGTTAGTCTGGGGTACCTCTTCTCGTTCTTCTCGTCGGGAAGAGGTGCTTTTAGCCCGTCTACGAATCGGACATTGCCGTTTTAGTCATAGATACCTGCTTAGTGGTGACCCCGCACCAGTATGCGAGCAGTGTGATGCGCCCTTAACGGTGCGTCACATTTTTACAGAGCGTCAAGTTTTAGCTCCATTGCGCGGTCGTGTGAGTCTGCCTGTTGGCATAGCCAACGTTTTGACAGACGACGCGCATGCTGTAGAATGTCTTTTATGTTTTATCAATGACAGTGATTTTAATCGGCGCATTTGCTGCGCTGAGCGCCTTTTAACATTCCGATATTATATTGCCTTTTTAATGGGGGCTCTACTCCCCAGTGGACATATGACGCTCATGTCCCATATGTTCTACAGTTTTTGACACGTGGTTTTACTCTTTTATTGTTTTATCTAACATGTTTTAGTTTGGTGGTTTTAGCATTTGTGTGCGTGTTTTTTAATGTTTTTGACTTGTCGGATTTTCCGTATTTTAGTTCTTGTATTTTATATTTTACACCTTGTAAGGGCGCTGATGACCTTTGATGTTTAGCGCCCTTAACCCCATATCATCATCATCATCAGGATTTGATGCGCTGAGCGCCTTTTAACTTTGTGATATTATATTGCCATTTTAATGGGGGCTCTATCCCCAGTGGACATATGGCGCTCATGTCCAAAACATTCTACAGTTCTTGACACGTGGTTTTACTCTTTTATTGTTTTGTCTAACATGTTTTAGTTGTGGTGGTTTTAGCATTTGTGTGCATGTTTTTAATGTTTTAGACTTATCGGATTTTCCGTTCTTTAGTTCTTGAATGTTATATTTTACACCTTGTAAGGGCGCTGATGACCTTTGATGTTTAGTGCCCTTAACCCCATATCATCATCATCCCGCAGTAGAGAGAGGCCACGAGTGGGTTTTAATATAATTTAACTACCCTATATTATTGTAATTGATCTTACTGAGTATGAATTATGTCTTTGAAAGTGATACCTGAGGTTGCAATTGCAGTTACATTGGCTGGGGAAAAAAAAAAAACTCTTATCTCACAATGCCATGAGACTTGCTGAATAATAATTATGCCCTCTCACTTTATATATCGTGTGCCTAAAAGGCCATTTGTGATACAGAATACAAATGCCATGCTACAAAGTTGCAAGCATATGACCTTGATGCCTGACTGAATATAAATTGCTCTAGAAAGTTGTTGATGCATATGCAATGGAAATGCTACAAGCTTCAAGTGCAGAAAGTAGGAAGAGGTTATGAAGGTAAGAAATAAGCAACACACAATATCTATTTTATTAATATTTTATTTTTCAACAATGCAGAATTAAATTCATTGCTGATTACACCATACAGTGCAAAACATGAGTTTTCTTTAGGCATAACAAATGTTTTACAATTAGCAAGCTAATTGTACATAATGCCTAGCATCATCTGTTGCCAAATTATACTTGTTTAATTGATGCTGCAGAATGTTACCATTACATAATTGATTACTTCTTTCATAGTCTTACATTTATATGTGAACCTTTAAATGTAATTTTGCATATTTTTGTGTGTCACATCTGAGATGAAAATTCTCCTCCTTGCACTTATAGGATTGGTTGTTGCACATGTGCTCTGTCCATTTAGGTAGATGATTCAGCAAAGAGGTGAAATAATGAGATAGAATCACTCCTTGTATTTTTGCCCCTCCAATCTCCACGTGGGAGAGAGAAAGGAGACATCACAAGATGAATGCAAAATAATTATAAAGAAAGCTGCTATTAATAATCATAATGCCATTGATTATAAACACACACAAATACAAGTATGATTGCAAGTGCAGATACCCACATTTGATTAATTACTTGCAAACAAAATAATAAGTACAAAAATCCTGGAAATTAGGACTTGACAGACTAAAAATAATAGTGAAAAGATATGCACATGAACAATGTAGGCTGACAAACATGGAATGATGGGTGATGAACATAAGAATAAACTAAAATAAAGTGAATATTAAAAAAGAAACTACATACCTTTATAAGATAGAGAACTGTACTTGATGCTGGAATCCAACTGCTGAGTACACTAGCGCACACACACAAATTTCTCTCTGTATAATATTAGTATTTACAGATGAATATCAACACTACTGAGGAGCAGTGATAGCAGTCACAAGTGCCATTGTGAACGCAACTGTAGTGTGGATAACCAAAGGTATTCATTCTTCAATGAATGCACTGACAGTGATTTAGCCTATAAAATGGTATATACACACAAGGAAATGTAGAGAGACAATTCTTTGCACAGACACCAACTGATAAAATCATTATAAGTGTGTATTATAAGCTTCTAACGGTTTGATAGGAAAAACCAACAGGATGTAGCACATATTGGGCAAAGTTTGCTAATATGAAAGGGTGCTAAGCAAGCAGTGGAAGAGAGTAGATGTGTGAGGAGGAAGCTCCTGGAGTGGAAGAAAGAAGGGCTCAAGTAACCTGGGAATTAGTATTGAGGTGTACAGAGCAAGAATTGGAGCATTTAACAAGTTAAAATGGAAGGATTTTAAAACAAAGGTGTAGAAGAGATGGTAAACATGTTTCTTCTCACTTGTGTAATAGGTATACTATTGGTAATTGATGGAGTTGAAATCAACCCCGGGCCAAATGGGGATCGAAACGTCATGGAACAAATGTTGGCTTACATTAAAGATATGGATGCAAGATTAGGAAATAAACTCAGTGGAATGGAAAAGGAACTAATAGATATCAAGGGAGAGATTAAAAATGAAATGCAAGATGTAAGAAATGAGGTACAGAAAGTTAAAAGAACAGTAGAGCTGTTGCAAGAGAGACACCACAGATTTAATTTGGTTACAGCAGGAGTGAAAGAAAGGAATGGAGTATGGCCTGTAGATGAGGTCAGAGAGATTATAGAAGAAAAGCTTGGTTTGAAGCTATAGGGCTGGGCGATTAGAGAAGCATTTAGAGTGGGGAGATCAAGAAGAGCCAGAATGATAGTTGCAAGATTTACGTCAGTGCAGTTTGTTTATGAAGTGTTGAAGAAATCAAAGCAACTAAAGGGAACAAATATCTTTATAAACAGAGATTTATCAATGGAACAATGGGCCTTGAAGAAAAATTTAATACAACAAATGATGCTGGCAAGAATGGAAGGGAAACAGGCCTTCATAAACAATCTACGATTGTGGGTCGATGGGCGCATGGTGGTGGGATACAAAAGTGACACAAGGAGCAGCAGATTGCAGGAGTAGGATAGGATTCAGCTAAATACATCGAGACCAGAGAGAAAGAATGCAGAGGAAGTCCAAAGAGCGATCGGAGACCAGAGGATAAGGATCGACACATGGAAGTTACATCACCGGCACATGGGGCTGGTGGAAAGAAGATGATGGTGTCAGAGAGAAGGCGTGGAGATGACGCAGTGAGAACTTCAGATCAGAGTGACGTAATGGCAACAGCTGGCGAAACAAGGAAAGTGATTTCACCTAGGAGGGAGGAAGTTAAATTGGCACGTGACCTGGCCATGGGTAGGGTGGGGGCGTGGTCTCAGAGTGACGGAACGAAGGGAGAGGAAAGCATTGTGTTGACACCCAGTGAGAGCATACTGGTTTTGGACAGAAATTTAGCAGGACCATCAAAGGAGAAAACAGGAATGGAATTACGGAATAGGAAAGTGTTGGATAGGTTTAGAAACAGAACAGGTTCACAATAGGGAAAGGAAAAAGGAAGGAGGAAGATTGATTCTGGAATTCTGAGGGATTAAAAACAAAATATTTACAGGGAATTTGATACATTCTACTAGAAAAGTTAGATTATCTAGGGGTAGCAGAAACCTGGTTAAGGGAGGTAAATATAGAGGTTAAGGATTATACATATGTTGGAACAAAAGGGGAGGTGATAGCAAGGAAGGGAAGAGCTTCTGGGGGAGTGGGTCTTTTTGTAAGACAATCCATAGGGAAAGTAATAAGAGATACTGGGTCCAGGATTAAAAATGTTTTGTGGATTTTATTGGAAGCTAAACTGATAAATGAGAAAAACCATATGCTTAGGTATAGTGTACAATGCACACACTCCCTCGCTATACCATAATCCTGAATTGTTGAAGGCGCTAGAGAGAGATATAAATAGGTTAAGAGAGAAGTATGGGAATACAGAAGTAATAATAATGGGGGATTTTAATATCAGAATAGGTGAAGGGGATGTGAATATAGAGTGTGATATGTTTGTTGGAAATGAAACACGTTCTAGAAGGGAACAGTTCAGGTGAAGTAAAGATAAGTGTATTGATAAGTCAAGTGATGGTTTTATCAAATTTTGTGAAGTGAACGCTTTAGATATATTGAACAGTAAATATGGAGATGATTTGGAGGAAGATTTTACTTTTGTTAATATGAACGGGCAAAGTGTTATTGATTATATATTATGGCTGATCAGCAAGGCATACACAATAAGTAACTTTAAGGTACTAAATTTTGTATCTAATAGTTCCCACTTCCTGCTGGTAGTGGAGACTCAAAGGTAATCAGAGGAAGTAAGGGAAGTTAGATGGGAATGGGGAAAGAATACTAAGCAGTATATTGAATTTAAATGGAGGGAGGACAGAGGGTAGAATTTAAACTAACATTAGATTCTAAGCATGGTCAAGAAAGGCCTTCGGCAAGGATGTAAGCTAAGTCCAGTTTTATTTAATTTATACATTGATGATGTCTTACTAGAAATTGGAAGGAATAATAACTGTGCACCAGGCGTGGACCTACGGGTCTTGTTCATTACAGTCTGTCGGATTTCAGTCGGGGTGTCTGGTAACAATAACTGATCTTGAGTATCTACCTCTGACGTGATAACCAGCATGTACCAATGCCTCCTAGGATTAAGGCCACAACACTAAGCATATGATGTCACAGTAGCAGGCCATCATCAAATTTAGCCCAGGTACACTAATTTCATGTGTTTTCCATTCCTCAGGGCTCAAATTTTAAAGTTAATTTTAGGGGTAGGGGAAGCTCAGCTTGCAACTTGAAACAAAAAGAGAAATTGCCATGCCATTTAATTTAAACTACATTATAATTCACAGTGCAATGCATATAATCTTACTAAAAGCTAGTGTTTGTTTCTGGAGCCTTAATAAACATTAAAACATGCTTAAATGTTTAATTGCATAAAATGCACTGTTCCGTGCTTATTTTACCATCGAAATTGTTAAAAAGGTTTCCCTTGATAACCAGAAAAAGACAATGAAATCAGTTGATATACACAAATATCTACATAGTAGTAAGGAAAACTTCATGCAATTTCCTACACTATCCTAATTTCCTAAATTATCTAAATTTTAAATAGCAATATGTGGCAGAGTTCCAATTTTACTATTCAAATTATTTTAAAATAAGTGTTATTTAGGTTTTTCGATTGTGCTCCTTTCCAATCTCACTTTGGGGAAATTGCTAAATAGCCACATGGCTTTCAGGGTGATAAAAAGTATGCTTATGTATCAAGTTTCATAGCAACTGGCACAGACAAAGCCCAGGTTAAAATATTCGTAGAATACCTTATTATACTTTGAAAGAGGGGAGCCCAACAACCCTTGTCTAACTCAAGAAGCATTGTACCTATCATGCATTTTTTTTAAGATTTAGCTCTGGTGGAAGATATGACCATTAATGTTAATTCTAGAGTAATTAGAAGCGCTGCATTTATACTTAAGTGTATCCTTCTTAATGAACTGCTTCTGCTCTTCATCCCTTTCCTGCAACTTGCAAGCCCATCCACCTCAATTTTCCTTAGGTGTTACACCCTCCAGCTTATATCTCTTGGCAATATGCCTGAGTCTGACTCTGGACACTCCTGGAAAATAAAATGAAATAAATATAACTTTAGACAATTATTTTCATTCTACAAACTTTTTGTTTAGGCTATAAATAAAATCAGACATACCTGTCACTTTTCTGAATTTTGAGGCACATACAGGAATCTCTTGCCCTGCTTCTCTTATACAGTATGAAATTGCCACAGATCTTTGTTTACTTTTATTGTCTTCCTTCCCTCTGCATCTTTTAGGCAAGTTCACTCTCATGTATCATAGTAAGAAATTGTCCTATTCAACTTTTATCTTATTCATATACACGCTATCTCTAAAATGAATAGGACCACTGAAGCACAAACATTCTCCTTTGCATGTTGTTTATTTTATTTCAATATAGTTATAGTCTGTATTCAGATTTGAGGGTGTAATTGTGCACATCTTACTCTTTTGATGGCGACTCCTGCTGTGTCTTCCACTTTTCACTTCTGGAACTGTTTCAGAATATTCTGAATCCTCTAACATCTCAATAAGGATGCTCCATACAAGAGAGTTCTAATAACAGCTGCTAATCTTATAATGAAACAGTGGCTGAACATGAACGGAAACTATGCAGAAAAATATGCATTGTTGTCCGACAATCACTTAGCAAACAGATGGTTTTCCTTGTCACATGTGTGATTGCCCAAAAATAAACATGTGCAAGTGTAGAGGCTATTAAATGTAACTTTTGTATTTAAATGTATGTTCTAAGTTTCAACCATGCAGTATAAAACAAGGATTAGTTGAGTTTTGTGAAATCTTGAAGAATTGAGATGTCAAGTTTCATGAAAATTTGTTATATTCAGGCATCTCTTACAATGGCAAATATTCAGTTTTGTCCCACTTTCTTTTAACCATTGCATGAAGCTCATATTAAGCTACCAGAATTTGCTAAAAATGGATTTTCTTGAGTTTTGTTAAAATGGTCCTCAATTGCACTACTAAGTTTGGTTAATGTCTGACAGTAGATGTCAGAGTTTATTGTTGTTCCTCATTCCAAAAACTCCAAAAACAACAACACACCTGCTTGTTCCACAAGTTTTCTCAAGTTTCTTTGTTAAAGATGTTTGGAACCATTTTTATGGTTTCATAGGGGAATTGGTGAGACCCCATGACATTAACTGTCATTTTGTTTTGATATTCATGTACCAAACCCACATCTTATATCCCCTGACCATCTGGTTGAGAAAGCTTTCACCTTCACTCTTGTAACATTGAAGAAATGCCAGTACTGCCCCCGTGGTTTTTTTGGCTTCAGACAGAAATTTTGGTACCCACTAGGCACAAACCTTGCATTGTATCATTGTTTCATACAGAACAGTCTTATTGATTTGCGGAAAATATTCATGTAGTTTTGAAATTGTGAAACAGTGATTTTCTCTGAACGCATCTTCCACATTTGCTACAAGTGCGTTGTTCACAACAGATGGTCACCCGCTTCATTCTTCTTCAAGTGTTAGTGCATCCATCTTGGAGTTGATGACACCAATGTAAAGCAGTACTCACAGTAATCTCTTGATGAATTGCAGCTGCCTTTTGTTTTTTCTTCTCACAGAAATGCTTAACTGCACATACCTCACATTTGGTGGGCATTTTTATTGTTGCACACATTTTATAAGCCTGTCCTGATGAAAGAAACAGTTGAATGCGACCTCCCATTGATAATACCAGGAATGTACTGAACCTACTTAGTTACACAGTGAATAAAAAATAGTACTGCTACCACCCCTCCTGCTCATGAATGATGAGATTGGAACTTGCTTTCCAAATTTTGCTTTCCAAATTTCCCTTGTAGTTATTACTTTCAGATTTGTCAGTTTTTTATTTTAAACCTCTATTTAAACTTGAAAGTTTGAAATTGAAGCTGGAATTACTAATTTTTATTCAGATGAAAGTGTGAAACAACCAATTTTGAGCTAAAGGATTCCATTGAAGAGCAAGTTTTAGTAGACATGAATGCACAGATGTAACATCAGCATAAGCTTGTAGGAACCAAAGAACAGCTAGTATAAGAGTGTTGTGCAGATGACTAAAATATTGAGATACCAAAAGAGGTTGAAAAAAGAACTTAGAAACAGAGGTTTAGCTTAGGAAATGACTAAAGAAGAAAAATTAAACAAAGACAGGTGCTTGCCTTCGAAACATTGTCATATGAAACCCAATGAATACATCCTGAAGTTTAACAGAAAGATGTCTATAGCAAAAGGTAAAATGGCCATGAATGTTACAAGATCATGTTTAAAAAAATTACCAGACATAAATGTCAAATGGCTTTGAAAGAATTTACACTGCCACAAGAGAAAGCAAGCTGTTGCATGAGGCAGAGGTATGGGAGTAGAAGATGTTTGGTTAGAGGACAACAAAATCAATAGATCCTTTTGTAAATATGTGTTAGGTCTACCAATAGCATCACCAAATGGGGCAGCACAGTTAGAACTTGATAGGTACTCCACCAAGGTCAAAATTTTCACAAGAGCTATAAAATTTTTATATAGAATTTCCAATCTGGAAGATAGTGATATTATCAAAGAATGTTTTCATATACAAAAGAAAAGTAATTGGAAAGGGTCATGGTTATTAAAAATTCAGGAAGTTATGGAACAGATAGGTATGGGAGATGCATGGACAAATGCAGAATATCGCATTAGAGGCTTTTGGAAAGAAGTAGAATTAAAGCTGGAAGATATTGACAGACAAGATATTTCTGGCAGTACAACAGAGAAAAGCTCCTTGAGAATATATAGGGGAATAAAAGCAGTATGGGAGAGGGAAAAATGCATAGATATATGTAATAAATTAGGATGAGAACATGGGCAAGAACAGGGGTTAGAAACTTGAAAGCCATAAGGCATGACAAGGATATAGTAAAATGTCCAATGTGTGGGGAAGTGAACATGAATTTTCACTGTTTATTACACTGCAATCAAACAAAAACATGGAGAGAGCAATTTTGGCAACAGAAATGGAAAAACTTGAATGGGGAAGTATTAATAAGGAAGATTTTGACTTAAAAAGGAATAAAAATATAAAAGCCATGGGTAACTATTTGGGTAAGGTCAAAGAGAAATGGTTGAGAATGATTACAAAGAAGATGGGTGAAAGGCAGATGAAATAGATCAATAATGTAAGCAAGCAAACACTGGATCATCAATATACAGAAAACCAGGAGTTGTGTGTATTGAGACTGTAGATTAGCATAGGCAAGCAATCAAGAAGTGAATTTATAGCTTAAATAGCCTAATATTAGCAATTATTATTATAGTCTAAAATGCACATAATTTAATTATGTAATGTTGAGTATTGGCGGCGCCGTGGCCGAGTGGTTAGACCGCTTGCCTCCCACCTAGGCGGCCCGGGTTCAATCCCAGGGACCTGCATGTGGGATTTGTGGTGGACGAAGCGGCGTCTGGGCGGGTTTTCTCCGGGTTCTCTGGTTTCCCCCGCCATTCATTCCACCAACTGCTCCATCATCACCTTTCCTTTCATCCATTTCACCAACATTTCGTTTCATCTACTTCCTTCATCCCATACCAGGCATCGGGCTGATCCCCCATCCTGGATACTCTGTCTGATCCATGAGTGTCTGCTCCTCGATGGGCCCTGACCCCAGGCACCCGCTTGTAAGTCCTGGGGGGTGTAAGTCCTACATAAGAGGAGGGTAAACAGATAATGAATGAATGAATGAATGTTGAGTATTGAGAAATAAATATTATTCATTATGCATTCATTGTACTACATGTTGCACCACATATGGTGGACACTGATGATACATGAAATGAAATTATAATTAAGAAAAGAAATGCTTGAGGCCTAAGTTTAGAGTACCTCCCCATTATTTTCCACTTATGAGGATGGGGGAAAGCCTGAAAAAACTTAGTCAGGGAGGATGGTCCTGGCAGGACTTGGCCATCATGAAGCTAGTATCCAGTATACTTGCTAATGACAGTTAACCAAAAACACATATAGTGCAGGGAAATTAAGTGTTTTTTTTAGGTACTATCTCATCTTAAAAGGAAAAAGTAATCCATTGTGCAGAGAATACTCTTATTGAACATTAGGGGAGACTGCAGGTTTCACAGAGAGAGGATTCATCCAGAATAGTGTTCAAATAAGGAAGATGAAAGGCAGCTCCCAAAAACAGAAGATCAGAAGATGAAATTGAAAAACCATATCATGTGTATGAAAGCCCTTATTGTTGTTAAAGTCAGAATAATTCTTCAAGACTTGAGTGCAGTAAGAACACTTTGTACGTGAATTTTATATCTAGCCCTCTGTATGTAAGATTCTACACCAAATGGTCTAATGAGCTGGTTTTGAATTTTAAGAAATTTAAGCAAGGCATCTGTTACTAATGTCATATAATTGGCATGAAAATTGGTAGATTATTTGCATATGACAAGGAAGAATTGCCACAGAATGTGCTGCCTGTCATAAGGCTGTTAAGCAAGCTTACAGTTCAGAATAAGGGGAGGCAGCTTATTTTGACAAAAGCATGGGAATCTTTCACTTTTTACTTTCAGCATTGTTGTCTCACATTTTATCTGTCTATTTGGGTATCATTTTATAAGTGACAATAATGTACTTTTAGCCTAAGCATACAAGGCTGGAAAAAAAATACTATATGCTTCCTTTGAAGTGAAAGTATTTCTGGTGAAGGTGAAAATCAAACTGCCTGCTGTGCATACTAATTCATTTTGTAACCCAGAAAGCATTCACTATACAATATTTTATTCTGATTGTTGTGGGAAGCAAAATAGGAACAGAACTATGCCCTCCATGTTCACATATTTTGCAGACCACAGAAATACATCGTAAATTTCTAAATAAGTGTGTGTACTTATATTCACATCAAATGTGATGTAAGTCATCCACCACCTGAAAACGAAATGAAAAAAGCTGGGATGAAGATTAACAATTCAAATTATTTGTACCAATTAATGGGATCAAGCAGGTCAAAATTATGATGAAATGTTCCATTAGAAAATAAAAGATATCCTGGCCTATTCTTCCTTACTCTGCAGAAATGTTTATAAAAGAGTGGTAGGGACATGTAGTGGCATGCTGCCACAAATGCAGTTTTACTTTGCTAACCCTGTCATTGTGCTAAACTTTGTGGAAATCCTTAAATCATTTAATAATGTTTCTGTGCATGCTTGTCCTTTCTTTTGCTTTTGGTTTCTTTTAATTAGCTGTAGATTTCAATTAGGTTTATTTATAAATAAGTTGCATACCTGAGTCAATAATACTTATGATTTTCAACCTGAGCTTTCTTCCTTTTTAGTTATTGAAATCACAAGAGGATTTACCATAATTCAATTCTGTTACTTGCATATGTCTGATATATATAATTGTACCAATGTCTTCATTATCAAATCATACACTTCACCAATGTTATTTTCCCAGCATTCTGTAGAAGTTATATGCAGTTACTTCAGCACAAACACACACAAGAAATGGCAAGAAGCTGTTTTAACTAATGAAACAGATTATAACACACACAATTATATGTACCCCAATTTTGATTTTTATTTGCAATGCATTATGATACACAGATGAGTCAAGTGCATTAATTATCATTCTTTACATCTTAAAATTTTAAGTGTTTTTAATTCCTAACAGCAAAACTATTTCAATTAGATGAACAGAAATTTGATAATAGTATAACAAAATGCATTTAGTAGATCAGAAAGTAAAAACAGAACTGAAGAAAAAGTTTTAGATGTGGTCACACATACAAATTTCACTAAATTGGGTATTTACCTCATAACTAATTTTGAGGAATGTCTTCTATCATCAGCTGACTGTGACATTCTGCAAAACTAGGTCTGAGGTAAATACCCAATTTAAGGCTTGTATTACAATCTTGGGTTAAAAGCTGAGGTTTTCTAACCTGTGATTATTGCTACTGTTGGGTAAAAGGAGTGTCCCATATTATGAATGCTAGGTAACTGTAGGGTAGTTAACCTAGAGTTTGTTTTAAACCACTTACTGTAATAGATCCTACCACTAGGTCATCTGCAAAAAGAAGTCCTGGAATTTGGATGTTGTTAATTACTGGTGCACAGTTATTATTCCTTCCAATTTCTAGTAAGACATCATCAATGTATAAATTAAATAAAACTGGACTTAGCTTACATCCTTGCCGAAGGCCTTTCTTTTGTGGAATTTTGTTTGTTACACAGCCTGTCTCCACCCTTACACAGAAGGTGTTCTCAAAATACAGTGCTTTTAGAATATTCACCAATTGCTGACTTACTCCCTTACACACTAATTTATGCCACAGAAGTTGTAGCTCAATTCGGTCATAAGCCTTCTCTAAGTCTACAAAAGCCATATACAGTTTACCCCTTTTTTCTTTTAAATATTTGTCTGCTAATGTCTTTATAATAAATAAATTATCAATTGTTCTCCTTCCCTTGTGAAAGCCCATCTGTAATTCCGAAAGGATATTATATTCTTCAACCCAAGATTGTAGTCTCGCTGCCAAAATGCCCGCAAAAAGTTTTCCTATATTTGATAATAATGCAATACCTCTGTAGTTATTAGGTTTATCGACATTGCCCTTGCCTTTATATTGTGACGGTAATTTGTATCACAAATTACTCAGATGTGGTTAACGATAATAATATGAATATGTATTTTTATGTAACATTGATTTCAGGGGTTTAATAATTGTAATTATTAATGGTAAATAATAATTTTCGGCTCTACTGAAACTGTTAACAATAAAACAATACTTTAGCAAGGGGGTGAGTTGTTTATCGTTACCGGGAACCAGGAAGTTACGTCATGTTTCGCGCCTTTTCGGTAAAAAAAAAAGCTTCCAGAAGATTCTATAAAAGTAATATGTATTAGTGGTTTTCATTGGATAGTAAAATAGACGCTAATGTTGGCGCGTTTTATTAGCCAATGGTAATTCAGTTATAATCTTTAGGTGTAGCTTGAGGCATGCCTATAAATAAGTCAGGTCGAGTTAGCGGGTCCCCCAGTGTGCAACAAGATTCCCGATACATTACATATCGTCTCCAGTTCGGCAGAATTTACGAAGCATTACACTTCGTCCGCACATTACACGTTGGCCGTTCAGTTCGCCAAATTACACGCAGTGAAAATCATTAAAGATCTAAAATATTACAAAGTCACTTATATACAAAAATTGAAGTACGTGAGTTAAAAGTGAGAAGTTATTAGAAACAGTTTCAGTATGGCGATTATCTAGACAAATCTGTGAAAGTGTTAGTGCACGTGCTCGACAATAAAACATTACAAAATACATTTCTTCACTAGTAATTTTTGGATAAAAGATTCCTTTTCCGCTTCACACCCTGCAAGAATTAAATGCCTACCTAAATAGCTGGCCGGAAGAAAATATACATAACCTTAAAACTAATTCATATAGATTGCTATGCCAGATGGGTTAGCAGGCGACCGACGAATGACGTCACACAATATGGCTGCACGCGTGAGGTAAGCAACATTACGTGAGAAACATTATCCACCACGTGGGGCAGTTAAAGTGAAGTAAATATACAATTTGCATTAATACTACTTCAAATTGGCGCATCAACGTGGGGCGACAACTAGGAAAGGAAGGCTAGACAACTAGGAAAGGATCAACATAACCAGGAATGCAGAGGTGAAATCATCTACAAGACCCAGATTCAAGAAACGACAGGGATGACTGACTTCGATCGTAATTCCGAGATTACGATGCAACGAGGTAAATCAACTACAAAAACATCGAGACAACGTAGATTCATCACAACACAACGCAGAAGCGACATACAAACATAGGAGAATGGGGCAGAACGCTGGACATCAAAACTGCAGCATCAGACAGCATCAAAAAGGTAATTAAATGAAACTTAGGAGCGGTAGGATAATAAAAACAATGGCTACCAATAATACGGAGGAAATAATTATGGAGGGAGATAGTGTAATAGTTAGCTGTGATCCAATACAAAGTACAGGGAATAGCCCAGATTTTTTAGGATTTGAAGATGAAAATGTTAGTACAGAAAGTCAGAATAGAATAGCAGGAAATGTTAATCTTGATACTAGTATGATGATGGAAATGCTAAGAAATATGAATGAGAAATTAGAAAAACTAACTCAGAATGATGAGAAATTAGGAAAGAAAATAGATCAAAATAGGGAAGAATTAAGGGAAGATCTTAGTAAGAAAATAGATCAAAACAGGGAAGATATGCAAAAGAATAATAGGGAATTAAGAGAAGATATTGATAGGAGTTTAGAACAAAAACTAGATCAGAATAAGAGAGAATTGAGGGAAGATATTGGTAAAAGCTTAGAACAAAACAGGAAATCAATTGAAAGTATTGGTAGGAGGAATGAGAAAGTAGAGCAAACAGTCGATCAAAGCAGTGAAGAAATTGAAAAGAAAGTTAGGAAGTTAAATAGTAGTATGCCAGAAATGAGAGATGAAAATGAGGAAGTAATAGCAAGTGAGATAGGAGAAAATTCAAAGAAAATGCTAGACATGAGCATGGAAATAAGTAACAAAGAAAGTGAGGTTAATACTAAAAGTGAGGTTAATGTAGAAGGCGCAGAGTTAGGAAGTCAAATGAGTAGTATTTCAAGTGAGTTAAGAGAGATAAAAGAGGTTAGGAATGTAGATGTAAATGAGGCGCAAGTTAACTTCAGAGCGGAGATATCAGAAATACAAAATGAGTCAGTAATGCAAAGAAATAAATTGTACCAAGATATTCAAAATGAAAACTCCAGTCCAGTACATTTTAGTACATATTTGTCAAAGTACTTTCAAATTAAAGAAATGGTTGAAGAATTGAAAATGAATGTTGTTAAAAGATGTGTTGTTCAGGAAACTGTAGATTGTTTTCAAATATTATCAGGGAACGAAATTTCATATGAATACAAGAGGTTATTCATGAACGATAATTTGAAGGTTAGGTTACGGCTACGAGTAATATTTAGCCACACACAATTTGATCCAGGAGGGTAAATAGCAATGAGATGTAAAGTAAATGCTGGATAGTTGAAGACGACTTGCAAAGAAATGTATTGGAACGTAAGAGGGTTAATTATATACATGTCATTTGAAAAGAGAAATAAGTTATAAAAAAAAAAAAAAAAAAAATATAAATAAATAAATACATTTTAGTATCTGTAACAATATTTGAAAATTAAGAATGCAATGATTGAAACTTAATATGATATGAAAGTAAAAGTACGTAAATACCATTCCAAGATTTGAAAATTAAGAATGCAAAGATTAAACTTCATATGATATTAAATCAAAAGTACGTAAATACAATTCAAAGAGTATTGTTAAAATAAAATTCAGAATAACAAAAATTGGTAAAAATAATTAAAAATAATTGAAACAAATACTTATGTAGCAAACATAGAATGTGAAACATTGTCTAGATTTAAGAGATGTAAATATTTGTGTACAGGGTAAATATTTTTGGTAAATGTTTAAAATTACAAAAATTCTTGAATGATAGATTTTTGGTAACAATATAAGAAAGTAAACCATTTTTTGTAACACTAGTTAAATAGTTTAGGGTATAGTATTTGCTATAAAAAAAAAAATTTTGTGATATCAGATTAATATCTAAATTAACTAAATCAAAGACAGTAAGTAGTGGCGAGATAAAACATATGTCGTGTGTTAAACGCGTGTGAAGTGTTAAGTGAAAGTGAATAGCGTGTGTTACAAGATTTAGGAGACTAAAAACAAAATTATAAAATTTCCAAACAAGTTATAAATATTTATAATTATATTTCTAGTGGGGCATATGTGACGGTAATTTGTATCACAAATTACTCAGATGTGGTTAACGATAATAATATGAATATGTATTTTTATGTAACATTGATTTCAGGGGTTTAATAATTGTAATTATTAATGGTAAATAATAATTTTCGGCTCTACTGAAACTGTTAACAATAAAACAATACTTTAGCAAGGGGGTGAGTTGTTTATCGTTACCGGGAACCAGGAAGTTACGTCATGTTTCGCGCCTTTTCGGTAAAAAAAAAGCTTCCAGAAGATTCTATAAAAGTAATATGTATTAGTGGTTTTCATTGGATAGTAAAATAGACGCTAATGTTGGCGCGTTTTATTAGCCAATGGTAATTCAGTTATAATCTTTAGGTGTAGCTTGAGGCATGCCTATAAATAAGTCAGGTCGAGTTAGCGGGTCCCCCAGTGTGCAACAAGATTCCCGATACATTACATATCGTCTCCAGTTCGGCAGAATTTACGAAGCATTACACTTCGTCCGCACATTACACGTTGGCCGTTCAGTTCGCCAAATTACACGCAGTGAAAATCATTAAAGATCTAAAATATTACAAAGTCACTTATATACAAAAATTGAAGTACGTGAGTTAAAAGTGAGAAGTTATTAGAAACAGTTTCAGTATGGCGATTATCTAGACAAATCTGTGAAAGTGTTAGTGCACGTGCTCGACAATAAAACATTACAAAATACATTTCTTCACTAGTAATTTTTGGATAAAAGATTCCTTTTCCGCTTCACACCCTGCAAGAATTAAATGCCTACCTAAATAGCTGGCCGGAAGAAAATATACATAACCTTAAAACTAATTCATATAGATTGCTATGCCAGATGGGTTAGCAGGCGACCGACGAATGACGTCACACAATATGGCTGCACGCGTGAGGTAAGCAACATTACGTGAGAAACATTATCCACCACGTGGTGCTACAAACACACAAATCCCACTCTCAATATATAGGATGGATGATAGCTTCTCTCCATCATTTAGGTACATAACCCTTTCTAATAATTACATTAAATAAATCTAGTAAAATTTTCACTCTCCCTGTTTCATTACACCACTCCTTAAGAAACTCTGTTGGGATGCCATCAATTCCAGTAGCTTTATTTTTCTTCAGTAACTTAACTTGTTTTATTATTTCCTCACTCCTAATTTCACCATCCAATATCTCTACAAAAACATTCCTTATTTCCAAAAATTCCGTACTTCCTATACTCCTTTCTTCCCCATATAATGTTTTAAAATACTCTGTCCATTGTCCTGGTTCAACATTGGGTTTAGTTACACATTTATTATAGGTCGACTTAAGAACCTGCCATACCTTATGAACATTATTTTCATTTAGACATTTTATCAAATTCCTTTCATTGCATTCCCTCCAGTCCTTTTTCTTTTGCTCTAACAATAAATTATGTGAATTCCTCCCTTGCATATAATCGTCCCTAGATTTTCTATCACCTAATTCTCTCCACCTAACCAACAGTTGTTTTACTTGTCTTTTTGATACCCTACATTCTTCGTCAAACCAGTCCTTATCATATATGTAAAAACTCTTTTTTTTTTTCATTTCCTCTCCCGCCCTTTGCATAACTGTATTAAGGATATCTATTGCATTCTCAATTTGATTATTCTTAACCATGAATGTTACTCCACATAGACATATCTTTCCATAATTCGAGTCAAGAGTCTGTTTAAATGTGTCACAAAATTCTTCTTTCCATTTATAGCTAATATACTCTTTTTTACAATAGCTTTCCACTCTTATATTGTGTTTTACTCGTGCAGCATGCATCATAAAATCCACAATCAGTGGATAATGCCCGCTAGTTGAGCTTAAATTTAATACCTTAAAATTACTTAAAATATGTCCTAAATTCAGAGGCCACAACACAAAATCTATTACACTCTGCCCACTATTGCTAACAAAGGTAAATTCTCCTCGTTCATCTTCCCCACATTTTCCATTCAAAATTTCTAAAGCATTCAACTCACAAAAATCAATAAATTTTTCACACTCTTTATCAATAAATTTGTCCTTGCTTTGCCTAAGTTTCTCACTTTTAATCACAATTTCATCACTCATCCAATCATTTCCAACGTATGTATCACTTTCCCCAATCCTGATATTAAAGTCTCCCATTAGTATTACCTCTGCAGTTACAAATTTCTCCTTCAGCCTATCTATATCTTTTCTTATTTGATTAAGGAGATCAGGCTGATAGCTTGATAATAGACTGGATGCATTCAGGAATGTAATAAAGCATAGTTGCTAATATTATGGTTTGTATAGATTAGGTAGCAGCACATTTCAAGGGTTATGCTGTTAGTTTAGTTCCCATTGGAATAGGTTATGTGTGTTTTGATATGTTCAAAATAGAATGATTTGCTGTTAATACAATTCTTGTAGGTAGTGTAAAATAAGATAACTATATGTGTAACATAGTTTGAAATATGTTAGGGCATTCTGGAGTACTATGTTATGTGGGATTTTACTCTCAATATAGTTTATTTAGGTTACTGGAAAAATAGATTTTGTATGTAATGTAGGAATGTGTTAATAGCAGAGAAGGCTGGAGTCTCTCTTGATTCTAAGATACACTAACATGTATTGTATTTGTTAAAACATTCGAAACTGAATAGGGCAGGAATGAAATGGTTTACTTGATGCACAAGTGTTGTACTTATTTTATTTCTGCCAGGTGTTTGATGGCATGAATGTATTAGCTATAACCTTAATCTGATACATTTGAATTGTGACGATTACATTTTAGAAACAATTTAGCTAAGTATGTTGAGTTAAAAAAAGACCACAAACTTAGGAAGAGTTTAGATGCTGCCTCAAATTATTGCAGAGCATAAGTGTGATAGAAAATAGAGCTATGGTGCAGTTTTCATTAACCTGAATCATTTCCCAATTTCCTCATCCCTCTCCTCAAATTTATTTTTCCAAGATCTTATTCCTATTATATAAATAATGTCTGAGCCCTTCACCTTGGCATCACTGCAATAGGAATAATGTAGGGCTTTTGTTAGGTTCAAACATTTCAGAATATTAAATTATATAGGTTTTGCTGTTAACACATTCTGTGTAGTGTAAATGAAGTTGTTAATAAATGCTTACATTTGGAAGAAAACTCCCACAAACAAACAAACAAAAACTGGAAAACCTATGTTATATAGAATTTTTCCATTAATACATTCGTGTAAATTAGTGTTGAAAATATTTTGGGTGATTTCGGAGTACTAATTTATATGGAGTTTTGCTTTTGGTTTCCTATAGGAAAATAAGACATTTTGGAATATAAGGTTAAGTTTCCCTGTTGATATGTCATAAGAACACTTGAAAAATAGGTTAGATGCAAAAATATCAGGGCATTATCAGTTGCATTATATTAAAGCAAATATTAAAAAATTCATGTTAAAAAAAATAGAATAAAGTAAACCGATAAATAAACTATGCCTAAGAATAATGCTCAAAATATTTGGCATATGCAGCATAAATGTAATAGAAATTAAAGGAAGCAGTGCAATTTTGAGTCTCATAATGTTTATGAAATTCATCCTCGTCCCAAGCCTGGAAGCTATTCTTTCGGAAATCTAATTATTTTGGCTTTTCACCTGTAACATACATATTGCTCTAATATTTTGCCTTGGAATCGCCATCAACTATCAATTGAGGCAGAAGGTATGGCATTTTTGTATGCCAATAAAAAATACTAACCTCCAAGTTAGTACCCTAAGCATTACCCGAGGTGCGGTTAGTTCATTGCTAAGAATAACTCTTGGTTAGCTGTTAACTGAGTGGTAATGTGAAAATTTTCCCTGACTTCTAGTTAGTATCTAACAGGAATCGTAACTGGAGATCGTAATACAAGGAAAGTGAAATTTATATATATGTGACCACACCTAAAACATTTTTGGAATCATTTCACTGTGCCTTTCAAATTAAAAAGGGGAAATGACCAACATTAAATTTATATATAAAATTAATTTGTTAGTTTTCTATTTATTACTATTTCACTTTGAATTTTTTAAAATAACACTGCACTGTTGATTTGTAATTTAAAAAAATTGAAAAAAGAAAGAAAGGAAGGAGAAATAAAAGGCTTTTTTATACAAGTGGGCAGTATAGTTAAATGCTTTTATGGCAGCATTTCATAATGTTTTGTAAAATAAAAATACTGATTTTAAATTAATATTCAAAACAGAAATTCTGGGTAGAAACAAAAGGAAGGAAGAAAGGAAGTATGGAAAACATCGCAGTTTACATATTGGCTTTACCTTTTTGTTTATAGTGAATCTCATCTTCAATGCAGTATGATAATTCAGAATCTGATTCCTCAGCAAAATTAGCAACTACTGGTTCCGGGATATTATCACAATCCCGTTGCAGTTTTTCAGCATGCCACACATAATTTTCCCACAATATCATTTCTATGCTAAGAAGAGCCTCCTTGAACAAAAGTTGAATGTCTCCTCCAATTTTAAATGCCTTGTTATGTTTAGCACATATCTTTTCACTTGAGCCTAGTACTGGCAATGAGACAGAGATCAAATGTCTCAGTACCTATATTTGTCTCAATTCCAGTGAGTTTTGCTTTACCTATTGTTTGTACATATGTCTGTTGTTGGGAATGTGGCACTTAGTTATAAAAAAATACCAGGCTATAGTGTCACTTTTCTTGGAGTTGATTGAAGGCTTTCCCTCAACAATAGAGAAACAGGGGACATCCTTTACAATAGTAAACTGGGGTGCAAGGTAAGGAAGAAACTCATGAGCGAAGTTTTGTTAAGTTCTCCATTCATTGCTCTATGGTAGTCTGTGTGGTACATCAATTTAGCTCTGAAGATCAGTTTACTTTCAGAAATAATTCTGATGGCAGTTATGCTGTGCGACATAGTTTATCAACCATCTTTACCAATAGGAACTTTCACAGCTCCAAACCTATCATTCTGCCAACAACCTTTATGAGTATGATTTTGAATAATCCATGTTTCGCCAATGTCATTTATTTGGTATATGGTTCTCAATAATGTTACTCTGACCACAACAGTGTTGCGCTATTCCATCAGAAATGTTTTGATATCAATATGTTTGCAATATTTAAATCCCAAACACCTCAAAATTCTTAATAAAGATACTTTGCTTCCCTCATATCCAGTTGCTTCATTTCCAATATTAGGTTCTTTGCTGCAGGAAACTCCCCTCTGTTGTAAACTTCTGGTTTGTCTTTGACTTTGTTTTTTTGCCAGGAGAGTGAAACAGAGGATTATGAGTCTTCTTCTGATAATTTAGCCTTTCAAACAGTGTGTTACACTTTTTCCAAGATCAATGCTGCAAGCCTCTGCTGTCCTTTCATCATATTTGAGAATATTGCACAATGGAGAGCCAGCAGATGTTTCTCTTTTGAAGTTCACATGCACCTTGAATATTAGTACCTTTGCCTGCCTGTCTAAAACAGGTTGCTTCCTTTCCTGTCCTTCCATTACTTGTAGTTCACTGCTGTATTGCTAAGTATTATTTTTAATGTGTGCACAATCGAAACACTTGAAAATGCAATACAGATCCTAGCATGAACAACAACTTCTCATATGAGAGTCAATGACACATAGAATACAAGTCAACATAGCTGAGGTAATGTGTTGATCACAGTGCACTTCCTACCTGACTCACCAAGTTTTGTGCCAGTCAAAATAGTTACGATTATATGGAACGGCTGTTAACTTTGATTTGGATATTTGTTCAGCAATTTTTATTAGAACTGGTGACAGTTCATTGCGAGTCTGTTCAGTTCTGCAACATATACCCAGTACGCTGAGTAGATGACAAGCATTTTATTTGATCACAGGTTTGAAAAAGTTATTTTCTAGTGCTCGAGGTTATATAATAAAGTTGAGTTAAATGAAGGTATAAAGTAATTTGTAAAATGAAATGATTTATACAACAAACATGCCTGCATTTATGTTGTATGTAAACAGTTTTTCTTCCCAGAACACAATATTAATAACTAAGGATATTTAAATAAAATAACATGTATTTCTTTATAAGAATATAAGCATCTCTACCTGCCTTGAGAAGAGAGATGACCACCGATCAGAATTAATTCGTCTCACTGCAGAAAGCAGTTCCTCTACTGGCATGGAGATTGCAGCGATACATAAATAATTCTCAAGTGTCAGTTCACTTAGAGGTTTTCCTTTCATTTTGCTCCAGTACTGTGTTGGATATGCCAGTAAGGGCTGCGTCTCTAGAAAGTACCTCGCCAAGAGAGTGGCATCAGCTCACAAAGTTGATGTATATCTTTCTCCTGCCTCTTCTCTGATAGGAACAATAGCAAATCCTCTCCTTTGGCTCCCAATGAAGAAGCTGCAGACACTTGGATGGTCTCCTGTGTGCAGCATTTTGTCATCTGAAACTGGTCCTTAACTCATTTTTCATGGGATTTCAGAAATTGTTTTTATATTTTAGAAAATATTCCAGTTTTATATAATTCTGTTCAAAATTAGGTTTCATGGTTTCAAAAGCAAACTCTGCATATCAGTGATAAACACTACATGCACCCCCCCCCTTAGAGGTGCTATATGACAGTTCTGTCTTTAATGCTACCCCAAAATATAATGAACAGCAGAAGCTGCCTTCAGCAACACCATCTGTTTCAGACTTTGCTTCTTGGTATGTATTTTACCCTGTACACAGTTCAAAGGCACCAGTACCAAGTAAACCATTAGTTTCACTCATATTCTCCCTAGCTCTATTCTTTATGTTGCTTTTCTTATTAATCCATCATAAGAAAGTTGCTGAATTACATGTTTATGTATTCAGGTCACATCACAGCAAGCAAACAACCTGCTTAAGAGTAGTCATAGTTCAGCAACACTAATCGTACCTTACACATGAATGTCTGACCTATGTTGTTACCTCTGACACTCTCTTAAGAATTTCCTTGCCTACTTTAAAGTAACAGTCCTGTTTCAAATGCAAGTGTACATGGTAGAAAATACATTTTGGTCCATGACTATCCAGCCCCAGTAAGGAAAGCTGAGATAAGATTTATGTATAAAATGCATACTGATTATACTGATACAAACACTTCCCTACAGTTTTGTGATTGCACCCCCAAAAGGATTAAACAATTAATTATTGGTAGGGATAGATCAGCTCTCTGATTATGAGTGTATAATAGAAATAGCAAAACCTTTTAGCACATATTTGTAACAACTATTTTGAAACAGAGATATTTCCAGATAAACTAAAGATTGCTAAAGAATGACCTTTACACCAAAAAGGTTCAACAGACACAAGTGTCGTTACAGAGGGGATAGGGGAATATGTCTCCCCCAAATAGTTTTTGTATCATACATTCATGTCTGTGTTTTATTTCTTCCGCAATCCTTAATATACAGGTGACCCACCAGCGGCACACTTTCTGCCTATAAAAGTCCCACCTGCAATGCTGGTGATGAGATGCCTAATGGGTGGTTTTCAAAGGGATACTTCTGCTTGTTCATAGGTTATGCCAGGCTACAAACAGATAACAGCCGGAAGGTCGCTTGCCAGCTCCAGAGCATACTATACTCAGTGCTACCATTCTATTGCACCTCCTTATATTAATGTTCTTCATTTCATGGGTTTGGCATATCAGCACTACAGTTGCTGTCAACAAATTGACAATGGCTGGGGTGTTCGGTAACAAAGAATTACATATATTTTAATCTATGGAGAAACAGGTCATAATGCAGCCAAAGCTTGCAGATGGTATATGTAAGAATTTCTAAGTAGATATCTGCCTTCTTTAAGTGCTCTGCCAAACAGAAAACTGAAATCAAGTGCTAACGGATTGTTCAAGGCACATTACAGTAGGGATCAGCCCATCCACAAAATGGTTACATTGTGCAGAATATATGTACATACACTGCTGCTGTTTTAAATGCAAACCTTCACACAGTAATCAGGACTCAAATTGCAATGATAGTATAATGGTGGCAATGTTGGTGCTGAAACTGTCAGTATTACAATGTGCAAACTTCAAATGTTACTTAAGGCAAAAGAAGAGCTGCAGTGGTACTAGGGGAGCCCTAAATGTCAGTACAAAAGATATTAAAGGAGAGAAAATGGCACCCACATAAGGTGCTTTTACATCAGCAACTCTATGGAGATGATTTTGATCACAGGGTAACATATTGCTAAAGAATGGCCACTGTATTGCAGCAAGATCCACATTTTACTAGGCTGATACTGTGAAGTGATGAGTGCCTTTGCAAATGACTTCACTGTCAACACTCACAATCTGCATAATTGTCTCCTGCTAACCCCCATTGGGTTCGAGCATGCCAGGTGCAAATCTAATGGTGAGTTAACTTGTGGTTATTCTGGTAGGCTACATCATGGAACTTTTTGGACCTTTAAGCCCAGCTGAAGTACTAGCACTTGGTTAGTAGTTCAGCATTGGTCCCAGCATAATGGTGCACCACCCCACTATTTAGGACAGTTAGAGAACATCTTGATGCAATATCCCTAACAGTGGATAGGTTATGATGGACTCGATCCATTCAGATAGAAAGTGAATGCAACGGAGTCATAAAATTGTGAGGAATTATAGCACCAAATTCATGAGGCCTGTGCTACAGTATAACATGAAATGTTAAAATGTATCCATACAGACATTATGATGCATATTCAGCACTGTAATGAACCTCAGGTACATGTTTTCGAAAATATTTATTATGAAAAGAAGTAAAATGAAAAGTTCTGGTATATCCAAGTTGTATTTCTAATTTCTACACTTTGAAGCTATAGTAGGTATTAGGTTTTGTTACATATGGCAAGCAATTGTTTAGTAAAATTGAATTTCTCTAAGTATATCATTTTGTATTATTAAATTTGTTTTCTGATTCTTTGATGGAATCAAGCCTGTCACACAATATGTGTAGTAAAATTATTGCTGCTTCTTTTACAAAATCCGAAACATATCCAGGTACAGCAGGTAAGGCATGCATTTCATTATGCATCTCAAGTCCAAACACCATTCCAACTAATACCATAACCCCAGCAAATAAATTGCTGGACTACAAAATGTTATGTGCGTGATTGTCAACCTTCTGACTTTGTGCTGTGCAGCCTTCAGGCCATTATCTCTTTATAGCCTGGCATAATCTACTGGCAAGTAGTAGTTCCCTTTTGAAAACCAGTGATTAGGCATCCCATTCACCCTCACTGCAAGCAGAACTTTAACAAGTAGAAAGTGCAGCACTGGTGGGCCACCATTACAGTAATGAAACAAACAGATTAGCAACTCATCATGAATGTTATCATCATGTCTTTGTATTTTTCTAATATACTCAGAGTTAAGTCTTCATTATTACTTCTTAATGCTGAGGGACAAGAGCCAGCACCATGCACCTACCTGTTGGTGCCAATAATGCAGTTGGCATGTGTGCATCACAAAGTAATATAAACAGTTATTTATTTCACTTTACATATTGCATTACAAGCTATTGCAAAACGTTTTAATGTTTCGGCAGTTTGATTCTGCTCTTAGAATTGTTAAGGTGAAACTCTAAGAGGTTTAAGATTATTTTTATTAATTTGAGGTTTTATCTCCCTTTTTGGTTATATTTTCACTTCAGTATACCCATGTGTAGGAATGAGTTGTGATGTCATTTCAGACAAGTAATGACTACAATTGTGTTAGCTGTATATACAGTGTGCTTATGCACTAATCTTCTTCTTTTTTCACAGCAAGGTGATAAAAATTCTGAGCAAACAATTTGGCTCAGCAAAGCAGTATGAATGCCTCAGAGTTTATCAGTACCTCAGATGCTTAGGGTATGCTTCAAAACAAAATAAAACTGTTGATCAAAGCTTAGCAAATATTCTAGATTTTAAAGTTGTGGGATCTACTAAATCCATTGTAAACATACAAGAACAGTGATTCTTCCTCCTCAGATGATTTCCTACAGCCTACAGTGTTACGTAGTAGTTTCCCAATTCAAGAATTTAATTTCAAAGAAGCTAGTATAAAGACTTCAAATGGTTACATATAATCAAAGGAAGCAATGGAATAAACTACTACTTCTGTTATGATTATGTTACACAGTGGCCAGACAAAAAGGCTTAGTAGACTAGCAAACAAAAATGGATTCATCTTTTTTTAGGCAAAGGGTTCAAAAGCTGGAAAAAAGGAATAGAAAAATAAAAATCCATTAAAATTCTGCATCTGCTCAGACTATACTCAGTTTCATTCAGTTCAAGTCCCCTACAGTGTCACAGTTATCATCAGCTGCCCAAAAAGCTGCATGGGAAACTTTGTTAGTAATTATAAGTGTAATAAAATATTTAGCTAAGCAAGGTGCATCTCTCCCCCAGGGGCTCACCTTATGTGAGTACAGGTGTTGGCATACCCGGGGGTTCCCGAGCCACTCATCGCCATCTTCATCACTTCATCCCCGTCTGGTCGAGGTGGGTTCATTCTCGTGACCGAGGGACTCAAGGTAGGTTCTCGTGCATTCTGTCCATTTCATTCCATGATGCCGTCGCCATCGTTTTTTTATTCTCTCTTCTATTTATGCACATTTCGCACCACTTCCATTCATTTACACATTCCTTTCCTTCTCCGCCAGCCTACCTTGAGTGCAAAACGCCCACACACTTTTAGTTTCTTTTAACCTTTTATTTTAATCCTCCATGGACACAGCCTGACAGATACCCGCGCACTAGGTGTGCAGCTGAGTGAGTGGGTAATGGCATCATCCCTACCACCCGGGGTCGTCATGTAGGGTTTGTGTTCGTATCCGCTGTTCAACTGCAGTCCCGCAGGGGGGCCATTGCATGAGCTGCTGACTTCTGACGGCGATTGGGTCCCTCTGTCTATGTTCTGGGAGGTGTGACCCTGGGGTGAGATAGGTATAGATAGGCCACTCACCCAAGCCGGGGTAACGCCCGGGAAGTCAGAGCCCGAGGTCGGAGACGGTTGCAATGGTGGAGGATTTATTTCCCTATAGAGTACCATTTCTCCATTAATTCAAACAAGCGCCGAAAAGTTATTGTAACAGAAGTAGCACCGCCGACATCTAGTTGTTACTTTGTCATTTCAAGAACAGAAGAAGGACGAAACTTTGAGAAGGTGAACCCTTTTATAATTCAGAAGGGCATAGATGCTATTGCTGGTGCGGTTCAATCCTGCACTCGGCTACGCAATGGCTCGTTATTAGCACAATCGAAGTCCGATCAGCAAACTAAGACCTTGTTGCGCGCTACGCTTCTCCACGGTTATCGCATCCGTGTTGAGAAGCACCGCACATTGAATTCCTGTCGAGGTGTCGTTACCACGCATAGCCTCGATGGTATATCGGACGAGGACCTAGTGGAATATCTCTCCGATCAAAAGGTGACCGAAGTGCATCGAGTGCAGGCCAAACGCGACAGCGTATTGGTACCCACTCGTACCCTGTTTCTAACATTTGATGGCGTCGATCTGCCCAAGAGCATTTCCGCACGATACGAACGGATTTCTGTGAGGCCTTATATTCCTAAACCTCTGCGTTGTTTTAAATGCCAACGTTTGGGCATACGCAAGTCTCATGTAAGAGTGCCGTTAACATCTGTGCAACATGTAGCCAGCCCTCACACGAAGGTGCCTGTTCAACAGCCCCCGTCTGCGTCAATTGCAAAGGGTAACATTCTGCTTCATTTGGCGACTGTCCGCGGTATTTGGACGAGAAGAGGATCCAGGAGATCCGGGTAAAGCAGAAATTCCCCTTCGCCGAAGCCCCGAGGCGTTACCATGCGCGCCAACCTTCGCTCCTGCGATCGGGAACATTCAGATCTGTTGTTGCCTCGCCAGTACCCCGGAAGGAGGTACTGGCGAGGCAACTTGGACCATGACTGCCTTGACCGCCACTACCATCCGGCCGTCCATTTCAGCTACTGTTACCAAGCCCTCTAAACCTGGTCCAAAGTCTATGAAGTCACAAGCCACAGAGAAAAAACCCAAGCAGAAATTTCGAAGAGAAGACTTTCTAAAAGACCATCCGCGTGTTCACAGTAAGCAGAGTTCATCTTCAACTCCTCGGAGGTCGCAGTCCCAGGAAGCTCCTGGGACAAGCCGCGCTCAGCGGTACCCCTCACCCTTCGCCACCCAGAACCGATTCTCGGCGCTTGAATCGGTTTCTGGCTCTGAGCGCGTGGGCCCTCCCTTCGAGGAGGCTATGGAGTCTGACCAACTCCATACCAAAAGCCCGAGCCCAAAGGTTAAACAAAAGGTAATTTTAAGCCGCCCTTCTAAGTAGACAGTTTATCCCTTTTTCTTAATGGCTATCCTGACCTAGAATGTACGTGGTGTACGATCGCATAGGGCGGAACTGCAACTTTTATTGTGTTCCCATTCGCCTATGGTCGTGTGTTTGCAGGAGACTAAGCTTCGCCGTCACGATCCTTTTGATCTCGGAGGATATACTCCGGTTGGCTACGACCTTGAACCGGAGGAGGGTACTCATGCTCATGGAGGTGTCATGTTGTTAGTGCGTAACGACGTTCACTTTCAACGTCTCACTCTTACGTCCGACTTGCAAGCTGTTGCCATTAGACTGCAGTTACCCGGTTTTTTCTTTTCTGTTTCCTCTGTGTATTCACCTCCATCGTCTCCCCTTGCTCCCGCGGACATTCCAGCTCTCCTGTCCGCTCTCCCAACACCATTTCTTCTGTTGAGAGATTTTAATGCCCATCACCCCCTGTGGGGTACGCCAAGGGCGTGTGCGAGGGGAACTCTTCTTTCCGACATTCTGATCAGTTCACTCTCTCTATTCTCAATACAGGTGAGCCTACGTTTCTTTCTGATTCTTCCGGTACATTTTCTCACCTAGACTTTGCCGTTTGCTCACTCCAGCATGCTAGTCGTCTGCAGTGGAACGTCGTCGCTGACACCTACTCCAGCGACCATTACCCCTGCATCGTTTCTCTTTTGTCACACCACGTACAGCATTCGAGAGTACCTACCTGGATATTCACAAAAGCCGACTGTAGCTTGTATTCCAGCCTCGTGCATTTTGACGACCAGCCCTTCACCGACATTAACCAACTAGTGCAGCACTCTACGTCTACGATTTTCTCTGCCGCCGAACGCGCAATTCCCCGTTCATCCTCTCAACCTCGGCGAATGCCTGTTCCGTGGTGGAACTAGGATTGTCGGGACGCCGTTCGTGCCCGTAGAACTGCACTTAGGGTGTTTCGGCGACACCCTACACTTGATAATTTGGTGACTTTTAAACAATCGCGCGCCAGGGCTCGTCGCATTATTCAGGATAGCAAGAAGGTGTCGTGGACTCGTTTTGTTGAGTCTTTTAATCGCTTTACGCCTTCATCTGTTGTTTGGGATAAACTTCGTCGCTTCTCAGGTAAAGTGTCGCATTGTACTGTTTCTGGCCTTCAGGTTTCCAATGCCACCATAGTGGATCCGGCTGCCAATCGTTAACACTCTGGGTGCTGCCTTTGAGGCGGTTTCCAGTTCAGACCATTATTCCGCCGGCTTTCGCTCTATCAAAGACCGGCTGGATTCCGCAACCTATAATTTTCCATCTGCTAATACGGAATGTTATAATTCTCTTTTTACAATGAGGGAGCTGGAGCACGCTCTTCATTGCTCTAGGCACTCCGCTCCTGGGCCGGATGGCATTCATGTTCTGCTGTTAAAGAACCTTTCAGCCGACAGTAAGCGCTTTCTCTTACGGGTCTATAAATGTATTTGGCAGGACGGTCTTTTTCCTTCCGTTTGTCGCGAAACCATCATTGTCCCTATACTTAAGCCTGGTAAGGATCGCCAACTACCTTCCAGCTACCGCCCTATCTCCCTCACCAGTTGCGTTTGCAAGGTGATGGAGCGCATGATCAACGGGCGGTTGACATGGTGGCTTGAGTCTCAGAAACTTCTGGCGAACGCTCAGTGTGGATTTCGTTGCCATCGCTCTACCGTCTACCATCTGGTGTATGTCGACGCATATTATGAACGGATTTCTGAGAAAGTGTCAAACAGTGGCTGTATTTTTTGACCTGGAGAAAGCTTATGACACTTGTTGGAGGGGCGACATTTTACGTACACTCCATGCATGGAATTTCCGCGGTCGTCTTCCCAAATTTCTTCGGGAGTTTATGACGGACCGCGTCTTTCGTGTACGCGTGTGCTCGGTTTTATCTAGTTGTTTTATTCAAGAGAACGGAGTACCGCAGGGCTCTGTACTCAGTGTCACACTTTTTGTAATTGCTATCAACCCCATTGTTGATTGTATTCCACCTGGCATTTCATCGTCCCTTTTTGTTGACGATTTTGCCATTTATTGCAGTTCGCGGCGGACCTGTCTACTCGAACGCCGTCTCCAGAGTTGCATCGACCGTCTCTACGCCTAGAGTAACGCTAACGGCTTTAATTTCTCCGCCGAAAAATCCGTCTGCATCATTTCTGGCGCCGAAATATTTCCCTCCGCCGTATCTCCATCTTGGGCCGGAGATGCTTCCGTTTGCAGACGAGATGAAATTTTTGGGGCTGATTTGTGATAGGAAGTTGTGTTGGACTTCGCACATTTCCTTTTTAAAAGCAAAGTGTGACCGTTCTCTTAATCTTTTGCGTGTTTTAAGTGACACATCCTGGGGAGCTGATCGGACCGTCCTTCTTCGCCTTTATCTCTCTTTGGTCCGATCCAAGCTTGATTATGGGTGCATTGTTTATTCGTCGGCACGTCCATCTGTGTTACGTCGATTGAATGCCATTCACCATCGTGGCATAAGATTCGCTACGGGGGCCTTTCCGTCCAGCCCTGTTCCCAGTCTGTATGCTGAAGCTGCAGAGCCTCCGCTGTCCTTCCGGCGTGAGATGCTTTTGTACAGCTATGCCTGTCGACTCTCAAGCTTGCCTGACCACCCGTCCTTCGAGGTAGTTTTTGAGGATTCGCTTGATCGCCAATATATAGTTAGCTCCTCTGCATTGCTCCCTCCAGGGGTTCGAATTCGACTGCTACTTCGGCATTTGGACGTTACGCCAGCGCCGACCCTTCCACGGGGGGAAACGCGTTTTCCTCCATGGTCGCGCGCTGAGGCCCACTGTCACCTTGGGTTAACGTCGATGCCGAAAAATGAGACCCCTGCGTCCGTCCTTAGATCCGCTTTTTTAGAACTACAGGCGCAGTTCGGAGACTGTCATTTTATATATACCGATGGGTCTAAGTCTGATGTTAGAGTAGCATGTGCCTTTGTTTTTGGTGCACAGAGTTTTACTTTTCTTCTGAGGGCGGCCCCACACCCGCCGCCCCCGGTGACGATCATCCTCTGAGGCTACATCGTCTCCCCATGCACATGCCGTTAGTAAACTAATCATGCAAGATGTAGGGGGTGCTTTGTTAGTGTTGTAATGTGTTAGTCGGGTTCCGCGGAAGCACCCCGGTTAGTATCGGTTAATGAAATGCTGGCATGCAACGATGCGAGCGCGTCAGTGATGTTTCCAGGGGTCCACGCATGACCGACGCCCTGTGTGGATCGCTGGGAGTGAATGAGAGGTGTCGTGAATATGCGTAGTGAAGAGAAGGTCGGTGTCCGTGGTTAGTTTAATGTTAGTTTGTGGGGGTCTAGAGGTTAATAACTATTCATGCTTTAACGTATGTACAAGGTGGGGGCAGGCGTCGTCAAGGCTTACCGTTCGTGATGTGGGTGGTTGGTTCTCTGCTGATTCGTGCGGCTTTGCAGGGTGACTGGAGTTCCTGAAACTAGAGAGTAGTTAGTGCTTAAGGTATGTAGCCAGTGATGCGCGCCAGATGTACGCGTGCGTCAATGGCGTCAATGCTGTGTGTGATAGTTCGGTCAAAAAGTGATAGGGGGCGGTTGTGTTTGTCGTGGGTGTGGTCATATGATACTAGTTCGTGTATGAGCGGATTGGTATTATATGGTATTTTGGCATACAGGTCGGCTGTTAGTTTCTTGATAAATTTTTCGATGGTATGGATCTTAAGTTCGGTGTGGAGCCTGTCGGCAGGGGCTGTTCGAGGAACCTTGGCAATCTTGCGTAGTGTTTTGTTTTGTAGTGTCTGGAGGGATGTAATAGACTGGCCGCGGCATACCCCCACACGGGGGCAGCGTAGGTCAGGATTGGGCGGATGAGGGATTTGTATAGTGTAAGGCCTGTGTCCAATTGTAGGGAGTTGCTGTGATTTAGTAGTGGGTACAGTTTCCATAGGATTGCAATTGCTTTGTTGCGCGCTAGGCGAATGTTGTCCTTCCATGTAAGTCCTTAGTCGAGGGTAAGATCCAGGGGAGGCCAGGGAATGTTCTCGCCAAACATTGTGAGCGGTGCAAGTTGGTGTCCGGGGTAGCGGTGAGTAATGCGGCGAGTGAAAATTATCGCTTGTGTCTTTGAGGGATTGACCTTGATGCGCCAGTTTATGAGCCAGGCTGTGAGTGTATCTAGTGCATGCTGTAGGTAGCGGCGGATGAACTGCGGTTTTGTAGAGTGAGTCAGGAAGGCAGTATCGTCAGCATAGAGGAGTTTCATGGTGAACGGTGAGCTGGGTATGTCGTTCATGTAGATGTTAAACAGCGCCGGTCCGAGCAAACTGCCCTGGGGGACACCCGCTAGGATGGGGTGCGGAGTGGAGTGAGCGTAATTTACTACCGAACAGAAACGGCGGCCTGTGACATAGTTTGCAATGAGTTTAATAAGCGTATCGTAGAAGTTGAGATCAGCTAGCTTGCGCAGGAGACCTGGGTGCCACGTTCGGTCGAATGCGCGTTCGATATCAAGGAACACAGCTCCGGTAGAGCGGTTGGTGTTGAAACCCCGCGTGATGAATTCAGTTGCGCGTAGGAGCTGGAGAGTGGTGGAGTGGTTTTTACGGAAGCCGAACTGCTCGTGTATGAGAATATTATGTCTGAAGATGTGTCGGTTAAGTCGTTTGAGGATGATTTTCTCTAGCAATTTGCTGAGTGAGTTTAACAAGCTGATTGGTCTATAGCTGTGAGGGTTTGCGTGATTCTTGTTCTTCTTTGGGAAGTGCCGCACTAGGGCAGTCTTCCAGGTGTTGGGAAAGATACCGTGCAGTAGAACGTAATTAAAAATCTGTTCCAAAGCTTTTAGGGCGTCAGGTGGCAAATGTTTAAGCACGATGTTCGGGATTTTGTCGGGGCCCGGTGCCTTGCGGTTGGGCAGATGTTGGATGAGCCAATTAATTTCGTGTGTGCTGGTCTTTCGTATCCGGTCGTGAGTTATGCGGTCGCCGAAGTGGCGAGTGAGGTTTTCGGTTTCAAGGGAAAAAGGAATTGAGGAGGGCACTTCTTTGGGCCTGAGCGTGCTGCAGAGCGCATCGGCAAGTGCTTCCGCTTTTTCAATGTCAGTGGAGGCGGTGTGCTGATTATGTTGCAGTGGAGGAATAATATGGGCTTCTTTAGTTAAGCATTTAGCTATTCGCCAGAGGGAGGCATGTTCGGGGTTGAGATTCTGGAATGTTTGGTTCCATTATTGGTTGAGCACTGCGGATGTGGCTTGCTGGAGGTGCTGGTGATGCCTGCGGTAGCTGTCAAGATCGGCGGGGTGGCGGGACTTCTGCCACCGGCGCCGCGCTCGGTTCCGTGATTGGTTGAGAACCTTGATGTCTTTAAGCAAGGGTTGGTGGGTGGAACGTGGTTGCGTTACGGGTACTGAGGCTGCGATAGCTTGTTTAATGGTGGTTTCAATGTGTGTAGTGGCCTCTTCGAGGTCGTTGTGTGTGGCAAGCTGGTTTATGTTGAGGTTAGAGGTGAGAGATTCCTGGAACCGCGTCCAGTCGGCCTTGTTGTAATTACGGCGGAGAGGGAACTGTGTACTGGCCAAAGATCCTTCGAGAGTGATTAGGAGGGGCAAATGGTCAGAGCTGAGGTCATTAATGACTGTGAGGCGGGCCCGGTGGGTTAGATTGCGGATCAATGCTATGTCGAGTATGCTGGGACTTGCGTTAGGTCGCGATAGAATGTATGTGGGTTCGTCGGGGGCACAGATGATATAATCGGAGTTGTTCTCGTGGGCAAGTAGCTTAATCCCGGCGGTATTACTAGATTTGCAGTTCCAGATAAGATGTTTGGCGTTGAGGTCTCCGCCTAGGAGTACCTGTTGATCGAGATGTAGAAGGATTTCTATGTCCGCGGGGTCTAAGTCGTTGGGGCGGTTGTAGGCTGAGATGATCGTAGCGTTAAGCTGGTTGATTGAGACTCGAATGGCGGTGGCTTCAAGGCGGGTAAGAGGCGGAATGGCTACTTGGTGGTGGGCGATGCACGGCTTGACGACAATGGCTGTGCCGCCTCCGCGGCCGTCGCGGTCTGTGCGATAAACGACATACCCAGGATGCTGGAACCTTATCTGTGGGCGTAGGTGAGTTTCGGTGATCAGTGCAATATCGATTTGGTGGCTTATAAGAAAGTCAGAGTTCAGCCTTGCGGCGACGTGCCCCGTTCGCATTCCATGTCATTACCTTAATCATGCGGTTGTCCATTGTGAGCGGCCGGAGAGGTGTGTCCATGTTCGGTGCATTGGCCGTCATCTTTACTGGTATTGGATCGCCCCAGGCACTGTAAAGAGCGCAAAGAACTGGGCATACTGGCTCAGAATCTGGGGCGCATCCAATGGCTTAAGTAGGAGCCAGTTCAGAACTTCAGTTGCCATGTCTCGAAGGACGTCCCACGGCATGTTTTACATAACCATATTGCTGTGCAGTGCTTTCGTGTATGGAAGCTGTGGCAAAGGCACTTGCACAACAGTAGGCAGGAGGTTGAATGCCGCCGGCATCTCTGGTCGGCTCCCAGGGTCTGGTGTACCCTCAGTGTGAGCCCGAGGAGGGGCGAATGTGTCACTCTGGGGTATCTTATTTTGGGTGCTAGCAGATGCTGCCTGCAATCCGGTCTCCTGTGGCCTAGGTTGTGCGGGAGGAGTTGATGCGGAAGGTGGGGCCCGGAATGGCGCTGCCCTCAAGTTTCCGGGAGCCCGTTGCTGTAGTGGAGAGCTATCTGCTCTGCGATGCCCTTGTGTTTGCCTGGACAATGTTCGATTTATACCGCCGAACTTTTTAGTATATATCAATGTGTTTTATACATTCAGCGGCACGTCTTACGGCGCTGTGTTGTTTGTACGGACTCTCTGAGTGACCTTCAGAGTATTCACGCGCTGAATAGTTACCACCCGCTCGTACAGCGCATTCATGACCTGCTCCACTCGCTTGGTGCTTCTGGCATCAGCGTCTCCTTCGTGTGGATTCCAGGTCATGTGGGCATCTCAGGCAACGAGTCTGCCGACGCCGCTGCCAAATCGGCCATTTTATCACCCAGATGTTTTACCTGTGTTGTTTTTTCCTCAGATTTTTATGTTATTTTACGTTACCGTATCCTCTCGCGCTGGCGCGATGAGTGGGCGGCTCTTAGGGGGAACAAGTTGCGGGAGGTTAAACCTCTTCCGTTAGTCTGGGGTACCTCTTCTCGTTCTTCTCGTCGGGAAGAGGTGCTTTTAGCCCGTCTACGAATCGGACATTGCCTTTTTAGCCATAGATACCTGCTCAATGGTGACCCCGCACCAGTATGCGAGCAGTGTGCTGCGCCCTTAACGGTGCGTCACATTTTAACAGAGTGTCAAGTTTTAGCTCCATTGCGCAGTCGTGTGGGCCTGCCTGTTGGCATAGCCAACGTTTTGGCCGACGACGCGCATGCTGTAGAATGTCTTTTACGTTTTATCAATGACTGATTTTAATCAGCGCATTTGATGCGTTGAGCGTCCTTTAACATTATGATTTTATATTGCCGTTTTAGTGGGGGTTCTACTCCCCTGTGGACATATGACGCTCATGTCCTATGCATTCTACAGTTCTTGACACATTTTACTATTTTATTGAATTGTTTCACGTGGCTTTTATAGTGGTTTTAACTATTGATGACTGATTTTAGAGTATTTTGACTATGCGGTTTTTACTCGTATTTTATTTTTGGACCTTCAATTTTATACTTTGTGAGGGCGCTGATGACCATAGCAGTTTAGCGCCCTTAAACCGCCTATCATCATCATCATCATCATCATCATCATCAAGGTGCATCTCTGATGGATCATCTGAATGATTATGTTGAAAAACAGAATTATAGATATACGTCAAGTGCATGAATGGTTAAAAGTAACATTGTGTAAGATGTATAATCTTGAAATTCAGAATGAAATTAAATAAATATTTGTTCAAGAAGTAGTTAACACTAGAACTGCGACTGGCTCACTCGTGACCCATTTCTTAATTCTTTCATTTGTCACTGTTTTATATTTGTACCAAGATTGCTGAATCTGAATTGCTATGACTTTTTATCAAATAAGGTTGATAAGATTAATGATCAGACTTAAGTTTACTTTTTATGGGGAAACCTTAAAAGAGAAAAATCCAGATTCACTTAGGACCAGGGATGGGTCAGTTCTGTCCCCACTGCTGCAGTGTGCTATAGTAATTCTGATATCATATAGCTTCAAATTTATTTTTAGATTGTGTTTGGTCAACAAACTCACCTTTATGTCACTACCTGATGATGTTGCATTTCTCCAGCAGTGGAGGGGAGACGTGCCTAAATGTATGCACACGTATCATGCAGCTAGTGCTTTGTTCCATGAAATATGGTGTCAGCAGTGCATTTTAAGTTTACAAATAGTGCTTGCAACATATATATTTATTATGGCAAAATGTCTACGAATGGAAGAGGACCTTGTAAATGCCATAAATGATATTTTAGCTCATGAATCTGAGGGTGAACTGCTGGAGTTTTCATCTGAGAAAGAATTGCAACAACCAATAGTTTCAGATTCTTCATCAGCAGACAATGTCATGCCACTTGATTTGCTAAAGATTCGATGGAGAAGGTAATGCTCGTTTACATTTTTCTTTTATATTATTGTTTACATATATGCTGCATAAATACACATTTCAATTGCAACAATTACATTTATACGTTGTGCTTTCTTGAGTTGTTGTAGGCCTAACATTATATTTATAAATGTTTATTATTTGTTCTAATACCACAATATATTGAATATACAATATGTGTTACAATACTACTAATAATTGGTATTTAACTTTTGATTTTTATAGGATCACCTCCCATAAAGGCTAGGGTAACTTGTGGCCATGGGTGAGAGTAAGGATGATGCGGATCAAGGAAAGACCAAGGTTGTTGACTATTTCATTTTCCTTCAGGTAGAGATATTGTATCTCCAGATGGAACAACCTGGAAAGTCGGAGTCATAGGTGATGGCTCAACTGGCGGATATGCACATCAGAATGTATTCAAAGACCATGCTGGTCCCTCTCCACATGCAAAATGAAATGTGAATGAAACCTGCTACTGTGCTTGGTGTCTTATGATAACGGACAACATTTTGAAACACATTGTAAAATGTATGGAGACAGAAGCACATCAAGCATTAGGGTTAGAAGATTGAACTATGAATGTTGAAGAACTGGAAGCTTTTATAGCTACATTGTATGTTCATGGTGTTATAGGATCTAAGGGCTTAGAACTAGACTCATTGTGGTCATTGAAGTGGGTAATAATTTTGTGAAGTCAACAATGGCATGTGACAGATTTAGAGAAGTACTGCATTATCTCAGATTTGACATTAAATTGACAAGATCAGAAAGACTGAAAGAAGACAAGTTTGCAATGCTATCAGAAATCTGGTATGACTTCATTGCAAACGCACAATGTAGCTACATACCAGGTCCATATATAACCATTGACGAATGACTTTTACCTTCTAGGTGCTGCTACAGGTCACACAGTTCATGGCCTCAAAACCAGACAAATACTGGCAAAAGCGTTGGATGGCGGTAGATAAAGACTCCAAATATATTGTGAATGCTTTCCCTTACCTAGTAGGAAGAGATACAGTCGGTAGAAGGATGAGCATCTTGGTGATTTTGTTGTGAAAAAATTTATGCAACCATACTTGAATAAAGGAAGAAATGTCATATGTGAAAATTTTTTCACCTCCTTGGCTCTCTCTGAAACCTAAAAAGCAAATGCTACAAGTATTGTCGGCACCATAAATTGATCCTGCAGGGAAATACCGGTCTCTGTCAAGACGGCAAAAGAAAAGTTATACAGTGCACTGTTGTTGAAGAAGAGTGACACTGCATTGATTGTTTATCAGGGAAAGACCAGTAAGAATGTCCTAGTTCTCAGCACTAAATAAGGAGTGGACATAATCAACCAAATGACTCGCAAATGCTCAGTCAAAGCACCATCCAGGCCTTGGCCTGTTCACACATTTTACAACTTGCTAGATTTGGGTGGAATAAATGCCTGGAAATGTACAATGCTCTAAATGAGAAAAAGGTGAAATGCAGGGGCTTTATACTGCAACTGGGAGAGGATCTTGCTGAGAAGTACACAACAAATGGGAAGATTAGTGCCTTTGTTGCTTACGAAGACATTCCTGAGAGACAAGAGAAGCAAACACGTTGCCTTGTAAAGTCTGACTGAACTGGAAATAAATCTTTTGTAATATGTCATATGTGTAAGAAAACTGTATGCTACAAATGCACATCAAAAGACTATTATTTGTGCTCATTATGCAAGGCTAGCCAGTAAAGGCTAGCACATTGTATAAGTTTGCTTAATAATGTATAATGATTACAGACAGGCAAAATATGAAATCTCATATTCTATACCAAGCTTGTTATCAGTATGGAAACAAATACTTTTACATTTTGCATGTGTAGAGTTCAATGCACTTGACAAGAAAATTTCACATTTCATAATATTTTGGTAAAATCATAATACGTTATGAAAATCTTCATATTTTGTAAGATCTATGATTTTTTGCTTTTAATATAATTTCCATTAGCAATGAACCTAAATGTGCCCTATGGAGGGAGAACGTTTCTGCCATTACTGATTTCCACCCAATAGAAAAGCCATGACAGGAATGTACCAGCTACACAGTTCTCTTGAAGAATGAGGGATGCAGCGGATCAGTTTCCAGTATTACGTCAGTGCAGTATATGTCAAGCAGAAAACATATGCTCACACCTGCACTGTAGATATTAATATGTCTTTATGTAGATAGTAGCACTTTGCACATGTAAATACTTACAATGCAAGGTCCACATGGACTCATGTTAGCCCCCCTACCCCTCAGACCCCAGAGACATTCTCATGGTTGGAACACAGTACATTACATGTCCTTGTTGTGGAATGTGGCTTTCTGCTAGGAGTGAATGGGCAGGAGACAACTGGAGGGAGAAGCAGAGAGGGAGGGATAGCAGCAGCTGGGGAAGCAGTATGTCAAATAGCAACAGTAGGTCCCACCTCAATTTTAAATTTTTTTGTGGCCAGCTGAAGAGTGAAGACACCATGCCTAAAACTGGAACTCATGATTGGGTGATTGAGTTTAAATGTTTTAAAACAGATGGAAAGATGCTGATGTGCACTTACTGCAACAAAAATGTGAGTATGGAATAATAGAATACTTTTTAATCAAACAATTTTACTAACAATCAACATCTGTTTAAATTACAGTGAGTGATCGCTGAAAAAAAGTGAAAAATGATGAAACATATGATTTTCTGATTTAGAAGATGGAAGTTTCAGTGATCCCTGGCCTTAAATGTTACGTCTTAAATATATAAGGCTGCCAGTTCATCAATATAAAGGTTAAGTTCAGATTGTAGGTGCTTTTTAGACAGATTAAACATCAGAAATAGTGCTATTCTTGAGTTGAAATTTTAAAGCCTCTTTTCCCATGCTTTTATTTCTGTGCACATTCTCATCTTCAAATTGCTCCATATGATGCAGTTCTCATTATACTATCATCATCATCATCATCATCATCATCATTATTGTTGTTTTCTTTATTTAATGCAGGTAACTGCAACATCAAAGTTACAATTGCAACAGCATACATAATCTGCTCAGCACTGCAGAAACTCACAGAGAGATAAATGTCCACTGCAAACACTTCTAACAATGTATGCTTTTGCTGTAGCATATACATTCACTGAGGAACTCTGTGAAGTCTTTGTTGTGGCAAACATTCCATTAAATAAGATTGAAAACCCCAATTTGAAGGTCTTTCTAGAAAAGTATTGCAAGTGGGAGGTGCCTAGTGAAAGAAGTAGTCGAAAAATTGACAATGTGTACAACAAGGTATGTGGTATGGTCATTTTAACACCTTGTAAGCACTTTATTTATTTATTTATTTGTTTGTTTGTTTTATGTACATAAACTTTTACAATCTATAGCTTGTTATAGGAATGAATTACTTAAATCAATAGTTTTATTCTTAAGCATTATTAATTTGAAAATTAATTTCAGACCATCCAGTGCATAAAAGGTGAAATTGGTGAGAATCTTATTTGGGTAATGATTGATGAATCAACTGATGCCTTGGGAAGGTACGCAGGAAACTGCATTGTTGGCAGCCTCTCAGATGAGTCGACTGGTGATGGGCATCTGCTGTCTTCCAAAGTTCTTGATAAGGTCAGTAATGAAATAGTGGCTCAATTCATCCATGAATCTCTCTGTAAGTTTTAATTTTCAGAATGCCCTTTTATTTTTACAAAATTTACTTTGGAGCCTTACTTTAAACAGGCAAGTTTACATTGACACTTTTAATAGGAAAAGCTTAAATAATAAATAAATTACTCCTAAAGCAGTTATGCAATTACATATTTAGTTATGCAATAGTATTGTCAATATTTTTTTAATATGTATCTGCAAAAAACAGCAAATAATTTAGAATTAGTATAAAATATGGATAAGCTAGTAACAGTGATGTGAATTTAGAATTATTTTTTCATACATCTGTTTAGGCATCTTAAGGGAGAAGCCTGGTAAAGAGGGGAAGCTGCTTCTGATGATAAGTGATAGGGCATCGTACATAGTGAAGGCAGCAAAAAACCTGAAAATTTCCTACCTAGAAATGCTGCATATAACATGTGTTGCACATGTCATTTGTGTTGCTGAGAAGATAAGGGTGCAATTCCCTCCTGTGGACGCATTAATAAACCAAACAAAAAGGTTTTCTTGAAGGCTCCTTCAAGGATTCAGATATATAAGGAGCTTGCAGGAGATATTGCCTTGCCATCCCAACCAGTTCTCACAAGGTGGGAAACATGAATCAGCACAGCCTTATTTTATGCTGCCAGCTTTGACAGCATTCAATATGTAAGTTTGCAGTTAACATTCAAAAGACATTTCCCTATCATTTTAGTTTTTCTATTTAACTGTTCATGAACTTCTGGAGCCTACTTGAGCAAGCATGCATAGTAGTATAATATTTTTGTATCCATTCACATTAATTGTAATGTACCTTGTAGCCTTGTGAAGTCATTTGAATTTTTTTTAGCTAAAGAGTAACATTGCAGAGATTTCATGAATTGTATTTGCAAGTAAATGCAAAGCCTGTGAATGTGATGCTCAGCATTGATAGAGAGCTAAATTATGCAAGCTTGTTAAGATTAATTTTTTAATTTTTTATTGTTTTATGCATATACTTTTAATTCAGAGTCTGCAAGCTGCGCACAACTTGCCAAGGATCATTTGCAAATGAGCAAGTTAAGGGAGAACTGGCTTATATAGAGGCACATTTTGCCAAACTGCCTGCTGTACTACAAAAGCTGGAAACCAAGAGGTTGCCGCTAAGTACAGCACTCCAATTCATGGAAGGATTGAGGGAAGACTAAGCAGAAGTTCCAGGTACATCTGGGAAAGTCATTTCTAATAAATTTTATTTACTGCTGGAAAAGAATCCAGCATACTCTATTCTCTGCCAAGTTAATAAGGTACTTGAAGGTAAGAATGCACATATACCAGCAAATATGAAGCTATCAAATGTAGCATGATACAAGTATGCTCCCATTGCATCATGTGATGTGAAGCAATCTTTTTCATCGTGCAAAACAATATTGACAGATAGACAATGCACCCTTTTGCTGGGTAATATTGAAAAGCTTTTAGTGATATATTGTAATTAGTATTAAGCAAGACAAAGCAACCAATAAGTTCTTTTATTTCTTCTTCTGAGTTTAAAGATTTCACAATGATTAAGATCTCTAGACTCTATGTAATTTGTTGTATTTCATTGGCATTTTATCATTAAATATGGACAAAACTCTACAAAGCTTATCTTTTCAAATAATGAAGTCAACCTGCTCCAAACTGATTAGATTTCAGATGTTTTGGTTTTACAATATATATTTCACAGCATTTTGTGAGTTTTTCTTCATATGTTCATATTTTGGCAGTTTTTTCCTCATATTTTGCCTGTCTCTAATAATGATGCAAAACTACTTCATTTTTGTTGATTTTACAATCAAAACGTGCAGCACATCAAAGAATACATTCATTAAAAGCCACACTATCCACCCATTAACACAGAATAATAAAAGGGGAAGGTGAGTTATAAGTGACCCAGCTGCAGTTCAAGGTATAGCCAAATATCAGCAGTTCTAGCGTTAAATCACTTTGCACCAAAATAAAGTTCAGCAAACCCTTGATGTTTCCAGTTATTTGTGATGTCACTAAGATATCATGGGAAATGAACAAGAAGTCATTTGTATTTGGTGGATAAATGAAAGTTTTAACCTAAAGAAACCTTTGTAGGTTTTTACAGAACTATAGCGACAACAGATTAAGCCATTTTTATTGAAGATGTTTTGTTACAACTTCAGCTGCCTTTGCCAAACTTACAAGAACAGTACTATGATGGGACTAACAATATGAGTGGTTCAAACAAAGGGTGTTCAGCCCCTTATAATGTAAAAACACTCACTTGCACTGTATGCACACTGAGGTTCCAATGTGTAAATTTAATTATATGGGAAAATGTTGATGAATCATGCATGATGAGCTTGATGCAAGGTGTTCATGAACTTGGCAATTTGTTCAGTCAGTCTCCCAAAGCAAAAGCTAAAATTCATCAAAATCCGGAACAAACTTCCGATGGTTCTTTCATAAACATTTCTGATATATATTCTCTGTGTCCAATTCAGTAGCTGTATAGAAAACCTCATATTGAAGAGTTATAAACAAATACAAAGTAATGCTGCAAACTCTGGAAGAGTTAGTGGATGATAAGTATGAGACAGCTAGTGGGTTACTTCAAAATTCTGAAAATGAAGCTTTTTATCTTGGCTGTATTATGACTAGGAAATGGATTCTTATATAAATAAATATTTTTTCTGCAAACACATAAATGCCTACAAAAAGGGGAAAACTCTGAATAAAGGGTCATGAGCTTAAATATGAAATCTTGTGTTTCATATAAAAATACATATTTTTGGGAAAAAATATGCAAATACATATTTTCATATAATCTCCCATAAATACATAAATATGAATTAATCTTTGATTTTTGCTACCTTTTATTTATCCTGCATAATTTTTAATTTATTCTATAAATGTGATATGTCATATATTTATATATTACTTTTATTGCATTACAGGTATCAGAATGTTCACCATATCATGGTGCCTAAAGTAAATAGAATAGATTAGGATGTTATCAAACTTGATGACACCCTAGTTATTCCCCATTTGCTCTCTGTATATTTCATAATATGTTTATACTGCTAGACCAAGCACTTGCGATAAAGTGGAAGGATTGAATGGAATGATGCATACAGACTGCATTCATTCTTCAGTTCTTATGAACAAGTGTTTTGTGTAACTTGTGCATCTTGAAAACTCACCGAAAGTTAAATCAAGTGTTAAATCGTGGCTTTAGCAATAAGTAGATGAATTTAAAAACATATTTACATGACAATAAAGTTTAGCTTTGCCAACCATGTGGAAAAACAGTAAGTGCACTCACAAGTCACTCAGCATTTATCTGGAAATAAACATATTGCTGCTGCAACTCATGTGAATTCATGACAATTATTGATAGGTGTCCGGCTTATTCAAGTGTAGGACAATCAAAGTGTTCCCAGTATTATTTAGATTTATGCAGAGCATTTGTAGCAACTGATATCCCACTCAAAAAAGTCAATAATGTTCAACTTAGGAACTTTTTGACTAAATATATTGACATTGAGCCTCTTGAAGAATCAACATTAAGAAAGAACTACCTTCCTAAGTGCTATGATGAAACTTTGCAAAAACTTAGGGCAGCATGTGAAAATGAAAAACTTTGGGTGAGCATTGATGAAACCCAAGATTCAAGTTTCAGAAAAATAGGAAATGTTGTTGTCAGTGTATTGAAAAATGATGAAATAGTTAGTGAGCAGTCATATTTAATGGTGTGTAAAGAACTATCTGCATCAAATAATATAACGATTGTGAGGTTATTCAATAAAATGCACAAGATATGGCCAAATGGTATAAAATATGAGTGTATTACTCTTTCTCACAGATGGTGCACCATACATCATAAAAGCAGGTCAAGTCCTTTCCGTGTGTTTTCCAAAAGTAATTCATGTCACTTGTGTAGTTCATGCTCTTCATAGATTATGTGTATGTATTACACTCCTATATCCCAATGGATAGGCTTGTATTAGATGGGAAAATTCTTTCTTAATTCACCATTGGGGATTGATCTCTTCATAAAAAAAAATAAAAATCTTCCTCTTCCCTCTGCGCCAGTGGTAATGCACTGGGGCATTTGGTTAAGTGCAGTTTTGTACTATGCAACAAATCTTGAAAGTTTTGCATTTGTTGTAAATGAGTGGGACAAAAAAGATGCATCATCTATTAAAATAATTCAGGGTTTATTGAGAGATGGCCAATTAAAATAAGATTTGGCACTCATATCAACAAATCTAAACTTTTTGTGTGACTCCATACAAATACTAGAAACTTCAACAAATCTGTTGAGTGAAACATTTAAGGAGTTACGGGCTGTTGAAATGAAAATTAATTTGTTACCAGGGCTAAAAGTACTAAAAGACAAATTTAAAAATTTGTTTGAGAAAAACAATGGTTTTCAAAAGCTGTGTAAAGTGGCTCAAGTCATGGAAGGTAAACAAGTAGATGATTTAGGGTGTGTGAGTGTTAGTTACATCCCTTTGTTTAAATATGCACATCTAACATCCTGTGATGTGGAAAGATCATTTTCACAATATAAGGCGCTACTTAGAGACAATCGGCATGCATTCATGGTGGACAATTTGGAGAAGACTTTTGTTATCCACTGCAATTTTAAGGAAATATGCTAGGAGCTGCTACCCATCTACGAGTGGCAAGTACCTCTAACAATAATAAACTAATCATTTTCTCTCATTTCCATGAATTTAAGCAAAATGTTTTAAAAGTTTTACCAAATATTTTATAATTTTCTTATTTTTTAGCACATAAAAATACATATTTTAACTTTTTTTTTACCACATAAAAATCCGCTCCCTAATTATGACTCTGATACCCTATGTTGAACTACTAAACAAAGCTATTTCAGGAAAGACTTAATATCTTGCCAGGGCTTCTGAGATTAGTAGAATTAATCTCAAATGGCATTAGTGATTTGTGTTCTGAGGAAAAGTTTCCTGTTGTATTTGCAAAGTGTAGGAAAACAATTTAAGAATTTAATTTCCTTTCAGTAAACCTTCCAAGAGTCAAGAAACTGCCTAGAAGCTTACAGGAACTTTATCTGCTCATGCTTGTCTTTTGCATAGAGAGAAAGTGGCAGTGTTCTTAGTGTGCACTCAAACAGATGATACAATGGACAATGTAGACCTCAGATTTCACACACCACACAGTCATTGGATATTTCATGAATGGCTTTCCTATTACAAATGTGGTAGTGAAACCCAGTATTGCACCCCTCGTGTAGATGTGATGTAACTCGAAATTTGTTGCTTTCCATTCCTTGTTGTTCATGGCTAGGATTTGATAGAATTCTGGATTTATTTCTGCTGTTTTCTGGAGTTGTTCCTCTAGAAACCTTGTGGAGACTGGGGCTGGTGCCAGGTTGTGGGTGGCCATCAGATCTTCAATGAAAGATGTTGACCCTGTCAGCTGTAAGTAAGTCAGGTTGAAGCAGACTTTGACATGAAGAGTTCTTTTTGCATATCCTGACTTAACTCCATCTAGGGTTTTCAGGTTTTTGTGGCTTAGGTAAGGCCATATCATTCAATGGCATATGATACCACTGGGGAGACTTAACTTTAAATAGTGACATTGAGGTTCTGAGTGAGAGGGCTTTGAGATTGCAGATCTCCATTGTGGCCTTTATTACAGCAACGGTTTTGTCCTTGATATGCCTTGTAAATGTAAGTCCCGTACTTTTTAGGGTTACCCCTAAATATTTTAATGAGTTGTCTATTTCCAAAGTTTGATTTCTACAGGTGAATGAAGATGTCTTTTGACAACAGCTTTCCTCCTTTGTGAAACTTCATAATCTTGGTTTTATTCTGGTTTATGTGCATGTCGTTATCTTGTAACCACTTATTGAGCGCCTCTTGTAGTGAAGTTCTGTCTTTGTTTAATATGGCCACGTCATCTGCATATAGGAACATTTTCACATCTGCTGTTGTTACCATTTGGACTACATTGTGCATTACCATATTGAACATTATCAGGTTCAAGGGGTCACCTAGCAAAATGCTGTTCATTTAAGTGATGTCTTTTGATTCAAGGAGATCACATTCCTTTCCAAGATGTTGATTATGAGCCTGAGGAACTGATCCTCCAGGCTTAGGACTGCTTCAAGTTTCTGGAGAAGGATGTTTCAGTTTATTCCATCAAAGGCTTTCTTGTAGTCAATGAAAGCCTCAAAAGCATATCCTTTCAATTTGTTTATTGAGTCCTCAATATACTCAAGTACTTGGTGAACTGCCTGCATGGTTGACCTCCAAGATATGAAACCATGCTGCTCTATTGGCATGACCTCCAATAAGTGATCCAATATCCTGCTCCGAACTACAATGGACAGCATCTTGAAAGCAGCGCATTCTAGTGCGATACTCCTGTATGAATCAGGTGAATCCCGAGGCCCTTTGCCTTTACACATCTTTATAGTTGACCTTCTCCAAGCATTTGGGATAGTTTGAAGCTCTATGGATTTGTTGTACAGAGCTGTCCAGATACTAATGGTGTACAGGAGGGATTCCTTGATTAATTCATTGGTAATGTTGTCTGACCCTGCTGCTTTGTAGGATTTGCTTCTTTGTGCATCATACCTCAGTGGTTCTGTTATACGCATAAATGTTTCAGTTTCAGAGTAATTTCTTGTTGTGTCTTGTTGTATGGGCTTTGTTTTCTGTAATAATTCAGAAAAGTGAGCTTCCCAGATTGCATTGGGATTTGGGCTACCGTTATGGTTCTTCTGGGATCTAGTACTCTATGTGGTTTATTTTCGGCTTATTTTATTAGTTTCTGAAGACTATTACAGTAGAGAATACTATGAGATGATGGACACAGCTCTCTTGGGATTAAGGAATGAATTTGACCAGCCAGGAATTAAATAAGCCTTAATAATGGAAAATATGTTTACCAGGAGAAAACTGCACTGACCTTGATCAATGACTGTATCCAAAGATTGATATATCATCTTTAGATTTAGATTTTAAAGTGTTTATCAAAATAAAAACATTGCAAATGTTAAGAATGCAGTGAATATTTACCGTAAAATCAGTCCAGAAGACAGATGTATTGTTTCAAATGTAGGTACTCTTATTCAACTTCTGTTGGTTTTACCAAATTCAGGGAGTTGAGCTAGGAAGCTGGCCAAGGACAGATGGATACACTCTTAATTGCAGTAATTACAATGACAGTATTGGTAGAAGGTTATTAAGCTAGAATTGGTCTCTTTAATTGAAGACAGCTAAAATCTAGCAAAAACACCTCTAATGATTGAGTGACCATACTATGGTATGCCCTTGTGTTGATGGTGCTACTTAATGATTGGTGGAATCAAATTAAACTCTGGTCCTGATATGGAACAGATTTTCACAATGTTAAAGGGAATACCAAAAAAGATTAATGAGCTGTGAGGAGAAGAGGCTTGAAAGGAGAATAAACAAAATTTCCAAAGGAATGAGAGATAAGTTATCAGCAAAGAGTGGAACAAGATCTCGTGAATCACTATGAAAGGATAATGAGGCTAGAAAAAGTAGAGGGAAATGGAAAAAAATTTAACATTCATTTTTTTAGTCCCAGAAACTAAAGAGAAGAGAACTTGTCGACAGGTAGAAGACATTTTTAAGGAAAAATTGGAGATGCAACTATAGTAACTTCAATACATAACAGCAAAGCATGTATTAGGAACCCAAAACTTAGTGCACAGAATGTTTTGTGGAGAGGTTTTGGGCTTGCCAACAAGTTCATCTTGAGGAAGAAGTTTGGCTGAACTGGAAAGAGTAGGCAGGAAGGTGTGATAGTTGGTGATTTTGAAATACTGGTATAGATATCTGAAATTAGATTATGATAATGCAACTAAAACAATGTATAAAATATCAAAGAGATGTAATGGGGGAAAAAGCTGGTTTGAGGAGGTGAAGAAGTTGGGCAATGGGATGAAAGAAATTGCAATGGATTCTGGAAGGTGGTGAGGCAGTGGTTTGAGGATATAAAGAAGTAGGAGATATGCACTAGTTTTGAGAGTAAACATTCATTGGAACTATATATGAAAATTAAAAAGAATTGGTGTAGCGTGAATAAGTGGATAATTCCGACATAGTGGGAAGGATGGGTTACACCTGGATGCGAATAGGTGTACTGTTGCTTAAAGGATTAAGGTCAAACTTGCCAGAAGGATGTAATATGCATGGGAAACGAGGACATTTACCACTGCTTAATTGAATGCAAAATGGTTAAAAGGTGGAGGGAATGAGAATTTGGAATGAGAAATGGAATAAATTACCAGGATGGGAAAATTCCTAGAAAGAGTGATCGATAAATACTCAAGGAACTCAAAGAAGGATCAATAGAGAGAAAACAATTGTAATAATTATGGTAATTAGTTGTAGTGCCTTTACACCATACATACAACCTGGGGGTTAAAGTATGAGGAACCTAATTTATAAAGTTAGACTCTTAAATATGTATTACTTATCATGGATGTAATTTATCTAAAGAGGAGAAATGAAACAAATATCAAATAAGAAATGTTGGAGGAATTGGTCTGCTTTCAATAATAAGGAAAGTTTTCACTGGTGTGTTAGCAAACAGACTCAAAGAATGGCCTGAGAAAGAAGGAAAATTTTCATTATTCCAATCAAGCTTTAGAAAATGTAAAAGAAAAGTTGATAATATTTACATAATTAGAACATTAGAAGATAAATATCTCAGTAACAAAAGAGGTAGATTATATTGTTTTTGGACTTAGAAAAAGCTTTTGATAGAATTTCTAGGGAAGTGCTTTGGATTAAAATGAGGAAAAAAGTAGTAAGTCAGAGCCTTATAAAAATCATTTAAAATATTTATAAGGAAAATGAATTCTGTATAAAATATGGAAGGGGGAGGGTAACAGATAAAATGTCAAACAATGTAGGTTTTGGACAAGGATATAAGTTAAGCCCAGTGCTGCTTCTTCAATTTATTAATATTTTAGAAGAAAGAGATAAAAATAATACATATTTGCCAACCATAAATAACAAAGAGATACCCAGTTGGCTTTTTGCAAATGATCTAGTAACAGGTTCTGTAACAAGTTTAGGATTAAAATGACCACTAGAAGCAATACATATATTCTGTAGAGATTTAGGTCTTAAGGTAGACAAAACTAAATCTAAAATTTTGATGGTGAAGAAAGGCAAACAAACTAAAATGACAGGAGAAATGGTGCTGGGAAGGCTAAGAAATTGAGGTTGTCAGGAAGATTGATTAAACTGTCTAGTAATGGAAAATGGAGTATAAAAAAAAGGAAAGCATTGGCAGTTGGTAAACAAATATGCCACTAAATGGTTAGAAAGAGTATATGGTTCAACATGGAGAGCAGAATAATGTATGGAGTAGAAATAATAAATGGATTATTTTGTATACTTGCCCTTGGCTTACCTAGAACTTTGCCAAATGAGGTTGCTGTATGGAATTAGGAAGATATGCAAGGTAATGGAAAGAGTACTGAAATATTGATGTAGAATATGGATGCTAGAAGAAGCGACTATCCTTCCCTAATTTTCTTTTACAGTTAATATTTCATTTCATATATCATCAGTGTCCGCTGCCTGTTGTGCCATACATAGTAAAAATGGGCATTAAATATATAGTGTACTTTTAAGCCTGTAATTTTTTTTTTCATATAAGTTATAATAGTTATTCTCATTTCTCTTTACAAATAAATCTATACCAAATCATATTTTGCATTTAAAGAATAATCTGCACATTTGATATGTCATCACAAAGCTGATAGCTAGCAAAGCCAGTGTCAACATATTACATATAGAATTACAGACCAGTTTCTATTTTATAAGCCTTCTCAAAAGTTTTAGAAAAGCACATGTATAATAGACATCAACTTATAAAAGAAAAATAGTATTGTTACAGATTAACAATATGGCTTTAGACACAAAAAAATCAATAAATTCAGCTTTTCACTCCTTATTACAGCAAATAGCTGAGATCTTAGAACAGAAATAAAAAGCAGCAGAGTTAATTATGGATCTTACAAAGGCATACAATGTAAAGCACACAGTATTATTGGAAAAACTAAATGTGTATGGAATTGAGGGGAGAAGCCAATGTATTGTTTAACCCTTTGTCATCAAAATGCAGCCATAGCTGCAAGTGTCCATAGGTGAGGTAAACTTAATCACCAACGGAGCATTTTTGTCTGGATCTATCTAATGCTTTGCACAGTCATTGTTAAATGTCAGCAGTAAGTAAGGATGTCATTCATGTTTAAGGGAGATTTCCAGCCCCAAATTTATGAGGTTGCACATGTGAGGATGGCATAGAAATGAATGCTGACAGATAGTGAAATAATGTCAATGTTCAATGAATTCAGTAATGATCCTTTTTACTTTAAGTTATATGGCTCATATGAAGAAGAAAGTGATATAAAAGCCACTCTACAGCAAGCTAAGTGAAACAACTGCTCATGTAGCTCGAGTGAATGGTGCCCATATTTGCAGGTGTTTCATGCTGTTACCAATACTGATACTTTAATTGAAAAGTCCATTTCCATCCAGATAAGTATTTCAAACTGTCTCACATAAAGGAAACCTACTTGGAGTGAATCTGTGAGTGTGTAATACCAATGTTTATAGGGTGGCAACTAAGGGGAAGATAATGGAAAGAGCTTTGAAATTTTGGTTCAGAACTTTAAATCTAGGAAAAAGTAATGTGTTAAGATAATGTATTGCATACCAAGAGAATAGCTTAATGAATGATGGATGGGTAAGTAAATTATGGAACATTTTGGAGAAAAATGGGTTAGGAGACATGTGGAGAAGGAGAGAAAATAACGTGAAAATTTTTTGGAAAAAGTAGAGGAAAAGACTGGAAGATATAGAAATACAAATCATGTTCAGTGAGATTGCTGAAAAGAGCTCATTAGTTTGTTATAGGCCAATGAAAAATACATGGGGTAGGGAAAAATATATAGACATAGTAAATAAAGAAGAGAGAGAATCTATTGCATGGGTAAGAACCGGAGCATGGAGGCTAAGAGGGTTAAGACAGGGTATTCCTCAGAACCAATGTCCGATATGTGGTGGTAATGAAGACATTGAACACATAGTATTTAAGTGCCAAGGAACAGAAAATTGGAGAAAATAATTTTTTAATAAGAAGTAGTTGAAGGGGGATAGAAATACACTTATGATTGAAATGATATGCAAGGACGCTAGAAGCATTGGACAGTTTTTGTGTAAAGTAAAAAATAAATGGCTTTGGACAGTGGAAAGAGAAAAGTAAGAGGTAGCGCATCTTACTTTGAATGGAAAACTATAGTGAATGTGTGATGGTTAAGTAATCAATAAATGAAAACTGAAAAACAAGTGGAAATGGGACATGAAAAACAAACTGAAAAAAAAAGACAAAAAATAATTTAGTGACAAGAAATTGTAAAATGTAAATAATCTGTAGTGATTGTGTACAGAATGTGTTGACGGGAAATTGTAAAATGTAAATAAACTGTAGTGATTGTCTACTGAATGAGTGACCAGGGTCAAAGTGCAGTAGACAATCAAATTGTAAAACTCTTAGCACAATAAATACAAATAGGTATAATACCTTTCAGCACATAAACCATTTTTGCACCCAACTAATGTGCAAAAAAAATTTTAAATCAGCATAAAGCCTGGTATGATCTCTTACATTTGCACAATACTAGTTATGATGTGCATGAATAAGTGTAAATAGCATAAAATTTTCAATTTTAGAGCAAGTTTTAAACTTTGTCAAATCTGGCTCAAACTAATTCCACACATGAAGGTTTAAATCCTACTGGTAACAAGAAACTGGGTTAATAGAAATTAGCCAAATAAACAAAACTTTGCAACAAAGAAAAGAAAATCAACACCTACAAATGTAGCACATGGAGTAGCACCAGGATCTATATTGTCGTGACCTCTTGACAAACTAGTCAAGATTACTGAGGCGATGAGGTTACTGAGGATCTTAAAGTTAATAATTCACATTATACGAGGTCAGACGGGGGACGCAGCTGAGAGAAATTATAAAAAATATTAGAAAGTTCCTAACAGAAATATTATCCCATGGTGTGGATGAGGGAAGGGATCTATCTACTATAATAATTTACATTAAATGGAAGTGGATGGCAACTACATTTATTAATAAAAGGGGATTACATTACCTCCTTGCTTCCTTGTCTGTCGGTGAGGACGCCATACTGTTGGTATGGACAGCACGCACACACTAACAACTTGCCTCGAACAGTAAGTAGCCTCGACTGACTAAACCCCACGCTCAACTCGGCGTGGTAACGCTATGCTAACTGGCTTATCCCCTCCACTCTTGCGCAATACCCGATCTGGGCAGCCAGGTCACATGTGCAATAATACTCGTATGTCACATCTCCCCCTGGCTACCCAGAGCGATGTCCTCGTCAACATGAGGATTTTTTTGTGGTTCATGTGTAGACAAATTACAAAGACAGAAAGACAGAAAAAAAATATGACATACGTTAAAAAAAAATTAACACTATCTGGGTATTTACAAAGGTAATATGGAGCAGAAATGTCTCTCAGAGAAGTTAAAGGTTTGCTAAAACCTATGTTACAAATATGTGAGACGGATTCAAACATTTTGGAGTCTCGAGTGCCACCGACGATTTAGTTTAAGACATATTGCCTAATTATGAGTATCCCACACACGCACACTACACCGTACTGCCACTATTACATACGCACTACACTGCACCTGCTTGTTCCAACGTAACTGTTTGTGGGTGGAATTTCCACATCACCCACAATGGCGAACTTTCAGCTGCAGAGTGTTTCTTGTGTTGCAAGTCACTGAATATGTGGGGGGAGCAATCGCTAGCTTGGACTGCCCCCCAAAATAGTGGCTCCTTATGCCACTGCACTGTAGTGGACGAAAGACAGCTCTCCTCTGGTGTATCTGGAACCTCTGGCGTGTTTGTAGAGCGGGGTTACTTCTCTGGACACCTGAGCTCCGGAATCAGCAAAATCACTATAACATAAATCACAGAAGGATAGAAATTGTTCTCCAGAAGATCATCATACATAAAAAAACAAGTAGTATGTCATTTACAGTAATAAGATTTGAAAATGCCAAAAAGTTTACAAACAATCAATTCTTTTAGTATGGGGCAAAGAAAAAAAAATGACTACACATTGACATAAAAACTGAATTTTACAAGGGGTTACCATCCAAAATTTAACAAAAACTGCTTTAGAATCCAAATACAGAGACATAAAAGGGCCAGAATACATAAACATTATATCACTTCATTCATTGTTTACATACAATAACACAACACAAATATAGCAACTTATTTGAGATCCTAATATTATTTTTAAACCAGCTGGTACTACTAATGAAGAAAAGAAATAAGTGCACTTTCAATACATTCATACATGATAATGAAATGGAATCATTCATACTGACCATGGCCCAAATAATACACAACACTCACTTAAATAACTACCCAAAACTACTATGTGCATTGCTACAGACTACAAAAATAAATCCACAGTACATACGTCAAACTACACCTCATTACATTCTTTCAACTACAATACTCATGCTTTACTGTCAAACATAAATTCTCCTCTACATTACTATCTCATCCACCTCATTATGATCATCATCATTATTATTTCAATCATCATCATCTTAGTTTTCAACTTTCTCGTATACAGTAATTACTGAGAAAATAAAACATCTTCACTGATGTGTCTCATTCAACTGGCTGCAAAGTCAAAAATACCTGACATAGGCATAAACTTAAAGAAATCACATTAACATTTCAGGAATGACACAAATAACATGGCATCATACTGTTGCATCCACATCCTCCGAATCAAAATTAAGCTGGAAAATAGATGGTATTAAAACTCGCTATATAAGATGGCACTAAACTTGTTGCATAAACACAAAAAAAATTATTCTCATAGCATTTACTCTCTTGTGTGAATACATCACACACGCTATACTGGGCATGTTTCAGCAACACCAATAAGCAAAAATCTCTCAACTCATCACATTGAATTTCCAGGTACATGTTAGCCCTCCTGAAAACTCAAACATATACACTTCAACCATCGGGGTTACTCTTCGGCACTTCCACCGAGGCTGACATTAACTCATCTCATCTCTCTCACTACCACCGTCGGGGTTACTCTTAGGCACTTCCACCGAGGCAAATATTAACTCATTTCTCACACTACACCGTCGGGGTTACTCTTAGGCACTTCCACCGAGGCAAATCTCACATATACTACTCACATAACCTCACAAACATACACACACACACTATTCATGCAACAATTTTCTGCAAAGAAAAAGATCACAGCATCATAATGAAACCCAAAATCAAACCAAACGAATGCAACAAAATAAAGCACATCATTACCAAAACAATACTGTCATAGAACATTCCTGAAAATCAAAGCTTAATTAAGCACACAGTACACATCAAACACATACACTGCAGCATAGCAGGACAAACCAAATAATTTCCAATGCCCAAAACAGAATTCAAAACTTGAGTTACACAACATGGTGATAACCTTTCAATTTAGCAGAGACATACATAGCACACATTATTCCTGAAAAGCAAAGCTTAATTAAGCATTAGTCAGTGAAACAACAATAAAAATTTAGCATACCTGTCTGATTTGTGAAACGTTTTCAATCGTTCAAACTTTGGCACACACAATGTTCACATACTTACAGGTTTTTTTTTCTCTTTTTCTTTTTCTTTTTACCACAAAATGGTGCAACTTTCCAAAATCTGGTAACACACATATAGCCGATCCATCAACATCCAAGTCCTACTGGTCCATATTGGAGGCACATTAAACCTATTTAGGTGAAGATACTGGCACAGCTGGCGGTAGCTGAAACTTTTAGTTAAATTAGTCATTTTGAAATATTTTCCCCCAAAGAAATTCATTGCGTAACTAGATAAACCAAACATGGCAACAGTGAAGCAAAATTATTATTATTATTATTAGTACTACCACTACAAGCGTACGATGCACAAATATGAAATTTTAATATATATGCTCTTCTTGATTGTTTTTGTTTTATTATTACACATGCAACACGAGAACTTTAAAATATTTGCTTCACATTCTATCGTTAACAGATCACAAGATGACGCAACCAATAACACAATGTTACGTACACCAGCTAACACACGCAACTATATTATGAAAGTTCCAAAATATCAGTATAATTTCCAAAATTCACAAAAATAATAATTTCAGAAGGCACAATACAAACAATTTATCACCGAAACAGAATTTAGTAGAAGTGAAGCCATGGTAAGGGGAAAGATGGAGCCAAAAGTTTTACCGCCACGCCACCGACAGACAATGCAAAAATTTTACAAGTGAGCTTGAAATTAAGATACAAACATGGGACTTTTAAGAAACAATGCAAGAGGAATTTAGAAGAAAAAAGCCACAAATTACAGAACCAAAACCCTTACCTTTAAGCCACCAAAAAAAATTACATTTTCTAACGAACACGTGGAGGACCAAAAACGCTACATTTTAGAGAAGAAAAAAAAATTTTACAGTTCAAAATCTCAAAATACCCGGTCCTCCACCAAATACCCGGCAACTCACGCCAAATGTCATGACCTCTTGACAAACTAGCTCAATGGGGGGTAGAGCAATGAGGTTACCGAGGATCTTAAAGTTAATAATTCACGTTATATGAGGTCAGATGGGGGACGCAGCTGAGAGAAATTATAAAAAATATTAGAAAGTTCCTAACAGAAATATTATCCCATGGTGTGGATGAGAGAAGGGATCTATCTACTATAATAATTTACATTAAATGGAAGTGGATGGCAACTACATTTATTAATAAAAGGGGATTACATTACCTCCTTGCTTCCTTGTCTGTCGGTGAGGACGCCATACTGTTGGTATGGGCAGCGCGCACACACTAACCACTTGCCTCGAACAGTAACTAGCCTCGACTGACTAAACGCCATGCTCAACTCGGCGTGGTAACGCTATGCTAACTGGCTCATCCCCTCCACTCTTGCGCAATACCCGATCTGGGCAGCCAGGTCACATACGCAATAATACTCGTACATCACAATATTATACCCATTTTTCTTCCTTCTTCTATGTAAATTATATGCCATTAAATGTTCACAAAGCAAAGTTATCTAAAAATTTGCAGGTGATACAAATACCATGGTAAAAACAAAGAGCGACACAGAGCTTCAGGGGTGGAAAAGGCAATAATGCAACACAAGTGCCATGGTTTAAAACAAACAGGCTCTTAATGAACACACAAAAAATAACTTATGTTCCTTTTCATACTAACCAGAATAGAAACATCACAAAGCCAATAGTAATGTTAGATGGGGAAATTATTAAATATCAATGGGAAAGAAAATTTCTGGAGATACGCTTAGTGAAGCTCAAAAATAGTGAGCACATATTAATGTGCTGACTTAAAAGCTCAGGTGGGATGTTACATCTTAAACACATTAAAACTGTTTCAAGTGTGCAGGTTCTCAGAAGCTCATATTTTGCGCAAGTTCATAGCCATTGTTGCTATTAAAATGTTTTTTCTTGGGATCTGTGAGAGAATGGTAAATAGTATTTAAAATGCAAAAGAAAGTAGTAAGAATAATGATAGTTAAGACAAATAGAATGTCTTGCAGAGAATTTTTCCAAACATTAATGATTATCCCAATGGTTTGTGTATATATATAGAGGTGTGGAAAAGTAATGTGCAGCAGATTGTAGAGTAGAAAAAAGTACCAAAATAAGCATTTTGAGGAAAGGAACAAGGGGTAGCAGAAGCTTTCTTACTGCACTACATACGTCAACATTAAATAGTCTCTGACTGTAAAACCTGTTTATGGCATGTCAGATGTAACTAAAGTCACTGTTTCTAGATGTACGTGATGTTCAGTGCTGCATTTGTGTTATGAAGCCTACTAGATTGTATGGTAATACTGAATGCTCATCTTGTGATTATACTTAAATAGGAAATTATTTAGTGTATTACTAGTGGTATAAAAGGTTAAATAACAGTTTTGGTGCATTACTAGTGGTTTAAGAAATGACGTAAGTGTTTGTCATATTACTAGTGAGTTAAGAAGTGAAGTGTTTGCTGTGTCACTAGTGGTTTAAGAAGTGAAGTAAGCAAAGTGCTGTGATTATGAGTGAAAAAGTGTGTGATCTAACGGGGAAGTGTGGATCATGCTGTAGGATTGTGAAACAAGATGTTTTTTGTGTTCAGTGTAAATTGTGGTTTCACTGGGACTGTGCGAGTACTAATAGTGAAAGTGTAAATCAGGTTTGGTAAAATAAATGACTTTGGACAGTGGAAAGAGAAAAGTAAGAGGTAGTGCATCTTACTTTGAATGGAAAACTATAGTGAATGTGTTAATTTAGTGACAAGAGATTGTAAAATGCAAATAAACTGTAGTGATTGTCTACTGAATAAGTGACCAGGGTCAAAATGCAGTAGACAATCTAATTTGTAAAACTCTTAGCACAATAAATACAATAAATACAATAAATAAATAAATACTGTGAACTTTGTAGATGTAAGGCTTTAGTATTAAGACAGGAGAATACCATTCTAAGCCTACAAAAGGAATTGGAGCTTGCAAGATTAGAAATTGAGAGCCTGAAATTGGATTGTAAAAGTAAAATTAAATCACCAGAATTTCATGTGTATACCAATCCTAACCATAGCCATAGAAGTTTTGGTTGTCCTCATGACAAAGTTCCCAAGTTGGAGTTGAAAAAATGGATTTTCGGCTTTGGCAGTGCCGGAGGTGGGGTCTTCCCTGGCTTTGCCGGAGGAGGTGCCTGCCACGTCACTTTCGTTGACAGGGTCTGTTCTCAAACCCAAGCCAGGAAAGGGGTCCTCTGATGCCAAAGGTAGGGTTTTAGTTTTAGGAAGTAGTCATGCTAGGGGCATCAGAGAAAGACTACAGGCGAAATTGGGTGAGAAATATACTGTTAGCAGTGTTTTCAATCCCAATGCTGGTCTTAGCCATGTGGTGGGGAATCTTGCAGACATGTCAAAGGATCTCAATGAAGAAGATCATGTGGTAATAGTGGGGTACCTGGAAATAGTTTGGATAGGAATCTCAATTATTCAATTGAGATGGATATGAACCACATTGCTGATGCCAGTAGCCACACAAATGTGAGCTTTGTGAATCTCTTCTGGAGGCATGACAAGCCTTGGATTAACAAGAAGGTGAGGGCGGTTAATCGAAGACTTGATCAGTGTCTTAGTAGAGAGGGAACAGGCCACATTAGAATTATAGATATATCATCCATTGAGAGGAATGGTTATACTGCACATGGATTGCATTTATGTGCTCACGGCAAGGACATGCTGACGCACCTCTTTGCTGAAAGCAAAGGGTAACACCAGTAATATTCCTGCAATTTTTAACAGTAGAGTCTCCCCTTTTTTTAGGCTAAATAAGAGATATGGAAGGACATTACAAGTAATTGAAACAGAGAAATTAGACAAATATTGCACACAATCAACAAAAAGACATTGCTCATTAACAGTATTTCATCAAAATATTCAAAGTTTAAGAAATAAAATCTCTAAGTTATTAATTAGTTTAAAAAATGAAAGTAAAAACCCAGATATCTTATGCATAATGGAACATCACATGGACAAACAGGAAATATTACATATCTCAGTGGAAGGCTATAACAGAGCAGCATATTACTCTCTAAGGGAGGTGTGAGTATCTTGGTTAAGAAAAACATAGAGTTTGACAATATTGATCTGGATAAATACTGCATAGAACAAACATTTGAGCATTGCACGGTTCATATAAAAAAGCCAGACAATGAACTAATTATATTAACAGTATACAGAGCCCCAGCTGCCAATTTTGAAAACTTCCTATACAATCTGGATGCTGCTTTAAAATATCCATTCAAGCCTAAGATTGAATTTATACTTTGTGGTGGTTTAAATATAGACTTCATTGAAGACAGCAACCAAAAGGAACAAATTTGTTCATTATTAAGAACATACAACCTTATACATACAGTCAACTTTCCAACTAGAATTCAAAAATATTCCAAAACAGCTATTGATAATATTTTCATAGATATGTCTAATAACGAGTACCATGAAATCCAACCCTTAATTAATGGGCTTTCAGACCATGATGGACAGTTGCTTAAAATCAACAACAATAATAATAATATAACAATTATTATTATTATTAATAATAATAATAATAATATAATTATTATTATTAATAATAATAACAACAATAATAATAATTGTTATTGTCAAAGAGCAGCATCCAACTGCTATAGACATAGTCATAAAACCTGTATAATTACATATGATTAAAATTAAATTTTATAACAATGGCATTTGCCACATATAGTCCTCATATTCACTAATACTATAAAAAAGCCATATCCTTTAAAAAGATTTCAAGATATATTTTAGACTGCTTTAGGGGAAGTATTTGTATACTAGGAGATAGTATATTAAAAAGCTTAAGACCTGTATATAAATAGTGATTTTGAGTTTTACTCAGTTTAAAGTAAGGCATTTCTAAATTTTTATTGTTTCTAGTATGATGATTGTGTATAGTATTTCTAGAAGGTAAGGTATGATAGTTTTCTTTTATATATAATAAACAACTGAGTATGTAAAGGCTAGGGACAGTTAAAACTTTTAATTCTTTAAAATAATTTTTACATGAATCTATATTTTTTAAATTTTTGATGCAATGAATTGCTTTCTTTTGCCACTTAAAAACAGTATTAGCTCCACTTGCATTGCCCCATAATAAGATTCCATAATTAAGATGAGAATGAAATAAAACATAATATATATTCAACAACAATTTCTCCTTAATAATGAATTTTAATCTATTAAGCACATACATAACTAGCCAGTTTCGAGGAAAGTTTATTTGTATGTACATCCCAATTTAATCTACTATCTAGATGCAATCCAAGTAGCTTTACAGTATTTATATTGCAATCTTCATGTCTGAGAGTAAATACACTTTTTTCTATTTTCGTATTATTAATTGCTAGTTGATTCATTTTAAACCAGTAGGTATATTTTTCCCACATACACTTATTAAACTGCTCAATAGTGTCCATATTATCTGCTGTAGTAATAAAGGTAGTATCATCGGCATATAATATAGATTTATGTGGAAGGCAGTCAGGTAGATCATTTATATATATTAAAAACAAAAAGGGTCCAAGTATGGATACCTGGGCTACACCTATTCTAACTCTTAAGGCTTTAGAATATTTATTATGCATAAAGGCAATCTGAAATCTATTGTCCAGGTAGGATTTTAATAACAATAACTCAGAGTTTTTAATTCCATAAAATGCTAACTTTTTTATAAGAATATTGTGTGATATGTTATCAAAAGCTTTAGTTAAATCAATAAGTGTAACACATGACAACCTTTTGCTTTCAAAGCCCTCCAATATAGTTTGTATTACACTTTCCACTGCTTTTATAGTAGATAAGTTTCTTCTGAAACCATACTGTGAGGTATTAATTAAGTTAAATTTATCAAAATAGTCAGTTAATTCTCTATACATTACTACTTCAATAATTTTGGATACTACTGGGACTAAGGATATAGGTCTGTAATTCTGAATGTTGTCTTTGTCTCCCTTTTTATGTATGGGGATGGTTAAAGTAGTTTTAAGACAATCTGGATATATTGAATTATCCAAAAGAAGATTTATTAAGTATACAAGTGGATAACACAGAATATCAATAGTTTTCTTAATTATATAATTAGAAAAACCCATAATAATCTGTAGATTTGGATGATTTAAACTTGGAAACAATATTAATAATTTCAAATGTACTAACATGTTGCCATTTAAAACTACCAGCTCTCCTGTGGTGAATTTGCTGTAATTGTAATACTTTAGTTATTTTTACGTCTATCTCAGAAGTGTCACTAGCAGAATAGTTTATACCTTCTTTACCTATAATGGTTGAGTTAAATTCATTAGGTGTAAATGGTAGTTTAGTTAGTTTATTATTTCTGGATGACTCGTCATTAACAATGTTCTATACAGCTTTAAACTTATTGTTACTAGTCTCAATATAATTCTCGATGCCTCTATATTTAGCTTCATGGATTTTCTTTCTGTATATTTTCTGTATTTGTCTCTATATGTTTTTATATTTATCATCTTTACAGCTTTTATCATATAATATATTTAATAATATTTTATACCTTTTTAATTCAGGAGTATACCAATTGACTTGTGGTATCCTTTTCTTACCACTTTTAGAGATATTAACCTGTATTCTAGGGCAGCTTTTATTATAATTTATAATCAGTGTGTGCAGAAACCTATGATAGGCGTCAGATACATTATTACTAGAATTAATAATTTGAACCCAATTTATTTCTTGCAATCTTTCCATAAAGCAGTTTAAAGTTGTTTCATTTAGTTTTCTAGTACTTATAACGTGTGGAAAAACTTTACAATGAACTTCTAGAACAGTTATCCATAAGGCTTTATGGTCAGAAAAATGTGGATTAAATATAACATTCCCCATTCCAAAATAACGAATCATGTATCCAACTATTGAATCATTAACACTGAGAACATAAAACTCTTTAATCACCAGCTTTCAGAACAATCCTGGGAAGAAATATACAAAAAGAACAATATGAATGACAAGCTTAACTCCTTTCTAAATACTTTCATAAGGATTCATAACTCAAGTTTTCCATCTCATGTAAAGAAAATTATTAACACACCTAGAAATGGCTGGTTAACACAAGGTATATCCTGCAAACACAAAAGAGAACTCTACATGGCTACTAGAGAAAGCAACTGTGAGAAACATAGACAACACTATAAAGAATATTGTAAAATTCTAAAAAGGGTTACAAATTTAGCTAAAAAAACTCTGCTATGAAAAGCAGATAGAGTCCTCAAATAACAAGCCTAATACAATATGGAAAATAAAAAAAAAAAAAAAAAGACTGGTAAACATCACACAAAAAATGAAATAAAAGAAATTACAGTAAATCACATCACCACAAAAGAACCATAAGAAATAGCAACATCATTTAATGAGTATTATATTCAGTTAGCAGAAAATTTACTGTTATAGTCCAAACAACATGTGGAGGACCCTATTTCATATTTGAAAAAAGCAAGCTTAGAACAGCCTACTTGTATAGAAAAAGTACCCACGAGCACAACAGAAGTAAATAAAACAATAAAATCCCTCACAAGCAAGAATTCATCAGGTTATGACAAAATAACTACTAAGACATTAAAACTATGCACTGATAAAATTAGCAAACCCTTAAGTTATATATGTAACTTCTTCTTTGTAACAGGAACTTTTCCTGACAGGCTAAAATATTCAATAGTTAAACCACTATACAAGAAAGAGCAAAAGTCACAACTGTCGAACTATAGACCAGTATCATTATTAACTGCTTTCTCCAAAGTGTTTGAAAAACTTATGTCAAAATGAATATGTCACCACCTAATTAAAAATAATATTTTAGCAAAGGAACAGTTTGGATTTATGAAAAACATGTCAACCAATGATGCCACTTTCAACTTAATGAATGAAATTTTGAAATCACTTGATAATAAATGTGCAAAAATGATGTATGGTATGGAAATATGGGGATTAGATAGAGGATGGGAAAGTATAGACCAGGTGCACAGGATGTTTTGTAGAGAAATACTAGGGTTACCGAAGGCAATTGTAAGACAAGTAGTGCAATTAGAGATGGGCAGAGTGGCGACTAAGGGGAAGATAATGGAAAGAGCTTTGAAATTTTGGTTCAGAACTTTAAATCTAAGAAAAAGTAATGTGTTAAGATAATGTATTGAATACCAAGAGAATGGTTTAATAAATGATGGATGGGTAAGTAATTTACGGAACATTTTGGAGAAAAATGGGTTAGGAGACATGTGGAGAAGGAGAGAAAATAACGTGAAAAATTTTTGGAAAAAGGCAAGGAAAAGACTGGAGGATATAGAAATGTAAAACATGTTCAGCGAGATTGCCAAAAAGAGCTCATTGGTTTGTTATAGGCCAATGAAGAATACATGGGGTAGGGAAAAATATATAGACATAGTAAATAAAGAAGAGAGAGAATCTATTGCATGGATAAGAACCGGAGCATGGAGGCTAAGAGGGTTAAGACAGGGTATTCCTCAAAACCAATGTCCGATATGTGGTGGTAATGAAGACATTGAACACACAGTATTTAAGGCCAAGGAACAGAAAATTGGAGAAGAGAATTTATTAAAAAGAAATGGTTGAAGAGGGATAGAAATACACTTATATCAAAATGATGTGCAAGGACGCTAGGAGCATTGGACAGATTTTGTGTAAAGTCAAAAATAAATGGCTTTGGACAGTGGATAGAGAAAAGTAAGAGGTAGTGTATCTTACTTTGAATGGAAAACTATGATGAATGTGCGATGGTAAAGTAATCAATAAGTGACAAATGCAAAACAAGTAGAAATGGGACGTGAAAAACTGAAGCAAGATAATTTATTGACGGGAAATTTAAAATGTAGATAAACTGTAGTGATTGTCTACAGAATGAGTGGCCAGGGTCAAAGTTCAGTAGACAATCAAATTGTAAATCTCTTAGCACAATAAATAAATAAATAAATAAAATACTAAGCATTACAATAAATGTAACACACTTGGAATATTCTCTATCTATCAAAAGCATTTGACTGTGTAAATCATAACATACTCTTATCAAAATTATCATATTATGACATTAAGAATAGAACATATCAATGGATTGCATCTTAGCTATCAAACAGACATCATAAGCTCATAATAAATTCTGCAGATAATTCCAAAACATATTCCAAATGGTCAGAAATAAAGCATGGTGTTCCACAAGGTTCGATTTTGGGCCCATTATTGTTTCTAATATACGTCAACGACCTCCCCAGAGTAATAAATTAACATGCTCACCCAGTTTTCTTTGCAGATGATACAAGTATTATAATTAAAGAACACAACATCAGTCGCCTCTCAGAGTTATCCAACAGTATTTTAAGTGTGCTAAATAATTGGTTCGACAGTAACAAAATTCATATAAACTTTGAAAAAACTAAGTATATCAATTTTTGCACTAAAAATAAAAGTATTGCAGACATAAGAATTGAACATGAGGGCAATGAAATTACTGAAACTTGTAACATAATATTTCTTGGTCTTATTATAGATCATAATAGGAATTGGAAAGACCATGTTGACTACATCCTACAGAAACTAAGCTCTGCATGTTTTGCAATTAGATCATTAATTCATTTTACAAATGAAAGCATCCTCAAAACAGTATATTATGCTTATTTTCATTCAATTATGACTTATGGAATAACATTTTGCGGAAATTCAGTAGATGCAAAAAAAATATTTCTTTTGCAAAAAGAGGTAATAAGAATAATGGCAGGTGTAAAGCAATCAACTCATTGTAAACCACTATCCAAAACATTTGGAATTTTACCATTAGCCTGCGAGTATATTTTAGCTGTACTTTTAACCGTGGTTGACCACCCAGAAGTGTTCATAAAAGATTCAGACATATACAGCAAACAAACCAGAAAAGGGCATGACTTTCACAGGCCAAGCAATAACCTACAAGTATTCCAAAAAGGGGCTTACTGCAATGGTATAGTATTATTTAATTCACTTCCATCATATATTAAGGAACTGAAAACTAATAAAAATAAATTCAAGTTAGCATTGAAAAGATATCTAATCATTCACACCTATTCAGAGGAGGATTTCTTTCATCCAAAAAAAATAACTAACTATAAAATGTTACTGAATTTTATAAATACATTAAGTATGAATAATATTATTTTAAAAATTTTTAGCTCTAATGTACTCTACATAAGAACTACAATTTATTTACATACAAGTACACAATGTAATTATGTATTTATGATGTAATCTACATCCTAGAGTAGACTAGCTTTCTTTAAGCTGGTCTAGCTCACTATAGGGTCTACAGATTGAGATGCTATGTTATGTTCAGTGCAAAGAGTACAGTACAATATGCACATTAATGGTTAATTTCTCATTATGTACTAGTTCTCATTAGTTCAGACAGCATATACACACTTATCATGTGAGTAAAATGTGATTTTGACTGGCAGATAAAGATGTTTCATAAAGTCAGATTTCAATTATGTTCATGCAGTGTTCCTGTTATTATACCATCTGCCACCCCATGCTCTTAATCTCAAAATGCTTGTTTGGTACTGCCTTTCCACTTTACAGCACATTGTTTTACCTGAATGCGCAAACATAACAATGGAAAACATACAGGTACATAATCAGTGTACAAGACAAGAGAGAGAATTTACACATTATTGTAGTAGTCACCAAGCTAAGAAAGTACTCTTCACATTGGAATACAACTATATAACAGATTACTATCAACTAAAGACTTTGATTTGAAATTATTTAAGAAGCAACTTCAGTCACTCTTATTAGAAGCTCATTTTGTTCAGTTTTAGGATTCCTAGATGTGTTATATATGGTTAAGGTCCATAAGCCTTTTATATCTTTTTGGATTAATTATTATAAACTTTGATGTAAATTTTGCACCATTTGATTTTACAACACAGCTTAGATAATAGCAAATGTATGTCTTATGAGATAAGTATAGTGTATATTAGTATTCTTATTATTAAGCTGCTGCAAATAATGTTTGTATATTTCATGCTGAAAATGATTTCAAGTATGTCCCAAGTCCCTGTTTTAATGAAATGCATTTTTTTGCACCATCTTCTACTTTGAAGTGCACTGCTTTTCATTCCACTCTCCTATGTAATAATTGACGCTGAGTGTTATAGTAATTTGAAGAGAATCCCAAGTCTAGAACATGGGAAGTTCTTGATCTCACCAACCGTCTTCAATAGGATTGCTGTCACCAAACAGCTGTTAGTTAAATTAATTGAACCTTGAGTTGGTGGATACACTAAAACTTCACTTACTTGAAATTAATTTAACATGTTTTAAAAGCACCACTTGCTTTCATCTTCAGCTTTTTTCTCATTGAGCATGTCTGGAATTTGGTTCTGTAGATGTAGGTGGCATGGAAGTGGTGTCATCTGGTGTGTCCATGATGAAGCTGCTTAGATTGTTGAGTGGCAGAATTTCAAACTTCATTACCGTTTTCATGCATTTGATTATGTGTACGTTTTCCCAAACTTTTAGTTCTGTTGGATGGGTAGTGCATTTCATAAGTCTGACTTTGGGGTTTATGTCGTGGTTTGTGGTCCAAAAGTGATTTGCTATAGCAGATTTGTCCAACTGTTTATTGGATATACATCTGAAGTGTTCTTTCCTTCTGGGTTCAATATTTATTTTTGTTTTGCCAGTATACACCAAGTCACAATTTTCACAGTTAATTAGGTAGATATCAAGTTTTTGTTCTTGTGGAATTTTATCTTTGGCAGGGGAAGCCAGTAGGTTCTGAATTGCGTGTTTATTCTGTGGTGCCAATGATACATTGTATTTTTTGAAAATTTTAGTAAATCTGTGATTAATCTGAGGATGGTATGTGAATTTTATGAATGTTGTTTTGGTTCCTGTGAACAGAGGGTTGTATTTTCTCTAATGCTTTTTTTTTTGGTTTCTGGAAGTTTTTTATTTTTCTGTGGACTATATTGGTGTTGTAGCCATTTACTTCTCCTATGTGGAGGATGTAGTTGTATTCATGTTCATATTCCTCTTTGCTGAGGGGAAGGCTGACAAGTCTGTGGGCAAGGCTGTTGAAAATGGAGTGTTGATGAGGTTTTCCATCCTAGAGATGTAATCTTCTTTGTTCTCCTGGACAATAACTATGTGGAGATTGAAACTGACCCCCTAGAATCCTGCATCAAGTCTTTTGCAGACACAATAAGAGATGTCAAAATACTATCAAAAACTGAAACATTCAAAATCAAGCCAGATAACCCGACTCTTCCAAGATTGTATGCCCTTCCAAAATTACATAAACCAGGTAATGATATGAGACCCATAGTTAACAGTATAGACTCCACTACATACAGACTTTCTAAATGGCTGGTCAATAGGTTCAATTCTCTAAAAGCTTTGATAGCTGGAGCATAAAAACTCTTTTGAATTGATCAAGTATCTTCAAAACACAACTATCAACACAGAAGATTCTATGGTGTCTTTCAATGTGAAATCCCTTTTTCCTAGCATTCCTACTACCAAATTATTATCACTCCTAAAACTTTGGCTTTCTGACATTGGAATCCCACAGGAAGAAATAGAGGACTACTCCACCCTCACTAATCTTTGCACCCAACAAAACTTCTTTCAGTTCAACAGCAAATTTTATAAACAAACTTCTGGACTGGCTATGGGAAACCCATTCTCACCATTCCTTACTGAACTTTTCATAAGCCATTTAGAAACAAGAATTACCAAAGCCTTCCCATTGCTGTTCAAGACCTGGGTCAGATATGTAGATGAAGTTTTTTTGCCATAGTACCTACAAAACTCCTAGGTGATGCGCTCAAACTCTTCAACCTACAAGACAGTTCTATACAGTTCACGCTTGAAATAGAGAAAGACAGGTTCCTCCCATATTTAGATTTAAAGATCTTCAGGAAACAAAACCACCTCATTTGGCATTTTTAGAAAACCCACACATACAGTCAATTACATACAGAGTAACAGTTTCAATCCAAAACCTCATCAGCACTCCATTTTCAACAGCCTTGCCCACAGACTTGTCAACCTTCTCCTCAACAAAGAGGAATATGAACATGAACATCCTCCACATAGTAAAAGTAAATGGCTACAACACCAATATAGTCCACAGCAAAATAAAAAAGTTCCAGAAACATAAAATCGTTAGAGAAAATACAACCCTCTGTGCACAGGAACCAACCCTCTGTACACAGGAACCAAAACCCCATAGCCAGTTCATAAAATTCACATTCCATCCTCAGAGTAATCACAAATTTATTAAAATCTTCAAAAACAATACAACATATCATTGGCACCACACAATAAACACACAATTCAGAACCTATTAGCTTCCCCTGTCAAAGATAAAATTCCACAAGAACAAAAATCTGGTATATACCTAATTAACTGTGAAAATTGTGACTTGGTGTATATTGGCAAAAAAAAAAAAGAAATATTGAAACCAGAAGGAAAGAACACTTCAGATGTATATCCAATAAACAGTTGGACAAATCTGCTATAGCAAACCATTTTTGGACCACAAACCACGACATCAACCTCAAAGTCAGTCTCCTGGAATGCACTACCAATCTAACAGAACTAAAAGTTTGGGAAAACAAACACATAATCAAACACATGATAATGGTAATGAAGTTTGAAATCCCGCCACTCAACAATCTAAGCAGCTTCATCATGGACACACAAATGACACCACTTCCATGCTACCTACATCTATGGACCTGAATTCCCGGCATGCTCAATCAGAAAAAAGCTGAAAATGAAAGGAAGCGGTGCTTTCAAAACATGTTCCATTAATGAATTGAAGATTTAGAAGCTAGTAACAGTGATGTGTCACTAACTAACGTTCGACATTTACAAAAAACCAATGCACACAGAAAATTATATTAAAAACAATAGTTACAATCCTACAAGCCACAAACATGCAATTTTAAATAGCATTACAAACAGGTTAGTATATATACCAATGGAGAAAGAAGAATACGAGAAAGAATACCAACACATTATCAACATAGCCACTATGAATGGATACCAGAAAAAACAATAGATAAGAAGATAAAAAGGTTTGAAAGACAGAAATACATCCAACAAATGACTACGTTACTCAGACAACAAAAACCACAAGCATATAGAAAATTCACTTATCACCCTTGGACACATCATAAGTTTCAAAGGATCTTCAAGAAATACAACATCACCCTGTCTCCACAGAATAACCACAATATACAGAAACTACTATGCAACAGAACAAAAGATCCTATCCCCAACAATAAATCAGCAGGTATATATCAAATTGGTTGTAATGAATGTAACTTGGTATACATAGGAAGAACCAAAAGAAATCTTGAAATAAGACTTAAAGAGCATATGAGATGCATTTACCAAAAGCAGCCAGATAAATCAGCAGTAGCACATCATTTCTGGTCTTCAAACCATGATATCACTCCGAACATAAAACTCTTAAAACCGATCAACAGCAGCAATGAATAGGACATCTGGGAAAAAATACATATTGTCAAACACAGGAATCACCTAATGAATTTTGAACTGCCACCACCCAGCAGCCTTTGGAGGTTCATCAGCCCAGCACCAGAGAACACCACTAGCCACACACGTCCCCCAGACGATGACCCGAAATATCAGTTGAGAACATGCTGACAATGGGAACAAGCCGTCTCCCGAAATGCGTTCAAGTAAGAATATTTTAGTGATGTAGTGTAACAACCCTCAACTCTCTTTATTTTAAATGTTCCATTAATTTCAAGTAAGTGAAGTTTTAGTGTATCCACACAATCAAGATTCAATTAACTTATTATTTCGCTTCACTATCTCTAACTTTTAAATAACATTTCAGCTGTTAGTTAGCTGATCCCGTTGAAACTCATGATGACAGTAGTACATTTAAAGAAAATGAAATGACAATGAGTGGAAGAAAAATAAAATGAAATAGAAGGGAAGGTACTGAGTAGATTAATGCAAGTGGTAAGAAGATTGAAGGATGCAAAACAGGCAATTCATGCAGGTATGTAGGCCTATTTGTTGAACAGGTTATTGTATTTTGCTTTACAGAAATGTATTAATTTTAGGATGATGTCAAGTCTTTGATGAAGTACTTAAAACCAGATGCCATCAACTTATTATGTCACCCTGTTGGATCTGATGACACATTTAATGAAGATGAAGATTATGATAATGTTACAGAAAATAAATAAATGAACTTTGTAAGAAATGCTGAGTGTAGAGTGCAGCATATTCATAACCTAGAGTACTGTTTTTTTTTCTTCTGTATTTTCTAATAAGGTGTAATCTTTCAATGGAAATTTCATATCTGTTCATAGGAATGTTAGAAATACTCTGGTTTTAATTTCTGCATTTTGTTATAAAGTAAAATATTTCAATAACGCTTATTAATTTGGAGAAAATCTTATATCCATTCCAAATGGTGTCCTTGAGTTCAAAAACATCCTAAGTCCACTGACTTTGTGCACCCTCTACTGTCCGAGAACAGACTTAAGAAATTCATAATATACTGACCACATGAATGTCTGTTACCTAGAGTTAAGAAAATTTGTCTTGGACAAGTATTTTGGGAAACATGTAGCTTTTGTCTCTCCTGAAAAAATTTACTCCCTGGACTGGGATGTTTTTGAAATCACTGTTTCAATTGTATGTTCAACTTAGACCTTCCTTCCCTCCCTCCTTCCTTCTCTCTCTCTCTCTCTCTTTCTTTCTCTCTCTCTTTCTTTTTATCTTTCTTTCTTTTCCCATTGTGTTTTGCATTATTTTGTTGAAATAACTGACAAAGCCATGAAATTGTGTGAACATTTTCAAAGGATGAATAAAGTATACTCATACTCCATGTAGAGCAGTGAATAAAGATTTTCTGGAACTGGTTTCTCTCATTGACAGTATATTTCGTAATGCTTTTAACTTTCTTCCTCTTGTTAATATTCCCATAGGTGATTCAGATTTTGAAGAATTCAATGCTAATGCTTGAAGTACTTCTAGAATTTCCACCATTTCAATTTTTACATTTAATATGCAATGCTTGGTGTGAATTATTATGTTGTATGTTTTCTTTCTTATAATTACAAATAAATTATAGAGTGCTAATCTCAAAACTGGGTGCTGAAAAACAGCAACTCACCTGCATGCCATGTGTTGCTTCTTTTTACCTTTTTTGTGAACAGGATAACATTATTAGTAGGAGCATTAACCAGAGATACAAATAAAATGGTTGGAGAGAATATACGGAGCAGTAGTAGAGGCTAAAATGCTTTATGGAACCGAGATTTGGGGTTTAGAGAGAGGGTGGGAAAATGTAAACAAGGTGCACAGAAATTTCTGTAAATTAATTTTAGGTCTACCAAGGGCTTCACCTAATGGTGTTGCCCAAATAGAGCTAGGGAGGTTTGGTAGCAAAGCAAAAATTGTGGAAAGAGTATTAGAATATTGGTATAGAATTCAGGAATTGGAAAATAATAATTTGTTAAAACAGTGCCTAGAAGTGCAGTTAAAACTCAACAAAGAGGATACTTGGTGTAAGTATATAGAAGGAACCCTGAATGAAATAGGTTATGGAGATATTTGGAGAGAGGGGCAGGTACTGGAGAAAGGGTTCTGGAGAAGGGTAAAATTGAGAATTGAAGATATTGAAAGACAAGAAATTCTAGGTAGTTTTAATTTTAAATCTTCTTTATGTATATATGCAGATTTAAAAATGCTGTGGGAAAGAGAAAAATATGTCGATATATGTGATAGATCAGCACGAGAAGGTTTTGCATGGGCGAGGACAGGAGTGATGATGTTAAAAGGTTTAGGGGAAAGAGAGAATCAAGGAAAGTGTCCGCTATGTAATAGAAAGTATAATAACTATTGGCATTTAATTCTAGAATGTGAAGGAACTAAGGAATCGATGGAAAGATGGCAGAAAAAGAAATGGGACAATTTACCAATTGAGATTATAGGTAGAAAGATGTTGGGTGTTAAATGCAAGGGGAACATATTAGAAGTAGGAAAATATTTAGGTTCAATTAGAAAGAGATGGCTGAAGAATTATAGGAATAAGGAGTAAGGAGTAAGAAGAAAAGTAGGTATTGAAAAGTAGATTAATAACATATTTATTTATCCAGTCAAGTAGGGCCCATTGACTCGTTAACCACAGTGTTGGAGGATAGGGGCCCTACGAAACCAGCAACTCGATGAAGTATGTAAAGTGAAATTGTATACACTATGTATTTAAAGTAAATATCTATCTATCTATCTATCTATCTAGTAGGAGCATTATGAGTGAGATGTTTTGTATTTTATATTTGTGTTGTTAATAGTAGAGAACTAAGCAGTGACAAAGGAGTAAGTAAATCCTTAGGAGTTTAAAACTTTCTCATGTGAAATTTATTTTAACAAGCAGTACATCTCATCTAGGCATTCATCTTGGTAATTTTGAAATTTTTCATTTTTTCTTTACAGGTTGTTGCATCTCTGTTTCAAGATCACCTGACTCTAGCGGTAGCAGTGGAGTTGGAGAAAGCTTTTGGAGGTTGGGTGCCACCCCCGATTTCAATATGAGGAAAATGTGTTCCTGCTTTTTTAAATGCACACATGTAAAGTTTTGTAATACAACAGTATTTAAATTAAATGATAATCCACTGCAAAGATAGGCTGTTTTGTATGTAATGGGTATTTCCACAAACCAAACTTATATTTGTTTGAGAGGGAATCTTCCCCTCAAATCTTTTTCTGTCCCCCACATTTGATCTCAAGTGTAATTAACCAGATAACCACACTTTTTTTTAAAAAAATTAAAGCCTTAAAGCCAGGAAAACTTAAGGTAATGTATCAGTGAAATTTGGTAAAAAATGTGAAAATCTTTTATTGTTTATTTTTTGCATTTTTATTATACTTCTAAGTTGTGCTTTCATGATAGTTAATTGGATTTTTAATATAAAAAAAATTTAATACCTCAAATGGTTAGTTAGCTAGTCTTGTAGCATTTAGACAAAGCACTGCATTGAACTATTAATTCAATTTTTCTCAATTTCTCTTTCTCAGCTTTTTTCACTTTTCAAAATGCTCCTTGGACCAAAGTTTATAACTTGTGAGCTTGAAATTTAAAGAAGAGCTTCAGGAATTATGAATTTAGAAATTGTTGAGCACTGGTTAAAGAATGTTAAATAGTTCAGCTGAAATTAGTCATTTTCTATAACTCAAATTGAAAAAGTTGAACAATTTAATAACATGTTAATAGAAATCTTTTTTTCTCTTTAATTAAAATTAAGGAATGTTTGCACAAAAACTTCTTTATAATTGGTAGAGTAAACTCAAGTTAAAAGTTTGAGAGGGATACAAAAAACTGTAGGGTCCAAGGAGTTTTTCATATATCAAAAAATGATTAATTACGAACAAAAAATTAGCATATTAACAACTACTCTAGATTTTCTCAGGCTTCCAGCCAGGTGTACAGTTGGCTAGAAACTGATGTTTCAGGAGTGTACATCATTCCCATCTTCAGGGTAGCTGAATGGTGCAAAATTAGGAGTCCTTCATAATTATATTAATGTCTGTGGAGCTAAGTCCGGACCTCTTAGAGAAGAGGCGGGTACACTGAGGTGGTAAACGGCACAGATATTATAGAAAATTGTTTAGTCAGGTAGCTTCTGATGTGAAAATTTTGTGTTTCTGTGTTGGTTTTGATACATTTTTAAGGCCGGTTTCCAGGCCGTGCTGAGCTGAAGTCCAGAATCTCGGTTCAGCTTACCTTTCTCGGACAAGATGGCTAAAGCCTCCATTGCCAGTAACCTGCACATTTGGCTAATGCAGTTGTTTCACCGAAGTTGACCCTGTCATCTTGTTTGAAACAGTATTCTGTAAAGCCAATTCTTCCAGCTGCATCAGACATATACTTCTGTTGTGTTCAGCAATCCTGGTGGATATTGTTCTTCTGGTTTGGATGCTCATGGAAGCTGTTGGCATTTAGATAGAGTATGGTCAGTTTCCAGTAGACTGCATCGCTTAGATTTCTGTTGATTTTTGAGATCATGATGTCAAGAAATGGCTCTACAAGAAGAGCTGAAACACCCCAGCTACACCTTTCAGCATAACAGCTATCCAATAAACGACATCAAAGCCTACATCAAAAGAGCCATATGCGAACAGCCCACCAACACCGGACTGACTACAGAAAAACCAACCATTTCAGCTTGCATTCCTTTTACAGGCAATTTATCAAGTAAAATTAGCAGGTTGTTAGCTAAACACAACTTCAAGACGACCCACTTACCTCCATCCAAAATCAGAAACCTTATCAGACTGGTCAAAGACAACCTTGAACTGAGAGTACCAGGTGTCTACTGCATCCCCTGTGAATGCGGCATCGCCTACATAGGCCAAACCAGAAGAACAATATCCACCTGGATTGCTGAACACAACAGAAGTATACATTTGATGCAGCCAGAAAAATCGGGTCTATGGAACACTATTTCGAACAAGACCACAGGTCCTCCTTCGGCGGAACAACTGCATTAGCCAAGTGTGGGGGTTACTGTCAATGGAGGGTGAAGGAAGCTTCAGCCATCTCATCCAAGAAAGGTAAGCTGAACCGAGATCCTGGACTACAGCTCAGCACAGCCTGGAAACTGGCCTTAAAAATGTATCAAAACCAACACAGAAACAGAAAATTGTCACATCAGACAGCTATTTGACTAAATGATTTTCAGTAACATCTGTGCCTTTTACCACCTCAGTGTACTCAACCTCTTCTCTACAGGGTTCCCAAGTTAATGGATTTTACACATCGTCAACGGGTGAAATTTTGCATTTAGCGATCAACAGATTTTTAACGGATTTATGGGCTGTTGTCTACAATAATACTTTTCTGTTAAATTCAGTGTTTCAATTACATAACTAGAAACCAGATTTAGTGGGAAAACATCCTATATGGATCTGCAAGTTAATCTCCCCACTTCCCGCACACCCATTTCAATCTTAGTGATGAAATGTGCACATTGTAAAATACCATGTGAAACATGACATCTACACATACCTACATCCCTGTGAGGAATGTGTTTATATGTAATGAGGTAAACATATATGCATGATTATCGCAATATGAGTTGGCCAAAGTTATAACACTATTGAAAAATAATGTATTTCTGAATAGATGTTATTGCCTTGCAGTGTTATCACTTGTGTCCAACCTTGTTGTATATATTCTAAGATACCAGTACCTATACTTTCCTCTCCCAACTTCCTCAAACCATGAGAATCCATAAGGCCAGAATATAACAAATGAATTAGTGCTTTGGTTTCATTCTCTGATTAGCTCTGAGGAGGAAGTTATGAGAATGTAATTCAGCATTTGCCCCTGCTTCCATATCATGATGTGTTTATTGCACATGGGTGATGTTTAATAAAGATTTCAGTACGGTGTTCCCCCTGCCTCAACAGAACAATCTTTCCTAGTTCTTTGCTTTTAGTATTGCATTTATAAGTTACCTCTGATTGAAGTTTAGCTGTCACATCAGTACAATGCATAGTGTTAAACTGTTAATCTCTATGGTGTAGTTGACAGTGGTGTAATCAGTGGTTTTCTTTATTTTGTTATTAGTTGCATCATCAAAATGTCAAAACAAAGGACAAAAATATACCCAAAAGGTTCAAACAGAGTGACTTAGAAACAAACAATTGAAAGACTGGCTTGTTGAGATTGCTGCCAAACCAGCTAGTATGCATTGTCAATTTTGCCAGTGCAATTTAAATTTGCATCTGTTGGATTTATTGAATCATTCAAAAAGCAAAAAGCATGTGAAAGCTGAAATGCCATTTTCTTCACAGGGACTATAAAATTGGATCCACATGTAGTTAGGCATACCAATGAAGTTTCTGTTGCAGAAGCGGCATTAAGCTTTCTGTACTTAACCATTGCACAATGGCAGTCTGTGCAGTCTGTGCACTGTGCAGTCTCTCAAAAAGGTGTTTTAAGGATGCTGACCATGTCTCTAAGGTGCATTTGCATAGAAGTAAGTGTAGTGGTGTGATTAAAAACATTCTTTACCCACACTTCAAGGCCAGTCTAAAAAAAGACATAGAAGATGGATATTTCAGTGTACTTTTAGATGAATCTATGGACATTAGCATCATCAAATTGTAAGGTGCATATGTGGTATACTTTTCTGAAGGCCAAGGTCGCATTGTTTCTACACTCTTGGGAATGGTATAGAGTTAGAAGAAGGCAACGCAGTGGCAATAATCAATGGTTTGAAATCTTTGCTTAAGAGTACGGTTTGAACATTCTTTTAATGCACGGTTTGAGTACTGACAATGCAGCAGTTATGGTAGGCATCAATAATGGTGTGCGTCAGAATTTGAAAAGATAAATGCTTCATCTTGTCTTAATTTCTTGTGTCTGTCATTCCATGCAGCTGGCGGTATCTTGGTTTTCCAAGTCTTCATCTCATCAAATTGCTTACAGAAAGTTATTCAATGCAATAAATGATGTAACTAATCCACTGAAAATAGTTCAGAAGTGCAACACATGTTGGATGTCTATTTTAGAGGCTTTCTCTCATGTTCTGTCTCAGTGGCTTGAACTAAAAATGCACTTTGAAATAACAGCACTTGATGAGAAGTGCTATACTCCTCAGCTTCTCTATAATATGTATAGTGATGACATAAACAAACTTTACCTTACTTTTATGAAACCATATTTGGAAGAATGTCAGCTGGCAAATAAGGCATTTCAGTCAAATTCTGAAGACCAAACATGGCTTCTAAACAATGTTGTTTTACTAATGAGCGGGCTCGTTAGGAGAATTGTTGTACGAAGGTACAGAGATGATTCTTTTAACAGGTGATGTTCTTAAACATAAGTCGCTGAGAATATACTTAGGTCATGAAGTTGAAGTCTTACTGCAAGATATGAACAACACCAACAAAATTTCATCTGAGGTTGAAAATGTCATAAGGAAAAGATGTGAACATTTTCTTGTTCCCCTTGCTTCTGAGCTGCAACACTGTTTGCCCAATATGTTAAGGTGTTGCAAAATATGTCCTTAATTGCTCTGAGAGAATGCTTGCGAGTGATAAAAGAACCGATAGTATCGTTGGCCAAGGAAATGGGCTTGTCCAACAGTACAGTAACCAAAATTGACTTTCAGTGGTCGAAGCTCACTACCGTGCAGTGGAAAGAAATACACAATACTGCAGTGTTCTGGAATGAAGTTAGGTCATATAAGGGTGCTAGTGGCTTAAATCTTTTCCAAGAACTATTGGATCTGGCTATAATGCTTATGGTTTTACCCTGGTCTAATGCAGACATGGAAAGGGCATTTAGCCAGTTAAACTCGATAAAAAACATATTGCACAACAGACTAACTACTGTTATGGTGAATGCCATAATTACAGTAAGAGCTGGTCTTAATTGTCTGGGTAAGTATTGCCATGATTACACACTTCCAGAGGATGTTCTCCGAGAAATCGGCACCATGAGAGGATACGCCTCAGACATTTCTCCACCCGGCCCCAGTACTTGAGCAATGGACACAGAAGACACCCTATTGCAGGATGAGGAGGAAAACAAAATGCTGTGGCTTAAACTACATTAATATGAGTGGAATCTAAACTTATATTTAATAACACCACCGCCGCTGCCACCACCACCACCAAGAATGCTAAATAAATAATTTCTGCTCATGCTTATGTGTTTGCATCTGCCAAATCCGAAAATAAAGCCAGAAGTATTCCATCACCCACCCATTTTTTGTAATATTAAAACAACTGTTTTCATGCTTATTAGCATAGAGCGGTAAGTATACTGATTAAAAGAAAATAATTTTATTTCATTAGGTCAACAAATGACATATTTGCTTTAGGCGATTGTTGTCTGTGACTTCAGGAATGACAATGTTCAACAATGAGCTTCTCCTCACAAAACAGGCAAGGAAGGTCTGTTACAGATAGAAAGGGTCCTGCATAGTTGCCAGAGGAGTAGAAGCTTTGTTTAATGAAAGAAGCTAGTCATGTGTGTTCTCAGTTTGAATTAACAAGTGTAGTGTCAGCTAATAGTGTGTTTTCTTAAGCATTGTGAATTAGAAGGAGGATAATGTCTTGCAGATGTGTAAACAATAAAAACAATTTTTGTTACATTTGTGGTGGGTTCACTTTAAAAGTACAGAGGCAAAATTTGATTCCTCGAATTAAAAGAGCTTATGAGTGTTATTTTGACAATAAAATAGACCAGAATAAGTTTTGGGCTCTGGAAATCTGTTGTGCCAAATGTGTAACACTATTAACCAACTGGTTAAAAGGATTCCGTCATATGCCTTTTGCAGTTCCTATGATATGGTGGGAACCTAAGGATCATATAACAGACTGCTATTTCTGCTTGACAAATATATCTGGAGTAAGTTCAAAGTCCAAGCATACTGTTAACTATCCATTTTTAGAATCAGTAATTCAACCAGTGCCTCATGAACCAGGCCTTCCCATACCAACTCCACCAGATGACAGAAATGTGACTGAAGATTTTGAAAATTACAACAACAGAGTGACTCAAATTTTGTGGAAGGAGTTACCATAAATGAACCACACTTTCTAAGACAGGAGGATCTAAATGATTTGGTTCATGATCTTGAATTATCTAAAAGTAAAGCCGAGTTACTTGCTTCAAGATTGAAAGGCTGGCACCTCCTGCAGGAAGGAACCAAATTAAGTTCTTTCTGTCAATGCCAAAAGGAATTTGAGCATTTATTTTCTAAACAGGAGGACCTAATTTATTGTAATAATGTTGATTCTTTGATGGAGTCCCTGGGTGTTCAACATAAACCTGATGATTGGCATTTGTCCATTGACTCCTTGAAAACAAGCTTGATAGCAGTCTCGCTACATAATGGAAACAAGTTTCCATCCATATCTATAGCTCATGCAGTTGGTATGTAGGAGATTCACTTGAATGTGCATCTCCTGCTATCCAGTATCCGTTATGATAACTATTCATGGCAAATATGTGCAGATTTTAAAGTGATAGCTATCTTACTTGGATTACAACTTGGCTATACAAAATTTTGATGTTTCTTGTGCATGTGGGACAGTAGAGATAAAAGCAATCATTATATTAAAAAAAGCTGGCCAAAGAGAGAATAATTCAATCCTGGACAGGCAAATGTTGTTCATCAACCACTTGTAAGAGCTGACAAAATTTTATTGCCTCCATTATACATCAAACTAGGTTTGATTAAGAACTTTGTGAAAGCAATGGATCATGATAGGAGCGCATTTCTGTTCCTGAAAACTAAGTTTCCAAAGATCATTGAAGCAAAACTAAAAGAGTGAATATTTGTTGTCCCTCAAATTAGAGAACTTATGAAAGATTCACAGTTTGAAAGCCTGATAAATATGCAAGAATGGGCTGCATGGTTCTCTTTCAAAAACATTGTCATAAACTTTCTAGTAAACTACAGGTTTGAACATTACAGAGAACTTGCCAGTGAGCTGATTGAGAACTACAAGGTCATGGGATGTAATATGTCTTTGAAAATACACATCGGACTACCACCTTGACTTCTTCCCTGAGAACCTTGGCGCTGTCAGCGATGAACATGGTGAGCGTTTTCATCAGGATGTCGCTGAAATGGAAGGATGCTACCAGGGAAAATGGGCTCCAAATATGTTGGCAGACTACTGCTGGACACTCAAGAGAGATGTTCCTCAAGCAAAGTACAGTCGAAAATCTACATCACATTCAGTTTAGGTATGTAAAAGGTATTCTAGCTAAGGTGTTACACATATTAAAATGTATAATTACCAGAAATGTTATTTATGCAATTACTCAAAAACTATGGGTGAAGGAAAAGTTCTGTAAAAAGGTTTGAAATCAGCACAAAAAAGGTCAGTAAGAATCACCCATTGTACTTCTTTTAGCATTAAATATCTTAAATTTTGTTGACCAATGTAATAATAATAATAATAATAATAATAATATACAATGACAAAAAAACATTTTTTGTAAGTCATCAGTACATTGAAATTTCACTTTTAAGAGGATAAGCAGCAATTATAAGCACTTAGCGGATTTTAGTGGAATCTTAACTTCAATATAATGGAATAAATATTTCTGTGTTGGCAACACTGGTTCTCTAAGAAGTCCGGACTTAGCTCCACAGACATTAATATAAATATGGAGAATTCCTAATTTTGCATCATTCAGCTACCCCAAGTTGTTGGTTTCTAACCAACTCTACACCTGGTTGGAAGCCCTAGAAAATCTAGAGTATTCACAATGACAGGAAAGCTTCAGCTCATATTTCATCTTAACAACTGTTTGACATAGTTGGTTAAAATTTTATGTACAATATATTATGTTCTGAGTATGTGCTAAAAAGGTAAGAGCAATCAGAAGTAAACTGTTGATTTTTTTTTTCACCAATGCATTTTGCATTGCCAGCACTTATTTGAATAAAGAGTTGCACTTCATGTTGCAACCATATTGGATAGAATAAAAGCATAAACTCAAATAGAGACTTAAAATTTACTTCAAGCCAACAAAGTTATGACATGATGGGGCCCCATGAGCAAAATTGTCAGAAACCAGTGTTCAGTTATTCTTGCATGTGCTGATGTAATAGGTAAATACTGCTAGATACTTATATGGAGAGGGGAGAGGAGCCATGTCCTTGCTGGATAGGGGAGAATAGTCTAAAGAGTTTTCTATACTTATAGTTTGATTTTCAGAAGATATCTGACAGGATTCAGTGTCCCCATTTGGAGAGTTGTGATGCTGCCAAGAAGCAGGTGCATTGCTATCTCCTCCCCCTTTCCATCTAAGTTCCCAGTATGTATTATGACTTTATTCACTTTTTTCCCAGTCACTCATAAGCTTCTTCTTGCGTGTAACACTGCAATTAATGATGCAAAAATCAGCCTCTTCTCTCTTCTGGTTGCTCATTAGAGTAGGACTACTCTTCTCTCTTCTGGATGCTCACTAAAGTGTCAAATACAGGACTCTCTCTCTCGAGCACACCACTCATTACAAAGGCAGCACTGAACAACACAACCATCTTACTTTGTAGTGACCAAGCTTCCTTTTATACTCATACAAACTCTTGAGAAGCCTAGGTACAGGCCAGGGATGGGAAAGTCTAGAAACTCTCACTTGCTTCCCGATGCGAGTTCTTGACTGTTCATTCTCTCTCTAACCAAACATGCCGCTGGCACGGGAGAATATAGCGATTACCCATGGTAAAGGAGGCAGACAACAGCTCCATCACACAGTATAAACAAGTGTTCAAGTTTATCTTGTGTCAACAGTAAAACTGCAGATGTATTGTGTATTCTCTCTACAGCCAAACATGTCGGCTGCCACCGGAGAACATAGCGGTTACCCATGGTAGAGGAGGTTGGCAACAGCCCATCACACAGTATAAACAAGTGTTCAAGTTTATCTTGTGTCAACAGTAACACTGCAGATGTATCCTGTATTATTCTGCTTTAAGATTAAGAATAATTTCTCTAGTAACAAACTACATAATAGGTCTTTGTAAGTATGATTCTGAAAATTGATTTTTATTCAGAAATGCATTAAATAGTTGAATATAGAAATCTCCACATGTATTCTACAATATTCACAAGCCTATACTTTTAAACTAAATATCAGAATAACAATCTTTAGAAACAAACATACCTGCTTACATTATTACTTATAGAGGATGTATTCCTTCCAGTCCTTGTCATTACCTTTATAGTCCTCCTCACTGAAATCATTATTGGGGCTGTTATCTATGCGGATAATAAGTTCATCCAAACAATCATCAAGCATACCATCCATTCATCCTCCTCCAGTACTCCTTCCATGTTTATTATGCAGTTCCTTGAATTTTCTGTCATCATTTGATTTACTGCATCCCTTGTGAGATGTTCCCGTTCCACCAAGGTAATTATTTTATTCCAACATGTGACGTAACCCTTTACTTCTATCCAGCCTAGTTCTATGTGGTTAAAGTGACAATGATAAGGGGGCAATCTGACGATTTGATGACCATGTTCTTAAGCTAGGCCATCCAAAATATATTTTGGCCTGGGATTATTTTCATTTTTAAGTAACAGAAACTTCCAATGTTTCAGCAGATATGTGGTATAATAAATAGACCATTAAAAGGAAACACCAGGAAAGATACTCAAATTAAATTTTATAATGTAACAGCATTACCAGTTTTATTGTACAGGTCAGAGACCTGGACTTTTTACAAATAGTGACAAAAGTAAATAGCAAACCAAGCAGTATGGCTCAGGTGGTAACATCTGTGGCTCGCATTCAAGAGGTCGTGGGTTTGATTCCTGTGGCCAACCTTCCTGACTCATGGGTTTTTTGGGGGTTTCCCCACGTTGCCAGACAAATGCTGGGAAGTATCATTACATCCCCCGAATTTCCTGTCCCTTCATTTCATCTCCATTCTCATTTCATTTCATCTGCTTGGTTTCCTTCAGGGTTGTAAGTGTCTGCGGGAGGTCTCGGCAGGTGCATGGCAGGGGAAAAGGATGCTCTAAGGAAACCTTTGTCCCCTGGAAAGCGAGTGGTCTCCAGGTCCCAGGTCCCCCAGGGGATATGTAAGCCCACAGGATGGGAGGGGGCTGGCTGAACCAGCCAGCACCTGGGGAGTTCAAATCTTTAAATGGTAGGAACCTTGCTCTCTGCCTGTCATACCTCCTGGTCCAACCACCCTCTGTCTCCTCTCACCTCATCCCTCCCTCCCGGGGGCACACTTTCAGGGACCTAGGTACAAAAGATCTACATAGGTCGAGGTGCTAAGTCCCCCTCCGCTTTTAGTTCTATCCTATCCTATCCTAACCTAAATAGCAAGCTTCTGAAATGAAGTTGCTAAGATTGGTCAAGGGTTCCACAAGACTAGGTAGAAGCAGGAATGAAGATATAAGAAGTGAACTAAATGTGGTATTGCTGAAAGAAAAGATTGTAAACTTTAGGGAGAAGTGGATTGAACAACTTGAAAGAATGGACTGCAACCATATTCCAAAAGAGATTTTGACATATAAACCAAAACGCAGAGATCAGGGAAGACCAAGGAAACATTGGAAGGAGTTGCTATGAAGCCAGAACAGGCTTAAAGCCGAATCCCTGGAGGAGGAGGAGGAGGAGGAGGAGGAGGAGGAGGAGGAGGAGGAGGAGGAGGAGGAGGAGGAGGAGGAGGAGGAGGAGAGTTTTGGAATGTTAGAGAGCTACTGATACCTAAACCATCTGTAGAATTGATAATGGCCCATGTCTTCATGGTAATTCCCAGATCTCGACTTGAGGACCAGTAGGATAGGATACCATAAACAGAACCATGAGATATTCCAGCATGGCAGTAATAAAGTGGCCACCTTTTTCTATGGATGCTCTCATGGAGCTTTCAATTGAGGAACGTTTTTGCAAAAGTCGGTAGATGCAAAAATTTCTGAAAATGAGTTATATATTGCATCTATATAATTTTTAACATCTGAATTGATCTATGAAATCAGATTTAGCGAAACTCAATTCATGCCGTAATTAGAGACAACCAAACATTCCAGGTTTTTTCAAATCTTGATAGATGCAGCCACTTAGTTAAAGCAAAACTAGATACATGCTGGACTCCTTAATTGAAACATACACAAGGCCAAGTGAAAAGTTTTTCGCCAAAGTACAAAGTTTTAAGTAAGAGCATTCTCCAATGTCGTAATATTCTAACTACTGCGTTCCGAAGAGAAGGTTCCGGTGGCAAGGAGCAAAATATGAATCCTTGCATCCTCGGATATACTTTGACTGCTTAAATAGTCATATTTAAAGCTTTCAATGTAAGCGTGAGTTAATGTTTTCCACTTAATTTGTACTGCACTGATGTAACACTTGTATCTGAAACCATGCAGGTCCAGAGCCTCAAAGCTAGCAGATCCCAGACTCCAGAAGTTTACATGGTGTCTAAAGAAAAAAAGAATGACATTAAGAAACTCGTGCAGTATTTCAAATAATGAATGAAGCGAAGGCAATCTACACAACTGTTCTAGCGTAGGTATCCCATTTAGACTTTTGTGATAATTATAGTTTTGAGCTAAGATTATTAATTTTGTTCAGCTTTATCAGTGCTCTGATGAGACTCATATGAAGAAAGACTGCATATATTGAGTTTTGAAAAAACCTCAGTTTTTTGGGAGTAAAACAGACCAATATTTAAAAACTGCACATACGAGGGGCACTATTTATATTTTGAGCCTTGGCAACCTTGAATGTTGTAGGTGCCATCTGATGTTTCCAATGGAAAGTTTGACATTTTTGACCATAATCTACTTCAAACATTTTGTCAATAGAGCGTCATTTGTTTTATTTACACTAACTTGAAAATTGTGTCAACAAAAACATGGAATTAACTCGTGAAAATGTTCGTGCAATGATTTATTATGACTTTCAACGTGGATTATCAAGACCAGAGTGCATCGATCAACTAACTTCCACATTTGGGGATGAAGCTCCATCCTTTGCCACTGTGAAATTCTGGTAAAACGAATTTAATCGTGGCCGCCGTTTGCTCAATGATGAAGTTCGTGAAGGTTGTCCAAAATCAGTTGTGCCAGAAAATATTGATGCTGTGCAAAACCTAATAATGAAAAATTGTCATGCGACATATTGTGAGATTCAGACAACCCTAGGCATTAGTTCCGCCAGCATATATAAAATATTGCATGATTACTTAGCCGTGAAAAAGGTTTGCTCTTGTTGGATCCCACATAATTTGACGCAATCTCAAAAAGATGCTCGTGTCGATTGGTGTACAAAAATGCTCAAGAAATACAATGGCAGTGTCTCAAAAGACTTATATAAGATTGTAACAGGTGACGAATCATGGATCTAAGCGTATGAGCCAGAACGTAAGCAGCAATCGACTGTATGGGTGTTTCAAGATGAAGCAAATCCAACAAAAGTTGTTCGCACTCGAAGCACTTTGAAGCAAATGGTCACCTGCTTTTTCAGCAAAACTGGCCATGTGGCAACAGTGCCTTTAGAGGAACGTAAAATGGTCAATGCCGAATGGTACACAACCATTTGTTTGCCGGAAGCCTTTGGTGAAGTAAGGAAAACCAACAAGAACCATAGGATCGTTCTTCGTCAAGACAATGCGAGTGCATCCACATCTTGTCTAACAACAGAGTATTTGAAGGCTCAAAAAATCGAATTGATGGGTCATCCGCCATACAGTCCTGATTTGGCACCCAATGACTTCTTTTTGTTCCAGAACATCAAGAATAAATTGCATGGACAACGATTTTCGTTGGCAGAAGAAGCCGTTGATGTCTTCAAAAACCATGTTTTGGAGGTGTCTCAAGAAAACTGGAATAAATGCTTTGACAAGTGGTTCAAACGGATGCAAAAGTGTATTGATCATAAAGGAGAATATTTTGAAAACAATAAAGCAGTTTTCAATCAGAAATTACTTTGTTTTAATTATTAGGCTCAAAATATAAATAGTGCCCCTCGTATTTCTGTTTAACCCACCTTCGTGGCTTCTGAACAAAGAATGCTTCATGCCAAAAACTTTTGTTATAAAATATATGCTTGTGTTGGTATATTGAGTCACACTTTTTGACACTCACCTTCAGTATGATAGATAGATACTTTGATAGATACTTTATTTGTACATTTTTTATGCACAATTCTTTTTACAATATTCCACTTATAAACTAACTTAACCTATGTACAAATTTCCTTGCCAGCTATGCTGCTCTTTTTGCCTGGCACCCTGGCCTTCTGGCTCATCTGAGCATCCCTTGCTACCCTTAATCCCTATTGCCCATCCTCTCCTTCCTCCATTTGCCTTTCTACCTTTCTTATCTCTCTTACTTTTCTAATCCATTTCTCTTTTACTTTCTTTAAGAACTCCCCCCATTCTTATTTTGCTTTTCTTCTTTTCTTGTTAACATTTTAATTGCTACTATTTTTCTATCCATTTTTCCTTCCATACTTCTTGTCTCCATTCTGCTAATTCTTTGCATTCTGTCATATAATGCTCTGTGCTTTCACTGCCTCCGCATAATTCACAAATTCCATTTTTTTTGCCTCTTAGCCCTCTCAGATACATTGATCCTGTTCTCATCCATGCAAACGCTTCTTTTTCTGCTCTATTACAATAATCCACATACCCTTCTCTTCCCCATTTCCTTTTTACTAATCTATAAAACCCTAGTGACTTTTTATTCTCTAAGCTTCCCCAAATCTCTTGTCTTTCTATGTCCTCCACTCTGTTTCTTACTGTTATCCAGAAGCCATTGCTATTTCTTTCTCCTGTTCTCCAAATATCTCCCATTCCTATCTTCTCCATAATTTTTTCTACCCCTGTCCACCAGCTATTTTTATTTTTCATACTCTTTTGTTGTTCCATGCATATCTTTAAAATTTCCTCTTCATCTTTTCTCAGGCATCTAAACCAAAATTTTAACATCCTTTCCGGTATCACTCCCTTTCTTCTTGTTCTTCCAAATTCCACCTTCAGTAATTAAACGTTGTATAAAACAGAAATATTTTCGAGGGCATTCGTCCTCATTGTCAATGTCTGGGTGACTAAAGGTCTCTTTCTCCTGTATGCTCTTCTTCCTCTTCCTGCAGATTCTGAACCTGTTGCCATCTGGTATTGGGGGCACAAAGTTTTAACACATTGTTCACAGGCGGGATTTCAAAATTAATGACATTGTTGCCGTTTCTGATGATGTGTATTTTTACTCAGATGTTCAATTCTATTGGTGTGGTGAAGGGTTTTAACAATTTTATACTTTGACCAATGCTGTGGCTTTCTGTCCAAAAATGGTGTGATACAGCGGATTTCTCTACTTGTTTTAGTTTTATGTTCCTTTGGTGTTCCTTAAATCTGGTTTCTAAGTTTCTTTTTGCTTTTCCTATGTAGAATTTCTCACATTCATCACAATTAATCTGGTAAATTCCAGATTTTAGTGTGTTTGGGGTGGTATTTTTGAGAGGTGTGTTTAGCAAGTTCTTCAGGCTGAATTTGTTTTGTGGAGCTAGTCTTATGTTAAATTTATTGAAGATTTGTTCAAATTTTCTAAAGGCCAAGGGTGGTATGTGAATTTCCTGTATTTCCAGTTTGTGTTTGAGAGAGGTGTTAAAGTGGTAGTTTGTGAAATTGCCTTGAGTTTCTTCTTCTTGTTTATCATGTTCCTTATGAGATCTGAGTTGAATCCATTAGTTACTGCTATTTTTTCTATATGTTGTTCTTTTAAAAATTTGTCATTGTTCAAGGGGATGCTATGTAACCAGTGGATCAAACTTCTAAAGGCGGCTAGTTGGTGTGAAGTTGGGTTGCAACCATTTTTCTTTATATAATTGTCCACATGTGTAGGTTTCCTATGTATACCAAATTTAAAATCATTTTGATCTCTAGTTATAATGAGGTCCAGGAAGGGAAGGTGTTGTTCTCTTCAATTTCAATTGTAAATTTAATGCTGTTATCCAACATTTAATTAGTGAAGGTGAGTGTCAAAAAGTGTGACTCAATTTACCATCATGAATACTTCATGGTTAATAGTGATTCTGTTTTTAATCTTTAATATGCTTGTGTGTTTAAAATAAAAAAGTGATTCCTGTAACATTTTGGTTTTTGCATCTATCGACTTTTGCAAAAATGCTCCTCAATTGCATCGTCAGTCCAATCCTTTTGATACAGTAGGGCTGATGCCTACCCAGAGTTCATCCAACTATACTATTTTCCTCAAATTATTTTTATATATTTCTCTTAAAATTAATGTTCTACAGACAACAATATCAGATCTTTTGGGTAATGCCTTAAACTCAAATCTGAGATCATGGAGAATCTTGTTCAAAGAGCTAAGGTTGCTCTGAAATATCTCTGCTTCTTTGAGTGGGGAAAGAAATTTCCATGTGGTAGGATGCTCCTTTTGGGTGTAATAGCCGTAGATGTACCTTCTAATGGTATCTAATTGAAAGTTGTCCAGTTGTGTGATGGGTGATGTCTTGTCTCTTTTTGTCTGGAGCTAAAATTTATGATGTACCCAGCAGGAGTTCCATCTCTTTGGAGATTCTAGAAATGATCACCTCACTTATTTTAAAGGCACTTGATGTTGTTTTCCTTACTTGTTTGAATGGAATAATGGGGTTCATTTTGGAGGCAAATACCCTTTTCTTCTCATTTAAAGATATTCCTGAGAAAGCAGACAATTCTCTAGCTTTGCTGTGCAATGTAACATGCTTGCCAGAAGTTGATCTTTGTCTTGAACCATGAATCTTCAACTTAGCTCTGCCTCTACCTGAACATGCCCTGCTTCCATAACTACCTATCATTATAACAAAGTACACTAACATGAAGTAACTGAATGCACAAATAAGTTGACTTCAAGGATACCACTAAAGTAAGGTTACCAGATATCCCCGGTTTCGGGGGACTGTCCCCGACTATAACTTGTCCCTGGAATGTGCCCAGTTTTAATAACTTCCAAAAATGTCCCTGTTTTCGAACACAACTTCATTATTATCAAGCCATAAAGATGAAAGATGTTAAATTGAAAATTGTGTGTATTGATTAAGACATCGGTGCCAGCAGATACAGTTGATACATTTCTTCACTAGATGGCGAGATAATCACATGCATAGTATTTATACGCATTTAATTTATCACTGCTTCCAGTTTGCCAGGAAGTAATGCATCTGTGGAGAGGGTTTTTTTTCAGCTGTGAACATGATGTGGACTTCCCATTGTTGAAGGCTGTGTGTTATAACAGTTCCATCCATGTTGACTGTCATCACAAACTTCCCCATGACATGTCAGGAATTTGCTGCAAAACTGGTCTCCAGAAAAGACATTCTACAAAAGATTCAGTTATCAGAAAAATATATATGATTTTGTGGTTCAATGTTAAGATTTTGTGTCTGAATAATTCGGGCACTTTCTTCATCTTTTAATTAAAGTTAATGAAATCTTTTAATTTCAGAACTATATTATAACAATGACAATAACAATAGCAATGGTTGACATCATGTGGCTTAATATTGTATAATAATGATGCAATTGTGATTTGCAACTTCTTAAAGTTTGACATCGTATGTGTCCATGCACTCCTTTTAAGCTTTGGCTGCAGATCCTGTCAAGTCGAGCATCTAATGACCTTAGTCTGAAGCTGAGATGTCCCCGGACTTCAGGTAAAAAGTCTGGTAACCTTAAACTAAGGTGATAACTGAACTGAAAGTGAGTCACCAGTGTAAGCAAAGTAACAATCTTTGTTTATGATTCTATACCAACAGCATTCCTCCCATACCCCTCACTTCCCCTCAGATGACAACTGTCATGTATCTTCTTTTGAATACCAGACTGTAGTACATAACATTGCCATTGGGGCTGCATTTCAATGGTATTTAGCTCATTGGCAGTGGGTCTCAAATGTACAGTTTTGTGCTAGCATCATACATTTAGGATGCTTGTGAATGCATGATGTTAGACAAAAGTCATAAACATTTGTCTTGATTTTAATGATGGTAAGTCTGTTAGTATTACTTCTGTAAAATCAAGAATTTTAACACTCGCTTTTAGCAGCAATGTCATTATTCCAACTCTTAAAGAAATATTCCGTTCTAGTAACATTAGATTATATATCAGTCTTAACAGATAATGCAAGTTATCAGAATCGCAGAATTCTCATACTTTGGGTACTAGACCATACCTGAGCACCTGTACATTTTTATGTAAGAACAAAAGCATATTCCTCTCATCATCACTGTCAGTTTGTTGAGCATCAGTACACATCCACATCATTTGAGAGATGTTAGTGCTATATCAGTGGAAGCATACATAGTTCTGTTTCCAATAATAATTAAATGCAATACTGAATGTGGAAACTTTGACATTAAAAAGACAGGATTAACATAAGCTGTGTGCATTTTGCTTATTTCATATAAATGCAGGACCAAGTTATTCACTGTAGTTCTTTTACAGCAAGCATCAGAAGAAAAAAATATCTCTCTCTCTCTCACTCAGGATGTTACAGAATTCAACTGACAAACTTTCAGGTGCTACAGCAGATTGCTATAGGAAGGAACACCTTGATATAGGGCACCTATGGTCCATGACAAAAATTTTGGAAGTTACATAATAACTTTTATTTGAGTATTTGTACATATAAATAGGAAAACAGCAGTTAGCTGTAGTAGTAGTGCAGTCATTAGCATGCTCAGTTGTAGTCTGGTTATGCTGGGTTCATACCCTATGCAAGCAATTAAACTCCCCCCCCAAATACACTATGTGATCAAAAGTATCCGGACACCCTACAAACATACAATTTTCATCTTAGGTGCATTGTGCTGCCACCAACTGCCTGGTACTCATTATCCGTGACCTCAGTAGTCATTAGACATTGTGAAACAGCAGAATTGGACGCTCCGTGGAACTCATGGACTTCGAACGTGGTCAGGTGATTGGGTGTCACTTGTGTCAGAAGTCTGTACGCGAGATTTCCACACTCCTAAACATCCGTAGGTCCACTGTTTCTGATGTAATAGTGAAGTGGAAACATGAAGGGACATGTACAGCACAAAAGCATACAGGCTGACCTCGTCTGTTGACTGACAGAGACCGCTGACATTTGAAGAGGGTCTTAAAGAGTAATAGACAGACATCTATCCAGACCATCACACAGGAATTCCAAACTGCATCAGGATCCACTCCAAGTACTATGACAGTTAGCTGTGAGGTGAGAAACGTTGGATTCCATGGTCGAGCGGCTGCTCATAAGCCACACATCATGCAGGAAAATGCCAAACAACACCTCACTTGGATAAGGAGCATCAACATTACATGATTGAACAGTGGCAAAAAGTTGTGTGGAGCGACGAATCACGGTACACAATGTGGTGATCCGATGACAGGGTGTGGGTATATCGAATGCCCGGTGAACGTCATCTGCCAGCATGTATAGTGCCAACAGTGAAATTCGGAGGTGGTGGTGTTATGGTGTGGTCGTGATTTTCCTGGAGGGGCTTACACCCCTTGTTGTTTTGTATGGCACGATCACAGCGCAGGCCTACATTGATATTTTAAGCACCTTCTTGCTTCCCACTGTTGAAGAGCAATTCGGAGATGGCGATTGCATCTTTCAACACGATCGAGCATCTGTTCATACTGCATGAGCTGTGGCGGAGTGGTTACACGACAATAACATCCCTGCACATCCCTGCACTGGCCTGCACAGAGTCCTGACTGACTTGAATCCTATAGAACACCTTTGGGATGTTTTGGAATGCCGACTTCCTGCCAGACCTCACTGACCTACATCGATACCTCTCCTCAGTCCCACACTCCATGAAGAATGGGCTGCCATTCCCCAAGAAACCTTCCAGCACCTGATTGAAAGTATGCCTGTGAGAGTGAATGTTGTTATCAAGGCTAATGGTGGGCCAACACCATATTGGCTTCCAGCATTACCGATGGAGGGTGCCACGAACTTGTACGTCATTTTCAGCCAGGTGTCTGGATACTTTTGATCACGTAGTGGAGATGAATGCATAAGTTTGGAATGAACCCAGTTTTAATTTCTCACATTTATTTCAAAGGTTAAGTACATCTTAAAGAGGTATTAACATGGAATGTTTGACCATTTGCATAACAAGAATTGCATTTTTCCTGTATGTACATTTTAACAGATAATAGGCAGGTATCAGGTATACAGGTGTGCACATGATAGCTGCACATGCATACTTTCAATTTCATTTCAGATTAATGTGTTTCACTACTGCTCTTTGTGTACTTTTACTGGGTTACTCACATTCAGCACAGCCATTACTAATGTTTATTTCTTTTCTAAATTAGCTGATATGTATTTTGTCTATCGGAAGGCAAGAGGAAACTCACATGAAGCAGCACAGTTGTGTGCAGTCAGATATCGTCAGAGGCAACAACTGCATCATTCTACCTTCCAGTCTATCCACCAGCATCTATGGGAAACTGGATCCGTAGTGGTGCATAGGCTAATGCCAGTGCAAGACAAAACCATCACACACCAGGTTTTTGAAGAAGAGGTGCTCCAAAGGAGCAGTCAGTCCATACATGCTATTGCACATACTATGGGCACAGATCATGTCAGCATATGGCAAGTAATGCAGGAAGACAGACTCCATCCCTTCCATCTTCTGAAGGTGCAGGCCTTGACACCAGAGGATTACAGTCCCTGAGTGCAGTTCTGTAATACGGTCTCTGAGTGCCATGCTGAAAAACTGGGCTTTTTTTCCCAAGTGTTGTTTCACAAGGGAAGGAATGGCATTAAACCAGAGAAACAGCCACATTTGGGGTTATGTAAATCTGCATGTGATTGTTTAAAGAAACTATCAACTCATGTTTGGCGTGAACATATGGGCTGGCATGGTTTCAGGTTACATAATCGGCCCATACGTTCTTCTGCCACAGTTAAATTGGTACAGAAACTGCCAGTTCCTTGTTGATGTACTACCTGGGTTTCTGGAAGACGTCCCTAATTGATGTATGATGCTAGATGTGGTTCCAGCACAATGGAGCTGCTGCTCACTTTGACAGTGATGTTGGAAACCATCTGAAAGCATGTTTCCAAGATGTTGGATTGGATGTAGCACTTATATTTCTTTGAACACCACATTCCCCTGATCTCACACTACCAGATTATCTCCTGTAGGGAAATATCAAGAGCCTCGTGTACAAGACCTCCGTCAATTAAGATGAGGATTTGCTGCTGAGGATATTGGCTGCCTGTGATGTTATTCATAATACTCTAGCATCTTCGAAATTATACCAGATGGATTTATTTGAAGCTACACACTCTGTATTGGTGTTGAAGGACATCACTTTCAACAGTTTTTTCAGAGCTTTTTTGCTTGAAAGCAGAGAAAAGTTTCATTTCCTTAATTTTTCCATTTTATTTCCAACTTCATTTGGAGATTATGAATAGGAGGTTTAGATGATGATGATGAGTATTATTATTATTATTATTATTATTATTATTATTATTATTATTATTATTACTGTTATTATTTCAGTTTGGTCATACATTTCCAATTAAAACGCATGAATGAGAAGTTTGGTTTTGCTTATTGTGGATCAGAAATGTCTTGCACTTGGACTGTGAATAACTGTACATTTGGTGTACCCTTCTTTGTTGTGCCAAAGTTCTTCCATTCTGAGTTGTGAACAGTAGGTTTAGTTTCCTCTCCTTTTCTTTTCTTTCTTTCCTTTTTGTTTCTTCTTTATTGTTTGCATCCCCCAACTTAGGGGAGCGAATAGCAAAATCAATTTCCTTTATATACCTATTATTGTTTCTTGATTTTCACCTGGAATCTGCAAATAAGTGAAGCACTTTACTTATTAGCTATTCCATTCACTTTCATATGTCTTTCATTAATGAGTAACAAATTTGTTTCTCTGTAATTTTCCTTCATTTTTCCTCTGTCCCGAGGTGAACAAGAACTTGGCTTTAGTTTACTCAATTCTTTCTCTAGTATCACTTTCTGCATCCATAAACAAAGTTTGTGGTATACATTACCCTTTAACATGTTAAGCGCTAGTAGATATTTGATGAAATTTTTCCACGGACTGTTGCAACTTTTTCCCAAAAGTCAATAAAGGGCGCACTAAATATTAACTTACTGCAAAGATTAGTTTTGTAGAGGACTTTATACACAATTACTCTGGTGGTCCCTGGGAACTGCTGTGGTCCCACACAAAAAATGTTATTGTGGTACCAGCAGCCCTGCATAGCGGTCCGCAGTAATTTTTAGGAATTGTATGTATTCATTGAAATAGATTTGATTTTTTTCACTCAGAGCACCTCTGTTGCCTTGAATGATATGTCCATATTGTTAGGTTGGCGGCCCTTATCTGTAATGTAGAAAGTGCTCTTTCGCAATGTTTACCATTATTGAATAGGAATTTTGTCCTCACAAATTTCAAAGAAAAGAAAAAAAATCATAGAAGCATTGTTGTTCTCAAATGAAATTCTGAGTGATCCCTCTCAGCAGCAACAACAGTAGCAGCAGCAGCAGCAGCATCAGCATCAGATGTCAATTTCAGGAAAAGTAAATCTCTAAATATGCATACCCTCAAGAAACACGACGGACCAGCTCATAAGGTATGAAAGTATTGTAAAGGATTCTACAAAAAGAAACTCTCAGGAAATTTATCAAAAAATAAAGTCAAGAAAGTAACCTCCTACTGTGAAGAATGCAAAAAAAGACCCTCATTTTTGCTTGCCATACTTTGCTAATTTTCACATTTAAAAGTTAAAAACAAAACATTTCTGATACTCCATATGTTGTATACTTTTAATGTTAGAATTAAATGCATTTTTTGACAGTAATTCTAATTAAGCTTTTACTTGCTGGATTATTGTGTTCTATTGCCTGACTGTGTATAAACACAGTTAATAAAAAAATGTTTGTTCATGCTGACAACATTTTTATATTGAAATTTAGACCTCCATAATATACAACTCCAAAGCCAGTGGTAGTAATGTTTAGATAAGGATCACATCCATTTTATGGGTAAAACTCAATGTTTCAGTGGACCGCTGGCTTGTAGAAATCTTAAATTGGTCCAGAAACATAATGGTCATATGGACCGCCTCTGCCTGACAAGAATTACATATGGTGGGCCCCAGGGACTGCTCTGGCGCTTAACATGTTTGTGTGTAGTGTCTCATAATTAGGGTTAGGATGTTTAGGACATATTTTTTTCCTCACTTTCATTTCAGTCATAGTGTTGAATTAAACATGAATTGAACGTTTCTGATTGCTTTTAGAGGTGCTTTTTGTGTAATATATTTGCATATTTTGATAATTTTCTCAATTTTGGTCATATTGCACATGATTTGGCATTTTAATCTCTTAAAATGTATATATATTATTTACAATCTGATGGTTGTTTTCCACATGTTTTTTTTTATTGCCAAATGAAACATTCAATCAAGTACAATAATGATAGTAACAAAAAAATTAATTTTTAAGAGCTTAACAATGGAAATTTTAAGCTCTGAACATCCATATAATTAAAATTCTGAGTATGCTCGTGATATACTTAAACTTTGCTTTTTTTATTTCTGAAATTACATATAAAAAAGCAAATACTGGGCATTGAAGCACTAAGAAATGAAGAGCAATACTAAATACTAAATGTTAGAAACATTGTTTAAATGTTTGTGGCTGTGTGAAATACCCTAAAATAAGGATCAATACATAAAGCTACATTACAATCTTTACACATGCATCCTGATTCCCTCTATGCCTTCTTCGCTCTGGCATCACGCACACAGCTGCACATCCTGCATGTCCTTGTTGGATTCTACTTCTTTTTGATAGAAGGAATTGCAGATGGAAAATGGCACCCAACAAGTCGCATTGGGGTTGCTTTCACTGATGGATGGCCTACTGCTTTTGGAGAAAATCCCTCCCTCTGATGTTTGGCAATGAGTTGCTCAGTGACAACCACACAAAAGTTAGGCCATTGTGCTTTCCTCCATGTTTTCTTAACAGGATAAAGGCATTCCATACTGCTAATTCTAAGACATGAAAAAGTATCTTCTTGTAGTACTTTTTCCCTCTCTTGCATGGCAATGGATTGTTTGCAATATGCTGATCTACTTTAGCTGCATTTCTATTGTATCATTATAAGCAAATGCAGCTGCTGGTTTTACAATATCTTTGTTTCTTACTTTCCGTGTCTGCAATTTCTGCATTGTGAGTAGTGGACAAGATGCAGACATCTCTCTTGTCTTTTCATTTCAGTGCAGTTAGTTTGCCTTGCTGGAATGCTGCAACTTTTTTAGTTTCTTGGTGCAAAAAGAAGGTGGAATTTATTTTCTTGTTGGACGTATGGTGCCATACATATCTGTTTTCTTTTTGTTAGCAGAAGGTCAGCAAGCTGGGAAGAACTATAATAGTTATCTACAGACAGCCAGTACCTCATGTTTAGCAAGGGTTTCATTAGCGTCATAACAATTTGTGATGACCAGGGCCCGGATAGTCATGTTATTACATTTTTTTTCTATTAACATTAAGATACGAAGTTTGTGATATGTTGGAATTTCATGCCAACTAGAGCCTAAACATAAACTTAAAAGTACATATATTTACATCTTTTACCCTTAAGTGCATATTCTCACATATTTTACTAAGTTCATATTTTTACATGTTTATTAATATTTCCATGCTTAGTTGCAATATTGTTCATTTTATAACATGCCTATATATGCCAGAAGTGTATAACCTTCACGAGACGGTCAACAAAGTTTTCTGTCTTGAATCTCACTGCCCGTTTGCATGTCCGTTGGTCATGTTATGCACACCTTGCCACTGCAGTCCAAGCCATGCCATCTCATCGAGTGAAGTGTCAGATTATCAGATAGATAGTCGCAGTTAGCTGCCGTGTGTAGATTGAACAATAACTTTGAGTTGTGTGACCTTAACATTTAGTTTTTTTTTTTTTTTTGTTAATTTCAAGTTAAATATTGAATGAGTACTAAAAGATGCCAAAGGAGAAAACCTTACTGTGTGTAAAGTTAAAGCATTACATAGAGGAATTTGACAATTTTTACACAGGTGAAAAGGTACTTTTTTGCCTGATTTGTGAGAATGTTCCCTGTTCTCAGCATTTTCAATTCTTGCAACACTTATCCATGTCACGTTATTGGGCCCTTACTTCAAAGACCACATCTCAAAAGCAGTTGTTACTCACTGAACCTCAACCACAGAAACATCCAGGACCTCAGAAATCTGTTTACAAGTGGACTGTGCCTTGCTATCGTTTGTACTGATTTCTAGTACTGTGTGAGGTTTTGAGAATTACACACATGAAACTGTGCCAGATGAATCTACAATCACAAAAACTATGTGTCTGACTTATATAAGGAAACAGTCAACACTATTCGTTTGGAAATTGGTGATAGCCCCATTTAGGTCTCAATTGACGAGACAACTGATGTTCAGGGAAGACATATTGGAAATGTTATAGTGGGCGTGTTGAAAGATAATAAAGTGAGTAAGCCTGTGTTGTTAGTTTGGAGGTGTTACCAAAATGCAACCATCAAAATATTGCCAAGTTATTTAGTGATACAATGGGAGTTTTGTGGACCGATGGGGTGAAAGACAGCAGTGTCTCCCTTCTTATAATGGATGCAGCACCATACATGTGCAAAGTTGCCACAAGTTTGCATGTTTTTCTTGTGCATGTATTACATTGCATAGCAGAACTGGTTCAATCTAAATTTCCCAGTGCTGATACACTAATGTCAAATACACAGAAAGTATTTTTAAAAGCTTACAACAGAGTTGATAAACTCAAAGAACCATTTCCTGAGCTTTCACTCCCTCCTCAGCCAATTTTAATGAGATAGTAGGAAAGCTGGATTGATGCTGTAGGCTACTACGCAGAGAATTTTGATTTGTGAAACAAGTTCTCCAGCATTTTGATTCCCAAGATGCAGTTTCTGTAGAAACAGCAAAGCAGTTGTTTAGTGATGTAAAGCTTAAAAATGATATTGCCTACATCCAGTGCAATTTTTCACATTTATGCATTGCCATTAATTCTTTGGAGACATCTTCTTCGAAGCACTCAGACAGCCTTGAATGTTGTTCATTCTGTAGTCCCTTCTCTGGAAAGTCTGCAAGAGCCACTCAGAGCTGCAGTGAAGAATAAGCTCTCTTCCAGTTTGCAGAAAAACCCAGGATTCAAAACAATTAGTGCTACTAAGAGTGCTAAGTGAAGGCGGTGCCAATGTCTTTGAAATTGAGTACAACCCAAAAGATTTGTGCAAGTTTAAATATGCACCAATTACGTATGTATTGTAATGAAAAGAAGCTAGAAACAGTGATGTGTATTGAATTTATTAAAGGTGAGTCGAAATTGTAACACTAACATCACTTAAGTTTACTCACTTAACATGTTTCGGGAAACCGTACAAAATCATGTTATGCGACAATAGGAGAAGTTGTATATTTGACAATTTGAAACACATTTTTGTTCCTTATTGTTATGGGGACTGTAATTTGAAAAAGTAACAGCAATGCATGTGTAATTTTCAATTTTTTAGTTATTTATATCACCAGATTATTATATGATTCTCTAGTTTGATTGATTACAACATATTAAAAAATAGAGTGTTTTTTATATTATGATGTTACATATTCTTGGTATTTTAATGGTTTTAGTACATATTTCAAACCTTTTAAGCACATGTGTACATACGTTTTTGACTGATGTTTACTACATAAATATCTGGGCCCTAGTGATGACATTGGCATATTTTGTATTCTTCTTCAGATTTAGTGCCCTTGCCTACATAAATAATTAAGAATCAAACATATCCATTAACTGACTCACACAACATGAATGTTTTGATGTCAAATGTAGCTCTCTTGAGTGGCAGATACTGCATCCATCCCAGTCGTCCTTTATACATAAAGCTTTCATCTATGGTCAGTCTCTGGAAAACAGATACTTCTAAATTTAGTAGACAGGTATCTCACAATAGGTTATACCTTATTTAGTTTGGGTTGTGGATGACTTTTTACATTATAGGTTGCATTTTCAGCAGAATGTAAATTCTTTTTCAAATTTGCAAAGCTGTGGAATCGTAGAACCTCTTGCAAAATTGTGTGGTTAATGTAGTTCTTTTTGTCCAGTACATTTGATATGTTGGTTTATTGAATTTGCCATTGTTACAGCAATAAATGGGTACATTTCATAAATTGTTGTGTTCTTACATGCCGGGACGTTTGTTTGTATTGCATTTTTGTTGGTTTCAGTAACCAAAATTTGCATGAAATTACCATCAATGAATTTACTAAAATAGTGTATGATATCCTCAGTAAAGGTTGAAAATTAATTTCAGGTTTACCTGTGAAAGGAAAATGTGTTGAAGCAGGTGGTAGCGGCCTAGAAGAATGTATTTCGCACCACACTCTGGCACTTGCAATATCATACTCAGGTCAAATTGATTCATCACTTTCTTTTCCTGAACTCTCCTCATGGTTATCTTCAGAACTCCCAGAGCCATTAAATTGAACTCTTCGTCGCTCACATTTTCATAAAGTGCGAAGAAGTAAGATACAAGAAACTTGAAAGCTGATGGTAACAAAGACCTTGAGTGTCAATAAAACATGTGGAAAGAATATTCGACTGAACTGGTTGATTCACAGACACCTGTCAGCAGAAATATACATGTCAAAATATCAGACCATAGCAAAATCTAGAGGAAGTATCAAAGAACTACCAAACATGAAATAGAATGAGCAAATTCAGTGTTTTTAAATGTATGCCGCTTGGAAATGATATGCCCGAGTATACTTGGGGTTTCATTACTTTGTCAAAATTAAAAACCCAAGTATATTTGGGCTTTTATGTTAAGAGGTTAAAGTCATATATTGTTATGTTTGCATCATAGTCTTATGTTCAGATAGGTTAAAATATGTTGAATATTTAAAAAAATAATATCTACCTGTATTCCATGAATTAGCTATTCGAGAAAGTTACTTATATTTTGGTTTACTGTGAATGGTATCTGGTCTTGCAGGAAGCAATTAAGCATGGTGTAGACAATTGATGTGCAGATAGTTGTCCCCTGCCCTACAAATTTCAATAGAAATGAATTAGAAGAGTTACAGTAGCCATAGAACATCATCATGCTGTAAACTAAGTGTGAAAGAGTAAAATTAAGAAGTTATGTTAGAGAGTTAGGAGAGGAATATTTCAGTATTGATGGAAAAATCCTTTTCTGTAAAGTGTGAGAATTTGAAGTAACATTAGGGAAGCAACTTAATGTGCAACAGCATTGTGGTACAACAAAGCACAGGAGCAATGTACCTTAGAAATCTGCTCAACAAAATAGGCAACATCTTTTTGTCTAATGCAGTTACAACACCATCAAAATCCCCAGACTTTTTGAAAAACATCTGCGGGATAATGATTTCCAATAACATTCCTCTGAATAAAGTGAACAATGAACTACAACAACTGTATGGAAAAATACATGATGCATCCAATTGCAGATGAATCAACATCGAGGAGGAATTATTTACCTACTTGCTATGTCAGGTCTTTGCAAAAAATTAGAACTAGTGTAGGGAACAATAATATTTGGGTGTCCATTGAAGAAACGACTGATGCTTGTGGGAGGTACAGTAAATCATTCAACATTTGTGATACTATTTGACAGTGCCATGAAACTATTGTGGGATGGTGAAGTTAAGCAGGAAAATGTTTTGTTATTCCTAACAGATGCAGCATTGTACATGGTAAAAGTCATCACTGGCGTTAATTCTGTATCCAAAAGTGGTCCCTATTACTTGCTTAGCTCACAGTTTATGTAGAGTTGTAGAGGAGATACAACTTAATTACTCAGATGTGGATATATTTATATTAAATGTTGAAAAAATATTTGTCAAGGTGCCATAGAGAGTGAAAAAATTTAAAGAAATAGTACCCTTCATCCCAGTTCCTTCCCAACTGATTCTTACCCGAAGCAGCATTTGGTTCAATGCAGTTGGGTATTACTGTGAGAACTACGAAGACAAAGAAAATTGTGTTGGCATTTGATAGTACTGATGTATTTTCATTCAAAATTAATTAGTAACTGTTTTCCGGCAGTTGGTTGCAGAGTTTGGTGTACCTAAAGTCAAATTATGGAGGTATCATGGAATCAATTTCTCACCTGGAAGCAATTAGTTTAGAGCTACATAAAAGCTTGGAACTGGTGAAAAATGTAGAATGCAAAATAGGGAGAGCAAAGGGCAGTACAGGGATTCCAAAAAGAGCAAACTAAGGAAAGTGGTGGATGGAAATCATGACTTTTCAACAAAAACTAGTGACATTTTAAATGGTTGTAAAGCAGTTTTTGGTGAAAGCAATCCACCACTAAAGTGCAGTGACTTGACTCTGTTTAAATACGTTCCCATAAAATCTTGCGATGTTGAGAGAAGCTTCTATGATACAAAACCATTCTGACTGAAAACAAGAGAATTTGAAGATGCAACTGGGTATATACTGCAATAAATGGGAAATGTAAAAAGGTATGTTGTTGTTGTTCACCAATGGCACTGGGGATTAATTGATCTGCATCATTTTCCCTCTGGCTTCCCAATATAAAGTCTGTAAGTTATCACTTTTAAGGCCTTTGCATTTGGCGAGATGTTGTTTGTTCAGGATGACATCTTCTTTACAGAGAGTGCACTTGGGTGTAGGTAGGCATCGTATCTTGTAGAGGTGTTCTGCGAGGCAATTGTGGCCAGTTGCCATCCTAAATAAGGCTACTGCAGTCTTCCTTGGCATTTTTTGTATATCAACTCTATCTTTAATATTCTTATAACCTTTATCTTTTAATTTATCTTCTTCATCAAGTCTCTGTTGACTTTTGAAATTTTGTTTAATGTTATTTAATTGTTTATTTATTTCTATTTGTCCTACAGGTTTTATTTGTTGTATTGCACCTTTCTTTGCTAATTGATCTGCATGTTCATTGCCCAAAAGTCTGACATGAGCTGGGATCCATTGTAGAGTGACATAATTTCTAGTTTCAACTGCTTTAATTAGGCTTCTTATTTCTTTAATATTTCTTTTTGTTTTATTATTGTAATTTACTATTCCATCTAGGGCTGATTTTGAGTCTGATAAAATGACTATTTTTTGTTTTATGTATGGTCTATATAAAATGTTCTGTAATGCTGCTTTTATAGCTGTTAATTCTCCATCATAGAGGTTTGACGTTTCATCTAATGTTAGATACTGTGCAAAATATTTACAGTATACTCCTGTAAAAAGGTATGTGGTACTTAGAATTTTGTTTCACTGTAGATAGGTATTTTCTTATCCACAGTTAGCTTAATACCTGGTATTGTTCTTTACAGGAACAAGAGTTGTGAATTACAGAAGAACATGTGGTGTCTACTTAACCATTACAGGAAAAAATGAAATCTGTGTATTAAGGCTAAAATAATTAGCAATTGTGTGTATCTAAATTGGCATGTGTTTGGTCATATTTTGTCTTCTTTTGGTCATAATTGGCTAATTTTAAGGTCATGTTTGCTTGCATATTTCCCATTCTTTCAGGTCATAGACATCTAAACCCTACTCATGATATTCAGTCATGGTAATCAAATTTCGGATTAAAAAAAAAATCCTGTTGTGACTTGAACCTTGAACCTGATCAACTATGCAAACATAACCGTGAGCTCTGTAATCTCACCATTCAACTACCTTGTGCTTTGCCTTGCATGGTCATGATTATCTGCAAGTATCAGTAGCCAGCAGCTCAGGGAAGTTTTATCAGTGGCTCATTATTGATTTTGGTCTATTGCAAACTATGATGAACTCAAAGATGATTAGTATCCTACACCAAAGTGCTCATTTAACACTCCTCTGTAATCTCTGAAAGTGTGTTAGTTGTTGAATTCTGTAACAGCCTGTATATGTTGCACTTCATGGAGACCATGTGAAATATACAGTGAATAAATGTTTTGCTAATAAACAGACTGCTATCTAGTAATAATATAATATTCAGTGGATCAACCTAATGAGGTAGGATTAAGTGTGTATTCATTATGAATATGGATGAGGCTGCAAAGGAGCAAGAAAAAGAAAGCACTTAGCCTATTTAAAATGTATATACATAAAATACAAGAGGAAGGTACTTAAACAATTTAAATCTGATTCCTGGGTATTAAATGCCTTGCACAAGATTTTTGCACTGTTCAATTAAAAAATACATAACTACAAAACTCTTTATTTTTATGAGCTAAAACTGAAAGAGTGCTTACCAAATCTTTAGTAGTATTTGAATGTGTAGTTTATCTGAAAGCATTCTTTATTATGGAGTGGCATTAAGTAGAATTTGCAGATGTATAGTACTTCATTAATTTGTTGTTGTTGTTTTTACAGATGTGCAAGCATGACACTGCGTGCAGGATTCCCCTTTTATGTTATTAGTTTTTACAGCTTTCTCAAACTAACTCTTTCACATATTTATCACCTAAGGGTCAAACCAAGAGACTCACATAGATTGTAAGTTGATGGATAAGCTTGCACTGAATCTCTGTCTCTGATTGTTCCACTCACATCAAAGAAATTACTTCCAAAAGCTTATATTTCTTCTGACATTAATTTTGGCTTGGTGAATTTCTTTACCCCTGGAATCTTTGGTTTATTCCTTTATGTCTCACATAGTTCTTGGTCCTTAACATTTTCATTCAAATTTACACTTTAAAACTACATACTTTTAGTTTTAGCACTGGTATAATTTTCATTTGTAACTGTAAAGAATAGGAATTTCTATTAAAACTAACACAAGCAAACTTCTCTAGAATTTCCTCTTGAGTGGTAAATTTCCTAACTCTATAAGCACTAGAAACCTGTAACAAGGAAGGCGAATCGGATCCTGATAAGGTATGTGGTTGTGAAGAAAAACATATTATTTATTACCAAGACATGAATAAAAGTCAGTCATTTTGACAATACATAAGCAAACATTTGAAAAGTATGCAATGCAGTAGTATCACATCTACAACACATAAAAGGAATGTGCTGTGCCTGGAAGTAATGCAAGTACTAAAATGCACATATTCTTGAAATATATAAGATGCAAATAAGCATCTTCCATCCTCATTAAGTTAAAATATATAGAAAATTGTAAAAAGTATACAAATCTTAACCTCTAAACCAAGACATTGGTTTGCATTACTTAACTGGAACATACACATTAGGGGAATGAGCCCATCTCCATGGTATAACGAGTAGCTTATCTGCCTTTTAATCCAGATAAGATTTTTTTTCCCTCAGGTAGCCCCTTATATTGAAAAGACAAATGCCTGGTAACTCATTTCTTCATATACCAAACTCAATTGTGCAGTCACTCCTAATCACGTCATTCATTGTTTAAACTTTTTGCTTTCCCCCAAAAGTATAATACAGGACCTGATGTTTATACAGTTTTGTATGAATTTATTAAATAATAATTTTTAGTAGAAGTCTAGGTGGTTTTCAAGCTTTTCCAACTATGCATAATGAAATTTAACCACTCAGATTCTTGGTGTACAAAGATTGTTGATTATAGCAGTGGTTCTTAAACTTTTTAAGTAATAGGAGCACTTTTCTGTAGAAAAGTTCATCATGGGCACTTATTTTCACATAGTACTTATATGACCATACTATTTGGTGATAGAAGGTAACCATTCAGAATTTAGGACTTTCAACATGTGAAACATGCTTTATTAGTTTATTCATAAAAGATATTTTTTACTCTAATTATACATACATTACAAAGCAAACAAAACAAAAAACATACTAAGGCAACACATTTTAAAATGAACTAAAAGCAAGTATTGTAAGTCCATAATATATCCTCATAGATCTGGGGTCGTCCTCCATGGTGTTGTGTTTACCATGCTAGCCTCTAGTTCCCGAGGTCACGGGTTCAAACCTGGTGGAGGGTGATGGATTTTGTTGGGAGTAAAACTCCTTAGCATGGCTTTCTTCAGAAGGGAAGTAAAGCCGGTGGTCCCATGTTGTAGATTTATGGCACGTAAAAGAACCTCAAGCCTGTTAAAGAAGCCTCTGAGCAAAATTACTGGTCTTTCATTCCCAATATAGAATGGGATACTAAGGATCACAGCAGTTAAAGAGCGTCCATAAATAAAACTCAATTTAATTTTAATTTCATAGATCTGGTACATAAAACCACTTTTAATATTGTAAAACCAAAAGTGCTACTTGGGACCATAAAAGAATTATTTTTATAAGAGGAATAAGACTGAATTTATTTACAGAACTTAGCTACATATATCTGGTTGCATTTGGTACACCCGGAGTTGAAATATCTTGGCTTCACATCAAGAGGAGATCTCTGTTGGTTTTAGTACCTTCATAAGTAGAGAATCGGCGGCGCCGTGGCCGAGTGGTTAGACCGCTCGCCTCCTCCGAGGCGACCCGGGTTCAATCCCAGGGACACCTGCATGTGGGATTTGTGGTGGACGAAGCGGCATCTGGGCAGGTTTTCTCCGGGTTCTCGGTTTCCCCCGCCATTCATTCCACCAACTGCTCCATCATCACTTTCCTTTCATCCATTTCACCCACATTTCGTTTCATCCACTTCCTTCATCCCATACCAGGCATCGGGCTGATCACCCATCCTCGATGCTCTGTCTGATCCATGAGTGTCTGCTCCTCGACGAGCCTCTGACCCCAGGCACCTGCTTGTAAGTCCTGGGGGGGTTTAAGTCCTACATAAGAGGAGGGTAAACAGATAATGAATGAATGAATGAATAAGCAGGGAATCCTGATTCACATAAATAAGTGGTTGCAAAGGGCAAAAAATGGGTTTAGCTTTATCATATAAAAATTTTAATTCATCTTTTAACTCACACCAGAATACAGAAAGTGGCTTCTTACTTGAAAAATTATTTTTATCACAGAATCAGATGCCCCCAGGGGCTCACCTTTTGTGAGTACGGGTTAGGCGCACCCGGGGTACCCGAGCCATTCATAGCCATTTTCACCCATTCATCCCCATCCGGTCGAGGTGGGTTCGTTCTCGTGACCGGGGTACTCAAGGTAGGCTCTCGTGCATTCTGTGCATTTCACTCCATGTCGCCTCTCACCATCGTTTCTTTCTTCTCTTCTCCTTATGCACATTTCGCCCCACGCCCATTCATCTACACATCTCTTTTACTTCTTCGCTGGCCTACCTTGCGTGCAAAATGCCCACAGAGTTTTAGTTTCTTTTATCTTTTTATTTAAATCCTCTGTGGACACAGCCTGACAGATACCAGCACACTAGGTGCGCAGCTGGGTGAGTGGGTAATGGCGTCATCCGGGGGTCGTCATGTAGGGTATGTGTTCGTATCCGCTGTTCAACTACAGTCCTGCGGGGGGGGGGCATTGCATGAGCTGCTGGCTTCTGGCGGCGATTGGGTCCCTCTGTCTATGTTCTGGGAGGTGTGACCCTGGGGTGAGATAGGTATAGATAGGCCACTCACCCAAGCCGGGGTAACGCCCGAGAAGTCAGAGCCCGAGGTCGGAGACGGTTGCAATGGTGGAGGATTTTTTTCGCTATGGAGCACCCTTTCTCCATTATTAACAACAAGCGCCGAAAAGTTTTTGCAACGGAAGTAGCACCGCCAACAGCTGGTTGTTACTTAGTGATTGCCCTTACAGAGGAAGGACAATAATTCGAGAAGGTGAACCCTTTTATAATCCAGAAGGGCATTGACTCAATTGCTGGTCCTGTTCATTCCTGCACTCGCTTACGAAACGGTTCATTGTTGGTTCAGAGTAAGTCCGATCAACAAAGTAAGACCTTGCTGCGCGCCACGCTTCTCGACGGTTATCCTATCCGTGTTGAGAAGCACCGCACCTTGAATTCCTGTCGAGGCGTTGTTACCACGCATAGCCTCGATGGTATATCGGACGAGGACCTGGTAGAATATCTTGCAGACCAGAGGGTGACAGCGGTTCATCGAGTGCAGGCCAAACGCGACGGCGAACGGGGTACGAACGGTTTGCTGTGAGGCCTTATATTCCTAGACCTCTGCGTTGTTTCAAATGCCAACGTTTTGGGCATACGCAAGTCTCATGTAAGAGTGCCGTTACCATCTGTGCATCATGTAGCCAACCCTCACACGAAGGTACCTGTTCAACAGCCCCCGTCTGCGTTAATTGTAAAGGGTCTCATTCTGCGTCGTTTGCCGACTGTCCGCGGTACTTGGACGAGAAGGCGATCCAGGAGATCCGGGTAAAGGAAAAACTCTCCTTCGCTGAAGCCCGGAGGCGTTATCATGCGCGCCAACCTTCACTCCTGCGATCTGGCACATTTAGTTCTGTTGTTGCCTCGCCAGTACCACGAGTAGATGCCGAAACTCTGACCTGGACCATGACTGCATTAACCGCCACTACCATCCGGCCATCCATTAAAGCTACGGTTACCAAGCCCTATAAACCTGGTCCAAAGTCAATGAAGTCGCAAGCCGTTGAAAAGAAACCAAAGCAGAAACTTCGTAGGGAAGATTTCCTGAAGGACCCTCCGCGTGCGCGCGGTAAGAAAACCACCTTCTCCTCCTCGGAGGTCGCAGTCCCAGGAAGCTCCTGGAACAAGCCGCGCTCAGCGGCACCCCTCACCCATCGCCACCCAGAACTGATTCACGGCGCTTGAATCGGTTTCTGGCTCTGAGCGCGTGGGCCCTCCCTTCGAGGAGGCTATGGAGTCTGACCAACTCCATACCAAAAGTCCGAGCCCCAAGGTTAAACAAAAGGTAATTTTAAGCCGCCCTTCTAAGTAGACAGTTTATCCCTTTTTCTTAATGGCTATCCTGACCTGGAATGTACGTGGTGTACGATCGCATAGGGCGGAACTGCAACTTTTATTGCGTTCCCATTCGCCTATGTTCGTGTGTGTGCAGGAGACTAAGCTTCGCCCTCATGATCCTTTTGATCTCCGAGGATATACTCCGGTTCGCTACGACCTTGAACCGGAGGAGGGTACTCCTGCTCATTGAGGTGTCATGTTGTTAGTGCGTAACGACTTTCATTTTCAACGTCTCACTCTTACGTCCGACTTGCAAGCTGTTGCCATTAGACTGCAGTTACCCGGTTTTTTCTTTTCTGTTTGCTCTGTATATTCACCTCCATCGTATCCCCTCGCTAACGCGGACCTTCGAGATCTCTTGTCCGCTCTCCCAACACCATTTCTCCTGTTGGGAGATTTTAATACCCATCACCCCCTGTGGGGTTCGCCAAGGGCTTTTGCGAGGGGAACTCTTCTTTCCGACATTTTTTTACCAGTTCAATCTCTCTATTCTGAATACAGGTGAGCCTACGTTTCTTTCTGATTCTTCCGGTACCTTTTCTCACTTGGACCTTGCCGTTTGCTCACTCCAGCTTGCTAGTCGTCTGCAATGGAACGTCGTCGCTGACACCTACTCCAGCGACCATTACTCCTGCATCGTTTCTCTTCTGTCACACCACGTACAGCATTCCACAGTACCTACCTGGATGTTAAGAAAAGCTGACTGGAGCTTGTATTCCAGCGTCGTGCATTTTGACGACCAGCCCTTCACCTACATTAACCAACTAGTGCAGCACCTTACGTCTACGATTTTCTCTGCCGTCGAACGCGCAATTCCCCGTTCATCCTCTCAACCTCGGCGGATGCCTGTTCCATGGTGGAACGAGGATTGTCGGGACGCCGTTCGTGCCCGTAGAACTGCACTTAGGGTGTTTCGGTGTCACCCTACACTTGATAATTTGGTGCCTTTTAAACAATCGCGCGCCAGGGCTCGTCGCATTATTCAGGATAGCAAGAAGGCATCGTGGACTCGTTTTGTCGAGTCTTTTAATCGCTTTACGCCTTCATCCGTTGTTTGGGATAAACTTCGTCGCTTCTCAGGTAAAGTGTCGCATTGTACTGTTTCTGGCCTTCAGGTTTCTAATGCCACCATAGTGGATCCGGCTGCCATCGTTAACACTCTGGGTGCTGCCTTTGAGGCGGTTTCCAGTTCAGACCATTATTCCGCCGGCTTTCGCTCTATTAAAGACCGGCTGGATTCCGCATCATATAATTTTCGGTCTGCTAATAATGAATGCTATAACGAACTATTCACAATGAGGGAGCTGGAGCACGCTCTTCATTGCTCTCGGCACTCCGCTCCTGGGTCGGACGGCATTCATGTCCTGATGTCAAAGAACCTTTCAGCCGACAGTAAACTCTTTCTCTTACAGGGCTATAACCGTATTTGGCAAGACGGCCTTTTTCCTTCCGTTTGGCGCGAAGCCACATTATCCCTATACTTAAGCCTGTGAAGGATCGCCAACTACCTTCCAGCTACCGCCCTATCTCCCTCACCAGTTGCATTTGCAAGGTGATGGAGCGCATGATCAACGGGCGGTTGACATAGTGCCTTGAGTCTCAGAAACTTCTAGCGAACGCTCAGTGCGGATTTCGTCGCTGTCGCTCTACCGTCGACCATCTGGTGTCCCTGTCGACGTATATTATGAATGGATTTTTGAGAAAGTGTCAAACCGTGGCTGTGTTTTTTGACCTGGATAAAGCTTATGACACTTGTTGGAGGGGCGGCATTTTGCGTACACTTCACGCATGGAATATCCGCGGTCGTCTTCCCATATTTCTTCGGGAATTTATGACGGACCGCGTCTTTCGTGTACGTGTGGGCTCGGTTTTATCTAGTCGTTTTATTCAAGAGAACGGAGTACCGCAGGGCTCTGTACTTAGTGTCACACTTTTTTGCGATTGCTATCAACCCCATTGTTGATTGTATTCCACCCGGCATTTCATCGTCCCTTTTTGTTTACGATTTTGCCATTTATTGCAGTTCACGGCGGACCTGTCTACTCGAACGCCGGCTCCAGAGCTGTATCGACCGTCTCTACGCCTGGAGTAACGCCAACGGCTTTAATTTCTCCGCCGAGAAATCCGTCTGCATCAATTTCTGGCGCCGGAAGGCTTTCCCTCTCCATCTTGGGTTGGAGGGCCTTCCATTTGCAGACGAGGTGAAATTTTTGGGGTTGATATTTGATCGAAAGCTGAGCTGGACTTCTCACATTTCCTTTTTAAAAGCAAAGTGTGACCGTTATTTTACGTGTTTTGAGTTGCACATCCTGGGGAGCTGATCGGACCGTCCTTCTACATCTTTATCGCTCTTTGGTCCGATCCAAGCTTGATTACGGGTGCATTGTCTATTCGTCGGCGCGTCCATCTGTATTACGTTGATTGAATGACATTCACCACCGTGGCATAAGAGTTGCTACAGGGGCATTTCCAACCAGCCCTGTACCTAGCCTATATGCTGAGGCTGCAGAGCCTCCGCTGTCCTTCAGGCGTGAGATGCTCTTGTGCAGCTATGCCTGTCGACTCTCCGGCTTGCCTGACCACCCGTCCTTCGCGATATTTTACGAGGATTCGCTTGATCGGCAATATTTAGTTAGCTCCTCTGCATTGCTCCCTCCAGGGGTTCGATTTCGTCAACTTCTTCGGCATTTGGACGTTACGCCAGCGCCGGCCCTTCCACTGGGGGAAACGCTTTTTCCTCCATGGTCGCGCGCTGAGGCCCACTGTCACCTTGGGTTAACGTCGATGCCGAAAAATGAGACCCCTGCTTCCGTCCTTAGATCCGCTATATTAGAACTACAGGCGCAGTTCGGGGACTGTCATTTTATATATACCGATGGGTCTAAGACTGATGTTGGAGTAGGATGTGCCTTTGTTTTTGGTGCACAGAGTTTTACTTTTCGTTTACCTGGACAATGTTCGATTTATACCGTCGAACTTTTTACTATATATCAATGTGTTTTATTCATTCAGCGGCACCTCTTACGGCGCTGTGTTGTTTTTACGGACTCTCTGAGTGCCCTTCAGAGTATTCACGCGCTGTATAGTTACCACCCGCTCGTACAGCGCCTTCATGACCTGCTCCACTCGCTTGGTGCATCTGGCATCAGCGTCTCCTTCGTGTGGATTCCAGGTCATGTGGGCATCTCAGGCAACGAGTCTGCCGACACCGCTGCCAAATCGGCCATTTTATCACCCAGATGTTTTAGCTGTGTTGTTCCTTCCTCAGAATTTTATGTTATTTTACGTTGCCGTATCCTCTCGCGCTGGCGCGATGAGTGGGCGGCTCTTAGGAGGAACAAGTTGCGGGAGGTTAAATCTCTTCCGTTAGCCTGGGGTACCTCTTCTCGTTCTCGTCTGGAAGAGGTACTTTTAGCTCGTTTACGAATCGGACATTGTCTTTTTAGCCATAGATACCTGCTCAGTGGTGACCCCGCACCACTCTGTGAGCAGTGTGATGCGCCCTTAACGGTGCGTCACATTTTAGCAGAGTGTCAAGTTTTAGCTCCGTTGCGCGTTCGTGTTGGTCTGCCTGTTGGCCTAGCCAATGTTTTGGCAGACGACGCATGTGCTGTAGAGTGTCTTTTATGTTTTATCAGTGACATTGGATTTACCAGACGCATTTGATGCGCTGAGCATCTTTTGACTGTGTGAATTTGTATTGTCTTTTTAATGGAGCATCTCCTCCCCAATGGACATTTGGCGCTCGTGTCCCTGGCATTCTAGAGTTCTTGACACATTGTTTTACTCTTTTATTGACCATGGTTTTAGTGTGTGCGTTTTTGGAATTTGTTGTGTTGTTTTTTACCTTTTGGACATCGCGGGTTTGTGTCCTGTTTTTTAATTATGCGGTTTTTTATCGGAGTTTTATTTTTGACTGTACATTTTATACTTTGTAAGGGCGGTGATGACTTTAGCTGTTTAGTGCCCTTAAACCGCATCTCATTATCATCAGAATCAGATGTCAGATCTATGAAGCATTCATAATGCTGTATTGTCAGAGAAGTTGGCTTTTTTGACACACCAGAGGTAATTTATTTTTTAATCCTGTACAGCTCTGTAGATATCTTGGAAAATAATGGTTAAAAATAAAACATTTGTTTTCCCATTTTGACTATATTTGACAAGTATTAGCAAATTTTCTTCGAAACCTTTTGTATTAATTTAACTCCATGCATATAATGACTCGAGTTATTTCATGTGTAGCAGCAGGACAAAGTGACACCAATAAGACTCCATAAGGTTGTGATCATGCCGCAAAGTTAGTAAAAATGCATCTAACATTCTAAAATAACAAAAATAAAATGAATATATATTCTAGCTTCTTCCACAGCTATTGGAAGTACAGTAGTGGAAGTTTTGAGGATCTTTTATAAGGACCTGGTCTTCAGCCTCTGGTCCATTCCACAAAACTTGGCAATATTAAATTGAAAGTGATGTACTAAAAGCACTCATAAATGAACAAAATTGATCTATTTCCATTCTCAACTGAATGCTGACTGAAAGGCGAAGTAATCTTAAGTTTTAAAATGTAATAGAAACTTCATGTGTGCCATCTGTGTCTTTGTATCTGGCTTTGTTACAAGCTGTCTGTATGCTTTGTGCTTCCAGCCACTGCCATTTGGTTCCAAGAAGTTGTTGGCAGGCAAAGATTCACAACAAAAGAAGATCCAGAATCCAGAATGGCTTATCGTCTTGTGGCAATATCTTGGCTTCCATTGTAGTTGCAGGAGTTTAAATGTGCACCTCAATTATTTCTACTTGATTTTTACCTACACAGGACCCATGGCCATACAAAATTCACAATTTTAAGCCATGGTCGTTTCTTTAATCTTTCAATTTCTTCAAGAAGCACTAGGAGATTTTTCATGGGGCACAGTTTGCATTAGGTTTGTATACAGCATGTGGACTCATATTAAATAGTGCTATAGAGGTGAAAAGGATTAGTAAGACTACCTTAGAATTGTGTTTTGGAGTAGATGTTGACACTTCCAGAGCCTGTAACCCAACCACCCACCCTTTTAAGGATCCTTTCTTTTATAGTAAAATTCTGGTATAATGACAACAAATTTCATCATATTGTAGACAGTGCACATGCATGTAGGGAATTACCAACCTATCATAATTAGATAAATCTGCTAGATTGGCACTGTTTTAACGCATTGTTGTTCTTGGTTCAAGGAGTAATACTATTAAGGCCACAACTCCTAATAAAGAAATAAAAGGAAGTAAGTTAAGGTTTTGTGTATTACTGCAAATAAAGAGGTGCAAGAAGTAATATTAAGGCCACAACTGCTTTACTCCTCTACTTATAAAGAAATAAAAGGAAGTAAGTTTAAGGTTATGTATAGGTGCAAGGAGTAGTAAAAATAAATAAAATAAAGTTAGGGTTATGTATATTACTGCAAATAAAGAGATGCAAGGAGTAGTAATATTAAGGCTGCTACCGTTTCATTATTCGCAAAAGGATGGCACTGTTTGTTAGTCATAGCAGTATTTTTTAGTCATATGTTGGCAACTCTGCAGTTGTGAAGGCTCAGAAATATGGAGCAAGTGACACCTGTAGGGAAACTTTGTAAGTACTACTGTGTGACCACATACTACCATAGTTTAAGGATATATTATAGAACAAGGAAGCAGAATATAAAAAGCTAATTATGTTATATATTTAAGATTTACCTGCTCTTTATGTTTTTTTTGTCTGTTATTTTGGGCACATTTGTCTATTTTCCAAATGAACTATTAGATTTTTTATTTTCTTTACCATGTGATTTATTTTAGGCCCATTTATTGTCTATAACATTTTTATAGTTTGATGCCTTTCATTTATACTTACCTCTTTGTGATATTATTTCTATCCTTCCTTTACTTTGTGCTTTCTCTGCCAAATATCCCATGTGTTACCACACATCACAAAGCTAGGATTGAATTTAGACTGATCTCTCTTGTGTTTCACCATTGTGTAGTTTTCATTTATTCTCTGTTTTCTTGAACTTTGAACTACAAGTCAATGTCTACTTCAATAAATGAAATAAGTTTTCTCTTACATTCTATTTTCATTGATTGCCAACTATATGGTGGCAGATGTTGATAGGTGTGCAATAGTTATGCTGAATTAATTCCAATAATTTACTTGAGTTTAGTGGCACTGCTAATGATTATTGTTTTCCCCTATCACAGTCTTGAGTTGCCTGATACTTTAATAGTTTATGCAACAGCATGTCTGTTACTGAAATATTTAATGAAATCAATAGTGATGGATACTAGAGATGTATAAGCTATTTAATTTTATTAGTAGGGTATTTAGTTGTTTATATGACAACTATTCCTTGATTACCTATGTATTGGTGTAATTGGTAATGGATTTAGAAAATGTGTAAGTTAATATGCATCTTTAATTTTGTAATGTGTAAATGATTGGTGATGGTGCTGTATAACATGACATATTTCATATCCCTAAACATTGCTCTCAATGGGATCCATGGAACAAAGACAAGCATTCAAGAAACATTATGTTTATTTTTTTCTTACTTTTCTTTCAACTGCACAGCTCTGTGAAATTAAAATACATTTTCTGAATTCAGTCTAATTACCATATAGTACCTTAGTTTCTGAAAATTCTCATATAACGTGAAAATCAGCTACTCATATGCTGTTAATTGATTCATAACATTTAGAAGCATAACAAGGTGTATCAGGACAAAGTATTACCAATATATAATTGTTATAGCCATTATGTAGTTGAAGTACATTGTATTAACATAACTACACACAGAAAAATTAAATTTAGGTTTAATTATGGACACTCTTTAACTACTATGGTCTTTAGCATCCCATTCTACCCTACTGGGCGTGAAAGACCGGAAATTTTCCTCAGAGGCCTCTTTATAAGGCTTGACGTTCTTTTACATGCCATAAATCTACAACATAGGACCACCGGCTTTACTTCCCTTCCGAAGGAAGTCATGCTAAGGATTTTTATACCCAAGGAAATCCATTGCCCTCTGACATTTTGAACCCATGACCTCAGGAATTAGAGGTTAGCATGGTACCCCTAGACCATGGAAGATGGTACTACACACAGAGAAATACTCCTACACTATATGCGAAGGATAATTTTATTAACCTTTTCATTAATTTCTTTAGCATTTAAAAAAAAAAAATCTGGCAGAATGATCTAGTAGTGCTGTATCATAAGGCAACACTGATCGGTAATTATGGCTTCATTATGAGTTCACACTAAGGTTTTCCCATAATCTTAAATTTGTTAACACCCACTGGTTTAAAACTATATTTTAGTTAGGGATCAGAAGCAGAGAATATTTGCGCTTCAACCAAGGCTATGCTTGTTGCATTTACTAAACCTCCAGGAGGAAGGGGTGAAGTGAGAGAGCATAAAGCGCATACAGATCTGATGACAGCAGGCCTAGAAAAGTGGAGTCCCTAATATTTCCAGATTGAGCATCACCAGATGCCCATTCAAGTGCCCCCCCCCCTATTCTGCATGGACAAGTTCAGACAAAAGGTTATGTGCCAAGGAAGAAACAGATCCCTCCTCAGATCACATTCACTGCATATGCTACAACACTGCAATCTGTGCCTGTCCCTGCAACCCTAAAAGAAAATGAAATAAGGGGCAGGAAAATTTGTGGTAGAATATAATCCAGCTCAGCATTCATCTACTGACCTGGGCAAACCACAAAAGAAACCCTAGGTCAGGTTTGCTGTTCCAAAGGGAATCAAAACTGGAACCTCCTGAAAGCAAGCTTCAGATGCTACTACCTGAGACATCCCACTCAGTATATTTTACATTCATTTGATCTCCAGCTTTGTGATGTTCACTTACTTATGCTGCAGCATGGGGTCCAAATCAGACATTGGTGTTAGTGTTTTATTAATTACCCACTGTAAAGGAGTTAAGCTAAAGTGGTTAATGGCTTAGCTTCTATTGAATGTGTCGTTTTCATAATAGATGTGCAATGATCAAGGAAATGTGAATATATTAACTGAAATAATTTAAACTCCCGTGGTAATGAGTGAAGCAAGTGTACAACTTCAAAATGAAAGTTAGATTATGGACATTGACAATGAATTTCTTGATGCATTAAATGCAGTGAGTATTACTGATAATATCTCAGTATAATATATCTTCAAATATATTATAAAACAAAAGATGCTATGATTTGTGTATTTAAAGCAAAAATTAAAAGTTGATTACAAAGCAATAGCTTTAAAAGTGGATCCCCATATGTGTCACCTGAAGTAACTGCAGAAAATGAAACATTGTGCTTCAGCAAGCGCTAATGAATAACTTTTAACCCTAGAACAGGTATGCTGGTGTGTTTTATACACCACATTTACAATTTGCCCTCTACTCAAAAACTGCCAAATATTATAGCCACCTAATTGTTAATACCTTTCAGGTCATTGTTTAGCTTCAGTTTAGTTGTGTTAGAGCAATTGTAGCATCAACAAGTCAAGGACAACAATAAGTTTTTCTTGGAACTGCTGCAGCTGAGTACTGTGTACACTGTGCACCAGGTCATATAAGTACTGTTTCAATTCTCAGGTTATTTCTCAGACTTTTATACAAAATATTATGGTACAAAAGTGATATATTTTTAGAAACAACCATTATTATATTTGATTATTAGCTATAGCCAATAGTTCATGTTTCTAATTTTAGGGCAAAGAAGGAGGAGGGATAAGAATGGGCCAGTGTTTCCTGAAGCAGACTGTGAGGCTATAGATTATGTTTCCTGATGGAGAGGAGAAAGTAATATCACCAAATGTTCATGACAATGACTGAAATTGAGAATGATGAAAGTTTCTTCCTTTGATACTGAAGTTGATTTATTATTGGTAAGGACAAACAAACAAACAAAATGAATGAAAACTGACATGTATAAAAAGCATCCCATGTACCAGTGAAAATACTGTGAAGATCTTTCCAGGTTCTAAAAAATAACTGTGCTATTAAGTTTGCTAGTTAATGATAGCTTGTGTCTGCATCATTACAAAGTTCAAGATAATCATATACAAGAGCAGCCAAGGAGGAGAAAAGGTAGATTGGAATTTGTGGAAGGGCAATGAATACCTCCACAACTATAAGATGCACATCATGTAGCAATTTTGTTAGCAAAAAATCACTCAAACAGTAGTCATCTGCAAAAAATGCAGTGAGTACACCTTGAGGTTCACTAATATACAAATAATTAATTCATTGTAACCAATTGGAATTTATAAAATGTTTATGAAATTATCGGTAAACTTATAATCTATGAATGATGTAATGAAAATTAGTGCAATAAAATATCATGAAGGAATAGCAACATATTGTCATTTGTCAGCGCTGTGTACAAAATACACTGTGCACCTGGTCATGTAACATTAAAGAGTGCTCCCACTCTAGGGTTAAGAAGAAACAAAGTGGTAAAATGAAGACAGGTTAGTTCAAGAAGCTGGTAAAGATAAAATTGGAAGCTAAAAATGATACTGATGTGCAGAAACTGACTTGGGTTCAAGTATTAGGTATTCCAAACCCTAAAGAAAAGCAGCTAATGGTTTGGAATAGTCTAGTTAGCAGTGGTGCTGATAAGCTTGAGTGCTAAAATGCTATCCCTTCATCTCTATTGGTTATTGCCAAGTACAGAAAAGCAGCATGTGAAATTTTTGAAAACCAAATTTACAGAGGTACACTGTAAAAAAATGGAAGTCTAGGAAACCCTACTTATAATCTTCTTTATACATTGAGATTATAGAGGAACATATAGATGCAGCAGTAGATCCAAGTGTATGGCCGCAAAATTCATGTATAGAAGGGGAATTTGTTAAATGTTTAAACATTTTGTTTGTAAATAGGCAGTGTCTTAGAACAATGCTAAATCAGTTAAAAAACACACCCACCACCCATGCTCATGTGTGCACATGCACACACAGGGTGGACCATTTTAGTTGAGACTTTACAGTATCTCCAAAACTAAGTGTTGTAGAAAGAAATGTGGTGAATAAAAGTTGCTTGATATTATGGGGGAAAGTAAATGCCATTTAGTCGTGTTTTATTTGGAGGATGTTGTGATGGTCATTTTAGGGTCAATTTAAATAGGCTCCTATTTTAAAAAATTAAATTGACCTTAAAATGACCATCATAATGTCCTCCAAGCAAAACACGACTAATAGCATTTACTTCCCCAATAATATCAAGCAACTGTTATTAAAGACTTTTCTTTCTACAATGCTTAGTTTTGGAGAAATGATCCACTCTGTATATATAAATAAGGTAAAAATATGTGAATTGCTGAGAATTGGCCTGACTGAAGAAAACAATTTTTTATAAACCAGCAGGTTAAGTAAAGGCAGCAGTATTCTGTTGTCCAGGAATGATACATGGTGGCTTCCAGTTTTTATTGCAGAAGTTTTTAAATGTACAGAGGAGAATATATCGCTTTACTTTGTTGAGCAGCATTTTGAACTTGTAGCAATCAGTGATGGGTTGAAGAAGTCGGAGTCATTTAAAAGGAACACTTCCTCCTTTGGAAGTATAAAGTATCAATGAGTTTATTCACAGACTTTCTATACATAAATGATTTTTCATTACTGCAGTAACTACTATTACAATTATATTTTGTAATTTAAAATTCTCCAATTTATGGAGTTGTGTTAATTCTATTCCCCCATTACATTTAACACCAGATTATCTATATAATGCGATTATTTGTTTTATCCATCATCCTAAAAGTTAAAATTTTCTTGTATACCTCAAACAAGATTACCTCCATTGTCCCTCCCATTATGTTGCCCACCTTCCATTGTCATTTTTGTCTCACCTAACCTATGTATTTTCTCAATGTTTTTTATGTTTTCCTCTCATCTTAGATTTAAAATTGTTCTGTCTCTTATTTCATTTGTTTAATTTTCCCACTTTTATATAAGGAACGCATCCCCCCACATTTTAGTTTGTTTACATTCCAGAATACAGTGCCATATGTTATCTGCTTCTTCCCACATTGGATATTTTCCCTTGATACATCCATTCCTTATCCCAATTAAGTATGTTACCACCATTCTAAACCATGCCAACTCTTCCCTTCCTGCTTTTTCACAAATTTCAATATATTTTTCTCTTCCCAGTCATTTGTCAATGATTGTATAGTTTCAAAGACTTTTTAGTGGAAGTAACCACTCCACTATTCTGAACTGGCACTTCCTTACATCCAAATCCATCAGAGTTACTTCCATAACAGTTTTATTTCCACTCTGCCGGAGTACTTCCTCAACAATTTTACTTCCACTCTGCAGCACTTCTAAGACATTTACTTTATAACACCATTGTAGTAGTTCCACAACAATTTTACTCCCACGCCGGTGGAGTACTTCAACAATTTACTTCCGCTCAGGTGGAGTACTTCAATAATTTTACTTCCACTCCATTGGAGTACTTAGGAGATATTTACTTCCAACACCATTGGAGTACTTCCGCAACAATTTTACTTCCACTCTGCCAGAGTGCTTCCAAGACATTTACTTCCAACTTTACTTTACTCAGAGTTACTTTTACTTACAGCTTCTAATTGCATCATTCCATCAATTCCATTGCCATTCCAACATCTAATCAGTACTGCATATGCATATTATTTAAAAGTCACCATAACATTGATTATTTTCTTTATGGCAGATGAGATGACATCAACGCAGCATGTGCCACATTATAATGTGAGAAATATTTTTTAAATAAATTAAGACAATAATTCTAACTCAAATACTGATGAATGTGAGTTTGTGTCATTTATGTAAAATTTAGGTTAGATGATATTGAATAGTACAACAAATACAATGGACACTTTGGTGGAACGTTAAATATAGAATTCCAAAAATATGCAGAAGCTTGTTTTTTTCTTATGTAATGTTTAGTGCCAATTATGCATCTACAAGAAAAGCCATATTTTTAGTTATATTTCATCTACTTGTACTTCCCATGACATGTAGCAGTGGCATTAGTTTGGAAATATTGCAAAAGGTTGAACTTACGTACAGAATTCCAAAAATATGCAGAAGCTTAGTTTTTTTCTGATTTATTCATTTAATGCTGATTATGCTTCTATGAGAAAATCTATATTTCTAGTTATCTACGTTTCCCTCTACTACTTCCCACATCATGCAACAGTGATGTTAATAAGGGAATATTGCAGTATGTCTGTAAAAATATTGCATTTTTACTTCCTAAAGTAACATTTTATGTTGAATGTGTTTTAGCCTTAAAATTAACGGCTAAAGTTCATTACTTGCTTCCGTATTGAAAAGCAAATCATTCGAGTTTTGGATGCTCAGGTCGTACGGCAGTAGTGTATGTCCCTGCTTTGACAAATGCATTAACCCTAATACTGCCGCTAGGGGCGTTAGCTTCGCTTTTAATCCGCTCGAGTGGCGGGAAATTTGAAGCGGCAGGTTTACGGTCGATCCAGATATCTAAGCGGGGACATTTGTTTTCTTTTACTTATTTATTTAATCTTTTTAATCCATGTTTTATAATTGATGCACATGTGCTAGACTTAGGCACTAAATGGACACTGAGGGGTTTCTTAACCAATGGAAATGTTGCTCACGGGCAAAAGTTTTTTAAAAAAGCTAAAAAATAAAATGGATCACAGCATAACGTTCGCCTAGCGGCGAACTTTGGAACTAAGAGTTCGGAGGGATTTTTTTTCTTTTGTTTTTTCGCGATGGGGGCGCATCCGGCGGCGATTTCTGGCACACCTTCGCCGGCACACGCACACGCATGTGGGGTTGGCGCAGAGAAGAGGGAATTTGAGGATAAAGACAGGTGGCCAACCTGGGAGCTAAACAAGCTGCCGGAGGTTCGGGGGGGCGCAAGGGGACTTGAGGTTAAGACAAGTGGCCAACATGGAAGCTAAACAAGATGGCGGAGGCAAGGTGTGGGTCGAGGAGATTTGAGGTTAGTGGTGAATATGGCGGACGTAAGATGTTGGGGCAAGCAGATTTGACACGCGGAGGTGAAAATGGGAACTAAACAAGATGGCGGAGGCCGGAGCTGAGATGAGCAGATTTTGAAGTTAAAATAACAGGTAAGCATGGGAACTAAAAACCAAGATGTCGGAGGGACGGCGACAAGGAAATGCTGTGGCAAACGTGAGAGCTAAACAAGATAGCGGACGCAAGAGGAGGGTAATGGAATTTGAGGTTAAGATTTTTAGGTTAAAACAGGACGTAAGCATGGGAACTAAATCCAAGATGGCGGACGCAAGGGTGGGGACGAGGAGATGTGAGGAGCGGTGGCAAAAATGGGAACTAAACAAGATGGCGGAGACAAGAAGTCAAGGACGCGGGGATTTGAGGTTAGTGGTCAACATGGCAGACGCAAGAGGTGGGGTGCAAGGAGATTTGGGACGCGGCGGTTAAAATGGGATCTAAACAAGATGGCGGAAGCAAGAGCTGAGATGAGCAGATTTTGAAGTTAAAATAGGAATTAAGCATGGGAACTAAAAAGCCAAGACGGCGGAGAGTCGGCGACAAGGAGATGCGGTGGACAACGTGAGAGTTAAACAAGATGGCGGACGCAAGAGGAGGGTTAGGGGATTTGAGGTTAAGATTTATAGGTTAAAACAGGACGTAAGCATGGGAACTAAATCCAAGATGGCGGACGTATGGGTGGGGGCGAGGAGGTGTGAAGCGCGGCGGCAAAAATGGGAAGTAAACAAGATGGCGGAGGCAAGAGCTGAGAAGAGCAAATTTTGAGTTAAAAATAGGAGCTAAGCATGGGAACTAAAAAGCAAGGTGGCGGTGGGTCGGCGACAAGGAGATGCGATGGCCAACGTGAGAACTAAACAAGATGGCGGACGCAAGAGGTGGGGTAAGGAGATTTTAGGTTACGATTTTTAGGTTAAAACAGGACGTAAGCATGGGAACTAAATCAAAGATAACGGAGGCAAGGTTGGGGACGAGGAGATGTGAGACACGGTGGTAAAATGGGAACTAAACAAGACGGTAGACGCAGGAAGTCTAGGTTTAAAATAGGAGGTAAATGTGGAGAACTAAAACCAAGATGGTGGAGGCGTGGTGGCGAAAATGGGAACTAAAAAAGATGGCGGAGGAAAGAGGTCGTGGGACGAGGAGAGGGTCAACATGCGAAAGATATCGAAACCAACAGGTGGGAACGAGGAGATTTGAGGTTATGAAAACTAAACAAGATGCCGGACGCGCGTGGTCAAAGGAGATTTTACAAAAGAAAATTAAATATGCCTTGAACGAGGATGGAAGCAGCCAAGTAACTAACACGTAAGTTGAAACACAAAAGAGCATAGAAATGTAATGCTGGTGTACAAAAAGAAGACAGAAAGTGATGTGGCATGTGATTGGATTGGACAAAGAAATAAATAAGATGAAGTGATGGTGATTTGCGGAGGTATTGATGATAGCTGTGATGGTTAACGCAGTACTTCCTAAAGTAACATTTTATGTTGAATGTGTTTAACCTTAAAATTAACGGCTAAAGTTCATTACTTGCTTCCGTATTGAAAAGCAAATCATTCGAGTTTTGGATGCTCAGGTCGTACGGCAGTAGTGTATGTCCCTGCTTAGACAAATGCATTAACCCTAATACTGCCGCTAGGGGCGTTAGTGTCGCTTTTAATCCGCTCGAGTGGCGGGAAATTTGAAGCGGCAGGATTACGGTCGATCCAGATATCAAACCCCAGTACCAAAACCCTAAAAATTAAAAAAAGTTACTCCTTGGACCTTCGTTTTGAATGTGATATCACAACACCGAATTAAACGTGAACTTTAACGGTATTTTAAATAGGAATGTTGGTGGAATGCGGAGTTCCGTTTTCTTTTGGGACTCAAACCCAGTACCAGAACACTGAACGATGTATTTCTACGCCAACGCTTTTTTAAAATAGGAATGCTGGTGGAATGTGGAGTTTGGGACTCAAACCCAGTACCAAAACACTGAACGATATATTCCTACGCCAAGCAGGCCGAAAAATAATTATGCGTGTGGCACTTACCTCTTAGTGGCGTTGATGTGTCACGAAAAGCGCAGAAGTCATGTTGTAGAGCTTGACGCGACGCGGAAAAATCAAAGCAAACTGTTTTGAAAATGCTTAACCAGCTTTAAGATCAACCAACATCACTACGCACTGATATACCTAGGTTTTTTTAAAGCGGTACAGACGCGCTTTGCACAGACGTAATTTAACTATACCATAAACCTGGTACTGGACCATCGTAATGGTAGCTAGCGTACGTAGGAGCAGGGTTCTCATTGCCGGTCAAAAGCTGTCAGAAACAGTGTACGACGGACTCACAGACATATTCACAGTAGCTACTGTCGAAGTCAACTGTCGAGACACGAAACTCATTATCTAAAACAATGTACCCACACGCGCGCGTGCCATGCACGCACAAGCTATGTTCACGCAAATACGCGAAATTAACATCTTTACAATCAACACCTCTTTTTATCTAAAATCACATTCATTTCTCTCCTTTTCCTTAATACACACTTCAAATACGCATTGCTATACGTACACCTCCGTAGGACTCGCCAGTGACATCACGCTTCGATGCGCCTTAAGGTGTGTTATAACTAAGCTCGTCCGTCAAGTCCCCAGATAGCGCCCCACGGACGGCATCCACTGCCCCGGCGCCACAACGGCGACGATGGAGTCGCTCCTCCGACTCCTCAAGATTGGGTACCACGGCTTTTCTGAAATGCTCTCCATTCTATTTCACTAGGCAAATGCTTCACTCCATTGTATCTGTGTTCGTTGTGCCTTGGTGTATCTTCGCACTACTTGCGTCAGTCAAAGGGATAATTATGTTCACTCACGTTCACTTCGCTAGTCCAAAAAGCAATTGCTTTATCGCTACGCCAGTTAAAAACAACCAGCTTTATTCTCTATGCCAAACGTATTACACCACCCCACCTTTAACCCTTTGATTCTCAACAGACTGTTTAATTTGAATACGCTAATGCACTCACATGTTGTGTTTATGTTACGCCATATTCAATAAAACGCATAAAGTATTGTTTTTACAATACTTCAAAAACTATGCTCACCGGGGTTTTCACATAGACTTATCACAAACCGCAGACATTCGTTAACGAGCATCAAGTCTGCTGTCGCTTCTGCTGGAATTATCAGAACCCGCACAACTTCAAACACGATCCTGACAGCATCGTCGGCAACTTTCATTCCAGAACTTCTATGAACAACACAGACATGTATGCCAACCTGTGGTAGCACAAACTAAAGAAAAACAAGAGGGAATTACAATAATTCTGTGGATTCTTACAAGTAAAGAGAGATAGCCCTTCAAAGATTGTGTTCAAAACGACCACCGGCTTTTATTCTAAAATGTGTGTTGTATCACCAAAGTGTTTCCATGTCTGCTATTTTTGCTAACACTCATGTTTAGAAGAAAGTGTAGATATACCAATGTAATGCATTCTGCTTTTCTTTTGTTCAGGCATAATAAAAATGCACTCGCCATGAGCGCACCAAAAGTTTGTGTTATTTTTTTCTTTAACCGTTTCCTTCCCTAACCGTTTCCTCCTAATTCTCCATTTCCAGACATAAAAAGTTTCATGTATAAGTTAGGTCAAAACTAGCAACATTGTATAAAAACAACCATTCCTCAAAAAAAATCCACATCCAAAACGACACGCAAGCGCGCCGACCGCCGCCCAAAACACCGATCCCAAAAAATTACACGCTTTCCTTCCCCTCGAACCCAATACCTTCACCTCATACACTTTTCCAATACTTACACCTCTTCAGTACTTACACTTCATCAAGACGTACTCCTCTTAGTACTTACACCTACTTAGGACTTGCGCCAGTGACCTCAAACCCCAATACCTTCACCTAATACACTTTTCCAATACTTACACCTCCTCAGTACTTACACCTACTTAAGACGTACTCCTCTTAGTACTTACACCTACTTAGGACTGGTGCGTCCGCAGGGGTGTTATAACTACTCACGTGCAAACCAAGTTTTTATATAGCCTTATCGGCAGCCGCAGACTTCTGTTGCCAGCGTGACCGTGAGTCAGCATCCGGTTTAGCTCGCCCCATCGAGGTCATGCCGGCAGCAGTCTGGGGCGCATCCGGCTTGGAAAGCTGGAATTATCAGCAGCTGCAAACATCCTGCTAACGAGCACCAAGTTTGTTATCGCTTCTGCTGGATTGCCGGCAACCACAGATTTCTTTCATTCACGCCTCGACAGTTGAATTCGACAGTAGCTACTGTGAATATGTCTGTGAGTCCGTCGTACACTGTTTTTGACAGCTTTTGACCGGCAATGAGAACCCTGCTCATACGTACGCTAGCTACCATTACGATGGTCTAGTACCAGGTTTTTGGTATAGTTAAATTACGTCTGTGCAAAGGGCGTCTGTACCGCTTTAAAAAAACTAGGTATATCAGTGCGTAGTGATGTTGGTTGATCTTAAAGCTGGTTAAGCTTTTTCAAAACAGTTTGCTTTGATCTTTTCGCGTCGCGTCAAGCTCTACAACATGACTGCTGCGCTTTTCGTGACACATCAACGCCACTAAGAGGTAAGTGCCACACGCATAATTATTTTTCGGCCTGCTTGGCGTAGGAATATATCGTTCAGTGTTTTTGTACTGGGTTTGAGTCCCAAACTCCACATTCCACCAGCATTCCTATTTTAAAAAAGCGTTGGCGTAGAAATACATCGTTCAGTGTTCTGGTACTGGGTTTGAGTCCCAAAATAAACGGAACTCTGCATTCCAACATTCCTATTTAAAATATCGTTAAAGTTCACGCTTAATTCGGTGTTGTGATGTCACATTCAAAACGAAGGCCCAAGGAGTAACTTTTTTTAATGTGTAGGGTTTTGGTACTGGGTTCCAATCCCGACAGATGCGTTAACCATCACAGCTATATCAATACCTCCGCAAAGCACCATTACTTCATCTAATTTATTCCTTTGTCCAATCCAATCACAACATGCCACGTCACTTTCTGTCTTCCTTTTGTACACCAGCATTACATTTCTATGCTCTTTTGTGTTTCAACTTACGTGTTAGTTACTTGGCTGCTTCCATCCTCGTTCAAGGCATATTTAATTTTCTTTTGTAAAATCTCCTTTGACCACGCGCGTCCGGCATCTTGTTTAGTTTTCATAACCTCAAATCTCCTCGTTCCCACCTGTTGGTTTCGATATCTTTCGCATGTTGACCCTCTCCTCGTCCCACGACCTCTTTCCTCCGCCATCTTTTTTAGTTCCCATTTTCGCCACCACGCCTCCACCATCTTGGTTTTAGTTCTCCACATTTACCTCCTATTTTAAACCTAGACTTCCTGCGTCTGCCGTCTTGTTTAGTTCCCATTTTACCACCGTGTCTCACATCTCCTCGTCCCCAACCTTGCCTCCGTTATCTTTGATTTAGTTCCCATGCTTACGTCCTGTTTTAACCTAAAAATCGTAACCTAAAATCTCCTTACCCCACCTCTTGCGTCCGCCATCTTGTTTAGTTCTCACGTTGGCCATCGCATCTCCTTGTCGCCGACCCACCGCCACCTTGCTTTTTAGTTCCCATGCTTAGCTCCTATTTTTAACTCAAAATTTGCTCATCTCAGCTCTTGCCTCCGCCATCTTGTTTACTTCCCATTTTTGCCGCCGCGCTTCACACCTCCTCGCCCCCACCCATACGTCCGCCATCTTGGATTTAGTTCCCATGCTTACGTCCTGTTTTAACCTATAAATCTTAACCTCAAATCCCCTAACCCTCCTCTTGCGTCCGCCATCTTGTTTAACTCTCACGTTGTCCACCGCATCTCCTTGTCGCCGACTCTCCGCCGTCTTGGCTTTTTAGTTCCCATGCTTAATTCCTATTTTAACTTCAAAATCTGCTCATCTCAGCTCTTGCTTCCGCCATCTTGTTTAGATCCCATTTTAACCGCCGCGTCCCAAATCTCCTTGCACCCCACCTCTTGCGTCTGCCATGTTGACCACTAACCTCAAATCCCCGCGTCCTTGACTTCTTGTCTCCGCCATCTTGTTTAGTTCCCATTTTTGCCACCGCTTCTCATATCTCCTCGTCCCCACCCTTGCGTCCGCCATCTTGGATTTAGTTCCCATGCTTACGTCCTGTTTTAACCTAAAAATCTTAACCTCAAATTCCATTACCCTCCTCTTGCGTTCGCTATCTTGTTTAGCTCTCACATTTGCCATAGCATTTCCTTGTCGCCGTCCCTCCGACATCTTGGTTTTTAGTTCCCATGCTTACCTGCTATTTTAACTTCAAAATCTGCTCATCTCAGCTCTTGCCTCCGCCATCTTGTTTAGTTCCCATTTTCACCGCCGCGTGTCAAATCTGCTTGCCCCAACATCTTACGTCCGCCATATTCACCACTAACCTCAAATCTCCTCGACCCACACCTTGCCTCCGCCATCTTGTTTAGCTCCCATGTTGGCCACTTGTCTTTAACCTCAAGTCCCCTTGCGCCCCCCCGAACCTCCGGCAGCTTGTTTAGCTCCCAGGTTGGCCACCTGTCTTTATCCTCAAATTCCCTCTTCTCTGCGCCAACCCCACATGCGTGTGCGTGTGCCGGCGAAGGTGTGCCAGAAATCGCCGCCGGATGCGCCCCCATCGCCAAAAAACAAAAGAAAAAAATCCCTCCGAACTCTTAGTTCCAAAGTTCGCCGCCAGGCGAACGTTATGCTGTGATCCATTTTATTTTTTAGCTTTTTTAAAAAACTTTTGCCCGTGAGCAACACTTCCATTGGTTAAGAAAACCCTCAGTGTCCATTTAGTTCCTAAGTCTAGCACATGTGCATAAATTATAAAACATGGATTAAAAAAATTAAATAAATAAGAGAAAACATATGTCCCCGCTTAGATATCTGGATCGACCGTAACCTGCCGCTTCAAATTTCGCGCCACTCGAGCGGATTAAAAGCGACACTAGCGGCAGGATTAGCGTTAATCCATTTGTCTAAGCAGGGACATACACTAACCTACGCCCTCTCCTGTCTCAACTGTTCCCCTCCTCTACGTCTAAAAAAACATCCCTCGATTACGCTTTGCGACATAGGTCCTCAACGTTGGGCTACGCTTTGCATTCCTCTGACAATGGACGCAAGTATTGAATCTTCTCCAAATTAAAAACAGACGAGTCCTTTACATGAGCAGCACGACTTATGCATAATCACCAATTCAGAAAATATATTTTTCATTTGTTAAATTGCCATTTTAAGCAAAATAACTTTAAGTGAAACCAGGAAACTTAAAGATCCATAATGAGCGATAAAAAGCTACAATAACATTTAATCATTCATTGCCATATAACCTTGCTTTAAATCAGCTGAAGCTGATAAATGTTACTTTCAGTTTCGTCGTCTTTTCTGTTGAAAATGGTGGTACTCATTGCAGATTTTCCTTATCCGCTTCGTTGTTGGCTATCCACCATGAACCATATTAGTAGACGTCAATATTCCTTTTTATATTTAATTTAATATTCCGTCCATTTTTACTTTCTCTGCCACGTACAGACGTGCTGCAAATGTTTTCCGTTGCACCGTTAGCGGGGCAAGCGGGGTGCTTATCGAGAGGCTATTCCAGGTATCTTAGCTCATACCCGCTCTACAAGGAAGGTTAAGAAATGTAACAGGAGTAGTATATGCCTCACGGGAGGCAGACACCGCCAACAGGTTACTGGCGCCAAGGTAGAGGTATTCCCCCGTCCTTGAAACGTATGAGTCATTTGTTTCTAAGAAAAACTTATTTGTTTCTAAGAAAAGGGAATTCCCTTGATCTTGAGCTGAGTCAGTAACCTGTTGCGGAGACCTGCCTCGCCGTGGGGCATTTTTATTGTAATTTTTTGGTTACATTAGGTGAATACAAAAATAATTTCAATATGGTATAAAATTTAATAACAATAAAAAGTTTAATTACAATTAAATAATATATATGTAAGTGATATATGACAATAAAAAGTTTAATTACAATTAAATAATATATAAGTGATATATATGACAATAATTAATCAACAGGATAAATATTTTTCTTGACAATAAAGATGTTTAAAAACAAATACATAAAATGATGTCTACAGATACATTTTTATTAAATTATTGTTTTGTGTTTAAAAATATAACTTTGATAAATGTTGTACATAAAGAGGAGTATATTCCACACTCGTCTCTTCCTTCTTCCTCTTTTTCTTCTATCTTGTTATAACTTTCGTAAATGAGTTTGCCCATGGAATTGTCTCTATCAATTCCTTCTTTTAAGTCACGAGTATTAACTTCAAAATACAAATGAGAAAATTTTTTGTCTATTTCTTGATTTAATTTTGGTATGAAAAGAGCACCCACTAAAACACTTTCGTAGTTATCTTCCTGCAGAACGTTGTATACACCATGTGTCACTAATTGATCAAGGCAGCAAAGGTTGTCGGACGATATTGTCACTCGTGCCTCTCCTGCCGTCGTAGCTAATCTGCAAAGTTTAAATCGAATATTAAATATATCTGTTTGTTTTAATCATCGCATATATTTTCTTTGTTTATTGTACTTTCCACTGTTTTCACACTTCCAAATCGTGTGATGTTAGTTGATAATGTTTCAAACATTTGTTCTTGATAGAATCCATAAGTATTAACGTTTTTGTTATAATCAAAAGTTAATCTAGCAAATATATTGTTTCCTAGATCAATAGGTTCTGAAATAATAGATATCTTACCGAGTGATAAAATATTAAGAAAGTGTAATTCTTTTATACGGTTTCTAAACTTGATTTTTTGCGCATGTGCTACACGAAGTACATGAGCAGTTAAGGTGTCGCATTTTTAAAAACCATATTAAACAATTAGCAAAACATATTAATATAAAAATTAATACATAAGTTAAAATTAAACCTTCATAGTTCATGGTTGAATATATACTGCTTACCTTTTTATGTAGTGTAATCCTTTTTATTTTACTTATTTGCAGACATCTTTTTCCGTAAGTTCTTTTACTTTTCTATTTAGTGGTGGTTTTTTTAGTAAATACGTAGTCGTCTTCTTCAGTATATGTTAAGTAATAAATTCTTGATTTATTTAAAAAACTTACTTTCTCTTGACTCATATCTTCAAAATGGTTATTTAAAAATAAGTCTCTACCATCTATTTTAACGATTACCCTTCTTCCATACTTAGTGTTCACAATTCTTGCTTCTTCTATGAGATATGGCTGTCCCCTGGTAAGCTCGTCTGCAGTTAGCGGTTTAGTGGACTTCCCACGTTTGTTAAGATCGGTGAGAAATCTCATTTCTTCCAAGGCGTCCATGGTTGGTAACTGGTGGTAACTAGAGGATACTGTGCCTTTTTATACATCAGAATCACGTTTTGTAATACTTGTTTCATCACGTTTTTCGTTACACGTGATTAGTTGTTTGTGAAGAAAGAAACGTATCTCGTGGTAAATTCTTGGTGTGACGCATATCATGTACTCGGTGAAGCACGAGTAAGGCATATTACTCTATCTTCTGACGATTCTGCTGTGTCTTTTATGTAATTGCAGTATGCCAGTATAAGATTCTTTACTTCTTTAGATTCCTTTAATTTGTGATAGAATATATCGTTTATGACCGGATAAAGTTTGGATAAATTTGTCCATTCTTCTTCAATTAACGATAGGGAGACCTGCTCATCCCCTTGATATTGTTATAAAATCACATTTTGCGTACCAAATACGTATTTTATATCTAAACGTAATTCTTCTGTTAAATTGCATTTCCATTTAAAATTTTCTTTCTTGGAACCGGTATCAATACAATTTATACAATGAATCAAACTTTTCCATTCGTTCAAGTCATATAGCAATATACCACGATGTTCACCACATTTGGAAATGGTAATCCGTAAATCGTATGGAAATTCTGGCGAAAATCCTATTAATAGAAATTTTTTTGGCCATGATCGAGGAAGTAAATGTTGCTTCGAATTCCAATTAGTGATGAATCAGGTTTAGATGCGGATTTAATTTCATCTTCATCACTGCTCAACTTCAGTTTTTTTTATATCTGTAGACCTGAAAGAATGAAATAAAAAATGTCAGATGTGGGATTTGAACCCACGCTCTCTTTAAAGAGAATCGTATCTTAAGTACGACGCCTTAACCACTCGGCCAATCTGACATGAATTTTAAGAACAATTCAAATGTATATACTTACATCTTTTTTTAAGCACCTGGTCTGATATCCTGTTCCTGCCTCTGACGTTTGATTACTGAGATGTGTATTCTAAAACAGATCATTAATATACACATCATAAATGCTAGATTTAAAATTGATTGCATCGTGGTTCAAATCGGAGGGGAGACGCGATTCGTTTGGTTTGGGATCGCAGGGATAAGCATCACGTCTATTAACTACGTGTGAGTACCATATAGAAATATTAATAACATTTCTTTGAGAACAATTAAGAATAGGTATTTTATGGCAAGGATGCATACAAGGATTTGCGTTAAATGTAGCAAACGCCTCTTGATAAGGCTCTATTTCATCTATATTTATTATGGTACGTCCAGTTAGTGCTCGAAGAAATTTGGCTTTTTCTTCTACTTTTGTAAATACTACAGTAAATCTATCCACGCACCTCTTTAAGATGGTTGACAGTAAATTATATTTTACATCACCGTCTTCCCATTTTAATCCGTGTACTTTTGCAGTAATTCTGTCATTGGTCGATTTAACCAATTCGTTTAATATGTTGCGTTCGTAAGGAGGAAGGAATATCCACGTCTGAACCTCATGATTTGAACCACATATAGAAAGTTCTTTAACTACGTATTCACGTTCATTGTCAATTAAAAAATTAAAATATATAAAACCTGCACCCGTAGACATGTTTCTATAATGAAAAATGAAAAGAAAATGAATGTAAAGATACAATTTACTCACCTTTTATTGGTTTGCATATTTGATATGAAACTCCTCCATTTTTGCAGGGTGTTTGAGAAGAGCATATAATCTTAGTAATCACATTGTCGTTATATTTAAAATCTTTAATTTTAAACTTTGAAAAAAAATATTTTTTGGTAAGTTACGACATCGATGAAGAAGATATGCAACGACGTAATGTCCACAAGTTGAGCTGTAAGAACTTTGCAATCGTCGTTTATTATATTCCCAGTTTTTTCCACATTGATATTGCAAAAAGTTTAAAATATTTGAATAAAGAGGAGCATGTCCGAAACTATCAAAATATTCTCCTATACCGGATTTAGATTAAATATGCATATCCAATGTTGTCCTGGTTTGTTGCTAGGGTCAGTATTTATTACCATTGCAATGGGAAATTTAAATGTCTGTTTTTTAGGTATTTGATCACGTGCAAATACTCCAATAAAGTGTGGACGAGTGTGCGGATTATTGTATAATAATGTATGTATTTGATTAGTATCCATTATGATATGTAGATAGATCTGTTTACGTCTATTTCTAAAAGTTTTTGATATTCTGAGCAAACAAACATAGTTACTGGTTCAGTTAAAGCGTTTTTGAAGGCTACATTTATAGAAACATTTCCGTGCTGCAGACCTGAAATATATGGTTCGTTAGCTCTCATATCTGCGGTTAAATAACAAACTAATATAGTATATCCTTTTGCATAATTATCTAGAGGAATGGAATGTCCTCGGTCATCGCAAAGAATGCCTAAGCCATCTTTTAATGTCTGATAGCATCGTAAATATTTTTTTCCTTCGAAATCCGGAGTCAGTGGTTGCAAAGGTATTGGTTGTCCATTAATGAATAATTGACAAAAATTCATATTAAAATGTTTCAAGTTGTATGGGTTTTCATCGAATGCACCGCTAAATGCTTTATTTGTAGTAAAAGCTATTATGATTCTGCGTAGTACTTTACCTACAAACATGCCGTTTATGCTTTTGCTTATAGTCCCTTTTGGGATATTAAACGGCTGAAAATCTACTCCAATTAAGTGGTACTTTGCATTACTTTTTGTCAGCGCCTCTTGATGGGCTAGGAGAATAGTGGGCGATGGATATATACGCTTAAGAGATAATTTAGCGGAAGTTATTATAGTTTTTCCTTTTCCAATAAAGTGAAATTCCGGAGTTGAAGGAGTAAGCTTAATAGTTACGGATATGTTGTTTAATATAAATTTATCTTGATTACATATTTCACTGTATAAACAACCCATCATTTCAAACTCCTTACTTTCCTTTGTAATATCGTATCTCCGTTTTAAACCACTGTTTCCTTCTATATCGTTCATTTTATCAGGATCGTCTAATTTCCAAAGTGATGATTGAAGCCATGTTTCCATAGCATTTGTAGAATAGTTTAACAAAGTTTCGAAATATGATTTGTACTGGTATCCCGGCTGAGGTTGAGATACTGTAACATTATTTAAAATAACTTCAATATGTTGAAAAAGAGAATTTAAAGAATTATTAACAATCGTAGATTTTTCAGTAACAGGAACATCGACAGCAGGTGGTGTGAAATTTTTACCATCTTCTTTTACTATTTTACAACGTAAACGTAATACCATGTATGAAAGATCCAAATAAGTATCTGCGTTTCCTGCGTAGTGAAATATTAACGGGGAATTATATGATATAGCATTTTGCGTATCGAGTTCGATAATATTTGTACTGTCTACTCCAGTTTGTATCGGTTGATCGTCAAATGTTTTAAATGCTGAATGCGTGTAAATATTCGACTTGGTATTAAGTAAATATATCTGTTTTTCTTCTTTTTCTTCTTTTATTGCTTTTGTGGTGCGGTTTAACTGTAGAATGAACCAGTTTTATTTTTTTATGTGGTTTTATTCCAGATCCTATCATGGTATCTATAGATTTATCAGCCTTTTTCTTGATGTTTTCAGTACTTTCCTTTAATCTTTCATTAAGCGAGTTTTTGAATTGCTTTCTGCTTGTCGCCACGTCGGTTAAAACATTTGCACCTACGTTAACAGCTTCCTTACCCACAGTTTTTGCAGCACTTTTAAAAATTGGAGACATGAACCTCCATAATCCTTTAAGTGCACCAAAAAGGCCATAACCCCTTTGAAAACGTTTTCCTCTATATAATACAAAATTTGGATTTTCTTCGACACCTCTCCCTGTTTGGTTTAAAAAATATTTAGCAAGTTCGTGATGATTCATCTCTTTTTTTGGTCTAAATGAAAGTACAACGGCTGAGGAAAATCCGTCCACAAATGGTAAAAATTCTGCTGTACCTGTTCTTAAATCTATTTTTATAATGTTAAAATCGTGTTGAAGTATAGATACCCAATTTTGAGGAAAGAATGTTCTTTCCACTGCTAAATTTTTATTGTCGATATTTAGATCTACTGTTGTGCTTTCAATTATCTGAGCAAATGTATCGCTAACCATTTGAGGATGTACTAAGTTACAATAAACAAATATTTCGTAAGGAAATGTTAGGTATAGATTCATAGGATACGATGCGTGTGTAGTTTTTGCCACGTTGGTTCCAAAATTAAAACCTAGCTGTCTGTTTAAATTGGGTGACAAATATAAGTTACGAATGTAATGTTTATTCGTTCTTGTTTCATTCAATTGAACTGTTGCTGATTCATCTGATTGAGTTACTTCTTGCTTTTTAGTTTTCGAAGTTAAAGTATCTTGGACAGTGTCTCGCTTCTTTGGTTTTGAGTCTCCTTGCTCGTTATCTCCTCGTTTCTTTGGTTTTGTATCTCCAATTGATTAGCTTTTATCTATTGCTTCGGGATTAATGCTAACAAAACCAGTATTTGAGTTGTATTTAAAAAAAAGTTTTAACAAATGCATTTTTTCTAATATGCGATTAATTTCATTTAAAAGCATTACATTATCAGTAATTGTAGCTTCTCCTAAGTCGTAACGAAAACTGTACGTACTAATTCCAGTTTTTGTTACGTGTATTCGATCTCCTTTTAAAAATTATCACTCTTAGTAATATTAATAAACATTCCGGGATATCTTATTTTGGTTAGAGCAACTTCCCATTCTCCTAGCAACACCGTTCGCTGGGGTAGCATGTTGCAAAAGCTCGATGTAGTGTTATTTTTAAAGTGGTTCGTAGATCCATTACTGGTAAGTGTAATTGAAAAAGGTTCTCTTCGTATCATTGTGCTATTATATCTGATTGTTTTATCCAGGAATTAAACTTTGCAGGATATCCTTTCCACTTAACTAGTACTTCTTTACTGTTTCCTTTACCTCTTTCGTCTAAAATTTTATCTATCTTAAAGATAGATTGAGGTTGTACCATTTGTATTTCTTCCGTGTAAAATATACCATCTAAATCTTCTCCACATAAATCTTCTAGCTTGTATACAATCGGCACGCTTTTTATTACTTCTCTAATTTTAAATATTTCATCCGTCCAATTTTGTTCATAGCCTTTATCAAATTTCATTTTTAGTTTAGATATACGAACATGATCACCTGTTTTATATTTTTGTGGTTTAAATACACTTTTTGAACGCAAATTCTTTCCATATAAATTCTCATAAACTAACATAATATTAGTTTCTTTTACGTCTATAGGTGCCATTTTTATTGATCTGTGATACGAACTATTATAAGATTTTAATAATTTAGGTAATACATCCGTATATTTGTAAGTATTCTTATACGTAAAGTATTTCCACATTTTTTCTTTTAGTGTTCTATTGAATCTTTCTACTATGCTCGCTTTTACACTATTTTTCGTAGTATAATGAATGATTTCACGATTTTTTAAAAAGGATTGAAATTGTTTATTAGTAAATTCTGCACCTTTATCCGTCTGTAAAAATTTTGGAGCACGTTTATACTGCTTAAATATATAATCAAAAGCTCTAACAATTTCAGTTCCCGCTTTGGATTTTAAAGGTAGTGCCCATGCACATTTAGAAAAGACATCGATAATAGTTAAAATATAAATATAAGGTTTATTGTAGTTTTTAATGTTATTCAGCACATTTAAGTTACTTTCCCACAAATCATCGATGTTGGTAACGTGATATTGTTTGGTAGGAAACCGTTTTCTTACGTATTTATGAAAAGTGTAGCTGTCTTGTCCTTGTAAATATTTATTTATTTTTTGTTTAGAAATTCCTGTAGCCTTGCGAAGTTTATTAATACTCCCAAGACCGGCATAATGATCAAGTTTAGAATAGTATTTATTAAGTATTGTTTTATCTCTTTCGGTTAAAGCTTCTGCCATCTTTATTTAGTAGAACGTAAGTTATAAGGTTTATATCTTATATCATGAACAGGTTCAGTTTTTAATTTTTTTGTTGATTCTCTCTTTTTTATTTTCTTTTTTGTTGTATTATTTAATTTTCGTTTTAGGTTGATCGGTTTCCCAGTCGCTTTCGAAATTATCTTCTTCCTCTTCTTTTTTGTTCCATTCTTTCCATAATTCTTCCTGTGATTGTATGTAAGGCTTTCGAAGTTTTGACACAATATCGTGATAATTTATTAATTTATATTTAAGCAATTTCTATTTTTCATCGGGTGTCATAGCTCGGTTTTGTATAGCTTCAATGTCGCTAGATAATTTTTCTAAAGTTCTGTCATTACATTAATTTTTTTCAAACTTTCAGGTTGTGGGTAAAGTAACATAATTTGTTTTCCGTATTTCATGATTTTAAACAAACTTGGATACTAGAGCAGTTCCTAATGCACCTAATACTGGTAGTATGAACGAAGGTAGAAATCCTCCTTTTTGTATAATTATATTTTTCTTTTTTTTAAAGAAGTCTTTTTATCTACTAGCCTTCTCCACAATTTTTTATCCTTTTAAAGCGATTTTTACACTTATTATAAATCGGTACCTTACCGTTACTAATGTTTAATACACATTCGGAAAGAGCTTTTACTAATTCTGGATTGGCCTCGCTTAAAATTTGTATAACTTGGGTCTCGCTTTGCTGAGAACTGCTAGATTACCGCACTGATTTGCAACTGTGGGGGAAGATAATTTGCAAACTTTTTTAAAAACTTTTGGAGATAATTTAGGTGCGATTTTTCTTTTTAGAAATAAAACAGGACAACTCTTCGTCAGGTAATACTGCTGTTCTGTAACGAAATTTGTCAGGAGTTTGTTGTGTACAGTCTAACACTAGATAACCGTGTGGTTTTTTGGTAGCCTTTTCAAATGCTTCTAACAAAAATTTCGAACTTCTCGGCTCAAGCTGCTGAAATAGTCTATCTACTTGTAACTTATCTCTATTGTTTTTAAACACAACTATATAATTTGAATTAAGCGACATAGTTCTAAATTTTTTACCTTGTGGAAAAATATTTTGTAATATATAAATTACACCAAAATTTTTATGATGTGAATCTTTGGTAAAAAAATCGATACGTTATTATTTTCTGCTTCATACATTAGATCCTCTAGTACTACCATATCACCGTTTTTCACCGATTCTAAATCTGGCACTCCTTCATGCATTCGTACATTAAACGTACAATTGTTAAATTCACGTTCAGTGTTAGGAGGAGGTGATATTCGGAAGGATGACACCATAAGCATCTTTTTATATGTTCGTTAAATATTTGATCAGCATTTTTTAATAAATTTCTAACAAACGTAGATTTACCGCTACTTGCATCGTGCTAGGAAATTTAAACTTGGTTATTTTAGGATCCACTGTTTCCGAAGGTATTTCATTTTCTAGGTCATCTAAATTAGAGAACGATAAGTCTTTCATTTCCACTTCTTTACCTGCACTGACTTTTTTAAATTTTTTGAAATTATCATTGATAACTTCTCCTTGAGATAGATCTTTCATTTCTACGGTTTGACCTGTATTAACTTTTTTAAATTTTTTAAAATTTTCATCTACGACTTCTCCTTGAGATAGATCTTTCATTTGTACGGTTTGTCCAGTATTAACCTTTTTAAATTTTTTAAAACTTTCATCTACAACTTCTCCTCGAAATATATCTTTCGTGTTAACGTTAACCTTCTTAAGTTTTTTAAAATGTTCATCGTCGGTTTCTTCTTTTTCTTGAAGTGGGCTTTTACTTCTTTTTAAATTTTTGCCAATCCAATTTTGTTGAAAAAAATTATCTGATTTATAAGGTTTATACCTTTGTTTTGGTGTTCTTTTTGACTTTTCTAATTTAGGATTACGCATTTGATAAGTCGTATCCAATTCTAAATTTTGTGTTATACCTTTTTCTTTGTTTAATTTATATCTTTTATTTTGCTTGTTATCAAAAAGTGCGTTAATGTTTCTTTTTAAATCTTTTCTGTGCATTGATACACCGCTATCTTGAGAACTTGAATCAAAGAGAACGTTAATAAAATCGGATGATTTGGTTTAAACAGTTTAGAACCCAAAATTTCATCTCCATCACTTCTTCGAACTTTACTTGTTTTGTTTAGTATTGATAATTTAGGAACTTTATTAAAAAAAGAATATTTCGAATCCATATTACGTTTGCTTGGTTCATTTAAAATAGCTAAATTAGGAACGTTTTTAAAAAATGAGATTTCTTGATCGGATTTACGATTAGAAGGTAAACGTAGAGGTTCCACGTTAGATAAACTGTCTAAGGTATATCCTGTGGAATCATCGTCTGATTCTGAAGACATTTTTCCCACTACTGAAGTTATTACAACTTTGTCACCACAATTTAATTAAAATGTTACTTACGTGTTCTTTTTTCATATCCATAGGGTACTGTATCAAAACTTGAAACTCTTTTTCGTTTATTTACTACTAAACGAAAAGTTTTAATGGATGGCTCTGTCACTAAAGTCCATAAAGGTTTTCTAGAAATCTGAGTACTACGTAGTGTAATCTTCATACTGTTATCATTTAATACAATATCTGTCATTACACTTTCGTTAATTTTTTTCTAGATTTCCAGAATTTAATGTAATGCCTTTAATTTTACATGTTATTTTTGTATTTTCTCCAAATTTTATTCTGAATGCATAGCTTTTTGGACCACTTGAAACAAATTTATCTATATAAGAGTTCCTGTCATATTTTTCTAATTCGTTGGTCATACATCCAAGAAAGGATCCTATAGGCGGTAGCCAGTCTCCTGGTCTATGTGTTACTATAACGGAATCCGTATCAAAATACAGTACGCGCTCGTTTGATTTCTTAAGATAGGAGTAAAGCTCAAGACGAGCATGGGCCGTAGTGTAAGCAGCAATAACTACGTTAGTAGTAGGATTTTTTTAAGACTTTCCTTAACATGGCTCCAAACAACATAAATTATGTCGTCCGTTGCTGGAAGATATGTATGAACCTCTACACTTGGATTGTTTAAAAGTTCAACAAGACGAGAATATTCTGTCACCAATTCCGTTGTCGGTAAATTATCTCTTTGTCTATATTTTCCCCAAAACGAGTTAAGCATCAATTTACCTAATTCACGTCTACCTGGATTAAAAGATATCTTATCAGTATCTAATTTAATTCCTTCCTTTTCTTCAAAACTAGCAACAAATTCTTTTTTTTTCCTCAGTGTTACACTCTGACGGCCATCCCAACGCTTCTGTTTTTATTTTTAAAAACTGATTAACATATTTTTCGAAAAGTCCGTGTTCTTTCTTTTTAGAATCGTATTGTGCCATTTGATATTCCCAAATTTCATAAATTTTAAAAATTTTATAACCTTCATTAATAGCGACTTTAACTTCATCCAAAACCCACGTACCATTTAAACATCTTTCTTCATCGGTATGACTGCACGTTGCTTGATTTTCTGCTTGTGCACAACTATTACATAAAAGAAACATCAATTTTCCATTCACACGTAATGGTAGTACTGGATGATAGAGGTCAGTGGGTGGTAAAATCTCATATTTTATAAGTCCTCCTTTGATGAGATGTAAATCGGGAAACTTATTTTCCTCGTAGTATATTGTTGGATGACCAACAGGATATGGTTTGGTTTTGTTTCTTGTACTTCATAATATAACTTGATACAATTTGTTTCGCCCACCGTAAAATGCATCTCTCGGTTCGAGAGGTTCAGGAAGAGTAGAAGGAAAATTATTTACATAATTTTCGAGATCTTTGTCAGTTTCTATCATGGATTTAAATTCACATTCCCATAAATCCACAACATTATACAAAGCTTTTTTTATTTCATTTGTGATTCTTTCGGTTGATTCGTATCTAGAATTCATAGTTTCATAGTGCGAACCGTAAATATATGAAGATCTATCTGTAAAGCATTTTAAGCAACCATGGTAAAAGCATCCATGAAAAAAGTAAATGATTTTATCATCCTCTCTATATCCATCAACTTTATGATTTAAAATTTTTATTTCTCTACCATTCAATGCATGTATGAAAATACCTTCTTTTTCCTCTAACCAGGTAAGCCAGATTAGTGCTACACGCGACTGTTTGTCTCCTAACCGATATCCTCCTAATGGCAATACTGAAATAGTATCTACAGGCATAAAACGTTTTCTGTATACGTTCATGCAAGCATTAGCAATTGTCACACATTCCCTAAAAGGATCAATACGGTTTTCATCTATGAATTCCTTTCTAAATTTAGAAGCGCCAAAACATAATAACTGTACATCCATTCGACAATAATGTGCAAGTTCTTTTTGCATATCATACTTATAACCAGATTTTTCTTTTTCGATATACCACTTTTCAAACTCTTTTCATTCTTCTATTGACATTCCTTCAGGACAATAGTGTTTGCGATCCGGCATATTTCCAACATAATTTTCTTTTGAATTGAATAGATATGGAAAATAGCCTTTTGTTTCTTGTAATTGAAATGTTTTTGAAAATCTAGCCAAAGATATTGGTATAAAATTTAAAGAATCTATAAACGTTATATTTTTGTACTTGATTCTATATATCCTAGTACCATTCATAATTAATTCGGGTGACCAGCCTAATGTACCAACCATATACTTAAGCAGAATATGTCCGTCATAAGATTTGAGATTGTGTGCAATAACGGTTATATCTCTAAGTATTGTACGTGGTAGTGTAATATATTCTATTAACTCACGTACGGGATCTTTACCGCACTTGTGACAAACTTCTAATTTTGTATAAGTATCAATACATTCATCACAGGCCTGATAAAGAACACAGAGATTTGGTTCGTGTTCAAGCTTATCGTTTTGTAAGTTAAATATTTTTTCCTGGGTGCACTCGAAATCAATAAAAATATTATGAAGTTTTTCCTTAATTATTTGTTCTTGTATGGTTGAATACAACATAAATGATTGGATGTTACATATTTTTTACACACACAACAAAACATTTCACCACAGACATGATCTACTTTTCTTTTTCTTAAATTGTATAATTTACAACAATTATTACAAACTTTTTCTGTGTCGCAAACAGATATTTTTCCTGGATAAAAGACACCTTTCTTTAAGTGATTTTCATAACAAAGTTGTCGTTTAAAATCACGATTACAGTTTTGGCAATATACAAATCTATCAAATGTATTATTACATTGAAGATGACATTTTGAACAGGAAAAATCGCAGCGATGTTTCTCTTTTTTATATTTAAACGGAGAATTACACTGTCTGCAGTAATATTTACATTTAAATGCTCTGTGTACGTCCACGATTACGCTAAAGTGATTATTATGATGTAGCAAATCTATATGTTTGTTACTGTTTATTGCAGATTTATACAAAACGTTTTTGCCATCATGATCTCCAAACACTGTAAAAGAATATTTGTCTTTTAAATGCTTTTCAAAACAAACTACGTCGTTTACTGTGAATCCTGTATTTTTATTTACGAGAGTGCACAGATTCATTGCTTGTTCTGTTTGTTTTTATTGCATCTTTTTATAGAAGCATAATTTTTATCGTTATCAATTTTGGCAATTGCTACAGCAATCGATCTAGGAAGACATAAAAAGTCATCATTTTCTATAGCTATGATACCCTTATTTTGGCTACACATTTGACAAGCGCTAAAGCAATTTCCTGTATGTATTTTTGTATAAACACATGAAAATTTTAACGGTCCATGTAAGAAAAAGTTTTGGTTACTTTGAATAACCCTTTCCAAAGAGTTTAGAATTGTCTCAATGTTAATCTGATCAAATCTTCTAACGTTTATATGAAAGCTTTTAGGGGGGTCCTACGAATTGGTCACAGACATGCCAAAATAACTAGGATTATAATGTAACAATTCTCGATTAGCAAATTCTAAAAACTCTTCAAATATTAAATGTACCCACTCCATCGGATCGATTTCATCTTCTTCATCATTTTCGTTTGTATTTATTGTATCTACTAATATACTAGATTCTGTATATCCTGAGTAAAATTTATCTAATGTTCTTTGTCTGTGATTTAAAATTGAAAAATGTTCCATTGTACTCACGTGTTCAGTAAGATTATATGCTCTTCTTTTCCTCCTGCATTAAAGCGTGCACTCTGGCTTAATTTATACACATGATTTATCTTTGACATTTAATTTGTCCTTGCAGTATTTTCCTTATGTCAGCACGTGCCAAGTTGCGCTTCGTATTTTCCTCTCAACAGAACAACAACTTATATAACATGGCCTTGCTCTTAGTACTTCCCCGTACCAAGTGCTCTTGCACTAATCTATCCTTGGTACTTTTCCTTATTACAACAACTTATATAACATGACCTTGTCCTTGCAGCAAGCTGCATTGGGATAGTCATGCCCTTGTCGCACTGCAAGTTGCACTCAATACAACAACTTATATAACGTGAATTGCATCAATTTATCCTTGACATTTAACTATGCAGTACTCCAAGTTGCAACAATTTTTACCCAATAGAATAAACAAATTATATAACATGAGTTGCATCAATTCATCCTTGACATTTAACTACACAAGTTATCCTCTAAACCTATCGCTTTTTTAAATCATATGCAGTATAAAACTCAAGTGATGGCTACTATGAGAGCACAATGGCACACCAACATCCAGAGAAGTACGAGTTCTGTTGCCATGAAAATAAACAATTATTTGGCAATTGTTTATGTATTTATGAAAACAGCGAATGCCATGTGTTTTCACAATTTGTTGACAATATACTTTTTGGGGAATTAGAAAATCTTGCAAAAAGTGTTGAAGAAGCACAAAAGCAGAAAGAAAAAGCCACAACACCATTCAGAAGAAGGCGTTCTGCCTCAACAGCATTCAGAAGAAGACGTCCTGCCGCAACAGCAACAGCATTCAGAAGCAGACGTCCATCAGCAACAGCATTCAGAAGCAGACGTCCATCAGCAACAGCATTCAGAAGCAGACGTCCATCCGCAACAGCATTTAGAAGAAGACGTTCAGCCACAACAGTCGCAACAGCAGCCGAACATATCTTCACGTCAAGAAGCAGATATTCAGCCACGACAGCATGACAACGTAATAATAATAAAGGACAGCGACTCAGAAGAAGAAGAAGACACCAGTGATAAGTTGTTATATTGCCTCCATACCGAATCTGCTAAAGCACCAATTCGAAGGTACAACTCCTCAGGGTATGATATATTTGCACCAAAAACTGTAAGTATACTCCCTTGGAGTAACACTATTGTGGATACAAAAATTTCCATAAAACTACCTAAAGATACGTATGGTCAACTGGCTACACGGTCGAGTTCGGGAATACAAAATTTAATAGTATTAGGCGGAGTAATTGACCAAGATTACATTGGAACTATTAATGTAATACTCTTTAATCTTTCCAATAAAATTATTTCTGTTAAAAAAATTGTGCAACTGCACCATTGATTATACATTTGATAAAAACGCCTCAAACAAAACAAATTAAAAAATTAAAAATAACTACCTTAAGAGGCGTTAAAAATTTGGATCGACCAACAAAAAATCATAATGAATTTGCACAATTTGTGCGTGAGGAAAATTGTAGTAGACAAAATTTCTTTAGGAAAATATGAAAAGATCAACAAACAAATACTAACCAATATGTTTAGTATGTGTGACAATCTATATCATTATCATATGACATATTATGATAAATATAGGTATTCATTTTTGGAAAATGTAATTTCAAGTGTTGTTAAAGACAGATCAGTGTTTTGCATCAAATTTTCTTTTGATGTGATTCATAAATTTCACACAAAGTTTAATTGGTCAGCCATTTCTATATATTTAACTTTGGATGAGAAATTTATAATTGAATTCAAGGAACATTTAGACTGGATGTATTTATGCGAGTATCACAACTTCTCAGAAAAAGCAATAGAATCATGTAAGGAATATATAAGTTGGGGCACTTTGTGTGAAAATCAAATTTTATCGGAAAGATTGTTAAGAAAACATTTTTTCAGTTTATATCGTCCTGATGTAGCCAAATTTCAACCACTTACAGAAAGGTTTGTTAAAGACTACAAAGAATATTTTGACTGGGAAGACTTAATGATGAATGGTAGCTTAAAAGAAAGCTTTATAGTTCAAACGTACGATCTGCTAAAACGTCCTGAACTAAGAAAAATATATACAAGATATGTATTACAAAATTTATAATCATGAAAAGTAAGAAAAACCTAACACATAATTATAACCTAATATTGTAATATAATGTACAGATATAAAAACATAACATCAGTTGTACTTTTTTTGGAAATGGGTAAACGTAACATCACTTGTACTTTTCTGAATGTGGGTGGGCCATTGCCGCCCAAAAACGAACCATGAATAAAAAAATATATATTATCTTTTTTCTTTATTATATATTTAAGAAATCCTTATCTCCTCTTCCTTTTATTCTTCCTACAATTAAAAAACTTAACTTACAACTTAATACTATAATAATTTACAAACATGAAAATGATTACAAATTCATTACAAACATAACATCACCTATTGTACTTTTCTGGAAGTAGGTGGACCGTTGTCGCGGCATCCAAAACAAAACTATAAATAAATGTATGTATATATTACCTTTTTCTTTGTTACGTATTTAAAAAATCCTTATTTCCTCTTCCTTTATGTTTCCTTTGCATTGGTTTTTATGTAGTGTACGAAAATTCGTCACTATATTTTTCAACTTCTTCCTTTTCCTCTTCACTTCTTGTTCCTCCAATATCTCCAATCTCCTGTTCTTCTTCTCCTTCTAATTCATCAAGATCGTAGTTTACAAACATGTCAGGTTCCTCGTCATTTTTCTCATCTGTGCACGCCCGCGTTTTTGTTAACTTCGATATTAAAGTTTTTAATTCTTGAAATTGATCGTATATATTATGTGCATTTCTTTTAATACTGTCAACTAAATCCTTGTGCTTAGATAAATTATGATTTCGAACTTCCAATTCGCTCTTCAAACCTGCTATCGTGGCAACCGATTTTTTCAAATCTTCTTTAATTCTTTTATTTTCTTCGGTTAATAAATTAATTTTTCGATTTAAATTTTTCGTCTTTTCATTACATTCCCTTACAAGCTTTTGCTTAACCTTAACAACGTAAGTCTTACATTTTTCAAACGCAGCTCTCCTTAAGCTCTCTACGGAAATGCGCCCTCCAGATTCAGTTGACCCCTGACCACATTCTGATCTAATGTTAAACGTACCTTCAGCGGCCCACCTAGATGCGGATCTTTTTACCCTTCCCGTTATAACACTTTTGTTTCCTATCTTTAATTTCCATTCACCATTCCCACAATTTCCGAAAACGTATATGTAATTATCTGTAAAATAAGCATTCCTATCGTCTATCATACTATATACAGTGATCAATTCTGTTTCTTTTGACGTTAACTTCCAATCAAGACCAATGCCCTCTGGAACATCAAACAAATCAATCAATTCTCTACAGTCTACCATTTCAACCAATACCCGTTTATCATCGTTTGCAATCATATTCACGGAAGTACCCCGAAAGCTACATCCCTCTTGATTTTCAGAAGCCGTGACGCACTCGCAAACCTCATTCATCATAAATCCCATCTCGCACTGTACCTGTCCAACAGGTATATTATTATAATACATTAGACTACATTTCCTTCCTGCCTGACATTTTGTTACAGGTTTTAAACACGTATATACATTTTTAATACTTTTTACATCCATAGATTTAGCATTAAATTTACATACACTATCCTTTTTATATATACAAGTACAATTTGACAGTAATTCATAATCCTTGCGACGCATAGTTGCGTTCTGTAAATGTCCCGTATCAGCATCGACCTCAAATCCGCATCTTCCAAAACTAACGATACTGTCACCTTCCTCGCTAGCACTCGAAAGTGCTACCATCATCAATATAAACACATACATTTTTTTGTCCTATGCGTTTCTCTTTCTCGCAGCACGGCTAATACAAAACTATTAATATAAAACACTATAACTTTTTCTTACGTAATAAATAACTTTTTGTTTTTTTTACCTCATAAAATATTTCTTTTCCTTCTCTAAAATTAAAAAAGTCAACAAACAATTCCCTCTTTTTAATTATACCCCACGGCGAGTCAGGTCTCCGCAACAGGTTACTGACTCAGCTCAAGATCAAGGGAATTCCCTTTTCTTAGAAACAAATGACCCATACGTTTCAAGGACGGGGGAATACCTCTACCTTGGCGCCAGTAACCTGTTGGCGGTGTCTGCCTCCCGTGGGGCATATACTACTAACAGGCTAAACAAAATATCATTCCAACACATTTCCCTTAGATTTGGCTGTAAGAATGTAATAACTGTGAAAATAAAACAGCAATAACATTACAACACAGCGACATAAGCAGTACCTATACAAACTAATTTTTAGGAATTAGAGGCATCATATTAGTGTATAACAAGTAAGTGTTAAAACAAAATGGTTTGGTTTTTTATATATATTTACTGCTTTCCCTACCCATTATTAACTAACATATGTTCTTAATTTTCATAATGTCCTTATGAAGTATGATTTTTCCGTGCATCGTGACAACAATCTAAGCCAGAAATTATTTAAAGTTACAATCTAAGTTACAATTTTTCCTATTTGGTTGCATACAAGATGCTGTAATGACAACCAGCTGCTTATCTATTCCACAACTCATATTTTTACTGTCTTTACTATTTACCTATAAGTACGGAAAGGTTGTATTCCACCCAAAACTTAAAAAACGAGATTCACCGGAAATACACTTTTTGAGACCCACTGAATCCAAAGAAAGCATTTTTACTTTTCCTACTACGCACTAACAGTAAGCAGAGGAAGTATTGTATTCCACCCAAAAATTCAATAACAATATTCACCGGAAACACACGTTTCGAGCCCCATTGAATTTACTTTCCCTACTACGCACTTACAGTAAGTAGGGGAATTACTGTATTCCACCAAAAAATTTAATAACGGGATTAATACTCGGAACGGAAATACTCGTTTTCAGACTCCCTGAAACCAAACAAAGCGTTTTTACTTTCTCAACTAGATAGTTACAGTAATTAGATCAAGTATTATACTCCACCCAAAAATTTAATAACCATATTAATACTTGGAACGGAAATACTCGTTTTCAGACTTCTAAAACCAAACAAAGGTTTTTATTTTCTCTACTACATAGTTACAGCAAGTAGAGCAAGTATTGTGTTCCACCCAAAAATTGAATGAGATTTACAGGATATACACGTTTTGAGACCCCCTAAATCCAAACAAAGCATTTTTATTTTCTCTACTACGTAGCTACAGGAGGTAGAGAAAGTATTGTATTCCACCCAAAAACTGAATAACGAGATTCACCGGATATACACGTTTTGAGACTCCCTGGATCCAAAGAAAACATTTTTACTTTCTCTACTGCGTAGTTACAGTAAGTAGAGAAAGTATTGCATTCCACCCAAAAATTGAATAACGAGATTCAACGGAATTCATGTTTTGAAACCCCTGAATCCAAAGTAAGCATTTTTACTTTCTCTACTACGTAGCTACAGTAAGTAGAGAAAGTATTGTGTTCCATCTGAAAATTCAATGTCGTAATTTCACCAGAAATCACGTTTGTGACCCTTGAATCCAATTAATTTATTTTTAGACAATGGCCCAAGCGTGTGTGTGCGTGTGTATCCACGAATAGCATAACTCAAAAGCAAAAGGTTGGTTAAAACCCGAACTTGGTGTTTAAGTTCAAATTCTTCCAAGAATGCGACACTGAGATTTTGAAGAAAAGCCCCCACTCCAAGCTACCCTTTACATTGGACATTTTTCGAAATTTTTTATTCTTTCAAAAGTGATTCTAAGGATTTTGATTAAAATACATATGTTTAAGCTATTTTCATGATAAATAGCCCCCCAGGGGCTCAGCATTTGTGAGTACGGGTTAGGCGTACCCGGGGTGCCCGAGCCATTCATTGTCATTTTCATCCGTTCATCCCCGTCCGGTCGAGGTGGGTTTGTTCTCGTGACCGGGCGACTAAAGGTAGGCTCTCGTGCGTTCTGTGCATTTCATTACATGACTCCCCTCGCCATCGTTTCTTATTTCTCTTCTATTTACGTACATTTCGCCCCACATCCATTCATTTACACATCTCTTTTTCTTCTTCGCCGGCCTACCTTGCGTGCGAAACGCCCACACACTTTTAGTTTCTTATACCCTTTCTATTTAATCCTCCGTGGACACAGCCTGACGGATACCCGCGCACTAGGTGCGCAGCTGGGTGAGTGGGTAATGGCGTCATCCCCACCACCCGGGGTCGTCATGTAGGGTATGTGTTCGTATCCGCTGTTCAACTGCAGTCCCGCGGGGGGGGCATTGCATGAGCTGCTGATTTCTGACGGCGATTGGGTCCCTCTGTATATGTTCTGGGAGGTGTGACCCTGGGCTTAGTTTGGTATAGATAGGCCACTCACCCAAGCCGGGGTAACGCCCGCGAAGACAGAGCCCGAGGTCGGAGACGGTTGCAATGGTGGAGGATTTATTTCGCTATGGAGCACCCTTTCTCCATTACTCACAACAAGCGCCGAAAAGTATATGTAACAGAAGTAACACCGCCGACATCTGGTTGTTACTTGGTCATTTCACGTACAGAAGAAGTACAAAGTTTTGAGAAGTTGAACCCTTTCAATTATTCAAAAGGGCATTGACGCTATTGCAGGTGCGGTTCAGTTCTGCACTCGTCTTCGAATTCGTTCATTGTTGATTCAAACCAAATCCGAACAGCAGAGTAAGTCCTTGTTGCGCGCCACGCTTCTCCACGGTTATCCTAACCGTGTCGAGAAGCACCGCACCTGGAATTCCTGTCGAGGGGTCGTTACCACCCATAGCCTTGATGGTATGTCGGACGAGGAACTGGTCGACTATGTTTCTTATCAAAAGATGACAGCTGTTCATCGAGTGCAGGCTAAACGCGACGGAATTTTGGTACTCACTCGTACCCTGTTTAACACTTTCGATGGCGTCGATCTGCCTACGAGTCTTTCAGCAGGGTACGAGCGTATTGCAGTGAGGTCCTATACACCTAGACCTCTGCGTTGTTTCAAATGCCAACGTTTTGGGCATACGCAAGTCACCTGTAAGAGTGCCGTTACCATCTGTGCAACATGTAGCCAGCCCTCTCACGAAGGTACCTGTTCAACAGCTCTCGTTTGCGTTAATTGCAAAGGGTCTCATTCTGCTTCATTTGACGACTGTCCGCGGTATTTGGACGAGAAGGCGATCCAGGAGATCCGGGTAAGGGAGAAATTCTCCTTCGCCGAAGCCCGGAGGCGTTACCATGCGCGCCAACCTTCCCTCCTGCGATCCGGAACATTCAGCTCTGTTGTTGCCTCGCCAGTACCCCATAAAGATGCAGAGACACAGACTTGGACCATGACTGCATTGACCGCCACTACCATCCGGCCGTCCGTCTCTAGCGCGGCTATTAAGCCATCTAAAGCTGGTCCTAAGCTTCTGAAACCTCAAGCTAACGAAAAGAAGCCCAAGCAGAAACTTCGCAGGGAAGAAAAGTTCACCTTCCGCTCCTCCTCGAAGGTCGCTCCTGGGACCAGCCGCGCTCAGCGGCCCCCTTCACCCGTTGCCACCCAGAACCGATTCTCGGCGCTTGAATCGGTTTCTGGCTCTGAGCGCGTGGGCCCTCCCTTCGAGGAGGCTATGGAGTCTGACCAGCTCCATAGCTAAACCCGAGCCCAAAGGTTAAGCAAAAGGTAATTTTGAGCCGTCCTTCTAAATAAGAAGTATATCCCTTTTATTTATGGCTATCCTGACCTGGAATTTACGTGGTGTACGATCGCATAGGGCGGAACTGCAACTTTTATTGCGTTCCTATTCGCCTATGGTCGTGTGTTTGCAGGAGACCAAGCTACGCCCTACGACCCTTTTGAGCTCCGAGGGTATACTCCGGTTCGCTACGACCTTGAACCGGATAAGGGTACTCCTACTCATGGAGGTGCGTATATTAGTGCGTAACGACGTTCATTTTCAAACTCCCACGCTTACGTCCGACTTGCAAGCTGTTGCCGTTGGACTTCACCTACTCGGCTTTTTCTTTTCTGTTTGCTCTGTGTATTCGCATCCCTCGTCTCCCCTTGCTCCCGCGGTCATTCAAACTCTCCTGTCCGCTCTCCCAACACCATTTCTTCTGTTTGGGAGATTTTAATACCCATCACCCCTGTGGGGTTCGCCAAGGGCTTGTGCGAGGGGGACTCATCTTTTGGACATTTTTACCAGTTCAATCTCTCCATCCTCAATACAGGTGAACCTACTTTTCTTTCTGATTCTTCTAGTACATTCTCTCACCTGGACCTTGCCATTTGCTCACTCCAGCTTGCTAGTCGTCTGCAGTGGAACGTCGTCGCTGACATCTACTCCAGCAACCATTACCCCTGCATCGTTTCTCTCACCACGTCCAGTATTCCAGAGTACCTACCTGGATATTCACAAAAGCCGACTGGAGATTGTATTCCAGCCTCGTGTATTTTGACAAGCCCTTCACCGACATTAACCAAATAGTGCAGCACCCTACGTCTACGATTCTATCTGCCGCCGAACGCGCAATTCCCCATTCATCCTCTCAACCTCGGCGTTTATCTGTTCCGTGGTGGAACGAGGATTGTCGGGACGCCGTTCGTGCCCGTAGAACTGCGCCTAGGGTGTTTCGGCGACACCCTACACTTGATAATTTGGTTAATTTTAATCAATCGCGCGCCAGGGCTCGTCGCATTATTCAGGATAGCAAGAAGGCGTCGTGGACTCGTTTTGTCGAGTCTTTTAATCGCTTTACGCCTTCATCTGTTGTTTGGGATAAACATCGTCGCTTCTCAGGTAAAGTGTCGCATTGTACTGTTTTGGCCTTCAGGTTCCCAATGGCACCATAATGGATGCGTGTGCCATTGCTAATACTCTGGGTGCCGCCTTTGAGACGGTTTCCAGTTCCGACCATTATTCCGCCGGCTTTCGCTCTATCAAAGACCGGCTGGATTCCGCCACCTATAATTTTCGGTCTGCTAATAAAGAGTGTTATAATGAACTTTTCACAATGACGGAGCTGGAGCACGCTCTTCATTGCTCTAGGCACTCCGCTCCTGGGCCGGACGGCATTTATGTCCTGATGTTAAAGAACCTTTCAGCAGAAAGTAAAGTCTTTCTCTTACAGGTCTATAACCGTATTTGGCAAGACGGTCTTTTCCCTTCCGTTTGGCGCGAAGCCACCATTGTCCCTATCCTTAAGCCTGGGAAGGATCGCCAACTACCTTCCAGCTACCACCCGATCTCCCTCACCAGTTGCATTCGCTAGGTGATGGAGCGCATGATCAACGGGCGGTTGACATGGTGGCTTGAGTCTCAGAAACTTCTAGCGAACGCTCAGTGCGGATTTCGTTGCCATCGCTCTTTCGTCGACCATCTGGTGTCTCTGTCGACGCATATTATGAATGGATTTTGGAGAAAGTGTCAAACCATGGCTGTGTTTTTTGACCTGGAGAAAGCTTATGCCACTTGGTGGAGGGGCGGCATTTTACGTACACTTCATGCATGGAATATCCGCGGTCGTCTTCCCATATTTCTGCGGGAGTTTATGACGGACCGCGTCTTTCGTGTACGTGTGGGCTCGTTTTATCTAGTAGTTTTACTTAAGAGAACGGTGTACCGTAGGGCTCTGTACTCCGTGTCACACTTTTTGCGATTGCTATCAACCCCATTGTTGATTGTATTCCACCTGGCATTTCCTTGTCCCTTTTTGTCGACGATTTTGCCATTTATTGCAGTTCAAGGCGGACCTGTCTGCTCGAACGCCTCTACGCCTGGAGTAGCGACAACGGTTTTAATTTCTCCGCCGAGAAATCCGTCTGCATCAACTTCTGGCGCCGGTAGGCTTTCCCTCCGCCCTCTCTCCATCTTGGGCCGGAGATCCTTCCGTTTGCAGACGAGGTGAAATTTTTGGGGTTGATCTTTGATAGTAAGCTGTGTTGGATTTCGCACATTTCCTTTTTAAAAGTAAAGTGTGAACGTTCTCTTAATCTTTTACGTGTTTTAAGTGGCACATCCTGGGGAGCTGATCGGACCATTTTTCTGCGTCTTTGTCGCTCTTTGGTGCGATCCAAGCTTGATTACGGGTGTATTGTCTATTCATCGGCACGTCCATCTGTGTTACGTCGCCTTAATGCCATTCACCATCGTGGCATAAGAGTCGCTACAGGGGTCTTTCCAACCAGCCCTATACCCAGTCTGTATGCTGAAGCTGCAGAGCCTCCGCTGTCCTTCAGGCGTGAAATGCTTTTGTGCAGCTATGCCTGTCGACTCTCAAGCTTGCCTGACCACCCCTCCTTTGAGGTATTTTACGAAGATTCGGTTAATCGGCAATATTTCGTTAGCTCCTCTGCCTTTCTCCCTCCAGGGATTCGATTTCGAAAGCTTCTTCGTCACTTGAACTTTACTCAGCGCCGGCTCTTATCAGGGGGGAAACGCGCTTTCCTCCATGGTTGCGCGCTGAGGCCCACTGTCACCTTGGGTTAACGTCAATGTCGAAGAATGAGACCCCTTCTTCAGGTCTTAGATCGGCTTTTTTAGAACTTCAAGCGCAGTTCGGGACTTTCATTTTATATATACTGATGGGTCTAGGACTGATGTTGGAGTAGGGTGTGCGTTTGTGTATGGTCATCTAGTTTTACATTTCGTTTACCCTGGAAATGTTCGATTTTTACCGCCGAACTTTTTAGTATTTGTCAGTCGCTTTTATACGTCCAGCGGTACGACTTACGGCACTGTTTTATTTGTTCAGACTCCCTGAGTGCTCTTCAAAGTATTCGCGCGCTGTACAATTACCACCCCCTCGTACAGCGCATACATGACCTGGTCCACTCGTTTGGTACCTCTGGCATCCGCGTCTCAATGTGGGTTCCATGTCATGTTGGCATCTCAGGGAACGAGTCTAAGACGGCGCTGCCAAGTCGTCGATTTTATTACCCAGATTTTTTACCTCTGTTGTTCCCTCGTCAGATTTGTGTGTTATTTTACGTCGCCGCATCCTTTCGCTTTGGCGCGATGAGTGCACGGCCCTCCGGGAGAACAAATTGCGGGAGGCGAAACCTCTTCCGTTAGTCTGGGGTACCTCTTCTCGTTCTTCTCGTCGAGAGGAGGTACTTTTAGCCTGTCTACGGATCGGACATTGCCGTTTTAGTCATAGACATTTACTTAGTGGTGACCCCGCACCAGTCTGTGACCTGTGTGATGCGCCCTTAACGGTGCGTCACATTTTAACAGAGTGTCAAGTTTTAGCTCCATTGCGCGTTCCTGTGTGTCTGCCTGTTGGCACAGCCAACGTTTTGGTAGACGACGCGCATGCTGTAGAATGTCTTTTACGTTTTACCCGTGAAATTGGTTTTAGCCGACGCATTTGATGCGCTGAGCGTCTTTTAGCCTGTGTGATTATATATTGTGTTTTTTAATGGGGGTTCTCCTCCCCAGTGGACATAAGGCGCTCATGTCCCGTGCGTTCTACAGCTCTTGACACGTTTTATTCTTTTCTTGTTTTGTTTTTACTTGTTTTTTGTGGTTTTAAAATATGATGCCTTGTTTTATAGTGTTTTTGACAATGTTTTTTTTACACTATTTTATTTTGAGATTTTACATTTTATACTTCGTAAGAGCGCTGATGACCTTAGCTGTTGAGCGCCCTTAAACCGCATCTCATCATCATCATCATCATCATGTTAAATAGAATGAATATCTTTTATTTTCTAGGAATAGTCTGTAAATTAGTCTTTATTTTCAATGACTTTTGATAATTAGTAAATCGTAAGAGAAGGAGACAAAATCTTACCGCACAACTGTAGATCTTGATAAAGCACAAAATGTATATCAAATAACATTTTTATTTTATGTCAAATAACTTTTATATTTTACCAATTCTGAAAGTTTCTTTGTTATTAGTTTAAATTTTCAAATACTTTATACTTCCCTCAACTGCAAATAGCTATTGTTTTTCTTTCTTTCTCGTGTTCATACAAAGAGAACAGAATTTTAAAGCTATCACGTCTGTGGCTCACATTCTGGAGGTCGTGAGTTGGATTCCTCTGGTCGATCTTCCTGACCCATAGTTTTTTTCGGGGGGTTTTCCCGGGTCCCCAGGCGAGTGCTGGAAAGGATTCTCACATCCCCGAATTTCCGGACCTCCATTTCATCTCCATTCTAATTTCCCTTCATCTTTCATCCGTTGGTCTGTTTCAGGGTTGGAAGTGTCGGCGATGGTGTTTCGGTGCAGTGTGGCAGGGGAAAATAATGTTTTTTGTGACTTTCTCCGTCCCTCAGCTTTCGGCTGCCTATCGGGAGTATCCTAACTTCCTTGAGGAGCGTTGGACACCCTCTGTGCTGGGTGGAGTCCCCGGTCCGCCTGTCCATCTGACGGGGAGTCTCTATCTGAAAACCTAGGTACCCTGCCATTTCTGTGCCGGTTTTCCTGGTCCCGGTGTCTTGTCTCGCCTCATCCTGCCTCCCGGAGACGCCCCCTTGTGGGGCGTAGGCACAATATCCACTATGTGGATCAGTGCCGATTCCTCTCCGTAGCCAACCAATCCAAAGCTATCATGTAGCGATCAGCTTTGAGGGATTTGGCTATCGCTTTAGCTTAATATGTTCTGGTTATACCTACAACGAATTGTGAAAATAAGTGATGAAGGTTTATGGGTATTAACATGACATAAGCGCAAAATAACCTTTGTAAGAAGAGTGAGTAGAGAAAATCATGCGAATGTAACACATATTTTAGGGCAAAACCTCCATTTGCCTGCGTCTCTGTGAACAACATAAATCCAAAGCGAAAAGTCGGTTAACTATCAAACTTGATATTTAAGTTCAGCATCTTTCAAAGTTGTGACAAGGATTTTCAAGAAAATTTCCCCATCCTGAACAACCCTTTACATGGAAAAATTTTCGAAATTTATTTTCTTAAAAACGGCTCTAATGATTTTGATTAAAATACTCACTGTTTAAAATATTTTTATGACAAACGAAATATATATTTTGAACTGACTGAGAAGAGCCAAAGCCTTCTTCATTCTGAATAACTTTTGTATAGTTGGTAAACTCTAACAGATTAGACAAAGTTTTGATACACAAGAAATGCAGACCCCGTTAAAGCACGCAGTTTGTTATATATAATGAGATTAACTAATTCCCAGGTATTTTGTTTATTGGTTTGAATATTTTTTGTAACTGAGAAGTCGCTATTCGTTTTGTTTTTGTCGCGGTCATATAAACAGCATGGAATTTCAAAGCATCACGTAGTGACATGCTTTTTGAAAATGTGACTATCGCTTTATCTACATATACTACAAGGAAATGTGTAAATGTGAACTTTTTCTTTTGGTATTTAATTAAAGTCCCTTAACCGGGTAGGCCATTACGGACGGTGAATGAACGAAATGGTTAAAATGATGCTCAAATCGGCCCGAGGTCACTAGAAATCACAATCAAACTTTCATCTTTTCAGGATAAGAGGAAACATTGGAAAAAAAACTTTACTCAGGTATTTCACTTTAACCGAGATTCTAACTCGGGACCTCTTGAATGTGAGGCAAACCTCCACACTAACATCAGCTAAATGTGATTTGCAAGTTTATCTGGATTATAAGAAGTAGACAGAAAAATGAGATTTATAAAAAAGAATCTGTAGAATGGTGAGAAGAGAAAGTTGTGTGAATGCAAGACGTTAGTCTGTTCAATTTCATATAATAATTTAATCTATATTTAAATATAGTTCATCCTAATCATAATTCTCGTGGTAATGCAAAGAGCGTGTAGTTTCAAAGACAGCACATAAAACATCTGACTATCGTTTGAGCTACTGCAATCTTCTTATACTTACAACGAAGTTTGTAATTGCAGTTGATCTCAATTAACAAGAAGACTCTTTCACTCAAGCCGTGTGTAGGACAAGGTTGGAAAGATAGAATCAGATTGAAAAATTCAATGTCATAGCCGAGATTTGAACTACGGATCTTCCAGTTTACGTCCAGGTGGCGCCGCGGTAACGCGTGCGACTCGCATTCGAGAGATCCCTAGTTCACTTCCCGTCTACCGCCCAACCTGACCCACGTTTTTTTTTTTCGAGAGAGAGAGTCAGGCGAATGCTGATATGATTTCCCTCTGCCCCCGAATATCGTTCCATTCCTCATTTCATTCATCCTTAACCCCGTTAGGTTTGTTTCAGGATTGGAATTGTCGGCGATGGTATTCCGGTGCGGCGTGGCACAGAAAGAGGATTCCCTCTGTGGAACCTTATCCGTCTCTCGGTCTTCGGCTGGTTGCCAGGGTATAAGGAGCGCTTCTTGGGGGGGACGTTGGCCCCTCTGTTTGGGGTGGGGTCCCCGGTTTGCCTGCCCAGCTGTCAAGGCGTCTCAAATTGGAAATTTTAGGAACATTGTCGTTGCTGTGCCGCGTCGTCCTCCGTGGACTAGTGGTACCGTTCTAGCCTCTAGTTCCCAAGATCGCGGGTTCAAACCCGGCGGAGGGTGATGGGTTTTTTTCGGACGTAAAAATCCTTAGCACGGCGGTGGTCCCGTGTCGTAGATTTACGGCACGTAAAAGAACCTCAAGCCTGAAAAAGAGGCCTCTGAGCAAAATTACCGGTGTTTCACGCCCAATATAGAATGGGACGCTAAGGACCATAGTAGTTAAAGAGCGTCCATAAATAAAACTCAATTACTATCAATCCTGGTTCCGGCCGCTCGGTGTCTCTCACCTCGTCCCTCCCTCCGGGAGCGCACCCTCGAGTGTCTCAGGCACAATATCCTCATTCACTGTATTAGGGTCGAGTCCCCTCCGTTACACATTCCATTCCATTCTAGACCAGAGAAGAGAAGCATTTTAAGAATTCAGAACGTGAATCGCAATACAAAGCCCTTTGGGGGGGCCATCTTCAGATTTATAACTTGAAAGCATTTTAGTTTTCAGAATAGAGTGCTTTCAAATGAACCAATTGCAACAAAAGCACATCAACCTATCTGCATTAACACTTCGGGTCACTATTTTGAAAATTTAGCCTATCCTAAACGAATAAAACAGCTATATGGAAACTGCATATTTTGCGCTAAAGGTTGTTTCCTCGTATCTATTAACATTTTGCATACAATACCTAAATAGGTGTTTTTACTCTACGTCCGCTATACGGCTGGCACGGTTTTTCTTATTTTCACTTGTGAGTGTGTATATAAGGGGAATTATGTTTCGAATAAAACAATCTTTATTCGTTTTTCAGTAACAAACGCAAAATATATCTCATTTTGAAGAAAATTTAATGTTATACTTAATTGTTTCCAAACTGCTTCAAGAGTTTGACATTAATATTACTCTTGCTGCCATATTTTTAAAACATTACTTGAATATTATCAGAACTGAATGTGCCAAACTGTATGGAACTACACACTTAGCGCTAAACGTTGTGATCGATATCTATGACAATTAAAAAGCAAAACAAACTTATATTCAAGGTAATAAATACCCTCGGAGCACGCGTAGAACGTTCTATTAGTGATAATTATGAAACTATTATTATTAATATTATTATTTATTACTAGCAACAAACGTTAAAAACAAGATATACATAATGCGAACCTTGTTTCTCAAGAAAATTACTGAATCTTAAACTTGTGTAGCACTCGCATAAAGAGTGCAATAATTGATTTTTAAACAACATATTATGCAACGAATATGTTAATTTATTTCGCTTGAATAGTTCTAGTAAAGAGAAAAGTATTTGGTTTCGTCTTCTTTCTTCTTAGAGTCAGGTCGCTGAATGCATACACAGAAGTAAATGTGACCTTTGAGACGATACCGGCACGCTGGCTATAGCCAGGCATGACTAGTCGAGAAGAAATTTCTTCCTCCCCGCTTCCTCTACACCCCTTGGCCCAATGAAAAACATTTGAAGCTCATTGTACATAATAGGTAGCCAAGGTATTGCATTCCACCCAGAAATTCGATACCGAGATTTCACCGGAAATACATAGTTTGAGATCCCCTATAAAAACTTTTAAGAAAAATGTCTGTGTGTGTGAATAGCATAACTCAAAAACGAAAAGTCGGATAAACACCGAAGTTGGTATTTGGATTCAGTACCCTCCAAAGATGTGACATGAAGATTTCCAAGAAAATCCCTCACCCCAAACTGCCATTTACATGGAACATTTTCGAAATTTGTTATTTTCTAAAAAATGGACAACTGCTTTGATGAATACCATATATTAAAGATATTTACATGAAAAATAAAATGTATATTTTGAATTTTTTGGGAATAACCTGTTAAGTCTTCTTTATTCGGAAGGAATTTTGTGTAATCTTGTATAACTGGTTAAGGGATAGACGAAAACGTACCACAAAAATGTACCTAGATCTCCATAAAACACAGTTTATTTCAAATAATTTTTGTAGCATCAGCCATTTCTGAGATCCGTTATAATGGTTCGATTTGTTCAATACTTTGTCATTCTTATTAAGTCCCATCGATTTTCAGTTGTCCGTGATGTCATGGAAATAGTGTGGTATTTTAAGGCTTGCATATACCGTCCAGTTCTTTAACATCTGACTATCGCTACTCCCTCTGTATCCTAACGAAATGTGTAATGGTTTGTGCTGTAGCTTACCACAACACGACGTTTTGTGGTAAGCTACAAAACAAGCCATCGTAGCACATTAAACTCTCGCGGTAAACCAGTATTCCTGATGACGTCATGCGCGTTACCCAATAGCAGCGCAGTTCTTCGGAATGGCCTACTCGTCTGTATTCTAGTTGCCTTGGTCAATAGCAAAATAGCTGTTAATTCTGTGCAGATGTAGCTAAGACGAACTGTTTTGTAATTTGCATTATTCTCTATCTGCCGACCTAATTTTTTTCATGCAGTTAGAGCAATACCTTGAGAACTGCATAAAACGCCGTAAATTTTATCCCGTAGACTTGTGTTCACAAGGGTAAATAAAATAAAATCGGAGTATGTCATTCTTTTTTATTCATCATCCAAACAGGTGAAAGTCTAGAAGGACTGTTCCGGTCTACATAAAATTCTCTCGCAATCTTATCCTAGGGTGACCCAGTTTTTATTAAATTCTCAAAATTTTCCGCTTCACAGTAACATTAAGAGCAGCTCCAAGAGGTTATGGGAATATTTAACGGTAATAGTAGGGCTATTGTAGTACCTGGCTGTCCTCGCTGTGAAGTGTAAGTGCCAGAGCATGCAGTGTAGCTATGGTGGAGGTGTGTTAAAAAGCGTTGCTGAAGAAATGTACTGCATGCAATGTAACCATCGCCAACCTAGGAGAAATTGAGGCGCGTTTCGGAGGTCGAACGATGGAAGGGGTCGTACTGTTGTTAAGAGATGCATAAATACCAAACTTGGTATTTGAGTTTAGTATCTTCCAAGAATGTGACACGAAGCTTTTCAAGAAAATCCCCCAACTCCAATGATAAATAAGTCGGATAAATACAAAAAATTCGATACCGAGATTTCACCGGAAATACATGTTTTGAGGCGCCCTGGATCCAAATAAGGTATTTTTGGAAACATGTTAGTGTGTCTGTTTGTGAGAAAACGAAAAGTCGGATAAATACCAAACTTGGTATTTGAGTTTCACATCTTCAAAGGATGTGACACGAAACTTTTCAAGAAAATTCTTCACCCTTACTACCCTTTACATAGAACATTTCTTGAAAATTTTTATTTTCTAAAAAACGGATCTTACAAGTAGTTTCATTAAAATACCGTATATGAAAGATATTTACATGATAAATAAAATGTATAGGCATCTTGAATTTTCTGGGAATAGCCTAAGAAGTCCTCTTTATTCGGAATCTTGTATAGCTTGTAAACTTAAGCAACAGACAAAAACATGCCACCAAAAAATGTAAATCTCTTTAAATCACACAATTTGCTTAATTTTTTGTGGTATAAGCCGTTTCTGAGCTATCCATTATTAAAGGTTCGAATTGTTCAATACTTGTCATTCTTTTCAAGTCCCATCGATTTTCAGGTGTTTCTCGCGATTGCATGAAAAACGTACGGAATTTTAAGGCCAGCATATAGCGTCCAGTTGTTAAGCAATTGACTATCGGTGTTCGCTTTGTATTTATAAAGAAATGTGTAATGTAACTATTTTTGCAAAAGTTTATTTGGATTAAATTTAGTACATAAAAAATAAGCTTTAGTAATAAGCTTTAGTAAAATAGTTTGTATACGCACAAATAAAGATAGAGGGTAGAGAAAAAGTCGTGTAAATACATTTATATTTTTATATTTTCACATAGACTAATAAAAGAAGAAACAGCCATTTACATTGTTATTTAAACTTTTTTTTAGTTCCATTTATACTCCTCTAACTACATTGGTCCTTATCGGCAGCCTTTCCTTTGGAACTTTTTTTAGTTCCATTTATACCCCGCCTTTAACTACATTGGTGTTATCGGCGGCCTTTCCTTTGGAACTGAACTGCCTATTGGCAATTGCGTTACCTCGTATTCTCTTGTCGTTGGATTCTAATCATTATATCACACAAGCATTCACACTCATTCATACTTCCAGACTCTGGTGAGGAAAAGAAGTAATCTTGGCTACAGAAAATTCCTACCCCCCCAGCCGGGAATCGAATCCAGGACCCCTCGCACAGCAGGCAGGTACCGACTGAGCTACGAGGTCAGCCTTATTTAAACCTATTTTAGGCAAATACTTAGGTTGTGAATAACTGTTGTAAGTATTTTGATAAGGGTCAGTGCTTATATACGTATATATACCTACCAGGTGAGTCAGTTGCCCCTAGATATTCGTATCTATTCAACCCGCAGTTTATAGTCTAATTTGAAAACATTGACCCTTTTAGCAAACAAACTGTTCACGAAGCTCTGCCCTTCTATTCGGTACTATACGAAACCAATATTAATGATTAAAGGCCTAAATGAGAACCAAGGAGCTGCGAAAGCCTTAAAGAAAGACGGTTTTTCATGGATACAATGCTTGCAAGAAGATGAGGAAATGTTTTCCCGAAGAGCGAGACAGAATACGTGGTTTTTTGGCATAGTGGGTTAGCTGACGGAATGTGGTGAAGCAAAGGTTAGCTTAGGAGGTTCGAATCTAATACAAACATCAAATTGTTTGGTTCGTTTTTCTTCCTCTTTTTTCTACTTGTGTTTATTTTCTGTATTTTAGTATACTAATTTATTTATTTTTGCTATTGGCTCTCCTGTGAGACAAAGACAAAAGAATTACAAGCAGATAATTGTGTATCATGTTTACCGCAATAACCTGTACTGCATCTGGTGTTGTAAACCGTGTTACGCAATTAGCTTTCATTCTTTTGGGCGCATATCGACGGTATTAAATCTAAAAGTTTTTGTTTCATGTTTAAACCTTATGTCTTACTTCTTCTACTGACAAAGAATTGTAAATGTGCTAAGTTCATGGGTAAAATAAATAATAAATTGTTAAAGAGCGTGGATTTCATCAACGAAGTAAATGTTCAAATTGACCGCCTTCATCGATGCACATTTGTGTACGTTGCCGAAGAGACCTTGCATGTTGTAACATGCGCGGCGTAATCTAGCAGCATTCTTCCGTATGAGTATCCGTAGATGATTTGGGCTTTGCGGTGTAAAACATGACGATTATACTATTTTGTACACACTTATAATGATATAAAAATGTTATTTGTATCATAATATCAAATTATAGGCCCAAAGAGATCAAACAAAAGACAATAAAAGGTTTGAACTTAACACGAAGGATTTGAACCCGAACAGATGTGGCACTGTGTTAAAGCAGCCATGATAAAGCCATTCCACTAATGCTATCTTGCGAGTTCAGATTCCTATATGAATTAGTAATCGCAGAACTAGACCCACCTCGAATCTTTACATGCTTTTTGCAGCTTCATACAGTGTTTTGAGCTCGGTTTGGTAGTTTTAACTCAAATAAATAAACTGCATCAGTCATTACAATTACTGTATGAACTAAAATATGCCATACTTTGTGACAGAAGTTAAATTATCTACCTAATACTTAGCATTTTTTGACAAGGCTGTACAACGTTGACTGACGGCTTATATCCAATTGGTCGCACTGCGTAGATCCACCATTTTGTTTTCAAATGGTTTTGTCAACTGATGCATGTGATAGGTTGTTCATTCAGGGGTGTTTTAAAAGGTGTGTGTGAATGTATGCTTAATAATAAAAGTTTGTAAAATTGGCTGCAAGCGCTACTCCAGCTCCCAGTGTCAGGGTGGGATGTTTTTTACATCGACATACATAGCGATTGCATTCTGTCCGTAAAACACTTATGCACTGAGTTATCCATCCCTCCTCTATAAACTGTTATGCAAATCAGCCATTAGAAGGCATTCAAGAACGGCGTAAGTCACATTAGCCACTTAGCAGGTTGCATAAATTAAAAAATAATAGGGGCAGCTGACTCATCTGGTGTATATATAAACTACTTCATTTTCAGGGAAACACTTACTAAATGAATAACTATTGACATATAATTCTTTTAAAACGTTTAGTATATACATACTGGATTATTTTGAATTCTGAAACGCTGTCAGTTAATCGTATTATTCTCAAAAACATTATAATAATATAATGATTTATTTTATAAACCAAAGGGAACAAGAGATCTTGGCAAATCTCGCAGAAGATGGACTGATCAAAATTTTTGATCACATTTATTAGCTTCGAAGTAGGTCATAGGCCTAAACCTTGAAAGTAAAGAAGAGGACGAAGATGCTTTGTTCACCATTTGATAATTATAATAGTTTTTTTCGGCATAAAATATCAAAGCTGGCGTGTATCTTTATGAGAAGCTTGATTTTCTGGTTCTGATTTCTGAAACATTCCAAAACTACATTTAAAATGCGGTGAGATGTAAAACTATTTTCGTTTTGCTCCATAATTTAGTTTTCAACAGTGTGAACTTTATAAATGGCCATTTATTTGAACGCGCATTTCCTACTCGATTAAAGTGACAGTGAAAGAAAAAAATTGTCTGCAAGACTCTGCACATTCACTTACAATATTTTCATTCATTCATTATCTGTTTACCCTCATCTTATGTAGGACTTACACCCCCAGGACTTACAGGCAGGTGCCTGGGGTCAGAGGCCCGTCGAGGAGCAGACAATCATGGATCAGACAGAACATCCAGGATGGGTGATCAGCCCAATGCCTGGTATGGGATGAAGGAAGTAGATGAAACGAAATGTGGGTGAAATGGATGAAAGGAAAGGTGATGATGGAGCAGTTGGTGGAATGAATGGCGGGGGAAACCGGAGAAAACCCGCCCAGACGCCGCTTCGTCCACCACAAATCCCACATGCAGTTCCCAGGGATTGAACCCGGGCCGCCTCCGTGGGAGGCGAGCGGTCTAATCACTAGGCCACGGCGCCGCCTCACTTACATTACTGTTTAAAAAATCAAACGGTGTTGGTTGCTCCATTATTAAAAGCAAATATTATATATCGGTTAAGGAATTTATTTTTCCCGAGCTTCCGGGATGCCGGAGTATAGCTCTCGTACCAAGCAGATCTTCATTGCGCATTCACTGGGACTAACTTTTACCAACTGCTGTGGTTTCAGGGTTTAAAATTTATTATTTAGACACAGACATTTCAATGATTCTTGTGCCTTCTAATCTTTACGGATTCGCCGTACCCCATGATATTGCATTTTCTTAACGTAATGCATCTGTGAAATTTGACCAAAACTTATGAAAAATTAAACATTTAACTTTTTTTCATTATAATGTAATATCAATTCTAAACCACACGAAAACATCCTTTTCTCCACTTGGAGTATATAAACTACTAATTTACTCAAGATGGAAAGGGACAGGCGTATGCTCATTAATAGTCACGCCCGTCTTTAAACCTTGCTTTCTCATATTTTTTCAGCATTCTTCTGTACTCAAAATGCTCCACACAATGCAATTGTTTACTAATTTGTTTCAAAATGATTGTACTTCCACTCAAAAGCATGTTAAACAAAATGGCGGTATACTTTTTTTAAAAAAAATAGTTCCCCAAAGTAGGTTATTTAGGAGAGCGCTGGCGCAGTTTTTTTGGGCATATATGGGAAAGGATAGGGAAAACGAGAGTAGATGCCAGGTTGAGAAAGCCTTCAAGGAGGAAAATGGGTTCATATCGGAGAGATAGGGAATATGACGACCAATACTAGGCTAGACAGGGTTGAAGGAGGGTAGTGCGTTAATATGGAAGAGATAGTGGAGAGGTGATAGGCTAGACAGATGTTGAGGAGTAGAGTATGATTTATATGAAAGGTATAGGAAAACGAGGAGAGGTGTTAGGCTAGACAGAGTTGAAGGGTAGAGTATGCTTTATGTGAGAGGTGTAGGAACTGCGGAGAGGTGTTAGGCTAGTCAGAGTTGAAGGGTAGAGTATGTCCTTTATATGGGAGAGGTAGGGAATAGGTGGAGAAGTGCTAGACAGAGGTTGAGGAATAGAGTATGCGTTTATAGGGGAAAGATAGATAAAACGAGGAGAGCTGTTAGACTATACAGGGCTTGAAGGGTAAAATATGGTTTTTATATGGGAGAGATAGCAAACAGAGGAGAGATATTAGGCTAGGAGGGTTTGAGTATGCGTTTATAAGGAGAGACGAGAAAACAGAGAGAGATTCTATTCTAGGATAGACAGGTGTTAAAGGTAGAATGTGTTTTATATGCGCTAGATAGGAAACCAAGAAGAGATACTCAGTTAGACAGAGAGCAGGAGGGAATACGCTTTACGAGAGGTATGAGATACGAGGAGAAGTGCTAGCTCAGACAGAAGTTGAGGAGTAGAGTATGCGTTTATATGGAAAACATAGGGATTACGGGAAGAGATGCTAGATTAGACAGAGATTGAGAGTAGATTATGCGTTTTTATGTATGAGAGGTATAGGAAAACGAGGAGAGCTGTTAGGCTAGACAGATACTGAAGGGTTAGGAATATGGATTTATATACAGGAGAGATAGGGAATACGAGGGGAGGTGCTAGACTAGTCAGGACTTGAAGGGTAGAATATCGTTTTTATTTGGGAGAGTGAAAACGACTTTAGACACAATAGTCACGGAAAACTGTTTACTGGCAATGTTAGAGCGCTGATTCTAGACAGCTTCAGCTCATAACCCACTCACGCAAAAAGGTGACCCACTCACGCAAAAAGGTCACACTCTCGCAAAAAACGTGACCCACTCAAGCAAAAAGGTGACCCACTCACGCAAAAAGATGACACACTCACACAAAAAGGTGACCCTCTCACGCAAAAAACTGACACACTCTCGAAAAAGGTGACCCACTCCGCAAAAGGTAAGTAACTCACTTAGTATATCACAGGAGGATAGATTCCAGGGCTGGGTATAGCCTAGTTTCGTATTTCACAGGTAATTCAGAGAGTGTCGTAGGTATTTTGGCTAATTCAGTATCATAGGTGTTTAGACTAATTCAGCTAGCATTACGCGAGGGCAGGTTCCATGGGTGGGTTATAACATAGTTTCATATTTCACATATAGTTCAGGTAATATCGTAAGTATTTGGGTAATCAGCATAGTTTCACAGATATTCGTGATAATTTTGATCAGCGATTTGTATCACAGCTATTTAAGGTAATTGCAGGTGATTTAGGTTGTATCAAAGGTATTTGAGTCATTTTAACGGGTAATTCAACTAGTGTCATTGATACTTAGGGCAAACCAGATAGTATCACAGGTGGTCGTCCTAATTTCGAGCAGGGATTCGTATCAGAGCTATTTAAGGTAACTTCACATTATTCGGGTAATATCACAGGTATTTAAGTCTTTTTAACAGGTAATTCAGATAGTATCATAGATATTCATGGTAATATAGAGAGTAATTAGATTATAAACATTTCTCATCCAACGTTACAACACTTTATATACTTTTTTCTAAATCTCACAAACCTTTTATATGTTAAACAGTTAGTGTGCGAGACGGAGAGGGATAATCTGCATATTGGTTTACAAATTGAAAAGTTTTACGTCCACATACCTTTATTTATTTCGTTGTAGGTTCCTCTCCCCTTTATCTAGAATTGAGACTAACACTAGGATTGCTCCTAATGGCAGGGTTAATACTTTCCCTTCCATCTTCTTCTTTCTTCATCAGGCATCTTCTAGTTGCATACACAGCACACGGATAAACTTCATTTTTAAGATTGTAGACTCACGAAAAAAATCTTCATCTTCGACCTGCATTCTCTTGAGCACTGTTTGTAATACTGTAATGTCCATACGCATAGGTAGTTATTCCATCCTTGGCAATAACTCTTTTATCATCAAAGGGATACAATGTAATTTTATTCACTTGCACTGTGGTAACAGCGTGCTTTCGTGATAGGATTAGATTCAAGGGCGTTCTGATGATTTCACAGGTTTTAAGACAATCTGTATAGCTGTCAAACGTAATGTACTGCTTAATAGCGCTACGTTTTATACCTTTAATCATTTTTATCATCGAGCCTTGAATATCTAAGGCATACATCTTAGGTCGTAGTCCAACAAATCGTAGGATGATTTTGCCATTAGCCTCATCTTTAAATTTTCCCAACACCCTGTTGTTCTGAATAGAGCGGCACATATGGTTGATAGGGTAATCAGCTATATCGAGATGCTCAAAAAAGGTAGCTTGTCCTGGTACACATCTTCAGTTACACGATAAATGAATGAATGAATCAGTATCCATATACATCCGCTTCAGGTTTTCAGCTCCGTAGTATAGCAACAACAAGTCGTAATGATAGTGATACATTAATGTCTTGGAGATGTTCAACACACTCATACTAATGTATATAGGCTTGCTGAAGTCGATCTGACGAGAGGCCATATGCACAGCAGCTAGATCAGCAGCATATATTGTCCTATCGATGAACGTAGGCTTGGCGATCAACTTCTCCAGAATCTTCTCATTTGTTACTAGTCGTATATCCATACGGTTACGCAGGTTCTCCATAGTTTTTCCAAACATGGTGTTGTTAAAGGGCTTGTAGAGGTCCTTCTTGAAATCATTTGCAGCTTGTTGTCGTAGTCTGTTGTTAAATTCAACATAAGGATTTAACCACCGATACTCTTGGAATTGTAGCACACGATGGATTTTGTTAGCCTAAACCATGATTAAGAGCTTGCTTTAAAGTTATGTAATGCACTACATACTTCTTTCGAGGTCCAAGCTGAGGTATCAGTTTCTTTGTAAATGATTCCAGTGGTTTCATACACTCAGGGAGGAAAGGTAGATCATTGTGTAGATCGTGAAGTTCTGCAGGATACTCGATGTCAACTTCTAATATGTATCCATGTGGATCATCCTCTTGTAGTCCTTCTAAGTTGATTTCTTCAAGCAAAACCCACTGAAATCCACCAAAAGGAAGGGCGTAACACATTGCCCACCCATATTGGTTATTGGCATCCACGTATGGGTTGGTCTCAACGCATCAAACTTCTCCATATACGTGTTATTAGCCTCTGCATACCGATGGGAAACTTGGCATAAACCTCCTCTTATACCGGATTCCACTATGAGTGGTTGATCATAATCTTGTAACAGCTCCAGATTAATTCCAGTATACAGTAACATAGCGTCCCATGTAATGCTTGGAGAGGTGAAATAATATGCTTGATCAACTTTGTGGGTTTTGAGGGTTTGCTCTCTGAATGTCTCAAAGACATTGGCCTAGAAGAAGAACATCTGAGGTTAAGTAGAGGTTGCTCTACTCGCCCAGGTTTCTCACATTAAACAGTTTCCATACATTTCTAGCATGCTCGTAGTCAGTATCAGTAATTTCTTCTTCATTTAATCTATTGTAGAAGGAGTCCTTAGGAGGCAGCAGGTCTTGTTCAGGACATCCCATGAGGTAACAAAATCAAATGGAAATACTTCCTTACGTGTCATCAACTTCAATTTGTCTTCTCCATAGTACTTTAGCGTTTCAGTATGAGATTAGATTTTTTACCAACTTATCCAAGCTTGTACTGAGGAATCGAAAGCTATGCAAAAACCAAAGCTTTATATCCCCTACATACTTGGTGAATGAGATATACCTTTCTTCAGCGCTAGGAATTACCTCAACCCGCTCACTTGTACAACCCAGCTCCTTGACAATGAAATGGTAGTCATACCTACTGAGGTTGTGCATGAAGACTGGAATATGTTTAGGTGGTTTGCAGGTTAAATTACATTCATTATGTAGACTTCCACGATGTTCAACACTGATGTGATAATGGTCACGTACTTTATAGTTCTCCCCTGTAAAGGGTTTTCCACACAAGTAGCATTCTGTAGAAGAATAAAAAACCTGCTGTTGATCTGTAGGTTTCAGAGGCTTGGCAGATTTGTTAATATTACCGATCATTGTTGCAAGGGACGACAGGTACAGCATAAACGCCTGAGCAGCATCAACACCCCGATATACATAGGGTTGCTTAGGAAGACCAGTTTCGAGATGTTCATCACTGGATGACGGCTTCACGTAAACACAGAAGCTCATTGGTGTGTGCTCTTGATAAGGGATTGTATAGGAAGTTTCAGGATTGGCGATGTACGTATGACATGGAGTAAGAATACTCTGAAAATCAGCATAGAAGACATAAAGTAGTTTCAACATCCTCTCAACATTTTTAAACTGTACAATTGATTTCTCCTTGGTAGGCATAACTACCATGCAACACCATATTGATTACAGATTGATGCACGTTGTTGTGGTTTTTCCAGCCCACTTCGTCCATATCAATCATCAAAATGTGTAAACCAACGCTTACAGGTATAAACACGTCCTTTACGGCTAGTTTTCTGACGTCGAACGAGCTTCTGAAATTCCTTTATATATACATAGTGATGTTTTCCAGCACTATCACTCCAATAGTAGCAGGTCACGGTGTTCAGGTAGTTCAGTCTCAACAACCTTTATCGGATACACTTTAAGCTTCTTATCCAGCCCGAAAACGCTCATAGACATAGTGTTACGCTTCTTAAACTTAAATATTTGAGAATGTAGAGTAGGGTAGCAAACACAGCTGAGGTCGTACTTATCTCGAAGTTGACTGTATTTGCTAACGCGTTGTGCTTCCTTCTCAACATATTTGGCTAGAACAGAATACATGAAGCATTTCTCATCGCTAAAGTTCTGGATGCTTACGCAGGCTTTCCTTGCTTCAACAGATGGCAGTAGTGGTATGTAGCTACTTCCTCGTAACGGATTTTACTTGTTGATACGAAGTCGAACTCCTTCCAATGCAAGCAAAGCCCAGTTGCTACCCGTAAGCCGAGACTGCTCCATTGCAGTCAACAATTTCTTGAATTTCGCTTCCATCGTTGACTCCAGATCAGTTTCTAAGAAAGCAGGCTGATTCCGTGTTTTAAATGTTTTGTCACAGGTTTATTCAATACTGTTAACAAATCGACACTCAGCCAGCAGATTAATTTTAACACTCATGTGAATACCAAGCTCTTTATGCACAGCCTGGATTATGCGATGTTTTGCCTCATGTACATACATATTCAGGTCCTTAGGTGATTCGTATGATATAAAATACGAATTCAGTCGTCCTTCGAATGGGTTTTCATATTCTTTTATATCACAGTCCTCCATTTGTTGGTAGTAACTAATGTTTAGTAGGCTCCAATCTGCTTTTCTTCTTAAGACTGCTTATTTCACATATATCTTCGTGTCGCTGACCCTTATAACCATCATTGAAGGTTAGATTACAATACTTGCATTTGAAGAGCTTCTTACCAAACATCTCGTGTCTTCTCTTGTGATAACTCCGGAGGAACTTCTTCCCGCATTTTCCGCAAGCGTATCCTGATGCACTAGGAAAGCTATCCTTATATGCAGAGTTATTCATCCTTATTTTTGATGTAATAACGCATTAATCCTTCTTCAAGGGAAATGTAGACCTCTTCACCTTGATAACACTTTAGAAAGCTGATTATTCTTGGAGAGAGCACGATATTAACACCTCAGGACTAATTAGCACAATGAAGTCCAATGCCAAGATCACCCTATTTATAGAGGGAGCACGGATCTTTTACATCAATCATAAACGCGCTCCATAACTAGCTGTATATGTAGCTCTACGCTATTAACCTCCGCCATATAACCTCACAGGATGTCTATGACGTCACACACAAAGACAGAATGTCTAGCTCTATCATGTTTAAACTCGTCTCATAACTAGCCGTATATGCTGTCACACCAACAAGAGAAGTATTCTCACACGCTCATTCAGACAGATGTTTCCTTTCAAAGCCTACCACAACCACCACCACCGCTACCACAACCCATTACACCAAAGCTAGCACAATCACTTCTATCACAATACTTAAAAGTAAAAACTTAAAAGGTAACGTTGAAGATTTACCCACTTATTTAGTTAAATGTATGTATTTACTGCATTATTTCATGTTTTCATTCCCTTTTCAATTCTTCCTTTTCATCTTCCCCCAAGAGAGACCATTACATTTCACTACGATCACGAGAAAAGTATTTTTTCAGAGTTACACAGATTTTAAGCTTCTAGAATCGAACCTAGTAATGCTTTAACAAATGTATTTTAGTAATTTAGCTCCCCCGCATCAGCATCTACCATTTAATGTTTACTCTAGCTGGTATGATTCATAAGCTTGAAGATATAACAAATCACCCCTTCGGGATGCTATCTGAGTAATTTTTATCATGATAACGATATCTAGGAACTAGGTACTCTGTTTCCTTTTTACTTCACGTGTCTATCTAAATTAGATTACGAGTTATTGAATTTGTAAGTAAATTTCATTCAATCGGTATTCGAACCCAGAACACCAGGAACAAAATTATTTATAATATTAGTTTTATATGTCAAACAGAGCTGTATGAAGTTACGACATCAACCCAAGTTACATATCCTAAATAATAGAGGAAAATTAAGGAAGACATTAAAAGATCGGGATTCGAACTAAGGACAACTGATTGACAATTATATACAGATTAATTACACATCACAGGATCTATCAAACATGCTTTAACCCACCCCTCTCTCTTTCTTAGTTTCTGAGATAATGAAGATATAAGAATTAAGGATCGAATCCAGGATGCCAGGTACACAAATATACGTTCACAAGCAACTACCTAATGACATGAATGTGATAAAGTTTATTTGGTGTCTTTATCTTAATTAGTTCCGGAGTTATTATATTTATAAGTAAATTTCCTTTAATCGGTATTCGAACCCAGAACACCACGAACAAAATTATTTATAATATTAGTTTCACATCTTAAAAAACTTTATTCAGTTACGCAATCAATCAAAGCATATCTTCTAGAGTACAGAGGAAAATTAAGGAAGTCATTCAGCGATCGGGATTCGAACTAAGGACAACGTATTGACAATTATAAACCGTATTAATTACCCATTATAAGAGCTATCAATCATGCTTTGCTCCAACCCTCTACCTCTCTTATTTTCTGAGATAGTGGATATTCAAGAATTAAGGATCGAATCCAGGACGGCAGGTACCAAACTATACATTCATAAGAAACTACCTAGCTGCGTAAATGCAATACACTTTAATTGGCGTCTTTATCTTCATTAGTTTTGAGGTTATTAGAAGATGAATTTGTAATCACTCCTAGGATTCGAATCCGGGCATCCCGGTCAATTTGAAACAATAACGCAATAACGCGTCGCATACAAAAGGTTTGATATGTCTTTATCGCATTGTTCTATCTCTTTTCATTCAGGAGATACCAGCGATTAAACAGTAGGAGGTAATTCAGAGTTCAAAATTAATTAAATATGCAGAAATGTGCAATTAATATGCTAATTAGCCCCGCTCTCATTCCTCAAGATCACATCAGTGGTGAATATCGTGGAAGTCTACATAATGTATGTAATTTAACCTGCAAACCACCTAAACATATTCCAGTCTTCATGCACAACCTCAGTAGGTATGACTACCATTTCATTGTCAAGGAGCTGGGTTGTACAAGTGAGCCGGTTGAGGTAATTCCTAGCGCTGAAGAAAGGTATATCTCATTCACCAAGTATGTAGGGGATATAAAGCTTTGGTTTTTGCATAGCTTTCGATTCCTCAGTACAAGCTTGGATAAGTTGGTAAAAAATCTAACCTCATACTGAAACGCTAAAGTACTATGGAGAAGACAAATTGAAGTTGATGACACGTAAGGAAGTATTTCCATTTGATTTTGTTACCTCATGGGATGTCCTGAACAAGACCTGCTGCCTCCTAAGGACTCCTTCTACAATAGATTAAATGAAGAAGAAATTACTGATACTGACTACGAGCATGCTAGAAATGTATGGAAACTGTTTAATGTGAGAAACCTGGGCGAGTAGAGCAACCTCTACTTAACCTCAGATGTTCTTCTTCTAGGCTAATGTCTTTGAGACATTCAGAGAGCAAACCCTCAAAACCCACAAAGTTGATCAAGCATATTATTTCACCTCTCCAAGCATTACATGGGACGCTATGTTACTGTATACTGGAATTAATCTGGAGCTGTTACAAGATTATGATCAACCACTCATAGTGGAATCCGGTATAAGAGGAGGTTTATGCCAAAGTTTCCCATCGGTATGCAGAGGCTAATAACACGTATATGGAGAAGTTTGATGCGTCGGGACCAACCCATACGAGGACGCCAATAACCAATATGCGTGGGCAACGTGTCACGCCCTTCCTTTTGGTGGATTTCAGTGGGTTTTGCCTGAAGAAATCAACTTAGAAAGACTACAAGAGGATGATCCACATGGATACATATTAGAAGTTGACATCGAGTATCCTGCAGAACCTCATGATCTACACAATGATCTACCTTTCCTGCCTGAGTGAATGAAACCATTGGAATCATCTACAAAGAAACTGATACCTCATCTTGGACCTCGAAAGAAGTATGTAGTGCATTACATAACTTTAAAGCAAGCTCTTAATCATGGGTTACGGCTAACAAAATCCATCGTGTGCTACAATTCCGACAGTCTCGGTGGTTAAAACCTTATGCTGAATTTAACAACAGACTACAACAACAACCTGCAAATGATTTCGAGAAGGACCTCTACAGGCTCTTTAACAACGCCATGTTTAGAAAAACTATGGAGAACCTGCGTAACCTACGTTCATCGATAGGACAATATATGCTGCTGATCTAGCTGCTGTGCATATGGCCTCTCGTCAGATCGTCTTCAACAAGCCTATATACATTGGAATGAGTGTGTTGAGCATCTCCAAGACATTAATGTATCATTACCATTACGACGTGTTGTTGACATACTACGGAGCAGAAAACCTGAAGCTTATGTATATGGATACTGATTCATACATTCATCGTGTAACAACTGAAGAAGTGTATCAGTACAAGCGACGTTTTCTTGAGCATCTCGATACAGTTTGTCCTATCAATCATATATGCCGCTCTACTCAAAACAAAAAGGTGTTGGGAAAATTTAAAGATGAGGCTAATGGCAAAATCATCCTACGATTTGTTGAACTACGACCTAAGATGTATGCCTTAGATATTCAAGGCTCGATGATAAAAAAGATTAAAGGTATAAAACGTAGCGCTATTAAGCAGTACATTACGTTTGACGGCTATACAGACTCTTAAAACCTGTGAAATCATCAAAACGCCCATGAATCTAATCCTATCACGAAAGCACGCTGTTACCACAGTGTAAGTGAATATAATTACATCGAATCCCTTTGATGATAAAAGAGTTATTGCCGAGGATGGAATAAATACCTATGCATATGGACATTACAGTATTACAAACAGTGCTTAAGAGAATGTAAGCCGAAGATTAAGATTTTCTCGTGAGTCTACAATCTTAAAAAATGAAGTTTATCCGTGTGTGCTGTGTATGCAACTAGAAGACGTTTCATGAAGAAAGAAGAAGAAGATGACAGGGAGGGTGTTAACCCTGCCATTAGGAGCAATACTAGTACTAGTCTCAAGCCTAGATAAAGGGGAGAGGCACCTACAACGAACCAAACTAGAGGTATGTTGACGCAAATCTTTTCAGTTTGTAAACCAATATGCAGTTTATCTCTCTCCGCCTCGCACACTAACTGTTTAACAATTAAAAGGTTTGTAAGATTTAGAAAAAAGTATATAAAGTGTTGTAACGTTGGATGAGAAATGTTTATAATATAATTACTCCCTATATTACCATGAATATCTGTGAGACTATTTGAATTGCCAGTTAAAATGACTTAAATACCTGTGATATTACCCGCATCATGTAAAATTACCTTAAATAGCTCCGGTAGAAATCCTTGCTCGAAATTAGCACGACCACCTGTGATACTATCTGGTTTACCCTAAATATCAAATATTAGTTCAATTACCTGTTAAAATGACTCAAATATCTTTGATACAACCTGAATCACCTGCAATTACCTTAAATAGCTGTGATACAAATCGCTGATCAAAATTATCACGAATACCTGTGAAATTATGCTGATTACCCATATGCTTACGTTATTACCTGAACTATATGTGAAATATGAAACTATGTTATATCCGACCCTTGGATCCTGTCCTCCTGTAATGCTAACTGAATTACCCTAAACACCTATGATACTGAATTATCCAAAATACCTACGATACTCTCTGAATTACCTGTGAAATACGAAACTATGCTATACCCAGCCCTGGAATCTATCCTCCTGTGATACTAAGTGAGGTACTTCCCTTTTTGCGGGAGTCGGTCACCTTTATGCGTGAATGGGGCACCTTTTTGCGAGAGTGGGTCACCTTTTTGCGTGAGTGGGTCACCTCTTTGCGTGAGTGGGTAACCTTTTTGTATGAGTGTGTCACCTTTTTGCGTGTGTGGGTCACCTTTTTGCGAGAGCGGGTCACGTTTTTGCGTGAGTGAGTCACCTTTTTGCGAGAGTGGGTCAACTTTTTGTGTGAGTGGGTTACGTGCTAATGCTGTCTAGATTTAGCGCTCTAACATTGCCAGTAAACAGCTTTCCGTGACGATTGCGTCTAAAGTCGTTTTCACCATCCAAAATAAAAACCATATTCTACCCTTCAAGTCCTGACTAGTCTAGCACCTCCCCTCGTATTACCTATCTCCTGTATGTAAGCCCATATACCTACTCCTTCAGTATCTGTCTAGCCTAACAGCTCTCCTCGTTGTCCTATACCCCTCATACATACAAACGCATACTCTACTCTCAAACTCTGTCTAGTATAGCACCTCTCCCCGTAATCCCTATCTTTTCCATATAGATGCATGCTCTACTCATCAACATGTCTAGTCTACCACTTCTCCTCGTATGTCTTATCTCTCCCATATAAAGCACATTTCTCGTTCCTTCAACTCTCTTCTAGCATAGAATCTCTCCCCGTTTTCTGGTCTCTCCTTATAAAGGCATACTCCAACACTCCTAGCGTAATACCTCTAATCGGTTTGCTATCTCTCCCATATAAAAGCTATATTCTACCCTTCAAGTCCTGACTAGTCTAGCTGCTCACCTTGTATTCCCTATCTCTCCCATATATAAGCTCATATTTCTACTCCTTCAGTATCTGTCTAGCCTAACACCTCTCCTACTGTTCCTATAGTCTAATACATATAAACGCATACTCTACTCTCAACCTCTGTCTAGTCTAGCATCTCTCCCCGTAATCCCTATCTTTTCCATATAAACGCATACCCTACTCCTCAACATCTGTCTGAGTTAGCAATTCTCCTCGTATCCTATACCTCTCGTAAAGCGAATTCCCTCCTGCTCTCTGTCTAGCTGAATATCTCTCCTTGGTTGCCTATCTAGCCCATATAAAACACATTCTACCTTTAACACCTGTCTATCCAAGCATAGGATCTCTCTCCGTTTTCTCGTCTCTCCTTATAAACGCATACTCAAACCCTCCTAGCCTAATAACTCTCCTCGGTTTGCTATTTCTCCCATTTAAAAAGCCATATTCTACCCTTCAAGCCCTGTGTAGTCTAACAGCTCTCCTTGTTTTCCCTATCTTTCCCTTATAAACGCATACTCTATTCCTCAACCTCAGTCTAGCCTAGCACTTCTCCTCCTATTCCCTACCTCTCCCGTATAAAGGACATAATCCACCCTTCAACTCTGTCTAGCCTAGCACCTCTCCTCGTTTTCTTATACCTCTCATATAAACCATACTCTACTTCTCAACCTCTGTCTAGCCTAACACCTCTCCGCTATCTCTTCCATATAAACGCACTACCCTCCTTCAGCCCTGTCTAGCCAGGTATCGGTCGTCATATTCCCTATCTCTCAGATATAAACCAATTTTTCTCCTTGAAGGCTCTATCAACCTGGCATCTACCCTCGTTTTCGCTATCCTTTCCCATATATGCCAAAAAACTGCGCCAGCTCCCTCCTAAATAACCTACTCCCCAAATTTCAGAAAAGAAATTACGAGTATTACCTTCTGGAAAATCAAGAGTTTAAGAAAGTACTAAAATATTAATTTTTCTGCAATAGCTGGCTGTTAATATAAAAGCTATCGTATAATAGATCTTTTCGAGGTGGGTTCGTTCTCGTGACCGGGGGACTCAAGGTAGGCTGTCGTGCGTTCTGTGCATTTCATTCCATGACGCCATCGTCATCGTTTTTTATTCTCTCTTCTATTTATGCACATTTCGTACCACTTCCATTCATTTACACATCTCTTTTCCTTCTCCGCCGGCCTACCTTGAGTGCGAAACACCCACACACTTTTAGTTCCTTTAACCTTTTATTTTAATCCTCCGTGGACACAGCCTGACTGATAGCCGCGCACTAGGTGCGCAGCTGGGTGAGTAGGTATTGGCGTCATCCCCACCACCCGGGGTCTTCATGTAGGGTTTGTGTTCGTATCCGCTGTTCAACTGCAGTCCCGCGGGGGGCCATTGCATGAGCTGCTGACTTCTGACGGCGATTGGGTCCCTCTGTCTATGTTCTGGGAGGTGTGGCCCTGGGGTGAGATAGGTATAGATAGGCCACTCACCCAAGCCGGAGTAACGCCCGGGAAGTCGGAGCCCGAGGTCGGAGACGGTTGCAATGGTGGAGGATTTATTTCGCTATGGAGCACCCTTTCTCCATTAATACAAACAAGCGCCGAAAAGTTTATGTAACGGAGGTGACACCACCGACACCAGGTTGTTACTTGGTCATTTCACGAACCGAAGAAGGGCAAAGTTTTGAGAAGGTGAACCCTTTCATTACTCAAAAGGGCATTGATGCTATTGCTGGTGCGGTTCAGTCCTTCACTCGTCTAGACAACGGTTCCTTATTAGCACAAACAAAGTCCGATCAGCAGAGTAAGACCTTGTTGCGCGCTACACTTCTCCACGTGTATCCCAACCGTGTAGAGAAGCACCGCACATTGAATTCCTGTCGAGGCGTCATTACCACCCATAGCCTCGATGGTATGTCGGACGATGAACTCGTAGACTATCTTTCAGACCAAAAGGTGACAGCAGTGCGACGAGTTCAGGCCAAACGCGACGGAGTATTGGTACCCACTCGTACCCTGTTTATAACATTTGATGGCGTCGATCTGCCCACGAGGATTTCAGCAGGGTACGAACGCATTGCGGTGAGGCCTTATATTCCTAGACCTCTGCGTTGTTTTAAATGCCAACGTTTTGGGCATACGCAAGTCTCCTGTAAGAGTGCCGTTACCATCTGTGCCTCATGTAGCCAGCCGTCACAAGAAGGTACCAGTTCCACAGCCCCCGTCTGCGTTAATTGCAAAGGGTCTCATTCTGCGTCGTTTGCCGACTGTCCGCGGTACTTGGACGAGATCCTCCTCGGAGATCGCAGTCCCAGGACGGTCCTGGGATAAGCCGCGCTCAGCGGCACCCCTCACCCATTGCCACCCATCGCTTGATTCGGTTTCTGGCTCTGAGCGCGTGGACCCTCCCTTCGAGGAGGCTATGGAGTCTGACCAACTCCATACCAAAAGCCCGAGCCCAAAGGTTAAGCACAGGGTAATTTTGAGCCGCCCTTTTAAGTAAGAAGTTTATCCCTTTCTTTATGGCTATCCTGACCTGGAATTTACGTATTATACGATCGCGTAGGGCGGAACTGCAGCGTTTATTGCGTTCTCATTCACCTATGGTTGTGTATTTGCAGGAGACTAAGCTTCGCCCACACGCTCCGTTTGATCTCCGAGGGTATACTCCGGTTCGCTACGATCCTGAACCGGAGGAGGGTACTCCTGCTCATGGAGATGTCTTGTTGTTAGTGCGTAGCGACGTTAGTTTTCAAACTCTCGCTCCTACGTCCAACTTGCAAGCTGTTGCCGTAAATGTTCAATTACCCGGCTTTTTCTTTTCTGTTTCCTCTTTCTATTCACCTCCATCGTCTCCCTTCGCTCCCGCGGACATTCGAGCTCTCCTGTCCGCTGTCCCAACACCATTTCTTCTGTTGGGAGATTTTAATACCCATCACCCACAATGGGGTTCGCCAAGGGCTTGTGCGAGGGGAACTCTTCTTTCCGACATTATTTACCAGTTCAATCTCTCCATCCTCAATACAGGTGAACCTACTTTTATTTCTGATTCTTCCTGTACATTCTCACACCTGGACCTTGCCGTTTGCTCACTCCAGCTTGCTAGTCGTCTGCAGTGGAACGTCGTTGCTGACACCTACTCCAGCGAACATTACCCTTGCATCGTTTCCCTTCTGCCTCACCACGTCCAACACTCCAGAGTACCTACCGGGATATTCACAAAGGCCGACTGGAGCTTGTATTCCAGCCTCGTGTATTTTGACGACAAGCCCTTCAACGACTTTAACCAAATGGTGCAGCACCTTACGTCTATAATTCTATCTGCCGCCGAACGCGCAATTCCCCGTTCATCCTCTCAACCTTGGCATCTACCTGTTCCGTGGTGGAACGAAGATTGTTGGGACGCCGTTCGTGCCCGTAGAACTGCGCTTAGGGAGTTTCGGCGATACCCTATACTTGATAATTTGGTTACTTTTAAACAATCGCGCCCCAGGGCTCGTCGCATTATTCAGGGAAGCAAGAAGACGTCGTGGACTCGTTTTGTCGAGTCTCTTAATCTCTTTACGCCTTCATCTGTTGTTTGGGATAAACTACGTCGCTTCTCAGGTAAAGTGTCGCATTGTACTGTTTCTGGCCTTCAGGTTCCCAATGCCACCATTGTGGATCCGGCTGCCATCGCTAACACCCTGGATGCTGCCTTTGAGGCGGTTTCCAGTTCAGACCATTATTCCGCGGCTTTCGCTCTATCAAAGACCGGCTGGATTCCGCCACCTATAATTTTCGGTCTCCTAATACCGAGAGCTATAATGAACTTTTCACAATGAGGGGGCTGGAGCACGCTCTTCATTGCTCTAGGCACTCCGCTCCTGGGCCGGACGGCATCCATGTCCTGATGTTAAAGAACCTTTCAGCCGACAGTAAACTCTTTCTCTTACAGGGCTATAACGGTATTTGGCAAGACGGCCTTTTTCCATCCGTTTGGCGCGGAGCCGCCATTGTCCTTATACTTAAGCCTGGGAAGGATCGCCAACTACCTTCCAGCTACCGCCGTATCTCCCTCACAGTTGCATTTGCAAGGTGATGGAGCATATGTACAACGCGCGGTTGACATGGTGGCTTGAGTCTCAGAAACTTTTAGCGAACGCTCAGTGCGGATTTCGTCGCTATCGCTCTAGCGTCGAACATCTGGTGTCCCTGTGACGCATATTGTGAATGGATTTCTGAGAAATTGTCAAACCGTGGCTGTGTTTTTTGACCTGGAGAAAGCTTATGACACTTGTTGGAGGGGCGGCATTTTACGTACACTTCACGCATGGAATATCCGCGTTCGTCTTCCCATATTTCTTCGGGAGTTTATGACGGACCGCGTCTTTCGTGTACGTGTGGGCTTGGTTTTATCTAGTCGTTTTATTCAAGAGAACGGAGTACCGCAGGGCTCTGTACTTAGTGTCACACTTTTTGCAAGTGCTATCAACCCCATTGTTGATTGTATTCCACCTGGCATTTCATCGTCCCTTTTTGTTGAAAATTTTGCCATTTATTGCAGTTCACGGCGGACCTGTCTACTCGAACGCCGTCTCCAGAGCTGTATCGACCGTCTCTACGCCTGGAGTAACGCCAACGGCTTTAATTTCTCTGCCGAGAAATCCGTCTGCATCAATTTCTGGCGCCGGAAGGCTTTCCCTCCGCCCTCTCTCCATCTTGGGTTGGAGGTCCTACCATTTGCTGACGAGGTGAAATTCTTGGGGTTGATCTTTGATCGAAATTTGAGCTGTACTTCTCACATTTCCTTTTTAAAAGCAAAGTGTGGCCGTTCTCTTAATCTTTTACGTGTTTTAAGTGGCACATCCTGGGGAACTGATCGGACCGTCCTTCTACATCTTTATCGCTCTTTGGTCCGATCCAAGCTTGATTACGGGTGCATTGTCTATTCTTAGGCGCGTCCAACTGTATTACGTGGATTGAATGCCATTCACCATCGTGGCATAAGAGTGGCTACAGGGGCCTTTCCAACCAGCCCTGTACCTAGCCTGTATGCTGAAGCTGCAGAACCTCCGCTGTCCTTCAGGCGTGAAATGCTTTTGTGCAGCTATGCCTGTCGACTCTCAAGTTTGCCTGACCACCCTTCCTTCGAGTTATTTTTCGAGGAGTCGCTTGATCGCCACTATTTAATTAGCTCCTCTGCATTGCTCCCTCCAGGGGTTCGATTTCGACAGCTCCTTCGGCATTTGGACGTTCCGCCAGCGCCGGCCCTTCCTCGGGGGAAACGCCTTTTCCTCCTTGGTCGCGCGCTGAGGCCCGCTGTCACCTTGGGTTAACGTCGATGCCGAAGAATGAGACCCCTGGTTCAGTCCTTAGATCCGCATTTTTAGAACTACAGGCGTAATTCGGGACTGTCACTTTATTTATACTGATGGGTTTAAGACTGATATTGGAATAGGATGTGCCTTTGTTTTTGGTGCACATGGTTTTTACTTTTCGTTTACCTGGGCAATGTTCGATTTATACCGCCGAACTTTTTAGTATATATCAATGTGTTTTATACATTCAGCGGCATGTCTTACGGCGTTGTGTTGTTTGTACGGACTCTCTGAGTGCCCTTCAGAGTATTAACGCGCTGTACACTTACCACCTGTTCGTACAGCGCATTCATGACCTGCTCCACCCGCTTGGTGCTTTTGGCATCAGCGTGTCCTTCGTGTGGATTCCAGGTCATGTGGGCATCTCAGGGAACCTGTCTGCCGACGCCGCTGCCAAATCGGCGATTTTATCCTCCAGATTTTTTACATCGGTTGTTCCCTCGTCTGATTTGAGTGTTATTTTACGTCACCACCTCCTCTCGCTTTGGCACGATGAGTGGACGGCCCTCCGGGGGAACAAGTTGCGGGAGGTTAAACCTCTCCCGTTAATCTGGAGCACCTTTTCTCGTTCTTCTTGTCGGGAAGAGGTGATTTTAGCTCGACTACGAATCGGACATTGTCCTTTTAGCCATAGATACCTGCTCAGTGGTGACCCCGCACCACTCTGTGAGCAGTGTGATGCGCCTTTAACGGTGCGTCACATTTTAGCAGAGTGTCAAGGTTTAGCTCCGTTGCGCGTTCGTGTTGGTCTGCCTGTTGGCCTAGCCAACGTTTTGGCAGACGACCGCGTGCTGTAGAATGTCTTTTACGTTTTATCAGTGACATTGGATTTACCAGGCGCATTTGATGCGCTGAGCATCGTTTGACTGTGTGATTTTATGTTGTCTTTTTAATGGGGCATCTCTTCCCCAATGGACATCTGGCGCTTGTGTCCCTCATATTCTACAATTCTTGACACGTTGTTTTACTCTTTTATTGACCATGCTTTTAGTGTGTTCGTTATTGGAATTTGGTGTTTTGTTTTTTACCTTTTGGATATCGCGGGTTTGTGTCCCGTTTTTTTATCGGACTTTTATTTTTGGACTGTACATTTTACACTTTGTAAGGACACTGTTTACCTTAGCTGTTTAGCGCCCTTAAACCGCATCTCATCATCACACAACTCTATCTTTATTAGTGGGTGTACAAACTATTCTTACCAAAGCTTGTTTTTTTATCTACTGCATTTTAATCCAAATAAAGCTTTGCAGAAATAGCTACATTACACATTTCGTTATAGATGCAAAGAGAACAGCGATAGTCAAATGTTTAAAAACAGGACGCTATATGCGACCTTAAAATTCGTACTGTTACCATGCAATCGCGAGAAACAACTGAAAATCGATAAGACTTATATGGAGAGACGGCCAAAATGGAGAGAGATCCTATGCTGAGCGAAAGAGAGTTGAATGAGAGGTAAATATGTTTATATGTGGGAGATAGAGAATACGAGGAGAAGTTTTAGGCTAGACTGATATTGAGGAGTAGAGCATGCGTTTATATGTATGAGAGGTACAGGAATAGGAGTAGAGGTGTTAGGCTAGACGGATACTGAAGGAGGAGGAATATGGGCTTATATACAGGAGAGATAGGGAACACGAGGGGAGGTGCTAGACCGACAGGACTTGAAGGGTAGAATATGTTTTTATATGGGAGAGATAGCAAACCGAGGAGAGGTATTAGGCTTGGAGGTTTTGAATTTTAGAGTATGCGTTTATATGGAGAGACGAGTAAAACGGAGAGAGATCCTGTACTAAGAGAGAGAGAGAGTTCAAGGTGAGGGAAATGCGTTTATATTTGAGAGGTAGGGAACACAATGATAGGTGTTAGGGAGGTTAGTGTTGTTGCATATGTAATGTCCAGTCATATCCAGGTAGCTCCATTCAACGTTCAGAAGGCGAGCATATTTTACAGTTTGCGTGCAACATAGTTGTGCATGACTTCACAGGTAATTCACGTAGTATCATAGGTGTTTAGGGTAATTCAGCTACTATCACAGGGTAGGACAGATTACATGGTTTAGGTGTGTACAGCTCCGTATGATTTCACAGGTAATTCAGAAAGTATCGTAGGTATTTAGGATAATTCAAGTATCATAGCTGTTATGTCAGGTAGTATCACAGGAGGAAATATTCCATGGTTTAGGTGTGTATACCTCCATATGATTTCACAGGAAATTCAGGTAGTATCATAGCTGTTTAGGATAATTCCAGTAGTAACACAGGATGGGGCAGATTCCGGGAAGCGGGTATAGTATAGCTCCGTATGATTTCATAGGTAATTCAGATAGTATCGTGGGAATTTAGCTTAATTCAGCTAGTATCACAGGAGGTTAGATTCCAGAGGCACGGCGTATCATAGCTGTATATGATTTCACTGGTAATTCAGCTAGTATCGTGCGCATTTAGGTTAATTCAGCTAGTACCACAGGAGGATTGATTTCAGGGGTTGGGTATAGCATAGCACTGTATGATTTCAGAGGTAATTCAGATAGTATCGTGGGTATTTAGGATAACTCATATATCATAGGTGTTTAGAGTAACTCAGCTAGTATCACAGGAGATTATATTCCAGGGGCGGCACGTATCATAGCTGCATATGATTTCGCAGGAAGTTCAGCTAGTATCGTAGGTATTTAGGCTAATTTAGCTAGTATCACAGGAGGCTAGATGCCGGAGGCAGTGCGTTTCATAGCTGTATATGATTTCACTGGTAATTCAGCTAGTATCGTGGGTATTTAGGCTAATTCAGCTAGTATCACAGGAGGATTGATTCCAGGGTTGCGTGTACCATAGTTCCGTATTTCACAGGTAATTCAGAGTGTATCGTAGATATTTAGGATAATTCAGTATCATAGGTGTTTAGAGTAATTCAGCTAACATTACAGAAGGGTAGGTTCCAGGAGTCGGTTATAACATAGTTTCGTATTTCACAGATAGTTCAGGTAATATTGTAAGTATTTGGGATAATCAGCATAGTTTCACAGATACTCGTGATGATTTCCATCAGCGATTTGTATCACAGCTATTTAGGGTAATTTCAGGCGCTTCAGGTTGTACTAAAGGTATTTGAGGCATTTAACAGGTAACTCAACTAGTATCATTGATATTTAGGGTAAACCAGATAGTATCACAGGTTGTTTTGCTAATTTCAAGCAGGGAAATACCAGAGCTATTTAAGGTAATTTCGCATGATTCGGGTAGCATCACAGGTATTTATATCATTTTAACAGGTAATTCAGATAGCGTCACAAGTATTAATGGTAATATAGATAATAATTAGATTAGAAACATTTCTCATCCAACGTGTCAACAGCTTTATATACCTTTTTTGTTAATCGTACAAACTCTTTATATGTAAACCAGTTAGTGCGAGACGGTGAGGGATAAACTGCATATTGGTTTACAAATTGAAAGTTTTACGTCAACATATCTTTACTTTAATTCGTTGTTGGCGTCTCTCCCCTTTATCTAGGCTTGAGGCTAGCACTAGGATTGCCCCTAATGCCAGGGTTAACGCCTCCCCTTCCATCTACTTATTCTTTATTCATCAGGTGTATGCTAAGTGTATACACATCACATGGACAAACTTCCATTTTTTTAATTGTAGACTTACGGGGAAAATCTTCATCTTCGGGTTACATTCTCTTAAGCACTTCCTGTAATGCTGTAATGCCCACATGAGTATGTCGTTATTCCATCCTCAGCAACAACTCTTTTATCGTCGTATGGTGTCAATATAATTTTATTCATTTGCACCGTTCTAACAGCATGCTCTCGTAACATGATTAGATTCATGGGCGTTCTTATGATTTCACGGGATTTGAGACAGTCTGTATAGCTGTCAAATGTAATGTACTGCTTAATAGCACTACGTTTTATGCCTATAATCTTTTTTATCATTGAGCATTGAGCATCTAAGGCTTACATCTAGGGCCGTAGTCTAACAAAGCGCAGGATGATTCTGCTATTGGCTTCATCTTTAAATTTCCCTAGCAGCTTTTTGTTCTGAGTAGAGTAAGTTTAAATTTAAATTGAGTTTTAGTTATGGACGCTCTTTAACTACTATGTTTCTTAGCGTCCCATTCCATATTTGGCGTGAAAGACCGGTAATTTTGCTCAGAGACCTCTCTGAGTAGAGTGGCGTATATAGTTGACAGGGTAATCAGCTGTATCCAGATGCTCGAGAAAACGTAGCTTATCCTGGTACACATCTTCAGCTGTTACACGATGAATGAATGAATAATTGTCCATATACATAAGCTTCATCTTTTCAGCCCCATAATATGGCAACAACTCGTCGTAATGATAGTGGTACATTGATGTCTTGGAGATGTCCAACACACTCATACCGATGTATATAGGCTTGTTGAACACGATCTTACGAGAGGCCATATGTACAGCAGCTAGATTGGTAGCATATATTTTCCTATCGATAAACGTAGGCTTGGCAATCAACCTTTCTAGTGTCTTCTCAGTTGTAACCAGGCGTATATCCATACGATTACGTAGGTTCTCCATAGTTTTTCCAAACATGGCGTTGTTAAAGAGTTTGTAGAGGTCCTTCTGGAAGTCATTTGCCGCCTGTTGTCTTAGCCTGTTTTTGAATTCCACACAAGGTTTTAACCACTGCGACTGTCGAAATGGTGGCACACGATGGATTTAGATTAGCAGTAGTCCATGATTAAGAGCTTGCTTCAAAGTCATGTAATGCACTACATACTTCTTTCGAGGTCCAAGATGAGGTATCAGTTTCTTTGTAGATGATGCCTTAGGCTTCATACACTCAGGCAGGAAAGGTAGATCGTTGTGTAGATCGTGAAGTTCTACAGAATACTCGATGTCGAATTCTAATATGTATCCATGAGGATCATCTTCTTGTAGCGTTTCTAAGTCGATTTCTTTAGGTGACACCCACTCAAATCCACCGTAAGGTAGGCTGTGACACAGTGCCCAATCATATTGTTTATTTTATGATAAACCAGAAGTATTATTTATAGTGATGTTATGTAACATTTAAAAAAATTTTTGAGTTGGAAAATGTAAATTCCCATCACATATGTGCGCTAGATGTTATCGCAGGAGCGCTTTCGAGAGATGTTTCTCCCATCTTTAGCTGAGAATCCAACTCCAGAATCAACTGAGTTGGATTCTCAGCTGAAGATGGGAGAAACATCTCTCGAAAGCGCTCCTGCGATAACATCTAGCGCACATATGTGATGGGAATTTACATTTTCCAACTCAAAAATTTTTTAAATATTGTTTATTGTCGTCCTCGTATTAAATAAATTGGGCTCGTCTTGACGGATCATACTTATCCATGTAGGCGTTGTTTGCTTCGGCATACAGGTGGGAAACTTGGCATAAACCTCCTCTTATACCGGATTCCACCATGAGCAGTTGATCATAATGTTGTAACAATTCTAGCTGAATTCCTGTATACAGCAACATGGCATCCCATGTAAGCCCTGGAGAGGTGAAATAATGAGCGGGGTCGAATTTGTGTGTTTTGAGGGTTTTCTCTCTGAATGTCTCAAAGATATCAGTTAGAAGAAGTACGTTTGAGGTTAAGTAGAGATCACTGTATTCTCCCAGGTTTCTCACATTAAACAGGCTCCATACATTTCTAGCATGAGTGTAGTCGACATCATTAATTTCTTCTTCGTTTAATTTATTGTAGGAGTCCTTAGGAGGCAGGCAGGTTTCGTTCAAAACATCCCATGATGCAAGGTAAACATAAGGAAATACTCCTTTACGAGTCATCAACTTCAATTTATTTTCTCCGGAGTACTTCAATGTTTCAGGATATGAGATTAGATTTTTCACCAACTTATCCAAGCTTGTATTTAGGAATCGAAAGTTATCCATAAACCGAAGCTTTGATTTCCGACATACTTGGAGAATCAGATATAGCATTCTTCAGAGTTAAAAATTACCTTCACACGTTCACCTGTACATCGCAACTCCTTAACAATGAAATGAGTCATACCCGGTAAGGTTATGCATGAAGACAGGGATATGTTTAGTTGTTTTGCAAGGTAAATTGCAATTCATTATGAAGACTTCCACAATATTCACCGCTGATGTGATCATGGTCGCATACTTTGTAGTTCTCGTCTGTAAAGGATTTCCTACACAAGTAGCATACTATAGAAGTCTCAAAATCCTTTTGCTGTTGATCCGTAAGTTTCAGAGCCTTAGTAGATTTGTATATATTACCAATCTTCTTTGCAAGGGATGACAGGTATTCCATAAACTTCTGAGCAGCATCATAACCATGATATACATGGGGTTGCTTAGGAAGACCAGTTTCGAGGTGTTCAACACTGGATGACGGCTTCACGTAAACACAGAAGCTCATTGATGTGTGTTCTTGATAAGGGGTTGTAAATGAAGTTTCAGGATTGGGTATACACGTATGACAAGGAGTAAGGATACTCTCAAAATCCGCATAGATGGCATAAGGTACTTTCAGCATCCTGTCAACATTTTTAAATTGTACAATTGATGTCTCCTTGATAGGCATAACTACCCTTGCAACATCAGGTTGGTTACAGATGGCTGCATGTACTTGTGGTTTTTCCAGTCCACTTCGCCCATATCGATTATCAAAATGTGTGAAATAGCGCTTACAGGTATAAACACGTTCTTTATGCTTAGTCTTCTGAACTCGAACGAGCTTCTCAAAATTCTTTATACATACATAGTGAATTTTTTTCACTAACGTCACTCAATAGTAGCAGGTCAGGGTGTTCAGGTAGTTCAGTCTCATCAAACTTCATTTAATATACTTCATGTTTTTCATCCAGCCCGAAAATGCTGATAGACATACTGTTAAGCTTCTCAAATTTAGGTATTTGAGAAAGTGGAGTAGGATGGAAACGCAGCTGAAGTCGTACTTATCTCGAAGTTGCTTACATTTGCTCACACGTTGTGTATTCTTCCGTATGAATTTGGATAGTGCAGAATACATGAAACATTTCTCGTCGGTATAGTTCTGGATGTTTACGCAGGCTTTTCTTGCTTCAACAGATGGCGGTAGTGGTATGCAGTTACTTCCTGGTAACATATTGTTCTTGTTGATACGAAGTCGAACTCCTTCCACAGCAAGCAAATCCCAGTTGCTATCCTTAAGCTGGGACTCTTCCTTTGCAGTCAACAATTTCTTGAATTTCGTTTCTAATGTTGACTTCAGATCCGTTTCTAGAAACGCAGGCTGATTCCGTGTTTTAAATGTTTTGTCACAGGTTTCTCCAATACTGTTAACAAATCGATACTCAGCCAGCAGATTAATTGTCACTCTTGTGAATACCAAGCTCTTTATGCACAGCCTGGATTATCCGTTGTTTTGCCTCATGCAGATACACATTCAGGTCCTTAGGTGATTCGCATCGTATAAAATACGATTTCAATCGCCCATCGAATGAAGTTTCATATTCTTTCATATCACAGTCCTCCATTGTTGACAGTAACTGATATTTAGTAGGCTCCAAACTGTTTTTCTTCTGAGGACTGGTCATTTCACATACATCTTCGTGTCGATGGCCCTTATAACCATCATTGAAGGTTACATTACAATCCTTGCATTTGAAGCGCTTCTTACAAGACATCTCGTGTCTTCTCTTGTGATAACCTCGGAGGAACTTCTTCCCGCATTTTTCGCAAGCGTTTCCTGATGCACTAGGAATGTTATGCTTATATGCAGAGTTATTCATACTTATTCTTGATGTAATAACGTAATAATACTTCTTCAAGGGAAATGTAGACCTCTTCACCTTGATAACACTTTTGAAAGCGGATTATTCTTGGAGAGAGCACGATGTTAACACCTCAAGACCAATTAGCACAATGAAGTCCAGTGCCCGAGATCACCCTGTTTATGGAGGGAGCACTGACCTTTTTAGATCAATCATATACTCACGTTTACACTCGTCCCATAACTAACTGTATATGATCGCTCTGCGCCTATTAACCTCCGCCATGTGACCTTACACCCAGAGACAGGATGTCTATGATGTCACACCCAGAGACAGGATGTCTGGCTTTATCAAACACGTTTAAACTCGTCCCTAACTACCTGTATATGCTGTCACACCAACAAGAGAAGTATTCTCACACGCTCATTCCGGCAGATGTTTCCATTCAAAACCTACCACAACCACCACTGCCACCACCACCACTAACACCGGTGGCCGCAAGGTTAACACCATCTCTATTACCACAATACTTAAAAGTAAACGCTTAAAAGGTGACAGAGGATTTTTCCCTTATTTAATTTAATCCATATATGTACTGTATTATTTCATGTTTACGTTCTTTCTTCATTTCTTCCTTTCCATTTTCCCTCTATTCTCCAAAGAATCAGTATACAATGACATTCCTCTACGCTTAATACTCAGTTATCACAGAAAAAACATCACATTTCACCACAATCACTAGCAAAGTAACAGTTCTAGAATTACACAGATTTTAAGCTTCTAGAATCGAACATGGTAATGCTTTTAATAAACTATTTTAGTAATTTAGATCCCACATCAGCATCTACCAATTAATCTTTACTCGAACCTGGTATGATCCACAATCTTGAAGTTATATGATATAACACCATCGGGATTCGATCTGAGCACTTTAAAGTAATTTTTCATGATAACGATATTTCGGGACTAGGTACTCTGTTTACGTTTTATTTTACGTGTCTATCTAAATTATATCATGAGCTATTAAATTTGTAAGTGAATTTCATTTAATCCGTATTCGAACACAGAACATCAGGAATAAAATTATTTATGAAATTAGTTTGACATGTTAAAAAAGAGCAGCATGCAGTTACTGCATTAACCTAAGTGATATATCCTAGAGTAGAGAAGAAAATTAAGGAAGTCTTTGAAAGATCGGTATTCGAACTAAGGACTACTGATTCACAATTATATACAGTATTAATTGCATATCATAGGGGCTATCAAACATGCTTTGGTCCACCCCTCTATATCTCTTAGTTTCTGAGGTAATGGAGATTTAAAATTAAGGATCAAATCCAGGAGATGCCAGGTACCCAAATATACATTCACAAGAAACTACCTAATGACATAAACATAAAGTTTATTTCACGTCTTTATCTTAATTATTTCTGGAGTTATTGGAAGATGAATTTGTAATCACTCCTAGGATTCGAACCCGGGCATACCGGTCAATTTGGAATAAGACATCAAAGACGTGCCGCATTCCAAGGATGTAATTAGTTTTTTTGGCATCGTCCTGTCTCTTTTGGTTTAGGAGATATAAGCGATTAAACAGTAGTTATAAAATGGGGTTCAAAGGGTTAATTATTTTTCAAAGCTTTAAATAATTATCATATTAACTGCACATTACTGCATATTAAGTGCGTTTGAATACCCACCTCTGGTCTCCACATTCAGGTTCCGATCTCCGCAGACACTGAATCACTTCACGCTGAAGATGCCAAGCGTTGCACTTGGCGAAACGTCGATATCCACGATGACTTCTAGACCACGGCCTACAAGCCCAGATAGTAGTAATTCAATTATTAGTCATGCCGCCGGCCGTGCAAGCCTCAAGATATACATAAAGAACGTGTTTACACCTGTAAGCGCATTTTTACACATTTTGATGATCGATATGGGCGAAGTGGACTGGAAAAACTACAAGAACATGCAGCCATCTGTAACAAATCTGATTTGCAAGGGTAGTTATGCCTATCAAGGAGACATCAATTGTAAAATTTAAAAATCCTTATGTCATCTATGCGGATTCTGAGAGTATTCGCACTCCTTGCCATACGTGTATACCCAATCCTGGATCTTCATATACAACCCCTTATCAAGAACACACACCAATGAGCTTCTGTGTTTACGTGAAGCCGTCATCCAGTGTTGAACATCTCGAAACTGGTCTTCCTAAACAACACTATGTATATCGTGGTTATGATGCTGGCATCAACCTATAGTTCTCAAAACAAATTATCAAATACCTATCTTAAATTAATCTTATACTAACAATTATATGAATAACAGTACTATGAAATAACTTTTCGACCTCCACTAAATCCTACTTCCTATTCTCTTTCCTATTTATTTAACTCTGCTCCCGAACTTAAGAACAACGACAATGCATCTTTATACTTGCTCTCTGTTGTGTCCCCCGGCCCTACTCTGAACTCCTGGGGGGATAATGTATATTGTTCAAATTCCTGTATCTGAACAAAGATATCTGTATTAAGCGAATAACAGGGTCGCGTCTCGGATTTCCCATTATATTTTCACTTCCAGATATATTTTCTCTTGATCACGAGAAAGAGAGAGCAACAAAAAAATTATAACAGTAAAAGTGAATCGCGTGGATTATCACTTTTAGCCTAACTTAAGCTGTAGGTCCGAAGATATACTACGTCTTGCATTGTAACCTATTACTTAACCTATTTGAGAACTATTGCTGATGTTTAATGTTTTAACTTCTTTCTTTTTCTTGATTGTTTGTTTTTATGCCTCAGCCTTACTGCAGCGTGGACGTATTGTGTAACGCATTTCGTCATGTAATAATGTCAGCACTTGTGTATTGAAGGACATTGAGTGATACGTAGGCGATTTTTTTGTGTCATTTATATGTGGCAATAAGATTGTGTTTACTCGCTGTGCGTCTGTCGCAAGTGTGGTGTATACTCATTATGCGTAATATGGTGAAATTCTACTAACGTGGACATTCTGGCGTTTCACGGAATTTCTGGCCTTAATTACGTAATTCAGGGGGCTGAGTTTTTTCATTACCCTATACGGTCCTGTGTAGTTCATCAAATGTTTCGTGGCGCTACCTACCCTCCATTTAGGGGTATATAGCTTCACCAAATCGCCGACTTTATACTCGACGTGCCGCCTCTTTGAATCATATAAATTTTTATTTTTCCTCTGGCTCTTTACTATGTTTTGGGATGCTAACGCCCTTGCTTTTACTATTGCCTCCCGTGTTTGCTGCACAAATAGGTTTTGTGAGGTGCCCTGTAATTGAACGTCTGGGGGTTATACCGGTTTCTGTGCATACAGTAATTCGAAGGGTGTGAACTTAGTACTCCCCTGTTTGCTTGTGTTTATGGCAAACCGAATTTGATGTAAATTATTATCCCAGTCTGTGTGCTGTGTGTTTACGTAGTTACTGATTACTTGCGCGATAGTTCTATTCGCCCTTTCTATTAGGGCATTAGTTTGGAGTCTGTAGGCTGTTGTGAAAGTCGGTATTGTTCCCATCATCTTAAGTAGTTCTTGTGTCACTTCGCTCATAAATACCTACCCTCTGTCCGACAGCATATATTTTGGTGCGCCGTGACGACAGATGATGTCGTCCAAGATAAATTCGGTGACATGCTCAACAGAAGCTTTTGGGATTGCCCTTAATTCCAAATATTTTGAAAAGTAATCACTTGCCGCAATTATGTATCTGTTACCTCTAGAGGACTTTGGGAAAGGCCCCAAGATATCTATGGAGAACCTTTCTCCTATATAGTTGACCTTTATGGGTTGCATTAAACCTGCGGGTCGCTGATTAACTGGACCTTTTCGTTGCTGACAGGAAGTGCATCTTCTTACATAATTTTGTATGTCCCTCTTTATTCCAATCCAACAGTAATGTGAATTAATTTTGTGAAAAGTTTTTGATAACCCGAAGTGTCCTCCTAGCGGATCGTCATGGCTATTATATAGTATTTCCTGCTTTAAACTATCAGGTACTACTAACAAGTGCATGTTCCCTGTACTACCAGCATTTTTCGGTACAGGACATTCGATTTCAGCACGTATGTTGCAGCTTGTCGTGCTAGTTTAGCATTCGCTGTACCCGGCTGTCTTACGGCTTGTATTAGGGGTTTTAGCTGGGGATCCTCCTCTTGTTTTTTAGCTAATTCTATGGGTTCTATGAGACAGGTAATTCTGTCTTCCTGCTCTTGTGCTGTTTCGGGTTCAGGGGGGTCTATTGGCATTCTAGACAAACAATCTGCGTCCTTATGTTTAATCCCTGATTTATGTTGAATTGTGTAATCAAATTCCTGTAGCATCAAGCGGTAACGTGCCAGTCTCCCTGTTAGATCTCTCAACCTATCTAGGTGGCACAGGCAAGCATGGTCTGTAACTACAGTTACATGGTAACCATATATGTACTGGCGGAGCTTCGAAAAACCGTACATAACTGCTAACAGCTCTTGTTCCGAAACGCTATAGTTCTTTTCAGCTTTGCTTAGACTTCTAGACACAAAGCCTACTGGTGCATTTTTCCATCTCGTTCTTGGAGGAGGCAACTGCCTATGCCGTGCATGCTGGCATCGCAGTTCATTTGGGTTTTGGCTCCCGGCATAAAATGTGCCAACACCGGAGCCCTAACCATTAAATCCTTCAGCTTTTGGAAGGTTTCTTGCTGTTCTTGGCCCCATACAAACTTTTGGTCTGCCGTTGTAAGTTCGTTTAGTGGGCTCGCGACCGCTGCAAAGTTATTAATGAACCTCCTGTAGAAAGAAAATGAACCTAAGACCTGCCTTACTTCTTTGACGTTCCTAGGCGTTCCGAGCTGTGTAATAGCTTGAATTTTGTCTTTATCAGGTTCTATGCCTGCTGCCGATACTTCGTATCCTAGGAGCTTTATTTTGTCCATACCGAAAAAAACATTTTTGGGGTTTTAGCTTAAACGTATGTTCTAATTTCTTAAATACCGCTTCCAGGTTTGCCAATAAGTCCTGAAATGTATTTGCGAACACTATTATATCGTCTAGATATATGAGTGCTTTTTCGTATCGCAGGTCGCCTAACAGTTTATTTCCGATCTCTGTGAATGCTCTAGGGGCATTCGCGAGCCCGAAGCTTAAGGTTTGGAATTCGTACTGTCCGTCCGACGTACAAAAGGCCGAATATTTCTTACTTTCTTGAGCTAGAGGTACTTGGAAGTATGCACTTAGCAGGTCAAGCGTACAGTAAAATTTTGAACCTTCTAAATAGCTAAGTAGGTCGTCAATCAGTGGTAAGGGATAGGCGGATGCAGCTGTTTGTGCATTGAGTTTTCTGTAATCTACACAAAACCGATATTCTACTGATTTCTTTTTGACCAAAATTACTGGTGAGCACCAGCTACTCTGCGAGTCTTTTATTATCCCAGCCTCTTTCATTTCTTCCACTTGTTGGTTTATTATTTCCCGCTGTTTATGGGACACCCTGTATGGCTTCTGTCTAATTGGTGTCGTGTTTGTCAACTCTATTTTGAACTCCGCAATGTTTGTTGTCCCTAACTCTTGTAGGCTAGTGGCGAAGGTATGTCTGTACCTGTCTAGTAAATTTCGTAGCTGTTCGTGTTGTCCTGGTTCTAGTGAATTAATATTAAATTTGGCGCGGTGGTAAAAATGGGAACTAAATAAGATGGCGGAGGCATGAAGTTGAGGTTAAGGAGCGGTGAGGTGTTGTCTGTGCGGAGGTTGGGGCTGAAAGAGGGGAAAGATGGCGAACGAGGGATAAAAAGTATAACAGAAAGTGACGTGTGAAGTTGTGATTGGTGGGAATAAGAAGTGATGTTATTGGTGGAAAGGAACAAATGAAAGTTGTTGATTGGTGAGAATAAGAGAGATTATGATTGGTGGAAAGAAAAAAGGTGTGGGAGTGGGGTATGTTGGAGGTGATGGAAAAGGTAAGTTTTGCTACCAACAACATTAGCAAAAGCCTATCCAGAACTCATCAGCAATTTTAAATAACTAGTGTTTCGGGGTTTTCTCTGGTTGGTAGACGAATGCAAGCTGTTTCTGCCATACTTATATTATTCGTCTTTTCCTTTTTTTTTAAAAATAACTAGTTTTTTGGGGGTTTTCTGCGGATGGTAAACGAATGCAAGCTCTTTCTGCTTTTTCATAGGTTTTCCCTGGTTGGTAGGCGTTTTCTGTACTGGTTGACGAAGGCGTTTCTAATTTTCGAGGTTTTCTCAGGTTTTTTAGCGGTTGTCCCTGCCCGGTAGGCAAATGATGAAGTTTTACCTTGTCGGCGCACGGATACTAGGCACATACTCGCGCACACACACACACACACACGTTGCTGTTGCCATACTTATATTATTCGTCTTTTCCTTTTTTTTCTTTTTTTCTTTTTGTTTTTTCGTTTTTTTTAAATAACTAGTTTTTTTGGGAGTTTTCTGCGGTTGGTAAACGAATGCAAGCTCTTTCTGCTTTTTCATAGGTTTTCTCAGGTTTTTTAGTGGTTGTCCCTGTCCGGTAGGCAAATGATAAAGTTTTTCTATAATGTCGTCGTTTTGGCTTGTGGCGCACGGATACTAGGCACATACTCGCGCGCACACACACACACAGACAGACACACACACACGGACATGTTTCCAAAAATGCTTTTTTTGGATTCAGGAGGTCTCAAAACGTGTATTTCCGGTGAAATCTCGGTATCAAATTTTTGGGTGGAATGCAATACTTCCCCTACTTACTATACGTAGTAGAGAAAGTAAAAAAGTATAAGTATTGGAAAATTTAAGGAAATAACAAGCAATATCTCGAAAACGGTTCACTCAACAAAAGAAATGTATATGGTATAAGTTGTGTATTTTAACGCGATCTACATTTTTTGTGTAGTAAAATTTTGTCTATCTCTTATGGTTTACCAGTTATGCAAAAGGCGTTCACAATGAAGAATACTTTTGGAGACATTCCCAGAAAATTTGAGATATACATTTCATTTCTCATGACATTATCTTAAACATATAATATTTTCATCAAAATCGTTATAGCCATTTTTGAGAAAATTAAAAAAAGTGTACTATCTTGTTTTCATGGGTTTTCCAGATCGGTAAGCGTTAGAATACTCTTAGAGCTTTTTTCAGGTTTTTCGCGGTTATCCCTGTCCGGTAGGCAGATGATAAAGTTTTTCTATAATGTCGTCGTTTTGGCTTGTGGCGCACGGATACTAGGCACATACTCGCACACACACACACAGTCAGACACACACGGACATGTTTCCAAAAATGCTTTTTTTAGGATTCAGGAGGTCTCAAAACGTGTATTTCCGGTGAAATCTCGGTATCGAATTTTTGGGTGGAATGCAACACTTCCCCCTACTTACAATACGTAGTAGAGAAAGTAAAAAAGTATAAGTATTGGAAAATTTAAGGAAATAACAAACAATATCTCGAAAACGGTTCACTCAACAAAAGAAATGTATATGACATAAGTTGTGTATTTTAACGCGATCTACATTTTTTGTGTAGTAAAATTTTGTTATCTCTTATGGTTTACCAGTTATGCAAAAGGCGTTCACAATGAAGAATACTTTTGGAGACATTCCCAGAAAATTTGAGATATACATTTCATTTCTCATGACATTATCTTAAACATATCATATTTTCATCAAAATCGTTATAGCCATTTTTTGAGAAAATTAAAATTTTCGAAAAATTTTCCATGTAAAGGGTAGTCTGGAACAGAGTTTTAAGAAATTGTTAAATTTCGGTACCGAAAAAATAAAAGATACGGTTTTCCAAAAGATTTCAAAAGAACTAAGTTGCTGTATCAAAATTTCCTTGTTACAAATTGTGCATTTATTTCTTAAGGAAACCAGGAATACAGATTTTTTTATAAATTTTAGCGTGCACCGATCTATATTTTTAACTTTTACGCCTACGTTTCTCGTCACCATTGCTGAAGAGGTTGGTATTTCTACTCTCTCTACCACGTAAAATAGTAGGTAGAGAGTGCCATACTGTACCGGAAAAATGATACTGAGATTTTTCCAGATATACAGGCTTTGAGGCTTCCTGGATAAAAAAGTCAAAAGGTATACTCGCACACACACACACACACACAGACAGACACACACACGGACATGTTTCCAAAAATGCTTTTTTTGGATTCAGGAGGTCTCAAAACGTGTATTTCCGGTGAAATCTCGGTATCGAATTTTCGGGTGGAATGCAATACTTCCCCTACTTACTATACGTAGTAGAGAAAGTAAAAAAGTATAAGTATTGGAAAATTTAAGGAAATAACAAGCAATATCTCGAAAACGGTTCACTCAACAAAAGAAATGTATATGGCATAAGTTGTGTATTTTAACGCGATCTACATTTTTTGTGTAGTAAAATTTTGTCTATCTCTTATGGTTTACCAGTTATGTAAAAGGCGTTCACAATGAAGAATACTTTTGGAGACATTCCCAGAATATTTGAGATATACATTTCATTTCTCATGACATTATCTTAAACATATGATATTTTCATCAAGATCGTTATAGCCATTTTTGAGAAAATTAAAATTTTCAATGTAAAGGGTAGTCTGGAACAGAATTTTATATACAATTTTACAAGTTGTTTTAAGAAATTGTTAAATTCGGTACCGAAAAAAAAATAAAAGATACGGTTTTCCAAAAGATTTCGAAAGAACTAAGTTGCTGTATCAAAATTTCCTTGTTACAAATTGTGCATTTATTTCTTAAGGAAACCAGGAATACAGATTTTTTTATAAATTTTAGCGTGCACCGATCTATATTTTTAACTTTTACGCCTACGTTTCTCGTCACCATTGCTGAAGAGGTTGGCATTTCTACTCTCTCTACCACGTAAAATAGTAGGTAGAGGAGGTATGCATTGCATCCAAATATTCAATATTGAGATTTCACTGGAAAACTAAATACTTGTTTTGAGGTCCCCTGAATAAAAAACATTTTTAGAAAATTCTGTGTGTATGTGTCAGAGCAGCATAACTCAAAAATGAAAAGTCGGATAAATACTAAACTTGGTATTTAGGTTGAGTACCTTCCAAAGATACGACACAGAGATTTTCAAGAAAGTCCCTCCACCCCAAACCACCCTTTACATGAACTATTTTCCGAAATGTTTTATTTTCTAAAACTGTCTCTGACGATTTTAATTACAACACCATATATTAAAGACATTTATATGAAAATAAAATGTATATCTCGAATTTTGTGGAAATAGCCTGTGAAGTCCTCTTGATTCGGAAGAAATTTTCTATGATCTTGTATAACTGCTAAGGTTTGAGGAAACACACACAATTTATTTGAAATAACTTTTTTGTGACGTCAGCCATTTCCGAGATATCTGTTATAAATGGTTCGAATTGTACAATGCTTAGCCATTCTTTTTTAAAAGGCATGTCGCTTTTCAGTTCTTGCTCGCCATGTTGATGGAAAGAATTTAGAATTTAGAATTTTAAGGCCAGTGTATAACGGATGTGCAATGCAACCATTTCCCGAAAAGTTTATCTGGATTAAAATTAAGTGGATATGAAAATAAACTTTCGTACTCACCTATAAGAGATAGAGGGTAGAGGTCATACGAACGTAGCACTTGAGAATTTTTATTCAACAGTTGGTGTTACTCCTTAGAAAGGAAGTATCTGCTGATTGTATTTAATTCTTACATTTTACATAACACGCACGCACGGCACAACACAAAACACTACACACGGCACTCGTAGTTTTAAATATTGCACTAATAACATCAGGAATTCTCATACAGCACTACTACACGCAAAGAGCGTGTGCTGATGTAAGTGAAAACAGAGGCGTGAGAAGCGGAAATTCGTCAGCGTTAAAGTGCAGCTTATTGTCGGTGGTAGGGATTGCGCAGTGGCGGTTCGTGACAGGATGACCGCGTTTTTTTACAACTTGACAATTTTGTGGCGAAACGAGGCATTTAACTCGACGCGCATGATGAAACAGCGGCTGCGATAAGCAAGCTTATAAAAACCCGGTGCCAAGAGCAAACGCCCGTAGTGAGAAACGGGGGCGATAGTGGGTTTTTCTACAAAATCGTTCTATTTGACGAAAAATAGTTTTAAAATAAAAACAAAATAGCAGCAGCACTTTGCAGGGAAAGAGCGATCGGTGCATTCGGACGATAAGATGGACCCACAACCCGGGGGAAGTCGCGATGGCACCTTGCAGCCTACGTTCGAAATTATAGGACACAAGCAGAGAAGGCTGCCAAAGCTTTTTTCCGGCTTTACAGAGTCTCAAATTACCGTAAACCCGGTCCCCAGAGATGTTAACCCGGAGCAATGTGTATCGCATTTGTTTAACGATATTCTAAACTTTGCGAAAGAGAACCTGTTAGAAAACGAACCCGGATATTTAGGCATATCCATAACAGACGAAAAGGAAACGTCCAAAGCCTTCAACATGAGCGTGAGACGCGTAGAGCAATTGAATGCGGATGTCATTGTTGGAAGCATCGAAAAAGTAATGCAAAGTAACCAACAATTCTTGCTAAGCGGGCCTCTTCACGTGACGTTTGTGTGGACCAAGGAGGTCTCGGGTTCGTGCCACCAACCTTGCGATGCCTGTAGGGACAATAAAGGCATTGTCGAAATAGCCAACAAAGACAACTTGTGTTTAGCAAGAGCCATTGTTGTAGTTAAAGCCAAAGTGGATCGCGACGTCAACTATAGAACGATGACGCGCTCCGAGTATCTGCAAAAATCGAAGGCCGTAGCCTTGTGTGCGAGCATCGGTCAAGGCCACGACAGCTGCACGATAGATGACGTCAGACGCTTTGACGCTGCGTTAAAGGGCTACGCTGTGACGGTGTTTGGCGATCATACGGGGAAGCACGTGCTGTACGCGTCGGATAAGAAATGCGATAAATACATCGACGTCATGCTCCACGCCGGGCACTTTAATGCTATCGTGAACCTTCACAAGTGCTATAAATGCAAATGGTATTGCCGCCAGTGTCATCATCCCTCGGCACACAAAAAAGAATTTCATAGGTGCGACGCCAGGTGCGCTAAATGCCATCAGCTGTGCAATGCGCGATTTGACGCCTACATACGCTGCGCCGAGTGCAACAGAGATTTTAAGGGACCGACATGCTTTGCAAACCACGCAAAGAAAGGCGTTTTTTACCCAAAGGCGCTGTGGGTGTGCGATGTAGAAAAGGTGTGCATGTCTTGCAACAAGCTGGTGAATGCGAGGCACAGAAAAACCGCGCACCAGTGCGGGGAAAAGTACTGCAATCATTGCAAGGCACACGTGAATTCTAGCCACATGTGCTATATGCAGCCGTATGCCACAAAGAACAAAAGAAACCGGTACGTGTTCATGTTTATCGACTTTGAATGCACGCAAAACATTCCATATAGCGGCAAAAAGGACACATACGAGCATGTACCTAACTTGTGCGTGTTGTACCAAGCCTGTTCGCTGTGCATCGACGAACGCCACAAGACGGCATACTGCGCCGAATGCGGTTGCAAAGACTGGGTGTTCATGGACGAGCCCGTGAAGCAGCTTTTCGAACACATCGCGCAGGCGAGGTTCGAAGCCTGGGACGTCTACTTCGTGGCGCATAACCTCAGAGCTTACGACGGGCAGTTTTTATTAAAGTACATGGTGGTGCACTTAGACTGGGTGCCGGAGCTCATCATGAACGGGAGCAAGATCTACAGGATGAGGTACGGTGACGTCACATTTCTAGACTCGCTCAACCTCATACCCATGCCACTCTCCCGCTTTTCCAAGACCTTCGGATTGAAGGAATGCAAGGGTTATTTCCCGTACCTGTTTAACACGAAGGAAAACGAGCAGTACGTGGGTTCGATTCCCGACAAAAGGAATTACTGTCCGGAGGGCATGTCGGCGGAGGGTCGGAAAGCCTTCGAGCAGTGGCACGAAGAAAAGGCGTCCTCCGGGTACGTCTTCGACATGAGGGCGGAAATGGTGACGTATTGCAAGATGGACGTATTTCTACTCAGTCAGGGAGTTTCCAAATTCAGAAGGGAATTCTTGGACGAGAACGGAATAGACCCGTTCAGAGAATGCGTCACCATCGCGCAGGCGTGCATGTGCGTGTATAGAAAGCGCTTCATGCCGCTTAAAAAAATTGCGCTCTTGCCAGCGGGCGGGTATCGACTAGCGGACCGGTAGTCTCGCGCCGCATGCATATGGCTAACTTGGCTAGAGATGCAAAACCGCATCGTCATCCAGCACGCCATGCGAGGACGCGAAGTCAAAATCGCGGGGCACAAGGTGGACGGGTACAGAGAGGCTGAAAAAACCGCGTACTTTTTCCACGGGTGCTTTTACCACGGTTGCAGGCGGTGCTTTCACAATCGCCATGCGGCGATATACGACTCGGGACACGACACCATGAGCTCCAGGTTAGAGAGCACCGAGAATGTCACGGCCAAGATCAAGGCCGCCGGCTACGCCGTGGTGGAAATGTGGGAGTGCGAGTTCAACGCCGCGATGAAGGCCAAACAGGACCTGGCGCGCCACGCAAGGGACTTTCCGGTACCCGAACCCCTGAACCCCAGAGACGCCTTCTACGGAGGTCGCACCAACTGCACCAAGACGTACTGCGAGGCAAAGGGGGATAGCAAGATCTACTACTACGACGTATGCAGCCTGTACCCGTACGTGAACAAGACGAAACCCTACCCCGCGGGCCACCCCAAGATTCACGTGGATCGATTCCCGCGCTTGGAAGACGTGGGGGGCGGGTTGGTGAAGTGCGAGGTTCTACCGCCGCAACACCTGTACCACCCGGTGCTACCGGCGCGCATCGGCGGCAAGCCCATGTTCCCGCTATGCCGCGCTTGCGCGGAGGCGGAGAACCAAGACGAGTGCCACCACGGAGAGCGCGAGAGGGCGTTGTCGGGTACCTGGGTGATCGACGAGATGAAGGTCGCCCTGGAGGAGGGGTACCGCCTGCTGCGGGTCCACGAGATCTGGGAGTACGACGTGGTGTGGCACGAACCGACCACCGGAGCAAAGGGTCTCTTCGAGGACTACGTGAATCAGTTCCTGAAGATCAAGACCGAAGCCTCCGGCTGGCCCTCGGATTGCGACGACCCTGCCGCAAAGCAGCAGTACGTGGAGCAATTCTTCGAGCACGAAGGCGTCGCCCTGGATCCCCAGGCCGTCGCCACCAACCCCGGAAGGCGGGAGCTGGCCAAGCTGATGCTCAACAGCTTCTGGGGCAAACTCGGGCAGAGGGAAAACCTCCCCACGTGCGAGCTGGTGGACCGGTACGACCGCCTCCTGGAGCTGCTCAACGACCCGGGCGTGGAAGTGCAGACCTACGTGCCCGTCACCGACCGGATCGTGTACGCGGTGTGGAGGTACTGCGAGGAGTGCCGCAAGGTCAACCCCGCCGCCAACGCCGTCCTGGCGGCCTACACCACGGCTCACGCGCGCCTGGTGCTCTACTCCTACCTCAAGAGGCTGGGAGAACGGGTCTGCTACTTCGACACCGATTCCGTCGTCGTCGCCGCCGCTCCGGGCGACTGGACGCCGTCCGTCGGACGCCTCCTGGGGGACATGACGGACGAGCTGGAGAAGTACGGGCGGGGCAATACACATCGCCCGGTTCGCCTCCACGGGGCCCAAGAGCTACTGCATGGAGATCGTTTGCCCCGAAACGGGCAAGACCTTCTCGGCGTGCAAGGTGAAGGGGATCACGCTCAATTCGGGCAACCTGGAGCTGGTGAACGCGGAGGTGATTCGCGACGTGGTGCTCAGGGACAACGACCGCGCGGTGAAGCTGGCGGGCACGCAGATTTCGCGGAAACCGTCTTGGACGGTCGTCACCGAACCCAGCTCGAAGACGTTTAGGATGGTGGTCAACAAGCGCGTGCTCGCCGGCGATCACGATTCCTATCACTACGGGTTCAAGAGGAACGCATAAATGAGACGTCCACAGCCGCGCCAAAGTCATTTCGATCCGGGCGCCCTGAGGAGACGATGCCCGGTCCCCGAGACCTGGGCCGATTCGAGTTTCCCAGCACGATGCTCGTGGCGGGGCCGTCGCGCTGCGGCAAGTCGACCTTCGTGAAAAACCTGTTGCGCCACGCGCATCGGATGTTCGACGTGCGCCCCAGGAGGGTGCTGTGGTGCCACCCTCCGGAGTATTCGCCGAGACTCGAACCCTCGGCTCTGCGTTGCGAGACCCACGCGGGCATACCCGAACTTGCTTCGGTGGGCGAGAACGACCTCGTCTTCCTCGACGATCTGATGCTGGAGGGTGGCGGGAAGGACGTGTCCAATTTTTTCACCAGAGACTCCCATCACAAGCGCTTCGGCATCGTCTACATCCTGCAGAACGTGTTTCCGCAGGGTCAGAAATATCGCAACATCTCTCTGAATGCGAACTACGTCGTGGTCTTCAAGAACAACCGGGACAAGATGCAGATCGAGAGACTGTGCCAGCAGATCGAACCCAGGAACTCTAGGTTTCTCTTGGAGGCCTTCGAGAAGGCCACCGAACGCCCTCACGGGTATCTCGTGTTGGACTGCACTCAGTACACGCCCGCCCGATATAGGTATCGAACCGGCGTGCTGCCGGGGGAAAACCTCTCTTATTTCGTACCCAACTGAGACCGCCGAGAGGACTCGGGTTCGTTTCGTTCTATATTATCCCGGCAGAGTCTTACCCAACTGAGGCCGTCGAGTCTAAATAAAAAGTACCGCTTTCGGAGCGAACGTCATTATCGCGCAAGCATGGCTAGAGGTAGGTTAAGGCTCGCGACGCTGACCAGTCCTCGCATAGCGAGACAGCACGGTAATTTGACGGCTCTGGCCAAGGCGAAGGCCCCTCTGCGCAAAAAGTTGTTAAAAATGCCGATGGCGATCTGATCAAGGCCATTAGCGAATGCATGCTCAACGTGTGCAGAGGTCACGTGCAACTTCCCGCAAAGTGCTTGGGTCGCCTAAAGAAGCACAAGGCTTCTTGGAGGAAGTTGACGGATAAACGGGTTCCTCTGAAGAAGAAGAAGAGCATCTTGGTTCAAAAAGGAGGTTTTTTGCCGGCATTCCTCCTACCCGTCTTGGCTTCGCTCGGCGGCGCGCTAGTGTCGAAATTAACAGGATGAAGTACGGCAGGCAGATCCTCGTTGCACCGCAACCGAAGACCGTCGACAAGCTTCACGCTGTAGACCGCACCATATCCAGATTGGCTAAAGAAATTCAGAACCTGCAGAGCGCAAAGCTCTCTGCCGACGAAAAGTGGCGGCTCGTAAAACATAAATTGGATAACTACCTCGATCTCGTGGCACAAGTCAGAAAGCCCTTCCTCGGCGACGACGACGACGACGACGATTACGAAGACGTGCACGAGCGCGTGCCGGTGAAGCAGGAGGTCGAACCCCGAACCATAAAGGTCAACCTCCTCTCGCCTCGCAAAAAGAAGAGGGCAAACCCTGCCACTCCGAAAAAGAAATCGAAATCGCCTTCCGCGTCGTACCATTTTCGCAAGCGCGTCTGGCAACCCCTGTACAAGTAAAGCATGAAGGAATGGAAGGCTCTAAGGCGATACTATGCCAAACCGGAACACTACGCCGGTTTGGGCACGGTCAAGCCCCGTCGAAAGGCCACGGGTGCGTCTAAGGCGAACATCGAGTCCTTCCTTCAAACCCAGGACAGTTACACTCTGCACAAACCGGGCAGAAAGCGGTTCCCCACCAGATGCTATCACGTGACGAATATGGACGATCTTTGGGAGGCCGATCTAAACGTCATGAACAGCGTAGGGAACATAACAAACCTTACGTGTACATTCTGACCGTTATCGACGTATTTTCCAAATATGCTTGGGCCGTACCCCTGAAATCGAAGCTGGGTACCGAGGTTGCGCAAGCGTTTCGCTCCATATTCTCCCAACGCGTCCCCAGGGTCCTCCAAACGGACAAGGGAACCGAGTTTATCAACAAGACTTTTCGCGACTTTCTGAAGAAACAGGACGTGAAACATTACACAACCAAACATAACGTTAAAGCCAGCGTCGTGGAGCGCTTCAACCGCACCTTAAAAACCAAGATGTGGAGGTATTTCACGCACAAAAACAGTTACAGATACCTTGAAGTCCTTCCGGCCTTACTCGAGTCGTACAATAGCTCGCATCACAGGTCCATAAAAATGGCTCCGAAGGACGTGAACGAATCTAACATTTTACGAGTGTACAGCAATCTCTACGGAAATAGGACCCTACCTCGCGCAGGGAAACCCACATTTTCCGTCGGCGATCACGTGCGCATCTCTAAAGAAAAATGAAATTCGACAAGGGCTACGAGCAGAATTGGACGGACGAAATATTTCGGATAGCCGAGGTGGTGCGCGGTCGGCCGGTGGTATATAAGTTGAAGGATTTGGCCGGAGAAGACATAGACGGCACATTTTACACCGACGAGCTACAAAAGGTCGCGCTACCTCGGACGTTTAAGATCGAACGCGTTTTACAGACCAAGGGACGAGGGCGCCACAAGCAGGTCTTGGTAAAGTGGAAGGGGTATCCGGCAAAGTTTAACTCGTGGGTTCTGGCTTCGACCATCGATTCGACATGATTAAGACCGAGCCCTTCTCCATCACTCTCGTGAGCAACGCTTCCATGGAACACTTTACCGACAACACCACGGCCAGATTTTCTAACATCTTGCCCGAGAGAATCGTTCTGCAGGGAGAATGGGAGGTCGCCCTGCAAAAGGTCAGGTATCCGGTGAAATTTTATAACCTTTCGCCAGACGATGCCCGTCTGGCGGGCACCAAGTACACCATGACGCTCCTCCCCACCCATTCCAAATTCAGTTTGCAAATGCCGCAAGGCATCGTGCACAATCCCAAAGACTTGGTGAACCTCGTCAACGCCGTTCTACTCGAACACTTGCACGTGGAAAACTTCTTCCTCTTCGACGAGCGCAAGCAGACGGTGGGCGTGAATGCCACCGTCGCCCATCCCGAACCACTACCCGACATCCCGTTCGACGGGTTTGTGGAAAATGTCGCGCGCACGGTCGTACCGTACGCGGTCGGCGAATACGAAGCTCTCAACGATGCGCCCCACCAGAGACCCAAGCCGAAACCGAAACCGAAGCCCCGGGCTTCGGGGCAGCAGAAACCCGCGGCGGCTCGTTCCGTCAGACCCAAACGAGACGTTTCAAAATCGGAGGACCCTCCGGGACCTCTACACCGCATCCACAGTTTGCTCTTAACGCCCGCTATGGCAAAAATGTTGGGTTTCGAGCCCTACGTCAACGTCATTCTCGAAAAAGCTGCTAAACACCCCGTAGATCCTTATATGGGGTTTCCTTACGAAATGTTCATCTATTGTAATCTAGTGTCCCCGCAAGTCGTGGGCGACACCTTCGCCCAAGTCATAGAGAGCGCGGCCGTGGAATACGAAAGAAGCAACAACACTTACATGAGCGACGAAAAGACGTTTTTTCCCCAAAATTGGGTACCCTTGATTCAGCAAGACTTCAAGACGGTCAACATAGATTTAAGGAACGGTTACGGCGATCTCTTGCCATTCGCCGACGGATTTTCCTCTACTATAGTTCTCGCTTTTCGTCCGAAACAGGCGTAATGGACGTGCACGCCGTAACGCGGTACTACCTCAATCAGACCGGCGGCGCGTTCCACCATCGCGATTTCACTCTCTACAGGGGCAAGCGCTACCAAAGAGGCAGCGGTCTCTTTTCAGCCCTTGGAGGACTCTTCAGAAGGTTGCTACCGTTTTTAAAGAGCGGAGCAAAAGCAGTCGGAAAGGAGGCCTTAAAGGCGGGCGCTCACGTTCTGTCCGATGTGACTGTGGCGGGAGCAGCGCCGAAGCAAGCGCTCCATCGGAGGCTCAAGGAGTCCGGATACAATTTAAAGCGAAAAGCCGACGAAAAGCTCGATGACATGCTCGGTTCCGACGCCAGGCGCCTCAAGAGAATAAAACCGAGCAAATCCAAAAAGAGCAAGCAGTCCAAGCTGAAACGCGGTAGGCGCAAGGTGCAAGACGTATTTTCGTAATGGCAGACGCGACCGTCCACATGAGTTCCGAACTGGACCTCTTTACAGAGGTGCCGGTTCAGATGAGCATCGAGGAGTCACGGTTCCTATACCTAAACCCTCAAAACACTTTAATGAAAAATGCCCCCATCACCTTTCATTATTCTGGAAATGCGGACGATTACCTAGACTTGACCTACGTCGTACTCGAACTCATGGTGCGCATTGTAGATGACAAAGGAGAGGCCTTAAACGCTGACGCTAACGCCACTCTGGTCAACAACGCCTTAAATTCCCTGTTTCAACAGGTGGAGGTAACCCTCAATAACGTCATCGTCTCCATGCCGCAAGCCGGTTACCCCTATAGAACCTACCTCGAGACGCTTCTCAATTACTCCGAAGATGCCATGAACACCAAACTAGAATCTACCCTCTGGAGAAAGGACACGGCAGGCATCATGGACACTTTTATCGCCAATGCGGGTTTTCAGTGGCGTCAGGGGTTTACCAAAGGGGGCAACGTCGTACAGCTCATCGGTCCTCTGTCCAACGCTCTTTTTAAACAGGAGAAGCTGCTTTTGAACAACGTTAGCATGACCGTCAAGCTCACTCCCGCCTCTCCCCAGTTTTATCTGTTTTCCGACGTAGATACCTTTAAGGGGTACGCCGACATCGTGTCTGCCACGCTGCGCTTAAAATCGGTGCGGCCCTCGCCGACCATAAAGCTCGCGCACCAGGCCGTGCTCGCAAAGGGCAACGCAAAGTACCATCTCAAAGACGTCAGCTTTCACGCTCTCAGCATCCCCAAGGAGTCCAGGGCAATGACGTTTAGCGACGTGTGCGTAGGGCAAGTTCCAAGGAGAGTGGTAGTAGCCATGGTCACCGACAAGGCCTATTCCGGCCATTTTAACTCAAATCCGTACAACTTGAAACATTTTAAAATGAACTTCTTTCAGCTCTACGTGAACGGGCAACCCGTTCCCTCCCAACCTCTGCAACCCGACTTTACAAACGGACACTATTTGAAATGCTTTCAAACCCTGCAGGACGGCCTAGGCATTCATTTCAAGGACGAGGGACACTCCATCTCCAGAGAAACCTACCCGCAAGGGTATACGATAATGGTTTTCGATCTCACTGCAGACATGAGCGCTAACGAGTCTCACATCTCGGGTCAGCGCCACGGAACCGTCTCTATAAGCATCGGTTTTGCCAATAAATTGACAGAACCGGTCATACTTCTGCTGCTAGCGGAAATACATCGCACGGTCAAAATCGACGCCAACCGATCCATTTTGGTATCATGAACACCTTTCAAATTCAACGGTTTCTATCGACATGCCCCTCTACGCGCTCTCACTTTTTAGGCGTCTACCCCTGCGATAAACTACCCGTACTTCACGGCATTCGAACGCCTCCCTTGGCGCTAGTGGCTAACACCGACCCCAGCACCAAATCCGGGCAACACTGGGTTTGCATCTTTGAGGACAAAAACTCGCATGGAGAATATTTTGACAGTTACGGCATAGGACCGCTTTCGCCCCATTTTCTCCGGTTCTTAAATTCGGTCTGCGGGATGCGTTGGTCCACCAACGCCAGAAGGCTGCAAGGTTTCGACAACACCACTTGCGGTCATTACGTCATCGCCTACCTCACCCACCGCTGCTCCGGCTTACCTAAGCATAAATTCTTCTCAAAATTTCACGTCAGCAATCACGCGGCTAATGATGTCGTCATTCGCAAAACGTTCAAAGACGCATGCCGCGCAAAGTGCTCTGACGCTCAGCAAACTTGTCAACCCTTGAAGGTGAGTACGTGTGTGTGTGTGTCACTATTCATCACATCTAACCTAATCCATCCTCTTGCACGTGCTTTCAGAAGACGCTCCTGCTCATATAAAAAGCAACGTCACGGTGCCGCTCGCCTCATTCAGAGTGTACCATGCAGCACGCGGATACAGTCCTGCTGCCATGCAGCACGCCGACCAGGTAGGTCCGCACCTATGTATTAGCTTGCTTTTTTCTATCCCGTTTATCTCTCTATCCCTCACATTATTATTATTATTATTATTATTATTATTATTATTATTATTATTATTATTATTATTATTATTATTATTATTGTTTTGTGTGTTCCATTATAACCGGATGTCAAACCCCGACCACCTCAAAACCCGGGGAAAAAAGGAAACTACCCATCTTCGACCTCCAACAGCATCCCGACAGCCCTGCTCCGCCAGCACAGTTCCAACACAGTGCAGTTGTGGGTCCTCTGGCGGATATCTACTTCCTCAACCCGCAACAAACTAAATTCGTCAGTGTGGGATTCTCCCCCCAGCCGCCGCACCATCTCGTCGTCACCATTGCCAAATGTGGACAGCACAACGCAGTCGTCATGAGTTCCTCGCAGTGGCACAAACTCGTCGAAGCCATCCCCATCATTCACAAACGCTTGAATGACCCACAGGGACGTCTACAGCAATTTCAGTTCAGCGACAGCGTCACCATCGTGTTTAAGTTTGTGTTCGGAAAGCTAAAGCTCGTTTTCAAAGAACCGCAAGGCGCATCCGTTACGCTCAACCAACAAGAATGGCACGTGTTGCATACCCTGCAGCGCATCATTACCGACATCATGTATCACAAAAAGAAGGAAGAGACGGACGTGCAAAATCAAATCATGGCATACCACAAGTACATGCTTCACAACCATGCCTCCAACGTTCCCTTACATGACATGAATTTCACGCAGTTCACCAAGTACATACGGTGCGCCAATTTTAGAACATTCCTCGAGGTTCATCATTTCCTCAACACCCATTTCGCACTGCGCATCTCACAAAATAGTCCTTAGTGCGCATGTATTTCTACCAGCGTTCCAACCGCACCTCACCCAAACATCTCGCGCCCTTCGCTCGCGCATTAGGGTCGCGAAGCATCCTATATCATACCCGATCACATTCACGGCGTTTGCATGTTCAGCACCGTTCAAAACAGAGTTCTCCTCCAAGTCGAAAACCGTTAAATCAACGGACACAGTGTTTTTCCTGCGGATGTTGTGCAATAATCGCTAAGCGCTTCCGGCGGATGTAGTGAACCTCCAACGAACGTTTCCCCACCAGTGCTTCCCTGATGTGGTAATTCTCCAACCAACTTTTCCCCCACCAGTGCTTCCCCCTGATGTGGTCGTTTGCATGTTCAGCACCGTTCAAACAGAGTTCTCCTCCAAGACGAAAACCGTTAAATCAACGGACACAGTGTTTTTCCTGCGGATGTTGTGCAATAATCGCTAAGCACTTCCGGCGTATGTAGTCAACCTCCAACGAACGTTTCCCCCACCACTGCTTCCCCTGATGTGGTGTTTCTCCAACGAACTTTTCCCCCACCAGTGCTTCCCCTGATGTGGTAAATCTCCAACGAACTTTTCCCCCACCAATGATTTCCTGCTTCCGGCAGTTGGGTTATATTTATGCACGCGCATTCTTTACCCCTTCATTCGGTGCTAGCCAGCCGTGGGGAATGCCAGGACCGTCGTGTAAAGACTTCCACTGCTCGTTTTGCTTTCACCAAACGTGCAGCTGCGAACTTAAGCACCGTCTCACCCGCCTGTGCACGCAGTGTCAACTCGGTTTCTACGAAGACCTCGATCATCTCAACAAGCAAATTCAACAATTCCTTCGAAGGTACTCCGCTAGAAACACCACATGAACTGCTTCATCGTGCTCTTTCGGTATCTCGATAACGGACGAAGAATCCACCTGCTACTGCCCAGGGAACGCCAAGTGCTGCTGCAGAACGGCATATACATCTTCGAACGTTATCCCCCAAGCGACGTCGACCTTGTGTGGAACCAACTTCCCACAGACGCACAGGTAGTTTGCGCACCTTATCGCAGGTGTAAACAACACTACAACCTTCCTCATCAAACCCCTCATATAGACGGTCCTCCCCGTTTATCAAAAACTGCCATCTGTGCCGTCAGAATGTCACAGGACGTCCTTAAAGAGCTAGAAGAACTTTCCAGCAGCGCCCACACTCTCAGCGTATCTACGCTTCAACAGCACGTACCATATCGTGTCGTCGGCGTCAAAACAATCGACACCGTTCACGGTACAAAGCTCGTCGCCAAACTCGACAACGACACAGAAGTTTTCCTACCAACAAGATTTGCAAAAGCCTCTCCACAACTCATCAACAAACTCAACTCTACCTCATTCTGCATCATATACGCAGGCGAGGAAAAACTACGCAGCGGTTTCAAACGTCACATCGTCACGTTCTCCCCATATAACCCTAAATAATGTCCGACGAAACCTATCCCGTCCCCGTGGGGAACAATCTTAACCTACAACTCATTCTCAACGCAGCTTCACCTATCCGTATCCTCTGCATCTCCAACTCCTATTTCCGCAACAGCAGAGTTGTCACCATCACACTCGACGTCCAAGGGGCTCACGCCGTCCACGTCAAATGCGTAACTACCAAAGTGCACCAGCATAAACAAGACGCACTATGCATCATATACCTCGGCAACAGCAACATTCCTGCTCTAACCAACAAAGTCACATCCACAGGATGCTTCTCAACCAGCCATTACAACGAATTTACCATCCCCATCTATATACCAACCTTCACCGAGTTCGTCAACGAAAGTTTCTCTCACCTGCTCGTCACCTGCATCACCAAACCTATCCACCAATTTGCCGTCGATAGCAGCAGCAGCGATGACGAGGACTCAAAGTGCACCACGTACTTTAAAATCATTGTTGTGCGCGAAATCTGTGTGTCCTAGTGCCTCAACAAACTATGAATTTTAATGTGCTTTTTTTCTCCTAATATTTCTTATATTGTCCATTTATTGTATTCATATGTTAATCTCCTGTAATCAAATAATCCATTATGTTATTCTCAAACTATGTATTCATATGTTAAGCAAATAATACATCATGTTAAACAAAACTATGTATACATATCTTTATCCAATGTACTGTATTCAAATTATAAATAAAGAAAACAGTCCCGGATGAGCCAATTGCAATAACGATAATCCTCCCGCTCAGGGCGCTTTTCAAACTTACCGCCGCCGCCGTCGCACGAAGCGACACTAGCGACACGAGCGCCCCTAGCGGCAGGATTATCGTTAAAACAATTGGCTCATCCGGGACTAATACTACTAACGACATATTCATATATGCATTATAGCATTAAAAGCAGTGCTTAAGAGAATGCAACCCGAAGATGAAGATTTTCTCCGTAAGTCTACAATTTAAAAAATGGAAGTTTGTCTATGTTAGGTGTATACACTTTGCATACACTTCATGAATAAAGAAGAATAAGAAGATGGAAGGGGAGGCGTTAACTAGCAATCCTAGTGCTAGACTCAAGCCTAGATAAAGGGGTGAGGCGCCTACAACGAACTAAAATAAAGGTATGTTGACGTAAAACTTTTCAATTTGTAAACCAATATGCAGTTTATTCTACTCCGCCTCGCAAACAACTGTTTAACATATAAAAGGTTTGTGAGCTTTAGAAAAAATATAAAAGTGTTGTAAAGTTGGAAGAGAAATGCTTATAATCTAAATACTCTCTATATTACCATGAATACCTGTGACGCTATCTGAATTACCTTTTAAAATGACTTAAACACCTGTGATACTACCCGAATCATGCGAAATTACCTTAAATAGCTCTCATAAGAATCTCTGCTCGAAATTGGCACCACCACCTGTGATACTATCTGGTTTACCCTGAATATCAATGATACTAGTTGAGTTACCGGTTAAAATGCCTCAAATACCTTTGATACAACCTGAACCACCTGCTATTACCTTAAATACCTGTAATACAAATCGCTGAGCGAAATCATCACGAGTATCTGTGAAACTAAGCTGATTATCCCAAATACTTACGATATTACCTGAACTATCTGTGAAATACGAAACTCTGTTACAACCGACTCCTGGAACCTACCCTCCTGTAATGCTAACTGAATTACTCTAAACGCCTATGATACTGAATTATCCTAAATATCTACGATACTCTATGAATTACCTGTGAAATACGAAACTATGGTACACGCAACCGCTGGAATCAATCCTCCTGTGACACTAGCTGAATTAGCCTAAATACCCACGATACTAACTGAATTACCCATCAAATCATATACAGCTATGATACGCCTGGGCCCCGGAATCTAGCCTGCTGTGATACTCGCTGAATTATCTAAATACTCACGATACTAGCTGAATTACCAGTGAAATCAGATACAGCTATGATACGGCTTGTCTCTGGAATCTAGCCTCAGGTGATACTAGCTGAATTAGCCTAAATACCTACAAACGAGCTGAATTGCCTGTGAGATCATATGCAGCTATGATACGTGCCACCCCTGGAATCTATCCTCCTGTGATACTAGTTGGGTTACTCTAAACACTTATGATACTTAAATTATCCTAAATACCCAGGATACTATCTGAATTTCCTGTGAAATCATACGGAGCTATGCTATACCCACCCCCTGGAATCACTCCTCCTGTGATACTAGCTGAATTACCACTGAATTCATATATAGCTATGATACGCCCTGCCACTGGAATCTATCCTCCTGTGATACTAACTGAGTAACTCTAAACACCTATGGTGCTTGAATTATTCTAAATACCTACGATACTATCTGAATTACCGGTGAAATCATAATGAACTATACTATTCCCGCTTCCCGGAATCTGCCCCATCCTGTGATACTACCTGAAGCATCCTAAACAGCTATGATACTACCTGAATTTCCTGTGAAATCATATGGAGCTATACACCCCTAAACCATGGAATATTTCCTCGTGTGATACTACCTGAATTAACAGCTATGATACTTAAATTATCCTAAATACCTACGATACTCCCTGAATTACCTGTGAAATCATACGGTGCTAATCACACCTAAACCATGAAATCTGTCCTACCCTGTGATACTAGCTGAATTATCCTAAACACCTATGATACTACGTGAATTACCTATGAAATCATGCACAACTATGCTGCGCCCCGTGAAGTATGCACGCCTGCTGAATGTTGAATGGTACTATCCTGGAGAAGACTGGCCTTACATATGCAACAACACTAACCTCCCTAACACCTACCAGTGTCTACCCTACCTCTCAAATATAAACGCATTTCCCCCCTTCAACTCTCTCTCTCTATCTTGGATCTCTCTCCGTTTTACCCGTCTATCCATATAAACGTATACTCTACCATTCAAACCCCCCTAGCCTAATACCTCTCCTCGGTTTGCTATCTCTCCCATATAAAAACATATTCTACCCTTCAAGTTCTGTCGGTCTAGCCACCTCCCCTCGAATTACCTATCTCTCCTGTATATAAGTCCATATTCCTTCTCCTTCAGTATCTGTCTAACCTAACACCTCTACTCGTTTTCTTATACCTCTCAAACATATAAACATATGCTCTACTCCTAAACATCTGTCTAGCCTAACACTTCTCCTCGTATTTCCTATCTTTCCCATATAAATATATTTCCCTCTGCTTCAACTCTCTCTCTCTCTCTTAGCACAGGATCTCTCTCCGTTTTGTCCGTCTGTCCTTATAAACACATACTCTATAATGCATACCCTCCTAGCCTAATACCTCTCCTCGGTTTGCTATCTCTCCCATATAAAAACCATATTCTACCCTTCAAGTCCTGTCTAGTCTAGCACCCCCTCTCATATTCCCTATCTCTGCTGTATACAAGTCCATATTCATCCTTTTTCAGTATCTGACTGGCCTAACACCTCTCCTTGTTTTCCTATACCTCTCATATAAAGCATACTCTACTCCTCCACCTCTGTCAACCTAACAGCTCTTCCCGGTTTCCTATCTCTTCCATGTAAACGCATTTCCCTCCTTCAGCCCCTATCTAGCCTAGCATCAACGCTCGTATTCGCTATCTCTCCCTATAGAAGACATACGTTACCCTTCAACTCTGTCTAGCCTAAAACCTCTCCTCGTTTTTCTATACCTCTCATATAAAACATAATCTACTCCTCAACCACTGTCTAGCCTAACACCTCTCCGCGGTTTCCTATCTCCTCCATATAAACGCATTTCCCTCCTTCAACCCTGTCTAGCCTAGCATCAGCCCTCGTATTCCCTATCTCTCCCATATAACACATTTTCCTCCTTGAAGGCTCTCTCAACCTGGTATCTAACCTCGTTTTCCTTATGTTTTCCCGTATAATCCCAAAAAATGTGCCAGCTTCCCCCTATCTATTCTATTGAGAGATTTTGTTGGAAATCTTCCTATTGCAATTTTAGAAGGTAATGAACCTAAATACCAAGTGAGGTATTCATGCGACTTTTCGTTTTCAGTGATGCTGTTCACAGACACACACAGGACGTTTTTCTCAAAACTATATTTTTATTCAGGGCATCTCGAAACGTGTATTTCCGGTTAAATCTCCGTATCGAATTTTTGGGTGTTGAAAATGTTACCTCTGCTGGAAGGTAGCACTACAGGTATGCTGAACATGTTTGTGTGCGTGCATGGCAGAATCGCAAGCACTATCAATTAGATAAACAATCGCTGTTACGACGATTTGATCGCGGGCTGAGGGCAAGCCGAAGGTGTGGTAGGTGTGTACCTGCCCTAATTAGGGCTTAACCACGTAGGACGGGATGTGGGGTTTATAGGATGACGTTGAGATTTAAGTAAGGGAGTGAAAGGTGGTAGCATCTCCTCAACGGTTGCCGGTTATGGTACAACGGCCCTTGTGTACAGCTGGTGTTAAAAATCTTTGAAATCTGTATGTATGGTTTGTAATTTTGAAAATCAAAGCTACTCTTAGAAGGATTATACAGGAGCTCAGCCTTAGGTGCTGTTGGAGGTGCTCCGTTGTTACCGATGTGCCCGCATGCCATGCGGGGAATCCGATGACGCCTCAAGCGGCGTGTTCTGGGGTTATTATGCCCAAGAGACCGAACGAGGGCGCTCCGATGGTGTGGCAACTGGTCATAAAGTTTTGCGGCCCGGCGCCTTATTTCAACCTCCACGTAAGGAAGAGATGGGGCTTCGTGAAGCAGTCTCACGGAAAAGGAACGGTATACAGAATAGATAGCCCGAAGGCACCTATTCTGCACCCGTTGCAGAAGCAACAGACTGGAGTCCGCAGCTGCTATGCCCCAATTCTCGCAGGCGTAAAGCAGAACGGGTATTATAATCGCTCGAAAAAGGTGTATCTTAAGTGGGACAGGCATCCCCGATCTCAGCACGGGGTACAATGAAACCGTAGCCCCAGTGGCCCGATGCAAGTGGTCCCGGACGTGTCCCTCGAAAGTTGCCTTATTTAGCTTAAATCCCAAGTAGGTGATGGCATTCGTCCATTCTATTTTTATCCAGAGATAGGTGAATCTGGGGAAGTGGGCGGGAAAGCGGCGATTGCTAGAGAGAATGGCGTTACTTTTTGCCGGATTTATGGATAACCGCCAACGCCTGCATCACTCTAGGAGGAGGGGAGTTGTCTGAATGGGGTTGAAGGCTCTGCGTGGGTTTTTATCTGTACGATATAGGAGCCGTCATCGGCGTATTGTGCCATATTGACGTGCTGCTCTGTAGAAACATCGGCCATATACACAATAAAAGTGTGGAGGATAACAGAACCTTCGGGGACTCAATCTCGTATTGGCCTTTGTGTGGATTTGTATCCCACAACTGAAACCATAAAAGTGCGGTGTTTATTGTATGTGTGTAAGAGGTGAATAATGTGTTTAGAGAGCTCCAGCTGGATGAGCTTAAGGTGAAGACTCTCATGCCAGGTCATCGAGAAGCCTTCCCGACGTCCAGAGAGACCGCCGCGGTATAGAAACCCTGTCCTGGAATCCCACGCAGCAGCTACTGGTGGTCGAGTGGCCAGGACGGAAGCCGAACTGGTGTGCTGGGATGGCTTGAATGTCTCTCAAGGTGGGAGACAAGCAGTATAGTAAAATCCTCTCGAAGACCTTTGAGAGGACAGAGAGGAGGCTTATGGACCTGTAGTTGACAGGCTGAACCGAATCTTTCGCCGGCTTTAAAATGCAGATCACCCGAGCCACTCGCGTGGAAAGTTGCACAAGGCGAAGCACATGTTGAAAACCTTAGCTAGAAAGATTACGGCCCTGAAGGAAACGCAGCGTAGCATAGCGGGTGTGAGCCCATCCGGCCCCGCTGCCTTTTTGGGGAAGATGCGCCGGAGTGCGCCCTGGATTTCGCTGGGTCTTAAGACTGGAAGTCGATCCGCATCGCCGGGGGGTCGTCGAAGAAATCGGCGTACCTCCCTCCGAGTGCGTTCGGAGAAGGAATCGTTCTGAGGGTCATCTCGAGGGCGCATAGTCCTATCAAGGTAGTCGGCGAACACATCGGCTTTAGCTTGGGGATGGTAGGCCAGGCCTTGGGTGTCTTGGAGAAGGGAGGAATATTGGCCTCCTCGGTTTCGGAGTCGTTTGGCGAACTTCCACACGCCACCATCTTCGAAGTGCATAGGGTCATCGTGTCCTCCCACGCGCGCGCCTTGTGCTCGCGTATGCGGCGATGGGCCTCTTGGTGGAGACGCATATGATGCGCTCGATTATGTGGCGTGCGGTGACGCTGATGGAGTCTGCATGCCACCCAGGATCGACGGATTAGCAGGAGTAGCTCAACAGGAAGGGTGTCAGGATGCAAAGGAGCTGGGGTGTTAACGGTAACGTTGTGAACCGTTCGTACTACAATGGAGGTGAAGAAGGCGACCGCCGCCTCCAGGGTTGGGATATCTGTGATTCTAGGTTTGGGTGGAAGGGAATCGTAGAGACAAACCTTGACGGAGTCCCAATCGACTTGCCGGTGTTGAACCGGCTGGCATCCCTGGTGTTAACCTCAGCTAACACGGGATTATGATCGGGTGTAATGCGTTGAGCGATGTGAGTGAAAGATGAAAGGGGAAATTTTTTATGATGGCGAAGTCGATAACGGAAGCTTGTCCTCGACCTCGTGGATGGTGGGTTGCCAGGGACCTTCTACTCTGAAATGAGGGTCCGCATCTAACATGCGTATAATTTCATTGCCTCGTCTATCCGCCCGGAGGCCGCTATGCCAACGCGCGTGTTTGGCATTGAAGTCCCCAACCATAATAACGTTAGAATACAGGGAGAGGATGGAAGGTAATCGTTAAGTACGAACAACCTTCGGGGTGGGTACTACACAGACACCATCGTGACTTCCGTATTGCCGAGATCAGTGCAGGCGGCCTAGGTACGAGACCTAGTTCGATCGGCATTCTGGGCCGTCTGGATGACGGTGGTCAGCAGTGTGAGCCCCTCCATGGGGATAACATTTTTGCGGCCGGGTCGGTAGTGGAAAGGAATCTGACCAGCAGTTCGCAGATGCGCTGGCCGTGAAGCTGCCCACATCAGAGAGCTGAGGTACAAAAAGGATGGTTGGGGGTCGTCTTGGGAGAGGGCAAGGGCGCCGGTCCGCCGCTCTTCTTATCGGCCTTCGACCGTCGGGGGACGTGGAAATACCATGCTCGCACGGGGTCTCGGAATCCGAGTCCGGTTCGCGGAATGGGCGACGCCTATTTATCCTTGCGGGACAGGGTGGTTTAGGAGAAGCTGGAGCTGGTGATCGTATAGATTGAGGGTGTTGTCGTGTGGGGACCCGTGACACCCCAGGTCCACTTGAGGTACCCTGTACCACTGCAGTGTAGGAGATTTACTGAGGAGTGCTGGCTGCACTTGCTGGCGTGAAGACGTCGAAGCTGGCGGATGCCGAGGCTGACTCGTGGCTGGTGTTGAGTTGCCGCCCCTATCCTCGGAGCTGGTGGTGGAGTTGGACGTCTGGAAGCAATGCTTGCCTTCCTGGTGGGGCATCCGCCATAACGCGTCACGTCCTCTCCCTTGCAGTTCGCACAGGTAGGAACCTCTGCGATGGTCCGGGGACAAACCTCTCTAGGGTGGGAGCCTCCGCACTTCAAGCAGCGTGGTTTGCGGAAGCAGAAGTGGCTGGAGTGGTAAAACCCCAGGCACCGGTAACATTAAGGGAGCCCGCCAGAGCCCTTGGATAGTTCAATATGCACCCGGAGGCAACCTATGGTAGTGACACCATCTATGTTTGCCTCTGGGTCGTTTGCCCGCTCCACGACTGCTAAAAGGAGTGGGGAGGGGAGTGGGGCGCTGGCCATTTGAAGTAGGTCTGGTGAGCTGCTTCATCAAACACGGAGTGATACACTGGCGAGTGAGGTCGACCTCCATGTTCTTCACCGAGGTGTCCACTAGTAGGCCACGGATGACCCTGCAAATGTCACGGGCCGTATGCAGGCCAAAGGTGAAATGGGCAATGCCATTATAACCCATATGTTTAAGGAAGATCGAATAATCTCGAGTTGCTTGGCTTGAAAGATGAAGCGGCTTTTGTTCCGCCTCACCGTGCATATCCCCGTCAGGGTCGGCATGATTTCCTTAAGGAAGCCGACCGACCCCGCAAATTCATCCATGATGATCGGCAGGACGTAGCTCCGCTCTGGGTGGAGACAGAAGCGGCTTGGATGCTCCTGATTGGCCAGAAAGCACGCCCTTGCTGCCAATCAGGAAGCACGCCTCCTTTTACGTGAAACTACTTCACGAAAATCGTCGTCTTCTCCGGCTGTGGAGAGGCCGGAAGAGCTATCCTCATCTTCCTCCATGGAGGAGTAATTGGAATGCTCCGTGCCTAAATCGGCACGATCGTCGTCGGAGCAGTGCTCCGAAATTTGGTCTGCCCTACAAATGTTATCTCGAGGGAGGCCCTTGTTGGTGGTAAGCTTGGACTGTTCCAGGCAGCGCATCTTGCATTTCTCGCTTTCGTGTTCTTGTCCCTGCCCGTTTTGCCCTCTAAACGGCAGGGCCGCTGGAGGAGTGAGTGGCTGCACCAGTGCTGGTGCTAGCAACGGCGATTGCTGCCTGACCGGCAGGCCTGCTGGGGGCAGGTTTCGGCATATCAGTAAGGACAGGTACACTGCCCTGCACCCGAGGGTGTAGCGAACAAAATCATATTTTGTGTGCCATTACCTGCAGGCAGCTGGGGTCCCACTAGCGCGGCAAAGCAGATGGTCGGACACCCAAAGCTGCGCCGTACCGTTCCGCAAGAGAAGGTGGCTGTGGGTTTACTCACCTGCCCGCTGTCTGATGTTGCGACCTCTCGCTGGGCTGAGGCCGCTTCCTGCAGAAAGTGGTCCGGTCACCGGAAGCTGTCCAGAGGGTTGCTTCCAAGAAGTGATGACCGGCACCCTGGAGTAACCGGCTCCGGCGCCCTTGATGTGTTTTGCAGGCTACCACTCCTAAATACGTGCTTAACCGAAGTTAAGCAGCATTGAGCGTGGACAGAAGGTAGAAGAGTGACCCTGGAGAAAAATATTTCCTGTAGAAACGAGTCTGCTTGACCAATGAGGAGCAGCAGTCGTTTTGGCTGAATCTCGGAGGTATGGCGTCTACGACGATCAGAAGATGGGCCGTGCTGCCATGTGCCTTCACCGAAGTCTCGACGCAGAAATCACACCTCGCACCTACCACACCACGACGAAATCGACTGTTATTACTCGGGGGAGCGCTGATATCTTGTTTACTTGCAATTAGCCTGCACAACAGAGCTTGTAGCTACGTTGTCCACGTCCTGAGTAGTACCTACCTTCGTTCTGTTTCATGTAGAATCGATATCGCCATCAACTGGCTTTTGTTGGGTCATTTATTTAATAGGAAACCAGAATAGAGCAAAAGTTTGTTTATTATTGCCGATGATTTTATTGCCATTGTAAGTAATTTTTTCAGTTGCATCTCACAGTGAATGGAATTAATGAATGTCAGCACAAATTAGCCAGGATTTAACGCCCTAAAGCTCCAATATTAAGTCTAACAAACCGTCTCTGGTTTGTCTCACTGGACACATTCAAATTTTAATTGTAATAAATTGCCAGTGTGACTTTCCTTTCTGGAGTTTTCCCCAACCCATCACATCTGTGTTTGTCCACTATGCCTCTCAACAATGCAGCCCTCCAGGTTGCGCTCACCACGGTACCGCCGGACACGTACACGGCCATCACTGTAGGACACGTTGAAGCGGGACTCGTCCGAAAAAACAACATTTTGCCACTCAGCACCCCGCTGACGGTGTTCACGTGCCCATTGCAGTCGGAGGAGCTTGTGGTTTCTGGACAATGGAAGCCGACGTATTGGCATGCATGCAAGCAGTCCAACCTGCAGCAGACGTTGACGAAACGTTGATGCAGACAAGTTCACACTTGTTGCAGTGCTCCAGCGTCGAGCCAACACTGTGGATGAAAGTGTACGATCCCTTATGGCCATGCGGACAAGATGATGGTCATCCCGTGCTTGGTCATGTTCCGTGGTCCAGTACTCGCTTTTCGCTGCGTACGACTATCCACTGCTTCCACACACGCATCACTGTCGTAGCAGCATGCCCTGTACGAGCCGAAATGTCACGGTATGACAAACCCGTTTCCCGGAGACCGATCATTCTGCCCCGTTCGAACTCACTCACATGCCGATATGGCTCCCTTTGATGTCGACGAGGCATGCTGGCACCTACTTTATTGTTTCCACCTTGTTTGACAGCTCTACACTGACTACATTGGACATAACACTGACCTTGTCGGACCGACACGAGAGTGCTCTGCTCGGCCTACACCCCATCTCTCTGCAAACCTAATCACTTATTGCTTGCACACTCTTCTACACTTCCACTAAGTTTGGAGTTATTCGGGAAATTCTTTCTTGGAGTTGCAATTTTCACAAATGGCAGTGTATTAAGTCTATTAAATTCCGCTATTCTCTTAATGGAGTGTAAACTATAAACATTGCCTCTTTAAAGCTGCTCCCTTCAGTTACTCCCTATTATTATTATTATTATTATTATTATTATTATTATTATTATTATTATTATTATTATTATTATTATTATTATTATTATTATTATTATTATTATTATTATTATTATTATTACTACTACTATTATTATTGTTGTTGTTATTGAGTCTGTTATGTATTATTGTTAAATAGGCTATTGTTGCGCTTTGCATTTAAATAAGAGTGCAGTCGTTTTAGACCTGTATTGGGTTTTCGATCACGTGGAAGTAGAAAACACTAAAGTCATGGAATTAATGAACAAAGCGAAGGGTTAATACTAAAATGATGATTTTCTCAGCCGTAAACCAATAGCTTTTTGCAGGTGACCATTTAACGTAAGCTTTATTGTGCTAAGTAGCCAATGTTGTATTATTACACGAGATAATCTAATTGCTGACGTTAGGAAAGGAATGTCGATATTAACTTCTTCAGGCACGTTGTCAATAATGGCCCATTAGCTCAGATCGTGAAATGTTAATTGCAATATTAAGGTTATAACATGCATAAATATTATTAATAAATAACTGCCAATAACAAAAATAATTAAATTGCGATATGCAAAACCTTGATAAAAGTTCTGATTAAGCAAAACAAAAAGCCATAATAGGCCCTGAAGCTACCAAAAGTCAGCAGCATGAAAATAGGCAATTACAGGCAGTATAAAATTATTCGGTATATGGTACTCACGTAATGTTGCAACTCGATAGATTTCCCCCCAGACTTTTTATAAAGTATGAGATACGTGTTTTCTGTTTGTTTTGATTTTTTTTCTGTTTCTGCTCGAACATTTTCACAATCATCTGTTGAGAATGTGAAACAAATAAAAAAATTATATATATTTAACGTTGAATTGCAATTTTTCCCAAGGAATGGGTAATTACAAATTTATAAGCACATGGCACACATTAGAATGTCAATATGTGGATACTTTTTCACGTTTATATAGCCTTTTTCAAAATATGTATTAAAAGTAATTATTTTAAGCAAAATTAAATTATATAACGAGCTTTTTGGACAACAAAGCCTAAAAGTAGAACCTCTAACACAGTGCACACGAGCTAAAAGCTGCGATAATCTTCGTTGTAACCAACTTTGGTTTCAAGTGCAATCAACGGCAATCGCCCTTTTTATTTGCACATCTTTAATAATTCGACTTGGATTGATTAGGTTTTACCTTTCATTGTGTCTTTTTACATGATAAATTTCTCATGGCGCTCGCGTTATCTGTTCACAATGCAAAATAGTGTCCTATTTCAATTTATTGCCATTTGTTGCAGAGTTAACCTATACGTTATATTGACAGCCTTCTGCTTTCTTTGATATAAAACGTTTTATCTGCGATAACCTACATAAGGATTGAATGTCGGAAATTATGAATTCAGAAGAAACTGAAATGGAAATGAAATTGCATAAGCAGCAGAAAGAATAGCAGTAGAAGTACTTAGCCAAAAAATCCAGAACGCTATATGATATAGCATTTAATCGCTTTATTGCCTGGTGTAAAGCAAAACATGTTGAAAATGACTGCTAGCGAATCAACAAAACATCTGCCATCTCTCTTTTTTAACGTCATTGCTCTTGTTTCAGGAATCTCGTTCTAAACGTGATTTCTCTTAGTTTCTGGAAGTAATACAATATTATTGATATTTTACATTTTTGAGCGCTGTCTAAAAAATAGTATATGCTAGACGTGTTAAAAGTAGTTTTATTTTCTCGTAGGATTGCGAAACTCGGCCTACGTCTTCGTTTCACAAATATTCCTACTCGCAAAATAAAACCCTTCTTTTACCGCTTGTATCATAATCTACTATTAATCAATCGAAGGCTATTTATAATACGTTGTTTCAATATTCGTAAAATGGTTATTTCTATACTTTGAATCATATGCACGTATTTTCAGAAGGGGGTACAATTTTAAAAGGCAGACTTTCCTTGAGCCTGATGAATAAAAACGAAGGAATTGCTTGAGCTAATTGACTTCCAGAAATAGGAAATCTAGTAATGCTTGAAGAAAAAGCAAAAGCTAGAACGTCTTATGAATAAAAAAAACAAACAAACAAACAGAACAAAAACAATAAAACCGCATTCTGCTTGCAGTTTCTAGCAAACGGTAGTAATTGCTTCATTACGCAGTAGTCAGCAATTTCACTTCCTATTTTCTTGGAATGGCGAGAGCCAAAGTTGCTGACAAACACAGCATCACGAGGTTTCGCATTGTCCATAGTGATTCTTGTTAACTTCTGAATTACAGTTAACTAAATTTGCATTAAAACATGGATGTAATAAGCGAATCTAGTGAGTCTGCAGATAAACGTGAGCTTTACAACACTGCATTGACTATTATGCTAAAAGAACACAAGATTCTGTTTAGAAAATCTCAGCTTCCTGTGGTGAAAAAAAGAAAAATCTGATGTGATACATTCACAAGGCTTTCCCTGCCCTCTATCGTTTATTAGTGGGCATACAAACTAGTCTTACTAAATTTTATTTCTATTTCTTACTGAAGCTTTTTTTTTCTATCTACTTCATTTTATTCCAAATAAACCTTTAAAGAAGTAAGTGCATTACACATAGATACCAAAGGAATAGCGATAGTTAATTGTTTAAGAACTGGATGCTATTTGCTGAACTTAAAATTCCATACTCTTTCCAAGACATCGCGAGGAACAGATAAAAATCGACAGGACTGTAAAAGAATGACTATGTTAATGAGCAATTCAAATCATTAATCATGGATTTCTCAGAAATGGCTTACGCCACAAAAAAGTTATTTTAAATAAATTGTGTGATCTACCATTTTTGTGCAGTACGTTTCCGTCTATCATTTAATGTTTAGCAGTTATACAAAATTATACAAAATTCCTTCCGAATGAACAGGACTTCACAGGCTATTCCCAGAAAATTCAAGATATACAATTCATTTGTCATTTAAATATCTTTAATATATGATATTAAAGTCAAAACCGTTACAGCCATTTTTAGAAAATAACAAATTTCGAAAACGTTTCGACGTAAAGGGTAGTTGGAGTGAGGGGATTTTCTTGAAACTTTTAGTGTCACATCTTTGGAAGATACCAAATTTAAATACCAAGTTCGGTGTTTATCCGACTTTTCGTTTTTTAGTTATGCTGTTCACAGAGATGCATACACAAGCATGAATGATTTTTTATCCAGCGGCCTCAAAATGTGTATTTTCGGTGAAATATGGGTATAAATTTGTTGGGTGGAATGTAATACCTTCTCTACCTACTAGGTACGTGGTAGAGAAAGTAAAAAGAGATCGCAATAAGGAACATTTCCAAAATGTACGAAAAGGAATTTGGAGAAATATACAATGCAAAACAAAATTCTAAGAAAATTAGTAGTATGAAAATGGAAGGCAAACGCAAATTCGATATGAACGTAACAGGGAAAAAATTCTGATATGTTACATTCAGATGACTTTATTTTGGGAGAGTGCACCACTGCGTTTCTTTTCTCTGCTACCTATTCCATGTTCTCTTAATTAAATCTTTACATTTTCCTGCAATCCTCAATTGCAGCCGCCTTCTTCTTAGGAATGTGCATAAAGGCTGTCATGCTGAACTCATGTCTAGCACTTTCAAGCTCCTAATGCTCTGGCTTAAGAATTTTCAAGGAAAAGCTGGTTAGGAAAAGCTATTGCTAAGCCTTATTCATATAATGCTATGTAATTTCTGCAGGATTATAGGACTTTTGCTAGACTTACCGTCTTTGGTTTGCTCTTCTAGCAATTACTTAAGATCTTATTCAAAAAAATAGCAAGCAGTTACTGGAAAAATCAAGGAAAAGCATTTTCTTGTTTTCATTCATCACCCTCCTTGCCTTAAGTTGGGATAGCTTTCACAGTATGTATAGGCCGTACACTAGCTGGCAGGAATATTGCTGTTCTACCCTGTGGACAAAAGGCATACCGCTAACCCTCTGGCGAGCAAATATTCCAACAAGCTGCAATAATTGCAACCAGGAAAATACGTATATAATTTTCAAAAGAATAGCCAAGGTCAGCGCTTCTCCTATTTCTGGTTGTCTTTCTTAAAAAGGACAGACACAGGAAGAGGAAACAATTTTTCTCTTCAGGTAATTCCAACGATAGCCATCTCAATTATTGCGTTAGCATAGATTTAGATATAGTAAGTAGAGGAAGTATTGCATTCCACGTAGAAATTCGATAGCCAGATTTCACCGAAAATGCGCGTTTTAAGACTCCCTGAATACAAAAAATGAATTTTAAAAAAAAAACACATGTGTGTGTCCGTGCACAGTATAACTCAAAAAACAAAAGGTCATTTAAATGCCAAACTTGGTATTTAAGTTCAATGTACTCCAAGAATACGACACGATGACTTTCAAGAAAATACCCCCTCCCCAAATTACCTTGAAATCGTTGTCTTTGTTTTTTCTCAATAATGGACCTAGCGATTTTGACTAAAATACCATATATTAAAGATAATTACATAACAAATAGAATATATCTTGAATTTTCAGGGAATAGCCTGTGAATTCCTCTTAATCGGAAGGAACTTTGCATAATATTCTTAACTGGATAATGAAAGCGACAGTCGAAATCCTGCTACACAAAAAATGTACATCTCTTTAAAATAAACAGATTATTTTAAATAATCGTTTTTGTGCCTTAAGTCATTTCTTGATATCCGTTATTAATTGTGCAAATTGTTCAATACTGTGTCATTATTTTAAAGTCCTGTCGATATTCAGCTGTTTCTCACGATTGTACGCAAGGAGCATGGGATTTTAAGACCAGCATAATATAGCGTCCAGCTTTTAAACATTTTACTACGCTATTCCGTTTGTAACTATAACAAAATGTGTAATTTAGCTATTTTTGCAAAAGTTTATCTCTATGGATATGAAGTAGAAAAACAAACTTTCGTAAGAATAGTTTGTATAGTCACTAATAAACAATAGTGGGTAGAATGTAATAATAATAGCTATTTGAGTCGCGCAAAACTACTGTGGTCATCAGCCCCACCCTCTGGCTATAGATTTATTCATGTCGAATACATAAGCAATACATACAAAGCAATTACAGGGTTAAGCAACTGAGATTACAAAAGTAGAAAAAATAAACCAAAAATGCATAAGTTATACAATACAAAGCCTCACTAATCAATATGTACCAGAACTAATCCTCAGCAAACACAAGCAGTTAAGTCAGTAATGGCACAGTTTGAAAGTCAATAACACACCAGAAGCTACACGATTAAATGTTTGTAAGGAAATCACTAGATTTAACATAGCGAAAAAGCTTTGCAGTAGAGGCAGATTCATTCGCTGAAACCGTAATTAAATTAGGAGAGAGTACATGTCATTCGCGAAGGGGGGAATATTAACGACAATGGGTGAGGAAATGCTTCGCCATTAAGGGCGCATTGCAGTGGAGACAGGACCCAGACAAAGACCACCAGATAGTCAGCAAGATATAGAGAGAGTGACGCTGATCATGGATTTTCTAAGCAAGTGGATGTTGGCTGTAGAGATCCGTAAACTAAGTAAAGCACTGAGAGAATCAGATTAAATAACACTGGAGTGTAGGTAAAAGGATCGGATGAAAAATGTGGCTTTAAATATGGTATGTAGTTCGGCAGTATAAACGGAAGTACTAAGGGGGCGCAAGTCTTGTGAACGATATGTGAATCAATAACCACAGCACAACCTACCTCCTGATCAGACATCACATTAATCGCTTAGCGACCAGCTCCGCTGAAAGTTTAAACCCATTCTCCAAACTTCAAGTGTTTAAGATATCAAAAAAGCACTGGAAGTGCCGTTGGATAAAGCGTGTACGCCCAGAGCTATAAAAACAGCAAAATCGTCTACAAAGAGAAGCAGAATGATGCCGGGTGGAACGTTCGATACTTGGGATTAATGGCTATAGGAAACAAAAGAACGCTCAACACCAAGCGTTCCGGCACACCGTTCTCCTGTCTAAAGACTAGGGAGAAACAAGATCCCAGGCGTACTCGAGAAGTATGGACAACTATAAACTACTGTTAAAGGATAGGAAGATGACCGCGGAAGTTCCAACGGAAGAGCGGGCGGAGGATTCACGCCAGGGTGCATCATGGGCCTTTTCTAAGTCTAAAAGACAGCTATCTGTTGTATGCACAGAAAAGAATAATAAATTTAGGTCGCCAATGAAACCAAATGGTCAACAATGGACCGCCGTTGTCGAAAACGGCATTGTACAGGAGTTAAAAGAGCATAGGTTCCAATACATCACATTAATCGTTTAGCGACCATCTTTTCCATTACTTTAAAAATACAGCTTGTTAGGGAAATGGGTCGGTAGCTAGTGGGCAACAGTGGACCTTTTCCAGGCTTAAGAATAAAAACGATAATGGAATCGCGCTACTGAGATTGGAAAGCTTCATGCAGCCAAATATAGTTAACTGTGTCTAAAAGAAAGAGCTGAGTACATGGAAGCAAGTGTTTAAGCATTAGTGCACACATACTATCTGGATCAGGAGCAGTATCAGGTAGTGGCCGACAAAGCTAATTCCATTTCAGGCAATGAGAAGGGCAGATTATAGTCTTCAAGATTCTGAGAGGTGAAATCAAAACCGGAAGACTCTACCCCATTCTTGACAACCAAGAATTGGAGATCATAACGGACAGAACTAGAGGCAGAAGCAAAGACGCCACCCAGGAAATTGGCTATATAATGGAAATCAGTAACAATACTGCCAGCCATAGAAATCCCAGGGATACACGAAGTAGAAAGTCGGCGGGGTTTATTCCATGCCTACGAGGAGGAATTTCAGCGTTACAAAGTGGAGATAAAATGTTCTCAAGAAGACTTCTTGCACTGTCGAATTATTTTTCGACCCTGGGTACGCAACTTTTTAAAAGTAATCATATTCTCTAGCGTTGGATGACGCTCGAACACTTTCAAGGCCTTTCGGCGATTTCGGAGAGCTGCATTGCATTTCACCGACCACCAGGATATCAGAGTGCGCCGTTCAGTAAACGGCATTGCTGGAATAAAAAGCTCAGCATCATCCAGTATCGTATCCCGAAAATGTTGGACCCGTGCATTAATATGAGGAAAGGAGGCAGTTTTATCAGGGCCACCGGTTCAGAATAAAGGAACCGGTATGCCCTACTAAACACTCACTTTGGTGGGCAAGTAGCGTTAACTCTGCAAACAACCATATGAAACAAAACAGGATAATGGTCACTGCCGCAAGTATCAGAAATCACAGACCAGCGCAAAGAGGCAGCGAGCTGTGGCGTACAGAAGGAAAGGTCAAGACAAGAAAAAGAGCCAGTAGACTCAAAAGAAACGTGGGAGGCCCAGAATTGAGCGTAACTGAATTATGCACATCTGCAATTGCAGCAATCTGAGTACCCCTAGGACACTCGCGGATCGAGCCCCATAAAGGATGATGGGCATTGAAATCGCCTAAGATAAGAAACTTTTGGGGGATCTGGGGAAGCAAATCTATAATTCCCTCCGCAGGCCCAGAAGAATTAGGTGGAAGGTACAAAGAGCAAAGCGTGAAAAAAAGAGATGGCAAATTAATACGGAGAGCTACCACTTGTAAATTCGTATGTAGCTGAACCGGAGCGCAGTAAAGGTTCCAACGCACCAAGATACAAGTCCCACCATAGGCATGATCACTACCAGGAACAGGGAGATCATTACGAGGAGTCATATGGTGTAGAAAGTGCATATGGTCTTCAGGGTGGAGTTTGGTCTCCCGAAGACACAAACACAAAAGCTGATAAGTAAAAAAGCTGGTCTAGCTCCTCCTTATGGGAACGGTAACCACGCATGTTCCACTGAAAGAAGGCCATAAGTAAAGGAGAAATAGGAAACTAATAACAAACCGCGGGTAAAGTGTAAAATCTCTTAAAGGTCAGAGTCTGCCTTTATAGTTCCAAAAGATTTCGATACATGTCTGTTTTTCCGCTCGTGTACCTTAGTTGTCAGGTTCTTCTTCCTGGAGTTTGACGACAAAGATGGTTTAGAAGTCTTCTGCTTAAAGTATTTATCCGCAGTGCTGACGGCAGTGGTGGACTTACAGCAGCTTTGGACTTCTTAGTCTGTAATTTATCACTGGTCACCGTAGGTAAAACGTTTGCTGCGGAAATGTTGGTAGTGGCCTGGGATTGACCCACAGAAGCAGCTGTGGACAACTGCTTGGAAAAAGGAGACATCGCAACAGGAGCTATTGAAGAAATGTCCCTATCCGCATCACTAGTAGATGGAGAATTGATTTCCTCAGTAATGTCAAAGACAGCGGGAGAGGGAGGCGAAGGCGCAGCAGAAAGCACTGATGGTTGAAAAACATCCAATATGTCTAAAATCCAAGGATTCCTGGATGTCAATAACGGAGTACCGGAGGTTAAACACCGCAAATCTGTGACAGAAAGAGCACCAATGACGCACTCCGGAGGTTCCCGCCGTAAAGAATGTGGTTAACAGGTAGTTCTCTCGAAGAAATCAGGAGTAGCACCCGTCTTGTCGGTATCCATAGATGGATCTGCAGGATTATCCAAGGGTAAGATAACAAACCGATTGGCCATTTCAATTGACGGCCGGAATGTGGAAAGTTCCCGACGCTGATGAGACTGGGGAGAAGTAAAACGTTGACGGGAAGGCTTAGAAGATTCCAAAGGAGCGGAAAGTGGAGAGGGCTGAAAACGAAATAGGGTATGGATAGAAGAACCTCCATTGTGTCTAGCTCACGAAGTACAGGTATAAATGCAGGTGCAGTTCAACTTCGAAGAAACAGGAGTAGTAGCAGCAGCAGACCGAAGAACTTGACTAAAGGATCCGCGAGCTAGCTTTGTGGGAAATCATAAGCGAAAATTCTCCTTCACCTCCCATAGCTATTTTAACCCCATATTATTGAATGGCATATTCTTCCTTATACAGAGGGTAGCTGCGAGAGTATGCAGGATGGGCACCCTCACAGTTCACATATTTGGAGATGGAGGTGCAAGAAGAACCGTCGTGTCGATGTGTTCCGAGGACATAAAGGCTGCCGCTTACAGGATAGTGCTGTATGTCCGAATCCTTTCATGAGAAACAACGTAGAGGGCTGTGAACATATTAACGAACATGCAGTATCTCATAGCCAGCCTTAAGAGTGGTAGGAAGCTGTCTCAAGGCAAACGTCAAAAAGAACGTCCTAGTAGATACCTGTTCCGCACCTTGCCGCTGCAGGAGGGGTTTAGCTGCACTGATCCCTTTGCTAGAAAGGTAGGCGACCACTTCTTCAGGCCGTCTAAGGCGGAGGAAGTTACAACACCTCCGCAGACATTCAAGGAAGCATGTGGCTCAAAAATAACTTCTTGTGTTCCAAAGTAATATACCTGGAGTAAACGAAAGGACTGGATCTCATTAGTCAATATCAATAAAGACTCATTGCGTTGCCGGTCACAGTTCTGTACTGGATCAGCAATTTTGTCCAATGCGACCTGAACCATGAAGGGGTTCAAAGAGGTAAGTGGTGTTTGGTCCGGTGTAGCCCAGCGCATGATTAAATAACGGGGAGTTGACACTTCCCTGACGTAGAAACATTTCCTTCCAAGACAAAGTCAACCATACGTCTCCTTTTGGAAGTTACTAGACGAAAATCAGTAGTAGTGTCAATAGCTGCAGTGAATGTCATGCACGCAGAGACGCCACTGGACCCGTCTATCTCCATGCCAGGTCGAACCTCATGGCCGTTCCGAACGGGATCGACCTGAAACCCCGCGCCGCACTGGCTATCCTTCAAAGGAGTAGGAACAAAGGTATTTACGGACAGCGTAGTTAACCCTACCCCATCCCCCGAAACCTGGAAGACCGGTGGCTGGAGACCTCGGGAGCTCCAATCCTGTAGTTACTGAAGTAATCCTCTGGGGACGATAGTGGGTAAACAAAGTCATGTGAATTTATAGATAAGATTTGTTTCTATTGTCATTCAAAGAGAAGGGAATTTCAAAGCCATTACATAGCGACCGACTTAAAAGATTTGACTATCCTTAAACCTACTGTATTCACTTACTCCCATTGTATCTACAAGGAAATATGCAATAGAACCATTTCTGCAAATGTTTATCTCGATTAGTATGAAGCAGATAGAAAAATAAGTTTGAGTAAGAATAGTTTGTTAAAGAATGGGTAGAGAAAGCCATGTGGATGTAACATAATATTTTTTTCCAACAGGCAATGGAAATTTCGAAATCAACTAAATCATAACAGTTTGCTACTTTTGTAGGTTATTGGAACTGAATTCTATCTTGTAATTAATTTAATATTTCTCCGTTGGAAATCATAATATACGTGGTATCACTTACTGTATAATTATGTTTTAGTGGTTAACTAAAAAATACTTGCAGAATTTCAAGTCCTCTTTAAGGTGTAGTACTTCGAGAATTTGAGATCAGCTTCAGCTTTATCAGGATACTGGAAGCATTTGAGATGGCTTATTGCATTTCGACATGGTAGCCAGCAATAGGGAAACAGCCTAGAATTCCGAACACCCGAGGTTTGAATCCCGGCTATGGCAATGAATATTTCAAGTCTGATTCATGCATCCAATTATGAATTATACTATTAGTTAGATCAGTTTTACTTATTCTGCAGTAGTTCTTGAACATTGCTCGTGTGTATTTTTTAACGTGATTGTAACTCTAATGATTTTTTTATTTCTATTATCTACATATTATGCAATTCTCACAATTGATGCTATCCTTTCACATAGGCAGGAAGCTCTAAGAGAATGGAGATACTTTTAAATTTACTCTTTACAGTTGTTATATTGATCTTTCAAACGTTTGTAACTGTAATAAAAATAATTAGAACCATACTTTGAAAATTAAAAATAATCCAAGGGGATGTTTACCACCAGGGGAAAGGATTCTGTTGTTATTGGGGCAAAGCTAAGCAAAATTTTTCTTCTGGAAATACCAATCCACATGAAGTCGCATCTGTTTACAACAATCGGTATCGGAGGAGCAGGGATGATAACGGAGATGGAGGAAATTACTCTGCAATTCCTTCAGCCTGGCCGCATGAAACCTGTGAGCTGTGAAGTATTACTGTCTTAGCTGTTTTAACAGTAAGTTCATTATGAATATGCTGCAGGAGTTAATTGCAACCTGGAAGACTGGACGTGCTTTTCCTAGGAGTATACCCGGAGTTCATGTTCACTCCGGAATACAGAAGGGAAGCACACAACCAAAGTCTTCGTGTGCTACCGTTGTTCCGCAAGGAGACGTCGATGAGACTCGTGAGTGTCCCCAATCAGGAGAGTATCCTGCGCCAACCGAGTTAAACGACATTGTTGATGTACCATCGGCTTTACAGTTTCTCTATTTTCTTGTTCGATTGGCGCTAATGGCTAAGCGTCATTTGGTACCCACTGCTCAAGTGATAGAATTGTTATCTGTGATGGTGTCCGGGATAGTTTTGTACCTCTTAATGCGGTGTGCTGGTTTGGCCGAGCCTGTGACTCGCTTTCATTTGGCCCTATTAGACATGTTCATTCCGCGTAGGGAATGCACGAGGATAATGCAAGACGTATATTTTCGTCCTCAGGGTCTAACGGAATCATTTACAGAATATATGGTTCGGCTTAAGGAAATTGCTTTAGTGTTTGTGCTCCCTGATACGGAAGCGGAAATTTGTGATGTCATTTTATCAGGACTCAATCCAGTCGTCAGGTCGGCTTTGGTTTTAGGACCTCGCCGTCAAATTTGCAGCAGTTGGAAGCATTGGTTCCTAAACTCAATGAAGTTATGCTAGTTGATAGGCTGCGTCTTTCAGAGCCTCCGTGCTCATTAGCAACTCTTAATACGACTGTATCACCTCCTTCTTCGCCCATTGTTCCGGTTTCGGGTCGTCTGGCCACTATTAAATGCTTTCAGTGTGGTCAGGAAGGCCATGTTCGACTAAATTGTCCCAATAGGAGGACCGTGAATCGGGATTTTCTTCGTGTTTCTAATCAGGGGCAACAGTCTCGACCTTTATGACGCCAGAAGGTTAAGTCGACCATTTGTTTGTCTCGGCGTATTTGTGGTTATCCGTTTTCGGGTAAACCCTTAGTTCAAGTTTCTCTTGAGAAGTTGCCTTTATTGGGTTATTAGATTCCGGAAGTTCTGTCTCTTTGATTCAGCTTGATTGGCTTAGGTTAAATTTACCATGTATTATGTCGCGTGCAACCACGTGTCAGTTGGTTTGTTTGATGGTCAATGGTCAGGCCTTTCAAGTTACTCAAACCGTATCATGTACTATACGTTTCCCACGTTTTACGTGGAAACATAGTTTTTTCGTCGTTCCCAGGCTTCCTTATGCATGTGTCCTAGGTGCCGATTTTATGTCAAGGACTGGGATGGCTATTGATTTTTCCACTAGGCAGATCGCTTTTCATTTTGCTCCCCGGATAAAGTTGGACTTTGTGAGGGATTTTAAAACATCTGGGCCCCCTCTAACCTTGGGAGATATTAATTTGGTAACCCAAAACTGCGCAACTTCTTCTCTGTCTCATTTGTCCCCTGAACAGGCAAAGCAAATTGAGGTTTTAGTTGGGGAATTTGATTCATTGTTTACAGATGTTTTAGGGGTCACTCATTTGACTCAATATGAAATTCAGTTAACTGATTCTACTCCGGTCAAGTTATCTACATATACGCTCACACCACCGAAGATGGCTATATTAAAAGAGAAAATACAGAAGATGCTTGACCAAGGGGTTATTAGACCGTCTACTTCAAATTACAGCAGCCCCATATTTTTAGTTCCGAAGGGAGATCAGGATTTTAGACCGGTCATGGATTATCGTCTCTTGAACAAAAGAATACACATTGAAAGTACCCCTTTGCACGATTTGCATACAGCTGCTCATCATTTTTCGAAGGCTCGCGTTTTTACGACCCTGGATTTAAACAATGCTTATCAGATTCCTTTGGCTGAACATTCCAAGCATCTCACAGCTTTCGCTACACCCTGGCGTCTTTATGAATTCAATAGGGTCCCATTTGGTTTGGCTACGGGCGTGCAAGTTCTCACTCGTTTGCTGGATAATTTGTTTTCGGACATAAAATTTAAATATTTGTACCATTACTTAGATGATTTTGTAGTATATTACGAGGACTTTGACTCACATCTTGTTCATTTACGTGAAGTTTTTCGTCGCCTACAGAGCGCAGGGTTATCAGTTAAGCAGTCTAAAGTTCATTTTGCCACCTCTCAATTATCATTTTGGGGCATATGGTTTCCCCTTCTGGTATTACCATAGACCCAGATCGCACTAAGGCTATTAGAAATTTTCCGGCACCCAAGATTAAGCGTGAGGTGGCTCGATTTTTGGGAATGGTTAATTTCTTCTCTAAATTTATTTCAAATTTTTCTACTCGGGCGGAACCTCATAATTGCTTACGTAGGAAAGGGGTTACTTTTGCATGGGCCGAGGAGCAGGAAGCGGTATTTGTTGATCCAACAGAGGCTATTTCAAACCCTCCGGTCTTGGCTTTTCCAGATTTTGCCATGCCCTTCATTTTACAGACGGATGCTAGTGCTAGCGCGCTAGCGGCAGTTTTGTTGCAGGAATTTCCTGAGGGTCGTCGTCCAATTTATTATAGCTCGCGTACTTTATCTCCTGAAGAACGTAAATTTTCTACATATGAATTAGAAACCTTAACGGTGCTTTTTGGATTGGAGAAGTATAGGGTGTACTTAGAACATGTGCATTTCTTTTTAGAGTGCGATAACCAGGCTTTAACGTGGGCGTTAGCTGTTCCAAGGAAGACAGGTCGTCTTGCGCGTTGGGGTGTCCGGATAGGTGCCTTTAAGTTTACTCCTTCCTTTATCAGAGGTTCAGAAAATTGTATTGCGGATGCTCTTACCCGGGTATTTTCCGAACCTACTGAGGAGTGTGTTTATTTCGAGACTTTGGATGCTCCTTCTGCGGATACTCAGATTGAGAGCTTCTCATTTTCGGCATTTCCTGTATTGTTTGTCAGTATACCTGAACTTCAACTTACCGATTCTGGGTTGGCTTCAATTATTCAGCAAATTAAATCGGGAGTTTCACTGCAGGATTATAAGATTCATGAGGGTGTTTTGATGGGAAGAGCTAGTTTTGATCGGCGTATAAAGTCATAGTTCCGAAGGCAGCTATTCCCATGATTCTTAGTTATTTTCACGATTCTCCTTTCGGGAGTCATTTAGGCATTGCCAAAACCAGAAATCGAATTCGTGAACAGTTTATGTGGCGGGGCATGGATTTCGATGTAAGAAAGCATGTTAAGGCTTGCCGCATTTGCGCAATGTCCAACCCCGCGTAGGCTACAAATTGGGGATATTTGGCTTCGGAGGTTCCCTACGCGCCCATGGAGAAACTATTTGTAGATTTTATCCGACCGTTCCCTCGTTCTATTCAGGGAAATATTTTTGCTTTGGTGGTTACTGATGCTTTCTCAAATTTTGTATGGATCTTACCTCTGAGTGCTGCTACTGCTCGCCTCGCTATTCGGGAACTTGGAACAATATTTGGAACTTTTGGTGCTCCTCAATATCTGGTCTCTGATAACGGTTCGCAATTTAAGTCGCGTCTCTTTCGTTCCTTTTGTTTTGATTGGGGTGTTACGCATTTGACTACTACCCCTTATTACCCTAACCCCTCATTAGCGGAACGGGTCAACCGTAACCTTAAGTCCGCTTTAATTGCTTGTCATCACCAACAGCACAATTGCTGGGATAAATACTTGAAGCAACTTCAGTTTGCTTTCAATTCTGCCAGACATGAGATTCATAAGACGACGCCATTTTCATTGTTATTTGCCTACCAACCTTCGTATCCTTTGGCTAATTTGTGGGCGTTAAATGATTTATTACCGGCTGACAATTCTCCAAATACCATTCGTACTAACTGGAAGGCTGCCTTGAATAATCTGCGTAGAGGCCATTCTATAAGAAAGCAGCGATATGATGCGTCCCGTCGTCCCTCCCCATTCAAAGTGGGAGATGTTATGTGCCGAAACTATCCTCAGTCCTCGAAAGCAGATGCGTTTGCCGCCAAGTTAACTCCTCGCTATCTTGGCGCGTTTAAGATTCTCAGAATTTATAAGGGGGTGTCTGTTCTTTTGCAAGAATTGTCTTCTTTCTGCAGGCGCCGTGCTCACCTGTCGCAGCTTAAATTGTATAACAACGCGCGCCATACTTCAACAGGCCTATCACCACTTTTCTGACAAATTCGGAGCAGTTGAAGTTGATGTCTCTGCGCAGCAAGATGTTTATCGTCATATAACACAACGGCTATCCCCAGCTGCCAATACCGTTTTAAACCAGGAGATTACGTCTGAGGAATTGTGGGCTGCTTTAGTCTCAGCCAGTTTGGACTCGGCACCTGGACCTGATGGACTCAGTTATCGGTTTTACAAAGCCAACTGGAAGATCCTTAAAGATATCTTACTCGACGTCATGTTGGAGGTACAGCGTAATACAGGCACCTTAACGAGGTTTAATGAAGGTATCATTGTGTTGATGTCTAAACAGACGGTTACAACGAAACTAAAATCGTTTCGGCCTATTACACTTTTGAATGCAGATTACAAGTTGTGGTCAAAGATCTTGGCTAATAGGTTGAAGACATATTTGCCTGACATCACTGGACCTGGACAAAGTGCGGTATACCGGAGATGAAGATCATACATATTCTAATGAAGTTACGAGATGTCATTATTGCTAGTGAACGGAATCCCAACATGGTCGTAGCCTTTTTGGCTTTAGATTTCACGGCCGACTTTGATAGAATTAACCACGGTTATCTATAGGGTGTTTTGAAGTGTTTTGGATTTTCACACCCATTTCAAAGCCCTTTACAATCTATTTATCGAGATATGCACTCACGAATTAAAATTAATGGCTTTCTTACGCGACCAGTACTTATAGCACAGTCGATACGGCAGGGATGTCCCATCTCTATGATGATGTATAATTTGTGCGTTGAACCGCTGTTTAGAGGCATAACGACTTTACTTTCTCATTCCGTTAATCCGTTCAACTGTGAAAGAATTTTGACTTATGCTGAAGATGTCACCTTAATTCTCGCTCATGCTGATGATCCTGATAAACTTGCGCCGCTATTGACGACATAGCAGGATGCCTCTGCAGCTTTGATGAATTATAGCAAATCACAACTATTACCGTTGAATAGCTGGCCAACGGACACTGCTCGATTTACCTATAACAGTTCAGTGTAGATATTGGGCGTTATTTTTACCTCCAGGCTGGAAGGGTGAATAGCTCAGAATTGGAAGCTACTTGTACCTATGTGCATTTTTCTTATGACCTCGCAGTTGACACGGAATTTAAACTTTGTGCAAACAATCTGACATATTAACACCTTTGTGCTAGCGAAACTTTGGTATGTGGCGCAGGTGATACCGATGTTACCACAATTTTCCCAGCAACTAGAAAGAGCGATTGGCTACTACGTTTGGAAAAATCACTTCTATAATGTAGCCCGACCTCAATTACGCAGGACAATTACGGAAGGTGGTTGGATTCTTATAGATGTGCATATTAAATGTCGGTCTTTGTTGCTCCATTCTATGTTGAGTGCTCTCCACAGACACGGTACCAATCAGGTTGTGCAGTTTTGTATGGACATGGTTGGGACGGCTGCCGGACTCTTCAAACAGATTCTGACAGACTATAGAAGAATACTAGACACTAGAAGACACATCGATCAGTATTCACACCACCAAAACGTTATATACCACGTTGCTGAAAGATTCCATGACAGTGCCTACAATAGAACGGAAATACTCTAACTCAGTATGGCAGCGGGTATGGAAAATTTTGCTTATAAAATATATACCGTTAGAGTGGAAGGTTTCTTTTTATTTCTTCATCAACGAATTAATACCCACTGAGTCAAAGCGATATAAACATAATTTATCCTCGGCACCTTGGTGTAAGTGTTGTGGTGGGGTGGACACTAAAATTCATCGAATAACCTGTGCTGTTATGTGTTCCTTTTGTGTTTTGTATCTGTGTTATACATCCAGCCAGTCACTTTACGTTGCTTGTCCCCTTGCTTAACGCACTCTTTGGTGTTCCTTTTTTTTCTTCTCTCTGGTTTGCTTACGTGGCATGTGCTTTGGCCGTACGCGGTAAGTGGTGGATTTCTGTCGCATTGCAGGGTTAGCTTTCTGCCCGGCAACAAGTCTTCCGGATTGTGGAAGTTTTTTTTGGAATTGATTTAACGAACTTCTTTTGTGATGTTTTGTGGATCGGCCTTATGTGAAGGTGGGCTTTGTTATCAGTTTATATCTTGGTAATGGTGAGTGAATTTTGGGGCGGAAAATGTAATGTGTGTTTTAGACACGAATTCGTAAAGTGACTGGCTCTTGAAATTGTTCATATGTTTAGTGTGTTTTGGTTCTTTTCTAGCTGAGTTATATTTTCAATACGTGATTTTCAGTGCATAGTTAGTTTGAAGTTACAGAAATTGTGTTGTGTTAATTATGGGAGCAGTAATTGCAGTTAAAACCCAATCATGCTGAAATTTTGAAACTGAAAACAGTGTGATATAGTACATCGTAGTCATAATGCGTTACTGAGCTCTCAGTATTTGTATTTTTAATGTATGGCAAAGAAATGCAAGAATCAATTCATTCTTTACACAAATTATTCAAAGTATTATAAGAATCAGGAACATTTAACTGTAACCACAAAGCATTACTGACCTTCTAGCTGAGGTATATTTTCAATACGTGATTTTCAGTGCATGGTTAGTTTGAAGTTACGGAAATTGTGTTATGTTAATTATGGGAGCAGTAATTGCAGTCAAAAAACCCTACCATGCTGAACTTTGAAAAACTGAAAACAGTTGTGTTATAAAGTACATCTAGCTCAGCTGGACTTTGAAGCTTGCTGTTCCTAGAAATTCATAAAAGTCTGTTTGGGTCTTGATCAACATACTTAACAAGTCTTTGACTAGATAAACATAATTAAATATATTGGTCTGATGTTTATAGTGGCCTTGTTTTATAACGTTTCTAAATTTATTTTATTTGTTGAATTTTTGTTTTACTTAATTTTTGCTGTATTTAAAACTTGCCTTACTGCTCTGCTCATTTGATGTTTTGGTTTGTTTACTATTTAAGCCATCTTTGTTTTACAGTTATTCTTTTAAGGTTGCTTTATGGTTCTGGTTATTAATGTTTGTTTATTATTATCATCATTAAAGTACCAAAAAAGAGAAACAACTTATCAATAGTAGTATATTTTTGAGAGTTCTGGTTTCCATATTATTTTTTTTCCCTACGGCACTCGTTAGGGCTTCCCTTTTCGCTTGGCCGGGGTTCCCTAACTCAGTCAAACCTTCTTAAGCGTCTGCATGGTTTCGCTGCCTTGCTCCAGTTTTATGTTTTGGGAGAAACAGCAGAACCATTGCAAACCACCTGTGGTAGCATCAGGAACATATGGAATTGGACCAAGAAACATATAGGTCATTTAATCAGCAGCTGTTTGGAACATCGGACTACCTCTGTCTTATTAGCTTGGGAGTTTCAGAAGGGAGCTACCGAAATTACACAGATGTGGTTAACATTTACACTTTATCATTACTGTTTGCTGGAAGAATTCCCATCTCTCCTCACTTTCCGAAAATGACTTCGGTCAGAGCGATACAAGCTTCGGAGACAACCCCAGATATGGAATGTAGCAAATTTGCAGTTGGATTTCAAGCTGTAATATTGTTATAAATAAAAAAGTAAATGTGGAGAAACTGAAATTTTGAAATATTTGACTTATTACTCAGTTTTTAAGGAAATTATACAAAATACAAATTATAAGTAATATTTAAAAAAAAAAAGAGCCATACTCTGGCATTCCGGTAGCTCGGGAAAAAGAAATTCCTTAACCGATATATACTACAGTAAAACCTGTCTTCAGCGGAATTGAACGGGGTCTCGAACATTTCCGTTAAAATAGGTTTCCGTTTAACGAAGGTAGGCCTATGCTATTAGCAAAATTAAACCATAAACATACATTTATTCTCACCTTTCAAACACAATGATTTATTCGGTAACGTGCGGAAGAATAGCCCCGTCTCGTCGCCGTTTGCTGTTTTCAGGTTCGTGTACTCAGATTATTAAAGGTAGTTTAGCAATCCAATCAGCGATGGTTTGAATATCAACGTCATTCGATTCACCACAAGGTTCGTTTAAAATTATCTGATGTCTTATGCGGAAACTCTCCAACCATCCATTAGATGCTTTGAATTCAGTCTTACCCAGTTTTTCAACTACCTTTTTAGCATATTCCTGCAACATAGGCCCCGATATGCAGTGATGTTTTTGCCCTAACACTAACGAACCACACCCAGCTTATTTCATTAATGTCCTGATTTTCAGTTTTCTTAAGTTCTTTACTCTATTTTTCCATTAGCACTATTTTTCCACCGCTTTAGAATTTCTGTTTTCTTCTTTAGAATCTCGTAAACTTGAGTTTTGCCTTCGTTGAACACCTTCATGATCTGCTTTTACACTCAATTTATCACGTTCACTAGCATAAATCAGTTTCACTCTGGTGTTAAGCTCTAGCACAACTCTTGTTTTCGAAGCCATGATGACTACTGCTGAACTAAATCACCACCTATGTAAGTTTAAAGGTATACTGTTAAGACAGTATGCTGTCTGACAAGTCATTAGAGCAGGAAACGGAAAGCGAAGAGGCAACAATAAAAGACAATCAGTCTTGCTTATTGTTAACGTGACTATGCAGTGAAGGATGAGTGTGACAGATTTATTAATATTTGGACCGTCATTAGGGCATCCCCCTCCTATACTGGTCATGTAGCAGCAAAATGGTCATGTTTCAAATTAACGTAACTTACCTAGAGTAGACAACGCAGCCTTTCACAGGGTGCCTGAAAATGTTCTAAACCCTGCATTCTGGAACTGAAAAGTTTCCGTTAAAAGGCGTACTTTGATTTCCGTTGTCCGCCTAAGACAGTTTCCGTTTAATAAAGGGAATTTAGCATGTTTTTCACCTCGAAATTCATGGGACCAAGAAAGATTTCCGTTTAACAAGGGGTCCGTTGGGTACAGGTTTTACTGTATTTCCTTTTAATAAAGGAGCAACCCAACACCGTTTGATTTTTATAAACAGTATTGTAAGTGGATGCGCATTGTCTTGCAGACAATTTTTTCTTTCACTGTCACTTTAATCGAGTAGGAAATGCGCGTTCAAATAAATGGCCATTAATAAAGTTGACAGTTTTGAAAGCTCAATTACGGAGTAAATCGAAAATCAGCTTCTCATAAAGATACACGCCAGCTTTGATATTTTATGCCGAAAAAAGCTATTGTAATTACCAAATGGTGAACAAAGCATCTTCTCCCTCTTCTTCCCTTCCAAGGTTTAGGCCTATCACCTGCTTTGAAGCTAATATATATGATCAAAAATTTTGATCAGTCCATCTTCTGCGAGATCTGCCAAGATCTCTTGTTCCCTTTGGTTTATAAAATAAATCATTATCTTATTATAATGTTTTTGAAAATAATACCATTAATTGACAGCGTTTCAGAATTCAAAATAATCTTGCAGGTAGGTAGGTGAGTGGTTGGGTGGGTGGTAGGTAGGTAGGTAGGTAGGTAGGTAGGGGGGGCGGGCAGGTAGGTCTTCTCAGCTTGCGGATCGAAAAGTTAGCAGTCCCGGCGTAGTACAGGCCATGGCGTAAACGCTGTCCACTGCATCGCGTCGTACCAATATCAGTCGAAATGACTGCTTTACACCGGTCCATATGCAGTGATTTGCACTCGTAGCGCAACAGCCTGCGCGTTGGCCTTTAGTAATGAAGTTCCCAGGTTCAAGTACTGGTACTTGAAGTTACCTTTTATATTTAGTAAATTTAACGAGAACTGATAGTTTGGCATGGAAGTGTCGTTTCACTTAATTAGTTTAATTATGTGAACTTGATTAAAACACATATTGTTACTTGTTAGAATATACTTTAATGAACATCATAAATAAATGCGTATAACATTTTAATTATAACTTACAAACATGAGGTATCATTAAATAATATTTTACTATTTAAAGCCATTCTTTCATACAAAGAAATCCAATAAATTGACCACCCCATTGGTCCATGCCGTCCCATCCATCTTTCACGGTAGGTGGCATCAAGATAAGCCGTTACACGACGGGCCGAATGAGCTGTCACCCCATGATGTTGGTACCACACAAATAAATAAATAAATAAATAAAATCTTAAATACTCCGTACCGCTACCTAATTTCTTAAACCGGGACGTGTTTTCCAAATTCTTATATTTATTACAAAACATTCTAATTACATTCCCATACCTTTCATTTTTTGGAGATTACTTATACACTAAAAAATATACATAAAACAAAATATAAGCATATAAATAAGATAAAAATATAAATAAAAAGATAAAAATAAGAATAAAATAAACCAAAAGTAAAGAAATAAATAAATGGCAGATAAGATTAAGAAGTAAAATAAAACAGAATATTACCTAGATATACAACAGAAAAGTTAGGAAGTAAATAAAATAAACATTAATACTCCACTCAATCATATAATAAATTACTGGTATCCAGTATTAAGTTAGCTGGTATCCCGCTAACTTCTACCTAATATTCTTAATTAAACCTAAACTTAAACTCCAATTAAGCTATTAATCTAAATAGTACTAAAATCGCTGTCTAATTGTCTACTAATCCACTAACAATTTCAAATCTCAAACAAACAAAAACTACAAAACTGTAATTATCTAAGTTCTAATTATCAATCTAGTTTACCTACAACTCACTTTTATTATAAATTCAAAATATATAAATTTTCACTTTATAAGCTTCAAACTAGTTTCATCTACTAATTCACTATGATTTAAATTACATATTACACTTCAAATTAAAACATACAAATTCTTTACATACTTTAAACTAACACAATAAAATTTCCAATTCTAAAACATCTATCTATTATACTCTACTAACTTAGTAACCTATTTTAATTAACACACAAAACTTCCAATTTTTACTATCTCGCTATCTAAAATTTAATATTACCTTAATCTAAACAATATAAAATATTACCTGTGCCCGGTAATAAGGGTGCTGGTATCCAGCACCCATCTTTAACTTTATTTCCCCATTACTTAATCAAGTTGTTTATTTAAAACATTATTACTTTTATTACTATAATTATTACTGTTATATTTATTCTTTCTATTATTGTATTATATTTTACTGTTATTATTATTATAGTTATTATTACTGTTACTATTTCTCTTACTATGTACTGTTGTGATTATTATAACTTATTATTACAATTTTTTTCTTTTATTATTATTAGTTTATTCTTATTTATTTATGTATTTATTATTATAAGTTGTTATTATTACTCCTACTTTACTTATAACTATTATTATTGTTAGTATTATTGTTTTATTATTATTGTTGCTATTTATTATTACTTTTATAATTACTAATAATAATGCTATTACTCCTAATTTTACTAATTCCTGCCATTATTATTTTAATTATTATTAACTTATTGTTATTATTACTGTTATTATTATTCATTAATAACATTACTCTTTCTGTTTGCTATTATTATTATTACATTTTATCGCTTATTATTATTATTATTATTATTATTATTATTATTATTATTATTATTACCTCTGTTATTGTTTTTTATATAATTTCTAATACTATTAAAATTACTCTGCCATTACTTCTACTCTTTCTATTTACCGTTATTATTACTATTATTACTATTATTGTAATTTGTTATTATTCGGTTATTATTTATTGTTGTTATTGGTTTTATTATTGTTGTTTATTAATTAATTATAAACAATAAATATACACTTTCTTCTTAACTATACATATTTTCTTCCCATTATTTCTTCTTATAACAAACACACACTTTATCTTCCACATCCTTTATACATTCACTAAAACATTTCACTTCTCAATTTAAAATTGCCAATAGTTGGCATGAATAATTCTTAAATACACTAACACCAATAACTCAGTTTCACTTTAGGCACTTCATTACCCCACTTCACTTCACTCACTAATCCCAACTGCCGCCGTCTTATTACTCCATCACCATCTTAAAAGCCATCTTGCCCGATACTCCAAGCAGCAATCACTGGTAGAAGTACCGTCCACCTCCCGTCACTATCATCTATCCTTATCGCTCCACGGCCGAAAATGCCATCTTGTGAAAGTCGATTTCTTCTCCGTCATATTCTACTGGTAATAACATCTCTTCTTCTCCTCCTTGTACTCCAAATTTATGAACCTTTTGGGGTTCATTAAATCTTCTTTCAATCATATCCGTCATCTTTCCACCCATTCCTATCATCCTGTCGTGTGTAAAAATACCTTCTTCTACTAAATTCTTATGAATTATGTTCTTCTAAATCTTCTTATTCTTCTTGTGTTAAGGTTAATTTTAATTTTCAAGGATACCGGAATTAGTGTTATTATCATTATTCTTATTTGTTTTATTAAGTATTCTTATTGATCTTCGGTTTATAAATTCTTCTGGGTAATTAATTGTGGGCAACTCTTCAGTAATTACTTTTTCTTCCCAGGCTAGTTCACTAATTTTGATTGCTAAATTGTTTAAATGTTCATAAAGACCTTTATTTCTTACAATATTTACAATTTGATGACCCTTAATTTTCTCTCTGTCATCTACTGCTTCGCTTATATATTTACTGCATTCAAAAAGTGTGTGTTCTGGTGTACCTGTTACTTTACAAAATTCAAAATTATCACTTCTTCTCTTCCTAATTTTCTTCCAATATATTCCATAAGGGTCATGGCCGGGTAAATAATGAATCATTTCTTTTGTTGATTTTAGATATTTCAACATTAAATCTTTCATTTACATCCGGAAAAATTTTATATCTTCTTCTTCCTTCATTAATATTATCCCATTCGTTTTGCCAATCCAATTTAAGCCTTCTTTTTACTTCCTTCTCTGTCCTGCATCTTGCACCCAAAATTTCTTCAACTTTATTATAATTTCCCCTTTTTAACCAAAATATTGCGCCTCTTAGCTTTATTAAAAGATCTATCGGCCATATGACTGTTATTATGAATAATGCCATTGTTGGAGTTGTGCAAACTGATCCTGTATGGTGTAATAATATTTTCCTTTGAGAGATTCTAATTTTATTTCTTAATTTAACATTATTCATTTTTACTGCCCATACTACCGAACCGTAGGTTATTATAGAGGCAAATATTTGTAATGATATGTCATTATTGTTTGTAGGGAAATTTTAAATTTGGTTTGCATTAATCTAGTTAATTTTAACATAATATTTTCAGATTTTTTTCTTACGCATTCAACACGTTTAACAAAATTTAATTTTTCAACCAAGTACACACTTAAATATTTAGCTTCTTTATTGCGTTTTATATTGCCGTTATTAAATTTAATTGTGGGGTCTCTTTTTAAGTTTCCTTTTAATAAAATGCAGTTCGATTTTTATGAAGCAATAGTAAGTTTTGATTTCTTACACCATAGTTCTAATTTGTTTAATAATATTATAGATTTCCTCTCCAACTCAAGCCTAGAATTTCCTTCAATTAAAAAGATGACATCATCCGTTGGTACCACACAGTTAGTCGGTTCTGCAACGGCACTTCATCCAATAGAGTAGGTAGCTAGTGTTGTAGGAAGTGATACAGCGATTCCCAGTGAGTTGGCCATCATACGGGCCTATTAGATGATCACCGAATATACCAGCGCAAACGTTGAAACCCCATCGGACTTCTACGGCCGCCTCCCGCATTCAATGTGGGTTTACAGTGTTCCAGTAATGAATGTTGTGGCGATTTACATTGCCTTTGTTGTAGAACCCTGCTTCGTCTGTAAATAACAAACTGCCAGAAAATGTGGATCTAGTTCATTTTGTCCTGTGATCCATCTAGCGAACGCCACTCTCCGTCCACGGTCCGGCTGCAGCATCTCCTGGTGTAGTTGAAGATGATAAGCGTGAAACTGTGCATCATGTAGTATTCTCCATGCGGAAGAATTGCTAATATTAAAATGTCTGTGAATGTCCCTCGTACCACAATGCGGATGCTGAATGATATAGTCAGTCACATAATCCGTCGTTGCTTGGTCACAATAGGGTGATCTTTTCGTGGATGTGGTGTCTTGTGCACTGTTCCTGATTCCAGAAGGCGGTTCGCAACTCGCAAAAAACGTGTGATCTGTAGTAAGTGTTCTCTGCGGGAACCTCTGTTGCATTCTGCTGCACTTCCCCGTACACTAGCAGCATGTCCAGATACTCTCTATTCGAAAACATTGTTCCACAGTGAGCATGAACGGCTGGAACTTCGTATTTATAGGTAAATTTACTTTCTAGTGCAAGGGTGGCGAAAATGCCTTTCTCCCTCGAGTCATCAAATCTGCAGCATGCAATTCACCACTCAGCAGCATATGCAAAACAAATGTATAGAGAGCTAGAAAAGGAGTGGCGCCTACGACTCACACTGCCTCGCGAGTCTCGTTTTCACCACCATTGTTATAGTACATTCATTCATTCATTATCTGTTTACCCTCCTCTTATGTAGGACTTACACCCACCTGGACTTACAGGCGGGTGCCTGGGGTCAGAGGCCCGTCGAGGAGCAGACACTCATGGATCAGACAGAACATACAGGATGGGTGATCAGCCCGATGCCTGGTATGGGATGAAGGAAGTGGATGAAGCGAAATGTTGGTGAAATGGATGAAAGGAAAGGTGATGATGGAGCAGTTGGTGGAATGAATGGCGGGGGAAACCGGAGAACCCGGAGAAAACCCGCCCAGACGCCGCTTCGTCCACCACAAATCCCACATGCAGGTCCCTGGGATTGAACCCGGTCCACCTCGGTGGGAGGCGAGCGGTCTAACCACTCGGCCACGGCGCCGCCTGTTATAGTACATACGGAAAGAAATCATGCTTTGCTGGAACGTTCTCGAAACATGAACAGAAATGATTTTAAAAGCTCATTCATTATTCGCAGGCGTGATTTGAACTTCCGACCTTCACCGTGACATTCCAGCATGTTAACCATTGCGCTACTAGAGCACGTTAACAACGAGCACCACCTCAGCCCTAATCAGCGGGCTGGTGAATTTGGTATCAGCACCTGCATTTCGTATCGTCTGTAAAATGAAGGGTTGCTTAGTTACCAATCCGCAGGATGAGAAGACTCGCGCGGTATATATATTAAACTTCTTTAAAGTATTATATGTCAGTAGTTTTTCACATAGAACTTGCCTGAAAAATATATATATATATCTGTGTGTGTGTGTTTGTGTGTGTATACAAGCACTGACCCTTATCAAAATACTTACCAACGGTGATTCACAACCTACGTATTTTACTGAAAATATGTTTAAATAATCGTGTAAATTACTGTTTCTTCCTTTATTAGTCTATGGAAAAAAATTAAAAAATCCTAATGTGATACATTCACATTACTTTCTCTCCCTCTATCTTTATTAGTGGGTATACAGAATATTTTTACTAGAGCTTATTTTTGGATGTGCTACATTTAATCCAAATAAACTGTTGCAAAAATAGCTACATTACAGTTTTCGTTATAAATATAAAGAGAACAGTGATCGTCAATTGCTTGAGAACTGGACGCTATATGCTGGTCTGAAAATTCCATACTGTTTCCATGCAATCGCGAGAAACGCCTGAAAATCGATGGGACTTGAGAAGAATGACAAGTATTGAACAATTCGAACCTTTAATAGTGGGTAGCTCAGAAACGGCTTATGTAACAAGAAAATATTATTTTAAGCAAATTGTGTGTTTTAAAGAGGTCTACGTTTTTTTGTGGTATGTTTTCGTCTGTCGCTAAATTTTTACATATCATACAAGATTATACAAAATACCTACCGAATAAATAGGACTCCTTAGGCTATTCCCAGAAAATTCAAGATACCTATAAAATATAAAAGGCCGATTGAAGCGCACAAAGCCAGATGTCGCCTATTGATAAGGGTGTAACCCAATTAAATGTGTAATGTGATATCCTTAATTTCCACGCCGCCGACCACGCCCCCTCCTTTGTGCGCTACGGACATGCCGCTAATTGATGTGTCATGTAGCTGTCAGATTTGAGTGACAAGGGTTTGATAACGATCGTGCATGTGTAGCCATTTGTTCCAAGCCGCTTGCCACGCCTCTTTCTTTGTGCGCTACTGAGACCGCCTACAGAGAACGGGGAAAATGGGGTGTTGTTCTCGTCGCTAATGGGGCCACAAAGGAAGATGGCGCCTATTGATAAGTGTGTATTCCAATTGATTTTGTAATGTGATATCCCTTTGTTCCCTACGCAGGCGCTTCCCTTATTTGTGCGCTACTGAATCCGGCAGCCGGAGACCGCCGAAGAATGGGCTATTGTTCAAACGGTGAGACGTGAAAACACTTAACACTCCATGTCGCAAATAGATACCGCACGCCCGAGAAGTGGGACAATGGGAGGTATTGTTTTCGTCGCGTGCCGCCACCATCGCCCCTGCAAATCGATGGAAGTGGTAAAATTCTAAATATCTGTGCCAATCAATCAGGTAATGTTCGTCCATGCATAACATCATCTAACGTTATTGAAAAAATCGAGGATTTACACTGCTAACGTCCTGGATTCCCGATATCACGCTTCTAAAGGACTGGACGCTGGTCATCGATCGATGAATACAATTATTCCAATTAAGATTTTTGATTGATTAATATAATTAAGTGTATATGAATTGACTCGCGCAGCTGGTTGTCACCGTATATGTGTGTGTTATCGTATGTATAACTATCACGCTCATTGGTCTTAACCTGTCTGGCAGCCCTCTACCTTGTAATGAAAAAACCCAGCAGCCGGTTTATGGCTGGTAATAACAAGTTTCACCACCCCTCCTCCGCGACTGCAGCGTGACGTCACCAACTGTTCAGCATGCATAACATCATTGAAAATCACGGGTTTAAAGCGCTAATACCACGCAAGCACGCGCGCGCACACGCAAATCCTTTTTCTAAAACTTAACTATGCGATTACTACGAGCGTATAGTTATCACGACTAATTCTGCTTTGAAGGAAAATTTTTGGGGGGATTATAACAATATTACACCTCTTAGACGAATTAAAAAATGTATGACTAAAAGACAGAGTTAGCGTAAATAGCTAACTCAAAAAAATACGCGACACGATAACGTATTTAAAAGTGATACTTTTCGGAATCATGACATATAGCTCTGCTCTAGCTGCCGTTCTCTCACTGAATGAAGCAGGTCCTTTCGGTAAGTCTCCTCCAAACCTACCCGTCCCCCAACCAGGCGCCAACCTCTTTTCCGCACTCTGGCGAACGCTGAGGGAAGGTGTGCTCTACTTGTCTGCTTCCTGTCTGGGAGGAACAAGACGGAAGTCGCCACTTTAGGTTTTTAACACACGAAGGCGGTTATGATAGATCTTTATTATTCCAAGAAAAAAATAACGAGCGTAAATCATTTAAAAGGGCGATACGGAACTTCGCGCTTCAAGATTTTATTTTATTTTTAAGGTTTGTTTACACGTAAGGCTGGCTGTGAAAAATAAATAAATAATTGAATAATGAAATACGGACTAATATTATAGTTAAATAATGCATGCAATACGTTATTTATAAATACAAAAATAATGAAATATGGTGAGCTCCCTAAACAGTCAGGACAACAAAACATTCCAATTGCTGTTCTTTTAATTAACACAGCTTAAAGAGCGACCATAAATAAAACTCAATTTTTTTGTTCCCGCAACAAAAATAAAAAGTCACATGTAACAGATCGGTGATTGTTTAGACATGCAATGTCTAAAACGGTATTAAATACCAACGGGAAATCGAACCCTTAACTCAACTAAAAGATTTCAGACTAGCGAAGCTAATATGTCTGTAGGGAAAATTCTCATGCATGTCTAACACAAGGCTATTGTTTGAATTCGTGTATTGCTAAAACCCACTCAAGTGTTATATTTGAGGCATTCAATTGTATATGGGAGTTGTTATCTCTCCTCAAAGTATGATGTTAGGAACCCTTCCATTGTCGTCGTAAGACGTGCATCTATGAATGTCTTTTAATTCGGAATTTCCCGAGACCTGGTGTACCCATTCTCAGGGGTATACAGTATATTTTGCAAGGGTGTACAACTGAATAACTCGTCGAATTTCTCGAAGACCACTGGTGTGCGTCTTAAAAAAAATATTTTAAAGCGAATATCAAATTTATATTTGAGGTCTTCCCAGTGGTTCGATCTCTCTACTAAATTTCTCAAAACATCTTTCGAGAGGGTATGCTTTGAAGTCTTCCCTATGCTATTTACATCTTTTCGCGGTACTTATATACTTTCTAGGAGGGGAATGCATGTTTGGAAAGCTCGTGTATTTTTAGCACGAGCTCAGGGTACGATTTCCCGCTGGTATTCAATGTCGCTTTAGACATTGCATGTCTAAACATTCACGGGTCTGTTACAGGTGGGCTGTCAGTTTTGTTGCGTGAATACTCGACAGGGTATGTTTTGAAGTCACCTCACTATGTTATTTACATCTTTTCGCGATACTTATATATTTTCTAAGAGGGGAATGCATGTTTTGAAAGCTCCTGTATCTTTTAGTTGAGTTCAGGGTTCGATTTCCCGTTGGTATTTAATACCGTTTTAGACATTGCATGTTTAAACAATCACCGATCTGTTACATGTGACTTTTGTTTTTGTTGCGGGAACAAAAAAATTGAGTTTTATTTATGGTCGCTCTTTAACCTGTGTTAATTAAAAGAACAACAATTGGAATGTTTTGTTGTCCTGACTGTTTAGGGAGCTCTCCATATTTCATTACTTTTGTATTTATAAATAACGTATTGCATGTATTATTTAACTATAATATTAGTCCGTATTTCATTATTCAATTATTTATTTATTTTTCACAGCCAGCCGTACGTGTACACAAACCTTAGAAATAAAATCAAATCTTGAAGCGCGAAGTCCGTATCGCCCTTTTAAATGATTTACGCTCGTTATTTTTTTTTCTTGGAATAATAAAGATATATCATGACCGCCTTCGTGTGTTAACAACCTAAAGTGGCGACTTCCGTATTGTTCCTCCCAGACAGGAAGCAGACAAGCAGAGCGCACCTTCCCTCAGCGTTCGCCAGAGTGCGGAAAAGAGGTTGGCGCCTGGTTGGGGGCCGGGTAGATATGGCAGAGACTTACCGAAAGGACCTGCTTCATTCAGTGAGAGAACGGCAGCTAGAGTAGAGCTATATGTCATGCTTCCGAAAAGTATCACTTTTAAATACGTTATCGTCTCGCGATTTTTTTTGAGTTAGCTATTTACGCTAACTCTGTCTTTTAGTCATACATTGCATAGTTAAATTTTAGAAAAAGGATTTGCGTGTGCGCGCGCGTGCTTGCGTGGTATTAGCGCTTTAAACCCGTGATTTTCAATGATGTTATGCATGCTGAACAGTTAGTGACGTCACGCTGCAGTCGCGGAGGAGGGGTGGTGAAACTTATTATTACCAGCCATAAACCGGCTGCTGGGTTTTTTCATTACAAGCTAGAGGGCTGCCAGACAGGTTAAGACCAATGAGCATGATAGTTATACATACGTTAACACACACATATACGGTGACAGCCAGGTGCGCGAGTCAATTTATATACACTTAATTATATTAATCAATCAAAAATACTTAATTGGAATAATTGTATTCATCGATCGACTACCAGCGTCCAATCTTTTAGAGGCGTGATACCGGGAATCCAGGACGTTAGCAGCATAAATCCTTGATTTTTTCAATAAAGTTAGATGATCTTATGCATGGACGAACATTACCTGATTGATTGGCACAGATATTTAGAATTTTACCTCTTCCATCGATTTGCGGGGGCGTTGGTGGCGGCACGCAACGAGAACAATACCTGCTATTGTCCCACTTCTCGGGAGCGCGGCATCTATTTGCGACATGGAGTGTTAAGGGTTTTCACACCTCACCTTTTGAACAATAGCTCATTGTTTGGCGGTCTCCTGCTGGCGGTATCAGTAGCGCACAAAAAAGAGAAGCGCCTGCGTACAGAAACAAAGGGATATCACATTACAAAGTCAATTGGATTACACACTTATCAATAGGCGGCAGCTTCCTTTGTGGTCCCATTAGCGATGAGAACAATATCCCATTGTCCCCGTTCTCTGCAAGCTGCCTCGGTAGCGCACAAAGGCACGGGCGTGGCCAGCGGCGTGGAATAAAGGGTTACACATGCGAGATCGTTATGAAACGCTTGTCAAACACTTGCCATTCAAATCTGACAGCTACCTGACACATCCATTATCCCCACCAGGGGCTCACCTTATGTGAGTACGGGTTTGGCGTACCCGGGGGTTCCCGAGCCACTCATCGCCATCTTCATCACTTCATCCCCGTCCGGTCGAGGTGGGTTCGTTCTCGTGACCGGGGGACTCAAGGTAGGTTCTCGTGCGTTCTCTGAATTTAATTCCATGTCGCCCCTCGCCATCGTTTCTTTCTTCTCTTCTATTTATGCACATTTCGCAACACACCCATTCATTTACACATCTCTTTTACTTCTTTGCCGGCCTACCTTGCGTGCGAAACGCCCACACACTTTTAGTTTCTTTTAACCTTTTATTTCAATCCTCCGTGGACACAGCCTGACGGATACCCGCGCACTGGGTGCGCAGCTGGGTGAGTGGGAAATGGCGTCATCCCCACCACCCGGGGTCGTATGTAGGGTTTGTGTTCGTATCCGCTGTTCAACTACAGTCCCGCGGGGGGGGCATTGCATGAGCTGCTGACTTCTGACGGCGATTGGGTCCCTCTGTCTATGTTCTGGGAGGTGTGACCCTGGGGTGAGCTAGGTATAGATAGGCCACTCACCCAAGCCGGGGTAACGCCCGGGAAGTCAGAGCCCGAGGTCGGAGACGGTTGAAATGGTGGAGGATTTAATTCGCTATGGAGCACCCTTTCTCCATTAATTCAAATAAGCGCCGAAAAGTTTATGTAACAGAAGTGACACCGCGGACAACTGGTTGTTACTTTGTCATTTCACGAACCGAAGAAGGGGAAAGTTTTGAGAAGGTGAACCCTTTCATTATTCAAAAGGGCATTGATGCTATTGCTGGTGCAGTTCAGTCCTTCACTCGTCTACGGAGTCTACGGAGCGGATCCTTATTAGTACAAACGAAGTCCGATCAGCAAAGTAAGACCTTGTTGTGCGCTACGCTTCTCCACGGCTATCCCATCCGTGTGGAGAAGCACCGCACATTGAATTCCTGTCGAGGCGTCATTACCACCCATAGCCTCGATGGTATGTCGGACGACGAACTCGTAGACTATATTCCAGACCAAAAGGTGACAGCAGTGCATCGAGTGCTGGCCAAACGCGACGGAGTTTTGGTACCCACTCGTACCCTGTTTATAACATTTGATGGTGTCGATCTGCCCACGAGCATTTCCGCAGGGTACGAACGGATTTCTGTGAGGCCTTATATTCCTAGACCTCTGCGTTGTTTTAAATGCAAACGTTTTGGGCATACGCAAGTCTCATGTAAGAGTGCCGTTACCATCTGTGCCTCATGTAGCCAGCCATCGCACGAAGGTACCTGTTCCACAGCCCCCGTCTGCGTAAACTGCAAAGGGTCTCATTCTGCGTCTTTGCCGACTGTCCGCGGTACTTGGAAGAGAAGGCGATCCAGGAGATCCGAGTAAAGGAGAAACACTCGTTCGCCGAGGCCCGGAGGCGTTACCATGCGCGCCAACCTTTTCTCCTGCGATCTGGTTCTGTTGTTGCCTCGCCAGTAGATGCCGAAACTCAGACTTGGACCATGATTGCATTAACCGCAACTATCATCCGGCCGTCCATTTCTGATATAGTTAGCAAGCCATATAAAGCTGGTCCCAAGTTAATGAAGTCGCAAGCCGCCGAAAAGAAACCAAAGCAGAAACTTCGTAGGGAGAATTTTCTGAAGGAACCTCCGCGTGCGCGCGGTAAAAAAAGTTCACCTCCTCCTCGGAAGTCGCAGTCCCAGGACGCTCCTGAGACCAGCCGCGCTCAGCGGCACCCCTCACCCATCGCCACCCAGAACCGATTCTCGGCGCTTGAATCGGTTTCTGGCTCTGAGCACGTGGGCCCTCCCTTCGAGGAGGCTATGGAGTCTGACCAACTCCATACCAAAAGTTCGAGCCCAAAGGTTAAGCACAAGGTAATTTTGAGCCGCCCTTCTATGTAAGAAGTTTATCCCTTAGTTTATGGCTATCCTGGCCTGTAATTTACGTGGTGTACGATCACATAGGGCGGAATTGCAACTTTTATTGCGTTCCCATTCACCCATGGTAGTGTGTTTGCAGGAGACTAAGCTTCGCCCTCATGATCCTTTTGATCTCCGAGGGTATACTCCGGTTTTCGCTACGATCTTGAGCCGGAGGAGGGTACTTCTGCCCATGGAGGTGTCATGATATTAGTGTGTAGCGACGTTCATTTTCAAACTCTCGCTCTTACGTCCGACTTGCAAGCTGTTGCCGTAACTGTTCAATTACCCAGCTTTTTCTTTTCTGTTTGCTCTGTCTAATCACCTCCATCGTCTCCCCTCGCTCCCGCGGACATTCGGACTCTCCTGTCCGCTCTCCCAACACCATTACTTCTGTTGGGAGATTTTAATGCCCATCACCCCCTGTGGAGTTCGCCAAGGGCTTGTGCGAGGGGAACACTTCTTACCGACATTTTTTACCAATTCAATCTCTCCATCCTCAATACAGGTGAACCTACTTTTATTTCTGATTCTTCTGGTACATTCTCTCACCAGGAGCTAGCCGTTTGCTCACTCCAGCTTGCTCGTCGTCTGCAGTGGAACGTCGCCGCTGATACCTACTCCAGCGACCATTACCCCTGCGTCGTTTCTCTTCTATCCCACCACGTCCAGCATTCCAGAGTACCTACCTGGATATTCAGAAAAGCCGATTGGAAATTGTATTCCAGCCTCGTGTCATTTGATGACCAGCCCTTCACTGACGTTAACCAAATGGTGCAGCACCTTTCGTCTACGATTCTCTCTACCGCCGAACGCACAATTCCCCAATCATCCTCTCACCCTCGGCGCATTCCTGTTCCGTGGTGGAACGAGGATTGTCGGGACGGTGTTCGTGCTCGTAGCACTGCGGTTAGGGTGTTTCGGCGTCAGCCTACACTTGATAATTTGGTTACTTTTAAACAATCGCGCGCCAGGGTTCGTCGCATTATTCAGGATAGCAAGAAGGCATCTTGGACTCGTTTTGTCGAGTATTTTAATCGCTTTACGCCTTCATCTGTTGTTGGGGATAAACTTCGTCGCTTCTCAGGTAAAGTGTCGCATTTTACTGTTTCTGGCCTTCAGGTACCCAATGCCACCATAGTGGAACCGGCTGCCATCGCTAACACTCTGGGTGCTGCGTTTGAGGCGGTTTTTAGTTCAGACCATTATTCCAGCGGCTTTCGCTCTATCAAAGACCGGCTGGATTCCGACACCTTTAATTTTCGGTCTGCTAATAATGAGTGTTATAATGAACTTTTCACAATGAGGGAGTTGGAGCACGCCCTTCATTGCTCTAGGCACTCCGCTCCTGGGCCGGACGGCATTCATGTCCTGGTGGTAAAGAACCTTTCAGCCGACAGTAAACTCTTTCTCTTACAGGCCTATAACCGTATTTGCAAAACGGCCTTTTTCCTTCCGTTTGGCGCGGAGCCGCCATTGTCCTTATACTTAAGCCTAGGAAGGATCGCCAACTACCTTCCAGCTACCGCCGTATCTCCCTCACCAGTTGCACTTGCAAGGTGATGGAGCGCATGATCAACGGGCAGTTGACATGGTGACTTGAGTCTCAGAAACTTCTGGCCAACGTTCAGTGCGGATTTCGTCGCCACCGCTCTACCGTCGACCATCTGGTGTCTCTGTCGTTGCATATTATGAATGGATTTCTGAGAAAGTGTCAAACAGTGGCTGTATTTTTTGACCTGGAGAAAGCTTATGACACTTGCTGGAGGGGCGGCATTGTACGTACACTTCATGCATGGAATTTCCGCGGTCGTCTTCCCAAATTTCTTCGGGAGTTTACGACGGACCGCGTCTTTCGTGTACGCGTCGGCTCGGTTTTATCTAGTTGTTTTATTCAAGAGAACGGAGTACCGCAGGGCTCTGTACACAGTGTCACACTTTTTGCAATTGCTATCAACCCCATTGTTGATTGTATTCCACCTGGCATTTCATCGTCCCTTTTTGTTGACGATTTTGCCATTTATTGCAGTTCGCGGCGGACCTGTCTACTCGAACGCCGTCTCCAGATTTGCATTGACCGTCTCTACGCCTAGAGTAGCGCTAACGGCTTTAATTTCTCCGCCGAAAAATCCGTCTTCATCATTTCTGGCGCCGAAATATTTCCCTCCGCCCTCTCTCCATCTTGAACCGGAGATGCTTCCGTTTGCAGACGAGGTGAAATTTTTGGGGCTGATTTTTGATAGGAAGTTGTGTTGGACTTCGAACATTTCCTTTTTAAAAGCAAAGTGTGACCGTTCTCTTAATCTTTTGCGTGTTTTAAGTGACACATCCAGGGGAGCTGATCGGACCGTCCTTCTACATCTTTATCGCTCTTTCGTCAGATCCAAGCTTGCTTACGGGTGCATTGTTTATTCGTCGGCGCGTCCATCTGTATTACGTCGATTGAATGCCATTCACCATCGTGGCATAAGGGTCGCTACAGGGGCCTTTCCAACCAGCCCTGTACCCTGTCTATATGCTGAAGCTGAAGAGCCTCCGCTGTCCTTCCGGCGTGAGATGCTTTTGTGCAGCAATGCCTGTCGACTCTCAAGCTTGCCTGACCACCGTCTTTCCAGGTATTTTTCGAAGATTCGCTTGATCGGCAATATTTCGTTGGCTCCTCTGCATTGCTCCCCCCAGGGGTTCCATTTCGAAAGCTTCTTCGGCATTTGGACTTACGCCAGCGCCGGCCCTTCCCAGGGGGGAAACGCGCTTTCCTCCATGGTTGCGCGTTGAGACCCAGTGTCACCTTGGGTTGACGTCAATTTTGAAGAATGAGACCCCTTCTTCAGTTCTTAGATCGGCCTTTTTAGAACTTCGGGCGCAGTTCGGGGACTTTCGTTTTATATATACTGAGGGGTCTAAGACTGATGTTGGAGTAGGGTGTGCCTTTGTTGATGGTAATCGTATTTTTACATTTCGTTTACCCGGGCAATGTTCGATTTTTACCTCCGAACGTTTTAGTATTTATCAGTCACTTTTATACGTCCAGCGGTACGACTTACGGCTCTGTTTTATTTGTTCAGACTCCCTGAGTGCTCTTCAAAGTATTCGCGCACAGTACAATTACCACCCCCTTGTACAGCGCATACATGACCGGGTCCACTCGCTTGGTTCCTCTGGCATCAGCGTCTCCTTCATGTGGATTCCAGGTCATGTGGGCATCTCAGGGAACGAGTCTGCCGACGCCGCTACCAAATCGGCGACGTTTTACCCAGTATTTTTACCTCTGTTGTTCCCTCGTTAGATTCTTGTTATTTTCCGTCGCCGCATCCTCTCGCTTTGGCGCGATGAGTGGACGGCCCTCCGGGGGAACAAAATGCGGGAGGTTAAACCTGTCCCGTTAGTCTGGAGTACCTCTTCTCGTTCTACACGTCGGGAAGAGGTACGTTTAGACCTTTTACGAATTGGACATTGCCTTTTTAGTCATAGATACTTGCTCAGTGGTGACCCCGCTCCACTGTGTCAGCAGTGTAATGCGCCCTTAACGGTACATCACATTTTAACTGAGTGTCAAGTTTTAGCTCCACTGCGCGTTCTCGTGGGTCTGCCTGTTGGCATAGTCAACGTTTTGGCAGACGACGCGCATGCTGTAGAATGTCTTTTACGTTTTATAAGTAACATTGGTTTTAATCGGCGCATTTGATGCGCTGAGCGTCTTTTAGCTTTGAGATTTTATATTGTCAGTTTTAATGGGGCTCTTCTCCCCGTCCGACATAAGGCGCTCATGTCCCTTGCATTCTACAGTTCTTGACACGTTTTATTGTTTTAGTGACCATGATTTTAGTGTGTATATTTTACTCTTTGGTCTGTTGTGTTTTTTAGTGCTTTTGACCAAGCGGGTTTGTGTGTGGATTTTTAGTTTTTCGACGTTTCAATTTTATATTTTATACATTGTAAGGGCTCTAATAACCATATCAGTTGGGCGCCCTTAAGCCCCATCTCATCATCATCATCACAACATCCATTAGCGACATGTCAGTAGCGCACAAAGGAGGGGGGCGTGGTCGCGGCGTGGAACAAAGGGATATCACATTACATAGTTAATTGGAAGCGGCATCTTGCTTCGTGCGCTTCAAGCGGCCTTTTTTACTACTCCTATGCATTCTATTTACCATGTAAATATCTTTCATGTACGTTATTTTAATCAAAATCTAAGATCCATTTTTCAGAAAATAAAAATTTTCGAGAAACGTTCCATTTAAAGGGTAGTTGGGGTGGGTGGACTTTCTTGAAAAGTTTCGTGCCACATCCCTGCAGGATACTAAACTCAAATACCAAGTTTGGTATTTATCCGACTTTTCGTTTTTGAGTTATGCTGTTCACAGATAGACACTCAGACCCACAAGGAGAGGTTTCCAAAAATGCTTTATTTGGATTTTTGGCTCCCCTATACATGTATTTCTGGTGAAATCTCGGTATTGAATTTATGGTAATTATCCGAATTTTCGTTGGGGTGGGGGATTTTCTGGAAAAGCTTCGTGTCACATCCTTGGAAAATGCTAAACTCAAATACCAAGTTTGGTATTTATGGGACTTTTCGTTTTTGAGTTATGGTGTTTACAGACACACAGACATGCGCGCGCTCACACACATACACACATATATATATATATATATATATATATATATATATATATATATATATATATATATGCCATATCTGTGCCATCTGGCCATTTATACATACCTTATATATTTTCCCTTTATTTTTCATTTAATGCAGCCAAGCCTTACGTCTGTTTATGTAGTCTTGGTTATTCCAGGTTGTTAGACATCGATGTTTTCTAGGTTATCCTCCTTGTGTTAATTATTCGGTAGAAGGGGTGTTGTGATGTAAACGGCGACGGCTGGTTTCCGTGTGGACTGAAAGCAGTTGTTTTTGGGTAGAGAATGCGCTCGGGGAGAGGGGAGTGCGTCGTGAGCAGTCGTAGGCGGAAGGAACGACTGACTGATCTCTTGGGTTTAGCGTGGGCTGTGTTTTTGCCCGAGCCTTTTGTGAGACTTTTTCCGCAAAATATAAAGTGACATTTTGTTCTGTAGCTTTGGGTTTCGTGATAGTTAGCTTGGGTTTTGCCGAGTATGTTATTTCCGAGATGGAACCTACGTAGCGACGCATATGTATGCTCAAAAAAGTTTTTTGAAATGTTAAATTCTGGTTCTAGTCTCTAAATTCGCTCCGTAGTATCTGATCCCATTTAACCAAGGCTGTAAAAGAAGTTCGGAACAAAGCGTTTTGGAGAAAACTCTGTCGGCGAAAACAGTACAAGTTTAATGTTTCGCGACTTGTTTGCTGCCGGAGTATTTTATAAATTGTCCTAGGTAGGTATAGTAATAGTTATAATATTGTCATGTTTGGCTGTACGCATTTTTTATTAAAGTGTACCACTAATTGTATACCATTTCCTGCCCTAAAATCTCGCTCGCGTGAAGCTGGAAATTCGTGAATTGGATGATAAGATGCTAGGGGTGGATTATAGACCCTTTTTTTGGAACACTAAGACAATTTCGTAATATTACGGTGAATGAGAGAGTGTGCATTATAGATGGTGGCAATGTGTAATAACAAGGCCGAAAAGTGTGGTTTTAATTTGTAAATTTTATTAATTCTATTAATTTCCTGTTTTATTCTTTTCGGGGTTTTCTTGATCTCTATGCGTGGTTTGGTACCGTTATTAATTCTTTTATAAATTGTTTAACGGGTTTTACTCTGAGTTATACTATCGGGGGTTTATTGATATTTGTTATGAATGCTGTTAATCACTAGTAGCTTTGAGGCTTGGATTATATTACGTTATATCATTCGCTGGGTGTTTTTGTAAATCCCAAGTTATACTGCTACATTTTGTATATTGCTGCGCGTTCATATTGAAGTTTACATTTAGTTTCGGGAGCTAATCTTTCTCGCCTTGCATGACTTATCGAGGTTGGTTTTGAGGTGTATTGTATTTGGTTCGGCATGGTCTGGTACTCAATCTGGATTGGACGTTAAACTAAAACAGGTAATATGGCCAAAGCCCTGTTTAACTGTGTGAAATTTATGCACATTTTAAGTCGACTAACCAGGTTTGCAGTGAATTCTTTGTGGAGTTAGCGATTGCTATGACAATTTTACAAACTAAGGTACTCTAGCTAAATATGTTCACATACTTTGGGATATATTAATAATAAATTTTCCAAGTAGCTTTAAAGTTGGGCAGACTTGTTTTGGTTTATATGTATACATGTATTAGGTGTATACATCATTTTATAGGTTTTCGTTGGCACTGAAGCAACTTAATTTAGCTGCAGGAATTATTGCTGTTAACTGGTGCGGTAATTTTGCTCTGATAAACTAAGTCAATCATAGTGCTAAGACCGGTTTTATGATAATTGGTGACACAATTCTATATTTGTATTTCCTGCTTCCCATCTAAATGTATATGTGTTAGCACATTATTAGTTTCCTCTTCATTTTAAGCTTTATGGATTAAACTTTAGTTTCACAGTGGCTATTTTTACCGCCAGTTATCAGGTTATGTGGTGCCAGGTATTACTATTGCTTAGTTACTATTTTATCTGATGGCCACTTCATTTACTTACTGTTGACGAGCCCGAGTTTCTACCTTAAACATCAGTTGGGTTTACTTTTACTGCTTGTTTCCATGTGCATTTATTATTAACAAATGAATTAGGTTTACTGTTATATTCTTGCTTACCACTTTAATAGTACCACCCATCTGGGTTGCTATTATTTGATTTTTATTTTGTGCTTGCTATTTGGACTTTTCTAAATCATTTGAAGATAGAATATTAGTTACAGATTGAGTACTGTTGTTTTAGGTCAGGCGCGTTTATAACTTTGCTATACTTCATTAAATAGAACTTTTGTAAACCGATTCAAGGTTAGGTCAGGTCTAACACTGGTGCAATTAGTGGCCGCCTTGCTGTTAATTGTAACTTTGTGCCAGTAACTGAAATTTTCCTTAGTTTAAGACCATTATGACTGGTATAATTTTCAGAAATTGCTAATTGACAACTTCCTCCAGAGGCAATATTTGTTTCATGTTGCGTGTTTAATTTTTTTGCCTTATAATATATTACTTTTCCATGTAAGCTAAGCATTGCTAGCTGTGCTTATAGCTACTGGTGTATTGTTTATACTCTTCGCAAACCATACTTGTATTAACAATAGCATTTATTGTTATTTCTTTCTACTTGATAATTAACGTCTCGATATTGTACTGCTTATTGGGCCGTATTTGTGCTGGCCAGTAGTATGGCTTACATGTCTGCTATAATTTATCTATGAGTATTTATGGCCGCCATTTTGTGTGATTGTTGCTACGTGATTAAGTTCAGATTGCATGATTAGATCTGGCTTCCAACCATTTACATTAGTTTCCCCTTTAACTTATTCTCTTCCATAGCTGAGTAGTAATATCGTGCTAAATGTGTATAATTTCAAGTGAAAATTAACAGTATTGTCCCTCATCCAGGCGTTTTGGGCTTCTCTTTGAGTAACTTCATAATTTGTTATTTGCCCATAATGTTGGCTGGTTCTACTTTAATTTTAGAATTTAGTGTTTTTCATATCATTCAATTCTTTTGTTTTTACCATAATTATTTTATACGTAGTGTAGATTGATTGGGTTGTCCTCCGTGTTGTAGTAGTTACCATGCTAGCTTCTAGTTCCCGAGGTCGCGGGTTCAAGCTTTCAAGCATTTCGAGCGTAAAAATCCTTAGCATTGCTTCCTTCGGAAGGGAAGTAAAGCCGGTGGTCCCGTGTCATAAATTTACGGTACGTAAAAGAACCTCAAGCCTGATAAAGAGACCTCTGAGCAAAATTACCGATATTTCACGCCTAAAATATGTAGAATAGGATGCTAAGTACCACAATAGTTAAAGAGTATCCGTAAATAAAACTAAATTTCATTTAATTTTGGGCTGTTGGGCAATTAATCGTATCTTGGGCGAATATTTATAGGATTGCTCATTCACTTTACGCACATCATATTTACGCCTGTGCTACTGTTGGCTTATAACTCATAATTTTGGTAGGTAGCTCCTTATGGTTAAAGGGATTTAAATAGGAGATACCTCTTCTTTTTATTTATGGACGCTATTTAACTGCTGTGGTCCTTAGCGTCCCATTCTATACTGGGCGTGAAAGACCGGAAATTTTGCTCAGAAGCCTCTTCATCAAGCTTGAGGTTCTTTTATGTGCCGTACGTCTACCACATGGGACCACCAGAGTAGTCATATTATGAGAGTTCAAGACCAAAGCAGATGGCGACAACTGATAAGATCCTTTGTTCTATGCCGGCAAGCCCCGCCCCCTCTTTGAGGCCTTACATACCGCCTGGTCGCGCGTGCCGCTAACCCCGCCCCCTCCCTTTGTGGCCTTACCTAATGCCGCCCGGGTCTGTGCTGTCAGGTCCTACCCCCTCCCCCATGCGGTCTGGTCGCGTGCCGGTGGCGCCGCCCCCTCCTTCCCACCCCTTTGTGGTCTGATTGGTTCCCTGTGGATAGGTGGGAGAGTGTGTATTGTTTCCATACGCTGGCTGCGTACCCTCCCAACCCTTTGTGGTCTGATTAGTTCCCTGTGGATAGGTGGGAGAGTGTGTATTGTTCTCATACGCTGGCTACATTCCCGCCCCCTCATTGTGACTTGTCTAAATCCCCCCGTGTGATTGGTTCCCTGTGGATAGGTGGGAGAGTGTGTATTGTTCTCATACGCTGGCTACATTTCCGCCCCCTCATAGCGTCCTGTCTAAATCCCGCCCCTGGTGAGGTGTGTGGTAGCGGAACGGTTTTCTCGATGCCTGCCACTGATCGGCAAATCGTTTGAGTAGATAATTGTGTCAATCAATTAGGTAATTTTCGTCCATGCATAAAACATTATTGAAAAAAGGAACCGCATTTTATTACTACTAATGTCCGCACATTGCACTTCTAAAAGGTGATGTAATGAAACGATGCTCCTCGATCAATGAATACAATTAAGTATTTTTTTGATTGATTAATTGTATATGAATTGACTCGAGCGCACCTGGTCGTCATCGTATATGCGTGCGTAGTTGTTAAGGTGATTATTACATGTGTATAATTATTACGTCTAATAACATTTGTTTAATTCTACTTTTGAGGGAAAAATATATTTTGGGTTTATAAGAATATTACATCTCTGGGATGAATGCACGACTAAGAAAAGGTAAAAATAACGTAACGAAGACGCGATACGTCGACGCGCCTTAAAATGAATGCTAGAGTTATACTTCCTCCCTGGACGAGGCTCTCGGGCAGACTGAAGAGGCATCTTTACGGCATCACTACTTAGAGTTGGTTACTCCCGCCTCCTCCAGCGAGCGTGCCACCTAGTGTGATGATGGAAAGCTGATGCTTCCACCAAACGCCGAAAAGAGCGCTAGTAGAACATTTATCGAATGCACGGCGGCGGCCATGTTGACTTCAAGGAAAGCTAGCATAAATAATTTGAAATGTTCGATAAGGAACTTCACGTTTCAAGATATTTTTCCAGGGTTTATTTACACATAGGGCGCGGCTCTGAAAAAATAAATACGGTTAACTTACAAGTGAATATTACCTATGTTATTAAAAATAAATGATTCGGTTAACATTATAGTTAAATATTACATACGTTATTAAAAAATAAATAAGGGTCTCGCTGATCGATGAATACTACATATGTTATTAAAAAAATAAATAAATACGGTTAACATTATAGGTGAATATTACATATGTTATTAAAAATAAATAAATAGGTTAACATTATAGTTAAATATTATATAGGTTTTAAAAATAAATAAGGGTCTCGCTGATCGATGAATACTACATATGTTATTAAAAATAAATAAATACGGATAACATTATAGTTAAATATTATAAATGTTATTAAAAATAAATGATTCGGTTAACATTGTAGGTGAATATTACATATGTTATTAAAATAAATAAATACGGTTAACATTATAGTTAAATATTACATACGTTATTAAAAATAAATAATGGTCCCGCTGATCGATGAATACAATTAAATATTTTTTATTAATTAATTGTATATGAATTGACTTGCGCATTTTGGTTGCCTTCGTATGTGTTCGGGTGTTAAGTTGATTATTACGCGTGTATAACTATTACGACTAATAACATTTGTTTAATTCTGAATAAATAATGAAATATGTAGCCTATCCTAAACAAGACGCATTCCTTGTTACTCTTCACCAAACAACTGAAAAAGAAGCCCAGATGATAATGCACTCCACACGCATAGGTACGGGCTTTAAAAACGATATCGCACGTACGCAAGCAAAAAAGAATTAGGATATCTTTCATAAAGTCAGTCAATGTAAAGGGAAGTTTGTACACCCTTGACGAAAGAAAACCCCGACCGCTGGGGAAGTAAGCTTTTAAGAATACAATGGACGTCTATCATATCGTTAATGGTCAGCTTGAAAGGCTTCCTAATTGCTCTGCGCAGAAGTCACTCATGCAAACAGAGGAAAATCCTAAACGAGACAATTACAAGCCTGCTAAAACATTTTTTCCTCCAATAAGTAATTTAAATTCTACATGAAGATTATTAATGATTAAGTTTCATAGTATACTACCTCTTATTTCTTTTAATAAAAATATTGAATATGACTCTCCCGTCAGGAAAAATTAAACGGAGAGAAGCGATATTTTTTTACGCTGAAATTATAATTAAACGCATAGCGTTCTTACAGCAAAAAACCCTGCTCATATAGATTATAGCAATGGCCTCAGTTTAAAACATGTATTTTTCACGCGTAGTGTATAGATTCTGTAGGAATCTAAGTAAGCATTCGTGACTATTGCAATTATCTCCAAGTATTATTTCCTTCTCAGAGACAATCAAGTTTTATTCCATTTAAAAACATTGGCTTATTCTCTTAGTAAACATAGGACGACAACGTTTTTAAACATCTCTACCTTCGAGAGATATTTTTTGAATATTCCAGCAGAGAGATCAAAACATATTTGTTTAAAAGCTTTTTTCATTCACCGGAGATCTTCGAGAAAATTCGACGAATTATTCAGTTGCACAACCCTTGCAAAAATATTTTGTACACGCTTTGAAGACTGTATACCTGGCTGGGGGGTCTTCGAAATCCCTCTGACGACAGGCTGTCGCCAGGATGGTATCTCGGACACTTATTCATTAGGGAATCTATTTGTGCTTTTAAAATGATTTCTCTTCCTCTGAAAACCCCGTACTTAAAGGAAAATCCCTCTCATACAGACGACTGTGTAAATATCATATCGTAATTTTTTGCGCGATATTGACAATTAAACTAATTTTTTATGGAATCCTAAACAAATAAATATGATTTGTAGAGGGTGATATGAAGAGTATGGCATTTTTTTAGAATTAAAAAATTTGAGAGAAAGAATTTAAAATTAAGCGATCGAATGTATCTGATAGATTTTCTCAATTGTTCTTTGAAGCTAGCCTGTTTTTACGGTCTAGTTATAGATGAATGAAATGTTTGATGAATAACAGCCTTATTTAACATTGGGTAAAAGGTGTTTAAAGGCTGTTTTGATAAAAATTACGTTGTGGTAACGTGCGAGGTTTGAACAGGAGTGGTCAACGGTTCGATTCCCGGTGACTACCCTAGCCGACTTTAGAACCTGCATGGAGGTCCACGAATACATAGTCTACCCATTAATAATTTTTATAAGCGCGGGTGTAGCCTTACAAGGAAAATTATATCAACAGAAACAATACCTTCTTTTTTCGTTATTTTCACTCTAAAATTATTACTAAATAATACCTTGGTGTTAGCCTCACCGTTGCCATTCACATTCATATCATGTTAGAATAATACTTTGATTCCAGACACATGGTTCAAATTTAGTACTCTGACCCCCGGATTTCTCGGTTTCCCTGGTTGCTAGGCGAATGCTGTGAAGGTTCATTACAACAGCGAATTGTGTCCTCCACACCGCTTCACTGATATTCCCCTTTTTACTCAGACTTTCATCTCTCCGGCTCTGATTGGTAATATTTACTACTGAACGTGGGCACTCATGTGATGCAGATGCTTTATGAATAAAGAAACGTATATATATGTAGCTAAAAGGACAGGGATGTCGTAGTGTTTAAAACACCCTCGAGATAAAAAATACAATGAATACCTCAAAACACGCATCCCGAGAAGTTAAGTGTAAATGTCCTGTATATAGAGTGCTATCCTTAAACAGACGCATGAGGAAGGGAAAGCCATTCGAGGGCACCGTTTATAATTCTCTTTTTGATGTGACAGAATATACAGATACTGGAATTTTTCGTGGTTTTACCTGGTCTGCAGGCGAATGCCACTGCTTCTAGACACTCTGTTTGGAATACCGTCCACCAGTCGCTCAGACCTTTGATTTTTTGTGGTTTTCCCTGGTCTGCAGGCGAATACCTGAACACAGTATGCTACCACGTTTTCATTTTATATCATTCGCATCTTAACCTATGTGATTCTTAGGCACTCTGTCTGGATTACCGTCGGCCACTCGCTCAGACCTTTGATTTTTTCGTGGTTTTCCCTGGTCTGCAGGCGAATGCCTGAGCACCGTATGCTACCACGTTTTTATTGTATGTCATTTGCATCTTAACCTATGTGCTTCTAAGGCCCTCTGTTTGGATTACCGTCGGCCAGTCGCTCAGACCTGTGATTTTTGCGTGGTTTTCCCTGGGCTGCAGGCGAATACCTGAGAACGGTATGCTACCATGTTTTCATTGTATGTCATTCGCATCTTAACCTATGTGCTTCTAAGACCCTCTGTTTGTATTACCGTCCGCCAGTCGCTCAGACCTTTGATTTTTTCGTGGTTTTCCCTGGTCTGCAGGGGAATACCTGAGCACCGTATGCTACCACGTTTTCATTTTATTACATTCGCATCTTAACCTATGTGCTTCTAAGGCACTCTGTCTGGATTACCGTCGGCCACTCGCTCAGACCTTTGATTTTTTCGTGGTTTTCCCTGGTCTGCAGGCGAATGCCTGAGCACCGTATGCTACCGCGTTTTTTTCATTGTATGTCATTCGCATCTTAACCTATGTGCTTCTAAGGCACCCTGTCTGGATTTCCGTCGGCCAGTCGCTCAGACCTTTGATTTTTTCGTGGTTTACTCTGGTTTGCAGGCGAATGCTTGACCACCGTATGCTACCACGTTTTCATTTTATATCATTTGCATCTTAACCTACGTGCTTCTAAGGCCCTCTGTTTGGATTACCGTCGGCCAGTCACTCAGACCTGTGATTTTTTCGTTGTTTTCCCTGGTCTGCAGGCGAATGCCTGAGCACCGAATGCTACCACGTTTTCATTTTATATCATTCGCATCTTAATCTATGTGCTTCTAAGTCATTCTGTCTGGATTACTGTCGGCCACTCGCTCAGACCTTTGATTTTTTCTAGGTTTTCCCTGGTCTGCAGGCGAATGCCTGAGGACCGTATGCTACCATGTTTTCATTGTATGTCATTCGCATCTTAACCTATGTGCTACTAAGGCCATCTGTTAGGATTACTGTAGGCCAGTTGCTCAGACCATTGATTTTTTCGTGGTTTTCCCTGGTCTGCAGGCGAATGCCTGAGCACCGTATGCTACCACGTTTTTATTGTATATCATTCGCTTCTTAACCTATGTGCTTCTAAGACCATCTGTTTGGATTACCGTCAGCCAGTCGCTCAGACCTTTGATTTTTTCGTGGTTTTCCCTGGTCTGCAGGCGAATGCCTGAGTACCGGATGCTACCACGTTTTCATTTTATATCATTCGCATCTTAACCTATGTGCTTCTAAGGCACTCTGTCTGGATTACCGTCGGCCACTCGCTCAGACCTTTGATTTTTTCGTGGTTTTCCCTGGTCAGCAGGCGAATGCCTGAGCACCGTATGCTACCATGTTTTCATTGTATGTCATTCGCATCTTAACCTATGTGCTTCTAAGGCCCTCTGTTTGCATTACCGTAGACCAGTCGCTCAGACCTTGATTTTTTTCGTGGTTTTCCCTGGTCTGCAGGCGAATGCCTGAGTACCGTATGCTACCACGTTTTCATTTTATTTCGTGCGCATCTTAACCTATCTGCTTCTATGACCCTCTGTTTGGATTAACGTCCGCCAGTCGCTCAGACCTTTGATTTTCTCGTGGCTTGCCCTGGTCTGCAGGCGAATGCCTGAGTACCGTATGCTACCACGTTTTCATTTTATATCATTCGCATCTTGACCTATGTGCTTCTAATGCACTCTGTCTGGATTACCTTCGGCCACTCGCTCAGACCTTTGATTTTTTCGTGGTTTTCCCTTTTCAGCAGGCAAATGCCTGAGCACCGTATGCTACCATGTTTTCATTGTATGTCATTCGCATCTTAACCTATGCATTTCTAAGGCACTCTGTCTGGATTACCATCGGCCAGTCGCTCAGACCTTTATTTTTTCGTGGTTTTCCCTGGTCTGCAGGCGAATGCCTGAGCACCGTATGCTACCATGTTTTCATTGTATGTCATTCGCATCTTAACCTATGTGCTTCTAAGGCCATCTGTTCGGATTACCGTCGGCCAGTCGCTCACACCTGTGATTTTTTCTGGTTTTCCCTGGTCTGCAGGCGAATGCCTGAGCACCGTATGCTACCGCGTTTTTTTTTCATTGTATGTCATTCGCATCTTAACCTATGTGCTTCTAAGGCCCTCTGTTTGGATTACCGTAGACCAGTCGCTCAGACCTTGATTTTTTCGTGGTTTTCAGGCGAATGCCTGAGTACCGTATGCTAGCACGTTTTCATTTTATTTCGTTCCCATCTTAACCTATGTGCTTCTAAGATCCTCTCTTTGGATTACCTTCCGCCAGTCGCTCAGACATTTGATTTTTCCGTGGTTCTCCAAGGTCTGCAGGCGAATGCCTGAGCACCGTATGCTACCACGTTTTCATTGTATATTATTCGCATCTTAACCTATGTGCTTCTAAGACCATCTGTTTGGATTACCGTCGGCCAGTCGCTCAGACCTTTGAGTTTTTCGTGGTTTTCCCTGGCCTGCGGCGAATGTTTGAGTGGCGTATGCTACCACGATTTCCTTTCATTCTATATAATTTGCATCTTTCATTTTATTCACATCTATTTCGCTTCTAGGTTCCGTTGCGCATGGTAAATGCCTGCTCAAAATGATACTTGTCCCTTCCTCGGTTGACAGCCTCACGAGTTAAGCTTCCGAATCTGCGGGATTATACCCGATCAATACATACATCTTCACAATACTTTACTTACTCTAAGCATCTGAACCTGTACGGAGACGTCCGAACACCACCGAACAATACATTATCGTTGCAATACTTTGCTCACTCACTCTAAGCACGCGAAGCTATACGAAGACCTATGATTACATGCAATCACACATAAACACCGCTGACCGCCTCTCTAAATACTCGAACATGCAGGAAGACATACGGTCATGTGCTTGTCAGAACCCATAATCAGATCGGAATGACAGGCTTTAATGTAGATATTTATTTACAACCATAACAAGAACACATCACATCTAAACAATGTCTGAGACAGGAACTTTCTCTTTAAGACACGTTAAGTATGCTATTCGCTTGTTTAGATTCAATGGAGATTCCAAACCTTCATATCGGAAAAGAATTGCAGGCAATTTAGAGTGCACATAAAGTTAAGATAATTTTATCGAGGATTCTCTTAAAGGAACGCCTGACATGTAACATTTTACCAGATAATGCTGCTTACAATAGCGAGTTCGCGACTTCAGATGCATGTATCCGACAATCAACTAATTTGTTCACGGTTTTGCTTGAGAAATCTTATTGGGCGTGCAAGACTGGTAATTTTGCTCAGAGACCTCTATCAGGCTTGAGGTTCTTTTACGTGCCGTAAATCTACGACATGGGACCACAGGCTTTACTTCCCTTCCGAAGGAAGCCATGCTAAGGATTTTTACGCCCGAAAAATCCATCGCCCTCCGTCGGGCTTGAACCCGCTACCTCGGGGACTAGAGGCTAGCATGGTAACCACTACAACACGGACGACGACACACACCTAAGGTCATTTGTGTGTAACACACTAACTAATCGAGTGGAATGGCTCAGGTGGTAAGTCCGTGACTTGTATTCGGTTCAATCCCAGTAACCCACACCCCCCTGATTCCCAGAGGTTTTATCTTCAAGGTTTTCCACTCACTAGCCGAATGCTGTGAAGTCTCGTTCCAACTCTGAATTTTTCCTCTCATCCTTTCACCTCCATCCTCATTTTACTTTTTTCATCTTCTTGGTTGTTTCAGGGTTGAAACTAGCGGAGAGGGACTCTCGGCATAAGCTGAGCTTATGCTCTCTGTAACCTTCATCCATGGAATGTGTGTGGTCCCAGAATCCTGGAGCTCTCAGAGATGTGTAAGTCTGTAGTCCTCGAGAGGAGCCATAGATTGCGTCAACTGCCACCAGGGAATTTTTTTTATCCGTGAAAGGTAGAGGCCCTGCCCCCTACCCTTTAACTGTCACACGTCGTCACCTTGCTTGACAACGTCGTCACACTACGTTACTACGTCGTCAGGCTACGTAACAACATTCAGAAGGCCCCTGATCATCAACATACAGGTGACAGAGACGCGGCACGAGTTGGAACCTTCCGAGATCTGGAAACGTTAGGGAGACAAGGCGCAATGCAGGCTGTACAAATCTAAACCAACCGCCAAGCTTCACTTCAGAAGGTAGATGGTAGAAGCGCGCAACTAGCTGGAACGATCCTAGATCTGGAAACGTTATGGATATCCAGCGCAATGCAAGCTGTACAGATCGAAACCAACCACCAAACTTTACTTTAGAAGGTAACAGATCGTTGACGTGAAGATGGTAGAAGCGCGCAACTAGCTGGAACGATCCGAGACCTGGAAACGTTATGGACATCCAGCGCGATGCACGCTGTACAGATCTAAACCAACCACCAAACTTTACTTCAGAAGGTAGATGGTAGAAGCGCGCAACTAGCTGGAACGATCCGAGATCTGGAAACGTTAGGGACATCCAGCGCAATGCAAGCTGTACAGATCTAAACCAACCACCAAACTTTACTTTAGAAGGTAACAGATCTTTGACGTGAAGATGGTAGAAGCGCGCAACTAGCTGGAACGATCGGAGATCTGGAAACGTTAGGGATATCCAGCGCAATGCAAGCTGTACAGATCTAAACCAACCACCAAACTTTACTTTAGAAGGTAACAGTTCGTTGACGTGAAGGTGGTAGAAGCGCGCAACTAGCTGGAACGATCCCAGATCTGGAAACGTTAGGGACATCCAGCGCGATGCACGCTGTACAGATCTAAACCTACCACCAAATTTTACTTCAGAAGGTAGATGGTAGAAGCGCGCAAATAGAAGGAACAATCCGAGATCTGGAAACGTTAGGGACATCCAGCGTGATGCAAGCTGTACAAATCTAAACCAACAACAAAACTTTACTTTAGAATGTATCAGATCGTTGACGTGAAGATGGTAGAAGCGAGCAACTAGCTGGAACGATCCGAGATCTGGAAACGTTAGGGACATCCAGCGCAATGCAAGATGTACAAATGTAAACCAACCACCAAAATTTGCTTTAGAAGGTATCAGATCGTTGACATGAAGATGGTAAAATCGCGCAACTAGCTGGAACGATCCGAGATCTGGAAACGTTGGGGACATCCATCGCGATGCACGCTGTACAAATCTAAACCAACCACCAAACTTTACTTTAGAAGGTAGATGGTAGAAGCGCGCAACTAGCTGGAACGACCCGAGATCTGGAAGCGTTAGGGACATCTAGCGCGATGCAAGCTGTACAGATCTAAAACCAAGCACCAAACGTTACTTCAGATGGTAGATGGTAGAAGCGCTCAACTAGCTGGAACGATCCGAGATCTGAAAACGTTAGGGACATCCAGCGCAATGCAAGCTGTACAGATCTAAAACCAAGCACCAAACTGTACTTCAGAAGGTAGATGGTAGAAGCGCTCAACTAGCTGGAACGATCCGAGATCTGGAAACGTTAGGGACATCCAGCGCAAAGCAAGCTGTACAGATCTAAACAAACAACCAAACCTTACTTTAAAAAAGTATCAGATCGTTGACATGAAGATGGTAAAAGCGCGCAACTAGCTGGAACGACCCGAGATCTGGAAACGTTAGGGACATCCCGCGCGATGCAAGCTGTACAGATCTAAAACCAAGCACCAAACCTTACTTCAGAAGGTAGATGGTAGAAGCGCTCAACTAGCTGGAACGATCCGAGATCTGGATACGTTAGGGACATCCAGCGCAATGCAAGCTGTACAGATCTAAACAAACAACCAAACTTTACTTTAGAAGGTATCAGATCGTTGACACGAAGATGGTAGAAGCGCGCAAATAGCTGGAACGATCCGAGATCTGGAAACGTTAGGGACATCCAGCGCGATGCAAGCTGTACAAATCTAAACCAACCACCAAAATCTACTTTAGAAGGTATCAGATCGTTGACATGAAGATGGTAGAAGCGCGCAACTAGCTGGAACGATCCGAGATCTGGAAACATTAGGGACATCCAGCGCGATGCGCGCTGTACAGATCTAAACCAACCACCAAACTTTACTTTAGAAGGTAGATGGTAGAAGCGCGCAACTAGCTGGAATGATTCGAGATCTGGAAATGTTAGGGACATCCAGCGCAATGCAATCTGTATAGATCTAAACAGTCCGCCAAACTTTAATTCAGGAGGTAACAGTTCGTCGAAACGAAGATGACAGACACGCGCAACTAGCTGGAACGATCCGAGATCTGGAAACGTTAGGGACATCCAGCGCGATGCAAGCTGTACAGATCTAAAACCAAGCACCAAAACTTACTTCAGAAGGTAGATGGTAGAAGCGCTCAACTAGCTGGAACGATCCGAGATCTGGAAACGTTAGGGACATCCAGCGCAATGCAAGCTGTACATATCTAAACAAACAACCAAACTTTACTTTAGAAGGTATCAGATCGTTGACACGAAGATGGTAGAAGCGCGCAAATAGCTGGAACGATCCGAGATCTGGAAACGTTAGGGAAATCCAGCGCGATGCAAGCTGTACAAATCTAAACCAACCACCAAAATCTACTTTAGAAGGTATCAGATCGTTGACATGAAGATGGTAGAAGCGCGCAACTAGCTGGAACGATCCGAGATCTGGAAACATTAGGGACATCCAGCGCGATGCGCGCTGTACAGATCTAAACCAACCACCAAACTTTACTTTAGAAGGTAGATGGTAGAAGCGCGCAACTAGCTGGAATGATTCGAGATCTGGAAATGTTAGGGACATCCAGCGCAATGCAATCTGTACAGATCTAAACAGTCCGCCAAACTTTAATTCAGGAGGTAACAGTTCATCGAAACGAAGATGACAGAGACGCGCAACTAGCTTGAACGATCCGAGATCTGGAAACGTTAGGAACATCCAGCGCAATGCGAGCTGTACAAATCTAAACAGACAGCCAAACTTCACTTTAGAAGGTATCACATCGTTGACATGAAGATGGTAGAATCGCGCAACAAGCTGGAACGATCCGAGATCTGGAAACGTTAGGGATATCCAGCGCGATGCAAGCTGTACAAATCTAAACCAACCACCAAAATTTACTTTAGAAGGTATCAGATCGTTGACATGAAGATGGTAGAAGCGCGCAACTAGCTGGAACGATCCGAGATCTGGAAACATTAGGGACATCCAGCGCGATGCGCGCTGTACAGACCTAAACCAACCAGCAAACTTTACTTTAGAAGGTAGATGGTAGAAGCGCGCAACTAGCTGGAATGATCCGAGATCTGGAAACGTTAGGGACATCCAGCGCAATGCAATCTGTACAGATCTATACAGTCCGCCAAACTTTAATTCAGGAGGCAACAGTTCGTCGAAACGAAGATGACAGAGACGCGCAACTAGCTTGAACGATCCGAGATCTGGGAACGTTAGGAACATCCAGCACAATGCAAGCTGTACAAATCTAAACAGACAGCTAAACTTCACTTTAGAAGGTATCAGATCGTTGACATGAAGATTGTAGAATCGCGCAACTAGCTGGAACGATCCGAGATCTGGAAACGTTAGGAACATCCAACGCGATGCAAGCTGTACAGATCTAAACAGACAGCCAAAGTTTAATTCAGGAGGTAACAGTTCATCCAAACGAAGATGACAGGGACGCGCAACTAGCCTGAACGATCCGAGATCTGGAAACGTTAGGGACATCCAGCGCAATGCAAGCTGTACAGATCTAAACCAACCACCAAACTTTACTTTAGAAGGTAACAGATCGTTGACGTGAAGATGGTAGAAGCGCGCAACTAGCAGGAACGATCCGAGATCTGGAAACGTTAGGGCAATCCAGCGCAATGCACGCTGTACAGATCTAAGCCAACAACCAAACTTTAATTCAGGAGGTAACAGTTCGTCGAAACGTAGATGACAGAGACGCGCAACTAGCCTGAACCATCCGAGATCTGGAAATGTTCCAACTCGTGACGCGTCTCTATCACCTGTATGTTGATGATCAGGGGCCTTCTGAATGTTGTTACGTAGCGTGACGACGTAGTAACGTAGTGTGACGACGTTGTCAAGCAACGTGACGACGTGTGACAGTCAAAGTGTAGGGGGCAGGGCCTCTACCTTTCACGGATAAAAAAATTCCCTGGTGGCAGTTGACGCAATCTATGGCTCCTCTCGAGGACTACAGACTTACACATCTCTGAGAGGTCCAGGATTCTGGGACCACACAAATTCCATCGATGAAAGTTACCGAGAGCATTAGCTCAGCTTATGCCGAGAGTCCCTCTCCGCAAGTTTCAACCCTGAAACAACCAAGAAGATGAAAAAAGTAAAAAGAGGATGGAGGTGAAAGGATGAGAGGAAAAATTCAGAGGTGGAACGAGCCTTCACAGCATTCGTCTAGTGAGTGGAAAACCTTGAAGATAAAACCTCTGGGAATCAGGGGGGTGTGGGTTACTGGGATTGAACCGAATACAAGTCACGGACTTACCACCTGAGCCATTCCACTCGATTAGTTAGTGTGTTACACACAAATGACCTTAGGTGTGTGTCGTCGTCCGTGGTGTAGTGGTTACCATGCTAGCCTCTAGTCCCCGAGGTGGCGGGCTCAAGCCCGACGGAGGGCGATGGATTTTTCGGGCGTAAAAATCCTTAGCATGGCTTCCTTCGGAAGGGAAGTAAAGCCTGTGGTCCCGTGTCGTAGATTTACGGCACGTAAAAGAACCTCAAGCCTGATAGAGGTCTCTGAGCAAAATTACCAGTCTTTCACGCCCAATAAGATTTCTCAAGCAAAACCGTAAACAAATTAGTTGATTGTCGGATACATGCATTTGAAGTCGCGAACTCGCTATTGTAAGCAGCATTATCTGGTAAAATGTTACATGTCAGGCGTTCCTTTAAGAGAATCCTCGATAAAATTAGCTTAAGTTTAAGAGCACCCTAAATTGCCTACAAGTTTTTTTCCGATATGAAAGTTTGGAATCTCCATTGAATCTAAACAAGCGAATAGCATACATAACGTGCCTTAAAGAGAAAGTTCCTGTCTAAGACATTGTTTAGATGTGATGTGTTCTTGTTATGGTTGTAAATAAATATCTACATTAAAGCCTGTCATTCCGATCTGATTATGGGTTCTGACAAGCACATGACCGTATGTCTTCCTGCATGTTCGAGTATTTAGAGAGGCGGTCAGCGGTGTTTATGTGTGATTGCATGTATTCATAGGTCTTCGTATAGCTTCGCGTGCTTAGAGTGAGTGAGCAAAGTATTGCAACGATAATGTATTGTTCGGTGGTGTTCGGACGTCTCCGTAAAGGTTCGGATGCTTAGAGTAAGCAAAGTATTGTGAAGATGTATGTATTGATCGGTTATAATCGCGCAGATTCGGAAGCTTAACTCGTGAGGCTGTCAACCGAGGAAGGGACAAGTATCTTTTTGAGCAGGCATTTACCATGCGCAACGGAACCTAGAAGCAAAAAAGATGTGAATAAAATGAAAGATGCAAATTATATAGAATGAAAGGAAATCGCGGTAGCATAAGCCACTCAGACATTCGCCGCAGGCCAGGGAAAACCACGAAAAAATCAAAGGTCTGAGCGACTGGCCTACGGTAATCCAAACAGATGGCCTTAGAAGCACATAGGTTAAGATGCGAATGATATAAAATGAAAACGTGGTAGCATACGGTACTCAGGCATTCGCCTGTAGACCAGGGAAAACCACGAAAAAATCAAAGATCTGAGCGACTGGCGGACGGTAATCCAAACAGAGAGTCTTAGAAGCACATAGTTTAAGATGCGAATGACATACAATGAAAACATGGTAGCATACGGTGCTCAGGCATTCGCCTGCAGACCAGGGAAAACCACAAAGAATCAAAGGTCTGAGCGACTGGTGGACGGTAATCCAAACAGAGTCCCTAGAAGCAGTGGCATTCGCCTGCAGACCAGGGAAAACCACGAAAAATCTCCAGTATCTGTATATTCTGTCACATCAAAAAGAGAATTATTAACGGTGCCCTCGAATGGCTTTCCCTTCCTCGTGCGTCTGTTTAAGGATAGCACTCTATATACAGGACATTTACACTTAACTTCTCGGGATGCGTGTTTTGAGGTATTCATTGTATTTTTTATCTCGAGGGTGTTTTAAACACTACGACATCCCTGTCCTTTTAGCTACATACATATACGTTTCTTTATTCATAAAGCATCTGCATCACATGAGTGCCCACGTTCAGTAGTAAATATTACCAGTCAGAGCCGGAGAGATGAAAGTCTGAGTAAAAAGGAGAATATCAGTGAAGCGGTGTGGAGGAAACAATTCGCTGTTGTAATGAACCTTCACAGCATTCGCCTAGCAACCAGGGAAACCGAGAAATCCGGGGGTCAGAGTATTAAATTTGAACATGTGTCTGGAATCAAAGTATTATTCTAACATGATATGAATGTGAATGGCAACGGTGAGGCTAACACCAAGGTATTATTTAGTAATAATTTTAGAGTGAAAATAACGAAAAAAAGAAGGTATTGTTTCTGTTGATATAATTTTCCTTGCAAGGCTACACCCGCGCTTATAAAAAATCGTTAATGGGTAGACTATGTATTCGTGAACCTCCATGCAGGTTCTAAAGTCGGCTAGGGTAGTCACCGGGAATCGAACCGTTGACCACTCCTGTTCAAACCTCGCACGTTACCACAACGTAATTTTTATCAAAACAGCCTTTAAACACCTTTTACCCAATGTTAAATAAGGCTGTTATTTATCAAATATTTCATTCATTTATAACTACACCGTAAAAAACAGGCTAGCTTCAAAGAACAATTGAGAAAATCTATCAGATACATTCGATCGCTTAATTTTGAATTCTTTCTCTCAAATTTTTTAATTCTAAAAAAATGCCATACTCTTCATATCACCCTCTACAAATCATATTTATTTGTTTAGGATTCCATAAAAATTAGTTTAATTGTCGATATCGCGCAAAAAATTACGATATGATATTTACACAGTCGTCTGTATGAGAGGGATTTTCCTTTAAGTACGGGTTTTTCAGAGGAAGAGAAATCATTTTAAAAGCACAAATAGATTCCCTAATGAATAAGTGTCCGAGATACCATCCTGGCGACAGCCTGTCGACAGAGGGATTTCGAAGACTCCCCAGCCAGGTATACAATCTTCAAAGAGTATACAAAATATTTTTGTAAGGGGTGTGCAACTGAATAATTCGTCGAATTTTCTCGAAGATTTCCGGTGAATGAAAAAAGCTTTTAAACAAATATGTTTTGATCTCTCTGCTGGAATATTCAAAAAATATCTCTCGAAGGTAGGGGTTTTTAAAAACGTTCTCGTCCTATGTTTACTAAGAGCATAAGCCAATGTTTTTAAATGGAATATAACATGAATACCTCTGAGAAGGAAATAATACTTGGAGATAATTGCAATAGTCACGAATGCTTACTTAGATTTCTACAGAATCTATACACTACGCGTGAAAAATACATGTTTTAAACAGAGGCCATTGCTATAATCTATATGAGCAGGGTTTTTTGCTGTAAGAACGCTATGCGTTTAATTATAATTTCAGCGTAAAAAGAAAATATCGCTTCTCTCCGTTTAATTTTTCCTGACGGGAGAGTCATATTCAATATTTTTATTAAAAGAAATAAGAGGTAGTATACTATGAAACTTAATCATTAATAATCTTCATGTAGAATTTAAATTACTTATTGGAGGAAAAAATGTTTTAGCAGGCTTGTAATTGTCTCGTTTAGGATTTTCCTCTGTTTGCATGAGTGACTTCTGCGCAGAGCAATTAGGAAGCCTTTCAAGCTGACCACTAACGATATGATAGACGTCCATTGTATTCTTAAAAGCTTACTTCCCCAGCGGTCGGGGTTTTCTTTCGTCAAGGGTGTACAAACTTCCCTTTACATTGACTGACTTTATGAAAGATATCCTAATTCTTTTTTGCTTGCGTACGTGCGATATCGTTTTTAAAGCCCGTACCTATGCGTGTGGAGTGCATTATCATCTGGGCTTCTTTTTCAGTTGTTTGGTGAAGAGTAACAAGGAATGCGTCTTGTTTAGGATAGGCTCCATATTTCATTATTTATTTAGAATTAAACAAATGTTATTAGTCGTAATAGTTATACACGCGTAATAATCAACTTAACACCCGAACACATACGAAGGCAACCAAAATGTGCAAGTCAATTCATATACAATTAATTAATAAAAATATTTAATTGTATTCATCGATCAGCGAGACCATTATTTATTTTTAATAACGTATGTAATATTTAACTATAATGTTAACCGTATTTATTTATTTTTAATAACATATGTAATATTCACCTATAATGTTAACCGAATCATTTATTTTTAATAACATTTATAATATTTAACTATAATGTTATCCTATTTGTTTATTTTTTAATAACATATGTAGTATTCATCGATCAGCGAGACCCTTATTTATTTTTAATAACGTATATAGTATTTAACTATAATGTTAACCTATTTATTTATTTTTAATAACATATGTAATATTCACCTATAATGTTAACCGTATTTATTTATTTTTTTAATAACATATGTAGTATTTATCGATCAGCGAGACCCTTATTTATTTTTTAATAACGTATGTAATATTTAACTATAATGTTAACCGAATCATTTATTTTTTAATAACATAGGTAATATTCACTTGTAAGTTAACCGTATTTATTTTTTCAGAGCCGCCCCCTATGTGTAAATAAACCCTGGAAAAATATCTTGAAACGTGAAGTTCCTTATCGAACATTTCAAATGATTTATGCTAGCTTTCCTTGGAGTCAACATGGCCGCCGCCGTACATTCGTTAAATGTTCTACTAGCGCTCTTTTCGGCGCTCGGTGGAAGCATCAGCTTTCCATCATCACACTAGGTGGCACGCTCGCTGGGGGAGGCGGGAATAACCAGCTCTAAGTAATGGTGCCGTAAAGATGCCTCTTCAGTCTGCCCGAGAGCCTCGTCCAGGGAGGAAGTATAACTCTAGCATTCATTTTAAGGCGCGTCGACGTATCGCGTCTTCGTTACATTATTTTTACCTTTTCTTAGTCGTGCATTCATCCCAGAGATGTAATATTCTTATAAACCCAAAATATATTTTTCCCTCAAAAGTAGAATTAAACAAATGTTATTAGACGTAATAATTATACACATGTAATAATCACCTTAACAACTACGCACGCATATACGATGACGACCAGGTGCGCTCGAGTCAATTCATATACAATTAATCAATCAAAAAAAATACTTAATTGTATTCATCGATCGAGCAGCATCGTTTCATTACATCACCCTTTAGAAGTGCAATGTGCGGACATTAGTAGTAATAAAATGCGGATTCTTTTTTTCAATAATGTTTTATGCATGGACGAAAATTACCTAATTGATTGACACAATTATCTACTCAAACGATTTGCCGAACAGTGGCAGGCATCGAGAAAACCGTTCCGCTACCACACACCTCACCAGGGGCGGGATTTAGACAGGACGCTATGAGGGGGCGGAAATGTAGCCAGCGTATGAGAACAATACACACTCTCCCACCTATCCACAGGGAACCAATCACACGGGGATTTAGACAAGTCAGAATGAGGGGGCGGGAATGTAGCCAGCGTATTAGAACAATACACACTCTCCCACCTATCCACAGGGAACCAATCAGACCACAAAGGGGAGGGAGGGTACGCAGCCAGCGTATGGAAACAATACACACTCTCCCACCTATCCACAGGGAACCAATCAGACCACAAAGGGGAGGGAGGGGGCGGGTGCCACCGGCACGCGACCAGAGGGCAAGGGGGAGGTGGTAGGACCTGACGGCACAGACCCGGGGGCATTAGGTAAGGCCACAAAGGGAGGGGGCGGGGCTTGCCGGCATAGAACAAAGGATCTTATCAGTTGTCGGCATCTGCTTTGTTCTTGAACCCTCATAATATGACTACTCACCAGCTTTATTTCCCTTCCGAAGAAAGCTATGCTGAGGATTTTTACGCCCGAAAATTTCCATCGTCCTCCGCCGGGTTTGAATTCGTGACCTCGGGAATAGGAGGTTAGCATGATAACCACTGCACCACCTAGGACGACAAATATGGCCGGCTAATTATTTATTGTTTTTGGGCCCCTTTCAGATGATTGCCTCGAGGTTAACTTCATTTTGAAGTCTGTTCATCGCAGCGGATTTTAGTCTGGGCTTGAAGTACATATGCACATATAGATACCTATATATGATGAAGCTTTACCCTCAGCTATTAGTGGCTTACTTTATTTAAATGTGTGTGTTATTTATAGGATTTTATAATTGTTAATGAAGCGTGTATTATGTTAGCCTTGATTGTAATTGGGAACCATACATATATTTATTTTCCTGTCTTTGGCCATATTTTGGGTCAGTGTGTCTATAATTATAATAAAGGCTCTTTTCGCAAGGAATTTAGCTTGGTTTTCATTCAGGGTGCATATCTCTTAATCCTGTTTGCTCCGCCATTTTCATTTTGTTGTTAACTAGTATTTAAGGAGGTTCCAGTTTTGCAGCATATCATGGTGATAATTTGAGTGAGTTACTGTGCTCTTCCTAACAACTTTCGACCTGGATTGGGGCTTCCGTATATTCTGTGTTTCGAGTCGCCGGTTAGGGACTTTTGTTTTATGACAGGAGACCATAGCATAGTAGCGGTTGGTAAATGGAATAGTAAATTAACATAATATAATATAATCACATTAGGAACGGCATAACACACATATACATGTTTCCAAAATGCTTTATATGGATTCAGGGCGTCTCGAAGCGTATTTCCGGTAAACTCTCGGTATCGAATTTTTTAGTGGAATGCAACACAACCCTTACTTACTATACGCAGTAGAAAAAGTAAAAATGTGTGGAAATCATGTGCACAGGAACAACTGTATTTATCTTAAACATGCAAAAAATCCGTCTTTGGAAAGTGCTCAGTAATAACAAAAGTGTGGTGTTCAAAGTGTGTTAACACTCTCCCAAAATGACTGTAAGCATACTGTATACAGTTAATCTGCAAGAAACGTTTCCTTACAGCTTTTTCTCTGCTAAATCTGCATTAGCTTTGAGAATTTCGTCAGAACTTTGCTTTTAATCGTTTCCAACGTACGTACTTGATTACCAGAGGTCGCTTTATTAATTCTTACACAAAAATAAATAAAACATTATAAAGGATGTGTTTATAGCTCTAGACCCTACAATTAACATAAACAGTTAAATCTTCCTGTATATCCAAAAGAAATAGTGGCACTGTCCAAAATTACCCATCATTCCTTCTAATGTTAACACACATGTAACACACACAGGCATGCACATTGAAAACAAGAACTATTAACTAAAGTGTGTTTTAAGTAGTGAAATATATGCTCATTGGAAAACTCAAATAGTACATTTATTTTCGCCAGCTCAGTGATTTGATATACTTGGATGGTAATGCTGGGAAGGTTATTTGAGGATGGATTTCCATACGTATATTTACTCAAATTTTATAACGGAAGTGTCAAACATTTCATAATTCGAATCTACAACCAATAAAGGCCCATTTAAGTGTCATATAGCATAATGAACATTACATATATAAACAATGTTTGAAATAAATCACCAAGACTTCATTGTCATTTCAGCTATCTGCTGGAAGTTCAGGGTGTAGTTGAGTGCCTTTCTCGGCATAAATTGGTGTTGCGCAGGAACCTGTTTTATTGTAAATTCTCACGCCGATGCGCCAGCTTATAATATCTAGTATCATCGTATCAAATGCATCAGACCTTAACGCAAAAGCAAGATGGCCGCCGTTTGAGTCAGAGCAGCTGTGCAATGCAGTAAAAGTACAACCTATCATTTTTGTAATTGCTCTTACCCTCTTAGTAAAAACAAAACGCGTAAACAGTATTAAAAAGGCTTTCAATAAAGAAAACTATGAAAGATGGAAATATGATTTAAACGTCATGTGAACGTGACCGCTTATAATTAATTTGTGATAAAGTAATCTACATACATTACCTAGCATATGAACATGGAGGTAGAGATTCTCTGGATACGTCGCTCAACGGATTAAACTGGAAACGAGCCGTCGTCTGCACAGAAGAGGCCATGTTGGACGTGTAGATTCCATTGTAGAGTAAATGATTGTGGTGCATCTTAATGGAATTTGAGGTAAAATTATAGGAATATACTGTGCCGTGTATGTTTGTGATAACACCCAAAGGCCTGAGGACAAAAATTTAAGTTTTAACAGGTGCGTAAACGCCACAGAATCTATATCTTTTAAATTATTGTCATGCACTTCACATGTGTCAGTGTGACATGAATAATTAATTTAACGTTATAACATGATACATGCGTACTGTCTTAAGTATGATTGTATGTCATTTTAATATTTAAACAGGTTTCCGCATTCAAGGCCTGATAAGTGGGTTAAAGTTGTTCGAAGGAAAAACTAGAAACCCTCAAGATACAGCAGCATTTGTAGTTGTCATTCTACCGACGATTATTACAGCTGAAAACAGGGGAAGAAATATAAAGTCCTTAAACGAAATTAAAGTCGCTTCTATATTAAGCTTTCCTCCTCACTTTTTAAAAAAAACAGTTAAATGAAGAATACTGAATGGGCTACCAGCTGTGATTTGCACCAGTAAGGGTAGCGTAGTATTTATGTATAGGGGATAAATAACGTGGTGGTTGTTGAATAAGCACTCCATTAATAGTGTGCTAATCTCAAGTAGCATTTACTCGCATTTCTACTTATGCCTATAATGCAGGGTTGATTTAGCTGTAAAAAATAAGGTGAAAGACATTTTTCTAAATCTGGAACACCAACTACGAAATTATTTTATTTTTAACGTAATTGTCAGGATGACGATTTTTACGGGACTTTTAATTTTTAAACAGGTATGCACAATCAAAGCTAAAGATTTAGTAGTTTTGGTGATAAAGGAACAGGTAATTGTTTACTAAAGCTACATGAAACAATGCCCGCTAAAGGTCTAAGGCACATAATTTTTCGCATCTGAAGACATGTCTAACAAAGCTGTATTAATGGCTTATATGTAAGCTGGGGTTTTGCAAATTATGTGTAAATAGTTTTAGTCCTTTTGCTAAAAAATGTTAAGGGCAAAACAATTCGTTTCCTTCATTTCTGATGATAGATTTTCACAGCTTTTGCTACGCACTTTCGCTGGTATTTTTACTGAGTAGTAATCGGAGCAATGCTTACAAATTGTAAAATATACGCCTGTAATTTCGTAATGTTAAGGAGAGATTATTGTTTAAATACAAGAAAAAACGGATGACTATGTTTAATATTTCCTCAGTCGTAATTATAATGAAGTTAACCGTGTATATTTCATTATTAAAGCGTTACCAGAAATATTGCACTGTGGTGTTTTAAAGCGTATGTAACTATACGATTTACTATCACACTCTCTGATGGATCCGTCCAGTATGGAGGCGGAGCTTGCAGACGACAGCTCGCATTATCATTATATGGAAGCGATCTAGCTGTTATATAAATCATGCATATGGCACCATCCAGAGCTTGCAGACGACGGCTCGTATTCTCATCATATGGAAGTGCTCCAGCTGTTACATAAATCCTTGCATATTCCATTTTGCTGTGTCTTACAAAGCGTTGTAGGTTACCTAGGGGAACTGAGGTATGTTGCATAAATCGCTCAGTGTTATTTGCTGACCTTGTATATTTTATACAACAGCTTTAAGTGTGAACTCAGGGTATGGATAACATAAATATTCTTAGGAATTGTCTGATAAAGGCATTTATTTAGAGGATTTTCTGGGTATATACTTCTTTACAAGGGGTATGCGACCACATAATTAATGAAGATTAATGTTGTGTCTTACCATATATGTCATATGCCTAAATTAAGTGTGCTCTCCATGCCTCTTGCTAATAGAGCATCACAGAGGGATTGCTATAAACGATTTATTCCAGGGGACCTACCTTGCTGCAGGTTTATTTCTTGAGTTTGAGCTGCTGCATGTTTGCCTCTGATCCTGGTCCATAGCAACTATCTTTTCTCTTCCGTTCAAGATTTTTGGCTAGTTTTTGGTATGTTTCTTCTCATTTAATACTTTAGTATAATTGTTAATAAATATATTACTTAACACTTTCACACATTTCTTAACAATAACTCTGAGAAACACACCACAATTGCAACTAATCCAGAACATTGATAGTGATTTCACATATGTAAACTGCTAATATTACAACCGCATCTCACTAATTGTGTAGTTTAAGAAATTCTATTTCATAAGCACTGCTGATTAAGATTTGAAATAGTTCATACACATTAGAAGAGAGGGTAATCATAATGGCCAAAGGACATTTTAGACCACCTCGATTTAGTTCATTAAAGTATGAAAAGAGCCCTTTATCACAAAACAAATCCGCTTTTCATTACTGTATAGCATAAGTTTACAATTCTAGAACTTTGAAGCTTATTCCTTCAGGAGAAATTGATGCAAATGGTTCATTTATCGCTGATTCTAAGTGCTGTAAATCATCTGCAAGATGTTCTTTACTATCTTTCTGAAATGTTACAGAAAATTCATTAAGGTATTCATCCTCAAATCTGGCAACATTGAGGTTTAGCATGCTTAAGACTTTAACCTTTCTTTTTGGTTCAAGAATTTGTTCGGCAGAGACACTGTAGCTGCAGCCACTTAGTCTTCTGTAGGCACAAAATCTGCCTTCCAAACTACCAGTTTGTAATTTAGCACTCCATATGCAGTTCAGTTGTAAGTATTAAATATGTATTTGCATAACACAACCATGGAATTCAGTGTATGTGTTAGAGCAATATAGTCTAATTACTAAGCTTCCCTTGAACATCAGATGAATGCCAAATATCCAAATAAGTCCTTAAACTTTGAAGAAATACGAGTTTTGAGTCATTAATTCCAGAAATTGGAGTAGCTTAATTATTCATAGTTTTCTTCCCTTTCACTCGTTGCTTTACATTGTAAATGGCCCATCATTTTGTAACTAAGCTGAAAAGCTGTATAGCTCCCTCACAAATTTCTGTGTTCTGCTGTTTTAGTGTTTCAAGGGCCATTATATTCCTACGATCAAAAATACTGGAGCCAGCATATCATTTTGGCGTTCTATAGAAGGAGGATACAGTACTTCCCCAGATAAAGCTGGTGCAGTTTCAGTAACATGTTTTTTTTCTGAGTGAAATAAACCTCTCGGATCTGTAAACCTAGCTTATAGTATTGCATGATGACATACAGCAACTGTACCCTTCCCCTGTGTGAAATGGCACCCAAAACAGAGAAAAGCTCTTCTACATTAGATATATTAAATGTCCTGCTTAACCAGTTATTGCGGACACGCTTCAATATATAAATTGTGCCAAAAAGGAGAAAAACTGGTGCGGATGGATCTGCCGGATTTGGTAAGTTTTTAGACTATCACCACAAAAACATTCAAACATCCTTCTGTTCAATAGATTATTGTCAGAAACCAGACAGACTTAAAAACCAAGGTCGTGCATTAGCCAGTACTTCAATTGTGAGTTTATATAAGTATCAGCTTGCATATTCTTTACAGGAAAATGCCAATAACATCCTTGCTTTGTGAATTCAGAGATTAAGACAAAAACAGCATAGTACTAACTACATCTGAGGATGCGCCGTTTTCTGCCCATTCCCAGTATCTTTCCCTCTCTGTATATTACCTTTGAATTTAGATAAATTTCATCTAACATAATGGAAATCATTTTATCCTGGCTTCGAAGCAATTAGAGACCTTCCATCAAGAATGTTTTATGTGAAACTCATATTCCTGGGGTAATGGGGCCAATCTTACCTGGGAGTTATTTCAGGTACGCATGATATGGCAAGGTCAAAACATTTGTTTCTCCCATTGCATGATGTGCACCAGAAAATGAGAATGGCCTAAATAAACATTTCTGTGGAACAGTTTACTTGTTTCATAACACTCAATTGCAATTGTTCCACTTGAAAGCTTATTTTAATAGCCCTTTATACATAGTAACTATTAGAATCTAGTGCCTCTTTCAAAAAATTAATTACAATCAACTTCAACTTCAAAGCTTTCACTGCTGCAGCTCTGAAGATGACTTAGTAATCTATTACAAATTAAACCCTCCTTCCTCTGATTCCAGAATCCATTCAAAATATTCTGGAGGAACACACAAGTTCTTATAACAAACTTTGACATCTAAACCGATGGTGATATCAAAATTTACTGCGAGAGAAGGTGTATTAATAAATACTTCGTTCTTCACTTTCGTGAATAGTATATCATCTTCTTTCACTACTGAAACTAAGGGCGAAATGTCTCTTTCCATAACCTCACTTTTGAAGCTCTCAAAATCAGAAATTACATCATGTTCACACATTTGTTTTAAAAAATTGTCTTCATCGCTGCTAAGCACTCATAAGCAACTCAATAGTATTGTATACATTGTATAAATGGTATATAAAGTTTAAAGCAGACAATAAATCGTCATACTAGGTACGTGATGTAGAAGATAAGAGTGATAGAAGCTTTGAAAAAGAAAACAAAAAGGGACCGGTATTTTGGAAATGGTTATTGCCACAAAGGTTATTGAAATAAATTGCTTGGTTTAAAGCTAAGCGCTCGTTCTGAACGAGAACATGGTTCTCATCTATCTTTAGGTACATTTACAGTGTGATAGGATAGTTAGGAAATATGCAAGGATAGGGGTCATCTCGCAATTTAGGCTTTTTTTCAGAAACTGGTTCACCATTTAATATTGGAAATATATTTTCTTTTATTATAAACTCATCCTCAAAGTATTTGATGAATATCACTTAATTATACTGTCACTACAGAATTTTCACGATAGATAAATCTTGTCCATTTTTCTCCCAAAACTTTGTTCTTAGGAAATCAAATGCTAAACTATCTGTACGATGATAATTGGAATTACACCCAGGAACATAACAAGAACGACTCATACTCTACATACACAGAGACAAACTGTTTACGCTAGCTTCCTTTGCACAAACGCCTCACAATCTTAGCAAACGATACGTTATATGCTGTGCACATTTGTTCACAAGCGGACCCACTGAGACGCCATTTTTGTTAGATATCAATATTGGCATTAAGGTCTGAGGTATTGCAGATGGTCTTGGTTGAACCCATCACTAAGACGTAACCTCCATTTTCTTAAGCTGTGGTCTGACAAACGCTGCAGTCGGAAAAACAAGTGAGCGCGGCAGGCCTTTTGCTATGGTAACAACAGCATTGTTGAAACTACGTGATTACCACGTGGTTCGTTCATTGCTTGTATTCACTCTTCCCGTTACCGTCCTGGCGAAACCTTGCAGTTGCGGTGTCTTGTTTTTGCACTTTTAAGATATTTTCTCTCTGCGTTATTTGTTACTTGTTATTAGTCGACTGTTGTTATACAGTTTCTTGCTCTTAGTTGCGTTATTTGTGGTGCTGTGAAAATAATTTCTCGGCGATATCGACTGACGCTACATCCTACATAACAATCTCGCTGATTCTGTTTGAGGCCAACTGCTTTGTTTGGTGGGTTCAGGATACTTCTTAATCATGCATGTTAAACGTTCATTTCTCAGCTCTGTCTTCTATTGGCAATCTACTTGAACCCTTCATGCATGTATCGTACAGTGTACAAACCGTACATGTGCAATTGTGATCCTGCGCCCCTTTTCCCCCTATAAGGTAGGGTTGCTAACATACTATGAAATACACTAAGGTGTCCATGTTCTCCCGATCTTACACCCTCCGAGCTTTTTCTCTAGGGTCTTGTCAAACAACAGTGCCACCTTTACCGCTGACTATACAGGATCTACGCGTTTGCATCACAGTGGCCATTTTGTTACTGGATCGTCACATTTTACAATGCTTATGGTAGGAATTGGTACAGAGGTTCGATATGTGTCGCAGGAGACACAGGGAACTCATATTGAGCATGAGGCGTTTCATTGATTGATTTATTTTTGGACGCACTTTAACAACAATGGTTCTTAGCGTCCCGTTCTATATTGGGCGCGAAAGAGGAAATTTTCTTCAGAGGCCCCTTTTACCAGGCCTGAGCTTCTTTTACGTGCCGAAAATCTACCACTCTGGACAACCGGCTTTACTTCCCTTCCGAAGGAAGTCATGCTAAGGGTCTTTACACTCGAAAACGATCCATCGCCCTCCGCCGGGTTTAGCCCGCGACCTCGGGAACTAAAAGTTAGAATGGTACCCTTAGACCACGGAGGACGACTAGCAGAGCGTATGACGTGATGTGATGTTATGAACCATCTGTAATACAAAATGTTTGTAGCCTTCCTTTTCATTGATACCACTTTCACGTATCTGAGTGTTATTAAACGTGAGTTATCCAATTTCTAATCGGAAGTATCATTTGTAATAACACTAAGTATTCGAACATTGATATGTGCAAGGATATAGATAAATATTTCGTAAGCGCAACCTGTAACCGGAAAATGACAAGGTACGAATAAACAGCATAATCCTAAGTCTTAAGACGTCTAAAACAAAAGAACATATATTACACAAATCACATATAAATATTTTCTGTAAGTTAAACCTCGCCATATTAGTAAAACGGGATGAAGGAAAGAAATATATGTGGATATACAAGCTCCCAAGCATTGCATTGTATTGTAATAGATCAATCCACGTGCACATGTTTGTGTTACCGCTGTTGATATACATACAAATATATACTACTATAATGTTATATGTTCAATAGCAACACAAAGAGCGCTTACTAAAGAAAAATAAACTCTGATGTGCATAATTATATGGCCTATTCCATCTATAATCGACCCATGTGGAGGAAAACTCGACCCAGCGCTTTTTAAACGAAACGAATGTTTTTCATTTCGAGACTAGCCAGCTACATCCCTTTATACGAAGTCTTAAAATTCAGAACATCTTAGTTCTGTAATTAAAATCGTTCAAATTTATCGTATTCTCATAGAATTTCCGACTTTAAGCCATTATAGCTCTGGAACTTCTAAACTGAACTATTTCAGTCGAACTTTATTTTGATTCTTAGAACTTCAATTTTATGCCGATACATAAAGCTTCTTTTTATTTTTATTTAAGTGTAGCACCTTCCATTTTTTTCAAAACTTAAACGCCCTTTGATTATAAAATAACTTCATCAAATATCGTAACATTCTTAAATTTAAATACAATAAAACATTTGCTATGGGTCAAACTCATTAATCGACGATATCGTCAGCAGACTTCAGGAACAACTAAAAATGGTTCTATCTTTATTGGCAGCTAACAGAATAATAACAAAAATGTACACAGTAATGTCAATACAGATTTAAGTATGTTAAATGCCGCTGTTGAATAATTGATGCTGAACTGACGTCCATAGGATACACCGCACTGTCCCTGAAGCTGTTCATGAACACTATATCCTATTAAATGCATCACTTGTAATAAGATAAATTGAGCCATATTGGCTCCCCCTTCATAGATATATTGACGCTGTCTAATATCCAGAATATCTCCAGCGAGCTGGACATCATACGCATTGGATTCCTTGTGCCTGCCTAGGAGGAATCATTATCAGCACGTAACAGCGCGCTGCCTTATTGGCTGGATTTCTGTAGAAAAATATTCAGCAGATGGCAGTGTAAAAAAGTACCAGCGTGGCGCTGTTTGACCTCATGCCGTCAGGATCACGTGATGGCAAGGCTAGAGCTAACCGGGTATGGAGAAGACGGTGGGAAGAGAAATCAGTCTCAGCTCGCCGGTCGTAGGGAAGAGAAGCTTTAGCGATAGGTCTAGGGAACCCATTTCGTGCACACGCTTACATTTTGGCTTTGTCAAAATTCAGCTTTAAACACATTTGTAAGTAGACTGCAAAATTAAGATTTAGAGCGTGTGTTGAATAAGTTGATAATTAGGAATGGAGCGAGAATAATTGTTTGGTATATCATTGTGAAACTTTGCATCAAACGGAATTATGGCAAGAGAAACTAATAGCTTGAGAGCGGAATTGTAAATATACACCATTTTCACTGTAATGTCGAAGCTTGTTATAATATTGTTTTGGTAAATAATATACTATGATTGTGTGGTTGTAAGAATTGAAAGCTTTATTGAGTTGTGCCTTAAATTTACTTCCTTTCCTGCTTTTCCATATCATTTAAATATTTGTATTCTACGGGGCACTTCATGTTGGAAGTATTTGAAATGGGCACTTAATTATTGGCATTATAACAGTATATGATAACCTTTCCTTGTATGTTCTAGATAAACTATGTTTAAAACTAAGTTATAGGGAAACTTTAAAATATTGTAGCAGAACTGATAGGACATAAACCTATTTTAATAAGTAGTGATGCGATAATATTACCGTGCTACAAAATATATTATCATAATTGTATGCACAATAGCTAGCTATCATGTAACTTGTTCTGTAAGTGTTTTCAAAACAAAAGGACCAAAACTTCGGAATTTTGGGATTACAAAATATCAACTTTAGTAATTTGCTGTTCCACTTAGCCTGGCTCACCCTAAAATTATTGTACAAAATGCTGTTGTAATGTCATTATTTTATTGTAAATGACTTGTATAGAAGATACCAAACATGATTTTGGTTAGAGACACAAGTTAAATTACACCTCCTTCTCCAGAACACAAGAAAACATGTCCAAGGCGATAAGTGACAGTTTCTGGGGTGATGTCATGATGGAGGTAAGTAAGGTTGTGGACCAACTGTTATTGTTTACCTCCTTTGTTTCCCATTAGCCCAAGGAAATCGTTTGTAACATCATGGCTGACATAATTACACCGACTTATTCTTTAGCAGTCTCGATGGATAATTATTTGAAACATTATCTTGCGAATTATTTGATGAGTAATAGGAAATAAACATAAAAATGAAAATGTACTTTCGTATACATAATTTGTAGACGAACTATGAAAATCGATACATACAGGATATTTTTATTAAGGGTGCTAAATGACAGAAATGAGTAAATAAATTGGTTTAATAATGGAATTAAACGTGTAAATGTGTTGCACTATTATTATTCTGTTACTACTGCTACTACTATCCATGTTTTAAAACAGTTAGTGCTTTCTTTCTCTGAAAAGTAATTGGAAACTTCTTAAGCGAATTATACACTACTTTTCATTATATGGCTTTCACTCTTCTTTGCCCCCAAAGCTGGGTTCTAAGTTACGTCCATGAAGACCCGCAGTTTTCAATTTTTGCTACTTCCTGCAGGAAGTTATCTCGTTGCTCTCTATAGGACCGAATAGGCTTATGTTGCAGCTTTTGACTTTAAAACAAGAATGTAGTCATGTGTCGACATATTATAATGTTCCTTAGGACATACTTGAGTAAAGTTACTCTAGAATTTAGGTCCCTTACCTTGATGAATTATTCACAAGAAGTAGCATTAAAAACATAATAACCCCTTGTAGTTAACTTACAAAACTTCTATGAGGGTCTTCTTTAGGCAAGAGCCGTTTTGTTATAGCACACGAACTATTTTATATATATGAGAATAATTTTATAGGAAATGAAATATAACATTATTTTATTTTCCTACACAGTCAGCATTAATGTCTAAATACTTGTTCCGTCGTGGCTCCAGCTTTTGGTTACCGTCATCAAAGAGCTCTGCCGCAGTCCATCTTGCACACATTTTTTGTATTGAAGTTTGTCAGTAACAATTGCCGTGTATGGGGGAGGTGTGATGAATGATGGAAATGTGCGTAAGTGGTACAGACTCTTCGATAAAGGAAGGACGAACGTTCATGGTGAGGACCAACCTGGACGACCTACTATCATCAGTGAAGAGTTGACACAAAAAGTTGTGAGAAGATTAATGGAAACAGGCTCTTCAATATTGACGAGCTTCATCAACATTTCACTGGAGTTTCAAGGCCATTAATTTATGCAATGGTTACTGACAAACAAATACAAAACATGTGTGCAAGATGGACTGGCGGCAGGTTTCTGTGATGGCGGTATCCAAAAGCTGGCGCCACGACTGAACAAGTGTTTAGATATTAATGGTGACTATGCAGAAAAATAAAATAATATTCATATTTTCATTTCCCATGAAGGTTATGTTCATAAATAAAATATTTCGGGTGCTATAAAAGGATTCCTTCTTAAAAAAAAAAAGATCCTCGTATTAACCTTTCTAAGACACGGAAAGACTGAAGAGAACGTAAATAAATATTAAATGCGAGTTTATATTATGAAATATTGCTGAATTAGCTTGACTTCATTCCACCAAACAGCCACTCCTCGCGGCACTGCAAAGTGCCCGGCTAACATGCATAAACCGACAAAATCCTGCACTTGTTCATATTTTGTGTTATGACTACGAAAACCATATCGATATCGTTTTACCAACATAGCTATTCTCAATAATACTATGTGTTATTCTGAGTCTAACATTTCAGTTTTATTAAATTCCGGCGACGCTTATATAGCTATATAAACTATAGTTAATAACTATATAAGCTATATAGCTTTTTGTGAATATTATAAAAAGAAATACTATCTGCTGTAATGAACAAACACTTCTGTCTGCAATATAGGATTTGGTATAATATTCATAAATAAAGGTTTCTGTAGTTGTGATTCCTTAAAGGGCACAAAATGAAATTTTGTGGCACAAACTTCGCTAAATTTATCGTTTAATAAGGCGCCCACGGTTAGGTTATGGATGCTAATATTTGTTGAATATGCTTTCCTAAGCATCGTTTGTTAATAGTAAAAATTACAATTGAAACCGAAAAGTAATTTTGGGGGGGGCCTTCAGTTTCACATGAACTGTCCCATACTTGGCTGACATTTCAAAACTTTGACACGTAAAACCCACATTCTGCCATTACATTCTGTGTGTTAAGTAAAATAATTTAATAAATTCTTGTCAGCACCTTTTAACTTTTCATTATTTCCATTTTAAACCATATTACAGTCTTTAAGAGCATTCTACCATTTAAAACAGCTGAAACTATTGTATTTACGTTTTTCCAACTGCTGCGCTTACGTCAGAACCCAGTTCTCGAAAATGGAGGTATAGCTGTGATCCTGGTCACATGTTCTGAATGCTCGTTTCACTACAATCACGACAACAGTGGCTTCAGCAGCTGACAAGATTCTGAAATCCGTCCGCAGGAGAACCTAGGTGACAGACACCTGTTGGTAGACACCTTGTGTATTAATTTTTGTTCTTCACGCAATGCGAAAGAAAACAGCTGATAGAATGCTTATAATTATGGTTTTAGTTCGGTGTTTTTCATTTAAAATATGTGGTAAAAATAGTAACTTTGGAAGGAAAAATACATATAAAACTGGTTTTGAAAGGAGACGTGAACGCTTAAAAGAGCTGTAACAAGACATCCTCCTTTTTTCTAGGTGCGGACCCACACCCTCCACCAGCAGTGACGACAATCCTCGGAGGTTACATTAGTAAACTAAACATGCAGATTGCAGGGGGTTCTTTGTAAGTATTAGAGAAGTGGGTTAGTCGGGTTCTGCGGAAGCACGCCGGTTAGTATCTGTTATTGAAATGCTGGCATGCAAGGATGCCAGCGCGTCAGTGCTATATCCAGGGGTCCACACATGGCCGAGGCTCTGCGGGGATCGCTGAGGTTAGTAGAGAGCAGTGGTAAGAATCATGGATGTGAGAGAGGTCAGATGTTGGTGGTTAATTTGTGGTATCTAGAGGTTAACAATAATCATGCATCATTGTATATACACGGTGGGGGCTGGTGTCATTAAGGATATCCTAAGATACTTTCTTGTATAGTAAAACCATCGCGATATGACAACAAAGTACCCCATTATGTTAATACTGCTCATGCGTGGAAGAAACTGCCAACCCAAACGTATTAGTGTAATCCTCGAGAATAACGATTGATAAGTTACATATTTACCTTATAGTTAAGATGGTAAGAAATGGTGAGTTAAGGAACAGAAATGCATATAACAGTGGCTTTAAGAGGAGGTGTGAACACTTAGAAGACCTGTAACACACCCTTAGTCCACCTTTAAGACACTTTGTTATACAGTAAAATCATCGCGATATGTCAGCAAAGTATTCCATTCTGTTAACGCTCAGTAGCGGCTCGTGAGTATATATTTTGGGCGTTCATAAATTTTACAACCAGATAGCCATGAAAATGTGAATTAGCATCTACTGCATAATACATATGATTATGGACAAATTGACACAACTGCAGCCGCTCTCAACAACATCAACAACACATAACTTGGGTGGAAAAAGAAAGGGTTGTATCTGTGGATGTTTGTTGTTTTAGACATCATTTAGCGCAGCGTTTTCGAGCAAGAACGAAGTAATGTGTACATTAATTTGTAGTTGAGAGCAGGGATGGTATGCAAAAACTTGGAGAAGTTTCCGCGCTTTTGCACGTTACCTAGTTTTGCGTAGTATGCTATCATCTAGTAGTATTAACCTAAAATTGTAGTATGGAAACGGAGCGCACGAGAAGCCTTGGGCGCTAGCGCACGCCTTCAAGTGTGCACGATCCGTATGTACGTGACCCATAAGGTATTTACTTCATAGCAGTTGCGCAAGCACAGGAGCTCCCTAAAGCATGCACAAGTCAAGATGTGCTATTGACCCTGTTGCCACGTTTCACCGAATTTACAGGAGTAGAGCCGTAGGTTTTTAATTACCGCATATACGTTACGTTTAATAGCATTCAAAGACAAAATAACCAATAAATTCGCAAAGTGTCAAAAGTTAGTGTGCTTACGTGCTCTTGTGCTCTTATACACGAGCCACCACTTTAATTGTGCTCATGCGCAGAAGAAACTGCCAATACCAATGTATTAGCGTAATCCGCGAAAATAGCGATGTTTTTACTTCTAAATGCATTCGTTAAGAACTCATTTGTATGCATCATCATAAAGCTTACGATTTAGGCGAGTGTCTGAAGTTTGTTCATATCTCCTTTACTGCGCAGTTTCTAATATCATACCCGTTATCTTAATCCAGTTCATATACACACTAACCTAAACATAACTTTGGCCAAATCTCGAAACCACAGGACTCTGTGGTTTCACTGCGGTTCGCTACGGCCTGACCTACAACCTCCGCTCACCCCTTACTAGTTTCTTCCTCTATAAGTTTCTTTCTTTATTTTGTTTGATGGCACTTGAATATTAATCATATTCCAATCTCGCAGTATTTACCACTCAAATATTGGTGTCCCTTCAGGATAAACTGCATACATTATTATAATAGCCACAAATCTCCTACTACTGATCAATGTGTCAACTAAGCAGTCAAGGTAAATATATAAAGAATCCATAACAATGTTTTTACTTCTAAATACACACGTTAAGAATTAAATACAGGTGCATGCATCATTAAATGTAAGATTTAGACGAGCGTCTAAAGTTCGCTCTTGGATCTTTTACTGCCCAGTTTCTGATTTCATACTCGTTATTTTAATCCAGTTCACACACATACACGCATAGTCTAAGCTTAACCTAACCTCCGATTAAACATCGAAACCATAGGACCCTGTGGTTCACTACGACCCAAGGTAAGTGGAGTAAAGGGAAGGTAGGCTACTTCGGTAAATGTCGTTCCCATTAGTTGCACATAAATACGTCAAGCGGAAGGTTGAGCGAGCGCCAAATTCGAATGGCAGTTCAAAGTTAACACCTATTAAAATGTGTAGCTTAAAGCAAGTAAACGAACAATTCCTGTGGAAGCAAGTATTGAATTTAGAGTAGCATATATTTTAGGATGAATTTAAATTGAAACATATCCAATTAATGTTTGGAGAGCCAGAACTCTTAAATAATACTTTGGGATACAGGTGAATGAGTTAAACATTATGGCCATTGCTTAGAAGCAATTTGTTAAATTATCGTAGAGATGAAAACAGATAGGGAGCATTTATAGAACTCATCAACTAAATGTGAAGAAAGTGTGCCTTCAACTGCTTTATAGTTTTATGAAGACTTAAAGTACATATACAACGCTATATGTATACTTGAACTTCTAGCAGGGTTTTAGTAACTGAAAGAGATGAAAATACAGATTGAAAGTGAAAGTTAAAGAAATTAAAATAAGTATTGCGTTTTACTGAACTACTGTCTCCTTTGGCGTTGTTCAACTCTTTTCATGCCAAAACCAAAGTCGTACACCTATTAGTTTAGCTTTTCCAATCTCACTGATAAACTAATTATGTGTTTCCAAAACACGGACGATTAGTTTTAGGTATCAAAGGTGAATAATTTTCTATTAGTTTAGCATTCACGCGGTCTACAACGCCATGCATAGTAATTTTATGCACTATTATATAACGCATTGTATGATACAATCAATTGCAAATTATATATGTGTGTATGTGTATAAGTAATGATGCAGTAAATTACTAGCGTATAAACTTTTTCCAGTGCTTACGTTCCAAAGAGCACGAGTATGAAAACATAAACGTTGTGTCGAGTATCACACCACACCATCAAATGAACAATTACAGTTTGCAAAATGTAACGTACATAATACCATACAGTGCTGTTATATGCGCTGGAGCTTAATGTTCCACTACATTCAATTATTTTTAAACCCAATCTATAACTCCACAAAATATACGCATTCATTCCGGAAACAGCTAGTATGGAGAACATGCTTGAATAATGCGAAATGCGGTTGCGTATTGGCCACTAAAATTTTACGCACGGTTACGTTTTTAAGGAGACGCCTGTGTAGCGAAGATTTTCGGTCTGTCATGTGTTGCTGGAGTATATTCCTCTTGCACATTTCCGGGACTCTCTGCAACTGCTAGTCAACTGGCGTTGAAATTCCATACTCTTTCCATGACATCGCGAGAAGCACCTGAATATCTGCAGTACCTTAAAACTTGAAAAAGTATTGAAACATTCCAATAAAGAAAATTTTTTTATAAATGTCTACATACTTTTTACAAAATTATACAGAAAAAACTATATATAAACTTTATTTGCTATGTTAGTATATTAAATGATGATCGTTTGTTTAAAATCCTTAGAGCCATTTTTTAGAAAATAAAAGATATACATGTTTTCCATGTAAATAGGCTTAAATACGAGTTAGGTATTTATTTGTCTTTTCTTTCTGAGCTATGCTGCTCACACACATACACTCTGGGGCCTTTCCATAAAAAATGTTTTGTTTGAATTTGAAGGGCCTCAAAACATGTATTTCCGGTGAAATTTCGGTATGGAGTTTTTGCTTGGAATGCATTACTTACTCTACCTAATGCCTAAATCACAATGGAGCGACACTGGCGACGCGACATGAGCGAGAAAATGACTGACCATAGGAATTCAATGCGAGAAAACCCATGCGACGAAAGTTGAATTGAAGTTAACTTTTGCTGCGCGCCATGGAGAGTTCCATAGAATGGTTTATGTGTTTTTGTTAAGTTAATATTTCTAGGGAAATGCATTCTTTCACGGAACAAATATTAAATGACTCTAATTTGAATGAATTGAGTTCAAATGCATACAAAAAATACAATGAAAAGGAGTGTGCTTTGGTCCCAGCTCCGCGCGGCAAAGGTCTATCGCCTCATGTCCATTTCACAATGGGAAAACACCGACGAGACGACATGAGTGACATGCGACACGATATTGCTCCTCAAAATCTAGTGTTCACAATTGAGGTGACATAATTTTACATTTTACTCTAGATTTTGAGGAGTAATAACTGTCTCACATCGCTCATGTCGCATCGCCAGTTTCGCTCCATTCTGTATTGGTCATAATCAACGATTTACATATACATATAGATAGCTTGCCCCGTGTATTCGTAACGCGAGCTTTTTCTGCAGCTGTCTGAGATGTTGATGATAGATGATGCCCCCACTCGCGTAATGCAAAAGTCGCGAGATGCAACTGTCTTGCAAGAGCGTGCGGTCCAATGATATTCAGTAAAAGCAATGTGAGTTTGATGCTTTCTTGGAATTCCTGTTCATTTTAAGGGGGACTTATGAAAGTTCTATCTCTCAGCTTTTTGTACCTAGAAGTAATTTTAATACATTGCCATTTCTAAATGGCATACAAACCAGCATTAAAGCATTCATCTCATGTTTACCCCACCCATTCAGTACCTACATGAAAAAAGATCGGAAATGCAAGTGTCAACAGAACCTGTAATATTTTCAGTTTTCTTTCACATAAACACTTTATTCGGGTCTTAAAGAGAAGCTAATGAACAAGTATTTGAATTGGTGTGTCCATATGCGACGCAATGCACATCCATATTTAAGATTCTTTTAGATTATGCTATCTCATTCCATCGTATGCACTAACCACATCTTCACTGTTTACCATCCATCAATATGGCGGTCACTAAATACAGCCGTTCGCTTTTTGCAACAAAGATCTATTTAATGTAACCCATTGGGCATTATGTAGTAGAGAAAGTAAAAAATAGGTTCACGGGTATCTTGAACGTTATTAGTCCCAACAAGTCTCGGATAATATGTATGAAGAACACAGGCAATGAACATTCTAAGTCATACTTTTAAAACAAACGAAACACACCCGCCAAGTGGTAGTATCCCAATTGTGCTACATTTTCAGCATCTCTAAGTCAAGGAAACATTAACCCATGTCCGAGAAGTTTATGCTTCAAGGTAGTGGATACTAAGAAAGATCATACCATGTGCATTCTTACAGAGAAATGTCATTTTAAGTGCTGGGTACAATGAAATAACATTCTATGTTCCAAACAGCTGTTACGTTGTTAATTTTGAATTGGTTCTAAAAATCTATTAATAATGGAAGCAGAGGAAGAGTATAGTGTGGAAATAGGTAGGAAAAGACGAAAGATGGGGAAAATGGAAGATGCAAGTAAGAAAATAAGAGCAATGAGTCATGTAGGAGGATATCCATGTAATCGTAAGAGACGCCAATGTTTTGAAATTATCACGTCGGAAGAAAGAAGCAAGGTTCTGAAAGAGTTCAATTTGTTAGCTGAGAAAAGTAAACAAAGTGAATATTTAAATGCTTTAGTATTAGTTCTCCTATTGGAAGAAGAAGGCCTAGGATAGGTGAAGCAGACAATGAACATCTTAAAGAGTGCAGTTAGAGGTACAAGGTTAGGAATATGAGGCAGAATAAAGTTATTGAGATTCCTGTGTGCCATAAAGCTTTGTTTCTATTTTTGTTATCACAACACAAACAGTTAATACAATAAAGAAATCCCTGATAACTACTGGTGCAGCACCAGTTGATAACAGAAGGAGGCACCAGAATAGAAAACATACTAAACCTCAAGAAACTTTGAACTGTGTCAAATAAACACCTGAGCTTACTTAAAGGTGTTAAATCACACTATTCATTGAAGAAATCCAGCAAAATATGTCTAAGTGAAGATCTTAATATAAAAAAGCTACACAATATATACATGGGCAAATATCCAAATAATCCAGTAAGTTATGAATATTACAGACATATTTTTCACAATAAATACAACTTTTCCTTCCATTACCCTAGAAAAGATAGCTGTTCCAATGTGATGAAATAAAGGCTAAAATGAAAGCATTTCAAGCTGAGAAGGTAAATAAGTCCAATGAATTTCTTAAAGATAGGGAACTCAAAGCGCCGAATACTGAGTATATAATACATCTAAAACAAGCTCAAGCATTCTACGATCGAAGACGCCTAACAAAACAGAAGGCCAAAAAGAACCAGACCATAAAGGAATTTGCTTAGATTACATGAAAATCTTCAGTGCCCATATTTGACCACCAATGATGTTTATTATACACGACAACTGAGCCTCTACTTGTTGAACATACACCAACTGTCCAATGGCATGGTTTTTCTTTATGCATATGATGAGACTGTTGCCATAAAGGGACGTAATGATGTCTGCTCTCTATTATGCCACTTTTGTGATGCATTCATTGGGGAAAAAGATTAAACGTTTAGATATTTTCATGGACTCTTGTGCAGGAAAACACAAGAATTTCACAGTGATACATTTCTTGCATTATCTCTGCACGGCGACCAAAAGATATGAAACAGTAACTGTTCACTTTCCTATCGGAGGCCATTCCTACATGGAGCCAGACAAAGATATGGGCAACATTAATAAAAAAGAGTGCGTTTGAAGTTACCTGACGATTGGATAAACCATATTACTGAAACTCGCACCCAGCCATCTCCTTTCAAAGTTGTAATGTTGTAATGTTAATGTTCTTCAATGAATGCTCTTCAGTTGGTAAGAACACTTTGCAAATATTGGTTACAGAAAGGAGGCTAAATTTGCTACCCGACTAATTAAAGAAATGAAGTTCACTTCCCAACATGGACAGACATTCTAGTATTGAGAAACGTACAATGGGGCTTGGCTATCTCCCATCCTCATAGAGCATACAAGGAAAAAGAACTATCAAGATGAAGATCTCATGAGACTATATCCGACACAATTGCTAATAAGTGCTACAAAATATGCCAATCTACAGGTGCTCAACAAGTTTTGTTCCCCAGGAGCTCAGATGTACTTTACAAACCTGCCACACAGGTAATAAAAATAATAAATGGAAATGGAATTTGTATTGAACTTACCTATTTCAGCTGGAGAAATTTTCTGATATGTGATTTTTGTTTTCTAATAGGAAAATTTAATTTCTGTTTTACAAACTTCAGTTCAGCCACCTTTATGAGCAGAATAATGTGTCTAAGAAAAGACGAAAAGTGACTGAATAACATATTGTTTGTTAAAATGTTTAACTTTGTAATAAAACAATAATTTACACTCATATTTAAAGAGAACATACTGTTTCCAGGACTAAAACCGTAACTAGGCAAAAGTTAATTTTTGTTCAACGTGAGTTTTGTAATTTCACCATCCTGTATACTCATGTATAGAGAGGAGATATTGTATTTAAGAGTGACTGGACAAACTTCAATTAAATGACCTTTATTTTGAACTTAATTGTAAACTTCTATTTTTAATGAAGCTCATGCAGTTTGGTTTTAAACTTTAAAATTAAAATATCTCAAAACTAACCTTGTGTAACTTAGAATGTTCTTTGCCTGTGATGATCATATAAATGGCTGCCAGAGGCACCTTTCAAATTGGCCACGGGAGTTTTCAGAGGAACCTTCATGATCCTTTGGGCGGTTTCATTTGCCTTCGTCGTTGGTGACCTTTGACTGCTTGCTTCAGTTGCTATCTGAATCTGCGAGTGCGACATTTAGACACATATCTGGCTAGTCCAAGGTTACCCTCAATAAAGAGAGAGGTTCATAACGTCACTACATGCAAATACCATACAGTAACAACACAGGATACTTGAACGAAAAACCGTAGACAGGAAAACTAGAACTCCTAGCGCAGTAGTATGAAAGTTTTGAAAAGCTTTCTAGAGAACACTGAGAATTAGGTGCTGAGGCTTGCTTTGTCGAGTTTTAAACAATAATAACCTTAAACCACAGGAAACTACGTGTGGTATTTTATTGCCAGAAGTATAAGCTGGCAAAACATACTGTTTCTTTCTTTCTGTATCCTCGAGATAAAGGCAGTTAAGCACTGTTTTAAAGGATGCGACCACTGCTTCTCCACGCGGTTAAGTTTCGCTAAAATTACCTGCAAATATACAGGAACACTGTGATAATCAAATAAATTAATAAAGTCATGTCCTTATATCCTCAGTAGTCCAACAAGCCTACTTTTCAGGAAACGGCCGACAGAAAGTTATTTCTCAGTTATCGTCATACATACAATAACATCAAGTGAAACGTAGTATTAACTATTATAGAGGCTTTGTGTTATTGTGTATTAAAATAAGTTATATTCTTCTTTCCCGCTAGAAAATTGCCTTTATTCCATCTCACAAGGTGCCACAGACATATGAGAATCAAATTCCCTTATTTGGTGTACTCGGAAGTATTTTAATGGTTGCTGAAACTAAAACTATGTATATCTCCAAACAAATTCTGAACAATAAAAGTAAATAAACATTATTTATTCAAAGCTAAAAGGAACTGAAGCTCTTTACCAGGTAAGTCAACTATAAGTTCCTTCGTCCTTTCAGCCCACTTAGTTTTGCTGATTTAGCTTCAGTGTTCTCCAGCAATCTATTTCTATATTAATTCCAATTAAAAGTTTTAGGCGAAGGAGAAAGTATAGCGTATATTTTGTTGTTCATTAATGAAAAAACCAGGCCTCTTTTACACTGATCAAAATTAGAAATTTACTTTATGCAGGAAAGCTAATTCTGGTGAAATTGTGGCCTATAAAGTGTAGCAACATATAATCATCGTGACACACTACTTATCTGTTATTTATGGCTAAAAGTTTTCCCCTGTAAAATGCGCTTTGCGATTTCATCAAATAAGCCCCATTTGTTTCAAACGTTTTCTGAATTATTGTCTACTTTCCGAAGTGGTTGGCGACAGTCTTACATAAAAAGGAAACTCAATTAGTGCATGCATCTCAGACAACACTTGGCTATTTTACAGCAATGGTACATCTTAAAGGTAATTTGTAATTCTCTTTCCAATTAAAACCAATTGAGCACAATTAGGAAATGTATTGCTGGTTGTTCAAATAAATATTTGTATATGATTATAGCGAAATCGTGCATTTGCTTGCAATGCTTTTCTTAGGTTAGAGATAATTTCAAAGTGCAAGTTAGATATATTTTTGCCTGTGCAATCTGTCATATTTCAAAATGAATATGGAATGAAGGCGTAATAGCATTTCATTCAGAAATATTTACAGGTCACTGTGGAGCAGAGTAAAGTGAAAGTGAAGTGAGCCTGTGTTTTAAGTATGGTTTGAACGGTACACAGTTCGATTTCAGCTTTTCTAAGCGTTGACAGATTCTCTGGGTATTAGCTTATCTCTGAAATAGTCACTGGCGGTCATCATATTCTTATTTCCGGTACAAAGCAATTGTGTTAGAATTAGATTTTATCTGGCAGCACTGTAAAACATGTGAATGATCATACACTGAGCTTCAAAGTGTATCCTATAATTATTTGATTTGATACTTTTCCACTTATGCAGCCGTAAATTCGGGCTAGTATAAATAAAAATATTGTGTGGCCCGTAAAAGTTAATACACTCCACACCTGAAATATAAATACTTACATCCTTGTTTGTGATCTGCAGTGAAAGGAAAATGCAAAAATTGGCGTATTTATTCAGCATTTAATAGAAATCACGATGCATGTCACAGCATAATTTCCATTTATTTAAATCAGCTGACGCGTGTAATCCAGACCGCTACGCTAGATGATGACATCGTCACGTATCGCCGGCCATTCCCATGTTAAATCGTCCGAGTTTCCTGTATTCCTACTATATAGTAATGATGGCTCAAGTGCGTTCCTTTAGCAGAACTACTACCACCACTTACACCCCTCAGTCGTTTCAAGGAAGTAGTTCCACTTCCCTCCGAGGTAGTAGTTCCGGCCTTTGGTGGAACTAGTTCCATTGGAAGTACTTCCACTGTTTTACTCCGCATAGTTGCCGGAATGACTACCCCTACTCTATAAACAGGAAGTACTTAATGGCATTGCCATTTGCCCTAAAATAAACGATATCCAATGCATATAACACTATGTCTTAATAAATGTTTCCTGTCGCATAAGCAAGTGTTTGTGATTCAATGGCTTGTAATTTTATATTAGTATGCTGTGCTGCTATTCTCACTGTGTAATAAACTACAAAGTAATATTGGTAATATCACATGTAATGTATACGCTACGTAGTCACATCAATCACATGAATAAATTGTAATTCCATTTGATGTAAAGCAATATATTATTATAATATATATAACCAACGGAACGCAGCACAAAGGATTTAAGAGTGAAGCCTATAGATACTTCGTAAAATACTGTTTTATTGCGTATTAAACCTTTAGGGTATAAATAGTGTACAGGTAAATTGTTTTACTTCAAAGATGGTTTGAAAAAATATAAAACTTTTTTTGGGTAACGAATTTAAACTCCCGGAAGGCGCGCGTTGTAAATTTACAACATGAATATTTTAAGTAATAACAGGACATTTCTGAGAAAGTTGGGTAATGTACTGCAGGATACAGTTAAATAAATTGTAGGACGCTTTACCTGCAACTTTAGTTTTTTGAGTTCTTGATGAGACTATTTTATCTCATTATTCTGAGAAGTGTTCCCTTTCATTACACATTTTAGGATTTAATCAATAATGGCAAGGTCATTTATTTTCAGAAAAGCTTTGACCTTTTTCAGCGATATTCGTCACACTGTTCTTTGGACCTGGAAGAATTTTCATGACGCTTTTCTCTTTTTTAAGCTTTAGCACACGTTTACACCATCGTTTATCTTTGTCTTTTCCAATAAAGAACTGCACATCTTCGCCATTCATCTCTTTCTGTTGCTTCAATATAACGGTTTTCTAATTTAACGTTCCCGTCACGCAAAGCTTCATTACTTTCCTTCAGCTCTATAACCTCTGTATAGGCTTCATTATCACATTCTTCAAACAGTTTACGAATCTCTTCATCCGTTAAAGCATTTGGGCTGATATGTAATGAGTAATAGAAATAAAAAAGAAATACACGAGCCCAATGAACTAAATTTACAAATTAACTGTGCAACCATTCGGAAAACCATCGATTAAGTTCATTTTATTTATTACATTAATTCTGCATATTGCTGACTCCTAGAATCAAGCACGTATCTGTCACAGGAGCAGGCGCGTGTTGCACTTTTTACAATATTCAACCTCGTTACTTAGAATGCCTTAAGTCAAATAAGAACATTAAACAAAGAAACAGTAAAGTTACCACATTGTCGAGAAGGCTCCAGCGAAGGAATACATTGAACCAGTGGCGCAATACCTCATGTTTAAAACATCGATGAAGCATAATACGGTTGGTGTTGAGCTTTCTATAACGTCGCACCTGCTGGAAGATTAAATATACTCATAAACTCTCGGAGCTGCTTTTTATGTTATTGTAAAACGGAACATTTTGAGAATTTAATAAAAAAGATTGGCATATTCGATTTTATTTTATTTACTTTCTGAACCACAAGTCTACGGGATAAAATTTACTGCCTTTTAGGTTGTTTAGTTCTCAAGATATTACTCAGCTGTGTGAAAAAACTAGGTCAGCATATACAGAATAATGAAACTTACTAGCCAGTTCGTCTTATCTACATCTGCATATAGAGTACTAACAGCTATTTTGCTGTTGACGGCCACTAATCTACCTCATGGCAAATAGCCAACAACAAAGCGGATAAGGAAAATGCGCAATATGAAGTACCAACATTTTCGACAGAAAGTAAGTTGGCAAACCGGGGAGTAACGTATATCAGCTTCTGCTAATTTAAAATAAGGTGTACGTAAGGTGACGTACAGCAATGCATGATTATTATGGTTTTGTATCGCTCATTGTGGAGCTTTAAAAGTTGCCTGATTTCACTAAAATTTATTTTGCTTACAATGGTAATTTAACAAATGAAAAATAAATTTCTAAATGGGTAATTATGCATAAGTTGTGCTGCGTACGTAAAGATCCCAGCTACCAGTTTTAAGGCTAAGACACGAAATGAACATAAATGTTGCTTTAGGGAGTTATAATGCAACATTTTCTATACAGACATACTGGAACATTCCCTTATTAATATCAATGCTACATGACGTGAGAAGGAGATAATGGAAATGTAATTAGAAATTGGGATTTTCTCATAGAAGCATAGCCGGTATTAAACGATTACATAAGAAAAAACCAAAGCTTCTACATATTTTTGGAATTCGTACGTACGTAACTTTAATCTACTGCAATGTTCTCGTATTAATATTACTGATACATGACGTGGGAAGCAAGAGTAGATGAAATATAACTAAAATTTTGTTGTTGTTGTTTTTTTTTGGTCATAGAATTATAACTCGCATTAAACGTTTACGCCAGAATAAAAACAAGCTTCCGCATATTTTAGAAATCTGTATGTAACGTTTAACCGAAGCGTTCATTACAGTTTGTTGTATTATTCAGTATCACTTTTAATCTAATTTTTCATTACTAACACAAAATCGCATTCATTAGTATTTGAATCAGAATTATTGACTTAATTTACTTAAACATTTTTGCTAAAATTGCAACGTGGCTCAGGCTTCATTGATGACATCTCATTTGTCGTACAAGTAATAATATCCAACGTTATGGTTATAAATATTACGCAGTACTGATTAGGGGTGTCATTTGGAATGACAAAAATAGTTGATGAAATAATGCAATTGGAAATGTGGAAGTGGAAGTAACTCCGGCGGAGTGGAAGTAAAATTGTTATGGAAGTAACTCCGAGCGAGTTGGAAGTAAGGAAGTCCAAGTTCCGAATAGTGGAGTGAAGGCTTTTTTTATTTTGTTTGTTAACGACGCTGTCAATTGCCAGAATCATATCAGCGCCGCCGGTGTGCAGGGAGGTCCGAAGCTACAGAGTAAATCAACGACAGCTGACAAATAGCTTCAGTTCGAAATAACGATAATACCCAAAACAAGTAATTTCACTCCCCAGGAACTTATTTTACATGCTAGTAAATCTACTGACATGGGGCTGTCGCTTTTAAGCACACTTAAAAACCATCGGCCTGGGCCGGGTTTGAACCTGCGAACTTGGGATCAAAAGGCCAGCACCTAACCAAATGGGCCATCCAGATCGACGAATCGTGGAGTGGTTACTTCCTTTGACCATGTGATATACTAGGCAATTCTTTGTATGATGAAGTTGTGATTTTTGTTGCATTTTAAATACATTCACAGAAAACAATTGTAGAATATTGCGTAGCTTATGGATGTGAGGAAGCATCAAGAAGAGGAACTTCAGTATCATTTCACAAGTAAGCTTCTTAAAAAATAAACACACACACAGACAGAGAGAGAAAGAGGAAGAGAAAAGCATGTGCTTAGCACGTACAAAAAAGCTAGATAGAAACAGTTTTGTGACTTTGAATAATCTCTTAAATAAAGATCGTTACTTTTTAGTATCCATTTTGCGTGTATTCATTTCCAGTTTTCCAAATGATGAAATGATGATAACATATTTTTGGGTTATATCGGTACACTGGAGTATATCCTTAAATGCTCTTGACTATTATGCAGAAACAGTTTTAAATTTCAATAGCAATTGCGTGATATATAAGACGCGGATTAAAAAAACAAAGCCTTCTACCATTTTCTTCATTAAGCGTACGTGTTTAAAATGTCAATCTAGGCCCATTACTTTTATTGAAGAAGCTTTATGGGATTAAAAAATGTAAGTCTTAAAGATCGGAAAACGGTTTGAGGAAATGGCATGCTCATGCAGTAGATTATCACTAGACATCGGTTTGTATGCAAATGCATATTTAGTTTGTTTTTGCTTGTGATATGGAATTAAGTTTTGCAATATGTTTGTGTTGTTCTGTGATTGTGTGTAGAGTCTTATAGCGCATATAATTACATATTTCAATGTTGCGGCATAGTTCATCTTTTTTGCATGCGTCAGGCATGTAATGCATGTATTTTAAATGTTTAATTTAAAATAAATATTTGAAGACATTAGTAACAATATAATGAAGTCCTTACTGTGGAGACACTTATATGGAGGTTTAGAGTGAACGTCAGATGCTCCTTTAAAATATGCAGGGAAATTAAACCGTAAATTGTGGAGTGTTTTAGACAGAAATCCTGACATTGCAGTTTTGTGTTCTATGAATAAATATCTTAAAGGTGAAAAGGTAGTGCTTCCTGAAGAAATTTCCCCACACTTAGTATGTGATTTTAAATTTTGTCCAATAGCATCTGTAGACGTGGAAAGATCCTTCTCAGCATGTAAACTTGTGTTAACCAATAAACGTCATAAACTTACACCTGAGCATTTGGAGAAAATGATCATTTTATACTGCAAATCAAATTAAAACAACCAAAATGACGTTTAAGGGAAGATGTAATTTGTATGTATGTCGTATGACCAGGAATGGAGGAGGTCTTAGCACCTCGATCTAAGGAGATCTTTTGTGCCTAGGCTCCTAACGGGGCACCCTTGGGAATGACGGGTGAAGTCAGAGGAGACAGACCGGCCAGATCAGGAGGCACGACAGTGCAGAGGGCAGGTACCCTACATTCTCCAGGGCGAAACTTCCCGGTGGTAGTTCATACAACCGGCTCACCTCCCCACCGCAGTCTTGCACATCACACTGGGGTCCCAGGACTCAGAGTCCGGAGTCCGCCACCATTCCGTGGGACGACGTTCTATAGAGAGCTTCATTTTCCCTGTCATGCAACGCTGACACTCCCGCAAACACTTGCAAGTCTGAAACAACAAAGAAGATGAAAGGTGAAGTGAAAAGAGAAAGGAGGTGAAATGGGGGACAGGAAATTCCGGGGATGTAATTAACCTTCCAGCATTCGCATAACGAGCCGGGGAATCCGCCGAAAAAAACCCTTAGCTCAGGAAGGTTGGCCGCGGGAATCGAACCAACGACATCCCGAATGCGAGCCACACGCTATACAGCTTGCGCCACCTCGCTCGTTAATGTACATTGTAAGTTAACGTTTTTAGTGCATGGTTAGTGCATATTTTCGAAATTATAAAGCATATTTTAAAGGTTTTACAACATAAATTCATACGTATTTTAGATATTTTAATGTATACAAATCCGATGTCTAGTTACCACTTTAAATATTGGGATTGAAACGTTAAAAACATCCGGAGGCCGGTAACAAAGCTTTTAAAAATGAAATTTCTTCAATTAAAATTACAGGGTACATTTAACAACTTTCCGCCCTGGGTATGGTTCCGGATGGTTATTAGTGCATCAGTGTTCATTCCTAATATTCTAATAGGTATCCCTAAGTAATATAAACTGATATGCTACCGAATATCGAGACATTTTTCGTAACGCAAAGGAAGTAATTGTCGAGCTAAATGATTTGTTCAAGAACAAGCGCTGTCGCTTCCAATTTTACAGTTATCGAGGCATAAACTTTATCATACCTAGACTTGAAATCTGGAAACTGGTTTCAGAATATGTTTTTCCATTTTGTTGCAAGCTAGGTGTAGAGTGTCTCACCCGCTAACGAACCGGAATTTATTTTAATAATTTTAATAATTCCAATACTAATGAAGATGTTGCAATGGAATCAGAAGACGACTTGCTTCATTCTGCGAGACATGTGGTGATAAAATAGATGGTGGCCGCCGTTTGCGTCCGGGCAAGATTAATTTCCTCGGGTCATACTATCAGAAACCTTCGCTAGGGTGTCCGCGTTTATTGCCTGGATTTCTGGGATGATGTTTCCTTTCAAAGCGTCTGTGGTTCCTGTTTTGTTCTTATAAACTTTCCCTGTCAGATGTCCCCATAAAAAAACCAGGTGAGGTCATGTCGGGCGAGCACTGGGCTAAACCCCTTTTGAAATGACGCGATCGTCGATAAAGGACTAAATTTCGGCCATCCTGGCGACTGATGATTGGTATGTACTACCGTCTTGTTGAAAATATTCCATGGAGGATTCCTGGTTGTCCAGTTGATTTACAAACGTATTGAATATTTGAATATATTCGTTTGTTGCGATGGTTTTATTTAAGAAGATGGGACCAATTATTCGCCGCCGGAATATTGCACATCAAACACAAATTTCTTTCTAAATGAAGGGGTTCTTCGTGTATCATATTGCGGTTTTCACTTGTCAAATACGGAATTTTGATTATTTATGTATCCCGACAGGTGAACCTACGCCTCGTCCGTGAATCAAGTGTAGTCCAGAATGGTCGGATTATTTTGAAAAAACTGTTTGATACATTTGACAGTAAGGTACCCGTTTCAGTTCGCCAGTTTCTTTTAATTCGTGCACCACTGTGAAATGTTAAACGTGAAGCTTCGCTTCTTCTTTTTTTTTGCTGCAGCACTTTGACAAATGCTTTTGGACTTTCTTGCGAAAGTCGGTGGAGTGATTTAGAGGGAGACTCCAGTAACCTGTACATCCCATTCTGGATCGATTCCTGTATCATTTGTTCTTTTCCTTCTGCGTGTCTGTCCAGTAAATTTTCAAGTGTTTCAAGTTGCTTCGATAAGGCCCAAATGGTGAACTTACTTGGTGGATGTCGTTTGTCTCCAAATCTCCCTACGAGCTGCTCTTGACATGCTCGTATAGAGGTTTCTTCCAATACACTAAAGTAATAAACACGCGTTCTTCCAGAGTATACCGATTCATTTTAATGGCACTGCACTGGACTTGCTTTCTGTCTACGAACTGAAATATGTTGAGTATGTTTTTAGTACACCTGAAATAGGAATAAACACAATCAACAATCTATGATTACACACGGAACGCAAAAGTAAAAACAACCACGAATAAGCCAGCGGACAAGCCCATTGTTGCTACTCGAAGTTGCACCATAGAAAAATGATCAATGTTCTGGTTCGGTAGAGAGTGGGGCACATTGAAGATTAAAACAAAGGATTCACAGGCGACGCGCGAAGGAGCACGGTTTGTTGGAAGCAATGGAAGAAGCGAACAACTGATAGTGTTAAGTTGGCTTCACGAGTCGCTATCGTCAGAATAGGAGCAAGCGGAGTCTATTAGTTTTGTGATCACGGGTGCGAAGCTGCCGGCGGCCCGCGGCAGTATGAGAGCATGCCGGACCCTTTATCTAGCCGCCTGGATTGCTAGCGTCTTAATGGTCCGCACAATAATGGCCCAAGGAATAAACCCTGTGTATGTACTCCCCACCTATCTGGAGATTCCCCTGGTGGCAGACATGAGAATCTGCCCCATAGAGAACATCAGGCTTTGTTACGGGATATATAAAGGGAGTTCTGGCGCAAAGTGGTAGCTGAGTTCAGTCAAAGATAGTCGAGTGCTGCAGTCGACCAATGAGAACAGCGAAGACGTTGGACTACGCTGAGCGTCTAAGCGCAGACTTAAGTTGTTCGGCAGCAATTGGAGTCATCGTTTGTTACACTGGTGTCAAATTGGGAATGAAGCTACGATGGAGGCAATAATTACATACTTATTAGCTGAAATCAATACCATGAAATCCGAAATGGAGAATATGGAGGACAAAATCGAATCCGGGATGGACAAGATGGTGCAGAAAATGTAATCCGGAATGGAGAAGATGAGAAATGAAATAACGACAGCGAGTTTCGCAATGGAGAAGATGGGAAATGAAATAACGAGAGTGACTTCCACAATGGATAAGATGGCGGAGAAAGTGGAGCACGGAATGCAGAAGATGCGGACGGAAATAAGGCAGAAATATCCTAGATGAAAACGGAGCTATTGACCAAAATAGACAAACAGCCGGCCGGCGTGGAGGACATGAAAGAGCTCGTAGGAAAGATGGAAGAACTTAGCCAACGCATTAACGCCCTGGAGCACTTCTGGGAGCAGTTTAACGTCCTGGATGGAAGGAAGAGTCGACGACAGCGCCAAGGAGCTGAACATCACGATGGAAGGAATACTTGACGTGAGGCTTCAGGACTTCAAGATCAGACACCAGGACGCGACACAACATTTGCGCGCGTCAAACCAACCAAATACGACAGAACGTCAACCTTCGAAGTCCTCTGCCGACAATTCGCCGCCGTCGCCGAACACAACCGATGGTCACAGAAGAGGAAGCCGCACATCAGAAGGGACGGACGGTAGATGTTTTGAATGCGATGCCGACTTCGGCGGTGTCCTAGAAGGCCCTGAAAAACCGGTTCGAGACCATCGCATGGGCGCAGCCTGCCACAGTCAACTCTAGCTAAGACTCAACAGATAGAGACGCTGTCTCTCATGGATCTAAGTTGAAGGCCATTATATGAAATATTTATCATTGTCGGATCATATCTGAGACGTAGGCTATGATAACGTTCTAAACTGCCAGTATGTATATAATGTCGAACGAGTCGAATCTGTTAAGAAGGTGCTATCCAAAATAATTTTCTTCAGAGAATGATAGGCGTTTGATTTGCCTTTAATCCATGATTTATTTCTTTGTTCTTCCAGCAATTCATCATGTTCACAAGATTTCCATTCACCGTTTTCTAGCTATTTATGTTCGTTTTTATGTGATGAAGAATTGGTGTGAATTTTTCAATTATGTACCGTTCTGATTTCAGTTTTACGCAGCCCACCATAAACGCTTATTTATACTGATTTTCCATGCCATCAGCTGTGGGTATTTTTTCTAACATTTAATTTTTTTCATTAGACTTTCAGGCAAATGGCATACGTCAAATTCATGTTAAATATTCGGATACTGAGTTTATAACAGGTATCTTACATCTTTATGTCTGTCGGAGAAAAAAACTTCAACTCAACACATTTCCTGTTTTGCAAGCCTAGTCATTATGTTATCACAAGCTGCCTTTTCCAAATCGCCTTTCACCACACCTCTTTGAACAAGTTCAAAATCAATAATTTTGCGGGAATTGAAATTCATGAGAGAATAGACTAAATATTTGGCTGAAAATCCTGGGGAGTCATACTGGAGTTTTTTTATTTATGGATGCTCTTTAACTGCTGCAGTCCTTAGCATCCCATTCTATATTGGACGTGAAATACAGGTAATTTTGCTCAGAGGCCTCTCTATCAGGCTTGAGGTACTTTTACGTGCCGTAAATCTACGACACGGGACCATCGGCTTTACATCGCTTCCAAAGGAAGCCATGCTAAAAATTGTTGCGCCCGAAAAAATCCATCGCCCTTCGCCGGGTTTGAGCCCGCGACCTCAGGAACTAGAGGTAACCACTACACCACGGAGGACGACGGGTTATACTGTCCATATTCTGCCAGTTATATAGATATATCACAATCTTTTAATGAATTCAAGTGTCTTTTTTCTTTCTGGAACTCAAAATGAGCTAACAACTGGTGCTGCCATGTTTCGAATGGTTTATCGAATGTATGCCTTGAAAACAGTGCCAAACCCAGTGATTTGCAGAAGGGCTTAAATTGCTGAAACAATATACCAGATAATAATAAACAAATTGCTATTAAAGCATTTCCTTCCGGTTTCTTTCCTGATAAATGTTGTGAGTTCTAAGTGAATGTATTACCGCAACAACACACACTTTTAACACCAAGCATTGTGCCTTTAATGTAATGAGAACTTGTTTTGACTTCATTTCTACATAAAATACTTACCTAAGAATAAAAGTAGAGATGTCCAAGCAACAATGAATTATTCCGCTGTAGCTTCATTTCCATGTATAGTGAAAGTTTATTCTTCTTCTTCTTCGTTATCACTTTTATCAGAATCTGAAGTATCAGGTTCGTAGAAACTTTCATTCAGCTTATCCTGATCTTTCTCAACATTGCTTGTTTGGTAGCTATTTTCAGGTTCCAACAATATATATTTCCTTAAGATGTCAGTAACTAGTTCACATTGTGCTTCTGAATTGGTTTTTTTTATCACCTTCTATTCTGTGTTCTCTTTCACTACTTTTATCATCGCCTTCGTTGTCAGTCTTATTGCAAGTACCTCTATCACATAGCTCAGAAAGTATGCTTTTACGATTTCTAGCCTCATATGATTCTGTTCTTTGTCGTTTGCTCTTGGGTGAAGATGGTGAAGGATCAATTGTGTTACTACAACTTTTTACCTGGAAATTATCTTCAGTTTTCCTTATAGCAGGAATAGTTCCAGGTTTTGATAAAGGCCCTCTGAAATTTTAATCCGGCATAAACTGCTTTTCTAATAACTAAGCCTGTTCATAATCTGTGTCCTTAAAATGGAAGGAACATAAACGAGCACCGGGACCAGGCAAAAATCTCTTATTTTGCAAAATTCTACCAATATATTATATCTTTTGGGAGATTTGTCTTTGCTTAGAAACGCGTGAAAATGAGTTCCCTTCTCTCATACCCCTCAGGGGCTCACCTTATGTGAGTACGGGTTTTTGGCGCACCCGGGGGTTCCCGAGCCAATCATCGCCATCTTCATTATTTCATCCCCGTCCGGTCGAGGTGGGTTCGTTCTCGTGACCGGGGCACTCAAGGTAGGCTCTCGTGCGTTCTGTGCATATCATTACATCTCGCCCCTCGCCATCGCTTCTTTCTTCTCTTTTATTTATGCACATTTCGCCCCACGCCCATTCATTTACACGTCTCTTTTACTTCTTCGCCGGCCTACCTTGAGTACGAAACGCCCACACACTTTTAGTTTCTTTTATTCTTTTATGTTAATCCTCCGTGGACACAGCCTGACGGATACCCGCGCACCGCGTGCGCAGCTGGGTGAGTGGGTAATCGCGTCATCCCACCACCCGGGGTCGTCATGTAGGGTATGTGTTCGTATCCGCTGTTCAACTGCAGTCCCGCGGGGGGGCCATTGCATGAGCTGCTGGCTTCCGACGGCGATTGGGTCCCTCTGTCTATGTTCTGGGAGGTGTGACCCTGGGGTGAGTCTGGTATAGATAGGCCACTCACCCAAGCCGGGGTAACGCCCGGGAAGTCAGAGCCCGAGGTCGGAGACGGTTGCAATGGTGGAGGATTTATTTCGCTATGGAGCACCCTTCCTCCATTACTACCAACAAGCGCCGAAACGTTTATGTAACAGAAGTGACACCACCGACAACTGGTTGTTACTTGGTCATTTCAAGAACAGAAGAAGGAAGAAGTTTTGAGAAGGTGAACCCTTTCATCATTCAAAAGGGCATTGATGCTATTGCTGGTTCGGTTCAGTCCTGCACTTGTCTACGGAATGGTTCCTTATTAGCCCAAACGAAATCCGATCAGCAAAGTAAGACCTTGTTGCGCGCTACGCTTCTCCACGGCTATCCCATCCGTGTGGAGATGCACCGCACATTGAATTCCTGTCGGGGTGTCATTACCACCCATAGCCTCGATGGTATATCGGACGAGGACCTGGTAGAATATCTTGCAGACCTGAAGGTGACAGCGGTCCATCGAGTGCAGGCCAAACGCGACGGCGTATTGGTACCCACTCGTACCCTGTTTATTACATTTGATGGCGTCGATCTGCCGACGAGCATTTCCGAGGGTACGAACGGATTTCTGTGAGGCCTTATATTCCTAGACCTCTGCGTTGTTTTAAATGCCAACGTTTTGGGCATACGCAAGTCTCCTGTAAGAGTGCCGTTAACATCTGTGCAACATGTAGCCAGCCCTCACACGAAGGCACCTGTTCAACAGCCCCCGTCTGCGTTAATTGTAAAGGGTCACATTCTGCTTCGTTTGCCGACTGTCCGCGGTACTTGGACGAGAAGGCGATCCAAAAGATCCGGGTAAAAGAAAAACTCTCCTTCGCTGAAGCCCGGAGGCGTTACCATGCGCGCCAACCTTCACTCCTGCGATCTGGCACATTTAGTTCTGTTGTTGCCTCGCCAGTACCACGAGTAGATGCCGAAACTCAGACCTGGACCATGACTGGATTAACCGTCACTACCATCCGGCCCTCCATTAAGGCTACAGTTACCAAGCCGTATAAACCTGGTCCCAAGTCAATGAAGTCGCAAGCAGAACCTTCGTAGGGAAAATTTTCTAAAGGACCCTCCGCGTGCGCGCGGGAATAAAAGTTCACCTTCTCCTCCTCGGAGGTCGCTGTCCCAGGAAGGTCCTGGGACAAGCCGCGCTCAGCGGCACCCCTCACCCATCGCCACCCAGAACCGATTCACGGCGCTTGAATCGGTTTCTGGCACTGAGCGCGTGGGCCCTCCCTTCGAGGAAGCTATGGAGTCTGACCAACTCCATACAAAAAGCCCGAGCCCAAAGGTTAAGCAAAAGATTCTTTTAAGCCGCCCTTCTAAGTAGACAGTTTATCCCTTTTATTCATGTTTATCCTGACCTGGAATGTACGTGGTGTACGATCGCATAGGGCGGAACTACAACTTTTATTGCGTTTCCATTCACCTATGGTCGTGTGTTTGCAGGAGACCAAGCTTCGCCCTCACGACCCTTTCGATCTCCGAGGGTACACTCCGGTTCGCTACGATCTTGAACCGGAGGAGGGTGCTCCTGCTCATGGAGGTGTTATGTTGTTAGTGCGTAACGACGTTCATTTTCAAACTCTCGCTCTTACGTCCGACTTGCAAGCTGTTGCCATTAGATTGCAGTTACCCGGTTTTTTCTTCTCTGTTTGCTCTGTATATTCAGCTCCGTCGTCTCCCCTCGCTCCCGCGGACATTCGAGCTCTCCTGTCCGCTCTCCTAACACCATTTCTTCTGTTGGGAGATTTTAATGCACATCACCCACTGTGGGGTTCGCCAAGGGCTTGTGCGAGGGGAACTCTTCTTTCCGACATTTTTTACCAGTTCAATCTTTCCATCCTCAATACAGGTGCACCTACTTTTATTTCTGATTCTTCTGGTACCTTCTCTCACCTGGACCTTGCCATTTGCTCACTCCAGCTTACTCGTCGTCTTCAGTGGAACGTCGTCGCTGATGCCTACTCCAGCGACCATTACCCCTGCATCGTTTCTCTTTTGTCGCACCACGTACAGCATTCCAGGGTACCTACCTGGATATTCGCAAAAACCGACTGGAACTTGTATTCCAGCCTCGTGCATTTTGACGACCAGCCCTTCTCCGACATTAACCAACTAGTGCAGCACCTTACGTCTATTATTTTCTCTGCCGCCGAACGCGCAATACCCCGTTCATCCTCTCAACCTCGGCGGCCATCTGTTCCGTGGTGGAACGAGGATTGTCGGGACGCCGTTCGTGCCCGTAGAACAGCACTTAGGGTGTTTCGGCGACACCCTACACTTGATAATTAGGTGACTTTTAAACAATCGCGCGCCAGGGCTCGTCGCATTATTCAGGATAGCAAGAAGGCGTCGTGGACTCGTTTTGTTGAGTCTTTTAATCGCTTTACGCCTTCATCTGTTCTTTGGGATAAACTTCGTCGCTTCTCAGGTAAAGTGTCGCATTGTACTGTTTCTGGCCTTCAGGTTTCCAATGCCACTATAGTGGATCCGGCTGCCATCGCTAACACTCTGGGTGCTGCCTTTGAAGCGGTATCCAGTTCAGACCATTATTCCGCCGGCTTTTGCTGTATCAAAGACCGGCTGGATTCCGACACCTTTAATTTTCGGTCTGCTAATAATGAGTGTTATAATGAACTTTTCACAATGAGGGAGCTGGAGCACGCTCTTCATTGCTCTAGGCACTCCGCACCTGGCCCGGACGGCATTCATGTCCTGATGTTAAAGCACCTTTCAGCCGACAGTAAACTCTCTCTCTTACAGGTCTATAACCGTATTTGGCAAGACGGCATTTTTCCTTCCGTTTGGCGCGAAGCCACCATTGTCCCTATTCTTAAGCCTGGGAAGGATCGCCAACCACCTTCCAGCTACCGCCCTATCTCCCTCACCAGTTGCATTTGCAAGGTGATGAAGCGCATGATCAACGGGCGGTTGACATGGTGGCTTGAGTCTCAGAACCTTCTAGCGAACCCTCAGTGCGGATTTCGTCGCTATCGCTCTACCGTCGACCATCTGGTGTCCCTGTCGACGCATGTTATGAATGGATTTCTGAGAAAGTGTCAAACCGTGGCTGTGTTTTTTGACCTGGAGAAAGCTTATGACACTTTTTGGAGGGGCGACATTTTACGTACACTTCACGCATGGAATATCCGCGGTCGTCTTCCCATATTTCTTCGGGATTTCATGACGCACCGCGTTTTTCGTGTACGTGTGGACTCGGTTTTATCTCGTCGTTTTATTCACGAGAACGGAGTACCGCAGGACTCTGTACTCAGTGTCACACTTTTTGCGATTGCTATCAACCCCATTGTTGATTGTATTCCACCTGGCACGTCAGCGTCCCTTTTTGTTGACGATTTTTCCATTTACTGCAGTTCACGGCGGACCTGTCTACTCGAACGCCGTCTCCAGAGCTGTATCGACCGTCTCTACGCCTGGAGTAACGCCAACGGCTTTAATTTCTCCGCCGAGAAATCCGTCTGTATCAATTTCTGGCGCCGGAAGTATTTCCCTCCGCCCTCTCTCCATCTTGGGCCAGGGATACTTCCGTTTGCAGACGAGGCGAAATTTTTGGGGTTGATTTTTGATAGGAAGTTGTGTTGGACCTCGCACGTCTCCTTTTTAAAAGCAAAGTGTGACCGTTCTCTTAATCTTTTACGTGTTTTAAGTGGCACATCCTGGGGAGCTGATCGGACCGTCCTTCTTCGGCTTTATCGCTCTTTGGTCCGATCCAAGCTTGATTACGGGTGTATTGTTTATTCGTCGGCACTTCCATCTGTGTTACGTCGATTGAATGCCATTCACCATCGTGGCATAAGAGTCGCTACAGGGGCCTTTCCAACTAGCCCTGTACCCAGTCTGTACGCAGAAGCTGCAGAGCCTCCGCTGTCCTTCCGGCGTGAGATGCTTTTGTGCAGCTATGCTTGTCGGCTCTCAAGCTTGCCTAACCACCCGTCCTTCGATTTATTTTACGAGGATTCGCTTGATCGACAATATTTCGTTAGCTCCTCTGCATTACTACCTCCAGGGGTTCTCTTTCGAAAGCTTCTTCGGCATTTGGACTTTACGCCAGCGCCGGCCCTTCCCAGGGGGAAACGCGTTTTCCTCCATGGTTGCGCGCTGAGGCCCAGTGTCACCTTGGGTTGACGTCTATGTCGAAGAATGAGACCCCTTCTTCAGTTCTTAGATCGGCCTTTTTAGAACTTCGGTCGCAGTTCGGGGACTTTCGTTTTATATATACTGATGGGTCTAAGACTGATGTTGGAGTAGGGTGTGCCTTTATTGATGATAATCGTAGTTTTACATTTCGTTTACCCGGGCAATGTTCGATTTTTACCGCCGAACTTTTTAGTATTTATCAGTCACTTTTATACGTCCAGCGGTACGACCTACGACTCTGTTTTATTTGTTCAGACTCCCTGAGTGCTCTTCAAAGTATTCGCGCACTGTACACTTACCACCCCCTCGTACAGCGCATACATGACCTGCTCCACTCGCTTGGTGTCTCTGGCATCAGCGTCTCTTTTATGTGGATTCCAGGTCATGTGGGCATCTCAGGGAACGAGTCGGCCGACGCCGCTGCGAAATCGGCGATTTTATTACCCAGATTTTTTACCCCTGTTGTTCCCTCGTCAGATTCGTGTGTTATTTTACGTCGCCGCATCCGCTCGCGCTGGCGCGATGAGCGCACAGCCCTCCGGGGGAACAAGTTGCGGGAGGTTAGACCTCTTCCGCTAGTCTGGGCTACCTCTTCCCGTGCTTCTCGTCGGGAAGAGGTAATTTTAACACGCCTTCGTATCGGACATTGCATTTTTAGTCATAGGTACTTGCTCAGTGGTGACCCCGCACCAGTATGCGAGCAGTGTGATGCGCCCTTAACGGTGCGTCACGTTTTAGAAGAGTGTCAGGTTTTAGCTCCGTTGCGCGGTCGTGTGGGTCTGCCTGTGGGCATAGCCAAAGTTTTGGCAGACTACGCGCATGCTGTAGGATGTCTTTTACGTTTTATCCATGACAGTGATTTTAATAGGCGCTAATGATGCGCTGAGCGCCTTTTAATCTTGTGCTATTATATTGCCTTTTTAATGGGGGCTCTACTCCCCAGAGGACATATGGCGCTCATGTCCAACACGTTCTACAGCTCTTGACACGTGGTTTTACTCTTTTATTGTTTAGTGTAACATGTTTTAGTGTGGTGGTTTTAGCTTTTTGTGCGTGCTTTTAGTGTTTTTACTTATCGACTTTTCCTTTTTTAGTTCTTGACCTATATTTACACCTTGTAAGGGCGCTGTTGACCTTTGCTGTTTAGCGCCCTTAACCCCATATCATCATCATCATCATCATCATCACTTCTCTCATAATAGCCAGATACACAACATCGAGGCATTTTATTTTTCACAATATTATTTGTTTGTATATTGTTCAACTGACTCAGTAACATCGTCACCAAAACACCACACTTGAGCTTAAATACCAAGAAGAAAGATTTTTGAAAACATATTACTGAACATGCAGCAATGATTGACTTGTGATCTCCCAAATGCTTCCAGCGCACGACTGGCTCTGATGACGTATAGGGTGGTTATTATTTCGCTTGCGCAATGATAACGATATGGCGGAGTAAGAAAACAATCTTACCACTACATTTTACAGGTCATATCCTTCATTTAGAAAGAAACATGATTCTCTGTTTCGTTCCCCTTTAACAAGATGGGAATGTTTCAGGGTAACTTAGATTGCAGATTTCGCAAGAAAGAAACTGAAACAGCCGGCACATTATATGCTCCTGTGAGGCTTTGACTCACAGGAGATGTATTGCTTTTGGGAATATGTTTTAGAACTAGAAGAATTTGAAACCATACCTGTTATGAGATTGTATTCGTTGGTAAAGGATGCAAGCATATGGCATTGACTTTGAAACGATGCAGATAGCACATTAATCCCAAGGCTGATGAGCGTCCGGAGTAATGGCGGAAAACTGTATGAAACAAGACAAGAACGTTACTGGTTCAAATTACAGCTTTTGGCCCATTCAGTATTCTTCGCCTGCCTTTTTTAAGAAGCGAGGATGAAAGTTGAATATAGAAGGGACTTCACTTTCGTTTAAGAACTTTATACTTTCTTTCCCAGGCTTCGACTTGTAGCAGTCGTCTGTGAAATGACTACTACAAAGCCTGCTGTATCTTGAAGTTTTCCATTCGAACAGCTTTAACACACTTATCTAAGACATGGGTCCTTGAATGCGGAAACCTGTTCAGATATTAAAATGACTCACAATCTATTAAGTATGCATGTATAATGCTTGATATGTTAAATTATTTATATGTTACCTTGATACATGTAAAGTAAATGACAATACTTTTAAAAGATCCAGATTCTGTGGTGTTTACGTACCTGCAAAAACTTTGGGCCACCTGCTAAAACGATGTGCTGTTTAAGGACTTAAACATTCTTCAGTTAAACGTCATCTAAAAGTTGTCTAACTTTGCATTGCAAAATCAATGTCTAAACGATGTTTAGCTAAGCAGCGTTTAAAGCACCATCTGCCCTAAAAGTGAACACGGCAACACTGGATTTTGAAGCTTTCGTACTTGGACAACATACGACGCAGTTGTTCCCGGAAGTAGTGGAAGAACGGTTTGGGTAATTTCGGCAGTCTTTTTTCTACAAGCGGCGCGGAAAGCAAATCGTCTAAGCGAGTTTCAGCGCAACTGAAAGAAACACTCATTCGAAAATATTAAAAGTGTTTGAATTAAAAAAAACTTACCAAAGCATTGCTCGGATTAAATATAATCATGTAAAATTTTAAAACAACATCATAACACATACTTTAGGTAGTTTGAAAAGTATAATTTACAGGTGACAAAAGTACTAATTTGGTTTCCGTAATACTTTGTAATATGTAAAAATAAGCCCAAATTACTGCAGCAGTTGCTTAATTGAACCTAAAAAATGCGATATGAATATGATTATGTGGTGTCAAGATGCAAATGCACAAAAATTATGGTTTGATAGTACGCACATCCAGTTTTAATGTATCTGCAGCACACTGTCATCTTGTTCACACTAACTCAAGCATCTGATTCATTGCTCTTTGTCATACATGCAGCTCTATTCACTTAAATGTCTAGGTTGTCAAAGTATGTAATTAAACATTTTATTACGTCTGCGTATCGCCAGTTTTTTTTCTACGGATGTTCGATTCATAACGCCTATATATTTTATGGATGTGCATAAAAATATTCTTGAAACGCATCATCCAAAGTAACCAAAATCTAAATTATTCCACTTCAGTGTCAACACCAGGAACGAATGACCGAACTGTGTGTGTCATACAGGTGCAGCAACACATTATCACACCTGTATACCTCAATTTAACGTTCTAAACAGCACCACTAGTTCAAACGGTAGAGAAAATTAATGAAACATACTTCTAATAACCTCCACATTAGATTTGTTTTCACTGCATAAAATCTCGTTGAAAAAGAGGCTCGGTAATCTCCAGTTTATTACATAGAACAAAGCCTGAGCATATTTTTATTTCTATTAAAATTCTAGACTTATTATAAACCAATTCGTATATATTAACCCAGGAGAAAGGGTACCAAATTATGCTGAAATATATGCCACATGCGCCAAGTGTTGACCAAGTTACCGTAGGAGGTTAGATGCTACTTCAACACTTGTTATTTGTTTCATACAACTGCTATAAACATAGGAAGAATGAAATAGCGTACCATAAGTACAAGCTTTAATTTAATTTTTGTTAAATGATGTTACGGGGTACTGGCTTTAAGACCACTTCATTAAGAAGTATGTGAGTAGATTTATTACCTAAATCTTATTTTGAATTCCCTTTCGGTATAGTGCTGTATTGTGTGGTGCAAATCTCTTGACATGTGACAACCAGTATGGAGTGACCGCGTGGTTGCCACACTTCGCTTCGCCAAAAAGTTACGCGATTGTTATAAATGCCATCGGAATGTTCACTTGAAAATTACAAGAAAACAAGAAGAGAGACAATTATAGAAATGTAATACACAAATTGAGAAATAAAAACCTCATTTTGTATGCGTACTTTGTTATTGAACTGGCACAGCTAATGACATATCCTTTTTCGTTTCAAACACGTGAAACAGTTGTGTACTTAATGAGCACACCTCAGCCGTAAGTTCTTGACATTTCTTGAAGTAAGGATTTTTACGGTTTTCTTCGTTGGCATACTTTTTAAAGAAATTATACACACTGAAGACGACATCCCTAACCTTAATGCTTAATCCACTGGTGCTAGTGGGATTACTAAGCTACATTTTCATGAAACAGTTAAGTTTATAAACGGCGGGACAAAGAATATCACTGTAAGAACTGAGTAGCTACACCGCAGATGAATACACAACTGAGTCGCTTAACTTTCCATTAAGCACACGCGACACGGATTGCATCTCAACTTCTTAGGCAAGAGAGCGCTTGCGTGTCTCTTGGCAGAGGAGTTGAAGTGTAATAATCGCGAGAGGCATGTTCCTGTTATTGTGGGTGCCAGATCTCGTGTTTTAGGAAGAAGGTAAAAAGGAGGCCCACACAGGTAAAATCCGTTGCATATGTAAATACTGGTAGCAGATCTAAGTATACATATTAAAGATATAAATTATATCACAGTAATCTGCACAACAGAGCACCACATGACAGAAGCAGAAGTTAAAAGTGTGAACTTCAATAATTACACATTATGTTCCAGTTTTTGCAGAAGTAGATTACATTGTGGAGGAGTGAGTATATTTGCTAAAAACACGATAAAGTTCACCAGCTTAAATGTTGCATCTTTTTGTGAGGAAAAGGAATTTGAATGCTGTTCAGTAAAAATAGGATTTGGTAGGGAGACATACATCATTTTAGTAGTATACAGAGCTCCCACAGGGAACTTCCAAGGATTTATAAATAGATTAGAAAGAACAATCTCATACATTTACACTGGAAATGCTAAAATAATAGTTTGTGGAGATTATAATGTAAACACGCTTAATGACAGTGAAATGAAAACTCATCTCACTTCCCTATTACATACATTTAACTTGGAATATGTGGTTCACTTTCCCACTAGGACTCATATGAATACTACAACAGCTATAGATAACATATTTCTAGACTTAGAAAAACATTCCAAATTATACCATAATTCCTATTGTAAATGGCATGTCAGATCATGATGTTCAGGTATTGTTAGTGCCTGCCATAATCAGCAAGCAGGTTGTTAATACGAAAAGTAAAATTACAACAAGAATAATTAATGATGAACATAAACTAGTGTTAAAAAACGAAAAATGGGCTTCTGTCTATTCCAGCACTCATGTAAATGACAAATTCGATGAATTCCTTAAAACAACGCGATTAGCATTTGAAATTGTTTTTCCTAAGGAAACCATAACTTCATCACAGGTAACAAAGGTCAAACTCTGGATTACTTCAGGTATAAGGAAGCCCTGTGCATATAAAATAAATTTGTTCTTACTATATCGCACAAGTATTGATTAAAACATTAAAGCACACTACAAAACATATTGTAAAATACTTAAAAGAGTAATTAATGAAGCTAAAAGAAAGTATTACTCACTGGCCATTGATGATTCCAATAGTAAAATTAAAACAATGTGGAATACAATAAAAACTGAAACAGGGAGAATTAATTCAAATAGTAATATTACTCACATAACTACTGAAAATAGAGAAGTCAGTAATTACTCCGCCATTGCTAATGCCTTTAACACATATTTCCTAAACGTAGCAAACAGCAAAATAAGCAGATCTGACTCAAACCCAACTGCACTTAAAATGCTAAAATAAGACACATCTCAAAATTAATTGTGAATTTAAGATGGACTCCACAGCACCAAGAGAAATAGAAAATATTATTAGCTCATTGAAAAGCAAAACCTCTCATGGATGGGATGAGATAAGTCCAAAATGTTACAATATTGCATAGAAGAGTTAAGCAAGCCTCTAGTCATATATTTAATATACGCTTAAGTCAGGGATATTTCCGGAAAAATGTAACACACAATTGTTAAGGCTCTATACAAGAAAGGAGACCAAAGGCCTGGCCTCCAATTATAGGCCCATCTCTCTTTTGACAGATTTTCATAAAGTAATGGAAAAAGCTGTATATAATCGGGTTATAAAATACTTGGAGTTCAACAACATTCTCTCAGTATCCCAGTTCGGATTTAGGGAAAAATGTCAACAGAAAATGCAACATACATGCTCACTTCTGAAATATTAACAGCCCTGGATAAAAAGGAACTACCATTAGGAATATTTTTTGACTTAGCTAAGGCATTTGACTGCATAGATCACAACCTCTTGCTGCCAAAGTTAAAAGTTTATGGCTTCAGTGATATCACTATAAAATGGTTCAGATCTTACTTAGCAAATAGGGCCCAGAAAACCAGAATCAATTGTTGTGATTCAGAACCAGGTACTACTACTAGAGGTGTCCCACAAGGTTCTATCCCCTCAGGGGCTCACCTTATGTGAGTACGGGTTTTTGGCGCACCCGGGGGTTCCCGAGCCAATCATCGCCACATTCATCCCCTCACCTCCAACCGGTCGAGGTGGGTTCTTCTCGTGACCGGTGGACACAAGGTAGGCTCTCGTGCGTTCTTTGCATCACATTCATACCGCACCTCACTATCGTTTCTTTCTTCTCCTCTATTTCGGCACATTTCGTCCCACGTTCATTCATTTACGCCTCTTTTTTCCTTCTTCGTCGGCCTACCTTGCGTGCGAAACGCCCACACAGTTTTAGTTTATTTTATCTTTTTATTTAAATCCTCCGTGGACACAGCCTGACGGATACCCGCGCACTGGGTGCGCAGCTGGGTGAGTGGGTAATGGCGTCATCCCCACCACCCGGGGTCGTCATGTAGGGTATGTGTTCGTATCCGCTGTTCAACTGCAGTCCCGCGGGGGGCCATTGCATGAGCTGCTGACTTCTGACGGCGATTGGGTCCCTCTGTCTATGTTCTGGGAGGTGTGACCCTGGGGTGAGTCTGGTATAGATAGGCCACTCACCCAAGCCGGGGTAACGCCCGGGAAGTCAGAGCCCGAGGTCGGAGACGGTTGCAATGGTGGAGGATTTATTTCGCTATGGAGCACCCTTCCTCCATTAATACCAACAAGCGCCGAAACATTTATGTAACAGAAGTGACACCACCGACAACTGGTTGTTACTTGGCCATTTCACGAACCGAAGAAGGACAAAGTTTTGAGAAGGTGAACCCTTTCATCATTCAAAAGGGCATTGATGCTATTGCTGGTGTGGTTCAATCCTGCACTCGTCTACGGAAGGTTCCTTATTAGCTCAAACGAAATCCGATCAGCAAAGTAAGACCTTGTTGCGCGCTACGCTTCTCCACGACTATCCCAACCGTGTCGAGAAGCACCGCACATTGAATTCCTGTCGAGGCGTCATAACCACCCATAGCCTCGATGGTATATCGGACGAGGACCTGGTAGAACATCTTGCAGACCAGAAGGTGACAGCGGTCCATCGAGTGCAGGCCAAACGCGACGGCGTATTGGTACCCACTCGTACCCTGTTTCTAACATTTGATGGCGTCGATCTGCCCACGAGCATTTCCGCAGGGTACGAACGGATTTCTGTGCGGCCGTATATACCTAGACCTCTGCGTTGTTTTAAATGCCAACGTTTTGGGCATACGCAAGTATCCTGTAAGAGTACCGTTAACATCTGTGCCTCATGTGGCCAGCCGTCACACGAAGGTACCTGTTCCACAGCCCCCATCTGCGTTAACTGCAAAGGGTCCCATTCTGCGTCATTTGCCGACTGTCCGCGGTACTTGGACGAGAAGGCGATCCAGGAGATCCGGGTAAAGGAAAAACTCTCCTTCGCTGAAGCCCGGAGGCGTTACCATGCGCGCCAACCTTCACTCCTGCGATCTGGCACATTTAGTTCTATTGTTGCCTCGCCAGTACCACGAGTAGATGCCGAAACTCAGACCTGGACTATGAATGGATTAACCGCCACTACCATCCGGCCGTCCATTAAAGCTACTGTTACCAAGCCCTATAAACCTGGTCCAAAGTCAATGAAGTCGCAAGCCGCTGAAAAGAAACCCAAGCAGAAACTTCGTAGGGAAGATTTTCTGAAGGACCCTCCGCGTGCACGCGGTAAGAAAAGTTCACCTTCTCCTCCTCGGAGGTCGCTGTCCCAGGAAGGTCCTGGGACAAGCCGCGCTCAGTGGCACCCCTCACCCATCGCCACCCAGAACCGATTCACGGCGCTTGAATCGGTTTCTGGCACTGAGCGCGTGGACCCTCCCTCCGAGGAAGCTATGGAGTCTGACCAACTCCATACAAAAAGCCCGAGCCCAAAGGTTAAGCAAAAGATTCTTTTAAGCCGCCCTTCTAAGTAGACAGTTTATCCCTTTTATTCATGTTTATCCTGACCTGGAATGTACGTGGTGTACGATCGCATAGGGCGGAACTACAACTTTTATTGCGTTTCCATTCACCTATGGTCGTGTGTTTGCAGGAGACCAAGCTTCGCCCTCACGACCCTTTCGATCTCCGAGGGTACACTCCGGTTCGCTACGATCTTGAACCGGAGGAGGGTGCTCCTGCTCATGGAGGTGTTATGTTGCTAGTGCGTAACGACGTTCATTTTCAAACTCTCGCTCTTACGTCCGACTTGCAAGCTGTTGCCATTAGATTGCAGTTACCCGGTTTTTTCTTCTCTGTTTGCTCTGTATATTCAGCTCCGTCGTCTCCCCTCGCTCCCGCGGACATTCGAGCTCTCCTGTCCGCTCTCCTAACACCATTTCTTCTGTTGGGAGATTTTAATGCCCATCACCCACTGTGGGGTTCTCCAAGGGCTTGTGCGAGGGGAACTCTTCTTTCCGACATTTTTTACCAGTTCAATCTTTCCATCCTCAATACAGGTGCACCTACTCTTATTTCTGATTCTTCTGGTACATTCTCTCACCTGGACCTTGCCATTTGCTCACTCCAGCTTGCTAGTCGTCTTCAGTGGAACGTCGTCGCTGACACCTACTCCAGCGACCATTACCCCTGCGTCGTTTCTCTTCTGTCACACCACGTACAGCATTCCAGAGTACCTACCTGGATATTCACAAAAGCCGACTGGAGCTTGTATTCCAGCCTCGTGCATTTTTACGATCAGCCCTTCGCCGACATTAACCAACTAGTGCAGCACCTTACGTATACGATTTTCTCTGCCGCCGAACGCGCAATTCCCCGTTCATCCTCTCAACGTCGGCGACCGCCTGTTCCGTGGTGGAACGAGGATTGTCGGGACGCCGTTCGTGCCCGTAGGACTGCACTTAGGGTGTTTCGGCGACACCCTACACTTGATAATTTGGTGACTTTTAAACAATCGCGCGCCAGGGCTCGTCGCATTATTCAGGATAGCAAGAAGGCGTCGTGGGCTCGTTTTGTCGAGCCTTTTAATCGCTTTACGCCTTCATCCGTTGTTTGGGATAAACTTCGTCGCTTCTCAGGGAAAGTGTCACATTGTACTGTTTCTGGCCTTCAGGTTTCTAATGCCACCATAGTGGATCCGGCTGCCATCGCTAACACTCTGGGTGCTGCCTTTGAGGCGGTTTCCAGTTCAGACCATTATTCCGCCGACTTTCGCTCTATTAAAGACCGGCTGGATTCCGCGTTATATACTTTTCGGTCTGCTAATAATGAATGCTATAGCGAACTATTCACAATGAGGGAGCTGGAGCACGCTCTTCATTGCTCTCGGCACTCCGCTCCTGGGATGGATGGCATTCATGTCCTGATGTTAAAGCACCTTTCAGCCGACAGTAAACTCTTTCTCTTACAGGTCTATAACCGTATTTGGCAAGACGGCGTTTTTCCTTGTGTTTGGCGCGAAGCCACCATTGTCCCTATACTTTAGCCTGGGAAGGATCGCCAACTACCTTCCAGCTACCGCCTTATCTCCCTCACCAGTTGCATTTGCAAGGTGATGGAGCGCATGATCAATGGGCGGTTGACATGGTGGCTTGAGCCTCAGAAACTTCTAGCGAACGCTCAGTGCGGATTTCGTCGCTATCGCTCTACGGTCGACCATCTGGTGTCCCTGTCGACGCATATTATGAATGGATTTCTGAGAAAGTGTCAAACCGTGGCTGTGTTTTTTGACCTGGAGAAAGCTTATGACACTTGTTGGAGGGGCGGCATTTTACGTACACTTCACGCATGGAATATACGCGGTCGTCTTCCCATATTTCTTCGGGAGTTTATGTCGGACCGCGTCTTTCGTGTACGTGTGGGCTCGGTTTTATCTAGTCGTTTTATTCAAGAGAACGGAGTACCGCAGGGCTCTGTACTCAGCGTCACACTTTTTGCGATTGCTATCAACCCCATTGTTGATTGTATTCCGCCTGGCATTACATCGTCCCTTTTTGTAGATGATTTTGCCATTTATTGCAGTTCACGGCGGACCTGTCTACTCGAACGCTGTCTCCAGAGCTGTATCGACCGTCTCTACGCCTGGAGTAACGCCAACGGCTTTAATTTCTCCGCCGAGAAATCCGTCTGCATTAACTTCTGGCGCCGGAAATATTTCCCTCCGCCCTCTCTCCATCTTGGGCCGGAGATGCTTCCGTTTGCAGACGAGATGAAATTTTTAGGGTTGATTTTTGATAGGAAGTTGTGTTGGACCTCGCACATTTCCTTTTTAAAAGCTAAGTGTGACCGTTCTCTTAATCTTTTACGTGTTTTAAGTGGCACACCCTGGGGAGCTGATCGGACCGTCCTTCTTAGCCTGTATCGCTCTTTGGTCCGATCCAAGCTTGATTACGGGTGCATTTTCTATTCGTCGGCACGTCCATCTGTGTTACGTCGATTGAATGCCATTCACCATCGTGGCACAAGAGTCGCTACAGGGGCCTTTCCAACCAGCCCTGTTCTTAGCCTGTATGCTGTAGCTGCAGAGCCTCCGCTGTCTTTCAGGCGTGAGATGCTCTTGTGCAGCTATGCCTGTCGACTCTCAAGCTTGCCTGACCACCCGTCCTTCGAGTTATTTTTCGAGGAGTCACTTGATCGTCACTATTTCATTAGCTCCTCTGCTTTGCTCCCTCCAGGGGTTCGCTTTCGACAGCTCCTTCGGCATTTAGACGTTCCGCCAGCGCCGGCCCTTCCACGAGGGGAAACGCGTTTTCCTCCATGGTCCGGCGCTGAGGCCCACTGTCACCTTGGGCTAACGTCGATGCCGAAGACTGAGACCCCTTCTTCAGTCTTTTGATCGGCTTTTTTAGAAGTACGGGCTCAATTCGGGGACTTCCATTTTATCTTTACCGATGGATCTAAGACTGAAGCTGGAGTTGGATGTGCCTTTGTTTTTGGTCACTGTTGTTTTACGTTTCGTTTACCTGGACAATGTTCAATTTTTACCGCCGAACTTTTTAGCATTTATCAATGCGTTTTATACATTCAGCGGCACGACTTACGGCACTGTTTTATTTGTACGGACTCTCTGAGTGCCCTTCAGAGTATTACTGCGCTGTACCATTACCACCCACTCGTACAGCGCATACATGACCTGCTCCACTCGCTTGGTGTCTCTGGCATCAGCGTCTCCTTCATGTGGATTCCAGGTCATGTGGGCATCTCAGGTAATGAGTCTGCCGACGCCGCTGCGAAATCGGTGATTTTATTACCCAGATTTTTTACCTCTGTTGTTCCTCGTCAGATTCGTGTGTTATTTTACGTCGCCGCATCCTCTCGCGCTGGCGCGATGAGTGGACGGCCCTCCGGGGGAACAAGTTGCGGGAGGTTAAGCCTTTCCCGTTGATCTGGGGTACCTCTTCTCGTTCGTGTCGTCGGGAAGAGGTAATTTTAGCTCGATTACGGATTGGACATTGTGTTTTTAGTCATGGGTATTTGCTCAGTGGTGACCCCGCACCACTCTGTGGGCAGTGTGACGTGCCCTTAACGGTGCGTCACATTTTAACAGAGTGTCAGGTTTTAGCTGCATTGCGTGCTCGTGTGGGTCTGCCTGTTGGCCTAGCCAACGTTTTGGCAGACGACACGCGTGCTGTAGAATGTGCTTTATGTTTTATTCCTGACAGTGGTTTTAATCTGCGCATTTAATGCGTTGAGCGTCTTTTAGCTTAGTAATTTTATTCTGTCTGTTTTTATGGGGACTCTAATCCCCAGTGGACAAAAGGCGCTCATGTCCCTCGCATTCTACAGTTCTTGACACGGTTTAATCTTTTATTGCCTATGCTTTTAGTGTGTTGGTTTTTCGGATATTTGTATTGTTATTATTGTTGTTATTATTGTTATTGTTATATTATTGTTATTTTTAGCTTTTTGGACATAGCGGGTTTGTGTCCCGTTTATTAATTATGCGGTTCTTTTACCTGTCTTTTATATTTTGACTTTATATTTTATACATTGTAAGGGCGCTGATGACCTTAGCAGTTTAGCGCCCTTAAACCGCATATCATCATCATCATCATCATCACAAGGTTCTATACTTGGTCCTTCGTTGTTTTTAAAATGTATAAACGATCTGTCATACTATATTAGCAAAGATTCAATAACTGTGCTTTTTGCAGATGATACCAGCTTACTTATACCTGAAAAGTCACATCACCAATTAAGAAATTCTGTCATTAAAGTGTTCGAACAGCTCAACTTTTAGTTTGAAGCTAATAAGCTTTCATTAAGCTATGATAAAACCAATTTTATTCAATTTAATCGAAGCATAAACAAGTGAATGAATAAACAATCAGGTACAACAATTACACCATAAATAAGTTATCTGATACATTTCTTGGGCTTCAAATAGATGGAGAGCTCAACTGGAGAAAACAAATAAAAATCATGCTGCCAAAACTCAGCTCGGCTTGCTTTGCCCTAAGAAACTTAAAAGATTTGCTCCACCAAAATGCCTTAAGAAAAGTATATTTTGCCTTTCACTCCGTTGCGATATGGTATAATGTTCTGGGATAATTCGGCACATAGCAAGCAAGTATTTATATTACAAAAAAAGGCCATGCATATTATCTGTGGTGTTGGGTGCCATCATTCCTGTAGACCTTGTTCAAAACACAAAACATTCTTACTCTCACTGGTGAATACGTATATTCACTCTTAAGCTACCATACAGATAATTATGATAACTTCACAATGAACCCTGCTGTGCATGATTACAAGACAAGGCATGCAGGCGATTTACATAGACCAGCAAATAGCTTAAAACTGTTCCAAAAAGGATGTTACTATTCTGCAATAACAATTTATAATAACCTTCGATGCTACTTAAAACTACTAGGCAAGCCTAATCCACATAACATCTTTAAGAAAGAGCTAAAGTCTATATTATATACTCACTCCCCATATACTACGGAGGAATTTCTTAATATGTCATGCAACATATAAATTTCAATACATAGGGCAGATGGCATATGATAGTGACTTACACTTATTTATTATTGTCCTAATGTAATGCATGTTGAGATGTTTGCTCTTGGAATGGTGATGGTTTGCAAATTTTCATTTCTTAAATAATGCATGGTGTGGAGAGATAGATGGATGGATGGATAGATGGATGGATGGAGGGATGGAGGGAGGGAGGGATGGATGGATGGATGGTTGGATGGATGGATGGATGGATGGAGGGAGGGATGGATGGATGGAGGGAGGGAGGGAGGGAGGGACGGACGGACGGACGGAGGGACGGAGGGACGGACGGACAGAGGGGGAGAAATGTTCTTGGTGCTGGGTATGTTATTAACTTATTAGTTAGGTTGTTGGTGCTGGGTATGTTTATTAGTTTACTGCATATTTCATAACTGTATGACGTATTCAATGTCCCTGAGCATTGCTCACAGTGGGACCAAATGAACAAACAAACAAACAAGCGCGGTGTAGAAGGTACATCAGCAGTATTTTTGCTTTGTCAATGTTTTAACCTTGAGCTATTGCGTCAATGGTGCAATGAATTACATTGGTGATGCTTCCTCGAGAATGTAATGACAGTTGGTGATTCTTTGCTTAAAGGTCTCAGTTGGCTTATTCTTTATACTCTTTTTTTAATTGTTTGGTGCATTCCAAGTAACAGGATGATGTATGTTGTAAAAAGTGTAACGCGCTCTTTTCATGTAACGCCTAATACAAGTACTAGGTACCAGGCGTTAGCAACGTGCATGGTTCTACGACTAGGCATTATGCACATTGGTTTTCCAATGGTATTATTCTGTGGACATTCACGACATTGTTTATTTAAAAAAACTTCATGCATGGTTTTCTATAGCTTCGTCTGAGGGCTTTGAAAGGACATTCCTGACAAGTTTAGAGCTTTTTTTTTAGAAAACCTCGTGGGATAACTATTTCTAAATTTATTTAGGACATGGAGAATTGCATATTAATAATTGATAATTATGCCTATGACATAACAATATAAAATAACTACGACAGCAATGGATTTATTACTATTACAAGCATAACTAAAAGTCCGTTTAAACATCACGAAAGTTAACTGTAAATTAATGGCGAACCATTGGGTGTAAAAATATGATTATTTTTTGTACTTGTTCAGGAAAACATCGCCTTTTATCCTAGCTACTTTTTGCTTTTCTGAAATATGAAATCATCGTGCGCGCACATGATATTTCAATTAGAGTTTATCAGCGGCGAGGTTTACTGTCCGTATGAGGCAACGCCACACTTCTGCTATTCGCTAGTGCCATATTAGTGGACACGCCTCAAACTTCATGAGATTTGGACCGCATAATAGGGGATTAGAACGGCCTCTGAGCATTCTTTTCGTTCTTATCACTCTACTTCTCCTTTCTAGGAGTAAAATTCCTTCATATCGTACAATATCAAAGAATCTTGTAAACTCCATTTTTTTTCTCTGTTCTCGCTCCGCCCCTTGTGTAAAATAATAGTGGAGCTTAATGTTAAACAGCGCCTAAACCACCTGTTAAGGAGTGTATAAAACGGTAACGATTTAGACACTGTTTAGCCCACACATAAACCATCTTTTACCATCAAACGGCTGTTGCCGAGTAATTGCGGAAGGTCGAAGCCCCCCGAATAATAACAACCATTTGGCTGAAGAGGGACATAATCCCTAACCGGCCATGGTTAGCCTAGGCTAACCTAAATTACGCATTTCTTCTTCTTCTTCTTCTTCTTCTTCTTCTTCTTCTTCTTCACACTGTTTAGCACTAAACGTTTTTTTTACAGTGAGTTAAACGTCTAGCGCTAAACGTTGTGTCAAAATCAGTTTTGCAAGCGACCCTTGAACTTTTGTCGTCAGACCTTATTACAATCATACACATCACAGCATATTCACATAATTTGACCTCAAATTCCATTAAAATACACTACAAACAATGTTTCGCAATGGAATCCACACGTCCATAAAGGTGTCTTCTGTGCAGACGACGCCTCGATTTCATTCGTATGAAGTCCGTTTAGTGCTTTTACCAGTAAATACTTCACCTCTATGCTTCACTTAGCAAAGGAGGAATCATTCCTTTGAAACGCTTCTTTCGACCCATCACTATGTATGGTATTTGTTACAGGTTACAAGTATGCAGGAAAGTGAAATGTTGCATTATGGTCTACTTTATCCTGCAAGACTGTGTGTGTTGGTTATTAGCGATAAATGTTAAAACGCAGTAAAATAGAATACATCGTCACTTAATAATCATTTTTATAATGAATAATTTGAAGACTGTGTGTTTTATATGTATTTACATCTTGTGTATATAACACGTGGTTGGTGCTTTCGCTTCTCGCGAATTTCATTACGGATTGTTGGAAGACATGATCATACAGTGAAGCAAATGAAATTCAGAAGCGCTAGTAAGATACATAAGTGTTAGTAAATGTAACAGCGCATGTGAGTGAAACGGTTAAACAGCTTCAAACTTGGAATAAAACTATAATTCTTCAGAACTTCAGCAAAAGAAGGCGGCCTAACTAAGCAGCCGTAATATAAATGAATTTAAAATGTGTACTCTCAGCTGATTGTAACGTGCGCATACGTTATTGCAGTTCATCAGAATCTAACAGATTTTTGTGCAGTAATATTTTAAGGAAGTGGATTCAAGTTTTACTACGGCAACTTCAGCAAAATTCTGTGGGTACTGTAGGTAAGGATCCAAAATTAACTGACATGGATAACAGATATATGCGTATAAAATGATTTATTGTATTGTATAAATGAAAAAAGTGGAGCGATTATTCTTATATTTAACTACTGTAGACGAAATAGCCCGAAATAGGATTACTTAATAGTTCATCGGTGAGGTAAGTTTGACATATTCTGAAGAAAGTCGAAACATAAATTTATTCATTGACGTTGTCGTTGGTCGTTATTAGGATGGATGATCTAGCTAGAAGATATTACCTTGCCACATAGGAATACATGTTAACATTAGTAAGATTTTTTTACATTAGTGTAAAGAAAATTAGCGGTAACCCGCATTACATTGGACTTCAAAGCCAGTGAGATACCGCCAACGCTCGCAGCTTGCGTTCCTAATTACTTTTTTATTGTTATTAGTTTTTTACGTTTCTGATTTACGAGAGGTTAGGGCTAGTTCTTTTGACAAATCTGCTCTTAGTCCTCTTTGCTACACGGCTTTCCTTCTAAAATACATCCCTCGGCTACGCTTTGAGGCTGAGGGCCCTCAATCTCTCGGCTACGCCTTGAGGCTATCTTACCGGCTTTGGCGGTTTTACATATTCGTTTGTTGGACATATAACACATTTTCATCACCATGGAAGAGAACTAAGAGCAGATTATCCGTTCTTTTTTTTTTATATAAGCTGGTTCCTGATTCACGGAAGGTTACGTTTATTCATGTTTTCAATGAAGGCTAAAGTAATTCAACAAAGCCCATACAGGTCCTCTCTCCCCTTCTGCCTCCCCCCTCATGCATCTGCTTTTGGGAGTGGGGGAGAAGTTGTGCTTAATATAAAATTAGACGTAGATGCTAGGAATTGAATTGTTATTTATGAACTGATTTTGTTTCCTTCACAATATTGTGCTTAAAAATATACATACAGTGAAATATTCAATATAAGAGGCCAATATTTTTCCCTGTAAAATGGTGTTTGAGTAATATGTGAAAAAAAGTCTCTGTTGTTAATGATAATGATTCAAACTAAGAGCAAACAAAAACGTAAGAATCACTGAAGTTAAGAAAGAACTCGAGTACAATTTTCATCCTGACCCCTTTTGATTTCCATGAAATTTGGTGAGTGCATAGACACTATAGAGATATCAAATTGCACCAAATTGTGATCCTCTGCGTCACTTAGTTTGAGACACAGTAGTTCAAAGTTAGGGAGAAAACAGAAAAATTTCAGCAAACCCATTTCCATTAATGAATGTAACTTTGGTGCTAATTGTTTTACAGAGTTGAGAGTAACTTTCAAACGATATGTAACTTAACTACATTTGTACTTAAATAGCTTTGAAGGTCATATGATTTTACTGATGACCTTGAATTTTTCAAAACATGTAATCCTCAAAAAATCTTTAAAAATATAATTGGTTTTTAATAGCTCTATATTAAACCACAGAATATCAATTGAGATATAAGAAATATCAGGTAAGTTGCTTTTAGGTGGTCTTCAACAGCGATGGAAGTGATGTCATACATGTCTTACAGATGTCACTCTGTCATTCTCTAGCTCTAATGCAATGCTGGCAACATATGAATAACTAATGCCGCTAAAGCCAGTAAGATTACTCAGCCTCAAGGCATAACCGAGGGATTGAGGGCCCTCAGCCTCAAAGCGTAGCTAAGGGATGTTTTTTAGAAGGAGAGGAGTGTAGCAGCAACTGCGAAGTGATGACATGGCGTAGCTGAGGGATCTGCGCGTCCAAAACTCGAATGATTCACGTTTGCAGAAATTCGTTATTTTGCGGATTTCACTTCCTATTTAGGTTGGCACTTCCCATTGAGTGTTTTAGCGGGAAGATGGCTATGTTTGTTGTGTTCATATCGCAGTTTTCCTATAAAAGTAAAACACCTAAAAGGGGCGGGCAGGTGGGCACCAGGTATTGGCGAGATAACATGTACTTATAAATTCCCTCTTAAGGTAATTTAGTCCATTCCTTCTTGATTTTTTCAGCATTTTCAATGAAGACCACCTAAAAGCATTAGTGCCAAAATATCTTCTACTTTCTATGTATACCCTCCCTAAATTGAAATTGAGTTTTATTTATGGGCGCGCTCTAACTACTGTGGTTCTTAGCGTCCCATTCTATATTGGGCGTGAAAGACAGGTAATTTTGCTCAGAGGCCTCTTTATCAGGCTTGAGGTTCTTTTACGTGCCATAAATCTACGACACGGGACCACCGGCTTTACTTACCTTCCTAAGGAAGCCATGCTAAGGATTTTTACGCCCGAAAAAAATCCATCGCCCTCCGCCGGGTTTGAACCCGTGACCTCGGGAACTAGAGGCTAGCACGGTACCACTAGTCCACGGAGGATGACTTAACCTCCCTGTTGTTAGGGGTTACACCCCAGGACTTACAAGCGGGTGTCTGGAGTCAGACACCTGTCATGGAGCACAGATTATGGATCAGAGAGAACAGCCAGGATGGGTTACCAGCCTGAAGTCTGGTATGGCGATTGAGATGATATGAAATGGTGTTGAGATGAATGAAAGGAAAGGTGACGATGGAACAGTTGGTGGAATGAAATGCAGGGGAATCTGGAGAATCCGGAGAAAACCCCCAGATGCCGTTTTGTCCACCTCAAATCCCACATGCGGTTCTCTGGGATTGAGGTGAGAGGCGAGCGGTCTGACCACTTGGCCACGTTGCTGCCCATATAAGAAATATCACAATGTTAATTGTTCCGTATATAAACATCTGAGCTTGCATTTTAGGGCCATTCTGTGAAAATTTAAACCAAGATGTACAATTATTTTTTTTATAAGTCAAGTGTTAAATTTGAAGTAAAATATACCTAACTGAGAAATTGTATCTAAACAAGTCCGAAAATTGTTACCTCTCTGTTACTTTGATTTTACTGCAAGGTGACATCAGTTGAAAGAAATGTTTGGGCATCTGTATTTTAGAAAGATCTCTTAAGGGTAAGTTTTAAATAGTTTTGAAAACTTATGTTTTTTTTACTTAAATATAGACTCTTCAGTTAGGTTTACATTGAATTTATTGGTAACTGTAACTTTATATTATACCTCACATTGGGACTTCAATTATCATTGTTTAAATGCCCCATTCAGTCACAGAAAAAATGTACTTTTTGCATTATTTTGAAACAATTAATATTTATTCATTGCTGATATGCATGATCAGTGAACTGTATTGCATAAACATCCAACAGCACACTAACCTCAAATAACACAAAAACATAACCCTGAAGAAAGCTTCTAATAACTGTCCCATTCCGTCACAAGCTGTATATGTTCATCACTAAGTTCAACTTAGCATGCTTTAATTTAGATTCTGAGAAACACTTAATAAATGCACTGTTTATTTTAAAATATGCAGGTTATGCCTTTGCAAGTAATGTACTGTAGGCGTATATGGTTTGTTTGTTCGTTCATTTGGTCCCACTGTGAACACTGCTCAGGGACATTGAACATGTCATACAATTATGAAATATGCAGCATAACTAATAAGCATACCCAGCACCAAGAACATCTCTCTCTCTCTCTCTCTCTCTCTCTCTCTCTCTCTCTCTCTCTCTCTCTCTCTCTCTCCCCACACCATGCATTATTTAAGAAATGAAAATTTGTAAACCATCACCATTCCAAGAGCAAACATCTCAACATGCATTACATTAGGACAATAATAAATAAGTGTAAGTCACTATCATATGCCATCTGCCCTATGTATTGAAATTTATATGTTGCATGACATATTAAGAAATTCCTCCATAGTATATGGGGAGTAAGTATATAAGATAGACTTTAGCTCTTTCTTAAAGATGTTATGTTGATTAGGATTGCCTAATAGTTTTAAGTAGCATCGAAGGTTAATATAAATTGTTATTGCAGAATAGTAACATCCTTTTAGGAACAGTTTTAAGCTATTTGCTGGTCTATGTAAATCGCCTGCATGCCTTGTCTTGTAATCGTGCACAGCAGGGTTCATTGTGAAGTTATCATAATTATCTGTAAGGTAGCTCAAGAGTGAATATACGTATTCACCAGTGAGAGTAAGAATGTTTTGTGTTTTGAACAAGGTCTACAGGAATAATGGCACCCAACACCACAGATAATATGCATGGCCTTTTTTTGTAATATAAATACTTGCTTGCTATTTGCCGAATTATCCCAGAACATTATTCCATATCACAACGAAGTGAAAGGCAAAATATACTTTTCTTAAGGCATTTTGGTGGAGCAAATCTTTTAAGTTTCTTAAGGCAAAGCAAGCCGAGCTGAGTTTTGGCAGCATGATTTTTATTTGTTTTCTCCAGTTGAGCTCTCCATCTATTTGAAGCCCAAGAAATGTATCAGATAACTTATTTATGGTGTAATTGTTGTACCTGATTGTTTATTCACTCACTTGTTTATGCTTTGTTTGAAATTGAATAAAATTGGTTTTATCATAGTTTAATGAAAGCTTATTAGCTTCAAACTAAAAGTTGAGCTGTTCGAACACTTTAATGACAGCATTTCTTAATTGGTGATGTGACTTTTCAGGTATAAGTACGCTGGTATCATCTGCAAAAAGCACAGTTATTGAATCTTTGCTAAGATAGTATGGCAGATCGTTCATAAATATTAAAAATAACAAAGGACTAAGTATAGAACCTTGTGGGACACCTCTAGTAATAATACCTGGTTATGAATCACAACCATTGATTCTGGTTTTCTGGATCCTATTTGATTACTAAGATCTGAAGCTTATAAAATGCCCTGTGTGAGATTAATGATTTAGTTAAACAGTTTTACCAAAGGGATGATATTTCACTGCAAGCTCCTGGGAAGAAGGATGTTGTGACAGTAAGAGAGAATGAAGAAAAATAGAAATTTCAGAGGTTTATGTATGCTACTATTGCAGAGGCAATCAGATATTAAAAAAGGAAAGCTGATAAACTGAGAAATGAAAATTCTTTTCATTGCAACCCAAATTTGTCCTTCCAGTCAGCGAAATGCCTCACCATAGCTGCTTATGTCACTATCATTAGAACATAAATTTACTTTTGACTGCTCTGTGTGGGTATAAAGAGGATATTTCTAAAACACAACTAATTAGTACATTACATACATTGCAATCTATATTTACATCATTATTACCTGAAAATATAGTTTTTTTCTGTCTAGCAGTTGGAACACATGGTTGAGCAGGTGATAAAAATGATGTACTTGCTTGATGTTGTACTTAAGAAGCTTGAGGTTCTTGAGTGGAATTTTCAGGTTCCTCAATATTTCTTGTGTCATGTTTCCATGTTTTTGAAGCAAGAAATTTAGCCCTTTGAGCTTTCTTTGTAGTTTTTTTGCCCTTAATTATCTTGTCTACCATCTTTTCATGATATCTCAGTTATATGAGCTAAAAAAATCTATATTTTAATGCTGCATTCTAGAGGCACAATACACAACACTATAAAGTTCTAATTTTTAGCAGCATAAAAATATTAAAGGCTCTTATTTATAATGTAGCATACTAGTTATAGCTAACTATAACACCAAAGAAGCACAAATAACTAATAAACCTCAAACAACTGTAACAAACTACATTTCACACCATCAACAAAACCAGTATATTTATTTTGTTTGCAGCAAACGCAAAATAGGCGGTAAACCATATTAATTTGTTCAAAAAGTTGTTGAGCACGTTAGCTAACACAGGGAATGCAAACATAACTTACCTGTCACTAAAGAGCACTAAATTCAAACTTAGAAAACTATATGAACATACGAGGGTCACTCTGAAAGTTTTGAGAATGGGCAACAATGAGTAGTGGTAAGCCAAAGCAGCTTTTTCTAACTTCAGATAGCAACATGTGCATCATCAGCACCTGCATGTATATGTATAGCAGGTGTTGCTACGCCGTACGCTAGGATGGATCTCAAGTGAGAGCATTTCTGTGCTATGATTTTCTGTGACTTTAAAGTCGATTTAGAGGGGAGAGAATGCCTTGAAAGACTGCATCATGCATTTGGAATATTTGCTCTTAGCAATCCACCATTTATCAATGGCATGCAGAGTTTAGAAATGGAAGGGGTTCCCTCGAAGATGAAGACCAAGCAGAATGGCCGGCTACAGCAACAATGGTTGAAAATGTGGTAAAAGCAGAGTGCATGTTGCGGGAAGATCATTGTTGCACATATGGTCAGATTCAAAAGGCCCAAAATATTGGATCGGCAGCAGTGAAAAAAGGCTTAAGAAAAACTTGACGTCAGGAAGCTTTGCAGTTGCTGGATCCCCCACCACCTCACAAATGAGCAGAAACAAGCATGTGTGCAATAGTGCCAGGAAATGATTGAAAAATTCAATGGAGGAAGATCCAAAAGAAATATTTAACATTGTAACAGGTGACGAAAGCTGGATTTACCAACATGATCCAGAAACTAAACGACAGTTGTCGGTCTGGGTCTTCCCAGGAGAAGATCCCCCAGCAAAAGTGAAGCGAACGAGAAATGTTGGCAAGAATATTCTGTTTCTTCTTCTCAGCAAGTGGCCACATTTTGACAATTCAGTTTGAGAGACAAAAGACTTACCGTCAGATGGTACATCACAAAATGCCTGCCACAAGTGTTCAATGAACTGAGAGAAAAGCGTCCTAAGACTGGTCTGTGTGGAATTTTGTTGCACCATGACAATGCCTCTGCCCACACTGCACAAGAAACAACCCAATTTCTGTAGTAGTCATATTTGTCCCATCCTCCCTACAGTCCATATCTGACCCCATGCAACTTTTTTCTATTCCCCAAAATGAAAGAAAAAATTAGAGGCCAATGATTTGAGTCATCTGAAGCTGCAGTAGCTGCTTATGAAGAATGTGTTTGCACTCTCTCCAAAGAAGAATGGCGTTCAGCATTTGAAAACTGGTTTGAAAGGATGAGAGGGTGTATAAAATGCAAAGGAGAAAATTTTGAAAAGATGCAATGATCAGATCTAAATTTTTAATATTCTATTGCGTTCATTCTCAGAACTTTTGGAGTGACCCTATGTAGCAATTTCTGTATCACAAGATTCTGTGGGCATGGCTTGTACTTTTTTTTTGTGGCACCGCCTCCGTCACACAAGGTGACGATCATCCGAAGTGGATCTACATTGCCTCCCCTACCATGCACTAGCTACTCTACTAGGATGGAAGGAAGGTGGTAAGTGGTGTCAGGTACCGCTGAAGCAAACCTGATGTTAGTGGGTGATAACTAAAAAGAGTGCCTGCCTACAAGGGAGTAGGCAGACTAGAACTAGGTGCTGGCCTTGGCAAGCCCAGATCAGGACCTAGATGTTAGTGGTGGTGGTGGTGGTGGTGGTCATGCGTAAGGCAGGATTGTGGGTGAGGTTCATGCAAGATATAATTGAGGTGATACTGTACCGTGCTACCTGGCTTCAGCTGGAGAGGGAGCTGACTGTCTTATCCTCGGCAGTGCTGATGGTCCTGGAACATATTTACAATAAAATGGTGAATTTCTGTTATGTATAGGCTATTTACAAGGTTATGTACACTGTTCTGGAAGGTATAACTATAACATTAAAACCATAACATGGTTGTACTAACAATGTGCTTGGGCATTTAAAAGGAAGCGTGATTCAGGGTTTAAATGCCCTAAATGCAGAATATAATACATTTTCATAAAAGCTTGGACCTTGCAAGCTTCTAAGTTAAGGACTAAATCAGTGATTATTAGTTTTGTAATTCATTTTAAATGGCCGCACTACAATACATAGCGTCTAGCTTTAAGTTATTTTTACGGTTAATTTTCATAGTGAATGGGGCCTAAGGATGTCATGAATCATTCTAACATAGTTTTGCAGCGAGTACATCGTGTGTAGAGTGTTGCAGGCAAAAGAGCATATGTTTTCTTAGAGATGAATAAGCCATGTTGATGCATCAAAATCAGTTTTATTTAAGCTCTGCTATCATTGTAGTTGCTGATTCTACAAATTAATCTCAGATGTTCATATGAGTGGGAGCACAGAACACTCACTGAGTGGTAGTCCATTGTTATGTCTCTTGCTTCTCGAAAGCAGAAAAAGCATTAACTGCACATTTCAGTTTTCGTATTAGAAGTTTGTCCATTGTCATAGTAGAGTCTCCTCACGATCTGCCACATTCCATAACTCTGTGTCATTCTGGAGAGCTTTTCTTTGAATAAAAGATAATATTTATTCACTATTTATATGCAAATTCAAAGAGACAAAGAAAACTTCAAATTAAGGAATAATTCTAATTAAAAAGGTTAGAATTATCAAAGTTTCACTGTATATTAATATCATAATGATTACTATATCATATTTTATTTTTTCTTGTATGAAAAGTATAATTAATGTTTAAATGAGCAATATCACTTCATATTGAATGCTACCTCGCATATTTTATTATGTGAACATGTGTAAATAAATCCAGTTTATATTTTATATCAATGGGACAGAATTAAATATTTGAACACCAAACTGACATAGAATTTCTTCCTTGTTCTTTTTGCCAACTCATTCTTATTTTTGTTCAGTATTCTCATATTAGCAAGATGTAAATTATATAAATAGGTAGTATAGAATTTGAATACTTTACATAAAGTACAAGGGTGATACAAATATAAATGGTAATTCTTTTTTATACATTTATTGATTAATCATATACACAAGTGACACCTTCAGTTTTTCTCTACATAGCCTCCTTCACGCTCTACACACTTTTGCCAACAATTTGGAAGCTTGAACATTCCTTTGTCAAAAAAAAGTTTGAGGGCGTGTTGCCAACCAGTTACCCACATTCTCCTTGAACTCTTCATTGTTTTTCAAATAGCTGCCCTCCAAGTGATTCTTCATGGATGCGATAAAAAAAATAATCGGAGGGGAACAAATCTGGACTGTAGAGAGGGTGGTCGAGGGTTTCACAATGCATGTCCTTCAATGCGTCCCTTGTCAAATTCATGTTGTGAGGCTTAGTATTGTCATGCAGAAGGATGACATCTCTGATGGGCATAGAACATCTTTTGTTTTGGTAGGCGCCTTTTGCTGACTTTAAAAACTGACTATAGTAAGTCGCATTCACCTTACTTCGATCATAAAGAAAATCAATGAGTAAAATTCCTCTGTGGTCAAAAAAGCACTGTCACGAGAACTTTTCCAGCTGAGAGGCGGGTTTTAGCCTTCACTGAGCATGCTTCATCCTTTCTTCGCCTCTCCTTACTCGCCATTTTGGATTCTGGAGTTAAATGATGGACCCATGTCTCATCGCATGCAATGATCTGCCTCAAAAGATCCTCCTCTTGCTGGAATCAATTCAGAAGACACTTGCAGATCTGCAACCTGACCTGTTTTTGCTGTTAACAACTTCGGAATCCATTGAGCTCTAATTTTTCTAAAGCCAAGATGTTCACTGATAATGGTATAAACACTCCCAATGCTGATACCGACTTCTGATGCAATTTCTTCATCAGTGCACCAGCGATCACCCCTCAGTATGCTCTTGAATGGCATGGATGTTGTCATCTGTGAGACTTGGCGTTGGCCATTGAGCATGACCTTCATTTTCTTCAATTTCTCGACTGCCATTAAATTCTCTGGCCCGAGTAAACACTCAGTTCTGGGACAGTGTAGCATCCCCAAACTGTGCCTTCAAACGAGTTAAAATCTCAGGGCTTTAACCCCTTCATTGGATATAAACTATAATAATGTGTTGCACAACAGACGAAGGAACCTTTTGTTCACTCAAGGCTGTACTGATGCCAGAACAGAGCAAAGCAGCTGACCAAGCTCGTTCACCTTCCCTAATACACTGACCTTCAACCCCCAACTCCACCATTCTGCTTGGAACTGCTTACTAAGTATACTGGCTCAATTACCGTTTATATTTGAATCACCCTCATAATTAAAACATCTATATGTGTATTTATGTATTCATGTAACATTGAAGTGACACTTTATTACATTGTCCATTTTTAAACATGCACATTTATTACTTTTGCATTGTAATTTTCCTGGTCAACATGAATACTTTTGAAAGCCTATTCCCCAAAAGGTGACAGCTTTGTAATGGCTTCACTCAACATAATACACTTCTCAACTACATCTCCAGTAATAGGTAATATAGAAATTTATAATTCAGTTCGTGATTGTTTAATGATACCAACAATGGTAGCCATTTTGTTTTCCATTTCTGCAGTGCACTGCTTCTCCCAAAATATTTTGAGGGTCAGTGAGCCATAATAATCTTTGGAACCGCCACAATATCACCAATATGAAAAGGTTTAAACATTTTGTTAAACTTCTCAACCATGTGCTGTGCTGCTCTCTTCTGACCACCATATGCTTCTTTCCTTTCCATTGTGTTTACTTTCTCTTGATTTACTCAAAAAGCAAATTATTTTAAACTCATTACCTTCATTGTTATCACTGTTCCTGCAAATAACATGTACAGCATGACTGCAAATCAAATGCAGATGTATGGAGTAAGGCAGGATAACAGATATCTAGGAATGTAAATTTATTATTGAGACTTTTATTTCTCTGTTTAGAGCATTATTTTCACTTTGTCATGTAAGCTCTTGCAATTCTTCATTGCTTTAAGTTTGTCTTGTGTAGACTAGTTGACTTAAAGCCAATTTTAGATTTTGTGCTAAGAATTTTGTATGGAAACGTATCAATAATGCTGTGAAAAGGGACAGTTTTCTGGTATTGCACAAAGTAGCAACATACAGACTACCTTATTTATTCTTATGCATCCACCAAAATTAAATGTTTTCAGTATCTTGATTGCTTCTTTCTATGCTCCCTTGGGGCTGTGGATGGTAAGGCCTCCCATGCACCAGTTTGCAGACTGGCCCAAAGTGACATCAGTCTTTGGACAACTGCTGTGCGAGCTGTTACTGTGAGCATGCCAAATACCAAGATGATCTTGAGCAACTCACATTTTACTTCTGCAGCTCATTTTGTTTCTACAGACCTAAACTGAAGAAATTTCATAGCATTTGTCTTGGTAATTCATCAGCCATTTGAAGCTACCATCTGGAACTGACTGCATATCCTTAAGGTCAACTTGTTCTTGGAGATTCAAATCTTCAGAGGTTATTGGATATGTTAATATTGCTTTGTTTGGTTATGAACTTTTGCTTTGACATACTTCACCTAAAGATATAAATGAATATCTCGACTGCAAATTTGGGTATCTCAAATCTATTAATGTAGTGAATTATTTAATTGCATCTGCCATGTCCAGTAACTTTGTGCACGAATAACAATTTATTATAGTAACTGTTCACAGGCAGAAGCTGAATCATTAGTTTCAGTTTTGTATAAAGGGGAAACAATTTAATGGCAGTTCTCTACAATTCAAAATGACCAACATTACACTAAGCCAGTCATGCTATTTTGTGATATTCCGTGCCATTCTCCTCCTTTTTCCCTCCAACTTCATAAGTTGAGGTGGTGGGACTTTGGGTTGACACAGGCAAGGCTGTGTCTATCTACAGGCCTGGACCCCCAGGGGCTCACCGTATGTGAGTACGGGTGTTGGCGTACCCGGGGGTTCCCGAGCCTCTCATCGCCATCTTCATCGCTTCATCCCCGTCCGGTCGAGGTGGGTTCGTTCTCGTGACCGGGGCACTCAAGGTAGGCTCTCGTGCGTTCTGTGCATATCATTACATCTCGCCCCTCGCCATCGTTTCTTTCTTCTCTTCTATTTATGCACATTTCGCCCCACGCCCATTCATTTACACATCTCTTTTACTTCTTCGCCGGCCTACCTTGCGTGTGAAACGCCCACACACTTTTAGTTTCTTTTATCTTTTTATTTTAATCCTCCGTGGACACAGCCTGACGGATACCCGCGCACCAGGTGCGCAGCTGGGTGAGTGGGTAATGGCGTCATCTCCACCACCCGGGGTCGTCATGTAGGGTTTGTGTTCGTATCCGCTGTTCAACTGCAGTCCCGCGGGGGGGGGCATTGCATGAGCTGCTGATTTCTGACGGCGATTGGGTCCCTCTGTCTATGTTCTGGGAGGTGTTACCCTGGGGTGAGGTAGGTATAGATAGGCCACTCACCCAAGCCGGGGTAACGCCCGGGAAGTCAGAGCCCGAGGTCGGAGACGGTTGCAATGGTGGAGGATTTATTTCGCTATGGAGCACCCTTTCTCCATTATAAATAACAAGCGCCGTAAAGTAATTGCAACAGAAGTAGCACCACCAACAACTGGTTGTTACTTAGTGATTTCGCGAACTGAGGAAAGTCAAACGTTTGAGAAGGTGAACCCTTTTATTATCCAGAAGGGCATTGACGCTATTTCAGGTGCGGTTCAGTCCTGCACTCGTCTTCGGATTGGTTCCCTGTTAGTTCAAACCAAATCCGAACAGCAGATAAGACCCTGTTGCGCGCTACGCTTCTCCACGGTTATCCTATCCGTGTTGAGAAGCACAGCACCTTGAATTCTTGTCGAGGCGGTTGTCACCACGCATAGCCTCGATGGCATATCGGACGAGGGCCTGGTAGAATATCTTGCAGACCAGAAGATGACAGCGGTTCATCGAGTGCAGGCCAAACGCGGCGGCGTATTGATACCCACTCGTACCCTGTTTATAACATTTGATGGCGTCGATCTGCCCACGAGCATTTCAGCAGGGTACGAACGGATTTCTGTGAGGCCTTATATTCCTAGACCTCTGCGTTGTTTTAAATGCCAACGTTTTGGGCATACGCAAGTCATGTAAGAGTGCCGTTAACATCTGTGCAACATGTAGCCAGCCCTCACACGAAGGTGCCTGTTCAACAGCCCCCGTCTGCGTCAATTGCAAAGGGTCACATTCTGCTTCATTTGGCGACTGTCCGCGGTATTTGGACGAGAAGGCGATCCAGGAGATCCGGGTAAAGGAGAAACTCTCCTTCGCCGAAGCCCGGAGGCGTTACCATGCGCGCCAACCTTCGCTCCTGCGATCGGGAACATTCAATTCTGTTGTTGCCTCGCCAGTACCCCGGAAGGATGCTGGGACTCAAACTTGGACCATGACTGCCTTGACCGCCACTACCATCCGGCCGTCCATTTCAGCTACTGTTACCAAGCCCTCTAAACCTGGTCCAAAGTCTATGAAGTCGCAAGCTACAGAGAAAAAATCGAAGCAGAAATTTCGAAGAGAAGACTTTCTAAAAGACCCTCCACGTGTTCACAGTAAGCAGAGTTTACCTTCTCGGAGGTCGCAGTCCCAGAAAGCTCCTGGGACAAGCCGCGCTCGGTGGCACCCCTCACCCATCGCCACCCAGAACCGATTCTCGGCGCTTGAATCGGTTTCTGGCTCTGAGCGCGTGGGCCCTCCCTTCGAGGAGGCTATGGAGTCTGACCAACTCCATACCAAAAGCCCGAGCCCAAAGGTTAAGCAGAAAGTAATTTTGAGCCGCCCTCCTAAGTAGACAGTTTATTCCTTTTATTCGTGGCTATCCTGACCGGGAATTTACGTGGTGTACCATCGCATAGGGCGGAACTGCAACTTTTATTGCGTTCCCATTCGCCTATGGTCGTGTGTTTGCAGGAGACTTAAGCTTCGCCCTCACGATCCTTTTGATCTCCGAGGATATACTCCTGTTCGCTACGACCTTGAACCGGAGGAGGGTACTCCTACTCATGGAGGTGTCATGTTGTTAGTGCGTAACGACGTTCATTTTCAACGTCTCACTCTTATGTCCGACTTGCAAGCTGTTGCCATTAGACTGCAGTTACCCGGTTTTTTCTTTTCTGTTTGCTCTGTGTATTCACCTCCATCGTCTCCCCTTGCTCCCGCGGACATTGGAGCTCTCCTGTCCGCTCTCCCAACACCATTTCTTCTGTTGGGAGATTTTAATCACCCCCTGTGGGGTTCGCCAAGGGCTTGTGCGAGGGGAACTCTTCTTTCTGACATTTTTTATCAGTTCAATCTCTCTATTCTTAATACAAGTGAGCCTACGTTTCTTTCTGAATCTTCCGGTACATTTTCTCACTTGGACCTTCACGTTTGCTCACTCCAGCTTGCTAGTCGTCTGCAGTGGAACGTTGTCGCTGACATCTACTCCAGCGACCATTACCCCTGCATCGTTTCTCTTCTGTCACACCACGTACAGCATTCCAGAGTACGTACCTGGATATTCACAAAAGCCGACTGGAGCTTGTATTCCAGCCTCGTGCATTTTGACGACCAGCCATTCACCGACATTAACCAACTAGTGCAGCACCTTACGTCTACAATTTTCTCTGCCGCCGAACGCGCAATTTCCCGTGCATCCTCTCAACCTCGGCGAATGCCTGTTCCGTGGTGGAAAGAGGATTGTCGGGACGCCGTTCGTGCCCATAAAACTGCACTTTAGGGTGTTTCGGCGACACCCTACAATTATAATTTGGTGACTTTTAAACAATCGCGCGCCAGGGTTCGTCGTATTATTCAGGATAGCAAGAAGGCGTCGTGGACTCGTTTTGTCGAGTCTTTTAATCGCTTTACGCCTTCATCTGTTTGGGATAAACTTCGTCGCTTCTCAGGTAAAGTGTCGCATTGTACTGTTTCTGGCCTTCAGGTTTCCAATGCCACCATAGTGGATCCGGCTGCCATCACTAACAGTCTGGGTGCTGCCTTTGAGGCGGTTTCCAGTTCAGACCATTATTGCGCCGGCTTTCGCTCTATAAAAGACCGGCTGGATTCCGCAACCTATAATTTTCGGAATGTTATAATGCCCTTTTTACAATGAGGGAGCTGGAGCACGCTCTTCATTGCTCTAGGCACTCCGCTCCTGGGCCGAATGGCATTCATGTTCTGCTGTTAAAGAACCTTTCAGCCGACAGTAAGCGCTTTCTCTTACGGGTCTATAATCGTATTTGGCAGGACGGACTTTTTCCTTCCGTTAGGCGCGAAGCCACCATTGTCCCTATACTTAAGCCTGGTAAGGATCGCCAACTACCTTCCAGCTACCGCCCTATCTCCCTCACCAATTGCCTTTGCAAGGTGATGGAGCGCATGGTCAACGAGCGGTTGACATGGCTTGAGTCTCAGAAACTTCTGGCGAACGCTCAGTGTGGATTTCGTCGCCATCGCTCTACCGTCGACCATCTGGTGTCTGTCGACGCATATTATGAACGGATTTCTGAGAAAGTGTCAAACAGTGGCTGTATTTTTTGACCTGGAGAAAGCTTATGACACTTGTTGGAGGGGCGGCATTTTACGTACACTCCATGCATGGAATTTCCGCGGTCGTCTTCCCAAATTTCTTCGGGAATTTATGACGGACCGCGTCTTTCGTGTACGCGTGGGCTCGGTTTTATCTAGTTGTTTTATTCAAGAGAACGGAGTACCGCAGGGCTCTGTACTCAGTGTCACACTTTTTGCAATTGCTATCAACCCCATTGTTGCTTGTATTCCACCTGGCATTTCATCGTCCCTTTTTGTTGACGATTTTGCCATTTATTGCAGTTCGCGGCGGACCTGTTTACTCGAACGCCATCTCCAGAGTTGTATCGACCGTCTCTACGCCTGGAGTAACGCTAACGGCTTTAATTTCTCCGCCGAAAAATCCGTCTGCATCAACTTCTGGCGCCGGAAATATTTCACTCCGCCCTCTCCATCTTGGGCCGGAGATGCTTCCGTTTGCAGACGAGGTGAAATTTTTGGGGTTAATTTTGATAGGAAGTTGTGTTGGACTTCGCACATTTGCTTTTTAACAGCAAAGTGTGACCGTTCTCTTAATCTTTTACGTGTTTTAAGTGGCACATCCTGGGGAGCTGATCGGACCGTCCGTCTTTATCGCTCTTTGGTCCGATCTAAGCTTGATTACGGGTGCATTGTTTATTCGTCGGCACGTCCATCTGTGTTACGTCGATTGAATGCCATTCACCATCGTGGCATAAGAGTCGCTACGGGGGCCTTTCCAACCAGCCCTGTTCCCAGTCTATGCTGAAGCTGCAGAGCCTCCGCTGTCTTTCCGGCGTGAGATGCTTTTGTGCAGCTATGCCTGTCGACTCTCAAGCTTGCGTGACCACCCGTCCTTCGAGGTATTTTTTGAGGATTCGCTTGATCGCCAATATATAGTTAGCTCCTCTGCATTGCTCCCTCCAGGGGTTCGATTTCGACTGCTACTTCGGCATTTGGATGTTACGCCAGCGCCGGCCCTTCCAAGGGGGGAAACGCGTTTTCCTCCATGGTCGCGCGCTGAGGCCCACTTTCACCTTGGGTTAACGTCGATGCCGAAAAATGAGACCCCGGCTTCCGTCCTTAGATCCGCTTTTTTAGAACTACAGGCGCAGTTCGGGGACTGTCATTTTATATATACCGATGGGTCTAAGACTGATGTTGGAGTAGGATGTGCGTTTGTTTTTGGTGCACAGAGTTTTACTTTTCTTTACCTGGGCAATGTTCGATTTATACCGCCGAACTTTTTAGTATATATCAATGTGTTTTATACATTCAGCGGCACGTCTTACGGCGCTGTGTTGTTTGTACGGACTCTGAGTGCCCTTCAGAGTATTCACGCGCTGTATAGTTGCCACCCGCTCGTACAGCGCATTCATGACCTGCTCCACTCGCTTGGTGCTTCTGGCATCAGCGTCTCCTTCGTGTGGATTCCAGGTCATGTGGGCATCTCAGGCAACGAGTCTGCCGACGCCCGCTGCCAAATCGGCCATTTTATCACCCAGATGTTTTACTGTGTTGTTCCTTCCTCAGATTTTTATGTTATTTTACTTTACCGTATCCTCTCGCGCTGGCGCGATGAGTGTGCGGCTCTTAGGGGGAACAAGTTGCGGGAGGTTAAACCTCTTCTGTTAGTCTGGGGTACCTCTTTGCGTTCTTCTCGTCCGGAAGAGGTGCTTTTAGCCCGTCTACGAATCGGACATTGCCGTTTTAGCCATAGATACCTGCTCAGTGGTGACCCCGCACCAGTATGCGAGCAGTGTGCTGCGCCCTTAACGGTGCGTCACATTTTAACAGAGTGTCAAGTTTTAGCTCCATTGCGCAGTTGTGTTGGCCTGCCTGTTGGCATAGCCAACGTTTTGGCCGACGACGCGCATGCTGTAGAATGTCTTACGTTTTATCAATGACAGTGATTTTAATTGGCGCATTTGATGCGTTGAGCGTCCTTTAACATTATGATTTTATATTGCCGTTTTAATGGGGGCTCTATTCCCCTGTGGACATATGACGCTCATGTCCCATGCGTTCTACAGTTCTTGACACGTTTTACTATTTTATTGAATTGTTTCACGTGGCTTTTATAGTGGTTTTAACTATTGATGACTGATTTTAGTGTATTTTAGACTATGCGGTTTTTTACTTGTATTTTATTTTTGGACCTTCAATTTTATACTTTGTGAGGGTGCTGATGACCATAGCAGTTTAGCGCCCTTAAACCGCATATCATCATCATCATCATCATCATCACTACAGGCCTGGATGTGCGATTCATGACATCGCAATGCAAGGCCCATGTGTCAAGGAATTCCAACACAAAGCAATGTTTTACAAGTATTTTTAGGCATGTTTGCGCTGAAATAAGCACATAGTCTTTTATATTCTTATACTTCTATATTAAAGATGAATGTGAATTAGTAAATAAATGGAAAACATGCTTTCCATAGTTTGTGTTAGACCATATATTTAGTAAGTTGCGAATAAGTCTGCAACTTCAGTTTTTATTTTGTCTGCAGCTCATGGCAAAATGTCTTGGCTTAATAATATAGTAGTTTGTTTAGAAGGATGTTAGATATTACTTGTATTATATTTCTCACCAAAGCAGCACTTGGCAATTCACAATCTGCATTGAAGTCGGCACCAATATTATAAATGTTGCACATCTTGGTACCTAAATGTAGAGTTATGTTTTTGTGGTTTTCTACTTAAGATATTCTTTTTCATATGCTTTGGAAATTAAAGACTAAAATATACTGAAATTGCATTCCATAATATCATATATGAACTGTGATGGCTACTCCAGGCTTCCCTATATGTCGCTCTTAAATAGGCTGTAACTTCAAAATCTTGAAACTCAAAAATACATTCTGGGTTCACAGTATAACATTTTCCTACAATTTTCACTTTTAAGTTAGGTATGCACAACATTTAGCTGCATTATCTGCAATGTAAATTCGAGTAATTATATTCTGCTCCATTACATTAATGTTCCTACATTCATAAACTATATTTTGAAGTATGCCATAAAAATTCGTTCCGGCTTCTTAAAAGTGTTTTTATTAATTTTGTTATCTGATATCAAATTTAACATCTTAAATCCTAATTAACTCAAAGCTTTAATTATAACGAGAATTGTATAAAATTTTTGTGCTGCTAAATCTTTTACTGGATACAGAGCTTTATAATTGGATTTTAGAGGCTGTAATAGAGGTCTGCACTGTTTATGCAAGATTTTGTTTGAAAATTCATTGAATGTTGCCCCATTATAAGAAATTTCTAGTTTTACATAACTTTCATGCAGCAACAAATTCACTAATTTTTCTTGATCACTGAGTATTTATGTTAAATGCACATTTTTGTAATTACTATCAGGACTAAGGGTTTGAGAATAAAGAAAGTACATAGGAATCACTTGTTGGATCAGAAAAAAATATTTGAGCACACCCATATTGGGGTATGGGTTGTATATTGCATTACCTTTTGAACCAGTTTTACCTGCTCTTCTAAGAATTTAGTTTTAGTATATTATGTGGAATTTTATTTATTTCCTTGCAACATTCTTTTAAACTGTTGGCAGCCTGAAGTACTATATTCTCTGTTTGCTTGCAATTATGTACCCATTCAGATGACTAAAAAGCATCAAGTTTGGAACATTTATCCAAGATTACCACTTACCACGCACTCATTTGAATTAATTGTTTGATATAATCTAACTGTGTGAAACTTGAATAATAAAGTTGAAGTTAATTTGCAATGATACTAAACCTTTAGGATTTCTGAGGTATCAATTTTCAGTTAATGCACATCATTGTATTTTATGAAGACAGTGAATCCCTCTAATTTCATACAGTTAACTTTTTAGAGCTAGTTCTGAAGACAGGTAGGGTGGTAAACTAGAAAACAGTGAAGGGGAAGTATTTTCAATTACAATTAATTTAGGAATTGTCATTGTTACTACAAGAACACTGTGTAATACATTTATTCACTAATATACTGTTCAGAAAATTAATACATATCACAACAAACATAGTTCATAATTATTCCTGTGAATAGCATACACCCACTGCTGTCTCTTATGTGGGTCCTTTTGGAATGAAAACACTTATATATTTTTCAGAACTTGTTTAGTAGTTTGACGCACATCCCAGCACACAATACTTTCCTGGCATTTTGAACTGATAACTGCACTGTTTTAAGTATTCTTTTGCTTGCTAAGTAGGTAATTTGATTATTAATTGTTGGTCAATTTTGAGACAGCAACAAACACAATAGCATTCCAAACCCACACTAACTAAGATGCATTCCTACGATGCCGGTTGTGAACTACTGATAAGGGTAGGCCCCGAAGATGATGTAATTAACAGCTATCTTGTTTTGCCTCCTAGCCTGTATACATTGAGACAGCCTTGTTACAGGCCACCTGTCAATATGGCTGCAGTTGGGGTAGTAATACAATTAAGCAAACAAAATTTACATTCAGTGGGAAGCAACAAAGTAAGAGATATATCCACAGAAAATCTCCCAGTGATTAAAAATGCAAAAGTAACAAAGGGAAATGATGGCAAAGCAAAGGATAACAGATTAAAAGGGTGTAGAATAAGACTTTTGACTTCTCAACACTGTGAGCTTCAACAGATTTATTGTGAATACCCTACTTTGTAAGTCTCTTTTAATTTAATGCTTTTAATATAACATACAATTTTCTTGGGCAATGTTAAGGCAATCTGTCCTGGAATTGGAAAAGCAAACTCCAGGTGCCTTATTCTCTGTGGGGCAATTTGCATTTGCAAAGTATATGCCTTGCTGTTTCTTTTTCTTCTAAATAGAAAATGCATATATTCACTTCAGCCTTGCCCATCTTGCAAAGCTGATCCTTAAGAGGGCAGTGGAGGACATTTATCATCCTCAGCTCCTGTTTGCTGAGTGAGAGGATCTTTTCTTTATCTTTTTGCAGAAAGTTCACTGAAACTGTTTTGCATAATTTAGCTTCAGAACTTCCCAATAGCTAGGCACAGAGAGATCCAAAAAACTACGAATACGCTGCGCAATGTTTTTCCTGTCTGCATCCTCGACGCCAATTTTTTTCAAGTCAATAGTTTAAGCCCGTGCATACGTGAATACAATTTTGCCCCATTTTTAAAGAATTAACAGACAGGGAATGTGATTTTGCTTATTTTCAACAAGACTCTGCAACAGCTCTTATGGCCAATATTTCGATTAGAACAATTAAAAGTGTGTTTGAGGACAGAATTATTATTAGAGATTTGTGGCCCCCTCGGTCCCCCGGCTTAACCTCTGCAATTTGTATCTCTGGGGTAACTTAAAACATAAAGTGTACAAGACAAACCCACACACCCTGGAAGAATTAAGACAAAATATCTGCCAGGAAATTGCCAGCGTTTCTTCAACGTGAACTACGGCAAGCGATGGATAGTTTCCTAAAGAGGTGCCAAAAATGTATGGGCAATGATGGTGGCCAGTTTCAGCATCTCCTTTCATAACGTTGGTAAGTAAAGCCTTTAAAATAATTTTAAAAATGTTGTATGGTTTCATCCGCGCCTTTCTATGATAGTGGCAGATGGTAATGAGTACCGAGGACACAGACAGGAAAAACACTGCACAGCCGGTTTGTAGTTTTTTGGTTCTCTGTATTTTCCTGTGTTCCCAGGCTTTTATCAGACTTTTGATATAACCATCTGGTACTTCACAGAGTGGTTTTGGGTCAATGAATGGAGTATTAGCTCCTTCCTTGATTAGGTGATCCGCAATTTCATTGCCCTCAATTCCTTCATGTCCTGGCACCCACATTAAGGTAATCTTTTTGTGTTTTGCCAGCTGATTTAATATCTGCAGTCCTCAACAAGCTTTGACTCAATAGTGTAAGCACTAAGGGCCTTTAGTGCTGCTTGACTGTCCAATAAAATATAGATTGTGGCACCATGAATGCCTGTACTGACATCTACATGGGCATATGCTTTATAGCATGTACTTCAGCTTGGAATATGGTGGGTTTGTTACCAAGAGCTTTTGCTTGGGCAAAGTTAGGCCCATGAATTCCTATACTGGTTCTCCCATCCATTTTGAGCCATCTGTATACCATGCAAATAACACATTACCAAAGTTAGGTCCATGTTCATTCTAAGTTAGACGATCAGTGATTGTTACTGTAAAGGAATGATCTAGGTTAGGTTTTCCCCCCCAGGGGCTCACCTTTTGTGAGTACGGGTTAGGCGCACCCGGGGTACCCGAGCCAATCATCGCCATCATCATCCTTCCACCCCCGTCCGGTCGAGGTGGGTTCGTTCTCGTGACCGGGGGAATCAAGGTAGGCTCTCGTGCGTTCTGTGCATTTCATATCATGTCGCCCCTCGCCATCGTTTCTTTCTTCGCTTTTACTTCTGCACATTTCGCACCACGTCCATTACGCATCTCTTTTTCTTCCTCGCCGGCCTACCTTGCATTCGAAACGCCCACACAGTTTTAGTTTCTTTTATCTTTCTTTTAATCCTCCGTGGACACAGCCTGACGGATACCCGCGCACCAGGTGCGCAGCTGGGTGAGTGGGTAATGGCGTCATCCCCACCACCCGGGGTCGTCATGTAGGGTTTGTGTTGGTATCCGCTGTTCAACTGCAGTCCCGCGGGGGGGCCATTGCATGAGCTGCTGACTTCTGACGGCGATTGGGTCCCTCTGTCTATGTTCTGGGAGGTGTGACCCTGGGGTGAGTCTGGTATAGATAGGCCACTCACCCAAGCCGGGGTAACGCCCGAGAAGTCAGAGCCCGAGGTCGGAGACGGTTGCAATGGTGGAGGATTTATTTCGCTATGGAGCACCCTTCCTCCATTAATACTAACAAGCGCCGAAAAGTTTATGTAACAGAAGTGACACCACCGACAACTGGTTGTTACTTGGTCATTTCACGAACCGAAGAAGGACAAAGTTTTGAGAAGGTGAACCTTTTCATCATTCAAAAGGGCATTGATGCTATTGCTGGTGCGGTTCAGTCCTGCACTCGTCTACGGAATGGTTCCTTATTAGCCCAAACGAAATCCGATCAGCAAAGTAAGACCTTGTTGCGCGCTACGCTTCTCCACGGCTATCCCATCCGTGTGGAGAAGCACCGCACATTGAATTCCTGTCCAGGCGTCATTACCACCCATAGCCTCGATGGTATATCGGACGAGGACCTGGTAGAATATCTTGCAGACCAGTAGGTGACAGCGGTCCATCGAGTGCAGGCCAAACGCGACGGCGTATTGGTACCCACTCGTACCCTGTTTATTACATTTGATGGCGTCGATCTGCCCACGAGCATTTCCGCAGGGTACGAACGGATTTCTGTGAGGCCTTATATTCCTAGACCTCTGCGTTGTTTTAAATGCCAACGTTTTGGGCATACGCAAGTCTCCTGTAAGAGTGCCGTTAACATCTGTGCAACATTTAGCCAGCCCTCACACGAAGGTACCTGTTCAACAGCCCCCGTCTGCGTTAATTGTAAAGGGTCTCATTCTGCTTCGTTTGCCGACTGTCCGCGGTACTTGGACGAGAAGGCGATCCAGGAGATCCGGGTAAAGGAAAAACCCTCCCTTGCTGAAGCCCGGAGGCGTTACCATGCGCGCCAACCTTCACTCCTGCGATCTGGCACATTTAGTTCTGTTGTTGCCTCGCTGTACCACGAGTAGATGCCGAAACTCAGACTTGGACCATGACAGGATTACCCGCCACTACCATCCGGCCGTCCATTAAAGCTACTGTTACCAAGCCCTATAAACCTGGTCCAAAATCAATGAAGTCGCAAGCCGCTGAAAAGAAGCCCAAGCAGAAACTTCGTAGGGAAGATTTTTTGAAAGACCCTCCTTGTGCGCGCGGTAACAATAGTTCACCTTCTCCTCCTCGGAGGTCGCTGTCCCAGGAAGGTCCTGGGACAAGCCGCGCTCAACGGCACCCCTCACCCATCGCCACCCAGAACCGATTCACGGCGCTTGAATCGGTTTCTGGCACTGAGCACGTGAGCCCTCCCTCCGAGGAAGCTATGGACTCTGACCAACTCCATACCAAAAGCCCGAGCCCCAAGGTTAAACAAAAGGTAATTTTAAGCCGCCCTTCTAAGTAGACAGTTTATCCCTTTTTTCTTAATGGCTATCCTGACCTGGAATGTACGTGGTGTACGATCGCATAGGGCGGAACTGCAACTTTTATTGCGTTCCCATTCGCCTATGGTCGTGTGTTTGCAGGAGACTAAGCTTCGCCCTCACGATCCTTTTGATCTCCGAGGATATACTCCGGTTCGCTACGACCTTGAACCGGAGGAGGGTACTCCTGCTCATGGAGGTGTCATGTTGTTAGTGCGTAACGACGTTCATTTTCAAACTCGCTCTTACGTCCGACTTGCAAGCTGTTGCCATTAGATAGCAGTTACCCGGTTTTTTCTTCTCTGTATGCTCTGTATATTCACCTCCGTCGTCTCCCCTCGCTCCCGCGGACATTCGAGCTCTCCTGTCCGCTCTCCCAACACCATTTCTTCTGTTGGGAGATTGTAATGCCCATCACCCACTGTGGGGTTCGCCAAGGGCTTGTGCGAGAGGAACTCTTCTTTCGGACATTTTTTATCAGTTCAATCTTTCCATCCTCAATACAGGTGCACCTACTTTTATTTCAGATTCTTCTGGTACATTCTCTCACCTGGACCTTGCCGTTTGCTCACTCCAGCTTGCACGCCGTCTTAGTGGAACGTCGCCGCTGACACCTACTCCAGCGACCCTTACCCCTGCATCGTTTCTCTTCTGTCGCACCACGTACAGCATTCCAGAGTACCTACCTGGATATTCGCAAAAGCCGACTGGAGCTTGTATTCCAGCCTCGTGCATTTTGACGACCAGCCCTTCTCCGACATTAACCAACTAGTGCAGCACCTTACGTCTATTATTTTCTCTGCCGCCGAACGCGGAATACCCCGTTCATCCTCCCAACCTCGGCGGCCACCTGTTCCGTGGTGGAACGAGGATTGTCGGGACGCCGTTCGTGCCCGTAGGACTGCACTTAGGGTGTTTCGGCGACACCCTACACTTGATAATTTGGTGACTTTTAAGCAATCGCGCGCCAGGGCTCGTCGCATTATTCAGGATAGCAAGAAGGCATCTTGGGCTCGTTTTGTCGAGTCTTTTAACCGTTTTACGCCTTCATCTGTTGTTTGGGATAAACTTCGTCGCTTCTCAGGTAAAGTGTCACATTGTACTGTTTCTGGCCTTCAGGTTTCTAATGCCACCATAGTGGATCCGGCTGCCATCGCTAACACTCTGGGTGCTGCCTTTGAGGCGGTTTCCAGTTCAGACCATTATTCCGCCGGCTTTCGCTCTATTAAAGATCGGCTGGATTCCGCATCATATACTTTTCGGTCTGCTAATGTTGAATGCTATAACGAACTATTCACAATGAGGGAGCTGGAGCACACTCTTCATTGCTCTCGGCACTCCGCTCCTGGGCCGGACGGCATTCATGTCCTGATGTTAAAGAACCTTTCAGCCGACAGTAAACTATTTCTCTTACAGGTCTATAACCGTATTTGGCAAGACGGCATTTTTCCTTCCGTTTGGCGCGAAGCCACCATTGTCCCTATACTTAAGCCTGGGAAGGATCGCCAACTACCTTCCAGCTACCGCCCTATCTCCCTCACCAGTTGCATTTGCAAGGTGATGGAGCGCATGATCAACGGGCGGTTGACATGGTGGCTTGAGTCTCAGAAACTTCTTGCGAACGCTCAGTGCGGGTTTCGTCGCTATCGCTCTACCGTCGACCATCTGGTGTCCTTGTCGACGCATATTATGAATGGATTTCTGAGAAAGTGTCAAACCGTGGCTGTATTTTTTGACCTGGAGAAAGCTTATGACACTTGTTGGAGGGGTGGCATTTTACGTACACTTCACGATTGGAATATCCGCGGTCGTCTTCCCATATTTCTTCGGGAGTTTATGACGGACCGCGGCTTTCGTGTACGTGTGGGCTCGGTTTTATCTCGTCGTTTTATTCAAGAGAACGGAGTTCCGCAGGGCTCTACTCAGTGTCACACTTTTTGCGATTGCTATCAACCCCATTGTTGATTGTATTCCACCTGGCATTTCATCGTCCCTTTTTGTTGACGATTTCGCTATTTATTGCAGTTCACGGCGGACCTGTCTACTCGAACGCCGTCTCCAGAGCTGTATCGACCGTCTCTACGCCTGGAGTAACGCCAACGGCTTTAATTTCTGCGCCGAGAAATCCGTCTGCATCAACTTCTGGCGCCGGAAGTATTTCCCTCCGCCCTCTCTCCATCTTGGGCCAGGGATACTTCCGTTTGCAGCCGAGGCGAAATTTTTGGGGTTGATTTTTGATAGGAAGTTGTGTTGGACCTCGCACGTTTCCTTTTTAAAAGCAAAGTGTGGCCGTTCTCTTAATATTTTACGTGTTTTAAGTGGCACATCCTGGGGAGCTGATCGGACCGTCCTTCGCCTTTATCGCTCTTTGTTTCGATCCAAGCTTGATTACGGGTGTATTGTTTATTCGTCGGCACGTCCATCTGTGTTACGTCGATTGAATGCCATTGACCATCGTGGCATAAGAGTCGCTACAGGGGCCTTTCCAACTAGCCCTGTACGCAGTCTGTACGCAGAATCTGCAGAGCCTCCGCTGTCCTTCCGGCGTGAGATGCTTTTGTGCAGCTATGCTTGTCGGCTCTCAAGCTTGCGTGACCACCCGTCCTTCGAGGTATTTTTTGAGGATTCGCTTGATCGCCAATATATAGTTAGCTCCTCTGCATTGCTCCCTCCAGGGGTTCGATTTCGACTGCTACTTCGGCATTTGGACGTTACGCCAGCGCCGGCCCTTCCAAGGGGGGAAACGCGTTTTCCTCCATGGTCGCGCGCTGAGGCCCACAACCACCTTGGGCTAACGTCGATGCCCAAAAATGCGACCCCTGCTTCTGTTCTTAGATCCGCCTTTTTAGAACTACAGGCGCAGTTCGGGGACTGTCATTTTATATATACTGATGGGTCTAAGACTGATGTTGGAGTAGGATGTGCCTTTGTTTTTGGTGTACAGAGTTTTACTTTTCGTTTACCTCGACAATGTTCAATTTTTACCGCCGAACTTTTTAGCATTTATCAATCTGTTTTATACATTCAGCGGCACGACTTACGGCACTGTTTTATTTGTACGGAGTCTCTGAGTGCCCTTCAGACTATTCATGCGCTGTACCATTACCACCCACTCGTACAGCGCATACATGACCTGCTCCACTCGCTTGGTGTCTCTGGCATCAGCGTCTCCTTCATGTGGATTCCAGGTCATGTGGGCATCTCAGGTAATGAGTCTGCCGACGCCGCTGCGAAATCGGCGATTTTATTACCCAGATTTTTTACTTCTGTTGTTCCCTCGTCAGATTCGTGTGTTATTTTACGTCGCCGCATCCTCTCGCGCTGGCGCGATGAGTGGACGGCCCTCCGGGGGAACAAGTTGCGGGAGGTTAAGCCTTTCCCGTTGATCTGGGGTACCTCTTCTCGTTCTTGTCGTCGGGAAGAGGTAATTTTATCTCGTCTACGGATTGGACATTGTGTTTTTAGTCATAGGTATTTGCTCAGTGGTGACCCCGCACCACTCTGTGGGCAGTGTGGCGTGCCCTTAACGGTGCGTCACATTTTAACAGAGTGTCAGGTTTTAGCTGCATTGCGTGCTCGTGTGGGTCTGCCTGTTGGCCTAGCCAACGTTTTGACAGACGACACGCGTGCTGTAGAATGTGTTTTACGTTTTATTCATGACAGTGATTTTAATCTGCGCATTTAATGCGTTGGGCGTCTGTTAGCTTAGTACTTTTATTCTGTCTGTTTTTATGGGAACTCTTATCCCCAGTGGACATATGGCGCTCATGTCCCTCGCATTCTACAGTTCCTGGCACGTTTTAATCTTTTATTGCCTATGCTTTTATTGTGTTGGTTTTTCAGATATTTGTATTGATCTTATTGTTGTTATTGTTATTGTTGTATTGTTATTATTGTTATATTATTGTTAGTTTTAGCTTTTTGAACATCGCGGGTTTGTGTCCCGTTTTTTAAATATGCGGTTCTTTTACCTGTTTTATATTTTGACCTTATCTTTTATACATTGTAAGGGCGCTGATGACCATAGCAGTTTAGCGCCCTTAAACCGCATATCATCATCATCATCATAGGTTAGGTTTAGGGGTCATCCAGTCCCATAATGTAATGAGATTCAATTTCACGGAAAATGTTCATATTACCAGTTAGGTCACCTGGTTTGGATGTAATCTTTCTTCACAGTCTGAGGTACCTAGATAAGGCAGCTTTGCTTCATCAGTATGAAGAGGTGTTATGCCTATAAGGACCTCCATAGCTGCTGTAGGACATTTGCCTATAGCTCCAGTTGTACTTGAACAGAGCCTTTGAACTTCCTGCAGACAAGTTATTGCTGTTTTATGTTCTGCTTTAGGCCACAAAACCAAAGATGCATACATGACCATGGGTCTCACAATAGCAGTATATAACCAATAGATGATATAAGGCTTAAGACCCCATGTTTTGTCAAATAGGCTGCAACAATTGCTAATTATTGTGCCATACTTTACCAGAGACTCTTTCTAACTGAGGTTTCCAGGTCATTCTACTGTCCAAATTAATGCCCAGATACTCGAGTTGTTCCTGCAGTTGAAACATAGTTCCATTGAGAATTGGAGCAGCAAGATGCAGTTTTTTCTTCCTTGTAAATGGTATGGTCCATTTTATTGAGGTTTACAGATAACACCTCCATCTTATAGAATCATTAACAAGGTTGAGAGCATTCTGCACGAGTTCCTTAAGTATGGACTTGTCTCTTCCTCTTATCACGATGACAAGATCATCTGCATATCCCTGAGCTTCAAAGCCAGTACTTGCCAATTTCTCAAGAGGTGTGTCAACCTCAAGATCATAGTACACTTCCTTGGGGGCACCCCTTATTGGACCTTATAGTTATTTTTTTGCTTCCGAGATTGGCTGTGATATTGCGCCATTGTAGCATGGATATTATCCATTTAACGGTGGTGGTTATTTATTCCCTATATCTCTGCAGCATTTTCAATGGATTATTAAGTGGTGCTATCAAAAGCCTCTTGAATATCCAGGAAAGCGCAGAGCAATTTGCTATTGGTGACAAGATTATGGTGGGCAGATATTGTTGATTTGCCTACTTGATAGGCAAATTGTGTTCTTTTGAAGCACCACCTGTGAAGCTGATTTGGAATGTTGGAAGTTTATCTGGACACACCTGATATTCCTATAATTTCTTGTTGGTATATTAAGGCAACAGACTACTTGTAGCCCATTAGGCTTCCTGCCACTTCTTTTACTTCTTGTTTTCTCCTCTTTAGGCCATAAGGTCTTTGAGTTTCTGAGTCAGCTTTGCTTGTATAGGGCTTTTCAGCCGTAGCCTTTGTTTTGGCTTTATCCACCTGCTTAGGGCTATCTGACTTGGGCATTTCCTCTACTAATGGCAGAGCCTTTACTGCAGAGGTCCCAGAAGGGCATTCTGAAGGCTTTTTTTTCTCTGTCTCTTTCTTTAATTGGAGATGGTCAAATTTATGTTATTGTTACTGCCCACACTTTCATTATAATTTTTTTTTATCCCTTAGTCAATATCTCTTCAGACTTTTAGTAGCTTTCCTTTTGGCCTAGGCTGAACTTGGCCAAATTTAAAGCTTATCCTGAAAGCTTTCTTTTTCAGCTTCTCAGCAGAAAGTTGGTTTATGGAAATTGTGAGCTGAATGGCATTCCCTTCAGTAGCCTTCTAAGCACTCTCCATTCCTTCACCTCAAGTTCTTCATTCTGTGGTGCGTTGAAGTTGAGAATTTTCTCTGTGGTGTCATTCAAGCTGTTGTGGAGGAAATCAACTAAGACCATAGTACAAAGAATTAAATTTTCCTCCACGGCCTTTAAGTTAGCCTCCCTCCCATGGCATTAGTTTTTCTCCGATGCAGCAAAGCCATTTAGTAATGTCTTCTCCATTGCAGGCAAGCATCAGCCAGTCTGGTTTGAAACTAGAGTTAAGGAACTTGGGTTGAAGATCCTCTTCCTTTTGTTCCGAATTTTGTTCAAGATAGAGTTTTGAAAAGCTTCCAGCTGTTCCTTAGCATGGTGTGAGGAGAGTTGGCAGCCAGTATACTCACATGAACACATGTGCTTGTATGTTCGTGCAGGGGGAGCTGTAGCACCCAAAGGCAGCTCCTGCTCTCTGCCAACCTCCCCATCACCACTGTTTGTTTGGCTGTTTTGGGCTTTACCTCTGGAATAGAACCCTCAGATTGAGCCGTTTTGGTGTTACCCTCCTTTTCTTTCATAGGTTCTAAGGCCAAAATTTGGACTTCTCTGGTTTATGGCCATATTTCATCAGCCACTTGAAGCACTTTTTTGCTGCTCCTCCCAGTTTGTTTCTGGTGGAGCTTTTCAAAAAACTCCTCAATACCTGGGGGCAATTCTGTCTCCTGTGTTTCTTTGCTTTTGACATCCGTTGACTATCTGGTTGGGCTTTACAGCAGCTCCTCTTCCATGAGCTCTTCCTTCTTGGCATGTTGAGACAATGGTTTGATGCGAATGAGGGCACATCCCCTTTTTCAATATTTTGAGAATCAATAGTGTCCTGTAAAAAACTGGCAGTTGGATTGTCACCTGCAGTTTCTCAAGCTGCAGGAAGGCTAATTGAAACCAGAGGGTGCCTGGTATCTGGAGTTCGCATTTTAATGACCAAGATACCCCTTGGCCATGCAGCCATCGGCATATATTGTTCGACCTAGGCTTGGGTTTTGCATACCAGAGACCAAACTCCCCTTTGTCCATGCAGCCTTCGATGTCATCCTTCGTGGACTAGTGGTGCCGTGCTAGCCTCTAGTTCCCAAGGTTGCGGGTTCAAACCTGGCGGAGGGCGATGGATTTTTTCGGGCGTAAAAATCGTTAGCATGGCTTCCTTCGGAAGGGAAGTAAAGCTGGTGGTCCCATGTCGTAGATTTGCGGCACGTAAAAGAACCTCAAGCCTTATAAAGAGGACTCTGAGCAAAATTACCAATCTTTCACGCCCAATATAGAATGGGACGCTAAGGACCATAGTAGTTAAAGAGCGCCCATAAATAAAACTCGATGTAAAACTCAATGTATGCATGTACAGCCCACCTTGGCTTGGGTAAACCGCTTCTTAGTTTGGCAACTTGCATGCAGCCTTTCTGGTATGGGTGACCCTATCAACACCAATCACCACCAGAACAGCCTGCAAGGTCTTAATTTCGTGAGAGCCCCTCCACTAATGCAAGGGCTTGCAGGTTCTAAGAAATGTAAGTATGGAGATTCTTGATTAAATAAATATGCAACAATAATCGGGCACCATTGACAGTACACAAGAAGTGCAAACAATAGCATCACTACACGTGGTCATAAACCTATTCAATAGACATCTTCAAAATGCTATAAAGGAGGTGAGCATACTAAAAAAGGAAAATGACAAACTTAGAAAGAAGAACAATGTGATTCTGAGAAAGCAACCTTCACTACAGTAACCAGGGAAGGCAAATTGGGATCTACATCAAAGCAATGCAGTGTTGGAATCAAGAGCAACAAGAAGTTTAAAATCCTAAATAAAACACAAGATAGTGTAGAAAGTGAAGTGCAAATTGTGAATCATCGTAAGTGCGAAGTTGAAGAAAATAAAGTGCTTGTGATGGATGACTCACTCTTAAAATGTTTTGTTTATGTATGTAGGAAAATGGGTCATGAGGTGTGATGCTTTCCAGGAATAAAGATAGAAGAGCTACAAGAAAAAATGGAGAAAATTGCTTTTAAGGAGCAAAAACCAGATGTGCTGATACATGCAGGTACAAACAATATTAACATGGGGTAAGGGCAAAGGAGATGGTGGTTGACTTCATGGAGCTAGTGAAATCAAAAGATACTAAAATAATAATAAATGGAGTTCTCGGTAGATGGGACGTAAATGTTAGGAGAATTATGAAAATAAATCAAGAACTAAACTGGCTGTCTGAAATAAGACTGTTAACTGGTTGATGCAAATCTTTGGCTAGATGATAATGAATTTTCAAGAGATAGGGTACATTAAAATAAAAGGGGTCCTTTAAATTTGGAAATTTGATGGAGTGATTCATCAGTACTAAAAGCCCCCCAGGGGCTCACCTTTTGTGAGTACGGGTTAGGCGCACCCGGGGTACCCGAGCCATCCATAGCCATTTTCACCCTTTCATCCCCGTCCGGTCGAGGTGGGTTCGTTCTCGTGACCGGGGGACTCAAGGTAGGCTCTCGTGCGTTCTGTGCATTTCATTCCACGTCGCCCCTCGCCATCGCTTCTTCTCTTCTGTTTATGCACATTTCGCCCCCCGCCCATTCATTTACACGTCTCTTTTACTTCTTCGCCGGCCTACCTTGAGTGCGAAACGCCCACACACTTTTAGTTTCTTTTAATCTTTTATGTTAATCCTCCGTGGACACAGCCTGACGGATACCCGCGCACCGCGTGCGCAGCTGGGTGAGTGGGTAATGGCGTCATCCCCACCACCCGGGGTCATGTAGGGTATGTGTTCGTATCCGCTGTTCAACTGCAGTCCCGCGGGGGGGCCATTGCATGAGCTGCTGACTTCCGAAGGCCATTGGGTCCCTCTGTCTATGTTCTGGGAGGTGTGACCCTGGGGTGAGATAGGTATAGATAGGCCACTCACCCAAGCCGGGGTAACGCCCGAGAAGTCAGAGCCCGAGGTCGGAGACGGTTGCAATGGTGGAGGATTTATTTCGCTATGGAGCACCCTTTCTCCATTATTAATAATAAGCGCCGTAAAGTACTTGCAACAGAAGTAGCACCGCCGACAACTGGTAGTTACTTAGTGGTTTCACGAACTGAGGAAGGTCAAACGTTTGAGAAGGTGAACCCTTTCATTATCCAGAAGGGCATTGACGCAATTTCAGGTGCGGTTCAGTCCTGCACTCGTCTTCGGATTGGTTCCTTGTTGGTTCAAACCAAATCCGAACAGCAGACTAAAACCTTGTTGCGCGCTACGCTTCTCCACGGTTATCCTATCCGTGTTGAGAAGCACCGCACCTTGAATTCTTGCCGAGGCGTTGTCACCACGCATAGCCTCGATGGCATATCGGACGAGGACCTGGTGGAATATCTTGCAGACCAGGAAGGTGACAGCGGTCCATCGAGTGCAGGCCAAACGCGACGGCGTATTGGTACCCACTCGTACCCTGTTTCTAACATTTGATGGCGTCGATCTGCCCAAGAGCATTTCCGCAGGGTACGAACGGATTTCTGTGAGGCCTTATATTCCTAGACCTCTGCGTTGTTTTAAATGCCAACGTTTTGGGCATACGCAAGTCTCATGTAAGAGTGCCGTTAACATCTGTACAACATGTAGCCAGCCCTCACACTAAGGTACCTGTACAACAGCCCCCGTCTGCGTTAATTGTAAAGGGTCTCATTCTGCTTCGTTTGCCGACTGTCCGCGGTACTTGGACGAGAAGGCGATCCAGGAGAACCGGGTAAAGGAAAAACTCCTTCGCTGAAGCCCGGAGACGTTACCATGCGCGCCAACCTTCACTCCTGCGATCTGGCACATTTAGTTCTGTTGTTGCTTCGCCAGTACCACGAGTAGATGCCGAAACTCAGACCTGGACCATTGCTGGATTAACCGCCACTACCATCCGGCCGTCCATTAAAGCTACTGTTACCAAGCCCTATAAACCTGGTCCAAAGTCAATGAAGTCGCAAGCCGCTGAAAAGAAACCCAAGCAGAAACTTCGTAGGGAAGATTTTTTGAAAGACCCTCCGCGTGCGCGCGGTAATAAAAGTTCACCTTCTCCTCGGAGGTCGCTGTCCCAGGAAGGTCCTGGGACAAGCCGCGCTCAGCGGCACCCCTCACCCATCGCCACCCAGAACCGATTCACGGCGCTTGAATCGGTTTCTGGCACTGAGCGCGTGGGCCCTCCCTCCGAGGAAGCTATGGAGTCTGACCAACTCCATACAAAAAGCCCGAGCCCAAAGGTTAAACAAAAGGTAATTTTAAGCCGCCCTTCTAAATAGACAGTTTATCCCCTTTTTCTTAATGGCTATCCTGACCTGGAATGTACGTGGTGTACGATCGCATAGGGCGGAACTGCAACTTTTATTGCGTACCCATTCATCTATGGTCGTTTGTTTGCAGGAGACTAAGCTTCGCCCTCACGATCCTTTTGATCTCCGAGGATATACTCCTGTTCGCTGCGACCTTGAACCGGAGGAGGGTACTCCTGCTCATGGAGGAGTCATGTTAGTGCGTAACGACGTTCATTTTCAAACTATCACACTTACATCCGACTTGCAAACTGTTGCCGTTCGCCTTCATTTACCCGGCTTTTTGTTTTCTGTTTGCTCTGTGTATTCACATCCATCGTCTCCCCTCGCTCCCGCGGACATTCGAGCTCTCCTGTCCGCTCTCCCAACACCATTTCTTCTGTTGGGAGATTTTAATGCCCATCACCCACTGTGGGGTTCGCCAAGGGCTTGTGCGAGGGGAACTCTTCTTTCCCACATTTTTTACCAGTTCAATCTTTCCATCCTTAATACAGGTGCACCTACTTTTATTTCTGATTCTTCTGGTACATTGTCTCACCTGGACCTTGCCATTTGCTCACTTCAGCTTGCTAGTCGTCTTCAGTGGAACGTCGTCGCTGACACCTACTCCAGCGACCATTATCCCTGCATTGTTTCTCTTCTGTCACACCACGTACAGCATTCCAGATTACCTACCTGGATATTCCCAGAAGCCGACTGGAGCTTGTATTCCAGCCTCGTGCATTTTTACGATCAGCCCTTCGCCGACATTAACCAACTGGTGCAGCACCTTACGTATACGATTTTCTCTGCCGCCGAACGCGCAATTCCCCATTCATCCTCTAAACCTCGGCGATCACCTGTTGCGTGGTGGAACGAGGATTGTCGGGACGCCGTTCGTGCCCGTAGGACTGCACTTAGGGTGTTTCGGCGACACCCTACACTTGATAATTTGGTGACTTTTAAACAATTGCGCGCCAGGACTCGTCGCATTATTCAGGATAGCAAGAAGGCGTCGTGGACTCGTTTTGTCGAATCTTTTAATCGCTTTACGCCTTCATCTGTTGTTTGGGATAAACTTCGTCGCTTCTCAGGTAAAGTGTCGCATTGTATTGTTTCTGGCCTTCAGGTTTCCAATGCCACTATAGTGGATCCGGCTGCCATCGCTAACACTGTGGGTGCTGCCTTTGAGGCGGTATCCAGTTCAGACCATTATTCCGCCGGCTTTCGCTGTATCAACGACCGGCTGGATTCCGACACCTTTAATTTTCGGTCTGCTAATAATGAGTGTTATAATGAACTTTTCACAATGAGGGAGCTGGAGCACGCTCTTCATTGCTCTAGGCACTCCGCACCTGTCCCGGACGGCATTCATGTCCTGATGTTAAAGCACCTTTCAGCCGACAGTAAACTCTCTCTCTTACAGGTCTATAACCGTATTTGGCAAGACGGCATTTTTCCTTCCGTTTGGCGCGAAGCCACCATTGTCCCTATTCTTAAGCCTGGGAAGGATCGCCAACTACCTTCCTGCTACCGCCCTATCTCCCTCACCAGTTGCATTTGCAAGGTGATGAAGCGCATGATCAACGGGCGGTTGACATGGTGGCTTGAGTCTCAGAACCTTCTAGCGAACCCTCAGTGCGGATTTCGTCGCTATCGCTCTACCGTCGACCATCTGGTGTCTCTGTCGACGCATGTTATGAATGGATTTCTGAGAAAGTGTCAAACCGTGGCTGTGTTTTTTGACCTGGAGAAAGCCTATGACACTTTTTGGAGGGGCGGCATTTTACGTACACTTCACGCATGGAATATCCGCGGTCGTCTTCCCATATTTCTTCGGGATTTCATGACGCACCGCGTTTTTCGTGTACGTGTGGGCTCGGTTTTATCTCGTCGTTTTATTCACGAGAACGGAGTACCGCAGGGCTCTGTACTCAGTGTCACACTTTTTGCGATTGCTATCAACCCCATTGTTGATTGTATTCCACCTGGCACGTCATCGTCCCTTTTTGTTGACGATTTTGCCATTTACTGCAGTTCACGGCGGACCTGTCTACTCGAACGCCGTCTCCAGAGCTGTATCGACCGTCTCTACGCCTGGAGTAACGTCAACGGCTTTAATTTCTCCGCCGAGAAATCCGCCTGCATCAACTTCTGGCGCCGGAAATATTTCCCTCCGCCCTCTCTCCATCTTGGGCCGTAGATGCTTCCGTTTGCAGACGAGGTGAAATTTTTGGGGTTGATTTTTGATAGGAAGTTGTGTTGGGCCTCGCACATTTCCTTTTAAAAGCTAAGTGTGAGCGTTCTCTTAATCTTTTACGTGTTTTAAGTGGCACATCCTGGGGAGCTGATCGGACCGTCCTTCGCCTTTATCGCTCTTTGGTCCGATCCAAGCTTGATTACGGGTGTATTGTTTATTCGTCGGCACGTCCATCTGTGTTACGTTGATTGAATGCCGTTCACCATCGTGGCATAAGAGTCGCTACAGGGGCCTTTCCAACTAGCCCTGTACCCAGTCTGTACGCAGAAGTTGCAGAGCCTCCGCTGTCTTTCCGGCGTGAGATGCTTTTGTGCAGTTATGCTTGTCGGCTCTCAAGCTTGCCTAACCACCCGTCCTTTGATTTATTTTACGAGGATTCGCTTGATCGACAATATTTCGTTAGCTCCTCTGCATTACTACCTCCAGGGGTTCTCTTTTGAAAGCTTCTTCGGCATTTGGACTTTACGCCAGCGCCGGCCCTTCCCAGGGGGGAAACGCGTTTTCCTCCATGGTTGCGCGCTGAGGCCCAGTGTCACCTTGGGTTGACGTCTATGTCGAAGAATGAGACCCCTTCTTCAGTTCTTAGATCGGCCTTTTTAGAACTTCGGTCGTAGTTCGTGGAGTTTCGTTTTATATATACTGATGGGTCTAAGACTGATGTTGGAGTAGGGTGTGCCTTTATTGATGATAATCGTAGTTTTACATTTCGTTTACCCGGGCAATGTTCGATTTTTACCGCCGAACTTTTTAGTATTTATCAGTCACTTTTATACGTCCAGCGGTACGACCTACGACTCTGGTTTTATTTGTTCAGACTCCCTGAGTGCTCTTCAAAGTATTCGCGCACTGTACACTTACCACCCCCTCGTACAGCGCATACATGACCTGCTCCACTCGCTTGGTGCCTCTGGCATCAGCGTCTCTTTTATGTGGATTCCAGGTCATGTGGGCATCTCAGGGAACGAGTCGGCCGACGCCGCTGCGAAATCGGCGATTTTATTACCCAGATTTTTTACACCTGTTGTTCCCTCGTCAGATTCGTGTGTTATTTTACTTCGCCGCATCCTATCGCGCTGGCGCGATGAGTGGACGGCCCTCCGGGGGAACAAGTTGCGGGAGGTTAAACCTCTTCCGCTAGTCTGGGCTACCTCTTCCCGTGCTTCTCGTCGGGAAGAGGTAAGTTTGACACGCCTTCGTATCGGACATTGCATTTTTACTCATAGGTACTTGCTCAGTGGTGACCCCGCACCAGTATGCAAACAGTGTGATGCGCCCTTAACGGTGCGTCACATTTTAACAGAGTGTCAAGTTTTAGCTCCATTGCGCGGTCGTGTGGGTCTGCCTGTTGGCATAGCCAACGTTTTGGCAGACGACGCGCATGCTGTAGAATGTCTTTTACGTTTTATCCATGACAGTGATTTTAATAGGCACATATGATGCGCTGAGCGCCTTTTAATCTTGTGCTATTATATTGCCTTTTTAATGGGGGCTCTATTCCCCAGCGGACATATGGCGCTCATGTCCAAAATGTTCTACAGCTCTTGACACGTGGTTTTACTCTTTCATTGTTTTGTGTAACATGATTTAGTGTGGTGGTTTTAGCCTTTTTGTGCGTGCTTTTAGTGTTTTTACTTATCGACTTTTCCTGTTTTAGTTCTTGGCTTAAATTTACACCTTGTAAGGGCGCTGATGACCTTTGATGTTTAGCGTTCTTAACCCCATATCATCATCATCATCAGTACTAAAAGAAAACTAATTAGCAAGATGGTGGATGTTGAAGCTAATGTAAGTGCCCCCAGTTACTAAGATAGGTTATGCTCCCAAACCTAAACAAAACACTTTAAATGCAAACTCTGTAAATATTAATCAGATTCATCTACTTCAAAATGTTCAATAGATATCCAATAAATTGGAAGAAATAGAACTAATGTTAAATGAAGGTAAACCTGGTATTGCTGTGTTGACCGAATATGGACTAGATGAAATGCAAATAGGTCTCCAAATACAAAACTATAAATTGATAGCATACTACTGCAGACAAAATTACAAAGAGGTTCGGGTAGCTATTCTCATGAAAAAAATGGAACTAATTTTACTGCAATGAACTAGGCTAAAGATTACAGCATGGAAATGATTTTTGAAGCACCTGCAATAAAAATATAAACAGAAAGCCTAAACCTGTAAATTGTTGGTATTTACAGATCACCAAGTACAAAAGTCATGCTAAGTAAAATAAGTGTGGGTATGAAAAATAAACTAATATTAATAGGAGAGTTAAATATAAACTCCTGCACAAATAATGCAGACTATAAAACCCTACTCGACTTAATTACTAGCTGCAACTTAAAAGATACTATTATAGAACCAACCGAGATCACAGTAACCTCGGCATCGTTCATGATCATATCATAACCAATATTGAATTTCACAGATTATACATCAGCCACTAAGAATATTGTATTTTAGACCACAGTGCACAAATAATGGATATCTTGTATTGCAGGCCTGATATCGAAATAACAGAATTGGAGCCGGGCGTTTTGCTTCAAAGTCTGCTATTGATTCTTCTGCCAGCTGCTACAGTGGTTGGCTACAAGATGTTTCTCTCAGGGTATGCATGGGCGTATCTTAAACACCAGTTTAAATTGTTTGAGAAATGCAATATGATCTAATACTTGAGCTGTTGAGGAGAGTTGCTGACCATTTGAAGATAAAGAATGAAGCTGATTATGAATCATAGCCCTCAAAACTATAACAATTGAATTATTACACCTGCTGACTTCTGCATTATCAATTTTATGGTTTGAAATAACTGTTTCTGCAATATAAGAAACTAGACGTGTAACTTGCTGTGAGTCATTAACATGCTTACCAGCCAAACTTCTCGCGACTATGCTAAATATTACTCACTCAAGTGCATCAGTGGGTGCTTAAAATAACACAGTCATCTCAAGTATCCAGAGTGCACGAAAAGAGAGTGTGTGATTTAGAATACATGCCCTTATCACTTAAGCTCCGCCTGCTTTAGAACTACCCTCCAAGTCTCTTTCTTGTGCAGAACCTATCTTACAATTCTTACATGGCGTCTGTTACCTTGTTGCTATGGGGTGTCTCCCTGATTTTCAGAATTTCATTCCCTTCTCTTTTACAGAATTCTAGCACACATGACTGTTCAAACATACTGAATTCATCGCTTAACTGCATTCCAAGAACTTTTAATACTGTTGCGTTTGCTATTTTGGCTGTCGCTAATGACTTTGCTTAACATGACTCGCTAATGACCTTTTCCTTGGGCAAATCTTTTCACTCAATTCAAGCTTATTACATTATACCTTGATTTAATATGTGGAACTTATTTATTGCAATTATTTCTCTATCTTACTACTATTTCTTTATTTAATTATATCTTTCTGTCAATAATTATATCAGAATTCTTGAAGTCAAGACAAGTAACTAAGAATTTAAACCAGATTCTAGATAATCTAACCAACAAGACATAGGACAAAGTATATACTTTGCAAGATAGTAATAAAAAAATGGGGCTACTTCTTTAAGACTATAAAACTGCATCTAGATAGACATTGCCCCCCCCAAAAAAATTATTAAACTGGGTAATCAACATATTAAAATCCGATTAGAAATAAAGATGATTAGGGATGAAATGAAGGTTTACCACACTTTTTATATAACAGCAGACTTAGATATTTATAGAGATAAATATAAATGTCTAAAAAAGCAATATTCCCAAGAACTGATTAACCTAAAAAGGCAAAAATTTGGTAACAAAATATTAACCTCAAATAAAATGGCAAAAACGGTATGTGGAATAGTAAAAGAACACATTAACAATAAGCAATTAGAAAACATAACCTTAGAAGAAAATGGTGAAATAGCATTTAATCCAGAGAGGTTAGTCAGATTTTTAATCTGTTTTGTAAACATAAGAACAGATAAAAATAATTTGGTTAATAATACAACTCAAGTGACAACTGAACTTTTATCAACCATTTACCTAAAAGGAACCTCTACAGCAGAGTTAGAAAAAATAATAATTGAGTTAAAAGATAATACATTGACAGGATGTGAATGAACTATTAACAAAAATTCTAGAACACTGTAAATATGCCGTGTTAGAAACACTTATGCACCTAATAAATGCATAGCTAATAGAGGAATCATTCCCTGATTGTTTAAAAATAAGCATATCAATAAAATAGGCAGAAACACACAAGTAGAAAACTACAGACCTATTACACTAACCTCAGTATTTGCCAAGGTATTTGAAAAGGTACTAAATAATGGACAGGAGTTTGGTGCCAGTAGTGGAAGGGGAAGTTTGTGTGATGAGAGCAACTGAAGACGGAGGCAATGGGTGTGGAGTTACAAGCTTAGCTAGAATAGATAGCTTCAGAAGACGGAAAATAACAAAAAAATGGAAAGATAAAGCTAGAGCTGAGCGCATGGATGGTTATTATATTAGCAATATTATTAATCATCAGAGGAGTGGAGCAAAACTCAGGACCAGCAGACTTGAACGAGCTGATGGAAATGATAAAGGAATTGGGAAAAGAATTAGGCGAAAAAATAGGCAGCAATACTAAATAGCTGAAAGATGCAAGAAAACTACAGAGAGAGGGGCTGGACCAGCAGATAGCATAATGCAGAAAAAGAATTGAAGCGGTAGCACAAAGGTATGAAACAGGACAGCAGAAGGAAAATTGTATAATCTTTGGAGCGAGAGAAGACAATAGAGTTTGGAGGAACGGTATACAAAATCATGGAAGAAAGGCTCGGAATAAGAATGTACGGTTGGGAAATAGAGGACATGTTCAGAATGGGAAAAAGAGGAAGAAGACCATGACCAATAATCATGAAAATGGTGACAATGGGGAAAAAATGGAAAATATTAAGAAATGCAAGAAAAACTTAAGGCACAAAAATTATTGTTGAGCAGGACTACACTAGAGAAGAACAGGATTTAAAAAAGAATTAATACTGAAGATGAAAGAAGTGAGTGCAGTCAGAAAAAAAGGCATACATAAACGGACTACAGCTATTCATAGAAGGTGAAAAGTGGAGCCTGAACATAAGGAGGAACGAATGCGGAAAGATGCATGAGAATTGGCAAGAAAACATGGAATTGGAAAAAGTAGGCCAACGAACTAGGCAAGGTGAAGCACCACAGCTAAGACAGATAGGGGAAATGAGGAGGGCATACCAGGACCAACACAAGAAGGGAGAAGATTCAAGAAGAACCATCAGGAGAAAGCCGAGAGGAAAGAACAGCGGATCAAGAGGACATTGTGGTACAACTGCAAATGTTATGGGTACTGGAAGAACCTGCAATTGCACATTTGGTGCAAAATGTACAGAATTTGGAGAAACCGATTTTGATGTCTGAATGTTTATTTTTTTCCTGAATTTGCTATAAAGTTTCTTCAAATTATGCCAATAATGATGTTCAAATTATAAAACCATGTATGCCTTTTTCAGTAAATTTTATAGAAAAAAATATCTGTTTTGATTTTACTTTGCTTGAAAACTGAGTTGAATATTCGTTTTCAGTGTAGGAAATGACAGCGTAAGATTTTTTTATATTAAGTATGTCCTTCCTCAGTTTCTTTTATACAAAGGATTTACTGGGCTTTAAGGCTATTTTACTTCTTCCCATACAACTTAAGAGCTTTTAATAAGCCACTACAAGATTTTTATATTATTATATATTTATTTTACTGTTTGTTTACATTAAAAAAATCATGCAATAATGAAGCACTGGGAAAATGAAAGGAAAGAAAACGTGTGTTTGCAGAATAAATTTCCCGTATAATTGTTGCCTTCAAGTAATGCTTGGAACATTCAGTAAATTAGATATAATGGTGATATATTGTGAAACATTGATTTTGTACTAGAAAGTCAATACACAAATACATAGACCTGCAACATCAGTAGAGATGTCCAGAATTAATTGTTATAGGTGTTTGTGCTTTTCACTCAATTACTCTTACGGGTCTTCATATTCCCTTTTATGTTGACAGCTTGCTATAAAATCATGTTCCAGTGTAAATCATTTCAATTAACAATTTAAGTGAAAAAACAAGTCTGAATTGAATATGGTGACAAACACCAGAAATGAAGCAGATTTTTATAAAAATTATGGTATTCTTTGAGCAACACCTTCTTTAGTTTCTGTAGGTTATCAAATTTTTCTTTACTTATTTTCCGTCTTGCAAAATAGAGGTGTTGTGGAATGCTTGAAGATAAATTAAATGTCTTTCTTTGAGGAGGGATATGGTAATAATCAGCAATCCTTGGTTTATGCTTAACAGATTGGTGAGCACTGTGGCTTAACACTCAGATCAGTGACCACGGGATACTCTTTCTTAATTGCTGGTCGAATGGATTTGTAAGGGCACGCTTATATTTCTTTTTAAGAAATCACGCTGTAAATATTCCACTTCCTATGGCTTTGAATTTATTCTTGCATGTGTCACCATATCCCAGGAGTGTAGATGTCTTGATTACAAAGTCTCCTTTCAATTGTAGCATGAATAGAGTTTTACTCGATTTGGGTGTGACCCTTTTCCAAATACATTTGTGTTATTGTTGTGTTGTATTCATTTGCAATTTTCAGCAGAGCATTTTAAACATACACATTGCTCCATAGTACCACTTCTGCAATAGGATTGAATGGAACTTTATTAGTTATGAAATGACTAATGACAGATGCAAATGCATTACCTGATAATCCATTTTCTGTCTCATCCCACAGGAAGCAAAAGCCATCTTTGTTCTTTGGGTAGAAAAATAATAATATTATGTACCATTAATTTAGATTTGTAATATAGTGCTAAGGCTTTTAACTGCAGGCTCAACAAAACTGCTTGAAGTCCATTGTGAACACCAGTTTGCTATTTTCCTTGTCATATGATTTTTCTTTCCTAGCTGTTTCCTTTCTTACATGGTGCATTTTATAGTCATCTACCTTAACATTGTACTGAAGCCAATGCCAATATTGCACTGATCTTGTTTTGGTGGATATAAAACAATGTTCATCTCATTCATTAGAGCATAGAATGTTTTCAGTGGAAGAACGTTCCTGGATTTACAGAATTCTGCATACTCTCTGAAAACCTCCAAAAAGGTTCTAGGTATGACTTATTGGTGTCCTTTCTGCAATAATAGTATTCCATCTTTAGTGGAGGTTCATGAGTTTGCTGTTTTTTTTATTTGATCACTTGAGAGCGCACCATTCGTTTATACCCAGAATGTGTGGGAACATGATTTTGCATATGCAAATGAGTTCACCACTTTACTTTTTCAAATGGAAGAACAAGGACTGCTTTCTTTTTGAAATAGTGTATTTCTAATGGGTTTTTGTTATAATCAAGTTGCTATGAAAATCTTTTCTTTCCACTCAAATTCCCAGAATATCTTAAATACACCTTGTCTCTCTTCATCACTGATAGACAAACACATAATTTTAGATATTTTTTTTTTCCTGCTCAAAGCACATCTTGGTTGTAGTTTTCTTGCTGGTTTCTTATTTGAGTTCATCCATTTACTTTCCTCGTCCTTTTTTGTGCCTAAGTAGCTTAAATCCTTTTCTCTTATTTATAATGACGGCCTATGCAGTGGGATTAGAATGACTAGAATTTCTCTTCCTTTTCGCATTTAGTACCAATTCACTTTCCTTTCCAGAATTATTATTTCCTTCTAAATCGTTTCTAAGTAGTCCATCTTTTGTTTCCTCATTTATCATGTCATCTTCAGAGGGTAGTATAGCATGTTCTGCTTTGTCATGGATTCGTTTTTGTCTTTCTGCTTTATTGTTATCACTGTAACTTCTATTTCTGTAACATATCTATATCTTGTGTAATTCCTTGCTACCATTAAAACCTTAAAGAAGGACTGAAGTAAATTTTTAAAGACTTCTAACAAAATATAAATAATTCTGAGCACATTGTTGAAAACCGCATTGTTGTATGACCTCTTGTTTTCATTCTGGAAGCATTTTTATGTTTAATGCTCACCTCGCGGTGACATCGTGAGGCTAAGATCATGCCATGCTACTAAGTGTCGCTTGCATTAGTTAGCCATATGTTGCATTTAATTCCTGTTATGTTGTGATTGTAGGACAGTTTTTCTGCGAGGTGTTGGGTCAAGTATACCTACGTGCAGTGCTTGGTTGTGCAAATAATTTTGGTGTTGGTTATTACTTATTCATTGATAGAGATAAGAATCGACATATGTACGAGAAATAGGTTTCTACTCTGAAACGTAAAAAGTTTTGTGCCAACTAAAAATGCTAGAGTATGTGGAATTCATTTCAAAGAAAGTGATTTTAATGAGTCGTATGTTATAAAAATAAAAATAATGAATGAGAAATTCAAAACTCCTTGATTAAAAAATAGTGTGGTGCCTTCAAAAGTTTTAGCAGGATTAGAAGAAAAACATTAAAAAAAAAATCATCAAATCTTAAAGAAAGTAAGTGCTACAGCTAGTTGATAATTCAGTAAACAATTCTCAGCAATAAAGTGAAGCTACTCTAGTTTCCGAGTCTTTACATGTGAAGTTGAAGATGATGCTGAAATGCAGTGCGAGTTGGGAACAAATTTTTAGTGCTATAAACGGCATTAATGTGAACCAGAGTTTGACTGACGAGGAAGGCAAATCTTCAGCTGTAAATGATGATTATAAACCAATGAATATTTGAAGGAATCCAGTGAAGATGGAGATAATGTAGGTATGTCCAAAAAATATTCTCTTGTGTTTGTATGTGTAAATGCTCTCCTTGTGCTATATAGTATTTGTAAAGTGTATGGTGCACCTATCACTGAAAGAAAATCTGAATCTTAACACAAGAGAGCATTAATGCGAATTATAACGCTGAAGAAAGTATTGTTCTTCTAATTGTTGGAGTTTATTGTTGTTGAAGTTTTACTGTTTATTTACTCTACTCCATGTATGAACGTCAATTTTTTAAGTGAATTGTTTGTTACGTAATATGCTGCTACGTATGAGAAGCCGATTTTTGAAGATGTATTTTTGTTGTTACGCTTAAAGTTTAAAAATATCAACTTCGTTATTAAACTGCTTTTATACATAGTATTTATGTTTATGTTTGCCTTGGCTGCGTCAGTCCTACTTTAGAAACATATTTCTCTTAATCAGGGCGTGGTACGACAAGAATGTAGGCTTACACAGATTTTAAGTTTAAATTCACTTCTTTTTATTAATCCTTGGCACAAATTAAATAGCACAACACTACACTGATATTAAGAGCTGTGAGATTCTTCTACTTGATACTTGCACTTAGTTAATGTGTATATTTAATTATTCTCACAGCTCTTACATTATTAAATTAGAAAAAGTAAAAAATTAGAAAATTATTAAATAATAAAAATATTGCATGATCAGTTCCTTGCAAAAGAAGCTTTGCACACATTAACTGCTTCAACAGTTTCAATAACAGCCCGCCTTGAAGCAATATGTATGTAATAATTTTTAAAATGTATGTAACAGTCATTGCATATGCTTATATTATTGTAAACATGTTTTAATAATATGTGAATGCATTTTCTACCATGTTCCTATTAGGTAGAGGAAGTAAAGTAGAACTCCAGTATTTTGAGGTTCGCTGTAATTCGAGCTGGTCTTAAGAAAATTAAAATTTACGTAAAACTAGAGAAACTGTGTGTTTCTTCATACCTTACAATGAATGGTAGGAGTAAGAGAAAATTTATGTCCAATGTGAAACTGGAGGCTTTGAAAAGACTAGACAAAGGAGAAACATTAAAAAAGCTTGCTGCTGAGTAATGGAGTCAGTGAAGTGACAGTTGGAGATAGGTGTAGAAACAGAGGCAAGATTCAGAAGCCTTCATCTAAGAAGTGTTTTATTTCGTCATTTGAACGGAAGTCAGTGAAGAAACCTGAGTATGAAAAAGCGAGCGAAGCTTTGTTCATTTGGTTTACTCAACAGAGACAAAAAGAAAATCCAATTTCAGGGCATATTCTGCAAGAAAAAGCTGTATATTTTAGGAATGAGCTAAAGAAAGGTGAGGACGATTTTACTGCAAGTTCAGGATGGTTGGATAGGTGAAAGAAGTGATATGGCATAAGACAGCTTGAAATTTGCAGTGAAAAACTTTCTAGATTCACAAACTGTTACACAATTTTGTGAAAAATTAAGAAAACTTATACAAGAAGAAAATCTTACTCCTGATCAATGTATAATTGCAATGAAACAGGACTAAATTATAAAATACCTCAAAAGAAGAAAGGCTGCCCTGGGCTACAAAAAACTTAAAGCGGGGATTAACAGTTCTTGCTGCATCGAATGCAAGTGGAGACCATAAGCTGAAGCTACTGGTAGTAGGGAAGTCTGCTAAGCCTAGAGCTTTAAAAAATATCACTTAAATTTCTAGATTGTAGAGCAGAAAGGTACCCGGGAACTTTATATACTTTTACAATCACCACGAGGTCAACGGGGGTGAGCCTAAAAATGCATTAAAATATATGTAATTATACTTAATTTTTAGGGAATTAGGAGGTAAGGTTACCTATTCCAATAATCAAACCATTTTAACTTTGGATGGCCACTATATTAAACAGAAATTTACAGATATCATTTACCTTATTGTTTCAACGTGGACTGCCATATCCTAACACGTGTTACCTCTTCAGTTGCCTTGCAGAAAGAGGAAGGCACCACTCACTCACCCACCCCACAATTATCAAGTTAACCCCTCCCTTTACGGCACGTCACATCCTGTCTGTGTTATCAACCTACACTGCCGTGTTGCCAATACTAGCATCCCCGGTGCTACCAACACGTCACATCCAAATCGACGTCCCCGTCAAAACAAAAAGGACAAAAACAAAGAAATACATGTAAGCAAACAAATGACATACTTCACATCAGAGAAAGAATTACACAAGCAATTTTTTTTTTTTTTTTTTTTTTTTTTCACAGGTTAGAATTTTGATGTTTGAAATTTTATATACTGGAGCACAAATGTCTATCAAAAGGAGTTGAGTGTCTTATTTCCTGTTAACATATTTATCATATCTATGAAGTGTTTATGGAGTTTTGAGTGCCACCGACGATATTTGTTCAAATGTATATTACAAGTTTCTGAGTGAGCCCCGCACACGCATATTGTACATTGCTGCCACTATAAGACTGTATCTACACTGCACTATGTTTGAAGTATTTATATTTTCACCCATACTGAAGAAATGTCAGCTGCAGAGACTCCTTTCTCACTGATGAAGTAATTTGATGAGTAATGAGGGGGCAATCGCTGGCTTGGATTGTGCCCCAATAGGTGGCCCCTTTGCCACATAACGTGCAGATATCAAACAGCAGGTAGCAGCTCCCCTGGGCTTGCATCCAGCATCTGGCATGTCTCGTCACAGTGGGCGCTCGTACTCTCCAAACAGCAAAGTGCCACAACATGAATTTCAAACAGGTATAACTTGTGCTCCCAAAACAAAATTATACATGAAAGAAAATAGTATGTCATTTAAAATAGCATGAACAGAAAATGCCACAAATTTGGCAAAGTTTACAAAAATGAAGTCTTAGTAATGAACAAAACATAATTGCAACCTGACATAGAAACTGAATTTTAGAGAAGGTTGCAAGCCAACATTGTACAGTAAATTCTTAAAAATCATATTAGAGATACATGAAAATATCAGAGTACATAAGTGTTACATCAAATATATCAATCTCATAAAAATATAGCAAATCATTTGGGATCCCAAAATTAAATTTAACCAGTTGGTACAAAATAATTGACAAAATAAATAAGTGCACTTATCATTCATACATAACAATGAAACAAAATCATTCATAATAACCAAAGGTGAGATAACACAAAAGAAAAGACCCAAGTTAATGGCTACCAAAACTACTGCCAACATTACTGCATGCTTCAAAATAAGCAGCTCATTACATGCACCAAACTACAAATATCTGTGCTTGAACCTCAATAGCACCACAAATTGTCATTCTCATTAATATCATTATCCTTCTCATTAGCATCATCATTCTTATCGTCATCCTCATTCTCATTATGCACAGTAATTACTGAGGAAAAGAAATTTGTTCACTGACATAGCTCGTCCAACTAGCTACAAAATAGTACAGAAAGCAAAAGTACCTGACATAGGCATAAATTCAGAAAATCACATTAGCATTTCAGGAATGACACACAAATAATATAGCATTATTCTTGCCAGCTATACTGCTCTTTTTTCCTGGCACCCTGGCCTTCTGGTTCATCTAATCATCCCTTGCTATCTTTAATCCCTATTGCCCATCTTCTCCTTCCTCCATTTGCCTTTCTACTTTTCTTATCTCTCTCACTTTTCTAATCCATTTCTCTTTTACTTTCTTTAGGAACTCCCCCATATTCTTATTTTGCTTTTCTTCTTTTCTCGTTAGCATTTTAATTGCTACTATTTTCCTATCCATTTTTTCCCATTTTTTTTCTCATACTTCTTTTCTCCATTCTGCTAATTCTTTGCATTCTGTCATATAATGCTCTGTGCTTTCATTTCCTCTGCATAATTCACAAATTCCATTTTTGTTACCCCTTATCCCTCTCAAGTACATTGATCCTGTTCTCATCCATGCAAACGCTTCTTTTTTTGCCGTATTACAATAATCTACATACCCTTCCCTTCCCCAATTCCTTTTTACTGATCTGTAGAACCCTAATGACTTTTTGTTTTCTAAGCTTCCCCAAATCTCTTGTCTTTCTATGTCATCCACTCTGTTTCTTACTGTTATCCAAAAGCCTATCCTATTTCTTTCTGCTGCTCTCCAAATATCTCCCATTCCTATCTTCTCCATAATTTTCTACCCCTGTCCACCAGCTATTTTTATTTTTTATACTCTTTTGTTGTTCCATGCATATCTTTAAAATTTCCTCTTTATCTTTTCTCAGACATCTATACCAAAATTTTAATATCCTTTCCAATATCACTTCCTTTCTTCTTGTTCTTCCTAATTCCACTGATGCTACTTCCCCTGGTATATAGCATTATGCTGTTGCATCCACATCTACAGGATCAAGATGAAGCTGAAAAACAGATGGTACCAAAACTTGTTGCATAAACTCCAAAAAAAATTATCCTCGTTGTATTACACCTCTTTTGGGAACACATCACACACGCTATACTGGGTATGTAACAGCAACACCAATATGCCAAACATCTCTCAACTCGTCTTAAATATGCAGGGACATGCCAGCCCTCCTGAAAACTCACAACATTGAAACTACATTGTAGGTATCCCATCGAAGCTTGCATTAAGTCATCACATCTTTGACACTACCACCATCGAGGTTACTCTTCGGCACTCCCACCGAGGCAAATCTTCCACATAATACTTGCATACACACACACACACAAATACACAAAATTTATGCAACAACTTCTGCAAAGAAAGATCACAGCATCATAATGAAACACAAAATCAAGCCACAAGAATACAACAGAATAAAACACATCATTAGCAAAGTAGCAATCTCATCTATCATTCCTGAAAATCAAACACCATTAAACATTGGTCATTAAAGTAAAAATTTAGCATAACTGTTTTCATCATAAAACTTTTCACATGTTCAAAATATATACCACACTTTGGTACACACAATGTGCACATACTTACAGCTTTTTTTTTCCCCCTTTCTTTCTTTCTTTTCTTTTTCTTTTTTTACCACAAAATTCCAGTACAACTTTCCAAGTTCATGTAATACACATGTAGCGACATGATCGACATCCAGTAGGTGATGGGTAAATCCCGCTGGTCCATGTTAGATGATCTTTGAAACTGTGTAGGTCTCTGAGACAGAGGTACAGCTGGTGGTGACAAACTAATTAAACTATCACTCCGATTAGTCATTTGAAATGCATTCAGGAACTGCATAGTCAGGCAAAACAAATTATGGCGAGAATGACAGTGGCGAAATGTTTGAAACCACAATGTAGCAGTATCTTTCAAGTAACAGGGAAAACATTTCAATTTTATATCAGACCAAGGATTAGCAGTAGCAACCATTTCAAAATTTTGGAGAAAATCATGTGCTGACAAATTACTAGAATTTTCAAAATAAGGAGGTTCAATGACCGGTCTAGAAACAACTGGCTGCATTGTACTAACAGAAGCAAACTGATTAGGCACTGCTGGCAGTAATTGTGTATGAAAAGGTGCACCAACACTAGAAATAGATTCTTCCTCACTGTGTTCACTTATTGGTGCAATAAGCACATCAGAATTTTGTGTAGTACGTCGCTGCAGCATTTTGACCACAGAAAAACTACTTTGTAACGTAGAAAATACTATAACCTTGGCGAGTAGATAGCAAATATAGAGAAACCGAAGTTGCACTTTGCACTGCATAGGATCATATTCACTGCACTGATAAACATCACATGCAATGTAATGCATACAGCACTGGCACTGAAAATTCACTTCGCACTGTTCAATTTATTTTCATTTACAAAACGAAACATCATACGTGCTCACTAGGTGGGAAGAGGTAACACGTAATTACATGGGGCAATTTCAACACCCAAAAATCATCCAAAAAATTTATGCTAATATAAATATGCCAAAATAAATCACACGATTAAAATTTAGAGCCAAAGAAATGAATAAACCCCTTTTCTAAAAGACTGAAACCGAAAGATACCTCACGTTGAAACACGTGGTCCACCTAAAATTAAACTACCATATTCAAAGGACGGTGGGGAAAAGAAAAACAAAATGACATTATCATATACCTGCGCTCCTCCACCAAATTGTCATCATACATGGCGACTCACACCAAATTGTCGTACCTCACATATAAATATCACTTAAATTTCTAGATGGTAGAGCAGAAAGGTACCCGGGAACTTTATATTCTTTTAGAATCACCACGAGGTTAACAGGGGCGAGCCTAAAAATGCATTAAAATATATGTAATTACACCTAATTTCCTGGGGATTAGGAGGTAAGGTTACCTATTCCAATAATCAAACCATTTTAACTTTGGATGGCCACTATATTAAACAGAAATTTACAGATAACATTTACCTTATTGTTTCAACATGGACTGCCATGTCCTAACACATGTTACCTCTTCAGTTGCCTTGCAGAAAGAGGAAGGCACCACTCACTCACCCCACGATTATCAAGTTAACCCCTCGCTTTATGGCACGTCACATCCTGTCTGTGTTACCAATCTACACTGCCGTGTTGCCAACACTAGCATCCCCAGTGCTACCAACACATCATAATATGTCTACAAAAAATCTGCTTGGATGGACAAAATTGTTTTTAGGAAGTGTTTTTTCGAAGATTTTGTTCCAGAGACCAAAAGATACTTAAAGAAAAAGTGCTTGCCTTCCAAAGCAATCTTAACACTTGAACAACGCTGGTTCACACCCTGATGAGGAAGAATTACAATATGGCAGTATTTGCGCATTGTTCTTACCCCTAACGTGATGATGAGTTTAATACTGCTATGGACCAAGGCATTTTACAATGCTTGAAAAAAAGTATTGTCGTTTGCTTCAGATGCTTCTACAAACAACAGAAGGTGAAGGAATCATCAAAGAATTTCTAATAAAAACTACGATAAAAGACACAGTTTGCTGGATAGCCGATTCATTGTCTGAAATAAATGCCGAGACACAAAAAAAGTCTTGGAACCAGATTTTATGGAACGAAACGACAAAGATCTACCATTGGCAGAACTGATGAAAAAGCTTGCAGGATGTGAAAATGCGAATGCGAGTGAGGTTTCAGAATGGGTGAACAGTGATAAACAGTTTGAAGATGCCGATCTTGCAATTGTTGAAATGGTTAGTGAGCCCGCTGAAGACACCTGAAGAAATTGTACCAGGATCACTCACACTGAGGGTTTGGCAGCGCTAGATGTGGCATTGCGTTATATCGAGCAGCAAGCTGAAGCTACTCTACACCATGCTTCTTAGAAGATGGTGCGACATTGCTGCTAAAAAATGAGGTTCTATTTTAAAACAAAGGACTTCGGACAATTTCTTTAAAATGTAACTTACATTTTTTGTAACTTGGAAATGTGTGCCCATATATGTGCATATAACACAGGTATGTACTAAATTGTTTATTAATTTTTTAAACCATTATTGTGCTCATTAAACATTTATTCAGGATTTACCCATTGATTTAGTGATATTTCCGTATAATCAGAGTTTTTTTTAATTCAAGGTAACCTCAGCCCCAATTAGCTCAAATTACTGGGGCTCTACTGTATTGCATTTCCCAAAAATTTGATGTTAAGATTTTGCCAGAAATAAAGTGCTTTGAGGCCCCGTGAATCCAAATGTGTGTTTGGGAGAGGAAAAGAGAGACCCAAAAAATGAAAATATCGAACTCTGTATTTAGGTTTACTATCATCCAAAGATTTTCAAGAAAATCCTGCACCCAAACTACTCATGGAATGAAAAATTATTGATTATTATAATGATTTTCTCAAAAATGGCTCTTAACGATTTTGATTAAAATGTCTTAATGCAAATAAAATGCATGTTTTGAAGTTTCTGGGAATATCCAGTGAAGACCTCTTCATTTGTAAGGAATGTTGTATAATTGGTTAATCGCAATAGATAAAAACTTACTACACAAAAAATGCGGATCTTTTTAAGACATACAATATATTTTAAATAACTCTTACTGTTATATGATTCACTTCCGAGATATCCATTATTATTGGTTTGACTTTTTCATTACTTATAATTTTTTTAAACTGCTTGCACATTTAGTTTTTTGTGATATCAAGGAAAGAGCATGGAATTTTAAGGCCGGTGTATAGTGTTCCACTGTTAATCTGATTATCGTTTTGATTTCATCTAACCCCCTTTTAATTACAATTAAATGTGGAATGAAACTATAGGGTGAGCCAAAAAAACTATGAACCGCCTGCGCAGTGTTTTATCCTGTCCGCGTCCTCGGTGCTCATTGCCGTCTGCCGCTATCCATGATGGATAGTTTCCTAAAGAGGCGCCAAAAATGTTTGGACGACGGTGACCAGTTTCAGCATTTCCTTTCATAAAGTTGGTAAGTAAATCCTTTAAAAGTAGTTTTAAAAATGTTGTATGGTTTCATCCGCGCCTTTCTATGATAGTGGCAGACGGCAATGAGCACCAAGGACGTGGACAGGAAAAACACTGTGCAGGCAGTTCATAGTTTTTTGGCTCATCCTGTATTACTTTAACTTGATTAACATGAAGTAGGTAAATAAATCAGCTTTTGTGGGATAGTTAGTAGAACCTACGAGGGGCGTTCAATAAGTAATGCAACAAATTTTTTTTCTTAAAGCAGGATTCAAATACACCTATTATTCCCCAATCTTTTGGCTACAAAACCCTATTTTTCATTATCTCCGTTCAGTGCTATGGCCTTGCATCACCTTAATGGGAGGGCCTGTATGCCTGCATTGTACCACTCTACTGGTCTATGTCAGAGCCAACATCTTGCTGCATCAATAACTTCCCCATCATCCATGTAGTGCTCTCTGTGGAGTGCATCCTTCATTGGGCCAAACAGATGGAAGTCATAAGGTGCAAGATCCGGGCTGTAGGGTGGATGAGGAACAGTCCACTGAAGTTTTGTGAGCTCCTCTCAGGTGTACAGACTTGTGTGAGGCATTGTGTTATCATGGAGAAGGAGAAGTTTGAGTTTGTTTGCAGTTTTGTGGCTATGAACACACTGGTTGTGTCTTAAATTTCTTTAGAGTAGCACAATGCACTTCAGAGTTGATCGTTTCACCATGTGGGAGGACATTGAACAGAATAACCCCTTCAGAGTCCCAGAAGAGTGTAGCCATGACTTTACCAGCTGAGGGTATAGCTTTGAACTTTTTCTTCGAAGGAGTGTTGGTGTGGTGCCACTCCATGCATTGCCATTTTGTTTCAGGTTCAAAGTGATAAACCCATACTTCATCGCCCCCCCAGGGGCTCACCTTATGTGAGTACGGGTGTTGGCTCACCCGGGGGTTCCCGAGCCAATCATCGCCATCATCCTTCCACCCTCGTCCGGTCGAGGTGGGTTCGTTCTCGTGACCGGGGGACTCAAGGTAGGCTCTCGTGCGTTCTGTGCATTTCATTCCATGTCGTCCCTCGCCATCGTTTCTTTCTTCTCTTCCACTTCTGCACATTACGCCCCACGTCCATTCATTTACGCCTCTCTTTTTCTTCCTCGCCGGCCTACCTTGCGTGCGAAACGCCCACATAGTTTTATTTCTTTTACATTTTATTTTAATCCTCCGTGGACAAGCCTGACGGATACCCGCGCACTGGGTGCGCAGCTGGGTGAGAGGGTAATGGCGTCATCCCCACCACCCGGGGTCGTCATTTAGGGTATGTGTTCGTATCCGCTGTTCAACTGCAGTCCCGCGGGGGGGGGGCCATTGCATGAGCTGCTGACTTCCGACGGCCATTGGGTCCCTCTGTCTATGTTCTGGGAGGTGTGACCCTGGGGTGAGCTAGGTAGGTGGGTAATGACGTCATCCCCACCACCGGGATCGTCATGTAGGGTATGTGTTCGTATCCGCTGTTCAACTGCAGTCCCGTGGGGGGGGCCATTGCATGAGCTGCTGACTTCCGACGGCCATTGGGTCCCTCTGTCTATGTTCTGGGAGGTGTGACCCTGGGGTGAGCTAGGTATAGATAGGCCACTCACCCAAGCCGGGGTAACGCCCGGGAAGTCAGAGCCCGAGGTCGGAGACGGTTGCAATGGTGGAGGATTTATTTCGCTATGGAGCACCCTTTCTCCATTATTACTACCAAGCGCCGAAAAGTATTTGCAACAGAAGTAGCACCGCCAACATCTGGTTATTACTTAGTTATTACACGAACAGAGGAAGGACAATCGTTTGAGAAGGTGAACCCTTTTATAGTACAGAAGGCCATTGACTCTATTGCTGGTTCGGTTCAGTCCTGCACTCGCCTTCGAAATGGGTCATTATTAGTACACAGAAAGTCCGATCAACAAACTAAGATCTTGTTGAGCGCTACGCTTCTCCACGGTTATCCCATCCGTGTTGAGAAGCACCGCACCTTGAATTCCTGTCGAGGCGTCGTTACCACCCATAGCCTCGACGGTATATCGGACGAGGACCTAGTCGAATATCTATCAGATCAAAAGGTGACAGCAGTGCATCGGGTGCAGGCCTAACGCGACGGAGTATTTGTACTCACTCGTACCCTTTTTATCACATTTGATGGCGTCGATCTGCCCACGAGCATTACAGCAGGGTACGAACGTATTGCGGTGAGGCCCTATATTCCTAGACCTCTGCGTTGTTTCAAATGCCAACGTTTTGGGCAAACGCAAGTCTCCTGTAAGAGTGCCGTTAACATCTGTGCAACATGTAGCCAGCCCTCACATGAAGGTACCTGTTCAACAGCCCCCGTTTGCGTTAATTGCAAAGGGTTTCATTCTGCTTCGTTTGCCGACTGTCCGCGGTATTTGGACGAGGCGATCCAGGAGATCCGGGTAAAGGAGAAACTCTCCTTCGCCGAAGCCCGGAGGCGTTACCATGCGCGCCAACCTTCGCTCCTGCGATCAGGAACATTTAGTTCTGTTGTTGCCTCGCCAGTACCCACAAAGGATGCAGAGACTCAAACCTGGTCCATGACTGCACTGACCATGACTGTAGTGGCTACCATCGGGCCGTCCATTCAAGCTACTGTTATAAGGCCACCTAAAGCTGGTCCAAAGGTTCAGAAGTCACAAGCCACAGAGAAGAAATCGAAGCAGAAATCTCGTAGGGAAGATTATTTAAAAGACCCTCCGCGTGCGCGCGGGAAGAAAAGTTCACCTTCTGCTCGAAGGTCGCTGTCCCACGAGTCCTGGGACAAGCCGCGCTCAGCGGCCCCCTTCACCCGTTGCACCCAGAACCGATTCTCGGCGCTTGAATCGGTTTCTGGCATTGAGCGCGTGGGCCATCTCTTCGTTGAGCCTATGGAGTCTGACCAACTCCATACAAAAAGCCCGAGCCCGAAGGTTAAGCACAAAGTTATTTTGAGCCGCCCTTCTAAGTAAGAAGTTTATCCCTTTTACTCATGGCTATCCTGATCTGGAATTTACGTGGTGTCCGATCGCACAGGGCGGAACTGCAACTTTTATTGCGTTCTCATTCATCTATGGCCGTTTGTTTGCAGGATACTAAGCTTCGCCCTCAAGATCCTTTTGATCTCCGAGGGTACACTCCGGTTCGCTTCGATCTTGAACTGGAGGAGGGTTCTCCTGCTCATGGAGGTGTCATGTTATTAGTGCGCAACGACGTTCATTTTCAAACTCTCGCGCTTACGTCCGACTTGCAAGCTGTTGCCATTAGACTTCACTTACCCGGTTTTTTCTTTTCAGTTTGCTCTGTATATTCACCTTCATCGTCTCCCCTCGCTAACGCGGACATTCGAGATCTCTTGTCCGCTCTCCCAACACCATTTCTCCTGTTTGTCGATTTTAATGCCCATCACCCCTGTGGGGTTCGCCAAGGGCTTGTGCGAGGGGAACTCCTCTTTCCGACATTTTTGATCAGTTCAACCTCTCCATCCTCAATACAGGTGAATCTACTTTTATTTCTGACTCTTCTGGTACTTTCTCTCACTTGGACCTTGGCGTTTGCTCACTCCAACTTGCTAGTCGTCTGCAGTGGAACGTCGTCACTGACACCTACTCCAGCGACCATTGCCCCTGCATCGTTTTTCTGTTGTCTCACCACGTTCAGCATTCCAGAGTACCTACCTGGATATTCAGAAAAGCCGACTGGAGATTGTATTCCAGCCTCGTGCATTTTGCCGACCAGCCCTTCACCGACGTTAACCAAATGGTGCAGCACCTTACGTCTACGTTGCTATCTGCCGCCGAGCGGGCCATTCCCCGTTCGTCCTCTCACCCTCGGCGTATCCCTGTCCCGTGGTGGAACGAGGACTGTCGGGACGCCGTTCGTGCTCGTAGAACTGCGCTTAGGGTGTTTCGGCGACACCCTACACTTGATAATTTGGTTACTTTTGAACAATCGCGCGCCAGGGCTCGGCGCATTATTCAGGATAGCGAGAAGGCGTCTTGGACTCGTTTTGCCGAGTCTTTTAATCGCTTTACGCCTTCATCTGTTGTTTGTTGTCGCTTCTCAGGTAAAGTGTCGCATTGTACTGTCTGGTCTTCAGGTTTCCAATGCCATCATAGTGAATCCGGCTGCCATTGTTAACACGCTCTTCATTGCTCTAGGCACTCTGCTCCTGGGCCGGACGGCATTCATGTCCTGATGTTAGAGAACCTTTCAGCCGACAGTAAACTCTTTCTCTTACAGGTCTATAACCGTATTTGGCAAGACGGCTTTTTTTCCTTCCGTTTGGCGCGAAGCCACCATTGTCCCTATACTTAAGCCTGGGAAGGATCGCTAACTACCTTCCAGCTACCGCCCTATCTCCCTCACCAGTTGCATTTGCAAGGTGATGGAGCGCATGATCAACGGGCGGTTGACATAGTGGCTTGAGTCTCAGAAACTTCTAGCGAACGCTCAGTGCGGATTTCGTCGCTATCGCTCTACCGTCGACCAGCTGGTGTCCCTGTCGACGCATATTATGAATGGATTTCTGAGAAAGTGTCAAACCGTGGCTGTGTTTTTGACCTGGAGAAAGCTTATGCCACTTGTTGGAGGGGCGGCATTTTACGTACACTTCACGCGTCTTTCGTGTACACGTGGGCTCGGTTTTATCTAGTCGTTTTATTCAAGAGAACGGAGTACCGCAGGGCTCTGTACTCAGTGTCACACTTTTTGCAATTGCTATCTACCCCATTGTTGATTGTATTCCACCTGGCATTTCATCGTCCCTTTTTGTTGAAGATTTTGCCATTTATTGCAGTTCACGGCGGACCTGTCTACTCGAACGCCGGCTCCAGGGCTGTATCGACCGTCTCTACGCCTGGAGTAACGCCAACGGCTTTAATTTCTCCGCCGAGAAATCCGTCTGCATCAATTTCTGGCGCCGGAAGGCTTTCCCTCCGCCCTCTCTCCATCTTGGGTTGGAGGTCCTTCCATTTGCAGACGAGGTGAAAATTTTGGGGTTGATATTTGATCGAAAGCTGAGCTGGACTTCTCACATTTCCTTTTTAAAATCAGTGTGACCGTTCTCGTAATCTTTTACGTGTTTTAGGTGGCACATCCTGGGGAGCTGATCGGACCGTCCTACATCTTTATCGCTCTTTGGTCCGATCCAAGCTTTATTACGGGTGCATTGTCTATTCGTCGGCGCGTCCATCTGTATTACGTCGATTGAATGCCATTCACCATCGTGGCATAAGGGTCGCTACAGGGGCCTTTCCAACCAGCCCTGTACCTAGCCTATATGCTGAAGCTGCAGAGCCTCCGGTGTCCTTCAGGCGTGAGATGCTCTTGTGCAGCTATGCCTGTCGACTCTCCAGCTTGCCTGACCACCCGTCCTTCGCGATATTTTACGAGGATTCGCTTGATCGGCAATATTTAGTTAGCTCCTCTGCATTGCTCCTTCCAGGGGTTCGATTTCGTCAACTTCTTCGGCATTTGGACGTTACGCCAGCGCCGGCCCTTCCAAGGGGGGGAACTCGTTTTCCTCCATGGTTGCGCGCTGAAGCCCACTGTCACCTTGGGTTATCGTCGATGCCGAAGAATGAGACCCCTTCTTCAGTCTTTAGATCAGCGTTTTTATAACTTCAGTCGCAATTCGGGGACTTTCATTTTATTTTTACTGATGGATCTAAGACTGATGCTGGAGAAGGATGTGCCTTTGTTTGTGGTCGAAATAGTTTTACCTTTCGTTTACCGGGGCAATGTTCGATTTTTACCGCCGAACTTTTTAGCATTTATCAGTCTCTTCATACATTCAGACTTACGGCACTGGTTTATTTGTTCAGACTCCCTGAGTGCTCTTCAAAGTATTAGCTCGCTGTGTAGTTACCACCCACTCGTACAGCGCATTCATGACCTGCTCCACTCGCTTGGTGTCTGGCATCAGCGTCTCCATGTGGAAACCAGGTCATGTGGGCATCTCAGGTAGAGTCTGCCGACGCCGCTGCCAGGTCGGCGATTTTATTACCCAGATATTTTACCTCTGTTATTCCCTCCACAGATTTGTTTGTTATTTTACGTAGCCGCATCCTCTCGCTTTGGAGGGATGAGTGGACGGCCCTCTGGGGGAACAATTTGCGGGAGGTTAAGCCTCTCCCGTTAGTCTGGGGTACCTCTTCTCGTTCGTGTCGTCGGGAAGAGGTACTTTTAGCTCGTTTACGAATCGGACATTGTCTTTTTAGTCATAGATACCTGCTCAGTGGTGACCCCGCACCACTGTGTGAGCAGTGTGATGCGCCCTTAACGGTGCGTCACATTTTAACCGAGTGTCAAGTTTTATCTCCGTTGCGCGTTCGTGTTGGTCTGTCTGTTGGCCTAGCCAACGTTTTGGCAGACGACGCGCGTGCTGTAGAATGTGTTTTACGTTTTATTCGTGACAGTGATTTTAATGCGCGCATTTGATGCGTTGAGCATCCTTTAGCTTTGTAATTTTATTCTGTGTTTTAATGGGGACTCTACTCCCCAGTGGACATATGGCGCTCATGTCCCTCGCATGCTACAGTTCTTGAGACGTTTTACAATTTTATTGCCTATGCTTTTAGTGTGTTGGTTTTTGGGATTGGTGTATTGTTGTTTTTAGCTTTTTGGACATTGCGGGTTTGTGTCCCGTTTTTTAATTATGCGTTTGTTTTACCCGTCTTTTATATTTTTGACTTTATATCTTATACATTGTAAGGGTGCTGATTGCCTTAGCAGTTTAGCACCCCTAAAACAGCATTTCATCATCATCATCATCATCATCATACTTCATTGCCTGTGGCAATGTTTGACAGAAATTCTCACAATCAGCCTCATAATGAGCAAGCAATTCTGCATAGATTGTCCTTCTTTGCTCTTTATGGTCTTCAGTTAGGCATTGAGAAACCCAGTGGAAACAAGCCTTTGAGTACTCCAATTGGTGGATAAGTGTGTCAACACTACTAACAGGGACATCAAGTTAAGTAGCAAGGTGTTTGATTGCGATCCGTCGATCACCTCAAATAAGAGTGTCCGCATGTTCAACATTGCAGGAGTAACAGCTGTGTGCGGCTGGCTGAAATGCGGGAGATCAGACAGGCTTGCTCGATCTTGTTGTAATGATGACAGACGCCTCGCCCAATGACTCACCATGCTTTTGTCCACTGTGAGGTCTCTGTAGACATTCTGCAAGTGCCTATGAATATCTGTGATGCTCTGGTTTTCCGCCAAAAAGAACTCGATAACTGCTCTCTGTTTGGAATGCAGCTCCATTACAGACACCATTTTGAAAGCTAGTTATAGCACTGACACCTATCGGAAATTAATGAAACTATATCAGATGAAGTGAGAATATTTAAAGATGTCCCAAACAAAATTCTAATTTTTTTTCACCCAGAATTGGCCGACAAAAAAAAGGGTTGTATTACTTATTGATTGCCCCTTGTATATGAAAATAAATGATAGCAGTTAGATAAACACTTGAATGCAATACATCAGATTTTTTCCCATAATTATGTTATATTGGTTTGTATATATGCATGCTTGCTTGCTTATTTAATTTTGGTATAGAAAAACTCGAAAACACCAAACCCTTGGAAGTTCATGAACCAACATATACCCAGTCATCTTAATAGCTGGCTAAGATAGTATGCCTACAGTTTCTTTAATCATGATATTGATATGTTGGACTCATCTGATTTTAAAAATGCAATATTCTTTTTGGAACACATTTTTAGACACATTTCATTTCTTCGTTTTCTCGCTTCCCATGGCAAAAACAAACAAACTTAACACTTTTCCTTCTAATTGCTCCCTTGAACTTATCAAATACATATTCTCTTGATTTAGATTTTCTCTTGTAGGAGTTACTGATATTACATGCATAAGCAGGTTCAGTTCATCATCCTTAGATTCTGCATACACATTATTCTACATCAGTTTCTTTCCTGAGGAGATTCAAGTAGAGGGCTTTTCATCAGATCTGACTTTTAGGTCATCCAATTCATAATTTGTGCTTGTCAACCTTGAAATTATATTTAACCTGCAAACCTGGCCACTATTGGGAATAAATTATGCAAAGCAATCATGTTCTCTTCATCTTCTGTATTGCAATGAGCATCTAAAGAAAATCAGTGTTAATTGGCTAAAGTCGTGAAGATAGATTGAAAAATTCAGTGCTATAGTGGGGATTTAAACCACTGATCTTCAGTTGATCATGCTGTTGCTCTGACTGGCAACATGCAATGGCGACATGCCAGCACAACATAAACTTCTCAACTGACTCATATTTTTCCCAAAAAAACTACAAGGTGTTGTCAAATTCATTTTGAGATACCATACCCCAGTGGTGACTTACAATCTTTCTCAATCTGCAACTTCAGAACTTTAGCCTACACAGGGCATTGTGAAAGAACAATTAACATTGATTGACCTATAGTGATAATCTATACAGCCTGGGTCTTAAAATACTTAAGAGATTGTAAGTTGCCATTGGGGTGTTATCTCAAAATGAATTTGAGAACATCTTGTGGTTTACTGGCAAAAATATGAGTCAGTTGCGAATTTAATGTTGTGCTGGCATGTTGCCATGTTAGAGCAATTGGTTAGAGCAGCAGCATGATCAGTTGAAGATCAGTGGTTCAAATCCCCACTATGCCATTGGGTTTTTTAATTGGATTCTGCCTTCAAACCTTAAGGAGATGTTTGGGAACTTTGGGGTTTGTATAGTATCTGTAGACACAGTCATTGTTACATATCAAAAGATAATCCTATAATGCAATTGAAATTCATAAAATTTTAATTGTGGATTTTTCATTTCATGATATTCAGCCGAAAAAGACAATGATTCAGTGACTGCCAGCTCATAAGGGGTTCATGTATTATTATTATTATTATTATTATTATTATTATTATTATTATTATTATTATTATTATTTATTTTGTGCACATGCATACACGCACACATAGCTTTCTCTCAGATATTACCTTTCTGATTCTCCCTAGTTATAAAACTTTTCAGATTTGACCTGCAACTTATCTTATTGCATTCCACAATTTTTTTTTTTCTTCAAGCACTGCCTACTTTTCTTTCATTAAAGATGCATTGTGCATTGTCATGTAACAGAGTTGCTAGTACCGTATTTTTCTTGTTTGGTTTCTCTAGAAGAGCATTCTTAGTTCTGCCTTCAAGAGATTTGAGAGGATTTAGAAGACCTTGAAACCTGTAGAAACATTCTGCTGACTACTCTTTGTAGCTGCTTTCTTTTATTGCTTGCATTTCCTTTGCTTTTAATTGTCCTGCTCTTATTTCATGTTTCTTCTTCTTTCTTTGCTATCTTCTTGCTCTCTCTCTAGTGCTTGTACTTCTTTGGACTTTTTGTCTTTTAAATTTAACTTTCTGCATAAATTTATGAATTTCTTATACAATAAATGCCCCTCTATTTAATCTTTTTAAATTTAGAAGTAACATTTCCATTAAATTGTTATTATTTATTCCGAGTTGATAGTTTTTTTTAATATAGATCAGTGAAGCATGCTTAAAATAATAAGGCTTATCTCAACCAACTGTGGTTCTCTCTGCATTAAAAATACTTAAATTTGTGATGATAGATAATTTCCTTACTGCAGTCATAAATTTGACATATTTTGTTTTTTAAAACCTTTAATTAAAAAGTCAAACTGTTCAATATTGTTTTCCTGTAATAAGCATGATATTAATCCTACTTCTGGGAAGTTACAGCACCTGAACAACATGCAATGAAAATAAACTTTAGAAGAAATTTAAATTTTGCTCCCAAGCTCCCTTATAAGGATAGACACATGTGACATTTACAGTAAACATCTGTGTAATAAAACAAGAACACAAATAAATAAGTAAATAAATAAACAAATAAGTAAATAAAAAAGATTAAGGTTTTATAAACTGACCTTTGATGTAAGTGCAGATGAATAATACATATTGTATGGTGTGGCATGGGAATGCAAATGTGAATTATAGCATTTAATTTAGCATAATACATTATCATTTGTGTACACTTTATTATATGATTAGATATTAAGTAATTAATTAATGATTCATTTATGTTGATTGTTATACTTAAAGAATTAATTGACTGCATTACTGAAGTGGTACTCAAACTTTCGCAGCTGGTGTTCCCCTTAGTATACCCTGAAATTCCCATGCCTCAAGTTAAAAATATATTTTTTCTCAAAAACTCTAAAGTTAATAATATAGAATAAATGAGAAGGTTTCAATTATGACAGTGCAGCAGTTAATTTTAACAAAAACTACAGGATGTGTGATTGAAACAAGAATGTAAATTGGAAATTGTACTTAAGTCAATTCCTTATTTGATGTCTGCGGTCATTGCTTATGTAACAACTCAGTATCTCTCCAAACTTACCAGTATAACCTCTTGCAATGTCTTCCAGACCAGTGATTTTCAAAATCCTTTGTTGACCATGTATACTTCCACAAGAAATTTTTCCATAAAAAATGGAAAGCAGCAATTCAGAATAAGACCAAGTTTATCATTACCTATCCGAATAATAGTTGCAAGGCCTAATTTTGAACACTTACAATGTTATCTTCATACATTCCTTTAGACTTGTTGAGAGCATACCTCATCAAACATATTGTAGCCCCTAAAAAGGAACTTCATTCCTGTCCATGCTCTTCTCTTGGTTAGTGCCTAAAATGCAAAATCAAATCATCTACTCTCAGATTTAAGTTTGAATTATAGAATTTGTAACTTTCAAACATTTCATCAAGAAATGTCATACTTCTGTTGGATCTTGAACCTTGTGATGCATCTTACATTGGCATGACCTTGACTACTGTCTCACTGAGGGTGAATAACATAAGTTCAGTTAAAACACAGCTGTTATTACAAATGGTTTTACATACTGTCTCTTATAAAAAGTCAATGGACAACATGTTCAGTTTAAACATTTATAAAATCTGTCACCAGCTTAAGTTCTCCAGGAATGAAAGGTAGAGGCAATGTATTGTACTCTTAGCTGAGAGTTTATAAACAACTCTGCTATTATTGTTACTAACTTAACACTTACATTCTTTACACTGTAATTACTCAATTGTAGCTGGATCATTCCATACAAAGTTTTATGTTTTTGTCAGCGAAGTACCCAATTTCTTTTGAATTTTAGTATGTCATCAACATTGTAGAGAAAAGTTAAAATACATAATATAAAAATTGTAACATTACTGGTTTAGCCGCAGTGAGGGAGGAAGTTCAGGGACGTCATGCATACTCCAAAATAAACATTTATAATGATCTTATAGATGTGCCAAAAAATAAAACAGTTATATGATTCTAAAGAAGAATGCGCATATTTAAAATATAATATGGATTATTAAAAATAATAATATAGGGTGAAAAGTGAGGTTGAAACAAATATTTATATTTTCAAATCCAACCTTTTTACCATATGATATTTTATTTCCCACAAGATAAACACATGCCAATGCTGCCATTTAAATTTCATGATGGAACCAGCCGAACTGTGGTAGTTATTAAATTATAAAAATAGGATGATTTGTCCCAAGTTTAAAATTGCATGCAAATGCAATGCAATGGATAGGAAACATCATGTGTAACGACTACACACATGCATGTCACTTGACAGCGAAAGTGTGAATTCCTCTCCTGGCTTTTCTCCTGGTTGAAGATCAGTATTGAATATTGTGTTCCTTTGCAACTGGATATTGACAAATGCGAAATAAATTGCCGAAATTTGTTGTACGTGATACGAAATGTGACTGCTGTCATATGAAGGTATATGAAATGACTAATGTAGAAGAAGCTGAAACAGACTATGAGGGGAAAAATCAAGTGAAGAGTAAGCCCCCCCCCCCAAAAAAAATTTTTTTTAATGAGTTTACAAAAAATAAGCTATGATGACAAAAGTGAACTGAACAGTGTGGAGGTTTAATACAAAAAATGGTTTGTTAGTCTCTCTCTTCAAATTGTTATCTAGACAGATGCGAAAAATGCTAATGGAAGTAGTATATAAAAGCTGGAAAATGACAGAGCAGAAATAATCCTGGTAAAAGCAAATACTGAAAATTTGATCAATAGTGTCCCTATTTGTCTGAAAAAATTCAAAGCACACAATTTCATAGCAATAGCTCAATCATCATAGTTGAAACATTTGAAAACAGCACTCCAACATAGCAAATTGTTATTTGTGACTATTATGAAAATTATAGTTTTGTTATACAGGATGCAATGCAAGGATACCACTGGAACAGATCTCAAGCAACTATCTATCCATTTGTTATTTAGTAAAAGAAGACTCACAATGATCTGGAACTTAAATTGTTTTTCGATTATATCAGATTATTTAGTTCATGACAATCCTGCAGTTAATCTTTTTCAAAAACAACTGATTACCTATCTACAACAGCAATTTTCACACGTAAATAAGATTTACTATTTCAGCGATGGGGCAGCAGGTCAATACAACCTGATTCCAGTTTCTGAAAAAAAATATTGCTGTAAAAGCATTTTCTGGTTTGTGTGAAATTTCTCGAAGCAGACCTAAATTTCCTGAGATCTCGTTGTGAGGTTGTGAGACAGAATAGTTCGTGCTAGACAGCCAAACAAGTTTAACCCTTTGCGACGCATAGTGTAGTAAAGCGTAGTGCAATGATAAACGCCCTGCTGCGCATAGCGTAGTAGAACGTAGTAAATGTGTTTATCGTTTCATATAGGTTCTACTTATGCTGACCTCAGCTTTTAGGAGCTGTGTTAATGTAAACGTACTCCTGCTGCATTGTTCCAGCGATTTTGCAAGCCATAAATAGCACTGTTTACAGTCGTGTGCAGTTGTGTAAGTAAGCAGTTTCCTGTCGTATTTATAGCCATATCAGTACCATGGAGACTGTTCCAAGTACATCACGGTCTAGAAAAAATTTATAGTGAAAAGGTATTGGTAACAGACGAGGAAAGACTTGCAGCAGTTTACGAGGAATTGGATTGTGAAAGTAGCTCCGACGAATCTTGGTTTGGTGAGTTAGTGGAAGACAGTGATAAGGAACAAAGTGACAGTGAGAGTGCTGAGATACAGGTAACCGAACAGGGGGCTAAAGCTAGTGAAAGACAAATTAAAACTAAAGCAGTACTGGCACAGTGGACCTCCAACTTAACTTTCAATAAGTTAGAAACGTTTTCATCCCCTACAGGTGCAAATCATTCTATTCCTACAGGAAGTTCAGAAATAGATTATCTTGGACTTGTTATAGATTCCAATTTTTGCGGGAAAATCGCGGAGGAAACCAACAGATATGCAGCTCAGATTCAAGCTGAAAAGGCGGATCCAAAATGGGAAGTTACAAATTCAAGGGAGATACAGGCCTAGTTAGGTATTTTGATATATATATGTATGCGGATGGTGGATTTACCTGAAACTAGAGATTACTTTTTGGGGGATTTTTGCATTTGTTCAATTGTAAGACAAGCAATGACCTTGCTCCGCTTTCAAGAGATATTGCAATACCTTCACCTGAATGACGAATCTGCAAGTCCACGATTAGGGGTAGATTCTTACAATGATCTGTATAAAGTACGACCTGCTTTAGACATAATCAAAAAGTTTGCCAGTGTCTACAAACCAAATCGCGAACTTTCTGTTGACGAAGCAATGATAGGCTTCAAAGGATGCTTCGTTTTAAAACAATATATGCCTGCTAAACCAACAAAATGGGGGATAAAGGCATGGGATATTGCAGATAGTAAAAGTGGGTATTTATTGGAATGTAAAATCTATCTGGGAAAAAAAGAGGCGAGAAACAGCGATCTTCTACTTGGAGAACAGGTTGTCAAGCATTACTTGCACTACATTGGCCCCAACAAAATCCTTGTTTACAATAGCTTCTTTTAATCCTTTATTAGCTTCCTTCACCAATCTATCAGCTGTCTGCCTCTTCTCGACTTCCTCAGTTCCGAGACTGAGACTTTTCCAAGTGTCCACTAATGTACATTTGCTTTTACAGTGTGCTATTCTCTTCTCTATGTTTTTCTGTACTTTATTGGCCTGATGTTTCTTTTGGTCAGTCTCTTCCTTCAACTATTGACAATGTTTGGAAAGAATGTATGAGGCATTGGCAAAATCAAGAATGAGTAGAAATCTGGGGGGGGGGGGTTCAGAAATAAGCAAAACAATTGATCGCATGTATAGAATATTTTGTAAAGAATTACTGGATCCAGCTGGAGTCTGGTGCCAGCAGTGGAAGGGGAAGGTTGTGCGACGAGAGCAAATGAAGATGGAGTTAATGGGTATGGAATTTGAAGTGGTTTTTATTTTAGGAGTTATTGTATTGTACTTCTGTTGGGGAGCCAAACTTGATGAAGTAACTGCCCCAAGTATGGTACAGAGTTTATGGTGGCCTTCGCCCCAATGTTTAGGAATCAACTTTGTATTTTTTTGTGTTTCTTTAAATATTATATATATTTATGCTTGCCTCGGCTGCATCAGTATTAATTTGTAGAAACATGTATCTCTTATCAGGGGGTGACATGGCTAAAGAATGTAGCTTACACAAATTATAATTTTTACTTCACTCCTTTTATTAATCCTTCACACAATTAAATAACACTTCACTTATATAGAGAGCTGAGAGATTATTTATTAATTGCACTTTTAAATACGTAAACTTTATAATATTCTTGCTGTAATGTATTTTCGTCTCACACTGGATACGTACCGAGCGAATGAACTACTCAGGTACGTTGCCTTCTAGCACCTGGCGTTTACCACTTAAATTTGTAAATTTCTGTATTTCAAGTCTCTGATTGGCTAATTTTACTCCAATAGAATACTTTTATTTAACTTTCAGCTTTTCTAGTATTTGATAGGCTATTTATAAACCATTTTAAAATATTACATTATTGTTTCCAAGTATTGCTAGTAGCATTATTAAACTTTCCAATTCATTATTGCCTCAAGGTTACCTCATTGTTAGCAACTTTTGGCTTCTATTATCACAGCTCCTATATTATTAAATTACGTAATACATTCACATAACATTATTAAACATGTATACAATATAAACATAATATATAAACATAATACAATGACTGTAATATACACTTTTTATATAGTGTAGTATACATATATTGCTTTTAAGGTGGGCTGTTATTATATTTTATATTATGTAATTAGACTGAAATCATTTAAGTGTTAAAAATACTTCCTCAAATTCCCCCCTTTTAGAAATATTTAAAAATTGTTCTTTTTGTTTTGTTCTTTTAAATTTTTAAATATTTTCTGAAAGTCTCCTGAAAGAAAGAAAGAAACATATCCTTTTTATTATAACACTTGCTATTTCTCACTGTCACTATTTAACACTCACTGATTTTCGCTACTCTCGTGTATAGCAGAATACTTCAAATTTGTTCTGCCACATGTTCGACACTTTAAGGTCAACGACCTGGTGTAAGGTCAATGTTCTGGTGTTGGATGACCTGGGTAAAGTTTGTTTATTCACTAACACAGCCACTATTAAGTATTTTATTTGCTAGACCTTAAATACTTAATTAGGCATATTAACACTTGTTACCCTTTCTTTACAACTTATTTCTTAAGCATTTTCATATTTCTTACAATTTCTAACAATTTATATCTTAATCACTATAAATGCAGTTGCTATTTCTAATGTTTTTTTCTTTTCTCACTAGCAATGGATTTTCTTTTATTACATCATTTTATCTATACTCTTGTTTGTAATTTTGACAATTTGTTACATTTAGTAAAGATATTTTAAATAGTACTTTACATTATTTAAATTATTTTGTGCTTATTGTATTGTAGTTATTAAATATTCATTTCTTAATGTTTTGTAAGGTTATAATTATAAATTTTGAGTTTCATTGCTTTCCCCGTATATGTTCCAGATACTTTTTCTTTTTCTTCTTGTGCCACAGACTGTTTACATTTATACGGCTTTATCTGTTCCAAATATATTTATTATTTCATAAGGACCATGATAGCTCAGAAACAATTTCCAATATTCCTTACGAAGTTTGACAACCTCTTGTTCTTCACTAGCACTTGATCTCCTATCTTTACTTTCCAAACTCTTCTTTTTCTTTCTTCATGTTTTTGTTTTCTCTTCAGGGCCTTTGCTTGTATTTTTAAAAATTCTAATTTAAAAATTTCCTCTTTTTCTGGCAATTTAACTGATTGATCTTCAATCACTTCTGGTATATTATGGCTCAAAGTATTGTATAATTTTCCATGTTGAAGTTCTATTGGTTTAAATCCTGTTACTGTATTTATGAATTGATTAAGTAGATTTTGTATAATATTAATGTATGAGTACCAACTGCTCTGCTTGTTATGACACACTACACTTAGATAATTTGAAATTTCTTTTATCTCTTTCTCTACTGGATTGGCATTAGGTCTATATCTTGATGAGAAATACTGTTTGACTCCCAAATCTTTGATTCCATTCATACATTTAGTACTGGTAAACACAGATTCATTATCACGAAGTATGGCCTGAACTATTCCTTTCTCTGGGAAATATGATTTTGTTAATTTGTTTATACATGTTGTGCTGGTTGCATTCTTGAGTGCATATATTCGTACATATTTGCTAAATACATCATAGCATACAAATCAAAAATTTATACCCAAATGCACTTACAGGCGTTGGACCATGCAAATCTAAAGTTAATAAACATCTTGGTTTATCTCTAAGTACTGAGTTCATTGTATATTCATAAGCTACATTAATTTGTTTTGCTTTCTGACAAAGATCGCAACATGATATGTATTTTCTTACTTTATGTCCTAGTTTAGAGATATATAAATTTTCCAAAATAGTTAGGGTTGTCTTTTCTGTACCTGCATGTATTAATCCTAAATGAAATGGTTCTGTTATTTCTAACTCCATACTTGTTGGAATATATGTCTTCCGCCTCCTTATCCCCTTTCTATGCTTCTTATATGATATACCATTTTTAACAGCTATTGTACTATTCTTTGCCTCTTCTATCTTCGGAGCTTTTCTTTCAAACTTGCTAGTTTAATGTCTTTATCTTGCTCTTCTATATTATTTTTAAATTGATTCATTAATTCTTTCTTCATTGGAATGTCTATCATAAGCACTTTAATTTCATATTGTTGTCTAGAACAGCTTTCAGGAATTGTTTGTTGTGGTAGATTCTTGATATTAAATCACTGAATGTATTTTGTTTGCCTGGAATATGTATAATTTCTACATCAAATTCCATTAAGCATGGCAGAATTAATATTTTAATCATCCTCCTCTTCCTCAGTTCTGTTACGTCGACAAGGAGGACAGACAGACATTCGAGGAATTCCAAAACTGAAATAATCCCAATGCGAGCTCTCTGGGAGCCATTCAGGCATTTTTATATCTGTGGGACATGATTCAATCTTTTTTGCCCAGCTAAGAGCAATCTCCATGTCTGTTGGACAACTTTTCTTAAATTCCTTCTTCAAATATCCATGGAAAAGATACATGTATACTTCGTAGTAATCTTCTGGGATGACATAACCTTTGATACGTTCCAAAGCAACATTTGCATTTACCTTTGGTACACTGGTACTTAAATTTTCAAAACTATTTCTAAGTTTATCTATTTCTTTGCTACTTTCTTGTACTTTATCTTTAATTTCATCTATCATTGACATTACTTGTCCTTGCCCTGTATTTGCTTTTATTGCTTCTGCATTTGTTTTTGCCATTTCATGCATTTTATTTATTTCCCCTGTTAAATCTATTTGTACTTGTACAAGTTCTGCATTTGTATTTTCTACCATTGTTTTTAATTCTTCACCCTGTTTATCTAACTTGTTACAAATACCCTGCTTAGTATTAGTAAGTTTCAGCTCCATTTCAGTTAAATTTTTATCAATGACTTGACAATTTCTGTTCTAGCTGCTTACAACCTTTATTTACTTTTAAATCTATATCATTTTGAAGTGCTTTAGAAGATTGTTCTATTTTGATTTCTAACCTACTTTCAGCTTTGCTTTCTTTCTATCTGCTTAGCTTTCTTTCTATCTGCTTAGCTAGGTTATTTTTGATACTAGATAACTCTTTATTAGTTTCTGTTAGCTTATTATTTAAGTCTTTTCTCAGCTCTGTATTAGTTTCAGTTATCATTTCAGTTAACTTATTATTAGTTTCAGTTATCATTTCAGTTAACTTATTATCATTTTCAGTTAACTTATTATTATTATTATTATTATTAATATTATTATTATTTTCAGTTATTGCTTTTAGAAGCTACATAATATTTTATTGTGATAAGTTGTCTTGCTCTCTGTTGGCTAGATGTCTGAGGGATAGTATTTCTTTCTATTGTTGTTCCTTGTATTAATATATGTAAAGGTGATTGACCTTGCATACTACTGCTATCTCTTTCTATGCCTACCTGTGAATTTACAGATAACTGTTCTACATCAAACCTATTTGTTTCCTCTAGCTCTGATTGTAAAGTTACATTGTACTCTGTAATGGCTGACCTATCCTCTCCTCCTTCCATATTTTTATTGTTTTCTGTTTCCATTTTATTTTTAATTTTTTCTTTTGTTATATTTGGTTTGGAATTGCTCAATTTTAATTTACCACTTCTTAACAGCATGAAATTATCTTAATAACAATATATATTTTCTTAACTATCTTGACAATTATATAAATATATTATTGGAATTTTCTGACCTTTTGTTCTGGCTGTTTCAGTAAACCTTTTTTATTCTGGTGTTCCCTCGTAGATTGTAGTTGAATTGTTGACTGCGTGCCCCATACTCCTGAAAAAAGTTTTGCTGTCCTTGGGTGATGTTGATTTTGAAGTTCTCTGAAGTTCTCCGAAGTTCTCTGGCGTTCTCCGAAGTTCTCTGAAGTTCTGTGTAGTTTTCTGAAGTTCTCTGTAGTTTTCTGAAGTCCTCTGTAGTTTTCTGAAGTCCTCTGTAGTTTTCTGAAGTCCTCTGTAGTTTTCTGAAGTCCTCTGTAGTTTTCTGAAGTCCTCTGTAGTTTTCTGAAGTCCTCTGGAGTTTTCTGAAGTCCTCTGGAGTTTTCTGAAGTCCTCTGGAGTTTTCTGAAGTCCTCTGGAGTTTTCTGAAGTCCTCTGGAGTTTTCTGAAGTCCTCTGGAGTTTTCTGAAGTCCTCTGGAGTTTTCTGAAGTCCTCTGGAGTTTTCTGAAGTCCTCTGGAGTTTTCTGAAGTCCTCTGGAGTTTTCTGAAGTCCTCTGGAGTTTTCTGAAGTCCTCTGGAGTTTTCTGAAGTCCTCTGGAGTTTTCTGAAGTCCTCTGGAGTTTTCTGAAGTCCTCTGGAGTTTTCTGAAGTCCTCTGGAGTTTTCTGAAGTCCTCTGGAGTTTTCTGAAGTCCTCTGGAGTTTTCTGAAGTCCTCTGGAGTTTTCTGAAGTCCTCTGGAGTTTTCTGAAGTCCTCTGGAGTTTTCTGAAGTCCTCTGGAGTTTTCTGAAGTCCTCTGGAGTTTTCTGAAGTCCTCTGGAGTTTTCTGAAGTCCTCTGGAGTTTTCTGAAGTCCTCTGGAGTTTTCTGAAGTCCTCTGGAGTTTTCTGAAGTCCTCTGGAGTTTTCTGAAGTCCTCTGGAGTTTTCTGAAGTCCTCTGGAGTTTTCTGAAGTCCTCTGGAGTTTTCTGAAGTCCTCTGGAGTTTTCTGAAGTCCTCTGGAGTTTTCTGAAGTCCTCTGGAGTTTTCTGAAGTCCTCTGGAGTTTTCTGAAGTCCTCTGGAGTTTTCTGAAGTCCTCTGGAGTTTTCTGAAGTCCTCTGGAGTTCTCTGGAGTTCTTGTAGTGACGTCTTGTAGTTTCGTCGATTCTGGTAGTTCTATGATGTTCGTTGATCTCTTCTTTTTAGCTATTCTCACCTTTTCGAGCCCCACGTTGGGCGCCAATTTGAAGAAGTTTTTATTTTAGGAGTTGTATTGTAGTTCTACTGTTGGGGAGCAAAACTTGATGAAGTAACTGCCCCATGTATGGTACAAAGTTTCCGGTGGCCTTCGCCCCAACGTTTAGGAATCAACTTTGTATTTTTTTATGTTTCTTTAAATATTATATATTTATGTTTGCCTCGGCTGCGTCAGTATTAATTTTTAGAAACATGTATCTCTTATCAGGGGGTGATGCAGCTAAAGAATGTAGCTTACACAAATTATAATTTTTACTACACTCCTTTTATTAATCCTTCACACGATTAAATAACACTTCACTTATATAGAGAGCTGAGAGATTATTTATTAATTGCACTTTTAAACATGTAAACTTTATAATATTCTCGCTGTAATGAATTTTCGTCTCACACTGGATACGTACTGAGCGAATGAACTGCTCAGGTACTTTGCCTTCTAGCAACTGGCGTTTACCACTTAAATTTGTAAATTTCTGTATTTCAAGTCTCTGATTGGCTAATTTTACTCCAATAGAATACTTTTATTTAACTTTCAGCTTTTCTAGTATTTGATTGGCTATTTATAAACTGTTTTAAAATATTACATTATTGTTTCCAAGAATTACTAGTAGCATTATTAAACTTTCCAATTCATTATTGCCTCAAGGTTACCTCATTGTTAGCAACTTTTGGTTTCTATTATCACAGCTACTATATTATTAAATTACATAATACATTCACATAGCATTATTAAACATGTACACAATACAATGTATTACACATAATACAATCACTGTAATACACACTTTTTATATATTGTAGTATACATATATTGCTTTTAAGGTGGGCTGTTGTTATATTTTATATTATGTAATTAGACTGAAATCATTTAAGTGTTAAAAATACTGCCTCAAATTACAAACTTAGAGCTAGAATAGGAAAAAAACAAAAAAAATGGAAAGCTAAAGCTAGAGTTGAGCGCATGGATGGTTATTTTAACAGTAATATTATTAATCATTGGAAGAGTGGAGCAAAACTCAAGACCAGCAGACCTGAACAAGCTAATGTAAACAATAAAAGAATAGGCAAAAAAATGGACAACAATGCTAAACAGCTGAAAGATGCAATAAAACTACAGAGAGGAGCTGAACCAGCAGATAGCAGAATGCAGAAGGAGAATTGAAGTGGTAGCACAAAAGTATGAGACAGGAGCGAGAGAAGACAATAGAAGTTTACGAAATGATGGAAAAAAGGCTTGGAATAAGAATGCATGGCTGAAAAATAGAGGACATGTTCAGAATAGGAAGAAGATCAAAGCCAAAAATCAGTAAAATTACGACAATGAGAAAAAAAATGGAAAATATCAAGAAATACAAGAAAACTTAAACGGCACAAAAAGTTTAATTGAGCAGGACTGCACTAGAGAAGAACAGGATTTAAAAACAAAAAAAAATTAATACCGAAGGTGAAAGTAGCGAGAGCAGTTGGGAAAAAGGCATACATGAAAGGACTACAGGTATTCATAGAAGGTGAAAAGTGGAGTCAGAATGTGAGGAGGAACGAGCGCAGAAAAATGCACGAGAATGGGCAAGAGAACATGCAGACATTGGAAAAAGCAGGCCAATGAACTAGGTGAGGTGAAGTAGCCACAGATGAGACAGCAGATACGGGAAATTAGGAGGGCATATCAGGACCAACACAAGAATGGGGAAGATTCAAGAAGAACCAACAGGAGAAAGCCGAAAGGAAAGGGCAGCAGATCAAGAGGAGGAAGATGTGGAAACATTGACGAGCTTGACGACAGAAGAAGCGGCAACAGCAGAGGTGTGGGCAAGAGGAGAGGTTGAGAAAACTGGAAAATTTTCAGCAAAGAGTATGAGTGGGGGGGGGCAAAGTGCAAGTTATAAGTGGGGAAATAATACGTGCGAAAGTTTAACGTATGCAGAGGAGATAGCGAAAAGGGGGTTGGAAATCGTATTGAAGGAGGAATGCAGTTTCATCCAAACTGGGGAGGAAAGTGAAACAGCACACAGAAATACAAGACTGAGAAAGTGATGGAAAAATTTAAACTCGCGCATAAGCCAAAAAAACAAATAAGGGAACAGGCTAAAACTGATGTTCTGGAATGTAGAAGGGTTAAAAAAACAAGACATACAATGGTAAAATGCAAAATGTACTGAGAAATGTAGAAATTGTAGGGGTAGCAGAGACATGGTTAGGACAAAATGAATCAATAAAGATAAGATTTCAAATTTGTAAAGAAAAATGCAAGTAAAAGATATGATAGGGGGAAGAGCATCAGGAAGATTGTCTATTTACAAGAAAAGACATAAATATAATTATTGACACATAGTTATAAGATAATAGGAACAGCAAAGCGTTGTGGCTGATAAGTTAATAAATGGGATAAAAGTAAGGATAGGGATTGCGGTAGTTTATAATCCACCAGAAACATATTTTATGACAAGAAAGTATATTAAAATTTAGATGAGGAAAGAGGAGACCTCAATGCTAGGGTAAGAGAGGAAAGTAGTAGATTAGTAGGAAAAGACTTTGAAGAGGAGGGGAGAAAGATGAGGTAAGAACAAAAAAAGCAGAGATAAAGTAATAGAGAAGGAAAAAAGCTACTAGAATTTTTTGAGGTAAACAACTTATTAATCTGTAATGGAACAGTAGGAGGGGACAAGGAAAGAGAATTTACTTTTGCAAATGCTAACGGTTAGAGTGTAATAGATTATATGTTATGTAGTGGGGGAAATGGAGAAAATCACAAAATTTAAAATAAAAAATGAGTTAGTAAACCGTAGTCACTTTCCATTAGTAATGGAAATAAGGGTAGGAGAGTAAGAAGTAAATGAAAAAGAAGTAACTCAGATAAAGAGAATAACATCATTTAAATGGAAGGAGGAACTAGAAGAAAATCACAAAAGAGTTTAATTCAAAAGTATGGCAGATAATAGAATGTGGAATAATAGCATCTATTAATGAAAGAAAATCAGGAAAAGCACTAGAGGTACTAAAATTACTAGTAAAGAGAACAGGGACAGGGATGGAATTAAAACAAAGATAGGTACAAATTAACAGTGGTTGGCTTGATGAAGATTGCAGAACATCAAAAAAGAGGTATTTAAAAAACTTGTCAGGTGGAGGGGTTTGGAAAAGGAATCAGATAGGTAAGATTTGATATCTAAATGGGAATATAAATGCTTGTTAGAGGCAAAGAAGAAAGATGGCAAGAAAATATAGAAAAGAAATTAAAGAAAGTAATAGAAGGAAAATAAAATAAAATAAAATATGGTAGATAGTGAGAAGGGTGAGCAAGAAAGGAGAAGAAAAAAATTAAATCACACCAACTGATGGGTAGAATACTTCAGAAGACTGATCAGGGAAGAGAGAAAGATAAGATTAGGACCAATAAAACTAGGGCAGGGAGTAAAACAAATGAAAAATTAGATGGTAAAATAACAATACTAGCAGTTTTCACACAAATGAGAAATATTAAAGAAAGACAACCAGTCTTTCCAAGCAGTGGGAGTAGATGGAATACCAGGGGAATTTTGGAAAAGATAAGGGGTAATGCAAAGTGGATTAAGAATAATGACAGGTCTACTAAATAAAATCAAAGAAAAAACTGATGTACAGGAATAAATAAACCAGAGAGCTCTTAGGGGAATAAGCCTAGTGTCCATATGAAAGTGTACACAGGAATGCTGGTGTTCAATTAAGGGAGTTCGTACATTCAGAAAAGACACTATTGGAATTTCAGACTGTATTTAGAAAAAGGAAAACAAACAATAGACAATGTATTCATAATAAAAGCTATAATAACTAAAAGAAAAAGGAATAAGTTGACAATTTTATAAAAGAAATCAGAAAAGTTCACAAAGATGAATTCTGTACAATATGTAAGAAAAATGGTATTACAGAGATGATACAACAAAAATAGGACTAAGACAGGGTTGTAAGCTGAGCCCTATACTATTTAATTTATTTATAGATGATATACTGGAAAGAGTAAAAGAAAGAAATCAGCTCTCTCTGGTAATAGAGGATAAAGAGTTCACAGGTTTATTACATGCAGATGACCTTATGGCAGGGGCTATATTGGTAATAGGGCTACAGAGAGCAATTATAGGAATTCAAACATTTTACAAAGAATGGGGAATCAAAGTAAATACAAATAAATAAAGAATTATGGTATTTAAAAAAGTAAACAAACTAAAAAAGAGGAAAAGTGGTTTTTGGGTGGCCACAAACTGGAGGTCGTCAAAGAATTTGATTATGTAGGAGTAAGAATGAGTAGTATCGGGGAATGGGGACCCATGGTAGCTAAAGGGAAGGTAGTCATGATGGGAATAAGCATATGTAAATGTAAACTAGAAATGTTGCCTAAATGGTTGGAAAGAATGTATGAGGCATTGGCAAAATCAAGAATGAGTAGAAATCTGGGGGGGGGGGTCAGAAATAAGCAAAACAATTGATCACATGTATAGAATATTTTGTAAAGAATTACTGGGTTTAACAGGGGAGGTAGCTTTAGTGGAATTGGGAAGAACAAGGAGAAAAACATTAATACTAGAAGGAATGTTAAACTTCTGTTTTAGATGTTTGACAAAGGAGGGAGAAATTTAAGATATGCATGAATCAGCAAAGGTGTATGACAAACCAAGACAGTTGGTGGACAGGAATGGAAAAAAATAGGAATGGGAGATACATGGAGGTTAGGGGAGAGAGATATAAATAGATTTTGGATGGCAGTAAGAACTAGAATGGAAGACATAGAAAGGCAGGAGATATGGGGAAGTTTTGAACATAAGAGAATCATTAAGTTTCTATAATATAATAAAAAGAGAATGGGGAAGAGAAGGGTACGTTGACCACTGTAATAAACAGGAAAAACAAGGATTACCATGGATGAGAGTGAGGCCAGTGTACTTAAAAGGGAATAAGACGTGGAAAAGGAATATGCGAATTATGTTGAAGTGAAAGTATATAGCACTACATGACAATGTCCAGAAATAATAACATGGAGGGGAAAAGTATCGGAAAAAAGAGATGGAAAAATAGTAACTATAAAAATGTTGGCGGAAAATAAGAAAAGAAAATTAGAGATATGGGGAAGTTTTTAGGGAAAGTAAAAGAAAAATGGATTAGAAAAGTAAGAAATACAAGGAAAGGAGGACTACAAATGCGAGGGGGAGAAGAATGATTGTAAGGGGCAAAAGTCAGTAAAGGGCTACTCAGTGAGCTATAAGGCCAGGGAGCCAAGTAAACTGAGCAGCGCAAAATAGGCTTAGAGACCAGACAATTTGTACATGTTAGTTGTAGAAATAGTGTATATTATATAAATTCTGTAAATTGAGGTGTACAAATAAATTCAATATACATTTGCTCCTATGACATGCCTAACACACACTATCTTAATTTGTGTGCATATTGTCACATCCTTAATTTGAAGGGTGTTGAGGATGAGCATTTGGGAACGTAGCAGGATTAAGGATCGGTGAGCAACTCTGAATAGCAAGACACAATTAACAAAAACGATAACATAAATTTAATATAACAAATGAGTAGAGGTAATGAAAGTGAGCAAGCGAGCCATTTTTAGAATTAAGTTAGAGAATTAATTAAGAGAAAGATCAGCTTCTGGTTACCTAGTGCCATTGAGCAGATGTTACATTGGATGCCATACCCAAAGGCGGGTGTTGATCTGGGCAGCGCCTCTGGCCACACCTGGGGTTGTTCCTATCAAGACTGCCATCCCCATAGATTTATGAAAGGGTTTTTATATTATAGATAGACGCCTCCACACAGGACATGGCCATATATGGAGAGATAACATCTACTCTATGAGTTGGCATCACCAACCCACATAATACTACAGGAAATGACTAGTGCTAAACGAGACTCACTGTACATCCTGGGTGGCACCATGTGAAGTAAGACTGCAAGAAATAAGCTTCACATGAACCAAATTTTAAAGAAAAGTAATCTTTAGGAAAGTAATTTAACTTGACCCATATGTTACATCTGCTACAGCATCAAAATAACACACTACCATTGTGTGTTGATAAGAAAGAATCAAAAGAATGGCACAAGGTCACATACACACACAAAAATTATTACATGAGTATAAACAATTACAAATTACAATAATATTAGTGAGTCAAAGAAAAGGTAAAAAACAGGGGGGAAATAATTGCTTGAGTATGCGGAAAAATGTTGGTCATCCTTGGACATCGAACCGCGGGCCGGAAGTCACAGTAATTACACCTGTAATTCTTGAAGTAATGAAGCGAGTGACATGCCCTGTATATAGGTCTCTGACAAAGCTGCAAAAACCAGCAGTCCATTATCACTGCAACAGGACGTGGTCAGTGATATCAACCCAGCAGCCAAAGCTGCAGCAAGGTAAACTCCAAGTATTGTCCACTGTTGGAAATGACATCTGGTATTCATTGTATGAAGACGTGCAGATATAGCAGCAATCAGTACACCAAGCAGTAGTCCATAGTGAGCTTTTCAGAATTGTGACGTAGTGTTAGCAGCAAGGATATCCACACATGCACGAAGTCCATATCATATGCAGGTATGTTAGTTTCATGATATTGTGGTTCTGTATGTTTGTAAGCCGTTTGAAGCACTTAATGGTGATTCAGAACACTAATAATAAAAGTCATTATTGACACAAAAAGGAAGCACTCGGTGACCATATGACTCATAAAGAATAGATCACAGAACACCTAACAAAATGAAAAAAAAAAAAAAAAAATGTGACCCATACCGAGAAAGAAAAAAAAAGTATGATAAATTTAAGAAAAAGTTTGCTTGTAAAAAAAAGCAATCTCTGAACTTTTGCATAAGTAAGATATAAAATATAAAGAAATTGTATAAAAGAAGTACATGACATAACATTATAAGTATATATGCGATAAAGAAATATTACATTGTTGTATACATAACGACAATATCTGTACAATATACTGAACCATTAACATCATTTGTGCTAGAGGAAATGTATCATCCATATCATTTTAAAAATGTACATATACACATCTGTTCACAAGTCAAAATTATTACATACGCACAATTCACAACAGTAATGACATAATTGGTGTAATTCTCATCAGCGTAACTCTCTGAAAAATTCATCTACTATAAAAACGACGACAATATTTACAATGAAGCAACAAGTGGGCACAATAATGATGTGTTATCAGTGAACTCAATTATACACACATTATGGAACTTTTCAGGGTTTTTGAGTTTTCAGTTAGTGTTACTGTGTGTGTAGGCGGAATGAAAACAAGATTCAGCTGAAAAACATAGCAAAGTTATGGCAATAATTTCAAATGAAAAACAAAGTTTAGAAGCTACTGGGTTTCCACAAATTACAATTTTACACACAAAATATATGTTCAGAAAATTTGATTTATTTATTTATTTAAAAAAAACTTATTTTGTTATTAGCTGCATTCCTGACAATCGGCAGATACTTGTTAACATTTAACAATAAAGTCAACATCCCTGTGGGGCAGGTTTCAATACAAATTTCTACCAGGAGCTTGGTTATTTTTGCTAAATAAAATATTTAATAAATATTAGACTTTTCTTTAAAACAAATTACACATATACTTGTGTTTATAAAGTTTATGAAGTATAAATATCACTCCCTATCTTAAAGTTAATCACAACATATATTTAGAAATCGGTCCCACAGAAAAATTCAAGGTTTCTGAGTAAAAATTTAAACAAATAGTTTCAGAAGAAAACAAAAATTATTTCACAGAATTAAAGTAGAAAAAGTATGTTTTGGAATTTAAACTGACATCCATATAGTGATGCTATGTCTGCCAAAGTTTGGTATTGAATTTAAGTTGTTAGCCTTGTTGATATGAACCATTGTGATACATTATTAGTTATTATACATTGTTACCAACTGCTGTCTGTAAATGAACATGCGTCTGCATTGAGCACTAACTATTAATTTATTCTTGTTTATTGAACATTATTCATTAATATCATATTACTAACTCCCCCTGGATAAAGTATATCCAGGTTCTCCAAGAGGATGCATAAAATATTTTAATCTTATGTTAAAGAATGCATTCTTTTCTTTGTGTACCACTTAAATGTGAAAAACAATGACAAAATATTTAATTGTTTACTCTAAATGTTCGCACTGCACTGGATGAAAATTATCTCTTCATCTTACTTGTAAGTTATCTCTAAGGGACCATCAGGCATAGCCTAAGAGAAAAAAACATACATACCATGAAAATCAGTGATGTCATAGCACATCCACAGGACCATCAGGCTAACCTGTGAAGCTGTGTTTCTCAGAACAATAACAAAACCGTAGGAGTGTCCCATAATTATTACTAATGCGAGTAATAAATCTAGAAAATAAATCTAAGTAATTAATCTAGGGAAGCACTTCCATATTCTACACTAAAGTACAGACTATCTAATATTACCAAAATAATGTATATTCTAAGGGACGGGAGTTAGGGAATCAATGTTCCAATGACTAGAAAGTGCATCTTGCACGCCTGTAATAAACAAACTTTCTTGAGATGTAAATTTGCTCAAACAAAAATAATAAATCGCTTAATCAGAGTGGAGAGAAGCTGTAGGCGTTCAAATCTATAGACACCATGAGGGTGAAGTAGCATAACATTCCTCAGTAGTGCTGGCAAAAGTCATAAAAGGACTGTGTTCGACTCTTGAGCATTTCAATATGCAGTAGCATAAACAATCGTAGCTCAAACTATACAATCTGTGAACAGAACTAAAAGTAAATGAGAGTATATCTCACAATAGAACAAAATTGTAAAACACAAAAAAAATTATGTATATAAGGGTTTAAATCAATAGAATTCCGATAAGTACTTTGTTTAGGTGATCATTGGAAAACCACAGTATGTATTTTAAAATTAAAATCTGTCATTGCAAGCATTAAATAGCTGGTGACTGCATTAGCAGATAACATGTGGTGGTAATGTATAGTATTCAAAAATAATTTGAAAAAGAAAGTGCCAAGTGATGAAATGTAATAGGATAAACTTGAGCATACATCAGTACTTAACTATAAGCATTTCCTGTCTTTGAGGAAAACTAAAGCGGACATCCTGCTCAAAATAAGCAAGAGTTTATACCGTAATGGGGCTCTGTTATGTGTCTGAAGAAACAGTGCATGGAAAAATCATGATATAAAATACTGCTTTAAATATTTCAAACCATATTAAAAATGATTTCTCTTTCTTAGGCTTTTGGAAAAGAGGGAGGGAGAGAGAGAGAGAGTATAGTAGAGGGGTGGGGCAGTAATGTAAATCGTTGTAGACGAGGCATCAGAGGATGAGGGCTATCACAAAGTAGCAAATCCACGAACAACTTAACACATAAGAAATAACCATTCTCGCTTTAGCATATATAATTAAAGGCAACTTAAATGTGGTTCACTGCTTGCATACTCATAATGGTAACCGAATTAGGACACATAGTACATCATGTTTTCAAAGCGTTACATTAAAATATGGCATGATTCCGGAAAAGTAGGGGGGTAGAAAGAGAAAGCAAAAGGAGTAGAAGAAAACATCATTGGTAAATGCAATAAAACACTTAATCATTTTATCACAATGGGGAAGAAAGTGCTACAGACTGGACCACTTCTTATTACATAAAAAAAGAAAAAAAAATGCAACTAAGAAAGCTTAGAAATGGATATGTGTGTAATCTAAGTATTTACAATAAAACAAACATATACAGTTGTATTCCTATCGAATGAAAATCATCGGAGTAATGTATCGACATAAAAATCAGATAAGAATAGAAAATATAACCATTTCATAAATATGTACTGAACATATATAATTTTTTTTTTAGTTTGTTTTTGTATACTACAGTGACATCTAGTACGTGCCACCGCGTTCCTTGAATCATGAATTCTTATATGAACTGACAGGTTATAGTTTTAAGATTTTTACAAAGAGTATATTAGAAGTTTAAAAATACTATACAATCGCGAGACTAGGACTGTATTTTAAGATAATTCTATTACGTGATCGTTACTCACTTGTGACCTTACACAATCATTAAAAAAAAAAAAAAATGTTGGATAGTAAAGTCAAAACAGTGAAGGTGCATTTAATTTTGCGATGGTATTACTTATAATGTTTGTGTATGTGTGTTTACTTCACGCGTTGAAGCCATCTTGTGACGTGATTCATTTGTTAGGTTTATTAGCTCCATCTGGTGTTAGCAATTTGCGGCAGTATTAGTTTTTTTGTTTAAAAAAATGCTACAGTTATTTTATTTAATTTTGGTTCTTTGTCCTCCGGCTAGCTATTATCCTTTTGGTCAAGCACTTCTCTTTATACAGGTTGTGTAAACGGAAAGGAATCTTTTATCCAAACAATAACACTGATGAAGAAATTTGTTTTACACTTTTATTGTCGAACACATTTACTATCACATTTACACATTGATCTTGACACTCGCCAAACTGAAACTGTTATAATAACTTCATCACTGATATTTCTTAATTCGCGTACTTCAACTTTTTGTATAATCAACTTTATCACACTTGAGATTTTTCATAACTCTGTTACGCGTAACCTGCAAATTGATATCCGACGTGTGCTGTACAAATACTTTCGACGAACTGACTGACTGAAGGCGACGTGTACTTTACAAATATTTTCGATGAACTGAGGGGAATGCGACGTGTAGTGTACAAAGAATTTTGATGAACTGAGGGGAATGCGATGTGTAGTGTACAACGAATTTTGATGAACTGACGGGGTCTTTACCTCTAACCTATCTTTTTATACTCATACACTCCGACATGCCTAAAGATTATAACTGAGCTGCAATTGGCTAATAAAACGCGCCAACATTAGCGTCTATTTTTATATCCAATGAAAATTATGAATACATATGCTCTAGGGAAACGTTCCAGAAGATTCTCAAGGAAAAACGCGCCAATATTACGTAACTTCCTCGTTTCCAATAATGATAAACAGCTCACCCCCTCGCTGATTATTGCACGCTATTATTGTCAGTTTCAGTAAGGCCGTATAAACTTACTTCTCAACAATAATTACAATCAATAAACATCTCAAATCAATGTCACATAAAAATGCATATTCATATTACAATCATTATTTACATTTAAGTAATTTGTGATACAAATTACTGCATCAATTTGAAATATAAAAGCAAATTATATAAGCGACTACAGAAAAACATATAAATGTTCCTATACATGTGTACAATCAAATGTATTAACCCATCATTAGAAGTATGTATAGCAGTGGATGCCTAAAATTACAAGGCCAAAGTAATGTAAACTATTGGAAATAGTTGCGTCTGGCGTAAGAAATGAAGTAAAGAAACAAAAGTGCTCAAAAAAATCATAAAAATGTACAACTCAATGAAAGAACAGAGATCAACCTGCTGAAAAACATTATTGCGTGATTGACATGTAAATCTACGTAACACTATATAAGTGTATGAATTAAATGCACAAGGTGAAAGTATGAAAACATTTTAAGAAGCCAGAGGATACTATTAAAAATTTAAACGTACTAATGTCACGTGAGTTAACGAAGCTTTCACGGGAAGTAATCTAGTTAGATAAGATGTGTGTGAATAAGAAGAAAAAAAATTAGGCGTCCAATACCTAACCCTCTTGCAGTTTTGAAAAGGTAATAAAAATTAAAGAGCTATATTTTGATAGCATGAACCATAAATAAACAAGTTATATCTATTCACACGAGTATACGAATTATAAGGAAGGATTATAATGATGAACAAAGAATTCAAATGTAAAGATGGTGTACAACCATTCTCATTAATAGCGTGCTAATAATTGACAGTGTAATTCCACATACAAGTAATATTGATTGCTTGTAAATTACCGTTATAAGTATAATTATAATAATATTCCGCCATTTAAGTATAATTAAAGATCAAAATCCTGGAATATAAATATTTATACACTATTACTATTATTATAGAACACACAATTAATACAATTTGTATCCCATTGGTTCATTCACCATTATAGTGTTTTATTCAAATACAACTGGCTTTTGAAATTAGACTTTTGTATCAAGCGATGACTTAGGTGCCCACTTAATATTCATATGGAGAGTTAAAAGTAAATAGGTTTCAACCATAGGAACACACTAGGGTTTTCATAAATACGTCATACAGTCTGGTTTCGGCGAAACTAAGATTATATAGTCATAATTTCAAGTTACTACCTATCCCAGTTTGACTTTTACTTGTTCCTAAATTAGTGTTATCGATATAAATGCAAAAAGATATATTTAGTACACTCAGGACTCTGCTGTATTATTTGACATAATTCAGGCTACAACTAAGGGTACGGCTACACTGTGAGCGTCAAGCTGCGCGGCAAGACGAGTCACCTGTCTCGACAAAGGGGCGGCGGTGGGGGATGACGAGCGATGTCTTGTCCATGCACAGCGTCATATCACTGTGAGCGTTGAGTGGAACAGTTTGACATCATGGCACTTTCTAAAGCAAGTCATGTGCTTGCTGTTGGAAAATAATTATTTGAGGATAGCAGGAATGAAGAGAAACAAACGTAACGGGGTGCATCCTATAAATCGGCAGCGGAAGGTCTTTGGAGAATTCCATCAGTTATACCCACAGCTTCAGAGATTTCCGGACAAGTTTTTCGAGTACACAAGAATGTCCTTACAAACGTTTGATTTTCTCCGGGAAAGACTACATCATCGACTGGAGAAACAAATAACTAACTTCCAGAGACCTATTAGCCCCGAGAAGGGACTGATAATAACACTGAGGTAAGACCGTTTTCTGCAGTCATAAATGCATATCCTCGTTCTATACTACTGTATTTTTCTTCGAGACAAAGTGTTATTTTGATATTTTAATTAAAAGCAATCTACTGAGTTATTACAGTAGGCAAGAATGAGGTTATATAGCTCTATAAAACTCATTTACCATTTTTTATAATTTATTTCAGAAGAATTAATAATACAAGAGACTGTGTTTATTTAACTTGAACTAGTTTCTCTTTCATTCACAATCTCTAAAATGTCATTTATTATTTTTGCCTTTAACCTCAATTTCATCACTTCATTCAAATTTTGAAAGTACGGATGCAGGTTAACTAAAAACTGAAAATCCGGATCATAGTTCTGTTCTAAACGTTGTTGTTCCTGCATCAAAAGTTGCAGTTTCTTTTCTTCCAGCTCTAACATTTTTTCATTAATACTTTCTGATTTTCTCTTAAGAGATCGCGAAAGAAGCACTGTAACTTCCTGTGTTGATGTAGTGGGTGTTCCCGGGGAGACAGATGTCCCAGGTTCATCCTCGCCTTCTAAAGTTTCTGCTGTTTCCTTCTGGTTGCTGGCATTTAAGTTTCCAGAAGTCTCTCCGGGGGAAATCACATCCTTTATGAATATCATGGATTCGTAAAATGCCCATGATGTTACTAAAGTTCGAGGAGCCCCCGATTTTTGCTTCTGTGTTTGTTTTTCGTGCTCCCTCCTAAATTTGTCTTTTAGGTTTTTCCATTTGCCTTTTGCCACGTGACCTGAAATACAAGAGCATATTGCAGAGAAAAAGTTTCAATAATCGTGATGTACTTACTACTAATCCTATACTATTAGCATGATCTAGTGGCAAGCGCACATGACTGCTAACTCCGCGGTCCCGATTTTGATTCTTGGATGTAGGATAGGAATTTTTCTCTAATCTGGATTATTTCTTCCCCTCCCCCAGGAAAATGTCTGGATGTGAGCATGTACCAATTGAAGAAGAAAACCTGCTGATTGCTTCAGAGAGTTGTTAATAGCTACAGTTATCATTCAAGCAAAAGCCCCCGAAATGACCATAGAATTTAAAGGATTAAAATTTATAAAAAGAAATAACTTCAGTAAAGTAAATGATCTTCACTAATAATAAATGCAACATTGTTATTTTCCTTCTTTTCAGGTACTTAGCTACTGGATCGTCATTTAGGTCACTGGCATTTTCATTTAGGGTAGAAAAATCAACCGTAAATGTAATTGTTCATGAAACATGCCAGGAAATTTGGGACGAGTTCGTTCAAGAGTTTATGCCTCACCCTGCAGAGGAGAAAATCCGGAAAGTAGCTACAGATTATTATCAACACTGGAATTTTCCAAATTATTTTGGGGCAATTGACGGTAAACACTGTCAAATAAAATGCCCTCGAAATTCAGGCTCCAGCTACTACAACTATCTGCGTTATTTCTCCATTGTGCTACAAGGAGTTGCTGATGCAGACAAGAAATTTGTGACGATCGAAGTGTGAGGAAGAGGAAAGCAAAGTGACGGGGGTATTTTCAGTGCATCTACTCTATTTAGTTTGTTAGAAGCAAATCAGTTCAATGTGCCTTCGAACCAAATACTGCCGAATTAAAATATTCAAATACCGCTGGTGTTAATTGGTGAGGCATATCCTCTAAAACCGTATTTAATGAGGCCCTGTCCAGGAAGAGGACTGATATCCAGGCGAGAGATTTTCAACAAACATTTATCACGGGCTCGAAAATGTGTCAAATGTGCTTTTGGTACGCTATGCAAAACGGCGATTCCTCTCTAAAGATATAGAAACTGATGTAATCAAAATCAATCAATTTATTAAGTGTGCCTGTGTTCTACACAATAGCATCTGTGAGCAAGTTGGTGACAGTGATTTTCATTATCGAGAAGTGATGCAAGAGAGCGTGAATGAGGAAGCTCATCATGAAGCTGCATTGAATCGAAGGAACAATAGTTCTAGTGAGCTTGCCAGACAAGTCGGAGAAAAGTTTGCAGAATACTTCAGTGAATTGCAGAATATAGCGTCAGACAATTACGTATGCACACAATGACAAGATAAAAAGTGTAAACTGAGTATTTGTAAACTGGTTTATAGTACATAAATAGAGATTATGCTTCTACATGTCATGCATTTCTATTTTTCAACACTTTTGTTTATATATATTCATCTTCTAACTACTTATGTAAAGTTCTACACACACTATTTTCAAATTAAAGCCTATGTGTTAATAACCATATCATATTAACAGAGCTTTATTTGGCATTTAAAATAGTCTATAATGGTTTGAATGTCCTACCAAGTAAATATGTAAACCATACTCACCAGGAATATTTAATAGAGCCCCAATGCCATGCCAAGCTTTCTTCGTCACAGCAACATTTTTAAAATTCTTGTCACGGTCATTCCACAAGAAATTTCTAGTCTGCACCTCCGAAATCAAGACGTCTTTTTCTTCTTTGGAGAGCACTCGGTCGGTCATGTTAAAACACTTGATCTAAGCGGCGCGTTGAGAATGTCAAACAATACTGAGCGTAGAGCGACAGGTAGTGAAGGTCTGCGCGGTCCCTTCCCCTCCAATTTGACGCGCAACTCACACTGGCCAACCGAACCTAATCTCTATTCGATAAAATATTAAAATCTTCTGGGCTGGAAGGCCATGGTCTAAGGGTAGTAATTTTACAGACCACGGCCTTCCAGCCCAGAAGATTTTAATATTTTATCGATTAACTCCGGCCGTGAAAGCCTTCGTACTTATCTAATCTCTATTGTGTGCGACTTCCGCCCGGTGTGCCCTACCCTAACACCATTAGATTGAGATAGAAATTAAAAGTAATACAACAATATAAGAGGTAGCATTTTCCTAAAAACTATGAAGTGAAACTAAATACCCAGAAAAATGTATACAAAAGAAAAGCGTGCAGCTGTTAATCCATAACACAAAATTCATGCATTACATGATTGCTAAGAAAACAGTTAATTGAGGATTGGATTTTCCTGTTGATCATTATTGGTACTGATTTTGCTGCACTTAGCTATACTACAATTAAAGGAGAAGGGACAGAAGTTACGAAGAAAAAGTCTAGGGAATTTGTACACTTATTCGAATCTTTCTGGAGATATAAATAAGACTATGCGAATGTGTTACGAAATGATAAGGAAGCAGATGTGAAATGAGACGTCATTGCTGTGCTACATCCAGAAAATATACTATCAGGTCCACACGTATTATCTCACCGCTAAAGGTTATCCCATATACCAGAATATACGTAACATATGGAAATAATGATTTTCAAAGGCTCAGTATTAAATGGCATAGGGGACACTATTCATACAGTAACCAATTGTCAGGGAAAATTTACATTGGTGTGTTGGCTTCCTATCTACTATGTACAAACATTTAAATTAAAGAACTAAGATGGTGTTCTGCAATACTGTTTAATACGTGCCTTTGTTTAAGACATCCCTTATAGTCTCCTTTGAGTGCTCAATTTTATGCGTTAAATCGCTAACCGGCCTACGCAGTTCGGCATTTCAAATTTCTAAGCTTTTTTCTTCCAAAAGATGATGCTCCAATTCTGTCTTCTTTTTCTGCCTATAACGACGAACAGCAATCTTGTTTAGCGTTTGTCTGCGTATCTGTTTCTCTTTGACTGTAAGTCGTGCGTATGAATTCCTGTAAAATATGTTAAATAGTGTAGCTAAGGGTTCTGACGGTGTAACTTTTGACTTGATGAGCAGTTGCTCCGTTACAGCGGGGGGGGGGGGGTCGGCGGCCATGGGTGCCGTAGCCAAAGAGGTAAGACTTTTGGGGGAGTCAGAACCTGAGGGTGAGGGTGGTGGTGGGGTCTATTGCCCACCCGAACAATGTGAAGCCATACTTCATAAAAAGAGAAAAAGAATTCAAGAGGCTGGCGCTCCAACATAGCCATGGATACCGGACTATTATAGCAATTTTCATACAGAGGTACGCAATCGAACCATACTTCTCAAAAATGATTTAGGGAAGCCGTTGCCTCCACCATAAATGCCACGTCCTTAATTTGAAGGGGATTGAGGATGTGCATTTGGGAGCGTAGAAGGATTAAGGATTGGTGAGCAACTCTGAATAGCAAGACACAATTAACAAAAACGATAACATAAATTTAATATAACAAATGACTAGAGACAATGAAAGTGAGCAAGCAAGCCATTTTTAGAATTAAGTAAGAGAAGTACTTAAGAGAAAAATCAGTTTCTGGTTACCTAGTGCCATTGAGCAGGTGTTGCGTTGAATGCCATACCCAAAGGCGGGTGTTAATCTGGGCAGCGCCTCCGGCCTCACCTGGGGTGTTCCTATAAAGACTGCCATCCCCATAGATTTATGAAAGGGTTTCTATATTATAGATAGATGCCTTCACACCGGACATGGCCATATATGGAGAGATAAATTCTACTCAATGGGCGGCGTGCACCAACCTGAAGTAAGCTCTACTTTCGTAGTAAACTACTATTCAAGTCAACACTCGGCGACTTCCATGCGAGAGTAAACTACTTCCGAAGAATTGTACTCCTTTCAGATGCTCCCAGATTAAATTACCGCAGAAGTAAATGTCGGAGAGCACCATCATGTAGTATGTAACTACGGAATTAAATAGAACACAAATATAGGTTAAAATTTACTCTTGTGACTTGGTTGGAGTAACTAACCTGTCGATTGAACTTGAATACTGTATCGTATTTGGAGGAAGATATTTTTGACGCGTTTATGGATTACTTGGATTACATTGATGATCTCAATGAAGAAAACAGCGATTACTTCGACTACATTGATCTCGACGGGGAAAAAAACCCAAAAAACAACGGAAATGCGATAGTGCTATGCGAGAACCATATGATAATTATACAGAGAGAGAGAGAGAGAGAGAGAGAAAGTTCAATAAACATTTCGGTATTAGGAAACAAATCACGCCTTTTGAACCTGCTTGGAAAACATTCCAACAAAACTCAGACACAAATTCAGCTCTATAATCCAAATTGCAATTATGGTTATGCGTATTATGAGTTTTTCGTACCGGAATATTTCAGAAGCTTCAGCCGGCATCACGATGAATTTAACGTGACAGTCTTACACTGTATTAAATGCAGATATTTAGAATTTACTTAACGCAATGCAACTTAAAAGTTTGGCATCAAACTTTTCCTTCCCGTTACGTCAAGTTTGATTTCACATGGTAATTAGAACCAATCGGTACTAGCTCGAAATAATAAAAGAACTATCAAATCAAGAGTCATTCCCATTACGTTAAGTGCATGCCAATTATACCTTTAGTTTACCAGCATTTTCAGGTCATGTTAACTAAAGTCCTCGTAATCCCGGTATTGCAGGCGATCTTATAAATAAGCGTTCACCACGCGTCTGCATGGCCGTGTATTTCACTGCGTTGTTAGTTCGCTTTTGAGGTTAAGGTAAGTAGTATAGAAATGATGGTTCACGGCCACTTATATGCAGGAATGTGTATTCATATGCAAATGGAGGTCCCCCTCCCCCAGCTGTTGCAGCTGAGGGTCATAAATCTTGTTGAGTATAATGGAAGCTTGACGGGTAAGCAACTAAGGCTGTCAATCAACTGTCAAAGCGAAGAATAGAATAATAAATTACGCTTCTGTAACAAAAGCGGAGACGTTATTCTACCCACTCCATACCCGGACACGTGTGCACTGAAACAACCACTTCCCAGTCGTATTGTTTAACCACCTCGTGCAAAAGAACAAAAGGTTATCCATCACATGTCAAAATGAACAATGGAGTATGCTGGACGAAGGATCAGACGCTACTGTCCCAGCTCTATTTAATACTTTTAGGAATGCCACCTGCAAGCTCGCAGTCACATTGTTTGACGACCACGTGCAAAAGAACAATAGAACAGACCGGACCCGAGTTAACAAAAGGGACAGATGCTATTGTATCCCTTTCTATCGTCCAGAGCAAGACTTCTTTAGAAAGACCACCCGTGTAGCATCCCATTCCACAGCAGTATAACAAAAGAACACAGCTGGACCCTTCTAACAAAAGGGAACAGACGTTATTGTCATCCATTCCATTTTTCGGACACGTGCATGTTATAACAAAAGAAACTTGTGGAGGCTTTATACTTGCCCTGTCTTTGTTTGTCCGTGTGAAAGACGGGGAGGTCAGTTTACCTGGTAGACTATAAAAAATTCTACCACAGCTCGAGCCCGCCATCGTGGCGTTGGCTTTGCCCCGAGGCTACTCCCCTCCGAGTGTCTTCACGAAGTGTTACGGATATACCCCAACATAATTATACAAGCTCTCTATTTACGCTTCTATCAAACAGCGATATCAAAAATGTATTTAACGTATATCATTACCTATATTAAACCCATGTGTATACTTAGATATCCATAGATCGGTGTTCGATTCTTACTGCAATCAAAAAGTTTAATGTTTTAATTGTTAATGAGAAATTAATGCTTTGATAATATATCATTAACCAGATTAATGAAAGGGTGTTCAGAGGTCCAAGTTCGATTCTTACCGTGCGAAACTCTAATGCTTAATAAATATTAAACTATGAGAGTATGGACGGTCAGATTAAAATGTATTTAACAAATATAATTTAATTTTTTTATATATCATTACCGTGATTAATGAATACGTTCACTGGTACTCAGAGGTCATAGTTCGAATCTTACCCAGCGAAACTCTAAAGCGTAATAGCTATTAAATTATGTAAGCATTCACGGGCGGATTAAAAATGCATTTAACAAATATAATTTAATTTTTTATATGTCATTACGACGTTTCAATGAATGGCATTCTTAGGTACCCGATCTCCTAGTTCGAACCTTACCCTGCGAAGCTAATGCTTAATAAATAACAAACTAGTTGAGTATGCGCGATCAGATTAAAAATGTGTTTAATAAATATAATTATTTATATTAAACCCTGGAATATACATTGGTATCCCGATGCCTAGACACGATTTTTTATTTTCTTTCCTTTTTCTTTTTCGTTCTTCTTGACATGCATGCATTCATATATACAAATGCACAGAGCCATTACACACACGCATTAACACACATCATACGTATGCAAACATAAACACATACATACACCAGTGCACTTACACACTCGCACACGCACGCACGCATACACACACCCGCGTTCATACATACACCAGTACACTTACAGACTCACACACATGCACGCACACATACACACGCATACGCCCACAAGCAGACACATGCACCAGTGCACGCATTCATGTGCGCGCACATGCACACACATACACGCATGAGAGCATTGGAAATTATTGCCTTTACAGAATTCAAAAATCTTTGTCTCATTTCACTGTAACCTAGCAAAATGTAATTCTTTTAAGGCTACCATCTTCACATGACTTCCATCCCAACGCATTTTTATAGATCGTGTAAAGACATGGAGATACTTTGAGAGAGAGAGAGAGAGCGAGAGGAATTGAAACAAGTAGGGATAGAAGTTCTGAGAGCCTCTGTGCATGCGCGGCAAGAGATGTCATGATTGCCGGTATCGCCTGGAGGGGTTTAAATCCCTATATAAACAGATATCCGCGTATACTCTAAGCATTGTGAGCTGATTAACTCTACATTTAAATTTTAAAAACAACGCGAGGTGTTTTTAATTTAAGAAGAGGTGCTGGCCGTTTACACGTACCGCATTCATCAACACGAAACAATGCAAGGTGAGTGGGTTTTTACATAATTATATAAAATCACTGTAGGCTTTTACAATGCATTTAATTTTGTTTAAAGGATGCAGTGCATGAAAGACGATTCGTTCTAAGAGTATCATATTTTTTAATGTGAACTTTACACTCACATGGATTTCTCTAAAAAATTCATTCTCCATTAACATTCATATAATTTTCTCCACTCATTCTTTGTTTCACTATACATTCACACGATTTTCTCTACCGATTCTTTGTTTCTCTGCAGGTTCATCTTCTATTAACAGTCACAGGATTTTCGCTACACATTCTTACATAAACATTCATACCATTTTCTCCGCTCATTCTTTGTTTCTCATTCACACGATTTTCTCTACTCATTCTTTGTTTCTCTACAGGTTCATCTTCCATGAACATTCACACGATTTTCTCTACTCATTTGTTTCTCAACGCATTCATACGATTTTATCCGCTCATTCTTTGTTTCTCTATAAATTCATAAGCATACTTACAAAACCTTTGGTGGTGTAGCACAACACAACTTTAGTTCTAATATAAACAAATGTATAACTTGTCATTCAAGTTGAATAAATCATCGAAAATAATAATTCATGTCAATGTCTGTTACAGATTGTTTAGCTGATAGACTTAACGAGATGGTTGAAGAGCATAGTTTCCTACTGACCGAGTTCAAGATCTCGAAATAGGTCTTAAATATGAGATAAAGTCCTTAAAGAGAGCTCAAACAAGATACGGTACCAGGATCGCATCTTCGTTGGAGGATTGTCAAGTGTTCTTGCCAGAGCGCTATAATTCGTTAACTGATTAAAAGATTGCAGAAATACCTGGGAAAGTATACCTTAAATATAACGGTATGGCAGAGATGGGGAAATTTAAGACATGTAAATTGTCTCTTTTAGCTGCAGCGAAGGTATGTAGAAGTGTCAAACTTAAGTATTGAATGTTCTCCTATTTTAACATGAAAAAATTCATAAATAAAACAACTGACTCATTGATATTACATATAAAGATACAAAAGATACATGTTATAGAATTTTATAAAAAATTTACGATATCACAATATCACATGTTTTGAATTTAGTTATATCTATTGCATTGAAATAACTACTGATATTCGAAAGTTTATGCAAATCTTTTATGTTTCATTTTAAGTGTGCACTAACAAAAAATGTAATTCTTTTCAGGTTACCTTTACTTCATGAAGCATGTTTTCTAAGACTTTCATTGTGTAATGTTTCAGGCGGTGCAATAAGGGGAAGAAGAAGAGGGGCAGCTTTGCAGACCCACAAAGGAGGCTAATGCTATTGGAGGATAGAATAAGCAACATCGAGACACCCAAGAAACATGCCGGAAGAAGCAGGTGTCGCGATGTCTACATCTCGAAAAGGCACAACGTTAAGATAGGAATTCTTCTATGATCTTCCAGTGCTTATAGTGAAAAACACTGACAAATTTGTATACATGACAATTCAAGACTGGGAGGTAATTCGAGAGAGTCTTCCTACATTTAAAGTATTCCTCCAATCGAGAAAGTGTCCACGAGTGGAATATTGTGAAAATATTGTTTTCTCTAATAATATTGTTGCTTATATGCAAGAGCCAGAAATAGAATTTTTGAACACTAATTTAAATGATTGTGAAATACTTTTAAATAGTGATGAAATTTGCAGGCTAAAAAGACTTGAATCGTTTATAGATTACCATTTAGGTAATCTAGCTGTTGCAAGTGTATTGCCATATGCTGGAACGAGGAGTTGGAAGAGGAAAGTGATGGAAATGCATGATAAATAATAATAATAATAATAATAATAATAATAATAATAATAATAATAATAATAATAAAGAAAATAAAGAATAAAGGTATCCTTTTACATAATGTTTTTATTCATTAAAAAGTCCTTACATTCCTAATGAAAAAATAAAATCCTTACAATGATTAGTTTAAAATATAAGCTGCATCACATGAGTCAGAGGCTTGTATGTAAATACTTCATCATGAATTATTAAACATTACAGAGGTCTGTGCAGGAATATTTGCACTAGCTTGAACTTCTATTCTGATGTTGACAGCAACATTTACAACTTCCTCTGGGTGATGTAAGCAATCTATAACAAATATAGGAGCAAATTTAAGAAAATCTTTTCTCTTCAATAAAGGATAATTCTCTTTTTCATAATAAGAGCTTTGAAACTTTGAGTACATATCATACAATGATGCAAATCTCGAGTTTCCAAAGTCCAAATACATGTCATGATAGGGATAACATACACTATTAAGATAAATTCTCAAATTAGTTATGTTACAATGATCAAAAAGGGAAACAGCCTTTAGATACATTACTTGATCTTAAAGTCTGAGCACCCAAAATGCCAAATCTTGGCTTCTCCATTTTTGATGTGGTGGCGACATTCCAGGTGAATGATTTAGTTTGCGGCACAGCAGGCTGACTGAGTATGCAGATCCATGGTCCTAAATGGGAGATACAGCGCCTTGTCCGACTTGAAAATCTTGAGAATTTCAACCTTTTCAGCATCAGAAAGTCGAATCACTGGCATTCTCTACTCGCGCAAGTTTAACGCTTGCATTCTCTTCACCCTGAGGTGCTATAATACAGTTTATAGAGTCCTTGGATCGAATCAGCACCAACTCAAACTTGCTATTGAGTATGAGTTCCTTGTGGTCGTCAGCAAATCTCAGAATCATCGAAAGTGGCACTATAGCGTTGAAGCCTCCATTTCCTGCATGCACAATGTCCATGTCTTCTCCAGGATAGCACCATCCAGCATTCAGCAGACGATCAGATTCCATTGGGTTGAGAGCAGCATAGTTGTGTAAAGTTGATGCGATCCCGGGGTTCCTGGTTCGATCAATACTAGAGCCGTTAATATCCAGGCAAATCTCCTGAAACATAAATGCAATAGCGTTATTGGTAAGCTTTGCAGTAGTAGCTGCTCCATTAGGTTTAGTAATACTCCCCTCGATGTATAGATAAGTTTTGATTAGGTAAAGTATGTAAATCCTCAGCTTAACAAGAGATTGTAATCTCATCATTAGCGTCCAGAGCTGATGTATTATACGGTAAAAACACATGTTCCTCTTCTTTAGTGACCTTATCCTCGAATCTCGGTGTCCCGGTAACATTGAAGATGTCCATGATTATAGGATTCTGAAGCCCAATGCCTGGAGGAACTGTCGATTACATGTTGTTAACCCAATGGATGTCGAGGACAGAGTATGAGGAGTACGTCGAATCATTCGATTATTATTTCCTCCACTGATTTCTTCTAAAATCTATGGGCATTATGCTTATGTTTCTAAAGTCAATGATATTGGTGTTATGCTCTCCTATACGAAGGCTGATTTGCTCTATGAAGTGGATGTTTATGAATAACAGGTAAATTGGATTTGATGATTCTTGTGAAATATGATATCCAAGCGCAACAGAAGGGAAAAACTCATATCAAGTGTCCACTTTTACCGTCAAGGAAGGAGACTGATGCAATACTGAGCTAGATTCGTATGATGCTCAACTTAAATATATTCACCAGGAAATCAGATTCAGCCAGCTGATTAGCTGGACTAACTTTGTCGCTGAAGCCCCAGAACGTTCCTATAGAACAATCATTGGAAAAAATCAACAGTGAAAGGGCATTTAATTTCAGCCTTCATTGTGTTATTGATGTAATAAAGAAGACATTCTCATCCACCTCTAGTTTATCTCTGATGTATTAATTAATGTCAGTAATCTCATAAGTTCCATCTGAATGATCTTAATTTCATCATTATGTATGTAATGAAATTGATTATTACTCATATCAACATTGGGAATGGAATAGAAGGTTTCAAAATTCAATAGAGCAACCTCATAATGACCCTTTGAATCTAACTGAAGAGGGGGATTCAGTTATGTGGTAAGAACAGACTCGTTGCCACTGACGGCAATAGTGTAACTCATTGCGATAGAAATTGCAAGCACAAGTGCCCGCGGATGACTGAGCTGAAGCTCTGAAACCTCTTAGTGTTATACAAAACCTTAACGCCACTGAGGTACCTTTCTATCTCTTTTGGAGGCTTCAAGTTTCCAAAGCTATCGAAATAAAATGACACATTGCCATCCTTCTTTATAGCAACCCAATGAGTGCCTTCATTCTCTGAAGTATCGAGATTAACAACAATTTTCTCTCTGTAATGAGGTCTTGAGAGAAGCTGATCGAGCATGTATACACCTCTAAAATGAGGAATCTTTAAACGCTTGGCATACAAGTCGAGGTCTATGTTACTCAAGGCTTTTTTCGGGACAAGTATAGCCCTCTGCCGGAGTTTTTTGAATTCCCTTTCTGGCTCTGTCTCCTCCTCCTTTCAGTGTTCCTCACCTTATTCTTCTTCACTCGAAGACCCCTCCCTCTTGATTCAATTTCTCTGTTATGTCTCATCATTTTGGCAAGTTGTTTATCTGATGCCTTTTTCTTATTTACAACTGTAGCAATTTGCGCTGCACCTCCAGCAGCAGCACCTAGAGCTGCAATAATTGGTATGAGAGGTAAAAATCCTCATTTCTTCTTCCTGCATCCAGCACCAACAGCCACCTTTCCCTTCAATAATTGTGTTACTAGTCTCGCTGCCACTTTTTCACCTAATGTAGCATCAGATGATTGCACTCTTTTCCACGCTGTTTCAGCCAAATCTTGTCGGCAATGTTTCTCAATGCAGAGTCCTTATGCTGAGCGTAGGCAATGTTGTGAAGTTTGCACGCTTCGTCTAACGGGTTGATTCCGGGGTCTTCTCTCTTTAATCTTTTTTCTAGCTTTGTCCCGGGTCCGCAGTATCTGTATCCATGTATATGCACTTTAAATGGCAGCCAGTTAATGAGAGTGTTAATTAAACCAAAGCCTCTTGCGACCTTAACCTCGTTAGCTCTCATGGTATACTAATTTATTTTTATTAGTGCATTGTTCTTTTATACTCTCATTGTTCACGAGCATTAGCTTATATTCATTAAGCATTATTTATTTTACATTGTATGATAGAACTGGTGAAGCAAGCTTGTTCGCTACCTATTCAGGTGCTAGACTTTGAAAGTGGCTTTATATGCAATCGTCACGGAAAGCTGTTCACTGGAAATGTTAGCTGTTTCATTGTATTTAAACAGATAGAGTAGAATCACAGGTGTTCATGATAATTTCAATCACTGATTTTTATCGCTGTTATTTAATGTAATTTCAGCTTATTCATGTAGTATCCAAGATATTCGAGTCCATTTTTTAAAAAGTAATTCAGTTTCATAAATGTGGCTACTGAATCTGCAACTAATGGATTAGCTACTGCTGTTACCACACGACGTCTTGTTGCTACCGCTGCTAGTGTTGTGGCCGCAACTGATGCTGCTGCTACAGCTATTGCTGTAGCAGCAGCAATTGCTGTGTTTAATGTTGCTACAGCTGCCTGATCTGATGCTGCTATTGTTGTAGCTGATGTTGCAGTGTTGTATCTACTACTACAGCTCTCGTATTTGATGTTACAGCTGCCGTGATGACTACTGTTGCTGCGGTGGGTGAATCTACAGCAGGAATATCATTGCTGTGATGCTTGCTGTTGCTAAGACTGCTAAATCTATAGCTGCTGCTGCTACAGCCATTATGTAACTGGTTGTTGTCGCTGCTGTAGGATCTGTTACATCTATTGTTGTACAGCTGCTGTATCTGCTACGCTAGCTGTTGTATTTGCTTCTGCTACAGCTATTGTGCAGGCTGTGGCTGATGTTTCTGTAGCTGCAGGATCTATTTCTGCTATCATAGCTGCTGTTGCTATAGATGCTGCATCTGCTACTACATCTGTTGTATTTGCTGTTGTGATGCTTGCTGTTGCCGAGGCTCCTGAATCTACAGCTGTTGGATTAGCTGCTATTGCTACAGATGCTGTGTAACCGGTTGTTGCTGCTGTAGCTCTTGCTGCAGTGGATGTTGCTGCAGCTGTCGAATATGTTGATGTAACTCATGCTTTAAACAATCAGAACGATTATTACTGAAAATTTATCGAAATGAAAACTTCATTTTAATAGATAATTCATAGTATCACAGATTACACTACCTTTATATACTTTTCTAGACCATACAAGCTTTTATATGTTAAACAGTTAGCGGGTGAGACAGTAAGGATGAAACAGTTAGTGCATAGAAGTAGCATAACTAGTGCATCCACATGGTTGAGTAGATATTATAAAATTTTTAGACAGTTTTATTGTTTTATATGTTTACATTTTATGTTCAAGTGTAGCAGCTTTATCAGTTAAATCATTGCTTCATTAAACAAGGATTCTAAGGGTAAACGTCTCTCCCCTTTATCTAGGCTTGAGACTAACACTAGTATTTGCTCCTAATGCCAGGGTTACCGCCTCCCCTTCCATCTTCTCCTTTCATCACCATTTGTCTGCTATGTGCATAAACAGCACATGAGTAAACCTACATTTTTTAAGATTGTAGACTCGCGGAGAAAATCTTCATCTTCGGGTTACATTCTCTTAAGCACTATTTGTAATACTGTAATGTCCATATGCATAGGTAGTTATTCCATCCTCGGTAATTACTCTCGTATCATCAAGGGGATTCAATGTAATTTTATTCACTTGCACTGTGGTAACAGCGTACTTTCGTGATAGGATTAGATTCATGGGCGTTCTGATGATTTCACAGGTTTTAAGACAGTCTCTATAGCTGTTAAATGTAATGTACTGCTTAATAGCACTACGTTTTATACCTTTAATCTTTTTTACCATTGTGCCATGGATATCTAATGCATACATCTTAGGTCGTAGTCCTACAAAGCGCAGGATGATTTTACCATTAGCCTCATCTATAATTTCCCAAACACCTTCTTGTTTAGAGCTGAATAGCATTTATGGTTAACAGGGTAATCAGCAGTATCCAGATGTTCAAGAAAACGTAGCTTATCCTGGTACACATCTTCAGTTACACGAATGAATCAGATCCATGTACATAAGCTTCAGGTTTTCAGCTACGTAATATGGTAACAACACATCATAATGATAGTGATACATTAATGTCTTGGATATGTCCAACACACTCATACCAATGTATATAGGCTTGTTGAATACGTTCTGACCAGGCCATATGTACAGCAGCTAGATTAGCAGCATATATCGTCCTATCGATAAACGTAGGCTTGGCGATCAGCTTCTCTAGAGTCTTCTCATTTGTCACCAGGCGTATATCCATACGGTTACGCAGGTTCTCCATAGTTTTTCCAAACATGGCGTTGTTAAAGGGCTTGTAGAGATCCTTCTCGAAATCATTTGCAACTTGTTGTCGTAGCCTGTTGTTAAATTCCACATAAGGTTTCAACCACCGAGACTGTCTGAATCATAGCACATGATGGATTTTACTCAAACGTAACCCATGATTAAGAGCTTGCTTCAAAGCCATGTAATGCACTACATACATCTTTCGAGGTCCAAGATGGGGTATCGGTTTCTTTGTAGATGATTCCAATGGTTTCATACACTCTGGCAGGAAAGGTAGATCATTGTGTAGATTGTGAAGTTCTGCAGGATACTCAATGTCAACTTCTAATATGTACCGCGAGAACCATCTTCTTGTAGTCTTTCTATGTTGATTTCTTCAGGTGAAACCCACTGAAATCCTCCATAAGGGAGGGCGTGGCACATTGCCCTATTGGTTATTAGCGTCCTCGTATGTAATAAATTTTTTGGTCTCGACGGATCAAACTTCTCCATATATGTGTTATTAGCCTCTGCATACCCATGAGAAACTTGGCATAAACCTCCTCTTATACCTGATTCTACCATGAGTAGTTGATCATGTAACAGTTCCAGCTTAATTCCTGTATACAGTAACATGACATCCCATGTAAGTCCTGGAGAGGTAAAATAATGAGCCGGATCGACTTTGTACGTTTTGAGGGTTTGCTCTCTGAACGTCTCAAAGATGTCAGCTAAAAGAAGTACATCCGAGGTTAAGTACAGGTCGCTGTACTCTCCCAGGTTTCTCACATTAAACAGCTCCCATACATTTCTAGCATGATCATAGTATCAGTAATTTCTTCTTCATTCAATCTATTGTAGAAGGAGTGCTTAGGGGGCCAACAGGTCTCGTTCAAAGCATCCCATGACGTGACAAAATCATATGGAAATACACCCTTACGAGTCATCAACTTCAGTTTGTCTTCTCCGAACTACTTTAGTATTTCAGGATATGAGGTTAGAGTTTTTACCAACGTATACAAGGAATCGGAAGCTATCCACAAACCTAAGTTTTGTATCTCCTACATACTTGGTGAATGAGATATAGCTTTCTTCAGAGCTAGGAATTACATCCAACCTCTCGCTTGTACAACCCAGTTCCCTGACAATGAAATGCGAGTCATATCCGCTGAGGTTGTGCATGAAGACTGGGATAAATTTAGTTGTTTTGCAGAATAAATTACATTCATTATGTAGACTTCCGCGATATTCACCACTGATGTGATCATGGTCGCGTACTTTGTAGTTTTCTCCTGTAAAGCCTTTTCCACACAAGTAGCATACTATAGAAGACCCAAATGCTTTTGTTGCTGGTCCGTAAGTTTCAGAGGCTTTGCAGATTTGTATACATTATTAATTTCCTTTGCAAGGAACAATAGGTATTCCATAAACTTCTGAGTAGCATCAGCACCACGATATACATGAGGTTGCTTAGGAGACCAGTTTAATACTGGATGTAGGCTTTAACGTAAACACAGCTCATTGGTGTGTGCTCTTGATAAGGGGTTGTATAGGAAGTTTCAGGATTGAGTATACACGTATGGCATGGAGTGAGAATACTCTCAAAATCTGCATAGATGACATAAGGTAGTTTCAACATCCTCTCAACATTTTTAAACTGAAGGATTGATTTATCATTGGTAGGCATAACTACCCTCGCGACACCATGTTGGTTACAGATGGATGCATGTTCTAGTTTTTCCAGAGTGCTTCGTCCATATCGATCATCAAAATGTGTAAAACAACGCTTGCATGTATAAACACGTTCATTGCATTTAGTTTTCTGACGTCGAATGAGTTTCACAAAATTCTTTATATATACGTAGTGCTGTTTTCCACTACTGTTATTCAATAGTAGCATCTCACGGTGTTTAGGTAGTTCAATATCAGCAACCTTTATAGGATACACTTCATGCTTCTCATCCAGACCGAAAACGTTGACAGACATCTTGTTAAACTTCTCATATGTAGGTATTTGAGAAAGTGTAGTAGGGTAGGAAACGCAGCTGAAGTCGTACTGATCTTGAAGCTGTTTGTATTTGCTCACACGATGTGCATTCTTCCCTATAAATTTAGCTAGTACAGAATAAATGAAACATTTCTCATCACTAAAGTTCTGTATGTTTGTACTCGCTTCTTTAGCTACGACAGAAGGTGGTAGTGGAATGTAGCTACTTCCTCGTAACGGATTGTACTTGTTGATACGAAGTCGAACCCCTTCCACTGCAAGCAAAGCCTAGTTGCTACCCTTAAGCCGAGACTCCTCCATTTCAGTCACCAGTTTCTTGAATTTCGCTTCCAACGTTGACTCCAGATCCGTTTCTAGAAACACAGGCTGATTCCGTGTTTTAAATGTTTTGTCACAGGTTTCTCCGATACTGTTTACAAATCTGCACTCAGCTAGCAGATTAATTTTTACGCTCTTGTGAATCCTAAACTCTTTATGTGCAGCCTGGATTATCCGTTGCTTTGCCTCATGCAGATACATATTCAGGTCCTTAGGTGATTCGCATTGTATAAAATACGATTTGAATCGTCCTTCAAACGATGTCTCGTATTCTTTCATATCACAGTCCTCCATTGTTGATAACTGATGTTTAGTAGGCTCCAATCTTCTTTTCTTCTGAGGACTGCTTATTTCACATACATCCTCGTGCCGCTGACCCTTACAACCATCATTGAAGGTTACATTACAATTCTTGCATTTGAAGAGCTTCTTGCAGCTCATCTGATGTCTTCTCTTGTCATAACCTCGGAGGACTTTCTTCCTGCGTTTAATACAAGAGTATCCTGATGCACTAGGAATTATATCCTTATATGCAGAGTTATTCATCCTTATTCTTGATGTAATAACGTATTAATCGCTGTTCAATGATATGTAGGCCTCTTCACCTTGATACCATTTTAGAAAGCTGATTATTATTGGAGAGAACACGATGTTAACACATCTAGACTCATTGTTACAATAAAGATTAGTGGCTGAAGGTATCCTAATTATAGAGGTGACACGGACCATTTTAGAACAATCATATACTGAATTTTTAATAATAAAACGATTATTAATGACAATATCTGTTATATTGAAGACGAATAGTCATGGTGGGGTATGAATACACGTCACGTGATTATTGCACGCAATGACGTTATCTCTTGCCGCGCAGAGGTTCTCGGCACTTTTATCCCTACTTGATTCAATTCGCCCCCCCTCTCTCTCTCTCTCTCTCTCTCTCTCTCTCTGCAACGCCTGGGTAGTGGGGTGTATACACGTCTCGTGATTATTGTACCCAATGACATCTCTTGCGGCGCATGCGCAGAGGCTCTCAGCACTTCTATCCCTACTTATTTCTATTCCTCTCGCTCTCTCTCACTCACTCAGAGTACCTCCATAATGTCTTTACACAATCTATAAAAATGCGTTGGGATGAAAGTCGTGTGAAGGTGGTAGCGTGAAAAGAATTACGTTTTGCTAGGTTACAGTGAAATGAGACAAAGATTTTTGAATTCTGTAAAGGCAATAATTTCCAATGGTGTCATGCGTGTATGTGTGTGTGCGCTGGTGTATGTATCTATGCTTGTAGGCGTATGCGTGTGTGTGTCTGAGTCTGTAAGTGTACTGGTGTATGTATGAACGCGGGTGTGTATGCGTGCGTTTGCGAGTGTGTAAGTGCACTGGTGTATGTATGTTTGTGTTTGTTTGTATACGTATGATGTGTGTTAATGCGTGTGTGTAATGGCTGTGTATTTGTGTATATGAATGCATGGATGTATGCATGTCAAGAAGAACGAAAAAGGAAAAAGAAAGAAAAAATAAAGAATCGTGTCTAGGCATCGGGATACCAATGTATACTCCAGGGTTTAATATAAATAATTATATTTGTTAAATACATTTTTAATCTGATCGCGCATACTCAACTAGTTTATTATTTATTAAGCATTAGAGTTTCGCAGGGTAAGATTCGAACTAGGAGCTCGTGTACCTAAGAATACCATTCATTGAAACGTCGTAAAGACATAAAAATTAAATTATATTTGTTAAATACATTTTTAATCCGCCCGTGAATGCTTACATAATTTAATAGCTATTACGCTTTAGAGTTTCGCTGGGTAAGATTCGAACTATGGACCTCTGAGTACCAGTGAACGTATTCATTAATCAGGGTAATGATACATATAAAAAGTTAAATTATATTTGTTAAATACATTTTAATCTGACCGTCCATACTCTCATAGTTTAATATTTATTAAGCATTAGAGTTTCGCACGGTAAGAATCGAACTCGGACCTCCGAACACCCTTTCATTAATCTGGTTAATGGTATAATATTATCAAAGCATCAATTTCTCATTAACAATTAAAACATTACACTTTTTGATTGCAGTAAGAATCGAACACCGATCTAAGAGTATCCAAGTATACACATGGGTTTAATATAGGTAATGATATACGTTAAATACATTTTTGATATCGCTGTTTGATAGAAGCGTAAACAGAGAGCTTGTATAACTATGTTGGGGTATATCCGTAACACTTCGTGAAGACACTCGGAGGGGAGTAGCCTCGGGGCAAAGCCAACGCCACGATGGCGGGCTCGAGCTGTGGTAGAATTTTTTTATAGTCTAGCAGGTAAACTGACCTCCCCGTCTTTCACACGGACAAACAAAGACAGGGCAAGTATAAAGCCTCCACAAGTTTCTTTTGTTATAACATGCACGTGTCCGAACAATGGAATGGATGACAATAACATCTGCTCCCTTTTGTTGGAAGGGTCCAGCTTTGTTCTTTTGTTATACGGCTGTGGAATGGGATGCTACACGGGTGGTCTTTCTAAAGAAGCCTTGCTCTGGACGATAGAAAGGGATACAATAGCATCTGTCCCTTTCCCTTTTGTTAACTCGGGTCCGGTCTGTTCTATTGTTCTTTTGCACGTGGTCGTCAAACAATGCGACTGCGAGCTTGCAGGTGGCATTCCTAAAAGTATTCAATAGAGCTGGGACAATAGCGTCTGATCCTTTGTCCAGCATACTCCATTGTTCATTTTGACATGTGATGGATAACCTTTTGTTCTTTTGCACGCGGTGGTTAAACAATACGACTGGGAAGTGGTTGTTTCAGTGCACACGTGTCCGGGTATGGAGTGGGTAGAATAACGTCTCCGCTTTTGTTACAGAAGCGTAATTTATTATTCTATTCTTCGCTTTGACAGTTGATTGACAGCCTTAGTTGCTTACCCGTCAAGCTTCCATTATACTCAACAAGATTTATGACCCTCAGCTGCAACAGAAAATACCATAGAGCTGGGAGAGGGGGTGGGGGGCCTCATTTGCATATGAATACACATTCCTGCATATAAGTGGCCGTGAACCTTCATTTCTATACTACTAAGTTACCTACACATATAAATATACACGAGTGTTAAGAAAATAAAAGGCAATTCTTCTTCACTTTCATAGATTTCCCACACATTGTGTGTGGAATTGACTGCACGCATGTTACTATTTTGTACCCATCCGTGAATATGGCGAACTTTTCCGAAATCAGAAAGGTTATTTCTCTATCAACACGCAAATGATCTGCGATGCAAAATGAAGATTAGAAACATTGTTTCTAGAATTTTAAGCTGCTCTTCAGTACGTTTCTCGTTGCTGGAATTATTAAACTCGTCAATCACGACTTTCCAGCATTTCTGTACCAGCATCTTTATGACACGTTTTGGCTTTTTTTTTGCATTACTTGGGTCTTCATTGAAAACGTTTATAAAAATAACCTCTCGTAATCAGGAACCTAAGCTTATATTAAAACAAAACCTAACCTAACCTCCCGTAAATCAGAAACGTAAAAAACTAATAAACCTAAAATAAAAAGTAATTAGGAACGCAGGTTGCGAGTGTTGGTGCTATCTCACTGGCTTTGAAAACTAACGTAATGCAGGTTATCGCACCTTTTTTTTACACTCATATTGTTTAAATGGATTTTCTTTATTTCTACGAACAAACTTTTCTCTCTTTCGCTGACGTTTCTCCCCTTTTCCTATCGCACATAAGCTTATTCATGATTGCATCAAGTAAATCGCGCGCGCGCAAAAAAAAAAAAAAATACCTTTGGGAGTAATGAGCTCTTATTTCCGTAGTCGTAACTGAAAGATTAAATTGTAATTGAGCTCTCCAACGTTACTTTCGGAGCAAATTGCTCCCGTAGTAACCTACTTCCATAGTGGGGACTTCTTTAGTAAACGTTACTTCCCAAGCAATTTACTCCAACATGGTGCATGTCGCCCTCAGAGTTGGCATCACAAACCCACATAACCACAGGAAATGACTACTGCTAAACGATGACTCACTGTATATCCTGGGTTGCATCATGTGACGTAAGACTGCAAGAAATAAGCTTCACATGAACCAAATTTTAAAGAAAAGTTATTTAACTTGACCCATGTTACAAATATAAAGTACAAACATTTTGCATTAGTTTCTCAATATGATGAAACCATAAGGTAAGCTTGTATCTATCAATAAAATATTATACGTTCATTTTCTTTTAACAAAAACAGCAACTTCTTTTATAACCCAAAAATGAATTATTCTTTTCCTGTCATAGTTCTAAGGAATGTAATTTTTCATAATAAATGCTTGAATCCCCCTTTGTCAATACTACCACTGCTTCATTGCCTATTGCAGCAGTTTAACAGAGAAGATTCATTAAAATCATTAAATATCAGCATCTACTTTGTTATTCTAAATGTTATATAACACAAGTGTGGAAGAGATACTCCACAGTCAAATTATCTCACTCATAGTAAATTGGTATTTAACCATATTCATGAAAAGAAAAGATCGGTGAACTAAAAATGTGAATGAAGAACATTAGTCGTCATGGTACCAATAGGGATGGGACATCTACCGTCAATACTACAATATGGTTTTATCGAAGTATGTCTAATACTTTGAGATAAACCTTAGATACTTTTAAATTTTTAAGTTTTGCATTATTGAAAGTTGTTGCATATAACTTTATGCTAGATAAGGAATGGAAGGAATCTAGACCTCGCGTTATTGCCTTGCTCGTATCCCCAAAGAGTTAGATTATAGTTCTTGATAGATTTTGATTGCATTTCCTGTGGGTGAATCAGCGTAACTTTTCACACTCTTGTTGATGCACTAAATCACATTTCTGCAATAGCCTGGCATGGTGACTCACTCTCAGCCATTGCATTTACCTAATCCAGTGACGAAAATCTGTGAATCCAGCAGAAACAAATCAGAACTTAATACGTGAGATAATACAGCGTATGGAAGTATTATCTGTATTATTTTTTCCTTCCATCTGTTTGTGTTTACGCAAGTCAAACTCGGGGTCATGAGCATAGCTTACAGGTATACTGTACAACTTATTTCCATAATATGAATAGAAAATTGTTTAAAAGAAAGTTTTCAGCATAAAATGTAGTTACATAAACTGGGAAGCAAAGAAATATTATAATCATAAATCATTTATTATTATTATTATTATTATTATTATTATTATTATTATTATTATTATTATTATTATTACTATTATTATTATTATTATTATTGTGATTATTATTATTATTATTATTAACAGCAGCAGCAGCCTTTACTAACAATATGGGATATACAACCTGTAACATTATCAAGATAGATAGTTGCTGCCAATTGGAGAATGTCAAACAGGAACAATTTCAGGATCAGCATAAGCATGCAATACAACATTGGCTACATGTGTTTATACACAGAAAACCACCAATAACATAATTCAGTGAACAAGCTATCACTTGACAGGTTTTTATGAAGTATCGAGTATTGGTGCTCAAAAATCATTATCAGTATGAGAAATAGAGGTATCGTCCCATCACTAGTACCAGTTATAAAAGAAAGACAGAAGGTTTTATTCTGAATCAAGGCATGGATTTCTAAACTTTAAAAGTACATGTACCCAAATTAACCCCAACATATCCTAACATTTCCTAAAAGTGCAGAAGCATGTTATGTATATTGCTTTAGCTTCAAGTGCAATTATTAGAATATGAGCAAAAACATAACAGAAATTAGCCATGTATTCCCTTGTCTTTAAAATATATTTCCCCTCTTTCTTAGTTGTTTTGTGTTTGTAAATGCAGTGTGTGCAATATTTGCCGTTTAAATGAACCTAAAAATCTATTTCATGTATATTAATGTTCAAAACTTTGCTATGCAGAGATATCATTATTTCCATTATTTATTTGAGCAGCCATTTATTTTAAAAACAGATCTTAATGCACAATGACACTTGAAATTGTTTTAAATTGTTTTTCAGGTGAGGCTGCAAAGTGAGTTCATTTAAGTTGAAAAACACTTCACAGTACAATTATGGCATCTGGTGCATCATCAATAGACAGCCCAGGAAGCAATGGTGAGTATATACTATCTACATATAACCAAATCATAAACTATTAAAATTATAATAGTGATGTATATTATAATATGTTTGGGGGGAAGGAACTTTCAATACCTATATTCTTACATGCAAATTATGTGCTTTCATAAGTAATGCATGCAGGGAAGGATTGACTTTAATATGAAATTTTGTGATAGTTACTGCCTCATTTGAATAAACATCCTAGAATCAGCCATTCCTATGAAAAGTTGAGCCTGAGAATGCTGATTATTTGTATGCCAAACTGAAGATAAAACCCTATATTTTATGAAAATAACATGTTATTCTGAAGTATAAGGGGCAAATTATGCAACTTAAATCGTAAGTAATTTTTGTTCAGAATATGATATTTACCATACTGGCTCATTCTGTTCAGCTGTTTGTTTCTTTCAAAAACTTGTTGTTTGCACTCCCTTCAAGATTGCTGAAGAAAGAAGTTCTGATTTACAGGTAACTAACAATCACTATAAATGAATTACTCATATTAACACAGAATGTTTGGGGCATAACAGAAGACATGAAAAAGCTTCCTTTAACATTTAAATAAATGTTGTAGAATCTAGAAACCATATTGTCTTTAATAACTTAACTGAAACTTCACATGCAAAAATCATATTTTTCAGTATAATTAGAAAGCCCTTAAACAGGTGTTCATATCCAGATATGTTATGGTTCAAACTTTTATGATTTTGCTTAGTTAACAATGCAAAAAGAATTATCGTAGATATTGTTGCAGATAGACCTATAATGAGTTCCCAGGAACAGTTTGCAGCACATAGAAAATTAAAGATGATGAAAAACCTCAACCCTATCTATAAACAAAAGAGAGAAGTTGCAGAGAGGCAAGACAAAACCAAATGTCTAAAGATGAGTATGACATACTGATGCATAAAAAATGGGCTGAAGAAATGAGAAAATAGAGGGCAAAGCAAAGAAAAAATAAAGTACAGGCAATGAGTCCTTCCGTGACAAAGGTGCATATTAAAGGTCCGAATCATTGGGAAATGGTTGCAATAAAAAAGAGCCCTAGAAAGAAACTAGTTTGTGAACAATTGACAATAAAGGCAGGAAAGATATCTAAAAAGAAAAAATGTCCCCAGAAACATGACATGATGGAAGTTGAAAAGAAAGCATTTAAGTTTTATGAATGTTATGATAAAGTTACCAGTTTCCAGTTATGTCATCATGTGAAAAGACTCACAGATAAAAACGTGTAATGCTTATGGCTTAAAGGAAGTAAAGGCAGTATTTGATGAATATCCTTATTTAAGAATAAAAAAAAAAACCAAATTCTGTTCACTGAGATAAATATATATGGGAGAGCCAAGAATCTATGAACTGGCTGTGCAATGTTTTTCCATTGGGCGTGTGGAAACATAACACATTGCTGCTATAAACGAGGTCACGCTGTTGACGTGGTTTTGCTCTGCAGTGTGAAGTGCGGTATTGAGTTGACAGTGATGTGATGTAGTTCAGTTATTAGGAGTTATGTATTATTTTGTCCTGTTCTTAGTCACAAAGTATATTATGGCTCAGTATATGTTTTCTACTAGACAGCGTGTATTTATTTATGATTCGTATATTTTAACTCAGTTCGCCAAGTGAAAATACAATTTGCAGAAACATTTCCAGGTGTAAAAGTTCCAGACCGTACAACAATCCATGAACTTATAATAAATTTCAGGCCACAGGAACTGCTCAGGCTAAGAAATCTAAAAGACAGCATACGGTTCTTACCGAAGAAACATTAGACGAAATCTGTCATCGTTTGGAGAATTCCCCCCAAAAATCACTTAGGTGTCTTTCACAACAGGCAGCATTTCTTATGGCTCTGCATAAAGAGCTACCAAATTGCTGAAGTTAAAACAATATAAAATAACTGGCACATGCTCTTCAACTAAGTGATCCTGTAATTGGGTGCTTATTTTGTGAGTGGAGTCTCAATAGTGTACACAACGGTGAAACAGACCCATATTTAATATTTTTCATGGACGAGGCTTGGTTCCACCATCATGGATATGTGTATACACAAAATAATCATTATTGGAACTCTGACAAACCTAATGTTGTTCATGAAGTACCCCTTCATGACGAAAAAATTGGTGTATGGTGCGCCATGAGTGGAGAAAGAGTTATAGGGCCAATTTTTTTCGAGTCAACAGTTGACGCCCATACATAGTTAATACAATTTCGCTCCCTTTTTTTTAGAAAATTAACAGACAGGGAGCGTGATTTTGCCTTTTTTCAACAGGTCTCTGCAACAGCTCTTACGGCCAATATTTTGATGAGAACAGTTGAGAGTGTGTTTGAGGACAATTATTAGTAGAGATTTGTGGCGCCCTCTGTCCCCCAACCTAACCCCCTGTGATTTCTATCTCTGGGGTAACTTAAAACATAAAGTGTACAAGACAAACCCACACACCCTGGAAGAATTAAAACAAAATATCTGCCAGGAAATTGCCAGCATTTCTCAACGTGAACTATGGCGAGTGATGGATAGTTTCCTAAAGAGGTGCCAAAAATGTATGGACAATGATGGTGGCCAGTTTCAGCATCTCCTCTCATAAAGTTGGTAAGTAAAGCCTTTAAAAATGTTGTATGGTTTCATCTACGCCTTACTATGATAGCGGCAAATGGCAATGAGCACTGAGATTGCAGATAGGAAAAACACCATGCAGCTGATTTGTAGATTTTTGGCGCTCTCTGTATTTCCTGTGTCTAATATGCCACACAATATATGTGTGTATTGCTACCATGCTTGCAGACCTATATAAAGCGTTACCAAACTAACTGGATTCGCTGCATATGAAGAGCAGTGTAGCATATGTAATGACATCCATCATCAAGCTCTTAATGCCTACTTTAGTGAAGATGATCCTTCTACATCTGCATTTTTATGGCAGTGGGAAAATCTTGAAGATTATCTGTGTGTCAAAAGAAAGAAATGTAAATCATTTGAGATATGATAATGAAATTGAAAGAGAAACTTTCTTTATAAAAAGCATACTTTTGTAAACTGCTCTCAGTCATCTTACTTCAGTGATTCTAAGAGTAATCTGGCTGAAGAGGAAATCATCCTTCATGTGGACTTTGCTATACAGTTGTATATCTCAAGATGAAATTCAGACATTTCATTGGAGCCATAAACATATTACTTTGTTCACAACTGTAGCTTGGCTCCAAAATCAGATGCAGTTATTTGTTGTAATAAGTGATGAACTAGACCATTGGAAACATGGGCATTGCTTATGGCCATTTTCAATATGCTGAGAGATCAGTTCCCTTTCCTTTTGAAAGTTAAACTGTTTTTGATAGCTTAGCTGCTCAATTGAAAAACAGACTTTCTCTGTCTAATCTTTCTTTCAGACTGTGAGTGTGAAGTGGAACTTTCTAGCTTCATCTCGTGGGAAGGGAGCTGTGGATGCAATGGGCAAAAGGACAAAAAACAGTCTGGCAAGCAGTTAAAAGATGAAAATATTCAGTTTCCACACCAGAACAAATTTTATTCATGTGCTGGGTTGAAATAATTGTGGTATCAGGTAAAGAAGTGGCAGGAACCCAGGTTACTCTGGAGGAAGCATGGAAGAAGTTTTGGAAGATTTCTGGGGAAGAAGTTTAGGAAGATTCCTGGAATCTTAGCTCTTCACTACTTCAGACCAGCTACTAACAGACCAAAGCTACTTGCTGGCCAAACTAGCACATCTTTAACAAAACAAGAAATTGCCATTTCTTATTCCAAAAGTAGTGGGCAAACTACAGATTGTGCAAGATGGACAGTGAAGTTTCTAAAATAGATGACTAAATGTACGTTATGCTTCAGGGAGCCAAGAAACTATATTTTGCTCTTATTTTGGATTTAAGTAATGAAATATATTGCCTCAAATACATGCATCCTAATGGCTAAGGTGTGGAATTGGCCCATTCAAGATGAATCATATGAACCAGGAGTTGGAACCACTTACTCTTACCAAAATCTGTCAAGAATTCACTTTCCAGTGAATATGCCTCTTGCATATTTCTTATTGTATAATATGTTTTACATATAGTAAATGAAAAAAAAAGTTCAAACTTTGTTCTATGTTAGTATTCCTTTATTATTTATTAAAGTTTCAGACGAGTCTGAACCAAAACATAGCTTATCTGAGCCGCAACTATTTAAAAAGCTAGTAGCCAGGAAGTTCTTTATTTTAATTTTAAAGAAGCCACTATGAATATTCTAAATCCATTGTTGTGGAATTAATATAAAGTTGTATAAGCACCGAAAAACACTAATTCACAGACTTTGTAGTAGATTTCAATTAAGTAAATGAAAGCTGTCATTTGTCTGAGTCTGAAACATAAGGCATTTCTATCTCCCTCACTCTCCTTTTTTGTTTTGTTTAGCTCATACTCGTGATTGTAAAAAAAAATATAAATTTTGGCAGTTGGAGATCTACCGAGAAGGAATTTAACAGCATATTTGCAAGGCCCTCCTTTTCTAAGTCTGGATTATAAGATGAATACTCTCTCTGAAATGTCTGGATTGTAACCATGAAAAGACTGAAATATATTATTTATATATTGTGATCTAGAAAACCACTCAACTACAGCTGAGGTGTACGAAATGACTTAATACCGCCACCATGGTGTTAAATATGATTGTCCTTTGGACAGATTTTCCTAACACTCCTGACGAGTACGTGGCCGACATCAAAATACCTGCAGCAAACCTGAGCAATGACAACAGGTACACTATTCGCATTAAATGTACGGAAATATTGAGCAAAATGCTACATATAAAGGCCCGGGCACACACCATAGGAATATTGTCAAAACAATAAACACTAAGGATGTGGTATACTTGAAGGCAGATAGGGGAACAAAATTGTCATTTTGGTTGAATCTACTGTAAGAGAATGCGGGAACTGCTGAAAGGGGGAAAGTACCTGCTTTTGAACAATGATCCCTTGAACAAATGGATAAAAGCCATAGAGGAAGCCATAAATAACAGCAATGTCATCCCAAAAGACAGAAGCCATAATATTAGGATGGACAACCCCAAGTTAGCCAGGATATACAGCCTCCCCAAAATCTGGCAACAACATGAGACTGATCATCAGTTATGTAAACACTCTTATTGCCTTGCCAGCTGGTTGCTTCACCAGTTTCAAGCATTGCCACGATTCGAAAGCCACAGCATCAAAAACTTCTTTAAGCTGGTGGAAAAACTACAGTCGATTAAATTCGACTCTCAGGATGCACTTGTCTCATTCAACGTCAAAAACCTTTTTCCAAGCATTCCCAAAGACAAGCTGGACACATTTCTGAGAAGTTGATTACTGCCCACCTATATCCCTGCCGAACAGTGTGAATATTTATAACTTGCCAGTATCAACCTAAACTATTCCATTTTTCATTTTTGAAGGGAATTTCTACCAACAGGAAAATAATGTGGCTATGGGAAGCCCCTATCCCCTTTCCTAGTGAATTTATTTATGAGCCAATTCGAAACACATCACCAAAGCCTTCCCCTATATGTTCAGAGTTTGGTACAGATACGTTGACATTTTTGTGATAGTAAAAAAACACACACACACACACACACACACACACACACACACACACACACACACACCCACACACCCACACACCCACACACACACACACACACACACACACACACACACACACACACACACACACACACACACACACACACACACACACACACACACACACACACACACACACACACACACACACACACACACACACACACACACACACACACACACACACACACACACACACACACACACACACACACACACACACACACACACACACACACACACACACACACACACACACACACACACACACACACACACACACACACACACACACACACACACACACACACACACACACACACACACACACACACACACACACACACACACACACACACACACACACACACACACACACACACACACACACACACACACACACACACACACACACACACACACACACACACACACACACACACACACACACACACACACACACACACACACACACACACACACACACACACACACACACACACACACATATATTCTTATTAATAACAATAATAACATTATTTATGGACCCTCTTTAACTTCTGTGGTCCTTAGTGTCCCATTCTATATTGGACGTGAAAGAACAGAAATTTTGTTCAGAGGCCTCTCTATCAGGCTTGAGGTTCTTTTACATGCTGTAAATCTATGACATGGGACCACCGGCTTTAGTTCCCTTCTGAAGGAAGCCATTGCTAAGGACTTTTACGCCCAAAAAAGTCCTTTGTCCTCTGCTGGGTTTGAATCCGCGACCTCAGGAACTAGAGGTTAGTATGGTAACCACTACACCACAGAGGACAACACATAGAGGGCACTCTCAAGCTTTTAAACTTAGAGGACCCATCCATTCAATTCACAATAGAGACAGCTACCAATAACTCCATAGCTTTCCTGGACCTCAAATTAACAAAGATTTCAGTTAGGATAGAATTCATAATACATAGAAAACCCACGCACACAGATAATTTCATCAGAGCTCATAGTTACAACCTCAAGGCACACAAAGAAGCAGCATTCAGCAGCATACTCATAGACTAATCAACATCCCCCTCAGCAGAACTGAATACTACAAAGAATATCAACACATTGTCAAATCTGCAGTGGAGAATGGATTCAGCCAGGAAATTGTAGATAGGAAAATATGTAAATTCAAAAGACAAAAATGCATCAAGTAGGCCATCATACTTTCTAACACAGCAGAAAAGAAAATTTACATACCACCCAGGTCTCTCTTACAAATTTTGGAAAGTTTTCAAGAACCACATCATCACCCTGGTAGCTTACAACAAATTCATTATCAATAAACTCATTAAAGCAAGAAAATCTGATCCCATACCTCAAGAGAAAAACTCGGGAATCTGCTGGATCCAAAATGAAAATTGCTAGAAGGTTTACATCAGAAAAACAAAAAGAACATAAGCACCCACCTCAAGGAACACTGGCATTGCATAAAGTTCAAACAGACCAACAAATCAGCAGTTGCTTTTCACTTCTGGACTCTCAACCATGAAATAGACACCAACATCCAGTTGCTGAAACCAGCCCAGAAACTCAAAGAGCTTGAAATATGGGAGAAGATTTACATGAAGTTTGAAAACCACATCATGAACTTTGATTTGCCAGAAAAAGACAACCCTTTATTTAGGTTCATCCACAGGTCACCAGAGGATACCCAAGGTTTTCAACAAAACAGCTCGAGAGTTGATCTGACAGTCAACAGGAAGCTGATGATGTAAGCACATTGTCACGATACATGTTCTGCAAAATAGATGAGTGAAGATAGTAAGAGTGTTTAGGTTGACTCCACTTTCATTAAGTGTGTCTCATCAATTGCTTCACTGTGTGTAATTCACTACTTTTTAGAAAGTTTGTGTTATTGAAGGTTGAAGAGGCAGCAACTAAATGCCACTAACACTGCAGGTTTTTGGTTCCATTGCTACTTAATGCTCATTCCAGCTGTGCCAGAGAACAATGAATTTCGTTTTCAATTTCCTGACCAGTTTAGCTACAAAATTAAAGTGTATGCTTTCAACAAGGAAGGTTCATCAACCTTAATGACAGATTTTTGATGATAGTTAAATTCTCCCTCCCCCCCCCCAAAGGAAGATGTTGGTTATGATTACATATTATTTGTTGCAGATAAGATAGTGATCAAATTTAAGAAACGACTGCTTCGTTCATAATTATCACAAGTCTTATTTTGCTTGTATCGGTTAGATGATTGAATTGTGAACATTAGGAAAGTCCACTGTATGTAAAAACTCAATTCCTCATTGTATTAAATCTCATATGGTTTCATATTTCTTTTAAAAGCTATTTCAGCCAGTGATTATGAGTGCAAACATTTATAAAATTAACTGTGTTTTATATTGCTCTCTTTTATCATATAGATAGTTGGCATCATCAAAAGGGATTATTTTGGGTACTTATTGAGACGAAATAATTCTATAATTTGTCAGCAATGAAGTTTAATAATTATGCTGTACCCAATTGTTCTTTCAGTATACTAATTTTTTTAACAGAAAAGATTACTTCATTTCAGCAAATATTCTGGTATAAATATGCATATGTTCTGTATATATCCTATTTACTTCACATTTTAACAATTTTCTTAAGAGTGATTTATTTATTTATTTATTTTTTTTTTTTTTTTTTTTTTAAAGTTCTGTTCCATGCCCGTTCTTACTACAGACAGCACCAGTGGTGGGCACTGATGATACACGCAATGAAATGATATTGGGTAAAGGAATTTTTTGGGAAGGAAATATTCAGGCCTAAGTTAAAGATACCTCCTCAGCATTTGCCAGTTATCAAGACTGAAAATAACATTTAAAAACCCTCAGGCAGGGAGGAGGATAATCCTGGTGGGATTTGAACCACAGAACTCCTGAATACGAGCCTCACCCGTTAGCACAGAACCATCACCTTTGGTATTAAAGATGGCAGTCTTGAAATATATGTATTGACATTATTTATGAAGTAAATGTTAACATTGACCTATTCTCAAAATAAATAATGAAATTAACCACATTTGTTTTACATTAGAAACTTTGTTAAACTTTGAATGTAATGCAATATCTAGGGAGCGGATTTTTATGTTCTAAAAAGGAAGAAAATATTTGCTAAAAGTATTAAAATATTTGGTATCATTTTAAAAATATTTTATTAAATTCACAGAAATGAAAGAAAATTAATTTATTATTGATAGAGGTACTCACCACTCGTAGATGGATAGCAGCTCCTAGCATGTTCCCTTAAAGTTGCAGTGGACAACAGAAGTCTTCTCCAAATTGTCCAACTGTATGATGTCACACCAACAAGAGAAGTATTCTCACACTCTCATTCAGACAGATGTCATTCAAAGCCTACCACAACAACCACCACCGCTACCATCACCCATTACACCAAAGCTAGCACAATGTCTATTATCATAATACTTAAAAGCAAAAGCTTAAAAGGTAACGTAGATGATTTTCCCCCTTATTTAGTTAAATGTATGTATGTACTGTACTATTTAATGTTTTCATTCCCTTTTCAATTCTTCCTTTCCATCTTCTCCCAGAAAGACCATTACATTTCACTACAATCACGAGCAAAGCAATTTTTCCAGAGTTACACAGATTCTAAGCTTCTAGAATCGAACTCGGTAATACTTTAAATAAATGTATTTTTAGTAATTTAACTCCCCCACATCAGTATCTACGATTTAATCTTTACTCGAACTTGATATGATCCATAGGCTTGAAGATATATGAAATTACCCCTTTGGGATTCGATCTGTGTACTTAAAAGTAATTTTTGTCATGATAACGATATTTAGGAACTAGGTACTCTGTTTACTTTTTACTTGACGTGTCTGTCTAAATTAGATTACGAGTTATTAAATTTATAAGTAAATTTAATTGAATCGATATTCGAACCCAGAACACCAGGAACAAAATTGTTTATAATATTAGTTCGGTATGTTAAACACAGATGTATGTCGTTACGACATCAACCTAAGTGATATATTCTAGAGTATAGAGGAAAATTAAGGAAGTCATTGAAAGATCAGGATTCGAACTAAGGACAGCTGATTGGAAATTATATACAGAATTAGTCACCCATCGCAGAATCTATCAATCATGCTTTGGTGCATCCCTCTAACTCTCTTAGTTTCTGAGATAATGGAGATTTAAAAATTAAGGATCGAACCCAGGACACCAGATTCCCAAATATAGATCCACAAGAAACTACCTAATGTTATAAATGTAATAAAGTTTATTTGGCGTCGTTATCTTAATTACTTTCTGAGTTATTAGAAGATGAATTTGTAATCACTCCTAGTATTCGAACCCAGGCATCCCGGTCAACTTGGAATAATATCTCAAGGACGCGCCGCATTCCAAGGAATTAATTAATCTATCCCATTGTTCTATCTCTTTACATTCAGGAGATATCAGCGATTAAACAGTAGTTGAGATTTGCGGGAGGGGGGCTAATTAGCATATTATTTGCACATTCCTGCGTATTAGGTGTGCCTGTCCCCGCAATGCGGCTCATTTCCTGGCTTTTGGATGCGTACCCGATTCATAGTTCTACTTTAACCACAAACACGATAATTTGCATACCTTTTTTCTGATTATTATATCATCTGATTAGAAAAGAAGGCGACATTTGAAAATTTAGCTCAAATATATTCAAATACATGTATATTGAATATAATACCAAAGTAGTACAGATATGCTCCTTCCAGAACAAAAGGCTATTCCCATATGCAACAATTGATGACCCATTGCTCCTTTCACACGTCTCGCCGCTCCTTTCACACCTACCCATATCAGAGAACCGGAACAATACCTTATTGTTCCCATACGGGAATAATAGAGATAATGACCCATTGTTCCTTTCACACCTCCCGGCCCTCCTTTGTGTTACTCCGACACGCCGACAACATTGCTCCTTTCAAACTTCCTGCACCTTATCCGGATCCAGAACAATAGACTATTGTTCCCATACGTATTGTTCCTCGTTTAAGTTCTAAATATCTGGTCGCGTGGGCTAGATTGATTAATATAATTAAGTATATATTCTCTATTTGTATATTAAATGAGCCGCCTAATAAGTTAATTGAGGGAATAATTGATTACAGGTGTAATGATTCCTGGCGAAAGACTGCTTCTTTAAGTGCTTGTCAATAATTCAGGTAATTTTCGTCCATGTATATCCTCATCTAGCTTCATTGACTTCAAAGATTTAAACCGCTAACAAAGGCTATATCGCCCTCTAGCGTCTTGGATTCCCGGTATCACGTACCCTAAGTGGCTGGACGCGTGCCGTTGATCGATTAATATAATTATTCAGTTTGAGTATTTTTGATTGGTACAGTATTAAGAGTTGATGTCGATAAAGTAGACCGCTCACCTCCCGCAAGGACGCGCGCCCACACAAATATTTTTCTAAAACTTAACTAAGCGATAATTACGAGTGTATAATTATTACGATTTATAATACCTGACTAATTCTGCTTTGAGGGAAATTTTCAGGATTATAAACATATTACACCTCTTAGATTAATTAAAAATGCATGACTAAAAGACTGAGTTAGCGTAAATGATTACTTAAACAATGCGCAAGGCGCTAACGTATTTAAAATGGATATTTTCGGAAGCAGGAGCATATCGATGGCCTTCGTGGGGCTTTTCACTCGGACTGGAGACAGCTTAGATCAGCGAGCTACAGGTATACCTACCACTACCATTAACGACCAGGGAGGGAAGCGGATTCAGGATGATGGGTCTTTCCCCTCATGCGGTCAGCCGGTTAACTCCACTTTCCCCACCCTCGCCCCTAACCGCTCTCTCTGCCTGTCACACAGAGACCATGCCTCCTGCTTGACCGCTTCTCGCATGAGATAAACAACGCTGGAAGCCCCGCCATGATATGCTTTTAACGCTTCCAAAAAATAAAAGGGATAAGGTGAGCGAAAATCTTTTTAAGGAAACATATTTACAATTAAGAGAACTTCCGCTTTCAAGATATTTTATTTCTAAGGTTTGTTTACATGCTGAGTTGACTGAAAAAAAACAAAAAATGAAATACGGGCTCCTTAAACTGGCAGGACAACAAATCATTCCCTCTGTTCTTTTAATTATGTATTTCCGCAACAAATGAAAAGCCTTCTCTAACATGCCCATGATTGTTTAGACACGCTGCGAGCCTCTTAAATCCTTATAAAAATATTATTGCTAGCAGATGGAAGGTTCTTGTCATTTCATGCTTGACTTGATTTTAAAAAAAATTTAAAAGGGGATGTATGTCTATAATACCTGATCGAGCAGGTGTACACAGGTTTAGACACGCACATTCGACTACCTTTAAACCATGGGTTACAAGACATTTTTAACAAAAGCTGCCTTAAAATGAAATATGACAATCTTTGGATTTTTCATGTTATGGATATATGTAAGCAATGCTTTATAAGAAATTAACTATAGCATTTTTCTAAGTATTATTTCCTTCTTCAATGCAGCTATCGAGTTTATTATTATTATTATTATTATTATTATTATTATTATTATTATTATTATTATTATTACCAAAGGAAATCACGATTCTAAGTGCTTGATAAATTTGTTTGAGACACATCCTCATATATTGTAACATATGCAGTAGAAACGGTGAAATTAAACTAAAAACTCATTTTTCTAAAAGTTATGATCCCACATGGTGAAACATAGGATGCATGAGCTAGTCTTTCAGTATAAGTTATATCCTGTAGAATCATGTGGGTGTTGATGACATCTCATAAGACTAGAAGTTATCTCTCCATATATGGTCATGTCCTGCGTGGAGGCGGATAGCAGAATATAAAAGGCCTCCCATCAATCAATGGGGTGGGCAGTCTGTATAGTAACGGCACAGGTGTGGCCGGAGGTTCTACCCAAAATACCGCATACACCAGGCATGACATCCATCATCTGCTTCAAGGTAAGATATACTTAAACTATGCACCATGTGGATCACATGATCCTTGGAAAGTCATAAGCCTACGTATTTTCCAGGGTGTTGGCAGACCATATCTGGTAATAGCTGCCACGGTATTAGAACGAACCCCTCTAGGGTATTCGACTCTATACAAGCAAGCCCTCAAGCTCTGCTCGCGGGGACTTTGTGTTGTAAGTTGACCGGGACCGCTATGGTACGCGTCGACTGCCGCTGCACGGCCGCTCCGGATGGTTGCACTTGGCATCACTAGCGGCTTGATAAAGTCGTGTTGAGTATTGGCTCTCCTTATCCACGACGAGACGTTTCTCAAAGTAAGCATAAAATAAATGATAATAATAATAATAATAATAATAATGTTAGCTAACATCATCCCTGATCTTGTAAACTCAACTATCGAAGGTAGAAATGTAACTCTTTAGAATATAGTCAGATCGCTCTAGCCAAGCATTTTAATTGTCTACCTCTACAATCCCTCATTTAGCTATACCCCCCAGTGTCACAACTTAGCACGTGACAATATGCATACACGAGTTCCTCTCACACACGCGCGCACACACACTCGCTCATAGGTTTAAACCTGTCCTCTCTGTACAGCTCGTATATAGTAATGATTTGACACCGATAATAAACTGATGTTTACGGGATGTTAATAAACAAGGAAATATGATTGGGAGATGGTGACAAGAAGAGGTATATTGAATTAAAATGTGAGAAAGAATTCAACATAATCACATGTCCATTTCTGAGGCATTCTCTTAAACTCCTGTGAACATTCAGCTGTTTCTCGCGATTCCATGGAAACAGTGTGAAATGTTAAGGCCAGATATTGCGTCCAGTTCAACATTTGTCTGTCACTTTATCTTTCGTATACGTAGAGGGAAGAGAAAGTCATGCGAGTGTATCACAGATATTTTTACTAAGTGCGCGATAGAATAGGACTTTTCATGTTATGGATATATGTAAGGATATTTTAAATAATGCTTTATACGAAATTAACTATAGCATTTTTCTTAAGTATTATTTCCTTCTTCAATGCAGCTATCAAGTTTATTATTATTACAGGTACAATAATACATTTGCTTTCCCTTCTCGTAAACAGCCCTTCGCCTGCGCATGATGCCTAGAATGATATCTTAGGAACCTATGCATTACGGAGGGACTCAGAAAAGCTTTCAGGCTATGTCCGATATTTCCTGAAAGACCGTGCTTATTGGAAAAATAAACATGTAAATAACATGGGCCTGGGGGACTTTAAAACATACATTTTCGCACACTCGAGGTAAAATACAGGGGACCTTCAAAACATGTATATTCTCTGGAATAAGGTGTTGCAGGGGAGGAACGTTAACATGGAAACTTAAAACATACGATGTCGAAAGTCGTATTGGATACGCTAGTAGGGGATCGAGCCACGGGCGCTTCAAATATAACACTGGAGAGAATATTTTGGTAATGGAATAATAAACAGCGAATTTTAGCAATACACTCTTCAAACAATAGTCTAGCGTTCTATACATGGATGGATTTTCCCTACCGTCATGTTACCTTTTCCTTATACATGGCGCTGGAAAAACCCTAACTTGTTTAGACGCGTTTATTTATAGGCCTGTAAAATACAAGATGTGTTTGTTTGATACCGATAATAAACTGATTTTTATGGAATTTTAAACCAAGATATATGATTGGGAGGGGATTGCAAGAAGAGTATTGCATATTCAATTAAAATCGGAGAAAGAATTCAACCTAATCACCCCTTCATTTCTTGGACATTCTCTTAAAGCTCCTTCAACATATAGAGCGCTGTCCTTAAACATCCGTAGAGGGAAGGGAAAGCCATTCTAGTGTATCACATCGGATATTTTCTTTACACGTTATGGATATATGTAAGGATTCTTTTTAAGAAATACTTTACAAGAAATAAACTATCGCAGTTATGTCTAAGTGTTATTTCTTTCTTCAATGCAGCAATATGTTTTTTCCCCGATAGTGTTTTTGATCCACTTACCCTTCAACCTGTCTGAGTGTATTATCTATTTTACTGCACGTATGTGCATAAATTATACTAAATCCTCTTAACGTTTTATACCTATATAAATATTTATTATTGCAGACCACATTTGATTGCTGAATTTTACCGTTTAGATGTTACCCAAGTCTTGACCTTTTTTATTTCTTTCTCTACTACGTGTTGCAAGCATGGTAAGTACTGTATTCCACTCAAACATTCGATGTCGAGATTTCACCGGAAATATGTTTTGAGGCCCATGAATTCCAAAGCATTTTTAGGAAATGTTTGATGAGTGCATGTGTCTGTGAACAGCATAACTCAAAAAACTTGGTTATAGGCAGGTTCCGTAGTAATAGCCTCACATGCGTAGCGATATAGAGATTATTCAATATGATAGGTTAGCTTGTTTTTTACAGGTTGGTTCTTGAAATGAAACCGCTTCATTGGCGTCGAGAAATATTTTTCGTTGGGTCGTTGTAGAAGGGGAGATAGCCCCAAGCGATGGAGAGCCGTGTTCAGACTGTCTGTCTTATGTTAACACGTCTTTTCAACTAATGTTCATTCAACCATAAAATACTTTCCAGTCTGAACAGGATTTTTATGTGACGGGCCTGTTATTACAATTGTTTCTTCTCAGAAACGTTATTCTATCATGATATGATGGTAGGGACATGAGTAGGATGCCATCGCCCTGGGACTCCTAGCTCATACATAGGTCTGTATAAATAACGAATTGCATGTATTATTTAACTACAATTTTAGGGTAAATAATGAAAAGAAAGTATTGTTTCTCTTGATATGATTTTCCTGGAGGAATGTAGGGATCCTATAATTTTTAGACGGGGACTGAAACACCAGTCTGTTTAAAATAAAATAAACATAAGCTTTCTTCACGATATGGTGATATGTTCATACATATGGACGCCATCGCTAACCCCTGGAACTCCTCTCTCATACACTTGCAGAGTTCAAGAGTGTGTTCTACCCCACTGTTAACTCCGCTGACCATTTTAACTTGCCGGGAAGGTGCGATTTCGCTCCAATAATAATAATAATAATAATAATAATAATAATAATAATAATAATAATAGTAACCTTGATTGCTGCATTGAAGAAAGCGATAGCACTTAGAAATAATTGCGATAATAAATTTCTTATAAAGCATTACTTAAAAAGGATTCTTACATATATCCATAACATGTAAAGAAAATATCTGATATGATACACTAGAATGGCTTTCCCTTCCCTCTACGGATGTTTAAGGACAGCTCTCTATATACTGAATTTCTAAGGAGATTTAAGAGAATGTCCAAGAAATGAAGGGGTGATTAAGTTGAATTCTTTCTCCGATTTTAATTGAATATACAATATTCTTCTTGACATCACCTCCCAATCAATTTCTTTGTTTAAAATTCCATAAAAAATCAGTTTGTTATCGGTATCAAACAAACATTTCTTGTATTTGACAGGTCTATAAATAAACGCGTCTAAACAAGTTAGGGTTTTTCCAAAGTCATGTATAAGGAAAAGGTATTATGACGGTAGGGAAAATCCACTCGTGTATAGAACGCTAGACTATTGTTTGAAGACGTGTATTGCTAAAATTCGCCGTTTATTATTCCATTACCAAAATATTCACTCAAGTGTTATATTTGAAGCGCCCGTGGCTCATTCCGCTGCTAGGGTATCCAATACGACTGTCGACATCGTATGTTTTGGGTTTCCATGTTAACCTACCTCTCCTGCAACGCCTTATAACAGAGGAAATGCATGATTTGAAGTAGAATATTTTGTTGTATTGTTATTTTTACGTTGGGGAGCCGGACTTGAAGTAGTTGCAAGCGCACGTATGGTAAAATGTCTCCGGTGGCCTTCATCAAAAAAAAAAAAAAAAAAAAATTAAAAAATATTAACTTTGTAATTTTGACCGTTTCTTTAAATGTTATATATTTATGTTTGCCTCGGCTTGGTCAGTATTATTTTTAGAGACATGAATTTCTTAACAGGGCGTGATGCGGCTGAAGAATGTAGGCTTACACAGATTATAATTTTTTAAATAACTCCTTTTTATTAATTCTTGACACGATTTTAATAGTACTTCACTGATATAGAGAGCTGTGAGATTCTTTTGTTAATTACTTGCACTTTTTAACACGTAAACTATTTTCGTCTCGCACGAATACGTATTAAATTTCTCGAGGACGCATCTCGTGTCCAGTTAAGAACACTGTCTACAACCAACGCGTCCAATTATGAGCGCTGTCTACAAACAACTGACTTGATTTCTACCGCCTAAATTTGTAAATTTCTGTATTTCAATTTCTGATTGGCTAATCCTAGTCCAATAGAATACCTTCATATAACTAAAGCTTTTTCTGGTTGTTGATTGGCTATTTTATGAACTGTCTCAAAACTTACATTATTGTTGCTCCAATAATGACTAGTAGAATTATTAAACTTTCTTACTCATTATTGCCTCAAGGTTACCTCATTGTTAGCAACTTTTAACCTATTATTCTCACAGCTCCTACATTATTAAATTACGTAATATATTCAGATAACATTATTACATGTATATAATATACACACATACAATGACTGTAATATACACTTTTTATATATTGTGACATGCACATATTGCTTTAAGGCAGTCTGTTATTATATTTTACATTACATAATTTGACTGAAATCATTTAAGTGTTAAAAATACTGCCTCAAATTGCCCCCTTTTAGAAATATTTAAAAATTGTTTTTTGTTTTGTTCTTTTTTAAATTTTTAAATATTTTCTGAAAGTCTCCTGAAAGAAAGAAAGAAAGAAAGAAAGAAACGTAATCTTTTTATTATTGCACTTCCTGTTTTTCACTGTCACTTTTATTTAACACTCACTGGTTTTTCACTACACTCGTGTATAGCAGCATATTTTATAGTTTGTTCTTCCACTTTTTCGACACTTTAAGGTCAATGACCTGGTGTAAGGTTAATGGTCTGGTGTTCAATGACCTGAGTGAAGTTTGTTTATTCACTAACATAGCTACTATTAGACATTTTATTTGCTATACTTTTAACACTTAATTAGTAATATTAACGCTTGTTACCCTTTCTTTACAACTTGTTTCTTAAACATTTTTATATATATTTTTTAAAATTTTTAACAATTTATACCTTATACAATATAAATGCAGTTGCTATTAAGACTTTTTTTACTAATGATTTTCTTCTATTACTTTTTTTTAATCTAAACTCTCTTTTGTTATATTGACAATTGGTTACATTTAGTAAAGATATTATACATTTTTAAATTACACCGCTTTCCCCTTTTATGTTCCAGATGTTTTTCTTTTTCTTTTTGTGCCACAGACTGTTTACATTTATACGGCTTTAACATTTGTTTGTGGAATCTTCCAATTATTTTATTTGTTTTATTGTTGCTACGTTCATATGTATCTGTTCCAAATATATTTATTATTTCTCTTGTTTTCATTTGTGTATGAGTCACGCCCCCTAGCTCTTGTTCTCCACTGTAATTGCTATGTCCTCCACGTGTATATATTTCTGTATTTGTACTACTGTCTGTATGGTTATGATTGCAGAAGTTTCCCCTGTTTTGTATATTTCCTCTATGCTGAAATCGATTATTACCTCTAGGTGAAGTAGAATTCTGCTGATTCATCCTTTCCATTCTTACACAATTCCTGTGTTCTTGTCTCCCTTGTTGTCTTGAATCTCTGATATTTTGTGTATTGTAATTAAATCTGTTTTGGCCCTGAAACTCATTATTTCTCCAATTTTCATGGTGATAGCGTGTAGTGTAATTACGCCTATCACGCCTAATTTGTGTCTAGTCTGTGTGGACTCCAAATTTCGTTACTATTACTATTTCCTTGCTGTTCTAATGATATTAGCTCTGTTGTCTCATAAATAGCTTTAGGTCTTGGAATTAAGATGTAGTTTTGTATGTGTAGAGGGTAGTGTCTGGTAATTAAACTAATAAAATCTTCCTCATGCATGGCTGGAGTTAAATATCTGACATATCCTGCATATTTTATAAGATAATCTGTCATTGATAAGTTGTCATCTCTACTATACTGTAAATAACTTAGGCTTGCCCTAATCTTATGCTACACAGTGGTATTCCAAAACTTATTCATAAACAAAGCTTTTAATGTTTCAAAATTCATTTCACTGTCTGCTAGCATATGTAACCATTCTAAGGTTTTGTTATCCAAGCATTTTCTAATAAGGTTCATTTTTAATGCTCCAGGCACATTTTTCAATTTAAAATATCCTACTAGATCATGTATAAATTGTACTGGACTTGAGGAAGCATTAAAATAAGGTAATGGTAATGCATTTAGCACAGAATAATAGTTTGACATCTGATTTGGTACATGCACATGTGTGTCATCATTATTGTTTTGTGTTTTGAGAGGCTGATGCTATGGAAAAGCAGTAGCATATGTGGTATTATTAGTTAACAAAGGTGATACACTTCTTTCTGCACTTGTATTATTGTCATGCATTTCATTAGTATTTACAGAACTAGCTACATTTGCATTTACCTTTGGTACACTGGTACTGAAATTTTCAAAACTATTTCTAAGTATCAATTTCTTTGCTACTTTCCTGTACTTTATCTTTAATTTCATCTATCATTGACTTGTGTGCTTCTTTAATTGCATCTGCATTTGTTTTAGCCATTTCATGCATTTTATTTATTTCTCCTGTTAAATCTATTTGTACTTGTACAAGATCTGCATTTGTATTTTCTACCATTGTTTTTAATTCTTCACCCTGCTTATCTAATTTATTGCAAATATCTTGTTTAGTATTAGTAAGTTTTAGCCCCATTTCACTTAAATGTTTATCAATATGACTTGACAATTTCTGTTCTAGCTGCTTACAACCTTTGTTTACTTTTAAATCTATATCTTTTTGAAGTGCTTTGGAAGATTGTTCTATTTTTATTTCTAACCTACTTTCAGCTTTGCTTTCTTTCATACAATTTTCTATTTGCTTAGCTAGATCATTTTTATACTAGAAAGCTCTGTATTAGTTTCAGGTAACTTATTATTAGTTTGTTATCTTATTACTTAACTCTACTCTCAGCTGTTACTAGTTTCTTTTAACTCTCCTCTCATTTCCTCTATCTTATTACTTTGTTCAGTTAACATATTATTTAGCTCTACATTATTTTCAATTATCTTATTACTTAACTCTTTTTTGGCTCTGCATTACTTTCAGTTATTGCTTTTAGAAGGCACATAAATTGTTGTGAGAAGCTTTCTTGCTCTTGTTGGCTAGTTGTTTGAGGGTTTCTTTCTTTGTTGTTCCCTGCACTAATATATGTAAAGGTGATTGACCTTGCATACTCTATCTCTTTCTATGCCTACCTGTGAATTTACAAATAACTGTTCATCTAACCTATTCGTTTGCTCTAGCTCTGATTGTAAAGTTACATTTTACTATGTAGAAGGCTGACCTATCCTCTCCTACTTCCATTCATTGTTTTCTGTTTCCATCTTATTTTGTATATTTTATTGCTATATATGGTTTGGAATTGCTCAATTTTAATTTACCGCTTCTTAACAGCATGAAATTATCTTTATAACAATATATTCGTAACTCTCTGATAATTATATAAATATTTAGTATTGGAGTTTTCTGACCTTTTCTCTGGCTGTTAGTAAACCTTTTTATTCTGGTTTTCCCTCGTAGATTCTTGTTGAATTGTTGACTGCGTGCCCCGTACTCCTGAAAGAATTGTTGCTGTCCTTGAATGATGTTGATGATTTTGAAGTTCTCTGAAGTGAAGTCTTGTAGTTTCGTCGATTCTGGTAGTTCTATGTTGTTCGGTGATCTCTTCTTTTCAGTTATTCCCGCCAATTCTCGCCTGTTCGAGCCCCACGCAGCTGTTCTGGCACCATTTAGGCGCCAATTTGAAGTAGAATATTTTGTTGTATTGTTATTTTTACTTTGGGGAGCCGAACATGAAGTGGTTGCAACCGCACGTATGGTAAAATGTTTCCGGTAGCCTTCGTCAAAAAAAAAAGTTTAAAAAATATCACCTTAGGAATTTTGACTGTTTCGTTAAATAATATATATTTATGTTTGCCTCGGCTGCGTCAGTATTATTTTTAGAGACATGAATTTCTTAACAGGGCGTGATGCGGCTGAAGAATGTGGGCTTACACAGATAATTTTTTAATTAACTCCTTATTAATTCTTGACACGATTTTAATAACGCTTCACTGATATAGAGAGCTGTGAGGTTCTTCTGTTAATTACTTACACTTTTTAACACGTAAACTATTTGAAGCTGGTTATCGAGACCCAGGAGAAATAATAATAATAATAATAATAATAATAATAATAATAATAATAACACTAATATACGATCGAACATAACGACAAAAATGTACTGAATTCATATTAGGAATGGGTTTTGTAGGAAAGACAGAGAAACAAAGTTTGTTGTCCTCCAAGGCTATCTACCTGCGATGAACAACAAGCCTACCGGAAGTTTCGCCTTTGTATCTTGGCTCGGACAGGTCGTTTACAACGGTTTCAAAGCTTAGAAAGGTCAGGAAGTATGCGTGCCTTATCTACGATCTAAGAATATTCGTGGGAAGATTTTAAAACTATAAATAAGCTGTAAGAAGCAGATGTGAAAGTTGCCAAGTGGGGGTAGCCAATAATAAAATCATGAAACAAAATGATAGCCAATCAAAAGATCGCGTATGCATCACATGATACGTTTGAACGTAAAACGGTACGAAACATAAGAAAGGTGGGGGGGAAATTCTAAGTTTGGCGAAAGGCGTGAAAAAGGAAGAAAAACGCAGAGACATTCCGGTACAAACTAACCACGAGGACGGTCGACGAAACAAATTAGAAGAAAATAATCAGGAAATTTATAGTGTAAAAAATGAAGTTATGAAACCTAGGCAATTCGAGGGCTAGTCGGAGAAACATATAAGTAGCGACTTCGAAAGTGATAAGAATAACAGTGGTTTCGACGACGAAGGTGGCGAGCCGACCAGATAGGAACCTACGTAACAAAATAAAGAAATAGCTCAAACTTCTCCGGCAGTATTATTAATATCATCAAGGCAGTGTCACGACCCCTGAAAACAAGAACCTCAGCTCTACCAAAACAAATTCCAAATCCCTGCCATCCAACCATCGAACCCGGGACTCTGAGTCCACTGAAGCAACTGCCAGGAACAACAAAGATGTGTCAGAGGTCAGCGTCATATTTTTCGTCTCGCACGAATACGTATTAAATTTCTCGAGGACGCATCTCGTGTCCGGTTAGGAACACTGTCTACAAACAACGCGTCCAGTTATGAGCGCTGTCTACAAGCAACTGACTTTTCTACCGCCTAAATTTGTAAATTTCTGTATTTCAATTCCTGATTCGCTAATCGTAGTCCAATAGTATACCTTCATTTAACTAAAGCTTTTTCTCGTTTTGATTGGCTATTTTATGAAACGTCTCAAAATTTACATTATTATTGCTCCAATAAAGACTAGTAGCATTATTAAACTTTCTTACGCATTATTGCCTCAAGGTTACCTCATTGTTAGCAACTTTTAACCTATTATTCTCACAGCTCCTACATTATTAAATTACGTAATACATTCAGATAACATTATTACATGTATATAATAATAGAAACATATACAATGACTGTAATATAAACTTTTTATGTATTGTTACATACACATATTGCTTTAAGGCGGTCTGTTATTATATTTTATATTACATGATTTGACAAATCATTTTAAGTGTTAAAAATACTGCCTCAATTTTGAAGGTCCCCTGTATTTTACTTCGAGTGTGCGAAAATGTATGTTTTAAAGTCCTCCAGGCCCATGTTATTTACACGTTTATTTTTCCAATAAGCACGGTCTTTTAGGAAATATCGGACATAGCCTGAAAGCTTTTCTGAGTCCCTCCGTAATGCATAGGTTCCTAAGATATCATTCTAGGCATGTGCAGGCGAAGGGCTGTTTACGAGAAGGGAAAGCAAATGTATTATTGTACCTGTAATAATAATAAACTTGATAGATGCATTGAAGAAGGAAATAATACTTAGGAAAAATGCTATAGTTAATTTCGTATAAAGCATTATTTAAAATATCCTTACTATATCCATAACATGAAAAGTCCTATTCTATCGCGCACTTAGTAAAAATATCTGTGATACACTCGCATGACGTTCTCTTCCCTCTACGCATACGAAAGGGAAAGTGACAGTCAAATGTTTAAGAACTGGACGCAATATCTGGCCTTAACATTCCACACTGTTTCCATGGAATCGCGAGACACAGCTGAATGTTTACAGGAGTTTAAGAGAATGCCTCAGAAATGGACATGTGATTATGTTGAATTCTTTCTCACTTTTAATTCAATATACAAGACTCTTCTTGTCACCATCTCCCAATCATATTTCCTTGTTTATTAACATCCCGTAAACATCAGCTTATTGTCGCTGTCAAATCATTACTATATACGAGCTGTACAGAGAGAGAAGGACAGGTTTAAAGGTATGAGCGAGCAAGAGTGTGTGTGTGTGAGAGAGAGAGAGAGAGAGGAACTCGTGTATGCACATAAGAGGGTGTGTGTCTCAAACAGATTTATCAAGCACTTAGAATCGTGATTTCCTTTGGTAATAATAATAAACTCGATAGCTGCATTGAAGAAGGAAATAATACTTAGAAAATGCTATAGTTAATTTCTTATAAAGCATTACTTACATATATCCATAACATGAAAAATCCAAAGATTGTCATATTTCATTTTAAGACTGCTTTTGTTAAAAATAATGTCTTGTAACCCATAGTTTAAAGGTAGTCGAATGTCCGTGTCTGAACCTGTATACACCTGTTCGATAAGGTATTATTGACAAACATAATCCCCTTTTAAATTCTTTGAAAGCAAGTCAAGCGCGAAATGACATGAACCTTGCATCTGCTAGGAATAATATTTTTATAAGAATTTAAGAGGCTCGCAGCGTATCTAAACAATCATGGGCATGTTAGAGAAGGCTTTTCATTTGTTGCGGAAATACACCATTAAAAGAACAACAAAGGGAATGGTTTGTTGTTCTGCCAGTTTAAGGAGCCCCATATGTCATTTTTTATTTTTTTCAGTCAAGCCAGATTGCAAACAAACCTTAGAAATTAAAAATCTTGAAAGCGGGAGTTCCCTTAGTTGTAAATATGTGTATTTAAAAATATTTTCGCTCGCCTTATCCCTTTTATTTTTTGGAAACGTTAAAAGCATATGGCGGGGTTTCCAGCTTTGTTTACTTCACGCGGGAAGCGGTCAAGCAGGATGCATGGTCTCTGTGTGACAGGCAGAGAGAGCGGTTAGGGGCGGGGTGGAGAAAGTGGAGTTAACCGGCTGTCCGCATATGAGGGGACAGACCCATCATCCTGAACCCTCTTCCCTCCCTGGTCGTTAATGGTAGGGGTAGGTATACCTGTAGCTCGCTGATCTGAGCTGTCTCCAGTCCGAGTGAGTCCGAGTGAGAAGCCCAACGAAGGCGATCTATACACTCCTGTTTCCGAAAATATCCATTTTAAATACGTTAGCGTCTTGCGTATTGTTGAAGTAACCATTTACGCTAACTGTCTTTGTCATACATTCTTAATTAATCTAAGAGGTGTAATATGTTTATATTCCTGAAAATTTCCCTCAAAGCAGAATTAGTCAGGTGTTATAAATCGTAATAATTATACACAAGTAATAACGCTTAGTTAAGTTTTAGAAAAAAGATTTGTGTGGGCGCGCGTCCTTGTGGGAGGTGAGCAGGCTACTTTATCAGCATCAACTCTTTATACTATATCATTCAAAAACACTCAATTGGAATAATTATATTAATCGATCAACGGCACGCGTCCAACCATTTAGGGTACGTGAAACCTTTGTTAGCGGTTTAAATCTTTGAAGTCAATGAGGCTAGATGTTATATATGGACGAACATTACCTGAATAATTGACAAGCACTTATAGAAGCAGTCTCTTTCGCCAGGAATCGTTACACCTGTAATGAATTATTCCCTCAATTAAACTTATTAGGCGGCTCATTTAATATACAAATAGAGAATATACACTTAATTGTATTAATCAATCTAGCACACGCGACCAGATATTTTAGCGAGGAACAATGAGTCATTATCACTATTATTCTGGATCTCGAATAAGGGGCGGGGAAGGTTGGAAAGGAGATATGTTGTCGGAGTAACAAAGGAGGGGCGGGAGGTGTGAAAAGAACAATGGATCATTAATCCTATTGTCCTGGAAGGAACACACCTATACTCCTTACCAGCATTTTAAATTACTTTTTTCAACTCGCAGTTTGTATCAGAAATTAATATTTTTGTAACATTTATGGTTCAGGAGTAATTTACGCGCACTTCTTACAAATTACAGTAACTTTGTTTTGATATACCAAACTGTCATATAACCATACGACACATCTCTCCAAACATGCAAACAACTCCTCTTAATTGTACACTCGCGAAACTTAGAAGTACATAGCCTGAGTGTCGGTAACAATGTCCCCTCCCTAAAATTGTTCCGTCCTTGAATAGCCAGGAAACCATTTTCGATTATTCTCCAATTACTGGATTGTTTCCTTCATTTGGTACTAGCCAATCATGTGGACTGCCTTCGGCTTTCCTCAGGGAAGTTTTCGGATTCGATAAGTGATATCATTGATCTGCTTCATCACTACGTATGCTCCCTCCTAAGATCGTTGTGGTTAGGGTGACAAACCACATAGTCGCTGTGGATTACAGAGCAACATCAAATCCTTGTCCTGGAATCCCCCTTCTTCCCCACTTGCATCATACACCTGCTTCATTCTATCGCTAGCGTTTGTTATACTTCTTCGCACAAGGGCATGAATCCAATACCTTTTTCCCTTCAACCGACTTACATAAACATTTCCAACCAGTAATTTCTTACCTGGTTTACTGTTGAACTTCAGGTCATAGGATAAGCGTAACTCCCTTTCGAAGAGAATGCAGGCTGGGTCCTGCCCTATCCTTTCACGCACTAAGACCGGTATGCCATTAGGAATAATGGAAGGTGTTCGTTTCACTCACGTTTGTTCTCCGCTATCGCTTTGGAAAGGTGTTTTCCGTCTCCTGTTCATCCGTTCGACCATTTCCATCCGATTAAGGGTGTAGCGGTGTCGTTCTGGATTTCCGTATTCCCATAAGTTGACTGACTGGGAAGTTACTGCCCGGGTCAGAATCAATTCTAAAGGAGCACCAAAAGGTGAGAAAAGTTCCTTCACAAGGATATGGCGACTGTAATGGCCTCATGGCTTGGAAGTACATAAGCTTCAACCCATTTGGAAAAAGTCTGTGGCTATCAAAATGTATCTGTTTCCAGAATCAGTCTCATGAAATGGTCCTGCTACGTCAATGGCCACCTTCTCGAACGGACTCCCCACATTGTGTTGACGCATAGGTACTTTCTTCCGCTTGGCCCTTTCCTGCAGCATAGACCTCACACTTGCTGCACCAATTTTTGTCATCATCATTGCAGCTTACCCAGAAGAACCTTTCTCTAGCCCGTGAGAGTTCTATTCACCCCAGGATGGCCTCCGGAACTTCCGTCATGGACATAGTGAAGGACTTCAGAAACCATTTCCTGAGGAAGAATGATTTACGTTCTTGCAGATTTCCCATCCATCTCCTCAACAATACGATTTATCACCATTGTTTAGCCACAATGTGGAGGAATTTCATTAAGGCCAATTCGACTTGATGTTGGGACTAAACGGTGCAACGAATTATCATTCCGATATCTGGATCTTCCAGTGATTAATGCGAAGCCCTATAGGCTGTCACGCGTCGTCAACTACAGCCACTCGTCTTGCTTCACCCGCGTTTGCTACTTGTCGCTTGCAATGACTGCAATCCACTGGGCCCGCATTCTTGTGGCTGAGTCTGGCTCGATGTTCGATCTCAGTGTCTTACTCCTACAAACGCTCAATCCATCGGGTAATCTGTCCTGGGCTTTTAAGTTGCATTATCCATTTCAAAGCCCCATGATCTGTTCGAAATAGAAACCTTTGCCCGTACAAGTACTTTAAAATGATTCGCTGCTTTCACCACAGCCAGTAGTTCTCGACTACTTAAACAATTTCAGATGGCCTTAGACAGCATATTGCTGATGTAAGCTATCACTTTCTCCTAACCATCCTGTATCTGGGACAAAACTCCAGCTATACCAACACTGCTGGCTCGGTGACCAATATAAACATGCTGGAAACAAGGGGATAGCTGAGAATTGGCGCCATGACCAACAGCGTCTTTAATTGCTCAAGCACCGATCGATTACAATCGTCCCACGAATTCTATCGTCTTCCCTAGACAAGTCTCGTTAAATGCTTGGCTATATTGGCAAATCCTGATGTAAAGCAATGTGAGTAGGAGCTACGAAATTCTTGTGTGTCTGTAGAAACAGGCCATTTATTCATTACGCGCTTCTCCGGATCTAAAGCTACACCATCTGTGGAAAACATGTTCCTAAATACTGCTCCCCTTCTTGAGATTCAACTTCAGGTTTGCGCCCTGTAGTCACAAGGACTTCTCTCAGGTTCAACGGGTGTTCATCAAACGTCTGCTCTATAGGTATAACGTCATCCAGATGAACTAGGAAGGTTTTCCATGAAAGACCTCACAGTATGTCTCCACCAGTCTTTCAAACGTCTCTGGTGCGTTGCACAATCCAAAGGGAAACAGTAAAGTGCCAGAGTCCCGTCCCAATTGAGAGTGCTGTCTTCTCTCTCCGGGTTCCAATTCGCTTGCCAACACCCAATTTTTAAATCTAAAGTTTAATGCACTTGAGACCCAGACAATGTGCATCTATCCAGGATAATGTCTTTGACATTCTCTCTGTGCAACTTTTGGTAGTCCACACAGATTTGTCGACGCATCCTTTTTGTTTACTAAAACCACCGGCAACATCCAGGGTCTATTGGACGGTTTGATGACACCCTGTTTATCCACGTCGAAAACAAGTTTCTCAGCTTCTTCTCTTCATGATAATAGCAAGCGTCTTAGGCGCAATCTGATTGCTTGTGCATTTCCGGTGTTTATTTTATGTTTTATTGCATTCGTCCTGCCAAATAGACATTTCCCATTTGCAAAGACATCATAATATTTGACCAACATTTCACGACTTTGACCTTCTGAACCTGGGCCACGAAGGATACAGAGGATGCTAGTCACCTTCCTAAATTAACTGAAATTCTGCCACTGGAGTGGTCTCCCCGCATCAAATTGCTGCTAGTGGATTACACGAAGCCACCTGCGTGCCTATCTTCAAGGATACTGGAAATTCATTTAGATTCATCAGTCTGATCGGAGTGGGACCCTTAGCATTAACAACAGCTCTTCCCATCAATTCTTGGTTATGTTATCCAACTGAACCATGATAACATTGGCGCTGAAAGTACCTTATGCGTACTTAGAGTTATTCTAAAGGTTGCACTGCTTCGTCCACGAAGGATGACACGTTTGCGAAATTCAGGAGTGCTCGTTTCAAATCTGAAGTAAGTACAAATTTAGTCATTGCTTCCATCCCAGGAATAACGTCATCTGTGGAATCACCCATTATTTATTACTCGATATTCCGTTACCTTGCTCCCCAGGCCAATGTTGACCTTCGTCTCGCCGTAGGCTCACCGGTTCCGGGTTTCCAATATAACTAGTAGGGAGCACATCTCCTGCCGCAGTAGTCTTCTTCACGTTGTGTGGTGGCCCCAGTAATGGTCCGGCATCTATTTAGGCAATACATGTCTGCCTTGAGCCAAGGGGACGGTGATTACAGCCGGTGCGACTGAGTACACCACGTCGATACCGGAGACGACCGACTTATGCGGTAACAACCAAGACGTGTTCCTCTGGCAAAGCAAGCGGAGGTACGAGACATGCCTGAAGGACATGAGATCTATGGGGATTATCGAAGAGTCCGACTGCTCTTTTTGCACCCCTGTAGTCCTAAAGAAGAAGGCGAGCTATGCTTCTACGTGGCCTATAGGAAGTGGTTATGACCTTGGATCTGAAATCGGAATACTGGCAAGTTAAAACTTAAATTGAGTTTTATTTATGGACGCTCTTTAACTGCTGTGGTTCTTAGCGTCTCATTCTATATTGGGCGTGAAAGACTGGAAATTTTGCTCAGAAGCCTCCTTATCAGGCTTGAGGTTCTTTTACTTGCCGTAAATCTACGACACGGGACCACCGGCTTTACTTCTCTTCTGAAGGAAGCCATGCTAAAGATACTGGCAAGGGGCTCTAGATCCCAGAGACAAGGAGAAGATCGCTTCTTGACAGACCAAGGACTTTGGCAATTAATGGTTATGCCCTTCGGCTTCTGTGATGCGCCACCAAATTCTGGGGTCTAATGTCATTGATGAGGGGGTGACTTACGACCCATGCCTGCTATATCTGGATTACATCGTCATTGGCAATACTTCCGAAGACCATCTTGATAACCTGACCAAAGTATTGCAGAGACTGCAACCCACCAACTAACCAACCAACCTGAAGCTGAACGCGAAGAAGTGCCAAATTTTCTTTAAGGAAGTTAACTACTTGGGCCACATCTCACCAACTGGTGTGTCCACGCCTTGGAGTGTGAGGGATTGACCTCTTCCAAAACAAACTAGATTTTCCCTATTTTCCTGGGCCTATGCAGCTACTACTGCCGGTTCACCAGAGGCTTCAATGACATCGCGAAGCCCCTCAGTAGTCTGACAGAAGAATACCAGCCTTACATGTGGAATGAAGCGGCCGAGAGCACGTTACAGGCACTTTAAGTCGGCACTCTGTAGTGCACGGAGTTGATTTAGGTTTTTCACAATCGGGTGGCGATGTCATTGTGGACACTGACGCCAGCAACAGTTGTGTTGGAGACATACTATTCCAGGTCCAGCAGGGGCAGGATTGGGTAATAGCATACTGCAGCAAGATAAGATGCTCTCCAAAGCGGAAAAGAACTACTGCGTTACCCGGCGGTAGCTCCTGGTGGTAGTGAAGGTGCTGGAACACTTTCATAATTACCTGTACGGCCAGCCATTCCACCTGAGGGCTGACCAATTTTTAAGTCATAAATAAAATCTTACATAAATCAACACAATGCTACTGTATGCCCAAAATACATAATTAATTACTACAACTTTAAACATTACATGTCACGAGCAATGTGCAATTGTTGTACAATAGAAATAATTTTTTGGTTCTCCTGAAAAGGTTATGAAAATGAACATATGCCCCTTTGCTTCTCAACTATGAAATGATAGAGGCAGAGGCATGTAAATTTAAGATAGATTTTTTTTATTTGTGGCCTATTTGTCCATTTTGTATGAGAAAATTGTTAATAAACTGGTCTCACAGGAACCTGTTTTTTTTGTTCATAATATTGTGACTTCGTTAAGTTTTTCAACTCTGTCTCTCTCTGTTCTCAGTATCACTGTGCTAGGTTTGTATCTAGTTCAACTTCCTTGGGAGTTCACTTAGTTCACTATCACTTCACTAAGGTGAACTATTTCAATTCTCTGTCACTTCAGTTCCTTCGTGACAAGCCTCCTCTTCTGACAATTCGCTCGCTGGAAGTCGAACACAAGACCGCCACAATCCTTCACTCTGCATTGCAGAAGGAATGTCTTATTATAAATAATTCCAGGGTTTTCAGCACAGGCTTCAAACCAAACTGCCTTTGAAATGAACGTCTCGCCATTAATAGATAATTTATGTTGGATAAATGCAGTAGTTTGCCATCAAAGAAGAGAAGTCTTTGAAATCAGGAATTTCCAGTTCATGGACCATTAAGAGAGTGTGTGTGTGTGTGTGTGTGTGCGTGCGTGCGTGCGTGGGTGCGTGCGTGTGTGTGTGTGTAATCTCCCCCACAACAACTATCCGTTGAAAGAAACATTTTTGGAAAAGCTTTTATTTTGTATAAAATGGCTGTAACAACTTTGATTAAAACACCATATATTAAGGGATATTTACATAACAAATAAAATGTATATCTTGAATTTTTTGGGAACAGACCATGAAGTTCCCTTCATTCTGAAGAAATTTTGGAAACGTTGTTTGTAGCAATGGATGAAATTGCACTACACAAAAAATTTAGATCTGTATAAAACAATTTATTAGATACAACCTTTTTGTGGCATCAGCCATTTCTTAGATATCCGTTATTAATGGTTTGAATACAATTCTGCCAATATTTTAAATTCCTGTCGATATTCAGCTGTTTCTCACGGCTACATGGAAAGAGTAAGAGATTTAAAGGCTGGTATACATGCTGAATCACCTAAAACTTGCACCGCAAATATTTCGGAAATGGAGTGTGTTATTGATTATTGATGTGCAGTTTTCACAGCATTGATTGATAGTCAGGTGCTAGTACATTTAGCCTATAAACAGATTTTAATAATACTGAGAAAGTATTTTTTGAGCAAACATACAATTTTTTAAGTGGAACAATGCCTAGTTACATTAACAGAATAAAGATAGGGTAAATAAGAATGTCAATGGTCTTTGTTGCAGGATTCTAGTGCATGTGGTTTACGAGAAATCGTATTTTGAAAAGTTTCCACCCTGACAACTATTTGTCCCACTCCACCTGCTTAGTTGCTAGGTATGATGTTATTTTGCTTGCATTGTTTTTTTCTGTTCATTGATTGCATTGCGACTTTCTGGTCAGTTAGTTTGTGACAGTTCAAGCAGTAAGTCGTGAGTGGAAGATGGGGTTTACTAATGCAAAAAAAGCTGACATGCTCATGGTGTATGGAGAGTGTAGGAAGAATGCAGTTCGTTCCTGCACGGTGTATGCGGAAACATATCCCAATAGACGTCAACCATCTCCGCAATTATTTATCAACCTCTTCAACCAATTACGTGAAAGTGGTACTGTAACACCTAGAAAAGTAACAGAAACAAACAAGTGACTGGAGAAGAGGCAGAAATTAATGTTTTGGCTGCCGTTGCAGTAGATCCGCAAATTAGTTCCCGCACAATCGCACGTGGAAGCAGCATAAGTCAGGCAAGTGCACTGTGCACTCTCCATCGACATAGGTTCCATCCCTTTCACATCCTTCTCCATCAAGAGCTGCATGGAATGGATTTTGAGAATCGTGTTAACTTTTGTACATGGGAATTAAGACATAATACTCCAGATTCATCATGTATCTTGTTTAGTGATGAGGCAACATTTACTAATCATGGCCAGGTAAACCGCAGAAACATGCACTATTGGTCTGTTGACAATCCCCGTTGGCTTTGTCAGGTGGAACGTTAACGTCCATGGAGTTTAAACGTGTGGTGTGGGATAGTGAACCATCAGCTCATAGGCCCTTTGTTCATAGAAGGAACAACAAACTCGCACAAGTATCGCAGCCTCCTGACAGACCATCTGCCACAGATGCTAGAAGACGTTCCTTTGCAGACTAGGAGGAACCTGTGGACCAACATGATGGCTGCCCAGCCCATAGTGCACGAAGTACTACAGCTTGTCTTAACGGATAATTTCCAAATCGGCGGATTGGACGAGGAGGACCTGTACCTTGGCCGATCCGTTCACCGGATCTGACCCCTTTAAACTTTTTCTGTGGGGAAGACTGAAAGACACTGTCTACAAAGATGTATCAACTACACCAGACGATATGAAATGAGGTATTACTGCTGCCTACTCTGAAATTTCCGCGGAAATGCTAAAACGTGTGCAGCAGTCTTTCCATAGCAGACTGGAAGCATGTATTGAAGCTGCCGGTGGTCATTATGAACACAACCTTTGAAGGGCTATGTTCTCTTTACTTGTAAGAATTCACAGAAGTATTGTAATTCCATTTTGTTTTTCTTTAGTTTGTGCTACCACAGGTTGTACAAGTGTTGGTGCGTAAAAGTTTCAAAATAAGATTTCTTGTACACCACTTGCACTAGAACGCTACAAACGCCACTGACATTCTAATTTACCCTACATTTATTCTGTTGATGTAACTAGGCATTGTTCCATTTAAAAAATTGTATGTTTGCTCAAAAAATACACTTTCTCAGTATTATTAAAATCTCTTTATAGGCTAAATATACTAGCCCCTGACTACCAATCAATGCTGTGAAAACTGCAAATCAATAGCACTTTCCATTTCCGAAAATTTGCGGTGCAAGTTTTAGGTGATTCACCCTGTATAGTGCCCAGTTCTTTAACATTTAAATATCACATTCCCTTTGCATTTATAATGAAATGTGTAATGTGGTTCTTGAGGTTTGTCTCAATTAAAATGAAGCAGATAGAAAAATAAACTTTCATACAAAATAGTTTTTATACCCATTAATAAATCCATAGCTGAGAAGCAAAAGAGCATATGTCCATTTTTGTCAATTATGAATTATTCATACCTTTGTGACAATTATGAATGAATGCACGACAAGCCCTCCGCACACTCCTTGTGATAGCAATGTGTTATAATGTGGTTGTCCAGAAACATTTAGAAGAAAACAAAAGCATGTGGTACATCCAACTAATGCTTCCAATTGGCAACATTTTGTTTTACGATGCAGGGCGCATGTGGGACATCCGACTTTTCTCCTCTCAACTCTAGAATAATATGTGCGCTCTTTGCTGGGCATATGTGAGGCCTCAGTCTTTCTCCCTCTAAAATTAAAATTTAACAATGGGAATAGATGAGACTACAAGTTTTATTACTGTGCTTTTTTTTTTTTTTTTTGACGTGTTTGTTCATGCCATCGACAATCAAAAAAACACAAGACATAGTTCGATGCTTTATTTGTTAGTGATGAAGAGTATACTCAACATACACATGGTTTTATAAAAATGAGTTTCTCAAGAGGAAAGATTATGGTGCAGCTTGCTCAACAAGCCTGTTATACAGAATATATTCATTAATAGTGTATCATTTTCTTTATGTAATTTTGCTGTTTAACTTTGCAACTTTACTTTTTTACTTAGTATGCTGTATCTTGTTGAGCAGCCTTTTAAGGCAGCTCCCCATAAGGTTTTGCTACAAACCAATTTCTTATAAGATGTAAACATTGGGAAAAAGAGAAATATGTAGACAACACAAATAAAGAAGAAAGAGGAGGTATAGCATGGTTAAGGGCAGGAGTATGGAGGCTAAAAGGAAAGTGAAATGCCTATGCACAAGGTGAATGTCCATTATGCGGGGGAAGGGAAGATATACAACATATTATATTTGAATGCAAAGAAAAACAACATATTATATTTGAATGCAAAGAAAAAGAGATTTGGAGAAAAGAAAGTTTATGGTATGGAATGAATAGGAATAAAGGTATCCATACAATTTTAGATAAAAACTGTAAAAATATGGGTAAATACTTAGGGAAAGTAAAAATAAATGGATATGGACGGTTAAAAGCGGAAAAATAATGTAAATTTTTTGTGTAGTGCAATTTCATCCATTGCTACAAACAACGTTTCCATTATTTCTTCAGAATGAAGGGAACTTCATGGTCTGTTCCCAAAAAATTCAAGATATACATTTTATTTGTTATGTAAATATCCCTTAATATATGGTGTTTTAATCAAAGTTGTTACAGCCATTTTATACAAAATAAAAGCTTTTCCAAAAATGTTTCTTTCAACGGATAGTTGGGGTGGGGGGGATGCACGCACTCACACACACACACGCACGCACGCACACACACACTCACTCTCTTTTTTTTTTATTCAAGGTGTTTCAAAACATGTATGTTTGGTGAAATCTCATTTCTACCTACTATGTATATGGTAGAGAAAGTAATGACACTTTTGTACCATTTTTAGTATTTCTGTCTGTTGACAAGCACAACAAATGTTGTTTCACATCCGGCGTCACGACTAATAATTGAATTACTACTATCCGGGCTTCTAGACCACGATCTACAAGCTTGGATAGTAGTAATTCAATTACACTGAACAACAAATTTCAACTTTTTTTTTGCACTTGAACGAAAATAGGTGGTTTTGTTCATATTAGCTATTCTGAATTCAGATGTGAATTCCAAAATTCCCTATCACATACCATTTTTTGGAGAAATTGGTTTCAATTTTTTTTAAAAAAAATGCATAAAACAGATCTAATTAAAATATTGTAATCAATCTTTAGGTGGAATTATTTCATACAGGTCAGTATTATTACGAAATAAGTATGCAGAATCCATAAATTGCAGTTAAAGTGAGCTACAAGCAATATTTATGTAATTTCATGTAAAAACTTAAAAATATTATTAATTTTACTCATAGGTTTTAAAAAAATTTCGAGAAGACTTTCGCTTGTAGCTGGCATCTGGAACCTCCCTTATTAGCTGCCAATAATAGTCAGCTAATATACTAGGTGACCACTTTCCGCTGTATCGCTTCTCCATGGCACTTATATCCTGATGAAACCGTTCTCCATGCTCATCACTCGCAGCCCCCAGGTTGGGAGGGAAGAAGTCCAAGTGCGAGTGCAGAAAATGTATTTTTAAGGATATATTGCACCCTAAATGTTTATATGCTTTTAGCATGTTCTCAATGATTTCGTTGTAGTTGTCAGCTTTTGTATTTCCCAGGAAATGGTTTGCACACTGTCTTGAATCCCACCCATGCTACTTTCTCGTTTTCGGAAAGTAGTTCTTCAAAATGCCTGTCTTCCATCAATTTGCATATTTGTGGGCCAATAAAAATAACTTCTTTTAATTTTGCTTCGCTTATTCTTGGAAAATTTTCTTTCAAATACCGAAAACCCCTACTCTCTCTGTTCAAAGCCCTTACAAACTTTTTCATTAAGCCTAATTTAATTGAAGCGGCGGTAGCAAAATTGTATTTTTGTTAACTAATGCTTCATACTTAACACTCTTTTCACCCGGTATTAAAGCATTCCTTACAGGCCACTCAGTTACTTCATAATGTTTTTCTTTAGCCCGACTGTCCCACTCGCATATAAAACAAAACTTGGTGAAACCACTCTGCATTCCCAGGAGTAACCCTATGACCTTTAAATCTCCATAGATTTGCCATTCATACTTTGCATAGTTTATAGCTTTCAAAACTTCTTCAAATTCTCATATGTTTCTTTCATCTGGACAGCATGAGCTATAGGGATGGAAGGATAAGAGTTACCCTTATGTAATAAAACTGCCTTGAAACTTAACTTTGACGAATCAATGAAAAGACGCCATTGGGATGGCTTGTAATTGTCACTCAGTTGTTCCATGAGCCCATTAACATCATTACAATAAACAAGTTCATTTTTCTCTGAAAAAAATGTCAAAGAGTGCTCACGTTTTCTGAATGCTGTTGCATTTACTCCAGGCTGAAGCAAGTTCCAGTATTACAGTCGTGAGCTTAAAAGTTCCGACCGAGTTTTTGTTAAATTAAGATCCCTTACTAGATCATTCAGCTCGACTTGGGAAATCAAATGAGTTTAGATTGAGGTTCTGGTAACTGGAAATTTGGGTCACCGGTATTGCATACTGAAGGGCCAGGTTCTTCTTCAGGAGAATCATTTGAAGGTACATCATCTAACATCCATAGTTCAGGAGGCTTAGGAACTGGAAGGGAAGTACAGGTCTTATAGCCGAAGGAATATTTGGATGCTCTATGACATGTTTTGACTTTGAAGAGAAGCCAGATACTTTTGTTAAACAGAAGTAACAATCTGTAATATGATCCCTTGGTTCTCTCCAAATCATTGGTATAGCAAATGGCATTGATTTATGAGTGCCATTTAACCACCCCTGAAGGTATCGCACTAGATTTTCGCAACATGTACTTGGTGCCCTCCACTTCCCTTAATCCCCAGCTTTACACCCAAAATATAACTCGTAAGCCTTTCTCATCTTAGGAGTTAAAGATTTTCGCTGAGATTTTGTCGTAAATTTGCCACAGATATAACAAAATAGGTTTGCAGAATTTAAACACTTGCGAGACATTTCAAAACAGTAACATCTGTATATAAATAAGCAACTGCTGTCAGTGTCTGTAGTATGTAAGAAAATGCAGTTAAAAGGAGTCTGAAATATATAACTTTTTTTTAGCGTAGTTCACAAAAACATATCTCTTCAAAGAACACAACATTCACTGCACTGTGCTGAGACAGATACTTGTATACAACTACTGCTCGTTCCAAACATGACACACGGCTTTATGACGCGCAGTAGAGAACATGGTAAGGAATTCTTCTAGCCACAGAGGATGACGAGGGTGGGGGTGAAGAATAGTCAGCTTTCATCTAAAGATGGTGCACAGTGGTTGTGTAGTTAAAAGGTGTGTTTAGCGCAAAAAGTGATGTTTGGCAAAGGCAAACAGCATTATGCCATTCTTGCAGAGTTTTGCCATTATTGCTCTAGTATCTTCATGGATAGATGCTGTCTGCTGTCCCTCTTAAGACCTTTCAAAGAAGTCATATTTTAAGCCCCTTGTCAAAATGCTGAAGTTACCTCGCCTGCAATAAAACTCTTACCAGCCTTGAATGACAACGAATGTTGAGAGGGTTAGCCGACCAATAAAGGTTGAGGCGGTGGGAGCGGCATAGCGCAGCGGATTTTCGCAAATCACAAAAATGGCAATATCTAAAAAACGTTACGTGATATCACAAAACAGATTTTAGTTCTGAAATTCATGCTTAAAAGTATATTAGAATCGCCTATTTTTGGTCAGGTGCAAATTTCAGTGTTCAGTATTATTAGTCACAACAAATGTTATTTATAAAGTATGATATGAAAAATACAGTATTGTTACTGGTAAGATAAGGTTGTTAACAATTTTGACATACAAAATGTGCATATTGATCACAAAAGTACCACATCTTTTACAGCGATTATTAGTTTTTCTTTGTGCCTGTCTTGTGCATACTTTACTTCTAGACTTTCTTAGTGGTTCTTAATTGAGATTGCGTAAAAGATAAGGTGTCCCTAAGAATTTGTGTATGATGGCTTGCAGATCTCGAGGGAAATGTTTCAAATCACCATGTTTCATATTCAGGTGAATTAGAACTTTCCCAAGCTACATTAGTGCTTCTCTACGATTTATTTCCCATGTATTTTCAAGAGACATTAACACATTCACACTGTTGATGCCAGTAATTTTCAGTATGACCATTAGCCATCTCGTTCGCCTAGATAGTGAGTAGTTGTGCAAAATTGGTTGTCAACACCACCTTTAGCTTTCTAGTCCTGTATCATGTCCACTTGTCGGTTCTTTGCATGTTTTGTGATCCTGCTGCATTGTAAATAGTAACACAACTGCTCGATTTCTGTTAGAAATATGTGGCGTTATGTTCTCTGTAATGCTGTAATCTATTACGTAGGAACTCTAAGATGTTAAACAACACTGTAACGCGTGAAAAGGGAAGGCTTAGGTGCTGGAATTATCAGAGGCTTGTGGGGGAAGCCTGCCAAATACTATGCAAGTAATTGGTGTGAAACTTTTTCAGAAAACAAAGATACAGGTTTAGTTAAATGTTTAAGAACGTGAAAGTATATAAATATAAACACACACACACACACACACACACACACACACACACACACACACACACACACAAAGATATTAACAATAAATTTGGGTGTACAATCCACCTCTGAAAATATTAACTCTGCAACCTTAAACTCATTGGCCATTTAACTATCACAAACCTTAAATCACACAAAACATAAAACCATTTCAAATATATAAAAATGGAATTGGGGACTTCCACAATGATGCATTTAATTCCTTGCAACTCCTGCTTTGCTAAATTGTGCATTTAACTCGCGTGCTAAAGCAATGAAGAGCTAATGCAATACTGAAAGCTAACTTGTATAATAAAAATACCCCCTTGTATCTTTAAGGCCACTGTGTGTAAGTGCAAGCAATCTGAGCAACGGTTACATTCCATTAATTAAGCGTTTAGACAATACTTTACAGAATGCATACTTTTCAGATGAGAGTGTTTGCCATCTATATAATGCAAAACCATATACATTACCAAATTTTAAATAGAACACAATCCCACACTGCTCTTAAAGGTTCAGGTGTTCACTGCCTGAAAGCTCAAATCATTCTCCTGTATTGAGCTCATGTAGGTAAGTAGCAAGCCTGAGTAGCAGAGGAGAGGTAGGCAGTAGCAATGGAGGGGAGAGAGGGCTGTCCTTTCCCCTTGCCATGTTGTATCACTATCCATACAACCCAAAAGTGGTGAAGTTCTTAATACTGCCAGTCTCTCGACAAAAAAGAAGAAGAAATGTTTATTTCTTTTCTCCCCCCCCCCAAGGAGCCACTTCTGTTATTGATCCTTGCTTCTAATTAATATTTAAGTTGTTCAGGTTCCCTAATATTCAGAAAACGAAAGGAACTCGGTTACATTAGTCTCCTTATTTTGTGCTTCATTTGAAGAAATTATCGAAGAATCCTGTCTTGTACCTCTCGACACCCAAACATTGAAAAACCACAGTTCACTTGGTGGATCTGCATTCCAGACCAGAAAGGAATTGGATAACATTTAAATTCTTAATTTACTTTACTTGCAAAGTTAATGTTGCATGAACACATACTGCTTACAATACAATTGTACATCAATTAAATTTGCACATTAAAATTGCTATTAACCCTCCGTCAGTCGCTAGGGGCCTGAGAGACCCCTGGCATTATGTAAATGTTATAATTTTCGAACGAACGCACCTATGCAATTGCCTGATTAGGACATCTAACATTACACCTTGCGCGATTATTTGCTGCAGCGATAACCTTATCTGTTTGGCTGGAGGAATGAATAATCAGCAGTTACGTGTCGCACAGGTCAACCAGTCCCCGCGCGCCTGCTCTCGTTACATATTGTTGACGGATTTGTTTCTCATTAGCTTTTGTGCAATATTGCTTTACTATTGCAAGGAGCTGTTACTGCTTCGTCATGAATATGAGTAAAAGGTACGATCTACAAAACCCGAATGATTTGGAAGAAGTACATCGCCTACTTTGCGATGATGATGCCTTGCCCGTGGATGACAACTTATATGAATAAGATGACTCTGATTCAGAAGATAAACTCAAAACTAGATCTTTAGATTCAGAAACTGACCATGAAGATGAAGACGATGAAAGCAGCTTGTGTGATAACATGTATTTTATAGGTAACATCATATGCGTATCATAGTAATTCTTCTTTTTATCCTTCTTCTTATTATTATTGACAATACATTCTGTTGTTATTCACAGGAAGAAATGGAACAAAATGAAAAAAAAAACACTTTTGAAAATAACACAGACAAGGGCTCACAATATATTGACCAAACTTCCTGGTGTGGTAGGAGCTGCCAAAAATGCGAAAACGGAAATTGATTGTTGGAACCTTTTTGTTACAGAAGCTATACCTAGTTGATATGATTGTTGAAAGCTCAAATACTTACATTAGCAGTGTGCAGCACAAATTTGATTGTGAAAGAGACAGCAGACCTACAGATGTAATAGAAATAAAAGGTTTCCTAGGCTTACTGTACCTGGCAGGAATTTTTCGTGGTGGACGCCAGAATATTCACGAGTTTAGGAGAACCGATCTTGGAATTCCTGTATTCCGAATGGCTATGTCAGAAAAACGATTCAGTTTTCTAATACGCTGTATTCGCTTTGATGTCAAAAGCTCAAGACTGGAGCGACGAAGATTGGATAAATTGGCTGTTGTTAGAGAAATGTTTACATTGTTTCTGAACAACTGTCAGAACCATTATTCTCTTGGACAACATGTCACTGTCGACGAACAGTTGCCGGCATTTCGTGGTCGATGTGCTTTTAGACAATATATATCATCCAAGCCAAACAAGTATGGCATAAAGATATTCTGTTTGAGTGATGCAAAACTGTTTTATACAACTAACATGGAGATTTATTGTGGACAGTAGCCGGACGGACCATATTTGAAACTAACTCGGCAGAGGCTGTAGTGCTGAGACTAATGAACCAATCTCTGGCACTGGACGAAACGTTACTGCAGATAATTGGTTTACCAGTGTATCGCTGGTGAATGAATTGCGCAAAAGGCAACTTTTTTTCGTCGGTACAGTGCGAAAGAACAAAAAAGAGTTACCCACTAATTTCACTTCTCCAAAAGATCGCAGACAGTACGAAAGCATATTTGGCTTCACAAAAAATGAAACGCTTGTTTCATATGTTCCAAAAAAGGGTAAAACAGTAGTTTTGCTCTCAAGGTTACATGTTTCATCCACACAGTTATCAGAAGGTGCTGACAAAAAGCCTGAAATAATCCTGTATTACGACGACACTAAATGTGGAGTTGATGCAGTAGATAAATTGTGTGCTACATACAATGTAGCCAGAACAACGAGAAGGTGGCCCATGGTAATTTTTTACCCTATCTTGAACATTGCAGGTATTAATTCTAGGGTTATCTTCCTTGGAAACCAAAATAAATATTCCACAAGGCAGGAGTATTTGAAATCACTATCTTTAGCTTTACTGTTGCAACAGCTACAAAGGAGAGCAACTGCATCAAATCTATCCGATGATTTGAAAGGACTTTTGACAAAATATAAACCTGAAGAATCCGGCGTAGATGAATTATCAAATACACCACTGTGCACATTGAAAAGGAAACGATGTGAAGCCAGCAACAAAGACAAAATGAACTGCAAAACTAAATATGCATGTGGGAAATGCAACACCCCCCTGTGTTTGAGCAAACATGCTAAAATTATTTGCGATAGTTGCTTAGTCGGGGAAAATACGGGTGAAATAGTAGATGATTCTGAGTAACTGAACATTTGAAATTACAAGTTGTATGTATACCTGGAAATGGCAATGTATTTCTTTATACTTACTGTAATACAATTTATAACGTATATGTACTCATATTTTAGCTTGTATTTTTATGTTGTAAGATAATACCTATTAATGAAAGCCTTGTACGCTTAATCTAAATAAAGGTAAAAACAGGGAAAAAAGAAAATAAACGAAAGAAAACAAAAATACAAACAATAACAACAAAAATATAGCGCGGGTCTACTAGGCCCCGCGCGACTAACGGCGTTCTACCAAAGCGCGCACCTGACGGAGGGTTAACGAAGCTTTGGAGTTCTTATTAACCCACTCGCTTAAGGAAGGTTTGAGATAATATGGAATAGTAAAAATGTGTGAATACCTTAGTTGAAAAAAATGTTTTCAAAGGATGAGCTTTAAAGCAAGTAGTATTATCCGATACTATTAACTTTGGAACCCCAAAACCTGAAATTACGGTCTTCAACCCATATATAGTGTTTTGTGCTTTCACTTCACATGTTGGAATCAACCAAGCATACTCGGCAAAAGTGCTGGCAATAACTAAAACATGTTTATTTTCTTGGGTGCTCCTAGGAAAGGGACCAATATAATTGAGAAACAAGTTTTCCATAGGATGTTTAGCGTGATTAGAAGCCAGTAAACCTAATCTTGTATCCTGTGCCTGTTTACTAAGTTCACACAATAAACATGCACAAATTCTACTATGTATATCAGCATCCATGCTACTCCACAGTAGCGGCCGCTGACGAAATCTACTGGCAGTGCCAAAAAAGAAAGTGAAAACAAATCCCTCAAATAATATGTTTACCAACTTAATGCAGTAGCATTGAACATATTAGGCAGTTGGCAAGAATTGAATGTACTTTCGTTTTATACTATGTATGCCCAATATCAGTTATTCCGGTCTTATACAATGGACATCTTCCCCAAATAACACTTAAGGAAAACTAAAAAATAGCACTGTTTACCTCGCAGCCATAAATCCATTTGTTCTTTTGATAAATTCCGGATTGAATTTAGATTAATTTTTGTTTGTTGCTGCAGGCTCACATTTGGGAGCGGCTTACCCAATGTTTTAATGTGAATTTTTTCACTGAGTGTCCTGTTGCTAAATGGAGATTTTAATATTTCACTTGGTTTGTTCATGTTTATAACTTTCACACACAACTGAATATCCACTTAAAGAAAACCCTAAACACTGTTTTAGTTACCTGACTTCTCGGTGAACTATAACGTCTGTGGACTGAACTGTTATTACACGAACATAGACATGAATACTTGACAATTGTTTTGGAAATAGGTGTTCAACACATGGTGAATATGTTAATTTTTTGTTCTGTGGTGCATAAGATAACACATTCAATCATAACCAATAGCCCTGTTATGATATACACAGATATTGAAGTAATGCCTCCTAGTTTCAAAACCTAACAACATAATTATATTCAAAATCATATATTTTATTTATAAGGATATTTTGGTTTGTTATTTCTGCACTTGATTCAATTAAACATTAATTTGCGCTTCCAAACGCATTAGCATTAACCTGCAGCAAGATGGTAACACTGGAAAGGAAGGCTGACCGTAGAGTATGTATTCTCACACTGGCACTAGGTTCTGTGCTTTACTGCATTCTAGCTTGTGCTTAGCATAGATGGTGCCAATCTGAAATTGGCTCCAAACTTCAGAAAACTACTGGCAGAGCATCTGTTCAAATGAGAGAATACATACTTGAAAACAATGTTTTATGCACAATTGCTACACACTTTCTTTCTTTCTTTCCTTTTGGTAATAGTAGTGCCTGGCACAGCAGCACTATCCCAGAAGGTACTCCATCTAAAATACTGTTTAATTTTGTGATGGATTTTATACATGTCCTGATGTGCACCGCAGGTACCTTGATGATAATCGAACAACATGGGAATTAAATAGTTAGGACAATCTTAGCGTCACCTTTCCTATCCTTAATGTACAAAGTGTCTTTTCGAGGAAAATACAGATGACATGTATTACCTAATTGGAATGAATTAATATCGGGGTTTTAACTTATGAGCAAGTTTGTATGCAGACAATTCAGTAAATGAGAGAGGAGATTGTTTCAGCGGGTGTGATGAACAGTGTTGTGTCCATTTATACAAGTGGTGCTTCAATATTTTCATTGTACATACACGAGAGTGCATCTGCAATACAACTGACTTCTCCGCGTATATGATTGGCTTTAAATTTGAATACCGAAATGTTCATGGCCCACTTAGCAATTTTCCCAGTCTTATGGGCCTACCAAGGATCAATGACAAAGCCTGATTGTCCATTTCTAGGATGAACTCTACGTGTTTTAAATAAAATCTAAATTTTGAAGACAATACAACATGGCTAAAATCCTCTAATTCACGTGTAGAATGTTTTTCTGTTGACATGAAAGCGCTTTTGAAGCATAAGTAATAACCCTTCTTCCTTCATTAGCTTATTGTAACAATATGCTGGACACATTTCCACAAACATCAGTTTGCAAAATAAAGGTCTTAGAAAAATCCGGAATAGCTAAAACCAGTGGTGAAATTAATTTTTGCTTCAAACTATCAAATGCATTCTGTTGTTCCTCATCCCATTTAAACTTCATAGCCTTTCTATGTAAAAGATTAAGATTAGCAGCATGTTTCTCATAATCAGGAATATATTTCGTAAAATAATTAATCATACCAATAAACCTGGAAACCTGTTTCACTGCCCTTGGTGACAGATAATTGTGTATAGCTTCTGTATGAGTAGAGTCCATTCGAATCCTGTCTCGAGAAATCACATGACCCAAAAATTTCAACTCCGACGATACGAAACAAACAATGCCAGGGTTTACCATTACTCCAGCATTACGTAATTGCAGTAAGACTGACTTACTACGTACAAGATGTTCTCAGAGGTATTAGAATAAATGCATGTCATCCAAGTAATGGTAATACTTCTATTTTATATCAGAAAAAATTTTATCTAGTAATCTGGTAAGTGCTTGTGCTCCAGTCGTCAAGCCAAATGGTAATATTTTAAATTCAAATGTGTTATAATCTGTACAAAATGCTGTATACTACCTAGATTGCTCCTGTAAAGGAATCTGGTAATATGCACTATTTAAATTGAGTGTAGTAAAATACTTTGCATTAACAAACCAGTGGTAATTGTCGTATAAATGAGGCAAGGGAAGTTGATCTATATATATCTTTGAATTTAAAATACTATAATCTACCACCATCCTAATCCTATTTTCTTGTTTAGATACCAAGAAAACAGGACTAGAGTAATTTGACAACGGTCTAATGGCACTCTTTGCAATATATTGTCAATTCTTTTAATAGCTCCATTCTATGCGGAGGTAAGTCGATAAGGTAGTAGTCGTACTGGACCACAATCTCATATTTAAGATCATTAGTAAGTTGTAATTTAGGTAAAAAAAATCTGAAAACTCATTTACCAACTTGCTTAATTGAGTTTGTTGACTACAGCTCAAATTTGGTAAAGAATCCTTATTTGAATTGACTGAGTTCACTTTCATTACATTTGCTAAACTTAAGTCCTCTTTCATACTGCCTTGTACCACGTGCTTATTCACGAACTGCAATGGCACGAACACATTGGGTTGAAATTGAAAGTAACTTTTATGATTTGAATATCAATGACCATTCTGGTTTTATTAATAAAATCAGTGCCCAAAGTAATCTTTAGTGGTAAATTAGGAACAATATGAAATTGCACAATCCTTGCGAAAATGTCCCATCCTTATTGGCAAGCAACATTTCCCCAAAATCTGTAATGGTTCAGTAGAAACACCAATACACCTAACCTCAGTATTACTAATACTAACTCGCAATGACAAACAAATTTTACATTCATCAAAGAAATTAGACTCTGGGTGTCCAGTAAAGCAAGCATAGAACTACGTACTTTTGTCATAACACACAGCAAACTGCTGTTATTACAAGCTAACATCTTGTTACTCATCAAACATTTCCTGACCTGGAAACGACGTAAACTGTAACAAGTTTTCACCGGATTTAGATCATATATCCGTATTCTTTAATGCAGCTTTTTGCATAAAGCAGTCACACCTAAAGTGCCCATTTTATTACAATGGTAACAGACTACAGGATTTTTAGGTTTAATTTGGCTAACCTGCTCCTTACTTGGAACACAAGAGTGTTTGCGAAGTGAATAAATGGCTGAGCTTAATTGTAACATTTTCTAGTTGTTCAAATGTGTTCACTTTATCAGGTGCTAGAAGTAATGCGTGAATTTCAGGATGACAAGAATTCATAATTATGACGCTAAGAATATCACTTTCAAAATCTGACACTCGTAATACTAATGCTATATTATGTATTTCAATCGCAAACTTGCGAAAACTTTCATTCTCACTTTGCATGTGATAATTTCGTAAAATTAATAACCTATTATATTGGATAGGCGATATACAGAGTTTAATTACTGGCTCACGAAACCACTGAATAGTCAGATATTCCTTAATAGCCTTTAATGCTAAATGTACCACAGGACATTGGAGATGTGACTGAAAAATTTGCAAAAGTGCATGGTCATTGACATCATATGCAACTGCCTGCTTTGGAATCGTGACTCATTGAATTAAAAATCCTAATACATTTTCATGAGTATCTGTTGAATATCTCTGATATTATCATTGATAGTTGCCAGGGATTTAGTAATCTAGCTTTGGTAATTTCAAATGGAAAGCAATATTTTTCCCATTGTCAGCATTACCTAAACCAGAAACTCCATTTGATGAAGCTAATGTGTCTATGCTACTTACTGACGATAATGTCACGACCCTAGATTAATTTAACAACTTAACTGAACTTTCCTTACTTCAGGTCGTGGCAAATGGGGGGACATATACTCACTTGGCATACAAAACTACGGAATTGAACTCAAGAGGATAACCAGAATTATTGTGGAGAAATACAAAAGAAGTTATTCAATTTTGACAATTTTAATAACACAAAATCTCTTACCTTACAAATCACATATTAAATCCTTTATAAGAACTTCCTCAAACCAACAATCCCCTCGTCCCGAGACAGCAAAAGCTTTCACCATTAGACTTCCTATAGCAATCACAAGGCAGCATTTCAAGTGGTCTATGACAAAGCGGAAGTGGAACTGGCAGTGGCTCTGTTGCCGGATGTAGCTATTTCCAACCACGTATTTGTTCTTTGCAAGCTAATATTGTTCATTGTTATGCATATTTGTGGTTATTGTTGGTGTTCGTTCATATATATCTTTTATCTTTTTGTGTATATTCCATTCATATTATTTATACAAGATTTGAAGTGACACAATGTCTCAAAAACGACACCAAGTGATGATTCAGGAAGTGAAAATCCTTTGCGTCGAGATGTGCCATTTAATAGTCAGGCATTGGGACTGTTAAGAAGGACCCGGGAATTCTTTGAACAGGAGTACGTGAAGGTTCATGGGCATCCCTCTATTCCTGCTGATAAAGCCGTACAGCGAACTGCAGCAGCTCTTGAACTAATCAAGAGAACTGTTATTTACAAGGGAGTGAAACTACAAGAGAAAGGGGACAACATTCCTGAACCATCTGGAACGCAGCATGAGTGAAAATAGCTTTATCGCAGCTTATAATTTGTTTTATTTCTCCTCGTTGTAGCAGGCACGTTTGCATTATTTTGTTTCTATATTGTCAAAAGTGCTAATTTATTCTACATACGTTGCAATGTTTATGTTGAGTTATTTTCAATTAACAACAATAATATTACGAAATAGTCATTATTCAATGATGTTCGCTACTTACCTACACTTTTTGTATGCGGTTTAGACACAATAGAAAGGGAAACAATCAGCTGCTGTTGTTTACTAACCACTCTGGCAACGTCGCAACCACAATATAGCCAACCTTACGCGAAGCCACATGAACTCTCAAGTGCAAAGATTCAACGGCGGTGGATAAGGTCCCATAGCTTGAGAGCGAATACAGCAATCCCATAAGTTTTATAATTAATCATCCTCACAGCAACTTCCGATTAATACGTCACCCCAAACTGCTCAACTAGTTGTTTCTAGCTCTTTCTGGAACAACTACAATACTGCCAACATTAAGCTGATACTTCCAGGACAGGCTCACCAACCCATTCCAGGAGGATCAACTTCAGGCCTACCAAACTAAATCTACACGTGCTCGCCACAATAATACTGCACTTAAATGAATATTTCTCTGTAGCCTTGCCATGCTTAAGCTGCATAAGGATTTGATTTAATTGTTCTAAAACTAGCTCTCCTTGCTCTTTATTCACGGTTGGAATCACCTTTAATAATTCTAACATTCTATATATTCAATAACGTATCCTAGCTTTTGTTCTATGTAACTGGGAAATTGTAGATCCCACCTTAATATACTGTTGTACACTTTCCTGTAGTGAATTACTAGCTGCTTGTGACTCACATAACTCATGTTGTAAATCAGCGGCAAAGCTTGATCACAGTAATGGCTCCCCATGTGCACTAGATGAAATTTACAATTTCTGAAGTAACTGCTGACTTGTATTGTCTGGTACTATTACACCTCGCCTTCTTAACTTAAACTTCAGCTCAGGAACATTCAATACCTTAGGCTGAAATGGCAAGTCCATGTGTATAAATAGAGCAGTGTTTCAATTTAATAGAACACCTGCCTAAAACCAATTTCCCTTTAATAACTCAGATATGCTTTTACTATAACTTTTCAGAGTAAACTCATACAACTTATTCAGCATTAACCACTTGCGTATTACATGGAATTATTTCACTTATTGTGGTTATGTACCAAACAAACACATCACCCTCCCTCTTGGAGGCAAAAAAAAAAAAAATTGTACTACAGAAAGTAAAAAAATTTTTAAAATTGAAGGCCATGTAAACTCCACAGATTGAAACATCTGCTAAGAATAACACAAGGCAACTCCCACGGACCTTAAAAAGCTCTCTTACCACTCTGTAATGTTCTAATGTATTACGTAAGAACTGTAAGATCTTAAATAGCTTTGTAAGATGTGAATGATGAAGGCTTAGGTGTTGTTAATGTCAGAGGCTTGTGGGGGAAGTCTGCCAATACAATATGCAAGTAACTGATATAAAACTATTGTTAAAAAAATAAAGATACAAGTTTAGCAAGATGTCCAAGAACATGAAAGTATATATGTATTGAAATGTATAAGATATTAACAAATTTGGCTATACAATTTAACGCTGAAAATAGTAACTGTGCAACTTTAAATTCACTGGCCATTTAACTATCATAAGTTTTAAATCACACAAAACAGAAAACCCTTTCAATTACATATAAATTGAAATGGGAACTTCCACAATGATGCATTTAATTCCTTGCAACTCCTCCTTTCCTAAATTATGCACTTAACTCGGGTACTAAACCAATGAAAAGCAAATGCAACGCTGAAAGCTAACTTGAGCAGTGAGAATGCTCCATTGAAGCTTTAAGGCCACTGTGTCAGTGCAAACATATCTGAGCAACGGTTACACTCCATTAATTAAGAATTTAGACAATGCTTTACAGAATGCATACAATCCAGATAAGAGAGTTCTCTGTACGTAATGCAAAACCAAACACATGACCAAATTTTAAACACAACGCAATACCATACTGGTCTTAGTATGAGAGAACAAAGCCCTGTGTTCTCTGAGAAGGTTCAGGTGTTCGCTGCCCGAAGGCTCAAATCGTTCTGCCCATGTTCAGCTTGCGCAGGTCAGCAGTAAGCCTGAGTAGCAGAGGAGAGGCAGGCAGTAGCAATGGAGGGCCTGGCATTTCCCCATGCCATGCTGTATTATTATCCATACAAGCCATAGGTGGTGGAGTTCTTAATACCACCACAGTCTGCCTCTCGTCGGAGAAAAATAAATTTGTACCAATTTCTTTTCCACCTTTTCCCCAAGAAGTAACTTCTGATTAATATTTATGTTGTTCGGGATCCCTAATATTCAGAAAACAAAGGATTTTAGATACATTAGTCTCCTTATTTCGTTCTTCAGTTGTGTGGTGGATCTCCATTCCAGTCCAGAAAGGAATTAGATAACATTGAAGTTCTTAATTTACTTTACTCGTGAAGTTAATCTCACACAGATACATACTGCTTAGAATAAACATTTTACATCAGTTAAATTTACAGATTAAAATTTGGAGATCATTACACTTAAAATTTACTTCTTCAGTTGAGAATGTGTTCTGTAATGGACTTGTCTGTTTATCTCGTACTAACATTGAGACAGGAGAAAATATGTAAATTACCACATAAGGGCCCACATACCATGGTGCAAGCTTGGGCATATATTTTTCCACTTTGTTGCTAATGGGATGAAACCTGATATATACCTTATCACCCACAGGAAATGAATGACCTCGCATACCCCTTTTATAAATCTCATGGTTTTCAGCCTGCTAAATTTTAAATTCCTTTTAACCCTATCCCATATCTCCTTAATATCCCTTGTAGTGACTGTATATGGCAAAACATCTCGAGGAATATTATAAAATGAAAGAGGCATAGGGTTTCACAGACCCCACTAGCACAGTAAAGGGTTAAAGCATTTTTCCCCTTAATGTCTTTTTCATTGTGTGTGCATGTGCGCTTGCGCGTGCACTATGTGATCAAAAGTATTCGGACACCCCACAAACATACGTTTTTCATCTTAGGTGCATTGTGCTGCCATATACTGCCTGGTACTCATTATTTGCGACCTCAGTAGTCTAAAGACATCATGAAACAGCAGAATTGGATGCTCCGTGGAACTCACGGACTTCGAACGTGATCAGGTGATTGGGTGTTACTTGTGTCAGAAGTCTGTACGCGAGATTTTCACACTCCTAAACATCTCTAGGTCCACTGTTTCTGATGTGATAGTGAAGTGAAAACGTGAAGGGACATGTAGAACACAAAAGCGTACAGGCCGACCTCGTCTGTTGACTGACAGAGACCGTCGACATTTGAAGAGGGTTGTAAAGAGTAATAGGCAGACATCTATCCAGATCATCATACAGGAATTCCAAACTGCATCAGGATCCACTCCAAGTACTATGACAGGCGTGAGGTGAGAAACCTTGGATTCCATGGTCAAGTGGCTGCTCATAAGCCACACATCACGCAGGAAAATGCCAAACGATGCCTCGCTTGGTGTAAGGAGCATCAACATTACACGATTGAACAGTGGCAAAACGTTGTGTGGAGTGACGAATCACGGTACACAATGTGACGATTCGATGGCAGGATGTAGGTATGGCGAATGCCCGGTGAATGTCATCTGCCAGCGTGTGTAGTGCCAACAGTGAAATTCGGAGGTGGTGGTGTTATGGTGTGGTCGTGTTTTTCCTGGAGGGGGGCTTGCATCCCTTGTTTTGCGTGGCACGATCACAGCGCAGACCTACATTGATATTTTATGTACCTTCTTGCTTCCCACTGTTGAAGAGCAATTCGGGGATGGCGATTGCATCTTTCAACACGATTGAGCACCTGTTCATACTGCACGGGCTATAGTGGAGTGGTTACACAACAATAACATCCCTGTAATGGACTGGCCTGCACCTTTGGGATGTTTTGAAATGCCGACTTCGTGCCAGGCCTCACCGACCTACATCGATACCTCTCCTCAGTTCTGCACTCCATGAAGAATGGGCTGCCCTTCCCCAGGAAGCCTTCCAGCACCTGATTGAAAGTATGCCTGCGAGAGTGAACGTTGTCATCAAAGCTAAGGGTGGGCCAACACCATATTGACTTTCAGCATTACCGATGAAGGGCACCACAAACTTGTACGTCATTTTCAGCCAGGTGTCTGGATACCTTTGATCACTTAGTGTACATTCTCTTTAGTGCATATGCACTCCGGTTGATACTGCTGGTGTAGACCATGGTTCCTGCCATCACTGACTGGAAGTAGGTAACTAAATGCTATGATGTACTATAGTGTTTATCAAGATAGCATGTTATTCCATCTGGCAACAAAACTATAACTAGGTGTGTGGCATCATCCAATAGTATTACATTGTATCTTGTATGGTATTAGATACTATGGGGGGGGGGGGGGGGGTGTGCGTGTGCGTGTGCGTGTGCGTGTGTGTGTGTGTGTGCGCGTGCGTGCGTGTGCATTTTGATTTGTGCCTAATTTATCTTGGGATCATGATGCACAGCTTTAATCCAGGCTTTTACGAAGTAACAGATACTACCTTATAACAGATACAGAACCAGTTACTGTTAATGTTAACTGGTCTCTCAAACTAAGGCATTAATATCCTAATTATTTGTAACTATTGCCTGTAACTGTTGATGCAATGTAACCATTAAGTTATTGGTAATATATAAAAGTAATTGTTTTGTCATGTCTCTAATTTCTTTGGTTAATGCACCTTGTTTGTTAAGTTTTGGTTCTTGAAGAGTCTGCAGGAAGCAGAGCGTGTTATACAACAAATGCCATCATTGTACAATTGTAGAATAAAGAATCAAGTAACTTAACAGATTCTTCACATCCCCCACCACTGGTCTCAGAAGATAACATACATTGCATGCTGTGCAATTTCATTAGAGAAAGCCATTACGAAACATTCATCTTTGGAACTCTTATGTGGTAATATGGAGTTAACATTTTGGTGAGTGGATATTGTCTACTGTTGAAGGGGGGGGGGGAGGAGAGAAGAAGAGAATTATACAATTAAGCAATCTTAAGTGTTCAGTGATGAATGTTTGTTAAAGATGATGTATGGAGTATAGATAAAATAGGAACATGTTATTTAAATCAATCAGTTTGTCAATTGCATAAATACATTCATTATATATATGCAAATGGAACAGGATACTGAACCTGGATAAAGTCACGAACATGATTACAGTACGAACGATGGTTCTGTGCCGGTGAGGACTCGATGCGCACTGGTTATCTGTACAGTGAGCGAACCCCCAATTCTCGGGCATGCGCAGTGAGTGCCATCGCTTCAGTCTAGTGGCAGCAGTAGTTCGAGTAACATCTCTCTTGCCAGTCGTCTGTTGATGCTACCTTGAACGTTATGTTTATAAATTAGTCACTATATGTTTCTGTAGGGGCGTGATTTCAGTTTCTGCATTGGGGGGGCCAAGATTGCTTGGAGTAGTTTCACAAATGTTCATGTGGATTGTAACGATATATATAATGTTTTATTTCTTAAATGTGAAATATTGCTATTAATAGTACAATTGTAATGTTTCATTTGGTAGAGCAATAATGTTGCTCGTAACCTAGGGGAGGGGGACAATTGACCCCTTGCCCCCTAAATGACACCCCTGTGTTTCTGTAATTAAACTTGGATTGCATATAGTTATTGTGTATTTTGGTGTGTTTATTAGAGGTTCTTGCCTTCTGCAACGTTTTATGTAAAAATAACAACGGTCAATATAACACAAAATGATGGGGATAAATACCAAGAAATCGCTAATGGAAAAACTAATTCCTACCTTGCCTCTCAGATCTGTCTTGGTGATGCATAACGCACCGTACCATAGTGTGTAGTTGGAAAAGGCCCCATCGCCTCACACCAAAATACATGCAGAACTTGCCACATTCTAAGAAAGGATGCTAAGTTTGGAGCTTTACAACTTAAATAAGGGTCAAAACCTATTCCGAATATTTACGTTGATAGTTTGTAGGCCATGCACACAATGTTCTCCGATTACCGCCCTAGTCTTCCGGTCTTACTCGAGTAGAACTCATCTGGGCTGATATAAAGCAATGGGTAGCTTGGTAGAACACCCTTTTAAACTACATGATGTTATTGATTAAGCTTAGCTAACAACATGTTGAGGACATTAGCGTAGAAAAGTGGGAAAATGCCTCTCAACACATTAAGTAGGAAGACAAATACATTGAAGAACAACAAGGCCTGTTTGAAAATGTCTTAGAAGGTTCTGTAATCCAGGTTAGGAAATATAGTGACAGCGAACGAGAAGAAGACTGATGACGATGAAAGGGAAAGTCTTGCAGAAGAAAACGACGGTGGTGATATGTCTGGTGTAGAGTGTTTATCACACTATTAAAGCCCCTGCTTGTTTAACACAATGCATTTATGTGACAAGGTTTGTGTATAATGTGTAAATATAAAAGAATGATAAGAGCAATCTGAACATAGTGACAATAAACCAGTCATGCAGTGATGTGGTGTATGTTTATGTCGTATCAGCAAAGCCCCACGTCTTCCAGCAGGCAGGCAGACAGAGAGTTGCCTGGCGTTAGACATAGACTCTCTTCAGCGCGCGAAGAAACAAGGTCACCGGCACAGAACCATCGTACGTACTGTATCAAGGAAATCCTTTAAAGAGTAGTAAGCTTTTATACATACACATTTTTTAAGAGCAGATAAGAATTTAGTTTTTTAACCTGATAATAGCCCAGGAGCGGCGCCGTGGCCGAGTGGCTAGACTTCTCACCGTGGCAGCCCGGGTTCAATCCCAGGGACCCGCCTGTGGGATTTGTGGTGGACAAAGCGGCGTCTGGGCGGGTTTTCTCTGGGTTCCCCCGCCATTCATTCCACCAACTGCTCCATCATCACCTTTCCTTTCATCCATTTCACCATCATTTCGTTTCATCCACTTCCTTCCTCCCATACCAGGCATTGGGCTGATCACTCATTCTGGATATTCTGTCTGATCCATGAGTGTCTGCTCCTCAACGGGCCTCTGACCCCAGGCACCTGCCTGTAAGTCCTGGGGGGTGTAAGTCCTACATAAGAGGAGGTTAAACAGAGAATGAATGAATGAATGAATTTAATTATTTTTATACACTCAGAGTAAGCTCCTTTGAGATAGCAAGTGTAAATCTGTTATCGATTTCATTTTTTTGGGATTCTTCCTTAATTCCATGTACACTTAATATGATTAACTGTTGTTGCATATCTTTCTGTGTATTGAAAACAACACTTGCATTAACCCCATTATAGGGTAAAACATTTGCATATGGGACATTCCATGTGAAATCAAATGTCAAAAAACCTCACATTTTTTGTTGCCATTGTATTTTTCCTATTAATCAGGGGTGCTAAGGAAAAGGATATTCACCAAGTATTAGCATCTAAAACCCAATGGTTGTCGCATTATTGAATGGTAAATGTATTGCATTAATTCATTTTGTTGCATTTTAAGTGTGCATAGCTCCATAACCCTTTATTTCAGAATATTGTACCAAGTCTCATTTTGTAAATAAAAGTGTGCATTTCATTACAGTGTATACTAATTATTTTTATAAAACTAAAATATTAGATTGAGAATAATCCATAGTGTCATTAAGAGAAGGCGGCAATGTTGGTATAAAGTGGTAATGTTAGGTGTTTGTAGTTATAACACAAAAGTGAATAAACACAGCGATTAATTTGATTGATGCATGATGATTACCAAGAGCTCTGTGAATCTGTGAGGAAATACTCAGAACTACATACTGCTTAGTAATCGTTCTCATTGTTTAACCTTATGCACGGCAGCTTGCTTGACCTTCAGTTCAAAACAAACATGTGAGAGCGACCATGAGCATGTATTTTACTACTCCCGCTCATAAAGTGATATACTTCTTGAATTATTTTAGTTGAATCCTTATCAGTCACCATTACAGCAAAATATATGTTTGGTTGTGTTTAAATGACAAAATCTTACCATACATATTATGCAATTATTTTTCTTAATGTGTTACAGCTTACATTTGAAATAATAATATGTTTGACTATCAGTATGAAATTAAAGTTTAAGGAATCAATGTAAAGCTTGATTTAAATAATTAGATTTAAAGGTTTCAGAGTTATAACAGATTGAAGTTCGGAATTTTAGGAAGAGACATAACTTCAAACAATTTTAATAGCAGAACTATGATCCGAGTTTTAAGAATTTGCATAAAGCATTGTATCAGGCTCATCTCCAAATACAAAAAGTTTCATTTCGTTTAAAAATGCAAGGTCAATTTTCCTTCTATTTAGGACGATTTGAAATGGAATGTCCCATATGCTCCTTCTTTAAGGTTCCATATTCTGCTAATTGTGATTCATGTTATGTTAAACCTAACCTTAAAATTGGTGGACATGTATGCTTATCACTTTCCTCTAAAGCAGTCACCATCACTAGCTTGACCTGTGACATAATCACTCAGGGCAGGTTAGCCCAGGAACAAGAAAAAAACAGTAGTTCGGGCACTGGCTTTCTCAGTATGACTGACGATGGGGCAGCAGAGCTGTACAGAGGCAGGACACATATGTACATCTCGACACATTCTCTATTACACATCTTGTTTTATGAATCACAAACTATTTGTGTTAGCTGCAGTATATAAAGACAAAGGAGGGTGTTCCGTATTATTAATTTTAATAAAACGGCTGTAAAAAGAAATGGACTTTATTGTACAGGGAACAAAATACTACTACATATCACTTAAATAAATTACACATACAGAACACCGAAAACAGTGTACAAAAAAGATTTTGTATTATATGTCTTAGCAATTATGATGAAATTCTGAAGAGGTTATTTAAACAAATCTTTCTTTCGTCCTTGTGAAAATGGGATTCTTGTTTTACAATGCATACAGTGTTGATCTAACCGGAGTGTAAATTTATTATGAGCTTGTACTACTTCGCTGAGATTTTTTACCTCTTTTGTCCTTCAATAGTTTTTCAATATTGGGAACCATGTTCTGACTCTCGAACGAAGAATACATTTTAAGTTATGGTCTGATAGTTGGTTTCTGTGGCATGGTTTACAAGTCTTCATCAGTGTAAACAACTGCTCACATAAATATGTAGATGTGAACATGCTAAGATACCGGGCAGCAAAATGATGAAGTTGTGGAAACCGTGATCGAGGGAAATTGCTGTAGAAGTCACTCAGATTCTTTCTGTTTTGGAATTCATCTCTGAGCTCTTATGACATTCTGCAAATGTATCGCTTCTAGTTGCAGTATGGTAGGAATAGCAATAATTGCAACAGAAAAAGGTATAGCAAATAATTGAATATCAGGTTCCTGGTCTATCATTTTTTTAAAATCCGGAGTTGAATTCTTCAATCACTTCTCGTATTATGCGTGTATCTGCATAATGCCATTGTAAATTATACTTCATTTACATGCTGAAGCATTTTACCACAAATTAAACACTTTACTATGCTACCATAATCAGTACATAAAAATAGTTCTTCCCACACTTGCTAAAACATTGCTGTTGATAGCCTTGTGCTAATATCTGTAGCTTCTTCTGACATTCTTCCTCTGGAATAATATTAGACTTCCACACATGAACCCGCCATGGAACAAATTACAACTGCATCTGCATTACCGCCACTGCAATACTGATACTGGTTTCCTCTCTGCCTATCTGTGTTGCCCACACAGTCAGTGCATGCATGCGCTGATGTCATTCCACTTTGTAATGACGGCCACTGCTCTAAAGGGTTAAAGGTGAACTACAAATTTCAATTTGAATTATTGCATTGGTAGCCCTTGCTCACAAACTTATTTTATTGCAGTGTTAGTGCAGTAAAATACAATATACAAATAACAAACATGTTCTGCAATGTGAAAAAATCCTGCTACAGAGTAGCAGTGCCATTCTGTAATTTCGAAGTGTTTTTTTTTTTTTCCTTTCTTTCTTTTCCCTGCATTAATCAACCATTGCTAAAAGCCTTGTGGTCAGCAAGTTCCATAGTGAACAATAAAATTCTTGGTGTAAGTGGTGGTGCCGGTGATTTTGGTGGCTACATTTCTGTAAATGATGGAACAAGCTTTGACTAATTTAAAAACTAACTTTTCCACTTCTTTTGGCACTCTCTCTGTCTCTCTCATGCACTAACTTTTTGGGCAAGCATGATGATGCAAATGAAAATTATATGTACTGGATAGAAATGTGCCAAAGAGGGAAACGCGTAGTGCAGCAGTATGAGAAATTTAGTAATGTATGATAAATTCAGTCAAATATTTCTAGTAGATTCAGACTGAATTTTTGCTGTTACATACAATTTAAACTTAAATAATTCATTTAAAATGATTATTGGTCTAGTTTAGGAGGTCCAGTATTACTGTAGTACAGCAATGAAATAAAGCAATCACTGTATACTGATTATCAGCAAAAAGGGACTATACATTTTCATGAATATCAGTAAGGGTACATTCATGTCCATGATTTGAGGACATTTAACATTCACAATATTGATAATTGTTCTTCCACTCGAGCCATGTGTAGGTAACTTACAGTCTCATAAGTACTTTTAAGTCCTGGGCTTTATAGTTAACCACTATTAGGTCAATCAGTGATATTAATTCTTCCACACAAGCTGTGTATAGGCTAAAGTTGTAACGGTAGAATCAGACTGAAAAATTCAATGCCATATCCATTGGAGTATGTTATCTCAAAATAAATATGAGAATGCTGTGCAGTTTACCAGGAAAAATGCGAGTCATTTTGGGAATTTAATGTCATGCTGGCATGTTGACATGGTAGCTCAATGTTAGAGCAACAGCATGGAAAGCTGAAGATCTATGGTTCAAACCCTGGCTAAAGCATTGAATTTTGTAGTCCAATTCTACCTTTGTAATTCACAATATTTCCCAAATTTTCCTTATTTCACATTTATTTTGATAATTTTTATGCTATTCACAGTTTCTTTATTGTAAAATTAGCCTATATCTGCCAAGAAGTTCACATTGTTTGTGAAAAATTTTGTATGTGTGTTTTTTTTTATATAGGGTGGTGCCATGGCTGAGTGGTTAGACTGCTCTCCTCTCACCAAGGCAGCTTGGGTTCAATCCCAGGAACCCACATGTGGTGTTTGTGGTGGACAAAGTGGCACCTGGGCGGGTTTTCTCCAGGTTTTCCGGTTTCCCCTGTCATGCTTCATTCCACCAGTGCTCCATCACCTTTCCAGTCATTCATCTCTCATCTGCATCTACCATCTATTTCCTCACTCTCATCCGAGGCATGTGGCTCTTCACGCTCTGATTCATAGGCCATCTGCCCTGGGCATTGTCGTATGTCCTCGGTTTGGGTGGGTATGAAGGAGGGAAGGCTGTGGCCCAGTTGTGCTGTTTCCACCTTGTAGTTAGTTGGTGTTTTTATATAACATAATCAAAGCTGCATCTACATATGGGAGCCAAGACTCTTCATGAACTGTAATGTCAGAACAGAACAATATAGGTGATGCAACTCTTGACTGAATTTTTCAACCCAAGCCAAGCTTTAAGTGCAAGTTTCACAGTGCTAGACAGTTCAAGACATGACACAGGATACATGCAAGTATTCAACAATCCATGGATTAGTGTCATCCGCTCTCTTCAGACATCCAGATCACATGATAAAGAAATGATACGGATAGGCTCACATATCAGGGGCTTGGAGGCTTGCATTCGATTGTCTTTATAACATGTTTGGAATGCTTGCACACTACAATAAGAGACTGCAACTATGACAACTTAATCACATTGTTTGCAGGGAGTGTAACCATGTATAAGCAGAATGTAAAGGTACTATAAGGGGGTAAAATTATCCAAAATTATAGATGGAACTAAATATAGAACATAATAAAATAGCATTATAAGCAGGAGCACATTTACAAGGTTTTACTGTATAGCAATAAAATCATATCTCCCATGTCACAGCTTTCCTGCACTGCTGATACTGCAGGCATATTAGCTATGCCACTGACTCTTTATTCTAACTAGAAAATGATAGCATAATTACCAATTTGCCATAATTGATTAGAGCAGAGAATTAAAGAAAAACGAGTCAATTTTGTAGTACACATAATCACTTATTAGTTATTGAACATGTTTTAAAATCTAATTGCTGTAATTGTCAACTTCAGTTTGACTGCTGGTGTTGATTTTCCCCTTTCTGCTGGTGGTGGATGGACTTGAGTAATAGTATGCCACTAAGTGGGATTTCATAGTATATGTACATTGTGCCTGTTAAAATGTAAACAGTCTCAGATTTTCATTAATTTTATGATGTTTATTCCATGTCCTCCTACTAATATCTTTCTGCTTCTAAAATGTTCTTTGTTTCCAGTTTTAAACAGTATTGCTTTTCATTTGTAAATAGTCACAGTCCCTGTGGTTAATTTTGGTATACACCTGATCTGTTCTTTGATGGAATTTAATTTATTATTTTAGAATTTATTACTCTTTTATGAAATAGTTGTTTCTCAGTGCTAAGGTAAATTCCCATGAAAATCTATTGAAATGGTCAATGAACAGTTACACTTTCTTCCCAAAGTCTGGTGTTCTGAGTCTCATAAACTGCCTTCATCTGGTACATAAAATAAAATCCAGATACACAGGTTTATTTTAATATGTAATATTGCAATCTTTCACAGCATCCCAAAACGTGTGCTTAGAATTTAATGAGAGAATAGTTAAAAGTTGTAGGAAGTGATCCAGAGGAAATATGGTGCACTTCATAAACTAATCTGTACTTTTATTTTCATTGAAAAATTTTATGAACAGAAGTCAAGCTTAGCAATGAGAAATTCACTATCACCATTCCTATAATAGAAATTCTCATGTGTTTGAGACTGGCATCACAAGCAATCTGTTTGATTTTCAAAGTTTTGTACTAGTATGATGTTTTTACCACAGTTTCAGATAAGCACAATGTTGATTACAATAAAATTTTCAACCTGCAGTAGAAAACCATCAAATTTATCATAGAGTACTGTCTTCCACAGCTAAGAAAGTCCCCGGGGAATGAAGGACAGAGGGGAAATTGCTGATTAGATACGGTCCGAACCCTGCCTACTTGCTTATGTTACCCTTATTTATGACGCACATGACAGCTCATTTACGCCCATTGAATAGTTTTGCTCCTTGCGTAGCATGCGTTCTCCATCACACACATTCACTGTCCTTGTTGCACTGTTTCCAAACAGATAAGGGTAGCACATTCCTGTCAGGGACTTTCTCTCCATTGGTGAACAGTAAGATTACAATGAATAGTTAACTGTCTAGGGCAGGGACTGGCAATAACACTACTTTTGAGCATAGGGCAGCAGGCAGTGCCAATGGCCCATCCGCTGGGCAGCAATAGGCGACATCACAGCTGTGGACAGCTTTCCAGTGCAGTGGGTTTTTAAGGATTCAAAATAGTTATGTGATCTTGTGTTTCTTGCTGATTTGACTTTGCATTTGCAAGGGAAAGGACAGGTTATAACTCAAGTGTAGAATAAAATAAAGGCCTTTAAAATGAAACTTCAATTGTGGGAATGTCAGCTTGCAAATAACAATACTTCCCACCTTCCAAGGCTTGCCTCTCTTCTTCAAGTTGATGTTCAGCATGACTTTAAAGAGTATGGAGAAATTCTTACTACATTGCAGGAACAATTTAAATTAAGATTCCAGGACTTGAAAGGTCTAGAAACACAATTTGATATATTTCTTATCCCATCCTCAGTAAATGTTGATTCAGTTCCTGCAAACTTACAGTTAGAAATTATTAACCTACGGAGTGATAGAGAACTGAAATACAAATTTAATAACAAGGTGGAACTGTTGGTTTTTATCAATCTTTTTCTTGTGTATGATTTCCTTGCCTAAAATGCAGATAACACCTTGTGCAGGTTTGATACCACCTATAATGTTTGAGCAGCTTCTCTGGTTTGAAATTAAGAAAACACAGACAGCGAAGTAACTTGTTTGATGAAATTCTGAATGCAGTTCTCAGAATCAAGGCAGCATAAATATCACCCCAAATATTCACAGGCTGGTCAAGGGAAAGCTTAGCAAAAAAAAATAGAACATTAATTCAAGTTACAGTTTCATTTTATTCTATTCAATAATTACTAATAAATTATTTCTAATAAATTATATCTTAAACTGTTCTGTTAATCTCAATTTTTGAAGATTTAGAAGCTTGTAACAGTGATGTGTCATAATTTAAAATAGAGAGTTGAGGGTTGTTACACTACATCACTATGATAATCTTACTTGACAACCCTCAACTCTCTATTTTAAATGTTCTGTTAATATTATCTGTCTTTGGCTTTGTATTGTAAAATATAATGTTGCTCCTTTTATGATAAGTGTTGATCATTTAATATGGAACCATTGTTTCTGTCTTATAACTTTTGATTAAGTTACTATGCATATATGTATAAAATAATTATTATAATTAAACAGATAAGCAGAGAGAAAATTTTCTACTGTAAGTGTAACATAGAACTTTGATAAATGTTCTGACAAATTGTAACAAATACGTCTAATTCCATTCATGTGCATTTTAATGCTATAAATGTAAAATATTGGTTCACTATTATTGGACTTTCACATTAGATAATTTGACCTGCTTTGTGTTTAGTTCCACTATCGATAAAGCACGCCACTGATGCAACCTAAGAGCCACATTTTAGACACTTGGCCAATAGCGAGCAAGAGCAGAGCTCGATTGTTAAACCCTGCCAGTGTCTGGTTTAGGGTATAAGCGTTATCAACAAACTAAATTTTGGAATTCACATAAAACAACACACTCCAGTAATTATGTAAAGCTTAGCATGCAATAATAGTAATCTCCCACACGAATTAATATATGTACCTATGAGCAAAGAGAGCTACAAAAGCCACCATAAACATTGCAGAAACAACCGATTCATTAAAAATACAAATGTACAAGAAAATAAGCAAAATAACAAAAGAAATAAACAGATCACTGCCTCAATATGCAAATTCTGTGTCTCCATTAGCCTAATTTTTCAGGACAGCAGAATGAAAGTTGATACAAAAAATAATTTGAATAACTGTGCATTCAACTATTCTGACACAATGCAACTTCATCTCAATTTGGACATGGCACTTGCATTCTGAGATACCATTAACCACGTAACAACAAGAATACAGCAAATTCAAGAAGTTGACTTACTACTCCAGCATTCAACAGAATCAAATAGATTTTCTGGTAATATAATATCCCCTTTAAACATATAAACAACTATTGAATTAAATAAAAGAAAAACTATAAAAATAAATTTTAAAAAAGCAACCAATTTGGAGCAGAACCAAAGAATACTTTAGAAAATTTATAAATGAAGCAGGAAGTTGAATTGTTGTAGCACATGGCACTTTTAAAGGCAACACCATAACAGCGAAGAAAATTCAAGATTGTTAAAAAAATTTAACAGATTAGAACTTATAGTGTGCGAAAATACATATATGAAGAAACAGAGACCAAATTTAGACTTTGAAATACAACTTGGCAACATCCTGTTAGAGAAGTTCATATTTTACCATCAGGGATTAGATTTTTCCTTGGTGCATTTTTATCTTTAAGTTTTGAATGCAGTTAATTCTGGTTTTAAACTTAGTATCTTAATTGACATGGTTTTGTTTAAATTAAATGGTCTTAAATTAGATTGGGAAGCTTTTAATTGAGAGTCTGTATAACTCCATTTATAGTGTTGCCCTGTCTGTTAAAATTTATGTAACAAAAAATCAAAGTTTAAATATCTTATTGTTGTAAAGCAACAATATTGCTGTCTGCACTTAAAGAAAATATATACTTATATAAGATTTCTGTTGATAGCAGTACATTATTAGCAGCAGTGGGGCATACTTATAACAAACACTTTACAGAGGGCCTCTTTTTCAGCAATTTAGATAACCCACTATTGAAGGGATAATTGCCAGGGTTCTGAAACAGGTAACTCCTGTATATGCATTTACAGGAGCTACACAAAGGTAGGGTTGGCAAATGCTGATTACATTAAGGGATCTGCAGCCTACAAGGTTGCAATTACATTGGTAAAGTAGACATCCATTCTGTGTATGGTAGTCATAGGAGAGCAGGGAAACAAGTTCTGCTATGAAATGATAAAATTATGGTGTATTCTTTAATAATCCATGGAAAAAAGTAAAAAAACTTTACTTTCTGCAATTACTCACATGAAACTATAGTCTTACATGCAGATGATCACTTCTTTTTGTAGCACTTAAAAATTTAGTTAAAACAAACAATATTATTATACACTGTATAAGAGAATATTTTTTTTAAAAAAAATGTAACAAAAAGCTCCAAAGTTATCTTGTATGAAATAAGCGATTAAGGCTTGAGACATTTGAAGTAGCAGTGTTAGCCATTAAATTTTAATTGAATAAAAGAAATATATTTCTTTTCTTTTTTTGTTACAGGTACACTCTCACGTGGATATACAGTATCCAACAGTGACAGAAGTCTTGCTTCCACATCTATCCGGGATTACGATGGTCTTAAACAGCAGTGTGACAAAGCAATGCATGAGCTTCAGCTGCTAAGAAGGTAGAAAAATAACTTTGCATCATATGCTGCAGATGCTATATAAAGCGCTATGGCATTACAATACATAATAGCACAGAGCATAAATGGTTGTTGATATTCAGAGTAGAATTACCAACTTTTTACACCATTAGCTTTGCAAATTTTATAACATGAAAATAAAATATGCCACAGATGTATAAAATCTGAAGTAGAGGCATCCCGCTTACAAAGAGAGAGTATTTCTGAGATTTGTTATGCTTTCAGTTTAAACGATATGCATGGAGTACACTATATAGATATATATATTTTTTTTAAACTATTTTTACTTTATTCATTTCTAACACTTATGGATTTATACTTCACATGGTGAAATTTTGCTAGGTGATGTGGTATGTAGAAAATTGTTTTCTATGAGCAGCCTTCAACCACATATTTGCCCCTACAGCAAAATTATTTATTTTCTCAATACTCAGAATTATATAATTAAATTGCATACATTTTAGACTATAATAATATTTGAAAGCATTAGGCTATTTACGCTATAAATTCACTTCTTGGTTTCTTGCCTATGCTAATCTATGGTGTCAATACACATAACTCCTAGTTTTCCGTGTACTGTACTTTCCCACTGTCTACTTGCTTATATTATCCGGCTAGGCAAAAATGATTGTTTATTTACATAAGTTCTTAAATACTTGCCAACCTTAATGGTTTTTCTGTACAGGAGCGCAGGCCTTTTTACGACTTTATGCCATTGGATCATAATCATAATTCTTTATTGAGTGTTGAGATTTTACAATTCATTTGGGCATGATCGGCATCGAGCCCTGGCTCATTTTGCTTCATACCGAAGCTTACAGTATTTGAGTGAATAAATGAATTTTTATTTGTACAACTTCTTACACTTCTTTTACATAGCTTTACTAACCTATACTATGTGCAATTATTCATTAACCTTATTGCTACCTTGGTTTGCCTGCATCCAGGACCCCCCAGGTGCTCACTTTATGTGAGTACGGGTTTGGCGCACCCGGGGTCCTGAGCCACTCATCGCCATAGTCATCGTCATCCCTCCACCCTCGTCCAGTCGAGGTGGGTTCGTCCTCGTGACCGGGAGACACAAGGTAGGCTCTCGTGCGTTCTTTGCATTTCGTTCCATGCCGCCCCTTGCCATCGTTTCTTTCTTCTCTGGTCTATGACAATTTCGCACCACGACCATTCACACATCTCTTTTCCTTCCTTGCTGGCCTACCTTGCTTGCGAAATTCCCACACACTTTTGGTTTATTTTCCGATTTTCATTATTTTAATCCTCCGTGGACACAGCCTGATGGATACCCGCGTACTGGTTGCGCAGCTGGGTGAGTGGGTAGTGGCATCATCCCCACCACCCGGGGTCGTCTTGTAGGGCCTGTGTTTGTATCCGCTGTTCAACTGCAGTCCTGCGGGGTGACATTGCAGTAGCTGCTGACTCCCCATGACTATTGGGTCCCTCTGTCTATGTTCTGGGAGGTGTGATCCTGGGGTGAAACTGGTATGGATAGGCTACTCGCCGAAGCTGGGTTAACGCCTGGGAAGTCAGAACCCAAGGTCGAAGATGGTTGCAATGGTGGAGGATTTCTTTCGCTATGGAGCCCTCTTTCTCCATTATTTCTAACAAGCACCGAAAAATTTTGGTAACAGAAAGTCATTACACGAACAGAGGAAGGACAAACTTTTGAGAAGGTGAATCCTTTTATTATCCAGAAGGGCATTGACTCGATTACTGTTCCGGTTCATTCCTGCACTCGACTTCGAAACGGTTCATTGTTGGTTCAGAGTAAGTCCGATCAACAAAGTAAGACCTTGTTGCATGCCACGCTTCTCTACAGTTATCCCATCCGTGTTGAGACGCACCGCACCTTGAATTCCTGTCGAGGCATCGTTACCACCTATAGCCTCGATGGTATGTCAGATGATGAACTGGTCGACTATCTTTCTGATCAAAAGGTGACAGCAGTTCATCGAGTGCAGGCTAAACGCGACGGAGTGTTGGTACCCACTCGTACCCTGTTTTTCACTTTCAATGGTGTCGATCTGCCCACGAGTCTTTCAGCAGGGTGCGAATGCATTGCGGTGAGGCTCTATATTCCCAGATCTCTGCATTGTTTCAAATGCCAACGTTTTGGGCATACGCAAGTCTCTTCTAAGAGTGTCGTTTCCACCTGTGCCTCATGTAGTCAGTCCTCACGTGATGGTACTTGTTCATCAGCCCCCGTCTGTGTTAATTGCAAAGGGTCTCATTCTGTGTCATTTGCCGACTGCCCGCGGTACTTGGACGAGAAGGCGATCCGGGTAAAGGAAAAACTATCCTTCGCTGAAGCCCGGAGGCGTTACCATACACGCCTACCTGCGCTCGGGTACATTCAGCTCTGTTGTTGCCTCGCCAGTACTCCGGAAGGATGCCGAAACTCAGACCTGGACCATGACTGCTTTGACTGTTAATTTCATCCGGTCGTCCATCTCTGGCACAGTTATCAAGCCATCTAAAGCTGGTCCTAAGGTACTGACGTTATAAGGCACTGAGAAGAAATCCAAGCAGAAACTTCGTGAGGAAGATTTTCTTAATGACCCTTCGCATGCGCGCAGTAAGAAAAGTTCATCTTCTCCTCGTTGGAGGTCGCAGTCCCAGGATGCTCCTCGGACAAGCGGCACCCTTCACCAATTGCCACCCAGAACTGATTCTCGGCACTTGAATCGGTTTCTGGCATTGAGCGCGTGGGCCCTCCCTTCGAGGAGCCTATGGAGTCTGACCAACTCCATACTAAAAGCCAGAGCCCCAAGGTTAAGCAGAAGGTTATTTTGAGCTGCCCTTCCTCTCATCCATTCTCTCCATTTCTTCCTTGATTCCATCAACTTCCCTCCTTATTTTATACACCTCTTCCAATATCCTTTTTTATTTCATTGGCTACTTGCTTCAGGGTTTTACTTATATGTTCTTCCATTCCATGCATTTTACTAGTTTTTCTTCTAGTTTCTGTAACATTCTTTTAATTCCTTCAGGTCCTGGGTTTAATTCAATCCCTCTGATCATTAGTAATATAAATATTATGCTTCCTAATACTAACCAGTTCCTCATTATATTTTGTTCCATTTTGCCCTTCCTTAATTTCATTATCCTAAATAGCCCTATTCTCATTCTGTAGATGGTGAGATCTACCCCCATTGTCACTTGTTTCACTTTCTTCCTGGTGACAGAGCTTCCTGCAGACACAACCTTCTTCCACTGCTCACCTCGCACCACATGCCATTGGATGCAATTTTACAGTTATGAGCAAAGGTGTAAAATGTTAAAGATTTTCACTCTACACGACAAGGGATTAAACTCTGTTGCATTATATCATGATTTGTTGATATTATAATGTAAAGACTTCTCATTAACTTACGATTACAGCTTGAATGTACCATGTTAATTGGTATGCAGTGTAATTATGGGGCAGATCTTATCTGTACATCTGTGTTTTATCACCACTGTGGTCCCCCTTCTATGGGTTGCAACAAAATGCGCAGTATGCAGACTTTGTTTTATGGGACTTAAAGTTTTATTGCATACTAGTGACCTTTAAAGATAGTCAGCAATAACTGATGAGCCAGTAAATGGATGACGTGAATTGTGAAGTCATTGCCGTTATGTAAATTGCTTATCTTATTTGCATTCTATGGTTGCAAGATATTGGTTTCCCTTTTTTTGTGAGTTTTTTGCCTATACTTCATGTTACGAAGGGTAAAATGTGGACTAGAAATCTGTGTATAGTCTAGGAAGTGTTGTTTTTTTTTATTTGACCAAACTACATGTATGCATGCACATGCATATATGTGTGCACCATCTCGCATGCACGCACACAGGTACCAGGAAGAATTTCAGGGTGTGTGTCAGAAATAAGTGCTATTACCAGGTCCTCAAGGTTTCTTATAAAGCGAAATTCCCTTTTATTTTAAAATCAGATAAGGGGGTAAAGTTTCCATTTGGATCATTTCATTGGAAGCAGAGGAAGGTGTTGGGTTAAGAAGAGAAAAGAAGAGAAAGAAGTTTTGAATAATGCATTTCTTTGGATAATCCATGGTAACCGTTTTAAGGAGTGAAAGGAAGAAAATAATTGTATTTCAAATGCATGTTATAATTAATGAAAGACTATCACTGTATACAGTATTAAAATATGCATTACAGTATTTACAAATACTATTTCATAAAATCAGTAATTTAACTCTGAACTTTCTTCCTGCAATGCTTGCGAGCAGCTATATTATGCCACTGTTTGATTAGCATTACATCTGTTGGTGTTTGATTCACTGCTTTATTCCACAAAACTGAAGGCAACCTAAAGTCAAAAAAGTTTTATGTTGTTGATAGTGCCATAATATAATATTTCCCATTAAGATATGAATATGAATTTGTAGTCTTTCTTGTTATAATGGTACAATATTTCTTGGAATGTGGGGTAGGAGTGAAGATAAACTGCATACAACACCAAGTACCTGTGTTGGAATTCAGGGTTGGGGCCAAACAGCATTGCCAGTAGCAGAAATGTTGCCAGGACACACTTGAGCATCTCATATGTTTTCGTTCTTTAATTTTTCCTTTATTTTTTTCTCAGCTGTTTTGGTTAAGTGCATTTCTGCTGCCAATTTTTTCTCATTTGAATTTCTACTTTTGAAGTTACTAATGTTTTTGTCTGTAAGCACCAGTCTTAACGCAAAAGTTATGTACTAAGTTGTGTCAGACATATGTCTTGTCATTAGACTGTAATCCTTCTTGATAGAAAGAAACATGAGTGGTTTAAAGGACTGAACAGATTTTTTTCGCTTACATCTTTGTTGTAAAGCTGATGTATTTAGTATATTTAGCCATTACAGTTGTACATTTTGTGGTGTATTACATTTGAATGTACTGTTTGCCAACCTCAAATGATTGTCGTCCTCCATGGTCTAGGGGTACCATGCTACCCTCTGGTTCCCAAGGTTGTGGGTTCAAACCTGGCGGGGAGCAATGGATTTTTTTTTTTTTTTCCCGGGAGTAAAAATCTTTAGCATGGCTTTCTTTGGAAGGGAAGTAAAGCCGGTGGTCCTATGTCATAGATTTATGACACGTAAAAGAACCTCAAGCCTGATAAAAGAGGCCTCTGAGCAAATTTCCAGTCTTTCATGCCCAATATAGAATGGTATACTAAGAACCATAGTAGTTAAAAGGGCGTCTATAAACAAAAAATATTTTAAAAAAACTCACTCAAATGATTAGCCTTAAGCTTGTTCAAGTAGCTTGCTTAGAAAAGTCAAAGGAAAGGAGAGGGGGCCCTAAATGGATTCATACTTTGCTCTAATTCCAAAAATAAAAGAAATAAGATAAAATGTGGACTATTCCATAAATAGGTTGAATATGTTATAAATGGCAAAAAATTAAAGTGTGATAGTTTACTTTACATCTTTAATCAGGCATACAATAGCATATAATGAGATTACAGAGCATGTTGTAAATGGCACTGCAGGGACAAATTACATGTCTCGGTGTACATGTTCCAGCTTGTCTAGCTTGTGTAACTCAAGCTTTACTCGGGAGTTCCTGTGACTCATTTGTGACTGTGTTCTTTAGTGAATGGTTCAGAATACATCTTACTGTATTGCAATGTTATGTGAAAAGTGATTTTCTTTTCTACGTTGTGTTACTGTAAAACTTTTGTATATCGCAAGAACAAGATAATTTTTGCAATTTCACCTATGGAACTACTGAGCGAAGTCATTGGCCAAAGTATTGTTGCAATCTATACAAAAAACAGAATCACTGCTGTGTTACAAACTCATTGGGTGTATGATTTAAAAGAGTGTATAACATCTTGTTCCTGCACTTGACAGGGTACTGGTCAAAATTATGATACTTGTATTGACGTAATCACCACCATTATAAGTGAGGCACTCATCTTACTACATCACTGTCATGTCTGGGAGAATCTCCTGCAGAGAAGAAAAAAGTGATGAAATCAACAAAATGCAGTAAAGAAAAACTGGGAGAACGTAGGCATACTTGCAGAGATTTGTTTTTCAGTGGTGACAATGCAGATAACCAGCAAACTGCCAGTATAGTAAGAGAGAATCAGATGTAATTAGTCAGCTGAAAGACAGGTTCATAAATGCCAATCAAATTGAAAAGATTCAAACTCTTAATGGTTTACCACAAAGTTGGTCAACTAAAAGGATCAATAATGAATTTAGTGTTGTTTGTTATTTAGCAAGAAAACTCAAGGCACTAGTTAAAGTGCTCTCCCAATCCAAAGTCAGGTAAAAAAAACCTGTCAAAAGACTCATTTAATATTGTCAGAGAATTTTATTTCAGTGATGAGGGCAGCAGACAAATACGAGGAGAAAAAGACTGTGTCAGTCAAAAGAAGAGATGTGACTAAAGCTCGGAACAAAAATGATTGGTTCTCGCAAATCTGAAAGAAATTTATGAACTTTTCAAGACAAAATTACCTAATCAAAAGATAAGTTTCTCAAATTTCCTGAGTTGCATCCTAAGAACTGTGTAATTGCAGGTGGAAGTTGAGCACACCATTCTTAATCAAGATTTTACTGTGGTAAAATACTGACTTTACTGCAATAAATGGTCATTTGTAGTGCAGCAATGATTGTAAAAGGTTATCAAGGATTTTACTATGGTTAAATCTGTCCAGCCATGGTGCTTGAGTATGCGCTATACACCAAAATATAAAGGTTATGATAGCAGGAGCAAATCTTGAGAAAATTTCCATAGGTGGCGGTGATATGCCATTGGAAAATTATCAACATTTTCTTTCTAAGATTATGTGCAGTTTTCCTGAAATAAAATGTTGACTAAAGTAATGTATTTATGTCCCAATGCAAGTGATTTTGCAGCCACTTTGTAATTGTTTAGAAGAAGAAATTATTCAAATTATGCTTTCATAACCACCATCACATGTACATGGGGGCTTTATCGAGAATTTTTCAAACAAGTCCTAAAGCAATGTTACTTTAGTGCAAGCAAAACAGCAATCAACATTTTTTTTTTTTAAAGAAAGAAGAAATGAGACTGTAATAGTATGCAATTTTTAGAAAATTATTCTGTTGTTAGGCAGAATGAAGCCCAATCTTTTCATTAGAACAAATCAGTGGCAACAGTGTATCCATTTGTTCTTTATTATAAGTAAAATTATGTACTTAAACACATGAGTTTCGTTTTCATTACAGAGGGCTTGAAACATGATACTGTATTGGTGCATGCTTTTCAAAGATGTTCTTTGTTTCCTCAAAGAAGACATAATCCTTCACCTGGTAAAAATATATTATTTCTTGGCTGAAAAGCAGCTCTGTATAAAAATGGGAGGAACGTTGCAAACCTGTGTCAACATGCCATAGGTTCTATAGATTGGAAGCTGAGTGGCATTTTTATGCCAGTGCCCATTGCAAAGGAGTACATGATGGAGTTGTTGGCATGGTGAAAGGACCAGCTACCAAAGCTAGCCTCCAAAAAACCAGTCAAAGATCACATGACACTCAAGCAACTTTTTGAATAGTGCAAAGAATATACCATCAGACAAATACTTTTATGTGGAGAATGAAGAATACCATGAAGAGGCTGCTAGAGGAAAGATTCAGTGAAATGTTGCTAAATCAGGGACCCAAAAGTACCATAGCTTTCTCCCTTTGCCTGGGGAAAAAAACATATTTCAGCTTCTGAGAAAAGTGTCATCCATTCAATGAGATTGCTCAGTGAAGATGTTGACCAGGTTCCATTTAAACATATATAAATGTTGCTTGTGGCGATGATGACATTCCCTTCTAGCAAGTTCAATGATCCCCTGATGCCATCTTGTAAAGTACAGGGAGGGAGTTAAAACTGGCTCTGTATACATAACTGTAAGTTATCTTAAAATTATGTGGTAATGATGATATAAAACAGTAAACTATTAATATAAAAATCAATGACAGTAATCAGTAATAAATGTGTTTATCCATAAATGCAATAACACTGCTTGTTTCCAAGTTTGAGTAGTGTGAAATTTGGTGCAGCTCTCAGACATACTGTTTCTTATATTTGGTTCTTTTAATTTCTAGAAAATGTAACGCTGTAAAGTACAAGTTGCCATATAGTGTCAGATAATATGTAGGTCATAATTTTCATGATTTACTTTTAAGAAATATAGGGAAAAGTTGTCCTTTTTTTTCACTTTCTTTATTGTTTTGAGTTTTTGATCTCAATTGACCTTAATTATTTTCAGTTATATATGAAATCATTTGTCCAGGTTTTTTAATCAAGTGTCAATGTTTATTTTTTTAAAGCTGATTTTAATTCTATAGTACATATCTGTTATGATGAGGCACCTGCCTTGGAGTGAGGAGGTATATAAAATCGTTCAAGTGAGCTGTTAAGTCAGTAAGGAAAGCCAAGTCACAAATCCTGGCTTTTTCTTGCGACAGGAACAGGCTGATTCTGACTAGTTCATGAATAATGCTGTTTCATCTCTTAACTCTGCTCTAAAACTTACCTCTGCTCAACCAGTGCGCATTACAATAAGGGAGATCACCACACTGACTGCCTTGTTCTGCAAGAAAAGTTTTAAACTCTATGTCTAAGCCTCTTGACTGGATGAAATTTTTAACTTTTGTCACGGTATCCAGAACATTTTTAACATGAATGTGCTTGGCACAAGGATTCTCTTGATGAAGAATGCAGTGGATTGCAATGAGATCATGTGTTGCACCAGGGACATGTTTCATATGTTCTTTCATCCATGTTATTAGTCCAACTTGGACTCCTCCCATTTGTTGTGACAGAAGTTAGCTTATTCCAACTTGGGCCATGTTTTCAACAGTTCTTTCAACAACTTTGAAAATGTTCAACCCCATGGTGGTGCCCTTAAGGGGAACTAAATCTAACAGTTCCTCTCTGATAGCCAACTCATCAATGCCCCTAATGAAAATAGTTAATTGTCCAATATCTGATATGTCAACACACTCATCAACAGCTAAGGAATAGTGTACAAACTTATGCACCATAACTAACTATGCGAGTTCTTCATGGACATTTGCACTCATTTCCTGAATATGTTGCATAATAGTCTTAGGAGACAAACTTATTCTTTCAAAGTCTTCTACCAAATGTGGACACACTTCTTCAGTGGCCATCATCACTTCTTTAGCTAAGTCTTCTTCAGTAAACTGCCTTACTTTCTTGGCTATATGAAGAGCTGTACTTAATATAGAGTCAACTGAAAAATTCAATGCCACGGCCGGGATTTGAACGTGGTTCTCCTGCTCTCCGTACAATTGAGCTATTGTGACAATATGCTGGTGGAACATTGAATTCCCCAATTGACTCGAGTGGTATCCCAGGTTGACCACCAAGACATCTCACTAGAGATGGCAATCTCAATGGCGACCTGTCATTGCAAGTACTTTAATACTGGGTACTTATGGGTTTCTTAAGGCTTTCTTTTTTAATTATTTTATATATATATATATATATATATATATATATATATATAATTAATTGAAATTAATTATGCTTTTTAGAGACCTTAGCTGGTCTTGGCAGGTTTTTAATATAGTCAACTGAAAAATTCAATGCCACAGCTGGGATTTGAACACAGTTCTCCTTGCGGTTGCTCTAACCATTGAGCTACTGTGACAAAATGCCGGTGGGACATTGAATTCCCTAATTGACTCAAATTGTATCCCAGGTAGACCACCAAGGCATCTCTCTAGAGATGGCAATCTTAACAGCGACCTGCCTTTGTAAGTACTTTAATACTGGGTGCTCATGGGTTTCTTAAGGTTTTCTTTTTAATTAATATATAATTGAAATTTCACTTTTTAGAGACCTTAGCCTGGTCTTGGCAAGTTTTTAATATAGCATTGCTACCAAAAAGCACCCTACAAGCATCATAGCTAAATCAGATACTGATTTACAGTGTTATTAAAAATATGCACCACATAACGCATCCTCCTGTTGATTGCTGATGTTCAAAATATACTTCATGGCTTCATTTGCATTGCACATTTCTTTGAGTTATTCAAGAAAGTTTGAAATATATTGTGTATAGACAGATCAGTTGTACCAGGAACCCCAGTAATGCTTTAGAAACATAGGAAAAAGTTTAGGTTCATTTCACCATTATTATATTTGGCGTGAAAGAACTTAAATGATTGTGCTTTCATTTCTGTGTATGTTTAAATACTACTTAGCTCATGCTTTCACATAGATTAAGGTTGGTGAGATAAATGGGATAAACCTCCAGATAATACCTAGTTTATGAACCCAGCATTGTACTATGTGAACAAGATTATTTGAAATAAAATCCTTAAGCATACTTGCCAACTTTTATGCTTTGCCTGTAAAATGTACAGTAGCAGAGGAAATGGAAATAAAGGATTTTTTTACAGCTTTGTGGGCAGATTTAAAATGTTACAGGTTTATGCCATATATATGACAAAGTATTAAATTCTGTTGCATTATATTGTAATTTATTGAAGATTACAATGTAAGACTTCTTGCTAACTTAAAATTGCAGCCTGAATGTACTGCATTAATAGTTGGTATAAAATACTTTGATAGACCAGAAGTTATTGGTGCATTTATCCATCACCATCACGGTTCCCCTTCACTGTGCTGCAACAAAATGCATAACATGCAGACTTCGTTATGTGGGACTCATAATTTGATTGTACCTCTCTTGATAATCAGCAGTAACCAATGAGCAGTGATTAGGAGTGAACATTAAATGATGGATGATGCAAATTGTGTGGTGAGTTCTCTCACATAAATTATTTATCTTATTTATGTTCTATAGCTGTGGGTTATACATTATCCATTTTTTTTGGTGACAGTTTTTGTTCATTATTCACATTAGGAAGGAGGAAACATTGACGAGAAATCTGTGTATAGCCTAGGAATTTGTGTTCTTTGCTACTATTTAGTATGTGTTTATTTGTGGTACCAGGAAGAATTTAAGAACCTTGCACAAAGAAGCAGTAGTACAAGGTCTCATGGATTCTTAAAAAATGGAATTCTCGTTTGTTTTAAAATCAGTTGGGTTTAAATTTACATTGGAAGAAGTGAAAGTTATGGTTAAGAAGTGGGAACCTTAGGGAAGAAAAGGTGAGATGAGAAAGTTCGAAAGCCAGTGCAGTGGGGTCCCACTTGTTTCCAGAAGAGCATCACCTCTCCCTCTTTCCCCTGTCCATAAGAATGTATGAACAGACTCGGATAGAAGTTTCCATGCCAGAGAAGAAACAGTTCTCTCCCTAAAGCAAATATACCACCGACCATTATGCCAGGCTCTGCAACTCCTGAGAGAAAATGAAATGAGAGACTGGAAAATACATAATAGTATAAAATATACTCCAGTATTCACCGACAACCTGGAAAAAGCACATAAAAACACTAAAGTTAGGGAAATTGACCCTCGGGTGCTACTGCCTAGCTATCCTGTGAAGTGAAAGAATAGAACCGACTTCAAGTCACTAATATGTAACGAGACATTGGAGTGAATTTCTCAACTGAAATGCAGCAGCACTACTGTGTGCTATGAACACAGTTTCATTAAAGACTTTCTGACGAGAGCTAACAAAGCTAAATTCTAAGGTTGTGCAACTACTACCTCAGTCTGAAACACAACTTTCTGTGCAATGATGAAAGATGATATCAGCAAACACCACCTCCAGATTAATAGTTAAGTTTCATGAATAACACTGGCTTAACCAACTTGATGTCCACAGTCTTTGGCTTATATATGTCAAGTGTTTAAGGCCTGTTCTTACTGCATATGGCACCACAAGTGGTGGACTCTGGTTATACATGAAATGAAATGAGTAATGGAAAGCAAACTTCTAGGATTAAGTTTAAGGTACCTCCCTGCCATTTGCCACTTATGAGGACCAAGGGAAAAACTTCAGTCAGGGAGGATAATCTTGGCTGCATACGAACTGCAGATCTCCCAGTCACTAGTCCATGCTTTTTAATGAACTCGTCCACCAGTGTCAATGTATATGTAGTTCATGTCTTCTGCTTAAAAAAAAAAAAAAAAAAAAAAAAAAAAAAAAAAAATAAAGTTAGTAAACATGATTTATTCTAAAAAAAAAAAGTTAGTAAACATGATTTATTCTTAATTCAGTGTTATCGCTTACATTACTCATAATTTTTGTAAATTTACTGCACTGAGCATTCTACACATTTTAAAATTCATGTCATTGCAGAATTATTAGTTTGCTGGATGAGGAAGTTTTATTGGTTTAATTTTTAGGAAGTTGGTAAGTATGCCTAAGGCTGTGAACTTGCTTGATCATGCACCAAATGCTATCAGTATATTATATCCCTGCAATATTACTGTATACTATTGAGTATTTCATAATAATACTGCTTATATCTTGACAAGACTCCTATGAATCAGCATGCTGTAGAACTGTGTCTGAAGAGAGATACAATTTACAGTGCAGATCAGTCTGATACAAGCATACAGTAGAATGACAAAAATGATCTCTCTATTTATGTTAGATTACCAATTTTTTATATTACTTGGCATCTTGTCTGCTTGTTTTTGCTCTGCCTTCACACATGGAATGTAATTCCTCGGGCAATATTTGTCTGTGAAATGAATCCAGCACCTTCAGAGAGAAAAATGTACTCGTAATGCCAATATTTGTAAATATGTACATGATGGATTGCATATAGATGTCCTTAACATAATGGATGATTCTACATGGTGTGCTGAATGAAATGTTATACTTACTTACTTACTTTCTTTCTTTCTTTCTTTCTTTCTTTCTTTCTTTCTTTCTTTCTTTCTTTCTTTCTTTCTTTCTTTCTTTCTTTTGTTCTTTCGTTTGTTCGTTCTTTCTTTCTTTCTTTCTCCCTCTCTTTCTTTCTTTCTTTCTTTGAGCACTAGACTTGTCATAAAAATTTGTTTGCATGGGACATTAGTTACATCATCATTCTACAGTATATTTCATTGCAAAAGTTTGCTAAGACTATAGGCATTCAAAAGAACCTGAAATAATTTTTCCTGTACATCCTTTGTCTAAAACCAGCATGCTTCACCTATATAACACAGGCTGGCTTCATTCATCCTCTCCATGGCCTAAGCCATGCAGGTCATTTTATGGTGAATAACAATAGTAGGTATTTTGCACCAAGATGAAATTATGTAGCTGAGGGAGCATGATGGAAGCAAGATGCCAAGTATACCTTTCACAAAATGGTAAATCTTGGAAATTAAGTGGAAGTAATATGCAAAGCTGAAGAGGCAGAGTTTATATGCTTAAATTTTTTAGCAGAAAGTCTCCAGGTCACACACAGCACAGCATGAAAATAGGTTTCTGCATATCACAAGAGAACCACATGCACCATCCACATACTCTTGATTCAGAAAATGCTATCTGCAGCTGATATAATAAGATCCAGAAACAAATACGAAGCAAAATAGCTTGCCTATTTGAAGCTTCCAAATAAGGTATTTAATGAACATGCCATAAATGTAGTGTAAACAATGACCTTAAAATTACGAATGTATCCCAGTGAGAGTGATTTATAGGAAGTATTTTTTAATGCCTACTGCATCAGGTCCTAGAAATGTGTCGGCTACTAGCGCCAGATAAATGTCTTTTCTGAACTGTGCTGTCTTTGGTTTTCACAATAATTGTACATGCCAAGATGAGAACACACATAGTAAGGTCTGTGTATTTGTAAAACTGATCTGTAACAATTTATGTAAATGTTTGATTTCAGTTACCACTATAAGCTGTTTGTCAATATCAAACTGGAAATTTATTTTGCTTTTCTTGCAATTCCTTATTTTTTCCCCTATTAAAACTACTATAAGATAACCCTAAAAGGGTTTTTATTTTGCATCAGTGTTTCATTTATGGATCTTATAAAGTTTTCATCAAGAGCAGTCCTAAACATTACTTTAGTATAATTATGTTATGCTTTGCTTGCAATTCTTAATTTATTCATTGTTAAATTCTAGCTCATGCCATAAAATCTGTTAAGTAATGTGAGACCATATGTCCACCTCTTAACCATTGAATGCTTTCACAAGCAAACCGTACCTACTCCTGCATGAATAGGGAAAGATGACTGGAACATTGCTAACATTTACCTGAGAGTTGCTTTGTAACGTATGTACCCATTATGCCCAGTCTCTCTTGGTAGGGGTGTGACCCATGCCCTGCATGTGCTTAGGTTGCATAGTGTATTCAGATATTGTATGCTCCAATGGCCATTTAAAATGAGACAGTCTAGTGGTGAGTGCATGTCATTAAGTGATTTTTTTTTGTCTCTCATAATGACATTGTTCTTCATATAAAATGTCTCTTGCATTGCAGTTGTGTGTGTTAGAATGTTGTGAAGTTTACAATTTAACTCCTTAAGGTACGTTTTTATAATTTGGTGTTGATTTGCATGAGGTACAAAACTGAAAGTGTACAGACAACTCCAAATATTTTCCAGGTCATATGGGCCTAGCTGCAAGGAAGAAGGGCAGGGTATGCTATCAAAAATCTATGCCTGGCGCAGTCCCAAAGGTCAACTTGCCTTAGCTTATACTTCTATAAGGTTAAGGGATGAAATGTGGTTCTGCATCTAAACAAGAAATCATACCATTCCAATAAATTTCCCTTAGATTTGACTGTAAAGAAGTAACAACAGTGAAAAGAAAAGTACAACAATGATGTTATAAAACCAGAAAAAAACCCTTAGCAACATAAGTGGGAATGCGAACTATATTATCAGGATTTGAGGCCTCATATCACTATAATAAAGCATGTGTTAAAACAAAAGGTTTGGTTTGCAATATTCACGATTTCCTCTACCCATTATCAACTAACATGTGAGAAGCATCAAGTCAAAAAGCACTATGTGCATAATAAAGTTTTAGGAGAGGAGAAAAACTGATATTTGGTAAAGTTATAGGAGATGTAGCTGAAGATGGGGATGCCACATGTCAGGGCAGTCAGTGTCTGGAGTCACTAGAGATATATATATATATATATATATATATATATATATATATATATATATATCTCCAGACATACTTACAAGATGGGCGAGGTGAGCAGTGGAGGAAGAAGGTTGTGTGTGCAAGGAGCTTTGTCACTGAGAAGAAAAGCGAAACAAGTGACATTGGCAGGTAATAATAAAAGCAAGAGCAAGTTGTGACTCATGAGCCATGGCTTGTAGCAAAACTGAGTCGTCGGTAGCAATGAGTCGGGGGTCACAGATTTGGTGTTAATAAACTAGGAAAAAGTAATGTGTTAAGACAATGTATTGAATACCAAGAGAATAGCTTAATGAATGATGGATGGGTAAGTAAATTACAGAACATTTTGGAGAAAAATGGGTTAGGAGATATATGGAGAAGGAGAGAAAATAATGTGAAAAATTTTTGGAAAAAGGTGAGGAAAAGACTGGAAGATATAGAAATACAAATCATGTTCAGTGAGATTGCCGAAAAGAGCTCATTAGTTTATTATAGGTCAATGAAAAATACATGGGGTAGGGAAAAATATATAGACATAGTAAATAAAGAAGAGAGAGAATCTATTGCATGGTTAAGAACCGGAGCATGGAGGCTAAAAGGGCTAAGACAGGGTATTCCTCAGAACCATTGTCCGATATGTGGTGGTAATGAAGACATTGAACACACAGTATTTAAGTGCCAAGGAACAGAAAATTGGAGAAAAGAATTTTTTAATAAGAAGTGGTTGAAGGGGGCTAGAAATACACTTATGATTGAAATGATATGTAAGGACGCTAGAAGCATTGGACAGTTTTTGTGTCAAGTAAAAAATAAATGGCTTTGGACAGTGGAAAGAGAAAAGTAAGAGGTAGTGCATCTTACTTTGAATGGAAAACTATAGTGAATGTGTGATGGTTAAGTAATCAATAAATGAAAAGTGAAAAACAAGTGGAAATGTGACATGAAAAAAACTGAAGAAAGAAAAAAGAAAGAAAAAAAAAGAGCAAGATAATTTATTGACAAGAAATTGTAAAATGTAAATAAACTGTAGTGATTGTCTACTGAATGAGTGACCAGGGTCAAAGTGCAGTAGACAATCACATTTGTAAAACTCTTAGCACAATAAAAATACTATACTAAATAAAAACTTCCCCTCCGTGGTGAGCCTTGGCTCTATGATTGCGAGTCTCTGTCTCATGTTTGCCGTCTTCCTGATTGCAAATGCATTATTGTTGAGCGGCAGTAAACATTCGATTCAGTTTTAAGTATTTTTGTGGCAGTATGTCCATCAGAAATGACAACAAAGCAATCAGTTTGCATCTTGTTTTGTGAACTTATTAACCAGCCACAAGGAGATAATGAGCAAATCTCGGCTACCTGCGAACAAGCAGAAAAGGCTTCTGCTATGGCCAAAGTGCAGCAAAAACTAAAATAAAATCTGAATCTTTGCCTAACAGAAGATCAGGTAGCAAAGAAAATATGAAATGCGAAAAGTCACCTAAAATGAAGAGTGATCTGCGATGGACAAGCAACAAGCCCATGTCCCTGAAAAACTGGGAAAAAGTTTTTAGACCTTATTCAAGAGGAATCAGATTGATCTATAGTTTCGTTAAGAGGTAAGAATAGTAAGGACGACTTCAGATTATTCTCCAGTTTATTGATACTACTAGTAAAGCTCTGTTTTATGAAATAATTTAAGGTTACAAAACTCTTTGCTATTGTTGAGAGGTTGCAATAACGTAAATTAATACAAATACGTTTCACAACAATTAACAGGGAATAAAGTACATGTTAATTTTAAATCAATATCTTCTCTGTAGCACATCTTATCTTGTTTTGAAGGATAGGGAAACACTGCTTTAGTTGGCCAAAGCATTGTTCTATAATAACCCGCTCACTGCTAATGCACCTATTGTATGATCTTTCTTCTGCAGTTGTAGGATTTTGATATGGGATCATGAGCCATGGTGCAGTACCATAACCAACATCTCCAAGCAGTAGCGCATTTGCAATATTCCCACTCATTACCCGACAGGCAAAAGAATTTCTCCTTATGCGAGCATTGTGTGCAGATCTGGGCCGTTTTGCATTTACGCTAGTTATCCTTTGTAAAGTTATCCTTTGCATTGTACGTGGCCTGGATGTTTATACTGGCAATCCCTTTTATATTAATAAATTCATCACGATGCACATGAGGTTTCTTAATTAGTACATGGGCACAGTCTACTGCGCCAATAGCATCCGGAAATGTATTATGCTGCTGCCACTCAAATTTAGCAGCTTGTAGTGCTGCAGTGGTTGCTGGAAATTTAATCCAGTTTCTCGATTTTTGTTTAATGCAAGAAGAAACTTCCCAAAATATATTTGAAACTGTACCTTGTAAAACGCCAACTCCTGTGCCATGCCAGACTGGAATCCGGGATCCCCAATGCAGCCTAGAAATATTTTTATTTTTTCATCTCTAGTAAGGATCTTTTCCTCTTGTCTCCACAGTTCAGGAAGGAAATGCTGGGCGAGCTACCTCACGTTTTCTTTCTCAAACCTATAAAGTTGTTTATAATTGTAGTCTTTAGACTCCCGGCGCATTTTATAGTATTTTTCTTTTCTCAGGTTGACGTTCACTTGCAACTGAGTCATCGCCTTCAAGTTTGAGAGAGCTACTGAGGTGGCTTAAGAAATTGTAAGCCGTAGCTCTTAAAGTGAAGTCATAGTTCCGTTTTATTAATGCCACGACTAGAGCCATGACTCACTAGGAGGAGAGGTTGAGTCGTTGAAAAGTCAAAGGTCATGCTAAGCTTGAGCCGTTGCATTTTATTAAAACAGAAGTGAGTCACTTAGAAAGTGCGAGTTTTAAGTCATGGCTCGCTTTTATTAATACCACCCAATGGGATTAGAACTTGCTGTATACAGAATGAGAATAGGGTTATTTATGTCACAGAAATTTATGAAAGGTAAACTGGAGCAAAACATAATAATTGGTTAGTGCTTGGAAGCATTAATATTTATGCTATTAATGATAGGCAGGATTGGACTAAACCCGGGACCAACACACGAAAGACAACCTGAAGCAAGTAGCCAAAGAAATAAAAGAAGATATTGGAAATGAGGTGCTAGGAATAAGGGGAGACGTAGATGGGATCAAGGTGAAATCACTGCCCAGTAATAACAACTGAAGAAATTCCTGGATTATTATACACAGATGATTTAATGGTAGGATATTTAACAGTAGTTGGGTTACAAAGAGCAATAAATGAAGTTCAGAAATTCTGTGAAGAATGGGGAATCAGAATAAATATAAACAAGTCAAAAGTTATGGTTTTCAAAAAGGAACTAAACTGAGAAAAGAAGAAAAGTGGGTGCTAAATCGGGAAGGATTAGAAGTGTTCAAAGAATATGAATAACAAAGGGGAATGGGAGGCACATAGAAAAACAGAAGCAAAAGGGAGGGCTGCAATGACAGGTATAAGAATATGTAAATACAAGCTAGAAATGACAACCAAGTGGCTGGAAAGAATGTATGAGGCTCTAGGAGAATAAAAAATGCTTTATGCAGTAGAGATCTAGGGTGGAGGGGCACAGATGTAAGCGAAAAGGTAGATCATATGTACAAAATGTTCTGTAAAGAACTATTAGGGTTACCAAGATCAGCGCCAAGAGAAGTAGCTCTAGTAGAACCAGGAAAAACAAGAAGGAAAGGAATAATAATGGAGAGAATAATAAAATTCTAGCATAGATGTTTGGTTAAGGAAGAGGGAGAAATCTTACTTATGCATGAAGCAGCAAAAAAGCTTGGAGAGCACTAACGGTGGTGGGCAGGGATAGAAAGAATTATGGGGAAAATAGGAGTGGGAGACATATGGAAGCTAGAAGAAAGGAATGAAAGCAGAATAGAAGGCATAGAAGGGCAGGTGATATGGAGAAGTTTAGAAAACAAGAAATCATTACAATTCTATAAGTAAATAAAAGAGAGATTGGGGACGAGAACCATATGTAGATTACTGTAACAAACAAAAAGAAGGGATAGCTTGGATGAGAATAGGAACAATATTTCTGAGGCCCGGTTTCACAGTATAAGCTTAAACTTTGAATTGGGCTTAACCAGAGAGTTAAGCTACAGCTGAGTTTTACAGGCATAGTTCAAGCTATAATCCGAGATTATACAGGGCTTGACTTAAACCATACTGAACTGTGGTTTAAGTTAAGGATTTGCCATGTTATCTGAAGATGACTATTTTAGTGACGAGGAAATGCAAATTATTTTAAACCATGTCTACAACAGAAGACTGCCTAAAGTGTTTAAAATGTGTCCAAATCATTTCCACGTATGGAACGACCAAGAATTCTACTAGAGATTTCAGTTAAGTAAACAGACTGCGATGATGGTACTAGAGATTATTGATGATGCAATTAAACATAAAACAGACTGGTAAGTAAAACTTAATATTAAATTTATACTTATACCTTTATAATATACTTTATCACTCATAAGGTATTATTACTTTATATTTCAGGAACAAAGCCCTCGTCAGAAGCAGTGCTTCATCTGATGTTGAGGTTATACGCAAGTGGAAGCTTGCTAATTGCAGCTGGAGATTTTTCCAGCATCTCAAAATCCACAGCATGCAGAGTTGTGAAAATAGTTTCACATCATATTGCTCTGTTGAGGGATAGATTTATAAAGTTCCTCATGCCTCATGAGCAAAGACTTAAAATGAGGGAACATTTTTATAAAACAGAAAAATTTCCTCGAGTCATTGGAGCTCTTGACTGCACACATGTCAAAATTGCATCACCAGGTATGCATTATTTCTATTTCGGCTCTCTACAAATAAATTCTCTCGGTTCAATATTTTAAACAAATATTGAATTGTTGGCTTAATGTTATCCATGAACTTGCAACTAAAACAAACTGCAACCAAAGCAAAGACCAGAACTTGCTCTCGTTAAATAATAGTGTAATTAGAGGAATATGGGTTTTCATGGGCTGAAAGTACATAAAATAATACTATAAGGATAGACTAAAATAACTCAAAGCTGTATATTTAGAAATGTTCTTTGAAGCAAAAATAAGAGTGTGTGTAGTTTAAAAATTATGACGTTTGAAATCAAAAGTGCTGCTGTACAGGAAATTAGAAAGCAAATCAAGAAAGGCAAGCACTTGAACATAAAGGAAATCAAATACAGAGGAACTAATGGAATTAAAACTAATTCAAAACAGATTGCTGCTTATTTTAGCTCAGTGGCTGATATTCATACAAAATCTACCTGCTCAATATATTAGGCTCACCTTTGGCTAGGAGTATCTCTCTATATGCAATAAATCATTAGAAATTAAAAGCATTGTATAAACAAAAATCTGTAGTTATTGATAGTATAGATATCAATATATTTAAAAAATATTCAAGCTCCATGTTTATTCCTCTTTGAAATAATAACCTCAGCTCTTACTATTGGTTTTTTTTCCGAGGTTCTCAAAATAGCTAAAATTATACCAGTTTTAAGAAAGGGGATAAACTGATCTATTGAACCACAGACTACAAGTATTCTCAATACAATATCTAAAACTGTTTAAAAAGCTACACTGTATTTTAGATTAGCTGGTCTCCTTGAAAAAAGAAAAAAATGTACTTACTACTTCCACAGCAGTTTGGCTTTAAAAAAAAAAACCGATCCAAAACTATAGCTATTGTACAATTTGTTGACCACCTAATTGAGGAATATAATATACATATATTGACATGTTTCTTGTTCTTCAAAAAGCTTTCAACTGCATAAACTTTCTTTTGGTCAAATGTAGTATTATAACACAAAAGAGGTAAAGAACGTGGATTGTGTAAATAAACTCCAACCAAAAGAAATCAACGTGTGCATCAGATATAAACATTCATAAGTTTCGTATGTATTGTAATGAAAAGAAGCTAGAAACAGTGATGTGTATTGAATTTATTTAAAGGTGAGTTGAAATTGTTACACTAACATCACTTAAGTTTACTCACTTAACATGTTTCGGGAAACCGTTGTTCCCATCCTCAGAAGGTTAACTCGACTGTTAACTGTCGACTGTCGAGTTAACCTTCTGAGGATGGGAACAACGGTTTCCCGAAACATGTTAAGTGAGTAAACTTAAGTGATGTTAGTGTAACAATTTCGACTCACCTTTAAATAAATTCATAAGTTTGTTAAGGAGAAAATTGATAGCAATGGAGACTGCATGCTTTGATATTAAGCCGTATACCCTTTCTAATTTATTAATTTGCGTAGTACTGATGTACAACTTGTAACATACAAGATACCTTCTTATTATTCAGTAATACTGATTTTTCTAAACTTGAAATACATACAAATATGTATGCAATCAAAATAGCATACAGTACTATAATGCAAATGCAGTACCTATAAATGTAAATAAACCTGTATTAGGAGATACATTTTACATTCAAAAATTGTATCTGACTAAACCTTGTGTTACAGTGAAGAAGTAGTATAAAATGTAAAAGTTAAAATATTTTAGCATTGAAAGTTGAGCAAACCTTAACATTGAATAAATACATTGCATCTGTATGCTTCAAATTTGCAAAATGACTGTTTGCAAATAAACATCTAACCTTAGTGTAATGCAATAATACTTGAGTCTTATCTATTATTTACATATGTTTTGTCTACTCTCCTCATACATAAATATTCAGACTTGTCAAATGTAGTAGAGATTTGGTAACACTATCTTTGTTGTTTGTTTAAAAAAACAAACAACAAAGAAAAACATCATTGTGATGTATAGGACCACTGAATAAACTAGTCTCCTGTAAACCATTGCTTGAAAATTTTCAAATTTTGATTGTATGAACATTTATTTATTAAAAATTATTATACATCCATCTGAACTTAATCTCCTGAAAAATAGTGATCAATCTAAATATTATACTGGAGAAAGGAATAACATATTTAAGCATAGCTTAGAACAGCTGCAATTGAGAAAAGCCCCTAGTATCAGGGAAGGTGGTTTTTCTAAACTGTCCACCCAGAAGCCTCAAAGATTTAAGAGGCAAAAGGCCCGCAAATGGTTCATACAAAGGATTACTAAATTATCATTATAGCATAAACTGATTTTCTGAAACAGCAAATTACTTAAATGAAATAATTCATGAAACCGTAAATGTATCTGTAACATTTAATACTGTCTCATTGTTACTCGTATTAAAATTTGTTATATTATTGCATTATGTTTTCAGTGAATTTGAGACCATTCAGAGGAAGAGTTTTGTATGTGTGCATGCACATATATAGGTCTTCCTTTCTGAAAATAAATGAATTGATCCAGTGTAAATCTTCACTTTGAAATTACCTTGTGCTCAGCTCAACAGCTACAGATGGATGCTTTTGTCAATAAGTACAGTCAACTTCAAACATAACCTTAAGGGTTTGAAATATTAAGTTTCTAGCTTGTGAACTTGCAAGCAAGCTATGGCTAGAGTGAATGTTAGTAGAACTATGCTTTTAGGAGGTTAGCTTTTGATAGGTTAAATTTCTACTGTTTTGTGTGTCTGTGTATATGAATATAGTTTTTCTGTTCTGATTTACATTTCATATAACTCAGTTACATTACTGTCTCATTCTAGGAGGGGAGAATGCAGAGGTTTTCCGAAATAGGAAAGGATTCTTTTCTAGAAATGTGCAGACTTTATGTGATCTGGACTTAAAGATCACTGACATTGTTGCTCGATGGCCAGATTCGACTTGTGATTAAACCATCTTCAATAACTCTGCCTTAAGAGCTAGGTTTGAGAATGGTGTGATTAATGATGGCGGTCTAATCATTGCAGACAGTGCCTACCCAAATAGGCCATATTTAATAACACCACTAGCTGCATCCAATTTGCCTGAAAAGCATCTGTTCAATGAGTCGCACATTCGGGCCAGGAACTGTGTTGAAAGGAGCTATGGTGTTTGGAAAAGAAGATTCTCAATACTCTCCACAGGCATACAACTGCACCTCAACAAAGTCCAAAGTGTTATTGTAGCAACAGCTGTGCTCCACAACATATGCTGCCTTAACAATGAAATGAACTTACCAGCACTGGAGCCACATATTGAAAATGCAGTACTGTTTGCTAAGAATGTTCCCAATGCTAGAGATGCTCAACATTTCAATAATTCTGTGAGAAATGCAATTATTAATGATTATTTAAAAAAATTGAGATAAATTGAATTAAATTGTACTTTAATTAGGTATCCATATTATGTACATATACTTTAAGAAAATTACAGGTTGTTTTGTTTTAAAAGCTCTGTCATATTTCAATTTCTGTATTCTGAGATTGTGTTCCTCTTTGTTTTATTGCATTTTTTGTTGGTAGCTTTTTCTCATTAGCTCTTGCTCTTCATTTAATCGTGTCTCTTTTGATTCATGTTCCTTTTGAGCAAGACTAGACTTTAATTGGACATGTTCTAGCTTGGCTTCTGCCAGGCGCTTCCACTTCTCACTATTTAATCCTTTACCTGCAAGTGTAATAGTATATGTTAGAAAGCTGTTTGTTTCATTTTAGTACATAAGTGCATTGTCATCAGATTCATAACAATTTGAAAGGCAAAACATGTGGAAGTACAAATTGTAACACTTTTTAATATTTTTAGGGTCTGCCTTTTATCACTAGTAGTCTAATTGAAATAACCATACCTGGGCTCTTCTTTGTTGGGAGTTTGATATTTCTTTTTTTCTCTCCAGGGGATGTAATGGTACCTAGAAAATAAATTGAATACATATTCAGAACTTACTTCTCACTGCTTTACAAACATTTCTTTTAGTACATACACATATGAATCCTAAGCAAATATTATTATTATTATTATTATGATTATTATTATTATTATTATTATTAATAATAATAATAATAATAATTTCCAATGCAACAAGATAAGAAAATCAGATGCAATTCCAATGTATATCACGGTCTCCTATATTGATAAAACTTTAAAAAACAGTTTTTGATACTAAAACTCATGTGCTCCTGTAGCTGGTTCAGTAATTTTTGCCTTGAATTTTGCTTAAGTTTGGAGGTAATGGAGATACATGAATACAGACATTTCTTGTTAAAAACTAACAGGTATAAGGTATAAATAAATACCAAATACTTTATTATTAATAAATACCAAATAGTTTGTAAAATGCAACTTAACATTAATCAACGAATTTTTTATTTCAGTAATCGGAGAAACTAACCATAGAAATATTCTGTGACAAAACCTGAAACCCATGCTTATAAACAGAATGGTTTTTCATGAATCACCAATTACTGTAGTGTCACTTGAAATGTAGTTGCCTTATATATATGTACATACACTTACCAGAAGTAGTAGGTGTAGCAGATGAATTATTTGCTTGATCATCATCGCCATCAATCACAACAAATTGTAATTCATTGGACAGTGGTTGCCTCAACATAGCTGGCACATACCTCATCCAATCATTATTTGGATTCCCTAAAATAATAATTAAATTTTAATATTAATTTGATTCACCATAAGAATTTAAACAGACAGAAATTTATGTAGGTAATGTTGAAATGTTTAAAAGTTTAAAACATATTTTTCAAATACATATTGTGTGCACCAAAAATAGCACAATAAGATCAAATATAAACACCTACAACATTTTTCAGATAAAATACCGATAAGTGGCAAACAATGAATGTTTTAAACTAATAGTATATTGGCTTCAAAATTTAAACAGATGCATTCCTCTATAGCATTACAGCAGTGATTACCTACATGTTTTATATGCTGATAAAATGAAACCATATTTCCTGTACACAAAATTACATTGAAGAATTAAAACGAGAATAAAAAGTAAACTTAATTTTATACAAAGCATTCACTAACATGATACACAACTGTCTGTCACAGTATTACTACATTCTGCACCAGTAGTATCAAGAGAATATGAAATATCAACATAGGAATTAGAGCAGCACACTGAACAATATGTGAATGATCAAAGTTGTTGATAGCAATAGGAAAATGCCTCAGAAAGCATATAAATATACTGACTAATTTTGAAGATTTAGAGGCTAGTAACAGTGATGTGTCATAATTTAGAATAAAGAGAGTTGAGGGTTGTTACACTACATCACTAACACATTCTTACTTGAACGCATTTCGGGAGATGGCTTGTTCCCATCATCAGCATGTTCTCAACTGATTTTTCCGGTCATTGTCTGGGGGATGTGTGTGGCTAGTGGTGTTCTCTGGTGCTGGGCTGATGAACCTCCAAAGGCTGTTGGGTGGCAGCAGTTCGAAATTCATTAGGTGATTCCTGTGTTTGACAATATGTATTTTTTCCAGATGTCCAATTCATTGCTGCTGTTGATCGGTTTTAAGAGTTTTATGTTCGGAGTAATATCATGGTTTGACGACCAGAAATAATATGCTACTGCTGATTTATCTGGCTGCTTTTGGTAAATGCATCTCATATGCTTTTAAAGTCTTATTTCAAGATTTCTTTTGGTTCTTCCTATGTATACCAGGTTACATTCATTACAATGAATTTGATATATACCAGCTGATTTATCGTTGGGGATAGGATCTTTTGTTCTGTTGCATAGTAGTTTCTGTATATTGTGGTTATTCTGTGGAGACAGGGTGATGTATTTCTTGAAAATCCTTTGAAATTTATGTGTCCAAGGGTGATAAGTGAATTTTCTATATGCTTGTGGTTTTTGTTGTCTGAGTAACGTAGTCATTTGTTGGATGTATTTCTGTCTTTCAAATCTTTTTATCTTCTTATCTATTGTTTTTTTCTGGTATCCATTCATAGTGGCTATGTTGATAATGTGTTGGTATTCTTTCTGGTATTCCTCTTTCTCCATTGGTATATGTACTAACCTGTTTATAATACTATTTAAAATTGCATGTTTGTGGCTTGTAGGATTGTAGCTATTGTTTTTAATATAATTTTCTGTGTGCGTTGGTTTTCTGTAAATGCCGAACGTTAGTTTGTTGTGTGCATTATTTCTGATGATCCTGATGCCTAGATAAGGTAATTGGCCATTTTCTTCTTTTTCTATTGTGAATTTAATAGATCTTTTTTGTAAATTCAATAATTTCAAAGCATCTTTGAAGTTTTTATACTAAGGTTCAAAAGTCTAAGTATAAAATTCATTAGAATTAACCAGTCACCTTTCAAATATAAATATATCACCCACAGACATGATGGTATCATTTGATGTCACTGCATTCTTCCCAAGCATACCAAAAGAAGAATTATTACCACTCCTAGAAAATTGGATATTAAACAATGGCACACTTAGAGCACAAACAGAAGATTACCTAAAACTAACAAAATTATGTCTGGATCAGAATTTCTTTTCATTCCATCACAAAGTATTTAAACAAACCACAGGCCTAACTATGGGAAACCCCCCCCCCCTTTCACCATTTTTAGCAGGACTGTATATGAGCCATTTTGAATGCAATATTACTAAATCTTTCCCACATCTATTCAAAACTTGGTATAGGTATGTAGATGATATTTTTGCTGTTGTTCCAAAAAAACTTTCAGAAGATTCTTTGAAATTATTGAATTTACAGAAAAGATCTATTAAATTCTCAATAGAAAAAAAAGAAAACGGCCAATTACCTTACCTAGACATCAGGATCATCAGAAATAATGCACACAACAAACTAACGTTCGGCATTTACAGAAAACCAACGCACACAGAAAATTATATTAAAAACAATAGCTACAATCCTACAAGCCACAAACATGCAATTTTAAATAGTATTATAAACAGGTTAGTACATATACCAATGGAGAAAGACGAATACCAGAAAGAATACCAACACATTATCAACATAGCCACTATGAATGGATACCAGAAAAAAACAATAGATAAGATAAAAAGGTTTGAAAGACAGAAATACATCCAACAAATGACTACGTTACTCAGACAACAAAAACCACAAGCATGTAGAAAATTCACTTATCACCCTTGGACACATCATAAATTTCAAAGGATTTTCAAAAAATACATCACCCTGTCTCCACAGAATAACCACAATATACAGAAACTACTATGCAACAGAACAAAAGATCCTATCCCCAACGATAAATCAGCTGGTATATATCAAATTCATTGTAATGAATGTAACCTGGTATACATAGGAAGAACCAAAAGAAATCTTGAAATAAGACTTCAAAAGCATATGAGATGCATTTACCAAAAGTAGCCAGATAAATCAGCAGTAGCATATTATTTCTGGTCTTCAAACCATGATATTACTCCGAACATAAAACTCTTAAAACCGATCAACAGCAGCAATGAATTGGACATCTGGAAAAAATACATATTGTCAAACACAGGAATCACCTAATGAATTTCGAACTGCCGCCACCCAGCAGCCTTTGGAGGTTCATCAGCCCAGCACCAGAGAACACCACTAGCCACACACATCCCCCAGACAATGACCGGAAAAATCAGTTGAGAACATGCTGACGATGGGAACAAGCCATCTCCCGAAATGCGTTCAAGTAAGAATGTGTTAGTGATGTAGTGTAACAACCCTCAACTCTCTTTATTTTAAAATATAAATATACCTTCAAAAAATTTCATACTGGAAACAGTTTTGCTTATTTTAATTGTTATGTGCAAACGAGTTTTATAGTCCAGCCAAATTTTCCTATTAGAAAAAATTGTAGCTCTAAAAATGTGCCCCCAGCTATTCATTACCACTTTTATTATATTACAGAAAAAGCCAACTAATACAATAAATGAAGGACGAATGATGCAGTTAAGTAGATATTTAAAATTCCATGCAAAATGAAAGAGAGTTAATTTGTTTTTTAAAAGGCAAGCATTCTAACCTTTAAAACACAACATGGAATCAAAGTAAGAATATAAACATAAGTATTTTATATTATTCAGGCTGGTAAACCAGAATATCGCAGTTTTATCAGATATAAACATCGGAAATTAAACCTATTTAATTGTGCCCTATGAAAATGTTACAATGAATTTACAAATAAAATAGTTACCCACTTGGCAAACAGCTGTTATCTCCATTGTTGCTGCTTGCAGCAAGGACAATCTCACAAGAATCTGAAACTAACAATGAGAAATGGAGAATATTTTAGTAAACATATCTAAATATCCAGCAGTTTATGTATACTTCCATAGTTCAATATAGGTTATGTAGGCATAGCTGTGGATGGATCACTGTGGTATCCTAAGCACAAAAGAAGTAGATGGATGGTTGGATGGATGGACAGACGGACGGACACACTGACGGATGGATTTATTGTACAATTTGTTCTACGTGTTTACAATACATACAATGTATATTCATTTATACCCCCTACATCTGTTGTACAATTTGTCTAGTGCTTGTTTTCTTATTGGGCCACTCAGATTGCTTGGCTCCCTGGCCTTTTCGCTCACTGAGCGGCCTTTACTTCTCTTACTTTTCTATACCATTTTCTTCCCTTTACCTTCCTTATTATTCTCTCAAGTTCTTGGTTTTGTTTCCTAGAGCCTTTTATGAGTCAATCATCTTTACGATTTTTACCCCAATTCCCCATTTTTCACACTTTCTTGAATTTCATTTATCGCTTTTGTAACCCTATCAATGATATGGTGCCTACCATAGAACGTGAACCTGGAATCTCCTTATATCCTATTACTGGGTAATGCTAATTTCTTATTTTTACTCCTAATATCATCTATGAATAGATTACTAATATGAACTCAATTTACATCCCTCCCTTACTCTTATTTTCTTTTGTATCAATTTACTTCCTTTCCCTATTTGTTCTTTGTTTTATCCTGATACGTAAATTTCTCCATTGCTTTTCTGAGTCTAGTATGTCTGGATACCGGGTCGACACTTTCCTCCTCTTGTAGCGTTACCCTCCCTTCTCTCAAATCTATTATTTTATACCCTCCTTCTTGCAATTTCTTCTGACAAAAGAAGTAAACACACAAGGTATTTAGTAGGCATGTATTTATTTTCGTTTTATAATTGCAGTATACTTAACATGTAGCATCTTATCAGAGTCATAAATTGTTTCACATCCATCAATTTGGACACCAATTAATTCCTTTATTTCCTCGTCGATTGGCGTAATTAACAATGGCACAGCTGGACCTCCACCTGTACCCCGAATAGCACATTTCTCGTCAGCATATTTCTTTTTTGTAACTTTCTTCAAATGGTCATATTTCTTCAACTTGGTAGCAACTCTGTATATTATTCCACTCTTTGAATTGAATAACTCCGTAATTTTTCCCCACTTTGGTTCTTCTTGCTCCACAGTACCTTATCAGATTGCTTGCACTCTATTATATGTTTATGCTGCTTTACAATTTCTAAAGGAGTGCTAACTTCTTGAGAAGTAAAGTTAGCAGTATGTTTTGGCTCTGAGTTTTCGGTCATTTTAGTGTGTCTCTATCTGAATATCCTATAAAACCTTACTTTAGGAACAGCACCGCCATAAACAAATGATGCAAATTCGCTCAATGCGCAAGCCTTACCAACTTTAAAGTTCTGAGGAGTTGTTCAGCTCAATAAAGCCAAACGTGGTTGCTCTACTGTGAAACTCGCAAAGCTTTAACCAAAGCTTAAGTTTTGTTTCAGCTGCATCCGTAGCTTAGTAAAGATTCCACTTAAGCCTGAACTGTCAAACCAGCCCTAAGAGGGATAAGAGGTAGAGATAAAGGAATATGTGGCATGTGCGGTGAAAAAGAAAGTGTAACACATACGATGGAATGTAAGGAGTTAGCATTGTGGAGTAAGAAGGTTTGGGGAAAAAAATAGAGGGGAAAACTGTAGCTATAAAAATGTTAATGGGGAAAGAATAAAGGAAGACTAGAAGCATAGTTGAGTTTTTACAGAAAGCAAAAGAAAAATGTGTGAGGAAAGTAAGGAGTATAAGAAAAGAAGACAGAGGGGCAGGAGGGGGATAACTAAGATAAAAGAGAAGGGATAATATGAGCTACCTGGCGGGGCAAATAGCCTGGGTACCATGCAAGCCAAGGTAGCAACAAAGTTAATTTAATTTGTACATAGTTTATGTTAGACAAATGAAAAATATTGTAAAACCTATGCAAAAGAAGTCATACAAATAAATTCATTCATTCATATAAGAGAGGCACTATTTTGGTCCTCTGCTAGTATTATGAGCCATTGTGTATCATAGATTTCATGTCATTATGTTACAATTGAAAATAGATAATTGCAATATGTGCTTTAATATATCATGTAATTAAGTTTAACCAGATGGATGATTTTTTTTTTCCCCCTAAAGCATGCCTTTAGGCACATTTTTAAACTTTATGGCTGCATACTAGTCAGTATATACCAGACAAAGTATCTTAGTTGGTGTCAAAGGCTGCTTAATTGGCTAGATGTGCAATGTACTTCATTGACTTCATAGGAGTGATGAAACTTTGAATAGTGGGGTACTGATGTACCCAGTTCCATATTTACTTGAGGGAAACCATTAAAAAAATCCCAAGCAGATTGGCTGGTGTACAGGATTTGAACCAGATAGCTCCCAAATGTCATGCGCAGAAAATAGGTTCGCTTTACTCTGGCCAGTTCTCAGAGTTTATTTATCTCCAATAAGTTCACAAATAAATACATGCAACACACACATACAGTCTAATGCAACTAAAGGTTGGCCCTCCCATATATTAATGCTATAGAGAATCACTATAATATATCCATTCTCTTGTTCCTTTTAGGCTCCTTATCCACCTATCTCTTAATATTCCTAAAAATACCCAGTCTCATTCATTTATTCCACCCTTTTATTTTTCCAGAACTTCAGTTCCTGTTGTAGCTTGTTGTAAGTTATCCCTCTGTCTTTTTATCACTTTACACTCCATTAGAGAATTAGAAATGTCATGTCATCTGGTTTCTATAAAGATGCAGTATGGGAGATGGAATATGTTACGTTATTTTTTAATCCTTTTAAAACTACTCCTGAACACATCCATGCAAAATATATTCTTTCAAACTGATCATAGAGGTCTATGTGGTGGTGGTGATGGTGATGATATTGATATTTTCAAACCAACATTGATAAATTATAATTTTTTAATGGGAGGTATTGGTTTTCACAGTACCCTGTACATTGCTGCTTCTGCTGTACTTGTCAGTCAACCCTACATGTGTCGCGTAGGTAGAATACCATGCTGAAAACAGGATCATCAGCTAGTTGATGATGCCTGATTTAGGGAGTCGAAGTGCTAAATTGATTTTTCAAATAAATCTATGGCCGGAACAAATGTACAGAATATTTTATATTTTACAGCATGCTCCTTGCATTTTACACATTTAATAGTAATGGTTCAGTCCTTGGGATGAAGTTCTTTGCTACCTCAGTCACCGAAGAGTTATTTATGGATTTATTGCATTACATTATTCACCACAGAAAGTGTGTTATTTGTAACTATTTAATATTAAATTTCACAATTACAATAGTTATCAACTGTACAGTTTAATATACATGAATTACAACTATGGGATGCACTAGGTAACAAGGAATGGCCCAACATTTGTCTTAGGTCAGCTGAGGAAAACTTCAGCCAGGTAATTTACAATAATATATAAATAGTAATTAACAGGATGAACTAAAATTCTATATTTCATACATACTTTCCATATTACTTGATTACAGTGCACATTACAGCCACTCCCCCCAGGGGCTCACCTTATGTGAGTACGGCTTTGGCATACCCAGGGTGCCCGAGCCTTATCGCTACCATCATCCCTCCACCCTTGTCCGGTCGAGGTGGATTCGTCCTCGTGACCGGGGGACTCAAGTTAGGCTCTCGTGCATTCATTGCATTTTGTTCCATACCGCCCCTCACCATCGTTTCATTCTTGTCTAGTCTCTTTCCGAACATTTTGCACCACAACCATTCACACATCTCTTTTCCTTCCTCACCGGCCTACCTTGTGTGCGAAACGCCCACACACTTTTGGTTTATTTTCCCATTTTATTTATTTTAATCCTCCATAGACATAGCCTGATGGATACCCGCGCACTGGGTGCGCAGCTGGGTGAGTGGGTAATGGCGTCATCCACACCACCCAGGGTCATCATGTAGGGTTTGTGTTCGTATCCGCTGCTCAACTACAGTCCCGCGGAGGGGGGGCCATTGCATGAGCTGCTGACTTCCCACGGCCATTGGGTCCCTCTGTCTATGTTCTGGGAGGTGTGATCCTGGGGTGAGACAGGTATAGATAGGCCACTCACCCAAGCCGGGGTAACGCCCTGGAAGTTAGAGCCCGAGGTCGGAGACGGTTGCAATGGTGGAGGATTTCTTTCGCTATGGAGCCCTCTTTCTCCATTATTTCTAACAAGCGCCGAAAAGTTTTGATAACAGAAGTAGCACCACCGACATCTGGTTGTTACTTAGTCATTACGCGAACAGAGGAAGGACAATCGTTTGAGAAGGTGAACCCTTTTATAGTACAGAAGGGCACTGACTCTATTGCTGGTTCGGTTCATTCCTGCACTCGACTTCGAAATGGTTCATTATTAGTACAAAGCCAGTCCGATGCACAAATTAAGACCTTGTTGCGCGCTACGCTTCTCCACGGTTATCCCATCCGTGTTGAGAAGCACCGCACCTTGAATTCCTGTCGAGGCGTCGTCACCACGCATAGCCTCGATGGTATATCGGACGATGACCTAGTTGAATATCTTTAAGAACAAAAGGTGACAGCGGTTCATCGAGTGCAGGCTAAACGCGACGGGGTGTTGGTACCCACTAGTACCCTGTTTATAACTTTCGATGGCGTCGATCTGCCCACGAGTATTTCAGCAGGGTGTGAACGTATTGCTGTGAGGCCCTATATTCCTAGACCTCTGCGTTGTTTTAAATGCTAACGTTTTGGGCATACGCAAGTCTCTTGTAAGACTGCCGTTTCTATCTGTGCCTCTTGTAGTCAACCCTCACATGATGGTACCTGTTCATCAGCCCCATCTGCATTAATTGCAAAGGGTCTCATTCTGCATCATTTGCCGACTGTCCGCGGTACTTGGACGAGGTGATGATCCAGGAGATCCGGGTAAAGGAGAAACACTCCTTCGCGAAAGCCCGGAGGGGTTTCCATGCGCGCCAACCTGCGCTCCTGCGATCGGGTACGTTCAGCTCTGTTGTGCCTCGCCAGTACCCCGGTAGGATGCCGAAACACAGACCTGGACCATGACTGCCTTGACCGCGACTACCATAAGGCCATCCATCTCTGGCACAGTCATCAAGCCATCTAAAGCTGGTCCTAAGGTGCTGAAGTCACAAGGCACTGATAAGAAGTCTGAGTAAATCTTCCTTACGCAGTTTCTGCTTAAACACCCTACATGTGCGCGCGGTAAGAAAAGCTCACCTTCTCTTCCTTGGAGGTCGCAGTCCCAGGGACAAGCCGCGCTCAGCGGCCCCTTCACCAATTGCCACCCAGAACCGATTCTCGACGCTTGAATCGGTTTCTGGCACTGAGCGCGTGGGCCCTCCCTTCGAGGAGCCTATGGAGTCTGACCAACTCCATACCAAAAGCCCGAGCCCCAAGGTTAAGCAAAAGGTTATTTTGAGCCGACCTTCTAAGTCCAGTTTATCCCTTTTATTCATGGCTATCCTGACCTGGAATTTACGTGGTGTACGATCGCATAGGGTGGAACTGCAGCTTTTATTGCGTTCCCATTCACCTATGGTCGTGTGTTTGCAGACCAAGCTTCGCCCTCACGATCCTTTTGATCTCCGAGGGAGGGTATACTCCGGTTCGCTACGATCTTGCACCGGATGAGGGTTTCCTGCTCATGGAGATGTCCATGATATTAGTGCGTAACGACGTTCATTTTCAGACTCTCACACTTACGTCCGACTTACAAGCTGTTGCCGTTAGAATACAATTACCCGGGCTTTTTCTTTTCTCTTTGCTCCGTCTATTCACCTTCGTTTCCCCTCGCTAACGCGGACATTCGAGATCTCCTGTCCGCTTTCCCAACACCATTTCTGCTGTTGGGAGATTTTAATGCCCATCACCCCCTGTGGGGTTCGCCTTGGGGCTTGTGCAAGGGGAACGCTTCTTTTCGACATTTTTTCTCAGTTCAACCTCTTCGTCCTCAATACAGGCGAGCCTACTTTTTTCTGATTCTTCTGGTACATTCTCTCACTTGGACCTTGCCGTTCGCTCACTCCAGCTTGCTAGTCGTCTGCAGTAGAACGTCGTCGCTGACACCTACTCCAGCGACCATTACCCCTGCATCGTTTCTCTTCTGTCTCACCACGTCCAGCATTCCAGAGTACCTACCTGGATATTCCGAAAAGCCGACTGGAGATTGTATTCCAGCCTCGTGTGTTTTGAGGACCAGCCCTTCACTGAGGTTAATCAAATGGTGCAGCACTTACCTCTAGGATGCTCTGCCACCGAACGCACAATTCCCCATTCGTCCTCTCACCTCGGCGTATTCCTGTTCCGTGGTGGAACGAGGACTGTCGGGACGCTGTTCGTGCCCGTAGAACTGCGCTTAGGGTGTTTCGGCGACACCCTACACTTGATAATTTGGTTACTTTTAAACAATCGCGCGCCAGGGCTCGTCGCATTATTCAGGATAGCAAGAAGGTGCCCTGGACTCGTTTTGTCGAGTCTTTTAATCGCTTCACGCCCTCCTCTGTTGTTTGGGATAAACTTCGTCGCTTCCCCGGTAAAGTGTCGCAATGTACTGTGTCTGGCCTTCAGGTTTCCAATGCCACCATAGTGGATCCGGCTGCCATTGCTAACACTCTGGGTGCTGCCTTTGAGGCGGTTTCCAGTTCTGCCCATTATTCCGCCGGCTTTTGCACTCTCAAAGACCGGCTGGATTCGAGACCTATAATTTTCGGTCTGCTAATAAGGAGTGTTATAATGAACTTTTCACAATGAGGGACCTGGAGCATGCTCCCCATTGCTCTAGGCACTCCGCTCCTGGGCCGGACGGCATTCATGTCCTGATGTTAAAGAACCTTTCAGCCGACAGTAAACTCTTTCTCTTACAGGTCTATAACCGTATTTGGCAAGACGGCCTTTTTTCTTCCGTTTGGCGCGAAGCCACCATTGTCCCTATACTTAAGCCTGGGAAGGATCGCCAACTACCTTCCAGCTACCGTCCTATCTCCCTCACCAGTTGCATTTGGAAGGTGATGGAGCGCATGATCAACGGGTGGTTGACATGGTGGCTTGAGTCTCAGAAACTTCTAGCGAACGCTCATTGCGGATTTCGTCGCCATCACTCTACCGTCGACCATGTGGTGTCTGTCGACGCATATTGTGAATGGATTTCTGAGAAAGTGTCAAACAGTGGCTGTGTTTTTTGACCTGGAGAAAGCTTATGGCACTTGTTGAAGGGGCGGCATTTTACGTACACTCCATGCATGGAATTTACGCGGTCGTCTTCCCATATTTCTTCGGGAGTTTATGACGGACCGCGTCTTTCGTGTACGTGTGGGCTCGGTTTTATCTAGTAGTTTTATTCAAGAGAACGGTGTACCGCAGGGCTCTGTACTCGGTCACACTTTTTGCGATTGCTATTAACCCCATTGAGTGTCTTCCACCTGGCATTTCATCGTCCCCTTTCGTTGACGATTTTGCTATTTATTGCAGTTCACGGCGGACCTGTCTGCTCGAACGCCGTCTCCAGAGGTGTATCGACCGTCTCTACGCCTGGAGTAACGCCAACGGCTTTAATTTCTCCACCGAAAAATCCGTCTGTATCAATTTCTGGCGCCGGAAGGCTTTCCCTCCGCCCTCTATCCATCTTGGGCCGGAGATACTTCCGTTTGCAGACGAGGTAAAATTTTTGGGGTTGATCTTTGATAGAAAGCTGTGCTGGACTTCGCAGATTTCCTTTTTAAAAGCAAAGTGTGACCGTTCTCTTGATCTTTTATGTGTTTTAAGTGGCACATCCTGGGGAGCTGATCGGATCATCCTTTTGCGTCTTTATCGCTGTTTAGTCCGGTCCAAGCTTGAATATGGGTGTATTGTCTATTCATCGGCACGTCCATCTGTGTTACGTTGCCTTAATGTCATTCACCATCGTGGCATAAGAGTCGCTACGGGGCCGTTTCCAACCAGCCCTGTATGCTGAAGCTGCAGAGCCTCCGCTGTCCTTCAGGCGTGAGATGCTTTTGTGCAGCTATGCATGTCGACTCTCAAGCTTGCCTGACCACCCGTCCTTCGAGATATTTTTCGAGGATTCGCTTGATCGCAATATATAGGTAGTTCCTCTGCGTTGCTCCCTCCAGGGGTTCGATTTCGCCAGCTTCTTCGGCGCCGGCCCTTCCCAGGGGGGAAACGTGGTTTCCTCCTTGGTTGCGCGCTGAGGCCCATTGTCACTTTGGGTTAACGTCGATGCCGAAGAATGAGACCCCTGCTTCAGTCCTTAGATCCGCCTGTTTAGAGCTTCAGGCACAATTCGGGGAATGTCATTTTTTATATACTGGTGGGTCTAAGACTGATGTTGGAGTAGCGTGTGCCTTTATTTTTGGTCAACATAGTTTTACCTTCCGTTTATCTTGGCAATGTTCGATTTTTACCGCCGAACTTTTTAGAGTTTACCAATCTCTTTTATGCATCCAGCGGCACGACTTACGGCGCTGTGTTGTTGGCTCAGACTCTCTGAGTGCTGCTCAAAGTATTCGCGGGCTGTACACTTACCGCCCGCTCGTTCTGCGCATTCATGACCTGCTCCACTCGCTTGGTGCCTCTGGCATCAGCGTCTCCTTCGTGTGGATTCCAGGTCATGTGGGCATCTCAAGGAAAGAATCTGCCGACGCCGCTGCCAAATCCGCAATTTTATCACTCAGATTTTTTACCTCTGTTGTTCCCTCGTCAGATTTGTGCGTTATTTTACGTCACCGCATCCTCTCGCTTTGACGCGATGAGTGGACTGCCCTCCGGAGGAACAAGTTGCAGGAGGTTAAACCTCTCCCGTTAGTCTGGGGTACCTCTTCTCGCTCCTCTCGTCGGGAAGAGGTAATTTTAGCTCACTTATGAATCGGACATTAGCTTTTCAGTCATAGATACGTGCTCAGTTGTGACCCTGCACCACTGTGTGAGCAGTGCGATGCGCCTTTAACGGTACGTCACATTTTAATAGACTGTCCAGTTTTAGCTCCATTGCACGTTCGTGTGTGTCTGCCTGTTGGCATAGCCAACGTTTTAGCAGACGATGCGCATGCTGTAGAATGTCTTTTACGTTTTATCAGTGACAGTGATTTTAATCGGCGCATTTAATGTGCTGAGCATCTTTTAGTTTTGTGCTTCTATATTGTCTTTTTTAATGGGAGTTCTTCTCCCCGGTGGACATACGGCACTCATGTCCCTCGCATTCTACAGTTCTTGACGTTGTTTTACTCTTTTATTGACCATGCTTTTAGTGTGTTGGTTTTTAGAATTTGCTGTTTTGTTTTTTAGTGTTTTCGATTCCTCGGGTTAGTGTCCTGTATTTTAGTTTTGGGGTTTTAAATTTTATACATTGTAAGGGCCCTGATGACCCTAGATGTTTAATGCCCTTAAACCCCATCTCATCATCATCATGATCATAATTACAGCCACTGGATTCTGATTCTATTTTATTTCACCTTGATTAGTGTTTATCCACAATAAAAGCAACTTAAAATTCCAATTAATGCATTAAACTTCTACTAAAAATGATGTGTGGTCCTTCAGAATTAACTTTCAACTGCCAGTCGCAGCTGTTAGTGAGCTAACATCAGGTCAGCAAAATTCACAAATGAAGTGACTCACCTTAATAAGCACTTTACATGGAATATTTCTGGCATCCAAGTAACATTGGAACATGTTCTGGAAAAGTTACACCCCTTAGTTATCAACATTACAACCTTAAGCAAAAATGTGTATTCACTGGTGGAAATTCCTACCTGAAGATTACAGGTTAACTGAGTAGACAAACCAAAAATGACCTTCTGTAATTAAGGCACTGTGTTGTTGGCTCAGACTCTCCGAGTGCTCCTCAAAGTATTCGCGGGCTTGGGGCGGTCACCTCCTCATCCGTTGCTGTTAGGCTTACCTTGATGCTTCTCCCGTTGGTTCCAGAAGTTCGCCGTGTGTTTGTTCTCTTCACTTTTATCCTCGGCTAGCTGCAGTAGTTTTCTTTAAACTATATAGAAGCATGGACTTATCCTCGGTAAAGGAAAACGTAGATCTCGGGTGGTGATATAGGAAGACATAGACGTGTTTTGTTTCTGAAAAGATGACACTGCCGTTTCTCTTTATTTAATTAACACTCGTAGTATACAACACTGGTATTGTCGCCGTAAAATACTGTCCACCGCTGTTAAACTACGGCGCGGATATGACACGAAGTTTAAATATGGTTATTATCTCTTTACGAGTAGCGGATCTTAGGTGTGTTTCTAAAACTGTCTTGATTCCCTTTTTTGGCGCGATATCTCACACATCCTGCAGCATCTCTCCCTGACCATACATTACGAAAAATTGTCTTGCTAAAACTGCATGACACAACTGTCTTGCTAAAACTGCCTGACTGCAATGCTAAAATTCCATGACAAACTGCCTTGCTAAAACTGCTGACAAACTGCTTTGCTAAAACTGCCCTGCTAAAACTCCATGATAAAACTGTCTTTATTCCCTTTTTGGCGCGATATCTCACACATCCTGCAGCATCTCTCCCTGACCACACATTACGAAAACTGTCTCGAATTTGCTCCAAACAGATCCATTTATAGTCGCAGGCTTCTGGGGCTGCTTCCTTTCCTATTGGTCCATTTTTAGCGCCACCCGACGCGTCTAACTATTTCGAATAAACTTCCAGAGATCTCTTTGGTCCAAGTGTAATATAAATCGCGGCTTTTCCTACCTTTACCGTTAGGCTATCTGTCTCGCTCACTTGGTCACGGCGAATTATCAAATAAAGGGACAAAGGCGCTACACCCTCGCTGTAGGAATAATGGCACTACGACCGAGGAGAGGTCATAAAGCTAGGTTTTCTGCCTTCGAAAGCACTATTCCTGTAGCTAAAACATTTCGTCGTGGACAGTATTTTAACATAGCGCTTAAATTATTTACATTAAACCATTTATAACTCTACTAATATTAGTAACCTAGATAGATACATAACGTTAAATCACCCTTCTTAAAATATACAAGCAGTATGAGAAAAAGATATTTACATAGTACGATTTAACATCAATAAAAGTTAATTAATAAATTATCTATAATTACAGTTCTCGGGCCCGGCCTAGAGTTGCCGTTTCAAATTGCCCTGTTCTGGAAAAGAATAAATTTTACAACACTTGATACAATTTTCTTTTCCAGAATAATTCCTCTGATTATGGTCTTTGTTGGTTTGCTTTTTGTTTACATAGACCCTTCGCTATACCTGTTCCTTCACAAGGGTTCTGCCAAACCAGTGGTGTTTACGCTTGGGTCATTCACTCTTACACTTTGCTATGGTTGATCCCTCTCTCATTTTAAAAACAGGTTTTCCGAGAGGCAATCTTATGCACAATACACTTCCCGCACACGAATAACTTGTGGAGAGAAATACGCTAATACCCAAATTAAGTTCTAAAAATTAAATCTATTTACATACATATTAGTACATAATTATTATGCATTTATTTATTTCTTTACATCCTTATTTATCGGGTGTATTACCTTTACTATTTGTTCACAGGGTTGCTACCTCATTTCGAGTAAAACTAACCTGATTCTTTTCATTACATTCTTCACCCTTCTCATTCTCTAAACATTTGTACGGTTTGAGCAACTGTTTATGATATCTCCCTACGATCTTGGAATTCTTTATTTCTTGTAACTCAAATGTATCCGAGCCAAAAATGTTAATCACCCGGTATGGACCTTTAAATAAATTTTCCATTCTATGATACCTTTTGTTCAGAATGCTAGACTTTTTCTTGTCCCGTACCAATACTAAGTCTCCCAATTCGATCAACCAGTGTTTTCGTTTCTTTTTCTTAAACTTTTTTTTTCTTTTCTGCGCCTTATTTGCCATTCTTTCAAAAGCTTTCTTAAACATCTCTTCTTCCGTTAGTGTTTTCGGATCTTTAGCTTCTAGTGTCTGTGGTAATTCCCCTTCAAGTGTTTCCATTAATTTCCCCTTCATCAGCTCGATGGGCTTATAACCGGTAGTAGGGCTCACACTTTCATTTAAAATACTTTCGATGCGCTGGTAGTGATTTGCCCAATCACTGTGTTTTTTATTGGCCAAAATTCTCAAATAAACCGAAATGTCCCGTATTATTCTTTCGCAGGGATTGCTTTGTGGGTGGTATTTTGAGCAATGATACAACGTGATTTCGTTTTCTTTTAAGGTGTCTACAAATTTTCTGCTGGTAAATATTGAAGCATTATCACATAAAATTGCCTTCATCTTTCCAAATTGTGGAACATACGACTTCATTATCTTCCTTAGGCATGTTTCACTTGTAGTCTTCCTGACTGGGTAAATTTTCACGAATTTTGAAAATACATCTATTAACACTACTATATACCTAAATCCAAATCTACTACAAGGCATCTCACCATGACAGTCCAAGGTCACTAACATGCCTGGTTTTTCTCTTAGTATGGAGTTTGTCTCGTATTCGTATTGTATATTTAATGGCTTTGCTTTTTGACATTGTAAACATGTCGAAATTATTCTCCTTACTTTATGGTGTAATTTTGGAATATACAGATTTTCTTGGATCATTAAAACGGTGCGTTCTGAGCCAGAATGTGCTAGAGCTTGATGGAACGTGTTTATGAGTTCATTCTCCATGTTCTTAGGTATATACGTCTTCCATTTCTGTATTTCACTGCCATGCAGTTTATACAACACGCCCCCTTTTACCCCTATGTTTCCCTTGATATTTTCATCTATTTCTGGGGCCGTTTTTATTAATTTATTTAACTTCTCATCTTGTAGCTGCTGGTCCCCTATTCCTTTTAATTCTTTTATCAATCTTTTACTCAAGGGTATTTCAATACTCATTAAGGTTACTTCATTTTTAGGGCGTTCTATTCTCTCCGGTATTTCACTGTTGTTATGTAACCTAGACAGCAAATCGCTAAAGACATTTGTTTTTATTGGAATGTGTTTCACCTCAACATCATACGAAAGAACCTCATGGATGTACCTAGATAGTTTAGTACTCGTAAGCCGACAACGTTTCATAAATGAAAGACTCACATGGTCTGTGTATATAGTAACCTTCTGTAGATATATATATATATATATATATATATATATATATATATATATATATATATGATCTAAATTTCTGTAGTGCGTAATACACAGCACAGATCTCTAATTCGGTGACCGAAGCATTTTTCTCTATTTGACTTAAACCTCTTGAAGCGGTACTTATCACGTGCAGTTGATTTTCCTCATCTGATTGGGCTAGGACACACCCATATCCGTGACCTGAAGCATCCACGTAATATACATATGGTAGGTTGTCCTTGGGTCTCTCTAGTAGAATTGATTTCGCAAATAGTTCTTTTATCTTTTCAAAAGCTTTCTGGTGTACCTCGTCCCATTTCCATCGCACTTTCTTTTTAAGTAATTCGCGCAAAGGTGCTATTTCTGCGGCGTACCTCAGGATAAATTTGCTTTGATAATTTAGCACTCCAAGAAACGACCTAACCTGCTTAACACTCTTGGGCGCTGGTATTCTTCTCACAGCCGCTACTCTTTCTTCGTTTGGCTTTATTCCTCTATCATTAATTACATAACCTAGAAATTCCACCTCACGGATGCAAAATTTGGATTTATTAATGTTCACCGTCATACCGTTTTCTCTCAGCTTTCTAAGCACATAATCCACATGTTTAATATGCTCATCAAAGTTTTCATCAACTATTAGAAAATCGTCGATATATTGGATCAAAAATTCGTCGGCTGAGTCGCCAAATATTTTATCGATGGCTCTTAATAGTCCACTACATGACGTAAGCATACCAAAAGACATTCTCAAAAATTCGAACTGTTTCCCAAAAAAATAAAAAAGAAGTATACTTTCTAACATCCTCGTGAAGCTCAATCTGCCAGTATGACGCAGTTAAATCAATAGTGGAGAAATACTTGCCTTTGGTTATTTTTGACAGCAATTTTTCTACACTTTCGCTCTGAAATCTGTCTGGTTGAGTATGTTTATTTATCTTTCGACCATCTATCGTCATCCTAAGTTCGCCATTGCGTTTCGTCACCCAACATAATGGACTGCTGTTTGGAGAATTTGACTTTTGTATTATTCGGTCTCTCAACATCTTATCGATCACTTGTTTGGCTCTCTCCCTTAATGCAATCGGAATATCCCGATACTTATGTGTGAAAGGTGCAATATTTTGCACTGTAAAGTTGTGTTTGTATGCTTTGCACTTGCCTGGGACGTCCGAAAATACCGTTTTGTTTTCTTGTAACATTCGCCTTAATATATGCCTTTGTGTGTCTGTGAGATTCTCGGCAAGGGTCACTTTCTCCTCCACTGCTTCTACATGGCTGCCGGTATCTTGGAATTCTTTATTTCGGGCGTAACCATCATCTTTCTCATTGTGCTCCGTATACCCGTTGTAAAACCTGTCAGCGAACGCATGCATCTCATCGGTTTCTTCCCCTTGAACTATAGCAATTAGTTTCTCACTCCTACCCGTTTGTACTAATTGCACGAAAAATCTTTCTTCGGCGATATCTTCTTCTCCTTGTGTTTTGTTATAATTATCTTGCTTCATACCCTCCACAAAAGGGATTTCTACTAGTTTTCTGTTCTTCTCTACTTTCAAAACTTTATCAGCAAAATCAACCCTAGCTCTTAATTCAAACAAAACGTCACACCCAATCAAAATGTCACAAATCAAATTATTAATTACCAGAAAAATAAACTCAAAATTTTCTTCTCCTATTTTCACGTTCAACATTACTTGCATTTTTATTCTGGTAACCTCTTTGTAACTGCTACCCGGCATACCGTGTTTCTTATAGGTAATGTCATTAGCTTAATTCCTTTATTTACCAGGTTCTGATATAACCTCAGGCTGCATACACTCACATTGGCTCCAGAGTCTATTAAAGCGTTATATTCTTCATCCAATAATACTACTTTTATGCTAGGGGAATCTGTCAGATCGTTTTCCGAGTGATTTTGAATAGTAGTTATCAGTTCTCCCAGTATAAAGTCATTTTTGAGCCTTGTTTCACATTTTCTGTTTATTTGAGAATTTTGCGCGCTTAGAATCCGCTCCGAGCTCTTGATTGGATCCCGTCTTAGTTTTCCAGGTTATCGACACTATTTGGTGCTCCGCTATTCTCTTCCACATTTCCCTCTCTCTGAATTTGCCTATAGTTTCCTCTGCTTCCTCTAAAATGTCCCCGGGAAGGTCTCTCTCTCCTTCCGTTTCTTTCTAGGTAATTTTCGTCATACCTCTCTCCTACATCGCTTTCCCCTCGGTCAGAAAAATAATGTTCCCTGGATCTGTTTTCATTGTTCCTGCCTCTCCTATAGTTAAAACGGCCCCTGTATCTTGATCTGGTTTGTATAGCATTTATGGGATATTGGTTATCACCTTCCCTCCTGAAACGGTTATTTTGACAGGTTCTGTTCCCGGATTGAGGCACGTCGTTCCAGTATCTCTCTCTGGGGTTATAGTTCCCTCTCGCGTTTCCTCTCCAGTTCGCATTCCTTGCATTATCCGGTATTGGTCGAACTGTATAGTTTTGTCTGTAGTTCCTACTACTTGTCTCGAATGATGATACCAACTCAATCAATTCGGGAATAGAATTTGGCTTCGCAATGAGTAGGTAATGGTGTATGCGTTCTGGATAATGGGGTACAATCATGTTGATGAAATCCCTCTCACTTATGGGTGGCTCGATTAGTCTACTACTCTGTGCTTTAGTTAGTAAATAATCTACCATGCTTAGGTTTCCGCGTTCATCGTATTTGCCATTAACCAGGATAGATCTCACTTGGTTCTGAGTATTAGTACTCCAATACTTATTCAAAAATGCCCTTCTGAAATATTCAAAATTATTATTCTCTCCCAAAGTCAATCTTACCCATTGGAGAACCCTTTGACGTAAACCTTTACGAACGATTAACATCTTTAGCTCGTCCGGAATTTGCTTCAAACGGAAATACTCCTCAAGGTCATTTAGATATTGTTTAGGATTATCAGCCGAGTTTTCCTCGAAAGTAGGTACCCCTATCTCATTTAATAAATGGTAGTTTGCATTACTTGCATGGTTAGATGTACATTGGTGCCCTGAATTGAAATTATATGGGTCGGCAGCTGGACTTTGACCTCCATTTGCCTCCCTAAAAGTGGTGCTAGTTTCACTGGGTGAGCTATCATCACTCTGTCTCACACTTATCCCTAGTCTACCAATAGAGCGTTTTAACTCCTTTACACAATTTTCATGCTCTTCAACCCTCTTCACAATTTCATGATGATTTGAGAGCTGTTCCGTTATTTTCGACGAAAGTTCATTTATCTTTCCCTGATCCTTTTCTAACACTGTTCTAAATTCTCTGAACTCCCTTTGAATTTTAGATTCTAATGTACTTTGTTTTTTTTTCTAAAGAAACATTTACAGCTCTTAAGTCATCATCCAATTGCTCCTTTATGGCTAAGCTGGTAACACTTAATTCTGTTTCTACATCCTTCCTTAGTCTTTCTACATCGTTTCTTAGACATAGTTGTCCTGCCTGAATTTCTTGCACTACCTTCCCTTGCTGACTGAATTTGGAGTCCAATTGACTTTGTAATCGGGTGACCTGTTCACCTAAATATTCCCTCATCCCCTGAGCTAATTCCCCTCTCATCTTCCTGTTTTCCTCTCTGACATATTCACCTATCTGTATACTCTGCTCATTTAATTTCCCTTCTAAATTTTTACTTTGTTCACTCAAATTTCTTTTTGACTCCTTACTCTGCTCATTTAATTTCCCCTCTAAATTCTTACTTTGTTCACTTAATTTTTCTAAGTTTTTACTTTGCTCAGCTAATTTCCCCTCTATCTTTGTGCTCAATTGTTGGAGGAATATCATCAGCTGGTTCTGACCTGCGTCAATGACCTGCTCAATCGGTGGTTGACTTTCCAGCTTAACTTCTACCTCTGCTGCACCCATATTTTCTCCATCTGTTGTTACGCTGACAATAGCCTCCCCATTCAGTTCTTTCAAATCTTCCCTTGACCTACTCATGGTTCCGTTAGCAAGTTCTGCCTCCCTAGTAATGACTTTACCCCCTCTCAATAACATGTGTTCACAAAACTGAGTCACTACTCTGCATGCCTTTCTGTTTGTTTTTGTATAAATGTTCTAACCTGTACTTTCTCCTATGTCAATTGATGCGTCCCGGGTTCGAATCCTGGTGAATTTCTAGAAGCGATGTTCTCAGCTGTTTTGTTTTCCCACGTAATTAGACTAGAAGTTCGCGTTGTAATTATGTTCTGCTGTGCCCCTTTCCTCTGAAGATTCTTCCTCTATTCGTTGTTTCCTAGTCCTCCATTTGAGCTTCGAGCTGGTCTTCCCTTCGAGCTCCACGTTATGGCGCCAGTTTGGGGCGGTCACCTCCTCATCCGTTGCTGTTAGGCTTACCTTGATGCTTCTCCTGTTGGTTCCAGAAGTTCGCCGTGTGTTTGTTCTCTTCACTTTTATCCTCGGCTAGCTGCAGTAGTTTTCTTTAAACTACATAGGAGCATGGACTTATCCTCGGTAAAGGAAAACGTAGATCTCGGGTGGTGATATAGGAAGACATAGACGTGTTTTGTTTCTGAAAAGATGACACTGCCGTTTCTCTTTATTTAATTAACACTCGTAGTATACAACACTGGTATTGTCGCCGTAAAATACTGTCCACTGCTGTTAAACTACGGCGCGGATATGACACGAAGTTTAAATATGGTTATTATCTCTTTACGAGTAGCGGATCTTAGGTGTGTTTCTAAAACTGTCTTGATTCCCTTTTTTGGCGCGATATCTCACACATCCTGCAGCATCTCTCCCTGACCATACATTACAAAAAACTGTCTTGCTAAAACTGCATGACACAACTGTCTTGCTAAAACTGCCTGACTGCAATGCTAAAATTCCATGACAAACTGCCTTGCTAAAACTGCTGACAAACTGCTTTGCTAAAACTGCCCTGCTAAAACTCCATGATAAAACTGTCTTTATTCCCTTTTTGGCGCGATATCTCACACATACTGCAGCATCTCTCCCTGACCACACATTACGAAAACTGTCTCGAATTTGCTCCAAACAGATCCATTTATAGTCGCAGGCTTCTGGGGCTGCTTCCTTTCCTATTGGTCCATTTTTAGCGCCACCCGACGCGTCTAACTATTTCGAATAAACTTCCAGAGATCTCATTGGTCCAAGTTTAATATAAATCGCGGCTTTTCCTACCTTTACCGTTAGGCTATCTGTCTCGCTCACTTGGTCACGGCGAATTATCAAATAAAGGGACAAAGGCGCTACACCCTCGCTGTAGGAATAATGGCACTACGACCGAGGAGAGGTCATAAAGCTAGGTTTTCTGCCTTCGAAAGCACTATTCCTGTAGCTAAAACATTTCGTCGTGGACAGTATTTTAACATAGCGCTTAAATTATTTACATTAAACCATTTATAACTCTACTAATATTAGTAACCTAGATAGATACATAACGTTAAATCACCCTTCTTAAAATATACAAGCAGTATGAGAAAAAGATATTTACATAGTATGATTTAACATCAATAAAAGTTAATTAATAAATTATCTATAATTACAGTTCTCGGGCCCGGCCTAGAGTTGCCGTTTCAGGCTGTACAGCGCATTCATGACCTGCTCCACTCGCTTGGTGCCTCTGGCATCAGCATCTCGTTTGTGCAGCAATGACAATTGGTAAAAGGCGTTGAAAGTTGATACAGTATCAGCCCTACGTTTTTCCCGTGTGTGTCAACAAAAATACCATGAATTACAAAAAACCCATGGTACAAAATACCATGAATGATAACATGCTGGCAGCAACCTCTAATGGTATTACTAATTCCTCCATGTCATATTGTTCCTCCTCATCACTGTCCCTCAAGTCTATAAATTCTGGTACTTTCTGAATATTTTTCACTTCAGCATTATATTTCATAATAAATTTTTCTGTAAGTCTAACTTGATTGTTCCACATCTGTGGGGTAACCTGCATGAACATAAAATATGTCACTGATACAATGTTGAGTTAAAAGCAATCTCGCTTACTTTGGATACCTGATGAAGTGCTTCCTTCCATACAGACTTAGTGCACTCCAAATCATGTTCTGGGCATGAAGCCATTGTATTGTTATAATAGTTCTTTTTAACAGAACACACAAGTTCTATGGCACTGGAGAAAGAATGATTTGTTGTAAGCCTCGAAACTGTATGCACCTCTTTTGCTAATAGTTCATCAATTGCATATTTGTGCTTTTCTAGAATAAAGGAAAAATCCCTTTTGTCCCAATAATAATGGCAGCATTGACAGCAGCAACAATAATTTGTATTAAGATGCAATATCAAAATGAGTGGATTCAAAATATGCCAGTTAAAAAGCATAGGACTTATGTGCACATGTGAATGCTTAAAGTGTTACATTTAAATCTGCTTTATTTACTTAAACTATTGCAATTAAGTGCATCTATTTTCATTAGCAATGTCACTGGTCCTGCAATGTACTTTAGCTATGAAAATTTAAGCCAGTTTGTAATTTTGCAATTACTTGATACCTGGCAAGCTGCAGATAATTTAACACCAGTATGTTCTGAAATAAAGTTTATTATTATTTCAATACAGTTGATACCATACAGTCTTTGTTATGTTCTCTTAGCACACAGATTCAAATTTTTTTTACGACAGGTTCATGGTTAAAGACAAGGATATTTCTGAAAATTAACAAGTTTGATAATATATATATTGTTCCAAAATTGCATTTTCTTAAACATTATGGTGTTAAAGTTTAACAATGCATGTTTCTTTAAAGCTAAATATTTTATGCATGTTAATAGTAGAAATGGAACCTCATAGCTGAATATTATGAGTATAGGACTGCATAAATTGAATGGTATTGAAAATTAAATAGTGAAAATTAAAAATGAAGAAGAAGCATTTAAAACAGTAGAGCATGGTAAACAAATTTGTTAAAAACTTGGTCAACCTTTAAAAACACTTTTTGCTCCACTTACTTGTCAAACCACAAAACATAAATAAATGCAGTTTGAAATCTACTCAATAATCCAGTAAAACATACTGCTCTTAGCAATAAATTATCGGGAATATATCATGTCACTTGTGAAGATTGTCAGAACTATACATTGGAAAAACTAAAAGGAATTTGGAAACATGTATGAAGGAACACCTGAGAAATATTAAATTCAAACAAACAGAAAAATCAGCCATAGTTCATCACTTTTGGTTACATAATCATAATGCCAGTAAAGAAATAAAACTTTTAGAACTGGCCAGGAACCCTTTGGAACTAATAATCTGGGGAAATATATACAATATATATCACTAAAAATTGGAAGTGTCATGAATTTTGAAATACCACCATCAGATGATATATGACTCACCAATGGGAACAGCAGCAGACCAAACAACAGGGGAAGGAGGAAGCAGATACCTGACAAGAGCTAGTTGACTGCTTAGCTGAGGATGAGGAGGAAGTCTTGTTGAAACATATGTTGTGGTTTGACAAGTGGAGCAAGAGATGTTTTTATAGGTTGAACATGTATGAGTAATTTAACTTGAACACCTTTTCAAATGGCTCTTCATTTTGCACAGCTGTTGCAATTCAGTTTTATTTGCTTTATCAGGCAGTGGTACTCCATTCTGTCTTAGCCATGTCTCAAAATTTAAATATGTAACATTAAAAATAAGGATTTTATTAATATATTTGCATACCATTAACTTGTCTTTCCTCCATTTTGTTTTAGGTCTGTTCTTCCAGTTTGCTATGGTGCAATGCATTATCCATTACAATCAAACAAGCTCCTAAATTTTTCAGTCCACCAACAGGCTGTGTCACAACCCATCTATGAAATGTTTCACTGTTCATGGCACCATGATAATCCTCTCCTCTCTTGAAATTGGTAGAAATTATTAAATCTGCTCCTGACAACATGATTAGAATTTAAATACCTAGTGCAATACTGCTGTGGTAGGTGTTTAGACTTGGTGCTCAACTACAAGTCCACGAGTGGACAGTTTTATATTCACTTACAAGGAATAAATCCATTTTTGGTTTTTGTATTCAAATGACAATTTGTCATCCTTCTGCAGATCCACACATCACTACCTGAGCTTTACCATGCATCACTCCTGGTTTGGTCTGTGGATATGTTGCAGTGCTTATTAAATATTAATAACATTATAATAAAATATATATGGCTGTGGTTAAAATGTACTATTTATGCTTAAGAGTTCAGTTGTGAAGAGGCTTACCATTCATAAAAATCAAAGTTTCATCCAAAAATATCGCAGGTTTAGGAGTCTCACTTTTCATATTTCTGATATATTCTCTTAGGAAGCATGGTGGTTTAAATTTAACCTGCTGGCTTTCCCTTAAATATGAGAGACCACCTTCCATTTTCCCTCCAAAGCCCATTTTCTTCAAGGTAATCCATAATAATGAAAGTGAACTATTAAATTGGTATGTATCATAATCCTGCAATACATGGTCTAAAACTAACTTTGCTGTTACTCTCACTCCTGAAAGGGAATAAAGATTGTTAATGATGTTATTATTGCTGCAAGATTTTTAATTCAGTTACTTTTATGTTTCATACATTACCTTGATGTGATTCATTGGATATTAATCTTACTATTGCTTCTTTTGAAAAATCATCAATGCCTGTTGCTACTTGCTTCCTGCATTTACCTGATGTGACCAATGACAGATCCTTTTTAGCATTTGACACAGACTTTCCTAACACATGTATGAGTGCTGTAATAAAAATTAAGAAATAATATTCCTGTGGGAGTGCATGTCAAAGAAAAGTGCTCTCTAATTCAACTTATATATGTGCATTTCTAAAACTCGTATCAGGTTATGCTGCATAGTACTTGTGATCGTAGTATATTCTTACACAGGTTTCCCAATGTAAATGATTAAGAAAGATAAGAGTATATTAACTTGCTTTTATGTTAAAGCAAAGCAGAAGAAATGTATAGTACCATGAGTATTCTGTTGTGTATCCTAATTAATTGCAGCAGGGATACTTTTCCTTTTAGATTCCTAGCATTTGGTATCACCTCTCACATAAGAAAAAGTAGATAGCCTTAACATCTTTGTATATTCTCCTTTTTTAATGTTCCATTATTATGCCACCTTTAACATCTAAGGTTATATCAGCAGCTTTTTTACCTTTGGAACAAATGTTCACCAGCAATTATGTTCACTCACAATGTGTTAATATTTGGGTTGGTATTACTTTTGGTTATTATATTAAATTCAGACATATTCACACTATTCATACTTCCAGACTCTAGGGAGGATTGGGAATAATACTGGCTAAAGAAAAATTTGCACCTTCCAGCCAGAAATCGAACTCAGGACCTTTGGATTTAGAGGTATTCTCATTTATATTAGAAGAAGAAGAAACTTTAAACCCACTACATCTGCAACTCTAACTATAAGAGCACTCCTAGTAAACAATGAACTGGCTATGAACATAATTTATATAACATGCATTGGATGTTAAATATTGTTATACACCGAGGTGAGGCCGAAAGGTTTGCAGCTAAAATATTAAATTTAGTTACCCCGGCATAAACATTGGGGAACGTAACTCAGAGGCCCCAAGAGATACCAGAAACCTACTGCACGAAACTAAGCGGGCGTGGGATACTTAGAACATTTAAAAAAATACATAAATTCACATTACCTCTAATTTATTATAATTAACAAGGTGTCCTACATTATACACACAAGGTTACAGAAGAACACTGGGGGAGATGCCCTACGCATACACTCTCTCACAGACACGCAACCATTCCTCTTGAAGACCTAAAGCGACGCCAAGACACACACAAAGAGGCTATTCTCTCAACTTGCCTTCATCCCCCAACTACGAAGATGAAATTGCCTCGCTGGACAAGAACTTAACACACAAATGCAACAATTAGCTCAACAATATTATACACAGCAATAATATGTCTGACGCGACAATACACACACATACGCTACAGTATTGCAAATCACTGTACTGTAATAGTATGAACAACAACTTATAGTTACATTTTATTATGATTTCGGTGACTTATCTAAACCAAACAATTAAATTTCTTGGTTTTCTTCTGTGCAGGTCTTCTTCCTCTAAAAATAAGATCCCACACAAACAGACAATGTGTACATCAAAAAATTGCAGAAACAATTCAAAGTTCTGGTTATTTGCAGAGGGTAAGACATAATAATAACCTGATGATGATGGTAATATCAAATGTTCATATAATTAGCCTAATTAATATAACTCTAATAAACCTAATGTAAATAGTAATGTAATTAATATCAGTGCATCCGTTGGTGTCTAAATGGTCGGTGTGCAAAGTTGGAACACCTACAATTATAAGAACAGGGTGCCAACATAACATACAATATAACTAACCTTCCCAATACATGTAACAGGTGTGTGTTTGCTGGGAGTTGCTGGTTATGTAACAACCCAAATATAACCAGATTCTAGTGACTTATCTCATAATGGTGGGAAAATGTCAAAAGTTATGCTTCAGTAACCTCTCAATATTGTAACTTCTATACTGGCGCTTTTTAAAGCTCATACGTAACTGTAGTGCAAATGCTACTTTCCTAAATGCTGTTATCACCAAAATCATTTTTAGTTTAACACCATATTTATAATGTGAAATGTAACTTAGTGCATTTTGAACCAGATATACTGAAAAGATCATTAAAAAAAAAAACCAAAGGCTTATATTTAATCATATTTTAATAAAAAAATTTCAATTCCACTTAACAAGCAGATTTATACTTGCTTTGTGCATTGTTTTTTTTAAGTGAGTCTTCAAATTTCATTTGTCGCTTTTTCTGTAAACACCTTTATGTCAATGCTTCTTTCAACAAACATAACAGTGTTTCTGTATTTAAACAAAGCCCATTTCTTCCTCCTCCAAACAGTCAAATTCTTCTTCATTATGGTTTTCACCACAGAAAGCAGACTCTTCATCCACAACCTTCACATAAAACTGCAGTTCAGTCTCGGGTCTCCATTCACTCCCGAAGCACTTCTGTTAGTGTGTGTGTCAACATCCTCCTCCTTTGCTTCGGAATGTTAAACCCTGTACCTGCTCAAATGTAACTCCTTGTTTCAGTGGAGATATGCATAGTTTGCAGGATTTGCCAAACAATGGCACAGGGGCTGAACTTGGCATACTACCTGCTTTTGTTTGGCCGGCCTACAAATTTAAAAAAAATGTAAATGATAAGAAACTGTATGCCTTTATTAGGTAAATTTATTCACAAATTCTGAGCCATTAAATGCAATTAAGCACTCAGACTTTAAACTGATATACAGTGCAATGACCTACAGAAGGATAAATAGGGTGACATGCACCTACCTAGAGTAAGCTCTCCTTTCGTAGTAAACTATTCAAGTCAACACTTTGCGACTTCCATATGAGAGTAAACTACTATAGAAGCATTTTACTCCTTTCAGATACTCCCAGAGCAAATTACCGCAGAAGTAAATGTCAGAGAGCACTGTTATGTATTATGTTTCTACAGGATTAAATAGAGCACAAATATAGTAGAATTTACTCTTGTGATATGAATGGAGTAACTAACCTGTCAATTTAACTAGAATACCGTATTATATTTGGAGGAACATATTTTGACATGTTTATAATGATAATATCAAATGCTCATATAACTAGCCTAATTAATATAACTGTAAGATTACTTAGATTACGTTGATCTCGATGAAGGAAACAGTGATTAGGTACATAGATTACATTGATAATCCCAACGAAAAAAACAACCGGAATGCGATAGTGGTATGCAAGATCGATATACTTATACAGAGAGAGATTTCAAGGAACGTTTTGGTATTAGGAAAGAACCTTTTACATGCCTTTTTTACCTGCTTGGAGAGCATTTACAACAAAACTCAAGACAGGAATTTAGCTCTATAACCCAAACTGCAATTATTGTTATGCATCCTGCAAGTGTTTCACACTGGAATGATTCAGATAGGCCGGGATTGCAGTAAATCTAACACGTGATGGTCTAACACTATTAAATGGAACTATTTAGAATTGACTTGATGCGTTGTAACTTAACCCTTAAATATTACTCTGGGTGAAAATTCACCCAGGGATTTTTGGGGGGGGGGGGTTGGCCTAACCAGTACTGTCCCTCCTCCTTCCTGCTGTGTTCTTCTGATAGTTTCTTACTGTTAAGCCCAGTAAATGGTTACAGCAGCATCGTCTTCTGTGCGTAATGGGTGATTATTCATGGGGTAGATGGGTTGCAATGGATAATGTATTTACATCACTATTTTAAAGTAATGTAATTTTGCCTTTTTCATACATTTGATAAACATTGGATTCAAAATGGTTACTTATACGTATGAAGGTAAAGAAATAAGTGCAAGTGAAATGAGAGGACTTATTTTGAATGAAGAAGTTAATGACGGTGCACTTAGCAATGATTCAGAAATGGTGGATTTGTATGAAGATCATGTTGAGGACAATGTTGTAAACCTGTTCTAACACTGTTTATATGGATTAAAACAGACCCTTTTCAGTTATATGCATGTGGTACATTCTTATTTTCAATCTATTAGAATTAAAATTGTCAACAATTAACAATTGTGTAGTATTGGCGTGATTTGAAATAAATGTAGTTAGTTAAAGGGGAACAAAAACACAAAAATCATGTTTCTTCCAAAATGAAGGATATGCCCTGTAAAATGTAGTGGTAAGATTGCTTTCTTACCCGCCACACTGTTACCATTGAGTAAGTAAAATAATAACCACTTTATACATCATGTGCTGGAAGCAGTTGGGAAATCAGAAGTCAGTCATTGCTGCGCGTGCAGTAATACGTTTTCAAAAATTGTTTTTGTTGGTATTTAAGTTTAAGAGTAGTGACTTTGTGGTGGTGTTTTGGTGATGGTGTTACTGAGTCAGTTTAGTATTATACAAACAACGTAATGTTGTGAAAAAGTGCCTCAATGTTATGCATATGGCTGTAATATGAAAAGGGAAGTGCACAAGGGAACTCGTTTTCATGCATTTCCAAACCGAGACAAATCTCCCAAAAGATATAGCATATGGGTAGAATTTTGCAAAAGAAAAGATTCTTTGCCTGGTCCCGGTGTTCCTTCCATTTTAAGGACACAGATTATGAACAGAACACAGTTATTAAAGATGCAGCTTATGCCGGATGAAAATTTCAGTGGGTCTTTATTAAAACTTGGAACTATTCCTACTATAAGGAAAAATGAAATCAATTTCCAGATATAAAGTTCTAGTAAGACAATTGATCCTTCACCATCTTCATCCAAGAGCAGAATGATATGAGGCTAGAAATCATAAAAGTATAGTTTCTGAGCTATGCAATAGTCTTACATGCAATACGACTGACAATGAAGGCAACGATGATAAAAGTAGAGAAAGAGAATTCAGAATAGAAGGTGATGAACCAAGAATTCAGAAGTACAGTGTGAACTAGGTTCTGAAATCATAAGGAAATAATATTGTTGGAACCTGAAAATATCTACGAAACAAGCAATGATGATCAGGATAAGCTGAATGAAAGTTTCTACGAACCTGATATTTCAGATTCTGATACAAGTGGTGGTGGTGGTGGTGGTGGTGGTGGTGGTGGTGGTGGTGGTGGTGGTGGTAGCGGCGGCGGCGGTGGTGGTTCACCACCATACATGGAAATGAAGGTACAGTGGAATATTTCATTGTTGCTTAGACATCTCTACTTTTATTTTTCAAGGTATGTGTTTTATGTAGAAATGAAATCGAAGCAATTTCTCATTACATTAAAGGGACAATGCTATGTGTTAAAACAGTGTGTTGTTGCGGTAATACTTCACTTGGAACTCACAAAGTTTATCAGGAAAAAATGCTTTAATAGAAAGATCTTTATTATTATCCAGTATATTGTTTCAGCAGATTAAGTCCATCTGCAAATTACTGGGTTTGGCAGTGTTTTCAAGGTGTACATTCAATAAAATCATTCGAAACATGGTAGTACCAGCTGTTAGAGCATTTTGGGTTCAAGAAAGAAAAGAAAAAGTAACTTAAATTCATTAAACGGTTGTGACCTATATGCTTGGCAGGGGATGTGCAGTATGACTCCTCAGGATTTTCAGACAATTATTCTGTCATGGAATTAAATTCCCGCAAAATTATTGATTTTGAACTTGTTCAAAGAGGTGAAAGGCAATTTGGAAAAGGCTACTTGTGACAACATAATGACTAGGCTCGCAAAACAGGAAATGTGTAGAGTTGAAGACAGACATAAAGGTGTAAGATACCTGTTAAAAACTCAGTATCTGGAAAGTTGAACATGAATTTGACATGGCATTTGTATAAAAGTCTTAAGAAAAAAATTAAAATGGCAGAAAAAAAAATACCCAGAGCCGATGATAGGGAAAGCCAGTATAAATAACCATTTATGGTGGGCTGCGTAAAATTGCAATGAGAACAGTACCATATTAATTGAAAAATTCACATCAATTCTTCATCATATAAAAATGAACGTAAATGGCTAGAAAATGGTGAATGGAAATCTTGTGAATATGATGAATTGTTGGAAGAAGACCAAAGAAATAAATTATGGATTAAAGGTGAATCAAACGCCTATCATGCTCTGAAGAAACTTATTTTGGATAGCACCTTCTTAAAAGATTTGGCCCACATTCCACATTATACAAGGTGAGTCAGCTGCCCCTAGTTATTCGTATCTATGCAACCCGCAGTTTATAGTCTAATGTGAAAACATTGACCCTTTTAGCAAACAAACTTATTGTAGCTCTCCCTTCTATTTGGTACTATACACAATTAGCATTAATGATTAAAGGTCTGAATGAGAGCCAACGAGCTGGAAAGCCTTAAAAAAGAAGGTGTTTCATGAATATAATGCTTGCAAGGAGATCGAGGAATATTTTCCCGAAGAGCGGGATAGACTAAGTGGGTTCTGGCCGAGTGGTTTAGCTGCCGGATTGTGGTGAAGCAAAGGTTAGCTTTGGAGGTTTGAATCTGATACAAACATCAAGTTGTTTTGGGCTTTTTTTTCACTCCTTGTATTTATTTTCTGTATTTTAGTGTACTCATTTATTTATTTATTTATTTATTTTTGTTACTGGTTCTCCTGTGAGCCAAATGCATAGGAATTACAATCCGATAATTGTGTATCATGTTTACCCTAATAATCTTTACCATATCTGGTGTTGTAAACCGTGTTAGGTAGTTAGCTATCATTCTTTTGGGCGCATATCGGCGATATTAAATATAACAGTTTTTGTTTCATGTTTAAACCTTATGTTTCACTTCTTCTATTGACAAAGGAGTTGTAAATGTGCTAAGTTCATGGGTAAACAGAATAATAAATTGTTAAAGAGCATGGATTTCATCAAGGAAGTAAATGTTCAAAATGATGACCCCCTTCATCAATGCACATTTGTGTACGTTGCCGGAGAGACCTTCTTGTATGTTGTAACATGCACGGTGTAATCTGGCTGCATTGTCCACGTATGACTTCCCGTAGATGATTTGGGCTTTGCGGCTCTTGAGCCTAGACCCGTTCCTTTAAATGACCCCACAGAAAGAAATCCAGAGGGGTGAGATCAGGTGATCTACTTGGCCATGCGATTGGATCCCCTCGGTCAATCCATTTTTGCAGATATGTTCTGTGTAAGTGATTCCTTACTATCAGTGACCAGTGTGGTGGAGCTCTATCCTGCTGGAACCATATTTCTGTCCGTTTCACTAGTGGCACATCTTCTAGGAACAGTGACAATTCTTCTTGCAGAAATGCAAGGTACCACGGTCCTGTGAGGTTGCCTTAAGAAAAGTACAGTCGAATTAGCTGGTCTCCTAAGATTCCGCACCAGACATTGATGCTCCACTCTACCTGGAATGCAACTTCTCTCATCCAGTGAGGATTGCCTATACTCCAGTAGTGCACATTATGGCGGTTTACAGTTCCATTATTGTGGAATGTGGCTTCATCACTGAAGAGAACGCTTCCTAAAACTCTGCATCCATTTGCGCTCACTGCTGTAGCCATTGTGCATATATCACTCGCATTGAAAGTCACATCCGTGGAGAGCCTGATGTAATTGTAGATGGTACGGATGATATTTATTATGATGCAATGTTTGCATCATGGAGGACTGACTTATGTACAGATCTTCTGCTATGGCTCTTGAACTGGTATGTGGATTGTTTTCTATTGCGTTTCGCACAGCTTCTTCATTGTCTCTAGAGGTTACTGGAGCTTCGCGAGCAGGTGGTGCTCTTCCAAATGATCCTGTTTCACGAAGGCATCTTTCAACCTTTCGAAAATGTCTGCAGTGGGTTTCCTTCCTGGAAACCGTTCTTCATACAGGCGCTTTGCTGACAGTGCATTACACCTTGTTTCTCCATAGATTGCATGTCAACATACTCGTCATTTGTATACATTATGACAGCAGCCGTGTCTCATAGAAAGGTTTCAGATACTGAGTAGACAATGGAGGCAGACTTATTTATTGACGCCAAGCATTGACGCAGGCGCAAATAGCTAAAGCCACTTCGCGTGTGGGAAGTGTTTGAAACTTGGTTGAGTGGGTCAAGCTAATACTGATCACAATAAAACATTTACTACAAAGTACAAATTATCCACCTGTCAGTGGAAAACATGACAATTATTCTATTTTGTACACACTTACAATGTTATTAATAATGTTATGTATATCATAATATCAAATTATATGCCCAAAGAGAGAAAACAAAAGGTAATAAAAAGTTTGAACTCAACCCGAAGGATTTGAACCCGAATCTAAGTGGCACAGCGTTAAAGCAATCATGATAATACCATTTTGCCAATGCTACCTTGCGAGCAGAGGTTCCTATAGGAATTAGTAATCGCAGAACTAGACCCCACCTCGAATCTTTACATGCTTTTTGCAGCATAATACAGTGTTTTGAGCTGGGTTTGGTAGTTTGAATTCAAACAAATAAACTGCATCAGTCATTACAATTACTGTATGATCTGAAATACGCCATAGTTTGTGAAATAAGAGAAATTATCTACGTAATACTTAGCCTTTTTTGACAAGGCTGTACAATGACTAATGGCTTAAATCCAATTGGTCGCACTGCGAAGATCTGCCATTTTGTTTTCAAATGGTTTTATCAACCGATGCATGTGATAGGTTGTTGCTTCAGGGGCATTTTCAAAGGGGTGCATGGATGTATGCTAAAGAATAAAAGTTTGTAAACTTGGCTAAATGTGCTACTGAAGCTCTCAGTGTCAGGGTGGGATTTTTTTGCATCGACATACATGATGATTACATTCTGTCCACTAAAACACTTATGCACTGAGTTATGTATCCCTCCTCTATAAAGTGTTATGCAAATCAGCCATTAGAAGGCATTCAAGAAAGGCGTAAGTCACATATGTCGCTTAGCATGTTGCATAAATTAAAAAATAAATAGGCGCAGCTGACTCACCTGGTATACATACTGGCAGTTTAGAAAGTTATCACAGTCTTTGTCTCAGATATGCTCCGAAAAGAATACATGTATCATATAATGGCCTTCGACTTAGTTCCATGATAGCAGCACTAGAGCACAATTTCAATGTAAGTAAAAATCAGATTGGTGTTAAAACTCGGTACTCCAAAACATCTGGGTTTTGGATCATGAAAAATAAGTAGGAGGAATCTAGCAAAGAATGGAAATGTCTGATAATGCGTAAAATTAAAAAAAAATCTCTGCACGCACATTGTGTGGTTCCATTACCGAACATAGCAATTGATCTGTCACTACCGAAGAATATAGCTCCCACGCTTTGACCTACAATTGAAGCGCTTCTAACATTTTCAGTCAACACAAGCTTGGTCACAGACATGTTATGCAATTTTAAATAAATAAATAAATAATAATAATAATAATAATAATAATAATAATAATAATGGTGGAATTTAAAACTTACTATTTTAATTTGTATGTTGATTAGTGAAGTTTGAAGCCTACACATACTTTGCTGGGTTCTGGAAAAGCATTTCTAATAGAAAGCACTACACATAATGGTATTACAACTCTTCTGTATCCAATAGCAGTCCATGAATTAATCCAAGCTGTATATTGTTTGTAAGAGAAATATTTCCAGGTCTTATTAGCAGGATTGTTGTCAGTGATTAACTTCTTTTTAGCTCAACTTTTTGTTTTTACCGCTAAATTATGCCTCAAAATATTCAAAACATCATGATATATAACTAATTACACCAGAGGTGGCGAAAACGGGACTCGTGAGTTATTTTGACTCGTAGGCGTCGTTCCCTCTCTGTCACTGTCCCTTTGTTTTTCACATGCTGCTGAGTGATGCAGTGTGTGTTGCATATTTGGTGACTCACGGTAGGAAGACATTTTCAACACCTTTGCCTTACACTTGCATCAATGGATGGAACCAGCACAATTTTTGGTGTTCGCACTAAATGCCTCAGAATTGTCAGAATGGTGTAAATTTTAAAAGTCACTCTTTTTTAGTTCAAACGATATGGTCGGATACCATGTTCTCCCATTTTCAAAGCAGATGTTGGACTACTGTTTATCACCTAGTAGGTATTAACTGGATAATGAAGGGCAATTGGCCAGCTTTAGCTCTGCTCTTTGTTCAGAGAAGTTAGGAACTTGTAGTGTGATTAACACGTAAACTTGTTAGTCATTTAAAACACTTATGCTGCATACGTCTTGTCTGGGTGCAGTGTAGCTCTCATGACGTCGTGCATCTACCCAACAATGGGCCGTAATCTGATAACCATTAACCTTGGTATGGTGAAACTGCGTGTGTTGTTATTTATTCCTGACAACAGATATACTAACGTGGTGAATGAAATATTAATTTTTGTGTTTCGTTCCCCTTTAAGGATTAAGAGTGTGCCTACATCAATTTTTCTTCCCGTTACATCAAGTTTGGTGTCGCATGGTAATTAGAACAATTGGCATGAAGCACTAGTTCAAAGTAATAAAGGAACTACCAATCAAGAGTCATTCCCATTATGTTAAATGCATCTTATTTAGATCTTTAGTTTACCAGGATTTCTTAACTTAATGTTTAGCTAAGTAAAGTTCATCATAATTTGGGCATTACAGGCGATCTTTTAAACGTTCATCGTGCGCCTGCTGGTTGTATCTTTCATCGCATTGTTAGAATGCTTTTGAGACTAAGAGCAAGGTACCTACATAAATAAATATACATGAGTGTTCAGAAAATAAAGGACAATTCTTCCTTTTTGCAGATTTCCCACACATGGTGGGTGCAATTGACTGCACGCATGTTCCTATTTTGTGCCCATCCATGAATGTGGTGAACTTTTCCGAAATCAGAGAGGGCAGTTCTCCATCAATACGCAAGTGATCTGCGACTTAAATATGAGGGTCTTTTTTTAAATAAGAACCATTTTGTTATAGCACACAAAATATTTTGTTTATGAAAGTAACTTTTCTAGGAAATGAAAATGTGAACATTATTTTATTTTTCTACATAGTCACCATTAATGTCTAAACACTTTTTTAGTTGTGGCACCAGCTTTAGAATACTGTCATCACAGAACTCTGCCGCCAGTCCATCTTGCACACATGTTTTTGTGTTGAAGCTTGTCAGTAACAATTGCAGTGTATGGGGAAGGTGTGATGAATGATGGAAATGTGCGTAAGTGGTTTAGACTGTTCATTGAAGGAAGGACAAACGCTCATGTTGATCGATCTGGACCTACTGTCATCAGTGAAAAGTTCACACAAAAAGTTAGATTTGTGAAAACAGGCGCTTTATTATTGATGAGCTTTGATACGGTAATTTGTATCACAAATTACTTAAATGTAAATAATGATTGTAATATGAATATGTATTTTTATGTGACATTGATTTCAGATGTTTATTAATTGTAATTATTATTGGTAAATAATAATATACGGCTTTACTGAAACTGTCAATAATAACGCAATAATGCAGCGAGGGGGGTGAGCTGTTTATCGTTATTGGGAACAAGGAAGTTACGTAATGTTTCGCGCGTTTTCGGTAGAACATTCTAGAATTGTTCCTAAAGCATATGTATTCGTGGTTTTCATTGGATATTAAAATAGACGCTAATGTTGGCGCGTTTTATTAGCCAATAGCAGTTCATTTATAATCTTTAGGCATGTCGAGGAGTGGGAGTATATAAAGCCAGGCCCAAGGTAGATTGCCACACAGTTCAACAAAATTCTCAATACTTTACACGTCGGTCGCACAGTTCAACAAAATTCTCAATACTTTACACGTCGGTCGCACAGTTCAACAAAATTCTTAATACATTACACGTCGCCAGTCAGTCCTTCAGTTCGTCAAGTTACGCGCAGCAGAATTACGAGAATTATTATAAAGTTAATTCTACACAAAGTTGAAATACATAGTTAAAAGTGATAAGTAAGAAGTTATTACAAACAGTTTCAGTTTGGCGAGTATCTAAATCAATATGTAAAAGTGTTCGTGAACGTGTTCGGCAATAAAAATTATAAAACAAATTTTCTTCATCAGTATAATTTCTGGATAAAAGATTCCTTTCCATTTCACAACCTGCAAAGAGATACATGTTCTACCAAGATAAGATGATAGCTAGCCGGAGGACAATATACGAAACTTAAATTCTTTCGAACACTAATTGATGCAAATTGCTACGCCAGATGTAGCTACAAACCAAACAAGGAGTGACGTCACAAGATGGCTTCAACACTGATGTAAACAACATTACGTAAAGCAATTTCGCTCGCAAATTGGCTCCACAACGTGGGGCTAACAAATACAAAAAACACACATACTATGTAAGCAACATCCGTCGCCAATTGGCGCCCAACGTGGGGCAAGATGACCAGGAAAGGATCAGAATAACCAGGAAGGGGCAGAATTAACCAGGAAGAAGTGAGATGACCAGGAAGGAACGAATGCAGCAGTGAAATGATCTACAAGACGCAGATTCCAGAAACAACAAAAGGGACGACAGACTACGATCGTAATTCCGAGATTACAAGGCAACAGGGAAATTCAAACTACAGGACAACAAAACTACGCAGATTCATCGAAGCGACATACAAATCTAGGAGAATGGAGCAGGAAGCTGGACATCAAAGTAACAGCAACAGACAGCATCATAAAGGTCAGAGTATTGTAATTTTTTTTTAGAAAACAAAAACAATGGCTACTAATAATATTGAAGAAACAATGATGGAAGGGGATAGTGTAACAGTTAGCTGTAATTCAATACAGGTTATAAAAAAAAGCTCAAACAATGTAGTATTGGAGGGAGGAAATGTTAGTGCAGAAAGTCAGAATAGAATAGCAGGAAGTGTTAATTTTGATGCTAGTATAATGATGGAAATTATGGAAATGCTGAGAAAAATGAGTGAGAAAATGGAAAAGGATCATAGGGAATTGAGAGAAGCTATAACCAAAGATCATAGGGAATTAAGGGAACATATTCGTAGGTGCTTTGAACAAAACAGGGAAGATATTGGTAGGAGTAATGATGTATTAGAGCAAAAAGTAGATCAAAGCAGTGAAGAAATTGAAAAGAAAGTTACGAAGCTAGATAGTAGTATGCCAAAAATGAGTGATGAAAAGGAAGTAATAGCAAGTGAGATAGGAGAAGTTTCAAAGAAAATGCTAGACATGAGCAGGGAAATATGTAACAAAAAAAGTGAGGTTAATACTAAAAGTGAGGTTAATGTAGAATGTACAGAGTTAGGAAGTCAAATGAGTAGTATTTCAAGTGATATAATAGAGATAAAAGAGGTTATGAATGTAGTTGTGAATCAGGCGCAAGTTAATTTCAGAGGGGAAATATCAGAAATACAGAAGGAGTCAATAATGCAAAGAAAGAAATTGTACCAAGATGTTCAAAATGAAAACTCCAGTCCAGTACAGTTTAGTACAGATTTGTTAGAGTACTTTCAAATTAAAGAGATAGTAAAAGAATTGAAAATGAAAGTTGTTAAAAGATGTGTTGTTCAAGAAACTGTAGATTGTTTTCAAATGTTATCATGTGATGTAATTTCAAATGAATACAAGAGGTTATTCATTAACAAAAATTTGAAGGTTAGGATACGGCTACGAGTAATGTTTAGCCACACACAATTTGATCCAGGAGGAAATAGCAATGAGATGTAAAGTAAATGCTGGATAGTTAAAGGCGAAATGCAGAGCAATGTATTGGAACGTAAGAGGGTTAAATAAATATGTACGTCATGTGAAAGGAGAAATAAATTGTGGTCATGACTAAATGTTTGAGAGGAAAATAACATTTTATTAGTAACTGAACATGTGAAATAAAGCATGATGTTATATTAAAGTAAAGTACGTAAATACTATTCCAAGAGTATTGTTAAGATAAAGTACAAAATAATAAAAATGGGTAAAAATAATTAAAACAAATATTTATGTAGTAAATAGAACATGTGAAACAGTGCCTAGATTTAAGAGATGTAAATATATGTAGAGGGTGAATATTTTGGTAAATATGTATAATAATTACAAAAATCTTAAATGTATAAATTTTTGTCAACAACTTGAGAAAGTAAACAATTTAGTAGCAGTGATTAAATAATTTAGGGTGAAGTATTTGCTATAAAAAAGTTTGTGATGTCAGATTGATATCTAAATTAATTAAACCAGAGCCAGTAAGTAATGGCGAGATAAAAAAAAATAAAAAATAAAATAAATATGTCGTGTGTTAAATGCGTGTGAAGTGTTAAGTGAAAGTGATAGCGTGTGTTCCAAGATTTAGGAGACTAAAAACACAATTATAAAATTTCCAAACAAGTTATAAATATTTATAATTATGTTTCTAGTGGGGCATATGATACGGTAATTTGTATCACAAATTACTTAAATGTAAATAATGATTGTAATATGAATATGTATTTTTATGTGACATTGATTTCAGATGTTTATTAATTGTAATTATTATTGGTAAATAATAATTTACGGCTTTACTGAAACTGTCAATAATAACGCAATAATGCAGCGAGGGGGGTGAGCTGTTTATCGTTATTGGGAACAAGGAAGTTACGTAATGTTTCGCGCGTTTTCGGTAGAACATTCTAGAATAGTTCCTAAAGCATATGTATTCGTGGTTTTCATTGGATATTAAAATAGACGCTAATGTTGGCGTGTTTTATTAGCCAATAGCAGTTCATTTATAATCTTTAGGCATGTCGAGGAGTGGGAGTATATAAAGCCAGGCCCGAGGTAGATTGCCACACAGTTCAACAAAATTCTCAATACTTTACACGTCGGTCGCACAGTTCAACAAAATTCTCAATACTTTACACGTCGGTCGCACAGTTCAACAAAATTCTTAATACATTACACGTCGCCAGTCAGTCCTTCAGTTCGTCAAGTTACGCGCAGCAGAATTACGAGAATTATTATAAAGTTAATTCTACACAAAGTTGAAATACATAGTTAAAAGTGATAAGTAAGAAGTTATTACAAACAGTTTCAGTTTGGCGAGTATCTAAATCAATATGTAAAAGTGTTCGTGAACGTGTTCGGCAATAAAAATTATAAAACAAATTTTCTTCATCAGTATAATTTCTGGATAAAAGATTCCTTTCCATTTCACAACCTGCAAAGAGATACATGTTCTACCAAGATAAGATGATAGCTAGCCGGAGGACAATATACGAAACTTAAATTCTTTCGAACACTAATTGATGCAAATTGCTACGCCAGATGTAGCTACAAACCAAACAAGGAGTGACGTCACAAGATGGCTTCAACACTGATGTAAACAACATTACGTAAAGCAATTTCTCTCGCAAATTGGCTCCACAACGTGGGGCTAACAAATACAAAAAACACACATACTACGTAAGCAACAAACTTTTCCGAAATCAGAGAGGGCAGTTCTCCATCAATACGCAAGTGATCTGCGACTTAAATATGAGGGTCTTTTTTTAAATAAGAACCATTTTGTTATAGCACACAAAATATTTTGTTTATGAAAGTAACTTTTCTAGGAAATGAAAATGTGAACATTATTTTATTTTTCTACATAGTCACCATTAATGTCTAAACACTTTTTTAGTTGTGGCACCAGCTTTAGAATACTGTCATCACAGAACTCTGCCGCCAGTCCATCTTGCACACATGTTTTTGTGTTGAAGCTTGTCAGTAACAATTGCAGTGTATGGGGAAGGTGTGATGAATGATGGAAATGTGCGTAAGTGGTTTAGACTGTTCATTGAAGGAAGGACAAACGCTCATGTTGATCGATCTGGACCTACTGTCATCAGTGAAAAGTTCACACAAAAAGTTAGATTTGTGAAAACAGGCGCTTTATTATTGATGAGCTTCCATCATTATTTCCCTCAAGTTTCAAGGTCAGTAATTTATGTAATTATTACTGACAAACTTCAATACAAAAAAATGTGTATAAGATGAACTTGCGGCAGAGTTGTGTGTTGACGGTATCCAAAAGCTGGTGCCACGACTGAACAAGTGTTTAGACATTAATGGTGACTATGCAGAAAAATAAAATAATGTTTGTATTTTAATTTCCTATATAAGTTATGTTCATAAATAAAATACTTTGTGTGCTATAACAAAACAATTTTTACTTAAAGACCCTCGTAAGAAGATTAGAAAACATTGTTTCCAGAATTTTAAGCTGCGCTTCAGTAATTCCCATCGTTTGAAGCATTAAACTTGTCTGTCACAGTTTTTCAGCACTTCTCTTCCAGCATCTTTATATTACATTCTTTTTACACTCATATTGTTTAAAAGGATTTTCTTTTATCTCCATCAAGAAACATTTATCTTTTTCACTGGCATCCCCCCCCCCTGCTTTTCCTATTGCACATACTTTTATCCATGATCGCATCAAGTAAATTGAGCAAATAAAACAACACTCTGGGAGTAAAGAGCTCTTACTTCTGTAGTCGTAATTAAAATAGTAAGTTGTAATTGAGCTCTTACTTCCAGAGTAAATTGCTCCCATAGTAACCTACTTCTGTAGTACAAACTTCTTTAGTAAATGATACTTCCAAAGCAATTTACACCAACATGGGGCATGCTGCCCATAGAAGCAAATTATTTTGCAAAAGTAGAATCAGAGGACTGAAAAATTCAGTGCCATAGCTGGGATTTGAACCACGAATCTCCCAGTTTCCATCTGGTTGCTCTAACCATTGAGGTACCATGGCAATATGCCAGTAGAACATTAAATTCTCCAGCTGACTTGCATTTTTCCTGGTAAACCACAAGGAGATCTTAAATTGTTTTGAAATGACATCCCCAGTGGCGACTTACAATGCCAAAAGTACTTTAAATCTTGGGCTTTATTTGTTTAACCTCTATCAGGTTGATTAATGAATTAAGTATTTTTCCACGCTTATATGTTGGAAGAACAATTGTTTTACACACGTTAGTGTGAAATTAATTTGGTTGATTTTTTCAACTATCTAATGGGTGACACATTTCCTCATCTGAAAGACGTTGCATGAGCAGTAATATCAGTGTTTGTATCTCCATTTACCTTTGAAAAGGCATTTCCAGAAATGTAGTATGTCAAACCCAAATATAGGTCTGCTATGACTGATGAGCATGTAGAGTCCATTTTTATGATAGGCAGAAAATTAGAACCACGGATGTCTGCAATTATGGCACAGAAAAGTCAAGTTTCATTCTTCTCATTGAATATGAACTGTCATTAATGTAAAAATACTTCATGTAATACAAGGGTGGTAAAAACGACTTCCTTCCGCGAGTCACCAAATATGCAACACGCACTGCATCACTCAGCAGCATGTGAAAAATGATACCATTCAAGAGCATAACACGCAAAAAGGAAAGGACGTTTCAGATCTACCTCTCTGGTGCAATGGTTATGACATTAGTTTTTGAGTAAAAGGTAGTAATTACTTTAGAGTTTGAGTCTAGTTCACCTTTTTTAATTTAATGGGAAGTGGTTTAAAGGGTGAAAGAATAAAAGCATGAAAGTTTTTATGTCAGTTTTATAGGAACTGCTTGAAATGGCGACCTACATTTTCAAGGCAAAGTTAGCAGCCGCAAAGACACAATTGTCATACTCTATCCAAGAGTATGGCGTGTGTTGAATAACATCACATTCTGCATTATTTGGGCAGTTAAGTCCTCTTCTGAGGTGATAGGTGTTTCATACACCATAGACTTGAGGTGACCCTGGAAAAAGAAATCAATTGGATTAGGTTCAGAGAGTGTGTTGAATAAGCTACTGTTGGACTCCCCCTTTGGATCCATTGTGCGGGAAAAACTTTGTTCAAATGCTCTCGCACATCCAGGGAGAAATGGAGCAAACCTCCATGATTTAGCTACATATGGTGACGAATATGCAGAGGTACATCATCTAAAAATACAGATACAATGTTCTGCAACAAATAAACGTCCATTCAATTGATGGGGCAAGCAGATATGGGCCAATATGTTTACTGAAAACTTCTGCTGATGACTTCTCCACAACAGCATGTGGATCAACATAGTCCCACACATGGTTGTTTATTGAGAACTAGATTATTCCTGGTGAACAAGGCCTCATCAGTAAACAATACTGATGAAAAAAATTCAGACTGCTGGAGAAAAGCCCAGTTACAAAATTGTAACCTATGGCCAAAGTCTCCTCGGCTTAGTGCTTGCACCTTTTGATGGTGAAATGGGTGTAGTAGTTCGTGTATGGTCTGCCATACCTGCGTGTGCTAGTGGATGACTTCTCTGCAATTCTTTGCAGAATATTCTGCTCAAAATTGCACTGTGCGTTGAGTTCAGTAATACCCATATCACCCCTGTTTATCTTGTAGGTTTCACACTCTCACAAAAGCCTATTGATGGACTGGAAAGTGAAGTGATGTGGTTGGCACCTATCGGGATACTGTTACCTGTACAGTGCTGCAGCAGCTAAACCAATATTTCCTGATTCACCTTAAATAAGGTGCATATCTGCAAGTTCAGAGAAGGTATACATGTTCTCCATGTTGTCTGACAGACTATCCTTGGCTTACCAACCTCGGTGAGGAATCAAGGAAATGATAGTTGTGTTACTACACTGACCAATCAGAATTGCATCCTGAATATGCGTGTTGCAGCACACCTTTGTATGAGAGAGGGAGAGAGGGAGGGAGAGAGAGAGAGAGAGGCATGACAGGAATTGAACGCACAGCTTTTGGGACATCAGCTTTTGGTGTTACACATTAAGCTACATGAGCAGTTGAAGAAATGCCTCTAGAGTAGACTACATAGTGCAAGAAGGCAGTTTGTTAATGTTCAGTGTCGCACTATCAAGTGATTAGTTTGAGATTTGAGAGATTTTGTGGCATTAAATCTTGAGAATGCTAATAACGAGCTGCTGAAGCTTCATATTTCTATACTCGTGCAGCAGTTTTAAAGACATTGTAAACCAGTTTTTCACCCAGCTTTGCTTTAACACCAACTTATTACATGTCATACCAATATGTGTAACACCATACAACTGCATTATGTTTAGCCATGGACCATGCATTGCCTGTCTCAAATTGCTTACATCAGAACATTTACAATCTCCGAAATTATTTTGGTGTAGTTCATTAACACTCTGTATATTGCCTGTGAGTTACATTGTCATGACACTATTAATGAAAGACAGATCATTTGTTAACCATTTAATTACAGCAGTTATTAGTATATAAGTGTGGATTTTAGTTCAATAAAATGCTGTGTTTGAAAATTAATCTGATTGTACGTCTATTGCCTGTTAGTTTATTGTTCCTATTTTTATGGCTTTACCTATGATTAATTCTCTGATGGTTAATGTGGCCCCCATTATGAAAAGTTTAGCAACCCCTGGTTTTGAGGGATAGCAAAAGGTTCATTAGATTTGGATTTTATTTCTCTTTCTGAAGGGTAATGCAAGAAATAGAGAACTTAATTCTCCCTGCTATTTTTTTTTAAAACTGGCATGAACAACAAATAATTAAAAAATAAATAATTGTCCCAGTACATAGGTTACTACACGAGAACACACATACAAATTTTAACATTTATTGAAGTAATAACAAAAACTTTTACATATACTTTACACATAATTTTTCAGATAAAAACTACAATTACAACTGTAACAATAACTAAGAAAATAAAATATATAAAAGAAAAATTTAGACATTAGATAGCAGTCAGAAATGTAAAAGTGTAAAGGAGTAAAAGTGTAACAAAAAAAATATGTTAATATAAAGTTCTACATAAACTACTGTTTCTGGAAACCAGCAACCAAAGTAACTGGTAACCAGCTACTTTATATCTACTATCTGCAACTACCTTTACTATATTCACTGTTACTCAGTGAAACTATGTACTGGTCAGCACACTATCTCTACCACTAAGGTGTTTTATAAGTGTATCTACTTGGTTTTTATCTTAATATTTTATTTCCTTAACAATCTGTTTGTTAATCATTCAATTAGTAATTGTCCCCATTATTAATTTATAACTTTTTATTCAATTATCTTTACTAGCTATTAAAATATAACATTATTAATATCCCTAAATTGCCCCCTGTATTTCTTATTTTTATTTTAGAGTAGCTTTATACTATGTGTTATACACTTAACTCTTAATTATGTAATACATTATATACTGTCCGTATCTATAATTACAACCCAGTTTATTTCAGTAGTATTTAGCTTTAATTGTATTAATTATGTAATGGTTTTACTTCATTTATCTACATTATATTAATTGTGTTTATATTATTTCTAAATCACTACATATGTTTAGATTTAGTGTTATAAATTCAGTTCAAATTAATTACTTATAATTCGCAACCTTAGGATCAGACTGACGTAACTACACTTTTTGCTGTTTTTGAGTTACGACTACTTCCATAATCAGAAAATTGCACTCTATCTTAGGATCAAACAATCGTATCTCTAGCTATAATAGTGTCAAAGTTAAACGTTGACGTAACTATAATGTCATACTTTTTGTAAGAGTCAAAGGAACGTAAAAGCCGTTACGTTTCACTGATCCTAACGCTATCTGCAAAATAATAATTTTGGTAAGGATCAAAGGATGGTAAAAGCTGATACGTTTGTCTGACTCTAACGCTTCGTTTTATTGACACCTGATAAGCTCTTACGTTTGTCTCATCCTTCCTGCCTGCGTGACCGACCACTGTAATTTTCTTGTTATTTTTTAATTATTGCCTTTACATACACAATTCCACATTTGAAGGAGTGCACATCACCAAATCGCGCATGAAAGCGCATGTATTTAAAGGCAATTTATTATTTAGTGCAATATTGTTTAGCAGTGTGTTTTTAGCTCACAAACATTACATTTGTAGATTTAAAAATTAGTTACTCTATTATGGAATCCAGAGGGAGAAGAATGGTTCAGTTAGTAAGTGAACAGAAGAATATTGAAAATAATGATAAATGTAAGTATAAAATACATTGGAACAAAATATAAATAAATATATGTTTATGTCAGTTATTAAACTTGTATATACGATATTAAAATAATAATTGAATTATATATGAGCTGTCATTTAAACGTTGTAACTTAGTTAAAGCATTCAGTACTTTGTTATTTTATAGTTTATGGCAGTGGGCATCAGAAGATGAGGAAGGAGAAGCGTTGTTTAGAGAATTTATAGCAGCAGCTGACTTAGATACTGATCCTGATTATGAGCCAAAAAGTGATCTAAGTGAGAATGGTGAGTAATAATTGTGATATGGTTTTGGACTAGTTACTATTACTGCAACACCTTTTTATTATTATTATTATTATTATTGTTATTATTATTATTATTATTGTTGTTGTTGTTGTTGTTGTGTTTTGGAGATCTACATTATAGACACATTATTCATTTATTACAGATTCTAATGATGAACAAGTATAGAGGGGCGTTGTCAATCCTAATGTGAAAGCCAGAGTTCTGGTGGCACAATCTATGGAAATTAATAGTCCTGAGTCAGTTAATGAAACCAGTAACGATTCTAATTATCTGGATGAGAAAGGTGATGATCTTATAACCTTCTGAGAGTTCTTCTGATTGACATAGGTACTACATTTTGGAATATAATGTATTACTGATTCTAATGAGGAGACGCAGAGAGGCATTATTACTGTAAACATGGTTCAGGTTGCAGAATCTATGGAAATGGATGATACTAATACAGGCAAAGAGCCTGTGCTAGATGATCTGTGTGAAAGGGTGAGTCATCATAGAGCTTAGGGAACTATCTTTTTATTAAACCATATTTATTCCCATATTTATGAATAGGCCTGTTTATAGCTACCATTTATTGTTAATTTATTACAGCTTCCAACTATGATGGACAAACAGGAAGGGATGTCAATGAAAATGTAGCAAGCAGGTTGCAGAATCTAAAGAAACTAATGTTAAAATCAGTGAAGACCCCATTACAAGGAAAAGAAAGAAGAGGGTTGTTATGGAAGAACAAAAAAGACGTAATAGACAGTCGGGGAAAGCATACAATTCTACCACAAATCAAGATGTCCCAGCTCGAAGGGTGCGTGAAAAAGATTGTTCAAGGTGTATTCGAAAATGTAATGATAATTTCAGTAACGACGATAGACAAAAAGTCCATCAAGCTTTCTGGGACGTTGGTTCTACTGAACTTCAGAGACAATATTTGAGTTCATTAGTTGATGAATATGAAAAGGAAAGTATCCGATTACAATCAGAACATTCTAGAAGAAAAAATAGTAAACGTCTTTTCCTAGTCAAAGGATTTGATAAAATTCAGGTAGACAAGCAATTTTTCCTCACTACTCGGAAACGTTTGTGAGGACAACCATTAAGAAAAGAGGTGATCACAACGTAATAGAGAAGGAGAAATAAGGTTACCATGCACCTGGTTGGAAACCACCGGAAGATAAGGAGGAGGAAATCAGAAACCATATCCAGAAATTTCCAGTTCTCCCATCACATTATTTCAGGAAGAAGTTTAACGAGGAATAATTACCTGCATATTTAAATATTCGGATCATGTATAACAATGAATGTTTCAAATATTCTAATCTTACACAGATGGAGAAGGAAGATGAAAATACGAAGAAAGCAATAATGATCACATCAAGAAGAAAGAATTGACACGATAAATGAAGAATAAGAAAAATGATGAAGCAAAAAAATGTGAATGTGTTATGGCAGAATATGATTGGGAGGCAGTACTGTACTGTCTTAAGACAAATTCCAAGTCTTTGTTTTATAAAAGACAATTTTTTGTCTATAACTTGACAATTTTGAATTTATCAAACAACCAAGCCAACATGTGAGATGGGTCAACAGCGAAAAGGGGTTCAACAGAAGTGCATCGTGTGTTTTGAACTTACTGAGAGATGTTGCAAATGGAAAGGAAATAACACTATTTTCAGATACATGTGGTGGACAAAACTGAAATATTAACATGTGTGCGATGTTGTTATATGCTGTCCAGCATATGCACATTCCAGTAATCAATCAGCGGTTTTTTGAACCAGGCTACTCACAGATGGAAGTGGACTCTGTACATGCCTGCATAGAAAAGAAAAGCAAGTACATAGATGTGTTCGATCCCATGGTATGGTTCACTGTAATACGCATAGCATCAAAGAGACACACTGTCATAGAGATGGATTCTACGAAATTCGTAAATTTTACTGAACTTCAGAAAGAAACAATTAGGAATAGAAAAATGGATGAAAAAGGAGACACAGTGAGCTTGTTGAAAATTGTATGGATGCAACTCATAAGGGTGAACCATACAAAATATATTTCAAGTATTGTTACGATGAGGCAGAATTTTGTGAGTTGCAGATCATAAGAGCTGGGCACAGTAGAAGAAATCAAGCAGAGGAATTAGCATTACAACCTGTCTGACGGTCCCCTGCCAGTCACCAAAGAGAAACTATCCGATCTGAAAGACTAATGCCAGAAAGGGATAATTCCACAGAAGTACCATCAGTTTTATTCCTCACTTCACTCCCATTACAACAGTGTAATATTAATGTAATTTCATTTATCATTTATTTTATGCTTTAATAAAAATGTCTTATAACAACAAAGCGTGTGCATTTTCATTATAAGATTGCAATACCCATAGAGTTGCAGCAGGAAATCGTAATTAATTTAGGATCAAAGAGACATAACTACAGCGCATTTTATTAAAATATTAAATATCTACTTAATAATTGATTATTACAAACTAAACATCAATGCCAATCATTGGGCAAATGAGCTAGGTTATCCAATTTCATAACAAAGTTTGTGTTCAGTAACGCTAATATACATATAGCATCATTACAAACTTAAAAACTTAAATATCTCAAAACATGCATTCATGTGGTTATGTCAGTCTGATCCTAAGGTAGCGAATTAACCAAGTACTTGTACATAGATTATGAATTAGTATGTATATTAGTTGATATTGTAATGAAATGTAATTGTAAAGACCCCATTCCACAAGACAAAAAAGCTGGAATCTATAAAATCAATTGTTCAGATTGCAATAAAGTATACATAGGTAAGACAAAAAGAAACTTAGAAACTAGGCTAAAGGAGCACATGAGATGTATTAAATACAAACAAATGGACAAATCTGCAGTTTCACACCATTTTTGGATCACTAATCACAACATCAAACCCAATATTACATTAGTCAAACCAGCCAAATTTGCAGCCGAATTAGATGCATGGGAGAAGATCACCATTCTAAAACACAACACACATCTAATGAATTTTGATTTGCCGCCACCAAATCCTCTCTGGAAGTACATTTCTCCACCACAAGATGCCACCACAGGATCCAGTCCAAAAAACGGAAACACCAACAACACGGGCCAGTCGAATTAACTTCTGAGGATGGGAACAACCGTTTCCCGAAACATGTTAAGTGAGTAAACTTAAGTGATGTTAGTGTAACAATTCCGACTCACCTTTAAATAAATGTATATTAGTATTTATAATTAGTATTGTTAGAATATACAGAGCGAGCCAAAAGACTCCAAACCGCCTGCGTGGTGTTTTTCCTGTCCGTGTCCTCTGCGCTTGTTGTCATCTGCCGCTATCATAGAAAGGCACGGATGAAACCATACAACATTTTTAAAACTAATTTTAAGGGCTTTACCTACCAGCCATACCAAAGGAGATGTTGAAACTGGCCACCGTCGTCCATACATTTTTGGCACCTCTTTAGGAAACTATCCATCACTCGCCGTAGTTCACGTTGAGAAATTTCCTGGCAGATATTTTGTTTTAATTCTTCCAGGGTGTGTGGGTTTGTCTTGTACACTTTATGTTTTAAGTTACCCCAGAGGGGTATTTTATGAACAATATTACCGGCAGCGCGGTGTTTTTCCACTGGGCGTGTGGAAATATGATAAAAACATGATAACGCACTGCTGCTATAAACAAAGTCATGCTGTTGTGGTTTTGCTGTGCAGTGTGAAGTGCAGTTGACGGTGATGTGATGTAGTTCATTTATTAAGAGTTATTTATTATTTTGTCCTGTACTTAGTCACAAAGTATATTATGGCTCAGTATATGTTTTCTACTGCATAGCGTGTATTTATTTATGATTCGTATGTGTTAACTCGGTCAGTTTGCCAAGTGAAAGTACGATTTGCAGAAAGATTTCCAGGTATAAAGGTTCCAGGCCGTACAACACTTTACAGCAAATTTCTGGCCACAAGAAGTGTTCAGGCTAAGAAATCTAAAAGACTGCATTCGGTTCTTACCGAAGAAACATTAGACAACATCGGTCATCGTTTGGAAAATTCCATGATGGATAGTTTCCTAAAGAGGTGCCAAAAATGTATGGACGACGGCGGCCAGTTACAGCATTTCCTTTCATAAAGTTGGTAAGTAAAGCCTTTAAAAGTAGTTTTAAAAGTGTTGTGTGGTTTCATCCGCGCTTTTCTATGATAGCGGCAAACGGCAACGAGCGCCGAGGACACGGACAGGAAAAACACCTCGCAGACGGCTTGGAGTCTTTTGCCTCACTCTGTATTTATTAGCTGACCTGTGTTGTCAGCTTGTAATTTACTCACTTTTCGTTTATTAATATTTCCACTTATAATAAAACTTCTTTTTCTTTACACCATCACTTCCACCTTTTTATTCACTTTTTACCACAAGCGGTTCCCAAACTTTTTGAGCCATGGAGCCCTTTCTGAAACAAAAGTTTCCTGTGGAGCCCCAAGAAATGTTCACAGGAAGCAATAGAAAAAAAAGAAATCTAGACAATAGTATTTATAATATAAATCTACAAAATGATGTAACTACTGGTTAAGATGAAAAATGTTACAATGTTTTATGTACACCTCATGTTAAGGTGAACAGTGAGCCTGCTGTTTGCAGCAGAGCTTGTCGATGTCCGGTGTCACAGAAGTCAGTTGAAGACACATGTCCAAAAGAGCTCGATATTTGGTTTTAGTTAGTGTACCTCGATAAGGCCGTTTCACAGAGTTACGTAGTACCAAAGGGCAGTAAGAGCAATATAGCTTTTAAACTTAATATCGAAAAATCATCCCTAACTAAGCCCAAAATTCAGGAAGTGGTTTCCTTTTAAGTGATGCCTGATAGTGAGTGTCTGAAACCATGTCTATAAGCACCTCATATTCTACCACAGTGATGGCTGCTGGTTTTGATGTTGCTGAAAATGGATATACAGTTCACTCAGAATTCTTTTGAATTGATTTCTGAGAGTTCCTTGGAAGGTATGAATCAAAATTTTGAAGCAAATTGTTAAGGTGTTCTTGTATTATTGCTGCAATGATTCATCCATTGTCACATTATGTTCTAAAAAGGTTGAAGTTAATGAGAAACATGTCAGATCCTTGTCCTCAATGCTTTCTTTGTGTTATAACAATGGCTTGTGTATATACTTCCCATATCTTCACACAGTATTTTGAGCAAGCTACACTGCAAAGGTTGTGCCTTAACAAAGTTGATAATTTTGAATGCATTGTCTACAACTGGATTTAATAACGCTGGCATTTTTTCATTGCAAGGGAGTGTCGGTGTAGTACACATTGACTACTAGTGTAGTTTTTTTAAAGTTTCTTGATTCTTGTAATAATGCCAGCAACATGAACCTACCATGGCCTTTGTACCATCTGTGCACAACATGTCAATGCAATTTTCCCCATGACATAGAGTATTCAATGAAGAAGGTATCAAGCAGGGGAAAAAATTTTGCTATCGCTTGTAGAGGATGGAAGTGGTTTGCAGAACATGTCTTCATGAAAGGAACCTGAAAATTCTTACAGCACATATGTCATTAACATAACTAATCCGACAATGTCCGTGGATTCATTCAATTCTAGGGAAAATTTCATTTGACTTTTAGGAAAATGATGGCATCTGTAACACCATTTTAATAAATCCTGGATTTGTTTGCACACAGTGTTGTTTGATAGGAGCACACTGGAGATCAAGTTTGCGGTTTTTTTGTCCATGATGCACTTCACTACAATACGTAAGGTTTAAGTTAAAACATGACCATTTTGACGCTACATGATCGGTCTAGGAGAGGGGTTATGCTAATGACGGTGTGAGTGCTGAGAAACCCTGCCACGGCATCCTTCACTCCCTAGCCTCTCAGTATCAGCTGTAGTGTTGTTTTAAGTTGCACTTTTTGCACTGAAATATGGAAAATATCCTGATGTCTGTGGCTGTCCTTGCTTTGCTGGCTTTCGTGTTACAAGCGGGTGTTGGTGATTCCCTTCTAGATTTCATTTTCAACCCAACCCAGATTTTAAATGGTAAGTTTCAATAGTAAAGGTTTTGAGATTAGGCATTAAGGATTACCACTGTCGTGTGGAGAATAATGCTATCTCTTTCTACTTTCCATGTTTCAACTTAAAGCAAGTGCACTATAATAGGGTTTTGTGAGAGTATCAGCAAGGGTGTGGGGTTTACCAGAAAGAGCCAGATCATGACTAACCAAGTACGATGCTTTCAGTGCTTGCTTATTGTTTGTCTTTACATGAGATACAAATTGTGTTTGAACTGCGTGGAACTGATCACTTTTCCTTTTGAAATAGTCTGCCGTTTTATTTGTGAAGTCAGGATGAGTTTTGAAATGCCGTCTAAGCTTGCAGGGGACATAAAACTATTGGACCAAACTTTGTTACATATCACACACTGTGGTCATCCATCAATAAACTCGGTGAATCCCATGTCCAAATATGGATCACAATATTTTCATTTTTTACTTCCTTTCAGTATTAATATCTTGTCACTAGGCATCATAGACACTGAAGCAGGATCATGTACAGCATATTCCGAACTCAAGCTAAAGGAATTTGCACTCTCTTCTTTGAAAGTAAGATTACAGCTGTTGTTATACCCCTTTGATTGAGTAGTACTGGTTGATGAATGTTGATCCTCTGGTTTTATGGAGTCTGTTCTAATCCACAGTTCCATTTCTACTTCTGGAATAATGAAATACAGCATATCAAATTACTATTAAAATCATATGTGTGAATCTAACCTAAATGTATTTTAAAAACGTTAATGTATCAATAAACAAGCTTCTGTTATAAACAGACTGCCAACAATGACAAGGCGTAACATAATTATATATAATTGAACCTTCAAATACTTTCTAACAATGGATTTAAAATGAGAAAATATGGGGCAATTAAATCTAACAAACAATTGTTACAAAATCCGACTCTGACTGCAGTATTTATATAACATAAATAATGATGATGATGATGATGATAATACTACTTAATAAACAGTAGGTCAACTAACCTGCCGTACATTGAAGTATTATGAGTAAAGACAAGAATTCCATGCACCATAAAATCCCAAAATATGCATGCATTCATGCCATAACAAGGTACAACGCATGCACAATCAAGTGAAAAATACATTAAAATATGCATTATTATTTTTGTTCCCAGTTCATTAATTCACTTCTCTTTTTGCACAGTTAACAACTAACAACATTTCTAAATTTTTTTTTGTGAGGCTCCTGTGCTTATCAGTCAAAATATTTTTGTAGGCTGAAAATTACCTCTCTATATCACAAGAAGTTAGAGGTGCAAATTTGAACGAATATATTTGTGACAGTGTCATGTCAAGTTCTTCATTCATGCTTTCACCACAAAATGCCTTCTTCATTGAACAAAAGAATCTGTAGTCTGGGTTCCTGTTTATGACACTGTCCAGTTTGTTCTTTGCATCTGCTACCACTTTCCCTTGGGCATGACCGAGGAATCTATGGAATTCCTCAACAATTGACATCGAGTCTACCAGTGGCAGACACGTGACATCTAATTTTGTTAATGTAGAGGGCAATTTACAGTAGCTTGCCTTAAAATAAGTTAAATCCTGCTCCACATTTTTGCATTCAAATGCTGCTTGTGCATCTCTGATACATATGGTAACATCTGGCAAGAAACTATTTACTACCTAAAATGAAAGTAGTATTTACTTTAGAATTAAGTACTGAAGAGTTGGGTTTCTGAGTTTCTCAAGTGGTATATTTGCTCCTACAAAAGCATCTCACAAATTCATGTAAAAATTATTTGGCGGTGCCTTGGATGCATAAATGACTGGATTTGGTGTGTTGCAGATTATTTTGTTTTTCGCATTCTTGCAATATGTGACACAGGTGTGACATGCTGACTTGAAAATTTTTAGTACATTTTATCTGAAATTATAAAAGATCTTCTGGTTATATGGATATGATTTTTAAAAAAACCTGGTATTCTTATTTAATTATGTAAAATAAATTTTGTAATGTTTTACAAAGAACAAGTCCCTTAGAAAATTTTCGGAAAAAGAATAGCGTACCTCTTTACTACTACAACCACAGAATGCATCATCCCCGTCTGATCTAATGAAATCCTTTCCTTTTATCCACTGTGCAAGGAATATACTTCTGGATCTTTTAATTGGAGTTGTATTAGAAGCACATTAACGCACACAAACAGAATAACACACACATCTTATGAGGTTCATAAACACACTACGAGGACAGTTTAGCAAATGATTTCGGTTTTAGAAAAATTAAAAGCTAGTAAAGGTTTGTTCAAATTCCACAAGCCTGCTCTGCAGCTGTGTATTTGTCATGTCAGCCGCAGTACCTGACTTAGAAGGCCTAATTTCCATTGTCATGAAATCAAAGGCTTGCCAGTGATTGTTGTGGATAAATAAATCTGTTTATGACAGGCGGTCTGCAGACGGCTGTCTGTAAAATTCTGGAAAGGTCATCCTATTGTGAGAATCTTAACTTTCCATTTCTGTTATTTCTCCCCCCCCCCCGTTTTTCTTTCTTCAATCCTGATTCCTGAAGCAAAAATATGGATCATAAAATCAGAAAACTGCGCTGTCTACTCAAAACCATTATAATATGCATTTAAACTGAAAATAATGTATGTTATATGTATAATTAAGCCAAAAATGTCTTATGTCTGCATTATTAAATTTTTATCTCCAATAAGGTCAGAATATGCAATTATGCATGGAAAAAGTACACATATTCGGAATTGGAATGTAATGAAATGGATAAGTACTAAGTTTGAGCTATTTCCAATGATCGTATAAAAACATGCATTTGCATGGATTTCTCGTCTTAAATTATAAGTTTTTAGTTCAAGAAACTGAACAATGAAAGATCATGCCTGATACATAAAAAACAAAAGAGATTTCAAGAATCGTTGAGTAACTAGTATTTGGCCATGGCCTACATTATAAGCCTATAAGTATACATGGCGGAAAATAGAACCAAAATATATCAGAAATTGATGCCTTAATCATGTAGGCTATGACTTTCCATTATTTCTTCCATCTGGCGGGATAAACGAAACTACTTTCATCAAGTGAAAAGCTTTTATTCGGCACCGCTAGTAATTTTGTTTTTCCCACTAATAAATAATAGCAATTTTCCTCAACTTCATAACTGCTGTAGATGGAGCTCCTGAGAAACACTTGTGGAGCCCCAAGGGCTCTGCAGAGCATGGTTTGGGAATGGTGGCACTACACTAAACACTTGCACACAAAAATTCCATTTTGTTTTCTCACCTCACAATGGCAGCATGGCTGTCCTTCCTATTGGCAGTGTAGCTCCAAATCCCTCCTCGGTTCTGACGTCACTCTGCTCCTCCTCCAAAATGACATCTTCCCCAACAATAACAACCCACAAACTACACTGGCACCTTTTTCTCTCTTCTCCACTCATTCTTCTTGCCTTAAGTACCTCCTCATCTCACCCCTTTCTTATCTTCCTATAGGTACTATAAAATATCTCCTTCAATTTCTTCATGTTTCGTTTTCTGAATTTTCTAATTTGATCTATTCCTCATCTTCTTCTAAAGTTCCTGGTAGGCTTTTGTCTCTCCCTTCTGGTCCTTAATTTCTCGTATAATTATTCCTCTGTTTTGATGTTGAATATGCAAAGATCATCTTATTTCAGGAATTATTCTTGGTACTACTCTCTCTCTAGAGTCCATTTCCCAACCTTTTTTACGACAATATTTGTAAGATGTAAATCTTTTGTCAATTCAGGATTTCTAAGAGTTGAGTATACTGTATGTCTCCTAGAGCTTTGCATTCTTCGGTTAAATTTTGACTGTATCTGTTACATTCAAAAACTATATGCTCAGGAGTATCCCCAACACCACAGATTTCTTATGTGTCATTGTTTATTTTGTTAATCATTTTCCCGTTTGTTTTATAAGACCCATGACCAGTAGTGTAATGAATGAAATCTTTGGTTGGTTGTAAACAATTTAGTCTTAATCTTTCGTTTATATTACTAAATAAATTCTATGTTCTTCCTTTGTTTATGTTATCCCACTCTTGCTGCCATTTAAGTTTTAACTTTGTTTTTATTCAGCTACTGTTATACGTTTTTTTCCAAATTATTTTCTCCACCATTGTATTATTTGATTTCTTTAACCAAAATTTTTCTCCTTGAATTCGAATCATGTGGCTAGGGTGACCAAAAGTGCCATTTTAGGCATTGCGTTTACTGTGCCTTTAAATCTAATTAAAATATTTCTTTGTGTTCTCCTTAATGTCTCCTAATCTCAATGTTATCCATCCTGGTTGCCTAAAGCTGGATCCATACATAATAATAGCTGTGAAGATTACATTATGATAGATGCTAATTGTTTTTAGTGATAATTTTAAAATTTTGTTGGGTCAGTCTTTCAATTTGCTTCATTACGTTTTTGGATTTTTCTTTAACATGTTTTATAAAATTTAATTTTTCATCTAACATAGCGCCTAAATATTTGGTTTCTACCTTCCTTCCAATATTATTGTTCGCTAATTTTATTATTAAATCTCTTAAAAACGCCATGAAGAATATGAAACAGGATTTACTGGCCAAAATTTTCAATTTTTGCATTTAACACCAATCATTCAGTATGTTTGTTAACTTGCTCGCTTCAGCTTCAATTTCCCGCATACTTTGTCCTTCTATCAGAAATATTAAATCATCCACATAGGCAATGGTGTTTAATATCTTGCTGTTCTTTTCTATCTCTTTAAGATTTTCTATTACAAAAGGCCCTAGGACAGAGCCCTGGGACATCCCTTTGATATATTCTTTTTAACTGTGTCATTTATTCCTTTTATAATAACTTATCTATTTGTACAGTAGTCATACAAGATTTTATAAATAATCTCGGTAATTTTTCTCCTTAAGCTTCCCAAAAAAGGTGGCCGCCATAAATTATCAAACACTTTAGCTTTAAAAACTCCAAGTACATAATTTGTCTCGCTTCTTCTAATTCTAGTCAAAACTTCATTCACTGCGTCCTCCATCGACACTCATTCTCTGAAACCAAATTGTTTATTATTCATACCAATGATGTTTTTAAATTCTTGAATTCTTTTGTACATTAGTTATTAAAAGAGTTTGCTCATTTTATTTAGTACACAAATTGGCCAATATGATTTGGGTTGCTTAGGATCCTTATCCATTCCTTTCCTTTCCTGAGTATTACCACTCTTGCTTCTTTCCAAATGTCAGGAAATTTACATTGTCATAAAGAATCATTGTACAACTGATGTAAAAAGGGTATAATTTCATCTTTTAAGTTATATAAAACCTTGTGCATTATTTGATCTGGCTTGGCCACTTTTTTGGCTTTTAATTTTTTGAATGTTAATTTAACTTATGTAAAGTCAAAGGGATAAATAATACTATTGTTATATCAAATTCTCATTTCCTCTTCTTATATTTTCATCTTCGTCATCTCTAATAATGTCTCAAGTAACAATGACATTGATTCCTGCCAATTGTTGGTCATATTTCCATCTCCTTGATCCATAGTGGAATTAATTTTAGTTTTCTTATATTTTCCCTTACAGTTTTACATGGCAAGCCCCAAACATCTTGATTTAATTTATCTTCCACAAATGGCAGCCAATGTGTTTTCCTTGTTTCTTCAATTTAATCTTTATATTTTTCTTTAGCTTCCCGGTAGTTTTGCAAGTTATTTTCCCTTTCAGTAAATATAATTGATTTCTGATGTATTCTGCATAGCTTTCTGGTTAATAATCTGGCTTTTTGTAGTTTGTCCGTCCAAATTTTTTCCGAAAAAAATTTTAGTTTCGTTTTAGGAACCATTTTGTTTTTTTGTGTGCCATTTTTAACTGTACTTTTAAGATTTTTACATTGTTAGTATCCTTGGTAATTTAGATTTAAGATTTTGAACTTTTGTCTCATTATTTGCCTATTTGCTAGCTTAAAATTAAATAACCAATCACCTCTATTTTCATAATTCCTATTTCTTTGTAATTGTGTTGTAATATCTAATGTTATCACCACTTGTAGTCAGACCTTGACCTATTTTCCAGTTTCTTATTTGGTATGTTGTCAGTGAACATAGAGCGATTTTTGGCAGCTCCCACTCTATTTTGAAAAGTAGGGGGGTTATTTATTTTGGTTCAGTATGATAAGTCGTAACTCCACTATTAATTCCTCCATCATTTCACCTTTGTCCGTATTCTTACTAAACCAAAATTTAGATTTTGTGTTGCAGTCAGCCAAATGTATTATATCCATGTCTATATTTCATGTGAATTTCCTTTAGTTTTAGTAGAAATGGTTCTATGGGTAAACTATACTGAAAGTAGTAATTGGCCAAAATAAATTTTCTATATTTATGCGTAATTTCTAAACAGTTTATATGTGTGTCCAAAAATTGTGATACATTACAGCTTGTAAATTCGGATTAATAACTATTATGGCAGCCATTGCATTGTTGTCTACAAGAGTTTGTCTAGCAAAAATTGCCATGTGCAGAATGTGACCATTTATTGTGTAGGGTTCCTGTATGCAGATAATGTCAAAGTTCAGGTCCTCAAACAATTTCCGTAACTCGCACATAATGAGCTTGCTTGTGTGTCCAATTATTTGCGCAATTCTAATGTACTCGGCCATTTGTTATTGTTATATAAAACTTGATCTAAAAACAGCTCTCTTCAACCTGGTAAAATTAGCTCTGCTTTCATTAACCTCAGAGTTCATATTTCTGTTAAATGTCATGGATCTTAATGCATTTTTGCATTTATGATATGTTATTTTACTTTGCTGCTTACCAATTTTTTTTTTTTTTTTTTTTTTTTAGTTTAACTACACTACTTACTACATTTCTGATGTGCTGGATTTGTGTTGTTTATATGTGTTTGTTTTATATACAGTAGCCTTTGGTTTAAAAGGAACAGAGTTGGTATTTATTATTACTATATCTTTTTCTTTTGTAACTTTGGCTTTCTTGTACAGTTTAATTCCTCATACCTAACCTGCACATAGTAGTGAGTCCAGTTCTGAGTAGGATCAAATACAACTTGACTATAATGTATTACGAAATCTTGGTAAATTTCTTCTAAGCAAGTGTCTCCTCTCCTTTCATAGGTTTTTATAAATAAATACAAAAGTTCATTGGGATCGGTGGGCAAGTATTTTGAGCTTGGTTCAATTCTGTCTGGCATGTGGCAGGGGAAATGAAATTTTGTCACCATTTTCTTATAATTTCCTTGTTATGTGCCGCAAAGTGACAAGCAGAGTTCAGCTTTCCTCAAGGTGGCTAAATTGCAGCATCAGCTCCAAATTTTTATAGATGAAGTTGACATTGATATTGGCTGTGAACTGCATCTTGAGTCTGGCTGATCTGCTTCCTGCATGTGTAGTTATTTCCTGTCGATCTTAACTGCAACATTTCCTCTATAATGCCATATACATCAGTTATTTTTACAATATTAACATTTTCTTCCATGTTGATATTTTTATCTCCCAAGGTATTACTCTGGACATTTTTATCTCTCTTTTTCCAAATATTTTCTAGTGTACTTTGTCGCGGTAACGTGTTCGTGTTATCTTTTTTTTTTTTACTTGGTGTCTGTTATTGTTTTACTATTTTGAATTTTGGGTTCTTTGTCCTCCGGCTAGCTATTATTACTCAGTCGAGCAAATATCTCTTTGGACAGGGCGTGTAAACGGAAAGGAGTTGTTACTAAAAGATAACAGTGATAAAAGAATTTGTTTTTTCACTTTTATTGCCGTCACACTTAATTAATTTCACATATTTAATCTTGATACACGCCTGACTGAAACTGTTATATTTTCGAATGTAACTACAATCACTTATTTGCCGCGCACTATTAATTCGCGTATTTCACATTTTGTAACTACCTTTACGACGCAAGAGATTCTGTAGAATTGCGCAACGTTTACCTTGTGAATGATTCTGTAGAACTGCGCGATACCTGCCCCCGGCTCAAGAATTTATACTTCCTCACCCCAATATGCCTAAACATTATAATAGAGCTGCTATTGGTTACTAAATTGTGCCAACATTAGCGTCTGTTTTATAAGCCAATCAAAATTACAAACACATATGCTCTAGGAAAGATATTCCCTCCATTTCTAAAAAAAGGCACGCTACTCTGATGTCATTTGTTTGTCTCTTCTAATTGATAAACAACTCACCCCCTCGCTTCATTGTTACCCACTCCTATTGTCAGTTTCAGTGAGGCCGTGTAAACTTATTTCCTAACAATGCTTATAGCTAACAAACATACAAAATCATTGTCATACAATAATGTTAATTTACACTACAATCACTCTGGCATTCACAGTGTTGTGATATAAAATACTGCCTCAACTTTTATTGTATAAATCTCCCTCTTTTTCTGTTCTTGTATTTTTAATATCTACTTCCTCTTCCAAACTATTGTTATCTACAAGTAAAGCCTCGTAATCAACCTGTATTTTCTTCTTAGCACAAAAACCCACTTTTTGGGCAAATTTACCTATTCTTGTTTTAGATGAAAATTAGGTTTATTAAGAATTTTTTTCCTTTTGAGTATCTATGTTACTATTCTTTAAAGTTATATCATTGTTTGATGTATTTGTGCTTCAGTGATTATTTCCTTTTTTAATAATTTCTTATGAAATTACCTTCTGTTTTTCCAGAATTTTTTCCAATCTTTGTTTTCTTAATTTGTCTTAAATTACTTGTTTTCAGTTCCTCTTATCTTACTAGGAGTATTTATTTTTCCGTGTTGATTTTTGTTCCTTTCTGTAGTTAATAAATGAAAAATCATAATTATATGAAATTACAGGAAAATTAGCTGCGTTATATAAAACAGCCCAGGATTCCCCTGCCAACCAGGGAAAACCATGAAAAAACCAAGGTCATAGTGGCCAGCGTAACGGGAATTGAACCTGGGACCTGCTAACTGTGAACCTCACATAACCATCTCACTTGTTATCAACTAACATATATTCCTTATTTATCACATTAACCTTATAAAGCATGAGTTTCTGTGCACTTTACCTTAACCTTGATAACAGTTTTTGCCAGAAATGATTTCAAGTTACAGTCTGTTAAATTTGTTCCTATTTGGTTACATGCATGATGAAGCAATGACAGCAGTTTATACTACAACCTTGCTTTTCTTTTTCTTTCTTATGAGATCATGTGAAAAAGGTAGTTTCTTCTTAGTTTCAAAACATTCATTGATGATGACAATATAACTTTAGTTCCTAAAATAATATATTGCTGAAATGGCTAATACTTGATAGTTATTTGACATAAAATAAATATTTTCATGAGCTCTACATTTTTCCCTCAGTAAGTTTTGCCCTGTATCTTTTGGTTTCTGAGTTATATTAAGCTCATTGAAAATATTGAACTTCAGATGCTATTCATAGAAGATTCAAGAATGCACACTTTATTTATATGTCAGTACCTCAAATATGTGATGTTTAAACAAAATCACTAGAGGCATTTTGATAAAACAAAAATAAGGAAACAATTTCCATATAATGTGTAATTTGTGATGGAAGAAGCGTAAGGTAATCCCTGTCTGGGGTGCTTTAACAGTGTCCAACTCGGGTATCAAATTGTGTATTCATTTCTTATATGGTCTGTCATTTATTATGCTGTTCACACAATCGCCCCCCCCCCTTCATGCATGTGTGCATACAGGTCATTTTCTAAGAAAGCTTTTTATTATAGATTCAGAAGACCTGAAAACATGTATTTCTCATAAATTTCAATATTGAGTTGTTGGGTGTAATGCTATACTACTAGAGATATTAATACTTATTAGCCACATTCGGGAGTATCTCTTACTTCCTATCCTGTCTTCATCTCATGAACACCCCCAGAAAACTAGAGCTGTAAACATTAAGACTAGCTCACAGTAGAAAAGGAACATATTAAATATTATATATATATATATATATTAGGTTTCTGTGAGCTGCTTCTTACATGAGCTAAAACATAATATTTTTCATGGAGTCCCTAAATTTCAATAAAACTGAAGGTTAGTTTAATTTTAAATGAAGACAAGCAAAATGATGGTTTGATGGTTGCATGGTTTGATTGTTTTGAATAATAAAATCAGACAGGAAAAACTAATAAAACAAAACACATTGTAAAACAAGGTTTGGGAGTAGATCCCCCTACCAACTCATATTTCAGGCTGTTATATTAGTATGTGCTATTATAGTCAGATATTGCCCAATTAGCAAGCAATTTAGTCAGAGGAGAAAATTGTGTTTATTCTCTGGGTCCAGGGAAAAGCTGAAGAGCAAGATGAGTAAAAAGAACAAGAGAACTGAAGGAAATGTGGAAGATAGAATAGGACTACTCCAGCAATGTAGATTATAATTCTGTATTAAAGAGAAAATATTTTCAGTATATTTATTACATTTATCATAAATGATTTAACATAAAGAAAAAGCAAAGCCAACAAAACTGGAAGAAATAAATGAATATAAACATTGCAGGTATTTGAAGAAGAAAAACGTTGCACAGGCCATCTTTTGTGACCTGAGCAAAGCTTTCGATTGTGTAAAACATACTATCCTACTGCGAAAATTAAACATGTATGGCATTAAGAGCATAGGATATAACTTCAACCTACCTAGAGGGTCTTAAACAGGTAGTCAGTTCAGGGAGACAATTTTCTAGCGTAACTGTGGTTAAATATGGCGTTCTGCAGGGCTTGGTCCTGGGTACATTATTGTTTTTGATAATCATTAATGACCTGCCAACATATGCAACGGCTCACTCCACTCTATTTGTGGATGATACTACCTTCTTTAGCTTTAGCGTAGATTTTAATTTGCTTAAAGATGTTACTGAGAACGCCTTACATCAGGCCTCAGAGTGGTTCAATGCAAATGGTTTTCTATTAAATGAAGATAAAACATAAAAAATATCCTTCAGTTTGAGAGGCACCCACATTGAAAATTATAGAGAGAATGTTAAATTCTTAGGTATCCATCACTTATTAGAGTGTATACAAAAGTTTATTTCTCTGTCTATTTCATTTTAAAATGAAGAGATAAACCTTTGCAGAAATAGCTACATTACATATTTCGTTATAGATACAAAGGGAACAGCGACAGTCAAATGTTTAAGATAGCCAATTATCTTGGGAAACACACATAAAGCACATAACCGGTAAGCTGTCCAGGGTTATATATTTGATAAGGTGTCTTAAACAGTATGTACCGGATAACTATATAAGGTCTGCATATTTTTCGTACTTCCAAAGCATAATTGCATATGGTATTTTACTTTGGGGAAACATACCTATGTTAAGGATCTTTTACTACTACAGAAGAAAGTTACAAGAATAACAACAAACTCACCTAAAGCGTGAGACAGTATTTTTAACATGTAAATGATTTCAGTCAAATTATATAATATATAAAATATAATAAAAGCCCGCCTTAAAGCAATATGTGTATGTAACAATATATAAAAAGTGTTTATTACAGTCATTGTATATGTTTATATTATTGTATACATATGTAATGTTATGTGAATGTATTACATAATTTAATAATGTGGGAGCTGTGAGAATAATAGGTTAAAAATTGTTAACAATGAGGTAACAATTAAGAGAAAAATCCAGAAGGTGAGATTACATGCTTAAGCTGAACATTGCTCCTTCTTCCTCCTCATACCACAAAGACATTCTTGTGGTTTGAATACAGTGCCCATAGTTGTGTCTTGGGAAAATGTCACGTTTGAAATATAATCAGGTAAAATAGTGTATTTCATTAGTGAAGTTCAAGTCATACGTGACTCAAATTTCAACGTGAACCATACTGGATACAATGCCGTCATCTAAAGATGATGGGAAGTTTGATCAGATTCCTAGGAAATGTTTTGTTTAAGCATTTTTGTATTAGCCACTGTTTTGATTTATCTGCGAAACTTCTGACCTCTGTTGCCTTGATAACTGAGTGTATTCTGTATTATGTTTAATACAGCAGTGCTTTAAAGGTAATCCTTAGTACCAAATCAAAATAATTATTTTTGTTGTATTTATTATGAAGTAATAATTTAGGTTTAAATCAATCCTGCTAGGAACAATTATCACATTCATAATTTCTTACTATTAATAAATGAGTAACTTTTGAAAACATGATATATCCACAAATACAGCTTTTACAGGAGAAGCCAAGAACTATAATTGGGTCAAGTTTTATAATAATTGATAATTTAAATACAGGGATTTATTAAGAATTTTAAATACAGTGAAATAGTATAAGAAGGGAAAATCTCACTGTTTATTTAAAGTCACAGTTGCTAAATGAATCTTGGAAATCTATGGACTATTTGTGTTTGGCACCAACCAAAGGCACAAATTGTGTTTTGAAACATATTTATACAGAAATAATGCAAGAATCTATTCTTAAATTTTTTTTTAGCTATATAATTTATACAATGAAGTTGGTAATTGAAGATGTTCCGAACCAATTATTTAAACAATACAATCAAAATCAGCCACTTGTTTTAACAGTTGCTACTGTTTCTTTGAAAAATGACCTAACATTATTTAAGCAACGCAATCAAAATTATAATAAATTAAGGAGAACATTTTCAAATATTATTTCAAGAATACAATCAAATTTCTTACTTACTTTTTTTCCTTAAAAGCAATTCAGTCAAAATAATTAATAATTCAGCAAGTTCTATTCACACCTTATAATAAATAATAAGTTCAAAATTTATTTGTTCCTAAATAATCTGTAGAGTTCTTTTTTGGCTTCAAACTTTATCTGAGGAATAAAATCAATATTGATAATTCACAAAAATCTTTAGATATTCGTTAAAAAAATCAGTAAAAGATTATTCTGTTTGAAAATAGAGCGTAAAAACCTGTTGTCGGATTTTAGTTAAAATTTTGAAATCTGAATGGATAGTATGTCTCTTAACTCCTCTTCAGAGCATTTGATATCCAGGTTCCTCCTCCAAGCAATCACACTCTTCATTCTCTACATCGTTTGTTGCAACATCATCTCTTTCAAGTACATCAACATAAAATTTCAGGGTTTCATCATCTCCCAGCTATTACCAAAGCGTTGTTTCAGAATAGTGAGTAAGTCTTTTTTTTTCTGATTTTATAGGGCATATCAAACTGACAAGATCTGGGTGAGGTATCTGATCTGCTGCTACACCTCTCTAATGCAAGGAAATATAACTTTTTGATGCATCGTCAGTCTGTACTTGAAATTTCTTTTTCCACTGGGATTTCCCTTTTCATATCTCTTATGCCCACCAGCTTCTTTAAATTATGACAGAGGTCCTTAAAGTTTAAAATATTCCAATCTGTTCCTAACTTTTGAAATGTTGAATCCCATTTTCTCATAAATGTTATGATATTGTTCAGGAGTTAGTATTTCAGATTGTTTCCGAAGACTCTTCACTGTGCCTAAAAGGTGGTCTGCAGGCAAGTAGGAATTACCACGCACGGGGAATGTAATATGTATCTCTGTGATTGAGTCTGGAGATTTCTTTAGAAGCCACCAATACAGAGAATGTACTATGTGGGCATTTCTGTTCTGCCCAGTGTAGACGTCAGAAAATAATCTTATGGCTGAAGTGTGTTCTTATCTGTGTTTACTTAGAACATCTATCAAAGCTGAAGCTACTTCATTTGGTCCATGGCCAGCCTGGTTTTCAGTCCAGCAATAGAAGTTTGGAGACTTATTTTCTAAGTCTGTAATGCAGAGCGCATAATATGACAGTTGTTGTGCATAAATGGCTCTCCAATAGCAAGTTTTGCAAGGGTTGAACTTGCTGTAGATCAAACATAAAGACTGTTGGCAGCTTCTCTTTCATAATTTTATAAAATTGTTATGCTCTCATTTTATGGACAGCAAGCTCTACTTGCACTCTGCCTTTTGTTAGAGTCTTTAGTTTCATTTCATGTTTCATTCTACAGCAATAGCTACAGATATCTACTGCAGGATCACCAAACCCCAAATTAAAATTTTTAGAGATGTTACTGAAGAATCACTTGTTTTACTTTTAATGAATCAGCAATGCTCTCAGTATACATTTTAAAGAGCTTTGTGATATTCGTATCCGAAGAAAGATACAGCCTTTTACTTTTTTCTCTGTCGTAGTGGCTTTCTCTAGTTCTCAAATTCAAAATGAACTTAATCACGTCTTTCTTTGGAATGTTTTGTTTTATGCCCCCCCCCCCTCTTTTTTTCAAGAATGGCATTACCAACAATTAGTGAGGCAGCAATGCTATTAAGTCTGCTTGTTCTTGTGTCAAACAGAACTCTAAAAAAACTTGGAACATACAGGAAATTGCTCATTGTTTAATCTCACCTGAAACTTTGTAACTAGGGTATTCAGTTTTCCGCTTTCTTTCTGAGGACGTCATCGTTTTGGGCTGGACGCTTCATAAGTGATGAAAGAATCCTGTCCTGCTGCTGTTTGTTTGGCTGTATACCTTCCTATTCCTAATAAGGTGGTAGACTGGGATGGTACAGCATTTAAATCTTCTCTCCTTGTGTGTAAAAGACAGTTGAAACTTCCTACATTTTAGGGTCCCTATTATGATACGTGGAACAATTAATATGTATTCGCTTAAGTGGGGTTGACCCATAGATTAAAGCAGGAATATGCGCTAGTAATAATTGTAATAAAAGGCAATTTAAGAAATTTCATCACAAAATTTTCTTTTAAAGTAGTTACCTTTCCATCTGCTCCACTTTTCTTTTCACTAGGCCCCTCTGTCGCTTCTAGACCCAGAAGAAGTACCCTACACGTACACTTTCTTCTATGTTCATCACTTAAATAAACTGCAGGATGGCACAAAAGCACAATGCTGAACAACAAACCTGTCACATACCACAATATGTTGGCCACAATAACTGATTAACAACACAAGACCATTGCGAGTGTTTCGAATGTTTGCTTTCTCAGGTATACCGCTTATTCCACTTTAGGTGCACCATACATTAGCGAATGTAACAAGCTGGACTTATCGCGGTTTGAACCAATTTCAATGCTGGACTGATTGCATTTTAAACAAAGCCCATCATTTGTGCTTAATTTAGAGGGTTAAAAATTGTGTTTTGAATCAAAGCAACACAGTAGCTCGATGCAGCCCATCTTTTGGAGTAGGAATCCACTTCAAACTAATTTATGTCTGCGGCGAGTGGACTTATCACATTTTGAAACGTCACTCCTCAAATACGTTTCCTGAAACATGAAAATATAGAGCTAAATGTGAAGATTTGTTAGTGTATATAATTGTTTAACTACTAATTGTCTACTAACAACTAAAATATATGAAAAATATTGATTATACCTTTTACTGCAATTATTTCAGTAGATCCTATACATAACTTACTATTCCATTGTTGGCAAAATTCAAATGCAGACATTTCCAAATTTTAAATGCATTTTTCTAAAGAACAATAGCTTGGCCTTGGAATTAGCTAATGCACTGCAAAACTGTAGTGTATATGAAAGTGTTATTGACGTTAGTTTGCCTTGTATTAAACATAATGAATTTTATATATTTGTATAAGCCAGTAACAGTGATTTGAATTTGAAATTACAGAAAAAATGAGCTGCAGTTGAAACACTTAATATCACTTACATTTTTTTGCATTTTTGACCAGCTTTGAGAACTACTTGGTCTTATCATGAGAAATGACTCCAGTACTTGTATCATTAATACTCTTGTCATTTGCTATTTTAAGTGTGCAGCAGTATATCGATCTTCTCTTACTCCTCCACTTCATTCTACTGTGTCTACCATTAATTTGTTCTCCACTAAGTACACAGTCAAGTTAAATTCCAAATGTTTAAATTTTGTTTCTCCTACTAGAACAGTAATCATTCAGTATATCAGTCCTCAGTTAGTTTCCCTTGTATTATTTAATTAAGAATTTTACTGTTTGATATAAAATGTCCCTTCCAGAAGAGTTTTCATGTTTCACCTATAATATAGAGAAGTTATTTTCCCATGATTCTGGACTTATAAAAGATGATGTCTGATTTGAACTGGATATCATGTATGAATACGCATCATTATGCTCTTCTTCTGTCAGTTTGTCTAAAAATGGGGCCAATATTAGTCTTATCATGCACAGTTAACTGTTTCATTAAAAATAATGGGTGAATAATTCTGCATGCATTGATAGCAAACCAGACTGCAATTTTTGAGTTATGAAGAGGAAAGTCGAATGTGCATTTGGAATTTTGGTACCTCAATAGTGACTGTTCTGGATGTTAACATACCCACTGAGATAAAACCTAGCCTTGTTGGTTTAAAAAATTAAACCAGGCCTGAGATGTGCATTATGAATAGCGTGCTGAATCCATCTACAAATATTAATTTACTTTTCAAATTATGTGATTGCTAGTGTGTGGATAACCTGAATTTTTTAGTTTCAATTTAAGAAGCAGAAGGCATTGCAGACAGAAGATTCTGACACATGCACCTGTTGTGATAAACCCTTTAATGGCTTGCTTGGACCAGCTTCTAAGCAGGTAGCAATTTAATCTAATTTCTCTTGTGTTATCTCCAACTGATCTGTTGGTTTTTAGTTTCTCTACCAATCTGTATACTGTCCACTTAGAAGGAATGGGTGAATTTGGGAATTTTCTATGAAATAATCACAGACACCTCTAATTCGGTTTCTTAACAGAAATCTTTCTTGTACTGTGTACCTCATCACTAAACCAAATATGTTAATGTGTGCACGTGCACATACACACACATTTGCCCACATGCACAACAAAAATGACGAAATCTTAAAGTCACCATACAAGTTGCAACAAGTCTTGGTAAAGGCCTAGCTTGTGAATAGCTAGAAGTATCATATGCATTGCAGACATCAGCTTTTAATATATGTAGGGTCATAAGAAAAAATCTTAACTTCTCTGTATTATAGGTGAAACGTGAAAACTTCTGGAAGAAGCATTTTGTATTTCAAACAGTAAAATTCTTAATTGAATAATATAATGGAAACTAACTAAGGACTGATATTTTCCGGAATGATTACTGTTGTAGTAGGGGAAACAGATAACCAAAATTTAAACATTTGGAATTTAGGAACTTAACTTGAAGGTTCACTTAGTGGACAATGAATATTAATGGTAGACACAGTTGAAAAAAAAGGAGTAAGGGAAGACAGATGCTGCACACTTAACATAGCAAATGACTATAGAATATTAATGGCACAAGTATGGGGCCATATAATTATGTTAACCTTTGGTTATATGAATATGCATTGAGAGACTTGTCTTTGATACACTTATTCATTCCCTATTTGCTGGATTGTCTAATTTTTCAATGTTGCATTCATGAAAGCCTTTGTGTTCTCCACTATGAACTCCTTTCTATGGGTCTTGAGTTTCTTTGCTGTCTGCTGTCATCAATGGTTACTTAAAACTTAAGATCTTGTTCATTTGCTTCCTTCTTGTTTTACTATGAGTTTTCAAGTTTTTGCAGATTTTATTGCACTTAACTTTCCTCTCCCAGTGAATTCAAGTGTTACCTGCACATCATTATTTTGTTAATTATATAAAATGCATAAAAACCATCTTATATTCATCAAATCTGCTGTGCAGTAATTTTTTGTTCAGCAATTTTACTTCAGAATGTTGCCAAATAATCAAAACTTTGAATTAATACTTCAAGTATGTCATCAACCATGTGACCAAATCATGGCAAGACAAACATATAACCAGGCACAGGACAAGTTTGACAACCTCCTTTCATCACAGTGTGATGTGCGAAACATTCTACAGTCTTTGTTGATATCAAATAGCAATCTCTTCCAGTTGCTGTAGAGGTATTGAAAGTAAACAACAAACATGGTTCAACAAAAGTATGCTTTATCGCCAACTTTATTCACAGTTTTAAAGTTAAGAAGTGCTCATATTATCCTTAATTCATGTAACACAATACATTTTATATGGTTTCATGCATTGAAACTGTATAAATCAGATGTATTATCCATCTGGGTGGATAATTATGCCTAGTTAAAGGGTTTGGGAAATTTTCATGCTGATAGTGCTTTTCATGAAAACTAATGTTACATTCATGTCACATTCTCTACCCTGCATCGTTAGTGGGTATAGAAGCCATTCTTACGAAAGCTTATTTTTCTATCTACTTCATTTTAATCAACATAAACCTTGGCAGAAATAGCTACATTGCATTATAAATACAAAGGCAAAACTGAAGTCATGTGTTTAAAAAATGGATGCTATATGCTGGCCTTAAGATTCTCTACTGTTTCCATGACATCAGAAAAAACAACTGAGCATGGATGTGACTTGAAAAGAATGACGAAGTATTGAACAAATCGAACCATTAATAACAGGTATCTTGGAAATGGCTTTTGCCACAAGAAAGTTATTGGAAATAAAGTGTGTGTGGTTTTATTTTTTTTTTTTTTAAAGTGCTTTTTCATCTATCCTTTAATCTTATACCAAATATACAAGTTTATACAGAATTCCTTCCTAATGAAAAGGACTTCATAGGCTATTCCCAGAAAATTCAAAATATACTTTTTATTTATCATGTAAATATCATCTTTTAAACAAAATCCTAGAGCCTTGATGAGAAAAAATGAGAAAATGAAAAATTTTGAAACATGTGCCATGTAAAGGGTAGTTGGGGTGGGTGATTTTCTTGAAAGTCTTTGTCTCTCAACTTTTTCGATACTGAAATTGAATACCATGTTTACTATTTATCTAGCTTTTCGTTTTTGAGTTATGCTGTTCAAAGACATATACACACATGAAATTTTTTTTCCAAAATTTTTTCTTATTCAGGGGTCTCAAAACATGTATTTCTGGTGAAGTCTCAGTATCAAATTTTTTGGGTGGAATGTAATACCTTCTCTACCCACTGTGTATGTAGTAGAGAAAGTAAGTATAGACCCTATTGATGATATATGGGTGACGTTGTTGCTGAGTGTTCAACCCACAGCCTACTACATATCTGGCCTGCGCGCTCTGCTGTCAAGGCATGGTCACGTGACCTAGTGCAGATGGCGAACGTTGGAAAGGCATGTTTGTGTTGCAAATTTTCTATCAATGAATAAAGCAGTTCTCCTGTGCATATTTTGAGTTATTGCACGTGTGAAAGTATTCGATTTTTACCCCTACTTCTACGGATTGCAAACCACATTGGGGTAAGTAAAATATCTGTTGTTATAGTTATCATATCTGTTATTGTAGTATGTTGCAGAATTATACTTGGTTATGTCTGGCACAACTCTGAAAGTAACTAATATCTATTTGTATGCTTTTATCAGAAAATTATATTGTAAATGTATAAAACAACAAGTGTTTTCTTTGTATTTTCAGAGCTGCAATGCCTTTCAAGTGTTCAGTACCAGGTTGCAGATCGAATTATGAGCCTCCATATGTAACCTGCTTTAGGTTTCCCAGAGATGAGGAACGACGAAAATTATGGCTAAGCAGAATACGCAGGCAGAATTTTGAGTTCACTGAAAATGCCAGAGTCTGCATTAGACACTTTACAGAATAAATGGTTATTTGATAGGATAAATGGCAGGAAAGATGGACGAGTGCATTTCATTCCACATGCTAATCCTTGCCTTAGTGATGATGCTTTTCCTACAGTTGTTAAAAGTACACCCCACTTAAGCTTTTCACTTCCAAAGAAAAGAAGAACAAGAGAGGAAAGGGAAGATGAAGCATTTCAAACAGCCCTGGATCAAAGTTTAGCTTCACATGATAAGGAATTAGAAAATAACAAGTTACTCACATATGAAGATGTAACAGTTTATATAAAAAAATGTGTGAACGAGAGAAAAGATTGGGCACTTTCAATTAGTGTTAGTGCTATTACAGTGCTAAAAATAAATACAGTATCAGTGCCTTATGTTAGTAGTTTTGTGGTTTCTAGTGATAAGTGCTTTACAGTGTATATAGACAAAGAATTGAATACCTAATGATCTGAATCTTGAATTTAGTGTTATCTTGGAGAAATCTCAGGTGGATGCATTATTTGAATTGTGTAGTGTGCCTTTGTCAAACTTTAAAGAAAGTAAACTTACTGCAGCAGTGAAATTGTTAAAAGAACATGAGGTGCTAGATGCTGGTAAAAACGTGAGGTTAAGTGTCCTTACAGAGCAGATAGAATTATTCCCCTTTAAGAAGGAAAGGTACAGATTTTCATCAGATCTTCTTAGGTTGGCTCTGAGAATGTTCCTGATATCTCCTGCATGTTACAGAACCATACATCAGTCACTCTTCCACATCCAAGTAACAAGAAAACTGGCTGTCAGTCTAAATGTGACAGCAATTTTAATATTAGCAATTCCTACATTGTTGGTCGCATTTGTTCCTTGAAACCTGAGGAAAGAGTTGTTAATCTTTTGATGGATGAAGTTTATATTTCACCAGTGTTAACTTTTAAAGGTGGTGAATTGGTATGAACTAGTGCAACAAATACACATGAGCTTGTTAAAACAGCTCAAGTGTTTTCAGTAAATGCTGCATTTGGTAATTATTCAGATGTCATTGTCATTTTGCCAGTTCAGTAGAAATTCTGGAGACTTCTTACATGCTACTGTGAGTAACATTCTCTGTGAACTTGGCAAACTTGATGTAAAAGTAATCAGTCTTATAGCTGATAATAATCAGATCAACAAATCTTTGTTTTACAAATTCACACCACATACATTTGGTTATTATTCAGTAGTAAATCCCTTTAGCCAATCACAGCCTCTGTTTTTGCTCTATGATACTGTGCATATTTTCAAAAATATAAGGAATAATTGGATAAACCAGAAAGATCTTATATTTAATTTTCCTGAGTGCTAATTAATTAAGAGTGCTAATTTTGGTCACCTCAGATCACTTTAACACAAAGAAAAGAATGAATTGCTGAAATTTTGTCATAAGTTGAATGCAAAAGCTGTTTATGCATCAAATATTGAAAGACAAAAGCTGAGTCTGGTGTGTAAAATTTTCAATTATGAAAACATTAATGCCCTCTTAAAATCCAACGATGGTTATGGAGAAACAGCAGAGCTTTTAAATAATATCCTAAAATGGTGGAATATTGTGAATGTTAAGTTTCTATATAAGGATGTAAGGCATAAAAATGCTGATTACAAAGCAGTCTTTGGCATCGAGCAAGAAGAGTTAATTTTCTTGAATAAAATTTCAGCATTGCTTGTGCAATTGGCAACAGCTCTGTAGGGGGAATGTATACCAAGGGCTGACATTGCATTATTTGATGCAATAATGCAGGCATGCTCAGGCCTTTATGGTTTAGCAAATTATGCTCTACCAGAATTAAAAGTAAACTATGTTCTGTTTGGCAAGTTTCAAACAGATCCTCTTGAAGAGCGATTCAGTCTTTACTGCCAGTTGTCTGGCAGTAATTATTTTATCTTTCTCCAACAGCTATATGAGAGTGAAGAAAAGATCAGAATTAAAAATTTGCTTTTATTTTCATCAAAATATGGTAACATTCCAGTAAGAAGCTTAAATGTGGGTGCAGATTCTGAAAACAAAAATGTTCCATCATTGCTGCCTTTTTGTGACAGAAATTGAAATTGCAAAAACGGTGAATAATGATGTAATGCCTATCGTGTTTTACAGTGCAGGTTATGCTACTTTCAAGGTAGCAAATGGTATAATATGTCCCAAATGCATTGAGTTATTGATTTTAAATTACACTTCAGAGTATGAATTTGAAGGTGCGGCAAGGCTGATTGATTCCTTAAGTAGAGGTTCTGTAAAGAAACCCATGATATATTGCGTAAAAGTAACATGGTTGTGTATCCAACTATTTCAAGGCTTATTCAAAGAGTGTTACGATGATTTTATTAAAAGCAGTAATCATCTTGCCTTGTTAAGAATTTGTGCAGTCCCTATATAGTAAACATTATGGATGAAACCAGAGAAACGATCATCAATCAATGCAATCATAAATTTGAAGACTATTTTCATGATGTATGCTCAATTATTTGCAAAGTTATTCTAAATAATTACTCCAAAATAGTGACTGAGGATAAGAAACAAAATAAAGAAGAAAAATAAAGAAACTGACCAATGAGTGAATTCATAAGAGTATTTTGTGCTTGCCATGAGGAAGGAAACAATACTTTCATATTTCTATGAAATTTACATGGAATAATGTGTGTATTAAAAGCCACTTTTTTTCTGTAATATGAATTATTGTATATATTTTATAATGAACACAGTGAGGCTATCTGACTTTGGCTTCACATCATATATTTCAGTAATTTTACTCTTTTTACTAAACTAATAAGCATGTGGCAAGCTTTAGTATATTACCAGTAGTAACATTAGCAGATTTAGTGGATGGACTGTTAGCTTTTATGTTGACTTTAATTTTCAGTAAATACAAAAGAAATTTTATAAAAGTTTGTCAGTGTGTATTGACTTGTACAATTTTGCATCCTTAATTTTGCTATTCCTGTTGTGATGAAATATATAAAGCATGAGAATAAGTTCCTACAATAGTGTTCAACAGGTAGGTAAGTCCTAGTAAACTGAAATGCTTGATATTTGTGTTATCTAGCTGTTTATTTTCATTCCATTTGAAGCTGAGCTTGTAAACATATGATTATATAAAGGTAAGGAGTTTAGTGAAAATAATATTTTGTCCCAAAACATAACACAGAAGTTCAGAGCACAATTAAATTTAAAATTGTCATATTTTGAGCCACTTTCTTTGTAATAAGGTGAATTGGCTTTTAAGTGCACCTGTATAACTTAATGCTGTTTAACTTAACTGCATAGTAATTATGTTCTGTTTTAATTTATTCATTTATTATCATTATTAAAACAAAGTCCCCTTAATACTGCTGCAGTTACATTATTTGATAGGCTCATAACGACTACAGCTACACATTCTACTGTGTTTATTATGTATAGCACTATTTTAGTTTTTTCAAATCCAATATATGCACAAATACTTAATCCAATATATGCACAAATACTTAAAAGTCACGATTGTTTTTATAAAATACAATGAATTATCATTATTTCTTTAATGTTATCTTTGTGCTCTAGCTGTGTCTAGTTGCTATTATTTTAAATTAACTTGGTTTTTTATTTTTACGTTCCTCTGTCTTTTTGCTTGAAACTGTGGAATTCGTTGCCCACCGCCTTCGACTGCCGCCATATTGAAATCAGCGCTCAAGCCTGTAGTGTAGTGGGCTGTGGTTCAACCGCTCACCTCTCATCAAGGCAGCCCAGGTTCGATCCCAGGGACCTGCATGTGTGATTTGTGGTGGACAAAGCAGTGTCTGAGCAGGTTTTCTCCGGATCCTCCGGTTTCCCCTGCCATTCATTCCACCAACTGCTCCATCATCACCTTTCCTTTTATCCATCTTCTTCTTCTTCACGGTTTTAGGCCGTTTAGCCTGTTCTGGCTCCAAAATCTTGTTGCCTCCATCTCTTTTTTTGGTCGTCCTGGGTTTCTGTGTCCTTGGGGTCTGTAGTTATATGTTGCTCGGGGTATCCTATTTAAAAGCATTATTTCTAAATGTTGTTTCCAGTTAGTTCTATATTCTATTATTACTTTATTTAATTCCTCTATTTTTAACTTTTGCCTTATTTCGTTGTTTGGTTTTTTATTCAGTCTTGTGTATCCTGCTATAGGTCTGAGAAATTTCATTTCAGCTGTCTGTATTCTTCTTTTATTTTCTGCTGTCACTGTCCATGTTTCAGACCCATAAGTTACTGTGGGGATGGCCATTGCTTTATACAGTTTTATTATTGAGTCTTTTCTAATTTTATTTTTCAGTGTTCTCTTTATAGTTCCCATTATGTAATTAAATTTATTTAACTTTTCATTAATCTTGAAGTAGTATTAGTGTGTTTGTGTCCCCACGTGGTGGATAATGTTTCTCACGTAATGTTGTTTACCTCACTAGTGCAGCCATCTCGTGTGACGTCATTCGTTGGTCTGGCTCGTAGTTCCCTCTGACGTAGCAATCTATATGAATTAGTTTTAAGGTTATGTATATTGTCTTCCGGCCAGCTATTTAGGTAGGCATTTAATTCTTGCAGGGTGTGAAGCGGAAAAGGAATCTTTTATCCAAAGAAATTACTAATGAAGAAATGTGTTTTATAATGTTTTATTGTCGAACACGTGCACTAACACTTTCACAGATTTATCTAGATGATCGCCATACTGAAACTGTTTATCATAACTTCTCACTTTTAACTCACGTACTTCAATTTTTGTATATAAGTGACTTTGTAATATTTTAGATCTTTAATGATTTTCACTGCGTGTAATTTAACGAACTGAAGGACCGATAGGCAACATGTAGTCACGTATTGTACACGAATCTTTGATAAGCTGAGCGGGAGACGATGTGTAATGCTTCGTGAATCTTGCCGAACTGGGGGACGCTTGACTTCGAGCATGGCTATTTATAGGCTTGCCCCAAGATACACCTAAAGATTATAAATGAATTACCATTGGCTAATAAAACGCGCCAACATTAGCGTCTATTTTACTATCCAATGAAAACCACTAATACAAATTACTTTTATAGAACATTCTGGAAGCTTTTTTTTTTACTGAAAAGGCGCGAAACATGACGTAACTTCCTGGTTCCCGGTAACGATAAACAACTCAAACCCTTCATTGCATTATTGTTATTGTTAACAGTTTCAGTAGAGCCGAAAATTATTATTTACCATTAATAATTACAATTATTAAACCTCTGAAATCAATGTTACATAAAAATACATATTCATATGTAAATAATTATTTACATTAAAGTAATTTGTGATACAAATTACCGTCTCATATGCCCCACTAGAAATATAATTATAAATATTTATAACCTGTTTAGAAATTTTATAATTTTGTTTTTAGTCTCCTAAATCTTGTAACACACGCTATTCACTTTCACTTTACACTTCACACGTATTTAACACACGACATATGTTTTATCTCGCCACTACTTACTGGCTCTGATTTAATTAATTTAGATATTAATCTGATATCACAAAATTTTTTTATAGCAAATACTATACCCTAAACTATTTATTTACTACTACCAAATTGTTTACTTTAAGCTGTTGACAAAATTTATACATTTAAGATTTTTGTAATTATTATACATATGTACCAAAATATTCACCCTCAACACAAATATTTACATCTCTTAAATCTAGGCATTGTTTCACATGTTCTATTTACTACATAAATATTGGTTTTAATTATGTTTACCCTTTTTTTTTTTTTTTTTTTTTTTTTTTTTTTTTTTTATCTTAACAATACTCTTGGAATAGTATTTATGTACTTTACTTTAATATAACATCATGCTTTATTTCACATGTTCTCTTACTAGTAAAATGTTATTTTCCTCTCAAACATTTAATCATGTCCAAAATTTATTTCTCCTTTCCTATGACGTACATATTTATTTAGCCCTCTTACGTTCCAATACATTGCTCTGCATTTCGTCTTTAACTATTCAGCATTTATTATTTATCATCTTTGTCTTTTGTTTCACCATGATCCTCATGGTTATATGGTTTAAGCATCTCAATATGGAACTTTCCTATGCTTTTTCGATTTGTTGGATTACATAACTCATATGTATTAGTTCCATATACTTTAACAACTTCATATGGTCCATGGTATTTGAGAAACATTCGCCAATAAAGTTTATTTTCTTTGTCGGACAATTTCTTGGTTTTAACCAAAACTAAATCTCCTATTTTGATCCTCCATTCCTTTCTCTTCTTTTCTTCATGTTTCATTTTTCTTTTTATGGCTTTTTTCTTCATCCTCTCAAATGCTTTTCGGAACATCTCTTCTTCTGTTGGTGGTATCGAATGCGCATCTGGAATGGCTCCTGGGATTGTTTTACACATTGTATTGATCTTCTTTCCCAACTTAAGTTCACATGGTTTATATCCTGTCACATTGTTTATGGTTTCATTTAGTAGATTCTGAACGAAGTTCACGTATCCATACCATTGGGTGTGTTTTCGATGACATAACACCCTTAAATAATTTGAAATTTCCTTAATTTCCCTCTCCACTGGGTTGGAGTTCGGTCTGTATCTTGACGAAAAATATTGTTTAATGCCATTTTCTTTCAGTCCATCCATAAATTTTTTTCCTGTGAAGTACGAAGCATTATCGCTCAATACAGATTGAATAGGTCCTTCTTCTATCACATATGACTTAAGTAGTCTATTTAAACATGCTAAACCTGTAGGTTTTCTCAAAGGGTAGATTCTTACATATTTGCTGAATATATCATAACAGACAAATATATATTTATTTCCAAATTGACTTGGAGGCATCGGACCATGAATATCAATACTAATTACACATCTCGGCTTATCCCTTATAACCGAATTAGTTTCAAATGCATATGCTGCGTTTATTTGCTTTGCCTTCTGACACAGGTTGCAGCACGATATAAATTTGCAAACTTTTTGACGCAATTTGGATATGTATAAATTCTCTAAAATCATAGAAGTTGTTCGGTCCGTCCCTGAGTGTGCTAACCCTTCATGAAAATTCTTAATTAGTTCCTTTTCCATGCTTTTCGGAACCATTACCTTCCAACTAGGCATTTCTTTTCCATGCTTTTTGTATAATGTCCCATCTCGAATTGCTATAATTTCTTTCTTTGCCTCCTCAATCAATGGTGCATTTTCTTTAAATTTAAACAATTTTGCATCCTCATTTTGAATTTCCCCCATATTTTTCAATTTTCTAATCATTTCTTTACTTAAAGGAATTTCAATTGTCAATATTTTGACTTCATTTCTAGGCCTTTCAATATTTTCGGGAATTTGTGGGTTGTAGTTCAATCTTGAAAGCAGATCACTGAAGGTATTATTTTTGCCAGGAATGTGGATAATCTCAATATCGAATGCAGATATTGCATGAATATATCTAGCAAGTTTTCCACTACATAATCTACACCGTTGTATGAAAGTTAAGCTTATGTGGTCTGAATATACTTTCACCTTTTTCTGATAAATATAGGTTTTAAAACGAATTAATGAGAAATATAGTGCTCCAATTTCTAACTGAGTCACTGAAGAATTCCTCTCAATATTTGTAAGTCCTCTTGAAGCTGTACTAATGACGTGAAAGTCATTGTTGATGTCTCGCTGTCCTAAAATTCCGGCGTATCCTTGCATTGATGCGTCGACATAAATCTCATATTCCAAATCTTCTCTGGGCCTCTCAAGTAATATGGACTTAGCAAATAGTTCCTTTACTCTCTCAAAACATTTTTGATGCTCCTCTGTCCATCTCCACTTATTGTTCTTTCGAAGTAGCTGCCGCAGTGGTTCTATCTCCGCCGAATATCTTGGTACGAACTTACTCTGAAAGTTCAATACCCCTAAGAGACGTCTAATTTGTTTTACGTTCCTGGGTGGCGGAATTCTCATTATTGCTTCTATTCTTTTCTGATCAGGTCTTATACCTCGTTCATCCACTACATAACCCAGAAAATTTATTTCCTTAACACAAAATTTTGATTTTAGTATGTTCACAGTCATACCATGTTGTTGTAGTTTATTTAACACATAATGGACATTATTCATGTGTTCTTCAAATGTTTGACTAATGATTAAGAAGTCGTCAATATACTTTATTAAAAAGTCATCTGCAGAATTTCCAAAGATATTGTGAATGGCTCTCAAAAATCCACTTCCTGAGTTTTTTAAACCAAAAGGATTTACACAAAAGCGATACTGGATCCCTGAGTACTGAAATGAAGTGTAATCACGCACTTGCGGATCTAATTCCACTTGCCAATAGGATGCAGTGAGGTCGATGGATGTCAAAAATCTTCCTCTTGAAAGTTTTGTAATTAGTTGTTCAATTCCCTCACTTTGAAAATGATCTGGTTTCATATACTTGTTGACATATCTGCCGTCTAAAGTTAATCTCAAACTACCATCTCGTTTAATACTCCAGCAGATTGAATTTATGTATTGAGAATTACTTTGCTCAATAATCCCATTTTCTAGCATGCTATTTATTAATTGTCTAGCTTTGTCTCGAAGACTTATAGGTAAATTGTCATACTTGTGCCTATATGGTGGTACGTCTTCTACTTGAAATGTATGCTGATATACATTACATCTGCCTGGGATATTACTAAATACTGAACTATTGTTCATCAAAACATCATGAAGGATTTGTTTTTGCATTATCGTAAGATTATAAGCTTCTTCACACTTGTGTATTATTTCCTCATTTCTCTTCTCTTTCCTGCTGTTGTTTGTCTCGCTCACATGGTCGTCTTTTGTTTGGATTACACATTTCTCTACTTCTTCTGGCATTTCTGCTAGCTGTTGAAAATATGGCGTGGTATTCCCTTCATATTCTGTGACTACCTGCTTTATTTGATTATTTCTATCAGTTTCTGTTATTTGCACAAAAAATTCTTGGTCACAAATATTTTTCTCATCCTTTGTCATTTCGATTACAGAAATTTCTTCTTTTATAAATGGTACCCTTATTTCTCTACCTTCTTTTGTTATTTTTAACTCTTCATGTTTAAAATCTATACATGCTTCATATTCATGTAGGAAGTCACATCCTATAATTATGTCACAAATCAGATGGTTTACAATTAGAAACATAACCTCAAAATTCTCTCCGCCAATAAGTATGCTAAGTAGAGCTTGTGTTTTGATGACCTGTGCAGTTCTTCCAATTGCAACACGACAAACTAAATTACTAGTGGGAAGAGCCATAATTTTGTTACCTTCATTAATCAAATTTATGTAAAATTTCTGTGAGCAAATTGAAGCTGATGAACCAGAATCTATAGTTGCAATGATTTCTTTCTTCGCAATTTCCATTCTAACATGAGGTGACTCAAAATTTTCTCCCTTATATTTTGTTGCTGTAATCTTTTTACAGGGTGTATGTGTAGGTGTATGATTTGTATTGGTAATGGATACTGAATTATTAAAGACGTCCTGAGAACCTACTACACAGGAGTCTGTTAACAGTTTTCCTGGTTATTTCCATGTTCACGTACGGGACTGCCATTCCTAACAGGCGCTAAATCTATCTCAGTGTCGCCACCATTGTTTTGAGTTCCCCGTCCTCGAGTTCGAAATCCTCGATTTCTGACATTATGTCCCCTTGGCACGTAATTTTCTTGCCGTTCCTCAGATCTTTCACGGTTATTATTTTCCCTCCAGTGAGTGAAATTTCCCCTCTGTCTAATATACCTCCTTCCATAGTTTTGCCCTCTTTCAGGTAATCTTTCTGTCCTGACATAATTTATTTGTTCCTGCCGCCCTGGTCTCCTATCTATCCTTGATCTTTCAAATTGTGGAACATATGATTGATACCGTTGTCTGGTATTAATTTCATGATGTCTGTCTTGTCCTCTTATTTGTTGATAACTACCTTGGTAATTTCTTCTATCTCGTACATCTAAAAATCTATGTTCCCACTCCCGAGACATATCTTCTTCCTGTTGTTCCAAAGCTGTTATTAATTCTGTCATCTCATAGATGTTCCGTGGTTTTGCAATCAATAAGTAATTTTGTATCCTGATAGGATAATGCCTTGCGAGCAAACTCACAAAATCTTCCTCACTGATTGGAGGTGACAAGTTTCTAACCTGACTTGCATGTTTTAGTAAGTAATCAGTCATCGATATTCCCTCTCGTGGATTAAATTGACCATGACTAAGCATTGCTCGTATTCTTTGCTGTACCGTTACATTCCAAAATCTGTTCATGAATAATCTCTTAAAGGATTCATATGAAATTTCGCCCCCTGATACCATTTGTAACCAATCTAAGGTTTTCTGGTCCAAACATCTTTTGACAACTATCATTTTCAATGCTTCAGGTATCTTTTTAATTTGAAAATACTCTGATAATTCTGCAATGAATTGTACTGGACTGGAGTTTTCATTAAATTTTGGAAGTGGAAAATCACTTAAGATATGATTGTAATTTTGCAAATTCCCTACTCCCATATTTAAATTCTCTAGTGTAACTTGTGCACTCTGAGTTTCAGCATTAGCTATAGATGAAGCTGCCGCATCACTCACATTATTTATCATACCTGAGGAACTACCTCTATCATTATTTTGTACATCTAACACATGCACATCACATATATTTGCCCTTGAATTCAATTCTAACCTATTTACAGTACCTTGCAGATTTTCTATTGTCTGTTCCAATTTCTTATTACTCTCATTTTGAACAGTTTGGTGTTTGTTAATTTCAGAAGTTAGCTTTTGATTCAAATCTTTAGACAAATCTTTAACTTCATCAGACAATTTATTTCTCTGTTTTTCTGACTCCTTCTGAATTTCAGATATTTCCCCTCTGAAATTAACTTGCACCTGTATTAAATCTGCATTTGTAGCCTCCATCATCTCTTTTAACTCACTTGAAATGCTACTCATTCGGCTACCTAGCTCTGTACATTTTACATTAACATGCTCTATTTTATTGTTAACCTCACTTTTTTGGTTAGATATTTCCCTTCTCATGTCTAACATTTTCTTTGAAACTTCACCTATTTCATTTGCTATCATCTCTTGATTTTCATTTTTCATTCTAATCATACTACTATCTAGCTCCATGAATTTCTTTTCAATTTCTTCCCTGTTTTGTTCTAAGCTTTTACCAATATTTTCCCTTAATTCCCTATGACTCTTTTGCATATCTTCCCTGTTTTGATCTATTTTCTTTTCTAATTTCTCATTATTCATTTCCATGTTCTGAGTTAGTTTTTGTTCTAATTTTTCATTATTCTTACAAAGTTCTTCCCTCATTTTTTCTAATTTCTCATTATTCTTTTGCATATCTTCCCTTAATTTCTCATTATCTTCCCTTATATTTCTCAGCATTTCCATAATCATCATATTAGTATCAAGATTAACATTTCCTACTATTCTATTCTCACTTTCTACACTAACATTTTCATCTTCAAATCCCAAAAAATCTGGGCTATTCCCTGTACTTTGTATTGGATCACAGCTAACTATTACACTATCTCCCTCCATAATTATTTCCTCCGTATTATTGGTAGCCATTGTTTTTATTATCCTACCGCTCCTCAATCTCATTTAATTACCTTTTTGATGCTGTCTGATGCTGTAGTTTTGATGTCCAGCGTTCTGCCCCATTCTCCTAGGTTTGTATGTCGCTTCTGCGTTGTATCGTGATGAATCTACGTCGTTTCGATGTTTTCTTGTAGCTGAATTACCCTTCTGTCTCGGAATCTGCGTCTTGTAGGTCGTTTCACTGCTGCTTTCGCCTGTTTCTGGTTATTCTTGTTCCTTTCCTAGTCGTCTAGCCTTCCTTTCCTAGTTGTCGCCCCACGTTGGGCGCCAATTTGAAGTAGTATTAGTGTGTTTGTGTCCCCACGTGGTGGATAATGTTTCTCACGTAATGTTGTTTACCTCACTAGTGCAGCCATCTCGTGTGACGTCATTCGTTGGTCTGGCTCGTAGTTCCCTCTGACGTAGCAATCTATATGAATTAGTTTTAAGGTTATGTATATTGTCTTCCGGCCAGCTATTTAGGTAGGCATTTAATTCTTGCAGGGTGTGAAGCGGAAAAGGAATCTTTTATCCAAAGAAATTACTAATGAAGAAATGTGTTTTATAATGTTTTATTGTCGAACACGTGCACTAACACTTTCACAGATTTATCTAGATGATCGCCATACTGAAACTGTTTATCATAACTTCTCACTTTTAACTCACGTACTTCAATTTTTGTATATAAGTGACTTTGTAATATTTTAGATCTTTAATGATTTTCACTGCGTGTAATTTAACGAACTGAAGGACCGATAGGCAACATGTAGTCACGTATTGTACACGAATCTTTGATGAGCTGAGCGGGAGACGATGTGTAATGCTTCGTGAATCTTGCCGAACTGGGGGACGCTTGACTTCGAGCATGGCTATTTATAGGCTTGCCCCAAGATACACCTAAAGATTATAAATGAATTACCATTGGCTAATAAAACGCGCCAACATTAGCGTCTATTTTACTATCCAATGAAAACCACTAATACAAATTACTTTTATAGAACATTCTGGAAGCTTTTTTTTTTTACTGAAAAGGCGCGAAACATGACGTAACTTCCTGGTTCCCGGTAACGATAAACAACTCAAACCCTTCATTGCATTATTGTTATTGTTAACAGTTTCAGTAGAGCCGAAAATTATTATTTACCATTAATAATTACAATTATTAAACCTCTGAAATCAATGTTACATAAAAATACATATTCATATGTAAATAATTATTTACATTAAAGTAATTTGTGATACAAATTACCGTCTCAATCTCTATTTCAGATCCATATGTTATTTCACATCCTAGAAAATTAAATATTGATACTTGTTCTATGCTTTTATTTTCTATGATTATTTTAGACCAGACCAAGTGAGTACCTTTAAATGTCATAACTTTAGTTTTTTCAGTTGAAATTTCCATGCTGTATGTTTTTGATATTAAATTTAGTTTGTATGTCATCCTTTGAAGTTCCTCTTCACTTTTCGCTATTAATATCTGGTCATCTGCGAAGACCATTGTCTTTATTGTTCTTGACTCCAAATTAATCCCTCCTACTGTTTGTTGCTTCCATGATCTAATCATGTCGTCAAAATATAGATTAAAAAGGGTGGTTGATATTGAGTAACCTTGTCTAACACCTTTTAGAATTATTATGGGTTCTCGATTATCTATTACAATTTTAGTTTTCACATATAAATTTATAATTACATTTATTAAGTGTATTGGTACTCCTTTATTTTCTAATATTTCCCATAATTTTTCCTGCATACGTTGTCAAAGGGTTTCTTATAATCTATAAAGAGAAATGTGTTTCTAAGTTGAACTCTCTGTGTTTTTCGATTATTTGCTTAAGAGAGAAGACGTTATCTATACAGCTTCTACCTTTCCTGAAGCCTGTCAGTTCTTCTGTTAATAATACATCCATTATTTTTGATAACCTATTGTTTATCATTTTTGTATAAATTTTATAGGTAGAGCTCAGTAATGTAGTACCTCTATAATTTACTGGTCTTGTTCTATCACCTTCTTTAAATATTGAAATGATCCTTCCTATTTTCCATTCTTCAGGAATTGTTGCTTGTATCCAACATTTATTATAAAAATCTAGCAATCTGTTCCTAAAGCTCTCTGGAGTGTATTTTAATAGTTCTGTGTTGATTTTATCAATGACACATGCTTTGTTATTTCTGCTATATTTTAAGGCATCTTCTAGTTCTTCTAATTCTAGTTCTTCTAATCACTGTATTAGGATCTATTGTTTCTATTTGTTGTTCTTCTGTCCATAAATCTTTATAATATTGTTTTAAATCTTGACCTTTTATGACTTCTAAATTTGCTCTATCTTATTCTTGCGAGTTGAGGTTCCTAATGAATTTATATACTTTGTCTTGTTGACCATGGAGGTGTATTCCATATCTGCTACGTATTTGTCCCAATGGTCTCTCTTCATTTTACATGTATATTTTTTTACTGATGCCCTAGTTCTATTATATTGCATTTTTAATTCATCACTTCTATTGTTTAAATATTTTAAGTATGCTTCTTTTTTATCTCTCTCTAATTGTTCTATCTCAGAATTCCACACTTTCAGCCCATTTTTTCTTCAGCTTAATTTTTTTGTTCCTAGTACTTCTTTTGCTGTTGTTCGTACTGGTTCCTTGATACTATTCCATTCTTCAATTCCTTATTGGATTTTCTGTATTTGATTATAACCTCAATCTTCTCATGTATAAATCTTGTATGGATTTATCTTCCAATAATTTAAATTTATAGTTTTCTTTCATTCTATTTTCTTCATTATCTCTGTTTCTTTGTTTCTACTTTTATGCCATTTAGCTTGTATCTCTACTTTACTTATTAATAGGTAGCAGTCGCTGTGAACATCACTACCTCTATAAACTTTTGTGTCTTTAATTAAATGTTTCAATTTCTGATTTACTATGATATAATCTATTATTGAATGTGAGCCTCTCGCGTTCCAAGTGTATTTATGTTTGTCTTTATGCCTAAAAAATGTATTTGTAATTCGTAGGCCATTGTAGCTTGCAAAATCTAATAGCTGTTTACCATTCCCATTTAAAGTAAATTCTCCATTATTTCCTGATACCTGTGGTAAAGGTATATTTCCGATACGGGCGTTTAAATCTCCTGCGATTACTAGGTAGTCATTTTTATTTATTTTGTCTAATGTTTCTTGTAATTGTTGGTAAAATTTATCTGTTTCTGCTTTTTTTCCTTCTGGCACATACACTCCAATTACTGTTAATTTTCCTCTTAGGAGTTGGCATCTTATTTCCATTATTCTTTTGTTAAGCCATTTATATGATGATATTGATTTCCTCATTTTATTGCTTACTAGTATTACTACTCCTGCCTTTGCTCTTTCTGTTATGTCTACTCCACTGTAGAACAATGTATTCCTTTCATCCATTTCACCTTTGTCTTATCAATCTACTTCCTTGCTCTCGTACCAGACATCTGGCTGATCTCCCATCCTGGATATTCTATCTGATCCAAAGTGTCTGCACCTCGACAGGCCTCTGAATGCAGGCAGCCACTTGTAAGTCCTGGGGTGTGTAAGTCCTCCATACAAAGAGAGTAAACAGAAAGAACAAGAAGAGGCAGATATATGGTGACCTTCAAGTGGAAAGTTCTTTCTGTATCCAATATAGTTTTACAGTAGGGTAGTTTAAAAGTTTGGATGCTATCTCCAATTCTTGTCGTTTCTCTTCTCATCCAGTCAGCAATTTTCATTGTAAATTTGTGGTAAATGTGGAGAAGTGATCCCATGTTTTCAGAGAGAACTGTTTTACTCTCAAATGCACCTGTTATTTTACTATTTTAGAAAACAAAAGGTAAATTTTTAGGCATTCAAAATTTACACCAACAACAGTGGCAGTGAGTAGTTACCACATTTAAAACATTGTTTTAATTTATTCAAAAACTGTGTTTTTATTAAAATTGAAAATGTAATTCAGTTTAACATAGTTCTCAATAGCTTGCATAAATGCAGATATTGCTTAGTAATAACATTTTTTAAATTAGATGATAGATCATTATCATTTCTTTCTATTAATATTTTGTTTTTCTGTGCACCATGTGAATACCCCAAGCTGTTTTAAATTTACACAACCTGTTAAACAGTACATGTGCTTTAGGTACATTTTTGTCATTAGCAGGGTTAGGATTTTTAGGTTGTCACTTTTTTCTTAGGGTAAGTTAAAGCTGTGCGGAAAGAGATCACAGTGTGAAATTTTGTTTCTAGTTGCGAAAAGAGGCATTTTTTCTTGCACCTTTCTCCCTTTTTTGGGACCTTTACCGCTTTTTGGCACCTTTATCCCATTTTCCCCCAACCATGCCCATAATCCCCTTTTCCCCCTTTTTTCTTTTAAGTTTCATTCCAATTTATTCTTTAACCTTCAATTAACGTCTCCTCAGCTTGTTGTGTACATGCGAATAGTAAGCCTACCTCTTTCAGTAAACACTGCGCAGGAATTGAAAGCACATCCAAAACAATGGAAAATAATTGTGTGTTCAATGAAAACCTCTTTCTCTCACTTTACTGCTATAAAGTAGCCCGCAATAATGCGTGACAATGAGTGATTCTATCCCACCAGAATCAGTTGTCTGCTGCTCGTGAATGTGAGTTTGTTACTGTGAGAGACGTCATCTGTTTGCGTGGAGGTGGAGGCTGGGTATGCAGACATGGCAGTAACCTCGCCCGCGCAGTTCCAAGAATTATTAAGACTGGGTTCTGCTCAAAACTACTAGAAATTGCTGTGAATGGGCGCAAGAGTGAGTTGTGTGACAGTCGTATTGTGTTAGCAGGTGAACTAGTGTTAGCTCTCCAAACAAGTGTACTAGTTCAATTTTTGAAGATTTAGAAGCTTGTAACAGTGATGTGTCATAATTTAAAATAGAGAGTTGAGGGTTGTTACACTACATCACTATGATAAACTTACTTGAACGCGTTTCGGGAGACGGCTTGTCCCCATCGTCAGCATTCTCTCTCAGTTGAGAGAGAATGCTGACGATGGGGACAAGCCGTCTCCCGAAACGCGTTCAAGTAAGTTTATCATAGTGATGTAGTGTAACAACCCTCAACTCTCTATTTTAAAAAAAGTGTACTAGTACTAGATTTTACCATGCCAAAGGTGTCCAGTGCTCGATTTATTGTTCTGGCTGAGGAATTCAAACAAGATTTCATAGACACTGATGGAACTGTTATGCGATGTACTATTTGTGGTTCAGGAATTTTGTTAGATGAAAAACACCAGCGAGATCGCATCAAACAACACATTTCCAGCTCTAAGCATCAAATGAACAACACTCTTCAAGCAAACAAATCACGGTAACCTCTATTACGAAATGCATTTCAACAGAGTTCTTCAAAAAGCCAAATTTTGAAGGAATTAAACATTGATTTGTGTGCAGCTCTTACACAAGCAGGAATTCCACTCAGTAAGGTGAACCATCCAGCCTTTGAGGGATTTCTTGAAAAATACACAAAGATGTCAATGCCCAATGAGAGTACTTTAAGAAAAAACTACATGGAGCCTGTTTACCAAGAGACCATAGAAAGAATCGAGGAGAAATTGTCTGATTGCAGTGTGGGAATCATTGTGGATGAAACCATAGACTCAATGGAACGATATGTTTTGAACATTTTAATTTTGCCCTTAGCAGGGTAGAAAGTTAAGCCCATGTTGTTAAAAATGTACGAGCTGTAGAAAGCCAATGCCAGTACAGTAATGCAATCCATTATGGACTTCTGCCAAAAACTCTGGCCTACTGGTATCGAGTTTGAAAAACTTCTTCTTGTGGTTATGGACCAGGCTCCATACATGGTTTCAGCTGTTAAGCAATTGAAGCCTTTATTTCCTAACTTGAAGCATGTGACATGCTTGGCTCATGCCCTTCACAGAGTTTGTGAATCCATAAGGAATGAATACGACATCGCAAATCAATTCATCTCTGCCCTGAAGAAGATTCTACTGAAAGCTCCAAGCCGTGTTGTTTACTACAGGGAAATCACTGGCCTGCCCCTTCCAAATTTCCCAGTCATTACTCACTGAGGATCTTGGATTGAGTGTGCTGCTATGTTGTGTGAGAATTTTGACAAAATTAAAGAGTTTGTGCTTTCTTTGGATCCATCCGACGCAGGTGCAATTTCCAAGGTACAGCAACTTCTGTTACTGGAGAAAATACATAATTTGCAGACAGAACTATATTGTGTCCATAGTTACAAGTACCTACCTGCAGCTATTAAACGATTGGAAGAACAAGGTCTGGAAAAGGAAAAACAATGGGATATTTTTACTTCCATGAGGGAGCAGTTAGATGGCTTTGCCAAAGACAAACTTGAATCTAGTCTTCAGAAGAATCCAGACATTGAAGAATTCACCACATCTGTAGAGTTGCCATTCCGAGTGAATACAAGGTTTGCCCCACTGGTTTCTGTGGATGTTGAAAGAAGCTTTAGCATCTACAAAGACATTCTTATCTCCTAATAGAAACAGACTTACTTTTAAAAATGTGGAAATGCTTAATGTCTTGAAGTACAACAGCTTCATGTTTTTTCCTTGTTTTGATAAGTGATAATTTGATGTACTTGTTTGTAGTTCAATAAACTAGAATAGAGGAAAGAGAGATTGTTGAATTAGTTAAGGCAATGCAAAACTGAAGTTAACCCAAAATCTATTTTTTTTTAAAAAAAAAAGTTCCCAAAAAATTCTCCATTGTTTGTAGTTTTAGAATCCACTTTTATTTTTGACCTAGCAAACACTTCAGGATCATTACGAGACTTTTTAAATACCCTTGCACATTTGGTTGCTAGCTGTTTATATTTTTAAAACCTCATTTTAAGGCATTTCTTATTCTCAGCATTTCTGTATATTCAAAATGTTCCACACGATGTAGTTTTCATCCATTCATATTGACATTTTTTATGCTTATTTCAAAATTCCAAATAAATAAAACTGTCATATAACTTTTCTGTGTAATGAATAGTTTTTGCGCTACTAATTTTTGAAGATAACAATATAAAAGAAAAAAAAATGCCAATACAAAACTGCAAAACTTTTTTTTCTCTTAAACTAAGAATGGTATGGTAAAATGAATAAGGAAGAGAAAAGAAACCAAGTATCAAAGGAATACCTATGGTTGCTTGCGATGCTGGCAGTATTATTGGTCATTGGAGGAGTAGAATTAAACCCAGGACCTGAGGGAATGACACAGATAATGACAATGCTAAAAATCATTTCAGAGGATATAGTGGATTTGAAGAAAATAGAAAAGAGAATGGAATTAATATCGATAGAAAGATAGAAGAATTGAAAGGAATGCTGTTCACTACGACAAAGGAAGTGTATGAAGAACTTCGCATCTGTAGAGAAAGATTGAACAAGATGGAACAGAATATGGAAATGGAGACAAGAAGACACAATATAGTGATATTCGGAGTGGAGGAAAACAGAGAGAAAAGTCTATAGCAAGCAGTGGAGGAAATACTAGAAAGACGAATGGATATAAAGTTGGCAGGCTGGAAAATTATAAAGTGTTTTAGAATCGGAAGAAGGGGCAACAGAGCCAGACCTATAGTAGTAAAATTTGCAACTAACAAAACCAAATGGACAGTTTTGAATAATGGAAGAAAATTGAAAGGAATGAGAATTTTTGTTGAACGAGACTATGAAAAGGAAGAGAGAGAGATAAGAAGATTATTATTAGTGAAAATGAATCAAGCCAGGCAAGAAGGAAAAAAATCATTTGTATGAGGACTAGAATTGTGGATAGACGGCAGGAAGCAGGATATGAGTCAGTGTTTGATTCCAGATCGAACAACAAGCAGAGCAAATTCAGCAGAGGAAGCGAATGCAGTGAAGTAGGCTGACGTAATCCAAGAACGAGAGGGACACTTGCGTAGAGGTGCTAGTGGAAGGGATGAAGCAGCTGGCGTGACGTCAACGAGGAGATGCGTCATACCCAGTGAACGAGAGAAGCAAGAGGCGTTGACCCTGGTGGCAGCTGATCGAGAAAAACAGATGATCGCGAGTGGAAGCGGCCTCAAAGTGGTATCAACCCCAGAAGGAAGTATCTTGGAATTAGAGGAGGAGAAAGAAGATCCAGTGGCGCAGGAGAGGAAAACTAGAAAGTTAGAAAAATTCAGAGAGGGAAGAAGGGACTCAAGATAGGGACTAGATTTGAAGGTGGTGTCATTTAATGTGGAAGGGCTAAAATTGAAAGTGATAAATGGCGAAGTATTTGAAGTACTAAAGTTAGGAGAAATAATAGTAATGTGGAAACCTGGGTGAATGAAAGTGAGAAGATAGATGTAGTAGGATATGACTATATAGGGGATCATGGTAAAAGGAAAAGCAAACGAGGGATGACCTCCGGTGGTATTGGAGCGTTCATTAACAAGAGTAGTGGAATAAATGTGTGTGAAGTATTGAGTGTAGAGAAAGGCCAAATAAGGTGGATAAAGATAAATAGGGCAAAGGGGGTGAAAGTTTGCATACGATTAGGCATAGTCTATAACCCACCAGAAGTCTCAGAATTTTATAAGGACATTAATATATAAGACTGAATGATAGTATGGAAGAATTAAGAAGCAAAAATCCTAACATAGAGTTCATTGCAGTAGGGGATTTTAATGCAAGAGTAGGGGAATATAATTTAAGAAGTTTAAATTTAGAAAATGAATGTATCTGGGAAAAAAATGAGCAAAAGGAGAGGAGAAGTAGAGATAAAGTGATAAATGCAGAAGGTAGAAAGATAATAGAATTCTGCGAACAGAATAATTTAATAATGTGTAACGGGTCCAAAGGAGAGGACCAGTGGGGAAAGTTTACATTTGTAAATGTAGTTGGTCAAAGTGTAATTGACTATATGATATATAGTATAGGAGTCGAAGAGGTGATGGAAGAATTTAAGATTATGAACATAATAACAAATAGTAGTCATTTTCCATTAAAGATGAAAATAAGACTAAGTTTATGTTACAAGGAAGATGAAAAATTAGCACTAAAACAAATCAGAAGTTACAAATGGAAGGAGGAGTACTCAGAACAATTTAGGTGTAATTTGACTTCAAAGTGTGGGTAATTAAGGAAACTTGGTATTATAGAAGCATTACAATGTGGGAGGATAGAGGGAGCATTGGAAAGGTTAGAATCAATGGTTAAGTGGCAGGAAGCAGGATGGAAGTGAAGCCTAAAGTGAATGAAAATCAGTATGGTTGGTATGATGAAGAGTGTGGAAAGGCTAAGAAAGAAGTGATGAAAGAAATGGATAGATGGAGGTCAGAAGAGGAGGAAGATAGGCAAATTTTTTTATCAAATAAAAGGGGTTATAAATGTTTACTAGATGAGAAAAAGAAGGATTGGCGGCAAAGAATGGGAGAAAAGATTAAGGAGGTGTCAGAGGGAAAGAAAATAAATATATATGGTCAGTTGTTAAGGAAACGTGCAAAAAGAAACAGGTAGTTAATAAGATAACACCGAGGGAATGGAAATATCATTTCGAAGGTTTGTTGGGGGGAGGAAGAGTTCAAAAAAGTGAAGTATATTGGGGAAATTTTGAGAACAAGAGTGGGTCACTTAGACAAAGAGATTACAACCATAGAGGTAGAGTATGAAATAAAAGAACTAAAAACACAGGAAGGCTACAGGGGCTGATGGAATTCCGGGGGAATTTTGGAAAAACTTTGGGGAATTAGGAGAGGGTACAAAGTGGACAGAGCTATTTAACAGAATCAGAGAGAAGAAAGTGATACCGGAGAGCTGGAAAGTGAGCATTATTGCACCATTGTATAAAGGAAAGGGAGATACAAATAATCCAAGCAACTACAGAGGGATCAGTTTATTATCTATATTAGGCAAAATATACACTGGTATATTAGCTAGAAGATTATACCAGTGGGCAGAGAGGGAAGATAAGCTATCAGATTACCAGGCAGGTTTTAGGAGAGGAAAAAGAACAATAGATAACATAATGATAATTCAAACTATAGTTAACAAATATTTAAGAAATAAAAGGGGTAGGTATATATATTTTTTGCAGACTTCGAGAAGGCTTTTGATACTATAAATAGAGGCTTTGGTATATAAACTGAGGAACAAAGGAGTCAGCACTGCATTCATCAAGGGGATACAAAAATTGTATGAAGGAATTAAATTTTGTGTAAGATGTGGAAAAAATAGTACTACTGATTATATACAGCAAAATTTAGGTCTGAGGCAAGGTTGTAAACTCAGTCCAATATTATTTAACTTATTTATAGATGGTATTTTAGATAGAATAATGGAAAATAATAAACACTGTCCAGTTATAGGGAAAAAGGAAATACCAGGGTTACTATTTGCAGATGATCTAGTAGCTGGGGCAGTAACAGTGATAGGGTTGCAACATGCTATTAATGAAATTGCTAAATTCTGTATGGAATGGGGGCTAAAGGTGAATACAAACAAGTCCAAGATAATAGTGTTCAAGAAAGGATCAAAATTAAAAAGAGAGGAAAGATGGTATATAAATGAAGAGCAAATAGAGGTGGTAAAAGAATTTGATTACTTGGGGATTAGATTCTCAAGCAACAGGTAATGGGAAGCACAATCTAAATATACACAATTGAAAGGAAAGCTAGCCATGAAAGCTGTTAGAGTTTGCTTGTGCAAAACACCCACGCTAACAATGAACTGGTTGGAAAGGCTATACGAAGCTGAAGTTGAATCAAAAATGTTATATGGAATAGAAATATGGGGGGTGGCAAAGGAATGGAATAAGATTGATATAGTCCATAGAATGTTTTGTATAGAAGTTCTGGGTTTACCTAAGAGTTCACCAAGGGGTGTGGCACTGGCAGAGCTAGGAAGGGTAGGGAGAAAAGGTATAATAGTGGAAAGAATTTTGAAGTATTGGTATAGATGTTTAAATTTAGGAGATAGTAATATATTAAAAGAATGTTTACAGTTTCAAAAAGCTGTCTTAGGAGAAGAGTGTTGGTTTGGGGAGATGGGAAATGTGCTAAAAGAAATTGGCATGAGGAATATTTTCCTATTAGATTAATATAATAACAGTGGGTTTTGGAAAGAAGTGAGATTGAGGGTAGAAGGCATCGAGAAACAAGAGAGATGGGCTAGTTTTGAGGATAAAAGGTCATTGATCTTGTATAAATCCGTTAAAAGAAATTGGGGAAGGGAGAAGTATGTAGATATATGTAATCAATTTGGCAGAATAGGTCTTGCGTGGATGCGCACAGGAGTAATATTTTTAAAAAGGAATGGATATAATTGTTCGGGGAGATGCATTATATGTGATGAATTGGGTAGTAGTTTTCATTGTCTGATAGAATGTGATAATGTTAAAAGGTGGAGAGAGGTTATATGGAATAAAAAATGGGATAAGCTAAATAAAGAAGCAGTAGCATTAAGAATGTTGGGAAACACAAAAGCAGAAACAATTAAAATGATGGGGACATTTTTAGGCAACACAACGGATAAGTGGATAAGGAGCTTAAGAAAGGTACAGGAGAATGGGTATAGTATGGAAAAGTAGAGAGATGGTATAGTAGCTTTATCCCATATATACAGCCTCGGGGCTAAATATGGGAGAGCTAGAAAACTGGAGCACTAGACCTAAGTTTTAGACGTAAGTTTTATTTGTATTATTGTAATAATGATGAAATAAATATTATATTACATATGACAGATTTGTAGTTCCTTGACATAGAAGCAACATAAGATTTTTTTTAAATGCCTCATGTGTTGCATTTTGCATATACCCATAATTTTATATTTTGAAAGTTAATAACTTGAAAACTAATTAAGATTTTGGATTGAAATTCACAAAACAATTACATATAAAGAAGACTGACATGTGGTTAAAATTTCAGCCCAATTGAATGGATAGTTTAGAAAATAGCAATTTCAGTTGTGCATCCCCTTAAATAAACCAGCACCAATTGTCCCTTTTTTCACCTTATTTGAGCATCTTTTCCCTTCATTTTTTCATCTGAAATTTGCACCTAAAGATCCTAACCCTGGTCATTAGCTTTGCAGCTTCACTTACATGTTTACTATGAGCAGAAGTATTTCAAGGGACACAAGCCACTTAAAATCAGGTATTGTAACAGAACCAGCAAGAGCAATTGTGAAAGTTTATGGTTGTATAAGAAATCTAAGAATTGGGTAAAACCGCAGTATTTGCATGTTCAGTTCAGTTCAATTTTATTGCATCTGTAGATCATAAATACATTATATAGAATTGTCAATATATGTTTAAGAGTATGGTGGTATATAACAATATTTACAGTATAAAATAATGGTATTTTACAATATATAATATACAAAAATATATTAGTTGTAATCCTACTTAATTGTCAGTTGTTACGTCTGTTTGAAGAGTAATTTGTTACATCTGTTTGAAAAAGCTTGTCAATGCTATAAAAACAGTAATCCATTAAAAGATTTGTCAACTTACGTTTAAAGAAAGCTACATTTTTTTATGACCTTAAGTGTACTGTGTAAACAATTATGGAGTTTTAAGCCTGTTATAATAAAACTTTCCGCAAATAGTGTTGTATGTTGTTAAACTTAGGTTGTGCGTGTTTCTAGTTTCTAAGTGTGGATATCTAAAATTGCTTTAAAAGAATTTAGGTTTTGGTGCGTGTAAACTAAGACATTTTGTATATACAAGCATGGTAGTGCTAAAATACGATCCTGTTGGAATAGAGTTTTGCAGCTAGTTTATCTGGGTACACTGAACATTAATCAGATTGCTTGCTTTTGCAATTTAAATACTGAGACACTATTTGGAGAATTACCCCATAAGTAGGAAATGAGTGGAAGTAGGAGTAGTATAAAATTTGTATAGATTCTGCTTTTAAGGTGTTCCAAGATGCTCGTAACATATACAGGACTTCGTTTAATTTTTTAATGACTTGTCTATGGGAATATTTCACTTCATATGTTATGTCATAGTTATTCCTAGGAATTTTACAGTATCGGCATACTGAATATTTTTTCCCATTAAGTTAAATATCAGGTTTTTGTATATTCTTATTTTGTACATGACGAAAGTATAGTGCATTTGCCTTCTCTTTATTAGTTCATAATCTGTTGTCTTTGAACACACTAGAAAGTTTTTGCATTACATGATTAATACAGATCCTACTGTTATTTAAGTTATTGTCTTTTCTAAATATGCTTGTGTTATCAACAAGTAACACAACCTCTGCAGTGTCAATTCTTAATGGTAGATCATTAATAGGGCTAGGATATTTATGACCTAAAAATCACCATAGTATGCACCAAAAAATATGCTTTTATGACCAATCATTTACCAAAATATTCACAATAACATAATAAATATGATGTAACAATATTAAATTGAGGTAAAATTTCTGTTGTAAAATAAATTAGCAAGTCAGTTTTGATAATGAACTATTTATTTGAGAATAAAATGCACACGAGAAGCAAGCTAAACTATGTAATTTGATATTCAGTATGATTTTTATTAACATTATAGGAACATAGTTAACCTATGTGCTTTTTACATCCTCATTCTACTTCATATAAGCTCTGAGTTGCAATGCACAATGAATACCTTGTAAGAGAACAAATTGTATTTATTGTAACATTATTGTAGCTCCGCGTTTGGAAGCCAATTTACGAGAGCAAATATATGTTTTTCTTTACGCGATGCCATCTTGTGTGACGTCACTCCTTATTTGGTTCGTTTAACTCCATCTGGCGTAGCAATTTGCATCAATTAGGGTTCGAAAGAATTTTAAGTTTTGTATATTGTCCTCCGGCTAGCTATCATATTATCTTAGTAGAACAAGTATCTCTTGCAGGGTGTGAAGCGGAAAGGAATCTTTTGTCTAGAAATGATATTGACGAAGAAATTGGTTTTATAATCTTTATTGCAGAACACGTTCACGAACACTTTCACAGATTTATCTGGATACTCGCCATACTGAAACTGTTTGTAATAACTTCTCACTTTTAATTCACGTACTTCAACTTTATATATTTAACTGTATAATACTTTATAATAGTTCTTGTAATTCTGTTGCGCGTAACTTGACGAACTGAGAGACTGACGCGTAGTATGGAGAATTCTGTAGAACTGGTGGGCTGACGTGTAATGTGTTGAGAATCTTGTTGAACTGCGGACGATGTGTAATGTTTTGAGAATCTTGTTGCACTGGGGGAACGCTCCCTTGAATCTACACTATTTATAGGCTTGCCTCAAGATACGCCTAAAGATTATAAATGAACTGCTATTGGCTAATAAAACGCGCCAACATTAGCGTCTATTTTACTATCCAATGAAAACCACTAATACATATTGCTTTAGGAAATGTTCTAGAAGCTTTTTTACTGAAAAGGGGCGAAACATTACGTAACTTCCTGGTTCCCGGTAATGATAAACAACTCATCCCCTCGCTGCATTCTTGCGCCATTACTAACAGTTTCAGTAAAGCCTTATATTATTATTTACCAATAATAATTACAATTAATAAACCTCTGAAATCAATGTCACATAAAAATACATATTTATATTACAATTATTATTTACCTTTAAGTAATTTGTGATACAAATTACCGTATCAACCTTGTGCAAATTATCAAATGAAAAAGATTTCATATTGTCAGCCAACAAAGCCTTGTACTTCGAAAAGCTCCTTTCTACTTCAGCTGACACAAGAGGAGCATATTTAAAATGAACATCATCATTTGAATCTAAATCTGAATGATTAAGAGAGAACTTTTCACCCAACAAAATCATTGAAATGGAACACAGTGAATGATACTCTTCATTTTTTTCTAACACCTTTTCCATTTTCTTTGACACTTCTTTTCCCATTTTACCACAAACACCCTCTAATTTATTCACAACCTTTTTCACTTGTTCTATCTGCTTCACTAGTGGCGCTTCTGATTCCTCCAAAGCAGGAATAAATCCAAAATTTGATTTGATGTATGAAAGTTTACCTGAAATTTCACCATTAGACATTAGTTCTTGAGCTAGTCCAATTGAAGTAGCTTTACTGCTTTCGAATGTATCAATGATGCTTTTCACAACGTTGAAGTTCTGGCAGTACTAGTTGCAGGCATCAATCCAGGACCTCCATCTTGTCAAAATGGGAGATGGTGCAAGGGAATGTCTGGAGCTAACAACTTAAATGCTGAACACGTGAAGGGATTTTCAAAAATACCTTTTTGACACACCCAATAAATTTGTCAACGTCACTAAATTGACTACGAACTCCTCTGCAACTCGGTGCAAGGCGTGAGCTAAACAAGTCACATGCACCATTTTACTGTACAATGCCTTTAGAGAATCGGCAGCTTTCACCATATAAGGTGCAGCATCCATTACGAAGAGAAGTACATTGCCATGCTTAACAGCTTCGGGCCATATGGCAACCATAGATCTGTCGAACAACTTAGAAATGGTGGAAAAATTTACTTTTTTAAATGTCCACAGTTTATTAGAAACTTTTCGCCTGGACCATCTTCTTCCAAAGTTCCCACAATGACATTTGCAATATATCTTCCCATAGAGTCTGTAGTTTCATCAATTGATACCCAAATTTTTTTTATTTACAAGCTGTTGTCTGATTTGTTTTATTGTTTTTTCGTAGCTTCGGCTGACAAAGTTCTTTCTTAGTGTGGAAGAATCAGGAAGAGTTGCCTGTGTATTTTTCTAAGAATTCACAAAATTTTGGATGGTTTAGTTTACTTAAGGGAATATCAGCACAAAGGAAAGCTGTATAAAGTTCTTTGCAGAATGGTGACTAAGACTGGCGGGATTTGACTAGGAGCATTTGCTGTAGTGTTTTTTCATTTTCAATCCGTTGCACTCCACATTTGTGTTTATCTGTTGCCGCATGTTGCTGAACGTTAAATGGCTTCTCTGCAGTTACTCTTACGTCGCACAGTTTACAATACAGTATTTTACCATCACTTGAAAATACTTTCTCACCATATTGAGACACAAACTATTTTAGTTATACTTGAACATTTTGCTTCACTTTAGACATTTTTTCTGAACTTTACTGCACATGCTTACGACTTCAATAAGATTGAATAACACAATGAGTGAATTAGACACTTGTCTGCAGTCCAGGGTCCAGAATGACTTAATCAGCTATCTGCTCATAGAGTAACAATAGCTTGCACAAACTCACTTACTGCGTAAGGGTGAAGTCCATATTGTGAATTCAAAGGAAACAGGGAAGGAAGGTAGATACTTGCCATTTTCCAGGAAACAAAATGAGGTGCGCAATTCTGAGAAATGTAACACGGAATAAATAAATTGCACGAGAAAGTTATTTTCTTCTTGAAAGAGTGAAAATATGATGAATATGACCATTTACTTACTAAAATATGCTCTATCAGAGAGAAATGCCCATATATGCAAAAATATGACTTAACAAATTAGCTTAATTCATTTCGCTGTTTCATAAGAAGCATTTATATGTATTTAAGGAGCATGTAAGTCCTACCAAAAAATATATGCCCTATCATAAAAATCCTAGCCCTAATCATTAATATAAATGAGAAACAAAATAGGCCCAAGAATAGATCCTTGTGGTACGCCATATTCATTAATTAATTTTTTTTTAATGATTTTTCATTCATGAAATTTGTGATTTTATGCAAATAACTAATTTCAACTATTTGTTCTCTATTTCTTAAATAGGATTTAAACCAGTGTAGAACAACACCTCTAATACCTATGTTAGTCAGTTTGTTTAATAGAACGTTATGATCTACCATGTTGAAAGCTTCAGTGAGGTCTAAAAATATGCCAATTCTCTTTTCGTACTGGTCAAGGTTGGTGTAAATTAGTTTAAAAGATTTGCCTAACACAGATGTAGTGGACTTTCCCTCTATAAAGCCTTGCTGTTTACTACTGATAGTATGACACTTTTTGAAAAGGGCTAATAACTTAGAAAGCATAATGTTTTCTATGACTTTTGAAAACCCTGAAAGTAAGGCAATTGGCCTGTAGGTACTAAGTTCATGCTCCAATCCCTTTTTATATAGCGGCTTTATTTTTGCTAGTTTTAGTTTTTCTGGAAACTCTCCTGTAGTTAGCGATAAGTTTACAATATGACAAAATGGTTTAGTTAAGTGTTTGCAGCAAGCTTTAATTATAATATCTGTGATTTCATCATAACCTGATGACTTCTTATTTTTCATTTTTTGGATTGTTTTCATTCTTTCTACCTTGGTAGTAGGATATAAAAATATATATTATTCTTGGAATGGTAAATCAGTACTACATTACATCTGGCTGCTATTTCGTGAATGAGTTTGAGACATATGTTTATGTTAACGAAATAGTTATTGAACAAATTGGCAATTTCTTTGGCCTATGTGATCTATTGACCATAATGGTTAATTAATAGATTTTTTTGGTTATTTGTGGCTCTGACCTGTTTCCAGTGGCGAAGTGTGACTTTCAAAGTGAGGGAAGCTCCAAGTAATAATTTTCATTAAACTAGGAGAGAACCATGAATGTTGTATCTTATTTTTTCTTAATCTCGATACAAAAAGAAATAAAAATAGATTTAAATTTTTACAAGTAAGTAATGAATAATATATTTTCATAAATACAAGTAAATTAAATATCGTACCTTATTTTTTGCATATCAGATCAGTCCTTTTAGTTTTTGTCCAAAAGATATCAATCACATCATCGTAGAAGGATGGGTTTTGACGCAAATTTGAAAGCAAGGACTTTTCAATGCTGAGAAGAGCTAGTGAAGAAAGTCTCCCCCTGACCTTGAGTATTTTGAAGATAGGATTTAATTCTCTTCATTGCTGAGAATGACCTCTCAGCAGACGAACTAGATGCCGGGATGGTTATTGCTAAAAGGACAAATTTATGTAGTTCTGGAAACACAGACACTAATCCCGCTTCTGTCAAGTACTGATGTAATTTCACGACAGTGTCTTTATGCATTTCAATATCTCTGAATAACACACACAATTCACTTCTCAAAATTGGGAAATCAAAGAATTTGCCAAAGCTCTGCTTTAAGTTAGAGAACCCTTCTTCTGGAAACTGTTTTGCAAATTCCTTAAAGTTCGCTGAGTCTAAAATACTAAGGAATTTGAGTTTTTCCAAGTCAGCAAATCTGGAATCCATATTGATCTTCATTACGTCAATTTCCAAGAATCTCTTATAAGAAGTTGATACATTTTCCCCTGGTATAGTATCTACTCTGTCTTTTATTAGGGCCAAGCATACCACACACGTCAGATACTTTATGCCAGATAGATTCAAAATCATCTCTGAGTTTCATAAGATGCATTGAAAATTTGTCAACTTGTTTACGGCAAAACTCAATATCAAAAGCCTTCTTTTGGAGTACTTGGAACAGTATGTCAGCCTGAGGAAATATACAATAGAATACATGAAGAAAAAAGTTGAAATCAAACCCATCTAATGTTGAAAGAAGACCTTGAGCACCATATACTGTTTCCGGATCCCAACCATCTGCATTTTCGACCACTGAATTTAGCAAGTTTTCTATATCTTTTTTGTACTCGTATACAGTTTGTAATAGCCTGTTACTATAATTCCATCTTGTTGGAGCTAATGTTGGAAATCTCCTATTTATTTCAGAGTCGAGTGCTGTCATTCGCTTTGTAGATTTAGAAAAGAAAATGCCAAAACCAGAAAGTGAAGTAAAAAATATTTTACGCTGCTTAATAAAGCTCACAGCTTGTGACAAAACCAAATTCAGTCTATGTGCATAGCAATGCACAAATACAGCTTGTGGGCATTTTTCTCTTACTCTCATCTGAAGACCATTGTGTTCCCCTGACATTACAGTCGCCCCATTATATGTCTGTGACACCAATTTCTTTTTACAATTAAATTCTTTTAAGATCTCAAACACATGATGTGCTAAAGAACTTGCTGTTCTATCGACATTGACATCTCTGAAACACAGAAATCTTTCTTCAATACTTCCAATTTTTGTCACATACCTAAGTATAATAGATAGCTGTGATTTCGTTGTAATATCTGTTGCCTCATCCACAATAATTCCAACAAAAGAAGTCTCAGAAATTTCCATCTTTATTTCGTTTTTCATCAGTTCCGAAACAGAATAAATAATATAATTCTGTATGTCACTAGACAACCCTGAAAAAAACCATCGAATTTGACAAGTGATGAGATGAGTCTATATCAAAATCTCCTAATTCCTTCAACATTTCAATATAATTTCCTCTGTTCAAAGAGCTTTCGGACTCGTCATGACCTCGAAATGCAAGTTCCTGCTTTCTCAAAAAGCATACTACCTTTATCATTTGCGAAAGAATTTTCCTGTTTCTTTTTACGTCTTCATTGTGCTTCTGTATTGTGAGCTGGAATTGTTCACTTAAACACGATTCAATTCGTGTATTTCCAAACTGCGTAAATTGTTTCAGACAAATAATGTGATTTTGCGATCCTTGATGCCTTTTCCGAGCTTTGTGTAAATTATTCAAGTCGTCAAAACCTGCGTAACTCCAAGTGCTTTTTTCTTGCGAAAATAGCAAGCACGGCCAGCAAAACAATTTTCGCAATCAGTGACACCCACATAACCATGGAATTGTATCATACATGTTTTCATTATGGTGGCACATAAATGTTTTAACGCCTTTTCTTTGTATGCCGATATAATTATTAAGAAGTTTTTATCGCCTTGTCACTTTTAATTATATTTAGTTTTTCCTCATAACTGAAAGAACTAAACCAGCTCTTCAGTATTTTTTCTATAGTACAGTCACACGTAGACCCTTCTTGCACTGCAAGACTGCTCACACTACAAGCAGACATATCTCCAACCCATTCCACTCAGACATTCCAATAATTCGTAGAGCTGGCCAACACCGCGTGAAATGTTAACCTAAAATGGAGAAAGTATGAAATTCACACTCTTTTGCTAATAACTTAAAATTTCACAAGAAATACCTATTTATTACTAGCAAATATCAATCTACGCAAAATACGCGAATTATTGCTATTAAAATATACTTACAGTTCTATTTAAAAGCGCCACAAAAAATAAAACAACAAAGTTTTCTTCGCACACTACAGAGATTTCATGTGACGATGTCTTTCAACACTTCCTAAGTCACGGACAAGTCACGAATGCTTCCAGAAACCTATGAAGTATGTTAGCTAGTCGCTAGTGGAGGTTCCGATGCGTGAACACGGAAATGCTCAGTATTGAATGAGCTAGCGGATCTGGTCACTCAAGTTTTGGCAGTTGTCCAGATGTCGGCAGCACTGCAAATGTTCACGAATAAATTTTAAAAATGTATCCAGAGCAAATAAAATGTTTGTTCGCGTGAATTTTATTTGCCTTCTTCTTCTTTTTAAAGTCTTGGGGAAGCGGCGCTTCCACCGCTTCTATGCACGCTTCGCCACTGCCTGTTTCTTTTTTAATGATTTTCCATACAGCTTTAGATTGAAGCTTGTTTTATATGTATGTCATTATGCTGCTTTTTAGCTGCAGCTAATACTTTTTTATACTTTTTCTGATATTTATTGTAATATGCCTTCATGTGTTCAGTGACATTTCTTTCCCTAAGAATCTTTACCTATTGCCTGAAATTTTTATGCCTTTGGTAACCCAAGATTTGCATTTTTGTGTGATATTGTGTTATTTCTTTGGCACTGCAATGTTTAAGTGATATGTAATTATATTCATAAAAGTGTTAAAAGCGTCATTCACATTGTTTGAATTTACAACATTGTCCCATGACTCCTTTTGCAGTAGAAAATTAAGGAATGCTAAATTTTCATTTGTATATGATCTAAAGGTACGTTTGTAACAGGTTTCTTCACAAGAGTCTCATTCCAACTATAGCTCAATTTCAAAATCTCTGCAAGGTGGTCTGAAAAGTCTGTGCTGAAGACACTTATGCTTTATTTATAAGCTGATTCTTTTAAGATAATTTGATTCAGAATGGAACTTCTGGTTGGACCAATTCGAGTGGGAGTATTTACTGTTGGTTTTAACCCATGCAGCAGTAACAAATTTGTTAAGGGTTGGCAATCTTGTTCAACTAAGATGTCAATGTTTGTTACCAGCAATAATAATATTGCATGCACTGAATTGTTACATAATTATTCATATTTTCTGTGATACTAGGCCATCATTCCACAATGCGTAAGTTCTTGTAAAGATGGATTGCTGGTGGTCCTCACATGTGAGGCAGTAACATGTTTTACTGATACATGCACCTTATAATTCCAATTTCCAGTACCTTGAAGCATGAAATAACCATGTACTAAGGTTTCCATTGGATAGTAGTATAAAATAATGGCATTTGTGAATATTTTGATTTGGATGGGCCTTTCCCCAATGTTTGTGTAGTTCTTTCATTTCAACAGTTTTTGCTATTTCATCTGAACTTATGAAAATGTTGGTTACTTCTTCTATCGTGTTTCAATACATTATTAAAAACAAATATATCTTCTTTTGAGTGTAGTAGTGAATCAGACAGTCTAGTTAATATTGCTTAGGACTGCATTCTGAACCTTTATAATACACAGTGCATGTGAACAAAGTTACTTGAGAGCAATTTCAGTAAACAGACTTTATCTTTGATACCTGAGCTGATAATTTTCTGCAAAATCTTTGTGCAGTACAATCTCGCCAGTCTTCAAGTTTTCCTTGAATGCCCTCATTTCAGAATGCTGGCAGATGGCCATATATACATTCAGAGAAAATGGTTTCAATTTAACAATTAACTCTTCTTTGTCCTGCCCTAAGTCTGTGGCATTTCCTTCTTTCAAGATACTTCCTACCATATGCTGTCACCGATAAAAACTAACTTCAAAGTTGTTATCACAGTTCACAGTATCTGAACCACATCTCTTTTCAACACACTTTTCAGGACCATGCTGCTCTCACAAGTGCATGCAGCACTTTGATTTCTTGCCATGTATATACAGAGTGAGCCAAAAGACTCCGAACCACCTGCGCGGTGTTTTTCCTGTCCACATCCTTGGTGCTCGTTGCTGTCTGCTGCTATCATAGAAAGGCATGGATGAAACCATACAACATTTTTAAAACTACTTTTAAAGGCTTTACTTACCAACTTTATGAAAGGAGATGCTGAAACTGGCCACCGTCGTGCATACATTTTTTGGCACCTCTTTAGGAAACTATCCATCATGGAATTTTTGGGGGGAATTTTCCAAATGATTAATAATGTCGTCTAATGTTTCTTCGGTAAGAACTGAATGCTGTCTTTTAGATTTCTTAGCCTGAACACTTCCTGTGGCCTAAAATTTACTGTGAAGTTCATGGATTGTTGTATGGCCTGGAACTTTTACACCGGGAAATCTTTTTGCAAATCGTACTTTCACTTGGCGAGCTGACCAAGTTAACACTTACGAATCAGAAATAAATACACACTGTGCAGTAGAAAACATATACTGAGCCATAATATACTTTGTGACTAAGTACAGGACAAAATAATAAATAGCTCATAATAACTGAACCACACCACATCACCGTCAACTCAGAACTGCATTTCACACTGCACAGCAAAACCGCAACAGCGTGACTTTGTTTATAGCAGCAGTGCATTATCATGTTTCCACAAATCCAGTGGAAAAACACTGTGCAGCCAGTAATATTGTTCATAAAATACCCCTCTGGGGTAACTTAAGACATAAAGTGTACAAGACAAACCCACACATCCTGGAAGAATTAAAACAAAATATCCACCAGGAAATTTTTCAATGTGAACTACGGTGAATAATGGATAGTTTCCTAAAGAGGTGCCAAAAAGTATGGACAATGACGGTGACCAGTTTCAGCATCTTCTTTTGTAAAGTTGGTAAGTAAAACCTTTAAAAGTAGTTTTAAAAATGTTGTATGGCTTCATCCGCGCCTTTCTATGATAGTGGCAGACGGCAACGAACGTAGAGGACGCGGACAGGAAAAACACTGCGCAGGTGGTTTGGAGTCTTTTGGCTCACTCTGTATAAGGAACATACTGTTTCTTTGACAAGTTCTTTAGTATCATGTGTAAGCTTTAAATTAGCACTTATTTTATTCAGTCATTCCACAAATAGTTCCATGTTTTCATGATAAGAGTACATGCACACATCTTGATATTTGCATGTTATTGGAAATACTTCTGGTGTTCTCAATGTTTCACACAGGGATAATCCTATTTTCAAACCGAGCTCCATTTTAAATAAACTGTGTGTGTCTTGAATTTTTATGATTGAAATATGCTTCTGTATTTGACTCCACTTTCCAGTTAAAGATCTTTCACATAAATATACTCCTTTTTTCCTGATCTTATTCTCCTTATGTTATCTCTTCTGAAGAATTAATTGTATCACCTGGATGATATTGGAAATAGCATGAACTTGTTTTGCTGGAGATTTTGGAAGATTCCATTTAACTTATTTGACAGCCTTACTTGCAGAGAAATCTTGGAAATTGATGCCTCTTTTATTTTGATTGGGCATGTTGTCTCTCTCTCTTTCCATACCCTTACTGTGTGAGTCTCTTTCTTATTCATCTTACTTAGTTTAAGTTTTCTATATACTCTCAATCTCTGTCTCTCTCTCTCTTTCACCTTCCCAAAACTGTGTATTTTCTTTCTTGTTTTTCCTATGTTTTCTTACTCTTTCTGCAACTGTAACAGGAGCCATAGCTGAACTTTGGACAATGATGTACACTGAACAGTGCTGCATAGTATTGCATGTCTTTATAGTGCTGGTAATACATTTTGTAAACAAGTACTAGTAACCAAGTAAAAACAAAAGCCTTACTAACAGTTTATGTAATAATGATCACAAAATCAAGTTAAAGCATTAAAATCTTGCATAGATAATACAACTTACTAGGGATGGGACCTCAGTATCTTGGATACCTCGATACTCGGTGGTGTCAAAGTATCTTTGGGATAAACCTTTTATACCTTTGTGATACTTTTAAATTTTTGAGTTTTGCATAATTGAAAGTTGTTGCATTTGACTTTATTGTAGATAAGGAATGAAAGGAGTTGAAACTTCACATTATTGCCTTGCTCGTTTCCTCAAAGAGTTACTGGACTATAGTTCTTGATAGACATTGACTGCATTTCCTGTTGGGGAATGAATGTAACATTCCATGGACTCTTGTGTTTAAAGAAATTAAAGATATAAAATCTTTCAGCAAAACCATCAAAAGCATGCTTGTAAACAAATCATACTATTCTGTAAAGGAATATATGGAGGATAGCTTATAAAATTGTAAATAAATTACTTGGTAAGGGAATATATGGAGGCTAGTTTTTAAATATGTAAATAAATTGTAACTTGTATGATATCGTAGGTTTTATTGATGAAAGGGCTTTTGCCCTAAATTATTGTACTAGATAAATAGAATGTTTTTGTTAAACACATGTATGACTACTGTGTAAAATAACTTGTTTGTATTCTCTTTGACGTGTCACCTGTTTACCGAGCCTTTGCTCACTTTGTAAATGTTTTGTGATAAATAAATTATTTATTATTTATTTATTATTTATTTAATGGAAAGGATGCAGTACAATGGAGGAAGGAGTAGAGGTACTCGTTTAACATGCAGCATTAACCGAGTTTTAAATGAAGCTGATTTAGCTGATGTACTAAATCACATTTCTGCAATAGCCTAGCTTGGTGACTCTCTCTCAGCCATCATATTTACCTACTCTGGTGACCAAAAGCTATAAATCCAGCAGAAATAGGTCAGAACTTAAGATGTGAGGTAACACAGCGCATGGATACATTTGTTCTTTCCTTTCATCTGTTTGTGTTTACACAGTTCAAACTTGGGCTAGAGCGTAACTTACACATACATGTATGACGAATTTCCATAAATATTTTGTTTTACCAATGTACAACAGTGATATTGAATAAAACATGAGTGAAGTGTGGAACTATTTTGAAGTAGACAGTGCTAGAGCAGTGTGTAAAATATGCAGAAAAACATTTTTGCATGCTGGTAAGTCACACAATGCAGAAATTTAAAGAAGCATGTTACATTCATACAGTGAGTGAAGCTTACAGAACCTCTATTAAAAAAGCAATGTAAGAGTTTCCCATCATTGTCACGACATCTGAAAATGATGAGCAAAGCGACAGTCTGCCTACGAGGGCTGTCCCAGAAGTACCCGACCTAACAAAGAAAAAACAAAAATTTTGAGAAAAGACATCTTTATTTCTCTACATAATCTCCTTTCAGCTCGATGCACTTTTCCTAGTGATGTTCAATCACTTTGATACCCTGCTTATAGTGAGAACCGTCTAGTTCTACAAAATAAGCCATCAACTGCAGACTCCACCACTTCATTGTTGGCAAATCTTTTACCACCTAGCCATTTCTTGAACTTTTGAAACAGAAAATAATCAGAGAGGGATAAATCTGGCAATTAGGGTGCATGAGGAAGCAATTCAAGCTTTAACTCATTGATTTTGGCCATGGTGATAATGGATGTGTGAACTGGTTCATTGTCTTGATGAAACAAAACTTTCTTTTTCATTAAATGCGGCTGTTTTTGCTTGATTTCATCATTCAATCGTTGCAATAAGTTTGCATAATACTCACTCTTGATTGCTTTTCCTTTTTGAAGATAATCAGTGAAAATTATCCCACGCGCATCCCAAAAAACTGACGCCATGACCTTGCCTGCAGATGGAACTGTCGTTGCCTTCTTTGGAGCTGATTCTTCCATTTCAATCCATTGTTTTGACTGTTCCTTCGTCTCAGGTGTGAAGTGCAAGTGTGTTTCATCCATGGTCATGAATCAATGCAAAAACTTGACTTTATGGCAGCGAACATCGCCAAACACTCAACTGAAACATCCTCACGATGCTGTTTTTGTTCCATTGTGAGTAAATGCGGCACCCATCTTGTGCACAGCTTTCTCATGTTCAAATTTTCAGTCGGTATGCAATGTACGGCTCTTTTTGAAATGCCTACGATGGCTAGCTCATGCACTTTCAGTCGATGGCCATCCAATATCATTTTGTGGATTTTCTTCACAATTTCTGGTGTGGTCACCTCATTTGGTCGACCACTGCTATGTTCGTCTTGGCAACTCGTACCTCACTTAAACTCTGTTGCCCAATATTTTACTGTTGTAAATGAAGGAGCAGACTCCCCAGAGTAGAATCTAGCTCAGCTTTAGTATTAGTTGGACTAAGACATTTCAAATGAAAGTATTGTATCACATAATGATGACCAGTTTTATCCATGTTTACAAATTTACCGAGAGCGTTCACTATTGATGGCTGCCAAACAATTACTAAACAATGTAGCATTGTCAAACTTCAAACTTAAGCTTTATAAGGTTGGTACTTTCTACCATAGTCATTTGTTTAACAGCAAGCGCTATCTATACGTCAGGTCGTGTACTTCTGGGACTGCCCTCGTATATGAATTATGTTGCTTCAACATCAGCCACATTAAATAAAACAGTGCAAAGTACTCACATTCAGCCTACAATAACTGACTTCATTGCTAAGAAAGCTGCATTTAAATCAGGTGACCTCAGGTCCAAAGAAATTGCCAAAAGGATAGCATACATGATGTGTAAAGGCAACAAACCTTTTAGTATTGTTGAATATACTGGATTCAATTCGCTCTTAAAACATATAGAGCCAAGGTATGTATTGCCCAGCAGAAAACGCTTTGCTAATCAAGTTATTCCAGGGATGTACAATGAATCCCTAGTTCAAATGCAACTTCTTGAAACTGAACACACAGCTGTATGGTGGACTTGTGGATCTCAACAGCATGTGATGACTGATGGTTATCTCAGTGTGACAGTGCATTTCATCAATGGACAATATAAACTGCAACACACATGTATTGAGATGGTGCCTTTCGATGAAGCAAGGCACATAGTCGAGAATATTGCCAATTTTTTTTTAAGGGGACTCTAGAAAGTTGGAATTTGAATCACATTAGTTGCAATTATGCATGATAATGGGCCGAATGTTGTAAGTGCTATGGATATAGGAAATTTTCCCCACTTAACATGCTTATTTCGTACCTTCCAGCTGGCGGTGAAAGAAGACCTGCAAACCAGTAATATAGCAAAACTTATCGCTCTATGCCATCGTCTAGTTGGAACTTACAAGCACTCCTCAAAGGCAATGAAGATACTGAAGGCTGTTCAAAAACATTTCTCTCTTCCCAAGCATTGCCTTATTCAGGATGAGCCTACATTCAGCACTTAAACATCTTAGAGAGCAATGGAGAGCCATTGTGTTTGCATCTACAGATGTAAGTTAATCAGTGCAACTTACATCAACTCAGATGCTATAGACAGTGTGGTAGAGATGCTGAATTTGTTTGAACAGTCTACCTTTGCGGTTAGCTCATCCATTGTTTCACTATCCGAGGTGAATAGCATTATATCAGAAGTACAGAAACCAGTACCATAAGGTTTAGGATCACTATGGCAAAAGAAAATATATTATCTTCATTGAAACTTCACTATAGGGACATTCAAGTGAATCAACTATGCTCAATAGCTATATTATTGGATCCCTGTCTGAAAAGTCATGTATTCAGTACCCAGGAGACCTTCGAGGCAGCCAAGAAGTGCCTTCTAACAGTTTTGACTCAAAGCAGTTGGCAAATACTAACAATGAGATTTTGTGATTTACTTTTAATATTTTTCATTGATTAATCTGATAAAAGGGTTTATATTTCTAGTTAATACTATTATGCAGATCACTTGTTTTGGTTTCTCCAAGTCAACATCACAACATTTTTTCCTTCATAATGAGTCTTAGATTTATTGTCTCTGTAGCTTTCTCCACCAAACTATGGATAAATTAGTTTCAAACTCAACAGTATTTACTTGAAAATGAGCTTGAAATGCTGCATTAGGTGCAAAATACTTCATCAACACAGTGTATTTATTCACATGTTTTTGCTGTTGAAATGTTATTTTATTGTATTATGTCAAACTGTTGTGCTTTTATTATTGTGTATATTTCCATAATTGTAGCTATTGGTTTGAGCCATGTTTTATTCATATTATGTTTGTATTGTAACAGTGTAAAGCCAGTTTGCAACCAGTGCTCCAAGGTAAAGAACGTTTCAAGGCAGTTTACAGATTATGCTGTAGAAAATTACACTGAACCAGGTTGTAAATTTCCACGATATACTTGGGCAACCAGCACAATAGGTCTGTCTGCAGCCAGTATGATTCCATTAATAATTTGTTAGTCTAGGATGGAAAAGGCAATTGTTATGTCTGCACAAGTTTTAGCAAAACTGCACAGATGTCCTATATAAACCAATTAACTTTCTGATAAACACCAGACAATTAAAATGCATTTAAACTGAGAGTAATATATTAACTTTGGGTTTCTTAATTATGCCGTAATATCACTTCCCCTCTCCTGAGGAAGAGAAAGCATTGCAGTTTATCCAACAATTCGATTAATCTTGCAAAATGAGCTAAATGCAAGACAGTGAAAGAAGTGCACCAAAGCCGGCTGCATTCAAATAAAGAAATACTTTCTCTTAAAAGTATAAATGCTAGCAAGTTCAAGTTCTTTGCATATTTTTGTCGATGCCACAAGTTCATAACTGTATTATACCAAAATATAAAAGCAGTGAAAGAAATTAGCTTTGGTTTGTGCTGTAAAATGTAGCTGTTTTTGGCTCTAAACGGCACAAATTAAATACTTCCATTTTAAAAAGGAACAAATAAAATGTACGTTGATATTGTAATGAAAAGAAGCTAGAAACAGTGATGTGTATTGAATTTATTTAAAGGTGAGTCGGAATTGTAACACTAACTTAAGTGATGTTAGTGTTACAATTCCGACTCACCTTTAAATAAATAAAATGTACTTTATTTTAGACTGTCCCATCCACCAAAATGTGGAGCAAAAGTTGTACAGCGTGTAGTCACTTCATGGCAATATTATGCAAGTAAGAACTGTGAGAAGTTCCTCAAACATATCGACTGAACAAGAAGTCTGTGCATACTTTCAAGAGGAACTTCTACTATCTGACAGTGACATCCTTCAGTACTGGAAAAACAAGTACAATTTTCCAGGGTTACAGAAATTGGCAAAATACTGTTTGTGTATTCCACCAGCTACCTATTTCAGAGACTTTTTAGCACTATGGGATTAATCTGTGATAAAAAGAGAAACTGACTTGATCCAGAAAGAGTAAGAATGCTTGTGTTTTTAAGCAAAAATCTTTGATTCCTTTATATCTGCATTTCATATTACTTCCTTGATTTTTTCTTCAAATTTTTAATTGTGTGTAATATGCCTTTGTATTAAACATGTGCATATATTGTAACACCCCACGGGGGTGGTTACCCCCGCAGTAGGTGATTACACAGGGGGGTTGGTAGCTCAGAGGTAGGGGATGCGTTGGTACTGGAATGGTAGGCAGGCCAGGGTGGCGTTCTAGGATAGGGGGTATTTAAATGAAGAACAGGGGATGCATTGGCCCAATAAATTATTATACTATTGCTTTAAGTGTGCGTACATTCAGTTCGGGGTGAAGCCCCGACAAGTCAATAGAACTTAGATGAGTCGCATGCTTACCTGGTTAACTGTTGGCGAGTGTGACAAAAGATCTGACGACTCTTTGATAACTGCCTGACAATTCTCTGATAACTCTCTCGTGGCAACTCTCGCGTAGCAACTTCCTGATAGCAACTCCCACGACCGAGTCAAAACCCTGTAGTATAAATACATACATAAGCGCTGACTCGGCGTTGTGCAGCATGAACGCTTTCTGTTAACCTGAATTCCACACTTGCGCTGGCTAACGAAATATGTTGCAATTCTCAATGCTCATCCTGGTCCGCTACATCGGTCCCAGGTTCGCCAAATTCCGACCCGGAATTTAAAATTGAAAAGGAGGACAAATATCTTAGGAGGTACTAAAACAGTCTACCTAGACGAGGGCGGAGAGAAAAAGAAGAAAAAAAAACATGGTTGAGCTTTAAAGAATTGAAATGCTCTAGTGTCCTCTGCTGTCCAAGACTCGGATACCAGGGAATTTTTTTTTTTTTGTAAGGGTAGGTGAGTACGTTAGGGGTGGGTTCGACTGCGCATCGCTGCTTGTTGCCAATCTTGGACGCTTCTCAGCTGGTTGCTGACTGTTGTGCCCGGAGGTGAACTCTGTCTTGAATGAATAAGGTGCTGGGACAGAACTGCTGAGTGATTCTGCATACTTAATGATTTACTCGGAAACGTAGTATGTATTTCCGCGCATGTTGCATTGCTGCGGTCAAGCAGTGGCGTTCCCTCGGAGCGCACTAATTCTGCGTGTTCTGGCGCGACTCCCGTGGTGAGTTACCAACGTGCTCATACTGGTGGGCATCGTTCGACCTGGGCTTTCTTGTCGGGTGCTTCTCTTCTTGGTGGTCTAATGGTGCGCAGCAACAGGGTTGTCTTACAAAGATGGATGTTGTTAGGATAAGGTTGGAAGGATTATATTGCGGTTTAAAATTTACAGGATGAGACTAAACACAGCAGAGAAAAGGTAAATTTAGAAAGTGAGTCGGTACCCCTGCCGAGTCCTTGTCTCTCCAAATTTCGAAAAAGAGAGAACAGAAGAAAAAAAAACATTAAGTTCTGTTATCCAGGTGTGATGCGACTCCTCATAAGTTCTGCTTGACTTGGTATGTTCGTTCGAACAAAAAATTAAATTTGTACATTATACAATGATGTTTTTTGTCTGTAACTGTGTAACACTTTTTTTGTGTGTGTGTGTGTTGCATTGTATGTAAGCGGAGGTTAGATGTCCGTTTTTGGCATTTTGCTGATACCTCGCATCTGTAACCCGGGGAAGAGGGTCGCTGAGGCTGCTGTAGACTGTGGTTTCTCTTGCCTGCTGGAGGGCATCCTCTAAAACATACTTAGTTTTTGAAATTAGTACACAGAAATATGAATATTGCAGATGTTGTGACCAATGCAACACAACAAACACAAAAAAACAACAACCATATTTACACTCCATTTTCTATTCATATACTTGTCGCAGTGCTACACGCCACTGAGAAGTGCAAAGTCAAGCTCTGTGCGTGAGGCGACGAATACTTGCGTCAGCAGAATTCAAGACCGGACTGCTGCTTTCGACACTTACCGTTCATGCAGAATTGTATGTTTATGAAAGCGATATCTGTGTTTCTAAGTTTGTGAACCAAAATTGCTGTACCCTTCCGCGTGTGTGGAATGTGTTACGTATCTTGTGTTGCGTAATTCGTGGAGGATACCTGTGCCTTTCCTGCCTTCATCCCCTTGTGTATTTTGAGCCTTTGATTAATTTTATTTTATTTATCTCTCTAATTATTTCTCCGTTATGTTAGTGTTGATTCTGAGGCGGCATCGGTTGGTGTTGCCAGAATTATAATTCCCTGAGGTGACGTGTGCTGTGGTTCCGCCGTGGTCGAGTTTGAAAAGTTCGACTTTTCCTTACAAAATTTCTTCAATATTCTGTATGCTAACAAGGCCATGACTACTATGCAAACAGTCATAAATACTATTTCTATGATTTCGACGACTGAAACAGGATGCGAGTTTCAAAATTTCTATGTCCCTGCTCCATCTCGTGTATTATCTGCCCTGGTCGTGAGAGAATTTTTGTTTTATTTATTTACACTTGCTTATTTGCTACGTTACATTTATCTATTTTGCACGTTGATTTGCTTCGCCTTGCGTGTTAACTGACATTTATTTATTTAATAGCGCTTGGTTGTCGTACCAGAGTGTACGTTATTCAATTTTTTTTCTACTATTATTTATTCTATATGCGCTAACGCATGTGTAAGGTGCGGAGAGAAAAGAATTCCTGACATCAACCTATAGTTCTCAAAACACATTATCATATACCTATCTTAAATTAATCTTATACTAACAATTATATAAATAACAGTACTTATGAAATAACTTTTCGACCTCCACTAAATGTTATTTCCTATTTATTCAACTCTGCTCCCGACCTTAAGAATACTTCTTTATACTTGCTCTCTGTTGTGTCCCTCGGCCCTACTCTGAACTCCTGGGGGATAATGTATATTGTTCAAATTTCTGTATCTGAACAAAGATATCTGTATTAAGCGAATAACAGGGTCGCGTCTCGGACTTCCCATTATATTTTCACTTCCAGATATATTTTCTCTTCATCGCGAGAAAGAGAGAGCAACAAAAAAAATTAAAACAGTAAAAGTGAATCGCGTGGATTATCACTTTTAGCCTAACTTAAGCTGGAGGTCCGAAGATATACTACGTCTTGCATTACTTAACCTATTTGAGAACTATTGCTGATGTTTAATGTTTTAACCTCTTTCTTTTTCCTGTTTGTTTTTTTATGCCTCAACCTTACTGCAGCGTGGACGCATTTGTGTGCCCCATTCCGTCGTGTAATAATGTCAGCACTTTTGTATTGATGGACATTGAGTGATACGTAGGCGATTTTTTTGTGTCAATTATTTGTGGCAATCAGATTGTGTTTACTCGCTGTGCAAGTGTCGCAAGTATGCTGTATGCTCACTATGCATAATAAGGTGAAATTCTACTAACGTGGACATTCTGGCGTTTCACGGAATTTCTGGCCTTAATTACGTAATTCAGGGGGCTGAGTTTTTTCATTATCCTATAGGGTCCGGTGTAGTTCATCAAAAGTTTTGTGGCTCTACCTACCCTCCTTTTAGGGGTATATAGTTTCACCAAATCGCCGACTTTATACTCGACGTGCCGCCTCTTTGAATCATATAAATTTCTATTTTTCCTCTGGCTCTTTACTATGTTTCGGGATGCTAACACCCTTGCTTTTATTATTGCCTCCCGTGTTTGCTGCACAAATAGGTTTTGTGAGGTGCCCTGTAATTGAACGTCTGGGGGTGATACCGGTTTCCATGCATACAGTAATTCGAAGGGTGTGAACTTAGTACTTCCCTGTTTGCTTGTGTTTATGGCAAACCGAATTTGATGTAAATTATTATCCCAGTCTGTGTGCTGTGTGTTTACGTAGTTACTGATTACTTGCGCGATAGTTCTATTCGCCCTTTCTATTAGGCCATTAGTTTGGGGTCTGTAGGCTGTTGTGAAAGTCGGTATTGTTCCCATCATCTTAAGCAGTTCTTGTGTCACTTCGCTCATAAATACGGACCCTCTGTCCGACAGAATATATTTTGGTGCGCCGTGACGACAGATGACGTCCAAGAATAATTCCGTGACATGCTCAACAGAAGCTTTTGGGATTGCCCTTAATTCCAAATATTTTGAAAAGTAATCACTAGCCGCAATTATGTATCTGTTACCTCTAGAGGACTTTGGGAAAGGCCCCAAGATATCTATGGAGAACCTTTCTCCTATATAGTTGACCTTTATGGGTTGCATTAAACCTGCGGGTCGCTGATTAACTGGACCTTTTCGTTGCTGACAGGAAGTGCATCTTCTTACATAATTTTGTATGTCCCTCTTCATTCCAATCCAATAGTAATGTGAATTAATTTTGTGAAAAGTTTTTGAAAACCCGAAGTGTCCTCCTAGCGGATCGTCATGACTATTATATAGTATTTCCTGCTTTAAACTATCAGGTACTACTAACAAGTGCATGTTTCCTGTACTACCAGCATTTTTTCGGTACAGGACATTCGATTTCAGCACGTATGTTGCAGCTTGTCGTGCTAGTTTAGCATTCGCTGTACCCGGCTGTCTTACGGCTTGTATTAGAGGTTTTAGCTGGGGATCCTCCTCTTGTTTTTTAGCTAATTCTATGGGTTCTATGAGACAGGTAATTCTGTCTTCCTGCTCTTGTGTTGTTTCGGGTTCAGGGGGGTCTATTGGCATTCTAGACAAACAATCTGCGTCCTTATGTTTAATCCCTGATTTATGTTGAATTGTGTAATCAAATTCCTGTAGCATTAAGCTGTAACGTGCCAGTCTCCCTGTTAGATCTCTCAACCTATTTAGGTGGCACAGGCAAGTGTGGTCTGTAACTACGGTTACAGGGTAACCATATATGTACTGGCGGAACTTCGAAAACCGTACATAACTGCTAACAGCTCTTGTTCCGAAACGCTATAGTTCTTTTCAGCTTTGCTTAGACTTCTAGACACAAAGCCTACTGGGTACATTTTTCCATCTCATTCTTGGAGGAGGCAACTGCCTATTTCGTACATGCTGGCATCGCAGTTCATTTGGGTTTTGGCTCCCGGCATAAAATGTGCCAACACCGGAGCCCTAACCATTAAATCCTTCAGCTTTTGGAAGGTTTCTTGCTGTTCTTGGCCCCATACAAACTTTTGGTCTGCCTTTGTTAGTTCGTTTAGAGGCCTCGCAATTGCTGCAAAGTTATTAATGAACCTCCTGTAGAAAGAAAATAAACCTAAGACCTGCCTTACTTCGTTGACGTTCCTAGGCGTTCTGAGCTGTGTAATAGCTTGAATTTTGTCTTTATCAGGTTCTATGCCTGCTGCCGATACTTCGTATCCTAGGAGTTTTATTTTGTCCATATCGAAAAAACATTTTTGGGGTTTTAGCTTAAACGTATGTTGTTCTAATTTCTTAAATACTGCTTCCAGGTTTGCCAATAAGTCCTGAAATGTATTTGCGAACACTATTATATCGTCTAGATATATGAGTGCTTTTTCGTATCGCAGGTCGCCTAACAGTTTATTTCCGATCTCTGTGAATGCTCTAGGGGCATTCGAGAGCCCGAAGCTCAAGGTCTGGAATTCGTACTCTCCGTCCGACGTACAAAAGGCGGAATATTTCTTACTTTCTTGAGCTAGAGGTACTTGGAAGTATGCACTTAGCAGGTCAAGCGTACAGTAAAATTTTGAACCTCCTAAATAGCTAAGTAGGTCGTCAATCAGTGGTAAGGGATAGGCGGATGCAGCTGTTTGTGCATTGAGTTTTCTGTAATCTACACAAAACCGATATTCTCCTGATTTCTTTTTGACCAAAATTACTGGTGAGCACCAGCTACTCTGTGAGTCTTTTATTATCCCAGCCTCTTTCATTTCTTCCACTTGTTGGTTTATTATTTCCCGCTGTTTATAGGACACCCTGTATGGCTTCTGTCTAATTGGTGTCGTGTTTGTCAACTCTATTTTGAACTCCGCAATGTTTGTTGTCCCTAACTCTTGTAGGCTAGTGGCGAAGGTATGTCTGTACCTGTTGAGTAAATTTCATAGCAGTTCGTGTTGTCCTGGTTCTAGTCGTGAATTAATATTAAATTTGGCGTCTTTGATGTCTATTTGTTTTGCTGTCTCACGTGTGAAAGTGTCTGCCTGGACTAATGCAACTTCGTGTACGAGTGCTAGTGTTGTCCCTTTAAATATTCTCTGAGGGGCGGCGGTATTATTGTGGACTTGTATCTTTTGATTTTGATTATTATTGCACAGACCCGGTATAATGTTAACGTGTTTTTTCTGCATAGTGTTAATGCATGGTTCCAGTAATAATGTGTTTGTAGGAAGTGAGGGTATTTTGACATCTATCTGTGTGGTTGCAAATGGAAGGATTTCTACGTCATGCTGACATGTTGCTTTAATTTTTGTCTCTTCAGCATCTGCTTCAAGTGTAATTTGCATGAGAGGACATTCTCGCTTTCGCTGGCAGCTTACCGTGACCTCCTTCGAATTTTGCAGTGTTAGTGTAATTGTGTTGTTCCCTAGATCTATAACGGCTTGGTGTTTCTGAAGGAAGTCCATGCCCAGCAATAAACTATGCGGGAAGTGTTTTACTACTATTAGTTGTTCTTTGAATTCCACGTCACCCATTTGGAAGTTAGTGTTAGTTTGGTATTGTGCAGCAAGTAAATTGTTATTTGCAGTTCGCAAAATCATATTTAGAGGTGCTGGTTGCTTGCTTGTACCTACCAGGTCGTCATTGATTATGCTTACTGAGCTGCCTGTGTCTATGAGAATGTCGATCCTTGTCCCTGCTAATGTTCCCATAGTTTTTAATGTGTTCCCAGGGTTGATGTTTTCTGTTATGCTTGTTACCGCGGCCCTTATGGGGGGTGATTGGTTCGAGGCTGCGCGTGAAAATTTGCATTCCTCCTTAGTGTCTGGCAATTAGCGATTACGTGGCCCACCCGTTTGCAGTAGGCGCACACAGGCCTCGCGGACACCGTTCTTCTTTGACTATATGTGGTCCTATAGCCGCTGGGGGCCTGTCCGTAATTCCTAACGGATTGATGCTGTGGATTATAATTCTGGGGTGGAGGGCGGGGGTTCATTGTCAGGTTTTGCACCTGTTTTGCTAACTCACCCACCATCTTTGACATCTCTGATACCTGCTTCTGGAGGGTATCGTCTGGCATAGTAGGGGGAATTCCCTGTGCATCGATTAGGTCTACCCTTTTTCCTGCTAGGTAGCGGGCTGATTCTACCCTGCGGACGAACTGTATGAGAGCGTCCACTGTTTGTGGGTTGTAGGGCAGTACCTGTTCTATTAGTGATGGTTTAAGGCCCCTCACGATGTGTTTTACCCGTTCCTTCTCTGTCATTTCGGGGTTGACTAGATCACACAGAGCTATAATGTCATAAGCGTATTGCTCTGTGGGCTCGCTAAGGTCCTGCACCCTCTGCCTTAGTCTGACCTCCATCATTTCCTCCTCTGCCGCGTGAATGAAGGCTTTTAATAACCCCTGCTTCAATGTTTCCCATTGTGCGTCCCTATTTCTATGGGCAAAGGTTTTGTACCAGTTTAGTGCGGTACTATTAAGGTAGCATGATAAATACTGCGCCTTATGCTGGTCATCCCAATTATTTGCACGCGCTATCAACTCAAACTTATGGAGATAGTCCCTTACACTTTCCCCTGGTTTCCCCGCGAAGCTACCCGGATCCAATGGTGGATGACTAATGTGCATGGGTTGAGGTGCTTCAGTTACCCTTATACTTAAAACAGGTGAGTCCATTTTACTCATAGTATTTGTGTGTTCGTCTCCCTTATTCATGGCTAACTGTTTTTCTACCCTACTTGTGCTTGGGCTAGAAGTGTTAATGATCTTGCCGGAGCGGAGACGTATTTGATTTGCCGTCTCAGCGTGTGCCGCGATCTCGTTTGAAATTCCTTTCAAATCTGTGATTAGAAATTCTTGGAATTTAAATTGTTCCCCCTGTATAGCTGCTAATTCTGCACACAGATTTCTAATCTCTTTAGTAGTAGGACTAGTAGAGTTTTGAGCAGGTTCAGCCATGCATAATAACTTAAATGTACTACACTAAAACAATATACATAACTTGAGAAAAGTTAAAAAAAAATAAGCTATATTCTGTGTAGGTAACTCATGATGCAAAGGGCGGGAGGGTGGGTCTTCACCAGATAACCTCAGGTAAAAGGTTATCCCAAAATGAGGCATGTTTTACACCTTGCAAAAAGACGAGAAAAAAAATTGATTACATCCCCTGGCTGGAAGAGGTAAGGATGTTTTCCCCAATTATAACCGGAGACTCCGTCACATTGTAGTCGGTGCTTACTACATGTGCCCGGCGCTCCGCCACATCGTAGCCGGCGCCTTCACCACATTGTAACACCCCACGGGGGTGGTTACCCCCGCAGTAGGTGATTACACAGGGGGGTTGGTAGCTCAGAGGTAGGGGATGCGTTGGTACTGGAATGGTAGGCAGACCAGGGTGGCGTTCTAGGATAGGGGGTATTTAAATGAAGAACAGGGGATGCATTGGCCCAATAAATTATTATACTATTGCTTTAAGTGTGCGTACATTCAGTTCGGGGTGAAGCCCCGACAAGTCAATAGAACTTAGATGAGTCGCATGCTTACCTGGTTAACTGTTGGCGAGTGTGACAAAAGATCTGACGACACTTTGATAACTGCCTGACAATTCTCTGATAACTCTCTCGTGGCAAATCTCGCGTAGCAACTCCCTGATAGCAACTCCCACGACCGAGTCAAAACCCTGTAGTATAAATACATACATAAGTGCTGACTCGGCGTTGTGCAGCGTGGACGCTTTCTGTTAACCTGAATTCCACACTTGCGCTGGCTAACGAAATATGCTGCAATTCTCAATGCTCATCCTGGTCCGCTACAATATGCTAATGTATGAGAGTTGGTAGTAGAGGCTTAATCCACAAACTTACTATGTTTCCGAGTGTTATATGACTAATTACTTATTACAGGATTAAAAAAAATTACTTATTACCGGATTAAGAACATATGTTATGTGGTGGTTGTGAATAGTGAATGGTGTAACACAGATTATTTTTGGTTGTTTGAGTTTCATGTAAAATGTATATTGTTTATATTTTTAAGATTCCAAAATAAAGAAGAATTGCTAATATTTGTTTTTCTATGGATAGAAAATCCTTTAAAGGAAGTTTTCAGCACAAAATATAGTTGCATAACAAGGGAAGCAAAGAAATTATTATTATTATTATTATTATTATTATTATTATTATTATTATTATTATTATTATTATTATTATTAACAGCAGCAGCTGCCACCGCCTTGACTAACAATTGGGGAATTTAACCTGTGGCATTATGAAGTTAAAAAAATTGCTGCTAATTGGAGAATGTCAAACAGGAACAATTTTGGAATTAGCATACAATACAAAATTGTTTACATGCGCTTATACACAGAAAACTACTAGTCAGAACATAATTCAGTGAATTAGCTATCGCCTTTACAGTTTTTTTTTATAAAGTGAGTATCAAGTATCCATGCTAAAAATCCTATCACTACAACTTATCTCTAATTATTATATTTATTCCTTTGCGATGTTGATATTACTTGCAGCAATGCCAATACATATGGGTTCTCCCTCCAAAACATTGTCAACTTGATAAATTCTCGAAATTTAGGGGAAAAATATATTCAAGAGATGAAATTTCCCAAATATGTATAAGGAAACTGTTCCACAGATCCAAAATAATTAAATTTGGAAATAAAATTTAATACTTCATATATTCTATTTTCAGTATCTCTACCACTTCATTCATTCATTCATTCATTCATTCATTCATTCATTCATTATCTGTTTACCCTCTTATGTAGGACTTACACCCCCCAGGACTTACAAGCGGGTGCCTGGGGTCAGAGGCCCATCGAGGAGCAGACACTCATGGTTCAGACAGAGCATCCAGGATGGGTGATCAGCCCGATGCCTGGTATGGGATGAAGGAAGTAGATGAAATGAAATGTTGGTAAAATGGATGAAAGGAAAGGAGGTGATGGAGCAGTTGGTGGAATGAATGGTGGGGGAAACCGGAGAACCTGGAGAAAACCTGCCCATATGCCGCTTTGTCCACCACAAATCCCACATGCAGGTCCCTGGGATTGAACCTGGGTCGCCTTGGTGGGAGGCGAGCTGTCTAACCACTCGACCATGGCGCCGCCGTTCTACCACTTCATACTTTGAAAAAAAAAATTTTTGTGCATTAATTGGGGGGGGGGGAATTTGCTAATGCCTATTTTTTGTTTATATTTGGGAGATCATCTCCTTTTATAAAGAATTTACCACTGATCTTTTTACTTGATACATTTTGTAAAGACTAGTAGTATTAATCCTGTAAATCATACAGTACACTGGTAGTGTCGATGACACCTTTGATATATACACATTTTAACATTATAAATAAAAATATTTCATGCCTAAGTTACATACAGTTATTCATAACATACTTTTCACTGTTTAAGAAATTTCTCCTTTGAGTAGTAACAGCGAGCAAGCAAATGCGCCAGAGTGCTGATTTAAAGGTAGTAAATTTCTTTGTTGACTTCAAACTGACAGGAAGTTTGTTATATAATGTGGTAAATGCATAGATTGTTCCATTTTGCTACAGTTTTATATTGGTTCTCATTACTCATATCTCATTTTTGTCTAGTATTAAGGTTGTGAAATTCTTGGTTTGTTGGAAATATATTACTGCATGTTAAGTGTTGTCTTCTAAAAAGGTTTAATTCATAAAAGCATTAAATCATAAAAGTATATGATTGAGAGAGGTAAGATGTGAAGTGCTTTAAAGATGGACCTACATGTGGTTCTACAATGTGCTCATATTATTGTTCTTAGCAATCTTTTTTTGGGCTTTAAACAAGATTTTACATTATGGTGAACACAATTCCATATCGCATGATTGAATGGGTATAGGCAAAATAAACATTTCTCATTGTTTCAAGATTTACATTATTTATTAGCATTCAAAAAGTGTAAAAGAAGTGTTAGTATATTGATGTGTTGGTCCCATTTTACATTATTCTGTATCCAAATACCAAAAAACTTTGTTTTGCTAACGTTTCCGATTTCTGTGTTATGGAGATGAACTATGGATTCTTTGAAAGCTTTGTTCTGAGGAGTGTGAAAATGCATCACAACAGTTTTGTTTATATTTACTATTGGCTGATTATTTTTAAACCAATATGAAGCTTCTCTTGCTACTTGCTTTAAAAGTGTTTGTCCCTTTCACAATTGTACTGCAAACTGTATTACTTTATTTGTTGACAAGTTGCTCTCCAAATCATTTACAAATAACAAGAACGGGATGGGGTCTAATACTGATCCTTGTGGAACACCTAATTTAATCTGTTTTGTCCCTGACTGATAGTGATTTAATGATCCATCTATATTGTGTATAACTTCTACAAATTGTTTCCTGTCCTTAAGATATGAGCTTATCCACTGTAATGGAGTACCTCTAATACCTAAGTTCTCTAGTTTGGCAAGAAGTAGTTCATGATTCAATAAATTAGAGGCTTTAGATAAATCAAGGAAAATTTCTGATATATTTTCTTATCTATCTAAGATTTCTATTACTGTATTTACAAATTGAAAATTAGCACTTATGTGGATCTGCTCTTTTGAAAGCCATGTTGAGTTTCCAGTATCAATTTATTCTCTTTGATAAAGCTTAATAGCCTTTTATAAAATGCTTTTCAATTCTTTTTGAGAAACCTGACAGCATTGCATGAAAGAGTTGTTAGTGTACATCTTTGAATGCATAGGTAGAAATATTTCCAATTAATCATTAATAGCTTAAGCCATTATAAAGTTGGTCCTGTCCATAACAAATAATCACACATCTTGAAACATTTTCAAATTCTCCTTCTAAAGTGGTTACCTATTTTCAAAATTGTCCATCGAGCTAAGTAATACACACTTCAAGCTTTAGGGCGGCTTGCACTACCCTGAGTAAGTTCCACTTTCATAGTAAACTGTATTCAGGTCAACACTTGGATACTTCCATACTAAGAGTAAATTACTTCTGAAGTATTTTACTCCTTTTAGAGTAAATTACCACAGAAGTAAATGTCGTAGAGCACTGCCATGTAGTATGTTACTATAGGATTAAATAAAGTACAAATATAAGTTAAGAAATTACTCTCGCGACCTGGATGGAGTAACTAACCTGTTATTGAGGTAGAATACCGTATCATATTTGGAAGGAATATATTTTTTACCGTGTTCATGGATTACTTAAATTATATTGATCTCGACGAAGAAAACAACAGGAATGCAATAGTGGTATGCGAGATCAACATGATACTTATACAGAGAGAGTTCAAAGAATGTTTCAGAAATGATCTTTTACGTTCCTTCTGAACCTGCTTAGAGAGGATTTATAACAAAACTCAGACAGGAATTCAGCTGTATCACCCAAACTACAGTTGTGTGTCCTGCGAGTGTTTCACAGGTACTGGAAGATTTTGGATATTAGTTAAGCCTGGATTATGAGCAACTTAATCTAATGTGATAGTCCAGCACATCGTATTAAATGGAGCTATTTAGGGTTGACTACATTGAGTAACTTAATGTGAAAGAGTTTGGCAATGTCAAACATTTCCTTCCCATTAAGTTTGATGTTGCATAGTAATTAGAAACCAATCGGCTTGAAGCAATACACGAAGTAATAAAAGAACTACCAATCAAGAATCATTTCCATTACATTAAGTGCATCCTAATTAGATTTACCAGCATTTCTTAACTTTATATCACATTAAGTAAACTTTATCATAATCCCGAAATTATAGGCGATCTTATAAATGTTCACCATGCTCCTGTTGGTTGCATCTTTCATTGTGTTATTAGAGTGCTTTTGAGGTTAAGGGCAAGGTATATAAATAAATATACACCGGTGTGCAAAACTTAAGGGCAAGATAAAGTAACATAATATATTAACTATTCAGTGGAAATGAATGAAAGTGTGGGAGCATGTAGCCAGAGATCTCCCACACATGCACAGAAAGCGGGATGTCACATGGCATGAGGTCAGCACGACCATAGTACCAAATGGGTCTGGCCTTGCAACATGAGATGGTTGAAAGAATGGGACAAGCTGTTATGGTGCACTATGGTGGCGTTCTTCATTACAGCATGGGCTGAAGACAACATTTGGATGACTTCACATGGAGAAGAGTCATCGGGAAACTGTAAAGAGGGTGAAGTGTGATGAGTGAAGCCCAGGAGTTTGGTATTGCTCACAGCATTGTTTCACGTGCATGGGGAGCATTCCAAGCCGCAGGTATAGCAAAGGAGAGGTGTTCAACCAAGTCAACTACAGTAGCAGATGACCGCTACATTGTGCAACAGGCAAAAAGGGACCCACGTGAAACAGCTGGTGCAATTCAACCATATTTAACTGAACTGCAAGGCACGCAATCTCACGCTTCACAGTGGCATGGCGGCTGCATGGGGGTGGTCTCTCTGCCTGACGACCAGTACAATGTGCTCTGTTGACACCCGCACATCAGTGGCACTGTTTGCGATAGTGCCAAGAGCATCAGGACTGGACCAACTAGGGGTGGGGTCGCATGCTCTTCTCGGTTGAGAGCAGATTCAGTCTGAGTAGTGATTCTCAATGTACCCTCATCTGGTGAGAGGTGGGAACATGTAATGCACCCAGGAACATTGTCGAACATGACACTTCGGTGGTCCAGGTGTTAAGGTGTTGGGAGGCATAATGTTGCATGGGCATACCAATCTCCAAATCTTTGAAAGCGTTACACTCACCAGCCAACATTATTGAGACATTGTACTTTGTCCCCATTTGCATCTTTTCAAGGGTGCATTTGGCCCCGACTTCATTTTTATGCATGACAATGCATGACCACATTGAACAGCCCAGGTGGAGGAGCTCTTGGAACGAGAGGATATTCAGTGAATGGGCTGGCCTGCCCGTTCCCCTGACTTAAATCCCATCGAGCGCGTGTGGGAGCATTGGGGAGACATATTGAGCACGTCCACATGCACCAATGACCATTTAGATGATGTCAACCACGCTGGTGGAGGAATGGAATGCCCTACCACAAGAACTCCTTACCAACCTTGTGGCCAGCATGGGAGCACATTGCAGTGCATGCATTGTGTCTGTGGGGATCACATACCCTTTTAAAAACCATGTCCCTCCTTCTGTAATGTCCAGAGGACCGTCATGAGTCCAGTGACTTCAGTGTAACTTATTGTCTCTGAATAAAAGTGTCATTTCTGTGCTTCTCATTGCATATTTCTTTTAGTTGCCTACTGTACCATATTGTAGCAGTTCTTTCTATGTATGGTTAAAGTTTCATCGAGCTATGTTACTTGGCAGTGACAGAGCATGGGAACGTTACTTTTGTCCTTAAGTTTTGCACACCAGTGTACACATGTTTTAAGAAAATAAAAGGCAATTTTTTTCACCTTTGTAGGCTACCTAGGCATTGTGGGTGCAGTTGACCCTACACATGTTCCTATTTTGTGACCATCCAGTGAATATGGTGAACTTTTCTGAAATCAGAAAGGATATTTCTCCATCAACATGCAAGTGATCTGCAATGAAAATATGAATATTTGGAACATTGTTTCCAGAATTTTAAGCTGCTCTTTAGTACGTTTCCCGTTCAAAGCAATAAACTTGTCTGTCACAACTTTCCAGGCATTTCTCTTCCTGCATTTTACATGTATTTTGCACTGATTGTTTAAATGGATTGCCTTTATCTCTATCAACAAACATTTCTCTCTCTTACTGACATTTTCCCACCTTTTCGTACTACGCTGATCTTATCCATGATCACTTCAAGTAAATCTCGCAAACAAATCAATACAGGGAGTAATGGGCTCTTAGTTTCATAGCTGTAACTAAAAAGAGTAAATTGTAATTAACTCTCTGCTACTTCCAGGTAAATCGCCCCTGTAGTAACCTACTTCCTTATTATGGACTTATTTAGTAAAGTTACTTCCGAAGTAATGTACTCCATTATGTATGCAGTGTCTTCCATGGTCTAGGGGTACCATGCTAGTCTCTAGCTCCCGAAGTTGCGTGTTCAAACCCGACAGAGAAGGGCGATGGATTTTTTTCAGGCGTAAAAATCCTTAGCATAGCTTCCTTTGGAAAAGAAGTAAAGCCAGTGGTCTTGCGTCATAGATTTATGGCACATAAAAAACCTCAAGCCTGATAAAGAGGCCTCTGAGCAGAATTTCCAGTCTTTCGTACCAATATAGAATGGGATGCTAAGAACCATAAAAGTTAAAGAGCGTCCATAAATAAAAACTCAATTTAATTTTTATGTTGCATGCTGCCCTTACAATGATGTATTACACACTTGTTTTTCATTAATTTTATGTTTGGTTGTTTCTGAACATAAATGTTGGGACTTTACCCAATTCATGTCCATATTTCATCTCGTTCTTATGTTTAGTATATTAGCTCTTCATTATAAATGTGTACACAAATCAGCACTGTTCCTGGTAATTACAGACACACTTATAAAATGATAGGCTGTGAGCCAAATGCTTCAATGAGTAGACCATGACCTACAAGCCCAGAATGTAGGTTTTATTGGATCATCACTGCCCAAGAAAGTCCAACAACGGAAGCACAAACTTATTTCAAACTTAGTGCATTTTAAGGACCACATCTAAATGTTATTTACCATAGCAGGTGCTAAGCATTAAAAACCTACCAGAAATAGTTGGGCAAAGCCAGGGCTGCCCATAGATACGAGTCCACAGACAGATTTTCTGCCTGCCCCCACCACCAAGCTTTTTCAGACCATAGGAGCTTTTTCTTTTATTTTTAGAAACAGCGATTCTACAATACCCTAAGCTACTTGTTAGTAAATTTTAGGTGCAAGAAGTAAATGAATGTGGCACTGGCAAATATGAATGAATTAGATGCATTTAAATAGATGCAGATATTGCCTACAAAATAATATAACAGTCTAGCATACTGAAAGAAACCAACCTAACATTTAGAGAGAAACTTTGCAACACAACTTGTCATCTTGATTTAAAAAGAAAGAGCAGTGTCAAAGGTCTGCAAGTACTTTTGAACAACAGTAGATGGAATACTGAATCATCTATTCTTGCTGCTGATGAAGTTATAATCACCTTGAAGCTCATTTTAGAGGCAAGTTGAGGTAGGTGTTTTGTTGTATTGTTATTTGCAACACGCTTTGGGCATCAATTTAAAGTGGTTTGTATTGAAGGAGTTGTATTATATTTCAACTGTTGGGGAGCCGAACTTGTAGTAGCAACCGCACGTATAGTAAACAGTTTCCGGTAGCCTTCGCCCCAAATGTACTTTCAAGTGGCCTTTGCCCCAAGTTTAAAAAAATATTAACTTTGTAATTTGACTGTTTCTTTAAATATTAAATATTTGTTTGCCTCGGCTGCGTCAGTATTTATTTTAGAGACAAGTTTCTCTTAGCAGGGTTGTGGTGTAACTAAGAATGTAGGCTTACACAGATTATAATTTTATTTCACTCCTTTTATTAATGCTTGATACAATTTAAATAACACTTCACTGATATAGAGAGAGCTGTGAGATGTTTTTATTAAATACTTGCACTTTTAACACGTAAATATTTTTTTTCTCACTCAAAATATGTATAAAATCTCTCGAGGACGCATCACGCATCTGGTTACAATCACTGTCTGCAGGCAACTGAACTGATTTCAACCGCCTAAACTTGTAAATTTCTGTATTTCAAGTGTCTGATTGGCTAATCCTACTCCAATAGAATACCATCATTTAACTAAAGCTTTTTCTGGTTGTTGATTGGCTATTTTTAAACTGTCTCAAAATTTACATTATTGTTGCTCCAATAATGACTAGTAGCATTTAAACTTTCAAATTCATTATTGCCTCAAGGTTACCTCTTGTTACCTCATTGTTAGCAACTTTTAACCTATTATTCTCACAGCTCCTACATTATTAAATTACGTAATATATTCATATAACATTATTACACATGGATACTATAATACAAGCATATGCAATGACTGTTACATACATTTTACAAATTACTACATACACATATTGCTTCAAGGCGGGCTGTTATTGAATTTACATATTATATAATTAGACTGAAATCATTTTAAGTGTTAAAAAATACTGCCTCAAAGTTCATACTCTACTGATAACATTGCTAAATGATTCAGTCTCTTCTTGGCCCAAAGTTGATCTCAAATGGTTCTTGATTAACAATAATTTACTAAACCCTCTCTCACCTGAGTTACAGTAACTGGTAGGGTAATGAAAATTCTGATTGCAGTGCAAAGTTCAGGAAAAAGATTGTAACTTCCATGTATAAATTTCTTGAAGAAATGCCTTTTCTGTTGATTGGATCAGATCCAGAAAAGTAGCTGCATTTTCCGACTTGCCTATGTATTTTTTTTATTTAATTTTTTTAATTATTTTGTAAAGATCATCAAATCATCAGGATAAGTTGTAATTAATTTCTTGATTGCATCAGTCATCAAAAGCTGTGGTTTTTGTGAGAATGGCTTCAAAAGTTACACAAATATTTTTCATTTCTTCATACCAAGAAACCATCTGAGAAACAATCTTCTCTATGGTTACATCAAAAACCAGTTTTTTTAAATTGTTCTTCTGTTTCTTCTGGAAGTCTTTCAGATGCTCCATCAATACCACGGTCAGATTAATTTAAGGAAACCTTCATTTTTCTTTCCTTATTTTTTTAAAAAATTGCCCCAATCCCAATTAGAAGCTCTTTTTCTAGCTCTGCTTAAATATTCAGACCAGACACCTCTTATATCCTTATCTATGCTAACCTGAAGAGCTTTAATGTTCATTTTAATATCAAGGGAGATATCTTTTGATTGCAGAATTAAACTTGTGTTTATATGGTCTAAAATGTTCCCCCAAACATTCAAAAGAGTCAGTGTTTCAAACTTGGATAAATAACTAATCAGTGTGTTTACTTCTGCTAGTCCATCATGACTAGAGATCCCAGATTCTGAAAGCAAAAAAGCTGGGACATCTGAACAAAATACCTACTGGAGGGGGGTATAAAACATGAAATTCTATTATACGAATGCACAAAAAAGTGAAGTTTATTACTGGATTGTTTTGGCTATGCGGGTATTAGCTTGCTAACATTGCTTAGCGTTATTAAACTTGATACCTCATTTTTGCTGCTCACTCCATTGCTCTCTCCTCCTCCTGGTGGTTAATGGGTAGTTGAATGGGACTGGAACAGGTCACTGTCATATTTCATGGATGATTGGATCTTTGCTGAGAGCTTTTTGTCCTTCGATACCATTTCTTTAGAAGTTGGAGCAAAATACCTCCTTGAAATATCATTCTACTACCAGAAGGAACTTCACTGTATCCAATTATAGGTTCCTTTCATCAGTGCAAAGCAAGTTCATCAAGGCAAAAATCTGTTATACGTAGGCGTTGGACCCAGAAAATGTGAGGCAGAAGCTGACAATTTTTTTCTATTTCACAGCAAGTTATTTTCTTTTTCTTGAAAGGTGTGAAAATTTCTCTTCATCTATCAGTAATCTTACAATTTGTGCCACTCCATTCAGCAATTTTCTCTTCTGTCACATATAGTTTAACATAAATGTGTTGATCAAGGGATTTTCTTCATTGAGAATCATTTTTGACAAAATTATTTTAATTTCTTTAGTGCATTCTGTTATTTTCTCCCAACTGATAGCTGTAGCTAGGGAAACCTATTGCATTGATGTAAATACTCTGAATGACCTATGAGTCCTCAAACTATGGTTGTGTGTTATGTATGAAATACCATTGTTGCTTCTTGTGCAGCAAGCTTTGTTTCTTCCGCACACACTTCTTGGTTTTTATAATGAAGTTAATTGTTGATTAGAACTTCTTGCATTTTCAGCAGTTTTATGCTTCTTTGTACTTAAATGGTGAACTATATCAGATTTCCCTCAATGACTGATGGTAAACGTTGTGCGACAGAAACTAACCACTGCTGCCATTGCTGGCTTCCTTTAAAAATGGATATTCATTGTTTCAAGGAATCACTAAAAACACATTTCTGCTTTGGCAATTTAACAATACAACAGCACAACTCACAATTTAGAAAATTTAAAAAATGGCAAGAGTCAGTCCTGCCCTCTACCCAGATATCGTTAATTGATGGTATAATTTCTGAGCTGTAGATGATATAATACACTACGCTCCCCCCATTTGCATTTTTAAAATTAGTTCACCCCGTAGATGTTGACGATACTTGCCATTGAGAATTTCTAATCTGTAGATCTCGACCATACTTGGTATTGAGAATTTCTAAGCCTAGTGCATCACAAAATGTGAGTAGCTTTCTTCCTTCGGCATTTATTATTTTATCTTTGCTCATTCTGTAGGCTAGCCTATTGTCATCAATTCCTCTTCCTTTCCCCAATGATCAAAAGAAATGTTTTCGCCCCCCTATCCATACATTGAAATCTCCTGATAATGATAATGACATTTGGAATGCATTTCCTGTAGATCCACCACCTTTTCTGTTAAATCCTCAAGAAATGCCTGATTGCAATATTTGGATGTGATTGGCGTGGTATAAACAGCAATAATTATGAGCTTTGTTCCCCAACACTAACATAGTTACCTAATGCCCCATCCATGCCTAATACTATTTCCCGAAACCCCCCTCCCTACAACCCTTTTAAACAATGTTGATATTCCCCCGACCATCTGCCCCTTTTCCCCTAACCCTACTATTCTTATTAAAACATCAAAGACCTTAAAATGTAACTTATCATTAGGTCCTAAACCACGTTTCTGTCATACAGAAAATGTCATGCGTGCGTGTCCATAAAGTTTCTTAAGTCACTTCTGTCTGGTTTATCGTTCTCTGTGGTGTAGCGGTTACCATGCTAAAGGCTAGTTCTCAAGGTCGCGGGTTCAAATCCGGTGGAGGACAATGGATTTTTTCGAGCGTACAAATCCTTAGCTTCCTTCTGAAGGAAAGTAAAGCTGGTGGTCCCGAGTCATAGAGTTACGGCATGTAAAAGAACCTCAAGCCTGCTAAAGAGGCCTCTGAGCAAAATAAACAGCCTTTCACGCCAGTATAGAATGGGACACTAAGAACCACAGCAGTTAAAGAGCATTCATAAATAAAACTCAATATTATTTTGTCTAGTTTTCTCACAATACCTTCCCATTCCAGGATCCTGTTGTGAGGAGAGTTCCCGTCCCATAATTTCTCCTTGTCACACTAATTTGCCCTCCTTTAGAAGTATGCTAAGCGTAGCGATGATCTTCTTGAAGCAGTGTCTAAGACAATGCACTTTCTCTGTGTCTTCACTACCGGCTCGAAAGCTCCGTTGAGGGGAGGTTCTGGACTGCCCTTCACCTTTCCTGACTGCTGCACCTGCTGAGCCTCTGCCGTCCCCTCCTGGTTGGGTGTTTCCCTTCCTGCTTCTGTTGCTTGCTCAGTCACCACTGGCCCCTGCTGTTCAGGGATGTACGGGCTGCGTGCTTCTAGCTGCTCCAACTCCTGTCTGGTCCACAGTCTGCCATTAATTACTAATCAAATTGAAGAACACCATGACATCCTTCTTTCTGCGCTTCAGCTATATGTCACTCCAGGAAATTTCTCTTGTGTCTAACTCCGGCATTAAAGTCTTCCATGATGTTTATACCTGTGACCTTAAGATATTCGCTATTCAGCAGTATTTCACAAATAAGTTTGTAGTGTGTTAATTTGCACACAATAGGGCAATTTCTGTTTCCCCATCTACGTACTCTGTGCACGTATCCACTGTCGACACATTGATGCGTAGCTGTGCCACCACTCGACGTACCAACATTTCTGTATCTTCTCATGTCTCTCTCTCCTTCATGTATTCTGCACTGCAGGGAATGTCTCCGCCCACCACCATGGCTTAATAGCAACCCACTGGAAATATGGCAGACTACAACGATGCTATCATAAATCGGAAGCGCAATTACATAGATGGATCTTACGGATAGCATCACTCATCATGTTCGAAAATAACCGAAAATTTGTGTCCTGTGTATTTTCATAACTTTAAAGGGTATGTCATTTTATAGTTCGTGCGCTAATAGGCAAGTTCAGTACAAACGTGAAAGTGGCAGCAAAAACCTTAGAAAAATTTGACATCTTATCAGTATTAACCGAGACATAGGGTGAGTTTTATGGACACACACAATCACCTGGCACCTCTCTTGAACGTATTAACTGACACAGTAGCGATGTTTCGTTACATTCTGCCGGATGCCTTGTTCAAGATACCATTCCTGTGCGAATGGTTTGACTGCCAGGAAAAGCTTAGATTTGCACTACCTTGCGAAGATGAGGCGTGGCATTCGAGATTTTCCAGTGTGGTTCAGTGCAAGGTTATTTCAGATTTGGAATGCAAATTCCTTTAAAACACTTGAACAGCACCACAATTTCTACCTGAGATTAGACGTTTTTGATCTGTATTATCGCAACGCAATGACTGCGAATGGTATCGATCCCACGTATTTTCAAGGACTACTGTCTTAAACATGATATTGCGCTGTTAAACATAATCCGAACACAATTCGAGTAATTAACAATCAGGAGTTCTACACATTGATTCAGAAACAGATACGTGAAAGTGTGTCGCATTTTGGCTTGCGGCATGCGGTCATGAAAATGTCAGTGAACACCTCAGTATTCTTGATATCAATGCTCTATATAGCAAGGTGCCGATATATACAAACTGCCGACGCAGCTTTTAACATCAGATGCATTGACAGATAAACTGGTTGACCTATGACCCCACCAGCGATGTGTTTCTTTGCATTGGTGGACTGGACCTATCCCCCTAGATTAATTGGCATGCATCATGAGTTTCCTCTTGCATCTGAACACTATGGTAACAGGTTGTGCACGACATTGTTAGACAAAAAGGAATATTTGGTGCACTCCTCCACGTTACAATTCTACACGAGGCACGGACATGTGATTCCTAAGGTTCATGCGATTTGTTAATTTGAACAAAAGGCTGTGTTTCAATCTTGCGTAGAGAAAAAATATGCGCAAAAGACAACACGGTATAAATAGGGCTCTCTTAGACATGTACAAGTTGCTGAACAACAATTTGTACGGGAAAACGTTAGAGAATACAGTTAGGTACCGTGTATTCATGGTGCGTGCTGCGACTGATGAAGGCCCGTATGGGCACCAGAATTCCTTTTTAACTATGGCAAAAAATATTTTAGAAGTTGGTAGGTATTGTCTCTGCGAGATGGATAACCATCTAATTTAACTAAACCTGTTCAACTTGGATTTACCATTTTGGAATTGGCGAAGTTGAAAGTCTATAAGTTTTTCTGCGAACTTAAGTGGAAGTTTAGTGACCTCATGAATCTCTTGTACCACGATACTGATAGCATGATTTTATGCTTTCGAAATTGTCACAAGCATCCACTGCTCTTAAATATCACCTGGGAATGTATTAAGAATGTATTAAGGGTTGTGGTCTGATAAGGCTAATTATCAAAAAATAATAGCATCCCAAAGCTTAAGGGCTAAGACATACGCTATCAGATTAGATTCCCTCACAATAAATAAGGGTAACTCCTCAGCAACGGTAACTGGTAGGAACAAAAATTTTGACCATTACAAGGTGTTTGAGAATAAGCACATACTGGTGGATAAGTACCTGATAAGATCACAGTCACATACATTGTACAGTATATTTTAAAAAACGGCTGGCTTTGATTTTAGGGTACAAAGTGTGTGGTATCAAAGAACAGGATAAGCATATTAGCTCATGGATATAAAGGAATAATATATAGACAGTAACACACAATTAATTATCTGTTTTAATACACAAATACAAATTTATATGAGAAATTGTCATTTTTTTTTTGCATCAAAATCTTTTATTCCTGAGCTCAATGCACTTCTAGCCCCCCCCTCAAGTGAATCATATACAATGGAACCATGACAGATATTTCTTTGTCCGTAAAGATGAGACATTTTAAATGGTTGTTCTAACATACATGATGCACGCTGCTTCTTAAGTTTCCTGTTGCTCTTATGTATCGATGCCATCGTGCACTGTGAAAAAGTGATGTTGCAGCGGCTTATACTGAACATTGAGCCACTGTTTTCCCAATGCTGTGGTGCTCCTATGCATTTTTGGATTAAAGGTAGATGACCATTGAGTAAATCTACTTCCACGGTGTCATTTGTGACTTTTTCGGTTTCTTTCACCGTGAAGTATGAAAATATACTGGATGTAAGGTATCCATAGGGTTAGGATATAACACCTCAACCTCTAGATTGGTTTCTATGTCCAATTCGATAGTATCTGAAGCTCCAACTATCTCTATTTATCTAAATGTTTACATTTGGATATGGCTCTCTTGTCAGTGGAACATTTACTATTTACACTATGCTGATTTCCTTTTTCATCCACTTAGGCTAACTTATCCAATGTGTGATCCTCCGGCATGGATACAGCAGCTAATAACTCAAACTTTTGTGATTCCAAATCATTTAATACATACCACTATACATCTTATTCCTGTTCATCAAATTACGGTGAATGTTGCGACCTATTTTCACAATCTTTACCAGCTGAAAATCATTGGCATTGGGCAGTTTGACCAACTGATTCTTTTTGTTTATACCCACCAATTCTGGCTATTTCATAGCTGAAGGAGCATCTTTATTACTCAGCGTATACCCAGTTGTTACAAAGTACTTTGGCATGTAGCATATTACTTTGCTTTGTTGCACAAAAGAGGACATTTCCGAAGGTGTATTACCTTTCACTTGCAGTTCATCCGTGAACATTATACAGTAAGACATGCAGAGTATGAATGAATGCGACACCCTAAACAACAAGGTAAAACACTGGATATAAACTTAATCATCTCTTCCAACACAGGATGTAGTGCAATGCTGAGAGGTAGTGTGTTGAGACTTGTATCTATCTCGTCCCATGACCTTTGCACGAACGTAAACATTTTGTGCTTAAATGGAAGCGGTTTTGGTATCAATGACAATACTGTTTTCAGGTAAATACCATATTGTCCAGAATTGCCCATTCCACCACGCTATTTGGAACCAAACGTGTCTCGCGTGCATCCGCATCTTTAGGTGCTTCAGTTTTGTCCACATCATGTCTAGAGAGGCTTGGAGGAGTCTCGAACACACTTGCATTACTGAGTGTTCGCTTGCGGGTAAAGGTTCCCCCCATGCGTAGCATCCTTATATCCTGTTACACATTATGAGACCTCAATCAGCCACCTGGACAGGTGTAATGTGGCTTTCACAATTAATGGGTTCACTAAACTCATAGGTGGTCATTTGTTTTTGAAATGCCTCTTTGTTCTTGGGATTTAAAAACCCTTTACCTAGTTTAATATGGTTGCCTGTCATAATTACTGGTGTACTAATTGATCTTGTTTAGGCATATACTTTTTTCGTATTTGTAAATTAGCACCTCCCAATATATTTTTCGTACCGTCACATGTACACCCATGGACAAAAAAAAAATGTCATCTCGAGATTTTATGTGACGATCGGAGGGCTTCATGTACCTTCATAACAGCTGTGTTCACAAAGCACATGCAGAAACTGTAGAATGGTCTCTGCCCTGTGAGCGCAATGGTTAGCTTATAATGGTGTTTCTCGGTGATGATGCTTATAAGCTATTGAAAAATGTTTCGTTGGCCGAGAGATTAAAAAGGTACCGCTTTCGCTCATAAGCTCCTTAGTTCGAATCTCCCATTAGTTATTGTTATTTTTTTATATTAATTCTATGACTGGATGTGTAGAACATAGTATTTCATTGATATAACTTTAGGATTTTAAGTTTTAGGCACATCTATGCACACAAAAACACAATTCTACTAATACTGTTTTTAATTAACTAAAATAAATGCAAATAAGCTATTACCTACTAAAAGAAACCAAAAAAATAAACAAAAACTAATATAGGGTGTATGAACCCTGAGCTCATATATCAGCTCTTATTTTCAGGTTATGGATTAAATTAAATCCCTGTAGTAACAAGGATGAGAAGTTACAACACCAAAGGCTTCTTGAATTTGTGCCCAGAATCCTTTAGAAATTCAACAAGTTCATCAGGATATCTTATCCTCACAGAGGGAATGAAAATATTTTCTAGTATTGCCGTGTATTGCTCACTATTCAGTGTATCATCAAGCTGCCACAACACACCTAGACCTTCCCTTGATATCCAACAAGATAACGAGACCATGATGAAATTGTGAAGCCACGTATTTTGCATCGTAATAACTACTCTATTATGAACTTTACCAAATGCCTTATATGAAATGGAGTATATCGAAAATAAGTAGTTACCATGTGTTGATTAAACATTATTAACAGAAGAAAAAAAGTGTTTGCTACATGCGAGAAGCGAACCTACGGTCTTAACCATGAAAGTACCCTATGCTTTGCCACAACGCTACAGAGAGGACACATGGAAGGTAGCATGTTTATCAGTACCATACAACAACTTGCTTCAGTGGCTATACAACTGTGTTGCATATGGTGTAAACAAGGCACTGTGCTGTGTAGGACTTAGAAAAAATTGGCATTCAATACATGACTCTTATTTTTGGGGGGGATCCATGGGTGTACCATCGGTAATGAATGATTCTTCTAACAGAAAAAGTTTTTGTATAAAAACTTAGATATACAGTTAGGACAGCTAGCATAACCTGTTATAAAATGTTAAGCTACCCCCTGTGCTATAACACTTTCCAGAGTTGAAGGTTCCAACGAGGAATAAGCAGTTAATTTTGGCGTGTCACAATTAAGTACTTTTTTAAGGTCTGTAATAAAATCACCAGAAGCAATTTTGTTTCAAGCAAACAGCCTGCTAATTGTAGTACTGCTGTAGCTACTGCCATTATCTACACATTTCATGAGATATTCAAATCTACCCTTACGTTCTAAATAAAGGCGATTCTTAACTTAGAGAAATATTTGAATTTATTTTATCACTAAGAGGCGGTGATTATTACCAGTACTAAGAATTGTTTGTCACTCTTGTGGCATACATAAATCTATGCATATAAGATGTTGCCAGGCGTTTCTCAAAGAAATCATACAAATTTTCACAACCTTTTACTTGGCGATGCACTCCAACCAGCTTGAATGTCTGAGAATCCACTAGCTGTGGGCGCTCTTTCCAGTGATACAGGATACACTTTCTTCCAGGATATCAGTTCCAGTAACCTTGTTGACTGTGCCTCCATGTAGTGGGTGCTTAACGGTACCACTGTGATGTCCTTGTAGTCCCCAAACTTCCTGAAGAAACGTTTCCAGGTGAGTTGGATAAGGAAGTTTCACCACCACAGAGTCTGCTCCTCATCGCTCGAAGGTTGTATTACAAGTGATAAATATATCGGTAACAAGCACAAACAGATCCTCCTTGGAAACTACATGTTTCCATCCTCAGAGAGTAATGCTAATATCTTCTGGAACGTACTATACAGCATGTGGGATTGTGGTCTGATCAGATACTGGTCGTCAAATATGTGTTTGTTTTGAAATAGGCATTCTTTATAATGGTCGATGCTTAATTTTATCTGCTTATCTGTTACCTTTGCTATGGGGTGATCCCTTGTTTTTGGTAATGGGATTTCCATCCTCGAATCTGGTTGCATACTTTTGGCATGAAAGCCAACAAATTCTACCATTTTTCTATAATCGACCTGATATGACTACAATCTTATGCATACCAGATGTGTATATCTACGTAGCCATCATGTGCATTTTCAAAATCCAAGCATTGTCCCAGCTGTTGGTTATTAACCATCATAAGCAGGGGGTGTTCATGGCAGTTATGAAATTGTAAGATGAAACTGTATCGTGGTACAACCACCTCATGCGTTCACTGAATTTCCACTTAAATTCGTAAAAGAAACGATACACCTTCAATTTGGCCTACTCCAGAATTTTAAATCCCAATTGCAACGGCTTATTCAGGCAAACAAGATTGTTTTCCAACCCTCAAAAACTATTCTCCCACTTCAAGAAAGTTTTTCACACTAGAGAGAAAAGAATTACCACGTCCGTAGGAATCCTCGTTATTCACGGTATGCACCGCATGCTGGCGGTACCGAAATGTGTTTACCACGGTTTTGCTATATAGACTGTTGCTCAACAGTTTGTACGTATTGGCCAGGGTTTTGTTATTGCTGTGTTCTCGTCGTTTGGCGATGTTAGTTTCCACGTAGGATTTAAACATGGCTTCCTGGTCAAAAAACCAAACTGCATGAATCTTGGAAATGACAAGCCTGTGCCCAACATAAAAGCATAAAATGGGTGAGTGTACCAAATACTCCCTTTTGTTAATCAATTTAATGCACAACCTTTTATCGTAAAGGATGAGCAGATGTGAAGGGAAATTCATGATGCTAATCGTGCAATCTAGTGAGATAGCTCAGGTCTAACAGTGCTAGGAAACATCGCCGGTGAGGTCCCAGATTAGCTAATTATCCGGCATATCAGTCAAATGTTTAAAGTATATATATTATATTAAAAAGAAAACCTTACGAAACCCATAAGCATCCAGTATTAAAGTACTTGCGATGGCAGGTCGCCATTGAGATTGTCATCTCTAGTGAGATGCCTTGGAAGTCTATCTGGGAAACAGCTTGAGTCAATTGGGGAATTCAGTGTCCCACCAGCATGTTGTCATAGTAGCTTAATGCTTAGAGCAGCCTAATGGAGAGCAGGAGAACCATGTTTAAATCTCAGCTGTGGCATTGAATTTTTCAGTTGACTCTACATTTAAAAAAAAAAAAATTACAGAACAAAGTTATACAATTCATTATGGAAACTGAAAATGAAGGCACATTACCTTTCCGAGATTTAAAAGTAATTAGAGGTCAGAACAAGATCAATTTTGGTATCTACAGGAAGCCTATAAATCCTGAAAACTATACATATAAAAAAAAAATAATTTCAACCAGGTCCCACACAAACATGCAGTCCTATTCGGTTTAACCCATAGATTGGTTTACACCCACTTAACAGAAGAAGAATACAAACACATGGTCAACACAGCAATAAACAATGGCTTCACCAAGCAAATCATTGACAAGGAAATAGAAACATTAAAAAAAACAAACACGTTAAGGATATTGCAAAACTTGCCAACAAAAAAACAAGGGATTTTCAAAAAGTTTGCTTTCCACCCGAGTACTCATAAATTCATCTTCAAAAAAAAAAAAAAAAAAAAATCATCTGCATAGCTCCACAAAACAATTTCATCATAGAGAAATTACTTTGCAACAAATACCTCATAACAAAAAAGCAGGAATTTATCAAATTAGTTGCCCAGAATGTGACCAAATTTATATAGGTAAAACTAAATGAAATTTTAGAAACCAGATTACTGATAAATCTACAGTTGTACACCACTTTTAGATGAGCAATCACATTACACCAAACATAACACTCCAAAACCCACAAAATGCACAAAATTTGAATACTTGGCCAAAGATTTTAATCATAAAACATAATCGCTGTTTAACAAATTTTGAATTGTTGCCACCACATCCACTATGGAGATTCATCACTCTTCCACTAGAGTCACCATAAACAACCACATGCCAGAAACCACCACCAGGAACCAATCTGTCACTTAGGACGATAAGTGCAAGTAGCTCTCAAAACTGTCAAGATGCAAAAAAATCTAAGTGATGTTAAGTATTTAAAACTCTGACACAATATTCCTATAGTAGATACAGTAATATTGTGTGGATAATCATTGGTACGTTTATACTAATTAGTGCCTTTTAATAAAAAAAATTGGAAAGCTGTACATTTTCAGACAAATGTGATATATTTTAATTTTGGTCACTTGCAACATTGCTCTCAACAACCCCATTCTGCTGAATTAGTCAACCCAAGTAAAATTTGCCCAAACTTCTGATTCAGCTGAAAAGTAGGAGGGAAAAAAAATTATAGAAGAAGCTTTAAAACTTTGTAAAGGAGGGGAAAAAAACAAATGGAAACAAAAAGGAGGGGAAAAATTATGTCATGCTGTCACTGACCCCCTTCGCTGTTGTACCACACTTAGACAGAACCCTCCTCTTCATTCAGTGCATAATGTAATACAACTATATGATTGCTCCCTATGATGTCTTTTATCTTACATAAAGGAATGAGTGGCAAATCACAATCCATTGAGTGATGCACCTCTCATGGCATTGGAGAGGAGTTGGATGACATATTTGACTTTTAACGTGGATTTGAATTGAATTTATTGCAAAATTTGTTCTACAATTTGGTTTACAATATATACAATGTGTATTAATACATCCCTGTACCCCTACATCTTATGTACAATTTGTCTGGTGCTTGTTTTCTTATTGAACCACTCAGATTGCTTGGCTCCCAGGCCTTATCACTCACTGAGCAGCCCTTGCCTCTCTTACTTTTCTAGACCATTTTTCCTTTACCTTCCTTAAAAATCTCCCATGCCCTTGATTTTCTTTTCTTCTTTCCCTGTCAACATCTTTATAGCTACTATTTTTCTATCCATATTTTCCCATTTTTTCTCCCACACTTTTTCCCTCCATCTCCTTATTTCCTTACATTCTGTCATATAGTGTTCTGTACTTTCTCTTCCTCCACACAACTCGCATATCCCTCTTTCGCTGCCTCTCATCCCTCTTAAATACATTGATCCCTTTCTTGTCTATTACAGCAATCAATGTACCTCTCTCTTCCACACTCCTTTTCTTTAATTTATAAAAGCTTAATGATTTTTTATCTTCAAGGCTTCCCCATATCTCTTGTCATTCTATATCTTCCACTCTGTTTCTTACTACTTTCCAAAATCCGTTTGTATTTCTTTCCTCCAATCCCCATATATCCCCCATTCCAATTTACTCCAATATTTTTTCGATTTCTCTCCACCAGCTGTTTTTGTTTCTTAGAACCTTTTGCTGAGTCAGGCATATCTTTAAGATTTCACCTTCCTCCATTTTCATACATCTAAACCAAAATTTTAAAATTCTTTCTACTATTACACCTTTCCTCCTCGTTCTACTAATGCAACCTCCCCTGGTGCTGCTCTTGGTACCAATGCCTTGTACATTCTCTCCAATCATTTTGTCAACATTTCTAGTTTATATTTGCATATTCTTATTCCTGCCATAGCTGCCTTCCCTTTCACTAACATCTTCCTGCCATGTGCTCCCCATTCCCTGCTATTACTCAGCCTTACTCCAAAATAGTGATATTCTTTGGCTACCTCCAGTTCTTGACCACCAAGAAGCCATTTTTCTTCCTTCCTCAGTTTATTTCCATTTTTAAACACTATCACTTTAGATTTGTTTATATTTACCTTAATTCCCCATTTTTCACAAAATTCTTGAATTTCATTTATTGCTTTTTGTAATCCTATTATCGATATGGCACCAACCATAAGGTCATCAGTGTATAATAAACCTGGAATCTCCTTATCCCTTATTACTGGACAATACTGATTTCTTATTTTTACTCCTTCTAATATACCACCTATGAATAGATTAAATAATTGCCTGGGAAACAGCTTGAGTCAATTGGGGAATTCAGTGTCCCACCGGCATGTTGTCACAGTAGCTCAATGGTTAGAGCAACCACACGGATAGCGGGAGGACTGCATTCAAATCCCGGCTGTGGCATTGAATTTTTCAGTTGACTCTATATTAAAATGATTAAATAATATTGGACTCAGCTTACATCCCTGTCTTAATCCTATTTGTTGTTGAATCGTCTCGGTGATACTGCTTTTTTCACCACTTATACAGAACTTTACATCTTTATATATTTTCTTGATTTCTCTTATAAACTTGCTACTAACTCCCTTTTCCCTTAGTTTATATTCCAGAGCTTCTCTATTTATTTTACCAAAAGCTTTTTCAGAGTCAGCAAAAAACATATATACCCTTCCTCTTTTCCTATTCAAATATTTATCTATCATAGTCTTTATTATAAATACACTATCTACAGTTTGTCTTCCTTTCCTAAAACCTGCCTGGAATTCTGATATCATTTTTTTCTGTTTCTACCCATTCCCTTAGTCCAAGGGTGGCAAAAACGACTTCCTTCCGCAAGTCACCAAATATGGAACACGCACTGCATCACTCTGCAGCATGTGAAAATCAAACGGATGGTTGCAGAGAGGGAGTCACGTTTTCGCCACCTCTGCCTTAGTCTGTCAGCCAAAATTCCTGTATACCCTTCTCTATCTAATCCTTTTTTAGTTTCACCATATTTTCTCCAAAAACTCTCCTGGTACTCCATCTATTCCTAACGCTTTCCCTTTCTTTATATTTCTTAGTTGTAAATATACCTCCTGGATTGATATTTCTCTATCTAATTTTTAGTTTATCATCTCTTATCCAAAATTCCTATGCTCTAACCTTGTCACTACGCCTTCCCCGATCAAGTTTTTAAAATATTCTACCATTCAATTGGTGTGATTTCGTTTTTTCCCCCTCCTTCCCTGCTTGCCCTTCTTACTATTTCCCATATGTTTTTACTACCATCCCTTATTTGTCTGTACCTTCCCCTGTCTTATTTCAATATCTAGCCCTGCTCTTCTTACTATTAGTCCCATTAACTCTAATGTTTTCTCTGTTTTTCCTTCATATAGGTTCATCTTTATTCCATATTCTATAATTTGGCTTACCTTTGAATTTAAATCTTTTTGTGAATTTTTCTTCTAGTTCCTCCTTCCATTTATAAGTTTTTAATCTCCTCATCCTTGTTACCTTTTTATCTACTACTTCCTGTTCTCCTACCTTTAGTTCCATTGTTAACAGGAAATAGCTACAATTTACTATCTCATTTCTAATTTTAAATTTTGTAATGTTCTCCTCTAATTCCTCACTAAATGGCATATAATCTATCGCACGTTGCCCATTTGCATTTGCAAATGTAAATTCATCTTCTTTGTCCTCTCCCATTGTCCCATTACATATTACATAACATATTACATAACAAATTGTTTATTTCACAGAATTGTAATAACTTTTTTCCTTCCTTATTTATTGCATTATCTCTGCTTTTCCTTTCTCTTACTTCGTCTTTTTCTCCTTCCCCTATCATGGCACTTCCCAGTAATCTACAGTTTTCCCCACCTATTCTTGTATTAAAGTCTCCCATTATAATAAACTCTAAGTCCGGCCATTTGTTTCTGATTTCATCCATGTCCTCGCCTATAGTTTTATACAGGTTATTCTCATAAAAGTCTGATGATTCAGCGGAGTTATATACTACACCGATTCCAATATTTACATTTATCTTATTTATTTGTTTTATTAACATCCAAATGACCTTGTTAGTCTTGTTTCCTATCAGTTCTGTTTCAACACTTATTTTCATGCCTTTTTAACAAATATACCAATTCCTCCTGAAACTCTCCGTTTCTCGTGCTTTTTACTGGCATTTTTGCTTATATATTTGTAGCTCTTTAGCTCTAATTTTTCCCTTTCTCCCAATCATTTTTCCACCAACCCTACAATGTCCATATATCTCATTACAGTTTGGATTTCCCCATTATATATCTTACTCTTTATGCCTTCGACATTCCAGAACATCAAATTTACCCCCTTTCCCTAAATGTTCTTTGTTTTATCCTGATATATATATTTCTCCATTGTTTTTCTAAGTCTAGTGACCCTGGGTACTGGATCGTCACTTTCCTCCCTCTGTGGCATTACCCTCCCTTCCCACAACTCTATTATTTTTAACCCCCTCCTTACAATTTCTTCCGCTTGGCTAACACTTTCCACTCTTAATACTTCCCCACTTATCACTTGCATCACTCCCTCCTCCACATATGCATTTCTTACTGCACTGGTTGTCTTCTGTACTCTCGGCTCCTCCCCACTTCTCCCTCCTTGCATCTCTTCCCCGCTCGCCGCTGCAACCAATGTTAGCTCCTTCTCCCCCTCCCACACTTCTGGTTCTTCCTCCGTTTTCTTCTGCACTGCTTCCCTGACTGTTTCACGTACCTGTCAAATCTGTGGTTTGATCAGCTGTTTTTCCTTCCTTTCCCCAAGCTACCGACTCAGCTGTTCCCTCAGTTCTTTGACTTGTATGTGCCCTGGGCCATTGCTTCTGTTGATGTTTGCACATTCTTTCTCATTCATTCTTCCATATACTTGTACTCCATTCTTCGCCTTCCACGAATAATTTTAAACCTTTCAAAAATGCCTTTTTCCCAGCTGCTCTTGCTTCTGTCATCCTGGATATTAATTCTTTTTTCAAAATTTATTCCTCTCTCGTGTAGTCTTGCTCTATAAAAATTCTTGTACCTCTTAACCTCCTGGCGTTCCTTAAAATTTCCCTATTTTTTCCCATTGTTGTTATTTTTATAACAATGGGTCTAGGTTTTCTTCCTCTTTTTTCCAATTTGGAATATGTCCTCTCTCTCCCAACCAAACATTTTTATACCCAGTCCTTCCATGATCTCGTATACTATTTCTTCTAAGCTTCTGTTTTCTTCTGTCACTCCAAAAATGACTTTAACATAGGCATACAACTGATCACCAATTTCTCATACCTAGTATAGCAAAATGAATAGCTAGCAATCATTTCAAGTAGATGATCACATCTTATGTATTGCAATATCATATTCATCCCCTGACAATAGAGTTATATGTCACTTGCTTCAAATCACTGAGGTATCATCTAGGAGTTCTACACTTAGCAGTGGTTTAGAAGCATCTGCATGCTATCCACTGGGCATACCTTTATTAGAATGTTTCACTTTTAATATAATATTCCTTATATTTATTGCTGTTATTGAGTAATGCTTCCGTATCTGACTTTTATAGGCAACATAGTGAAACAGTTCGGCGGTGTGACCATACAATGAAGGAATTAGAGTATTATCGTGGGCAGCATCTTGCAGCAATGAATCAGTTAGAAGCAGCAGCTCAGGAATCATCAGCATTGCGGTCTAAATATGCAGACATGGCTACAGAAAAGCAGCATTTAGATCGAGAAGTACAAAGCCTACAAAAAGAAATAGGTGAACTTCGATGCCAACAACAGGTAAGTAATTCTTTGACTAAATTTTCTTTTTTGTCTTTTTAAACATACATACGTGCATAAGTCAAATCTGGCTTCAAGTTTTTTAACCTTAGAAAGAAAGTAATTATCTTGATATGACTGAGTGCTTTAAAGCACAGAAAAAGATTGGCATAAGATGTAATAAAATTGAAACAGTAATGCAAAACTGAATGGCAGTTGCTTTCATTCATATGTAATGAGTGTATGGAAATAATTAAAATTAATTGGTGGAATATAGTTAACCTTAAGATTCAACTTCTTTGTATCATATTTTCAGCCATGGCAGGTACGATATCTCCCATTATAAGTTTTTGATTAGTTTATAAAATCTTTAACATGTAATAAATGCTGCTTTGAGTCAGGGTTGTGCTCTTACACGTTAAAAAATGTTATCTATATTATAATGAAATATGCATAAATAACAAATAAGTGACATAATAAATGTAAAATACATAAGATTCTCCAACAACTTTTAGTCTCTGTACAGTTCATATTTACATTCAAGAACCAAAGCCTATTGATGTAGAATTTGAGTTGCCGCTGCATATGGTGGTGATATTGAAATACTGTATCAGTTAACAGTTTATGTAATACATATGGTTATGAGCTGTGGTATAAGAAAGTGTAATGAGAAGTAACTATTGATGCATCATGCTGTAAACAGAAATGGAGGCACAAAGTTGTAGTCATGTTACACTGACTGAGATGCTGATCCAAGCACTTCCTCCTCTTTATAAACAATAAAGAGAAACCCAAGCTATTTTCAAAATAATCTACAATCTTCTTGATAAGTTTTTTCCTACAAGCTTGTGTCTTGATTTGTCTGGTACATTTAGGTGTCAGAGAGGAGAACAATCCAGAACCTGCTTTCTGAGAAGTATAAATACAAGCTGCCTTAACCGAAGAAACTCAGTGATTTAGCAGATCTTAACAAGCATTAATATAATCTTTTTACTTTAGTGACAAAATTTTGTAATTATGAATCGAGGTGGCAGACATATTCACAATATTTATGGAGAGCTTCATTTTGTTCATGTGAAAGTTCAAAATAAAAGCTGTGCTACATATTGCATCTGTGAAATGATTATTAAAAATGCAGCAAAAGGACGCCTTAAAGCTGCTACTTTGGGCTTTATAATGCCCATAAGGTCCTAAATAATGTGAATGGTGCGGGAGGTTTTTAGGTGATGTGTTTTTGTTGTGAGATGCTTCTTGTAAGCCCCACGTTTTGGGCGCCAATTAGCGATAGTAATGTTGATGGTTCCACATTGTGGCGTCAATTTGCGATAGTTTGTTACATAGTTGTTTGGAGGAGTTTGCCCCACAGTTATATGCCACTTTGAGAATGTTATTGAGCCTCGTTGTATTTGTTGCCAACTTTGAAGAAGTTATTTAGCTGGATGTGAAATGTGAGAATCCCCACGTATGTGCGTCACTTTGAAGAAGTATTTAACCCAACGTTTTTAAGATACACTTTGATGTTGTTTGATGCTTGGGACGCCAAACTTTATAGTGAAGATGATGCTTGTTTTATGTAATATTATTAAAAAATTTGCCTCCGCTGCTTCAGTCGCACTTTAGAAACACAAGTTCTTTTCAGGTTGTGATAAGACAAAAATTAAACGACGGCACAGAATTTACTTTTTAATTTCACTTCTTTTTATTTGTCTTTATACTTGCACATTTATAAGCACAACACTTTATAAAAGAAAAACTGTGAGCACTTTATACATTCCAGCGGAGAACACAATTTTTACCATCCGTACTCTATAACATCTTACCCGCAACTGACTAAATCCAACGGTAAAAAAACTGAAGCTTCGGTAATGCCAGTCTCTTATTGGCTAATTCTAGTCCAATAGAATTTAAGTATTCAAACTAAAATTTTTCTTTACTTTTAATTGGCTAATTCCAATCTAAGCAAAACTTACGTCACTACCGATCTTTTCATGACCAGTATTTTTTAAAACTCCAGACCATTATTGTCACAGAAATAACATTATTACCTCATTATTAACAACCTAAAACATATTATTCTCACAGTTTTTGCACTATTAGAGTATATAAACATTTACATGACATTAATAAATATGTTTACAATAAAAAATAAGTATTTGCAATGACTTGCATACAATATAAATAATAATTATGTACATATTGTTTTCAAAGTGGGTTGTTATTGAATGTAATTATAATAAAACGCAATTAATATCATTTAGGCATTAAAATACTGCCTCAAATTGCCCCCTTTTAGAAATATTTAAAATTTACTCTGTTTGTTTTGTTGTTTTAAATTTTCAAATATTTTCTAAGAGTCTCTTGAAAGAAAGAAACATAACTCTTATTTTGCACTTCCTATCTTTCACTGTCACTTTTTTACTTTTTCTTCAACACTGGTTTTTCACAACACTCGTGTATAGCTGAACACTTCCTATTTACTTGTGTAGCACTTTTCAAGGTTAATGACCTTGTATAAGATTCATGACCTGAGCTAAGTTTGCTCATTCACTATCACTTTCACTAGTAAACACTTTATATGCTTTACATTTTTACATACAATTATACATGTTAACATTTGTTACCCTTTGTTTATGATTTGTTTCCTAAATTTTCTAACTTACACTACAAATGTAGTTGCTACTTAGATTTTCTTACTAGCAATGGATTTTTATAACTTCTGTTTCTAAAAACTGTGCTTTGTTATTTACAATTTTAAATTACATTGCTTTCCCCTTTAGGTTCCAAATACATTATTTTATTTTTTTCTTGTGCCACACATAACCTGTAAACTTTACTTTCCCTTTCTTTTTATTCAGATTGTTTACATTTATTTTCTCTCTCTTATTGTTTCTCAGACTGTTTACATTTATTTTCTGTTTCCTTTTGTGAAACATATACCGTACATACTTTACTTTCTTTCTCTTTTTGTTTCTCAGGCTATTTATTTTCTCTTTCTTTTTATGCCATATATAATTACATATTTTACTTTCCCTTTCTTTTTTCTTACACCACAGACTTTTTAGCTTTGCCCTAGTTTTATGTTGCACAGTTGTGTTTGATATAAAATTTGATACATGCTTTTGATTATGTGTGTCATTCATATTGTGTGTTTGAGATGTTGATGCTATTGAAAAAGCAATTGCATCTCTTGTTTTGTTTGTTAACAAAGGTGATACATCTCTTTCTGTATTTGCATTACTGACATGCATTTGGTTAGCATTTACAGAACTACTTGTACTTGCATTTACCCTTGGTATAGTACCGATCTTTTCATGGCCAGTATTTTTTAAAACTCCAGACACATTATTGTCACAGAAATTACATTATTACCTCATTATTAACAACCTAAAACATATTATTCTCACAGTTTTTGCGCTATTAAAGTATATAAACATTTACATGACATTAATAAATATGTTTACAATAAAAAATAAGTATTTGCAATGACTTGCATACAATATAAATAATAATTATGTACATATTGTTTTCAAGGTGGCTTGTTATTGAATTTAATTATAATAAAACACAATTAATATCAATAAGGCATTAAAATACTGCCTCAATGGTGCATAATTATGAAGGAACTAGGATTTAAAAAGTATCACAGCAAACATCTTAATTTATTATAGAACAGTTTTGCATTCGTTAACAATTCCATTCAAATTTAAATCCGCTTGCTTCACATTTTTACAATTCCAAGTGATAACGGTTGAAAATACGATAATCATAAAATGCTCTTTCACCTTGTTACGACATTTAATTTCCTTGTCAAAGTCATGAATGCTACTTGAAATAGCCAAGTAATACAAATACAATTTACGAAAGAATGAATATATAAATGCTTCTCCTTAAAAATACTAATTTTGAAACACCAAGAGGAAAGATTAAATTTTGATGCTTACCAAAGAAATGTTAATAATTTAGAAAAGGTTACCCTTGGTGAATTACGCCAAAATCTCGCCATCACGAACAGAGCACAAAGCTCTGACAGGCTAGCTGCTCAATCCATGTACGTAGACTGCCAACCCAACCTGCCCGGGAATTGCTGGTCTTGGCCACAAGCTCGATGGCACTGCAATCATTGGCATGAGACAAACCAGCCAATCATAGCCCTGGACGACCATGATGTCATGCTACCATAAGCTACGTCATTGATGACAGCTTTCTTGAACATTCATCCTGACTGAGCTGATCACGATGAATGACGCCAACTTTCTAGAAGAATTTTTGCCATTCTTGGGCTGGTTACATGTGCCACAACGAGGGAAGAGCAGAGGGGGGGAATGGCACAAAGCTCATAGAAGAATCTGCAGTAGAAAAAGCACCCAAGAGACAATACTTCCAACATGTTCCCGTTATACATCAGATATGTCACTCGTATATACTGTGGAGGTAGACAAGCCATTGGAGACATAAGCAGTTACATTGACAAGATGAGTGCTTCAGAAAAAAAAAGAAATAGACTTAGCACTTACTAAATCTTTTTTTGCTGCAACGTTCCATTTAGTGTTTTGGAGAGCAAGTATTTTAAGGACATGCTACAGAAATTGTGCCCATCCTACTAATTGCCTGGATGAAAACATCTTCCAGAGCACTCCTTGATAACGTTGATGAACAATCTCAACAAACACTTGTTGATCCTGACTCAGCTTTACTCATTGATGGGTGGAAAAATGAATCCAGTAATACAAAGAATGTCACAATGGTACACAAGGCTAACGCAAGTACTGGAAAACCAAGAACTATGTTTCTGGAGGCTTTCAATATGTCAGGTGAGTCACAGACAGAAAATAAATTATGTGATGTAGTAAAGGAAGCATCTGAAAAAGCAAAAACATGGTAAAACACAAATATCTACTATACTCTGTCCGATAATGCAAGCAACTTGGTGAAAATGAGCAAGGGTAACAAATTATGGCATTCTGCTTGTAAATCTTGCACTGCAAATCAATTGGCTAGACTTGCTACCAACAGACATTTCATCAAAATTAAATCAAATACTGAAAACATTCAAGAATTCAGACCAACACCAACTTTTATTAAATAGCGTTTCTAGAGTTAAGTCTTGCTGTGGAGGACACCCACTGGTGCTCTCTATAAGATGCCTGTGTCTCACTGGAAAATAACATCACAGCAGTGTGTAAACTGGCAGCTAATAAAGAATAAGTAAAAGTTCAGTAGAAATAAAACCACACCTATTTGAAGAAAAATTTCTTTCAAAAGTAAATGAAACAATTGCACTCTTAGATCCTATCAGCCAGCTCATCAATACCTGTCAGAAGTCAGAAAGTAGTGTCGCTGATACAACAGAAGTATGGAATTATGGATGGTCCTACAATTTCCTGATGTCATGCTGACAAACTACATCTTGTTGAAAATTGGAGAAAACCATCTCTAAATATATACAACCTGGCAGCAAATGTACCTTATGCACAATAACAGGCACAGAATCTCTTGAATATCATGACCAAGTGGAAGGATTTATATTGGAAACACTGGATGCAGAAGGTGCTAGAAGCCTTCAGCAGTTTCGAGAAAAAGGAGGAATGTTGGGTTAACTTTTGGGTAAGGGTGTTATATCCTCAAAGACATTCTGGTTCTTTGCCAAGAGGCACCATTCCAAACTAGCAGATTTGACTAATAAATTACTGAACATTACAGCTTCACCTGCACAACTGAAGAGGGTATTTTCCAGCTGGTCTTTTATTCATAGTACTAACAGAAATCGTGTTTAATTTGAAAAATCATAGAAGCTAGTGCATGGTTATTACTCCCTTAAAATGAAAGACCAAGTTTGTGATGCTTATTGTCTAGATAACATTTATATGTAGTGTTAAGGTTAATTTTTTAAATTTACAATGATAGAATCCTGGAATTCGGGTGCATTTATATAAAAGAATCTGTTTTGAAACCCAATGGGGACCCAATTATTAGTGAATATTCTGTGTTGAGTTATTCTTTGTTTTATGATTGCTAGTGGAAATGTTTCATATTTTAAGTACAGCATCATTGTGATCACTTTTTAGTTTAATTAGTGTTCTGGAATGCAGAGTAAGCAAATCATGTACAGGTTTTGGTGAATAGATACAGTACAGGAGGATATCCTGGGTTTCCTTCACAAATGACTAGTAAAAATCACCAGAAATCCAATTTACTCTTAACCTTTCAAACAAGAAAATATATGGTCTACCCACCTTTATATTATCTGACATGTGCTTAGCAAATTATTCATTTACCTCTGCACTTTCTTCTGAGAAATGCATTCCCCAGGAATGCTGTTTTTGTGCTCCTATGAAGTCTGTAAATTAGTCATACTTGTCTATGATTTCCATGGGTAAATGCAGAAAAGCAGAGAAATAAATTCAGTGAAGGATTGAGAGCCAATGCAGTTAATGATAAGCTGAAACACTTCATAATGGCCAGTAAGATAGAATACTTTTGGTTCACATGTATAAGTAATATAGTCTGTATCTTTATGACCATATTGTGAAAACCAAATGAAGTTTAATGTCACGGCTATCCTTGAGTGGAGGTAGGGACCTTCCTGAAGGGTTCTCCTATTCTTTTATGATGTGATTTGTAGCAAAAATATGTCTACTGACTATGTAAATAATCTAAAATATTAGGATAATAAAAATCCAACCCTACTAATTAGTAAAGAAATTATGAAATCTTAAAATATGCATTGAGACACTCGGGGCTATCCAGATAAATTGGTGGGCCTCCTGACAAAGCATAATTGTGGGTCCCCTAGCCCTTAATTTCAAGTTTGATATAATTATTGTACAGAATAGTAAAGTACAACGATGGGTATTGATGAACTGTAGTGTAGTAATGCAAGTTTTTTATATGTATAAATACCTGATAACAACAAGTTTATTATTGAATAATAATTATTTATTGATATTAATGTCAAGTATTAACATCTTAATTGAGTATCTGGAATATTTGTTTAATAGCATATTTTAAAGAGAGGTTTGAATGTGGTATTCGGTGGTATATATAAAAGCAAGCATTGACTCATATCTCGTTAATTCCAAGCAATTGCTTGGTTTCGTATAAATAAAAAATTTCTCCTCAACCTCCTCTCGAGCTAAAGCTTGCTGACCTTGATTGCTGAGCTAGCTCATGATATGGTATAAATAAAAACAAGACCTACTCGCTTTTAGTAAATTTTTGCTTCTTCAGGTACCTCCATAGATACTGCATTTTAGTACCATGGTGGAGTTCATGGTCATGGTTCCTGAGTGGAAAATAAAACTCTGATTCATGCATTCACATGGCTTTCGCTACTCAATCTTCTACAAACAATTCTTACAAAAGCTTATTCTTGGTATCTACTTCTTGTTAATTGAGATCAACTTTCATTACATATTTATTTAAAGGTGAGTCGGAATTGTTACACTAACATCACTTAAGTTTACTCACTTAACATGTTTCGGGAAACCGTTGTTCCCATCATCAGAAGGTTAATTCGACTGAGTTTCACACCATTTTTGGATCACTAATCACAACATCAAACCCAATATTACATTAGTCAAACCAGCCAAATTTGCAGCCGAATTAGATGCATGGGAGAAGATCACCATTCTAAAACACAACACACATCTAATGAATTTTGATTTGCCTCCACCAAATCCTCTCTGGAAGTACATTTCTCCACCACAAGATCCAGTCCAAAAAACGGAAACACCAACAACACGGGCCAGTCGAATTAACCTTCTGATGATGGGAACAACGGTTTCCCGAAACATGTTAAGTGAGTAAACTTAAGTGATGTTAGTGTAACAATTCCGACTCACCTTTAAATAAATTCAATACACATCACTGTTTCTAGCTTCTTTTCATTACAATATCAACGTTTCATTACATATTTACACATTTCATTGTAGACATAAGAAGAATGCAATAAACTAAAGCGATAGTCAAATCTTTTAAAAGTGGGTCGCTATTTGATGGCTTTGAATTTCCATTCTTTTTGGATGATCACGAAAGAAGGAACAAAAAAATCTTGATGCGTTACATTTGCATGACTTTCTCTACTTTTATACAAACTATTCTTATAAAAGCTTATTATTGTAGCTACTTCTTATTAATCCAGATTAATGTTCAATTTACATTTATTATTGTAGCTTATTATTGTAGCTACTTCTTATTAATCCAGATTAATGTTCAATTTACATTTACACACTTTGATATATGATACAGTAGGTAAATTGAGTCAGATTTTTAAAGAGTATGTTGCTGTGTGATGGCTTTGAAATCTTTTCATGACCACAAGAAGAAAGAGCGGGGAGGGGGGGGAGGCAAAAACTGACTTCCCATTGTGAAAAGTATATTTGAAAATTCAAACCAATAACAAGGAATATCTTGGAAATGGTTAACTTCATAAGCAACAAAAATAATTTACATAAATTGTGTGCTTTAACAAGACCTGCACTTTCCTTCTTTCCTTTTCTTTTTCTTCTCTTTTCTCTTCTCTCTCTCTCTCTCTTCTCTTCCCTTCTCTCTTCAAACACTAGAACTGCTGGAGCTAGTTGTATACTTTGAACCTCCAATGACTGCCGCTGATACCCTATAGTTAGAAAATCTTTGAGCTTATTACTAATAACATTATCAATGCAGGTTATTTATAAAAGTAGTTTCTTGTATTGTTCTACTGTAGACTATATAAAAATAAATAAATGAATATCTGAAAAATTGGAAAAAATGTAAAACATTGCTATTTTCATGAGAAACATGTAACACTTTACTCTCCTCCTACCTCACTCTCATCTTTTGGATCTTACATTAGCTTTGAAAACATTCTATTTACATGCTTTACAAATTACTTTCTTTGTTACTTTGTATGTGCAAGGTCCACAGACATGGTTTTTGCATTTGTTACAATGTTCGTTAGTCTTGTTCCAACGTATCTTCATTTGGCACTGTAGTCTCTTCTTATCTTTCTTTGGTACTTTTAGCTCTTTGCTTTCTTCCTCCATTTCTTTATCTCCCTCTTCATTTCTGCTCCATGACTGTTTTCTGGACTTCATACACTCACTGAGTAATAGAAGTTTCAGGATATAATTTCTATGACTTACTAAACTTCCTGTTACACCCTTGAAAATGATCCCTAAATTCATGGCTTGTAAATCAAGGATGTTTTGGAAAACGTGTATTAGCCATCAATGAGTGCCTGAACACACAGAATTATTCCTTGTCATCTCCAATAAATCGACAGCAAACTTTGTCTGTAGAAGCTGTGTCAGGAAGTTTTTTTGCATTATTTCCTATTTCGGCATCGGAATGCATGGTACTATATGAGGCCGTCAAGTGCAAAAATCGTCATCCAGAAATTAAAAAAATTGAGTTAGACATGGAATTCGATACTTCTTGCAGTTCTCTATGAACTGGTGACTTTAGGTTTGAACAAAACTCCTTCAAGACCTTCAAGAGAGTCCAGAAAACTGCAATTCAATGCAAAACTCTTCAAATCCATGGTGGCAGTTGATGTAGAACTCGTCTAATCCATCTTACAATTCAGAGCAAAACTTGTCTTATCCAATACTTGTTTCAATACAATTGTGCTGTATGAAGAGCAAAACTCGCCTTATCCAGCACTAAGAAATATAGCAGTTTCGCTTCTCTGTTTCCCTACATTGGCAGTCCTGTGTGATTTTAACTGTTTTTAGTTTAGTTTTGACTACCTAAGGTGCAGATGTGTTCTTATGGAGTCTTCTGATATCCCGAAGTTGGTAGAAAGGGTAGAACTAGGAAACAGGCATCCCATGAAAGAGAGAAGAGGGAAAGGTATGTATGATTGAAATACAATTAAGTAGTGTAGTAGTCTTCTATTGTTGACAGGAATGACTGATATAGGAATAAGCAGATGTGTTTATAATGCAGTCTCTATTGTTAAAGGCATTCAGCAAGCCTCGGCCCCCGCTTACCTGCCTGCAATCACAACAGCAAGTCATTCCAATACAGTAACTTGACACAGAAGGACATCAGGAAATTCCATGAAGTCTTCTACAGCTGCAGCTCTAAAATTAAACAAGACTGCGTTATACTGAATTGCTGTTCACTGATATACCTAAACTGCAGCGTGCAGTCAAAGATGATTCTCGGAATGGTTTTATAACAAAGTTTCACGTGAAACGTGTACTAGATCTGCCAGTTCAGGTGTGTCAGAAAACTTTTCTGGACATTTTGCAAATATCAAAAGACAGAGTACAAAAGACACCTTGAAACTGGAGTGGCGCTAAAGGAATTCTGAAATGGAGACAGGGTGCCACAAAAAAATAGTAATAAGAGAGAATTTGTAATTAAATTCATACAGAAGGTTCAAGTACTTGACGTCCATTATTGTAGGTGAAAAACATCAACATGGCAATATTTACCAAGGGAATTAAGCATTAATAAAATTAGGGTAATAAAATGAGATGCAGAAGCATCTAATTCATTGAAAGTGTCTAAGAATTTCTTTCGTAATATTTTTAATGCAAAATTTAATATAGGCTTCAAAAGCCCTATTTCTGATGTATGCTCACTTTGTCTTTCTTATGACGAGAAAATAAAATTGGAAACAGATAAAACTAAACGTTCTGATTTGCTGATAGCTAAACAAATACATAAACTTAGAGCTAAGGCATATTTTGATCTCCTGAAAGTAGGTGATAAAGTAGCAACATTTTCATTTGACTGTCAGAAAAATAGAGTACTGTCAAAAGTACAGGATTAAGCAGCAGAGTACAGCAGGCGGTTATACGTGTATAACTTCTGCATTGTGCAGGGTTCATCCAAGACAACACTGACAAAACAGCATGTTTGTAATTTTGTTTGGACGGAAAATGAAGGTCTTAAAGGTTTAAACGAAATTGTCTCAGCAGTATCCAGTCATTTGTGCAAATCCAATTTTTCTGGGGTTAAGAAAGTTAGGCTATCTGCAGATGGCTGCTGTGAGCAAAATAAAAATGCCACTATGATAGGCATGTATAATAAATGGCTTGCTATTCAAGCACTGCAGAACGTGTAGGTGATAGAAATGATGTTTCCTATTCCTGGCCATTCATTCATCCTTCCTGATCATGTTTTCGGGCTAATAGAGAAAGAAATGAGAATGAGAAACACTATCAGTAGGCCTGAAGAATATTTTGAAATCTATAAAAAACATGGAAAGTTAATCAGGCTAGGGATAGATGTATCTGTACAAGATTGGAAGTATACTGCAAAGGAAACATTTAAGTCACTAGGATCTGGCATTTTAAATTAAAGGCATCTAAACATTATTTTACATTTTACCTCGGGCAAAGTTCTAGTGAAAGGTGAGGCAAATTATCAGTCTGATTTGTGTGTAGGCAAGACCATTCTGAAGCGAGGCAAAACCTTAGAAATGTTTATTGCAAGGAATTTAGATGTAGGTGTAAAAGTAAAGGAGGAAAAAGTTTAAGATGTGAAAAATGTATTAATAAAACATTTGATGATAACTGGGAGGAAAATGAAAGAAGAATTTAATATCTAAAAACAATATTGCCAATAATGATAATGCTGTTTGTGAGAGTTTCTTGAATAGTGAGGAAGGAGAACTTAGAATTTGATATGTTTGTTTTTTAACATTAGTTATTAGTATTACACTTTAAACATAATATGTAAATTTTACAAGTCATAAGATGTATGTGATATGAAAACTAGTCAATTTCAGTGAGCAAACTATAAAAGGAGTGATTCATTGATATCCTTAAATGAAATTGGTGAAAAAATAGTGAATGTAGTTTTTTTTTTTAACTAAAATGAAATCAGAAATGGTTATAATTATACAAACATAGCAAGAAGTCATTTATTAACATTGTCAAACATGAATATTGAGAAGTAAATCGAAAATTTTTGCACTTAATTGTAATTTATTATTGTGTTTCCACCAAAACTCGCTAAATCCACTACCGTTGTGTGCAACACTTGCCTTATCCAAAATTAAATTTTGATTTACCGCCATATTATTTGAGACTGATTTCAAGGGAATACATGCATCTTTAAGGGTCTTGTCCAGACATTATTACATAAAAAAATTTTCAAATCTTCTGCTGTTTGCCTAACTTTAGTTTTTCTCGTTTTCTGAAAATTCATTTTACCTGGATAAGGTGAGTTTTGCACTTGATAGCCTCATATAGTAGGACATTTTTGTTTTGCTATCCACGGTGTACAGTTAATGAAGTGTGTCCATTCTTGAGAAGAACTGTTGTAAACAGCGAATTTTTCATACCCTTTACAGTGTCTGTGATTTCTGTTCTCGTACGTTCATGGTTCCAACAAGACTAGTGCTTTTACATTTCAGCTTATTTCCAAGTTTTACTGTGGTTAAAAAATTATCTGTTACATTCCGTCTCTCTCTGCAATATTGTGCTACTTTTTCTGGAAGGCTTTCATTAGCTGCTCTCTGTTGGCCTTTGTCAAGGTAGGAAAATCCCTTACAGAGAAATTTGCTGTTAACATTCACTAGAAGTCAGAATTTTATCCCAAATTTATGGGCTTGTTTGGCATATATTGAAGAAAAGGACAACTCATTCTGCTTGGGAAAAGTTGTTTGTCTGTGGTGAGATAGGTTCTCGGATTGAAAGTTAGTTGGCAATTTTCAATAAATCTGTTCCAGGTGCTTGAAACTAAAGCAAATTTGTCAGTTTTCAATCGTTCTGATCTGCTGTTCTTTATATCAAAACAAATAAATCTTAGAATTTCTCAAAACCTGTTCCTGTCTATAGTTTCACTGAAGAACTAGGTCCCATATTTGGACCATAATTCATCTTACTCTATGGCTCTGGCTCCCAGTGCGCCTCGTACATATAACAAAGCAATAAATGCATCTATCTCTTCTAAACTCTCACATTACAAATTATTATCCAGCACCCTTCTTACTTCTGTTTTGGCGCACTTCTTTATGTGTTTGAGCATAGACTTATCTATGAATAGATGCCATGCACTCACTACACTATCATTAGTAACATGCCTCTCTTGCTGTAGGTCCCTCACTGCCTTTCAATACGTTTTGCTTAGCGATTCTACCTCCCTAAGTAACGCCAAATTCAGCTTCTGTCCACTCTCTTATTTCATCCTTGCATAGTAATTTTAAGCAAGCCTGTGCTTGATACACTCTTCTACTGCTAGGCAGCATTGATACATGATCAGGTTCAGGAAGTGCTGCTGTCTCTTCAGGATGTATTGTTAATTTCTGATAAACATTGGGATTTCCACTTGGGTCAGGTTCAGCTTCTGTAAGAGAATCAGATATGTAAGTTTCAAGTCTTCACTCTTTCATAATAAATAGATAATGCAATTTGAAGAACTAACGATTATGCCAATAAATATAATAATAATATTAATAATAATAATAATAATAATAATAATAATAATAATAATGGTAATAATTATACTAAACATAAAGTATAATTCTGAGTAAATCAATTATATTCTAAGTGGAAAGTGAGTGCACAGTCATACGTCGGTTGTATGAGTGTGCTTATAAATTTCGATCTAATAGTTTGTAATTTATCGAATGGTAATTCCCAGTAGTAATAATAATGATAGTGATACCTTCAGTTTGCAGATTTTCAGACGAAACTCTTCGTCTTCGCTGTCAGAGCTCTCCGAATGGCCGCTGGGTGATATTTTTGCTGTACACGAACCTCTGTAACAGAATTGTCTTCTAATTCTGATAAGTCAGATCTTCAGGGATATTATTATAAATTGTCAACATTTCTTTATCTGTAAGAAAACGTTGCCAACACAAACGCTTCGGCTGAGAGATGTTCACTCTTCACAGGACACCACTCAAACTGTATGATAAATAATCACAAATGTATCTGTCAAGTGTATTGCTGCATATTTAGCTTGAATTTCAACTGTAGATGCAATAACTGTTGCAAAAACAGAGTGCGTCAACAATATAATGCTAAAAGGAGATTACTTCAACATTATAATGCTATAAATCTGATTATACTGACACTATAAATATTAGTAGTCAAAATGACCGCTTGGCGGTTTTAAGTATAAGTAGTGATAAAAATACTTCATCAAATTAAACATAACTTCGTATGATCTATGCAATAACTTAGGAAAAGCCGCAAACTTGCAATAATGTGAGTTAACAATTGTATTAGAAATAGGACATTAAAAACTAAAAAGTGGTCGAATTGACCTCTCTGCAGTTCTAATGTTAAATAAGATTTCGTCTATCTCTTACTGTTTAACAATTGAAGACAGAATTTAAAAGTGAGAAAAATAGAGTTTTGTACACACCAAAAAAAGGAAGTATTAGTTGACTGTTGTATATTTTATTTGAGTTACGGTTAAAGCACTCGCCTCAAACTTATTTTTTATGCAGAGTCCAAAGTATTTTAATTTATGTTTATTGTGCTTATGAAATAAAATCTAACAACAACTTAATATTCCTTGTTCTGAATGAAGCATAACTTAGGCTACATATTTTGTAATTATTATTAACAAAAAAAAATGCCTTAGCACATTAAATTTAGATTTATTGCATTAGTATGTATTATAAATTACTAAAAACTGCCCTTGAAAACGTATGGGCCTATTTGAAACAATCAAAATCAGGTAAGTCAAACAGTGATTCTTCTTCATGAACATCATTACTTTCAGCAGACACAAATGAAAGACTTCAGTAATATTCATGAAAAATTGGAGGCACCTAATTGAGCAATTAAAGTACGTCTTCAAGTTTTGGCAGAGCTATGGGCCTTGGATTTTTCATACTTATATGGTAAGGACACATTGTTAAGGGAAGGTCTATCTGACACCTGTTTTCTTAAGTTTACACAATCATACTCTTCAGTAACTGAATAATTATACTTAAACTTCTGAAAAGGCTTGTCATTTGTAACTTTATAGGCCACTACTTTGCTTAACAATACAGTTTGCTTAGATTCTAATATTTTTTTTTTATTTTATCTAATAATGGTTTTGTTGTTACGAACATATCCCTTGTCATTTTGATGACTAAAAATAAATTTTTTTTACCCTAGTTCTTTTTACCAGCTCCATCCATTCATTCATTAGGAACATATCTGCTGTTTCTTCTTAATGAGACCGAAGTGTCGATCACAGAGTAAGTAAGTGTGACCTGGCACTAAATATTTATGCTCAATCACATCAAACCTGCCACTTTCTGTTAAATATAAAAAAAAGCTAACTACAGAAAAGTTATTATGTCTGAAACATTAGTCAAAATACACAATGAGTGCATACCTCAGGAGGGGTAAAGGTTATATACTGCCTTAAACATTAAACAGTGTCATCTGACCCTCTGCCAGCAGCATCCTCCGACCACATGAACATGATGCATTGCAATTGACAACATTATGGACACCAAAATTGTAGGTCCAAGTCTGGCATTTGTAAACATTTATCATTTTTAGCTAATTCACCATGTTTTAAATGTCCACAAGCTGCTTGGGCTTTTCCTTTATGTACTTGTAACTTTTCTTTCAGTTCCTGCTTTTTCTTAACATTATTTTGTGAGGAAATATGAATATTAAGATTATCACAAATTTTACAGATATACTACATGGTGATTGAAAAGGCAAATTAAAATGTTTGTAAAATATCTTTCGATAAATAAAAAGACTAACAGGCTCCATGTTCTCACTCTGGCACTTGTCTTTATATATTGAATGTAGAATGTTTAAATTTTCACTACTTAAATACTTCCTGTTGGGATAACATACTCTTGATTGCACTGGAAAACTATTGATGTGTGATTTGACCAAGTCGAATTTGTCATCACTGGTTTTATTAGGCCTGTTCATATGCTGACCTCTCTAGTCAATCTGATAACATTAATGTAAAATAATGACTATCAAAGTTATGGATCTATTATTCTTTAGAAGCATTAATCTGTAACTTATTGTAGCTAACTTATGGCTTACCTTTGGGCTGCCTTGTAATCTTTTCTGCTGAATGACATGTTCCAGTCTCCCATTACTTATTCCAAATATGGATAGAAATGCGTTTTTGCAAATTTTAATGTCTACCTTGTTCACAATAACGCTATAAACTAAGGAAGCTTACCTCCTAATATTATCAGCTCATTGGTATATCTTTGCTAACACACCTGACCTACACCAAATATGTATGTGTTTTGTAAATCATGATTCTCCAAATTCCAAAGTCAATAAAAAGTCTTTCCCGGTCATTGCAAGGAATGTTTTCAAAGCACTTTTTTCTACAAGCACAGTCTAGGCCAATTTTTTTCTTTGGTTTCATTTCCTCTTTGTATGTGGTTTACACTTCACCAATATTCAGTTTCTTCTTTCTTATTTCACGCTTCCACATGTCACGGTTGCTTTTCCTCTTGCAAAAATTACCACAGCAATTTTCTTCACTTCGTATTTTAAGACTATTTTCATCTGAAATCGTACTACTTGATGCCATTTTCCTTGTTTACTCATATTAGCCAGGGTGACCCAAGGTGCATTTCGTGAAGGCTATATGAAATGCATCTTTGTGATTTAATAAAGTAGTATTTTTAATTGTGTTTAATATAATTCATAAAATATAACAGAAAAATCGATTGAAACTTCATGTGGAAGCAGTATAGGTATTAATTGATAATCTGCATAATAACTGATGAAATGTTAAGGTTGGCAATCCTACTCTAGCTACTTTCCTCTGTTTTTAAACCATTTATGTGCTTCAGAAGATGATTTCAAATAGATCACAAAAAATAAAAGTAGTTATATTTACATACAATCAAGCTTTTTGGTGTTGCATCATCCATAAATTATTAGTTCTTGTCCCAAACAAGAGATTGCAGCACTTATCAGAAACTTTGTGGTTTTGAGGGTTAGACCGTTTTTACGCACATGCCTTCAATTATGCAAATGTTATTTAGAATGAAGAGGACTTAATAGGCTACTCCCAGAAAATTCAACATATACATTTGACATGAAAATATCATAAATATATGATATTTAATCAAAATCATAAGAGCCATTTTTGAGAAAATAAAAATTTTCCATGTAAACAGTAGTTTAAGTTTGGGGAGTTTCTTGAAAATCTGTGTGTCACATCCTTGTTAGGTGCTGAACTTAACACCAAGTTTGATATTTAACTGACTTTTCATTTATGCTGTTCACAGATTTATACATTTGTTGTGTAGTTAAGATTTTGTGTCTCTCTTATGGTTTAGCATTTATACAAAGGTCATTCAGAAAGAAGACCAGTTCACAGGCTATTCCCAGAAAATGTAAGATAATTTTACATTTCATTTGTCATGCAGATATCCTAAATATACAACATTTTAATCAAAATCGTTGGAGCCATTTTTGGAAAACAAATAATTAAGAAAGTTTTCCAAGAAAAGTCTATTTTGGGTGGGGATATTCACTTGAAAATTGTGTGGCTTCCTTGGAGGACAACTTAAATATGAAGTTTGGTATTTAACTGACTTTTTGTTGCATTATGCTGTCCACAAACAGACGTTTTTCTAAATTATGTTTTTATTCAGGAAGTCTCAAAACATGTATTCCTGGTGAAATCTTGATATCAAACTTTTGGGTGGAATGCAATACTTCCTTTACATACTCTAGGTTAAATAATAAACCAAAATTTGATGCAAGATGCAGGGACTCGGATGTGAAACAAATTATACCAGTTTAAAAGAGAAAATGTAGACTAGCTTACACAAAATTTTCTTCCAGAGTCAAGTGACACACAAGGTGGAGCTTTTAATAGTGCTGAAAAGATCCTGAGGTATTTTCATCTTGCCTGAGTATGATAACAATAAACAGAATGTGAGCAATGTCATAGTATTCCGCTCTCATTACCGACTAATAACGTTAAACAAAGTGATGTACAAATGTGCACACTTACCTAAGTAGAGCAGAATGCTCATACAAATGAAAACCGAATTATAGCTAAAGAATTTTCCAAAAAAATGACCCTAAATTTAATGTAAACAAAATGAAACACTTTCATTCAATATAGCTTTAATTCAACTTGGAATTACTTATTTTGATGTTTTTTTACAGATGTACAGTGGTGCCTAGGTACAAATAATCTACTTTCATTACATCAGTTGATAAATGACAGGTTCTTAATATTGTGACCGCATAAGCAGATCTACCTGCAGGCCACCAGTAAGCGCCTCCCGGCGTGGCACTTGGGTGAGCCTTCGACTGGCTGTTGGAACAATAGTGAGTGCAAGAACAATAGGCAGTGTGGAATAAAAACTACTTACCTGTTCCAGAACATTCGCTTCCGCATGTCCTTGTAGATTCTTCTTGTCGAAAGTTCCACTTATAAGGGGGCTGCTCATGCCCAGATGAAGTTGAGCTGTGTTAGAAGAAGTGACAAAGCGTAAAGTGGACAGTGCAGTTGTGACTCAGCAGTTCAGTTGAGATTCGACAGATCAGTTGTGATGTGTACCGAGTGTGTACCAAAAGTGACTTAAGTGTAACGTTTGTGCTACGTTGAGTGCTTAAGTGACAAATAGTGTGTGTTTCGCAGTAAAGATGTTTTCATTTGTTACATTGGTGCCAGAAGTGTGATATAAATGCGGCAATAGAGAAACTATATAAAAAATTAAGTGAAGTGCAGACCATGAAATCCGGAACGGAGAAGATGGAGAGTGAAATTAAGGATGTAAATTCTGTAATGGGAAGTGAAATAATGATAGTGAATTCTGCAGTGGAGAAGGTGCAGACAAAAATGAAGGATGTAAAGTAAGAAATGAATACAGAAGTGTCAAAGATGAAGATGGAGCTATTGACTAAAATTTATAAGGACTGACCGGCGTGGAGAAAGACTTGGAAGAACTCAGCGAAAGGTGAAAGAACTTGGCCAATGGCTTAGTGTCCTGGAGGGAAGAGTCGACGGCAGCACCAAGGAATTTAACATCATGATGGAAGAAATTCTCAACGGAAGACTTAAGGACTTGAAGATCGAGACGGCAGGATGCAACACTACATCTCCATGTGTCAAACCACCCACGTATAATGGAACGTCAACTTTAGAAGTCTTCCGACGACAACCAGCCACCGTCACCGCTCACAACCGATGGTCAGCAGAGGAGGAAGCCACACAGTTGATAGCCAGCCTCCAGGGACGGGCAGCAGAAGTTCTGAATACAATTCCGATGTTGGCGGTTTCCAAAGACATTGGGAGGCCCTCAAGAATCGGTTTGAGAACCATCGCTTGGCTGCAGCCTATCGTAGCTCATCAGGGCTGCAACAGCCAGGGGAGACACTGCAGGAGTTCGCCCTGGCAATTGAACAGCCATTGAATAAAGCTCTGGTGAGCCTCATGCTCGGATGTGTCCCAGGAAGCTGCCTACTTCATTGTTGATGGGGTGCGTGATGCTGAAATACAACAGCATCTGATGCTCGGTGACTACAAGACGAAGCGCAAATGGCCGCATTGGAGGATGGAGGTGGCCAAGGTAACAACTACACCTGCCTCGAAGGCTGGGAACATTCGATATGATGCGGACAGAGGATCAACCCAAGGATGTCAATGAAGATCTTCAAGCAGTATGTGTTGGGGATGTGGCCAGCCAGGACACCTACTGAAGGGCTATCCATACCAAGCCGAAGATCAAGCGATGCCTGCAGATGGACAGGATAGCGCAGGGTTGAGGAGGGAGCAGCTAGCAGCTGAGGTGACGGCTACTCCCACCTTGGAGATCAGGAGTATTCGACACCATGAGGATAGAGAATCAACCCAGGGATGTCGAAGATTGTAAAGTGTGTGTTGGCCAGCCAGGACAGCTCATGAAGGACTACCCACAGACAAGCTGACGAGCGTCAAGCGGTGTGTGTTGGGGGTGTGGCCAGCCAATTCACCTAGTGAAGGGCTGTCTACAACCAGCTGACGAGCGGCTGGGAATGAATAAGGATTGATGTGGCATGGGGCACATTAGAGCTGCCATTGCCATCCCCTCGAATGATGTTGCATGTCCTGAACAGAAGAAAGAAGAATGGTTGACAGCCTTGTCGCAGACAGCTGGATTCAAGGATAACTATGCTGAATACTAGTGGACACGGGTGCAGCGGTGACCCTAATCAGGCCTGACGTGGCAGAGGGCTTGCTCTCAAGGAAACCGGATTGGCTCTACCAGATAGTGACGGCATCGGGCGACACCTCTCCTATGGTGAAGGAGGTCCTGTTGCAATTGGCCTGGGGCAGAGCATCATAACACTGTGGATGTTCGTCACGGGTTGCTGAGTATGTGATGCTGTGACTGGATGCCCACAGGTGCTGCAACACGATGGTGATGTCAGCAGGAGGGTCTTGCAACTCGGCTGGAATGAGGTGATGGAGCCCCAACAGATATCCTGGGATCTGCAGGATGACCCTGACTGGGGATGTGGTCGTGCCTGCAAGACATGAGGTAGTTGTGAGAATGCATTTGGGAGGCCAGTGGTCAAGGAATCTCATGAACTGTCTCCACAATGTGCAAGAGATGGCCCATCAACACATCCAGGAAGCAAGTGACTGGATTGTTCCATGTCTCCTGCGGCAACAGCACTCACTGCTGTGACCTGCTGCAGGAGAGATTGAAGAAGTCTTGTGTTTGACTCCCCAGCAAGTGAACAATCCGGAAGAGGAGGCAACGACATGAAAGAAGTGAAGTGAGGTGACAGAGAATTGAACTAGTTCACCTTGCTGAATTGACAATAATAATTGAGGTTTATTTATGGACGCTCTTTAACTACTATGGTTCTTAGCGTCCCATTCTATATTGGGCGTGAAACACTTGTAATTTTGCTCAGAGGCCTCTTTATCAGGCTTGAGGTTCTTTTACGTGCCATAAATCTACGACACGGGGCCACCGGCTTTACTTCCCTTCCGAAGGAAGCCGTGCTAACGATTTTTACGCCCGAAAAAATCCATCGCCCTCCGCCGGGTTTGAACCCGCGACCTTGGGAACTAGAGGCTAGCACGGTACCACCAGTCCACGGAGGACGACGGTGAATTGACAGAGTGAAGTGAAAGTTAAGCTAGATAAAACAACTGAACAGTAACATTGAGAACTTGGAAGAGTGACAGTTGAAAAACTGGACGTCACAGTACTATCAAATTAATTTAATTTAGAAAGGGGATGAACATTATCTGTTGAAAGTCGGGTGAATCTCAATTTCTATTTCATTTTTTAAATCTTTAACTACATTTATGTTATTTAAAATCTGTATCTCTATTTGGTTTATATGTATATTTAAGTACAGCAAGGATGTAAATTGCCTCATGACAGAGGAATAGGTGTTTGTTTACTCAGCTGATGTGTAGTGGTGAAGGCCACCAAACAATTGCTTGGTAGGTGATGGCAATAGCTCAACGAAGAGGGGAAATTTTTATTTATACCAAAACTCGACCTGATGCTCCATTCTCAACTTGCTTGTGAGGTTTAACTCATAAGCAATACTAGTTTTTATTTATATTACCCATTATATTCAGTGTTAGCATTGTGCCATCTTGAATTTTCTAACTTTGGTACTCACAGAATCATCTGTAACATTTGAGAAGTTTAAGTCTGATGCTAATTGGTGTTCTTCTTCTCCCAAAGTGGATCTTAAAATGGTTCTTTAAGAGAGGCAGTTAACTAAAACTTCTCTTGCAAGAAGCAACACTAACTGGCAAAGTACAAAATAATCTTAGAGCAACACACAGTTTTGGAAGAACTGACTGAAGCTTGACTTTATAATTTGAATTCAAGAGGGCAAATGGAAATCCTCTCTTTCCAGACTTATTGACAAGATTTGGAAACTTCATCTTAAAAATATACTGGAAGTATTCGGCTCATCTTTCAGTTTGTTGCTCAGATCTTTAGGGTATTTTTAAGCAAGATTCCTGTCCAAATCCTCTTCTGATACTTCTCTTCTCTTGTCAAGAATTAGGTCTAAGGTTTGGAACTAATCTTGAGCTTCTTTAAAATAAACATTTAAATGGAATATGATATTCTCAGTGAGATCATTGAAAATTTTGTTCCTGAGGTGTTCGTCAACATCACTGTCTGTGCTACTGTGTTTGCTTAATTGAAATTCTTTCTTTCTTTCTTTCTTTATTTCTTTCTTTCTTTTTCTTTTATGTTCCTCAAATTCTATGTGTAGTTAAGCTGCAATTTGTTAGCTTTTTCAAGGAAAGTGGACCAATAAACATACAGTTTCTACATGTCTTCTTTAAGTTTGTTTTTGTTTTGCTTTTTCTAAAGTACATTTATATCCTGGCTTTGTAAAATAACACTCACCAAATTGATTTTTACAAGAATATCTGTCCCAGTTGTTAAAACAGCAGTATTCTTAAATTTAATGAAATAATCAGTATTCTATTTTGTATATTATATATATAATTAATTGAATTTAATTATACATTTTATACACCTTAGCCTGGTCTTGGCAAGTTTTTAATATAGAGTCAACTGAAAAATTCAGTGCCACAGCCGGGATTTGAACACAGATCTCTATTCTCCATGTGGTTGCTCTAACCATTGAGCTACTGTGACAAATACCGGTGGGACATTGAATTCCCCAATTGACTCAAGTTGTTTCCCAGACAGACCACTAAGGCATCTCGCTCGACTCGGATGCAATCGAAATGTGTCTTGCAACTTGATCTAGTTCATGCTCTAATATTGAAATTATTAATTTCAGTTAGTTATATATAATATATAAAAAACAACACTGAAGTACTTGCGATAGCAGGTCACCGCTAAGATTGTCATCTCGAGTGAGATGCCATAGTGGTCTGTCTGGGAAACAACTTGAGTCATTTGGGGAATTCAGTGTCCCACTGGCATGTTGTCACAGTAGCTCAATGGTTAGAGCAACCGCATGGAGAGTGGGAGAACCGTATTCAAATCCCGGCTGTGGCATTGAATTTTTCAGTTGACTCTATATCAAAAAATCAATATTCCAACTTTTGCTATATTTCTTTGGTGAGGTCTTATCACAATGAATAGCTCATATTATCAGTGGTAATCTTCCAGCTAAAGATTTCACAGCATCTGCTCTTGGATTCCATCAATTTAAGTGATCTTCCTTTGTTCTGAATAAGAATGACATTTTCCAGGACTGGCACTAAAAGAATTAACAGTTGATTTACACAATTGAAAAATGTTACAAACCATGTACAACTTTTGGCAGCATGCACACCTATGGGATTAAAGAGAGTGAGGAGCACAAGGTAGGGAAGTTGCAGATGGAACAATCTCCTAAATGATAACTTTAAACTCCTTTGATGTGGCCAGACATGTTGCCATCATTGTCGTAACATTGACCTCGGCAGTCTTCTATATCAATGTCGTGTTGTTCGAAATATTCTTAATAGCATTTGCAGTCTCCTTGCCTGTTTTCTTGTGGAAATCAAAAAACTTCAAGGCCCAATTGTATAAAACATTGAACTTAGATTAGAGACCAAATTAAACTCAGCTTATGCTAAACTTGGAAAACGTATTGTATAAATATTAATCAAAGTTTAATTCTCCTTCAACTGAGTTAAGTCTTAACTAGAAATTCCTCTATTAAGTTGTTAATCTGAGTTTAGTGCATTGTTTTCAGTTTGAGATCTAAGAGCAGCAGATTGTTTAGATACAATTTAATTTAACATTTCTGCAAGCAATGGTGAGTAGACCCTGCATATACATTTATCTTCAAATGTCATTATGACTGAATATGTTTTTATGTTTGATACACTACAGTATCATAATATAACATAACCTAACTTCTCATATTAGTTGGCTTGCTTTTACTTTATTTTACAGATATCTAATTATTCCGACATTTCAGTGGATGATGAGGAGGAAAATGAATTCCATCGGGCATTCCGTGTGTTCCATATTAACTTTAAGGTTCTTTGCAATGGGCACTTTTCAGATGGTAGTTGGAGACGTACTAAAAATAGACACAGCAACAGCTTGCAGAGCCCTTTATGATATATCGAACCGAATGCTGCATTGAAACCAGAGTTCATCACAATGTCCAACTAATACAATTAAATGCGAAAAACCATGCATGACTTTTTCGCTATAGCTCGTTTTCCAGGTGCCTTTGGGGCTGTAGACTACACCCATATACCAATAACCTCTTGTGGTGGCAATGATGCAGAAGTATCTAGAAATTGGCATGACTGGTTTTCATTAAATGTACAAGTTGTATGTGATGGTCAGCTACATTGCCGGAATATCATAGCTAAGTGGACCGGATCTGCTCATGATAGCAACATTTTTGCAAACTCAAGACTAAATGCCCAATTTGAGACTGGTGACTTTCCTGAAGGACTACGACTTGGAGATGCTGGCTATTGATGTTGTCTGTACCCTACTGATGCCAGTGTTACACAAAGAGGTAGATGAAGAAAGATCTTACAATCAAGCTCATTAAAGAACAAGGTCTGTTATTGAAAGAACTTTCAGAGTTGTGAAAGGTGATTTCCTTGTCTCAAAATGGGGCTATGAGTTAAATTACCTCATGCTCCAGTCATAATTGTTGCAGCATTCATCTTACATAAAATTGCTGTAAATGCAATGACTTGAAGTTCCTGAAAGAGATGAGGCTGTGATTCATGGAAGGAGAGTGTACAAAGAAATGCCACAACTTGCTGGCAAATGAGGTTAATAGAGTGGTTAACACTGCAGTAAGAAGATCAGTTACTAATTATGCATTTAGGTAGGAATATGTATAATAACTTTAATTATTACAGCAAAATACTGAATGCAATACATTTATTAAAATTGGTGATGGGATGATTGCATTATATCTCGATACTCGACACTGATATTGATTACCAATACTCACTTTACAAGAAACTATAAAGGTGATAGCTTATTCACTGAATAATGTACTTGTTAGTAGTTAAACGCATATACCCAATTTTTATTTTATGCTAATTCCGTAATTGTTCCTGTTTGACATTCTCCAATTGGCAGCAATCTTTTTTATCTTGATAATGCCACAGATTATATATCCCCTATTGTTAGTCAAGGCTGATGATGATGATGATGATGATGATGATGATTTCTTTGCTTCCCTTTTTTGTAACTAAATTCTGTGCTGAAAACTTTCTTTTTAAGGATTTTCTATCCACAGAAAAACAAATACTAGAAATTCTTCTTTATTCTGCAATCTTGAAAATATAAGCAAATATATATTTTACATGAAATTAAAAATAGTGTATATTTTACATGAAACTCAAACAATTAAAAATAACAAATATTTCCATGTGCTATATTATCTCGTGTCTTAAGTCCTGATTTGTTTCTGATGTATTCACAGATTTTGGTCACTGGAGTAGGTAAATGTAATGGCTAAGAGTGAGCCATCAAGCAGGCTGTTGCAGAAATGTGATTTAGTGTGTCATTAACAACTCAGTTAATGTTACATGAGAATCCCTACTCCTTTCCCCATTGCTTTGCATGTTTTCATTTAAACACAAGAGTCTATGGAATGTTGCATTCAAAATCTATCAAGAACTATAGTTGAGCAATTCTATGGAGACATGTGTGAGGCAACAACATGAAGTCTCAACTCCTTTCATTCCTTATCTAGCATAAAGTTAAACACAACAAATTTTAATAGTGCAAAACTTAAAAATTTAAAAGTATCGAAGGTTTATCTCAAAGTATTAGACATACTTTGATACCACCAAGTATCGAGGTATGGACGTCCCATCCCTAATTAAAGCTTTCTTGAAATTAATAATTTGTACTTTACAAGTTAACATGAATTGTTATTCATAATAGTTGTTTTTGAACCATCTAAACTAATAGTAAATGAAACATTGATAATCCTGCTTTCACGTGAGTTATTCTTTTCTTTAAAACAAAACATAAATTAACAGTTCACATGCCCAATAAACAGAAATAAACAAAGGAATAGGAACAAAGACAGAAAAGGCTAATTACATAACCTCAAACTTGAAACCGACAGTATAAAAGCACATCCAATTTTTAACAAAGCATTTGTATGTATGCAACTATAATATTTTCACTCCGACCAAGTGAGTCAAGGTCATATGTCCTGCACCCTGCACCTCACTTGGCCTCTCCCAATCCACTGCCTTTTCCCTTCTCCCAGTGTAACAATTCAGTTATCTGTAGTTAATGTGATTACAATGTAGATGTGTGCATGAGTGAGTTTGCGTTTTACTCGTGCATAATGACAACAAATTTGAGTGGCATTAGATGTCGGTTTAAGGAGATTGTGTATAACTTTTTTAAAGTCCTGGAAAACTGCCAAGAAAACGTTTGTTATTTTTTAGAGATAACACAAAAAACAACCACAGAAGCTTGTCAAGTTTCTGCAAGAACAGTGCAGCACATATGTGAGGAAGCCCATAAAAGTGTGATTGAAAATGCAGAGGAACCAGGGCACATGCTTTTCCTCTCCAAGAAAAATCATCAGACGTCGAAAACCTTTGACAGAATTAGATGATTTCCAGAAAGATGTAATCCATTGCTCAGTACACGAGTTGTATGATCGTGGTGAATATTACTTCTTTACACAAAATTTTGAGAAGACTTGGCTTTAGATATAGAAAATGTAACAATGGTCGACAATTTTTGTTGGAGAGAAAAGATATTGTTGCATATAGAGCCGCATTTTTAAGAAAAATACATGAGCTAAAGAAAGAAGAGCATCCTCGTCCTATTATTTATATTGACGAAAATTGGGTAAATATACTAAAAGTTTTATCTGGCAGGATTCTAAAAGAAATGGTGGTCTAAAGATCCCATTAGGTAAAGGATTGTCTGATAATCTGTCATGCTGGATCTTAACCAAATATGGTTTCATAGAAGGGGCATTTTTGTTTAAGGGTACTCAACTGCTAGATCATTAGCAATATAAGGGGCAGAATTGGTATTTCAGTCAAAATGCAATGGTGATTATCATCAAGAGATGAGTAATGTAGTGTTTAGGGAATGTTTTACTGATCTCCTTCAAAGCCTGGAAGAAGGATGTGTGATAGTTATGGACAATGCAAGCTATCACTCCATGCTTAAAGAAAAATCTGATGTGTTACACTCACATGACTTTCTCTATTCTTGTACAAACTAGTTTTACAAAAGCTTATTCTCATATATGCTTCATGTTAATCGAGATGTTAATCTTATTGCTAATTTTCTTGTAGGTGCAAGGGGAATATGGTTGTATTTAAGTGATAGTCAAAATCTTTTAAGAGCTGGTTGCTATGTGGCGCATTCCATTCTCTTTGTATGTCCAGGACATAAAAAAAATGAATAACGAATTCCCATTAGAGAAAAAGTATTAGAAAATTTAAGGGAATAACAAGCAATATCCCGAAAATGGTTCACTCAACAAAAAAAATGTATATGACATAAATTGTGTATTTTAATGCGATCTACATTTTTTGTGTAGTAAACTTTTGTCTATCTCTTATGGTTTACCAGTTATGCAAAAGTCATTCACAATGAAGAATACTTTTGGAGACATTCCCAGAAAATTCGAGATATACATTTCATTTCTTAAACATATGATATTTTAATCAAAATCGTTAGAGCCATTTTTGAGAAAATTAAAATTTTTGAAAAATGTTCCATGTAAACGGTAATCTGGGGTGGGGGGATTTTCTTGAAAACCTTCGTGCCGCATCTCTGTAAGATACTGAACCTAAATACCAAGTTTGGTGTTTATTCGACTGTTCATTTCTGATTTATGCTGTTCACCAGACAGACACAGACACACACACACACACACACACACACACACACACACACACACACACACACACACACACACACACACACACGGACATGTTTCCAAAAATGCTTTTTTTGGATTCAGGGGGTCTCAAAATATATATTTCCGGTGAAATCTCTGTATCAAATTTTTGGGTGGAATACAATACTTCCCCTACTTACTATACGTAGTAGAGAAAGTAAAAAATTCCCAACACAAATTCCAAGAAAGCTGAAATTTTGTCATGGCTTCAGAGCAAGAATATACCTCATGATCCTACGCCTACAATAGCCAAATTGCTTTGCATTGTTAGGCAACACAGCAGCAATTACAGGAGATAGGAGCTTGATGATCTTGCTGCAGAAATGGGGCACAAAGTAGTGCAGTTTCCTCCATATCACTGTCAATATAAATCTATTGAACTCATATGGTCTCAGATAAAAAGAGAAGTAGCAGACAAGAATTCTACGTTCAAAATTAAAGATGTAGGTAAACTACTGGAAGATGCCATTAAACGTGTGACTATTGAAAATTGGCAGAAATGCTTTGACAACGTGGACCGGCTGCAAGAGGAAGATTTAGTGAAAGAAAGACTATGAGATGAACGTATTCAGAGCATTGTAATAAATCTACGTGAAAATAGTGATGATAGTTCCAGTTCCACTTACGAAGAATGCAGTGATGATGATGTCTGCCTGCCATAGAATTTCTGTTCGTTTAGTCATTTTTCAGTGTTTCTTTTCCTTCCTTTTAAAAATATATATACTAATTTTAGTGAATAGATCTCCAGGATTGTGTATAAACTTACTCAAACGTGTGAAATTAAATTCATTAAAGTGTTATAATAAAGTAACTCTTAAATTGCCGGCAATGCTTATTATTTTTGGCACCTCATTTATAGCAGCATGCATTCACTTATCAGCGTAAGTCTGTTGACTCGCTTGCATAGGAGGGAGAGCGTGTGGGGTGGGGATGGTGCAGTGTGTCCTTGAACCGCTTTGTGGAAGTGAAAATAATATAATAGTCCTTTTGTGCTAGTTCCAAGTCTTTTATTTCTTTATCAGCCTGAAAAATTTCCATTATAACTATGTTCTGCTTGTATACAATCCATGTTCATCTTGTGCTCAATCTCTAAACATTCTAACCTTTTATAGAACCAACGTTTCATATGAGTACAATGTCTGCTTTCTTTCTTTTAGGAGAGCGTGATTTCATGCATTCATCAGCTACTGATGAAGTCAAAGCAAGAGTAGTGTGTTGATATACCAATGCTGACTTAAAGGATGTAAAAACCATATGTTACTCTGTACAAAAAAAAACAAAAAAAAAATACTGCATGCACTATTTTTTCAATAGAAATGTACTAGCTCAACACCTCGTGTGGTAATGTGACTTCATGAAGTAGAATTAAATTTTCACCTTCCTCTGCTTGTACGTTTGATTTATCCATAGCGTGAATAGAAATGCATTCATGCTCATTCTCTTGTGACACAATTGTATCATGAAAATGCATGTTGTCAAATGGATTAGCTAATGGAATGAATTGGACCTGCAAACCAACAATCAACTTTTGTCAGTTGCACCGACAGTTGTTGGTTTGTAACTTCCACCTCCTGTTCTTATGCAGTTCAATCTGAAATACATAGGGTTACTTTATAAAACAAGTCATGGTTCCAGTTGCTTTTTCGAACTGTGACAAATAAGAATTGCCAAAGGTGATTTATAAGCTTAGAAACGACCAATTTTGAGGTGCAAGATGCAAAGTTATACTTAAAAGGTGCAAGGAGCAAATGTTAAATAAGGTGCAATATATCATAAAGCATAATGTAAACATATCAAGCATCCACAGCAACAGTTTGGATAAACAACCTAGTCACAAGTTGCTTGAAATCATTTACATTTTAGGCATTTTCAGTTAAAATGTACATGTTTATTTCGAAACATTTTAAAATGTTATAACGAGGTTTGAGGTTAACCTTGTACACACAAACTATGTACCTTATCGTATGCAATTGCTTTCTTCATTTTCTTTTTTATGTTTTTGTAGCATACTTTTAAAGTTTTCCATGGACAACTAGGCCAATTGATGTTTCTGGAATTAAAATCCAAAGCAACGCTTTTTTCATCCTGTCGCTCTTTCCTTTGTTGTTACCACATCAGTCTTTTTTTAGATTCTGTTATTTCCTTGTACTTTTTGAGGAGATTCTCTCTTATTTTTTTCATTCATTTTCCTCTTCACAATAAAAAAAAACATATTTTACCATTAAAACATTCTGCTCTGTTTTTGTTAGATCAGGTGTTGCATCACACATGAATGAAAACTGTACAGTATTCTCCCTTTCTTGTGATATGTATTGTAATACTTTGTATATAACAGAAATTTATCATGTGCTCCTCAGGATAAATAATGGACAATTTTTTTATTTGCCTCTTGACTCTTCACATGAAAGAGTATATTCTCTTAGAAATAGATCATATTTTCTCAAGAGTTCAATCACATGTATGAAATTGCCGTTGTCATGATCTCCTAATCTGCTGCACTGGCCTCTTAAGTGCAAGATTTCTAGATTCAAAAGGGAATAACATCCAGTAGCCTTTTCAGCTACTCTTTCATAAATTCTTGTTCGTTAGATATTTGTCTTTGAAAGCTGCTATCTATTCCGAGACGTGATAACCTTTGCTCCAGATTTCTCTAAGACACATAATTAGTTTTATGGCTATAACTTCTCATACTGAGGTAGGCTCTCATATAAATCTTTCCATGATCATGTATAATCAAATTCCTGTTGTTTGCCTAATCTAGATTTACAAGATGATATTGAATCAGTCTGCAAACAGACATGGTCCACAGAAAAGCTTTTTTTTTTTTTTTTTTTACTATCACTCCAAATTAATCAGTTTCTTTTCATTTGACAGTTTCCAGAAAAATATTTAAAAGATGATGCTCTGTAAATTTCCTGTTTTTTGAGTCATAATATCCTTGCAAACTTTCAGTATTTATTTCAGGCGAAACTTCCTTAACAATTATTTCCCTCACATCATTTGTAATCTTTGGTGGCCACTTGCTAGCATCTTAGGGTTCTCAACTGTCTCTTGAGCCTGACACTTTATTAAAGTCGTTTCCTCTCTTACCTTGGGCTGATGGTAATGGTAAATAGATGGGTACTTCACATTCAAGAGATGTAACAGTAGCATGTTAACCTGCACTATCTTCTGCTTCTGTATTTGTTTGTGTCTTAGAATTTGACAGGGTTGCTGATGTTGAGAATTAAGTGGTTATTGTTTTACATTGTTGAATTTCTTCCGGTATTTCTCCTTCTTTTTCATTTTCAGCTCTTTTTATAACTCCACTGAATAATTTTAGATTTATTCAGCACACCTCAACTTAACTAGCTGCTTTTAGGTGTAAGGAAAGACTTTCAGACAATTTGCTGCCATTAACTCACCATCAATCATGAACTTCAACAATACCAGACATACACAGTTATGCCGCTTCTTGCTGGTTGCATGCTTCATCATGATTGCTGACAATCAAATTTAAGAAATTGGCTATGCATCTCACTATGCTATTGCTAGATTACAGCATGGAGATAGAAATGAAAATCACTGCTGTTGGAAGTACAAACTAATGTGCATAAGGCAATGAATGATTGTACAGTAACCACGGTAGTCTGGAAACATAAGCCACAAAATAAATTTTGAAACAAGTTTTTTAAAAGAATCAAGCACCTCTGTTACTTAAGAGTCATGCTCAGTATTTTGACACTTTACATTTAATACTTTATTTTTCAGTATGTGCATATTGGCATCAAAGATGAAAATATGCACCTTCCATGTATGGTGCACAGTCGTCGTCTTGTTAATGCTATGCTAGAAGCACATGCAACAGAGACACGAGTCATTCCACGTCAAGTTACACAAATTTTCACAAAATCTGACCATCATGTTTCTAATTCACTTCAAATTTTGTCCATGGATTACAAAAACAAAGTGAATTATGATTTAAATTCTTATTTTTTTTAAATCACAAAAATATTGGAAAGGACAGTTGCACAATTGACAGAAGAGTATTTGTGGCTTTTGGCAGTATTGGCTGTAATGCTAGTTATTGGAGGGGTAGAACTGAACCCAGGCCCTGACGATATGAGACAGATAATGGTTCTGCTGAAAATAATTTCAGTAGATGTCTTTCTGAGGACAAAAGCTACAAGAAGTGAAAGGAATACTACACATCACAATGAAAGAAATACATAATTATGTGCCTACAAAGAAAGAGTTGAAAAGCTTTAGAGGAAAATGGAAACAGAATCAAGAAGGCAAGATAGTAATATTTGGAGTAGAGAAAAACAGATGTGCGTAGAACAAATAGTGAAAAAAAAAAAATATCTGAAAAGGGCAAGGATTGAAAATTACAATATGCTTTTGAATACAAAGCATAGGCATCACAGCTATGCCTATTATAGTAAAAAGGGAAGGAGATGGGAAGGGGAGAAGAACACTAAGCAGTATAGAACTTTAAATGAGAAACGTTAGCGATATGAAGCTAACTCAACACACATGTTTTGTAAATGCGGAAGCTTGGGTATGATCAGCAATAGGAGCCAGGGCTCGATGCTGATCATGCCCAAATGTATTGTATTAGCTCAACACTCAATAAAGGTATATCATACATTATAGTAAAATTTGCAACAAATAAAATTAAATGGACAATTTTGAACAATGGAGGAAACTGAAACGAACGAGAATTTTCGTAGAATAGGACTATGGAAGAGAGGATAGGGAAATTACAAGTTTATTAATCAAGAAAATAAAGCAGGCCAGACAAGAAGGGAGAAAAGCTTTTGTTAAAGGTTTAGAGCTATAATTGATGGTAAAAAGCAGTACATGAGTCGGCAGCAAAGGGCAGAGGTGTGCATATTAACGAATATGAACTTTGCAGAGAATTCAAACAAGGCAGCAGATGCAATGGCAAAGACATCAAGAAGAGAGGATATACAACAAAATTGCATGTGGAGGAATAACAGGGGATGGAGCTGGAACTGGTGTGATGTGGCCAAGAAACATACCAAGAGACATTGAAGCCATGCCTTTGGCAATAGTTCAGAGGGAAGAATGTGTCTGTGAAATTAAAATGGTGTCTACCCCAGAGGGAAGCATACTGGAGGTAGCAAATAAAGAAAATGGAGATGCTACATAAAATGAGAACTAGGTACAGAGCGAAGTTAGACAAATTTAGAGGAGAAAAGAGTGGTTCAAGATAAGAATAGGACTTTTATGTGGTATTACTGATTGTAGAAGGCCTAAAAATTAAAAGTATTAAGTGGTGAAGTGTTTGAGATGCTAACGCTTGGGAACATGGAGCGATGGTTGAGAAATGGCTGAATTAGGATGAGAACATAAAATGGAAGGTTATGTTTACATTGGTGAACATGGCCGAGGATGAGTAATAGAGGGAGGGTTTCTGGTGGTATAGGAGTGTTTATTAATAAGAATTGTGGAATAAATGTGAGCAAAGGATTAATTATGGAAGAAAGGCAAATAATGTGGTTTAAGATAATGTGAAGATAGAAGTAGTATGCTTAGGATTAGGTATAGTATATAATCCATCTGAAATTTCAGAGTTTTACAATGAGAATTTGTATATAAAGCTGAATGAAAGTCTGAAGAAGCTAAGGCAAAAGAATTGTAGTATAGAATTTTTAGTAGTAGGGTATTTTAATGCCAGAGTAGGTGAATACCAAATAAGACATTTGAGCATAGAAAACGGATGTGTTTGGGATAAATAAATTGAAAGAAAAAGTAGGAATAAAGTATTCAATAAAGAAGGTTGGAAGCTGGTCACATAATGTGAGCAGAATAATTTAAATATGTGTAATAGGCCAAGAGAAGAGGATTGATGGGGAGACTGCCCATTTATGAATATGGGCAGAGTGTACTTGATTATGTATTGTGCAGTGACGGGGTGATGAGGTGCTCGCAGATTTTAAAGTTCTGAACACAATTACATATAGTGGGTACTTAAAAAGTGAAGTTAAGATTTTAGGTAAGTCATGGAGGAAGCATTTGACCTCAAAAATGTTGGAAATTGTGTAAATAAGGAATTATAGAAGCTTTGGTCAAGAACGATAGAGGGGATATTGGAAAGGTTAGAATTAATGGTTAAGTGAGCAGAAAGCAAGCTGAAAGTGATCCAAGTGATCTTTTACATAGAGTAAATATATAAAAGATTGTGGATGGTGCGACAAAGAATGTGTAAAGAGAAAGAGGTGCTCAAGGATTTATTTAGGTAGAGGAGGTCAGTAAAAGAAGATGATAGGGAAATTGTTTGTTAAAAATGGACATTTAAGAAATTAGTAGAAGGAGAAGAAAAAAAATGAATGCCATCAGATAATGAGAGAAAAGGTTGAAGAGATTGTCATATTTAAAGATAAATATATGTGGTCTGTTGTGGAGGATTTTTCCTGCAAGAAACAGACAGAAAATAAGATAACATCAGTGGAATGGTTTTGCTGTTATAAAATCTTGCTGTGAAGGGGAAATAATTAAAGGCAATAAATTATATTTGGGAAATACATTGAGCAAAGCAAAATACTTAGACAAAGGGATAACAATTTAGGTAGAGTGACATTAACAATTTGAAAAGGAAAAAGACTACAGGAATAGATGGAATTCCAGGAGAATTTTGGAAAACAATTGGGGAAAAGGAGGAGATTTGGAGCTGAAAGTTAATAAACAGAGTTAAAGAAAAGAAAGTAATACCGGAAAGCTGTCAAGTTTTCGTTATTATTAGACTTCGGATTTTAGGCTTAATGCATAGTTTTTTATGTGAATGAATAAACAAAAACTAGTTGAATATCTTCACATTTCATATGAAGTATAGATATATGGAAGAGGTTTTGTGGTGCCTAAAATGCCTATTTTGACCATTGAAACTTATTTTAAGCATTCAGAGCCTGAAAGTGCCTATTTTATCATTTGTGCTGTTTCACCACCACCACAACCACCACCACCACCACCACCACCACTGTTGTTGTTGTCGTTGTCGTCGTCGTTATTATTATGTTTTTTGTTTATACAGCAGTGAAAGATAAAGTATTGATATCATGGGATTGATTTGTTTCAAATACTTCGTAATATTTTGGTTGTAGGAATGAGACATTCTGGGAAAAAGACTGGTTTATTTTAGCACTTTAGCAGGCAGATTCATTCGTTTTGTAGAAAGAGAAATGGAATACTTGCCCCCTCTTGGTCTCTTTGTAATCCTTTGGTATTAACATTTAGTTTTTATTTATGGACACTTTGACTGCTATGGTTCTCAGCGTCCCATTCTGTATTGAGCGTAAAAGACCGGTAATTTTGCTCAGAGGCCTCTTTATCAGGTTTGAGGTTTTATGTGCCGTAAATCTACGACACGGGACCACCGGCTTTACTTTCCTTCCGAAGGAAGCCATGCTAAGGATTTTTACGGCCGAAAAAATTCATCGCCCTCCGCCAGGTTAGAACCCACGACCTCGGGAACTAGAGGCTAGCATGGTAACCACTACACCACGGAGGACGACAGTAACAGTTTGTCCCATTTTGGAGGTCAGAAGTTTTCGATATGACGAGGATAGAGAGTCAACCCAGGGACTCGAAGAAGATTATCAAGTGGTGTGTGTTGGGGATTTGGCCAGCCAGGACACCTCGCAAAGGACTTCCCACAGACAAGCTGACGAACGTTAAGAGGTTTGTGTTGGGAGTGTGGCCAGCCAGGACACCTCGTGAAGGACTGTTCACGACCAAGCCGACAAGCAAGCGGGAAACGAATAACGACAGGCGTGGCGAAGGGCACGTCGGTGCCGCCATCGCCACCCAGTCGAGTGACGTGTACCGTGCAGAAGAAAGAATGACAACTTTGTCGCGCACAGCTGGATCCAAGGATAACTGCATCAGGTACTAGTGGACTCCTCAGGTGTAGCCGAGACCGTAATCAGACCCAATGTGGCGGAGGGCTTGCTGTCAAGAAAACCGGATCAGCCCATCAGATAGTGACGGCATTGGGTGATACCTTACCTGTGGAGGAGGAGGCCCTGTTGGAGTTCACCATGGGGGAGAGCGTCGTAAGACTGTGGGTGTTCATCGCGTAGGTGGCTAAGGATGTGATCCTGGGGCTGGATGCCCTCAGGAGCCACGATGCCACGTTGGACGTTGGCAAGAGGGACCTGCGACTTGACTGGGATGAGATGATACTCTGTAGACCCAATGGACATCTTGGGATGTACAGGCTGACCTTGACAGGATGCGATTGTGCCTGCGAGACGCGAGCTAGTTCTGAAGTCGCATTTGGAATGCCGGCGGACAAGGAATCCTGTGGACCGTCATTGCGAGGTGCACAATAAGGCCCGTGAACACATCCAGGAAGCCAGCGACTCGAAGACTCATTACTAGTGCTAGGATAGTTATGTAATAACTTTTTTTTATTTGGTTAAAACATATGAATAATGTTAAATGTGCACAAAACAATGTTTCCTGAGTCCGAAAATGTAAATTTTATTATACATGTTTTTGCATATTTTCGATTTTTTCGTAATTGCATAATGTTTAGAGATTGTCCTTACAATTGTACATATTTTCGATTTTTTCACAGGAAAATGTTTAAAAAATGTAACCGATTACGTATTTCAAAACAAATTAATAAAATAAAGCCTGAGACAATAAATGGCGAGCGGTAGGAATCGCATTTTCAAAGAGTTTCCGATTGTTAACGCAGCGAGTATTATATCAAAGAACTGCCGATGTAAATTTATTCAGTGGAACGATAATGCAGATGCAGTTTGGTTTTGTTTGTGTGTGTAGAGCGATTACGTTAACCTCCACTGTTCTCTAGTTATAGCAGATAAAATGCCACCAGTGAAATCGAGTTTATCTATTCAACTAAATATATTTGTACATGAAAATGAAGGTGTGCTTACTACAAATGGACTAGTTTTATTTTGTGTTGCGTGTGAAAGTTGTATAAGTGTAGACACTTGTTTCCAAGTGATGCAACATATAAAAACAGCAAAACGTTTTAAAACTGTTTCACTAAAAGAAAGTGCTAAACAGTCAATGCTAAATGTCAATACGGGTATCCCAAATGAAGCAACTTGTTCAACTTCAGGCCCCCAGTTGTCAACCTTTAATAAGAACCTATGTGAAGCTTTCGCTTGTGCTGACATTCCGCTCTATAAATTAGAACATCCTAAATTACGTGCATTCTTAGAAACGTATATAAAACAGGCTATACCACATGAGCCTACTCTTCGCAAACATTATGTTCCATTACTTTATGAAAAAACAATACAAGCAATTCGTGATTCTGTTAAGGATAATCTAATCTGGGTTTGCATGAATGAAACTCCAGATGCGTGTAAACGATCTATATGTAATGTAATTGTCGGTATGCTCTGTGAAAATGGACTGTCAAAGGCTTATCTTCTAACAGTGGAAGAAATAGCAATGAAAAATCATTCAACAATTGCGAAATATTCAATAATGCAATGTTGCTATTATGGCCAGAGGGAATTAGGTATGAAAATGTAGTTTTGTTTTTATCTGACACAGCCCCATATATGGTTAAGGCAGGAGGGGGGTTAAAACTGCTTTATAGTAGACTGATTCATGTAACATGCTTGGCGCATGCAATGCATCGCCTGAATGAAACTGTGCGCTTAAATTTTCCTACTGTTAATAGTTTAATATCAAGCGTAAAAAAGGTTTTCCTTAAATCTCCAAGTAGAATCAGTTTGTTTAACAGTTGGCTCCAGGAATTCCACTTCCTCCTGAACTGATCATTACAAGATGGGGAATCTGGTTATAGGCTGCCATATATTATTGTAACAATTTTGACATTATCGAGAACATACTTCAAGAACTAAATGAAAACGAAGCAGAAAGCATTGTTGAAGCAAAGGATGTTATATGTAGGGATGGGATAAAGGAGGATTTACATTAAGTCCCATTTCAACTGCATTTCTACAGCCATCATAGCGCTCAAACGAAATGACGTACCACTTGTAACAAACAAATGGACAAATCTGCAGTTTCACACCATTTTTGGATCACTAATCACAACATCAAACCCAATATTACATTAGTCAAACCAGTCAAATTTGCAGCCGAATTAGATGCATGGGAGAAGATCACCATTCTAAAACACAACACACATCTAATGAATTTTGATTTGCCACCACCAAATCCTCTCTGGAAGTACATTTCTCCACCACAAGATGCCACCACAGGATCCAGTCCAAAAAACGGAAACACCAACAACACGGGCCAGTCGAATTAACCTTCTGAGGATGGGAACAACGGTTTCCCGAAACATGTTAAGTGAGTAAACTTAAGTGATGTTAGTGTTACAATTTCGACTCACCTTTAAATAAACTGTTACAGATATTAAAAATTGGTTGAAAATAACAAAATAATGCCTAAAGTTACATAGAATTGGTTTGGAGAGGTGGCAAATTGCCAGAAAAGAATGATATGGGTGATATTTGACTGTTGGTGAAAACAAGAGTTGTGTGTTTTGGAAAGAAGTGAGACAGAAGTGGAAGTCATACAGAAGTATGAATGAATAAGCTTTATTTGTACATCTTATATACACTTTCCTTTTTACAATATTCCACTTGTAAACTAACTTAACCATGTACAAATTTTCTTGCCAGCTATGTTCTACCTATACTGCTCATTTTGCCTGGCACCCTGGCCTTATGGTTCAGCTGAGCAGCACTTGCTACCCTTAATCACCTATGATCCATCCTCTCCCCCTTCCGTTTGTCCTATATAACCTTTCTTATCTCTCTTACTTTTCTAATCCATTTTTCCTTTACTTTCTTTAAAAACTCCCTGATATTCATATTTTTCCTTTCTTCTTTTCTTGTCAACATTTTAATTGCTACTATTTTTGCATCTATTTTTTCCCATTTTTCCTCTCATACTTTTTGTCTCCATTCCGCTAATTCTATGCATTCTGTCATATATATTGCTCTGTGCTTTCACTGCCTCCGCGTAGTTCACAAATTCTGCTTTTTCTGCCTCTTAGCCCTCTCAGGTACATTGATCCTGTTCTCATCCATGTAAATGCTTCTTTTTCTGCTCTATTACAATAATCCACATACCCTTCTCTTCCCCATTTCCTTTTTACTAACCTATAGAACCGTAGTGATTTTTTATTTTTTAAGTTTCCCCAAATCTCTTATCTTTCTCTGTCCCCACTCTGTTTCTTTCTGTTTTCCACAAGCCATTGCTGTTTCTTTCTCCTGCTCTCCAAATATCTCCCATTCCTATCTTCTCCATAATTTTTTCTACCCCTGTCCACCAGCTATTTTGATTTTTCATTCTCTTTTGTTATTCCATAAACATACTTAAAATTTCTCCTTCATCTTTTTTCAGGCATCTAAACCAGAATTTCAATATTCTTTCCAGTATCACTCCCTTTCTTCTTGTTCTTCCTAATTCCACTAATGCTATTTCCCCCCGGTGCTGATCTTGGTAGCCCCAATGGTTCTTTACAGAACATTCTGTAACTCTGGTCTATTTTTCTGCTTAATTCAGATCCTCCCCAAATTTTAACTGCATATAGCATTCTTGCTTCTACCAGTGCATCATACAGTCTTTTTATTCATTTAGTCGGCAGTGCTAATTTGTATTTGCACATCCTTACTCCTGTCATTGCCACCTTTCCTTTAGCATAACCTCCCTGCTATGAGCTGCCCATTCACCATTACTGCTCATCCTCACTCCCAAATAATCAAACTTCTTGACAACTTCTAACTTTAACCCCCTCCCCCATCTGCCATTTTTCTTCTATTTTTAAAATTTATTTCCTCTTAAATACCATAACTTTTGATTTTTTTATATTCACTTTAATTCCCCATTCTTCGCAGAATTCCTGTATTCCATTGATTGCTTTCTGTAGCCCAATTACTGTTATAGTCCCAACCATAAGATCATCCGCATATAATAAACCTGGTATCTCTCTATTTGCTATTATGGGACGGTGTAGATTTTTTTCTTTCACTCGAATAGATCATCTATGAATATATTAAATAATATAGGGCTCAAATTATGCCCTTGTCTTAATCCTGTTTTTTGCTCAGTCATTTCCGTAATTCCATTATTTCCACATCTTTATATCTTTATAAATCTTCCTAATTTCTTTTATAAAATTTTCGCTTACCCCTTTGCACAGATTAACCAGATTCTCAACTCAATGGTGAGGGCAAGGTGTCAAATAGGGCGCTTTTTTCCTGATGTTTCGGAGTAGCACTAATTGGAACTAACGCTTGAGTTGGTAATACAGCAACCTTTATTTTGACTGAGCGTATGTTATGGTACCACCGCTCCCTGCCCCCTATGTGCATGCTTTTAGGCACATTTCCACGTAGCTACGGAATGCGTATTATGCGTGAAAAATTGAAATGTGCCTTAAACTATTCATGAGTGTGCAAGATGTGACCAAATAAGTTCAGCAACTAATTCTTGAAAAAAATCGGCAAGAAGAAGCTTTTAGACTTGAACTATTTTCTGCTGCAGATCAATGATTATGGCTTCAATTAATCATTACAACTTTAATAAATAGATGAAGCGAGGCAGAGTACTCAAAAATGTAGCTAAGATTATGCAAATACATCATCTTCCCTCCTCAAGTTAGAATTTCAAATCTTTTTACACTAATGACTACACTAATTATAACTTCACATATTATGGGTAGAGGAAAACAGGAAGGGATACCACAGGGTTTTGTGTATTGCAATCTTTTTGTACACAACAAGTTAGTAATAGCATTTAAAAATTCCATCAAAGAAAACTGCAATGATAACAACAGCAAATATATATATTCAAAATGAAGATATACCAACAACTATGTACAAAAAAAGCCACTATCTGTTTCAAACTAAAACAAAAATGCTATGTTAATGCTTATATTTATTAAGGTTTTGAACAACAGCAATCTATATACATCAATTGCATTTCAATAAATACATGCACACATTATTTGCTGAAACAAGATTACAAAAGAAGGTTTTCAGAGAAGGACCCAAAATTTGAGATTGTCTCGCATATTATTAATAATTTAGCAAACCCTTTTTGTGCACCAATTCCAATCGCCACATCATTTTTGTTAAGATCCTTTTGCAAGTTCTGGGGAACTTCTACCAATGTAAATGAACTATTTATAACAAAAAATAAATAAATAAATAATTAGAAACATGTTTAGTTTAAAGAGAACTGTAAATCACATTTCAAACAAAACAATACACTCACCCTACCCTGTTTGTATATCTTAGAAACAGGTTTACTTTACAATAACATTCACTACCTACTTCTACTCAAATAGCACCATACATGAGTATTTCAGTGGAAGTAGGTATAACATTCACTTACAAGCCGCCAGAACGTCAAAAAAGGTTAACTCTATATTACATACAGGAATCCTGATGTATAATTTAGTTATGACAACATTTAATTACAAGCACCCACCGAGGGTCAGAAAGCAGGTTAAGAGGTTTTTAATTGATCATTGTTTTCATAGTATACAAGAGTTGTTTGAGTTATTTAGCTACAAGATATAGACACCATTGTAAATAGAATCCTTAGAGCAATGTTTAACTATCTCTTTATGTATATAGTAAGTAATTGAATTGTTAATATTAATGATGCAATTAGAAATAGATTATTCTATTGTACTTGATGAAGCCATGAGATTGTAACAAATTTCCAATCGGTGAATAAAGCACACACGCACACACACAGTAATGACTAATGTATTAAACAAAATAAAATAAATTGAATTTATGTAATCTCAGCTCATATTTTTTATGACTATAAAAATAAAAAGCTGTGGTATCCTTTATCACTATTTCAGTGAAGAGGTGGGCTATACAGAGATGACGAGCTAAGTCCAAAGAACTCCAAGTTACAAAATATTAATCACTGCACGATAAAGAAAAACCGTGTAAAAATTCATATCCAAGCAACTTTTCCCAAGAATTTAATTTGAGCTCAGGAATGTCATTAGCCACACATGGTGCCCATAACATGACAAAACTAAATTTTTATGTACTGTTATTTACTGTATGTTGTATTGCATTATAAACAAGCAATGCTACTGAAATAAAAAAGGATGAACTGCTTTGTTGTAATTGTCAGTATATTAAATACAAAAAGAATTTTCTAATTGTGCCTTGTTACAAATATTAGCAAGAAATATACTCCATTCATTCATTCATTCATTCATTCATTCATTCATTTAAAACCAAATGGAAGAATGCAAAGCAGAACACAACTTTATTGTGATTTGCATAAAGTATGATTTAAAGCAATAAAATCAATAATAATAATAATAATAATAATAATAATAATAATAATAATAATAATAATAATAATAATGGCAAACATTATTATTCATCTTTACAATAATACAACCATCTTTCAGCAAAACTATAATTAACACCAGCAATATCTATTTCTCCATCAACATCATGTTAAGCACTTAAAATAACAAAAAATACAGTTTATTAACTGGTTTACAAAACTTTACTTTGGTATACATTACCACCATAATAAACACCACACTAATAATATAAAGTAAATATTTATAACTATAGGTTCTTAATGTGACAAACCATACGATAGCTCAAATTCAAGTATACCTACATCCACAACACTTTTCACACATTTATGCACTACTTATGTGCAGCATTTTTACAGTTCACATACCTTAGGTAGATTGTTTAACTGAAGATGATGCAATGGAAATCAACAGTGCAAGTAACACATAAACTACATATAATGCATAACTTCTTACGTGGGACATATTACTTTGTGCTCAGTTTGGTGTTGCTGTTATCATGCTTACGTGTAGCAGCTGGTAAGCCACCATTCACAACAAGCATAGTTCCTCCTTTGGCCACAGATAAACAAATGCAAAGCTATCTGCCCCAGGTAGTACAAGTAGGTGATGTCAAATCCAATTAGGATACCCTGAAAGAATTGACAAAAAATGTTGCAAATACATGCCTGTATATCATTCATCAGCATTTCATATTATTTTGACTGCTAATCCAAGAAAATTATTATAAATATGATAATCACAGCCAAAAACTACTGTGGATTAAATGAAAATTGGTATAACTTTGTAAAGAAATGCTGCTCGGTTGCCTGCATGCCAACACACATATATGGATGCACTAACTTTGGGGAGTGAAGGTTACTGGAGTAAACAAGTAAACTGTATACACGTAAATAAATTAGTGATAAGAGTCAGCAATGCAGTATGTAGTGTAAGTAAAGTAGGGAATTACAAAATAGATACTGCATGAAAAATAGGGGAAGTGCTACAAAATATTAACTACTGATTATAGAATTGCCTCTACAAGCTTTAATTTATAAACACACTGAACATATGGCTGTATTATTATCAACACTTTCAGGAAGCTATGCACCCACTGAATACTTTCTTATGGCAGAGAATGCAAAAGCAGGGTTATATTAAACCCATGCATTACATGCAAATTCAAATAACCGTAAATATTATCTCTTACATGTTGATTTTTGTTTTTTGTCTGCCTTTGGCTGCAGATTCCATAGGCAAGGCAATGCCACATTCCTTGGCACTTGAATCTAAATGAAAACATGCAAAAGAAAGGGGGAAGAGGGAGATGCTCTGATAACCTGTAGCATTAGCTCAGTTGTGTATTAAGTTGATTTAGCTGATGCCCAGCAACACTTCTAATTGTTTCCACAGTAACCTGGCTCGCTCTCAGCCTTTACATTTACTTACTCCAGGTGCCAAACTAATACTAATTTTTTTAAATACTTAGTTAGGTAATAGAAATTCCAGTGTAACCTAGCTTTATAATGGTAACACTCCAAATTTTGGAATACTAGGCACTACTAAAAAACGTAAAATCCCTTACAGGAATTAAAATTATTCTTAATACATACTTTCCCAACATCGGAGGAATATTTTAGAATGTCACATTATAGATAGGAGTTTATCTTAAACATTGTAAATGGTGATATCTAAAAAACGTGTGTTTCAATATGCATGACAGAGTGGTGAATAAATAAGGTAAAATAATGCACTAATGGTCATGGGTTCGAGGTTATGTTTTCATTACATGTGTTAGTGTCGGCATATGCCACATGTATGGTATGTTCTATTTTTCCGAGCTTTGCTTAGTATGGGGCCTAACAAGGCAAAACAGTAGAACTGGTGGCATATATTTCTATTGTCTGGAGAAATAAATCCAGCATCAAAAATTATACTTTAGGTTTCATTGAAAGTATCTATATAATGTGTGTATCTGTTAGCTAATTTGTGCATTACCTAGATGATTTATGTGCATGAATACATCTGTAACCATCTTTAAATGTCCTTTTCACACACACTACAATAACACATGGCAAAATTTGTCATGCAAGGTGCAAGTTTAATTACTGTTTCTGCACTTATTCTCGTGTTCTGAAATGTTTCTTACCTTTCAGGATTTTTCGGGAAATGAAACAGTTTAATTTCTTTATTTCTTCCTGTAACAGGGCAACCGAAGAACAGCACATTTCTCAAAAACTAGATATTTGTACATTTCGTATTCTGAAATTGCAAACTGTTATCCAGTATTTATCTGTGCTGTTATCCCTTGTTTCAAATGACAGTAGTACACATCAAAGTGAACAACATGTACTCCATTATGCTAGAGAACAGACTACCTGTAAAAGGTATTATTTCACAATTCAGTTTCGTAATGTATGAATGTGCGGAATTTTAATTGTAATTCAGTCATTGGTTTATTGTTTTTATTTAGTATTTCCTACTATACTGTTGAAATTACGATGCTACTATATTAATGGATATTGGTATCACTGATACTTACTATACATCCGTTGAAATCTGGTAAAGAGAGACATCTGTTGACAGCAACCTGAGGTAATATTGATGTGCAGCGCTCAAAATGTTTGGTTCGGGTTGGTCGATGTGGGAACATCGATGCTGCACCGGAAGTTGCTATCCCACTTGACATACGCTGCCCCTTTGTTTCTTAATTTATAAGCTAATATTTCTCTACGTTGATATTGTAATGAAAAGAAGCTAGAAACAGTGATGTGTATTGAATTTATTTAAAGGTGAGTCGGAATTGTTACACTAACATCACTTAAGTTTACTCACTTAACATGTTTCGGGAAACCCTTGTTCCCATCCTCAGAAGGTTAACTCGACTGGCCCGTGTTGTTGGTGTTTCCGTTTTTTGGACTGGATCCTGTGGTGGCATCTTGTGGTGGAGAAATGTACTTCCAGAGAGGATTTGGTGGCGGCAAATCAAAATTCATTAGATGTGTGTTGTGTTTTAGAATGGTGATCTTCTCCCATGCATCTAATTCGGCTGCAAATTTGGCTGGTTTGACTAATGTAATATTGGGTTTGATGTTGTGATTAGTGATCCAAAAATGGTGTGAAACTGCAGATTTGTCCATTTGTTTGTATTTAATACATCTCATGTGCTCCTTTAGCCTAGTTTCTAGGTTTCTTTTTGTCTTACCTATGTATACTTTATTGCAATCTGAACAATTGATTTTATAGATTCCAGCTTTTTTGTCTTGTGGAATGGGGTCTTTTAACTTGTTACAAAGTAATTTCTCTATGTTAAATTTGTTCTGTGGAGCTAGGCTGATGTTATGTTTCATGAAAATCTTCTTAAATTTGTGAAAAGTTCCTGGGTGGTATGTGAATTTCTTGAACTTTAGCTCTTTATCTTGCTGGCTGAGATTTGTTGTGTTTCTGATGTGCATCTGTCGTTTGAATTTTGCAATTTTTTTGTCAATAGTTGTTTTGTTGTACCCATTATGTATTGCTGTGTCTACTATATGCTGGTATTCTAACTGGTATTCTTTTTTATTTAAGGGGGTATATACCAGTCTATGTGTTAGGCTGTTTAGTACTGCATGTTTGTGTGTGGTTGGATTGAAACTCTTATTTTTTATGTAATTAGTAGAGTGTGTTGGCTTCCTGTATATGCCAAAGGTTAGGTTCTTTTGTTCTCTGATGATTTTTAGGTCTAAAAATGGTAGCATGCCTTCTTTTTCTATTTCTATGGTGAATTTTATTGATTGGTTCTGTAGGTTTAGTAAGGCTAAGGAGTCTTGTATGAACCTGTTAGGGACAACAGCGAAGATGTCGTCAACATATCTGTGCCAAACTTTAAACATGTATGGAAAGGAAGTTGTTATGTGTGTTTCTAAGTAGCTCATAAATAAATCTGCCAAGAAGGGTGAAAGTGGGTTGCCCATGGTTAAACCAGTTGGTTGTTGATAGAACTTCTTATTGAAACTAAAACAATTTTGTGCAATGCATAAATTGGTAAGTTGTATGAGGTCTACTATTTCTTCTTCAAGTAGGTTAGTCTGCTGTAGCCATTTCTTTAACTGACGCAGGAGTTGATCTGTAGGAACACTTGGAAATAGTGCAGTGACATCAAAGGAAACTAATCTGTCTTCTGGTTCGAGTTCCAGGGATTTTATCTTCTGTATTAAATCTTCTGAATTCCTTATGCTTTTGCTATTGAATTTTGGTAGTGAAGAGTATCTCTGTACTAACCATTTTGCCAGTTTGTAGGTAGGAGAATCAATATTGCTGACAATTGGTCTCATCTTATTACCCGGTTTGTGTATTTTAGGTAGAGCATACATTCTTGGTAAAGTGGGGTGATCTGGTTTTAATCTAGATTTATCAGTGTCTGTTATAGTTTTGCTTTCCTGGATGGTTTGATTGAAGGCTTTTAAATGTAATTTTAATGGGTCTTCTTGAATTTGTATGTAATTTTCTTGTTGCAGCATATTTTCTACTCTGGCAATATAATCATCTTTTTGCAGTACAACTAGTTTATTTCCCTTGTCAGCTTTTGTGTATACTACTGGTTTTGATTTTAATGTTTTGATCACATGTTTGGTTGGGAAATTGTTATGTTTATCTGCTTGTATTTCTTGAAGAACCATTTCACATTCTTTTTTTATAGTGGTTTTACTATTTTCATTTAGGTTGTAAGTAGCAATCTCAATGTCTGCGACTATTTCATCGGTTGTTTTTGTGTAGCCAACACATGTTTTTAGGCCAAGGTTTAATACCGATAATTCTGCTTTGGTGAAAGTTACATTTGAAAGATTAATTACGTCTGGGTATGACGTCGTTTTTTCATTTTTTAGGTTAGGTTTATATGAATGTTGCTTCCGGCGTAGTATGTCTAGTTTTTTCTTTAATTTCAGCGTTTTTGTTTTCATCCTGTAGCTAAGAATAGTGAGGAATTTTGATTGCATGTTTTGCCAAAGTGGGTAGCCGAGTGTGTCCGTTAATTTAAGGTGAAGAGCATATAATTCCAGTTCCAATTTTTGTAATTTTGCGTAGTGGTTGTTTCTCTCAATTATTATTACTTTTTTATCGGCTGATGTTTGGTGTTTGCTGTTTTTGTCATATTTTACAATTCTCCTTACAAACTTTGGTGTGACTTTGTTTTGTATGCATAGGTTTAAAAAACGGATGTCCGCAAATGTGTTTTTTCTCTTTTCTTAAATTTTTTGGTATCTTTTGATGTCACTTTTTATTCCACTGAAATCTGTATTGAAATTTAGGGTTTCTAATCTTACCTTGTTTTCTGCCATGACTTGTATTTTTTCCAACGTGGTGGCCAATTATAACTTTTGCTTCTTGTGACTTGTTGGTCTTAAATTACGTTGATATTGTAATGAAAAGAAGCTAGAAACAGTGATGTGTATTGAATTTATTTAAAGGTGAGTCGGAATTGTTACACTAACATCACTTAAGTTTACTCACTTAACATGTTTCGGGAAACCGTTGTTCCCATCCTCAGAAGGTTAACTCGACTGGCCCGTGTTGTTGGTGTTTCCGTTTTTTGGACTGGATCCTGTGGTGGCATCTTGTGGTGGAGAAATGTACTTCCAGAGAGGATTTGGTGGCGGCAAATCAAAATTCATTAGATGTGTGTTGTGTTTTAGAATGGTGATCTTCTCCCATGCATCTAATTCGGCTGCAAATTTGGCTGGTTTGACTAATGTAATATTGGGTTTGATGTTGTGATTAGTGATCCAAAAATGGTGTGTAACTGCAGATTTGTCCATTTGTTTGTATTTAATACATCTCATGTGCTCCTTTAGCCTAGTTTCTAGGGATATAATATGGGATTCAAAATCTTTCCCACATCTATTCAAAACCTGGTATAGATATGTAGATGATATTTTTGCTATTGTTCCAAAAAAACTTTCAGAAGATGCTTTGAAATTATTAAATTTACAAAAAAGATCTATAAAATTCACAATGGAAAAAGAAGAAAATGGCCAATTACCTTACCTAGACATCAGGATCATCAGAAATAATGCACACAACAAACTAACGTTTGGCATTTACAGAAAACCAACGCACACAGAAAACTACATTAAAAATAATAGCTACAATCCTACAAGCCACAAACATGCAATTTTAAATAGTATTACAAACAGGTTAGTACATATACCAATGGAGAAAGAGGAATACCAGAAAGAATACCAACACATTATCAACATAGCCACTATGAATGGATACCAGAAAAAAACAATAGATAAGAAGATAAAAAGGTTTGAAAGACAGAAATACATCCAACAAATGACTACATTACTCAGACAACAAAAACCACAAGCATATAGAAAATTCACTTATCACCCTTGGACACATCATAAATTTCAAAGGATTTTCAAAAAATACAACATCACCCTGTCTCCACAGAATAACCACAACATACAGAAACTACTATGCAACAGAACAAAAGATCCTATCCCCAACGATAAATCAGCTGGTATATATCAAATTGATTGTAATGAATGTAACCTGGTATATATAGGAAGAACAAAAAGAAATCTTGAAATAAGACTTAAAGAGCATATGAGATGCATTTACCAAAAGCAGCAAGATAAATCAGCAGTAGCACATCACTTCTGGTCTTCAAACCATGATATCACTCCAAACATAAAACTCTTAAAACCGATCAACAGCAGCAATGAATTGGACATCTGGGAAAAAATACATATTGTCAAACACAGGAATCACCTAATGAATTTTGAACTGCCGCCACCCAACAGCCTTTGGAGGTTCATCAGCCCGGCACCAGAGAACACCACAAACCACACACATCCCCCAGACGATGACCGGCAAATATCAGTTGAGAGAGAATGCTGACGATGGGGACAAGCCGTCTCCCGAAACGCGTTCAAGTAAGATTATCATAGTGATGTAGTGTAACAACCCTCAACTCTCTATTTTAAATTATGACACATCACTGTTACAAGCTTCTAAATCTTCAAAAATTGAGTTTAAAAGCATTGTTTGTTTATACAGAAGATGATTTGTCAATAGTAACAATTGTCCCTTTGTTATCTGGTAACATACTCATTAGAATTAAGTATACTCTTGCCTTTCGATTGCACTCAATATTAGAGGTGGAATGCTTGGTATTCAGGGCTTCTTTCTCCCACACTTCAAGCTCCAATTTCCTTAAGTTCAATTCTAGCCTCCTCCTCTTCAGAGCTTCTAAAGTTTTAATCTCATCAGGATGTTACATGCCTTTTAACTGGACTTGTAAAATGAAAGACAATTAATATTAAAAGCTGCATAAAGATGTCAGAAAATAACTAAATATCACTAGACATTACAGTACTTTTGAGCATTCTATGAGTAACAACTTACAGAATTTACTTGAACTGTGCATACTTTAGTGAGTACAAATTTGTAGTAACCTTTTGATTTTATGGATGTGCGTTGCTTTAGGCATCCATTTTCTTCGGATCTTTCATTAACTATGCTCATGATACATGTCTATTGAAAGCTCACTTAAGACAAATTCACAATAGTGTGTGGTGTGATGTCCCTCACTCCACACCCTTGAAACGGGCCACTCTCTGCTGATTATTTCTAGATTGGCTTTTCAGCATTATCTAGTGCCATCTGTTTACCTTCTCTGCTTCCTGTTTTGGAGACAGTCAATTTTTTTCTGGGAAAGAATAAACATTTTGAACTATGGCACATATTTATAAGAACATAACCTTAACAGAATTCTAAATCTATACACATTTTAGTTGTGTGTTTTTTGGGGGAAACAATGTGGTAGTGTTGGTAAAATTTATCATACATACTTTGAGAAATAATCCTAAAAATTCCAAATATTTAGAAGGTTTTTCATATACACTTTAGCTCCAACTCAAACAATGAAATTTGAAATCTGGCAATAAATATTCTTTAAAGCTGTGTATATGATTTCATCTATGTAGTGCACTCATAAGTGCAAATATTTCAAAATTTTAAGATGATAGTATTATTTATTTGTCAGAAACCAACATATACCTCTGGAAATGACATCATCAGAGAACTTAACTATAGGATGCTCTCCATGTAAACTTATCTTAATTTTGTATCAGTTTGAATCACTCTTAAATGTACCAACAAATATTCTGTAACTTTTACATATTTCAGCTTCATACTTGCAGCTGTTAAACTAAATATTGTACATTTTTAGAAAGCTCTCCATATGAACTATCCACAATTTTGTAATGATATTAACCAAAGTTAAAATTTGGGACACATCTTCCCAACTTTTTTTGTATAGTGGTCCGTGAGTTGATATGCATGGGGATAGTTGGACAAAAAGGCAAATAGCAATGATAGTTATAAACCACACAACTAAAAATAAAACACACACACGATTTTATGATGTTTGTAAACTTCATCCTCATTGGAAATATTAAGTTAGGCTAACTAAGCCAGTTAAATAAGTATATATATTTAAATAGAAGCAGTGAAATAAAATAAAACTTAGCACTGTAATAGTCCTCAGCAAAATCTCTCACTTTCATACAAGATTTCCTTTTTGTTTCTATGCATACTATAGGAGAAAGCCCTTCAAACAGTTCAGTTTTCAATTCGAGGACCTTCAGAAGGTTTTTTCTTCAAAGCTACTTTCCTCTGTTTTCCCATTTTTAATCAAGAGATACATTTTGTAACAAAAACCATAACCAAGATGTCAACATGTAATGGAAAGAGGAACAGAAGAAAGCTAAAAACAAAACGGAGTCGTAGGACAACTAATAATAGCAGCGAGGTTTTCTTTATTAGTTGCTAAAAATGTTTATGAAAAAGCAGACTTCATTAACAAATATTTTCCATTCATCTAATAATAATAGCTAATATTATTAGTGAGTTTTATGAAACAGACCCATGTACAGTGCAATAAAACAATTGGATACACAGCATCCAAGCATGAGCCTCAGGCTGTCTCATAAAGTGTATTGTCAACTTTGGGCTTAAACTGCCTTAATGCATATTCATAATAATTCAAGAACTGTGATGCTTCTTATTGACATTAAGAAGTTGCAGCATTTAACCAGGTAGTCCACCTCGGTCAATTAAGGTGGCAAAATTAGATGTGCTAGGCATTCCTTAACAGGAAGTGATACAAGTGGGCCATTTCAAGAAAACATTCATATTAAAATTCAATGTTGTTGGTGTATGAGTAAACTGATAAATACATCCCATGAATATTATCAAAATATTACAGGCAAAGTTGCAGAAAGAGAAAATCTAATTGGAGTTGAGGGTATGAGTTTGCGTTTATGTTATGTAACTTTGTAATTCACAAATAAAGTGGGTCTAACACACAAATGTATAAAGTTGCACTGGATAAGTATAGCAATTTTGAAACAGAGGAAGAACCCACACATAGTGTTGGCTATTCCTGTAGTACACATATTAACCTCCAAAGCAACAGGAACTTTCAAGTTAAACTGAGTTCGGACCATCTTCATCTAAACTTTTGAGGTCTGTAGCCATAGAAAATGATAATTGCAGCATACTGGAGAAAGTTCATGGAAGGCTAACTGCAATCGTGGAAACCAATTAGGTACTAAAAATGCATTAGAATTACATCAGTGGAAAGTTAATTTGAAATATATGTGACCAGTAAAAGGCAACAGGGAGGTTACTTCAAAGGAACCAAGTGCCAGAAGTCAAGTTGAAAGAGTCTGTAATGTCACACCTAATGGATATAGAGGTCATTATTGGAAACTGCAAATGTGGTCACTAAAAATATAAAGTGTCTGGTCTGGAGAATTCCAAAGCTTTGATTACTTTTGTCATTGGATATGGCAAATTTTCAAGAATATTACTGTACCCGTAGGGCCTCCAAATTTTCATAAGTAGCATATTTGTGAAATATTGCCAATAATTAACAACAATGAAAACCTTCCAACACTCTTTTACTCTCGAGCAGGCGCATCTAAGAATATTACATGAGCGGCGCGCTGGCACATTCAGTGCACTACATTGGACTGCTGTTAAATTGATACATAGATGGCTTCTAGTACAAATTTATTGTATTTTCAATAATAAATGTCGTACAGCATTTCACTTTAGTACACACAATTACATAATTACATGCTTCTTTCCCTTTTATGAAAACCACTAATAAATGTTAACATTTCAGAATGTAGTGTTATAAGTCAAAGAAATTATATCTCTACAAATAATTAAATTATTTGGCAAACATACATTGTGTTAGTTCTCTAGAGCATTCACTCACATTCACACTTTTGATTGTGCATACCACATTTTTCACAAATGATTCTTGCTTTTGAGTGGCTTTTACTCACAAATGAATCGCATGAGGAAAACCAAATTGTTGTATTTATGTTTTTGGCACACTCACAGACAATGCTGAGTCCTCACTTCTTCCTTGGGTATTCTTCACTTTGAATTTGAGATTCATCTCTAAGAGAACTTAAAACTTACATCCACTGGTAGAGATGGGATTCTCGCCCTATTCCATAAGATGTTCTTTCATTAGGTGGTGTGAAAGATTTTTTTAGGAAAACTCTTCTAAAACGTTTCTCATTTTCCTGGTTGTAGAAAAATAGGACTTATGAATTTATACCTGCTATATTTAGCAAAGCATACCACACTGTCATTGTCCATCTTCTGGTAATACGGGATTTGGAGTATTTGCAGCACATTTGATCCACGGTGTTCCCTACTCCTTTGGTCATATTGTAGTTCAGAATTATGTGTGGCCTCTTAGTGTCCTCATCTATAGTACCTTCAACATGCATGGTAGACATGAGGATCACTGCTTTTTTTTTTCTTTCTTTTCTTTTTTACATGTGATACCATATAATATGTTTCTGATATCCAAAATGCATTCAACCAATTTCTCGATTCTTATTTGGTAGAAATTCTTGTGGGATATCCTCCTTGTTATGGTCAAGCTATTTTATTTGCTAGTAGAGACAGTGCCAATAGATCGCTGATGTACCAATTGTCAGGTTACGTTGTCCCCCCCCCCCCCCCCCCCATCTTCCCTGGCTCTTATCAATCTATGAAAAATATCAAATGGTGTATTAGAAGCTTGGATGGTCCATCTGGTTGTTTCCCCACAGTAAACTTCCAGAGAACATGTATAAAACATCTTTGCATCACAAAGAGCAAGCACCTTTTAGGCCATATTTCGCTGGCTTATTAGGTATATGCTGGATGAAGGAACATCTTCCTCTAAATACTTCCAGCTTCTCATCAAGAGTGAGAAATTCCCTAACATTGCAGCATTCTTTGCAGTTCACTATAAAACAATCCAGAAATATTCTGATCACTGTCAGGTTATCAAATTTGCATCTCTCTTTTCTGGATTGTTAATCATTAAACCTTATGGACCTAATCAGGAAGAGGAAATCTTTTGTAACTCATGGAGGCTCTCGGAATTGGCATTCCTTAGACCACGATTCAGTTGTATTGGTGTGATTTTCTCCTTTTAGGCCAGTCAAATAAAGAAGGTCCAATACAGCATAAATTTCTCTTCTTTCAATGTTGATGTTGGCATATAGCACAATTTCATCGATGATTTCAACAGTGAGAATATTGATGAAAGCAGTTAATTCGTCTTTGATGCCCTGTGCTTTTCTTTTGCACCCTGATAATTTATTATAATTTTTTTTTCTTTGTTTTGTGCTGGCTACTTTTAATCCATTTAGTTTTGCCTTTGGCGACAGAAAACTCAAACTAAGTACTTCATCACCAGAAAAACAACTGTCAGGATTGTACTCGATTTCTGAATCAGCTTTATGTTCATTGTTTTCAATGCATTCCTCTTGCCGTCAGAGAAGTCGCCATCAAAAATGTAATCATCATCTTCAACACTTCTAGTAAACCTTTTTGAGTTCCCTTGGTTTTACAATTTTTTCCCTCAAAGTAAACCATTCAGTAGTTACAAAAGCGGCACAAACCTATTTTTTTTAGAAGAGAAATGTACCATGTGACGCAATAAGTTAAAATTAAGAAGCAAAAGCATTAATATCCAGGCAGCAATCTGTGTAAAATGGTGCGCTGGTGCACAATGTGAGACAATAATGCAGCTATAATATATAAGACAATAATATAAACCATAAAAACCTTCTTAGCTATAAACACTTGCACCTTACAATTACTACTAGGGCTTGTTAAGCAACTGAAGAGAAGGTACAGAAAGCAACATCATTGTCAGCACAATAATACAATTACTATTGCAAATTTTGTAACAGTGGCGCACTTTGGGATCTTAATGCACTTATTTGTAGTCAACTTAAACATTTTTAATTGTTCACTTGCCTATTTTTCAAGCAGGAGATGTATCATGAGCTTACACTTGCATCTACTGCCTGTTCATTGCTGGAGCAATTTCTGAGTTGGTTTGTAGCCTGGATTAATCTCTGGTGGTCTATTAATGAACTTAAGGATAGGGTTGTCTACTTCTGGTATATTAAAATAATCATGTGGTTTTCAAATTTTCTAATGTATAACTTCACCCAAAGTTGTAGTTACTTAGGTTCTTTGCTGCTTTCAATAACTTGATTTCATATGATGGTTTTGAGTCTAAAAGTGATGCAATCGTTGATTTTTCTATATGTTTGGATGTACTGCCTATGCTCTTTGAAATCGGTGTCCATACTTCTTTTAGTCTTCCCTATGTATACCTTATTACAGTTTCTAATTTTGAATTTGATAAGTTTGTACTTTTTCTCAGGAGGTAGGCAATCAGTTGCTTGATTTTATTAATTTCTTGGCATTGTATTTGCTATTTGATGCCAGGACGATGTGGTTTTTAAATATCTTCTGAAATTTATGAAAGGATCGCGAGTGGTATGAAAATTTGTAAAGCTCATCTTATCTGTAGATAATAAGGAAGTATTTTATATAGTAGAGCATGATGCTTGATAAAATCTTGAAAATTTAATCGAAATCTTTTAAACACATTAAAACTCCACTTACATGATAAATTTTTAAGAATGGTTTCAGGGCGCAACCTCCCTATCTTCAGTTGCTGAGTCGACTAAAGCTCTCATGTCATGCCAACTTCTTCTCTGTCAAACGGACGATGTCATCTACTTCACGAATCTCAAAGTTCATAAGGTCTCCTTTTGTGTTTAGTGATGAAAATATTTTCCCATGTCTCCAATTCGACCGGTTTCTTAACGTGCTTCAACAATTTAATCCCTGGTTCAATATTATGATTCTGTCCAAAAGTGATGAGCTACGGCTGATTTATAAGTGTATTTGAATTTTGGATTTCTCATATGTTCTTTCCTTCTAATGTCTAAATTTATCTTCATCTTTCCAATGCATATTTTATTACAATCCTGGCAATTCACTTGATAGATCCCTATTAATTTGGTTTTCGGTGCAACATCTTTCAAAGGATGATTTAATAAATTCCTAATATTGTATTTATTTTGTGGCACTATGTCAATGCACAATTTTTGAAAATTTGTTTTAAATTTCCAAAAATATTTTGGGTGGACTGTGAAATTACAGTATTTCGATGTGGATTTTTTTTTTAAAATTTTCCCAAGTGGTGATATCTTTTTGCACTTTGTGCCTTTTATGTTTATCAATTAATTTGTTTAAGAAGTTAGAGTTGAAGTTGCTCATTTCTACTACTTCGTGGATGTGTATATTCATGTTTATATTCCATTTCCATCAGCGGGATGTTAATTAGTCTATGAATCAAACTATGAAAAATGGCATATTGATGTGGGTTGAATTAAATAGATTCTATTTGATGTAATTGTCTACGTGTGTTGGTTTTCTATAAATTCCAAATTTTAGTCCAGAATTGACTCTGCATGATCTTTAAATCTAAAAATGGTAAATAACCTTGTACTTCTGTTTCATTTATAAACTTTATGGATCTTTCTTGTAAGTTCAACAATTTCACCATATCTTTCACTAATTTCTTAAAAAAGATTGCAAAAATATCATCCACATATCTATACCAACATTGGAGCATATATGGGCAAACTTTTGTTATCTGAATTTCAAAATTACTCATAAACAAGTTTGCCAAAAATGGCAACAAAGGATTACCGATGGCTAAGCCAGTGGTTTGTTGATAAAATTTTCCATTAAACGTGAAACTGTTCTGCTCATCACATAAGTTTACCAATTTGATATATTCATTAATCTTTTCCATATTGATGTTTTTACATAACCATTGTTTAATGAGTTGGTAATTTTTGTATTGGAATGCTTGTATATAAAGATTTTATATCAAACGATAACATCACTTCTGCTTTAACTGTCCATGTTTTAATGAGTTAGCCAGTTCCAAAGAATTTTTGATGCTCAAGCATTCAAATTTTTCAAAGCTATTGAACTCCATAACTAACCATTTTGCCAACTGATAGGTGAATCTATGTTGTTAATTATTGGTCGCATACTATCATCATTTTTATGAACTTTAGGTAGACAATATAATGTAGGTAACATAGGATTGTTACTTGATACTAAGTTTTTTTACTTGATTTGGTAGTATGTTGCTTGCTTTAATAACCTCTTGGGCATTTTCTATGTATTTGCTCAATGGAGTCTTCTTCAATAACATGTATTCAGGTTGAAGAAGTAATTTTCTACTGTGTGATTATATTCATCTTTTTCCATGATAATTTTATTTCCTTTATCTGCTTTAAGATTCCATACGTTTTCTTCAGGATTTCTAAACATTTAGCTTAAGCAGAATCCTTTCCTTTTATCGTTTTCAAAAATTATAAAGTAACGGACACGTCTGCGATGTAATCACCTATATTATTGGAATTAGTAACATTGGTTTTGAATCCATTACTTAAAAAATGCAATTCTTCTTTACTAAACGTTTGTGCTGATATGTTAGTTAAATTATTTTCTAATTTTTACTTGTTTTTCCAATTATATTGGATTTTATAATACTTGAATTTTGATAACACAATTTTGAAATTCAGATAACAAAAGCTTGCCCATATATGCTCTGATTTTGGTATAGATATGTGGGTGATATTTTTGCAATCGTTGCCAAGAAATTGGTGAAAGATACGGTGAAATTGTTGAACTTACAAGAAAGATCCATAAAGTTTACAGTTGAAATAGAAGCACAAGGATATCTACCATTTTTAGATTTAAAAGTCGTGCAGAGTCAATTCTGAACTAAGATTTGGAATTTATAGAAAACCAACACACGTAGACAATTACATCAAATAGAATCTATTTAATATAATAGCACATCAATATGCCATTTTTCATAGTTTGATTCATAGACTAATTAACATCCCACTGATGGAAATGGAATATAAACATGAATATACATACCCACAAAGTAGCAGAAATGAACAACTTCAACTTTAATTTCTTAAACAAATTAATTAGCTAAACATAAAAGGCAGAAAGTGCAAAAAGATATCACCACTTTGGAAAATTTTTTTTAAAAAAAAAAAAAAAAAAAGTCAACAGCGGAATACTGTAATTTCACATTCCACCCAAAATATTTTTGGAAATTTAAAACAAATTTTCAAAAATTGTACATTGAGATAGTGCCACAAAATAAATACAATATTAGGAATTTATTAAATCGTCCTTTGAAAGATGTTGCACCGAAAACAAAATTATCAGGGATCTATCAAGTGAATTGCTGTATACATTGGAAAGATGAAGATGAAGATGAAGATAAATTTAGACATTAGAAGGAAAGAACATATGAGAAATCCAAAATTCAAATACACTTATAAATCAGCCGTAGCTCATCACTTTTGGACAGAAAATCATAATATTGAACCAGGGATTAAATTGTTAAGAACCTGGTCGAATTGGAGACATGGGAAAATATTTTCATCACTAAACACAAAGGAGACCTTATGAACTTTGAGATTCGTGAAGTAGATGACATCGTCTGTTTAACAGAGAAGACAGTTGGTATCAAACCCAATGATGGAACCCAGCATGAGACGAGAGCTTCAGTCGACTCGACAACTGAAGATAGGGAGGACACTCCCTGAAACCGGTCTTGAAAATTCATCATGCAAGTGGAGTTTTAATGTGTTTAAGATTTCGATTCAATTTCAAGATTTTATCTTGCCTTATCTGTTACAGTGGATAATATTGTGATGTGTTTAATGAATTTTTGTCTTGTAGATTTAGTACCATATTGTCACGGTTATAATTTTATTTTGAAAGATTGTGATAAATGTGATTTATGAAGTTTACACAAACTTTAAGTAAATCCAAGAAATTGGCTTCAGATTTTTTGCAAGTCATTTGCTGGATGTTGAAGTAAGCAGAGGTTTGGAGGCACGATATTTATGGTGAAGATCATTTCATGTCCAGCACTTACGTGAGTTATGTAATTTCTGCTGACATTGCTTACGTCAGTTACTAGCTAGGCACTAATCAGCATTTTGGCGGGTATTTAAACTTAGGATTTTTTTATGGCAGTCTCTTGACCGACCTTATGCCTAGCAGGACCTTGTGTTGGTCAGCTCCTTAAAATTTTGCTTAGTGCTAATTTGCAACCTCAATATAGGTATCAGTTGCAATGAAGATGGACCGCCGGACTTCCTCCATCACTCAGGTAAATCCTGAAGCTGTCTAATTATTTCCCTGTGAAATGTAGTTTAGTTTATATTAGGAAGATTAAAGATTAGAAAGATTGGGAACAGAAATTACATTTCTGATAATGTCATTTATTCACCACCCTTCCAGCTACCGCAACCTGTAACCCTCTCGATGTCATCTTGTGGTATGTCCCCATCCTATATGTGATATCCGATGAAGGCGCTGATGGCTCTTCACTATCTTTATGTCGCAATATTAACTGGTGTAATTTATGCACTTCTTAGACAATTTTGAATGCTACAGTAGGAATGCATAAATTATGCAAGGAATGAAAATTGAGGTTCCAAGCTACATTACACATGATTTAATTCCCTTTATCTTGTGCATTCTCGTTGCAGATGGCATGGACAAGGTGAGATGCATCATTCTTAGGGTCATAGGCGCCGTCTTTTAAACCATCAAATGCATTTGAGATTCCTGTCCTCTTAAACTACTTTCCACTATCTAATAAAATAGATCTCCATGAAGAAAAAATCCAAGTTACATTTTATGGGAAGCTCAGGCATCTTGCTTTTTTTTTTTCCAGTGTGTAATGATTAGACATTGGATTTGTATGCACTAAAAAGATCTAAAAAATGCATATATTTTAACTTCAAGCGTTTTGATACTTACAAAGTACATTCTTCATTCCAATCATTGCAACATTATTTGGAGTATACAATGATCCCCAAATGATCAGGTGTAAGTTTAAGATGTTTTAGGTTAACACAAGTTTACATGTTGAGAAGGATCTTTCCACATCTACTGATGTTTATTGGGCAAAATTTGAAAGCACTTATTACTCTGGGGAAATTACTTAAAGAAGCACTACGTTTTCACCTTTGAGATATTTGTCCACAGAACATAAAACTTTAATGTCAGGATTTCTCTCTAAAACACTGCACAATTTACTGCTAAATTTTTGTGCATAATTTAAGGGAGCACTCAAAGATAATGAGGAACCTCATAGAGGAAATGATACAGGACTTTATTATTTTGTCACTAATGTGTTCAACTTTTAATTTTAAAATTAGAAATTTAAAAACATGTGTGTTATATGCTCATGCATGAGAAAATGATGAAGCATGCAGTAACATAAATATGCAATTATATACATAAAAAAATTGACAAACAAACAGAAGCACATGAAACATATTGTAAAACTTAATTCCATATCACAAGTAGAAACACACTAAATATGCTTTTTCATACAAACCCGATGTCTAGTAATGATACTTCTTACAAGTTACATGACAAATAACATTTTCTGTGCAAGTTAGAAAAAAAATGGGTGCATAAAATACCTGGGGGCATAAATTACGCAAGCAAATGCAGTGTTTTCCTGTTTGCCATTTCTTGGCTAAGCCTATTTTATTCTGCATTTTGCACTATAGTACCACCACTGTTTTTCTTGGCCCTGACATTTCATGAGATTAAAGAAAAAATAAGGATATATCAGTATGGCCACTTTTAGCAAGAATAGTGCTATTAATTTCTACAGTAAATGAGGCTATTCCAGTTTGTTTCAACCAATGAATCAGTAGGTTAGGGCTTTGCCGCATTGGAAAAAGAAAAGTTGGACATGGTTTACAGTGCTGAGGGCGACTCGTACAACAACGGGTGATAGTTTGAAAGTTGTCTGCTAGCACCAATCACAGGTTTCCTGTCCATGTGTCTCCACTGCATTTTGGGCTCTGTTGGCAGGCGTCTTGTAAATGGAGCATGTGGCATCATTGCTGTTTGCTTTAGTCCAAGTAAGTTGGTTTCTTTTGTGCATATGTGATTGCCTGCCTTGTTATTGTTATTCTTATATGTGTGATTATAGTTGTTATAATTGTTGCTATAGAAACATGACTAGTTATTCATCAGAATTGAGGAAAAAAATTGGGTCTTACTGGAGCCAAAGCCATGCATTTATATGCAAGTTAAATGAATACTTGGAAAAGGTGGAGACAATAGGGCTTCTCTTCATCCTTGGACAATAGTGGTGAATAGAGTTTGTAATGTACTGAAGATGGTCCAAACGACCGTGAAATGAGTGATGGCATGTTTATACGTGTCCACAGTAGTGGAAAGAACAGGCAACCTAACTTGGTCATGCAAAATGCCATAGCTGGGGACAAAGTGGCTAGACTATATGTGTTTATATTCCTTATTATGTTGTGCTTTGGTTAGGATGTTTACTAATCTGTCATGTTGTTGAATGCTGCTCGTTTTCATATAATTGTCTGTGCGCATGGGCTTTTTGTGAATTCCAAATTCAATCCTGTCTACATTTTTCATTATTTTAAGGCACAATAAAGCCTTGAGTGCCATCATATGGAAGAACTTGGAAAGGAAAACCTTTGAACACAGGGTTTTGATTAGGCAAAAAGTATTGGTCCAAAAAGAAAACTTAGTAACTTACACCTAAATATATCAGCCAAAATCAACATAGAAACCGAATTTAACCTCAATGTAACCTTTCTCAACTTAGTTCTAACAACTTGGATGATTATGTAGCAGACATAGAACTAGCTATAGCAGGCATGAGCTATGACAAAAATATAATTCAGAACAAGTGCAGTTAAATATTATGCAAAATGTGAAACAGAAAGGGTCCAAACACACACTACATAAAGATCACCAAAGCGTTAAGCAGTAGTATGTATTGTATTGGAAAGCAGGTAAGGGAAACAAGTTTATGATTTTAGGTGAGGAAGATTATTCAGAGAGAACGCAGGAAGTACTAGAAGACTAAAAATATCAAATTCTAAGCAGTGATGTCTTGAATAAATGGGTTAAAGCTGTAACGATAGCTCTAAACAGTACAATTATTCCAAAAGAAAGCCTACATAAAATCAAGACATGCAATCCTAAAATAGCTATAATATATTCTCTACCTATTCCTGCACTAGTCACATGGTTGACAGGTATTAACCAGCATATTTGTTTTCATTGTTGTACTTCTCAGAAAGGGATTGTAGCTGTGCAGTTTAAGGTACCTTACCACTTCCCAGTTTGTTCTGTAATTGTTCTTACAGTCTGTGTAGCTCAAGTTTTATTTTTCTGTATGCTTTTGGGGGGCAACTGTCAACCATGTGATTTTTTGCTTTGCAGAAACGCAAAGTTTTAGCAAGTACTTCATTACCTCTTTATTTTATTTCTGTTACAACCACCACCACCACCACCACCACCACCACCACCACCACCACCACCACCACCACCACCACCACCACCACCACCACCACCACCACCACCACCACCACCACCACCACCACCACCACCACCACCACCACCACCACCACCACCACCACCACCACCACCACCACCACCACCACCACCACCACCACCACCACCACCACCACCACCACCACCACCACCACCACCACCACCACCACCACCACCACCACCACCACCACCACCACCACCACCACCACCACCACCACCACCACCACCACCACCACCACCACCACCACCACCACCACCACCACCACCACCACCACCACCACCACCACCACCACCACCACCACCACCACCACCACCACCACCACCACCACCACCACCACCACCACCACCACCACCACCACCACCACCACCACCACCACCACCACCACCACCACCACCACCACCACCACCACCACCACCACCACCACCACCACCACCACCACCACCACCACCACCACCACCACCACCACCACCACCACCACCACCACCACCACCACCACCACCACCACCACCACCACCACCACCACCACCACCACCACCACCACCACCACCACCACCACCACCACCACCACCACCACCACCACCACCACCACCACCACCACCACCACCACCACCACCACCACCACCACCACCACCACCACCACCACCACCACCACCACCACCACCACCACCACCACCACCACCACCACCACCACCACCACCACCACCACCACCACCACCACCACCACCACCACCACCACCACCACCACCACCACCACCACCACCACCACCACCACCACCACCACCACCACCACCACCACCACCACCACCACCACCACCACCACCACCACCACCACCACCACCACCACCACCACCACCACCACCACCACCACCACCACCACCACCACCACCACCACCACCACCACCACCACCACCACCACCACCACCACCACCACCACCACCACCACCACCACCACCACCACCACCACCACCACCACCACCACCACCACCACCACCACCACCACCACCACCACCACCACCACCACCACCACCACCACCACCACCACCACCACCACCACCACCACCACCACCACCACCACCACCACCACCACCACCACCACCACCACCACCACCACCACCACCACCACCACCACCACCACCACCACCACCACCACCACCACCACCACCACCACCACCACCACCACCACCACCACCACCACCACCACCACCACCACCACCACCACCACCACCACCACCACCACCACCACCACCACCACCACCACCACCACCACCACCACCACCACCACCACCACCACCACCACCACCACCACCACCACCACCACCACCACCACCACCACCACCACCACCACCACCACCACCACCACCACCACCACCACCACCACCACCACCACCACCACCACCACCACCACCACCACCACCACCACCACCACCACCACCACCACCACCACCACCACCACCACCACCACCACCACCACCACCACCACCACCACCACCACCACCACCACCACCACCACCACCACCACCACCACCACCACCACCACCACCACCACCACCACCACCACCACCACCACCACCACCACCACCACCACCACCACCACCACCACCACCACCACCACCACCACCACCACCACCACCACCACCACCACCACCACCACCACCACCACCACCACCACCACCACCACCACCACCACCACCACCACCACCACCACCACCACCACCACCACCACCACCACCACCACCACCACCACCACCACCACCACCACCACCACCACCACCACCACCACCACCACCACCACCACCACCACCACCACCACCTCCTACTCTCATCTGGAAACATATCTTGGTAGTCAACCAGAAGGACTCTATAAGCTTAGTAACTCACCAAAACATGTGATGAGACTCACTGATCCAGTTCGAGGGAGCAGTAGGTATATTATGGGAGATAAGTGGTTTAGCTGTATTCCTTTGGTGAAAGTCTGAAAGTAAGTGGTTTGACTTATGCTTGTGCTGTCTGCAAAAATAAAAAGGAAATTCCAAAGGAAGTCAATAACACCCAACAAAGACCCATAAAATCTTATTTATTTGCTCTAATAAATTGTTTCATACTACCCCAAAAGAATTAGTCATTCTGTTAGTTTCCATAATGCATTACAGTTCTGCTATAGATCCTGAAAGAATTAGAGGGAAAATTTGAATTTATAACATTTCATGATATGGCAAATGGGAATTGACTTGATGGATCAACATTGTTAGAAAAATGATATTTGAAGAATCTCCAAAAACTGGCCTGTGGTAGTGTTCTACAATTTACTAAATATAGCTGCAATCAATACCTTCTGCATTTACAAGGCAGTCAGAAGAAAGCTAAGGAAGTAAGGAGGACAGATTTCATTTCTAAATTTTCCTGGGAACTGATAAAGCCACTGATTAAGCATAGATCTTAAATACCATAAATTCCTTCAAAGAATAGAAGATGTAATTTAGATTGAGTCACACTTTTTTACACTCACCTTCACTAATTAAAGTTACATAAAACAGAAACGTTTTCGAGGGCAGTCGCTGACGATGAGGACAAATGCCCTCGAAAACGTTTCTGTTTTATGTAACTTTAATTAGTGAAGGTGAGTGTAAAAAAGTGTGACTCAATCTAAATTATGATGAATACTTCACTGTTAATAACGCTTCTGTTTTTAATCTTTAATAGAAGACGTGTTCAAGAATTGTTTGGGGTTCAAGAACACACTGTATCAGCCTGTGAACAAAGGAATGGATCCCAGGGCCATTATTATGAATGTGGACGATTTAGAGACAAAATAGCACAGAGATGGTATATAAAGTGTTCAAAATGGCCTTGTGTTAGCCATTTGAGGAATGTGTGTGTAAACTGTGTGTCAATAACTATGCATTGTGTAACGTAAGTGCCAAAGCTGTGAATAAATGACATTTGAGTGGAATTCTAACAAGGAATTAGGGTTAGGACAAGGTTTAGATTACTCGGGTATACTTTCGCAGAAAGCATTGTTAATGTGAAACATGTTCTTAGCTCTGTTTCAAATTGTAAATGTGAAAGGTATTTGAGTTTCATTGATAAGTATTGCATTATTATGAATATAAGTTTTATTTTTCACACATGTTTCTTTTTATGTATAACTAAAATATAGTGCATTATAACACATACATTGGAATCTCAGTATAAAGTACTTAGAAAATCATAAGATTTATATTTTATTCTAAAAAGTATGTTACACTGAAAAAGGAATTTAGCATATACAAAAATTCATTAGAACCCGACAACTTATAATTGACAGATTTACCAAATGCCAGGAAAATTTGAACATAATGCATAGTTACGTACCTTTAATTCTATCATTGCAGCCCTATTGAAGTTCCTGTATGTACATAAATATACAGGATGTAACAAAAATGTATGGCACAAATTGCTGAACACATTCCTCACACGTAGACAAAAAAATTATGTTATATGAACATGGATCTGGAAACGCTTTGTTTCCATGTTACAACTCATTTTCTCCAGCTCATTAATCATGGGAAACACACACGAACAGAACGTTGGAATCATGGGGAACATGCACTCTTGGTTATGTCTGGTTACGTTGTCATTATCATAGGTGAACCACCAGTGTTTTGTTTTACATGTCCCTGTTGCCATGCAACTTACGTCATTGCTTGTTTACAGGTAACATCAACTGTTCCAGTGAGCAGTACGACTTTGGCAAGCACACAGGTTACTACGTACTAGTAGAGTTGATCGCAGACTTGGCTCGTGCAATGGCAGTGTACATAAATGCAGAGATGGCAGATACCCATTTGATGTATGAATTAGCAGATGGCAATGATGCTTGCGCTGAATGTTAGTACCAGGAGAGATTTCCAGGATGAAAGTGCCCCTACAGGAAAACATTTGAAGCCATTGATCGTCGTCTTAGGGAACATGGAGCATTTCAGCCTGATACTTGCGATTGAGGAGAGGCCTAGAAGGACGAGGACACCGCAACAGAGGTGGCAATTCTTCAGGCAGTTGACGACGATCCTAGTGTCAGTACAAGACAAGTAGCTGCAACAATGAATGTTGACCACATGACTGTCTGGCGAGTGTTACACGAGGTCCGGCTGTATCCATACCATTTACAGCATGTGCAGGCACTATCAACAGCTGATTTCCTGCACGGGTACGCTTCTGTGAATGGTTTATGCAACAAAGTGTCAACCTTAATTTTAGTGCAACAGTGCTGTTCACAGATGAGGCATCGTTTCAACGAGATCAGATTGTAAATTATCACTATTGGCATGTATGGGCTGATGTCAATCTTCACGCAACTGTTGAAGCAAGTCATCAACAAAGATTTTCTTTCAATGTTTGAGCCGGCATTGTTGGTGACTGTTTGATAGGGCCTCGCATCCTTCTACCCAGGCTCAACAGACAAAGTTACCATAATTTTGTAGAGAATGTTCTACCTGATTTGTTAGCAGATGTGCGTTTAGCTGTGCGACAAAACATCTACTTCATGCATGATGGAGCACCTAATTTTAGTGTTAATGTCCATCTGCTTCTAAATAACAGATTCGGCGACAGATGGATAGGTAGAGGTGGACCAATTGCCTGGCCTCCATGCTCCCTGGAGCTAATACCCACTGGACTTTTATTTGTGGGGGCATTTGAAAGCTCTTGTGTATCAAACCCCAGTACCAGATGTTCAGAGTCTCCGTGCCTATATCATGGAAGGCTGCGAAACCATACGCAATATTCCAGGAATACATTAGCACATCCGGGATTCACTATGACTGCGGGTTGATGCATGTATCAATGCCCACGAAGGATATATTGAACATCTGTGAGAAAGAGTTGCATGTGTTATGTTGGTACGTTCTAGTCTCTGATTTGATTGCTTATCACCAGTACAGGTCTCACCCTTGTAAGCCATTGTTTTATTTGGCAGAATTTTTAAAAAAATGCAGTTTCATCTGCATTGAAAATATCTTCTGGCTTGTAATTTACAATGACATCCTTTAAATACATTTCCTTCCATTCCTGAGCAGCTTCTATGTCGGCATCTCTTGCTTCTCAACTGACGGTTTTCAGGAAATGCTGTATCTCTCCCAAAAATGAAAAAACAGCCATCATTTGCTTTGAAGTCTTCAATGTTCAATAAAGTTGCAGACTCCTTTGCCTTTGCTTGTTGCATTGGTCCAGAAACTGTTACACCTTTGGCCTTAACATCTTTGAACCGCGTGTCCACTGCTACTTCCACTTAATGGAAATCACCAACACAAATCTTCTTTCTGTTGGGGAAACCGTTGACCTTTCATAAGCCTGAAGTATTTTCTCTTTGTCATGAAGTATTGTCGAAAGAATGATGAAATTGAGTGGTTTGATGTTATGCACACGTGCTACTTTGATCTGCTTCATTCTGTTTTCTACCCTCTTTATCAGCTCAACTTTTTGTTCTTTTGAAAACTGCTCCCTTTTTTTTTTTTTTTTTTTTTTGGGCCTCCTTTATGTTGTCAAAGTTAAGAGACAACTCTTTCATCAATGATCAACAAAAATCCAAGATGCAAACTTTAATAAACAACTCTTTAACCAACAAAAATACAAAACGCAAACTTTGACAACTATCTTTCTCAACAAAAATGCAAGATAAGCTTTAACAAGTAAGTCTTTAACAACCAAGACACATGCAAGACGCAAACTTTAACAAATGACTTTGAAAACCAAAAAAAAAATCCAAGATGCAGGCTTTAATAGCTTTAACTATCTTGGCATGTTTAACAACGAAAACCATGTGGAAATAAAACTTTCAATTCAAACAAAATCGGAAGCGGAAATGCATTTGGGTTTAACCATTACCATATCACTGGACAAAAATATCATGTTGCCAGCCTCAAAGTGGCTATGCCTTTACCAGCATTAACTCCAAGCTGTTGCTTTCTCCACTGACGTTCGGTGACTGAAGCCTCAGGATGGCTATGTCTGTAAGGGTAACTGGCAGATACTGCACAGTTAGCTTCCATACAACAATTTTAAATTGAAGCAAAAACGTACTAATACACAATGCCATTGTTGTCCAAGAATAGATGAAATAACACTATTTAAGAAAACGTATTTAATAAAAATTGCATACCTAATTTTGAAGTGTTCACAATTAACACGTACATAAAAATGAAAGTTCTTTGCATTATATTATATGGTATTTAAGCAGGGATAAATCTTTACATAAATGTGAAATATATGCTATAGTGAGGTACGTTATTTTGAGATTTCACTGTATAACCATCCTTATTAACAAAACGTACAAAACTGGTGTTTAAATAAGGAATTTAAAATGGGTGACACATGTCCACCATGCAAGTAAACATATACAGTAACTTGTGCAAGTACTGAAGGGCTAAAATAAATAAAGCTGTGGAAGCATTACAACCATAGTTTGCTGTATCAATACTCCTTCCTAATACCTTGCCAGCTTGTTTCTTGTAAAGTTTCAATGAATGCTGTTGCTTGAAAGTCACAGCATCAAAAATTCATCAGAGCTAATAGAGAAACTACAACTTGAAACCTGACCCCCAAGGACACAATAGTTTTGTTCAATTCCAAAAATCTCTTCCTGAACATTTCCAAAGGCAAGCTACTTGCATATCTAAAGAACTGTTAGCAGTCCATCAATATCCCTACAAAAATTAAAGGTGAATACATAAATCTCAACTAAATCTGCATTGCCTTTCTTTGTTTTCGAAGGAATATTTTATCATCAAGAAACAAGTCTAACCATGGGGAGATCATTATCCCCTTTCCTGGCAATTTGTTCATGGACACTAGAAATACATATCACCAAAGCCTTCCCTTACATTTCTAAAGTCTGGTGTAGATACATGGTTGATGTAATTGTCATAGTCAAGCACACACATAGAAGATGCTTTCAAGCACTTTAACACACAGGATCCATCAGTTCAGTTCAGTGTCAAAACAAACTAACAACTCCATAGCATTCCGCCTTAAATGTAAACAAGATTTCATTTGGAATTCATACACAACCTTTACACATAGACAACTACATCAAAGCATGCAGTTACAACCCCAAGACACACACAGGAGCTTCATTCAACAGTATGACATGCAGATTAGTAAATATCTTCCTAAGCAAAGCAGAATATAATAAGGAATGTAAACTTATAGTACAAGCTGCAGAACAAAACACAGGTTTAGCTAAGAAATGGTTTGCAAGAAAATATTAAAATTTAAGAGAACAAAATGCATTAAACACACCATATTACTCAATGGAGCAGGCAAAATTGAAGTTCAGAAAATTCACATATCACCTAGAATCCTAGAATCCTTTCACAGATTTTCAAGAGATATCTAAAAACCACAATATGACCCTGGCACCAAACAAATACAATGTCAAGAACTTAATAAAGTTCATAAAACTGATCACTTACCTTGGAGAAAAAGTCACGTATTTATTAAATTCAGTGTGGAGATTGCATTAAGGTATACATATATTGGGAAAACTAAATGAAATATGAGCACACATTTCAAAGAACATAGGCAGTGCATCAAATATAAGCAAATAGAATCAACAGTTGCATTACATTTTTGTACTCTATTATATATTTAAAACAAACAAAAAAAAAACTGAAATCAAGTTATTGAAACCAGCCCAGAAAAGTAAAGAATTAGAAGTTTGGGTGAAGATGTATATTAAAAAATGTTAAAACCTGATAATGGATTTTGATATGCCAGAAGCAGTCAACTCCATCTTTAGTTCATCTGTAGACCACCAGAGAATACCACTGGCTGCAAAAAAATTGACTCAGAAATTTCTCCAGCAGGCAGCCAATAATGAGTATAAGCTCATAATACACGTCCTGCATAAAAATAGGTGAGTGAGTTGATTAAGAGTATTTAATTTGACTCCACATAAGGCATTGTTCAAATCATTGAGATGAAGCCACAAAACGAAATATTTGCAAAAAAAAACTAAAATAACACTAATAAGAAGAAATTATGTGCAAAATAACACACAATTCATCTTCTTTTGTTCATTTCCTATTTACTTAAGACTTTGAGTTAATTATCACTTATTAATGACCTGTCTTGCTGTTCTTTGTGTTCAGCCATAACATGCATTGGGTGGAATGCATAAAGTCAAGCATAAGCTTTACCTTGCTAATTTTCAAGTGTAATCTTGGCTTTTAATGCATAAAACAGCTTCGACTTGACTTAAGTCTAGCATTTACTTTGGAGTCGGCTAGCTGCCTAGCTTTAGCTTGAATTTTCCAGCAATGACTTGACTTTAAGTGCAAATTCGATGCATAAAACAAGCGAAAGCTTCACTTCCTCTAGATTAATCTTAACTTTTTTCAAGCTACCTCAGTAGGTGACTTGATTCATACAAGAGAAGTCTTAAGAGTTGTTTTATCACACAAAATGGCACAGTTCATGAATATCCGTCAATGAAAAGTGTAAAAAGTTAAATTAACTGTAACTTTAGTATGTATTTGAAAGTACCAAATTCAAAAATGTTGTGTTAGAAGCTCCCTATAACGGAAGAAGCAATAATGCATACTACTCAACAGTGCTATTAAAATGTTTGCCTCTAGTTTTCACCTATTGTTGCGGCATGTAAACATCACACGTTTCAGAAATGCCGCGTGCCACTGACCACCTCTTTCGACTATAGCTAGAAACGTTTTAATTACTTTGTTATTGTGGCGGACGGTTTAATTAAAGTTTATTATTGTAAGGTATTGCGCAAGATTTCATAATCTAATTATTTAATAGTTTCCTTATTCGAACGGTCTCCCTTCGTTTTAAAAATACTTTTATATTCATAAATCTACTCTTATTTGCTTAAATAACCGAATTAGGCACTTTTAGGTTCCATCACGAAAAATAGGTTTTATTAGGTCCTAACGTAAAATTAGGTCAATTTAGGCTCTATAAAATTGAAGTATATTACTAGTTGGTAACTAAAACATTAATATAAACCGAAGTTTGGAGTGTATGAGGTCAGGAATAAAATAGGTCAGAACCTAACAATCTGGGGCTTAGTTATTAGTAATGTAACCTTCATTAGATTATTCAGAGGTGATCCTAAAAGTGAAATTTCTTCAGTAGCAGAGGGATACAGATGATGTCAATTGTCATTGTTCTTTCAATAATTAACATCTTACGTATAAATGCTGAGATTACTTTTGCTCATAATAACTTCAAATCTCAATGAAAATGAGAAATTTCTTAAGAGAAATTAGTTATAAGCTGGTAAAACTAGCTCCATCAAACAAGAGTTATAGACAGTTACATTTTGGAACTCTTAGAACTAGAGGAGCCACAATAGAAAAGAAAGATTTTCCAATAAAACTTATATAAATGGTAAACTCAACAACGTCCAGTTGTTAACCAGAAATAAAGGCAACTAAAATAAGCAATTTTAGTGTTGTTTACAGGAAAGACATGTGTAAACCCGTTTGAAAACTGTCTTGAAGAACCTGATAAAATTCATAATGAAGCAAAAAAAGAATTTGAAACTGTCCTTTTTTGCCAAAGTAGTATCATATTGTTACGTACTTTATCATTCGCTGTAATTTTCCGATATATTAATATTTTATAGCAGTTACGTATAACATGCATCACATTACAGAATACGTTTTAAATTGCATTTGATACTACAAACCAAAGCAAAAAAAATTACACAGAAACTTCTAAATAATTGGCTCCTAAGATCGACTTGCATTCTTACCTGGAATCCTACCAATGGTTGGGTTGCTTTCGCCATCAAGCAGCTGCAGAAATTCTTCTTCCCACCTTTTTAACCTTATTTTCTGATTTCCCGTGGCCTTACGGTCAGTTTTTCTTTTTAATTCAGTCTTCATATTCTGAATCTTTTTCTGCACCTGCTGTGGAGTGAGTTTTCTGCCTAAAATTTCTTCCAGTTTGATGCAGGTGGTTTGCAAAGCGTTCACTTTCTCTTCTTTGATGCTCGGGATTTGCGATTTATTCAGCAGTATTGGAAACTGCTTAAGAATTGCTAGAAAGGTATTCTGAATATTCACTTCGTCTGCCATTACGCATATAACTTTGATATAGGTTAGGTACCATATTCGCAAAACACTTCTGTACTCGCCACATGAGACAACAGTTATGAGCCGCATTTGGCAGACGACAGCTGCGCACGCAACGTATTTCAAGCGTTTGCTGGAAAAATGTCTAGCAGAAGCTTGCTAGATTAAGATTCTTTTTATGCACGAGTTGAACAAGCCAAAGCTTAATCTTGTAGATTAATCTTAAAGCTTTCGCTTTAACTTAAAGACTAATCTTCGACAAAGCTTGGATTTTATGTATTCCATCCATTGTGTTACTGTTGTTCAGTGCTTTGGCAAACATTGGTGCTATTTCATGTCACATGCTGCAGCTTTGGCAGCAAGCACATCACTGGACTCATTAAAAATAAATGAATTCTTGTGATTCATTAGAAAGATATCTTTGCATTCTTCAGGTGTCATTCATGAACGACTTGTGAATAAACTGCCCCAATTTTAGCAGTAAAATTCCAGGCTGTTGGCTCCAATGATATACTTGATCACTGTTGTAGTTTCCATTCTAAAACAAATATTTGAGAATAGATTGTTGTAGGGTCTACAATTTGCAGATGAATGATGTGGGCAAACGATACTTTGTGGAGTTTCAGTGCAGGTTTTATTGATGGAAGTTATAACTAAAAACTTTTTGGAACTGCACAACTTGAATGATACAGAACAGTACATCTTGAAAATAATCATTGTTGGAAAATTCAGGTTTTACTGTGTATAACTGAAGTTATATTGATCTGAATGTCTGAAAATTAAGACATTTGTCTTTTCAGGATAAGGGAAAACTTTGGAAATCACCTTACTCGGACAACACAGTTGAGATTTGAACTTGCCTCTAGAAATGACAAAAATTCAAACTACAAACCACCTTGTAATTGAAAACACAAGAAGGGTTGTACATACTTGGCATGTACTTTCAAGATGTTATATGAATTATCAACTCCTGCAATTATATAAATTTTTACCGAACATTTAAATGTAAAACTTCTTAACCTGCATGCAGGTACTTGTGAATGTGCTTTTCCCATGCTTTTCCTAAATTGAAATATAAGGAATATATTTTTCATTTGTGAAAATAGTCCTATCAGGCTGCATCACTAGAAATGTTTTGACTGTTATCACATTTTGACCATGTAATTTTTTAGAAGTAGTGTTCGGTAATCCATTAAATGTTGAGTAGATAGATATATTATATAAGGGAACTTGCAGATCTACTCTGACAGATAGGGTCCCAGTAACCCTGTATTTACACTGCCCTCAAAACTAAGCTAACCAAAGCTTTACACTCGTATAATACATGAAATAAGGACAAATTACGCTCAGTCTCTCACAAAACTAAACTATTTGAAACATCCTTCAAGTATAATGGCTTAAAGCTGTATAACTATTTACTAGGGTACTTGAAAAGCATTACTTCTGTAAATAAATATAAGGTAGTATTACATAAGTTCTTTGTAAAAAATCAGTTTTACTCCATAGATGAATATATGGAATATTGTACAAGAGAAATATAAATGTGGAAGACACTTCGGGTCAAGAGATTACCTGCAGACTGCCTTCAAGGCAGTCATTGTATTTACTATTCTGATCAAATTTGTCATAAAATGTTAATGTATATTGAATTGATAAGAACTTGTTTAAACTATGTACTGTTCCTGAACCATTGTCTCCTGGGCAAATGCTAGTTATGTTGCCATTTACCTCACTGTTTTCATTGTATTCTTTGTATCATTGAGTAAGCGTAAATGTAAATAAATCCAAAGTGATAGTTTTTTAAAAAAAGGAAATAAACTGAGGAAGGAAGAAAAATGGCTTCTAGGTGGTAAAGAACGAGAGGTAGTCAAAAAATATGACTATTTAGGATTAAGGTTGAATAATAGCGGGGAATGGGGAGCACATGGCAGGAGGATGTTAGTAAAGGGAAGGCAGCTATGACAGGAATAAGAATATGCAAATATAAATTAGTGATATCAACAAAATGGTTGGAGAGAATGTACAAGGCATTGGTAGAATAAAAAATCCTCTATGTGATGGAAATATAGGGGGGAGGAGAACTAAGTAATACGATTGACTAGCTGTATAGAATGTTTTGTAAAGAATTAATTGGATTACCAAGAGCAGCATCAGGCGAGGTTGCATTAGTAGAACTAGGAAGAAGTAGGAAGAAAGGTATAATAGTAGAAAGAATTTTAAAATTTTGGTTTAGATATATGACAATTGAGGAAGGTGAAATCTTAAAGATATGCATGACTCGGGAAAAGGTTCTAATAAGCAAAAACAGCTGGTGGAAAGAAACCAAAAAAATAATGGAGTTAATTGGAATGGGGGATATATGGGTGCGAGAGTAAAGAAATGAAAACAGTTTTTTGGAAAGTAGTAAGAAACAGTGGAAGATGTAGAACAACAAGAGATATGGGGAAGCCTTGAAGATAAAAAATCATTAAGCTTTTATAAATTGATAAAGAAGGGGTGGGGAAGAGAGAGAGGTACGTTGATTACTATAATAGACAAGAAAGGGAAGGTTTAGCATGGATGAGAACAGGATCAATATATTTAAGAGGGATGAGAGGCAGCAGAAGAGGAATATGCGAGCCATGTGGAAGAAGAGAAAGTACAGAACATTATATGGTAGAATGTAAGGAAATGAGGAGCTGGAGGGAAGGAGTGTGGGAAAAGAAATGGGAAAATATGAATAGGAAAATTGTAGCCATAAAGATGTTGACAGGGAAAGAAGAAAAGAAAATCAAGTGTGTGGGAGAATTTTTAAGAAAGGTAAAGGAAAAATAGTCTAGAAAAGTAAGAGAGGCAAAGAAAGAAGGCCCATTCAGTAAGCAATAAGGCCTTGGAGCCAAACAATCTGAGTGGCTCAATAAGAGGACAAGCACCAGACAAATTGTACATAAGATGTAGGGGTACAAGAGATATATATTGTATAAAAATTGTAAAACAAATTGTACAATAAATTCATTCATTCCATTCATCATTGAGTAAGCTTATGCTATTGTACATATGTAGTGTGGTTTCTTTTCTTTTTTTGATGAAACCAATAAGTCTGTATGATTTCTTATTGAATTAAAAAAAAAAGCCAAAATATAAGGAATATATTTTTCATTTGTGAAAATAGTCCTATCAGGCTGCATCACTAGAAATGTTTTGACTGTAATCACATTTTGATCATGCAATTTTTAGAAGCAGTGTTCAGGATACCATTAAATGTTGAGCAGATAGAGATATTATGAGGTACATCCAGAAAGTAAGTTCCGTTTCAATTTCTCTCCGCTGCAGCGCTGCGATCGCAGTTCCGCACATGTGCGGTAGACTCTCTGTATCAAGGAGAAGAAACGTGCGCCATTTTGAGATCGCTGTCAGCCACGTACGCTTTGTTGTGCTTGTTTACAATGTCGGTGTTGATTGAAAATCCCGCCGCTTGTGAAATCAGATCTGTGATTCGTTTTCTGAATGCTAGGAAAGTGAAACCAATTGAAATTTATCGGCAAATTTGCGAATTTTACGGACAAAATGCGATGAGTGATTCAATGGTGAGAAGATGGGTCCGACAGTTCAATGAAGGATGTAGTGAAGTGCATGATGAACGAAGTGGGCGTCCATCTTTGGTTACAGAAGAACTGGTTCACGCGATTGATGACAAGATCCAGGAAAACCGCAAATTTACAATTAGTGTTCTCGCTATGGAATTTCCCCAAATCTCACGACACTAATTCATGAAATTGTTACCGAAAAACTGAAATTTCGTAAACTTTGCTCTTGTTGGATACCAAAGATTCTTACTGAGCAACACAAAACAAACCGGATGGGTAATGCACTTCAGTTTTTGACCCGTTATGATGAAGGCGGCGAAGAATTTCTGACACAGATAGTCACAGGAGATGAAACTTGGGTTTCTTACGACACCCCTGAAAGTAAGCGGCAATCAATGGAATGGAGGCACACTTCATCCCCAGCAAAGGTTAAGCCGAAACAAATCTTGACACCTCGAAAAATGATGTGCACAGTGTTCTGGGACTGGAAAGGCATCTTACTCATTGATTTCTTACCACGTGGTCAAACAATCAAAGCAGATGTTTATTGCGAGACACTTAGGAAATTGCGCCGCGCAATACAGAATAAGCGCCAAGGATTGCTGTCCAAAGGTGTTGTTTTTCTTCACGACAACGCACGACCACACACTGCAAATGTGACGCAAAACCTCCTACAGGGATTTGGCTGGGACGTGTTTGACCATCCTCCATACAGCCCTGACCTCGCTCCTAGCGACTTTCATCTGTTCTTACATCTGAAGTCTTTCCTTGGCGGTCAACACTTCAACAATGACGAAGAGCTGAAAGAAAATGTTTCCAACTGGTTAAAGACACAGGCGGCAAACTTCTATGAAGAAGGTATACAAAAACTTGTGCCACGCTATGACAAATGCCTGCAAAATTTCGTCAGTTATGTGGAAAAGTAGTTTAAGAGTTGTAGAATTATGTGCAATAAATAATTTTTCTGTATCTGTACACAATTTAATTTTATTACCAAACGGAACTTACTTTCTGGACGTACCTCGTATATAGGAGTACTTTAAAGATCTACTCTGACAGTTAGGGTCCCAATAACCCTGTGTTTACACTGGTCTCAAAACTAAGCCAGTCAAAGCCATGTTTGTGACCAGTCCCTGAAACCCATTTCTGTGACTTGCTTAAAAATACAAAGCTGCTGATAGAAATTACTATTCCTTCCTTTTATTTGTGAAATAAGACTGTTGCACATTTATTTACTGCTGTAAACACTGCTTGTCATAATATTTTTATACTGATGTTACCATTTTTTAAATACCAAAAATCAGGAGTCCTATGCATTTGTTATACATAAAGAAGATCATAGTAGGGGAGACAAATGTTTGTGGAGTTAGTGAACAGTTTTGTAACTGGAATGTGGACAGGGAAAATACTTAAGAAATTTCTTCGTTGTCAACACTGTGTGAACAAGCAGAGATAACCACACATGGTGTGCTGCAGTCTATTGTAGCACTTCCACGTATGCATGTGATATCTCACCTTGATGATAAGTTCCAGGTTGAAGCACTCTGCCTCGGCTGTCAGTCGGTAGCTATGAATAAACTCCTATTCCTAGCTGTCTGTTTCTCAGGATATTTTGGGTGAAGGTGAATGAGTACAATGAATTTCTTAATGATTGGATTTATTCCAAATCAACAAAGTAATTGAAGCGACTGGGAACTGTTCCCCATTGAATAATAATAATAATAATAATAATAATAATAATAATAAGAAGAAGAAGAAGAAGAAGAAGAAGGTCTCTATATCGTAGTTTCCATCTTCCCATTACTTCAAGTATCTCAGTGAGCCTAGCTATCTATGTCACATGTTAGGGCAATCTACCACTAGACAGTTCACATGACTGACTATCAGAGAAGTGTATGAACAAGTGTTGAAATCTGAAGCAGGCCTCCGTTTTATACCCTGCTGCTCTGATGCTAATTTTCGTGCCATTATACCTAATCTCTATGTTGATTGGTTATATACTTGGCGTGCTATGAGAAGGAAATCATTACTTTTACCAGTCAGGCTTCTTCTGACTGCTTAGTGAAAACCCACCTATCTCTGTCTCCCTCACAGCTCTTGTTTCTCTTTTTATTTGCTGACTTATCCAACTCACTTTAGAACTTGTGACTTTTCCTGGAATTGTTCCTTTATCTCTGTCCTTGTTTATCCTTGGACCTCTCTCTCTGCTCATCACTATTTTACCTAATCCTGTGTCCATTAATGTGTGTTGTTGGTGGACTTTTGCCCTGCTGCTAGCTCACTTCCTCCTAGCTAATTATAATTGTTTCTCACATATTTCTACATTTTGTGATATAAGTTATTTTGTGGTATTATGTTATATTCCTATAACATATTCTTATCTTGATTTATGATTTCCCATTATTTACATTGTGTGCCCTGTCGGGTGTAAGGTTCCCCTACACTGTGCGTAGCTTTGCATGCAGCTATGCAGGTGATGTGGGTGTATCAATTAATGACAGATTAGTTAACAACTCGTATATCTTTTTTCAAAACACATAAGGTATTTTTGGCCCAAATATTTTAGAGAAGTTTGGAAGTGACGGATTAGTTAGCAACTTGTATATCTTTTTTCGAGACACACAAGGTATTTTTGGCCCAAATATTTTAGAGAAGCTGAGGCAGTATTTTAATACCTAAATAATTTCAATTATATTTTATATAAAAGTAAATTCAATAACAACCCGCCTTGAAACAATATGTAAGTAATAATTATTTAAATTTTATGTAACAGTCATTGCAAATGCATATACACATGCTTTATTAATGTTATGTGAATACATTATATACTTTAATAATGCAAGAGCTGTGAGAATAATAAGTTTTAAGTTGCTAACAATGAGGTAATACTGAGGTAACCTTGTAGCAATAATGAGTTACAGTGTTTGAAAAGTTACCAGTCATGATTATATCAAAGATAAGGTAAATTCAGTAACAGTTTAAAATTAGCCAATAAATAGCAAGGAAAAAGTTTAAATAAAATGCAGATATTCTATTGGACTAGAATTAGCCAATCAGAGATTTGAAATACCGAAGCGTACAGGTTTAACCATTGAAATCTTACTCAGTTGCTGGCAAGCCTTGGTAGTGAACAGATGTAAGATGTGTTCTCTACGAGTGAATCATAAAATATGTATATGCGCTAAGTGAAAGTATTGAAGATTCTCACAGTTCTTAAAAACTGTAGTTCTTTATAAAAATGTGCAAGAATTAATAAAGGAAGTGAATTTAAAAAAGTTAAATTCTGCGATGTCTACATTCTTGTTGCATCGCACCCTGAATAAGAGAAACATGTTTCTAAAGTAAGACTGACGCAACCGAGTCAAATTCAAACACAAATAATATATAGAAACAGTTTTAATAATAAAGTTAAATATTATAGTGTAAAACTTGGAGTGTAATAACAAAAACACATCTTGAAATCAGCTTCTCGTACATAGCAGATTGCGTAATAACAGTAACTATTACGTAATCAACAAATTCAAACCGACGCCCAAAGCGTGTTTTAGGAACTCCTTAAATGCAACTAAATAAATATTACGTAAAATAAACATTCTACTTCAAGTTGGCTTCCCAGCGTGTACCAAAATATCATCTTCAAGTCTAAACATATATAAAACGTGAAGCACAAAACTACTTCAAAGCTTGAAACAACATATCCGTGAAGTACAGGCAAAAGTGGAAAAATAATTAAAGACCATATGACACATTTTCTAACTTTACTTTTTAGTGAACAAGCAAGTGATAAGAGCCTGCTGTTTGTGGTTCCTGGTTAGACCATCTCTGAGGCGAAAGTTTTCCAAACAGAGTTGTAATGTTCAAAATACTGCCACTAAACAACAAAGCATTGGCAACCTATGTATGTGTACTTCTTCAGGCAATAAAAGTTCAATATGTGAGGGATAACTGATTTTATAAGACCACAGCATGAAAAATTACAACTAAAGTTGCACTAGTCGGGTATGCCATCGGATTTAACTCTGTAGTATAATATATATTATGCAACGAGACTATAATGGTAGTCATTAAAACTTGAGTATTATTATTAACCTTGCTTCGCTCGCTCGGTTAATAATTATCATACGAGTGTTTTAATTACCTAATAGTCAAGTTTCATGTGACTGTTTATGCTTGACCATGTATCTAAATTAAAGGTTTCATAAGTATTCGTTTCTGGTTTGAGTGATGTGTTACAATCGTTATTCCTTTATCTATGGTTACATACAATGACCTTGTAGCACCCGTGTCAAAGTTGCTAGCGTTGTGAGATGTACTACGCAGAATAATCGACTTGTGCTTTCACAATGTTACGTGGCCATTTCTGATTGGTCGAATACCAATACTTTAATGAACAGGTGTATTTTAATGAGGCTCATTAAAGTATATCTACCAGTCGTATAAATACTACATTTTGGCTTGGTTGAGCATAAAGTCAACTTTCTGCATCAAATACAAATCTGTGTTATGTTGCAGTTGCGAAATGCACTGACCTACTAATATTGTCATTTGAAAATGTAATTAATGTTGCTTTTGGCAATGGAGTGCTTGAATATAAAAGTGGTGTTGAATGTGAAGAGGCTCTTTTAGTGGCATCATATTGGTCTATTTCACTTGACCCTTCCACGAAATCACAGATGTACTTTGAAGCCTGAATAGTTACAGTTCAGGTAGGTAGAAAAGGTTTGTTGCTCAGGTAACAACATGACATAATTTTATACTACAGTATTCATTCAAAATCAATACCACACTAGTTTCCACATTTTCATTCCAATTCAATATACTACACATTCAACCAAAGTAACACCACTAACCACTTTCATAAAGCAAACCCGAACCAACTCACATGTCTCCTCTCTTTGCTGACCATAACCATTTTTTCTTCACTGTATATAAAAATTCCCCAAGCTTCTTGGTTTACATTTTGTCACTAAAATTTTTTCTCGCTGCTATTTGTTTGTTTAATTTTAACCATTTACCACATATTGCCTTTTGATGCCATTCACTTGTTCCTGAACGTTAAAATAAAATATGCTCTGCATTTTCTTTATTATAAATAGGACAAATTCCATGTTTGCAGTTTCTGCTAATCCTCCTTAAGTTCCATATTCCCAATCTGAACCATGCCAATCCCTCCCTCACTTGCTTATTTCACATAATAATGTACAATGCTCTTCTTGCATCCTTTGTTATCTCCTGATAAAATCTTAGAGACTTCTCTTCCCTCAATATACAGAGAGAGCCAAATAACTTGAACCGGCTGCATGGTATTTTTCCTGTCCGTGTCCTCGGCGCTTGCCGTCTGCTGCTATCATAGAAAGACACAGATGAAACCATACAACATTTTTAAAACTACTTTTAAAGGCTCTACTTTCCAACTTTATGAAAGGAGATGCTGAAACTGGCCACTGTTGTTGGCCATGCATTTTTGGCTCCTCTTTAGGAAACTATCCATCACTCGCCGTAGTTCACATTGAGAAATGCTGGCTATTTCCTGGCAGATATTTTGTTTTAATTCTTCCAGGGTGTGGGATTGTCTTGTACACTTTATGTTTTAAGTTACCCCAGAGATGGAAATCGCGGGGAAATAGGTCGGGGGCCTGAGGAGGCCACAAATCTCTGCTAATAATTCAGTCTTCAAGCACACTTTCAATTGTTCTCATTGAAATATTGGCCGTATGAGCTGTTGCAGAGTCTTGTTGAAAAAAGGCAACATCATGCTCCCTGTCTATTAATCTTCTAAAAAAATAAGGGGGCAAAATTGTATTCACGTATGTACAGGTGTCAACTGTTGACTCAAAAAAAAATTGGCCCTATAACTCTTTCGCCGCTCATGGCGCACCATACACTAATTTTTTCATCATGAAGGGGTACTTCATGAATAATATTAAGTTTGTGAGAGCTCCAATACTGATTATTTTGTGTACACACATATCCATGAAGGTAAAACCAAGCCTCGTCTGTAAAAAATATTAAATATGGGTCTATTTTGCCATTGTGACTCCATTCACAAAATGTGCGCCTAATTGTATGATCACCTGTTTGAAGAGCATGTGCCACAGTTATTTTATATGGTTTTAACTTCAGCAGTTTGGTAGCTCTTCACGCAGAGCCATAAGAAATGCCTGCCTGTTGTGAAAGATGCCTAAGTGGTTTTTGGGGAGAATTCTCCAAACGATGACCAATGTCATCTAATGTTTCTTTGGTAAGAACCATATGCCATGTTTTAGATTCCTGTGGTCTGAAATTTAAAGTTTGTGGATTGTTGTATGCTGACTGAGTTAACACATACGCATCATAAATAAATACATGCTGTGCAGTAGAAAACATACTGAGCCATAATATACGAGGGCTGATCAATAAAGACTGAGACTGATTTTTTTTTCACAGTATTTATAACTCCATTTCAATGTTGACATGATCTTTTTCAAAGTAGTCCCCTCCTACTTGAATGCACTTTTATAGCGTCTCTGCCAGTCCTCGAACACATGGTGCAGACCATTCTTTGCCAGGTCTTTGAGAATCGCCTCACTTTTCCTCAGCACGCTTCAGTGCTCTCAAATCGAATGCCCCGGAGCTTTACCTTTAGTGATGGGAATAAAAAAGAAATCACAGCGGGCAAGATTGCGGTTATAAGGCGGATGCAGTATGCAGGTGATGTTTAATTCCTGGACTTGATTTGCGACGTGAGTCCATGCATTGTTGTGAAGAAGTCGCCACCCATTCTGATGAAGTTCTGGATGTTTCCTTGCAATGTGCTCCCTCAGTGTAGCCAATACTGACGTGTAGTACGCTGCTGTAACAGTACTGTGAGGAAGAACAACAATCACAGCAGCTGTGTTGATGTTGACTTCAGTCATAGCAGAAGCCGAAGCACCAGGCCCAGCTTGCTTAGCACAGAGGACTCGCCCTGCTTTGAAGTCCTTGAACCACCTAAACACCGTTGCACGAGATAGTGCATCTTCACCGTATGCTTGCTTCAGCTTTTCCAAAGTTTCAGAGGCTGTATGATTTAAACGAAAACAAAATTTTATTGCTCCTCTCGTGTTGAGTGGTATGCGAAATTCAAGTAGGGTCAACAATATACAGCATTACTACCAACCTACCGATACAAGAATGCTGCCGTCTATGGACATTATACATGAAACCCGCTCTTTTCAAATATTCATGGTAGAGACAGGAAACTCTCAAGAAAGCTACAGGAAAAAATCAGTCTCAGTTTTTATTGATCAGCCCTCGTACTTTGTGACTAAGTACAGGACAAAATAATAAATAACTCCAAATAACTGAACTACATCAAATCACCATCAACTCAGTACTGCACTTCACACTGCAGAGCAAAACCACATCAACAGCATGACCTTGTTTATAGCAGCAGTGCATTATCATGTTTCCACACATCCAGTGGAAAAACGCTGCGCAGCCAGTTCATAGTTTCTTGGCTCTCCCGTTAGAATGCAATAACTGTCTGTCTATATCCTCAAACCTAATTCTGACCAATTTCCAGAAACATTTCTCCAATTCCCCTCTTCTCAACCACAGATCACCCATTCCATTCCTAGTTAACTCTTTCCCAACTTTGTGAATCCAATAAAAATCCCCTAACACAGACTCCTGGAATTTTAAACATTCGTTCAACATGGAGCCTTCCAGCATCTGTTGCATTCGAACCAGTATTCAAGAACACTTCTCGATTATCCACCCATTTAAACTTACCCTTCCCATTTCTCACAATGATCCTGTATTTGCTGCACTTTGTGGGATTCCCAGCATATTCTTACAAAGCTGATAAGTATCCTCTCCATACTTTTCCAGCTTTCCTATATTCCCATACTTCAATACCATATGCCCATCACACTTCAACCAATGCCCTATATATTCTTTCAAACCAGTTTATCTTCATATCTGGTGCAACAAAGAAGCAAACAAACATCTATTCACTAGCTTCAAGGCTAGTAACCCCTTGGTTAATGCTACTTGTTCTTGTTTGTCGCACTGCCCAGAGGAGCTCAATACCATTCCTAAATATTTGAAAATTCCTTCACAATCCCTCTTCCTGTTGTAGACCACTTCTTCTCCCTCTTCAACTTGTTTCCTTTTTTAAATACCATTATCATTGTTTTCTCCAGATTCACTTTGAGATCCCATTCCTTGCAATACCTCATAATTTTTAATACCGCATGTTTTAATCCTAAAGCTACTACTAAATCAGTATAAAGCAAACCTGGAATTTCCAAGTTATTTATTATTGGTTTATGTATACTAACTCCCTGTAATCCCTCCATTATATCGTCTATAAACAAATTAAAAAGGGTAGGATTCGACTTACATCCTTGCCTAAGCCCCCATACTTGAGTCACTTCCTTGGCCACACAATCTTCTCCACATTTCACACAGAACATATTATCCTTGTACAAATCTTGCAGCAAAATACTCATCTCCCTACTCGTTCCCTTTTGCATTAGTTAATACCATAAAGTTTCTCTATTAACTCTTGTCATATGCTCTCTCCAAGTTGACAAATACTGCATATAACCTACCCCGCTTGTTTGCTAAATACTTAACCTAACATTGTTTTGATAACAAATGCATTATCGGCTGTCAGCCTTTTTTAAATCCTAATTGAAATTGGGAGATTAATGAGTTTTCTTCTATCCAGACATTAATTCTCTCAGTTAAAATCCCCATAAAAATGTTACTAAAATTTGATAAGAGGGCAATACCCCTATAATTACCTGGATTTTCAGTAGATCCTTTTCCCTTAAAAATGTGAGGAATAATAACTGTTTGCCAACTCTTGTGTATCCTTTTACTACTCTGAATTAAGTTCAGTAATCTAGTCTATCATTCTGAATGTTCTTGTTCCTGGCACCAGGCCTGAAAAAATTCAACCGACAATCCATCTTTACCTACAGCCTTATTTCTCTTGCCCTTTTGAACCTCCTTTAATACTTCTTCACACGAAGACTCTATCCAAAGCTTCATTATACCTCAGTTCTAATTCCAAATTCCAGCCCTTCTTCTCCAAATCTCCAAATTCAAATAAACACTTGAAATAACTTTCCCATTGCTGTGGCATAATTTCAGGTCTCTCAGCTCTACCTTTTGTACAGTTTCTGATAACTTCCCACACCTGTTGCACCCTCGTAAATTCAATTTTTGCCTCTGTTGCCAAGGCCCTTTTTCTTCCCCATTCATCTTTCTTGCTGTCTAATAGCTTTTTGTACCATAATCTTTACTCTGCCACTTGTTCTCTATCCTCCGGTTGAGCATACTCTCTCCACCGAATTATTGCACGTTGTACAAAACTCCTCATAGCTCTGCATTCTTTGTCAAGCCATCCATTATATCTCTTAGTATTATTCCTACTAGATAGTGGCATACTGTTCCCAGCCCATTTCAACATAAATTCTAATAGACATAATTCACCTTCACATTTATCTAACTTAATAAACCAAGCAATCCCATGAGTATCTTTGCCATTGAGGACTTGAGAAAAAGTTTGAGAAAAACGCATTGAGAAAAAGTGCCCAGCACAATCCTGATTCCATCTATACCTATTTACTTTCTCACACACTTCTCTTTTATTTGATTATGGAGTCATCTTATCACCAAATCTGCACTTCCATTCTAGCACTATGGGAAAATGAGCACTATTACTAGCGAAGTTCATCACTTTAAAATTTGTCACTGCACTTAGTGACTCTCAACTACAAATGCAGTCTATAATGCTTTGATTGCCAACACTAACAAATGTGAATTCCCCATCCCTGTCTTTATCCCAATACACATTCACCCCCTCAGGGGCTCACCTTATGTGAGTACGGGTTTTTGGCGCACCCGGGGGTTCCCGAGCCAATCATCGCCATCTTCATCATTTCACCCCCGTCCGGTCGAGGTGGGTTCGTTCTCGTGACCGGGGGACTCAAGGTAGGCTCTCGTGCGTTCTGTGCATATCATTACATCTCGCCCCTCGCCATCGCTTCTGTCTTCTCTTTTATTTATGCACATTTCGCCCCACGCATATTCATTTACACGTCTCTTTTACTTCTTCGCCGGCCTACCTTGAGTGCGAAACGCCCACACACTTTTAGTTTCTTTTAATCCTTTATGTTAATCCTCCGTGGACACAGCCTGACGGATACCCGCGCACTGGGTGCGCAGCTGGGTGAGTGGGTAATGGCGTCATCCCCACCACCCGGGGTCGTCATGTAGGGTATGTGTTCGTATCCGCTGTTCAACTGCAGTCCCGCGGGGGGGGGCCATTGCATGAGCTGCTGGCTTCCGACGGCGATTGGGTCCCTCTGTCTATGTTCTGGGAGGTGTGACCCTGGGGTGAGTCTGGTATAGATAGGCCACTCGCCCAAGCCGGGGTAACGCCCGGGAAGTCAGACCCCGAGGTCGGAGACGGTTGCAATGGTGGAGGATTTATTTCGCTATGGAGCACCCTTCCTCCATTGCTACAAACAAGCGCCGAAAAGTCATTGTAACAGAAGTAGCACCGCCGTCATCTGGTTGTTACTTGGTCATTTCAAGAACAGAAGAAGGACAAAACTTTGAGAAGGTGAACCCTTTTATAATTCAGAAGGGCATAGATGCTATTGCTGGTGCGGTTCAATCCTGCACTCGTTTACGGAATGGATCCTTATTGACACAAACTAAGTCCGATCAGCAAAGTAAGACCTTGTTGCGCGCTACGCTTCTCCACGGTTATCCCATCCGTGTCGAGAAGCACCGCACATTGAACTCCTGTCGGGGCGTCGTTACCACCCATAGCCTCGATGGTATATCGGACGAGGATCTAGTAGACTATCTATCCGATCAAAAGGTGACTGCAGTGCATCGAGTGCAGGCCAAACGCGACGGCGTATTGGTACCCACTCGTACCCTGTTTATTACATTTGATGGCGTCGATCTGCCCACGAGCATTTCCGCAGGATACGAACGGATTTCTGTGAGGCCTTATATTCCTAGACCTCTGCGTTGTTTTAAATGCCAACGTTTTGGGCATACGCAAGTCTCTTGTAAGAGTGCCGTTAACATCTGTGCAACATGTAGCCAGCCCTCACACGAAGGTACCTGTTCAAGAGCCCCCGTCTGCGTTAATTGTAAAGGGTCTCATTCTGCTTCGTTTGCCGACTGTCCGCGGTACTTGGACGAGAAGGCGATCCAGGAATCCGGGTTAAGTAAAACTCTCCTTCGCTGAAGCCCGGAGGCGTTACCATGCGCGCCAACCTTCACTCCTGCGATCTGGCACATTTAGTTCTGTTGTTGCCTCGCCAGTACCACGAGTAGATGCCGAAACTCAGACCTGGACCATGACTGGATTAACCGCCACTACCATCCGGCCGTCCATTAAGGCTACAGTTACCAAGCCGTATAAACCTGGTCCCAAGTCAATGAAGTCGCAAGCCGTTGAAAAGAAACCCAAGCAGAAACTTCGTAGGGAAGATTTTTTGAAAGACCCTCCGCGTGCGCGCGGTAACCAAAGTTCACCTTCTCCTCCTCGGAGGTCGCTGTCCCAGGAAGGTCCTGGGACAAGCCGCGCTCAGCGGCACCCCTCACCCATCGCCACCCAGAACCGATTCACGGCGCTTGAATCGGTTTCTGGCACTGAGCGCGTGGGCCCTCCGAGGAAGCTATGGAGCCTGACCAACTCCATACAAAAAGCCCGAGCCCAAAGGTTAAGCAAAAGATTCTTTTAAGCCGCCCTTCTAAGTAGACAGTTTATCCCTTTTATTCATGGCTATCCTGACCTGGAATGTACGTGGTGTACGATCGCATAGGGCGGAACTGCAACTTTTATTGCGTTCCCATTCCCCTATGGTCGTATGTTTGCAGGAGACTAAGCTTCGCCCTCACGATCCTTTTGATCTCCGAGGATATACTCCGGTTCGCTACGACCTTGAACCGGAGGAGGGTACTCCTGCTCATGGAGGTGTCATGTTCTTAGTGCGTAACGACGTTCATTTTAAACCTGTCACACTTACATCCGACTTGCAAGCTGTTGCCGTTCGCCTTCACTTACCCGGCTTTTTGTTTTCTGTTTGCTCTGTATATTCACCTCCATCGTCTCCCCTCGCTCCCGCGGACATTCGAGCTCTCCTGTCCGCTCTCCCAACACCATTTCTTCTGTTGGGAGATTTTAATGCCCATCACCCCCTATGGGGTTCGCCAAGGGCTTGTGCGAGGGGAACTCTTCTTTCCGACATTTTTTATCAGTTCAATCTTTCCATCCTCAATACAGGTGCACCTACTTTTATTTCTGATTCTTCTGGTACATTCTCTCACCTGGACCTTGCCATTTGCTCACTCCAGCTTGCTCATCGTCTTCAGTGGAACGTCGTCGCTGACACCTACTCCAGCGACCATTACCCCTGCATCGTTTCTCTTTTGTCGCACCACGTACAGCATTCCAGAGTACCTACCTGGATATTCGCAAAAGCCGACTGGAGCTTGTATTCCAGCCTCGTGCATTTTGACGACCAGCCCTTCTCCGAAATTAACCAACTAGTGCAGCACCTTACGTCTATTATTTTCGCTGCCGCCGAACGCGCAATACCCCGTTCATCCTCTCAACCTCGGCGGCCACCTGTTCCGTGGTGGAACGAGGATTGTCGGGACGCCGTTCGTGCCCGTAGAACTGCACTTAGGGTGTTTCGGCGACACCCTACAATTGATAATTTGGTGACTTTTAAACAATCGCGCACCAGGGCTCGTCGCATTATTCAGGATAGCAAGAAGGCGTCGTGGGCTCGTTTTGTCGAGTCTTTTAATCGCTTTACGCCTTCATCTGTTGTTTGGGATAAACTTCGTCGCTTCTCAGGTAAAGTGTCGCATTGTACTGTTTCCGGCCTTCAGGTTTCCAATGCCACTATAGTGGATCCGGCTGCCATCGCTAACACTCTGGGTGCTGCCTTTGAGGCGGTATCCAGTTCAAACCATTATTCCGCCGGCTTTCGCTCTATCAAAGACCGGCTGGATTCCGACACCTTTAATTTTCGGTCTCCTAATAATGAGTGTTATAATGAACTTTTCACAATGAGGGAGCTGGAGCACGCTCTTCATTGCTCTAGGCACTCCGCTCCTGGGCCGGACGGCATTCATGTCCTGATGTTAAAGCACCTTTCAGCCGACAGTAAACTCTTTCTCTTACAGGTCTATAACCGTATTTGGCAAGACGGCATTTTTCCTTCCGTTTGGCGCGAAGCCACCATTGTCCCTATTCTTAAGCCTGGGAAGGATCGCCAACTACCTTCCAGCTACCGCCCTATCTCCCTCACCAGTTGCATTTGCAAGGTGATGAAGCGCATGATCAACGGGCGGTTGACATGGTGGTTTGAGTCTCAGAAACTTTTAGCGAACGCTCAGTGCGGATTTCGTCGCTATCGCTCTACCGTCGACCATCTGGTGTCCCTGTCGACGCATGTTATGAATGGATTTCTGAGAAAGTGTCAAACCGTGGCTGTGTTTTTTGACCTGGAGAAAGCTTATGACACTTGTTGGAGGGGCGGCATTTTCCGTACACTTCACGCATGGAATATCCGCGGTCGTCTTCCCATATTTCTTCGGGAGTTCATGACGGACCGCGTCTTTCGTGTACGTGTGGGCTCGGTTTTATCTAGTCGTTTTATTCAAGAGAACGGAGTACCGCAGGGCTCTGTACTCAGTGTCACACTTTTTGCAATTGCTATCAACCCCATTGTTGATTGTATTCCACCTGGCATTTCATCGTCCCTTTTTGTTGACGATTTCGCTATTTATTGCAGTTCACGGCGGACCTGTGTACTCGAACGCCGTCTCCAGAGCTGTATCGACCGTCTCTACGCCTGGAGTAACGCCAACGGCTTTAATTTCTCCGCCGAGAAATCCGTCTGCATCAACTTCTGGCGCCGGAAGTATTTCCCTCCGCCCTCTCTCCATCTAGGGCCAGGGATGCTTCCGTTTGCAGACGAGGCGAAATTTTTGGGGTTGATCTTTAATAGAAAGTTGTGTTGGACCTCGCACATTTCTTTTTTAAAAGCAAAGTGTGACCGTTCTCTTAATCTTTTACGTGTTTTAAGTGGCACATCCTGGGGAGTTGATCGGACCATCCTTCTGCGTCTATATCGCTCTTTGGTCCGATCCAAACTTGATTACGGGTGTATTGTCTTTTCATGGGCACGTCCATCTGTGTTACGTCGCTTGGATCCCATTCATCATCGTGGTATTAGAGTCGCTACAGGGGCCTTTCCAACTAGCCCCGTGCCCAGTCTTTACGCTGAAGCTGCAGAGCCTCCGCTGTCCTCCAGGCGTGAGATGCTCTTGTGCAGCTATGCCTGTCGACTCTCCAGCTTGCCTGACCACCCGTCTTTCGCGGCATTTTTCGAGGATTCACTTGGCCGGCAATATTTTGTTAGCTCCTCTGCATTGCTCCCTCCAGGGGTTCGATTTCGACTGCTACTTCGGCATTTGGACGTTACGCCAGCGCCGGCCCTTCCAAGAGGGGAAACGCGTTTTCCTCCATGGTCGCGCGCTGAGGCCCTCTGTCACCTTGGGTTATCGTCAATGCCGAAGAATGAGACCCCTTCTTCAGTCTTTAGATCAGCGTTTTTAGAACTTCAGTCGCAATTTGGGGACTTGCCTTTTATCTTTACTGATGGATCTAAGACTGATGCTGGAGTAGGATGTGCCTTTTTTGTGGTGGAAATAGTTTTACCTTTCGTTTACCAGAGCAATGTTCGATTTTTACCGCCGAACTTTTTAGCATTTATCAGTCTCTTTTATATATTCAGCGGCACGACTTACGGCACTGTTTTATTTGTTCCGACTCCCTGAGTGCTCTTCAAAGTATTAGCTCGCCGTACAGTTACCACCCGCTCGTTCAGCGCATTCATGACCTGCTCCACTCGCTTGGTGTCTCTGGCATCAGCGTCTCCTTCATGTGGATTCCAGGTCATGTGGGCATCTCAGGTAATGAGTCTGCCGACGCCGCTGCGAAATCGGCGATTTTATTACCCAGATTTTTTACCTCTGTTGTTCCCTCGTCAGATTCGTGTGTTATTTTACGTCGCCGCATCCTCTCGCGCTGGCGCGATGAGTGGACGGCCCTCCGGGGGAACAAGTTGCGGGAGGTTAAGCCTCTCCCGTTAATCTGGGGTACCTCTTCTCGTTCTTCACGTCGGGAAGAGGTACTTTTAGCCCGTTTACGAATTGGACATTGCCGTTTTAGTCATTGTTACCTGCTCAGTGGTGATCCCGCTCCACTGTGTCAGCAGTGTGACGTGCCCTTAACGGTGCGTCACCTTTTAACTGAGTGTCAAGTTTTAGCTCCACTGCGCGTTCGCGTGGGTCTGCCTGTTGGCATAGCCAACGTTTTGGCAGACGACGCGCTTGCTGTAGAATGTCTTTTACGTTTTATAAGTAACATTGGTTTTAATCGTCGCATTTGATGCGCTGAGCGTCTTTTAGCTTTGTTATTTTATTCTGTATGTTTTAATAGGGACTTACTCCCCAGTGGACCTATGGCGCTCATGTCCCTCGCATTCTACAGTTCTTGACACGTTTTACTCTTTTATTGCTTATGCTTTTAGTGTGTTAGTTTTTTGCGATTGTGGTCTTGTTGTTTTTAGCTTTTGGACATAGCGGGTTTGTGCCCCGTTTTTAATTATGCGGTTCTTTTATATTTTTGACTCTCTATTTTCCACCTTGTATGGGTGCTGATGACCTTAGTAGTTTAGCGCCCTTAAACCGCATCTCATCATCATCATCACACATTCAGTATCACCAGACCATTCCTTTTGCAAAGCTAAACAAATTTAATGCCCTATTCATACACTTCTGTATCTTTACTCAACCGTATAACACTATCATTGTCTTTCTCTAAGAATAATCGTCCACTATACGACAGTCTGTTACTTGCAGATTCCCTGCATTAAAATCCCCCACTATCACAAATTCCACCATAGGAAGTTCCTGTTTAATTTCTTCCATTTCATTTCCTATTTGACGGAGGAGATCTGGGCTATAAAAGTGTGAATTTCTGGGTGGATTATAAACTATTCCTAAGCACAGTGTAAACTTCAGCATTATCCACATTACTCCTTCCATCCTAGAGCTTCATTCTTTAACCATGGCCTTCCTCTCACTTCTATATAATAACACCAATCCTTCTGACGCCCTTCCCTTAATATTCCTTCTGAAGCCCTTTCTTCCAATAAATTCCCGGTCTACAATTTTAATCTCCCTATCTTCTACCCATGTCTTGGCCACTCCTAATAGATGCACCTCTTTTGTCAACAGGCTAATAAAAGTTGGACATGCTCCTTTTCAAACCTTCACAATTCCAGAAACCCAGTCTCTCAGCCCCCCCCCCCCCCGCCATTTTGCTCTATTCTGACCCCACTCTTGCTCTGAACTCCTGCAATTTCTTCCTAATTCTGAGCTCAATTCCTCCCCTTGTGGACTCTTGCCACTGCACTGTTCAGTTCCAAACTGCTTCCACGTGGTGTTGACACAGTACTTGATTCCGTAGTGACATCTTCCTCTCCATTTCTCCTGCATTCCTTCTCCCTTTTTGTCAGCTGTTAGATCTCTCGCGTCCACTGTCTTTAGGGAGAAATTATCCTCTGCAGTGATGTCATCACCTCCCCATTTATTTGACCTTGGTGTTCCTGCACACTTCACTGTGTCATCCTCCGTGGACTAATACCGTGATAGCCTCTAGTTCCCAAGGTCGCGGGTTCAAACCCGGCAGAGGGTGATGGATTTTTTTCGGGCGTAAAAATCCTTATTATGGCTTCCTTTGGAAGGGAAGTAAAGCCGGTGGTCCCGTGTCATAGATTTACTGCACGTAAAAGAACCTCAAGCCTGATTAAGAGGCCTCTGAGCAAAATTACCGGTCTTTCACACCCAGTATAGAATGGGACTCTAAGGAACATAGTAGTTAAAGAGCGTCCATAAATAAAACTCAAATTTAATTTTAATTTAAACACTTTGCTGTGACGTCATCGCCTCTGCTCGTATGACCTTGGTGTTCCATCATGCTTTGCTGTGATGACATTGCCTCTCCACTCGTTTGGCCTTGGTGTTCTTGCATGCTTCACTGTGACATCCATGCCTCTTCTCTCATTTGGCCTTGAAGTTTCCACATGCCATGGCAAAATGTATCCTGTCTTCTCATTGCCTCGAAACATTCGCACGTGGCCAAACCATCCCTTGAGCTTCCACCTTCCATTACATCAGCTTGCTGATTTATATCCTTCTCGCGAGATTTATAGATGCGACTTGTCTCCGTTTTGCCTGCAGTAACCATCTTGCCATCAATCCAGAATTGAATTGAGTTTTGTTTATGGATGCTCTTTAACTGCTGTGGTCCTTAGTGTCCCATTCTATATTGGGCATGAAAGACTAGTAATTTTGCTTAGAGGCTCTTTATCAGGCTTGAGGTTCTTTTACATGCCGTAAATCTACGACACAGGACCACCAGCTTTACTTCCCTTCTGAAGGAAGCCATGCTAAGGATTTTTACATCCGAAAATATCCATCGCCCTCCTCCAGGTTTGAACCTGCGAGCTCGGGAACATTATCAATCCAGAGATGCATATTCTCTATCTATGCGTTCTTTCCATTTGCTCTTGCTTCCTTCATTTCTTGTATGAGCTTCCTTCCAATTTCCCTCTCATTCCTTGACAGATACTTATTAATAAGGATATTTGTTCTTTTAAGCTTTTTTGCTCTCCGTAAGATCTGTAATGCAATATATATAGTTGTAAACTTCACTCTTATCGCTCTTGCATATTTGTCTTCCAACCCAAAATGCATCTGCTATTTCCCATCCTTCCAGTTTCAACCCAAGCTTTTGCTCCAGAATATCCATCACCTCAAATAGAGTCCAAACTTCTCTTCTTTCTTCCACCCTAGTAAAGACCAAATTAAACTTCCGATTCTTATCCTCTAGTCCTTTTATCCTCCCTGTAAGGTCCTCCACTTCCCTTTTGACTACTAGAACTACTTCTCGAATCTGTCTAATCTCCTGGGACACTACATGCAATTTATTGCCCAGGCGTTCTTCTAATCCATCCATTCTGCTAAAAAAAAATTCCACCGCATCGCCGACTCAGTTGGGCCAGGATTCATCTCAATGCCACCAACCACTAACAAAATTGCTACCACCAAGCCGATAGTTAACATATTCTTAATTCCTTCATTTCCTCTTCCATCTCCTTTGGTTTCCTATCCTTGGCTGCAAACTGCCCAATTCTTGCCCTGTATACTCCCAAATCCACTTCCATTGTGCCTTAGTTCTTTTTTCTTCTCCATATCATGAGCTCTCATCTTCCACAGTTGCTAACTCAGTTCTCCCCCTGATATATTGCTATTTTGACTTTCTCTGTTAACAAACTACCTTTCTTAGGATGTGAAAGGATGATCATGGTAAGATGCAAGGTTTCAAATGAGATTCAGACCACTGTTTTTATGTGCTTTTAAGCATGCATTCGGTTCTGAGTGAGGTCAAGCATATTTCTTGTAATGAATGGGAGGGGGCTGAGGGAGAGAATGTGATATATATGCCAGGTGAATCAACTACCTCTAGTTCTTTTTGGGGGGAGTGGGTTATGCAGCAAAAGTGCCTTAGAACCATCTATGTTGGTACTTTGCTTGAACAGATGAGGCTCCATACTCTTCTTCTCTAGCCTTGTTTGATACAGATTTCCATCATTGCTCCAAATGCACTTCAACCTTGGGTTTATTATGCTACCTGTATCATTTTAAAGCCAATTCATTATGCTTGCATCCTTTACCAAGAAATACAGTCTTATAACAAACATGGTTTCAAATTCTTCTGGTTCTAAGAACATTTTCCCAAAAGCAATTATCTTGTGTGAGCCAAGACCTAAGAGGAGCATATAATGCACTGGGCTGTTTCTCTATGCTGCTTCTCTCAGTTTCTCTCTTGCACAATCTTCAATGTAAATTACCCTGAAACATTCCCATCGTGTTAAGATGGTTTTTCACAGGAGCATATCCTGTGAGAAATGCAATAATTATTCTCAGCTGAAGTCTGTTACATTTAAGTAAGCTTTCAGCTCTTTTCTTACATGGTTTATTAATAAATAGTTTACCATGTTTATTTCCTTGAGTTTAAAGCCAGGTTTTGTGATGTTCTACTTTGGATCAGTTCTTAATAGCCTATGTTACTAAACATTGAGATGTTCCTAGAGCCAGAGCTCCTTGTCCTGCTAGTTCTCAGCTTTTTTATTTCCCTGTATGCCACTGACCAAGCACCCAGATGAGTTGAACTTCATTCTGTTCTGCCAAGCTTGTGAGCATGTTTAGGCAGTTTAAAGCCAGTCCTGACATTGTTATGACTACTTAGAGCTTTAAGTGCAGCCTGGCTATCTGAGAAGATAAAGATCTGTTTACCAGTGTAAGCTCTCCTCATGTTTTCATGTATGCATTAAGTAATAGCTTAAATTTATGTTTAAAAACAGTAGCATATTCACCTAAAGGAAAACACTTTTTGTACCTTGGTTTTATGCCATATACTCCGTATCCTGTTCCTGAGCCGTCTGTAAACCACAACAAAGTTTTCTCAGGTGTTTCCAGAGTTTTATTCGTCCAATGTTCAGGATTAATCACCCTGAAGTTCTTTATAAAGTGTTTAATTGGAATTAAATAGCCTTGACAGCATTTCTAAAGATGCATCTCCTATGTATTTCCTAATTCTTAGCAAACCTGAGCCTATATCAGGAATTCTCAGTTGCTTAGCCTGTTGCAGTCTATAGGGTGCCATTCTTGCCTCCTTCATTACAATGAAGTACAATGGAGTCAGGTTCAAGAGTATCCATTGTTGCTGTAGTTGTTGTTTTCATAACTCCTGTAATATGCTATTCTTTGAACTTTATTTAGTTGATTTTTAGAGCCAGTTTGATGGACCTTAGGCCACCAAATCAGTTCTCCATAGGTTATTGATAGTATGATTATCCTGGTATATATCCAATGGATCATAGCAGGTCTTAGTCCCCATCTTTTACCATTCTTGTGTCTTAACTACTTCAGAGGTTTTTGTACATTTTATTGTTTTCTTGAAATGTTGATTCCAGTCCATCTTAGAGTCAAAATTGATTCCCAAGCATTTGACTTCCTCAGGCATTTTAAGTTCTTTTGCCTTGAAGATATAGAGGTCCTAATCCCTTTGTCTCTTCTTCAGGTAGATGATACAATGGCTGTTTTATGAGGACTAACTCACAGCCCAATTTGTCACTATTCAGGGCCGAGTGCATGGGTTCCCTGGCTGTTCCTGTGTATTTACCTCGAACTATGATGATATCATTAGCATAGCCCATGATATCAAAGCCTAGGTTACTTGCTTGAACAAGTAGCGGACAACCACTAGGTTCCATAGTAGGGGTGATGACACCTCAACCAATGGAAAACCACTCATGACCTTTGCAGCTAGGCTCCTATCCATGAGAATTGCATGAATTATTCTGCCTCTCAGCATGGATTGAATCCATCGATAACAGGTTTCATCAATTCCATGTTTCTTTGCAGTATTATTTATTGCATTGAAGGAGGTGTTATCAAAGGCACCCTCAATATCAATGAAGGCACCAAGTGCCACCTCCTTTTCTTGAATTGTCTTACAGTTTATAAGTGACCTGAAAAAGGGCAGTTTCAGTTGATCTGCTTGTATGATAGGCATGCTGATTTTGGTGCAGAGGATATATCTCCAGAGCACCTCCTCTTTTATGCCTATCTATTAATTTCTCAAGCGTTTTGAGAATTATTGACATAAAACTGATGGGTCCTACGGAATTAGCCAGGGTCAAGGGTTTCCCTGGCTTTGGTATAAGTACCACCCTAAGATGCCTCCAGTTCATTGGTACGTATCCTAAAGCCAAACTTGCTCTTAGGATTTGTATCGCAATTTTTAATAATTCATTAAATCCTCACTGAAATATAATGGGCATTATTCCTTCACTTCCTAGAGATTTATAAGTTTGAAATGAGAACACTGCCCATTTTAATTTTTCATATTTGATGACTTCCTTGGCGATTTCCCAGTCTGCCCTGGAGGCTCTCTTCCTAGAGAGCTTTAGTCCCAGATTGTCTCATCCTCCCTCAGGTTTATCAAGTATAAATCCATCCAGGGAAGTGAACTCTTCCAAGTTCTTCCAAGTTGTCTTCTCTGTTTTAATATATTCTCTATTTTCCAATTAGAGATGGCTAATATAGCTTTGTGGATATTTTCTAAATGCCTTTTGAAGTCTAGCATGTTCTGGGGCCGTTTCCATCTCCTCACAGTGCTTCCTCAGGAGTCCTTCTTAGCCTTCCTGAAGGCTTTCTTGTATTCTGTCAATGATTTGCTATAAGCAGTCCATTGTTTGGTTTGCTTCGCAAAGTTAAACAATCTACAAATTTTCTTCCTTTTACTTACAAGGTCTTGATTCCACCAGGGCACATTCCTGTTGGTTGCCTTGTTTTCAAAGGACAGTTATTGTTAAATCCTGAGATTATTGCATCCTGTAAATGCTCTGTAGCAATTTCTAAATCTTCACAATCATGAATCTTATTGTCCATCTTACTCAGATTACTGACTAGGTCTTTCCTGTAGCAATCCCAGTCAGTTCTTTTTGGATCCTGGTAAGTTGTGATTTGTTTAGAAGTACATCTTCAAATAGGATGTATTTGTGGTCTGAACAACTTTCATCCTCAGACACATGGCAATTTTTATTAAGGATTCCCACATAATTGGTTGTTAAAGTTATGTCGATAACTTCCTGCCTTCTTGTAGTAACAAAGGTAGGTTTGTTACCCACATTCAATATCTCAAGATTACTTGATATAATAAAATTATAAAGAGACTCACCTCTTTCATTTGTATCTGCACTTCCCTGTATAATGTGATGGGAGTTAACATCACAACCAATTACCAATTGTAGTCCCTTGGAACAACAGGTGGCTACCAGCTATTCTAATTCCCTCGTAGGAAGTAAAATGACATCATATGGGAGGTAGACCGATCCAAATATAAACTCTTTCGGCCGACCTTCCCCCATTCATTGTATTCTGACTGCTGTAATGCCCCTGGAACAGAGATTCATTAATGGCAGTATATTTAAGTCATTTTTAACTAAAATGCAGGTTCTTGGAGTCTTGTCAGTTCTGTTATAAATTAACTTCTCGCCAGCTGTCTTAAGACCTTTAATTTCCCCTTTGTAACATCAGGGTTCCTGGATGATTGCCACATCACAGGTCTTAGTCTTCACACAGAGGGCAGCAGATGCTGCCCTGCTGTGTTGAAGATTTACCTGCAGCATCATCATCAGCACCTGAGTCCTTGGCCTTCAGGGATTTAAAAGATACTCTTCCAAGTCCCCAGAAGGCCTTAAAGTTGGTTTGCTGAAGTCAATTGAGAAGGCCAGTGTTTGTCCTTTCTTGGCTTTCTTCCTATTCATAATCAGCCATTCTTCTGTTTTTAGCTCTGGGTTTTGTTTTCCGAGACTTTTGACTACTAAAATTGTGTCAAGTATCTGGTATCTAAACTAGCACCTAGGCTTCTTTGGGAGGTCCTTAGAGTCTATACTTTCAACTCTGCTCCCTCTCAAAGTTCATTAAGGGCCGGCTTCACCAACAGATGCTAAACTTTAACACTGAAGTTAACTTCTGTTTCATCAAACAATGTTAACTTTAACAATGTGTTAAAGTCGGTGTTAAGTTAACATTGCCATACCCCTGTGTTAAGGCGTTTAACAAATGTTAGAAGTTGGAAAATGGCTGCTGCAAACCAAGCTGTGGATGCGAGTTTGCTATAGTTGGTGTTTTTTAATGCCATTCCTAAGAGAAGAGCAGCCATGTATCACAAATTTGAAACCCTGCAAAAGGAGAAATTTTTAAAATGATATAGACTGTCCAAGGGTCATGAGCATGGTTTTATGGGAAATACGAGAGGTTAGAATGCTACCAACAGAAGCATGCCTGCTTCTCCTATCCTACAAGTGTTAATTAGGTACTTAGATTTCATGCTACTAACATTTTTCGTTTACTTGGTGGGTGATAATTTTGGTATTTTCAAAGCTACTGTTTGTGGGTTTATCCGTAAGGTTTCCAAAGCAATTGCTTAAAGAAGCAAACAGTATTTTTTTCTGATCTGCTGGATTAATCAACAGTAACACATTTTCACCAATTTTAATTTCAATGCAGTGCCCACCACTCTTTGCACCTAACGTTTCTGGTGCTGCAGTTGTTTACTGGACTTAGGAGAAATGCGTTTGTTCCAATTAGATTACTCACGGATTTTGTCCCAGGCTGCAATCTTATACTTTAATGTAAGACCGTCAGCTTTTTCACACTTGATAATTCATCAATATTTATTAACTAGATGTTAATTAACGTGTTTCAAACAGTGAAACATTTATTTCGTTGACATCGCGATTCTAACCTCAAACAGTCGGGAACATCACATGGCAATTGCCAGTTTTCTTTTACCTCCTATACTGTTTCATCTTTCGCTCTGTTAATTTACAACCAACAGCACAGATCTAACTTTTCATGTCATATAGTTTTCTTACCTGCTTCAGTTTTGGATTTAAAGTCCTCTCGGTATAAGAAAACCTTAGATTAATTGCCACTAGGCTTTCATAGTGCATATTTTAGCGACCCTTAGGGCAGTTAGTCCTGGGGGTTGCTTACAACAGGGGGAATAGGTTGAGAAGGTAGGGATGGCCAGTGCTGGTATGGAAGGCGCCATAGGGGATGTTCAGGTCTCTAGGGGGAGTGAAACAAGAACCCGGGCGTTATATAAAAGCTAGTGATTATATTCTCATAACTAAGTTGGCATTTGGGGGCTCCTTGGTAGAGGGCTCGTGCATGCAAGAACATTATCATATTCGCACATTCCTTACCTGTAGAGTTCTCATCAGTCTTACTGATACACTAGGTTAAGTGTTAACTTATTAGGATGGGGCACAGGGCCCTTGACAGGCATGGTCTCAGTGTCGTTTGAGTATCGAAGATAGAGAATGATGACCTACATTCGTGTTTAATATATACATTTTTGAGAGCCAAGTAAGCAACCTGGTGCCCTAAAAGTCAGTACTTCCTACATTGCCACATCTTTCAAAACTTAATGCAGTCTGATGCAATTCCCTAACTGTGGTTCGAACTCCACACAGGGTTGCTACAATATGCTTCCATAAAGGAATTAAATTGGTATGATGAGAATTCATGGCATTAGATGTTAAGTGATTAAGGTCATTGAGGAAGAATAAATACTTAAATAGTGGTGTTGTGTTCACTTGAGAAAAAATAAACAAAATTATCGTACATCATTTGTTACAGTGCCATACATTAATAATTACATACTTTTAACTAGAATTTTGATTAACATCTTTAGCTCAAGTGTAAAGCAAATAGAGTTAAGATCATCATCTTAACAGCTGATAGTTCTACGACGACTTTTCTGGTCTACATAAAATTCTCCTGTCATCTCTTCACAGTGTGACCCAGTGATCTTTTCCCTGATGGTCTGAGGTTCAAGGTCTCTCTTGGGAACGACCTTGAATAAAGACCATTTTGATCTTTTTGACTTCGCTGCTTTAACTTGTGAATATTTTTCTTCACTTGTTGGCCTGCTGACCTCACTTTAAATTTCAGTATCTTCATCAGGAACAGTAGCTTTAAATTCTGAAGTGACAGTATTCACAAATTACATTTCCTGCAGTTAATTGAATGATCTTTTTACACATTCCACTTGTCACTTTCCTTTTACAAACTTTTGAAAAATGTCTTTTTGAGTTTGAAAGGATTTGAAGTGAAAGTATTCCAGATGTTTTACTCTTCTCTTTGGTAAATTTAAAAATGCGATTATGAACTGTCATAGGGAACAAACCACTAAAGAATCCTCCAGAAAAATAGAAAAGAAGGTTGAATTGAAAAATCCCACAAAGTAATCAAATAAAATCCCTAAACAGCCAGCTCATGTATCATGCTTCAGTTCATGTGTGTCAACATTATATGACTGTCAATGCATGATGAAGCACATGCAGAGCAAGTGACTTTCATCCTTAAGCTCTTATGTTTGTCTTTGAATATTTCTGAGGTTTTTGAGGCTCCATCTTGAAATTTAAGTCACAAGCCAAGAATATATTTAAAAGGGAGACCAAAAAGAAAACAGTATTGGATTTTAAAATTTCTTTATTTCAAACTCCCCTTATATACATGATCTAACCATAATTCTCAATTTGGCATAATATTAATTTCAGTTACCTGTATTCCATTTTGCATTTACATTACGTGCAATCTATTACAGTTTGCCCATAAAATGTATGGGAGCAGAGGGCATTCTAGACTTTACGGCAATGGAGGCATTTTTATGGCTTTGTGAGCAGATTTAAAGTGTTACAGATTTTCATCATGTACATGACAAAGCATTAAATTCTGTTGCACTATATTGTATTTTGTTGATGACAATGTAAGACTTCTCGCTAACTTAAGATTACAGCCTGAATACATATGACACTTATTGATATATAGGCCAGATCTTATCTGTGCATCTATTTATCAGCAATGTCTCCGTTCACTAGTTGCAGCAAAATGCATAGCATGTGGATTTGTTTTGTGGAATATTAAATTTGATTGCACCACTAGTGACCTCTATGATAACCAGCAGTAAATGGGTGCAAACATTCAGTAGTATATGACATGAATTGTAAAGTCAATTTCCTCACATAAATTATTTTTCTTATTTGAGTTCTATACTAACAGGATATAAGTTTACCTTTTTTGTGACCATTTTTGTTTTTAGTTCATGTTATGAAGCATAAAATATAGATTATAAATCTGTATGTATAGCCAAAGAAATAGTGTTCTTTGCTATTTAATGTGTGTTTGTCTATGGTATCGTAAAGAATTTAAGCTTATGTGACAGAAGCAGCACTACCAGATCATTAAGAATTCTTATAAAATAAAATTCCCTTTTCTTTGAAAATCAGTTAAGGGGTAAAATTTGCATTCTGATAACTTCATTGGAAGTAGGGAAAGATGTTAGGCTCAAGCAGTGGGAACCTCTTGAAGCGAGAGTGTACGAAGGGCAGCACAGGGAGTCCCTATTGCTTCCACATAAGAGCATTCCCAGACATCCCTTTGATTGCCCCTCCCACCCGGGAGAATGGATGGGCAGGTTCAGGCAAAGAAATGGTTCTCTCCCTAAAGCACATTGCTTGCACCACATATACCACTGACCATCATGCCACACCTGCAGCCCTGAAAGGAAATGAGTGACAGAAAAGTATGTGATAGTATAAAGTCTACCCCAGCATTTGCCTACAACCTGGAAAAGGCACGAAAAACCCCAAAGTCAGGGTGACCAATCCAATGGGAATCGACTCGAATTCTAGGCTAAGAAGCCACCACTTGAGCCATCTCACTCAGTATGAAAGACGATACCAAACTTGTATTCAAGTTCAGTGTCTTCCAAAGATATGAGACTTAAGATTTTCAAGAAATCCCCCCATCCCAAATTACCCTTTACATGGAATTTTTTCATTATTTTTTCTTTTCTCAAAAATAGCTCTTAACAATTTTGATTAAAATACCAAATACTTAAGATGTTTACATGATAAGTAATACGTGCAATTGAAATTTTCTTTGAAGTCCCCTACATTCAGAAAGAGTTTTGTATAACTGGCAAACCATAACAGTACTGCGCTAAAAATGTACATCTCTTTAAATTACACAATTTATTTCAAATAACTTTTTTTGTGGCATTAGTCATTTCCAAGATATTTGTTGTTTCAAATTTTTAAATACTTTGTGATTTTTTTGAAACGGTCATCATTCAGTTGTTTCTGGTGATATCATGGAAAGAGTATGCTCAAAGTCAGCATATAGCAACCCACTTTGAAACATTTGTCTATCACTTCAGTTTCTTGTATGTACCTTCTAACAGTAAACCACCATCAAACACAGAAAATGTGATCAACCTATCTTTATGTACTTTCTCAATAAAGGCCTGAAAACATGTAGATTTTTCTAACAGAGTAGAGGACTATATAGTCAATGTAGAAGTAGCTAGTTTTGATTTGCCGGAAGGCCAAAAAATTATAATTAAAGTACAATTTGTAAACATGTTAGATAAAATAGCCACATCTGATCACAAACACACAGGGAACAGACAAACGTAAAAATCCTTAAATAGCAAACTGGTAGTGTACTTGAAGGTAGATAAGGCCAACAAAATAGTGATATGGATGAAGCGGATTACATAAATGGAAAACTTACTAAGCAAAATGAAGATATAAGATCAACAATAACCCTCTTAATCCAGCCTTTAACATGCTAAACTTAACTCCAAAAGGTATCATCTTTGCTAACCAAGAAAAGCTCAAGATTGAAGTACACAACCCAACCTTACCTAAAATATATGATCTACCAAAAATACCAAGAATGACAGCAGCTTGAGACCAATAGTGAACAACATTGGTGTTCCAACCTACTAATTGGAAAAATGGCTTGCTCATTGCTTCAATTCCTTCTACAAATTTGACTGTCAAACTTACTTAACATCAGTAATTCATATGAATTAATAGACCACCTTAAACACATCACAGTAAGTCCAGCCGATGCTATAGTATTCTTTGACATCACCTCCTTATTTCCTAGCATCCCAACTAGCAAACTTCCCCCACTCCTCAGAAAATGACTGCAATATAATGACATACCCTCAAAAGCTATAGAAGAATATATTATCTAACTCATTGAGCTTTGCATCAGTCAGAACTTTAAGTTTTATGGGCAGGATTTACCAACCCACTGTGGGCAACCCACTCTCTCCCTTCCTCACAGATCTGTTCATGAGCTCACTAGAAATGCACATAACCAAAGCTTTCTGCAACATCTTCAAAGTATGATTTCGATATGTAGACAATCTTGTTGCAATAGTACCCAAAAAACATGTACAAGATTCTGTAAAACTATTAAACTTAAAAGACCAAGCCATTAACTTCACTCTAGAGACGGAGAAAGACATATACCTGTCTTTTGTGGATATAAAAATAATGATAAATAAAGAGAGACTTTCCTTTGAGGTATATGGAACACCAACCCACACAGTTAATTACATCAAATGCAATAACTTTAATCCAAAATCACGCCAGCATGCAATACAATAGTATAGTACACAGGTTAGTCTACTTTCCTGTAAGCCCCCCCAAAAACATTGAATTGAGTTTTATTTATGGATGCTCTTTAACTGCTGTGGTCCTTAGCGTCCCATTCCATATTGGGCGTGAAAGACCAGTAATTTTGCTCAGGTCTCTATCAGGCTTGAGTTTGTTCTATGCACTGTAAATCTATGATGTGGGGACCAACGGCTTTACTTCCCTTCTGAAGGAAGCCATGCTAAGGATTTTTACGTCCAAAAAAATCCATTGTCCTCTGCCAGGTTTGAACCCGCAACCTTGGGAACTAGAGGCTAGCATGGTAACCACTACACCACGTTGGACGACCCTTTAAGCAAAGAAGAATACAACAAGGAATACCAGCAAATCATCAAAACAGCACTTATTAAAGGGATTTAACTCACAAATGATAGCAAGATAAACAGATTCAGAAGAAACAAGGAAATCAGCAATACCACTACCTTAACACCCTTGGAAGACAAGAAAATTTAAAAATTCACATTGCACCCACTACTACACAACAGGATTCAAAAGGTGTTTTTAAAACACAGCATAATCCTAGCTCCCAAAATAAATACAGCTTGAAAAAACTCTGTTAAGAGTACCTCCCAAAGATCAGGTACCAAGCACTTCCAAACCTGAGATTTACAGGATAAATTGCCAGGAGTGCAGTAAGGTATACATCAGAAAAACCAAGAGCAACATAAACACCTGCACCAAAGAACACATCTGGAACATAAAATATACACATACAGACAACTCAGTGGTTGCAGCACACTTTTGAGAAACAAACTGTGAAAGAGAGACAACAAACTCTGAATTTTTAAAAGAAGTAAACCGTCTTCTAGGACTCACCATATGGGAGAAAAATTCCATCCACAAACACCAAGTTATGAACTTTGAAATCCCACCTCCAAATATCTATACCAGATGCATTACATCGTCTCCAGAGATCAGAACGAAGACGACACCAGCGTCACCAGTCGACCTACAACTGAAGATGGAAGTGAAGGCTTCTGAAACATGTCCTGTATAATAACAGTAAGTGAAGTAAGTGTATCCCAAATTGGACTTCTAATGCTTAAGTAATCATTCTCGGCTTCACCAGTAAAAGGCTTCTAAATAAATTAACTAAATTACTTCATGTCTATTCTGAGATGTCCTTTACCCTTCCTCCATTGCACCTCAAGATTTCTTCTTTTAATCAGAAGCATTGCAGCTCTTTAACTTTACAGTACTTTACAGTAATTCATCACATAAGTTGCTGAGCTGGAAACCAAGTGCACTGATGATGACTTTGTTGCATTGTTTCTTAATTTAGCCATAAGCTTTAGTAAATTAGGATTGGGATTTGGGCTTCTATTGATGCTGAGTGGATTTGTTACCTTTTCATAAATTTTGAGATAGAAAACTACCAACTAATCAATCTTCTAAAACCTTTTTAATAATGTACTTGTAAGTACACCTTAACAATCATTTCCCCTTCCATTGTTTTCTGCGAGTTTTCTTAGATTCTGTGCTTTCCTTACCTCCAAAGTGAGGTACTCAGCTTTCGTTAAGTGGAATTGGGATGGTCATTGTAGTTTAAGAAAGGAAAAAAAAAAAGGGAGGGAGGTACCTATGTATAGTCAGAAGTAGATGGACGGATGAATGATTGGATAGATGATCTTAATTGGTGTCAAATTATTAAAGCTATTATACAAACACTTATGCATATTTAAGATGCGAAAAAGAAAAAGGAAAGAACAAATTCAGATAAATTGTGTGTAACTAATTAGATCTGGCTTTGTGTGCTGAGGAATCAAGAAATTGATCATGTCTTGCCAGTAATCAGCCAGTAGCTCCTGACGTGCCATTCTTCTGTAAAATATTGTAGTCTAAAGTATGATGAGCAAAAGTACATTTATTTATTTATTTATTTATTTGTGTTAAGCTAATACATACTGAGTATTACAAGGCATTCAGCCCAAGCTCTTTGCCTGTCATACATACCCAACATAATTTCATCTACACATTTTATAATTCTAGGCATTGATAGCTAACAAAAAACTGTTAGCTCAGATTCCCTTTGTACAGATGTTCCACAAAAGTACAAACAAAGTGCAGAATCATGTCAGTTCAATATTAAGTATATACTAAAACTATAAAAAGTATTATGGGCGGTTTTGTGCAAAAAATAGACCAAAAATCAAACATGCATGGAACATTTATGCTTCGTTTGACTTGCTTAGCTCTGAAGTGAAAATTTATAAGTTCAAGAATTTAAGCAAGTTATAAAAAAAACTTTAATTTGCATGAAAATCCTTCTTTGCTTGAAAACCTCTGGTTTTCATTACACTTTGCTCTGATGAGCAATCATTTGCTGATATTGTCCACCTAACTTGCCAATGACTTGCTAACTGTGCTTGCAGGCATGCAGAAAGGACTTGCTCAATATATTATTTGAGATTTAAGCTGTTTGCTATAAAATCAAATGCATAAGGAAGAACTGCATGATCAGTGGTTAAATACTGGAGACCATAACAATTTCCTATTAACACAGTTTCTAAAACATTAGTTAATAAGGAGAATAAATAAAATAAACCATATGATAACAAATAACAAATCAGTTTCATAGTATAGAAGCAAATCGCCTGTGAATTTCGTTGTTTCACCTTCATATCTGCAACTTAAAAATTATTGAGCATCTAGTATTCTGTTAGTAATTCTGTTTCTCTCAAACTGCCTTTGTGGCTTATGGTGAATGGAATGAGAAAGAAATTATATTTAGAGTTTTTTAATAGTGTTTAATGTCTTTTTCTTACTACATACGGCACCACAGGTGGTGGACACTGATGGTACATGAAATGAAAATTAGGAAAGGAAACTTGGGAAAGAAATGTTCAGGCCTAAGTTTAAGGTAATTCCTGGCATTTGCCAGTTATGAGGACTGAGGGAAAAGCTGGAAAAATCCTCAGTCAGAGGACAGTCCTGGCAGCGTTTGAAATGCAGACCACCTTTGAGGAGATGAGAAAACAAGGAGACAGTTATGCATCCAGTATGTCAATGTAGGTAAAATACCCATAAATGTTTCTGTTTAAAGGCAACTATTGCAATTAGTTAATATTTTTGTAAATGTGGTACTGGTGGATGATGAACTCGTCATTTAAAGATCTGGTTTTCCCAATTTGCCATTGACATCAATACATCACCCAAGTTCTCAAATAGAAGTTCTAGTAATACAAGGTTTGATTGGGCACAATGTTTTTCCAAGTAAATCAGCTCTTAGGTTATGCTTGAAAGGGGGGGGGTGTGGATCTTGTTCTTGTGATGGGTGGAAGATCTTGTTAATATGCTCCTGCTAATGATATTCTCTGCTCATTTGTTTCTTTCTATATGGTCTCTGGATGCTTCATACATAATTTTGCATAGTGCTTCCACATCCCACTTGTGTCGTCCTCCGTGGTGTAGTGGTTACTATGCTAGCCTCTAGTTTCTGAGGTCACGGGTTCAAACCCAGCAGAGTGCAATGGATTTTTTTCAGGTGTAAAAATCCTTCGGAAGGGAAGTAAAGCCGGTGGTATCATGTTGTAGGTTTACGACATGCAAAAGAACCTCAAGCCTGATAAAGAGGCCTCTGAGCAAAAATACCATTCTTTCACGCCCAATATAGAATGGGATGCCAAGGACCACAGCAGTTAGAGTGTCCATAAATAAAACTCAATTTAATTTAATTTAACATCCCACTTGTACTACTTTTATTACATCAGAAATCAATAAGAATGCTCTTTAATATGAAAACTTGTGAAGCTAAAAGCATAGTGAAGAAATATTGTGACTTTGTCCAGTTTTTCAACTGTCAGTCTCTTAGTTCTCTGTCACTGTTCTAAGCACTCATTTAGTTCAACTTCACTGGGAGTTCACTTCACATTCTTTATGATGTAGCCTCCTCTTCTGGATGATTCACTCACTGGTAAGTCGAACACAAAACCTCCACAATCTCTCACTCCGCAGCAACACTCACTGCATGCCACAGCAGTCACCACAAACTCACTTGGAGAATCACACTTGATGTCACATGGGAAACTCACTCACTCACTGACTGACTGACTGACTGACTGACTGGCTGGCTGGCTGGCTGGCTGGCTGGCTGGCTGGCTGGCTGGCTGGCTGACTGACTGGACTTGACTGACTGGACTGGACTGGACTGGACTGGACTGGACTGGACTGGACTGGACTGGACTGGACTGGACTGCTTTTGCGAGAATGCTCACTTATATAGGTAATGGAAATTTCCACAGGGTTCTCAAATGTTAGAGAAGGAGAAACATCCAGAGGGTTTTTGGTTATCTAGATATAGTGCTTCTGGTGATTATGCTGGCGAGCGCTGTTTATTGTCATTTATCTCCAACTGCCTGGCACCAACCTCCCGATAACCTTGGGCCATAGCTGCTGCGTCACAGTATGTTGCTGCAACAGATCATGGAGGGGGGGTAGGGTTAAGTTTTCATATTCAATTTTCATCAACTTGAAAACCTGGTCTCATGTCACCATTCTTGAAGCTAATGAATGACAAGGCCCTTGAACCCATGCTATAGCAAGATTTCATATTTAAGACAATAACTTTTCTTTGCCTGAAAACATTCATTACTCTCCCTGTCAATTTTATGCTTTCTCTGTAAGCATTGATTTTATTTTTTTAATAATGCTGTGCCATCTACATTAAGTTGTAACAGTGCAAAACGGTAAAGTGGAATTCCTGTTCTGTAAGGGAAACTACATAATGACAAAATTAGTTCTTTTTTGCATTTTACACTGCAGTTGTTGAACAGTAAAATAGCACTGTCTTGCTTATTATGTTTTTAGCCTACACTCCTATAAAGGGCATACAACTGTGTTCAATATTAACACCTGAAACTTTCATGGTATTATGATGTAACTAATTTATCTTGAACTTAAACCTAAATAAGTTACTTTGTGTTGCAGGATATAATTGTAGGAGATAGTGGCACAAGTGATGCCTTAAACCAACATTACATTAGTGCATTAAGGAAATATGAGGCAATTAAAGAAGAATATGATTCATTGCGAAAACGCTATGATGACTTAATTTCGTCACATACATCAGCAGTCACCAAACTGGAACTAGCACAGGTAAGATATTGCTCAAATAACTACTGCAATTAGATGTAGCTGTAGTATGCCTTAAGAAAATTAATTGCGAAGTGTGACATTTTAATATATTGCATACTAAGAGTAGGCATTGTATGGATATAATGATAAAAAAACATAGGAGATTACATTTTAAAATGTGGTGTGTTTTGTGGCAATGTTAACTTTGCAGTATTGGAATAATTCCAGAAGGAGAGGGATAAGGCTTTGACCATATATTTTTTATACTTGAAACTTTTTACGTAACATCTAACGGTAAATTAATGGTAAATGCATATTTCTTGGTTCTAAATACATTATTTTGGAATTCATAAATCATCAAAGTACCTGAGAAATAGCACATTATAAAATGTGTAAATCCTCATTTCTCCCATTACAAGTCTCATATAAAATCAGAATGTTCTGATCTAAGGCCGGTTGTATGAACTTAGAACAACTCATGTTAGATGTTATTCCATGGTTAGGTACTAAATTCTGTTGTATGAGGCCAGAATAGAGCCTATCAAGGTTATAAACATGGAATAAGTTATCTGCTTTCAGGCGGGGATAACTCATTATGCAGAGTGTAAAAAGAAAATGGCTGCTTGCCTGCTTGCACACTGGACACAAATTTGTCCGTTTTAAACAATCAGTTTCTTAATATGTTTCTGAGAACCAAAAAGCTTAAGACAATATGTGGTACAGGTGATTCAGTAATTAAACGTGATAATGAGGTACAAGTTGAGAAAGGATACCACACCACAATGATCTTGTTGTTATTTAGAACATATGATAGGCAGATAGAAAAAAATGATATAAAATAAAGTTATTATTTAAAATAGAATAATGAAACTAGAATATTATGAGCACAATACATACTTTTATGGAAACAGTGAAGTTAAATGCCTTAATGCACAGCAAATATATACACACTCTTAGTGTTTTCAATAACGAGGAGGTTCATGTTTAAAATTTTTGTCATCATTTGCAATGAACGAGTTCAGATACAGTTCCCAAAGCCATGTTTTATTATTGCCCAACAGAGAAGAGATCTCTGGGCCATCCAAGGAAGCACCGGACACAAAACTTGTCTGTGAGATAAGAACAGGCCATTAGGTCTAAGACTAATGTCTTGATTGCGAGACATTAGAACTTCAGATGTGTACATTACAACCTTGATCTTAAACACACTGTCTAGTGAGCCTTGTGTTCAGTGATGTTAAGAGGAGTGCAAAAGCTGCCAAGGAGTATTTAGACTATGGCTAAGGGGTAATGGCCAGACCGATAGCAGGTTCCAAGAACACCCCCCAAGCACTTGCTGAAAAACAGGCAAACTGGATTTATTTAACAAAGCTTTTCACAAAATATAAGATACATCGTTACATGTAGCATGAATTGTAAAATTATCAATTTCATGTACTTCAGAATAGTAGTGCATTATTGTGTAAGTTTAATGGTTAGAAAAGCAAGATAATGTAAAATACTTTATACTGAAATTGGAGACCCTTTTAACTGCATATCCTAAGCACTCCACCACATGCTAGCCTGGTCATGAAACAATGAACAGACTATGGTAAATTTCCGTGAGGCCATAAATCAGAAATTACAAAACAAAGTATAAAGTAGACTTTAAACACATCAACAATTGAAGTTAAAAATAACAATTTATGTAAACTATCAACAACTTAACAATTATGTAAAGCTTATTGAAACACTTATTTGAAATCATTAAGATTGTCTAAAACAGCTAATGAAATCCGAAAATTGCATACATTAAACTCAAATGACCAGGCCACCATTATAACAACTATTAAGGTTAAAAAAAAAAAAAACGTGAATCCTGTCTGTATCTCCGCAAATAGTTCCCTTTTATGGAAAATGGCAATTTTCTGAACAGATAACAATGGATGGACCCTGCAAAAATTCTGGTCAGTAACCCTCTAGGAAAATACAATTTTACCAGCTTACTAAGCCATTCAGAAACTCACCAAACTCAAGATGTGTCCCATAGCATTGGCAAAGAAGGAACTGTCGACCCACTGTAAAGAAATGCCGAACCCAAGCTAGAAAAACCACTGACTTGCCAAGTGCAGGGAAAAATCAAATTTCCAAGGAAACACAATGCCACCTGACTGGATCAGGAGTTTGCGAAACAACTGATGTGCGATCAGCACAGTCTATTCTTCTGGGAATTTAATTTGCTGGATTTGCTGTTTATATTGTTCAAGTTTTGTGGTCCTGAAATGGTTTTTGGTATACATACCTTGTACTAATAAAACTTACTGGACAGCTCATAAAAGTATTCTTTTCCTGGAACTTGCAGACCCAACAAAAAACTATTCTCAAATACTTGCTTTTTAAGGAAACTAGTGGTTAAAATTAACATTAATTGATGATACATATTGAGCAAAGAACCTGGAATTTTATCATTAGAATTGAGGTAATTCATGTACAAATCCTTCCTGAATGATATGGGAAGAGTGCAAAAATTCAAATTTAAATTAACTGCAAAAGTAGATTTTAAATGCAGCCACTGATGTGCTTGCCAACAAAGCAGAGTTGTGCTGGTTACTGCTGAGTTCGAAGAAAGTATGAGGTAGTGACAGCGGTAACTGCAGTGAGGTTTATCTGTGAATGACATCAGAATGGATGTGTATGGGAGCAAAGAAGGGGAGGGGGGGGAATAGCAGAAATAGTGCTGATACTTGCCAAATTACTGAACTAAAGGAACAACACACAGCATGACTAAACATAGCAAGCAGCAGGACATTTTGTTTGTAAATGATTAACTAGTCAAAAATCTGAAATTCTGCATGGGAAAGCAAAAAAGATTTATTTGTGCTAAGCTCTTTACAAAGTTCATATTGCATGCAGCTAACCCAGATTCTATTACAGGTAGGGTTGCCATACGTTGCAGATTTTGCGGACAATCCACGATTTTATGCTAGAAGACAATTGTTCTGGACGAAGAAATAAAAGTCCGCGAAAGTAGTGAGTGCTAAAAAAATATGTTTTTATTATTAGCTAAACGCTGTTCAAATATTTCACCAATAGAAGTTTCCAAATGCCAACACCGTGGCTGAAGAAGACCATTGATATATCGCCGATCTTGCGCTAACAGTGACAGTGGAAGCAATACTATAATCGATTCTCTGTGATTTTGCTCTTTCCGGTTCCTTTATTTCTAGTGCCTGCTTCATGTTTGTACATTCTGTGGTTAACATTCGAAAGATTGTGTTTCTGAAGAGTAATATTCAGAACTGCTTGCAATTGTGCAATACTATTTCTCCATTCCAGGGCATAATGCTAATGTGGAGAGATATTTTCTTTAGTGAATGCACAATGGACAGAAGAAAGGAACAGGCTGGCATTAACTTCAGTCAATGCAATGCTTCAAATTCAGTATAACATGAAAAATATAAGTTGCACTGCTTTTCACAGACTCATTCAGAATCAAAGCAAATTCCTTTCTTCTGTTCAACACTCAGAGAAATATGACTGGTACAAAGCTTAGTGTAAAATAGATCTCAATTGTAGCAACCCAATTGTGTATATTTTATTAATTTGTGTTTAATGTTTTAATTAAAAAGTTATTTAATGCAAACTTGCATTAATTTTCTTCATTAATGACAATTCCTGTGCCGATGGCGTTAATGCTTGGACTATGTCCTTGATTTTGGTTCTTGGATTATGGCAACCCTAATTACAGGCCATTCAAGATAATTAATAAAACTACTTTCTGCAACTACTATATGTATTGCTGTTACCAAACTATGATTATACTTTATTATTAACAAACTAGTTTGTGCTATGTACTTCAGTTTAATTTACTGACCGGATCCATTTCTTCTTAATTGTAAATAAGAACTGTCTTAAATTAATAACCTGAGATAGTTGTCAAAAAAAAAAAATTTAATTGCTACTATTTTTCCCATCTTCAACATTTGTTTGGATAAACACTTTCATCCAGATATCCATGCCTTTGTATTCTAATAAAATATGGATTGCATCTTCTTTATCCTCGCATAATGGCTAATTCCTTCTTCTGTCCCTCCCATGTAATCTTTTAACCTATAAGCTCCCAGTTTAAACCATGCAATACCTTCTCTGATACGCATTACACCTCACGACATACATCTCTTTCCCAAGTACTAAATAAGAAAAAAAATAAACCCAAGTTAAAAGTAAATAATCCTTTCACAAAAGGTATCGATATTCATCATTACTTCCAAAATCTTCATAAAAGTTTAGCTTCCAACTGGCATCTAATTCCCAGAATCCTGTCATCATATCCGCTCTTCCTAACCATGTATCAGCCATACCATTTATTATAAGTTGGTTCCTGATTTCACCTAGCCAATTCTTTGATTGAATACACTTTTCTTGTGCATTTTAGCAATCTTTCAGAATATGCCACTGTGGTAGCTGATAAGTTCTAAACCAATATTTCAGCACTTTTTCCATAATCATCCCTTGTACACTTAATTTAACTAATTCTAACATAGCTCCTTCCCCTGCAGAGTTATATGTAACTCTTAAAATCATTATTTAGAAATCATTTTCAGTAACATGTCTGTCTTTTCCCAACCTTCCTCTCTACCCCAGATCTTCATTCCATACAATCGCCTTGATTCTACTAAAGCCTTATAGATCCATTCCAGCCACTTCACATTCATTATCGAAGCTATGTACAGACATTTATTGACCAACTTCAATGCTGATTTTCCTTTTGCTAAGGCCATTTCTATATGCATTCCACACACACTAGTGTAATTAAGTTGTATACCCAAATAAAATCCTTCACAATTTGTATTTCTTTGCCCTGAAATAACACCTTTTTTTCTTAATACTATAATATTAGCTTTATCAACATTAACTTGAAGACCCGATTCTTTACAGTAGCTTTATATTTCATTTATTGAGTTTATTAAACACACCACCATGTATGAACTTAACAGCAAGTCATCTGAATATAATAGTCCTAGGATATCTTTATTATTGATATATGATTATTAACTGCCCTCAGTCTCTGTAACTCATCATGTATAAATAGATTAAACAATTACCTCTTCCTCTAATTTCTCTCTTACACACCTTGTAACAAAAAAAGATTAATAAATACATAATGATATTTTGCATATAATTTAATTATGATGGTACGTAATTTTGTTTTCTTCTTTTTTGGATCATCCTCTTTATAGAACTCACACCCCCAAAGACTTGTAAGCTAATGCCTTGGGTCAATAGCTTGTTGAGAAGCAAGCAAACTCTGGATCATAGCAATCCAAGAGGGTTGATCAGCTCAGTGTCTGGTATGGTGGTGAAGGAGGAATTGAACTGTAGTGATGAAAGGGATGATAGGAAAATTCACAGACCAGATATCCAACACAGCATTCCCTTAGCGACTGAGGAAAACTGCAAGAAATCCTTTGGTCAGGTTGGTCAGCCTCAGGGGTTTGAACCTGGGACCTCCCAAATGCAAGTTATTCACGATACTGCTGCACCATCTTGCTCGATATGCAACGTTTTCTTCTTTAATGGATTACCCTCCTCTTTGTAGGAGTTACACCCACAAGGACTTACAAGCCAAGTCTTGGATCATTAGCTGTCGAGGAGTAAGCAAACTCTGGATCATAGCATATCCAGGATGGGTGATCAGCCCAATGCCTGGTATGTTGTTGAAGGAGGAGGAAATGAAATGTAATGATGAAAGTGATGATAAGAAAATTCATGGATGAAATTATCCAACCCAGCATTTGCCTAGTGACTGAGGAAAACCATGAAAAAACCTGTGGTCAGATCGGTTGGCCCCGGGATTTGAAACCGGTACCTCCCAAATGCGGACCATAGATGTTACCGCTTGGTATGTAATGTTTTATGCTAATAAATACATTTTGCATTACTTTCTAGCTCAGTCTCACCTTATTAAACATTTCTTTCAGGTTTCCTGTTTATGTGGTGAAATAGAGAAATAAACAAAAACTTTTGCAAAAATCGCTTCAGTGCCATAACTTAAGCTGCTTTTTGCAAGCAGTTCGCATTATCTGAACCAAACAATGCAAATCTTCAGTGTTTTCTTGTTCACCACTTAAGTTTTACAAAAACATTTTTCTCTGTAGATTATCACCATAAACATCAGTGTTTACATTATCACTTCAAAATGCTTTCAATTCAATTTATTTGCCCAAAGTAATAAAATACAGGTGGCATCGTCATACAGATATAAAATGCATAAAATTGCGTACAACTTGGTCATTGAACATTACTATTACAGTGCTGTTTTTATAGTTATTACTAAGATCAAGTTTGTTCACATTATGTACAATATTGCATGTATTTCTGTTACTTTACAATAGTTTAACACATGTCGTTTTTAAAAATTTTTATGCCTTCTAGTAGATACAACATTGCACCATTATTTATTATGTTTTTGTTGCTGAATGAACCCCTTGATGTGGTTTGAAAATAATTGTTTTTACCCCTTGTATTATGTTTATGAATGTCAGTATTTTTTATTTGTTGGCTTGCTGAGAGTACCTACTTTATGCTACTTATATACAGGGTGGACCATTTAAGTTGAGACTGTAAAATATCTCCAAAACTAAGTGTTGTAGAAAGAAATGTCTTGAATAAAAGCTGCTTGATGTTATGGGGGAAAGTAAATTCCATTAGTCGTGTTTTATTTGGAGGATGTTGTGGTGGTCATTTTAGGGTCAATTCAATTTGGCCGTAATTGTAGGTTCCCATTTAAAAAAAATTAAATTGAGTCTAAAATGACTATTATATTGTCCTCCAAACAAAACACGACTAATGGCATTTACTCCCCCCCCATAATATCAAGCAACTTTTATGAAAGACATTCCTTTCTACAACGCTTAGTTTTGGAGATATTGCACAGTCTCAGCATAAATGGTCCACCCTGTATACATAGCTGGAAGGGTTAGAATTTTCAAATCTATAAAACTACATTTACGTGAATCTTTGATATTTAGTTCAGCTAGTATTCTTGTCGCTCTTTTCTTAGTTTAAAAGCTTTTTGTATCCCCTTCTTGCAGCTATTTCCCCGTAGAATTATACCATAATTTAAGTGTGAGCTAATGAATGCAAAGTATATTTGTATTATATTTTTCTGATCCAGTATCTGTTGTACTGCTTTAATACATAAATTCCACTGCTTAATTTTTGGCCGACTTTGTTGATGTGTGTTTGCCAATTTAGATCCCTATGAATAGTAATTCCTAGAAAATTGGTACATTCAACCTCTCGAATTTCAGTCCCGAGTACATTTACTTTTATGTTATTCTTAATTGTATCTTTTAATTGAAACAGTACCCATTCTGTTTTGTTTAAATTTAGAACCATATCAAGGCTGCTAAAATATTTGCAAACTTCCTATTTTATTTACCTTGCGACTAATTTCATCCACTGTGGTGGCTTTTACTATCACCGTATCATCTGCGTACTGTATAATTTTGCCATCATGCTTTTGGACTAATTCTGATATATCATTTATATATATAATAAGAACAGAAAAGACCCTAACTTAGATCCTTGTGGCATGCCATGTTTAGGTTTTTGAAATGTTGAGCTTATATTCATGACTGATTTGTTCTCATGTTTATATTTAATTTAAATGCATTGTTCCCTATTTGTCAAGTACAACCTTAACCACTTTTCTGATACTCCCCTTACTCTGTACATGTTGAGTTTTTCTAACAAAATACCTGGATTGACGCAATCAAATGCTATATAGAGATCCAGAAAAACTGCTATTACAGTTTCCGTTTTGTCCATTGCATTTATTACAAGTGTGTTTAAATTTCCAATGCAACTATGGTAGGTTTATTTCTTTGGAAGCCATATTGTGAATCAGTTAGTATATTAAATTTATGGCAGAAATCCTGTAGTCATTTTAAAAATACACCTATCACTTTAGAAAATACAGAGCACAGCAAGATTGGCCTGTAATTCTCTACATTTAGCCTGGATCTGTTTTTATTTATATATGGGTCTTAGAATTACTTTCTTTAACAGATTTGGGTATGTTCCAGTCCCAAAACTTTGATTTATAATATCTCTTAATGGTTCTGCAATTTCATTTTTACAAAATTTTATCATTTGATTAGAAAAGTTGTTTAAACCTGTTGACATTTTACATTTTATTTCTCTAGTTACCTTGTTTGCAGTCATTTCTACGAGGGCTGATCAATAAAGACTGAGACTGGTTTTTTTTCACAGATATTTATTACTCCATTTCAATGTTGACATGGTCTTTTTCAAAGTAGTCCTCTCCTACTTTTTATAGCGTCTCTGCCAGTCCTCGGAACACATGGTACAGGCCATTCTTTGTCAGGTCTTTGAGAATCGCCTCACTTTTCTTCAGCACTGCTTCAGTGCTCTCAAATCGAATGCCCCGGAGCTTTGCCTTTAGTGATGGGAATAAAAAGAAATCACAGGGGACAAGATTGAGGCTATAAGGCAGATGCGGCACACAGGTAATTTTGAATTTAGCCAAAAATTCCTGGACTTGATTTGCAACGTGAGGCCGCAAGTTGTGGTGATAAGTTCTGGATGTTTCCTTGCAATGTGCTTCCTCCGTGTAGCCAATACTGGCATGTAGTATGCTGCTGTAACAGTAGTGTGAGTGTGAACAACAATCACAGCAGCTGTGTTGATGTTGACTTCAGTCATAGCAGAAGCCGAAGCACCAGGCCCACCTTGCTTAGCACAGAGGACTCGCTCTACTTTGAAGTCTTTGAACCACCTAAACACTGTTGCACGAGGTAGTGCATCTTCACCGTATGCTTGCTTCAGCTTTTCCAAAGTTTCAGATGCTGTATGATTTAAATGAAAACAAAATTTTATTGCTCCTCTTGTGTCACCTTCATTTTGTGGTATGCAAAATTCAACTAGGTTCAACAATATACAGCATTACTACCAACCTACCGATACGAGAGTGCTGCCGCCTATGGACATTATACATGAAACCCCACTCTTTTCAAATATTCATGGTAGAGACAGGAAACTCTCAAGAAAGTACAGGAAAAAATCAATCTCAGTCTTTATTGATCATCCCTTGTACTAGTACCATTGAACTGCAGATTCGTTTTTTATAATCTATATTAATGTATGATTTGCTTCTATATTTAGAGACTCGGCAATACTTACATAGTGTGCATTAAAAACATGAGCAATTATTTCTGGTTTTTCTAATTTTATGTTATTGTTTTCTAAAATAATATTTTACATCCATTTCCAGTTGTTTGTTTATGCACTGAATTTACAATTTCCCCAAGTCGTTTTAATTTTATTTTTAGAACTATTTATCTTGTGCCTATTATTCAACTTTTTTTGCTGCCTCAATTACTTTTTTACAATGCTTTTCTTAGTAGTTTTTTATATATCATAATGATTCTTCTCCTAATTCAAACCACCTCAGTTCATTTAAAAATGCCATTTTTGTTTGGATGTTAGTATTATTTTTGTGACCCACGATTTTTTCTTACTCCTTGAATAATTTCCTAAATAAACAGCTATTTTAAGAATAGCACCTTCAAGTAGTATTTGTAATTTAGTGTGAAATAATTTATATTTATCATTTAGGTTATCAGTTTCATATAAATTTACCCAATCCATTTGCTCAAGTTGTGTTTGCAAATTGTCAAGTTCTCATTACTTACTTTTTGTTTATAATCTGTTATCCTCATTTGTTTTTAATACTTTTGAATTGCAGTTTCAAAAGCTGACCATTGTGGTCACTTACATTAGTTTGTATTACTGATACCTTAAATTCTTTTTCATATTTACTAACACAAATGTTATCTATACAAGTTTCGGAATTCTTCGTTACTCTGATTGGCACATTTATTCTTGCCTTTATTTTATGCCTATCTAGCAATTGTACTAACATACATTTATAATTTCCATTTTCTAGGAACCTTGTATTAAAATCTCCTGCAATTACCACTGGCAATTGGCACTTTGTTCAGTACAGAACTTTTAAAAAAAGAAATATATATTATATATCCCCTGTTGGTGACCGGTATACACCAAAAATTGCAATATCTTTTCCTTTTCTTTGAGATATTATTTCCACAGCAGCCAATTCACATTGTATTTCTTTACAGAATTCTGTACATATTATTTCCATATATTTTAAATGCTGTTTTATATACACAGCTATTCCTCCACTAATGTGAGACACACTACAAAAAAATGATGCTAATCTATACTCATCATAGCTATTTACAATAATCTCATCTTCCTTAAGACCATGTTCAGTAAATACAAGTAATATCTGGTTTCAGGTCTTTTAAAACTAGTTCCATTCACACTTTTATTTGCTAGATATTGAACATTTTGGTGATACATTGTGATTTGGCTGTTGTTCATACACCTTTGATTTCTTTTTTTTTGTGTCATATACCATGCCAACATTTACATCCCCATTTAAACCTACTTCAGGTGTTTCTATGTATGTTTCACCCTCTTGTTTCAATGGTTTTCCTGTAGCATGTCCACTATCTTGCATACCATTCTGTTGAGTACAGCCGAGTACAGATGAACCTTTCCTATTAACATGTAATCCATCTCTACCTAGACAGGTATTGTCACAAAATGTATTTGGATTTACATATATCACCTTCTGTTCATCACACACAGCATTTATGGCACTGATCACTCTATGTATGAGTCACTGACACTTTTTCTATAAATGATACCTTTCAAACAAAAACTTTCCCTATAGGGAACTGTGTTTTTATGATTCTTATAAGGTTTTTAGTGTCGTTTTGAAGTACTTCTGGCATAACATTACGCATTGAGTTTGTCCCCAGGTGTAACATTACCGCCTCATAGTCTACTTCATTTTCTTGTTTTACAGTCTCAAATTTTCTGCTGGCGAGGAGGTTAGTTGATCAGTTTTTATACCTATTCTAATTTATGTTCTAGTTCTTAGTTCTGTTATATTCTTGATTATGGATTCCGATGAGCAGGAACTTCTTTTCCGCGTTCTTCACTTTGCCACTGATATTAATCTCTTTTGCAGTTGCGTGCCGGTGTAGAGCTATCCTCGACATAGTTAATTACTCGGATGTTTTGGTTTTCTATATTGGCCACTTCACCTAGGGCATTAAACCTATTTTCAGTAGGAATATCACTGCAGTTATTTTGAGCTGTCTGGATTTTTTCTGCCGAAGTTTACTGGGCCTACCCTTTACCACTTCTGTATAGGTTAGGTGAATTCCTCAATCCTGTGTTTCGAGTATACTTTAGCTTAGTGTTCTCCTCTCTTAGATGATTAATTTAATTTTTTGCCTTATTTAAGTCCTTATTAAGTAATTCTATTACCTTGTGTAAAGAGGATACACTTTCACATTCTCTTTGTTTACTTGCTTCTCATTAGGCATCCTTTGTAGCATCAGCATCATGTCGATTTTCCATTCTTTTTTCACCTACTTCCATAGTATCTTGCAGAATACTTATCTGTATGCTTTTTCCATTCCTCAATTCCTTGTATAGTGTTGCAAATTCTGACTTTGCGGCCTTATTTATGTTTTTTTCGCACTTTATTAGTAGTCTTGCTAGGTGTATTTTGTAACGTCATGTTGCCAGAAATTGAAGTACTCCTATGCAATAAATTGCTTTTTCGTAATATCCTTTGTTGTTAAAGTGCAAAAATATTGTCAACTGATGTAAATAATGAGTATTATTTGCAAGTCTAACTAACCCATAAAGACTTAAAAAGCTTTGTTAACAGCTTCTATTTTATTGTATATCAAATAACCAAAGCAACAATTTTGGTTTGAACACTCAAATATTTTTAAAAAATTGAAATGATTTACCTGAGAGTTTATAGGTAACAATTTGGTGATGAATTATGTAGTGATGTATGACTACATGGTGGTCCTGAGCTAATGCAGCTGTATAGATAATTCTTTGTTGGTATTGTTTAATGAAAAAGAGGTTACTTTGTACTACAAACCAGGAGGGACTAAAAGTTTAAAGTTTACAAACTTTTTTTTTAATGTAATATCTTTTACAACTGTATGACTACCATCATTCACTGAGCTTGGTGATATGGGAAGCTGGAAATAATATTATAATAAAAGCTTGGAAAAGAACATTGTCTAACTACAGAACTACAGTGGCTCTTACAGCATAGAATGCAAGTAGATTAAAAGGGCAGTGGTCCATCTCAGTCTTTAGGAAGGAATGGGGAGAAGAAAGATGGCAAAGTTTTTTTTGTTAAGAAAAATGTACAAGAAGCTATTAGTAAAAAGAAGGAATTTAAACAGAAAGTAGTAGAGCAAATTTTGGAGGTAGTATCTGAAGTCTAGATAGGGTTTGGAGGGTTCTGGAAAGGGTTCTTTTTTTTTTTTTTTGCATAATTGTACAACACTGGGGCAGTAGAAGAATCATTTTCAGGAAATACACTATGTGATCAAAAGTATCCGGATACCCCCACAAACATACGTTTTTCATCTTAGGTGCATTGTGCTGCCACCTACTGCCTGTTACTCATTATCCGTGACCTCAGACATCGTGAAACAGCAGAATGGATGCTCTGTGGAACTCACGAACTTCGAACGTGGTCAGGTGATATACATCCCTAGGTCCACTGTTTCTGATGTGATAGTGAAGAAGAAACATGAAGGGACATGTACAGCACAAAAGCGTACAGGCCGACCTCGTCTGTTGACTGACAGAGACTGCTGATATTTGAAGAGGGTCGTAAAGAGTAATAGGCAGACATCTATCCAGACCATCACACAGGAATTCCAAACTGCATCAGGATCCACTACAAGTACTATGACAGTTAGGCGTGAGGTGAGACACCTTGGATTCCATGGTCGAGCGGCTGCTCATAAGCCACACATCACGCAGCAAAACACTAAATGACACCTCGCTTGGTGTAAGGAGTGTCAACATTACACGATTGAACAGTGGCAAAATGTTGTGTGGAGTGACGAATCACGGTACACAATGTGGCGATCCGATGGCAGGGTGTGGGTATAGTGAATGCCCGGTGAACATCATCTGCCATCTTGTGTAGTGCCAACAGTGAAATTCGGAGGTGGTGGTGTTATGGTGTGGTCGTGCTTGTTGTTCTGCATGGCATGATCACAGCGCAGACCTATATTGTTATTTTAAGCACCTTCTTGCTTCCCACTGTTAAAGAGCAATTCGGGAATGGCGATTGCATCTTTCAACATGATCGAGCACCTGTTCATACTGCACGGGCTGTGGCGGAGTGGTTACACGATAATAACATCCCTGTAATGGACTAGCCTGCAGAGTGACTTGAATCCTATGGAACACCTTTGGGATGTTTTGGAATGCCGACTTTGTGCCAAGGCCTCACCGACCTACATCGATACCTCTCCTCAATTCTGCACTCCATGAAGAATGGGCTGCCATTCCCCAAGAAACCTTCCAGCACCTGATTGAAAGTATGTCTGTGAGAGTGAACGCTGTCATCAAAGGCTAAGGGTGGGCCAACACCATATTGACTTCCAGCATTACCGATGGAGGGCGCCACAAACTTTTACGTCATTTTTAGCCAGGTGTCCGGATACTTTTGATCTCGTAGTGTATTTGTCATTGGGTAGAATTAGGAGGGGACAGCACTGTTTAAATCCAACTGCTAGGAGCACAGAAAATCAAAATCTTAGATCTTAGATGCAGGAAGTAATTCAGACAGCAAAACCCTTAAAAAATAACAAAGCACTGGGGCTAGATGGAATACCAGCTGAACTATTTAAGGAGGTAATGAAAATTGAAATCTGAACTGCATATTTACTGGACTTAAAAGGGAACTAAGTTGTTTAGAATCATTGTAAGGAGTAGGGAATGGCAATGAATGAAGTGAAAACCAAAATATTAACATTCAAGAATGGAGTGGTATGCAGCAGCAAGGAGATCTGGACAGTGGAGAATGCAGAAGTATTTACATATCTGGGTATCACATTATGAACAGAAAGTGGAGGAAATACATAGACATCACAAAACATAAACCCACAGTAAAAGCAGAATTATGAAAGTCTCTTTTCATAATATGAAAGTTCCTGACATACCAGTGAGGACAATAGAGATGGTATACAGAGTGGTTGTTAGGCCTAGTTTATTATTTGGGGCAGAAATATGGGGGTTGGGACAATACTGAAAAATTAAACCAAATACAAACACATTTTCTGAAGTGAATTCTATAGGTAAAACAAATTATGAGGTTCTTAAAGAATTTTGGTTGCACAATGAACACATTAAAAATAAGGTCAGTTTGTAGAAAGAAAGCTCCCAGTTTGATAATAGGTTCAAGCTGGAACATTTGAACATCCCAAGTACTTTTGTGAGATGCTGGGAAAAGACTAATAAACCAGCACTTCCAGTTTTCCAGGACATCTAGTAACCATAAACAAGTGGAACAATAAGATTGTGGTTCAGTATAGTGTGGTTTTTAATTTTCAGCTTTCAAACTTCACTATGAGAAACAGTTGTGATGAAATTTCTCTGCTCCCACCTCCTAGGGGTTAGTAGTGCAGTACATTGCAAAAGAACAATTGTTTCCCATAAATAATAGCTATAGAGACATATTTTTTATAGTCCTGAGTTATACTAATTTAGTATTTCACTAAAGGCAGTATCCCTTTGCAGTCATATAGCAGCAGTTAAAAATATATATATTATATAATTTTATTATGCTGAATATTATTTTGTTAAACATCTTGTTCCTTTGCTAATGATGTGTTGTTTATAAAAATATGAATTTTGCTGTTGCATGTTTTCTTTTTGATATCCTTTTTAATTGAGCAATGCATTACAGATAGAAACTGAAATAAAAATTATAACTAAAACTTCACAACATGCCTAAACACAAATCTCTTAAGGTTGAAAGTAACTTTATTTCTTAAACTTTGTGAGATAAATTATTTTTTAGGATCAGTAAATGAATACGTTACCTTTTCTCTCCCCCGTCCCCCTCAAATACCTTTGCATGCCTTTAATTATTAACTGTTTGAATGCTCATTTTAGGAAGAAGTTGCTCGCCTGAAAAAGCAATGTGAAGAAGTGGCTCAAGAACGGAATGCAGCAATAAGAGAAAGAAATGGTCTAAAGCAGCAGTGTACCTCTGCAATTAGGCAGTGGGATATAGCACTGCGGGAAAGGAATGAATATAGAGAAGCACTTGCAAAAGTTCAACAGCAGCATGAAGAGGCTGTGAAGGAAATAAACCAAGCAATGGCAGTTAGAATGAAAGCCAGTAAGGATTTAAAGAGACTTACAGAAGAAAGGAATGCTGCAATGCAGGAATACACTTTGATAATGAGTGAAAGGGATACTGTTCATAAAGAAATGGAAAAGCTCTCAGATGATCTTACACAAGCTTTTAAAAAAAATAAATCCCTGGAAGTAGAAAACAAGGATTTTGTTGAGGAGGTAAGTGTTCAATTTTTGAGAGTATATAGTTGGACGTCAGTCATATTTAAACTTGATATTTAAACACAGTAGTATCCTGTCTAAATTAATTTGTTGAGAGTTACGTAAAGAAATCTACTAATTTTATTTGAGTCTCTTTCTGATTTCTGATTCTCATAGTTGTCATAAATCTTAACAAGATTCAAATAGAATTATTTTTAAATCTAATTTAAAATAATTAATAATTTTAATAAAAATAATCTAATACTTTTGCTTTTGTAAAAATTGTAGAAATGTATCATGCAATCAAAAGAATTGTTATAATTGTGGTTATTATACCTTTTGTAAACTGAGAATGAAAATAAGCCATTATAAATTACATTTTAGTTCTTTTAAGGTGAAAGAGGAAGCTGTTACATTATATTAACAGAGCACTTTACTACCTGTACAATATAGATACATGTGACAAATTAGAGACTGTTAGTATGGACATCCAGTAGAAACAAAACTTTGCAGTGAGTCACAGTAAGAACCTCTTTGTTTTACTGTCTCAATTGAATATTTTCTGTTGCAGTTGTTCTGTAATGAATTTGGAGTACAAGATTAGGATTTAAAATAAAGAGAGTTGAGGGTTGTTACACTACATCACTAAAATATTCTTACTTGAACGCGTTTCGGGAGATGGCTTGTTCCCATCGTCAGCATGTTCTCAACTGATTTTTCCGGTCATTGTCTGGGGGATATGTGTGGCTAGTGGTGTTCTCTGGTGCTTGGCTGATGAACCTCCAAAGGCTGCTGGGTGGCGGCAGTTTGAAATTCATTAGGCGATTCCTGTGTTTGACAATATGTATTTTTTCCAGATGTCCAATTCATTGCTGCTGTTGATCGGTTTTAAGAGTTTTATGTTCGGAGTGATATCATGGTATGAAGACCAGAAATGATGTGCTACTGCTGATTTATCTGGCTGCTTTTGGTAAATGCATCTCACATGCTCTTCAAGTCTTATTTCAAGATTTCTTTTGGTTCTTCCTATGTATACCAGGTTACATTCATTACAATCAATTTGATATATACCAGCTGATTTATCGTTGGGATAGGATCTTTTGTTCTGTTGCATAGTAGTTTCTGTATATTGTGGTTATTCTGTGGAGACAGGGTGATGTTGTATTTCTTGAAAATCCTTTGAAATTTATGATGTGTCCAAGGGTGATAAGGGAATTTTCTATATGCTTGTGGTGAGGCTGGTTGCTGTGTTGACAGTGCAGGTGGCAGGAAATACAGTGCAGTCTGTCAGGTAAGTTATTTCTAACATACATAACATAAACACTTAAAAAAAAAAAAAAGTAAATTACATACATCAAGAAAGATGTTGGAGCTGCCTCCCTTTGTTGTTCAAGCATTTCTGGCACCTGCTTAGGAAATTGCCCATTACACACTCTAGTTCCCTCTGAGAAATGGCAGCAATTTCTTAACGAATGTTATTTTTAAATTCATCTAAAGAGTATGATGAAGTGTATGGGTTTTATTTTATAAACTTCCTCTTCCCCTCATTCTTCTGATTTAACCCCCCTGCAATTTTTATTTTGGGGGGACATTAAAAGTGAAAGTTTACGAAACAAATCCACACTGAATCAGATATGGGCATTTCAAGAGATGCGCCTTGCTACTCAGATTGCGGTAACCGACAACACTTGATGACGTCTGATGCAGCGGTGGATCGCTTGAAGGATTGAAATTTAACATCTTAATGATGAAAATATGACAAAAATATTAACAGGTTGTTATATTTAATGTTAGTCAGCAACAAGAATACAGAAATTAAGTTTCCCAAGTAAAATAGATTTATAAACAACTGGAACATAACTACTATGTTCCGACTATTATTTATTGATGTTAAACATACAAAAAAGTAAATATATTAATAAGATTCCACGATAATTGCAATATAATGATATTCATCCTTCTTCATTGATGCTGTTAGCTAATTTTTCAAAATTTGCAATTACAGAGTGAGCCAAAAGACTCCAAACTGGCTGCACTTTATTTTTCCTGTCCGTGTCCTCGGCGCTCGTTGCCGTCTGCTGCTATCATAGAAAGGCGCAGATGAAGCCATACAACATTTTTAAAACTACTTTTAAAGGCTTTACTTACCAACTTTACGAAAGAAGATGCTGAAACTGGCAACCGTTGTTGTCCATACATTTTTAGCACCTCTTTAGGAATCTATCCATCACTCGCCGTAGTTCACGTCGAGAAATTTCCTGGCAGATATTTTGTTTGAATTCTTCCAAGGTCTGTGGGTTTGTCTCGTACACTTTGTTTTAAGTTACCCGGAGGGGTATTTTATGAACAATATTACCAGCTGCGCGGTGTTTTTCCACTGGACGTGTGGAAATATGATAAAAACATGATGATGCACTGCTGTTATTAACAAAATCACGCTTTTGTGGTAATGCTGTGCAGTGTGAGGTGCAGTTTTGAGTTGACGGTGATGTGAGTAGTTCAGTTATTACGAGTTATTTATTATTTTGTCCTGTACTTAGTCACAAAGTATATTATGGCTCAGTATATGTTTTCTACTGCACAGCGTTTATTTATTTATGATTCGTATGTGTTAACTCGGTCAGCTCGCCAAGTGAAAGTACGATTTGCAGAAAGATTTCCAGGCGTAAAAGTTCCAGGCCATACAACAATCCATGAACTTAATAAATTTCACGCCACAGGAAGTGTTCAGGCTAAGAAATCTAAAAGACGGCATTCAGTTCTTACCGAAGAAACTTTAGATGACATTGGTCATCATTTGGAAAATTCCCCCCAAAAGTTCCATGATGGATAGTTTCCTAAAGAGGTGCCAAAAATGTATGAACAACGACGGTGGCCAGTTTCAGCATTTCCTTTCATGAAGTTGGTAAGTAAAGCCTTCAAAAGTAGTTTTAAAAATGTTGTATGGTATCATCTGTGCCTTTCTATGATAGCAGCAGATGGCAATGAGCGCCGAGGACGCAGACAGGAAAAACACTGCACAGGTGGTTCGGAGTCTTTTGGCTCACCCTGTATTAACTGATGCAATAAATTCTCATCTGTAATTCGTGCTCTAGCTTTGTATTTTGCAATGGCGAATTGAGAAAAAAATTGCTCACAGATATAAATTGAGCCAGACATTAAGGAAATTTAAATGCAAATCTTCAGACATGGATATTTTAACCCACAGAGCTGTTTAAATATACCTATGCCAACCATATTTACGCATTTGCTTTAGGTAAATGTGTCATTCTGAAGACAATTTCTACCTGAAGATCTAACCTTACACACTGTACGTCAGTGAATGGATTGGCCAACAACAAAAAGTCAGTCTAACTTCTTAAAGTCAGTGAATCTATTTTCTGTAAATTCTTTTATTAGATTTTCTAATACTTGACTGAAGTGACTAATGTCAATATTAGGTGTCAGATTAAGCGATTTTAAGCAAGGAAAGTGAAAAACTTCCTTCTGTTCTAAATGTATCAGATGTAACACAGTACACAATGCAGCTGTGACACACATTATTTTAATTTGTTGTACATATATATGATAGTAATATCTTTGCCTTGCAGAGCAACATTGAAGTAATTCATACAGCTGGTTATATCGCACACAAATGCCAAATCAGTGATCCAATAATCAGTCAGTCAGTTCAGTTATTAATGCACCTTGAAAAAAAAATTAGGTGTATTATTTGTTCAATAATTATTAGTAATATTCTCTAAGGTTTAGCTTTTAAATTTTTATACTGTACTTCATTATTAAAGAAATCGCATACAACTTGCCTCAAATTAAATGTCTTAACATTTTTGCACGACTGAGGCAATGTACTTCTGTGTAGTACGCCAAGTCTTCATATCTGCCATCCATCTGTGTTAATTTGTGCCTGAGCTGTCTGTGCTTGAGTGAATTTTATTTTGCTTTATTAAAAATTTGTACTCTCATAGGTTTTAAATTTTCTGTTCTTGCGCTTAAAACCTCCTGGTGTTTCATACAGTGGAAATTATAAAAGGTGTCAGATCTCCCTTTTTCCACGAGTAAAGATTTTAATTAAAGTATCCTTTCCTCTTACCAGCCATGGATGGTACTCCATCAGTTGTGACAGATACTAATTTTGACCAGTCTAAATTTATTTTCTCTATGGACGAGCAAAATGCTTTGAAAATATCTTTACTTGTTATAGTACCCATCAATGGAATTAAGTCTAACAGGTATTCATTAATAACAAAATTTGCATTCACCCCCCCAGATGAATAAAACCATCTGTACCATGTCTGTGATGTCCAAGCTATCTTCTAAGGCAATTGAATATGTCATAAAATACCCCATTTCACATTTAAGCTGTTCTTGAACTTCATAAGAAATTTTTTGAATGCGCCTAGCTACTGTTCGGCATGAAAGTTTAATTTTTTCAAATTTATTTTTCTCATCTGATGCGGGAGTTATTATGGTAGTTCCATGCTTGGGAGCCAATTAGCGGTAGTTATGATGATGGTAGTTGTTTGGAGGAGTTTGCCCCACAGTTGTATGCCACTTTGAGAATGTTATTGAGCCTCGTATTTGTTGCCAACTTGAAAAAGTTATTTAACTGGATGCTGAATATGAGATGTGAGAATCTCCACGTATGTGCGTCATTTTGAAGAAGTATTTAACCCAACGTTTTTAAGATACACTTTGATGTTGTTTGATGCTTGGGACACCAAACTTTATAGTGAAGATGATGCTTGCTTTACGTAATATTATTTAAATTGGCCTCGGCTGTTTCAGTTGCAATATAGAAACATAAGTTCTTTTTAGGTTGTGATAAGACAAAAATTAAAAGACGTCACAGAATTTACTTTTTAATTTCACTTCTTTTTATTTCTCTTTATACTTGCACATTTATAAAACACAACACTTTATAAAAGAAAACTGTGAGCACTTTATACATTCTAGCGGAGAACACAATTTTTACCATCCGTACTCTACAACATCTTACCCGCGACTGACTGAATTCAACGGTAAAAACCTTATAGTTTCGGTAATGCCAGTTTCTTATTGGCTAATGCTAGTCCAATAGAATTTAAGTATTCAAACTGAAATTTTTCTTTACTGTTGATTGGCTAATTCCAAACTGTATGCGAAATTACGTTATTACCGATCTTTTCATAACCAGTATTTTTCAAAATTCCAGATACATTATTGTCACCAAAATTACATTATTACCTCATTATTAACAACCTAAAACATATTATTCTCACAGTTTTTGCACTATTAGAGCATATAAACATTTACATATCATTAATAAATATGTTTACAATAAAAATAAGTATTTACAATAACTTTACATACAATTTATATAATAATTATATACATATTGTTTTCAAGGTGGGCTGTTATTGAATTTAATTATAATAAAATACAATTAATATCATTTTAGGCATTAAAATACTGCCTCAAATTGCCCCCTTTTAGAAATATTTAATATTTACTCTTTTTGTTTTGTTCTTTTAAATTTTCAAGTATTTTCTAAAAGTCTCCTGAAAGAAAGAAACATAACTTTTATTTTGCACTTCCTATCTTTCACTGTCACTTTTTCTTCTACACTGGTTTTTCACAACACTCGTGTATAACAGAACACTTCCTATTCACTTGTGTAGCACTTTTCAAGGTTAATGACCTTGTGTAAGATTAATGACCTGAGCTAAGTTTGCTCATTCACTATCACTTTCACTAGTAAACACTTTATATGCTTTACATTTTTATATACAATTATACATGTTAACATTTGTTACCCTTTGTTTACAATTTGTTTCCTAAAATTTCTAACTTATAATATAATTGTAGTTGCTACTTAGATTTCCTACTAACAATGGATTATTAATAACTCCTGTTTCTAAAAATTTTCCTTAGTTACTTATTACTTGCTATATTTAGTAAAACAAAAAAAAAAAAAAAAAAATTATTTACAATTTTAAATTACATTGCTTTCCCCTTTTATGTTCCAGATACCTTAATTTCTTTCTTTTATTGTGCCTCAGATTGTTCACTTTTATATGGCTTTAACATTTGTTTGTGGAATTTTCCAATTCTTTTATTTGTGTTATTGTTTCTAAGTTCGTATGTATCTGTTCCAAATATATTTATTACTTCATAAGGACCATGGAAGCTCAAAAATAATCTCCAATATTCTTTACGAAGTTTATTTGATAATCTTTTATTCTTCACTAACACTTGATCTCCTAGTTTTATTTTCCAAATTCTTCGTTTTTTTTCTTCATGTTTTTGTTTACTCTTGAGGGCTTTTGCTTGTAATTTTGAAAATGCTAATTTGAAGATTTCTTCTTTCTCTGGTAATTTAGTTGTTTGGTCTTCAAAAACTTTTGGTATATTAGAGTTCAAAGTGTTATACAATTTACCATGGTGAAATTCAATTGGTTTAAATCCTGTAACTGCATTTATGGATTGATTTAATAGATTTTGGATAATACTGATGTATGAGTACCAACTGCTCTGTTTGTTATGACATACTGCATGTAGATAATTTGCAATTTCTTTAATTTCTCTTTCCACTGGATTGGCATTTGGTCTGTATCTTGATGAAAAATACTGTTTGACTCCTAAATCTTTAATTCCATTCATAAATTTAGAACTAGTAAACACTGATGCATTATCACAAAGTATGGCCTCAACTATTTCTTCCTCTGGGAAATATGATTTTGTTAGCATGTTTAAACATGCTATGCTAGTTGCATTCTTGAGTGCATAAATTCTAACATATTTGCTAAATACGTCATAGCATACAAATAAATATTTGTACCCAAATGTACTTGCAGGCATCGGACCATATAAATCTAAACTCAAAAACATCTGGGTTTATCTCTAAGTACTGAGTTTGTTGTATAGTCATAGGCAACATTAATTTGTTTTGCTTTCTGACAGAGGTCACAACATGATATATATATTTCTAACTTTATGTCCTAATTTTGATATGTATAAATTTTCCAAAATGGTTAAGGTTGTCTTATCTGTACCTGCATGTATTAATCCTAAATGAAATTGCTCTATTGTTTCTAATTCCATGCTTGTTGGAATATATGTTTTCCACCTCTTTATTTCTTTTCCATGTTTCTTGTAAAGTACACCTTCTTTAGCAGTGATTGTACAGTTCTTTGGCTCTTCTATCAGTGGAGCTTTTTCTTTTAAACCTGCTAGTTTAATATCTTTGTCTTGCTCTTCTTTAATATTCTTGAATTGATTCTTCAATTCTTTCCTCATTGGAATGTCAATTGTAAGCACTTTAATTTCATATTGTTGTCTTAAACAACTTTCAGGAAATTGTTTGTTGTGATTGATCCTTGATATTAAATCACTAAATGTATTTTGTTTGCCTGAAATATGTACAATTTCAACATCAAATTCCATTATAGCAAGAATCATTCTAGCTAACTTGCCACTATATAACTTACATTTCTGAATGAAAGTTAAGCTAATATGATCTGTATATATTTTCACTTTCTTCTGAAATATATATGTTTTAAATTTTAGTAGTGAAAAATATAATGCTCCAATTTCTAACATTGTTACTGATGCATTCCTTTCTATATTGGTAAGGCCACATGATGCAGTACTAATAACATGAAATGTGTTGTCATGTTCTCTTTGTCCAAGTATTCCTGCGTATCCCTGACAAGATGCATCCATGTACAACTTGTAATCTAACTCATCTCTTGGATGTTCTAATAATATTGCATTTGCAAACAGCTGTCAGACATTTTCAAAACATTCTTGTAGCTCTGCTGTCCACTTCCATTTATTTGTCTTCTTCAGCAGTTGTCTTAAAGGTTCTACTTCTAAAGCATATCTTGGTAAGAATTTACTTTCATAATTCCATATTCCAAATAAACGTCTTAGCTGTCGAATATTCTTAGGTGGTGGTATTCTTAATATGACTTCTATTCTTTCTTCATCTGGTCGAATGCCTACTTCATTTATTACATAACCTAAAAATTTGATTTCAGGTACACAAAATTTTGACTTTTTGATGTTTACTTTCATGCCATGCTCATGTAATTTGTTCAACACATAAATTACATTTTCTAAATGTTCTTCAAAGGTTTGACTTATTATTAGGAAGTCGTCAGTGTATCTAATTAAGAAATCATCTGCTGTGTTGTCAAAGATACTATGTATTGCTCTCAGGAATCCACTAGCACTATTCTTCAATCCATATGGATTTACACAATACCTATACTGTAATCCAAAAACTTGAAAAGCTGTATAATCATGTACTTTAGGATCTAGCTCGACTTGACAAAATGAAGCTGTAAGATCTATGGAAGGGATATATTTGCCACGTGATAATTTTGCAATTGTTTATTCTATACTTTCATTTTGAAAGTGATCTGGTAGCATGAATTTGTTTAAATATCTCCCATTTATAGTGATTCTTAAACTATTGTCTTTCTTTACTGTCCAACAAACACTATTTATGTATTGTGAATTGCTAAGTTCTATGATGTTGCTTTCTAGCATACTAGCTATTAACTTTTTAGCTTCGTTTCTTAGAATCACTGGTAGATTATTATACTTTCTCCGAAATGCTGGTACATTTTCTACTGTGAATGTGTGAACATATAATGTACACCGTCCTGGAATTTCACTGAAAACATGTTTATTGTCTTCTAATACTTTCTCCATTATTAACTTTTCATTGTCTGTCAGTATTGTATTTGTCATCAGTGTGTTTGTATGTATCTTCCTGTCTTCAATCTCTGTTGCATAAATATCTTCTACCTGCTCAAAAATATTTTCTTCTGCATTAGCTTTCTTTACATAAGGGTTCCATTTGGAAGGTCAGTGTTTTGTTCTTGGAAGTTATGGGTCAATAACCTTTCTTTGTTTTCCCTGCTCGCTTGGACATTAATTATTTTATAAAGCACTCTTCTTCGTATACTGCATTTTCTTGCTCCATCCTTTGTACTTTACATACTTTATCTTTAATAAATAGCACGTATATCTTCTTTTCTTTTTTATTTAATATAAGTCCATTTTAAAATCAACTATTGCAGAGAATTCTATTAAAACATCACACCCAATTATAACTTCGCATATCAAGTTTGAAACAATTAAAAACATAACATCCAATGTAATATCTGCTATCTGTACAGGTATCAATGCTTGTGATTTGATGGTTTGTGTTATTGTACCTATAGCTACCCTATATATTAAGTTGCTGATTGGTGCAATCATGAGTTGTATTCCTTCATTTAGCAATTGTTCAAAAAATTTCTTCGAGCAGATAGAGCTTGATGATCCTGAATCTACTGCAACATTTACTTCCTTTCCTGCTATTATAGTTTATATGTACGGTGAATCATATTTGTTTTCACAATTCCCTGTGTTTGTACTTAAATGATAACAATCAGTGTGTAGATATTTTACTTTTGCCACTAACAACAGAAGGTACTGTATTACCAGAATCTACGTCAGGCAATGCACAACTTAGTTTTCCTGGTAAGTATTCTCAGTATTTACCGGATTGCCATTTTGTGCCGCAGTTACAATTATTTCATCATCAATATTTGAATATGAGCCACGCCCCCTAGCTCTCGTTCTTCCTCTGAAATTGCTACGTCCTCCGCGTGTATATTCTTCACGATGATCATCGCTCGTCTGATTATAGTTATGGAAGTTTCCCCTGTTTTGCATATTTCCTCTATGTTGGAATCTGTTATTGCCTCTGGGTGAAGTAGAATTTTGCTGATTCATTCTTTCAGTTCTCACATAATTTATGTGTTCCTGTCTCCCTTGTTGTCTTGAATCTCTGATTTGTGTGTTGTAGTTAAACCTATTCTGACCCTGAAATTCATTATTTCTTCTATTCACATTGTGGTAGCGTGTATTGTACGGCATATCATTGCGTCTTTCTCGCCTGATCTGTCTATCTCGCCTGTGTGGACTCCACATTTCATTACCGCAACTTTCTTGTTGTTCTAATGATGATATAAGCTCTGTCATCTCGTAGATTGTTTTGGGTCTAGCAATTAGGATGTAGTTTTGTATGTGTAGAGGATAGTGTCTAGTAATTAAACTAATGAAATCCTCCTCATGGATGGCTGGAGTTAAATATCTGATATATCCTGCATATTTAATCAGATAATCTGTCATTGACAAATTGTCGTCCCTATTGTACTGTGAGTAGCTTAAGCTTGCCCTAATCTTATGTTGTACAGTGGTATTCCAAAATTTATTCATGAATAAAATTCTCAAAGTTTCAAAATTCATTTCACTGTCCGCTACCATATGTAACCATTCTAGTGTTTTGTTGTCTAAGCATTTTCTAACTAGGATCATTTTTAATGCTTCTGGCACATTTTTCAATTTAAAATATTCTATGAGATCATTCATAAACTGCACTGGACTTGAGGAAGCATTAAAGTTAGGTAATGGTAACTCATTAAGCATAGAATGATAGTTTGATGCTTGGTTTGGTACATGCAAATGTATGTCGTCAATGTTGCATGTTTGAGAAGCTGATGCTATTGAAAAAGCATTAGCGTCTCTTGTGTTGTTTGTTAACAATGGTGATATACTTCTTTCAGTACTTGTATTATTTACATGCATTTGGTTAGCATTTACAGAACTACTAGTACTTGCATTTACCCTTGGTACATTTGTACTTAAATTTTCAAAACTACTTTTAAGTTTATCAATTTCCTTACTACTTTCTTGTACTTAATCTTTTATTTCGTCTATCATTAACCTTACTTGTCCTTGCCCTGTATTTGCATCTTTAACTGCAGCTGCATTTGTTTTAACCATTTCATGCATTTTACTAATTTCACCAGTTAAATCTATTTGTATTTGTACAAGATCTGCATTAGTATTCCCTACCATAGTTTTCAATTCTTCACTTTGTTTATCTAATTTGTAACAAATACCCTGTTTAGTATAAGCAAGTTTTAACTCCATTTCAGTTACATTTTTGTCAATATGACTTGACAATTTCTGTTCTAGCTGTTTACCTCTGTTTACTTTAACATCTATGTCTTTTTGAATTACTTTGGAAGATTGTTCTAGCTTTATTTCTAACCTCCTGCTTTCTGCTTTGCATTCTTTCATACAAGTTTCTATTTGTCTAGCTAGGTCAATTTTAATACTAGATAGCTCTGTATTAAATTCTTTACTTAATTCTACTCTTAGCTCTGTACTAGTTTCTTTTAATTCTCCTCTCATTTCTTCTATCTGTTTACTGTGTTCTGTACTAGTTTCTGTTATCTTATTGTTAGTTTCAGTTATCTTATTGTTTAAGTCTGCACTAGTTTCAATTAACGTATTAAGTTATTTATTGCTTGTAGAATGCACATAATATTTTGTTGTAAGTTTTCTTGCATTTGTTGGCTAGATGTGTATGGGATAGCATCTGTTTATTTTGTTTCTTGTACTGATATTTGTGAAGGTGATTGACCTTGTATACAACTGCTATCTGATTGACTTTGCATACTATTGCTATCTCTTTCTACATCTACTGCTGAATTTTCAGATAACTGTTCATCCACTTCTACATTACAATCTGTAATAGCTGACCTAACCTCAACTACCTCCATACTTTCTTTGTTTATATTTTCCATTTTATTGTTTCTATTTACTTTTGAATTATTCAATTTAAGTTTTCCACTTCTCAACAGTATGAATTTTACTTAAAATTTACTATATTTTCCTAAATTTTACATTTACAATATGAAAAAATTGAATGTTCTGAACTTTCTTTTTGTGGTTGTTATTTAATTTCAATACTCAGTGTTCCCGCGTAATTTGTTGTTAAGATGTTAACCACGTGCCCCTTACTCCTGAAGAATTGTTGTTATCCTGGATTCCTTTGTCAATTTGGTGCCGATCTTGAAATTCCAAGCTGCAGTCTCACTGTATGTTTGTTGCTTCTGGCCGCCCTGTTGAATTCTCTCTTCTATGAAGTCACCAATTCTCATCTCCTTCGAAGCCCCACGTTGGGCGCCAATTAGTGGTAGTTATGATGATGGTAGTTGTTTGGAGGAGTTTGCCCCACAGTTGTATGCCACTTTGAGAATGTTATTGAGCCTCGTATGTGTTGCCAACTTTGAAAAAGTTTAGCTGGATGCTGAATATGAGATATGAGAATCTCTACGTATGTGCGTCACTTTGAAGAAGTATTTAACCCAACGGTTTTAAGATACACTTTGATGTTGTTTGATGTTTGGGACGCCAAACTTTATAGTGAAGATGATGCTTGTTTTACATAATATTATTTAAATTTGCCTCTGCTGTTTCAGTCACACTATAGAAACATAAGTTCTTTTTAGGTTGTGATAAGACAAAAATTAAAAGACGTCACAGAATTTACTTTTTGATTTCACTTCTTTTTATTTCTCTTTATACTTGCACATTTATAAAACACAACACTTTATAAAAGAAAACTGTGAGCACTTTATACATTCTAGCGGAGAACACAATTTTTACCATCCGTACTCTACAACATCTTACCCGCGACTGACTGAATTCAACGGTAAAAACCTTATAGCTTCGGTAATGCCAGTTTCTTATTGGCTAATTCTAGTCCAATAGAATTTAAGTATTCAAACTAAAACTTTTCTTTACTGTTGATTGGCTAATTCCAAACTCTATGCGAAATTATGTTATTACCGATCCTTTCATAACCAGTATTTTTCAAAATTCCAGACACATTGTCACCAAAATTCCATTATTACCACATTATTAACAACCTAAAACATATTATTCTCACAGTTTTTGCACTATTAGAGTATATAAACATTTACATAACATTAATACGTTTACAATAAAAAATAAGTATTTACAATGACTTACATACAATTTAAATAATAATTATATACATATTGTTTTCAAGGTGGGTAGTTTTTGAATTTAATTGTAATAAAACACAATTAATATCATTTTAGGCTTTAAAATACTGCCTCACTGAACAAATGAGTCCATCTACTTCAGTCAGACAAGTTTTTATAAATTCCCCACCTGCATAAGGTTTTTAGCTTTAGCAATCTCCCAATTTGATAACTGGCCTGGAGAATAAGTTGTTTGGAATTGTCTGCAGTTTGGTGTCTCTGCTTTCACTTGTTAATTTCATCTAGCTGCATGTCTTTCTTTAAGCTTCATTTACTGTTTATATGATCAATATGTTAAAAAAGCCAAGAGAAAAGAAAAGATCTACTAGATTCAACTTAAATTACTAATTGTATAATGTTTTAAAAATTATATGAATGTGTAAATGTCATAAACAGTAATTATAAGACATACACCCATACCTTTAATTGCTCTGTGTTCATTATGACAACTGTCATAATGCTGCTTAATGTCCTGTTCTTTACTGCAAGTAACACTTTATGGCACAGCAAACATCTAAATCCTATCGCCTTCTTGGCAGCAGAAATGTTCCTCTTCCCATTCTGTTAGGAAGTTGTATAGTTTTTTTTCTTTTCTTTTTTTCTTTCTTTCTTTCTTTTTTGCTTCAGGAGTTTCCGTAGATAGTGACATTTTGCAACGTAATCCACCTCTGACTATTGCTAACCCACCCTATTGGAACTATCAGCATATGGAAGGTGGAGAGGGAGGGTCACGCGATTGTGTTCTATTCCGTTTGACTTGCGCTACTGATGCCCTCGCCTGCTTTAGATGAACTTAAAAATAAAAATAAAAAAATAAATAAATAAATAAAAAAAACAAACATTTGTCAAGAAATTGTTGCCATTTCTGAGTGAGAACTGCAGAGTGTAATGGGCAATTTCCTAATTAGGTTCCAGTAATACTTGAACAAAGCGAGGCAATTCCAATATCTCTTTGCTGATATACATGAGTAATGTACTTTTCTTTTTATGTGTTTATGTGTGCTAGAAATAACTTGTGTGACAAACTGTTCTATATTTACTGTGGACTTCCTGTCCCTGCACTGCCAGCACAGCAACCAGCCTCCCCTGCTGGCAGCATGCTGCAAAATCGGTCCCGCCAAGGATTGTTCACGCCGTATTTCTGCCAGTAGTTTTATTGTTTATATCAAAACTTCAAGAGCAATTTGTTTTATAGAAAAACAATACATAGCCACCATAGATAAACAAAAATGAAAGAGCCACTAAATCCACATCCCCTGAAAATATATTATCCTAAGAAAGAAAACTAATCTTTAATCAAAATCAATACAATGCTAAAACCTGGTTTGTTTGTTGATTTAAATTATGACCATCCAAAATACAGTATGCAACATATCTGTGTGAATTCCATATAGGAATCTATGAAATAGAAAATATAAAAGAAAGTCTTGTAATTTTTAAAAATTTTTGACTATTATTATGAACTTCCATGCTTATTTTGCAATACACTATTTGCTTCCACCTTCCCAGATAGCTTTTAGTGCATTTCTTCCTGGTATAATTCTAGTAGTATCCTTTTTGTAGAATGCTTTTACAACTTTGACTGCATCGTCAGTGATATTGATTTCTTTTCTGAGAATGTAATTAAGTTTTTTGTTAGTTGTGTCAATTTTGCAGTTTGTGCAACAAAAGGAGTCACTTCAAATTTAGATGTTACCATATACTCACTGGAACTTTAATAGGGGAATTAGTCATGAACTTTTCATTTGCTACATTTAAACATGAAAACCTCTCCTTAAATTTATTTATCATTTCTTGCTTTTCATTAATCTTAGCAACCTCATTAAATATATTTCTGCTTTAATGCGTAATTCACAGCAGTGGCTAGTGAATATTTTGGTTTTGAAACGGAAGACTGACCTTAAAGGATTAGACATTTATTTAAATTACAATCATATAAATGTTTCTGGTTTGTTGGTGCATATTTGTCTTCACTTTTGAAAATTCTTCTTCACTTGTTGACCTACCAACATCATTTCCAGCTCCAGTATCTTCATCAGGAGCAGTTAACATTCATTTTTGAAAATCTATGCTGACAGTGATTTCAAATGACATCCCCTTCCACTAAATGAGAAATCATTTTATGCATGCATACCACTTGTAACGTTTCTTTTACCAAATTTTGAAGGGTGTGAAGAATTACAACATGAGAAAGTACTCCAGGTTTTTTACTTTACTTTAGGCAATATGAAAAATACACTTATGAATATGAAGCAACAATTTTTGTTCTAAAACAGAAAAGAAGTTGAACTTAGAATATTGCACAATGTAATCGAATGAAATCTAGTCTTCAGTGAAGTGTTATTTACAGCTTTCAGCCTGATCATTATCTTGCATTGGTTTATGTATGTAACACATTCAGATATAAGTATATAATAAAACAACATTAACAAAGTTAATATATATAAGCAGCATTTCCAATAACAGCATATTATTATTAGAAACTTAGTTACCTCTCTTCAGGATATAGGGTATGCAGTTTCCAATAAGCAGCATTACATTTTAGTGCATTCTCTCTCATGGTATACTTGGTATATTTTCTTTTCAATGTTTGGGAGCAAGGAACCAGTTGAATTACACCAATTATTTTGCTTATCAGAGAACAAGTTGATACCTCAGTGAGTCATTCCATGCGAAATAGTAGTTCCAAAAAAATCACTGATTGAAGTCTGTTAATGTTTTATGTATATTGTAGTTTGTTGTTTTCTCTGTAGTTAGTTTGGCTTTTTTCTCACCGTAGCACTTCAATTTGACTGTGCACAACTTAGCCTGTTCTGTCTTTCAGTCATGCATTAATCAGGGTGTCTAGCTCCCTGGAAAACCTGGAATATCGGGAAGTTACCTGGAATTTAAAAATTCACTTTGAATACTAGGAATTTACCTTGATTTTTAGAAATTTCACAATTGATTTTTTCCAAAAAGTCCTATCTGTTATATTCCAAAGTCATTCACATGCGCATGAGATGTATTGCTGCACATGGCAACCAAGTTGGGATTGCTTACACTCTTGCATATGGCTGTTTTCCTGTGGCAGTCTATCTGACCAAGGTTGAAGTACAGAAGAAGCTACTTGAAGATCAGTATCCACCAACTGCAGCTCAGCTTTTACTGTATTGTGTATGAACTAATCTTGTGCTGTAGCATCTTTCACGAAGAACTGCATGGTGTTTCTATTATTTTTAATTCTTTTTGGTGGACTTTGTTTGCATCAAAAACAAACTTTGACATTCAATATAAGTTGGTGAGAGATAAGTTTGCATTCATACAGTATCATGCTTGAAAAGTAGAGCTTTTAAAACTGCAGCACAACTACAAAAGAACCACTTAGTGTTTCTGTAACTTTGAATGCTTTTCAGTGGACTTTGTATACGCTAAACATTTTGGCATTCAATATAAGCTGGTGTGTTCATAAGATGCCATGTTGGAAAAAAAACTCTTTAAAAGTGTAGATATGTGGAAGCTTGGGAAGACTGTCATATCTTAAACTTGGCCATGGATTTAATCTTGGTGGGGAATCCTCGTAGTTTACCATATGTCTGGTGGTAATCTGGCCAAATTAATTTGGAATCCATGGATTGTCAGCTGTCTGGAACCATGCTCAGGGGAACAAACACCAGCGCTGTACAAAATCCTGCACAGCAAAATGCAGCATTTCAACTTTTATGTTGTCTGCTTCCAGTACAATGTGTATTGAAGGTAAGTTTGTGACCTATTTTTTGCTGTATAACACCACAGCCGAGCTGATAGATATGCTGGTTATCCTTTGGACAAGCATTTTGATCTTATACTCTGGTGCATAGGTTGTGCATGTATGTGTGCATGCATGCACGCACACAAAAGTAGCAATTAAAATCTTACTGAGCTTGCCACATGGCAATGCAAATATCTGGCATGGATTTTCTGTAAATGGTAACATTATGGCTGGAAATATTAAAGAAGCACCACTAGTATATGAAGTATGAAAATATGAATGAAGCTCAGCACACCATTCATGATTTTTACGGTGCTCATGCAATACTGTCGCAGCCTCTAAACAACACGCTCAAGGAGGCAGAGCACTCGCTAAAGAGGTATCAGGTAGTTAACAAATTTTAAACAATTTAAACAAGGCGAGGCCACAACTAGGGACGCAGCTAAAATGAAAATGCAAAATATTATTGGATATCTGACAAAAGGACACCTACATGGCTCAGAATGGGAAGAAAGAGCTTTATACTATCGTAAATAAAACAGGAAAGATCTGGATGGTAAGGGGTTTATTAGATAAAACAGAATACATTACCTATCTCCTTAGTCCCATGCCTGTCGGGCGAGGACGCCATACATTCCTGTATGGAGAGAGCGTAACACCACGTCCTGTCCGGTCGACCTCTACTCACTGACTGACTCCCTAAACCCAAGCCACGCTTATCGCGTGGGGGATGCCAACTCAACTACTACCCACACCTAAACTACAACCGCCATCTCCAATCCAGGTGACCAAGGAGACGTATGCACTAACAATGCCTGCATACGTCACATCTCCCCCTGGCCGCCTAGATCGACGCCCTCGTCGACACAAGGAGAATTTTGTTTGTGGAAAAGAGAAAGAAAGAAAAAAAAAATTACAATACAGAATAAAACATGACATACAAAAGGTTAGATAATTGAACAAGCAGTATCTGTGAGAATATATGGAGCACACATATGTCTTGAAGAAATGAAAGGCAATGCTAATTGGCATATTTGGGAGTCTCGAGTGTTGGCAAATTGTTTTTTTTACAGATCACTTATGCACGAGTACCCCGCACACGCATACTTACCATGCTGCCACTGTTACATGCACACTACACTGCACCTGGATGGATGTTCCGACGTAACTGTTTGTGGGTGGGATTTCCACATCACCCACAACAACGAATTGTTTTTCAGCTGTAGTCTTTCAGATGCTGCAGGTCGCTGAAGATGTGGGGGGGGGCAATCGCTGGCTTGGACTGCCCCCCCAAAATAGTGGCTCCTTATGCCACTGCAGTGTAGTGGCTGAATGACAGCTCTCCTGTGGTGTCTCTGGAACCTCTGGCGTGACTGGCGGGGATACTCTTCTTGTACACTCGAGCTCCGCAATCAGCAAGGTCACTATAACAGAAACCATAGAACGGTAGAAATGGTGCTCCAAAAGATCATCATACATAAAAGAAGTAGTATGTCATTTACAATAAAAGATTTAAAATGTCAAAAAGGTTTACAATCAATGAATTCTTTTAATATGGGACAAAGAGAGAAAAAAAAATGACTACACGTTGACATAAAAACTAAATTTTACAGGGGGGTTACCATCCAAAATTTAACACAAAATGCTTTAGAATCCAAACACAAAGATAAAAGGACCAGAATACATAAACATTACATCAGTGACATTCATTGTTTACATACAATAACACAACACAAATATAGAAGCTTATTTGGGATCCCAATATTATTTCTTAACCAGCTGGTACTACTAATGAAAAGAAAATAAGTGCACTTACAATACATTCATACATGACAATGAAATGAAATCATTCATATTGACCAAGGCTCAAATTATACACAACACTCACTTAACTAACTACTCAATACTACTGTGTGCATTACTACAGACTTCAAAAATAAATCCACAGTACATATTCAAACTACACCACATTACATTGCTTCAATTACAATACTCCTACTCTACTGTCAAATATATAGTCTCCTCTACATTACTATCTTATTCATCTTTTTATGATCATCATTAGCTCAATCATCATCATCATCATTATTTCAATCATCATCGTCTTAGCTTTCAACTTTCTCGTAGACAGTAATTTCTGAGAAAACAAAATATCTTCACTGACGCGTCTCATTCAACATGCTGCAAAGTCAAAAATACCTGACATAGGCATAAACTTAAAGAAATCACATTAACATTTCAGGAATGATACAAATAACATGACATTATATTGTTGCATCCACATCCTCCGAATCAAAATTAAGCTGGAAAATAGATGGTATTAAAACTCGCTATATAAGATGGTACTAAACTTGTTGCATAAACACAAAAAAAAATTATTCTCATTGCATTCACTTCATTACATTTACTCTCTCGTGTGAATACATCACACACGCTATACTGGGCACGTTACAGCAACACCAATAAGCAAAATCTCTCAAATCATCACATCAAATCGAATTTCCAGGTACATGTAGCCCTCCTGAAAAATCAAAACATTTACACTCCAACTATCGGGGTTACTCTTTGGCACTTCCACCGAAGCTGACATCATCTCATCTCATCTCTCACTTTACCACCGTCGGGGTTACTCTTACGCACTTCACCGAGGCAAATATTTACTTATCTCTCACATAACCTCAAAACATACATACATACACTATTCATGCAACAATTTTCTGCAAAGAAAAGATCACAGCACCATAATGAAACCTAAACCAAACCAAACCAAATTGAATGCAACAGAAAAAAAAACACATCATTACTCAAAACAATACTGTCACAGAATATTCCTGAAAATCAAACAAAATTAAGTACACACTCCCAGGTTGTTTTTCTTATGCTTTTTACCACAAAATGGTGCAACTTTCCAGTTTCATGTAATATATGCTTCATGCCAACATTAAGGCAGACAATAAAAATAGCATTACAAACTCAAAATTTACAGTCTATAAGGACCCACAGGATCATAGTAAGGGTGAAGGCGTGATACATGAACACACTGATGTTTGGTACGAGGAGCATGAGGTCAACCAACAAGGTAGGTAACAGGAGTGATCTGTGATCTGTCGGATAATTTCAAAAGGACCAAAATATCTATGTAACAACTTTGTACATTTACCTTTCTTTCTTATAGGAGTAAAAACTTTGACTAATTGACCTACGTTGTAAATCACATCTCTGTGTTTAGCATCAAATGCTTCTTTTTGTTTCACTTGTTGCTTTGTAATGTTAGCAACAGCAACCTCACGTGCCTTCTGAATCTCTTGTAAAGTCTGTTTCACAAAAAGGTCATTAGAAGTAGCTTGCAGCTGAACCTGGTTAGGTAAAGAAGGCTCTCAACCATATATCAAGAAAAAGGGTGAGAATTTAGTAGACTCTTGAACACTTGAGTTATAAGAAAAAATGACATAGGGCAAAATTGAGTCCCAGTTCTTTTGATTAGTGTCAACAAAATGGCTAAGCATATTCAAGAGGGTTTGATTAAATCTTTCAGTAAGTCCATTACAAGCTGGATGATAAGCACTAGTAAAATTAGAAGACACTGATAGAGATCTCAACAATTCTTGTGTCACTTCACTTAGGAAAACTGAGCCACGATCAGACAACAAGGCAGCAGGGGCTCCATGCCTACAGATGATGTTATGTAAAATAAACTTGACAACTTGGGGAATTGTTGCTGAAGGAAGCGACGCAGACTCGACCCAGCGAGAAGCATACTCGGTCGCAATGACAACGTACTTGTGTCCAGAATTAGAGCGTGGGAGAGGCCCAAGCAAATCAATACCCCACCGCTCGCCTACAGAAGTAACAGGAATTGGTTGTAATAATCCTGCTGGCTTTTGATTCTTAGGTCCTTTTCTTGATTGACAACTGAGACAGGTTCGTACAAAATGTTCAATATCTCTCTTCATTCCAATCCAATAGTATCTGGAGTGAATTTTGGCAAATGTTTTTGAAAAGCCTAAATGACCTGAAAGAGGATCATGACATGAAGATAGAATTTCATGTTTCGGAGCTTCTGGAATAACCAGCAGATGGAGAGGGCCAGTAGAGCCAGCATTTTTGCGATAAAGAACTCCTGATTTAAGAGTATAATTTGAGATTTGTCTCTGAAGCTTAGCAGGGGCCAACGGAGGATCATGGAGAGCATTGATAAGCTCAAGTAACACAGTATCTTTTTTCTGTTGGTCAGCAACTTCAACTGAAGACAATAAGCATGTGGGAAGTTCTTCAAGCTGTTCAAGGTTGCAACACAGGAAATCTCGATAAAGTATCAGCATCATGATGTTTCTTACCAGATTTATAGGAAATAGTATAATCAAATTCTTGCAATTTCAAACTCCATCGTGCCAGACGCCCAGTCAAATCTTTTAAATTATTCAGATAACAGAGGGAGTGATGATCAGACACAATATTAACCTTATAGCCATAAACAAAACTGCAAAAGTGAGTAAGTCCAAACAAGATGGCCAACAATTCCAACTCAGGAACACTATAATTACGTTCACATTTGGATAATGTCCTCGAAGCATAGCCCACTGGTTTCAACACATTGTCAATCTTTTGATACAACACAGAAGCAACCCCTAGTCCACTGGCATCAGAGTGTAATTCAGTATATGCACCAGGAGTATAGTGAGCTAAGCCAGGAGCAGAAACTAATGAGTCCTTCAACTTTTGAAATGCAGCTTGCTGATCAGATTCCCAAATAAAACTTCGATTTTTTCTAGTCAACTGAATAAGTGGTTGAGCAATATTTGCATAGTCTTTGATGAATTTTGATACGGTAATTTGTATCACAAATTACTTTAATGTAAATATTGATTGTAATATGAATATGTATTTTTATGTGACATTGATTTCAGATGTTTGTTAATTGTAATTATTATTGGGAAATAAGTTTAAAAGGCTTTACTGAAACTGTTAGTAGTGGCGCAATAATGCAGTAATGGAGTGAGTTGTTTATCAGTACCGGGAACAAGGAAGTTGCGTAATATTTCGCGCGGTTTCGATGGAAGCTTCTAGAACATTTCCTAAAGCATATGTATTCGTGGTTTTTATTGGGTATTAAAATAGACGCTAATGTTGGCGCGTTTCATTAGCCAATGGTAACTCACTTATAATCTTTAGGCGTATCTTGAGGTAAGCGCATAAATAGCCAGGCTCGAAGTCGGTCGCCCCGCAGTTCAACAAGATTCTCAGTACACTACACGTCGACCCCCAGTTCAACGGAATTCTCAGTACACTACATGTCGCCAATCAGTCCTTCATTTCGTCATAAGTTACACGCAGCAGAATTACGAGAATCTAAAATATTATACAGTTAAAAACACACAAAGTCGAAGTACGTGATTTAAAAGTGAGAAGTTATTACAAACAGTTTCAGTTTGGGCGAGTATTCAGATTAATATGTAAATGTGTTAGTGCACGTGTTCGACAATAAAACATAATAAAACACATTTCTTCACTAGTAATTTTTGGATAAAAGATTCCTTTCCGCTTCACAACCTGTAAGAAATACATGCCTACCAAGATCAGATGATAGCTAGCCGGTGGACATTTAAAACTGATACAAATTGCTACGCCAGAGGGAGCTACAAACAGAACAAATGAACCAACTAACGTATGACGTCACAAGAATGGCTTCCACCAACACTGAGGTAAACAAACATGGTAACTAATTCCGTCGCATATTGGCTTCCACAACGTGGGGCTACAAATACACAAATACAACATTAATACCGCCGCAAATTGGCCCACAACGTGGTGCTATAATAATGTTAAACACATTGTAACATTAATTCCTCTCGCAATTTCCTGTAAAAATTAAACAATCCCAAAACTTTCCTTACATCTCTGACATTTTTAGGACGAGGCAAATTCTGAATGGAAACAACTTTATCAGAATCAGGAGAAATACCATCTTTAGAGACTTCAAAGCCTAAGAGCTTGATCTTTTGCATCGCGAAGAAACACTTTTCTGGTTTGAGCTTAAACTTATGGTGATCCAGTCGTTGAAAAACAGCTTCAAGATTTTGTAACAACTCATCAAAGGTTTTAGCAAAAACGACAATATCATCCAAATATGCAATTGCCTTTTTAAAGTTCAGATCACCTAACAACTTGTCTGCGATGTAACTGAAAAACCTAGGAGCATTCGCCAACCGAAAACTCAAGCGTGTGAATTGATATTGACCTTGAAAAGTAACAAAGGAGTATATTTCTGGCTATCCTCTGCAATAGGTACTTGAAAATATGCTGACAGCAAATCTAATGAGACAAACCATTTAGCCTCCCCCAAATAACTTAACAAATCATCTATCAATGGCAAAGGGAAAGAGGTGGTTTCTGTAACAGCATTCAATTTCCTATAATCAACACAAAATCTCATGGAACCATCTTTCCTTTTAACAAGTACCACAGGAGAAGCCCAAGAGGACTGCGATTCCTTAATAATTTCAGCATCTTGCATTTCTTTGACTTGTTCAGCAATGATTTCCTTTTGTTTATGGGGAACTCTTTATGGTCTTTGGTTTAGGGTCAGTTACTTTAATATCAAACTCTGCAACATCAGTAGTACCAAGTTCTTGCAATGTGGTGGCAAAAAGATCACTATATTTCAATAACAATGAATGCAACTCAGCCTTTTGAGTTTCTAGTAGTTTACCATTGACATTAAAATTACAATTTGAAGCTGGCAGAGGGGTAACATCTGACGATAAAACAGAATTACTCTGAACTAGTGCAACATCATAAGCTTTAGCTAAAACTGTATTGGCAAACAATGTTTGTGGAACTGCAGTATTATTATGCACTGGTATGGTAAGTTCAGATGCAGAATGACACAACAACGGTGGAATTGAAAGATTTTTCTTTTGCATTATATTAACAGCAGGTTCAAACATAACCTCATTGCTAATAGCTGACGAAGGTTTAACTGATATATAACATGTAGACAAAGGTGGAATTTTTACATCATTCATAACTGCCATTTTAACACCAGAATCATTACGTTCATTATCTTGCAAAGGATTCACTGCCATATCAACAAAAGGACCTTGTACTAGGGTGATTGGTATACTGAAAGCATCATTCTCAGAAGAGTTCAGAGTTATCAAGTTGTGTGCATAGTCAATTATTACATCATGGGCATGCAAAAAGTCATTGCCTAAAATTAAATCATGAGACATCTTTCACAACTAATACATCCTCCTGAAAAAGAACATCATTAATATAAAAATCTAGAACAGTGTGGTAAGGCGCATCAAGTAACTTATTACCTGCAGTGCGGAGCATCATCTCTATGGGTTTCAATGTAGAGTGATCAAGAACATGTGCAGCATTCACAATGCTCACTGCGCTCCCTGTATCGAGCAGGATGGAAACCTCTGTCTGGGCAATATGACCAATAACTTGTAAGATCTGACCTGATAATGCAGCCATGCTGGTGGGCGGTGGTGATGCTGCTAAGTCTCGTCGTATGAGGCTCGGCGCCAATCGTTTTTTGACTGAGGAAAGCGGCTACGGCAAAAGCGAGCCAGGTAGCCCTGCCTGTTGCATCTATAGCAGGTGATGGATGAGTCCCGCCGGTTGAAGTCAGATGACCGTGGAAGCTGTGAAGTTCTCTCCGAAGATGGTACAGCAGGTGGTAACTGAAACTGGTTAACTTCATTACATAACTGTTCTACACGATCAATCAGCTGGTGCATGGGAGCGACAGGTACGTCCCCAAGGGAAGAAGCATTAGTTAGCTGAACAGTAGCTGGTAAAGTAACAGCAGGAGCAGATGCATTATTAAATACAACAGAGGTTGGTGTAACCACTGCAGCCTGAGATTGAGCAGACACTAGATGTTCTCGGTTCTGCATATAAAACTGTGCCTTGTCCACTCGCCGAATGATTTGTATCACCTCATCAACAGTTTGAGGATTTAATGGCAGCAAAGGCTGTACATAAAGAGGTTTAAGACCTTTAAGCATGTGTTTGATTTGTTCTAACTGCAACATAGCTGGATTTACTTGATCACACAAAGATAACACATCATAGATATAATTAATAACAGGTTCATCATCTAACTGTACCCGCTGTCTGAGTTTCATTTCCAAAATATCACTCTGATTAGTCATCTGAAATGCATTTAGAAACTGTGTAGATAAGCAAAACCAATCATGGCGAGGATGCCGATGGCGAAAAGTTTGAAACCATGATGCAGCAGTATGTCGTAAATAACATGGAAAGCATTTCAATTTCATTTCCTCAGACCAACCATTAGCAGCAGCGACCATTTCAAAATTTTGAAGGAATTCATATGCCGACAACTTACTGGAATTCTCAAAGTAAGAGGGTTCAATGACCGGACGACACACAGCTGACTGCATTGTGCTCACTGAAACAGGCGGATTAGGCATCACTGGTAACAACAGGTGTACTAGTACTGGAAATAGATTCTACTTCACTATGCTCACTGACTGGAGCAATAACCACATCAGATTTCTGCGTAGTACGTCGCTTAGGCATTGTGGGAACACAAAAAGATAAGCACAACCAGTAAATGAACAGAATATGGAAGATCACCAATACAGATTACACCAAACTAAGCACTTATAGCATCGCATGAATGTAACTAGAAATATCAGAACATAGCCAGATAAAAACCAATACCAGGAATAATACAATTTAGCGCCCACGGCGAAATATTAGAAAATTATACCAGCATATTGTCTACACAGACATGACACGCAAGCCACTTGGACACAAAACCAAGATTTTAAAACAGAATGTACATATGGAAGAGAAAAAAAAAAATTATCAAAGTGATATCTTCAGCGAGAAAACTCGAACTGGAAGTTAAAAAAAAAACCACGTCACACCTACTGTGACCAGCGCTGAAATTATCTCAAGGAGAGCAAAATATGCTAAACTCACAATTTATGCGTACCAGTGTACGATGCACAAAAATGAATTCCTGCTTTTTTTTTTTTTTTTTTTTTTTTAAACGGATGCATCTGACCTGTTATACACACACGCAAATAAACGCACAGAACACGTGCTGGAAAAGATTGGTTTCAAAAGCTAGAATTAGTGATGAATTGCATTACCACGCAGAAATTACGTAACACACTTGCGTACATAAAAGTTACACGAAAAATGCACCCCAAAAATATAGTAAAGAACAGGAAATCACAATCAATGCAATATAGAATTACAAGCTTCCAGAACTACTACTAATAAGCGCAGCAAACAGCATCTCCAACCACATCACCAACACATGACGACCACATTATCAAAGTTGCAAATATCTCCCAATTTTTCACAATTCACAAAAATATGTACTTTAAAATGACCAGCACGAATGATTTACCATAGTAACAGAATTTAGTAGAAGGGAAGCCAAGGTAAGGGGAAAAATGGAGCCAGGAGTTTTAGCATCACGCCACTGACAGACAATGGAAAAAATATAAAAATGAACTTAAAATTGAAATTTAGTCACGGGACTTTCAGAAAACAATGCAACAGGAATTTAGAATAAAGAAACCACAAATTATACAACCAAAACCCTTACCCTTAAGCCAAGAAACAGATTTACATTTTTTAACGACCACGTGGAGGACCAAAACCGTTACATTTTAGTGAAAAGAAAATAAATTTTTACAGTTAAAAATCTCAAAAAAATTACATTATACCCGCTCCACCAATATGTTGCAGCCTCTAAACAACACGCTCAAGGAGGCAGAGCACTCGCTAAAGAGGTATCAGGTAGTTAACAAATTTTAAACAATTTAAACAAGGCGAGGCCACGACTAGGGACGCAGCTAAAATGAAAATGCAAAATATTATTGGATATCTGACAAAAGGACACCTACATGGTTCAGAATGGGAAGAAGGAGCTTTATACTATCGTAAATAAAACAGGAAAGATCTGGATGGTAAGGGGTTTATTAGATAAAACAGAATACATTACCTATCTCCTTAGTCCCATGCCTGTCGGGCGAGGACGCCATACATTCCTGTATGGAGAGAGCGTAACACCACGTCCTGTCCGGTCGACCTCTACTCACTGACTGACTCCCTAAACCCAAGCCACGCTTATCGCGTGGGGGACGCCAACTCAACTACTACCCCCACCTAAACTACAACCGCCATCTCCAATCCAGGTGACCAAGGAGACGTATGCACTAACAATGCCTGCATACGTCACAATACCTCGTAACCCACTGAAAACTAAAAATTCAGATTTTTATTGCAAAAGAAGCTGTATAAGCTGTTACTCCATCCTGCGAAATCTCATAATCCACAAAAAATTCTAACCTACATTTTTTTGTCTTTCTTTCTTGGTAGCTATCTCACATGCCCAATGCCACACTAAAGTTGCAATGTCCAATACCTTGTAACCCACTGAACTCAGCCTATTATGCACTGTTGCCAGAAATTGACATGGGATGATGAGACAGTATTATTTGCAGTCACTTCCTGCTAAAATAGCAATTCAGCATTTGTAGTTAAGGAGCACTTCTACTGTTGTATGTTAAATATTTCTTGAAGAATAGAAGACTGATTGACCTTAAAGGTAAGTTAATGTTTATTGGCAAAGCAGCTGATCAACTATGTATGTAGAAGATACAGGAGAGTGAATGAAACAGTAGCTCATTCTATGTGACTGTGAAGCTCTCACAGTTATTAGGTTTAAATACTTTAATCAGGAAATCATGTAAAAGTAAGAATTTCAAGAAGTGCCCACTAAGAGACTTGTAGATTTTGTGAAGAAGGCAAAGGTCTTAGGGGATTATTGAAGGAAAACACAATAATCACAACTGGTGGTCACAGTACATAGGGCTTCCCTTTCTTTAAAAAAGAAAACAAGAAAAAGTAAAGGAAAAATATAGCATTTCCAAGCTTGCATTTCAGCCTCCAGAGTAATATTTAAGGAACCATCTTCCGAACATTGTAAACAGTGGTTTGCAACTTGCAATACGTGACCCCACTGTTGCACGTTAACATTATGAATACCCATAAGTTACTATGCCATTTGTTAGGAATGTTATTCAGGAGGGAAACGTCTGTTGAGTAGAAATAATGCACACAATTCCTTATTGAGCTCATAATAAGCAACAGTACAGCAATAACAAGTAATATAGGGAAGCTATTAGCATAGATAAACTCGGATGGTGGTTGGAGTTCTTGTGAAGGTAGCAGTCAGTGAGAGTTGGTTTCCGGTACACTTTGTAGCCTATGTGCCATCCTCCTTTCTGTTCACCATGATGTTCAAAAATGACAATTTACCATCCTGTTCTTTTTCCATGATGAATTGAATGTGGTGATTGATACTGTTCAGGTAGTTGAGAAACTCTTCCAGGGCTGGTTATCTGTGGCTCCAAATAACAAATGTGTCAGCACGAAGGTTTGAGTGGTGCTGAATCCAGTGCTGTAGTCTCGAAGAATTCCATATAAAAATTAGCAATGACAGGGCTGATCGAACTTCCAATTGTGACACCATCTGTATGTTCATAGAATTCATGATTCCACTGGAAGTAGGTAGTGGTCAGAACATGGTGGAATAGGGCCACAATGTCATTTGAAAAATCTGTTTAAGCTGCATTATAGTTTCACTGACTGGAACCATAGTAAACAATGATGTGACGTCGAAACTGATGAGTGTGTCGTCGGGTTGTAGGCTGATGGTCTTTAGTTTTTGAATGAAATAGGAGAATGAAGGGATGAAGTTTGATGAAATTACAGACGTTTATGTTTTTAGAATGTAGGAAAATACTTAGAATTAGCTAACTTTCTTTATTTCTTATGTCTTATTTAACTCTTATAAAGGATTTAGTGTCATTAGTGTGTTCCATTTGGAGTCTATAACGTTATCTTTTAATAATGGGAAAAATACATGGAATTGTTTGCTGTCATGTAGTTCTATGGAACAGGGCTGCACTAATAAGGGCAGCACAAGTTGCAGGAATTTGATTATTTTGGATCAGTCAGTTATAGTTATAGGAAAACCATTAATAAAGCAATTATATTAAAAAATATAATTGCCTAGAAGTGGTATTCCAGTTTACTCTCAAACATCATTTTTAACCTGATTACTAAAAGTAACCAGCAGAACATTAATGCATTATCAAATAGGTGGGTCAGTACAATGGTGCAAAACCTTGTAAGCTGCAAGTTGCTAGCAAAATATTATCTGCAGTACCTTGTAAGTCACATAAATAGCCTAAAAAAGATGAAATCTGATTGATACAATTGTCGATGTGTAAGGCAAATGCTAAAAATGTAAAGTTTTGCTTCAAAAGCCAGGATAAGAGGATGTTTTATGCGACTCCTCTAAAATTTAAGTTTTAGGGGTTATGAGGTGTTGCATGAGCACCGCCGATTCATTTGTATCACTGCAGAAGGAGATTAAGAAAAGTGGAAATAACAGAATCAATGCTGAATTTTGAAAAATATGCATTTTGCAGTTGGCAAGAGAGTTTCAAAAACAACAAATCAAACAAAAAGTGTCAAAATGTCTACCAAGGAGTGAGTTAAACAGCTTCTGAAAGAGAAAGCAAAAATTTTGGAAAAAGTACAACTTCAAGCTAGTGAATTAGATTCACAAATTGAAATTTCAAGAACAAGCCAATACCTAATTTGATAATCCTTTTAAAATTAATTGTAAAACTTACTTTTCAGTGCCACCCTCATAATTTCATTATATAGGAATAACCAAATGGAACCTGGAAACTAGACTGAAAAAGCACCCGAGGTGCATTGGGTTAAAAAATACTGAAAAATCAGCAGTAGCAACCTTTTCCTTTCCCCAACCATGAAATAAAACTGCCAAATTAGTGAAGAGTATACACAACCAGGAGGCAATTTAGAGAAAAAACCCACATTCATAAAAATAAAGATTGCATAATGAATTTTGAAATCCTGCCTCCAGATCAACTCACCAGATGTGATAAATCGGAAGAAGTGAAGTAATGTTAAATGAATGTAAACCTGATTTTGCATTGTTTACCGAGATGGACTAGTGAAACACAAATTGGAAGCCCTCAAATACAAAACTATAAATTGATAGCACACTACTGCAGACAAAGTTATAAAGGGGGCAGACTAGCATTTCTCATTAAAAATGGAACTAATTTTACTGATATGAGCTGGGCTGGATTATAGCATGAGGAGTTTTGAAGCAGCTGTAATAAAAATACAAACAGAAAACCTAAACCTGCAAATTGTCAATATTCACAGATCACCAAGTACAAACATATGCAATTTTATAAACTATCTTGAAAACATGCTAAATACAATAAATGTAAGTATGAAAAATAAATTAATATTAATAGGAGACTTAAATATAAACTCTTACACAAATAATGCAGACTATAATAAAAAACTAAATGACTTAATTACAAGCTACAACTTAAAAGATACTACTAAAGAGCCAACCAGGATAACACCGCCCTCAGCATCATCCATAGATCATATCATAACAGATATTGAATGTCACAGATACACAATAGCCATCGAAGAATATTGTATTTCAGACCACAGTGCACAAATAATGGACGTCTTGTAATGTGGAACTGAAATTGAAGTAACAGAATTCTTGAGCTCAATACAAGTAACTACTAACAATTTAAACCAGTTTCTAGATAGCCCAACCAATGAGAGATGGGACAAAGTATATACTTTGCAAGATAGTAATAAACAATGAGACTGCTTTTTTAAGACTGTAAAACCCATATTTAACAAATCTCGGTGGAATTAAATTTTTTTCCTTCGATAGGGGTTTTCCTTAAAAGGGGGTTAGCATAAGGTTGAGCATTCAATTGCCAGAAATAATATGCAAATCATATTTTTAAGTATTTTAATAGCAAAACTTATTATTTTCAGAAGTTTTAAATCGTGTGCACATGTAATACTAAGAAAGGAATTCAAAGATTAATGAGCAAAATGCAGTAAATTAAAGAATTAAAATGCTACAGTAGCTATAAATTTATACTAGTTTCAAAAACAGAAAACACTGATATTAAAACCGCTTCATGGTCAGCCATTTGCGCTTAATCTGCAACAAACAAAATGAAAGTGGATATCAGATTTACATATTTATCATTAGATATGAATGCGGCCTGATTCTTCAGTATTACCTGGTAATGAAACAAGACAGTAAAGTTACTAACCTTCATTTCTTAAAGAAATCCAGCAGAATATTCTGCTTCCTCCTGCCCAGATATCTGGCACTTAGAATCCTGTGTTCAATGTGATTAATGCTGCTGAGTAGCCCCTCATCAACAGGGAAGGAGCATAGGTTCCATCTCACGACATCCAATCCTTCCACTGCTGCTGCAAATGTTGGTACTGCTGATTCTTCTTCATCCTCTTCTTCTGGTTGCTTCATTACCTCATTGCATAGCTCAACGACATCCACAGATGCTTCTGAGGTTAGGACACTGTCGTCACATTTTACATACTCTTCAAATGTTACACTTGTGCTCCTCTGTAGCATCTCCCACTCTTCCTGCACACAAATTTCTTCAGTATCATTGCCCTCATTGAAGACATCGGTGCAAGAACCAAACCCAGGTTTCCCAAAGCAATGCTGTATGATGCCTGGTGTAAGTAACTGCCATGCAGCCACAAACATATACATGGCCTGAAGTATATTCAAATGCATATCTTGCTTTCTTTCTAAGAAAGAAATAGCTCGGTGCACCAGGGCTTTCCTGTACTTTGCTTTAACAGAATGAATAATTCCCAAATCTAAAGGGTGCAGACGGCTGGTGCAGTTTGCTGGTAAAAAGATCACCTTTATGTTCCGTAAGAATGATGGTTCTGATGGATAAGCTGCACACTTGTGTATCACAAGAGCAATCTTTTTTCCCCGAGATCCCATTTTGATATCCAGGCTTCGTAGATATTTAATAAATATTTCCGAAGTCATAAATGAACTTTTCTGTAAATCGTATTTGCACGGAAGTGCACAAATTTTTTTTTAAACACCTCAGAATTTTTAATTTTCCTATGATTGGCGGAGGTAACTTTTCAGTTCTGTCACTATTTATACACAGCAGAGCTGTGAACCTTTCTTTGCTTTTTTTCCCGCCATGTCATTTTTCACCATGAACTGCATAAGTCTTGTTGGGTAGCAACTTGAACACTCCCGTTTCATTCGCATTGAAAATGTCCTTCATATTGTAGCCATGGAGGAGATTAGGCAAGGTCTCCTTTTTCCAAAACTGAATGGAGTATCTTTAACATCTGCACTTTCACTGCACATGCTTTGCCATAAAAGGTTATGCTGCTTCTTGAAACGATCATGCCAACCATTTGAAGCGCAAAAGTTGTCCACGTGTAAAGTTAGCCCTATTTGGCGAGCTTTTTCTTTTAGGATGTTTCCGTCGATAGGAACATTGTCGCTTTTTCTGGCTTCAAACCATTTTATTAAAATGTTTTCGATTCCTTCAAACAGCTACGAAAATTCATTCGCTTCTTCACTGTGGATCCGCACTGTACTTCCATGGCCAGAATAGCATCTTTCTGTTACGTACCCTGTGCAACATGGAAGGAGCCAAATCATATTTCTTCACATATCGATCAAAGAAACAGCACTGTTGTTTGCCACGTCTTGAATTATTGTATTCTTGTTGTGGATGGTAAGCTTCTTCTGTTTAGCAAACATTTTATCAAATGAGAAATATAAATCACTATCACAAAGAACACAACTTAACATGCCGCCTGGTGAACTTTAAAATGGAAGCAGAAATCAAACAGAACTTGGAAGTCAGAGATACGACAGTTAACAGGTTTGAAAACGTGATTGTAGAGCTGCCAACTTTTGCAGTTTAATGTGAACTAAAGCTGAACACGAAGTGTCGGGTAGAGGCTAATGAATCTGAAAGCATCCATAAAGGTGTAACTTGGCCCATTATAGCGGAGGTAGCATTAACTGCATTCTGAAAAATCTTAATGCACTAACTACGCAGTAGAAGCTGTGTGATCACAATTTTCAAGAAAAATAATTTTGTTAATGCGGGATCAATAAAAACCGGGTTTAAATAATATTACACTTATGGGACTTTTGGCAGGACTTCCAAAAACGGAGTTTCATTAAAAGTGGGCTTGTTAAAACTGAGTTCTATTGTAAATATCTAGATAGACAATGCCCAATAAAAAAAAGTTACTAAACTGGGTAATCAACATATTAAATTCCCATTAGTAATAAAGTAGATTCGGGATAAAATGAAGCATTACCACATTTTGTATAAAACACCAAGCTTAGATATCTATAGAGATAAATATAAATGTCTAAAAAAGCAATATTCCCAAGAACTGATTAAACTAGATAGGCAACAATTTAGTAACAAAACATTAATATCAAATAATGTGGCAAAAGCAGTATGGGGAATATTAAAAGACACAATGTTAACAGTAAGCAATTAGAAAACATAACCTTAGAAGAAAGCGGTCAGATGGTAAACAATCCAGAGGAGGTGAGTCAGATTTTTAATAAACTTTTGTTAACATAGGAATGGATAAAAATAACCTGATTAATAATACAACTCAAGTGACAACTGGGCTTTTATCAACCATTTACCCAAAAGGAACCTCTACAACACAGTTGGAAAAAATAATAAATTAAGTTAAAAAATAATACATCAACAGGGTGGGATGAAATGTCAACAAAAATTCAATACATTTGTAAATAAACCTAGTATAGGAGCCGGACAATGTATGGAGTTTTTTTAAAGTACCTTATGGGGAGGGCAATAGTACAGGAATTATAGGATTTCCAGAAATTGGAAATAGTTTTGTAGAGGTGTTGGATGGTGAGATAACAAAACAGGAAATTATAAAACAAGTTAAATCATTGAAAAAAATAAAGCAACTGGAATAGATGGTATCCCAACAGAGTTTATTAAAGAATGGTGTACTGAAGTAAATAGAGTTAATGCGCTAACAGATTTATTTAATGTGATTATAGAGAAGGGTTATGTACCAAAAAAATGGAGAGAAGCAATTATATATCCTATATTCAAAGGTAAGGGTAGTGTTGATAAACCCAGTAGTTACGGAGGAATAGCATTATTGTCAAATGTAGGTAAAATCTTTACAGGTATTCTGGCAAGTAGATTACAAACATGGGCTGAAGAGTATAATATCCTCTCTGGAATTTCAGATGGGCATTCAAAAGGGGTGAAGAACAGTGGACAATTTATTTATTATAAAACTGCTAGTAGATAAATATTTAAAAGTAAAAAGAGGCAAATTGTACATGGCGTTTGTGGACTTAGAGAAAGTTTATGACCGAATAGAATTACAATTTTTGTGGTATAAATTATTGAGTAAGGGGGTAAGTAGCCATTTGGTAAATATTCTTAAAGCATTATATAATGAGAATACCTTTTGTGTTAGGGTAGAGGAAGGGGCAGTAACTAGGGAAATCCAGCAAAAGAAAGGCCTCAGGCAAGGGTGTAAGTTAAGCCCAATTCTTTTTAACACACACACACACACACACACATATATATATATATATTACTAGAAATAGTGAGACATAATAATTGTGCACCAGCTATCAATAATATACAAATTCTAGGAGTGCTGTTTGTAGATGATCTGGTGTAGGGTCAATCACAGTAAGTGGTTTAAAACAATCATTGCAAGGAATTGAAAAATATTGTAAAGAATGGAGATTAAATGTAAACCAAGAGAAGACACAGATTGTGTTATTCAAAAAGGGAGGAAAATTAAGCAAATACGAGAAATGGAAGGGAGAAAGCAAAGACTATAGGGTAGTATGAGATTGTATTTATTTAGGAGTAAAAATAGATGGAGGAGATAAATGGAAGAAACAAAAGAAGTTTGCACTGGCTGGTAAATGGGCTATGTCAGCAATTAAAAGGTGCATATATACAGCACCTGGCATCAATATTAAATGGATGGAGAAAATATACAGTTTGGTGGTAGAGGCAAAAATGATGTACGGCATTGAAATATGGGGATTATATGGAGGATGGGAAAGTATAGGTGAGGTGCATAGGATGTTTTGTAGAGAAATGCTAGGGCTACCAAATTTAGTTGCAAGACAGGTAGTTCAAATAGAAATGGGCAGGGTGGCAAGCAAGGGAAAGATAATCGAAAGAGCATTGAAATATTAGTTTAGGATCTTAATTTTGGATAAAGGAAATGTGTTAAGACAATGCTTAGAATACCAAGAAAAAAATTTAGGGAATATCAGATGGATAAATAGTGTGAGGTACAATTTGGAGAGCAACGGGTTAGGAGAGATATGGAGAAGTAGGGAAAATAATGTGAATAATTTTTGGAAAGTGGTAAGAAAGAGATTAGATGATATATAAATACAAAATATATTTAGCACGATAGCTGAAAAGAGATCCTTAGTTTTTTTACATACCTATAAAAAACACATGGGGAAGAGAAAAATATTTAGATAATGCAAATAAGGACGAGCGAGAAAGCATTGCATGGGTAAGAACAGGAGTATGGAGGCTAAGAGGTTTAAGGAACGGTATACCTCACAACCAATGTCCCATATGTGGTGGAAATGAAGATGTCGAACATATAATATTTAAGTGCAAAGGTACAGAAGTTTGGTGAAAAGAGTTTATTAAAAAGAAATGGTTTAAGGTAGACAGAAATATTGCCATAATTGAAAGGATTCAAAAAGATAGTAAGAGTATAGGGCAATACTTGAGTAAAGTTAAAAACAAATGGATTTGCCAGTGAACAGATCAGCAAATATGATGAAATAGGATTAAGGAAATGGGAAGTAAAGTAAGTAGATAAAAGGAAGTATTGTAATATGAATATGACTGGTAAAGAGCCAGGGCTGAATGCAGTCATATTACTTGTATTTTACTTGTACATGGCTTAGTATAATAAAGATGATAATCATTATTATTATTATTATTATTATTATTATTATTAACAAAAATTCTAAAAAACCGCAAATATGCTTTATTAAAGATATTTGTATCTAATAAATGCATTGCTAATAAGGAATCATTCCCTAATTGTTTAAAAATAAGCATAGTTTGACGTATCTATAAAAGTGACAAACACACAAGTAGAAAAATACAGATCTATTACACTAACCTCAGCATTTACCAAGGTATTTGAACAGGTACTAAATAACGGACTAGTAAGCTTTCTAAATGTGTTAAGAGAATCACAGCTTGGTTTCAGGAAAAATCACTCCATAACCACAGCTATTGCAGAGCATTACCACATAATTCTTCAAGGGCTTGATAATGATGAGAAGATTATAGGGGTATTCCTCAACCTAAATTAGGCCTTCGGCAGTGTGTCGCACAAAATGCTACTGAACAAATTGCAGAAATTCAGTATAAGGGGGAAATTCCAGGCAGTATTAAAATTTGATCTAGTAAACAGGAAACAATGTACAATAGTGAGTTCTAAACATAGGCATACAATAGACTCTGTTAAATCAAACTATGAAAATGTTAAAAATGGGGTACCACAAGGATCAGAACTGGGGCCTGTTCTTTTTCTGCTTTACGTCAATGACCTTCCAAAAACTACACATTCCAAAACAGCAGATGACACCTCAGTGATATTTGGTAACAAAAGAACTAAACGATTTAGGAAAATTAATAACTACAGAAATGCAAGTGGTCTATAATTATCCTACAAGTAATAAGTTGAAAGTAAGTCTTCAAAAAACAAAAGCAGTCATGTTTCAACACTGTAATAACAGGGGTGGTAATAAAAGTTTCGTAAATATAACAATTAATGGTAAACTAATCCAGCAATTAGATAACACAAAATTACTAGGAATTATCAATGATGAAAATCAAACTTTTGGATATCACATTGATTATATATGTAAAAAATAAGTACAAATCTTTATTTATTAAGGAACTTAGTAAAATACCTAAATACAAAACACCTGAAATTAATCTATTATGGAATAACACATCCACATCTGGAATATGCCATTGAGGTATGGGGCAGCACTTGTTTAACGAAACATGAATAGACTATGTGTTTTGCAAAAGAAATGTATAAGATGTACACATATACAATGTAAGTAGGAGTGAATCGTATAGAAGCATCTTTGTAGGAAACAAAGTATATCCTATAGTATGCTTATATGTTTATAAAGTAATTATGTTTGTGATTAGTAAAGATGGACTAGGTAATCTAAATAAGGACTATCATAACATACAAGAACACAAAATAACTTTCACAGAGTAAATGCAAATAAAAAGACGAGAGAAACATCCCTTAATAATGGGCAAAATACTGTACTTTAAAAACAATAAAAGGGAAGATTTTTAAATGTGAACCAAAGAATTTCCTAATGCAAAAGTGCATATACAGAATGTTCCAGAAATACTTTTACAAACTTCGGGTATGGGTTCCTCACACCAAAAGAAGGAAAAAAGTTCATATGAACATATGTTCCATAATCCTTGGTTTTCGCGTTATTCCTGTCACAATGAAAGTGTGAGTTCAACGGCCTTCGGGGTCCAACCTCAAAACTTCATTTTTCTATGCATTCATAGAAGGCGTTGACCCATTGTACTACATACGGTAGATGGCGACGTGTTGCCATGGAGACTTGTTTATGTTTATCATTTGTCATTAGTCTGTCTTCAATGTTTCAATTGTGTACATGTAGTGAGTTAGATGCACGTGTTTCGTTCCACCATGGCTGGATATTCATTTCGTGAACAGGCAGACATGATTTTTATGTATGGTCGTGCGAATGGTAATGGACGCGAGGCTGCACGGTTCTATCAGATGGAGTTTCCAGACCGAAGACAACCAAGTCATCCAACCTTTGTCGCTGTTTAGCGTCGCCTTGCTGAGACAGGAACCGTTGCACCACGGACTTTTGATTGAGGAAGACCAAGAGTTGTTTGTACGCCGGAATGCGAAGAACAGATGTTAAAGTGTGTCGAAGACAATTCAGGTATGAGTACAAGACAATTGGCTGTGGCATCTGGTACATCACACGTGAAAGCATAGAGGGATAGGCAGAGGAGGACCATTTCCATGGCCTGCATGTTCTCCCGACCTCAATCCTGTGGATTTTTACCTCTGGGGGCAGCTTAAATCATTGGTTTATGGAGCAGCCATCCCGGATGCAGAAACGCTTCATCGACGTGTCATGGAAGCCTGCGAAACCATTCAACACCATCCCAGAGTTTTTGACAGGGTGCGACATTCCATGATTCGCCAAGTACAGGCATGCATAGAAGCAAGAGGAGGACATTTCAAGCATTCATTATGAGTTTTGTGTGTTATAAGTGTACCACTGTGTTGAACACCTCCTAATGAGAAAACAAAGGATTATGGGACATATGTTCATATGAACTTTTTTCCTTCTTGTGGTGTAAGGAACCCATACCCGAAGTTTGTAAAAGTATTTCTGAAACATCCTGAATAGGCTGGATGAGTCATATTATTTAAATAATTGTATATAGTATTTTTTTTAAACCTAATGATGTATCCGAGAACATGTGGATGAATAAAATACGAATATGAATATATCCATGTCGACAACACAAAGAGGCCCTTCTGCATCATTCACCAGTCAGCCCAGAGCTGAGAACATGAGTTTGCAAAGATAAATAGCATTAGCTGCCATTTTTCTACTAAATTTATATTTTTGGATATGAAAATTGCATTTACATTGTTGTAATAATGGCTATTATGGTTGTATGTATTGTAATACATTATCAGTTCAAAAATATTTCAATATTTACTATAAAAAACTACCTATTCAATTAGAAAATTTAAACCACACATTTAGAAATATATACTTGGTTGCCAGAATTAATGGTTCATTGTATGTATGATATAGAGCTATGTGAATAATGTTTCCATTTTGAAGTTGAAAATCTGAGAAAAAAATTTGCAATGAGACAGATGGTTTTTTTAACACTTCTATGTTACCCAACCACAGGTTTCACTAATGAACATAGCAGTTGTGTACCCTAAAGCTCATAACCACAGATTTGTAGTGAAGCTGCTTCAGTTTGCTTACAAGCACACCAGCTTGTACCTGTAGGTCGACCTACAGCTGATGATGGAAGCGAAGGCTTCTGAAACATGTCCTGTATAACAACAGAGTAAATGAAGCAAGCAAGCAAGCAAGCAAGCAAATTCGACCCCTAATGCTCGAGAATTGCTATAATTCTTAGATTTACACTATTATTTCTTGGAAATACTGATTTCCCACAGCTATAAAAATGAGACTTCAAATTCAGAGAGGGCCTACCTCATAGTACATCTTCTGTTATCCTTTTGCTACATAGGTAAATGTAAAAATAATGACATCCTTAAGCAAAACTAATTGTCACTCTACAATGAAAACCTTACAACTCACATTTATAAAACTTTCTGAGACATAAAAAATGTTTTTTTAAGAACTGAGCATTATTTTTCCACAATATAGTTGCATAATCTTGTTTGGAAAAGGACAGTCTATAGTACTTGTGTGCTAATCATATAAATCTGTATGTATATTTTCTACATGAGTTGGGTGTTTTTCATTTGTTTTTACTAAGGATAAAATTAGGTATTTATTTGAATATTATGACTTAACGAGGCATAGTTTATATTAATTCTTAATTGTTCAGATTGTTATTGTTTATTTCTTGAAGTAAAATAATGCAATATTAATTGTTCTTTGGATACTGCATACTTTAAGAATGTTGTTTATAATTAACACAGCCATCATAACAGTAATAAAAATACTACCTCTACAAAACTGGTAATGCTTACAAACTCAGTCTCAGGAACATCATGAACAATTTACATTCATTGTAGTACAAAGATACATTATCAATATAAAAATAACTAACCAATTACCTTTACTTCTCAGTGAATACCATACAAATGGGTATTTCAAAGCAACTACACTTATTAATCACAGCAAATTAATAACAAATGTTGTCATGGTATTAACTACTTTGAGAAAAACAGACAGTGAAATACTTTTTTTCAAAGATTCACAAATCTGATAAGGAAGATGGTGCCAGGTCAAATGGAAGAAAATTCATCATCCTGAATTTTTTAAAGTTTCAAGTGATTTAAAACGCAGCAAGTCTAATCATGTGGTTAGAAGTGGTATTACATTGAGAAGTGATATTAATTTAAAAATGTTCCAACATAAATGAAAACAAAATCCTGAATGAGACACAGGAATGTGATTTGTTCTAACTGGCAGTAAGAAAGCAATTGATACCACATCATGTAGCATGAAAGTAAAATCATCAGGAAGAAAGTATCGGAAGAAAATAACCTAGGTTACAAATGAAAACTTTTTTCTGCAGAATGATTAAGAATAGGTGGCTTTTACTAATTTTGGTGTGCAGAATTCAAAAATGCATTCCGTTTTTCCAAAGCACATCTTGTTTTGGCAATATGACCATGTTCAATGAAAATATAATTGTAAAACTTGCAAAAGTATTGCATACTCATAATACAACTTTTAAAGAAAATGAATAATAACATGAAAGTGTACCTGAATTTGAGAATGTATATTAATTATCTTGTGTACCCCTTTTTCTTTTCTCATGGAACTTCAGTGTACATGATTTTCTCGAGTGTTCTCTGGTAGATTTGTTGCGTGCAAGACACCCAGCAGTATTTGGCCATTGTATGTACGTCCCAATGTCCCTGATAATGTCATTCAACATATTTCAAGTCCATTGCTCTTCACTGACAGCTCCTAAATTTGACGAGAAGTAGTCAAGATGTGACTTGAGGAAATGAAGCTTCAAACTCATATTACAGCCGAGCAGTCTGAAATTTTTTAGCGTATTTCTGGCAATTTCTTTGTATTAAGGGTCTTTCACATTGCCCAGAAATTTCTTAACAACCTCTCCGAATCCATTCCACGCATCTTTTTCAATTTCATTCAAAGAGCTGGCAAAATTAACATCTTTCATCAATTTCCTTATCTTTGGTCTCTGATTTTAGCCTGTGACAATGATGGAAACTTTGTGCATAAGTACTGGAAGTAAGGGCAACTTTTGTCGATGCCTTCACGAATTGTATCATCATGCCAAATTTTATATGTAATGGAGGAAGTGGAATTTTTTGACGATCAACAAGAGGCACATTACATTTTTTCATCCAAGTTCCAGTTGCCTCTCAGGCCATTGGTCAGTTTCCCAATATTTGTCCCTCACCCTGCTATCCCATTCGCAAAGAAAACAAGGGAATTATGTGTATCATCCCTATTGTACTAGTGACAGACCAATGACCTTTAAGTCACCACATATTTGCCACTCATGGTTGTGGTACTTAATTTTCTCAAGTATAAGATTGAGAGTTTCATAAGACTCTCTTAGGTTCGTAGAATGTGCAAGCAGTATTGAAGCTAACTTGTTGCCGTTATGAAGTAACACTGTCTGAAGTCTTCGTTTGGAAGAATCAATAAAAAGATGCCAGTTACTTGGCCCATATGCTTCCCTGCCCAACTGTTGAATAAGATTACATACATCCATACAAAACACAAGTTGATCTTCTGTGTACTACTTGTGGAACTGTATTTCGCGATTCCTATACCACGAAAATGTGGTGCCAGGTGATGATAAATTCTTCTCCTGTAGCTTTGAACCCAGTAATTCACTTTTTTGCTTTGTGAGGCCTAAATCCCTCAGTAAATTATTTAACTCAAATTGATTCAACTGCTGTGGTGAATTGTTAAATTCTTCTGGATCAGAAACCAACTTATTGTCAGAAGTCACGTAGCTGCTTTCAGATTTACTAGAATTGATGTCTGCTGGTGATGTAGGTATGGGTAGTTTGGGTCCATGGGGAATAGGCCATGTAGCTGAGTTCAGATTTGGATATTTAATTCCTGCCTTATTTTTTGTTGTTGTAGCCAGCAACTTTGCACATGCAAAAGTAACAATCATCATGGTGATTCTGTTGCCTTCTCCATATCATTAGTTTGGCAAACGGCATTGCCTTCCGTTTTCCTTCATACCAATAACGTAATCCCTCAACGCAACTGTTACATGCAGTATGAAGCACGAACGATTTATCCTGATCACCAACCTTCTCTTTGAAATATGAGTAATATAGTTTCTTTGTTTGTGAGTCTATTTTACGTAGCACCCACAAATGTAACAAAACTTTGTAGACACTGTCTCTTGTGTAATTCTGATGTAGAAGTCATACTTGAACTTTTATTTTAGCAGTATACATAAAGAGGACGGATGTGTGTATTAACACAAGTTTTCAGCTCAACTGAAGTTGAAATCTATGATAATTTTAAATGTAAACATAAATACCTCACAAGAAGACAGACCTGACCCATAGAACAAAACTGATAAGTGCTGGGAATATAAACATAAATATCTGAGTGATAAGCCAATTAGGAAGAAAATCAACAACAAATTTACAATAACATAATGAAATGTATCAGTAAGCTGTATAAGCTAAATGAATTTAACGCCATAGACATATATGCACATATCATAAAATCTAGATGTGAAAGCCAAAAACGGACTTCATTTTTTAAATCAGGGCACTGATTTCCACTAAAGTTGCATATTTTCTTTTATACCGCAGAATCATCATTGACTAGTGTAATTGAATTGCTCAAAAGGAACACAAAGAAATGAAAGAAAGAAATGGAACCTTCATGAATATGAACAAAAAAAAAAGTGGCCCGTTGATACTTCATTACCCATAGATACTTATATGGTTGGGACATCCTTTAGTGCCTATCTTACATTTTTTTTCAGAAACACTTGTGCGTAGCCAAAGTTGGGAGTTGAACTAAGCAGGAGGTTGCAGCTGGATAAGGGCTGCAATTGCATTCTAGCTTTAGAGTGATGTTCACATGAGTTGTGTATGAAGAGTGAGAAACCATTATGGATATTTGTGTTACAGTTATGTGCTACAGCTAAAAATAATCAATGTCATTTAGTTGCTATTTCTTTTTTAATGTATCAATTATTTTATGCATGTGCGGACTGAAATCATTACGTATTTTTCAAGTTCACTCAGGCCCACAAGTTTTGTGGCAGAAGGGGAGGTTCTAATTTAAAAGAGAGAGAGTCTAATGTAGTTTACTGTGCTAAATTAGCAAGTGATCATTTTTGCACAATTTTGGGATACTCAATATTTTTCAGAACCATGCTATCAACCTGCTGCGAGTTGCAGGAAGAGATAATTGACTCTGCTGATTGTATGTAATTAAAACGTTTGCTACCGAAAAAAAAAATGTCCTGAGGATATAGTGATGTGTACAGAACGTGCATTAAGAACATGTGTGTCCAAATACATAAACGGAAGCAGTGCCATATAATTAAATAAAGGTTTTCAAAACATTTTGACTGGTTAAGGAAACCTTTGAACTTTCCTGATTTGGTTTATAAATATACAGAGTTTCTAAAGCAGGTGAGAGATGATCCAAGACCATCAACATAGAAAAAAAATCTGGGAGACCACGAAAGTTGTTTTCAGAAAGTGGGGAGCAGTCCAAATGCACCGAGTTTCAGCCATTAATGGAGGCCTGTTCTGGGGATGAAGTTCTCACTGCTCAGGGCACATTGCACCCTCATTAATGCTGCTGGTATAATGAGGGGAGTAACCCAGACCATAAAAAAAAAAAGACTTATAAATCGCTAGTACTAATACTATTGCCTTATAACGGAGAAGAACTCTGCTGGTAGAAAATAAATTATTTAAACAGCAATGCATAAACATTTAGAAAGGTTCCAGAGATAGAGACAGTGACATCTGCAGTATAAACAAAATAACAGATTCTGCTCGACATATTTTGGTAAAAAAGGTCCTATTTTATAAACACTTGACCATTTTGATAAAAATTAAAACAATTGTGTATCTGTTTAAAAACTATATCATATAAAGTTGGACACTGTATGTTTAATACAGCGTTTAATAACAAGCTATTAAATAGGAGGGAAGTCAACAGTTTCATCTGAATTAACCCATGTAAAGGGGTGGTTTCTGTTATCCAAATGTAATCAGGGTGTGTACATGATGGCAAAAGTTAATTTGTAACCTGTATACAAAGTTTTGTGGAAATTCATCAACAGGGGAGATGTTATTAATGTTTTATAAATTCACCCCTAATAAAGGGATAGTTTCTCTTAAACAAATGGTAGATGGGATCTGTGTAGTAACACAATGCTGCTTTTAACTCCTATATAGTTTCATTTCAACTGAGTGAGTAGAAAAAAGTTACTAATTTTCTCTCATCTCACTCACTATAAAGGTGTAGTTATTGTAACCACATGCATGGCACTACCTGCGGGTCGCCTTCTGGCTTGGGATCTAGGTGGGGCCTGCAACGGGTCATCGGAACCCTAGCCAGTGGAGAAACAACAGAACATAGCGAGTGTGGTATAAAAAGCCCGTTTATATGCCACTTGTTGCAGAACCTTCGTTTTGGCATGTTCTAGTAGATTCTTGTTCTAGAAAGGTCCGCTTTGTATGTGGGACTTATATAAGGAGCCACTCTGCCAGGACAGTGGAGTCCAGTCCAGTGTTGAGTTCTGTCAGAAGTGACCAAGTGAAAAGTGGACAGTGCAGTTCAGTTGTGAATCTATGGATAAGTTGTAATTGTTTTGTGTTCTGAGTGTGTGTTAAAGTGACTCAAGTGTAGCGTTTGTGCTGTGTTGAGTGTCTGATGATAAATAAAACGTGTTTTCACAGTAACTCGTGTTCTGATTTTGTTACATTGGTGTCAAAGCCACAATGGAGGAAATTTTTAAAACATTATTGGCCAAAATGGAGAAGATGGAGATGGAAATGAAATCTAAAATAAAGAGTGTAAATTCTGGAAGGAGAAGATGGAGATGAAAATGGAATCCGGGATGGAGAAGATGGAGGCGAAGGTGAATGCCGGAATGGAGAAGATGCAGACAGAAATGTCCAAGATGAAGACAAGGCTATCGACCAAAATTGACGAACAACTGGCCGGCCGGTAAGAAAGAAGTGGAAGAGCTCGGCGGAAAGATGAAAGACCTCTGTCAACGCGTTAACTCCCTGGAGGACATCGGGGAGCGACTTGGCGTCCTGGAGGGAGAGTCGATGGCAGCGCCAAGGAACTTAACCTCATGATGGAAGAAATGCTTAGCGGAAGACTTAAGGACTTGAGGGTCGAGACGCCTGTACACGACACAACATCTGCGCGCATCAAGCCATCCAAATACGACGGACCGTCAACTTTTGAGGTCTTCCGCCGACAATTCGCCGCTGTCACTGCCCACAACAGATGGTCAGCAGAGGAATAAGCCACGCAGCTAATAGTCAGCCTCCAGGGACGGGCAGCAGAAGTTTTGAATGCGATTTCAACGTCGGCGGTATCCGGAGACCCTCGAAAATTGGTTCGGGAACCATTGCTTGGCCTTAGCCTATCGTAGTCAGCTCAAGTCAAAGCTGCAACAGCCATGGGAGACGCTGCAGGAGTTCGTTCTGGCAATTGAACAGCTAGTGAATAAAGCTTTAGTGGACCTCTCGCCCAGTTACATTTCCCAGGAAGCTGCCTACTGCTTTGCTGACGGGGTGCGAAACGCCGAGATAGAGCGTCTGATGATCGGCGATTACAAGACTATCCACGAGGCGCTAACAGCGTTGAGGATGGAGGCGGCGAGGGTAACAGCTGAACGCACCTCGAAGATCGGGAGCATTCAATACGACAGGGAAGGAGGATCAACCCAAGGACGTCGATGAAGATCTTCAAGCAGTGTATGTTGGGGATGTGGCCAGCCAGGGCACCTGAAGGGCTGTCGGTGCCTGCGGATGGACGGGATAACGCAGGCCTGGGAAGGGAGGAGCTAGCGGCTGAGGTAACAGCTACTCCCACCTTTGAGATCAGGAGCATTCGATATGACGGGAATAGAGAATCGACTCTGGGACGTCGAAGAAGATCGTCAAGTGATGTGAGTTGGGTATGTGGCCAGCCAAAAGGCCTCGCGAAAGACTGCCCACAGGCAAGCCGACGAACGTCAAGAGATGTGTGTTTGGGGTGTGGCCAGACAGGACACCTAGTGAAGTGCTGCCTACGACCAAGCCGACGAGCAGGCGGGGAACGAATAAGGACCGGCGTGTCGAGGGGCACGCCGGAGCCGCCATCGTCACCCCCCTCGAGTGACGTGTACCCTGGACAGAAGAATGGATGACAGCTTGGTCGCGGACAGCTGGATGCAAGGTAAACTGCGCCGGATACTACTGGACACGGGTGTAGCCGTGACCGTAATAAGACCCGAGTTGCGGAGGCCTTGTCAATGAAACTGGATCATCCCTATCAGATAGTGATGACATCGGGCAACGCCTTGCCTATGGAGGAGGAGGCCCGTTGGAGTTGACCCTGGGGCGGAGTGTCGTAAGACTGTGGGTGTTCGTCGCGGATGTGGCTGAGGATGATACTTGGATTTGATGCCCTCAGGAGCCACGACGCGACGGTGGACGTCGGCAAGAGGGTCCTGCGGCTCGGTCGGGATGAGGTGATGCTCCGGAGCCCCAACGCACATTCCGGGATCTTCAGTGTGACCTTGACGGAAGATGCGATCGTGCCCGGGAGATGCGACCTAGCTCTGAGAATGGGTTGGGAGGCTGGCGGACCAGGAACCCCGTGGGCCGTCATCGCGATGCGACAAGATGGCCCATCACTACATCAAGGAAGCAAGTGACCGGATTAAGACTCGTTATGACCACTAAGCCAGCAGCCAAGGTTTCCAGCAGGGTGATCTGTTAAGATGGTATCGCCCTACCCGGACCAATGGACGTTGTCCCAAGCTTAAAGAACCATGGCAAGGACCATACCGCGTGAAGAAGATCAGCGATGTAGTCTGCCGCACCCAGAGATTGCCCCGAGGGAAGTTGCTGGTGGTACACCTAGATCGTCCAGCCCACTAGGAGGGAGCAGTGACCGCGCGCGGCGCTACCTGCGGGCTGCCTCCTGGCCCGGGACATTGGTGGGGCCTGCGATGGGCCGGCGGAAAAATAGCCAGCGCGGAAACGACAGAACAATAGCGATTGTGGTATGAAAAGCCCCTTTATATGCTGCTTATTTTTTTGGAACCTTCGTTTCGGCATGTTCTAGTGGATTCTTGTTCTTGAAAGTTCCACTTTGTGTGCAGGACCTTTATAAGGGACCGCTCTGCCAGGACAGTGGAGTCAAGTTGGGTCCAGTGTTGAGTTGATTTCTGTCAGAATTAATGAAGTGAAAAGTGGACAGTGCAGTTCAGTTGTGATTCTACGGAGAAGTTGTAGCTGTGTTGTGTTGTATTCAGTGTGTGTTAAAAGTGACTCAAGTTTAACGTTTGTGCTATGTTGAGTGTCTGGTAATAAATATAGCATGTTTTTGTAGTAACTGTGTTCTCATTTTTTACATTACTCTTAATCAAATCTAGTCAGGAGCTGTACATAATAGTAGAATGCTACTTGTAACTCCCATACAAAGTTTCATTCAAATGTGATAAGTGGGAAATAAGTTACTAATATTTTCTAAATTCATCCCTATAAAGGGGTGGTTTCTCATATCTAAATGTATCCCAGCTTTGTACACAATGCCAGAACTTTATTTTTAACCCATATACAAGTTTCGTGAAAATCTATTTAGAACAGGAAAAGTTAACTGATTTTGTCTGAATTAACCCCATATAAAGTGGTGGTAGTTTCTGTAACCGCTATACAAAGTGTATTCAGATTTGGTATATAGGAAAGAATTCATTTTTTGCAGCTAGATTAGTATTCTTTCTATTCACTGTTGGGTGGCACCTTAAAGGGGAATGAAACACAAAAATGAATATTTCATTTGCCACATCAGTTTGTTGTCAGGTATAAATAATAACACAGTTTCACCATCCCAAAGTGAATGGTTATCGGGTTACGGCCTGCTGTTGAGTTGACACTTGACGTTATGAGAGCCACAGTGCACCCAGATAAGACGTATGCAGTGTAGGTGTTTTAAATGACTAACAAGTTTACATGTTAATTTCACTAGAAGTTCATAACTTCTCTGAATAACAAAGAGTGGAGCTAAAGCTAGCCAATCACTTTTCATAATCCAGTTAATACCTACTAGGTGATAAACAGTAGTCCAACATCTGCTTTGAAAATGGGTGAATGTGGTATCTGATCTTATCAGTTGAACCAAAAAAGAGCGATTTTGATGTTTTGAATATTGTTAGGCATAACAACATTAAAAACAAAAAATTGGACCAAAAAGAAATTACTCACCACCAACAATCCTGCTAATAAGACCTGGCAATATTCCTGCTACAAACAATTTATAGCATGGATTAATTCATGGACTACTATTGGCCACAGAAGAAGAGTTGTCATATGATCATGTGTAGTGCTTAGTATTAGGAATGCTTTTCCAGAACCCAGTGAAGTATATTATATGTAGGCTTCAAATATTCACTTACCAGGGCCAAAGGATAGAGTGGGGAACATCTGTTCACTACTTGGGCGTCACTCTAGATAAGGGCCTAACTTTTCATGAACAGGTGTGTGGAACAATGAACAGGGCTAAGGGGGCGGCTTCCGTCCCCTTAGCCCCAGTTCTAGCTTCCACTATGCTGTTTCACTTAAAGTTACGCCTTTACAAAGCACTTATTCTACCTCTGATGCTCTATGCCTGTGTGGTGTGGGGCATGGCAGCAGATTCCTGGCTTCTCTGGTTGCATGTGTGCTGTTCTATTCCAGTCATGCTGTTGCATGAAACCTCGGCCTCCCATATATGGAGGATGTGATTAGGCGCTGGGCTCTAAATTTCTATGCCAGATTGGCACATCATGAGAACGCCATTGTCAGATCCCTGGGGGACTACTTACTTCAAGAACGTCAATACGGACATTACCGGGTTCCCCGCATGGCTTATGGGCACCCCCGGTAACGAAAGCTTTAAACCTGCCAGCAGCACAAGCTGTCACTAAGTACTCCTCCCTCCCCATGGGAGTGGTCAATCAAAATTAAACAAATCACAATCCATTAAGGAAAAACAAACAGCAGAGCAGGGCACTGGCACTGCTCCTGAAAAGGCAGCCACTGAGGAGCCTATAAAAACATTGCACTACCTCCCATCACATCCACAACATCAAAACCAACCCATCACCCTGCAATAGTCCTATCATCTCTATGGTTAAGCCCTTCCAAGGGTAGGTACATAGCAAAAATCACTTAGGCTCACCACAAGCCTACCAGACCAGAGTTGAGTTTAGTTCACTAATAAACATGCAATTTAAAAATAGTTTGCTTCAAATTCAACCATTATTTACTATTATTACTTATTATTATTATTATTATTATTATTATTATTATTATTATTATTATTATTATTATTATTATATTAAGATTGTATATTGTGTCTGTGATCAACCTTCTTATGTTGACTGAAAACGTGAGATGTGCTTCAGTCATAGTAATTAATGGAGGTCGAAGCAAGTGAGGTATATATTCAGTAGTTGCAGATCAATTGCTGCCTCTGGTAATGAATCCACACAATGTGCATGAAGAGATTTTTTTATTTCTTGCATTATTAGCAGTTTCCATTCTTTGTTAGATTCCTCATATTTATTTTGTTTTGACACCAGTGTTTTGTTGTTGTTGTTGTTGTTGTTATTATTATTATTATTATTATTATTATTATTATTATTATTATTTACATTGAAGTTGTGATCTAAGGTTGCTATCATGGATCTAAGTTGAAGGCCATTATATGAAAAATGTATTCTTTTTGGAGCATATCTGAGACGAAGACTGTGATAACTTTCTAAACTGCCAGTATGTATATAATGTCGAATATGGTCCAAATCTTTTAAGGTGCTATCCAAAATAATTTTCTTCAGAGCATGATAGGCATTTGATTCGCCTTTAATCCATAGTTTCTTTGTTTGCTCTTCTTCTAACAATTAATCATGTGTTCACTAGATTTCCATTCACCATTTTCTAGGCATTTATGTTCATTTTTTATATGATGAAGAATTGATGTGAATTTTTCAATTAATAAGGTACTGTTCTCATTACAGTTTTGCATAGCCCACCATAAATGGTTATTTACCTTGGCTTTCCATCCCATCAGGGCTAGTTTTTTTTTTTTTTTTTCCATTAGACTATTAGACAAATACCATACGTCAAATTCATGTTCAACTTTCTGGATACTGAGATTTTAACAGGTATCTTACACCTTTATGTCTGTCGGCAAGAAAAACTTCAACTCTGCACATATCCTGTTTGCAAGCCCAGTCATTATGTTGTCACAAGCAGCCTTTTCCAAAACTCCTTTCACCATACCTCTTTGAACAAGTTCAAAAACAATAATTTTGCGGGAATTGCCCATGACAGAATAGACTAAAGATTTGGGTGAAAATCCTGGGGAGTCATATTGCCCATCCGCTGCCAACCATATCAATCTTTTAATGAATTCAGGTTTTTGTTTCTTTCTTGAACCCAAAATGCTCTAACAACTGGTGCTGTCATTTTTCAAATGGTTTTATCAAATGTATGCCTTGAAAACATTACCAAACCCAGTGATTTGCAGGACTTAAATTCCTGAAACCATATACCAGACAATATTAAAGAACTTGTTATTAAAGCATTTACTTCCAATTTTTTTTTCCTGATAAAGGTTGTGAATTCCAAGTGAATGTATTACTGCAATAATGCACCGTTTTAATTAAGCAAGTACTTTCTCAAAGTTAGTACTCATGAGTATGAACACTTTCTCTGATTATATACTCAGCTCAATAAGAACATAAGCCTACTACCTCATGCGAGTGTATACTCATCCCAGCAGCCATCTTGTTCACTTAAAGTAAGTATATACTTGTGTACACTCTTGGACCATATACTAGCTTTGTTGATTGTGTGGTGGTGTGTTGTTTGGCATTCTGAATCAGAGGAGTAGATTTTGTTGCATTTGGTTCTGTCCCATCAGAACTGCTCAGGAATTATCCAGTGTTCATATCAAGTTTCAGCAGAAATGTTAGAGAAATATGAACTCCTTCAAGGAATGAAAAATTAATTGAAGCAACACACACAAAAGCATAGATGTAAATTAAATTAGTAAAACAATAAATAAAATGAAATAGGCAAAAGTCTATTCTCAATAAATCAGGCAAAAAGAAAATAGTCACTGATTCTAAAGTCATAATTATAAAGTGCCAGTTGCAGATTCAAATCAGACTGTTTCTGGAATCCTGGAATGCTTACACTATTTTTCTGTGAAACAGTTTCGTTATAAGTAACCTAACTTATTAAGCAACTGAATATTGGGGTTAGGATTTTACGTAATATGCTTAATTAATAAATCTGATTTTCAATGATTCTTCTACATTATGTTTTCAAGAAGCAATACAGGATTTTGAAACTCTTTGAATGTTCATGGCAATGTCAGAAAACCAATAAATACAATGGTTATAAGCAAAAAGAAAGGAATGATTGTGGATTGGAAAGTCATAACTCATGAGGTGTTGGATGAAGTCATCCGACTGTTTTTAGAATCCCAGGATATTTACACTATTTAGGCATACAATGAAACATTTTTCTTATAACGTTATGAGTAGGTATCTAGATTTTGAAGTTAACACTTTACATAGTAAGGTTAAAAAGCCGACTCCCAATGTTACTTTTAGGTTGTATTTTTCTGAAACAATGTAGGATTTTGAAACTTCTTTAATGCCAATGGCTATGTTTGTAACTTTTCCATGAGTACTATACAGCTCATAAATTGTGCCATTCCCTTCATATTTAGTTTTAAATAAAAAAAAACAATATATACTCAGAAGTGACTATGCATCTAACCATGGTCAACATGAAAGGAGAATGAACTCGCAAAACTGAGAATATACTAGCTTTTATTCATACCAAATATGAGTACTTACTCTTGTGAGATGGATGCCTGGGTATGTCCTACTCTGCTTCCATTACTTGAATATGTTTTCAAAATAAAGTAGATACTCAAAAGGTTTTATTCTTACCAAACTGAGAATTTACTTGAAAAAGTGAAGCATATACTATATACTCTTTTTTATTCATATAACCCAAAGTGTGTGCATTGTGATGTTTCTTCCCAGACTTATAGCAAATGGTGTAGTCATACTCCTGCAATTTAAGACTCCAACAGGCCAGTCTACCAGTTAAGATCTTTTAGGTTGTTCAATTTACACAAAAAATGGTCTGACATAATATGGCCCTTATAGCCATAAACAAAAGTCCTGAAATGGGCAAGTCCAAAAACAATGGCCATCAATTCTAACTCAGGGACATTGTAATTTCTCTCACATTTAGATAGAATTCATGAAGCATAAGCTACTGGTCTTAATACACCAGAAGCTTGCTGCAAAAGTATGCAGCCTACCCCAACACTGCTGGCATCCATGTGTAACTCTGCAAAAGCCCCTGGAGTATAATGTTCCAAAACAGGAGCAGAAGTTAAGGAGTCCTTCAGTTGTTGAAAAGCATGCTGTTGCTCAGGGCCCTATAGAAAATCCAGATTTTTTTGAGTTAACTGAATGAGGGGGTTGCAATTTTAGCATAGTCATGTGAAAACTCTCTGTAAAAATAGAAAGAGTGCCAATGCTTTATGAACATCTTGAACATTCTTAGGTTGAGGCAAATTTTGAATCACTGTAATCTTATCAGTATCCCAGAGAAGTTCCTTCCTTGGAAACATTTCCCAGGTTTGAGTTTAAAATTAAATTTCTCTAACCTTTTAAAGACAGATTCTAACTTTTCCAAAAGTTCCTCAAAAGTTTTAGCAAAGGCCAATATATCATCTAAACATGCCAAAACATTGTTGAAGTTTAAATCACCTAGCAGCTTATCTGTACAATAGCTGAAAAATATAGGGGAATTTGCAAGGCCAAAACTTAATCCCTGAAACTCAAACTGACCTTGGTGTATGACAAAAGAAGTAAACTTTTTAGAATCTTCTTCCATGAGCATTTGAAAATCTGCTGAAAGCAGATCCAAAGAATAGAACCAAGTGGCTTCATTAAGGTAGCTCAAAAGATCATCAATGATGATTGGAGGAAATGACAATGCTGGGTAATTATTTCTTTCTATTTAATAGGTACTCTGTAGGGTCTTTGTTTAATAGGCATTGGATCTGAAATCTGTATTTCAAACACTGCAACATTAGTCGTACCTAAGTCTTGCAAGGAAGTAGCAAAAATGTGTCTGTATTTAAGCAACAGAGTATGCAGTTGTTCTTTCTGAGCTACAGATAACATACTATTCACATTAAAGTCAGATTTAGGTACTGACAGATGAGTAATTTGCTGAGGTGAAATGGTATGACTTTGGACAATGGCCACATCTTGAGCATTTGCAAGAACAGTTTTAGAAAATAAAGTTTTTGATTCAGCTTAGTTATTGTGCACTGAAATAAAGCATAGTTCTTTAGGTTGACTTACCACAGGTGGAATGGAAATTTGTTTATTATGCGTAATATTCTGGACAGGTTTAAACATCACATCATGAGCAATTTCACTTGACAATTCCACTGCCACATTACAAACAGAAAAAGGTGGAATTCTGACATCTTTAACAAAAACCTTACTCATAGATGAAGCAACATCATCTGACACACGATTCACAGCAATATCTGAATGGGTGAAGTACTAGCCATCAAAATGGGAATATTACAAATAGTGTTAATGGGAAGCTAAATAGCTAAACAATTAGCAGAGTAATCAACAATGACATTGCGAGCACTAATCAGTGAGGAAATCATTACCCTCCCAGTATAAAATCATGTGCCAAATTGTTTACCACTAAAATATATTTGTGAAAATGAAAGTCATTAATACAAAAAGGCAAAACTACATGGTACAGAGCATCCAAAAGTTTATTTCCTGCAGTTCGAAGCATAATATTTATAGGTTGTAATATCAGGTACACCCGTGGACAAAAACAAGTCATGTCTTGAACACCAAATTTTTCTAAGTCCTACACGGCGCCTTGTTTACACAGTATGAAATGCAGTTGTGTAGCTGCTGCAGCAAGTTGTATGACATTATTAAACATGCTACCTTCCATGTGTCTTCTCTGTAGCACTGTGGCAAAACAAATGGTACTTCTGTGGTTAAAACCGCAGGTTTGCTTCTCACATGTAACAAATGCTTTTTTTTTTTTTCTGTTAATAATGTTTAATCAACGCATAGTGACTACTTTTTTATATACTCCATTTCATACATGGCATTTGATAAAGTTCATAATAGAATAGTTATTACGATGCAAAATACTTGGCTTCACAATTTCATCATGATTGCATATCTGTAGCTTGTTGGATATCAAAGGGCAGTCTAGATGTGTTGTGGCAGCTTGACGATTCACTGAACAGTGTGCAATACACGGTAATGCTTGAGAATATTTTGATTCCCTCTGAGGATGAGATATCCTGAATTATTGAACTTGTACAGGATTTTGGGCACAAATTCAAGAAGCCTGGGATGTTGGAGTTTTTCATCCATGTTACTACAGGGATTTAATTTCATCTATAACCCAAAAATGAGGGCAGTTATAGGTGTTCAAGGTTCATACACCTGATATTAATTTTGTGTATTTTTTGTGTGCGTTTTAGTTTTAGAAGATAATAGTTCATTTGCATTTATTTCTTTAGTTATTTAAAACAAGTATTTTGGTAGAAATGTGCTTTTTGGGTGCATAGATATGCCTAAAACGTAAAATGCTAAAGTTATATTAATGTAATATTATGTTCTGTACTTCCTATCATAAAATTAACAATATAAAAAATAACAATAACTAATGTGAGATTTGAACCGAAGAGCTTATGCGTGCGAGCAATACCTTTTTAACCTCTTGGCCAATGAAACATTTTTCCATGCTCTGTTTTCAGTAGCTTATAAGCGTCACCACCAAGAAACACTTTTATAAGGTAACCCTTGTGCTCACAGGGCAGAGACCATTCTACAGTTCCTGCATGTGCATTGTTAACACAGCTGTTACGATGTGCTCTTTGGTATCATGAATTACACCAGGAATTTGTAACACATGGCCTAAAGGCAAGGAGTGCATGATAAATTAGTGGTTGACTTCTGATATTGTACTGGTGCTGCATGTAACAGTTTGAGGCTGGATGCTGATCGTTTTTTGGATGGCGAGGAGGTTGTTACCAGCATGAGCGAGCAATGTGACCAGTTCTGTTACAAACTACATTAGCATATGATCTAGTATCAGATGACCCAGTGGATTGTTGTGAAAATGTGACTTCTTGGGGTGGTGGCATCTGTACACTCTGTAAGGCATAACGAGCAGTGCCTTTCAAGCAGCATGGGAAACATTTAAGCTTTTGTGTATCTGTAAGAATTAGCTTGGGCAACCAGTTCAAAATTTTGAATAAAATCGGTAACAGATTCATTCCTTTGTGGATCAAAACAAAATGGCTCAATGAAAGGCCTAGCAACAGGTGCTGGCAAAGTACTAACACTTTTATTAACTGGAGTTTGAACCAAAGCAAGGATATCTGTATTATCACTACTTGCTGAAACTAGCTTGTTGAAGCTAAATCTGTATTCTGAGACACTCAAAGTTCAGAGAGTTGATTGAATGTCTTAATAGGCATAATGACAAATTACTGAATACCAAAGGGGCAAAATAAAAGTTTAATACACAAATGTTAAATCATGAACTTATAAGCACAAAAGTAAATCACTAAATTACTTAGAATATTAGCAAATGTTGATATGAAATGCATTTATAGAGCACAGTGAAATAGCATAAACACACTTAATACTCAAGAAATGTTGAAATGTTCCAGAACAGTTCAGATTTGGATGGTAGGTATCAATTGTTAATGCTATTTACAAACTCGCTAATGAGGTGCTAGAATCATTATATAGCAGGAAACATGTAGCTAGGACCTTCTGTGACTTATTTGTGTGTTTTGATTATGTAGACCAAATACTTTCAGAAAAGTTAGATATTATGGCATTCAAGGAACATCTCTAAAATGATTTAAATCCTATCTAACAAACAAAAGTACAAATCTCAACACCAAACTCAAATAAACCTAGCTACTCATACACCACTATACACCCAAATACCCATAAAAGGAGGAGCTCCGTAGGGTTCTGTTTTAGGACCAATGCTGTTCTTAGTGTTCATAAACGATTTAGTCCCAAGTCTAAACAAACCCACACAAGCTTTTCATTTTGCTGATGACACTACATTATTAATTTTTTATAAAGAAAAAATTCAAACAAAATGTATGTTACACAATAACATTAATGCAGTCACGGTTCAGTGCAAATGGGATGTAACCAAACATTGATAAAACTACCCTTGTGAAGTTCACTACAATCAACTTAGTGCAGCTCAAAACAACTTCAATATCAAAATAAATAAAAAGTATATTGGACATTCAGATGTTAATAAATTCTTAGGGCTGCAAATAGACACATCTAAATTGGAAAAGTCATATTGATGATATAGTCCCTAAATCGAATTCAATGTGCTAAGCATTATGCCTCTTAGCCTCTTTTAGCGACATACTTACACTAAAATTAGCCTATTTTGCATACTTTCACTCAGTCATGAAGTACGGTATTATTTTATGGGGAAGTTCTGCGAATTCAAAGAATTTTTATTCTACACAAAAGACCCTCAATCATATCAGGCTCACATGCAAGTACATCATGTAGAAATATTTTTAGAATCTAGAGCCATTAACACTTACAGGAGAATACATATACACATTAATGGCTTTTTACATAAGAAATAAAAAAAAATTATTTGTTGCCAATTCTTACATTCACAATATTAATACAAGATCCAGATTAGAGCTACATATACCATTAACTAACCTCATATATGTTCAAAAAGGAGTACATTATTCGTGTAAAAAAATGTTTAACCCTCCGTCAGGCGCGCACTTTGGTAGAACACTGTCAGTCACGTGGGGCCTAGTACACCCACGCTATATTTTTGCTGTTATTGTTTGTGTTTATTTTTTCTTTCTTTTATTTTCCTTTTTTTTTTCTATCTTTAGCTTAAGTATACATGGCTTTTATTAGTAGACATTATCCTACCACATAGAAAGACAAGCTAAAATATAATAATATAATATGAGTACATATACATTATAAATTGTATTACAATAAGTATAAAGAAATGCATTGCCATTTTCAGGTAAACATATAACTTGTAATTTGAAATGTTCAGTTACTCAGAGTCATCTTACTATCTCTTCCGTGTTTTCCCCGACTAAGCAACTATCGCAAATAATTTTGGCATGTTTGCTCAAACAGAGGGGAGTGTTGCATTTCCCACGTGCATATTTAGTTTTGCAGCTCTTTTTGTCTTTGTTGCAGGGTTCTCATCATTTCCTTTTCAATGTGGATAGCGGTGTATTTGGAAAGTGATCAGCTGCAGATTCCTTAGGTTTATATTTTGTCAAAAGGCCTTTCAAATCACAGGGTAGATTATTTGCGACAGTAAAGCTAAAGACAGTGCTTTCAAATACCCCTGCCTTGTGGAATATTTATTTTGGTTTCCAAGGAAATAACCCTAGAATTAATACCTGCAATGTTCAAGATATGGTAAAAAGTTACCATGGGCCACCTTCTTCTTGTTCTGGCAACATTGCATGTTCTACTACACCAACTCTAGATTCAATGTCATAATACAGGATTGTTTCAGTCTTTTTCTTAGCACCTTCTGATAACTGTTCGGACGAAATATGTAGACTTGAGTGCAAAACTGCTGTTTTACCCTTTTTTGGAACATATGAAACAAGTGTCATTTTTTTGTGAAGCTTTCGTACTAACTGCCACCTTTTGGAGAAATGAAATTAGTGGGTAATTTTTTTTCTGTTCTTTTGTACTGTACCGTTGAAAGAAAGTTATCTTTTACGCAATTCATTCACCAGTGATACACTGGTGAACCAATTATCTGCAGTAATGTTTCTGCCAGTGCCAGAGATTGATTCAGTTAGTCTCAACACTACAGCCTCTGCCGAATTAGTTTGCAAATATGGTCCGTCCGGCTGCTGTCCACAATAAATCTCCATATTAGTGGTATAAAACAATTTTGCATCTCTCAAACAGAATATTTTTATGTGATACTTGTTTGGCTTGGATGGTATATATTGTCTAAAACTACATCGACCACAAAATGCCGTAACTGTTCATTGATAGCAACATTTTGTCCAAGAGAATAATGCTTCTGACAGTTGTTTAGAAACAATGCAAACATTTCTCTAGCAACAGCCAATTTATCCAGTCTTCATTGCTCCATTCTTCAGATTTTGTTATCAAGGTGAACACAGGTATTAGAAAACTGAATCTTTTTTGGACATAGCATTCAAAATAGAGGAATTCCAAGATCTTCAGTTCTCCATAAATCATGTATATTCTAGCGTCCACCATGAAAAATTCCTGCTAGGTACAACAAGCCTAGGAGAGCTTTTTTTTTTCTATTGCATCTGTAGGTCTCTGTCTTTCATGATCAAATTTGTGCTGCACACTGGCCATATAAGTATATATCAAATATATCTTTGGTAACAAAAAGCTTCCAACAATCAATTTCCGTTTTCGCATTTTTGGCAGCTCCTACTACCAGAAAGTTTGGTCAATATATTGCGAGCCTTGTCTGTGTTATTTTCTAAAGTGTTTTTTTTTTTTCCCTTCCATATTGTTCCATATCTTCCTGTAAATAACAACAATGTTATATTAATAGTAATAAAAATAATGATATTACTGCTATGATAAGCATATGATATTACCTATAAAATACATGTTATCACACAAGCTGCTTTCATTGTTTTGCTCTTCCTCTTCATGATCAATTTCTGAATCTAAAGATCTTGTTTTGAATTTATCTTCACAATCAGGATCGTCTGATTCATATAAGTTTTCATCTACGGGCAAGGCATCATTATCGCAAAGTAGGTAATGTATTTCTTCCAAATTATTCTGATTTTGTAGCTCGTACCTTTTATTCGTGCTCCTCGCAATGGCAAAGCAATATTTCACAACTAATGAGAAACAAATCTGTCAGCAATATGTAATGAGAGCAGGCGCGCAGGGTCTGGTTGACCTGTGCGTCACATAACTGCTGATTAGTCATTCTTCCAGCCAGACAAATAAACAGATAAGGTTATCACTGCAGCAAACAATCGAGCAAGGTGTGATGTTAGATGTCCTAGTCGGGCAATTGCATAGGTGCATTCGTTCAAAAATTATAAAATTAAATAATGTCAAGGGTCTCTCAGGCCTCTAGCGACCAATGCTCTAATATTCTACCTCACAACTTGAAAACATGCAGTGATAAAACATGTTAGGCAAAGCTGAACAATATTTATCTGAAAACTCATTTCTTAACAGTATTGACATGAAATGCATCTATAGGTCACACTCATAAGCACTCTTGATACTATTACCATTTATATATGAGAGCTGTAACAAAAGACTATATAAACTTCAATAAATGAAAATCTTAATGTATCACAAAAGATTAAATGCAAAGTAAAATATTAGCTTAAAAAAATTTCAAAAGTGAGATTTTAAAAAGCAGTAAAAGCTTGGGTTAACAAAGTTTAACACCAATTTAAAATCAATTGGACAAAAGAGCTCTAAGCAGTCCCATGATTTTTGTTCCATCCTTCCACTAGGGTGTTGTTTCTCCAAATCTAGCCAAGAGAGACACTACTAACTTTATTAGCTCAGTCACATCAGTTACAAGAAGAATACATTTTGTCATCCTTCAACCATATTTCCATGACATTCCTAATGCTAGAATGACAACCCATGTAGACTCATTAAATTGAACAAAAGAGCTCTAAGCAATACAATATTACAAAATTAATACTCAAAGATATAAAAGAAGCAAAAAGGACACAAATTTAATAGACAGTTAAATTGATGATTCAGAAGTTCCTATTAATCCCAGTTAATAACTCAAAAACCTTTACAGGAACAGTTAAACATTTAGAATAAGCAGATCATTTGCACAATAAAACTGACCCAAACCAAATAACCTTTTTTAGAAAAAAGTTCTCTATGGCTATGAAACTCCATATAATAAAACCAGAATTTAAAATATAACAGCTTGAAAGTGATGAAAACTTTTAAATATCAGAATTGCAAACAAGTACTTCAGCACCTAATAACACATGAAATATTCCTAGCACCTGTATAACTTTGGAATTTTAAACTTTACTAGGTATAACAAAATTAAAAGGTTGTAATGCTCTATATCAGGTGATATATTCATTGCTCTAAGAAGTTAAACAGAAAAACTATATGAGATCAGCGGAAATGTTTTAATAAAAACTGTTGCATTTAATATAAACTTCTTATGTTCACTATTATTTCAATCTGAAGCAGAATAGACACATGCAGTTAAAAAAATAAATAAATAAAACAAAAATTAGGAAAATTGGAGTTCCAAGCTATGATGACTTTCAAATTAACCAACTCAGTGAAAACTGCTGTTACTTAACTTCCCAGATTTTTTACCAAATGCAGGATACAACCTGTATGAAGCTATGGACGAAGGAAAATACATTTGAATATGGGCTCCCTAGCTGTTCATTTATAATGCTCCTTGGTGTAAATTAAGCAGAATGGTCAAATGGAATTAAAAAAATAAAAATAAGTTAGCAAAATTGAAGTTACAGTCTATGAATTATGTTCCAATAGATGTAACAAGCAATAGGTGGCACCTACTGCTGCTGAACTTACTAAATTCTCACATAAAACACAAGGTATAGCACCTATTAGTAAAGAGAAAGCCCAACCATTACCTCACAGTACACTGCAAAAATACCATTAACTCACCTTACAGTATTTACTGCAAAAATACCATTAACTCACCCTGCACTATTCACTGTAAGAATAATGCCTAGAAAAGGCAGCAAATGCAAAAGGGTGATGGAAACACAAAACTGTATTAATATGAGTTAACATTTTTAGTTTTCTGCACCTAATAAAGAAAAAAAATTCAAACAATAGAAACAGACAAATGTTGATTTTACAGCAGTTGTTAATAAAGCAAATTAATTTAAAACATGAAAAATAACAAGGAATTTGAAATCAAGAACAGGTGGTAAGCTAACCAAAGACAATTTTTCAAGTTTATAACCTCCAAAACAAGAAAGAAAGAAAAAATAATGAGAAAATTGGGAAAAAAAAAAAAAAAAAAGTATCTAACTTTATTGTTTTAAACCTTCAGATGAATGTAAAAGCCCAATGATAACTTGTGAATTTAAACGAGTAGAACAAAGGAATTCAAAACACGTACTAAGCAGCAACCGCCTCATAAGACAATTATACTAGTACCACACCAAAACCAGCAAAAATAACAGAATTTCAAAATTAAAATGTTCAATACGAAAATCACATAAAAAAAAAAATGAACAAAGGAAGAGAGAAATAATTTCCATGATGTGAAGGATGACTATTATCCATAATTTCTAACCCAAAAATTACATTTCTAAACTAACAAACACAATGGTATCTGCCGCCTAAGTCAGTCTTGTCATGGCCATACACTAATTGAAGAGATTCACTGGGTTTTTCATACTTGTAGCCATGGCAAATAGAGGGGTATAGCTAATAACAGCATCAATAAGCATGCATAACTAAGAACTTTAACTTACAAGTGTACCGGGAAAGATAAGGAATATTCCAAAAGAAGAAATTTCAATTTTAACACGTCACAATTTTAATAACAAAGAGATCATTTACCTGTAGTTGATATGTTGAGTGTTTTACAGACAAATCAGCCAAGCCACATACTCACCACAAGGTTGACACAACAAGCACACTACGCTCTTAAGACACCAATGGTCTGCACACTAAGAGAGTGATTCATATTACGGCCAGCTGCTTTATTATCATGCCCCACCCTTACTTCCTGCCAATGCGTATTGGAGCTACTGGAAAGTTCCATTCCTACCAGACATAGGTCGATCCTTCCAGTCTAGGACTACCAACCTATTCTGGGTGGGTTGGCCCAAGCCAGGCCTACCAAACTAAATCAAATGTTGATAAAATATTACATTTTCCGGGCTGGAAGGTCATTGTCTAAGGGTAAAATTATTTACACCCGATGTTTCAGTCAACTCTTGGTTGTCATCGTCAAGAGGGTAATACTCTGGGCAGCTTAACGACTGGCAACTAGGCAGCAGAGGCTTCACAATTTATAGCTCACTTGGTGAGTCTGCAGTGGCTTGCCATCACTGGTATCCATGTGTGATTGAGCTTAAATTTTTCCTCTTTTTTACTGAAGTTGTTGGAATGTTTATATATTTCAATTGCTTCTCTATGAAGTCTAGCATTATATATATATAGATGGTTCCTTTTAGTCTTCAGAAAAAACTTCTGGGATAGTGCCGCTGTGTCGTGGCACTACTTGTGCCAAAATGAAAGAAAGAGAATTGTTTTGGAATTGCGCGATTGTTTCCGAGTGTGTATTCTCTCATTTGAACAGGCGTGTTAAGCGACGTGCGTTGTGCCATTAGCTTTCTGAAGTTTGGAGCCCATTCCAGATTGGCACCGTCTACGCTCATAATCAGTGTATAAGACTAGGGTGTACGTTCTACACTGTTCTTATGGGAGAGGTAAAATCAAAATTGCTGTCGCAGAGCTGACGTTCCACTCGCTAGAGTGCAGAAAAGCAGAGAACCTACCGACAGTGGTTGAATACACATTCCTCGCTCTACTGTCCTTTAATGCAGTGTTACCATCTTGCTGCAAGTTAATACTAATGCGTTTGGAAGTGCAGATTAATGTTTAATTAAATCAAATGCAGAAATAATACACCAAAATATCCTTATAAATAAAAATGTATGGTTTTGAATATAATTATGCGTTAGATTTTGAAACTAAGAAGCATTATTTCAATAGCTGTATATTTCATAGCAGTAGGGTTATGATTGAATACGTGGAATCTTGTCCACCACAGAACAAAAAAGAAAAGAAAAAAAAAACAACAACAATAAACGTATTCACCATGTGTTTGAGCACCTGTTTTCAAAGCAGTTATATGTATTTGTGTCTAGGTTCGTGTATAATAACAATTCAATCCAAATATGATGTAGCTCATCGTGAAGTCAGGTAACTAAAACAGTGTATATGTTTTCTTTAAATGAATATTCAGCTTTGTGTGAAAGTTACAAACATGAAAAAAGAAAGTGAATTGTTAAAAACCCCATTTAGCAACAGGACTCGCGGTGAAAAAATTCAGATGAAAACATTGGATAGGCCATTCCCAAATCTGAATCTGCAGGAGCAAACAAAAATCGTTTTAATTCAATCCGGAAATTTACCAAAAGAGTAAATGGATTTGTGGCTGTGAGGAAAACATTGCCCATTTTTCGTTTTGTTACGTGTTTTTTGGGGGAGATGTCCATTGTTATAAGCCCGAAATAACTGATATTGGGTATATATGGCGTAAAATGAAAGTACATTTAATTCTTGTCAATTGCCTAGCACGTTAGATGCCATTACACGAAGTTGGTAAACATATACTTGAGGTATTTGTTTTAACTTCTTTTTTTTTTTCACCGCCAATAGAATACCTCAGCGGCTGCCCTGATGAAAGTGGAAGTCCGGATCTCCATATTTTTATTGCCGGGGTGCTTATACTTTCATCAGTGTTTCCTGAAAATAAAGAGGATGAGCATCTTCGAAAGCATTATTTAAAAAACCATCGACTTACCTGTCTAGAAGCCCGAGGAAATTTAGAGTTAACATCTTGTTCATTTCCTACCAGTTCATTGGAACGTTTTACTAAAAGTGCACAGAGTCTTCCACATTGAACAAATTTCTTTCGTCTCATTTTGATAGCACAAGAAGTTAAACTCTAAGCTCGAATGCTTCTTGAATGTACGTGTCCATTCATCATGTGGCTTACAGTTGTTTGGCCATACGCCGAAGACCACATACTTCAGTACCACTTCACTCCGCAAACTTGCCAACAGAACCCAAGAAATACGCGAAGAGATTAGAGTAGGATGCGTTGTTTAGGTTCTTTGAAGGCCAAAACATGTCAAGCTTTTATATTTCTATTGTATTGAACTTAATAAAACCTGGCGTTTACAGCCTGTGTCACTGCACAAGGCATTACATCCTTACTTGCATGCAGGGAGTGTAGGATTTTACAAAATTGTCAATAATGTACAATAAACTTATTCTTTTTGCACACACAAAGTGCACAACATTTTAATTTATGATGCTAACATGTAAACAGTAAGCATCAAATTTCTATTACATTTAAAAAATTGTCATGTCTACTGAATACAAAATTTCTTCCCATCTAGCCTAATATAATTTTTGATATGTCACTACTGTTTCCTGTTACTTTCCTGTCAGTCTTCAGGGAATTTCCTGACTTACGATTTATCAATGTTTTCACTGACTAAAATTCTTGCGATAACCTTGCCTCCCACAGCAAATCTGAATTAGAAATTCTTGTCTTATCTACCGGTTCCAGTTTCGGCCGCGAGTCGTCATCGGGTTGAGCTACTGGCATCCTAAATAAACGGTCCACCTCCTCATCCTCATGCTTTGCTCTTGAATTGTGCCTCACTGTGTATTTAACTTCTTTCAACGTCAAATTATATGCTACTGTTACTTTGAAGTGGCGCAAATGTGTGTAGTCCTTGACTATGATGGGTACCCGTGGATATACTGTCTAAATTTGCACAATCCGTAACTGAATGTCATACATTTTTGTCCCTGCACCCTTTTCGGTGTACTCAGGCTTTGTGCGGATAAGCAATGTAGTGCGCCCCTCCGTAATTGAAAGAGACAAGATAATCTGAACACTTGGAAATTACACCTTAAGTGTATTAAATTAACACTGCTCTTAAAGTTCTCAATGGTTTTTCCTGAAATTTTTATGAAGTATTCTATAAATCATAACAGTTATTTCAAATGGTTGTTTGCATTGATAGCTTGCGTCGTTGAGTCTGTAAAAAGTATTTCATTCAACAGAAAACTAATAAAATTTACTCTTAAAACATGTGAATTCATGTACCTTTTTCTCTGATACTACTTGCAATACAGAATCACACCTTTGCATGCTTGTTCTTAGTATAGTCGGCTATCTTCTGAACCTCAATTATTTAGTTATGTATATCTGTTCACTAAAAGTTGAAAAAAAAAATTATTTACAAAGTCAAAAAAGTAAAACTGTGAAAAATTTGCAATTTTGTTCTTTCTTAATATCACTAATATTATTATAAAATTATGGTTGTGGTTCAGCACGTTTAACCATACATTGTATACATGTACTGAAAATTTGAGCTCTCTACCTCTCGTGCTTTCTGAGAAAAAAGTACATAAGTATCCAAAAATGTTGTTTTGAGAAAACTGAATTTAAAGTTTGAACATTAAAATTCTGACACTTCAGTACATTACAGGGTCATAATCATCTGCACCTGCATTCCTGGATTGCTTCGGCTTTTCTGATTGCCTTCTCTTGGTCCTGGCCTCTTTTGTTAATTGTTGAACCTCGCTGGACATGATATAGTCGTTCACTGTTGAAAGATACGAAAATGTTCAAACAAGGGGCATTACAAGACAGTTTTAAAGGAATGCAGACTAGCATTTAAATGGAATTTAAATGTCTTAAAAACCTCTTAACCCCCAAAAAGTATATATTTTCTGAAACCGGAAATAATAGAGTGCATAGTGCATAAAACAAAACAAAAAATGTGACTTTTGACCATTTCAGAGTACCTTGTCCCCTTAACTGTTGAAGTAAGGATATTCAGACACCTGATACGCTAGTGACATTTTTCATGTGACCCGGTTATACTGATTATCGAGCCGTCGTGCCGAGTCGTTGCAGTGTTGTGAGTCAGATCGATTACTGCTCTGTACTTTCGTAAGAAATGCATTATCAACAGCAAAGCATGCGAGAAATTATTCAATATTAACAGTTATTCTCTAAATTCTGTCCCTGGTATTGTAAATGCCGTCTCAGCGTGATAGGATGCTTCTAACAAATTGTTTGCTGTGCGCAGGAGCACATGCGGAGTGGCAGGTTACCTTTTTATGCTTACGAAACGGACATTTATCATATTCGTGAACTTCCGGTGCCTGTAAAAATTTAACTATATTTTCCATTAAGTATACCTATTGTCTGTAGTAGGTTCGCTGGGGCAGCGACACGTGCTGGGCACGAATTTTTCACTGGGACGATCTCGAGGCTGGATTGAAACATTTCGGCTCCTTATTCGCGTATTGCATACTATTGTGTGTCTGCTTCTGTTGCAATAGTCGGAGCTAGGTCTGCCATTAACCGTGCGTTTCTTACTGTACGAGGCGTTGCCTCTGTTTGCACCGTAACCAAAATTCCTGTTCTGGAACCTGTTTATTTCCCTCGTGGGTGGGGGGCGGCTTAGTGCACAGTTCCTTCACCTGCAGTGGCAGATCTTATATGCACTCTGCCATGTCCCTAATGTGCTCATGAACTCCGTGATCCTGTTCCTGAGGATAGCTGCTCCCGCGCTAATTAGGTCTACCCTCTGGCCATCTAGAAATATTGCCATATCTATCCTGCTTACAAACTCAATCAAGCTCTCTACTGTTTTTCCGTTATAGGACCGTTATACACCCCTGTTCTGTCACATGTGGATTAACGAGAACGCATAACGCCAGTACTTCATGGATGTTATGCTCGGTAGACTCGCTCATCCCTAGCTTATACTCCAGCTCTCGTCTTGTGCTGCCTGCACGAAAGCTCTATAAAATCCTTCAAGTCTGCCCAGGTTACCCTGGTTGTCTCAGTGTGACTACCTTGAACCAACTCGCTGCCGTCTGCGTGAGATAGGATAGCAAATATTGATTCTTTTGCGAATCCTAGTAGTTTGCTTCCATGACTATCTGAAACCTATGCAAGCACTTTCCCCTGATTTCCCTGCATACTCGCCCGGGTTTAATAATGGACGTGCAATCTGGATTGTAGGAGCCGCCGGTGGTGGTTAAGTTACCTTTATTGCTTTCTCCGCTTTTTGTTGCATTATTCCCCCCTTGCGAGCTGTATATCTTCCCCATTTCTCCCTGTTTGAACAAGCGGAGCCTTGATATTTTCCCTGAACGTAGTCTTATTTGTTCCGCCAGTTCTAGGCCCTGTGCCAAATCCATAGAAATACGCTAGTCGCTTACCATGTACTTTTAAAATTCTTAACTGTATGTATAACTGGTTTGTTTCTTTTGGCGCTGGGCTATCATCCTTAGCTTTTTTTCATACCCCGTCTCCTAAGCCGGCAAAAGATGGGTCCCACACCCTGCTATCGCAGTAGCGATCGTGCAGAACCGTGCAACTAAATCGCCTCCCTCGTGCAGTAGGTAACCTAACTTGCAGGGAGTGTTGTTAAATGTTAGTGCATAGGCTAATCGGGTCGCGCATAAGCACCCCAGTTATTTCTGTAATATTCTGGCAGCTATAAGCAAGTACTGAGTACAGCCCGGGGAATTAAAGGTGAAAGAGAAATATGTGTTTGCGTGGCTTTATGATGGTGAATGGTTCGCATGTTAATACTATTCTACACTGCCCTTGTTAAGTTCTATGTGAAGTTACAATGCGTTTGCATGATGAAGTGGTGTGGGCGATGATATATGTAACTCTGCATGGTCTCCTCACAGGGTTCCGTGTCAGTACTTGAGTGTTTTGTTGTTCTGGTCCGTGTGGCGCTAGGTCGACATGGTGTCCACACTCATTTGCAGCCAACCCGGGGGTGGTGTTGCAGCTGCAAACCGTGTGACAATCGGGTGTGGCCTTCTTTCCCCATAACCGCCTTGGCTGGGTAGCGCAAGGACTTCGAGGGCAGATGTGGAGTAGATGATGGTCTTTTATGTCCTTGTCTGTGAACTGAAAAAAGGTAATTAAACATGATACTGTAACAAGTTGTCAAGAAATCCTATTTCATCATCTGCGTCTTGATTTGTTAGGTTACGGTCGAATAGTGAAAGTGGAATTTTATGTACGTCGATCGTTGTTTCGTATTCACCAAGTGTAAATAATGTGTGCTGTGGTGTGAGAGGAGTTAGTTATACACATCAAATGCGAGTTTCTTGATGAACTGTTCTTATCGTGTGCGTGTTTTGATCACCGTGTAATTGTTTTAAAGGGCTACTACCGGAACGTAGCTATTACTCTGGGGACAGCGTGCACCAACCTGAAATAAGTTCTACTTTCGTACTAAACTACTATTCAAGTCAACTCTCGGCGACTTCCATGCGAGAGTAAAACTACTTCCGAAGAATTTTACTCCTTTCAGATACTCCCAGATTAAATTACCGCAGAAGTAAATGTCGGAGAGCACCATCATGTATGTTACTACGGAATTAAATGGAGCACAAATATAGCTTAGAATTTACTCTTGCGACCTGGATGGAGTAACTAACCTGTCGATTGAACTAGAATACCGTATCGTATTTAGAGGAAAATGTTTTTGACGTGTTCATGGACTACTTAGATTACATTGATCTTGATGAAAACAACGATTACTAGGTTACATTGATGATCTCGATGAAAAAAAAAACAAACAACGGGAATGCGATAGTGCTATGCGAGAACCTATGATACTTATACAGAGAGAGAGAGAGAGAGAGAGAGAGAGAGAGAGAGAGAGAGAGAGAGAGAGAAAGTTCAATGAACATTTCGATATTAGGAAAGAATCTTATACACGCCTTTTGAACCTGCTTGGAGAACATTTCAACAAAACTCAGACACAAATTCAGACCTAACCTAACCTCCCGTAAATCAGAAACGTAAAATACTAATAAACCTAAAATAAAAAGTAATTAGGAACGCACTTTGTGAGTGTTGTCGGTACTGGCTTTGAAGACCAACGTAATGCAGGTTATCGCCCTTTTTTACACATGTTGTTTAAATTGATTTTCTTTATTTCTACCAACAAACATTTATCTCTTTCGCTGACGTTTCTCACCTTTTCCTAACGCACATAACCTTATTCATGATTGCATCAAGTAAATCGCACAAACAAAACAATACCTTCGGGAGTAATGAGCTCTTACTTCCGTAGTCGTAACTAAGAGTTAATTGTAATTGAACTCTCCAACGTTACTTTCGGAGTAAATTACTCCCATAGTAACCTACTTCCGCAGTGGGACTTCTTTAGTAAACGTTACTTCGGAAGCAATTTACTCCAACATGGTACATGCCGCCCTGGGTATTTTGTTTTGAAAGTCTGGATACGGTGAATGTGTATTTTTGACGTAGCCTCAGACCGACGCTGCGTATATTAATATAGAACTTATGAACGATGTGTAAGGCGCGAGACCTATGTTGAGGTTGAGTGCATTGTTGAAGTTGATAGGTGGGTATAGTCGGCACAGTTGAGCGTCGGCTTTTCGTTGACTTGAAGGCGCCAGGCGAGACCTTGGTCCATTACTAATATAGATAAGTGACTTTGTTGGTCCAGTTAATGTTGAAAGGTTGTAGTGGTGGTAGTCTGTGTCTCGGGTAATGGTTTTTTCGTTTGGTGAAGATTGTGGCTTTGCATGTAGTGGCGTTTACCTTGATTCTCTACTTGGTTAGGCAAAGTTCTAGTTGTTCGAGCGTGGTCTGAAGGTTTCTGTGTATGAATGGCACTTTGGCTGATTGCGACATGATTGTCTTGCCATCAGCGTAAAGGAGAAAAGTGCTGGTTGCGGTTTTAGTTATGTCATTTATGTATAGGTTGAACAGGTGTAGTCCTAGTAAGCTGCCTTGAGGGACGCCCACTGGAATTGGGCGAGGTGTGGACTTGGCGTGTTCACTACCGAGGTGAGGACTCGGTTTCGCAAATAGTCTATGAGTTTGATAATGGTATAGTTCAGCATTTTACGTAGCGGCCATTTGTGCCACACTCGGTTGAAAGCCCCCTTTTATGTGAAGGAGAAGGCCCCGTTGACTTTCGAATGTTGAAGAATAGTTTGCTTATTGCTTTAAGTCGGCTAATAGGTCTGTAGTTAAGTGGAGCTACATAACTTTTGCCCATCTTTGGGAAGTGAAGCTCGTTTGCTCTTATCCACTTCTTGGGGAAGCAACCATGGGGTAGGCGTAGGTTGAAAAGTTTGACTAATGCTTTCAAGGCGCTGAGGGGTAGGGTTTGAAGAGCGACGTTCGGAATTTGATCTGGTCTAGAAGCTTTTCTTTTCGGGAGGTTATTTATGATCCATATGATTTCGGATATTTGTGTTTTCCTGATTTGGTCGTGGCTTTTGTCTTTCGCACATATTGTAACAAATGAAAATACCAGTTACTGCGAAACACACTCGGCGTAGCACAAATGCTACACTTGAGTCACTTTTGGCATACGCTCGGAACACAACACAACTGATCCGTCGAATCGAGTCACAACTGAACTGGCACTGTCCACTTTTCACTTGGTAACTTCTTAGCTAATTGAACTGAATTCTCCGGCCGAGAGCAGCCTCTTGTATAGGCCCCGCATACAAAGCGTAACTTTCAGGAGGGAACCTATTAGAACATGCCGAAACGAATGTCCTGGAACGTATAAGCGGCACATAATGGGCTATTATGACACACTATTGTTTCACAAACCCATTGTTCTGGAGGGCACCGGCTATTACCTTAACCCGCGGTCAGGTAGATGAGTTGATAAGCTCTCGCAACCGGTCCGTAGGTAACTTAACGCGAGCGTTCACAATATTTAGCGTAATTCTTTTGGTTTCCGCGATAAATGGGGCAAGGCCGGAGTTAAGTTCAGAGTTGGTGGGTTCTATATTGCGTCTGTTAAAGATTCTGCCTTGTCTTCATCGGTTGTGGCAATATGTTGCCCACACGTGAAGAGGCGATACAGAGATCTTGTCCCTTGTGAGACTTTTGGCTATTCGCCAGACGGCATTGATTTGGGGATCTAAAGGGTAGTGTGCCATTCCATTGCTTGGAAATAACAGCTGCTTTATGCTCGCGAAGCTGTTGATTTAGAGCTCGAAGTTGATTTTGTGTGGCTAGATTTCTGGTGTGTTGCCATTGTCTTTGCTCTCTGTTCCGTTGTTTAGTTGGGCGTATGTTCACAGGGAGACACGTTTTACTCTTTTTATGGCACTGTAGGGGGAACTACTACCACTGTGGCATATTGCATTTGCTTTTTCGATTTTTTCGATAGCATCTATGTCCTCAATACGGTCAACGTGTATTATATCCGTGATTTGTATATCAGTGGTTTCCGGGTTGCAGTTCGCTTTGTTGTAATTCACCCGAGGCCTAATCGGTGCGGTTTGAAAAGGGACTTCTAGGTTGATTATGACCGGTAAATGGTTTGATGAAAGGTCATTGTTTACTTGAAGTGAGATGCGAGCACCGGCCTGTCGTTTGTTATGTAGAGCACGTCCAGGTGCATGATTTGCATGAAAGGTGACATGTTGTTTCTGTAGGAGCCTGAATTATATAATCTGATGCGTTTTTGTGGCATAATAATTCATATCCAGCAGAATTCATATGCTAGGAGTTCCATAGTGGGTGTTTTGCATGGAGGTCACCTGTTATTGTTATGTGATGGTTTAGTTATAAGAGTGAATCAGTATCGGCTGTGTTTGTCACCCTAAGGGGATTGTGATTGATGGTGGTTGCTGTTGCACATGCCCAATGTCTGTTTAACTTGTAGTATTAATACATGGCCATGGTAACACTACCTCAGCACAAGTTGGTTGGCTTCCATGCAGAATCAGCATTTTTGCACTCCCCTGCTCTTAACTGCGGCTGTCATCACAGTTAAGAACTCTCACCTTGTAGTGAGGAAATTCATAATCCTTGCATAATGCTACGAGTGATGTTAAATACTAAAATTTAACTTGGAAAAAAGCTTGCAACTATGTACCCTCTTAAACATATCTGAAGCCTAACCCTAAAGTGTAACGTAGCGGGAGAGAGAAAAAAGTAAAAGACTCACAAGGAATTGATATTCGGTACCTCCACCAAATTGTAACAAGCTGGGAAATATGGGGTGCAACAAGGAGAATTTAACTAGGAGGCAGAGCAATCAGCATGGGTGGGAGGGGGGGCAGCATGCATTTGGGAAGGGGTATGGATTCTGGGGACAATGAGAACTCCGGGTAAATTTACTGCTTATGTTTTGAGACCTTTATTCTATTCCAAAGGCCTATGGTCCAGTCTTTAAGTACCTCAGCTTATTATATACCTGGTTGGTAATGAAGATGCTGCTTATTCATAAGTTGCAAAAATGTCCTTATGACCTTGCAGTTCATATAAAAAGCCAGATGAACTAATTATATTAACACTATACAGAGATCAAGCTGCACATTTTGAAAACTTTGTATATAATCTAAATGCTGTTCTAAAAACCTAATTAAATCTAAGGTTGAATTTGTACTCTGTGGTGACTTAAATACAGACTTCAAAAGGCAGCAACCAAAAGGAGCAAATATTTTCACTATTAAGAACATACAGTCTTATGCATACAGTAAATTTTCCAACTAGAATTTTAAAAAAATCCAAAACAGCGATTGATAATATTTCCATAGATATGTTTAAAAAGGGGTACCATGAAATGCAAACCTTAAGTAATGGACTTTCAGACCATGATGAACAGTTACTTAAAATGAATTAGGTTCCCCATTTCAAAATGGTAAACCAGCTAACCAGCTACTGAATCATTAACAGTGAAAGCATAAAATGTTTTAATGACTGGCTTTCAAAGCAGTTTGTAGGAAGAAATATACAAGGATAACAATGTGCATAACAAGTTAAACTTACTTATAAATACTTTCATAAGGATTGACATCTCAAGTTTTCCATCTCATATAAAGAAAATTAACAGTACCGCTAGAAATCACTGGTTAACGCAAGGCATCAAAATATCCTGCAAACACAAAAGAGAACTCTACATAGCTACTAGAGAAAGCAACTGTGCTAAATATAGATAACGTTATAAAAAATATTGTACAATTTAAAAAAAAAAAAGGTTATAAATGCAGCTAAAAAGCTCTATGAAAGACAGATACATTCCTCACATAACAAGCTTAATACTATATGGAAAATTATGAAAAAAGAGACTGGTAAACAATGCTCAAAGGATGAAATAAAACAATTACGGTAAATCAAATCACCACAAAAGAACCACAACAGATAGTAACATTATTTAATGAGTATTATACAGAGCGGCCCCTCAGCGTTCTGGCCGGGAATTGCATGGCAGTCTTGTGCGATATGTCTGAATGAACTCAAGGCCATGGACTCTTCCACTTATTGGACATGTGGCAGCGGGCTTTAGTCAGCTGTTATTGCTTCTTGTGTATAGACATGAGATGCGTGTGTATTTGTGTGCGATTGAATTATCGGATTATTACAACCCAGGAATGGTACTCAAATTTTCGCTTGAACAAAGACTTTTTTATGTATGACACGTATGTGAAAACTGACTCGTGTAGGCAATTTCACAATAAATTTCCTGGTGTTCCAGTTTCGAGTAGAGAAACAGTTAGATATCTAGTGAATAAAGTGAAGAGAACGGGATCATTTAATGTTGTAAGCTGTAAAAAGAAACGAAGGGTTCTAACGGAAGAACTTGATGAAATTGGCGAAGCATTTGAATGGTCTCCGAATAAATCTTTACGATGTGTAGCACAACAAGTCAGTGTTTCAAAAACCTCAGTACATAGGTCTATGAAACTGTTGAAATTAAAACCATACAGAGTGACTATTGTCCATCAATTATGACCGCGTGAGTCTTCCTTGGAAGACATCAAGAATGTTTTTGATGACAGAATAATCTGTTAAGGGTTATGGCCGGCTCGATCGCTGGATCTTACTGTGTGTGACTTTTATCTGTGGGGAGCTTTCAAAAATAGAGTCTATAGGAATAATCTTCGCACCATAGATGATATTAAAAACAATATAAGAATGGAAATTAGGGAAATTACGCAACAAGAACTTATGCTTGTGAATGGTAATTTCATCAGAAGGTGCCAAGAATGTTTATCTGCCAAAGGACACCACTTTCAACACCGACTGTGAAAAAGGTTAGTACTTATAAAATAAAAAGTAATTACATTTGTTCAATAGGTAATCAATATATCATAATAATCATCATAAAATCAGTAATAATATTGTATCAGTATCAATAATGAGAATAATAAACAGATACACTGAATATAGCACGCGGAACACACATCGCGACTACTGACCAGATAGCTGAGGGATAGCGCACGGAACACACATTGCGACTATCGGCCAGATGGCTGAGGGACCGCTCTGTGCTTAGCAGAAAATTTACTGTTACAGTCCAAACAACATGTAGAAGACCCTATATTTAAAGAAAAACATCTTAGAAAAGTGTATACTTGCATAGAAATAGTACCTAGGAGCACAACAGAGTAAATAAAACAATAAAATCCCTCAAAAGCAAGAATACATTAGGTTGTAATGAAATAGCTATGAAAATGTTAAAACTATGTGCTGACAAGATTAGCAGACCTTAAAGTCATGTGTGTAACCTCTCTGTGTTTTAACAGGAACATTTCCAGACAGGTTAAAATATTCTATTGTTAAACCACTATACAAGAAAGGTCAAAATTCACAAATGTCGAACTATAGAACCAGTATCGTTATTAACCACTTACTCCAAAGTATTTGAAAAACTAATATTCAAACAAATGTCACCATCTAAGTAAAACTTCTTTAGCAAAGGAACAGTTTGGATTTACGAAAAACATGTCAACCAATAATGCCACTTTCAACTTAATTAATGAATTTCTGAAATACCTTAATAGTAAATGTAACACACTAGGAATATTCTGTGATCTATCAAAAGTGTTTGACTGTGTAAATCATAACATACTCTTATCAAAATTATGGTATTACTGGTAAAGCACATCAATGGATTGCATCATACTTTTTAACCAGATGGCAAAAGGTCATAATAAATTCTGCAGATAATTGCAAAACATACTCCGAATGGTCTAAAATAAAGCATAATGTTCCACAGAGTTTAATTCTGGACCCATTATTGTTTCTAATATATATCAATGATCTCCCCAGAGTAATAAATAAACATGCTCATCCAGTTTTCTTTGCAGATGATATAAGTATTATAATTAAAGGACACAAAATCAATCACATCTCAGAGTTATCCAATAGTATTTTCGGTGTGCTAAATAATTGGTTTGACAGTAACAAAATTTATATAAATTTTGAAAAAACTAAGGATATTTATTTTTGCACAAAAAATAAAAGCATTGCAAACATAAGGATTAAACATAAAGGCAATGAAATTGTTGAAACTTGTAACATAAAATTTCTTGGTCTTATCATAATATGAATTGGGAAGACCATATTGGCTACATCCTACTGAAACTAACCTCTGCATGTTTTGCAATCAGATCATTACTTCATTTTACAAATACAAGTATCCTAAAAACAGTATATTATGCTATTTCCATTCAATTATGACTCGTAGAATAATGTTCTGGGGAAATTCAATAGATACTAAAAACATATTTCTTCTGCAAAATAAAGTAATAAGAATAATGGCAGGTGTAAAACAATCAACTCATTGTAAACCACTATTAAAAACTTTTGGAATTTTACCGTTAGCCTGGAGTATATTCTGGTTCTAGTTTTAATTGTAGCCGACCATCCAAAAGTGTTGATAACAAATTCAGATATATACAACAAACAAAGCAGACACAGGTAGGGCTTATACAAGCCAGACAATAACCTACAGGTATTCCAAAAAGGAGTTTTCTACATTGGCATAGTGTTATTTATTAATGCCTAGCTTTGCCGTGTGGTAATGCACATAACACACTATTAAAGTTGTATTGTGCTTTCAAAAATTATGCTGGAGGTTTGGTAACACTGCTAATTGCTCTGTAAAGGAACCATGTTTACAACAATATGGTGTTCATTGTCATGTTTGTTATGGTAATAGCTTACAGATTGTTTTAAAGCTATTGCTGGATGTGGAGCAGAAATAAACATCTGTTTTGAGTAAGTATATTTTTATATGCTTAGAGTTATTATATGGATTATTTCTTGGTTAGTATATTTCTTTGTATATTGCAATATATATTCTCTGGGAGTTACAAGATGATTCAGAGAAAAACGGGTTAAATTTTGGCTTCTTAATTCCACTGTTGCCATATGGCAATGCTAGGCGGATATACTCAGTAAGACGTATATTTTGTTATAGTGTTTCAGGAAAGGGCTTTCACTTGCTGAAGCACTGGAGATAATTCACAGTGATGATATTGATGGTCATGTGTTTATTGAGCCACCATACTAAATGAAGACACAGATGAGGGTTCTGGAAATGGGGATGAAGGCAGATTATCTGACAACTTGATATCTAGTCACTTACTGGCTAATGTTGAAATAAGGTTACCAAACAATGAAAGAATAAGTGTTGACCAAAATGAGTTCAACCCATTGGTACAGCCACCCATACTGGAGGCAGCTTCACCTGAAATTTTATCTACCCTGATATCCGAAAAAGTTATCAAAGGGTGGCTGAGAGGGAAAAAACTGAAAAACGATGGGAGAAAGGAGCTGATTTTGACATAGGTAAACCTTCTGAATTCCCCACTCCAGATTATTCAAGATATAAACACAGATTATTCAAGATATAAACACATATCATTAATTGAAATTTTTAAATTGTTTCTTGACCAAGAGTTCATTGAATATTTGGTAGAGAAACCTGGCGCAATATATTATTTTTAAATTTTCAGGACCCAAAGGTAACAGCAGAAGAAATACACTGCTTCATTGCCACTCTATATGTTAATGGCTACAATAACTTAACTTCTAAAAGGCACTTCTGGGATTCAAATATTGACATGAAGATTCTGGCGGTTTCTCAGTCAATGGGAAGAGACAGATTTCTTCAAATCTGTAAATTTCTACACTTTGCAGACAACACTAGAATTTACCATAATGATAAGGTATAGAAAATACAGCCTATTATAGAGGAGATGCATTGATAATTTCATACCCAAGGAACAACTATCATTTGATGAATGTATGGTCAAATATTTTTACCGACATGGGTGCAAGTAATCATCCATGGGAAACCCATTAGATTTTGCTTTTATAAAATATGGAGCCTGAATACTAAGGACGGATATTTGGTGAATTTTGAGTTGTACCAGGGTAAAGGACCAAACTCTAATGCTGACTATGACAAGTTATTTTGTAAGTTGGCAAGTCCCTTGCTCTTAATACTTAACGAAGTTCCAGATGAGAAGAGGAAACTAAACTACAGCTTCTTCATGTATAATATATTTTATAGTGCACCACTTTTCTTATTTTTCAGGTATTGTGTCTATTCTGTCATTGATGCTATTAGAGAAAATAGAATACCTAAAGGATGCCCACTGGAAAACAAGCAAGTATTTTCTAAAAACGATCATGGTCATTTTGAGACCGCATTAGAGAAGGATGGTGGACTGCTTTTAACGATGGATGGATAACTCAGTAGTCACAATGATCTCTTCTTTATGTGGTGCACAAGAAGTTGGTCAAGTGAAGAGATTTTCACAGGGGCAGAAGCGAAACATAATGATGCCAAGGCTAGTTATCAAATACAACACCTTTATGGGAGATAATGACCAGATGGACCAGAATATTGCCTGCTAGCGCATTGGGATGTGAAGCAAAAAATGGTATTGGCCTTTGTTTATGTGGATGCTAGATTAGGCTATTCAGAACAGCTGGATTTTGTACAAGAAAGTCAGAAAAATAATAGTTCAGCTGGATTTCAAAAGAGAAATAGCTACTATCTATCTCAAGAGATACCAGACTGTATCAAAAGGAGTTGGTAGATCAGCAGCTTCATGGATGTCTCATGGCTATTATTATGAGATTCAATCAGATTTGACAGAAACTAATCAACTTGTCCAGCCAGCAGAAAGAGGAAAAAGGAAAAGGTGTGCTAATGACAACTGTAAATCCAGTGTGAGAATAATGTGCTTGAAGTGTGGTGTTGGATTGTGCATCAACTGCTTTATTTCCTTTCATACTCACTAGATTTTGTGCGATTTTACAAATGCAGAAAGTAGTGAAGTGTGTATACCATAAGTGCATTTTTGTGGAATTACAGAATATGTTTTCATACTTAGTTCAAATTGTTAATGTTTTGGGGGGACAGTATTACCTTTAATAATGATGTAGAAGATTCAGAATACAATTTCTTAATGAAAATAATATGCTATAAAACTAGACAGTGGAAGTGCCTTGCGCTACCGTATGGTAGCAGAAAATATTTTCAAAACTGAGAAATGAATACTTGTTTTTATACAGTACATTTGTGTTACTTAGAGACATAATAAAGTAAAAACCCAATAAAGATTAACAAAAAGGTAATGTGGGCATTAATGGGTTTATTCACTTCCATCATATATAAAGGAACTGAAAACTAATAAAAATAGATTCAAGTTAGCATTACAAAGATACCTTATCGCTCACACCTATACAGAGGAGCATTTCATTCATTCAAAAAATAACTGAACTACTACTAATTCTACTCCAAAAATTAATGCAGTTTTTGTAAATACTAAGTATAAGTATTTTTAGTGACCATTATAAATATTTTTGTAAGTATTTTGAATGTAAATAACATTGATTTAATTTTTACCTCTGACACACACTACATAAGAGTTACAATTTATTTTGTAAATGTGCACAATGTAATTATTAGTTTTGACGTAATCTACATCCTAGATTAGGCTAGCTCTCTCTTAAGCTGGCCTAACTCACTATAGGATCTACAGACTGATATGATATGACCACTACCTTTGTGGCAACGTTTTGTAGTGGGTATCATGGTGATCTATCCCTGGTGAGCTCAATTCAGCTTACACTGAGTTGTGAGCATTCTGTTTACCTAGATACACCATGCACTTTCATTTCAACACCTTATCTACTGTTCGACCACCAGAAGAAGGCAAGAGGGGCCTGAGGTTCGAGAGGGGCTTGAACTGTTTATCCACTCACTTAGTCGCTTTGTTCACTGCGAAATGTGTGTATGTGAATCACCCATGCTGCATTTCTAGCCATGGGTGAGTTATCTGACATGTTTATTTTATGTGGTACTAGCATGTATAGACATATGGGGAGTGTAGAAAATGTTTACATAGCACATTCCTCTCGCTTGCCTTCGTTTAGTGATCCATCTGTAGTGTTGCCTCACTTTGATATCTGGGTTTAATTCCCAGACCTCAGATGCATCAGTATTTTGCTGCTTCATTAATAATTAAAGAAACACATATTTTGAGAAAAATCCTCTCTATAGATAAGAAAACAGAATCACTGCATTAGTAAGTTGAAAGAAAAAATTCCAAAATTCTGCAAACAGAAAATTGGAAAAACAACAGGAGTTGGAACTACTGTTTAGACAAATTAGATTAGTATGTCTTCATTATAGCTAATGCGGATTTCCTGATGAAAAATCAAAAGGGAAGATAATCTGCAATAGTTACTGAGTCAGAGACAGGAAGGTCACCTGGATTACATGTGTGGCATTGATTGCAGTAATCTACACTCGAAGAATGCACTGAAGAAGAGGAAAATGATGATCTTATGCAGAAATTGAAAAAAGTTTCTAATTATCATTTTTATAAGGTTTATGGTTTACCTAGGTTTCATTTTTTTAAATATTTCAGATAAAGCATACACCTTTGTAGTTGTTTTTACGTTATTACTTTTATGCACATAGGCCACCATAAGGAGGACATTTATAATTCATTTATGCTTTAAAAATTAACAATAGTTACTAAAATGCAACTTACTTTTCATTTGCAAGTGTGCAAGTCTTCCATCAAAACCCAGCAGCATCCCAGATGTGAATTCAAACAGACCACCATCTACATCTTTAGCTGGTGATGTAGACCAAAGCAACATACTGCAAACGTTCAGGAATCTCCAGGACCATTGATTGACCTCTGCTGATACAGCTATGAAAAACATCATGACTCCAAAATTGGCTGATGTCCTGGATAGATGTATAATAAAAAGCAGAGATGCAGTTCATGTGTTAATAACAATGGCAGAGGCATTAGAACAAGATATTATTAAATTTGTAATAAGCCATACTTCTATACACCAGTATTATGAAACACTGTATGCTGACCTGAGACCAGGGTACAAAGTAAGTTACCTGTATTTGATACATGCAGTAGTTAATTTAGATGATGAATAATTAGGAGTACCAAGTGGAATGAGAAGAGCACAATATGAAGCTGTTTAAGAGTCATTAGAAGAATGAGATCCTACAGGCAAAGTGCATCCTGTTTGTTGTGATGTATCTTCAAATATTGGTCATCTAAACAAATCAAGCACATTATTGGAGCAAAGACTTTGAAGAGATTTGTTGCATTTTCTCTGCAGACATTATATATAAATTACATTAAAAAGTCCATTTGAAGTGAAAATAGATGTTTCATCTGTTACCAACATGCCTGTTTTTAAGCGTTTGCAAAGGCAATTAAGTTTGCTCAATATTAAAAAAAATTTAATCCTGGGTTGGAAGACCCACAAATAAACAAATATTTACAAGATTCAGCAGAATACATTATTTCATTTGACATGGAGGCTATGCATAACATACAAGCAAACAAGAGAAGATTACAGAGAATTGTTAGAACTTATTGTTATAATTCCAGACTGTGCTCCTTCCCTTGGGATTGCATTTAAAGCTCCAGGAACAATGTAACATGCTAGGTAGATGTGAAAAGCAGTATACAGCTCAAAATTCATTTTATTCTGCAGTAGCTTTGTAATGAGTGAGGAAGAGTCGGGCACACATGCATTTTGTGTTAAGGCTTGGTTTCGTTTTCACATAGAAGTGGTACCTCCACCCACAACATAAAACTCTTAAAGTCTTTGGCATAATTTGAACAGATAGAGCTTGAGATATCTGGAATGTCATTAAAAAGAATTATGTTCTCATCTTTTTCCCTTAACACCTGAGAAATTGGCAATGTATCCATTAAAGTGAAGAGAGAAATGCGTGATCTTGAAGCAGAGGAGAATCCTATTTATTGTGAAAATTTTAAAAGAAGCTTTAGTTTTGAAGATATTTCATACTATTAGTATAAAATCACTAAGTTTCTTCAATAGATTTCAAATTCCTACAAAATTTTTCATCTTAGAGTGTATGCACTGGAAAAGGACATGAGATAATGAAAGATGTGATATTTAGGAAAGATTCTGCAGAAGAATGCAGAAAGTTGATGACCAACTATAATATGGTGCTTACAAAAACAAAAATAATATTGCAAGTAGTGAGAACTATAGGAAGGAATATCCTGACTGTGAAAGAAAAGTGCTGACAAAAGTAGTGTATAAGGTGGAAAACTTATGTTATTTATAAGTCATAATATAAAGTGTTTGGCTATATTTTAATTGTTTCAGTGATCTATATTTCACCAAAATAGAAAGAAGTGTATGTACACTGTATTTTCTGTCACCATGTATATAAAATCGCTGAAAAGTCTGTTCAATTTTGTGTTTTATTATGATGCAGTTGTTTTAAGTATCTAAAATTTGCAAATATTACAATTAAATATATATGAAAAAGTTTTTAAAAAGAAGGAAATGCATCTGAGAGTGGTTCTTTTAACATAAATAACTATGAGGGACATCCAGAAAGTAAAGAACGATTTGGCATAACTAAATAATAACGAAAGATATCAACACAAAATTTCATTTACAAAGATACAGTACCTTACTCTATTTCTCAATGTAATCACCATTGCTGTCAAGGTATTTATTGTAACGTGGTACCAATTTTTCAATGTCGATGGTATATTCTTCTACCACCGAAGTCTGTCACTACCTCTTTGAGGTCTTCATTAGTTGGAAGCTTTTTTCCACCCATAAAGTCCTTTAGTTTCAGAAACAAGTGAATATCCCTAGTTCTTTCTTCAACATTTGCTTTCAACTCATTGTAATGAGTGGTGGCCTCTCACAGCATTCTTAATCGTTTACACTGGTTCTTCCTTGGTTAAACATTATGTGCCATTTCCTCACTGAAGTCTCGTTCATTGCATTATCACCATGCACTTGCATAATTCGCCTATGAATTTCTATTGGGTGAATATTTTGTGTATTCAAAAAATGAATCGCGCGCACTTCACATTTGGCAGGATTTTCAATTGGTGCCACCATTTGGATACATTTTAGAACAGACAGGCTTGACCTCACAGCAACGAAACTCGATTCACACTGAGATGGAGTAAGGAGCTAACCAGCATGCATGCAATTGCAGTGGTGGGGACCGGCACCGAGTGTGATGTGCAGTTGTGCTTTACTTTCTGGATGTCCCTCATACATTAGAATTTTAATACATTTTCGTTACATCATAAGTAAAAACTCCCAACTTTGGGTGGCTTGTGGCACAGGTTAACATTTAACAATCTTAATTCAATTTAAAATGTACTATTACAATGTACATATAATGGAAAAAATTCAAGGGTGCCATTGCGAAGTGTTGTAAAACTGAATTTTATATGTATAAAATAAAGGACCACCATAACATACATTCTCCCTTAGCTTCTTAGCATCCACTTAGTATAATGGAATAGTGTTCATAGAATTCTCTCAATTCTATACTTTCCTCAATAACTTCTTTCGTTGTATTTCTAACCCAAATTGAATTCTCCCTCAGAATAATGCTGTATTTCACTTTTGGAACCAATTAGGAAGAAATATGCAGTATGTATGCTGCTTGTAACATCACTCGGTCATATAATTCTTTTTATAAAAAATGTTTAAAAGAGTTTGATCATATTCTTAAACAGTGCTTCATTCATTATGAGGGTATCATGAGGTGTACAAGTAAATTAAAAAAATTGGCACTATTTGGGGTTGAATATATGTCCCATTATATACACAACCTGTTATTAATTATAATGAGGTATGGAGGAAATGCAACTCAATAAATGAAGGGTTATAAATGGGAAATTATAAATGTTAGTAATAGTATTAAGTTTACATACATATTGTAATCAAAGGAATATGTATGAAAAAGTTTATTCTCATTTGTTCATTCATTCATATTGAAGATATAGAAATACAAATATTGTAATAAAAAATATTGAAAATAAACTAAAAAAGGAAACAGGACTTATAAGTAATACCATCATTGTAAACAACAGCAACAAAGTAGTAATATGAGCCTAATGGTTTAGGCCACAGTTCACAGTGTTGGTTACTCCACCTTTTTTCTGGATTGCCCAATATTTCTCTTCTCTTTTGGCTTTACTAGTGGGAGTGTTGATACTATCCGTATTACATGTTTGTCATTTTTGAGCATATTCCGCTTTTGTTTCCAAAATACTGGGCACTTTTAATTCCTCCCTTATCTCAGAATTCCTTTTATAATCAGGTCAACTGTAACATGCTATTCATCTCAACAAACTCATATCTATTCACTCCATCTTCTTATTGTTGATGTGTGAGTAAAACCTACATTTTTGTGTGTAAATCAATAATGATGTCATAACCGGATAAAATGTCAGTATGGCTTTTTTTCCTGCTCTTCCAAGCACTAATCTTTTAATCATTCCCATTAACCATTAAATTATGCGAGTTTTGAATTGTGTGTTTTTGCAATATCCATATAAAGTTATACGTTTGAAAAAGTATAACTATTGTACTTCTTCTGTTGAGCAATTATTGATTAAAATATTTTATCTTGTCATATTTCCCATAAGGTCATAATCTTCGTTTTAGTGGTGGAAATTTTGAGATTAAAATTCTTAAGTAGGTTTTGCCTAAAGCTGAGGAGGGTCCACTGTAAATTTCTTCTGTATAGGCTAAAATAACTTTAGCATTGGCTAATAAGAGTGCTTTAAAACTTTGTAACCTATAGCCAGAGGGTGGAGCTGATGACCACAGTAGTTTTGCACCTCTCAAACAGCTCTTACTATAAAACTTTGTTGTTACTCTTATATATGAGGGTAATCCCAAAAGTAAGGTCTCTAAAGTGTTGAGGCTACAGGAAAACTTTTTGCGTGGCTGTTGTCCACACTGTTGTGTTTATTGCTCCCCCACTCATTACAGAATGCATCAGACAGCATCAAAAGTTGCTGTGGGGGCGCTCAGTCTTGGCTTGGGAGCCAGTTGTAATGGAGCTCCCATTTACCGCTACTGCCAGGTGCAAAGTTGGTGCAGTTATTTGGTTTTTGAATGCAAAAGGCATTAAACCAATCAAAATTTGGCAGTTCATGGAAGTGTATGGATGTCAAAAACATCTCAAGTGGTGTAGAAAGTTTACAGCTGGTCGTAAATTCACGACGAAGAAAGAAGTGAGAGGCCATCAATTTAAGATGAGACAGTCACAAAGGTTGAGCAAATCGTGCTTTAAGATCGGAGGATCATTCTTGATGAGCTTTGCATTCTTATTCCTGAGGTTTCTAGAAGTACTATTCATAGGACTTTGATTGATGTGTTGAAATTTTGGAAGGTGTGCGCGCAAGATGGGTCCCAAGAATTCTGACCACAAATGGCAATGTGTTGAAACTTCCCACCAATTTCTTCGGTGCTATGCAAATGAAAAGGACAACCTTTTAGATTCAGTTGTCACAGGTGATGAAATCTGGACTTTCCACTTCACACCTGAGAGTAAACACATGTGAGTGATGGTATTCCTCTTCACCTAAGCTGCGAAAATTCAAAAGAACACAGTCTGCCGGTAAAATCATCATGGCAGCTGTGTTTTGGGATCGAAAGGGTATATTGTATCTTCATGGCTCCTGGGACCACAATAAATGCTGACAGGTATTGTGGCACTAAGAAAATTCAGACGGGCAATTCAGAACTGGAGAAGAGGAATGTTGAGCAGGGGCATAAGCCTTCTCCATAACAACGCTCGCCCACCAATGCTGCCCATCAAACCATGGATCTTCTGCAGCAGTTTGGATGGAATATCATCACCCATCCACCCTACATCCAGACTTTGCACCCAGCGACTACCACTTGTTTTCCAAGTTGAAGGAATGTTTGGCTGGAAGGCACTTCAGCGACAACAAGGTGAAAGATTAGGTCCAACGCTTCCTCAATAGCATGGCAGCAAGCTGGTATGACATGGGCATACAAAAACTGACACAGTGCTTACAAAACTGCATCAACCTAAATGGCGATTATGTAGAAAAGCAGAAGAATGTTAGCTTCAAAACTATGTGCCATGTATTGAAAATAAACGTTTCTCTATATTTAAAAAAAAAATAAAATAAGCGACCTTACTTTTGGGATTACCCTCGTGTATGAGATAGGGATCTTGAGGTCCTTGAGAACTTAGTTCTATTAAGGAGCATCTCACAATTCAGTTGGATAAAATTAGCTTTCTGCAAGCAAGACACATCTCACTAGTGTGAGATCTTAGTTTTCGTATTACTGAACTTAAGCATTGGCTCTTAGAACACAGGCTTCTGCTGCACTGAATGTCTGAGATTAGCATTTATATCCTGTATCTGCAAGTACATTACCCTGAGCTAATGTACTCACTCGATTTATTACATATGTAAAGAAGAAAATATGTTATAAAGTAACTAGTATTGCCAAAAAATTTTAATCTGAGGTATTGTTTTAAACCAGTGCAAATATAAAACAAGTAAAATTACATTCTCCAGTATTTGGGTGAAAGAAGCGGACATAATTCATTAATAAACTAATTCATGAATGCATAATTAAGCTTCATCTTGCTTTCTAGTTATATAATTCATATAAATAATTTATATAAATTATCATAATAATTTGTTTTAGCCATTTACTTGAACATTGTATCACTACACTGAAAGACAAAACAGGAAGCTCCCCTTTTGCTTCATTTTAACATTTTTAAATTCTGAGCGGAAATAGATTTGTGGTTTTGTGCAATGATGTTTAGAACATACTAATATAATAACATACTAACATATAATAATATTGTTGTGAAAATCATGTTTTAATTTATTTATTGAAAGACAGTCTGACATACACTGCAGCTGAAAATAATTTTAGTTGTGTTTAGCAGTGCTATTTTTATTTAATCTTAGTGTTTAGTTTTTTGGTTGTAACCTCCTGGCCATCAGTCCATAAGAAAGAAATAGAATATTAGCGGTCTTTCTACAATAATGATACAAATCCTAGTACAAGCTCCAACCACACTGTATTGCTTTGCTTTCGCATTAGTTGTTTTAAATATAGATAACTAATGGGATAAATGTTAAGAAATTAGGGTAAAAAATGCATCAGGAGATGAAAGGTTTTACAAATAATTGACTTAAAAATGCTTATTTTACCATTTCTGAAAAAAAAAAATCTCAAAACTGGAAGAAAAAGCTTTCTTCATTATGGTTATAAGCAAAACTTATAAATATTGAGCAGTTTATATCCTAGATTAGAACCTGTAAAATGGGGCATTTTTGTTTACTGTAAAGGCATGTGGTTTATGGTTTACATTTTATAGCCATGGAAAAATAATTCAGATGATTGCAGAGTAAAGATCATATGTAATTGAACTGTTTATTTAATCTAAAATTTCCCTTCATTTTTGTGCCGCATACTCTGTGTTCATAAGAGGTTTACTGTGTTCATTAAGAAACTTTTAAGGAAGCATAATTTACATTAAATTTGTTAATAAAATGGATTCACTTATGAAGGCTAAAACTATGCAGTAAGACATGAAAACAACCGTTTTAAAATATTCTTTCACGTTTTTGTCTGCCAATAATTTATCTTCATATATTATATATATTGGCTGCCAGGGATTTATAAAGATCTGAAGAAACAACTCTGAATACGATGGAATGGAAACAAATTTCATAATAATCAGAATACACTTAAGAATTGTTTTGATATAACAGCTTGAAATAGTAGCAACAGTCATGGTGCAATTCTATACACTGCACCAACTGTGTTGACGTGGTTGTCTTCCTTCAGTTTGCACATACCTAATTCCTGCCTTTTATTAAAAAAGGTTTGTTCAGCAATGTTTTAGTTAGTGGGTGGGCAAGCCCTTCCAAGCAGATAGGGGTTTAAAGTCCGGGAGAATTTACTACACACCTGATGATACTACTGCCTTGTGGTCACTCCATCACACTGTTGCCATGTTCTTCACTCACAGTTGCTGTTCCTGTCCAGCAGCTGCGCTCCTAAACTATCTTTCTCCTGTTCACTAGTTGTTCCCTTAAATTCACTGTCATTCTCACCTGAATTGTTTATGTTTATAATGACATTTTCAATTGCTTCTTCTAAAATTCCTTCTTCTTTCCATGCTTTCTCTAAAAGACTTTTTGTGTGCTCAACTATCTTTTTCTAGTTATTGCAAGGTTTTACTGTTACCTGATAATTATTCCCTCACCTAATATATGCATTTTTGCTTTAGCAGGACAATAAGCCATTTTAAAACAAAGCTATGGTTAATTACACAGCAAAACCAAAACTACTAAAACCTGATATCTATACAATAAAATGCTGAAAAATTCAGTGGTAAACTTATTTAAAATAATTTGCTTAATCCCTCCAGACACACTATTGTGCATATTTCATATATAAATCATAATCACTGCACTTATAAAGCAATAGAATTGCGAGAACAGTGTATGTTTTACATACACAACAAGCAGAAGCCCAGCACAAACTGAAGTATGTTGTAAACCTATTGCAACATGGGTGATATTACACCTCTCATTGCAAGATGTATTTATAACACAATTGTACAAGATAGGGTGAGCCTCCTTCGCATGTGAACGAGTCATGTGGCTGTTAAGTTAGCCCTCACCGACTTCAGCTAGTGGAAGGAGGTAGTTTACATGGTCTGAGGCAAGTAAGGGGTAAAGACATGCGATAGTGAAAGACTGTTGGATATTTTCCATTGTACGCATCATGCACAGCAGAAGTTTAGCATACTGTGTAACCCTCCCACCAGCTAAAGCTTTACCTGAGAGATAAGCCAATCCATTCTACTAGCTAAAATGTCACTGAACAGACAGTAGATCCATTTGTACCGGGAAGGCCAATGAACTAAGAACCGGCTGTACAGTGTTTTTCCTGTTTGCGTTATTGGCACTTGTTGCAATCTATGGCTATCGTGGGAAGGTGTTAATATTCTTGCACAGAGCCATAAAAAATCCTTGCCTGTTTTGAAAGATGCCTCAGCAATTTTTGGGGGGAAGTCTCCAGATGATGACTGAAATCATCTAATGTTTCTTCAGTAAGAACCCTACACTGTCTTTTAGGTTTCTTAGGTGGAGCTTTTACACCTGGCTATCTTTCTGCAAATCGTATTTTCACTTGACGAGCTGACTGAGTTAACACATACGAATCATAAATAAATACACGCTGTGCAGTAGAAAACATATACTGAGCCATAATATACTTTGTGAGTAAGTACTGGACAAAATAGTAAATAACTCCTAACTTAACTGCTATATCACTGTCAACTCAATACTGCAGAGCAAAGCCACGTCAGTAGCGCGACCTTGATGCAGCAGCAGGCAGACCCAAGGGGCGGACCGTATACCCCGGCAACCACCCGAATACCGAGAGATGGATGCAGTTCTACAGAGAGCATCCTTTTCCCCTGTCATGCCGCACCGGAACACCATCGTCGAAACAGACCTAACGAGTCTAAGGATGAATGAAATGAGGAGTGGAACGATATGTAGAGACAGGAAATTCGGGGGCTAGAATAAACCTCTCCAGCATTCGCCTGACGACCCGGGAAAATCCCTGAAAAAGCTCATGGGTCAGAGTGGGCTGTCGCGGGGAAGCGAACCAGAGACCTTCCGAATGCAACTCGCATGCATTACCGCGGCGCCACCTGGATGGAACCTGGAAGATCTGTATTTCATATCTCGGCCATAGCATTGAATTTTTCAGTCTGATTCTACCTTTCCAGCTTTGTCCTACACAGGCTTGTGTGAAAGAACAATTAGTTCAGCAGCTAAAACGAGTCAAAATTTTATGTGGTGCCTTTGAAATTCCACGCACTTGGCATTACCACGAGAAAAATCTAATGTGTTGCATTCACGTAACTTTCTCTTCTCACCATTCTACAAATTATTTTTACTAAATCTTATTTTTATATCTAATTCTTGACAATCCAGATAAACCTTCAATTTAGATTTAACCCATCTCTATGGTGTGGGAGTCTGCCTAGCATTCAAGGTGCCCTGAGTTCGAATTTCAGTTAGTTAGTTACCTGGATAAAGTTTTCTTCCGGGGTTTTCCCTTATTCTGAGAAGATGAATGTCGCATAACTCTAAGCTCTAGGGACCTTGGTCGCATTTGAGTATCATTTTAACCATTTCGTTCCTTCACCGTCCGTATTTGCCTACCCGGTTAAAGGAAGTTAATTAAATACCAAAAGAGTTCACATTTACACATTTCGTTGTAGGATATGTAGATAAAGCGATAGTCACACATTTTTAAAAAGCATGTCACAACTTTAAGCTTTGAAATGCCATGCTGTTTGTATTACTGCGACTAAAACAAAATGAATAGCGACTTCCCAGTTACAAAAAGTATTCAAACCAATAACAAAAAATATCTGGGAAATAGTTAATTTCATAAAATAAATGTATGACAAACTGTGTACGTTAACGGGGCCCACATTTCTTGTGTAGTAATGATTTGTCCATATTTTACAGTTTACCAATTATACAAAAGCCATTCAGAATTAAGGAGATTTGTGAGGCTCTTCTCAGAAAATTCAAAATATATATTTCAGCTGCCATGAAAATATCTTAAACAGAGAGTACTTTAATTAAAATCATTAAAGCCATTTTTGAGAAAATACCAAATTTTGAAAGTTTTTCCATGTAAAGGGTTGTTCGGGGTGGAAGAAATTTTCTTGAAAGTGTTCATGTCACATCTTTGAAAGATGCTGAACTTAAATATCAAGTTTGGTATTCGACCGACTTTTCGTTATGGAGTTATGTTGTTCACGGACACGCAGGCATATGGAGCTTTTTCTATAAAATATGTGTTGCATTTACATGGCTTTCCTTACTCACTCTTCTACAAACTATTCTTACAAAGCCTATTCTTGCATATATTTCATGTTAATACAGAAAACCTTCATTACTTATTTACACATTTCGTTGTAGGTATAAGTAGAACATATTAAGCTAAAGCGATAGCCAAGCCCCTCAAAACTGATCGCTATGTGATAGCTTTGGATTGAGTTGGCTAAGGAGGGGACTCGGCACTGATCCACATAGAGGATATTGTGCTTACGTCCCACAAAGAGGTGTCCCCGAGAGGAAGGATGAGGAGAGAGGAGACACCGGGTGGCCGTAACCAGGAGTAACGGCACAGGAATGGTAGGGTCCCTATGTTTCCAAACAGAGGCTCCCCGGCAGACGGACAGGCAGACCGGGGACCCCACCCCGCACAGAGGTGGTCCAACGCCCCTCTAGGGGATTCGGATACCCCTGGTAGCCAGCCAAAAGTCGAGGGACGGAGAGTCACAAAGAGTATTCTTTTCCCCTGCCACGCTGCACCGAAATACCATCGCCGACACTTCCAACTCAGAATGAGACCAATGGATGAAAGATAATGGAGGGACAGGAAATTCGGGGATGTGAGAATCCTTCCCAGCATTCGCCTGGCGACCCGGGAAATACCGCCAAAAAAAACCCCATGCGTCAGGAAGGTCGGCCACGGGAATCGAACACACGACCTCCCGAATGCGGGCCATGGACTTGATAGCTTGAAAATTCTGTTCTCTTTGTATGAACACGAGAAAGAAAGAAAGAAAGAAAGAACTATCGGTTTGCAATTGAGAGAAGTATAAGTAAAGTATTTGAAAATTCAAACTATTAACAAAGAATATTTCAGAATAGGTTAACATCATAAAAACGTTATTTGACATAATTTTCGTGCTATAACAAGATCAACATTTGTTGTGCAGTAAGATTTTTTTCTCTCGCGGTTTACTAAGTATCAAAAGTCATTCACAATAAAGACGAATTTACAGACCATTACTAGAAAATTAAACATATACATTTTATTTATTATGAAAATAGCTTAAAGATATGTATTTTAATCAAAATCATTAGCCATTTTTGAAAAAATAAAAAGTTTCGAAAAATTCCAATCTAAAGGGTAGTTTGGAGTGGGGGATTTTCTTCAAAATCTTTGTGTCACATCCTTGGAAGATGTTGAACTTAAACACTAAGTTTGGTTTTTAACTGACATTTTTTTGTTTGTTATGTTGTTCACTGATACACACACACACACACACACACACACACACACACACACACACACACACACACACACACACACACACACACACACACACACACACCCACAAAATTGGACCTTTTTCTAAAAATACATTCTTTGGGTTCAGGGAGACTCAAACATGAATTCTAGTGAAATTACATTGAATTTTTGGGTGGAATACAATACTTCGTCTGCTTTAAGTGCATAGTAGAGAAAGTAAAAATGCTTTCAGGGAGTATTCAAAACATGTATTTCCGGTGAATCTCGTTATTGAATTTTTGGGTGGAATACAATACTTCCTCTACTTTATTGTGCTAAGAGTTTTACAAATTTGATTGTCTACTGCACTTTGACGCTGGTCACTCATTCAGTAGACAATCACTACAGTTTATTTACATTTTACAATTTCTTGTCAATAAATTATCTTGCTTTTTTTTTTCTTTCTTCAGTTTTTTTCATGTCCCATTTCCACTTGTTTTTCACTTTTCATTTATTGATTACTTAACCATCACACATTCACTATAGTTTTCCATTCAAAGTAAGATGCACTACCTCTTACTTTTCTCTTTCCACTGTCCAAAGCCATTTATTTTTTACTTTACACAAAAACTGTCCAATGCTTCTAGCGTCCTTACATATCATTTCAATCATAAGTGTATTTCTATCCCCCTTCAATCACTTCTACTGTAACTACATAGTAGGGAAAGTAAATATGCTTTCTTTGGATTCAGGGGTTTAAAACGTGTGTTCCCAGTGAGTCACGTTATTGAATTTTAGGATGTTTTAGGGTGTGTTGTCCATTCCTATACTTACTGTAACTACACAGTAGAGAAAGTAAATATGTTTTCTTTGGATTCAGGGCTCTCAAAACGCGTATTTCCAGTGAATCACATTATTGAATTTGTGGGATGGAATACAATACTTTCTCTACATATTGTAACTACATAGTAGGGAAAATAAAAGTGCTTTCTTTGAATTCAGGGGGTCTCAAAACGTGTATTTCCAGTGAATCACATTGAATTTTTGGGTGGAATACAATACTTAGTCTACTTACTGTAAGTACGTGGTTGAGAAAGCAAAAATGCTTTCTTTGATTTCTGGAGGTCCCAAAACGTGTATTTCCGGTGAATCTCGTTATTGAATTTTTGGGTGGAATACAATACTTCCTCTACTTAATGTAACTGCGTAGTAGAGAAAATAAACATGATTTCTTTGGATTCAGGGTGCTCAAAACTTGTATATGTGAATCTCGTTATTAAATTTTTGAGTGGAATACAATACTTTCCCTACTTATTATAGGTAAATAGTAGAGATAGTAAAAAGAAGAGTTGTGGTATAGATAAGCAGCCGTTTGTTACGGCATCTTGCATGCAACCAAATAGGGAAGGGTATAACTTAGACTGTAACTTGAAATTATTTCTTGCCTAAATTGTTGTCACGATTAAGGTAAAGTGCAGGGAAAAATCATACTATATAAGGATATTATGATAAGTAAAGACCATTAGTTGATAACGGGTAGAGAAAATAGTGACTATTGAAAACCAAACATTTTGTTTTAACACCTACTTATTAATACAATGATATGATGTCTCTAATTCCAAAAAAATTAGTTTGTTTACTGCATATGTCGCTTTGCTGTAATGTTATTGCTCATTTTACTTTCTTACAGCCAAGTCTAAGGGAAATGTGCTGGAACGATATTTCCTTTAGCACTATTACATCTCCTAATCTTGTAGAACAGGTATGAGCTAAGGCACCTGAGATAACCTCTCGATAAAACGCTCTGTCATTGCAAGTACGTGACAGGAGCCATCTGTACTTGCACGTAACACTTTTTGCAGATGACACAAGCATTTTTATAATAGGGGCAAATAATAATTATACTAATAATCATATATACAACATTCTAGAGTATATTAAAAATGGTTTAATGCAAAATAGTTACTTTTAAATAAAGAGAAAACAGCGGTTTTAATCTTCCATAATAAACCTAATAAGAAGGTTATATATCAAAAAATTAAAATGTAGCAAGACGAGTTAAAGTATGTAAGAACCAACAAATTTTTGGGTTTGGTATTGGATCAAAATTTAAGTTGGGAAATGCATATAGACGCCTGACTAAAAGAGACTCAGTAAGATGTGCTTCTTAGTAAGGTCAGTCAAATTTATGTCCAGTGTACATTTTCTTAGGGTAGTTTATTTTGCATATTTTCATAATTTACTAGTATATGGCATAATCTTCTGGGGGAATTCTAAAAACAGCAATAAGGTCTTAAGGGTGCAAAAGAAAGTAATAAGAATTATGGCTGATATCCGTAATACAGCTAGCTGCAAGCCATATTTTAAAAAATATAAATTTTGCCTTTATCATGCATGTTTATATATGAAACACTTGATTATGCAAAACAAAACTTAAATTCCTTTAAAACAAATGCTGAAGTTCATTCACATGACACTAGAGCAAAAAAAACAATTTATTTGTAAATTCACAGAACCAAACTCTATGAAAATAGCTTCACATATGCTGGTCTACACTTAAATAACAAACCACCTCAATGTACAGAGTGTGCCAAAAGACTCCAAACCGCCTGCGCAATGTTTTTCCTGTCTGCGTCCTCAGCGCTCGTTGCCATCTGCCGCTAATCATAGAAAGGCGTGGATGAAACCATACAACTTTTTTAAAACTACTTTTAAAGGCTTTACTTACCAACTTTACGAATGGAGATGCTGAAACTGGCCACCGTCATCCATACATTTTTGGCACCTCTTTAGGAAACTATCACTCGCCGTAGTTCACGCTGAGAAATTTCCAGGCTGATATTTTGTTTTAATTCTTCTAGGATGTGTGGGTTTGTCTTGTACACTTTATGTTTTAAGTTATCCCGGAGGGGTATTTTATGAACAATATTACCGGCTGTGCAGTGTTTTTCCACTGGGCGTGTGGAAATATGATAAAAACATGATAATGCACTGCTGCTATTAACAAAGTCACGCTGTTGTGGTTTTGCTGTGCAGTTTTGGGTTGACGGTGATGTGATGTGGTTCAGTTATAAGAGTTATTTATTATTTTGTCCTGTACTTAGCCACAAAGTATATTATGGCTCAGTATATGTTTTCTACTGCACAGCATTTATTTATTTATTTATGATTTGTATGTGTTAACTCGGTCAGCTTGCCAAGTGAAAGTACGATTTGCAGAAAGATTTCCAGGTGTAAAAGTTCCAGGCCGTACAACAATCCATGAACTTTACAGTAAATTTCAGGCCACAGGAAGTGTTCAAGCTAAGAAATCTAAAAGGCAGTGTTCGATTGTTACTGAAGAAACATTAGACGACATCGGTCATCATTTGGAAAATTCCCCCCAAAAATTCTGTGATGGATAGTTTACTAAAGAGGTGCCAAAAATGTATGGACAACGATGGTGGCCAGTTTCAGCATTTCCTTTCATAAAGTTGGTAAGTAAAGCCTTTAAAAGTAGTTTTAAAAATGTTGTATGGTTTCATCCGCGCCTTTCTATGATAGCGGCAGATGGCAACGAGCGCCGAGGACGCGGACAGAAAAAACACAGCGCAAGTGGTTCGGAGTCTTTTGGCTCACTCTGTATAAGGGATATTGAATCCCAGCAAAAATTTAAAAAGGCTTTATTTAATTTCTTAATTGACTATAGCTTTTATAGTGCAGATGAATTCCTACATCATGAAGTAACTAGTGTAAAATGTTAATTAGTAAATTATTTTTTTATAAATCAAATCTGTATAGTCTTTTATGTATTTTGTTATTCTTTTCCTTTGCGTTTTAAAATTTTGTTGAATCTTACATCTCTGCATTTATAATTATTTATGTATCGTGGTATATTGTCTTTGTATTTTAAATAATGTCCTATAATGTATGTATTACATTTTTATCGATGAAATAAATACAATACAATACAATTCAATTGACAAAGCTGCTGATGTGCAGAAGGAAAGTTATTATCCAGTTTATTATTAATGCATAATGCTAGGTATATATATATTTTTTTTTTTTCACACTGTAAACAGTACAAAGGTCAAATTATACATCCTTATTGATTTATAATATACATTTTAATTTAATGACAATGTCTTAATATGTGTAGATTTTTCATTGTGTATATAATATGCTGTATCTTCCTGTCTAACCTTTCCGTATTGCTAATTGTCAGAAGCAGTAGCATGTGAGTAAGAGTAAACCAGCTTGATCCTGATGATTTTGCTTGAAAGCATTTGGGTGTCAACTAGAATACTTTCTAATGCCACTGTTTATATTAACAGATCTAAAACCGAATACCCGGAATTCTTTCAACTTATTTGTACCTTCAAATGGTAAAGGAATTATGTAATAAATTTCTTCTGAGTTTATTTGAAGCAAAGGAAAGCCAAGTTACTTCCAATTCAGGTTTTTGCAAAGAAATGCATGAGTACAACTTAAAACACATTGAGACATGTAAACATGCGTTCATCAATAATATCATATTGACATGTACTCACTGTAGGTATATAAGGCTATTATGTTTGGATTAGAAAATGGAAGAAGAAAAAAAAAGAGATAATGCCCTACTTTCAATGTCATTATACCATACATAATACAGATTATTTTAGAAGAGATTTCAGTAAGAAAATATCAGAAAGCAAAATGTAAATTTTGAATGACTAATTTTGCACAAACTACCAAATGGCATTAAATAGTAATTGGATCCAAATTTAAAGCAAAATTTAAAATAATGTTTATCAATAGAAGTATATATAATTTAGCTGACTTGTAAATAATTTTTAAAATATTATTTTTTGTATGTTTTATTTCTGTCTAGACCAATTTTGTTTCTTTTTCGTTTGTAACTCTAATTTTGAGAAATTGTTAGAAAAATACAATATTTGTAAAAATTATCGTAAAGCTGTAATTTTTAATGAATTGCTGTAATTTTGACAATGCCAGAAAGCTATAAATGGATATATTATTATTATATTTGTTATTATCAACATCATTAGTGATAATGTTGGTGTTTTTCCATGAGTGGAAGAGCTTGAAAACGAAAAATGTTGGGTGAATTGTTTCTCTATCATTTCTCAGTAATTGAATTGTATATAATTTTTGTATTTATTCTTCTTTTTTTCAGAAAAAAGCATTATCTTATCAAGTAGAAACCTTGAAAAGGGAAATTGCATCAGCATTACATGACCGTGATAAGGCACTCAAGGAGTGCAATGATTTGAGGGAAAGATTTGGTGAATATTCTGCTAAAGAAGAAAGCACAAGGGATGGTTTGAAGTTGAGACTGGAGTATAATTCATATCATAGAGAGTATGTAAATAACATAGTGATTTGTGGGCAAGGACTACTCTGTGCATGTACCTGTAATACTTTGTTTGGATGAATCCAACCTTGTTTCAATCTGAATGAATGTTTAAGACATCTCAGATTTATGAACTTATACACTTTTTCCCTCAATCTGAAAGGAACCTACTCTGTTTGCCAGATGGAAATGTTAGCATAAGATTTCCACTTATCCCTTCCCCTCATCCCATTCTGTGGCAAACTCTTTTTAACATTGTTTTTTTTTAAGTTTGGATAAATTTTAGTATATTTTATTTAAATTATGCAACACTCATCCAGGATGTTTTATAGTAGGGAAAGCAAAAAGAACAGAAGACCTGTTCCTTTACTGTCCTCCATCCATTAAATGAACTCAAAATATTACCTCTCCCTGCATTAGGATGAAGGATTTCTTCCTGCTGGTGCCGCACTTGCATCCATGTTGTTCCTTGTGCAACCAGAGATTTTTATTCAAGTCTGCAGAATACTGTAGTTATATTCTGTAATGCTTTATTCTTGCTTATGGTGAACTTAACCTTTAAATGTTTAAAGTCTGTTCAGCAAAATTCTATGCAGCAAAACTACTGTTTACATATCATTTGTTTCTCGCTGAGGTAAAGTACAATTGTGTAGCTCATTTTGGCTCTCGATATGTATTCTATCCTGCTGTCCAATTTTGAGGTACCTATCAAAACTAGTTTATCAGCCTCTTGGGCAAATGCTTGTCTGTAGCAGTTACATTACTTGCCATTTCTTAGATTGAAAAGCAACAGATATTATGTTCACTGTAACAAAGCACAAATATTCAAAAAATTAGCCCATTGAACTATCAGAGGATATGTTCAAACTGCATTTCATTGTTTTATGTTTTTGATTCAGAGCTATTAATAAATTTTGTTTATTGGAGTTTGATTCAGAGTAATTTTATCATACCTCATGGGGGTCTAGGTAAAGCTTATGTCACCTTTGTAAGTTTTTGTGGGACTAAACTTAATGTTTCTTCAAATTCAGTACTAATCTATAAAAGACTGAGACTTAGATCTATATTTTGACTATTTATTCTTTATAATATCAGTAAAAAAAAAAAATCATAGACCTATACTTTTCTATAAAAGATCGGAGTTCAAGTTGTCAGGTGTACATGGTGTAATTGAATTTGGTTCTTGCTTTAATGAAATACTAGGAAACATTCTAAGTAGATTTTGTTAACAACATTTTGGCCTATGTTTAAACGTAAAGCTACACAAATAAAATTGCATATTTTCAGGTTGAATACTAGGCCATCATAAGTTACTCTGCAGGTAGCAATTCTCTCCAACTTGTTACTTTGAGTTAGTTTATCATCTAAACAAGATGACTCTATAGAACATCTTTTGGCCTAATATTCAACCTAAAAACATGTAAGCTTTTATCAATATAATATTATATTGGAAAATGGAATGAAAATATTGTTAAATAATGGTGTCTAGTGTCATTGGCTTAAAGAGTGAGCCTTGTTTATATCACACCATTTAAATATTTTTCATTTCATCATTAGAGTACTGCAGATTCTACCATTTTCCAAGTATAGAGATATTCACATTGAATTGCAAGTGTTAACATAACAATGTAGAACAGTGAAAAATAAATGTGACATTGAGACATGAGTGGTAACCAATTGCAAGAGAGTGTGAAACAGCTGAGTTAACATAGCAGCCTGTGATGAAAATGTCAGTGCACCTGGCAAGAGGTTATGCACATACATCAAAGTGGACAGGAACTTGCTACAGTAGACTCTCGATTATCTCCAGTAATGGAAATGAACGTTATCATGTATAAAGCAAAACAATGGTCAATCCAAAAATGGTCATAACCTCTGTGGTATGTACTAATGTGAGGTGTGTTTATACATAGTAAGATTGTTCAAATACAGAAATTACCATTTAACTTGCCATTTTGAGAAGATGTCTCCGTAAGGATGATCTATTTAGCAAGCACCCATTGTTGATCTATTTTGCATGTCAAGTGTTTTGTTTTTAAACAATATTGTAGGAATTTGTTACCAAAAATAAGCCATTTAAACTTTGCAGAGACTACTATTTATTCTGCTCTATTTAAACACAAACACACCAGTAAGATCTTTCAAATCATACTGAGAAAGTCTTTTACCAACTTTTCTTCTCAGGAAGCACTTTTTTTTTGTTTTTGTATCAGACTTCTTAATTTAGGAAAACCGTAAATATCAGAGAGCAAGGAATTCTCTTATTGTTTAAACTAATGTAGCAAATTATCCGTCCATTGAAGAACTGTTGAATGATATATACACTTGTGGGATGATGATGATGATCATCATCATCATCATCAACAACATATAAACCATTCTTCTTGTCCCATGCACGTATCAAAATTTTCATCATCAGTACCAACCAAGTAACTTGGCAGTGTCAAATGCAAACTGTTCTTCAGTGTTCTCATTGCCTGTGTTTATGCAGGTGGGTGCAACGTTTAATGCAGAAGTATTACTTCTGTTCCATCACATACTCTGACCAATGGATTTGCGTTTGAAGGGTGAATGGTCAGAAAACACTAAAGTACCATAAAAGTGACAGCTTGCTCAGGGAGCCATACTGTGCAGTCCTTAGGAAATCATAGTACACCAAAACACTTCAAGATACATAGACATTGCTTTGGAATGCAAACTATACAAACTAGTTATGGAATAAAAAATCAAAGAAAGAATTCTAAAATAGCTGTGGATAGTCGCAAACTGATTAATCCGCCTGTGGATAATCAAGAATCTACTGTACCATCACAATTTGTATCCCTGGAAGTCAAATCCATACCTGTATAAGATTTTATAGGTACCTCAGCCGTTCTTGGCTTGTGGTGTAATCTTGTACAGTGGCAAGTTATCACATGACAAGGTATTAGTAGAATATGGAGTCTGACTGTAGATTCGACGGAAGTGTGTAGAGAATCACTCACTGATTGGCGATTTCTTATGTTTGAAGTAGATATATGAAAGCTTGAGGCTGATAAGCCTCTATGTTTAGGAGTAATTCAACAGCTATTTTTATGTTTGCGTGAATGAGTTCATTGCACTACATGCCAACAAGATTTTGTATTTGTGTATAATTTTCTTTTTGAATGGCCTTAACTTTTCACACAAAAGACATGGTGTTTATTGGGGAAAAAGAGTTAAGTTTTTAAGATGTTTTCATTAAATATTGATAATATGCATTCCTTTTAATTTATTATACAGAACATGTATTTGATCTACATGCTTTGTACTGAAAATGAACTAGAGAAAAGTACATGACATCTAATAGCCACACATTCTCCTCAGAGTTCTTAAAACACAGAAAAATTGGCTTAGTGCACCATGGCTAAATCCTAAAGTACTGAAGCACAAGATCTAATTTGGAGCTCCTCTGTTATTCTTATGTATTTTACAGCACATCATATCTGTGAATCATTTTGGACACAATGAAAAGGACCAAGCGTTAATGTGCTTCAGTGTCAATTTTTGTGACATATTACAGCATAAAGGATTAGTGATGAAACCTGATCTGAAGCTCAGGGAATGCAGTAAAACAAAAATAAGCACTCGTAATTTACTTAAAGGCACAAAACATATTTATGGAAAATGTTAATGGTTAATCACAAGCATTATGGCTGTTACAGTATAGTCATAAATGTACATGGGTTGATTTTTTAGTAGTGCCAACAATGTCGTGAAATGGAGGCAGGCAATGTAATTTATACTGGAGATTGATTACATGCCCACCCTCCCTCAGAGCAAATGAAGTTGCCCTCACCCCTCCATGCCTGTGTGCAGCAACAACTGTAATAACCAGTTTTGAACAAGCACTCGTGGAGTAATCGCAATGATTTCAAAGCAAGATCAGAGGAGCTGGTTGAAAATTGAATGCGCTAGAGGTCGCAGTGCAAGACAGTGTTACAAAGGATTGCAAGAGGCTTGTGGTGAACGTGGATTACCTTACTATGCGTAGCAAGGTGGGTCAAAGCCTTCAGAGAAGGATGACAAAATGTGGCAAGACATGCCTTGGCCCGGCCATCCTATGCAGAATGATGGTTGGGTTATTCATGAAGTGTCATCAGTTTCTTCTCAGAGCAGGTTGCAGATTGTTTTGCAAAAATGTGTATTAGTACTCTACAGTACGTCTTTCGGGAATGGAATACTTTATGATAACACCATCCCAATCGTAGGCAATGATCAGCATAGCTTTCACATAGGTTGCAGATTACGGAACTGTTGCTTTTCATGATTATTGCACAAGTGCTTGTTCAAAACTGCATTATTGTGTTGTCACTGCACAAGGGTATGGAGGGGGAGGGTGAGTATATACCTAACCTCTTGTATAAATTATATTGCCTGGCTCCATTTCATGGCATTGTTGCTGCTATTAAAAAATCAACCTATGTATTATGAAATTTGTTAACATAGATGGGCTTTTACATTATAAATATAGAATGTTTTAGAATTCTGGGATAAAAGAAATCACTAATTCTCTATTTTTTAGAAATTAATTTGTAAGAGAATTAACTAGTAAGTAGTTACTGATTTCATACAAAAACTTTGATACTGTCCTGTGTTTCATCACTTTTAAAGGTTTGGCACTGTAGCAGGAATTACGTGTATCGCTACTCGTAGCAGCTTGCACGTAGCTGGCATTGTGATAAAGGGTATCTTGTAGAGTCACCATGTTGATGTGCCTTGACCTCAAATAGTTCAGCGCTAGATAGCAATCTCGGACTCCTGTAAAAATATACTTATTTCTATGTATGTATTTCAGGTCGTGGTCTTGGAAGAGAATAAAAAGGATTTTGATTCAAAGAACAGATTTCACTTTCCTTTTTATTTCACATGAAATAAAGAAGAACTTTCACAAACAAATTATACTTTTCACTTTGTATTACTTTTATACAGAGTATTACTTCACTGTTTAAACAAATATAAATGTTTAAATTGGTATTTGCATAACAGTATTTCATGTGTTGGCAAATGCGTCTTTGCCCTATAGAGGCCAGCAAAAGAGTGTGTTCCTACTTGGCTTCACCCTAAGGTTTCATGCATTTACATTACATATTACTATGGCAGCCTGGTTTCCTGCAATCCTTTTGGTGGATGCCTGTTTCACTTTGGGTTGTATGTAGGGTTAACAATCTGCTTGCCATTATTTTACATTATTAAGGTCACGATCACCTAATGTAATTTTGATTACTATGAATCTTTGATGCAACTTAAATTTTATTATACCAAGTCCTTTTCTGAATTTCTTTTTATTCTTAATTTACTCGATCTCATTTGATAAGCCTTTATCAATTCTTATCTGATGGCATGCTTGAATATCATTATTATTTATAAGTTTTGTTACATTAATTTCTGCTTTAGTAGTTTTATATAGTGAAGAGTACATGTAGTTCAATGTAACTTTTTTGGCATATTAATATATTGGTTCGTTTGAATAAAACTGAAGCACAAGCTAGGAAGAAAAAGGTGGAAGTCAGAGAATGTGCTTGCAAGCAAAACGTATAAGCAAAAGCTTTGACTTCAAGTTGAATGAATAATTTTTACCTTTTCCTTCTATAACAAAATCTAAAGATTATAGCAATCTGCTGATGCAGCATTATCAGCAACCTGTGTCTAACAAGTGCAGGCATCTGATTTCATTGTTGTTGGTCTTGACGGCTCATATCAGTTTATTTGTGAATGAGCCCCTGTGAACTGTCTATTAACCCCTTCACCGATATGGATGTGATATGACGTTCTGTGCAGCACTTTTAAATAATCAGTTTAACTAACTGCTTAATAACTGGAAACTACTTGACTTCAACATCAGGATTTATGGCCATGCGGTCTAAGGCACGATAGGAATAGCTAACCTATCAAAACCTAGGATCGTAGGATCAAAACCCGGTAACATACATGTTCTGCATTCAATAAAATCTGTGGTAAAGGATGGGGAGGGCCCAACTAAAGCTAGCAGTGTGATGGCATGGGTGGTTGCTGACAGGTTTAGATTGAATGTGCATATATGCATTTTACCCTTTTATGTTTAAAAAAATTAATTCACAATATTACGCAGTTAATGAGATCAGACAATGCTGCAACTATCATGTGTTCAGATGGTCAAGCATTTTAAGACATTGTAACATGATATGGTTATGTTACATAGTCAGAGGTTTGCGCCCCAAAGTAACCAAAAAAAATAAATATATTTTTTTTTTATTACTTCAAGAGGAATACACCTCACCTCACCTCACCTCACCTCACCTCACCTCATTGAGTACCTAGAAGAGGTTAAAACTGTCATTTGATTCAGATGAAAGTTCGGTTTATGCAGAAAGTACAATGGTGTTTTTAGCTGCGGCTTTAGGCATGCATCCTCACATACTAGAGAAATTCCAACTTCTGGGAGGAAAGAAGAAGCAACTTAGTCATACATTTATTTGAGCCTAATTTTGGCACATTGGCTGAAACAAAATAGCTGCTGAAAAGTTAGTAACATGAAAACCAGGCTAATCTCTTCTCTCTTTCTCTCCTCTCTCTCTCTCTCACTCTCTCTCTCTCTCTCAAGTTTCTAGTAGCTGTTGTGGAGCCAACTCTTATGATTAGCGGTTTTGTACGTGATAATTGTTTTGTGTTCATACACAAATAAAACAATTCAAAATCTTCCATTTTCTATTACAGCTGCAATTTGTTGTCTTTTTTCATGTTCTCTCCTAAGAATTTCCTAGTTACAGGCTCCTCTTCATTGCCACCATCTCATTGAAATCCTGTGCAGGTGTCTCACAACATTGTGCAATACAAAGCAGCACTTTTGGAATGTTTGATAAGTAAACTCTAAAGACACATTGCAAAATGGGAAACCACCTCTTTAGTTGGACAAAGCAAAGCTGTAATTATTTTTTTTATAATTTACACTTTTACTCACTGTAGTTTTTATGAAATCTATTTCTCTTGCTATGACGGACTGCAATCCTGGATCAGCCAAATACCAAAGAAAAATCTTCCTCTGTTCTGAAGACAGTGCTCAATCTCTTCTTTCCTATATCTGGCTAGAAATGATTTGCAGTCTACTTAAAATGTTCTTCATTGAAAGGATATAGAGCTTTGTAATGCTCTCCACGTGGACATTGGTGTGATCTGTAACTCTTTACATAGTATATACATGCCACTAATTGAGCATATTTGCAGTCTGCAAAGGTGAGTCTACAGCTGACCAGACTTTACATTTTAGAAGTAATAGCTTCCGGAATGAAGCCAGAGCTTCAAGGTGAAGGAAAAGCTTTTGCTTCACTCTATTCATATGGACCATTGTCACAAATGCCTCTTATTAGCTTACATGTTTTATGTGCATTTCCAAAATTCCAAATTTTTGTTTTAATTTCCTTTTGTGTATAAAACATGTGGACTAATAATTCCCTGTGTAGAATATTTTTGTTAAATAGTTTCTACAAGCATCTTTTATAAATTGTAACCTTTTGTTTACATATGTTTTAAATATTTTGGAAATAAATTTTCTTTGACATTAATCCTTATTGTAAATTTTTCATTCATTTATTATTAATTACAATTTGTGTGCTGGCAAATGTGATTTTGCCCTGTGGAGGCCAGCGAAGTGTTCCTAGTTTTGCTTCACCTTAGGTGTCATGCATTTACGTCACATATTACTATGGCAACCTGGTTTTCTGCAATCCTGTTGGTAGATGCATGTTTCACTTTGGGTTGTATGTAGGGTTAACAATCTGCTTGCCATTATTTTACATTATTAAGGTCATGAACACCTAAATGTAATTTTGATTACTATCAATCTTTGATAAACTTGAATTTATTATACCAAGTCCTTTTCTCAATTTCTTTTTACTCTTAATTTACTTGATCTCATCCGATATGCCTTTATCAATTCTTATCTGATGGCATGCTTCTTTAAGCGTTCTGTACATGTAGTTCAATATAACTTATGTGGCTAGACATAATATATCATCTCAGTATAGAGGGTACGCTTTTAAGTGCTTATTTTCTGTTTTCCTGTCAATGACATTAAATTAGTTTTTTTATTCAACAAATTTTGAACCATTGTTTTCTTAATTTGGTTATTAAGGTATACAGTTGAACCTTGACGTATCGTTTACTGAGGGAGCGGATAAAAAAAGATGAATGCAGGAAAATTATGGGTATGGGAGGTGCACAATTCATTTACAAAAATAAAGCCAATATTTAAGCAAACACTTATAGCTATTTTGTGTAAGTTTTAGATGTTTGTCTCTTTCCTTTAAAAACAATTTTTAATTGACATTTGCATCTTGGCTGCTTTTCTTTTTACATGAAACAACAAACTTTCCATGCTCAAACACATTCTGTTGCTCGCTTCCATCACTGTTATGAGCATAGATGAATGCCCAAGCAGTTTTATATGCACTTAAAACTTTGGAAAAAGTTGGCACTGCTTTGGCTGCTGTAACCTCTTCCCCCTCTTCCACAGTCCCCTCACCCTAGTCACAAACACATGCTGCATCTATCACCTCATCGCACACTTTATCTACACTTCGAATTTCACACATGATGATGTCCTCATCCACTGCTACATAGGTGTCAGGACTGACCATGTCTGCAATTTTGACCTATTTTTCATTTTGTCTGTTGTAACCACTATCATTATCCTCCTCCTGAGCATTATCGAACAGCGTGACTTGTTATATGATTTAGCTGCCACATTTAGTGAAGTAGTTCCTGATGTAGGAGACAGATACCTGCTGCCAAACAGAGGTAATTAGAATGTATCACCTGGAGAAGAATAATCTTCATTTCTACATTGTTGTCAGCTTCAAGCAAGCATGACACTTGTCTGACAAGCTGCTTGCAATAGTGCAGCTTAAATGAGCATATTACTCCTGCATTCTAGCAGCTGCAGTTTGCTGGTGCAATTAGGAGGGTAGAAAGCTACTTCAGCATTTTGCAGGAATCACATCCTGGAGATGAACAGCACAGTTATTTGTGAATTACAGGATTTTTCTGTTCTTCAAGGCCATAGATACTTTGAGCTCTCAAAGAAATTAAATAAAAATATCACCTGTCATTGATGCCCTTTTGTGTGTGTGATATTGAACTGGGAGCTGCTTTATGTTTTGTGAAGCCTCTTGTATTCCGTAGCTTGCCAATCATGATTGTGACCCGGTTATCTGTACCATCAGAATTGGTGCACAGAAGAACAGTTCTGTTCCCTCCATGGGAGGCTTCTCCTTTGAAAGCTAATCTATGGTCCAGGAGGTAGTTAAAGAATAAGGCCCGTCTCATGAACATTGTAAATGCCCAGGGCTTTGTACCCTTTCTATGATTCCTGGTAATCTCTCCATCCCACAATGGGACAGAATGCTAATCTAGCTGGAAAAAATTAGTAACTTCTTTCCTGTTTACCAGATTTGAAGGAAACTTTATGGAGCAGTTACAAGTGACATTCTGCTATTATGTACAGATCCTGACTAGATTTGATTTACGAAACCACCCCTTTATAGGGAGTGAGTTCAGACAGAATTAGTGACTTCTGTGGTTCTTAATAGATTTTCACAAAACTTCATAATATGGGTTACAAATAATATTCTGGTATTGTGTATAAACCTTGGCTATGTCTGGATAAGAGAAATCACCCATTTATAGGGGTAAATTTAGACAAAATTAGTAACTTTTTCCTACTTAACAGATTTGAATGAAACTTTGTATAGGAGTTGCAAATAGCATTCTGCTATTATGTACAGATTCTGACTAGATTTGGTTAAGAGTAACTGTCCCTTTTTAGGGGATAAGTTGACACAAAATTAGTAACTTCTCCCACTGTTAATAGATTTTTACAAAAGTTTGCATGTAGGTTACAGGTAATATCCTTGAATTAAGTATGGAACCCCCACTACATTTTGATAAGAGAAACTACCTGTTTATAGGAATGAATTCAGACAAAATTGCTAACTTCTTCCCTGTATAATAGCATGTCATTTATCATTGTGCAAGCATTACAGTGCACAATTATATATAACACAGTTTTTAAATAGATAACACAATTTTTCAGTGGACTCTATATTAAAAACAAACCCAGACCAGGTTAGGTCTGAAAAAAGTGTAATTAATTTCATTAGTAAGTAATGAATCATAATTATTTATATATAATAAAAACATCCTAACAAGATAACACAAATGTTTTAACTTTTGTCAAAATTGGTCAGCAAGAATGTATGTCCTTTTGTTTCTACTACAGATGTCTATGCCTCTGTCTTTGGAGCCTTTCCGAATGTGTATGCATTGCTGCTTAGATAATTTATTTTCTACCAACAGAGCCAGTTCCTCTTCTCTGGTATCAAGGCTTGGTACCAGTAATATATATGTATATAAAAGCCTTTTTCAGTTTAGTTGCTCTTGTAGAACTGGTCTGCGTTACTTCCCTCATTATACCAACAGCATCTCATTTGTCTGAAGACTGCAATGTGCACTGAGCAGTAAACACTATTTCATCTCCTGAACATCCATTAATGGATGCAACTTGTTCTGCAAACGACTTCTGTGGTCACACCGTTCTTTTTATGTTAATGGTCTTGATTCATCTCTCACCTGCTTTAAGGACTCTGTATATTCATAAACCAAATCAGGGAAGTTCACAGGTAGTTTGGCAAGTCAGAATGTTTTCAAAGCCTTTCTTTTAATTCTGTGGCACTGCTTCCAGTATTTACTGTAATCGGACACACATGCTCTTAATACACACTCTGTACACCACTATATCGATTTTCAATAGCAAACTGTTTAGTTACATAGTTGTTTAGTGAGTGCTTTTAGTAGCAGTGCTAATTATCTCTTCATATAACTCGCAACAGGTAACGATAGTCCAAGACAATGTTCTGAAAAAAGAATTGAGTATCTCAAAATTGTGCAAAAATGATTACCTGCTAATTTAGCACAGTAAACTACATTAGTTTCTCTTTAAAAAAAAATCAGATCTCCAGCTTCTGCCACGAAACTTTAAGGCCTGAGTGAACTTGAAAAATAGTTAACAATTTCAGTGTCTGCACATGCATACAATAAATGATTTGTAAAAAAAAGTCATAGCTCACTAAATGACTTCTAATTACATTTAACTGTAGTACAAATACCAATAATGGTATTTAATCTCCTTATACAACACACGTGAATATCATCACTCTAAAACTAGAATGCAACTGCAGCCCTTGCTCAGCTGCAACCTCATGATTAACTCATCTTCCAGCTTTGACTGTACACCAGAGATGAGTGTTTCTGAAAAAAAGATAAGATAGGCACTAAAGGATGTCCCAACTATCTAAGTATCAAGGAGTAATGAAAATGTTAAAATGTAAGGTCAGAATCTGACCTTTTTCCAACCAGGTTCTAGATTCATCTCACTGTGCATCCACAGCTCTGTTGCATTGGTGTCCACAGCAGCATTCTCACTAGCCAGCAGCTTTATCACTACCAACTGTCATTCCATGGCGTTCCTTGTACTGGGAAATCCAGCTGATGGATGCAGAAAACTCTCCATATCCCATTCTTGCAGCCACCTGCAATGTTTTTTCGCTCAGGATGTTCCCATCAGTTGGTATACTGGATGCAATGGCCTATTGGTATAAGATAAATAGGACTTCTTCCAGGTAATGGTAAGGGATTCCCCTCCAGTCTTCCTTTTCTTTGCAGATGTACCACATGTATTCACTTGCTCCTGAATCTTGCATTTCTTGGCCACAATGGAGTTCAAAGTAGGAGCCAAACCTGCCTGTTTGGCTATATCAACTCTCTTTTCACTAGGTTTCTCTCAGCTTCTTCAATAATTCAAAGCCTTTCTTATAGTGTTCTAACCTGCTTAACAGGTCTGGCCATATTAACTTTGGTTATAAGGATAGGTATGGAAGGAAAGCAATAACAAGGTTAAGAAAATAAGAATAAAAACAAGGTTAGAAATAATGACTAGGAAAAAAGAAAACAAGTTGTGAAACATACAGAAATTAAAAGGAATGGGTTATAAAGAGATGGGAATGGAAGTAAATCGAAAAAAGTATAAAAACTGAATTAACACATCAGAACAATAACAAGGATACGAATATTAAATTAACAAGAATGGGAACAATTACAGTTGGAAAGCATATAAAGAATAAAAGAAAGAAAAAACAACAACAAAGGAACAAGATTAAAAGCTCAACAAGATCACTCAAAAGCAGAGTGGGTCACAGAACTCAAAAACACTTCACCAAACCACTGAGCAAAATGAATGAGTGATGATACCACTGGAAGAAGAGGGCTGAGAGGAGTACACTAGCTGTCTCAAAGCACCCATATCTGCCATTTTTCTTTAAAACTATAAGCTACTTGTTCGTAAAAACAATTTGATAACCAAAACCTGTGTAAAGAATTGATTTGTGGCATTTCCATTTTCCGGAACAAACTGGTATTAAGGATACTCGTGTCAACTTTGAAATTTTAAATGTGAACGTGGGTTGTTTAAGGTAGCATTGGATAGTACTTTTAAAATGAAACAACTTTTACCAAAACTTTTGTTTTCTATCTTTTAATGTTTACTCACAAATGAACGACAGATTTTATCAGCATTTTGCACCAGTTGCTTGATGATGTTCCTCTGGCTGTAGTTATCGATGTGGCTTTAACAGAATGGCTGTCTGGCTCACTTTTCACTTGGGGCTTGTCAAGTTCTTGACGGTTGTTTCCTGGATGGTGGATTGGACGAGGAGGACCGGCCTGATCTTCTGACTTAACACTAAACGACTTCTTCTTATGGGGGAGAATTAAAGATATTGTCTACCAGGTGCATCCTACACTAGACAAGATATGAAAGAAAGAATTTGAACAGCCTATGTGTCTCTCAGCAGTGATGAACTTCTCCATGCCATCAGTGATGTTAAGAGTAGATCACAGCGTTGTGTAGCACAGGGTGGTGGACATTTTGAACATTTAGAGTGAATGTTCACTATCATCAGTACATAAAGCATTTCTCAGAAGCTGTCATTAATTTGTTTACTTTTGTATTTCATTTGTGAGTAAACTTTTGCCAAACTTTGTTTCATTTTAAAAGTACTATCCAATGATACCTTAAACAACGCACGTTCTCATTTAATATTTCAAAGTTGACCACAAATACCTCTACTTCCGGTTTGTTCCGGAAAATGGAAATACCACCAATCAATTCTTTAAATAGGTTTTGGTTATCAAATTGTTTTTGTAAACAACAAGTATCTTATAGTTTTAGAGAAAAATGGCTGATACACCCGTATCAGGGACACCTGGTATATACCTCTTTGATTCTCACATCAGCTTCCATAACCAATGGCATATGTCTGTTGCTGGCATCATGCATGCCTCTTTGCTCCTCACATCAGCTTCAGTAGTAGCTGGCATGCATCTTGTTGTGGGTGTATCCATGCCCGCCACCACCCCCCCCCACTATAACTGAATGGCGTGAGCATTGCTGTTTCAGTTTCTCACTGTACAGTACAGGCTGCTCCAAAAGTATCAGCTTTACTTATGAATGGAGATCGTTGCTCCAATTATTCCAACTATCCAGTTTGAGGATAGAATTTGTTTGAGAATAAACATTTTATGTGAGAAAATGATATTTTGAGGAACGATGGATATAGGTTTTATCTACACAAGTTTTAATGTAAACCATTTGGAACTGCATAAATTGAACATTGAATGCAGGAAAACAATAGTTCCAGAAAGGATAGATCAAGGTTCGACTGTCCAATTAATACTTTATGATATACTTTACTCTATTTCCTACTGTTACTGTAATATGTACAGTGTTACTTGTGTACTTGTTAATGTAGAGAAACTTGAAGATGCATCTAGTTTCATATACCGTTTTCCCTTATCTAACATTAGTAGAACCTCCTTATCATTTGGACTCCAAATCCGCCCTTTTATGGTTTGAAGTAAATTCCAACACACAAACATTAAATTATGAACAAAGGCCAGTTCTAGGTAAAAGGGATAGAGTAATGAAAATTTTAAACTGAGTGGATGGTGGATGCTGGATGCTGCTTTATAAGGGTAGCTAATGCATCTTAACTTTTCAAAGTGTACTTGAGCAACAAATGAAAAATTATTACTCTAATTGAAAAAGTTTACAGTGATGTAAGAACTGCTGAACATTATAGTATATATCATACATTTTTGAACTATCACTGAATAAACTTGATATGCGCAGAAAACATGTCATACTGATTATGATAAGTTATTTGTTGGTCAGGTCTAAATTTGGTGAAAAGATCTGCCACTTCCACCACCATCACCTTTTCATTATGTTATAGCTCAAAGATGTAAAAATTCCTTCAGCATATTTTATTCAATTATATTTCAGTTCTAAAACAATTTTTAAAAATGAAGTTAAGAAATAAAATCAGATTATTTTTTTTATGAAAATCACTTGCCTTGACTCTATACTCGCCCACGATTAATTCTTCTGTATTATCATCAACATTGGTTTTACATACCTAAATTTTTTGTGATATGCTTTTTTGTAATTTATGCTTGCATTTGCAGGACTATAAAGCAATAAAACTGTTTGAAATTAGTGTGATTATTAGGGATGGGGCCTTGATACTCAGTGGTGGTATCCAGGTATGTCTAATACTTAAAGATAAATTATCAATACTTTTTCGATACTTCTAAAATTTTATCTTTTGCATTATTAAACTTGTGTTTAACTTAATGCTAGATAGGAATGAAAGGAGTCAAGACTTCATGTTAATGCCTCGCGCATGTCCCCAAAGAGTTCCTGACTATAGCTCTTGATTGACCTTGGCTGCCTTTCCTGTGGGTGAATCAATGCAATATTCCATAGACTCTTGTGTGTAAGTGAAAATATGTAAAACAATGGGTACTCATGTAACATGCAGGATTAATTGAGTTGCAAATGAAGCTGACTTAGCTGAAGCACTAAATCACATTTCTGCAACAGTCTGCTTGGTGACTCTTCAGCCATTACTTGGCCTACTCCAGTGACCAAAATCTAAGAATCTAGCAGAAAAAAATCAGAACTTAGACGTGAGGTAATACAGTGCCTGGGAATATTTATTCTTTCCTTCCATCTGTTAGCCACCACCACCGCCACCACCACCACCAGCAGTGGTAGTGGTAGGTGTCATCATCTTGACTAACAACATGGGATATATAACCTGTGACTTTATCAAGATAAAAACATTCCTGCAAATTGGAGAGTGTCAAACAGGTACACTTTCGGAATTAGCATACTATAGAAAATTGGTTACGTGCGTTTATACACAGAAAACTACTAACAAGAACATAATTCAGTAAACAAGCTATCACCTTTACAGTTTTTTATAAAGTGAGTATTGAGGCGGCGCCGTGGCCGAGTGGTTAGATCGCTCGCCTCCCACCGAGGCGGCCCAGGTTCAATCCCAGGGACCTGCATGTGGGATTTGTGGTGGACGAAGCGGCATCTGGGCAGGTTTTCTCGGGTTCTCCGGTTTCCCCTGCCATTCATTCCACCAACTGCTCCATCAACACCTTTCCTTTCATCCATTTCACCAACATTTCGTTTCATCTACTTCCTTCATCCCATACCAGGCATCGGGCTGATCACCCCTCCTGGATACTCTTGTCTGATCCATGAGTGTCTGCTCCTTGACGGGCCTCTGACCCCAGGCACCCGCTTGTAAGTCCTGGGGGGTGTAAGTCCTACATAAGAGGAGGTTAAACAGATAATGAATGAATGAGTATTGAGTATTGGTGCTCAGAAATCAGTACCGGTATCGAGAAATAGTGGTATCGTCCTATCACTAGTGATTATGTTTAATTTTAGAGCCTAATAAGCATTTCATTCTACATGGAAAGCATTGATACTACATTTATGTCAAATCACATGCCATATAATGAAGGTGCATGGTTAATTCTGATTATTGATTGTTTTCACCTAATTAGATTTTGAATCTGAAATTCTGCTGTTTAATCTCATTAGTTCATAGAACACTATTGTATCCGTCTGCCACCAAGAAAATGTAAGTGGGAGTTGCCAGTCAGTACAAAGAAATTCTATAGGGCAGGTTAGAGGCATTTAAGCATTCCGTTTCCATCTAAATCACCATTTTTGTTGACAAGTTTCTGTCCACTTGAGTGTATATGTATAGTACAGCATACACATTAAAGTGCTACATTTATAAACAGGCAGGGAAATGCAAATTATCTGCAAAATAGGTCATCCAGACAAAATAAAGAATTTGTTAATGTTTATTACAAATTTGAGCATATCTTATTTAGCTTATATTTTGTACAGAGATGATTCCAGAGAAGATCATACAGAAGTCTTGAAGAACACAAGAGATATATACGGAAAATCTCAGAGAGAACAAATGGATAACTTGGACCAAGCAAATCAAGAAATTGATAGATTAAGAAAACAAGTAGATAAACTTCAGATAGAATTGCAAGGTAAGCTAATCATAAATGTACATCATAAATGTGAAGGAAGAGATATTCTGTTTCATTTTTCAGTGGAAATCATAGGGATCAGTATTGTCAAATATGGTGCACTTCTTGTTTTAAATCTGTATATATGTTGGAGGCCTTTGCTGAAATCTGACATTTTGTGAAGATCCTAGGCAGATCATGAAAAGCAGACATATGCTGAAAACATGCGAAAGTAATTCGCACACTTTTTGTTGAGCCCTGCACTCCTAGTGCTATGAATGGTCTGACCCAAGAAGGCATATGCTTTGCCAAAGGAACCATTGAGCATCATCGTCCATGCTCCTTGTTACCGTTTGTGCATTTAACTGCATCATGCTAATTTTGTTCTATTTTCTACGTCAACTTCATTTCATCATAATATGCTTAATCTGCAGTTTAAATAGTTGTCAGCAAAATAAACCTAAATCATACTGGTGAATTTGTTAAATATGCAGAACCTAATCCTACAATACCCTTTAATTCAACTGTTGGCTATCGTGGAAAACAATGGCAGAAAGTCCAACTCACAGCCTTCTATGATATAAATTTAAGGTGCGATTGTGTAAAAGACATGAAAAGCCCTGTTCCCGTTTACGGTAACAATGCTATTGGAGAGGTCAAGAAAAAGTGTGCAAATAGTACACATTCTGCTATGATTCTTAATGAAATAGTGGAGCTTGTTATGCATATAGAGCAACTGTAACCGAACCTAACTCTTAACTAAGCTAACTCTAAGCTAAACTAACCTAACCTTACTTAACCTTTCACTACCTGCCAGCTTATAGAGGAACTGTCAGATGGAGTGTAGAATGAAATTACATTATATGTCAGCTTTTCATGATCCAGCTAGGATCTTCGTGAAATAACAGATTTCAGCAAAAGCTGTGACATACAGACAACATAAGAAATTATGATTAAGATGTTAATCAGAGGTAAAACGTGCATTTTACAGTTACATGACCAGGGTTCAAATCTTGTTATCAATTTTTGTTGTTTTTCTTCACTGACTTTGAACATATCCTTTAAAGAGAAAGCGTAAGGGTATTTCACATGCCTACTTTAAGAGTTTGGCATTCTTGCATAAAATTATAGAGAGATACTGCAGTTTTCAATTAAATATAATGCACTAGGCAAGCATATACTGGGTGAGTCTTCTCAGCCTGCGGATTGAGAAGTTATGCAGTCCCAGCATTGTACAGGCTATGCCGTAAACACTGTCCACTGCATCATGTCGTATCAATTTCAGCCGAAATGACTGCTTTGCACCGTTGTGCGTGCAGTGACTTGCACTCGTAGTGCATTGTGTGTGTTGGCCTTCAGTGGTGAAGGTCCCATGTTCAAATACTGCCACTTGAAGGTACTACTTATGTTTAGTAATTTAACGAGAACTGATAGTTTGGTATAGAAGTGTTGTTTCACTTAATTAGTTTAATTATGTGAATTTCATTAAAACACAAATTGTTACTTGTTAGAATATGCTTTAATGATCGTAGTAAGTAAATGCAAGAAACAAATAAAAAACTCATTTATTCGCAGGCGTGATTTGAACTTTCGACCTTCACCATGACTTTCCAGCATGTTAACCATTGCGCTACTAGAGCACATTAACGAGCACCACCGTAGCCCTAAGCAGTGGGCTGGTGAATGTGGTGTTAGCACCTGTATTTCGCATTTTCTGTAAAATGCAGGGTTGCCTAGTTACCAATCTACAGGATGACAAGACTTCACGCAGTATAGTGGATTATAATTGGTGAACTTGTTTGCAAAAAGCAAAATTGGAAAACTCTTGTGCAACTTTACAGATTGGCCTAAAATATGGGAAAACAAAAATGCATAATAATGGTGAAGTGTCTAAAGTTCACAGCACTTGCCATTAGCATTAGCAAATGATATTTGATATTGCCATCTATCTTGAGCACTATGATACATATAAAACCTGGGTTATGTTTTATTGGGTGTTGTGAACCAGGCCTGTTTCAGCATCTGCTGCATCTCCCACTTTCATCGAAGGTAATTCTCCATTAATGCATCTTGAAGTTAGTACATTGTTGTTAATCTGGATCACTGTATACAGGGTTATTCAAAAAGAAGGAACAGATTTTAAATATTCATTTTTAAAGAACGTCAATAGATATCGATACATACAACACATCATTGAATAGAGGAAAGTTCAAAGTTTTAAGCCCCACCTATTAGTTCTATTCAGTACCTACAGCGGTGTTGTGTTTGTTTACGAGAAAATGGCAACGCCACAGGAAAAGTCATTTTGTGTGCTACATTATATAAAGAGTGAATCCGTTGTTTCATTGCAGCGTGCATTTCGTTGTAAGTTCAACAAATTTACAATTGATACAATAAATTCGTAGAAGATGGTTGCATATGCAAACAGAAAAGCACTGTTCGTCCTCGCATAAAAATGGTGCTCTTTTGAACACACAAAATAAAATTTTGAACTTTTCTCTATTCAGTGATGTATTGCATGTGTTGCCATCTATTGTTTAGTAAAATGGTGTTTGATCCGCAGAAAGAATTTTCATATGAAGAAATTTGTCTCACAAAGCAAAAAGAACACTAAATGTGTAAATATTGTAATATATTGAATGGTGAAAAATACCACCTGTCTGTAACATACAAATGGCAGTGGTGCACAGTAGTAGTGTAAGGCACTAACTGCACTGGACATCAATCAATCAAGGTAACATAATGGATATACTGGTAGAAAACTAAAATTACATTCAAACTGGTCAAGAAGATTTTTTTTTTTTTTTTTTTACAATATGCATATTTATTGAGCTCAACATCCAATTGAAAAAATTGATCACTCCAAGCTGAGAGAATGGAAGTGTGACGTGCAGAATAGTTATTTGAAAATATGTTTATACTTGTGCAGTGGATTGGAGAGAGATTACTCAACCATCACTCACCACTGCATATGCAAGAATTGTTGTGAACTTAAGTGTAAAATTACTGAAAAGTTATAATATAGCACATAATTATGCATACACACGCTTACACCCAATTTCTTAGACTTGCCTTGTACTCATATATAAGCTGGTATGTTTGCCTGGCAAAGTGAACCTAACAATTAGGCTACTTTGGCACTTGGATTACTGGTGACAGTATATTGTTCGTACTTGGATTTCCTGTATTGTCAATACGGAAACAGCAGCGAGTGCTCCAGCTCAAGCGCACGTCCACAACAACATTTATTGCCCAAATAAATGAACAACTTTCATTCAACATTATGTTAAGCAGGCTTTAATACCATGTCCCATATTCCTTGAGGTGCTGGAAACTTGCCAACAGTTTGCACACTCTGGTAAGGCTGTGTACCCTGAATTGTGAAAGAGAAGGAAAGATCGAAAGAAGCTTTGAAGCACGTGAGAATTTTAATTTTTAATTAAAGATGATGGGTAAAAATGGACAAAGTGTGTGTTTTGATTAAAATTTTTGCTTATGGTGATAGAAGAATTCAGAGTTTCTTTGAGGGAGAAATGAAAGCTTTTGCAAATGCTAATGCTACTGAATGTTTACAATTGTCAATGTGATTGCAAAATTTTGAGATTCTGTACTATTGTTGTTTCAATGTGTTAAATGACCAAATGTGTAAATGCTGTGGTTTCAGTATCAGAAAAGGTGATGCTTACAGAGTGCTGGCATCATAAACTATGTTTACTAGGACATATACAGACTGTGGAACTTTATGAATTGAACCATTGTTTAGTAGAGCTGAGGCACAACTTTCTGAAAACACAGAAACAAAAATGTACCTGCCTACTTTCAGTTTTGACCCAGAAGTGAATGGACAAACTCACTAAAGTGAAGCTTTTCCCCATTCCCAATATTACCAAATGGAACTCTAGGTTTAAGAGCATTTTGAAGACATTGAAAAATCTCTATCACAACCATAAAAGGAAATTTGTTCATAGCATTGAAGAAAAGTTTAACTGGAAGTACTTTAAAGCCTTAAAATGAAATGAAATTCAAAATGTTTAACTGTCAAGCTTTTTTTCTATTTAAGCACTTATATAATTTTGTAATTTGTTTTTAAATTTGGAGTGCCATTAATTTGTATGCTAAAAGAAAAGTGCTGAGTAATCTGCAGCAGCAGCAAGAAAAAGTGTATTTGACTATTTATATCAACAGATAGTGTAGCATCTGCAGGGCTTGAAAAGACACCACTTGTGATAGACTGCTGCATATAGGCTTGGTTTTTATTCACAGGTATTGTGCTGACTAATAACCATTTCTAAGATTCCGGATTTGGTTTTGGCATGTGACAGCTAGAAAGTTTGAGTACCTTGATATCACCAGTTTGGAACCTATTGGAACACACAAAATGAAGAGTAGATCATTACAAGATCCCAGGTTCATATATGCCACATAGCTCTCCCATGCCATAGAAGGTATTTTGGAGTCCATCGTAGAAGAACCCAATTGTCATTGCCCCAAAGACTGAGTGTCAGAGAGGCAGGCAAGGGGAGAGCGAGAGAGAGAGAGAGAGAGAGAGAGAGAGAGAGAGAGAGAGAGAGAGAGAGAGAGAGAGAGAGGGGGGGGTTTCCTTTTGTTTTTACAAGAAGAGTGAATACCTCTGTATACATCATCTATGCAGTTAAAAGAATATCATAAACAAAATGTAATATTAATGTAAAGAATACAAAGATGATACAATTAATGAAAGTTTGTGGATTGCCAGATTTGAACCTTATCTTTTTCAAAACTAATCTGCTAATTCACTATGTTGCAACTGAGCCGTGTGTCAGAGATGTAGAGGGGTCTTATACAACGTATTTGAGATAGGGGTTTTATGGTCTACAACTAAAAGTGTTGTGTTAAACATGCTTGCATCAGTTGCTGATGAGTCTCTGTTAAAGAAAGGTCTAGTAAAAAAATGTCATTTAAGTGTTTAAAATTTCTTTGCAAGCATAGAAATCATGAATTGCAGTAGCTCAGGATCAGCATTTTCAAGATTTAATGCTACAAAACTCTTTTCCAATTGGGAACTAATCACTAAAGTGCAATTACTTTTATGGCCAGTGAGCTCTGAACTCCTGAGGAGGAACCTACGAAAGTGCCACTGAAGAGTTGAAGTACTGCAATACACATGCTCAAGGACAGAATTTTGATTAACAAGTGCAATAACTAACACCATTTCCTCACTTAGATTCACTACACTTAGTTTGCTGAGGGTTATTTGTGAGGCAACTTGGAGAATATTTTCACATTTTCTGAACTTGCAGATATTTTTCTTATTTATGGAGAAACAAGAAATAATGGTTTATCAGGGAAAGAAATCATAAACATCACTCAGACTTTGGGTGGTTTTTTTTATAAGAGGGTAGAACATTCAAAGTAAATGAGGATAAAATTTTGCTAGGCTAACCTGACATACAGTGTAATTTTAAGAAAATGTACTGCATAGAGTCTTTCATGCAAATGCGCACACTTTACACACGAAGCACATTAGATGTGGCAAGTCACGCATGAACAACTTTATCCCTTTCATTATCAAAAGGTATAGTTTGGCAGACTTCTGACCTACGTACATCTTTGTTACTGGGCTTTGCTACAGCAGCCATAATTATTCTCATTGGTTCTGTTTTCACTAATGAGGTCGTGTTTACCAAGGATAGACTAATTTTAAATGCAAATAACAGCCATATGTGGGACTATGTATATCAAACCACATGCTATTGTGGAGAAGTCGCCAACAGATGTTTTCTGTGAGCATATGAATTGGAATTAAAGCTGACCATATCATTGGCTCTTGTATGCTTTCCCCTCAGTTAAACGAGCATATTTATCCCCATTTGTTGCAGAGCATATTACCTGTCTTTCTAGGAGATGTGCCTCAGCACATTCATTATTGAATAAGGCTGCAAATTGCTGGAGCTTCTTCACATTTTTGCCTGGCCATGTAAGAACTTCTGAAACAAGCTTTTCCTGCTTGGGATTGAAAGAGTTCCATCTATAGCTTGGCCATTGAGCTCTGTGGACCCCAATCCTACTGATATCTCTTTCTGAGCCCACCTCAAGTCTATGATATACAATGCATCTTTCAACTCTGAAGGAATGTTAATTGCTTGAATAAGACACCAGGAATCTTAGACTGAGTACACAATCATTCCTGCATCAATGCTAAATGTGCTGTGAAACTTTAGATCACCATTTTGAACAGTTTCTTTAAAAATCTGGTGTAAAGGCTAAGGAGCATTTTCTTTTACGTTTTCAACTACTTTCCTGTTTCAGTACAGCATGTGAATAATATTACATTAAGCATGATTCTACCTTTTGTAAACAAGGATTGCAATTAAATGAGTTGACATTGTGACAAATAAAAACGCTGGTTAACTTGTAATAAACCTTATTTATTACGCTAAATGTGTTACAAGTCTTGCTTTGCTGCTTGGACTTGCAAATGGCTCTCTATTCTCTCATAACTGGCTTAAATTTATTTTGTGCCAACATTTTATAGTCCTTTGTTGTTAGGGAAACACATTAATGCAAAATTTCAGAATTTACCAGAATGCAGATGGCAAACTTTTGTGAAGAGCAGCCAACCAAAGCTTGGCGGCTGTACCCTATGGGTTTGCTTCCTCAAATCTCTTGCATTCAAAGCCTTGCTGGTTGTATCACATAGGTTTGGCCACATATGTTAAGTTATAGGTAAATAATAAACTGAAACATCAGAATAAAACATCTTAATAACAGTAGTAATATGTCGTACTTGATTATCTTTAATGAGACTTGAACTCGAAAACAATTGTAGGCACCTGTGTATCACCATACTTCTGTTTAGGATCTCTGAGGAGAGGTTTTTGAGTAGGGTTGAATTATACACTGGCACAGATTTAAGATAACTGAACTGAACTGAACTGTTTGTTGGGTTGCCTTTTCAAAGAGGTCACTCTCCCATTGGTGGTTAGGCACTATTGTTCATGAAAGGAAAAGAAAGCTAGCTGATTTTGGCTATGGTTGCAGCTTTCATCCCTTCACACAAAACTGTTGTCTTTTGGTCTCCAACTTGATTGTGGAAGCAACCCTTCCCTTCCCTTCTTGTGTATCTTATAGTTAATCCCTATTTCATTTCTACTTAAGTGTGTATAAATAAATGTTTTAATTTAAAATACCTGTTTTCTTTTGCCCCTTCATCCAAACTTAAAGCAGGTATATCTCTTAGTTCCTTTTTTTTTTAAATTGATGTAAATTCATTAAAGAAGTGCCTTGAAAGGGACTAAACACCACTCTACCTGTTTCATTCTAAGTTTAAATTAGAAATAAACAAACCTTAATGCATCACTCATCTGAGCACATAGCAACACCATGTGGAGGGTGGAACTAAGTACTCACGAGAGGAAATTGCTCCAGACAGCATGCGAATATGCCACATTCTGCAACTTGGGGATCATTAGCTTTTAAACATTTTGTACACCTTATTCCTCTATTTTGCCTTACAATCTAAACTTCTAGGACAATACTCGGTAGGGCACCTGCCTGTTGTGTAAGGGATCCCGGGTTCGATTCCCAAATGGTGGGTGGGAACTTTTCTCTAGTCAAGATTATTCCCTATCCTTACCAGAGTATGAAAGTATGAATGAGAGTGTGAATGTGCATGTGACCTAATATATAAAACCCAAAGAAAAACCACAAATTCAATCACAACAATTTGAGTTCATACCATTGCCGATAGGCAATATGTTCCAAAGGTAAAAGGCTGCTGATATGACCATTGCAGTTTTAGAAATCATTCATTTAATGACTAATATCAGTGTATCACTTTAACTTTAAACTTTAATGAGCCAGTGAGTTAAGAAAATGATGAGCACTATAGGTTACAAAATATAACAAAACAAATGTGACAAACATTCCGAGCAACAGTTATGCATCACTAACATAGTAGTTCAATTATTGCTAAACAACAGCTAACCACATTGATTGTTGATTAAAGGTGGGTAGTTTTTGCAGAATTTGTTAAAAACATTTGACACAATCATCTTCTCAACACATGTACCATGTGGCAAGGATTACACTGATGGCTTATCTCAAAACCAGAAACGAACTACAGCACATGTGACTAGCCTCAAACACACTGCTATAATGGTTCTGTTAGTTGAAGGTGAATCTGAACAAACACATTTTGTTTCGTAAATTGAACTGTTACAATAATAAGTTTTTTAAATTTCTCTCCACAAGAATAACTACAATATGTTATGATCTGAACCAAACTGTTTTATATAGAGGAAGCAATGGCATGCTAAGTGAGAAAAGTTGTAGTTCACTCACCAGCCAATAAAGCGCTTTCTTGTCACATGGTTTTGTTTACAACTCCTTTGAACTTAAAGTGAAACCACATATGTTTTCATGCAGCTGCTTTTAGAATCTTACTGCACCTTCTGTTGTTAGCAGTTGTGACTTACCCTTCCAATGCAAGATGAAGCATACAGTTGCTCTATGTTTCCTTTTTCCAAAGTGTTTTTCTAAAAATCTATGAAGTTAGAGGTAAAGTGCTGATAAGTGTTTTCAGTGTGTTCATTTAGGTATATCTCTGGTTTAAAGGATTATAGCTGTATACACCCCTTCCTCCTGGTATATACAGAATGTTTGCAATTAAAACAATTAACTTTCAGGTATTCTAGAGATGTATTAGGTGAACACTTTGATATAGGACACTTGTGGTGTATGAATTCACGATTGCAGGCAATGGACCAAAATCTGTTTGAGCCATTACACTACACAACGTTCTTGTGTTGCTACATGTAGACATTTGCTGGAAGAATCTGAAGTGTGACTTAATAGCTCAGTTATAAGATAAGAGCTGGGATTAATTTTGGTGCAGAAACTCCTGTCTTCCTTTCTTATTTTGATGTATGTTATGATGCAATACATATGGATGCTGTACATGTTCTGTGTCTAGTGATTATCGTTCCTGTTAAATTAATGGTTGAAATTAAATAATGGTTTGAAGTAGTTTTATGCTTACGTAAATTATTTACGTAAATATTTTTATCAACTTGAAGAAGGTTATGTTGTGCTGCTTTGTTTTGTTTGGTTACGTAATTTTAACTGACTTATGTATGGGAGCCAACTTGAAGATAGGTATTTTAGTTACGTGATATGTTTTTAAGTAATATTTATTTGCTTTAAGGAGTTTGCAACACGTTTTGGGAATCGGTTTTAATTTGTTGATTATGTAATAGTTACTGTTATTACGCAATATGCTGCTACGTATGAGAAGCTGATTTCAAGATGTGTTTTTGTTATTACACTCCAAGTTTTACACTATAATATTTAACTTTGTTATTAACACTGCTTCTATATATTATTTATGTTTGAATTTGCCTCGGCTGCATCAGTAATGTTCGTAGAGTCATGTATCTTAGGCAAGGCGTGGTTCAACAAGAATGTAGACATCACAGAATTTAACTTTTTAAATTCACTTCTTTTATTAATCCTTGCACATTTTTATAAAGCACTTCACTTTTTAAGAACTGTGAGAATCTTTAATACTTTCACTTAGTGCATATACATGTTTTACGATTCACACGTAATATTTCTGTAGAGAACACATCTTACATCTGTTCACTACCAAGGTTTGCCAAGGTTTGCCAGCAACTGAACATTATTTCTACCGTTAAACCTGTAAGCTTCAGTATTTCAAGTCTCTGATTGGCTAATTCTAGTCCAATAGAATATCTGCATTTTACTTAAAGCTTTTCTTTGCTGTTGATTGGCTAATTTTAAACTGTCATAGAAATTACATTATTGTTGCTTTAATCATGACTAGTAACTTTCAAACTCTCAAACTCATTATTGCTACAAGGTTACCTCATTATTACCTCATTGTTAGCAACTTAAAATTTATTATTCTCACAGCTCTTGCATTATTAGAGTATATAATGTATTCACATAACATTATAAAACATGTTTATAATAAAAATAAGCATATGTAATGACTGTTACATACATTTTAAATAATTATTACATACATATTGTTTCAAGGCGGGCTGTTATTGAATTTACCTATTATATAATACAATTGAAATTATTCAGGTATTAAAATACTGCCTCAGGTTAAAAGAAATGTATAGCAGATGCTGCAAGATGGAATGTGTGTATATTGGTATGACAAATTTTGGATGTAGAATATTACAAAGTTAGTGTAAACAATTCAATGACATTAACGTGTTGGACTAATCTGTGATTTACAACCTGTAAGAAACTAAAGGTGTAATATTACAGAAAATGAATGAAGAAATTTTCACTTTCATTTTCACCTCAGGATAGAGTAAAAATGTAAATGTAATTCAGTAATCATGCCTCATATGAAGGGTAGATATGAACAATGATGAAGAATGCTAATAGTAAAATATATTGTATACTCATATCCAGAATTGAGAGAATGTAGTATGAAAACATTAAGGAAGTATGCATAATGCCTAAAATAAATTACTTTTTTATGCATTCCCTTGAGTGAAGGAAAGATATAGCAAGTAAAGAAGGAAAGTAAAGGAAACCAAACATAATATTAACATTTGAGTCAATTTTATTATTAATGACATTGTAACCAAGTCCCCCGCACAGTCTTAATTTGAAACCAACATATTGTTCATACCTCGAAGAAGACAAAACTAAATAATGAGTAGGAATCGGGAAAAATTTTGATTCATAACTCATACTGGAGAAAAGTTGTAGATAACGAAAAACATAAAAAATTAAAGCTTTGTTTATATCTGTTGGCAGAAATTAAAACATGATAGATACATATGAATTAGGAAAACCACATTGTTGATTCATACCTCCAAATGGAGGAAACTTGTAGAAATAGAAGAGTGAAGAAGCCAAACATGTTCATCCTGTTGTGTAAAAGAACAGTTCAAGTATTTCTTTCAACCTTCAAGCAGAGATTGCAATGGTGACATGCATCTCGTACTCTCTTGAAGATGCCCAAAATATCACATTACATCACAGGAAGTCATTATCCTTGCGAGTGACTCCTCTTTGATTGGGGTGTTGTACACAAAGCCCTTAATCTGTTCTAATAACATCTGGAGGATTCTGTTCGAGGTGTGTTCTTCCTTGTGACCGGGATATGCAAAGAAAACTCTTGTGCATTCCATACTGTTTCTTTTCATGTTCTGCCTCTCGGTATTCATTGCATTTTCTTGTCTAGTCCTTTCCTGCCCATGTCATTCATATGCATCCTCATGCCACCATTTCTATTCTTATCTTGCCAGCCTTCCTTGCATGCAGAATGCCCAAATTATGGGTTTGACCCATTTTCTGTTCTGTTTCTCCTTTTCTTTCATTTTCAACCTTTGTTGTGCACAATCTGAGAGACACCTGAACACCTTATGTGTAGCTGGTAACTGGGTGAAAGCGTCATGCCCCGGCACCTGGGTAGTCATGTAGGACTGCATTTGTATCTGCTGTACAACTGCAGACCCGCTGAGGGGCCGTTATGTTAGTTGCTAACTCCCTGATGTTGATAAGGTCCCTCTGTCATTACATCGGGAGGTGCAACACTGGAGTGACATTGGTATAGATAGGCCACTCGCCCAAACTGGGGTAACACTTGGGGAGTTCGAGCACAAGGTCAGAGATGGTTGCAGTAGTGAAGAAGTTGTCCATCATAGGAACATCTTACTTCAACATTTCAAATAAATACCTAGAGTTTTTTAAAAGGAAGTAATGGCACTATAATGGTTTGTACTTGTTAATTACACATGCTGAAGAGAGCAAGTGTTTTCTCATGGTGAATCCTTCTATCGTACAAAAGTGCATTGACACAATTGCTGGAGCACTAAAATCAAGCACATAGTTGCAGAATGGCTCTCTTGATTGGAGCAACAATCGTAGACTAAGACCTTGCTGCAGGTCAATATTCTCCACGACTACCCTGTCCATATGGAGAAGCACCAAATGCTCAACTATTCGAGCAGCATCATCTCTCCCCACAGCCTTGACATGTCAGACAAAGAACTTTTCGATTATCTTACTGACTAAGTGGTTTATCTCCATGCACAGAGTTCAGCCAAAAGGTGATGGAATGATAGTACCCCAACGTACCCTGTTCCCACCACTGAGAGCGTCAATCTGCACAAGAGGATCAAAGATGCTATGAAGTAAAAATGCAGCCTATATACCACGTCTGTTGTGATGCTTTAAATGTCAATGTTTCAGAAACATACACTATTTCTATCTATGCCTCATACAGTGTACTCTGTCATGAGGGAAATTGTACCTCCGCATCTGTTTGTGTGAACTACAAGGGAGCATATTCAGCCTCCCTCCTGACTTGTCCATGGTGAAAGGGCCTTCCAAGAGCTCCGGGTTAAGGAGAAAGTACTTCACAGAAGGCTATAACAGTATTTTGCCCATCAGCCATCACTCCAACACGGCACTTTTAGTTCTGTTACTGCTGTGCCAGTACTACGAAAGGATGCTATAATGCAGACATGTACCATAAATGCCACTTTAGTGGCTAGCATCAAACCATCCACATCAAGCTCCACCACTAAGGTGTCTAAATCCAGCCAGTCTGTTGCTGCCTCTAAACCAGACACGATTGCTCTGCTTACCTTACCAAGGAAGTTTAAAACCCAGTACTCTCGGAAGGATTTCTTGAAGGAAAAGGTAAAAGGCAGTTGTCCTCTCCTCAGAGGTGTCAATTGAAGGATGCACTTGGGTCAGGTTACAATCAGCCAGGTGTTACCTCACCAGTTGCTATGGCAAACCAATTATCAGCTCTGGAATCGGTTCCACTATCTGAAAGCAGAGTCCCTACATCTGAAAAGTTAATGGATCGTGACCAGATACCCCACTCAAAAGCAAAAGGTCACCTTCAACAGGTCCAATAAATGCTTATCCCCTCCCAAATTGCCTTATAACCTGGAATGTACAGTGTATGTTTACACACAGGGCGGAACTCTTGTTGCATTCTTATTCTCCTATGATTGCTTGCAGGAGACTAAGCTGTGCCCTGAGGCTAACTTTGGTATGTTGTATGTCCCAGTGTGCTGCAATTTTACACTGGAAGAGGGCACTCCTGCAAATGGAGGTGTTGTGCTCCTTATTCAAGACAATATGTATTACCAGCCTGTCGCGCTTACTACTACTAATTAATCTGTTGCTGTTATGCTAGCCCACCCTTGAATACAATTGCCTGCCAAAACAACAGAAAGGAAAGAAAAAAGTGTGTAAACAAATAAATGGAGTGTTTAATGACTTCATTGGGTCGTCAATACTCAATGAGTTCCTTGATTTTATTCCTTCCTAGTTTTCGGTTTTGTTTACTCCTTTGTCTGTTGTAGGTCACTTTACTGGCAAAGTTTTCCAGGGTGAAACTCGTTTTTCTTCATGGCTCCACACCTAGACCCAGTTCGATCTAGGGTTGATTTCCAAGCCGAAGTCGGTGGCACCAGTTTGGTTATTGTTAGGCGATTTTGAAACTTAAGAGAATGGTTTGGAAACTACTACTTTCTTTACATTGATTGCTCAAACTATGGGTGAGCAGGCTGTGCTTTCACTTAGAGCGGCAGATTTTAGATTTCATCTTTTACCGTAGTGTTCGATTTATACCACTGAGCTTTTTAGTATTTGTCAAGCTCTTTGATATATTCATCAGCAAGATGTGCAGCAATGTGTTATTTGCACTGATTCCTTGAATGCTCTCCATATCCTTCGGCAGCTGTACAGTAACCATCCTATTGTAATGGGTGGCTCAGTTAGGTGGCATAATCTCCAGTTGTTGTAGGGGCTTCTGTTGTGATGTACTGGAAGCTCAAAAATAAAATCCAAAATAAGATTGTGTTCTGCACGCAATGTGACTCCTCATTTGACCTTCTCACACCCTGCGCAATGTTACAGATGTTCTAGCTGCAATCACTGCTCGAATTCTGTGTATGAAGTGATTTTTGTCAGGAGGTAATTTTTGTAAATAATGAACTATAATGTAGCCGTAAAGAAACTAGGAGTAAGATCCGGTAATCTTGGGAGTTACATTGCAATGGCCAAATCAGTCCAATGGGATATGTATTATGCAGTAACTCCCATATCCATACTGTGTTGTGTGCGGGATGGCCATCTTTTTGAAACAGTGTATCTCGACGAATGTCTAGTGGCACTTCCTCTAACAAAGTGTCCAAATGTTCAACAAGTACAGAATATCTGGCAGCAGCGACTTTGCCTTCGAATATATTGGGGATATTGATTTGCTCGTCAATTATGCCTATCCAAATGTTGACAGTGAAACGATCTTGGATGCATACTGCTTTACGATAATGAGGATTTTTGTCAGCATAGTGGTGTTCATTATAATGGTTGGTGCTGCCATCATTCCCAAACACACATTTATCTGTCCATAAAATGGTTCCTAAAGCGTTATCTTTATCAACATGTTCGATATTAACCTAAAATGAAAACCAACAAATTACATTTTGTTAAGTAGTACAGTAATGTATAGCTGTTTTCATCATCGTTATTATTATTGGTGGTGGTGGCGGCAGTGCTGGTGGTGGTATTTTATGCGACTTGAATAGCTGGTATAGATCATAACATGTAATCTTTTGTGGATACATTTACTTTCACAGTGAGAGTGTAAGTTTTGTTTAAGCTACACAAGTTATAGACAAAAGGAAAATGCTTAACTATTATTAATGTAAATAAAGTACTATATAATAATACATTATAAACGTGGTACTGCCTGACGAATATCCAATAGCAAAATGCTACACCTTAGGCTGGATCACCAGAATAGCCTCTGTGTGGTATGTTGTTTGTACAGATGCCATCAGAGATCTCAATTTATTATTCTGTATCACTCACACACAATGGAATTGCAGGTTATGCACAGCAGCTCTGCAGCTGATATGAAGATTTGTGGCAACAGCTTCACCTATGGCGTTTACAATCACAGGGTCTTTCTTTTGCATGCATAGTACCAATTGGAAGCATGCAGCCATCCATGATTCTGCAGTCAATCCAGTTAATGGAAAGGCTATGAGTTGCGTGTTGTCTGTCTGGAAACATTTGGCTATAATGTGCTGGTGCTTGTCTGCCATTGTGCCACACATATTATCAACTACTTTGTTGTTTTGTATTAAGGCTGCTCCATGATAACATGAGTGAAGAACTAATCACAACAACAAATTGCGAGGCACATTGTTGCCAAGCTTCAGTATGTGTCCGTCAGGAAACTACATGTTGCAACAATACCGACTCCCAAAGACATAATGCCGCTGCACAATTAGGCCACCTAACCTGCTGCTCAATATTTATGTGAGCCACACAGTACAGTGCATTCAGGATTGCCTTCATTCTTTTGCTGATATCAATGTGTCCATCGTGTGGCTTCCTTGACATGTTGGCCTGCCAGTGACCGAGGCTGCAGATGCTGCTGCCAAGGCTGCTACTTCATCCCCAGGTGGTTTAGCTCTTGTGTTTTTTGTGATATTACTGCTGATTTACATTCTGTTCTATCATGCTGGCATGAAGAATGAGCTGGTATTCAAAGAATAGGTGGGTTAAGGCCCCCCCCCCATATCACCTGAAGTATCTTTTCATATGCCTGTTATCATAAGAAGGTTATTTTAGCCAGATTACATCTCAGGTATTTCCATTTTAGCCACAGTTACTTGTTATGTTCCGACCATGCACCTCTTTGTCCTCAATGTAATGAGCTATTGATGGTGTGGTGTTAGTTTTAAATCAGTTATGTTTGCCTTTGTGTTTGCTGCAACTACATCTCAGGTGCTGGCTGACATCCTAGGTGCTGCGGAGCACCTGTGTTTTAATCGTCACAGTGGTATGTGCCACTGAGTATATGTAATTCATGCCATTTTGCTTTTTTAGATTTCATTAGCATGGTGTGTCTGCCTACTGTCTCTTAAGTGCCTGGTACTTTACCTGTGTTTTATCTGCACATTCTACAGTTGCTGACACCTTTTTTAATTTTTATTTTGTTCACTAGTATATCTGGTATGTTTTAACTCATTTTATGCTTAAGTGTTTTGTGGTGTTTTATACAGGTAGGCCACTAATAGCCTTAGATGTTGTGTACCTAAATACCTATATTACTACTATCTGGAGGAGTGAAATCATAAGAATTTGGTGGCCAAACAGCATTGCCATACCACCAGTCCACTGTACTGAGAACACATTACTCAGGTGATTTCCAATGACATTGACAAAGTGGTTGGAGACTCCATTGTGTTGGAATCCATATGGCATCAGATGATAAGAGGAATGTCCTCCATAAAGCCAGGTAGTAAATGAATCTGAAACTGGTGATACATTTACTCATTTATCCATGGCAGAAGATGATATAGATCAATTAGGTAATTTGAAATTACGCCAGCCCATATTCTAATAGCAGAAGCCTTTCACCAGAAATATTGAAATGGTTCTTGTGTGGGATAAAGAGGACAGACATGTTGTGTGAATGCTCACAAGTAAGGTGCAAAAATGGGTACTGTGAGTACAAATTTACAGATTATACAGGGTGTCCCATTCATCTTGTGCACCCATAATAACTTTTATGGGTACACTGGTAATAAACTTTTTCTTCCCGGAAGTATTTTTAGAACCAGGAACTAACATAAGTATGAAGATTTGGTTCCTGTAACTCCATTCTTGTTCAAGATACAATTTAATGTAGATACAATTTAATCATTTTTTCAAGTAGCCTATATATTTTATTCATTGTGCTTTAATTACACTCCTTAAGATGAGTTTGAAAATGTATCATAATATCTCTGTATATTCTGTCGTAAGAAACTCACTTGTATAAGCAATACTGAGAAACAGCTCCATGCACGTACCACAGTGAATGTTCTCACTGGTTTGAGAACAAAGCATTCAACTTAAGGAGAGAAAATAGATCCATCTTTCTTAATGTTATTGCTTGTAAAATGCACTAATCGATACATTTAATTATAGCATTACAATGCACTGTGTTTTTACAGATATTTGGAAATAGAAATATGTCCATTCACAAGAAATAAGGAGTTACTGTGGAGAGAGAAAAACAAACAGAATATCAGTGAGGAATATGGCAGCAAGTTTGTGGCTGGTATAAATCCGGTAGTGGCAAAAAACAGTGTTCACAGTCATAAAAAGCACCCTAAAGGTAAACTATTAAAAAGTGGCGAGAAACAGATTGTTTAAAATGTGTTTAATAAGTTACAGGAGCATAGTCTGGATATTCTAGTGAATGAATTGGTTAAAATAATGGCAGAGTACACTGGCTTGTCAGAAGCCAGCGTTGTTCATGTTCGCAAAGAACTTAAAGAAACTGGTGGTGTTAAAACACTGAGCAAAAAGAGGAAGAGATCTAAAGCAGTTTGGGCACAAGTAGAGAACTTCGTTAAGTGTGCAATGCATTCTAAAGTGCATAAGTATTTTTTTTTACAATGAGCCACTGACAATAAACAAAGTGTTAAGTGCTTCAACAGTGACCCTGATTTACCAAATTTTAAGTGAATGAGCTTCCATACATTGCTATTAGAAATGGGGTTTTCATTTATGAAATATTAATATAATTGTAGATAGGGATGATACTGAGCTTTGGAGGTTTATATACCTGAGAAACATTTGCCGCTATAGGAGAGAAAATAGAAAGATATATTACCTTGATAAGACTTGGGTGAATGAGGGCTATGTACCTCAAAAGTCTGGATTGACACTACTGTTGAAAATAAAAAGCAAGCTTTTTTTTCTGGTACTACCCAGGGTTTGTGTAGCTGGGCAAGGGTAAAAGGCTAATTGTCCTTCATATAGGCAGTGAAAAGGTGGGGTCCTTATTTTTTAATCCAAGAAAACCAGTGATTACCACAAAGAGATGACCATGGAAGTTTCCCAGACATGGTTCACGAAAGCTCTACCAATGCTCTCTACCCGAGAGTGTTATTGTCATGAGCAACGTTTCCTATCATAGTTTGAAGTTGTTACATTGTCCCCATTCAGAATGATGAAAACAAGAAGTTGTTGAGTGGCTACAACTGTGGGATATAATTTTTGATGCTAGTGATGTTAAAAGTCGAACTGGTATAGTTAGCCCAGAACGTAATGGATAACAACGAAAATAAGTATATGATAGATGACCTAGCCAAGAAGTCTGGGATTATTGTAGAAGGGCTGCCCCCTTATCATAGTAAACTGAGCCCCATTTAGCTTGTGTGGAGTAATATTAAAGTTATGTTGCCAGAAACAATAAAACTTCAAAACTAAAAGAGGTGCGTCAGCTATTAGACGAAGCGTTGGCTCAGATGATGATGGAAATGTGGCAGGCTAACATCAGACATGTAAATAAGAAAGAAGAAAGGCAGTGGCAACTGGACCATCTCACTGATACTGTTATCAATAGTTTGGTGATAAACTTAGGTAATGACAGTTCAGGGTCATCCTCGGATTCTGACCTGGGAGTTGCAGCATTACCTGCCAGTGATGATGACTGTGAATCTAATTAATGTATGTACAGAAGTGCACTAAAATCATTTATTTATTTAAGTGCATTCACTTTGATATTATGTTTTTGATATATTTCTCAGTATTCGTTTTAATAGGAAAAGTTGACTTACTGAAACAAAATCTACTGGTAAGCTACCCTTGTGCATACAAGCAGTATGCATGTAGTATGGCATAACACATGGGTGAAGGTGACACTGTTGTCTGTCTCATAAGCTTGTGCATATGGATGCAGAGTAATACAAAAAGTGTGTTTATTGCAACAGATCCAGTATACCACAGAATCAATAACAACACATGGAAGTCGTCCTCCGTGGACTAGTGATACCGTGTTAGCCTCTAGTTCCCAAGGTCACGGGTTCAAACCCGGCGGAGGGCGATGGATTTTTTTGGGTGTAAAAATCCTTAGCATGGCTTCCTTCGGAAGGGAAGTAAAGCCGATGGTCCCGTATCGTAGATTTATGGCACGTAAAAGAACCTCAAGCCTGATAAAGAGGCCTCTGAGCAAAATTACCGATCTTTCATGCCCAATATAGAATGGGATGCTAAGGACCATAGTAGTTAAAGAGCGTCCATTAAAAAAAAAAAAAAAACACATGGAATGTGAATCACGTCAGCATGTTTTGTTTCTGATATTCTCTGTAGTCGACCCTACCTTGCCTTGCATGCAGTATGTGTCACAACATGTAAACAAACCAAACAGCAGTTCCAGCCACAATTGTTCCAGGTCATCCGATGAAATTGTATCTACAATGTCCATACAAATAAGAGAGCTGAAACCTGAACCTTTAGCAATACATACATGGTTTGAGAATCACAGATGTTCGAAGTGGCGACTATTCACATCAGCACACGAAAGAAGGTGTTCCCTTAAAGACCATACTGCTGGCTGAATGGTCGCACATGCTTGTGTTATGCATGTCTTCTGGTGGTGTGGAAGTGTTCTGGTATGCAATGTCCTTTAGAGCTTCCCAAAGGAAGAAGTCTAGCGTCAAAAGGTTTGGAGAACATGCAGGCCACTGTTGCAGTCAAAGTGGCTAATCCATAGATGAGGAAATTTTTTGTGGAGAACGTGATGCACTCAAAGTACACTTTGTGCTGGGCAGCCATCCTGTTGATACCACATTGATACTCTATCTCTCAAGGGTGTATTTCCAACAATTCAGGCAGAGTTAGTAGTAGACATCTATGGTATTCAGTACCATTTAGAGTAGCTTGGATGAAGTATATCCCAATAATGGCATTATGAACAATGCTACACCAAACATTTACCTTCCATCTATGCTGAAAATGCACTTCATGGAGCCATTGTGGGTTCTCTACAGCCCAATAATACATGTTTCTGTTATTCACATCTCCATAATTGGTAAATGTCACTTCATCAGTAAACAGGACATTTGCGAAAAAAAATTGAATTTTTTAAACAACTGTTTCAGCCCCCCACTCACAGAATTGTACATGGTTTGTTACCATGCAGCTCTTGATGAGATATGTGGTGGGGATGAAATTTATGGCATTGAAGTACACAATGGGCACTTGATTTTGATATGCCAGTTAGTTGTTCAATACCTTTAGTATTCACATGCAGATTAATTGCAACAGCAGCCAACGCTGCAGCTTTTGCATCTTCACTAGTGCAAATTCTGCGGCAATGTCATTTCCAAGACAAAATACTCCCTGTTTCAATGAGGTTCAAGACAAGATTAGAGAACGTCATCTGAAATGGATGTTTTTTTTAGAATATCTCCTCCAAATCACTTCTGCTTTCATAGCGTTTCTTTGACATTCCCCATAAATGAGGATCACATTAACCTTCTGTCCATTAGAGTACATCATAACGGAACACTGTACAACCACTGCATGACTTGGTCAACATGCACCTTGGAAAGCAACTAAATGAATGAACATAGTAGATTGTGGCTGCAACTGCTGTTTTGGTTTGTTTACATATATGGTGTGATGTAAAGTACATGCAGGGCGATGTAGGTTGGTGGCGGACAATATCAGAAACAAAACATGCTGACGTGATTCATCTTCCATTATGTTATTGTTTCAGATAGTAGTACATTATTTGTTAATACAGACAGATGTTATGATACATTTTTGAACTCGTGTTAGAGTCTTATTAAAGTAAATTATGTAGTGCTACTTGAAAAAGTTATGATGTAATTTGAATCAAACAAGTTGCATGAACCAAATCTTCGTACTTAACTTAGCCTCTGGTTTTAAAATTACTTCCAAAAAGAAGAATTGTAGTACGAGTGTAGACATAAAAGTTATTATAGTTGCGGAAAATAATGGGATACTCTGTATATGTTGTCTAATAGAGTATGATTTACTATAAATAGCAGAGAAAAATTTGAGTTTATTTATGCAAAATTTTTGGATCATAATATGCTACTATGTTATTGCTAATAGTAGATATTAGGTATCAGATGAAAACCTTTTCCTGCAGCATAAATATGTACCACATGGTTCCATTTTCTTACAGTTCTCGAGATAATCAGCACTGCAATGTGCTGAGGTCATTCAGGTTAGTATTGCTCTGCTTGCACATTGTACGGTAGTCATGAAATTTCAACCTTCTATTTAAATAAAAATAAGCCTTAGCAACATAGCTATGTCCATTTCAGAAAACATGGAATAATGCCTGCTGCTCAATTGGTGAAATAAGAGGTTCAGTAACTTGCTCAAATGATAGAATGTTAATTGAATAGTTTAAGTTTAAGCTATGAAAAGAATAATAAAAAAATAATAAAATAGGATATTAAATGTAGCAGTAGATAGAAAATTCACTGTCATTGCCTTATAAGTCTAAACTAAATATGGTCAAACTGGTCTCTATGATTTAATAAGTAATATATACAGAATCCCACAGCTACAGAGTGTGGAGTTAGTGTTTGAAGTCCACAGTGGGAAAATAAAGAAAATGAAAGAGAAAATAAAACCAAACAAATTTCCCTATTATATGAACAGTGTGTAAATAAATAACACTGCACAGATTTTATTGGCAAGAGAAGGTTCCTAGTCAATCATTTGAGATAAGAAACCAATGCTCTATGAAGCCAAGTAACTGAGTTACTTGTATTCAAAGTAATTAGAGACTGGAATCAATAAATCAAAATCAGAATCAAAATGTGTGAATAGTCTATATTAAAAATGAGGCATTTCTTGTTGGGGACTTAGTTTTGCCATTACCAAAATGTGTGGACCTAACCTAACAGCTGCAAGGCACTGCAATGGATAACATGTGATGTGATGGGGTTTAAGGGCGTTAAACATCTAAGGTCATCAGTGCCCGTGGATAACAGGTTGTGGGAAATGGCTAAACAAGTTCAGAAAGATTCTGATAGCTTTACTGTGGCTGAGCGGTTGGGCGAATCGGCTGTGAACTAGAATAAGCATGCAAACTCAAGTTCAAATCTGGGATGGGTGAACTTTTCCCTCCCCCCTCCCATCCTGGGAAATGTTTTGCTCATCTATTAAATAGGAAAAGTACCATCATCCACAATACACAAGGTACCACTTGCTGCTGAGTCTTCTAAGCTTGGAGGGTTGTAAACCTACACTGGCTTGATGTTTTTGGTTGGCAGTGTTTGCGTGTGATGTCAGTAAGGACAATTTGATTCTAACAGTTAACCAGGTGGAACAAATCCACTCATCTTTGGACCAAGTAAGAGTACAAAGTACTATGACTCCCCAAAAGAGGTGCTAAGTAAGTGGTAGCATAATACGCTGGTAGGACACCAACATCACAATATGGCATAGTTGTTTCTTACTCAAGTCATAGGTAACCACTATGTTCTCCAAAACATCACTCATGTGTTATTTCATATTTGCCTTCAGCACACAACACTACATTGGAGTGTCTAAATCCTTGGGGAACATGGAGCAAAAATACACTTTTGCTGAAGTTGCTGATATACACCTTGTGTGTGGCAAAACAGGTATCATGCTTCATTAGCTGCACAGATTTATAGCAAAAGGTACCCCAATAGACTACTTTCGGACCACTGCCTTCTTTAAGTACGTATGAATTTACATTTTTGTTAGTTATTTGTGTAGACTTTTGCCAGTTCATTTAGCATTATTGTACGTATTTAGTTTTCAGAGTACTATTTAGGCCATGAAGATATAAATTACAATTAAAATAATTTTAAATTAAAATCAAACATTGGTTAAGTTAAAAATTATATGCGCACAATGTTTCCTGTAAATCAAAGTAACATAAGTATGTTGTTATAAAGAACAAAAAAAAGCAATAAAAGAAAAAAAAAAGGTAAAATAAAAAAAAGCAATATGGCCATTGGGATTTGAATATGAAATTCCAATGTCTGTTTACCTGTGCGTGTGGTAAAATGCATCCATAGCATTAAAGATGCAAGTTCTGATCAGCTCCACTTATTTTCTTATCATACCTTAGAGTTGATGTGGAAGTGATCAGTGGCATGCAAACTCCAGCAATTTTAAGGCATAACTCAGTAATTTGTCTTCATAGACCATAGGTTTCCTATCTCAAATTGATTGTCTATGAACTTCTATTATAAGTAAAATTTGTACAATGTTATTCATTTTTACTCAGTATATACACTTGGATTCTGAGGAGAAGGGTTGGCTTAGAGGATTCAAAACTGCAATGATGCAGTTATGAGCAGTGCCACATACATCCAGCTTAGCTGTTGCATAGCTTGGAGGATGAACAATATAGTCTATATAGAATCTGCTGTGTTCATGTTTTGAAATTATTTTTATTCACAATTGTGTTAGTTTCAAAGAGTTCATTAGTTTTTAATTTTAACTTTGAACACACATTAACGATTATTTTTTAGAGTGGGGGTATCTCCAAATCATTGGACATGTGTGCCAGTGGCGTAATAAAATACAGATGCACCCTCCCCTACAAGTATTAAGCAGTGCCCCTTCTTAATTCATATTTCCTGGTTTACTATTTATTTATTGGACTGCTACATCAATGAAAAGTAATGTGCCACAAAATGCTTTAAACATAAATCATTGTGAAGTAAGCGAATGTGTCAGTATAAATCAGATTAGTTGACAAAATACAAAAGGTAAAACAACTCTGCATTAATTACAATCGATGGCTTAGTGCACACATGTGTTAAGTACACATTTCTTAGTTTTGAGAAAGTTGCATTTTAAGTTTCAAAACTGTATTTCACAACAATAAAATTACAACATCTGTCATCATAGAAAGTGTAGGAAAACGTGTGGTTTTCACTTATCACATCTGTGCACAGGAAAGTAATACATTAAACGGTTACAATTTTACACTTAACTCATTTTACCCCAAAAATGTACTAAGCCATCAACATATGGTGCTCACATTTCAGTGAAAAGTTTTGGAAATATCACACTTTCCATTATCCGTATTGTCACCTGCATTACTTACATCACCTCTGTCAAAAGAACCTCTTTTTCAGAACTACATTTGGAGAGAAGTAGTTTGGAAATAGTGTCATTTTTATTACCAGGCAGTTTGATTTATGTTATTTGTTAAGTTCTAATCAAACTCATCTGTTTAATTAGAACTACATGCAGAACTGTAGCTTATTATTTCGGTATTGGAACTAGGTGTATGCAAAAATGAATCTCTTTTTCACTAATTTGTTTGTAGCATTTCCCAGTTCCCTCTTCCTTTTTTTGCTTTTAAGCTCTGCTAAGGTGTTAAATACCACTCAAGCCTGAATGGGAAGCAAGATCACAGAGCTGCACAAATAAATACAGGGGTGTGTCAGAATTCAAACACACAAATTGCAAGGATTACATTGGGTTCTTAGATAAGCAGTTTTAAGGTAGGGAATTTATGGTCTGTGGTTTCTAAATTCCATGCAGTAGCATAAAATCCATTAATAAAAGCCACTGGTCAGACCTTGACTGGATGTGGCAAATGGGACAGCACCTCACTAGCACAAGTTACTGTCCTTCAATACTGCTGCAGTTAAAGGCATACATTGGCATAAGATTTTGATAGGGAAGGTCAAACCACCTTAACTATCTTTTTTTTCTTTTCTTTCTTTTCCTTCTTTCTCTCTTGTGTTGTAGTTACCATTTTATTTGTTTTGTTGTTCAGAACTGCTTGTTTGCTCTAATAAATTATGCAAAATAAATATACAGTGTGTTTAACAGTAAGGCAGTTTAAAGATTTATTTCCATCTTTCTTTAACAATATTATAAATATAATATACATTTAAAAATTTTAAAATCTAGTGTATCTGTAAACTAGCTATCCCATGCTTGAACCTTTGATTTGTGTGTATGGGATAAAGCTACTACCATTTCTGCACTTTCTTGGCTGTAACCATTCTGTTGCCAACTTTTCATAGTTAATACATCTTGCTGAGCAATTATTTCCTATTCTTTTTAAAAATAGTATTCCTGTGCACATCCAAGTAAGACCTAATCTTTCAGAATCCTTCTCCAAGTCTAGTAAATGAAATAAAATTGAATTGGGGTAAAGAAGCATATATGCTTAACTTAGGAAGAAAGGAAAGATCAGGAATGGCATGGTTTAGACTGGGGGCTGGAGGTCACAGAAAATGACTGATGATTCTGGCAGGAGAATCTGCCCATTCTGTGATTTGGATGAGGGCTGGGTACATATTTTGGCGGAATGTGCACAGTGGGAGAACCAGCGAACAATTAAACTCAAAGAAAAATTCTTAAGTCCATCAAGAAAGAGATTGGCTTGTTGGGAGCTATTGGCTGACCAGAGGAACTGGCAAAACATGGGCAATTTCTTGGCTAAAGTGCGCGAAGCTAGGTCAAATTTGTTCAGTTAGTCAAAGGTAATTTCTCTATTTTATTTTCTCTTGTTCTTTTTTGTTTTCTTTTCTTTTTCTGTTGTTTATTTTGTCACCATACCTTGTATCTTAAATATGCATGTACGGTCAATGACCCATGTACTAAATACTTGTGTAATAACTTCAATAATCTGAAACCAATAAAGATACCTTATCCATCCATCCATCCATCCATCCATCCATCCATCCAATATCTCTTGTTTCTCTATGTCTTCCACCTTCAATCTCACTTCTTTCCAAAATCCACTGTTATTGTTTTTATCTAATAGCCAATTATTCCTCAGGCCAATTTCTTAACACATTTTCCATGCGCCAAGCCAACTCTCTCTCTCTCCTATTACATCTTTTTGGAACTTTATGCATTCTTTTATTGTAGTACTGTCATCTAAATTTATACATCTGTACCAATACTTCAGAATTCTCTGCACTATTATACCTTTTCTCCCTACCCTCCCTAACTCTTCCACTGCCACACCCCTTGGCGAGTTCGTGGGTAGTTCCAGAACTTCATTAAACAACATTCTATGAACTACATCAATCTTCAGCCACCCCTTTGTCACTCCCCAGATTTTTATTCCATGTAACACCTTTGACTCAACTACTGCTTCATAAAGCTTTTCCAGCCAATTCATTGTCAGTAGAGGTGTTTTGTATTAGCAGGCTCTTTAACAGCTCTCATAGCTAGTTTTCCTTTCAGTTGTGCATATTTAGACTATGCTTCCCATTTCTTGAGAATCTGATCCCCAAGTAATCAAATTCATTCACTACCTTTATTGGGTGTCCATGTATAATGCTAGAGTTGTTACTAAAACGAGCAGGCTCAAACATGGAGATCGAACAAAAAAAAAAAAAAAGAGGGGTGGTTTGATGAATGTGTGACAGCAAAGAGGGAAGTTTTCAAAGAGTTGAGGAGATGGAGGGCGACAGAAGAGGATAGGGATAGACACAATTTTTGATAAGCAAATGGGGATACAAATGTTTGTTGGAATCAGAAAGAAAGCAATGGAGAAACAAAAAAGGCAGGCGATAAGGGAGAAAGATAGTAAAAATATCTGGGGAACCCTGTAGCATATTTATAAAAAAAGAGAAAGGGAGAATACAATCACACCTAAGGAATGGTTGGAATAATTTTGATAAATTGGTTGGGGTGGAGAAGATTTAGGGAACTATGAAGTGGGTAAAAAGTGGCTGCAGATAAAAAATGATAACTTGGACCCAGAAATTACTAGTATAGAGGTAGAACAACAAATAAGAAACTTAAAAAAGAAATAAAGCAGTAGGCATAGATGGAATTCCAGGAGAATTTTTGAAAATGTTTAGCAAAATTGATGAGGGTATGAGAGTAATGGTGAGGTTTCTGAATAAAGTGAAAGAGAGTACAGACATACCTGAAAACTGGAAAATAAGCATGGTGGTACCTTTATACTAGGGTAAAGGAGATATAAGTAAACCAGGTAATTACAGAGGAATTAGCCTTCTGTCAATATTAGAAAAAATATATATACAGGGATAATTGCTGAAAGATAATAGGCGTGGGCAGAAAGGGAAAACAAAATACCTGAGCTCCAAGCTGGCTTAATAAAAGGAAAAAGACCTGTGGATAATATCATGGTAATACTAACAATTGTAAATAAATACCTAAGTCACAAGCGAGGAAGGGTTTATATGCATTTTACTGATTTTGAAGAAGCATTGGACACTATCAACAGGGAGGGTCGAAAATGGAAGTTATGAACAAAGGACATAAGTAATGTGTTCATTAGAGAGATCAAGAACATTTATGAAGGGGTGAAGTTCTGTATCAGATGCGATAGAAACGGAATAACAGACATCAGGGATCAAAAGCTAGAGCTAACACAGGGGTGCAAGTTGAGTCCTATATTGTCGTAACCTCTTATATTCTCACATATCACAGGGGGTAGAGCATGGTACCGGAGTTTAACTCATAGCAATCTACACGAGGTACGATGGGGCGAGCTAATAAAAGTTCCTAAAAACACATGAAAACTCTTAAAATATCCCTAGGTCATTATGGGGAAGGAAAGAAGGAACTACATTAAGAATTCACATGACAGAAATTTAGATGGACAATATATTAATTGAATTAAAACTGATACATGTTACCTTCCGCTTGACGGAGCGTCCTGTACTACATGTGCACTCTTAGCTGGTCACGTTACAAGCGAGATAGAGCATCCTAGACGCTTACTGAAGATACAACTGGTTTACCCCCACTCTGATTACATCATTACCGGTCCGTACTACCAACCTAATATATATCCATACACTGTTACCAACCACAAATTACAATATTAACACCTCACATGCCACAATATTTTTTAATTTATTTATTGATGACATTTTAAAAGAGTTGGGAAAAGCAGCCCACATAGTCCAGTGATAGGAACCAGAGAGGGGACTTGATTAATGAAACGAGTGCTCTTGATAGTGTAGATATAGTGTGTAGTGATAGTGTAAAACTTTTAAATAGAAATTTGACTACAACATTTAAATGTGCAATATATTAGTAATAAAAGAGATGCCCTTGAGCACTTTGTAAATGAGGTATGCCCACAAATAGTTATCTTTACAGAGCATGGGTTAAGAGTAGACCAAGTAAATCTATAATATTATGAATTATAAAATTGCATGTTCCTTTTGTAGAAGTGTTCATAAGAGTGGTGGTGTAATGGTATTAACCAGGGAAGATGTAGAGGCTAAAGTCCTAAAATTGAACCAATACTGTGAGGAAAAAGTTTTTGAAGTTACTGGTATTAGGGTTACAACTCAGGAAGGGATTGTATTGATAATTGGTTTGCATAGATCACCTGCATCATCTGTGAATGATTTCCTGGGTCACTTAGATAGATTATTAAATGATTATGTAACAAAAAATGTAAACATAATCCTAGTGGGGATTTTAATATAAATTTAGCAGATAGCATAAACAGTAAACTGAAAAATATTTTGGATGGTTATGATATTATAGATACTATTTATGAACCCACACGAGTTACGGTAAATACTGCTACCACTATTGATCACATAGCTACAAATATGAAGAATGAAATAATAGCTGCGGGTATAATAGATTCGTGTGTCTCAGACCATTCAGCTCAATATCTTGAGGTGAGAAACATTTATGGGAAAACTAAACAAAGTATTATTAAAACCTCTAGGCAATTAAAAGAAGGAAACTTAAAAAATTAGCTAACTTGTTAAAACAGGAAGACTGGGAGGATGTATATAAATGTGACAACATTGATGATAAATGGGATGTATTTTTTAAAGTCTTTAAAATTCATTATGATATGGTTTGTCCTATAATAACTAAGAAAATGAGAAATAGATACACTAGAGTAAATATTCCTAGCTATATTACTGAGCTAAGGGAAAAAACTTAAGGATTGTTATATGCTTTATAAATCTACTTTTTTGGAAGTGTTCAAAAATAAGTACAATAATTATAGGAAGGAGTATTTAAATCAATTAAAAACTAATAGACAGAAATATTATAGGCATACTATTAAAAATTCAAAAAATACTTCTAAAACATTGTGGGAAATTGTAAATCAAAATAAGAGTAAAAAAAACTGAAGTGGAAAATTTTGAACTAGAAATAAATGGTAAAATTGAAAAAATCCCAAATAAACTTTGTGAGTATATAAATGTTTTTTACCTGAATCTAGTACAACAAAATCCAGAAAGAGAAACAACATTATTAAAAATGTTGTAAAATCAACAATATATGTAAAACCTACAAATGTAAATGAAATTATAAAAATAATAGGTAAAAGTTCATCAGGATGGGATGAAATTAGTCCAAAGCCACTAAAATACTGTAAGAATGAAATAGCAAAACCATTGGAACATCTTATCAATTCTTCAATTCAGATGGGAATATTCCCAGATTGTTTAAAGACTAGTATTACAAGGCCTATCTATAAGAAAGGTGATAAACTAGATATAAACAATTATAGGCCAATTACTCTAACATCAGATTGGGAAAATTTATGAGAGAGTTCTTCTAGTCAGGATGCTAGAGTTTCTAAATAAGGAAAATGTATTTTGTCAGTTTCAACATGGTTTTAGAAAGGGTTTTTCAACTACAACTGCTGTTATTGATAATGTCCATCAGTTAATAAGCCTATTAGAACAGAATAAAAAGGTGGGTACACTATTCTTTGACCTATCAAAAGCGTTCGATAGTGTGAAGCATGATATCTTATTAGATAAACTAGAAGCTTATGGGATAAGAGGAAAAGGTATGAAATTTGTAAATCCTATTTGTTGGGTAGAAAACAAATAACTGAAATCTATATTAAAAATGATATGTGTTTGTCAAAAGTAAAGTCAAAGCAGGGAATAGTAAGATATGGGGTACCCCAAGGGTCAGTTTTGGGCCCCTTAATGTTTATAATTTATGTAAATGATATTAGTCATCCAAAAATTCCACTATAACATCGTATGCGGATGACACTACAGTAAATTTTTGGGGGGACTGTAATGCATCTTTAATGAAAAAAATTGCTTTGGGTACCAATGAAATATTAGACTATTTTAGAGTAAACAATCTCATTTGCAATATGGATAAAACAAAATTTTTGAAATATGATCTTGTAAAAAATGAAAAAAATGGAGCATTCACTTGTGATTGAGAATAAAAATTGTGATAAGATGTGCACAAGTTCCTAGGGATATGGATAGACAGCGGGCTGACATAAATGCAATATCTACTAAAATTAGCAAATCCATCTATCTCTTAAGATTTTTTAAACATCCTTAGGTGGTGAGGAATTGAAAATGATATATTATGGTGTAATCTATCCACATCTACATTATGAGATTGAGGTGTGGGGAAGTGCAGCTAAGGTGCATATAAATAAGTTGATGGTATTGCAGAAGAAATGCATTAGAATTATTAGTAACTTAAAATTTAATTAATCTTGTAAAAATGCATTTAAAGAACACAAAATATTAACAGTCTATTCCTTATATGTATATAGGACTGTACTATATATACAAAACAAGAATCCGACTAAAAATAATGACATTCATGGTTATAGTACAAGAAGTACCATAAATTATCATAGGTATATGTGTAATAAACAAATTGTATTTAAAGATATAAATGTAATAGGAACAATTTTTTATAACAAATTACCATTAGAAATTAAAACTGCAAGAAAATCTAACTTCAAAATTTATCTAAAAAAACTACTTGATTGAAAAATGCTTGTATTCTCTGGATGAGTTGTAAATAGGCTTACTGTGTTGTAAATATGAGACTTGACAATGTCTGAAACTTGTATACAGGTCTATGCACAATAAAGCATTATTATTATTATTATTATTATTATTATTATTATTATTATTATTATTATTATTATTATTATTATTATTATTATTATTATTATTATATGAGGGTTACTTTATGCTGATGACCTAATGGTAGGTGAGCTAACAGTTGTGCTATTACAGAAAGCATGAAATTAGTAATTTTGCAGAGAGTGGGCCATATGAATAAACTTCAAGAAATCTAAAATTTAAAACTTAAAAAAGGATATTTAAAAAAGGAGGTAAATTAAGGAAAAATGAAAAATGTATCTGAATGGAGATGGACTAGAAATAATGAAAGAATTTGATTATCTAAGAGTGGGAATAAGTAGTAACAGGGGATGGGAACCACATGGGAGGAAGGTAATGGCCAAAGGAAAACTAGCTATGAAAGGCGTGAGAACATGTCTACAGAAGAGAACATGTCTACAGAAGATACCAGAAATGCCTGTAAATTGGTTGGATATGCTGTATGAAGCAATGGTAGTCAAAGATGTTATATATGGAGTAGAAATTTGAGGTTTATCAGAAACTGTAAATAAAATTGATATAATACATAGAATGTTTTGTAAAGAATTATTAGAATTGCCAAAATCATAACCAAGAGGAGTAGTTTGGCAGAACTGGGTAGAACAGGAAGAAAAGGAATAGTGATGGAAAGAGTTTTGAAATACTGGTACAGGAATCTGAAATCAGAGGATCGTAATATAATTAAAACATGCACGAAGTACCAAAATGCATTAGGGCACAATAATTGGGAGAAGAAATTGAAAGAAACTTTAGAAGAGATTATATGGGGGATGTATGGCAGAGGGGTGAAAATAATTCAGTCGGTTTTTGGAAGAAAGTAAGCAAGGGATTAGAAGATATTGAGAGGCAAGAGACATGGGCAAGTTTTGAGAATAAACGTTCTTTGAGGTTGTACAAAATAATAAAGAAAGAATGGGGAAGGGAGAAGTATGTCGATAGTTACAACAAGCAGGGAAGAGAGGGATTTGCATGGATGCATTCAGGTATTGTATACTAAAGGTTTTAGGAACAGTAACATGGAAGTATGTGCTATGTGTGGAGAATCAAAGGGTATGCTCCATTGTTTGATCAATGTAAAGAAACAGTAAGTGGAGGGAGAGTATTTGGGATTAAAAATGGGATAAATTGGAAAATAGTACAGTGGCAGTAAAGATGTTGACAGAGAATGGGAAAGAAGTTGGAGCATGGGTGAATATTTAGGAAGAATAAAGAGTAAATAGATTAGAAAAGTAAAAAGAGAAAAAGATGGGAGGGAGTCAAATTAGGGCCTGAATGCATGCAGACGACCTGGAAGTCGCAGCATGCTGGACCAATAGGAAAGTGTGCGAGTCTCGTATACAAGAAGTGTGTGTAATTGTTGATAAATATAAGGTTTGTTCCAACACGATTCAGAATCGATTCCGAATTATCTGAGTGTGCGCAGTAGCTAAGTGGCGTTCCAACACGACAGAGAATCAGTTCAGAACCAATTCTGAATTTCCAGTTTGCTGTTCCAACGTATTTGGGAACTAGTTCAGAACGAGTGAAATCGGTTCGGGATTAAGACTAGGAACTGAAAATTCCAGACATGCGCAAATTGTATGGTCTACAGCGCATACTCAGTCAATTCAGAATCGATTCTAATCGCTTGGAACAAACCTGACAGAGAGTATTGAAAAAGCGACATACTCTCTGTATTCAGTAGAAAATAAATTTGAATATGTAATTCATTCCTCCATTCGTGTTTATTTCTCAATACGGAATAGCAAAGGTGTTTGGTAAGCAGTTGCTCGCTGTTGAGTAATATGGCAACATACTTGAGGAAAAGAACAAACGTCTAACAAAGCCAGGGAGCAAAACAGCGTTCAAAGATAACAAGAATGAGTGATTTAGAAGGTGACAGTGATCTTTTTAATGATGCATCGACTTCCGAAGAAGAGGATTATTTCCATTTAAACATTATTCCGTTAATTTGGGACCTTTACCCCTTTTTGGCACCTTTATACCATTTCCCCCCCAACCATGCCCATAATCCCCTTTTTTCTTTTAAGTTTCATTTCAATTTATTCTTTAACTTTCAATTAACGTCTCCTCAGCTTGCTGTGTACGTGCGAATAGTAATTCTACCTCTTTCAGTAAACGCCGCGCGGGAATTGAAAGCACACCCGCAACAATGGAAAATAATTGTTTGTTCGACGAAAACCTCTTTCTCTCACTTTACTGCTATAAAGTAGCCCGCAATAATGCAATTGACAATGAGTGATTCTATCCCACCAGAATCAGTAGCCTGCTGTTCGTGAATGTGAGTTTGTTGCTGTGAGAGACGTCATCTGTTTGCGTGGAGACGAAGCCTGGGCAGGCAGAGACGACAATAACCTCAACCGCGCAGTTCCGAGAATTATTAAGACTGGGCTATAATTCACAAAACAATTATATATAAAGAAATAAAAATTTCAGCCCAATTGAATGGATAGTTTAGAAAATAGCAATTTCAGTTGTGCATCCCCTTAAATAAACCAGCAGCTTATTGTGCCTTTTTCACCTCATTTGAGCACCTTTTCCCTTCCTTTTTTCATCTGAAATTTGCAACTAAAAATCCTAACCCTGATCATAAGCATACATTGGTACCATGTAGTTTTGTATTATTTGCATTACGTTCGGAATAGAATTTATGTGGGGTGTCATTGTCTCAGAGTATTGGAGTTTTAAATTAAACATTGTGTTTAGAAGCTTCTGTAGCAGGAAACCTAATGTTAAATTGGAATTGTGTTAAATTACTTTTTCCGGGTTCTGGTTTAAATATAATATCTATAAATTACAATTGTTATTCGCAATAACTCAGTATCAATGGCTTTAAGCCGATAAACTAACGTGATTTATTTTTGCTCGAATATTAGGACTGGAATCAGTATGAAAGAAATGCTGAGTTTGATTTCATTCATCAACGCTGTAAACGTAGATATTTGATCGTCTTCTGATTGACCGTGCAACGAAGAAGGCCGTGACAGAACGCGAACGGTTCAAGTAGTGTTCCAACCACACAAAATTCCGAATTAGTTCTGTGAGCGTACCAGACTGGTGCATGTGCATTAGCATGTGTTGGGATTAGTTCCGAACCCGTTCAGAACCGTGTGTTGGAACAAACCTATTGTATTCATAAACCATCTTTCATCTCTCTTCAATTTTGATCCTTTCTTAAATACTATTATCTCTGAATTATTTGTGTTCATCTTTAAACCCCACTCTGTACAAAATGTGACAATATCATTGATAGCATGCTGTAACCTTAAAATTGGGACAATATTATCAATTTTATCAATGCTGTAACCTTACCACTGTTATTGCTTCTGCTACAAGATCATCCACAAATAGTAGTATTGGTATCTCTTTCTTCCCTGCAACTGGAAAATGCTTATTATTTTTCATTATTCTATCTAAAATATCATCTATAAATGAATTGAATAATATTGGACTCAGTTTACATCTCTGCCTCAGACCTAAATTTTGCTGCATATATTCAGTAGTTTTATTTCTTTTGCGTCTAACACAAAAATTTATTTCCTTCATACAATTTTTGTATCCCCTCAATAAATGAATTATATACTCCTTTATTCCTCAGTTTGCATGCCAGTGTGTCACTGTTTATAGTGTCAAAAACCTTCTCAGAGTTTGCAGAAAAAAAAATATATTTTTTTAGGGTATATATTTTTAGGATATATATATATACCCTACCCCTTTTATTTCTTTGTTACTTGCTCTCACTATAGTGCAAACTATCATTATATTATCTCTTGTTCTTCTTCCTCTCCTTAAATCTGCTTGGTATTCTGATAGCTTACCTTCCATCTCTGCCCATTTTTGTAATCTTCGAGCAAATGCAACAGTGTATATTTTATGTAAATGTATAATAAACTAATTCCTCTATAGTTGTTTGGTTTATTGTATCTCCTTTCCCTTTATATAATGGTACAATAACACTCACTTTCCAACTCTCAGGTGAGCAATTCCATCCAAAACAGACAGCCGAAAACATCAGCACCTTCTTATGCATGTTAGTTTGCAGAATGATGCATGAATACCACATGGAATATGAAACCCTAACCCCCACACCAAGCTTACTGCTGACGTGCTTGTAATGAATGGTTTTTTAATGATCGTAATAAATATTGAATATAAACTCTGAAAGTAATTTAAGTAGAAGAATGTCATTGCTTTCAAATACACCCTGTTGGTTTTTTACCTTCAAAATTAATATAACAGAAAACTAATTAATTGATTTATAGATATTTATATCTAAAATTACAACTTTTTGTTAATTATTTTGCTACCCATGATTATAACTAAGCTGCCAAAATTTCACATTGATGTTTCATTATTTACTTGGTTAAATAAATAACTCACCAGCATGTAATGCACAGTTACTCTCCTCCCTACTACATTGTGCTGCTGGTAGCATATGTGTGTTGCATGCAGGGAGCACTGTAAGTTGCACTTTCACTTCTCTTGGCATTTCCGAAGAGCTTGAGTACGTTTTCACGTGTATTTTTCCATTTGCAGGCACTACACAATGAATGTTTGTAGTTCCCGGAACAGTCTGTAGTCCTATGAACTTTGTAGGATTTAAAAACTTGCTTTCATCTTTGTGCTTCACTTGTCATAAATGAACATACAATTCCACTTATGTTGAACTGTGCCCATTCATAGATTTCTTGCAGAGAGTTAATCGTTGATCCTTGAATAATTGCATGCACAGCAAATAATTTTATAGTCCCCCCCCCCCACTCACACTATTACACGGACCTTTGCCATGGCTTGTGACAAAGAAATGCCACTCACTTGCATGTCGAAATAATCTTCATGACGAAGCAAGTTTTTGTTTTGCTTTTGCACTGTGTGGCAGCTCCATCACTAAAATAAAATATTTTTTTGAGCTATGGGAAATTTTGTTTCAGGTGGGCAAGTAATTTTTTCTGGAGAAGATGAAATCCTGCAGTGTTAGGAACTAAATATTCAGAAATTATTGAGAAACAGATATTGTCTAAATTTTTATTTGCTGTTCTGTAATAACTGACAACTGTATTGTTGCTTGAGAATGACTCCAATGGTAACCTTGTATAGCATCTTATATGACGAAATTGTAATTTTGTGAGTAATCACTAATAACTGTAAGTTCTTCCTGCTTTAATTTGGTTTTCAGATGCCTTAAGTAATTAGATTGCACTTTAGCAACGAATTGTATGATCATAATTTTTTTTAAATTCATTATGAAATTTGGAGGCATTGTTTTTATCAAGTTCATATGTGCTCTGCATGTTGTTTTCTACTTCCTGTAGGTAATTTCTTCTACTAGATTGGCCTGGAATAAATTAATCAATGTTTCTATCAGAACTGTATCTGTAGGGGATATTTCACACTTGTTAAACAATCTGGTGATGGATCAAAGCACATTAATTTATGCACCGAAACATTAAGTTCTGTGAAGGAATTGTCACTCTCATGTTTGCTATTCTTGAGGCTTATGAACATCAATTTTGTATTTTCACAAATCATGCGCGCGCGCACACGCACGCACACACACACATACACGCACATGCACACACACACACACACACACACACACACACACACACACACCTACCTTTGTGCTCCTACTGCTCCTGCCAAGATGCAGCATTTAGGCCTCAGGGATGCAAATAGCAAAAATCCTATTTTTTGTTCGCAGATTTCCAATTTTAAACTCCCTGTAGAGTTATTTCAAATTGGCCAAAAGTAGCCTCCTCTGTCTTGTTTTTCTTACTTTCTTTTTTCCTCCTTCCTTTATAGATTTTACATCATTCGGCTGATGTTGTCATCTTCATAAAATCTGTTTACTGTTTTAACATCATCCAGTAGATTACATTGGTGGTTTCTGCCTGGTGTAGTCATTATGCCTTTTTGAACCTGTGTTAGTTTTGCAGTATGTGCCGCATGCCTAGATACACCAAATTCCGAACACATTTTATGTTCACTCCAACTTTTGGAAAGGCAGGTTAATATGTATTTTTCAGCTGTGGTGTTTGCACTTACAAGTTTATCTTTAATCTGAGAAACCATTTCGTCCCCATAATTTTTTTCAACAGGAGTTGAAAACACTTCTGTTCAGTGTTCTGGCCAGAGAAGCAGATTTCCTTTGAATGCGATTTAACATGAGACAATTATGATTTGGAAATCAGGGATTCACCTAATGGAGTCACCCCAGGGGCTCATTTTATGTGAGTACGGGTTTGGCGCACCCGGGGTCCCGAGCCACTCATCGCCATCGCCATCGCCATCGTCATCCGTCCACCCTCGTCCGGTCGAGGTGGGTTCGTCCTCGTGACCGGGGGACACAAGGTAGGCTCTCGTGCGTTCTTTGCATTTCGCTTCATGCCGCCCCTCGCCATCGTTTCTTCTCTAGTCTATTTACGAACATTTCGCACCACGACCATCCACACATCCCTTTTCCTTCCTGGCCGGCGTACCTTGCGTGCGAAACGCCCACCCACTTTTGGTTTATTTTCCGATTATATTTTTTTTAATCCTCCGTGGACACAGCGTGACGGATAACCGCGCAGCTGGGTGAGTGGGTAATGCGTCATCCCCACCACCCGGGGTCGTCATGTAGGGCCTGTGTTCGTACCCACTGTTCAACTTTAATCCCGCGAGGGGGGGCCATTGCATGAGCTGCTGACTCCCCACGGCCATTGGGTCCTTCTGTCTATGTTCTGGGAGGTGTTACCCTGGGGTGAGACCGGTATAGATAGGCCACTCACCCAAGCCGGGGTATCACCCGGGAAGTCAGAGCCCGAGGTTGGAGACGATTGCAATGGTGGAGAATTTCTTTCACTATGGAGCCCTCTTTCTTCATTATTATTAACAATAAGCGCCGAAAAGTTATCTTAACAGAAGTAGCACCACCACCATCTGGTTGTTACTTAGTCATTAGCCGAACAGAGGAAGGACAGTCTTTTGAGAAGGTGAACCCTTTTATTATCCAAAAGGGCATTGCCTATTGCTGGTTCGGTTCATTCCTGCACTCGACTTCGGAACGGTTCATTGTTAGTCCAAAGCAAGTCCGATCAGCAAAGTAAGACCTTGTTGCGCGCTACGCTTCTCCACGGGTACCCCATCCGTGTTGAGAAGTACCGCACCTTGAATTCCTGTCGAGGCGTCATCACCACCCATAGCCTCGATGGTATGTCTGACGATGAACTGGTCGAATATCTTTCCGATCAAAACGTAGCAGCGGTTCATCGAGTGCAGGCTAAACGTGACGGGAGTGTTGGTACCCACTCGTACTCTGTTTCTCACTTTCGATGGCGTCGATCTGCCCACGAGTTTTTCAGCAGGGTACGAACGTGTTGCGGTGAGGCCCTATATTCCCAGACCTCTGCGTTGTTTCAAATGCCAACGTTTTGGTCATACGCAAGTCTCTTGTAAGAGTGCCGTTTCCATCTGTGCCTCATGCAGTCAGCCCTCACACGATGGTACGTGTACATCACCTCTTGTCTGCGTTAATTGCAAAGGGTCTCATTCTGCGTCATTTGCTAACTGTCCGCGGTACTTGGACGAGAAGGCGATTCAGAAGATCTGGGTACAGGAGAAACTCTCCTTCGGCGAAGCCCGGAGGCGTTTCTGTGCGCGCCAACCTGCGCTCCTGCGATCGGGTACACTCAGCTCTGTTGTTGCCTCGCCAGTACCCCGGAAGGATGCCGAAACTCAGACCTGGACCTTGACTGCCATGACCGCAACTACCATCCGGCCGTCCATCTCTGGCACACTTATTAAGCCATCTAAAGCTTGTCCTAAGATACTGAAGTCTCAAGGCACTGAGAAGAAATCCAAGTAGAAACTTCATGAGGAAGATTTTCTAAAAGGCCCTCCGCGTGCGCGCGGTAAGAAAAGTTCACCTTTTCCTCCTCGGAGGTCCAAGTTCTAGGACGCTCCTGGGACAAGCCGCGCTCAGCGGCAACCTTCACCTGTTGCCACCCAGAACCGATTCTCGGCGCTTGAATCCGTTTCTGGCACTGAGCGCGTGGCCCTCCCTTCGAGGAGCCTATGGAGTCCGACCAACTCAATAACCAAAGCTCGAGCCTCAAGGTTAAGTAGAAGGTTATTTTGAGCCGTCCTTCTAAGTAGGAAGTTTATCCCTTTTATTCATGGCTATCCTGACCTGGAATTTACGTGGTATACGATCGCATAGGGCGGAACTGCAACTTTTATTGCGTTCCATTCACCTATGGTTGTATGTTTAAAGGAGACCAAGCTTCACCCTCACGATCTTTTTGATCTCCGAGGGTATACACCGGTTCGCTACGATCTTGCACAGGATGAGGTTTCTCCTGCTCATGGAGGTGTCATGCTATTAGTGCGTAACGACGTTCATTTTCAGACTCTCACACTTAAGTCCGACTTGCAGGCTGTTGCCGTTAGGCTTCAACTACCCGGCTTTTTCTTTTCTATTTACACCGTCTATTCACCTCCATCGTCCCCCTCACTAGCGCGGACATTCGAGATCTCCTGTCCACTCTCCCAACACCCTTTCTTCTGTTGGGAGATTTTAATGCCCATCACCCCCTGTGAGGTTCGCCAAGAGCTTGTGCGAGGGGTACGCTTCTTTCCGACATTTTTTCTCAATTCAACCTCTCCATCCTCAATACAGGTGAGCCTACTTTTCTTTCTGATTCTTCTGATACATACTCTCACTTGGATCTTGGCGTTTGCTCCATCCAGCTTGTTTGTCGTCTGCAGTGGAACGTCATCGCTGACACCTACTCCAGCGATCATTACCCCTGCATCGTTTCTCTTCTGTCTCACCACGTTCACCATTCCAGAGCACCTTCCTGGCAATTCAGGAAAGCCGACTGGGACAGTATTTCAGCCTCGTGTCTCATGTGGACCAGCCCTTCACTGACGTTAACCAAATGGTGCAGCACCTTACCTCTACGATTCTATCTGCCGCCGAACGCACAATTCCTCGTTTGCCTTCCCACCCTCGGCGTATTTCTGTTCCGTGGTGGACCGAGGACTGTCGGGAGAGCTGCGCTTAGGGTGTTTCGGCGACACCCTACACTTGATAATTTGGTTACCTTTAAACAATTGTGCCCCAGGGCTCGTTGCATTATTCAGGATAGCAAGAAGGCGTCCTGGACTCATTTTGTCGAGTCTTTTAATCGCTTCACGCGTTCCTCTGTTGTTTGGGATAAACTTCGTCACATCTCCGGTAAAGCGTCGCATTGTACTGTGTCTGGCCTTCAGGTTCCCAATGCCACCATAGCGGATCCGGCTGCCATTGCTAACACTCTGGGTGCTGCCTTTGAGGCGGTTTCTAGTTCTGACCATTATTCTGCCGGCTTTCGCACGCTCAAAGACCGGCTGGATTCCGTGACCTATAATTTTCGGTCTGCTAATAAGGAGTGTTATAATGAACTTTTCACAGTGAGGGAGCTGGAGCATGCTCTCCATTGCTCTAGGCACTCCGCTCCTGGGCCGGATGGCATTCATGTCATCATGTTTTCGCCAAAATTCCCCTTGAGTTGCAACAATAATCCAAATAGTCTTCTTCTGTTTCAGTTTTTTTTGTCTTGTTTTCTATTCCTCCTACAGTATTCTATTTGTCTAAGTAGTCAACTCTATTGACATAACTTCCCAAGTATGCTTCACTTCCTTGTATTCTTCCGCCCTCCAATAGAACTTCAAAATAAAATTTCCATTCCCTTGGTACTATTTTATTAACTATCCACTTCTTCGCCTTAACAACTGACCATATACACTGCCGTTTGTGAAAATTGCAACACCAAGAAAGAATTTCCCTAATAACTCCAAACCTGGTGGAAGTGTAGAAGAGTGTGCATGCAATAAGTTAGTAGGTTTGCACAGAGATGGGGTACACGTAAGCCGAGCAGAGCCCTCTTGTGTTGGTCCGACAAAGTGAGTGTTGCGCCCAGTGTAGTCAGTGCAGAGCTGTCAAACATGGTGGAAATTATAATGTGAGTGCCAGTATGCCTCGTCGACATCAAAGGGAGCCGTATCGCATGTGAGTTCGAATGGGACAGAATGATCAGTCTCCGGGAAGCGGGTTTGTCATACCATGACATTTTGGCTCATACAGGTCATGCTGCTACGACAGTGATGCGTGTTTGGAAGCAATGGATAGATGAAGGTCGTACGCAGCGAAGAGCAGGTACTGGACCACCGAACATGACCACAGCACGGGATGACTGTCATCTTGTTCGCATGGCCATAACGGACCATACAGCGTCATCCACAGTGTTGGCTCGATGCTGGAGCATTGCAACAGGTGTGAACTTGTCTACATCGACTGTTTGTCGCCGTGTGCTGCAGGTTGGACTGGTTGCATGCATGCCATTACTTCGGCTTCCATTGTCCAGAAATCACAAGTTCCTCCGACTGCAATGGGCATGTGAACACTGTCCCTGGGGTGCTGAGTGGCAAAATGTAACCTTTTCGGACGAGTCCCGCTTCAACGTATCCTGCAGTGATGGGTGGATACCGGCAGTACCGTGGTGAGCACAACCTAGAGGGCTGCATTGTTGAGCGGCGTAGCAGACAAACACCAGGTGTGATGTTTTGGGGCACAATTGGTTACAACAACCGATACCTAATGGTGGTTGTAGAGCCGGAGGTACTCGCCCTGCTTCAGGCATCTCCACAGGTCACATTTCAACAGGACAATGCCCGGCCACATATTACGAGGAATGTACAAGCCTTCTTCGAAGAGCGACAGGTACCATTGCTTCCCTGGCCTGCACGTTAGCCTGACGCATTGAACATGTCTGGGATATGGTTGGTCGGCACCTAGTGCATCACAGTCCTTCAGTAACCAGTGTCACGAATTTGTGGGCTCGAATACAAATTGCATGGAGGGAAATCCCTCAGGAACTTATTCAGAAACTTTTTGATTCAATGCCACGGCGTATATCAGCTCTAATTGCAGCAGATGGAGGCCACACCAAATACTGAATATTAGGGCTCAAAGGTTCATTTATAGATTTGAAAAGTTTATCATTTATTACTTGTCATGTACCTAACCTGTGGTATTAAATTCATTGAATTCTTGCGTTTCCTTCTTGGTGTTGCAATTTTCAGAAATGGCAGTGTATACTTATCTTAACCTCTGTCAGCCTCCTTAATCTTTTCTCATTAGTAAGCATTTCTAGCCCCTTTTATTTAATAGAAAATTTTCCTATCATCCTCCTCTTCTGACCTCCATCTAGACAATTCTTTGAATACTTCTTTCTTTGCCTTTACACACTCTTCATCATACCAGCCAAGCGTTCTTCATTTACTTTAAGATTCACTTTGATCCTTCCTGCCCATATACCATTGATTCTAACCTTTCCAGTTCTCCCTCTATCCTACTGACTATAATGCTTCTATAAAACTGAGCTTTCTTAATTCCCCACTTTTTTGAGATCAAATTACTCCTAAATTGTTCTCCTACTCTTCTTTCCATGTATAACTCCCAATTTCTTTTAGTGGTATTATTTCATCTTGCTTATGACTTAGTCCCAATCCCATTTTCATTTTTAGCAGAAAATAGCCACTATTTGTTGTTATGTTCATAATTTTAAAATCTTCTGTCACCTCATCGACCCCTGTGCTGCATGACTTATGGTAAATTACATTCTGTCCGACTACATTTACAAATGTGAACTCTCCCCACTGATCCACTCCTTTGGTCCCATTACACATTATTAAATTATTTTGTTTGCAAAATTTGATGAGTTTTCTACCTTCCGTATTTATTACTTTATCCCTACTTCACCTTTCCTTTCATCATTTTTTCCCAAGTATATCGGTTTTCTATACTTAAACCTCTTACATGATATTCCCCTACTCTGGCATTAAAATCACCCAGTACAGAGTGAGCCAAAAGACTCCGAACTGCCTGCGCGGTGTTTTTCTTGTCCGTGTCCCCAGCGCTCATTGCCGTCTGCCACTATCATAGAAAGGTGAGGATGAAACCATACATCATTTTTAAAACTACTTTTAAAGGCTTTAATTACCAGCTTTACGAAAGGAGATGCTGAAACTGGTCACTGTCGTTGTCCATACATTTTTGGCACCTGTTTAGGAAACTATCCACGACTCGCCGTTGTTCACATTAAGAAATTTCCTGGTGGATATTTTGTTTTAATTCTTCCGGGGTGTGTGGGTTTATCTTATACACTTTGTTTTAAGTTACCCCAGAGGGGTATTTTATGAAGAATATTACTGGCTGCGCAGTGTTTTTCCACTGGGCGTGTGGAAATATGATAAAAACATGATAACGCACTGCTGCTATAAACAAATCTGTTGTGGTTTTGCTGTGCAGAGTAAAGTGCAGTTTTGAGCTTCGAGTTGGCTTTTTTTTTTTTTTTTTTTTGGATGTGATGTAGTTCAGTTATTACGAGTTATTTATTATTTTGTCCTGTACTTAGTCACAAAGTATATTATGGCTCAGTGTATGTTTTCTACTGCACAGTGTGTATATATTTATGATTCGTATGTGTTAACTTGGTCAGCTCGCCAAGTGAAAGTATGACATGCAGAAAGATTTCCAGGTGTATAAATTCCAGGCCATACAACAATCCATGAACAATCCCTTCCTCTTTAACTTTTCCTTTTCCCATGATCACCTATATAATCATATCCTTCTACATCTATGTTTTCTCTTTCATTCAACCATGTCTCCACCATTGCTATCATATCCCCTAACTTTAGCACTTCAAATACTTCATCATTTAGCACTTTTGTATACAACCCTTCTACATTAAATAATGCCACCTTCAAATGTAATTCCTCTTTAATCATCTTTTCCCCTCTGAATTTCTCCAGCTTTGCTCTGTATCTGATTCTCCTATCATACGTCACTGCATCCTCTGTTTCCTCCAATTCCAAAATGCTTGCTTCTGGGGTTGACACCACTTTGAGTCCACTCCTACCAGCATATTTCTCCCACTCAGCTGATGCCAAGGTCATTGCCTCTGCTTTTCAAGTTTGCTCGTGATATATCTCCTTGATGATATCACGCCTGTTGCAGCATTCCCTCCAGTTACCTCTCCGTGCAGGTGTGCAATGTCACATCTGTCTCTGTCACTGTATAGGTTTTCTCTGCTGAGTCTGCATTCCTTTAGTTCGTTCTGAAATTTGTCGCTGTCTCAAGTTCTGTTTCCTTCCATCAATCCATAGTTGTAAGTCTCTTACAGAAGCGTTTTTCTCTCATCTTGCTTGGTTCATTTCCACTAATAGTAATCTTCTGATATCTCTTATCTTCTTTTCCATAGTCCTGTCCTACCAATATTCTCATTCCTTTCAATTTCCTGTTGTTCTAAACTGCCTATTTGATTTTGTTGGTTGCAAGTTGTACTACTATTGTGTCTTTGTTTCCCCTTCTTCCAATTCTAAAGTATGTTGTAATTTTCCAAACTGTCAATTTTATAATCATGCACTTTTCTGTTATTTCTTCTGCTATTTGCTCTAATTATCTCTCTATTTTCCTCCACCTCAAATATCACTATGTTGCATCTACTTGTGTCCATTTCCATTTTCTTCTCTAACTTATCCATTCTTTCTCTGCAGGTGCATAGTTCTTCATGCACTTCCTTTGTCATAGTGTGCAGCATTCCTTTCATGTCTTTTATCTTGCCAGTGTTTAATTCTATTCTCTTCTCTATTTTCTTCAAATGCACTACATCCTCTGAAATTATTTTTAGCATTGTCATCTGTTTTGTATCTTCAGGTTCTGAGTTTAATTCTACTCCTCTGATAACCAATATTATAGTCAATATCACCAGCAACCCCAAGTTATCTTTCATCACTTCTTTTCCTTTCTCTTCTTTTTTCATTTTCCCACTTGTATAGCACCCAATTCTGGCCTGATACACTTCCAAATCTACACCCATTTTTTTTTTCAATCTTCTCTTCTTAAACTGTCATATACACATAACAGCTTGCTTTCATTGCTCACATTAGACTCGGGTAAGGCTGCGAGTAACTCAAAACTTGCAAGGGTATAATCCATTACTCGGTTGAAATAGTAAGTATGTATATACAGAAGGTACATCAAATGTTTATCACTTATAACATATTTCCACCACTCTAGCCAATGATGGTAGAAATAAAAGGAAAATAAATGGCTTTCTCCAGAGTAAAGCAAAACTGTAAGCGAATGAAACCAATTAAGACAAATTAAGTATATTAAAATGTTACTGGGGTGAGGCCAAAAGGTTTGCAGCTAAAGTATTAAATTTAGTTACCTCGGCATAAACATTGGGGGACATAGACTCATAGGCACACAAAGAGATACCAAGAACTTGCTGCACAAACTAAGCGGGCGTGGGATATTTATAATTAATACATATAAATTCACATTTAACTCTGGTTTATTATAATTAATAAGGTGCCCTACATTGTACACAAAAGGTTACAGGCAAACACGGGGAGGAAATGCTCCATGCATACACAAGGCAACATGCACTCCTACATATAATCCACACACTCAGAAGACCTACTCTAGACTGACGCTACTCACTCACAGACCCATGCTATCAGAAAAAGAGGCTCTTCCCTCAACCTGCCTTCACCCCCCTTGACTAGGAATTGGAGGGAAGTATGCTGTGCCAGACAGGAATTCAAAGTTACAAACGAAATAATTAGTTCAAGAATATATTATACACAGCAATAATGTGTCCGACGCGACAATGCACACACATATGCTACAGTATTCTAGCTTTTCACCACTGCATGAAAAACCACTAAAGGATTAAAGAACAAATGTGTCTGTTAAGTGCAAAAGTTAAAACCGAGATCACCAGAGGAATTTTTTGTTGTGATAATTCAATATCTGTGCAAAGAGTGCACCTGCAAAGAAATGATCCTTACACCCTCTCAAAAAGGTCTGGAGTGTTTAAAAAGCCTCACCACAAGCAGCAAAGACCCATGCTAGTAACTGCCCATCAGTGTGAACTGATGGTACATTATGCTTTTAAGATATCCCCATAAAAACCCATGTTAGTAATTGCTCTTCAGGGTTAACTGATGGGTTTATACATGATGCTTTTAAGATGTCCCCATATAAAGATTTAGGGATTGAGCTCTTGAGAACACAGTGGCCAATTTACAGGACCACCTCTTCCAGGCCACTGCCCAGGAAGAATGCCATTGAGATCTCTTACTTCCATGCTGAAATTGGAACTCTATTGTGCTGCAACTGCATCTGACTTCAGATATTCAGAGGAATGTTTTACAAAAACACAGGCAAAACATGGGTTAGGAGCTGAAGATAACTGTGTAGGAAGTAGATACGGTCAAATTATTTAATTGGGTATTGTGCTCGCACACACAATGATGCAGTGTCTGAGCTGATAATAATCAGCCTCCTTTACAGCATTTGGCTATCCATACTGCCATACACGACTGTTCCTGTGGTTCAGAAAATTAGCATGTCTCTTGTAAACATGGCCTCATTGGTGAAGAGAACACAAAGTAAGAATAATTCAGGCTGTTTATTCTGCTGTTCCAAGGTCCATCCTGCAAACTACAGTCTGGAACCAAAGTCTGCTTACACCAATGTTTGTGCAAGCAGATAATAGTGGTAATGTTGTCCAAACCCTGGTAGGCACCTCCTCTTCAATTGCTGGAATACGACACCTTCAGCTTGCACTGGCATTGGGTCTCTGCACCATTAAAGATCCAGTTTCCTGTAAACGTTGATGAGCATTTTGAAATGTTGGGGGTGATATCTCCCTGGAAATTTATCCCTGTAGAGCTGTGCAGCTACAGATACATGTCCTTTACCTTCACCATAAATCAAATGCAGTAAGCTTGACAAATAAAACTGCACTAACCATGTTTCGGAGCAGTTGTGAACAGTCTACTGCATTTGATACATAAGTAAGAACAATCAACCATTAGCTATTCATCTGCGATGTGTTAGGTACTTTCTGCATGTGCAATTAACTTTTTAGAACTGCACGTGTTCAGCAACATTTATATTGCATGTGTTCAGAAGCTGAGTGTTCAGTTAGTAAATGATGACTACAAATTAGATGGGATGTGGCTTTAGGTTCGTGTCTGTGATCTGGATATAATGTTTTTTGTTTAATTTCTTTCATGCGCGCACACACTAATTTCATTAATATACTGCGTTTAAATTCTAGTAGGTTGCAAAGCATGTATGAACCTTTCAGAAAAATTATACTTCTTTAATCTGTAGAACCAACACAGTTGTCATGCCCGTCAATTACTTGCAAGTACTCCAGTATTTTAATATTGATAATTTCATTCTATCTTTGGAAAAGACATATTTCCTATAAGATTTATTTCCAAAATTTAAACTGTTCCCACCTTGTCAATCATAAAAACAGTATCATAAACAAAGGCTGTATCTTAGCTTCCAAGGAAGGCTGCGTCATCTTGCATAAACTTGCCAATGTTTTGCTCATCTTGTTGTGAGGCTCTTCTGGGTTTCAGATTCAGATTGGTTTATTAATAAATGTGGCCTGGTGCCGGTACAAGTGGCCCGGCTTACAGGCAAAAATTTACATTACATACAACTATCCTAATTTCTATGAGATTAATTTTTAAGTAATAAAAAACCCATATGGCAACCATCCATAAGTTGCCGAGAACAGTTTTTCTCGGTATATAAGTGAGTTTTTTTTTTTTTTCTGGTTGGTTTAGAAAGTTTTTTTTTTTTTTTTTTTTTTTTTTTTTTTTTTTTTTTTTTTCACTATTTACAATTAATGATACACACACACACATACACACACCCACACACACACACACACACACACACACACACACACACACCTGGCCATGCTTTACACATCCCAGGTCAGCACACAATTTCACTATTCACAAAAACTATACACTGCACTATTTACATATTTACAGCCCGCAGTTTGGCTGTGCGGCAGCGTGAATATTGGCGGTGCTTCTGAGGCGAATGATGGGGCCTCTGCCGTAAGGGGTTTTGCCTGGGGCCTTGTGTGCAGGGCGCGCGCAGGGGGCGAGCCGACTATAATCTAAAATTGTCTTATTCTGGCATGTTTTCAGTGCTTTGGCTCGCCCCTGCCAATACCGGAGATGAGGTTGTTTGAGTGGATTCTGATGCGCGCCCATGCAGAGGATGCTCGTTTTGTTATTGAATCAGGGATGGTGGGAATATTTGCCTCTCTGTGAAGGGTTCGGGTGCTGGTAAGGATGGGAGTTCGCAGGATTTTTCTGAGGGAAAGGTTTTGGAGGGTTTGAAGTTGTTTTTGAGCGGTGTTGGAGGCGTTGGCCCAGGCTACGCAGGCGTAGAGAACCACCGACAAAATAAAAGATTTATACAAAACTAATTTAGACTTAAGTGCTAGTTGTTTGCTGCGAAAGATGGGGGCGCATAACTTTAGTCGCTGCCGCCCTTTGTTGGCGGTATCTTTCAAGTGGGTGGACCACCGCAGCGTGCGGTCCATTGTGACGCCAAGGTACTTGATATGCTGACAGCAGTGCAACCTTTGACCACCGACCGTTAGGTCCATGGCCGGGAGGCGCAGCTTCCGAGTAAAATAGATCAGCTGGCACTTGTTAGCATTAATTTCTATTTTCCAATCATGAAGCCATGAGAGGAAGCGGTCAATGTACCGCTGCATTTCTAGAAGGCCGAAACGTGGATTTTTGTGGTGATTGTAGATGGCAGTGTCGTCAGCATACATGGCCACTTTGCATTTGGCGTCCACCGGGAAGTCGTTGGTGTTGCGCTGTTGTTCCTGCTTATATGTCAGCGGTTCCCTGGTGGCCCTGCCTCTTTGTTCCTGATTGGCTGTCTGTCCACCAATCAATATTGATGCAGGTTTCACATTTCTTGATGATTTTGGAGATGGATTCTGTTACCGTTTTCTTTGTTATTTGTTTCTCTAGGTCTGTTTCATCTTCTTGGTTCTTGACCCTTCATGTGGCAAAGACTGCTGCAGTGAGCTGTGAATCCTTAGATGGTCTCATAGCTCCGGCCCTTCTCTCTCATTGGTTGATCTCCGGCCAATAGCTGTGCTTGTGAGCAAGACCTTCCAATTATTGTGGAGTTGCTTTCTGTTGTCCCTCCCAGGGGTTCACCTTATGTGAGTATGGGTTTGGTGTACCCGGGGTGCCCGAGCCACTCATCGCCATATTCATCCCTTCATCCCCGACCGGTCGAGGTGGGTTCGTTCTCGTGACCGGGGGACTCAAGGTAGGCTCTCGTGCGTTCTTTGCATTTTGTTCCATGCCACCCCTCGCCATCGTTTCTTTCTTGTCTAGTCTCTTTACGAACATTTCGCACCACGTCCATTCATTCACACATCTATTTTCCTTCTTCACTGGCCTACCTTGTGTGCGATACGCCCACACACGTTTTGGTTTATTTAACCATTCTATTTATTTTAATCCTCCGTGGACACAGCCTGACATACCCACACACTGGGTGCGCAGCTGGGTGAGTGGGTAATGGCGTCATCCCCACCACCCGGGGTTGTCATGTAGGGCCTGTGTTCGTATCTGCTGTTCAACTGCAGTCCCGCGGGGGGGGCCATTGGGTCCCTCTGTCTAGTTTCTGGGAGGTGTGACCCTGGGGTGAGCCTGGTATAGATAGGCCACTCACCCAAGCCGGGGTAACGCCCGGGAAGTCAGAGCCCGAGGTCGGAGACGATTGCAATGGTGGAGGATTTCTTTCGCTATGGAGCCCCCTTTCTCCATTATTAACAACAAGCGGCGTAAAGTCTTTGTAACACAAGTAGCACCACCGACATCTGGTTTTTACTTGGTCATTTCACGAACAGAAGGAGGACAAAGTTTTGAGAAGGTGAAACCGTTTATCATTCAGAAGGGCATTGATGCAATTGCTGGTGCGGTTCAGTCCTGCACTCCTCTACGGAATGGTTCCTTATTAGTACAAACAAAGTCCGATCAGCAAAGTAAGACCTTGTTGCGCGCTACGCTTCTCCACGGTTATCCCATCTGTGTTGAGAAGCACCGCACCTTGAATTCCTGTCGAGGCGTCGTTACCACCCATAGCCTCGATGGTATGTCGGACGATGAACTCGTCGACTATCTTTCTGATCAAAAGGTGACAGCAGTACATCGAGGGCAGGCCAAACGGACGGAGTATTGGTACCCACTCGTACTCTGTTTATAACTTTTGATGACGTCGACCTGCCCACGAGCATTTCCGCAGGGAACGAACGTATTGCGGTGAGGCCTTATATTCCTAGATCTCTGCGTTGTTTTAAATGCCAACGTTTTGGGCATACGCAAGTCTCATGTAAGAGTGCCGTTACCATCTGTGAATCATCTAGCCAGCCCTTACACGAAGGTACCTGTTCAACAGTCCCCGTCTGCGTTAGTTGCAAAGGGTCTCATTCTGCATCATTTGCCGACTGTCCGCGGTACTTGGACGAGAAGGCGATCCAGGAGATCCGGGTAAAGGAGAAACTCTCCTGCGCTGAAGCCCGGAGGCGTTACCATGCGCGCCAACCTTCGCTCCTGCGATCGGGTACATTTAGTTCTGTTGCTGCCTCACCTGTACCCCGGAAGGATGCCGAAACACAGACCTGGACCATGACTTCATTGACCGCCACTACCATCCGGCCGTCCATTCCTGGCACAGTTATCAAGCCATCTAAAGCTGGTCCTAAGGTTATGAAGTCGCAAAGCACTGAAAATAAATCAAAGCAGAAATTTCGTAGAGAAGATTTTCTGAAAGACCCTCCGCGTGCGCGCGGTAAAAAAAAAGTTCACCTTCTCCTCCTCCTCGAAGGTCGCAGTACCAGGATGCTCCCGGCACAAGCCGCGCTCAGCGGCGCCCCTCACCCATTGCCACCCTGAACCGATTCTCGGCGCTTGAATCGGTTTCTGGCTCTGAGCGCGAGGGCCCTACCTTCGAGGAGGCTATGGGTCTGACCAACTCCATACCAAAAGCCCGAGCCCAAAGGTTAAGCAGAAGGTTATTTTGAGCCGTCCTTCTAAGTAGTCAGTTTATCCCTTTCCTTCATGGCTATCCTGACCTGGAATTTACGTGGTGTAAGATCGCATAGGGCAGAACTGCAACTTTTATTGTGTTCCCATTCACCTATGGTCGTGTGTTTGCAGGAGGCTAAGCTTCGCCCTCACGATCGTTTTGATCTCGGAGGGTATGCTCCGGTTCGCTACGATCTTGAACCGGATGAGGGTACTCCTGCTCATGGAGGTGCCATGTTATTAGTGCGCAACGACTTCGTTTTCAAACTCTCACTCTTACGTCCGACTTGTAAGCTGTTGCCGGTAGGCTTCAATTACCCGACTTTTTCTTTTCTGTTTGCTCTGTGTATTCGCCTCCATCGTCTCCCCTAGCTCACGCGGACATTCGAGATCTCCTGTCCGCTCTCCCAACACCATTTCTTCTGTTGGGAGATTTTAATGCCCATCACCCCCTGTGGGGTTCGCCAAGGTCTTGTGCGAGAGGAACTCTTCTTTCCGACATTTTTGCCGAGTTCAACCTCTCCATCCTCATATACAGGTGAACCTACTTTTCTTTCTGATTCTTCTGGTACATTCTCTCACTTAGACCTTGCCGTTTGCTCCATCCAGCTTATTTGTCGTCTGCAGTGGAACGTCGTCGCTGACACCTACTCTAGCGATCATTACCCCTGCATCGTGTCTCTTCTTTCTCACCACGTCCAGCATTCCAGAGTACCTACCTGGATATTCAGAAAAGCCTACTGGAGATTGTATTCCAACCTCGTGCGTTTTGAGGACCAGCCCTTCACTGACGTTAACCAAATAATGCAGGACCTTACCTCTACGATGCTATCTGCCGCCGAACCCACAATTCGCTGTTCGTCCTCTCACCCTCGGCGTATTCCTGTTCCGTGGTGGAACGAGGACTGTCGGGACGCCCTTCGTGCCCGTAGAACTGCGCTTAGGGTGTTTGGGCGACACTCTAAACTTGATAATTTGGTGACTTTTAAACAATCGCGCGCCAGGGCTCGTCGCATTGTTCAGGATAGCAAGAAGGCGTCCTGGACTCGTTTTATCGAGTATTTTAATCCTTTCACGCCTTCCTCTGTTGTTTGGGATAAACTTCGTCGCTTCTCCGGTAAAGTGTCGCATTGTACTGTGTCTGGCCTTCAGGCTTCCAATGCCATTATAGTGGATCCGGCTGCCTTTGCTAACACTCTGGGTGCTGCCTTTGAGGCGGTTTCCAGTTCTGCCCATTATTCCGCCGGCTTTCGCACTCTCAAAGACCGGCGGGATTCCGAGACCTGTAATTTTCGGTCTGCTAATAAGGAGTGTTATAATTAACTTTTCACAATGAGGGAGCTGGAGCACGCTCTCCATTGTTCTGGACACTCCGCTCCGGGGCCGGACGACATTCATGTCCTGATGTTACGGAACCTTTCAGCCACAGTAAACTGTTTCTCTTACAGGTCTATAACCGTATTTGGCAAGACGGCTTTTTTCTTCCACTTGGCGCGAAGCCACCATTGTCCCTATACTTAAGCCTGGGAAGGATCCCCAATTACCTTCCAGCTACCGCTGTATCTCCCTCACCAGTTGCATTTGCAAGGTGATGGAGCGCATGATCAACGGGCGTTTGACATGGTGGCTTGAGTCTCATAAACTTCTTGGGAACGCTCAGTGCGGATTTCGTCGCCATCGCTATACCGTCGACCATCTGGTGTGTCTGTCGACGCATATTATGAATGGATTTCTGAGAAAGTGCCAAACAGTGGCTGTGTTTTTTGACCTGGAGAAAGCTTATGACACTTGTTGGAGGGGCGGCATTTTACATACACTTCACGCATGGAATTTCCGCTGTCGTCTTCCCATATTTCTCCGGGAGTTTATGACGGACCACGTCTTTCGTGTACGTGTGTGCTCGGTTTTATCTAGTCGCTTTATTCAAGAGAACGGTGTACCGCAGGGTTGTGTATTCAGTGTCACACTTTTTGCAATTGCTATCAACCCCATTGTTGATTGTATTCCAGCTGGCATTTCCTCGTCCCTTTTCGTCGACGATTTTGCCATTTATTGTAGTTCACGGCGGATCTGTCTGCTCGAATGCTGTCTCCAGAGCTGTATCGACCGTCTCTACGCCTGGAGTAACGCCAACGGCTTTAATTTCTCCGCCGAGAAATCCGTCTGCATGAATTTCTGGCGCCGGGAAGGCTTTCCCTCCGCCCTCTCTCCATCTTGGGTCGGAGGTCCTTCCATTTGCAGACGAGGTGAAATTTTTGGGGTTGATCTTTGATTGAAAGCTGAGCTGGACTTCGCACATTTCGTTTTTAAAAACAAAGTGTGACCGTTCTCTTAATATTTTACGTGTTTTAAGTGGCACATCCTGGGGAGCTGATCGGACCGTCCTTCTGTGTCTTTACCGCTCTTTGGTCCGATCCAAGCTAGATTACGGGTGCATTGTCTATTCATCGGCGCGTCCGTCGGTGTTACGTCGCCTAAATGCCATTCACCATCATGGCATAAGAGTCGCTACAGGGACCTTTCCAACCAGCCCTGTACCCAGTCTGTATGCTGAAGCTGCTAAGCCTCCGCTGTCCTTCAGGCATGAGATGCTTGTGCAGCTATGTATGTCGACTCTCAAGCTTGCCTGACCACCCATCCTTCGAGTTATTTTTCGAGGATTCGCTTGATCGGCAATATATAGTTAGCTCCTCTGCATTGCTCCCTCCAGGGGTTCGATTTCGACAGCTTCTTTGGCATCTGGACGTTACGCCAGCGTCGGCCCTTCCCAGGGGGGAAACGCGTTTTCCTCCTTGGTTGCGCGTTGAGGTCCACTGTCACCTTGGTTTAACGTCGATTCCGAAGAATGAGACCTCTTCTTCAGTTCTTAGATCAGCGTTTTTAGAACTTAAGGCGCAAATCGGGAACTTTCATTTTATACTTTCGTATATACTGACGGGTCTAAGACTGATGTTGGAGTAGGGTGTGCCTTTATTTTTGGTCAACCTAGTTTTACCTTTCGTTTACTGGGACAATGTTCGATTTTTACTGCCGAACTTTTTAGTATTTATCAGTCACTTTTATACATCCATGCGATGATCCCATGTGATGATCTTGACTTTCGGTTCATTATAAAAGCTTATTTAGTTATGCAAGGAAGAATTGTGATGTTGTTTAAAAATAATCTCCTTGGTAGAGACTGGGTGAAGTTTTTTTTTAAGCAGACAACTCTCTGTGGGGTTTGCTGCCAACATAAAAAGTATGCAAGCAGCTAGATGCAAAGATGATAAGTGATTACATTGAAAATGTTAGTGTTGTGCTAAAAGATGTCCCTCCAAAGAACATTTATAATTACGATGAGACTAATATGAGCAATGACCCAAGGAAGAAAAAAGTCATCTGCAGATGGCCACTAAATATTAATTAGAGGAAGAAATGAACTCCACTAAATCTAGCATTAGTGTAATGTTCTGTGGTAATGCTGCAGGAAATTCACTCCTGCCCTACATTATATATAAAGCAGAAAATCTCTGGACAACATGAACCGAGAATGGACCAGCAGGAGTGTGATACAATAGGAGTAAACATGGCTAAATAGATATAGTAGTTTTCCAAGAATGGTTCACTAGTCATATGCTACCAGCTCTCAAAAGACAAGAGAGGAAGAAAGGCTTATTGGAGACAATCTCACATCACATTTGACCTGAATATTGTAGTTATGTGAAGAAAATAATGTGCATTTTGTGTGTCTTCTACCCAATTCTTCGCATCTGACACAACCACTTGATGTTGCTTATTTTAGGCCATTGAAAACAAGGTGGAGAGATGTGCTCACTAGGTGGAAACAGTTTAATGCAAGCAAACAAAAGGGTGTACTTCCAAAGGATCAGTTCCTGATACTTTTACAAATCATGTTGGAAGAATTGGAACCAAATTTGACAAGCAACCTCAAAGCAGGCTTTATGAAAGCAGGAACATTTCCTGTTGACAAAGAGAAGATCTTAAAATGATTCCCTAATCAGGACAAACATGTGAATTTGACCATGGTTGAGAAGCTTTTCTTGAGCAACTTGAAGGTAAACAGGATGAGTTTTTGAAACCTCACACCATTAAGAAGAAGAAACTACAAGTGCCTGCTGGTAAAAGCGTTTGCGTTAGTGATCTCCAAGTTTCTGAACGTAACTACTCAAAAGAAGGAAATGCCATTAAAATCACCTAATGCTGGGAAAATAAAATGTTGTAAACCCCCAAAACCATTGACATAAAAACAGAAGAGAATTTGCCATGATTCATCTTCAGAAGATGAGGATGCATTCAGCTTGCAGTCTGGAGGAGATGGTGGTATCAGCATTTATAATAGTGATGAAGAGTTTGTAGAACATTTACTGTGTGAGAATTTTGGAGTAAAGCCCCAGTCAAAGAATTCCATAAAATAAGTGCCTAAAAGTAATATGGAAACACAGGTCCCTGCCATCAAAGAAACCCTGGAGATAGGAAATGTCACCCTTATTAATTGGAATGGTAGTGAATATCTGGATGTTGTTCAAGACATAAAAGAAGATGGTGCTTTTGTAAATTTCATGGTACCTACAAAAAAGGCGTGGATGTGGCCTAAGAAGAAGGACTTGCTGTTTTATAAATGGCAGGATATTGTTAAAGAAATTGGCCCACCAAAAATGCTAAGAGAGGCTTATTTTCTTTAAGTTCTGGGTTAACATTATAATATTTAAGTCTTTAAATCACATTTTTCCCTTTATATGTCAAGTTTTTAAGGCCATTCCAGACTCAGGAAATGCAAATATGAGGATAACTTGAGCCCATAATTAAATATTTTTTAAAAAAATACAGAAAATATACAAAACCAAAAATTTGTAGGGCTCTATCAAAGACATTCTAAAGTATAAAACAGTATAAAATCCCATTTCAAAAAAACCTATGTTTTTGAAAGCAGTTTTTGAAGAAAAATAAAACAAAAATGATATGGGCTCAAGTAGCCCTTTTATATTGTAATGAAAAAAATCTTAGGGAGGTATGAACCTGGTAACATTGCATTCACTCGCTTACACTATACTGACTGACCTACAAATACCTACCATAGAAGGGAATGTTTGAGCCACATAACATGATCTGAAATCAACTGAAGTGCTATCAGTGTCGTGCATACACTCATAAAGTGAAAGAGTAACAAAGCCAATAATTTTGAACTTCTACTAATACTACCTTTATTTCAACTGCTTGTGTAAGACTTAAGTATTCTGAATGAAAATCTTATACTCAAACTCACATTATATTGATGTATCAGCACAGATACCTGATTTTGAAAAAAGCGTCATAACTTTGACATTTTACAAAAGGTAGCATAGTCTCCTTATCTCAAAAATGCTTATATGGGATCTCTCCACAATCCTTGCAACTTGTGTGGTGGTTGAGATTAGTGTATCAATGTTTTCAGTACGTAGTGTTTTAACCAAGTCAGGGAAATGAAGCCTTTCAGAAGAGCAAACCAGCACAAGTCATACTTCCATGAATGAAAGGTGAGAGGATTCAGAACCCAGAGAAATAATGTTTATTGCAGACTATGGACTCGTATAACTGACGATATAAGAGTGCACATTATGAGAATTTAATGTGAACTGTGATGACCTCGCCTTGTCCCATTAATATTTTAAAATTAGATTTAAAAGAATTTTGCTTCTTGAAGAAGCATTTCATTGGACTTGATTAAAAATTCCATAAATGTATGCTTTTAGATAAGATTTTGCAGGCCCCTAAATATCACAGGCCCACCAGTAGCATAGGCCCATACATTAAACCTCCTAGGAGGACCACATTTTAAGCTTTGGGTCCCAGTGAAGGCCAGATGAGAACTAATTTTATCAGAATTAAAACACTAAAATAAAGTGAGATGTAAATTATTACACAAATTGTTTGCAACGGATGTGCATCTTATTGAGAGGTAAGAAACTCTTACAATTCAGAATTTTGTAAACTGTGACTTGTTTGCCTGTTTGTAAATAGCAACATTTTCTGTAAGTGTTGGTCAGTCAAGTTACCTCTGCATTTTTATTTCAATTGAGAGGAGGTCTGCTCACACCTTTAGATAGTCCCAATTACTGATAAACTTTTTTCCAAAAGGAACATATAAAACTTAACAAGGTTTTATTCTTTGGATGTGGCCTTCATGGTGTCACCAGTATGAATGCAATGCTTTCTATTCACAATGGTGGTTGTACATCTTCAATTTCAAGAGAGAGAGGGTTCTGGAAAGTCCTGGTCCCCTGAGAAGGTGCATGTAATTCTAAGGATGTATCTAAGAAATGTTTCTTCAGATCGCCATGAATTTTCATATCATATGGAAGTGAAAGCTGTGAATCATTTTTATCTCTATTGACCGACAGCAAAAGTAGTGTGCAGAAAGTTTCTATGTGATGTGTCCTGCAAGTTTCACTTTCTCCATAAATGTTTTTAAATGCATATAAAGGCCACAGATAAAGATTACCCTCCCCTTGAAGTTCTTATTCAGCTAATTCAAATTAAGGGCAACATCAGCCAAAAATATAATTAGGCATCCCTAACCATTCCTTTGTGAATAGGATTTCTGCAGTTTATTTTTTCTTCTTCATCTTCCTCTGAATTAAAAATATTTCAGTTTCTACTCTTGGAGAAAAAAGGTTGATAAAGCTTTACCACAGGTCAACCACCTAATTATTGTGTGATATGGGATAGCTGAAGAGATCCTACCTCTTATAAGGAAATATATGATGTATTTACGAGTTCATGAGATAAAGTGAAATTTACAATAAAAATCACAGGGTTCACTCACATACATACTGAGTGACTTCCCACTAAGGGCTTTCTTATTAAGGAGACAGTGTATGTCAAGGGTTTATTAATGCCAACTGTTTCACATTCTACATTTAGTCTTCCAATGGAACCTTTACTTGTCAACAAAAATTATTTTCACCATCTATTGCGATACATTTAAGCTGAGCAAGAGAAAGGTTGTGCTTTTCAGCTAAAGTTGCCTGCACCTTCTTAAAGATATCCTTATTTGTTGTACCATTCAAACTAATATCATGTGCTAGTTCTTCAGCAGCTTCAAACTCCCTGTGGACACTTGTAAACAACAAACTTCTGCCTTAAAAGAGATACCTGCAGACTTGTCCAGGGCTAATGAAAACCACAGAAACGTTTTTGCTTTTTCTGTGGACTGAATTGAAAGATCTGCTTCTGTGTTTGATAAGAGGCTTAATATTTTACACAAATGAATTTTATGTGTAAATGGTTCTTTACGTGCAGTTAAAATGCGCTTACTTATGTAGTCATATCTTTTTTCACAATGGCAGCCAGGAGTGTAGAAACACTTTCTAGCAGACAAAATTTACATTCAGGTATCAACAGTCAGGATAGTGAAACTTAATTGGAAGTGTTTTCCAACTCAGGAAATTATGTATCAACAGGTGGAAAACAAGGCAATGCAATCTAAGATGAAAGTGACTAAATTTCTTGTCCCGAAAATATGCTACTGCAACCATCCACTTTGCATTTGGCATGCGACACAGAAACAATAACATCACTGAAAATGGTTATAAATATCCTATACAGAAATCTACTGAAAGCCCAAAATGAAATCGAGTCTCTGAAAGAAGAGAACAAAGAACTGAAAAAGAAGAAAATTAACTGCAACTGTGAGAAACAAACTTTTGTGATGGTTCCAAGGAGGAATTTGACAGCAGTGGTAGGTCCTCTATCAAAGCAATGCAGCAAAGATAACTTACCAAGTCACAACACGTTTGAAGTGTTGGACAAAATACAAAAAACCAATGTTGAAGATTATACTATGAACCTGTGTAATAAGGGTGGCAATGTATGTAAAAAGAAAGTGCTAGTCATAGGCGATTCTATTCTGAAATTTTCTGGCAAGGCATGTAGGGAGAAAGGTTATCAAGTGCGTTGCTACCCAGGCATAACACTGGCTGAGCTGCAAGAAAAAGTACAGAAAATGAATTTGAAGGATGAAAATCCTGAAGTGTAAGAGCAGAAGATATAATGGGAGAATCTTTAGAGCTGGTAAGTAGCATCAGAACCCAAGTACTGGATGTAAAAATCATAATCAGTGGTGTACTTGGAAGACGTGACATGAATATCAAGAGGATAGTGAAAATAAACCAAGAATTGGATTGGATGTGTGCTATAAAGAAGTGCCTAATGGTTGATGGTAATTATTGGGTATATAATAGCAATTTTGCTAATGTTGGAGTCATTTAATTTCGATAACTTAATAATGTCATATTTTCAGTGTTATAGGAAAACAGAAATTAAGGAGGTGGTTGATGTTTCACCTAACTCAGGTAATGATGCCTCCAAATATACCTTTAACCTCATGCATTTAAATGTGCAGTATGTCAGGAACAAAATTCATGAATTGGAGTTTATCAGCCACTCACAAACATGTTAATGTAATCTGTATCACAGAGCATTGTCTTAATGGAAACAAACAGCACTTGTATAATATTCCTGGATATGAATTTGCAAATGTTTACTGTTGTTGTATTTAAAAAAAATTGGGAGGTGTTGCTTTCCTGGTTAAAAACAATACATACTTTAAAAATCTGCATGTCGTTTTACCTACTGTATCTCACAACGAAATGTGTATTGAAAGTTTATCTTTATTAACAAAAAATCACGTGTTACATTGACATGCCTTTCTCTACCCTCTATTGTTTATTAGTGGATACATAAACCAATCTTACAAGCTTATTTTTCTATCTACTTCATTTTAATTGAGATAAACCTCTGCAAAATTAGCTATATTACACATTTCATTAGATACAAAGGGAACAGCAATAGCCAAATGTTTAAGAACTGGATGCTTTATACGGGCCTTAAAAGTCCATACTCTTTCAATGTAGTCATGAGAAACAGCTGAAAATCGACAGGATTTTAAAAGAATGACAAAGTAACAATTCGAACCATTAATATTGGGTATCTCGGAAATGGTGTATGCTACAAAAAAGTTATTTGAAATAAATTATTTGTTTTAAAGAGATCTACATTTTTCTCTGTCGCTTAATGTTTACTATTTATGCAAGATTATACAAAATTCCTTCCAAATGAAAACAACAAAGGTTTTTCCAGAAAATTCAAGATATGCATTTCATTTTTTATGTAAATATCTTAAATATGTGGTGTTTTAATCAAAATTGTTGACCATTTTTGAGAAAACCAGACATTTCAAAAAAAAAGTTCATTGTAAAGTGTATTTGGGAGTGGGGAGAGGGATTTTCTGAAAATCATGTCACTTCTTTGGGTACCAAAATTGGTATTTGTCTGACTTTTCGTTTTTGAGTTATGCTGTTCACTCACACACACACACACACGCACACGCAACACAACCTTTTTCTATAAATACTTTTTTTCCCCTTTCTTTTTTTGATTCATGGGATATCAAAACGTGTATTTCCAGTGAAATCTCGACATCAGATTTTTGGGTGGAATGACATACCTTTTCTACCTACTATAGACGCGGTAGATAAAATAAAAATGCAGTGATTTGTTATAGGTATTACTGTCAGGATTTTTAGCAATTTGGCAAAACCTTAGTTTTCTGCAACACAATTATTAGTTGTAGAGTATTCAATGAAGCTATGTATTACATTTTCAGTCTTTATCATCCACATGTATGTTTTCCTAGATTATATTGCAATAAGTAAAAAAAAAATATTTATGTGTTAATGTAAGGAGAATGTCTGTCAAATCACATACTTTTGATAGCATACTTTTGAAGGCTTCCTTCTTTAAGCAGTACTCTGTTTCCCTTTTTCTTTTTCTGTGGAACCTTGGTGAATGTGACATCCTGTAATGTCTTCTGGAATGGCTACAACACATATTAAGCAGCCATACTCAGTTTTTGTATAAGTTACGTAACAAGAAGCAGTTGAAAAGTAATGCAAGGAAAAAATCTTACCTGATGAAATGATGAATATAGTAAGTTTATGTTCAGAATATATATTAGAAAGTCCTTCATTTCCCTTTACTCTTTCTATGAAACTTAAGTGCGTGTGGTATCCTGGTGTGTCCTCTGGAAGGATCATCATATTTAGCAATCGAACAGAAATGACTACGTATTCAATTCATTCATTCATGTTAATGTGTTGTGAATTCTTTTAGCTCTGAATTGAATCTTTCATCTTTTTCTCTGCTGAGTGCTCCTAAATTTGGAGGAAACCAATCCTCGTGAGTCATTTGAAAGTGAAGCTTCAGGCTCATGTTTTAATTTTAAACTTCCACAATGAGTTTCTTACAAGTTCTTGCCTAGAAACTTCATCACAACTTCTACAAATGTATCTCTTGCTTGTCTATTTCATTTACTGTGTAGGTGAAATGATATCCATCAGTAGGCTGTGAATTGTGGGTCATCAGATATTCACAATCTAATTCTAGTTAGTGACAAGGAAGAAAGCTTTGTACTCAAGTACAGCAAGCAAGAAAGGCTTGGGTTGAATATCTTTGCTAGTTGCTTTATGATTCCATTTTTTGTGTAATGGAGGGATTGTAATTGAGGAGGTAGCTGGGAGAGGGGCCCAAACTAACCTGTTGTGAATAAATCACTTTCTAATTATATGCAATGTAATATATAGATTGTTTTCTGAGCAGTGCAAAATATATATATCCTAAAGCTTCAGGTTGTTCACAAGAAATTTTAAAAATTATATATTTCTGGGTATGTACATTTTGAAAATTAAGATTAAATATTTTGGAACATGGCCCTTCTTCTGGAGAATATATTTTGATGGATGTGGATGATAAATTACATTCCAGTTTAAATTTTTAATCTTAACATTTTGAATCACAGACAAATTATACTTGAAAGCAATGAATATTTCATAATTTTATTCAAAAGCCTGAACAAATAAAAATTTTCCTTGACACTTTTAACACTATTGATAATTATCATAGTGTTAATGAATTATCATTATAATTTGTAGTTTGGCTACATCATGTTTTATGTTATTTTTTAACTTTATTTTGACTATAATGAAGCTTGATGCCTAACAAAAAATACTGCTGCTGTCTTGAAATGCTTTAAAAATGATAAGCTGGCTGACTTGCTCTAAATAAGGCAACAAGTTGGTTGCATCCTTTGCTGTTAGAATTTATTTGTACATGTGGAACTGCAGAGAAAACAGGGTGTTCTGGTGGAGTTTTCACTAGATGTGAAATGGTTGATTAGTGTATGTTGCTGATACCAGCAAAGCTCCAGCGCTCTTGTACATTAGTTGCAAGTGCTTCTGTATTCTGAAATGATCACCCTTTGCAGTAGTTATATTTAGAAGGTAAAGCTTGATGCCACTTCCCTGTCTTTTATTATCTCTTAATCATGCAAAAGATTGTATGGGGGTGGTTTATTTTTGCAGGTTACAATATTTAAGAGCTTAATTTTTGGAGAATGTCACAGATTTGCTTCATAATCCGTTGCATTAGTCTAAAATAGCATTTGCAATTACCAAAAGACTGGCTACTAACTGGAAGAGGGTGAACGATATCCAGCCTTCTTGTGGGAAACCAGTTGCAGAAGCATAGCATTGTACTATTTTTATTTTGTCAGCATCAGACAGGAATGTCATCTCTTTGTGTTGGAACTTTTTGATCCAACATCTATGCACAAATGATACCACAGAACTTGGCCCATTTTTAGATTCACCCACCATGAAAGTGTAAAAAAAAGAAGAAAAAAAAGAAGAAGAAGAAGAAAAGGAATCTCCATCATTGTTGACAAGAATATTAAAAATATGTAACAACAGAAGTCTGCTATAAAACTGACAAGTTACATTCAATTTAGGAACATATGCATTTTGAGCATATTCAAATTCAATGACATGCTTATCTTTACTTTGAGTTCTCAGTGCATTCTCTTTTCAACTTCTAGTATCAAATACCCTCTTCTTATGAAATGTATAGTCAAATAAACAGGTGTCTTTTGGATTCAGCTTTAATTTTTTCTCAATTTGTGTGCAAAAATCACATATATCATATGTAGGCTTTTTAATGTGAACTGAGTTTCTCTGAAACATTTGAAATATGTTTTGTAGGCTGTTTTCAGTTTTCCACTTTTTTGTCAGAATTTATTAAACAACCCATAGTTGTTTTAATTGTCACTATTTTCATAATTTAGGTGGCACTTCTCTCTTGAAAGTAAACTACATTTATGAGGGATGCTGTTTTAATGCCCCCTTGCTAGGTCCCATATGTTTGTGCCCAATTTCTTAGGCCTATTTTGGTATCTGCCCCTTTTTTCATCAAAGCTCTGAGAATTTAAAATCTCTAATCTATGACTCTCAATCTTTTGGCACAAACTTAAAACAAAATCATTAAAAATGAACAACAAATAGTAACATCTTCTCATTCAACCTTTACAGAATACTTCCAGTTATTTTCCCTATTTAGTTTTGGATGGAATTCTCTGTGAAATCTTGCTGCAAGTACTACTTTTTGTTTGACATGCACCCTGATAAATATGCAACTTGTACAGAATTCTTACAACTCCAGAATAAATAGAAATGCTCCTCTGTTACATCCCTTGAAAATAACTTGATACAGACAACGTTACGCAGTTACTAATAGGAGAAAATATCTTTTTACATATCTGCTTCTCAGGAAAACTAATGTAATCTTTACCACTCAACCTGGCTTTCTTAGCTGTTTCTTTATTTACACATTTCCTCTTAACACCTTTACTCCTGTCATTATTTTGTTTCAATACTTGATTAGTAATCATTCTAAGATGTTTACACTGCGTGTCATTTTGACGGATACTCTGTTTTAGCAGACTTGCATCTTGTAGATGGTATATTCTATAGTTCCCATGTTCTGCAACTTTTAATAAATGTGAGGTGCACGTCTGCAAAGAATTAAGGGTTTATGATCTACTTGTAAAGTGTTAGGATGAACTACTAGAAGAACCATACCATGTTATTTTTGATGGGTTTTTGTGTATCATAGCCTTCAGAACTGTCCACAGCTGCATTTGCCTTCATGATTGGTTTATGGCATTCTGCAGGCACTTTGTTGAGGAAGGAAGCTTTATTACTCAAGTGGCTGTGTATGTTAGCCACAGTTTAATTGCTTCACAATAGCATTTCCAAGATATGGTTTTTCAGATGAAGAAATTTGGAAATATTTGATGTCAATGTCAGAAGACGAATCTGAAGGTAAAGATCCTTGTAATGTTGGCAAAATTGATGAATTACAAGAGGAGGATGCTATAAATGTTATTGATAACAATGGGGAGTATTTCCCATCCATCAGTGAAGACAGTGGCTCTTCAGATAGTGATGTTGCCCCTACTGAAAAACGGCAACAGGACAAAGAAAGGCAAACTAACCCTGATTCATCTATGGCAGGTAAATTAGCAGCTGATGCTGCTGCCGCCGCCATAGATGAATCAGGGTTAGTTTGTCTTTCTTTTTCCTGTTGCTGTTTTTCAGTAGGTGGGGGGATAGTACCACATGACAGCTAACGATGTCATAAATAGATCTACTATCTACATTAAAAACCTTGCGCAACGTTAGTATTCCAGCGTGTTTCACTTGGAGCAGTGTGTAAGTGTTTTCTAGTGATTTATAAAGTTATTTACAATGCCCAGTAAGAAAGGAAGAACTCTACACAGTCAAGCCAGAGAAATAGTTGATAATGTTGTTAAAATCTGTGACGAGAAAGCGAACAAAAGCAACTGGTCATTCAGCATTACCAGCACAAGAGCGTATGTTTTCCAAGAGGCCGTAAGTCTTGTTGATATGTTGAAAGTACAGGCGTAATGTTTCTCAGATAGCGATGAATTGTTGATGTCAACACATTCCTTACAGACACATTCTTGTCAGAGAAACACAGTACTTTGGTGACATTTTCAGCTAAATGTTATTGCACATACTATTCATTTCTATGTGATTGTTTTTTAAGATAATTGTAATTTATTTAAAGGTGAGTCGGAATTGTAACACTAACATCACTTAAGTTTACTCACTTAACATGTTTCGGGAAACCGTTGTTCCCATCCTCAGAAGGTTAATTCGACTGGCCCGTGTTGTTGGTGTTTCCGTTTTTTGGACTGGATCCTGTGGTGGCATCTTGTGGTGGAGAAATGTACTTCCAGAGAGGATTTGGTGGCGGCAAATCAAAATTCAGTAGATGTGTGTTGTGTTTTAGAATGGTGATCTTCTCCCATGCATCTAATTCGGCTGCAAATTTGGCTGGTTTGACTAATGTAATATTGGGTTTGATGTTGTGATTAGTGATCCAAAAATGGTGTGAAACTGCAGATTTGTCCATTTGTTTGTATTTAATACATCTCATGTGCTCCTTTAGCCTAGTTTCTAGGTTTCTTTTTGTCTTACCTATGTATACTTTATTGCAATCTGAACAATTGATTTTATAGATTCCAGCTTTTTTGTCTTGTGGAATGGGGTCTTTTAACTTGTTACAAAGTAATTTCTCTATGTTAAATTTGTTCTGTGGAGCTAGGCTGATGTTATGTTTCATGAAAATCTTCTTAAATTTGTGAAAAGTTCCTGGGTGGTATGTGAATTTCTTGAACTTTAGCTCTTTATCTTGCTGGCTGAGATTTGTTGTGTTTCTGATGTGCATCTGTCGTTTGAATTTTGCAATTTTTTTGTCAATAGTTGTTTTGTTGTACCCATTATGTATTGCTGTGTCTACTATATGCTGGTATTCTAACTGGTATTCTTTTTTATTTAAGGGGGTATATACCAGTCTATGTGTTAGGCTATTTAGTACTGCATGTTTGTGTGTGGTTGGATTGAAACTCTTATTTTTTATGTAATTAGTAGAGTGTGTTGGCTTCCTGTATATGCCAAAGGTTAGGTTCTTTTGTTCTCTGATGATTTTTAGGTCTAAAAATGGTAGCATGCCTTCTTTTTCTATTTCTATGGTGAATTTTATTGATTGGTTCTGTAGGTTTAGTAAGGCTAAGGAGTCTTGTATGAACCTGTTAGGGACAACAGCGAAGATGTCGTCAACATATCTGTGCCAAACTTTAAACATGTATGGAAAGGAAGTTGTTATGTGTGTTTCTAAGTAGCTCATAAATAAATCTGCCAAGAAGGGTGAAAGTGGGTTGCCCATGGTTAGACCAGTTGGTTGTTGATAGAACTTCTTATTGAAACTAAAACAATTTTGTGCAATGCATAAATTGGTAAGTTGTATGAGGTCTTCTATTTCTTCTTCAAGTAGGTTAGTCTGCTGTAGCCATTTCTTTAATTGACGCAGGAGTTGATCTGTAGGAACACTTGGAAATAGTGCAGTGAAATCAAAGGAAACTAATCTGTCTTCTGGTTCGAGTTCCAGGGATTTTATCTTCTGTATTAAATCTTCTGAATTCATTATGTTTTTGCTATTGAATTTTGGTAGTGAAGAGAATCTCTGTACTAACCATTTTGCCAGTTTGTAAGTAGGAGAATCAATATTGCTGACGATTGGTCTCATCTTATTACCCGGTTTGTGTATTTTAGGTAGAGCATACATTCTTGGTAAAGTGGGGTGATCTGGTTTTAATCTAGATTTATCAGTGTCTGTTATAGTTTTGCTTTCCTGGATGGTTTGATTGAATGCTTTTAAATGTAATTTTAATGGGTCTTCTTGAATTTGTATGTAATTTTCTTGTTGCAGCATATTTTCTACTCTGGCAATATAATCATCTTTTTGCAGTACAACTAGTTTATTTCCCTTGTCAGCTTTTGTGTATACTACTGGTTTTGATTTTAATGTTTTTATCACATGTTTGGTTGGGAAATTGTCAATTAAAGAAATGGCTACAGCAGACTAACCTACTTGAAGAAGAAATAGAAGACCTCATACAACTTACCAATTTATGCATTGCACAAAATTGTTTTAGTTTCAATAAGAAGTTCTATCAACAACCAACTGGTCTAACCATGGGCAACCCACTTTCACCCTTCTTGGCAGATTTATTTATGAGCTACTTAGAAACACACATAACAACTTCCTTTCCATACATGTTTAAAGTTTGGCACAGATATGTTGACGACATCTTCGCTGTTGTCCCTAACAGGTTCATACAAGACTCCTTAGCCTTACTAAACCTACAGAACCAATCAATAAAATTCACCATAGAAATAGAAAAAGAAGGCATGCTACCATTTTTAGACCTAAAAATCATCAGAGAACAAAAGAACCTAACCTTTGGCATATACAGGAAGCCAACACACTCTACTAATTACATAAAAAATAAGAGTTTCAATCCAACCACACACAAACATGCAGTACTAAACAGCCTAACACATAGACTGGTATATACCCCCTTAAATAAAAAAGAATACCAGTTAGAATACCAGCATATAGTAGACACAGCAATACATAATGGGTACAACAAAACAACTATTGACAAAAAAATTGCAAAATTCAAACGACAGATGCACATCAGAAACACAACAAATCTCAGCCAGCAAGATAAAGAGCTAAAGTTCAAGAAATTCACATACCACCCAGGAACTTTTCACAAATTTAAGAAGATTTTCATGAAACATAACATCAGCCTAGCTCCACAGAACAAATTTAACATAGAGAAATTACTTTGTAACAAGTTAAAAGACCCCATTCCACAAGACAAAAAAGCTGGAATCTATAAAATCAATTGTTCAGATTGCAATAAAGTATACATAGGTAAGACAAAAAGAAACCTAGAAACTAGGCTAAAGGAGCACATGAGATGTATTAAATACAAACAAATGGACAAATCTGCAGTTTCACACCATTTTTGGATCACTAATCACAACATCAAACCCAATATTACATTAGTCAAACCAGCCAAATTTGCAGCCGAATTAGATGCATGGGAGAAGATCACCATTCTAAAACACAACACACATCTAATGAATTTTGATTTGCCGCCACCAAATCCTCTCTGGAAGTACATTTCTCCACCACAAGATGCCACCACAGGATCCAGTCCAAAAAACGGAAACACCAACAACACGGGCCAGTCGAATTAACCTTCTGAGGATGGGAACAACGGTTTCCCGAAACATGTTAAGTGAGTAAACTTAAGTGATGTTAGTGTTACAATTCCGACTCACCTTTAAATAAATTCAATACACATCACTGTTTCTAGCTTCTTTTCATTACAATATCAACATAATTGTAATTATTTCAATAGAAAAGCAATAGTTATTCCACTTGAGTTGTCATTCCTTGTTTTGTTTTTTTTTATTTCACTGCTCTGATTATTTTATTTTACCACTTTGAGCATTTTATTCCACCACTTTTATTCATTTTATTTCACCACATATCCTGGTGCCTAGTTATAAATCTTTTAAGATAATATGCTATGCTGTGCTTCAAAATAAAAGTGCACCTATATGCTGCTAAAAGTGTATAAATCATGCGAAATAAACAGGCTAATATCTAAATTAGTTTAATGTTGCGAAATAAATAGGCTAATATCTAAATTACTTTAATGTTTTAAAAAAGCCAACTATAACCACACCTGTCAAAAAGACAGGTTGGTCCTTCTAGATAGATTATTACCTCAGTCTTTGTTAGGAGCTGGTTTCACCAACTGATGCTAAGCTTTTAATGCAATTTTAAACTGATTTAGCACTGAAGTTAATGCAAATTCTTCTACATCAAACAATGTTAACTTTAGCATTCTGGTGAACTCCGTGTTACATCACCGTATCCTTGTGTTAAGACATTTATCAAATGTTAGAACATTTGCCTACTGCAAACCAAGTTATGTGAGTGCTTTATCTGGCACTTTTGAATGTCATTCCTAAAGGAAGTGGAGCCATCTGTCATAGTAAAAAAACAAACAAACAAAACCTTCAAAAGGAGGAATTTCTAAAGTGATACTCTTCAAAGAGGCCATGAGTGTGGTTTTATAGGAAATACAATAGGTTAGAATACTATCAACAGACGTGTGCCTCTTTTTTGTATGTTACAAGTGTTACTTTGAAATTTTATGCTACTGATACTTTTTAGTTAATGGTAGGTGATAATGTTGGAATTTCCAAATCTACCATTTGTGGGTTGTCTGGAAGGGTTCCAAAGCAATTGCTTCAAAAACTAAACTGTATTTTTGTTGGGTCTGCTTGATTCTTAATCAGTGAAATCACATTTTCATCCACTTTGGTTTCAATGCAGTGTCCACCCCCAGTTTTTTATCATTCAAAATACTCGCATCTAACATCTTTTATGCTACATTTTTTATGCTGAATTTTTTGTAAACATAAAACTGCCGCAGTTGCTTTCTGGGCTTGAGAGAAACACATCATTTCAACTGAAATACTTGCTGATATTCTCCCAGGCTCATCTTTATCCTTTGATGTAAGTCTGTTGGATTTTTTGCACTTGATAAATCTTTTATACTTGGTAAATACTTAAAGCTTTTTGAAAGGAGAAACATTAGTTTCGATGCATCTAGAACAAATGTGCCAACTTACTGAATCAAAAGTATTGAAGCTTGCCAGGAACATTAACAAAAATATGGTGGATCTAGTTTTCAGTTCTCCAAAAAAGAGCCCATGCACACATAGGGCATTCTTCTGCCTATATCAACTTTCTTGTGATGTTCAAGACTTACATGATTAATATTATTTTCTCTTGGCATTAATTTATTTTTTTCAAGTCATATAACATTCCTATGTTTGTCCCCAGCATTTTCAATATAAAGTTAACAGTAAGTGGAAATGGAGAGTTAAGAAAAGTAAAGGAGTAAGCATGAGACCTGGAGCTATTGTTCAAAGTAATGTTTGAACTGATGTGAATTATGTAATATTTCTCAAAAATTTTAAATGTATAAATTATTGGAAATAAACTAAACAAAATGCTTGCACCCTTGCTGTCACTATTGCACTTGCATGGAGATTTTGTGTACCTAACTACCCTATTTGACACTTACGCTTCAGGATATTTCAAGAACATGTCTTTATATTTCATATGATTCCAATAGAATGGTACTGTGTGGAAGTGGTATATTATGATTGATAGTTTATTCAGCTTTCTTCTCGAAGAGTCAGAAACATTTTTTCTAACTTTCAGGTACATATGCCTTCTGCCCCAGCTGTTTCAACCTTTTATCAGACAGAATGCATCACACACTTGATGAGTAGTTCCAAATAGGGTATTTAAATATCCTGCAAGTCACCCTAGATGAATTTAAATCTTCAGATTTAGCATTTGCATGTTTTGAGTAAAACCATTGTGGTGTGTACATTTTTTAAGCTATTGCCAGTGACTGCAAAGTGTATTGTTTGTGTAGGCCTTGTTCACATTTTGGAGAGTGTTCTTAAGCATTAAAAGATATCCCTAAAATATAATAATTAACCTTGCTTCTTGATATTTGCTGTAAATCTTGTTTGTAAAGATATAGATTTTTATTTCTGACTGAATAATAGAAAGCAAACCTTTTCAAGAAAAGACACAACACTGAAGACGGACAGTGGTATGTAAACCAGGATGTGAAGATTAAGAAAAGTTTCCATTCACTTTGTTACTCTGACAACTAATTATTTACACTCATTTCAATGCAATGGTATTACATATGTAGCAGTAACTCACACACAGAAACAAACAATGTCCACCTCTGTGGTGTAGGGATAGTGTGTCTGCCGCACATTCAAGAGATCCTGAGTTCAAATCTTGATTAGGCTGAGTTAACCTGGATAGGTTTTTTTCTGGGGTTTTCCTTTTTCTGAGAAGACAAATGTCAAGTAGCTGTAAACTTTAGGGACCCTGAGCCCATTTCAACATTGTTTCAATCGTTTCATTCATTCATCGTCCGACATACCTGGTTAAAGGACATTGATTAATCATCATCAAACAAATAACACACTGCTAACTGTATTGGATTCCTTTGGGAACTAACACTATATATCTAAGGAGGCTGCAGCTGTATGCAGCAAAGACAAATTTGGTAATACTTTGGAGTGGTGAAAATCTTCTCACTGTCGATAACTATTAACAGAAGCCTATGTTTAATTAATTAAGACTTATTCTAACTTAAATTAGTATTTCTTTGTGTGATATTTTTTGAAACACAGAAATACAAGGAGGAACCCAAAAATAACTGGAATGGTACTTCTGTGCATCATGTACTTGTAGTATGAGGTTGCGCTGCTAGGGCGCTGTGGAGGACCTCTCCTAAGTCAGTATGCTGAGTGGTGTCAACCTACCTCAATGCATGTGGTTTCTCCGGCAGTCTGTTGTGTGTATCTGTAGTGCACTCATGACATGATGAAATGGCAGCTTTTCATGAACAATGTGCAGCTGTGAAGTTTTGTTTTTTACTCGGCAAGAATGCAGCACAAACTGTTGCGATGATACAAGCAGCTTACAAAGAATATGCTTTCAGTAAAACGCAAGTGTACAAATGGTTTTCTTGGTGTATGAATTGTTTGCTCGGTGTACGAATGGTTTGCTCAGTTTAAAAGGGGAGTAATGATTGTTGAAGATCAGCCCCATCCCGAGCGTCCTTCAAGTGTGTGAACTGAGGACAACATTGCCAAAATCTGTGAGCTCATCAGGGAAGATCGAGCCAGAAAAATTGACCACCTTGAAGACTTATACGGTATATCCTGGAGCTCCATTCAGCGTATTTTGTACAAGGATTGGGAAATGTGACGAGTGGCTACTAAGTTTGTGCCCAGACTTCTCACCGAAGGCTAAAGGGATGGAAGCCTGTCGTCCAATGAAGGATGCAGTCACAGACAATCCAGAGTTTTTCAACAAACAGGCGACGAGTCATGGTGCTATGGATACAATCCCAAAAGCAAACGACACTCAAGTTAATGGAGGACACCTGGCTCGCCTCGTCCAGAAAAGTTCATCAGGTGAAATCGAATGTGAAGATGATGCTGATCTGTTTTTTTCACATCAAAGGGATTGTACACTCAGAATTTGTCCCTCAAAAGCAGACCATCAACCAACATGTCTATTTGGAGATGTTTGAACAGCTGTGCAGAAGTGTGGCACGAAAACGTCCAGCCTTGTGGAGTTCCGGTGGCTGGTTTTTGCATCATGATAATGCTCCCACACACATCTCCCAATGTATCGTCAGTTCTTGGCCTCAACGCAGACAACTACCATGATCCACATGCTCTGTTCACCAGATTTAGCTTCAGCAGACTTCTTCCTATTCCGGTGGATGAAAAGGGACTTGAAAGGCAAGCAGTTTCCTGATGTCCAAATCAAATGCAATGTCACAATGGCGCTAGCAGGTATCAAAAAGGCCTAATTTGCAAGGTGTTCCCAACAATGGGGTGGATGTTTGGACAAGTGCATTAGTGCCAATGGAGGGTACTTTGAGGGTGATTAAAGTTGTATGTGAAACAAGCTATTCCAAATAAAATCCATGCCTTTTCTCAAGAAATTCTGGTTATTTTTGGGTCTCCCCCTCGTATTTATAATGCCACTGTGCAACTTTGTTCTGAGATTTTGTTCTTCTCAGAGCAAACATTACTGCAACAATAAGAGCTTTTTTCATTTTTTAAAAAAAAAACTCTTTAGTAAACATCAGCTGGAAAAACATGACTGGAAATGAGTTCACTTGCAAATAACTGCTTTCCAATCGATGAGCACCAGATGGAGAGCTGTGCTCTGCTCTGTTGTAGGAATCTCTTCCTTTCCAAACTTGAATGCCAATGTCACTTTTCTGGTTCACAGCTACTAATTCTGTAGACATCCCAAGGTTCAAACTCAAGCATGCCTTCCTACATCTGTCTCTTCATCAGAATTACAGTCTTTGAGTTCATCCATAAGCTCATCCGCGTGAAAAAAATTATAATACTATTTGCTGTTATGACACCTTGATACCACTTATTTCTAAATGTTTATATTACACTAGTTATACATTGGAATTTGATTAGTTTATGGATAATGAACTTATCAGTCACTTAACTAATGCATGACATTGCTAGATATAAAGTGGACCCAATCTTGCGTGAAGCATGGTGATTAATGGAACAGTTTTGTGTGAATTGAATAGTGTTTAATGCATGTTCTTAGTACATACAGCACCAGATATAGTGGACACTGATGAAACATGAAGTGATGATGGGGAAAAAGAATTTGGGAAGGAAATGTTCCAGGCCTAATTTTAGGGTACCTCCGTGGCATTTACTAGTTATAAGGACTGAGAAAACCTGGATAAAACCTCAGTTCAGGCAGGATTTGAAGCCAAGACCCCCCCCCCCCCCCCATTCATAAGTCCATGTCTTAATGACCTTGTCCATTTTTGTTACTTGTGTGCACGCGTGTTTGCATGTGTGTGTGCATGTGTGTGTTTCAACCAGTCATTGCATGGAAAAGCCTGGCTGATATGCTAACCATGAAACTCCAGGTGCCATCAGGTTCTTTTCACGCAGTCTGAACTATCATATCTTTTTGTTGTGTAGGGTGAATTTGGCTGGCAAATTTCAAATTCTTCTGGGCTGGAAGATATCTTGCTTTCTGCACTTACATGTGTCAGCATCACTCTAGTAATGCCGTTACACATAAGTAAGGATCATGAGGAATAGAGAAGCTTTGTGAAGATTTGACTACTGAATCCCTTTATTTTGTTACTTTTATTTTAACAGTATTGTTGCTCATACGAAAATATGAATTATTGCAAGAATTTTTCCTCATAAACATATATATTTGAGAATAATGTAGAATAAATAAGTATTTTAAATTTTTCAATAATACAGTAACTAGTTTTAACATTAATTACAGGATATATATATGAAACAAGAATGCACATTGAAATATATTAAGTCATAAATATATTGTTCTGTTCCAAAATGTGCTGAAGAGAACTTATGTGGGAGGGATGGGGTGAAAATTTACCACTTTCTGTATTTTACAATTAACAAATATGTCATCGCTGCTTTACTTATTCCCAAAGCTTTGACTTTATAATGCTTTGAATTGTATTTAAAGGGCTTTAAATGCACTCTGAATGGGTGTGGCTCTGTTAAGAATTGAATCTGTGCTAAATAGACTACTTTAGCATGTTTTTATTATTATTATTATTATTATTATTATTATTATTATTATTATTATTATTATTTTATTTTTATTTTTTTTATTATTATTAAAGTTTGCATTAAATCAAATCCCAGCAGATAATAGCAGAAAGGGGCACAAAACTTGTGAATTTGTTCTTTGTTACAAAAGTTTGTGTAATCTGTGACACAAAGTTTTGTACTTAAAAAAGGGTAAATATTAGGCTATAATTATCATTATTGTATGCATTGAAGTTATAAGAGCTAATATTAGTTATAATAGTACTGATAAATATAATTGGCAGTGTAGGAATAGTAGGGGTGCCTGTCAAAAAGGAGATGTAGGTTTTAGACTTATTATAACATCATGTGTTGCAGTAAATAGTAAGTGTTTCAAGTTCAAGTTTTAAAACACAAAACACCTAAATTTAAATGTACATCACATCGTTAGGTAGAGACGGTGGGGGTGGGGAGGTGATAAAAAAAAGTTGCTGTAAATGAAGATTTGGTGCAAATACAGGATGAAGTTAAGCTTATTGGGGACATAGTCAATAAGATACACCAGAATGTTGGTCACTTAAAAACCCTGGAGAGCAATGATTCATATGAACCTAGTGTAGGCAGTGACCATCATAAATATTTTTGGTGCATATCACATTGCTGTCTGGTTAAAATGCCATTTGTTGTGATTGTGAACAAAAGTGCTTAGAGGAAAACTGTGCAATTAAGTTACTGCCATAAACTGGAGCTAATATGTAAAACTTGGAATGAATCTAAGGAGAAGGCGCATATCTTGAGGTGCAACAGTGTTAAATGTAATCAATCTGGTTAGAGGATTACACAGGCATTTGACAACATGGGAGAAAGTTATTCTGCAGTAATAATTTTCAATGGTGACGAATATGACTCCTATGAGTAGCACAACATTCCAGGAGAATGCAACACACCTGAAGGAGACTATATCAAAATTTGTAAATAACTTTATGGATGAGGCGTACACCAATATAAGGAAGTAGGATGAATGAGGTGGCTCTGGTAAATCAGACAGGGCTTGGTTTTGGTGCCAGCTGGAATGTGGGTGATTGTAGAGAGGGATGGGAGGTGTTTTCAGCTTTGTTCTCTATTAACTGTCCGTGTTATTAGAAGAGTGCATATTGAAGGTACAAATGATACAGTTAACAAAGCAGTTACTAAGAGATGTCCCCAGAGCTCAGTCCTAGGACTCTGTTCTGGAACATCATTTTGAAAACACTATTATACGATTTAAATTTGGATATGAATATAAAAAGCACCATTGCCTATGCAGAAAATGTTTTGTTTGTTGTAGAATGAGACAGTGGAGCAGAGCTAGAGAGAAGATTTATTGAATTGCATAGTAAACTTGATTGGTGCAATACCTCAAAATTACAAATTGTTCCAAATACATGTTACATGCTCCTAAATGGAAATCTTAAAAGGGATCACAGTATCAAATACAACCCAAAATATTAAAGACAGCAAGAAGCAAAATACCTTAGAATGTTTGTAGATGAAAAATTAGATTTTTTAAAACATACGAGTACATTCACAATCAGTCAGAGGTGATTATGTTGAAATTGGTTAGGATGCTCAATGCGATATAAATATTTCCATTGAATACAATTGCAAGCTATCATAATTGCATTTTTTCTGCATTTGTTACTAAAGGATCTGAAGTTAGAATGAAAGATGTGCAAATTATAAGTCTACTAAGGAGAACCCAACAGATGATATTAAGGTACACAGGAGCTGTCAAAACAATGCCGACTATGGTACATTTAATGTCAACAAGAATGTGGTCAATTGTTTTCTTGGTAAAATGAAGGGGTGCCAGTTATTGGTTGAAGGAAAGAAATTATAACAGAAATTATTGGGAGATGATGTAATACTTATTCTGAAATAAAACCAACTTAAAATTAAATTGGCAAAATGAATAGTAAAAAACAGATGTAGGAAGATGAAGTTTAGATTTAATTAATAATATTTTTTAAAGGTTAAAACCAGGTCACACTTAACTGACAAAAGGTCTATTACATTTTCTTACTGGGCATGAAGCATACAAACTTGTATTAGAAAAAAAAATTGAATAAAATTTCTGATGACATCTGTAGACATTCTGATAGACAAAAAACACCAAAAAACGTTTTATTTGAATAATATAATATAATATAATATATATATATATATATATTGTATCAGAATGATAGTAAATGCATCTATATCTGATAGCAAAGTTGTGTAATGGGATCATATTGTTCTGAACATGTCCACACTCTCAGATCTGCCCTAGCTTCCACAGCTCCAGAGCGGACTTCATGATTTATATCAGATGTGGGAGCATGTGTTACATATTACTGTTTTAAGTCTTTGGGAAACTGCCCTTTCCTGGCATGAGTACAGTTATAACAATGCTTGTTCATTACTTTGGTAACCTATCAGCTTGTCAATAACCTAACCAACTTCATACATGAGTAAATGTGGAGTGTTCCAGGTACCGTCATATCTGATTGCAGTATCTAACCCTTGAGGTAGATTTGCATTAACTCTAACATATGCATAGTGCCAGTTTGTCGGCTCATTCTGTAGTTGCTATTTGGTTTTTCTTGCATGTGGCACTTGAATTCCCCAGACATACAACTGCCCCTTCTCTCTTTCGCTAATGTATCAAATTCAGGACACTCGTTCTCTCCTCACATAGATACTGTTACTTGCACACATCAAGAACTCACTGAAGAAACTGCATCAAACAACAACCTGCAGGACCAGTGACCAGCCTTCCTTTAGTGCCCGAATGGCACCTTCTCAAAGATTCATATCAGCTCAGGTGAGAAATCTGGAGGTTTCTACCTGCATCCTGATTGGAGTTCTGAAAATCTGTGATATGGTAGCCTGTCATCTTGATACGTATACCAGGAAGTGTATCCAAATTTTGTAATTTATTTATACTTCCAATTATTTTTGCAATCATAATTTTGCATATTTAACTTGCAAGCAAACAATGAAATGAAATAAAAGAAAAAAGAAAAGAAAAATATAGTAGTTTGTAAGGAAAGCTAAATTCAGCTATCTCCTAAAATTACAACAATTATAACTACTATTTACTGGAAGCCAGTAAAATCAACAATTGGTATCCAGCTGTTGAACTATACTATACTCTAAAAATACTAACACTTCTACATTTGAAGAATTCATTAAGAGACTTAAAGAAAAGCATAGAGTAGGGAAAAAAAAACACTGGTATCCAGCACATCCCTAATCATAATTTCCCCTTCTATATTTATATTTAGTATTGTGGGTCTATTAGTTTCTTAAATCTGTTATTAACCCTATCCAATTTCATAATTGTTAATTTCACTTTTAAATGTTTATGATAATTCTAACCATGGCATTATAAAATTTATTGGTATCTTCATTGAGTATTGTAATTTAACTTAATTTTCTCAGCTATTTTAACCCAGTTTAGGTTTCATAATTCTCCTTAACAATACATTTAATTAATGTTAATTGTAAAAATTCATTGTTTATAAAACAACTCCATTGTGTCGTTAGAAATGACATTTATCTCATTTTTCATTATTCATATGTGTTTATGTACTTATAAAGACTTAGTTTTTTTTTAACCCTAGTTAGTTAATTAAACTAATCTTAACACTCCTTATTCCACCTAACCATCACAAAACTCTTCTCCTTATAAAACTACACAACTATACATCTCCTCAAAATTACCTTTCTTAACCATTTTGTTTATCATCAATCTAACCCCTCGTATATCTCCTCACTCTCTCCCAATATTCTTGTATACTAATTATCCTTTGACCCTATAAATAACTATCCAAATTACACCTTATCACTATCTTTATTACATCTATCACACTAACACTTCACCTTATAACACTATATCACATGGAAAAATTTCCATTAACTTTTGTAATTATAGTATCCATCTAACCCTTAACCTATATCCCCATACACTCTCATTAGCCTTCACTTAACTATTCCTTCAATAATTATTTCACTCTCAGTTTAACTAATTATCACTTCTTTTTTTCTTGATTATTATATTCTTAACTTCAATGACTTTAATTCTTTACTTACATTATATCTTCTGTGAACTTTACTCTTACTTTATCCATAACACTTTATTTACTTAACTATTAAACATTTAACTTTTATTTACTTAAATAATAACTCACCTCACTCAATATTAAATTCACCCAATCATCGAAGTACACCTGGTGCCAATTTCTTCCATCACTTACTCGCTCTCATAAGTCCTCCCACTTCCAATACTTCAGTCCCTGCTATCACACCTCCACTCCACCTCGCTAGCTCTACCATTCCCCACCACTGGTCCATCTCTTGCCTCCTCCAGCATGTTCACTTCTTCCCCTCCAGTCTCAGCTCCACAAGGATTCCTTCATCTCCTCTCTCCAGTCTCAGCTCCACAAGGATTCCTTCATCTCCTCTCTCCTTGGCATCCCTCCTCTGTACTCTTGCAATCTCCTTCTATAGTTAGCATATAGTTCTTGATCTCCTTTTCCTGGTGTAATTTTTCTCTGCATTTATTTCTACCTTGGGCTGTCCTGTAATATATCCTACTGAAATTTTAATTGTGAATTTCTTCTTGTTGTTCTGCTCTTCCTCCTACTCCTCCTTCACTGATTTAGTTTTGGGTATTATTTTTAGGGGTTGTATTTAATATTGTTACATTGTGTTCTTGCAGTCTCATTGACCTTCATACCTCATTAGATACGGATGTCACGTTTATAGGTTCCTCCATGTGAACTGACTGCTCCTATGCAATCTTGCTGATCTTGTTAGCTAGGATGTTGAAATGTTGCTGTAAGTCCTTGTTTCTTAATATATTACCTATCTAATGTCCATTTAAAATTTCTCTTTCTTCACAGGTTTCATTTTGATAATATATACATTCAAATAAAACATTTTCTGGTGTTCTTTGTCTCTTACAATGTCTACAGATGTCATCTGAAGTTTTATTCAGTTTTTTTCTATGCTTTATGCCCAGTAAGAAAATGTAATGGACCTTTCATCATTTACATGTGACATAGTTTTAATCTTTAAAAATATTATTAAATAAATCAAAACTTCATCTTCCTATGTCTATGTGTTGCTATTCATTTTGCCAATTTAATTTTAAGTTGGTTTTATTTCAGAATAACTATTACATCATCAACCAATAACTGGCACCCCTTTATTTTACCAACAAAACAATCGGCCACATTCCTATGGACACTAAAGGTTCCATAGTCGGTGTTGTTTTCACAGCTTCTATGTACTTTAATATCATCTTCCATTGGATTCTCCTAAGTAGATTTTTAATTTGTACATCTTTCATTCTATACTTCAGATCCTTTAGTAACTATTGCAGAAAAAATATGACTATGTTAGCCTGTAATTGTATTTAATGGAATGTTTATATTGGATTGAACAAGTTTGGTCAATTTCAACATAATTACTTCTGATTTATTACTGTGAATATACTCTGTATGTTTTCAAAAAGTTAACTTTTCATCTAGAAAGATTCCAAGGTATTTTGCTTCTTGCTATCTTTAATATTTTGGCCATTGTATTTGATACTGTTCTCCATCACTTCATCCCCGTTATTTCTGTATTCTTGCCCGGAGGAGAGTCATGCATGTGGAGGTGTCATCCTCCTGATTCATGACAATGTTTATTACCAACCTCTCACACTTACCACTACCATGCAAGCTGATGCTGTTACATTAAAAGTGCATGTTTTTTTTCTCCTTTGTACAATGTGCATATCACCAGAGTAGCAAAAAAGATCATATACAAAGCAATAAGGCCAGTAGTAACTTGTGCCAGTGAAGCATGGATCCTAACCAGTAGTGGCTCGTGAATACAGTAGAACCCCACTAATCTGAACTATTTGGGGGTGTGGTCTGTTTGAATTTGGAAAGGTTCAGATCATCTGAAAAATTAAAAAAACAGGTATATAAATACAGCTATAGGATTAGCAGCTACAAGGTAATGTAGCTTAGGGAAGTGGCAATATTGCAATTACCATGCACAATAGGACTACAAGGTATTCTTATCTGTGGACCTAGCTGATTGAATGTGATAGTGGCAGTACGTAGCTCAGTTTGTTTTGGTATTGTTAGCAGTTATTCTATGTAGATTAATTTATGCTTTTTGTTCATAAATTAAGATAATACAGAATAGGTGCTTGTTTGCATTATACCATGCAATACAATGTCAGACAAATGAAAACATAGTTCCTGTTCATTAAAAGAAAAACTGGAGGTGCTTAAGCGACCTGACAATGGTGAAAGAGCTATAAAATGGGCTATTAAATTTAGTGTTGGGAAAGCCACTATCAGTGACTGGAAAAAAAAAATCAGAAAATTGAGAGTTTCTGCAGCACAACTAGTGAAAAAACATTGGAACAATGCCACAACCCTGCCGTGTTGTCGTCGTGTAATAAAATTGATGAAGTGACCTTCGTGTGATTTACTCAGGAAAGACAAAAGGGCATTCCTATTAGCACATTGATTCAAAAAAAGGTATTGCAGCTGAACATACTTCTGAATGGTGATTCAACATTTATTGCAGCAATGGTTAGACCGTTGGAAAAATAGACATGGGATACAGCAATTAACGATAAGCGGAGAAAAATTATCAGCCTATGTTGCCACCGCAGAAGCATTCTTAAGTGAGTTTGCAGACTTGATTTCATCAGGGAATTACTCATCACAGCTAGTTTAGAACACTGACAAAACTGGGCTGAATTTCAAAGCACTCCCTACATAAAGTCTTGCTTTGAAAGAAGTGTCGTTTGCACCAGGTTTTAAAATGAATAAACAATGCCTTACAGTTTTAACTTGTAGCAACGGTGCGTCAACAAACAAATTACTGCTCCTTGTAATTGGAAGGTCTGCACAGCCATGAGCCCTAAAAGACATGAATGTGAGCTGTCTTTCCGTTTATTACAGAACTCAAAATAAAACTTGGATGACTGGTGGTCTGTTTAAAGAGTGGTTCGAGAAACAATTCATTCCCTGTTTTAAAAAATTCAATAGAGAAAATGGACTGCCCCTCGAGTGATTGACAATGCTCCACTCATCCCTCTGAAATGCAGCTAGTCAATGAAGACATTAAAGCATTTTTTTGCCACCAAATGTAACCTCTCTTTTGTAACCAATGGACCCAGGTGTTTACAAAACATGAAGTTAAATTACAGAAAAATGCTTTTACGATTTCTAATTGAAGGAAAGGAATGTTCCATCTTAAAAAAAAAATGAAAAAAACAGCCAAAAAGGACATCATCTATTGGCTAGCTGAGGCTTGGGACAGTTCCAGTAAACAGTTAATAAAAAAATTGTGGATGAATCTGTGGCCAAGTCTCGTGTTTGAAGAAACCCCATCTATTTCAGCATCAAATAATAATGATATCGTTTAACTTATTCAAGAAATCCCGGGGTGTGAAAATGCAGGGAAAAATTGCCTTCTTGAATGGATATCAATAAAGGATAATGGTCATCAGGACATCAGTGATGAAGCCATTGTCTCTATGGTACAGAATCAACCCGATCACAACTCTGAAGATGGAGATAGTGAAGGAGAAGACATCCCTTAGGATATCACATTCTGATGCTGCAGATGCCCTTGAATTGGCATTGCGCTATGTAGAATGGTGCTGTCACACGAAATGATGTGATGTTCATGTGACGCTCGTGCAGCATCGCATCATCAAGCAGGTTTAGCTCTTTATGGCAGAAGAAGATTACCGACTTTGCAAGCTAAGTGAAAATTACTGCTTCATAAATATGTGAGTGTTACCGGTACAATACCTAAGTAAATGTGAAAATGTTGTTTTTAACAGCGAATTAAAAATATGTGTGGGCACTTTGCTAGCAAAGTTCTACAAAACATTTTTGTGCAATAAACGTTGCATTCCGATGTGTGTAGTTTCAATAATGAGTTTGTCAGTTTTACAATAAAATCCTCTCTTGACACTACAAATAAGCTTATTATTTTCTTTTAATCATGGATTTTGTGCTCTGATTATCTGGAATTTCAGATTTGCAGGGTTCAGATTAGTGGGGTTCTACTGTGTACGTTTTGGGCGTTCACAAAATTTTAGTCTGATAGCTCTGAAAATGTGAACTAGCATCTGCATAACAATCATCAATGATGATGATGAACAAACTGATATAACTGCAGGTGCTCTCAGCAGCAACAACAATGATGGTGATGATGATGCATAAGTTGTCTGATTAAAGAAAGGGTTATTTTTGTGGATTGATGTTGTGTACATAATTAAATACAGGGTTTTAAGGCAAGATCGAAGTAATGTGTAAATTAACTTGTAGTTGAGAGTATGGATGGTCTGGAATAAGTGGGAGAAGTTTCCACGTTCATGAAGGTTATCTACTTCAGTTACAGCACCTGTATTACAGTAATACAAGGCCCTGTCTTCCACAGTGTGCTACCACCTAGTGGCATTAATGAAAAATTGTAGTGACAGTATGAAAAACAACGCGTGAGAAGCTTCATGCATGCCTTCAAATTTGCATGATCCATATGTATTTGACCCTTAAGGTAATTATGTCATACCAGCCTGCATACACAAAAACTCATCAAGACATGCACAAGTCAAGATGTTCTACCACATTTACCAAGATGTTTCCACATTTCATTGAGTTTAAAGGACTAGTGCGGTAGATTTAAATGCTGTATACTTTAAATTGCTGTACATATGTTATGTTTAATAGCACTCAAAGCAAAGATTACCAATAAATCTGCAAGATATCGAAAGTTAGGGTGTTCTTGTGCTCTTATACAGCAGCTGCCACTGATCCCAACTAAAGACGGTAAAAGCATACTAGCAGTGTGGGAGAGGAAAGTGTTAAGGAAAATATATTGCCCATGTGTGATATATGGTCAGGATTTATGTAGGATTAATTGGGAGTTGCTGGAGATGTATGGATATCCAAATATTGTATCCCATATTAAGAAAAGTAGATTAAGATGGCTGGGGTATATGTAGCATACACTTCCTAAATTGGCATTACACGGACATCCAGATAGAGCGGACTTAGACTTAGATGATGGCTGCAGGATGTGGAAGAGGATTTGAGAAAAGTTGATGTGAGAGGTTGGAGAAGTAAGGTGTAGGACAGGTGAGAGTGGCTTGAAAATTGAGGAAGCCCAGGCCATACATGGGTTGTAATGCTAGTAATGAATGAATGAACGAACCGTGTGCATATCGCCTTCACCATCACGGACATTACACATTGATGTCCTATTTTCCACAGGGCCACCCTTCTGTTGGAGTACTTTAATGCCAACCACCCTCTTTGGTGTTTGCCTAGGGCTTGCATGAGGGGATACACTTGACGGTTTGTTCACACAGAACCAACCACCTTTCCATTTTAAGCAAGGTGAGCCCACTTTTGTTTCCAATTCTTCCAGAACTCCCCCACTATTGGATTTATCTGTTTTCTCTGCACAGTTTGCACACCATTTTCAGTGGAATATATTTTGACACCTGCTCCAGTAATAATCTCTCTTGCTTCATCACCTTGCTATTTCGCCACCATCTTGTGCAACCATTTTGCATCTGTACAAGACGACCTGGAATCTTAAATCCAGACTGACTGTTTTCGAAGACTGTTTTTCGAAATGAGACAAGCTTTCAGGATTTATTTTTGATAGGTGCTTAGCTGGTCTTCTCGTATATTCTACTTAAAAGTAAATTATGAATGTTATCTTAATATTTTACATGTTTTCAACATCGCATCCTTTGGGACAGATTGGACTATACTTTTAATACTGTATCACCTACTCATCTGATCAAAACTTGATTACAGATGCATTTTGTATTCTTTGGTGCGACCTTCCATTTTAGTTTGCCTAAATTAAATTTGTGGTATCAGGCTGAGTATCGTCGCCTTTCCCACATGTCAGGTTATCAGCCTGTGTGCAGATGCTAGTGAACCTCTGCTGTCTTATCAGCCCAATGCTCTTCTTTGTAGATATGTATGCACACACTCCAACATTTCTGGACAACAGTCTTTTATTAGTTTGTTTTTAAAGGTTTCACTGGACTGTCTTTCTGCAACAAGCTCTTGGGTTTAATCTCTCCTGGTGTTTATTTCTGCTTGCTCCTTCAGCTCTTTGACATGACTTAACTGACATCATTTACCAGAGGGAAACTTGTTTTGCTCCATGGCTCTGCATTGACACCTCTATCTAGGGTTGACATTTGCTCTGAAGTCTACGACCCCCAGTTCGGTTATTCATTCAGGCTTTTTAGAATTAAAGTAGCAGTCATGAAACCATTTTATTTATACTGATGGTTCAAAGAACGATAGGGGATCAGTGTGTGCTTAACAGAGTTAAAGATTTTGTCTACTACAGCAGTTTTCAATTTTTACCATTGTGATTTTTAGTGTTCTAAAAATCTTTTATGTGTTCAGTGGCAAAACCTGCAAAATTGTGTTGTTACGCGAATTCCCTTAGTGCATCCACAGCTTTTGACAGCTTTATAGTTACTCCTCGAGTAGAACACACCCAGAATTGCCTTCACTGTCTCACTGTTGCGGGCATCATTGTATCCCTTGTGTGGGCTCCCAGACATGTCAGCCTATTAGGAATAGGATGCTGCCAAGGCTGTAATTTTACTTTCCACATGTTTTAGATCTTGTTATCCTTATGATGATTTTAGTGCTGTTTTACATCATTCTATTCTATCACACCAGAGCGATGAATGGGCTGGTGTTCGAAGGAACAAACTTAGTAGGCTATGCTCTACCTTATCACCTGGATTACCTCCTCGAGTGCCTTCTGTCGTGGTGAAGTGATTTTAGCCGGATTGCACCTCTGTGCCATTTTAGCCACAGTCACTTGTAATGTTCTAACCCTGCACCTCTTTGTGCTCATTGTAATGAGCCACTGAGGGTGCAACATGTATTAGTGCATCGAGCTTTAGCCCGGCTATCTGTGCCTTTGTGTTTGCCAGCATCCTAATCCCAGGTACTAGCTGACTCTTTGTGCTGTAGAACATATACCATGTTTTATTTTTTTACAGTGGAATGGGCTGCAGCATATAATGTGTTTCATTTTACTTTTTATTTTTTATTAGTACAGTGTTGTCCCTTCACTGGCACTTCTCTCACTTAGGTGTGTCTTCAGGAACTTGATGCTTTGTGTTTTAGCTACTTGTTCTGCAGTTGCTGGCACTGTTTATAATGTTTATTTCTAGGAATATTGCGTTTACTGTGAAATATGCCCTAATGCATGCTATTCTTCATGTTTCATAATGCTTTACCTAGTGTTAGGGTGCTAGCAACCATGGATGATGTGCATCCTAAAACCCCTTCCTGATCTACCAGGTTAGAATTCATCTAAGAGCTACAGGTATCTTAATGGCAAAGGATTAGAAATAAAGCAGTTAAACTGTTATAACACGTTAATCTGCAAATTTACTGAAGAAATTGAGGATTGCAAATTGAAGGTTAAGGGTGGAAACGGGTAGGAAATTAGTCATGGCTGGGTTACATACCATGGATTTTTGGCTTTCTATTTTGAATGGTTTTTCAGATCAACCTAATATTCCAGCATCTTCCTTAGAATGAAAAGCAGCAGAAGCCATTTCAGCTTTGTAAGCTTTCTTTCCATGATGTAAAATAATTTTTTCTGAACCTTAGAACCTGCATTTAATCTTGTAATTCTCTTTGCATTTACAGAAGCCACCCAGGAAGCTGAAGTTTCAAAAAGACGACGAGATTGGGCTTTCAGTGAGAGAGACAAAATTGTACTGGAACGAGAAAGTATTCGTACATTGTGTGATCGATTGCGCAAAGAACGTGATCGTGCTGTTTCTGATCTTGCAGAAGCACTAAGGGACTCAGATGATATAAAAAAACAAAGAAATGAAGCATCAAAAGAGCTAAAAGATCTCAAGTAAGATATGCTTGTCTCTCAGCTTTCTGTATTTAATTGTACATTTTTAAAGACACATTCCACGATTGAGTATTAGGAATATTCTTTTTACTAATAGCACTTTTAAAAGGGCAGTGTGGATGGATGGATGGATGGATGGATGGATGGATGGACGGACGGACGGACGGACGGATGGATGGAAAGTGGCAAAAATTCTGTCTAACCTTTGGTCCACTTTCAAGATTTTGCAAGAAGTAAATGATTTGGAATGCAATATTTGGCAACAATGCACCACTAAACTTAGTGCACTGCCTGCTCTGACGGGTTAGGTAGTGAGGTAAAATATGAATGAATAGTCAACATTGCTTCCACTCATAAGGGAGAAAGGATAGCAGAGTCATTCAATATCAAATCATCACAATAAAGATTTTTCATTGAAATTTGGTAGAATGTCTCAGAAAACATGGAAATGAGCCCATGTCAAAGTTTAGTCCTCTGGGATACATGGTTTTTATATTACAGGGTTACAAACATGATGAAAATGTTAAAATTTATACTTGCAAGGCCCACAAAAACCATGAATAACTCTGCTTCTAATTATGCTATAACGGTGGTCTTGGGCTTGTTTTGTGGCTAAAGGAACTGAAATGTCACTAAAAGGGCTTCATTCTAAAATATATAAGCTTAAGGGTCATGACCTTTGACCTTGAATATAAAAGAAAATGTAGGTTCAATATTTTTGGAAATAAGGTGTGTTATACAGCTAAATATAATCTTTCTTTGGTGTAGGTTTAATCTTGGGAAGGCTTGAACATGAGTAAATGGATGTTTAAGTATGCTACATGGGCTACTTTTGCATTAAGCAATCCTCTGAGCAGGTTCAAGCTTGTCTCTTATACAGGCTGAGATTTGCTTAACACACACTGCCTCTATATTTGGAGTGGAGGCATATATCTCTGCATTGTGAGGTATGTTGTTGTTGGTGTTGATTTCTTGAACTTAACAATTATATTTATATGACAATGGAGAAGAAGTACATTAAGACACAGTGTTGCAATCCATTTGGTATTGAAAGACAAAAGCAGTGGAAAACAATTGTGGAAAGTGCTACCATGGATGACTGAAGTCCTGCCACAAAGCAGAAGTGACCAGATGATCCGTGACAGTTGCACAAAACAAATTAAGAGAGATGTTTCTTCTTCTGAAGAAGAGCTAAGCACATCAGTAGAGGACAGTGACACAGAGGTAACAGCATACAAGACTGACTCAGCTTTGGTGTCATTAAATGAAAGTTTAAGTAGTGTTGGAGAATCACCTATAAAGAAGAGAATGAAAGGAATACAATATTGTAAAAGGAAAGCTGATAAAATTGCAGAAGTTGTTAAGAAAAACATTTTGCATGTTCCGGATGAAGAGCCCGTATCTGATCATAAACCGTGTTGTGATGGTAACATATTGCAGCAGTTGAAAGATAAATTTGAAGAAACTACAAAACATTTTGTGAAGGTGATTATTCTGACTTTTCCTCCTAAAGATTGGAGCATCAGAAGAATAGAGAAAGAATTTCCTCATGCTAGTAACTACATGATTAGAAAAGCAAGAGAGTTAGTGCGCAAGTCTGGGATTTTATCATCACCAAATCCTAAACTAGGAAGGAGCTTGGACCCTGATATTGTTAAGATTGTGGTGGGCTTCTATTGCAGTGATGATGTCAGCAGGATAGTGCTTGGCAAAAAGGATATTATTACACTGCAAAGTGGTGATACAAAAGAACATGTACAAAAGCGACTTCTTTTAAATAATCTTTCAGAAGTGTGTGCTCATTTCAAACAGTCATGTAAAGGTAGGATTCTCAAAATTTGCCTCCCTGCGTCCAAAACAATGTGTTCTAGTGGGAGCAAGTGGTACACATATGATATGTGCTTGTGCTGTGCATCAAAGTGTGAAACTGTTGTTGGAAGGGTGCAAATTAAATAAACTAATGGAAGGCCAGGGGCACAGCCTCTTTACTTACCAACACTGTATTGCAAATATAATGTGCAATCCACCCAAAGTAGAGTGTTTCTTCAAAGAATGTTGTGAATGCCCAGGAACAAGCAAGATAATGAAGTCGAAAGTGTGCTAGAATGAAACGCCATTGAAAATGTTACTTTCAAACAGTGGATAGCATCACAGATATGCACACTTGAGACAACGGTGATCTCTGAAGGTTTCATTGACTTGCTAATAGCCAAGTTAGCTCAACTACAGACACATTCTTTCATTGCTGTTCAACAGTCATCATATTTGAAACATTTGAAAGATGACTTGGAGATAACTGAAGTTATTGTAGTGTTGATTTTGCAGAAAACTATTCATTCATGCTGCAAGATGAGGTACAGGGTTTCCATTGGAATAATTCCCAAGCCATCATTCACCCATTTGCTATTTGTTACAGACAGACTGAAACAGAAGATTTGTTGTGTACAAACTTGGTAGTTATTTCAGATTGTTTGCAACACAATACATTTCAGCTGTGCATACATTTCAGAACTGCCTTGTACACTTCTAAAGCAAAACATTGAAAATGTATGCAAAATATATTACTTTTCAGATGCTTGTGCAGGCCGATACAAAAACTGGAAGAACTTCTCAAATTTAGTGTCTCACGAAGCTGATTTTGGTATTCAAGCTGAGTGGCATTCCTTTGCCACTTCTCATGGCAAGAATTCATGTGATGGACTTGGTGGAACCGTGAAGAGGTTAGCAGCTAGGGCTAGCTTGCAGCGTATTTATACTGAACAAATTACGACTCCACGGCAATTCTACATTAAGAACATGAACTGTGGGGGTGTGCGTGCGTGCGTGCAGGAAAGAGAGAAATTTTGAAGAACAGAAAGTTACTGCACAAATGGTATGAAGAAGCCAAGTGAGTTCTTGGTACTCAAGCATTTCATACTTTCATACCTTGGGTAAGGAAAAACTTAATAATGAAGAGATTTTCAGCAGATGTTACCAGGTATCTGCAGACAAGCTTCTCATGCGATACACCATCTTTGGAAGAAATAAAAGGATTTGTGACATGTGTCTATAACCATGCTTGGTGGCTAGGTTGTGTGATGAATGTGAACATAGCATCCCAGGAGGTATTAATCAGTTTTCTCCATCCCAGTTCCAAATCCATCATTTGTGTACCCTTACAAGCCTGACATTTTCACTATCCCCAGCGCAAGTGTTCTGGTGAAGGTTGATCCTCGTATTGCAACTGGACAAACATATACATTAAATGCTACAGAAATCCAAAGTACAGAAGCAGCATTATTAAGGAGAAGACACTGACTTATTGGTTTACTGAAAAAGTTTATGTACTGGTAGCCATTATATGCCACCATTATATTATCAACTTACAAATATTTGTGAATTACATTAATCTCCATGCATTTCAAGTTTTTTTCTCATGTTCCCAAAGCCTTCCCAAGATTAAACCTACACCAAGGAAATATTATATTTAGCTGTATATACTTTATTTCCAAAAATATTGAACCTACATTTTCTTTATATTCAAGGTGAAAAGTTATGACTGTTGACCTTGAACTTAAAAATTATATATTTTACAATTAAACCCTTGTAATGACATAGCAGTTCCTTTAGCTTCAAAGCAACCCCAAGATTTCAGTTGTAACATAATTCGAAGCAGAGTTATTCAGGTTTTTTTGGGTCTTGCGAGCATAAATTTTAACATTTTCATCATGTTTGCAACCCTGCTGTATGAGCATGGTCCACTACTGAAGTGTACTTTTTTCACATATGTAATTTACTTGGTGGTCTCTACAATCTTGCCAACTTAAGTGAAGATCTGAGATGGTCGGGTTATGAACGGTGATGATTTGGCATGCAATGACCCAGCAGGCATGTGATGCTTACGTTTTAAACCTTTTAAACTTATACTTGCTGAATAATTGAAAGTATAATTATTTGCTAAATTTATGCTGTAAGACGAAGTAATTATTTAAGTTTAAAATTAATAAGCACTTTGTATAAAAGTGAAATGAAATAGTGACACACTCATAATTTATTAGAAAACCTTACTTGTAAAATGAACCTGCTTTGAGTGATGTGTGTTCATAGCCGCCTTTATATGATTAGTTGTAAAAACTTACAATACCACATATTGCCAAACATGATTCATCTGCCACAGATGTTTGAAATACAAACCGTGACCTAATATAGTGGTCATTGATAATCCTGTCTATTTCAAAATTCCTATCATTGGGATTCTACCCAAATTTGCAATGCCCACCTCATTGATGTGACCATAGCATGTCTGCCTCTCATCCAAGAGGTGATTTTGAATCTCGGTTAGGGTAGGCTACTTGGATAAGGTACTTTCCGGGGTTTTCCCTTATCCTAAGATGACAAATTTCGGGTAACTCTAAGCACTATTGTCACTGGGCCCATTTGAGCGTCATTTCAACCATTTCATTTATTCACTATCCGATATGACCTACCTGATTAAAGTGCATTAAATCTCCCCCCCACAAAAAATTTTAATTCTGGATCTTTTTGTTTGAATCACACTTTTTTGCAAAACAGTGTGATGAAGTAGTTCAAACTTGCTAGTTATTTAATTATTCATGCCCATATCTTAAGGCTGGTTCACATAAATGGAAATCAGCAAAAAAGTAACAAATTAAGAATACATGTATTACAATGTGAACATTCACAATTGCTTTACAGGGTCCTGGAATGGGAAAGCAGAGTCATTAAGGTATTTTAAAATTTTTCATTCCGGTTCCTGCGGATGGCATGTTATATCCCTATTGTGCATATTAGATTCTTCACTAGAAGTTATTCAACTGGTCTGTGACTCAAGACAGCTAGTAGAGGTCTCTCTGGTTGCAATCTGGGAAAATCAAACCAGATGGAATTCTGACAAATGTGTGCCCTGCTTCCCTCAGATACACTGATCATTGATTCTTCTAGTGAAAGCATCACTTGTAGTTTGTTTATGCGCAACTCAAAACTGGCTGTTGCCTCAAAAAATGATGATTACAAAAACTAGAAAGATTAGCAAACAGCAAAAAAGACTGTAGAAATTAACAGAGATAAACAAAATCATTTAAATGTATGCTGTTAATAAAGTAATGATACTTGGAAAGACACTTTTGCTAGAGGAATCAAGAAATGGCTCTGCATTAAGAAAATGTTTACTCTTAGCAAATTTTGATGTATTATGTTAGCTGAATTGGAAGCAGGTAAAAACGTATCATTGTACTTGACAAATGACATCCCAATGAGCAAAATCAACTTTTCACTTTCTTATCAATGTGGTCATCAGTACGTATTCCTCTTCTCATTCCTGTTATATTCTGCACCAAATTGTTGCATGTTTTAGTTCTTTGTTCTGGTTTTTACTCCCGTTTCCCTTCTCTGGTTATTATGAACTGACCTTAACTCCTCAGACATCAAATATAAAAGAGTTTATTTAAAGGTGAGTCGGAATTGTTACACTAACATCACTTAAGTTTACTCACTTAACATGTTTCGGGAAACCGTTGTTCCCATCCTCAGAAGGTTAATGTCGAATTAACCTTCTGAGGATGGGAACAACGGTTTCCCGAAACATGTTAAGTGAGTAAACTTAAGTGATGTTAGTGTAACAATTCCGACTCACCTTTAAATAAATTCAATACACATCACTGTTTCTAGCTTCTTTTCATTACAATATCAACGTATAAAAGAGTTACCTATTTTTGGTGTTTGAATATTTAATCCTGCAGTCTCTCCTAGTTTCTCCTTAGTGCAAAGTTCAATTGCTGTTACCAACTGGAAACCACAAACTGTGTTACAGCAGTCAGCATTACTTATGCCAGTATAGGCTGAGAGACTCCAGGGTCATCGCATATAGTACATCATGAAAATGTCAATTCTGTGGCAACTTCAATAGTAAATGCTACGAAATTTGTACACAAAATTACACATGGGAAGAATTGATTAGATTTCTTTTAATCTGTCCATACCTTAAGGGTACTTTTATACTAAATCATTGGAATAATGACATAAATGTCCCATATAAATCAATTTTTATGCCAAGTTTAATACTTATTGAAAGATAGTATTTATTTGAAGTTTTATAGATTTCAGTATCTTTATTCCAATACACAATGTTTATTCTTAGTCCCTATTAATGCAAAGGTTTTATTAGGAGCATTTATATTTTACATAATATGTAGTGCACAGCATCCCTTGCTAAATGCACACTTCTGGCAGATAGCAGCAAGTAGAGAATTTCATATGTTATTAAAGGAACAGCCAACATTAAAGCTAATTTGGTTATAATTGAGCAGAATTTTCAGTTTAACAAGAATGCCATTTGTGGCAAATCAATAGAAAGCATGATGCTCAGGTTGATAATTGTAATATTATGGCATCCTTCTGTTAGCTACGTCACTATGGCTCTGTATTGAATTTTCCACTTGTTAATAATTGTGGAAACTTATACTTTGCTTTCTGTTAAGTTACAAAACACTGCTGAAGAATGCTGTGATATTATGGTTCTTTCTTTAGCTGAGCAGCATTTTTTAATACTATTGGCCTAAGAGAGCAAGATACATATTAATGGAGTTCTGTGTTCTAAAATGGTGGTACAGTAGAGCCCCGGTAATTCAAGTTAATTGGGGCTGAGGCTACCTCAAATTACAAAAAACTTGGATTATACGGAAATATCACTAAATCAATGGGTAAATCGTGAATAAATGCTTAATGAGCAAATAATGGTTAAAAAGATAAAGGAAAAAACAATTTAGTGCATACATGTGTTATATGTACATATATGAGCACACATTTCCAAGTTGCAAAAATATAAGTTAAATTTTAAAGAAATTGTCCAAAGTCCTTTGTTTTAAAATGTGAGCCAATTATGGCTCTTTTTTCAAGGAGTAGCTGTTTTAGCAGAGATGGCCATAGTTGCTTAACACCTCTGGAATGATGAACTACAATTTTCGGCCCCTGCTCGAAACTACATCAGCAGCCTGATTAACAATCAGTAACCGGCTGCACCAAATACCAACAGCGCTCACCAGGTTGCGCCCTCTCTGCCAGCATAGATAGCGTTTATGCAGTGTCAATGTCGTCATCACCCGACCTTTCCGGTGCCCCTTGAGCAATACGCTCTGATGAAGACAGTGTGTAACAGACTTAGTTCTCGACAACCAGTGAAGAAGGACTTTCTTGAGCTTCGTGTCTGGGAGCAGCCATCTCCACACTTTTCGGCCTTGTCTAAATTTATACACATACTTTTCAGCATAAGTAAACTTCTAAATTCTTTCTAGTGTGTGGAGCTGCACTTAAATCTTATCGAAGCGAGTTCATATTGGAATATCACCACATGTTAAATTCTATTTAAAATGGCAGATATTTGTGTGGGAAGGACAAAGTAAAAATGCTATGTATTTCAATTGTAATTTATTAATGTTCTAGATTGGAATTTGAATATATTCAGTGCTTTGGGGGCTGTAAGAATTATTAGTTTCATTTAGAGCTGTATTAAATCCTTACTTTATTTTCCTTAAACTTCATTTGTAGTACAAAGATTATTGCTCTGGGGAATGCTTTATTTTAATGCATTCTAGAGGGCCCGGCATTTTACCTTTTTAGTTCACTATTTTTATTAAAAATTTGTGGCATTCTACGCATTGACTATATTTAAATTGGCTTTGCAAGAATGTTACAAATAGAACCTGTTTTTAGCAGCAATGTCGTGCCATCTTCTAAGAAGCATGGTGTCAGTTGGAGTAGCTGCCGCTTGCTGCTCGATATAATGCAATGCCACATCTAGCGCTTCCAAACCCTCGGTGTGAGTGATCACTGGTACAATTTCTTCAGGCAATTCCTCATCACCGCTGTCTTCAACAGGCTCACTAACCATTTCAACAATTGCAAGATCGGTCACTTCAAACTGTTCATCCATTCTCAAACCTCTCTCGCATTCACATTTTCACATCCAGCAAGCTTTTTCATCAGTTCTGCCTATGGTAGATCATCTTCATCTGTACTGTTGGTATCCATTTCATTCCGTAAAATCTGGTTCCAAGGCTTTTTTAATGTCTCCACCTTTATTTCAGACCATGAATCGGCTATCCAGTAAACTACGTCTTTTGTCATAGTTTCTTTTTAATTCTTTGATGGTTCCTTCACCTTCTGTTGTTTGCAGAAGCATCTGAAGCAAATGATGACAATACTTTTTTTTAAGCATTGTAAAACGCCTTGGTCCGTAGGCTGTATTAAACTCGTCACGTTACGGGAAAAGAACAATGCGGGAATACTGTCACATTGTAATTCTTCCTCATCAGCGTGTAAACCAGCATTGTTAAGTGTTAAGATTGCTTTGGAAGGCAAGCACCTTTTTTCTTCAGGTATCTTTTGGTATCTGGAACAATATCTTCAAAAACCAGTTCTTAAAAATATTTTTGTCCATCCAAGCATATTTTTGGACATATGTAACAGGCAGCGCAGAAGCAGTGATATTTTTTAATGCCAAAGGTTTAGCAGACTTCGCTATTACCAGTAGCTTCAGTTTATGGTCTCCACTTGCATTTGATGCAGCAAGAACTGTTAACCTCTCTTTAAGTTTTTGTAGCCCGGGGCAGCCTTTTCTTCTTTTGAAGTTAGAGTTTTAGATGGAAGCATTTTATAATTCAGTCCTGTTTCATCTCAATTATACAGTTGATCAGGAATAAGATTTTCTTCTTGTATAATTTTTCTTAATTTCTCACAAAATTATATAACAGTTTCAGAAACCACAGAAAGTTTTTCACCGCAAATTTCAAGCTGCCTTATGCCATATTGCTTCTTGCAACTAACCTGAACTTGCAGTATAATCGTCCTCACCTTCCTTTAACTCATTCCTAAAAAATACAGCTTTTTCTTGCAGAATGGGCCCTGAAATTAGATTTCCTTTTTGTCTTTGTTGAATAAACCAAATGAACAAAGCTTCACTCGTTTTTTCATACTGAGATTTCTTCATTGACTTCCATTCAAATGACAAAATAAAACACTTGTTAGATGAAAACTTCTCAATTTTGTCTCTGTTTCTATGCCAATCTCCAACTGTCACATCACTGACTCCATGCTCAGAAGCAAGTGTTTTTAATGTTTCTCCTTTGTCTAGTCTTTTCAAAGCCTCCAGTTTCACATTCAACGGCACAAATTTTCTCTTACTCCTAAGCTCTCATTGTAATGTATGAATTAAAACATTAAGAAAATCACAGTTACCTATGTACATACGTACAACCTTACTTAAAGTACAGCATACTTTAAAATCAACATGACACAGGTGGCTCATTACAGTACAGATGTTACTACACAACCATCTACATACAGCAACAGTCAGCCAATGTTGTAAAATGTGTATTTTTTACTTAATCTTACATATTTTAATGACCACTGTCGCTGAGTAGGAACAACAATAGGAGTAACAATGAGGATGGTACGCACTGTACAACCGATTGTCAGGTGGTTCCAATTAGTGAAGGATCAAAAACGAAAGCAAGCGCACTCCTCGAAACCTAATGGTACCTGTCCATCTGTAATAGAAATGCATTAGCAGTCTTAAGGCCAAGGTTATTTCTGTGCTTTATGAACAAAAATCCTAAGTGGGGCAGTTTTACTTGTATTGTACATGAAAAATTGAAAGAAAGTTCAAAATGTAACATATTCAGAAGTGCGTAAAATGTACATGCAGATAATGTATAAAAACGGGATTTTACTCTAGTTTTATGTAAAATTTTAAGTTTCTTAAGACCAGCTCGAATTACACGGAACCTCAAAATACCAGGGCTTGAACTACCGGGCTCTACTGTATATATTTTAATGTTCAGAAGGAACAGTAAAAAGTAAATGTGGAGGTGGTCTGGTATTTCATATTTTCTCATTTAGGATAAAATCACTGGACATCTTCAAAGCAAGATTAAAGAAAACCAGGGGAAAGGTTTCACAATATTCAGCATGACTGTTGTGTTTTCAAAGCATTTTCATGAAACTGATTTTGAGAAATTGCCTCTGTGTTAAACAAGAGGTAAATGGAAGACACTAAAATGTCTATGAAATTTAATAAAACTGCTATGTCTGCTTTATTTTTTAAAGGGAAATTGCAAGAAGCCACTCCTAACAAAATATGCCCATCTGTTTACGAATTAGTGATGGAAGTAATAGCTAGTTACTGAGCGGGATGGCTCAGGCAGTAATGTCTGTGGCCCACACTCAGGAGGCCCCGGGTTCCACCCCTGGCAACCGCCCTTTCTGACCCATGGGTTTTTTGAGGGGGTTTTCCAGGTCATTAGGCAAATGCTGGAGTGGTTTCTTTCATCCCCTGAAGTTTCTGTCCCTCCATTTTGTTCCATTTATCATTACATTCATCCTTCAACCTGTTTGGTGTATTTCAGGGTTGGAAGTGTTTTGGTGCAGTGTGGCAGGGAAAAGGACTCTCTCTGAACTTTTCCATCCTTAGGACTTTGGCTGCTTGCTGGGGTATAAGGACCGCCCCCGAACTTGTCGGGGCGGGGTCCCCGGTCTGCCTGTCCGACTGCTGGGGCATCTATATCTGTAAACTTTAGGGACCCTGTCATTGTTGTGCCGTTACTCCTGGTTTTGGCTGCCTGGTGTCTCCCTTCACCTCATCCCTCCCTCCTGGGGGTGCCCCATTGTGAGGCATTGGTACAATATCCTCATTCCTGGGTTGGTGCTGGATCCCTTCTGCTTCACAATCTAATCCAATCCAATAGCTAGTTGCAGTGATAACTGAAAATATTTATGTATGTGTAATTCTCTAGAGTAAAAATTTAAAGGATTCTTATACAAATGAAGCTGTTAAGCTTAAGGTAGAACATGAAAGGGTAACACATGTGGTGAGCCTTTTTAACTGATTCAGAGAAAACTGTAAACAAACTAAAGAAGAATACTTAAAACAATCCTACACACATAATGTAGTGCTATGTTGCTTACAAGCAGTTTGTGCCTTGAATAAATCCCTGAAGCATAGCAACCTCAAGGCACACCATGCCAAGGAGCAGTGTCCATGAGTGCTAATAGGCCTAATGGGAGTGGTTGTGTGTCCAGGATAAGGGCTTACAAAGAGAGTGTGGTTACACAGATGGGAAAATCCATAGGAGCAAGTTTGGAAAAAGTGCACACAGAAATATCAGAAGTAAATCTCAGACTAAATTGAACCAGGCTCCAGCAATGATACTACTAAGTTGTGCAAGTGGTTCACCATACCCAACCAAAGATAAAGTGATCCAGGACTGCCTCATGGATCGCTTGATATGCCATTTTGGAGAGCTACCAGATCTAAGCAATGATAAGGGCACTAACTTCATATGTACTTCTTGGGCTTGTACTTGTACTGCTTGGGCTGTGCAAGATCTATAGCATGCTTCTGTACCTGCTGTCCAACAGGACGGTAAATTAGTAACAGACACTCGAATACCTAAGAAAGGTTTTGGACAGGCACCATGAAACAGGGATTTCAGGGCGTTATTGTCTCTGATAGCTTTCAGATACTTCTCCATATGATTTGATGTAGAAGTCTGCCTGGCATGGAACAACAAGCACCCTAGCACATCAGGGACACTTGGAAAACCTTCAAAACACGCAAGACATAACCCTCCAACTTCAGATTGCAAGCGATGCTTGAAGGCCCCTAAATGACTGACAAACCAACCAGTGGAGTTTTCAGGATGATGGCTTGCTGTGGCTGTATTACCCAACTGGACTCATCTTTGATGCTGTTCTGACATAAAGTAAAGTTCTTTTAGCTTGTGGACCCAGCAAATTGTCTGTCCTTTTAGCTTATTGAAGCTCAGGAGCCAAGTGAGAGCAGAATGTTCAGTCCATGTGTTGAATGGTTGAACATACAAGTACTTATTGATAGAATGAAGTGCTCGAGGGTCTTGACTATTGCTAGGAGCTCACACCTAGAAACACAGTAGTTTTTTTTTTTGTTTGTTTTTTTTCCCCACTCTGGATAGGATCCTACTGAAATAAGTGACCAATGCTCCTGTCCATTCTGGATTAGTTATGGCATATATCTAGTGTAACACGGCTGTCTCAGTATTCCACAAGGAAGCTGATGCTGGTTATGGGAACCCTAAATTTAACATGCTAAACAGGGCAGATTTGAATGCCTGAACTGCTGCCTCAACGTCCTCTGTCCATTAGTATTACTGATGTTCCTCCATCAATGTTAGGTTAGGTTGGTTAGGTTAGGTTATTTATTATAAAAAAATTACCTGGTGCCGGTACAATAGGCCCGGCTTACAGGCTTATATTTACATAAGTGTTACAATTTTCTTGTTTGCATTAGACTATGTTTATATTGTAAGGAAAAACCCATGCGGTGGCCAGCCTTAGGCCACCGAGAACAGTTTTTGTATGTAGTCTTTTCAGTTGTTTTTTTTTCAAACTTGTTTTGAAAACACTTTTTTTTTTTTTATCTTATACATATGTACACACACTCATACACACGCACACACTCGCTCTCACACACATACACACATCTGGCCATGCGAAGCACGTCCCAGGACTAAAACTAAACACTATCACACGAAATATATACACTAATTACACAATATTTACAGTCCGCGGTTTTGCTGTGCGGCAGCTTGTAGCAGGATGGTTGTTTCGTGGTGACGGCCTCTGCAGTAGTTGGGGTGGCCTGGGGCCTGGTGTGATGGGCGCGCTTAATGGCAAGCCGTTGTGCCGTTAAAACATTCTAATACAGCCATGTTTCCTATGCTTCGGCTCGCCACTGCCGATGCTGGAGATTAGGGGGTTCTGGTGTCCCCGTATGCGCGCCCATACCGACGAGGCACGTTTTGTAATGGCATCAGGGATGGAGGGCATGTTTGTTTCACGGAGGATGGTTCGGTTGGATGTCAGGAGAGGAACACGGAGGATTTTTCGGAGGGAGAGGTTTTGAAGGATTTCAACGTGCCTTTTTGCAGATGCCGATGCATTTGCCCAGGCCACACATGCGTAGAGAACCACCGACAGAATGAAGGATTTGTACAGAATGATTTTTGATTTTAAGTTCAGCTGTTTGCTGCGGAAGACGGGGGCGCATAACTTTAACCGCTGCCGCCCTTTGTTGGCGCTATCTTTTAGGTGGGCAGTCCACTGCAATGTTCTGTCCAAGGTGACGCCAAGGTACTTAACTTGCTGGCGACAGTGCAATCTTTGACCACCGACCGTTAGGTCCATGGCCGGAAGGCGCAGCTTACGTGAAAAATAAATCAGCTGGCATTTGTTTGCATTAATTTCTATCTTCCAATCGTGGAGCCACGAGAGGAAGCGGTCAATGTACCGCTGCATTTCTAAAAGGCCGAAACGAGGATTTTTGTGGTGATTGTAGATTGCAGTGTCGTCAGCATACATTGCGATTTTGCATCTGGCGTCCACGGGAAAGTCGTTGGTAAATAATGTATATAGAAAGGGGGACATTATTGCCCCTTGAGGGACGCCAGCCCGCATAACTCGCTCCCGAGAAGAGGAGCGGCCCACTTGGACGTAGAAGCGCCGGTTTTCTAAAAAGCTCTGAATGAGGTACATGAAATTTTGAAGGCCGGGAAAATTGTGGTGCAATTTATAAAGTAGGCCATTGTGCCAGCACCGGTCGAATGCGGCTTCTACGTCCAAAAATAGCACCAACGTTGAAGCATCATTATTGAACTGCTCGGTGACGTCATCCGCAAAGCGTAATAGTTGCAATTCTGTGGAGTGACCTTTTCTAAAGCCAAACTGAGATTTTGATAATTCATGTATTTCAGAAACTTGTTTTTGGAGTCGACAAAGTATAAGTTTTTCGAGCAGTTTTCCAATAGCAGACAGGAGACTAATGGGGCGGTAATTTTGTGGTTGCCTGGTGCTTTTCCCTTGCTTCGGGAGCATTATTACCTTGGCTCGTTTCCAAGTGGTGGGGAAGTAATTATGCCTCAAACAGGCGTTGAAAATCTTTGTGAGTTGCACCAGGGCTTTTCTCGGGAGATGCTTGAGTTCCTCATTAGTCACCCTGTCCGGGCCGGCGGCTTTTCCATTAGGCAATTGCCTAATGAGCTTGTACACTTCCAGCGGCGTTATGATAGGCAGATGTTGCTCATGCTTCTGCGCCACCCAATTTTGTACCCATGTCAGAACCACCCGTTCTTGTGCTGGGTTCGTCGTAGGATTCTCAGAAAATCTGTCTTGGAGACAGTCGGCGAAAACCTCGGCTTTCTCCTCCCCGGAGAAGTGCAGGCCGAGGGGAGTGTGAAGCGCCTCAGTGCCGGAGTTGACGCTAGAGGAGACCTTGAATGCCCTTAGTAATTCCATCAATGTTGGGTGGCTTCATAATGTTAAAGAAGCCTCTGATTAAGTGATAGTAATAACTGCATAGCCCAGGAAGCTTAAGATCCTGCCTCTCATTTGGACTTAGCCTTCTTCTTAGTAGATTAGCTAGTGCTTTGTTATGTTCAGCTTTAATTTGAATGCCTGCAATCTATGCAACACCTTTATCAAGTTCATAAGATGGTTTACAAAAGTCTTGTCTGTGATGGTAGTTACCAGATATTGAAGGCAGTACTCATAGGTCATTTCTTTATGATTGGTTTCTAAGGAAGGTATTGGTGCATTACAGAGACAAAGGGCATTACTATTAGAACCACTGGTGTTTCAGGAATTCGCTCTTCAGTTTTTGAGGGTTTAGCTCCACTTGTCAGTAAATTGAAAATTATTGGCCACTGGCAAATGCGTCCAGCATCATGTTCACCCAGGTTTAAGAGAAACAGTTCCCTCGGGTTAAAGCATTCAGCACAGGCTCCTCCTTTGTCTTCTTCTGTTCCTCCTCCACTAGGACTACTACAGTGAGTGTGGTGCTATAGACATGACACTACCAGCAGGATTGAGATGGGTCATTGTTCCATTAATAACAAACCCAGCTGCATATCAGGTACAAAGTGATTGTTGAACTACCAGCGGATAAAGCTACCACTTAGTCCTTCCGGCCTCCAACTAATAGTTGCTGAAATTATGACCCGAGTATGAAGGCAGATGAAGATATGCCACAAAACCGGTATGACTGATTTGATGATAGAACATATGGAGGCTCTGCTAATCAGCTTGTCAACTCACGAGCTTGACTTACCAGCAGCCAGGCACCCCCAGTTAGGGTTTTTATCTAGGCATTGAAGGTTCTGGGAACTATTATCACTACATGCAATGCAACTGTATACTCATATATCTGATTATTCTGCAACATGGTATTTTTTCTTGATGAAAGGAAGCTTATTCCTATTTGCTTGCCAAGTATGTTAGTAAATCCAACTGGCCGACACATTTACAACTCAAATATTTCATAATTCTAATACATTTTCTTTATAATTGAATTATTACAATATATTCGTGTAAAACATAATATACCTCTGTGCACACCACCTCACCCCTTAAAAGTAGTAGGTGTTTTGACTTCACTAGTAACAGCAAAATGATTGTGAACCTAGTCACATTCATTCAAATTGAAGGAAGGAAAGTATTGTTGCAGTTTATTTTCCAAAACTAAAAGAGCTGTAAGTGGAAAGAGCATCATTCTCAGTATTAGTATCAGCTGTGGGAGGAAGCATTTGAACTTCTTTCATATGTTCTTAAAAATTCATTGAGATTATCGCTTGATGTAAAAGTCTTCTTTCCTTTTCCCACCACACTGTTATTAAGTGTATTGGATGTGTAAATATCTTGGCTAAATAATGCAGCTTTTTAATTCCAAGTTTTGTTAATTTCTATGGAAAATTTTGGCAATAATTCATTCAGTTCACAAAATTTGGAGAATACCCTTTGCTTTGACAGCCAGCAAATTTTGTGGTGAAGGTTTTATAAAGAGATTCTGTTTCCTGGCGCATGACTGAGAATTCTAGTGTTTACTGGTGTAATTGTAATGTAGTTAACAATTGCTACAGCGCAGTCCATTACATCCCTTATGACTGAAGGAACCATTCTTGCCATCAAAGTTTCCTGATTTAAAAAAATGATGGTTGATCAAGTTTTTGGTAAATCTTGCTTTAATTTTAAATAAATACTTTCATTTCACTAGTCATTATGTTGAATCGTTGGTACACACTGAAATAGGGGTTTTCCAACATAGTTAATTTTCTTCCAGTGTATATGACATAGAATTGTGGATGTCTATATAACTCTCGGAAACATAGTAAGTTTGTGGATTAACCCTCTCTACTACCCACCCTTATACATTAGCATGTACATGTTTAATACAAAGGCATATTAGACACAATTAAAAATTTGAAAAAAAAAATCAAGAAAGTTTATGAAATGCAGAGATAAAAGGCAATCAAAGATTTTTGTTTAAGGACATGAGCATTCTTGGAAGAACAAATGCTTCCATGAGCTGTATGATCTTACGTCTTAAGTTCTGATTTTTTTTTGCTGGAGTCACAAACTTTGGTTACTGGAGTAGTTAAATGCAAAGGCTGAGAATGAGTCACCAAGCCCAGCTATTGCAAAAAATGTGATTTAGAACGTCAACTAAATCGGCTTCATTCACAACTCAGTTGCAGCGTTAGCTGTTACATCATGTTACATCAGTACCTCTACTGCTTCCCCTGTTGTTTTGCATGTTTTCATTTAGACTCTAGAGTCTATGGAAAGTTGTGCTCGTTCATCCACAGAAAATGTAGTCACGATTTATCAAAACCTATAGTCCAGCAACTCTTTGGGGATGTGTGCAAGGCAATAATGTAAAGTCTCAACTCCTTTCATTCCTTATCCAGCATAAAGTTAAGTGCAACAACTTTCAATAATGCAAAACTTAAAAATTTAACGAGAATGTAGGGTTTCACGGCAGAGTTGCAAATATAATTGGAAGTATCTTCTGGCTGTTATGCCGTGGTCTGCTGGAACACACAGGTTTCCAGCAGACCATGGCATAAGAACCCAGAGGATACTTCCAATTATAAATGTAACAGTATGGAAGGTTTAACTCAATGCATTAGATGTATTTTGACACCACCAAGTATCAAGAGTATTAATGATATCAAGGTCCCATCTCTGTTATTGGCTTTGGTCTGTGGATTCATGGAATGTTAGTGAAAATTTTCTACCATGTAAGTTTTCTGCTGCCTGTTTTTGAATGACAGAGGCTTCTATGCCAAGAGAAGTAATATAATTTAACAAATATATTTTAATGTCTCCCTCTGGTGATCCTAACATTCATTAAGCAGCTTTAATGGAAGCAGGTAAACTCGGAGCTTTTGCTCTGATGTATTTTTTTGCCTGAAGCATGTTTTGTCTTTGTTTCCAAGTGTGTTTTCAGTTTGCTGGTAGCATACATTCACTGCTTATTTTTTTTGCCACATATCATACATTCAGGAACTTACCACCCTTGGGGCCTACTGCCATAGGTGCAAGTCTGGTGCACCCAGGGTCCTGAGCCATATTACCCCTCAATATGGGCTCTTCTTTGAGATGAGGGTAACTTGGAATGCCCACATGTAGGCTGTGTGTGGAGACCCATGTTGTTGGAAAGGAATATCCTGGTTGTTGAGGGGTGCATATCTGAGCCATGACTCCCTCTTCAGAAAGGGTGTGCCTTTTCAAAATACCACTTCGGTTTCTGCTTCACCTAAGCAGGAGGCTAGGGACTAAGCCACCCCTAGTCAGTTAGCCAGGATTAGGTATTTACCAAACTCCAGAGTGAGTGTGGGTCTTTCCCATATATCCCCTGTGTAGCCCTGTCATCCCAGTCGAATGACCCTTTTTGGGCCCCTTGGTAGATGGTAAGCACTGGGGAATGAAATTAAATATCTGTCATTCATGGCTTCCACAAATATAAAATGAAAACTTCAAGTACAAGAGGAAATGGAGGTAAATGTAGTGTCATCCTCTCATTACCTAGTAATTAGCAAAATGGAAAAGGCTCAGTCCTTTCAGAAGGTCAACCCATTCGTAATACTATCATATCTTGCTAAGATAGCTGGTCCAGTTTAAGTCCTGTATGCGCTTCAGAAGGGTTCACTTCTGGTTGAAATGCACAGTGCAACCCAATTCGATAAGTTACTCAAGGCCAAACTACTCAGTGGATATCCTATCCTTTCCAACAAGCACCCTAATAGAAACTCTTCGAAGGGAGTAGTCACCACTCATCTGTTGAATGATACGCTGGAGTAAAAGTTTCAGCGTTACTTAGCAGAATAGGGTGTCATATCAATTTATTGTGTGCAAATGAAGCACGAAGGTGTCCAGGTGCATACTTGTACACTCTTCCTTACTTTTGGTGGTGGAGATCCCCCTTAAAGGATTAGGGGAAGGAACAAAGTTATAAACATTCGACACTATATTGCACCACCAATGTGCTGTTTTTAGTGCCAACGCTTTGGACCCACCAAGATCACTTGCAAAAGCACCATTTATGCATGTCTTATTTATAGCTACGATGCAGCTCATCCATCTGCTCCCTGCTCTGTAAACTGTCGAGGTGCCCATCTGGTGACATCCTGCAAATGTCTACATTTCTTAGACTAGAGCGTAATTCAGGAGCTGTAGGTGAAAGAATACCTATCTTTCTACGAAGCCTGTAATGCCCACCCCGGTACCTAAGTAGAATATGAATATACAAACATGCAATATGGCCTCTACCACTGCCATTACTCCGAGCTCACCAGCACCGTCTTCCATAGACACAGCTAGACTTAAAATGACAGTTATTGAACCTGAAACACCTAAGTACAAAACACAGCTTATATGCTCCAATTTTTTTAAAGATCCTCAGGCCTCTACCAGTGGACAGGTTCACTTCAACGAATCTTCTCCTTCGCGTCTTTGGAGATCTTGCTTGCATGATTCCAAAGGAAAGAACTGCCTTCAGCTCAGCTATACCCATCCCTCTCAACTGGCAACCGCTTTCAACTGCATTTAAATGAGAATGAGAATCTTTCTTCCGAGGAGCCTATGGAAGAGAAACATTCTGCTCCCAGAAGTTCTAGCCCTACTCATACCAAAAGAGCAAATTAAATCGACACATGCCAATTACCAAATGCTATTTTTAATGAGCTTCTTCCACTTATTTCAGGATGTCCATAATTCAGCGGAATACAAGTGAGTAGTAGCAAAAGATGGGTTTGAGCACTCCTTTACAACTGTTTTCAAAGCAGCAAATGTGTAAAATGGATAAATACACTGTGCTCACTCTTGCCAGCATGTGCAATGAAATGCATATGTGTTGCGGAGTGGGGCCGGGGGATCTGTGGCCTGTTATGCTCTCATGATAAAGTAGAGAGACAGGTGTGCGTGGGTTTTTTGTTTTCCCCTCTACCAGTTGATGTTTGTGCTCAAACCCGCTCCATGTAAATTATATGCATGTAGAGTGAGAGAGATGTGCGTGCGTGCAAGTTTTTCTTTTCCTCTCACCATGTCGTTGTATAGTACAAAGAGAGAAAATGTGATTATGTAGTTAAATAAAGGATGTTGATTGACAAATTCAAAGACAAAAAGAAGAATAGGAGCGTGGGGTTAATAATGCAACACAGAAAAATTTAAAAGGTAGGCTGCATGAGTGTTCTAAATTGAGATCAGGGGAAGACGACTGTGTAGGTGAACAAGTTACACGAGCATAATGGTACAAAATGAGGTTACCCCTCCCATACTAGAATGAACTTGTTTAAATCCCCTCCCTTCCAAGCAAGCACAATATGCGAAAGGAGCATTGTTCTGTGTGAACAGTTTACAGTGAGCCATCGTGATGAATAATGAAATTATCAGAAGCGTATATTGAGAGCAACAATACCTGCTGTGTGAATCTCACAGAGTACAACCAAATGAAGCAGCACTTTCTGATAAGCATGAGGAAATATGCAATGGTGATACATATAATATAATTTGTAAGGATCTTGCAGAATCAGCAAACGATGAGATTCTTCTGTTGCGGATATGTTACAATTCAAATGGGTAAGTAAGTAATGAATATGTGAAGTACATGATGGGTTAGTTAATGCAGGGAAAGATAGCTAAAGGAAATAAATTGTATATTTTCAGAACACCTGAAGGAGAAGATGTGCCTTTGTAATGACGTAGATTGTTCGGTGCGGGCATCCACGAAAAGCATGGATGACAAAGACTGTGTAGAAGAAGAAAGGTGAGTACAAAACAAGAATTCAAATGCCAATAAAATAAGTGTTTTAATATTCAAAAAGTGACTCATTAAAATAAAGACCCAATGTATGTATGTCTATAGGTCTGATAAGAAGCCGGAGAAGAAAAGGAAAAAGGCTAAGGTCGTCAAAAAAAGAGGATTAACTCTGCTTCAGACAACATTATGGCAATCATATTTGATCCCATTCCAGAAAAGGCAGAGAAAGATGAATCCAAATATGTGTATATATGCTCGACATCCCCATCACCTCCGACCATCGTGTGAATATAGGACATTAGGAACTCCCATCTCTTTACATCGTAACAGGTGACAAAACCTTTGTATACATAACAAAAGAGGACTGGCTGATAACATATCTGAGCATATCTGAAGACAGTAAGCTTCCCTGTGTATCCTACAGTGAGAGTATCATATATGCGTACAATATGTTGCATATGAATAAAGTTAATGAAATAGCTTTTGTGAATATATGTCTAAATGAAAATGTCATAAATCTGGACAGTGTTGCACTAACAAGAATGAAGAGACTAATTCCACACATTGAAAGATATTTATTTCAATTGCATGTGGTTCATAAATCAATGTGTTCATACAATGTTAAAGGTAGGAATGCCAGGAAAAGGGTTAAGGAGATGTATGCTAAAATCAATAAAAAGATAATATACTTTGCATTTCATTCTTTATTAATATCAAACTCAAACGCTTTAATTTACTATAAAATAGATTGAACAACATGAGTTAGGGGTTTGTAAGTGAACAATCCATCATGAATAATTAAACAAAATAACAATATTTGTGCAGGAAAGTCTGATGCTTGAACTTCCAATCTGATGTTAACAGTTCTAGTCAGTCTCCTCAGGTTGATGACAGTCGATGAATAATGGTGCATGTTTCAGAAAATCACTTCTTTTCAAGAGTGGGTAGTTTTCTTTGCGTAATAAAGTATTGAAATTTAGAATACTGGTATTACAGAGATGCAAATCTTGAATTTGCAAAATCCAAATTCATGTCATGGTAGGGATAACACTCGCTTTTGAGATAAAGCTTCAGATTGGTGATATTGCAGTGCTTAAAGAGAGAGCTATCTTTAGCAAGATAATTCAATCTATCGATTTATGCACCAACTATGACAAAACATGGTTTCTCAAGTTTCAATGTCATTGCAACATTCCAGGTGAATGCTTTAAGCCGTGGTACATCAGGTTGAATGTGAAAGTCCCAGGTTCGAAAGGCAATGTGCAGAGGTCGATCTGACTTCAGTTTAAGCTTCTCCACCTCACAGCATCGGAAAGTCGAAGCATGGACATCCTCCATTCAATCCGAGTTAGATTAATAAAAGTTGGATCACTGCCCATTATACAATTATTAGAATTTTTAGAGATAATGAGAACAAGTGAAAGCTTGCTATTAAGTATGAGCTCCTTGTGATCATCTGCAAAACCCAGAAGCATCGTAAGAGAAACAGTAGTGTTGAAGACTCCATTACTGCGTTCACAATGTCTGCATCTACTCCAGGATAGGTCTAGCCAGTGACCTGTAACCTATTGGAGTCAAAAGTGTTGAGAGATGCATAGTTGCACATAGTCAAAGAAATGCCATGGCATTGTTGGTTGTTGGTCAGTTTTGCAGATGTGGCTTCGTCAGTAGGTTTAGTAAGAGATCCTTCTATGTAGAGGTAACTTCTGCTAGGAAGTTTGTACATATCAGCATGGCATGGTATTATAATTTCATCACTCACATCAAGTGCAGACGTGTTGTAAGGTAGGAAGACATGCTCTTCCTCTCTACTAATTTTATCATCAAATGCTGGAACTCTTGATCACATCAAAAACATCCATTACAGAACCTTGAAGCCTAGCCCCTTGAGGGACTTTCAATTAGATGATATAAGCAGTTTACGTGTCGAAGCCTGAGTAGGACTTAACCTTGAGAGAAGCTTTTTTATTAGACTAATGTCCTTTAAAGCATATTCTCATTTGGTCTTATATGTAGTCACACAGTAATTTTTTCGTTTCTGAAGTCTAGTGTATCTCCATTCTGGTCTACCACTTGAATGTTGAGACGATCAATGAGATTTGTGTCAATGATGGGTAATGATGGACATTTCCTATGAGATGTCATAGACTGGAAAAGCTCTTAAAGAGAATGACCACTTTTACCATTGATGAAGGAACCAGTGACAAGGCTACACTCGACATATATTATGTTGACCTTAAAAATGTTCCTAGTTTATCAGACTTGGTCAGTACATCCAGCTCCACCATGCACTTCCCGGTGAAAACGAGGAAAGAGCCAACTAAGCTCTCTTGAGTAAAATTCATAGCATAGGGGCATTGTATCTCTGCCTTCATAGTATTATTATTGAGACAGAGGAAAAAAGTCATTGCTTGCATCGAGTCTGTCCTTGAGGAAAACATATTTCATTCATTTCATAAGTACCAGGGTGAATCACAGTTGTTTCAAGCCTTCCATCATGAACATAATGGAAGATTATTGCTTTGATCAACATTTTATATGGAGTAAAATGTCTCAAAACTCAATAGGACAATCTCATAAACACCATTAGGATCCAGATAGAGGCGGATTTAGATACATAGAGAAGCTGGAATCGGAAGTACTCACAGTGATAGTGTAACTCATTTGGACCATTCAAACACCTTGACAAAACCATTTTATAACAGAAACTGAAGCATAGGTGTCCGCAAATCGTAAAATGGAAATCCTAATACCTGCGACTGTTATACAAGAATTCAACACCAGCGAGATACAATTCAATCTCTTTTGGCAGCTTCAGATTGCCAAAACTGTTGAAATAAAATGCTAAATTTCCATCCTTTATAGTAACCCAATGAGTTCCTGGATTATGTGAGCTATCCAAGTTAATTACAATCCTCTCTGTATGTCTGGGTCTTGGAGGTAGTTTGTTGAGCATGTATACACCTCTAAAATTAGGAATGTGTAGACATCTAGTGTAAGCCTGAATCTCTGTACTACTCAAGGCTTATTACGAGATATGAAAAAGGCCTCGTCCCAAGTTTTTTGGGTGTAGATATAAGCCCTTCCCCTTCTCCTTCCTGCGCCTTCCTCCTCCTCTCCTAAGATATTTGCCCTTAGACAAGGCTTCCATATGTCGGTTGTGACAAACTAGTTAGTTAAGTTGCTTCTTAGCAGCACACTTCTTATTCATGGAGGTAGCTCCTATTAGCAGCTCCCCCTGTCAAGCCCCTGCTGCACCCAATGCCGCTAACAGCAGTAGCAAAGGTAAGAACGCTTCCTTAGTGGGTGTTGGTAGTGCTCTTCTCGATGTATGTTTCTTATGCAATCCAGCTCCCAGGGCCAGCTTCCCCCTTCATGATTTGAGGTTACAAGTATAGTGGCAAGCTTTTGCCAAAAGTAGCTTCAGCAGACTGTGCTTGATTCCAAGCTTTATACACAAGAACCTTGTCAGCCAAATGCCTTGAAGCGGTGTTCTGATGTGCAGCACAGGCAATATCATGTTCTTGACATCAGCATGCAATATCCATTTATATGTGGATCTCCTCTCTGTAATCATTAATGTGGCTTTGTTCCAGGACCACAGTACCTGTAACTGGGTCTCAAACAGTAGAGAATTAATTACGGAGTTAATTTTTCCAAACCCCTTCTTGGATGACTTCCGAATTTATCCAGAGCCCATTGTACACCAGAAAATAAAAAGTGAAATATGTATCATATAATCTTACTTGCAAGGTGGAAGTACTGAAGCAAAAGTCTTCGCTACCTATACCAAGTCCTAGACCTCAACAATGATATTCGTGAAAGAAGTTATGGGTCTCTCCTCCTGAGCAACGTCAGAGCCCTGGGTATAGGTAGCTCAAATGCGGGAAAGAGAGACGTCTTACTCAACTTGTTAATCCACAAGAATGGTCTTAGGTGTGAGAACCCCTACATTTATTCGAAATCGTAGCATCGACCAAAATATCAATACCTGCTCATAGTGCTGAAAACTATACCCAGTATAGAAGTATATACATTCGAGGATGGTGAAAGGTACTGCAAACCTCCAAAGGCAGAGAAAACTCAATATTCGTATTTGACATGCACCAATGAGAAGCAGGGTAAGATAGCATTGTATTATAGCATGTGTAGACACCGCAATGTCGATGCCATGTACCTAGCACAGTCATAAGCAAAAGTACCCAAGCATTTAATTAGAGACAGTGCAAATATGACAAGATAATCTCAAATTAAAACATATGTATGACGATTATGTAAATACAGACATGAGTTATATGAAATTCAGAGATCGGTGTAAACAAGTGTGGGAGGTTAATGAAGAGAACTGTAAACCATTCATTGTTATAGTATTTGAATTTCTGTTGAATGAAGAATGATACAGAAATGGTTTCAACATCTTTATTAGAGTGAATAAATAAGGGGTGTCATTCATTACAACTATGAGTATCGATAGGTTTGCATCCAGAAGAATCATTTCCTCCAGGGGCATTCTTAATCATTATATCATAAATCAAGATAGTGCAGGAAACTATCAATTCATGAAAAGGTAATTGTGCAACTTTTAAGATCCTGAAGAAGGCAAAATTGCAACGACTAACTGCTATGTTGACACACCACTGTCATTGAGCATCAAATGCAAATGTTCACTGAAAAGACATGATATCAGCACATGGGCGAATTTCTGGCTATTACTTAGGAACCACTTGCAAACTTTGCTCAAAGCTCAATATGAGAGGCTAATGGAGTATCTTAAGTAAATATGCTTCAAACACGATGCTGAAAACAGTGTTCTGGATATGATAAGAATGAGGGTATTATTGCCTTCAGTGCATGATCATGATCTCCCGAATAAAAAAAAAATATATATTATAGTACATAAATGCAAGGATCCGACTTGCCGATTCAAGTAGTAACATTTCCTTATGGAATAAAAGAATAAAGGAGATAGTCAATCCTATTGACAATAGCGATGCAGCAAGTAAGAAATTTGTTAAACAATTTATCATAAAGAAACAAGCAGAAACACAGACAGTCCTAAGCAGAACTTTAGCTTCTATGCCTCAAGAAATTGTTGCAGCAGTGGACAAAAATCTGGAACCTATGGTAAACCAATAGAGCTCCCTGGATAAATACCTAACATAACAATGAATAATGTTGATATTCTTAAATCTTAAGTGAATGTCATAAATGGTATTTTAGGGCAAATGAGAGGTCAGCTTGTCATTACACTGCAACTAAACCTTACAGAGGGAGTTTCTCTAAGACACATGTTAACATCGGGACTCAAATACTAAAAGTCATCTGTAAATGGAGAGGTGATTGCCTCCTCCATGACCTCATCAGTACATCTTAATACGAGATCAGATGCAATGTTTCAGATAAACGATAAGCTAGTTGAGAGTTATCTGGCACCCATTCAGATAGATATATTAAGCTTCACAGCTCCAGCCAATCGAGTGAAACATGGTCATATTCTAAGTATTGAGTTGAAAATTTCTATAAATTTACAACAGTTTAAATATTTATTTATTTAAAGATGGATGCTGAAGGTATCAGAGTCAATCCATCGTTCGACACAGTAAGCAATTAGGGAAAAGTTATGTTCTCAAGTTCAAAACCCAGCATGTAATGTCTGAGGTTCTCCAACCCTAACTGTTCCCCTGAAAGATATAATATAAAACCAAGAAAAGAAAAAAAACCCTCTCTCGTGCCGAAGAAGAAGAGGAGCAGGAGACAGACATCCTTTCAAACTACCTGCAGAAGGTTTGTACAGCTAGCAGCAGCAATTTGAATGTTACCTTTGAAGTGCGCTATGAAGATGATGACTAAAGTGCATTGAAAAATGATAAGACCAACTGAGAAACTCGTCATGTGTAGAGAAGAACTAAAATCAAATATATTTTTACTTACTTACATAAATTATATAACTTTTATGGTATGATTAGTTACAAGCAAAAGCATTCCTTTTGCACACTGCTAAATACAAATAACAATTCTGTTGCAAAATGTTAAGACCACTAGTCTTTAATATCCTATGAATGAATCCTTTTTCAGAATTAACTGAAACACACAAACTGTCATCCTCTCTACAAGTTTCTTTAACACTGGCAGTTCAAGTTCATTCCATGCAGATATCACAGAGGGCTTTAATTCCTGCATTTTGCTTTCCATCACAATAAACTGATAAGCACAAGATTCCCCAGACATTCTAGATAGAGCTTAGGTCTGGAGAAATGGCAGGCCATTCCATAATGCTAACACCTTTGTGATGAAACCAATTCCTAGTGGATCCAGCAGTATGGATACTTGCAGTGTCCTGCTGAAATATCCAATCCACTGTTCCGATTCTCTGTGCAACTGGTAAAAATTTGTTTTAAAATTTTAAAAATTTCTCTGTTGCAACTTCAAGCAACATCTGCTAGTTTATGGCTTTTATACAACCTGCAGGGAATGCAAGATGTGCTTTCCTTCCATATCCGAATTCAACCCACACCATCAGAGACTTTCCCCCTTGCTGCCTCTTTGAGAACACTGTCTCTTCTTTTCTGAGGTCTTTTCTGAGTAGTATGCCCAGCCATTAGGGCCATCTAAGTTAAATTTCTTTTCATCACTTGAATATTACATCCTTCCATCCAGGTGATGTGTTCCTTAGCCTAGTCAACATGTCTCTGTTTATGGCAGGCTGTCAAATGGGGCTGCATTTTCCATTTTTTGTACGAGGGTCATCTAGAAACTAAGTTCCGATGAGCGATAAAGAGAACAAAATCATCACTAAGTAAGGGATATTTATTGGAATAATTACATAGATTCACCAGCTACTTTTCAACATAGTCACCACCGTTGTTGCATTTATCGTAAACGGTGCACCATCGATTGTATGCCCAAGTCAGGAGTGTTCCTCCAATGTCTGGAGCCACAGAGTCACATCATTCTGCACCTCGGCATCATTGTGGAAACATTTTTCTGCCAAAAAACACTTAATGAGACAGAAGAGATGAAAATCACTTGGGGTGAGGTCTGGGCTGTAGGGTGGATGATCGAAGATCTGCCATCCAAACTGATTCAACACATTTCATGTGGCGTTGGCTGTATAGGGTCTTGCATTGTCATGCAATAGCATAATGCCTCTTGTCAACATCCATGTCTCTTGTTCTGGATTGCCCTCCTCAGTTTATGCAATGTCTGACAATACCAATCAGCATTTACTTTCTCTCCTCGAGGTAAAAACTCACACAGGAGGACACCATGTCGATCCCAGAAGACAGTGCACATAATTTTTTTGATGGAGATTGTTTGCTTGAATTTGGTCTTCACAGGTGAGCCACTATACCACCAATGCATTGATTGTTGCTTTATCTCTGGCATGGCATGCAACACCCATGTTTCATCCCCAATGACAATATTGTCGAGAAACTCATTCCCTTTCTCTGCGTATCACTATAGGAATATCAATGCTGCGGCCAGCTGTCTCGCAGTTGGCGGGGGAGAATATTGGAATGGCCATTTTCTCCAAGCACTGTGCGATAACCACTGCTGTCACAAGACTGAAACTGTACTGCATTATTCCCACATACTTCCTCTCTACTCCTGCGCATTCCTATCCGACTGGTGATGCCATCTCTGGATGCGATCGGGACTTAATTTCTGGATGATCCTCGTATTTCAACATTTGTTTGTCTGACTAGACTTGACAACATTGATTCGTGAACATTGATGATGGGATCATAAGCAAGTAGTTCCAGTGATGAATCATCAGCACTGAGTCTTCCAGATGACCTTTATGTTCCATAATTATTTCCTAGCTTTACGCATGGTGACGTGCCAAGCCTTCTTGCTATTTCCTAACCCGAATATCCTTCTTCTTTTAAGGCTTTAACTTGACCTTGCTCGAAGCCTTCCTACTCATTCACTTTGATAGTTACTGTGCACTCTTCACAAGCACAACTGACATGAAACTACTCCCTCCGTAGCCACAGCAGAGCATATGAGTACGAAGGTCACGGAATATTCAGCTTGATCTTATCATTTTGCAACAGCACTATTTTCTGTCTTCCAACCTTTGTGCAATGAATGTACCACCTTATGATGCAGGTAATATAATTTTATATATGTAAGTAAAAATATATTTGATTTTAGTTTTTCTCTATACATGACTGGTTTCATCATTTTGCAAAGCACCTTTTAAGCTAGGGAATAAAAGAATCGTATTTGCAGATAACAGTGTTCACATAGGAGAAGGGACCTATGCGGTTAGCCCTGGTATGTATGAGCTAATATTCAAGCATGTACCTCGGAGTTCGTCATACACAGAAGACAATCTGGATATGTATTCTCAGATTTTGAAAAAATCTCTAGTTCATGGACAGGACTACAGCACAAGTGGCTGACCAAGTTCAAACAAGGAGTATAAGTACAAAACTATAATATGCGGTCTAATTGAAAATAAGACTGGAACGGGTGTGAAGTGGAAGGAGCACGTTCCCAATAGGAAGTTGGATTATGTACACTGCCGTTTGTGAAAATTGCAACGCCAAGAAGGAAACACTTGAATTTAATACCACAGGTTAGGTACATGACAAGTAACAAACGATAAATTTTTCAAATCTATACCTCACCTTTGAACCCTAATATTCAGTATTTGGAATAGCCTCCATGCGCTGCAATTAGAGCTGCTCTACGCTGTGGCATTGAATCAAAAAGGTTCTGAATAAGTTCCTGAAGGATTTCCCTCCACGCAATTTGTATTCGAGCCCACAAATCCGTGACACTGGTTACTGGAGGACCGTGACGCACCAGGTTCTAACCAACCATGTCCCAGACATGTTCAATGGGCGACATGTCAGGTGAATGTGCAGGCCAGGGAAGCAATGCTACCCGTCACCTTTCGAAGAAGGCTTGTACATTCCTCGCAATATGTGGCCGGGCATTGTCCTGTTGAAATGTGGCCTGTGGAGATGCCTGAAGCAGGGGAGTACCTCAGGCTCTACAACCACTGTTAGGTACCGGTTGCTGTTCAAAGTGCCCTCAATTCGTAGGAGGCGAGATCGGTTGTTGTAACCAATGGCGCTCCAAACCATCACACCTGGTGTTTGTCCGCTATGCCGCTCAACAATGCAGCCCTCCAGGTTGCGCTCACCACGGTACCACTGGACACATATGCGGCCATCACTGTAGGACACGTTGAAGTGGGACTCGTCCAAAAAGACTACATTTTGCCACTCAGCACCCCAGTGACGGTGTTCACAGTGCTCAGCCTATGTGTACCCCATCTCTCTGCAAACCTAATCACTTATTGCTTACACACTATTCTACACTTCCACCAAGTTTGGAGTTATTCGGGAAATTCTTTCTTGGTGTTGCAATTTTCACAAACGTCAGCGTATATTGGTACTAAAATTCCCCTTTTCCAGTTCTTTGGAACTCTACCACTTTCATGTATTGAGTTAAACAATTTCATTATCAGCCTCAGCCTATCATCATTTTTGCGCCAAGCTTTCCAAAATTCACCTGGTAACCCATCCATTCCACATGCCTTGTTATTTTTTAACTTTAATATTTGTGTTTTTACTTCATTTATCATAATTTCTTTTTCTAAATCCTCAATATACTGTATTCGTTCTTTTAAACTCTTTTGAACTTTGACTAATGTTTGCATCCCATATAAACCTTTAAAGTAATTGCACCATGTTTCTGCCTCTATGTTGTTCCCCCCTCTTTTGTTCTTATATATCTATTACATCATTTTCCATATCACCTTCATATCCTGATTTTTTGCTGCTTCATTCATTTTACGACTTAATGGTTCCCCCATTCTTTCTTTTTCAGCTCCATTAGACATTTATAGCCCCATCTTTGTATTAAAAACGTTTTGTTTTGTTCTCTGTCTGCCCCTATTTCTTTAGTTCTCTTTCCACTTTTTTGTTTGTCTCATAACATTCGTGATCATACCATCCTTCTCCATTTTGTGAATAAGTATTATTCTCCTTGATTTTCCATCCTGCCTTTTTTATTAACTGCTCCATTCTCAACATAGCTCCCTCTATTTTGCCCTTTAGAATCAACCTTTCCAGATATGATTTCCACCCCTTCTCTAGCTCTTTGCAAAATGTTTGCCTATCTTTATCCCTCCATCTATATGCTCTGAATTCCTCAGTAAATTGAGTTTTTATTTATGGACGCTCTTTAACTGCTGTGGTCCTTAGCGTCCCATTGTATATTGGACGTGATAGCCCGGTAGGTTTGCTCAGAGGCCTCTTTATCAGGCTTGAGGCTCTTTTAAATCTCGAGACGGGACCACCAACTTTACTTCCCTTCTGAAGGAAACCATGCTAAGGATTTTTACGCCCAAAAACATCCATTGCCCTCTGCCGGGTTTGAACCCGCAACCTTGGGAATTAGAGGTTATCATGGTAACCATTACACCACGGAGGACATGCTTTTATCTGATTCTATTGTTTTCATCTCGCTTTTAATGTTAAAACTTACTTTTAATGGGAAGTGACAATTAGTAAAAACATTGTTCATGACTTCAAAGTCTGCACAGTATACATCTAACTCTTTTGAGTATAGTATATAATCTATCACACTTTGTCATTCTTATTTGTAAATGTGAACTCGCCTTCTTTATCTCTCCCTTTTAATGCATTACATACAGTCATATTATTCATTTCACATAAGTCGATCAGCTTCATTCCCTCACAATTGCATGTTTTGTCTGTACTCTTCATAGTTTATATATCTGTTGTATTCTTTATATTGTTTTATACTTCACATATTCTGATTTGCTCTTGAGGCGGTGCATTCGTCGTCTCACAGTTGATGGTTGTTAATGATACGCGGGAGGTGTAGGAGGTTACGACAGGTTCATTGGTGTGGTAGGTTTTCTGGGTTTTGCATGAGGTTCTCTTCGTTGGTCTCAGGAGTGGGTACCCTGGCTATGGTTGGCTGCTCAGTTACATGAATGCACTGTAGGTCTTTTGTATCATAAGATTTATTCTATATCTGCCGTAACACTCGCCACCGCGAGATGCGATAAAAATGGTTTGGCTATGGTGATGAGCTCCCCTGATGCGACGTCTTAGTTCGCGAAAGTATTTTAGTAGAGTCCCCTTGGTACGATGTCTTAGCTCGCGAAAGTGTTTTCGTAGACTCGATGCGACGTCCTGGTTCGCGAAGGTATTTTGGATGATTGTGCTGCAATGTCTTAGCTCGCGAAAGTACTTTGGTGGAGTCCGTTAACAAGACAAACCTGACATCGCCATTGCACGGTTTTCCCCTTCTCTCGTTCCTGATTTTGGTTTCTCACATCACGTGATGTTATTTCTGTGCATTTCGTTGGCTCTTCAAAATTATTATTTATATTTTATTTTACACACACAGATGTTTAGGTTTCCCACGCTGGTGTCGGAGATGTAAGATAAGGCACGCAAGCTTCGGACCCGAGCTAAACCATGTACTCATTGTTATGGGCACGTAGGGGTATGCTATAAAGGAGACGACCGACCAGTTAATGGAATAGGGACAGGCTACCTGCTTGTTGTTTAGGAAGGACTCACCAGATGATATTTATGATATTTTAAGGTGCGGACAGAATGTACGGTTACACTCTTCCCCTACCCAGTATTTCTTCTATATCCTGCTGCACTTTCTTGAACATATTTTGATCATAGAATTTTGAAACACTTGGTGGGTTGTACACAAATCCTACTCCTACTCACCTCTCCTACTTCCATTATGCACCACAATACCATCCTTCTTCCTATTACATTTGGTAGTTTCACTTTTATTTTCTTATTCTTCTTCATGAGTATACCTATTTCCCCCGACATCCACCCTTTCTCATTCTCCCTAACTCCTCCTTTATCATAGAAATTAAAATCATTAATAACATTCTTGCCTCTCTAACCAAGTTTCCACTACTGCGAACACGCTTTTAACACTTGGAATATTTCACCGTTACCAATTTTGTTCCACAGCCCCTCCACATTCCATACACCCCGAGAACACTGATCCCTATACAGCCCCTGTTCGATCATATCTTATTTGGTCTGTTTTTCCTCTCTGCCTTGTCCTCCATGAGTTACCTGTCTTCTCTCGGCTGATCTTCTAGTTGTAATATACTTCCTTTTTGGTGATGACACCATACTTAATCCAGTTGCCTCGTCATGAATTCTTAGACCTGCTGATGTTGCTACGGCCAACTTCTTTGCATGATCCTTTAGCTCACTGCTAGGAATGACGCCCTTCTTTGGTGACATCACATGTGGTTGTCTCTCCTCCTCCTTTTGGCGCTCCTCTGTTTGCCGCCCTGATCGATCCTTGTTCTGCCGAATGCTGACGTAAAATTCTTCGCCTGTCAATGTCCTTTGCTGAGTCATGACATATTTTCTTCCGTCGATCTAAAGCATTAGCCCTCTAACAGATGCTTTTTTCCCTTCTTCTTTGGCCTTCCTCATTTCCTTTAACAAAACCTCTCTCTGTTCTCTTTCTTTCTTCTCAAAGTCCTGCTGTATAATACTTTGGTACCCTTAAGTTTTCTTGCATTTGACAGGACTAACATTTTAAACTTAATGGTGCTAAGTTTTACCAGTATTGGCCTGTTGTTCAAATTTCTTATCCCTAATTGAAATGAATATTTTCTATAACTTCTACTTGCTGCCATGTTCTTTTTCCTCGTTCTTCCGCTACTACAAAAATGATGATATTTAACTTCCTATGTCTTTCCTTTTCTCTCTCCAAATTTGTTACTCTCTGTTTTAGTATTCCCAACTGCTCCTTGTATTCTTCTTCGAATCCTTTTATTGTTCCTCTTAGTTCGTCTATTTTCTCTGTCAGTTTGGATTCCAGCCTTTTCTCCATTTTTCTGATCTCTATCAGTTCCTCGTTCATTTTTTAGCAAGTCCATTACGTTCTGTTCCGAAGATCCAGGGTCCGGGTTCATTTCTATTCCTTCAATCATTAATAGTGTGGTCACTACTATTAATAGCAATACCACTGATACAGGTTGTATCTTTATTGGTGTCATATATTTGGGGGACGTGTTCCTGACATCAAAACAGTAAAAAGGTTCATATGAACATGGGTCTGAAGATCATTAATTTCAGAGTTACAACACAAAATCGAAAGTTACAAAAATTACATCCTCTTGCTTCAATGCATACAGTAAGCCTGCATCCCATGCTCTGGCGCACTCTGTTGAAATTTCCTTGTGTGTTTCATATTTGATCAAATCCAGTTTGGATACGTCCTCTCAAATGTCAACATCAGGTACAGGAGTCACATGAACCAAGGACATCAAATGTCCTCAGACGAAGAAATCCATTGGATTCAAATCAGGGGATCGAGCAGGCCATGCAATGGATCCCCCTCGATCCTTCCATCTTTGCGGATATTGACCATTCAAAAACTTACGAACTATCATACTGAAATGAGCTGGAGCACCATCGTGTAAAAACCACATTCGTTGGATGATGTCCAGAGGCAGATTATCAGTTAAGTGTTGCAACTCATTTCTGAGAAACTAGAGATAGGTTTGTCCATTGAGACGCAGAGGGAAGAAGTAGGGGCCAACAAGGTGATCATGAATGATTCCACCCCAAATGTTGAGAGGGAACCTCTGTTGATGGTTGTCCTGTCGTACTTCATTAGGATTTTGAAATGCCCAGTTATGAGTGTTATGAATATTGAAGATGTCGTTGCGAGTAAAACCAGCCTCATCTGTGAATAAGATACAGGCTAGGAAATTTATGAACACAGCGCACTGCTCTAACATGCGTTGACAGAAACGTCTTCTTGGCTCAAAGTCCGCCTCATTTAATCCTTGCACACATTGAAGGTGATATGGGTACAGAAGATTTTCATGCAGAATTCTCCATTTAGTCATATGACTAACTCTTTCCCTTACAGCCATACGTCTTGTGCTTTGTGATAGGTCTGCATCCTCAGCACAAAGAACTGGTTCTTCAAGCTCAATGCCTCATACTGCTCTTGGTCTCCCAACTTCCCTAGTACTCTTAAATGTGCCATTCTCTCTCAAGCGTTCGTGAATTAATGCGAATGTTCTTGCACACAGTAACGGCCTGTCAGGGTACCTTTCTGCATAAAGTTCATGTGCTCGTGCTGCATGGCCATACGTGTAGTGCATATCCGTCTGTTCACTCATGGAATAAATCTTCTTTGACCTATAACAACGAAATGGTTGATTTTCAGACCCATGTACATATGAACTTTTTTTTTACTGTTTTGATGTCAGGAACACGTCCCCCAAATATGACACCAATAAAGATACACCCTGTATACCTCCTTCCATTTTCTTCTTCTGGTAGTTTATACTTCTAGTGTTAAACATTCCAATTCTAGCTCGGTAAATTTCTGTCGATATCCCCATGCTTCCTTCATGTTACGTATACGAAGCTATTTGCTGACATGCCCGTTTGCTATGCTTGCTCAACTGCAACTCCTCAGCAGATACATAATATATTCCAATCAACCAAAGCCTTGAGAGATAACACTATCAACAGTGGGAGTATACAAAGTACCGCTCCTGCGGTAGAGTATATATACTAACCATATAACGGAGCGTGAAAACTTGCTTCAACGAGCACAAAAAAGAAACTGCCTCCTGGGGGGACAAATGGATAAATCAGCTATTGCAGAACATGCTATCCTTGCTGAAAGGGAGCATATTATCTATCACGACATGCTCAGTAGACCACAGCCTGTAAGTTCTGGATATTTCTTACTTAGTTAATAACAATAATAATATCAATGGAAGTTGTGTATGCAGTGTTTTCTAGGAGACAATTTCCTTAAAAATTATCAAAGAAACTTTTGCAAAGTGATTAAAAAACACGATTTTCGTAAACTGAGATTACTATTTTTGTTTTGTAAGTTGTGATTTTTTTCAGCATTTATTTTTAACATGTGTCATGCAAGCATATCCTTTTGTTTTCCTCTAAAGCCTGAATTTAAATCTCTTTGGAAGAATTTTTTTTTTCTTACCTTGGATGCATGTTGATTCTGCTGTGCTTTTGGGCTCTCTTGAATACTGTTGTTATACTGAGTTGTCTGAAATGATACAATTCGTTATTAGCAATAGTGTAACAACAAAGTTTTAAGTTTTATATAGTAAGAGTATTTTATTTATCTTTTACCTTTGGTTGTAAAAATGTCAGCTTCAGACGTTTATAGCCATTAGCTAGACTTTCTTGCCCCATGTAGAGCAATTGATATCTGCAATTGTTAATTGCCGTTTCCTGCTCGGCTGTCATATTCTTGAAGCACTCGAATAGAAAACTTTGACGTTCTTCCAGGGTTAGGACCACACTGTTGCCATATTTTGCACAGACAATTTTCAATGCATTGATTTTGAAGGGAATGTTTTGCTCTGAGTCTGCCAGTATTTTGGTGAGCAGTATCTTCAGGCCATCTCCCAATTCATTGAACTTTTACACAATTTAGTCTGTAACATACTCAATACATTTTCATTGTGACAAGTTTTTCATACATGTTTTAACAAGACTGGATGCACACACTTTCTTTGTTTTTAGAAATCAGGTTAGCGGAAGAAGTTTACTCTAGCTAGACATAGAAGCAAATGATGCATTGTCACGTTTTATTTCTAGAGAAAACAGAGCAGTTAATGCGGCATACTTGTATATATAAAACTTGCTGCTCCTTGCAGATACTGCAATGCTTGTATTTTACTGATGTAAGTATTTTTATACTGAAAATGTATGACTGAAACTATATCCTATGGAAAAAACGTCCAAGGTAACACTATTTGTTTTTTAAACAAACATTTGTTTTGTTTCGTCCAATACATGCATTAAAAATTACTGAAAGAAGTGCACATTTTAGAAGTATATTATCTGGACAAAAATCAACACAAAATCCTCTCATTCATAAACACGTGTAAACACGTTATTATGAAAATCAATCTGAAAAGTAATACATACTCGAAGTTATTGAAAAAATGCATTATTTTGGAACTACATATCCTCTGAAAAAGTACATTTTACGAACAAAATCATTGTATTAATACAGTGAATGGATAATATTTTCTGGGACAACAAAATCTTTGTTACCCTTCATGTTTTTTCTCCTTCTCGAACAATGATGTATTGGCGCTTCTTCGCTCTGCACGGCATTTGTATATGCCGAGGCCTAAATTTTACTTGAATGACCTACCACCCTACATCTCGACACACACACACACACACACACACACACACACAGATATCGTTTGTTTTCCTGCTGTGACACTAAATATATTAAGTTCTAAGCTTGCCTGTATACCATGATTTTTCTCCAGGGGAGTAATACACGGAAGGGGTTTATTTTCCTTAGATTTATTTTTTCCATTGCCCCTTCCCAATTGCTATATGCGCGCGCATGCCCTTAGCTATTGGTACACTATGTAGGATTTGCACGCCCCTGTTGCAGAGGATTTTATTCCTCGTTTCATGATTCAATTACTTGTTATGCATATATGTAGCAAGGTGGTAGTGGGTTTTTATCGTACACGGAACTACAGCGGACGTGCCCCGTTATTTTCATTCCTCAGCTCAAGGCGTATTCAGATCCCGCTGTTATACTTCTCATTGCTTCCCAATTAACAGCTTTTTCTCGGCGAACGTCGAGGTCCTTTTCTCGTCTAATAATTATTCGATGCACTGTATAAAGTTACAAACAGTTGCATAATTTCTTCCGAGTTCTTAGATTGTTTCCTATTTCTCCCGTGACAGAATATTCTTTATGTTTTGCTCTTATTATTCTATTACTCTTCTTAGAGCTATTTACCTCTCATCTCATTGCACGACTCGGACAAGCCTACTTCGTTTAATCATTATGCAATTAGCTCTTCTTTACCAGAGAACGATTCATCATCTCGGACGTGTTCACGCAGCTGTTTTCGTAACATTTCTTTCGTTTTCTCTTCATAACCTTTTCATGTGATCGTTTTTTTCCCTCTTGTATTACCAACCTACAGTTCCAGGTTCTTTTGTACTTAACATCGTGCAGTCTAAATTTTAGAGTATTGCATTATTTAGCTACATAATCGTATTCTTCTTTTTATACTATAGACATGGTGAGAAAAAAACGCGCGCACACCCACACTTATCTCTCTACTTTATCACGCGCAGATAACGGGCCACATATTCCCGTCGTTCCGTAACACTTTTGCATTTCGTTGCACATGCTGGCGGGTGTTAGCACAGGATGTTTATCCATCGTTTTACGCATTTTCGGGCATGAAAACAGTTGTAAAGTGTGCTCAAGCACGTCTGTTGCTAATTACGTGGTATTCATTCCATATTCACATATATTGGAATTCCAATTACTTACCAGATCGCAGTGTTCCTGTATTTTGTGCTTACAGGAGACCAAGCTTTGCCAGCAGGATATCTGGTTTTATTCAGTTGCTTTTAGATTTCCACCGTAGCCAGGTACTCCAGTGCAAGGAAGTGCCATGCTGCTGATTAGCGATTACGTTGGTTACCAGGCTTTGGTGCTTACAGCTACAATGCAAGCTGCTACTTTAATGTTGAATTTACCTGGCTTTCCTTTAACGCGCTGTACCATGTACATATCGCCTTATTCTCCCTTCGCCATCGCGGATTTGCATATCTAGTGTCCCAGCGCCTTGCCTTCTGTTGGGAGACTTTAATGTTCACCACAGCTCCTAGGGCTTAAGTAAGGGGACACATCTTGCCGATGTTTTCACACACAACCACCTCACTCCTTTAAACACCAGTGAACTCAATTTTGTTTCTGATTCTTCCGGCTCTCATTTATCAGTTGGTTTTGCACAGCTTGCGCCATCGGCTTCCTTTCTCACCACGTCCCGCCGTCATGTGCACCTAAATGCCAAATAAATACGGCCAACTGGAATCTTCATTCCTGCTTAACTTCTTTCGATGACAATCCTTTCAAAGATGTTGACCAGATGGTGGACCATCCTACTTATATCATTTCTGCAGCAGAAACTTATATCCTCCTGTCGTCTTTTCACCCAAGACATTTATCGATCCCTTGGTGGACCGACGAATGCCGCGAGGCGATTCGTGCGCTCATAGGCGAGCTTCGGGTTTTTTGGTTTAAAAATCTGTCACTTAAACCAACACAGCGCCGGGGTTCACCGCATCATTCAGACCAGCAAGAGGCATTCAAGTCACTCTCTACCTTCGTCCGTTGTATGGAATAAGCTTGGTCGTGTGGCTGGCACAGTACCACCTATAATAACCGCGTTTAATAACACCATCATTAATCCTAAAGATGGTGCTAATAATCTGGGCAATGCTTTTGCGACTTTTCAATCTAATTGTCAGTCTGACTTTCGGTCTGTTAAGAATTAGGTTGAATCCATTGAATTCACTTTTACATATTTTAGTCGCTAGTGTTAAGGCGAATTTTTTATTATGCAGGTGCTGGAGCAAGCCCTATCCTCCTCTACGCTCTCAACTCCTGTGCCGGATGATCTTCATACCTTAATGCTACAGCACCTCTCTTCCTACGGTAAATTCTTTGTCTTGCGAATTTATAACCGTATCTGGCAAACCGCTTCTTTTCCATTAGATTGACTTGAGGCCACCTTACTAATATTAAAGCCTGGAAAGGAAGCCTCATCTCGCTTCCAGTTACCGGCCGATTTCCCGTACCATTTGAATCTACAAGGTGGTGAAGCGTATGGTCTACGGTCGGTTGACTAAACTAAACTGCTTGGCGCAACAGCTCGTTGCTGGGCGAAGGCCTGTCACCCGGCTGCTGCGTCCCCCACATCTGCCAACAACAGGCGTCTTGAGTAGGGTGCAGTACTGGAGGATGGGACGTGGTCAGCGCCCCGGGTCCCTTACGGCGGGTATATGCGGCCTCCTTAACTTGGAGCCGCTATTTTTCAATCAAGTAGCTCCTCGGGGACTCGTTAGGCTGAGTGCACCCCGTGTTAGTTCTCCCAGCGGGAGAAAGTCCCCACGCCGATACCGGGAATCGTACTCGTGTCTCCTGCTTGGTAAGTAGCAGCGCTACCACCGCGCTAAGATGACGCCCTACAGTCGGTTTACATGTTTACTTCAATCGCAGAAACAGGTGTCGAACGTCTAGTACGATTTTCGTCGCTACCGTTTAACGGTCGAGTTTCGTTATGCACACACGTCATGGGCGCATTTCTCAGAATGAGTCAGACGGTTGCAATATTTTTTTTTACCAAGAGAAGGCTTATGACAGGTGCTGAAGATAAGGTATTCTTACTCTCCATGAGTAGGGCATTGTGGCCGTCTTTCCCTCTTTATTTGGGTTTCGTGAAAGTTGGGGTATATCGGGTACGAGTGTGATCGGTTTTATCCTATATCTTTACTCTGAAAAAAAAACCGAGTACCTTAGGGCTCCGTAGTCAGCGTCACAATTTTCGCAATTGCCATCGGTTCTTTTTTTGAGAATGTGTACCTGCTGGCGTTTCGTCTTCATTGCTCGTGGATGATATCGCCATATACTGTAGTTCCGGGCGAACCTGTATGTTAGAACGGCGACTCCAACGATATTTTGACTGACCATACACTTGTAGTTCTGAAAACGGCTTGTAGTTCTCCGCCGAGAAAAGCGTTTGTGTGAACTTCTGGCGCTGGAAGGCATTCCCTTTGCCTTCTCTGCATCTCGGCCCAGGTGGTCTTCCTTTCGCAGACGGGGCGAAATTTTTAGGATTGATTTTTTACAAAAAAGGGTAGCTTGTCTGCTCATATATCCAATTTAAAAACGAATTATAAACGTTTTCTTAATCGTTACGCCTTTTAAGTGGCACATCTCAGGGTACTGATCGGACTGTTCTTTTATGACTCACTCATTGATCTGATCGAAACTTGATTCTGTTGCACTGTGTATTCTCGGGGACGACCATATTTTTAATTGCCTAAGTCCTACTCGTCATCGGGATATTAGGCTTAGTATTGGTGCCTTTTTAACGAGTCCCGTTATTGGCCTGAGTGCGGAGGCTGCTGAACTCCCGTTATCTTATGGACGCGATGGCCGTATTTGTAGCTGCGCTTGAAGACACTAGCATTCCTGTACATCCGTGTTTTAAATTTTTTTAACGATTCATTGGGCCGTCAGTTCGCAACGAGCTCTCTGGCTCCAGTCCCTCTTGATGTTCTATTTGGTTTACTCCTTCAGCTGTTGGACGCCACTTTACTGACATCAGTTACCCCAATGGCTCCGCCCCGAGATCAGTATTGATCTAGGTTTGATGTTCACGTCACAGTCGACATCAACTTCGGTTATTCGTTCGGGCTTTTTCGAAATTAAAAGAGCAGTCAGGAAACCTTTATTTTAGTTATAATAATGGCTGAAAGAATGATCGGGGAGTTGGCAGTGCTTTTACCAGAGTTTTAGAATTTTGCTTTCTACAGCAGTGTTCGATTTTTCAGCCAAGCTATACAGTGATGACCAAGCCTTGTTTTATATTCACTGGCAAGACTTACAGCAGTGGTAATTTGCAGCGATTACTTGAGTGCACTTCAGGATCTTCGGTTACCATCCTCTTGTGCAGTGCATAGATGAATAACTTTACTTGCTCGCATGTGCTGGCATTAGTGTGTCCTTTGTATGGATTGGTGGACATGTTGGTCTACTAGGGAATGGGGCTGCTGATGCTGTTTCCAAGGCTGCAATTTTATCTGCCAGTTGTTTTAGTTGGTGCGTTTATGGGTTTTATGGTTTTATGTGCTGTATTGTTCTATCGCACTGGTGCGATGAATGGGCTTTTGTTGGAGGGAACATACTTCGGAAGGTTAAACCCCTTCCAATTGCCTGAAATATCTCCTCGTGCATCTATCTCGCGAGGATTTTATTTTAGCCAGATTGTTATTAGGCACTGCCCTTTTAGTCACAGTCACTTATTATCTTCCGATATATTAATTGATTAAAATATTAATTTCCTGCAATTAATTGTGCCATTGTAATGATCCATTGACGGTGCAACCTGTTTATATCCAGTGTCAGTTTTTACCTTAGTTACGTATGTCCTTGTGGTTGCCACCTACTATGATCCAGGTGCTGGCTTGCACCTTGTTCTGTAAAGCGTGTACAATGTTTTATTCATCACAGCGGTTTGATTCACCATGTGTAATGTGCGTAATTTTATCTTTTGAGCTTTAGTTAGTTTGACACCTGATTACTGGTGCTTATCAAGCTTTGTGCGACTCTCAAGCATATGATAATTTTGATATATTTTAGCTGTTTTGTGGCCGCCCAGAGTGCTTAGGTAGAATTTTATATCACCACCACCGCCGCCGCCGCCGCCGCCACCACCACCACCACCACCACCACCACCACCACCACCATCAAACCCGGCAGAGGGCGATGGATTTTTTCGGGCGTAAAAATCGTTAGCACGGCTTCCTTCGGAAGGGAAGTAGAGCCGGTGGTCCCATGTCGTAGATTTACGGCACGTAAAAGAACCTCAAGCCTGATAAAGAGGCCTCTGAGCAAAATTACCGGTGTTTCACGCCCAATATAGAATGGGACGCTAAGAACCATAGTAGTTAAAGAGCGTCCATAAATAAAACGCAATTTAATTTAACCACCACCACCACCACCACCACCACCACCGCCGCCGCCGCCGCCGCCGCCGCCGCCACCGCCACCGCCACCGCGACCACGACCACGATGACGACGACGACGACGACGGCTGGTGTAAGATTGTTATTAAAACCAAAAACCTTTATGAACAATAGGTATTGCAGCTTAATCAACAATCAACTGCGGTATTGTAAATGTCATTCTTTCTAGAGTAGCAAAATCTGAAGTGTAAATGTGTGCTTTGGTTTATAAATAGTCTGTTAGGTAGTTGCAATAATTTTGAACAATCCAGTTGTTGATATACTCATCACTAGGATTCAGAATGGTCCAGCATTTGAAGTTTCTCTTGTAATGCAAGCCAAAGATTGTTCAGAACCCATACTATAGACCAGTCCAACGGATATGTGTGTCTTGCTGCTTGTCTTTAAATTACTCACCTCTAGTTCAATCAGCAAATCTTGATTTCAACAGGGACACATAGTAAAAGCAACCGATAGTTTGCTAGTTACTTGCATTTCAGGGAAACTTATAAAACTAGGCCGATTTCTTGAAAATGTTAATTTGTTTTAAAAAATTAAAAAAGAAAACAATTCCTTACAAGATACTTAATATCTGTAATAAGCTAATATATAAATAAATGAATAAGTTCAAAGTAGAATTATTTCAAAATGTTTTCGCTTAATAGAGTACATACAGTATGCAAAAATCATAATCAAATGAATGCTATAAAATTAATAAAAAAAAGCAATGTATTAAACTCTGTTCGTATGTATCCTTTGTAAATAAGTCTATGCATAATTGTAAACTAAAATATATTTCCTTAACCAATTGTCAGGTTGAAAGCAATATTCCATCATGTCGATTAGATGACCTTCCATTGCGTTCAGTTTGTTTTTCCCTGGTAGAAAAGGAAAACAGGCCCTGTACAGAAATATAATTTTAAGTATCTTACCAGGCTGTTATGCCGTGGTCTGCTGGAGACATTTCGCCCACAACTGTGGTGGACATCAGTGGCATGATCTGATGCGTTAGGTTTATTTAACCACCTGAAGGGGCCCCACCCCCCTTCCTAGTGGCGATCAACCAAGAAAGTGTATCTCGTCTTCTCATGCAGAGTCTACGGGTGATGGAGATTAGTGTGTAGGTACTGTTATTGCACCCCGGGATTCGGTGTGATAGATTGAAGGGCTCCCATGCAATGCATGCTGGAGTGATAGATCATACAGGGTCCTAGGGGACATATTTGGCTAGTAAGCCTGGCTGTGTCTCCTTGGGAATTTATGTAGGTGGTATGCACCTTAACTGTTAGGATTGGGAGATAGGGATGAGTGTTCATAGGCATAGGCATTTTGGAGTTAATGCTTCTAGTGTTAAGATTAATCTGTGTGGTGGAGTGAAGATTGTGTGTAAAAGAAGCGGGCATTCAAGATAATGGAAGCATTCACTAGGGTTTGTCAATGGTGCTTAGCCTATCTCTGGACTCGTTATGTTAACCCGAGCGTTGTCGCTTTGGTTACTGAAGCATACTAAGGCTATGCGAATTTGTGAGAGTTTGTCCTAGTGAATTGTGTATTTGGGTACTTAGATGAAATTAGTTTTAATTAGTTCTTATGAGATATTCTGTGCTATTGAAAGTAATTTAACCTAATATGTGGTATATATTTTTTGTGTATTTTTGTCAACTTAATGTATGAAATCATAGCCATAAGTCCTATTCCTTTGTCGTTCGGGATGGGGGTACCTCTTACTCTTGGGGTTGGCTTGACTTACAGAGGAAGGACTTTGGGGGCTACGAAGGACATTGTAATGTAACCATAGTCAGTAATGCAACATTTTTATTGTAATCTTACTAGCTTATTAAGATATTCTTGAATGTGTATTTCAGGTTCCCCAGGCCAAAGGTTCGGTCAAATAGTGAAAGTGGTCTGTTATATTTATTATAATTTGTTTCATAATTACAGAGTTCTTGAATTAGACCATTATGGTTCTTTCCTTTGTTTTAGAGGTTAAAGCTTAGGAGTTAAATAAATTGCTCAATTGAGTGAAGTTTAATCTCCGGATGTAGTAGATATGCCGGTAATACTGGGGTTTGGATATTACTCGAATTATTCTATTCTGGGGTGTCTATAGTCTGTGTGTTCTGGCAACGTATCTCCATACCAGGGCTGCATAGGTTATAATTGGTCTAAGTAACATTTTTGTACAGGATAAGTCCCATATTCAATTTAATTTGTCTGTTTGTATTAATGATTGGGAATAGACGGTTGAAATGTCCATTGGCCTATGCTCTGACTTTCACCAAGTGTTTGTTCCGGGTAAGGCCTTGGTTAAGGTGACCATATTTTTGAAACAAGAAAACGAGACATTTTAAATTTTTCTCAATGAAACAAGGGACAAAAAAGAATGTGTAAAATTCTTTCGTCATAAAAGCGAAGGTTTCAGAACTAATAATAAATAATGTGTAACTTGAGTATATAGTAGCTCTGAATTCACTCCGGCCAAACAATCCCGTAGAATTATTAGTGCAGGAATCATTCGTCATACATAGGATAAATTTAGAAGTACCGTCCATTGATCTGAAGGATTGGTTGTCGAGGACAGTGTGGTAAGCAAACACTCCTTCAACAGCTGCTAATTTCATATCTTTATGACCAAAACTTTCACTTAAAAAAATAGTTAATACGGTGCTAGAAGAAGCACTTGCACGCACCATTCTTTTATGTTTTTCACTGTTTATGCATTGTGATATATGCGATCGCCCTCCCACGGCTTATACTGAAAGTAGATGCACAATTATTGCATCGAACATCTGAGTCAGAAATTGTTTTTTTTTTTAATGTATGGATATACCTTTTGTATCACTATTAAAAACACACCTTCCTTTTCGGCTGTGGCATATTATTAATTTCAAGTGTTTTAGCATTCATAGTTAACAAAAGTTCACTGTATTTTATTATTTCACAAATGCAGAACACAGTACTGTCTTCTACCAAAGTCACAACTGTAATGCATATCTTTTAACTCAAGCATATGCGTTTACAGCTTTTGTTATTGTTGTCGGCATTCACATCAAACACGAGTGATTACGATTTGTGAGTTTGATTGCGCAGACCGGCATAGTTCAATTGTCGTCCGCAACTGTACTTTTCCAAGCGAAGTCTCCATACCATTTCAGGTGTACTTGTATTGTAGACCCATAATATAAACAGCGCGTTGGTTTGTTATTTGTTACTATCTTTGAATTTTTTAGAACTATAATTAACAGCGTTTTATGCCGATAAGTCATTGCCACAAAATGAGACATTTTGGCGTCCCGCTTCTGCATTAAAAATAGAAGGGAAAGAGACTAGAAAAAGAAATCTTCGATCATATAGGTTATCCCTAATTAGGGCGATGGCAGAGCCTGGAAATTAGTATTACTTTAGCTTTTTAAGTAGGCTAGCATACCATAATTTGTCAAAAGAGTGTTCTGTGTCTAAGTAGTGCGCCTGTTGACTTATTTGTGTTGAATGCTTTGGTAATTTGTTCTGTCATCCTTAGTAGTTGTAGGGTGGTAGAATGCTGTGCTGTAAATCAAAATTGTTCCGGTATTAGTATATTGTGTTATGTGCGAGTTTAAATGTTTTAGTATAATTTTTTCTAAAACTTTGCTTGTTGTATTTAAGAGGCTAATTGACCCATAATTGTTGGGTAGAGCAACAATTTTGTTTGCTTTCGGAACAGTAGTATTTTGGCTTCTTTCTAGTTCAGGGGAATCTACAATTTTCGAGTGTGTAGTTAAATATGTTCGCTAAGTATTATATAGTTCTTTTGAAGAGGTTCTTCAATACCACATCTGGTATTTTGTCTAGTCCTGGTGCTTTCTTTGTGGGCAGGTTTTTAATAATCCAGCCTATTCAGCCAGGGTTTGTTTTTCACATTTTGTTGTGCATCTGTGTTTGGCCTGTGTTTTCAGCTGATTTCCAAAGTGAATTAATTCTGCCCATTTGATTAACTGATAGTGAAAACATTCTCTAGGGTGACCGCAAATGCTTCAACCATGGCTTTGGGAGTGTCTGCTATGGTATTGTTAATTTGAAGTGTTGGGATATTTGTCCGCGTGCGTGTTAAACGCTTCGCTGTCCGAAAATTACTTTTTGTTAAGAATTTAGATTTTCGAGAGTATTCTTCCATTAGTTGCATATATAGCTTCGGGCGCAGTCATTCACTAAGTTTCTAGCTTCCTGAAATTCCATCCAGTGAATTATATTTGTTCTTTGCCATTGCCGTGGATTGCTCTATTCTGGACCTGTTGCAGCATTTTTATATCAGACGGGAAATGAGGATTAATTGTGGGTGCTGTTTTAGTGGTACTCAGGCTGTAGTCACTAGTTTTATTGCCAATTAGAGTTAATTAATTGCAATGTCCTACTCTTCTGCACAGTTTATTTCTAGATCTGGTAAGTGCTGATCTACCTTTTCTTGAAATCATACCAGTCACTTCATTGTAGTTTAGCCTTAAGGGCTCTGGTCTGAATATAATTTCCGCGTTAATAGTAATCAGATCTGACAAGTTCTCTGAGGTGAGTTAATGTAGGAGTTCAAAATCTATATCAAAGTGTATATTATTTAAGAATGCAATGTCTAGTATGTCTGGCGTGTGGTTTGTCATATGCTGTATAAACGTCGGCTCATTTGGACCTGTTGTTAATTAATTGGTCTTAATGTAATTTAGTAACTTGGTGCCCTGTGGATAAGGGGTTTATGCAGTTCCAAAGACAGTCTTTGCAGTTGACATCTGCTGCTGCGATTACTCTTTCTGTATTATGAACTTTGAATTTCATTGCCATGGCTTTGGCACGAGTTAGGTTTGGAGGATTAATTTGATAGTGATCTGTGTTGTAGGGCTTCGCGGTTCCTCCTCCTCTACAGTTGCGATTATATCTGCAAACTTCATATCTGGGAAAGGAAAGAGGTCTGCTGGGTTTATGTGAGTTTCAATTAAAAGGACTATTTGAATAGAATGGGTCTGAAGACAATTCCTTTGTCTTTTTGCATATACCATGGCAATTCTAGAAAATTACTCTAACTGTATCCGAATTATACATGGCTAAGGTTACGAAGATAAGTCACGACTTCTGACAGAGAGTGCTATCTGAGTGGTGTCTTCCTGGTTGGCTAAGTAAATCGCAGAGCTGGTTGAGGTTTTGTACCTGATTCATGGGTACTTTGTCTTTGGGCATACCTGGAGTCTGTACCACTTTGCCCAGTGCCATTCCTGCACCTCTGGTTTTCTTTTTTTCCCAAGGGGGAGCGATTTTGCTGCAGAAAGGTGAGGTCCAGCTGTCTGTGCTTGTGAAGGACCTGCAGTCGGAGGTATAGCTTGCTGTCGTGGGTGTCGCTCGTTCTTGATTGGGTCTGCCTCAGTTGCGAGCCGAGGGTTCCCAACCACAAAGGGTTCAATTACTGGGGCTGGATGCGACCAGCCTTTACTACTCTTGGTGAACCACTCTGTTGTCTGTGCGGCAGCCTCAGTATAACTGCATTCTTCCTATCCCAGGTGGCCTAGAAGGCTGTGCACCTAGCATGGTCTTTGTGCATGCTGCGTAAAATGTGGTGCAACTGCGTCAAGTTTTACCAAGTTGAGCCATGGGCCTTAGCGCCACATAAAATGCATGTGCGCTCCAATGGTGGAGTGTTACATGTCCCTGAAAAGTGGGATAAGGTACATTTGGCGCAGACGGGTTGTGGACCTATAGTCTTGCATTACGTGCCACAGCTGTTGGCATCGTGTACATTAATTTGGTTCTGTGTCGGCCCTATACTCTTCTACAGTAACTGAAGTGTGCCAAATGTCGGAGGTCCAAAATTTGCCTATTTTCTTAAGTATTCTGCAGTTCAACATGGAACTTCGGCAGGGGGCCTATACCTGTTGTGCTTGCACATTTGCACTGCCTTAATGGTTTGGAAACCACTGTATGCCAGGTCTTGCTTAATCTTGTCCCTGGTGAACCCGGCATAAATTCCTTTTATCACAAAGTAAGCAGTTCTTTCCTCTGGTTGGTGAATTAGATAGTGATTCACGCCTCTAGTCTTGAGGTATCCTACTAGATTTTTGTAGTCACAGACAGAACTTCTTGAAGCAGAAGTAATTGGAGTTGCGCGCAGTGTGTATAATGTATTTATATTTTGGTGGGTAAGTCTTGTCAAAGTCTTTGATTATGTAGCGACTTTTCATGGCCTGGCTCTTACTAACATACACAGGCACAAGGTTTGCGCTTCTTTCCTGTTCTAGTTTTAAGGGAGTGTGCGTAGTCGTAATGTCATGTCCTGAGTCTCTTGAGGTACAAGGTTTTAGAGGGGAAGGTGAATTTGGAGTAGACTTGGGTTTTTTTGGAGTCACGGATGAAGGTGCAGAGGCTGGGGTCTTGGGTTTAGGACAGGAAGGAGTTACATTGGAAGTTAAAGGTTGGGAGATCTTGTTCCTAGTAGTCGTCCTTATCGGTGAAAGTGTCAGTTTGGTAGTTGACATAGTCCTGCTGCCCTTTGCCATTCGTATTGAGCTAGTCATTTACAAGAAGAAAAGAAGAAATAAGAAAGCCTAATAAGGTACTACTGAGGCTACCATTATAAGTTGAACGACTGCCCTTGTATGTCTGTGGGCCATTCAGTAGCTGCACCTAAAGATAATATAAGAGGGGAGCTTAAAACTAGACAGAGAAGATGAAATAGAAATGTAGACGAGAAAGGAAGCTAGTGAGCACTAAAAAGCATGTGGATCAGAGCACCTGTCCAAAGGCACCTAGATTCCAGTCTAAGTCTTTTGGCAGCAGTATTTTCTCTCTACTCATCTAGGACAGTATTGTTTGCAGTGAAAGTGGCAAAAGTCGGAACTTCAAGCTGGATTCAGCAGTTGCGCTACAGTCAGTCGCCGGAGCTTCTTTGCCGCTTGAAGAGCTCTCTGCAGTAGTAGATGGCTTCACCTCCACTGCTCGGTCAGAATTGAGGTGCATTAGCCTGATATGCCATTTATTAACTTCATGTAGCCCCGTGGCTGATATATTGAAGACAGGTAAAAATGAATCAAATTGTACAGTAATAATGCAGTTAGAAAACATAATGAAACAGGAGCTCATACAACGGTGGCCAGCTGCCCCCCAAGAGAAAGAGCCCCATAAGAACATTGTCACAATACTCAGAAACAAAGGTATAAATAACCAGGCTAACAATCCAGCCAAAGCACATGTTCAAAGATCCATCATATACACATGAAGAACTGAATCAGAAATAAACATTTATCAGAGACAAAAACGCAAGTAAAAACACAGGCACTGGACTTGAAAAGCACTCATATCAACATCTACACGAAAAAAATAACAAAGGAAGTAAAAGTTAAAACTGGCGAACACGCCGTGCTTTCTGTGCTGAGGTTCAAGTGATTGCGGAGGGTAGCCCGCAAACGCCGGCCACGGACGTGCACTCTTTCCTCCACAGTGGGAAAACTCAACACAGTATAAGTAGCCTGATTAAAGGCAATAAGAGGGACCCGAAGCATATGACTAAGGCTAAGATTTTAGAATGCATTGGAGTGCCGTCCAGCTGCTGCAGGAGATGCCAGTTCAAGCCACTCAGGCATACAAAAGAAAGGAATGGATAAAAGCAGTGTGTACAATGAGCTTCAAACGATGATGAAGATGACGACTGCGGAAATACCACTGACAATGGTGGAAGCAAGCTGTCGCGGTAACTTTCGTGTTATCTTATTTGCTGAGCGCCTGTTATGGTTTTACTATTTTGAATTTTGGGTTCTTTGTCATTCGGCTAGCTATTATTACTCAGTCGAGCTAATCTCTTGAACAGGGTGTGTAAATGGAAAGGAGTTGTTACTAAAAGATAACACTGATAAAAGAATTTGTTTTTACACTTTTATTGCCGTTACACTTTATTAATTTCACATATTTACTCTTGATACACGCCAGACTGAAACTGTTATATTTTCGAATGTAACTATAATCACTTATTTGCCGCGCATTATTAATTCGAGTATTTCACATTTTGTAACTAACTTTACGACGCGAGAGATTCTGTAGAATTGCGCGACGTGTAACCCGTGGATGATTCTGTTGAACTGCACGACATGTAACCTGTGAATGATTCTATTAAACTGCGTGTTACCTATCTTTGGCTTGGAATTTATACTCCCTCACCCCGATATGCATAAACATTATAATCGAGCTGCTATTGGTTAATAAAGCGCGCCAACATTAGCGTCTATTTTTATATCCAATCAAAATTACGAACACATATGCTCTAGGGAAGATATTCCCTCCATTTCTAAAGAAAAGCGCGCTACTCTGACGTCATTTGTTTGTCTCTTCTAGTTGATAAACAACTCACCCCCTCGCTCATTGTTACCCGCTCCTATTGTCAGTTTCAGTGAGGCCGTGTAAACTTATTTCATAACAATGCTTATAATTAACAAACATTTCAAATCAATGTCATACAATAATGTTAATTTACACTACAATCACTCTGGCATTCACAGTATTGTGATATAAAATACTGCCTCAAAGCCCATCCTTTTGCACGATGGCTAGCAACATCAGGGCACCAAGACAGGGTGCAATCTAACATCACCCCAAGATCACGCGTCTGCCGATGACACAGTAGCTTCTGGCCAGCCACCTGCAGAGATACGTCAGGCAGTTTGTGCTTTGTAATGAAGTGCGGAAAATTAAACTTAACTGCATTGATGGCGATCTTCCAGACAGAAAGCCAGTTCAAAAACCTAGAAAAATAGTGTTGAATGGCCAACTGACCATACCTGAGATTTCGGCAATGATGATAAAGAGCAGTATTGTCGGCATACATAAGAACAATACATTGAGGCTCTTGGGATGGGTTCTAAGTAAAAATAGCCTACAAATAGGGGCCAGAATCGCACCCTGCATGACACCAGCCAGCACATGGCAAGACTGGGAATAGGCCTTCTCAACCCGAATATGGAATTGACGATCATGCAGAATACTGTAAAGAAGTCATACGAAAGGATGTACGGCTGGAACCTGATAGAATTCCATGATGCCAACATCGATCTAAGGCAGCCTCACCATCCAGAAACAAGGCAAGAGTACTGCAATTTGTCATTGAAAGAAGCACTAATGTCATCAACAAATTTAAGAATTTGAAGATCGTGAAGTGATAGGGGGAGAAAGCCAAACTGAAAATCAGGAAGAGAAAGAGCAATCGGAACAACAGAAAGAGAGAGAGAGACAGAGACAGAGACAGAGAGAGGATAAGAAGAAGCCATTCAAAAAGCTTATCAATATGAGACAAGAGATTGATAGGCTAATAACTGGAAGCATCACAAGCATTGTGACCAGGCTTGGCCAACATAATACCTTATCTGATTTACTGGCCATAGAGAAATAACCAAGAGAAAGACAAGCATTAAAAATAAGAGTATGAAAAACCAAGGCACAATGAGGAAGATGTTTGAGGTCGATGGTTGAAATGACATTAGGACCAGGAGCTTTCCCAAGATAAAGGCGATCTATTGCCTGATAAACCTGAAGCGATGTGGAGTCGAGGGCCAAAGGAGCTAAAGGCTGCTGAAGCCAGTCATGCAACCATGCCTCGATCAAATGATCATGAGCACAAAACAAGCTGCCATCTGGGCAACATAGAACTGCCCACGGTTGCTGTACATGCCATTGAAGCGAAGGCAAGCACATCATTAAATTTCAGGATGTGAGCATCCTTTCATCAGCAATACACTACCATGCCCGACTACAACATGAAGCTATTGAAATTTACAAACATCCAAATAACTTTAATCAGAAAGAAGGGGCTCTGAAACATAACAGCAACCAGCATCCAGTCATCGAGGGTAAAAAATGTAATACAACACTAGAAAATACAGCAAGCCAATCAGAAGAGAGCAATAGCATAGGAGAGCCTGGGCTTCTCCCACCACCTGCCCACCCCAGACCAATTGTGGAACGCTTGTTTCCAGCAGACCGTGGCATAACAGCCTGGAGGATGCTTCCAACTATATTTGCGACTCCAGCAATGATTGCGTACATTCTCTCATAGTGCTTGTACACCTTTTCTCCATATGCATTTCTGTTATTCCGCTATATGAACATAGAAATATAAAAACTTGCAGACTTCCTTCAGCCCATTAAGATATGTTTGTGTTGGGGGATTGGTGCTGCTATTCATTTTTGTTCAGAAGTTTCCAATCTGTCATCATTAGGCTCTTATCATACAAGGTTTATAGCCTCCTTTAGCTATGATTTTTCCTGACAATTTCTCTCAAGTTTGCTTACATGTTGTAGAAATGATCTGATCTACATTCACATTCTACACAGTTCAGTCTTAAGTTCTGTCCTCTATGTTTGTAGCTCTACAACTTAAAAATAAATGATTGAATGCTACTGTTACAAGTTACCATGGTAGCAGAGTTATTATTGTAAACACATTTGCTTTGTGTAGTTCCCTAATCAACCAATAAATATGGAATTGGGTGTAAATGAAAACAGAGTTGCAATGATTGCTCTCTTTAAGTGTGGTAAGAAACCTACTGAAATTTGTTTACTGAACTGTAAAGAGATTCTATTGAATACTTACAAAGATCTGGCAGGCCATATACCATAGGGACTTCAGGAGTGGTCAAAGCAGTAAGAAAATGAATATGTCAAAACCCACTCCGGAAGCAAAAAATAATGGCTCGGGAGATAAATGTGTCCACCAAATCCATGTCTCGGATTATCAGAGAAGACCTTCATATGAGAGCTTATTGATGGTCAGTGGGACATTTGTTAACCTCGAGCCTAAAGAAGATCAGGTACGAAAATTCAAAGAGGCTCTTACAGTGGCATGCTCAGAATGGTCATGAAAATATCCTCTTCACAGTTGAGAAAATTTTCACAGTGGAGGAGAAGTACAATAAGCAAGATGATAAAATATATGCACAGAGCTCAGAGAAAGCTAAAATAATCCCTATGTTAGAGAGGGCAGCACCCAGCATCAGTGATGGCTTGGTGGGGCGTGTCACATCAAGGAGCAACATCTCTCCATTTCTGCAAACAAGCAGTAAAAACAGGAGTCAGACGGTACCAAGAGGACATCCTAGAGAGAGTTGTGAGACACTTGAACACCACACTCTTCAATGGAAGCCCTTGGTTCTTTCAGCAAGACTCAGCCCCAGCTCACAAAGCTAGAACAACTCAAGCATGGCTCAGGGACAATGTTCCAGAATTCATTGTAACTGAAGACTGGCCCTCTTGCAGCCCCAGACCTGAACCCACTGGACTATAGGCTTTGGGATATCTTGGGGAGTAATGCCTGTGCTAAACCTCACTCCAGTTTGTAATCTCTGTAGCAAGATCTCATAAAGGCAGCACAGGAAATTCCTCTAGATGTCATCTGTGCAACAGTAGCAGACTGGCCTAACAGATTAAGGTCCTGTGTAAAGGCCAGAGGTGATCATTTTGAATGGCTTATAGTGTAAGAAATGTTAATTAGTCACTGAATTAAAATATATATATATATATATATATATATGTTATATCTTTTTGTGTCTTTTGTTTTAAGACATATCACTTCTTAATCATAGGACAGAACTTATGATTAGACTGTGATAACAAAAAAAAGGCCATTAGTCTTCATTGAAGGTTGCTGAATATCCATCCATTGTGACCCTCAGAATTTAAAAAAATAACAGTTCTTCACCGAAGAAATTCTTCTGCAACTTATTTGGCAGTTTTAACCCTCAACTGGTATGGTGGGTTTGGAACCCATGCTAGCATTAAAAATCATTATAAGCAGGGGCAAAGCTTCAGGGGAGACAGGGTAGTCAGCATCTACACAAGATATCTTGTGAATGACAGTTGTTTTAATTCCATTGCATTATTGAGCTTCATTATATTTCTCAAATAGCAAGTCTTCGACTCTCTTTGGGAATTTGAACGTCTCTGATATGAACACCAAAGTGCAGGACTACTGTGGTAGACATTCACCTTTATGTGTATTTTGTCAGTTGTGAATGAGGGAAACAGACACATCATCTGAATGTGACAGGTGTAAAACTGTGCTTTCTTATATCCAGATTTATCCACCAGTAGACAGACTGGCCTCCATCTCCTTTTACTATGATTGGCTGGGGGACTTGATCTGCTTGAGCCAAGAGTGTGTAGGGTTACCAGATATTTGAAAAATCCTGGACTTATCCTAGATTGTTTACCTTCTGTCTGGCATCTGGGGGGAATTTTGGAAAAATCAGGAATGTCCTATATTTTGAGGAGTGTAAGCATTCTTTAATTAAAGATTGATTAGCATCTCGAGAATGATTAGAAAAATACTTGTTCAGAATATTGGAATTATTTTGCTATTTCTGCACACAATGCTAATGTTGAGAGAGTTTTTTTTTTCACTTATATCAATCTACTAGACACACAAAAGTAAAAAGCAGGCCATTGTTTGACTCATTCAAAGTTATTGTTCTAATAATACACATTTAAACATTTAAGTTGTTTAGAATGTCAAGATTATACATCAGAGTCAGATGTTTTGTATAAAATATGCTCTTCATACAAGTATAATTGTTAAAGGTGAACAAAACACAAAAATGAATATTTCATTCACCACATTAGTTTTTTTTCTTGTAAGGAGTAAATAACAATGCATGCAGTTTCACCATCCCAAGGTGAATGGTTAATGGGTTACGGCCTATTGTTGAGTTGATTCGTGTCATCACGAAATCACACTATACCCAGGCAAGACATACGAAGCGTATGTGTTTTAAATGACTAACAAGCTTATGCGTTAATTTCACTAGAAGTTCATAACTTCTCTGAATAACAAAGAGTAGAGCTAAAGCTAGCCAATTACTTCTCATAATCCAGTTTATACGTACTAGATGATAAACAGTAGTCCAACATCTGTTTTGAAAATGAGTGAACGTGGTATCCGAACTTATCACTTCAACCAAAAAAGAGCAATTATGAAGATTTACGCCATTCTGACAGCGATTCCGATACAGTTAGTGTGAACATCGAAAACCGTGCTGGTTCCATCCATTGGTGTAAGTGTTAGGAATGTATAACTATGAACAATGATGAGGAAAGTATTTATTGCTCAGACTATGTAAACAAAAAATTGTTGAAGGGTGATTTTGTCTGTATCGCAAAGTATCCTAATTTTACAAATTAGGTATAGATCGTGATTTTATTTAAAGGTGAGTCGAAATTGTAACACTAACATCACTTAAGTTTACTCACTTAACATGTTTCGGGAAACCGTTGTTCCCATCATCAGAAGGTTAACTCGACTGGCCCGTGTTGTTGGTGTTTCCGTTTTTTGGACTGGATCCTGTGGTGGCATCTTGTGGTGGAGAAATGTACTTCCAGAGAGGATTTGGTGGCGGCAAATCAAAATTCATTAGATGTGTGTTGTGTTTTAGAATGGTGATCTTCTCCCATGCATCTAATTCGGCTGCAAATTTGGCTGGTTTGACTAATGTAATATTGGGTTTGATGTTGTGATTAGTGATCCAAAAATGGTGTGAAACTGCAGATTTGTCCATTTGTTTGTATTTAATACATCTCATGTGCTCCTTTAGCCTAGTTTCTAAGTTTCTTTTTGTCTTACCAATGTATACTTTATTGCAATCTGAACAATTGATTTTATAGATTCCAGCTTTTTTGTCTTGTGGAATGGGGTCTTTTAACTTGTTACAAAGTAATTTCTCTATGTTAAATTTGTTCTGTGGAGCTAGGCTAATGTTATGTTTCATGAAAATCTTCTTAAATTTGTGAAATGTTCCTGGGTGGTATGTGAATTTCTTGAACTTTAGTTCTTTATCTTGCTGGCTGAGATTAGTTGTGTTTCTGATGTGCATCTGTCGTTTGAATTTTGCAATTTTTTTGTCAATAGTTGCTTTGTTGTACCCATTATGTATTGCTGTGTCTACTATATGCTGGTATTCTAACTGGTATTCTTTTTTATTTAAGGGGGTATATACCAGTCTATGTGTTAGGCTGTTTAGTACTGCATGTTTGTGTGTGGTTGGATTGAAACTCTTATTTTTTATGTAATTAGTAGAGTGTGTTGGCTTCCTGTATATGCCAAAGGTTAGGTTCTTTTGTTCTCTGATGATTTTTAGGTCTAAAAATGGTAGCATGCCTTCTTTTTCTATTTCTATGGTGAATTTTATTGATTGGTTCTGTAGGTTTAGTAAGGCTAAGGAGTCTTGTATGAACCTATTAGGGACAACAGCGAAGATGTCGTCAACATATCTGTGCCAAACTTTAAACATGTATGGAAAGGAAGTTGTTATGTGTATTTCTAAGTAGCTCATAAATAAATCTGCCAAGAAGGGTGAAAGTGGGTTGCCCATGGTTAGACCAGTTGGTTGTTGATAGAACTTCTTATTGAAACTAAAACAATTTTGTGCAATGCATAAATTGGTAAGTTGTATGAGGTCTTCTATTTCTTCTTCAAGTAGGTTAGTCTGCTGTAGCCATTTCTTTAATTGACGCAGGAGTTGATCTGTAGGGACACTTGGAAATAGTGCAGTGACATCAAAGGAAACTAATCTGTCTTCTGGTTCGAGTTCCAGGGATTTTATCTTCTGTATTAAATCTTCTGAATTCATTATGTTTTTGCTGTTGAATTTTGGTAGTGAAGAGAATCTCTGTACTAACCATTTTGCCAGTTTGTAGGTAGGAGAATCAATATTGCTGACGATTGGTCTCATCTTATTACCCGGTTTGTGTATTTTAGGTAGAGCATACATTCTTGGTAAAATGGGGTGGTCTGGTTTTAATCTAGATTTATCAGTGTCTGTTATAGTTTTGCTTTCCTGGATGGTTTGATTGAAGGCTTTTAAATGTGATTTTAATGGGTCTTCTTGACTTTGTATGTAATTTTCTTGTTGCAGCATATTTTCTACTCTGGTAATATAATCATCTTTTTGAAGTACAACTAGTTTATTTCCCTTGTCAGCTTTTGTGTATACTACTGGTTTTGATTTTAATGTTTTGATCACATGTTTGGTTGGGAAATTGTTATGTTTATCTGCTTGTATTTCTTGGAGAACTATTTCACATTCTTTTTTTATAGTGGTTTTACTATTTTCATTTAGGTTGTAAGTAGCAATCTCAATGTCTGCGACTATTTCATCGGTTGTTTTTGTGTAGCCAACACATGTTTTTAGGCCAAGGTTTAATACCGATAATTCTGCTTTGGTGAAAGTTACATTTGAAAGATTAATTACGTCAGAGTATGGCGTCGTTTTTTCATTTTTTAGGTTAGGTTTATATGAATGTTGCTTCCGGCGTAGTATGTCTAGTTTTTTCTTTAATTTCAGCGTTTTTGTTTTCATCCTGTAGCTAAGAATAGTGAGGAATTTTGATTGCATGTTTTGCCAAAGTGGATAGCCGAGTGTGTCCGTTAATTTAAGGTGAAGAGCATATAAATCCAGTTCCAATTTTTGTAATTTTGCGTAGTGGTTGTTTCTCTCAATTATTATTACTTTTTTATAACAATTTCCCAACCAAACATGTGATCAAAACATTAAAATCAAAACCAGTAGTATACACAAAAGCTGACAAGGGAAATAAACTAGTTGTACTTCAAAAAGATGATTATATTACCAGAGTAGAAAATATGCTGCAACAAGAAAATTACATACAAAGTCAAGAAGACCCATTAAAATCACATTTAAAAGCCTTCAATCAAACCATCCAGGAAAGCAAAACTATAACAGACACTGATAAATCTAGATTAAAACCAGACCACCCCATTTTACCAAGAATGTATGCTCTACCTAAAATACACAAACCGGGTAATAAGATGAGACCAATCGTCAGCAATATTGATTCTCCTACCTACAAACTGGCAAAATGGTTAGTACAGAGATTCTCTTCACTACCAAAATTCAACAGCAAAAACATAATGAATTCAGAAGATTTAATACAGAAGATAAAATCCCTGGAACTCGAACCAGAAGACAGATTAGTTTCCTTTGATGTCACTGCACTATTTCCAAGTGTCCCTACAGATCAACTCCTGCGTCAATTAAAGAAATGGCTACAGCAGACTAACCTACTTGAAGAAGAAATAGAAGACCTCATACAACTTACCAATTTATGCATTGGACAAAATTGTTTTAGTTTCAATAAGAAGTTCTATCAACAACCAACTGGTCTAACCATGGGCAACCCACTTTCACCCTTCTTGGCAGATTTATTTATGAGCTACTTAGAAATACACATAACAACTTCCTTTCCATACATGTTTAAAGTTTGGCACAGATATGTTGACGACATCTTCGCTGTTGTCCCTAATAGGTTCATACAAGACTCCTTAGCCTTACTAAACCTACAGAACCAATCAATAAAATTCACCATAGAAATAGAAAAAGAAGGCATGCTACCATTTTTAGACCTAAAAATCATCAGAGAACAAAAGAACCTAACCTTTGGCATATACAGGAAGCCAACACACTCTACTAATTACATAAAAAATAAGAGTTTCAATCCAACCACACACAAACATGCAGTACTAAACAGCCTAACACATAGACTGGTATATACCCCCTTAAATAAAAAAGAATACCAGTTAGAATACCAGCATATAGTAGACACAGCAATACATAATGGGTACAACAAAGCAACTATTGACAAAAAAATTGCAAAATTCAAACGACAGATGCACATCAGAAACACAACTAATCTCAGCCAGCAAGATAAAGAACTAAAGTTCAAGAAATTCACATACCACCCAGGAACATTTCACAAATTTAAGAAGATTTTCATGAAACATAACATTAGCCTAGCTCCACAGAACAAATTTAACATAGAGAAATTACTTTGTAACAAGTTAAAAGACCCCATTCCACAAGACAAAAAAGCTGGAATCTATAAAATCAATTGTTCAGATTGCAATAAAGTATACATTGGTAAGACAAAAAGAAACTTAGAAACTAGGCTAAAGGAGCACATGAGATGTATTAAATACAAACAAATGGACAAATCTGCAGTTTCACACCATTTTTGGATCACTAATCACAACATCAAACCCAATATTACATTAGTCAAACCAGCCAAATTTGCAGCCGAATTAGATGCATGGGAGAAGATCACCATTCTAAAACACAACACACATCTAATGAATTTTGATTTGCCGCCACCAAATCCTCTCTGGAAGTACATTTCTCCACCACAAGATGCCACCACAGGATCCAGTCCAAAAAACGGAAACACCAACAACACGGGCCAGTCGAGTTAACCTTCTGATGATGGGAACAACGGTTTCCCGAAACATGTTAAGTGAGTAAACTTAAGTGATGTTAGTGTTACAATTTCGACTCACCTTTAAATAAATTCAATACACATCACTGTTTCTAGCTTCTTTTCATTACAATACATAGATCGTGATGTTTTGAATATTGTGAGGCATAACTTAGCATTTAAAAAACAAACAGTTGAGCTAAAAAGAAATTACTCACTGCTAACACTCCTGCTAATAAGACCTGGGATATCCTGCTACAAACAAATTACAGCATGAACTAATTCATGGACTGTTATTGGACATAGAAGAAGAGTTGTCGTACCATCAGGTGTAGTGCTTAGTATTAGAAATGCTTTTCCAGAACCCAGTGAAGTATATGTAGGCTTCAAAACTTCACCAATAAACACACAAATTAAAAAATAGTAAGTTTTAGATGCAACCATTATTATTATTTAAAATTGTATAATGTGTCTGTGGTGAAACTTATTAAGTTTGACAGAAAACGTGAGACATGCTTCAATCGTAGTAACTCTAATGGAGGTTGAAGCATGGGAGGTATATTCTGCGGTAGTGACAGATCAGTTGTTGAGTCTGGTAATGGATCCACACAATGTGTGTGTGTATAGCTTTTTTTATTCAGGCATTATCAGCAGTTTCCACTCTTCGTTAGATTCCTCATATTTATTTTTCATGATCCAAGATCCAAATGCTTTGGAGTACTGAGTTTTGACACCAGTCTTTTTCTTTATTCACATTGAAATTGTGGGCTAGTGCTGCTATCATGGATCTAAATTGAAGGCCATTATATGAAAAATGTATTCTTTTCGGAGCATATCTGAGACAAAGACTGGCTTTCTAAACTGCCAGCATGTATATAATGTCGAATATGAGTCAAATCTTTTAAGAACGTCCTATCCAATATAATTTTCTACAGAGCATATAGGCAATTGATTTGCCTTTAATTCATGAAATGGAATGAGAAATGGAGGGGATGCGGCACTGATCCAGGGAGTCCGGACATTGTACTGTATGCCCCCCTGAGGAAGGGATGAGGTGAAGGGAGACACCAGTTTTCTGGAACCATAGATGACGGCACAGCAGTGACAGGGTCCCTAAAGTTCCAGATATAAATGCTCCGGCAGACGGACGGGCAGACCAGGGGCCCTGCCTTACATGGGGCCCAACACCCCTGCTGAGGGTGGTCCTTATACCCTGGCAAACAGCCGAAGGCCGAGGGATGGGTAAGGTTCATAGAGAGCATCCTTTTTCCCTGCCACGCCGCACTGAAACTCCATTGCTAATGCTTCCAACCCTGAAACAGAGCAAACAGGGTGAAGCTTGAATGTAATGATTAATGGAATGAAATGGAGGAACAGGAAATTTGGGGGATGTAAGGATCCTTCCCAGCATTCACCTGGTAACCTGGAGAAATCTCCGAAAAGACCTATGGGTCAAGAAGGTCGGCCACAGGAATCGAACCCACGACCTCCCGAATGCGGACACAGATGCAACTGCCTGAGTCACCCTGCTTGGTCTTTAAACCATAATTTATTTCTTTGGTTTTCTTCCAACAATTCATCATATTCATAAGATTTCCATTCACCATTTTCTAGCCATTTATGTTCAATTTTTATATGATGAATTGATGTGAGTTTTTCAATTAATATGTTACCATTCTCAACAGTTTTGCGCAGCCAACTATAAATGGTTATTTATACTAGCTTTCCATGCCATCAGCTCTGGATGTTTTTTTATTCCTACCATTTTAATATTTTTCATTAGATATTAGACAAATGCCATATGTCAAATTCATGTTCAACTTCCGGATAACGAGTTTTTAACAGGTATCTTGCAGGTCTGTTGGAGAAGAAAAACTTCACTCTACACATTTCCTGTTTTGCAAGCCTAGTCATTATGTTGTCACATGCAGCCTTTTCCAAATTGCCTTTCACCATACCCTTTTGAACAAGTTCAAAATCAATAATTTTGCAGGAATTTAAATCCATTACAGAATAAACTAAATATTTGGCTGAAAATCCTTTGAAGTCATACTGCCCATCCCCTGCCAACCATATAGGTTATACCACAATCTTTTAATGAATTTAAGTTCTTTTTTCTTTCTTGAACCCAAAATGCTGTAACAACTGGTGTTACCATGTTTTATCAAATATACGCCTTGAAAACATTACCAAACCCAGTGATTTGTAGAAAGACTTAAATTGCTGAAACAATATACCAGATAATAATAAAGAACTTACTATTAGTGCATTTGCTTCCGGTTTCTTTCCTGACAATTTTTTGAGTTCTAAGTGAATGTATTACCTCAATAACACACTGTTTTAACACATAACAATGTCCCTTTAATTTAATGAGAAATTGTTTTGATTTTATTTCTACATAAAACACATACCTTGAAAAATAAAAGTAGAGATGTCCAAGGAACAATGAAATATTCCGCTGTAGCTTCATTTCCATGTATGGTGAAAGTTTCTTCTTCTTCTTCTTCTTCTTCTTCTTCTTCTTCTTCTTCTTCTTCTTCTTCTTCTTCTTCTTCTTCTTCTTCTTCTTCTTCTTCTTCTTCTTCTTCTTCTTCTTCTTCTTCTTCTTCTTTTTCTTCTTCTTCTTCTTCTTCTTCTTCTTCTTCTTCTTCTTCTTCTTGTACCAGAATCTGAAGTATCAGGTTCATGGAAACTTTCATTCAGCATATCCTGGTCTTCCTCATCATTGCTTGTTTAGTAGATTTTTCAGGTTCCAACAATAATATTCCCTTATGATTTCAGTACCTAGTTCACATTGTACTTTTGAATTCTTGGTTTCTTCATCACCTTCTATTCTGAATTCTCTTTCAATACTTTTAGCATCATCGCCTTCTTTGTCAGTCTTATTGCAAGTAACACTATCGCATAGCCCAGAAACTATGCTTTTATGATTTCTAGCCTCATATCGTTCTGTTCTTTCGTTTCCTGTTGGATGAAGATGGTGAAGAATAAGTTGTCTTACTAAAACTTGATATCTGGAAATTGTTTTTACTTTTTGTTATAATAGGAATAGTTCCAGATTTTAATAAAGGCCCTCTGAAATTTTCATCCCGCATAAGCTGTTTTTTTTCATAGCTGTGTCTGTTCATAATCTGTGTCCTTAAAATGAAGGGAACATAAATGAGTACCAGGACCAGGTAAAAAATCTTTTCTTTTGCAAAATTCTAACCATATCCTATATCTTTTGGGAGATTTGTCTCTGTTTGGAAATGCGTAAAAATTAGTTCTGTAAAGTGGCTTGATAACGCTGGGCATTGATGATGGTTCCCTGTTCCAGGAACTCGACAAGCAGTGCCCTTGTGGTCAAAAAAGGACATCATGACCTTACCAGATCTGGTGTACACGGCCTTTGATTTCTTTGGAGGTGATGAAATCGCATGTTTCCACTGCTTGCTCTGATGCTTGCTTTCCTGTTCAAAATGGTGACACCATGTTTCGTCACCAGTGACAATATGCGACAGAAAGCCGTATTCCTCCTCATGATAACGTTGCAGATGACTCAAAGACAGCGCCATTCGAGTATTGCGCTGTTCGGCGCTCAGTTGGTGGGGAACCCACTGCGCACAAATTTTTCGAAATTTTAAGTGTTGATGCATTATGGTGTGAATGGTGCCCACGCTAATACCCAGTAACTGATGGATCTCGTCCATGGTGATTCTGCGGTTGCCCAAGACTAAAGCATTCATTTCCACAATCATTTCAGGTGTGATGACACGATGAGCATGTCCAGGACGAGCATCGTCTTCCAGTAACTCGCGCCCCTCAAGGAATCTTTTGCGCCACAGACTACTCACCATACCCAGTCATCTGTCGATACATTTCACGGCCTCCGCCGCTAAAACATCGAGTCACTCCTGTCGTTCCTGCTTACTCGCCTTCATGTTCAGAAGTGGACGATAACTTGTGTGACCACCTTCTCTTCGGCGTGAAACCACACTGTCGCTATGCAACGTCAAACGTTGCGCATGTTGCAGTCGCTCTACCAATAGATGATGCCACCATACATGCAGTTACGTGGTGCCACCTTACGTGTAATGCACAGTTAGATGCACTGACCAGGTTTCATTTGAATGCCCCTCATACTAAACTGACTCAGTAACACCATCACCTAAACACCACCACAAAACACACTACTTTTGAACTTAAATACCAAGAAAAACAAATAATTTTTGAAAACATACTACTGCACATGCAGCAATGACTGGCTTGTGATCTCCCAACTATTTGCAGCGCACGGCTGGCTCTGATGATGTATAAGATGGTTACTATTTCACTTGTGCATAGACTTGTATGACTTGTATGTCAGAGTAAGAAAACAATCTTACCACTGCATTTTACAGGTTATATCCTTTATTTAGGAAGAAGCATGCTTTTTGTGTTTCGTTCCTGTTTAAGGTACTTTGATAGCTGTTATTACTCTTTTTATTATATGAATAATTAAGAAAATATAAAACCTATGTATACATATTCGAGTAGTAATTTAGGTTTGGAGTTTAATTTTCCTACATTTAACATTTTTATACAATGTCCTACATTTTTGTGCAATGTCCTACATTTTAGACAACTAGTATCCTACATTTCATTAAAAGAATCTGGTAAGCCCCATCTAATTGGCTACCTCCAAAGTATATTTTGCCAATTAATTTGAACCTATTGACCATGTTTTAAAGCACATTATAAACAACATTATATGTGACTGCATAAATACAAAGCATTTCTGAAAGCAGTGGTTGTTTTCTGGGGCGAGCAGTTGGTTCATCACAAAAAGTTTTGCCCCAAAACAGGAGGAGGAGTAGAAGGGGAAGAACTAGAAGATGTCTACCCTATTGATTAGTTCACACTTTGTCACTGGTTATAAATAATCCATTATTTGTTTACTGTGCCTAACATCCTACGTAATCTATCTTTGATAGTTGTTCAATGCCACATAACATGGAATTTGCTCGTGTATTGTTAACCAGTGTTTGTTTGTTTTTTTGTCAGCATTATTCTGGTCAGCCTGACCTCGCTCCACCTTGAAGGTTAGTTTTTTTCTTTCTTCCTTCCTGTTGTTGTAGTAAAGACAACATACTAATACAGCTTAGTTTTGCCCTTTAATTGCAGACACAGAATGCTCAGAAAGCTCAGTAGTTGTGGAATTTTGCAGATTTTCAATGAATTCAGCCAGGAGGAAGAAATTGAAAATTATAAGGAATTAAAGATTGAAAGTAACCATGAAACAGGCAGTGAACAAAGTGATGAGTGTGAAGAGAGTGATGAAAATATACACGGTAAGCATAATTAAAATTGTTGGTGCACCACTCTTCTTTTCTGTGGACAAACACCAAAGCACAGCATAATTACTCATTTGCCTGGAGTCCGTGGATCTACAATATATTTGAGTCTTCAGTTTTTGGTTTAAACAGATGCATAACCCAAGTTTTGTCATACACCAAAAAGAAATAGATCAGTCATACTTCTCTAGTGTGTACCATACACCAAGCATTGCCAAAAAATCCAGTAAATCTGAAGAATCCTGTTACTACAAGACAAAGGGTGGAGTGGATTCTCTGGATCAGAAAGCAGCAATATATTCTACATCAAGAAGGACCAGACAATGTCCAGTGGTGACATTTTTCGCCATGGTGGATATTGACAGAATCATTGGCCACGTACTTCGTATCAGCAGAAAGGAAAATGGAACAGTCAGTAGATGCAATTTCATTATTTCTCTTTACAAGTCACTAGTTCAACCTCAGCTTATTAGAAGTTTGGTGAGAGAAATCCCATATGAACTGCAACAAACTATTAATAATGGAAATGAGTAATGCAACAGCTTCAAGAGAGGAACCCAAAGGATGATCCCCCTATAAGAATCGAGCAAAAAAAGAGATGTATATCATGTCCATGCAGATGAGACAGAAAAGCTGGTTCAAGTTGTGATAAATATAAAAAGCCACTACATGGAGGCTGTGTAAGAAAGTGTGCAAGGATTGCGTTGTTTCAATGTTAAGGGAGGACTGAAATAAAAATTCATATGTCTGTTTTATTTAATATTCTACAAGATCTTTGGTTGTGCATAATATCGTTGAAAACTAGAACAATGAACGACTTACAGTTCAGAATCTGCAGGGTATTTTTCTTACTGGCAGCACACTGTTTTGACATCATGTGGCTGGAGCAGCTGATTAGTAATAGCATTAAGTTGCATTGGGAATATGTAGTTACTGTAGTGCCTTGAATATTTTTATAAGTGATTTAGCAAGATGCCATACTTCAAATTCATGGAGTATATGTGAAAATTTACTTTTCATCAAAGCTGTAATATCTGTGTGTCAGGAACAAGTTTATGGGCAGGTTCATTCAGTATATTTTTGCATGCAGCTTTCTCAATATCACCACTTACAGTTCCTCTCTGTACAATTATGAAGTCTAATATTTTATTTGTTACCATATTCGTTATAGAATATGACACACATTTAGTAAAACAATCCTGGGGAAATGTACTGTGCATCCCCACATAAAAATTAATTTGAATCATTCATGGCAATTGCAAAATTACTTTCTTTTTCTTTTAATCAGCCTTTGTGTACAAAAGTGAAAACAACTTTTTTAACATGTCTACAAGAATATGATTTTCAGAAAAAAACAATAGTTTTATTACTTTAGAGAATGCCAAGGAACAGTTAAATGTCATTCCACAAAATTGCATGCCTGAAGCTATACATACATTACATTTCAGACTTCCACTTTTGGCTCCAGAGCAACACTCATAAGTGTGCCTGTTCACACAATGAGTTATAATTCGCATTAATGCCCCTGGTGTGTTAGATTTTCTTTCAGTGACAGGCACGCCAAATGTGTGACAAATACTGAATAATGCAAGGAGAGCATTTACGCATTCAAACAAAGCAATATTTTCTGGACATACCTACTTCTTCTTCTCCATCTTTACTGGATTCTCTCAAATATTCATTCGGTTTATAATCTTCATCATTTACAGCTGTAGATTCACCTTCCTCATCAGTCAAACTTTGGTTCACGTTAGTGCCTTTTATAGCACTAAAAGTTTGTTCCCAACTCGCACTGTACTTCACATCATCTTCAACTCCATGTGTAAATACTCAGCAATTTATGTAGCTTCACTTTCTCCCCGAGAATTGCTTACTGAATTATTGGCTAGCTGTAGCACTTGCTTTCTTATAAGATTAGAGTTTCTTTTTTTGGGAGGTTTTTCTTCTAGTCCTGCCAAACACTTTGAAGGCAGGGCTAGAGCTTTTGAATTTCTCATTCTTCATTATTCTTATAACATCCAACTCATAAAAATCACTTTCTTGGAAACAAATTCCACATACTATAGCATTTTTGGCTGTCACAAAACTTTTGCATTTCATAGCAACAACCCATTTGTTGTTCGTATGTCAATTCTTATGTCTATCAGGGAATGAGTAATAACCAACATTTCCATTTATGCCAGAATTATTTGCACAACCAAGCACTGTACGCAGGTATTCTTGACCTAACACCTCACAGAACACTAGGAAAGAAAAATAGTCCTACAATCACAACATAACAACAACAGGAATTAAATGTAATGCAAGTGACATTCAGTAGCGTGAAACAATCCTAGCTTCATGGTGTGACCACGAGGTAAGGATTAAACATAAAGGTGTTTCCAGAATGAAAACAAGGGGTTGTAGAACAACCCAATTTCCAACAATGTGCTCAGAATTGTTTGTTTTATTATTAGATGTCTTTAAAAATGTAGTCCTGTCCTCCTTTAAAGAATGGTTCTGGTACGAGAGATATGTTTTTGTATGACAATGATAGACCCAATGCATGATTGGTTTTGAAAACAGTACTTATAAACTATGTTTTCTTTTGAGATTATTTTCATCCAGCTATGACTATATAATAGTCAGCAGTATTGAAATTATGTTCTTTTAGTGTTATATCTGTTTTTTTTTAAAATATTGAACTGAACAACATGCATATTTCACACATTGTTTCTCATTGGATCAATTTGATCCCACCCTTTGATTTATATCACAGCTATTTCACCCTACGACTTGAGGGTTAATAGCAATTCCTGGTACTTTTTGTGGTAAACGAAGTGAAAATGTATATAGCAATATGAGAAACTACATGCTTTTACAATGAATGCTCTGATACAAATGACAATAAGCAGTTTCGAAACCTCAGAACAGAACTAAGTTAAGCTAGGTGAAACTTTAATTTAGGATTCTGAAGCAAAGCAAAGTCCATTGACTCAGAATAATTATTGCAAGTCGTATCCATTTTTTTTTTTTCAGAATTTTCTTTGAAATACATTAAATCAATAGAATTTTCTTTGAAATACATTAAATCAATAGAGTGAGAACGAATTAAGTGTACTGATTATATAAACTGATATTGCATTTAAACCTTTTGGTATACTGTCAGGTGATATGTGAAAGGCCTGTGCTTGAGAAAACTGTCGACAACAAAGAACCCTGTCCAGAAGTGTTATATTTGTAGTCTTGTAAAAAAAGACAGGGTACATATTCAACTTGGTACATACCTCTGTAACAGGGTTATGCTTTTGGATATATCAGGATACTACACCCCCACCCCAAACGCTACAGACTTGTAAGTACTACAAAGTTTTTAGGCATAAAAATAAGAGATTTAGATGACAGAAATTTTTGTTGAACAGTGTAAAAATCTGCTTGAAAGCCTGTGATCTTCAGGAACAATGAGTTACACATCTTTGTTATTGTTGATCATATGATTGGTGTTCATTCTGTTTCTCTTAAGTTTTTTGTTATGCAGATGTGTACACTTATTCGGAGAAAGAATGGTCGCATTCTTGAATCGCAAAATATGGCATAAGTTTTTTTCATATAAAGTTCCCTGCAGATGATTATGGACTTCTGAGGGAGAGTGAAAGTAGATATACATTTAAAAAATATGGTAGTACTCACTTTGCAGGCCCATAGTTAGATAGCAGCTATGGCTGAGTGGCTTAGGTAACTGAAATGAAATGTGATGTTTGACAAGGCACAAGTTTGAATGTCACATCTGCGTTTTACTCCTAAATCTCGCATTTCTTTATGCATTGTGTCATTTTCTTTGGATAAATTATATTATTCATAAAAGCAAATTATATAAAATAAATCAATTTTTCGCATGCGCATCCACAGACACACATCATCACCTCCTTTTAAGTTTGTCTACCTCATAATAGGAGAAAAATTTGATAGTTTCTCTGTAAATGCATGTTTTGAAGCCAATGAATAAAAAAAATATTTTAGCAAAGATTGTGTGCGTGTGCATACTTGGAAACGAAAACTATGATAAATACAGAACTTGGTATTTAAGTTCAATATCTTCCAAGGATGTGACACCAAGATTTTCAGGAAAATCCCCCTGCCCAAACTACCCTTTTTCATCTAATATTTTTCAAAGCTTTTGATTGACTCAATTTTATTTGGATGAAATTTTGCATAATGTTGTATAACAGGTAAACTTTAAGTGATAGATGAAATGTAGGACACAAAAAAAATGTAGATCTCTTTAAAGCACACAATTTGTTTCAAATAACCTCTCCTGTGGCATAAGCCATTTCCGAGATATCCTTGATTAACGGTTTGAATCGTTCATTACTAAGGCGATGCCACGGCATCTTCACTGCATGGGATGAAGACGGGACATAATTCAAGTTTCAAGACGATAGAAAAAAGCTTGGCTAGGAGGTGATGAAGATGGAGCAGGGTGAACAGTGGAAATAATTGACATGTAACTCTGGCTCCATATTTAATTTCATTATTTGCACTACTACTCTACATTACAATAAACATGTCGGCAAGATTTAGTTGGCTGAAGTTCTACTCTACAGTATTAAAAACACTTCTTCCAATGAAAAGGCTGCAAGGGACAATTTTACCTGGGGTGCAAAGAAGGTTGGGCTTTCCATGTTTATGCGGTCTGCAGTATAGCTGAAGATTAGATTAGGGGTTAAAAGATTGAGTGTTGCAGATTCCTGTTAGCACATGTCTAGTAGAACCCAAGCCATCAAATAGCTCTCAATATAAACCTACATTCCAGTGAAATTCCATCACCCAGCCTTAAAATGGCCTGACCCTGGTTATGGCAACCCCCTCAACTTCAACCCTTGGCAGAGTCTGCTACCGCTGCAACTTCAGCCACTGTCTGCTACACTTGAAAAACCCTATAAGGAATCTTTTTTTAAGGATACACATGGTATACATTACAGGTCATGTTTTTAATTTCTTTTTTAAATTTATTTTGCCTCCACACTAGTCACTTTTAGACCATTATGAATTTTGTGTATTAAGTTTCTATCTGATATTGTCTTTCTCTTCTTGACTAGGTACTTACATTTTTCTAGGTTTAAGCTGTAACCTATTAAGAGACCCCAATAATTTTTTGTGTCTTTTTAAACATGGAAAGTCTCACAGCCTATATGCATGGTAGTTTATTCAGGAGCTCTTCCGTTGACATTTGTCCCATAGTTAAAGCCTCACATTCTCTTGGATGTTACTGTTGTCCTGAGATTTGTTATACTGTTCACTAGTGTTATTGCTGTTTTTTCAGTTCAAGTTAAAAACTCATGTTCTTGTTTGTGATCTGATTTTGAGAAATGTTGAGCCTTATGATGATACTGACTTTTGAGTATTTTTGCCACCATTTTGTGAAAATATGTGTTTTGGTATGTCTGGTAGCTTCTTTTAGTTATGACTTGGAACGCATGTGTGAGTCCTATTTTTACCAAATTATTTTGTTTTGAAGTTTAAGTATGATAAACAGATGTAGTACGTTCGACTCACAATCAAGTATATCTTGCTGTTAATTAAAGTCCACATATGGATTTGTAATAATTTGGAATACCATCTCTCGTTATTAATTTTTGTCCTTGTATTCTACTTAGAGCTCTGAATAATAGCTCCACTGTTTTATGTTTTGCATACATTGATTGCACAGCATTCCACTCTATGTGCTACCTAGTGAAAACACACAGATCATGTATCTTGATATGCAACTAATGACTCAGTAACTGTGTCTATACAGCATTTTTTAGGTTAACCAGAGGTCATGGTCAACCCTTGCGTTAATGCTTTTTTTTTTTTTTTTCTTTTCTTTCTTCAAAATTTGTGTTACTGATTCACATTTCTCTCCTGTTAATATATTTTTTTCTTGTTGGTCCTGGTTCTATTCAGATCTAGGCCCCACAGATTTTCCAATGGTTTTAGAGAGTGTAAACCCAGTTGTTTCATTGCTTCTTATGTGTTATATATTGCCCGCTTCCTTTCTGTGCCACATGAGTACTTGCTGGCACTGAAATATGCTCGCTCCAGTGCCTCATGCTGGATGCTTATTTGAGGACACACCCCACGATGCCACTCCAGCATGTATTCATCTTCGTTTCATGTGCTGAGGGGACTGCTTTCTCTCGTGGATTTTATTGGGCGTGATGGTATGGGTATGCCCAATGGCCATCAACAACGGAAGGTGGACCCTTTTGTTTTGAGGACCCTTGTGCCTGTACCATGTGATTACAGATCTACCTCCCCTGCATTTTCATGTCTGCACAGAATCTTCAATGACAGCACCTATTTTTCTACTCGGCAGTTAAGTGTATTGAATAATCTGCATTACGTTGGTCTTCAAAAGCGATGAAAGTGATTTCCTACATCTCTTACAGGTGTCACCTGCGGCAGTCACCTCCTCCTGTCCGTTGCTCGCGGCTTATCTTGCTGCATTCTCCGTTGGCTCCAGATGCTCGTAGTGTGCTGGTTCTCTGCAATTTTGTCCTCGGCTAGCTGCAGTAATTTTCTTTAAAACTAGGTGGGAGCATGGACTTATCCTTGGTAAAGGAAGCGTAGACCTCGGGTCGTGGTAAAAGGAGAAATAGACGTGCTTCGGTTATGAAAATATGACACTGCCGTTTCTTTTTATTTAGCTAATCCACGTAGTACACAACAATGATATTGCCGCCGTTAAAATACTGTCCACCGCTGTTAAAACGCGGCGCGGATATGACACGAAGTTTAAATATGCTTATTATCTCTTTACAAGTAGCGGTTCTTAGGTGTGTTTCGAAAACTGTCTTTATTTCCTTTTGGCGCGATATTTCTCACACATCCTGCAGCATCTCTCCCTGCCCACAAATGACAAAATGCCAAACTGAAATGCCCCGAATTTGCTCCAAACAGATCCATTTATAGTCGCAGGCTTCTGGGGCTGCTTCCTTTCCTATTGGTCCATTTTTAGCGCCACTCGACGTGTCTCACTATTTCGTATAAACTTACAGGGATCTCCTTGGTCCAAGTTTAACGTAAATCATGGCTTTTCCTAAATTTACCGTTAAGCTAGCTGTCTCTCTCACTTGGTCACGGTGAATTATCGAATAATAGGACAAAGACTTTACACCCTCGCTGTAGGAACAATGCCCCTGCGACCAGAGAGACGTCGTAAAACTAGGTTTTCTGCCTTCGTAGACACTATTCCTGTAGCTAAAACATTTCGTCGTGGACAGTATTTTAACATAGCACTTAAATTATTTACATTAAACAATTCATAACTCCTCTAATATTTGTAACCTAAATACATACATATCGTTAAATCACCCTTCTTAAACTATACAAGCAGTAAAAAGAAAAAGATATGTATATAGCATGATTTAACATCAATAGAAATTAATTAATAAATTATCTATAATTACAGTTCTCGGGCTCTGCCTAGAGTTGCCGTTTCACACCCTAAGTCATCCTCTAGCTCCAACACAATGCTGGCAGCATAGGAACAACGAATACTGCCAAAGACAGTAAGATACCGCCAACGCTCACAGTGTGCGTTCCTAATTACTTTTTATTTTAGGTTTATTAGTTTCTTACGTTTCTGATTCACAGGAGGTTAGGTTATGGTTAGTTTTTTGTTTTATATAAGCTTATCTTAATTAGCTACCAGTGGTTACACCAAAGCACACTCACTTTGCTTACATGCATTCTTAAGCTTAGGCTTCTGATTCACTGAAGGTTAAGTTAGGTTTAGTTTTTATATGAGCTTAGGGCACTGATTCACAGGCTTTAGGTTAGGCTAGTTTTTGTTTTTTTTATATATAAGCTTACCTTAATTAGCTAACAGTGGTTACACCAAAGCATGCTTGCTTCGCTCACATGTGTTCCTAAGCTTAGGTTTCTGGTTCATGGGAGGTTAGGTTTAGTTTTTTTTTATATATATATATATATATATGAGCTTGGGTTTTTGATTTATGGGAGGTTAGGTTAGGTTTGGTTTGGTTTCTTTTTATATAAACTTATGTTAATTATCTACCAGTGGTTACTGCAAAGCACCTTCTTTATTAGTATTGAGTATCGTGTATATTGCATTTTTACATCCTCCGCAAGCCATTTTGTTTCCTGTAATGCACTGTTAATAACAGTGCATTGCATTTATGTCAGTGGCAAAAGAAAATGCAGAAGAACACATCGCTTATTCTGCGGATTTCACTTCTCATTTAGGTTGGCAGTTCCCATTGCATATGTGCAATAGCAACAAGATGGCCACATTTACTGTCTTCACGCCGTAATTTTTCTACAAAAGTAAAACACCTAAAATGGGCAGGTGGGTGGGCACCAGGTACAGAACAGACAACAACTACGCCTAAAACCCACTCCTTAGGTAATTTATTCACTTTCTTTTACTTTTATTAATGTTTTCAATGAAGACCAAAGTAATGCAGAAAAAGGCATTGTTTTGTGTGCCTCAAAAACTTTCTTACAAGATTTGTTTTATGTTGTATACTGTCAATCAAAAATGGACTTATGTTAATGCTTTTGTGAGAAAGCTGTCGATGGACAGTGACTGCAGAAGAGGGAACAAACTCAGTCTCACCTTTGCTCGAAACTGTCAAGTGCTTGGTGTAACGGCGATAAGACTGCTATTGTGACTTTATCATGGCAAGTATTAGTCTGTTCACTTGTGTTCTTCCTGTTTCCTTTTCCTCCCCCTGCTTGCCAACTATTTTCACCCAACTCCATTCTTGTCCTGCCTTCAGCTATTCATTCTGCACAACTCATCAAAAGCAATTTCAGTGTATGAGTTATGTTTTTTTCCTCCCAGTTTAGGTACCCTTATTTTGTATTCCTTTTTTTCCCCCTCCTTATTAGGATTTATCACAGCTGTGGACAGCTGGATTTTCCTGGCGTGGAGGAGGTAGTGACAGTTATGGCTTTATTTTACAAGAATGTTAATCATCTAATTTTATGAAGTTCAAATATTCAGGACAAAGCCTGTTTAAGTAAATCCATCAAATGAACTTTAGAATTCTTGCAGGTCATTTCCCAGATGCTATGTAAGCAGGGTTTGGGTGATATGATTTTTAGGAAATTTATCACCTTAGGTTTGACATGTGACTGCATTATGCAAATCATGCTGATGCTGCTTACATCAGTGCTGTTTAAAGCACTAGTCAGGATACTCCTAGGGTATTTAAACTTGAGTGATGGCTCGGACTTTGCTAGACATGTGCTAACAGGAATCTGCAACACCCAATCTTTTAATCTGTAATCTAATTCTCAGCTACGCTGTAAGGCTGCTGAAAAATGAAAAGCTCAACCTTCTTTGCACCCCAGGTGAAATTGTCTGTTGTAGCCTTTTCATTGGTAGAAGTGTTTGTGGTACTGTAGAGTATAACTTCAGCTAACTAAATCTTGTTGACATGTATATTATAATGTAGATTAGTAGTACAGATAATGAAATTAAATTTGGAGCCAGAGTTACATGTCAATTTCCACGCTTCACCACTACTCTTTGACCACCTCCTTGCCAAGCTATTTTCTCCCATCTAGAAACCTAAACTATGTCTCCGTCTTTATCCCATCCAGTGAAGACACTGTGGGGGGTGTCTCAGTAAGAACAATTCCAACCATTAATAAGGGATATCTTGGAAATCGGTTATGCCACAGGAAAGGTTATTTGAAATAAATTGCGTGTTTTGAAGAGACCCACACTTTTTGTGTCCTACATTTTCATCTATCGTTTAAAGCTTACCTGGTGTATAAGATTATATAAAATTCTGTTTGAATAACATTCTTGAGTCAATCAAAAATGTTGAAAAATGTTAGATGAAAAGGGGTAGTTTGGGGTGGGGGATTTTCTTGAAATCCTTTGGTTACATCCTTGGAAGAGCTTCAACTTAAATACCAAGTTTTGTATTTATCAAAGTTTTCACTTTCGAGTATGCGACACACCATTTACTAAAAATGCTTTTTTTATTCATTGGTCTCAAAACATATATTTCCAGTGAAACTTCTATATCAAATTTTTCTCCTAGTATGTGCTAGAGAAAGTTAAAAGGAGGTGATGATGTGTGTCTGTGTAAGTGCGTGCTACACATGCACACAAACACACACATACACACTTGATTTATTTTATATAATTTGATTTTATGAATAATAATATAATTTATCCAAAGAGAATGACACAATGCATAAAGAAATATGTGATTTAAGAGTAAAAAGCAGATGTGACATTCAAGCTTATGTGTTGTCAAACATCACATTTCATTTCAGTTACCTAAGCCACTCAGCCATAGCTGCAATATAGCTATGGGCCTGCTAGAGTGAGTACTAACACATTTTTTAAATATATGTGTATTTTCACTCTCCCTCTGAAATCCATAATCATCTGCAGGGACCTCGGTTTGAAAGGAACTTAAGTCATATTTTGCCATTCAAGAATGCGACCATTCTTTCTCTGAATAAGTGTATACATCTGCATAACAAAAAACTTAAAGAGAAACAGAATGAACATTAATCATATGATCAGCAATAACAAAGACCTATAACTCATTGATCCTGAGGATTAAATGCTTTCAAGCATACTTTTACAGTGTTCAACAAAACTGTCTGTCATCTAAAACTCTTATTTGTATGTGTGAAAACTTTGTAGTGCTTACAAATTGCTTTTAATATATTTACACTTAAAATTAATTATTAAGGAAGGGTGATAGTTATCCTCAATAAGGGGTAACAATTCCTGATTTACAGTGAATTCCAACCATTTGACAGCACCAGATCAAGGGATTGCCATGACTGTTCATAATATTGTTAAATAATTTTAAGTTGTAAAGAGCCATAAAGCTTTGTAAACACCTGTAACAAGTTCCTGAACTCTCAAAAGAAAACTTAGTGTCCATCATAAGCGGTAAGTAAAAATCACCAACTAAAACTATATTATGAGAGTAAAAGATGTGCATCTGAAATGCAGTAAAAAGTTCTTCATAAAATTTTAATGATAAATTAGGAAGCAGGTATTCCTAGCTATATAATACCTGCTATTTGATAAAGTTAATTTGACATATAAGTTTTCAAAATTAGTGCAGTTAAGCTTAACTTCAACTGAATTCCGTACATATTTTATAGCTACTAAAATACCCCCTCGTCTTTTAAAAACTCTTATCATGACGATACACAATATATGATGTATTAAAAGGCTCAGACTTTATATTGGGAAGCCAGAGGGAAAATGATGCAGATCAATTAATCTCCAGTGCCATTGGTGAACCACAAGAAGCTCAGTACTTCATCATTTAGCCAGGTTTCAGTCAAAACAATAATATCACAGTCATGACAAAATGTGTTATTAAACATTTATTTGTTTTAGTTTTCACCCTCTAATATAACAACCTTCTATACATTTAAATCTAAGATTGACGGACTTATCTTGGGTTTTGGTTTTGCCATCTCCTATGGCACCATCGTTTTCATTAAATATTTGACTGTCGACTAATTTACCATTGATTAAAATCCTCTGGGGCCAACTATCAATATTATTGATTTTACTAAATTGATCCTCGGAGACAGAAACATGAAATGAAGGGTAATTAGGAAACTTAGTTTTAAGCCTAGTGTAAGTAATGTTCTCAATGTGTGAGTGCGATTTAATAAACTCAACTTCATTAGATTACACTTCTGGATGAAACCTAGAATCAAAAATAGCCCTCTTTCCAGGTCATCTTTAGACCACCCTAAGGGTGTGTTCCATATGCACACCAATCAAAGCAGCTGACTTGATTTTCCTTCTTTCTTGTGTATCCACTTCATTGGCTTTATTTCTTTTCCTTGATACAAAGATAAATTCCTCATTCTCTGCAGAATTGCTAACACTACAAGCTGACCCAGCAATCTTTGCTGCTTCAGCAAAACTTAAAGGCTGTGATACATCACAGTGTTACAACACTTACTTGTTTAACAGGTGTTGTAACTTTCTTCACAATCTTCTTTAGTGCCTGGTTTTTATTTTGAGGACTGGTCATCCTTGTTGGTGTACAAATCGCCCCTTTTGACAGGGTGGAGGAGAGAACTTGATTCTCCTGTTTCAGCTTCTGTATTTCAGTTGACAACTCCTGGATCATACCATAAAATTTCTATACCAATTGCAATGTGTTGGTTGAATTAAGATTAATGGTCTCCAATTGGACACTAATTGCTAAAGGGTCACTCGTTACTGGAAGTTCCAATCCCTGTTGGTGGACGAGATCTTACGTGGAGATTGTAGTGCTACCCGTTTTATCAGAGTTTCATCCCCGTGCAATTTCTTATCCAATTTAGTACAATTGTCGCACGCACTTAAATCCTGATTAAAGGAGAATCCAGCATTCCTCCTTTCCTAAATTTAAACAAGAGCCATGAAATTTAAAGCCACAATGACCCAAACACAGCACAAACACTGCCTGTCATTGATAACTTTACTACACATGCCATATATGGATGACATGCCTACAGGTGGAGCGAATTGTAAGCATGTCCGACCACTTTGAATGACCGAGAGTGATTCATCTCTATCTACTTTGATATTGTTTTTAATTACTTTTCCTTCGTGCAAAAGCATATTTTACAGCTTCTGTAGATTGATACTACTTGAGCCTAATTGTAGCTTTATTTGTTTGTAGTTTATTGTACACATTTCAGGTTACAAATTACAAACGATGTTATATTCATTTTCATGCTTCTACTTTGTTATGTGCATGCCTGGTATCTTTCTTGTGTTGCACAGCCAGTATAGCTCCCTGGCCTTCAGCATTGCTTTGCAACATTTACTTCTGTGTGCTAAAGCCTCAATACAATTTATTTCATTTTATCTTACCCACCCTCCCTCTTCTTCTCTTTGACTTTCCCCGTCCATTTCTGTTTAATTTTTGTTAAAAAATCCCCTACTTTCCTATTTTTTCTTCCTGCTTGCTTGTTAACATTTTCAATGCGACTAAATCTTCCCCCCCCCCCTATATTATTCCATTTCTTATTCCAGATTTTCCCTCTCCATGTTTTTAGATCTTCACATTCCATTAGGTAATGTTCTACACTTTTCTCACCATCACAAAATTCACATATTCCTTTATAATTACCTCTTAAGCTACTTAATATCATTCCTCTTCTCATCCATGTTACCCCTTCTTTTTCTGTTTTATTACACTGCTCTATATATTTTTCTTTACCCTATTCCTTTTTTATTTTCTTGTAAAATTTCAAAGATTTTTTGTTTTCTATACTTCCCCATATCTCCTGCCTTTCAATATCCTCTACCCTTTCCCTGACTTATTCCAAAACCCTGGACTGTTCCTTTCCCCTTGTAACCATATATCTTTCATTCCTATTTCTTCCAATGCTTTCTTTAACCCCGCTCCCCAACTGTTCTAATTTTTTATACTCTCTTGTTGTACCATACAACTTCGTTCCTTGTCAAGCATTTATACTAACATTTTGCCATTCTCTCTAGTGCTATACCTTTCCGTCTTGTGTTTCCAAATTCTAGTAAAGCAACTTGCCCCAGGACTGTTCGCGGCAAACCTAATAATTCTTTATAAAATAACCTGTAACTCTGGTCCATCTTATTTGTTAAATCTGATCCCTGCCCCATATTTCGGCTCTATACAACATTCTTGCTTCCACCATAGCTGCATATACCCTCTCCAACCATTTTGTGGATTTCAAATTATTTAGATGTTCTTACGTTTATCATAGCCACTTTGAATTCTGTCACTATCTTTTTAATGTAAGCCTCCAAATTTCCATTACTACTTAGTCGCACCCCTAAGTAATCAAATTCCTGGGCCATCTCCAGTTTTTTCCAACTCAAGATCCATTGTTTGTCCTTTCTTAATTTCATACCTTTTTTAAAAACCATAATTTTGGATTTATTTATATTTACACATTCCTCCCAGAATTTTTGTATTTCATTTATTTCTTTCTATAAACCTATAAATGTTATGGCTCCTATCATTACATCATCTGCACATAACAGTCCTGATGTGTGTCTGTTTGCTACAGCTGGTCATTGCTGATTGATTTTGCCTATTCTTTCAATTATATCATCTACATAAAAGTTAAATAGAATGGGATTTAATTTACCCCTTGTCGTAAAACTAACTTTTGTCCTGATGCTTCCAATATCCCTTCTCCTCCTATTCTCATATAAAACTTTACATCTTTATATACTTTGTCTACTTACCCTATGAATTTCTCACTTACCCCTTTCATTCTTAATTTCGTTGCTAGTGCTTCTCTATTTACTGTATTAAAAGTTTTTTCAAATTCCACAAAAAACATGTACACACTTTCTTTTTTTTATACTTTGCTTAGATATTTGAACAACAATTATTTGATTATAAATATGTTGTCCACCATTTGTTTTCCTTTCCTGAAACCTGCTTGATACTCTGACAACTTCCCTTCTTCCTTGGCCCAGTCTCTCAATCTGTCCACTAGCATCCCTGTATACCTGTATAAATTTTGCCCAGAATGGATAACAGACTTATGCCTTTATAATTTTCCATTTTGTTCACTCCTCCCTTCCCTTTATATATAGGTACTACTATACTTGTTTTCCAGCTTGCTGGAATCTTTTTACTTTCTTTTACTTTATTCAGCATCTATGTCAAAATTTGGAACTCTTTTACCGTTTTGCCATATTTCTTCCAAAATTCCCCTGGTATACCATCTGACCCTACTGCCTTCCCTCTTTTGACCTTTATTAGCTGTTGGTATACCTCTCTTTCTGTGAAACTGCCGCCCACTTTCTCATTTTCCCATTCTGTTTGAACTATCCTGACTTTGTCTAACCTTATTTTACTGTTATTTCTTATCAGCCTCCTGAAATATTCCAGCCACTCCCCTGGTGTGATCTCTGTTTTTGTCATCCCATTTTTGCATGCCCTCCTTACTATTTACTATAGCTTCCAGCGATATTTATTTTTCTCTGCCTCCTTTATTTTAAGTATTAATCTTCCTTGCCACTCTTTTCTTTTATTCTCTAATAGGCATTTTTACACCCACTATCTGACCAACCAATTTTCCCTGTTCTGCTCCCTTTCCAATTCTCTCCATCTCATCAAATCTTGATATACCTCCCTTTTGGTTTTCCTACATTCGTCATCAAACCAACCTTCTATCACTTGTTTGCCACGTCCCCACTCGCATCCCCTTGGCTGCTCCCACCACAAGTTTTCTAATAATTCTAATGCTTTTTTGGTATCATTTTTTGTAAGCTCCAGCTCAATTCCTCTTTCTATTATCTTACTAACTTCCGAGTTTAATTCCCTTCTGAAGTATTCCCCCTTCTCCTCCTTCCACTTAAATGGATTATATTTCTTTAATTTCACCGCCTCTTCTGATTTTATTTCTTGACCCGCTACTCTTATATCTAAAAATAGTGGGAAATGGCCATTGTTCACTATCTCATTCCTGACCTTAAAACTTTCCACCCTTTCTTCCATAGCTGCACTCATCAATATGTAATCTACAGCACTTTGTCCATTTGCATTTGCGAATGTAAATTCTCCCTCTTTGCCACCCTCCATTGAACCATTGCATATTTGTAGATTATTTCTCTCTCAGAATTCTAACAACCTCTTCCCTTCATTGCTCATGACACAGTCTCTACTAGCCCTTTTCCTAACCTCTACCTTCCCACCCCTTTCTAAGTATTCTCCTCCTCGTCTGCCCTTCTCTTCTCCAATTCTACCATTCAGGTCTCCCATCATAATAAACCCAATGTCTGCATATTGGTTTCTAAAGACATCCATATGTTTCTCCAACTCCTCATACAAATTATTGTTGTGGAAATGTGAAGATACACTGGCAGATTATAAACTACCCCAATGGCTGTGTGAGGACACTTCTTCAATTTTTTGCCTGACTAATAGCCATATCATATTTTTGCATTTACTTTCCTCGCCTGTAAACAACTTTGGTTTCAGTTCTGCCTTTAAGAATATTCCTAGCCCTCTTGATCCTCTATCCCTATTGCTTTTTCTTATTGCTATTTCCTCATTATACACAACCTTTCACTTCAAGTTTGTCTTTTCCTTTTAACCATATCTCTGCTACTTCTATTATATCCACCTTTTTCATCATCCTTTGCATTTCCCCACTTATACCTTTTTCCTTTAAACCCTCTACATTCCAGAACATAATTCTCACAGTCAAACCCCATTTGCACTTGAACCTAATTAGAAATCGCAAAGAAGTTATGAGTCTGTAGTGTTTGGGGTGGGGGTGTAGTATGTTGGTATCTCCAAAAGCATAACCTTGTTACAGAGGTATGTACCCTCCCTTTTTACAACAGTGTTTTTACAATGTAACACTTCTGGACAGGGTTCTTTGTTGTCGACAGTTTTCTCAAGCACAGGCCTTTCACATATCACCTGACAGTATACCAAAAGGTTTAAATGCAAGTTTATATAATCAGTACACTTAATTATTTCTCACTCTATTGATTTAATGTATTTCAAAGAAAATTCTGAAAAGAAATGGTTATACTCAATACTTCACAATATCCAATTTTGATTTAACCTTTTAGATTCTTATCCCTTTTTTATATGGTATTTCTGTATACTGCCTTCTTTCAATCAGGTAACTTCGAATTATTCTAGTGGAATTCCCCTAATGCAATAATTTTCAAGCTTGCTAATTAAAATATTTTGGTCCACACAGTCAAATGCTTTAGATAAATCGAGGAATAAAGTGCTTACCTTCTCATGATTTTGTAGTCTTCCAATTACTTCGTGTGCATATTGACTGATGGCAGAGATAGTGGATCGTCCTTCTTTAAAGCCAAGTTGAAAGTTTTTTAGCATGTTGTATTTATTTAAATAGTTATTTAGTCTTATTAATATGACTCGTTCAAATAATTTCACTATTTCCAATGTTAGAGTGATAGGTCTATAGTTATCAGAGTGTAGTTCATCCCCCTTTTTGTAAATTGGTCTGATCACTCCTAATTTCAGAATTTCTGGAAATTGATCCTGTTCAAGAGAATAATTAATTAAGTAGGTTAGTGGTTTTACTATGACATTTTTGCAGCTTTTTAGCAACCTAGGGTTAATTTCGTCCTACCCACTGCCTGTTTTATTTGGTAAATTGTCTATTATTTTGCTGATTTCAGCCTCTGTAGTTGGCTTAAGAAAAAATGAGAAACTGGTTGAAGAATATCTGTTCACATAATTTAAGTTTGGCATTTGAGCGAGCACACTTAAAAATAAATAATTAAATTTTTAACTTACAATAATAGGATCATCAGTAATTACATCATTTGTTTTAAGTTTAATATTTTGGGAGGATGGAGAGTTTTTTCTAGTTTAATTTATCAGGCTCCATGCTGTTTTGCTGACATTTTTAGAGTTACCCATTTTCTCTCTGTATGCACTAATTTTAATACTTTGTAAACTATTTAGGTATTCCCTTCTTACATTTCTGTATTTGTTTTTATAATGTTCCTGGGAAGTGCTTTTATACAGAGCATACATGTGTCTCATTTGCTCTTTTAGTTTGATTTTCTATAGGTAATTTTGTTTTTATGACATGGTTTATAATTCTACTTTTCTGCGGGAATGTGTTGTCGAGATTTGTTTTGAATATATTATAAAATTCATTCCATTTATAATTTACATTACCACTATCTCCAAAAATAGTGTCCCAATCTACATCAGCTAAGTTATTTATTAAGTTATTCACATTTTCCTTGCCTAAATCCCTTTTAACTCTGATTTCTTTGTTTTCATTCTTGCACCTAGTAACAATGAAGTCAACTAATTGAACATACAGATCAGAAATGTATGTTTCAAAGACAACTGAAGAACTGTATTTAATATTTGATGAAAATTTCCTTTAGATTTTTGTATGATCTGTCACAAGAATCTACATTTATATTAATATCCCCAGCAATAATAACTTTTGAATCTGAACTTAGATTATTATGCAACATATTTTCCAGTTTGATGAGGAATTGATTAATAGGTGATGAGGGTGATCGATATATTCCGAATATAACTATATTTCCCAAACTTGTGGCCTCTATAATTGTAACTGCCTCAAGGACCCTTTCTGAGCATTGACTATTTACATCAATTTCAGAGATTTTTATTGCATCTCTGGCGCATATTTCAGAAAAGCAACATGTAGTTAGGATAAAAGGCGACTTTTCCTGAACAAGTACAAAGAAGAATCGTGCTTTTACATCTAATGGTTCGCCATTAATTTATAGTTATTTTTCGTGATGTTTAAATGTAGACTTTTAGTTATAGTTATGCTTGTAATAGTAATAAATCCATTGTTGTCGTAGTTATTTTATATATTATGTCATAGACATAATTATCACTTAATATTGTGAATTCTCCATGTCCTAAATAAATTTGGAAATAGTTATCCCACAAGGTTTTCTAATACAGTTACAACTCGTCATGAAAATCCTTTGAAAGTGCTCTGACACAGCTCTACAAAACCATACATGACTTTTTTTTAATAAACAACATCATGTATGGTTATGTTACACAGAATAATACCATTGGAAAACCAATGTTAAGTGCATTTGAATGGTCATTTTGCCTACTTCTGCATAATGTCAAGTCCTAGAACCAAGCACATATCCATTACTTGAGAAGAGCGTGTTGTGCTTTTTACAGCTTGCAACACCTCATTACTTGGAATGTACTAGATAAAAAATAAAATAAAAATAATAATAATAAAAAAATTAAAGAATAAGCCAACGAGAACTTGAAGCAAAGAATCAGCAACTGTCATCACATTCTCGAGGAAGCATCAACAATGGAATTCATTGCACAATTGACGTGATAGCTCAAAGTTAAAACATTGACAAAGCAAAAATACTGCTGGTGTACTTTTTATAGTATGATTGCTGGAAGGTTAAGCGACTTAGTTGTGAATTCAACTGCGGTGTACTCAGTTCTTACAGTGATAGGCTTTGTCCTAGCATTTATAAAATTAGCTCTTTCATGAAAAAGTCAATAAGCCCAGTAGCACCAGTGAACATAGCAGTAAGGTTACAGCTGTTGTATACAGTGCATATAATTTTTTTAAAAGGTATGCCAACAAAGAAAACTGCAAAAATCTTAACTTCGCTAAACATCAAGAACTTACGGCTGAGGCATGATCAGTAAGTACATCAACTGTTTCATGTATGTGTAGTGAAGCAAAAAAGGCGCTCTCAGAGGGAGCCGCAAAGTTGTTTACATTGCCGAGAAAGCATATATACTTGCCCTAGAGAGTGACAAACCTGGACGATTTCGAAAAAGATGTAGGGTGCAGTGTTTTTTTAATTTTATGATAAATGTGATATCGAGGACGATGAGGATATGCCATCAGCTGTGCCATTTGAATAACAAAGGACACATAGAAAGGTATGTATTTTATTTCTCTATTACATTTCCATTAAGGTGTCTCTTCTTGTTTTTAAGTGAACATTGCAATGGCATTTATAAGAAACGCATAACGTTCTGACGAAGCGAAGCAAAGCAAAGCAAAGTGAAGTTTGGTAACTGCACTGTCACTCCATATTGGTTGTCACGAAACTTCAAGAGATTTGGACTGTCCATTTGTATAAAATGTAGGACATTACTCAAAAATATAGGACATTACTCAGAAATATAGGACATTGTATAAAAATGTTAAATGTAGGAAAGTTAAACTCCAACTCAAACATATATACATAGGTTTTATATTTTCTTAATTATTCGTTTAATAAAGAGAGCTATAGCAGCTGTCAAAGCCCCTTAACAATTTTACTAGTATGAAGAGCATATTTTATACGAAACATCTTGACTTTGATATACAAATGACCTCTTTTTTTGTTATAGAATGTGAATGTAGATCAGACCATTTCTACAACATTTAAGCAAACTTGAGAGAGAGTGAGAGATTGTTAGGAAAAACCACAGCTAAAGAAGGTTATAAATCCTGTTTGACAACATCCTAATGATGATAGATTGGAAACTTCTGAATAAAATGAACAGGAGGATCAATCCTCAAACAAACATCTTAATGGGCTGAAGGAAGTCTACAAGTTTTTATATTCATATGTTCATATAGTGGAATAACAGAAATGCCCAAGGAGAAAAGCTGTACAGGGACTATGAGAGAACGTAGGCTTTCTTGGCTGGAGTTGCAAATATAATTGGAAGTATCCTCCAGGCTGTTATGCCATAGTCTGCTGGAGACAAGTGTTCCAGAAATTTCGTCCACAATTGCAGTGGACAGCTTCAGTGGTGGTGGTGGTGGTCAAAGTTTCTGTCTGATGCATTAGTCGTCAGTGCCTCTATATCTATACTGTAAGTGCTCTCCGCTGATTGCTCTGGGGTGGGCGGGTGGTGGAAGAGGTCCAGCTTCTCCTATGCTATTGTTGTCTCCTGATTAGCTTGCTGTGTATTCTAGTGCTGTATTACGTTTTCTGCCCTCAATGACTAGATGCCAGTTGCCGTTTAGTTTCAGAGCCTCTTCTTTCTTATTAAAGTTATTGGGATATTTGTAAATTTCATTAGCTTCATGCTGTAGTCGGGCATGGTAGTGTATTGTTGATGGAAAGGATGCTCATATCCTGGAATTTAATGATGTGTTTGCCCTCCACTTCAATGCTTGAGATGCTTCCAGTTACCAGCTTATCAGTCTCTTGTCTCATATCGGTAAGCTTTTTGAACAGCTTCTCCTCTCTCTCATTAATTTGTTGTTCTGATTGCTCTTTCTCTTCCTGATTTTCAGTTTGACTTTAGCCTCCGTCACTCCATGGATCTTCTACTTCTTAAATTTGTTGATGACGTTAGTACTACTTTCAACGATAAACTCAGTACTCGCATCTTGCTTCTGGATGTTCAGGCTGCCTTAGATCGGTGTTGGCATTATGAGATTCATTTTAAACTCTATCGTCAGGTTCCAGCCATACATCCTTTTGTTACGACTTCTTTACAGTATTCTGCATGATCGTCAATTCCATGTTTGGGTTAGGAAGGCCTGTTCCCAGTTTCGCTGTATGCTGGCTGGTGTTCCACAGGGTGCGATTCTGGGTCCCTATTTGTATGCTATTTTTACTCGAGACCCATCCCAAGATCCTCAATGTCATGTCCTTATATATGCTGACGATACGGCTCTTTATCATCATTGCCGGAATCTCGGGTATGGTCAGTTAGCCATTCAACACTATTTTTCTAGGTTTTTGGACCAGCTTTCAGTCTGGAAGATTGCCATCAATGCTTACTAAAGAGCACAAACTGCCTGACCTCTCTCCGCAGGTGGCTGGCCAGACTCTACTGTGTCATGGGCAGATGTGTTATCTTGGGGTAACATTAGATCGCACCCTGTCTTGGCGTCCTAATGTTGCTAACCATTGTGCAAAAGGATGGGCCTGTCTCCACCTTTGTCAGCGGATTTTCTGTAGCCATCATCTTCATCTTCATTCGAAGCTCTTTATACACTTTGCATTTATCTATTCCTTTCTTTTGTATGCCTGCGTGGCTTGGGCTGGCATCTACCTTACCATTCACCAAAAAATTATAAATTGCAGTGTCAATCTAAATCTATCACCATTTCTTCAATTTGTGGCATAAATTGATCATATTTTGAAAATCAAGGGCATATAGTTCAGCAAATAGAACATTTGTATAATTATTACTGTTAAAACTTATGCCAAAATTTAATTTTAATTAATAGTTTTAATTACAAAAAGTTTAAATATTTTCAAAATTTTTTACCATACAAGGTTATAAAGTGATAGTATTAAAAGGTATATGGAGATGTGAATGGTATATAAGGACAGATCACATAAAGATTCAACTCAGCAGCTTTAAAGCAGAGGTGAGTACAAAAGTTTCAGCAAAATCTTAACATTTTGGCGCAATAAAATTATAGGTGGCAGTTTTAAGACCAACAAAGCATTTTAGCTTGGCAGCAAGAGGGTTAATTGGCCAGTCAAGACCTTTCCTTAGTTGGAAGGAAAATGTAGCATGTGTTTGGAAAGGTATAATATTAAAGCATAAGTTACCAAGATATTTTTGGTGGTTTTTTCACTTTAATTCACTATTTATTCCTTAATTTACCTAATCTTACTGAATGTTGTTACCTTTAAAAATTAAGTCACCACTGCCATAATAAAGAAAATCTGTAAACTTACTGGTTTGTTTCACAAATTTTAAAACATGATTTTTCCTATGTTGAAATAAGGTATTTATATCCCTTCGGATAGAAATGAATTAATACAGCTTTTGGAGACTTAAATTTCATTGTTTCTTTTCACAATGCTATGTAATCCAGCTGAGCACAATACAGCATACGAACCTGAGCCACACACAGACTAGAAGTGTGATTAAAATAGCTATTGCATTTTGATATTGTACTATCAAATGTTTACCAGAGATGTGGCAATTATTGGCAGAAGGCAATTTGTACTTACTTTTTACCTCAAATTCACATTGTAATCTTTTCATGTTGTGAGTGATGTAGATTTAAAACTCTTATTTTTAAAAACTATTTTTCAGATCCTTTTCTTAAGAAAAGAATTAAATTATGCATTAACTGCCTTTTAGGACATTTTACGAGTAGTAATTACTTCTTTAAGCAGTTCTAGGAAAAATGCATTAAAATAGGCATCAACCGGTGATGTGTAAGGGTAGACTTTGAGACTGAGTCTACCTAAATAAATTGCCAAGAAAATAAGTGCATTTTTAAAATATAAATAAAGACAGCCTCAAACAAGTGATGAAATACTAACTAATACAATCACCTTCACTGCTGCTTACCCCAACCCCTATTGCTACTTCGTGTCAGATTGTACTGCTGCTTACTTAGGCAGCTTCAAAATCTCAGGATGCAGCAGCAAAGTCGAGTGGAGACCGGGATGGCTGAGCAAATGCAAGTCTCATCAACAGCGGAGTTATATAGCTTTTCCCACTAAATTTTGACCTCTCGTTGTAGGAAGATATGCCTGTATTTTGTTGTGCATTAAGGGCACAAAGGCAGCAACAGAGACTTAACATGTTTAATGAGATGTTTAGTCTCTGTGTACCTGCTCTCTTGAAGGTCCGGAAACGGGACAATAGAGGTTGGAGACAAGACTATGACAAGGCAGTGTAACATAAATATTTTTATTCCTCAGTTATTGGTGAACCAACAGTATATGCGTGCAGTGCAGTACAGTGTTAATTTTATGTAAACCTGTATTGTTTTCATATTGTGTGTGTGCGCGTGCGTGTTTTTTTTTATAATATGGACAATTCCATCGATTTAGTGGATTACTTATTAAAAACTCAGTAACAAAGGCAATTTTTAGAACTATTAGATTAGAGTTACTTGGTGAACAATAATTTGAATAAGGTGTACACAGAAATCACTAAATTATTGCGACTAGTGTTAACATTGCCTGTCACTAAGTCAGCAGTGAACATAGTATGAGCATGTTTAAAAGAATTAAAATTTATTTGAGGAACTCTATGACAAACCAAAGACTCTCATGTTTAGCGATATTAGCAATGGAAAATGAAATGAAATGAAAAGTGAAATGTGTGGTGACCATACTTTTAAAGAATGTGTGATTGACATCTTTGCGGAGAAGAAAAATCACCGACCGGAGCTTATATACAAGAAAATCTAAGTGAGTACCTACATTGTTTTCATGATTTACTATTATACAATGGTTTGTCAGCATTTTATAAGTTACACCTAATACTATATTTTATAATCTAGATTAGTTTAAAATGTATGTTTAGTCAATTTCAGCAATTAGCAGTGATGCTAATGACTACTAAAACAACTACATAATAATAGTAATAATAATAATAATAAAAATAATAATAATAATAATCAATATGGAGAATTCACACTATTTTAGAAACACTAATGCATGGGAATTTGTGCATCATTTAAGAAACTCTAAGTTCAATTTTTTAAAATCTAGTATACCCAGAACACAGTGTCAAGCTAAGCCACAGTCATCAACCACCCTTTTATGACATTTTAGGTAGTACAGAGCCATCATTTGAATGTATGGTTATTTTATGGAGAAATGCTTACCCTGCACTACACTGTAACTGTTTCTCTTCCCCCTTGGCTTTCCTTCCTCTTTATGTGCTGGTTAATCAGTTGACACAAAGTCTGTGCTGCACAGGGGTTATACACTGTGAGACCGCATGTTTCAATTTAATAGTATGTTAGCGCTGTTATAATGCCAAAAATTCTGTAGGCTCAATACACAGAATCTTCATGTATGACTCCTGTGTGATAACAAATTCACAGAGAGAAATGAGACATTGATTTATAGACAGCTTCCTTGCTGTTCATGTGCTCCGCAGAGAAACATTTCTTAATCTTGTGAATAGATTTAGGGAAACAGGACATATTTTTGATAAATCAAAATTAAATTGCCGTATTCTTATCAGAGAAAATATACTATCTTTAGCACTTGAATGGAGTCAGTCTACGAATGGTGTAGCATAGCTGATTTAGTTTAATGCCCAGTTGTGATAATATGGTTTTTCAATGAGAGCTCATGATCAATCAGTTTTTTTTAACTAAGATTGTTTGATTTTTATGCAGTTTCATATTAATATTTAGCAACTGAGGATGAAAATGCATATATATTGTTTTTTCTATTTTAAATAAGAGCTTGTTCTCTGTTAGCCAACATTGCAATTTATTGTTTGCTTCATTTACTTTTCCCTGCAAAGATATAGGATTACAGCTGATGAAGACAATGTTTGTGTCATCAGAAAACATTATTTAGGGTGCATTAGGGATGTTTAATTGGAGATCGTTAATGAAAATAAGGAACAATATTGGTCCAAGAATTGACCCTTGGGGCACTCCATGATTAACTTGTATTTCTTACGGACTGTTCCTATTTCTACAATCTGTTTTAGGAAGGATGCAAACCAGTCATTTGCAGTTCCTCTGATTCCCAAATAGTCTAATTTTATTAATAAAATATCATGGTTTACTAGATCAAAAGCTTTAGTTAGATCTATGAATAGTCCAAGAGAGTGCTTTCTTTTATCTTTAGCATCTAGTAAATGTTTAATGAAGCCAAATATAGCTTCAGTAGTGGATTTGTTTTTTTTTTTTCTAAAACTGAATTATGAGGAAGAAAAATAGCCATTAACTTCTAAGGAGTGTATAAGTATATTATATATTATCTTTTCCAAATTGTTTGAAAGTACTGGTAAGAGCGAAATGGGTCTACAATTTTCAATATTACTTTTTATCACCTTTTTTGAAAATTGGCATTACCCTTGCCAATTTAAATTTATCTGGGAAGGTGCCTGAGGGCATGGAGAGATTGCAAATATCTACAAGGGGTGCAATTACATAGTTTGTGTATTTCTTAATAATAAAGCTAGGAATTTCTTCAGCACCAAAGGAAGATTTATTTTTTAGGCTTTTGGTAACATTTGATATTTCTGCCGTGCTTAAGGGTGGTAGAAATATTGTTACTACTAGAGGGTATGGCTGCTAAGGGGTTCTTTGCTTGTATAGGGGAAAGGATGTCTATTAGTTTGGTTATCACAGTTGTAAAATAATAACTAAAAGTTTGTACTATTTCAATTGGTTTTACAAGAGTTTCCCATTCTGCTGTAATTCAATACTTTCCTTGTGTTTAGTGGAGCCTGTCTCTGTTCTTACTACATTCAGTATTGCTTTACTTCTGTTTTGGGATCATAGAATATATTTATGATTGTGGTATCGTTCTGCCTTTAGGATTACTTGTTTTAAGATTGCTGCATAATTCTTATAGTAGCTAGTAAATTGTGGGTCATATGTGTTTTTCCAAATATGATATAGAAGTATTTTCTTTCTACACGAGATTGTTATTCCTTTAGTGATCCATTTCTTATTTTTAATACTTTGATTATACTTTTTTGTTTGATTTTTTTTAGTGGGAAAGCAGCATTCATATGAAAAGTCCAGGGGAAAAAAATGACAAGCGCCAAATTATTGACTAATTTTGAAGATTTAGAAGCTAGTAACAGTGATGTGTCATAATTTAAAATAAAGAGAGTTGAGGGTTGTTACACTACATCACTATAATAACTTGAACGCGTTTCGGGAGACGGTTTGTTCCCATCGTCTTCCGAAACGCGTTCAAGTAAGAATATTATAGTGATGTAGTGTAACAACCCTCAACTCTCTTTATTTTAAAAAAAAAAACGTCAAATGTTCGGGAGATGAATTTTAAACTTTCAAGACTCAGTAATATGATGTAAGGGATTGTACATGTTGTAATTTTCTTTTTCCATTAAATATTCTATCTATACTTTCCTTATTATATTTTCAACTTATTATTTGCTGTGTAAAACAGCATATATCTAGCTCTGGGTCTTTTAATCTAGTTACTGTTGAATTGTGATCTGATATTGCAAGGTTAATATTTTCTTAATTCATTTTGAAGATTTAGAAGCTAGTAACAGCATGTTTTCAACTGTGCTGACGATGGGAGCAAACCGTCTCCCGAAACGCGTTCAAGTAAGAACATTTTAGTGATGTAGTGTAACAACCTTCAACTCTCTTTATTTTAAATTAATATTTTCTGTTCTATAAGAGAAATAGTTATTATTGATTATTATTTGATCGAGGCATGTTTTCCTGCTTTTTGTTATTAGGGTGGATTTGCCTATAACTATTTTTGGATAATAAGATTGAATTTGTGACATGAATTCTAAATTTGCTTTACTACTACTGTTTAAAAAGTCTATGTTGAAATCCCCACAAATCATTAGGGGTTTCTCTTCTCTAGTAAGCATGTTAAGCAAAATTTCAAAATTTTCTAAAAATATTTCTAAGCAGCCATCTGGTGGTCTGTATATGCAAATAATCAGCAGCTTACGTTTAGATAGACTTCATATACTAAGTAATTCAAAGTGTTTCCCTACATTTAGGTGGTCTTGAGTGGGTTGTTGGGGTTGATATTATGCTGTGTTTTATAAAGATTGCTGCTCCTCCATGTTTAAAAATGGATCTACAATAATATTTACTAGGCTGAAGTTTGTGTATGCGGAGAGGGGACTTCATTTTAAAGTAGCCAGTGTTCAGTTATGCATAAGACATGTGTTTTTTATGTAATCATGCAGTAATACTTCTAATTCAGGTACCTTGTTTTTCTAATACACTGAATGTACTGATGTATTAGACAAAAATCTTTCTTTTGAATGCTATAAGCTAATTCAGTGTTGCTGTTCTCTTCCTTGCTTATTTCATTGTATGCTGATTGTGTTGAGTCTTTGATGCATGCATTAGCTTTAGACATTGATGTAACAGGGTTAATCTTTAATTATTTGTGGTTGTACAAGTTTTATTAGAATCAGGCTTGGCCTGTTTTAATGTATTATTTGATTTTTCATTAGGTGCAGTATTAAATTCAGGTCTATAACATACTGCTTGTTTAGCATCCACCAACTCACCTCTTAGTTTCCCTTAATCAGTGAAAAGATCACTTCATTCTCTAATTTCCCAAATTTATAGGATCCTTTTTGATTTAGGTGAACCCCATCCCTTCCAAAATCAGAATAGTGCAACCAAAAGTTTCCATCTACAAACAATAATATTTTTTGTTGTGCACAACCAACTAGGTTCACTATTAATTTGCATAGTTTTTCACACATTTATACCACACTCTCTAAGAACACCATTTACGATTATTTTGATGTTACTTGCCTGCAATCTGATGTTTTCACCAAGCCCATAGTTTCACCCATAACATCTTCCTCCATTACACCACGTCTGATGTTGGTGCTGGCATGCACCAGCACTACTTCAGGGCTCTTCTCTTTAAAGTTCATGTTTTCCACTTTGCACTGCTGTTTGTTTATCCTTATGTCTGGGTAGCAGCACACTTTGTATCTTTTCTCCTTAAAGGTGTTGCCTTAAAATCTAACTAAAGAATCACTTAGCACTAACACTGGTTTCATGTTTCCTTGATCCACATTTTGGGTCCTGGTTGAAACTTTGTGTATTTCCTACAGCATTTTCTTCCTCCATCCCACATAGAACTTCAAACTGGTTACGAGTTATGCAGCCTGCTATACTCCATTCCAATACCTTCTGTGCTGGTAGCCATTTTCTGCTAATAGAATAGCTCCTGTTCCTTTTTTTTTTTTTTTTTTTTTTTTTTTGTTTTTTTGTTTTTTTTTTTTTTGTTTTTTTTTTTTTTGTTTGTTTGATTAACTTACTTCTAAGGTTTTCATTTTCTGTTTTAAGTACACAGGTTTCCTTTCGTGCATCAGAGAGTTCTCTATTCTGCAGTTTGATCACTGCATGTAGACACTATCGTGTCAGCTTCCTGCGTTAGCATCATGGTAAGCGACTGCATTCCGTTCCAGTTGTCATGGCTGGAGATTTTTATATATAATTTGTTTGCATTGCTGCTATCCTTTCCTCTTTTTTCTTGTACAATATTTTGATTATCGATGACATTTATTTTACCATGTTTAACTTCTTCCTTGCTATTTGAGTTTAAACTCTGTTTGCCTGAACACATGACAACATCTATGGCTGCCATCTTTAATACTGAATGTTGATTTATATCTTGAGTATAAATTTGTCATTATGTAGTCTTTTGTTGCTCAAATCATTTTGTTATAAATTTGCTTCTAGTTTGCAAAATATTGCTTAAGGTGATCAGAGGTTGTGCCTTGTTTTAGTATTTTACTCAGAAGCATTAATTTTCTATCACAAATCTGTATTCCCTTTGAGATCCATTTGTTTCACTTATTTTTTACATTGACCTTTTATCTAGGAGCTGCAATTATTAAATAATGGTTAAAAGTGTGGGAGAATTCTAAGTAGGCATCATTACCAAATAACAACTTAATACATTTTCTGATGATTCTTTCTTTGAAAGATAATTTGCATAATGGCTGCTTTTACTGTTAAAAATTCTCCCAGTTTTGTGCCATGTATGCTCTTCCTGTCTTGCAGGTGAGAGAGAATATTTTTAAAATCTGTACATCATGATCAGAAAATCCCGTAATTACTCACCTTAAAATCCCAACACATACTGTTCAGAATGACCTGGTCAAGAATAGACTTTGTACATCCATTTTTTTACGTGAGTGTGCTCTTTCACTACCGTATGAGCTCAGCATTGTAATATTTTGCCGTGCTGACTCTATAAGTATCTACATCCAGATCTGCTAAATATTACATGTTTATCCCTAAGTTTATATAAAGCAAGATCTAGCTTTTCAATAGATATGTTTTATATTACTGCTAGAGTTTCTGTATGTGCATTTTATAGTGATTTTAGTGTTATTAATCTTCATACTAATTTCAAACTCTTCTGCTTTAATTAACTCTTCAAACTGCATTATGGTCTTTACATCTTAAATTTGATTTTACAAATACATGACCTTTTCTCCTTTTTATTTTACCTACAGTAGTACTAATGAAAAGTTGGATTTATTTACACAACTTGTATCTATTTCTCTTAACTAGTGCTCTGTGAGTCACTACATAACATCTTTAGGCTCATCTAATAATGATGTCTCTAGATGAAGTAGTTTTCAATAGGCTTTTTACATTGTAATGAAAATTTTTAGTGGTTTTTGTTGCTTGTTTGATTTGTAAGAGTGATAATGTCCTCCTTTTGTAATTACCATACTACCTTTAATATACCCGGATCTGCTAGGCTTTTGTAACACTATATCACTTCATCTTTTGCTAGTTTTTCTGATTTACAGAACCTATTGTGTTACAAAGCAATTCTCCAAATTTGTGTGACCCTCTCTTATTTAAGTGTATGCCATCTCTCCCAAAACCATGAGCAATTAACCACAGGTTACCATAGACGATCAAGCAATTTGTAGTAGCACACATCCTGTCTAGCTCCATATTGATTCTTAACATTTTTCTCATACTTGTATCATACCTGCTTAGAACACCACTTATATAACATTTGCCTTATTTGACTCGGATCGAATACTGTGCACTAAGTCCATTATTTCAGCCATTTGACCTTGTCTAAAATTGTGTATACCAGCATGTACTAATACTCTTTCTGGCTTCATTTTTCTAGGTTCATCTGTTCTATTTTATGATGTAGTTAGTTTTTTCTTTATCCAGGAAACAGCAGACCCCATAAACTGCCCTTGCATCTGGAGAACTTTAATATCTAGTTACCTAACACTAGCACACATTTTTATGTTTTTGTTTTTACTGCATTCTGATTTAGGTGAATCATCCTCTTCAACTTCATTTATCACTTCAAATCTGCTATTGCTAGCAAAATTTACCATTTTTTGTACTGAGCGTCCATCATGATCACACTCTTTTATGGCCATAGAATTGGCATCCTTCCATGGTCCTCTTGATTTTCTTTCTCTAGTGCACAGATTTTATTCACTGCTGTCTGGAGACCTCTATTCAACATGTTGATCTCAACATGTAACAATGCTGTTGTTTCACTGTCCCACAGCATCCAGTCAGCTGATTGCATAGCCATGGAACTGGAATTTCCCCATTTGGATTTATTTAGATTTTTCCCTTTTCCAACATCACCTTCAATTTCACTTGTTTCTTGACTCTTTTTATTACCATAGAACTTCTCTGATGAATGAGATTTGTACATATTACCATTATTTTTACACAATAACCATGTATGAGATCACGTCACTCTACCAACATGTGCCAAGTTTAACGGTCATGTTGTTTGTGGCAGTCCAGTTGCAGATTTATGACTTTTCTCTTCCTGAAGCTGAATGGTACCTCTGATTTGTTTTCCATCTTAGAGTATAGATGTTGATTTGGTATTCTCAGTAAAATCTTTACTGACTTGGTTATCAGGCTAACAGTCCCAAAAGCATTGAATTTCTTGGCATATTTTTCTTTGATTGAGGCAGCATCCATGTTTTCTTCAAGTCATTTACCATTCTTTCATTTTTCCTTCACTCAGACATTTTTGTAGCTAAGTGAGAATTCCATCAGCTTCTGTTACTTTGCCATTCTTCATTTTTCTAAATATCAGTTCCACCACCACAATCATCATTGGAATGCATTTTCCATAGCAAAGCTATTATGGCAGTTTCCTGTCTCATATACCTCTTCAGTTTATTTCTTCTATCTTTGTAATTTTAGTATTCTTTCTGTTTCCATTGTTTCATTGCTGTTTTTAGCTTCTGTTAGGCACATTGAATTCTAGTTCTCCTTTATGAAGCTCATACATTTTATTTCACAGTAAAAAAAAAAAGTTGTGTTTTATTTTTCTAAAGTCTCTATTTCTGCTTCGAACCTACTTCTTTCATCTTATCAATTTCTCAGTTCATTGTGTAGTCTCGTGGAGCACCTTATGCCATCTTTTGCAGAAATGGTTTTCCATTTTCTTCTTCCTTCACAACTTTTTTGTCCTTTTCAGTGTTCATTTATATTTCCAAGTGTAGATAATTTATCAGCCTTCTTTTGAAAATTTACTTCAAATGCTCTTTCCTCTTCATTTTCTAGTTCTTCATTTCAGTCTTTTCCCTGCTTGTCAGTAGGATGTGATCCAAATTTATTTCTTATTGTAATGTACAAACTTCCTTGGAATGATAATTGAAATTTAAACTGGAAAGCACATGTAGACCATATTACCAAAACAAATAAATAAAGGTATATATGTAATGAGACAGATTAGTAAGACAATGGATAGCAAAACGATGATACAGGTTTACTATGCATTAATATATACACATATTAGTTATGGTATTACGCTGTGGGGGAATATTACTTATAGAGAAATGGAAAAAGTGCTAAAATTGCAGAAAAAATCTATCAGAGTAATTGGTAGGATGAAAAATAAAGAAACATGCAGAAGTTTGTTTAAGAGCTTAAAAATACTAACTGCTCCATGCATATATATTTATGAAAGCATAAAAGTTATTGTACATAAAAGACATGACAAAAATTGTAATATACATTCCTATGGATTAAGAAATAATATGGATTATTTCAGAACGACCCTAAGGGGGACCTTGAATATTCATTCAACAGAAACCATAGGAAGTGAATTGTTCAATAAACTACCAAATGAAATAAAGAATATAAATCAAACAATAAAAACGATGAAAACCATAAAAACATATTTAATTGAAAATGCATTTTACAGTAAAGAGGAGTTCAAATATGGAAAAATAATGTAAAACTTTATATATAATGTAAATAGACTATACTGACGTGTCCTTTAAACATATGTAAAGGGATGAAAATAGATGAATATGAATGTTCTTGGATTTTTTAAGCAATTACAGAATATTTCCTGTACTAATATACAGCCCCTCTGATATTACCTGTTTTCCAGTGGGCATGTTCACATGCATCTTCTTTTTTGTTGTTGTAATAATATATTTTGAACAATCATCAACTTTTTTTTTTAGAGATTCGCCAAAGATTTTTATCTCATTCCTCTTTCCCGGTCAGTATTTTACAATTGCTCCATCTTTCAGTTTTTTGTTTTCCAGGCGCCCTTTAGGACTACAGATACTCCTTTTTTCTCAACTTCTCTCCTATTTTATCATAGCTTTCCTCCACTTTGCTCCCTTGTAGTAGCACCATTATCATTTGCTCATTCTCACAATGAATTCTTTTATTTTCATTATTGGAATAAAACATTCTAAATTCATCACTCATCAATTCTTGACTGTCTTAGCATATCAGTTTTGATAATCCTATAATAACCAATTTGTTCTTTTTTTTTCTCTCACTTCTTCTTTCAAGTTTTCTGGTTTTACTGCTTGTAGAAGAGTTGTCAACTTGCAAAAGCAATTCTGTATTTTATTTATTTATTTTCATTAGTAGTACATGGTGCTTCATTATATTTCCATCTTCAGTACCCCTATCATGGAGATCTCGTTATCCCAGGTTCTGCAACCTTGTTTATAGGGAAAATAATGAGCATGGTAGATACCTGTTGCTTAGAAAATTAGACCCTCCAGGCTTTACCTGAAATTCACCTCAGGCATTAAATATCAGTTCCATCAAGGTCTCTGAACTGGTCATATAGAGAAAATCCTAATTAGCTTCTACCTTCCCCCTACCATTTATATCATAATAAATAAAACACAAAATAACAGGAAAATATTTAAGTAAGTTGAGACAAAAAGGTTTCAGAAAGGTAGAATATATTAATGAAATTGATACCATTGATTGTCACATGACAAGTGTATGAACTGTATAAATAAATGAAGAATGTTAACTATTTATAATCTATTATATATCCCCATTGTATGTATAGTGGTGGAAAAAATGATCAAGTGTACTCTGAGAGCAGGATATACTGCATCTCCACTGTGTTTTCAAGCAGGATTCACTCAAGTCTGTCCTCAAGTATGCGACTAGTATTATTAATATTCTCCATGGTATTCCTTATCATTTGTCCAGTGCTTAAATCAAAGTCATATTAAAACACCTATCACACTTATATTTGTTCCCTGATAATGAAACAGTGGTGGTGGAGCAGGTTAATTTACCTCTTTCTACTCTTCATTGTGTCACTAAAAAACAAATATATTTCTGTCTGATGCTGTGCTCATGGCTGTTATAGAAACAGGAGGAGTAAATATCCATCAACAAGCACATCCAATGAACTAAACCCATATAGGACATTGAGTTCCCATAAAACAATAAAATATGACAACCATGAAAGCCATGGCTATTTCAGTTGTATTGTTTATTAATTGTATGTGGAAACAGAACCTTTGAAATGCAAGAGCTTATGGCTCAGAAGTAAGGCATGCATTTCCAGTACTACCAACATCAGCTCAAACCTAGGTGATTGCCTTTTCTTTTTCTGTTTGTTTTCTTTCTCCTGACCTCAACACTTCTACTTCATATTTTTATGATGAAGTATAGATTTTCCATAATGTTATATTGTAAAATGATTATTGGGTATAGACATTAAATGTTGCAGTTATATAGCTCAGTCAGTGCTTCGAACCACTGGCGAAGGCCTGATTTCTATGTCATTCTTTTGTTTTTTTTTCTATTTGTGATGTTCGCACATTTATTTTTAGTTTCATACATTGTCAAAAGAGGTCCTCAATCACTCTTCTTACCCCATAACTATGGTGGATTCATTCCATTTCTGGCAATGGCAGAGGCTGATGATAAACATGCTGTTGTTCTTACACTTATTTCATAGAGCTGTGTGGCCACCAGAGCAGGCGGCAGTTTTTGTGATGTTGCATAGTCTATGTGAGGAAGTGGGGGAAGTTTTATCAAGAAAGGGGATAGTTTGCTGCAAGGAAGACTGCAGGTCAGCTTCATATGTCTACAGAAGATGAAGATTAGTTCTTATATGGCAGAGGTTGAAAGACATCCTATTGAATGGCCACTGAGGACAGAGCTTTATTTTTATTCCCTGGTAGTGGAAGAACTGTTAACAACTTACAAGGATACTGGAATTTGGCTTATGTGCAGCCAATAATAAGAGCTAACTGACACCCATATAACAGATTGCCATTTGCAGAACTGTGTGAGAACTTTTAGTGGAGAGAAGTCATCTTCTCATATGAAGTTACATTCAGTACTGCAAGTGCTGCTACTATTGAGTTTGCTTACAGTCCTGGGGGGGACTACGTATAACAGATGCTATCTGGTCACTTGTCCAAGAATTGGCTGAATGAGTGTCGCTGTTTAGGTGTACAATATCTCAGGATGGGGTAGATATGTTGGAATGTGTTCATTGAAGCCTGAACAGCAAAACCTATATTGAAACCCTATATGTTCTGCTACCATCTGCATGAGATAATTATCCTGAAGGAATCATTACATTCCAGCAGGATCACTATTCAGTCCATAGGTCAGACAGGGTTCAAAGCTGATTTTGGAGCATACACATATTTTTCAACAGCTACCATGACCCTCGAAGTCACCAGATTTTAATCCAATAGAACAAGTTTGGTCGAAAATAAGGAATAGGCTCTCTTTCAGTTTCATATTCACCAATGCTGCACAGAACACACTTGGGAGTCACTAGCAGACAATTCAATTGTTTTGGGAAGATGGTGGATTCCATGCCCTGAAGATTGACTGTAGTGATAGGAAATAACATGAACTGCACAAAATCTTAGGCTTCAAGATTTTATTTAGCTTTCTCTTTGTTTTATTTACTTTGTTAATATTTAAAAGCCACCAGCATTCAGGTCACTATGTTTAATTAACATTTTCATTTTTTTTCTATTTTGTAAGAACAGCAGATGCATTGCTCAAACTTCAATGAATAAATATACAGTGCATACAATTTCAAAATTACTGGTCCCCATGGTGCACTCACTAAAGTGCCTAGCTTTGGTGTTTTTTGCCATAGGGGATTGCGGGCCTGAGTTCTGTCTCAGGCATGGCTGTTTGTGTGTTGGTAAATGTGTGTGTATGTGTGTAAATAAAATGAAAAACAGTCAAGAAAATAACAGTAATATAGAGAGGGGAAAGAAGCACCAAAGTTAAATTCTAATGTATTTATATGTATTAAAAAAAACTACCAGCATTCTAGTGGGCCATGTGACATGCATTTACTGGGAGAGAACTGACCACTCCCTCATGGGAAGTAAATCATTCGCCACGAACTTCGCACCAGCCAGCCAACCGCTCAGTGTCATTCTAACCTCTTGTTGAAAAAATGCGCATTACAGTAAATCCCTTGTTTACAATGGTACACTATAGTGTCGAGCAATGGATATTCATTGTTGAAACATATCTGTTAAAGAGACAATCTTATGACATGTGTATGGAAATTTTGACATTGTTTTGCAGGAGCTGCTGTCCCTTAAAGACTTCATAACTGAACTGTTTAGAAGGTGGGTGGAATATTGTCTGTTGAAAGACAAAAAGATGTACTTGTAAATGTTAGGCAAGAATGCAGAGAAGCCCTACAAAGCCTTCAAACCCAAAAATGCGGCATCTTAAAAACATCAGCATTAAGAGGACTGAAAATGCTGCGTTGTTATCCGTATAGAGTAACATTGGTTCATTTATTACAGGCAGGCTTCCCAGCTAGTTGTGTGAAGTTTTGTGAGTGGTGGTTGCAGTCTGTTAACGACGGTACTGTTGCTCCATTTTAATTGTGATAGACAAAGCATGGTTCCATATAAGAGGTTATGTCTACTCTCAGAATACAAGGCATTGAGCTACTTAAAACCTTCCTATCATTCTGAAGTTTCCCTTCACAATCAGAAAGTGGGTATGTGGGGTATGCCATTACTGCATGCAGGAAACATTATTATGCTAATGTAATATAACCTCAATAAATTATAACAAGCTGATATGGTATTTAATTGGCATTTTGGTGGGGGAATACTGCAAAATATGCTGTATTAGCCTTTCCTGTTATTAATACTAGCAAAAAGAGAGTTATATTATGCAGTATTTAAATGGCATTCTTTTGGTTTAAATGGAAAGATTCGGCACATTGCCGTTGTAAAATTGCTTGTATTTTCAAATTTACCAGTGCAATAATAGTATAAAAACAATTGAAACTTCAGTTAGATGGTAGTGTTTCTTCACCGAGAATATATGCTCTTAAGGTCTATGAACAAATGACCATAAATTTGTATTCAGAGGATTTTTCAAAGATCTTTCACATGGAGTGTATTGCATCTATAGTTAATTCTCCTTGTGTAAATCCTTATTGAGGGCTACTTATTATTCCTTCACCAAATGGTAAGAGCCTTTTATAGGGTGTGTATGGAAGAGGAGGGTAAACCTTTGTGTTCAACAACTCAATCTCTGTATAATGCAGGTTGTATAGTAATGGGTCTCCTTTTTTATACTTTCCCATGCTTGTGGTATCATTTCAGCAGTCCACATTTTTTTCTCCATAATCCAATGTATCTTTTTATTTAATGCTTATTTGCCTATTTTCAGTAAATCACAACTGTTGATCTGTTATTTCTAAGCCTATCTTTAGGCTTTATTTCAACACAGGATTGGTGAATCATTCTTATCTAAATTATTGTTACCTTCTACTTGTGCCATCTCTTGATTTAACATCTCTTTACTTCCTCCAAGTATTAAATACTTCCTGCATCTTATCTAGAATTGGGTTTTATTTGTGATAAATTCCATTTATTAATTGCATATAAAAGTAGTTTATTTACATGCACAAATTGAAAACTTAATTACTCTAAGCTTCACTTTCTACATCAAAATTTACTGCAACATGTTTTTTGAGACTGATTTCATCGCATAGTACATCCAACCTGGAAGTGCCAGCTACAAGCCTAAGCAGGAAGCGATTCTAGGCTGATAATGGGTTCCAATAAGTTTTGGTGCAGAAAGTTAAGCTAGAGTAATTACAATTTCAGTTTGTGCATGTAAATGTCAAAAAACTACTTTGTGTTTTCCCAAAAGAGAAGAACTCAAATACTTCATGTTCTCTCCTTGTTCTCCTTACTACTCTATAAAATGTTCTAGTTACATTTTTGGAATTGCATTCTTATATTTTGCTCAATATTTCATTAAGTTATTGTCTTTGTTCCTTCTCTATATTCTTTTCTCTTTCCTTCCTTCTTATTTATGAGGGTGGATCAGAAAGTAATGCACAATAATTTTTTTCTGCCTTTGTATTGCAGCTGGAATGTTGCAATTTCACACAGATATTTGAAGTTTTCACTACAGGGTATTTTTTTTTTTTGTTTCATGTGAAGCTCTGGCAAGAGAAGCATGAACTATGCAACAAAGATGGCGCGCATGTTACTGTTGTCCATGTGTGAAGAGCAGAGAGGTGTGGTTCGATACTTGTGGGCCAAAGGGCATAAACTGAGTGACATTCACAGGGACATGCGTGGCATATATGGGGATGATTGTATGGACCGTAGCAATGTCTCCAGGTGGTGTGCATTCTTCCTAGAGGGCCTTGTGAACCTTAGTGATTCACCACGCTCTGGGAGGCTGGTAACAGCTGCAACCCCGCAGAATGTCAGAGGCATTGAGATGGCAATTTTGAACGACAGGTGTGTGCAACTGCGAACCTTATCGCAACATTTCCTAAGGTGCAGTGTACAATATTGCTCATGACACATTGAAATTCCGTAAAGTTAGTGCTCGCTGGGTGCCTAAGAACCTGACAGACAACCACAAGGGCCAGCGAATGATGACGAGCTTGGATTACCTAACGCGGTACACCGCAGAAGGACATGACTTTCTGAAAGGAATCATCACTGGTGATGAGTCGTGGGCATACCATTACACGCCTGAAACCAAGCAGGCAAGTATGGAGTGGAAACATGCTGGTTTCCCAGTGAAGAAAAAGTTCAAAGTGACTCAGTCTGCTAAGAAAGTGTTTGTGACGGTGTTCTGGGATATGCATGGTGTTGTATTGATGGGCTTTGCTGAACACGGGACCACTGTGAATGCTGCAGCCTACATGAAAACTTTTGTGAAGTTGCGTCGTGCCCTTCATGACAAATGCCACAACATGAATGCTGACAATGTCAAAATTCTTCATGGCAAATCTCGCCCCCATGTTGCTGCTGCTGTTCGTCAGAAAATCACCAAATTTGTTTGGGAGGTGCTCCAGCATCCATCATACAGTCCGGACCTTGCACCATCAGACTTTCATATGTTTGGTCCCATGTCGCACACTTTGCGACAGATGCAGAAGTGAAATCAGCAGTCTGCAGATGGCTATACTCCAAGGAAACAGACTTCTACAAACAGGGCATATTGAAACTGGTATCACAATGGAAGAAATATGTTGAGAAACTTGGTGATTATGTCAAAGTGTAAATTCATTTATGATTTTTTTGGGGGGGGGGGTTTTAACTATTAAACTTTTTTGTAAAAAAAAATTATTGTGCATTGTTTTTCGATCTGCCCTCGTATATTTTTATGGTGGTTATCTAATATAATGTTCCTCTAACATTTCGTTATATCCTTATTCTTAATTTTGAGTTGCCTCTGCTAAATCTGTATCATGCTATTCGTGTCTTTACTTGTTCCCAGAAGTTTTGATATTATTTCCTTGAGTGTTGGACAGTAGATGTTTGTGGCTTTATATGGCTTTATTATACTGCAAATAAAGTTGGAGGCAAGAATGGCCACAGCTGCTATGCTGCTTTTTGCTCTAGAGGAAAGCAATTTTCTTATTTATCAGCTAACATGCACAGTCCAACTGACTGACATACATGCAGTTGGAACAGAAATCAAGCATTCTATCTATCCTCAAGATTATAAACTGAATTGCAACACTGAAATTGTATTAGAAAACCTCCTCTTTAAACCAGAGAGACCCATCAACTACCACATTAGAAATGTATTTTAATATGCTTGGATGTATAAAAATCATTTATTAAAATAAAAACAATGTGTGTACACAAGAAAATCTACCATAAATGTATTTTTATGCTTATTTGGAATTATTGTGGACTAACAATTTTAATGGTACATTATGCATTGTTTTAAAAATAAACTTATTTGTTCTGTTTGGATTGGTTTGTGAAATGATTTCTAAAACTTCCACACCCTTTAGGTCTACAAAAAGAAAAGACGGTCTTCATATGCCCTCTTGTATAACAGGTGTGCAAAGGTAATATTTTAGCATTGTATTTCAGCACAAAAAAACAGGTTTTTGAAACTATTAGATATCATGGATTTTGGCAGCCTTTCTGCTTAAGCTGCACTTATCTTCCATGGTAAAAGATTTTACTTATTTTAAGGGAGAAGATGGAAGCTGAGCAAGAAAAGGAAACCAGAATGCAGCAGTTTCGTACAGTGGGCCATAACCACAGCCATGACTCTGCAATTGATGCTGATTTGCAAGAATGGGAGACTGAAATATTAGACATAGATTTGGTAAGAGTACTTGCACAACCATTTGTTTGTTAAATATAAAGGACAAATTGCTTCTGAAGAGGTTTGGACTAAATTTCCTCCTCCTGTTTAACACACACTTTTATTGCTGAGACACCATATGGAATGAGAGGATGGGCAGTGTTGAGCTCATTTAGTAAGATCAGAAATCTTAGAAAGGGGGCCAAGATTATTTTTGATTATTTCCTCTGCTTTGATTAATGTATTAATGCTATTCATTAACATTAACTTACTTTTATCATTCTAAAATTTTAAGACAGTAGCATATTAGCAGTATAAGTTTGAAGTGGTCTACAGGGTGCACTTCTGTCCAAACAATGACACTTGTAGCATTAGCAGATGTATATTTGTGGTTAGTAATAGGACTGAAGAAAAAGAAGCTATGTGTTAATATTTTTATAGCTGTTTCAGTGTTATCTTAAGCATACGTGATTAGATTTAGGTTTTATATTACATATGTAAGTTAAAATCTCAGTAGAAGCATTGACATAATATAATCCCTTGTAGATTTGCAGGGTGTTAATGAATTACACCAGGAAATGTAGAGGTGTCTTAAATGAGTAATTTGAGGGTTCATATTTTGAAGTTATAGCCATAAATTTTAAGTGCCAGTTCACCACTGGCTTGTAAGATGCTGTTTGAAATCATAAGACACAATAATGTGTGGAGGTTTCTGGCGCAATGGTTATGACTAGACATCTGATTTATATGCAAATGCATCTTGCATCTGCTTTTATGTATGATATGAAAGCAAAGTTCAGAATATGTTTTAAGTTCACCTTTTCCATATGTAAAGTTATATGGTACATATAATTTCATATTTACAGTATTGTTGCATATTTCATGATTTTGGTATGTTTCATGCTTATATCAAGTATTTTAAAGCATAATAAAATATAAACTGAATATTTGTGATATCGATTCATAAACTCAGTAAGGAAAGCCATTTTTGATTGCTTGTACCGTTTTAGAAAAAACTAATAATTCCATCATTGCTCCCTTTGTGAACAATGCTTTAAGAGTTTTATGCTTGAAGGAGGTAATGAACATAAATTTGAGGTTCTGATTTTAGCTGCTGCAACCTATATGCTGCAAGCTGCTTCATCTCTGAAAATATTTTATCTGCATTTAATCCACGTTACGTGTATTGTGCATGGGCTTCAAAGGGTTGCAGAAGTCATATAGGAATTTCCTGAAGTAAGGACCTTAATTTCTAATACCAAGAAGCTTTTTGCAAAAACCCTGTCTGAGTAAATGATTATAGGGAAAAGCTCCCATAACTTCCTTTAGATCCAGTAGCAATTCTTATCCACTGGGGTGTGTGGATAAACACTGTTCTCTTATATACTGATGTCAATACATTTAAAGAAGTTGTTTGTAGTCTAAAATCCAAGTGATGCTTTGTCCATTCAACATTCACAGAACATTTTAAAAAATGAAACATTAAGGAGGGAATATAACAAAGGCACATTTAAAAAATCTACCTCGTGCAATACAAAAACTAGAAAAGTGTGGTTTGCTCTTTCATGAATCTGTATCAATCCTCTTCATGAATCTGTATCAGTCCTTGAGTAAGTGAAAAGTAAATACAAACAGCTTTTGGAAAGTAGTAAGAAACAGAGTGGAAGATATAGAATGACAAGCGATATGGGGAAGCCTTGAAGATAAAAAATCATTAAGCTTTTATAAATTGATAAAGAAGGAGTGGGGAAGAGAGAGGTATGTAGATTGCTGTAATAGACAAGAAAGAGAAGGTTTAGCATGGATGAGAATGGGATCAATATATTTAAGAGGGATGAGAGGCAGCGGAAGAGGGATATGTGAGTTGTGTGGAGGAAGAGAAAGTACAGAACACTATATGACAGAGTGTAAGGAAATAAGGAGCTGGAGGGAAAAAGTGTGGGAGAAGAAATGGGAAAATACGGATAAGAAAATAGTAGCTATAAAGATGCTGTCAGGGAAAGAAGAAAAGAAAATCAAGAGCATGGGAGAATTTTTAAGGAAGGTAAAGGAAAAATGGTCTAGAAAAGTAAGAGAGGCAAAGAGCAAAGGGCTGCTCAGTGAGCAATAAGGCCTGGGAGCCAAGCATACTGAGTGGCTCAATAAGAAAACAAGCACCAGACAAATTGTACATAAGATGGAGGGGTACGAGTGATATATATGGTATATATTGTATAAAAAATTGTAAACCAAATTGTAAAACAAATTGTATAATAAATTCAATTGAATTCAAGTAAAAAGTGAAACCAAATGTGCCCCTCTAAAACACGAAGAAATATTGAGTGTGAAAGTGTGCAGTGTATTGCAAACAAATCCTGGTATTAATATTTTTATGCTTTGTTAACAAATATATATGTGGTGACAGTATAGAACTTCCATAGGAAATTCCTTTAGAGCTTGTTAGTCCTTACAAATACTGTCCAGTCACATTTTGGACGTTGAGAGGTCCTTTTCTGCATACAAACTCATATTTACAGATAAATGTGATAAATTTACTCCTGAACTTTTGGAAAAAATTATGATTGTGTATTGAAAACCAAATTACAGCCTCCAGGAAGGCATAAAAGGAATAAGGGAATAAGATTCAATGTGAGTATATCTATAAATCATGTGCTTGACAGCAGTAATGCATGCATATTTTAGATATCTTTAGTGCATATAAATCCCACGTCACGATATTAGCTTTCAAGTAAGAGGTGGTAATTATTTTTGATTTCCTAATATCTTATATACAGCAGTGCTCAAAAGTACTTTGTAGAAAGCATTAGTTACAGCTACATAAAGATAGGTATTTAATAGAAAAAATTGCTAGTGGATAATTGGAAAGTATGTAATTATAACCAATTTAGCACAAAAATACATTTAGTTTAAACAAAGTTATCTTGCATAAAAATAAACAAACATTCTTCTGTCTCAAAAGTAATTTGTAGGTCTAAGTATGTAAGAATAAAACAAAAAAATTTTGGAATCTGAAAAAAAAAATAAAAATAATAATAATAATAATAATAATAATCATCATCAGTTTTTCATTGCATACCCATGAGCTTTGATCACAGCTGCACATCTCTTTGGCATTGAATCCACAAACTTTTGTGGTGGTCAAGTGGGAGTTTTGACCATTTGTCTAATAAGGCAGCAGCAAATTAGTCCTTGTTTAATAGCTTCTACAACAAACATGTCGATCCAATTCATCCCAGAGGTATTCTTGGATTTAGATCCAGGCTCTGTTTTGGCCACTCCAAAAGTTTGATTTTCTTATCTGAAAAGAATTTTTTTAAATCATCGGAGGTGTGTTTTGGATCATTGTCCTGCTGACAAATCCAATTATGTGGCATATTCTTTCTCCCATGTGGAACCATATTGTTTTCTAAAATGTCACTGTACACGAAATGATCCATATTGCCTTCTATTTGGACTAGAGGACCAACAACACTTCTAGATAAAACATCCCCACACCATGATTCTGCCACCACCGTACTTAATGGTCGGTACCTGGTACTTTTTGTTGTCCCTTTGGTTTTTTGGTAGATGTATATACTGCATACCATGAGAAGAAAATTAATTTATTCTCATCACTCCATAAAACCTTAGGCAATCTGTAGAATTTCAAGGTTAATGTTTCTTTGCAAACTCTAACCTGGCCTTCCTATTTGTTTTAATTTATGGTGTGGTTTATATAATGGACATCTGCCATTTAAATCACCTGCTACTAGGTGAGGTTTTACAGTAGAGACATTTAGATTCAGTCCATGATGCTGCTCCAGATCATCCCTAATTTGTTGAGCCGATTTTCTTGGGTCAGCAACCGACTGCTTACAAATCATTCTGCACTTCCTCATTGTTGTTTTTTGAGGACAACCAAACCTTGGCTTATTTGCTACTGCTCCTTCTTGTTTTTGCTGTCGACTCCACACAGGTATTAGTTGTTGTGATATGCCAATGTCTCTAGCAATGCTAGATTGCGACTTTCCCATCTTCAAAGCATTCAAAACAGCTTGTCTCATCACATCAGCTGAGTATTCTTTTTATTTTGGCATGCTTCTAGTTGTCTCTACCAATAAACAAACATGTCTGAATGTCTAAGTAACAATATTTAATGAATACCATGCCACCAAATCATATTACAAAATTGCTTTTGAGCTAAAGGAATATATACTTAACAATGTTATTGTATGAACTTGCTTGTGACCACAGCAACATGAAGCTATTCATGGAGTGACACAGTTAAATGCATTGCTCTGTTGTGACTGCATGCAAACAGTACTGACAACATAAAACCTCAACTACAAAATATTTTGAGCGCTACTCTACATATAAATTCTTATTAGAGCATAATACTGCAGTTTTTGGCCTGCTTTTAAGTTGATGTTTCAATTTTTATAATTAAATCTTAATAAAATATAGAATCACGTTTAATGCAATTGAATTCACATGCTGTACCTAAAAGCTAGAAGTGGTTCAAAGTGTGAAAGAAAAACCGAAGAAAGAGAGAGAGAAAAAAAAAAAGAAAAACACCATCATCAAAGCCTTTGCAGCAGTTTATAACTGCTTGGAGTGCTGACCTACATTTTCAAAGCAAAGTTTATGTTGGCACAGGAAAAATTGTTGTAATCTGTGTAATATTCCTGATATACGTCAAATAAAATCACAGGCTGTAACTATTCAAGCAAATTACATCTCTTCTGAATTGACAAGTATTTATTAGGTGGGCTTCAGAAAAAGAAATCAATAGATTTGAGGTCTGGAGAGCATTGTGGCCAAGCTACAGTTTGACTGCTTGTTCTGATCCATTGGGCAGGAAGAGCTTATTTCAGATTTTGCACTGCTAGGGAGAGATGGGGAGGAGCTATAATATGTTATAGCCACATTTGAAGTGGAATATGCAAAGGATTACCTTCTAGAAATGTAGGTGAAATGTTCTGCAACAGATGAAGATATCATGCCCATTTAACTGAGGGGGAAGCAGATATGGACCAATGACATGGTATGAAAGAATTCTGAATCACATGTTTATAGAGAATATCTGCTTGCGACTCTTCTCCACAACAGCATGTGGATTGCCACTGTCTCACACGTATCTGCCTCCTGAGTTTAAAACTAGTCCATGGCCTCATCAGTGAACAGTGCTGATAAAAATAATAATGCTGCAGCTAAGCCAGTTAGAAAATTCTACTTGGAGGACTAATCCACTTGCAGTTTTGATGGTGAAAGGAATGAGATTGTTCATGTGTGGCTTGCCACACGCTAACATGATTCATACACATGCAATAGCAAAGCCACACGCTAACGTGATTCATGCACATGCAATAGCACAGGTGCTGTAAGAATCCCAAAGAAAGTATAAAAAGGAAATCAGGAAGTCCTAGAGGAATCTTGGAGGCACTTCTGTGATAATATGCAGAAGCAGTCGAGTATTGCTCACTTGCAGAAATTGCTGGTCTCTGGAGGTAGGGCCAGGTTGGCTTTGGAGGACCCCTCTGGTGGTATGATGCAATCAGAGGGGGACACCTTGAGGCTGTTGCTTGAGAACCACTTTCCGGAGATCTGCATAGTGAATCAAGAACCAACCTTGGTTAGGGCATGCAGGCCTTCATGAGACGGCTGGCTAGTGGCCACCAATGAGATGGTTGCTTTTTAAAAAGTGAAATGGACCATTTTTTCTTTTGAGCCCTATAAAAGTGTGGGTGGGGATGGGGTCTTCCCAGCTTTTCTGCAGGAGGGTTGGTAGATCGTTTCTTCGCACCTGGTGAAGACTTTTAGGCCCTGTCTTGCTATGAGGCATGTTTTTCTGCCTCTGGAGGCAGGCCAAGGTGTTGTTTATACCTAAATCAGGTAGACAATCCTAGCTCAGGCTTAGGGATTTTCACCCTATTAGTCTAACATCCTTTCTGCTGAAAGTTCTGGTAAGACTGGTAGATAGGTATTTGAGGGATGGGATACTGGCCATGTAATCCACAGAAATGGCACTCCGTCAGCACTTGTTGAGACTTGAGAGGGTGCTGGACTGCGGAGAGCTGGCTATGGCAGTTTTCCTGGACATTGAAGGTATCATATTACTTTAGGCACCATTAGGAAGTGTCTGAAGAGTAGGGGAAGACAGCCCGGTAGTCACAGACTGGATTATGACCTCCTTGGAAGGCCATCAGCCAATGGTGATCCTGGGGAGTGAGTCCTCGAGTTCAACAGTGCCCTGGGGCTGCCCACAAGGAGTTTTGTCACCTATCCTGTGGTGTCTGGTGATGGATGATCTGCTGAACAACAGGGGAGGGACTCATGCCCAAGGTTATGCCAACGACATATGCCTTGTAGCAAGGGGAAAATTCCTGAGTACTGTTTCGGAGCCATACAGGGATCCCTACATGCTCTAGAGGAATGGTGTAAAGAAGTGGACTTGTCTCTTAATGTGGACAAGACTGAAATAGTAATTTTCACAAGGAAGAGGAGGAAGCTGCCAGGTTTGGCAGAGCCCCAACTTTTTGGGAAGAAGTTGAAGCTTTCCAGAGTGGTTAAGCACCGCCTCTGTACTGCAGGGGAATTGTGCTTTAATCTACCCCATAAAGGGCATTCACTAATCCTTTCTGGACTTCAGCAGATGTTTCCTACAACCCTGATGAGAGGAGGTTTGATGGGAATTAGGTTTAATCTGAGTCCATCTTATACGGTGGTAATACCTTCCAGGGAGGAGTGCGACCCAGAGACCGGGTCTATCCCAAAGGCAGAGGGTAGGACGTGGTTTACCGATGGTTCCTGCCTCAGGGGCAGGACGGGGCTGGGGCCCTAAAACTAGGCTTGTCTTTCCCCTTGGTCAATTTGTCACAGTTTTTCAGGCTGAGGTATAATGCAACCTTAGCCTACTCTGTGCATATTTTATACTATGGCATGCAGAAAGCAGAGGTATACATCTGCTCAGATAGCATAATTTATCTTGAATTTGACCAAATCTATGCTCATAGGAGTTGTGGTTTATCTTACAGGCTACAGCTACAGCAGCAGACATTTATACATAATGGGGCTTACATAAGACCTTTTATGTTGGAAATGTGTGAGGGATTTTGAGACCTCTAAGCATACACTATGTGAATGCGAAAGTTTCGCTATGCATAGATATGTATCCCTAGGGTCCTTATTTCTGGAACCTGAGGAGATAAGAAGGGCAAATATCAAGGATATGGTCTGTATTATATGGATCATTGGACTTAATGCCTAGGAGAAGGGGCACAAAGGGCTCTTAGTATTCATAGATTTCATGTTGGTGTGGACTATCTCCAGACTCATTTGGTCCGGACCAAAGGCCGGTTCAGTGCTCATTCCTCAACCTCAGCTACAGATTACCAGATTCTCAACTCAATGGTGGGGGTAAAGTGCCACATAGGGTGCTTTTTATGGACCTTTCGGGTGGTCGTTAGTGGAACTAATGCTGCGGTGCTAATGCACATTACTACATTATCAACTGATCACGCCTGCTGCTAGCCCCGCCCCCTGCTTTCGAAACATGGGCAAGCCAACTGAAAGGAGTGCAAGTCTCAAATAAAATCACATGCATTTTTAATGGTTTTCTCAATCTGAAGAGAAAACCAATAAACGCACAGGTGACTTTATTCAGAACTTGCACTCCTTTCAGTTCTTACTCATCTGCTAGAATACTGCGATCACTTTTAATTGTCTTAAACTGACAATGTCTTTATACTCATTTTCAATAAAGTGGGAAAATGGGAAAGGTTGTGGTATGGTATTATGTAATATTACTCTTTGTACTCTCAGTTTACCATTCAACTACTTAAATGCTGTTAACCTACATGACAGAAATGTCATTGATTCGCATTCTATAATAATATACAAATTATAACATAAATGATATCCTACCATGTACAAAGAATGTCAGCATTTAGTTATACATAAAACACCACATAATATTTTAACACGTGTATTGAAAAATAAATGAAATACATCGGCAAAAACAAAAAGCAAGTATTCAGTTACACAAAAAAAATTTGAATAAAGCAGCACCTTATGCAACACAAACTTGAGCAAAATTTCTTACACTAACGTCCCTTGATGCAGATTTAACAACCATTACATTTGTAACAGCTGCTTCTACATTATCCAAATCATAAATTTCTTAGCAAATAATTTGTGATTAGTTATTGCTCTTTTTTGGGTTTTTATTTGGAATATCTGTTGCAATCTAATCTAGTATCTATTTCCAAGGCACTTAAAATAAGCACTAACACCATGGATTCTATCTTCTTTTTTTTAAGTGAAAGAGAGTTAAAAATGTTTTACAGCTATTTTCTATTAGTCCAGCTTAAACATTTATTTTTTATTTATTTATGTATTTATTTGTGCTAGCAATCTTCCATAGAATATGGCTATAAATCAGCCCAGGCTGTTATCTTGCCATATTCTACCCATATTTCTTTCTTTATATATAACATAAAAAATGATAATAAAGCTTAAATATAAAAACTTGTAATATGCAGGTCATCAACTCACTGCTCTATGATGCACAGAGAAGTGCTCATTTACTCAAACCTGTGCCCGAGATAGCACATAGGTAAAAGTGAAGTTGAAAAAGCAGAGGTAAAGGAAGTAAAAATTATTTCTCACCTTGATTATGGAATCATAATATTGAACAAACTTCATGCTTAATACAGGTTTGAACCAAATAGCTGTCTTTAGTACAGCTGTGAACATAATGACAATCTTATGAGCACCATATTAGAAATAATTTCTCCTTGTTTTCTTTGTAATTCTTAATACTTAAAATACTAATTATTCTTTCTTTCTACAGCAGCAGATCAAAATATTTTATTAATGTGCTGCAAATACATTACTAAACCATGAGGGGGGGGGGAAAAAATTAAACTGCAATACATATGACTTTTGTTTCCTCAGCAAACCAATATGTTTCATTACTATAAAACGTTTTGCCCCTCACATGAAGTTGCACTAATTATGACTTTTTTTAAAAATCATATTAACATTAATCATGACTTAATAAGAATAACAACAACAAATTAATAAATAATACACATTTTCCTTAGCATTATTCGTGACTCGCAATTTTTAAATGAAAGGAATTTTTTCACAACCACTTGAGGTGCATCATCATTCGTCATACTTGCCATACCAACATCGCTTTGCATGGCAGTTAAGAGAACCACTTGCATGACTTCATAGAGAGGAAAATGGTACAACCCGAACTATTAACCAGTTTATGATGCCTGCAGTAATATTGTTATTAACAGGTTGTAAATCCTACGACATATGAAATTAAGTTAAGTATTTCAAACACAAAGTTCAGATAAATCCACAAATTCTAATCAGGCTGCCTAGTTGGATTTTGCCAGTAATGTTATATTAGGAAACCTAACAAACAATATATACTTTTTTTTTATGTTGCTTTAATGTCATTGCATATGAAGACAGTGAAAGCAAATCTAGGTTGCAAATGACAATTGCAGGGTAGCTGTAATTCAGGAAAGGTATTGTCTTTAAGCTCAAAACTACTTTCATTAAATGGACTGTTAATGGTGACACTTAACATTCTCTGCCACATGGGGGTGCTATTTCTTAGTGTTAAAAGAATCACAAGTTAACTGAAATCCTTGCTACTATTTTGTTTATTTAGTGGATGACAAACATTTCAGAAAAAACATGTCTGTAGTTATGTTCAGCTATTAACATTAACTCAAAAATTGCAACTTTAAAGCTATTAACAGAGATTCACTAAAATCTACCAATACACTGAAATAACTGCCTAACACCAACTTCACTTTTTCTGAAAATTCAGAACATGTTTCCAACAATAGTCCTCAATGTTTTAGTTAATTTTTCAACTCATGTTGAAATGAAACTCCAAATTGTAAGGAATGTTTGATGATACATGGCAATAAATTGCTGTGTAGTTGAGAGAGAGCTTCATACTACATTAATAATGTTCCTGGGGGTGATCCTGCAACTCAACATACCCAAATTCCCTTGTCTCCATGATTTGGATATCCTCCAGCATATCTCTGGTAGCTTGAGATGGTGACTGCGCTAAACAAAAGAAAGGAGAAAAAAACCTCATTAATGCTTCAATAATCAAATAATAAGGTTAGTAAAAGTGCTTTGAAGGTGATGGACTTTGCATCTACAACATCCATGACTGACATTTCATCACTAATTGCTGCATTAATCAGCAGTTCGAACTATAAAATATCCTGTTATTTTTAACATATCCTGTGTTCATTCGCAGCAATTAGTTTGCTCATTATTCAGCAATACAGAGCAAAACATTCTTTAATTTTGTAAATATGGCACAGTATTTTCACTTATTTACTATAAAAAACTTGCTTTTTTATTTGAAGTTTTCTTTTACTTAATCTGAAAACTCAATGGTTTTACAAAGAAATATTTTCTGTGCTAAGATACCACAAACTGTGTATAAGTTAAACTAAATATCAAGTAAAGCAATGGTAAGATTGTGCAGACTGAAACATTGAAACACCTTATGAAGTATCCAATACCAGATGTTTTACATCTTTCTTTACTAAAGTTTGGAAATTTAAATGATTTCCTTGATAAAACAGCACTATTACTTTGTGCAGTTTGCAAAAATGTTTAACCTTAGCACACAGTACTAGGCCATGGCATAATGATATCCCAGAAATGTTCATGGTTGCGTACAATGTAATCTCACTGTGAAAAAGGAAAGACAAAAAGTTAATTTATAAAGATGTGGCAACAACTCTGCCATTAGCTTATCAGAGCAAAATGAAAATTGTGTTAAATATAACTAACTTCAAATGATGAACGAAGGAAATCTGCCATAATCCTGAGGATACTACTTCTGGAGGTGTTGAACAGGAGAATGAACTGCAGAAGCCTATATATAAAAAATCCACAGTTCTGAAATTCAAAGAATGCAAAAATGAATTTAATATTTAAATTTTAATATTTAATTTCAATTCTAGCTTTCTAACAACTGTAAAACCCAACTAGGATACTAAATAGACTTCTTTATTTTTCACTATATTTCAATCATAAAATGACCATTATTATTAGTGTTATCATGCATAAATTGTTTCAATTCGAACTACAGCTGACTTACAAAATGTAATATTACTCATGAGTAGTCAATACAATTTTATTTTGAAAATAAATGTATATGTAATGCAACTCTGGTTAGGTTATGGATTTAATTTTGGTTATCCTACATTATTTATTACATTCATACATCCTACTTACCAACAGGCCTTTGAAAAAAATAGATCGCTTCTTTCTTGGTATTTATACGCTCTTGTATGCCTTTCAAATCTTGCCAGAAGAATTTTCTTCCCAGATTCACTCTCGCATCCATTAAAATACGATCCGCAGCTTTAAAATTTGTTCTCAAATCGGATACACTTAACCAACCTTAGGTTTTTTTCACATCATACATGGAGCTCAAATACTGCACAAACCGGTCCATTAATATTATGAAAACGATTTTTACATGGTAAACTGTTATACTATATCACATTTTGGCCTAAATATGTGTTATTTTTAAAACAATTTAATATTCAACGCAGCAGTTTAGAATATAATTCTGTTGGCAGCACTGAATGTTATATGTACAGGCTTCACAATGTCATCTAGCATCCGCATTTGAGGCAATGGACATATGCAGCGCTCAAAATGTACCTTTCGGGAGGTCAATTCAGAAGCATTGATGCATGTTCCTATCCCAGTTGACATACACTGCACTCAGCAAAAAATGTAGATAACTAAGAAGCGTGCAGTAAAGCCGAAGAGAAAAATGCCTGTTTTCCTTAGTATAAAAAATACTGGATATTATTCAAAACAAATCAGTTTCTACAAATGCCCCCCCCCCAAAAAAAATAGAGGAGGCATGGAGGGAGATAATGTATTGGGCAGTTTTGTGCATGATTGTAACCTATTGCCACCCCTCCCTTTTTGGAAACGTTCTTATCCACCAAATACACATTTTCATGGCATAGTTAATCATTTCAATAAGAATTTAACTTGCTGGAATATTAACTTTTAACTTTAAAGATTACAGAATGAAATAGAGTTTAAATAGCAAGCAACATTTGCTGTTATTAAAATGTATCTCACCCTGGATCTTAACCAAATAATTAAATATTGTGTGATAGTAATTATACAGAAATAATAAACTGAGGAAAACTTGATACACTACATGATCAAAAGTATCCGGACACCTGGCTGAAAATGACGTACAAGTTTGTGGCGCCCTCCATCAGTAATGCTGGAAGTCAATATGGTGTTGGCCCACCCTTAGCCTTGATGACAGCATTCACTCTCACAGGCATACTTTCAATCAGGTGCTGGAAGGTTTCTTGGGGAATGGCAGCCCATTCTTCACAGAGTGTGGAACTGAGGAGAGGTATCGATGTACGTCGGTGAGGCCTGGCACGAAGTCAGCGTTCCAAAACATCTCAAAGGTGATCTATAGGATTCAAGTCAGGACTCTGTGCAGGCCAGTCCATTACAGGGATGTTATTGTCTTGTAACCACTCAGCCACAGCCCGTGCAGTATGAACAGGTGCTCGATCATGTTGAAAGATGCAATCGCCATCCCCGAATTGCTCTTCAATAGTGGGAAGCAAGAAGGTGCTTAAAATATCAATGTAGGTCTGCGCTGTGATCGTGCCATGCAAAACAACAAGGGGTGCACGCCCCCTCCAGGAAAAACACAACCACACCATAACACCACCACCTCCGAATTTCACTGTTGGCACTACACACGCTGGCAGATGACGTTCACCGGGCATTCGCCATACCCACATCCTGCCATCGGATTGCCACATTGTGTACCGTGATTCGTCACTCCACACAACGTTTTGCCACTGTTCAATCGTGTAATGTTGACGCTCCTTACACCAAGCGAGGCGTCATTTGGCATTTTCCTGCATGATGTGTGGCTTATGAGCAGCCGTTCGACCATGGAATCCAAGGTTTCTCACCTCACGCCTAACTGTCATAGTACTTAGAGTGGATCCTGATGCATTTTGGAATTCCTGTGTGATGGTCTGGATAGATGTCTGCCTATTACTCTTTACGACCCTCATCAAATGTCGGCGGTCTCTGTCAGTGAACAGACGAGGTCGACCTGTACACTTTTGTGCTGTACATGTCCCTTCATGTTTCCACTTCACTATCACATCAGAAACAGTGGACCTAGGGATGTTTAGGAGTGTGGAAATCTCGCATACAGACTTCTAACACAAGTGACACCCAATCACCTGACCACGTTCGAAGTCTGCGAGTTCCACAGAGCGTCCCATTCTGCTGTTTCACGATGTCTAATGACTATTGAGGTCGCGGATAATGAGTACCAGGCAGTAGGTGGCAGCACAATACACCTAAGATGAAAAACATATGTTTGTGGGGATGTTCGGATACTTTTGATCACATAGTGTATATCATGAATCTTTCGGGAATTTTAATCCTCCTCTCCTCTCCGGGAAAATGTAAGTATAGCCTGAATTACTTTGAACGTAAGTGACTTAACTCAACGCGACATAAGCTGAAGGTCTTGCACACTGTATTAAATGGTGCTATTTAGGATTGTCTTAATGTGACTTAATTTAACGCGACGTAACGTAAGAATTTGGCAGTGTCAAACTTTTTCTTGCTGTTACGTCAAGTTTAATGTTGCATGGTAATTATAACCAATCTGCTTGAAGCAATAGTATAAAGTAATAAAAGAACAATCAATCAAGTTTTATTCCTGTTACATTAATTGCATCGTATTTAGACCTTTACTTTATTAGCATTTCTTAATTTTGTGTTATGTCCCACCATGCTTTGTTAAGTTCATTGTAATTCCAGTTTAATGAAGGGAAGTCCAGCAATGGCACATGAGACATTAGTTATAAAACAACTTACTGACGCCTTACTAAGGCCGGTAGTGTTTTCGTGATACGCTCCTGCATAATATGGAAGTGCTATTAGCATTTGCTTATCAATTGAAATACTCAAGCCTTGGTTATCATTTCTGTTATATAGATTAGGATGAACAAGTTTCATCAGCCTTTTAATCTTGGCTTTACAAAGCCTGTATTTGAGTTGGAAAGGTAGAATCAGATGACTGAAAAATTCAATGCCATAGCCGGGATTTGAACCACGGATCTCCCGGTCTCCGTCCGGTTGCTCTAACCACTGAGCTACCATGGCAACATGCCGACACAACATTAAATTCTCCAGCTGATTCGCATTTTTCCCGGTAAACCACAAGGAGATCTCAAGTTGTATTGAGATACCATACCCCAATGGCGACTTACAGGAGATCTCCTTGTGGTTTACCGGGAAAAATGCGAATCAGCTGGAGAATTTAATGTCGTGTCGGCATGTTGCCATGGTAGCTCAGTGGTTAGAGCAACCGGACGGAGACCGGGAGATCCGTGGTTGAAATCCCGGCTATGGCATTGAATTTTTCAGTCATCTGATTCTACCTTTCCAACCCTGTCCAACACACGGCTTGTGTGAAAGAACAATTAATTCCATTAATTGACCTAATAGTGGTTGCAACTATAAAGCCCGGGACTGAAAGTACTTACAATGAATGTAAGTCGCCATTGGGGTATGGCATCTCAATACAATTTGAGATCTCCTTGTGGTTTACCGGGAAAAATGCGAATCAACTGGAGAATTTAATGTCGTGTCGGCATGTTGCCATGGTAGCTCAGTGGTTAGAGCAACCGGACGGAGACCGGGAGATCCGTGGTTCAAATCCCGGCTATGGCATTGAATTTTTCAGTCATCTGATTCTACCTTTCCAACCCTGTCCAACACACGTCTTGTGTGAAAGAACAATTAATTCCTGTATTTGAGTTTTACTCCACCATCTCATTTCGTAAATTCTACGCACAGCAGCCACACCCATACACCATAGTCATACATTTTAGTGGTCTGCCTTCAATCTACCCCTCTGAGGTAGACCAAACGTCGGTCCAGACCAACGCAAGTCCCGGTGTATGAATAAGAAAGTCGATGGTCCTCTGTAAATTCACCGGAAGTAGAAGTTGGTCTGGACCAAGATCGACTATGAATACTGCCTAGAACCTATGTGCAGGCCTGTTTAAAGGCCACTCAATGTTCATCATCATAGGTGCTGTTAGATGGCTATTCTACAATTTTATGATAAAATGTTTCCCAAATTGCAATGTGTATTGAGTATGTCCCGCACCAGTTTACCGTGAAGGTTCCACTCTCTCGCAAATACATACAAATGGATTGCAAAGTGGTGTGATGTAGCTGATTTTTATCAGGATATCCTTCCCTATACAATGCTACTGCTGGTAAACCGTTATTTCTTGTTTCATCATAAATTAGATGCATATGTGAAAGTTCGGTGGAGGTGTAGATGTTCTCTGTGTTGCCTCACTGATAATACTTAGCTAACTGCAGTTTCCTTATTTAGATAAGGAAATAGAAATAGTAGTTTTTGTTGTTCTTACCAATCAGAAATGTGTTCTTGAGTATGTTTAATAATAATAATAATAATAATAATAATAATAATAATAATAATAATAATAATAATAATAATAATAAATAATAATTAATAAATAATTAATAAATTTAAACAATAAATTAAAAATTAATTAATTAAAAATAAATAAATTAAGAAATTAAAAATAAATAATAAAATAAAAAATAAATAATTAAAATAAAGAATAAATAAAATGAAAATAAATAATAAATAAATTAAGGTAATAAATAAATAAAAAATAAAATGCATGAGTAGTATAACATGTGACCTGCAGAATATAAGCTTATGCATTATGCATTAGGTCACACAATCAGTTAAAGTACTGCCTCTAGAGTAGGCTCGGACGTAAAAATCCTTAGCACGGCTTCCTTCGGAAGGGAAGTAAAGCTGGTGGTCCTGTGTCATAGATTCATGGCACGTAAAAGAACCTCAAGCCTGATAAGAGGCCTCTGAGCAAAATTTCCAGTCTTTCACGCCCAATATAGAATGGGACGCTAAAAACCATAGTAGTTAAAGAACGTCCATAAATAAAAAACTCAATTTCAATTTCTAGAGTAAGCTATAAATGCAAGAAGGCAGTTAATCAATGTTCAGTGACACACTGTCAAAGGATTAACAGAGATTTGAGAGATTTTTATGGCAGTATATACTGAAAGCTCTGAAAACCAGCTGCTGAAAATCAATACTTCTATGCTCACAAAGCAGTTTTAAAGACAGTGTAAACCAATTTTTTCACCCGCTTTGCTTTAGCATCAGCTTGCATCAGATGCTAATAGGTTTAACACCATAAAACTGCATTATGTATAGTCATGGACCATACATTGCCTACCTCAAATTGCTCATAGAAGGTGTTACAGAAGTCAACATTTCTGATCTACATGAAGAAAGAAAACCAAACATCTTATTTGTGCTTTCTATTGGAGGACATGTATGATGAAACCAAAATATTAATACTGTATTTGCACACATAATTTCGCCCCTCGCATAATTTCCCTCCCTATGACATTAGAAGGTTTTAAACGAAAGTAATTTTCATTGCAATTTTTTTGTGAAAAATTTTGGACATCCCTTGACCTTCGGAAGCTTCATTTGTTAGAATTCCTGGAACACCCAACCTCCCGTAGAGGTACCTGGCACGCCACATATCTGACCTTTAAGCAGTCATTATAGCACACACATTTCACATAGTAATTGTTATTGTAGTTATTGTTAGTATCTTTACGTATGTAAGCAACTATCATATTTCAAAACTGTTTTAAACCTCTGGCAACAGTTCAGTCTTTTCCTGTCCTGAAAGCATTAAGCGGTTATATGTTTTGTGCAATGGGAAGAAAGAACAATAGTTACACAGTGAAATTTAAACTTCAAAGTAGTTAATTTTGTCGAGAAAATGAAGTGGAATATGCGGGAAGAAAATTAAATTGAGTTTTATTTATGAACACACTTTAACTGTAGGTCCTTAGCATCCCATTCTATGTTGGGCGTGAAAGACTGGTAATTTTGCTCAGAGGCCCCTTTATCAGGCTTGAGGTTCTTTTACATGTCATAAATTTACGACATGGGACCACCGGCTTTACTTTCCTTCCGAAGGAAGCCATGCTAAGGATTTGAATCGTGACCTCGGGAACTATAGGCTAGCATAGTATCCACTACACCACAGAGGGACGACATGCGGGAAGAGAGTTTGGCATAGAACCCAAATTAAGTTGTTACTGGAGGGACCAGACAGAAAAACTGAAAAGTGCCAAATCAACCTGTCGGTTGTTTCATGGCTCAAAACACAGTAAATATTCCAGCAATGACCTAGGAGTGTTAGATTATGTTGTGGAACTAAGAAATGATGCCATTGTGGTAACATACGAAATGTTACAGTTGAAAGAAAGGGAAGCAGGAAAAAAAGCATGGTATTTCACATATGTGAAATATGTATAACTACCGCTAGTGGGCATCAAGGTCACGATTCATCAGAAGAGAGATGACAGCTAGTCATCAGTCACCAAACAGCTGAGGATGGAGATGAACGTCTCCAAAAAACATTTCCCTGATTTTAACCATCTGACTTAAAGTGAAGTAGTTATAACATGAGACTCTATATGTTTTAACATGTACATCTCTTCTCTTTCAATAGTGTTTCAAATTTTGTTAATTTTAATAAAAGAACAAATGTTGCGACTGAACACAGCTCTGGCAATAATTCCTGGAGGGCTTGCATCAGCGCTACATCCTCTGGTTGTATCAATTAACAAACCATGTCGCCTGCGCTGATTGTATGGGGTTTGGATGGCATCTGGTTCACTGCCTCTTACAAAAGCTGACAACATTAAGTGGCCCTCCAGTGAACAAGTGTGTCAGTGGGTAAAAATTGCATGAAATTTCATCAAACAAGAAAGCATCACAAAGAGCTTCAAGAAGACTGCATTTCAAATGTAGTGGATGGCTCCAAGTACCATATGACATGACATGAGATGATGATGATGACGCCAATGATTTACATACATCATCAGACGAAAGTACTACAGTATGCTTATTTTTATTTAGGCATGGAATATGACATCTTAATGCACATTTCATTCATCATATATATCATACTCTGTGTTTCGGTGTTGCAGGGGTGAGCCCAAGGTTATGCTACTGGCATGGCTACATATGAAACAGCGGCATGGCACCCATGGAAATATCATGAAATTGTATCAACTATTGTGTGTCTGTATATAATTAATTCCTTTTAAAATAAATTTCCATTTCATTTTTAGCGTGCCTACATATTTTATTTATTTATTACAATTTACATCCTTTTTTTTTAATTATCACATAGTTCCCCCCTTGATTTTTTGCCATAAAATTTTGAAAAAGGGGGGCAAAATTATCTGAGTAAATACAGTAATAAAAAATTAAACCACCTGTTCATAATCTCCAAATGAAGGAAGTTAGTAATAAAATGGAAAAATTAAGGAAATCAGACTTTATGACAATGCTTTTGAGCAAAAGCACACTAAAGAAATTGTTGGAAGCGATGTCATCCAACATACACGCATAGTCTGCATCTTCAAATAAATCCATCTCGTATCTTTTAAAAGATGTTATGAATAGCATCACAGACAGCTAATATCTTCGCCAGAAATCCTCATCTGAGTTGATAGGGATCGCATACTCACTTGATGTGTCCCACAGGAAATAATCTGAAGGTGAGATGAGGGGAATGTGGTGGCCAACTAATATGAGCGCCATGTCCAATCCAATGTCCTGAAAATATGTTATTCAGATGGCCTACAATATATCTGTCGAAGTGAGCATGAGCTCCATTTTTTAGAACCACATCCAGCATTGTAAATCAAGAGAGACATTTTCAGAAATCTAGGTAGCAGGATGAGAGGAGCTGGCAGTATACGTACCCATTTAACTTGAGGCAGTATTTTAATACCTGAATCATTTCAGTTGTATTTTATAATAAGTAAATTCAATAACAGCCCGCCTTGAAACAATATGTATGTAATAATTATTTTTAAATGTATGCAACAGTCATTGCATATGCTTATTTTTATTATAAACATGTTTAATAATGTTATGTGAATACATTATATACTTTAATAATGCAAGAGCTGTAAGAATAATAAGTTTTAAGTTGCTAACAATGAGGTAATAATGAGGTAACCTTGTGGTAATAATGAGTTTGAGAGTTTGAATGTTACTAGTCATGATTACAGCAACAATAATGTAAATTCTGTGACAGTTTAAAATTAGCCAATCAACAGCAAAGAAAAAGCTTTAAGTAAAATGCAGATATTCTATTGGACTAGAATTAGCCAATCAGAGACTTGAAATACTGAAGCTTATGGGTTTAACGGTTGAAATAATGTTCAGTTGCTGGCAAACCTTGGTAGTGACCTGATGGAAGATGTGTTCTCTACAGAAATATTACGTGTGAATCGTAAAATATGTATACGCGCTAAGTGAAAGTATTAAGGAATCTCTCAGATCTTAAAAAGTGTAGTGCTTTATTAAAATGTTCTAAGGATAAAATAAAATGAAGTTGTATTTAAAAACTTAAAATTTGTGTATGTCTACAATTATTGTCGTACCGCACCCTGCCTAAGAGAAACGTGACTCTACAAACATTACTGAAGCAGCTGAGGCAAATTCAAACATAACTAATATATATAGAAGCAGTTTTAATAACAAAGTTAAATATTATAGTGTAAAACTTGGAGTGTAACAACAAAAATACATCTTAAAATCAGCTTAACATAAGTAGCAGCATATTGCATAACAACAGTAACTATTATGTAATCAACCACATTCAAACCAACGCCCAAAGCGTGTTGCAAACTTCTTAAACAAAGTAAACTCCAAGAACAATACTTCTTCAACTTGGCTTCTCAAGCAAGAAGCTAAAAATAATAATTTACGTAAATATAATACGTAACTAAACATCTTCTTCAAACTGCAGGAGAAGAAGAAGGTATGGACTGATTATTAATCTGAAACTATGTCGGCCCATATGTTGATGCTGAATATGTGTTGATAATTACTGACAGCAATCGCATGTGGATTGACATGATCCCAGATGTGGCATTTTTTTCTGCTTAAATGCCATGCCTTCCCTTGTGAAATAAGGTGAAGAGCTCTTGGGAAAGGAAGAAAAATCCAGTTGTTCACCATGTGCTCAGAGACCCAATTACAGAGCTGCTGGGGACTGTAGTCTGATGTTGTCAAGGCCTGTTCCTTCAGAAGGGATGGTGTTTTATCTTCCTGCATCACTTGCATTACACTGACATGGTTTGTGCCCATAGTATATGCAATAGCAAGCGTGCTAGCTGAAGGACTGTTTTGAACCCTTTGGGGCACCTCTTCCTGGAAACCTTGTGTACGACGGTTTCATCTTGCACCATAGGCCTATGATCCTTCATGAATCCAGTTATCTATAGATGCTTGTGGATAGACAGGAAGATGGAGTAATGCGGTTATTGCCTTTGTGGATATCTGACTGTATAGAGCCATGCTGCTTCAGGTTGAGTGTCCTCCTGTCTCCCCATAATCAAAATGCATTTCAGCTAACTTGGAAGAGGAGTAAACGTTAGCCGTGGCTGTGCTGAATGTGACTAACCCAGTTCTAGTAACAAAGAACAGTCTTGAAACATATATGCTATTAGTACATCTGCATAACTAGTACCTGCCTATTAGCTGTACAAGAAAACTGCATTCTTCCTATGCTATGTCTGGAAACATTTCATGTGAACACCTCCATAACATGTACTTAAACTTTGAAAGAAAAGTGAGAAATTAAAATTGGTTTCACTCCAAACACATGCCAATTCACCTGTTTGGAAAAAAAAAATGCTTAACCTCTTGTACATGGTTTGAACACATTTTGTCATCAACAGATTGACAGCTGAGCACATTAATGACTATGCTGTTGCTACATCTAACTGTTGTTTTGCTCCCATACATGTGATTTTCTATGTGGAAGTAGGGATATCAGTGGTACATTGGCCCTTGCTGACAGAGCATTTTTCCAGAAAAGCAAAGCTCATAACTTTGAAAATAATCTCTTTGATAGATATTCTCATGCTTGTGGAAGAAAAATTAGTTATATTTAGATGGACGGACGGACGGGCGGACGGACGGACGGACTCCCTGGCCTTTTCGCTCACTGAGCGGCCCTTGCTTCTCTTACTTTTCTATACCATTTTCTTCCCTTTACCTTCCTTATTATTCTCTCAAGTTCTTGGTTTTGTTTCTTAGAGCCTTTTATTGAGTCAATCATCTTTATGGTTTTTACCCCAATTCCCCATTTTTCACACTTTCTTGAATTTCATGTATCGCTTTTGTAGCCCTATCAACGATATGGTACCTACCATAAAATCGTCTGCATATATAGAACCTGAACCTGGAATCTCCTTATCTCCTATTACTGGATAATGCTAATTTCTTATTTTTACTCCTAATATCATCTATGAATAGATTACTAATATGAACTCAATTTACATCCCTGCCTTACTCTTATTTTCTTTTGTATCAATTTACTTCCTTTCCCTATTTGTTCTTTGGTTTATCCTGATACGTAAATTTCTCCATTGCTTTTCTGAGTCTAGTACGTCTGGATACCGGATCAACACTTTCCTCCCCTTGTAGCGTTACCCTCCCTTCTCTCAAATCTATTATTTTATACCCTCCCCTTCTCCTTGCAATTTCTTCCGCTTCACTGACCGTTCTCACTCTTATTATTTCCCCACTTCTCACTCGTGCCCCTCCCTCCTCCACATACGTATTTCTTGCTGCACTGTTAATCAACTGTTCACTCGGCTTCTCCCCGCTTCTTCTTCTTCTTTGCATTTCTTCTCACCCCGCCTCTGCAACCAATGTTAGCTCCTCCCCCTCCCTAGCTGCTGCTTCTTCCTCCCTATGTTCTTATGTCAGCTTCTCTCCACTTCTCCTTCTTTGCATTTCTTCCCGCCCCGCCTCTGCTACCAATGTTATCTCCTCTTCTCCCTCCATGGCTGTTGGATCTTCCTCTCTAATTTCTTCTGTTCTCCTTTCATGGTTGTTTCTCACGTCTGTTGGTTTTGTGACTTGATCAGCTGTTTTCTGCTCCTTTCTCCAAACTGTCGACTCAGCTGTTCTCTCGGTGCTTTGACTTGTATGTGTCCTGGGCCATTGTTTCTGCTGACATTCGCACATTTTTTCTCGTTCATTCCTCCTTACACTCATACTCCATTCTTCTCCTTCCACTAATAATTTTAAGCCTTTCAAAGTTGCCTTTTTCCCAGCTGCTCTTGCTTCTTTCATCCTGGCAATGAAAATTTTTGAGTCTCTTAACCTCCTGGTGTTACTTAAAATTTCCTTCTTTTTTCCATTGTCGTTATTCTTGTACAAATGGGTCTAGATTTTTTTCCTCTTTTTCCGATTCGGTACACGTCCTCTATCTCCCAACCAGACGTTTTTATACCTAGCCCTTCTTCCATGATCGCATACACTACTTCTTCTAGGTTTTTGTATTCTTCTGTCACTCCGAAAATTACGCAATTGTTTCTTCTGTCCTGCTTCGAATCTTTTCTCTATATCTTCAATTTTTTTCTTGTAATCCATTATCTGCTGTACCATCTCTTCTCTCTGCTACTTCATAACCTCTTCAAGTTGCCTTGAGTTTTCTTTGGATTCCATTAGTTGGTTCATTTCTGCCGCTCCTGTTTTCACCTCCACTCCCTCAATTTTTCAGCTCTCGTTCCGCACAACCTTCTCCTACCGCTGTCAGCATCAGACTCTCTAGTTATATTTAAGAGTGGAAATCATACTGCATTGATATTAAATCTTTATTTATTTGCATTTATCAGTACAAATATTCAATTGAAAAATCATTATGCAATTTCAAAGTTTGTCATCGCAGATCATAGGTGTCTTATATCAAGGTGTTCCTATACCGTCCCCCTGTAAAGGTGACTTTCCACTGCCTCAATCAACACACAATACTCGGTGCTAAACGTAAACAACTTTCAAAAACATGAAATGCGAAACATGTTGAGTCATATGTGTAGTTTGAATTCCCATCAATATTCAGTCTCCACTGCATTAATATGTGAGGCACAGTGCAAACACGTTGTGTTAGCTAATATCAATGATCACATGGATTCTGATTGAAGATTTAGCCTTTGTGGTCATAATGGAAGAGGTGCAAGATTAAAAGAATAAAATAATGGGTGTGCCCTTTTCTAAGCAACAGAAACAATATAAATAGTATCTTGTGTGAACTGAAAGTTGAAGGCAGACTCGGCTTAAAGAATTTTCTAAGAATGTGAAAGAAGGTTTCAGTTTGTTACCGACTATAATCTCACCATCAATTATAAAGCAGGAGACGAATTTCAGAGCAGCCATATCAGTTGAATTGAGATTAGGCTTAACCTCCTCTTTTTTTTTTTCTTTCTTTCTTTTTTTTTCTTTCTTTTTTCCTTTCCTTCCTGTCCCCTCAAAAATATGGGCAAGCTCACATAAACACTGCATTTTCTTGATTTTATTTCCATAGTCTTTTATAAATACATCACAGATGACCGGGCATGCATGAATATCATTAATTAACTGTATTATCTTTTCTTTAGTCCACTACATTTTTCTCGCCAAAACTGAATGTAGTAAGCAATGAATAATATGCACAGACAGTTTTCTGACCGAAATTAGTCATGCCTGCACAACATTAGCCGAATACATATCGCACTCATCTATTTTCCACTGTCAGTGGAAAACAATTTTGTTTAGCCAAGACATACTGAATCAGCATGTTACACAAGACCTGTTGGTCAGTGGACACACTCATTTACTGCTGAAATGTTGAGCTCAGTGTGTTGAATCAACATGTTTTATTGATTGTTGAGGCAGCGGAGACCTGGCTTAACCCCTGAAAGTTTGTTGGTTGGAATCTGTAAGACCTTGTATAAGACACCTATATGCTCCCCGAAATTATTTCGGTGTGGTTCTTTAACATCCTATATTTGTAAAGCTCAAAAATCCTATTTAATTTGTCTTAAATGTGCAGTAATGATAGAGCTTCATTATGGGACGTGAAGATCCATGGTTCAAGTTATGGCCAAGGCATTTAACTTTTATTTTATTTATTTATTTATTATCTATTTACTCCTTCAACAGGGAATTGGCCCAATCACAGAAGGGTTAGACAAATTAAAAATATATACACAAAACACATACACAGAGACAAAATAGAAACAAACAAACCAAGCAATCAGTAACACCCATATCTAATTAAGATAAAATTCTTTTGACAACCTTTTTAAATAGAGTACTTGAGAGAAAAATAGTGTACATTTTACAATTATATTTTGTTAGAATGTATCAAACACATTTTCAATAGAATACAATTTTTATATGATATAGACCTAGGAATCTGACAGATAAAAATAATCTCAGCTTCAAATGCCTTACATTAAAGTTTAATTGTTCTAAGAAGGATGGATTATCTACATATGTAATAGTTAACCAAATTATAAAGTAATATTTGATCAGTAACTGCTTTTCTAACGCCGAGTTTGTCAGTATTAAATTAACTTTTCTGAAACATTTTCTGAATTATTTTGATTTTACTTATAAGAATTTGAAAATATGGATTCCAAATTGGTGAAAGATATTAAACTTTAGACCTAATGTAAGCATTATACAATAAAATAAATGAAAAACATTTAAGATCTCTAAAATTTCTAAATAAACATCCCAAATTTTTATGTGCATCGCTAATCATTCTATCAATGTGGTAATTAAACGTTAATCATTTTATCAATGTGGTAAGTAAATGACCAGTTAACACTTATACAGTGTCTTATTTCTGACTCCTGGTCCGCTGCTGCTGCTGCCGATCGAGTTGAATGTTCACAGACCCTGAACTCAAGTGCATAGCATGCCGGCAATTCAAGCGCATAGATTTACATGCATACAATAACCACATACCTTTATCACAGAAGGTGTTGGAAATGATGTCCTTGTGCTGCCATGATCTCTCACACCTTTTAAGAAAATTTCCATTAACACGCATTAATTCTTCTTCTGCAATTGCAGTAATTTCTCTTCTGATATTGTCTTTCAGTTCTTCTAATATATGCGGGTTGTTCCGATACACTTTAATTTTTAAGTTCCCCCAATAAATAAAAGTTGCATACCGTAAGGTCTGGGGAGCACGGTGGCCATAGTCCTTTACTGATGACCCTATCTTCAAAAATTTCTGCAAATAATTTCAATGAGAGATCAGCTGAATGTGCTGTAGCAGAGTCTTGTTGAAAATATGCTTGTGTGCATTCGATGTCACACAAATATTCCAGGAATGTATCCTTGTACCTCTGTCCATTAACTGTATCCTCAAAGAATTTGGTACACATTCACAGTACACCAAACACCAATTTTCTGATCATGCAATGGCATTTTGTGTACTGCATCAGGTTTTTCTGCACTCCAGTGTCTGTTGTTTTGTGTCGGTACATGGCCGTTTTAAGAAAACCATGTTTCGTCTGTAAAAAAAATTAACTTTGGGTCTATAGAGCCATCATTAACTTTACCTGACACCCCATTGCAGAAATTTACTCTACTCGTAGTATCACTTGGTTGCAGTTCCTGAACTACGGTTATCTTATAAGGTTTTAATTTTAAAAGTTTAGTGGCTTTCCAAGCTGAGAATTGTGAAACTCCTGTTTCCTGTGATAAGCTACTCAGATTTTTTTGGGCTATGTTGTAACCTTTATCCTATCTTGTCGAGTTTTTCCTCTGTAAGAACACGGAAAGTTACTTTGGGTTTCTTATCAAGAACAGAACCCGTTTCTCTAAATCGGTTTACAAGACTGAGAACTGTGTCTCTGTGAGGCGCACGAATTCCGGGAACTCTGTGTATAAATAGCCGTGACACTTGTCTACAGGACTCTGTTCGCATGTAGGAATCATACATGAATATGCTGTGTTCTAAAGTAAACACACTTCTTGGCATTATAACAGGACTATCACACTTTAACCACAAAGAACAAAACACGAACTTGGGCTAGTAATGGTTGCACATGCACTGATGTGCGTAGTGGAGGGAGAACAGCGGGAGCCAGAACCAGTTAGAAGCACTGTGTGCACACAGCTACATCTCCCAAGCTACTGGCCAGGAGTCAAAAATAAGGCACTGTATTTAAACCCAGATCTGTATATGTTTATTCAACTTTCCAGCACTTGTTATTCATGGTGTACAGTGGTTTACATATTTTATTACCTCAAGCTATAGTTAATACACAGCATTTATCAATGTTAAAAGGAAGATCATTTAAAATATTCCATTCAAATACTTATTAATATCATCCAGAAGTTTAGTCTCGTCCAGATGGTTCTCAATTCTCAAGCATAATTTTAAATCATCAGCAAATAAAATACATGTTGAGTAATTTATATATAAAGGTAAGTCATTTTTAAATAATAGAAAAGAGGTCCCAGGTTCAAACCCTGAGTAACTCCTGAATTTACATCAGATGTATAGGACTGGAAACTATCATGCATAACCTACTGCTTTATATTCATTAAACATGTAATTGAATTAATCATAGAAATTGAGAATACATATTTAGCAAGTTTTGATAGAAGATCATGGTTAGTGCTATCAAATGCCTTGGAAAAATCTGTATAAATTGTGTGAACACGTGGCTTACAATTTAATTAATTATCAACAAATTGAGAAAAATTAATCAAACATGCATGTAGATACAATCATATAAAATTTGTTCACACATAATAGAAATAAGCCTATAATTTTCAATTCTGCTGACATCTCCAGGTTTAAAACTGGGGCATACCTTATTTAATTTCCACTCTTCTGGAAATGAATGATTTGCCATAATTAAATTGTATATTACACAATTGATCCATCAATACTTCAGCACAACTTTTAATTCTATATTGTGGAATACAGTTCAGTCCACTAGACCTTTTAGGCTTAAGTTTTCTTACTACATGTTAAATTCATTTTCAGATATTCTTCCGGAATGATAAATCTGTAATGTATATGGTGCCTGTTCTTCATGGAGCCCATACGCAGCCTTTACAGGTTTATATAGACTTAAAGAAATCTGTAAATCCATTTGATGGGTTGTTATTGCCTACTAAAATATCATTACCTAAATGCATAATTACATTGACCTAACTGCTTAGATGATTTACTTCGTATAAAACTGTAAAAAGTCTTAGCATCACGTTTGATTTCTTTTTCAGTGTTAACAACATATTTCTTATATGCAGAGTTAATTGTTAATTCAACATTCTTTTATTTCATTAAAAGCTAAAGCACTATCAGCACAATATGTCTTGCGCTTTCTATGGTATTCCAGTAATTTAAGTGTTAATAATATCGTAGTTAAACCAACAAGAATATTTATTTTTTTTAAATTTGCATTTAGGTGCAGTTGCTTCAAATATATTGTAAATGATTTTATAAAACATTTCAACTGCTTCATTCACATTTCTACACATTTGTAGAGATTCCCAGTTAGTATCATTTAACATATTAAAAAGCTTCAAGGAGTTGGCCAATTTAAAATTATAATTATAATTATTAGATTTTTCTTTGATGCTTTTAGTATATTTACACTTAAAATTAATTATTAAGGAAGGGTGATAGTTATCCTCTTCAATAAGGGGTAACAATTCCTGATCTATAATGAATTCCAGCACATTTGACAGCACCAGATCAAGGGGTTGCCATGACTGTTCATAATATTGTTAAATAATTTTAAGTTGTAAAGAGCCATAAAGCTTTGTAAACACCTGTAACAAGCTCCTAAATTCTCAAAAGAAAACTCAGTGTCCATCATAAGCGGTAAGTAAAAATCACCAACTAAAACTATATTATGAGAGTAAAAGATGTGCATCTGAAATGCAGTAGAAAGTTCTGCATAAAATTTTAATGATTAATTAGGAAACAGGTATTAGTAGCTATATAATACCTGCTATTTATTAAAGTTAATTTGACACATAAGTTTTCGAAATTAGTGCAGTTAAGATTAACTTCAACTGAATTCCGTACATATTTTATAGCTACTAAAATACCCCCTCGTCTTTTGAAAACTCCATCATGACAATGCACAATATATGATGTATTAAAAGGCTCAGACTTTATATTGAGAAGCCAGAGGGAAAATGATGCAGATCAATTAATCCCCAGTGCCATTGGTGAACAACAAGAAGCTCAGTACTTCATCATTTAGCCAGGTTTCAGTCAAAACAGTATCATCACAGACATGACAAAATGTGTTATTAAACATTTATTTGTTTTAGTTTTCACCCTCTAATATAACGACCTTCTATACATTTAAATCTAAGATTGACGGACTTATCTTGGGTTTTGGTTTTGCCATCTCCTATGGCACCATCGTTTTCATTAAATATTTGACTGTCGACTAATTTACCATTGATTAAAATCCTCTGGGGCCAACTATCAATATTATTGATTTTACTAAATTGATCCTCGGAGACAGAAACATGAAATGAAGGGTAATTAGGAAAATTAGTTTTAAGCCTAGTGTAAGTAATGTTCTCAATGTGTGAGTGCGATTTAATAAACTCAACTTCATTAGATTACACTTCTGGATGAAACCTAGAATCAAAAATAGCCCTCTTTCCAGGACATCTTTAGACCACCCTAAGGGTGTGTTCCATATGCACACCAATCAAAGCAGCTGACTTGATTTTCCTTCTTTCTTGTGTATCCACTTCATTGGCTTTATTTCTTTTCCTTGTTACAAAGATAAATTCCTCATTCTCTGCAGAAATGCTAACACTACAAGCTGACCCAGCAATCTTTGCTGCTTCAGCAAAACTTAAAGGCTGTGATACATCACAGTGTTACAACACTTACTTGTTTAACAGGTGTTGTAACTTTCTTCACAATCTTCTTTAGTGCCTGGTTTTTATTTTGAGGACTGGTCATCCTTGTTGGTGTACAAATCGCCCCTTTTGACAGGGTGGAGGAGAGAACTTGATTCTCCTGTTTCAGCTTCTGTATTTCAGTTGACATCTCCTGGATCATACCATAAAATGTCTATACCAATTGCAATTTGTTGGTTGAATTAAGATTAATGGTCTCCAATTGGACACTAATTGCTAAAGGGTCACTCGTTACTGGAAGTTCCAATCCCTGTTGGTGGACGAGATCTTACGTGGAGATTGTAGTGCTACCCGTTTTATCAGAGTTTCATCCCCGTGCAATTTCTTATCCAATTTAGTACAATTGTCGCACGCACTTAAATCCTGATTAAAGGAGAATCCAGCATTCCTCCTTTCCTAAATTTAAACAAGAGCCATGAAATTTAAAGCCACAATGACCCAAACACAGCACAAACACTGCCTGTCATTGATAACTTTACTACACATGCCATATATGGATGACATGCCTACAGGTGGAGCGAATTGTAAGCATGTCCGACCACTTTGAATGACCGAGAGTGATTCATCTCTATCTACTTTGATATTGTTTTTAATTACTTTTCCTTCGTGCAAAAGCATATTTTACAGCTTCTGTAGATTGATACTACTTGAGCCTAATTGTAGCTTTATTTGTTTGTAGTTTATTGTACACATTTCAGGTTACAAATTACAAACGATGTTATATTCATTTTCATGCTTCTACTTTGTTATGTGCATGCCTGGTATCTTTCTTGTGTTGCACAGCCAGTATAGCTCCCTGGCCTTCAGCATTGCTTTGCAACATTTACTTCTGTGTGCTAAAGCCTCAATACAATTTATTTCATTTTATCTTACCCACCCTCCCTCTTCTTCTCTTTGACTTTCCCCGTCCATTTCTGTTTAATTTTTGTTAAAAAATCCCCTACTTTCCTATTTTTTCTTCCTGCTTGCTTGTTAACATTTTCAATGCGACTAAATCTTCCCCCCCCCCCTATATTATTCCATTTCTTATTCCAGATTTTCCCTCTCCATGTTTTTAGATCTTCACATTCCATTAGGTAATGTTCTACACTTTTCTCACCATCACAAAATTCACATATTCCTTTATAATTACCTCTTAAGCTACTTAATATCATTCCTCTTCTCATCCATGTTACCCCTTCTTTTTCTGTTTTATTACACTGCTCTATATATTTTTCTTTACCCTATTCCTTTTTTATTTTCTTGTAAAATTTCAAAGATTTTTTGTTTTCTATACTTCCCCATATCTCCTGCCTTTCAATATCCTCTACCCTTTCCCTGACTTATTCCAAAACCCTGGACTGTTCCTTTCCCCTTGTAACCATATATCTTTCATTCCTATTTCTTCCAATGCTTTCTTTAACCCCGCTCCCCAACTGTTCTAATTTTTTATACTCTCTTGTTGTACCATACAACTTCGTTCCTTGTCAAGCATTTATACTAACATTTTGCCATTCTCTCTAGTGCTATACCTTTCCGTCTTGTGTTTCCAAATTCTAGTAAAGCAACTTGCCCCAGGACTGTTCGCGGCAAACCTAATAATTCTTTATAAAATAACCTGTAACTCTGGTCCATCTTATTTGTTAAATCTGATCCCTGCCCCATATTTCGGCTCTATACAACATTCTTGCTTCCACCATAGCTGCATATACCCTCTCCAACCATTTTGTGGATTTCAAATTATTTAGATGTTCTTACGTTTATCATAGCCACTTTGAATTCTGTCACTATCTTTTTAATGTAAGCCTCCAAATTTCCATTACTACTTAGTCGCACCCCTAAGTAATCAAATTCCTGGGCCATCTCCAGTTTTTTCCAACTCAAGATCCATTGTTTGTCCTTTCTTAATTTCATACCTTTTTTAAAAACCATAATTTTGGATTTATTTATATTTACACATTCCTCCCAGAATTTTTGTATTTCATTTATTTCTTTCTATAAACCTATAAATGTTATGGCTCCTATCATTACATCATCTGCACATAACAGTCCTGATGTGTGTCTGTTTGCTACAGCTGGTCATTGCTGATTGATTTTGCCTATTCTTTCAATTATATCATCTACATAAAAGTTAAATAGAATGGGATTTAATTTACCCCTTGTCGTAAAACTAACTTTTGTCCTGATGCTTCCAATATCCCTTCTCCTCCTATTCTCATATAAAACTTTACATCTTTATATACTTTGTCTACTTACCCTATGAATTTCTCACTTACCCCTTTCATTCTTAATTTCGTTGCTAGTGCTTCTCTATTTACTGTATTAAAAGTTTTTTCAAATTCCACAAAAAACATGTACACTTTTTTTTTTTTTTTTTTTTATGGGGGGGCTTTGCTTAGATATTTGACCAACAATTATTTGATTATAAATATGTTGTCTACCATTTGTTTTCCTTTCCTGAAACCTGCTTGATACTGTGACAACTTCCCTTCTTCCTTGGCCCAGTCTCTCAATCTGTCCACTAGCATCCCTGTATACCTGTATAAATTTTGCCCAGAATGGATAACAGACTTATGCCTCTATAATTTTCGGTTTTGTTCACTCCTCCCTTCCCTTTATATATAGGTACTACTATACTTGTTTTCCAGCTTGCTGGAATCTCTTTACTTTCTTTTACTTTATTCAGCATCTTTGTCAAAATTTTGAACCCTTTTCCCTTTTCGCCATATTCCTTCCAAAATTCTCCTGGTATACCATCTGACCCTACTGCCTTTCCTCTTTGACCTTTATTAGCTGTTGATATACCTCTCTTTCTGTGAATCTGCTGCCCAGTTTCTCATTTTCCCATTCTGTTTGAACTATCCTGACTTTGCTAACCTTATTTTACTGTTATTTCTTATCAGCCTCCTGAAATATTCCAGCCACTCCCCTGTTTTTGTCATCCCGTTTTTGCTTGCCCTCCTTTATTTTAAGTATTAATCCTTCTTGCCACTCTTTTCTTTCATTCTCTAATAGGCATTTGAACGCCCACTTGCTGACCAACCAATTTTCCCTGTTCTGCTCCCTTTCCAATCCTCTCCATCTCATCAAATCTTGATATACCTCCCTTTTGGTTTTCCAACATTCGTCATCAAACCAACCTTCTATCACTTGTTTGCCACGTCCCCACTCGCATCCTCTTGGCTGATCCCACCACCAAGTTTTCTAATAATTCTAATGCTTTTTTGGTATCATTTTTTGTAAGCTTCAGCTCAATTCCTCTTTCTATTATCTTACTAACTTCTGAGTTTAATTCCCTTCTGAAGTATTCCCCCTTCTCCTCCTTCCACTTAAATGGATTATATTTCTTTAACTTCACCGCCTCTTCTGATTTTATTTCTTGACCCGCTACTCTTATATCTAAAAATAGTGGGAAATGGCCATTGTTCACTATCTCATTCCTGACCTTAAACCTTTCCCACCCTTTCTTCCATAGCTGCACTCATCAATATGTAATCTACAGCACTTTGTCCATTTGCATTTGTGAATGTAAATTCTCCCTCTTTGCCACCCTCCATTGAACCATTGCATATTTGTAGATTATTTCTCTCTCAGAATTCTAACAACTTCTTCCCTTCATTGCTCATGACACAGTCTCTACTAGCCCTTTTCCTAACCTCTACCTTCTCACCCCTTTCTAAGTATTCTCCTCCTTGTCTGCCCTTCTCTTCTCCAATTCTACCGTTCAGGTCTCCCATCATAATAAACCCAATGTTTGCATATTTGTTTTAAAGACATCCATATCTTCCTCCAACTCCTCATACAAATTATTGTCGTGGAAATGTGAAGTTACTGGCAGATTATAAACTACCCCAATGGCTGTGTGAGGACACTTCTTCAATTCTTTGCCTGACTAATAACCATATCATATTTTTGCATTTACTTTCCTCGCCTGTAAACAACTTTGGTTTCAATTCTGCCTTTAAGAATATTCCTAGCCCTCTTGATCCTCTATCCCTATTGCTTTTTCTTATTGCTATTTCCTCATTATACCCACAACCTTTCACTTCAATTTTGTCTTTTCCTTTTAACCATATCTCTGCTACTCCTATTATATCCACCTCTTTCATCATCCTTTGCATTCCCCCACTTATAACATTTTCCTTTAAACCCTCCACATTCCAGTACATAATTCCCACACTCAAACCCTATTTGCACTTGAAGCTAATTAGAAATCACAAAGAAGCTCATAACCCACACCTTTAATACGTATGGCAAAACAAATGATTTACAGCAGTGGTGGGAAAAGCACGACTCGCGACTCAGTGTGACTCGCAGGTGCAACTCCTTTTCTAGCTGTCTATTCATTTGTTTTCCATGTGCTGCTGAGTGGTGTAGTGCGTGTTGCATATTTGATGACTCGAGAGAGAAAGGCATTTTCGCTACCCTTGATCTACAGGAAGGCAAAATCTTCCAATCACATCCACTGAAAATATATTTAAAAATGTGTTAAAATAAGTTGAACAGAAACCATCATTACAATAATTGAGAATTTATTTCAGTGGGTCATTGAATTCATTGAAATTCTAAAAAGTCTGCTTTGAGTATCAGTTATATCTTGCTGATATGTGCTTATAATTATAACATTTGCACTCTTATCATTAGCAAAAATTAAGGTTTTCACAAAGTTGCCTTGATTAGCTTCAACATGCAAGTAATAGTTCATAAATTAATAAGTCCTTCAAATATTTTCATAAAATTTACCTATTTAAAACTACAAAACTGCAAATGCAAAGTTAAAGAATTTACAAATTTATTGATGCCACATGCTGGCAAATGTACCTTTTACGAATTCACAAATTGACTTTACTAATTCTCTTTAGCATGTGAATAACATGATTGCACACAAAATGAGTAATACGATCCAACATTGAAAAAATTGCATATAAGTGCACATTTAAGGCTGTAAATAACAGGCAAAATGGAATTTAAACTGAACATTTTATGTATCTGAATCACAACCAGAAAACAGCCCTGATTAAATGCCGAATTTACTAACTGATTCAAATTCATTGAAAATTCCCAATATTGTATACTATATAGTGTTTCCACTTTGTACACGTAACTATAGAGCAAATTTTAACAAGAAACAGGCAAACAAAATTACTTGAGATCAGAGCTAAAACCTACTGCACCAAAGCTGCATCAACAAAGTCAAAAACAGCCAAGCTTACTCAAGCAAAGCACCAAGCATCTTATGCAAAGGATAGTCACACACTCATCCAGTTCAGAAGATCCAAACATATGAATGTAGCTACCCAAACAGCAATTAGCATGCCATCTCCCACAAAAATATCGAGACCAAGCAGGGTGGAAACCACCTGGCAGGAGCTTAAAGCACACAAATAAGATGAAGAAACTTGAAATAAATAGAATTTTAAATCTAATAAAATTAATATGGTACCATGGCCCCTCAAAACCCTGGCCAACCCCAACTGCATACAGGTAGGAAGAAAGAAAGGTAAAGGAAGAGCAAAAGACTATGGTAAAAAGGAAGCACACAGTATGTCGCATGGAAACCATGACTAGAAGAAAAGCATGTCAGATCACAAAAGAAGCACCACAGTAACAGCAATAATGTGCCATGCGGTCCACAGGCCACTGATGTAAACTTTTCATGCCACCATTTAAAACGCGTGTAGAACAATACAGTAGAATGCTGAGAGCATACTTAATCTAGACAGGATAACAATAATGATGCACTGCTGGGTACAGAATAGGCCAAGATGATACATCCGTAGAAGCAAGCTGGAGCTAACCAAGTAGGGGGTGTGGTGATGACAAGCTTGAAGAATTCGCATGAAGGGACCCTTCTGCAACTGATTGCAATACACATGAAGAAAATCCCAGAGAGGAAGTCTCCATTAGCAGCACTAATGAGTTCCAGAAGAAGAGACAACTTGCCCATGACAGATGCAATAATGTCAGAGAATGAAGAAAAAGAAAAACACTGAAATTTGAAGGGTTGCCTAAAGTATCTTTACACCAAACTCTAACACTGGGTTCACTCAAAAACAAAATAACTATGTACAATATGCAATCTTTTACAATATACGATTTTTTTATGTACAATAGAAATTAAAAAAATAAACAACCAGTAGATATTAAATCTTATGAAACAATTACACATTAAGCGCACATGCAACAAACACACAACATAAAGAAAAGAAAAATACAACTGCTCAGAAAAACAAAAATGGAAGAATTGGCACCAGTAGTGTCTAAATGGAGCAAAACTCACGACTAAGAGGCAGACGTGTGCAAGTAAAAACTAAAATTAACCTGAGCAAAAACTATATACGAGGGCGGGTCGAAAAGTAACACACAATTTTTTTCTGCCTTGGTATTGCAGCTGGAATGTTGCAATTTCACACAAATATAGTTGAAGTTTTCACACAAATATAGTTGAAGTCTTCACTGCAGAGGGTATTTTTTTGTTTCATGTGCAGCTCTAGCAAGAGAAGCGTAAACTACGCAACAAAGATGGCACGCATGTTATTGTTGTCCACGTGTGAAGAGCAGAGAGGTGTGGTTCGATATTTGTGGACCAAAGGGCATAAACAGAGTGATATTCACAGGGACATGCGTGGCATCTATGGGGATGATTTTATGGACCGTAGCAATGTCTCAAGGTGGTGTGCATTCTTCTTCGAGGGCTGTGTGAACCTTAGTGATTCGCCACACTCTGGGAGGCTGGTAACAGCTGCAACCCCACAGAATGTCAGAGGCAGTAAGGCGGCAATTTTGAACGACTGGTGTGTGCAACTGTGAACCTTATCGCAATATTTCCTATGGTGCAGTGTACAATATTGTTCATGACACGTTGAAATTTCATAAAGTTAGTGCTCGTTGGGTGCCTAAGAACCTGACAGACAACCACAAGGACCAGCGAATGATGACGACCTTGGATCACCTAACGTGGTACACCACAGAAGGGCATGACTTTCTGAAAGGAATCGTCACTGGTGATGAGTCGTGGGCATACCACTACACGCTCGAAACGAAGCAGGCAAGTATGGAGTGGAAACAGCTGGTTCCCCAGTGAAGAAAAAATTCAAAGTGACTCAATCTGCTAGGAAAGTGCTTGTGACGGTGTTCTGGGATATGCATGGTGTTGTATTGGTGGACTTTGCTGGACACAGGACCACTGTGAATGCTGCAGCCTACATGAAAACTATGGTGAAGTTGCATCGTGCCCTTCATGACAAATGCCACAACCTGAATGCTGAGGATGTCAAAATTTTTCATGACAATGCTCGCCCCCATGTTGTTGCTACTGTTTGTCAGAAAATCACCAAATTTGCTTGGGAGGTGCTCCAGCATCCACCATACATCCGGACCTTGCACCGTCAGACTTTCATCTGTTTGATCCCATGAAGAAATTCCTGGCCAGCCAACGCTTTGCGACAGATGCAGAAGTGAAATCAGCAGTCCGCAGATGGCTATACTCCAAGGAAATGGATTTCTACGAACAGGGCATATTGAAACTGGTATCACAATGGGAGAAATGTATTGAGAAACTTAATGACTATGTCGAAAAGTAGATAAAAGATGTAAGTTCATTTGTGATTTTTGAAGTTGTTTTAACTATTAAACTTTTTTGTAAAAAAATTATTGTGCATTACTTTTCGATCCGCCCTCATATATAAACAGAATCTATACGGACATAAGAATGTTAGCATCAGAAAAAGAAAAATCATTACTATGAATGAAGAATACTGTAGGCTTTAAACGTGTGCACACAGTTTTAGCTGTGAGATGTGAACTGATTTAACTTTGACTGTGCTAAGGTGCTTCAGCCTGACTATACTCTTTTGTAAATATTAATTATGTGATAAGGCACAGAGTAACAAAGAAAAGCTTGGTAGCGTATACATTCAGTTGGGAACTCATAGGATGAGTTGTGTACATAGCAGTTTAACCAACACAGGGAGAAGGCCTCTTGTGTTCATCAGTTTTTCGTAACTTCATGCACATGCTTCAAGTTACTAAAAGCCTGTCTCCTTTTCTGGCTAATTACTTCTCCGGTAAATTTCTCAGGTAGGAGATCACTTAAAGACCTAATACTGGCTAACTGGGAACTCTGCACATAGGCTAGTGAAAAGTGGCCATTGGTGTGATTCATGCCTCACTGAGTTAAAATCAGATTACAGCATACCCAAATTAATATCCCTTTATTATGTTGATCATAATGATAAGCAATCAAGGAAGGCTTAAGATTTTTATTAAACCTTTGAACACTGGAATGGTTTGAATAGTAAGGGGTATTAGTAAGGTATTTCACATCCTAATCAAAACAAAATAACTTAAAAGGAGGGGACATAAACTAAATGGCATTGTCAGACTCAATGTAATGTGGAGCCCAAAAGCAACAAGCATATTAGAAGCATTTTTGTAGCAGCATGCACCACCAGTGTATGAAAAGAGGAAAGCCAACCAGTTTTGAAAAGGCATCAATGACCACAACTAGAGCAAAGGTGTTACATAGAACCAATCTATGGAAGGGAACCACAAAAATTAATAAAAAGCTTTTCCATTGGTCTTGAAACTACTTCTGAGGCAAGACCACCTCAGGTGGTTGGCACATTGTACAGATTTAATTAAGCCACACATCTGGCACGTTTTGACACTGGTAGTAATATATTTGTCCATTCCATGCCAGATAAAATATTCGTGGTTTCTATAGCAAATTATGGCAGTGCACAAATGGGCACCACAATCAGAAGCATGAAAATAGTCGAACACCATTGTAACTGAAGTTCAGGCAAAATGACACTAATGAACTTGTAGGTGAGCATCGTTAAAAAAAATAATAATCAGACAACGGTCTTAAACTTCCTATTAAAATTCACACACACCATTAGAACACAATCTCTTAGGCAATACTGAAGGACAACAGACTTAGCCTCCAGCTGTTGTATTATAATGAGCAAATGAGGACTCCATCTCTGATATTCCACAATACTGGTGAACATTTCAGAAAACGACAGACAGAGGTTGCCCTCCCCACTCACTTGAGAAAAGAAGCCCATCAAAGATTCAATATTATCTGAGTCTTTAATATGTATAGGGGTAAATTTAAATGCCCCAATATGCATTCCCCAACAAACCACTCTGCCAGTCGATCTAGGTGTCATGAGTCCAAGTTAATGTCTGATTATCACACTCCAAAGAAAGTGGTACATGCTCCATATACTGGCGATACTTTGAAGGCCAAACAAAATGGCCAAAATATCGAGTTCATAAATAGAGAATTTTTGTTTGGCCACATAAAGTGAGAGAACTGAAATAAGTTGACAACCCACTGGAAAATCTTTCAAACACACCATGGCCAATGAACTCAAACTAGTGTCAGTTTGCAAACTAAATTTATGCTTGAAATCCAGTAAGGCACGAACTGGCAGATTAGCAATAACAGCCTTAAAATCTTGAAAGGCGCATAGCTGTTCAAATACCCAGACAAGGGCAATGCTCTTATGGGTCAGATGGTTCAACTTTGGTGGCTAGGTTGGCAATACATTTTTAAAGATGGCCATAACCAAGAAACTGAACCAATGAATGCAAATTTTTCAGAGACTGCATTTGTCCTTTTGGGATGAATAGTAATTCCAACCACAGATACAAGATGTCCAAGGAATGAAATTTGAGCAGTTGCCAAAGTAACCATAGACTTCTTTGCAAATAAGACAACCTTATGTAAATGTCTAAGTGCTTACCGGGAGTGCTAGGCTATGAAGGGAAGAGGAAGGTTGTGCGTGTGGGAGCACCTTGAGTTGAGTGGAAGAGAGATATAAGCAGTCATAGGAGTGGACATTGTAATATATAGAGTGAGAATTGGTCAGTTTAGGAGAATGAAATTTAAACGAACAAGTTGCAAATTTGGTGAAAAAATGGATAATATACCGATTACTGGTAGTGTGCTATTAGTACTTTCTAATAATAGGTGTAGAATTAAATCCTGGTCCCATTGAGATGCAAGTGATGATGGAAAACCTAATGGAAAAATTTAATAAAGTGGAAGGTATGGGCCAACAGACAGGAGACAAACTGAATACAATAGCCAAGGATATTAAAGAAGATATTAGAGTCAAGGTTCGTGGATATAGATGAGAAGTAGGGGATATGAAAGGAAGAATGGAAAGTTTGGAGAACAAGAGTCAAAGATGTAACCTAATCTTAATTGGAGTTCAAGAGAGAAGGGATGTTTCTCCCATGGAAGAAATCACAGAAATAGGGAAGATTGGAGATGGTGTTACAAGGATGGGAAATTGTTGAAGCATACTGTGTTGGGAGACATGCATGCAAGAGGATAATTGCAGGTGGTGTATGAGGTGCTCAAAAGAGCAAATAAGCTTAAGATGAATAAGAATGTCTGGAAGAACAGCATACATTAAAAATCTACAGCTATGAATCAAAGGACAAAGAGTTGATCATATGAGCAAAAATGATCTAATAACCAGCAGAAATGAACAGGGGGATCAAATTCAGCAGAAAACTAAAGAAGCCATGGTAACAGCAGAAATTGGCACAGGGAGATCAACGCCCGCAAATGGGGAAAGCAAGGTCAATTTGGAGGAAAATATGACGCATGGGGAGAAAGGAAGTGGAAATTGTCATGTCAGCCTTGTGCAACAGAATAGTGACCAGAGATAGAGGCAGCAGAGGAGACGTCAGCATATCTAGTGGAAGGAGCCAGTGAAGTGATGTCACCCAGATGAATAGTGTTGCACAGAAAGTGGAGGAAGAGAGCACATGACCTGGCAGAGAGGGGAAGGAAGGCATGACATCAGAGTAGTGGTGGAAGTTCATCGGAAGGGGAAAGGGAAAGCATCATCTCGTCAGAACATGACAGTCTACTCATATTAAAAGGTTTAAACAGGTGCCAGCAGGAAAAGAAAGTCCTGTAAGAGAGTTTTAGAGAAATCCAGGAGCAGAACTGATTCACAGTAGGTCATGGGGATATTAAGGAGGTTGGGTTTTTGGAACTGTGAGGGGCTAAAAGAATAAAATATATGCGGGAAATCTGAAGCAGCAGTTACTGACGAAGTTAGAGTATTTAGCGGTAGAGGAAACATGGTTAAGAAATGAAGAGATTAGAAATAAATAATTTTGTTCATGCGAGGATAAAGAGAGAAGCAATAGCTAGAAAGGGAAGACCTTTGAGAGGGATGGGAGTCTTCATCAAGAAAAACTTGAGTAAAGGAATTAAAGAAACTTGGTCTAGGTGTAAAAAAGTAATGTGGGTTATATATGGAAGATATGGGTCTAGATGGAAATATCATATGTTTATAATTTATAACCCTCCAGTTCTTTGTAGCACCATAACCTGGACCTGCTTAAGCATCTGAATAAAGACATAGATTAAGAGAAAAATATGAAAATGTGGTGGTGATGTAAGGAAATTTAATATGAGAATAGGGGAAAGTGATGTGATTTGTGAGAATGTTTGGACGAGTAACGAAATGATACCAGAAGGAGAAGAGGTCAGGCACAGCAAGGATAAAATCGCAGACAGAGGATGTGAAAAATTAATCAAATTTTGTAAACAGAACTCGCTAGACCTTTAAAATGGGAAATAAAATGAAGATGAGTGTGGAGAGTTAACGTACATTAGTAATAACGGACAAAATGTAATGCAGTATGTAATGTAATATTTATTTCATCATTATTACAATAATACAAATAAAACTTACATCTAAAACTTATGTCTAGTGCACCAGTTTTCTAGCTCCCCCGTATTTAGCCCCTAGGCTGTATATATGGGATAAAGCTACTATACCATCTCTCCACTTTCCAAACAGTGCCCATTCTCCTGTACCTTTCTTAAGCTCCTTATCCACTTATCCCTTGTGTTGCCTAAAAATGTCCCCATCATTTTAATTGTTTCTACTTTTGTGCTTCCCAACATTCTTAATGCTACTGCTTCTTTGTTTAGCTTGTCCCATTTTTTATTCCATATAACCTCTCTCCACCTTTTAACCTTATCACATTCTATTAGAAAATGAAAAGTACTACCAGATTCATCACACATAATACATCTCCCCGAACAATTATATCCAGTCCTTTTTAAGAATATTACTCCTGTGCGCATCCATGCAAGACCTATTCTACCAAATTGATTGCATATATCTACATACTTCTCCCTTCCCCAATTTCTTTTAACTGATTTATACAAGATCATTGATCTTTTATCCTCAAAACTAGCCCATATCTCTTGTTTCTCGATATCTTCCACCCTCAATCTCACTTCTTTCCAAAACCCACTGTTATTATATTAACCTAATAGGGAAATATTCCTCATGCCAATTTCTTTTAGCACATTTCCCATTTCCCCAATCAAACACTCTTCTCCTAAGACAGCTTTTTGGAACTGTATACATTCTTTTAATATATTACTATCTTCTAAATTTAAACATCTATACCAATACTTCAAAATTCTTTCCACTATTATTCCTTTTCTCCCTACCCTTCCTAGCTCTGCCAGTGCCACGCCCCTTGGTGAACTCTTGGGTAAACCCAGAACTTCTCTACAAAACATTCTATGGACTATATCAATCTTAATCCATCCCTTTGCCACCCCCCATATTTCTATTCCATATAACATTTTTGACTCCACTACAGCTTCATATTGCCTTTCCAACCAGTTCATTGTTAGCGTGGGTGTTTTGCACAAGCAAACTCTTAACAGCTTTCATGGCTAGCTTTCCTTTCAGTTGTGCATATTTAGATTGTGCTTCCCATTTCCCGTTGCTTGAGAATCTAATGCCCAAGTAATCATATTCTTTTACCACCTCTATTTGCTCTTCATTTATATACCATCTTTCCTCTCTTTTTAATTTTTATCCTTTCTTGAACACTATTATCTTGGTCTTTTTTGTATTAACCTTTATCCCGCATTCCATACAAAATTTTGCAATTTCATTGATAGCATTTGCAACCCTATCACTGTTACTGCCCCAGCTACTAGAGCATCTGCAAATAATAACCCTGGTATTTCCTTTTTCCCTATAACTGGACAGTGTTTATTACTTTTCATTCTATCTAAAATATCATCTATAAATAAGTTAAATAATATTGGACTGAGTTTACAACCTTGCATCAGACCTAAATTTTGCTGTATATAATCAGTAGTACTATTTTTTCCACATTTTACACAAAATTTAATTCCTTCATACAATTTTTGTATCCCCTCGATGAATGCAGTGCTGACTCCTTTGTTCCTCAATTTATATACCAAAGCTTCTCTGTTTATAGTATCAAAAGCCTTCTCGAAGTCTGCAAAAAATATATATACCCTACCCCTTTTATTTCTTAAGTATTTGCTTACTATGGTTTGAATTATCATTATGTTATCTATTGTTCTCTTTCCTCTTCTAAAACCTGCTTGGTATTCTGATAGCTTATCTTCCCTCTCTACCCACTTGTATAATCTTCTAGCTAATATACCAGTGTATATTTTGCCTAATATAGATAATAAACTAATTCCTCTGTAGTTGCTTGGATTATTTGTATCTCCCTTTCCTTTATACAATGGTGCAATAATGCTCACTTTCCAGCTCTCCGGTATCACTTTCTTCTCTTTGATTCTGTTGTCAACAACTTTGTACCCTCTCCTAACTCCCCGAAATTTTTCTAAAATTCCCCCGGAATTCCATTGCCCCCTGTAGCTTTCCTCTGTTTTAATTTTTTTATTTCATACTGTACCTCTTTGGTTGTAATCTCTTTGTCTAAGTGGTCCACTCTGTTCTCAAAATTTCCCCAATATACTTCACTTTTTTGAACTCTTCCTCCCCCCAACAAACCTTTGAAATGATATTTCCAATCCCTTGGTTTTATCTTATTAACCACCTGTTTCTTTCTGTACATTTCCTTAACAACTGACCATATATATTTATTTTCTTTCCCTCTGACCGCCTCCTTAATCTTTTCTCCCATTCTTTGCTGCCAATCCTTCTTTTTCTCATCTAGTAAACATTTATAACCCCTTTTATTTGCTAAAAAAATTTCCCTATCTTCCACCTCTTTTGTCCTTCTCCATCTATCCATTTCTTTCATCACTTCTTTCTTGGCCTTTCTACACTCTTCATCATACCACCCACACTGATTTTCATTCACTTTAGGCCTCACTTCCATCCTGCTACCTGCCCACTTAACCATTGATTCTAGCCTTTCCAATGCTCCCTCTATCCTCCCACATTGTAATGCTTCTATAATACTAAGTTTCTTTAATTCACCACACTTCGAAGTCAAATTACACCTAAATTGTTCTGTGTTCTCCTCTTTCCATTTGTAACTTCTGATTTGTTTTAATGCTAATTTTTCATCTTCCTTGTAACATAACCCTAGTCTTATTTTCATCTTTAATGGAAAATGACTACTATTTGTTATTATGTTCATAATCTTGAATTCTTCCATTACCTCTTCGACTCCTATACTACATATCATATAGTCAATTACACTTTGACCGATTACATTTACAAATGTGAACTCTCCCCACTGGTCCTCTCCTTTGGACCTGTTACATATTATTAAATTATTCTGTTCGCAGAATTCTATTAGCTTTCTACCTTCTGCATTTATAACTTTATCTCTACTTCTCCTCTCCTTTTCCTCATTTTTTTTCCCAGATACATTCATTTTCTACATTTAAACTTCTTGGATTATATTCCCCTACTCTTGCATTAAAATCCCCTACTACAATGAACTCTATGTTAGGATTTTTGCTTCTTAATTCTTCCATACTATCATTCAGTCGTATATATAAACTGTCCTTATAAAATTCTGAGACTTCTGGTGGGTTATAGACTATGCCTAATCCTATACAAACTTTCATCCCCTTCGCCCTATTTATCCTTATCCACATTATTTGGCCTTTCTCTATACTCAACACACATATACTATACACACATTTATTCCACTACTCTTGTTAATGAACGCTCCAATACCACCGGAGGCCCTCCCTCTTTTGCTTTTCCTTTAACCATGATCCCCTATATAGTCATATCCTACCACATCTATCTTTTCACTTTCATTCAACCAAGTTTCCACCATTACTATTATTTCACCTAACTTTAGCACTTCAAATACTTCACCATTTATCACTTTCAATTTTAGCCCTTCCACATTAAATGACACCACCTTCAAATCTAGTCCCTATCTTAAATCCCTTCTTCCATCTCTGAATTTTTCTAACTTTGCCCTATATCTAGTTTTCCTCTCCTGCGCCACCAGATCTTCTTTCTCCTCCTCTAATTCCAAGATACTTCCTTCTGGCGTTGACACCACTTTGAGGCCGCTTCCACTCGCGATCATCTGTTTTTCTCGATCAGCTGCCACCCGGATCAACGCATCTCCTCGGTGACGTCACGCCAGCTGCTTCATCCCTTCCACTTGCACCTCTATGCACGTGTCCCTCTTGTTCTTGGATTACGTCGGCCTGCTTCACTGCATTCACTTCCTCTGCTGAACTTGCTCTGCTTGTTGTTCGATCTGGAATCAAACGCTGACTCATATCCTGCTTCCTGCCATCTATCCACAATTCTACAAGTCCTCTTACAAATGATTTTTTTCCTTCTTGCCTGGCTTGATTCATTTTCGCTAACAATAATCTTCTTATCTCTCTCTTCTTTTCCATAGTCTCGTTCAACAAAAATTCTCGTTCCTTTCAATTTTCTTCCATTATTCAAAACTGTCCATTTGATTTTATTAGTTGCAAATTTTACTACTATAGGTCTGCCTCTGTTGCCCCTTCTTCCGATTCTAAAACATGTTATAATTTCCCAGCCTGCCAGCTTTATATCCATTCGTCTTTCTAGTAATTCCTCCACTGCTTGCTCTAGGCTTTTCTCTGTTTTCCTCCACCCCGAATATCACTATATTGTGTCTTCTTGTCTCCATTTCCAGTTCCATCTTGTTCAATCTTTCTTTACAGATGCAAAGTTCTTCATGCACTTCCTTCGTCGTAGTGAACAGCATTCCTTTCAATTCTTCTATCTTTCTATCGATATTTAATTCTATTCTCTTTTCTATTTTCTTCAGATCCACTATATCCTCTGAAATGATTTTTAACATTGTCATTATCTGTGTCATTCCTTCAGGTCCTGGGTTTAATTCTACTCCTCCAATAACCAATAATACTGCCAAGATCGCAAACAACCATAGGTATTCCTTTGATACTTGGTTCCTTTTCTCTTCCTTATTCATTTTACTGTTTGTAAAGCACCCAATTCTGGCCCTATACACTTCCAAATCTACCCCCATTTTTCTTTTTTTCCGATCTTTCCAGGAGTGCTATGTATACGCGACTGCTCACTTCCGCTGCTCACGCTAGACCTCTACAATATGTACTGTGGCCAATTAGTATGTTACATATGTTAAGTAGCGATAGTGGGCATTTTCCATTGATTATAGAAATTAAAGTATATACAGGGCATATGTCAATCCAGAGAAATTAGAGTGCTGTAAAGACTATAGTAGTTTTAAATGGAAAGAAGAGCAAAGCAGTAAATTTTAGCAGTCACTGTTTTCAAATAATGGTCATATCTGTCAATATATGGTAAGTTATTTGGCTAAGGAATATGAAATTGAGAGGGCATTCAATGTTTTAATCTTTATAATGCATAGTGTGGGAAGAGAAATAAAAATGAGAAAGAGGGCAAAAGAAAAGGTGGAATACTGGTTCAGTGAAGAATGAAAGGGGGCCAAAAGAGTAGTGAAAGAGTTGTTGATTAAGTGAAGGGAAGTAGGAGGAGAGAAATCTAAGGAAGAATACTGGCAAGTGAGAAGTCACTACATATAACCTATTTCTAGAACAAAAGAAAGCAAAATGGAGAAAGCAACAAGAAAGTGAGCTGGTTAGGACTTTAAATGAAAATGATGGTATTAAGTATGAAGGGTTATGAAATCAACTTACAGGAAATGCACAACTAAACCAAACATTGAGCCAGGTGAATGGATGGAATACTTTAAAAGCTTACATGGGGGGGGGGAGAATGTGATAAAATATCTATAGCTATGCTGGAAATTAGAAAAAAAACTATATAGAGATATTGGATAAGAAAAAAGAAATGAATAAATGAGTTTTCCTAATAAAGAAAAATAAAGCAACCAGAATAGATGGTATTGCAATTGAATTTCTTAAAGAATGGTGTTCAAATGTGGAAAGAGTTAAGGTTATAACAGAGGCATTTAATGCAATAAAATTCAAGATTATGTGTCAGAACTGGAAGAAGCTGCTATCCACCCAGTCTATAAAGGAAAGGGTTATATCGAAAAACCAAATAGCTATCATGGTACAGGATTATTATCAAATATAGGAGAAATATTCACTGGCATTTTGGCAAGAATACAAAATTCGGTTGAAGATTACAATATCAGAGTTTAAAATAAGTTTCAGAAGGGGGAGAGGAACAGTTGACAATATATTCATAACAAAAACACTAGTGGATAGATATTTAAAGAACAGAAGAGGCAAGCTATATACGGCTTTTGTCGACTTAGAGAAAGCATATGATCGAATTGAATTGCAATTATTGCGGCATAAATTATTGAGCAAGGGTATGAGTAGCTGTATGATGAATCCCATTAAAGCCTTGTACAAAGGGAATATCTTTTGCAGAAGGAATAGTAACTTAAAGAATTAACCCAAAATAAAGGTCTATGGCAAGGCTGCAAATTAAGCCCAGTTTTATTTAACTTAGTTGAATGATATATTAGTAGAGATTAATAAGGACAATAACTTAATGCCAATCATTAATAATTTACAGATCCCCGGGCTACTGTTTGCAGACGGCTGGTGGTAGGATCAATCACAGCCAATGGTCTAAAACAATCCTTGGAAACAATAGATAAATATTGTGAAACATCGAAACTAAAAGTGAATCAAGCTAAGACTCAGATTGTAGTATTTAAGAAATGGGGAAAGTTAAGCAAATATGAGAAAAGGGAAAAAGAGCGTAAAGCACAAGGTAGTGCGAGAGTGGGTATACTTAAGAGCCAAAGTTGATGGAGGTTCATGGGAGAAACACAAATTAGCACGTGCAAAAGGGAAAGATGCTATGGTAGCCATTAAAGGATGCAAAAGTAGAATACCAGGCATAGAGGTCAAGTCATTAGAAAGAATTTATAACATGATAGTAGAGACTAAAGTGCTCTATCTTATAGAAGTATATGAAACTATAGATTCTGTATGTAGGATGTTTTGCAGGGAAATATTAGGCTTAACCCATGCAATTGTAAGGGAGGTAGCTCAAAAATTAAGACCGGGAGAGTGGCAAAGAAATGGGTGGTAATGGAGATAGCATTGAAATATTGGTGCAGAATCCTAAATGTAGCAGTAATGCAGATGCGGTTGTGATTTCTGTGGTGTCTCCTGTGTGGAAGACTAATATTATTTTAGAGGAACAATGTCAGAAGAAGCTACAGAAGTTAATGCAAGGCCATCAACACCAATATTTTTGCAAGTGTGGGAAGAACTATTTTTATGTACTGATTATGGTAGCTTAGTAAAGCACTTGTGGTAAAATGCTTCAACAAGTATAGAAGTAGAATTTACAATGCCATTATGCAGATGCACACATAATACGAGAAGTGATTGAAGAATTCGATTCCAGATTTAAAAAAATGATAGACCTGGAACCTGATATTTAATTATTTGTTATACCTTTCTCTGTTGCAATTGATACTATTCCTAACATACTGCAACTACAAGTGATAGATTTGCAGAATGACATAGAACTCGGAGAAAAATTCCAAAATAGAAAGAATCTGAGTGCCTTCTACAGGAATTCCCCTCAATCACAGTTTCCACAACTTCATTTTGCTGCCCGGTATCTTAGCATGTGAGCAGTTTTGTACACTAATGAGGACTTGTGAACCACATCACAGAAACCAACTATCAGACCATAACTTAAAATGTGTGCAGTCAGAACATGGTGCCCAATATTGAAAAACTATTGAGGGACAAAAGAGGTAAAATATCTCGACGAAGTAGTACAGGCTCACAGTAAATTTATACTCTGGTTAGATCAGTAGTGTATGCATTGTAAAATAAGAATCCCATTTTCACAAGGATGAAGGAAAGGTTTGTTTAAATATCCTCGTCAGAATTTCATCATAATTGCTAAGACATAATACAGAACGTTACTTTGTAAACTGTTTTCGGTGTTCTGTATGTGTAATTTATTTAAGCATATGTAGTAGTATTTTGTTTCCTGTGCAATAAAGTCCATTTCCTTTTACAGTCATTTTATTGAAATTAATAATATGGAACACCCTCCTTTGTCTTAATATACTGCAGCTATCACAAATAGTTTGTGATCCATAAAACAAGATGTGTAATAAAGAATGTGTTACTGAGATGTACATATGTGTCCCGCCACTGTCTGCTGCCCCATCGTCAGTCATGCTGAGAAAGCCAGTGCCCGCACTACTGTTTTTTTCTTTTTCCCGGGCTAACCTGCCCTGAGTGATTACGTCACAGGGCAAGCTAGTGATGGTGACTGTCTTAAGGCAATGTTTAGAGTATCACAAGAAGAGCTTAAGAACCAGAGGATGGACAAACAGTCTTCAAAATAACGTGGAAAGTAATGGGCTAGGAGAGGAAAAAGGAGAGGTTTAGGAAGAGTGCAAGAAAAAGATTTGAGGACATAGAAATACAAAAACTCTTTAGTGCAATAGCAGATAAGAGTTCCTTGACTTTCTATGTTCAGATAAAAGGTTCATGGGAAAGGGAGACATATATTGACAAAGTAAATAAAGAGGAACGAGAGGGCAATGCATGATTAAGAACTGATGGTTGGAGATTAAAAGAATTTAGAAATGGTATACCCCAGGATCAATGCCCCTTATGCGGCGATAAGGAGGATACTGAACAAATTGTATTTGAATGTAAAGGGACTGTCATATGGAGAAAAGCATTTCTATCTGAAAAAATGGTTTACAGTTAACAGAAAATGTACCTTAAGTAGTTTGTAAGACAGTAAGAAATTAGGTCAGCTTTTAGACAAAGAAAAGTAAGTGGAATTGTACAGTGAAAAAAAGAACAGAAACAGTCGAACCTACAGTGTAGAGGAGATCTTAAAAATGTATGTTTTCAGAACGTAAATGGGCTATGACTGGCAATGAGCCTGGGCTAAATGCAATGTCATCTTCAAATGCAATGTGCTTAGCATAAATAAATAAAAAACCCAGCATGCTAAATATGATCTTGGAAATCAAGCAAGTATACCATTAGGTTATTTAGATAGTGATATAGGAACTTAGTCTCAATATCGGAGAGCACATCTAACAGGTGTGACATAATCACAAACATCTAGCAGCTTTCGTACCCATAGTCAAACTGAAGGGAACACAATTAAGCGCATAATATGTTTTAAAGCCAGTGTATCAGGATGAATTTCATTAAAGACCACCCACCATATGAGAAGCACAAAGGCAAAAATAAGGAACCCTCTTGCATTTTGAGGTCCCACTCCCAGTATGAAGGAAAACATTCTAGAAGAAACATCTCTCTGCCAGTTTACACTGAGAATCAATTTGTGGTACTTGAATCGATTTGTATGTCTTAGTGCAAGAGCTATCCTGAGGAGGTTGTGTAACATCTGCAGAAGAACACAAGTCTCAAAAGAAAGAAAGAAAGAAAGAAAGTTACCTAAACTGGCAAACTATGCATTAGTAAACCCTTTGAACCTTTTCATAATTGGTGTTCTGCAGGCGAATATACTTGTTCATTAATACACATCAGGCAGAACTGCAACTCTTGTTATAAAACCAAACTCAAATGTTAATTTTTTTTTAAAGAGTCTTTCTCTAGAGATGCGTTCAATCTCCAGTGCTATAATCAGGTGCGCTTTGAATGTTTGGTTTAAAAAAGGTATAATATTATATTGTGACTTTGTCCCGTTTTTCAACTGTTACTTCTCTCGTTCTCAATAACACTTCACTGTTTTTATTTAGTTCAGTATTCACTGGAACGTCATTTAGTTCCCACTGTCACTTCACTGATGTGAATTAATTTTCCCCATCACCTCACTTTTTCATAATGTAGTCTCTTCTGGATGGGTTACTTGCTGGGGAGTCAAACACAAGACCTCTTCAATCCCTCACTTTACAGCAATACTCACTGCTGCCAAAGCAGTCATCACAAACTCGCTCAAAGAATCACACTTTTTGTCACACCAAAAACTCACCCACCAACTCGCTGGCTCACTGATTGACTGCTCTTGTGAGAATGCTTGCTTATGTGGCCAATGGACTCTTCTATAGAACATTCTGGAACTATCTGGAGGCAAGAGAGGAGGGAAGGAACTCCCAGAAGATTCTGGTTATCTAGCGATAGCACTTCCAGTGTTTACACTGGCAAGCACTACTTGTTGTTGATCTCTGACTGTCTGGCTCCGACGTCCTGGTAACCTTGGGCCATAGCCGCTGCATCACAATATTAGTAGTTTTTGGTTAAATGTTATCACTAGTAATTCTTACAATTTTAACCCCTTATCCATGGAGTTAGGTGGAGTATTCAATACACAAAAAAGTAATATTTCATTTATATTTTAATAAGCATAGACTGGCTATTTATTTACAAATCAAATTTTAATAAATTGCAAAACAGCTTAACTGAATGGAGGGGGAGAGACAGATAATTTATCGTTTACTTTGTGCATTAAGTAGTGAAAATCTGAAGCACCTATATGGGTATGATTTTATTTATCCATGATGAGAATTTTCTGCATATTCATTTTGTAAATGGAACCAAGACAAGGAATTAAATTTAAACATGGATCATTTTATTGTGTCTAATTTTCTCTATGACTTACCTATGGAGGAGGAAGTGTTACATTTGATAATGGATATCAATATTTTACTAAAATGCATGCCTTGAGATATCTTGAAACAAGGAATAATTATTTTTTTTGCAGAAAATGCATGTGTGAGTGTGTTGCTTCAATCAACAGCATAACCTAAAATGGTCAAATAGAATACATTTCACAATCCTTACATCAGGTACCATTTCAGGGTGCAAAATTAATGCTCTCCAGAGATACCCTACACTGTGCCACTCCTTATTTTGTAATGTTTTAGTTGTTCTTTATTCTCTGAAAAATAACTTAACAGTTTTGCTTATTTGGATTGAAGTTAAGTTTTAAGAAGAAGTACATTTTGCCTGTAGTTGTTGGATTTTCCAATTATATAAAATTCAGTTTGAATGAGGACGATTACCCTGCTTTTTTAATTAAGTTTCTGGACATTTTATTCCTCATGCAAATATCTCGGACGTGTTATTATTTATTAAACCTGCTAGTCCCCATTGAGAAAATAGAAAATTCTAAGTAAAATTTCATGTAAGCTGGTGTTTGGGGAAGAGAAATCCAATGTAGATGTTTGCCTTGCATTCTTGAAAGTCGTATGATTTAAATACAAAAAATTCCATTATCAAATTCCAAATGTTTCAGTTATGCTCTTATTATTCTGTTAAATGCTGAGTAAAAATAATATTGAGGTTTTAGTTGTGTTTTGTATATTATACTGTTATGATCACTTAATATGTTATATTTAAATTGAAACACCTATTCACCCTAACTTGGTAAAATATATTATAACAGGAAAAAAAAAATGTTAGCCATGCATACAACATTTATGACTAAATGTCCAATTCCTTCTTACACAATATACACAGTCTGGGCACAAGTTCTGTTACAAACTTTTGATAGGTACTGTACCAGTTGTTGGGGCCATCAAATAATGTGCCTGCTGCTAAACCCTACCTTATACTTTGTTGACTTCAACTGCAGCTAAGTGAGTATGCTAGTTAAAGGTTTAGTCATGGATTGAGGAGATTACAAAAATAATGTTGCAGTGATAGCCCTCCATAAGGTTGGGAAATTGCCACCTGAGGTTCTTCAAACACTTAAGATGCTGAAAATCAGCAGAATTTTTGTGTACTGCACCATTGGGCACTTTAATGAAACTGGTACAATTTTTGACCGACCAAGATTGGAACGTCCACGCTCTGTGAAGACCAGGACAGTGGTGAAAGCAGTGGTGGCTCGTATTAGGAGAGATCCAGTGCGGAGGCAAAAATTAATGTCTCATGAGATGAACATCTCCAGGAGATCAATTTCCAGATTGCTCAGACAAGACCTTGGGTTGAAGGTTTATCAGCAGAGTACTGCACATTTCTTACTCCAAAACCTAAGCATTAGAGAGAGTCATAGTGCAAATGCCTACTTGAGCATTATGGTAACAACAGGCACAGAAAAATCCTTTTTACAGATGAAAAAGTGTTCACAATTGAACAGAACTACAACTGCCAGATAGCTACTGATGGTATGCCAAGACTTCTGAAAAAGATTGTGAGTGGATCCCAAAGATCCAGAGGGGCCACCTTCCCACCTCAGTAATGGTTTGGTGGGGAATAAGCTACAATGGTGTCACAAAGTTGAAGTTTTGCAAAAAGGGATTACAGATAATGGCTAAAATATATGAAACAACCCTCCTTGAGGTTGTGGTGAAAGACTTGAACACCACTTTGTTCAAGAACGGGCACTGGAACTTCTAGCAAGATTGTGCACCAGCCCATAGGGCAAGATCCACTCAATCTTGGCTGAGAAAAATGTTTCAGATTTTATTGCTGCCCAAGACTGGCCCTCTATTAGCCCTGACCTCAACCACTGGCATTACAAGCTGTAGTCAGTGCTTGAGGGTATTGCTTGTAAGAGAAGGCACCCCAATATTGAGTCTCTCAAGTAATCCCTGATATCAGCAGTGGCAAATTCCCCCATGGAGACAGTGTATGCTGCTATTGATGAATGACCCAACAGACTTAGGTCCTGCATCAGGGCAAAGGACGATCATTTTGAATAATATATGCATTTAGCACAGAATACTTGTGGATGCCATGCCTAGTCTGGTTAGGTCCAGCCAAACTAAAAAAAAAGTATAGTATAATACATTGCTGCCAAGAAAAAACAAAAAAACCTTGTAACGGAACTTAGGGCTAGACTAGGTAGAAACCCAGATGGACAGGTTACATGTCTCCTGCTTCCATTGACCTTATTCTATCTGAAGGATAAACTAGGAATACTGACCAGCTGCACCCTTCCACCAGATAAACTTGTGCCTCAGGATATACAAAGCGGTCCCTCAGCGCTCTGCCCGGGAATTGCACGGTAGTCTTGTGTGACACATCTGAATGAACTCAAGGCCTTGGGCTCTTCCACTTATCGGACATGTGGCAGCGGGCTTCAGTCAGCTGTTATTGCTTCTTGTGGATAGACGTGAGATGCGTGTGTATTTGTGTGCGATTGAATTATCGGATTATTACAATCCAGAAATGGTACTCAAATTTTTGCTTGAACAAAAACTTTTTATGTATGACACGTATGTGAAAACCAACTCATGTAGACAGGTGTGTCGGCAATTTCACGATAAATTTCTGGTGTTCCAGTTCCGAGTAGAGAAACAGATATCTAGTGAATAAAGTGAAGAGAACGGGATCATTTAATGTTGTAAGTTGTAAAAAGAAACGAAGGGTTCTAATGGAAGAAAAACTTGATGAAATTGGCTAAGCATTTGAACGGTTTCCGAATAAATCTTTACGACGTGTAGCACAACAAGTAAGTGTTTGAAAAACCTCAGTACATAGATCTACGAAACTGTTAAAATTACTGTGTGTGACTTTTATCTGTGGGGAACTCTCAAAAATAGAGTCTATAGGAATAATCCTCGCACCATAGATGATCTTAAAAACAATATAAGAACAGAAATTAGGGAAATTATGCAACAAGAACTTATGCATGTGAATGGTGATTTCATCAGAAGGTGCCAAGAATGTTTATCTGCCGAAGGACACCACTTTCAACACCAACTGTGAAAAAGGTAGTACTGATAAAATAAAAAGTAATTATGTTTGTTCAATAGGTAATCAATATATCATAATAATCATCATAAAATCAGTAATAATATGGTATCAGTATCAATGATGAGAATAATAAACAGATACACTGAATATAGCGTGCGGAACACGCATCGCGACTACCGGCCAGATAGCTGAGGGAACACACATCGTGACTATCAGCCAGATGGCTGAGGGACCGCTCTGTATTAGCATCAAGCATTTCTGACACTTGCTGAAAGGCCACCATTTAATAATCTTCATAGACCAATATACATTTACAACAGAAAATCAAGAAGTGGTCTCCAAGGCAGCTGAACTACAAACCTGGACTTCTTAGCACCGTTATTCATGGGCATCTGCCACATCTTTGATTGCAACAATATCATCAGAAATACCCTATCCTGCATCAGTGCAATGACACCTGTGGATGCTGCCCTAGTCAAGGTGAGAGTCCTCTTAGGGACCAGGGGATGCAAGGAGGGCTCTCATGCGTTCTATACCATTTCGTTTCATTTTCTGCCCTCTTGTCATTCACCACCTTTTATTGTCTCATCTTTTCTGGCTCATGTTATTCATGTGCACCTTTTGTTGTCATCCTTATTTTTCTCTTGCCACCCTTGCTTGCGTGTGGAATGCCCACACATTGGTACACACACTGTGTTTAAACTCTTTTTCTTTTCTGTTTCACCCCTGTTGTGTGCAGTGTGAGGGACACTTGCACACCCTAGTGTCCAGATGGTGACTGTGTAAAGAAGTCATCCCCAGCATCTGGGTTGTCATGTAGGACTGTGTTCGTTTTCACTGCTCAGTGGCAGTTCCATGGAGGGGCCATTGCACGAGCTGGTTAACTCTTGATGGCTATTGGGTTTCTACACCATTGCACCAAGAGGTGTGGACTGGGGTGACATTTGTATTTTAATCGATTCACCCAAGCCTGGTTGGAGCCTGAGGTCGTAGATGGTTGCAGTGATGGAGGATTTTTCCTGTTATGGAGACATCTTTCTCTTGTCCCCTAACCAAGCAATGTAGTTTTGAAGTAGAACACCAGTGTCATTTGCTTGTAACTTGATTATGCATATGGATGAGGGCCAGTCATTTTTAAGATAAACACATTTATTATACAAATGAGCCTTGACACAATCGCTGTGGCCATTACATTGTATATGCATTTGCAGAATGGCTCTCTTTTGGTCAAGAGTACTGCGATAGCAGACCAAGACCTTCCTGCAGTCCTCCGTTCTGCATGGCTACCCTGTCCATTTTGAGAAACACCGCACAATGATCTCTACAAGGGGTCTCATCAATACCCATATTCTTGACAAATCGGGCAAGGGACTTGCCAACCAAGGGGGTTACCCCATATGCGGAGTAAAGGTGAAACTGACAGCATATTAGTACCCACACCTATGCTGTTCGTTACATTTGAGAGCGCTGATCTGCCTGAGAATATTAAGGTAGGTTACAAATGTGAGATGAATGGCCTTATATACCACATCCATTTTGTGTTTTAAATGTCAACATTTTGGACACACACAGGTGTCTTCTAAGAGCAGTTTTTCCATACTGTGCCTTGTGCGGCAAGCCTTATGATGATGGTGACTGCACCTCTGTACCTGTCTGCATTTACTGTAAGGGAGATCATTCAGCCTCGTTTACAAACTGTCCGCATACTTGAATGACAAGGCCACCCAGGAATTTTGGGTTAAAAAGCAACTGTCCCTAATGGAAGCCCAGAAACTGCATTTTCCCCATCAGTCACAGTCCTTAAATCTAACACCTTTAGTTCTGTTGCTGTGCTGGTACTGTGAATGGATGCTGACACGCAGACATGGACCATGACTACTGACTCCGAAGCTAGTATCAAAGCATCCAGACCAAGCCAGCACTAAGCCTTCTGTAGTCAGTATCTAAGCCAAACATGGTTACCCTTCATCCCTCACTGAGGAAGTTAAATATGCAGTACTTCCAGGACGTTTTGTGAAACTTCCACCATCTGCTAGGAAACGAAAGTATCAGTTGTCCTCTCCTCCAGTACCTCAATCCCATGATGCTCCTAGGTCAAACCTCAGTTGGCGGGGTCTCTCCCTGCCTTTTACTACAGCAAATCACATCTCGGCACTGGAATCAGTTCCAACATCCAAAGGCAGAAGCTGTACCTCCAAGGAGTCTATGGATCAGAACCAGATGAAACACAAATTTCCAAGCCCCTCACAGAAGATGAATGTTACCTTAAACAGGCCTAAGGATAATCATAATTAATAATAATAATGTTTATCCCTTTGCCAATGACAATACTGGTATGAAAATTACGTGCTGTATGTATGCTCGTGGCGAAACTTCTGTTATGTTCTTATTCTCCCATGAGCATTTGTTTGTTGGAATCTAAGCTTGGCCTTCAGCTACCTTTGATATCAGTCACTACATCCCAGAGCTATGTGATTTTGTACCAGAGGAGGGCATTCCTCCACACAGAGGTACCATGCTCCTGATTCACAACAGGTTTATTATCAGCTTCTCGTGCTTACCACTACCATGCAACCTGTCGCTGTTACATAAAAAGGCCCTCTTTTTCCCCCTTTATATTCTGTAATACCGTCATCACCTCCCTTCACAATTATGGACATTGCACATCTGGTGTCCCAGCTCCCAGGGCTGTACAGTCTTTTGGAATATTTTAGTGTCAATCATCCCCATTGGGATTCGCCAGGTCGTGTGCGAAAGGAGTACATCTTTTTGATTTGAACTCAGAAACTCCTTTATATTTGAAGCATCAGTGAACTCACTTTTATTTCTGATTCTTCCTACACACTCTCACATTTGGATTTATCTGTTTGCTCTGCACAGCTTGCATATCATTTTCACTGGAATGTCGTCTCTTACATATACTCTAGTGATCATTTCCCTTGCATCATCAGCTTCCTTTGACCATGTTTCAACATCAGTTGTACACACTTGGCAAATCAAGACCTTTATTCCAGCCTAGACGTTTTTGAAGACCATCTTTTCGAGAATATTGACCAGATGGTGTACCATCTTATGTCTTTTCCTTGCTGAACGTTCTATTCCTCGGTCTTCTTCCCATCCAAGAAGTTAACTGGTCCTTTGGACTGCCGCATGTCTGTTGGCTGTTCCTGAACATGGAGCTGCACATTGGGTTTGTGGGCGCCATCCTACACTTGAAAATCTAATCTTATAAACAGTTTCGCTCCTGGACTCGCATTGTTTACAACAGTAAGAAGGCATCTTGCACCCAGTTTAAGCAGTGTTTTAATCTCTTCATGCCTTCGTCTGTGGCATAGTATTCTATGCTTCATAGTGTGGCTGGTAAAGTGACAAAGCATTAAGTACCCGACCTTAAAATGACACCATTGTTGACCCAGTTCACATTGCTGACACTCTAGGTAATGCCTTCCTTGCCATTTCCAGTTCATCCAATTACCACCCGGGGTTTTGCTCTGTTGAAAACCAGGTTTAATTGCATGAGCTCTTTCTTAAATATTTTAATCATGAATGTTATAACAGATATTTCATCTTACAGGAGCCAGAACAGACCCTGTCTTCTAGCCTCTTGGCTGCCTTCCCAGAAAGTGTACATATTCTCTTCAGACAATAAACTCTCTTTCTTGCAGGTCTGTAACAGTATATAGTGAACTACTAAGTTTCCTATAGCTTGGCATGAAACCACTGTGATGCCAATGCTTAAATCAGACACGAGTGATCATCTAAATGCCACCTGCTGGCCAATCTCCCCAGCAGTTGCATGCAAGAAACTGCATATACCATATATATGTAGGATTAGTGATTTCAGACATGTGCTATAGCATTTTATTTTTAATGTTTGGTAGCATTTTTACAGTGTTAGAGCCTAATAATTGCAGATGTTGTGCGCTCCAGAACTGTATCCTACCACTGATATGGGTCCCGTGGTCTGTGCCCGAACGCAGCTGAAGAATACCGAACATCCTGCCCCTCTAATAGAGGATACCTGCCTTCATCTTGAAATGATCATGCGAGCCTGTACATTGAGCCGTAGTGCTACCTATTCACTGCAAAGCCCTGGGTGTATGTCACAGTCCCTTTTTGGTGGTAGATATTCCACTCATTATACGGCATCCCATCTGGGATTATTGAAAGTTAAGACATTATTGCACAGCTCTAGGCCCAGCCCAGCATCTGCAAGGACTTCTACCCTCACTCACACCTGTCAGCTGTGCCCACGGACAACTTCACTGCGACTGCCAAATGCTGCACACATGAATGTGAATGTAGTCAGAGAGGGTTCCCAGTACTGCCTCATTCTGATTGACCATTTCAACCACTGGCATTTCCGATACAAGGCATGTCAGTGGAAATGGTAGGGAGGTCGATGTCGGGCTGTATTGGCCAGTCTGGTTGCTGCTAAGTGATAATTGCGGTCCAGATACAGCAGTTACTGTCCCACCTCTATTGCAATGCTATACGTTGTCCACTTGTCACCTACAACAGCTTAACACATGGTGGATGGTGGAGCACCTACACCAGTCCATGAAGGCAGCCATGATGAGCGATGAGGAAGGTTCTTGGTTCACTACCTTACCACTCTTCCTCTTGTGAATATGCAGTAGAGGGAAGAGGATAACAAAGTTTTGGTGGGAGAGTTTGAGTCTGGCAAGCCACCACACATTTGGATAAGTTCTTCATAGCATGACAGGAAGTTCACATTGCGCCAGCTGATCTTTACAGGAGTTGCATTTAGCTATGTAGAACGACAGAAAGACATTCATGCACCTGGTCTTGATGGAAGCTACATACATGAACCTGTTTCAAGATGGTGTACGATATCTGTTACGTTACAACCATCATGCACCTGTCCATAACGTGTCATCAGCTGCCATATACTGTATATTTAAGTTGTAGGTTGGCAGCAAGGTAGTCCACTGTCTTGGTAAAAAGGATTAAACAAGTTTTTACCTCAGCAAGAACAGAATTTGCTTGCACTCCAAACCCAGGATGCAGCTCCACCACAAGTTTGGAACATAACATCCACTTCCTATGTTGAGTTTAGCAGAGCTGGTAATTCAATGATGGAAAGATGTAAAAACCAAACCCAGTTCCTTCTGCAATCTTTTGTATCTCCTATACATGCTATCTTTTGTTTGTAAAAAAATAAAACTGAAGTTTATTATTTTATGCTGTAGCCAGGTTAGGTGGAAGTTTTAATTCTTGAAATAAATAACATAAAATCAAGAGTTGAATTAATTGTTCTTTCACACAAGCCGTGTGTTGGACAGGGTTGGAAAGGTAGAATCAGGTGACTGAAAAATTCAATGCCATAGCCGGGATTTGAACTCCTTTATAAATTTTTCTTTCATTTTCTCCTTCCATTTATATGTGTGTATTTTCTTTACCTGTACTGCCTCTTTACCTCTAAGCCTATTGTTTATTATTTAGTTTTTTATCTTCCATCTCTCTACACAGCATAAAATCAAGAGTTGTTGGACTTAACCTTCTATTTCTTATTAGCCTATTAAGGATACGGTTTACAAAATTATAGAAGGACTGGGAATAAGGCTGTTTGGTTGGGAGAAAGAAAATATGTTCAGGATAGGTACAAAAGGAAGAAGACCAAGACCAATTATTCTGAAAATGATGGCACTGAGGAAAAAGTGAGAGATTCTGAGACAAGCAAGAAGGCTAAAGGGAGCTTAAGCATTTATAGAAAAGGATTATACAAAAGAAGAGCAAAATTTAAAGAAGAAATTAATTTGGAAAATGAAAGAAGCAAGAGCAGAAGCAAAAAAAAAGCTTTTTTAAGAGGTTTGCAGCTAATAGTGGAAGGCGAAAAATGAAGCATGAACATAAAGAGGAATGAACCCTGAGGAATGCATGGGCATCAGCAACATTTAAAATGGCTGGAATCTACAGGACAAAGACCCGAGCAGAGACCAAGAACATCAGCTAGATTGCTGAGCAAGTCAACACAGGAAACATTTAGATCAAACCAAGAAAGGAAGAGAGGGGAGGCAACCCAAACAAGGAGGAGAAGTCACATGGGAACAGGAGAGGGACCAGAGGGGAGAGGAGGAGAATGATGTAGTGATTGCAGCAGGTAGAAGCGAAAAGGGGCAAGGCAGAGAGGTGGAAACCAGTGTAACAAGTCCGAGATGCATGTGTATAGAGGGGGGGAAGTGTCATGTGGAAAGTCTAGCACAGGCAGAGGAAATTGCCCTCCCCAAAAAAAAAGAGGGCTGGTGATAATGTTAGTGGAGGGGTGTATCATAAACCGGGCAAGTGTGGAAAGGGAAGAAAGTGAAGCAGCTTTTAGAAACACAAGGCTTAGAAAAGTGACGGAGAAATATAAATTCCAAGAAAACCCCAACAGTAACTGTGAGAAAAAGTAAAAACGTGATGTTCTGGAACGTGGAAGGTTAAATAAAAAAGTTATACAGAGGGGACTTACAAAATGTAATGAAAGGCAGACATTATAGGGGTAGCAGAGACTTGGTTAGGAGATACGGAAAAAATAGAGTTAAAAGGCTTTGGCTTTATTAAGAAAATTGCCAGGAAAATACATGATAGAGGCACAGCCTCAGGAGGAATAGGATTATTTATGAGAAAACATTTAGGTTTAATTATTGATACAGAGCAAATCGGGAGCAAGGGTAATATTATGGTATGACTAGTAATTAAGTGAATAAATAGTATAAGCATGAACTTAGGAATAGGAATAGTGTATAATCCATCAGAACCAAACTTTATAAAAACTTGGAAGAGAGCAGAAATTAAGAACAAGCTGCCTGATAGAGTGTTTATCGTACTGGGGGATTTTAATTTCAGGATAGGGGAAGAAAATAACAGGTTTATAGAAACACATTTGAAGGAGGAGAGGGGGATGGAGTAAAGAAAGGAAAAGTAGGGATAGGATAGTTAACAGGGAAGGAAAAAAGCTAATGGAATTTTGTGAAGAAAACAATTAATGTGCAATGGGTAAATAAGTGGGGACAAGGAAGGGGAATTTTTGTTTGTAAATGCAAACGGCCAAAGTGTAATAGGTCTTATGCTGTGTAGAGAGATGGAAGATAAAAAAACTAAATAATAAACAATAGGCTTAGAGGTAAAGAGGCAGTACAGGTAAAGAAAATACACACATATAAATGGAAGGAGAAAATGAAAGAAAAATTTATAAAGGAGTTAAACTTAATGGTAGGGCAGATTATAGAATGTGGGATAAGGGTAGCTACAAATGTGGAAGGATTTGACAAAGCATTAGAACCAATGAAATTATTAGTAAAATGAGCAGGGATGGGGATGAGAATACTGCAAGGAAAGTCACTAGTGAATAAGGGGTGTTTTGACCAGGAATGTAGCAGAGCAAAAAAAGGAGATGTTTAAAGAGCTCATAAGGTGGAGAGGCTTGCAAAAGGAGACAGACAAGCTGTGATGATCTACAAGTGGAGATATAAATGTCTGCTAGAGAAAACAGAAAAAAGAGTGGCAAGAAAGCATAGAAAGGGAAACTAAAAGGAGGAATGAATAGAAGTACAGGATAATAAAAAATATGTGAAATGGCGAGAACGGTGAACAAGGGAGAAGAAGAGAAAAATATTATTACTCCAAGAGATGGGTAGATTATTTCAGAAGGCTGATAGGGGAAGGGAAGGGAATAAAGTTAGAGATAAAAAGTCCAGGACAAGGTGTAATAGCAAATGAAAAATTAGATGGTAAAATAGTAATTGAAGTGTATCAGCAATGGAGAAATTTAAAGAAGGATAAGGCAGTAGGGATAGATGGAATTCCAGGGCAATTTTGGAAAGGATATGGACAAACACAAAATGGTCTGAGAATTATGATAGAGCTAATAAACAAATTAAGGAAGGAAATCATATCCCAGAATGCTGGAAAATAAGCATGATGGTCCCAATCTATAATGGAAAAGGAGAAATAAAAGAACCAGGAAACTATAGAGGAATAAGTCTACATTCTATTTTAGGGAAAGTATATACAGGATTTCTGGAGATAGACTATGGGAGTGGGCAGAAGCAGAAAATAAGCTATCTGATTTTTCAAGCGGGATTCAGGAAAGGAAGATCGACAATTGACAACCTGTTTGTAATAAGAGCTATAGTAGATAAATATCTGAGTAAGAAAAGAGGCAGGATCTATGTTTTTTTGCAGACTTCAAGAAGGCATTCGACACAATAAGTAAGTGGAAGGGAAAATCAACATTGTCCAGCAATAATGAGTAAGGAGATACCAGGCTTCTATATGCAGATGACTTGATGGTTGGAGCAGTATCAATAATAGGACTACAGAGAGCAATAAATGGAATATAAGAATTTTGTGAAGAAGGGGGAATTAAAATAAACACAAATCAAAGGTGATGGTATTTAAAAGGGGAAACAAACTAAAAAAAGAGGAAAGATGGAACCTAGAGGATCACAAATTGGAGGTCGTTAAGTAGTTTGAGATTTGGGGAGTAAGAATGAGTTGTAATGGGAAATGGGGGCACAAGGTAGCTAAATGGAAGGCAGCCTTGACGAGAATAATAATATACAACTATAGACTAGGAATGATGACAAAATGGATGTATGAAGCATTAACAGAATCTAGAATGTTATATGCGGTGGAAATATGGGGAGAACCAAAATTAAGTGAAAGAATCTATCACATGTACAGATGTTTTGTAAAGAGATATTAGGATTGCCAAGAGCCGCACCAGGGAAGGTTGTCTTATTGGAATTACAAAGAACAAAAAGGGGTGGAATAATAATGAGAATTTTAGAATTCTGGTATAGGAGCATGATTAAGGAAGAAGGGGAGATACTAAAGGTATGCATGAACCAGCAGAAGAGAATCTTAAGCAAAATAGTTGGTGGTCAGGTATGGAAACGATCATGCAGGAAATAGGAATGGGGGAAAGAAATGTAAATGGATTCTGGAGAAGAATAAGAAGTAGAGGGGAAGACATAGAAAGACAGGAGATATGGGGCAGCTTAGAGGATAAAAAGTCTCTAAATTTCTATAAAATAATAAAATCAGATTATTGGGGAATAGAAAGTTATGTCAACCAATACAATAGGCAGGAAAGAGAGTGTCTAGTATGGAATGAGAACAGGATCAATATACCTAAGGGGGATGAGAAGTGATGATAAAGGTAAATTTGAGCTATGTGGTGAGAGAGAGAGAAAGCATAGAGCACTACATGGTAGAATGTAAGGAGATAAAACTATGGAGGGAAAAAAATTTGGGAAAAGAAATAGGAAAAAACTGACAAAAAAAATCACAGCAATAAAAATTCGGACAGTAAAAGAAGAAAAGAAAGCTAGGGCCATGGGAAAATTTCTAGGTAAGGTAAAAGAAAAAGGGTGGAGGAAAGTAAGAGAGATAAGGAGAGGCAAAAGGGCAGAAGGGGTAGAGTAACACGTGGAAGATGCTGCTCAGTGAGCTATAAGGTCTGGGTACCAAGCGAGCATCATTAAGAGTAGTAGACAACCAGACAATTGTACAAAGGTAGGTTAGGATTTTGTATAAACAAAATGTAAATAAGCTATGTAATCAAGTGGTACAATAAATTCATTTCAGTATTAGCAATTAACTTCTAGCAGAATTTAACAAACTTATGAAATTTGAGGAGGGTTATATCCATGAATGGTGCTTAAAATATCAAGAGAAAACCATAAAAAAAGTTAGTGTTGCATTATGGAATAATTTAGAGAACAAGTGGTTTGATAAGATAAGATACTTTTATAAATCCTTTATATACAAGATTTCAAGGACACATCAAAAACAATTTTATATACATATATACAGGTTTTACATATCCCAATACTTAAATTCTTCTAGACTATAAAATGCATTCATTATTAAGAACTTTTTTATTTCTTTTATTTTATATTCTGTTTTATTGATTTTTTTTTATTTCAACGGGTAGCTTGTTATAAAACTCTTTACCCATGCTTATACTGTAAAGATTGTTTACTGTTCCCCTATATACTGATCTAAAATAATCCTCATTATTTCCTAAACTTATGTATACACTGATTTTTTCGGTTCTTTTTCTTGTTAAATAATTTTTATTGTTTTTATATATATATGGAACAGTTAAAATACTCTTGAAACTTTAATCTGCATGTATGCCTATTATTTATTTTCCCAATTATTCGAATAGCTTTGTGTGTGCGTGTGAGAGAGAGAGAGAGAGAGAGAGACTTGAAAACCTTTTTTACTTCTGTTGCAGTAATATTTCCCCATAGAGAGTTATCCCATATTTTATGTGTGAGTAAATGAATGCATAGTACACTTGTTTTAATGTTTCATAATCCATATTCTTTCTTAATTGCCTCATTATAAATAGACCTTTATTTATCTTTTTGATTATGTGAGATATGTGTGGCTTCCATTTTAGTTGTTTGTCTATTATTACCCCTAAGATTTTAGCATGCTGCATTTCTGGTATTTCTCCATCTGTTGCAATGTTTGTCATTTTTACTCCAATTTCCTTCTTCAAAATTTATCCAAGCTGTTTTTTGGGTGTTAAAGTTCTTTGTTATGTATGTAATTTTAACTGCCCCACGTATGGGAGCCAACTTGAAGTAGAATGTTTATTACGTAATTTTTATTTAACTTGAAGATGTATGCTTACGTAATTGTATTTTACGTAATATTTATTTAGTTGCATTTAAGGGGTTCCTGGAACATGCTTTGGGCGTCGGTTTGAATTTGTTGATTATGTAATAGTTACTGTTATTATGCAATGTGCTGTTACGTATGAGAAGCTGATTTCAAGATGTGTTTTTGTTATTATACTCCAAGTTTTACACTATAATATTTAACCTTGTTATTAATACTGCTTCTATATATTATTTATGTTTCAATTTGCCTCGGCTGCGTCAGTAATGTTTGTAGAGTCATGTGTCTTAGGCAGGGCATGGTATGACAATGATTGTAGACATCACAGAACTTAGGTTTTTAAATTCACTTCTTTTATTAATTCTTGCACATTTTTATAAAGCACTACACATTTTAAGAATTGTGAGAATCTTCAATACTTTCACTTAGTGCGTATACATATTTTACGATTCACACGTAGAGAACACATCTTCCATCTGTTCACTACCAAGGCTTGCCAGCAACTGAGCAACTTTCAACGGTTAAAACCCGTAAGCTTCGGCATTTCAAGTCTCTGATTGGCTAATTCTAGCCCAATAGAATATCTGCATTTTACTTAAACTTTTTCCTTGCTATTGATTGGCTAATTTTAAACTGTTACTGAATTTACCTTATCTTTGCTATAATCATGACTGGTAACTTTTCAAACTCTTAAACTCACTATTGCTACAAGGTTACCTCATTATTACCTCATTGTTAGCAACTTAAAACTTATTATTCTCACAGCTCTTGCATTATTAAAGTATATAATGTATTCACATAACATTAATAAAACATGTTTACAATAAAAATAAGCATTTGCAATAACTGTTACATACAAGTTAAACAATTATTACATACATATTGTTTCAAGGCAGGCTGTTATTGAATTTACTTTTATATAAAATACAATTGAAATTACTTAGGTATTAAAATACTGCCTCAGTGTTTAATATCATGTTTAAATTTAAGTAGTGCTGTTTTATTATTTTAATTAATTCATTCCACCTCTGTTACTGACTTGCCTCTAATTATTATTGTCATGTCATCTGCATATCCAATTGCCAAACCTCCAATTCTTTGTATTATTTCAAAAATATGATTTACATAAGCTAAAAATAAAAATGGCCCTAATTTAGAATCCTGGTACTCCTCGTTTTACCATTTGAAAATGAGATTTAATTTTTTCTATCATACCCGAGCTCTTTCTATGATTTATTTCCACGCACTGTGTTCTATTTTTTAAATATGATAGTATCCAATTTTGTGCCAATCCTCTAACCCCATGATTTTTCAATTTATTTGAAAGTATATCTAAATTTACACAATCAAATGCTTTTGATAAATCTAAAAATATAGCTATTACTTGTTTGTGGTTATTTAGTGCATTAATTATATTGTCATTTACTTTATTTATTGCGTTTGTTGTCGATTTTGTTTCTTGGAATCCAAATTGCCATTCTGATATTATGTTAAGCTTTTTAAAGTACAGTTGCAATGCTTTAGGAATACCCCTTCTATTATTTTTGAGAACGTAGAACATAAAGTTACAGGCCTATAATTTTCCATATTATATATGGAGTTATATTTTGGGTGTAAAGCTGAGGATGAAGGGAAGTGGTCGGCACGAAGTTGCACTAGATGTTCGCGATACCTTCAGGGGTGGTTAAATGGCACTCCTTTTTGCTTTAATAGAGGTCTTACAATTACTTCTTTTAGCATATCTGGAAAAATACCTTGAGTCAATGATGCATTTGTAATATGTGTCATAAGTTTATAAATTTCATGTTTAATGTATTTTACAATTTTGTTAGAGAACTCATCCAAACTGCTCAATTTTTTTGGGTTTAAGCTTATCGATTTTTCTAAAATATTTTGTTCTGATATTTCCAATATACCAATCGATTTTATTTGCCTATTTGAAGCTATTACATTGGCTGCTAAACCTGCTGTTTGAGTATTGTTTTTTTTTTGCTTGATTTGTAATATTTATATAACAACACTGAAATTTGCACCTGACCAAAAGTAGGCAATTCTAATTGATTTTTAAGCACAAATTTCAGAACTGAAATCTGTTTTGTGATATCACCTTATGTTTTTTTTATATTGCCCTTTTTGTGATTTGCGAAAATCCACTGTGCTACGCTGCTCCCACCACTGCAACCTTTATCGGTCGGCTCACCCTCTCAACATCTGTTGTCATTCAAGGTTGGTAAGAGTTTTATTGCAGGCAAGGTAACTTCAGCATTTTGACAAGGGGCTTAAAATATGACTTCTTTGAAAGGTCTTAAGAGGGACAGCAGACGGCATCTATCCATGAAGATACTGGAGCAATAATGGCAAAACTCTGCAAGAATGGCATAATGCTGTTTGCCTTTGCCAAACATCACTTTTTGTGCTGAACACAAACCTTTTAACTACACAACCACTGTCCACCGTTCTTTAGATAGAAGCTGACTATTCTTCACCCCCACCCTCCACATCCTCTGTGGCTAGAAGAATTCCTTACCATGTTCTCTGCTGCATGTCATAAAGCCGTGTGTTATGTTTGGAATGAGCAGTAGTTGTTTACAAGTATCTGTCCTAGCACAGTGCAGTGAATGTTGTGTTCTTTGAAATAATACGTTTTTGTGAACTATGTTAAAAAAAAAAAGGTTATATACTTCAGACTCCTTTTAACTGCGTTTTCTTGCATACTACAGACACTGACAGCAGTTGTTTATTTATATACAGATGTTATTGTTTTGAAATGTCTGAGAAAGGCTTACGAGTTATATTTTGGGTGTAAAGCTGAGGATGAAGGGAAGTGGTGGGCACAAAGTAAATGTTGCACTAGATGTTCGAGATACCTTCAGGGGTGGTTAAATGGCACTCATAAATCAATGCCATTTGCTATACCAATGATTTGGAGAGAACCAAGAGATTATACTACAGATTGTTACTTCTGTTTAACAAAAGTATCTGGCTTCTCTTCAAAGTCAAAACATGTCATAGAGTATCCAAATATTCCTTCGGCTGTAAGACCTGTACCTCATGACAATTCCCTTCCAGTTCCTGAACTATGGATGTTAGATGATGTACCGTCAAATGATTCTGAAGAAGAACCTGGCCCTTCAGTATGCAATACCGGTGACCCAGATTTCCAATTACCAGAACCTCAATCTAAACCTCATTTGATTCCCCAAGCCGAGCTGAATGATCTAGTAAGGGATCTTAATTTAACAAAAACTCAGTCGAAACTTTTAAGCTCACGACTGCAATACCGGAACTTGCTTCAGCCTGGAGTAAATGCAACAGCATTCAGAAAACGTGAGCACTCTTTGACATTTTTTTCACAGAAAAATGAACTTGTTTATTGTAATGATGCTAATGGGCTCATGGAACAACTGAGTAACAATTACAAGCCATCCCAATGGCATCTTTTCATTGATTCGTCAAAGTTAAGTTTAAAGGCAGTTTTATTATGTAATGGTAACTCTTATCCTTCCGTCCCTATAGCTCATGCTGTCCAGATGAAAGAAACATATGAGAATTTGAAGATGGTTTTGAAAGCTATGACCTATAGTTTTGAAAGCTATGACCTATCCAAAGTATGAATGGCAAATCTGTGGAGATTTAAAGGTCATAGGGTTACTCCTGGGAATGCAGAGTGGTTTCACAAAGTTTTGTTGTTTTATATGTGAATGGGACACGTACTAAAGAAAAACATTATGAAGTAACTGAGTGGCCTGTAAGGAGTGCTTTAATACCGGGTGAAAAGAGTTTAAGTATGAAGCATTAGTTAACAAAGACAAAATTTTGCTACCGCCGCTTCACATTAAGTTAGGCTTAATGATAAAGTTTGTAAGGCCTTTAAACAAAGAGAGTAGGGGTTTTCGGCATTTGAAAGAAAAGTTTCCAAGAATAAGCGAAGCAAAATTAAAAGAAGGTATTTTTATTGGCCCTCAAATACGCAAATTGATGGAAGACAGGCATTTTGAAGAACTACTTTCCAAAAACAAGAAAGCAGCATGGGTGGGATTCAAGACAGTGTGCAAACATTTCCTGGGAAATACAAAAGCTGACAACTACAAGGAAATTATTGAGAACATGCTAAAGGCATATAAACATTTAGGGTGCAATATGTCCTTAAAAATACATTTTCTGCACTCGCACTTGGACTTCTTCCCTCCCAACCTGGGGGCTGCAAGTGATGAGCATGGAGAACGGTTTCATCAGGATATAAGTGCCATGGAGAAGCGATACAGCGGAAAGTGGTCACCTAGTATATTAGCTGACTATTGTTGGCAGCTAATAAGGGAGGTTCCAGATGCCAGCTACAAGCGAAAGTCTTCTTGAAATTTTTTTAAAAACTGTGAGTAAAATTAATAATATTTTTTAAATTTTTGCATGAAATTACAAAAATATTGCTTGTAACTCACTTTAACTGCAATTTATGTATTCTGCATACTTATTTCGGAATAATGCTGACCGGTATGAAGTAATACCACCTAAAGATTGATTAGAATATTTTAATTAGATCTATTTTATGCATTTTTTAAAAGAATTTGAAACCAATTTCTCCAAAAAATGGTACGTGATAGGGAATTTTGGATTTCAGATCTGAATTCAGCATAGTTAATATGTTCAAAATCACCTATTTTCATTCATGTGCAAAAAAAAAAAAAAAAAAAAAGTTGAAATTTGTTGTTCAGTGATAATTGTTAAATTTATTACAAATCTCTCTAGGGCATTTTATCTCTCTATCACTTTCTTTTAATATTATATTTTCCACTTGTTTGGATTTACTTTAGTTATGTATCTTATTTACTACGCTCCATATTGTTTTTGTCTTATTTTCGGTTTTTGCTACCAATATCCTATTATAAATAATTTTTGCCCTTTCACATACATCTCTAAATATTCTATTGTAATTTTCAATATAAATTAATGATCTCTCCACCATATTTGCACGTTTCAAAGAATTTAAAAACTTAACCCTTCCCCATGAAATTTTTATCCTTTTTGTCATCCATTTTTCCTATTTGATATCTCTTGCTCTTGCCTTTATTTTACCTTTTTTTTTTGGCACCTTGCTATTTAACCTCTTCAGTAATAAGCTATTAAATCTTTCAAATTTATCATTTACATTTTCAGCTTCATTTACCTGTTCCCAGCTAACCTGAGATAAATAACCTTTTAAACTCTGTAAACTATCATTATTTATTTTTCTTTTAAATTCGTAATTATTTAATTGTATATATTTTTTAAGATTAACTTTTAATAATTGCCCATAATGATCACTTATTCGTGTTTTAATAACTTTAGTTTCCCATTTATTTTCCCTTATATTTATAAACACATTATCAATGCAAGTTTTTGTTTGTTTAGTGACTCTTGTTGGTTCGCTAATGCCAATTTTTAAATTCAGCCTAGTTAGGGTTTCAGTAAGCATAATTTTATCCAGATTTTCTTTACAAAAATCTATATTCATATCTCCCATGAGAATTTTAATCTTATTTCCTGAGATTGTATTTATAAAATTTTCCAGTTGTTTTATAAAACAAAAAATTTCTGCTGCAGGAGATCCGTATACTCCAATTATTACCAATTTTATTTCCCTTAATCTCAATTCCAAAGCAGCTAGTTTGCATTTCATTTCCACTGCAAAATCGCTGCAATCCACTTCTTCACATTTTATCGAGTCATCAGCGTATATCGCTACTCCCCCACTATTGTGCTCCGATCTGCAGAAATATGCCCCTAATTTATATCCATCATAATTGTTTATTATTATTTCCTGTAATTTTAATACATGCTTGGTAAAAACTATCACATTCAGTTTTAGTTCTTTTATGTTTAATTCTATAATCGTTCTCTTATTGCTTATGTATTGCACATTTTGATGAAAACAGGTAAAACCCCCTTTGCATTTTTTAATTTTAAGTGGTATTTCAGCTTTCTTTTCTGAATCTATTTCCTTTGTTAGCCCATCTACTTTTTGCAAAATATTACCTTCTGTGTATTTTTTTCCATCAACTGTATTTTAGTTTCCCTGTTCCATGCATATATTTACAACCTTGTTTATCATTTGACTTAAAGTATAAGAATCCTTCCTATTTAAACGTAATCCATCCTTTCCTAAACAGCTTTCATCTAAATGCCTTGCCCTTGGCTATATTGCCCTTGCTGCCTTTCATGCCCATTTTATTTCCTCGTTTATGTCATTTATAACCTTTTTACTATAGTGTCTTCTTATTATTACACCATTTACAATTAAAGTTGCCCCCAGTAAACATTTTTTTGCACACACTTGATATGTATACTTCCTCCATAATTTTGTTTGTACATTTTCCCTTTCTTATATCGTTTGTGCCCACATGTAACACCGCTACTTTTGCTTTGCACTTTTCACTGTCTTTTTTTATAATGTTCGGTAAGTATTCGACCTTTACACCTCTGAAAACTTTTACTTTTGCATCATTTCTTGCTAGATTTACATTTATCATCATTGAGTCACCATACATTACAACCATTTCAGCATCTTCTTTCTTCTTATTTTCTTCACTATTTTGTTCAGCTGGCCTCCACACCATTTCCTTTGCTATTGAATTTGACCATTTGTATTTAGCACTGCTTTCTCTTCTTTCTTCTAATTCACATAGTTTTTCTTTTTTTCTTCTTTCTGCTGATCCACTTCTTTTGTCTTCATCTTCACTTAACGCCTCAAATCTGTTGGCGGTTTTGATGATTTTTGAGGTTACCTCGCATGTTACTAATCCTTTCCCTGTTTTCGCTGCATACGACGAATTTTCACTCTGCTGTAGCAACTGATCTTTATTTCCCAATTTTCTAGTTTTAGAGCTTTTATCTCTTCTTGAGTATTCTTTAGGTCCTGGTTTAGGAGTTTGATTATCTTTTGAAGAGACGCTATTGTCTCTGTTTCTAGCGAACCATGTGCTAATTTCCATTTTATATTTTTCTTCTCTTCCTTAGTTGTTTTCACGTTATCTTCATTTGTATGACCTTCTCTTACTGTAGAGTTTCCATTTTCGTGTTCCTTTATTGCATTTTTCGTCTTTTTTGTTTCTTCTTCACTATACTTTTGCCAGCTACTTCTCGTCACCTTCACACATGCTGCCATCTTGGACCATGGGCAAGCTGGATATATGGATGTTAAAGGAGAATGATATTAAGGATTTTAAAGATAAGTACTACTCAGGTTATAAATCTTTAGAGCTGTTTACTTGTGGCCAATGTAGCAACTATCCCTGTTGTGTATAGCAAGTACAGGCTACATGCAGGTAAACAGGATAACAGCGCCACCAAGCCAGCACTATTGCTGAATTTCCTGAGTAATAAGGAGGCATTAAAGATATAGAAATACAAAAGCTGATGGTAAGTTAACAGGAAAGGTTTCATTAATATATATCAGTGAAAAAAAAAATTGGGAGAGGGAAGGGTACATACATAAATTAGCAAATAAGAAAGAGAAGGATTGGCATGCATAAGGCCAGGTGTATTGAACCTTAAAGGATTAAGAATTGGTTTGGAACAAGGGGTTTGTCCATAATGTGAGAGGAAGGAAAACAAGAACAGGTAATATTTTATTGTAATGGAATAAAGGACTGGAAGGATAAATTTGAGACATAGAGGATTATTATAGACAAAGCACTGCCTGCATTAAAGGGCTCAAGAAAGATTAGTATAAACTTGGATATTTTCTGCACAAAGTTAAAAGTAAGTAGATATTGATGGTTAATAGGAAAAGGAAGAAGTGAACATATGGCTTGGAGCCATTGCTGAAAGTAGTGTATGAACTGACTCTTGTAAATGATATAGTATGAGTGTAAAATTTCAAATATATAAGTATTTGAAATAAACATTACATTACAAACAAACATATAGAACTTTAAAAGGAAAAAGGAACAATGGTTTAGGTTAAGATTTTCCAGAGTTTGTGTGACTTCAAAATAGTGCTTTGAACAGAAATATGGAAATTATCAAAATTACATAATATATTGTAACTGACAGTAACTACACAATAGGACATTTATTCAGCAAACAACTTCCTGAAATAGTGTGTTGGCTCTGATAATTTAGATTGCTTCATCCTCACCCACTTTTATCCTTTGTTATTTCCTGTGGGTGCTGATGACAGCTTTTGCAAATATAAATTACTACTAAACCAGAAATCAAAATGAACTAGTGATTGTGTAGTATGCCTACTTCCTTTCAAGATCAGGGCTTGTTTCCTGAATAAAATATCTTTCATAGCTTTCCCTTAACCATGAAGGTGAATTTCAGGCAAATTTTGACTCTGATGAATGTTGGAATTCATTTCATTTGTCATAAGCTGACAGCAGTATGTACTGATGGATTGTCTACATCTTCCCTGAAAAGAATCACAAGGATTACAGGTAAAGAGATCTAAAAGTAAGTTATTTTCTATTTCAGAGTGGGCTGGCATCAGATGATGATCTTGGCTTTGATCTTACGGGTGGAAGAGATGATCCGCACTGTCCAAATGATAGTTCTATCTACGTGTCTTCAGTTACCAAAGGCAGTGCTGCAGATGGAAAATTGAAGTAGGTTTTATGCTGAATAAATTGCTTTATTTTCTGGTTGGCTTGTATGTTTTATCCTATGGTTAATATGGCTGAACTCACTATCAGAGTAAAAGCTTTGAGGACTAATATCTACTAGTATCAGCTGAACATTTGAGCTACTGCTGCTGTGGTGGAGGTGGTGGCAGTGGTGATGACAGTATAAATGTAAAAGGGTTTCTTACCCATACATATCATCCTAAATCCCTGTGTTTCACTTTGCACATTCAGGTCCCATTGTAGAAAGAATAAATATTAAATATATGTCACTTGCATCTCAAAGCTGTTTTGCCAAACAACATTTTAAATTACTTGAATAATTAAAAAAATTGTTTGTCCACTTATTAACATTAAATGCATTAAGATAAAGTACTATATAAGCTTTTTAAAGATGAATTAAGTATTCATTCTCGATTTATAGTTTGAAGTAACCTGCTACTTACCTATAGACCAACATTATGATTGCACACATTGTGATATCATTCTCCTGCTACTTACCTATAGACCAACATTATGATTGCACACATTGTGATATCATTCTACCGAGAGAGCCAGTGAACTAAGAACCGGCTGCACTATGTTTTTTCACTGGGCATGTGGACACATGATTCCCCGCTACTGCTGCAATCAAGGTCAAGCTGATGCAGCTTCGCTCTGCTCTGGCTCTGCAGTGTTGAGTTGACAGTGATATGGTGTAATTCATTTATTATGAGTTATTTATTATTTTTTCCTGTATTTAGTCACAAAGTATATTATGACTCAGTATATGTTTTCTATTGCACAACATGTATTTATTTATGATTCGTATGTGTTAACTCAGTCAGCTCATCAAGTGAAAATACAATTTGTAGAAAGATTTCTGGGTGTAAAAGTTCCAGGCCATACAATAGTTCATACAGTTTGTAATAAATTTCAGGCCACAGGAAGTGTTCAGTCTAAGAAACCTAAAAGACAGTGTAGGGTTCCTACCAAAGAAACATTAGATGACATCATTAGGAGACCCCCCCCTCCAAAAAAAATTGCTTAGCCATCTCTCACAACAGATAGGCATTTCTTATGGCTCTGTGCAAAGTGCTAATAAATTGTTGAAGTTAAAACCATATAAATTGACTGTGGCACATGCTCTTCAGCCAGGTGATTCTGTAATTAGGCGCACATTTTGTGAGTGGAGTCTCAATAGTATATACAATGGCAAAATAGACCCATATTTAATATTTTTCTTAGACAAGGCTTGCTTCCACCTTCATGGATATGTGTGTACACAAAATAATCATTGCTGGAGCTCTTACAAACCTAATGTTGATGAAGTACCCCTCTATGACAAAAAAGTTGGTGTATGGTTCACCACGAGTGGAGAAGGAGTTATAGAGCCAATTGCTTTCAAATCAACAGTTGACACCCCTACATATATGAATACAATTTGGCCCCCATTTTTAGAGAATTAACAGACATAGAACGTGATTTTGCCTTTTTTCAACCAGGCTCTGCCATATGGCTAATATATTTCAATGAGAACAATTGAAGGTGTGTTTGAAGACAGAATTATTAGTAGAAATTTGTGGCCCCGTCAGTCCCCGACCTAACCTGCTGCAATTTCTTTCTCTGTGGTGAATTGAAATGTAAAGTGTACAAGATAAACCCCCACACCCTGGAAGAATTAAAACAAAGTATCTGCCAGGAAATTGCTAGCATTTCTCAATGTGAACTAGAGTGAGTGATGGATAGTTTCCTAAAGTGGTGTCAAAAATATATGGACGACGACGGTGGCCAGTTTCAGCACCTCCTTTCATAAAGTTGGTAAGTAAAGCCTTTAAAAGTAGTTATAAAGATGTTGTATGGTTGCATTCGCGTCATTCTATGATAGATGGCAACAAGCACCAATAATGCTAACAGGTAAAGCACTAACAACCCAGTTGCTGACAATGAGGACAAATGCCCCCAAAAACATTTCTGTTTTATATAGCTTTTAATTAGTGAAGGTGAGTGTAAAAAAAGTGTGACTTAATCTACCATCAAGGCAAAACACTGTTCAGCTGGTTCTTAGTTCGTTGGTTCTCCTGGTACAATGATTCTCTTGAATGTGCTTGTAAATTGAATGTCTGTTTCATTATCATTCAATCAAATGAGCTGTGTTACAGAATAAAAGAACTATGGGAATGCCTTTATGGTTACACTGTGAGATTGTAATTTGAGTTTGAAAATCCAAGATAAACCTATTTTATTTTATATTGTGTTAAGTTCATTGATGCTATAAATTGATAGCAAAAGTGTTTTAAAAAATGCATTTATATTTAATGTTTACATGATGTAGAAATCAGTGTATTTAACTGTAATTTATTTTATTGTATATATGTTTAAATATGTTATTTGTAATTGCAAGCAGTGATGCCAATGTTGAGATAGGAAGCTAAATGCTAAAGTACCCATATACTGAGCAAAGAATGTGCAATTTTATTACAGTACAATTTTTTCCTCCTACCCCTCATCTGCTGGGTTTGCAGTAGTTGGATGTGCTCATTATCTCCGAGGGATTTTGGGTTAGTTGTAGGAGAACAGCCAATACATACCTTAGGCATCCCTGTTGCACCGCACTAGGGGAACTGCCAGTCTTTTCTCCCCTTCCCTCTTCAAACTTCTCCTCATTTGCGTTTCTGCAGGGTCAGGTCAAAAAATCATACTGTACACATGCACTCAGACAGCAACGCTTCATAACAAAACTTTATCAACCAATGAACATCCAGCTGAACGTAGTCTGTGTGTTAATATGTTGTCTTCAGTGTAAGTTTAAGATTGTCATATCTGTAATTAGGAAACAATAACAAACAGTATTAGAATGATTTTTAGGTAAATGCAAATATAATCCATTTAGATGGTCGATTACTAACATTGTTGTCCAATGCATATTGTACAGAAGGGAGTAATCAGTTGGATTTCATGAACCAGGCTGGAAAGATGTGATGAGCATTTTAGTTTCTGCAATATATAATACTTTGCAAAATTACACATTCTTATCATTAATATTATATCAAGTTGGATCTCTCACACCAAGTAAGGAAGATGCCTCCAGCATTTTAGCTCCAACAATAATTTCTTCAATTTTTAATAACCTGAATAATAGAGATTCAAGAAGTGAACGGATAGCCTTCTCCAACATAAATTTCTTCAATGCGAAGAAGTCAAAAAGAAGGGGTGGAAATATATGCTTACAGGAAAACATGCAGTATTTGTATTTATTTGTAATAGTTAAAACATTTTCTTTTCTGCAAGCACCACAACCCTGAAAAGACAGAAGGGAGTCTCATCACTCAAATATGGCTGTGTGTGTCCTGAATTATGAAAGCCAATAGTAGCAGGAAAGAGATATAATATTTATTATTATCTATGTTTGCCTGAATGTAAGAGACATGGACACCATATGGTAAATAATTAAATGTTGGAGGAAAAAGAAAGTTGCACATACCTTAAAAAGGGTTGGAGTAAACATTAAAGCACAAAAATTCAAAAGTTACTTGTGGAAGAGATTCTCAGGGAATTTCCATGTGATATTAGTGCTCTGAAAATAATAATGAACTTGAAAGAACAATATTTGAAACCAGGTACACTAAAAAGCACTTGTATTTCACCAGTTTTATTGCTTTGTTGTCTGAGGTGAAAAAGTTAACTGAGTACTTTATGATCATGTAATGTATTGTGCTATATCCAGTACTGTAGGATAATCTTATTTATTTAAAGTATATCCTTCTGGCTAATTCTTTACCAAGTTCATCATAGACAACATTAGATACTGATTTTATTTTATTCTGACCGCCCTTAAATATCTTTGGTGCTATAAACTATTTGTAACTTTACAATATTGTTTATTACAGAAATATCCATTCCCAAGGCCAATGCAGCATAAAAATGAGGGAAGGTCAAACTACAAGATAGGGTTAATTTGTGTTCTGACAATTGTTCTTTCCCACTAGCCATGTATAGGCACCAAGTTGAAAAATTAAATGCTACAGCTGGAACTTGAGCCAGGATTTTTGGCTCTCCATGATGATGGTTTTACCGCTGGAGCTACCATGACAAGATACCTGTACACACATTGAACCTCTGATTCAAGTATCAAGGTAAACCTTTGCAATGTTGCAAGTCACCTGGATATGTGATACCTCTGATATTTGAGAATACCTAGATAGCTTACCAGGATACTTTAATCAGATGAGATAAGAATGTTTAATGTGCATATGGGTATCTTGCTGTGATAGTTCAAACAATAAGACAGCACAGAGAGTTGAAGATGTTCAAGTCCTGGCCGTGGCATTGAAGTTTTCATGACTGTACAACTTTCCAGCATACAAATAAGATTGTAATTCATGCTGTCAATGTGCAAACAGTCACAATACCACTTAGGTTGCCATAATCTGATAACACAAAACCTTTTACCTTTAGTTTAATCGATTTAAGGCAATTAAATTTTGAGGACTTTTTTTTTTTTTTAAATTTGAGTCCTGATGTAGGTGAAATGTGCATTTAATTAATAATCCAAGTTTTTGAAGGATTGTTTTATTGTATTTCACCTTAAGTAAGCACATATCAAAAATTTATTAAATGCATTTAGTATAACTTTATGTATTCAGTATTATCAACATTTAAGTATTTTTATACCAATCACATTTCTCAGAACCAGTAATAGAAGAGGGAACTTGGTATTGTTCACAATAAGTTTATGAAACTCGCTACAAGTTATATTCTTCATACTGTATTGTATTTGCAGCATTGCATTAACTGATTTCACTGTTAACCTGTTCCTTTCTTCTGTTCACTGAGCACTCATAAGGGAAAAACTCTTATCTACATTGGTATTATGATTAGGAATGGAGAAATAATATTCCACAATTTTTAGCAATTCTGAATACTGCTCACTAGAGATGCAATTATGAATGAAGGCAACCCATTTCTTATGTGACAAGTTCTCAAAACTGTTATCCTTGGCCTCCCCAAAAAACAGTAAATTTGTTGAAGTTGAGTTCATATATAGTAAAAATCTTGGACAGTCCGCTAAATCCATGGCATATGGCAACCCTAATACCACTTGGCTACTTTCAACAGTGAGGCCTAATATAGTTTCTAATTGCTCTAAGCAAATGTGATTTTCAATTTGAAAGCTGGTTTGTATTTAACAACCTTTTATTTTAGCTTCAAGCCTTCAATATTTTATTGGCATTAATCAAATGGTAGAAGCTATTATAGGCTATATCAAATACAGGGCAAGTGAAAATTATGTACTATATATCAGAAACGTATGGTGCAAAATTTAATGAACATATATTGTGAGGCACATGCTTCAAAATGTAAACTCTCAGCCATCCTGTGTAACATGAAACACATCAAGCCTATAGTCATCCTCCTGTTGAACTCTTTGTAGCATATCATAGTTAATCTCAGCAATGGCCTCTGTGCTGGAAGTGGACAGCTGACTCGCATTCCCCTAACTCTGTTACAGGCCTGTATGTCCTGATTAGTGTCCAATGAATTCAGCAGTCTCACAGGCACTTCCTCCCAGAAAGGCAATAATGCCCTGGTGATGCATAATCTATCCACTGGTGCTTTGTGGTCCAAAATCAAGTTCCTTGAGTACTGGCCTTCCAGGTGCGCCATCACAACCACCTTGCTTCTAGCGGGTACAACCACATCCTCCGTCAGAATCACCCTGCAGATCCCTGAATGTTCGTTTGGGTTCTGGAGCCTTATCTCTTTGTGGCCAAGTTTCAAAACCCTCCCGCCTAGTCGATTGTTGCCTCGTGGCTCCTGAGGGCATCCAGTCCCAGTATTACATCTTCAGCCACTCCTGCAACGAATATCCGCAGCCTTAAGATACTCCATCCTAGGGTCAACTCCATCAGGACTACCCTCGCCACAGGTAAGGTATTGTCCGATGCTGTCAATAGCTGGTATGGCCGATTATGTTTTCTCAGCGGCAAGCCCTTTGCAATGCCAGGTCTGATCACGGTCACGGCCGCACGTGTGTCCACTAGTATCTGGCACAGCTTTCCTTGTATCCGGCCTTCCGCTATGAGGCTGTCACCCACTCTTCTGACAATAGCATGTAGCATCACTTGAGGGGGTGGTGATGATGGCCCTGACGTGCTCCTCGCCACACCGGTAGATTCTTGATTCCTGCCTTCTCGTCGGCTTGGTTCTAGGCAGTCCTTCACTAGGTGTCCCAGCTGGCCGCATCCTCAACATAAACCACCTGAAGATCTTCAGCGTCATCTCTGGGTTGATCTGCTGTTCCCCTCCTATCAAATACTCCTAGTCTAAACAATTGAATTAAATTGAGTTTTATTTATGGACGCTCTTTAGCTGATGTGGTTCTTAGCGTCCAATTCTATATTGGGCATGAAAGACCAGAAATTTTGCTCAGCGACCTCTCTATCAGGATTGAGGTTCTTTTACCTGCCATAAATCTATGACACCGGGACCACTGGTTTTACTTCCCTTCCAAAAGAAGCCATGGTAAGGATTTTTATGCTTGAAAAAAATCCATCGCCCTCCACCAGCTTTAAACCCGTGATCTCGGGAACCAAAGGTACCATTAGACCAATGTGGTACCATTGCCACAGTAAACATGGTACCATTAGACCATGGACGAGAACTCCTAGTCTTCAGGTTGGGGGCAACTGTTACCTTGACCACCTCTATTCTCAACATGGCTGTTAGCGCCTCGTGGATGATCTTGTAGTCGCCAAGCATTGGATGCTGTTGTATCTCGGCATCATGCACCCCGTTGATAAAGGAGTAGACAGCTTTCTGGGACACGTAACTTGATGGGAGGTTTACCAGAGCCTTGTTCACCAGATGTTCTATTGCCAGGGCGAACTTGTGCAGCATCTACCATGGCTGTTGCAGCCTTGACTTGAGCTGACTAATGCAGGGTAATTATTGAAATGTTAAACAGTTCAACCTCGCTACAAATGTTGACCGGTGGAAACATGGTGGTGTATACTAGTGAATTCTTGTTTAAAGGGGAACGAAACACAAAAATCATGTTTCTTCCTAAACGAAGGATATAAACTGTTAAATTTACTGGTAAGATTGTTTTCTTATTCCACCACACCATTACTGCTGAGCAAGTGAAATAATAACCACCATACATGTTATCAGAGCCAGCTGTACGCTGGAAGCAGTAGGAAGATCACAAGTCAGTCATTGCTGCGCGTGCAGTAATATGTTATCAAAAATTGTTGTTGGTATTTAAGTTCAAGACTAGTGTACTTCGAGGTGGTGTTTTGGTGATGGGTTACTGAGTCAGTTTAGTATTATACAAACAGTATAATATTGTGAAAAATAAAATGCCTCAATGTTGTGCATATGGCTGTAATGTGAGAAGGGAAACACACAAGGGAACTCGTTTTCATGCATTTTCAAACGGAGACAAATCTCCCAAAAGATGTAGGAGATGGGTAGGATTTTGCAAAAGAAAAGATTTTTTGCCTGGTCCTTGTGCCTGTTTATGTTCCTTCTATTTTAAGGATACAGATTATGAACAGACAGAGTTATTAAAAGGGCAGCTTATGCTGGATCAAAATTTCAGAGGACCTTTATTAAAACCTGGAACTATTCCTACTATAAGGTAAAATCAAGACAATTTCCAATATCAAGTTCTAGTAAGACAATTGATCCTTCACATCTTCATCCAAGAGCAAATGACAAAGAATAGAATTATATGTGGCTAGAAATCGTAAAAGTATAGTTTCTGAGCTATGCGTTAGTGTTACTTGCAATAAGACTGACAACAAAGGTGATGGTGATAAAAGTAATGAAAGAGAATTCAGAATAGAAGGTGATGGAAAAAAAACCAAGAATTCAGAAGTACAAATGTGAACTAGGTACTGAAATCACAAGGAAAAATATATTGTTTGAACTTGAAAATATTTAAGAAACAGGCAATAATGAAGATCAGGATAAGCTGAGTGAAAGTTTATATGAATCTGATACAAGAGATGAAGAAGAAGAAGAAGAAGAAGAAGAAGAAGAAGAAGAAGAAGAAGAAGAAGAAGAAGAAGAAGAAGAAGAAGAAGAAGACTCCATACATGTAAATGAAGGAACAGCGGAATATTTCATTGTTGCTTGGACATCTCTACTTTTATTTTTCACGATATGGATTTTATTAGAAATGAAATCAAAACAATTTCTCATTGCATTAAAGGGACAATGTTATGTGTTAAAACAGTGTGTTATTGTGGTAATACATTCACTTGAAACTCACAAAGTTTATCAGGAAAGAAACCGGAAGGAAATGTTTCAATAGGAATTTTTTTTGTTGTTATTATCATCTGGTATATTGTTTCAGCAGTTTCAAGTCCTCCTGCAAATCTTTGGGTTTGGCAGTGTTTTCAAGGTGTACATTCCATAAAACCATTCAAAATATAGCAGCACCAATTGTGAGCATTTTGGATCAAAGAAAGAAAAAAACATTTGAATTCATTAAAAGGTTGTGGTATACCTGTATGGTTCGCAGGGAATGGGCAGTACGACTCCCCAGGATTTTCAGCCAAATATTTGGTCTATTCTGTCATGGATTTAAATTCCCGCAAAATTATTGTTTTTGAACTTGTTCAAAGAGGTATGGTGATAGGCAATTTGGGAAAGGTTGCTTGTTATAACTAGGGCCATATTCATAGATTTCACATTGGTCTGGACTATCTCCAGACTCATTTGGTGTGGACCAAAGGCCGACCAAGTTTTTGATATTCATAGATGATAAAAAGTCTCAGACCAAGAAAGGCCGTGGATCAGCAAGGAGAAAATGTTATACGACGAAGAAAGGTAGTTCTGCGCATGCACGACTTCCATAGAGTAGTAAACTAACAACTGTTTACTCCCTAATTTTTAGCTTTCTATAGTCATTCCACAGCTGTTTTTTCATCGGTTTAGTGCTCACTCCTCGCCCTCAGCAAAAAATGGAGATAACCAAGAAGCGTGCATTAAAATGATCAGAGGAGAAAAATGCCTGCTTTCCTTAATATAAAAAATGGTGGATGATATTGAAAACAAATCGCTTTCGACAAATGCAAACACAAAAAAAGAAGAGGCGTGGAGGGAGATAATACATATATAGGCAGTTTTGTGCATGATTCTAACCTATTGCCCCCCTCGTTTTTTGGAAACGTTCTTACCCACCAGATACACTGTTTCATGGCATTGTTAATCATTTCAATAAGAATTTAACTTGCTGGAATATTAACTTTTAACCTTAAAATTGCAGAATGAAATCATATTTAAATAAGAAGGAATATTTGCTGTTATTAAAATCTCAGATCTTAACCAAATAATGAAATATTGTGTGATAGTAATTATACAGAAATAATTACCTTAGGAAATTCTGATATATCATAAACCTTCTGGGAGTTGTAATCCTCCTTCTCTTCGCCGGGAAAATGCAAGTAAAGCTGAATTACTTCGAACTTAACCCAAGTGACTTAACTCAACACGACATAATGTGAAGGTTTTATACATTGCATTAAATGGAGCTATTTAGGTTGTCTTAACGTGGCCTACTTTAATGACGTAACTTAAGAATTTGGCAGTGTCAAACTTTTCCTTCCATTACGTCAAATTTAATGTGGTATGGTAATTAGAACCAATCGGCATGAAGCAGTAGCATGAAGTAATAAAAAACAATCAATCAAGATTCATTCCCATTGCGTTAAGTACATCCTAATTAGACCTTTACTTTAGGAGAATTTCTTAACTTCTCGTTACATCCCGTCATGTTGCATAACGTGCATCGTAATCCCGATTTAATGAAGATAAATCTAGCAATGACACATGAGACATTAGTTGTAATGGGGCTTACTGACGCCTTACTAAGGTCAGTAATGTTTTCTTGATACGCTTCTCTTGCATAATATGGAAGTGCTATTAGCATCGTATGAATTGAGATACTGAAGCCTCGGTTATCGTCTCTGTCATATAGGTTAGGATGAATCTGTTTTATTAGCCTTCTATCCTTTGTTTTATTAATCCTGTATTTGTTTTGAAGTTTAGGTCGTGATACTTTCCAATTATGTGTAATTTTGGTAGATAGTTTTACTCCACCATGTCATTTCACGAATTCTATGCAAGCAGCCACACCCATCACTCCAAAGTCATCCATTTTGTGAAGATTTGGCCCCGTCCAAGGCATTTGATCCCCGGACAAATGCAAGTCTCAGTCTATGAATAAAAAAATCGATAGTCTGCTGTAAATTCACCGGAAGTAGCAAGTTGGTCCGGACCAAGATTGACTATGAATACTGCCCATAATGACTAAGCTTGCAAAGCAGGAAATGTGTAGAGTTGAAGTTTTTCTCTCTGTGACAGACACAAAGATAAGATACCTGTTAAAAGCTCAGTATCCGGAAGTTGAACATGAATTTGACGTTTGGCATTTGTATAAAAGTCTAATGAAAAAAATTAAAATGGTAGGAAAAAATTACCCAGATCTGGTGGTATGGAAAGCCAGTTTAAATAACCATTTATAGTGGACTGCGCAAAACTGCAATGAGAACGGTACCACATTAATTGAAAAATTCATATCAATTCATCATACAAAAAATGAACATAATACATATACATAGTCCAGTCATAAATTCTGTCCTTTGTTTAAGAAGTGATATGTCTTAAAATAAAAGACACAAAAAGATATAACATACATATTTTAATTCAGTGACTATTCAGGGACTAATGAATATTTCTTACACTATAAGTCATTCAAAATGATCACCTGGCCTTTACATAGGACCTTAATCTGTTAGGCGAGTCTGCTACTGCAGCATGGATAACATCAAGAGGAATTTCCTGTGCTGCCTTTACGAGATCTCGCTTTAGAAATTCCAAACTGGAGTGAGGTTTAGCACAGGCCTTACTCTCTAAGATATATCAAAGCCTATAGTCCAGTGGGTTCAGGTCTAGGCTGTCAGAGGGCTAGTCTTCTGCTGCAATGAATTCTGGATCTTTGTCCCTGAGCCATGCTCAAGTTGTTCTAGCCTTGTGAGCTGGCGCTGACTCTTGCTGATGGATCCAATGGCTTCAATTGAAGAGTGTGGTGTTCAAGGGTCTCACAACTCTCTCTAGGATGTGCTCTTGGTACCATCTGGCTCCTGTTTTTACTCCTTGTTTGCAGAAATGGAGAAATGTTACTCCTTGAGGTGACAAGCTCCACCAAACCACCACTGATGCTGGGTGGTGCCCTCTCTGGACATGGGGGATTGATATTTTAGCTTCCTCTGAGCTCTGTGCATATATTTTATCATTTTGCTTATTGTACTTCTCCTCCACTGTGAACATTTTCTCATCTGTGAAGAAGATATTTTCATGACCATTCTGAGTATGCCACTGTAAGAGTCTCTTTGATCTTTCATATCTGATCTTCTTTGGGTTCGGGGTTAACAAATGTCCCACTGACCGTCGATAAGCTCTCATATGAAGGTATTATTTTTTAATCTGAAACATGGATTTGGTGGATACATTTAATTCTCGGGCCATTATTTTTTGCTTCTGAAGTGGGTTTCGACGTATTCATTCTCGTAATGCTTTGACCACTCCTGAAGTCCTTTATGGTATGTGGCCTGCCAGATCTTGGTAAGTCTTCAATAGAGGAAGATTCAACGAATCTTTTGACAGTTCAGTAAACAAATTTCAGTAGGTTTCTTACCACGCTTATAAAGAGCAATCACTGCAATTCTGTTTTCATTTACACCCCATTCCATATTTATTGATTGATGTAGGAAACTACACAAAGCAAATGTGTTTAGAATAACAACTCTGCTACCATGGTAACCTGTAACAGTACCATTAAATCATTTATTTTTAAGTTGTAGAGCTACAAACATAGAGGACAGAACTTATAACTGGACTCTGTACATACTGGCAGTTCAGAAAGCTATCACAGTCTTTGTCTCAGATATGCTCCAAAAAGAATACATTTTTCACATAATGGCCTTCAATTTAAATCCATGATAGCAGCACTAGATCACAATTTCAATGTAAATAAAAAAAGACTAGTATCAAAACTCAGTACTCCAAAGCATTTGGGTCTTGGATCATGAAAAATAAATATGAGGAATGTAACAAAGAATGGAAAGTGCTGATAATGCGTAAAAATAAAAAAATATCTCTGCACGCACATTGTGTGGATCCATTACTGGACACAGAAATTGATCTGCCACTACCGAAGAATATAGCTCATATGCTTTGACCTCCATTAGAGTTGCTACATTGATGCACTTCTCATGTTTTCAGTCAACATAAGAAGCTTGGTCACAGACACATTATGCAATTTTAAATAATAGTAATAATAATGGTTGAATTTAAAACTTACCATTTTAATTTGTGTGTTCATTAGTGAAGTTTGAAGCCTACATATACTTCGCTGGGTTGTGGAAAAGCATTTGTAATACTAAGTACTACATATGATGGTATGACAACTCTTCCTCTGCCCATGAATTAATCCACGCTGTAAGTTGTTTGTAGCAGGAATATCGTGCAGGTCATACTAGCAGGATTGTTGACAATGATTAATTTCTTTTTAGCTCAACTTCTTGTTTGTAACGCTAAGTTTTATACCTCACAATATTCAAAACATCACGATCTATAACTAATTTGTGAAAATTAGGATGCTTTGTGATACAAAATCACTCTCCACCAAGTTTGTGTTTCCATAATCTGAGCAACACACACTTTCCTCATCATTCATAGTGTACATTCCTTCCACTTACACCAATGAATGGAACCAGCACAGTTTTTGGTGTTCATACTAACTGACTCGGAATCGCTGTCAGAATGGCATAAATCTTCAAAATTGCTCTTTTTTTATTCAAATGATAAGGTTGGCTACTATGTTCACTCATTTTCAAAGCAGATTGTTGAACTACTGTTTATCACCTATTAGGTATAAACTGGATTATGAAAAGTGATTGGTTAAGCTTTAGCTCTACTCTTTGTTATTCAGAGAAGTTAGGAACTTCTAGTGAAATTAACATGCAAACTTGTTAGTTATTTAAAACACCTATTCTGCATGCGTCTTGCCTGGGTGCAGTGTGGCTCTCATGACGTCGCATGTTAACTCAACAACAGGCCATAAATCAATAACCATTCACCTTGGGATGGTGAAACTGCATGCGTTATGTATTCCTGATGATAAATAAACTAACATGGTGAATGAAATATTCAATTTTGTGTATCATTCCCCTATAAGCTTTCACTTTTGTCCATCCAGAAGCCAGATTGCTTCACAACCTACAATTAAAAGTTTAAAATAACTAGGAATGGAATATGACACATCACAGGACCACATAGATAAATGTGGTACAATTTACCTTATGCACTTTACTATTTTCCTTTCTCGCTTCTCTATATTTCAAAGTGTAACAAATGTGTTAAATATTCTTCAATATTGTAACAAGTTCTTATACAACATATTCGTATAAACTTTGAATTTAGAACACATCAAGAAAATTCAAAGACCAAAGTGTATTGTAATGCGAGAATGTTTGGGTTCTAAAATCTAACATGTTTGTGCAGTTGCCGCAGGGAAAAGTAAAACTTGTCCCCGTCTGACAATTTGAAACTCTTAAAATTTAGTTACCAAATTAAATGCTTTGGATATCTTATTAGTTGCCAATGCTTCATCTGAATCAATATAAAATATTTTAATTTAGCCTCTCCCTCTAACCCGAAAGAATATAGACACACTTATACGTCTGAAGGTTATAATTTTGAAAATAGACTTAAAAAAAAACAGGTTGACTAATTTAGACAAAGCCAAAACCAGAGATGTAGCCCAAAATTGTTTCCTGAACCAACTATGGTTCTGTGTGCTGTTTTCATGTTCCTGCAGTAAGATGATATCTCAACCAGTGTCCGCTTCATGATTCCTTTTAGTTTTGGTGGAGGTTTGGTAATTGTGAATGCTGAATCAGAGTCACACCCAAACTGTTACAATCCTCTCCTCCCACACGATGAAGCAGAAGGACAGGGGATAGACCACCCATCTACCCAGATTAGGACATGAAAATAGAGCAAGCAGGATGAGCATACACAGATAGAAAACAACACACAAAAGACAAAACAATTGATGCCATGCACAAGGAAAAAGATATGGCGACAATTTCATCTAGGGAACGAGTATTACAAGAACAGAATATTCTGGTTGCCTGAAATTAACACAACTCTAAGGAAATAAGTAATAAAACAGAAAAATGGGAATAAGGTAGAAGGTAGGGTAGAGGAGGGGAAGGGAGAAGATCGACGAACTAGACAGTGCCGTGTAAAACGTACAATCTAAGTAAGCAAAAGATTACAACTGATACAAAGAATCACAAGCTAAGAAAATGCATATAAAGGATTAAAGCGTCAGGCCTGACTCATAATACTAAAGTGTGCACACTGTAAATATATAAAGAAATAAGTGCTAGAAAACTAAAGCTGAAGAAAGTTTAGAAGGTCCAGAGAAAAAAAAAAAAGGAAAGCTTCAAGGCAAAGGGAAGAGAAAGGAAAGAAAGAAGAATGGAACAGGAAAGGCAAATGAGAAGAAAAATGGAAGAAAAAGGAGAGAAAATAAAATAGAGAAAGCCTGGCTGGGAGAACCCAACTGGAGAAAAAAAAATAAGATGAAAATCATGCATTTGCCCGAGGACCTCGAAGGTTATAGCAGAAGAATGGATAAAAGAGGAAGATCCTTGCCAGGGTGAGAAATTCAAGCAGAAGCGCAAGGAAATTATAGAATGCCTGGACCAGTTAATTTAGTTTGTGAAGCGTGGGCGGTAGCGACTTCACCCATAACTCGATCTTGTAAGCGGAACGAAACTTTGTTAACAATTTTAATAATGTGGTATGGTCCAATATACTGAGAAGCAAACTTAGGTGAAAAAATGTTTGCAAGCTTACTCAAAGGATAATTGCGCAAAAGTACAATATTACCCACTTGAAATGGAGCCGGGATACGATTTGAAATATAACGTGATGCACATTTATCAAAATCGTGTCGAAGATGTTGAAAAGTTGCATGCGAAACACACCGAATAGAAGCGGGAGATTTATCACTCAGAAGCAAATGGTGTAACGTTTAATTGGTCAACAGACACAGGTCACAAGTTAAACATAATATGAAATGGAACTTATTTATGAGCGACATGAAGTGCGATATTAAATGCAAATTGTAAGTCCGACTAATGCCAACCCCACTGCCCATGATTTTCAGAATGGAATGCAATAAGAGTACTTAACCCGTTCTGCCAAATATGGGCGGGGATAATGGGGACATGTATTTAGAAATTGAATGCCTGTTCGAAGAGAAAGCAGGAACTATACAGGATCGTGGGTCAATAAGGGATCCATCCCAAGATAATTAGACTTGTTAAGATGACTATGTGTATTCCATAGCCCAAGTTAAGATTTGCGGGAGGGGGGGCAGACTCATTCAGTATCAATACTAGGCTGAAGCAAGGAGATGGCCTAGCACCCATGCTTTTTAATATTGTTCTTTAATAGGCCATTAAGCAGTCCGAGATAAATTACTGTATAAGAGGATACAAATTGTTGGATATGCAGATGACCTTAATATAATGGGATGGACATTAACAGCGATTGAGAGAGTATATAAAGACATGGAACAGGGAGCTGCTAGAGTGGAATTACAGATTAATGAAGGAAAAACTAAACGCATGATACAAACTAGAGATAGAGAATAAATATTGGACCTAATCTGAGAGTTAATGTATTTGAGGAAGTGGATAAATTCAAATATCTAGGGACGACATTGACTAGTAACAATGATGGATGGATTAAAGTTAAAACGTGGATAACAGCAGCTAACAGAGTTTACTTTGCATCAATTGAAATTATGAGATCTAATATTATGTATAAGAGAACAAAACTTAGAATATATAAAACAATAATTACAAGTATTCTCTGTTATGCATGTGGAAAATGGACCCTGCATAAGGAGATGGAAGAGAGATTGGATATGTTTGAAAGGAAAATTTTAAGAAGGATTTTTGGACCTCTACAAGAAACTTCACAATAGAGGTGTAGATACAATCATGAGTTGTATGAACTGTGCAGAAGTCCAGATATTGTAACTTACATTAAATTGAGAAAATTGGAATGGGCTGGCCATGTATATCGAATGGAGAACATAGGATACCAAAGAAGGTGTTGGAGGGGAAAATCTATGGTAAGAGGCCAGTCGGATGACCAAGGAATAGATGGATGAACGCAGTGACATATGACTTCAGGATATTATTAGGGACTCCGGCTTGGAGGAGATTGGCAAGTGACAGGGAAAGACGGAGGAGGCTAGGGTCCAATCTTGGGCTGTGATGCCATAGTGGTGGTGGTTCGAAGAGTACTGCACGCGACCGAAATTACAAAGCATTATCCACAACCAACAACTGTGGTAAGTCAATGGCGGCGAAAATATTAGAACTGCAATGGCACTAGTGCCAACCAAGTAAATTTGGAAAAGGCATATACAACGACACAGATGTATGTATTGCCGTTAACAGAACAAAGTAAAGGACCCACAAAATCAAACAGGCGATACATAGGGAAGGCAGCAAGTTTCGAACTAAGAAACACTATTTTGGTAGATCTTGGCGGCTTAGCAAATACACAAGAACGACAATTCCGAACAAACTCCGCGATATTGCGATACACATGTTTCACACAAAATATTGGCGGATTTTCAATTTGGTTTTATAAAAGCTTAAATCGCTCCAATAGGAGACACATGAAAGTACTGTAAAACCAAAGGTATTAAGTTGGCCATCAACAAAACCTTAAGTTGCCCTCCGTAGTCTAGGGGTACCATGCCTCCTAGCATGAGGCTGAGAACCAGGGTACCTCTGGTTCTCGAGATCGCTGGTTCAAACCCGTCGGGGTGATGGATTTTTTTCGGGCGTAAAAATCCTTAGCATGGCTTCCTTTGGAAGGGAAGCAAAGCTGGTGGTCCTGTGTTGTGGATTTACTAAGAACCATAGTAGTTAAAGAGCATCCATAAATGAAACTCAAGTTAATTTAACAAAACCTTAAATGCCTGTGAACGAGGCAACTGGGCATACAAATCATCTTTAAAGGATACCCAGCCGGTATATGTCTAGCTTTTCAGTCATTCCAGATAGGACCAAGAACTGAATCTGCTTGCTGATGAGCAGACAAAGATGTAAAGGCTGCGGGAAAATTCTTTGTAAAAGTACCGGCTGCACAAACTGAAGGATGATCAGGACCATGAAACACACAAGATAGTGCTTCAATTACGGAATTATCAGAATCTCGGGTATGCCAAACGGTAAATTGAAAGCTTAATTTAGCAACCCAATGCGCAAGTATTCCGGTTTTAGGAGAGTACGAAACCAAGTAAACACTTGATTATCGCATTGAAATTGGAAAAGTGTATGTTCCAAAATGGAGCAAAATTTGTCCAAAGGTATAAGCACCACAAGAGCCTCGAGTTTGTAAACCGAAGTTCTTCATTCCGCATCTGGCAGAGTAATTAAAGGCAAAATGTAAAATCCAACCTCTTCTGATTTCGGGGAAACCAGTGAATTATTTGCCAAAGAAATGGATTGTCATATTGAGCCGTAATCAAAACATGCGAATGACAATGTCGCATAAAACAAAAGTCCTGGGTATGACCTAATTTTTTTACAAAAATAGCAAACACCCATCTTATATTGTGATACTGACCGAGGAGAAACAATTTGAGAAGCTGAATTACCAAGTCGAGAGTCAGGTGAGTCAAAGGTGCATTCGATGAAGCTTCGAATGTTACAGCTGTAGGTACCAGTAATGGTTGACCCAGCATGTGCATCTGATGATACCACGAAAGTAGCTCATGCAAATCATGAAAAGTATGTGGAATGATAGCAAAGATACAGTGAGACCGAGTTAAGAAATTAAGTCCTGATAGTATATGACTACAGCTTTGTCCCTCAGAATTGTTCAATTGAAACACTCGTGCGAGCCGTTTTACTTGCACAAATACGATAAATTCCTCTGAATCTGATTGTTCAGCATAATAATATTGTGAAAGATGTTTATTAAAGATGTGTGGTGGATAAACAATTGAAGTACTGAGGAATGAAAGGTAAAGGCAATTTGTAATAAAAACTGCCAATTTGCCTTGTACAACGTGCAAAATTAATGTTTACAATTCCACTTGAAAGTCTCCCGTATAAGCACAAGATTACAAAATTTAGCAAAAATTCTAAAAATCGTAATGCTCCAGATGTATAATTAACAACTATGTGTGCTTTCTCTAATGATTTTGCCGGATTCTTCACCAGTAGTGGTTTAAATTTAACTGTAGAACGTATAACAGATGGATGTGTAACCCAGTTAGACAATAATTGTGAGTCAATTTGTTTTGTAGATGATATAGTAAAAACGGGAATCGTCTGTTCCTTTACAAAATTTATCAGAAAGAAATTGGAAAAGCGTAGAATAAACTGCTGTTAAGTCGTGTAATTTAGACATGCCATCTTTAGCAAATTGAGAAGGGGGGAAAATGCTGTCAGTCCATCAAAAACATTTCAAGAGTCTAAAAACAAAGTTTCTCTTTAAAAATACAGGTCAATTGCACTGTGAGAATCCTGATATGTGTAAGGAACTAAACACAAACTGTTTTATATGAGTAAGAATAAAAATGGGCATGAAAAAAAAAACTCTCCTGCTTCCACCTTGTCTTTTGAGCAGGATTCTGAAACAAAACCTACAGTTAATAGTGTTTAAATTGCAGTGTATAAAATGGTATCATGTTGATAATTATTATTGTTATTATTATTATTATTATTATTATTATTATTATTATTATTATTATTATTATTTATTTATTTATTTATTTATTTATTTATTTATTTTATGATGGTATGGTGAAATCGGGTAAACGTAGGTAACATTGGTTGTAGTCATCATTGTCATTGATGAAGTCCAAGTATAAGTCATGCTGCTCATTGCTCGCATGTCCATCCTACATCAAATTGTTGTAAAACCTCTTAGCTGTAATGAGAAACCTTGTTAAAGATTGCAGGTCCTTGTATTTCTTACGAGAGATTGGAATTTGGGTCTCATTTAAAACTTTCAGTTCACCAATGGGTTCGTTCTTCTCTTGTTGATGGCATTTTTTTTTCCTTTCCTTTTTGCTCATGGTGTTTTGCATGATTGAAACTAATGGTAATGAGCTACACAAAACTATCTAAACATGAATTTCGATTTTTGCTGGACTGAGAGCATTTTTCCCCTGCCCTTCAATTGTAATCTCTCAGTATAATAATAAAGACATGTTAGGAATCTATGCAGCATGGCTGTTGTAAGTGGCAATAGTGTTTCAGAACAAAAATCTTGAAATTCAGAGAGCTGAACTTTGGCTGATTGAAAAAAAAAATCGTAAAAATCTCACTGTTTAATTCGTGAAATATCTGACTTCACATTCAATTTTACCGTAAGAGCTGAAATAAAGCAGGTAACGTGTGTGTTAATTCATAGTGCAAACCATATAATTTCAATAAGAAAAATAATTTGTCTTTTCTAAGTAGTTCAAGGTTATATAATGCCATGATAATAATACAAGATGGAAACCTGAGAAGGAGGTAAATAACTGCACATACGCAAAATATACAAGGTTGCAAAGTGAGAGAGAATGTGATATACAAGTTGTTTCAGAATTCTACCGTTTAACTTTAAGGGTTTATATAGGGGTGTTGAGGAACAATTGGAGAGAGGACATTTATGGTCGCAGGGTGCATGATTTTGTGCAATAAGCCAAAAGAAATGTGAACCAGTACACTTGATACCACTCCAATGGTATATGCAGCATTTGCTGCACTGTCAAGAAGTGTACATGTGTGGCTCAGTAGTAAAGTAGGGAGTTCTCAAGCCAGCAACACCAGATTCATAGTTAAGCCTCGTCGAATGTTTCTCTCACTGTCTTTTAAATTTATTTCTTCAAATTGATTGTGAAGGATATGGAATACTGCATTGCTCCATTTGTTATTACCACTGTTGTTAACTGTAATCAAGCAAATCAAATGAGTGAATTTTGAACAGGAATGTACAACATAAGATTCTGTAATGCTTTAAACATGCACATGATATGTAATCAGAATCCTTTATGGAGGTGACTTTAAAAATGTGATTACCATGACCTTGGACTAATACACTATTGTATTTATGAATTGAAGAAATGCGCTGTTAGCTCTGGAAAATAAATAATTAGTGTGCAAGGCAAATCACAGTCACATTCCTACTTAAACTTTATCTATTCACTTCCAGGAGCTAGAAAAGCATATTTCTTCAGATATACTGAAACAGCTAACAGTGAGGATTTCCATTTGTGAACTCTGGTTTTATTAAATACACATATTGTTCTTTTGGGAAGTGCTAGTGAATCACGAGAGATAGCACTCCTATACATTTGCAGAAAGTCAAATATACCTATGAAAATGCCCGTTGTCACTCACACAGATAGCTCGCTCGGTACATTGTTGACAATAGTGAAATAGTGCTGTGTTTGATTCCCTTTGTAAAATAACTTATTTTCTTCTTGTGTTTAAGATGAGAGGTGCTTGCAGACACGAAGAGCAATAGTAATTTTAATTTCTGAACAATGCGGAGGAAGAAAAAATTTAGCTTTAGTTTAATAGAGTCCTATCTACACATAGTTTTATCATGCAATGTTGAAACCTATTGCTCAGGAATATGTGCATTATTTCTGTTCGCACAATGCGGTTGCAATGCTTAGACACCTGCTCCTTTCTCAAGGTCAGTATGGTGATTTTCAGTACTATGTGTTAAATGTAGAAATTAATTATAAATATGTTATACAAAAGAAGCGGCATTAAATATTCCATTACATGGATACAAGAAATAATCAGGGAATGATGTAGCTCTTTCATTTTAAACAATGCAACAGCAATAATATGACCCTGGTCTAATACAGGTATGGGAGTAAATTTATGAAAATGAAGTCAAATTGTTACAGATAATGAATGAAGAAAGAAATGTAGACTTGAATTTCACAATAAGCCGGAGGAAACACACAAAGGTAATTCAGTAGTTATGCCTCACATATAAGTAGATGCAGTAATGAAAAGAATAGGTGTTAATGGTAAAATGCATTGGTTACTTGTTATGTAGTTTTGTATACGTCATAAATAGAGGAATACATTATGTAAATATTAAGGGAGAAATGCCCAAAAATTTATTACTCTATCCATTCCCCCATAGGGATGGAGAAATGTAGCTATTAAAGATGTACAACAATGGAAGCAATACATGCTCATTTACAGGAAGAGTAAAAAATATTAAAGTAGTTATTAATACTTCGGAGTGGAGGAAATAAGAAAATGACAAGAGGAAATTAAGAAAATAAGCTTTTTATTCGTACCTCAGGCTGGAAAAAATGTGTAAACAACAACCAGGAAAATTAAAATTGTTTATTCTCGGAGTGGAGGAAGCTTGAAAGTGATAAGGAAATGGGGGTGGGGTGGCAGACTGTGTATTCAAACTTGGGACTGGAGCAAATGGAAGCATGTTACAAATCCAGGAAGATCATGGAAAATTAACATTCTTATTTATCCATAGAGTGAAGGGAACTGAAAGCAATAAGGACAAATTATGGAGAAAAATTCACACCTCATAGTGGAGGAATGTAGAAACATGGAAGATAAAGGAAGTTAGTAGCTCTTATTTTCCTCGGATTGAAGGAAACCGGAAAATTATAAGTTAGGAGGAAAACTGTTTGTTTCACACCTTGGTTCAGAGGAAAGTTGCAGAAATTGAGGAAAATGAAACTTCTTACTTATCCATAGACTGGAGAAAAATGATATGAACCAGGGGAGATAAAGGAAAATTAAAGCTGCTATTTATCCTCAGGATGGAAGAAATTTATAAAAACAAAGAAAATCAAGGAAAGGCTCCTATTTATCCTGGGAGTGAAGGAAACTTGAAAATTATAAGGAAAAGTAGAGGAAACTAAAGGTGTTATTCATGCTTTCATGCAAAAAGCACAATTCTAAGGTTGTCCTTCAACTTCCAATCATAGATTGCAACGACGAAGAAATGCATCTCGTACTCTCTTGAATATGCCTTGAGTGTCACGGATTACATCACTTCAGCCATTCTTCTCGCGAGCAGTTCCTCTTTTTGAGTTTATTGGGGTAAAGTGTTCAGGCTCTTAATGTGACCCCATAAGAAATAATCTGGAGGAGTGAGATCAGGAGAACGTGGCAGCCAAGCAACAGTACCACCACGACCAATCCATCATCCTGGAAATGCATTATTTGGAGGATTTGTAATATCCCTGTCAAAATGGGCGAGAGCTCCATCATGCTGTAACCACATGTGGCGTCGGAGGAAAAGAGGAACGTCCTTCAGAAATGCAGCTAGAACATGAATCAAGAACTGGTGGTACTCGTGTCCATTTAGCCGAGGTGGAAGAAGGTATGGACCGACAAGGTAATTGCAAATTATGCCTGCCCAAATATTGATGCCGAACATGTTCTAACTGCTCTGCAAGCATGTGGATTATCATGGCTCCACACATGGCTGTTTTTCTGATTGAATGCCATTCCATCCCTTGTAAAACAACTCACATCAATGAAGTGTATTCGGGAAAAGAAATCAGGCTGTTCGATGTGCTGTTCAGAGACCCAGTTACAGAACTGCATTTGCTGACCGAAGTCTGCTGGTATCAAGGTCTGTGCCTCCAAAAGATGGAATGGATGGAGTTGGTTTTCCTGCACCGCCCGCCATACACTCGAATAATGTGTGTCCGTTGTACATGCAATAGCACACGTACTAGCAGAAGGGATCTCCTGAAACCTTCTGAGCACATCTTCCTCAAATACTGAAGTAAGAATGTGTTCATCTTGCACCACCAACATTTGGTGGATGCACCTCCAAGGATCCAGTTTCCCTTAGACGCTGGTGAATGTACTGGAAAGTTGAGGGATGTGGATGACCTCTGTTATGATATCTTTCTCTGTTAAGTAGTGCACTTCATACATGTAGCCTTTAGCTTCCCCGTAAACAAAATGCATGTCTTCTACCTCCTCAAAACTGTAATCGACAATCAACATAATTCAAATGACACAGTAAGACTGTCAACCATAGTGACCTTCAGATTCTCACATGCTCTCAGGTATTGCAGCTGCTCTGTGTGAACAGGAATATTGCAGGTGTTCCTACGCAGTAGATTTAAACAGTATAATAAACTTTCCTTATAAATGGCTTTTGAGAGGGTAACTTTTGGTCGACAAGCCCCAGCTAATTAATTATTGATATTAATATTAATATCAATAATTAATATTTATTGTAAGTAATTCATGTTTATATACAAATGTTTTAATAAACATGTTAGTTTAAGAAGGGTGATTTAGTAATGTTAAGTTTGTATCTGTATTACCAAAATTAGGGACATAAGGCATTGTCTTATATGAAAATATTAAGTGCACTGTTAAGAGACTGTCGGAATCTGAGAGATATAGGTGCAGGAAAAATGCATCCAGAGGCAGAAAGTTAGTTTTGGAACATCTTAGTAGCTGTAAAGCTATTGTTCGTCAGTGAGGGTGTAGAGCTATTGTTCCTTTATGTCGTGATTAAGCTGTGACCTGTGAGCAAGAGACAACAAGCTTAAATGTTATAGCTAGGGAAAGCCTGACCTCATGTTGAAATTTTGGAAAGGGGGAGGAAGTAAAGTCAATCCGGTTCAAGGAGGTAACATGTTATGTGGCACAAAAAGTTAATCAATGAGGAATTACTGAGTTCAGAAATCATGCGACTTTAAGTATAATGCAGAAGTTGAAATCAGGGAGTATCCCAGAAGTCATGGGCAGATGAACATGCTGCCAACTGAATAGAAATTGTCACACAAAAGTTTGCAAAGTGTTGAATCATATTTAAATAGGAGTGTAGGAGTCACTTCAAAAACCTCAGGCTGGCAAACATGCTGCCATACAGATGAGAAATTGCCACACCAAATTCGTGAAGCAATATGATATATTTTGCCCATATGAGTGGGGGAGTTTCGGCCAAGTTACAAAAGTGCACCTCATATTAGGGCTGCTCTTAGACGATAAAGACTATTTTAACAGCAGTGCTGCTCAGTGTAATGAACTACCAGGTGTGAGAATAAAATAGGAGTACTTCTTCTGGAAATTGAATGTTGTATTTTTTGGTCTGTTACTACACCCTGAAGTCAGTGATTCCTTTACTGAGGAAAAAGTCCTTGTTCTTCCTAAAACCCAAAACACAGCTACAGAGAGCGGAAACAGATGACAACTGCAGCAGACCCAGAGGCAGAGAGATATCGGGGAAACTCCTTGGCATTGACAAGGAGGGCGGTGCTAAGGTAAGCTGCAGACTTGGGACCAGGAGTTTGGGCTTCAAAATTTCACACATCACGTGAAGCGAGATACCCACCTGGAAATACAACTTCACTTTATTACACTAAAGTTAGATTTTTTTTTATTCTGAATTGTTCAGAAATTAAAATTACCGTTGCTATTCGTGGGTGAATGCACCTCTCTTTTAAGCACAAGAAGAAAAACAAAAGTTATTCTACAGAGGGAATCGAACACAGCACTATTTCACTATAGTTAATGAGTTACTGAGTGAGTTATCTGTGCGAGTGGCAACAGGCACTTTCATAGGTATATTTGGCTTTCCGCAAATGTATAGCAGTGCTATCTCATGATTCACTAGCATTTCCCAAAAGGACAATATCTGTGTATTTCAGTAAATCAGAGTTCACAAATGGGAGTGCTCACTGTTAGCTATTTCCATATATCTAAAGAAGAAATATGCTTTTCTATGGTTCCTAGAAGTGAATAAACAAAGCTTAAGCAGGAATGTGACTGTGATTTGCCTTGTACACCAAGTATTTCTTTTCCAGAGCTAACAGCACATTCTTTCAGTTTGTAAGCACAATAGTGTATTAGTTGCTAGTCATGGTAATGCCAGTTTTTAAAGTCACCTCCATAAGGGATTCTGATTACATACCATGTGTATGTTTAGAACATTACAGTATCTTCATGTTGTACATTCCTGTTCAAAATTCATTCGTCTGATTTGGTTAGTTACTGTTAACAACAGCGGTAATAACAAATGGATCAGTGCAGTATTCCATATCCTTCATGATCAATTTGAAGAAAGAAAATTAAGAGAGAGAGAAGCATTCGGCAGGGCTTGAACTTGGAATCTCATGTCACTGGCTGTCTTGAGAACTCCCTACTTTACCACTAAGTCATACATGTACACTTCTTGACAGTGCAGCAAATGCTTGCATATACCATTGAGGTGGTATCAGTGGTGTACTGACTTAAATTTATTTTGGCTTATTGCACAAAATCATGCGCTCTGGGACCATAAGCGTATGATATACAATTGTTCTCCCCAACAACCCTCTATATTCTCATAAAGCTAATTGGTCGAATTCTGAAGCACCCTGTATATATATTGTGTGCAGGACATATACGCAAAGAAAGCACCCAAACAAAATCGCACACAAAATAAGTTTGCGTGCTAAATCTATTAACAATATAGCATTAACAAATTACAAAAAATCGGAACGCTCTGCTGCTGTTGTAACATTTTACATAGCATACATCACAGAAAGAGAAGTTGTGCAAGCACTGAGACATATAAAGACAAGATCTCAAGGACCCGATCACGTTAATATAATCCTAATAAATAAAATTTTGAACGTGATATTGCCCACTGTGACGCACATCTTCAATACCTCCCTTATGACATCGACCTATCTTGTACAATGGAAACGGGCATATATAACACCTCTACCTAAAACTAAAGCACCAAAGACTCCTAATGAGTTCAGACCAATTAGTATTCCACCTACACTTTCCAAAGCACTTGAACGTGTCATACATTAGCAGCTGACAGATTACCTTAATAAACATGGCCGTTTAGACCCCTGTCAATCCGGTTTCAGACCAGGTCATAGCATTAGCACGGTGGTATTAAATATTGTTGAAGATATACGCGAAGCTTGTGATGAATGGAAACAGACTCTTTGGATACCATTAGACATGACTAAAGCTTTTAATTCTGTAGTAGATATATAGAGACATATTGCTCGCTAAGCTTAAGGCACTAAATTTGTCTGATACAACTGCTAGGTGGTTCAACTCCTATCTTTGAGAAAAGCAGCAGTGTGTCGTTTCTGGGAATCTCTCCTCGTCATGGCATTTCGTAAAGGCAGGAGTTCCAAGGGTAGTGTTTTGGGTCCCTTATTATTTGCACTTTATATAAACAACATTTCTCACCGTATTTGCCACAGCAAATATCACCTTTATGCCGATGACCTGCAACTATACATACATTCACAAACTGATGACATTCACAATATGGTGTTGAAAATTAACCATGATCTCGACTGTGTTTATTCATGGGCACGTGTTTAGGCCTTGGGCCTCAATCCCACAAAATCACAGGCATTGCTGGTGGGACATCCAAAATTGTTAGACACAATAGACATGTATTGTATTCCATTAGTTGAAATTAATAATTCTATCTCTTTGACAGAATGAACGAAAAATTTAGGAGTTATTTTTTACAGTAAACTTAGTTGGGACAATCATGCCACTGAGATTTGTAGCAAAGTAAATTCTTTAATCCACACTTTCAAGTGTTTAAATACGCCTGTGCATAGGAACCTAAGAAAGACTTTGGTACAAACAATGGTGATGCCCCACTTCGATTATTGTGACTCCCTCGTCACAGATTTAGGATCTGATCTGTCACAGCTAGCTCATATTAGGTGTGTATGCTATTTGTGATGTGTGTCATTATGGCCATATAACACCATCTCTCCAGAAGTTGTCATGGTTCCATCTAATTAACCTTGGAAAAATTAATTGTCTTTTACTTCTCTTTAAATTTATTCATACTTCTTCCCCTATATACTTAGCTTCTCACTTAAAAATTTTGCTCTCATCTCACAACCTTCATACACGCTCGGAAAATTGACACATACTTTCAATGCCATTTCATCGAACATCTCTATACTCATCATCTTTTACTCTGAAGGTTGCCAGGCTCTGGAATTCACTGCCACAGGATGTCAGGAGCTGTCAAACTTTATATGCTTTACGTCATAGGTTGCATATTTTAGTTAAAAATAATTGTTAATTTAGAGGAAATATCCCTATTTTCATTATATATATAGTTTATGCCATATTTTTAAGATATTCATTATTGTTAAATTATTTCTCTATATTTTCAATTAACTTAAGTTTATTGTTCCTCTAACATTTGTGTTATTTCTGTTTTGTGTTCCTTTGGATATTGTTTGTGTGTACCATCACTGTATTCAGGACTTTACTATGTGGTTGAGTGGAAGAGAAGGCCAAATGGTCTTAGCTCTGCCACAATAAATAAATAAATAACAGTGGTTAATCATTGAAACTTAAAGCAGTCCAACCTCTCATCAAATGTAGACCAGTAGAAACATGGTAGTGTATAACAGTGAGTTTTTGTTTAAGCTTTCACTTTTGCCCATCCAGAAGCCAGATCATTTCACAAAATACACTGAAAGATCTACAATAACTAGGAATGGAATATGGCACGTCACAGGATCACATAGATAAATGTGGTACAATTTGCCTTAAGCTTTTTTACTGTTTTCCTTTCATACTTCTTTTTATATTTCAAAGTGTGTTAAATATTCTTCAATATTATAACAGTTTCTTATGCAACAACATATTCATATAAACTTTGAATCTGTAATAACATTAAGAAAATTCAAAGACTAGAGTGTATTGTGATGCAAGGACATTTTGGTTCCAAAATTTAACACATAAAAACAATTAACATGTGTGTGGAGTTACACAGAGAAAAGATAAAACTTGTCCCCATCTGACAATTTGAAACTCCGAAAATTAAGTTGCCAAATTAAATCGTTTAGATTTCTTATTAGTTGCCAATGCTTCTTCTGAATGAATATAAAAATACTTTAATTTAGCCTCCCCTTCTAACCCGGAATAATATACCACTTGGAAAATACACGCTTGTACGTATGAAGGTTATAATTTGGAAAATATATTTACAAAAAGCCCAGCCCAGGTTGATTAACCTAGACAAAGCCGAAAACCAGAAATATAGCCCAGCATTGTTTACTGAACCAACTATGGTTATGTGTGCTGTTTTCATGTTTCTGCTTCAACCCCGGCAAATCTCTCTCTGGCAGCCTAGCAGGCTGAACCTCTCAGCTGACGTTGCCCGAAGAGGGAGGGTACTTGGTGCGAACATCCTGCTCTTCCCATACTGTGGCAAACTGGTAAACCTTTGACCTCATTTCGGGCGATAAGTGTAGGAGTGGCTATAGCAAGACAGATGCGGCTTCCAGTAATGTGATGTTATCTCAACCAATGTCTGCTCCATTATTCCTTGTAGTTTTGGTGGAGGTTTGGCAATTGTGGATTTTGTAGGGGGGTGTACCCAAATTGATACAGGCTGTGGCCAAGCAATGGTTTTCAATGGCCTCCCAGATGTCTCCAAACATTGCCGACATCAGAATCGCATTTAAAATGTCTGCCGCCCGTCCCTGTAGGCTATCAGCTTTGCAGCTTCCTCCTTTGCTGAGCATCAATTGTGGGCGGAAGACTTTGAAAGTTTTACGTTTCATCGTATTTGGGTGGATTGATGTGCTCAGATGATGCACATCTCGACCTTCAAGCCTCAAGTCTCATGTTAAGAATTCCTTCCAGCATGTCCTTCAGCTCCTTGGTGCTGCCATCGACTCTTCCTTCTAGGACGTTAAGCTGTTCTGCGAAGACCTCCAGGGCATTAACATGTCGGCCAAGATCTTCAACTTTTCCGCTGAGCTCTTCCATGTCCTCCGCGCCAGCCAGTCCATCAATTTTGGTTGATAGCTTCATCTTCACCTTCTCCATTGCTGACTCCACTTTCTCCCCATCTACTCCATCTTCTCCATTCCGTATTCCATTTTCAACATCATCTCCATCCCAGATTCCATTTTCATCTCCTCTTCTCCATTCCAAATTCTATCTTCTCCATTCTGGATTTCATAGTCTCTATTTCCTAATAATTCTTTAATCATTGCTTCCATTGTGACATTCTATCCTGATCCTGACACTGGTGTAACAAATGATAACTCTAACTCTAGTTACTTGTCACTTAGATGCTCAGCGTAGTTTGGCTTCTTTTCTGCTCTTAGCTGTCGACTGCACTGGACTCTCTGTCTGAACTCAACTCCACAGCAGCAGTCCCCTTATATATTCCGGGAACAAAGCAAGGTGTTCTCTGTGGGGTAGCTTCTCAAACTCCCACCATGAAATTTCTAGAAGGGCAGGGAGCGCGTATATAGGGTTTGTTGCTTGGGTGATTATTGCGGGGGCTATTTGTTCTAAAGACAATTATTGCACAGACCATCTGTTCTAAAGGTGTTTGCCAAAGTGCCAACAAACCAGGCGGCTAGGTAAAGGATCTGGCATGCTCTCACATATGGTGTGGCCTGCTGGCAACTTCGTGCACATGGTCACAATATACTTGTCTGCATGTGTATGGAATCTTGTAAACAGCAGATTTAGAAAATGGGTGAAGTGGATCTTTGGCTGATTTGAGAATCTGATTTACTTTTGTTGTTGGCATGTATATTTTTGATTTGTTGTTCTAAACCTTTTCCAATATAATCTGTTACATTATGTAGTACAAAAAGGCTGTGTTTTTGTAAGTAGAATTGTTCTTTATTCAACTTTTATTCTTTCTAGGACATGGTGCCTCATCAATATCTTTCTTCTAGTACTCCCATTGTACTAGAGCGTCTTGTATAAATGTCTTAATTCCTGATGGAGATATTCCAGATCACAGATCCTTTTCTCACATTCAACTAATGTTTTAAATTCATTTTTTTTTTTTTGGATGATGATTGGATTGTTTACTAAGGTAACGGTCCGTATTTGTTGGTTTTCTGTACATTGCATATGTAGCTCCTATTATTTTGCCTAGTTACTAGTAAATATAGAAAGACAATTTGGTCTTTCGTCTAACTTCCATTATAAATTGAATTTTTGTGTTTTGGCTATTCAGGTGATCTAAGAATTTCTGAAGTTCCATTTTGCCATGTGGCCATATAGTGAAAATGTGATCAGTGTAACATAGCCAACAAGTCAGCTTTTTAGCCACAATTGCCAGTGCATCTTTTACGAACCATTCCATGTAAAAATTAGCCACCATAGGTATGAGAGGATTGCCCATGGCAACTCTATCTTTTTGTTCATAGTACATGTTATTCCATCGGAAATACGTTGTAATGAAACAATGTTTAAAGAAATCGCTAATATCTTGTGGGAAAAGCTCATGAATGTGTTCTAAGACATCTTTGGCTGGCATCTGAATAGCCAAAACACAAAAATTCAGTTTACAACGCAGTGAGATTCAAATGATCAAATTGCCTTTCTAGATGTTCTAGTACCTAGACAAAACAATAGGAGCCTTACATGTACAGTGTACAGAAAACCAATACATACGGACTGGTACCTTAGTAAACATTCCATTACCTAAACAAAAAAGAAATGTAATTAAAACATTATACAAGACATTGTAGTACAATGGGTACTCGAAGAAAGATATGGTTCGGTATCACGTCCTAGAAAGAATAAAAGTTGAATAAAGAACGACTTTGCTTATAAAAACAGTCTTTTTGCCCTATATAAATCAAACCCATATACATGCAAACAAAAAGAACAAAAAACAAACAAACAAAAAAAAAAAAAAGGTCAGATTCTCAAGCCAAAGATCCACTTGACCCATTTTCTAAATCCAGTGTTTATAAGATTCCGTGCACATGCAGACAAGTATATATTGGCCCAACAAAACAAAGTATAAAGTATAACTGAAGACCAACAAAAAAAAAAAACTGCAGACTATAGCAAAACAGCCCGAAAATTTTAGAACATAAAAGTTTAGACACTGGCCGTGAAAACTTATACATATTTTTAAAACAGTGTTTTCAATTCCACAAAAAGCTAACTTTCTAAGAGAGAATTTTTCTGAAAGCTTATTAGATGAAGTTGAAGTTAAAAGTTTTTTTTAAAATAATGGCTTAAATCTTAGACTTTTAGCTCGTAGATGCATTCTTGACATTTGAGAGTGCTGTATGAATATTTGTGTGTTGAAACAACCTCTTTTATTGATAATAAAGATTGTTGAGCAAGTATGGTTCCATCAGTAATAGGTAGACACATCTGGAATTTTCTTTTGCAACAAGAATTTTTATGCAGATAACATCAATATTGGACAAATGTGATTTTCATTTTATTTTTAAAGTAATGTGATCTTCTTCTAAGTTAAGGTTCTTTAATTCTTTTAGTTCCAGTCTATTCAGTTAATACCACAAGAATATATTGAATGCACCTTCCTTTGGTTATACAAATGGCATTGGCAGTCACAAACAACCAGATATTGTGCTTTGTAATAAACAAGAGGTTGGTAGCACAGTGAAGAACAGTGCTTCAGATCCATCCCATTTGCAATTTATTGGTAGTTTCCCCAAGACCACCAAATCAATTTTGAGCAGTGTATAGAGGATGACAGATGCTGCTGGAATTGGCTTGACTATGTATGATCCTAAGTTGAAAAAATGCTTGACATTCTTCCCTGCCTTCCTAACCCCATGTTCATAGAGAACAGGTTAAAAGAGCTGGTTGATTCAACAAAATCAGTGTGTGTCAACTATGAAGATGAAACTGTGTTATTCAGTCTATCACTTCTGAATTGGAGATTTATATTTGGTTGCCCTTGGAACTGTATTAGTTCTGTAAAAATCAAAATGATTGTTCGAGATATAACGTAATTAATTTATTTCATCCTTTTATACTTAAATCAAGTGTGGGATACATCAGTTCATGAGGATAGAAAATATATGTGGAATATATCTATGTATAAAGTACTTAAATGCCAGAATATTTCTATATACATACCCTTGAAGAATAACTGAATGGAGTTTTTTTACTTTTTCTTGAGATAATACATGGTGTATGCTGAGCACACTGTTGGAAACTATTTCTCTCTATGTCTGCTCATTCTTATGCTGTGAGCATTTACTCATGTAATGTTGTTAGGCTCTGATGCTACATGGCTAACTGTAATCCTAGTAGTTTCAACTTAGCTTGCTTTTCACTCTTGTTTGTCAGTCATGCAATATTGTTATATCATAAAGCTCTTGTATGACAGGTCTGTCAGTTTCTCTCTCATTCCCCTGCATTGTTGATTGTGTAGTGTAAGTTAAGATGCCTACTTGCAGATACAGTGCTTATGGCTCTTCAGATAATTCTGGTGTGCATAGAAGTTTTGGTTACTATACATTTCCGATAAAGACAAGAACAGAAATTTGTACAACAAATTGGTTGCTGGCATGAAGCACAAAAGTTTTGGGCTAGCAAAACATTTTAGACTTTGTGGAATGCATTTCAAAGCTGATGATTTTAATGAGTTGGATATTTTAAAAAGCAAAATAATGAAGGATGAAAATCTTAGAAGTCCTAAACTAATTAATGATGCAGTTCCTTCAAAGTTCTTACGAGGTGGTGAAGAAATTCCTTCTCCCAAGAAAAAAAGTGTCCAATTTCCTTAAAAGGTCTGAAATAATGGAATTAATTTATTATTCAATAATTGATTAAGAAAGGAGCTGCACTAATTTCTGAATGTGTCCATGTGGGGTTGAAGATTAATGCAGAAATACAATGCTAGATAGGCATAAAAATTTATGGAGCTGCAAATGATGACTATATGAACTACAGTTCAAAGTGATGAGGATGAGTGCTTGGCTAAAAGGGATGGAGATTACATCCCCAATTGAATCACTAGTGAAGGAGAAAAAGGGTGGCATAGAAAATATTAACTTCTCAAAAAAATATTCTTTTGTGTTTGCGTGCGTAAGTCGTTACCTTACACACTTCACTATGTGTCATACATGCAGTGCTTAGATAATGAGAGGAATTATGTTACAAATTAATACTCACTGTGTGAATGGATATACATATGAGTGATCACCTGGAATTGTAAGTTTAAAAATAATGAATGCATAGTCTCATGAATGTACACTCAGTCAATTTAAAACTGGCTGGCATCTGAGAGACAGAGCTTGAATTGGGTCCTTTCATGAGCGCTCGGGACAGCTAGGCTTTGTTCTCGAGACTGCATCTATTCTTGTAGTAGTTATAATGGGGAACACAAGTATAATCACTAAAGTACTCTGAGAAAATTTTTCGTATACAAGATTTCAAACACACAGATGTTTCAGTGTTTCAACACTGAATATACATAATCAAAACACACTTTATTGATTTATGGTTTTCAGGTGTGGTATGACTAAAGCTCTTTACAATGCCACGCTTACTGCAGCATTCTTAGCTCAGTGGAAGAGAGTTAGCCTATGGTTCCTCAGGTTGAAAGTTCAAATCTCCTTGGAGCTACTTAACTTTTTACCCCTTAATACATGAGCAAAAATATAACAGGTTTTCTTCATTTTTTATGCATGTGGCATTTCTTTAGTAGTCTGTCATACTGGTAGATGGCAGCTAAATTGAAATTGAGTTTTAATTATGGACGCCCTTTAACTGCTGTGGTCCTTAGCATCCCATTCTATATTGGACGTGAAAGACTGGTAATTTTGCTCAGAGGCCTCTTTATCAGCTTGAGGTTCTTTTACGTGCTGTAAATCTACAACACAGGACCACCAGCTTAACTTCGCTTCCGAAGGAAGCCATGCTAAGGATTTTTACACCCGAAAAAAAATCCATCACCCTCCGACTGGTTTGAACTGCGACCTTGGGAACTAGAGTTTATCATGGTAACCACTACACGGAGGACGACAAAAGATAGCAGCCATGACAATTTATCAGTCAGGAGGTTTTATGTGCAGTAAAATTTAATTCTATAACTACAAATTTTCCATTATTGTGATTATATTAAATTGTAAGTAAAATGAAGTAACACAAGCAATATTATTTAACTATATTACAGTAAAATGAGCTGTGAAAAATAAATGATAACAATCCACTATAGAAACTGAACTCGAGCTGCTTGCATAGAAGTTAAGTAGCTTATCCACTGCTCTATACCAAGCACGGTGTGGAGGTAGCCCAAATCATTGCCTTGTGGCGTGTTATAGAGTTAGCCAAAGAGGTGCACAGAAGTTGACAGTTGTGAACCATGCACTGACTCGAAGGATGTTCAACAAAATGTAACTACTCAAGAGACCGGCCACTTTGGTTTGATCAACTGTACATTAGTAGAGTAACATATAATTATTTGTCAGCATTCTGAAATGCTAAACCACCTTTTTTTTAATCATACTTCTATAGGCTTTTAAAGAAATTTTATTTTCTCTTCTGTACATAAAACATGGTTAAAAGAAAATTAAGTTAACTATGTAGATGCTATGAGCAAGGTTGTATTTTTTTGTGATAATATTCTTAAAAATGTGTATTTCACTTTTAAAAATTTACATAATTCGTGTTAACAATGAACAAAATTTCATGATAATTTTGCAAAAAACGAGAAAAACAAAATATTACTTGGACAGTTTAATACTGGATATTGCAATTCATTTGGATACAAAAGTATAACTTAAATTTCATGATAATATACGACATCAAATATTGCTAATCCATAAAAAAAGAATTATTGCTACCATCAGTAGTTTATGCTAGGTTTAACTGAGATGCAAGTTATTTTTGAAAGGATGTTAGTTTGGATGGTAGAAATGATAACTTAAATATTATTTACCCCAACTGTTTATTCCATGTCTCCAAATTGTAACATACAAGAAGTTACAACGTTTTCACCCTTTATTGAAGCTCTCTCCTCGGTAACTACTAAATTATAGTGATAATCTTTCATTGCATTTGATATTTGTTGCGATAAAGATTAAATAGATTTTTTGAAAAATTTATTATATTAGTTATTTTAGCTTTAAATGTTAACAGAGATGCAAAATCTCAATTTCATTACTATCATGATACAAATTTTAGGCGTAGTTGCTAAATTCAACATAACTTAAAATTACATAATTATTTTCACTCTGAAATTCAGGTAGTTCCATAAATATATTCTTCATCAAATCAAAATTGATATTAGAATGTGCAGTTAATTTTGATGGCTCAAAAGGAAAATTGAGTGCTTTGATTACCTTTTTATCAACATCCTTTCCAAGGAAACCCTCTAGTTTTGATAGTGTTAATTTGCAATAGTTTTTCATGCATTCATCGATAAAACTTTACATTCAGAGGGAACGCTTTGGAGCATTTCAACCACTTTATTGCCAAATTGTTGCTTTTGCAATTGGCACACATTTTACTTTAAGGGACCCAATCTGTGACATTATAAAACAAGCTACTGGCTTTTTTTGAGTCTGAAATTCTTCAATTGCATTTGTAAAAGGCCAGCACTTTTGTGATACAAAGGCTGCCTGAATCGTTATTATATCACTGTTTGAATCATCCAGATGACTGATAGTTTATCAAATTGACTTAAAAAAGGCAAACCAGAGCATCAAAATACTTTTAAGTAAGTAACAGACTTGAACCACCTAGACCAATGTGTAGACTGGTAATGGGAAGAGTTTTGCCTCAAGATTGGGATAATTTTCTAAAAGGAATTTCTTACTCAGATTGGAGTTTACATGGATTTACAAACACATTTTTAAACCAAGAAATTGCTGCATTCAATTCCTTATAAGTTCTTTTGCAATATTTCATTGAGTGGGTCAGCTTAGGACACCAACATGTAAAGTTATGGAAATATTCCTTAATTAACACCTTTAGAGTTTTTGCCTATTTTAACATATATGCTGCACTGTCAGTGCAAATACCTTTCACATTACAATAATCAATGTTCATGATATTAATAGTATCTGAAATGGTCTCTGGCTAGTCATAGTTGCATTGAGGGATGTGCAGGGGGCAAGGAACAATTGCTGGCAAATTTTTCCTTTGAAGTTCCAAACAAAATGGCAAACATCCAGTTTCCATTTTCATTTGTAGTCTCATCATAAAAAATATGATGGGCTTGTCTGCAAAATTTCCCTTAATTTTCACCTTAGCTTCCTCTGCACATTTTGGTACATACTCTTTTTTCAGCCAATTTGCTGTAGGCAAATTTCCACCCCCCTGAACATATTTCATCATTCAAGATCTCACACAGGTTCATCAGCTTTTTCAGTTTGTATATTGGCCTAGAGCACTAAAATGTAATTTAAATGTAAATTGTAAAAATATTATTAAACTTTTGTACCTAGTTATTTAATATTATTTGCCCACCAATATTTATTTTATAAACTAAAGTGGATTGAGTGTTAGTGTTGCTTCCTTCACATATACAGTATTTAAAGGTTAATTTATTAAACCAGTAAAACTGTACACTTACCTCAACAGCATTTCTATGGTGTCCATGATGAATACCAATTTCTGAGTCTTAGCTCTCTTTTGATTTTTAAATGAAGTTTCAATGCCTAGTGGCCATTTTGGTGCTGTATATATTTATTTGCTTTCTTCCACAGCTTTTCCATTACACTTAGTCTTGATATGTTTCTCACACAAATCCCAACATGTCCACTCTATTCTAAATGTTGCAAAATTAATAAAAATAATATTTTCACTCAAATAAAAGCCATGGTTGCAGTATTTCACCACACTAAAAACACACTTACTTCATTATTTCGGCCCATTTTCTCCCTACATATTCACACTAGAAACTAATTACCGTATTTTTTTTTTTAAAGGTGAGTCGAAATTGTAACACTAACATCACTTAAGTTTACTCACTTAACATGTTTCGGGAAACCGTTGTTCCCATCCTCAGAAGGTTATTAACTCGACTGGCCCGTGTTGTTTGTTCTCTGATGATTTTTAAATTTTGCTTCTTGTGACTTGTTGGTCATAAATTACGTATGTATTGTAATGAAAAGAAGCTAGAAACAGTGATGTGTATTGAATTTAAAGGTGAGTCGAAATTGTAACACTAACATCACTTAATTTTACTCACTTAACATGTTTCGGGAAACCGTTGTTCCCATCCTCAGAAGGTTATTAACTCGACTGGCCCGTGTTGTTTGTTCTCTGATGATTTTTAAATTTTGCTTCTTGTGACTTGTTGGTCATAAATTACGTATGTATTGTAATGAAAAGAAGCTAGAAACAGTGATGTGTATTGAATTTAAAGGTGAGTCGAAATTGTAACACTAACATCACTTAATTTTACTCACTTAACATGTTTCGGGAAACCGTTGTTCCCATCCTCAGAAGGTTATTAACTCGACTGGCCCGTGTTGTTTGTTCTCTGATGATTTTTAAATTTTGCTTCTTGTGACTTGTTGGTCATAAATTACGTATGTATTGTAATGAAAAGAAGCTAGAAACAGTGATGTGTATTGAATTTAAAGGTGAGTCGAAATTGTAACACTAACATCACTTAAGTTTACTCACTTAACATGTTTCGGGAAACCGTTGTTCCCATCCTCAGAAGGTTATTAACTCGACTGGCCCGTGTTGTTTGTTCTCTGATGATTTTTAAATTTTGCTTCTTGTGACTTGTTGGTCATAAATTACGTATGTATTGTAATGAAAAGAAGCTAGAAACAGTGATGTGTATTGAATTTAAAGGTGAGTCGAAATTGTAACACTAACATCACTTAAGTTTACTCACTTAACATGTTTCGGGAAACCGTTGTTCCCATCCTCAGAAGGTTATTAACTCGACTGGCCCGTGTTGTTTGTTCTCTGATGATTTTTAAATTTTGCTTCTTGTGACTTGTTGGTCATAAATTACGTATGTATTGTAATGAAAAGAAGCTAGAAACAGTGATGTGTATTGAATTTAAAGGTGAGTCGAAATTGTAACACTAACATCACTTAAGTTTACTCACTTAACATGTTTCGGGAAACCGTTGTTCCCATCCTCAGAAGGTTATTAACTCGACTGGCCCGTGTTGTTTGTTCTCTGATGATTTTTAAATTTTGCTTCTTGTGACTTGTTGGTCCTAAATTACGTATGTATTGTAATGAAAAGAAGCTAGAAACAGTGATGTGTATTGAATTTAAAGGTGAGTCGAAATTGTAACACTAACATCACTTAAGTTTACTCACTTAACATGTTTCGGGAAACCGTTGTTCCCATCCTCAGAAGGTTATTAACTCGACTGGCCCGTGTTGTTTGTTCTCTGATGATTTTTAAATTTTGCTTCTTGTGACTTGTTGGTCATAAATTACGTATGTATTGTAATGAAAAGAAGCTAGAAACAGTGATGTGTATTGAATTTAAAGGTGAGTCGAAATTGTAACACTAACATCACTTAAGTTTACTCACTTAACATGTTTCGGGAAACCGTTGTTCCCATCCTCAGAAGGTTATTAACTCGACTGGCCCGTGTTGTTTGTTCTCTGATGATTTTTAAATTTTGCTTCTTGTGACTTGTTGGTCATAAATTACGTATGTATTGTAATGAAAAGAAGCTAGAAACAGTGATGTGTATTGAATTTAAAGGTGAGTCGAAATTGTAACACTAACATCACTTAAGTTTACTCACTTAACATGTTTCGGGAAACCGTTGTTCCCATCCTCAGAAGGTTATTAACTCGACTGGCCCGTGATTGTTTGTTCTCTGATGATTTTTAAATTTGCTTCTTGTGACTTGTTGGTCATAAATTACGTATGTATTGTAATGAAAAGAAGCTAGAAACAGTGATGTGTATTGAATTTAAAGGTGAGTCGAAATTGTAACACTAACATCACTTAAGTTTACTCACTTAACATGTTTCGGGAAACCGTTGTTCCCATCCTCAGAAGGTTATTAACTCGACTGGCCCGTGTTGTTTGTTCTCTGATGATTTTTAAATTTTGCTTCTTGTGACTTGTTGGTCATAAATTACGTATGTATTGTAATGAAAAGAAGCTAGAAACAGTGATGTGTATTGAATTTAAAGGTGAGTCGAAATTGTAACACTAACATCACTTAAGTTTACTCACTTAACATGTTTCGGGAAACCGTTGTTCCCATCCTCAGAAGGTTATTAACGACTGGCCCGTGTTGTTTGTTCTCTGATGATTTTTAAATTTTGCTTCTTGTGACTTGTTGGTCATAAATTACGTATGTATTGTAATGAAAAGAAGCTAGAAACAGTGATGTGTATTGAATTTAAAGGTGAGTCGAAATTGTAACACTAACATCACTTAAGTTTACTCACTTAACATGTTTCGGGAAAACCGTTGTTCCCATCCTCAGAAGGTTATTAACTCGACTGGCCCGTGTTGTTTGTTCTCTGATGATTTTTAAATTTTGCTTCTTGTGACTTGTTGGTCATAAATTACGTATGTATTGTAATGAAAAGAAGCTAGAAACAGTGATGTGTATTGAATTTAAAGGTGAGTCGAAATTGTAACACTAACATCACTTAAGTTTACTCACTTAACATGTTTCGGGAAACCGTTGTTCCCATCCTCAGAAGGTTATTAACTCGACTGGCCCGTGTTGTTTGTTCTCTGATGATTTTTAAATTTTGCTTCTTGTGGCTTGTTGGTCATAAATTACGTATGTATTGTAATGAAAAGAAGCTAGAAACAGTGATGTGTATTGAATTTAAAGGTGAGTCGAAATTGTAACACTAACATCACTTAAGTTTACTCACTTAACATGTTTCGGGAAACCGTTGTTCCCATCCTCAGAAGGTTATTAACTCGACTGGCCCGTGTTGTTTGTTCTCTGATGATTTTTAAATTTTGCTTCTTGTGACTTGTTGGTCATAAATTACGTATGTATTGTAATGAAAAGAAGCTAGAAACAGTGATGTGTATTGAATTTAAAGGTGAGTCGAAATTGTAACACTAACATCACTTAAGTTTACTCACTTAACATGTTTCGGGAAACCGTTGTTCCCATCCTCAGAAGGTTATTAACTCGACTGGCCCGTGTTGTTTGTTCTCTGATGATTTTTAAATTTTGCTTCTTGTGACTTGTTGGTCATAAATTACGTATGTATTGTAATGAAAAGAAGCTAGAAACAGTGATGTGTATTGAATTTAAAGGTGAGTCGAAATTGTAACACTAACATCACCTAAGTTTACTCACTTAACATGTTTCGGGAAACCGTTGTTCCCATCCTCAGAAGGTTATTAACTCGACTGGCCCGTGTTGTTTGTTCTCTGATGATTTTTAAATTTTGCTTCTTGTGACTTGTTGGTCATAAATTACGTATGTATTGTAATGAAAAGAAGCTAGAAACAGTGATGTGTATTGAATTTAAAGGTGAGTCGAAATTGTAACACTAACATCACTTAATTTTACTCACTTAACATGTTTCGGGAAACCGTTGTTCCCATCCTCAGAAGGTTATTAACTCGACTGGCCCGTGTTGTTTGTTCTCTGATGATTTTTAAATTTTGCTTCTTGTGACTTGTTGGTCATAAATTACGTATGTATTGTAATGAAAAGAAGCTAGAAACAGTGATGTGTATTGAATTTAAAGGTGAGTCGAAATTGTAACACTAACATCACTTAAGTTTACTCACTTAACATGTTTCGGGAAACCGTTGTTCCCATCCTCAGAAGGTTATTAACTCGACTGGCCCGTGTTGTTTGTTCTCTGATGATTTTTAAATTTTGCTTCTTGTGACTTATTGGTCATAAATTACATATGTATTGTAATGAAAAGAAACTAGAAACAGTGATGTGTATTGAATTTAAAGGTGAGTCGAAATTGTAACACTAACATCACTTAAGTTTACTCACTTAACATGTTTCGGGAAACCGTTGTTCCCATCCTCAGAAGGTTATTAACTCGACTGGCCCGTGTTGTTTGTTCTCTGATGATTTTTAAATTTTGCTTCTTGTGACTTGTTGGTCATAAATTACCTATGTATTGTAATGAAAAGAAGCTAGAAACAGTGATGTGTATTGAATTTAAAGGTGAGTCGAAATTGTAACACTAACATCACTTAAGTTTACTCACTTAACATGTTTCGGGAAACCGTTGTTCCCATCCTCAGAAGGTTATTAACTCGACTGGCCCGTGTTGTTTGTTCTCTGATGATTTTTAAATTTTGCTTCTTGTGACTTGTTGGTCATAAATTACGTATGTATTGTAATGAAAAGAAGCTAGAAACAGTGATGTGTATTGAATTTAAAGGTGAGTCGAAATTGTAACACTAACATCACTTAAGTTTACTCACTTAACATGTTTCGGGAAACCGTTGTTCCCATCCTCAGAAGGTTATTAACTCGACTGGCCCGTGTTGTTTGTTCTCTGATGATTTTTAAATTTTGCTTCTTGTGACTTGTTGGTCATAAATTACGTATGTATTGTAATGAAAAGAAGCTAGAAACAGTGATGTGTATTGAATTTAAAGGTGAGTCGAAATTGTAACACTAACATCACTTAAGTTTACTCACTTAACATGTTTCGGGAAACCGTTGTTCCCATCCTCAGAAGGTTATTAACTCGACTGGCCCGTGTTGTTTGTTCTCTGATGATTTTTAAATTTTGCTTCTTGTGACTTATTGGTCATAAATTACATATGTATTGTAATGAAAAGAAACTAGAAACAGTGATGTGTATTGAATTTAAAGGTGAGTCGAAATTGTAACACTAACATCACTTAAGTTTACTCACTTAACATGTTTCGGGAAACCGTTGTTCCCATCCTCAGAAGGTTATTAACTCGACTGGCCCGTGTTGTTTGTTCTCTGATGATTTTTAAATTTTGCTTCTTGTGACTTGTTGGTCATAAATTACCTATGTATTGTAATGAAAAGAAGCTAGAAACAGTGATGTGTATTGAATTTAAAGGTGAGTCGAAATTGTAACACTAACATCACTTAAGTTTACTCACTTAACATGTTTCGGGAAACCGTTGTTCCCATCCTCAGAAGGTTATTAACTCGACTGGCCCGTGTTGTTTGTTCTCTGATGATTTTTAAATTTTGCTTCTTGTGACTTGTTGGTCATAAATTACGTATGTATTGTAATGAAAAGAAGCTAGAAACAGTGATGTGTATTGAATTTAAAGGTGAGTCGAAATTGTAACACTAACATCACTTAAGTTTACTCACTTAACATGTTTCGGGAAACCGTTGTTCCCATCCTCAGAAGGTTATTAACTCGACTGGCCCGTGTTGTTTGTTCTCTGATGATTTTTAAATTTTGCTTCTTGTGACTTGTTGGTCATAAATTACGTATGTATTGTAATGAAAAGAAGCTAGAAACAGTGATGTGTATTGAATTTAAAGGTGAGTCGAAATTGTAACACTAACATCACTTAAGTTTACTCACTTAACATGTTTCGGGAAACCGTTGTTCCCATCCTCAGAAGGTTATTAACTCGACTGGCCCGTGTTGTTTGTTCTCTGATGATTTTTAAATTTTGCTTCTAGTGACTTGTTGGTCATAAATTACGTATGTATTGTAATGAAAAGAAGCTAGAAACAGTGATGTGTATTGAATTTAAAGGTGAGTCGAAATTGTAACACTAACATCACTTAAGTTTACTCACTTAACATGTTTCGGGAAACCGTTGTTCCCATCCTCAGAAGGTTATTAACTCGACTGGCCCGTGTTGTTTGTTCTCTGATGATTTTTAAATTTTGCTTCTTGTGACTTGTTGGTCATAAATTACGTATGTATTGTAATGAAAAGAAGCTAGAAACAGTGATGTGTATTGAATTTAAAGGTGAGTCGAAATTGTAACACTAACATCACTTAAGTTTACTCACTTAACATGTTTCGGGAAACCGTTGTTCCCATCCTCAGAAAGTTATTAACTCGACTGGCCCGTGTTGTTTGTTGTCTGATGATTTTTAAATTTTGCTTCTTGTGACTTGTTGGTCATAAATTACGTATGTATTGTAATGAAAAGAAGCTAGAAACAGTGATGTGTATTGAATTTAAAGGTGAGTCGAAATTGTAACACTAACATCACTTAAGTTTACTCACTTAACATGTTTCGGGAAACCGTTGTTCCCATCCTCAGAAGGTTATTAACTCGACTGGCCCGTGTTGTTTGTTCTCTGATGATTTTTAAATTTTGCTTCTTGTGACTTGTTGGTCATAAATTACGTATGTATTGTAATGAAAAGAAGCTAGAAACAGTGATGTGTATTGAATTTAAAGGTGAGTCGAAATTGTAACACTAACATCACTTAAGTTTACTCACTTAACATGTTTCGGGAAACCGTTGTTCCCATCCTCAGAAGGTTATTAACTTGACTGGCCCGTGTTGTTTGTTCTCTGATGATTTTTAAATTTTGCTTCTTGTGACTTGTTGTTTCTAGCTTCTTTTCATTACAATACATACGTAATTTATGACCAACAAGTCACAAGAAGCAAAATTTAAAAATCATCAGAGAACAAACAACACGGGCCAGTCGAGTTAATAACCTTCTGAGGATGGGAACAACGGTTTCCCGAAACATGTTAAGTGAGTAAACTTAAGTGATGTTAGTGTTACAATTTCGACTCACCTTTAAATTCAATACACATCACTGTTTCTAGCTTCTTTTCATTACAATACATACGTAATTTATGACCAACAAGTCACAAGAAGCAAAATTTAAAAATCATCAGAGAACAAACAACACGGGCCAGTCGAGTTAATAACCTTCTGAGGATGGGAACAACGGTTTCCCGAAACATGTTAAGTGAGTAAACTTAAGTGATGTTAGTGTTACAATTTCGACTCACCTTTAAATTCAATACACATCACTGTTTCTAGCTTCTTTTCATTACAATACATACGTAATTTATGACCAACAAGTCACTAGAAGCAAAATTTAAAAATCATCAGAGAACAAACAACACGGGCCAGTCGAGTTAATAACCTTCTGAGGATGGGAACAACGGTTTCCCGAAACATGTTAAGTGAGTAAACTTAAGTGATGTTAGTGTTACAATTTCGACTCACCTTTAAATTCAATACACATCACTGTTTCTAGCTTCTTTTCATTACAATACATACGTAATTTATGACCAACAAGTCACAAGAAGCAAAATTTAAAAATCATCAGAGAACAAACAACACGGGCCAGTCGAGTTAATAACCTTCTGAGGATGGGAACAACGGTTTCCCGAAACATGTTAAGTGAGTAAACTTAAGTGATGTTAGTGTTACAATTTCGACTCACCTTTAAATTCAATACACATCACTGTTTCTAGCTTCTTTTCATTACAATACATACGTAATTTATGACCAACAAGTCACAAGAAGCAAAATTTAAAAATCATCAGAGAACAAACAACACGGGCCAGTCGAGTTAATAACCTTCTGAGGATGGGAACAACGGTTTCCCGAAACATGTTAAGTGAGTAAACTTAAGTGATGTTAGTGTTACAATTTCGACTCACCTTTAAATTCAATACACATCACTGTTTCTAGCTTCTTTTCATTACAATACATATGTAATTTATGACCAACAAGTCACAAGAAGCAAAATTTAAAAATCATCAGAGAACAAACAACACGGGCCAGTCGAGTTAATAACCTTCTGAGGATGGGAACAACGGTTTCCCGAAACATGTTAAGTGAGTAAACTTAAGTGATGTTAGTGTTACAATTTCGACTCACCTTTAAATTCAATACACATCACTGTTTCTAGCTTCTTTTCATTACAATACATACGTAATTTATGACCAACAAGTCACAAGAAGCAAAATTTAAAAATCATCAGAGAACAAACAACACGGGCCAGTCGAGTTAATAACCTTCTGAGGATGGGAACAACGGTTTCCCGAAACATGTTAAGTGAGTAAACTTAAGTGATGTTAGTGTTACAATTTCGACTCACCTTTAAATTCAATACACATCACTGTTTCTAGCTTCTTTTCATTACAATACATATGTAATTTATGACCAACAAGTCACAAGAAGCAAAATTTAAAAATCATCAGAGAACAAACAACACGGGCCAGTCGAGTTAATAACCTTCTGAGGATGGGAACAACGGTTTCCCGAAACATGTTAAGTGAGTAAACTTAAGTGATGTTAGTGTTACAATTTCGACTCACCTTTAAATTCAATACACATCACTGTTTCTAGCTTCTTTTCATTACAATACATACGTAATTACCGTATATTTATATTTCCGCAGATAAGATGATAGTTTAATCATAAAAAAGGCCCCCAAAATCTGTGATCGTCGTATAGGACAGATAAAAAAAAAAATATATATATGTGTGTGTGTGTAGATTGAAATTCATACAAATTAAAACCATTATAAAATAAAACAAATCACACCAATGTATTTAAAATCCTGCAAAATCCTCACATTCGTCATCTAAGGCAAACAGCTCCTCAATTACATCCTCACTTCCTCACTTTTGTTGCTGAGAAGTTTGTCTTATGGGTCCCATTCTGTACTTGACGAGTTGATTTCCGCTTCGTCATCAGTATCCTATAAGAAATCATCCTCAGTGCCACCCATAGCATTAGAAATCCCACATTTTTTGAAGAATTTGATCACTGTTTCCACTTTCACTTTTTCCCATGATTTGATCACGAAATCACACAGCACATCAGATGATGCAACCCGCATAGCTCCATCTTTCATATATGACTTTTTGCCCTTGTCATCAAGTTATTCCATTGTTCAAGCATGTGATCTTTGAATGGTTTATTCATAGAGACATTTAAAGGTTGTAGCATCAAAGTTAAACCACCCGGCATAACACCAACCTTAGTGTTGTTTTGTGCTGAGCGATTTATAGTGTTCTCAGTTACGTGATTGCGAAACATATCCCACACCAACAATCAATGTTGATTTCATAAGCGCATCTGGTCACCTCTGCAACACATTTTCCATCCACAATTTTACACCATACTCGTTCATCCACCCCTTTTCATGAAAATTTACAAAAATACCTGGCAGGAATTTTATTTTAGGAGTACTTTTCCTCTTGAAAACTACCATGGGTTTCAACTTTATTCCATCTGCCATGCACGTTAATACTACTGTAAAGCTGCTCTTTTCATGACCTGCACTTCTAACTTGAACAGCTTTTATGCCTTTTGTTTTCACAGTTCTATTGCTTATCTTGTTGAAGTTCATTGGTGTTTCATCCATATTTCCAATATTAGATAATGGAAAGTTGTATTTTTGCCTGTACCAATAACAAAATAGTGAAAACTCGTGACTTTATGGTCAAGATCTTGTGATAATTTCTGCACAATTTTTGTTTTGTCATACTACCAGATGTTTGCTGTTCATGAAACGATTGCACCAACCTACTGTTACTTTGAATTCTTTGCCTTGTTCTGGATTGGCCTGTACCCACTTCAGTGCATAAACCCTTATCATATTTCTTGTAACAACATAAAAATCTGTCTCTGTTCTTGTACCCGTTCTGCAATGATATTTTCTAAATTTGGCCAGCAAGCTATTGTTCTCCTCATAGAACATTTTTTATTGGCAGTTTTTAATAGTATCTAAATATTTTTTCCAATCTCGTACCGACTTTTCTGTTATATTGAAAGTTCTTGCTGCAGCACAGTTGTTCAGTTCTTGAGCCTGTTTTATGACTTTTAACTTGAAGCTTGCCTCATATTTCCTTCTTTTTGTTGGTTACATGATTAGCTCCACACTTAACAAATTTTACGTGATTACACTTATAGTACAAATTGTTTGAACACATGATAGAACCTACAACAAAACTTGTTATGGTGCTTTAACTTTCACCAGTCCACTCAAGGTGGTTTTTCCCCACTTTGCAACTGCCCCCCCCCCTCCACTAGGTTCCCTCTTGTAGTAGTAGTAGTAATAACTCTGGTTTCAAGCTTTAAGGAAAGAAGAGACTGGAGGGAAATCTGTAGGAGGAGACAGATATATAGAATAAGAATAGGGAATCTATGCATGACCTTGCCTGAACTGGCCAGAGTGAAACCACTACAGAGGTACATGTGAGTTGTGATTCAACACGTGCTTCTATAGGCAAAAAATGCCGAAGGAGGCTTTTCCTTTATGCATGCAACCATAATAATTTAGTAGTACAGGGTAGAGTATATCCACAAAATTGAATAGCCCATACAACGCTTTTGTGAATAGTCAAGGTCATTACCCGAATGCCCAAATCAGTGCGTGTGTTATTATCCAAATGATCACTGATTCAAACTAAATTCACAGACCGTTGATAGTCTGGGGGTCATCTTATAGGAAGATGTATGCTAAAACTATAGAACTTATGACGAAAATTTATAGCTTGTCGTATCTGAAGGTCGTCTTATCTGCAGAAATATATGGTAGGTGCTTTTGACACAAACAGTAATTTTTCTTATATAGGCTATGCCTATTAGAAGTCGTCATTGCATTTTAAGCATGAGAATGTATGTATTTGACTTGGCACATACTGCACTTTACCCGATCTGGTATGTACATAGCTTTTAGAATCATGGTACTGCTGAAATACCAGAAGAGCTGTATTAATCTGTGTGAATTGCAGTTTACACATTCCTCGCACTGTTTTTCTCTCGATATTCAGTTTTAGCTTGTACACTGCATCAACAGGGGCATCCAAGGGTTAAAATGTATTGTATACAACATATGTTACATGGACTTTTGGAGGCACATGTGATGTTTTAAATGAATTTTTAAAATATGCCATATTTCATGTTTATCGTGCAAATAAAGAATTTCCACAAAAAAATGAAATTTGTAAAAATTTACGAAAAAATTAAAGGCTTAGATCATCTACATTTATATTTATTTTGCAACATATATATTCTTCTAATCCAAGTTGTAAAACGTTTTGGCACTTATCATTACCCCCCCCCCAAAAAAACACTGTCAGGCTATGGGCGATTTAAATTTATATTTATATGGAGATGGACAGTATGACTCCCCTAGTTATTTTGCCAAGTATGTGTCAAATGTATTGTGGTGGCATCTGTGATGGTGAAATGTACTTCTAGAGGGGACTTGGTGGCAGCAAATCAAAATTCATTAGTTGTGGGCTGTGTTTCAAAATGAAGATCTTCTCCCATGAGTCTAATTCTGTTGCATATATAGCCATTTAATTAGTGCAATGTTTGGCTTGATGCCACATGATAGACAATCACCACAATGGAAACGCCAATAACACGGACCAATCACGCACCTTCTGATGATGGGAACAAACCATTTCCTAAAACATGTCAAGTGAGTAAACATAAGTAATGTTAGTTTAACTAACACCAACTCGCCATTAGTAAATTAAAAAACACATCACTGTTTCTAGCTTTTTTTCATATATTAATCAAATATGTTGTGTTGGAGGCAAGTTACAGTAGGAGAGGAATTTAATTATAACAATGAATAACCAACTATTTCATGTGTAATGTTCTTTGCCTGACCCTGACCTCAAGTTAAACAGCTGTACTGGAACTTCTGCTTGATGTCATGACCTCAGAGCTTGCGCTGTTATAAAATAATGCAACCTGGTAATGGTAAGCATAATTGAGTTCTAGTTTTCCACAATGTAATGCATAATCAGAGCTCTTACAAACTTTTAAATAAAATAAATATGTGACTATTAGTTCATTTCCCCTTTTAAGCATTTGAAAATTCTAAGTATAATGCTCTATAAATTAATCTACAAAATAAAAGTAATGTAATAACACAGTTTTTGTTTTGTGCTTAAGTTTGGCTTCTGAGTTGACAATTTGGATTCAATGGAAATTTGTGATATAGCTTAATTCATTCATTCATTCATTATCTGTTTACCCTCCTCTTATGTAGGACTTACACCCCCCAGGACTTACAGGCGGGTGCCTGGGGTCAGAGGCCCGTCGAGGAGCAGACACTCATGGATCAGACAGAACATCCAGGATGGGTGATCAGCCTAATGCCTGGTATGGGATGAAGGAAGTAGATGAAGCGAAATGTTGGTGAAATGGATGAAAGGAAAGGTGATGATGGAGCAGTTGGTGGAATCAATGGCGGGGGAAACCGGAGAACCCGGGGAAAACCCGCCCAGACGCCGCTTCGTCCACCACAAATCCCACATGCAGGTCCCTGGGATTGAACCCGGTGGGAGGCGAGCGGTCTAACCACTTGGCCACGATGCCGCCTGATATAGCTTAATGCCAAAGTAAATTACATTTGTACTGAAGAGTGTATTTTTTGTGCAGTGATGCTTAAACAATTGTATTCTAAAATATATTTTGCGTTTGTGGGTGCGTGTCTATATATATAGACACACACATACAACAGTGGCAATATACATAATTTGAATTCCAGTCTACATGAATATGTTTTCTCTAAGTTTATTGTTGTTCTGATTAGCCATTTCTATAATTTAAAGGAATTGCTTCCTGCAATAGAATTACCCTTGAATATTGTACTAAATCCAATTAAACTATGAAAATAGGCAAAGTACAGGTTCCTTGTTATATTAAGGTTCACTGCTTTGTTAATAAATCTAAAATTAAAGTTTATTCTCTGCTTAGTCTAGCAGCTGGATTTTCTATATGCTTTTCCCATTTCAGGTGATCATCAATATATGTCAGGAAACTTTTAGAACTTTTGATATCTAATATTATCTATGCCTTGTATGAATCTGATGGTGGTTTGTGGAAAAATTAAATAGCTTCAGATTTTTCTGAGCAATTCATTAATATTTTAACCATTTTCACAATTTCTTCTGGGTTACCATTGTAACATTTCCATCAGGTAAGGAAAATTTTTCCCTGTCCTTTGGAGATATGTTAATAGAGAATAGGGAAAGAAGCAACCCTTGGATTGGCATTGAGCTAGCTCATTTGCTCAGGAAGTGTGTTACAAATAATCTTTTCTTTCTTGAATTTATTTAAAGGTGAGTCGAAATTGTTACACTAACATCACTTAAGTTTTCTTTCTTGCTTTCTTCTTTCCTTCCTTCCTTCCCTCCTTCCCTTTCTTTTTTCAAGATTCATATTTACTCAGTTTGGTATCTGCGCTAGTGCATTTGCTTAGTTCTTTTTCCTTTGTCAGTGGCTGACAAAATCATTGCTCTCAGTCAGTTGATGTTAATAACTCAGTCTTATAATTGTGGAGGTTGCAAACAAAACTATTCATTTCCACAAAAATTAAAAACTCAGGTTTTTATGGTTTCAGTAGCTTTACATAGGCAGCAATTTATTTCTGGTTATTGTTCAAATGTAATTTGTAAAAGAAGAAGAAAAAAAAAAGGAATGGTAAATGTACCTAGCCATGTCATAAGCTGTCACAGCTTTAAGGAATAATTAAGTTTTCACACAAGCCTTTAAATGCCTTGGCCTGTCATCTATAGTGGCATGTATGATGTTTATGCCCACATCCATCACTGCTCGCCTCGGGGATTTTTTTTTAGACTTTCAAGATTGCTGTGACTTGAAGAGCTAGTCTTGGTCTCCAAAATGTCCCATAGTTTATAGTTTACTGGACTGGACGATGGCCAATCCATAAGGCTGATGAAACTTGGATTGTTTGCTTGAGCCACTGTTGAGTCTTTCGAGCTTTATGGGCCAGAGTGCTGACCTATTGGAAGATCTAGTGATCACTGGCGAACATGGTCTGGTTAACAGGTTTCAGGACTTCCTTCTAAATACACATTGGCAATGGTCCTGACCCCCTTTTTGAAGAAATGAACATTGGTGGCCCCTTTGTACAAGACTCCCAACCAAACCATCCCTGATGCTGGATGATGGCCACGAAGAACCCAAGGAGCAACCTGGCGGGATGCCTGATGACTCCAAGCATACGCTCTGTTGTTCTGCCTGTTGAATTTATGCTGTATTGTGAAAATTGTTTCATCTGAAAAAAGGCTTCCTTGATGTTGATTTTTGGCATGCCATCTAAGGAGGTTATGTGATCACTCCAGTCTAATATTCTTAAGATAGGTGTTGAGCATTGTTCTGTACATCAGCAGTAAGCCCGAAGTACTACGTCTTGGTTTAATAGCCTAGAGACACTCATTCTTGACATTTGAAGCTGCTATGCCATTATTTTTTGTTTTGTAACAGGATTTCTTCTGACGCATTCCCAAAATTTCGTTATCATATCTGGGGTTCAAACCAAGTGAAGACGGCAAGATCTTGTTTGCCATCAATACTAAAAAGATGGTCAAATCTTTTAATAATCGATAAACAAATCTTGAATGAAATTCCTAGTGGTTTTAACAAATTGAAAATCGCCTTTGGATCCTTCTGACACTTATGTAATGCTATTAAAGCTATATGATTTTCTTTCACAGACCATTCCATCTTGAAACAAAGATAAATTTTGAATGTAAATAGGTAATATTGCTGAGGAAGGATGTTTATTCAAGATAAAAATTTTGGAAGCCGCTGCATTGTTTCGTCAATCGACAGATAAGGGGCAAAGTTTAGTGTTGGTATTTATGATAAGACTAGGTATTTTCAGTAAAAATGGTACAATTTCATAGCACACGAGTGATAATTGTCTATTTGTTTTTCATCATATTCAGACAATCCCATACCATTACACAAATTTGTTTCCATTCAAAAACGCTCATTTCCTTGCTCTTGTATAAATGTTCTTTCCTTACTGCAACTGTAAATGTAGAGGTACCTAAATGGTTTCTCATAGGTCCTAACAGTAGACCTTATTGCTAGTCCCCATACAATTCCTCAACATTTAGCTCGATAATGAAAACAAACACAATGACTCGGTTATTAATTGTATATTGCCTGGCCATTTTGTAAGATGCACCTTGCCTATTTTTATGATTCACTGAATTTTAAATCTATCATTGTGAACCTCACTGAACAGTGTTAGGGGACTCAATGAATGTGTGTTATGCTTTTTCCTGTGCTGTAAGAGTTGAAATTATGGTAATTATTTACCTAAGCACCCGGTGACCGATTTGTTTTAAATCTGTTTTAATATGTGCTAAATAATACCGTAATGATGTTTTGAGATATCTTTTATGGGGCAAAAGCTTAGTTTGGACACAATAAATGTTTAAAAATGCAAATATTACATTGTGCATGTGCCATGGCGATCCAGCCATAAAATGTGAGGGAAGACAAAATACAATCGCAAGGCTATGGATTTGAATTTACTTAGGGTTGATTTCTCTCAATGCAACATATTTGCCATTAAGATCACACATGCATCCTAATAATATATCATAATAATTTCACCTGCTTCTTCGCTTAGCTATTTCATCCCAATATCTGTAGTAGTATTTTAAATTATATTCAATGTTCCTTTGCTTACTGAAGTTGCTGTTAAGGGCAATTCCACTGAAATGTCAACCAAAGCAATGAACTTTAAAATGATGTAAAAGCTGCAGTATTTGTATAAAATTAATCAGCAAAACCAGTTCATTCAGGATATGCATTGTGTACTTTCTCTCAAAAATGTTTACTTTTCTAAAAATTGCCTTAAAGGAGAACGTAAAAAAATGCAGCGATTGTTTTACAAGACTTTCCAACATTACAGAGCTTTTGTTCTTTTGGTTTTTAGAGATTTGAATGAGTTAATTTCACATGCATTGTGTGTTCTTTAAGGCTTTATTTTTAAATTTTAAAAAATATTATTTTAAGTGTAATAAAAAATGGTTTTGTGACTTCACCAAAATAATGTCAGTCCATTACTTACAATTACCAAAGTGTTTGGTTTACATACATAACACTCATATGAATGAAATGCACAATTATTCTTCTTTCTATGCTACAAGTCCTTAATTCCCATCAAGTAACCATTGTTTAAAAAATCATAGCTATTTTATTATTTGCACTAATTATTTGATCATTCTGTTACCTTTTGAGCAGAGAATTATGCTTACGGCTATTTACTTGCCTGGAATTTACTCACCTATGTAAGTAAATTTCCATCATACCTAGTTATCTCATCACCATCAACTGCATTACTACTCTTCTATGTGACATGAATTGTAGGAAAAAAGTGTGAGAGTGGAGCCATAGAGAAAGTTAAATAGGAAAAATGAGAGAGAGAGAAAACTGCCATGACTCAACTTGCTGAAAGTTCAGAACAGACCCATAACTGCTCAACAACTACTTCACCTTACAGATCTTGTCAATCCCATGGAAAAGCATGAAAGAAGGTTAAAACTGCACTCCCTAATTATCCAACAAAGAGAAAGTGTCTCATCAAGGAATTTGCCAAACAAGAGGGGTTACTTTCTCCTTCACTAAAGAAAAAAGTTGCACAAATCCCTGATATGGAGGTAACAACTATAGAATGTACTAAGAGAGGCTTCTGCATTAGTGATTCCATATCTTGGCAGTCATCTGGTATGAAAGATGGAATTATTGTGTAAACTTTGTCTGCAAAGGAGAAACTACAGAAATGTTGCTTTTAACTGTTAAAGAGGCACGTGAGATCTTGCAATTTGAATATGATGTCAAGATAAGCTTTACAGAATTTGCTTCCTTGGACCTGCAAATGTCCTCCTGCAGAGAGATATTCCTCATAATGTCTGCACCTGCAAGATCCGTGAAAATGTGCTCTTTTCACTTAATACTCTGAAATTTGCAGGCCTCTCTGTTGAAACTAAATTCAAAAAATTTATCAATCAGGTGGTTTATAACTAGGAGTCCAAAATGTGCATGATGCAGAAGTGTTAGAATTGTAATGGTTTGAGTAAAATTGTCACTTCATTGCACAATATTTACGTTTTGAATGAGCTTTGCTCATGGAACCAATGGATGTCTGACCCTGAAGTCGGCAAGTTGCAGCCATCTAAAGAAATCTTGAAGAGGCAACTGCAATAGGAAATTCAGCATAAAGTAGTAATTAAGGAAGAACAATATTATATCTACTATAATGCCGCCTTCTGTATTGGGAGAGTGCTGAAAGTACATCAGAAATAAGTAACCGTAAAATTTGTTGAGACTCTAGGAAGTATATACCGGGCTAAGTAATGAACAAGAGAAGAAATCAATGAGAAGTTCATATTTTTGGGGCATTACAACTAGTAGGAGCTGGACCTTTTACAATTCCAGAGTTATTCCAGAACTGTGAGGAAGCAGTAAAGTGAATTTAAGAAGATCTGATCATTAAATGTAGACAAAGCACGAAAGCTTCAGAACTCGTGAAGTGTAATCTTGTGGTGTAACCAACAGTAAATACATATCTCAAGACTGAGTGGATTATAATCAGTGTTAAAATTACACATCCATTACAACATAAAAAGAAAGAAATCGGGGTCTGTCAGTCCGTTACTTCATACCTTTAAATTACTAAATTATGCAAATGATATTTGTATGAGATATTTCCAGACATTAGTCAAGCAAATTAAGGTGGTAACCAGTATTCTCATTCCCTATATTTCAGAGTATCAACTGACTGAACTTATATTCCAGAATCTATGGTTTACAAGAAGTCAGTCCATTACCTGAATTTTAAAGGCGAGAAAACAATTTTTCTTGGGAGATATTTTAAAATAATATATATCAAAATGAAGCTTAAAATTTAAAATAGTATAAACACATCTTGAAAAAGTAAATTAGAAGTAACAGCATTTGATGTTTTATTGAAAACAAATGTTGTGTTTTGTGAGTCCATTACCCATGGAATTGCCCTTAAAACACTAAACATTCTATCAATATATTCACTACCAATCCATTTCCATATGCAAATGCAGCAATTACACAACGATCCTGACTTTTTAACTTACTTGTCCACCACTTTATTTTCATATATTTCGACCACAGCTTTTTTTCACCTATTATGACTTGCACCAGTAACCACAACACATTAACTCATCTTAATCATATGTCCATCATTAAGTGGACACATACATAAGTTACATAAAACCAAAGCAACAATAAAGGCGGGAAAGTACCAAATAAATGACTATGCTTACCTTAAAGCCCAGCCGCAATATAGGAAAAGTGTTGAACCCTGTCTTTTAATCTGTGATAAGCCCTCTTGAAAATGTATTATATGCGATAGTTTAACATCTTCCTACAGAATAAGCATCCAGAATAGCATAAATTTAAATTTGTATCATTTCCTTAAAAAACTGTGCATTTTGAACCCCCCCCCCCGGAAAAGGTGGTTTCGCTGGATGCATTTGAACCATAAGAGTGAATACATAAATCCATTTGGAGTCTTAAAACCATAAGCTATGAAACAGCAGAGATGGATAAAGGATCCGTCAGCAAGGATCATCACATCCCTCCAGTTCACACAGAGTGACTTTGCAAGGACAAAGCTAAGTGATAGGCAACTGGGGGAGAGGTATTGTAAGAGGGTAGTTAAGAGATGAAAGGCAGGAAAGGAGGGGGAAGGTGCAAGGAGCAAGTTGGGTGATAAATAATTTTTTTTTTTAAATTTAATGTTATTATTTCTGTGAAATTAAGCTTTTACCCCAAAAAAGACACACTAAAACGTCATTCGGATATTATTTAGCACATATTAAAATGGGTTTGAAATAAATCAGTCACCAGGTGCTTAAGTAAATAATTACCAAAATTCTTGCTTCACAAACATTAGTTGTGGCAGTGCTAACAAGTGGAGAAGTTACATTTTAAGCTTGTGCTATCAATAATTAAACTTGTCAGTTTATTTAAGATTTGAAAGGTGAAATTTATGATTTTGCATTTTCTTCTATCAATTATTATGGAAAATATTAATTGCTCATAAACACAATGGGCAAATCATGTGATTTGACACCTTGAAAAGTTGCAGAGGTAAAAACACTGATTAAAAATTTTGGTTTTTCAAATTGCGAGATTTCTTGAAGTTTGGGAGTGTTGGAATCATTTGTGAGGCGAATTGAAAATAAAATTGAATTTGGTGTGAAACTAGCCCCATAAAGGAAGAATAGGTGTGGGCAGAAACAAATTTTCACATCAAAAGGAGAATGTTACTTAAAATATTTGTGAAAAAAATATGTTTGCGAGTGCAAAATAAATTACATTCAAGCTTGAAGATAGTGGCATTGTTTCATCTGAAAGAACTGTTAGGTGCAAACTTTCAGAAATTAACTTCAAACCCCACAACCTGCCAAGAAGCCCAAATTAACTGCTGCTATGGCTGTAAAATGACTAAGCTGAGCAAAGGAGCACATGGACAAAGACTTGAACTTCTGGAAATCGGTAAATATGAAAATCTTTGTTGCAAAAGTTCTGTATTGAATTTAACTTCACATTTGAAATGCACTATATGAACTAAAGTTCACATTTCAAATAAATTTACATAGATTTCTTTTGTTTCAGATTTGTTTTAATGATGCAAGCAATTTCGAAATTCTGGCAAACAGAGCTCAGTTTATACAAAGCCATCATGGTGAAATGTGTCATCCAGATTGTGTTGTGCAGACTGTTTAACATCCCACCAAAGTCATGGTATAGTCACTCATCAGTGGCAAAGGAACTGGACGTCTATATATTGTTCAAGGGACAATGCGGCAGTGCTGATAAGTAGGCTGCTGCCTCAAGTAGGAGACTGGTTCCCAGTATGTAGATATCTAGGTGGGTGGGTAGGTTCCTTAAGAAACTTTTCATTTATTTTGCATTTAAAAGAATCCAACTGTAATCCTAAAATATCAAAAATGTTCATGCACCTTACACCAAAATGTAAAAAAGTAAGCTAAGTGTAAGCTAATAGTTCATATCAAATGGAAAACCATTCATTTTTATGCAAATGGGGCAAGATGTCATATTGAAAACTGAGTGATAGCTTTTTTGAGAGAGCAGAAGCAGAACATTCCTTTGTTGCTGTGGCCTGGGAATTCATGGGTTGTGAACTCCATTGAAAATGCGTGGAAGCCAGTGAAGAAAGAAGTGGTAAAGGAAGTGATTACTATGAAAACTCAGCATATTGGAAAGATAATAGAAGTCTGGAATCATTCACAATTATAAGAGACAATTCAGGCATGTATAAATAGCATGCCAAAGTGAATCAAAATATCAGTAGCTGCCAAAGGTGGTGTGACTAAATACTACAAGTTCTCTAAATTGTGTCTAACCACATTTCATAAATATATCTAATTATCACCAAATAGTGTATATTACGCTTTAAATTCTTCACCAGCGTTTAAAGAAATGTATGTTTCAAGTTCCTTTTGCTTGGATGTTCGTGTAAATGCTTATCAAGAGAAATGGATAGTAAAACCAAGTTGGTGATATTGTGTCACCAAAAAGAAAAGTAGTATGGTACACAGAGCTGGGTCAGCAAGGAATCTGGGGAAGTGTTGATATCTTAATGTAAACAAGTTAAAACACTTTGCTTAATTCAGTTCAAAAGTTGAGGTGAAGGAACAAAGTTTTTAACAACAGGCTTTTTAGTTTTAGGTACAATAGCCCAATCCATCTTTAGCACGATTTTATTTATGTTCCAAAGTAACCTTGGCAGATATTATGAAGATCCTCAATATACTATAAAGGCACACAGGAAAGAATCCTTAGGACGCATATTTAACCAAAATATGTCCAGTTGCATCATCTAGATATCACCCATGGAAGGTTCACCCAGGAGAGAGTAAATCCAGGGCTTTCAGTAATACTTACTGTGTAAGCTCTCTTTTGTGTTTTATTTAAAGTAATATGTATAAAATAAATAGAATATCAATTTCTTTTTGAACCTAAATATTTTTATTTTTTAAATTTGTTTAGATGCCCACCACAAAGACAGGTCAACAGTCCTTTCATCTCTGGGTGTATGTAAGGGAGAGGAGACAGAAAATTGGTGAAATCTGTTGAGAAGCATGATCATGTAAGGACTTAAATTCAGAAGTTGCCGACTAAAGAGAGCACTTAAATTCTTTATTCTGTGATGAACAAAATGAAATGTGAAAAATTGATTTAACATTGCAAATTAAAAAGTTATAGATGATTTAATTAATATTCTGTGACGGCCGCCCCCCCCCCAAAAAAAAAGAGAAAACCACACAGATTGTGCATACTCTTTGTTATTAGCTGCTAAGATATTCCCCATACAATGTGAAATAGGTACTTCTAAACTTTCCAGTGAGAGGCCATAGCTTCCTAGTAGCAAACAGGGCATTTGAGAGGGTAGAAAAAGTCCTGAGGAAGCATCACAAAATAATAAGAAAGGAAGAATATCTTTTTCCTCAGGTGGGTACATGCATATTCTAGGAGAGAACTGGAAGCTTTGGGATTTAAAAGTACTTGAAAATGTATACCAAAAGGTGGTTGTATTCATGATTTAAAGGAAGGTGTGTATATATACACTACGTGATCAAAAGTATCTGGATACCTGGCTGAAAATGACGTACAAGTTCATGGCACCCTCCATCGGTAATGCTGGAAGTCAATATGGTGTTGGCCCACCCTTAGCCTTGATGGCAGCGTTCACTCTCGCAGGCATACTCTCAATCAGGTGCTGGAAGGTTTCTTGGGGAATGGCAACCCATTCTTCATGGAGTGCGGAACTGAGGAGAGGTATCGATGTAGGTTGGTGAGGCCTGGCACGAAGTCGGCGTTCCAAAACATCCCAAAGGTGTTCTATAGGATTCAAGTCAGGACTCTGTGCAGGCCGGTCCATTACAGGGATGTTATTGTCGTGTAACCACTCCACCACTGCCCATGTAGTATGAACAGGTGCTCGATCGTGTTGAAAGATGCAATCGCCATCCCTGAATTGCTCTTCAACAGTGGGAAGCAAGAAGGTGCTTAAAATACCAATGTAGGTCTGCGCTGTGATCGTGCCATGCAAAATAACAAAGGGATGCAAGCCCCCTCCAGGAAAAACACGACCACACCATAACACCATCACCTCCGAATTTCACTGTTGGCACTACACACACTGGCAGATGACATTCACCGGGCATTCGCCATACCCACATCCTGCCATTGGATCGCTACATTGTGTACCATGATTCATCACTCCACACAAAGTTTTGCCACTGTTCAGTTGTGTAATGTTGATGCTCCTTACACCAAGCGAGGCATCGTTTGGCATTTTCCTGCATGATGTGTGGCTTATGAGCAGCTGCTTGACCATGGAATCCAAGGTTTCTCATCTCACGCCTGTCATAGTACTTGGAGTGGATCCTGATGCATTTTGGAATTCCTGTGTGATGGTCTGGATAGATGTCTGCTTGTTACTCTTTATGACCCTCTTCAAATGTCGGCGGTCTCTGTCAGTGAACAGACGAGGTCAGCATGTATGCTTTTGTGCTGTACATGTCCCTTCACATTTCCACTTCACTATCACATCAGAAACAGTGGACCTAGGGATGTTTAAGAATGTGGAAATCTCGCATACAGACTTCTGACACAAGTGACACCCAATCACCTGACCATGTTCGAAGTCCGTGAGTTCCACGGAGCATCCCATTCTGCTGTTTCACAATGTCTAATGACTACTGAGGTCGCCGATAATGAGTACCAGGCAGTAGGTGGCAGCACAATGCACCTAAGATGAAAAACGTATGTTTTTGGGGGTGTCTGGATACTTTTGATCACTTAGTGTGTTATACATGCACACACAAACAGAAGAGAAAAATAAATAGTGAAAAATACCTGTTTTAACATTGAATAATTTTGCTAAGTTAAAAACTAAGAGAGTTCAAATTTATATGTTTACCAGTTAAGTCATTTTCAAAACTGTATACAAAGTTATATTTTTAAAAGAGCATTGTTTTCTGAAGTAGTACCATAAAGCAGGTAAAATAAATCTATGGTATGACACACTGTGAGAAATATGTTAGTTTCCTTCATTTTGGATGAAAAACACAGATGTCATATGATTTCCTATTTAAGTTGGACATTTCCAGCTCTGCCAAATAAAACTGGGCATTTCCAAATCTTCTTTATTTGTAAACTAAACGAAAAGTATGAAAAAATCATTACTAATGCTATGAAAACAAGGGATATAACATGTATTATCCGTTAAAATATGTCACTGTTGAGTTCAGCAAAGCCTCATCATAGCATTTTCCTCCTCCTGGGAAAAAGCACTGTTTTGGAAATTATCGGTTTTGTTTGTAACCTCCACAGTTGCAATCCGGCTAATAGTTGAAGAAAATATTTAAATATATATTAGGTGCTGTGGAGAGAGTTGGAATACCACACTCACATGGTTTCCACAAAAGAGGATTATTTATAATACAGGCAGATACATATAGAAAAGAGGAGTGGGTGTAATGAATGAATTAGTAATCTGCTTTTGTTGATAATAATTTAATTTAGTTTGAAATTGTAAATAGTCTTGTATATGAAATCTAAGGAGGTGATAAGTTTTCTATTTTCTGCCTTCTGTATAATAAATATCATAATAAAATTGAAAATTTTCTACAAAAATAACATTTTGTATTTAACTGGAACCTTTAATTTGGCTTGTAAATGAGCCCACATAAAAAATACAAATCGTTTATTTGGAGCCCATGAGGTAATGTGAATTCAAAGTAATTTTAGTTTATAATAATACTTTAAACCCCCCCCCCTAAAAAAAACTATCTACAGGAGCAAAATACGGCCACAATGGCAGTGTTTTTAATTGGAGGAATAAACTGTGTGTATAGAACTTCTTACTTGCTTCATAAAGTGAGTCCAAAACCACCTGCTTTTTAAAGAAAGAGCACTGTTTTTTATGAAAAGCTTTATGGCTTTATTCAGACAAAATTACCATCCTATTAGGTATTTGTTCTCAATAAAGGATCAGCACTTGTATTTGGCTATTTGTAACAGTAGAGCACATATCATTGAGAAATTTCTTATGATCGTCAGAACTGGAGAAATTCTACATTGATGTTTCATCATACTACTGTTAGTAATTTTCTGTCCTATTTAGTGGTATGAAGAGAATATATTAGGAGAGACTATGCACCGTTTTAAACTTATATTGAAGAATAAATAGTGAACTATTGCAGTAATTCTAATATTGAGTACCTTTGTTTGTCCTGTTATGTCGAACTGTGTACTCCATTAGCCATTTAAAGGTAAATAATTAATAACAAACTAAGGATGTGCAATTGGAGTAGAGTAGTAAAAGATTTATAAACTCATGCACTCCAAAGTATTGTGTGTAGTGGCACTTACAGCAGTATATTTATTTCTAAATTACAGAGTCCATGACTGTATCAGCAGAGTAAACAGTTTGGATTGCAGTAATGTCAGCAAAAGAATGGTGATGGAAACTGTGCGTTCCAGTGCTGGAATAGCAAACATGGTGGTACGGAGACGGCGAATGGGTGGCCGATGCTTATACACTACACAGGTAAAACAGCTTAGGGAGTTCACATACTAGTTTCTCCAGAGGGAGAGGGAGGGGGACAGAAAGAGAGCCACAAGGTTTTAATTTACCTATGAAATAAACTGATAAAAGCCAGAAGGTTGAATCGGAAAGATTCATTGTCATGACAGGAATTCAGACCATGGACCTTTCGTTTTTTTATGCCAAGGTTTTCTTCACAGATCATGCATTCAGTTCCTCTTGTTCAAACTCATACATGTATCAGTAAGCCAATAAGATAGGCTCAACTGTACAAGTGTCATAATCTCAAATACAACTCACTATTGCAATTACTTTTAGCACTGGACTTCTAGCCAAATGGTAGGGTTGGTTTATATAGTGGCAAGTAAATAAAGGCTGTTCAGAATTAGATAAACTTGTTAGTCATAACAAGTTTTTATGTGCTTGCTGAAAAGTTACCAGTGCTAATGGACTACCTAGCGCAGGGTTGCTACTGCAGGAGACAGGAGGTTTAACCCATCCCCCTGTTTTGTTCTTCAGTTTTCCTACCATCCAAGGAGCTTCTATTCTATTAGTAGTATGTCACAGTAAAGTCCAACACCTCAGCACACAAAGTTGGAGGTAAAAAGGAGGAGAATGATACTGAGTATTACGAAATGCCTGATATAGTGCATTTACAAAGATGCTACAGGATGGCAGTGAAGTACATGGATGCTGGTTGTTATACTCCAGGTGGACTTCCAGATAGCAGGTCACATGGTAAACACAGCTCTGCCAAGCACCAAGCTTGCTGACAACCACCCTGACATTTCATCTGTAGTTCAGTAGGAAAAGTGGTAACCTTGTACTATTCAGTTCAGTCTCGTTATTGACAGGGCACAACTTTCTTTAATTCTGCTTCAAGGTTCTTCATATACTCCAACATTCATTCAGACTGTGAGTACAGAGATGTAAAGCTGGCCTTCTGCATTCCAAGCCCATTTAGCGCTTAATCAGTTTTGGCTGAAAGTTATTCCCATGGTCACTGTAGCACTCGTGGCACACCAAAGTAGAAGATTTGGTCTTCCATGAGGTAATCTGTGATCATTTTGGTCTCTTGGTTGGCGATGGCATATGTCCCAAGCCATTGAGTGTAGTAATCCATGCCCACCAGCAAATACTAGTTTCTCCTCACAGTTGGAGGAAAATGTCCAGCAATGTTAATTGTGATACATTCAGATGGTGCTCCAACCTTATGCTAGTGTGCTTCCCAAGTTCTGAATCTGGAGACCATGACTCTGCATGTGTTACATTGAAGGTATCATCCTTTGCTGTCTGATATAAGCTGCGACCAGTAGTTCCATTGCCAGAGCTTGTTTATTGTGCATTTGGATTCCAAATTTCCTCCCAACATTTCTATCTGCGCTTCCTCTAGGACTTCCTTAATCTTGCTGTAAGGAAGGATTACGTGCTCCCTCAGGGTCTTCTCATTGGTGGATTTCTACAATGTTAACAGCATCCTGTCCTTAACCTTCAGCAAGGCCCATTGGGCCCAGTAGCACTTGTAGACTTTGCTCCTCGGTGCATTGTCCTCCCAGTTTGTTATGAGTCCTGCCTCCACAAACCTCCGGAATGGCCTCACTTAGACATTTACCAGCTGCTCCCATGACAGGTCTGCATTATCTCACTCGTATGGAGCCATAGCCACAAACACCTGGACTGCTGCAGTAGGCTCATACTCCTCCACCTAGCTGTAGTGTCCAAACTCCTTTGTGTAGGGTCTTCCACATGAGACATCTTGAGTTGCAGTAACTCCTTCCTTGTCGATGTTCGCTCATAAAGTTCTTTTCTTGCAGCCTCTGGCACCACCATGTTGTATGGCCTTTCAGGTTCCTGAAACTTAGGAGCCAAGTGAAGCAAGATCAGTGCATGGTTGCAATGGCTCACCATACAGGTAATTAAGAAAGTACTCCAATGTTTTGACTGCTTTTAGAAACTTTTTACCAGTTAAGACTAAAATTCTTCTCCACTCTGTTTAGTGCCTTGCTGAAATAAATTTATCATCTACACCTGCCCATCGTGGACATGAGATGCCATGCATCGAAAGTCAATGTCTCTTGCGTCAATGTCCGAGATGAAGTCCAGGCCAGGTTGAAGTAACCCTAAAATCAGTGTGCTGATTTCAATGACTGAAGTGCTCTGCCAAGCAATTGAGAGGGTTAGCAATATTAGATTAGTCCATAATGAAATAGTGATGATAGTTGCACAGTTCCAGGAAGTTGCACACCTCTTGCTTGTTCTTCTGGCATGCCCATATCCTCATCACATGTACATGCCCTTTGGGTTGATACACGTAAGTGGCAAATCCACTTCCATCCCAGCGTAACCATGGGAGGGGCTGTTTAGGAAAACAGCTATTGGCCTAATGAAAAAGCTCAGAGAGAGAGAGAGTGAGAGAGAGAGAGAGAGAGAGAGAGAGAGAGGGGGGGTATGGGACCTTCCCTCACTCTTGTAGGGGAGCTTCAACTCTGCTTAGACCTTTGCTCTGAACAGGCGAGGAACAAGGGCTGCACGTCTCTTCAATGATCCTTTAGATCTCGTATTCCCCAGCTTGTCCTGCAACTTCATTTGCTTTGTTAGTGGGTGGCACTAGGTGGCTGCTTGATAGGTCAGGTGTCTCTGCTGGGGTCTCTATCCTGGAGGACACAATCTACGCACCCCCGTTCGCCATCCCCTCAAATGAATATTGCCTTATATTATTTCTTTGGGTACCAAAGAGGCTTCAGTTGTGATGTAGTTAAAAGGTGGCCTCTCTTTCCATAAAATATTTTAATCAGCAATTCAGCTTTCATGTGTTTTTAAAATTATCTTCTAGCCTCTTTTCCCTTGGTTGGAGGTTAAAATCCTAATTGGAGCGTTTCCTGTTTCATGCTAGCAGCATCTTCAATGTCTTGTATAGCGACAGGACTATAGTAGTCTTCCAGAGTGCTGCCTATTAATTTTACCTTCTGCCACACCACAGTAGCTCATAAGATAAGAATTGTAATATTATTAACACTGGCCATGAAAATAACCTAAGAGCTCTGCTACCTGGCATGTAGGTCACTCGAATTTAGGTAGTGAGATCACGACCTATGTCACCGCTGCCCTTGCGCATTTCCCTGCTGCTCTTTGGTGTATAGTGAAGCTTTTCAGTAGGCATCCTACATTTTTTTTTCTTTTTCTTTTTATACTGCAAGCTCTGTTACATTGCAACACTACATGCAATTCTTGAACTATTTACAAATTTTCTTTGTTTGTTTTGTTTTCAGTTATAGTTTTTCAGTGTACAATAATTCAGTTTTTAGACTTTACAATTATGGTTTTTTAAACTCTATTTTGTTTACAAATTTTAAAAATTCTTGTAGGTAGTGCTTAACTAGATCATGATTTATTGCTGACCACTGTCTGCCCTTTAGTCTAAGGTTTTGTTTTAATGTTAGTCTTTCACTGTTTAGGAGAGTACACTAATATACTATATGATTTACAGTTTGGTTTTGCTTTTCACACTTGCACATTGAATTTTCCACATTTTGAACCTGTTAAGTATGGTTCTGGGATCATATTGTAGACAACTTCCCTGCTGTCTTCCTGCATAGCTTTCTTTGCTAACCAATCTGCTAATTCGTTCCTGTATAGCCCTAAATGTGCCTTTACCCCTTTTATGTTGATTGTCCATCCATTCTTGCAGGTGTTTGATCTTAGCCTTTATATCTTCTATTATTTTGCTTTGGATGTGACTATTCTTCAGTTCTACTGTAATCTGACTATTGGTGTTCACCACATCTAGTTGCTCTCTGTCCTTAATCTCCCTGTTGTTCTCTATTGCTGTAAGAACTTGTAAAAACGCTATCTGCTCCACTTGGTTATCGGAGCAGTGTATGCAGAGTTTGTACTTTAGCTCTTTTACCAGTTCTCCATTTTGCAAAATGGCTGCTGCTGCTCCAACTTTCTCATTTATCTTACTCCTGTCTGTGTAAATTGCTATGTTGTATTATATCTTGCCACACTCCCATCACACACCACTCAGTAACGGTTACAGCTCCTGACACGTTTTAGTCTTTTATTGTTTTGTTTGCCATGTTTTTAGTGTGGTTGTTTTAGAATTTGTAGCCCTGTTTTTTAGTGTTTTTGACTACGTGGGTTTGTGTGCCGTTTTTTAGTTCTTGGCTTTCAAATTTTATACCTTGTAAGGGCGCTGATGACCTTCGATGTTTAGCGCCCTTAACCCCATCTCATCATCGTCATCATCATCATCATCATCAATAACGGTAATGTCCTTTGGTGATTTTATGTCAGCATGTGGTTGTTGTTGAGATCCATTTGGCTGCCTGTATCCTCAATGCAATCATTAGTGCCTCACAGATTGTCTTACAGTTGCCGAGCAACAGGCAATGACTTAACTAACATGCAAATACAATGAATGTCCTAGAGCAATGAAGACAAATCGAATGAGGGCCTTTTGCAAAACCAGTTCTATAGCCATGACAAACTCCTGGAGCAACTCAGCTCAGTTTAATTTAGGCTGTGACATCCTTAATCCAACAAATGTATCCCAAAATGGCTCTCTTGGCTTTGAGAGCCACTGAATATGGGATGATGATTTTCTCCCACCTGTAAAGACCACTTTCTGTGGACTGCTATGAAGGAGAACTGTTGTCAAAGGACTTTAAAATTAGATACCTTATCCTCTTTGGCGTGATTGTGCCATCACAGATGTTTTTCTCATTCTGATGCAGCTGTCTTGACAACATGAAATTTCTTGCTGTTCACTTCTTCCAAGTGTGTTCAAACCTTCTATATTTCTTAACTGCTTCTCAGTGTTATCAATTAACCTGTGGTGATCCACTGGGGCTGTTTTGCTCTTATCAAGGTCCTTCAGTTCCTTCATAATTTTGAAAGTTTGTTCCTCTTCACTGGAGATCTGCATTCTCATGAAAACAACTGACAGTGACTCTACGGGCCACCTTCAGTTGCCACATATGGCAGCTGAGACAGGTAAAGCTGAGCAAAGACAGCTGGTCTGTTAAAGTAAAATTTCGGTCACTTGCAAGCTAACATAATACTGCTGCTCTCTGGTACATCCCAGTTGTAATATAATAGGCAGTGAGTCATAGTTCAGCAGAATCAGGCACTAATACAGTACTACATTGAAGAGCAGATGTGTACAGTAAAACTACTCTCTCATCTCTCCTATCTCTGTGAATGTGTCAATCAGTGTGTCTATTATTCCTTAACTTTGTGATCTCTGCTTCTTGATGCTCTAGCGCAGAAATTAGCCTGGTCATTTCATATATTGTGTGAGGTCTGGCAATTTATAAGTAGTTCTGAAACTTTAGCGAATAGTGTCTAGTAAGTCGATTTATGAAGTCTTCTTCGTACATAGCTGGTGTGTCAAGTGTCTTATGTACCCTGCGTGTTGTGTTAGGTAATCTGTCATACTTATGCCTTGACTTGGCTTATATTGATCATGGCTTAGATTCGCTCTCATATTGTGTTGCACCATGGCATTTCAATACTTGTTTATGAAAAGTGTTTTGAATGTGTCGAATGTAATGTCATTATTGGTGAACATATGAAGCCATTCTAATGTGCTTCTGTCTAGGCATTTTCTTACGAGCATCTCCAATGTCTCCGATACATTTTTTAGATGAAAGTTCTCATTTAACTCTGTAAGAAATTGGGTAGGACTGGAGGAACCATCGAACTTAGGGAGTAGAAGTTCATTAAGAACTGAATAATACCCCTGCATATGATGTAGATTATCTATATAGGTCTCTAATCATGCCTGACTTTGAGATAATGCAGTTGCTACTGAGGAAGCATATGCATTTTCCATGTTTGAGTTTACAGTTGAGGTTAAACCTCTGCTGTTATTAGTTTGATAATTTAAATGTACATTAGTGCATGCATTCACACTGTCACTTTCTACTCTAGCACTACTTTTTTATGTTTACATTACGTTGTTCCAATTTTTCAACTTTTTTACTACATTGTGACATATTGTTTTGCACTTCAGTTAGGTTTTGTATGGCTACAATGCTTTGTTCTAACTTGTTACAACTTTTTGACATTCAATAGAGCTAAGTCACTGTTAGCTATCTCTACCATGCTAGCTATTTCTTTAATTTCTTTCCCCTGACTTTCTACCTTGCTGCTTATTTCTTTTGTTTTATTTACCAACCTAAGTTATAATTCTTGCCTGGTCTTAGATATATGCTTTTCAATTTTGTTCTCTAGCTTTTGACAGTTACCAGTTACTTGACTACCTATTTAACAAATTCAACTACATGTAAAAGTTGTTCTCACCGTTTTTCTTCGATTGTAATGGGATAGTGCATCAAAAGTTCCTGCCTTATGGTTGTACGGTCAATAAGGAATACTACCTGGAAGTTATGCACCATTTGCATCAAGCAGTCCGAAGAAAACAACCTGAATTGTGGTAAAACCACTCATGGAAATTGCATCACGATATTGCACCCGCTCACACCTTAATGCTTGTTCGTGACTTTTTGGCAAAAGCAAAACTGTAATGCTGCCTCAGCCATTGTATTCACTGGACATGTCCCCCTGTGACTTCTTTCTATTCCCAAGGCTGAAAAGAACCATGAAAGGATGATGTTTTGCCACCAATGATGAGATAAAACAGAATCGCTGAACGAGCTGAACACCATAACGAAAAGCAAGTTCCAGATGTGCTTCCAAGATTGGAAAAAGCACTGGCACAAGTGTATTATATCTGAGGGGGGGTTACTTTGAAGGGGACAAAGTTGATGTTGATGAGTAAATAAAAATTCTTTAAGAAAAACAAAATCAGATTGTAACTTCTGTAAGTTTAGGTGATATATATTACAATATTTATTATATTCATAGTTATAATTAGTAGAACTATGTAATGTGTACATGTCTTTGATTTTATTTTGTAAAATAATAACTTCTGGACTAAGGGATATTTTAGTTGCCTTTTTGCATGTGATCACTTTGTTAACCATTGGGCATGAACTATAGAAATTTTTGTTAAATATCGGATAAAATAAAAATTCCAGTTTTTATTGATGTCTATTTTACAATAAACAGATTCCCAGTTTTCATTCCCAGTTTTTAATTAAGGTTTCAACATTAGCAGTATACCAAACTTTTGAAATGTCTTGGTGTTAAAGCTATTAGAATTTTTAACCCCACTTATAACACAGACAAGTTGAGCGAAATGATCAGGCAAATAGCTATTCACTACTTGAGCAGGTATTATTTCATCTGACATGTTATGACAATATTGGCAATAACTGAAGCCATTTTTAGTGTGATTTTATAAATGATCCCTGAAATTATGAGCATTAAAAACATAAAGCAGTTTTAAGTAATTAGTGTTGTTATAATCTTAAATTAATATTAAAATCCCAAGCCAACAGTATCATCGCATCGTGATCATGAAGTTCCAAGAGGTCACTAGGAGGTCTATGAAAACCAAAGATTTTGATGTTCAAGAAGCCAGTAAATTTTATCCCAGTGACTTCAAAAATGTTTTCTTTGGCATTAACTGTGATTGGAGACATTTTATACTGGTCTAAAATACCATCCCTTGCAAAAATAGCTACCCCACCTCCTTTGTGTACTTTTCTACTAAAAACTAGCCAACAGAATATAAGATTTAAAAATTTTAAACTGAGGACGATCCTGGTTTAGGCCATGTTCAGAGTACGGATACATGTACTCCATGCTGTATTAAAAATATTTCTGTTGCATCCAGTTTATTATTTAGATACTGTATATTAAGGTGTAATATGTGTATTTTACCTGGCATTATAAAAAAATTACCTTCCCCAGTATGTGATTGTTTTTGAGATCCCTCTTCAACACTACAAGTTTTTTCAACCAAAGCCTGTCTTTCATCTGCTGCTATTCCATGTTGGTTAATTTCTTCCTCCTGGTGTGCCTTATGATATTCTTCATGTATCACTTCCTTCTGAATATTCCATCTCTTTCTGCACCTGCTAATTGCATCATCCAGTAGCCTACCAAGTTTACCAGAACCTCTTCTGTTCGAAAGTACTCTCATCTCTACTAAGGTCTCCATCATCAAGCCAACAATTATCATCAAGCATGAGACAGCCACATGTATAACACAACCAGTCCAGCCCCTTATTAACTTACTGTGCATATCTCCAGTTCATATCTTGCCTGTTCAATGCACCACTAATTATTATTTCTGTTTGTGGGCTGCACTCTTTTATCTGGTGCACTAAGTACATTATATCCCCCATAATGTAATCCACTCTTCTTATATTATTAGTTCCCACATGCAAAGCTACTATATCAGGCTTCACCTCATTCAATTTCACAGATTCTAATTGATGCTTAAATTCATCATCACAAATTCCGAGATAACAATATACATCATAGCCATTTTCCCTGCATTCTTTGCTCACATACCTTAAAATGAATCACCATAACCCATAACCCTTTGTTTTTTGAATTGGTCCCTTTAATGTTCCCAGTTGGATCGTCAGTTCCCATATCATTAGTCTCGCTTAGAGCTTCAAAACTGTTGTAAAGTGGCATATTTACATACCTTCCACTTTCTCACACTTATTCTTGCTCACTCTTATTTTTACAACTGTAATTATCAGTTGCATTATACCTTGCTTAAGCTCTTCATTTTCATTTTTCAAAATTTCTTTTTCATTTTTAAACACACTAATTTCTTCATGAACACATTTAAGATCCTTATTAAACATTTCTACTATCACTTGAAGCGATGCACTCACCTCAGACTCATGTGTTCCTTGGACTTCGGATGAGGCTATGATCACCTGCTCATCTTGAATATTAATTCTTGACATCTGTAGACTTCCAAAACTTAATTTCATTTCTACAGCTTCTATTGTCATTTGTCTTCAGTCACCATTTCTTGTGTTTTCTTTTTCACTATTTATTTCACTTAATTCTTGATGCCTACGATGAGTTAACATACCCACCGCTGCCATCTTGCACACTTAGATCTTAGAATATATGCCATATGGGTTTGTGTACGTGAAACCTTAAGTATGGATTATAAAAATAGACACATTATTATACTTTTTGATTGTCAAGCAGCCTTAAATGCTCTTGAAGGCAGGATAACCAAATCTAAACTGGTCTGGGAATGTATGGAAGCTCTAATGCGCTGACCCTGCACAATTCAGTGGAACTAGTGTGGTGCCAAGGCACAGTGAAATCCATAGCAATGAAAGAGCAGATGATTTGGCAAAGAAAGGAGCAGAGTATTATTTTGTATACCCTGAACCTAGACTCAGGCTATTTTATGTACTGGTCCAGGGGGTAATCCGGGAATGGATCAGGAAAAAAATAAGTCTTTATCAGGACACAAGTACTCTAAGGCTCTTTATCAAGGAGATAATAAAAAGCAGGACACAATCACTGTTTAAAATGAGTGGAACTGCACTAAAAAGGATAGTAGGTCTATTAACAGGACACTGTTAGTTACATGGGCATCTCTGCAAAATTGGCTAAGTATGTAGAAGATGCAGGAGAGCAAATGAAACAGTATCTCAGTGTACAGTCCCTAAAAGAATTATAGTAATTGAACTACTAATTTATTCACATAATACTGAGTTACTATATATCTCTGCCACAAAACCAGGACAAAGTTTTACAGTGTTAAACAGAGCAAGTGGATGCAGCTAAGATCTTCATTGTGTGAAAAACAAAACAATCAAGAAAAAAGTATGACAATAAAATGTCTCCATTAATAATTAATATGATTCACGCATTGTAAGAATTAACCTCTTTGCTAGTATAATTAGCTGCTAACATTTTGCATTATATTGTTTATTAAAATAGTTGAAGGCTGTTTGGCTTTTCAGAATGCTTAGTGAAGGTAACCATATTTCTTCCCACTGCACATAACTGTGTAAAATTCAGAACACCTTTAAGTGGGCCATTTTAATTGAATGCCAGGAATAACTTTGATGGATGAGAACATTAACCCATTTCTGTCACTCCTTTGGGCTCTTACAAATGAAACACTCTTTCAGCATTTGCATTATTTTCTGGAAGACAGAAGTAAAATTGTGTTGTTTTCAGCTCTTAATATTGCTTTGCTAAAGGGCAGCTCTCCAAAATGGCTACTCAGTTTTTGTGTGCTAACAAATCATCAAAATTAGGGTCTGTTTGATTCTAATAACAGTTTAACAGTCTGTCAAACTACTTTCATTAATTGTTCTTCTACACAAGCCGTGTGTTGGACAAGGTTGGAAAGGTGGAATCAGATGACTGAAAAATTCATTGCCATCGTCAGGATTTGAACCACGGATCTCCCGGTTTCTGTCCAGTTTCTCTAACTACTGAGGTACCATGGCAACATGCCAGTACGACATTAAATTCCTCAACTGATTTGCATTTTTTCCCGGTAAACCACAAGGAGATCTCAAATTCTATTGCGATGACATACCCCAATGGCAGCTTACAATGCATAAGTACTTTAAGTCCCGGACTTAATAGTTTTGACCACTATTAGGTCAGTTAATTGAATTAATTGTTCTTCCACACAGACCTTGTCTTGGATAAGGTTGGAAAGGTAGAATCAGACAACTGAAAAATTCAGTGCCATTGCCAGGATTTGAACTACAGAGCCCCCGGTTTCCTTCCAGTTGCCCTAACCACTGAGCTACTGTGGCTTGCCATGGTAGTTCAGTGGTTACTTTAATTAAGTTTATTAAAACTTCTCAGGTTGTCAGCCACATAAATGAAACAAAATTCAAGCTTTTGGCCAGTGTACACTCCATGGTCTTCATCAGGAGACTGTATAAAATATTTAAAAAAGTGGAGGTTAAATGGGTAAACATGTTAACCTTGTGTGAACCAATAGGTGCGCGGATTGATGACACTTTAGTTTCACTTATTAAGTTTTCACTCAGAACATGTCCACATACAGCTGACAATGGAAACAAATGTCTTCAAATCATGATCAGAGTGAAAACTTAGTGTCTTAATGTTTTAAAGTGTCATCAATACACTTTCTTCCATGTTTATAAAGCAACATCAGGGCTGACCCTTGAGCAGGCGTGACTTCCTCTGCAAGGCATTAAAAGCTTATATGGTACAGAAAGAAGAAATGCATATTTGCAATTAGTGTATATGAAAGCATAACATGAATTTTTTATGTTTTGGTGAAGTTCATATTGTTCACTGTTACTGGTGACGGGCTAGGGATTTTACTGCATTGGCAAAAAATCACTGTTCTTGCAAAATATTGTATTTAAAAAATCACAGTTGTTCAGGATGTACAGAAAGCTTTCGCTGACACTGACTTCCTAGGTACATTGCAGGTCTCCAGATTTTACTTTTTAATGCTAAAGCTGTCATCATAAATAGATTTGTAATAACTAGACATCAGATTTGTATGCAAATGCATATTTAGTTTGTTTTATCATATGGAATTATGTTTTGCAATATATTTCATGTTCTTTTGTGCTTATATATAAAGTTTCATAGTACATATAATTACATATATATGACGTTGCTGCATATTTCATCATTTTCCCATGCATTGAGCTTATAATATACATATTTTTAAATTTCTAATTTTAAATTTTTAATTTTAAAATGAATGTATAAACACAGTGACAAAATAATAAAGCCCTTATTATGGAGACACCCATATCATTTCTCAGCATGGTTCAGAGAATCCTTTGAAGTATGCAGGAAAATTAAGCAGTAAATTGTGCAGCAGTGTTTCAGAGAGATATCCTGATGTCAAAGTTTTGTGTTCTGTGAATAAATATTTAAGGTAAAAACCTTGTGCATCCTGAAGAAAATTACTCTGAATTAGTAAGTGCTTTCAAATTTTCTCAATAACACCTGTAGACCTGGAAAGTTCCTTCTCAGCCTACAAATTTATGTTAACCAATAAACAGCATAAACTTACAGCTGAGCTTAAAGTTAACAATTTTAGTGCTTGATTAGTACATATTTTCAAAATTGTGGATCATATTTCAAAGATTTTGACAGCATAAATTAATGCATATTTTAGATATTCTTAGTGCATACAAATACGATGTCTGGTAATAACATTCATAATCTCTATTATAGAAGTTCATTTTCTAAAAACAAAGAAAGAAACTGCACATAGCAGATTTTGCAAGAACTGCAACTAGTATGAACAAGGACAAGTTCTACAAGTGTTATTAATGGACAGATGCCTGCCAACCCTATTCTAGGTGCTAAGTTTAGCAAACGAAGAAACTAAACATTGTATAAAATGTTTAATTTGCAATGAAAGCTTTCAGTTACAGAGAAGTGAGTGGTTATCTGCTTTATGTACCAACTTTCCTCAGCAGCGATTTTGATGGAGTAAAATAACCTAATTTGTTTTACAGCTACACATAAATGTAAATGAACATGGCCTAACGTTGGAAACTGGCATCTACATTTGCAAAATTAACCCAGGATCTGTGGCTGCAAAAGAAGGAAACTTGGCAGTTGGTGATAGAGTACTGAGTGTAAGTTGGATTTTTAGTAGGAGCATTCATTACAGTTTTAAAAAACAATGATTAATTATAATAATAAATTGCAATGTGAGACGAATTTATACTTGAGCTGCTTCACTAAACATGTTCAGCTAATTCATTATTTAGTGAAGCAACTCAAGTGTAAATTTGCTGTACATTGCAATTTATTATTATAATTTGCATTCACTTTGTACCATTTACAGGTTTTTGGTTTTTTTGAAAAATGGTAACTGTTTGTCTAACACACATTATTCAGTTCTTTGATGTTAGGAAACAAAGGAAATAATGGAAATCATTACTCTCTAGTTGGTTCTTGGAATTTTGAGTATTGGATATTCTTGATTGTATTTATGTATGTCTTTTTTTCTTTCTTAGATTAACCATAAACCAGTGGATGGGTTAAAAAGTGCAGATGATGCAATGGCAATACTTGAAGAAGCAAATGATGTCATAACAATTACCACTCTTAAAGGTTCAGCATCTCCAGCAAATTCTGTTGGTGTTATTTCTTCAGAAGAAGAAAGAATTTGCTTTAGTAACACCAGTTCCATTTGCAAATACATGAAGAAGGGCAGTCAGAGAATGGTGAACAGTTGGTCACAGACAGAGGAAGAACCAGTATATGGCTTAGGTGAACAAAACCATATGGAGGAATTTATGCTGAATGAGAAATATTTGAATAGCACTTTCAGAGAGCAGTCTGTTTATAAAGTAAGCAAAACACAAATTGATAAAACTAACAACCCAGGTACATGGGATATAATTAGAGAAAAAATTGATATTGTTAGAGGAAGACGACATAGTAAAGAAAGAAATAGAGAAAGTACAAATGACAAAACACATCACAGAAATTCATCACCCAATACATTTGAGAGAGAACAGGATGATGCAATTGCAGAATTAGATTCGGTAATTGACAGTTACCATCGTAAAAGTGGTAGCAGTGGAATAAAACGAAGTAGAAGACGTGGAAAAGAATTAGAAAAGAATGGTGGCACTTGGCCAAAAGCACGCAATGGTCCTGTTATAGAACATGGTACTGGTACAATATTACATCCTAGGAAGCATAAAGAAAGATTGCCTTTATCAGACCTTTTAAACAACCCTCCTAAGTATCCTCCTGATGCAGTTCATTACTGTTCCAGTATAACTTCAGAGCAACCTTCACGATCAGCCAGTATTTCACATGATAGAACAGTTTCATGTTCATCTGCATATAAATCTGGTCAAGTATTGTGCACTCAAAAGTCGTTCACTCCAGCTCCTTTCAAAGATATAGTGTGTGAAAAGAAGTCCAGCACAGAATTCAGTCATGACAGAGAAAGAGACAGATTGAGTGTTCTTGCTCCAGCAGATGCTAGTCTGGATTTTTCAGTAAAATCTGGAAACATAGGCAGAGAGTTACTTGAATATTATGTGAAGAAGAAAGGTAGCAAGTATCCAGCCAGTGACAGTGAAAGAAACATTAGTCCAGTACAGCCCATACCACCTTCACTTCCTTCACATAATAGAATTCATTCCCAGCTTTATGGTCCTGCTTTGGTGAGATCTTTGCCACATTACCCTTTCACACCATTCCAGTTACCTCATCCTCATCCCCATCCACATTCAGAATCTGTGACATCATCGTTATCCGCAAGATATCCTTCTCCAACACACCTTCCTTCCTCACAGAGCGGGGAATCGATTGGATTGTCAGATTCACGTTCATATTGCTTTGAACCGCCTTATAGTCCACCACCACAGGTGGGTATTTACAAATTATGTTAACATCATGAATTACAAAGTTGCTAGTATTGTATTCTATCTTGCACATTAAATTATTATTTTTCTTAACTTACAGAGCTTTCATCACTCTCATTCTCCATCTATAGATTTGCATTATCACAAGCCAAGATCTATGTTACCTGCACACTCACATCCAGGTTACAGAGGTAATGATGACATCATTTCAGTTGGTTACCACAGCTATGAAGGGGGAACATTTCCCCGCAAAAAGGAAAATCAGAGAATTAGGTAAATGAAACTCAGAAGTTTGATTTCTCTCTTATTCTGCAATAAATAGTAAATAAGAGGGGCGGGGGGGACAAAGCTTTAATAGAGGTAGTCATAACTCTGTTGTCTGCCAGCTATACTAGCATCATTTAAGAAATAGAAAATGATGTAAACAAAAGGAGCACTGCTCCTGTATTTTTCTACATAATTTCCCTTACTGTCCTTGATGCATTTGTTAGTGAGCCTCTGCAGATAAAATGGTGTATGGTGTGAATAGACAAATGCGTGTACTGCTGATAAAGGTCTACATTGGTAATGGTAAGTCACATTTCAGGTATAGACTAAGAGCAGAATGGTTAAGGTGCTCTAGATAATGTTTGTCTGATTGATGACCATTAGCACTGTCATATGGTGTCTTGGGTTTTATCGAAAGGAATAACTTTTGATGTTAGAAAGTCGGTGCTCAAAAAAAAAAAAAAAAAAAAAAAAAAAAACATTCTTCAGCCATGTCAGTGTCTAAGTCATTAATGTTTCTCTTTCTATTCAAAATAGTCCAACAAATACTTCCCTATGGCTTAAGACAGTCAAAAGCGTGTTACCTACTGAGGGTGACATTACACTTCCATGTCATGAAAATGGCTTTGTACTCTGGGGTGAAATGATGGTCTCATGCTCTCAGTCCTGAAACTCATTCTGTCTCATAATCATTACATGCTACAGGTTTCTTCCCATTCTTCACTCAAAAGTGAGCTGTAGAATGTCTTGGATGATCTTGTAGTGTAATGCATGCTTAGTACTGGGCTTAACAGTGTGATTCACAGTTAGGTGTCTAATTACTTAAAGTTCACTTCTGTTGCTTTATGCAATCTCCTTCTTACTCATTTGAAAACTTATAGCACTATAGTAAACCATTTACTTCAAAATTGTAAACAAACCAGAAATCATTCCTCAAATGCCATGTAAAACTACAGTAGCAAAATTCAGACTTAACACAGAACATGATTATTTAGCAAAACACTTAAATAAAATAGGAATTTACATCAATCCAAATTGCCCTCTATGCAACTGTGAAGACGAAATGACTGAAGAAATCTTCAACCTTGTGAAGCTCTACCTGCTGGATCCATCATAGGAAAATACTGAAGTGCACGAGTGCTAATGGCTTCATTGCCAAATGCCAAGCATTACACAACAAGACCAACTACTTCAAAATCTCTTCAGAACTGCAGACTTTCACCAGCAGGCTAAGAATTAGAGCACTGGAGCTCTCGTGCCTCAATTCATACCAAACCACAGCTTGCAATTCCTCCTGTGACCATGATGCCAATATCCATTTGTTCTCTGTGCCTACCAGGTACACACTGGTTTAGTTTTTCCTTCTGTGCTTGTGCTACTTATAGATCATGTGCAAAAAAACAAGTGGGATGATACTTGTATTACTTTAACCAATTATTAACAAACATATCTGTAGGATCAGAGGAGGAGAAAAAATAGCAAAACTTATTCATTTCTCTATTGCTCTGATAGTTGGTTTTTATGTTGAGAGCAATAACTTGGACTCCTTAAGCACCCGGAAATACTTCTAATTTTGTGCTTGTTCACATATTGTAGACAGCGTTAAACATTGTTCTGTTTTCTGCAAATGCTGCAATATGCTAATATTGTTCTGTATCTCCTTAACATACCAACCCAATACATTGCACTTTGTTACACTACTGATAAACCTTACATGGAAGCAATAACAATACCTTACCATTGTTTCATTATTTATAATGACAGTGGACTCAGTGGATTGAATTGTAACTCAAGGAAACAAATGCTTTTGCTGAATTTTGAGGGGAGTTAGAGCCTGAGGTCAGAGATGGTTGCAGTGGTTGAGGATTTTGCCCATTATGAAGACGTCTTTCTCCAACTCCCCAAGCAAGTGCCGTAATTTTTGACAAGGAGGTAACTCCACCATCATCTGCTTGTTACTTAGTAATTTCAGGTACTGTAGAGGGTTACTCATTTCTCAAATTCAGCCCATTTATAATTCAGAGGGGCACTGACAGAATCACTGGAGCTGTTAAATCATGTATGCATTTGTAGAATGGCTCTCTTTTGGCAAGAGCACCAGTGATAAGCAGAATAGGACCTTGCTGCAGGCCACCATTCTCCATGGCTATCCTGTCCATGTTGAGAAACACCGCTTAATGAACTCTTCAAGGGGCACTGTACTACCCATCTCCTTGACGATATGTTGGACAAAGAACTTCTAGGTTATTTTTCAGACCAAAGGGATTCTTTCAAGCACCATGTGCAGGGGAAATGTAATGTCATGTACCCTGTTCCTCAAATTTTGGAGCATCAATCTGCCCAAGAGGATTAAGGTAGGGTACGAATTGTAGATGTGCAATCTTATATATCAGTTAGTTGCATAGTTTTGAATACCAACGTTTTGGACACATGTAGGTCTCCTGTAAAAGCACTATTTCCATTTGTGCCTTATGCAGTAAGCCCTGTCATGAAGTCGATTGTACCTCCCCACCTGTTTGTGTCATCTGCAAGGGAGCTCATTCAGCCTTGCCCCAAAATGTCTGTGGTACTTGGATGAGAAGGGCATTGAGGAGCTCTGGGTTAAGGAGAAACCCTACTTCATGGAAGCCCAGAAACAGCATCTTACCCATCAACCATCATTCCTGCGATCTGGCACTTTTAATTCTGTTGCCACTGCACTAGCACTGCAAAAGAGTGCTGCCACACACCCATGCACAATGACTACTGCTTCTGAAGCTAGCATCAAACCGTGCATATCAAGCTCCAGCACCAAGATGTCTAAATCCAGCCAGTCCATCACTGCATCTAAACCAGATGTCGTTACCCTTAAGCTCCGAGGAAGCTTAAAATCTAATACTCCCGGGAGGATTTCATGAAGGTTCCAGCTTCTGGGAAAGGCAAAAAGCAGTTGCCCATCCCTCCTCGGAGGTCTCATTCCCAGGGTGCTCCTGGGTGAAGCCGCAACCGGCAGAGTGTTTCCCTAGTAATTACCACGGAAAATTGATTCTTGGCCCTGGAATCAGTTCCAATACTTGAAGGCGGAGACCTTCCCTCCAAGGAGTCAATGGATCAAATCAAGATCCAACCAAAATCTTAGACCTCATACATAAGAATAAAGTCTGCAATCTTATTTTCCTATTGATATCTGTCACTACATTCCAGTGCACTGTGATCTTGCACCAGAGGAGGGCACTCCTGTGCATGAAGGTGTTGTGCTCCTTATTCAAGATGACATTTATTACCAGCCTTTTCCGCTTACCACTAGCATTCGAGCTGTTGTTGAATTAAAAATACCTGGTTTCCCTTTTTTGCATTTGTACCGTGTACATACCGCCTTCATCTTCCTTCCCCCCAGGGGCTCACCTTTTGTGAGTTCGGGTTAGGCGCACCCGGGGTACCCGAGCCATTCATAGCCATTTTCACCCATTCATTCCCGTCCGGTCGAGGTGGGTTCGTTCTCGTGACCGGTAGACTCAAGGTAGGATCTCGTGCGTTCTGTGCATTTCACTCCATGTCGCCTCTCGCCAACGTTTCTTTCTTCGCTTCTACTTATGCACATTTCGCCCCACGCCCATTCATTTACACATCTCTTTTACTTCTTCGCCGGCCTACCTTGCGTGCGAAACGCCCACGCACTTTTAGTTTCTCTTATCTTCTTATTTAAATCCTCCGTGGACACAGCCTGCTGGATACCCGCGCACTGGGTGCGCAGCTGGGTGAGTGGGTAATGATGTCATCCCCACCACCCGGGGTCGTCATGTAGGGTATGTGTTCGTATCCGCTGTTCAACTGCAGTCCTGCGGGGGGGGCCATTGCATGAGCTGCTGGCTTCTGACGGCGATTGGGTCCCTCTGTCTATGTTCTGGGAGGTGTGACCCTGGGGTGAGATAGGTATAGATAGGCCACTCACCCAAGCCGGGGTAACGCACGGGAAGTCAGAGCCCGAGGTCGGAGACGGTTGCAATGGTAAAGGATTTATTTCGCTATGGAGCACCCTTTCTCCATTATTACTAACAAGCGCCGAAAAGTTTTTGCAACAGAAGTAGCACCGCCAACTTAGTTATTACACGAACAAAGGAAGGACAATCTTTTGAGAAGGTGAACCCTTTTATAATACAGAAGGGCATTGACTCTATTCTGGTTCGGTTCAGTCCTGCACTCGCCCCTCGAAACGGGTCATTATTAGTACACAGCAAGTCCGATCAACAAACTAAGACCTTGTTGAGCGCTACGCTTCTCCACGGTTATCCCATCCGTGTTGAGAAGCACCGCACCTTGAATTCCTGTCGAGGCGTTGTTACCACCATAGGCTCGACGGTATATCGGACGAGGACCTAGTGAAATATCTATCGGATCAAAAGGTGACAGCAGTGCATCGGGTGCAGGCCAAACGCAACGGAGTATTGGTACCCACTCGTACCCTTTTTTATCACATTTGATGGCGTCGATCTGCCCACGGGCATTTCAGCAGGGTACGAACGGATTGCTGTGAGGCCTTATATTCCTAGACCTCTGCGTTGTTTTAAATGCCAACGTTTTGGGCATACGCAAGTCTCCTGTAAGAGTGTCGTTAACATCTGTGCATCATGTAGCCAACCCTCACACGAAGGTACCTGTTCAACAGACCCCGTCTGCATTAATTGTATAGGGTCTCATTCTGCGTCGTTTGCCGACTGTCCGCGGTACTTGGACGAGAAGGCGATCCAGGAGATCCGGGTAAAGGAAAAACTCTCCTTCGCTGAAGCCCGGAGGCGTTATCATGCGCGCCAACCTTCACTCCTGCGATCTGGCACATTTAGTTCTGTTGTTGCCTCGCCAGTACCACGAGTAGATGCCGAAACTCAGACCTGGACCATGACTGCATTAACCGCCACTACCATCCGGCCGTCCATTAAAGCTACGGTTACCAAGCCGTATAAACCTGGTCCCAAGTCAATGAAGTCGCAAGCCGTTGAAAAGAAACCAAAGCAGAAACTTCGCAGGGAAGATTTTCTGAAGGACCCTCCGCGTGCGCGCGGTAAGAAAAGTTCACCTTCTCCTCCTCGGAGGTCGCAGTCCCAGGAAGATCCTGGGACAAGCCGCGCTCAGCGGCACCCCTCACCCATCGCCACCCAGAACCGATTCACGGCGCTTGAATCGGTTTCTGGCTCTGAGCGCGTGGGCCCTCCCTTTGAGGAGGCTATGGAGTCTGACCAACTCCATACCAAAAGCCCGAGCCCAAAGGTTAAACAAAAGGTAATTTTAAGCCGCCCTTCTAAGTAGACAGTTTGTCCCTTTTTCTTAATGGCTATCCTGACCTGGAATGTACGTGGTGTACGATCGCATAGGGCGGAACTTCAACTTTTATTGCGTTCCCATTCGCCTATGGTCGTGTGTTTGCAGGAGACTAAGCTTCGCACTCATGATCCTTTTGATCTCCGAGGATATACTCCGGTTCGCTACGACCTTGAACCGGAGGAGGGTACTCCTGCTCATGGAGGTGTCATGTTAGTGCGTAACGACGTTCATTTTCAACGTCTCACTCTTACGACCGACTTGCAAGCTGTTGCCATTAGACTGCAGTTACCCGGCTTTTTCTTTTCTTTTTGCTCTGTATATTCCCCTCCAGCGTCTCCCCTCGCTAACGCGGACCCTCGAGATCTCTTGTCCGCTCTCCCAACACCGTTCCTCTTGTTGGGAGATTTTAATGCCCATCACCCCCTGTGGGGTTCGCCAAGGGCTTGTGCGAGGGGAACTCTTCTTTCCGACATTTTTTATCAGTTCAATCTTTCTATGATCAATACCGGTGAGCCTACGTTTCTTTCTGATTCTTCCGGTACATTTTCTCACTTGGACCTTGCCATTTGCTCACTCCAGCTTGCTAGTCGTCTTCAGTGGAACGTCGTCGCTGACACCCACTCCAGCGACCATTACCCCTGCATCGTTTCTCTTTTGTCTCACCACGTACAGCATTCCAGAGTACCTACCTGGATATTCACAAAAGCCGACTGGAGCTTGTATTCCAGCCTCGTGCATTTTGACGACCAGCCCTTCAACGTCTACAATTTTCTCTGCCGCCAAACGCGCAATACCCCGTTCATCCTCTCAACCTCGGCGACGGCCTGTTCCGTGGTGGAACGAGGATTGTCGGGACGCCGTTCGTGCCCGTAGAACTGCACTTAGGGTGTTTCGGCGTCACCCTACACTTGATAATTTGGTGACTTTTAAACAATCACGCGCCAGGGCTCGTAGCATTATTCAGGATAGCAAGAAGGCATCGTGGACTCGTTTTGTCGAGTCTTTTAATCGCTTTACGCCTTCATCCGTTGTTTCGGATAAAGTTCGTCGCTTCTCAGGTAAAGTGTCGCATTGTACTGTTTCTGGCCTTCAGGTTTCTAATGCCACCATAGTGGATCCGGCTGCCATCGCTAACACTCTGGGTGCTGCCTTTGAGGCGGTTTTCAGTTCAGACCATTATTCCGCCGGCTTTCGCTGTATCAAAGACCGGCTGGATTCCGCCAGCTATAATTTTCGGTCTGCTAAGCATGAGTGTTATAATGAACATTTCACAATGAGGGAGCTGGAGCACGCTCTTCATTGCTCTAGGCACTCCGCTCCTGAGCCGGACGGCATTCATGTCCTGATGTTAAAGCACCTTTCAGCCGACAGTAAACTCTTTCTCTTACAGGTCTATAACCGTATTTTGCAAGACGGCCTTTTTCCTTCCGTTTGGCGCGAAGCCACCATTGTCCCTGTACTTAAGCCTGGAAAGGATCGCCAACTACCTTCCAGCTACCGCCCTATCTCCCTCACCAGTTGCATTTGCAAGGTGATGGAGCGCATGATCAACGGGCGGTTGCCATGGTGGCTTGAGTCTCAGAAACTTCTAGCAAACGCTCAGTGCGGATTTCGTCGCTATCGCTCTACCGTCGACCATCTGGTGTCCCTGTCTACGCATATTATGAATGGATTCTGAGAAAGTGTCAAACCATGGCTGTGATTTTTGACCTGGAGAAAGCTTATGACACTTGTTGGAGGGGCGGCATTTTACGTACACTTCACGCATGGAATATCCGCGGTCGTCTTCCCATATTTCTTCGGGTGTTTATGACGAACCGCGTCTTTCGTGTACGTGTGGGCTCGGTTTTATCTAGTCGTTTTATTCAAGAGAACGGAGTACCGCAGGGCTCTGTACTCAGTGTCACACTTTTTGCAATTTCTATCAACCCCATTGTTGATTGTATTCCACCTGGCATTTCATCGTCCCTTTTCGTTGACGATTTTGCCATATATTGCAGTTCACGGCGGACATGTCTACTCGAACGCCGTCTCCAGAGCTGTATCGACCGTCTCTACGCCTGAAGTAACGCCAACGGCTTTAATTTCTCCGCCGAGAAATCCGTCTGCATCAACTTCTGGCGCCGGAAATATTTCCCTCCGCCCTCTCTCCATCTTGGGCCGGAGATACTTCCGTTTGCAGACGAGGCAACATTTTTGGGTTTGATTTTTGATAGGAAGTTGTGTTGGACTTCGCCCATTTCCTTTTTAAAAGCTAAGTGTGACCGTTCTCTTAATCTTTTACGTGTTTTAAGTGGCACATCCTGGGGAGCTGATCGGACCAACCTTCTTCGCCTTTATCGCTCTTTGGTCCGATCCAAGCTTGATTACGGTGTATTGTTTATTCGTCGGCACGTCCATCTGTGTTACGGCGATTGAATGCCATTCACCATCGTGGCATAAGAGTCGCTACAGGGGCCTTTCCAACTAGCCCTGTACCCAGTCTGTACGCAGAAGCTGCAGAGCCTCCGTTGTCCTTCTGGCGTGAGATCCTTTTGTGCAGCTATGCTTGTCGGCTCTCAAGCTTGCCTAACCACCCGTCCTTCGATTTATTTTACGAGGATTCGCTTGATCGACAATATTTCGTTAATTCCTCTGCATTACTACCTCCAGGGGTTCGATTTCGACAGCTCCTTCGGCATTTGGACGTTACGCCAGAGCCGTCCCTTCCCAGGGGGGAAATGCTTTTTCCTCCATGGTTGCGCGCTGAGGCCCACTGTCACCTTGGGCTCACGTCGATGCCGAAGACTGAGACCCCTTCTTCAGTCTTTAGATCGGCTTTTTTAGAAGTACGGGCGCAATTCGGGGATTTTCATTTTATCTTTACCGATGGATCTAAGACATGCTGGAGTTGGATGTGCCTTTGTTTTTGGTCAATGTAGTTTTACGTTTCGTTTACCTGGACAATGTTCAATTTTTACAGCCGAACTTTTTAGCATTTATCAATCTGTTTTATACATTCAGCGGCACGACTTGCGGCACTGTGTTATTTGTACGGAGTCTCTGAGTGCCCTTCAGAGTATTAACGCGCTGTACCATTACCACCCACTCGTACAGCGCATACATGACCTGCTCCACTCCCTTGGTGTCTCTGGCATCAGCGTCTCCTTCATGTGGATTCCAGGTCATGTGGGCATCTCAGGTAATGAGTCTGCCGACGCCGCTGCAAAATCGGCCTTTTTCTTACCCAGTTGTTTTACTTCTGTTGTTCCCTCCACAGATTTGTTAGTTATTTTACGTAGCCGCATCCTCTTGGTTTGGAGGGATGAGTGGACGGCCCTCCGGGGGAACAAGTTGCGGGAGGTTAAGCCTCTCCCGTTAGTCTGGGGTACCTCTTCTCGTTCGTGTCGTCGGGAAGAGGTAATTTTAGCTCGTTTACGGATTGGACATTGTCTGTTTAGTCATAGGTATCTGCTCAGTGGTGACGCCGCTCCACTCTGTGAGCAGTGTGATGTGCCCTTAACAGTGCGTCACATTTTAGAAGAGTGTCAGGTTTTAGCTCCATTGCGTGTTCGTGTTGGTCTGCCAGTTGGCATAGCCAACGTTTTGGCAGACGACACGCGTATTGTAGAATGTGTTTTACGTTTTATTAGTGACAGTGATGTTAATCTGCGCATTTGATGCGTTGAGCGTCCTTTAGCTTTTATTATTTTATTCTGTCTGTTTCAATAGGGACTCTACTCCCCAGTGGACATATGGCGCTCATGTCCATCGCATTCTACAGTTCTTGACACGTTTTAATCTTTTATTGCCTATGCTTTTAGTGTGTTGGTTTTTGGGATATTTGTATTATTGTTATTGTTGTATTATTGGTTTTTTTTAGCTTTTTGGACATCGCGGGTTTCTGTCCCATTTTTTAATTATGCTGTTCTTTTACCCGTCTTTTATACTTTGACTTTATATTTTATACATTGTAAGGGCGCTGATGACCTTAGCAGTTTAGCGCCCTTAAACCGCATATCATCATCATCACTTCATCTCCCTTTGCCATTGCGGACATAGCACATTTGATATTGCAGTTCCCTTCCTTTGAGATTTTAATGCCCAGCATCCCTTTTGGGGTTTGCTTAGGGCTTGCACAAGGGGGACACCTCTTAGATTTTTTCATGCAGAACCTTTTTCTGTTTTAAACCCACTTTTGTTTCCAAAGAATGCACTTGGAGCTGGTTTGTAGGGTCTGTTAATCACTTCACAGCTTCATCTGTGGTATGGGATAAGCTTCATCATATGGCTGGTAAGGTCTAACAGCCTAGAGTACCCAAACTTAACATAAATGACACTGATTGAGAACCTGATTTTTTTTTTTTGGGTGGGGGCCTCACTGTGTAAGCCTTTGTGACTCTTTCCAGCTCATCTAATTACCACCCAGGATTTTGGTCTATTAAGAACCTGGTTGAATTGCATGAGCTCATTGAAATATTTAAATCATGAGTGTTGCAACGAATATTTCACCATGCAGAGCTGGCGTAGGCCCTTGCTCCTCAAGGGACTCAGCTTCTAGACCGGAAGACATTTACATCTTAATGCTGCAGCACCTCTCTTCCAACAGTAAACTGCTTCTTTTGCAGATCTATTATCGTATTTGGTGAACTGCTAAGTTTTCTGCAGCTTGGCACAGAAAGGATTGTCATCCACCTTCCAGTTACCAGGCGATGTCCATCACCAGTTGTATATGTGCATAATTAATGGGTGGTTGATATGGTTACTGGTGTCTCAGAAAGTGCTGTCAAATGTCCAGTGTGGTTTTCGATGCTACCGTTCTATGGTCAGCCACTTGTTTTGCTATCTACGCACATCATGGGGACACTTCTGAGGAAGAGTCAGGCTGTTGCTGTATTTTTTTACCTTGAGAAAGCGTATGACACTTGCTGGAAGGCAGATATTTCCTGTAATTTCCATAAATGGGACATTTCTGGTCACTTTCCTCTCTTTATTTGGGAGTTCATGAGGGATTGGGTATTTCGTGTACAAGTGGGCTCGGTTTTATCCCGTGTTTTTACTTGGGAGAATGGAGTACCATGGGCTCGGTATTCAGGGCCACAGTTGCCATTGCCATCAATCTTATTGCAGAGTGTATTCCAGAGTGTTTCATCTTTGCTGTTTGTTGTCGATGTCGCCATTTACTGCAATTCCCAGTGGAGAGACACTAACAGTGTCGTAATGCCTCATACACATAGAGTATACACAATGGTTTTAACTTTGCTGAGAAAATAATTTGTGTAAACTTCTGATACCGGAAGACATTTCCTTCGCCTTCTGCACATCTGGGGCCAGATCATCTTCCCTTCTCAGTCAGGACAAAATGTTTAGGATTTTTTTTGACAGAAAGCTTAGCTGATTTTCTCATGTTCTATTTAAAAGGGAGATGTATACATCCTGTTAATCTTTTACTCATTTTAAGTGACAAATGCTGGGGAGCTGATCAGACAGTTCTTTTAAGACAGTATCGCTCACTGGTTCGATCAAAACTTGATTATGAGACTATTGTATATTCTTCAGCGCAACCTTACATTTTAAGTCACCGAAGTTCTACTTATCACCATGGTATCAGGCTGCATATCAGCGCCTTTCCCATGAGCCCAATTATCAGCAAGAGTGTGAAGGCTGCTTAGCCTCCGATATTTTATTGACACAATGTTCATCTGTGTAGCTGTGCATGCAGACACTCTAGTCTCTCAGGACATTGGTCTTATAATTTGCTTTTTAACGATTCTTTGGACCATCACTATGCAACAAGCTCCCTGGCACTAGTTGCATGATGTTACTTTTCCTTTCCTGCTTCGGCTCTTGGAGGTCACTTTACCGGCAAAGTTTACTAGAGGGAAACTCAATTTCCTTCATGGTTCTGCTCGGAGAGCAACTTTGACCTAGGGTTGACATCCAATCTGAAGTCAACGAACCCCAGTTCTATTATTTGTTTGGCCTGTTTAGAAATTAAAGAGTAATTTGAAAACTGTGATTTTCTTTACACTGATGGCTCAAAGAACTCGTGACTGACAGAGCTTTTAGATTTCACCCTTTACTGCTGTGTTCAGTTTCTACCACTGAACATTTTAACATTCACCAAACTCTCTTATGTATTCAGTGGCAGTACTTGCAGCAATGCATCATTTGCACTTATTACTTGAACTCAACCCACAGCCTTCAGTCACTGTACAGTTACCATCCTCTTGTGCAGGGCATCCAAGATTGCATTAACTCACTCACTGGTGCAGCTCCAGCAAGTGAGTCCTTCGTGTGAGTTTCCGGACATGTTGACCTGTTAGGGAATGGGGCTGCAGATGCTATTGCCAAAACTGCTATTTTATCCTCCAGGTGTTCCAGCTCTCATGATGTTTTCCTCCGTGGTATAGTGATTACCATGCTAGCCTCTAGTTCCCAAGGTTGCAGGTTCAAACCCGGCAGAGGGCGATGGATTTTTTTGGGCATAAAAATCCTTAGCTTGACTTGCTTTGGAAGGGAAGTAAACGTGGTGCTTCCATGTTGTAGATTTACAGCACCTAAGAGAACCTCAAGCCTGATAAAGAGGCCTCTGAGCAAAATTGCTGGTCATTCACACCCAGTATAGAGTGGGGCGTTAAGGACCACAGCAGTTAAAGAGTGTCCATAAATAAAACTCAATTTGATTTTAATTAGCCCTCATGATGAATTTAGTGCTGTTTGATTTTCTTCTATTCTATTGCATTGTAGTGATGAATGGGATGGTATTCAAGGGAACCTACTTCGGCAGGTTAATCTCTTCCCTATCACCTGGAGTACATCTTTTCTTTGCATTCCTGCCATTGCAGAGGAAGTGATTTTAGCCAGATTCTGCCTCAGGCTGCCGTATTATACACAATCACTTCTTCTGGCCCATCACCTCTTTTCACTCATTGTGATGAGCCATTGACATATTAAAATTGAGGGGCTGGATGCAATAAGTCATTTAATGCTGTTATTGTTTTAAACAGCTTTAGAGAAATCTTGGATTCTTCTTTACATGTACCGTAATTCTTAATTTTCCATCTCTCTTATAGAGGACAGGAGGTGTATTAAGACAAAGCTGTGCACTATGCTGTTCTTGCAAAGAAATATTCTTATATTAATATAAATCCTATTTCCCCAAGATACAAGATCATGTAAAATTAAAATTTACCATTACATCTAACTACACTACCATGGTCACAGAACATGAAAGGATTCAGAAGTATCGTAACTGTTTCAAAATTATTAACAACCTATGTGTCCATGTGGTATAGGTCGAACACTTACTAATTTCAGTACCAAATATTAAATCACAAATGAGATACCATGATAGCAGCAGTACTAAAAAGAGAAAACTGGCGTATAAGTAAGCAATGATTATTAATGAAATATACAAAGAGCTTTCTTAAATTGTACAACAAAATTTCTCTTGATAAAGTGTATAATAAGATAACAGAAAGTAAATATTTTAGTCATTAAGAACAACTTTTATTAAATGAGTATAAAAAGATGTAATATATTAGATCATTATATCCTATAAATATTTAAATTGTTATGTTATATTGAATACATCTTGCATTGTATAATATAAAACGATACTGGAAAAATTCCTCAGAACCATTGTCCGATATGTGGTGGTAATGAAGACATTGAACACATAGTATTTAAGTGCCAAGGAACAGAAAATTGGAGAAAAGAATTTTTTAATAAGAAGTGGTTGAAGGGGTATAGAAATACACTTATGATTGAAATGATATGTAAGGACGCTAGAAGCATTGGACAGTTTTTGTGTAAAGTAAAAAATAAATGGCTTTCGACAGTGGAAAGAGAAAAGTAAGAGGTAGTGCATCTTACTTTGAATGGAAGACTATAGTGAATATGTGATGGTTATGTAATTAATAAATAAAAGTGAAAAACAAGTGGAAATGGGACATGAAAAAAAAGTGAAAAAAAAGAGCAAGATAATTTATTGACAAGAAATTGTAAAATGTAAATAAACTGTAGTGATTGTCTACTAAATGAGTGACCAGGGTCAAAGTGCAGTAGACAATCAAATTTGTAAAACTCATAGCACAATAAATACTATACTATACTATGTACAAATGTACTGTAAATTAATGCAAATATGCACATGTAGTATTGCCAATGGTAATGGAATATGCAATTTAGAAAGGAAAAAAAAAGAAAGAAAGAAAGAAACACACATCCATACAGTGAAACTTTAATTTATTCTTCATTAGACGTTATGAAAAAGCCGCTAAAATCATTAACAGGACCTGTTCAGATCATTTTGAAAAGAAAGAAGAAAAAAAACACCACCACCACGCACGCACACAGAAAAACATTAATTAATTTTTCATTAGATGTTATGAAAAAGCCGCTAAAATCATCAACAGGACTTGTTCAGATCATTTTGGGCTTTTCTGACAAAATTCTACAAGACAGCGTTTTGTTAGGTTACATGAAGAAAAAAGATAAGAAAATGGCTAGTCTGAACCCAAAAACAAATTGGAGAGAGAATGTGTGGAAATATAATGCTAAGGCAGGAAGTTTTGAAGTACCTGTATGCAGGAAATTTTACTGAAAGTTTTACAGATCTCTGAAATGAGACTCGGAACAGTACAGAAATTGCTCAAAGCAGGTAGGCTCTTTCATAGATTTTAAAATTATATTTAAAAAATAAATGACCAAATCATTTTTTCAGATTTCAGTTACCAGTATGTAATTATATTTTTACAGGTGCAATATTGGACGAAAGAAGAGGAAAACATCATACACATCCTAACAAAATCAATGATGAAGTGTGAAGTGTGGAAACTTGTAAAAAACACTGGTCACTTTTCCCTCATTAAAATTTGCACTATAGTAATACCAAATCCAAAAGAAAATATTTTGACAATATGGAACTTACTGTGACAAAAATCTATTGTGCTTATAAACAATATTATTTTGAAACCATTGGGAAAACACTTTCCAAGAAGTATTTTATGTACCACATATGAGTCATTCCATGTCAAGTTGCACAAATTTTCACAAAATCTGACCGTTATGTCTCCGATTCACTTTAAATTTTGTCCATGGATTACAAATACAAAGTGAATTATGTTTTAAATTCTTATTTTTTTTAAATCACAATATTTTTTAAAATATTGCGCAATCCAGCTTGTGAAATCTACCTTTAAATTAGAATATCTCACAGGCAGTAAGTGATAAAATTATGTTATAAAGTGCAATGCAAAGCTTAATATGTAATCTTTTACTTAGTATTTATTATAATTTATGTAATTAACTATTTGTATCAATTTTTAAAAACCAAACATTTAAAAACTATATATCCCTATTAACCCCCTAGTTTAAATTTCTATAAAAGTTGTAAATAAATTCCTTGTAGTTTTTTGTATATATTTGCCTGAAACAAAGGTGCCATCCTGCATAGTTAATTTTAAATAAAATAACTTAGAAGGCGATGCATAGCAGGATCCCAGCACCGCACGAGTGGAGAGCAGCAGCAGTCTGTCATTGAATGCCTTGTCAACTGTTCACAGCACTTTCGTTGCACTAGTTTGTTTACATGTAACTTAAATTTGGCATACAGCCGAGAAACATACAAACTTTCAATCTTATTCTATGGGAGGCAGCTTAACTACAATTTAAATGTGCACTTTTTCCCCTTCAGGCTCAAGTGAATACAATCCGGTTATTGTTGTATTATTGGTTGATGGAATAAATGAATTTAGCTCTAAGGTATCAGGGATCCCTTTCGCATTGCTGTATCTTGCCTTAAAATGGGCACCTTTTAAAAACCACTTCTTGATTATTCACCGCATTGGCACTTTGTAGCACACAATCACTGTTATCAGTGGGTGGCACTTTTATTTTTTGACACATATCACATAGTTTTAGGTCTGGTGACAAAGTTAGGTTCTCCATTTTAAAGTTAGGTAACTAAGCTTAATGATTTCTGCCTTGTGTTATGCTTGGAAACATTAAATGGATTGAAGCAATAGTCATAGCTATGTTTCTTCCGTTCTTGTTGTATGCACTTTCAGAAATCACAGAGGTAAGAATGAACTTCTAACACAAAAAGCTGAACACAAAGTAACATTTAAAATGAAACAGCGGAGAGAGGCTTTATAGAATATCAGATTCCAGGTGCTAAGTTACACTGAACAGCGGAAGTGATAGCCTATCACGTTCGTACTGCGTAATGCATTGGCCAGCGCTGCTTGCTGCTGCAGCATAAAGTTCTCAGTCAGCAGTCTATGTTCGAAAACCCTACATGCTAACTCAAATAAACTGTTTAAAAACGTACTTCTAAGGAAGATCCCATCCTGATATTAACAGATTTAAAACAGAATATATCAGAAATTCCTCTTGTATTTTTTCCAGATTTTAAAATTAGGGAATTAAATATGATGTTGCAGTTTAAAATATTGATACTTAAAAAAGTGATTGTTTTTTTAATCTGAAAAAAATAATATTTTATACAGGGTGATATATGAAGAGCTGACACACTTATTTCTTTAATTGTTTCAAAACGAGTTATGCTAGTGGCAACTCCTTAAACCTGAAATGCAGAGGAATTTTGAGAGATTATTTACCGTTATAGCAAATTTTGAAAATATCCTCCATCCTGCATAAGGCACAACTCAACAAATTGTTCCATGTTACTGGCCACTCGGAGGACTCTGATGTCAATAGCTTGAATCTCCTGTGTAATGTTGTGCTTCAGATAGTCCAATATCTGGGGACGTGTAGCATAAACCCTGTCTTTTTATAACCCCATAGAAAGAAGTCCAGTGATTTCAAATCTGGATATCTTGGTGGCCACAGATTCTTGGAAATTATCCAGTCGTCAAAGAAACTTGCAATTAGTACCATGGATTCATTTGATGTATGGCATGTAGCGCCGTCCTGCTGAAAATATCCTTGACTCAGCTCTACATTGTCCAGTTGCTCAGCAAACTTCATGAAAATCCATCGGTACTCTGCAGTGTTCACATTGTTTTAAAAAAAAATTGGTCCCAGTATTCTCTCTGTGGCTATTACACACCAAACTCCAATTTTAACCAGGTGCATAGCCGGATAAATGGAACCATGCTTCATTTGTGAACCATGTGATGGACAATATAGCAGGATTTTGCACAATGAACGCCTGAAACCAATGACAACAATTCAGTCATCTATCCTTATCTGGTTCCTGTAACTGATGGAACAACCGTAATCCTATACAGCTTTAGGCCTGCACTTTTCACAGCTCTCTTGACACATTGAGTAGTTGTACCTGTCTCCTGCGACAAACATCTTAATGATTTTTTGGGCGACTGATCCAGTCATGCTCTTATGTCAACAACAACCGTGGGAAGCCTAGCTGAACTAGTTTTGCCTTTTTCACTCACCAGAGATCCAGTTGTTTCCAATTTGTTTATCAGTCCCAGTATTGTGTTTCTTTGGGGAGGAGTCCAAACATCAAATTCTCTCTGGTATGCCCTTTGAGTAGCTGTAATTGAATTCGTAATCCAGCATTGCTTTACAGGAAGAGTTGTTCATTTAATGTGTACTCCATTTTCACGTTGACTAGAACAAAGTCTCAAAAGCATTTGCAGACAATAAAACTATTACAAATAAAACATGATCATCTGCGCATCTAGTGACAGGCAATCAAAACCCCAGAACATTCTACTTAATTTGGTGCTAAAATTGGGGCATTGAGTGAATTTTGAAAGAATAATTAAAGAAAGAAATGTGTCAGTTCTTCATAAATCACCCTGTATAAGGAAAATCACAATGTTTTTATCTGCAAAACAATGTATTTTTCTTATTCCTGACCATTCTGTATTCCGAGAATAAATTACTTTTATGTGACATTGTACACATATAAGAAAAATGTTAAGTATGCTCCTAAAATAATTTGATTTTCCGTTTATTCTGTGTGTAGAACACATAAACTAAAATTCAGAGAAAGTGATGTTTTATGTGTGTTTGGTTTGATGTGGAATGCCTCAAATACTGGAGAGAAAATCTATGATCTGATAAGTGTGATTTCTGTACTGATTGTGAAGTTCTGTTGCAAGTTAACCCAAGTCATGAGTGTTTACTGAGGTATAATATTCATCAAAAGTAACTGGAGGGATATAGATCACTTAAAGACAAATATTTGGGAGAGGTATCTATAATTGCCAATGGAAGTATTCTAGTTCTGGAATTTAACTATGTGCAGAACCTGCCTGTTCTTATGCTCAATGTTATTGCACAATTCTGTAAGAGGTTATTGTGGTTGTACATTTTCAATGTCCACTGCCATAATAATGGTCAAAGCTCTTTTTATTGTTACATTGAATTAAGAGTCAAAGAAAACTCGAGACACAATGGGTTTATTTTTGCATAATTTTAATGCAACAACTAGAAACTTTTAATGCTGTGAAGAAACTTGTTCTGTTCAGACTCGTGCGAGGGCCAAAATAAACATTCTGTCATTTATGTTTTCTGCATGGCTACCAAAATATTTAAATATTGAGATTGAATGCACATTTCCCGTTCAGGGCCATTTGTACAACCAGTGTGATAGAAATGTTGGTTTATATGGTTCCTTACTGAGGCGTGTGAAAAATAAAAGAGGTCCCTGATCAGTGTCTAAAAATCATGAGAGACTGCAGACAGAAACGGAAACCTTTTCAGGCAATTATGGAGCGCCACCTAATTAAGGATTGGTGATTGCTTTGGCCCCAGTGTTTCTCAAAGTGCCACGTGCCAAAGGATACAATTCTGCATTAAAAATTTTGTCAGGTTACATTGCATCAGGGTCTGAAACATACACTCCATTGTTTTGACCATTTTAGTTTTTTTACCACAAGTGCAAGCTTATCCTTTATGAAGAAATCCAGTTGGTAAATGCCTCAAAACCAGGTGTCAGATATTATAAATGCACAGAGTGTTATCTCTCACCAAACATTTTGGCCATTGGCTTTCTATCATTCCCAGCAATGCACCAGAAAACGAATGCAATCATGATATTGTCAGTAGTGAGTCAGAAAGTGAATAAAGTGTACTCAGTTAGCAACAGCAACATTCAACAAGATAAAATTGTTGGTTTCCATCATACGTAAGTGTTACGTAAAAAGAAAAAAAAAAGAAAGAAAGAAAAAAAGAAAAAAAAAGGAATATAGTTCTATGCAAAACCAGCATTATTTTCATTTCTTAGTTATTGTATTTCTTTTAATGCCATTGTATTGTGTCTTATAAACAGCTAAATTATTGAATTTTCATATTCTCTAGAGGATTAAAACATTTGTTTATGCATATATGCGATGTCATTCCAATCCTTCAAATTTAAAACTTTAAATTAATATTTCTCAAACCTGATTTTACTACTTACGTGTTATTATGTCCAGTGCCTCAATTATTCATGCAAATGTCTGAATAGTTTGGTAATTAGCTCTTGGAGATGAAAGGATAATGTGCTTACACTAGATGTATACTTGCTTACTTTTCTAAAAAATTTCAAGCTAAAGATATTAAAAATGTTCTATCATATGTAACGTATCTATAGTGCTTAATTAGTGCATTAATGTTGCAGAATACCCTCCAATCCAAGTGTAACTAGTGCAGGAAAGGTATCAAATGGTAGTATTGAGAGGTCTTCGGATCGTGGAAGCCCAATGCCTACATTTCATATTGAAGTGCTAAGTCCAGGTCACCGAGAAAACAAGCGTAATTCATTGCCAGATTATTGCTACTCACAAAAGTAAGTGCACTTGCATTTATTTCTATAGTATATGATATTAGCATTGAGGAAACTGATTATGTGGATTATATTATTTAAGGATTCGATTTCTAATCATCAGATTAGGATTTTGTTTTTTAGTTAATTTTTTACTTTCTCTACTACGTATAGTAAGTAGGGGAGTATTGTATTCCACCCAAAAATTTGATACCGAGATTTCACCAGAAATACATGTTTTGAGGCCCCCTGAATCCAAATTTTTTTTTTTTAGAAAGCGCGTGCGCATGTGTGTGTGTGTGTGTGTGTGTGTGTGTGTGTGTGTGAGAGAGAGAGAGAGAGAGAGAACAGCATAACTCAAAAACGAACAGTCGGATAAACACCAAATTTGGTATTTAGGTTCAGTATCTTCCAGAGATGCGACATGAAGGTTTTCAAGGAAATCCCCCACCCCAGATTACCCTTTACATGGAACATTTTTCGAAAATTTCAAATTTTCTCAAAAACGGCTCTAACGATTTTGATTAAAATATCATATGTTTAAGATATTTTCATGACAAATGAAATGTATATCTCGAATTTTCTGGGAATGTCTCCAAAAGTATTCTTCATTGTGAACAACTTTTGCATAACTGGTAAACCATAAGAGATAGACAAAATTTTACTCCACAAAAAATGTAGATCGCGTTAAAATACACAATTTATGTCATACATTTTTTTTGTTGAGTGAACCATTTTCGAGATATTGCTTGTTATTCCCTTAAATTTTCCAATACTTATACTTTTTCTCAAATTCATTTTTACTTTCTCCGCTACGTATAGTAAGTAGGGGAAGTATTGTATTCCACCCAAAAATTTGATACCGAGATTTCACCAGAAATATATGTTTTGAGACCCCCTGAATCCAAAAAAAGCATTTTTAGAAACATGTCCGTGCGTGTGTCTGTGAACAGCATAACTCAGAAACGAACTGCCGGATAAACACCAAACTTGGTATTTAGGTTCAGTATCTTCCAGAGATGGGACATGAAGGTTTTCAAGAAAATCTCTCCACCCCAGATTACCCTTTACATGGAACATTTTTCGAAAATTTTAATTTTTTCAAAAATGACTCCAACGATTTTGATTAAAATATTGCATGTTTAAGATATTTTCATGACAAATAAAATGTGTATCTTGAATTTTCTGGGAATGTCTCCAAAAGTATCCTTCATTGTGAACGACTTTTCATAACTGGTAAACCATAAGAGATAGACAAAATTTTACTACACAAAAAATGTAGATCGCGTTAAAATACACAATTTATGTCATATACAATTTTTTTGTTGAGTGAACCATTTTCGAGATATTGCTTGCTATTCCCTTAAATTTTTCAATACTTATTTTCTCAAATGGGAATTTCGTTATTCATTTTTTTGTCTTGGATATGCAAAGAGTATTAATCTGTGGCAAAGAGAATGGTGCTGCACATAGCAACCAGCTATTAAGAGATATGTCTATGCTTAAAGGCTACTGTATTTCTATATTGCCCTTGCAAATACAAAACAAGGGGAACATAGTAGGCCTTAAGCGATAGTGAAATATTTTTAGAACTGGTTGCTATGTGTAAAATGTAATTCTCTTTGCATGTCAAAAGATCGTTTCTGCAAATGTTTATCTCGATTAATATGAAATAGATGGAGAATAAGAGTTTGTAAAAATAGTTTGTACAAGAGTAGAGAAAGTCATGTGAGTGTAACACATCAGATTTTTTTAATAGTGTAGTGCATTAGTTATAGTTGTATCCATTACTGAATACAATCGAGTTATTCATTCATGAAGGGAACCAAGTGTGTGTGTGCGTGCGCTCGCTTGATCCTGTTCTCATCCATGCTAAACCTTCCCTTTCTTGTCTATTACAGCAGTCAACGTACCTCTCTCTTCCCCATCCGTTCTTTATCAATTTATAAAAGCATAATGATTTTTTTATCTTCAAGGCTTCCCCATATCTCTTGTCATTCTATATCTTCCATTCTGTTTCTTACTACTTTCCAAAAACCATTTGTATTTCTTTCCTATATCCCCCATTCCAATTAACTCGATTATTTTTTCAGTTTCTATCCACCAGCTGTTTTTGCTTCTTAGAACCTTTTGCTTAATCATACATATCTTCAAGATTTCACCTTCCTCCATTGTCATACATCTAAACCAAAATTTTAAAATTCTTTCTACTCTTTTACCTTTCCTCCTAGTTCTTCCTAGTCGTACTAATGCAACTTCACCTGGTGCTGCTCTTGGTAGTCCAATTAATTCTTTACAAAACATTTTGTCAATTTTCTTACTTAATTCTCCTCCCCCCCATATTTCCACTGCAGAGCATTTTTGATTCTACCAATGCCTCGTACATTCTCTCCAACCCTTTTGTTGACATCTCTAATTTATATTTGCATATTCTTATTCCTGTCATAGCTGCCTTCCCTTTAGCTAACATCTTCCTGCCATGTGCTCCCTATTCCCCGCTATTACTTAACCTTACTCCTAAATAGTCATATTCTTTGACTACCTCCAGTTCTTGACCATCTAGAAACCATTTTTCTTCCTTCCTCAGTTTATTTCCGTTTTTAAAAACTATCACTTTGGATTTATTTATATTTACCTTAATTCTCCATTTTTCACAAAATTCTTGAATTTCATTTATTGCTTTTTTAAACCTTATTACAGATATAGCACCTACCATAAGGTTTTCTGTGTATAATAAACCTGGAATCTCCTTATCCCTTATTGCTGGACAATGCTGATTTCTTATTTTTACTCTCTCTAATATATCCTCTATGAATAGGTTAAATAATGTTAGACTCAGCTTACATCCCTGTCTTAATCCAATTTTTTTTGTTGAATTGTGTCTGTGATGCTGCTTTTTTCACCGTGTATACTAAACTTTACATTTTTATATACTTTCTTAATCTCTGTTATAAAACGTGTTAATTACTCCTTTTTCCCTTAGGTTATTTTCCAGTTTCTCTATTTATTTTATCAAAAGCTTTTTCAAAGTCAGCAAAAAACATGTATACCCATCCACCTTTCCTACTCAAATATTTATCTATTATAGTCTTTATTATAAATATGTTATCTACAGTATGTCTTCCTTTCCTAAATTCTGCCTGGAATTCTGATATCTTTTTTTCAGTTTCTACCCACTCCCTCAGTCTGTCTGCCAAAATTCCTGTATACACCGTACCTAATATAGATAGTAGACTTATTCCTCTATAGTTCTCAGGCCTATTTACTCCTCCCTTCCCTTATAAATTGATACCATCACACTTGTTTTCCAGCTTTCGGTATGTCATTTTTTTAAATTTTATTTTATTTAGTAATTCTGTCATTAATTGTAATCCTTTTTGAGTTTCGTCATATTTCCTCCAAAATTCTCCTGGTACTCCATCTATTCCTACTGCATTCTCTTTCTTTATATTTCTTAGTTGTAAATACTTGTATACTGCCTGGTTTGATATTTCTCTATTTAATTTTTTGTTTGTTATCATCTCTTGTCCAAAATTTCTATGCTCTATAACCTTGTCACTACCCCTTCCCCGATCAGGTTTTTAAAATATTCTACCCATTCAATTGGTGTGATTTCGTTTTTTTCCCCTCCTTTCCTGCTCATCCTTCTTTTCTTACTATTTCCCATATGTTTTTACTATCTTTCTTTTCGATTGCCCCCTTTATTTTGTTTTCCATATTTTCTTGCCATTCTTTTTTCTTTGTCTCTAACAAGCATTTATATCCCCATTTGTAAATCAGCAAATTTTGCCTATCTTCTTCTTTTTCTGATCCTCTCCATTTTTTAAGCTCTTTGAAAACCTCCTTTTTTGCATTCTTACACTCTTCATCATATCATCCCTTATTTGTCTGTACCTTTCCCTGTTTTATTTCCATATCTATCCCTGCTCTTTTTACTATTAGTCCCATTAACTCTAACGCTTTCTCTGTTTTTCCTTCATATAGTTCATCTGTATTCCATATTCTATAATTTGGCTTACCTTTGAATTTAGATCTTTTGTGAATTTTTCTTCTAGTTCCTTCTTCCATTTATAGGTTTTTAATCTCATCTTTGTTACCCCTTAATCTACTACTACTGCCTGTTCTCCTACGTTTAGTTCCATTGTTAATGGGAAATGGCTGCTATTTACTTTCTCGTTTCTGATTATAAATTTCCTAATTTTCTCCACCTATCATGGCACTTCCTAGCAATCTACAGTGCCCTCCCCCCCCCATTCTTGCATTAAAGTCTCCCATTATAATAAACTCTGTCTGGCCACTTATTTCTGATTTCTTACAAGTCCTCGCCTATCATTTTATACAGGTTATTCTTATAAAAGTTTGATGTTTCTGGGGAGTTATATACTACACCGATTCCAATATTCACATTTATCTTATTTACTTGTTTTATTAACTTCCATAGAATCTTGTTTTCTATCACTTCTGTTTCAACACTTATGCCTATGTCTTTTCTAACAAATATTCCAATTCCTCCTGAAGCTCTTCCTTTCTCGTGCTTTTTACTGGCACTTTTATTTATAAATTTGCAATCCTTTAGCTCTATTTCTTTCCTTTCTCCCAACCACGTCTCTATCACCCCTACAATGTCCATATATCTTATTAGTTATTACATTTTGAATTTCCCTGTTGTAGATCTTACTCTTTATGCCTTTGACTTTCCAGAATATCAAATTTATCTCCTTTCTCTATTTGTTCTTTAGTTTATCCTGATATTTATATTTCTCCATTGCTTTTCTAAGTCTAGTAATTCTGGGTACCTGATTGTCACTTTCCTTCCTCTGTAGCATTACTTTCCCTTCCCTCAACTCTATTATTTGTAACCTCAACTTCTTGCAATTTCCTCCACTTGGCTAATACTTTTCACTTTTAATAGTTCCCCACTTATCATTTGCATCACTCCCTCTTCCATGTACGCATTTCTTACTGCACTGGTCGTCTTCTGTTCTCTTGGCTCTTCCCCACTTCTCCCTCCTTGCATCGCTTCCCCGTTCATTCCTGCTACCAATGTTAGCTCCTCCTCCCCCTCCCGCACTGCTTGTTCTTCCTCCCTGTTTTCTTTTGCACTCCTTGCCTGACTGATTCCCGCACCTGCCGAATCTGAGGTTTGATCCAATGTTTTCCCCTCCTTTCCCCAAGCTACCAACTCAGCTGTTCACTCAGTTCTTTGACTTGAATTTGCTCTGGGCCATTGCTTCTGTTGGCGTTTGCACATTTTTTCTTGTTCATTCCTCCATATGCTCATAATCCATTCTTCGCCTTCCACGAATAATTTTAATCCTTTCAGTAATGCCTTTTTCTCACCAGCTCTTGCTTCTTTCATCCTGAATATTAGTTCTTTTTTAGAATTTGTTCCTCTCTGGTGTAGTCTTGTTCTATGAAAATTTTTGTACCTCTTAGCCTCCTGGCATTCCTTAAAATTTCCCTCTTTTTTTCCCACTGTCGTTATTTTTATAACAATGGGTCTAGGTTTTCATCCTCTTTTTCCAATTTGGAACATGTCTTCTGTCTCCCAACCAAACATTTTTATACCTAGCCCTTCTTCCATAATCTCGTATGCTATTTCTGCTAAGCTTATGTTTTCTTTTGTCACTCTGAAAATAACACAGTTGTTTTTTCTCTGTCTTGCTTCAAATCTTTTCAGTTTTCCTCCTGCAATCCATTTCTGCCATTCCATCTCTTCCCTCTGCATCTTCATAACGTCCTCAAGTTGCCTTGTATTTTTATGCATTTTTTTCGTAATTCTTTTCCAAGTGCCTTTAGAGATTCCATTAGCTGGTCCATTTCTACCGGCCCTGGATTCATCTCCACTTCACCAATTACTAGCACGATTACTGCCGCCACCCATACTTGGAAAGCATCATTATCTATCCCATTTTCGTGATTTTTCTTCTCCCAAAGCTGCCTATCTGCGCCTTGTATGCTTCCATGTCTATACCCATCGTTGCATCAGCTTTCGCTAAGCAGAACCTTCTCCTACCGCTGTCAGCACCATATTCCGTTTTGAGACAGTAATTTGATTTAATTCTACAAACTGAAGAGAAACTAAGTGATTTTGTTTTTAAACGTTTTTGATTTCATTAATATTAAGGGACAAGTAATTAATAGAATGTATGTGTATTGAGTGTTTATATGTTGTAGCGCATGTAATTGCAACTTGTTTCTTTGTAATATAATGCATGTATGCAGAATCCTTAAGGCCCATATAATATGCACAGAATGCTTGTTTTAGGTACACATGCACTCAAATGACAATGCATCATAGCAGTATAATAATGTAAAACAATGGGCATCCTGCTAAATAGAAGCTATGTTGGCATATTTAATTTCAATTGTAAATTCAGGAGCATTATATTTGTAAACAGCAACCAATAACAAGCCATTAAGAAAGATTTTTAGAACAAATAGGTTTAGTCCAATAGATAGTCACTCTCTGACACTGTTGTCTGATGCATGTGAGAGAAAATGGATAGATAGATCTTGCAAGTCAATGTGAAAAGACGGTGGCTGTAGTAAGCCATTTTGAGGATGCAAATGTTATCCTTCCACATCCACATTTAGTATTCATATTTTAACAATCTAAACTCTATAACATTTGGTAACTAGCAAGGTATATGCACATGAAATGGTATATGCATATATATCATTGGTATAATGTTCCGCGTAATAAATTTCAGTGAAGTATGTGAGGAGTATGAATACCACAATTGCAAAAGTTTGTAATTAAATGCACAGCAATTAACTAAAGGTGTTAAAATATATGAAAAGTGAATTTAACCCTACAATGTGTATTTATTTACTATTATTAAGGGTAAATCTTGTGTGCAAGACTCAATCCTGAGAACAGAAGAATGTCATCACTTAACTGACTCATGTTGTTAATTTAATTTAACATGCAATCAAGAATTGCTTATTATTATAAAATATCCTTCAGTTTTATCAATCTAAATGTTGCATAATGTGAGGCTTGAAAAGACAAGAATAAGCATAATTATCAGACAACAGAGGGGTGTCATCCACTTCCAGAGGACATCACAATGCCAAAAGTACACTATCCACATCCAGAGGACATCATGACACCAAAGCAGACACTTTTCATCATCATAGGATATCACAGCAAAGAAGAGGAGGATGTAGATGACTAATAAAATGTATGGCTAAGTGAAGCAAAGAGATACATTCTACACCAAGCCAGTCAGTTCACTTAATAAGTGGAAATTGTTAGCAGTAGAAAACGTTATGATATTGTGTAGTGGTAAAATATAGCACATAATAAGCATGAAAATACATTGTAGGTAGTGTAGAAAGTGAAATAAAACAATTTAGAAGATATAAAAGATAACACAGTAGCTACTTCCAGCCCACCAAAAGAAGGTAACAGTGCAAATTCAGTACAATTCATTCAGCAACTACAGAAAATGTTTGAAGAACCAGGAAGTAAAGTACAAAATTGGGCTTCAGAGTTGGGAAATCAAAATTGGTTAATTACTGAGCTGAAAGAGGAAATGAAAGAAGTTTCTGAACAGGGAAATCAAAAAAGGTTAGTTTCAGATCTTAGAGAAGAAACTAAAATGAAACTTCTGATCTAGTTTGAGATCAAAATAGGTTAGTTTCAGAGCTAAGAGAGGAAATGGAAAAGTATGGTTTCAGAACAAGGAAATAAAATGGAAAATCAGACTCCAGTTAATGTGATCAGAGAAGTGCAGGCAAAAAGCCAATCTGATGTGAAAAATAGTATGAAAGCAGAACAAAATAAGTTAATCACACAAGTAAATAACTGGGTAGATAAACAAGCAGAAATAGTTAGGCTTGAGCTGTTAGTTTGAATCAATTTGGTTTTCGGTTATAAACAGAAATCTGGTTCAAAAACAGTTTAATATGCAGTTCAGTTGGTTTGATTGGTGATATCAATGAATGGATAAAACATAAATGCAGAAATGGTGCAATTTTTGTGCATGAGGCTCTTTTATTAGACCTGTATATCAGGTGCAACAGTAACATTTTGAATTGTTTGAAAAGTTAGAATATGCTTGTAACAGAAAGTATACTAATGAAATGTTAAACATAGTGGTAATACTTGGTTGCAAGAACAAGTTCATTTTGTAGAAAATAATAATAAACATGCAATTGCCTTCAGATCACATTATCATGATGAAAGCACATTAATTCATTTGCAGGACAAACAACAGTTGATTCCTGTTTACAAAATTTTAAATACCTTATGTTGATTCCTCATCTGATAAAAAGGTATGTCTTGGTGGTTTGTATACTTCTACGGCATCATCATTATATCTTAAGGTTCTGGTATAGTGAAATGAGTTTTTCAATTGTAACTGAAGACAATCTGTTTCTTACCTAAGAGTGTATTCTGCCATGGGTGGACCAATTGCATTCACTGGCTGCCGACAATGGTAGTATGTCCAAAATTTGTGAAGCCAGAGGATACAACGGTTGCTTATTACATAAGCCACTCCACTTCACCATGTGGCTGGAGAGATATGTTGAGCAGCAGACCAAATATCCTCGTTTGAAAAAAACCTACATGTGCTTGAAATTCTGCTAGATTAGCCACAACATGCCCAGTGTCAAGTTCAAACAAATATCAGAATGTTTTGATGTACTCCAATGCTTGGAGTTCCTCATCAACATTAAGAACTGCTCCTTTGTATAGGGGATCTACAGGGTTTGCTGCCGCATGAATTGTCTCTCCTTATGTTTTCATGTATGCAATGAATAATAGCATAAATTTCTGTTTCAAAAACAGTAGCCTATATACCCAAAGGAAAAAGCTTTTTGCACCTTGGTCTTATACCATATACTCCAGATCCTGTTCCTGAGCCATCTGTAAACCACATCAAAGATTTTTCAGGAGTTTCCCAAGTTTTATTCGTCCAATATTCAGGATCAATAATGACCCTGAAGTTCTTTATAAAATATTTAACTGGAATTATATAGTCTAACAGCATTTCTAAAGATGCATCTCCTATGTAATTCTTAGCAAACCTCAGTCTATTTCAGGAATTCTCAGTTGCTTAGCATGTTGCAGTCTATAGAGTGCCATTCTTGCTTCCTTCATTGCAACTAAATGCAATGGAGTCAGGTTCAGGAGTGTCTCCATTGCTGCAGTAGGAGTTGTTTTCATAACTCCTGTAACAGCCATACATACTGTTCTTTGAACTATATTTAGTTGATTTTTCGAGTCTTTTTGAAGGACCTTAGGCTACCAAATCATTGCTCCATAGGTTATCAATGGTATGATTATCCTGGTATATCCAATGGGTCATAGCAGTCTTAGTCCCCATCTTTTACCATGCATACATGTAACTACTTCAAAAGTTATTTTTGCATGTTTTATTGTTTTCTTGAAATGCTGATTCAGGTCCATCTTGGAGTCAAAAGTGATTCCCAAATATTTGACTTCCTCAGACATTTTAAGTTCTTTACCTTGAAGATATAGAGGTCCTTATGCCTTTATGTCTCTTCTTCTGATAGATGGTACTACGGCTGTTTTATGAAGACTAATAGTTAAGCCCTCACTCACAGCCCATTTTGTCACAGTCTTCAGGGCCAACTGCATGAATTCCCTGACTGTTCTTGCATATTTACCTTGAACTATGACAATAATATCATCAGCTTAGCCTGTGATATCAAGGCCTAGGTTACTTGTTTGAACAAGTAGCCCATCAACCAACAGGTTCCATAGTAGGGGATAACACCCCACCCTATGGACAACACATTTGCAGCTAAGCTACTATCCATGAGACTTGTATGAACCATTCTGCCTCTCAGCATGGATTGAATCCCTAACAACAGGTTTCATCAGTTCCATGTTTCGTTGCAGCTGTAGTTATTGTATTAAAGGAGATGTTATCAAAGGCACCCTCAATATCAATAAAGGTACCAAGTGCCACCTCCTTTTCCTGAATTGTCTTTTCCAGTTTAATGGTAACCTGAAAAAGGGCAGTTTCAGTTGATCTGCCTGTATGTTAAGCATGCTGATTCTGGTGCAGAGGATATACCTCCAAAGCACCTCCTCTTATATGCTTATCAATTAATTTCTCAAGACTTTTGAGAATGACCAAACTTGCTCTTAGGATTTGTATCAAAATTTTTGACAATTCATTAAAACCTGGCTGAAGCATAATGGGCATTATTCCATCGCTTCCCAGAGATTTATGGGATTGAAATGAGAACACTGCCCATTTTAATTTTTCATATTTGATGACTTCCTTGGCAATTTCCCAGTATGCTCTGGAGGCTCTTTTCCCCTCAGGTTCATCAAGTATAATCAATCCAGGGAAGTGAACTCGAAGTTCTTCTATTGTCATCTCAGTTTTAGTATATTCTCCAATTGGAGATAGCTAACAAAGCTTTGTGGATGTTTTCTAAGAGACTTCTGAAGTCTAGCACATTCTGGGGCCATCTCTATCTCCTGATAGTGCTTCCTCCAGGAGTCTTTTTTTTAGCCTTCCTCAAGGCTTCATATTCTGTCAATGAACTGCTATAAGCAGCCCATTGTTTGGTTCATTTCGCAAAGTTAAACAATCTGCAAATTTTCTTGCTTTTACTTGCAAGGTATTTATTCCATCAGGGCACATTCATATTGGCTTGCCTTGTTTTCAGAGGACAGTTATCATTAAATGCCGAGATTATTGCATCCTGCAAATGCTCTGCAGCAATTTCTAAATCTTCACAATGATAATCTTATTGTCCATCTTACTTAGATTACTTACTAGGTCTTTCCTGTAGGAATCCCAGTCAGTTCTTTTTGGATCCCGATAAGTTCTGAGTTGCTTAGAAATACATCTTACTTCAAATTAGATGTATATGTGTTCTGAACAACTTTCATCCTTGGACACATGCCTGTTTTTAATCAAGTTTCCCACATAATTGGTTGCTAAAGTTAGTCAATAACTTCCTGCCTTCTTGTGGTAGCAAAGGTCTGTTACCCACATTATATATCTCAAGATTACTTGATATAATAAAATTATGAAGAGACTCGCCTCTTTAATATTTAGCCATACTGCCCCACATAATGTGATAGGAGTTAGCATCACAGCCAATTGCCAATTGTAGTCCCTCGGAACAACAGGTGGCTACCGTCTGTTGTAATTCCCTCATAGAAGGTAAAATATCATCATCGTATGGGAGGTAGACTGATCTGAGTATAAACTCTCTTGGTCCACCTTCCCCCATTGATTTTACTCCGACTGTTGTAAGGTCATTTTTATCTCAGACACAGATTCTTGGAGTCTTGTCGGTTGTATTATAAATTAATTTCCTGCCACACTCCTTAAGACCTTTAATTTCCCCTTTGTAACACCAGGTTCCTGGATGAGTGTGACATCAAAGCATCTTCATCTTCACACAGAGGGCAGCAGATGAGTGTTGAAGATTTATCTGCAGCATGTTCATCATTACTTTGAACCCCTGAGAGTTTTTTTGGCCTGCAGTCTCGTTTTTGCAATGCCTGCAGCCAGATCCTCTACAGATGGTTCTGAGATGTTTTGTGCTGTTAAGTCTTCTTCTAGACATCCTTGAACAGTTTCGGGGTTTTGTTTTACCATGTCTGTTTAAATCTGAGTATGGAGGAAAGATAGTCGACCCCTGTAAGAGCCCTCTATACTGGGGCAAGGCTGAATACCCTGAGAGGTCGCCTGGTATTCCAGAGACTCTGTTAGTGAGGGTGCCATGCACCACTTCAGCACAGAAATGCATAATACCTGGGTTTGGGGAGTTGGTTCACAGTCTTCTATTCATTATTCAGAGACAAAGCTACACAGTGGTTTGGTAATCAACCAAAACCACCGTGCAGGTCCCAGCAAACCACCACCCACCAACACATCTGATACCTGCTCGAGGTCCAGCTTTATGGGCTTGCTGGCAATTATGCCACTCTAGAGGCCCCGACTGCAAAAAGAGTTGTCACACGAAGCATGAATGAAAAGGCTAACGCTAAAGCTTTAGTTACAGCTGATGGTGACAGAAGGCATAGCAATAGTGTGGGGACATTGAGAGCAGTGTAGCATATTGGAGGTGGCAGCAAATGAAGATCACACTGCAAATGAAAGAAGAACAAGGAGTAGAGCCAAGTTGGAGAAGTTTAAAGTAGGAGGGAGCAGATCAAGATAGGAAATGGTCTAGAAGGTGGTGTTGTGGAATGTAGAGGTTTTACAGTAAAAATCACAAATGGTGAAGTGTTTGAAGTGCTAAGGCCAGGGGATTTTAGCAATGGTCAAAGGATTGTTAGACAAAGATGAGCACATAGACGTAGAAGGTTATTTTATTTAAAGGTGAGTCGGAATTGTTACACTAACATCACTTAAGTTTACTCACTTAAGTGAGTAAAGTGAGTAAACTTAAGTGATGTTAGTGTAACAATTCCGACTCACCTTTAAATAAATTCAATACACATCACTGTTTCTAGCTTCTTTTCATTACAATATATACGTAGAAGGTTATGTTTATAAAGGCGTGCAATGTGTCAGGAAGAGTAATAGAGTGAGGGTTTGTGGAGGTGTAAGAGTGTTTATCAACAAGAATAGTGCAATAAAAGTGAGTGAAGTGCTGCTTAGGTAGGAAGGGCAAGTAATATGGCTGAAAAGAAGCAAGGTGAAGGAAAGTGAAATGTGCATAGGGCTAGGTGCGGTATATATCTCATCTGAGACAGAAGTTTTTGACGAAAACTTGCATATAAAATTAAATGAAAACTTAGAAGAGCTAAGAAGGGAAAACCCATATATAGAGTGTGGTGGTGGTGGTGGCGGCGGTGGCGGTGGCGGTGGCGGTGGCGGCGGTGGCAGCAGCTTCGATGCTACAGTAAGTGAAAGTCAAATAAGATTTATGAGCGTAGAAAATGAATGTGCATGGATAACAAATGATGAGGGGATAAGGAAAATTAGGGATAAAGCGCTAAATAAGAAAGGTAGATAGCTGATTGCATTCTGTGAATGTGTAATGGTTTGAGAGGGGAGGGCATATGGGGAGAATTTACATTCTGTGAGCACAATGGGTCAGAGTATGATCGATTATATGTTGTATAGTGAAGGATTTGATGAAATGATGAAAGACCTTAAAGTGATAAACATAATAACAAATAGTGGACATTTCCCTTTAGGAATGAGTATTACTATAATGGTAAAAATAGGAAAGAGGAAGTAATGGAATTAAAATATGTTAGAATCTTTAAATGGAAAGAGGAGTATGCTGATATTAATTTAATATTAGGAATTGGGGAAGTAAGAAAATATGGGATTATAAATGACATGAGGTCGGGGAGGGTAGAGTTGACTTTGGAAAGCTTAGAGCAAATGATTAAATGGGTAGAAAGCAAGATGAAAGTCAGGACACGAGGGAAGCAAAAAGATAGTGGATGGTATGATGAGTGTGCTCAAGAAAAGAAAGAATGTATAAGAGTCTTGCTAAAGTGGAGGAGGATAAGCATACTTTTTTGCCATAAAAATGTGATTATAAGAATCTCCTGGAAGACAAAAATAAGAGTGGCACTACAGAATGGAGAAAAAATTAAACAAGTGGTTAGGGAGAAAGGCAATAAATATATATGTTCAGCTGTCAAATACATTATAGGGGGAGGAAAAAAAAACAATGGACAGTAAACTCTCACCAGGAGAATGGAAGCATTACTTTAAAACTCAAATTGTTGAGGAAAGGGTCAAGATGTGTAAATGGAACTATGACAGAGTGGAGAACAGAGTGGAGTATTTGTGATAGGATATTACAATGATGGAGATAGAACATCTAATTAAAAACTTAAAGAGGAGGTGGTCACGAGGAATAGATGGAATTCCTGGTGAATTTGGAAACATTTTTTTTGCAAAATGGATGGAGGCTTGAGGTTGTTAAAACTGAATCATTAAATAAGATTAAAGTGAAAGAGACAATTCCAGAGTTTTTGAAAATAAGTATGATTGTACCATTATAGGAAGGAAAAAGAGGTATAATTAAGCCTTAACAACAACAGCAATAATTAAGGAGGAGGAGGGGGGAGGAGGAGTAGTGCTCCAGGTAAAATATACACAGGCATTTTAGATGTAAGATTTCAAAAATGGGTGGAACTGGAAGGTAAATTGTTGGAATTTCAAACAGGTTTTAGAAGCAGAAGTAGAACGATAGACCATATTATAATAATTATAATAATAATAATAATAATAATAATAATAATAATAATAATAATAATAATAATAATAATGTATGTGCGAGTGCGCACACACTATAGTGCCTTTCCTTTACACTGTGGCCATGCAAGGCTGCTCATGTGCCGGCCATTGCAGCTTGGACTCCTGCCGAAACAGTTATAATGTCCCCAAAACTGCCTCACATTCTCATAGTTACATTTTCAATAATAATAAGTGCATACCTTATCAAAAGAAATGTTGGAAATGTCCTCTATCTACACATTTCTGGCATCTTCTCAGGAAATTTTCATTCATGCTCGAGGGTTCAAAATACAAAATTGAGTGAGTTTCTCGCCTGATGTTTTCTTTAATTCTTCCAATGTATGGAATTTATTGCTACACTTTTATTTTTCATGTGATCATCGGAGTTGGGTAAATGTCCGTAATTGGATTTTGTGAAATGATAGAGTAGTTCACCAAAGTTTAATATTCTTCTCTGATGAAGGAACATTCCATTTTTATGGCTATGTTTCATCACAAAATAACAGGTATTAGAGTACAGAGAAACCCAGTTTTACACACGAGATTCCCTTGCATGATGCAAAAATTTGTGTGCAGTAAATGTATACAGAATAATAGAACCTATATTTTTTGAGCAAACAATAAATGCAGATACAGGAATGTCATACTCACACCATTTTTTGAACACTGCCTGACATTCAATATCAGTTTGGATTTTTCCTACAAGACTCTGCTACTGAATGTGCTGCTGATGAGTCATTAAATTTAATTCAGGAAATTCTTGAAAATAGGGTAATTAGTAAAGTATTATGGCCTTCACGGTCCCCTGATTTAACTGCATGCGATTTTAATGTATGGATAAATTTGAAAATTAAAGTGTATGCAACAAACCCCAATACATTGGAGCATTTGTGGGGATATTATACCTCTTTCAGTGGTAGACTGAGCCTAGGTGGCTGACATGTGAGCCGCCGAGTGGTGGCCACAGTGTGAGGGAAAAGCACTGTGTAATAAATAAATACCTGAGAAATAAAATAGGAAGGGTATATATTTTTTCAGAGATTTTGAGAAGGCTCTCAATATGATAGAGATGCATTGGCATTTAAACTGAGTTGTAAAAGGATCAGTGAAAAATTTGTTCCAGGATTACAAAACATATATAATGGAATAAACTTTTGTGTAAGATGGGAAAGAAATGAAAGCAATTACATGGGACAAAATTTAGGTCTGAGGCAAGGTTGTAAACTGAGTCTGATTTTGTTAAACTTATTTGTAGATGATATTGCAGATAGGATAAAGAAGAGTAACAGTCATTGCCCAGTTTTTGGATAAGAAAGAAATTCCAGGTTTGCTTTTTGCATGTGATCTGATTACAGGAGCTATAACCATGGTAGGACTTTGTATGCTATTAATAAAAAAAAAATATTTTGTGACGAATGGGTGTAAAGATAAATTTCAAGAAATAAAATATAATAGTTTTCATAGGGGGAGTAAAAATAAGAAGAGATGAAAGATGGTATATAAATGGAGAGCAGATAGAGGTAGTAAAAGAATTTGATTATTTGGGCATAAGGTTTTCAAGTAATGGAAGCTGGGAGGCACAGGCTAAAGCTGCCTTAGTGAAAGGAAAATTAGGCATGAAAGCAGTCAGAACATGTTTATGCAAAATGCCTACATTATCAATGAAATGGTCAGATAGACTATATGAAGCAATAGTGAGAGTAAAGGTGATCTATGTCATAGAAATCTGGGGAATATAAAAATGGTGACAAGGGTGGCTTGCCAAAAAGTTCACCTAGAAGAATTAAGTTTGTCTGAACTAAGAGGAGTAGGGAGATAGGTTGTAATAGTTGGGAGAATTTTGAAATACTGTATAGAGGTCTGAAATTAGATGATGATGATGATGATGATGCACTAAAAGAATGCATAAAATATCAAAGAAATGTAGTGGGGTGAAAGAGCTGGTTTGGAGAGGTGAAGAAATTGGAATGGAAGAAACTGAGCAATGGGGTGAAACCAATTGCAGTAAATTCTGGAAGGAGATGAGGCAGTGAGTTGAAATATAAAGAAACAGGGGATGTGGTGCAGTTTTGAGGACAAACATTCGTTGGAACCGTATAGAAAAATTAAAAGGAATGATGGCAGGAAGAAATACATGGATAATTCCGACAAAGTGGGAAGGTTGGGCTACGTTTGGATGTGAACACGTGTACAGTTTCTTAAAGGATTGAGGTCAAACTTGACAGAAGGATGCAATATGTGTGGGAAGAAAAGAGGACATTTACCACTCTTTAATTGAATGTGAAGTTGATAAATGGTGGAAGGATAGTATTTGGAGTGAGAAATGGAATAAATTACCAAAAGATGTAAGAGCAATTAAAATTTAGCAGGTAATAGAGGAGAAGAAATTAGTAGCATTGAGAATTCCTAGGAAGAGTCAGGTATAAATGGGCAATGAGCTCAAAGAAGTAAAAGAGAGAAGACAGTTATTATAATGATGGTAATTTGTTGTAGAGGCTGTACACCACACATACAACCAGGGAGTGAAAGTAAGAGGAACCTAATTTACAAAGTTAGACTCTTAAATATGTGTCATTTATCAAGGATGTAATTTATGTAAAGAAAATAAGTGAAATAATTATCAAATAAAACTTATCAAATACTGGCTCTATAAAGAACTAAGACATGCCTGCTTAAAAAAGAAAAATGGAAGAATTTATTAAGTATGATTGATCTTCATGAACATATCTTCATTCCTACCAGAATGCCCGAAGAAAACCATTTTAAGCGAATTTAGAAAATTGTATCTCTACCCATTGGCAGAACATTTTCCTTCGAGTGCTAAAGGATCATCTTGATGAAAAATGAGTGAATGAATAAATTGGAAAATGTGAGACCCAAAAATGCCAGTTTCAGATTCCAAAATTAAGTTTTTGCACAGAGAAATGCTTTTAAGTGGATTGAATGGTAAAGTGATTCTTTATATGAACCACCCATAACAAAGAAACTGAAGTTCATAGTAAAATCTAATTTTAAGAACGATTCTGCCGGTTTCCAATGTCATTCCCAGACTACAGGGTACCTTGTGAAGCTTGTTTCTGAGGCTTCTAGCAGTGCTTAAGGAGAAGCACTGGATACTACAGGTGCTATCTGAAATCTTGCCATCATGTACCTAATTTTGACACTTGGAACCTTCAGCAGAGATCCATCACCATGGTGATAAGAAAATTAGAAAACTGGGAAAGAGGTGTTAATATTTAAGGGCAGTCTGTGTGCTGAGAGAGAGAGAGAGAGAGAGAGAGAGAGAGAGAGAGAGAGAGAGAGAGAGAGAGAGAGAGAGAGAGAGAGAGTGTTGTACAGTTCATGAACTCTGTAAAAATCTACCTACCTCATGAAATAAGTTTCACTATCTGCATTTATCATATGTACCAAATCTTATGGAAATCAAGAGAGGTCAGGTTGGACATTGCACTTTTCTGTATTCATTAGACATTGAATGACAGTGTAACAACATAGGAATCTTACTTAGGACCAAAGTTGTAAGAAACAGAGTGGAATATATAGAATGACAAGAGACATGGGGAAGCCTTGAAGATAAAAAATCATTAAGCTTTTATAAATTGATAAAGCAGGGGTGGGGAAGAGAGAGGTACGTTGATTGCTGTAATAGACAAGAAAGAGAAGGTTTAGCATGGATGAGAACAGGATCAATGTATTTAAGAGGGATGAGAGGCAGTGGAAGAGGGATATGCAAGTTGTGTGGAGGAGAAAGTACAGAATACTGTATGACAGAATGTAAGAAAATAAGGAGCTGGAGAGAAAAAGTGTGGTAGAAGAAATGGGAAAATGCGGATAAGAAAATAGTAGTTATAAAGATGGTGTCAGGGAAAGAAGAAAAGAAAATCAAGGGCATGGGAGAATTTTTAAGGAAGGTAAAGGAAAAATGGTCTAGAAAAGTAAGAGGCAAAGAGAGAAGGGCCACTCAGTGAGCAATAAGGCCTGGGAGCCAAGCAATCTGAGTGGCTCAATAAGAAAACAAGCACCAGACAAATTGTACATAAGATGGAGGGGTACGAGTGATATATATGATATATATTATATAAAAAAATTGTAAACCAAATTGTAAAACAAATTGTGCAATAAATTCAATACAATTCAATTCATACTGAGGACCATAGACTTGATTTTAAGATAGTGTCAGGTATCTTGCTCATGGATCATAGAAATTCCCTTACAGAATAGCAGGATTACAATATTGGTGTACAACAGAATGTGACATTTGGCTGATGATAAAATATTTTCCAAAAATAATTCAGTAGGCAAAGCAGTCAACTCAATAATGGACTGTAATACACCATTGGATCACTTGCTCTCTTGGGGCACTCAAAGTACACTTGTATGCTTGTCACTGAGATAGGCTTCAACAACATTGGCCAAACAAGGAACAGTTATTGCACCATTCCAGTTTTTACATTTCCTTTGAATTAACTTCTTTTTTGTTCTGCTGTGTTTTATTTGCAGTGCTGATTGTGTACGAATGCACCAAAGTGGATATTGAGAGTATGCACCAGAATTTGTCACGTAATTAACTTACTGAATTTGACAGATTCTTGAATGCTATTTTGTAATTAAATGTTAGCTTTTGAAAATTTTAGACTCATTTTTCTCCTCAGATTACACTCTAGGATAAGAGATGCCAATTATTTTGAATTTGATTGGCATTCATAGAAACAAGGTGGTTTACCAGTGTAAACCTAATGTAGAAAAGACACTACATTAAAAGCATAATAATGATTTTTCTGATATTTGATCTGAGCTTTCTATTTCATTCATTCATTCTTCTTTTTTTCAATTTACCAATCAGTACAGCTCTTTTTTGACTTCAGTAACCAAATTGTTCATAGAGATGTTTGACTACATAACCTTACCCAAAGACACCATTATCTTTGTATGAGAGGATACGAATCTCTTGATTCATAGCATCCAGGGCTGAAAATAATTATTTACCTAATTTTTGTAAAAAAAATTCTGAAGTTCAATGTATTAAGTTTAAGAAGAGAGTAAGAAAACAGTAATCAGCACAAGAAGTGTAGTTATACTGTGCACATAACAAGGATAAAAGATAATTGATAAATAGGTACATATATAGGGTAGTTAACTTATATTTGAACCCACTTGTGGCCTCTCTCTACTGCGTGAGACAGCCGGCAGAGGCAGACTAAAATCCTTACCTTATAATAGATGCTGGAAATGTTGGCCTTCTGCTCTCAAATAGGCAGCATATCTCGTGTAAATATTCTCACTCACTCTCCAAAGCTCAGCAGCAGGAATTCTTGTGATTTGTTGCGCAATGTATTCTCTAAGTTCCTGTAGTGTGCGAGGATTGGAACGATACACTTTGTCTTTTAAAGAACCCCATAAATAAAAACCACAACTCGTTACGTCAGGAGAGCAAGGGGGCCACAAATCAACACTAATTATTCTGTCATCAAACACCTCTCTTATTGCATGTAATGATTCGGCAACCGTATGTGCTGTTGCAGAATCTTGCTGGAACCAACCATACGATTTCTCTTCATCAGTAAAGCGATTGCAAAATGGCCTCAGAATTAACCTCTGATATCGCTCTGCATTTATTGTTTCATCAAAAAATATGGGCCCTATTATTCTTCTAGCACTTACACCACACTCCAGTTTTCTGATCATAATGAGCTGTTTCATCCAGTAGCACAGGTTTTTCTGAAGCCCAGTATTGACTGTTGCGAGTATTCACACGCCCACTTAGATGAAACCGCTTTCTACGGATTGGAAAAAACCAGTTACAATAATTCACACATTTAGCGGGAGCGATATCAGAGGTTAATTCTGAGGCCATTTTGCAATGCTTGACAGAAGAAGAGAAATCGTATGGTTGGTTCCAGCAAGATTCTGCAACAGCACATATGGCTGCCGAATCATTACATGCAATAAGAGAGGTGTTTGATGACAGAATAATTAGTGTTGATTTGTGGCCCCCTCGCTCTCCTGACCTAACGAGTTGTGATTTTTATTTATGGGGTTCTTTAAAAGACTAAGTGTATCGTTCCAATCCTCGCACATTACAGGAACTTAGAGAAAACATTGTGCAACAAATCACAAGAATTCCTGCTACTGAGCTTCTGAGAGTGAGCGAGAATATTTACACGAGATATGCTGCCTGTTTGAGAGCAGAAGGCCAACATTTCCAGTATCTATTATAAGGTAAGGATTTTAATCTGCCTCTGCCGGCGTAATTTCCCCGGCGACTGCCAGCTGCCTCGCACAGTGGAGAGAGGTCTCGCGCAGTAGAGAGAGAGGCCACGAATGGGTTTGAATATAATTTAACTACCCTATATTACTTCATTTCTCAATTATGGGCTGTCATAGAATCCTGTGCTGCAATAGATGATTTTGGATTTTCAAGATAATTATAATGTATGTTACTGAAAGGCGTAAGCAATGTTATTAAGAGAATGCAATCTTATTAATAAGATTAACATAATGAAGTTTAATGTGTGACACTCTTTTTCCCTTGGTTATTTCCATGTTGAGTATATTAATTTTGGATATTGCATTTAAGAATCATACCTGTGTTTATCAGCTTCAAGAGGGCATCCAGCAGCTCTTATAGGTCCCAGTTAATTGTTTATACTTAACTCTTCCTGATGATTGTTTAATACTGATTCAAAATGTTCATCATCCTGTCTATAAACGTAAAACTGGTAATGAGTATGTTGTCTTTGCTTGTTAAAATTGTGATATTCATCTGCACACTTTGCTTGTGTCTATGTGCTCCAAATTTATTTTGGTTTAACCAAGGGAATTTCCACAAGACAAATATCAAACCATTCATGCAGAAACTTACTTTGGAATCCTTTTAAAGTAACAAGACCATATTGGGAGGGGGGGGGCAGCTCTCTTGCATTACCAAACTCGAAGCAGAAATCTTGAGTAGCAAGGAGGTATGTGCTCCAGAAGGACATCATCCATTTAAAACTAGCAACTATTTTTTATATGTTGCCTTTTTATGATAAATCATTCTGTGGCTTAAATATCAATATGGGTCATTCCACATCAAATCGAACAATTTTTAACAAAAATTGACTGTCATGTGTTTGATTTTTTTTAAACTTCTCTATATGTTTTCTTAATGACAAAAAATGTGTGTGTGGGGTGTGGGGTGTGGTGTGGTGTGGGGGGGGGGGTGGGTGTGCGCGCGTGTGCATTTTTTTTTTTAAAAATACTATTTAACAGTACTATTATGCATGTTACTAAGTAGCGAATTTTCAAAAATAGCACTCTCCTCAACATGTTTAAATATGGATAGTTGCAGTTCTTATATATTAGGTACTTTGTAAATATCTCATTTGAAAGCTCAAGGAATGCAATTTCTTCCTATACTTATAAATAATTTTAAATGAAACATATCTAGTTTTAAAAAAGGCTTTTAATTTTACAATTTAAATTAAAGTATGATGTCTACCATTTAAAAAATTGAACCCTCTTGTTCCATGCTTTTTATAACATCATGCCAAATATCACAAGGGCACTATTTCTGGTTTATTTGGAATTAAATTATTCACCTAGTCATGTGCTGTAGTGAACTCGATCCGGGGCTGGTGGACACCCAGAGTGCTGCACTGTCAAGTTGAGTTAGGATCCACTGTAGCTGACAATGAATAGGAGGAACGATGTACAAAGCATTCAAATTCGTTGCGAGGCACGGTGCTCTCAGAAAACAATCTATAGGCCTAAATCACACCTAGAGGGATTTGTTTAAATGGAAAACTTTTTTCCTTCACTTTGAAATGAATACAGTTTCACTACAGCTTCAGATATTGATAATGGTACAAAACAATGTAGCTTTAATGTGCCTGTTACTGGTTTTCTGTTTTAATGTCTTCCCTCCAAAATATCACTCTCTTGGAATTAATTGTTCTTCCATACACTCTCTTGTTTGTGCTGATTAACAGCAAAAAATTAAATGTAATGTTTGTAATATGATTCTCCGCCCAAGTAAATAATTTATGAGGTGTTGTAATGGGATCTTGTCCCAGCTGAGACTGGCTTTTGCTGCTAGAATGTAACAGTGCCCCCAATTGCATCTCAAGGCACCTTGCTGTGTGAAGTGGTGAGAAAATGTCATTTGATTGTAACTCCAAAATCTTGCTCATGAAAACTTGTGTTTTTTTTTCTGTTCTTGTGCTGAGCGCTAGCACTGTAAGAAAAGTAAATTACTTTTTCCAGCTCTCTCATTTCCTTGTTTAGGATGTTTTTTAACTTGTGTTAGAACAGATGAACATATCATGCTTTAAACTTTCTGATATGGCAAGTATAATTTTTTGTTTTAAGCTATTGTTTTTTTTAAAATAAATTACAAATGGATGAATCATTGCCTGGTCATTGTTCCAATATACCCCCTGAATGGAATCATGTATGAAAAGGCATAACTTTCCGAAAAATCACAAATTACAGTACAATCTTTGTTTCAAATTTTCGTTCCATTCAGACAAAAACACAGACCTATAAAGGTATGAGTTAAAAGATCTGACAATTTTTCCAGAAAGTCTTCAACAGGAAATTGTATTATTTTTTTAAATTTGTGTGGTCTAAATTGTGTGATTTGTTTATAAATCACGTGCTCTATACTTTTTTCTTCGAAAATGTCCCATATATTATTGACCCAATTATCAGTCCCTGGTTTCAGTTAACACATTTGCTTATATAGCATACTGGTTATGGGGGTTGCAAATTATTTGAGAGAGAGAATCCTTATAATTACAAAGAACAATACCTGAATCTGGGAAATGTTGGGAAATGTTCATTTCATCAGGCATAAATTTCTCATTCTCATTATGAGTGCAAACACAAGCTGAATGCGTACCTTGGATACCTAGAAGTATACCTACACTGTTTAGGTCTTAGATGAGCAAATTTTGAGAAACCTATCTGGATATATTTATCTTTAAAACTGCAGAAGATTTCTTTTAGGTTGCACAAAATCAGTCTCTTCTGTTTTTGAATTTTCTATCCTCCTCCTTTAGTGGAAACATGATTCTTTTTTCCTGTCATAATGCTGAAAACTAAAACTAATACATTTTCTATCATGGAATATTTTAACGGTTTACCAGATTTGGTTTCAGGAGTCTTCAAAATGCCCCTCTCTGAAGCTAATGTTTTTGCTGTCTTTATTATGTGGTTTTAAACATTATTGCCAAAATGTTCCTTAATTTGATTGTACGACCAGCTGTGGAAAATAGTCAAAATCTGAATTTTTAAGTTCCAATCATTTGTATTATGAAATCTATCAGCTTCTGAATTATTTCTGAATCCTGTTTTTCTGTTACTTTTTGTAATTTCTGGGATGGATATTTTTTTGAGATAGTTTTCTTTTCTTTATGAGTGATTTGCTTAAGATTAATACTGAACTAGTGTTAAGATTTGAAACATCTATGCTTTCCTTGATCTTATTCGCATCACTACTCTGATGTGAAGGTGAGTTATCAATTTCTGAGCTACTTCATTTACTTGACCTAACTGGATATTATAGGTACTGGGTCCAGCAACACTAGATTAACAAATGTCACTCTTGTTTTCACTCGTACCTGGAATTTGCAAAATTCTTACACTGCATGAGACACACACTCTTAGTAGTAGGGACATTTCTACATTGTTCATTTTCAGTTTTAAAAGCATTTTATGAGTCACTGGATGCAAATTCCTTCTTCTCTTGAACATGTGTTTGCTAATTTTGAAGGGGTTAAAGCAACAATCATACTTTTTGCAGCAGTACCAGTACAACTCATACTAAATATTTAACGAATATTCACAATTAAATTTGACATATTAAACTCACAAACTATATAGACTGGTCTCTCTTCACAAACTAAATATTCTGGATAGTCCTCTGTAGAAGGAAATGCCTAATCTGGTTTGCTGTGATAAGGGTTTGTTGGTATTTTAAATCTGGAAGTGATTCAGAAGAATAACCTTGGGGTACTATAACAGCTGTGAGTTGCCGCGCCATCCCTTCAGCACTCACACTCCAGGTGGAAGCCACTGTGCTATGTTGTCATGAGGAGGGTTCTGGCTGAGAAAATATTTTTTATGAATATTTTTGAATGAATGCCATCCTGAAACTTTGCACATGTATACACTACCAAACGAAGAATGTGTGTGTATGCGCATGTGTAAAAATATTTTTAGGTTGTTGATATATAACACAAAATTGAATTTTAAAAATCCAAGTTTCTGAGTTCACATTCATTATAGTATATCTTTAAAATACATTCCATAACCTTTAAAATGAGTCTAATATGGAGTTCATACAGGAATTTGGACCTGAGATAAAAGCAAATATGTATGGAGGTGCAACCACCTTTTTAGAAAGTTTTGACTTTGTCGGGTATTCAGAACATTACAGTTGGGGGAGGGCGGGTCTACTATTTCAAAGCATCAAATGCATATAAAAAATGTTGAAGAGATTTAATGATTTGGTGTTTCATGGATGTTTGATTTGACATGGAATGATATATAGGTTTTGGCTGTCATATAGTGGTTACTGCATGACTAATTTTGTATTATTACTGGATACAACACAGCTGTGGCCAGTCATTTCTGCTGGTTAGAGATGCTTTACTTGGTCATGTCACACTATGTTATATCTTTATATAATATGGCATGTATATTTTGTTACTTATCAGAAATTCTCCCCTAATACAAGGAAGTTTTAGCATCTGCCTGCCATTGAAGGCAAAACTATGCCAAAAACAGACTTCGCTAAAGGCAGCTCTCCTGTTTATAAAGGAGAAGAACCTTTGATGTAAACTACTGTAGAGAGCTAATATCAGCCATTTCACAGGTGGTTGCCAACCCCTGTCTGTATTAGAGAATGACTGCTTCTATTTCCTTTGAAGTATGAAGTCTCTTCATGTGAGGGCTAAGTGAAGAAGAAAAAAAAACTTTGGAGCATTATATTAATAATAATAAACAAATTTAAAGTACTCTTCAAATATGCCTTCACAAATTCATATTTCAGGCTTAAAGTCCAAAAATATGTAATAAAATATAACCTTCATTTATGGGCATATGCAATATGTAATACCACAAAATTGTATTGCTTATATATTACAGATGAGAACAACACTATGTAACAAAGTGAATGCCCATTGTGCTCAAATTATTTACAGTGGGAGGGGAAAAAGATCCAGTGCATGCTTCCCAGGAAAATTAAAATACTGTGCAGCAAAACTACTACTTCTTTAAACCGAATGCCCTCCTCTTTGTAGGACTTATTAAAGATCATAGCATATCCAGGATGGTAATCAGCCCAATGCCTGGTATGATGTTGAAGAAGAAAATGAAATGTAGGCATGAAAGGGATGATATGAAAATTTGCAGAACAAACTATCCAACCACGCATTCGCCTAGCAACCAAGGAAAACTGTGAGAAAACCTTCAAGTCAGATTGGTCAGCCTTGCAGGTTTGAACATGGGACCTCCCGAATATGGGCGACAGATGTTGCCACCTATGCCATCCTACTTGGTCAGCAAAACTTAAGGATTCAAAAACAATATTGGCAAATGATAAAATTACTTCATTTGCAAAAGTGGGGGAAAGGAATAATGCAAGTTATTTTCTTTATTTAATCACAGTCGTATACATTTTATAACAATGAAAATATTTTCTGTATTTAATCAAGTGTTGTATATATTTTATAACAGTGAAAAGCTTAAGTTCAATTGCCATTTTTGCACTCAGTTTTCTCAAACTGATTCAAGATAAATACACTTCTTAAAGTATTTACACCTCAAAACAGAAAATCGCCATTAATGCTAGAAGTACTTCAAGACATTTTTCTCATCATTTTGCAGACCATCACCAGGAGAGCTTCGAAGGGTTCACATAGATAAATCTGTTGAGCCTCTTGGAATTCAAATCTCTTGCCTGGAAAGTGGAGGAGTGTTTGTATCAACAGTCAATGAGCATAGCCTTGCATCACAAGTTGGTCTTCAGGTGAGTTAACCTCCTCCTTGGAAGATTTTACAATAAAAATCTGTAATCTGTAATTATGCATTTTCATTGTTATAATGTTTCATAGTTACCACAGTGCATTATGGAACACTGTATATCAGCAATAAAATAGTTTTCCTTGCAAGGCAGTTTTGATTTTTTTTTGGGGGGGGGCATGCTGATTGATAGATTTCTGTAAGGGTGAATATTCTGAAATTGGCAGTCATGGGTAACAACATTAGGAAAAAACATGTTTGTCTTAAATTCTTTTTCTTATTTTGGATACATTTGCCAATAACAGCTGTGTATAAAAATATTTAATCAAGGTTTTGTAATTATAAAAATTGTGAGGCAGTATTTTAATACCTAAATAATTTCAATTGTATTTTACAATAGGTAAATTCAATAACAGCCCGCCTTGAAACAATATGTAAGTAATAATTATTTAAGTTGTATGTAACAGTCATTGCAAATGCTTATTTTTATTGTAAACATGTTTTATTAATGTTATGTGAATACATTATATACTTCAATAATGCAAGAGCTGTGAGAATAATAAGTTTTGAGTTGCTAACAATGAGGTAACCTTGTAGCAATAATGAGTTTGAAAGTTTGAAAGGTTACCAGTCATGATTATATCAAAGATAAGGTAAATTCAGTAACAGTTTAAAATTAGCCAATCAATAGCAAGGAAAAAGTTTAAGTAAAATGCAGATATTCTATTGGACTAGAATTAGCCAATCAAAGACTTGAAATACCGAAGCTTACAAGTTTTTACCATTTAAAGTTACTCAGTTGCTGGCAAGCCTTGGTAGTGAACAGATGTAAGATGTGTTCTGTACGAGTGAATCGTAAAATATGTATACGTGCTAAGTGAAAGTATTGAAGATTCTCACAGTTCTTAAAAAGTGTAGTTCTTTATAAAAATGTGCGAGAATTAATAAAAGAAGTGAATTTTAAAAAGTTAAATTCTGTGATGTCTACATTCTTGTTGCACCGCACCCTGAATTAGAGAAACATGTTTCTAAAGTAAGACTGACGCAGCCGAGGCAAATTCAAACATAAATAATATATAGAAGCAGTGTTAATAACAAAGTTAAATATTGTAGTGTAATACTTGGAGTGTAATAACAAAAACACATCTTGAAATCAGCTTCTCGTATGTAGCAGCATATTGCATAATAACAGTAACTATTACATAATCAACAAATTCAAAGTGTGTTTTAGGAACTCCTTAAATGCAACTAAATAAATATTATGTAAAATACGATTATGTAAGCATACCAACTTCAAGTCTAAACATATATAATACGTGAAGCACAAAACAAGTTCAAGTTTACGTAAAAACATTACGTAACAAAACATACTTCTACTTCAAGTTGGCTCCCATACGTGGGGCAGATATAAAATAATTTACGTAATTTATTACGTAACAAAAATCAACTTCTTCAATTGGCAAGGGACAGTTGTTGCTTAAAGGAATGAGTATTTGCAAAAACAAAATATAGGTAATTGTGTTCTGTTATGAACTTAAGTGATACACATCTATTCTTATACAAAATACTTATAAGTGAAGATATAATAATTACAAGAACAACCACTTTTAAAGTAAGATAAGAATGCATAGAACAGTGATTTAGTAATGTCTCCAGCACAGGAACATGGTGGAAGCCGTTTCTTTCATTCATTTTTCTAAACTCCTGGAAACAAGATGTTACTTGTCTTTTTTGTTTGTCATTCATATCTGCCATTTTCTTTAACTGTATTCTCTTATAGGCCCTCTTTTACAGTAGCTCTTGACTCATATTGGTCTTGCATATAGTTTTTTCCAGACTTAGACTTCCTTTTTACAACATTGGACAGCTTCCCCCCACCCCATACAACCAATCATGGCATAGGTATGGAAGTTAGGAGATTAAGGTTACATGGGTCATTGTTACAAATTTCTTACATTTCCCATGAATTCCAGCCAAACAAGTGATTGCAATTACACAAGTTTTGTTTATTTCTGGGATCAGTGATCTATTAGAAAACAAATATTTTTATGTTTTTCAAAGAAATTATAATAATGCAGAAAAAACACACCCTTCCACACCATGTTCACCTTGCACTAGCGGCAAAGTTTCAAATTTACTGGAAAGCTAAATTTGCTTTCTTTAGGATCTCTCTTATTTTGTGAGACCATGATTTGAAAAAGTAAAGGAGAAAATTAAGTTAAATTTGTATTATTTTAAAATTATAGAAACAGACATGTGTGCCATGCCTAAGAATTTGTAACTGTTTATATTGAAAGTGAACAGTGGAAATATAAATTCCAGTTGATGTATTCTAAGAAAAACTTTGGTTATATCTAGTACTAGTAAGGTTGCCTCATCCACAAGAGACCAATCACAGTGCTGGAGTCCATGAAATCATATTGCATACATCACAAGCATGGCAGCTGCATACTGCAAGTGATTTAAATGCTTAAAGTTTTTAGTGAACATAATATAATAGGTGTAGTAATTTATGTTTTTAATGCATTCATGGTGTATTGTATTTATATATTAAAAGTAACAAATAAATACCTTGCAGCATAAAAATCTGAAAGCATGCTTGTGAACTAAAAACCATGGTAGTGATGCAGAACTTCGTTTGCACTTAATGTAAAGATTTACTAGACAAATATAATACATGCTTTTTAAATATTACACAGTGGTTATTCCTTGTATTCACTTAAATATGAGTAGACAGTTCAGTAATTCAGCTCAAACTGTGTCAGTACTGACTTAACTGCTTGTGTTTGCTGAGGATTAGTTCTGGTATATATGATTTGTGAGTTTTTTTAGTGTAAAACTTTTGTATTTTTTGTTTATTTTTTCTATATTGGTAATCTCAGTTGCTTAACCTTGTATTGCTTATGTACTCAACATGAATAAATCTATAGCCAGAGGGTGGCACTGATGACCACGGTAGTTTTGTGCCACTAAAGCTGCTGCTGCTAAAACAGAATTAGCCTCTTTCAATTTGAAAATTACTTAATTTTTGCTAAATATATTTATCTTTTTTCCAACATGTTTCTTCTTGTACATAAGCATTATCGTAGCAAATATCTCTGGTTTGTGAAGGTTGTAACTGAATCATTGGGAATTCCAGAATGCTTCTTGAAAATAAAAATTTGACTCCTTTTGTTAACATGTTTTTCCTTTACTTATGTTGTTTTCTCCATGAAACTTCACAAATCCTTTTTGCTTGCATAATCCATTCTTCAGAAGGCTCTGTTAAATATGTATAGGGCAAATTCTACAATCAAGAAGGCTCTGCTTAAAGATGGGTGTTTATGTCTGTATGTGTAATCACCAATACAGGATACTTATAACAAAACTATTTTGCTATGAAGCCTGTCACATATACTGGTCCGTCTTCTTCACTCACATTTACCTTGCTGAATTCTACCTGTAGAAGAAGTGGTGCTATTTTATCACTGCCATTGTTTTCTCTTCTTCATCCATTGGCCTTAACTTTTGAGTACTTCTAACTAATGAGAAATATTGCAACCGAATGCAATCTATTAGTTTTGCATCATCCGACTCAGCTGAATGTACATTTATATGTAAAATGCATGCTTTTTTTCAACTGCTGTTGCTGCAGCATATTCATTAGGGCTCCAACAATACTTGTCTGGTTCTGAACATGCCTGGATTCTTTCCCCAAGATGACCATTCTTATTCTATAGATTATATTCAGGAGTATCTAATGTGATGCAGTAATTTGTATCACAAATTATTTAAATGTAAAGAATGATTATAGTATGAATATGCATTTTTATGTGTCATTGATTTGAGATGTTTGTTGATTGTAATTATTGTTGAGAAGTAAGTTTATACTGCCTTACTGAAACTGACAATAATAGCGTGCAATAATGCAGCGAGGGGGTGAGCTGTTTATCATTATTAGAGACGAGGAAGTTACGTAATGTTGGCACGTTTTTCTTTAGAATCTTCTGGAACATTTTCCCTAAAGCATATGTATTCATAATTTTCATTGGATATAAAAATAGATGCTAATGTTGGCGCGTTTTATTAGCCAATAGCAGCTCAGTTATAATCTTTAGGCATATCGGGGTGTAGGAGTATAAAAAGGGCTAGGTTAGAGATAGACCCCATCAGTTCACCGAAAATATTTGTATGCTACACGTCGCCTTCAGTCCGTCAGTTCATCGAAAATATTTGTACGTTACACGTCGCCTTCAGTCCAGCAGAGTTATGAAAAATCTCAAGTGTTGTAAAGTTAATTACACAAAAAGTTGAAGTACGCAAATTAGGAATGATCAGTAATGAAGTTATTATAACAGTTTCAGTTTGGCGAGTGTCAAGATCAATGTGTAAATGTGATAGTGAATGTGTTCGACAATAAAAGTGTAAAACAAATTCCTTCATCAGTGTTATCTTTGGATAAAAGATTCCTTTCCGTTTACACAACCTGTATAAAGAGAAGTGCTCGACCAAAAAGATCATAGCTAGCCGGAGGACAGTGAACCAAAATTAAATAAAATAACAGTAGCATTCTTTCAAACAAACACTAATACTGCCGCAAATTGCTAACACCAGATGGAGCTAACAAAGCTAACAAAGAATCACGTCACAAAATGGCTTCACCACGTGCAGTAAACACACATACACAAATAACATTATAAATTTACCATCGCAAATTGGCTTCCAAAACGTGGGGCTCAACAAATAAATATTACAAGTATACCGCCGCAAATGTAAATTACAATAAACATGTTTCTTGTGCATAATGTGCTGCTCTCTTTGAAATTGGATAGGTACTACATAGTAAATGTTAATTGCATCAAGGCACACATGGCCAACAGACACATCTAGTTAATCATTTCAAATGTTTAAAATAAAGAGAGTTGAAGGTTGTTACACTACATCACTAAAATGTTCTTACTTGAACGCGTTTCGGGAGATGGTTTGCTCCCATGGTCAGCATGTTTTCAACTGATTTGGCCGGTTTATTGTCTGTGGAATGTGTGTGGCTAGTGGTGTTCTCTGGTGCTGGGCTGATGAACCTCCAAAGGCTGCTGGGTGGCAGCAGTTTGAAATTCATTAGGTGATTCCTGTGTTTGACGATATGTATTTTTTCCCAGATGTCCAATTCATTGCTGCTGTTGATCGGTTTTAAGAGTTTTATGTTTGGAGTGATATCATGGTTTGAAGACCAGAAATGATGTGCTACTGCTGATTTATCTGGCTGCTTTTGGTAAATGCATCTCATATGCTCTTTAAGTCTTATTTCAAGATTTCTTTTGGTTCTTCCTATGTATACCATGTTACAGTCATTACAAACAATTTGATATATACCAGCTGATTTATCGTTGGGGATAGGATCTTTTGTTCTGTTGTATAGTAGTTTCTGTATATTGTGGTTATTCTGTGGAGACAGGGTGATGTTATATTTCTTGAAAATCCTTTGAAATTTATGATGTGTCCAAGGGTGATAAGTGAATTTCCTATATGCTTGTGGTTGTTGTTGTCTGAGTAAAGTAGTCGTTTGTTGGATGTATTTCTGCCTTTCAAACTTTTTTCCTTCTTATCTATTGTTTTTTGAATATATACCAGAAAAAAGCAATAGATAAGAAGAAAAAAAGTTTGAAAGACAGAAATACATCCAACAAACGACTACTTTACTCAGACAACAACAACCACAAGCATATAGGAAATTCACTTATCACCCTTGGACACATCATAAATTTCAAAGGATTTTCAAGAAATACATCACCCTGTCTCCACAGAATAACCTCAATATACAGAAACTACTATGCAACAGAACAAAAGATCCTATCCCCAACGATAAATCAGCTGGTATATATCAAATTGTTTGTAATGACTGTAACATGGTATACATAGGAAGAACCAAAAGAAATCTTGAAATAAGACTTAAAGAGCATATGAGATGCATTTACCAAAAGCAGCCAGATAAATCAGCAGTAGCACATCATTTCTGGTCTTCAAACCATGATATCACTCCAAACATAAAACTCTTAAAACCGATCAACAGCAGCAATGAATTGGATATCTGGGGAAAAATACATATCGTCAAACACAGGAATCATCTAATGAATTTCAAACTGCCGCCACCCAGCAGCCTTTGGAGGTTCATCAGCCCAGCACCAGAGAACACCACTAGCCACACACATTCCCCAGACAATAACCGGCAAAATCAGTTGAAAACATGCTGACCATGGGAGCAAACCGTCTCCCAAAACGTGTTCAAGTAAGAACATTTTAGTGATGTAGTGTAACAACCTTCAACTCTCTTTATTGTAAATTATGACACATCACTGTTACTAGCTTCTAAATCTTCAAAATTAATTTCAAATGTCATGGAAAAAAAACAAATGTATGGGAATCAACAGTCATTTGATTGTTTATTAAATCTGAGTGAAGGAGTTAAAACATACTAGTGTTATTGTTATTATAGGATTTAGTTACTATATTTGGGAATTATGAGTGTTGAAATAGGAAGGAGAAGGAACAAAGAATTGAAGAAAAGAGGAAGAAAATGTAAGTTAAAGGCAGGTGAGGAATATGTTAACACTAGACGAAATGCCTCTAAAACGTGTTTATTGATTTGCCATGCAATTGTCCACTAAACTGTAACCAAAGCATAACAGCAGATATAAGGCAGAGAATATTCAAAGATTATTACAAAATAAACTGAGATCTTTAATCTTCTTTCATTATGAGTCATGTTGAACGTATTAATAAACAGGAACAGTATACTAAAGGTAATTCTTCAAGGTATAAGTATATGAGAATCTGCAAGCTACCATCATTGGATGATGGACATGAGGACATTGTTGTGTGCAAAACTGTTTTCAAACAAACATTACAGATTTCTAATGGTAAAACTGACCTCACCTTGAAAAAGAAGTAGATATGGGCAGGGCCAACTACGGATAGATGTGGTCGTCATGAACCCCATAATAAAACACCTAAAGAGGACAAATTTGTTTGTGATTTCATCATTGAATTTCCATCATCCATTCACATTACGGTATGGACAATGGAAGTAGAAAATACTTACCTCCAGGTTTGAATTTGTCTATATTACACAGGATGTATAAAGAAAGATCTAAGAACAGGTGGAAACCAGTGTGCTTCTCTTCCTTTCTTAGCATTTTGTTATTCTATATTCCTAGGAGTGACACCGTAATCAATGTGATGCTTTCAATCAAAAATTGAAATGGATGATATCTGAAGATGAAAGACATCAGATAATACACTGCTAGAAACATCATCGTCAAAAAGCCCAGAGTACCAGGTTGAGGAAGGATAAAAATGTAGGTGAAGTAACGTCGGCATAAGAAAGAAGGCTCTTAACTTCGATCTGCACAAAGCTATGCCAACCCCTCTTTTGTCTACAAATGTGGCTTACCATAAACAGCAAATGTGTACCTTCAACCATGGCATACATGATGCAACAACAAATACTGGCTTCATGTATGTTTGGAATGAAGGTATAACTTCAAGAGGAGTACAGGAAGTAGGATCCTGTTTTTAAAAAAAAAAAACCTTCAAAATTATGTTCCTCCAGAGGTGAATCATTTGATTTTGTATTGTGTCAAAATTACAACATAAAAATGCCTATTCTACTCATGCATTCTTTAAAACATTCACAAACATTGGAGATTATTGACCAGAAAATTTTCATTCCAGGACACAGCTTCAGTGAATGTGAATAAGACTTTGCAGTCATTGAAAAAGCTAAAAAGTATAATCCTGGAGTACACATTCCAAGCCACTGACTAAATGTAATTATAAATCTAAAAAGAGGTCTCCAAAGTTTCATGTAACTGAGATAACATGTGATGACTTAACTATTAAAAACAGAAGCATTACAGTGGTGAAGTTTTCTTCATGTTGAATTAAGAATAAGTCACACTATTTTTACACAAAACCTTCACTTACTAAGTTAAAACTGAATGTTTTTGAGGGCATTCGTCCTCATCATCAGCAGTTTGATGACTGAAGCATGTTCCTGCTTCCTTCCTCTTCCTCCTCTCCTGTTTGGGTTGGATCCTGCTGCCATATACTGGTGGAGTGATAAAGCTCTAACAACCTATTCATTGTCGGGATTTCAAAATTTACAATATTATCTCCATTATCAAGAATCATTTCTCAAAATGGCTGCTGTTTGCCTTTACACAGGCGCAGTGTAGGGCAGTCATGTATGGCAACACACATGGCCTCCAAAGGGAAATGCGCCACTGCTTTCACCAGGGAGTGCTTCAGGCTGTCAATACTAGGCTGTCTCTTCTTGCAGGCCATCTCCTCAAATACAGCCCACAGTCTGTAATCCAAGAGATTGAGGTCAGGAAGGCCAATCAGCTAAAATCAGGAACATTGTCTTGAAGCCACTCCTGGGTGGTCTTGGCTTTGTGTGCTGGTGCTGAATCTTGCTGGAAACTCCGTTCTTGATATTTTTAAGTGTGTGTTGCTTAATGGATTTACTATTGGCTCTTGTACATGTATTGTGAGATGAGGCACAAACCTTGTCAGCTTGGACATTAAAATATTCTGTAACAGTGAAAATTTTTTCGTCTGTAAAAAGAATTCTCCTGTGCCCATATCGAGCGTACCTCTGCAGAAGGCATTTTGATCTTTGGTTCCTCTGCATCTTCAGCTGGGCTGTGAGAATGTGTCCTGTGCTTCACAGGTAAGCTTTCAACTCAAGGTCACTATTTGACAAATGGGAGTGTTTTTTTGACGTTTAGCCCATGAGCCTTTATTGATCATCTCTGCACTGCATTTCTGCGAATTGAGCCACCACTGCTTTCACAAGTGCTGGAGTCCTTAAGGAGCATGGCTTCCTGTCCTAGCCCAGTCATCAAGAGCCCTGTCTTAACAAATCGCTTGATAGTGTGGTACATGAACATTCTGCTAATTTTCAATGTTTCTAATGCCTTGAAAATATCAGAAGCAGATTTCCCTACCTTGTGAAGGGCTATTATAGCCACACGGTTCTCATACTCTCCCCTCTCCATCATAAGCACTTTAGAAAAATAATCCCTCTCTTCTATGCCTGGACTCTCATTGCCAAGGGTGACTCATGACAGGGAAAGGAAATGATCACAATAAAAATTGGCTGTACAGTACAGCTCAAAAGTTTGTAACAGTATTTATGACAAGACTAGGTAGTTTTGGCTCCAGTGAATATATACATTATAAAAAATTAGTTTTTTAATTTCCAAAAATATTGATAAAAGTACCACCATATAAGAAATCCAGAATCTCTAAGACATGCAACAACATCTTACATTGGTAAAACTAAGATAAATTCAGGTGCAAGATTTAAGGAACTTAAAATTCAAACAAGTGGACAAATTGGTCATTTAATATATGTTGTAAATTGTATATTTGCAACCACTTCTATATATTATATTATTCTTTTCACTAAGTCTTCTGATTTAAAAGTATTGAAATTGGTCATTGCTCATCATTTTTGGGGAGAACAAAACAACATAAAAATGGAAATTCCTTTGGTGAAAGTAATAAATAATACTAATGGGTTCAACATCTTGGAGAAAATTTACATAAAGATACACAAAAAGTGACTCATGAATTTCAATATCCCACAAGGTATTCCAACTTTCAAATTCTTAAAACCAACACCAGAGCTACCTCAGCTGAATAGCTTATGGGATCCACCAATTTATGCTAGTTAATATTTAATTATTTAATAGGCTGTGAGGCATGTAGCTGGATAATACCAAGGTTACTAGATTGCAGGATTAATGCTTGTGTATGTTGCTCTCAGCAATGCAGAAGTTTGCATTGCAAAGTTAAAGCGTCAACTAACCTTGTCCTCAGTTTGAACAATGTGGCATGCTAAATATGTAAAAATGCTGCAAAATATCATTATAATCAGAGAAACTTGTAAAAACTACAAATCTTCTTTTTTGGGGGGGTTAAACAAAAACTTTGAGGAGTAAATGATAGGTTTACAGGAAATATATATAAATATAGATGAACTTCTTAATCTACGAGCTGTACCATGGTTGAACTCTGCCATTCTTTCTTATATGAAAAGAGCTACTTTCTCTAGTTCCTTCGACAACTATTGATCAAGTCCGGGAATTCAAAGGGTTAACAGTGAATTCAAGTTTTGGGTAATGCTTTTTGTAATTGGTCTGAACGGTTTTCACATGTAAAACTTGGTGAGATATAAATTTACCAAATAAGTCATACAGATCAGCATAAAAATAATAAAACAAAATATGGTTTACGTTATTATTTAAGGGTTTGAAGATATTAATGCCTCTTTTAAAATGACATAGTATAGTCTATAACTTTCGCCCAGCTTTCATGTTTAAGTGAGCAAAGCTTTGTCCAGATCAGTCAGGCAATATATTTGCATATGGAATTTTGTTTCTGAGACATTAAAAATATGGGTAGAAATAATATTTTATGCTTGTAAGTTAGGTTTTAATTTTTGTCAAAACTTACATTGTAAGTGTACAGCCTTGTTTAAGCCATAATGTACAGATTTCTATGCCAGCATTGGCAGTGCAAATAAAGTAAATATTTTTAAATGCATGTAAACATCCCTGTAAAGTCCTGTTTCATTCTTGTTTAAGTTCATATAACAGGAAACCAGAAAAGCGATAGAAAAGGAGAAATTCGTACCTTGAAAATATTAGCAGTTTACAACAAATTGCAAGTCGACAGAAATAAATACAAGAAAATTGTAGTCCTAAAGTTAATATTTATTACTTATTTCTCTCTCTCTTTTTATTTTTTCTTTCCGTCAATAGCATTTAGCTTTTGTTTTATAAACAATATTGTAAATTCCAGGTGAAAGCAAATATTTTTCTTCATGCACCTTGGTTATCCATATCATTCTTAGCTGTGTGGTGTTAAACAGCATTATATACCAAAATCCCTCCATTTTCTGCATATTGATTCCTACAAATTTTAGCATACTCTACTCTTGATTTACTCTTATATTCCAAGCTTGGGTGAACCGCTGGAAGCATTGCAATTTGTACATCTCACACATTCCTTTCTAGATCTTTCCTACTGTTACATTTGCATAGCCTGATCATTAACTAGTATTATCTTTGCTTACCCTTGCTGGCCACAAATACCTCCCCAAGGAAAATTTGACTAATCATATTTATGCCACTTCATCATAAAAAGTGAAACAAAAATCAGTTAGTGATCCATATTAAAAAGAGAACTTGTATATTAGCAATTGCAATTTTAAGCACTACTATTTAAGTATGAGCAACTCATCATGTAGTGTCCTCTCCCCAAAAGAATATATGTTGATGTTACAGGTAGGTTAGAAACAGGAGGAAAAAGAATAAACAACTCCACCTTGAGCACCTGCCTGCTGTTTGAAGAGTACTGGATTCAATTTCCGGCTTGGAGGCTAAGAATTTTTCTCTAGCCAAGATTATTTCCTTTCCTCCCCAGAGTCTGGAAGTATGAATGAGAGTGTTGATGTGTGTGATCTAATGTATAAAACCTAAAAAACAGTTAGAAATCAAATGACAACGGTGTATGAGTTAACACCATTGCCATTAGGCAATATGTTCTAAAGGTAGAAGGCCACCGATATGACCATTGCAGTTAGGGAGTATGGTTATAAACGAAACAATAAAAAAATACAAACAAACTTCAACTTTTTAAAATATTTATTGCATTTATTGTGTTGTACTGTTTGCACTTACATTACGTAAAATGAAAATATACTATTACAGTCTCCATAAAAATAAATGCCATATGGTAAACAGAAATTCTTTTAATACTCTTGGCACTTGCTTTTGCCAAGTGGTTAGCACATATTAATTTAAGATACCCAGCACTTACATATCATGAAATCTTTTAAGGGGTATATAAGTTGATGGATACTTTGCTTTTTCCAGATATGTTTTTATTGGCATTTCTTTCAATTAATTATACTCCTTCAGTTTTACATCACTTCGAGTTATTGCAAAAATATTACATTACTTCACATTTATTTCACGTAAAACTTAAACAAGTTATTGAAATGGATATGTTTTATTTGAAACAGCTGTAGTGCCTTTTTCATTACATAGCAAAGACTGTGATACTATTACATTGTATCTCATCTGCAAAAGATGATTTCTGAAGAAATACCTCACATGCCAAACACCTAACCTTTATTTAACAGTATATGCCACAGGACTTATAAAACAGCAACAATCATTGATAGTGGAATGTTCTTCAATATCTTCTTCTGAAGTACTAATGGCATTAAACATCACAAATCAAAATAAATGGAACTTTCCATTTGTTGCTATACAAAACTGAGCACCAAAATGAAGGCAAAAAGAGCCTTGTGATGACCTTACATAAAGAAGCATTGGCAATTCTGTCATCTAGCAACCTTGATTAATACTAAGTATGGAGCAAGTGAAGTGTTAAAAAAGACACACATGAAAGTGGTGTCAGCTTGAACACACTTGCTAGCCTATTTATTATGCAGAAGATGTATTGTGAGCATGAGCTCACATTGTCCGCTGCCTGTAACATGTTTAAGTTGACTCCACTTACATTAAGTGCCTTTTATGAATTGCTTCACTGTATGTTATTCCACAACATTTTGGATAAGTTAAGTGTTATCAAAACTCAAGTTTAAATTTGAAAATCCAGTAGCTTCGCTGTGTCAAAATTTCCTATGTAACTTATGAGAATGTTATACTTTGTGCTTTTTAATTGTTATAAGACCAAAATATGGGTACATTTTAGAAAAGAGAACATTTTTATCTATGATTCATATATAAAAACAATATTTAGCTGGAAAGTAGGGGTTTAGCTTTTAACCTTCCGTCAGGCGCGCACTTTGGTAGAACACCATTGGTTGCACGGGCCGTAGTAGACGTGCGCTATATTTTGGTTGTTATTGTTTGTATTTATTTTTTTCTTTTGTCTATTTTCCTTTTTTTCCTATGTTTACCTTAATTTAGGTTAAGTATGCATGGCTTTCATTAGTAGATATTATCTAACAATATAATAATACAAGCTAAAATATGAATACATATACATTATAAATTGTATTACAATAAGTATAAAGAAATACATTGCCATTTTCAGATATGCATATAACTTGTAATTTCAAATGTTCAGTTACTCAGAATCATCTCCTACCTCTCCTGTGTTTACCCCGACTAAGTAACTATCGCAAATAATTTTAGCATGTTTGTTCAAACAGAGGGGTGTGTTGCATTTTCCACATGCATATTTAGTTTTGCAGTTCTTTTTGTCTTTATTGCACGGTTCACATCATTTCCTTTTCAATGTGGATAGTGGTGTATTTGGCAATTCATCTACTGGGATTGTTTAGGTTTATATTTTGTTAAAAGGCCTTTCAAATCGTCGGGTAGATTTGATACTGTTGCTCTCCTTTGTAGCTGTTGCAACAGTAAAGCTAAAGACTTTCAAATACTCCAGCCTTGTGGAATATCTATTTTGGTTTCCAAGGAAGATAACTAGAATTAATACCTGCAGTGTTCAAGATATGGTAAAAAATTACCATGGGCCACCATCTCATTCTGGCTACATTGTATGTAGCACACAATTTATCTACTACATCAACTCCAGACTTAGTGTTGTTGTAATGCAGGATTATTTCAGGTTTTTCCTCGACACCTTCTGATAACTGTTTGGATGAAACATGTAGACTTTAGAGCAAAACTACTGTTTTAACCTATTTTGGAACATATGAAACAAGTGTTTCATTTTTTTTAATGCAAATGTGCTTTTGTTCTGACTGTGACCTTTTGGAGAAGTGAAATTAGTGGGTAATTCTTTTTTATTCTTTCGTACTGTACCGATGGAAGAAAGTTGTATTTTGCGCAATTCATTCACCAGCGATACACTGGTAAACCAATTATCTGCAGTAACGTTTCTTCCAGTGCCAGAGATTGGTTCAGTTAGTCTCAGCACTACAGCTTCTGCCGAATTAGTTTGTAAATATGGTCCGTCCGGCTGCTGTCCACAATAAATCTCCATATTAGTGGTATAAAATAGCTTTGCATCACTCAAACAGAATACTTTTATGCCATACTTGTTTGGCTTGGATGGTATGTATTGTCTTAAAGCACATCGACCACAAAATGCAGGCAACTGTTCGCCAACAGTTAAATTTTGTCGAAGAGAATAATGCTTCTGATAGTTCAAAAACAATGTAAACATTTCTGTAACAGCAATCAATGTATCCAATCTTCATCGCTCCAGTCTTGAGCTTTTGTCATCAAAGCAAATACAGTGTATTAGAAAACTGAATCTTTTTCAGACATAACATTCAAAATAGAGCAATTCCAAGATCATCCGTTCTCTCCAAAAATCGTGAATATTCTGTCGTCCACCACGAAAAATTCTTGCCAGGTACAACAAGCCTAGGAGAGGTTTTATTTCTATTACATCTGTAGGTCTGCTGTCTCTTTCACGATCAAATTTGTGCTGCACACTGATAATGTAAGCATTTGAGCTTTCAACAATCAAGTCAACAATATCTTCGGTAACAAAAAGCTTCCAACAATCAATTTCCATTTTCACATCTTTGGCAGCTCCTACTACACAGGAAGTTTGATCAATATATTGTGAGCCCTTGTCTGTGTTATTTTCCAAGGTGCTTTTCTCCATTTTGTTCCATCTCTTCCTGTAAATAATAACGTAAGATATTGTCAGTAATAATAATAATAATAATAATAATAATAATAATAATAATAATAATAATTATTATTATTATTATTATTATTATGATAAAAATATGATGTTACATATTAAATACATGTTATCACACAAGTTGCTTTCAATGTCTTCATCTTCATGATAAATTTCTGAATCTAAAGATGTCATTTTGAGTTTATCTTCAGAATCATCTGATTCATATAAGTTGTCATCAACAGGCATCATCATCGCAAAGTAGGTGATGTACTGCTAAATCATTCGGATTTTGTAGATCGTACGTTTTACTCGTGTTCATGATGAAGCAGTAACAGCTCCTTGCAATGGCAAAGCAATATTGCACAATTAATGAGGAACAAATCTGTCAGCAATATGTAATGAGAACAGGCGCAGGGGTCTGATTGACCTGTGCAACATGTAACTGCTGATTAGTCATTCTTCAAGCCAAACAAATAAACAGATAAGGTTGTCACTCCAGCAAACATTCGAGCAAGGTGTAATCTTAGATGTCCTAGTCAGGCAATTGCATAGGTGCATTCGTTCGAAAATTATAAAATTTAAATAATGCCAGGGATCTCTCAGGCCTCTATCGACCAATGGAGGGTTAAAGAAGTTTCTGTGTTCATAAAAGTACTGGGCATAATCTAAACAATAAATTTAGGGAAATTGCATTTATTCTCACTATGGAATGGAAATTAAAGCATTGTATGCTTACCTAGGAGCACTTAATGAATCTGGAGAAAGGTTAGAAGTCCAAAGAAATCTTTATAATGGTTTACACAGTAAACAGGAATTTTACCAAGCTTTTAAGATTAAACTGTATAATGTGACAGTCATTCATGCATTGCATCCATGTAATAATGTAAATAAGTTCCTTTGCTTTGTGTTAGTGATGATATAATTGATTCATATTTCATATTTTTTTATGGACAAAGCATGGTTCCGTTTGATCGAAAGACTATATAACAACAGAAATTAAAGCAATTTCATAAAAGGAATTGAATGAGAATTTTGTTGCAAGAGGTCGCAAATGTGTGGCAGTACAAAGCCATAATCTATGACAATAATAGGTGATTATTGTAAGAAATCTATGTACTTGAAATGGAAGTTTATGTAAATGCTACTGTGCCAACTGGTAGCTTGCTTTCAGTCAGCCACATGGTCTGAGCACTGTATAAATGAAAATGAGCTTTGGTTATGCAAACACATGAAACACAAATAACTGTGACCATTTAAACATAATTGCACTCCACTTTTATGGTAAAAGTAGTAACATGCATACTATTTTTGAGAATGGATTCAATGCCTGGATTCATTACCAAACCAGTAGTCTGTTAAATGATTTTACTACTACTACTACTTCTATTATTATTATTATTATTATTATTATTATTATTATTATTATTATTATTATTATTATTATTATTATTATTATTATTATTATTATTATTTATTGGAAGTAACTAAGCTGTCATTTCATTAACAATACTAATGTATTTCTTCAGTAAATAATTCAAATTACAGCTGCATTATAACTATGTTGGCATGGTCAGTGTCACCAGTCCAATTTCTTAATGCAGTTATTAGTATGTGGCACCCTAGTGCTGTCATTCAAAACATGGAAGTTGACATAGTGAAAAGGCATCCCCACACTTTGCATGCCATGTTCATGCTGAATTTTTTGTCTAAACTATGTGGAAGCATTCTGAACGTTTTGTAAAATTTTACTAGTACACTAAAATTAAGGTTGATAAATCTATTCATCTCTTGTCTTTTTCTAACAGCTGAACTAAAAGTTGTGGCAAGAGTGTTGAAGTATTGGTTTGCAATTAGAAATTTAGATGAACATAGTGTCTTGCAGCAGTGTTTGGAAGTTCAAAGAAGCTTAATCAAGAAGTTGCTTGTCTTAATAGAATAAAGGATATTCTGATTAAAATTGGCCTTTGGGGATATTTGGGGAGAGATAATCAATCGCTAGGAAAGTGTTTCTGGAAAGAACTATAATTAAGAATATATATCAAATGACATTTTAAAATTAAAAGTGACAAATCTATCTTGCCTTTCAATATTTTCAATTCTTAATTTTATTATATATATGAGTGGCAGTCAAATGAAAACTGAACACCAGCTACAAAGTGACAATGGAATTTGTTTTATTCAAAAGCAATTGCCATAATTGTTAATACATTTATCCCACTGGGAGACGAAGCCATGGCTAATGCTGACCTGAACAGAATTTCTTCCTCTGTGATTCGTCAGTTTTCCAAAATAAGACCATCAATCTGCACCATCACATCAGGCATAATGGCTTGATGGGCCTGTCCCGGGCGCGGATCATCTTGCAGTGATGTGTGTCGGTGGAATCTATTCTGCCACTTGTGCACACTTTTCAGGGACATGCAGTGTTCGCCATACACAGCAGACATATGATGATACATTTTGCGTGTTCCAGCACCCTCATCCATCAAGAAATGAACCACATCTCTCTGCTCTTCTTTGCTTGCCTCCATTTCCAATGCTGAACAAACACACTTTTCACTATGCTCACCTCCAGAGCAATAAGGAAACAACTATGTGGACCTGTACGTTTTCACGATGAATTGCTCCTCCCTACAGATGGCAGTTTCAATACATAACAGCGTTGCTAACTTTTGCAAGAATGTGTTTTATGGCGGATGTTCAGTTTTCATTTAACTGTCCCTCATATATATACATATGGAACTGAAAATATTTGGGAGTAGAGAAAAATATGTTGAAATATGTGAGAAAGCAGCAAGAGAAGGCTTTGCAAGGGCCAGAACAGGGGTGATAAAACTTATAAAGGTTTAAGAGTAAGGGGGGATCTAGAAAGATGCCCATTGTGTAACCAGAAAGATAGTAATTCGCATATAATTTTAGAATGTGAGGAAACTAAGAGATTCTTAGGGAGAAATTGGGTAAGAAGAAGTGATCTGATTTACCAAGAGAAATTATAAGGAAAAGTTGTTGAGTGTAAATGTAAGAAAAAATGCATTAGATGCAGGAAAACTTACTTAGGTTTAGTAAGAACTACATGACTAAGGAAAGTTAAAAGTTAGTAAGCAAGGCAAGGAAGAAAGTTAAATAGTATTAGGTAATAGATATAAGTAGTAAACAGGGCTCAATATCTGGGCAACCTAAGTGTTCGATCGTATGGACCCAGGGAATCCAGCATCTGAGTATAGCGGTGTATAAATTGAATGAATAAGGGATTGTTGCATAATTGTAAGTATATTAATTTATATTAAAGAACTAACATGTGTCTGAAATGTGTCTATCGGTCAGTCGGTCCCCCCAGGGGCTCACCTTATGTGAGTATGGGTGTTGGCGTACCCGGGGGTTCCCGAGCCACTCATCGCCATATTCATCCCTTCATCCCCGTCCGGTCGAGGTGGGTTCGTTCTCGTGACCGGGGGACTCAAGGTAGGCTGTCATGTGTTCTGTGCATTTCATTCCATGTCGCCCCTTGCCATCGTTTCTTTCTTCTCTTCTATTTATGCACATTTCGCCCCATGTCCTTTCATTTACACATCTCTTTTACTTCTTTGCTGGCCTACCTTGAGTGCGAAAGGCCCACACACTTTTAGTTTCTTTTAACTTTTTATTTTAATCCTCTGTGGACACAGCCTGATGGATACCCGCACACCAGGTGCGCAGCTGGGTGAGTGGGTAATGGCATCATCCCCACACCCGGGGTCGTCATGTAAGGTTTGTGTTCGTATCCACTGTTCAACTGCAGTCCCACGGGGGGCCATTGCATGAGCTTCTGACGGCAATTGGGTCCCTCTGAGTATGTTATGGGAGGTGTGACCCTGGGGTGAGGTAGGTATAGATAGGCCACTCACCCAAGCCGGGGTAATGCCCGGGAAGTCAGAGCCCGAGGTCGGAGACGGTTGCAATGGTGGAGGATTTCTTTCGCTATGAAGCACCCTTTCTCCATTAATAACAAGCGCCGAAAAGTCTTTGCAAGAGAAGTACCACCACCAACATCTGGTTCTTACTTAGTAATTAGCCGAACAGAGGAAGGCCAATCTATTGAGAAGGTGAACCCTTTTGTTATTCAAAAGGGGATTGATACTATTGCTGGTTCTGTTCAAGCCTGCACTCGTCTTCGAAATGGTTCTTTGTTGGTTCAGAGCAAGTTCGAACAACAAAGCAAGTCCTTGTTACGCGCCACGCTTCTCCACGGTCATCCTATCCGTGTTGAGAAGCACCGCACCTTAAATTCCTGTCGAGACGTCCTCACCACTCACAGCCTCGACGGAATATCTGACGATGAACTGCTCGAATATCTTTCCGACCAAAAGGTTACAGCGGTTCATTGAGTGCAGGCTAAACGCGACGGAGTGTTGGTACCGACTCGTACCCTGTTTCTCACGTTCGATGGCGTCGATCTGCCCACTAGTATTTCCGCAGGGTACGAACGTATTGCGGTGAGGCCCTATATTCCTAGATCTCTGCGTTGTTTTAAATGCCAACGTTTTGGGCATACGCAAGTCTCTTGTAAGAGTCCGTATCCATCTGTGCCTCTTGTAGCCAGCAGTCACACGAAGGTACCTGTTTATCCGGACCCGTCTGCGTTAATTGTAAAGGGTCTCATTCTGCGTCATTTGCCGACTGTCCGCGGTACTTGGACGAGAAGGCGATCCAGGAGATCCGGGTAAAGGAGAAACTCTCCTTCGCTGAAGCCCGGAGGCGTTACCATGCGCGCCAGCCTTCGCTCCTGCGATCTGGTACATTTAGTACTGTTGTAGCCTCGCCAGTACCCCGGAAGGATGCCGAAACACAGACCTGGACCATGACCGCATTGGCCGCCACTACCATCCGGCCGTCCATTTCAGCCACAGTTAGCAAACCATCTAAAGCTGGTCCTAAGGTTATGAAGTCGCAAGGCGCTGACAAGAAACCGAAACAGAAGCTACGCAAGGAAGATTTTTTGAAAGACCCTCCGCGTGCGCGCGGTAAGAAAAGTTCACCTTCTCCTCGAAGGTCGCAGTCCCAGGATGCTCCTGGGACAAGCCGCGCTCAGCGGCCACCTTCACCCATTGCCACCCAGAACCGATTCACGGCGCTTGAATCGGTTTCTGGCACTGAGCGCGTGGGCCCTCCCTTCGAGGAGCCTATGGAGTCTAAACAACTCCATACCAAAAGCCCGAGCCCCAAGGTTAAGCACAAATTTATTTTGAGCCGCCCTTCTAAGTAAGAAGTTTATCCCTTTTCTTGATGGCTATCCTAACCTGGAATTTACGTGATGTACGATCGCATAGGGCGGAATTGCAACTTTTATTGCGTCCCCATTCACCTATGGTCGTGTGTTTGCAGGAGACTAAGCTTCGCCCTCACGATCCTTTTGATCTCCGAGGGTATACTCCGGTTCGCTACGATCTTGAACCGGAGGAGAGTACTCCTGCTCATGGAGGTGTCATGATGTTAGTGCGTAACGACGTTCATTTTCAAACTCTCACACTTACGTCCGACTTGCAAGCTGTTGCAGTTCGACTTCAGTTACCCGGCTTTTTCTTTTCTCTTTGCACTGTGTATTCACCTCCATCGTCTCCCCTCGCTCACGCGAAGGTTCGAGATCTCCTGTCCGCTCTCCCAAAACCATTTCTTCTGTTGGGAGATTTTAATGCCCATCACCCCCTGTGGGGTTCGTCAAGGGCTTGTGCCAGGGGAACTCTTCTTTCCGACATTTTTTATCAGTTCAACCTATCTATCCTCAATACAGGTGAACCTACTTTTATTTCTGATTCTTCTGGTTCATTCTTTCACTTAGACCTTGCCGTTAGCTCCATCCAGCTTGTTTGTCGGCTGCAGTGGAACGTCGTCGCCGACACCTACTCCAGCGACCATTACCCCTGCATCGTTTCTCTCTTGTGTCACCACGTCCAGCATTCCAGAGTACGTACCTGGATATTCAGTAAGGGCGACTGGAGATTGTATTCCAGCCTCGTATATTTTGCGGACCAGCCTTTCACTGACGTTAACCAAATGGTGCAGCACCTTGCGTCTACGATTCTATCTGCCGCCGAACGCGCAATTCCCCGTTCATCCTCTCACCCTCGGCGGATTCCTGTTCCTTGGTGGAACGAGGAGTGTCGGGTTGCCGTTCGTGCCCGTAGAACTGCACTTAGGGTGTTTCGGCGACACCCTACACTTGATAATTTGGTTACTTTTAAACATTCGCGCGCCAGGACTCGTCGTATTATTCAGGATAGTAAGAAGGCATCTTGGACTCGTTTTGTCGAGTCTTTTAATCGCTTCACACCTTCCTCTGTTGTTTGGGATAAACTTCGTCGCTTCTCCGGTAAAGAGTCGCATTGTACTGTGTCTGGCCTTCAGGTTTCCAATGCCACCATAGTGGATCCGGCTGCCATTGCTAACACTGTGGTTGCTGCCTTTGAGGCGGTTTCCAGTTCAGCCGGCTGACGCTCTATTAAAGACCGGCTGGACTCCGCAACATATAATTTTCGATCTGCTAATACTGAATGTTATAACGAACTTTTCACAATTAGGGAGCTGGAGCACGCTCTTCATTGCTCTAGGCACTCCGCTCCTGGGCTGGACGATATTCATGTCTTGATGTTAACGAAACTTTCAGCTGACAGTAAACTCTTTCTCTTACAGGTCTATAACCGTATTTGGCATGACGGCGTTTTTCCTTCCGTTTGGCGCGAAGCCACCATTGTCCCTATACTTAAGCCTGGGAAGGATCGCCAACTACCTTCCAGCTACCGCCCTATCTCCCTCACCAGTTGCCTTTGCAAGGTGATGGAGCGCATGATCAACGGGCGGTTGACATGGTGGCTTGAGTCTCAGAAACTTCTGGCGAACGCTCAGTGCGGATTTCGTCGCCATCGCTCTACCGTCGACCATCTGGTGTCTCTGTCGACGCATATTATAAACGGATTTCTGAGAAAGTCTCAAACAGTGGCTGTATTTTTTGACCTGGAGAAAGCTTATGACACTTGTTGGAGGGGCGGCATTTTACGTACACTCCATGCATGGAATTTCCGCGGTCGTCTTCCCATATTTCTAAGGGAGTTTATGACGGATCGCGTCTTTCGTGTACGTGTGGGCTGGGTTTTATCCAGTAGTTTTATTCACGAGAACGGTGTACCTCAGGGCTCTGTACTCAGTGTCACTTTTTGCGATTGCTATCAACCCCATTGTGAATTGTATTCCACCTGGCATTTCATCATCCCTTTTTGTTGACGATTTTGCGATCTATTGCAGTTCACGGCGGACCTGTCTGCTCGAACGCCTTCTCCAGAGCTGTATCGACCGTCTCTACGCCTGGAGTAACGCCAACGGCTTTAATTTCTCCGCCGAGAAATCAGTCTGTATCAACTTCTGGCGCCGGAAGTATTTCCCTCCGCCCTCTCTCCATCTTGGGCCGAAGATACTTCCGCTTGCAGACGAGGTGAAATTTTTGGGGTTGGTCTTTGATAGGAAGTTGTGTTGGACTTCGCACATTTCCTTTTTAAAAGCAAAGTGTGACCGTTCTCTTAATCTTTTACGTGTTTTAAGTGGCACATCCTGGGGAGCTGATCGGACCGTCCTTCTTCGCCTTTATCACTCTTTGGTCGGATCCAAGCTTGATTATGGGTGCATTGTTTATTCGTCGGCACGTCCATCTGTGTTACGTCGATTGAATGTCATTCACCATCGTGGCATAAGAGTCGCTACGGGGCCTTTCCAACCAGCCCTGTTCCCAGTCTGTATGCTGAAGCTGCAGAGCCTCCGCTGTCTTTCCGGCGTGAGATGCTTTTGTGCAGCTATGCCTGTCGGCTCTCAAGTTTGCCTGACCACCCGTCCTTCGAGTTATTTTTCGAGGAGTCGCTTGATCGCCACTATTTAATTAGCTCCTCTGCATTGCTCCCTCAAGGGGTTCGATTTCGACAGCTCCTTCGGCATTTGGACGTTCCGCCAGCGCCGGCCCTTCCTCGGGGGGAAACGCGTTTTCCTGCTTGGCCGCGCGCTGAGGCCCACTGTCACCTTGGGTTAACGTTGATGCCGAAGAATGAGACCCCTGCTTCAGTCCTTAGATCCGCATTTTTAGAACTACAGGCGCAATTCGGGGACTGTCATTTTATTTATACTGATGGGTCTAAGACTGGTGTTGGAGTAGGATGTGCCTTTGTTTTTGGTGCACATAGTTTTACTTTTCGTTTACCCGGGCAATGTTCGATTTATACCGCCGAACTGTTTAGTATCTATGAATGTGTTTTATACATTCAGCGGCACGTCTTACGGCGTTGTGTTCTTTGTACGGACACTCGGAGTGCCCTTCAGAGTATTTACGCGCTTTACACTTACCACTCGCTCGTACAGCGCATTTATGACCTGCTCCACCCGCTTGGTGCTTCTGGCATCAGCGTGTCCTTCCTGTGGATTCCAGGTCATGTGGGCATCTCGGGGAACGAGTCTGCCGACGCCGCTACTACCAAATCGGCGATTTTATCCTCCAGATTTTTTACCTCGGTTTTTCCCTCGTCTGATTTGAGTGTTATTTTACGTCACCGCCTCCTCTCGCTTTGGCGCGATGAGTGGACTGCCCTCCGGGGGAACAACTTGCGGGAGGTTAAACCTCTCCCGTTAATCTGGAGCGCCTCTTCTCGTTCTTCTCTTTGGGAAGAGGTGATTTTAGCTCAACTACGAATCGGACATTGTCTTTTTAGCCATAGATACCTGCTCAGTGGTGACCCCGCACCACTCTGTGAGCAGTGTGATGTGTCCTTAATGGTACGTCACATTTTAGCAGAGTGTCAAGTTTTAGCTCCGTTGCGCGTTCGTGTTGGTCTGCCTGTTGGCCTAGCCAACGTATTGGCAGACGACGCGTGTGCTGTAAATGTCTTTTATGTTTTATCAGTGACATTGGATTTACCAGACGCATTTGATGCGCTGAGTGTCTTTTGACTGTGTGATTTTATATTGTCTTTTTAATGGGGCATCTCCTCCCCAGTGGACATCTGACGCTCGTGTCCCTGGCATTCTACAGTTCTTGACACGTTGTTTTACTCTTTTATTGACCATGCTTTTAGTGTGTTCGTTTTTGGAATTTGGTGTTTTGAGTTTTACCTTTTGGATATCGCGGGTTTGTGTCCCGTTTTTTAATTATGCTGTTTTTTATCGGACTTTTATTTTTGGACTCTACATTTTATACTTTGTAAGGGTGCTGATGACCTTAGCTGTTTAGCGCCCTTAAACCGCATCTCATCATCATCATCATCATCATCATCATCATCGGTCGGTCCCTCCCTCCATCCCATCCATCCTTCCTTCCATCCTCCCACCTTCCTTCCAGCTGACCTTAGCAACATTCTTTATCAAAAGAATAAAAGGAAGTCATTATTTGAAATCCAATGCATATTTGCAACTTTAGCTCACACATATATGATTAAAAATAATTGCTGTATGTAAACTAACCCTAAAGTTCAGAAAAAGAAATAGGTACCTCTAGTGAATCATCTTTGAGGTCATAATTCCCATATAATTTTGTTTGCCCTGGAGGCTTGCTGAACAATATATCTCACAAGAAAGGTTCATTGCTTAGCTGTTGAAGGAAGCCACAGTGACTCAGGCAGAAGCAGCTTCAGTGAGCTTAAGATCCTGTGCTTATAATGCAGTTGTAATATTGGATTTTGCAAATCTTATTCCTCTTTCTGTTTTTAGCTTACACACAGTTGAGTGAATAAGAGCAATTCAGGTTCTTTATGTAAATTAAATTTAGCTTTTGGCTTGAAGTTGGGTAATAATGATAATATAAACAAATTTGCTGGACTGTATGTAGAAACCATACGAGAAGTTCTTTGCTTGGTTGTTGAAAGAAGTCATGATAGCTCAGATGGAAAGCGTGTTGGAATCTTGGCCATGGTATTAATTTTTTTTCAAGCCGGATTCAGCTTTCCAAGCTTGTACACATTCCCAAATTATGAATTTTTCATTTCCATTCAGGTGAACCACTTGGGTGATGCAAGCCCACATTAGGGTAATATGAAAAACTGACACTTGCAGAGTGTTGGTTAAAAAATATCAACTCTGTGTTTGACTGTGTTACCATAACTGTAGTTGATTACTGACAACAGCTGCAATGTCATATAAAATTAATGCATCTGACAAAAATGTTTAGTAATAGAGTTTGATTGCTGCTTATATGATAAATCACATTAATTAGACAAAAATGACGATAGTTATGAAGCTCCATCAGTAGGAGGAAGATTTTGAACACACTTCCATTAAATTTTCTTGTGTAAATAAGTTCCAGATAGATAATATATTTGGCTTAATATTACACACATTCATAATGAATGAACATTTCAAATGTAGGCAATGGGTGATTTGATCTCTTAGAAAGAAGTATTAGTTCTCACTAATAGGTTTAGTTACAATTTTTCCAGAGAAGTGTGCAATATTCTCTAAGAGTACATATTAGTGCTTTTACTACCTATCTGCAGATCTCTTCGAGCTGTATTATGTGATATAAATATTTTAAAAATTAGAAGCAAAACTGCTATTAATATTAATATGTTGTGTGGCAGGATAGATGGTAGGTATTGAATATTTTCTTGCCTTCCCTTATACTCAAAAGATAAATGTGGTGTAACCTTAAAGTAAAGGAGTTTTAGGCTTATATGTATTTTCATAGTACTCATTTCATTCATCTTCAGAGAAGTCAACAGACTATGTTTAGTACTATAGAAATATCCTCCTTTACAGTTATTTAAAAATACTGTTTTGTTGTATCTTCATTTTCAAGGTTGGGGATCAACTGCTTGAGGTTTGTGGAATTAATATGAGAAGTGCTACTTATCAGTTGGCAGCTAATGTGCTGAGGCAGTGTGGCAATTCAATCACCATGTTGGTCCAATACAGTCCTGATAGTAAGTAACTGGCACCGTTTTAATATAAATGCATAAAGCTGTAGGCATTTCATTGTGTAGAGTATTTAATTTCTTTTTATTTTATAATAATCATGAATGGCTTGTTTCCTATGTAAAAACGTGTTTTAGGTTTATGTTAGAAATATATAATATAAACAAATTTCTACAATAATGTCAACGCAAATTTTGTAATATGAGATTTATAGCTATTATTCAAATATTGCATAAAGGAACAGTCCAGTGTAAAATCTGATGAGCTGGAAATGAAAGAACTTGAATAACGAAATATAACAGCATTTTCCATATAAAAATCTAAGCACTATTCTTAAGTAACACAGTTGACATTAAACATTGTGATATCACATCTGCTATTTTTATGGTTTAATAATTCCACGCCAGTAGCAGCTTGCATGCAGCAAAACTACCTTTGCACTTTAAACAGTGATGGTTGCAGGAAGTTGCAGTTTTATAATTCTACTTGGGAAATGACTCTCATTTCAAAAGTAGCCTAATCATGAAAGGTTACCCTACCTATCCTAACCTTGAGAACTTAAAATTTCTGCAAAGAATTTTAAACATCTAAAATAATTGTAATTCTTTGAAGAATTTCTCACTGAACAACATTGATACTTCAATAAAGCAAAGTATAATGGGAAACTATAAACTAATGGCTTTATTGAAGAAACTGTACTATTCACTCTTTGTCAAAGGCAATGTTCCGAGTTAGCTAAACCTAGCAGAAGGCTGTAATAATTTATTATAGAACCAATATTTTTAGTGAATTTTAGCTTACAAATTATTGCTGTTACAAAGAATGCATAAAATATCTTCCTAAAACAAAACATTTTTCTTTTGAAGCATTGTTCTCAAGAACTGTGTTTGCTGTAATAAATGTTAATAATAGCTAGAGTTGGGAAATATTAGTTTTGTGCCTTCAGTATTTTAAGTCTAGGAAAAGATTTGTTACAAAGAGAACTCAGGAATCTAAATCCAATGCCTGGCATGAAAATCCACAACATAATGCTTTGGAAATTTTATGGGATTTTACAAGGAGAATGCAAAGATCCACATCAAACCAAAGCCCTGCAGAACTTAGTACTGGTACCTTGTCCTTCCAGCAAATTTGTTATTTACTTCCATGTCTAATGAGCAAAATTGAACAATGATGAACAATAATAAATACCATTATATAAACCCAGTCTATCTAGCTTTATTTTCTCCAAACAAGTGTTTGTGCTACCGACTAATATCAGTTCAACCTTTTTTGAAGTCTGACACAACCACCAGTGAGAATAACACCAAAGTGAAATAATAGTGAGATCTCTAAAGCTTTGTATATTGAAACTATACAAATATGAACTAAACCCCATGGTGCTATGGACCATGCAGCCCTTGGCCTGCCAACCCGACTGCTGGCCTCATGCCCACATATGCGCGGCAGAGGTGGGCGATCATACAACTGATATGGGGAAGAGATGTGGCCAGCATCACACATTCCCCAGCTGGAATGTTGGCGCTCAAGGTCGGGGTCACTGCCTATTGCAGCTCACTTTCCTCATGATGCTGAGAGGGCACTGGTCCTATATCCGCCCCCCAGGGGCTCACCTTATGTGAGTACGGGTTTGGCGTACCCGGGGTGCACGAGCCTCTCATCACCATCATCATCCCTCCACCCTCGTCCGGTCAAGGTGGGCTCGTCCTCGTGACCGGGGGACTCAAGGTAGGCTCTCGTGCGTTCTGTGCATTTCATTCTATAACGCCCCTCGCCATCGTTTCTTTATTCTCTCTTCTATTTACGCACATTTTGCCCCATGTCCATTCATTCACACCTCTATTTTCCTTCTTCGCCGGACTACCTTGCATGCGAAACGCCCACACACTTTATGTTTTATTTTACCATTCTCTTTATTTTAATCCTCCGTGGACACAGCCTCATGGATACCCCACACTGGGTGTGCAGCTGGGTGAGTGGGTAATGGCATCATCCCCACCACCCAGGGTCGTCGTGTAGGGCCTGTGTTCGTATCCGCTGTTCAACTGCAGTCCCGCGGGGGAGGCCATGGCATGAGCTGCTGACTTCCAATGGCCATTGGGTCCCTCTGTCTATGTTCTGGGAGCTGTGACCCTGGGGTGAGTCTGGTATAGATAGGCCACTCACCCAAGCCAGGGTAACGCCCGGGAAGTCAGTGCCCGAGGTCGGAGACAGTTGCAATCGTCGAGGATTTCTTTCGCTATGGAGCCCTCTTTCTCCATTACAAACAACAAGCGCCGCAAAGTTATTGTAACAGAAGTAGCACCGCCGACATCTGGTTTTTACTTGGTCATTTCCCGGACAGAGAAAGGTCAGTCGTTTGTGAAGGTGAACCCTTTTATCATCCAGAAGGGCATTGATTCTATTGCTGGTCCGGTTCTGTCCTGCACTCGTCTTTGAATCGTTCCTTGTTGGTTCAAACCAAGTCCGAACAGCAAAGTAAGTCCTTCTTGCGCGCCACGCTTCTCCACGGTTATCCCATCCGTGTTGAGAAGCACCGCACCTTGAATTCCTGTCGAGGCGTCGTCACCACTCACAGCCTCGACGGAATGTCAGACGATGAACTGGTCGAATATCTTTCCGACCAAAAGATAACAGCGATTCATCGAGTGCAGGCTAAACACAACGGAGTGTTGGTACCAACTCGTACTCTGTTTTTCGCGTTTGATGGCGTCGATCTGCCCACTAGTATTTTCGCCGGGTTCGAACGTATTGCGGTGAGGTCCTATATTCCTAGACCTCTGCGTTGTTTTAAATGCCAACGTTTTAGGCATACGCAAGTCTCTTGTAAGAGTGCCGTTTCCATCTGTGCCTCATGTAGCCAGCCGTCACACGATGGTACCTGTCCCTCAGCCCCCGTCTGCGTTAATTGCAAAGGGTCTCATTCTTCGTTATTTGCCGACTGTCCGCGCTACTTGGAGAAGGCGATCCAGGAGATCAGGGTAAAGGAAAACTCTCCTTCGCCGAAGCCCGGAGGCGTTACCATGCGCGCCAACCTTCGCTCCTGCGATCGAGAACATTCAGTTCTGTTGTTTGCCTTGCCAGTACCCCGGAAGGATGCAGAGACTCAAACCTGGACCATGACTGCATTGGCCGCACTACCATCCGGCCGTCCATTTCAGCCACAGTTGTCAAGCCATCTAAAGCTGGTCCAAAGGTTATGAAGTCGCAAGGCGCTGACAAGAAACCGAAACAGAAGCTACGCAAGGAAGATTTTCTGAAAGACTCTCCGCGTGCGCGCGATAAGAAAAGTTCACCTTCTCCTCGAAGGTCGCAGTCCCAGGATGCTCCTGGGACAAGCCGCGCTCAGCGGCCACCTTCACCTATTGCCACCCAGAACCGATTCTCGGCGCTTGAATCGGTTTCTGGCACTGAGCGCGTGGGCCCTCCCTTCGAGGAACCTATGGAGTCTGACCAACTCCATACAAAAAGCCCGAGCCCCCGGGTTCAGCAAAAAGTTATTTTGAGCCGCCCTTCTAAGTAAGAAGTTTATCCCTTTTATTCATGGCTATCCTAACCTGGAATTTACGTGGTGTACGATCGCATAGGGCGGAACTGCAACTTTTATTGCGTTCCCATTACCTATGGTCGTGTGTTTGAAGGAAACTAAGCTTCGCCCTGACGATCCTTTTGATCTCTGAGGGTATACTCCGGTTCACTACGATCTTGAACCGGACGAGGGTACTCCTGCTCATAGAGGTGTCGTGTTATTAGTGCGTAACAACGTTCATTTTCAAACTCTGACTCTTACGTCCGACTTGCAAGCTGTTGCCGTTAGGCTTCAATTACCCGGCTTTTTCTTTTCTGTTTGCTCTGTGTATTCACCTCCATCGTCTCCCCTCGCTCACGCGGACATTCGAGATCTCCTGTCCGGTCTCCCAATACCATTTCTTCTGCTGGAAGAGTTAAATGCTCTCACCCCCTGTAGGGTTTGCCAAGGGTTTCTCCGAGGGGAACTCTTCTTTCCAACATTTTTGATCAGTTCAACCTCTCCATCCTCAATACAGGTGAACCTACTTCTCTATCTGATTCTTCTGGTACATTCTCTCACTTGGACCTTGCCGTTTGCTCCATCCAGCTTGTTTGTCGGCTGCAGTGGAACGTCGTCGCTGACACCTACTCCAGCGATCATTACCCCTACATCGTTTCTTTTTTGTCTCCCCACGTCCAGCCTTCCAGAGCACCTACCTGGCAATTCCTTACAGCCGACTGGGGAATGTATTCCAGCCTCGTGTCTTTTGTGGACCAGCCCTTCACTGACGTGAACCAAATGGTGCAGCACCTTACGTCTACGATCCTATCTGCCGCCGAACGCGCAATTCCCCGTTCGTCCTCCCACCCTCGGCGTATTCCTGTACCATGGTGGACCGAGAACTGTTGGGACGCCGTTCGTGCCCGTAGAGCTGCACTCAGGGTTTTTCGGCGACACCCTACTCTTGATAATTTGGTTATTTTGAAACAATCGCGCGCCAGGGCTCGTCGCATTATTCAGGATAGCAGGAAGGCATCTTGGACTCGTATTGTCGAGACTTTTAATCGCTACACGCCTTCCTCTGTTGTTAGGGATAAACTTCGTCGCTTCTCCGGCCGCATTGTACTGTGTCTGGCCTTCAGGTTTCCAATGCCACCATAGTGGATCCGGCGGCCATTGCTAACACTCTGGGTGCCGCCTTTAAGGCGGTTTCCAGTTCTGACCATTATTCCGCCGGCTTTCGCACTCTCAAAGACCGGCTTGATTCCGTGACCTATAGTTTTCGGTCTCCAAATCAGGAGTGTTATAATGACCTTTTCACAATGAGGGAGCTGGAGCACGCCCTCTTTTTATCTAGGCACTCCACTCCTGGGCCGAACGGCATTCATGACCTGATGTTAAAGCACCTTTCAGCCGACGGTAAACTCTTTCTCTTACAGGTCTATAACCGTATTTGGCAAGACGGCGTTTTTCCTTCCGTTTGGCGCGAAGCCACCATTGTCCCTATCCTTAAGCCTGGGAAGGATCAACTACCTTCCAGCTACCGCCCTATCTCCCTCACCAGTTGCATTTGCAAGGTGATGGAGCGCATGATTAACGAGCGGTTGACATGGTGGCTTGAGTCTCAGAAACTTCTATCGAACGCTCAGTGCGGATTTCGTCGCCACCGCTCTACCGTCGACCACCTGGTCTCTCTGTCGACGCATTATGAATGGGTTTCTGAGAAAGTGTCAAACAGTGGCTGTGTTTTTTGACCTAGAGAAAGCTTATGACACTTGTTGGAGGGGTGGCATTTTACGTACACTTCACGCATGGAATTTACGCGATTGTCTTCCCATATTTCTTTGGGAATTTATGACGGACCGCGTCTTTCGTGTACGTGTGGGCTCGGTTTTATCTAGTCGTTTTATTCAAGAGAACGTTTACCGCAGGGCTCTGTACTCGGTGTCACGCTTTTTACGATTGCTATCAACCCCATTGTTATTGTATTCCACCTGTCATTTCATCGTCCCTTTTCGTTGACGATTTTGCCATTTATTGCAGTTCACGGCGGACCTGTCTGCTCGAACGCCGTCTCCAGAGTTGTATCGACCGACTCGACGCCTGGAGTAACGCCAACGGCTTTAATTTCTCCGCCGAAAAATCCGTCTGTATCAATTTCTGGCGCCGGAAGGCTTTCCCTCCTCCCTTTCTCCATCTTGGGCCGGGAATACTTCCGTTTGCAGACGAGGCGAAATTTTTGGGGTTGATCTTTGATAGAAAGCTGAGCTGGACTTCGCACATTTCCTTTTTAAAAGCAAAGTGTGGCCGTTCTCTTAATCTTTTACGTGTTTTAAGTGGCACATCCTGGGGAGCTGATCGGTCTGTCCTTTTGCGTCTTTATCGCTCTTTGGTCCGATCCAAGCTTGATTACGGGTGCATTGTCTATTCGTCGGCACGTCCATCTATTTTACGTCGATTGAATGCCATTCACCATCGTGGCATAAGAGTCGCTACAGGCGCCTTTCCAACCAGCCCTGTGCCTAGCCTATATGTTTAAGCTGCAGAGCCTCCGCTGTCCTTCAGGCGTGAGATGCTTTTGTGCAGCTATGCCTGTCGACTCTCAGGCTTGCCTGACCACCCGCCCTTCATTTTTCGAGGATTCACTTGATCGCCAATATTTAGTTAGCTCCTCTGCATTACTCCCTCCAGGGGTTCGATTTCGACAGCTTCTTCGGCATTTGGACGTTACGCCAGCGCCGGCCCTTCCCAGGGGCGAAACGCGTTTACCTCCGTGGTTGCGCGCTGAGGGTCACTGTCACCTTGGGTTAACGTCGATGCCGAAGAATGCGACCCCTTCTTCAGTCGTTAGATCAGGGTTTTTAGAACTTCGGGTGCAATTTGGGGACTTTAATTTTTATATATACTGATGGGTCTAAGACTGATGATGGAGTAGGCTGTGCCATTGTTTTTGGTCAACGTAGCTTTATCTTTCGTTTACCCGGGCAATGTTCGATTTTTACCGCCGAACTTTTTAGTATTTATCAGTCACTTTTATACATCCAGCGGCATGAGTTACGTCACTGTGTTCTTTGCACAGACTCTCTGAGTGCCCTTCAGAGTATTATTGCGCTGTACATTTACCACACACTCGTACAGCGCATACATGATCTGCTCCGCTCGCTCGTGTTTCTGGCACAAGCGTCACCTTTGTGTGGATTCCGGGTCATGTGGGCATCTCAGGGAACGAGTCTGCTGACACCGCCGCCAATTCAACGATTTTATCACCCAGATTCTTTACCTCTGATGTTCCCTCGTCAGATTTGTGTGTTATTTTACGTCACCGCATTCTCTCTCTTTGGCGCGATGAGTGGACGGCCCTCCGGGGAAACAAGTTGCGGGAGGTTAAACCTCTCGCGTTAGTCTGGGGTACCTCTTCTCGTTCCTGTCGTCGGGAAGAGGTAATTTTAGCTCGTTTACATATCGGTCATTGCCTTTTTAGCCATATGCACCTGCTCAATGGTGACCCCGCACCACTCTGTGAGCAGTTTGATGCGCCCTTAACGGTGCGTCACATCTTAGCTGAGTGTCAGGTTTTAGTTCCATTGCGCGTTTGTGTGTGTCTGCCTGTTGGCATGGCCAACGTTTTGGCAGACGACACGCATGCTGTAGAATGTCTTTTACGTTTTATCAGTGACAGCGGTTTTAGTAAGCACATTTGATGCACTGAGCATCCTTTAGTTTTGTGATTTTGTATTGTCTGTTTTATTGGGGGTGTCTTCTCCCCCTGGGACATATGACGCTCTGGTCCCTTGACTTCTACAGTTTCTGACATGTCGTTTTATGTTTTTATTGTTTTATTTGCCAGATTTTTAGTGTGGTGGTTTTAGCATTTGTTGCCATGTTTTAGTGTTTTCGACTATGCGGGTTTGTATCCCGTTTTTTAGTTTTAGTATTTTAAATTTTATACGTTGTAAGGGCGCTGATGACCGTCGATGTTTAGCGCCCTTAATCCCATTTCATTGTCATCATCCTATATCCGGGACTTAAAATCTATACCTCCATGGGTGAGATGGAACCTGGGCGCATAATGTGGCCGGTAACTAGAGCAGCATGCTCCAGCCCACTTTCCACAGTGTAGGACTACACAAATATGAATGTGAGTGAATTAAAACCATATTACTTTGAACAGCACAAAAGCTGTATATAGTCATTTAGTGACAGTATTTCATGTTGTAAATTTAGAAAAATTGCAGTCCTATGTCAAGTGATGTTAGTAGCACGAGCAAATAAGTAAATTTCTTCAGTAAACAGATTTGTGACAGAATGTGGTGAAGATTTATGACTTCCAAATGCAGGGCATTTCAAAATGATTGACCCAATTTCAGAAATTTATTGTGTGAAATCTAATAAAGTATATTGTGCCATAATAAGTAAATTCTCAAACTTTTCTCCAGACACATCAAAGTGTTCTATGTGAGCACCTTACATAATATAACCCACATCAATCTGACAAACTCTATGCAGCATGTCAAGGTCAATCTCTGGTAATGGCTGCCTTGATGTGGGTGTGCAGGTCTTTCTGCATTGTTGGAAATGGTGGTACATAAACATGATCATTTACAAAACCCCACACAAACAAATCACAAGGAGTCAAATTGGGTCAATGAGGTGGCCAACAAAGGAGAGGTCAATCCCATACGATGCAAGACATATCAATCATTGTTGCAGTGCCGCATTGAGATGATTCCAAAGGTTGCCATAGTAATGTGAAAGGGCAACATCCAGTTGAAGAATGAAGGATGCACCATCCTCCTGAAGCTCTGGGAGGAGCCATTGTTCCAATGTGTCAAGGAAAACATATCCTGTCGCAGTATCTTCAATGAAGAAAAAGGGCCCATAAATATTTAATCGGGAAATGGTATAGAATATATTTAATTTGTGGAAATTGCATTGGCATTCCACAAATAAGCTTCCCAAATCCTTAAATTTTGCTTCTTCTCTTTCCCTGAAAGGTGTAAATTTGCTTCATCACTGTAAATTAAGCTTTCATAGAACCCATTGCCTTCATTAGTGCAAGGAAATCAGCATAGGATGTGACAAAGCCAAGTAAGTTTGTTTTAGGGCTTTGAACCAGTTGCAAGAGGGTTTTAGTAGTAAACATTTCTGCAGAATCTGCTATACACTTCTCTGCAGGATTTGAAGTTTACACACTACCTGGCAGGTAGATTTCTGTGGACTCTGCACAAAACATGTGCAAACTAGATCCACTATCTCTTCCTCAGTTGGATAGCCAATGGATTTTCTTACAGATGCAGCTCTTACATATACCTGAATTGCACATACCACTTACAAATGGCCTTTCCAGCAGATGGTTTTATCTTATAGTAGTTGGGTTTGGAAGTGCTGTTGAACACTAACCATAGTTATGAAGAAGGAGGAGGAGGAGGAGGATCCTACAGCCATGTGCACCATTCTTGATCAAATCCTTGTTGTTCAAGGGTCACTGAAATGTGATCAAACTTTGACTATGGTTAAGTTGTAGTTACAGTGCATTGTTAGTTTTCATTCAACAAACCACCATCAGCTGACCATTGTTAGGTTGGTGAATGCTCATGATTCTACAAGAATTACTCAAAGGAAAGCACCCAACTCTATATTCAGAGGTTGCAGTGCAGTTACAATCTCCTTGTTTATATCACTTGCTTTTGTTTTGGTTTTGAAATGTTGTATGTTTGGACATTCTTTTGGCAGTAAATGAAAATGAAAAGCAAACAGCGGTCTCCATACTTTTCTCAGCATGAAATAGATCTTTGTTGGAAGTAGCTATCTCATATTCCAATAAAATAAAAAATCAAATGACTGACATGCTCTTTAAAGGACAAGCAGGAGGCATGAATGTATATAGCCATGCATTTAAACATGACACCAGGTGAGTTGTAATAATAAAATAAGTCTTGATGTGCAAACTTTTGGGAAATTAAAAACATTATTTGTAAACTGCAATATATTTAGCATTTTGATAATGCTGCAGAACTGCTTAGCTCTTAATGATTATGTATGTAAATTGTAGTTTAACAAACACAATAATTGAGTTTTTATTATAGTTTATATTGCCTTGACTAATGTTATTAAAATGATTGAAGTTTAGCAAATACAGATGCCGTAATAAATGCAGGTCTATATTTTGCATGACACCCAGAAGTCCATTGATTTGATTCATCACAGATCTTAATTTTACCCTCCATAGGAGCAATACAAATTGTGGACAAAAAGAAGCAATTATATCTTACACATCACTGATAATATGCTTTGCTGTGGTTCAGCGTATGCTAGAAATGTCCCCATCACAATATTAAAAGCTCCTGTACATATGATCTAGTTCTTAAAACTATGTTCGTGGATGAAACAGAGTGATTGCGTTTGTAGGGCACTCTAACCTCTCAATCATTTCATTTACCAGCTAACACACTGCATCCTTAGATAGGTGGAATTGTTCTTCAGATTTCCTGACCCCATACTCTTCAAAAGGGTTGCCTCTTTCTGCAGTGCTCTAATTAAGTGTTGGTCCCGATTTAAGTATGTTAGGTACACTGAACAAAAGAAATGAGTCGTATCTTGAATACCAAAATCTTCTAAGTCCTAAATGGCACAGCACCTTTTTTACTCCATACGTAATATAGTTGTGTAACCAGTGCAGCAAGTTGTTGTATGGTACTATTAAACATGTTACCTTCCATGTGTCTTCTCTGTAGCATTGTGGCAAAGCGTAGGGTACTACTTGGTTAAGACCAACGGTTTGCTTCTCACATGTAGCAAATGCTTTTTTTTTTGTTAATATTTAATCAACATATAGTGACTACTTATTTTCGATATACTCATTTCATACACAGCGTTTGGTAAAGTTCATAATAGAATAGTTATTAGGATGCAAAACACTTGACTTCACAATTTCATCATAGTTGCATATCTGTATTTTGTTGGATATCAAGGGACAGTCTAGGTGTGTTGTGGCAGCTTGATGATACACTGAACAGTGCACAATACACGGTAATACTTGAGAATATTTTTATTCTTTATGTAAGGATAAGATATCCTGATGGAATTGTTGAATTTGTACAGGATTCTGGGCACAAATTCAAGAAGCCTGGGGTGTTGTAACTTCTCGTCCTTGTTACTACAGGGATTTAATTCAGTCTATAACCTGAAAATGAGGACAGTTACATGCTCAGGGTTCATACACCTGATATAAATTTTATTTATTTTTTATGTGTTTTAGTTTTAGAAGATACTAGTTTATTTGCATTTATTTCTTTAGTTATTCAAAATGATTATTTTAGTAGAATGCTAAAGTTATATTAGTACAAATTTATGTTCTACGCATCCAGTCATAAAATTAACATTATAAAAAGTAGCAATAACTAATGCGAAATTTGAACTGAGGAGCTTATGAGCGCAAGCGGTACCTTCTTGACCTCTTGGCAAATGAAACATTTTTCTGTGCTCTGTTTTCAGTAGCTTATAAGCGTCACCACTGAGAAACACCGTTATAAGGATAAGGTGACCATTGTGCTCACAGGACAGACCATTCTACAGCTTGACCCATATCACTTCCTAGGGTGGGTGTGTGTGTGCATGTGTGTGTCATTTAAGTTGAGACTGTACAATGTCTCCAAAACTAAGCATTGTAGAAAGAAATCTCTTAATAAAAGTTGCTTGATAATATGGGGGAAATTAAATGCCATTAGTCGTGTTTTATTTGTAGGACATTGTGATGGTCATTTTAGTTGCCATTAAAAAAAAAATTAAATTGATCCTAAAATGACCACCATAACATTCTCCAAACAAAACACGACTAATGGTATTTATTTTCCCCCATAATATCAAGCAGCTTTTATTACAGACATTTCTTTCTATAATGCTTAGTTTTGGAGATATTGTACAGTCTCAACTAAAATGGTCCACCCTGTGTGTGTGGGTGTGTCACTAATTTAATACTCCCAGAAAATCCTCCAGACTGGACCATAGGTACATGTTGGTTAGGAAATGAACAACCAGGATTACCAGATTACAAACAAAATATACCAGTACAGATTATCTATCAACATATTTACTTCCTATAATGAATCTACCAGAGGACACAACATAAATTCTCTCGCGTTCATACAATTAAGTCCGTAATGTTTTGGCTCCTGGAGGCATAATTAATAAAAATATTTTGCGTGAGATAAGTAGAATTTTTCCTGAGAAAATTGCAAACAGCTTTTAATGTATTGACAACAACGATCCTTACATGGAACGTTATTAATATTTCACTTCCTTTACTAGGGATAATTGCCTACGTAAGGAAAATTACTCGACAATTATTCAAATTCATTACTTTTTCTTTAAGATAATTCTACGTAACCTTCAGTATTTGCATTGTCAAACTCCCTGATTAAATGTCATGTAAGATTAATAATGTTTTCCCTGACAAGGAACAGTAAATGGCTCACACGATAATAAGGCTCCATTTTACAAAAGTATCATCACAAAACCTTTCGAGACAAGGTTTTCTTTCTTTCCTTTTTTTTCTTTCTTTTCTTTCTTTTTTTCTTTCTTCACGAGTTGGACAGTTAGAATTCCATATTATACAAATATTTTCTCAAAACACTCTTGTAGAACCTGGTGATGTTTATAGCTTTTGAAAATGCAAATTACGTTTTGTTAACAACTTTTGCACTCAATTAGTGACGTTCAAGATTAACTTGTTCTATCTCACAAAAAAGTTATATATATTTATTTATTTATTTATTAGCAGTTCTCTAATAATTCACGGTAAAAGGTATATATGCACTTGAAACCCACCTCTGAGTGGCTGAGTGAAAACATGGAAATAAATTTTATAAGATGGTCTCTGATTGGAAATTATTTTTAATCCGCTTAATGATTCCTCACTACTGCCTCAAAATATCACTGCAAAATCAGATTTAATAAACTCACCATATATGAAGTTAAAAACAAGATATGTTACAGCAGTCGTGCAATTTCTATCTTGCCACCACTCTATGCCAACTGATGCATTGCAGTCATAACCCATACAACCATCAGTCTGTAGACAGCCCTCACAGATGTCACGTGACATCCTGCCGTGTCATTTTCAAAAGTTGAACTCCTTGATACAACTTGCCCGCAACCTATTGCTGCGGCTTAACGAGATGTCATCTGTGACTGGAGTTATCACTGAGTTTGCGAACTGACATTGTCTCTATGAACCCCATAAAGGAGTTAGGGGGCCAAATTGGTGAAGTTTCTGCATGTGCATTGTGAACACAGCTGTTATGAAGGTACTTGAAGCCCTTCGATCGTCACATGGAATCTGGGGATGACTAATGTTTTTGTCCATGGTTGTACAGTATAGCTCATCATCAATACCTTCAAGAAAGTCGAAACAGGCAGCCATTTCATGCAACTTAACCGCAATCAATAGAATTTATTGGTCCAGCACCCGTGGTCAAACTTGACCTTGTTTAACTGATGTTGATGTACTGAAATATCATGTTCAACCTGTCAAATGTTGAATTGACAACGATCTAACTTAGATCAAGAATGGTGCACAAGCCCATTAGAACTCTTTTGTGTCTCTTAAACTGGGCTTTGAATCAAGTCCAATGGTCCCGATGAAACAGACCACATCCTTCCGTTTGGTGAGAGTCGAGCACTTAGAAATATTTGTTCTTCAGTCATTGCTATTTTTCTTAACTGTCACTGGTGATTCCTTGCAGCAGAAAGCAGAAACAGTGCATGGAAACTAAACTTTGAGAGCTGACCTTTCTCACCACATGGTATGTTTAGTAGATTTCACACAAATTTCTGAAATATGGTGCATTATTTTTCTTGCCCTGTAATTATTGAGTTGGGTAAATTATGGATAGTAATTGGTCATAACTGTGTTGTTATACAATCCTGTGTAATAAATAGGATAAAAGACTGTTTCTGTAAACCTAGTGGAATTTACCATGGATTTAGTGCCGCCATAAATGTTCCCAATGGTTAACTTGCTGTTTTGATAAAAGGGTGAGTAAATAATAATGTATGTAGTAGTGGTGGTATTTATTAAGTATTTAGTATTACATTAATTGCATAACACAGTCGCATGGGTCATAAGACCGTACATGCTCTCTAGATAAATACCTTGTCTGTATACGTGACTTGCAGTATCAACCAGAAAACAACTATTTTTTTACAATCACCGCACTATATACATACATACATACATATAAAATTGAAAAAAAAAAAAACACACTGAATCACACACTCAAACACACACACACACACACACACACACACACAGTCGCGCACATGTACTCAAGCACCACATATGTTTAAAGAAAAATTACATAAACACCTTATCTCTTAGTACACGTACTTCCATTAAGTATGTGCCCAAGCTTGGCCAGTTTTGGCTGTTTAGAATCATGTCCCAGCATGCTGTCCTCCGTCTGTTGGAAGCCAAAAATACTTCCGGTAATAGTTTTTTCCTAATACCCTCCGTCTGCACGCATGCTGCCAAAATATGCGTCCAGTCTTCTTGTTCCCCGCATAATGGGCAAATCCTCCTGCCATCGTTATCAACAATCTTGCGAGCTTTCCACCCTCCCAACCTAAGCCATGCTATTCCAGTCCTCTGTTTTATACTCAATTCCAAAATATATGTTTCCTTACCCCACCTAGTTTTTATTTCATTTTGTAGCTCCAATGTTGATCTTTGTCTACATTCAGATTCGATTTTCTGCCTGTTTATATCGCATAGTCGTCTTTTGACCTTTCTTACAGCACTGTGTGTATTTTCATTACCCCTTTGCCAGATATCATTTAAGCCAATTTTTGATAATTCGCGTTGCAACCCCGCTGCCCACCATTTTGGTTGCCCTATGTTGTTTATTTGATGACGATAACATATTGCTCTCAGAGTTGTTTGATCGCCTTTAATTATTCGCAGCCAGTACCTAACTACATTTAGTTTAGCAAATACAGCATCTTCCCAGCATCCTACCTCCCGAAGAACTCCGTAGTTTGAAGTACCCCTCCCCAACCCTAGAATGCGCTTCCAGAAATTGCATTGTATTTTATTTACATTATCCACCCTCTCCCATCCCCACACTTCACTGCCGTATAGTAATGAGGACCTAACCATTGCTTCATACATGGTCTGTAATGTTTTTACTGGCATATCTGGTACCCGTGTCAATATCCTTAATACTTCAGAAAGTTGTCCAATCCCTTTGTGTTTTATAAACTCCATGTTCTTGTTCCATTTTCCGCCCATATCAAACCTTACTCCTAAGTAATCGAAGTGTTTAACATTTTGAATTTCTTCCTCCCCATAGGTCCACTTTTCATGTTGGCCGTACACATATCCATTTTTAAAGGTGACTGTTTTAGTTTTAAGAATATTTACCTCCATACCCCATTGCCTACAGTATTGTCGAAGAGCGTTTAAACCAGACTGCAAACCTTTTATCGTTTTAGAAAGAACTACAATGTCATCCGCGTACAAAAGAATTGGTATTTTTTGGTCTGCGATTGTCGGTGCATCTATGTCTTCCTCCGTCATCACGCTAACAACATCATCAATAAACAAATTAAAAAGTAACGGAGATAGTATACAACCCTGTTTAACCCCTCTCTGCGCTATGTTACATTCTGATGTATTGTGCTGATCGGTCTTGATAACAAACTTAACTTCTTTATACATTGCCCTAAGTGCTCTAATCATTTTCCCCGAAAGTCCTTTACGTGTTAATTTCTCCCAGAGAGCACTGCGTTCTACAGTATCAAATGCCATTTTAAAATCTACAAATACAGTATATACCTTACCACCTTTATTTCTCAAATTGTCATCAATTATTGTTTTCAGAACAAAGACATTGTCAATAGTCGAGAAACCTTCCCTAAATCCTGCCTGAAATTTAGAAATCCTATGATGTGTCTTGGCCCAACACTTAATTCTTTCATATAAGATTCTACTGTAAATTTTTCCAAATATAGAGAGCAGCGAGATACCCCTGTAATTTCCTGGAATGCTGTAACTCCCTTTGCCCTTGTAAAGAGGTTGGATAATGGCGGTTTTCCATGCTTCCGGATATTCTCCGCCTTCAAATATTTTATTGAAGCTTTTTCTATAGAAATCTACCATTTTATTAACTTCTAGCGAGATCTTGAAAAACTCAGCTGACAATCCCTCTATACCAGCTGCCTTCCCGTTTTTTAAACATTTTATTGCACGAACAACCTCTGCTGTGCTAATTTCATAATCAAGCATTTGCACAATTGGAGCCCCCGTCATCCCTTCAGCGGCCAAAGTATTTAATTGTATTCTAAACTCCCCTCCTTCATAGACTGTTTTAAAGTGCTTTATCCATTCTCCAGCCGGGATAGTTACCTGAATGGACCTTCGCCTTCGAATCTGTCTAATAACTTTCCACATGTCACCAATTTCCCCATTTTCGACTACTTGACGTACCTCTTCTGCCTTTGCGTCCTGCCAAGCTGTTTTGCTCTGCTTTAGGACTTCCCTATATGACTTTCTTAGATTTGCAAAAGAAATTCTACGTTCTTCACCCCCCTCTCTTCTGTATTTGATAAGTGCAGATTCCGCTGCTTTCTTCGCTGTTTTACACTGATCGTTATACCAACTATTTAATGTTAAGCTGTTTGATGCATTACCCCTTCCTGTTAGCATGTGCGCACTTGCTTTCTGTATAATATTAGTTATGTTCTGTATACTTTCAGTTCCTTTGTGTTGATCTACGTCAAAAGATATAATTTCGTTTTCTAAAGTGTTAATAAAAATCTCCTTTCCTGCCTCCCTCCATCTATATTTAAACAATGGCGTCAATGTTTCGCATGCGCTTTCATCCCTTGTATAAGATACTAGTCGAGATACTTTTAAAGTCATTATCAGTGGAAAATGATGAGAGTCAATGCTGTTTTCAACTTTAAAATTTTGAACTAACGGCAATACGTCCTGTGAACACAGAATGTAGTCAATGACACTACTCCCATTCGTATGCACAAATGTTACTTCCCCTGACAGGTCCGAACCGTATTTTCCGTTCATTATTTCTAACTCGTAGGCATCACAAAAGAACAATAACTCTTTTCCTCTTGCATTCAGGATCGAGTCCTTGCTGTTTCTGCCGGGTTTTCTGTTATCTAAGTCCCCTTTTTTAATTGTAATATTTTCTTGCCCTATCCTAGCATTCAGATCACCCATTATTATTAGCTTTACATCCTGATATTCGTCCCTGATTTCTACAATTGTTTCCCCTAAATCTGTAAAGAATTCTGGCTCAGCATACTGGGACGTAACCGGCTGGCGATATACAGTTATAACAACAATATTAATATCAGCTATATTACAATATATACAGGTTGCTCCCCTGAGATGACTCTGTATTTCCTTAATAGACTGTACATAATTACTCTTAAAGAAAGTAGCAACGCCCCCAGGATATCTCCCCCTTCTACCTCTCAATTCTGAACCACTAAAGACACCTTGGAATTCACTTATGTCCACAGTTTCATTGTTTTTTAGCCAAGTCTCTGCTAACCCAATTATGTCCAAGTTATTTACAAAGTTCAAAAATTGACCACTAGCCAGTTTTCCCCTCAAACCTTCCACATTCCAAAACCCCACTGACAGCTGGGCATCTTCATTTTATCTGTTTGTTGTTATCTTACCTCCTACTCCTAGTGTGCTGGTTCTCCCTGTCCTTTGTGACCTGCGGGCTGGTTGCACTGACACCCTCCCCCCTGCTGACGTTGCCATTGTTTTTGTCATCTGGCCGTCTTGGACCCTGCTACCTGCTGTCCCTTCCGGTAGAGGTGTAACCATACTGCCTTCTGGGGCTCGATGCTCTGCAGAAATGCCAACCTCCTCTCCTTGAATTTCTGCTATCTTCTTGTCGATTTCTTCCAGCTCTGCTTTGGTTCTTATTCGCCCGTTTATTAAAAGTTTGTCAAATTTGATTACTGCATGACAACCCTGTGATTTTGCATTTATCATATGGCGATGAAGAAATTCTCGTTCTCGCCGGATTTTTTCACTGAAATCCTCTCTTATAAACACACCTGTACCTTTAAGATACTTACTATCTCGGAGAATGGCGGATTTGCACTTATATGACAGGAGCTTACATACAATTGGCCGCCTGTTGTCTGCTTTACCGACACGGTGCGCTCTTTCAATGTCGTCAGGCCTGAGATGAACTCCAATCTGGGCCACAACTTCTAGCACCTTGTTCTCCGTGATGTCCCAGCTTTCATTCTCTTCTTCCGTTAATCCATATATAACAATATTATTTCTTCTTGACTGATTTTCTAAATAGTCCACCTTGCCCTCCAACCACTCACATCTTGCCTCCAACTCCTTCACCCGTGTCTCAGACTTCTCCAGGGATTCCATCATGGAGTTAATAATTCCTAATAGCTCGCTGTGACGAACTTTACTTTCCGCGAAACCACTTTTCACTTCACTCCTCAACTTGTCCAACAGACCTTCAATATTCGCCATATTTGCACAACACTTCTTGAGATTACTACTACTCACAGAGCGGACCGGAAACGCGTCTACACCCGACCGCTGCTCGAACAAGACTCTAATAATGTATGTATATTTTAGCATAGTTTCAAAAGCCAGTTGCATTTATCATTGTGTTGCATCATTCAATTGCGTGTTTAAATGACAATACTATCTATTTGGCTGGCAATAGTTGGAATGATATCATACATATATATTGTGTTAAAGCTCCATATTTTCACTTCATATAATCACATAAAATTTTAAGAAAAACCAGCATTCTGTAATTTTCCCATTTTTCAACCAATGCTAGACAGACTGCTTCTTCAAGTATAATTGATCGGCACTACATTGTACTCCAGATGTGATGGCATGATTAAATCTATATGTGTACTTATTTGTAATTTTAATTGGATTGTGCTTTCAGCACATGCACACACACATGCAAGCGTGCGTGCGCACACAAAATAATTGTTGCATAGTTTCTAGTTATCCATTTAATGAATAAAAACAAATTTTTATTAATAATGCCTGCACTTCTCTTTTAAATTTGCCAGTGAGTCAGGTTTCCCTGATATCATCTGGTAATTTATTGTATAATGTAATACCACTGTACATAGCACTTTCCTCATATAGTGAGGTCCTATGATAACTGTCACTTAGTTGCTCTTTATTTCTTGTGTTGTAACTATGTTTATCCTGACCTTTCCTTAATTCAGACAAATGTTTCTTTATATATATATATATATATATATATATATATATATATATAATAGTTCTAATATAAATACATGTGGAAAGGATAAAATATTCAATGAGTGGAACATTGGTTTGCATGATTCACTTTTGCCTTTAAACAGAATAGTTCTAATGACCTTCTGAATTTTGAAAGTGATACCTTCCTTATTCCCCAAGTATAATCCCATACTTCATAATGTTACAGCAATATGCAAAGTACAAGCTTCTCAAAAACCTCAAGGTAACCTCTTTCCCTTAAAGTTTTTAGTGCAAAGCATACCTGGCTGAGGTTTGCTGCTAGTTTTTCCATCTGCACCTCCCATCTCAAATTTGCATCTATCCATATCCCTAGAAATGTAGCATGTTCTATATAGCTTATTCGCTTATCTTCTATTTTTAAATGAGGTTTATATCTTTATTTCTTGAGTGCCTAAATGAGATTGCATGTGTCTTATCTTTATTTATTACAAGATTATTCTGTGAGAACCATCTTGTTATGTTTTCATTGCCCAATGCTAATTTTAATTCAGCCTTAAGTGTAGTACTACTAGTAACTGATATATTTGTATCATCTGCAAATGGGGCAATATGCCCTGCTGAGATGTTATTAGGTAAATCATTAATATATAAAAGGAACAAAATTGGACATAGAACTCAGCCTTGAGGAACTTCCGAGCTAATATACTGTATACTGGAATTAAATATTTCATTCATAGATGTTGTTTCTTTTCTGCTTGCAATCTCCATAAACTGCCTGCTGCAATTCTGGAGGTATGATTCCAGCCATTTATTTGCCATCCCCCTAATTCTATAATTATTTTTTTTTTGTGATGTATCTTGTAATCCAACAAGTCAAATGCCTTAGATAGATCAAGGAATACTCCAATATTGAATTTCTTAGTATCCAATGATTTATATGTTTTCTCTTTAAGACACATGGCTGTTTCTGTCAATTTTTCTTTTATGAATCCATGTTGAGCAGTATTCAGAATTTCATGTTTTTGAAGAAATGACTCCAACCTATTACACATTACTCTTTCTAGTGTTTTTTGAGAGGGAACATAGCAGTGATAGAGGTGTATAATTTTCCATTCTGTGTTTGTCCCCCTTCTTGTGAATAGGTTTTATTTGTGCAGTCTTTAAGGATTCTGGGAAAACCCTAGTTGTTAATGAAATGTTGGTTAAATATATTACAGGATTCACAACATGTTACCAGCATTTTTTCCAAATTATATCAGGAATATCGTCAACTCCACATGAATATTTGTTCAGATTAGTTAATATTTTTATCATTTCCCCATAGTCTACTGGAAATGGGAATATTGTATTCATCAAATAGTTATCCCATCTTCCCCTGAATTTTGCCTCGTAGCTACTAGGTTATTAACACTATTCACAAAATATCCATTAAATAAATGAACAACCCCCTTTGCATTTGTAATCAACTCCCCAAATTCATTTTTCAGTATAACATTTTGCTTTTTTGTTTTGTTGTCCCCAGCTCATTGTTTGCTATCATCCTCATTGCTTTAGATTTATTATCAGCATGATAGATTATATTATCATTATGGTACTTCTTTACAGCACTTATAACAGTTTATATATTTTTTTTTGTATTGTATTATGATTTGAAACTATCAGATGGTGATTTGTAAATTTGTCTTAGAAACCTCAAGTCTTTCAGAGGATTTCTTAATGCGTGTTGTTACCCATGATTTGTTCTTATAACATTTCATTCATGATTTTCGTATGGCTATGTCCAGATAGTATCTCATTGTTTTTATAAACAGTTCAAAAGCAGAATTTACATCCTTTTCCTATACAGATCTTCCCAATTTTCATTAGACAGCAGCCAATTGAATTGACGCGCATGAGTATAAAGTCAGTTAAGTCAATAAAACTACTATTTTAGGAAACTAAAATTTAAATTTTAATGTTATGTTAAATCGCAAATTAGTATTTGCGATGCATATTTGTATGATCGTTGAGCTGGATAACAACAATGGATTGCTGCTCTTGAATTTTTTTATGGGATAAACAATAATCAGAAAATGAGCAACAATGATAATAACTTCTCTGACTTCACACTCAGAAAAGGAAACATAACCTGCTTTTCACAGCATGTTTTATATATTGAATTTTGTTACTGAGGTGTACACCAGCAATATAAGTTTATTTTCCTATGTGCTATAAGAATATGCTTAAAGAAAATACCAGATATGCAAATTAAATGGTTGGAAAGGGTTTACAAAGCTGTAGTTGAAGCAAAAGTGGTCTATGGATCAAAGATTTGGGGAAGTGACAAAGAATGGGAGATGATTGATAAAGTACATAGATCGTTCTGTCAATGTATGTTAGGTTTATCTTTTTCATCACCTAATGGAGCAGCAATATTAGAGTTGGGAAGAGTAGGTAGCAAGGGCATGATAGTAGAAAGGATACTTAAATATTGGCATAGATTGAAATCATTGGACGAGCATAATATCTTAAGGCAATGTTTAATAATCCAAGAAAAATCCAGTGCTAGGATGAACTGGGCTCAAGGAATAAGGAGAATTTTACAGGAAATAGGAATGGGTAACTTATGGGAGGAGAGAGAGGGGTTAGTTAAAGGTTTCTGGAAAGAAGTGAGGAACAGAATAGAAGATATAGAGAAACAAGAATTATTTCAAAGTCTGGAAGGAAAGAAAAGTTTGAAACTATATAGACAATTAAAGATGGACTGGGGAAGGGAGAAGTATGTGGATGTAGGTAATACGTTAGTGAGAGAAGGGTGGGCTTGGTCCAGATTAAGTGCATATAGGCTAAGAGGAGATAGGAAGGGAGCAAATTTGAATAGGTGTCCTCTTTGTGGAGAGGCAGATAATGATTTGCATTATATAATTGAATGTGAAGAAACTAAGTTTTGGAGAGATCAGTTTTTACCTAAAGAATGGGAGATTGTTAACAAAGAAGTATTAAAAGTTAGGATAATGAAAATACAAAAGGAGAGGATATAAAAAGAATAGGAGAATATATGGAGAGTAAGAGAAAAATGGTTTAGAAGAATAAAGCAATATGGATTTGTTATGACCCACCATGCATAAATAACCACAGTGTTAAAATGCATGATGGACCAAAGAAAGAAAAAATAGCAACTCAAAGTAATATGTTAAAAATTTTAAGAATTTTGTATAGCATTATGGAAATAATTATACATACATTATGTAATTGAAATAATCTGCTGTTTGAATGTAGTTAGTGAAGAAAACAGCATATTGAAATGTTGAGAATGTGCAAATGACATTTTTTTTTAATACTTTAACAGTCCAAATCAACATAACACACTGTTCTAAGTAAAGCATTCACCGTTTATATGGGCACTGTTAATACACAATGTTTAAAATGCTTGCAATTTTGAATTCCTACTTCAATTTTACTTATGAAAAACATTTTTAAGCTTTAAAGAAAGAATTCAAATTCTATTTTTAATGCAAAAATTGTCTAAATCAACATAAAACGCTATTCTTAGTAAAATATTCACAATTTTTATGAGCACTATAATATACGCTGTTTATAATATTTAGAAACCTTAACATAACTGCAATGCAGATTTAACTTCTTTCACTATATTTTATACATTTTAGAAATCTCAGAACATTTAAATCTGTAATGTTAAATACAGTAAATCACACAGAATATAAGCAATAAAATGTTGTGAACAGCTACACTGGCTTTCAGGTTTCTGTAGAACTCCCAGCATGTTTCAGAGATGAACGGCAGAAGGTCCCGCAGATCCCTCTTCTTCTCCACAGATATGGGGTTTGGACCACTGTAGCTACCACTTAGAACAGGTTTTCCCATCTGTCGTCCTCTCCTCCTGAAGCTGAAAACCTCCTCTTCTTTAAGGCTTGTTTTGAAAGAAAAATTCCCTACATCCTTATCCTCATAATGTAGCCATTGAATTTCTCTCCACATAATTTTTTTCTCCTTGTGCATCAGTTTTTCATAAGGTCATATCTTTCTTGAGGAGTAATGAAAAGTCAAGAAAGTCTGCAGTGGATATTTCTGTGATATGAAATACTGTTTTCCTTCCTGTAACACAAACAAGTTGAGCCTAGTCATGTGGATGATGTATTGGTAATGTATACTTCTTTTTCTTTATAATAAAACTATGATCACATCACTTTCCATATGGGTATGACCTGGGATTAAAAATTTATGATCAATGGATAGAAAATTGGGATTATTGTGAACAAGAATCGTGCACATTACAGCCATATGACTATTTTTGTTTTGTCCTTGGCAGGAATCTGAGTACATTGTTATATGATGTACATCAGGTGAAAGTGCCATCAGATACTTATACGTGCAAATAGCTACTTCATTGGCTCCTCTGACTGCCTGGCTCTCATGCCACATGAAACAGTGTCTTGCTGTGTTTTACGGTGTGCACTGCTAAATTATACGTCCAAAGCTGTCTCTTGTAGAATGAAGTTGAACTGGTGACAACTGGCTTTGGAAGGCATTCTTGCAGGTCGAAAGTGATCATTATCCTCCCTGAATTTCCTTCAGACTTTTCCTTGTTTTTTTCCTTTCTCCTCATATGCTAAATCTGCCTTCCCAATGTGTTACTGTCATTCCCATTGTAACATTTGTTTGTCATCATCCTCGAATGATAATTTCATTTTCAACTGAAGCTTGTCACACATCAAACTTGTATCCATTTTTTGTTTTTTAATAGCAACATTCATTTCATGGAAAATAGATTCATAAATTTTACGGCTTACATGGTTATATGAAAATTTGGCTGAGTATTCCCTGTAAAGGTCCAACATAGTAATGTGACTTGGTAAATACAGCTTCTCTGATTTTTTTTCTTGTATAGATATAACTTTCGTTATACAGTGACTCCATAAAAAATGTTATTAACAGCAAGTATAACCTAAGAAACCGATGTGAAGTGAGTGATAAAGGTAATATAAGTGAAAGTGAATGTGCGAATCAATTAAAGAGCTCAAGAACTCTGTCGTATAGTGATATATTAAAAAACAATGATTGTGCAACATGTGGTGTGAACGATACGACATGGCAAAAGGATCAGGTAGCTTCCTTGCAGAAGATCATCAAGGTAATGCACAATGAAATGAAAGCAGCTTACAGGGAAATTGCAAAATTAAAAAAAAAGAAAACCAAGAATTGAAAGAAAGCCATAAAGAAGAAACCAATATAATCATTGGTGGTATCCGAACAAAACAAGTAATTGCACGCAAATGAATAGTTCCACTATAGATTATCGAACTCCTATTGGCTGAACAGGACACAATTGAAGACTTCAACAAGGAAAATGTGAGTAATCAGGTGAATATCAAATGAAAAAAGAAGAGAAACGAAATAGCAATTTATGGAGATAGTCATACACGAGGGATAGCACCGCTGCTTAAAGAGATGATGCCAGATGGGAACATGACTGGGTACACACTGCCGAATGCAATATTTCAGCATGTGATTAAAACTGCCAAAGAAGATACGATGAACCACAAATCACAGTCCTCATAGCCGGAGCAAACTTGTATAAAACTTAAGTTGCTCATGCAGTACTGGAACTTCAAGCAGCTCTAACCTCAAGGCTAAATCAAGAGAATACTGTAGTAGTTAATACACCCAACAGGTATGACAATGTATACATCTTGTGTAAATCGGGCAATACGTAAAACCAACAGACTTATAAAATCCATCTCTACAGGTAATAAAAATGTAGAGCTTATAGTTATAAGCAATTTAGAAAGTGATAAGCACATTTTGCAACTGTAGGCGCTAAGAATAGTTATACTCCAGACAATAATATACAGCTGCAGAATAATATTGCAAATGCTATCTTCATGAGCAACACCAGTATAGAGGAAATTAAGGAAATAATAAGTAGCTTTAAAGACCAAACATCTTCAGGATGGGATGTTATATCTACCAAAATATTGAAAAGGTGCAAAACTTCTCTTGCTACTATCCTGAATCACTTAATAAACTGCTCCATAAGTGAAGAAATATTTCCAAACTGTCTAAAACTTAGAATCAAAAAGCCAGTGTACAAAAAGGGAGATAAAAATAATGTCGGTAATTACAGGCCAATATCATTAACTTCGGTATTTGGGAAGGTCTTTAAGAAAATTATACTAGTTAGAATGGTTGATTTTTAAATAAAAATGATGTATTAAATTGTCATCAGCATAGGTTTAGAAAAGGTCTGTCAACAATTATAGCTGTTACAGATTTTATACATGGAATTTTGGAAAATCTTGATAAGGGTAGGAATACTGCACAAATTTTCATTGACTTGTCAAAGGCATTTGACAGTGTCTCACACCAAACATTAATATATAAACTAGAATCTTATGGCATAAGAGGCAAAATGTTAAACATGGTTAAGTCTTACCTAAGCAATAGAAAATGTTTGACAGAAATTTACCATAAAATAGGCATAAAAATATTCATATTAGAACAAACAGAAGTAACAGTTGGAGTACCACAAGAATCTGTTCTGCGGCCACTTTTATCTAGTATATGTAAATAGCCTACCAAATATCACGACAAATACTATTATATCTATGCAGATGATACCTCAATGATTTGCCTCAATAAATCCCATAGTGAATTAGAGAAAACAAATTCCCATTCTGTAAAACAGCTAGCAAACTACCTTAATACTATAAACTTAAATGTAAATCCTTGTAAAAGTAAGCTGATCCTATTTGAACATCGCCATGTTAATAAAGAAGCATATGTTGTATTTTTAAATAACACTAAAATTGAAAAAGTTGACCGATAATTTCTTGGGCATGCACATAGATAATAGCTAACTTGGGAAGCTCATACTGATTATGTATGTAAAAAGATTAGTTTTAATATATATACATTAAGATAACTATCATTGTATTTAAATAAAAAGATGTTACAGACCTTATATTTTGGAATCATATACCCCTATATCTCATGGCATAGAATTATGGGGAAGTACCAGCATTGCTAATATGAATAGGGTATTGGTACTGCAGAAAAAATGCTTACAATGTATATATGGGTTAACAAACACAGAATCATGTAGAAATGTATTTATAGATAACAAAGTTCTTACAGTGGTGAGGTTATATGTATATAAGGTAATAGTCATTGCAGCAGGAAAGGTAAATAATGGGCTAAGTAACAGTGTACTTTACACTTATCATACTAAAGGTAAGGACAATTATCACAGGACACATGTTAACCTTAAATCTACTTGCAAGGACCCATTGATCAAGGGATTGATACTATTCAATAAATTACCATTGGAGGTTAAATTACATAAAGGAAAGAGATTTAAATATGAACTTAAAGCATATCTAACTCAAAAATGTATATATATATATATATATATACGGTGGATGAACTGTGATATTTATGTTAATAGAGGTTAATTATAGTGGATAAAGATTTGTAAACATTTTATGTTATGTAAATGAAAGAGATTGAAACATATCTAACTTGAAACTGAATATAGTAAATAGCAATTAAACATAAGTGACCAAGACTTGTTTAATGTTAAACTGCATAAAGGAAATGGTGTGTATGTAAACTAATGTGTACTTTATGTAATTTGATAATTTAGATTGTATGACAATGTCAGAAACTTGTATGAAGTCTTTGGACAATAAATAAATATTGCTGCTGCTGCTGCCGCCGCCGCCGCCACCACCACTAACAATGTGCAGAGCACGCGTACACGTGGTCTGTGGCCTCACCATAAAACAATCGCATTGTAGTTTTACATCATTCTTAATTCCATTGGAGATTTATATATCACCAGGGGAAGCAGGGCCAATCCATGGTTATTGGTGTGACTTGTAACACTAAAATTATTAATTCCAAGTAAAACTTACGGTGAAGTTTTTCATAATGCACAATAATTCAGTTTCATCTGCTGCATAAATTCATAGTAAAGCATTGTAATGTACTTTATTAAGTAGAAAATGGTTTAGTTGGTGGTTATGGGTGTGACAGGAAAAGGATGTATAATTAATTGTGCTCTTTTATATTCTTGACCAAATCAGTGAACCTTTTTATTGGGAAAAAAAAGAAGAAAGAGAGAGAGAGAGAAAAAAAAGGTAATATAATTATATGTTAGCCATTGATAGTTAACTTAAGCAGAATAGATATATAATGATGGAGGACTTTAAAAATTATTTTAAAACTGGTTATGTGTGTGATACATGTGATTTACTTCTTGCATTTATGTTCAGTACACTTAAAATGTGGTCTTCACAAGCAAACATACCTCCATTTCAGTTCATTTGAAGGTTATGTGTTGCCTACTATTCAGTATTTTTAGTTGGAGCAGAGCAGAGATTTGGGAATGTGCTTCCCAAGACATTTCATCTGTTTATATCCACACTTTCCCTTGTTTTTTTAAATACTGCAGTTCTAACGGATTGCCTACAGTGGGTGGTGTGAATAAAAATTTGAGTAAACTCCTGAGTCAAAGTGTGCGAGTGAATGGAGTGGAATGATATATGCTTACTTTTCATGTGAATAAAACTTGTAGCCGAGTAGGATGTCATGACTCGGTCAACTCAATTACTTTGAGTGTTTGGTAATTGCATCGGCCAGCTGAATTTAACAGTCCAGAGCATTTAAATGGTAGCTCATGGAGGGCATGGTTACCTGTCTTCCAGAAACTGCTTACAAATAACTTTATAAATATAAGAGTTTTTCCAAATTCTAGAATCATGTGCACATTTGTGTCATGTAATATGGACACTAGTGAACTCCTCTGCTGCATTACAATTGCCTGAACATTAACACTAGGCAGTACTTGAGTACTTCTTTCACCTTCTCGCATTTGACTCTGTGTGCACTTGGTTTCTTAATTAACATGTGTGTACAATCAATTGCCCCTATAGCCCAAAGAAATATAATTGTTCTTGCCACTCTGTCTGTGCATTTCACATTTCAGCAACAGAATCATATACAGTATCCTATCTGTTGCTGCTTTCCTGTTTAAGTATCTTTGGTAAAACATTTACAAATCTAGTCTTAAATTATTATAGAGTGCAGTTTTAAGGCGAGGCCCCACAGACCGGCTATATGTGTGTGGCACGCTGCACTGCAGTGAACTTGGTACTTTTCTGATGTACAACTGGTGGTATATGACACATTCAAGGTTATCTTTATCAGCTGTGCTTCAGTTGCTGCTTTATGTTCATGCTGTAAAGAGAGTTAACATTGTGCACCTCAAAGGTGAAAATTATTCAAGACATCTGTGTTGTGTGTGATTTGTTTAAGAGTGTTAATGTCTTGTTATTAGCCCACTGCAATGCCTGCCGACAAATTCATGCATGAACAACGAATTTTTGTGTACGATACATACCTAAAAACCGAATCCTGTAGACAGGTGTGTAGACAATTTCAGGAGAAATTTCCTAGTACTCCAGTTCCAGGTAGAGAAACTGATTAATAAGTTTAGGTCAACAGCATTGCTAAACCTAAGAAGTGAAAATTAGATGTTCTAACAGAGGAAAACATTGACGAAATTGGTGCATTTATTTGTGGGGAATCCTAAAAAGTAAAGTTTATAGGAACAATCCCCACATATAGACGAACTTAAGGGCAATATCCAGTGGAATAGGAGTATTTATTTAACAACAATTACATACATTTCTTAGATTATATACATTTCTTGCAATTGAGACTGACACATTTTCTTGACTCCCAGGTCGCCTGCATGTATTCGGGACCCTAATTTGACTCCCTCCCACCTTTTTTTTTTCTTTTCTACATTTCCAATCCATATACCCCTTATTCTTCCTAAATATTCACCCATTCTCTTACTTCTTTCCCAATCTCAGTCATCCTCTATGGTGTAGTGGTTACCATGCTAGCCTCTAGTTCCCGAAGTCGCGGGTTCAAACCCGGCGGAGGGTGATGGATTTTTTCGGGCGTAAAAATCCTTAGCATGGCTTCCTTCGGAAGGAAAGTAAAGCCGGTGGTCCCATGTCGTAGATTTACAGCACGTAAAAGAACATCAAGCCTGATAAAGAGGCCTCTGAGCAAAATTTCCGGTCTTTCACGCCCAATATAGAATGGGACATTAAGGACCACAGCAGTTAAAGAGCGTCCATAAGTAAAACTCGATTTAATTTTTAATTCTCTGTTAATATTTATATTGCCACTGTATTTTCCAATGTATCCCATTTTTTTATCCCTAATATCCTCCCTCCACTTGTTTCTTTGCACTGCATCAAACAATGGAGCATATCTTCTGCTTCTCCACAAATAACCATACTTCCATGTTACTGTTCCTAAAACCTTTGATATACAACACCCCTGAGAAACTTCTGGTGAGTTATAAATAACACCAAGTGCATCTTCCATTTCCATGCAAATAAAATAAACAATTTCCATGCAAATTCCTCACATCCTTGTTTGTCACAACTGTCAACATACTTCTCTCTTCCCCATTCTTTCTTTATTACCTTGTACAACCTCAAAGAACTTTTATTCTCAAAACTTGACCAAATCTCTTCTCTCTCAATATTTTCTAATCTCTTCCTTACTTTCCTCCAAAAGCTGATTGAATTGTTTTCTCTCCTGTGCCACACATACCCTGTACCAATCTCTTCCCCAATTATTGTGCCGAACTGCATTTTGGTAATTCACACGTGTGTTAATTATATCATCATTATCTAATTTCAGATTCCTTTACCAGCATCTCTAAACTCATTGCATCATTATTCCTTTTCTTCCATTTCTACCTAATTCTGCCAATATTACTCCTCTTCGTGATGATTTTAGTAAACCTAATAATTCTTTACAAAACATCCTATATATTGCATCAGTTTTATTTACAGTTTCTGATAAACCCCAAATTTCCACTCCATAATGTGTTAATGTTATGTTAATGATGTTAATCTTTGATTCTACCACTGCTTCATACAGCCTTTCCAACTAATTTAGAGACATTTCTGTTATCTTCTGTAGACACGCTCTCACTCCTAGATAATCAAATTCTTTCACTGTTTCTAGTCCTTCTCCATCCAGATACCATTTTTCATTTTTCCTTAATTTACTTCCTATTTTAAATGCCATTATTTTAGATTTCTTGATGTTTATTCTTATGCTCCACTCTCTGCAAAAATGATTAATTTCATTAATTGCTTTCTGTAATTCCACAACTGTTATCACACCTACCATTAGGTCATCAGCATAAAGTAACTCTGGTATCTCTTTGGTTTCTATCACTGGACTGTATAGATTACTTTTACCAACTCTTTCTAAAATGTCATGTATAAATAAATTATGTAGTATAGGAATCAACTTACACCCCTGTCTTAGCCCTAGCTTTTGATGAACCACGTCTCTTATTCCATTTCTATCGCATCTGATACAGAACTTCACCCTTTGTATATTTTCTTGATCTCTTTAAAGAACGCATTACTTGCACCCGTTTTTCTTAACTTCCATTTTAGAGCCTCCCTATTGACGGTGTGAAATGCTTTTTCGAAATTAGCAGAAAACATATAAACCCAACCTCGCTTGTGACTTAGGTATTTATTTACAATTGTTAGTATTACCATTATGTTATCTACATGTCTTTTTCCTTTTTGTAAATCCTGCTTGGAACTCATATATTTTGTCTTCCCTTTCACCCACTCCATAATCTTTCTGCCATTATCCTTGTATATATTTTTCCTAATATCGATAGAAGGTTTATTCCTCTGTAATTACCTGGTTTATTTATATCTCCCTTACCCTTGTATAAAGGTACCACCATACTTACTTTCCGGTTTTCAGGTATCTCTTTACTCTCTTTCACTTTATTCAGAAACCTTACCGTTATTCTCATACCCTCGTCATTTAAACATTTTCCAAAATTCCCCAGGAATTCCATCTAAGGTTACTGCTTTATTCCTTTTCAGGTTTCTTATTTGTTGTTCTACCTCTATACTAGTGATTTCTTGGTCCAAGTTAACATTTTTTATCTGCAGCCACCTTTTACCCATTTCATAGTTCCTTAAATCTCCTCCACCCCAACCAAATTTCCAAAATATTCCAGCCATTCCTTTGGTATGATTATATTCTCCCTCTCTTTTTTCTTATAAATATGTTTCAGGATTCCCCAGATATTTTTGCTATCTTTCTCCTGTATCGCCTGCCTTATGTGTTTCCCCATTTTGTCTTGCCATTCCTTTCTTTTCGATTCCAACAAACATTTATATCTGCATTTGCTTATCAAAAAATTGTGTCTGTCCCTATCCTCTTCTGTCCTCCATCTCCTCAGCTTTGAAAACTTTCCTCTTTGCTGTCACACATTCCTCGTCAAACCACCCCTTCTTCTTCTTCTTCTTCTTCTTCTTCTTCTTCTTCTTCTTCTTCTTCTTCTTCTTCTTCTTCTTCTTCTTCTTTAATTTGGTTTTGTCTGATCTCCCATGTTTGAGCCTACTGTTTTTAGTAACAACCCTAACATTTTCAGTGCTTCTTGTATCTTATTAACCTTATTAATATTTACAATACCCCACATTAGAACTTTTCCTACCTCTGAATGCATGTCTTCTCAGAAATTCTCCTCTGTAACTCATATTTCCATTCAAAGATTCTGAATTTTCGCAGATTCATTTGCTCATATTTTATTGTCTGATCATTTACCCTTAGTGTCAATATTTACGGAAAATGGCTGCTTCCAACTACTTCATCTATTACTTTAAAATTAATAAGGTTCTGATCCACTCCTTCGCTACATAATATATAGTCTATAACACTTTGCCCATTTGCATTTGCAAATGTAAATTCATCTTCCTGGACTTACCCTCTTGCACCATTATACACTAACAGATTGTTAATTTACTAAAATTGTAGTAACTTTTTACCCTCCCTGATACATATTTTATCCCTACTTTCCCTCGCAATTGTTACATCTTTCTCCCATCCACATTCACTTATTGTTTGCACCATATGTATTTCTTCATCACCTATTCTTGCATTGAAATCCCCCATTAATATAAATTCCACACTTGGGTCTTCTTTATTTTCTCCATATTCTCGCCCAGATTTATAAATAACCTTTTGTGGTGAAAGTCTGAAATTTCTGGTGAGTTATAAATAACACCAAGTGCATATTTCATTTCCGTATGTTTTATCTTGTTAATTCTTGCCCATAGAACTTTGTTTTCTGATCCTACTTCTATCTCTCTCACACTTATTTCACTACACTTCTTAATAAATACATTCAGGCCTCTGAGACCCTCCCTTCCTTTGTCCTTTCTTCTGCTGGCTCTTCTGTCTATGTACACATTTTCGTCTAAATTCACACTTTTCCCTTTATCAATCCATGTCTCTGCCATGCTACTATATATACTTTTTTTTAACACTTCACCACTAATTATTTTTCTTCTTAAACCTTCCACATTTCAATATATCACTTTCATTGTGAATCCCTATCTAGAACTTGATCACTCCACTGGTTTGAACCTCTCTAATTTTGCTGTGTATCTTGTTGTGACTCTGTATCTTCTGTATCTGCCATAACTGCATTGTCTCTTACTTCTAGAATGTTCCCCTCTGGTGTTGACACAACCATTAACTCGCTTTCACTTGTCTGCCTACTAGCTGATGCCAGGCTTGCTGTGTCTTCTCTCTTTTTTTCCTGGTGAAGTCATATGTCTGTCACGTCATGCGATTACCTTCCTCCGTGCCACACGTGCTGGTAGCATCTTCTAACCTGCCTTGGGATTGTTATTCTATTTCATCAGCTGCTTCCACGTCAGCCCATTGTTCTACATCATCCTCCACCATTTTTTGCCTATCTACTGCTTCATTTCTGGTAGGCTGTTGACCTGTCTGTACCACTATATTGTATGCTTTTGTTGACATTTGCGCATTATTTCCTTTTCATTACTCTCATAATTTTCGTTGGTTTCCACGTGTCAAAATCTTACTTGTTTCCTCCCATCTATCCATAGCTCAGTTCCTCTAACAAATGCTATTTTTCCTTCTGCTGTTGCTTTTTTTCATTTCCTCAAATAAAATTGTTCAGTGATCTCTTTCTTCCTTGCCAAAGTCTTGATCAAAAAAACGTTTTGTTCCTTTTGATTTCCTCACATGCCTCAATACTTGCCATTTAAACCCCATTGTCGACACTTTTACAATTATTATCACCTTGTATTTGTCACCTCTTCTCCCTATCCTAAAGCAGTCAGCTATCCTCTATCTGTGTAATTTCAGTTCAGTTCCAACTTTTCCACAAATATTTCCTCCAACAACTGTATTAACCATTTTGCTTTGTCTTCTCTTATTCCAAATATCACCAAATTCATTTTCCTATGTTCCACCGTGAACTTTCCTTCCATTTTTTCTATTCCCTTCCTATTCTCTTCTTACACTCCCTCAATTCATTAATCACATTCTTTCCTCTATCTTTTGCACCATTCCTTTAACCTCCTCCATCCCATTATCCACTCCTTCAATTTTCTTCTCCATTTTTTCATCTCAATGATGTCTTCCAAAACTGTCTTTAGCAATGCCATCACTTGCTTCAAATCTTGGCTTGGGGTTCATTTTTACTCCCCTAATTATCAGCAATATAGCTAGTAACATTGCTGACCATAGCTGTTCTGTTGTTATCATTGAGAGCTCTCCTTTAATAAATGTTCTTATTCTGAATCTTCTAATTTTTGCCTGATATACTTCCAACTCATCACCCATCCTCATAGCATATTGTATGGAGCATTGTACTGGCACATCTGCTCTCTACCTCTGCTTGTGCCAAACTCCCTAAGGAGAATATAAAAACAGAAATTATGAGCATTATGCAAGAACTTGTGCATGTGAATGGAAATTTCATCCGAAGATACCAGAACGTCTTCACACAGATGGATACCACTTCGAGCACCACTTATAACAAGGTTAGTACTCATTATAGGGATTGTTACTGTCACTTGCGAGTATATAGCACAGTTATGGAATGAAAAACCCCCAGTGTAATAAACACTGTGCAGTGCATGCATACACACGATTGTGGCCTCACCAAAAAACGACTGCACAGTAGAATATTTTTACTTGCATGAAGTGAGTTTTGTAGCTCTAAATTAAAATTTCGGAAATTTTTCTCATATAAGGAATGTTTTAATGCTCTATATAGGATACAGCACATGGTATGTGTGAACCATATTTTTCACCTGAACAGTAACAGACACTAACTTTTATTTTAAAGCTTTAAGGAACATTGAATTTAGCCATCTCTACCTAAATTTTTGTAAGTATAGTTTGTTCTATATGCAGACCATCTGGAAATGAATTATACAAAGCATAATTTTGTGTATAAAAGTCTTTGTCAATACAGTGCATAGTTATAGCCACCCAACAGTTTTTACTTTCTCTACTACACACTTACTGTAAGTAAAGGAAGTATTGTATTCCACCCAAAACTTTAATGTCAAGATTTCACTGGAAATACATATTTTGAGGCTCCATGAATCTAAAGGAAGGATTTTTAGAAAATGATACATGTGTGTGCATTACTCAAACAAAAAGTCAGTTAAATACAGAACTTGGTACTTAAAGGATATGACACAAAGACTTTGAAGAAAATCCCCCATCACAAACTACCTTTTACATGGAAACTTTTTTGTTGTGTTTGATTTTCTCAAAAATGACTCTTTAATGACTGTGATTAAAATGCCATAAGTTTAAGACATTCTCATCACAAATAAAATGTATATCTTGAACTTTTTGGCAATAGCCTGTGAAGTCCTCTTCATTCGGAAGGAATTTTGTATAATCTTGCATAACTGTATACATTACCTGATAGACAGAAAACATGCCATGGAAAAAATGTAGATCTCTTCAAAATACACAATTTATTTCAAATAAATCTTTTTCTTTTTGTGGCATCAGCCCATTTCTAAGATGTCTGTAATTAATTGGTTGGAATTGTCCAATACTTTGTCATTCTTTTCAAGTCTTGTCAATATTCAGTTGTTTCTCACAGTTGCATGGAAAGAGTATGGAATTTTAAGACCAGTATATAGCATCCCATTCTTGAACATTTGACTATTGCTCTTCTCTTTGTATCTATAGCGAAATGTGTAATGTAGCTATTTCTGCAAAGGTATATCTCTAAAAATGAAGTAGATAAAAGAATAAGCTTTCTTAAGGATAGTTCACCCACTAATAAATGATAAAAGGCAGACAAAGTCACGTGAATGTAATACATCAGATATTCTTATAGTTGTTGTTTTCTAAAATGATTATAAGAGCACAACAAACAGCATTTGCATCTGCTAAATAAGTAGGATTTGCTGCCTATTTAGATCAGCATATGGGTGTAAATGATATATACTGCCAAATAAGTACTGGACATACAGAAGCAAAATATTTTACTGAACTAAAGCATCAAACATGTTCTATAACTTTTGTACTACCCCACAATAGTGTTATTTTTGAGTCCAGCACTGGACTTATGATTATGTATTCCATATTAACACATACACAGGAATTGTCAATTGCATAGTTTACCACCCTATGACCCCACACAGGAGTGTCACCCTTGACCTGCACAACAACATTACCTCTCCCAATGTACTTGCAACAGTTCATAAGGAGGGATTGTAAGCCCTACCCTCGCAATGTTAATTTTACCAAATTTCATACCCATTTTCTTGGGAACTACTGCCACTAGAGCAATGAAACTTTGCACATCACTGAGGTTTTTGTTATGGAAACTTAGTTCATTAGTTAGTATTTTTTTCTGATTGATTTCCTTTATAACCATTTTTCTCTAGTTTTTCTTTGAAAGGAAGTCATAGCTACTGCCACCATCTGCTTACATGGTCAACAAAAAGTCAGAAAATGAGTAAATAATGAATAAACTACATTTAGAAGTTTCATTATTCTAGGTTTAGTAGTCCCTGAGAAATAGGGATCAACATGTCTTAAAAACCAACTTAAAATGTGAAAAAGGAATATCTTTGGTATAACCCAGAACCATATTCTGATTCAGGGTCATCCTCATTCTCTGTTTCTCTTGTGGATCCTTTGCAATACACTAGTCTCCTTGGATCTAGTTTCTTTCTTCACTTTGGCCATTGTTAGTCTCAAATTGTCAATATCTTCAAAACTTTAACCACATTGTATTCAGGATCTATTCCCATTGTCAACAGCACTTTCACACAACCTAAATTTCCCTCATTAAATGCCAACGCACATCTAAAACACCTATTTATAAAGTGTCATACTCACATAGCCATTTTAGGAACTCTGATGTGCACTGCATTGAGTGACTCATTAGGATTTTGAGTTTTGCTGTGCAAGCATGTACTCAACAATTCTGCATCAGCCAAGCTCCTAAATGTAAGTTTTATTGCTTCACCTACATAATAGGACAGTGAACGTTTATGCTCATAGCCTTCACTGATAGCTATTGCTCTATTAAATTTGCACCATGAGTCCTTACCTGGTGGACATAGTGCATGCTGTGGCTTCTTGATTGTTGACAACTTTATGAAAGAATGTTGCCTAAACACCATACCTCGTCGTCTCCAGTGTATTAGCATTTCTCCTTATAGCCATGCCATAATAGAGCTGTAAATTGTGTATTTCCTTCTCAGTCAATCTACTCTTCCCAGATGCAACCTTACCATCACCTAGCTTTTGGCCCTGAGATTCTTTTTCTGTTTTCTTGGTTGAGTTCCCATACATTTTTGCATGTGTCTCGCACATTGCAATTAGTCATTTTGTACATCCCCATGTGGTTTTCTTTCCACTTTAGTTTTGTGTGGTTTACTGTCCCCATCCCTTAAATATTGTGTGTACCTAATACCATACTTATTTACAGAATGTTCAAAGATCCTTGCTGCACCTTCAGACTGCCACCACTAACCCCTTCATAATTTGCTGTACAGTTTCCACTTTCTTTGTGACATTTTAGTTTCTGTTCATCTTTTTCGTTTGTAATGCATCCCTGACAGTACCTTGACAATACCTCAACTCTTCCTGCTGTTACACTTGTTGCTGAGACCACACCATTATGACTGGTGTGCCGTCATTTTTGCCAACTCCCATCAAGAGCAATGGTTAGGTCCTTGGAATCATCATGCAAACTACAGCTTCTTTCACTGCAATTGACATTGATATCTCAGTACATTCCCTAACAGCACTGCTTAAAATATTGTTATAAGATGTGAATCTAGAGGGTGATTCAGGTAAGTTTATTACATCACAGAATGTTCTTCCTGCAGCTTGCCCCTTTCCTATACATCTAAGTCCCTTTTCTAATCTTGTGTTTATGTCATATGCATTCTTATTATGTTCTGAGGTGTAAAAATTTTTTTGGACCACCACAACCACTGCAATAAACACTAAATTACTTGCAATCCTTCCCTATTACTTTTATCTTCATAGTAAGATATTGTATTTGCCCCATCACAGATTTTGCATTGCACAAAACTGTTAGCATTTTAGAAAGTATATGTACATCAAATATGTTACCACCAGTTAATGTTTACCTATGCACATGCCTGTGTTTGTTTCACTACATACGTCTTTTGCAGCCAACGCTTTCCTTGCTGAACTGCACAGCCCACTTTCAGAGCTAGACACCACATTTTGAAAGCTGGGACTTCCACTAGCAACACTAACACTGTTTACACTTACGCTACTACTGTTTAAACTGTTACTATTTATACCTTCTATAACTTGTTCTCTCTGCACTTTTCTGTGCCTTCAGTCTGCTTTTTATACTTTATATTGCTTTATCATGATAACAGAAACTTTGCAACAGGTTTTTTCGCAAACAAGCTTACCATGTGGTAAACATGCTGAATTTGACTTTGGCAATCAGTGTTGCCCTTGCACACATTTTCCTCCAATGCAACAAAAAGATTGTACAGTGGCCACTAAATTCAGCAAGAAAAACCTTGTTTTTAAACACCTACACCTTCTGCACGAAGAAAGGGCATGGCCCAAGCTACTTTGGAGATTTAAACCAAATTTAAATGCCATTTACAGCTGTTAGAGTTGTGCTATATGCAAAATGATCATGGATTCTCATAAAATGGACATCCAACCTTAAATTTATGCAAAAGAAAACAAACTCAAATTTGACACTTTGTATACAAACCAGCTTACAAACCCCACCCCTTAGTGGATTATGATTATGTATTTCAAATCAATTCATACACAGGAAGTGTCACTTCCTACTAGATTGTGTGCAAAATAACTAGGCAAAGAATATTCTTAACACCAGTAAAGCATGTGTTATGAGTGATGGAATAAGTAACATCCACACTTGGAGTGTACAAATCTCTCATCAGATAGTAAACTCAAATGTTCAATACTGCTATATAATGTAAGAGCAGGCATAATTGATGATTAATTGGGTCCTTATGTTCCCCTCCATGATTAAATGATAATAATTACTGAAACTTTATGGTGGAAATGTTGCTACTATCATAATTGGAGGAGATTCCAGTAGCTGCATCTCAAAACTTGTGGTCTTTACTTGATGGTGTTTCATTCCATGTCTCTCAACAAGAAACATTTTTTAACAGAACATTTCCAAAATGGTGGATAGACTATATCTGGATAGTTTTAATGATGCAACTAGATTGCTTACTTGCAGTCTGAAATTAAATCCTTCAAATTTTTAATTTCTTTAGCGGGAAATGGAGATAATTTCAAATACTTAAGGTGAATCTCAGCTTCTTATTATGTTGTTTATAACATTTCTGATGAGAGACATTATAACAAATGAGGCCTTCATTACATCTGTCCTATTTTCCTAATATTATAACATGAATAACTAATTTTTATGACAGCAGTTCATGTAAGTTTCTTTTCTTGTCTCAAGTGAGAATTTATTTACTTAGACTGTTGTTCAGGAAAATATTAATAAGAAAGATCACTTTGTAATTTCTATTTTATAGTTTGTATTATTCCATAATACCTTGTGTTTCATTTATAGCTGAGCCATAGATCACATATTAGTTCACTTGCACTGCAGTCACTTGGTATTGTTATACTAGCACACTAATGCAACAATACCCACTCAAGGCTACATTTATCAGCTGTGTTATACTGTGTCAGTTGCTGCCTTCTGTTCTAACTGTAAAGGCCAGTTTATTCATTGTTTGTCTCAAAAGTTAAATTTTATTCAAGACACCTGTGTTGTATGTAAATTACATTAGATTTTTCTTATTAGTCCTCTGAAATGCCTAGCGATAAATCATGCTGGAAAAATAATTTTTGCACATGATACACATATAAAAGCCGAATCATGTAAACAGGTGTGCAGACATGTTACACAGCAAATGAGCATTTCAAAAACCTCTGTTCATATAGCTGCTAAACTTTTAAAATTGAAACTCTACAGAGTGGCTAAAGTTCATGAATTACAATCTTGTGACAAAAAAAAACGAGTCAGTTTCTGTAACTGGATTTCAAAATATCGTTGACAGTACTGTTGACCCAAATTTTCTTAACCATTAGGCATGGTTTCATTTAAATTGTCATGTTGCCTTACAGAACAATAGATATTGGAGCACAGAGAATTCTCATTTAATTCAGGAAGTTCGGTTGCATGACGTAAAAATTGGTGTATGGTGTGCTGTAACAGCAAAATGGATAGAGCCAATATTTTTCAGCATACCATAAATGCTGATTGTACTACAGAGATATTCTTGCACCATTTTTTCAAATTTTGTCAGACCATGGAAGAGAAAATAGATATTTCCAACAAGATTCTGTCACAGCTCATACTATTCAAAACTCCTTGGAAGACATAAAGGTGGTTTATGATGACCAGATAATTTCTAAAGGATTATGCCCCTCCCCCTTAGTTCCCTGGATCTTACTGTGTGCGACTTCTATTTGTGGGGAACCCTAAAAAATAAAGTTTATAGGAACAATCCCCACACCATAGACAAATTTAAGGGCAATGTAAGAACATAAGTTATGAAAATTATGCAAGAAGGACTTATCTATGTGAATGGAAATTTCATTTGAAAATGCCAGGAAGTCTCAATACAGATGGATACCACTTTCAGCACAACTTATAACAAGATTATTAGTCATTATTTTGCATGTTACTATCACTCTGAGTAACAACTTTGAGGTATTAATACGGAAAACCTCTCAGTGTAATAGACAGTGCGCAGAGCACACTTACATGCGATCCATATCCCTGCATTATAAGGGATGCACTGTGTTATTTAAATAGTGTAGTCTGGTGGTACCCTTATTCCCAAACCAGGGTACTATCTTCTTTTTCTTTTGTGTGATGTTAGCATGTGTTAGATTGAAGGTCATTTGCAATAATATTCTTCTTTTGTGTGATGTTAGCATGTGTTAGATTGAAGGTCATTTGCAATGATATTAACACACACACACACGCACGCACACCAAAATAAATCCAGAGAGGGAGTTCCATTCGGAAACATTGGAAACATTCGCTGACGCTCCACTCACAATACATGATTTAATGCCACTCTGAGTTCATTTCAAAGCTATATGATAAGTAGGAAAATGCCTTTCAGTTTGGTTGTATGCTTTGTAGTCAAGTGGTGAAATGCACATGTCTCGTAATTGGAACGATCTGGGTTCATATACTTGGTGTATGTTTTTATTATTATTATTATTATTATTATTATTATTATTATTATTTATTATTTATTATTATTATTATTATTATTTAAATTTTAATTTGTTAATTATATGGTTATATGGCAATGTCATATGTTTTCCATGCATAAGATATCTATTAATTTTAAGACATTTATGTATAAAAATGCAAACAAGTTACTGTTTACATTTTCAAAATGAATGCCATATTAGTAAGAATTCCAACGTGAAAAACTAAACCAAATATTTGACTTAATATTAGATGTGAAACTCTCTGTCTTCAGTTATGAATGGCTCTGGTGTGATCTGCTCGTGCACCTCATAGCATTGGAGCTCTACATATGTTAACAATCATGCTGACTTTTACTATAGCCGAGTGCACACATAAAGACGAAGCTACAAGGAGATCTCTCCTTACATTAGTGAACATTGCTGGATACTCTGTCTCAGGCTGCAAGAACACTTGAAGTCCCTATATCTACGGCTACGAGATGGATCTAATTATCCAGAGTAGGAATTGTTTGTCATCGACCTGGTTTGGGCAAAAACGTTTGACTCCTGAGCAGGACAGTGCACTTTTAGAAGAGGCAGACAGCAATACCATCTGACATGTGTGTATAATAAGAAGTAATTCTAATTTCTCTGGGTCAAAATGTACAGTCTTGCATCATTTTACTACAGCAAGGCTTTTTGCTCGATTGCCAGTTAAGAAGCAGCATCTTACAGATGAACACAGATTATGTTGTCTCACATTTGCAGAGAAAAATGTCAACCATAACTGAAATGGTGTTATATTCACAGAAGTGACATTTTCATGTATAAATGGGGTGATAGTAATTCTCTGCCGCCCCAGAAGAAAATGTTACAACGTGGCATAAATGGATTGCCCAGGTCGCATATCTGTGTCATGTTGGGATTGGATGTCATGAGATGGTCTAGGTGTGTTGTGACAGCTTGATGGCACATTAAATAGCCAGCAGTATAAATACATCCTCGAAAATGTAGTAGTTCCTTCTATAAGGACTAGATATCCCGATGGAATAATTGGATTCCAACAGGATAAACACTCTGTCCACACAAGTAAGTGAGTTTCAAACTGGTTCTCGCAAAGGCAAGATATCACAGTGATTGATTGGCCTCCTTGCTTAACAGATTTAAATCCTAATAAACATGTGTAGGCAGAGCTGAAGAAAGATTTGGAGTTAATTTGGCCTGCAAGACAAAAGAGGATTTATGGGATCAAATACAGGATGCTTGGGAGGAAGTATTCTGTCATAAAAATTTGACTAGGCATTCAATATCATCCATACCCTGTAGAATGAGGACAGTAATAGAAGCAGAGGGTTTACACACCTGATATTAAATTAATTTCAATTTCATTTGCTTTTTTATTTAGGAATATAATATTTACTTACTTCATATATAGTTTGAAAACAAAAAGGAGAGTGTTTCAGTCTTTATGTATGAATGTAAATACCTTGAAATCAAATCGGCCTTTGCAGTTGCATATGCTCAAGATATGAACCTTGGTAGGCCTCATTACTACATCCCTGCTTATAACCGCTCAGCTGTCATCAGCACATATTCAGTAGCCTAGACTCAATATGAAAGGTGAGAGTAGAATGAAGCTAAAGTCATTTGTCCCGAGACACCATTGTGACCCGGACATGGAAATGATTTGACTTAGACAAATATATGCTTCGAGAGTCTACTCATTTTTTTGTCTTAGGGTGTAGCTACCCACCCACCCACTCAAATATTGGACTACCATTAATTCTTAAAACTTGATTGTTCCAAAATTTTAAGTAAAGGGTCTTTCAACAAGAGTGTCCTATCTTTAACATGTGATAGCTGCTGTTGTTATTGAGTTACAGCAGTCATTTTTTTCATGTGGTTACAGTTGCTATTGACAAATAGCCATGGAACGTTACAGCATTCAGCAACGCGTAGAAATTGTGAAAATTGATTATCAAAATGGATCATCTGTTCGCCAAACCTTCCATGTATTGCGTGAAGTTTACGGTGTGCATAATCATCCCTGCGAGAGAACGATTCAGCGTTTGATCGATAAATTTTAAAGAAGTGGTTCTGTCAGCGATCAAAGAATGCCTGTACGTAATTGACGTAAGTGCTCCAATGAAAACATAGGCGCCGTTCGTGAGAGTGTACGCGAGAACGGAAACAAATCAATTGCTCGTCGAGCGCAAGAATTGGGGCTTTTGCCGACCACAACTTTGCGAAATCTGCATCTGGACTTGAAGTTTCACGCTTACAAAATGGTGTTAACTCAAGAACTAAAGCCCAACGACCATAGGTTGCGCAGTGTATTCGCTGACTGGGCTATGGAGCAATTGGAAGCTGACCCAGATTTTTGTCGAAAAATCATCTTCAGCGACGAATCCCATTTTTAAATGGATGGTTGTGTTAACAAACAAAATTGCCGCTATTGAAGCAATCGCAATGCAATGCACATTCAAGAAGGACCACTTCATCCCCAGAAGGTTACTGTGTGGTGTGGATTTTGGTATGGTGGTATCATTGGTCCACATTTTTTCCAAGATGAAGATGGAGAAGCTCAAACTGTCAATGGAGAAAGATACCGAGCTCTTATAAGGGACTATTTTTGGCCTCAATTGGATGGTATGGATCTCGGAAACATCTGGTTCCAGCAAGATGGTGCCACATGTCATACTGCTCTTGAAACAATCGATCTTTTGAAGGAGAAGTTCAGAGGTTTCATCATTTCCCATGGTGGTGATGTTAACTGGCTCCCAAGGTCATGTGATTTAACGCCGTTGGATTACTTCTTGTGGGGTTATGTTAAATCTCGAGTTTGTCAACAAGCCAGAAACAGTAAATTATCTTATCAATAACATTGCGCGTGTTATTCATGAAGTAGGACCTAATTTATTTTCTTCTGTCATTGAAAATTGGGTCAACTGTATACGCGCAATCCAATGAAGTCACGGCAGTCACTTAAGTGATGTTCTCTTCCACACGTAATGACATTAATTATGTTCCAAAATAAAAAAAGAAATAAACCTCTATCATTTATAGAACATGTTTTATTTAAGTTCAAAGATAGGACACACTTGTTGAAAGACCCTATGGAGAAAAAAAAATTCATATATGTTGCGTTAAGTAGACCAAGATTTACAGTCTTTATAATTTTAACACTTTGTATTGTTTACACCCTACATAAGTTGAGAGATGAGGGTGTCATTTCTTCAATGATAACTGTACCATGTACTGGTCCAAATAGAGCTGTCCATTGAATGAGTTTTGGTCATTAATTTGTACCATTCATGCCTTCAAACACAAATTAATGTGTATATGGACGAGTTGGCTGTACCAGAGTTCAAGCAGTGTCCCATTCTGAGTCCATTCTGTATAATACACAGATGAGTTAGTGTAATTTCCGTTAAAATGCCCAGTGTGACCAGACACAAGGGGAAAGCTCAGTCTGTTTGCTACACTGGCATTGTAAGTTTGCACGATGTTCTAGTATGGATTCAAGTGATACAAGCAAAAATGTTTTAAAATTAAACAGAGTTTATCAGTTAGAACATAAAACCAGAAGAAGTGTAATAGTAATAATAATAATAATAATAATAATAATAATATGTTGTCCACTATACGTTTAAGCAAACTGTTTAGTTTATTCTTATACTATTTGAAATTTCATTCATTCTTCATACATGTATCCAGCCATAGCTGATTATACTTCTTAAATAGCTGACTGGTGATTTTTTTTATTTGCAAAGTACATATAAGCTATGCAATAGTCCACAATTGTAGATAATATATATTGAAGCTTATCAACCGAAGTTTCAGGTAATAGAGACTGTAGAATATTTCTGTGAGAATTTATGGATGAACAGTTTAGCAGAATATGTTCTAAATTTTCTTCTATGAATTGGCACTGTGGACACATGGGTGAGTTAAGTTGAACTTGTATAGATATACAGGATGTTTCAGAATTTGACTGATTAATTTTCAGGGACTATAGAGAGGTGTTGGGGGCACAATTACAGACAACAATGATGATGATGATTCCATTTTTTTTCTTTCTTTATAAATGGAATCTATCATTGTAGGAGTAAAAGATACTGTAGTTTATAATAATATATTTAATAACATATATTCATCTTATTGAGTTAACTAAATATAATTGGAAGACACCTCCTTATGTATATATTATTAAAACCCTTTATTTTTTGGGTCCCAGAGTGCATGATTTTGTGCAATAAGCCAAAATAAATTTGAGCTACTAACACCACCTCAGTGGTATATGTAAGTATTTGCTGCACTGCCAAGAAGCGCACATGTGTGGCTCAATGGTAAAGTATGAAGTTCTCAAGCCAGCAACACCAGATTCCAAGTGCAAGCCCAGCTGAATGATTCTCTCTTTTTCTTTCTTTCTCGTTCTTTCTTCAAACTGTTGATTGTAAAGGATATGGAATATGGTACTGCTTCATTTGTTATTACTGCTGCTGTTAAATGTAATCAAGCAAATCAAACGAATGAATTTTGAACAGGAATGTACAAAGATACTGTAAATGTTCTAAGCATACACTTGATATGTAATGAGAATCCTTTATGCAGATGACTTTAAAAATGGCATTACCATGACCTGGGACTAATACACTATTCTGCTTATGAATTGAAAGAATGTGCTGTTAGCTATGGAAAAGAAATAACTAGTGTGCAAGGTAAATCACAGTCACATTCCTGCTTAAGCTCTATCTATTCAGTTCCAGGAACTGTAGAAAAGTATATTTCTTCAGATATACTGAAACAGCTAACAGCATTTCCATTTGTGAACTCTGATTTTATTAAATACACATTATCCTTTTGGGAAGTGCCAGTGAATCACGGGATAGCACTCTTATACATTTGCAGAAAGTCAAGACACCTATGAAAGTGCCTGTTGGCACTCGCACGGGTAGCTCACTCAATAACATCATTGGCTCTAGTGAAATAGCTCTATGTTCGATTCCCTCTGTAAAATAACCTTTGTTTTTCTTCTCGTTTTTAAGATTAGAGGTGCATGCATATGTGAATAGCAATGGTAATTTTAATTTCTGAATAATCAAGAAGAAAAGAATAAGCATTCAGCTTTAGTGTAATAGTCATTTCTAAAAAGGGTTTATTTTAGTGTTTAAATTTATTGCATAGGAACAACTGCAATATTCCTGTTCACACAGTGTGGTTGACACCTGCTCCTTTCTGAAGGTCACTATGGCAATATTCAGTGCTATTTAATTGAGTGAAATGAGTTAATGATAAAACATTGTACAAAAGAAGCGGCAATAAATATTGTTACACGGATATAAGAAATAATCAGGGAATGATATAATGCATGCTTTTTAAACAATGCAACGGCAACAATATGACGGTGACCTAATACAGGTGTGGTGGTAATTTATAAAAACAAAGTCAAAATGTTAGAGATAATGAATGAAGCAGGGAATGTAGCTTTTAATTTCACAATAGGCTGGAGATTATTAAGAAAATAAAATTACCATTGCTATTTGCATATGCATTCATCTCTCTTCTTAAACTCAAGAAGAAAAAAAAAAGTTATTTTACAGAGGGATTTGAACACACAGCTATTTCACTATAATCAATGATGTTACCAAGTGAGCTATCCATGCCAGTGGTAACATGTGCTTTCATAGGTGCCTATTTGACTTTCTGCAAATGTATAGTAGTGCTATCTTGTGATTTGCTGGTGCTTCCCAAAAGGACAATATGTGTATTTAATAAAATCAGAGTTCAAAAATGAAAGTGATCACTGTTGGCTGTTCCAGTATATCTGAAGAAGATATATGCTTTTATATGGTTCCTGGAAGTGAATAAATAAAGCTTAAGCAGGAATGTGACTGTGATTTGCCTTGCACACTAGTTATTTCTTTTCCAGAGCTAACAGCACATTCTTTCAATCTGTAAGCACAATAGTGTATTAGTCGCATGTCATGGTAATGCCATTTTTAAAGTCACTTCCATAAAGAATTCTGATTACATATCATGTGTAGGTAGAGAGCATTACAGTATCTTATGTTGTACATTCCTGTTCAAAATTCATTCGTTTGATTTGCTTGATTACATTTAGCAGCAGCGGTAATAACAAATGGAGCAGTGCAGTATTCCACATTCTTCACAATCAACAATTTGAAGAGAGAGAGAGAGAGAGAGAGTGTGAGAGAGAGGGGGGGAGAGAGAGGGATTCGGCAGGGCTTGAACTTGGAATCTGGTGTCGTTGGCTTGAGAACTCCCTACTTAACCACTGAGCCACACATGTACACTTCTTGGCAGTGCAGCAAATGCTTACACATACCATTGAGGTGGTATCAGTGGCGTACTGGCTCAAACTTATTTTGGCGTATTGCACAAAAGCATGTGCTCTGGGACCATAAGTGTCCTATCTCCAATTGTTCCCCCAACACCCCTCTGTAATCCCTTAAAGTTAATCGGTAGAATTCTGAAATATCCTGTATATTAGTTATATATTATGACCAGTTTTTGCTCTAGATGCAAATGTCTACTTATGCCGTGGAGTGCTGCTATGCAGTTGTTTTATATTATTTGGTTTTCTTCAAAATTTTCTGTAATGGTTCTCCATTTTCTGATGTTAATATTTTCAGAAGTCTAGATTTTTTAGATGCTAGTGCTTAATTTACGATATCAATCTTTTAGGTGTGGGAATAATTTTGTAGCTTTTTTTACAATTTTGTCTGTCATCTCATTGCCAAACATACCACAATGGCTTGAAATTCATTGGAATATAATTGTTTGTTCTTATTTAATTCAAGCCATTTTTTTCTGTATTGGTGGTATTCTATGTATGTTGTGGGCACATATTGAATGATACTATGTATTGCTCGTGAATTGGTGAAGATATAGATAAGGAGATTGTGATGCATACTGAAGAACTGCTCCTATAGCCACCAATTCTGCATTCAAGTTAGAACAGGAAGAACATGGAATATATTAGCTTTCTTTGGTTTATGAAACATAATATCCAGCTTCTGAATTGCCTGTCATTATTCAAAGAACCATTGATATACATATGTATGTAATCTTCTAAAATTCTTTTAGTATATTTTCCTGGCAATTCCAATTTAGCTAAAGGAACTTTCCATATCCATATTTGAGATTTCATATTCTAAAACATTAAGATGCTCTCAAGTATACTTATTTTCTCATTAGAGGTTTTTGCAATTGCCTTGTGTATTCTCAAGTTTGTCAATTTGTAACTTGTTAAAACAAAACACAATTTTAAGTAGATACAACAAACCTTTTTTTTTCAGTAGTAGTGCACCTAATTGTATACAGCATTAATATAAAGCAACCACTTTTGAATTAATTAACCTTTATTTCTTTTAAAGTTTGATAGTAATATAATCTACTTTAACAACAGTTGTACAATTTCTTGAGTTTAAAGAACAATCATTGTATAATTTATATTACATACAGGGTGTTACAAGATATCACTGACAAACTGGTAAGGATGATAGGCCATGCAGAGAGTATCATTTTTTTGAAGGAACATATACTCCCAAAAACTTCATTTATGAGTTATGTGCATGTATCAAGGTGCGCGCCCATAAGGGTTGGAATTGCACTCAAAGAATAGTACACAAATAACATTTTATTGAAAAAGGCATGTTCTTACAATAAGTGTTCAAACAATTGACCTGTGCCTCTTTACATATGTGATATCATCACAGCAACAACAAGCACGACCAAGCATGGCTGGATTCTGTTTGAAGTCGTCAAATGCAGCATTTATTCATCCTATCATTTGAACTCTGGTGGCCACTGGAATTACATAGACCACACTCTTGACATGTCCCTAAAGAAGAAAATCAAGGGGCGTTAAATCGGCCGAATGCGGTGGCCATGCAACTGGTCCTCCTCGTCCAATTCACCGGTCCCCATATCGAAAGTCAATTGTGCTCTTGCTTCGACTCTGAGGTGTGCTTGCTGCTCCCTCATGTTGGAACCAAAGATTGGTGTGCACAGCAGGTCTGGAAATGTGGTCTGCAGGAACTATAGATAAGCTGCCTCAGTTAATCTTGTCAGAATTGCAGGTCCAAGCAGACGAGTCCCAACAATTCCCGCCTAAATATTGACTGAAAACTTGTGCTGTGATTGCAAACAACAATTTATGTGGTTTCATGTAGTCCAAGAGGTGACTATTCCTGTTATTGCAGTATCCGTCACGCATAAAATAGGCCTCATCTGAGAATAATACCTGTGTGGGGAAGGCAGCATCATTACCACTCTAATGCAGAAATCACTACACAGAGTTCATACAAGGTGCAAAATCTAGTGGTTCCTATTGCCTGCACCTTCTGAAGGTGGTACGCGTTGTATTCCCTCAGCACTCCCCAAATGGACAGGTGACTTACGTTCATAGCACGAGCCACAGCACACGACTTGCTGATTGAAGGTTCGTTGGCAACTCGCTGGATCCTCAAACCCCGGTCTCCTTGCATCACGCCTCCTGCCTTCAACGGCCCGAGAACGAAGATTCCCCGTTTCTCCAAGGCGTCGATGGATTTCAGCAAAGGAAGTATGTTGTGGATGTCTATTGTTCGGATACCGCTGCTCGTAGATGCAACAAGCCTGTCTTTCATTTCCTCTAGCCTCACCGTAACACACAGTCATATCCCTGAGTTCAGAAAGCTCGTACTCCATCTGATTAATTTCTCACAACACCAAATCTATAACAAAGCAAACCTTCAGATATGTACTGCTACGACAGAGTGAGGGCTGACGATACAGATGCACAACGTACGGGTTGGTTTCGGTCCATGGTGCGCGCACCTTGATGCATGCGCATAACTCATGAAGTTGAGAGTATATGTTCCTTCACAAAAAATGATCCCCTCTGCATGGCCTATCATCCCTATCAGTTTGGTGAGGTTTTGCAACTTCCTGTATAATTTCTGTTTAAGGGGAGGCATTGGTGAAATTCGGGCAAAAATGATGAAAAATCCGATTTTATGTTTTTTGCCTTCAAATTATGTTTATACTTTGTACCTTCAGAATCTATTGTAGTTTACGCCGCATCGCCATTTAAAAGGCCGTCACATCATTTAAATGCCCATGTGCAGGTGGGCGTGGCTCCTGAAATGCACTCCTTATCCCATTGCAGCAAAATCGCGTACAATTTTGAAGTTTAAGGGGACGTAGGAGAGATTTTTTAGTCAAAATGGCCAACATTTTCAGCTTTTTTATTTCTGCAAAAATAAACTCTTTATAATGTTAGCCAAATATTTAAATGCATTTGATGGTGATAAAAACCTTTTTAAAGGGTTTGGCAGGCGTTTTTAAAAACCATTCACGGAAATTTAAATGCCTGCCACGCCTATTTTTGTTCTCGCTTGCAAAATAGTTACTTTCTTTCCCAAAAATTACTCAAATTTGCGCCATAGTCAGTGTGCCAAGAGGATGGGTATAGGATTAAGGACACTGGGAAGTGAATTTCCGCAAAAGTATTGATTTTTTTTTTTTTTTTTTTTTTTTTTTTTTTTTTTTGCATTTTATAAAGAAGTACAACTCCTTAGCTTTAAAATTATATATATAACATGGTATGTTACACGATTAGTAAGTCCTTTAAATATGGCGGCGCAAGCTCCACATCGGGGTGACGGCATGGTTGGATGCTGATGGGTTTCAATTGGATGCAGATATGCATTTTACACTTTTAAATTTAAAAAAATCACACACAATATTAGGCAGAAAATATTAATGAGGTCAGACAATGCTGCAACTATCATGGGCTCAGATGGCCAAGCGTGTTAAGGCATTGAGACATGATATAGTTACGTTGCATAATCAGAAGTTCGTGCCCCAAAGAAACAAAATTTTTTATTTTATTTTTATTCTTACTCCGAGAAGAATATACCTCACCTCATTGGGTATCCTTGAAGGATTGTAGTGGTAGGCTTAAAGTTATGCAAAAAATAGGTATCAAAACTGGTCAAAATATGAAGACAGCATTTTTAAAAAATGATAGACGCCGACTCTCAGAGCCAAAAAAAGCAGCTCAAATAATTTGTGACAAGGCTAAATACATTCAAATCAGCAAAGAAACAGTTAAAAGTACTAAAATTTAAAGAAGAGGAAGCTAAACAAGGACCTTCATAGTATGGTTCAGGGGAATTCTAAAGCAGTAAAAATGTGTTGTTATACATTTAAAGCTTTAAAGTCATTTTTCTTCGCTTTTTGTTTTTCTACATTTTTTAATGTTCAAAATGCTCCTTGCAATGCAGTTTTTAATAGATTTCTTTTAAATTTTGCACACATGTTCTTAGATAACTGCTACATAAAACTTGGTATTTTAAATGATTTATATGGAGCAGTTTAATTGCTTGTATTGCAGAAATAATGGAAATTGATCTGTAATTTTCAATTCTAGTAGGGTCACCTTTTTTAGAATTGGACACACTTTATTAAGTTTTCATTTATTAGGAAATGTTTGTTTCAAAATAATCAAATTAAATAAAGTGCACAGAGGATGTTTTAGTATTTGTGCACAACCCTTGATAATAAATGGTGATATGCCGTCTGACCACATGATTGTTTTGGTTTAAGTTTTTAAATAGCAATCATATACTCATTATCTGTTATACTTGTTAGAGATAGTGTATAAGGTATTAAGGGTAATTCTTCTGTAGGCAAGTGATATGCAGCTTCTTCATGTTTATATACTGATTCAAAATATAATATTTAGCAAAGGCATTAAAATTAATTCTTTACCCATTAATGTACTAGTACCCAAGGACATAGTCTATAAAATTACTGTCATTAGATCTTTTATTTTTAACAAAGCTCCAGAAGTTCTTAGGTTCAGAATTTATATTTAACTCTGAGTCCTTTATGTATGCTTTATATGCAGTGTTAATCCTAGATTTGATTTTTCTCCATAGGTCTTTGAAAGTATGAAAGCTCTTAGCATAAAATTTCATACATTTTCCATTGGTGTTCTTACTGTTCTAACATCTTTATAATTCCTATGCCGAACCAACAAGGGTACTTTGATTTACTAGTTTTCTCTTAGGTACAGTTGAATGTGTGTGAAATATGTTGTACACTCTTTCATAAAGTATATCTACTGGCTTATTTACATAAGTATTTTCAAGGGGTTCAATAAGCTTTGTGCAATAGATTGTATAGGCACAAAAAATCAGCTTTCTTAAAATTATAAACATAATATGTACTTATATTCGAGTTAGTTACTCTTTTGCTATATATCAGTGCTGTGGTCATAATTGCACATAACTTCAAGTAACAGTGAAGGGATAAGTGAGCAATACTTTAGTCTGTTTGGTTTATGCTAAAAAAATTACCATCTTGCTGCTGCCTGACTTGACTAGGAATAGGATTGGATGGTATGGTTAATATTACCACTGATATTCCTTATTGTATAATCGTATTTATAATTTTAACATGTGCCATGAAAAGCTCCATATTTTTTTTAGAGGTTTGTCAGCTTATTGGGCCCTGGGCATCATTTGACTCATTTCATTCATCAGTCCTGCAGACCTGATATTTGTCGTCATCCATGGTCTAGGGGTACCATGCTAGCCTCTGGCTCCCAAGTCGCAGGTTCAAACCCGGCAGAGGGTGAAGGATTTTTTTCAGGCGTAAAAATATTTAGCATGGCAGCTTCCTTCCGAAGGGAAGTAAAGCCGGTGGTCCTGTGTTGTAGATTTATGGCACAAAGAACCTCAAGCCTGATAGAGGCCTCTGAGCAAAATTTCTGGTCTTTCATGCTCAATAGAGAATGGGACACTAAGAACCATAGTAATTAAAGAGCGTCCATAAATAAAACTTAATTTCAGTTTCAGACCTGAGATTTTAAAGAAAGTGAAAAAACAGGTTATATAATCTTAGCAGATCTTTATTGTTCCTAACAATCCTGCTAAAAAACGAGTTTTCTAGCTTATTAGTCTTAACTTATTCTCCAATCTCACAACTGTATTAGCATTGTCTTTTATACTGAATTTGAACCTGGAGCTTTATTTATTTCAGCAGAATGATGTGAAGGATTGTCAATTACAATAATACTACACTCAGGAATATTCTGCTGCAGATTACAGAACCTCTGTTTAAACACTCCCATCCATTTCTTCATGAGAATCTTTGTGAATTTCTACCTGAATATGAGTGTTGCATTGGGAAAAAATCTAATTGTTGTTTCAGCATTCAAAATAATAAATATGCAATCCTTTCCTAATGGAATAGACAGGGATGTTTTGGTTTGTTAGAATCAGGCGTGTAGGTATTTTCTTTTGAATGGTTAATGTTTACAACATTTTCATCACTAGTAATAATTTAAATATTTTGGTCACTGGGTTTATCCATGAGGAATTTATATCCAAGATTATTATTTTCATAATGAAAACCCATACCTTTTACTACCTCACATTAAGACCACATAGTTTGTTTAAAAATGTCAGCGGCTTTTAATGCTTGGTTGATATAATTTAAATTGGCAAGAAACACAATTTATATACCTACATCATATGGTGTATAGTGCATTTTGTAAATGAATCAACTGCTGTTTTCTTTTAAGCATTTCTTTCCAGGAATTGCAACAGTCCCATTTTCATCTGATTTTTTCTTGTGCTTCAACTGAAATGCAAAATACTGGTGGCTGCAGCAGTTGTTGCCATTAGTTGTGTAGCTAATATTGTTTCCTTTATCAAATTTCAATGCTTCCAGCTCATCAGTGAAGAGCTTGAATATTGAACAAAACAATTTCTCTTACATATCACCACAGGTTTTCCTCATTTTTCAACACCAGCTTCAAGGAATATGGAAGTCGGTGAAATGATGATGATTAAAAATGTCATAATACCTTCTGTATTTCTATGTCTGTATATACTATAATACTCTTAACAAAATTTGGAGCTTCTCGCACATGTTAAGATTATAAATAAGATTATACAGTAAGGAATACCGATTACATTATTTGCTACAATTATATTATATTAACATTTGTTACACTTTTTAACATTAGTGTGATTCATTTAGGCTGCTTTCTTTTTATTCATTAACATTTGACTAATGTATACCGAGTTAGAAGCATGTCTATTTGCAATATACCATCTTGCCATGCATGCTGCAATTGTGATATCAGTTATCAGGGAGTATAGGTTTTGGGAGTTACAAATTGACAGATTTTATGTAGTGAAAATTAAATAATGTATTGTCCCTCATGAAATTTATGAAGAGAAATCTTTGTTCCTATGCTTTTAGAGGTTTTTATCGTGAAGTGGGAGATTACAAAATGAGAAGCTTAGTGCATTAAAAAAACACACAGTTAACAATGGTACTGTTAAGATACTTATGAACAAAGAATACTCACAGTAGTATATTCATTCATCTAAAACCAATTTTAAAATCTGCATTATTATGGATGCCTCCATTCTCTGTGCTATTATTATTATTATTATTATCATCATCATCATCATTATTATTATCATTACCATCATACTCATACTCATCTTTATTAGCTTATAGACTTATGAATACAAGTTTCAAACCTTGTCAAGATATTGCATATGAATTTACGCCAGGATACTTACATTTGAATTTACAATTTGTCTATTCTATACAAACATCTTTTAATTAACTACTGTTTTAATTTATTCTGAAGTGTCTTATCACTTAAAACTTTTAATTAATTTGGTTACTGGTTATATATATATATATATATATATATATATATATATATATATATATATATATATATATATAAATTATACCCAATGTGAGGGAATCCTTTCCTACATTTTCTCTATAATAATTGTTTTGAGTTCTTGTACTTCAGGGAGAGCAAAAAACTACGAACCGGCTGTGCGGTGCTTTTCCTGTCCGTGTCCTCAGCGCTTGTTGAAGTCTGCCGCTATCATAGAAAGGTGCGGATGAAACCATAAAACATATCTAAAACTACTTTTAAAGGCTTTACTTACCAACTTTATGAAAGGAGATGCTGAAACTGGCCACCGCCATCGTCCATACATTTTTGGCAACTCTTTAGGAAACTAACCATCACTTGCCATAGTTCACGTTGAGAAATGCTGGCAATTTCCTGGCAGGTATTTTGTTTTAATTCCTCCAGGGTGTGTGGGTTTGTCTTGTACACTTTGGTTTAAGTTACCCCAGAGATAGAAATCGCAGGGGTGAGGTCGGGGGACCGATGGGGACACAAATCTCTACTAATGATTCTGTCCTCAAACACACTTTCATAAAGTTGTTAAGTAAAGCCTTTAAAAGTAGTTTTAAAAATATTGTTTGGTTTCATCCGCGCCTTTATATGATAGTGGCAGACAGCAACGAGCACCAAGGATGTAGACAGGAAAAGCACTGCGCAGCCGGTTCGTAGTCTTTTATCATCACACGATTCTTATTTATAACAAACATGATTACTTTGTATACATACAATAACACAACTGTTAATATTTCTTCCATTATAAATATGCCTCTGCATGCCACACAACTGTTTATATGAAAAGTGCATCTGATATACATTTCTTTTGAATAACCAATAATCTGCTAACATTTGTTAATCCAACTACCCCATGCTTCTATTCCATGTTGTATGTGTGGGTAGATTAGACCATAGTATATCATTTTTAAATAATTTGTATTTAAATACTTTTCCATATTTCTCAATAAATATAAGTACTGATTTTTTTACTTATATGTTCTATGTGCAATTTAAATGTCAAAATCTTATCAATTGTTACTCCCAAAAATGTCATATTTACTAATTACCCAATATTGTCATCATTTATTTTCACATTTAAGGTTCTTTTTTTTTTTCTTTTTTTTTTTAAACTATTCTTTTGGTGTTGGAACATAATCACTTTTGTCTTTTGTAAATTTACTTTCAGATTATTATAATATAAATATTTACAAATATCCTGCATTTCAGGGTTATTAACCCTTTTAATCTATTTATATTTGTGTTTGTAAATATAACTGAAGTATCATCTGCATATGAAATTATTTTGTAATTTGCAGAATTGGGGAAATCTTTTATATCTATAGTAAAAACAGGACTGGACCGAGTACTGATCCCTGCAGTACTCCAGTTTTTATTACTTCATAATTTGACTTTACATATTTTATATTGCAACCTTGTTGGTAACGTACACTGTCGTTTGTGAACATTGTATTACCAAGAAGGAAACGCATGAATTCAATGAATTTAATACCACAGGTTAGGTACACGACAAGTAACAAATAAACTTTTAAAATCTATACATGACCTTTGAGCCCTAATATCCAGTATTTGGTGTGACCTCCATGTGCTGAATTACAGCTGCTATATGCCATGGCATTGAATCAAAAAGGTTCTGAATAAGTTCCTGAGGGATTTCCCTCCACGCAGTTTGTATTCGAGCCCACAAATCCGTGACACTGGTTACTGGAGGACTGTGACGCACCAGGTGCCGACCAACCATATCCCAGACATGTTCGATGGGTGACATGTCAGGCGAACGTGCAGGCCAGAGAAGCAATGATACTCATCGCTCTTCGAAGAAGGCTTGTGCATATGTGGCCAGGCATTGTCCTGTTAAAATGTGGCCTGTGGAGATGCCTGAAGCAGGGGGAGTACCTCAGGCTCTACAACCTCTACAACCACCATTAGTTACCAGTTGCTGTTCAAAGTGCCCTCAATTCATAGGAGGCGAGATGGGTTGTTGTAACCAATGGCACCCCAAACCATCACACCTGGTGTTTGTCCGCTATGCCACTCAACAATGAAGCCCTACAGGTTGCGCTCACCACGGTACCACCGGACACGTATGCGGCCATCACTGTAGGACACGTTAAAGTGGGACTCATCCAAAAAGACTACATTTTGCCACTCGGCACCCCAGTGATAGTGTTCACGTGCCCATTGCAGTCGGAGGAGCTTGTGGTTTCTGGACAATGGAAGCCAACGTAAAGGCATGCATGCAACCAGTCCAACCTGCAGCAGACGGCAATGGACCGTTGATGCAGACAAGTTCACACATGTTGCAGTGCCCTAGCATCGAGCCAACACTGTGGATGAAGCTGTATAGTCCGTTATGGCCATACGGACAAGATGACGGTCATCCCGTGCTGTGGTCATGTTTTTTGGTCCAGTACCCGCTCTTCGCTATGTACGACCTTTATCTATCCACTGCTTCCACACACGCATCACTGTCGTATGACAAACCCGCTTCCCGGAGACTGATGATTCTGCCCCGTTCGAACTCACTCGAATGCCGATATGGCTCCCTTTGACATTGACGAGACATACTGGCACTCAATTTATTGTTTCCACCTTGTTTGACACCTCTGCACTGACTACACTGGGCACAACACTGACCTTGTCAGACTGACATGAGAGGGCTCTGCTAGGCCTATGTGTACCCCATCTCTCTGCAAATCTAATCACTTATTGTTTGCACACTCTTCTACACTTCCACCAAGTTTGGAGTTATTCTGGAAATTCTTTTTTGATGTTGCAATTTTCACAAACGGCAGTTTTGTTGCATTGTTTACAGTTTATAAGGAAAGATTTTAAGATTTCTAGGAATTTGCCTCTGCTGCCATATTTTTGTATTTTGTGTAATAGTTTCCTATGTGATACACTAGCAAAAGCTTTTGATAGATCCAGGAACATACCTGCCTTTTGTTCCCCATATCAAGCTTATGTAATGTTGAATGATAGTACTCTGCAATAGCAGTGATTGTAGAGAAATTTCTCCTGAAACCATGTTGTGATGGATTAAGCAAATTAATTTTATTCAAAAAGCATATCAATCTATTCTAGTATATTCTTTAAAACTTAAGCAAATACTGATGTTAGAGTAATTGGCCAATTAAGTGAACTAGTATGCTTATTAATGCACCGCTACAATGTTTCAATATTTGTGAAGATATGCCATCCCAACCAGATGTTTTATTCTTAATTTTGTTTATAATCTTTGATACTTCCTCTTCTGTTGATTCTTCTAAAAAGATGGAAGGTACAACCCCAGAACATTCACCAGATTTGCCTCCTACTGCATCTTTCCCATCCTATATTGTATTTATAAAATATTTGTTAAACAGCTGACATTTTATTGAGGTTGTTGATAGTTTCACCATCTTCTTGTAATGTTATATTACCATTAGTATTTACATTTATATTTTTGTTTCTTTTTATTATTTCCCATAAGGTCTTAGGTTTGTTATTAGAGCCTATAATTTGTTCACCTAACTATTGCTTCTTTAGATTAATTAAGGCTAGGGAGTAATGTTTCTTTAATTTTTTGTGTTTATCTTTATAGGTTTCCAAATTTCTGGCCTTATAAAATGTACAGAAATCCTTCATTTTTCTCTCAGGTTTCTTATTTCTAATGGAATCTTAATATGGTGATTGGCACTGATTTTTATCTTGCAATTTTGTAATGTACATTGTTTATGAAAGTGCATTTCTAGGATTTTTAAGAAATTTCTCCACTTTCTATTGAATAATTCTATTCTTTCTATTCTATCCCATTCACCATATACCATTTTCCAAATTTCTTGAGTTGGATTGGTGAGCAGCAGGTTTAAATTATTGATTATTATTTGTCATTTTATAACATAATTTTTTTTTTATGCTTTTTACACAATCTGATATTTCCACAATTTGTGCACATTGGTCTGAAATGCACAATTCCTCTACCATCACTTTATAACTATTGCTTTCTAAATTTCTCATTACGTAGTCCATAGAGGAAAATGTATTATTTGGGGTAATTCTACTTGGTTCTTTAATAGTATCTTCTAAGTTAAAGCTATTAAGTCACTTTTGTAGTCTACTGTACTTGCACTTGAGTTTATATTTAGATCTCCCATAATTATAATATGTTTGTTTTTCTCATATATCCTATTTAACAAATTTTCCAGACTATTTAGAAGATACTCCACTTCCAAAATTGGTGACCTGTATAGCCCTATGATAAGACGGTTTTTATTTTTTGTGTAAATTGTTACTGCTGCTATTTCAAAATCTTTAACCCAGTTTTGTGGAGACAGACTTATCCCATTTTTAATGTAGATGGCTACACCACCACCTTTGTGATGCTGCCTAATGTAGCTAGAATCTAACTGGTAATCTTGGAGTTTAAAATATTTAATCTGCTCACAGTCATGCCCATGTCCCGACAACATTAAAACATTAGGTTTACAATCTTGTAATACACCTTCGATTTCCTCATATTTGTTTAATGCATATTGTATGTTTTGATACAGTAAACTAAGATTTATATTTACATTGCTGCACACGTTTTTATTACTACTACTGCTTATTAAGTCCTTATAATTGCTAATACGCCTAAGTACATTAGTTGATTCTTGACTTGAATCAAATTTATTTACTTTACTAATGGCCACCCATTTTTTATGGATGTTTTGCATGCTTAGAGGATAGAAGGGCTCTAGATTTAAATAGTTTAAGGGGTAATTCTACATGGTATAATGAATATAACATAGTAACATTTTTGTTTCCCTTTGAGTACTAGATTCACCATAAAAAAATTTGGGAGTCATTTCAAAAGTTCTGTACACTGCAAGATAAAAGTAAAGAAAATAATTTATTTTACAAAGTACTTTTACATGCCTTCAATATAATCTCCGTTCTTGCTTATGACAGCTTCCCAACGTTTTGGCAAATTCTGTATTCCGGATAGGGCACCTTCATTGTTGAGCTGTCTGATTACTCAGGTCACCTCACTGGAAGCTTCATCAATTGTATCAAAACATTTTCCAAGGAGTGGTTCCTTCAATTTGGGAAACAAATCAAAGTCTGGTGGGCTCATATCAGGACTGCATGGTGGGTGGGGAAGTATTTCCCATCCATATTTGTCGAGCATTTCACTCACTGGTAGTGCAATATGCGGTCTTGCATTATCGTGCAAAATGATGCCAGCTGCAAGCATGTCATGCCTTCTTTGATGAATTTTTGGGTGCAAAACATTTTGCAGAAACAACTTGTAGTACAGGCCTGTTACAGACATCCCCTGGGGCACTCTATTTGTAGCTATGACTCCATTCATGACATATGCAAAGATCATCATCAGTTTCACCTTTGATTGTTGGTGGCGGAATTTTTTTGGGCATGGAGAGTCGGAACTTTTCCATTGTGACGACTGAAGCTTCAGTTCTGACTCAAAATCTGGAATCCAGGTTTCATCAAGTGCAATAATCCTTTTCAGAAACTGTTCTCCTTCTGTTCGATAACATTGAAGCAATTCTTCTGTGATTCTTTTTTTATCTGCTTTCTGCTCTTCACTCAGATCATCTGGCATCAAGTTTTCTCATCTTTAACTTTTCAGTAATGATTCTGTAAACTGAAGTGACAGACATTCTGACCTCATATGCAATTTCCTAACATGTTTTTCATCGATCCTCTCTCAAAATGTCATTAACAATAATCTGAGAGGTGTAGTCTATTGCAGTTGATGGCCTTCCACTTCTTGGCTTGTCCTCAATGCTTACCTGACCTTCTTGGAAATGGGCAGACCACCATGATATTGTGCTACGATCCACTACATTATTCCCACACACCTCTCCCAATTCATTGTAAATTCCAGTTGGGTTCTGTCCATTTAGGGATTCGATTTTGATGTAGGAACGCTGGTCATTGTGTAATCTGACCTGACTCAGTTTCATCTTCCATTTTAAAACTGAATTACTCATGACACAGCCATGCGAACCAGCAAACACATATACAACCGTCAAGCCTAAAGTCTGACTCACAACTGACATAAATTTCCTTGATCATGCCACCATAACGGTCGTGCATACACCGTGTGCAAGACTTTTGAAATGACCCTCGTAGTCTATCAGAATGTATCCAGTTTCATTCTGTGATACCGTTGAATACCATTATCCTTAAGTTTAATATCATATCTGAACATTTTTTTCTGTATTACTACACACATATGACAGCATTTCTCATTAATTTATTCATCATTGTAAGTGAGAAATACAAAGACTTGAAATCAACAAATTTTCCTGTATTGCAACTGAGTGGAGATGTATGTACTACTAAATGATCAGAAAAATTAACAATGGTAATGTTTGCTATTCTTGCTCTAAGAAGTGCAATAGCAGTTAGCACAGTCAATGTTTTACATACTTTACAATAAACTTGGTTTATTGAGTAGTGATGTGCACAAGAGACCAAGATGGAAATCTGTGAGGAGATATACTTACTGGTATGCCTGATAGGTTCTCAAGTAATACTGCCAGTTTACCAATTGTTTACTTTATGACTTACCAAGCCATGCCATGCATTCTGCGCTGGTGTAGAATTGTCAAGTATCAGTTGCAAATCACTTATGTGTAGGTAAATGCTTGGAGATGGGCCAAAAGTTATATATTTTTTCATCCTTAAGATGAGTTCTCTTTAATAATGTGAAAGTGGTCATCTATAATCATTCCATCATCTTTACAACATGTATCACTTTTACTTAAATGCTCAATATATTTTAGACTGCTTTGTTAATCTTTTCTTGAAATCTGGCAACCCAAATTATTACTTATACGTTATAAATGAGTATCCTAATATGAATTTTATTAGATTTCAAAACCTAGTTATTATTTCTTATGAATACATTCCCAAAGTCATAACAAAGTAACGAGCTAAGGAACTTTTGAAATGGAAAAAATCTATACTATAGGGTAGGGTGGACTATGCTCTCTAATTTGGCTCACAATATTACACACATAAATAAGAAAAAGGAAATGTTCTGTTATGCACAACAAGCTTAAAAAGGAATTTTGAACTCAACTCTAATGAATATAGATTGCATTGTACTTATTTGATGACCATTGTTGTAACATAATCTAATTAATGTTTTGCCGTTATTGCTATCATTGTCAATACACATGTAATAAGCAGTTATGTTTCTAATGGACAGATTATGCCAGATTGAAGGGTGAATACCATTTTTAAAATACCGTTCTCTCTTTCAATCTTTTAGTGAACTAATCTTGTCAAATTTTTGATAAGGGCATTTCTGTTATATGCAGGTAAAATCGATCAGATCTGGTTAGGTTGGGTTAGTCAGTACCATTTCTTCTGCCATATTTTTTGCCTTGCACTGTATTTGCAGTAAAGTACATTATGCTGTCTCTCCTACATGATTACCGCTGTGCTTAATAATAATCTTTCAAATTACTCTCTTATTCGTAAGTAACTAATATAATGAGTCAAACTTAAAGAGATTTGACAGCCATGGTGTAATATTTTAAGTTTAATTTATTCATTCATTTTGGGTTCTTAAAAGCATCAACACTCACACTCAAAAGACAAAAATAAAGAATTATATTTAACATAAATTATGAAGAAGTCAAACATAAAAATTTGTTTAGAAGCAATGAGCACAATAAAGCTACATTGTATAAATAAAGTATTTACGGAAACAAAAGAATGAAGGGTATTCAGTTAAGAATCCTTTAATGTATTTTACATTTATCAAAAGTTTAGTGATTAGATTGGATTACATAACATAGCACAATTTAAAGTTATAGACTATTTAGTTACCTATAACTGTCTAGAGTTTATTTGCACAGCAATTAATATTCCAATAATAACTTCAACAAGGTTTTTTAAAACATAACAAATAATGCATAAGATATGTATTTCCCTTGCCTGAGTTAATTGAATTTATACTGAGCATTTGTTTTGCAGTCTGAGCACGATCATGTGTATGTGTGATTCACTTGTATGCAGTGACCTCCCGAGGTTGCGGGTTCAAACCTGGCAGAGGGCGATGAATTTTTTTGGCCATAAAAGTCCTTACATGGCTTCCTTCGGAAGGGAAGTAAAGCCAGTGGTCCCATGTCATAGATTTACGACACGTAAAAGAACCTCAAGCCTGATAAAAGTACCCCTGAGCAAAATTTCTGGTCTTTCATGCCCAATATAGAATGGGACGTTAAGAACCATAGCAGTTAAAGAATGTCCATAAATAAAACTCAGTTTTTTGTTGTTGTCCTTCTAGAGCACTAGCAGTGAATGACCTGCTCAAGGCTACATTTATCAGCTGTGGTATACTGTGTCAACTGCTGCCTTCTGTTCAAGCTGTAAAGATTAGTTTGCTCATTGTGCATTTAAAAAGTGAAAGCTTAATCAAACATCTGTATTGTGTGTGAATTAATTTGGAGTATTCTTATTATTGTTGCTGTTCTTGTCTTGTTTATTAGTCCACTGAAATACCTACCAAAAAATACAGGTCGAACAAAGAATTTTTATGTATGATACATATGTGAAAACTGAATCACATAGACAGGTGTGTAGACAGTTTCAGGCCACATTTTCTGGCATTCCAGTTCCAATAGATATACTGTCAGATGTCTGGTTAATAAGTTAGGACAATGGAATTGCTAAATACTAAACCTACAAAGCAAAAAAGACATGTTCTAAAGGAGGAAAAAAAATTGATGAAGCTGGAGCATCATTTGGACATCCAAAGAAATCTCTAAGATGTGTTGCACAGGAAGTGGAGTTTCAAACCCCTCTGTGCATACACCTGCTGAACTTCTAAAATTGAAACCCTGCAGAGTGACATGGTTCACAAAACCTTCTGACGTTGAGGAATGCCGGGAATATCTCAATACAGATGGACACTACTTTCAACACCACTTATAACAAGGTTAGTAATCATTATTAGTGAATGTTGCTATTACTTATGAGTATGTAGCTGGGATTTTTAGAATTGAAAACCCCCCAGTGTAGTAGCACATGGAGAATGCATACATTCAATCATGGCCAGGCCATAAAATGAATGCTCTCTATAGGTATTCTTCTACTGTGTGAAATATGTGCTGTAACAGAAGCAGTCTTGTCTGCTTTTTAATAACTTTAATTTTCTACATTCCTATTAAATATTTTGGGAGTCTGTTATATAATTTTTCCTAAATTTATAGGATTATTCTTAGAAATGTTGCTTATGTCATACCTAATAAGTAGCTCTAGACATTGTTTGTTCTTAAGTTTACGTAGTCAGTTTGCTCACATCTGTTATAGTTTGTGCAATCCTCTTTTGTACTTCAAAGAAATCTTACGTTCAGGATCTCCCCCTAAAAGTTTAATACCATATTTGGAATGAATAATAAGCATTGCTCTGGACATACGTATTCTCAGAGAGATAATCATATGTACTTATTTGCTCATTTTTTAAAAATGTTGTTTGAGCGCAATTTTCCAAGTCAGTTTTGATAGCTATATGTGTACCATGACATTTTGTATAATCATAAACTTCATCTCTGTATTATCAATTTTAGTTTGTGGGACTACCAAAATTCTCTTTTCTTTTGTGTGGTTATTAATTGCTAAAGCTTTACTTGCATTGATTAAAAGTTTTTCAAGCAATGTTATGATTTGAATTACCACTATTTGTTTTATCGTGTACAGTTGTTTTACTTGATGTTATGATTAAACTATTGGTATTATCTGCAAGTATGTTTATGCTTCATAAATATGATTGAGCAAGTCATTAACATTGAAAAGGATTAATGAAGATCCCAAAAGTTACCCTTTGGAATACCAATGTTAATTTGCTTTTTTAATGAAAAATATTTTTCTTTTTGCATTTCTGCTATCTTTATTGTGATTTAAATATGTAGTTTTCTATAGCTTGGTAGGACCTAAACCAGTCATCCAATGTATTAATCCCATAAACACTTTTAAACAGTCCCAGTCTATAAATGCATTAGAAAATTATCACTAGCTTATATTAAAACCTAATTTATAACATGTATGCACCTTACTGCAGATGCTTCAGCCAATGCATTGTGTATTGCATTCATAAGTTGATTTTAAACCTATATGCATTGACTTTATTACTGTAGAGGGCTGTGGTCTGGGAAATCAGGTTAGCTGACATTGAAACTTGGCCATGAAATCTGAACTTTCCAGAGCCAAAGTTGAAGTATCAAAACTGTCATCCATAGTTAAGACTTTAGTAAAGTTAAAATTTCCAAACAAAGCAGTCTATGAAAAGTTGTCACTGAAAGTACCATTTATGAATACAATTCTAATGGCTATCATATCTTAAAATACTAGACAGAGAAGCCAAAGAAAGTTAGTTTGTTACTTCAGAGATGTGACTGTGATGTGTATATAAATTATGGTGACTAATTTGATTATAATTTTTTCCGTCGCTTATTATGTACAACCTTTTTAACTCTACAAAAATGTGATTACAGACAGAAGAAAAAGAAATGAAAGACATTAGTGTTTAATTTATTTTTAATTAAATAAGAAGTTGGATAATTAGATGTTTTTTCTTAAATACCATGAATTTCAAGTTTACCTATTATTAATCTTAGCTCTTCATGAATTGCAATATTAAGGTAAGTTTGTTAACTCCTAAGGTTTTAATACTATTTAAGAGCATATTATATGCATATTTGGCTCTTTCTAATGTGTATTTTCAAGGATTAGTTTGTTTAATTCCCAACACTAGTCATGATTAATGATCATGAATACTTCCAACAGTTATGGGTTAGCCTTATTCTTTAGATAATTTATTTTAAGGGATGTTATAAATAATTTGTTACATTAGATATTTGAGAATTTGTTTTTAAAATCCAAAACAGTTACTGATGTAAGCTTCTTGTTTAATTCAAGTTTTCTGTGATTCATTGATAACTCTTAATTTGTATACCACTTCACTTAAATGAAGCTATTCTGTGACAGTACGAAAGGTATATGCCAGCACAGTTTGTTGGGCACATTACTAGTTGTTCAAGCATTGTCCACTAGGAAAGAACAAATTAAGAAAGAAAAAGCATAAATGTGTAGAACATAATGTTGCAGAATATCATGAACTAGAAGGATCAGCCAGTTCCAGCAGTGATGAAAGTCCTTCACGATCTGGCTCCCCTACCCCCTGCAACTCGCCTAAAACACCTCGGAAACCTGCACCACTGCAGCTTGATGATCTCTCACCTTCAGGAGTATCCAGTCTATGTGGTATGCCACAGTCCTCTCATGGTACTCTCACACGAAACCAGATTTCACAGGCAGTATCTACACTAACTCGTCAGAATGCAACCATAAGGTCAGTAGCTAAAACTTAGGATGATATAGAGGACTTAAACTAGTAAATTTGATTCTGTGTATAATGTAATTTCCAGTCTGCATACATACCATTTGGAGTTAAGGAGGCAGAAAACCATATCCTCATTTCTGACAAGGTTGTGGCAGGTTAACCTATCAGGATCTTGATTGTTATCATTCTGGGTATCATTAAAGACAACAAAATGCTGAAATATTCCGAGACACTTAACAGTATGTGCTATATCATTGCTTAGGATCGTATGAACATTAGCAGAATAGTACATTATGTATTATAATGACAGTTAGCTCTTGTAATTTCATATACAAAGAAGGTACTTGAACTCAAACAGCAATGTCGTCCTCTGTGGTGTAATGGTTACCATGCTAGCCTATAGTTCCCAAGGTTGCGGGTTTAAACCCAGCAGAGGGCAATGGATTTTTTTGGGCATAAAAATCCTTAGCATAGCTTCCTTTGGAAGGGAAAAAAGAACTTCAAGCCTGATAAAGAGGCCTCTGAGCAAAATTACCAGTCTTTCACGACCAATATGGAATGGGACATTAAGGACCACAGCAGTTAAAAAGCATCCATAAATAGAACTCAGTTTTTTCTCAAACAGCAATATATTAATAAAAATTCAGTTACAGTTCAAGAATTCAGCCCAATTCATTGGTAACATTCATTTTTCTGCAAACATCCACTAGAGGCCATCGTAGAATTTGCAAGTATGGTAGCTGCCTGCTTATAAATGCATATGAGGGCTTTCAATGAAGTCATCAAAACAGGATGCATGACTACAAAATGCACAGTTAATAAAAACAATATTGTCTTAAGCCATTTGCTCATATTTTATAATGCCAGTCTTGAAAGCCACATTGGTAATTTTTTTTAAACTTGTAACAGATTCACTTCTACTGTAGCCAGCTTTTCACCATGCGTAATGTAGTGATGGTCTATAGACATATGCAGATGGTTGTAGATGACAGAAGATTCTTGCAGTTTCATGATAAAAATCTTTCATGTAGCTGTGGTTGCTGTGTACAGGTGCTTAATTTGATTAAGTCCATGATTTGCTTTGCATAAATTTTATACTGGCAAAAGAAGTATACATCCCTTGGTTGCACATACTTGGTAGCTGTTGGTGAAATTATTTTCAGATTTACATGCTTTCCTGTAGTATGCCTTCAAGTAGTATTTGCTTATCTTTGTGTCCATACCAGATTACATAGTACTAGAGACATTTTATATAAGTGGTTGTTAGTACCGTTACAAAAAATTCTTAAGATGCTCTTTGTTTGGTTATGTTCCTGCTCATACTTGCATTTGCGAAAATATTTGGTGGCTCTTTTTTTTTCGCTTCTCCTGCCACATGACCAAATCTTCCATTTGGTTCTTGGAAGTATACATACAACTTGTCAGCTAAACACCCATCCATTGAAATAGCAACATCGATCAAGTAGCTGTGTTTCTAGTGTGAAGCAATTGCAGCATCACTGTAGTGTCTTTCTCACCTTTTTGAGACAATGTTCTGTCAGATGAAAGCTCGTAGTTGAACTGGCTCTGATCACAGTATCAGATGCTCCTCATTTCGTTAATTTCCTCAATGATATGTTCATTAATTTATGTACTAATGTTTGACCGCTTTTTATAATATCTGCTTCTTCTTATTTATCTTTTCATGATTGTAGCAGAGTAATGCATTGGGATTTTATTAGTAATAAAGGTCAATGACATGCGCCATGTCAGTGTCATATGAAGTTCACGAATCTGATATTTCTTTCTGTTTCCATCACCAAAAGTGGTTGGTTGGTTGGTAATGCTCAGCATATTGGAGTTGTTCCATTTGCCTTTTTGCTTCCCAGTAGCATAATGAAAGATCTGCAGCTGTTCAGTTTTGACACTTCTGGAGATGAGTCATTCATTGTAGAATCCTCCTCTCTACAAAATACACAATTTGTAGTAGGAAGGATGTGTAATTTACGTAGATGGTTAGCCAAACAGTTATGTCCTTTATGTAATCAGAAGAGAGCAACAGCTTTTAATTGTGAACATTCTGGAATTATTGTTGTTCCGTTCAACAAGGCTTTCCATTGTTTATTTATAGGTACTCTCTTGAAGTAACCTGCCATATATATTTTTTGTTGGATGATTTTCTGAATTATTGGTTTTGATAGTGAAACGATGAAGATGGGTTTCTAATTTGGTGAATCATTGTGCCTTGTTTTGCTAAGGCATATGCCTTATCATTACCAAGGATTCCACAGTGTAAAGGAATCTGCTGCAAAACTATAAATTTATGAAGAGGTTGTAAGTAAATACTTACTAATGCTTTGGTAGATTTCAGCAGTTCTTTTTGTCATGTATACACTGGTATAAATGGCCTGTAAAGGGGATTTTGAGTCACTAAAGATGATGGCTTTGTTGAGATTAATGTGGTAGGAAGGTTGTTTCAATGCAGAATTGATTGCCACAAGTTCACCATCAAAATGGGTTGAGTTTGGACCAAGAGATATATAAGAGAAAAATAATTTGCTGTATATTCCAACACCTGCTGTATTGTTACAATTATGCAATTTTAGAGCCATAAGTGTAAATATATATCCACTCATTTTCTGGAAATTTTGTGTAGATAGTTTCTAAGGTGACTTGTTTTATTTGAATTGCATTAGCATCTTGTTTGTTAATTTCTTTAATTAATTCTGTGTTACAATTAATTTTGATTCTGTTGACAGGATAAGGTAGAGGGGATAACTTTTCCGTATTATATGTGTCCAATGATAAACTGTATTGATTTTGTAGAGCTTTAACTTCCTGTATAAAACCTTGTTGGGTGTATAAGCTTCTGGGAGTATCTGAATAGGTTCTCCAGTAGTCTATATTCGGTAGTCTTTTCAACTTTTCATATAAGACAAGACTACGTTGAATTCTGTCTGTCTGAAGTGCATCATTCATTTGTGAGGTGAGTTAATAGTGATGTTTTCTTTTCCACGATGTCCAAATTACTAGACCGTCTGCAAAAAGGGCACAGTTGATTTTGTGTGATGCCATTAATTTTTTTGGTAGGTCATTTATCATCAGGTTGAAGAGGATATTGCTGGAGGACGGAACCATGAGGGAGACCTCTTTTTGATTGTTTGAATTTTGATATTTTTTCCCCATATCCAGTAGCAGAAAAGTACCGAATTAAGAAATTATGGAACCAATTGTTTATGTTTATTTTATGCATTTTATTTAATAACTTTGTTCATCAAACTAATCATAAACACTTCTGATATATCTTTAAAACAGCTAATACTGTCTCCTGTTTATCTAAACTATCTTTGATTTCTTGGCAGTGTTTAATTGAAGTGTCTAGTTGCAAAACCCAACATTTCCACTTCACTTAAATTTACAGGAAACAAAAGAAATGTTTGGAAGCTAATAATTTATAACAATCCTCTTCAGATATTGAAGGTGCCTTAAAATTGTAATAAAATGCCCATTTGCACCTGCTATAGGCAAGAATCAATTCATATTACCTAAAATAATAAGCTCATATAATGGAAATGTCTGTATTTGCTTCTAAATGCTTACTCATTCTCTGAAAACCATGCAGTATGAACATGTTTTCATTATTTGTACTGCTGTTATTGTGAAAATGGTTACTGCATTCTATTCAGCATGTTATTATTACCTACATTAAATGTAAAATTTGTAAACTCTGATGGAACAGTTTTATATCCTTCATTGCTAATGAAGTGCACTAAAGGATTTGGATACTCGATGATTGCAAGAAGGATACCTTATAAGTGATGTGGGAGTGTATCTGCAAGTAATTAAAACCCATTGTATGAGAAATACATATAAATGAAAACATTAAGTTACAGCAATATTACAGTAAAAAAGAATTAAATGTATATTGCTCGAAAAATTAGTATTACAAGGGCTCAATAATGCAACTGACCTTTTTAATTTTGCTTTTTCTCATTTTGAATTTTCAGTATTTCTCAGCCTCTTCCGTGCCCTTCCAGGATTGGTAGGAACAACTTTGAGCTCCATTATTTACTCTGAATACACATCTTATAATAAGCATACACAGAGAAACAAACTAATTTTTAGGGCCCGGATTTCAATGACTTTGCATCTTTTTTCTGGTGATGCTAGGACAATGTTCTATGGAAAATAAATGTGGCTCATACCATCCTGAGTGAAATTAAATGACTAGTGGGTCATTTTTTTTCTGCATTTTTAGACATTTTTCTCTGATAGGTAATTTTTTATGGGTTATGAGTCATTTTAAAGTTATTTTTAAGAACAAATCCATGGTTTTTGCCATTTTTAGCAAGTTTGGTTGCATTATTCTTAATATTAGGAGGCTTATATTTCAGAGCCTCAAAATCTAAAAATTCTTGGAAATATGTTGCAATATGGCCTCCCCTTTTCATATGGGACTTGTCCAAATAAGTGGTTCGACTGTGTATTGTTTAGACAGACCTGTCCTCTAAAGGAAGTTTGGGAGAAACTACCTGCTACTTTTGAGGGTCATACCACAGGTTATTGTGTCTGCTGCTTACAATTATTCAGTCATTCACAGAGAGGGTGCTAGTGGTTCAGGTTCTAAGTGATATTTTTATTTTGACATGCCGAAAGTAAAACCAAGTGCTTCTGCAAAATTAAAACAGTTTGTTTGAGAATACGGCAAGTCTGTATTTTATATGATGTAAACATATTTTACTGTGAAATTTGCGAAGTTAAAGTTTCGGCAGAGAAGAGATTCACCGTAGAGCAACATTTGAACAGGGAGAAACATAAACGTAGCCTTCAAGCAGGATGAGAAAGAAAAATGCAACAGATGCTTCTTGGGCAGTGCAGTAGTGCGACTTTGGCAAATTCATTGTTTAATGAAGAGCTTTGCAAAGCTTTTGTGTTAGCAAATATTCCATTCCACAAACTCAGTAATAATGTGCACCGTGGTTTCCTACAAAAATACATGGGAAAATCCATCCCAGATGAGTCGATAATTAGGAAAAACTATACTGAATGGTGTTACAGCAAAACTATCAGTTACATACGAGCAAAATTGGACAAGAAAAAAAATGGGTCTCAATTGATGAGACCACAGATTCCCTGGGTCGCTACATTACAAATGTAATTGTTGGAGAAATGAATGAAGTAAACAGTGGTGACATTTTCCTTCTAAATTGCAAAATTTTGGAGATGGTAAAGTTCTCCACAATAAGCAAATTATTTGACAGAACAATCAACTATCTGTAGCCTAATGGTGTCCAGCACGATTCTGTGCTATTCTTTCTCATGGACACAGCTCCATATATGGTAAAAGTCGTAAATGCCCTTAAGGCATTGTAATCAAAGATGGTGCGTGTAACCTGCTTGGCACATGCTTGCCATAGAGTTGCAGAAGAGATAAGAGGTAATTTTCCAGATGTGGATAAATTAATTGGAAATGTGAAAAAAGTGTTTCTAAAATCACCATCTTGTGTAAAAACATTCCATAGTGAAGCCCATGGGACACCTCTTACACCATCTCCAGACTCACTAGGTGGGGAACGTGACTAGATGCCTGCAGTTATTACTGTGAACACTTTGAAATTGTGAAAAAATCATACTCTTTTTATAGTCACAGTGCAGTATCCATTAAAATATCCCAAGATCTTCTCTCTAACACTGAAATTAAAGGGAAATTGGCCTACATCAGATCTAATTTTGGATTTCTGCCATGCATTATCACTTCTTTGGAACAATGTGCATGTCCTATGTCAAATCAAATAGAATTGGTGAAATCTATTGCAAGTAATCTCAGTTGTGTGGAAGGTGAAGCGGATAAACTTGTCTTTGCTAAAATGGAAAATGTGTTGAACAAGAACAGTAGATATGCCATCATGTGCACAACTGCAAATGTGCTGTCAGGCAAGAAGTATTCCCTCGATGAAGACCAGGATACCGGCGATATTTGCTGCTTTAAGTATGCTCCTGTAACTTCAGTCAATGTTGAAAGAAGCTTTTCAATGCATAAGTCACTATTAGTTAACAATCGACAGTCCTTCAAATTTGAAAACTTGCATAAGGTGTTTGTGGCTTATTGTAATACAGTAATGAGTAGTAAATTGTAAGTGGTAATGTGCAAGGAGATAGACAAATAAAGATAATTTTTAAGTTTTTTTCTTTTTTTTAGGTTATCTTTATTCAATTTTAAAGTCATAAAGTTATAATTTTAAGGTCATTTTTTAGTATTCTTTAGGTCATCAAAATCCAGGCTCTACTAATTAGGTAACACCACCAAAGAAGCTGCTTATTGTTGGCATGTGAAATTGCCTCTTGACACAATGATACTTGACGTTCATCACTTGACATTAGTCTGATTCCACATTGGCTGTGTGGAAATGTCACTGTTTGCACCCCAAAGTTATAAGGAAATGTTGGGGTTTGCATTTTTAACCTGATTTCATCAACATGAAATGAATAGGAATTGTCACCGTATGCATCTGAATGTCACATTAAACGATAGATTAGAGTACTCAGAAGCTATATGATTGCAAAACACAGTTTCGATCAAAAGTGGAAATGTCGGGGTTTGCACCTATACGCTTCAGTTGTCTCTTTGGTTATAGACTGATATTGTCTGGTGCCTGCCTGTGCTGGAGTAAGTAGATTGTGACTACGTACACGAATTTTCCTGCATGCCAGCTCTTTTATCTAGCCACCTGGATTGTTAGCATCTACAGCTGGCCCTGCACAATAATGGCCTTTAGAACAAATGACCCAAGCAACAAAATCTATGTGTGTTCCCTGCCTTTCTAGAAATTTCTTTGGCGGCAGGTTTGAGTAGCTACCCCATAGAAAGCATACTTCTTTGGTATATAAGGGGCTGCTAGCGTGGAGTTGTTGTTCCCTCTACTTAAACTACACCCGCAACCCCACATCCTATCTTAATGTGGTTAAGGACCTGTATTACCATCTACGGTTAAGCTTTAGGGTAATGGTTAACTGGAGTTACATCCAGATGTCAGTATTACAACCTTCGGTTAAGTGCTGGCTGAAAGTTATTTCCGGAGGTAGATTAACTGCCACCTTGAACAGTGGTTAGTGAGATAACTTGGAGTTTGCTAGTGCTTCACTCAAAAAATTGCATATCTTCAGCCGCTATTGAATGTTGACAGTGATTCTGAAGATGAAATGCTGGTACAATATTTATTTAATAGAAGAAGAGCAAAGAGAATAAGAATGAGAAGAGAGAATTTTGAGGAGTGGGACGAGGAAGAATTTTGACAACAATACAGTTTGTCAAAAGCTACGACGCTAGGAATTTTAGAGGAAATAAGGCATCAAATTGAATTTGCGACAGAAAGGTAAGTTTCCAGCATGTATATAAGATCATATAAGCACAGTGATATTCTTGACATATTGAAAATGAAATAAAATAAACCAACATGAGCTTTAGATATATCTTTACGGCATACGTTATGCAATTATAATTCTAGTGCCCCATGGTGCAGGTGGTTTGTTGCAAGAAATACAATGTTTTGTGCGGTTTTTTAATATGGCACCACATGTTTTAGCGAACGTACATGTAATAAACAAAGCATGGCAAATTACACATTTTCTGAACGGAAAATGCATGGAACAGTATACATATATATATATATATATATATATATATATATATATATATATGATGTCAAAAAAACATGCAGAACCTAAGATCATTATTGTTAACTGTTAACTAACAAACATTAAATGTTATTCATTATGGATGCAAACAACAATTTTGCATTTCATTAAAGCATTACAAGGTGAAGGTAACAGACTTTGAAACGAATGGTGAATAAAAAAGCTGTTTTAGGTTATGGTTGATTACCTTCAGTTTGTATGGATCTCCAAACTGTTATTGAAAGCACTGTTCACAGATCTCTGATGTAGTTAACCTATATAACAACTTCTGCCTGATACCATATTTTTTTGTTCTTCAGTGTATCTTAATGCATACAATTTGCTATTATATTGTGAATTGTATGCAGTACACGTATCTCAATGTAAGCTTACAGAATACTTATGATTCTTGTCATGCCACAGATCCTGAAATCACACATATAAAGAAATGCTAAAACCTGCCCATGTTGTGTGTAGTGCTTAAATAAAGCCATTTATTTTCTGAACTAGCTTTCATATGAGCATAATACTGTCACTCAATATGGCCTTTGGATTGAAAAGTTTAGTGCCCATAATTAATATCATTTTTATATTTCATAACAACTAACCAAATGAACATATCTATTGTCTTTTAAGAAGAAAAAAAAATTGCATGTGGTTACTGGTGCCAGATGCCAAATTTTATAACAACTTTGCTTTTATTTATGGATATACCATGTAATGTTTGGACCTTCCATCTTTGCATAACTGTGTGACCTATTTTATGGGAATACATGTGAGGAGATATGATTTATCCATGAGATTAAACTAACCAGATTTTAGCCAAGTTGTGAAAGTTATGCGTTGTTGCTGTTGTTGTTACCATCATCATCATCAGCAGCAGCAGCAGCAGCAGCAGCATTAGTAATAAAGGTGTGCCCCAGTTTTTAAACACTTTGCTACTGGAATCTTTTGGTCTTCATAAATTTGCAAAACATTCCCTAAAGTTAAGATATTCTGTTTGACACAAACAATAAGCTTAGTAATCACATTAATTGAAAACATCACAGGTAAACTGGTGTTGTAAAGAAAATTAAAAGTTAATACAAATTTCTAATACTTGTTATTTCAAGCAGTTTCTTTCCATTATTCTGTTTAGTGCAATGGGTGCAATAGATAATAATAATAATAATAATTATTATTACTGTTGTAGTTTTCAGTTTGTAAAATATTTGATAATTTAAACACTTTCCTAACCGCCTTCACCCCCTTCGTGCAAAAACTCAATCCATCCCACATGTTACTTTGTTGGAGCAGGAAATAATTTTTTTAAAAAAGAATGTAAGCCTGCTATCTACAACAACTAGCTTTTGTTGCAGAATTAATGCCTACTAACCTAACCTAAACCAAATGAAGTTAACTTATACTTTATGAAGCACTGAGGTGTCCAGTTACTCTGAGTCAAGCTAGGGAGGGGTTTTGTAGTTTGGAACCCCTACATTTTGCTAAACAGATGTAAAAATTGCTAGCAAAAATAACTTTATTTTTAACTATGTTACTATATTAAAAATAACACATGTTAATAACAATGTTAAATAGCACCTTGGCAGGAATGAGTTACTTCCTAATCATATCACTGGCAGCGCTATATTTACACTGCATGTTTTAGACAATATCACCAAAGGTGACAGTAACAGAAAGTTACTTTAGATGGCATTGGCACAACCATGTTAAGATATCAGGGGCATGTTTTCGTTCCAGTGCTAAATTTGAGTGGGTTCCAAATAGTGCAATATCTCTCAGTTTAAACATAACTGGATACCCTATTTTGTAGTGAAATAAAATGGCCTCCAGCAGTAATATAGAATATTTCACAGTGGTCATTAACTCTCAGGTTACAACATATTTGCCACTTAGAATACACACAACATCCTATCCTAATTTTAATTGCTATATCTTAATCTGTGAATAGAAAATCAATTTATTTAAATATTTCAACTCAGGATTAATTCATATTTATCATTTGAATTGATAGAAACTGTTTCAAAAATGGATCCCTATTAATAAACTCCCCCTTTAGTATGTTTCTGGCTACGTCATTGTAGCTGCTTCACAATTTTCTGACATCTGGATCTTTTTCCCCGTCTTGAAAATACTGGTTACAGAAACAAAATAATTAATGCTATAGATAGTAAGGATTCAACCTAACGGAGGAATTTTCCAGCTATGATTCTCATTTTCAAAAAAGCTATCAACCTTTCTGCATAAAATAATATTACCCTTTCTATGTTAACATCTCTTTTTACAGTATCAGGGTTCTTAAGTTTTCATTGCTGAAATAACGGCAAATCTCTGTTATAAGATAGTTCACTTTAGTTTAGTTTGAATTAATTCAACCTGATGCATGTATCCTCTTTGTAATATTACGTAACTTTTGAATTTGTGATTATAAAAGAAACTTAAAGGAATTTCTTTTCTTTTCAGAAATTCCTGTCTCCAGCGATGGAGCAACTGTTGATGAATTGCACTTCTGTATTACTGCTGGGTCACACACCACCATCAGTGATATGAGTGGTGTGCATAAAACAAAAGCAGGACAAGCCATCAGCAATATTACTGCTTCAATATGGCTGAGGTACATTAGACTACCTCAAATAACGGAAGATTTGTGGAATGTCCAGGGTAAGCTTTTTGATATTACAGCATTCCCAAGAGTGATTGGTGCTATTGATTGCACCCATGTGTGCATTAAATCTCCGGGTGGTGAAGAGGCAGAACAGTTTCGAGACAGAAAAGTGTATTTTTCCTTTAAGGTTCAAATACTGGTTGATGCCAACCTCATGATCTGAGACATTGTGGCAAAATGGCCTGGTTGCACATAACTCCACTATTTTTAATCATTCCAGACTTAGGAATTGGCTGGAAAACAATGAGTTAGGAAACAAGTGGTGTTGTGTGATTCTGCATATGCAGTAGGTCCACATCTCCTTCCTCCCCTGCAGACTCCACAGCTACCAGAGGAGCAGCCGTACAATAAATCCCAAATATGAACAAGGAACATTGTGGAACAGTGTTATGGTGTATGGAAAGCAAGGTTCCCTTTTCTGTCTTTAGAAATACAGGCAAGTGTTAAATGTGTCAGGACATGCTTATTGCATGTGCTGTATTGCACAATGTAGCACGAGCAAATAATGACAATGTTCCTTCAGTTTGAGGCAGACATCCAATACCAGTTGGCAGAATACATGCAAGAGGGGCAAGTACTAGCAGTGCCCAAATCCTGTATGTGATGCTGTGCACAGAACATCTGTGCAGTATTTCCAGAACAGACTACAGGCACAGAGATTGTAGTAACGAATGTAGCAGCTGACTTTACAGCACAAGAAAAAAAGCAAAGATGAAAAATACTGCAACTACAAACTGTCTCTCTGTATTGTGTATATTTGATCTTGTTAAACTACTGTTAAAGAAAAATTATGGTTTTAAACAAGTGGAGTGTTAAATTTGTATTTCATTTTCCTGTCAGTTTACGTAACACTTTTAAGGGCATGTGCTAACTATTGATAGAGAAAAATTGTGGTTCTTAACCTGTAGAGTGTTAAATTTTTATTTCATTTTCCTGTGAATTTATTTAACACTTTTCAGAGTATGTGCTAATCTGTTATAATTATCACTGAATAATGGAAAAAAGTTCAGCAATGAGTAATTGTGGTAATCAAAAATTAAAACACAAATTTTTACAAAAACATAACTTTTTATTTCTTTTCAAGTTTCTTTTCTGCCAACTTTATCTGTAAATGTAACAGAATGCTTTGTTTTTCCTGTGCCCTTTGCTGCCTATCATCAAACTCCTTCTGGAGCAGCTGTTGCTGAAGTATTGCAACTTCTTTCCTCTCCTTTGCCCAAGAAATAACATTTTACTGAAAATAGAGAGTGATGGGTTGCCCTGCCGTTTTCTTTCTGTGAATGGTATAAAACGTATGTTTACACAACAATAGAGTATTACCTTGATTTCTGTTCTTTCTAAATGGAGATAGTGAAATTGCACCCCTAAAACAACACTACCATAACTCAGAAATCATGGTTTTGAGATAATTCCATTTGGAAGCTTTGATTTGTGATATTAACAGAATATTCTGAAATGCAACACTGACATATCTCGTGTAACTATCTTCTGTGAAGCCAGTTCAAGATATAGTGGTTATCATTTTTGGTAGAAAACTTTTTCATGAGCCAGGAAATGGATGCAACTCAAAACAGCCAATTTCTGATTTGTCGGATTGTTGTTCTAAGGGTACAAAATGTGGAGCTGTTACAGGACCATAATATTATTGCTTCTGTTGCTGAGCTTAAAGTTTGTAAAGGCCAATGCACTGATCGGGTAGCAAGTTGTCCAGCATTTCCATTTGCAGGTGTTTTATGAAAGGAGTGATATTTTCAGTTTTTTTATTTGGTATGCTAGTCTTAAATTACAGTAATTCAGGAGAAGGCCTATCTGAGGGTAATAACCTACTTTCTCTCTTGAAGAGCTCAATTATGGTTGGTGCAAGTTCCTAGATAAAGTGTGTCCCTTAAGATAGCTTTCAGCTCAGGATCCTGCACTCATTTGAGCATCATTTCATTCACTGCAGATCTGAGTTATTAAAATGTTACGTAATACTTGTTCTGGTAGCCTTTTCCTTGCCTCACCCACCCTTCACTTCTCAGTAAGCCCTGCATCTATACCAAATGCCAGAGAACGAAGTTGTCTGACAGTGTTTTATGCTTCATTTTAAGCAAGAAACTGTAATTAACATTAACTTTTAAAGATGAGATAGCAGTAGAAACACAAGCATCACCTTATTACACATGGAGATGCCACAAATATAAACAGACACAAATTTGCAGTAGTACATTACTTCTGGACATCTAATCACATTATTAAAGCCTACCAAGTATACATCAGAATTGGATACCTACTTCAGAAAAGATCTTTAACATTAAATAACAGTCTTGATTAATAAGTTTTGATTTGCCACCACTACCAATACCATTACTATGAAACAGTCAAACGGGAAGATAACGGGAGACAGTTGCTCTTGAAACATGCTAAGTTAAAGTGATGTTTGTGTTTCTAATGCTCACGTCTCTTTAAAAGTTAATAATTTAAAACACAATTCTGTTTCTGGCTTCTTTCAGTATACAAAATTTGGCTAATATTCTTGCAAGCTTTTGGCATGGATAAGATGCTAACTTGATAGATGTATTATCACTGGGTAAATCCCACACTTACTCCCGTGAGCTATGGACTCTTCTTATGAATCGAGCAAGGCAATTGTTCAGAAGTATTTGCCATGATAAAACCCAATTCAGCAATAACAAATTACTGAGTGATGACAAAACTTGGAGCAACAAAATACTGCTCACTCCTTATATTGATTTTAATTCCATCCTAACCTTGTAGTTAATGTGACAAAAATAGTAGCTTAGAAAATGAAAATGCTTATGATAGTGGCTTTAAGAGGATATACGAACATATTAAAGAGCTGTAACCCTCACACCAGTCTGTGTTAGGACACTTTCTTATATAGTAAAACCATTACAGCATGTCAACAAATTACTCCATTTTGTTAAGAGTGCCCAGTTCATTTTATACATGCTAATCTTGGGTTGAATTTCAGAACCACAGGACCCTGTGGTTTCACTGCAGCTTGCTATGGTGCCTGATGGCCTATGTTCATCCCTACTCATTGTATAGTCATTCATTATCTCGCTGTATTTTTCGTTCATGTTGGTGCCCTTCAGGATAAACTACATGAATTATGATAGCCACAAAGCCACTCTGGCCAAACCATAAATTAAACAGCTGGAACAAAGCTGCTTGTATTGATTGATACCTCAAGTGACAGGAATTAATCTAATAATTGAGTTTATACATAATTTTGGAACTTTGCCAAATTTAATTCTATGGCCGTTCATGATGAAAACTATCTTTATTGTTGGAAGCTAACTCGTAAATATTCATGAGTCAACCCAGTGGTAAACTGGGTGTTATATAAACCATTAAAAATTCTGCCAATTTAAGACTGATATGAAAGAAAACTTGTGTGTCTCCCACATTTAACCATAACTGTATGATAAAAGAGTAGGTATGCCACTATCGTATGCCATTCAAATAAGTGATCTGGATAAATGTGCAGGTTTCATGCAAACATCACTGTTCCATGATAAGTAAAATACTATCACAAGCAAACAAAACCTTTATGCAAATATCATTGTTTCATCTTAAAATGAAAGTATTATTGTGAGCAAACAAATACTTATGCAAACATCAGTGTTCCCCCTGAAGCTTGTCAATATGGCAGCGTGTGACATGGTAACACGTAGTAGGCATTATGAAAAAAGTAATTTTAGTAGTAAAATACTGAAGATAATGAGTGAAGAAGGTACAGAAAGTACCATTAAGGATAATGAATCAAGTGTAAATGAAGACAGCAACTTGTAGGTTACTCCGGGAACGTGGGAAGCGGAGGTTATAATGTCATTGCAGATAATAGTGGGAATGTTAAACAAGGACATGCAGGAAGTGGAGAAGGTAATAAAATCTCTGAAATGTGAAAACGAAAAACTTAAAAGTGAAGTTGAAAATTTAAGACACTGTGGATCTTATCCCACGATGGCCAAAAAAGGAGGGAGTAAACAGTTTGTGGAGTTGGATTGTAAAGCAAATGTACCTGTATTTAATAGATTTCAAGTCCTCTCGGTGAATGAGTTTGAAGTTGAAAATCAGAAGAGCAATTTAATATGTCATGAAGAGAAGTGTGAATCACAAAGCAAAGAAAATGTAAATAAACAAAAGCCAAAGGTTATGGTTTTGGGTGACTCCATGCTAAAATATGCCGGTAACGAGTGCCGTAAAATGGGCCATGAAGTACTATGCTTTCCGGGAATACGTGCAGAGAATTTGAGGCATCAAATGGAAATGCTCAAATTAAATGAAATAAAACCTGACGTATTAGCTCTTCAAGTTGGGTCAAATGATGTGAGTAGGGGAGTGATTTCTGAGGTAATTATGGGTGATACTATGGATCTGGTGGAATTGGTGCAGAGAAAAAGCCCACTAACAAATGTGGTCATCAGTGGTGTGTTACATAGGAGAGATGTTAACTGGAAGCATGTGCAATATGTAAATAGTCAACTAGACTGGATGTGTTCAGTTCGAGACTGCATCATGGCAGATGGATACTGCTGAATAAATGATGAAGATCTTGCTAGGGATGGTTTTCACTTGAACAGGAGGGGATCTGTGAAGTTTGGAAGCTTATTGTGTGATGTTATATCCAGTTGTCAACAAAATATAAAGACTCAGTATGAGGAACAGATTTGTACTGAAGAGAAAGTAAGTGCAGAACAAAGTGTAACAATAAACTAGGTGGTGTTCATGGCAATAAGATTCTTAGTCAAAGTAATCATAAGGTAGGGAACAATAAAATAAAAACTTCTGATCAAGGTATTTATAGGTTACCTGTAATACAGAATGAAAAAAGTAACAGCACATTAAGTATACTTCATCAAAATGTTCAACACTTAGCAAATAAAACCTAACAATTCAGCATACTTATAAATCAAGTCAGACCTCTCTTTGTAGTTATTACAGAATGTTGCTTAAAAGAAGATCAAATTCAACTCTATAAATTAGACAATTATGTATTACAAAGTAGTTTCTGTAGAAGAGAATTTAAAAGTGGGGGAGTAGCAATATATGCCCATGAAAACTATCAAAAAATTGTACAAATTATTAAACAAATATTGTATAGAAAAGGACTTTGAAATAACAGGGGTAAAAATTAACACTGAAGAGGGTAGTTTATTAGTTTTTGGTATTTATAGATCTCCAAGTGGCCAAATCTCAAATTTTCTTAATGGATTAGATGCGGTGTTGACAAAATACTCAGCATATAGAAACAAAACTGTGATAATAGGTGATATTAACATAAATTCAAATTCTGAAAATATCGCACATACAAAACTTACAGAAATTTTGAATATGTTTGATATTAAAATGTATATTAAAATCCCAACCAGAGTTACTTTGACATCTGCTACTGCTATAGACCAAGTAGCTACTAATATTGACAGTGAAAGAGTACAAGTAAATGTTCTTAACAGTTATATCTCTGATCATAGGACACAAATTGTGAAAATTATGAAGTGTAATGTTAAAAGAGATGAGAATGTAAAGGTAAATAGTAAGGAAAATTAATTTGTATAACATAACTGTACTTAAAAAGTTGCTTCAAAAGGAATCATGAGAAAAGATGTGTCATACAGATTTTGTACATGAAAAATGGGAACTATTTTATGGTATATTTAATCAATATTTTGATACCGCATGTCCGAAACAGGCAGTAAATAAGTGCAAAACAAGGTGCAATAAGGTAATCCTTCCATTCAGTGTAATTAAATTAAGGGAATCTATGAAGGATATGTATATATTTTATAAGTAGTATGGTAATAGAGTATATTATGATAGGTATCTAGAGTACAAGAAAATGTATGAAGCCGAATTAAAATTATTGAGGTCAGAAAGTATACAATATAAGGTAGTTAATGTAAAAAAACAGAGAATATAGTGCTTAAACATGAGAGCAAAATGATAGATAATCCAGTTAGTATTAGTAATATATTTAATGAATATTTTTTAAATGTTGCTGTGCCTAAGGGCAAAAGTAAAGATAAAATGGATATAACTGGCGAAATGAAATATGTTGGTAACACAGTGTTTTTGGAACCTGTTACTAAGTCAGAACTGATTTCCATCATTACACAATTAAAACCTAAAAACTCAAGTGGGTGGGATGAAGTTTCGTCTAAAACCTTTAAACAATGCAAGGATGAATTAGTTGATGTCCTGGCATATTTGATAAATGCCAGCATATCTGAAGGTATTTTTCCAGACTGCTTAAAAAAGGGGTTATAAAACCACTGTATAAAAAGGGAGGTGATGCTACCAATGTGAGCAATTATCGTCCAATAACATTGACGTCAACTTTTGCTAAACTTGTTGAAAAAATTATATTAAAAAGGATTATAAGTTTTTTGGACAAAAACAAAATCATGTCTAAATCTCAACATGGTTTTAGAAAGGGCTACTCTACTATTACTGCTGTAGTAGAATTTATAGATGAATTAATTAGCAAAATGGAAAGTGATAATCAAGTTATGGGAATTTTTTTGGATTTATCTAAGGCGTTTGATAGTGTTGATCATCAAATATTAATTCAAAAATTGGGGAATTATGGTATAAGGGGTGCAGGTCAATTAATCAAAACATATTTGCAAGGACGGGTTCAAAGTACAGAAATAGTATGTAAAACAAATAAATCAGAGACAAAATATGAATCCTCATTAGCAGTGGTAAACTATGGGGTCCCACAAGGGTCTGTGCTTGGGCCTTTATTATTTACATTGTATACTAATGACTTACCTGTTATTAAAAATGTTAAAATAGTGTCATACGCTGATGACACATCAATTATTTGCTGGGAAAAGACACTCGATAATTTAATTACTAATCTATATTCAGTTTCTGATATAATACTTAAATTTCTTGCTAATAATAACTTAATTAATGATCTAGATAAGGCAAGTGTAATATATTTTAAAATTAATAAATTTCTATATAGGAATATGAAAATTAAAATTGGAAATGAAGAAATTGACACCTCTGAGGACCACTCATTTCTAGGGCTACATATAGACAAAACTTTATCGTGGACAAGACATGTAAATTATATATCTAATAAAGTTAGCAAGGGTGTCTATTTGTTGAACTATATGGCTCATTATTTGGAAAACCAAATTTAAAACTGATTTATTATGGAATTATCCATACTCATTTGAACTATGGTATTGAATTTTGGGGCACAACACACAAAGCTAATCTAAAGCGGTTATTAATACTACAGAAGAGGTGTCTAAGAATTGTATGCTCATTAAAATCCAGGGATTCTTGTAGGGAGGTATTTAAAAAAGAAAGAATATTAACTGTGGTTTCATTATATATTTTTAGAGTTATTCTTTTAGTCAGACAAAAGTCAGATATAAAGATCAATAGCAATGTACATACATATGACACAAGAACAAAAAATAACATGTATAGCGAAGGGAAAAGTAAGAAATTTTTTGAAAAAAATCCTTATGTGATTGGTAAAGTATTATACAATAAATTACCTTCCTCGATTATACAAATAACAGGTTCCAAATTCATTAAAGAGTTAAAGAATTACCTCATAAATTGTGCATTTTATGACATAGATGAATATTTGTAAGTAATTGTTAATTTGAATTTTTAATGTTAAATAACAATGCCAGAAACTATGTAAATAGTCTATTGGTTGCAATAAACGAATTGAATTATTGCAAGCAAACAAAACCATGCAAATATCATTGTTCCCCCTGTTGATAAGGAAAGTAGTATTGTAAGCAGACAAAAGTATCGTGCAATCATCAGTGTTCCCCTGATGATAAGGAAAGAATTTATTGCAAGAAAGTAAAAACTTGGTGCAAATATCACTCTTCTCGTGATGATAAGGAAAATATTATTGCAAGCAATCAAAAACTTGGTGCAAACATCAGTGTTCCCCCTCATGATAAGGAAAGTATTATTGCAAGCAAACGGAAATTTTATGCAAACATCACTGATCCACCTTGTGTATCCACTGCATTTCACTTATTTTAAAATAGACAATCACTATTCATTCATAAATTTCTGAACAGAATAATAGGCCTTGCTGCACAGGTATTTTGTAAAAACAGACATATTTTTCTACATTCCTGGATGATAGTAATTTTAATTTGTTTAAGAGTGTATTAAATATTCTCTAACACATTAATAAAATTCCCTTTGGTAGCAGGATAAGTTAGCACCAGTCATACATTTCTCTGAAAGAGCTCTTACCTGTACTGCCAGTAGTTCTTTTCAGCATTTTAGCTGAAAAATCTCCCCATTCAAGATCTGTAAACTAGAAAATTATTTATTAATGTGTGGTGTTACATTTCTCTACTCTTCACCTACAGAAGAGAAAACATTACAGAGAACCCAAGAGTTAAAAAGCATGATATATGTTTTGAGATCTCATGTATCCACTTCAACAAGTTAGGAGAAACATGTATTCGTAATGAGTGAGCTGCATAGATTTTACATAACCATACACAAGTAAATACAGAATTTGATATTGTTCTGGCACCTCCTGACAACGCACAGCAAAGATATGATAGGAGTTTTTCTTAACGGCAACTAGCCCTTTACACAGAGGGTGAATGTTATGTTCTCAAAATAATTATGTTTATTACAGTATTTAAAGACACCTTTATTCTCATTTATGTAATATGAGGCAAACATTAATATGTGCAGAGAGAATTCTTACATAAAACTTACTTTCCTCTCCCTCCCTCTCCCTCCCTGCCCCCTGTGTGTGTGCATGTGCGTGCGCGTGCGTGTGTGTTTTTTTTGTTTGGAGCTTCCCCTAGTCTTTTAAATGACTGTCACAAGCACAGGGATAATGCTGCTCCAGCTTTTCTCTGCACATCTACTGAAGTACATGATGCATACTGAGATGCATACTATTGGACCACACTGCTTTACCACTGCTGCCTTATATACATGCACTCCTAAAGGCTTCACTTACCTTGTGCTACAGCTGATGCTTCTCCATGCTGCTCTGCTTCAGGAGGCTCACTAGCTGAAGTGTTAGGAATATCTTGCTCGTCTAAAGCTACAATTATCTCCAAACTGCCTGTTGTGTCATCTGCAATATCATTATATATTAGTACAAAACAATTACTAGTGTTTATTTTTACAGTTAAAAGTAGAGAAAACTGCTGCAATTCTTACCAAGAAGATCGCAGTCGCTGATAAACTGCAGCCCACTGCCTGTGCTGCCCATCAACAAAGTTTGCTGGGTTGCTGTTGGTATTGAACTGCCTGGCAATAAGCTCCCAAGCTCTCTCCTGAGATGGTATAATTATAAAATGTATATTGATACAATGTAAGATTAAACCAAAGGCCTAAAGAAAAGTGCAATCGCACTAGCACAGTAATGTAATGCAAACCCACCTTCTTCTATGCAGAAGCTCCTGTGGATTTATTTTCTACCTCACTTTTATGCTGTTAAATCAGCTCCAACAGCACAATGTTTTCCTATTCAGAATAATTTGCGGAGTGCTTTATTTTCTTCACACCTTCTATTATATATTTTTGTAATGTAGCTAACAATTTAACCTAATGCTAACAAATCTAACCTAGCAATTGCTATTTACAATAAACTAACAATAAGTATACTGTATTATGCTAAACCCTAATATGAACCAAATATTAATGAAAACTACTGCTTCAGTTGCTCAAAATTTCACCGACATCTGCTACATGCTTTATAATTCCCTACTAAATTACAAAATTAGACTTCTGTATACAGCTTACAAGATAGCATTGCAAACACAGTAAAATCCTGGTGGAAAATGTTACCAACCATCACATAGCATCATGATCTTCAGGGTAACAAACTTACAGGCCAATTGCATTCGTAATACAAGACACTGAATCTAACCATCAGGTACCGATAACTGAAAGGTATCAAACCACAGCAATTAACCAGAGATCATAATGTAAGTCGTAATTCCTATTCAGGGCAGGTACACAAACATCATTCCTTCGAGCTGCCCTCAGCCTGCCAATAAGTCATCAAGATGCTGTTGAGTTCAGTCAGAGAGACAATTGAGTGCAGTCAACAGCTGTGAGCACCAAGGAAGTTTAGCTACGCTGAGTGCCTAAGCAATGAATAAAGTTGTTTAGCTGCATTTGGAGTCGTCATTGTTACACTTGAGATTGAACGCCATGATGGAGACAATGATTAAAGAATTATTAGCTGAAACCAAGACCATGAAATCTTGAATAGAAAACATGGAGGAGAAAATGGGGTCCAAATTGGGAAGATGGGAAATGAAATGAAAGTGAATTCTGCAATGGAGAAGATAGAGGATAAAATGGAATCTGAAATAGAGAAGTTGGTGTAAAAAGTGGAGTCCACAATGGAGAAGATGGAAGATGGAGCTATAGACCAAAATTGACGAACAGCTGGCCGGGCCATTGCGTTAACGCCCTGGAAGGGAGAGTCGACAGCAGCACCAAGGAACTGAGCACCATGCTGGAGGGAATGCTTGACGTAAGACTTAAGGGCTTGAAGGTCAAGACGCCAAGATGCGACGCAACATCTGCATGCATCAAGCCACCCAAATATGACGGAACATCAACCTTTGAACTCTCCCACTGCATTTTGCCGTTGTCACCCCTCACAACCGATGGTTAGTAGAGGAGGAAGCCTCACAGCTGATAGCCAGCCTCTAGGGACGGGCGGCAGAGGTTTTGAATGCGATTCCGACGTCGCAGTGTCCGGAGACATCTGGGAGGCCCTAGAAAACCAGTTCGGGAACTATCGCTTGGCCGCAGCTTACCGTAGTCAGTTCAAGTCAAGGCTATAACAGCCAGGGGAGATGCTGCAGGAATTCACCCTGGCAATTGAACACCTGGTGAACAAGGCTTTAGTGAACCTCCCGCCCAGCTACATAGGAAGCTGCCCACTCCTTTGTCAACACTGTGCGTGATGCCGAGATACAATAGCGTCCGATGCTCAGCGACTACAAGACCATCCACGAGGTACTAACGGCCGCATTGAGAATGGAAGCGGCTAAGATAACAGTTGCCCCCATCTTGAAGACCAGGAATATGCGATATGAGGGAGACAAAGGATCAACCCAGAGACGACGAAAATCTTCAGGTGGTGTGTGTTGGTGTGGCCAGCCAGGACACATAGTGAAGGACTATCCACACCACACCGATAAGTAGGCGGGAAAACGAATAAAGGGTCGCCATCACCACCCCCCTCAAGTTACGCTGCATGTCTTGGGCAGAAGAGTGGATGGCAGCCTCGTCACGTACGGCTGGATACAAGGAAAGTCTTGTCGAATACTAGTGGACATAGATGCAGCCATGGCCGTGGTCAGACCTGACTGGCGAAGGACTTGCCGTCAGGGAGACCGAATCGACCCTACCAGCTAGTGATAGCATTGGCGATACCTTGCCTGTGGAGAAGGAAGCCCTGCTGGAATTGACCCTGGGGCGGAGCATTGTGAGTCTGTGAGAGTTCGTCTCGAGGGTGGCCAAGGATGTGATTCTGGGATTGGATGCCACGAGGCGACAATCGACGGCAGGAGAGTCTTGCGACTCGACCGGGATGAGGTGATGCTCCGGAGCCGCAACGAACATCCGGGGACCAGCAGGGTGATCCTGACGAAGTATGATCCTGTATGTGGTTGTGCACGCAAAAAGCGAAGTGGCAGTGAAGGTTCACCTGGAAAGCCAGCTACCAAGGAACCTGGTTTTGAACCGGAAGACACCATTGAACAGATTATGCGTTGCCACGGTATTATTGCCTTGTCGGGAGGAAGTGCTTGTGGGACTGCTGAATCCATCGAACACCGATCAGGACATCCAGACCGGAACGGAGTTAGGGACGTGCGAGCCAGCTGTGAGGGTATCGCCGTACGACGGATCCGAAGAGCCGTGCTGGCTCTCGTCGCAAAATTTGGGGCCCCAACTGGAAAACTTGCTGAGGAGGACAGCTGACCGTCTGACCGCGGCACAACCGAAGAGGGTCCGGCATCTACTTAGACAATGCCAGCCCGTCTTCAGCCAAGGGAACGGCGATTACTGCCGCACCGACCGAGTACTTCACCACGACAACACCGGAGACGCCCGACCTATCCGGCATCCAACAAGACGTGCTGCTCTGGCGAAGCAAGTGGAGGTACAGGACACGCTGGAGGATATGAGATCCAGGGAGATTATCGAAGCGTCCAACAGCCCTTGGTGCTCTCCTCAAGTCCTGGTGAAGAAGAACGGTGAGCTGCACTACTGTGTGGACTATAGGAAGCTGAATGATGTGACTCGAAGGGACTGTTTTCCCCTACCCCGATTTGACGACATCCTAGTCACTCTTGCTGGTGGTGGTTCTCAACATTGAACCGAAATCAGGATACTGGCAGGTGGCTCTAGATCCCAGAGACAAGAAGTAGACCACATTCTCAGCAGACCAAGGGCTTTGGCATTTTACGGCAATGCCCTTTGGCCTCTGCAATGCACCAGCCACCTTCCAGCTCCTCATGAAGTCTGTGATGAGGGGATTGACTTACGATGTCTGCCTGCTATATCTGGACAACATAATCAGCAACTTTGAAGAGCACTTCCAGAATCTGGTCAAGATGTTGCAGAGACAGCAGGCAGCTAACCTGAAGCTGAATGAAAAGAAGTGTCAACTCTTCTGCAAGGAGGTTAACTACTCGGGCCACTAAGTCTCAAAAACTGGAATAGCCACGGACCTAGAGAAGACTTGGGCTGTGAGGGATTGGCCTCGCCCAAAAGACAAATGAGAGTTGCGGCACTTCCTGGCCCTATGCAGCTGCTACTGCTGGTTTGTCAGAGGTTTTTCCAACATCGCATAGTCCCTCACTCGCCTAATGGAAGAACACCGGCCTTAATGTAGACAGAAGAGGCCAAGGATGCATTACAGGTACTTAAGCTAGCACTCTGCAGTGCATGTCTCTTAGGTATTCCAAAACTGGGGCGATCTTATTATAGACACCAACACCAATGACAACGGTATTGGAGTTGTACTATCCCAGGTCCAGTATGGGAGGAGTGGGTAATAGTGTACTACAGCAAGACACACTCCAAGTCAGAAAAGAACTACTGCGTTATCCAGCGGGAGCTCCTGGCAGTAGTGAAGGCACTAGAACACTTCCATAAGTACCTGTACAGTCAGCCATTCCACCTGAGAGCTGACCACTCTGTCTTCACCTGGATGTTGAGTTTAAGAACTTAAGAGGGCCAGACAGCCTTTTGGATCCAGATGCTCCAAGAGCACAATTTCAAATCAGAACATCGGAGAAGGAGCCACTCAAATGTGATGCCATGTCAAGAAGACTCTGCTCACACAGGAGTGCAGCCTCTGCACTAAGCTGGAGAAAAAGAAGCTCACTGCAGCTGTCTGTGTGATTTTGGCGGTGGCTTCAGATGGATGGGATACTGCAGGCCTGAGAAGGGAGCTGCTTGTGGACACCGACTTAAGGCCACTTTTGAGAGAAGTGGAGGCAGAGGATAGGCCGAGCTGGGAAGACACCCATCCAAGAGTAGTGTGTATAAGTCCTACTGGACCCATTGGGACTCGCTGAAGATCAAGGAAGGTGTGTTGTTCAGAGTTTGGGAGTCACCTGGCAGGAAGATCCAGAGAAAGCATCTGATTCTCCCTTGGAGAAAGGTGATGGAAGTCCTGGAGGAAGTATATGCAGGGATTTCAGGAGGACATCTTGGAACCAGAACATTTGACAAGCTCTGACAAAGGTACTACTGATTGAGGCTATGGGCAGATGCTGAGAGGTGGTGCCAACAATGTCATGTGTGCAGCAAGTTGCAGCCCACAGACTAGGAGCAGAGGTCGCATGCAGCAGTGTAACATGGGAGCACCATTTAAACATATTGCCATCGACATAGCTGGGTTTTTCCCAAGTTTGACAGGGGAAACAAGCATCTGTTGGTGGTAATGAATTACCTCACCAAGGGGCTGGAAGTGTATGCCATCCCTAACCAGTAGGCCAAAGCAATCACGAACTGCCTCATGGAAGAGCTGTTCTGCCACTTTGGGGTACCGTTGAAACTACATAGCTGTCAGGGCACTAACTTTGAGTCGAATCTGATGAAGGAAGCACTGGAGCAACTTGGAGGGCACAAGTCGCACACAACACTTCTCCACCTGCAATGAGATGGTATGGCTGAGCGTATATCAAGACTCCAGAGGTGCACTTGAGGAAGGTCATGGTCAATCACCAAAGGGACTGCAATATCAGAGTGCTGCTTTTCTTTTTGGCCTACCACTTGTCAACACATGGCACCACCGGGTTAACACTAGCATTTTGGTCTTCAGCAGGGAACTGCATCTAACATTAAATCTGATGTTTGAAAGCCCTCCTGGGACAGAACTGCCATCAGTCGATTACATGAAGAACCTTGTGGACTGTCTTCACGACATGCATGAAATGGCATGTCAACACATCCAGGTAGCAAGCGACTGGATGAAAACCTGTTATGACAGGCAAGCCAGCAGCCAAGGTTTCCAGCAGGGTGAACTGGTGTGGTTCTATTGCCCTACTTGGACCAATGGGCATTGCACCAAGCTTCAACAACCATGGCATAGGTCTTGCCTCATGGTGAAGGTAATTAATGATGTAGTCTATTGTGTCCAGAGGTTGCTCCTTGGGAAGAGGCTTATGGTACACTTAGGTCTTCTTGCCTGCTACAATAGTGTTGATTGGGACGACCAGCCTGAGGAGGGAACAATGTGACCGTATGTGCGAATCTGCCCACATGCTGGCCCTTTTACCTAGCCACCTGGATTGTTAGCATCTATGGCAGCCCTGAGCAATAATGGTCCACACAATAATGGCCTTTAGATCAAATGGCCCATGCAATAATGGCCCAAGCCATGTGTGCTCCCTGTCTTTCTGGAAATTTCCTTGGCAGTAGGTTTAAGAAGCTACTCCATAGAGGACATCCTGTTTTGTTTGGGGAGTATATAAGGGGCTGCTAGCATGGAGTTAGTTCAGTTATAGGCAGTCAAGTGCAGTTGACAGCTTAGAGCAGTGAAGAAGTTAAGCTACCCTGAGCGTCTAAGCAATGTATAAAGTTGTTCAGCAGCAATTGGAGTCATCATTGTTACAATATTTTGGTTTTCAAAAAACCAATTTAGTCCAGTGCAGATCATCTTTTCCACAAGTTCAGCAAAGGCACTAGTTAAGAAAATAGGTCTCTAGTTTTGGATATTCTCAGCTGATTTATTTGTTTTAAGAGTGGGTATTATTATAGATATTTTCCACATAGATGGAACTGAAGTATGCCAGATTAAATTGAATAATTGCAGTCTTTGTTATCTAAATGTTCAATCATTTTGCCTGATATCTGATCAGGACTTGGACTTTTGTTATCTTTTAGTTGATCAATTACATTGTTATACTCTTGAGTATCGAAATCTTGAGTGAAAACAGTATCTAGACAGTGGAACTTATTTTTAATTTGTGTTTACATAACTTTTTCTTTATGTTTTTTGTTGGTGGTAATTATTCAGTGTGGAGTTTTGTAAAAGAATTTGCAATTTGTTTATCATATGTTATAACTTTGTTAGTTTTAATTGGTTTCTTGTCGGGATTACACCTGTGTAGTCTATTGTAAATTTATGTACTTTATTATCTCTTTTAAGTCCTGGTGTTAGTTTTCTCCAATGCTGTATATCTTGGCGATCATGTGTTTGTACAGCTTGCGATCTAGCTTCATCTCTGTCCTTTATTTTGGAGAGCTTTTGTATCCAAAAAGGTTTATGTTTTATCTTTACTCCAGGAATACATTTCTTTGCAAAGTCCAGAATAATGCTACAAAATTTCTTTTGAAGTGCATCACTATTATATTATATACTGCAAATGTTAAAAATAAAAAAAGTTCTACCACATTTTTTGGAACACCTTCCACTTAGTCTTTTTGTAATTCCAAGAGCATTTATTATTACCTTTGGAATTATGGCATTTATTTGTACCAATGTTAATAGTTGTAATGATTATTCTGTGTCTGTATCCTGGGTCCTCTTTAATTTTTCTTAATGTTGTAGGGACAATATCAGAAGAAACTAGAGTTAAGTCTGGATTAGATGTTGATCCATTATAATGAAAAAAAGTTAGAGTATCTGTTTTAGTATAAATGAGTTCATTTAAGGATAGGAAGTCAATCATTGTTTTACCAGCTGGATTGCAGTTTTGGTATCCTGTTTGCTTTGCATGTACATCAAAATCACCAACAACTGTAATTTTTCTTTCAACTTCTATCTCACTAGTATCTGGAATGTTATTTGGAGGATTATGTAAAGCCTAAATTTTGAAGTGTTGATTTGTTTTCCATATTTCTATTTTGAAAATGTCAGTTTTATATTTAAGATCCATCACCCAAAGTTCCTAATGCCAATAATAAACACAAGACCCCATTTCTCTTGCCTCGTCAAATTTTGCTATTGTGTATTGCTTAATGGCATTTAACTTTACTCTGTGATTACCTTTGAATCTAGTTCCCACTTCATGTGTCACTATATTGTCAAGACCACTATATGGTGTAAAATGATTTTGATATTGCTTATCACCTTCAGCTTGGGATGCCCTTCAGCAGTTTGCTGCAAGTGTTGAAACCTTGAACATGATAATCAACGAAAGTATTCTGTAGTATGTCATCATCAAATTGTGAGTATACTTTTGACTTTGATTACTTTCCAAGAAAAGGTTCATATTTACTGTAGTTACTTTCATTGTGTCTCACTGGACTTAACATATCACTGTTTGCTATGAATTCTACTTAATTACCATCACAAACATTAAAGCTTTCTAAAGTTTCATCTATATGAGTTTTGTAATTGGTTTTCGTATTTTGGCATAAACAAGGAAACTAGAAAGCATTAAATGATTTGTCTTCCATTCCAACACTGTCTTTACAACCCACATTTTCCAGCGTAATTTGTCCTGCACCTATCTTAATACATTGGCTCAGTTGATCAGTCTCCAAACCATTGTCATTTCAACATGCAGTCATGCATAATGTCAAATGTTAGAACTAATTTCTTCTACTTAATCAACAGGAAGCAGTATGTTGGTTAAGAACATTGTTTTTCTACTACATTTACTTTCAGGCCTGTCTCAAGGCTTAAACTTGGGACTGTTATTCTTTTTGTTATCTATTAATGATATAACAAAGTGTGCTAAATACTCAGAATGTTTATTATTTGCAGACAATTTAAATCTATTTAAATCTGTTACAACCTGCACACAAGTATCTGAGTAACAAGAGGACATTAATAGTACATATGAATGGACTGTAAAAACCCACTTGCTTTTCAATATCAATAGGTGCTGTGTAATGCGCATATCCAGAAGGAATGTATCCAGTAAGCCAGTTTACACAATGAATGCAACACATTTACTTCGTAAGCAATGTCATACTGACCTTGGAATCCATGTAAGCAAAAATTGGATGTTTAATAACCACATAGATCAGATTGTTAAACATGCATTTAAAAATCTTGGATTTACATTTAGAAATTCAAAAGACTTCATTAGTTGCCAAACTTTAATTTTACTTTATAATGTATATGAGTCATTCCACATCAAACCGAACACACATAAAACATCACTTTCTCTGAATTTTAGTTTACTTGTTCCACACATAAAATAAATGGACTTGTATTTTATATTTTGCGGAAAATCAAATTATTTTAGGGTTTACAGTGTGCTTAGCATTTTTATTTTGTGCACACAATGTTACATAAAAGCAATTTATTCTCAAAATACAGAGTGGTCAGAGATAAGAACAGTATGTCATTTTGTAGATAAAAACATTGTGGTTTTCCTTACTCAAAATACTATTTATATGGAATAAAAAAACAATAGCTTTTAAAGTATGAATATTTTAAACAGCAATATCATATTTAACCCCATAATATAAAAATCTGGAAAAAATACAGAAGGAATCTATGATATGTTTTGTTTTAAACCTCTTAATATCAGGATGCGATCTTCCTTAGAAATTACACTTTTAAACAGTTTTTTATTTTTAGAGCATAGGGTTTTAGAACATAGGCTGCTGATTGAGAGCTTTACACCGCAGTAGCATGCCACACCGACCAATGTGTTACATAGTACGAACATGATACTTCCAGTGTTCAGCATAACTTAGCAACTGGAATCTCATATTCTATGAAGCCTCTCTCCGCTGTTTCATTTTAAATTCAATTCAATTTATTTTCATCCATAGTAACATATACATGTTGTCGAAATATGTCAAAACATTATTACGAGTATATACAATTATTTATAATCATAGTTCATCGAGCCTGTACGTACACTTTTGTATTAGAAAATTCTTTAATTCACTTTTAAGTAGTTTGCCTTTAGTTGTCTTTAGAGTATTTGGTACTTTATTAAACAATATTTTCCCCATTATTAAGGGATCTTTATCTGTTATCTTTTTATTTACGTTTATTCTGTGGTAATTATTTTGTGTCCTTGTTTCATACTTGATAGTTCTTATTGAAGTTATCAGGTCCCTCATCACTGGTTACAAACATAATTAGTTTATAGACATATAAAGATACTACAGTTAATATTTTGTTTTCTATAAAGAAATTTCTACACGATTCTCTTCTGTTTACCTTATATATACATCTTATTTCTTCTGCAAAACCAGTAATCTATTCATGTTAGTTAGACAAGTGCTACCCCATACCTCAATTGCATATTGTAGATATGGATGTAGTATTCCATAGGTTAATTTTAGGTGTTCAGCAGTTAAATATTTTGCTAGATTTCTCATTAGGTAGAGATTCGTGTTTATCTTCTTGTATATGTAATCAATATGTCTAAAGGTTAGGTTCTCATCTATGATAATACCTAAGAACTTTATTTGATCTAACCTCTGGATTTGCTCACCATTTATTGCTACATTAACCAGTCTTTTGTTATTATACCTATTATTGCGGTGTTGAAACGTAACAGCTTTTGTTTTTTGAAGATTTACTCTTAGTTTATTTTCTGTAAGATAATTATAGATAGTTTGTGTTTCTGTAGTTATTATTTTCTCCATTCCATCAACTTCATTATTACCAAATATCATTGAGGTGTCATCTGTTTTGGAGTGTGTAGTTTTTGGAAGATCGTTAACGTAGAGCAGGAAAAGAATTGGCCCTAAGACTGATCCTTGCGGTACCCCAAATTTTTTTTCATAGTTGGATGTTTCCTATTTTCTAGATATGATTTTAATATTGCATGAAATTTCCCCCTTATACCATATTGCTGCAGTAAGATTACATGTGACACGCTGTCAAAAGCTTTTGACAGGTCCAGTAATATCCCTGTAAGCTTCTCATCATTATCAAGCCTGTGAAGTATTGTATGATGTAGTTCAGCTGTAGCTGTGGTAGTGGAGTGATTTTTTCCCAAAACCATGCCGTGATTCACTTAGCACATTGAATTTATTCAGAAAATTTACTAGTCTCTTATTTAGTACCTTTTCAAATACCATAGTAAATACGGAAATTAGGGTAATGAGTATGTAGTTTCCTATGTGTGTTTTATTGCCCTTTTTAAAAATTGGACGAACTATACTTATTTTTAAACAGTCAGGGAAGGATTCCTGTATTAGTGATACATTTATTAAGCGTACAAGTATATCTGACAAGGCATATTTACAGTGTTTTAGAATTTTTGTTGATATTTCATCCTACCCTGTGGACGTATTATTTTTTAATTCATTTATTATTTTTTTTTTCTAATTCCATTTTAGTGGTTGCTTTTAAATAAATGGTTAATAATAATCCAGTTGTCCTGTGAGTTGTATCTGTGATCAAATTATTTTTGTGAGCTCCCATATTAAGAAAGTAGTTATTAAAAATCTGACAAATTGTTTCAGAGTTTTTTACTATCTCTCTGTTTACTTCTAAGGTTATGTTTTCATGTTGCTTATTGTATACATTATGTTCTTTTACTATTCCCTATAGAGTCTTTGCTGTATTACTTGATTTTAATATTTTGTTGCTAAACTGTTGCCTCTTTAAGTTAACCAATTCTTGGGAATGCTGCTTTTTTGGACTTTTGTCTTTATTCTTGTATACATATAAGTTTGTTGATTTATAGAAGGTGTGATAACCCTTCATCTTATCTCCTATTTTTGTTATATCTAATGAGATTGTAATATGCTGGTTACATATTTTATTAGCTCTTTTATTTTTGATTAGGCAATGTGTATTAAAGTGCAGTTTTATAATATCAAAGAAACAGTCCCTTTTTTTTTGTTGCTTCCTGCAATGTATATACTCCGTTCCATTTCTCTTTGGTCAAAGTATCTAGAAGAGGATTAAGAGTGTTAATATTTACTTGCTTTAATTTAATGAATTCTGTTACTTCAGTTTCACCCCAATCAACAAGATATCCATAATTTGGGCCCTGAGGCCTGATATACAGTATTCTTCAATGGCAGTTGAGTATTTATAACTTTCAATGTTGGTTATAATGTGATCTATAGATGTTGCCGAGGTTGATGTGACTCTGATTGGCTCTTTAATAATATCTTTTAGTTTATAACTTGTGATTAGGTCAAATAGGTCTTTATAATCAGCATTAGTTGTGCTCGCATTTACATTTAGGTCAACTATTAGTATTGCATTATTATTTATACCTATTTTTATTTTATCTAACATGTTTTCAAGATGGTAAAGAAAATCACTTACTTTAGTACTTGGTGATCTGTATAGTCCAGTTGTTTGTAGACTTAGATTTCCTATTTGTATTTTTGTTGTGGCTACTTCAAATATCTTTTCAATACTGTATTCCTTCTCCTAATTGAATGTGGCGAAATTTGTTCCGCTTTTTAAAAATATGGCTACCCCACCTCCTTTTTAATTCTGTCTAGTAAAGTGTGCTATTAATTTATAATCTTGTGTTTAAAGGCTTAAAATTTGTGTTTCATCCAGACCATGCTCTGTCAATACTGCAATATTAGATTTACATTTATTTAAGATAACATCAATTTCTTCTACTTTATTGGATATGTATTGAACATTTTGATGAAGTATATGGATTTGATTACTATTTACTGCTAATAGTACATTATTTTGTTGAAGCTTGAGAGGTAAGTTGCTGGGTCAGCATTTGATTTAACATCCACCATCTTATTAAGTAGTTTTCCCAGTTTTTCCTTTGCACTGAGTAAATTGCCCTGTTCATCAAGTTTCCAAACTTATAGGACCCCTTCTATTTAAATGCACTCCGTCTCTAGCAAAGTATTTTCATCTAGCCAAAAATTTCCATCAATCAATAGACAGTCTTTTTTATCTCACATAGCCAGTTTAATTCTTGATATATTTTCATTACTCATCCCATCTACACAATACCCCGCTTATGATGATTTTTGTGTTCTTTGATTTCAATCAAATGCTGTTTACTAGGTCCATAATCTCCCCCATTATCTCCTCTGCCCTTACTCCATGTTCAATATTGTTCATACCTGCATGAATAAGCATAACTTCAGGTTTTTGCTCCTGAAGATTCATTTTCCACTTTTTCCTGCAGCTCATCTACCTTAATTCCTGAAAAACAAAATACATCATAACCTTTTTCTCTACACACGTTTCCGGAAAATTTTAAGATGAATCGCCTATCACAAGCACTTTTTTATTTTTTATATCCACTTCACTTACTATTTTTCATAATTTGCACTTCACTTTCAGCACTATCTTGTGTTTTGTTCAGGTTTTCAGACTTGCTCTCGATTGCTTTTATGCAATACATTGATATAGATACAATGCCATTCATGGTTACCATAGCGTAGGTTGCGTTCTTGTAATCACACTCTTTCTTGTTACTTTGAAATGTTACTTAAATGTTACTTTGTTTCAGCTTTTTGCGTTAGAAGTTCATTTTTAGCTCTCTGGTTTCTGAAAGTGCATAATGAATGAATTGAAGAAACACAGCTATGATTATTGCTTCAATCCATTTAATGTTTCCAGGCAGAAATATTTAAGCTTATTTACTTGCAATGTACTTACAAAATTAAAAATGGATAACTTAACTTTGTCACCAGTTCTAAAACTATGTGATGCGTATCAGAAAAAAATTGCCAAAGCACCAACCACTGATAACAGTGATTGTGTGCTACAATGTACCAATGCAGTGAATAATCCAAAAGTGGTTTTGAACATAGTGACCATTTTAAGGCAAGATACAGCAATGCAAAAGCGATCCCGGTACCTTAGAGCTACCAGTTATTGCAGCAACCAATAATACAATAATAACCAGATGGTATTCATTTGAGCCTGAAGGGGAAAAAGTGCATATTTAAATTGTAGTTAAGTTGCCTACCTTAGGATGAGATTGAAAGTTTGAATGTTTCTCCACTGTATGCCAAATTTAACAGTTACATTTGAACCAACTAGTACAACTAAAGTGCTTTGAACAATTGACAAGGCATCCAATGGCACAGACTGCTGCTGCTACTACTCTCCAGCCGTGCTGCGCTGGAATCCCACTACCCGCTGCTTTCTAAGTTATTTTATTTAAAATTAACTATACAGAATCCCATCTTTGTTTTATGCAAATATATACAAAAAACTACAAGGATTATAATTTTTATAGGAATTTAAACATGCAGGTTAATAGGGATATATAGTTTTTAAATTTTTGGATTTTAAAAATTGATGTAAATAATTAATTATATCAATTATAATTAATAGTAAGTAAAAGATTACACATTAAACTTTGCATTGCACTTTACTACATAATTCTATCACTCATTGTCTGTGAGATATTCTAATTTAACGGTAGAGAGGTGTGCAACTTTTCACATGTTGGATTGCGCAAAATTTTTAAGGTATTGCAATTTAAAAAAAAAAATAACAATTTAAAACATAATTCACTTTGTTTTTGTAATCCATGGACATTTGAAGTGAATCGGAGACATGATGGTCAAATTTCGTGAAAATTTGTGCGACTTCACCTGTAATGTGAGGTCTAAGTTGTATCTTTCACTGATCTGGAGTCCTTTCAGATTCATCAAAATAGAATAGAGAAGGTCGAGAAGAAGTTCCTTAGAATTTGGCATCTTAAGAATACCATTATTCTAGTATGCTAACTGGACATTCATTATATGGATTTACTGATCAAATTTAAATTAGTTAAACTAAGTACCAGAAGAGACATTGCCAATAAGCTCTATTGTATAAATTAATAAACAATCTAATGGATAATCCAACATTTGAGGCCGTCAAGTGCAAAACTCGCCTTAACCAGGTAAAGCGACTTTTCAGAAAATGCAACAAACTAAAATTAGGCAAAAAGCAGAACATTTTAAAATTCTCTTAATATAACAATGTCCGGACTAGACCCTTAAAGATGTATGTGTTCTCTTGAAAATCAGTCTCAAATAATATGGCGGTAAATCCAAATTTAATTTTGGATAACGCGAGTTTTGCACACAACGGTAATGGATTTGGCAAGTTTTGGTGGAAACACAATACTAAATTACAATTAAGTGCAAACATTTTCGCATGTACTTCTGAATATTTGTGTTTGACAATGTTAATAAATTACTTCTTGCAATATTTGTATAGGTATAACCATTTCTGATTTCATTTTAGTTAAAAAAAAAGCTAAATTTTCACAATTTTTTCACCAATTTTGCATAAGAATATCAATGAATTACTCCTTTCATAGTTTGCTCACTAAAATTGACCGGCTTTCATATCAAATACCTCTTATGACTTGTAAAATTTATATGTTATGTTTAAAATGTAGTACTAATAACTAATGTTCAAAAACAAACACATAAAATTCTAAGTTGTCCTTCCTCACTATGCAAGAAACTCTCACAAACAGAATCTACTTCTTTATCGACATTGGCAATATTATTTTTAATTCTTGTAAAATACAAGCTTTCATTTTCCTCCCAGTTATCACCAAACGTTTTTTTAATAAATTTTTTACCTCTTTAACTTTTTCCTCCTTTACTTGTACACCTACATCTAAATTCTTTGCAATATGCATTTCTAAGGTTTTGCCTCACTTCAGAATGGTCTTGCCTACACACAAATCGGAGCGATAATTTGCCTCACCTCTCACTAGAACTTTGCCTGAGGTAAAACATTGTAAAATAATATGTTTAGATGCCTTTAATTTAAAATGCCAGGATCCTTTGTTTTCTTTGCAGCATACTTCCAATCTTGTACAGATACATCTGTCCCTAGCCTGATTACCTTTCCATGATTTTTGTAGATTTTAAAATATTCGTCAGGCCTACTGATAGTGTTTCTCATTCTTATTTCTTTCTCTATTAGCCCGAAAACACGATCGGGAGGGATGAATGAATGGCTAGGAGTAGGAAAGATCATTTCTATCACCTGCACTTTCTGTGGTGCTTGAATAGCAAGCCATTTATTATACATGCCTATCACACAGGCATCTGCAAATAGCCTTACTCTAGAAAAATCAAATTTGCACAGTTGACCGTATACTGCTGACACAATTTTGTTTGAACCTTTAGGATTTTCATTTTCTGTTCAAACAGAATTACAAACATTCTATTTGTCAGTGTTGTCTTGGATGAACCCTGCACAATGGAGAAGTTATACATGTATAACTGCCTGTTGTAGTATGCTTCTTGATTCTGTACTTCATATTGCTTTATTTTTCTAAACCGTTTTTCTCTTACTCTCCCCATATATTCTCCTATTCTTTTTATATCCCTCTCCTTTTGTATTTTCATTATCCTAACTTTTAATACTTCTTTGTTAACATTCTCCCATTCTTTAGGTAAAAACTGATCTCTCCAAAACTTAGTTTCTTCACATTCAATTATATAATGCAAATTATTATCTGCCTCTCCACAAAGAGGGTACCTATTCAAATTCGCTCCCTTCCTATCTCCCCTTAGCCTTTGTGCGCTTAATCTGGACCAGGCCCACCCTTCTCTCACTAACCTATTACCTACATCCACATACTTCTCCCTTCCCCAGTCCATCTTTAATTGTGTATATAGTTCCAAACTTTTCTTTCCTTCCAGACTTTGAAATAATTCTTGTTTCTCTATATCTTCTACTCTGTTCCTCACTTCTTTCCAGAAACCTTTAACTAACCCCTCTCTCCCCTCCCATAAGTTACCCATTCCTATTTCCTGTAAAATTCTCCTTATTCCTTGAGCCCAGTTCATCCCAGCACTGGATTTTTCTTGGATTATTAAACATTGCCTCAAGATATTATGCTCGTCCAATGATTTCAATATATGCCAATATTTAAGTATCCTTTCTACTATCATGCCCTTGCTACCTACTCTTCCCAACTCCAACATTGCTACTCCATTAGGTGATGAAATAGATAAACCTAACATAAATTTACAGAACGATCTATGTACTTTATCAATCATCTTCCATCCTTTGTCACTTCCCCAAATCTCTGATCCATAGACCATTTTTGCTTCAACTAGTCTGTATACACGTCCATATCATGAAAGAGGTTAAAGCATACCGAATTCAAATAATGCAAAATCTCTGTTCATTTGCCTAAATGAATTGAGCTTCACACCAAGAAAGATAATATGTTGGGACTTGTTTTCTCATACATAGTTCAAGGAAATAAGAGATGACTGCTTATGCACAGTATCAGCATAATATTCTATGTTGGCAATAGTTTCAGGGAAACAAAAGAAAGCAGTTATTTTTTCACATTCACTCATTGATGAGTACTTTCCATAAATTCACTGTTAAACTTTGTTACATATTCACTACTTTGGCTACACAAAGTTTGTGTAAGATTTAACTCAGTGGCATAGATAACAGGGGTGTCCACCCCCAGAAATGTAATAAATAAAAATGCAAACAAAACTCACAATTATAAATAGGAGTAAAACAATAGTATGAAGCCTCTAAATTAAAATTAAATATGTACACCTTGAAGTGTGTAGCCATAAAAATCCTGGTCTGTGAAACAACAAATAAAGATTCAGAACAATTGCAATAAACAGCCGATATACATAATAGAAACTCAAACAACACAAACACTATTATCAGAGTATATGTAAAGTCCTTCAGGATAAGAGAAATGCAAACGTATTAGCTTGGCAGTGGCAGGAGTAATGCCAACCTGCCATTGTAACTATATTTTTGCGAAAGGCAGTATGACCAATAGATGTGGTGTGGATGTGTAGCCAGATGAAAACCTAGGCAATCTGAATTGATTGTAGTGCACATGCTAATGGAAATCTTGCACTTTAATTATCCAATAATTTTAGTGATTAGTATTTAAAAGAAGTAATCAAGTAAGTAATAAGACAAATGGAGATAACACCGCTGGTTACTGCATGATTAATGCTATCAAATTTTTCAACAATGCGTACAGTTGAGCCTCACTTATATGTTGTTGTTATGTTTCACAGATATAAGCTAAATTTTTAGGTGCCAAACATTGTCCGTTAATATTTAGCTCAATTGCATCTTTATCAGTTATACATTTTCTCATTAATAAGTCATATTTTTCTGATTCCCATGTATAAAATATATTAATTTACTTACTCATTTATATGTTATACCTATGCTATTGTGCATGGTTTCTGTGTACTATATGCTTGGTGTCACAGCCCATAAAGTAGGCATGTTAGGGGAGGTATGAATATTTTCGGAACACATTATTGCTATGTATTTATTAACAATACTGTCGGGCTAGGTCATTCTTCCCAGGTAGCATCTGATGATTCTGACAATGACGTTGATGAAGAAGTAGACCTAAATAATGAATGTGTTCCAAGTGTGCACGAGGCAATTCAAGCTGTAGAAATTAGATGATGATTTCTATTATTGTAAATTCTAAATGATAGCATTTCTGTGATTAGTGCATATAATTGACTTGTGTATGGCTTTCTGGAAAAAATCAAAGAAGCAAAGAAAAATTGCAGATTATTTAAACCAGTGCAAAGCACTAGTACTCGGAATTAATTTTAGTTTGAAATATGAATAACAGCACTGGTATGCATGTAAATATTCTACACAGTGTTATGTTCATTGTTTATGTGTTTATTTCATTTTTGCTTTCTTATATTTAATAATATATAATAAGAGTAATAATCTAATAAAGCAGTTTCAGTTCCATAAGAAAATTCACCTTTACATCTCCTCATTTATACATTATTTAAGCCATCTCCCTTTGGAAACATATAACTGTTTATATTGTATATATACAGTAAAATCCCACTTAAATGAACTTCATTTAACTGAAATGGCAAGGAGGGATAAAAAGAAAGAAAGTAAGAAGGAATGAACAAAATATAAGATGCTCAAATTCGTGCTGGCAATGTTGCTCTGAAAATTGACAATGTTCCTTTGCCTCAACCCAAATTTCAATACAGGTACTTGGTATTATTTGCAGTTAATTCTCACCCCGTACCCCACATTCCAAGAAATCTGTACCATTATAATAAATGTTAGCTGCCCACTGTTATTTTACTGTTGGTCAGTGTGTTTAAGATGTCGCCAAAAAACAGCACGTTGTAATAAGCATTGAGCAGAGACTTGAAGCCGTTAGTGACAAAGTGACAGCAGACAAGGTATTCAAAGAATTACAGCAAAGAAACATCACTATCAATGATGCAAAACTTTTTATTTTTAGTTTTCCTTGCATTTTGTGGAACAAAGCAGTGAATTAATACCAACGCATACAATGCTTATCAAACAGTGGTGCGGTAATAGCTTCTCGCAAGCATTGTAAAAAAAAAGTTCAGAGAAAATTACTGATTTTATTAAATTGTCTTTGTAATGCATATTTTAATACTCTATACAGTAGTAGATTTTTATTAAACCTTAAAAAGAATGTGTTATCCAAAAAACAAGCTCTGCTCCCTTTAGTTCTATTAAGTAGGGTTCCACTGTGTGTGGGTGTGGGCGTGTGTGCGAGAGAGTAAACATTCAAAAGGTATTTTATAAATAAATAAATAAAAAATTAGTTACCCATATCATTTGCATTTGTCTTCTTTATGCCCATCTTTATGATACTTGTTTCTTCCAAAAGCGTGTTTTAATCCATTCAAATTATGCATTGAAAATAGTATTTCCTCTATAGCCTGTTTTCAACCAAAAGGTATTTCCTCCATTCAGCCAATCAGCCTTCACCCAATTTGATTTCTGATTGGTCAGTCATTTTGTTTATGCTCATTTTGGTTTTAATGACTAAAGTTTGGTTCTCTCTTCTTTTATATAATTGGAAGAAAAAGTGACTACTTTAATTAAAATGGAAGAAGAATTGGGTGGAGTTCTAGTGAAAGTTCTATTGAATCATCAAATTTCTAATGAAAAAAGAGCAGATACTGTAAAATTACTTGCAGCTGAATTTGGGGACTGGGAGAGCTTACCAGATGAACCATGTGATGAAAAACCTGTGTGTTTTCTTGGTATTCTTTGTTTAGAGTCTTTTGAGACAGTGGAAGGCGAAGGTAGAAAACTGGTTGCTCATGCCCAAGTTGGCTATGTGTGGCAGCTCTTTGTGATAGCTGCCGCACCGGCCACGCGATGCCCTTATCTCCCCTTCCATTGTCTTAAAAGACTCTGACAAACAATATAATGCAGTTTTATACAATTGTGCTGGACTAGAGAATAAAAATGTCAGCTGTAATTGTCTGGAGAGTGATGTAGATGTCACCATTTGAACAGTGTTATTGTCATAATTCCAATACATGAGCACATTAACAATTAAATTATGTTCAAGCAAAAATAATTTTCTCAGTTTCTCTTTCAGTCAATGGTATTTTCTCTATTTGTTTCAAATGAAAGGGATTTTCTCCAAGTTTCAAAGTTAAATTTTAGGTAAGGATCATGGTCTAGATTTTAGGTGGCGTGTTATAAGTTACATAGAAGATCATATAAATCTATATTTTATGACACGGTTACCATATTATTCATCATTAAAGAAAAATCAGTTTTCTTCGTTTTCTGAAAAAGTGCATTTGTTGGAGAAATTGCCTTTTGTTTGTTCCTTACACTCGCACTCACACACTCTCTCTCTCTCTCTCCCTCCCTCTCCCCCTGCCACAATGTTGCACAGTTAGCTTTTTAAACTCAAATCTCAAATGAGGAATTAATTTCATTTACCTCCCCCATTTTTTATGAAATTGTTTACAATAATCTATGAGAGTTATTATAGTTAATCCTCTTTACCCCTTATAATTGTAATTTTGTACAACCCCAGGTATTCCTAATAATGGATGAGGGATCCCTTGATATTCACTGGAAGGATGTGAAACATCAATGGAACAACTGGCTTCCTTAACCTCCAGCCACTCTCCCCCCTTCCGGACAGTCTTCCAAGTTCTGAAAATGCTGCATAGCTAAACAGCTTAGCCTCTGCCTACCTTTTGGCAATGAACAATTATCAGTCAGAATAGTCAAGTAATTCTTTTGACAATTTAGACAATTACAGTAGGAGAAATTTTAAACTTGGTATATTTTATTTGGTCCTGTAGTTATTTAATAACATAAAAGCTACATAGTTTTCACATAAGGTAGAAATCCTTAACATATACAATGAAATAGAAGTGAAGCTGATGAGTATGAAGATTCTGTATTCCCAGGCCACCAAGTTAACCTCTTTGGAAAGTAGTCTTCTCAGTTTTTACCTATAAAATATTGGTTCTCTGATTTCTAATGTTAGCTGTTTTTTCTCTTTATAGAATTATTGAGCATGTCCAGCAAACGAACTTATTACAACATAAGTACAAAGGATGTAAAGCAATACTTTCTTACATGAGGTTTATTAAAATATTTTGACATTGGAATACCATGTGGATGGTGGCATTATAAGCAGATTTGATTATCTTTTGCTTTGTCTTTTGTTTTCTTAATTACTAAATTGTAATTATATATAGAGTTTGGAATGAAATATTGGCTACATTTGCCTTATTTCACATGCATTATCTGTGGAGTAACAACTACTATTTTGTATTCCATGACAATCTCAGCTGAAAAGTCAGAGCCTTCTTTGCAAGTATGTTCTTTTATATCCCCAATGTGTTCATATTCTAGTACATAAGCTGTGTAAACACTTTTTATTTTTTTTAGAAATTTATGAATTGAAATTAGAAAGTGTTTTGCAGCCCATGTTCATCAGAAAGAATTAGGGCTTTGCAATGGTGAAGAAAGGAAAAAAAAAATTAATTAATGAAATCACACTTGAAAAAATGAAAGAACTTACATTGTTTCTTAAGCACTTTGGGAAAGTCAGAATAGACACCCAGAAAAAAAAAAATTGTACCTATGCCACTGGCTTAACTTTGGTAATAGACAATCTTTTAATTTGATTTCCATCTTCTCTGTATGATTCAGACAAGAAAAAATTATATTATAAGATTTGGAAACATTTATGATTGCATCAAGTTGATTTAGGTCACCATGTTAAAGAAACACAGATATACTGAGCGACTGACTTATGGTTATGTTGAGTTGCAAAACATTGGATACAGATCTTTTATTTTACATCCTATGCCAAAATAATTCTGTTGCCACATTTGTATTCTGTTAATTATTTTCAAATGAATATTATATTAGGGTAGATTATATAATTGAGTTACAATGACTCGGCAATCATATTATCTGAAATCTGAACAAATATTTGCCACTTAGTTTTAACAAAATAAAGAATCCATTTGATGTAGGATCACAGTAATGGCAGGTGCAGGCAAGGTGTGAGCACCAAGGAGTATAAAGCCTAAACCTTTCAATCTGCAGGTCATTGAAGCTCACTTGGTGCCATATACTACTTAAAAACTAAAGTTTCGGCCTTCCTTGTCGTCCTCCGTGGTGTAGTGGTTACCATGCTAGCCTCTAGTTCCCGAGGTCGTGGGTTCAAACCCGGCGGAGGGCGATGGATTTTTTCGGGCGTAAAAATCCTTCGGAAGGGAAGTAAAGCCGGTGGTCCCGTGTTGTAGATTTATGACACGTAAAAGAACCTCAAGCCTGATAAAGAGGCCTCTGAGCAAAATTACCGGTCTTTCACACCCAGAGTAGAATGGGACGCTAAGAACCATAGCAGTTAAAGAGCATCCATAAATAAAACTCAATTTCATTTTCTGCCTTCCTTACCAGTGCTATTTCACTACCCCTAAACCTGCTTAAGCACAGATACTAAGGCTTTGTCTACTGCTGTAGCACCCAGAGACAACCAAATACTGCCTCAATTTCACTACTTGTGGTTATGAAAAGAGTATACTTCATCTAACAGGATGCAATGTCGGTTACATAAGAACATAATATAATATATAAAATGAAACTTTAGAACTTCTGCTAAAAGTTACAAGAGCAAATATTATTTTTGTTTGTTTGAGTGGGAGTGCTGCTGCTCCACAGCTGTTCTGGACAAATTGCCCCTATTATTGGGTGATATGATTTCATCCACTATTCCTTTCATTGTTATCCAACTAAAGAATTTGAAGAAAAGCAACTCAATATCTTATTACAATAATGTTGTTATATTGCTACTGTGCTTTTAGCCATTTCATTCAACACAGTAACACTGCTGTGCTAAGGAAACAAAGGCAATAACTGAAGGAGTAAAAAATATGCAGTTTTGGTGTCATTGGAATCATCATAACACAACCTTAAAAAGATGTTGCATGATATTTTCTTCAAAATATAAGGTAAAACGAGTTACTGCCTTTACAGTTTTTTGACATTTACAATGACAGTGCAGTAAGTGGAGACTGAACTGTAAGAAAGCAGTATTTACAAAAGTGTTGCTTTTTAACTTGTACTTTCATCCTACACTTGCAGCATGGTAGCAGTCTCCATACATCAGCGGGATGTTTTTACTACTGCTTATGCCTGTTACACACGATGCCTTATATTGCTATCTTACAAGCCTAAATTTCAACTTACTATTTAATCCTGGGAATTAACAGGGAAAGGTATAATAACAAACTCAAACATTGTAACACTTTTTGGAAAACATGTGTATATATTGTAACTTCAAATAATGACACATAACATGCATGAATTTCTCAGTGAAATTTTAATAAATACAAATTGTAACAAATATGATTTTGAAATTTACTTTAATTCTTTCCACAATAATGAATTAGTATTCTGAAGACTTGACTTGCAATTAAATAAATTCAGGTACCAAGAGTTCATAAAGTTCTTCCTGATTCAAGTCTGATTCTTTTGTTAAACATTACATGCACTTTCACAAATTACATTAATAACTTGGATGACTTATACTTTTGAATTCACTGACTAACATTGAACATCACTAAACTGATTTCACAAATTTAGAAATGGTAATCACACCACAATTAACTTTCATTCTTGGATTTACAACTTACTGCTTGCAACCCATTACAGTGTAAGTATGAATTTAGAATTAAGCTTTAAGCCAAAATAACATCCTTTAATTATTTTAGAATGACAGATATCACCCTTGTAACATGACAACTGGTTATGGCTTCTGTCGTGTAACTTAGAAAGTGATGATTTCCCATTGAATATCTGGTTCCTTATGCCACGTTCAACCTTGAAGTGACATTATCTGGCTGCGTAGCTGCTTCCTTCCCTGATGTTAACCGGTCAACCATTACTCGTGCAGATTACAGACAATTCAATTCCATGTTGAAATGTAAACCATAGTTTCACCAATACCTTCGAAAAGCAGAGTGTAGACTTAAACTTTCATAAAATATTGTACTGAAGTGTTATGCCATATGTAACTGTAGAGTTGCCTTTACAATGAAGGTTCATGATCAGCTGTCAGCCTACAACTCTCAAAGTGCACGGTCAGCTGTCAGCTTGCAACTCAATTTGTTGAAGCAAGTGGTTGACACACTTTCCTTTCTTTTTCTGGTTGTGACATCAGCACCTCCCCTCATTCTCTTGCCTTACCTTCTTGGCAAAACTTCAAGGAGTTTTCTCTCCATGCTGGCTGTCATGTATGCATGTTTCCCCCTGTCTCTCGCACCTTCTCATTGCCTAGAAGTATCGAGAGGAGGGATCAGCAACCATCTCTATTGTTCTTAATGGTCGAATGCTACTCTCGCTGAGCAGTTACGTAAAATATGTTACATGTAACGAAATATCATTACAGATTCCTGCCCTCGAACCCTCAATTACACACCTGGAGTCTGAAGCAGATTGCTTGATGATGGCCTTTCATCGAGACATCAAACTGTGATGACTATCATGTTGCTGGTCATAATCCCTTACACATCCAACAGTTCAATAATCATCCAATGAAATCCAATCATACTTTCATTCCTCTACGCTTGAGAATTATGGGCTTACTGTCCTGAATTTAACTATTAAATTACTTATACCACACCTAAAATTTTGGTTTTATTCCACAATGTAATGGTTACAAGCAGAAACTGAAAATCCCTCACACACAATGAAATATAAAATTACACTCTAAAATGCATATAAAACATGCACAACGGTATGTCATGACACTCTGATTATGCTATTAATTGTAGAACATGAGCGCCCCCAGGGGCTTAATTCGGTAAGTACGGGATTGGTGCTCCCGGGGTCCCGAGCCACCGGTCCTCCGGGTTTTTGCGGGTTGGGTTAGGATTAACATCCTGCCCGTAAAAAAGCTGTGTTACCTCTCTCTTGAAGGATAGTCAGGGCGGCTCGGGGCCTCAGGTTGACTCCATTACGAACGCCATGAGGTTCGACCTGGCATGGAGATCGATGAGTCCAGTGACGTCTCTCCGTGCATGGTATTCACTGGAGCTATGAACACTACCAAAGATTTTCGTCTTGTAACCTCTAAAAAGAGACATATGATGAAACTTGTCTCGGAAAGAAATATTTCTATGCCAGGAAAATGTGACACTCCCCGTTATTTAATTATGCGCTCCACTATGCCAGACCAAACACCGCTTAGCTCTTTAAACACCTTCGTGATTCAGGCTACCTTGGACAAAATCGCTGGCCCAGTTCAGAACTGTACCCGGCAACGCAATGGGTGTTTGTTGATATTGACTAAGGATGATTCACAGTCTCTTAGTTTACTCCAGGTACATCAGTTTGTGACCCAAGACGTTATTGTTGAGCCACATGCTTCCTTGAATGTCTGCCGAGGTGTTGTGACTTCCTCCGCCTTAGATGGTCTCTCTGAAGACAAAGTTGTCGTCTACCTTTCCAACCAAGGTGTGAATGCAGCTAAACGGCTCCTGCGGCGGGAAGGTGCAGAACAGGTCTCTACCAGAACGGTCTTTCTGACCTTTGCCTTAAGGCAGCTTCCCCCCACACTTAAGGCTGGCTATGAGATACTGCATGTTCGTCAATATGTTCCCAACCCTCTACGTTGTTTGTCCTATCAAGAATTCGGACATATGGCATTATCCTGTAAGCGGCAGCCTTTATGTCCTCGGTGTGAAACACATCAACACGACGGCTCTCCTTCCACTTCCATTTCCAAATGTGTGAATTGTGAGGGTGCCCATCCTGCTTACTCTCGCAGCTCCCCTGTATAAAGAAGAATACACCAATCAAGAACGGAGAGTTAAGGAAAAACTTGGCTATCAAGAGGCGAAGGAGAAACTTACTTGTTCTTTCCCACGAAGTTAGCTCACGGATCCTTCTGCCAGGTTCTTCAGTCTGCAGCCACTACTACTCCTGTGTCTTCGAAGTTGAACTGTTCTTGCATTTGTACCTGTACTCCGCGAGCTAGCCATAATGGCAGTTCTTCTATCCCTACCCTCCTTCCTTTTCAGTCCCCCCCCCTTTCCACTCCTTTGAAATCTTCCAAGCCTCCCCGTCAGCGTTTTACTTCTCCAGCTCATCAGTGTCGGGAACCTTCGACAATTCGACCGTCACTTAAAGCAGGTAATCCCTTTAGTTCCTTACCCTTGGATAATCCTACAGACCCATCAATGGATACCGACCTGAAGGATGCTGCTCCTGACTTCCTCGAGAGAATTACCTGTTCACCACATTTACTACGGCGGGAAACCCCGTAGTGTATTAGGGGTGCTCCTTCTGCCACAGCTTTACGGTGTTCCAACTCCGATACTCCGTTATCGACGTCCAACAATTCTGGAAATTTAGACATGTTGGATGTTTCTCATCCACCAGTGCTTTCTGCTGTGCCTTCGCTCCCCGCTGTCTCTGGCAGCATTGAGGGCATCCGTTCTCCATCTACTAGTGGTATGGATAGGGACATTTCTTCCGCACCTCCTGTTGTGCTGTCTCCTTTTTCCAAGGAGTCGTGCGCGGCTGCTTCTGCGGATCTGTCCCAGGCCACCGTTGACATTTCTGTAGCAAACGTTTTACCTGCGGTGACCAGTGTTAAATTACCGTCTCAGAAGAAGTCCAAAGCTGCTGTGAAGTCCACCACTGCTGCCAGCGTTACGAATAAATCTTTCAAGCAGAAGCCTTCTAAACCATCTTTCTCGCCAAACTCCAGAAAGAAGAGCTCGACATCTAAGGTTCACGAACGTAAAAACAAACCTGTATCGAAATCGTTTGGAACTGTTGAGGCAGACTCTGACTTTTAAGGGTTTTTGCCCTTTTTCCTCGTTTGTTACTAGTTTCCCTTTTTCCTTCATTTTTATGACCTTTTTGCAGTGGAATGTGCGTGGTTACCGTTCCCATAAGGAGGAGCTAAACCTTCTGTTTTCTACTTATCAGCCTTTGTGTTTGTACCTTCAGGAGTCTAAACTCCGCCCTGCGGATCATATGCACTTTCTTCACTATATGGCTTTTCGTAACGATCTCCCTGTCCCTGATGGTGGTCATGCCCATGAGTGACTTGTATCTTGGTGCGTCGGGGCCTTTACTGCACTCCGGTCCAGCTAGTTACTGATTTACAAGCGGTAGCTCTGCGTATTACCTTACCATCTCTTTCTTTCACGCTTTGCTCTTTGAACCTCCCACCTAATTCTTCTGGGGCTGCGGAGGGCTTTGTAGATTTGCTTCCCCAGCTCCCCCAACCGTTTCTTACTTTAGGTGATTTCAATGCCCATCATCCTTTATGGGGCTCAGTTCGTGAGTGTCCTAGGGGTACCCAGATTGCTGCAATTGCAGATCTCCACGATTTAGTTACGCTCAATTCTGGGCTTCCCACGTTTGTTTGTGATTCTTCTGGCTCTGTTTCTTGTCTTGATCTTTCCTTCTGTTCGCCACAGCTCGCTACCTCTCTGCGCTGGTCTGTGGTTTCTGATACTTACAACAGTGACCACTACCCTGTTTTGCTTCATATGATTGTTCGCGGAGTTAACTCTACTTGCCCACCAAAGTGAGTGTTTAGTAGGGCACACTGGCCCCTTTATTCTGAACTTGTGGCCCTAGATAACACTGCCTCCTTGCTCATATTGATATACGAGTCCAATATCTTCGGGACATTATACTAGACGGTGCTGAGCTTTCCATTCCTCTAATGTCGTTTACTGGACGACGTACTCTGGTACCCTTGGTGGTCGGAGGAATGTAGTGCAGCTCTCCGAGCTCGCCGCAAGGCCTTGAAGGTGTTCGAGCGTTATCCGACACTAGAGAATGATTACTTTTAAAAAGCTGCGTGCTCAGGATCGGAAAATAAGTGTAAGAAGTCTTCTTGGAAACATTTTGTCTCCACTTTGTCATGCTGCACTTCCTCCAGGGTGTGGGATAAAATCCGACGACTTTGTGGTAAACCTTCATATATCCCTGGGCTATCTGTGGCTGGCAACATTGTGATGGATCCTCATCAAATCGCCAATTCCCTGGGTGGAGTCTTTGCTTCTGCCTCTAGTTCTTCCCACTATGATCCCCAATTCTTAGTTGTTAAAGATCGGGTAGAGTCCTCTGGTTTTGATTTCACCTCTCAGAATAGTGAAGATTATAATCTGCCCTTCTCATTAGCTGAACTGGAGTTAGTCTTGTCGGTCACTCCTGATACTGCCCCTGGCCGGGATGGTATTCATGCACTAATGCCTAAACACTTGCTTCCAAGTAGTCGGCTTTTTCTTTTAGATACCTTTAACCATATTTGGCTACATGGCGCTTTCCCCTTTCAGTGGTGTGATTCCATTATCGTTCCTATTCTTAAGCCTAGAAAAGACCCACGGTTGCCAACTAGCTACCGACCCATTTTTCTAGCAAGCGGTGTTTGTAAAGTAATGGAGCGGATGGTCGCTAAGCGATTGATGTGGTGTCTTGAAACGCATTCTCTTCTCACTCCTGTACAATGTGGTTTTCGTAAACGGCGGTCTACTGTTGACTGTTCTTTGGCGACTCACATTTATAATTCTTTTCTGCGCAGACAGAAGACGGTCGCTGTCTTTTTTATCTAGAAAAGGCCTACAATACCGCCTGGCGTATGGGTATCCTCCGCCAGCTCTTCATTGGAATTTCCGGGGTCATCTTCCTGTCTTTTTGCAGCAGTTTATGGATGCCCATACTTTTCGAATACGGGTGGGATCATCTTTCTCCCTGATCTTTAGACAGGAGAACGGTGTGCCGCAGAGCTCGGTGTTGACTGTTCTTTTGTTTACTATAGCCATTAATCCCATAGTGTCGAACGTTCCAACGGGCATCACGCCGTTTCTCTTCGTAGATGATTTTGCAATTTATTGTAGCTCTGGGCGTACGCGCTTTATCCAACGTCGCCTTCAGTGCTTTCTTGATATCTTGCACACCTGGAGTTTGGAGGACGGGTTTAAATTTTCAGCGGAGAAAACCCACTGTCTTAATTTTTGGCGTCGTAAAGAGTTTCCTGTTCCTATCTCTCTCTTGGTGGAGTGGAACTGCCGTTTGTTGAAGCTAAATTTCTCGGCCTCATTTTTTACCATAAACTTTGCTGGGGACCTCATATTTTATATATTCGCGGGCATTGTGCTCGTTCCCTGCAATTACTTCGTGTCCTTAGTGCCACTTCTTGGGGTGCCGATCGTGTCCTCTTATTGCATCTCTACCGGGCTTTGATACGTTCGAAACTTGACTATAGGTCTATGATCTATTCTGCGCCGATTGGATCCTGTCCATCATCAAGGCCTTCAACTACCCCTGGGAGCTTTTCGTACTAGTCCCACCTGTAGTTTGTACGCGGAATCTGGTGAACCATCCCTTTGGATACGTCGGGATATTCTTCTTTGTAATTATGCCTCCGCTTTGCGTGCACTGCCTTCTCACCCCGCCTATTCTACGTTCTTTGGTGCCGCTCTGGATTATCGTTATCGTAATACTCCGTCTGCTGTGCTTCCCGCGGGGTGTAGGTTTCGGAACTTACTGTCAAAGTTGGATGTAGTCCTTCCTTTGCTTTTCCGTGGGGGATTTCGTTTTCCTCAATGGATATGCCACACCCCTCTGTGTCGTCTTGATCTGGATCGGTTGCCCAAGGTCACTACTGCTGTTCATATATATGCAGCCCATTTCGCGGCTTTGAAACACGACTTTCCTGGATACCATTTTCTATATACTAATGGTTCTCGAACGGATCAAGGGGTAGGCTGCGCTGTGGTTGTTGATTCACATGTTGTACACAAGACTTGCTTCTCGTTTAGCGCTTCTGTTTATACTGCCGAACTGTATGCTATACTTAAAGCCGCATTTTTCATCCGCTCCTCTTCGCTGCACTTTAGTGTCCTTTATTCCGATTCCCTCAGTGCTATACTTAGTTTACGGGATCTCTATAGCCAACACCCACTTGTACAGAAAATCCATGAACAGTTGCACTCTCTCACTCTTGATGGCTTTCAGGTGGTCTTTGTATGGGTTCCTGGACATCGTGGCATTGTAGGAAATGAACTGGCGAAGGCTGCGATTCTACACCCAATGAACGGGTTCTGCGCTGCCTCTGTACGGATTTGAAGAGTTTTTTGCACCGACAGATACTCTCTCAATGGCATGCGGAGTGGCTTACGTCTACCGCCAAACTCCGAGAGGTCAAGGCTGCAACGCTTCCTTGGCATTGTACTTCTCATCTTTCACGTCGCGAGGAGACCGTGCTTGCTCGGCTTCATATTGGCCACTGTTATTTTAGTCACGGCTACCTTCTTAGCGGTGAACTCCTGCCTCACAGTTTCCACTGCAATATGCCCTTCACAGTGAAGCATTTCCTTACCCAGAGTTGTTTCTATTCAGCCCTTCGTGAACGATTTGGACTCTCTCCTAGTTTAAATTGAGGTTTTAGGGGATGACTCTGCCTCTATCGCCAAGCTTTTTCGCTACATTAAATTCAGTGGTTTCCTACATAAAATTTAATCGTGTAGTTTCTGGTGTGTTACTGCCTTTCCAACTGTGTCAGTACAAACTCAAGTGCTTGTGTTTGCCGAGAATTAGTTCTGGTACCTTTTAATTTATGAGCTGTTTTATGTCTTAACTACTGTATCTTTGTTTTGTTTATTCTTTCTGCTTCTGTAATCTGAGTTGCTTAACTTGTACTTGTTTTGTTTTTGTTGTATTGATGTACTGACTTGAATAAGTTTATAGCACAGGGTGGCGCTGATGACTGCCGCAGTTTTGCACCACTCAAACCACTATTACTACTAGTATTACAGAACATGAGCTCTTACTACTTTATGTTCATCACTGGCTCTGAGTAACACAAAAACTGGAGATGTGAATTTTTCTATCTTAAATGGGCCAATATATCTCGGAGTCAATTTAGCTGTAAATTTTTGGTTCACCTTGCTCAAAGGGTAACTTTTTAAATATACTTTATCTCTCAACTTAAATTTTGGTACCACCCTATTCTTATTGTAGTATCTCCCATGTTTAGCCTGAGCTTTAAGTTGTTATGCACTCTAGTCCACACTGCCTTTATGTCATGATGATACTCCTTCTCCGGCAAACTATCTTTTAAATGCCACATGTTTGCTAACTGAGAATTTGCTGGAAAGGAGAACATAAAGTTAAGGTGAAATTCTGCATGTACCTCATAGCGTGCAGAATTAAGGGCATACTGTAGCCAGTTCAAATTAATCTCCCACCATGAGTGATCATCAGAATAATATGCAATTAAAGCTGATTTTAAATTCATATTTACTGTTTCACTCGGAGAAGGCTTCGGCTAATATCGGATAGTAGTAAAATGGGTAATACCTGCTTGAAAACAAAAGGTACGGAAGGTATGAGATGTAAAATAACTAGCGTTATCTGTAACTATTCTTTCAGGTACACCAAAACATGCCATAGTTCCTTTTAAAAACCTTAGTGTGGTAACTGTGTTTGCATCCCGTGTGGCATGAAGCCATACATGTTTAGTAAATGCATCTGCAATCACCAAAATAAACTGGTTTCCCTCCCGACTACATGGATGATGATGATGATGATGATGATATGCGGTTTAAGGGTGCTAAACAGCTAAGGTCATTAGCGCCCTTTCGACTACATGGGAACAGCCCTATGTAATCCAGGAACCATTTCTGCACTGGCCTTTCGGCCACCTGGGAAGCCAACCAACCTAACTTTGTTGAGCAGGTTTGCTGTGTTTACAGATGTCACAAAGAGAAATGTGGGTTGTTATATCACCATCCATACCATGCCATATAAAGTGTTATCGTATTTTGTGTCGAGTTTTGTAAACTCCTAAGTGTGCACCGTATGGACCCTGATGATAAAACTGAAAGATCAAAGAAATCAAATTCTTTGGGACTACAATTTTAAGTTCTTTCTTTCTATCTTTGCAGCAAAGAACACTCTTTTGCAGTTTTTACTCTTGACATTGGTTACCCTTTAAAAGGTCTTGAATTATAGGTTGTAATTCCTAAATTATTATATGCCAAGAAACATAGTTGTAAAACACCCAAAACTGGAGGTGATACTGTATTAGATGGTTCTGTAGTATTTCCTTCTTCAGCATACTTATGAGAAAGAACATCAGCTACACAATTTATATCTCCTCTAATATGCTGTACATGAAATTTAAATGCTGAAATTTTCACTGCCCACCTTGCCAAATGACCTGAATATCGGCTTTTTGACAGCACCCACATTAATGCCTGATAATCTGTCTCCAATAAGAATTCAGTATGTTCCAAGTAGAAACAAAATTTTTCAATCCCATATAATATGGCCAATCCTTTGAGCTCATAGACTAAATAATTTCATTCTTGTAAAGAAGGGTTCGTGATGCATATGCCATTACTTTCTGTCCTTCAGAATATTGCTATAACAGGACATTTGAAATTGCACCCCTACTATCGTCCGTTTGTAACACAAATGTTAAAGAAAAATCTGGTACTGCCAACACTGGAGGCAAAATTAACACTTCTTTAAGTTTCTTGAAAGCCTCTTGTTGCTCCTGGCCCCAATGAAATTTAACATTCTTCTTTCTCAATATATTTAACAAAGAAACTAACTCAGCATAACGCAGTTTATACTTTGCAAAATATTGCAACATACCCACAAAACGTGCTACCTGCTTGACTGATGTAGGAACAGGAAACTCCTGAATACTTTTAGTACGATCCAGATCAACTTTAATTCCACTTGAGGAAATTATGTGGCCTAAAAGTCGCAATTGCAAAGTAACATTTCAGAATGCAAACTCGATACTAAGGAAGTTTGACAAGCAGTTTGTTCTAGTACTGGCAAGTCGTTTGTAACTTTCGAAACTGTGTCCATTGTAGAGGCAATAATTACAGGGCCTACACATGGTCCACTAACAGATGGATTTACCACCTTACTAGAATCTTGTGGCATAGTAATACTAGCTAACTTTTCCAAGAGTGCATTGAACTTTGTAATTACTTATGCTACATTAGTATCTTTAGGCAAGGACTGAACATGGGATAAATAAGTAATTCAATAAAGCCAATATATTAACCTCACTTTAAAACGACAAGCTTGCGAATACGTAAACCCAACAGACTTAATGAGAGAACGCACTTTTTCACGGCCAGAATCAGTATAACTGGAAGTTATTTCCGGGCTGTTTTGCTGTGGTCTGCTGGAGATAGAGGTTCCAGACGTTTCGTCTACAACTACGGTAGACATCTTCAGTGGCGCTGTTGAAGTCTTCTAGGAGAAGGTTGCGCTGCATCTGAAATGCTGGCTTTTTTTTTTCTCTCTTCTTTCTTTTCTGAGTGGAGGAGAAAAACACATGTTACTTGCTAACCTCAGCCCCACTGGGAGTGGATGGCTGAGAGTGTGGGGCTCGCCAGTAGGTGGCCATACCCACTAAAAAAACTCCTCCACCCAAAGGAAAAATGAAGAATGAAAAAGAAGTAATTAAGGTGAGGAAATGCAGCAGTGCCGCTATTGCACCTGCCCATTCTGGGAGTGGATGTAGTGGCTGGTTCAAGGAACCTAAGCCAGGAGAAATGAGAGCTAGAACGCAAGCATGGCCTAGGTTCTACTTACGCCCTTAGGAATTCAGAGTAAGGAATTAAAGGAATTAGGGTGATGCATCTCCGGATTGAGACCCTGTCACACTGGTCGTAATATGTTTGCTATCCTGAAACATAAATGGACATAGTCATTAGTGTTTATTATTAAATAAGTGGAGTTGGTTTGCTGCTTTGACCTCAGGCAGTGTTGAAACACATGCAAAGCTGTGTCCCTTTGGGGGGGGGTCATTCTACCACAGCCTCGAGGTCTGTAGTCAACCTGAAACAATCAATTGTTTAGGCTTTAGTATACTTACTATGATTTGGCTGCAAGCCTTGTCATTGATATTGATTGGTACTAATCATGCTATATTGTAATGTTTAGTGTTGTCTTGGCGATGAGCCGTGTCATTAAGATTGTGTTATATTGAGAACTAATTTAGTGTTTTCCAGTCGTATCCATTTGAGTTGCCTTGGTCGAATATTGAGTGCCTGCCTACAACGCAGCCTACCCAATCGTGGCGCAGCTGCACTCAGACGTCACTCTGGTGGGGGGCCTCTCCCCCGACTCTGAGAGCAAGGACTTCAAGGGCCACTGTGTCACATTAGAGTGACCATGCCATGACTAGTTCGTGTGTTTTATGTGTAATTACGTTCGTATTAGGGCGTCTATAAAGTCTTGGATATTGATGTCTAGTTCCCCCAGGCCAATGTTTCTATCATATAGTGAGAGAGGTCTTTTGTGTTTATCTCTCTCATTATAATTACCTAAGTCCCGGATTAGTGGGTTGAAATTTTTGTTCTTTCTGTTGTACATGTTGTAGCTTTGTAGCTTAATGAATTCTTCTATGAAATGAAGCTTTAGCTCCTCGTGAACCAGATAAGCCGGAGTGACTGGTGGGAGTTTCGCTATAACTCTAATTATTCTGTTTTGAAGGATGTGTAGCATATGCCCAAACTGGTGCTGCATAACTTATAGTGGGTCTTGTTAGCGTTTTATATATCGTGAGGCCCATATTTAGTTGAAGTTGGCTGTTGATGTTTATGATAGGGTAGAGCTTGTTTAGCTGGCCATTGGCCTTTGCCCTTACACTATTATGTGTTGTTTCCAGGTGAGACGTTGGTCCATAGTGACTCCTAAATAGGTTACTGGTTGTTCCACATTGTTCTTTTGCCATTGTATGTCAAGGGCGGCTGTGCATGTCTAGGTAGTCTGTGTTGCACTCTTTTGGTAAGAATTATTGACTGGCATTTTTGGTGTTTATTTTAATTCGCCATTTTGTGTACCATGGCTCTAGCTCATGTAGGGCATTCTGTAGCCGTAGGTGTAATATCCTGGGCTGTGTGGACTGTGTTACTAGCGCCGTATCGTTAGCATATGTGTATTTTTCTGTACGCGTGAATTCTGGCACGTCATTAATGTATAGATTAAAGTGTGTCAGTTCGAGCAAACTTCCTTGTGGAATTCCTGCCCTGATAGACCTAAGGGGGGAGGAGGAATCCTCCACCGCTGCTCAGAACTGACGTTTGCTAAGGTAGTCGCTGATAAGGGCGATCATAGAGTTGGCAAAGTTGTATGACTTGAGTTTATGAATGAGGCCCGCATGCCATACTTTATCAAAAGCACGCTCGATATCTAAGAATATGGCTCCCATTGATTTATTGGTAATTAATTGAGCTAATCGTAAGAGTTGAAGCGTCGTTGAGTGCTGTGACCTAAATCCAAATTGCCCTGAAACTAGAATGTTGTTCTTCAGAATGTGAATTCATTCGTATTAGAACTATTTTTTCTAATACTTTCCCAATTGTGCATAATAGGCTAATTGGCCTGTAGCTTGCGGGTAATGTTAGGTTTTTGTTTTGCTTTGGCAGCATTATAATTTTTGCCTCTTTCCATTGTGGCAGGAATCTACCTTTGTCTAGGGCGTAGTTACATATTTTGGCTACGAGCAGTAGCGCTCCCCGCGGGAGATTCTTGAGAACCACATTGGGTATTGCGTCTGGCCCGGGAGCCTTGCTGTTGATCAGGTGGGCGATGATCCAAGCTATTTCATCTGCATTGGCTTTTTGCATTTTATTATGTGTGATCGAATAGTCTGTTTGGCTTATTTCGTTCTCAATTTCTTGAATTTGATTAGCTTGCCCCCCCTAGAGGGTTGGGCCTGAAGGTGTCTTCGAGATGTCGGCTTTTTTGGGGGGGAAAGCAGGAATAAAGGTGTAAGGAAAGAAAAACAAGAATAATTAAGTAATTGGAAGGAAAAAGGAAGAGGAATAGAAAGGATTTAATACTGTGGTGTCGCTGTTTAATTGGGGCATGCTGGTGATAATGGTGGCAGGTACCGCCGAAGTAAACCCGCTATTTGTGAGTACTTGTTAGAATATGGCGGAGTACTCCGCGGTGATAAGTAGGTAACTGCCATGGCCGAAGCCCTGACAGGTACCTATGACAGTGGTGTTGTAACAGACAATTTGGCGCAGTACCCTGGTGTTGGTTTGTGAGTGGTGTGGCCAAAAAGTTCTGGGGCATGTGGTCGCGTGCTGTAGTGCGGTGGCTCTCGTGGTGGTGGTGATGTGATGTAGGGCTGGAGAGTCCTAATCACTCTGGTCGCGCGATCTGCGATTCTGTCTCGTAGGTATTCATTACCCTGGCGAAGGGCGGTGCGGCTGTTGTGGTCAATCTTCTTTATGGTGTTCGAGTGCTGTTCTACTGTGTCTGTGAGTTTTCCGAAAACCCTAAGCAGGACGTCCTCTAGAGAGCTTACACGTTCCGTTAGGTGCTGCAACTCAGTGTGAAGATCTTGAATGGTTATAAGGATGCTGTTGCTGATTGTGTTGTTTACTAGAAGGCTATTGGTGCTAGCCAACTGCTGTTTCAGGTGTAAGGTGTCAATCGGCGGTGGAGGTAGTGGTGGTTTGCAGTTCTGCGGTGCTGTGGTGTGGTCGGTCGGCGATGTTCTATGTGGATGTAGTGGACAGACGGCTTGACCAGTGAAGTGTCCCTTGTCCCCGCAGGAGGCGCAGAAGCGGCGTCGTTGGGTCAGGTTGTGTGCCTGGCAGTCGGTGGTGAGTGTCCTGTTGCCACAGTAATGGCAGCGGGGTGCGGCGTCACATGTAGTGTCAGTGTGCCTGTATAGGCAGCAGCGGCGGCATGGTGTTGGACGAACACTGCGGCTAGCCTCGAGCAACAGAGTTTGATCTAACAAGGGCAATCCTGCGTCCAGGGCCGCCGAGTAATCGCCCTCATCCATAAAGATGAGCCTGATCAGCGGTGTAGGACCTCTGAAGTTCCGGATTCTCGTCGCCTTGGCCGCAGACGACCAAAAGCGCTGCGCGGCGATGAGCAGTAAAGTGCCGGGGAGTTGGCGATGCACTCCCCGGACAACAGCGGAATAGCGTGCAGGCACGCTGTTCAGCAGTGTGTGAGTGGCTGCGCTGGTTGGTGAGTTGGTGCTGGGTACTTCGGCTGGTGGCGGCGAAGAGGTGGGAAGCTGTTCTTCTTCGGCGGCGTTGGTGGTGACTATTTTTTGGTGGGGGGGAACAGGAATAAAGGATTTAGGAAAAACAAGATATATAAGGTATTTGAGAGGAAAAAGGAAGAGGTATAGAAAGGATGTTGTACTGTGGTGTCTTTGTTTATTGGGGCATAATTGGTGTCATGTTGGCTGGTACCGCCTTAGCAAACCTGCGATTCGTGGGTGGTTACTACAAACGGAGAACTCCAAAATTGGACAAACTCCTCAGTGGGGAATAGGTAAAAGTCATGGCCGAGGCCCTGAACAGTAACCTAGGAACAGTGGTGTCGTAAAAGTATTTTGCTTTGATTTGGTTTCCGTGCCCGGGTCTGTTACCTCCAGGCAGTGGTTGTTGTGCTGTGTTGGTGGAGATGTGGCGTCTGTTTTGTTGAGCGGGTTGCTGTAGGACATGTTGCTCCATGAAGTTTCGTATTAGTTGGTATCCCTCATCCAGCTTGTGGTGGTTGTCCTGTAGCTGGCGGAGGCTGTTGGCGATGTCTGTGTTGGTCCATAGTTCTCGGATACCGGCGATTGAGGCCTCAATGGCCGTCAACCGCTCGGCCCGGTCGTCAGTGGTGTCGGTAGCGTGGTCTTCTTCCAGATAGCTCTCGTTACGGTACAGCTTTCGCTGAATCGATGGCAGCAGATCTGGATCATCGTAGTGGGAGAGCTCCTCAATTGAAGCCCTGAGTCTGTTGAGACTTCCTGTGCCGCTGGCGTAGGTCTGGTTTGAAGTGCGCTGCTTCGCTTCAATGCCAGCAAACCGCCGGTTGGCGGCTTGCCAAAGCGTTTCCAGTTTCTGGTTCAGTTTGGCGACCTCTGCTTGTATGGTGGCTGAGGCCGCTACTTTTTTTTTCAAGTGGAGGAGAAAATGATTTAATCACTTACCCCCATCCCGATGGGAGTCGGAACTGAGAGTGTGGCACTCACCGAGCGTCGGCATACCCACTAAAAACTCCTCCACCAGTAGTCAAGGGTAAGGAAGAGGCAGTACCGCAGTATGCACCTGCGAAGTCAAGGTGATAATGTATTGGCCGGCCACAAGGGCCTAAGCGGGGTTAAGGAAGGTGCCAGGACGCAAGCATGACCGAGACCCTGCTTGCGCCCTTGGGAATTCAGGGTGAAAGGTGTAGGAAGTTTGTGTGGATGTATGTCGGGATTGAAGGTTAGTTATTTGTACCTCCGACGTCCCTGGTATTGAGTAGCCGGGGCATCAAGTGAGGGCCCCCATGTGGGCTCGTCCTTTTGCTGTTGAATTCTGTTTGTCAGAATGTCAGCCAGCGCCGTCTGGAGGACTGCTAACTCTTCCTTGAAGAGCTTTCTGACGTCTTGGTAGTGGTCAGCGAAGAATCCTGGCATTGATATTTTGCTAGGCATGTGGAATAATCTTAGCAGTGAAGAGAATTGTAGTGTGGCCCTCTTGGAGTTCGGTGAGTTACCTCCTCCAAGGAGGCCAGTTTGGTGGTGATGTTCAGAAGCTCCGCCTGCACATCCTCCAGCTTCTGAAGGATCTCGGTTGAAGCTTGCTTGCAGTTGTTTGTGACTGTTTCAGGAGTGTCGTCTACTGCAGGAGGCCCGTTCTCCAAGACGCGTCAAGCTGCAGTGATAACTGCTGCTGCCGCGCAGGCAGCTTGGCCTTCTGCTGTGATGATGTTGAGTGACTGCGTAGGCGTAGCGGACAGCAAGCTTGTCCGGTGAAGTGGTTGTGTCTCCAGCAGGTTGCACAGAAGCGGCGGCGACGAGTTAAGTCATGCTGCTGGCAGACCGACGTCAAGTTAGGTGCCCCACAGTAGTGGCACCATGCCTGAGAAGTGCATCCCACCACACTGTGCCCGTAAAGGCAGCAGCGTCGGCAGGGCGGCGTCCATGTTGAGCGGCTCGGTTCAATCCTTAAGCTCTTGCCCAAGAACTGTAGGCCGTCGGAGAGGGCAGCGTCGTAGTGTGACTTTTCCCGAAAGAAAAGGCGTACGAGCAGTGTTGGGCCCTTCTGAGATTGGATCCTCGTGGCCTTGAAGGCTGATGGCCAAAGCTGCTGTATGCAGCTTAGGATGGTCTGCATTGGTAGATGCTGGTGAAGATCCACAACCACAGCGCTGAAGAAAAGATAGCGCTGGGCTTGGTCTTCACCAGGCGAAGCGGCGTCAGGTGCACTGTCGTCCGGGACTTCAGTGTTATGCGGCGTTGGCGGTGAGCTGGCAGAGCCAGCTGCGGTGGCTGTTTCATAGATCGGCAAGTCCGATTCGTCGGCGGAAGTCTCTGTTGCTACTGCAGCCCTGCGTTGTCTCCTTCCCATGGTGCTAGAAGGTCCTGTTGACTCGAAGGATCCAGGCCGCTACTGTTCGCGTTGCTATATTTATACTAAGAGGGCTCTCCGCTGATTGGTCCGGGAGCCGGTCGGCTGGTGGGTGGGGCCCAGCTGCCTCAAAGGTGTTGCTACCTTCTGATTGGCTGGCTTTGTTTTCTATGACGTTTCTTGCCTTGAATGACTGGATGCCAGTTATTGTTGAGCTGTAGAGCCTCTTCTTTCTTATTAAAATTGTTAGGATGCTTATATATTTCAATGGCTTCATGCTGTAGTCGGGCATGGTAATGTGTCATGGATGAAAGAATGTTGGTGTCCTGGAACTTAATGGTATGTTCGCCGTCTGGTTCAATGGCGTGTTTGGCAACTACGGACTCTTCTGTTTGGCCCAAGCAGCAGCTTCTTTTGTGTTCGGTAAGTCTGGTGTTGACACTGCGCTGTGTGGTTCCAATGTATACCGATCCGCTAGAACACACAATACGGTATACATCGGCTGATGACAGAGGTTCCCGAGGATCTTTAGCTGAGCGTATTAAATTATTTAATTGTTTGGTAGGCTTGAAAATAGTCTTGACATTATGTTGTTGCAGTATGTGCTCAATGCGGTCAATGACATTTTTTAAGTATGGCATAAAGACTGTGCCTTTGTTTTTCAGTTGATCATTCTTCTGAGCAGCAGGATGAAGTCTGGTGGGGCAGCAAGCTCTTATTTACTTCTCGGTCTTTACTTCACAGTTGTAACTTCGCCTTTAAATCACACAAACATCTAAAATATGTAGTAGGCCTTACATTTACAACAGCACCCATAAGAAAAATGAAGCTGCATTACCACTTATAATATAACAAGCTATCATTTCTGACACCAGTTGCAACGCGGTAGCAGCCTCCGTGCATCAGCGGGGTGTTTTCTTACTACTGCTTTACTGTGGAGGACACTGTGCCTTAGCAGGATAGTGCCTGTTACACACGATGTCTTACGTTGCTATCCTACAAGCCTAAATTTCAACTCATTATTTAACCCTGGGAAAATAACAGGTAAAGGTATAATAATGAACTCGAACATTGTAGCACCTTTTGGAAAACATGTGTATATATTGTAACTTCATATAAGGACACTTATAACATGCATGAATTTCTCAGTGAAATTTTAATAAATACAAATTGTAACAAATATGATTCTGAAATTCCACAATAATGAATTAGTATTCTGAAGACTTGACTTGCAATTAAATAAATTCAGATACCAAGAATTCATAAAGTTGTTTATGCTTCAAGTGTGATTCTTTTGTTAAACATCAAATGCACTTTCATAAAATACATTAATAACTTGGATGACTTTTACTTTTAAATTCACTGATTAATATTGAACATTACTAAACTGATTTCACAAATTTAGAAATGGTAATCACACTACAATTAACTTTCATTCTTGGATTTACAATTTACTGCTTGCAATCCATTACAGTGTAATATATGAATTTAGAATTAAGCTTTAAGCCAAAATAACATTTTTTAATTATTTTAGAATAAGCACAGATCTCACATGTGTAACATAACGACTGGTTATGGCTTCTGTCATGTAACTTAGAAAATGATGATTTCCCGTTGAATATCTGGTTCCTCATGCCGCGTTCAACCTTGAGGTGACATTGTCTGGCTGCGTAGCTGCTTCCTTCCCTGATGTTAGCCAGTCGACCATTACTTGTGGTGCAGATTACAGACAATTCAATTCCATGCTGAAATATAAACCATAGTTTCACCAATACTTTCAAAGAACAGTGTGTAGACTTGAACTTCCATAAGATATTTTACTGAAGTGTTATGCCATATGTAACAGTAGAGTCGCCTTTACAATTAAGATGCACAATCGGCTGTCAGCCTGCAACCCTCAAAGTGCACGGTTGACTGTTAGGTTGTAACTCACTTTGCCAAAGCGAATCATTGACACACTTTTCTTTATTTTCCTGGTTGTGACATCAGCACTTCCCCCCATTCTCTTGCCTTCCCCTTTCACCAAAACTTTGAGAAATTTTCTCTCCATGCTGGCTGCCACGTACGCAGTTCCCCCCCCTCTCTCTCTCTCTCTTTCTCGCACCTTCTCCTTGTCTAGAAGTATCGAGAGGAGGGATCGGCAACCATCTCTATTGTTCTTAATGGTTGAATGCTATTCTTGCTGAGCAATTACGTAACATATGTTACAGGTAACGAAATATCATTACACACTACAACTCAACAATGACAGAAAGCAGTAAGTACTAGCTGCAATGTAAGAAAGCAGTGTCTATTCATTGCTACCTCTTTCCTTTTATAGCTGATAATTATGCTGGTAAGAAGTTGTGAATTGTCTCCGGTGTGTTTTATAACAAAGTGCATTTTAGTAAGAAATTATCAGCAGGAAGTGTATGCTTCATTGCATTACAGGTAAGAACTAAATATTTCTTTCATATTATTATACAGTTGAAATTATTTCTGAGGATTAACAGATTAAACTACCAAGCCCTACTCAGTGCATGAAATGATACACATACTTAGCCATTTTTCGTTATAATATTTTATTTTTTACAGAATGTCCAGAGGGAGAAAACTTGCAATTTTTGGAACTAACCCAAAAAGAAGCACTGGACAATATAGACAGTCATAATTCATCACCACACAGTTCCAACCAAAAAATTTCTGTCCTTTGTGATGACATTTTGAATAATATGTAATTACAGTTTATAGTATAGAAGACAGTTATGATTTTGATCCTGTTGCTGAAGATATTAGGGGAAATGTGGTAATCAGAGAAATTTATGAGGAAATTGTTCCTAATGAAACAGTTGAAGAGGAAGGTGAAGAACAGGAGGGCAAAGGTGGACACAAAGAAGTGCAAGAGCCTGTTATAGAAGATACTGAACAGAAAGATGATTCAGGAAATGAAGTATAGGAATACACTTCTTCAGCTGTAAATGTGGTAATCAGAGAAATTTATGAGGAAATTGTTCCTAATGAAACAGTTGAAGAGGAAGGTGAAGAACAGGAGGGCAAAGGTGGACACAAAGAAGTGCAAGAGCCTGTTATAGAAGATACTGAACAGAAAGATGATTCAGGAAATGAAGAATAGGAATAGACTTCTTCAGCTGTAGATAGTGGAAAGAAATAAGGAAAAAGAAGTGAAGAATTGAAAGAGGAAAAGAAAAGAAAATCATTTAACAAGCACATACTCCAAGAAGGTTCTAATGGGCAATTGCAAAAAACAATTTTAAGAATTGTTTAACAATGCCCAAAGAAAAGGTATTCTTGAAAAACATTAGTCTCTGTTATAGATGGATCAACGTAAATTCTTTTTCCATACACTGCCAGTTAAAACTGAGTGAAACCTATAATAGGTATTCTATATATGTTTGTTCATTTGCAAAACCGTGAAGGACAGGTGCAAGTTTGCAAAACCTTTTATCTGACAACATTAGGCTACAATAAAAAGATTGATAAAGTAATTTTCAGTGTTCTTCACAAATCAAAACAAGGAGTCATTCTTCCAAATGAAGATATTAGAGGGCAGCATTGTTCAAAATTCAAAATAAATTGAGATATTGTCTGAAAACACGTTGAAACTTTCCATCCAAAGATATCTCATTACCAATATGAATATACACCAAATGTTAAAAACCTCCCTAGAGAGGAGGAAATTCACTTAAGAAGTAAAAAACAATTAGATGCATTCAGAAATAGAATGGGCTCTCAATAATATCTAGAGATGGGAGCATTTGGGTTTCTTGAATTGTGAAGGCCCAAAAAATAAGATTGACAGTGGAGTTCTTTATCATTTACTGATGAAAGTAAATGTTTTGGCGATTGTACCTGTGGGCATTTTAAGGTGAGGCACAGACTGACTATATACATAGTAGGCTGTACTGCAGTGACCTCAGTATTTTTCCGATGCACAGTGGTGGCACATGATGTGTTCAAGGTTATGTTTATCAGCTGTGCTTCAGTCGCCTCTTTGTTTTTCATGCTGTAAGGAGAATAATGCTTGTGCATCTCAAAGGTGAAAGTTTATTCAAGACATCTGTGTTGTGTGTGATTTGCTTAAATGTGTTATGTCTTGTTATTAGTTCACTGCAATGCCTGCCGATAAATTCACAGTTGAACAACAAATTTTTGTATATGACACATATGTAAAAACCAAATCATGTAGACAGGTGTATAGACAATTTCATGAGAAATTTTCTGGTATTCCAGTTCCAGGTAGAGAAACTGTTAGATGCCTGGTTAATAATTTAGGACAACAGGATTGCTAAACATTAAACCTAAGAAGTGAAAATGAAATGTTCTAGCGGAGGAAAAAATTGGCAAAGTTGGTGCATCTATCTGTGGTGAACCCCCCCTCAAAAAAAAAGGTTTATAGGACCAATTCCCACACCATGGATGAACTTAGGGACAATATAAAAACAGAAATTAGGAATGTTACGCAAGAAGAACTTATGCATGTGACCGGAAACTTCATTTGAAGATGCCAGAAATGTCTTCACGCAGATGGACACCACTTCCAACACCACTTATATCAAGGTTAGTAATCATTATAGTGCATGTTACTATCACTCGTGAGTAAGTAACATGGGAGTTATAGAACAAAGCACCCTGGTGTGATAGTGTGCAGAGAACCATACGCATGATCCATGGCCTCACCATAAAACTATCACACTGTAGAAACATGGCTAAAGAAGATGATGTTAACATTGATGATTTCACTTACATTGGAAGGAAAGGGGAAATATAGCTAGGAAAGGTATAGTATCAGGAGGATTAGGGATGTTTGTCAAAAGTCATTGAAAAAAATTATGATAAACTTTGTATAAGGGCAAAGAAATATTCTGGGCGATAATGCAAGACAAAGAAGTAGATAGTTTAATATTTATAGAAATAATCTATAATTCCCCTAGCACTTAACAATTTCACAGTCTGGAACTGCTTCAGCATTTAGAAAAAGTTGTAGAATGCTTAAGGGAATCATACATAACTTTAGAAATCATAATGATGAGAGATTTTAATATAAGAATAGGGGAAATTGATGTACAGGAAATGGAAGATTGACAAAGTGATGAATTATTTGGTAAAAGCCGAAAGCTCAGATGTAATAAAGATAAGGTTGTACAAAAAGGTAGTGAAAAATGTATGGAGTTTTGTGAACTAAATTCTTTTGACATTCTAAATGAATATGGAAAAGATGAGTGTGTAGAATTTACATTTGTAAATAATAATAGCCAGAATATAATGGATTATATATTGTGGCCTATTAGTATTAGTTATGTATTAAACAACTTTAAAATGTTAAACTTATTTTCAAATAGTGACCACTTTCTGCTAGTGCTAGACATTAGGATTAAATGAGACCACAGGGAAGTGCATAAATTAGAACAAGATAATTATAAATTTGAATAGGTACCCCAGGTTTAAATGGAAAGAAGAATGTAAGAATAAATTTCCATAAATGATGGATTCTGATATAGGCAAGATCTGTCAGTTTGGAATAATGAATATGGCGAAAGAAGCAGAAATGGCAATTAATGCATTAAGTTTTATAATGCAATGGGCAGGTGAGGATATGCTAATGAAAAGGAGAGAAAATCAACATATGGGAAAGGTGGTTTGAGGATGATTGTAGAGTAAATAAACTGTTAGTAAAAAAAAAAAAAAAAATTGTGAAACGGAGGAAAATAGGAGAGGATGTTCCCAAGCATTGTTATCTAGAAGGTAAAAAGTACAGTGCGAGCATTTTAAGGTGTGGCCACAGTCCAGGTATATATGCAGCACGCTGTACTGCAGTGACCTCGGTACTTTCCTGATGCGCAACTGGTGATGCATGACATGTTCAAGGTTATCTTTATCAGATGTATTTCAGTTGCTGCTGTGTTCATGCTATAAAGAGAGTTAACATTGTGCATCTCAATGGTGAAAGTATTATCAAGACATCTGTTTTGTGTGTGATTCGCTTTAGAGTGTTAACATCATGTCTTATCCACTGCAGTGCCTGCCAACAAATTCATGCTTTAAAGGAGGACTGAACTAAAATTTTAAGGACTTGTAACAATAAAGTATAAACAAATCTGAGCATATCGTTGAAAACCTTGTTGCTCTACGACTTCTCGTTTTAATTCTGGAAGCACTTTTATGTTTATTCCTCACCTCGCAATGACGTCATCAGGCTGGAAGCACAGCACACTACTCATTGTCTTTTGCATTAGTTATCCTTGTGTTGCATTTAATTCCTGTTCTGGTTTTGTGATTGTAGGAGAGTTTTTCTTTCCTAGTGACCTGTGAGGTATAAGGCCAAGAATGCCTGTGTGCAATGCTTATGGTTGTGCAAATAATTCTGGTGTAAAAAGAAATATTGGTTATTACTCATTCCCTGATAAGATAAGAATCAACATTTGTGCTATGAAATGCAAAAGCTTTGTTCCAACCAAAAATGCTAGAGTAAGTGGAATTCATTTCAGAGAAAGTGATTTTAATGAGGTTATAAAACTAAGAATAATGAAGAATGAAAAGCTCAAAAGCCCAAGAATGAAAGATAATGTGGAGCCTTTGAAATTTTTAGGACCATTTTGTTAAGTGAAAGCAGATGCTACAGCTAGTTGATAATTCAGTAAGAAATTCTCAGCAAGAAAGTGGAGCTACACTAGTTTCTGAGTGTACTCAGAACACACACTCAGCACATGGAGTTGAAGATTGATGCTGAATACAATGCAGGTTGGGAAATGAAATTTTTAGTGCTATAAGTGGCACTAATCAGAACCAAAGTTTGACTGACGAGGAAGGTGAACCTTCATCTGTAAATGATGAAGATTATAAATTGAATGAATATTTGAAGGAATTCAGTGAAAATGAACAAGAAAATTGGTATGTCCAGAAAATATTCTTTTGTGTTTGTATATGTAAATGCTCTCCTTGCGCTATTCAGTATTTGTCACCCATGTGGTGGGACTGTCACTGAAAGAAAATGTAACACATGAGGGGCATTAATGTGAATTATAACTTATTGTGTGAATGGGCACACTTATGAGTGGTGCTATGGAGGCAAAAGTGACTGATTAAAATCACTTTCTCTAAAACGAATTCCACATACTCCAGCATTTTTGGTTGGCACAAAGTTTTTGCATTTCATAGCACACATGTCAATTCTTATGTCTACCAGGGAATGAGTAATAACCAATATTTCTTTTTATGCTGGAATTATTTGCAAAACCATAAGCGTGCATGCAGGCATTCCTGACCTTACACCTCACAGGACACTAGGAAAGGAAAACTGTCCTATAATCACAAAATCACAACAGGAACTAAATGCAATGCAAGGTTAACTAATGCAAATGACAATGAGTAGTGTGCCGCGCTCCCAGCTTGATGACGTCACCGCGAGGTGAGGATTAAAAATAAAAGTGCTTCCAGAATGAAAATGAGAAGTCGTAAAAGGACACTGTTTTCAACAATGCTCAGATTTCTTTATACTTTATTGTTAGAAGCCTTTAAAAATTTAGTTCAGTCCTCCTTTAACAATAAATTTTTATGTATGATACATAGGTAAAAACCGAATCATGTAGATGGGTGTGTAGACAATTTTGGGGGAAATTTCCTGGTATTCCAGTTCCAAGTAGAAAAACTGTTAGACATTTGGATAATAAGTTTAGGACAACGGGGTTGCTAAATGCTAAACGAAAAGTGAAAACGAAATGTTCTAACAGAGGAAAACACTGATGAAATTGGTGCATCTATTTGTGGGGAACCCTAAAAAGGTTTTATAGAACCAATTCCCACACCAAATTAAAATTAAATTGAGTTTTATTTATGGAAGCTCTTTAACTGCTGTGGCCTTAGTGTCCCATTCTATATTGGGCGTGAAAGACCAGAAATTTTGCTCAGAGGCCTCTTTATCGGGCTTGAGGTTCTTTTACGTGCCATAAATCTACAACACGGTACCACCAGCTATACTTCCCTTCTGAAGGAAGCCATGCTAAGGATTTTTACGCCCGAAAAATACATTGCACTCCACCAGGTTTGAACATGCAACCTCAGGAACTAAATCGTCACACCATAGACAAACTTAAGGACAATATAAAAACAGAAATTATGAATATTATGCAATTTCTAAAAGTTCTACAGTGGAATGCAGGAGGACTATCATCTACAAAAATGCATCAACTGAAACATACACTCAAAGAAAAAGAAGTAGATATTCTGATAGTGAATGAAGCTAATGTAACCAAAGAAAATATTCAGTATTACAAACTGAATAATTACACCACCCATACACTTTATAAAGCTAGACAGAGAGCTAGTGGAATGTTATTAGTATTAAAACTAACCTGATGTCAGCATTTAAAATTGCCTAGGAAATGAACCGTAATGACACAGCAGAAATAGTTCAAAATTACAATTTGGAAACATAATAAGAAATATATTCTGTATAAAATTTACAGCCCTCCATATAACAAAAACCTAAATTTAGATATAATAAAAATATCTTCATCCACCATAATTATAGGAGACTTTAATGTAGCTTCCCCAAGCTGGGAATACAAAAACCATAATGCTGTGGGAAAATAGTCAAGGACTTCCTCAACAGCCACACAGTAGAACTTCTGTATAAACCAGATGATAAGAAAACCTTCATACATTGTTCAGGAAACTGCACTAACCCAGATTTAGCCATGGTTACAACTGATAATGTCTGAAAATAGTCAAAAAATAGTATTAGATGATCCAGGAAGCTCACATCAAGCCACATTATTAACAGTTGCTTTAAAAACACAAACACAAAGACCACAGATAAGAACTACATGAAACTTCAAAAAAGCAAGATGGAAAAATTTCAGTCAGGAAATAGAAGATCAAATAACTCAAATGGAACAATGAGGAGATGAATCCCCACATAAATTATTTTAAAAGTTTACAAATGTAATCCTGTTAAGTACAAAGAATAACATTCCAAGATGTAAACAGAAAAATTACAAACCATTTTGGACAGAAGAACTGTCCCAGCAGAAACTAAAACAAAATCAAGCCAGAGAAAAAGTAGAATCATCCAAAAAGCCCAAAGTTTTAATAGCTTTGAGAAAAGAAAATGCCAAAATGAAATCACTTGTTGCATCTGCTAAGAGAGAAACCTGGAACAAATTCCTACAGAAACTCAATTACAAAACTGATGGGTACAAAGCATACAAATTAATAAACAAACTCAATAATAAATACCCTAATAAAACATATCAACCCTTCTGTATAAACAACAAAGAAATCTCTAAAGACAAACTAATAGAAAATAAATTGAACTGCTATTACTCAAATGCTCGCAAACTGTCTCCAGAACACAAAGCAAAAGAAAGAGTCATTAAAAAGAATCTCAAGAAAAACAACTACCCCAATAAACAATTCAACATTTTCTATAAAGACTTTAGATAGAAGAACTTAAAGAAGCTATAAAAAGGATGCAAACAAAAAAAAAAAGTGGCCCAGATGCAATGTTCCCAGAACACTTCCAGCACTTAGGACCAAAATCTCTGCAATTGCTTCTGCCAATTTAGAATATATTTTGGAACAGAGTGAACTCCCTTCCCAATGAAGACAAGCCATAGTAGTGCCAATACTTAAACTAGGAAAACCAGCAAACTTAGTCAGCTCTTATCAGCCCAGCATTGGCCTCAGTATTGGAAAAAATACAAGAAAGATTGACAACAGCAAGAATGAATTGGTATCCTGAAAATCAAAATATAATTGCAGAAGAACAAGCAGGATTCCGTCAAAATAGATCAACAACTGACAAAACGCTTTCAAAACATTAAATCATGTTTAAATAAACAAGAAAGTGTATCTGTAGTTTTTATAGCCTATAATGGAGCATATGGCTCCATATGGAAAGCACAATTACTACAAAAACTAAAACACACAAAAATAGAAGGAAATTTGCTCTGTGGTTTAAAAAATATGAATCAGGACATAAACTAAAGTAAGACTACCCCAAGGAGTAGTCTCCAGTCCTTCATTATTCAACATATACATAAATGATCTGTCAAAGATTATAAAAAAAAATGAAGCAGATGTTAACATATTGTTGTTTGCAGATGATGTTATATGGATTGCAGCAAAGAACAACAACAAAAAATGGCATTTTGACAAACACAATGAACAGAGTGCTACAAACCCTCAATAAATGGTATCTAGAGAACAACATGACAATCAACACCACAAAAACAATGTATCAGTTCTTTTCAGTGAGACACAGTAATGACAACTTTAACCTCCTAATTAACAACCAACTCCCAAAAAGTGAAAATACAAAATACCTTGGAATATATATGGACAGTAAACTAAACTGGAAAAATTACACCACCAAAATGGTTAACAAAGCGGAGAAAAGAACAAAGTAAAATAACTGGCCGGGGTGACCCGGGGAAGCTCACAAGATACACTTAACACCACGTACAAAACTTATGTAAAGCCAATATTAAAAGATGGTAGTGAAGTACTAGTTACAGCAAAAAGCTCAACTGCACAGAAACTTGAAGTCGTACAAAACATTGCACATAGGCTGGTATGTGGAGCAGTAAAAACAGCCCCAACATTATGCCTACAACAATATACAGATGGGAGTTTTTATGGAAAGTGAAGATGAAATGGAAATGGTCAGTTGAAAAACATTAATTTTTAGTTGACAAAGGACATGTATGTAATATGTTAACTTTTGTATTTGTATACTGAAATAGCTATGGCTGGCCAGATAACTAGGGTTAAGGTCAGTCCATAACCATGTATGAACTTAGCACTTAAAGAGGGGTGATGAGTGAAATTTCTATTTTGCACAATTTTAAAGCTATATACTTAATTTTTATACACATATTTGGGGTGTTAAGTGGAACTATTTGGCAGAGTTTCATTTTTGTATGCCAATTAGGTTTTGATTTATTGAAAATTTTCTTTCAAAAAATTTACTAATTTGAAAATGAAATTCACTCCACACTTTTTTGAAAAAATTTTGAATTTTTTTTTTACAAAGCCAGAAACTCATTTAGAAAAACTTGGCGCATGTGTTTTGTAATATCTTAACTGTAAGGGAAATTAAAAAAAAAAAAAAAATGACCTGCATAGCAAAAATTTCAAAATGTTTGCAATCACTACACACATTTCATTTTTTATCTCAAAAAGTGCTAAGTTAATCCTGAATTCTATGTGTCAGTTTTTTTGTTATGCTTTATAGAAGTACAGTAGAAATTTCAGCCCTCTAACACCTAATTTGTAGATGTAATTTTGTTTTGAATGTGTAAAAGTGTAGCAAAAATTAAAGTAAGGAAAAATGAGTTTAAAAGTTTGCTTACAGTAAACCAGAAATAATGACTTGCAGACCTTCCTAGAAGTGTCCAGCTTAGATGTGTAATTTGTACTCTTTTTCATTACAAGCACTGCAAATCAGTTGTAATTTATGGCATAAGCCAAGCCTTTCAGTGCCAAGTCTTATGTACAAACGCTTTTGATTGTGGTCATTACACTTCAGGCCAGTCACCAATGATGACAGTAAACTGGTGCACACCAATATATAATTACAGTCTTCATTATTTACAGCAGGTATATGCTCACAATTATCCTCCAGCTTAAATTTTTCTTTTGTACATCATATTCTTGCTCATCTAACCTTTCATCACAGTATTATTTACATTATTTACACTTGTTTCTGGCTCATGTAAATGAAACATTTAATTTGATGTTACACGACATCTACCATCAGAGCTGCTGTTGCTATGTTATACCGATTATGGTGGCTCAGTGACAAATCAGAAACTAACCTTCATGGAAAAAATCCCACAAAAATCAGTAAAAAAAGCAGATTTTTTGCTTCATGTAGTGATTTCATCGCCTGCCATGCCTTCTAAGGGACATTTAAGGAGTGCAGACCTTTAAATATGATGTAATTAGAGCACTTTCCAGGCATTGTAATGCTTCAAGACTTTCTATATATGCACTTCAAACCACCTAGTATTTTTTGGTACAAAAAAATAAACAAAACGTGGAATTTTGTCATTTTTGGTCACATTTTCACCCGTTTCCCCCTTAAATAAATACATACACAGTTTACTGATCACATCAGAAATGCAGCAACAAGCTGCCGTCTCTTTTTTGAAAATGAAAGCACTACTCAATGACACTTGGATCCAAGATAATGCAGAACATCTCAAAACCCAATCTCTACCTATCACATTTGCAAAAAAATATCTACATCTCTTTAACATTTCAGAAAATATTGAATCATACTGTCCACATGTCAACCCTCTAGACCACCAAACATTCAACATTAACCTGTCTTTCCTCGAAGAGGTAAGAAAAGATGACCATCACCCACAAGAACTAAAACAAATAGCACTAGCAGTGATAGAGGAAAAATATCCATAAAATGAGTATTTGAGAGTATACACAGATGGTTCACTATCTAACAAAAACCTAGGAGCAGGAGCAGGAATACCTGTGAGCTATTTTCACACTATTATATCTGTAGGGAAAAACAAAACAAGCTTTGAAGGAGAAACAACAGCAATTAACATAGTGCTGCAACAACTCCTGCTTATACCAAAAGCCTTCCAAAGAGCAGTCCTCCTGATTGATTCACAAGCAGCAATCCAGGTGATTACTTGAAATGCCCAGCCAACATCCAAAAGAAGCAAGGGATACACTAAAACTCAACAGACAAGGAAAAGCAATTGCCTTCCAATGGATATCATCTCATGTTAACATATCTGGGAATCAAACTGCAGACTTACTTGCCAAGAAGGGAGCGACACTCACTCCTACTACAACCTCACTGGATACAAATACAGTGAAAAGACTTGCAAGGAATCGAACCCAGGGCCGATTTCATTCAGAAGCATTAAAATTGTCTCAAAACAAAATTTGGAAAAATATTGGAGGAACATGGCAAGTGAACAAAATGAAGCCAAGAAAAGAAGCAACAGCAACCTTCAGACTAAACACTGAGCATGACTACCACAACTATACTGACTCATCTATACCACAACAGAATTTACAACTCTGATCACTATATCATCTGCAAGGACCAAGATACCAAAATGAATGGAGAACATCTACCTCACTGTCGAAAACTGGATCCCAATCTCCAGAGGATGAACCTCCCACAATGGAATGCCAGAAGACTTGGGGATTGAAGCCTCATGTCTCACCATTAGACAACAATAACAACTGAATATTATGCAAGAAGAATTTATGGGTGTGAACGGAAATTTCATTTGAAGATGCCAGGAATGTCTTCACACAGATGGACACCATTTCGAACATCACTTACAACAAGGTTAGTACTCATTATTGTGCATGTTACTATCACTTGTGAGTAAGTAATGCGAGAGTTACGGAAGAAAAACCCCCATTGTAACAGTGTGCAGAGCACGCATACGTGTGATGTTTGACCTCACCATGAAATGATCGCACTGTATAAAGAAATATTAAGATGCAAAAACAAAAGTTAAAGAGTACTGTAGAAATCTTTGTGAATAATTCGGTATTATGAGAGGTAGGACATTATAGAAATTGGAAATAATTATGTAGGAATTTTGGACATTGAAATAAAGGAGGAGGAAGTACCATAAGAAGTTAAATTATTGAAAGCAAATAAAGCAATTGAAACAGAATGATGACATATCAATGGAATTTCTCAAAGAATGGTGCAGTAAGTGGATAGAGTTGAGGTGCTCACATATATATTTAATTTGATGAAACCAAAGGATACATTGCACAGAATTGGAGAAAAACAATTATACACCCTATAAATAATGGCAAAGGCAGTATAAATAAATCTGATAGCTATAGGGGCAGTGCTTTATTATAATGTAGGAAAAAGTTTTAAAGTTTTACGGATTTTGACCAGCAGTTTACAAAAATGGATAGAGCAATATAACATACTATCAGAATATCAAATGGGGCTTCAAAAAGAAAGAATAACTATTGGCAACATTGTTCATTTTGAATACTACAATAGGTAAATATCTAAAAAAATAAGGGCAAATTATGTCTGGCTTTTGTTGATTTAGAAAAAGGGTGTGTCGAATAAGCTGCAGTTATTATGGCATAAACTTTCAGACAGTCAGGTTAGTAGATATATGATAGAGGTCTTAAAAGCTCTGTATAAAGAAAATGCTTTTTGTGTGTGGAATGAGGAAGGAATAACAACCAGTGAAGTAAGACAAGAAAAGGGGCTAAGACAAGGGTATACTTTAAGGCCCAGTTTTATGTAATTTTATGTAGATATATTGCAAAACATAAAGAAAAATAACAACTTCATGCCAGATATAAGCAGTATCCAGATTCCTGTCTTACTATTTGCAAATGATTTGGTACTAGTCGGCCATAATATTAGTGCATTTAGTGGGAAGAGGAACGAAACAGTTATGAATTAAGTGTGTGGGGCATTAGAAGTGCAGTCAGGTAAATAAAACATCTGGAGCTCTTAGTTGCATTTACTGTTGAGGCTGCGGCATGCAAATGTACTGTTTTCATTGTGCAACTGTACATTCCCACTATCGCCTTGTCCCTCACTCCTCTTGGATCACAAGCCTTGATAACATTACATATTGTCAACAAAATAGTGGTGCCCTCCTCCAGATGCACGCATATTGTTGCCAACTAGTAATTAATTCTATTACGGCAATTGGTTTAAAATTAGCTTTCCAAGAAATAGATAATATTTGTTCAGAATGGGGTTTAAATGTGAACCAAGACAAGACACAAATTTTAAGATATAAGAAAGGGGGTAAGTTAAGCGAATATGAAAAATGCAAGAAAGGTAGGTACCAAGGAGTATCAGGTAGTATTTATTTAGAAATCAAAATGGATGGAGGGGGAAAGTGGGAAAAGCATAAAAGGTTGGCATTTGCAAAAGGGAAAGCAGCTATGTCAGTTATAAAAGGTTGTTTATATAAGATACCACAACAGGAAGTCAAATGGCTAGAAAGAATATATAATACAATGGCAGAAGCATGAATGCTATATGGCAGAGGTGGCGAAAACGGGACTCACGAGTCATTTTGACTCGTAGGCGCTGTTCCCTCTCTGTTTCAGTCCATTTGATTTTCACATACTGCTGAGTGATGCAGTGTGTGTTGCATATTTGCTGACTCACGGAAGAAAGGGCTTTCGCCACCCTTGCTATATGGTATTGAAATTTGAGGAGTGGATAGTTTTTGGGAATTTGTATATGCACTGCAGCAAATCATTCATTGCAGAAATTCTTAGCCTACTGATTGCAGCAGTAAAGGGGTTGCTCAAAAGTTATGGAATGAGTAACAAGAGAAGGTTTGATTATGGAGAGAGTTTTAAAATATTGGCACAGTATCTTAAACTTAGATGAAGGGTGTTTATTAATACAATGTTTAATATTTCAAGAATCATCTTTAACCAAAGGATGGTTAAGCAGTTTAAGAAGTAGTATAGAGAGCAATGGAAGGTTTTTGGAAAGAGGCAAGAAGATGTTTTGAGGATATATGGATACAAAAATTATTTAGTAATTTAACAGAGAAGAGATCACTGGTATTTTATGTTGGATAGAAATGTACATGGGAAAGAGAGAACTATATCATTGAAGTAAATGAGGAAAGAGAGTCTAGCATGGCCAGTAACATGAGTAGGGAAGTTGAAAGATCAAAGAAATGATTTTACTCAGGGTGAGTGTCCATTGTTTGGAGGACAAGAAGTCTTAAGGTGCTCGTCCACAATGCCAGCTTTATGGCATGCCACTTTTCTTGTGGGCCACAAAATTGGCACATTCTGTTTACACACCGTATATTAATGTTGCACAAGTTTGCGTTGCACCACTACAAAAGTGGCATGTCCACAGAAATATTGCACCAAACGTTTACACGATGGTATATTTGTGGTAGAAATTCTTCTGCATGCAACTTTCTAGTCAGTTGTGTTCTTGGTGTGGAGAATATGTCATCTGATAATGGAGTTTTATCCTCATTGTGCTTTTACTTCGTCAACAAAGAGAAAAACACAAGTTTTACTGCTGAACTTGTTGATCCCCCCTTCCTGCAAAACATATACCCTTCTAATGTCACTACAACACTTGAGTCTTGTGGCAACAATGCAGCTTGAAATTTCTGCACACTATATTTTTCACTAATCCCAAGTATGCACTGTTGTAGTGCATGTTTCATTTTCATCCTCCAATATTCACTTTCCAGCTGCCAAATTTCACTGGCCACATACTCCCCAAAAATGCTTAACTCATCTTTTTTGCCAGCATTCTGCAAAATCTCCAAACACTGGTTAATGGCAGCCTGCTCTTGTATTTCAGAGGTGTGACATCATTTACACCTGCTATTTTGGGAAATGCTAGTTTCTGGACTCTGCATAGGATAGGAACTGCTTTGAGTTGTTGATTCATGCTCATTTCCCTGGGAATCTATGTGACAGTCATCATCCATGCAGTTTTGCTGGGAACTAGGGCTTCCAATTTCTTGTAATTAAATGCAGCTAATTACTATCACAATAAATATGTTACTTTTGCCAAAATATTGCGTCTTGCAAAGTTTCTGGAATAATAAAGTTTTATGATTCATTCCTTTGTTTAATTTTCTTCCCATGTGAGTGCTATTTTCAATTTTGCACATTGAATAGTAATTGTTATGGAACAGCAGATTATTATTGTTGTTATTGGTGGTGGCGGCAGCGGCATTTCATGTTTTAGATGCCAGGCACTGAAGATGAATGGAACGAGCTCTTAAGAGATTTCCAGGAGAAATGGAATTTACCTAATTGCATAGGCACACTAGATGGGTAGCATTTTATAAACATTTGAGCTCCAGCGAACAAAGGCAGTTTGTATTGCAACTACAAAGGAGCTCATAGCACCATTTTAATGGCATTAGCAGATGCCAATTACCGGCTGACCTACGTAAATGTTGGATCGAAAGGCAGAGATTCTGGTGGAGAAGTGTTCAACAGAAATTTTCTCTCTCGTTTGCCCTTGAAAAAATGCGTTAAATATACCTAATGCAAAACCTTTGCCAGGAGGAACATTCTCTGTGCTGTATGTCATTGTTGCAGATAATGGTTTTCCATTAAAACCACATATAATGAAACCTTTTTCCTTTAAAAGTCACAGTGTTCATGAAAAAATCTTTATCTTCAGTCTGTAGAGGGTTAGACGAGTGATGTGATAAAAATGGAATTATCTTGGCTCGGTTCTGATGTCTCAGAAGAACCATGGGGTTGAAACCCAGTAAAGTGAAAAAAAGTGATGTGTGCTATTTGTGTATTACACAATTTTCTCATGATGCATTCTACTTCCATATATGCTCCCAGAGGAACATTCGGTACAGAAAATGAAGATGGAACTGTTACAATGGACACTTGGCACAACAAAAACTACAACTTAGTGCCATTGTACAGAACTGTAAGTAAAAAATCCTCATACTGCAGCAAAAAATGTTAGAGAGGAGTTCATGGAGTATTTTTGCCATAAAGGAGAGGTTCCTTGCCAATATCGCTACATTTAAAGTGAGTGTGCTGGTACTTGCCAAAGAATCTACTGCAGCATTGTTGGTGCTTGTGTTGTAAGGCATAAACTGCAGTGAATCATAAAATTCCCATTTTGTTTTATACTTATCTTTTGCACCACTTCCAGGTTTCCCTGCCCTCATTTTGTTCCTTTCGTTAGTGTACTGGTTTCTCAACTTGTGAATTTTGCTTTAATTTTCACTGCTGACATGTTGAACCCTATTCCTATATCATGTAATGCATTTTATTGCTTTTGTTTATTTCTGTAATCCACAATGTCTACTCTCCACAAGCAATCTTTGGTCTCAATCAATTCATTCAACTTCTGTCTTAATTCTGTCTGTATCTGTCTTAATTCTGCATTTGGAGTAACACAAATTATGATCCTTGTACCTACCTCTCAGACAGCCTTTTACTACCACAGCAGACACCATAACAAAGTTGCACCAAATATGCCACAAAAATTTTCTAAACTGCTCAAGCCACTTTTAAATGACACAAATTTCTCTTTTCTGCTCCGTACATGAAGCAACTTCCAAAGTTGAATGCCACTTAGAAGTTGCGCTGAATTTGAGTGGTGCATGCTATTTTCCTACTTGCTCAACTGTTTACACAGCGAAACTCCTCTTTTCTTGGGCAGTTTGAAGTTGCAAGACCATTTAAGTTGCATCATGGATGAGTACCTTAAAACATATTGTGTTTGAATGTAAAGAAACTGAAAACTGGAGGAATAAATTCATTAACCACAAGCTTAAACTGGACAAAATAACAATGATGAAAAGGATATTTACTAAAGAATGCAGGAATGTGGGACAGTATTTATATAAAGTAAGAAGCAATTGGAATTGGACAGTAAAGGGAGGAAAAGAAAATTGAAAAAAGTATTATAGAGAAATAAATTTGGCATGTAAAGTGGATGTCTGCTGGATGAAGAGGGCCAAATTTTACAATGTATTGTAACATTCACACGCATGCACATGCACACACTGTATATAGAGTTCCGCCTACAAAATTTGCCACAAAATACGTTCTCTTCAACATAACATTTAAGATTAATACATATACTCTAAAAATCCATAATAAGCATGTTACTCTATGAATCACTAATTAATCAATGCTGTCTATAACTGGAAATGGTGATAGATTTCATCATGCTGTGGTTATCAAAATTTATGTACATTCTTGCATTATTAATGTGCCGTGTTGTACAATGAATTTCAAAGGCATTACAGAGTTTTAGGCATATATCCAGCAGTCAAAGCAACATATATATAGTATGTCACTACACTATCTCCATGTATGTTGCATTTGAGAAACAAATTAACATTATGCTCTGAAAAATGAAATAAAAAGCAAAAATCAATTGATGAATAAAAAATAACAAGATTTAAACTGTTTTTGGCTATTGCCATGTCAATTTTATTTAAATTGCTATATGACTATTACAGTTAGATATGAACCTCCTTGAAGAAGGGACATGTAGTGGTCCTGAAGTGTAGGAATGTAAATAATATTGATGTGGCATTTGCCAAAGCAGTTTAAATCATGAACACACAGTCTATGTCCACAAAGTCTGCTCAAAGTTAAAAAGTAATACAGGATTATTATAATATGGGGTAGTTGACAATATTTCTATCTGAAAATTATTTTCAAAGAACTCTTTTAAAAGTTGGTGATTTGTTAATAAAAACAGAATATTATAGACACAAATACACAAAAATATGTAGCATATCAGAAAACAATCCATGCCATCTGTGCTTGAAGACCTGCTTGTGTTCTGGGCACACTTGACTTATAATGTTAAACACTTACAGTTAAAAATAAGAAAACTAATTTGTTTTATGGCCTTCCACCTACATAAATTGAAGAAAGAGAGAGAGAGAAACATATTCAGTTTTATAGGTTGTATTATAAACATTATGAGCATTGAAACATAACATTTCTGGTTCTTGCCATAAATTCTGTTATTTTGTGAAGATGTTCATGTTCTACATTTTTTAATCATATGTTCCTTAATTGGAGTAGCTCTTACTTTTTAATATTAATGATATTTGCAAAATGTTTGCAAATTTTCAAGGGGCAATTGCCTCATGTTTTTCTCTGGCCCTGTCTTAATTTAATTGACTTGAATATGAAATAATGCAAAGTTCTGAAGCTGTGAAATATCACAAAATGGATCATAAATACAAATAGATATTTTTATAGAAAAACAGTGAAATGTGCGCCAAAATTGCAGCTCAATTTGGATTTTTCGTATTATATTTTTATTCAGTGCATAAATTTGTCTTGCTCCAAAAGGATGAATTACAGCTCTCCCTTTAGAACCATGTTTGGCAGTAGCAGTACATGTAAAGTTATTGCATATTGGAATTATTGATAAACATGACGTAAAAATATGATTGATAACAAATTATATACTATCACTTGCATTTGATTAATTGGAACAAGTTTTGGAGGCATAATAGCTCTGGTTAAAACACCCATGTTCGCAGCATTGATTCTGGTAGATAGTCAATGTCATTGTCACAATTTTTTTCACTCAGATGATAACTGTTAAAGATTTTATCGTCAAGCAGAGATTGATACATCAGGCCCATGAGAGAAAGGAAAAATGGCTGCCCGAACAACTGGATACATGATTTTATTTTTGGGATTGTACCCCTTCCCATCACATGAACAGAAGTAGCAGTTATTACTATGGTTCAACTGCTCTCTCAAAACCATAGGTATTTCAAAAGATAACAATGGTTTTCTGTCTTTTACCCAATAATGAAGTTCTTCAGTGCATGCTCTGCATACTTTGTGTAGTGCCCAAGCTTTACTTTGGTCTTGAAGTTTGATTCCAAACTAGTCATCATGTGACTTTTTCACAAAATCTGTAATACCTCTGCTTATGCGATGTGTATTTCCTACATATATAACAAAAGTGGTCTGAATTGTTTATACATCCTCGACGTGACATGGCAAATACTTTATCACTGAATAAAAACTTGCAGCATTGTATTCTAAAACATTTGTGTCAAATTGATTTCATTTCCAGATGAAACTGTCTAATGAAATGTGAAAGGAACCAGACGGGATGTGTATGTGCTTACAAAGATAAGATGTGTCTTTCACCAAAGAGACAACAAAGAGTGGTTGACATTCCTATATCCCACAAAACACAATGGCAAGGTTGCACGTAATCTCACTAACCCTTATGTGCTTGTACCCCCTATCAGATAAATATCCAAGGTCCCATTTTTACTATAAACACCTTAAAGGTATTTTTAATAAATTTGGTTTTCCTAATCTGTCATACTAAAACTACATATGAAGCATCTAGATGCAAACCCCAACATTTCCACTTTTGATCAAAAATGTGCTTTTTATTCATATAACTTCTGGGTACTCTAATCTATTGTGTAATGTGACAATGAGATGCATACGGTGACAATTCCCATTCATTTCATGTTGATGAAATCAGATTGTAATTGCAAACCCCAACATTCCCTTGTAACTCTGAGGTGCAAACAGTGACATTTCCACACAGCCAGTGCAGAGTCAGACTAATGTCACGTCAGGTATCATTGTGTCGAGGCAATTTTGCACACCAACAATAATCAGAAACGTAGCTTCTTTGGCGGTGTTACCTAATTACTTTGTTTCTTTGTATGTGCCTATTATAAGACGTGTATTCAGAGCAAATAATGGAGGCCATTGTTGTTCCTGCCAATCTTGGAAGAGCACGGAAGAGGCTGGGAAATACTGAAAACTCAAAATGTGAAAAAGAAAAATTAGAAAGGTAAGTGCATATTTGAGCCCTCGTAATACTATTTTTTCGAGCACTGTACATTTACTTCTTTTTACTGAAATGTTGACGTATCTTAATGTTTTCGTTTATATGTATTTTTCACACAATCTGTTTTAACTTTTTGCAGATGCACATCATCATCACTTCCGAGGTATCCTCCTTGCAATCATCGAGTATCCATATCATTCCAGTGCACTCCACTAACAATGAAGGATATAAAACTGTTCCATTAGAGGTTTTATGAAAATAAAGGCAAAGTGAAGCAGATATGTTTATACTAAAATATTGTTGCAGTGCATTCCAAAACGATACAAGTATGAGCCGAGAGAGAAATCTTGATCTGTGTCAAAGTACAAAGTGATTGTGATTGCATCTAGTGGAAAACTGGTTTCTGTATGTAGAGATACATTCCTGGGTATTCTTTATGTAAGTAAAGCTCGGGTAGCACGTATTGTGAAACAATTTCATAGTTCAGGTGTAGTGCCTCAGAAAAACTGGGGTGGAGACAAAAGTATTGCAGAAAAATGAAGGAAAGCGAGCTGGTATCAAATCCTTTATTGAAAGCTTTAGAGGGAAGTGTTGGCCACTATTGCTGCTCTAACAACAATCAATATTTCTACCTATCTTCAGAGTTAAACATAAAAAAACTATGATGTACGTATAATAATCAGTCCAAAAAAATATTCAAGGTGAAATAGTGTTTCTTTAGACAAATTTTCAACATGTGTTGTAATATTGGCTTTGGAAGTCCACCAACAGATGTGTGCTCCATTTACCTTCAACTAGATGAAAAAATAAAGAGAGAAGGTTACTCTGACATAAAGAAGAACCTCGTGTGTGAAAAACGAGTGCACAAACTTTGTGCAAATGCATTTTATGAAACTCTGAGGGACAACGATCCTACTGTGAAGATACTGAGCTATGATTGTTAGAAAAACATGCCACTTCCTAAAATTCCTGACCAAGTATGTTTCTTTCCAGGCAGCTTTATACCTTTAACTTTACCGTTGTTGAAGGATCATCCAAAGGAAAAAAAAACAGTCTTGATCCAAACAATGTGTTTACTTATGCATGCACAGAAAATTATCGTCCAAAAGATCAAATGAATTTGCATCAGTTGTTTATCATAGGCTGAGAAACAGTCTTTCCCCAACTGTGAAAACTCTTAAGACTAATGTCAGAAGGATGTGGGGTCAGAACAAAAATACATCAGTTGTTGCAATGTGCTTTAAGTGGTTAATGGATGCACCAAACTCATTTGACAGGTTGGAGCTAATATTTCCTGCAGCAGGTCACAGCTATCTACCAGCAGACAGAGTTTTTGGTCACATCAAGTGGGTGGTAAAACAAAAAACAGTGATTCTTACACCTGAAAACTATTGGAAAAGTTTGTAAAAGTTATAAAATTTGGTATAGAAGCAGAAGTGTATGACTGGAGGGGTGAAGTAAATTTAATGAAAAATCCTGGGCAATGACACTACAGGTGTAATGAGACAAAAGATGATCCTCACTTATTCAAGGACACTGTGAAAATAAGGGGGGAGCGGTTTTATAAAACTGATGTAAATATTGAACAATCTGTTTTCAAGAAGGGAAAGGATATCAGCACGATAAAACCTGTCTTATTATCAAGAGGAGCGACGATCAAGAAGAAAAAGGTTTCTGATATTGAAGCAGCACTTTGGTTGTGATTGGAAAGCAGAATGACCTTCAATTCTATAAATGTGTTGCTGAAGGTGTACAACACTTCAGAAATGCTGAAGAAGAAGGCATCTGTGAGCTGCAGGCTGAATGTACAGCCTTGATAGTGTGAAAAGCGGAACTGAGGTAAGTTAGACTGCAGAAATTTACAAATGTAGGTAATAATAACATGCTGAATAGAATGCAGTAACCATTTTCACAAATAAAAGAAAACATGTTCATACTGTATGATTTTCAGAATTAGTAAGCATTCAGAAGCAAATGCAGACTTTCCAATATTTGAGATTATTATTTTAGATAATATGAATTGATTCTTGCCTTGGGCAGGTGCAAATGGGCATTTTATTAACATTTTAAGGCACCTGCAATATCTGAAGAGGATTGCTATGAATTATTAGCTTCCAAATTTTTTTTTTTGCTTCCTGTAAAATTAAGCGAAGTGGGAGGTTTTGCATCTAGGCATGTTCAAGTATTATTGCTTAAATAATTATGTTGTTATTCTCAAAATATGATATATTAATACAATTAAAATAACAAATAAATGGTACCTGATAGGAATTTTCTGGCATTGAATTTGAATTTAGCATGTTAAAAATACCTTTAAAACATTCCATTAGAGGTAGTAATTTCATCACAGACTAATGTTATTCAATGAAGAAGCTGTGAAAATGAATATAATAAGGTGAAATCCTGAATAGGAGAAAAATGTAAACAATGTTGCATTGCAAACTGAGTTTGAACATCATGAAACCCAAAGTGATAGTGTATCTTCAAATAACTATATATATGTTAAACAAAGGTCTAAAGCTAGCACGGAAGAAATCACTTCATTAAAGCAAGAAAAGGAAAAAATTAGAAAAGAAATGCAATATGAAGCTGCAAAATAATTAAAGATTAAAAACAGAAGCATTATTAACAGTGAAGTATTCATCATGTTGTAGATTGAGTCACACTTTTTTACACTCGCCTTCACTAATTAAAGTTACATAAAACAGGAAACGTTTTCAAGGGCATTCGTCCTCGTCAGCGACTGGGTGACTAAGAGTCGCTTTCTCCCGTGTCCTCTTCTTCCTCATCCTGCGAATTCTGACCCTGTTGCCATCTGGTGTTGGGGGCACAAAGTTTTAACACATTGCTTATAGGCGGGATTTCAAAATTAATGACGTTGCTGTTTTTGACGATGTGTATTTTTTCCCAGATGTTCAATTCTATTGGTGTGGTGAGGGGTTTTAACAACTTTATACTTTGGCCAATGTTGTGGTTTTCTGTCCAAAAATGGTGTGATACAGCCGATTTCTCTATTTGTTATAGTTTGATGTTTCTTTGGTGTTCCTTAAGTGTGGTTTCCAAGTTTCTTTTAGTTTTTCCTATGTAGTATTTCTCACATTCCTCACAATTGATCTGGTAAATTCCGGATTTTAATGTGTTTGGGATGGTATTTTTGAGAGGTGTGTTTAGTAAGTTCAAGTTGAATTTGTTCTGTGGAGCTAGTCTAATGTTAAATTTGTTGAAGATTCGTTCAGATTTTCTAAAGGCCCAAGGGTGGTATGTGAATTTCTTGTATTTCCAATTTGTATTTGAGAGAGGCGTTAGAGTGGTGGAATGTGAAATTGTCTTGAGTTTTTTCTTCTTCTCTAAGTTCCTGTAGTGTGCAAGGATTGGAATAATACACCTTCTGTTTTAAAGAACCCTATAAATAAAAATCACAACTCATTAGGTCAGGAGAACGAGGGGACCACAAATCAACACTAATTTTTCTGTCATCAAACACCTCTCTTATTGCATGTAATGATTCTGCTGCCATATGTGCTGTTGCAGAATCTTGCTGGAACCAACCATAAGATTTCTCTTCATCTTTCAAGCAATTGCAAAATGGCCTTAGAATTAACCTCTGATATCGTTCTGCATTTATTGTTTAATCAAAGAATTTGGGCCCTATTATTCTTCTAGCACTTATCGCACACCACACTCCAATTTTCTGATTATAATGAGGAATTTCATCACAAAAATTCCTGCTGCTGAGCTTCGGAGAGTGAGCGAGAATATTTACACGAGATATGCTGCCTGTTTGAGAGTAGAAGGTCAACATTTCCAGCATCTATTATAAGGTAAGGATTTTAGTCTGCCTGTGCCGGCGTAATTTCCCCGGTGACTGCCAGCTGTCTCGCACAGTAGAGAGAGGCCGTGAGTGGGTTCGAATATAATTTAACTACCCTATATATGCTAGGAGGTTTCATTTACCCTTCCACATTTCCTGCATAAAGGGTCTTGTGCAAGTCTCATTATGTGCAGATTCTGAAGTGTGCTATGGGCCATAAAATAGCCAACAACACCTTTTAGTTCAGTTCTAGTTAAATTCAAGATTATCTTATTCTGCTTACCACCTGGATCCAAAATTAATTCATGGACTCTTGCCTGTCAATAGTTTGTTTTTTCCAATATTCAAGGTGAGCCCTACTTGTTATTTGGAACATCTCATATTTGATACTTCTGAGGGGCATGCCACTAAAGGACTTGTGTCCTATAAAATGAAGTTCTGAGGCCCTCTGCAAGCATGTCTACCAGCTCATTACCTCTAATATCTGCATGCCCAGGGAATCATTCAAAGGTGATTGGGCAGCTGACACAAAGTGTATCCAACATCCTTTGACATTGCCAAACCAATTTGGATGTAGTTTTAAACACTATAAGGGCTTTTAATTCTCCCTGGCTATCCTAAGAGATGTTCACTTCCACCCTTTTATCTGGCATATTTATGATATGTAATGCACAGAATATGATTGTGTATATCTCAGCCTGGAAAACAGTGGTACACCATTCCTGGGGAATGGCAAGCCTGGTTCTAGGGCCCCAGCCCCATGCTGTCCCCCAACTGGGAGCCATCAGTAAATCACATTTGACCCCCAGTTTTCAGGGTAGACCCTTTCTCTCGGTCCCACAAGTTCCATCTGGAGGTTACTTCCATGCACCTTCCTGTCACCCTTTGCCATAGAACAGGCGAGGGGTGACAGAATGACAATACCCACTCGTACCCTTTTCCTCACTTTGAGGACACTGATCTGCTCAAAAGGATCAAGGTAGATTACGAATATGTGGATATGCAGCTATATGTGCCACGTTCTTTGAGATCCTTTAAATGACAACGTTTTGGATACACACACATATCTCATGTAAGAGCACTATTTCCATCTGTGCCTCTTGCAGTAAGCCTATGAAGAGGGTGATTGTACCTACATACCATGTGTGTGTCAAATGCAATGGAGCTCATTCGGCTTCATCTCCAAACTGTCCATGCTATTTGGATGAGAGCTCTGGGTTAACAAGAAACTCATTCACAGAACCCCAGAAATGTCATCTTGCTCATCAGCCATCACTCCTCTGTCCAACACTTTTAAGTTCTGTTTCTGCTGCACCAGTGCCATGAAGGGATGCCACCAGCATACATCTGCCATGTGAAGCTAGCATCTAGTTGCAGCACTAAGCATCTAAATCAGCCAGCCCATCATTGACTGCCTTTAAAACCACACCAAGGAAGTTTAAAACCCAGTACTCCCAGCAGAATTTCTTGAAGGTTCCAGCTTGTAGGACAGGGCAAAAGCATTCATACGCTCCTCCTCGGAAGTCTCAATCCGAGGATGCTCCTGGGTCAAGCCGCAATCAGCAGAGTGTTTCCCCACCATTTACCACAGCAAACAGATTTTTGGCTCTGAAATTGGTAGCAACACCTGAAAGTAAAGGCCCTACCTCCAAGGAGTCAGTGGGCCAGGACCAGATCCTCCCAAAATCTCCGAGCCCTACACGGAAGAAAAAGTCACCCTGAACAGGCCCAATAAATGGAACGTTTATCCCTTCTCAAATGGCGATACTGATGTGTAATGGCATGGTGTACATATGCACAGGGCATAACTTCAACTTTGTTGTGTTCTTATACTTATATGATCGTTTACTTGCGGGTAGTCTGAGCTGTGCACTCTGCACTCATGCTACCTTTGACATCCGTCACTACATGCCGATGCGCTGTGACCTTACACCAGCGAAGGGCACTCCTGTACATGAGTCATCCCACATCAAACCGAACACACACAAAACATCACTTTCTCTGAATTTTCTGAATTTTATATTTTGCGTATATTTTTTACGTATACTTGAAGAAGGTTATGTTGTGCTGCTTTTGTTTTTTGTTTTTTTTTTTTTACGTAATTTTAACTGTTCCACATATGGGCGCCAACTTGAAGTAGTAGATGTTTTTTTGTTACGTATTGTTTTTACTTAAACTTGAAGATCGTTATTTAGCTCCACGCTTGGGAAGCCAACTTGAAGTTATGTGCTTATTATGTATTGTTTAAACTTGAAGATGATATTTAACTTGAAGAAGATGTATGCTTACGTAATTGTATTTTACGCAATATTTATTTAGTTGCATTTAAGGAGTTCCTGGAACACACTTTGGGCTTTGGTTTGAATTTGTTGATTACATAATAGTTATTGTTATTAGCTATATGCTGTTACGTATGAGAAGCTGATTTCAAGATGTGTTTTTGTTATTACACTCCAAGTGTTACTCTATAATATTTAACTTTGTTATTAACACTGTTTCTATATATTATTTATGTTTGAATTTGCCTCGGCTGCGTGAGTAATGTTAGTAGAGTCATGTGTCTTAGGCAGGGCGCGGTATGACAATGATTGTAGACATCACAGAATTTAAGTTTAAAAATTCACTTCTTTTATTAATTCTTGCACATTTTTATAAAGCACTATACTTTTTAAGAACTGTGAGAATCTTCAATACTTTCACTTAGCGCGTATACATATTTTACGATTCACACGTAGAGAACACATCTTCCATCTGTTCACTATCAAGGCTTGCCAGCAACTGAGCAACTTTCAACGGTTAAAACTCATAAGCTTCGGTATTTCAAGTCTCTGATTGGCTAATTCTAGTCCAATAGAATATCTACATTTTACTTAAACTTTTTCCTTGCTATTGATTAGCTAATTTTAAACTTTTACTGAATTTACCTTATCTTTGCTATAATCATGGCTGGTAACTTTTCAAACTCTTAAACTCATTATTGCTACAAGGTTACCTCATTATTACCTCATTGTTAGCAACTTAAAACTTATTATTCTCACAGCTCTTGCATTATTAAAGTATATAATGTATTCATATAACATTATAAAACATGTTTTACAATAAAAATAAGCATATGCAATGACTGTTACATACATTTTAAATAATTATTACATACATATTGTTTCAAGGCGGGCTGTTATTGAATTTACTTATTATAAAATACAATTGAAATTATTCAGGTATTAAAATACTGCCACAATTTACAGCGTATTTAACATTTTTCTTATATGCGCACAACGTTACATAAAAGCAATTTATTCTCGGAATACAGAATGGCCAGGGATAAGAACAATATGTCATTTTGTAGATAAAACAATTGTGGTTTTCCTTATTCAAAATACTATTTATTCGCAATAAAAAAATTTTACTTTTTAAGTATGAATACTTTAAACTGCAATATCATATTTAACCCCATAATATTAAAATCTGAAAAACATACAGGAGCAATCTGTGATATATTTTGTTTTAAACCTGTTAATATCAGGATGGGATCTTCCTTAGAAGTATGCTTTTAAACAGTTTGTGTTAGCACGTAGGGGTTTAGAACATAGACTGCTGACTGAGAGCTTTACACTGCAGCAGTATGCTGCGCTGGCCAATCCGTTACGCAGTACAAATGTGATAAGCTATCACTTCTGGTGTTCACTGTAACTTAGCAACTGGAATCTGGTATACTATGAAGCCTCTCTCCGCTATTTCATTTTAAATGTTACTCTTTGTTCAGCTTTTTGCATTAGAAGTTCATTTTTAGCTCTATGATTTCTGAAAGTGCATAATGAGTGAACTGAAGAAACGTAGCTGTGACTATTGCTTCAATCCATTTAATGTTTTCAAGCATAACACAAGGCAGAAATCATTAAGCTTAGTTACCCACAATATGCTTACAAACTTAAAATTGGAGAACTTAACTTTGTTACCAGATCTAAAACTATGTGATGCATGTTGAAAAAAAAATTCCCAAAGTACCAGCCACTGATAACAGTGATTGTGTGCTACAAAGTACCAATGCTGTGAATAATCCAGAAGTGGTTTTGAACATACTACCATTTTGAGGCAAGATACAGCAATGTGAATGCAATCCCTGCTACCTTAGAGCTAAATTCATTTATTCCATCAACCAATAATGCAATAATAACCAGATGGTATTCATTTGAACCTGAAGGGAAAAAGGTGTGCCTTTAAATTGTAGTTAAGTTGCCTCCCATAGAATAAGATTGAAAGATCAAATGTTTCTCAACTATATGCCAAATTTAACAGTTACATGTGAACCAACTAGTGTTACTAAAGTGCTGTGAACAATTCACAAGGCATTCAATGACAGACTGCTGCTTCTGTTGCTACTCTCCAGCCGAGCCATGCTGGAATCCTGCTACGCACCACTTTCTAAGTTATTTTATTTAAAATTAAATAAACGGGATCCCATCTTTGTTTTATGCAAATCTATACAAAAAACTACAAGGAATTTATTTATAATTTTTATAGAAATTTAAACATGCTGATTAATAGGCATATATAGTTTTTAAACATTTGGATTTTAAAAATTGATGTAAATAATTAATTATATCAATTATAATAAATATTATGTAAAAGTTTACATATTAACCTTTGTATTGCACTTTATAACATAATTTTGTCAGTTATCACCTGTGAGATATTCTAATTTAAAGGTAGAGAGTTGTGCAGCTTTTCACAAGTTGGATTGCACAATATTTATTAAGATATTGCGATTTAAAGAATATAAGAATTTAAAACATAATTCACTTTGTTTTTGTAATCCATGGACAAAATTTGAAGTGAATTGGAGACATGATGGTCACATTTTGTGAAAAATTGTGCAACTTGACATGGAATGACTCGCATAGAGGTGGCATGCTCCTGATTTGTGACATTTATTGCCAAACTTTTGGGTTTAGCACTACAGTGCAAGCTATTCCATTTAAGTTACATTAAAAATACCCATCTTCCTTTTGTTTCGTGTACATATTGCCTTCAACTTCCTTCACCATCGCAAATATTGCATCTAGTATCACAGCTCCAAGGGCCTTACCTTCTTTTGGGAGATTTTAAATAAATCTTTGGGGTTTGCCTAGGGCTTGTGTGAGTGGGACACCTCTTGCTGATTTCTTCATGCTGAAGCATCTTTATATTTGAAATACTGATGAACCCACATTTGTTTCCAATACTTCCAACACTAACACTTCAGTACCACTTTGAGTGCACCGTCATCTCTGACATCTAATCCAGTGATCATTTCCTTTGTGTCATGAGCTTGGCTTCTCACAACATCCCACCATCAAGTGTACTCACCTGGCAAATGAACAAGGCTAAAACGGATGTTTATTCTAGCTGTCTTATAAGATCACCTTTTCGAGGATGTTGACCGGATGGTGGATCATCTTACCTCTGCCATCTCTTCTGTTGCCACACCTTGTCATTCGGTCTCCTTCCCATTCAAGACATTTACTGGTCCTTGGTGAACTGGCGAAGGTCAGGCGGTTGATAGTGTACGTAGGGCTGCACTTCAGGGTATTCTTTGCCACCAACTTGAAAATCTCAGATATAAAAAAAATGCTGAAGGTATCATTCAGACTAGCAAAAAAGGCAACATGAAGCCAATTTGTGGAGTCTTTTAATCGCTTTATGCCTTTGTCTCTGGTATGGGATAAGCTTTGTCATAGCTGGCAAAGTGATTCAATTTACTCTACCCAGCATCAAGATAAATGACACCATCATTGATCCAGTTCACGTTGTTGACACTCTGGGTAATATCTTTGTTGCTGTTTTCAGCTCATCTAATTATTATCCATCTTTTCAGTCTATAAAGAAGCAGGTGGAATCCCATGAGATCTCTTGTAAATGTTTTAATTGTGAGTGTTACAATGCATTTTTCATTGTGCAATAGCTGAAGAAGGCCCTATCCTCCTCTAGGCACTCAGCTCCTCTGCCAAAGGTATTCATATCATAACGCTGCAGCACCTCTCTTCTGACAATAAACTCTTTCTCTTGCAGGTCTATAACCGCATCTGGCAAACTGTTAAGTTTCCTGGAGATTGGCGTGAGACCACTGTTGTAATATTAAAACCCGGGAAGGATCGTAATCTTTCAATTACCAGCCGATTCCCTCACTAGTTGCATTTGGAAGGTAATGGAGCTCCTGATCAACGGACGGTTGACATGGTGACAGAAGTCTTAGAAGCTATTGTCAAATGTCCACGTAGCACTCTTTCCTGCTGTACTATGTTCAACTTCTTAAGTTTCACAATCCACGTACATCATGGATGCATTTCTAAGAAAGAGTCAGGCGGTTTCTCTTATTTTTTGACTTCAAAAATTGTATGACACTTCCTGGAAGGCAGGTATTCTTTGCATTCTCCAGAAATGGGACATTTGTGCCATCTTCCACTCTTTATTCAGGAGTTCATGACTGATCGGGTACTTCAGGTACGATTGGGCTCGGTCTTACACCATGCTTTTACCCAGGAGAGCAGAGTACTGCAGGGCTCAGTACTCAGCATCACACTTTTCACTTTAGCCATCAATCTATTGCAAAGTGTGTGTCACCTTTTTTTCATCTTCATTTATTCGTGGATGATTTTGCCATTTGCTTTAGTTCTCAGTGGACTTATTTCTTAAAACACCAACTCCAACAGTGCCTTACAGTTCCATTAAAACAACTAGTCCATTCTGACAGCTAGGTGCAGACAGGTGCTTGAAAGAGTTGCCATGGCAACCAACACTTCTGCCAATCAGCAGTCCTCTGTTACACTGCACCCCTCACATTCCCTCACCATAAAGCTGTTTTGAAGCCTTCCTTAGTTGCCATAATCGTAGTTCTTCAATTACGAGAAAATTTATGGTTATTATTTATGTATTAGAAAATGACACGACTTAACATTTTGCAGCATTTACAATATATATATATATTTTGTAGTGCGTTTTGTAAAGTGTTTGTAGCTGTCCTATATTTGCATGGCACACAGCTCAACTGACTCAGGAACTGGCAACCCAGCACATGTACATTGCAGTCATGCTGTAGCTGTCAGAATGGATGGATTGTTTTAATGGAACTGTAACTCCATTTATGAATGGAGTACAGAAAACGGCTTTGATTTCTCTGCCGAGAAAACTGTCTATGTGAATTTCTAGCACTGGAAGGTGTTTCCTTCACCTTTTCTATGTATCAGGCCAGATCTTCCTTTTGCAGATGAGACTAAATTTTTGGGATTGATTTTTAACAGAATTCTTTGCTGGTGTTCTCATAGTCTGCTTAAAGTGTGAAAGTTCTCTTAATCTTAAATGACACATTCTAGGGAGCTGATCGGACCGTACTTTTAAAACTGTATAGCTCACAAGGCTAATTGAAACTTGATTACAGGTACATTGCATATGCTTCAGTGCAACATTTGATTTTAAGGATAGGAAATTCAATTCATTATTGTGATATAAGGCTGAGTATCGGCACCTTTTCCACAAGTCCATTCATCATACTGCTTGCAGAAGCATCTGTAGCCATGTATGCTGACTGTCTCATGTGGTTTGTGTCTAGCAGTATAATTGAATATTATATAATTAGATGAAAGAAGTATTAGCTAATTGATATATAAATTGCATCACTATTTAGTTACAAATAAATTCAATTCAGTTTAATTCAATTCTGGTGTGCCTGGATACGATTCTTTTGGCTGTATTTTTTTATAAGAAAATCCTCTGACTGTCAACACACAGCAAGCTCCTTGGCTTAACTCCATCCTAGTGTTCGTTTTGATGTTCAGGTGTAATTTTATCAGCAGTGTTTATCAGAGGCAAACATCATTTTGCTTCATGGCTCCATGCTGAGACACACTTTGACCCAGGTTTGATGTCCAAGCCGAAGTGTACAACTCTTGATTGGTTATTCTTCAACATTCTTAGAGCTAAAAGAGCAGTTTGGAAATTGCCATTTTATGTACACTGATGTCTCAATGATTGGGGAGTAGCTGTGGCTTTACTTTTGAATGGCAGTTTTAGATTTCATCTCCTACAGCAGTGTTTGATTCTTACTGCAGAGCTCTTTAATATTCTCCAAGATCTTTTGTATATTCAGCAGCAAGAGCTGTACCAGTTGTTATTTGCATTGATTCCTTGAGTGAACTGCAAAGCCTTCAGAAGTTACCATCCTCTTGCATAGCACATCTAGGATTGCCTTCACTTGCTCACCAGTGCCAGCATCAGTGTGTCGTTTGGGTGGCTACCTGGTCACTTCAACCTACCAGGGAATGAAGCTGTAGATGTCGCTGCCAAGGCTACAATTTCACCTCCCAAGTGTTCTTCCTCTTGTTTCTTCTGATGACTTAAGCACTAGTTTATGCCTGTCCTATAATGTTAAAGCAGTGAATAGGCTGATGGTTGGAGGGAACAAACTTTGGGTGGTTAAGCCTCCTCTTATCACCTGAAGCACTTCCTTGCCTGCCTCCCATCAGAAGGAAGTGATTTTTTAACCAGATTGCATTTAAGGCATTGCAGTTTTAGTCACAGTCATTCGTTTTCTGGCCTATTATGAGGCATTGACAGTGGAATTTGTTGGCAGTGTTTAGCTCACTTATGTATGTCCTTGGGATTGCTGGAACCATATTGCAGGTTCTGGATGACACTTTATGGGTGGAATGTGAAAACCTGGAGTAAGCTCTACTTCCATAGTAAACTACTATTCAAGTCAACACTCGGCAACTTCCAAATGAGAGTCAACTACTTCCAAAGTATTGTACTCCTTTTAGTTACTCCCAGAGTAAATTACCATAAAAGTAAATCTCAGAAAGCACTGTCATGTAATATGCTACTTCAGAAGTAAATAGAGCACAAATATGTTTTGAATTTACTCTCGCAACCTGGATGGTGTAATTCACCTGTTGATTGAACTAGAATACCATATCGTATTTGGAGGAAGATATTTTGATGTGTTCATGGATTACTTAGATTACATTGATAATCTTGATGAAGAAAACAATGGGAATGTGATAATGCTAATAGTACAGGATGGTGAGATCCATATGATACTGATACAGAGAGAGAGTTCAAGGAACATTTTGGTATTAGGAAGGAATCTTTTGCATTCCTTTTGAACCTGCTTGGAGAGGATTTACAACAAAACTCAGACAGGAATTCAGCTGTATCACCCAAACTACAATTGTTGTGCATCCTGCGATTGTTTCATACTGCAATATTTGAGATAGTTACAGGCAATCTTATGTTTTTCAGCCTGATTCTATCTTTCCAACATTGCCCTACACATGGCATGTGTGAAAGAATTAATTACCATTATTCTTTTAAATGTTCACCATATACCTGCTCCCATATTGTTCATTGCATTGTTAGAGTGCTTTTGAAGTTAAGAGCAAGGTACATAAATAAATGCACATGAGTGTTCAGAAAATAAAAGGCACTTCTTCTCCACTTTCACAGGTTTCCCCACAGGTTGTGGGTGAAATTGACTCCACGCATGTTCCTATTTTGTGCCCATCCAGTGAAAATGGTGAGCTTTTCAGAAATTGGAAAGGGTATTGTCATAGCCTCTTATCTAATGCTCATTGGGAGGTGGGCGACTCGCTTAGAGGTACCAGAAAATTAACAAAATTGTAACATGGCGAGGCTACGACTAGGGACGCAGCTAAAGTGAGAGTACAGAAATATTATTAAATACTGGCAAAAGGACACTTACATGGCTCAAAATAGGAAGAAGGAACTTTACACTATCATAAATAAGACGATGAAGATATAGATGACAGAGGGTTTATTAGATAAAACTGGATACTTTACCCCACATTCTTAGGTCCATGCCTGTCGGGCGAGGCCACCATGCATTCCTGCACGGAGAGGGCGACTACACGTCTGTACTGGTTGACTACAACTCACTGACTCTCTGCCCCAAGCAACGCTTCCTAAAGCTTGGGGGACGCTAACCAAACTACCCCCACCTAAACTGCTAATCCCCCACCCAAGCTTTAACCGCCATCTCGAATCTAGGTGACCAGAGAGATGTGTGCGCGACAATCTCTGCATACGTCACAGTATTTCTCCATTAACATGCAAGTGATCTCTGATGAAAATATGAAGATTAGGAACATTCTTTCCAAATAATTTTAATCTGCTCTTCAGTATGTTTGCCATCGCTCAAAGCATTAAATTGATCCATCACAACTTTCCAGACATTTCTCTTCCAACATCTTTACATAATGTTTTCTGCGCTCTATATTATATAAATGGAATTTCATTATTTCTGTCAACAAACATTTATCTCTTTTGCTAAAATGTTTCCTCCTTTTCCATTGCACATAACCTTATCCATTATTGCTTCAAGTAAATCACACAAACAAAACAATACTCTGGGAGTAATGAGCTCTTACTTCCATAGTATTTTGTTTATAAATACTTACTTGCTGCTGCTGCTGCTGCTGCAAAATTCAGGATACAAACAAAATAATGACGTAAGCCTAAATCTAGACACAAGGTTTACAAATTAGTATATATTTCTTATCTCTAAAATGGGTTATTGTGAACCCTGGGACCAAAAAGATTCAAACCCTGAGGTTGCTGAGCTACTGGTCCTGCTTATACAGGGTGAGCCAAAAAACTACGAACCGCCTGCATGGTGTTTATTCCTGTCCGCATCCTCGGTGCTTGTTGCCGTCTGCCGCTATCATAGAAAGGCTCGGATGAAACCATACAACATTTTTAAAACTAGTTTTAAATGCTTCACTTACCAACTTTATGAAAGGAAATGCTGAAACTGACCACAGCCATCCATACATTTTTGGCAGCAAAACCTTTAAAAGTAGTTTTAAAAATGTTGTATGGTTTCATCCGTGCCTTTCTATGATAGCAGCAGATGGCAACAAGCACTGAGGACGCGACAGGAAAAAACACCGCACAGGCAGTTCGTAGTTTTTTGGCTCACGTGTAGCTTATCTAATACCAACTATAATTTAACTTTCTTCTTCACCTTGCTTGCTAAGATTCCTCAGCCATTTGGCTCTTACTTTACCCCCAAAAATTTCCTATTTCCCTTATCTTTTTTCTAGATTTTACATTCATAAACTTTTTCTTTTGAATTTCTTCTGGTAAATTTGACCACTCCTTTTTACCTATCCTCTCTCAAAGCATTTTAGTTTCCTCGCATTCCAAAATGATGTGCCAATTATTATCCTTCAAGTTACATAAAGGACATTTCTCTAAATCATTCCCTAATCGTAAACCTTTAAATTTCACCACCTCTGTTCTGGCCCATTCAAAGCCTTCTCTTCTGCTTTGTCACATTCATGAACATAATTTTGCCTATTCTAAACCACTTTTGTTTCTCTCTATGTTCCCAATGAAACTTTCAAATGTAAACTTGCAAATATTTCTTGCCTTTCAATAACTTTCACTCTTAACCCGATTTCTTTCCAGAAACCATTTTGTAACAATTTTCTCGCTTTCCACATATCCCCAAAACCAATTTTCATCATAGTTTCCTTTATCTTACTGAGCCAAGTATCTATTTGATTAAGCCTTTCCTGTACTACCAAACATTGATATAAAAGATTATGCTCATCTAGATTTCTAATTCTAATCCAATATTTCAACACTCTTTCCACAATTTATCTTCTTGTTCCACTTCTTCCTAGTTCTGCTTGTACCATGCCATTGGGTGAAGCTCTTGCAAGCCCAAGATTTGTTTAAAAAGCTTCTAAGGATCATATCCATATTAGCCCACCCTTCCTCCAGGCCCCAAATCTCCATTCCATATAGCATTTTTGCCTCGACTGTTGCCATGTAAACTCTGTTTTATTTGCATCCCTGGTAATTTATCCATACATGCTTTAACCCTCCGTCAGTCGCTAGGGGCCAGAGAGACCCCTGGTATTATATAAATGTTATAATTTTCGAACGAACGCACCTATGCAATTGCCTGACTAGGACATCTAACATTACACCTTTGGCGATTATTTGCTGCAGCGATAACCTTATCTGTTTATTTGTTTGGCTGGAGGAATGAATAATCAGCACTTACGTGTCGCACAGGTCAACCAGGCCCCGCGCGCCTGCTCTCGTTACATATTGTTGACAGATTTGTTTCTTATTAAGCTTTTGTGCAATATTGCTTTGCTATGCAAGGAACTGTTACTGCTTCGTCATGAATACGAGTAAAAGGTACGATCTACAAAATCCCAAGGATTTGGAAGAAGTACATCGTCTACTTTGCAATGATGATGCCTTGCCCGTGGATGACAACTTATATGAATCAGATGACTCTGATTCAGAAGATAAACTCGAAATGAGATCTTTAGATTCAGAAACTGACCATGAAGATGAAGAGGAAGACGATGAAAGCAGCTTGTGTGATAGCATGTATTTTATAGGTAACATCATATGCGTATCATAGTAATTCTTCTTCTTTTCTTCTTCTTCTTCTTCTTCTTCTTCTTCTTCTTCTTCTTATTATTATTATTATTATTATTATTATTATTATTATTATTATTATTATTATTATTATTATTACTGACAATACATTCTGTTGTTATTTACAGGAAGAGGTGGAACAAAATGGAAAAAAACACCTTTGAAAATGACACAGACAAGGGCTCACAATATATTGACCAAACTTCCTGGTGTGGTAGGAGCTGCCAAAAATGCGAAAACGGAAATTGATTGTTGGAACCTTTTTGTTACCGAAGATATAGTTGATTTGATTGTTGAAAGCTCAAATACTTACATTAGTAGTGTGCAGCACAAATTTGATCGTGAAAGAGACAGCAGGCCTACAGATGCAATAGAAATAAGAGCTTTCCTAGGCTTATTGTACCTGGCAGGAATTTTTCGTGGTGGACGCCAGAATATTCACGATTTTTGGAGAACCGATGACCTTGGAATTCCTCTATTCCGAATGGCTATGTCTGAAAAACGATTCAGTTTTCTAATACGCTGTATTCGCTTTGATGACAAAAGCTCAAGACTGGAACGACGAAGATTGGATAAATTGGCTGCTGTTAGAGAAATGTTTACATTGTTTCTGAACAACTGTCAGAACCATTATTCTCTTGGACAAAATGTAACTGTCGACGAACAGTTGCCGGCATTTCGTGGTCGATGTGGTTTTCGACAATATATACCATCCAAGCCAAACAAGTATGGCATAAAGATATTCTGTTTGAGTGATGCAAAACTGTTTTATACAACTAACATGGAGATTTATTGTGGACAGCAGCCGGACGGACCATATTTGCAAACTAACTCGGCAGAGGCTGTAGTGCTGAGACTAACTGAACCAATCTCTGGCACTGGACGAAACGTTACTGCAGATAATTGGTTTACCAGTGTATCGCTGGTGAATGAATTGCGCAAAAGACAACTTTCTTTCGTTGGTACAGTGCGAAAGAACAAAAAAGAGTTACCCACTAATTTTACTTCTCCATATTTGGCTTCACAAAAAATGAAACGCTTGTTTCATATGTTCCAAAAAAGGGTAAAACAGTAGTTTTGCTCTCAAGTCTACATGTTTCATCCACACAGTTATCAGAAGGTGCTGAGAAAAAGCCTGAAATAATCCTGCATTACAACGACACTAAATCTGGAGTTGATGTAGTAGATAAATTGTGTGCTACATACAATGTAGCCAGAACAACGAGAAGGTGGCCCATGGTAATTTTTTACCATATCTTGAACATTGCAGGTATCAATTCTAGGGTTATCTTCCTTGGAAACCAAAATAAATATTCCACAAGGCAAGAGTATTTGAAAGCACTATCTTTAGCTTTACTGTTGCAACAGCTACAAAGGAGAGCAACAGCATCAAATCTACCCGGTGATTTGAAAGGCCTTTTGACAAAATATAAACCTGAAGAATCCGGCGTAGATGAATTGTCAAATACACCACTATGCACATTGAAAAGGAAACGATGTGAACCTTGCAACAAAGACAAAATGAACTGCAAAACTAAATATGCATGTGGGAAATGCAACATCCCCCTGTGTTTGAGTAAACATGCTAAAATTATTTGCGAAAGTTGCTTAGTCGGGGAAAACACGGGTGAGATAGTAGATGATTCTGAGTAACTGAACATTTGAAATTATAAGTTGTATGTATACCTGGAAATGACAATGTATTTCTTTATACTTACTGTAATACAATTTATAACGTATATGTACTCATATTTTAGCTTGTATTTTTATGTTGTAAGACAATACCTATTAATGAAAGCCTTGTACGCTTAATCTAAATAAAGGTAAAAACAGGGAAAAAAAGAAAATAAACGAAATAAAACAAAAATACAAACAATAACAACAAAAATATAGCGCGGGTCTACTAGGCCCTGCGCGACTAACGGCATTCTACCAAAGCGCGCGCCTGACGGAGGGTTAATAGCTTTCAATGCAAGTTTTCCTTTAGCTAGTACCATAATCTATTGCTCACTCCAACCTCCCTTACTACTTAATCTTACTCCTAGATAATCAAATTTATTGACTACCTCAACTTCACTTCCTTATCAGTACCATTTCTCATCTTTCCTTAACTTGTTACCTTTTTTAAATACCATAATTTTTGCTTTGCTTACATTAATTCTTACACTCTATTTCTTACAAACAATTAGCTATTGCTTCAATTGTTTTAGCTATTCCTACATTGGATATAGATCCTGCTACAAAGTCATTTAGCAAATGGCAAACCAGGTATTTCATTGTTGTTAATTATTGGCACATGCCTATTCTCCACATGAATTGCCTCAAAATATCATCTATAAAAAGGTTAGGCAGTACAGGACTTAACTTACAACCTTGTCTTAGACCTATATTGTTTTGAATAGTCTTAATTATTTTATTAGTAGCTATTTTTATGCAAAAGTCATTGTCGGAGTAGTGTGTGCTTTGATTCTTTGTAGTGTGTACTTTTATAAAGCTAGTGCTCATTCCTTTCTTGCTCAATTTGAATTATAGTGCTTCTCAATTAATTGTATCAAAGGCCTTTTCAAAATCCACAAAATGTACGAAATCTCCCTCTCTTTTCTGCTAAATATTTATTTACCTTTGTAGTTATCACAAAAATATTACCTACTGTTATTTCACCCCTAAAGCCTGCTTCGAGATCAGATAGCTTCCTCTTATCTTCTGCCAATGTTGCACTCTTTCTGTCAGAACCCCACTGTAAATCTTACCTAAAACAGACAATAGGCTATTTCTCCTATAATTTGCTGGGTTGTACACATCCCCCTTGTTTTTTAATATTGACACTGCTGTTGCTGTTCTCCAACTCTTGAAACATTGCTTCCTTCAAATATTTTGTTTAAGATGCCAATTAGTAGACTTAATTGGCTTTTATTTGCGCTCCATGCCTTCCAAGATTCCCCTGGTGTCCCATCTACACCACTTGCTTTGCTCCTTTTTAATTTTCTTATTTGCTTTTGTACTCTGTTTATTCCTATCTGTCTAATTGATGAATGCAGTCTATATTATTTTTAATTCTCCTAGACTTGTCCTGTTCATCTGTTCTGGCCCTAAAAGATTTTTGAAGTAATTGCACCAGACTTTTGGACTTATATTGTTTTCCTTAACTCTAACCTTGTAGGTTCTCTAAACTAAGGACCACATTGTTTTTGTATTATTTATTGTTATTGCCTCGTATATTTTCTGATCCATTTTCCCCCACCATTCCTTCCTTTTAGCTTCCATAATATGTTTATATCCCCATCTTTCAATTATAAAATTATATTAGTTATTAAGATCTCCCATTTGCCTCCATTTCCTTAACTCCCTTAAAACTCTCTGCTTTGCCTTCCTGCACTCTTCATCGTACCAACCCTTCTTTTTATTGGCTAAATCATATTTTATTTCATTTTTGTCCCTTCCTGCTTCACTAACTCCTCTAGTCTTAATCCTGCTTCCTCGTTCTGTTTTGTTTTAGAATTTCCTAAACACTTATTACTCTTAGCCAGCTTGACTGCATTCTCATCCCCTCATTTCTGGATTTTAATTCCTTCTTGCTCAGAAATGTTTTCCTTATTTATGCACTAAAATATCACCCTTATTAACAAGTAATTACTAGAACTAGCAATATTCACCACCTCAAAATCAATAAGATACTCATATAAATCTGCTGTATGTAGAATATAATCTAGAACACTCTGGCCATTCCTATTCACAGACATATACCCTCCTATGTTACTTTCTCTTTCACTCCGTTACACATCACCAGATTAAACTCCTCACAAAACCATTAGTTTCTTTCCTTCACTATAAATACTTTTATCTTTACTCCTTCTATCCACCTCTCTTGCTTTTCCTGCTAACTCACATTTAAAATTTATTAATTGAATTTGACTTTCCCCAACTCTTGCATTAAAGACACCCATTAATATAAAACCTTTGTATAAATGCCTGTTTAGTAGTTCCTCCATGTTCTGTCTTAACTTATTAAATAGGTATGGTCATAGAATTCCGAGGAACTTAGTGGGTTTACACTACTGCAACACATACACTTTCCTTCTCTCATAATTCACTTAGAACACACCAGAGGACTGTTTTTTCACCTAATTCATTACACACTTTTACTTTAATTTGCAATTTTTTTCTAACTAACAAACCTAAACCTCCTGACCCTCAACCTGTATCTTTCCTTTATATTCCACATTTCCCATAAAAATCAAAATCATTCCAATACACAGTAGTATCCCCTATCAACCAACTCTACCACCCCTATCACATCCACTAAGTTTAAAATGTTAGTAATTTCTGTGTTCTTCATCTTTTCAAACCGATCTTTAATGTTTCAGGATATAATCCCCAGTTCTTTCCCTACACAGATCCCTTTCTGTCAAGTTTAAATTCTTGCACTTTAGCCCTATTCATGGTTAACCTGTCGGCTGCTGCCCTCTCTTCTGCATTTTCCTCCACTTGCATGATGCTGCCTCCAGGTGATGAAATAATGCTGAGTCCGGTATCCCTCCACACGTTAATTTCCACAGTTGCTCCCAAGGCCATTATATGTATGTCTTCAATCAGGTGTTTCTCTGGCACAATCTGTTGGGATGGTGACGTATGCTGTACACTACCTCCGTAGTAGTAACTAAAAGAGTAAGTTGAGCTCTCCTACGTTACTTCCAGAGTAAATTACTCCTGTAGTAACCTAATTCCATGGTACAGACTTCTTTAGTAAACGTTACTTCTGAAGTGATGTATTCCAACATGGCGCATGCTGTTTTATGTGCCTTAGGGTATGTACTATATTTTATTTGTTGCAGTGATATGAGCTGCAGGATACTTGTTTCAACTTTTTAGGTTTTATTACCAGGTGTCTCTCTTTGCTACTGTTTTGTGTGTGTCTAAGTATATGGTATTTCACCTGTCTTAACTACACATTCTGCAGTTGCTGATATTTTTAAGTTTCATTCATAGGATTAGTGTGTTATCTGGAGGAACATAGTATGTCCTAACACATTATACCCTTTGTGTATGGTTGGTTTTGCATTGTTAGGGTGCTAATAAGTGTAGAAGTATGCCCTAAAGCCTTATACCACCACCACTAAGGTTGCCATATGCCATGGTTTTCATGGACTGTCTGCGATTTTAGGTAAATGAAAACATACAGGCCACAAAGACAAAAGTCTTTTGACTATATTTGAATTCATCTTCAACAAATTTAATGTTATTTGGGGGAGGCCAAAGATGTTAGTTTTGTGAATTTGTTGTCACATAAGAAATGGGTTGCCTTCATTCATAATTGCATTTCTAGTGAGCAGTATTCAGAGTTGCTAAAAATTGTGGGATGTTATTTCTCTATTCCTGGTCATAACACCAATGTAGATAGAGTTTTTCCCTCACAAGTGTTCAGTGACAGAAGAGCAGAGTAGGTTGACAGTAAAATCAGTTAATGCAATGCTGCAAATACAATACAAGAAAAATACAAGTAGTAGTGAATTTCATAAACTTATTGTGAATAATGCCAGGTTCCTCCTCCTGTTCCAGGTTCTGAGAAATATGATTCATATAAAAAAGTTTAAATGTTGATACTGAATACATTAAGTTGTACTGAACGTATTTAATACATTTTTGGTAATATGTGCTTGCTTAAGGTTAAGTACAATAAGGCAAGTACTTCCAAAACTATGGATTATTAATCAATGTACATTTATCCTACATTAGGGCTCCTTATTCCTCAAAATTTTGTTTCCTTAAATCTATTAATGGTTAAAAATGTAATGGTTTTGGATTATCAGATTATCACAACCCTAGTGTACCACCACTACCTCCACTACCAATTGACACCACTTGAAAAATAATGTTTATATCCTAAGTAGTGTAATTAAATGCAATATGTTTTATTAGTATGTAACTCATAAGTGCATACTTGGTTACATTTTAGCAGATATGCAGTACTCCAAAAATAATTTTCATAGAGAAAGCTTATATTGAAGGATTACCAAAATACCCTATTTGAGGAATAAAATAAAAAACACCATACTCTAATGCGTAAGTTCATAGTGCGTGTCATATGTATGCTTACAAGGAGCACTGTTGTAGAAATTAATGGAAAAGTGTAATTTAATCCCTTTTTGTTTGCTTTACAGAAGTCCAGAAGACATAAGTAAGTCTCCAATTCATGAAGAGCGCCTTCTGTTTATAGAAACAAGAAAATGTAGCAACCTCGGAATAAGTCTGGTGGGTGGAAATGCAGTAGGAATATTTGTCCATAGTGTTCAGCCAGATACCGTAGCCTACAATTCTGGATTAAGGTGATACATTTGTTCATCTTCCTTCACTTTAGTGTTATCATCTGAGTAGCAAAGCTAGGGTATAAAACTTTAAATTTAGGAGGTAAGGTTTTTCATAGGAAAAGGCTTCATCAGGGTGCTTGTGGAATGTAGAAGTCTTGTAGGACAAAGTGAAATCGGAGAAAGCTAGTTGAAGTTAGTAGATATACTGGTGCCAGTTGGAACATGGAGAAAAAAATTGTGGATGTGACTATGCCTAGTATGGCGAAAGTGGAATTATGATTAAGAACCATTACCAAGTGTACTTCAGGAAGATCAGAAATGTGTAGTAAAAAGCGAAATACCAGATGAATGTCAAAAAGCATTTTTGATGAGTATACAGACAGTGTTCATTTGGAATGATCTATTGATATTTAAAAGCTATATCTAAGGATTGTTTACAATGCACAACCCTCCATGGAATTTATCATAATTTCTTTGAGAATGTGAGGTAAAATATTGAGAATTTTATGTTAAATTCGAAAATTCAGAAATTGTGGTGATTAGAAATTTTAATCATATGATACAGATATATTTGACTTTTGCAATGGCAGTAATAAGTTGGTGTAGAAAGTAGTTATGGAAAAGATAGGGTTAATAATACTGATGAAAAAATTTGATGTTTTGCATTCACATGACTTTCTCTACTGAAATTTCCACAAACTATTGTTTCAAAAGTTTATGCTTCTATCTAGCTCTTTTTAATCAAGATAAACTTTCATTGCACATTTACAAATTTAATTTTAGTTGTTATAATGCAGTAGGCTAAAGTGATACATCAGATTTTTAGTAAGGGGGTCACTGTGTGATGGCTTGAAATTCCATGATCTTTAAATAGTGACTTACCACTTCAAAAAGTAAAAGTATTTAAAAATTCAAACCATTAACAAAGAATATCTCAAACGGTTAATGCCACAAAAAATTTGTGACATGAGTTGTGTGTTTTAACGACATCTACATTTTTTGTTTTGTAAGAATTCGTATATCTTATGGTTTACCAGTTATACCTACAAAATTCATTCAGAATGAAGAGGACTTCGCTGGCTGTTCACAGAAAATTCAAGATGCACATTTTATTTTTCATGTTAATATCTTATACGTAAGGAATTTTAATCAAAATCATTAGCCATTTTTGAGAAAGTCATAAATAAGGAAACCTTTTCCATGTAAAGGATAGTTTGGAGTGGAGTAATTTTCTTGAAAATTTTTATGTCACATCCTTGAAAGATGCTAAACTTAAATAACACACACGCACACGCACATGATCACGCACACACACATATTTTTCTAAGAATCTGATGTGCTACATTCAAATGACTATCTAGCATCATTTATTTTAAATAGCATATACAAGCTCAAGCTAATTGAGATAAACATTTGCATAAATAGTTTCATTACATACTTTGTTATAGGTGCAAAGGGAACAGCAATAGTCAAATGTGTAAAAACTGGTTACTATATGTTGGCCTTGAAATTGTATATTCTTTCCATGGCATCCCAAGTAATGACTGATAAGCAACAGCACTTAAATAGATCACAAAATATTGAAAAGTTCAAAACAAGAGTAACATATCTCTGAAATGGCTGATGCAAAAAATAAAAGTTGTATGCTTTAAAAATATCTATATTTTTTTGTGTAGTACTGCTCGTTCAAAATCACATGACACACGGGCTGCACAGAACCAAACTATAAGGGGAGACAGTAAGGGAGGGAGGGTAAGGTTTTAAGAGGGACAGCAGACAGCAACTAGCCATGAAGATGCTGAGTGTTGTTTACCCTCATCCTCTTCCTCTGGGCCTGGAGGAATTCTTTTCCATTTAGTCTACTGCACATCATAAACCCGTGTGCCATGTCGTTCCAAATGACCAGTACATTGTTAGATCCAGTTTATATGAGATCAAAAGTATTCAAGGTTTTTCCACGTAAATGGTAGTTTAGATTGGGGGGCTGTTTTTCTTTTAAAAAAAATCTTTGTGTTGCATCTTTGGAAGCTACTGAACTTAAATAACAGATTTGGTATTATACAACATGGAGAGTGCTAAGCGGGCAGTGACAATGGAAGTTTGTTTTTGAAGAGAGCTCTAATAGTGAGGAAAAAAGTAAAACAAGTAGTGGTGATAGTGGAACTTGCAGTATATAGAATTGCCATAGGACTATTCATGATAAGGAAATTTATCGAATACAAAACTGGACATAATAAGTTGATGAATTGGTTATATTAGGAAGTGTAATATTCATGCTGTTAGTGATAGGCGGGATAGAGCTAAACCTAAGACCTATGGATATTCAAACAATGTTCAAGAACCTGGTAAACAAATGCACAAAATGAATTTAATAGAACAACCTATAAGAGACAGCCAGAATAAAATAACTGAAGAAATAAAAGAAGATTTCGGAAAAGATGTGCAAGTAATAAAGATAGAAGTAGATGGAATCAAAGAAAGATTGAGAAGAATGGATGAATGAAGGAGGAGGTTCAATTTGGTGCTTATAGGAGTGGAAGAGAGAAGAGGTATTTGGACAGTGGATGAAGTAATGGAAATTTCATTCAATAAATTGGAAATTGATCTGAAATGTTGGAAGATTGTGGAAAGATACCATGTAGGAAGGCAAAGCAATAACAGTACAACTCTCAACAACTAGCCTAATCTATAAAATCTTAAGAAGAGCAAAGATACAATAAGGTACCAATATATTTATAAACAAAGACTTGATACCAGCAGAGGTATTTGAAAAGAAATTTAATTAGGAGGATGATGGAGGCAAGATCCATTGGCAAGCAAGCATTTATTCCAACTGTACATCTCTAGAAGAAGGAGAAGATGTAACATGTGTGGGCAAGGACACATGGAGGAAAGAAACAGAATGGAAGGAAGTCAGCACAAAGGCAGTGAACGAAATGACACTCAAACATCTAGGCAGGGAGAGGAAGCTCAAAGCCTGGCACTGATGCAGCGCTAGAAAGATGACAGATTCAACACAAAAGAAACATGATGTGAATGCAACAGATGATGATGTGCCATAGCACTTGCATGGGTCAGCATTAACAATAGTAGTGCATTCTCAGAGAGAGAGAGAAGAGAGAGATGACGGAAATGGAAACATCAAAGATAAATCTCACTGAAAAAGATTGTCACCAAGAAGGGAGGAGAAATAAGCAGCACATGTTATAACAGCAAGGGAAAGGGAATGTGACAACTATGGTGAATAGTGAAAAAGAAAAAGAAGAGTTGCGAAAAGAAAGAGGGGCAATGTCTCCAAAGAATTGGAATGACTACGGAAGAAGTGGGGGAAGAAGGTATTGTGTCGTCTCCACATGTAATCATTTTGGTATTACAAAAGGTACACAATGCTTAACAGAGGGTATCCAGGGGAAAAAAAGCAAACCCCCCCCCAAAAAAAAACACCAGCAAGATTTAGATATTTCAGAGACAGAGCGTGATCACGATAGTAGACAGATAAGGAGATTGGGGTTTTGGAATTGTGAAGGTTTCAAAAATAAAAATTAAAAAAAAAGAAATTCATGCAAACTTCCAGCATTTATTGGACAGTAGACTATTTGGCAGAGAAACGTGGTTAAATGAGGAAGATACCACTATAGAATTTTAACTATCTAGTAGAAAGGGAGAAATAGTCGCAAAGAAAGGGAGAGCATCAGGAGAGCTAAGATGTTTTGCTAAGAGGAACCTGAGTGAAACAATTAAAGAAATTTAGTCCAAGTGCAAGGAAGTAATGGTCATAATGACAGTAAAATATGCGTAGGAATAGTATACAAATCCGTTACATCACAGTTCCATAATCTAGAATTTTATCATCTCTAATATAAAGACCTAGAGAGATTGGATAAATATTTGAATATAGAGGTTATAATAATTTCTTGATTTCAATGTTAGAATAAAGAGAAAGTGATGTGAATTTAATGGATAATTGGGAGAATAATAATGTAATACAAAAAAGAGATAATCTTAGGTATAGTAAAAACAATGTTGTAGATAGAGGAAGTGAAAAATTTATTGACTTCTGCAAATTAAATACACTTGATATTTTAAATGAGAAACGTAGAGAGGAGGAATATGGAGCATATACCTTCATTAACAAACATGGTCAAAGTGTAAGCGATTATATATTATGACCAATTAATATTAGCTACATGGTAAATAATCTTAAGTTTCAAATATAAGTACTAATAGTGGCCATCTCTCACTAATAACAGATATTAAAATTAAAGTGGAGAATTTAACAACTCCATCAAGGAGAAATGAATGCATGTGAAAGGCGATATGTTAGATTTAAATGGAAGGAAGAATACAACACGAATTTTGAATATTAGATATATCTAAGATTTTTTTTACATATATAATCTTGGATTCTGAGATAGGAAAAGTATGTCAATTTGAGATAATAAATAACTCAAAATACTCTGAAATTGAAAATGAATTAAATTTTAAATTTCATTATATGTTGAGCAGGTTAGGAGATGAAATTAAAAACTTGGGGGGAATATTAAAAATGATGATTGGTTTGACGAAGAATTTAAACTGAACAAAAAGATAGTATAAGTAAAGTTGGTGAAGAGGAATGAAAAAGGAGATAAACAATCTAAAGAGGGCTATCAACAAATTAAACATGTCTATAATGAATTATTAGAAGGTAAAGAATGTATTTGGAGAAAGAAAAATGCCAAAAAATTAAATAACATTTTTGGAGAACATAATGTAAGCAAAATATGGAAAATATTTTAAATATGAAAATAAAATCACTTTCTAAAAATATGTAGTTAAATCTAATTTAAGCCAAGCAATATGTTTAGACTATTTTCAACTTTATATGCCTGTGAAAGTATATGGATGGTAGGATAATCTTTGTAAAAGAAATAGAGATTTTGAATAGTCACAGTAGAGCAGACCGATCAAATTGGACCACAATCAGCTTCCCTCAGAGTTGACGCTGAATGCAGTATACCACATTATTGATAAAAGTGATTACCTTATGTGGGCCATCCTAGGAATGTTGCAGCTTTGGCAACATCACTTTAATTCTTGTGGGACGATAGAGCCATACCAGGTCACCCTCCTGGAATCTGGCACTGTTCGACAGATGGTCATAGCATGCCTTCATCCAAACATTTGCCACTTTTAGATGGTCCCTGGCATGATGTTGCATGTCTTCTTGCCTTTCTGTTAGCACCCCTACATAATCCATTGCCAGCTGGTCAGCATCAGGAGGCGTGCAGAACAACACATAATATGGTAGCCTTAGCTCCCGTCCAAACACTATGATGACTGGTGTCATGTCACTGGATTCGTTTACTGATCATCGGTAGGCCAAGAGGAATAATGGCATGTACATATCTTAGTCTCACTAATGGCTGGATGTCACTTTCTGGAGGTGCTCCTTGACTGTCATAATGTAGGCTCCACCACTTCGTTCAACTGTGGATGAAAGGGAGTGGTACAGATCTGGTGTATCCCGAAATGCTGGAGTAGCTCTCGTATAAGGTTGGATTCGAAGATCGTCCCCTGGTCGCTTTTGAGCTCTAGTGGGACCCCGAACTTCACCAGTGCATTAGTAACAGTCTAAGCCTCTTAATTGTGATTCGCGTGAACTTGGTGAGATAGTACATTACCAAAGGCAGATAGCGATTTCTTGCATCTGTAGAAGGGGAATGGTACAGAGCTTGTGTATCCTGAAATGCTGGAGCAGCTCTCATTTAAGGTTGGATTCGAAGATCATCCACTGGTCACTGTTGAGCGCTAGCGGGACCCCTAACTTCATCAGTGCATTAGCAACAGTCTAAGCCTGTTAATTTGGATTCACGTAGACTTGGCGAAATAGTCCATTGCCAAAAGCAGGTAGCAATTTCTTGCATCTGTACTTGGGAAAGAGCCTGCCACGTCGAACAGCACTTCGATGTTGTACTGTTGCATCTGCCCTCGACTGCTGGTGTTGAGCCCACGATTTGTCGCGCAAATGTAGCATTGTTGGCATCACCTCTCCACATTGCTTCAAAGATGCAACCAATAGAATCGGTGACTCCAAGCTTCTTATTTATAGCTTCTCCAAGGTCTTGTTTACACCCCGGTGCTGTCCGTTAGTGCCGACATGGGACTCTTGAGGACTTCTTTCACCTTGCTCCTCTGGAACAAGAAGATGCTCTCCTTCATGATAGACTGAAAACTGCATTTCGCTGTCACGCATCACTCCTGACATTGGCACTTTTGCTTCTGTTGCCGCTACACTGACATTAGTCATGACTACCACATCAAACCATCCACATTAAGCTCCAGTACTAAGGCTACTAAAGCCAGTCATTCTGTCACTGTGTCTGAACCAAATATGGTTAGATTTCAAGTTTCAAATGGAAGTTTAAGATACAGTACTACTTGGAGGATTTTGTTTAAGTTTCACTGTCATGTGTGAAAGGCCGAAAACATTCGTGCTCCCCTTCTTGGAGGCCTCAATTCCAGGGTACTCCTGGATCTAGCCGCATTCACAGGTGTCTCCCTGTCATTTATCACAGGCAATCGATTCTTAGTGCTAGAATCAATTCTATCACTTGAAAGCTGAAGCCCTCCCATTGAGGAGTCTGGATCAAAACCAGATCTAACACAAAAACCGAGTTGCACATGGAAGAAAAATTTTACTTTGAACAGGCCTAATAAATAAAACACTTATCCCTTCATCACTGGCTATACTGATTCATTTGCTTGTAGAAGACTTAAGCTTTGCCATCAGGCTACTTCTGATATCCACCACTGTATCCCAGTGTGCTGTGCTCTTGCATTGGAGGAATACATTCCTTCACATGAAGATGTCATGCTCCTGATTTGCGACATTTATTACCAGCTTCACGCAAACCACTACCATGAAAGTTGTTGCAGTTACATAAAAAAATACCTGCTGTTTTTTCTTTCCTTTGTACCATGTGAATATTGCCTTGATCTCTCTTCACCATCTTGGACATGTCACATCTAATGTACCAGTTCCTAGGGCCTTGACTTCTGTTGGAACATACTAATTCCCACCATCCCCTTTTGTGTTCTCCTAGAGCATGCACGAGACAGAGACCCATTCCGTATTTCTTCACACAAAAAGACCTTTTTATTTTAAATCCCAGTGAACCCACTTTTGTTTCCCATTCTTCCTGCTTGCAACCTGATTTAAGTGGAACTTCATCTCTGAACCTCCATTGATCATTTTTCTTGCATCATCAGCATGCTATCTCAACAGGTCCGCTGCTGAATATTCTATCTGTGGTAGTCTTCCCACCCAAGACATTTACCAGTCTCTTGTTGGACCAACGATTGCTGAGCTGCTGTTTGTGCACATAGAGTGACATTCATGTTTTTGGTGCCACCATACACTGGAAAGGTTTTTATAAACAAATGCACACCGGGCTCTATGTATTGTTCAGACTAGCAAGAAGCCGTCCTCTGTGGTGTAGTGGTTACCATGCTAGCCTCTAGTTCCCGAGGTCGCGGGTTCAAACCCGGCGGAGGGTGATGGATTTTTTTCGGGCGTAAAAATCTTTAGCATGGCTTCCTTCGGAAGGGAAGTAAAACCAGTGGTCCCGTGTCATAGATTTATGGTACGTAAAACAACCTCAAGCCTGATAAACAGGCCTCTGAGCAAAATTACCAGTCTTTCACGCCCAATATAGAATGGGGCGCTAAGGACCACAGCAGTTAGTGTGTCCATAAATTTAAAAAAAAAAAAAAAAAAAAAAATAGCAAGAAGGTATCATGGAACCTCTTTGCAAATTCTTTTAATCCCTTCATGTTTATATTCTGTGCTATGGAATAAGCTTCATCATGATGCTAGCAAAGTGATATAGTGCACTGTACTTGGCCTTAACATCACTCATCCAATTCTCGTTGCTGGCATTCTGGTTATTGTCTTCATGGCTGCTTTCAGCTCATATACTTGCCACTTGGCTTTTTGTCCTGTTAAGAACCGGGTTGAATCTCATGATCTCTCTCTTAAATATTTTAATCATGAGTGTTACAGTGCATTTTTCACCATGCAGTAGTCAGAGCAGGCTGTATCCTTCTCTAGGGTCTCAGCTCTTGGGCCGGATGGTATTCATGCTTAAATGCCACAGCACCTCTCTTCTTATGGCAAAAAATTACCAGATTCTAGAGAGTTGATCGAATCTTAATTTAAGGCTATATCACTCACTGGTTTGAGCAACACTTGATTATGTGTGCATTCTGTATTCTTCGGTGCAACCTTCTACTTTAAATCACCTAAATTTTATTCATCATTGTGGTACCTGGGTGAATAACGGCAACTTTCCCACGATATCATTTATCAGCCTATGTGTGGAGGATGCTGAACCTCTGCTATTTTATCGGTGCAATGTTCTTCTGTGTAGGCTTGCAGACATCTGTCTTGTGCATACCTCTTATAATTTTTTTTAACGATCCATTGTACCAGCAGTACACAGCAAGCTCCCTGGATTTACACCCTCCTGATGTCAGGTTTTCATTTCCCCTTTCATCTCTTGGATACCACTTGATGGGCAACATTTACTAAAGTGGAAATTTGTTTTCCTCCATGGCTCCTATTTCAACCTAGGATTGAATGTCTACGACCACCAGTTTGGTTATTTGTTCAGCCTTCTTAGAACTTAAAAGAGAAGCTTAGAAACTCATTTTATTTACACTGATTGCTCAAAGAACGGTCAGAGTGTAGGCTCTTCTTTTACACTTAACTGACTGAGTTTTAGATTTCGTCTTTAACAATATTGTTGGCTTTTTACTGCTGAACTTTTTATTATTTTCAACATTTTTTTTTTATATATTCAGTGGTAACCCCTGAAGCAGCATTTTTCCCCCTTCCTCCTTTCTTGATTGCCTTCCACATCCTTCGATCAGTGTACAGTTACAATTTTCTTGCACAGCACATCCAGGTTGCTTTCATTCACTGGCTGATGCTGGTATCACCATGCCCGTTGTGGGTTTCTGAACACATTGGCTTGCTGGAGAATGAGGATGCCACTGCCAAGGCTCTAATTTTATATTCCGGAGTCTTAGTTCTGGTTTTCCTTCTGATGATTTTAGTGCTGCTTTGTGTCATGTTCTAGCACCCGGCATGATGAAAGGCGTGGTATTCGAGGGAACAAACTTTGGGAGTGAAGTCCCTCTCTATCGCCTGGAGCACCTCCTCATATGCCTCTTGTGTGAGGAAGACTGGATGTGCTCTGGCTGCCAAGTGCGGAGGTTGTGTGCGTTAACTCTGTATAGTTTACTAATATAAAGCATTTCAATAAGTTTGTTGCATTAAAATTTATATTGAAAGAAAGATAACATCATTTGGGTGTTTATGTACAGCAAACACCTTCAGGTATGTAATTGTATTTATTTAGCCATAAAAAGTGTGTAATATTAAGTGGATATAGTTTGCCTCTTTAATACGCATGCCAGCCAGCTGCTATTGTTGTTGAATGCGGCTGGTTGTACACTTCAGGAAATTAGAAAATTCAGAAGGGTTTTGTAATGTAAGAATTTTTATATTTGAAGTGATGTAATAAGAAGATATAGTAAAAGAGTGGTTATAATTACAAGGAGACTTTTCCCCTGGTATATATGGATATTAATCCACTTAAACCCAAACACAGTATTAGTACATCTCCACCAAGGGCAGGATAAGAAAAATGAAAAGAGTGAATTAGGAAACAAGGATGAGAGTGAAAGAGGACAAGATGGAAGCTGGAATAAGTAACACACAAATGGAAGAAAAGGGTAAGGAAGAGAAAGGATGTGACACATCAAAGAAAAAAGAAATTGATGATTTGATTTGTGAACTTAATTCTATAGCAGGCAATGACAACAGATTAGCTCAGCAAGAAAAAGAAATTTTTCAAATCATGCAGGAGATACAGAAGATTTATCATGTAACTATGGTTCAAAATTAAAAGGCTGAATAAGAGGTAAATATTTGGAAAGAGGTGTGTGACAAAAGGCTACAAGAGCCAGTCAAATCCTTTTTGCAGGTGGCATTTACACCTGAACTAACCAGAAAAGAGCTACAGCTCTAAAAAGCTTTACAGTAAAAGTAACATACACCTTTTAATTTAGAGTCAACTGAAAAATTCAACACCACAGCCGGGATTTGAACACGGTTCTCCCACTCTCTGTGTGGTTGCTCACTATTTATTTCATCCACCAACAATGCAGATGTTTGAGAACTATAGAAAATTGTAACAACTAACTTAAATCCAAGTAAAGATAAGATAAGGATAAGAAATTTGAGACCATCTGGGAGAAATCTTATTATGGAGATGGAAACTGAGGAGGACCTAAAAAAGCCATTAACAACCAGGGGCTGAAAGATAAAAACATAAAAGCTGAAATGCCCAGGAAAAGAAATCCACTACTTATTATGTATGATGGCATGTCCGGTATCATGGAGGATGAACTCAAAGAGAATATGTATCAGCAAAATTTGACACACAGGATGCCTAAGGATGAATTTGAATGTAGCTTTAAACTGAGATTTAAAACTGGTCCAAGGAATAAAGCAGCGGTACATCATGTTTTGATTTGATTTTATTCTAGTCCATCTTAAACATGGGACACGTCACAAATTACATCTACAAGTTTACAGACATGAGTTGCTATGTACAGTTTATGTACAAGTTTTATACATATGAGTTCCTATATTATTTAATATGTACATAATAATCAGTGCCTACACAAATTAATACCTAGGATGATTCTTGCAAGTATCATAATATTCTTTACTATAAAAACGATGACTATTTATGACATTTTTTTAATTTACTTTTAAATCTACTAAGGTTGGTCAAGTTTTTAATATAGGTTGGTAAGTGATTAAATAAATTGATACCATTGTGTATGAAGCTTCCCTCATATAGAACAGTGTTGTGTGGAATTGCTGATAGCTGTATGCTACTTCGTGTATGATGGTTGTGTACTTCTGAGTTGAGCTGAAATGTATCTAGATTGTTTTTAACTTAGAGAATGGCTTCATAGATATATAAGGATGGTAATGGTAAAATTCACATTCATTTAAATAGTTCCCTACAGCTACATTTTGCTGGTGTTTTTGTCATGATTCTAATAGCTTGTTTTTGAATTGTAAATACTGGTTTGCTCATTGTTGAGTTACCACAGAACATAACCCATGATAATGTTGAATTGAAATATGAGTAATAAAGAACATAGAGAATCTATGCTTAGTACTGGTGAAACTAATCTGATTGCAAAGCAAGCTTTACTTAATTTCTGCAGTAATATCTCTGAATGTTTACACCATTTTAGGATAGGATAGGACTAGGAGCGGAGGGGGACTTAGCACCTCGACCTACGCAGATCTTTTGTGCCTAGGCCCCTGACGTGGCACCACTGGGAGGGATGGGTGAGCTGAGAGGACACAGAGGCGGCCGGAGCAGGAGGCACAACAGGCAGAGGGCAGGGTCACTACAATTTACAGATTTAAACTTCCCAGATAGCAGCTGGCTCCCTTCCCCCCATGGGCTTATACATCCCCTGGGAGGCCCGGGACCCAGAGACTGTCCCCATTCCGGGGGACAAAGGTTTACTCAGAGCATCCTTTTCCCCTGTCATGCATACACTGAGACCTCCCTCCTTCACTTGCAACCCTGAAAGAGATAAAGCAGATGAAAGGCAAAGTGAAATGAGCATAGAAGTGAAATGGAAGGGCAGGATATTCAGGGGATGTAATAATTCTTCCCAGCATTCACCTAGCAACCCGGGGAAACCCCCCAAAATAAAAACCATGGTCAGGAAGGTCGGCTGCGAGAATCAAACCCACAACCTCCTGAATGCGGGCCACAGACGTTACTGCCTGAGCCATCCTGCTCGGTTATAGCATTTTAAGTGTTCATCAACAAAGAGTCCAAGGAATTAGGTTACTTTTGCACATTTTACATCTTTTTTCCAGGATATATGATTTAGTTGCTTAAGTTCTTATTCTGAATATGATGATAGAGAACAGTTTCTGTTTTATCTTGATTAAATATTAGCCTATTCTTTTCAAGCCATTCCATTAACTGAGTTGTAAGATGTGTGCATTTTTTTCTCTGATGAAAATGCTTGTATCGACTGCATACAATATAGTCTTTGTATTGTTTATTTGTTTGCCTATGTCATTATATACACTGAAAAAAGGATGGGCACCAGTACTGAACCCTGCGGCATCCCAAGTCTTACAGTTCTTTTTTGTGAAAATTTTGTGTCTACTAATGTTTTCTTTTTATCTATGAAAGTTATTTGTACCATCTGTTCCCAATTTTGCAAATAAGAGTTTATCTAATTCAAAGGTACTCCGCATACCCCAACTGCAGCTATACCCCCACCGCTGTAACGTTGCACTTGACAGCTAGCATTTAAGTTGGTACACTCGCAAAAAAAACGGATGGAAAGCTTTAACCGTTTGACTTCCTAAGCCATCACAAGGCAGCATTCCGGATGGTCAATGACAAAGTGGAACTGGAACTGGAAGCGACTCTGTTGTCAGATGTAGCTATTCCCAACCATGTGCTTCAGTTTGTGAATCTCTAGCACGAGCGTCGAGTTGTTCTTTGCAAGCTACTGCTATTCTGCACTTAGAGTGTCGTTATTGAGAATGCTTATAAAAGCAAAAGGAAAGTGAATAAATTACCTTAAGAGTGAGTTTAGAAGTAGATGTGATCTCTTCAACAGCTGGTGCCTACCTTTATTTATATTTATCTATTTTATATATATATATATATATATATATATATATATATATATATATATATATATATATATATATATGTATATATTTCATTGATATTATTTATTTATACAAGATTTAAGTGCGACAATGTCTGAAAAATGTCGATCGCTGAGTGATGATTCACGAAGTGAAAATCCTTTGCGCTGAGAACTATTAAGGAACTATTGGAACTATTAAGGAGGACCTGGGAATTCTTTGAACAGGAAAAGGAGTACGTGAAGCTTCACAACCATCCCTCTATTCCTGCTGATAAAGCTGTACACTGCCACTTCAACCCTATCGAATTTGTGGAGCGACATTAAGGCTTATGTGAGGGAGAACAATTAGTCATTTACCATTACCGAGGTGAAAAGGCTTTTGCGGGAAGCTGTGGTGACGGTGAATGCAGCTTCGTGGAAGAAGAAAGTAGATCATGTGAATAAGCTAACGAAATAAGCACAAGAAATAGACGGAATTATTAGTGAGTGTGAACTATTAATGATATACCTTGGTGAAGATGATGATGATGATGATGATGACCATGATGCTTCCGATGACGACAATGATTTGGATGGAATTTAGCCATTGCAGACGGTGAATGCAGCTTCGTGGAAGAAGAAAGTAGATCATGTGAATAAGCTAACGAAATAAGCACAAGAAATAGACGGAATTATTAGTGAGTGTGAACTATTAATGATATACCTTGGTGAAGATGATGATGATGATGACCATGATGCTTCCGATGACGACAATGATTTGGATGGAATTTAGCCATTGCAGTTTTAAATCAGTAAGTGAAAATAACTTTGTTATCGCATGCTTATAATTTGTTTTATTTCTCCTCATTGTAGCAGCCAAGCTTGCATTATTTTGTTTCTATATTGTCAAAAGTGCGTAATTTATTCCACATATGCTGCAATGTTAGTGCAGAGTTATTTTCAATGAACAATAATAATACAAAATAGTTATTATTCATTGACGTTCGCTACTTACGTACACTTTTTGTATGCGGCTTAGACACGATAGAAAGAACTATCAGTTGTTGTTGTTTACTAGCCACTCTGGCAATGTCGCAACCACAATATAGCCAACATTACGCGAAGCCACATGAACTGTCAAGTGCAAAGATTCAGCGGCGGGGGTATAACTTCTAACATAGTATATTATGGTCCACTAGATCGAATGCTTTTGATAGATCCAAAAATAACCCTGAACCAAGTTCCTTCTTATCTATTGCTTCATATACATGTTTCACAAAATCTGTTATAGCTGTTATTGTTGTCTTTCCCTCGAAAATCATGTTGGTCATTTTATAGTGCCCTCAGGGAAAGAAGATTGTCCAACCTACAAATTAATGTTAGAAAGAACCATTTATGGAGACTAAAATACATATAGTGGAATGGAAAAATAACAGAGGAAAAAGGAATACTCCATGCCACATAAGGAGGAATTTGCAACAAGTTATAGCAGACAAATTGTAGAAAAATGTAGTAAACAAAGAGAAATGTAAGAAGGATAACTCAATGCAAACAGAAAGAGTTCATAAAACTTATGAAGAGATGGGTATGAGTAATAAAAAAAAAAAAAACTGTGGACTATAAATCTATAATAGACAATCATGATATTTTGAAAAGGATATGGAAAATAATAAAATATAAGTTTTTGAAATTAGTGAAAATAAATGTAACAGAAGAGGAGGGGGAATTTAATTAATGACTAGAATTGTTATAATGGACTAAAAGGATATGATAAAACAGTAAAACATCAAAGGACTGATTCACAAAATGCAGAGGAGAGAGAAGAAAAAATTAAACTCGGGATACAAACCTCGGTAAGCTTCATTACTATGTACCTGCTTAAAACCGCTTGGCTGTAAGCACATATTCAGTAGCTGGGACTCAATATGAAAGCTGACAATATAACAAAGCTGAAAGGCACGCTTCCCGAGACACAGCCAAGGCTGCTGAAGTATACAAGAATTTTGAGTTGATGTTGCAGCTCAATTATTTGGAGGAAGGAAAAACTCTGCTCGCTGTATTACAACATGTTATGAGGAAAACACACGAAGACAGGGAAAAGATTTTGTTTTCATTACTGGATGCAGTGGACAGAATTGAATTAAAGTGGAAAAATTTACCAACTGAGCCAGGGGCATTATTAGAATTATTATAAAAGGCATGTGTAAGAAGAGGAGAAATTTTAAATTTCAATGAAGTATTAAAAGATTTTGTACTATATTATGGTCAGGTCATTTTTTACCCGAATCAGAGTTGGCCAAACTGTTAACATTCAGGTTAGATTTTAAGGAACAATGCATAAGAAAACCTATTGAAAATAAGGAGAAAAAGGAGATTGTTGTAGTTAATTCAAACAATGCTATCTTTAAACCCAAAGCTACAATTAAAAAAAACAAATACACATAAACCAACAAAAAAAAGGCACAGTCATCAGATATTATAGGTGGGTTTCATCAGATTAATGCCTCAAAAAAGGATTCCAAAGTAAATATAAGTAAAAAGATTAAATTGGCTTTAAGTAAAGGAAAAATTGGAGTTAAATCATCAACATTTAATAGGAAAATGACTGCAGAAGTTAAAGAAATTAGGGCACATTTTTTCAGGATAAGGAGAGGAAATTTGTAATTTTCTTTATTTGGTTGAGAAAAAATGACGACAAAATTATTGTGAATTGGAATTGTTCAAATTAATGGACAAAGGCGCAAAATGGTCATGTGTGAGTTAAGGAAGTTGTTCGAGGGCCGAGTCCGAGTCCGAGTGCATCTGGTAGGTTCGTGGTGAACCTAAGTGGATTTTTCCATGTACCTACCCTTTGAAGGGCTTAACCATAGGTAGAAAGGAAATTTTTAGGGTGGCGGTTTGGTTTTGATGTAGAAGGTGTGATGGGAGGTAGCGCTAAGTTTTTATAGGCTCCTCATTGGCTGCCTTTTCAGGAACAGAGCCCAATACCCTGCTCCGCTGTTGTTTGTTTTTGTTTTAAAATTTGTTTGATGATGAAATTTTGATGACCTCTCCCGAAGGAGGGAGGGGGGGGAGTACTTGTTGTCAGCATATTCTTGCTGTTGGCTGGTTTAAAGCCTTCGTTACCGGGGATGCCCGCATGCCATGCGAGGAACCCGGTAACTTCTGAACTGGCGTTCTTGAGGTACGTAGTCCCCCAGAGATCTGACAAGGGCGTTCTCATGGTAAATCAACTTTCCGTAAAATTTAGTTGCCCGGTGTCTAATCACCTCCTCCACATATGCTATGGCCGAGGCCTCATGCAGTAGTCTGATCGGAAAGGCAATACCAACAGAATAGATGGACCGAAGTCCCCTATTCTGTATTCGCTGGAGCCAGAGAAGCCAGCTATCCGCTGCCATGCCCCACACCTCACAGGCGTAGAGCATCAGAGGTAGTATAAGCGCCTTGTAAAGGCGTAACTTTAGGTGAACCGGCATATTGGAAGCCAGAACCGGGTATAAGGCGGCTACCGCCCCCTTAGCCCTGTTCGTTGTTCCCTGCACGTGTTCACGAAAAGTTAGGCCCTTGTCTAGAGTGACACCTAAATAGCGGATAGAATTTCCCCACTCTATCTGTTGGCCTCGATAGGTGAAGTGTGGTCTGTTTGCGGGAATTCTTCTCTTGGTGAGCAGGACAGCTTGACTTTTGCCCGGATTAACGGACATCCGCCACTGCCTGCACCAGAGTTCAATGAGACGGAGGTGTCGTTGTATGGGGTTGAAGGCTCTGAGAATGTGTCTGTTGGATGTGTATAACAGGACGTCATCAGCATACTGGGCCATTTTGACGTCCTGTGCCACTGGAAAGTCTGCCATGTACAGACTGAACAGTGTGGGGGATAATACAGAGCCTTCGGGGACTCCGCCTCGTAGTGGGTGTTGTGTGGATGTTTTACCCGCAACTGCTACAATGAATGTACGTTGGTGTAGGAAGCTGTGTATAATGTGGATAATCTGATTGTGTAGACCAAGGTGAATTAGTTTAAAAAGGAGTCCCTCATGCCAGGTCGTAGAGAAGGCCTTCTCCACGTCCAGAGACACCGCAGGAGTGAAAGCCCTGTCCTGGAAGCCCAGGGCAGCGGCTTCCACCACCCGCAGCAGCTGTTGGGCGGTGGAGTGCCCAGGACGAAAACCGAACTGATGGGTTGGGATTGCTTGAATGTCAGCCAGGAGTGGTGACAAGCGGCGTAGTATGAGCCTCTCAAAAACTTTTGAGAGGATGGGTAGGAGGCTAATGGAACGGTAACTGGAGGGAAGAGCCGGATCCTTACCAGGCTTCGGGATGCACACCACCCGGGCCACCCTCCACTCACGCGGAAAGTGTCCCAAGGTGATGCACATATTAAAAACCTTCGTGAGGAAAAGTACAGCTCTGAAGGGAAGGTTGTGGAGCATGGCGGGGGTCAAACCGTCTTGTCCACAAGCCTTTTTCTTGTCGAGACGCCGGAGTGCGCCTTGGACCTCACTCGGGCGGATGACTGGGAGGGGATTCTCCGCTCCATCAGGAGGTAACCGCAAATAATGATCCACCTCCTGATGGACGCGGGCAGTAAAGTCGGCGTCCTGAGGGTCATCTCTGGGCCTGCAGGTGTTCTCAATATGGTCAGCGAGCACATTTGCTTTTGCTAAGGGTTCGTAAACAAGGCCTTGGTTACCTTGAAGCGGGGAGTGGTATTGGTTGCGTTGGCGACGGAGGTTTTTAGCTATCCGCCAAACGTCTCCACCATCGAGATTCTGACGAGCAATCGTGGCCTCCCACGCTTGCACTCTGTGCTCGCGCAGTCGGTCACGAACCTCTCGGCGGAGTTGCCGCAGGAGCTCTCGATTGTGGGGCGTTCGGCGGCGCTGGTATAGCCTTCGGGCTGCCCAGGAGCGGCGGATGAGCAGTTCTAGGTCCAGTGGTAGGACGTCAGGGTGAGGTGGGGGTGGTGATAAGATGGTGAGGTTATGAACCGTTCGTACCACTGTGGATGTGAAGGATTTGACTGTTGTCTCTAGGGATGGGATGTCTAATCCTGGGGTTAGGCGGGATTGTTGCGTGGAGGCAACCCTTTACGCAGTTCCAATCAATTTCTCTGGTGTCTCCAGAAAAATCGTTACTGGCAACCCTTGTGTTGATCTCCGTCAACACGGGGTTGTGGTCGGAATGAAGCGCTGAGAGTGATGTGAGCGTGAGATGAAAGGGGTAATGCTTGATGATCGCAAAGTCGATGACAGAGGGTCGTCCTCGACCTTGCGGATGGTGGGTGGGTTGCCAGGGACCCATAGCTCGAAGTTGAGGGTCACTATCTATCATGCGAATCAGTGCGTTGCCTCTTGCATCCGCTCGAGGGCCTGAATGCCAACGCTGATGTTTGGCATTGAAGTCCCCCGCGAGGATCATGCAAGGATGAAGGGCTAATATGGATTGGTAGTCAGCTGGTACGAACAGTCTAGCAGGTGGGTGGTAAATGGAAGCTATTATAACCTCCGTGCCGCCCAGTTCAACACACACCGCCGTCGCTTCAAGGGTTTGCAGGGGTGGGAGAGGGATGGGTTTATGGACTATGTTTTGCCTCACAAGCACCGCGGTACCGCCTCCTGGGCCAGGTACTCGGTCACTGCGGTGGCAAACGTAGCCAGGTAGACGGAAAGGGATGTCGGGACGCAAATGTGTCTCGGAGACCAAAATGAGGTCCAAAGCATAGAGGTTGGCAAAGCGATGGAGCTCATCCCTATGATTCCCTACGCCATTTGCGTTCCAAAAGACGAAACGGAAGGACGTACGAGACCTAGTTCCGTCCGCCATTCTGGGGCAATGGTGCAAGGGAGAGCAAAAAGGTGAGTCCCTCAAAGAGGATCATCGCCTTGCTGGATGGGTCTGTGGCCTGAAGGAACTTGGTGATGAGCTCCTGCACCCGACGACCGTGGTCCTGCAGTAATAGCTGCAGCCACCGGGCCAGGCCCATGAGATCAACACCAGAGGTGGTTGGTGTGGTTGGGTTTGGAGCTGGTACAGGGGATGGAAGAGGCGATGGACGAACCCCATCCTCCTCGGCCCCGGAGGCGCGTGATGGCTGAGGCGCAGGACCTGCAGCCACAGGCTCCCCCCGGTCCGAGTCGGTCCCAGGATTTGGCCTTCTCCTCTTCTGACTGGGTGGAGGTTTCTGTTTTGGTGGTTGGTCTTGTGTTGTATTGTTGGGGGTGTTCTGTGTGGTACCCCGACCAGAGACCTTCTGCGCGTATGAGACGCCCCTAGGTGCTGGTGTTGGTGGAGGCGCTGGTCTTGGCGCCTGTCGTGCTGTTGATCTGGATGGTTGCTGGGTAGCCGTGGTTGCCTCCCTATGTTGAGTCTCCACCCTCCTGGGTTGTGGTACTGTGCGCTCTCTCGGTGCCTGGTCAGGCTGCCCACGCGTCGAGCGCATGGAGGCCATCACCTTGAGGCATGTTGAGCATCCTCCATAGCAAGCGATGTGGTCACCCTTGCAGTTTGCGTAGGTGGGCACATCTGTGAGGGACCTAGGGCAGACGTCTTTAGGGTGCATGCCACCGCACCTAAGGCAGCGCAGTAGACGGTGGCAGTAGTTGCTTGAATGATTGAACCCCAAGCAACGATGGCATTGTGCAGGGCCGTCAGGGCGTCGGGAGGCTTCTACTGTTACCCGGAGATAACAGATCGAAGTGACTCGATCAATCTTAATCTCCGGGTCATTTGCCCGCTCCACCACTACTAAAAAGAGGGGGATGGGGATTCTGTTGGGCTGCTGCCCGGTTGGAGCGGGTTTTGTGAGCTGCTTCACAAGGCGGGGCTTAATGCCCTGACGGGTGAGGTCATACTCTATGTCCCCCACTGGTGTGTCCACAGGTAGGCCTCTGATAACACGCTTTAGGTCTCTGGTCTTGTCGAGGCCAAAGGTGAAGTGAGGGATATTCTTCTTCTTTAGGGCACTCAGTAAGAACGCGTAGTCCTCTGAGGTCCTAGGCTGGAAGACGTAGCGGCTCTTCCTGCGAGTCACTGTACACTCCTGGCAAAGAGCAGGCATGACTTCTCTGAGGAAGCCCACCACTCCCTGGAAGGAGTCCACAATGACTGGAGGAATATGGCGCCGTTGTTGTCCGCTCGCAGCGGGTTTGTCAGATACCTGGTGGCTCTGACTGGCTGTAGGCATTGGCCTTCCCCTCTTGCCCACTACACGAAAGCCGTCGCCACTGCTCCCCGGGGGGGCAGTGGGACCATCCTCGTCGCCTCCCATAATGGAGGAGTGTACGGAAAAGACCGAAGCCTTATCCGAATATGCCGAATAGCTTGTGACGTCACTGTCACATTCCGAGTCCTCAGACTCGACACTTTTGCCTAATCTCAGCGGCGAACGCTCGCGTGAGATGCCGTTGTCAGACTCTTCAGATGATGAATGGGTGAGGTCCCCTTGACCGCTTGCGCGTTTGCGGGATCTCCTGGGATTTCTAGCCTTTCCCGACCCGGAGGCCCGGGAAGAGGCATTGGTTACACCAGTGCTGGTGCTGGGTGTTGGCTCCTGCTCCTTCAAGGCAGGGCCGCTGGTAGCCTCGCTACTGGGAGTGGGTTTCATAGTGTAGGAAGGGAGAAAGCAAGGGTAGGTACAAGTGCACAGTGTGCAGTGCACTCCTATCTCACTTAGTTACCACTTACCTACAGGCAGCGGGGGCCCACGGCGTGACAACTTTAAGTGCGCCGTACCTTACCTTGCGGCAAGATGGCTGTGGCCTTGTTGTTCGCCCGCTACTTGTTATTTCAGCTGGCTGAGATGTATTAAAGTTGCTCACTGCTTTAATAAAAGCAGTGAAAGTGGTGTGTACTGCTCAAAATTTCAGAAGAAATGAAGCATAAGACCCCGGCAGAGTGACGGACCGCGTAGAAAATCTCTGACGGTCTGGCGAAGCTGCTGCCGAAAAAGTGGCGGACCTCGTAGAAATCTCGAAGCTGGAGCTGATGTTTCCTGTATGCCATCTAAGGCCGGAATGATTCGAGGGCCTGGACATAGATATCATCTATATCCGTAGATAGTAAATCGTACATATTAAATGGTTGTGTTGCTCACATGCCAATTTTGGCTAGATAAATGATTTTTCCTGAGAATGTGGTGACAGCAATTATAGCAATGAATCCAAATTTACAGGTAATTAATATAGCCCAGTTTTTGGATAGACATGTGATCTGTGTTGAAATAACTCGTAGGAACAGTAAATTTATTTTGACAGATTATTATTTTCAGTATAGTTTCCAATTGAACCATTTCAGACAAAATTGAAAAATACAAAATAAATATCAAGATATGGAACTATTACACTTGTGTGATTTTGATACCAAATTGAAATGGTGGTATAGCAAATATACAAATGAAATGGATGAAAAATTGGAAGACGTAATATCTGAATTAAATTTGGTAATATTAAATCAAAAGAATATTCCAGCAACTTTTTAAAATAGAGCTGTGGCCAGTGAAAAAATTTGACATAACATTATGTTCAAAAAGGACAGAAGGAAAAATAAAACTGGAATGTAGCACAAGGATTGCCAGTGATCACAATATAATTTCATGGTAACAAATATAGATCAAGAGAGTAAAAGAGATGTATTATATAATTTCAAGCAAACAAACTGGTTTAAGATGAAACAGAAATTTAAATTCCTAAATTTAAAATATAGAGGTTATTCTGTAGACGAAGATGCAGAATAATGATGATGATGACAATGATGATAATAATAATAATAATTCTTTATTGCTTGTGTACCTGGAAATACAAGTTAAAAGCATGGTAAAAGAAAGACAATGTGTACATAACAAGTTTACAACAGTTTTACAAAAGTTTATACTCATTAGCATTCCCAACAATAGGTCTCTCTCTCTCTCTCTCTCTCTCTCTGTCTCTCTCTCTATCTATCTATCTATCTATCTATCTATCTATGTATCTATCTCTACGTCAGAATTCATCCAATCTATACAGGGGTCTATTTACAAAATATTCTTTTAATCTGGAAAGTTTAACGGAAGCATTTAAAATTGTTGTATATAAGACAGTTCCAAAAAAGGCCCAAAAAAATAATACACAGAAAAAATTTGGTCAGACAAATTGCAAAAGGCTAGATCATTGACTAGAAAACTAAGACATATCTGTAAAAAGATCTATTATTTATAGAGAAAAGGGATAAACTTACAGCGGTATAGGGAAGCTAAATGCAAATATAAAGATCTACTAGAAGAAACTCAGAAAAATCATTGGAGAGTATTTGTAGAGAATAAAATTGAACAAGATGCATGGGGCTTGCCGTATAAAATTAAGAAACTGGAAATTACAAAACACTAATTTGAGAAAATGGAACCATGATGGAAAATTGGCAACAATCAACTACTTCACCATTAAACACCTTGTTACCGAATGATGAAATTGCTAAGGATGAAGAAATACATACAATGAAAAGAATACAGTGTAGTATACCGTTATATATCCTACTGATATTTCTGAAATTAGATTAATTTTTAATAAATTAAAGCCAAAAAAGGCAGCAGGACCAGATGATATCATGAATGAGGTTTTATATAATCTGAAAGATGAAATAATTCCCCTTTTTACACATGCTCTTTAATGATTGCATATGGAAAGGAAGATTTCCTAATATTTGGAAAAATGCTAGAGTAGTAATACTCAAAAAATGGCAATAATAAATGCCCTCAAATTCCAAAATCTTATATACCATATGTTTGTTCAATACAGTGGGAAAAATATTTGAACAATTCATTTTTAAAAGAATTTTAGAATTCCGTGAGATGGTAGATATGGACAAGAAACAATTTGGATTTAGAAAAAAGAATTCTCTACAGAGGATGCCATTGAAGTTCTGGGAACAATTAGAAAATGTCAAAAAAGCTTATGTAATTGGAATTCTAATTGATATTTCTGGTGCAATTGATAACCTATGGTGTCTTTTTTTTTTTTTTTTTTTTTTTTTTTTTTTTTTTTTTTTTTTTTTTTTTTTGCAGATTGGACTTTTGTAGGATTATTGCAAAAATAGAAAGGTTTATATATATATATATATATATATATATATATATATATATATGTAAGGTATAAATCATATCCTAATCAAAAAAATTGCAAAGTGATGTCCCCAAGGCTCAGTCCTGGTGCCCCTATTTTGGGATATAGTAATTGAGACATTAATAGAAGAATGGGAGAAGAATGATAATATTTTAAACATTATAGATATGTAGATGACTTGACATTTATGACAGAAGGACAAAGTAGATCCAAACTTGAAAACATGGCAAATATACTTACAAGAAAATTGAATAATTGGTGTCAACAAGTAAAATTACAAATTTCTTCAAATAAATCATGTTGTGTTATTTCAAGGTCTCCGAAAAGAGATCCTACTATTAAAATTGGAAAGGAAAATATAAGAAGAAATAGAGAGCCAAAATATCTTGGAATAATGTTAGATGAAAAACTAAAATTTAGGAAGCATGTAGAGTTTTTTAATAAGAGAAAAATCCCCAAAAATTATAATAAAATTAGGAAAGATAACACAACATTTCAAAATTTCACTAAAGACACTTACTATTTATCATATGGTCATTTATGCCTCCATTACTGTATATGGTGCAAGTGTGTGGGCTGTCAGAGTGGATGACATTGTAATTAGTTTTATAGCTGGAAGTTTCTTCTGGGCTTATAAGCCGTGGTCTGTTGGAGTTTTGATGTCCAAACATTTTTTCCACACCTGCAGTGGTCATCATCAGTGGCATGGCCTAAGTCTTATTGGTGAAGGTTCAAGCACAACAGATTTGATGTCTGGAGGTGCTGTATTTATACCAGGGCCGCTTAGGAGCTTGTTGAGGACACAAAGGAAGGATCTTTTACGATTTACTGGGGTATTTGGAATCACACCAACAATGGCACTATTGATAACAATGTCTATATGGTCTATAGAATATATAATTCTTATAGAAGGAGCTAGATATTGGTTTAAAAAGAGGAACATGGGGACAGTTGAGAAAATAATTGGACATAGATGCTCAAGCAACATTTAAAATTAAATTGGCAAATAGAGTGGAATGAAATTGAAGTGGGCAGATGCGTTATGTGAATTTTTTCCTGATGTACAAGAAAGATTGAGATTATGACACATACAACCAACAAAGGGCGTATTCATATTATTACAGGTCATATATAGTGACCTATGTGGAGTAATACACACACCTAAGCATACAGTATTTGAAAGCTCAAGATATGAACAACAACAATTAGAAGAAAAAGGAATTTTGGAAGGTTATATGATAAAAACAATTCTAAGACATTCAGAAGTAATACTACACTTACAAAAGTTACAAAAGTAATACTACGTTACAAAAGTTTACTAATTATATCAGTAAAAGTGCCTAGGAAAAGGATAATAAACAAGCAAGATGTGTAATTCAAGTAGGTGCCTTGAGGAGGAGGAGGAGGAGGAGGAGAAGAAGAAGAAAAAGAAGAAGAAGACAATACCAACAAATGATGATATTAATAAATACTGACTAATAAAGGAGATACTTTATAGTATCTTTTGATAAATAAGATTGGTTAGAAAGATGAAGGATAAGATTAAGAAAATTAGAAGGTGAAATTTACTGGGACTATAGAAGGAGAATAGGAGAAGGAGAAAGAAGAATGGGAGAGGTGTGGGAAGAAGGTGCTGGTGTAGGGAATGAGTCCGTCATTGTGGAAACAGCTATAGTTGAGAGGGAGCACTTCTGAGGCAGAGTTGGTGACAGAGACGATGATTTTAGGGGAGTTGAAGAGCAGATTAGTGCCAAGTTATGGTTGTGGGTGGAGTTAAAGGATGATTCTTAATGTTGAGGGAGGAGTGTTGAAGGAATAAAATAGAAGTTGTATATAGTGAAGTGTAGCGAAGTGGTTAAAGTGTTGTCTGGAATAGTGAGAAATAGTGATGGAAATGCAGAAGAAAGAGGCTCAGAGTTAATGTTTAGATTATGATAAATAGAGGCAATTAAAATTAAATAATTTGCAAATAAACGTAATAAATATACAAGTATAACAACAACAAATAAATAAGGCATTAGTAACCAAAAGTATAATTGGTGCAACAGTTCTAGACACGTGAAAATCTTAATGAGAGCTATGATGCGAGTTGCTTACCAGATCAGGTGGTGACCGGTCGTGTGTGCAGGAGTGCGTGGGACAGTCATCGTCAAATATCCTCACCGGTTATGCATTGCGTTGTGCAGATAAACTTAGTTATATACAGTATATTAAAATCCACACTGTAAAAAGCGCTTAATATAAAAAACGCTGTCAATCATTGCCTTCAATTCTTCCACATCTAACAACCCTTCCTCTTCTGCGGAATCACTCACATTATTGCCGTCATCACTGCTGTCACTACTTTCTGCACCATTATCCTGGATGAGAATTATTTCTATTTGATTTCCTGCAATTCCGTATTTTTCGGAATAATGATTCTTAATTTATTCAGCATGTCGCCATACATTTTCCAATTCTGGCCTTCCAATTTCAGCAAATTGCTGGCGTTATAACTGCTCCACATATTTTAATTTAAAAGTGATATTTCTGCATGCCACCCAATCTTTTATATCAGCCCAGATTAATTTGATTGGGTTTAGATCTGGGCGATACGATGACAGTCTAAGTACATTATGGCGATGTTGTATTACTATCTGGTCAAGTATGTATGACTTCTGAAGCTGTTTGTTGGCTTTAATTAAGTTATATAGCTTTGTTTTACTCATGCTTTCATCTAAAGCTTTATTATGTCTAAGTAACCAAGCTCTCATTTCTTCTTTCAAGGAAGTTGAGGTAGGTGGTTTGTGAATTTTAGTGTTGACGCATTGTGAAGCATTGTCGATGACCAGAACAGACCCAGCAGGCATATTAGGTATCAACATGACGTTGATTCACTTCATGTAATTTTCTGTATTCATTTCTTAATGAAAATCTCCTGTTGTTTGTTTCGACTTGTAAAAGAAGGGCATTTGGAACGAAGCCGATCTTTCCAACAGCATGAACGATAATAAGTATTTGCCCTTTGGCAACAGGTGCCTGCAAACCTAATTCGCTATCGTCACTCCAACTTTTAGATGCTGTATGACTGCTGTGTATGTATGACTCATCTTTATACATTATAGTATTTTTCTGAAATTTGTAGCACCACCTTGAAAATTGATGCTGATATAAATACACATTGATATAAGTACATATAAAATTAGTCATTTGGAAAGGTAGAATCAGACTGAAAAATTAAATGCCATAGCCGGGATTTGAACCACAGATCTTAGGCTTTCCGTGCCATTGCTCTAACTGACTAAGCTATCATGGCAACATTTACTTTTTATTTTTTTATTTTATTATTATTATTTTATTTTATTTATTTATTTTGCTTTTCTGTTAGAACTCTTCTATTTGATTTCGGTTTCTTCCACTTGAACCCTAAATCTTTAATAATTTTTCTGAGATTTGTAGCACCACCTTGAAAGTTTCTGCTGTGTTTCAGCTGGATGAGCAATCTGCTTATTATTAGCACAGTTTTTTCTTCCACATAGGAATTGTGAATCGTGCGCCGAATGACATATTCGAAATCGTCTATTTCTGCAATACGTTTAGGGACCCCAGGCATGTCAAATGGCATTCTTTCATCCATATGTTTTTTTTCTCTTATCTTTGAGAACTCTGGAAACGGAACTCGGTGAAACACCAGTTGCTTTGACTACTCTTTCTTTCACTCTCTTAAGGCTTTTGTGGACGAACATATATTTTCTTCCTTCATCTCTGCTTCTTGCTTCATGAAGTCGAGGACATTTTCAATTATTTCCCTACTTTGACTGTGTAACAACTTAGCACTCAACTTTGAAAACGTAGGAGCCATGCTTATAAATATAACAAATATAAAGTAAGTACTATTTAGATATTGGTCTCTCTAAAATTACAACCAGTATAGCTTAATAACCAGATGCAGACACTTTCTATGCAGACTGTATGTGTTACGCACTGTGAGTAAGCAAAGGTGTTATATCGCTTTCGTTGATTAAGCTGAACATAAACCATTCCTAGGCTCGGCAGCTGGGCTTGCAATCAAGGTCACGATTCCAGAAGTTTTGCGCGAGTAATAATAATATAATAAATATTAAATAAATATAAATTCATATTAAATACTAAGTTTAAATAAAATGGAATTAATAATATATAAATAATTTAAACCATAAAAATAATTGATGAGGAAGTAAATAATAAAAGTCATAACCAAGAATATTTAAAATAAAATAAATAAGCTAGGTAATTAAATAAAAATGGGGATAAAAGGTGATAAATTGATTATTTATTATAATGAAATGAGATAGTATAATACTATATTTAAATGGTTAAGTAAATGAATAATTTATATATTGTGATATGTAGGGAACTTATTGAGATAACCTACGAGTTGTGTGTAAATAAAACAGAATTTATTTAAACTAATATCTATTTTATAATTGCTGATTAATTTTGAGCAAATAAGAATTTAAATTGTTAATTGATTGTTATAGCTTAATAACTAAATGAATAATTAGCAATTAAATAGTTAATTAACCGGTTGAGGTATTAAATAATTATATTGCAAACAAAATGCTAGTGATTGCTTAAAAGATATAGAGTAATAAACTTAATAAAATATTTCAGTATAGTTGGAATATGCTAGATACCTGTGCAATTAGTTTGCTGGTTGCCAGTGAATACTAGATACTTAAAGTATAGGAGTACAAGCTGCTGGTTACCAGTTACTTTGGTTATTGGTTTTCCAGTAATGATTAAGAATAATTTTTAGTTTTAATACTTGTTATAATTATTATTTTATTTACACCTAGACTCTTAGCTTCTTTTCTGTTTCTTTTTCTCTCTTTCCTTCTTTAATGATTTTATTTAATTACTTTTGTGTAGTTTATAGTTATATCTGAAAAAAAATTAATGATTGTAAGAACTATATATGTTTTGAGTTCTTGAGAAATGAATTTAAGGTTTGAATACAAGTCTGGTATAGTGAACCAGGTGGCAGGATTATGCATTCAGATTTTATTTATATATTTATTTATTTTGTTTTATTTTCTTGTGTGATTTTTAGCCAGATTGCCTCTTGGGCACTTAAGTTTTAGTAGAAGTCACTTCTTACATTCTAGCACTTCATAGCTTTGCATTCACTGCAATGAGCCATTGACAGTACAATATGCTTTCATCCAGTGTCAGATTTTAGCTATTATGTTTGTGTGTACTTGCGCAGTATCCCAGGTCCTGGCTGAGACTTCACGTTCTCAAGAGCATATACTACGTTTTATTTTGCAGTATGTGCCACCGCTGCATATAGTCTGCGCTGTTTTACCTTTTTTAGCATGGCGTTCCTCTTTACTGGAGCTTCTGTATTGTATGTATATCCAAGTGTCTGATGCTGAGCCCATCATTTTTGCTTTATCTTTTGGAGTTACTGATGCTGTTTTTAATTTGTATTTGTAGAACTAGTGATTTATCTTGGACACTCATCCTATTATATTTTATTCTTAGTGTTTAATAGTGTTTTACACAGTGATCAGGTGTTAATAAACCATAGATGTCGTGCACCCTAAAACCCTATCATATCACCACCACCACCACCACCATTGGGAGTGTTGGTTCATTCTTGTTTATTTAGTATTGTTTGTTTTTTGTGGTTAGCTTAGTGAAATACTCTCCTACATGTTTTAAAACTGAGAACACCTCTATTCCAAACTGAACTGAAAATTAGTGGTTGGAGTACTTAGGAAAGGCAGTTGTGTTGTGTGTATCTCATGAATATTTCACAAGTAATGTGGAAAGCAGAAACATAGGAAAATAAAACATACATTAAAATACTTTTATTATTTTTTCTTCTGATGTAAGTGTCTGTAATTATGAAAGGCTTTATTTGTCATTATAGCAGTTGAACTTAGTGCTAAGAAGAACTAGACACGTAAAAATATGAATACAGCCCATTTCATTCTCTTAAAAAATAAGCAAATACATTTTAACAGTGCTTCTCACATACAATTTGGCTGGTCAGTATATGCATATTATAAGCAAGATGGCTCTGCACTAATGTGTAAAGCTCGCATTCAGGAGATCCAGGCTCCAATTCTCATTGTGAAGCCTACTCTGCCCTCGAGTTTTATCGTGGGTTTTGCTCGTTGGTGCTGTGGTAGATTATATAATTTCATGAATTTTCCTCCCCTATTTCCTGTCATTTCATTTCCTTATGTTTCAGAGTCGAAGGATCACTTAGATGAATGGCAGGGAAGTTTGCTTTGTGGAATGTCTACCCTGGCATCTTATGTCAGATGAGTCCTCAGAGATACCTCTCTATGGGGAGAGATATGTATGCTGGCATCAGGATGTAATATCTGGAGACTAGGGATCCCACCTATGTCTGAGCCTGCTGTCCTGAATTTGTTTGTCCTATGTGTCCTTCGCTTCACCCCTTCTTCCTAGAGGTTTCCAGAAGCACAATAGGCAACTGTGCACTTAAGTGCCAAAACTCTATGCTTCCTGATAACCATAGCTGTATGTGTCTATTATGTATGCTAACTGACCGACCAACCAATCATCTTGTACATGAGAAGTAGTTATTTGACTTGTGTAATGTTTGTTACAGTTTTTATTCTTAGATCGTTACCAGTTTGTAGCACTGGGAAATGAATGAGCAGGGAAGGTAACACTAATATGTAAAGACCGCAGGAAAGTTATAATGCTGGGCCCATATTACTGAACACACTGAAACTTGAAGTGTCCTCAGAGGTTATAGATTATTTAAATCTCTCCACAAAGTAGGAAAGGAATTAATTCAAGGATTCAAAAACATATATTAAACCCAATAAAGAGTTATTTCTTGCAGCCAGGCAATAGAAATATATTCTTTATAATATGAAGTGCCAAACTGACTTACAAATTATAACTTGACTTTAATACCTTTAGCCATAAGCTTTAGTCTCTCTTGCACTATGCATTCACAAATAAGAAATGTACAGTCTTTCTTACAATAAATTATTCTTACGCTCTTCACAAGAATTACAGAAAGTCAATCCATGCACAGAATTTTGAAATTTAGGGAATTACTTGCAGAAAATATTGTGAATGAAGAAATTTAGATAAGATGGAAAAAATGGCGTGTGCACAGCCATACTTCCCTAGAACCAGTCTTGATGCATTGCTTCCTTCACAGCTGACAAACTCAGACTTCTTCTCTACTTCGGCTTGCCTTCTCTCGCCCGGGGTAGCCCCATGAACCAAACATGTGATGTGACATCAGGAATTTATGCAGCACCCCGCTCCATTTGTGCTGCTATCTCTTAGCTGAACCACTGAAGCGACTCGGCCAGTAATACAGCTGGTGACCTGCTGATGGTATCTTGTTTAAGCCAGGTACAGATTGGGCATCAGCTACACTTGCAGCACTCATCCTACAGTTTGTTAGTCAGGCACATTGATTCTCCTGTGAGGAGGGAGCTAAAATGGCTCACTTGTAGAAGTGATACATTAATTTTGAATTTGAAAATTAAACCTCATTTAAGCAGTGGTGGTAATGGTGCCTTCATTGTTCTGTATAGTTCTTAGTTTATCTGGATTGTGCTTTGTAGTACAGTACCACATATAGGCTGAAATCCATTGCAAATAACACATGAATGCCACTTGCTTGCATAGAGTTTTCTTTTTCCAAATAATTCAGACACATGGGCCAGCAGCAACATATCCATCCTTAGGTAATAACTGCGATACTTTTTTAATGTCTTTAAACCTTGTGTTCTCTTTATGTGAAGCGGCTTGTTTTTCTTTTTGTGTTCCTTGCAATTTAGAATGCCATGGCCTTTCATTGGAATGCATATCAGCCAATATCTTCCACTCTACTTTAAGTTAGAGTGGTAATTGGGCCCATTACTCATAGAGACTTACATTATAAACTGCAGTATTATAGGCATTGAAATAAGCCCTCTTCATCAGAGTTTCTTTTGAGATCTCAATATGTCTCTAGAGAGAGCTTAGAGAATGTGTTACAGCAGTGTGTGAAATGTTTCAGTGATAGAAGTAAGAAGAGCAGAATGTGAACAAACTAAAAATAGCAGACAGAGACAGCAGCGATACAAGAGGAAATAGTGTGTCATTTAATTTCAGAAAAATATATTTATACAGTTATGCTTCTATTTCTTTTTTTTTAACAGATAAAACCACAAATGCTAAAATGTAATTGCTTGCTATATAAATAGTTTCCAATTTCTAGCACAAGGAATAACTTTAAATTGAATCGAATGGTTTTGAATATTTTGTTTGCTCACTTGACCAAAATTTTCGGCAGCACTTATGCTAGAATAACTAAATACTATTAAATCATATGAATTAATAATTTTAACATGTTTCAGATATTTTGGCAAGGCTTCTGAAAAATTCAGAGAGTAGAGAAAGCCATGTGAATGTAACACATCAATTGGTTATTAGTGGATATAAAAGTTATTGCTATAAAAGTTAGTTTTCCTACTTACTTCACTTTAATTGAGATAAACCTTTGTGGAAATTGTTGCATTCCATGTTTTGTTATAGATGCAAAGGAAATAGCGATAGTCAATGTTTTAGAATGGGACACTCTACATTGACCTTAAAATTCCATACTCCTTCCATGGTATTGAAAGAAACAATTGAAAATTGACAGGACTTTAGACGAATGAAAAGTATCAAGCAATTAGAACCATTAATAATGGATGTCAGAAATGCCTTATGCCATAAAAAAAGTTACTTAAGATAAATTGTGTGTTTTAAAGAGAGAGAAAATTTTTTTAGCACATTTTCGTCTTAACGTTTACCAATTGTGCAAGATTATATAAATTTCCTTCTGAATGAAGAGGACTTCACAAGCTATTCCCAGAAAATTAAATATATACATTTTATTTGTATGTAAATATCTTTAGTATATGGTACTTTATTCAAAATCATTGGAGCCATTTCTCATAAAATCAAAAATTTCTAAAAAATGTTCCATGTAAAGGATAGCTTGAGATAGGGAAATGTTCTTGAAAAAGCTTTGTGTTAACACACATGCACGCACACACATTCTCTCTCTCTCTCTCTTTTATTTATTTATTTATTTATTTATTCTGGGGGTCTCAAAATCTGCATTTCTGGTGAAATCTTTATATCAGACTTTTGGGTGGAATGCAATACCTGCTCTACCTGCTATATATGTGGTAGTGAAAATAAAAAATAGATTATCTACAGTTTTTCAATTTTTTGTTACTCAAATTTAAATTTGGTTAATTTATTTTTTTCAGAATTCTTAACTTTATATGATTTAATTTTCCTGCATAACTATAAATACAGTCCATATAATATTGCTGCCAGTAAGCAAATTAGGCTTTTGAAATAAAGCTAATTGTGACACATTTATAGGTTTTTATGCATTACAGTAAGCTCTGTGTCCTCAAGAACAGTCAGAATTGGGAAAATTGTTTTTCTTTGGTGGAAGGGATCTACCTGCTTAAGAAACAATATTTCTTTCAATGTTCTATGTGTGTCAGTATAATTCTGCCATGTTCTGAAGTCTTGAATTATCTTCAGACTGATATTCACTATGTTTCCATATGTCCAGCACATCTGTGATTTTTAAAATGGCTCCAAGAAGTTGAAATTTTTGATCACCACTAAGATCCACAAATGCTATAATGACATCTCATTTTTACCAAAATTAATGATTAATCTTTGTGAACCCAAAGAGAAAAATTTAGCAACAGCCAGAAAGAAAGTCCAATTCAGAAAACAACAGAGGTAGACTCTGTTGCTAGGTTCACTCTACATAATGTAGTACTACCCTGCTTAATGATACACTGCGTCATTTTTTAAAGATGCAATAAATAGAAAAATGCATATCATTGTGTTCATTTGCTCTGGCTGTTGAGCAGTCTGTTAATTATTAGAGCTACCAAGGTTCAAGTACTCCTTATATATATTTCTTTTTATTTATTTATTTGCAAGTAAAATTAATGTGTGATGTATGGCAATACCTTATAAGTTTGATTGAGAGGATACATTTGAATTATAAGGTATTAATACTTAAAAGCCTAAGTTGTCTTTGTTTTCAAAATAAATGGCTCAACAAATGAAGTTACTAATGGAAGCAAACGTTTTACACACCTGATATTTTGGTAATTCTCACTTTTAATTAGGTTTTCCATTTATGAGTATTAATTATTTTCATATTTATTTATTTTTAAAATAAGAAAAATATTGCAGGTTTTGTTTGAGAAAATTAATGCCTTAAAATAAAATAATCCTTTGAAATTATAATATAATGTATGAAAGAAAACGCTGTTTATCTCAGGAAAAAATAGTCCATTTGTGGGTGGGATTCAAGCCTTGAAAAGAATTAGATAAGTGAATTGCTCATTAACCAATGCATTTGATAATATAACTGATGAGACATTGAAGCTATAAGCTTTAATGCAGACATGACCGTTATAATATATATTGGAACTGAGTGGAACTCAAACAAATTTATGCTTTTAGAGTGTGCCTTTTTCTTTTATTTATGCATGCATTTATTTATCTAAGGGTGTACAAAATATTTTTTTCATTATGACTCAGTTTTTTTCCAAAAAGTAGACAAAGATTGTTTTCACAATGATCTATTAATTAAAGAACAATTCCTCACCACACCTGGGAAACAAGCTCAGGACCTCTGGGTTCAGAAGCCAGCAGGTTGACCATTAAAGTGTTACACCTAGCTTTGCAGCATTTGACTTTGGGTTATAAGCATTGTATGCCTATCTGCTTGACCTGAGTGGCATAGTTGACTGAGTTGACATAGTTGGCTTTCTGTGCCCAAATACATAAGTAGATTTACTGCGATGAAAGGGAACTCTGTACAACAGAATTCAAGCACATCAGTGATCCTGATATGGTTAAATAAACTAAACAGTTATTACCAGTAGTGGCTAGTAAGTATATATTTTGGGTGTTCACAAAATTTTAGACTTCGATAGTTCTGAAAATGTGAAATAGCATTTGTGGCATAATAGTTCAACTTGATACAACTGCAGGTGGTGGTGGTGGTTGCAGTTGCAGCAGTAGCTGTAAACTTGTCTGATAAAAGAAAGGTTTGTTTTTGTGGATGTTTATTGTTATGTACATACTTAAGAACAGCATTTTAGAGCAAGAAGGAAGTAATCTGTAAATTAAATTGTAGTTGTTTGTATGGATGGTATGGAGAAAGCAGAAGTTTCTGCACTCATGCATGTTACCTACTTCTGCTGCAGTGTGCTACCACATAGTGGCATTGACATAAAATTGTAGTGATAGTAAGGAAACATCATAGGAGAAGCTTTGTGTGCTAGTGTACACCTTCAAATGCACAATCCATATATATTTTACCCATAAGTTAGTTACATATGTCATACCAGTTGTGCAAGCACAGAAGCTCCTCAAAATGAGCATAAGTCAAGATGTGCTACTGACCCTGTTGCCATATCTTATGGAGTTTAGAGCAGTAGTGTGGTAGATTTTAAATTACCACATATACATTATGTTTAATAGCACACACAGAAAAAACCAATAAATCTACAAGGTGACAAAAGTCAGGGTGTTCACGTGCTCTTGTGCTCTTATGCAGCAGCCACCACTGGTTATTATCCATTAATTTACTTATCCATCCCATCCCATACATTGTATTTCTTTCTTATCCATCCCATTCCATCCATACTCCACTTATCTGTTCATCTGATTTAATTTATGGAAATCAAAGTAGAAGTCAAGAACTATGATATAACATGCAGAAGCATAATTTAATGGCTTGAAAGGGATAGGAGGAGACTTATGCTTAGCAATTAATTCTGTAAAATAAATGCAGGAAGCAATATTTTATGGTGTATATTTCTTATACTACATTATTTTTATGTGTAAAGATTTAAAATTCATTTGTATTACTTGATACAAATTACATGGTGTAATCAACATAAAATTGTCAATTTGAGAACAGAGTGAATTTCATTCAAATTCAAATGAATTTACTTCACCTGATTTTCAGAACTGGTGATCGAATACTAGAGTACAATGGAACTAACCTGCGACATGCTACAGCTGAGGAAGCAGCATATGAACTAGCGAAACCTGCTGATAAAGTGTCTGTACTTGTGCAATACAGTATTGAATGTAAGTAATAAATTCCATTTACTGTTAAAAATCTAGTGTACTTTCATAAAGAAGCAGTATTAACTATCCCCACAAGAAAATTGGATTTTGCCTGTTTATCTAGACATCCGAATGATGAAGTAATCCAAATACTCTCTACTTTCAGTATTTTGAGTATTTTAGCATGCCTTCTGCCAAATGTTCTAGAATTTGAGCAATTCAGCCTCTGATTCTTCTGCTTCAAGATTACCAAAGCCAATAGCTTTTAATGGGAACATTACAAAAGTTTATAAGCAGTTGTATTATAAAATATAGAATGATTTCCGACAGTGGATTACTATAATAGTTTAAAAATATAATACATGTTAACATGGTTTAAAAATTAACTAGTATAATGTAAATGATACATTAATGTATTCAGGGTTTCAGTTCATTTAGAGAACGTAAGCACATGCAGTAATGGAGGGTGAATCATAAAGTATACTATGAGAATATGTATACAGGGTTATTCTAAAAGAAGGAACAGACTTTAAATATTTATTTCTAATGAACAACAATAGATGGCGACACATGCGATACATCACCGAATAGGGAAAAGTTCAAAATTTTATTTTATGTGTTCAAAATGAGCACCATTTGTTATACGAGGATGACCAGTGCTTTTTTGTTTGCATATGCAACCATCTTCTATGAATTTATTGTATCAATTGTAAATTTTTTATGACGAGGCAGCTCGTTGTTGAACTTACAACAAAATGCACGCTGCAATGAAACAATGGATTCACTCTTTGCATAATGCAGCACACAAAACGACTTTTCCTGTGGCATCGCCATTTTCTCGTAAACAAACACAGTGCCGCTATAGGCACTGAATGGAACTAATAGGTGGGACTTAAAACTTTGAACTTTCCTCTATTCAATTATGTGTCGTATGTGTTGCTATCTATTGCCGTTCATTAGAAATAAATATTTAAAGTATGTTCCTTCTTTTTGAATAACCCTATATAACAAAAGAATAGTGCATCAGCTATTTATAATCTCCCATAAGTAATACTTAATGCATATTTTATAAACATTCTACTTATTTTTTGTTTTTAAATAAACATTAACATGTTGTGGGTATATTTTGTTGAACATTAGCTATGATTGTTTTGATTATTTGAAATTTTGCATGGCTCTAATCACCTTAACCTCTTCGCCATTATGGATGGAATGGTTCTGCCACACAAGATACCCTTCACCTATTGTGGATGGAATGATTCATACATGGATTAGAGCTATGTTAATTTAAACAAAACATTGTTTGGCAGTTAACTTGTGAGCATTATCATTTGTTATAGACCTAGTGTAACAACTGAAGCATACTGTAAAGGAGTTTTACCCCTGTTAGCATAATGTTTCATATATTTTTATGACTTATATGCATATGAACATTTTTTGCTTGTTCTGATTATATTGTAGTCTACTTATTGTATATATTGCAAGACAAAATGAAATTTGAGAGATGCCCTATTGTGTTTGGAAGTGTATCACAAGAAGAATCATTGAAAATAAAAAAAGTTAAATTCTTTGTCTTATGAATGTCATGTAGGTTTCACACAACACGGAACTTCACTGTTGTTCTCTCCTGAATCATGCATGTATGTAGTAAGGCATTCTTTATGATTCATGGAGGTTAATACTAGAAGCTACATCTCCATAAATAACGAATGATGAATTCTTGGTACTCTGTTCTGGTCATTAGACTCGAGCTGCTGAACTTGGTTCTTCAGCCAGCTTGCACAAAGCACAGTCCCAGCAGAAGTGAAGTATCTAACAAGCGTCTGTGCATATTAAGCCCGGATTAGCTATCTTAAGTTTTTGAAAAAACCTAAATAAAATTTCTTTCTCCAGTATCAGATACAGCAACAATTAGTGTTTACCTTTAGTATGTTTATCTTTATTGGTTACAATTTTAGTGAATGTGTTTTTTATTTCATTCAGATATCTTAAGAAATAACCAATATTGGCTGATGTACAGCAATCACGAATGCTTTAAATGACTGACTGTATGAGTTAACATTGGGTATCCTACTGCTGCCATTCCCAGGATTGCCACTTTAGGAAGATTTGTGTAATGGTGGTGGTGGCGGTGGCAGTGGTGATGGCGGCAGTATCACCTTAGGATGAACAATTGCTGAGGTCATTAGCATCCTGACAATACCTTAGAAGTATTAAATCATGTACTAATCCTGCATTCAAAAACATAAAAGCAATGTAACACTCTGGCTGAGAGAGTGTCAGAACTGTGAAATGTATAGCAGAAAGATTGGTAAAGCATCACACATTTAGGGACCAGAAACTACGAAGCACCAATAAAAAGATGCATCATACTAATAAAAGTTAAAAAAGACGGTAAAATGAAGCCAATTACATGTAGTGGCTCTTACCACTGTGACAGCTAAAGCCCAGTACATGCTTCTACTGCACATAAGGTATCACCAGCATCTGGAATATGGTTGTTTGCAAATGCAAAGACACAGCTAAAACCTGAAACAGGAATAAAACTGTTCCTGTGGTACTACAATGAGCACAAACAAGTGCAGGGTTAGAACATAAGTGTGATTAAAATGGTAGTATTCAAGGTCCAATCTGGCTAAAACAAACTCCTCATTATGGGAACCGTGCAAGTAGGTACTGCAGATGATAGGGAGGGGCTTAACTTCCCAATGTTTGTTCCCTCTAATACCAACCCATTCATTACACCAGTGCAATAAAACAGAACGATGTGAAACAGCACTAAAATGATCACAAGTAACGTAAGAGCTACAACACCTGTGAGATAAAATTGCAGTTTTGGCAAGGGTAACCTCAGCTTCATTCTCTGACAGGCTGACATGTCTAGAAACATACACGGAGGACACATTGAAGCCAGCACGAGCAAGTGAGTGAAGGCAATTCTGGATCTGCTAAACAAGAGGATGGTAAAACTGTACAATGACTGAAGGTTTTGGGGTGCATTCAAGGAATCTGAGTAAATAACACATTGCGGTAGGCCTTGCCACTAAGTATATTAAGTCTTGATATACTAAGTGAATAACAGAACTGGAGGTCTTGAGTGGAACATTGCGTGGATGTCATTCCTAGATTGAAGTGGGTCTCTGCGCAGGGGCATGGAGTAAAACAAGTCCCCCAATCCCTTGTAAATTCCTGTAAAGTGGCTCCCAGAAGCCCAAAAACCAAACAAAATCCAACACTAATGGGGAGGGAACTCCTGGAGCTTATTGCTTACTGACGGTCCAGTGATTCATTAAAAAACAAATTATAAGAGGGGTGTCTAGGCAGACTAGAAAGTCTGTATGCATAGCTGCAAAGACAAAATCACGTGATATGATAGCGGAGGTTCAACAGCTTCCACGCACAGACTGAAAACTGGACTCATTGGAAAGGCACCAATACTCAACCTTATATCACGATGATCAATTGAGTTTAGAACAACTTAAAATGGAAGGTTATGTCGCAGATACACAATGCACCCATAATCAAGTTGCAATTGGACTTGTGAACAATAAATCTTAAAAGTTTGGTCTGATCAGCTCTTAACGTTCCATTTAAAATGCATAAAAGATTAAGAGAAAGTTCACACTTCACTTTTAAGTAGAACATATGAGAAGACCTATCAAAAATAAATTCTAAAAATGTCATCTCATTTGTGAAAGGAATAAGATCTGGCCCAAGATGTAGAGAAGGCAAAAGAAACATGTCATCGACTTGCTTTCTCACCACATTCCGCTGTAACATGAAGTCATTCCACTGCACATCATTCCACTGAAAACTGTGTGCAAGCTGTGCAGAGCCAAAGGATAAATCCAAGTGTGAGAGTGTACCACAAGAATCTGAAACAAAGGTAGGTTCATTGGTGTTTAAAATAGATTGTTCAGTGTGAAAAAAACTGCAAGTAGTGCCCTGCTCATGCAGGCCTTAGGCTTACCCCAAAGTGGGTGATGGGCATTAAATATCTCCCAACAGAAGGTAAGGCACAGAGAAGTGCAACATCAGATGTGTAAAATCTGCAATGGCAAAGGGAAAGGAAGGTGGTTTGTACTCTGTACAAAGTGAAAGGGAAAACCAAGTAATTTCAGGTAACATCAACAGCTTGCATGGTAGTGGCAAGCGCGAAAGGCTGGTAACAAACATTGACACAAATCAGTAGCATGACACATCCTTGTGCAGGAGTACCTTGTTCTGTTGGAAGGTAAAAGTACACCAGAATGAAACCAGGAAATGTGAAAATGTCCTGCTGGCGAAGCTTGTTCTCCTGTAAACACAGAATCTGGGGAGTCTGTGAACTAAGATGTAACTGCAGTTCTGTTGTTTATGAATGAATGCCACATATATTCCGAATTATGTACACTTCAAATAAATGGGAAAAGCTGTTTACCAAGTTCACTTGGTGACTGGCACGTGTTGGTTTAACTTGCCCTTTCTATTGCTCATGGGGCTTGGATTTTTGAGAGCAGAATCATCTTGCTCCAAGGCTGCTTGAAAGGAAAGTTCTCATCCTGCTGGAAAACGAGATAGTGCCTAAAAGTGGTTTCTGGTTGAGAGAGGTGGAGTATAACTCCGCTGAACACAATTGCCCCCCCTGGATTCATGGGAGTGGGATCTTCGAGGAGGTGGAGGAGAAGGTTGTTCACAGTTAGCTTTTCCACTTGTATAGGCTTTGTGGGTCTTTGAGAAATTTGGTACATTTTGATAGGGTTTTGAGTCTGCATGTTTCAGTACAAACAAGGATAACCTTAGGTATGGCTGTATTGGAGGATGGTACTGGAGTGCTAGGAGTAATGACTATGGTATATGGTCATTTCCCGCTTTAGTATTGTGGTGGACACACCAGAGCTATAGGTACCAAATTTCAGAGTTTTAAGCATAAGCAGGGCTTGAAGTGGGGTGGGATGGCACGCCATTTCTTTTTTAAATGCCTGGAAACCATTCTGCCACCTGGTTAGAGTTGCACCATCTTGGAATGGATTCTTTTCATTTCCAAAAATAATAAAGTGGTTTATGGATGAAATTGCAGATTCCTACTCAGCAAACTACAAATGTAGCATAGCTCATAGAATTATACTGTCATTGTCACTTACACTTTGAAAGATATATTGTGTTGTAAATGGTTGCCGCCATCCCACCCATTCCTGAACAGTGGTCAGTTTAATTTCATGTGTAGGTCAGATGTTTACACCAAGTAATTGGTGCACTTTTCTGTTGTGCATACATAGTCAGTAGCCCAACAAACACATGTGGCAGATTACTAATGTGTCATTATTTGATTGTACCTCCAATTTATGGTCACCAGTTGAAATGGGTAAGTGACTAATTCAAAGTAAGAAGGGAAAATAAGTGACAATGATCACTCAGGTGCATGTGAGAATACAGCCAAAACAAACACCAGTAATGGAAGTGCCTTTACCTACAACAAAGCTAAAACCCCTTTATGCAGTATCTACAAATAATTATGATGCGACTAAAGCAAAATTACAAGAAGATATTGCTATTTAGTTCCCTAATTACTAGACAAGGGATCAGTGGCTAGATATATTAAAAGCTTATGAATGGTCAACAGTTAGTAAAGAAGGGTTAAGTTATACAATTTGCAAATCTGTAGTTCCAAAACCACAAGGTTTGAAATTAGCTATGGAATGGTGTGAAGGTGAGGTCAAAAACTGTGGTGAAACAAAAGATAAACAGTGGTCAAATAGGAAAAGAAATTTGTCATAAACAATTGGGAGCTGGAGTTTAAAGCTAGTAATATTTTATTGATTGCAAAAAAGAAACAATGAACCTTTAAATACTAATCACAAGAAATGCAATACACAACATATCATATGTTTAGATTAGCATATCATATTGCTAAATTAAACCATCTGAAGACAGACTTATCTGTCTTAGTTGATTTGGAGGAAGAAATGGTTTAGCTATGGAGCATATCTTATAATCTAACCGTGCATGTACTGACATTTGTGATCATGTAGCTACTGAAATGAAAAAAGAATTAAATACATAATTGAAAATAATCTTAAGGTAGGCTTTATGGTAGATGAATGTTCTACTCAAAGTAAAAAGGAAGCTCTGTAACCTGTGTACATTGTCAACTGCGTGGTTCTCTGAAGCGAGTAATTAATTATTTGATTTATTAGAGCTAAAAGACACTCGAGCTGTATTTAGCAGGGATGTCTTTCTAAACAATCTTCAGAGTAATGGCTTTGGCAGTAGCTTTTATCAAGAAATTGGATATTATTGGCTTATGATGTTGCTTCTAATTTACTTGGAAGACATGCAGGTGTTGTGCAGCTTTTGCTTAAAAATATCCTAATTGATTGTTTGGCACTGCAGTAATCATCAACTCAATGTAGCGGTGAATGATGTAGTACAAAAATGTCAACAATGTGTCCACATGCAGTCACTTTTTGACTTAGTATATTCTAACATAACACTTGATGGAAAACACAGTGAAGTAGATAAAATATTAATAAAAATCTAGTGGCAACACACTCTAACTTCACTCTTTCAAGATAACTGTGTGTTGCCACTAGATTTTTATTAATATATCAGTATATTCTATTAGCAGCACATCTCCAAAAGACAAGGATGAATTAGAAGATGTTGCCCACAATTGAGTATGCAATTAAACACAATAAGACAAGTGTTAGGAATGACCCATTGGGTATCATCAAGTGTGTGTTCAGTAAGAGCTACTTGGAATAATTACCCTGCTATTATCAGCATTTTCATAACATGTCTGTGGACCCTAACCACAGGGGGAGGGAGAGGACACAATATTCTGAACTCAAAAGAAAACTAAGTGGTCAGCTTCATTCTAAACAGATTCTGTTAGATGCTTTTACTAAAGTTGAACACTTACCTTTAAAATTACAGGAAAGAATAGTTACTTTATATGGAGCACACAATTTAATTTTTCTTAAGTATCATGTATTTCAATCTATGGAATAAATCCAGGTGAACATCAATCTAAAGTTATAGAAATTAATAAATTAACACTTCAGGGAGTTGGATTGGAAAATGGGAGAGCCGGGAGGATTAGGGCTGATTATTTCTTTCAGAAGCTAAGTGACAACATAAAAACTCAAATGTTCACTACTGGAGGTCCACATTAGTTGGCTGAAATTTCTCATTTGTTATTTGACAACCTGAAAATAATGGATAAATCAAAGTGGGTAAAATGTCAAGGCCCAAATCCATCTTTTGCCATAAAAAGATTAGCATTTTGGCTAAATCATTAAATGTGCGGAGTAACATTTCAGTTCATGGATTCCATGAATATTATATGAACCTAATGAATGGTGATGATAGGTATCCTGATGAAATAAAATCACTGTTTGTAGCTGTGAATAACCATATTATATCAACTCAGAGTGTGAGTGTGCATTCAGCAACATGAGCAGTATTATTTCAAAGTTCCATGAGTCTAGAAACAGCAGCAAATTGAATGTACATTTCATTAGTGGGATCTCCTCTTGGTGCATTCCATGAAGAATATTATTTGAAGAAGCGATTCATAAAACATCTTCATTGTGATTACCAGTCTTGTGTAGGTCTAGCAGATAGATCACTTAATGCTGTAAATGAAAGCAACTAGATAATTTTTGAGGGTATATGATTCATGTTTTATCTTTATATTAATGTGTGTACTCGCGTAGTAGTGGACATTAGTGTGAAACATGCTACATGATATTTTAGTATAGTATAGTGATGTTTCATGTGTGGGGGACTATGGGTTTAACTCCTGCACAGGTGTATGTAAGCAGTCATATTACATGCGTCATATCGGCACAGAGTGGATAAGCTTTGAAAAAAAGGACCATCCTGGTTCCTTTTTCATTCTACATCAAGCACTGAGCATAAGTGTAATGGATCTGGAAGATCAGAAGCAGACAATTCACTCTGTTCTCAGGTATATGGGAAAGAGAGCTGCATATCTTTTTTGAAGTTTGGTCCTCTAATAGGGTTGATGATCAACTCTTTTCAAACAAGTTGTTATACTCAGCTTTTCACTATGTGGAATCCATATCTAATAAATATAGACAGAAGCACTGGCTTGCTAGTTAAGGATAGTAAATGTGACCTAAATTAATTTTTTTGTGCCTAAGGACTAATTACGAAATGGTGAAAACTGCTATATAGCATGGTTATGCACCTGATAGGTCCACATCTTGGAAAGGAAATGCAGAGAACAATCAGTAATTTTTATACTTTTGTTCTCCCTGAGCGACTAGCATAATTATGTAAGACTTATAGGAATAGTCAAATACAGAAGTCCCCACTGATACAGAAAGGAATGAAGCATTTTTTTCCACAATGTATTATCTATCAAGGCAAGGTTCAAGAGAATGCACTGGTTTTGAGCAACATGCATTTGAGTTTCAACATTTTGACTAAAAAAGGAAAGCCCTGAACATAGTGACAAGTGATAATGAAACGAAGTACAACGTACTTCACAAGAAATGTAGAACTCTTTAAAACACGCAATTTATTTCAAATAACTTTTCTTGTGGCATTGCCATTTCCGAGATATCCGCTATTAATGGTTCGAATTGCTCAATACTTAGCCATTCTTTTAAAGTCCTGTCGACATTCAGTTGTTTCTCGCAATTCCGTTGAAACAGTATGGAATTTTAAGGTCAGCGTATAGCATCCAGTTCTTAAACATTTGATTATCGCTGTTCTATTTATATCAGAAATGTGCAATGTAGCTGTTCACATCAGTATAACTGTCAAACATAGTTTATTAAGCTTGAAAAATGGCAGTCCTTTCCTTGCATGTTTTTCAATTTTTATGTAATAGTCAAAGATAATCTAAACAAACCTGCTCAAGTAAAGCTGATTCACACATAAGACACTACAAGACAAAACCTTTAACTACTTGTAAGATTATCAAATCTAGAAATAGCTTTGAAGTAATGACTGTGAGAGTTGCTACTAAAATGCTTCTCCACATTTACTATTTAGACAGGAGATTGCCAAGCCAGTGCTGGAGGAGGAAGGACATGCAATGAGAGCTCTGGTGATTTGAAAGTGGCTTAAGTAACAATGGATGTGGCATTGGATACAAATAGAGCAACAATTGGGCTATTTGGGAAAAGAAGACATAGACAGAATTGCAAAGAAAAATAATGGATGTAAGAAATATGGCAATATTTGGATGTATAATTTTTGTACTTTTGTTAATGGGAGGAATAGAGATGAATCCTGGTCCCAAGGAATAGCAGCAAGTACTAGAAATAAACTGCACTAAAATAGGCAGCATGGAACAGCAGTTAAGTAATAAAATGAGCAGAGTCGTTAGAGAAATAGCATAAGAAATGAAGGAGAAATTTCAACAGATGTCAAGAGAAATGGAAGAACTGGGGTACAGAGATAAATAGAAGATTCAACTTGGTGTTCATTGCAGTGGAGGATAGGAAAGGGAAATGGCCAGCAGAAGAAATGGAAGTAATTATGAAAGAGAAATTTGAAATGAAAACAAAAGGATGGCACGTTGTAAGTCATACAGAGAGGGGAGGAGAAAGAGAATGGTAATTGCTAGATTAGAATCATTGCAGTTGACCTGTGAAGTCTTAAAGTATGCAAAGAAATTGAAGGATAGTGACATATTCATTAATCAGTAAATGAATTATAACCAAAGAGTGCAGAAAAGAGGTTGGTACTTCAGATGAAAGAAACAAGAGTTATGGGTGAAAGAGCTTTCATCAGCAGGACCCTCTGGTTGACGGACCTGACACTGACATCCAAAATGGCAGCTGTATGTGGTGGGAATTTGGGAAATACTTTAAACATCTCTTTTCTACAAGCTATGACTTCTCTGCAGTAAAATATGGCTAATGTGCTGTAATTACATGTCTTTTGTGCAGATATATGCTCTGTTGTACAAAAAAATGCTGTCTTAAAAGTAAACTAAATGCATTTTAACATTAAATGGTGACCACTGAAATGAGCAACCTCAACATTCATGCAGCCTACAGTTTTGCATGCAATAACTTAACAGCATTTCTAAACTACAGCAGCTACATATTTAAATTATAAAGGACATAGCTTTATAAACTGCAAGCATTGTAATATTGTACTTGCATGAAACAAAACTATTGATATTGCAATTGACACTGATTGAGTTCACTCAAAATTACCTGTCACTATTCACTCTCTTTATCACACTGTACACAATACAAAATATACACTGGATGGCTGATACACAAAATGCTGTGGTTTGCAGTAATTAGCTACTGAATTTAGAATCTTTAGGGTGGAATTTGCTTTTACTTTCACCGAAAGCTTTTCATTTCTAAGCTTGCAATAATTATTCAAAAATATATCTTAGCGATTTATTGCATACTTTGCTAGTTTTTGCAGAGAGGGTCCACATCGACAGACTGAAATATGACAAATAAATAATCTTATGCCAGCACTGCAACTGAAATATATGAAATACATAACCTTAAACAGCATGGCAAAACAACATTCATGCAGTCTACAATTTTACATGCAGCAATATAGCAGCATAAATATGATGTTGATTTTAAAAAAAATTGTCGGAAATGCACCATTCTGCAGTTTAACCTTTTTCTTGGAACTGTTATAAAATAACTATCACAAGGTAATTTATCCTTTTTTATAACAAAGTCTGAAACAAAATGATGTATGCATACAGGTGAATCCTTTGAATGGGTAAAGTGTTCACGATTTATGATCATGATCCACTTTCTTTTAAAACTTTATACTTTGAAAATACGAGTGGCAGTACTCCATATATGAGAATCGCTGGGACTCACTATACATATACACACTCACAAATCCATAATTGTCTTATTGTATCTCACAAATATACATAGTTTAATATCTTTTATAATGCAAATTAACACCTTATGTAGCATATTTTAAAGTATTTATCACAATTATTTACACCTCTATTCATTATAACCAAAGTTCGATTTGCACCCGGGAACACAGTGGTGTTGTAATATTTTAGGTTAAGTATGTTTACAAATATAATGTCCCCAACTGTAACAATTTCTTCTGTATTTCACCACAGTAACCATGACACAAACTATATTCTCAAATAGATAAATTACAAAATGTATAATACACACCTTACATGCATACTTTACATTTAATGTAGCCATAGTCTACATGGAATATGCTAGTAAACATAAGTAACACGGGGAAAGCACATGGCATTGAAAACACATGGCTGAGATTATTCCCATTTCCTAAATTGCACAAACAAAAGATTTTCAAACACTATTGCTTTGCTAATGTGATTACAAACTGCTGCAGTTACTAAAATACTATAAATCACAGGCATCAAAAACACAACACAGCAGCTAGCATGTGTAAACACCTCAGGGATCACCACCAACTACCACCGCCATTTTTCTCAATCTTAAACCCAGTGTCAGATCCGTTGTTACTTGAGGGTCCTGTTCATCATAAACATGAAACTTTGGATCAAAAGAGAGGAAGTACCAAATGATGGCAGAAAGGGACTAGTTTTAAAAAGGAACTGAAAGAATATTGTATTCAAGAGTGCTTTTATTGTATAGATTTAATTTATAAATAGTTATAAGCAGGGGCGCCATTTAGGGGGGCATTTGATTCCCATGCTCCCCTAAATCCTAGGTTATGAGAAATGATTAGGCTACTGGTTATTAGTGCCCTGCCAAAAGAAAAATTATGACAACTGTACTTTTAATACAAATATTTAACATTTGAGAATTAAAAGATAATTTCCATTTGGGCTGAATGTGTCATTAAAATTCACATGAAAATTCAGGAAATTGCTTCAGGCAATCTTGCTCCCCCCAAGCAGAAACTAAAATCACACTCCTGGGTATAAGTAAAATTGTAAGTACATATTAGTGATGGAAACAATGTACTTTTCAGCTTCTGAAGTAATAAATTAGGTTAATTGTATGTATATAGCACCCAGGCTTGTAAATTATAAACAAAGCTTATACGAAGGTAGTCTCAGAAGTACCTGACCTGACGTATAGATAGTGGTGGTTGTTTCAAACAAATGACTATGCTAGAAAGTGCCCACCTTATAAAGCCTGAGTGTGACGATTCTACGTTGTTAAGTAATTGTTTGGCAGCCATCAATAGTGAACGCTCTCAGAAAATTTGTAAACATGGATAAAACTTGTCATTGTTATGTGATACAATACTTTCATTTGAAAGGTCTTAGTCCAATTAACATTAAAGCTGAGCTAGATTCTACTCTGGAGGAGTCTGCTCCTTCATTTACAACAGTAAAATATTGGGTGGCAGAGTTTAAGCAAGGCCATATGAGCTGCCAAGGTGAACATCCCAGTGGTCGACCAAATGAGATGACCATGCCAGAAATTGTGAAGAAAATCCACGAAATGGTATTGGATCACCGTCGACTGAAAGTGCATGAGCTAGCAGACATTGTAGGCATTTCAAAAAGTACTATGCATCGCATATTGACTGAAAATTTGGACGTCAGAAAGCTGTGCACAAGATGGATGCCGTGTTTACTCACAATGGAACAAAACAGCATTGTGAGGATGTTTCAGTCGAGTGTTTGCGATGTTTTGCTGCAATAAAGCCAAGTTTTTATGTTGATTTATAACCATGAATAAAACATGGGTCCATCACTTAACACCCGAGATGAAGGAACAGTCAAAACAGTGGATTGAAAGGGGAGAATTGGCTCCAAAGAAGGTGAAAACAGTTCCATCTGCAGGCAAGGTCATGGCATCAGTTTTTTGGGATGCATATGGGATAGTTTTTATTGATTATCTTCAAAAACGAAAAGCAATCAATGGCAAGTATTATGCAAACTTATTGCAGCATTTGAGTGATGAAATAAAGCAAAAACAGCCACATTTAATGAAAAAGAAAGTTTTGTTTCATCAAGACAATGCATCAGTTCACACATCCATTATCACCATGCCCAAAATCAATGAGTTAAAGTTTGAATTGCTTCCTCATGCACCCTATTCGTCAAATTTAGTCCCTTCTGATTGTTTTCTGTTTCCAAGGTTGAAGAAATGGCTTGGTGATAAAAGATTTGCCAACAACGAAGAGAAGGAGTTTGAAGTTGATGGCTATTTTGCAGAACTCGATGGTTCTCACTATAAACAGGGTATCAAAGTTATTGAACATCGCTGGGAAAAGTGTATTGAACTGAAAGGAGACTATGTAAAGAAACGTTTTTTCCCAAGAGTTTTGTGTTTTCTTTGTTAGGTCGGGTACTTATGGGACAGCCCTCATATATAATGTTAAGACATATTGTATATGTTCAACTTAGCCTATACATGCCTTTAAATTAATTTATAGGATATTAATATAGTTAACTTAAGTATGTTTTGAATTGTATACCTATTATTTAATGTTAATGATTATTGTATCAGTATATATTTTATTTATCTAAATATGTTATCTATTTTATAGCTTTTATATCTTATGTACATAATTCCTGACGTTGCTATGAATGGCATTGTAATTATTACAGTTGATAAATAAATGAAATGAATAATTGGATGTCATGCAGAGGTGCAGGAATGATTGAAGCAGAACAATTCATATGAGGCAGGAAACAGATAACACATCACAGAATTACGGAAGTCCAAAGGTAATAGTATGTGAGAGATAGATGGCTATTGGCCCAGATGAGTGTAGCAAAGAGAAAGCTGATAATCAATGTTAAGTGTTGTATATAGCTGCGACATCACAGAGCTCCAGGAAAAAGTTAACACTGAAGAGAAGCTTGCCTCTTTCCCTGAATCAGCAAACTAGGGGAGGTAAGGTGGAGAAAGAAACATGGAACTTGGCAGAATCCTATGTGTCGGGTATTTTGTCAACACCAAGGTGCAGCTTACTTGTAAGCTTCTCCTCCTTTCTCTGTTTACACTCCCTGTTAGGACTTACACCACCCAGGACTTAAAAGAGGGTGCATGGGGTCAGATGCCTTTTGGGAGCATAGAGACTAATTCGATCAAATAAAATAGTCAGGATGGGTGATCAGTCTGAAGCCTAGTGTGAGAATGAGGAAGGAGATGATATGAAATGAAGGAGGTGTATTTTAGGAGTAGTTGTATTGTATTGAGTTCAACCGTTGGGGAGCCAAACTTGAAGTAGTTGCAACCACGTTTGGTACAAAGTTCCGGTGGCCATCACCCCAATGGTTAGGAATGAAATACGTACACATCTAGCATCCGGTTAGGAATGCTGTCTGCAAGCAACTGGCTTCTAGCGTCTGAATTTGTAAATTTCTGTATTTCAAGTCTCTGATTGGCTAATTTTACTCCAATAGTATACTTTTGTTTAACTTTCAGCTTTTTCTGGTTGTTGATTGGCTATTTATAAACTGTTTTAAAAGTATTACATTATTATTGCTCCAAGAATTACTAGTAGCATTATTAAACTTTCTATTTCATTATTGTCTCAACGTTACCTCATTGTTACCAACTTTTGACCTATATTCTCACAGATCCTACATTATTAAATTACTTAATACATTCACATAACATTATTAAACATGTACATAATAATATAAACATAATACAATGACTGTTACATAAATTTTATGTTATTTTATACACATATTGCTTTAAGGCAGGCTGTTATTGAATTTATATATTATATAATTAGACTGAAATCTTTTAAGTGTTAAAAATACTGCCCCAAATTGCCCCCTTTTAGAAATATTTAAAAATTACGTTCTTTTTGTTTTGTCTTTTTAAATTTTTAAATATTTTCTAAAAGTCTTCTGAAAGAAAGAAGCATAACCATTTTTATTATAACACTTGATAATTTTTACTGTCACTTTATTTAACACTCACTGGTTTTCACTACACTTGTGTATAGCAGAATACTTCACATTTGTTCTGCTACATGTTCGACACTTTAAGGTTAACGGCCTGGTGTAAGGTCTATGATCTGGTGTTCAATGACCTGGGTAAAGTTTGTTTATTCACTATCACAGCCGCTATTAAGCATTGTATTTACTAGACATTTAACACTTAATTAGGCATATTAACACTTGTTACCCTTTCTTTACAACTTATTTCTTAAGCATTTTTATATTTCTTACAATTTCTAACAATTTATACCTTATGCAATATAAATGCAGTTGCTATTTAGATTTATTATGTTTTTCTTGCTAACAATGGATTTTCTTCAATTATATATTTTTATCTAAACTCTCTTTTGTTATATTGACAATTTGTTACATTTAGTAAACATGTTATTTTAAACAGCACTTTACATTATTTTTTTTTAAATTACATTGCTTTCCCCTTTTATGTTCCAGATACTTTATTTTCTTTTTCTTCTTGTGCCGCTCATAACCTGCATACTTTATTTTCTTATTCTTTTTCTTCTTATGCCACAGACTTTTTAGACTTGCCCTAATCTTATGTTGCACAGTTGTATTCCGAAGCTTATTCATGAATAAAACTCTAAATGTTTCAAAATTCATTTCACTGTCTGCTAGCATATGTAACCATTCTAAGGTTTTGTAATCCAAGAATTTTCTAACAAGTATCATTTTTAATGCTTCAGGCACATTTTTCAATTTAAAATATTCTACTAGATACATGTATAAATTGTACTGGACTTGAGGAAGCATTAAAACAAGGTAATGGTAATTCACTGAGCACAGAATGATAGTTTGTCATCTGATTCTGATTTGTTACATGCACATGTGTCTCATCATTATTGTTTTGTGTTTGAGAGGCTGATGCTATGGAGAAAGCAGTAGCGTCTCTTGTATTATTAGTTAACGAAGGTGATATACACTTCTTTCTGCACTTGTATTATTGTCATGCATTTGATTAGCATTTAAAGAACTAGTTATATTTGCATTTACTTTTGGTACTGTTAGATCTATTTGTATTTGCACAATATCTGCATTTGTGTTTTCTATTTCTTCAGTTTCCTGATTAGTTTCTTGTAGTTTATTTAACTCGTGCTAGTTTCATTCAGTTTTATTATTTAACTCTTTACTGGTTTCAGTTAACATATTATTAATTTCAGTTATCTTTCTACTTAACCCTACTCTCATTTCTGTATTAGTTTCAGTTAACTTATTACTTAACTCTGTGTAAGTTTCAGTTATCTTATTACTTATTTCTATTCTCATTTCAGTTATATCATTCCTTAAGTCAGATAATGCTTTTAGAATGCACATTACTTGTTGTTGTGAGACGTTTTCTTGCTCTTGTTGGCTAGATGTGTGAGAGATAGTATTTCTTTTATTTGTTGCTCCCTGCACTAACATATGTAAAGGTGATTGACCTTGCATACTACTGCTATCTTTTTTCTATGCCTACCTGTGAATTTACAAACGATTGTTCTTCTACATTTAACCTATCTGTTTCCTCTAGCTCTGATTGTAAATTTACATTGTAATCTGTAATGGCTAACCTATCCTCTCCTACTTCCATATTTTCATTGTTTTCTGTTTCCATTTTTTTTTTTGGTATATTTTCTTTTGTTATATTTGTTTTGGAATTGCTCAATTTTAATTTTCCACTTCTTAACAGCATGAAATTATCTTAATAACAATATATATTTTCTTAACTATCTTGCCAATTATTTAAATATATTATTGGAATTTTTCTGACCTTTTGTTCTGGCTGTGTTAGTAAACCTTTTTATTCTGGTGTTCCCTCGTAGATTGTAGTTGAATTGTTGACTGCATGCCCCATACTCCTGAAAGAATTGTTGCTGTCCTTGGATGATGATGTTGATGATTTTTAAGTTCTCTGGAGTTTTCTGAAGTTCGTTGATCTCTTCTTTTCAGCTATTCTCACCTGTTCTGGCCCCATGTTGGGCGCCAATTTGAAGGAGGTGTATTTTAGGAGTAGTTGTATTGTATTGTAGTTCAACTGTTGGAGAGCCAAACTTGAAGTAGTTGCAACCATGTATGGTACAAAGTTCCGGTGGCCTTCGCCCCAATGGTTAGGAATCAAATTTGTATTCTATGTTTCTTTAAATATTATATATATTTAGGTTTGCCTTGGCTGTGTCAGTATTAATTTGTAGAAACATGTGTCTCTTTGTAGGTGGTGATGCGTCCAAAGAATGTAGGCTTACACAAATTATAATTTTTACTTCACTCCTTTTATTAATCCTTCACACGATTAAATAGCACTTCACTTATATAGAGAGCTGTGAGATTATTTATTAATTACTTGCACTTTTTAACACGTAAACTTTATAATATTCTCTCCGTAATGAATTTTCGTCTCACACTGAATACGTACGCGTCTAGCGTCCGGTTAGGAACGCTGTCTACAAGCAACTGGCTTCTAGCACCTGAATTTGTAAATTTCTGTATTTCAAGTTTCTGATTGGCTAATTTTGCTCCAATAGTATAATTTTATTTAACTTTCAGCTTTTTCTGGTTGTTGATTGGCTATTTATAAACTGTTTTAAAAGTATTACATTATTGTTGATCCAAGAATTACTAGTAGCATTATTAAACTTTCTAATTCATTATTGCCTCAACGTTACCTCATTGTCAGCAACTTTTGACCTATATTCTCACAGCTCCTACATTATTAAATTACTTAATACATTCACATAACATTATTAAATATGTACATAATAATATAAACATAATACAATGACTGTTACACAAATTTTATGTTATTTTATACACATATTGCTTTAAGGTGGGCTGTTATTGAATTTATATATTATATAATTAGACTAAAATCATTTAAGGTTAAAAATACTGCCTCAGAAATAATGGTGAAATTGATGAAAGGAAAGGTGATGATGGAGCAGTTGGTGAAATGAATGGTGCGGAAACCAGAGAATCCAGAGAAAACCCACCCAAATGCCGCTTTGTCCACCACAAATCCCACATATGGTTCCGTGTGATTGAACCTGGGCCACCTTGGTGAAAGGCAAGCGGTGTAACCACTTGGCCATGACGTCACCCTTACTTGTAATCAGTGGATCAAATGCGAGACATGTGGCGGGTGTGGGAGTAGACAAATTAATGATAAGCTGCTCAGATCATAAATCTTAGAAGTAAGAAGAAGGTACAGCGTTTTAGATTTTAGTTGGAGAGCTGGATCTAAGCAATTTTATGATGGTAACTTTGTTAGTAATAGCTCTCCTTTCCCATTAATCATAGTAATTAAGGTGAAGTAAATAAGTAATGAAAGGTGAATTTCATTACTTAAGTAATTCTGCAGTAGGAGGCATGTGTATTTGGAATTAATAAAATGATAGCTGAACATAAACTTATCAAAGCAGTGGGCATGATTGTGAGCAACTAGCAGTACATATAAGGCTAGAAGCCAAAGCAGGCTTTTAGGATATTTGATATGACAAAGAATTTTGGGATTTAAAAATGTCTCTTAATGGAAAATGTGATTGAATCAAGAAGAAAGAATGGCAAGGAAGAAAGGCCAACATTTGGGGTTTGATAGTTTAGTACAGAGAATTGAATTGAATAGAATATTTATTTACACCTTTTATACAATCTTATGAATATATACAAGCAAACAAAACAACAGAACGAATATATACAAGCAAACAAAACAACAGAACCTGTTTTTACAATTACAACTAAACTTTTTTTTGTAATTTAGAAATTGTCGACCATACAGTAGTTTACCTACAATCCATTCATAATTTTAATTCTCCGTAAATCCCTATCCTCTGCATCTTCATCTGTTAGTCCTCTAGACATTATGCTTCTTCAGAACCCATCCATCCATTGTTCTCTTGGACTTCTCCATCCTCGGTTTCCTTCAGCTTCCCATTCTAGTACCATTCTTAGTATTGTTTCCCATTCTTTTCACATGGCTGCACCATTTTAATCTTCTCTTTTCTATTATTTCCAATACTCTTTTATATCCCTTTTGTTTAGAGTTAATCTGGCCTTGTTCTTTAATCTGCTTAACTTAAATTTATAATCTAACAAGTTTAACATCATCTATGCAAAGTTTCCTTACACACAAACCTAGGGTTATCTGTATGAGGAAGCCCCACTCTTTCTGTATATTACACTATTTTATAAATGATATCCGTATTCTCCTGTCATTTTATTCCTACTTATTGGTGTATTAGATTTTAAATGTTATAATTTGTTTCTGTAATTTGTCCCATTTTATTTCCCATATACTCTCCCTTCATCACATTTTAATAGCAATGAAACATTCCTTTGAGCTCCCGAAACATAAGGCACCCATCCCCATATTTCCTCTTAAACCCTTTAAAAACATTGTTCCTGATTTCATCCATGCAAATCCTTCCCTCCCAAATTTATAACAGCAATCCACGGATTTCTCCCTCCCCCAGTCCTTTTTAGTTATTCTACATAGGTTCAAAGCATTCTTTTCTACAAAACTAGCCCAAATCTCTTGCCTATTTATATCTTCAATTCTTTGCTTAACTTCTTTGTAAAACCCTGAAATGGTGTATAAAGTGCACATAGTAGGTACTTAAGGAATAATTTATATGTACTTTACGTGTAAACGTTTTGGTTTTAAGAAATTGTTTAAATATTTTAGTTATATGAAATTGCTGGATGAAAATGTACAATTGGAATGTAAAGAGATGCTACCAAATAACTTCCTTAATACACCTCATTTAACACAGATACAAAAGAGGGAAAGAGAAAAAAGGCAACAAATCAAGACAGAGATGTAAGTGACATAATGGTTTTCCCAGCTCAGTCAAGAATTCCGTGAAGTATGGTGCAGAACTGAAGTATTTTTCCAAAGATGCTCTTTGACTTGAGCTAATGAGGGTAGCTGTAACAAATTTGAAAATATGAATAAACAAATGAGATTTACTTTATCTAAAAGCCTGGGAAAAATAGTCTGTAAGTGTTACAGATAGTGTTGTATAAAAAGAGGGAGACTTTAACACAGATGATGATGATGATGATGGTGGTTGTTGTGTCGTACACATTCATTCTAAGAAATGTTAAAGGGATGCATAAGAATGAGGCATGTTAAGGAGTTAGGGAACATACATACTAATAATGAGAATAAAGTTTAGTGATAGCATCAGTGTTTATTCATCCATCTGCACGACCACTTATGATACAAGAGCAAATAGCCAGAGCAACAGAGACTATATCTTGGCAGCAAATATCAACCCACCCACAGACACACTGCCTATCCACAAAGAACCTTCCATTACATAGATGGCACCCAATGTGTGAAGTCGAAAAAGCATGTGTAAACCAAGGATGCCAAGAACACCATTATCAGCATCATCACAATAAGATAAATGGAATACATACTCAAGGATTAAGAATAGCAAAATACTAAAAGTAAGTTGTAAAGAATCAAAACAATTGTTATAAAAAGTTTTGCATGCTATTAAGAAGTAGGAAAGTTGTATATAAAAATGGAGAGTAACAAGCAAATTGGTATAGCTAATTATTATGAAGCAGAAAGGGAGGATAGGGAGATGATAAGAATAGACAGTGATTATTATGGGGAACAAGCGGAGAGGCAATTTGTTGAAACAAACAGCCAAGAGATAATAAATAGATAGATTCTAAGAATCTGTTGTGGAGGTTAGTAGAAAATGCATTAGAGGAAACTAATAGAGGAATAAAAGAAACAATAAGAAGGTTCAGTAAACTAATAGAGAAATAAAACAAAGCAATAAAAAGATGGAGGAAAATACAGTGAACTTAGAAAAGAGTAAGGAAACAAAATGTCAGTTTCTTATGGCTAGTCAGGGAGAGGTAAACAAAGAAATGACAGAAATGAGATCACAAATTGAAGCAGTAAGGGGAGAGCTGGGCAACATGCAGCAAAGGGTAGAAAGCAAATTACAAAGTTTTCACTAGGGAATATCTCTCAAACAAACTGACTTTGAAAATAAAATTTAAAACAAAGTATGGCTGAGACATATCAACAAAATTGAATCTGTCAGATGCCTCATGGTGAATTTAAATTGAAGCCAGCACAATTTACACAAATTCAGGAAATAAAAGGGACATTTTTCCAGATTAGAATTAGGTACCTTCTCTGATTTAAATTTACACCCGTGGACAAAAAAAAAATTAGTCATCTGAGATTCCATTTGCAGATCGGAGGGCTTGATGTACCTTTGTAACAGCTGTGTCCACAACATACATGCAGGAACTGTAGAATGGTCTATGCCTGTAAGCGCAGTGGTCACCTTATAAGCTACTGAAAACAGAACACGGAACATTACTCAGGCTGAGAGGTTAAGAAGGCACTGCTTGCAATCATAAGCTCTTCATTTTAAATCTTGTGTTGGTTGTTATTTTTATGACTGGATATGTAGAACATACTATTGCATTAATATATCTTTAGCATTTGAAGTTTTAGGCATATTTATGCACACAAAAACATAATTCTACTAAAATACTCGTTTTAAATAACTACAGAAGTAAATGCAAATAAACTATTATACTTGAAAACTAAAACATATAAAAAGTAAAAAAATTAATATTGGGAGTATGAACCCTCAGCACGTATAACTGTCCTCAATCTTCAGGGCATAGATGGAATTAAATACCTGCAGTAACATGAATGAGAAGCTATAACATCCCAGGCTTCTCGAATTTATACCCAGAAGCCATCTTTTGTCCTTCACACATCTGTAGGGAAATCAAGCACAGCTCCCTTTTCACCTCGGGCCACACATTTTCAATAGGGTTGAAAACTGGTGAACAGGGAGGCCAGTCTAGCACTGATATCCTGCTTCTCTGAGAACCAATTTGGAACCTTTTGACTTGTGAGGACAGAATGATTATCCTCTACAAATTTAACAATTCCATTAGGATCTCTCAACCTCTTAGAGAGAATCAAAATATTCTCAGGTATTACTGTGTATTGTGCACTGTTCAGTATATCGTCACGCTGCCACAACACACCTAGACCATCCTTTGACATCCAGCCCCAACAAGATACAGATAGGCTACCATGATGAAATTGTGTAGCCACATATTTTGCATCGCATCGGGACCCTAGGCAGTCACCTTTCTTTTAGGTGTGAAAGAAAGTGTCATCTCGTCTGAGAATATCATGTTATTCCAGTCACGGTTGTCATTTTCCTTTGCAAACGCGAGGTAAAATAATCTGTGATTGTCAGTCAGATGTTGCTTTTTAGCTGTCCATCATGCAAGAAGTCCTGCATTGTTTACACGCTGCAGAGCTGTTTGAGCTGATCTAGGGAATTATGAATGTGCCTTCATTTCAGAAAAGGTTGGAAAAGGTTCCTCTCTGCTACTACAAAAGTTTCATCCATTTCAGGAGTGGACACATGTTTCTTCCTGAACCAGGACGACAGCATTCAATCCCTTCCCTGGATAATTTCACCCACCTCTGCACCACCTGTAGTTGCAGGGAGTCTAATATGAGCTGCCGCTTCACAAGCAAAAAAGCCTGCTACATTGATTAGTGCAAGAAGAGACTTCCTTATGTCTATGTCTTTGCACGTTCACCATTGTCAAATGCTGAAAGAGAACATGTTTAGGCCCGATGCATTTGCACACCCTTCTGCACATCACATGGTTTCTTGTGCAGCATATTGCAGTAGAATAAACCCTAAAAGAAGTATGATAATAACTATTCTATTATTAACTTTACTGAATGCTGTGAATGAAATGCAGTGTATTCAAAATAAATAACCTCTGTGTGTTCATTAAACATTATTAATAGAAATGAACCTATGGCCTTAACCACAGAAGTACCCTATGCTTTGCCACAGCACTATAGAGAAGACACATGGAAGGTAGCATGTTTAGTAATAATGTACAACAGCTGGCTGCAGCAGCTACACAACTGTATCGCATATGGTGTAAACAAGGTGTTATGCCGCATAGCACTTGGAAACATTTGGTATTCAAGACATGACCTTTTTTTTTTCCACAGGTGTGCCTATGGGCTCAGCTGATGCTAGAATTGATAGAGTGCAAATTCCAATCCAAGTCTCAGCTTATCTAGGAGAAATGTTTACAGAAGAAATTTCTTCATCCAGTGAATGTGTGTATGCTATGAATTCCATGAGTTACCAAACATGGTCATGCCATTTGTTAAATTAAAGTCTGGTACCAACTATTCAGAAGGAAAATGGCGATAAACCGAAACTATTCATTAAAGAAAGGTTAAGCAGATTCCACAGGGATTAAAAGTGTTACTTATGGCAAAAGCTTAGAAGGAAGAGCTAGAAATTGGTTGTGTCTAACATTGGACTAGGTCCCAAATTGCGAGTTATTTATAAGATTTTTTTGGCTAATATTGGGGAATAAACCAGCAAAATGTAATCAGGATGGAAATAACAAATGGGAAATATGATCCCAATTTGGGAATGGATATGATTAACTATTGTTTGAGAGTTGCTCAGAGAAGCAAATTGTTAGAACCACCACTCAGTGAAAGAGAACTAATTGCAATAGTAACAGGTCATTATCCAGAGCTCATTAGAAACAACCTCATAGTGGTAAGGCTGGAAAGTTTCTCAGAAATTATAGATCTATTTACTGCATTCAACTAGAGTTATTTACGACAGGAATCGGATCAGAAATTTACAGGACATACATGCAGGTAATGTATACACAAACCATTCAGATTTGGTTAGAGCAGGGGCAGAATATCACAGGAATACCAACAGAGGACCCTCTCAGGATATAAGGCATAGATACCAACAAACAGTAACAAATTTTGAGTACAGAAACTCAAGTTTTCCAAGAAGGGAAAATAACTTTAATATGGACAGACAATCACCCCAGGAAAATGGAAAACAAAGCCAGAATTATCAATATCAGCAGCAAAGAAATGAACAAATTAATGCAGTCTGGTTTACAGTCATAAATGACACTAAAATATGCCTAATATAAGGTGTGACAGTTTTCATGCGAGTGATTTCAGTCAACAAAATTGAGGGCAAGGTGAACCAAGGAATATGATTTCCATCATGTATTTAAACCAAAACGCAGGGATACAAACACAGCTAAATCTCAAGCAACCATAATCTGTCAGAAATTATAATATAGGTACAGCCAGTGGAGTAGAAGTTCAAATACAGGAAAACTGATAAGCACTGCACAATCCAGGGGGTTGCTAATAATAATAATAATAATAATAATAATAATAATAATAATAATAATAATAACAACAACGTCATTGAAACAAATTTTCAGGAGTCAGAAGGTAGTACAAAACAAGTAAATATTGGAATGACATTTAAAGCAGATTGCAAAAGTTTAACGTTAAACCCTCCCATTATAAAAGTTACATTGAGTCGAAAAGATTACTGAGTAATGCTGGATTCAGGAGGATCAAATTCAGTAATAAGCAAGCAGTTTTACGTGTTCATTCAAGAGGAGATAAAATGTGTTTATTGATGAATGGAATCTTTTGCACTGTAGCTGTGGGAAAGATGAGACAGTGCATGAACTACCAGGTAATGCTAGTTGTGAACATAAATGGAATGGTATTTGAAATACTACTACTTGTTATTCTGAAGTTAGTATGTGATATCATAATTGGTTCTGATATGCTATCAATGTGGGGAGCTATCATATATTTCAGAGAAATAGACTAATAATTATCATAGAGACTTCAAATGTAATAGTTTGATTTGAAAATGAAGAAAAAACTGAAATTATTAAAAGAGTAATGCGGAGTAGTACTTAAAGAAGATGAAATATTTTTTGTGGAATGTGTAAATAATATTTTAACTGTAATGGAAACTGATGAACAAAATATGTCACCAGTGGAAATTTGAAAAATATGCTAAGGAAAACATGAAGTAGTTGCAGTGTATAATGTTCCTATGGAATTTCACGATGCTGTGAACAACCAGATGAAAACCTCAAACCAGGTAGTTAACCCTGACCATCATGTAGATGTTTATCTACTTGCTGCAACAGCCCATGGAATTAGTGCCAGATACAGGGAATGCTTATCAGAGATTTTACTAGAAAACTAAGAGTTTTTTCTAAGAAACCAGGGTGCTGTATGTCTTGTGCTCAGAGCTTTACTGTTAACCAAATAAAACACTTTCAGTATAAATTTAGACACATTCCAATTTGTTTGATGAATAAAAGCAAATGAAGTCTTATCAGAAATGATATGGGTGGAATAATGAGGTAAATCACTTCACGATATATAAAGCCATTATGTTGAGTATCAAAGATAAATGGAGAACTAAGAATGATGATATACATGAGGAGATTAAATTCCTACTCAATTCTAGATCAATTTTAACCAGAAGGCATGGAAGCAATTTTGGCAAAAATAGAAACTTAAAGCTATTTTTCAAGTATGGACTTGACTTCAGCTGTTTGGTGAGTTCCATTAGCTCAAAATATGAGGAAGCTTTCTAAATTTAAATTGAGTTTTATTTATGGACGCTCTTTAACTACTAGCTTTAACTCTTTAACTAGGAAGCTTTCTGCATTTATACGTAATGGAAGGACATATGAATTTTGTAGATGTCCTTTTGGCATGAGAAGTAGTGGTAGTAAATTACTTGGAGAATTGTACCAAATTTTCCAAGGTAAATTAAACTGAGTTTTGTTTATGGACGCTCTTTAACTGCTGTGATCCTTAGCGTCCCATTCTATTTTGGGTGTGAAAGACTGGTAATTTTGCTCAGAGGCCTTTTTATCAGGCTTGAGTACTGATATATGCATAACTCAGTATATAGATGACTATTTGAGTTTTGATAATACTATAGAGCAAGGGTGGCGAAAATGCCTTTCTCCCTCGACTCATCAAATATGCAACACGCACTACACCACTCAGAAGCATATGGAAAACAAATGCATAGACAGCTAGAAAAGAAGTGGCGCCTCCGAGTCACACTGCCTCGTGAGTCCTGTTTTCGCCACCACTATTATAGAGAAACATTGGACTCATATAGATTATGTACTAGCAAAATTGGCAGAAAATGGATTTACTATCAGTCCTGGTAAATCATAAGTCTAAAAACAGAAAACTGAATTTTTAAGATATATAATAAATCAGGAAGGTATTAGAGCAAACCCAGAACATACAAAAAGTACTCAAATGGTACTACTGCCAAAGGATATAAAACAGATGAAGATTTAGGCATGGTATAGTTCCACACAAAATTTGTTCTGCAGTATGCAAAGCATGTAGCACCTCTGTGAATTATTACTGAAAAACATAATATGAAAATGGGATCAGGAAAAACACCAAGCATTCAAGAACATGAAGGAATTGTTCTAAAGGCCAATTCTGCTAGATAGACAGGGATGATTTATCACTTTTAATGTTTTTTTATGCTTCTGTAAAGGCATATGGCAGTGTATTGATTCAAGAAAATGAGAAGGATAGATATGTAACACCCACAGCATCAAGAGGAGAAATTAGGTAGAAGCTAAAGCATGCACTATTGAATTGGGAATTGGTGCAATATACTTCACATTGCAAACATTTTGATCAGAAATTTTCAGTAGGAAAATCATTGTATACAGAGATCATATAAGCTTGTCATTTATAACTTCATATAAATTTTCAATTGTATATACACAGATTTGTACACACAGATCATATAAGCTTGTCATTTGTAAGTTCATGTAAATTATCAATTATTAAAAATCTCTAGATACATGGCGAGGTTATATCCCATGTTATAATAAAACACATCACTGCTGGGGATTTTAATGTAAATCTGGATCCTATGGATAATAACTATAAAAAGCTGGCAGAAGTTCTATGATCTTTTAATCTTATTGAGCTCATTCATGCTCCTACAAGGGTTACGAATACCTCACAAACAATAATTGATCATGTTGTAACTAACATGGATGAACCAGTTTTAAATGCTAACGTAATCAATACCCCACATATCTGACCATTTTGCGCAATGTGTGGACTTCGTGCTCAATGGATATAAAATACAGCATGTAAACCTTATTAAAAAACAAAGACAGTTAAAAGCAAAGTGCTTTGACCTGCTTGTAAGCATATTAAATGAATCCTGGAATATTATGTACCAATGTACTGACATAAATGATAAATGGAATGAATTTTATAGGATTTTTAAAAATTATTTTGACACCTGTTGCCCAATAAAGATAACTGAACTTAAAAAGAATAACAAAAAGCCAATTAAATTTCCTAATGAATTAATTAAATTAAAATTAGAAATGAAGGAATTGTATCAAGTACAGAAATCCACAGGTCTGGGATATTATAAAGAAAAGTACAAAACTATTAAGAAAAAGTATCTTGACTACTTTGATACATTGAGAGCAGATTCATATATAAATAGAATCAATAAATCCAGTAACATACAAAAAACAGCATGGGGACTTATAAATGAAAGCAGACAAAATAAAAAAGCACATAAAAATATTGAACTTAAATCTGATGGAAATTTAATTAGTGATCCCTTACTAATTAGTGAGAAGTTTAATAACTTCTTTCTTAACGTATGTGCACAATCTTCCACAAGTAGGAATATTACCAATAAAAATTGTTACTCTAATAGCACAAGACCCTCACTATTTCTAAGTCCAACATCAGAAACTGAAATAATATCAGCCTTAAAAAATAAGTCATCACATTGATGGGATGAAATAAGCCCCATAAATCACATTGCAAACCTGCCATCACAAAACCCATATCTCACCTGATTAATCACTCCGTAGAAAGGGGTGTATTCCCATACTGTTTTAAAATAAGCACAGTACGTCCCATATATAAAAAAATGTGAGGAACATAGTATAAATAACTACAGAGCGATAACACTAACTTCAGAAATTGCAAAAGTATTTGAAAATTCTCTAAATAGACTCCTATCATTCCTGAAGAGAAATAATACATCCAGGGATTTCAACATGGTTTTCAAAAAGGTTTATCTACAGTTACTGCAAGTGCAGAATTTACACACCAGGTCTCTATGAAGCTAGAAAACAATGAAAAGTTTGGAACCTTATGTTTTGATCTATCAAAAGCATTTGACTGTGTCGACCATGATATTCTCATTCAAAAATTAGATAATTACGGTGTATGAGGACTACCCAAGAACTTAATTACCTCATACCTCAAAGGTAGGACACAATACACCCAAATCCAATACAAAAATGCTAACTATCTTAATAACTATAACTCTACCAGTAAAGTTGTAAAATATGGCATTCCTCAGGGTAGTGTGTTAGGGCCAGTACTATTTATTTTATATATAAACGACTTACCAATTATGGATAATGTTAATGTAATATCATATGCAGATGATACTACAGCTATCTGCTCTGCTGAAAATGAAGGTAAATTAATACAAGATATGGGCTCTCTAAGAGAGAATATAATCAAATTCTTTGACTCAAATAACCTCAAATGCAACATGGAAAAAACCACATCTATGCAAATTAGCCTGACAAATAAGACAGATTGAAATATTAATCTACAGATAAATAAATGTAACATAGAAGACATAAATATGCACAAATTCTTGGGCATATGTGTGAACAAAAATCTAACATGGTCTACTCACATTGATCACATATGCAAAAAAATTAGTAAATCTATATTTATAATGAGACATTTTAAACCACTTGGTGATTGTATTCTGCAGAAAATTATTTATTATGGGGTTGTGTTTCCCTATCTGTCATATGGCATAGAATTATGGGGAAGCTGTCCATGGGTACATCTGGACAGAATATTCATCCTGCAGAAAAAGTGCATTAGGTTAATTTTTAATGTAAGACAATCTGACTCCTGTATAAATATGTTTAAACAAAATAAAATGTTGACACTCTATTACTATATGTATTTAAGGCAATTATCTTTGCTGTAAATAAGTTAAATAAAAAGAATAATGATGTACAAACTTACTATCTAGACACAACAATGACTACTTTCGGAAATGGACCAACAAAAAGTCATCTGACAAGGATGTTTTTGTAATGGGACAAATTCTGTATAATAAGCTACCAACAGAAATTAAGGCAATAAATGGCACAAAACAGTTTCGAAGTAGGTAAACTAAAATCATTCCTAATAGAAAAATGTCTGTACAAACCCAATGATTTGTAAATATCGTATGTATTTCTATTTTGCTTCTGTATTCTTATTGTAACATCTATGTTCTATATTAACATTTGTAAATAGTTATTTTCTTGTTATTGACAAAGCCAGAAACTTGTATAAGTACATAGGCCGCAAATAAATGATTTGATTTGAAGAGACAATATATTTAGGGATCTTCTTTCTAGGCTATATTCAAAGCAGAAAGTTCCTGAAACTTTAGACCATCTAGTCAGGGAATAGTCTTGCTAAAGATACAAGTCAATAAAAGATATAATTTGGCAACAGATTTTAAAACCATGGCTCAATTGCAAAGGCAGGGTCAGGAGACAGGCAATTTAATGGACGTAATGATGATAATTGAAAATAACACACCAGAAGCATAGGGAGAAAAGAAGCATTGTGTACCAGCAACACAGTGAAAGGATAAAGAAATGAAACTTGTACACTGCAAGGGTAGTGTAGCAGCAGTTAATTAGAGTCTTTCATGAAACCTTGCGGCCTTCAGGTAGCAAAAAAGTCATACTAAATATATCAGAGCATGTTTATGTTAAACATTTATTGCGAACAGCTGGACAAATAATTTCATGTTGTGACCCATGCCAGAGAATGACATAGAATCAGGAACAATAATAAGGGAATGGCCTAAGGCCTTAATTACAATTGATACACATGGTGAACTACTGCAAGGACAGTTTGGAAATACTATCTTGTCTGAAATGCTACTGTACACACAAGCAAAACATTCAAAACAAGGCTGAAACACCATAACAAAACTATGTCACTGCTCAAAATATTGTCCTCAAGAAATCCTTGCAAAGGAGCTATTATAGGCATTAGCCTATATTTTTTAATTTTATGCCACCAGCGACATACCACATGGACAAATTATCAATCACTCAATAAACCCAAAACAAAATTTGCATCTGCAACTTTGATGATCAGTGAAATAACAGAACCATTATTTAGGAACATGCCAAAAGTAATTTCATCAGTGGAAGAATTAGCGACATCAAACAATGCAAATTAACAATAAATAGGAAAGAAAATGTGCAGAACAGTGAAAGCTAAAACTAAGAAGATAAAGGCATAAATGGGACACAAACATCGACTGATTTAGTGTGAGCAAGGGACAAGAAACTTTCAAGTGCCTTAAAAAGGCATCACAGACTAGACCACCTATATAAAGGCCCTTGTCATGTCAAGAATCTAGATCGTACATATTATGAGTAGAGGAAGAGCTCAGCAATAAAATAATTGACCAATATCACAAGCAGCTGATGAGACCATACAAAACAAAGCAAGGCTATGAATAAAACATTTTTACTTAAAATACAACTAAACAAAAAAAGGAATTGTGAAGGAATGGAAACATATCTAAATTAATTAACTTTATGCATTTTTACATTTGATATAAGAGGCGAGTTTTTGAAGTAAGTATCATTGTAACATTTTGCCACTGCAGTGCTGCAGTCCAATTTTGAATGTGCACAATCACTTCCTCCATTCATTAGGAAGCGATGAGCGATCGTCACTTTGTGTTTTCCTGTTATTAGAGTGATTTGAAATGTTCCAAACAGTAAAAAGATCTGCCAACTCTGAAGTCAGATCAGTGATTTTGAATGTGAGAAATGTTAGGCCAGCAAACATTCATCACCAATTATGTGAGGTTTATGGGGAAACAATAAATTGGCCTTACACAGCCAAACAAACTCAAGATCTGATCGCATCATTTGAATTGGAACAATTTGACCATTCTCTCTACAGTCCAGAGTTGGCACCAACGATTTTCATCTGTTTCTTCATCTAAGAAATTCCTTTGTGGACAACAATTCAATGACAATGTTGTTTCGAAACAAGAAGTGCAGACTTGGCTTTCATCACAGTTGGCATCATTCTTTGATGAAGGCATACAATGGCAAATGCCTGAATAACAGCGATGACTATGTGGAAAAGTAGTGTAAGGTAATGAATGATGATAAATTATTTGAAAATAATGTTCTGTTAATTTTTAAAACATTATTGGTACTTTAAAAACATACCTCGTATTGTATATACCTTAGCAAAGAAGTGTTCATATAGGAAATTATTAAATATTACAGCAACTTTGTAACCATCTTATTTTTCTCCTTAAAAAAATAAGGTATAAGTTAAGCATATGTATGATTCTAAAATTATCTTATTTCCCTTCACCATAATGAAGTTGGGTTGCTTATAATATGTAAGTGACATAGTTAATAACTGGAGAAATACCATTGCACACAAATTACAAAAGCATAGTAGGTATTATATCCACACAAAATAAATAGATTGTCTTCAAGATATGTTTCATTTGCAAAAAGTGACATAAACAAGTGTGGCTATTAGGCATACTGAACAATAGTGCATAGTGAAAAGTGAAAACAATTACACAATTGAAATATGCCATTAGGAAAAGTGCACAATACTTAAGGCAAACAGCATAAACAAACACATTTCCTCAACTACCAAGAATTATGTCATAAGCTTAACTTTAGTTAAGGTTTATTTCACTCTTAAGAGCATCAAGTTAAAAATAATGTTTGTTACCAACAGATTATTTTAAACTTAGGGTTATTTGAGATGGTACATAGTATGTACTCAGAAATAGTATAATTTATATATACTTTATACTGTAAGTAGCTTAGTTATAAGAAATTGTTTAAATACTTTAGTTATAAGAAATTGTTGAATGAAAATATACTACTGGAATGTAAAGAGATGCTCTACCAAGCAACTCTCTCAGTATGCCTCATCTAATACAGTCACAAAAGATGGAAAGAGAAAATGTAACACAGCAAGACAGAGATGTAGGTGACATAATGGTTTTCCCAGATCAATCAAGAATCTGTTGAAGTAAGGTGTAGAACTGAAGTATTTTCCAAAGATGCTCTTTGACTTGAGCCAAAGAATGAATGAGATTTACTTTTTCTAAAATCCTGGGAAAAATAGCATCTGTAAGCATCATAGCTAGTGTTATATAAAAGGGGGTGCAGGAGTTTAACACGTTGTTGTTGTTTATTATTATTATTATTATTATTATTATTATTATTATTATTATTATTATTATTATTATTATTATTATTATTATTATTATTACTACTACTATCATCATCACCACGGTTGTTGTCGTTGCTGCTGCTGCTGTTGCTTCATACTTGTTCATTCTAAGAGGAAGTGTTAAAGGGATACATAAGAAAGAGACGTGTACAGGGGTTGATGGGCATGCACAATAATCATGGGAATAAAGTCAAGTGTTAACAATCAGCATTTAATCATCCACCTGCACAACCACATGTGAGATAAGAGCAAATAGCCGGCAAGGGAAACTACATCTTGGCAGCAAACTCAAATATCTCTCTCTCCCTCTCCCCCTCTCCCTCTCTCTCTCTCTCCCCCTCTCTCTCTCCAAATATTTTGGAAATGGGAAGTGCTATTGATGCGCAGTTTTCACAGCATTGATTTGTAGTCAGGGGCTCGTGCATTTAGCCTATAAACAAATTTTAATAATACTGAGAAAGTGTATTTTTTGAGCAAACATACAATTTCTTAAATGGAACAATGCCTAGTTACATCAACAGAACAAAGGTAGGGTAAATTAGAATGTCAGTGGCATTTGTTGCTGGATTCTAGTGCAAGTGGTTTACAAGAAATCTTATTTTGAAACATTTATGCACCGACACTTGTACAACCTGTGGTAGCACAAACTAAAGAAAAACAAAAGGGAATTACATTACTTCTGTGGATTCTTACAAATAAAGAGAACATAGTCCTTCAAAGGTTGTATTCAAAATGACCACCAGCAGCTTCAATACACGCTTCCAGTCTGCTATGGAAAGACTGCTGCACACGTTCTAGCATTTCAGTGGAAATTTCAGAGCAGGCAGCAGTAATACGTCATTTCATATCGTTTGGTGTAGTTGGTACAGCCTTGTAGATTGTGTCTTTCAGCCTTCCCCACAGAAAAAAGTCTAAAAGGGGTCAGATCCAGTGAACTGGGGTACACGTCCTCTTCATCCAATCCAGCAATTTGGAAACAATCCGTTAAGACAAGCTGTAGTACTTCGTGCACTATGGGCTGGACAGCCATCATGTTGGTACCACAGGTTCCTCCTAGTCTGCAAAAGAACATTTTCTAGCATCTGTGGCAGATGGTCTGTCAGGAGGCTGCAATACTTGTGCGAGTTCATTGTTCCTTCTAAGAACAAAGGGCCTATGAGCTGATGGTTCACTATCCCACACCACATGTTTAAACTCCATGGATGCTGACGTTCCACCTGACAAAGCCAACAGGGATTGTCAACAGACCAATAGTGCATGTTTCTGCGGTTTACCTGGCCATGAGTAGTAAATGTTGCCTCATCACTAAACAAGATACATGATGAATCCAGAGTATCATGTCTTTATGCCCATGTACAGAAGTTAACACGATTCTCAAAATCGTTTCCATGCAGCTCTTGATGAAGAGAGATGTGATAGGGATGGAACCTATGTCGATGGAGAATGCACAGTACACTTGCCTGACTTATGCCACTTCCATGTGCGATTGTGCGGGAATTAATTTGCGGATCTACTGCAGTGGCAGCCAAAACATTAATTTCTGCCTGTTCTCCAGTCACTTGTTTGTTTCTGTTACGTTTTGTAGGTGTTACAGTACCACTTTCACGTAATTGGTTGAAGAGGTTGATAAATAATTGCCGAGATGGTTGATGTTTATTGGGATACGTTTCCGCATAAACCGTACAGGAACGAACTGCATTCTTCCTACACTCTCCATACACCATGAGCATGTCGGCTTTTTCTGCATTAGTAAACCCCATCTTCCACTCACGACTTACTGCTTGAACTGTCACAAACTAACTGACCAGAAAGTCGCAATGCAATCAATGAACAGAAAACACAATGCAAACAAACATAACAACATCGTACCTAGCAACTAAGCAGGTTGAATGGGACAAACAATTGTCGGTGTGGAAACTTTTCAAAATACGATTTCTCGTAAACCACTTGCACTAGAATCGTGCAACAAAGACCATTGACATTCTAATTTACCCTACCTTTATTCTGTTGATGTAACTAGGCATTGTTCCATTTAAAATATTGTGGGTTTGCTAAAAAAAATACACTTTCTCAGTATTATTAAAATCTGTTTATAGGCTAAATGTACGAGCCCCTGACTATCCATCAATGCTGTGAAAACTGCACATCAATAGCTCTTTCCACTTCCGAAGTATTTGGGGTGCAAGTTTTAGGTGATTCACCCTGTATATATACAATCACACACACACACAAATCACCTATCCACAACCAGTTCTCCATTACTCCCTCCATCACATTCTAATAAACAATGAAATATTTCCTCAAGCTCCTCACACATAATGCGCCTTGCCCCATTATCTCCTCTCAAATCCTTCAAAAACAGTGCTCCATTTCCACAGCTTCCCCATCCCTATTTCTTGTAAAAATTTCCACACTTCACCCATCCAGCTGTTACCTCTCATTACTTCTATTTGGAATTTCATACATTGTTTTATGCGATCCCCTAATTTCAAAATTCTGTGTCAATATTTTAAAATTGTCTCCATCACCAATCCTTCCTCCTTGGCCTTCCTAACTCGGGCAATACCACTCCCTTCGAGAAGCTTTAGGCAATCCCAATATATCTCTACAAAACATTCTGTGAGTTAAGTCTATTTTCAATCATCTCTTTGAAAGTCTACACACTTCCACTCCATATATCACTTTGATTCCACTACCGCTTCATACAGTTTCTCTAACCATTTACTGACATATTTGGAATCTTATTCAAACATACTCTAATTCCTCTCATGCTACTTTACCTTTAGCAATAACATTCTTTCCTTGTGGTTCCCACTCTCTACTGTTTGACAACCTCACCCCCAAATAATCCAATTGTTTAACCACTTCCAATGGTTCCCCATTCAAAAATTGTCGGATTGCTTTTCTAATTTATCCCCTGTTTTAAACACTACAATTTTTGATTTTCTAAGAATCACTCTTACACCACATTCTGTACAAAATCTGTGTATCTTGTTTACTGCTTGTTGTAGTCCAATTATTGTAGTAGAACATACGATTAAATCATCATAATAAACCTGGTACTTTTTCTATGCTACAATTGGACAGTATGAGTTACACTTTAGAATTCTTTTCACAATATCATCAGTCAACAAATTAAATAAAACTGGACTCAATTTACAACCATGTCTCAAACCCACTTTTTGATATACTATACCTGTAATCCCATTTCGTGCATTCTTAACACAGAATTTAACTCTGTCATACAACTTTTGAACCTCTGAAATAAACCCTTCACTTACGCTTTACCCATTTAATACACTAGTACATCTCTTCTGATTGTATCAAATGCCTTTTCAAAATCAGCAAAAAAACATGATACACACTATCTCTTTGGTTGCTCAATTACATGTTTACTGTAGTTTGAATATTAAATTATCAACATCCTTCTGCATTTTCTAAACCCTGCTTGATATTCACTCAACTTCCCTTCTTCTAGCCATTCGTGTAATCTGAGAGCCAATATGCCAGTGTAAATTTTTACCTAAATTGGCAGCAAACTGATTCCTCAATATTTCCCTGGACTACTCCCTGTACTATTTTCCCTTAAATAGTGGTACAATCACATTTAGTCTCCAGTTTTCAGGCATTACCATGCTCATTTTAACCTTGTTAAATAAATTTATCAGTATCCTCCACCCATTGAATGACTCATAAAACATTTTCCAAAATTCCCCTGGAATCCTAAGTATACCTGCTGCCTTATTCTTTTTCAGAATTCTAATTTGAGTTCAATCTCACTACTTGTAACTGCCTTTCCTAAACATTCAATCCTTGCTGCTTTTTTATTCAAAATCAACTCACTAGTTTTAATAAATCCCATACCAATCAAATCTTCATAATATTTTCCCCATTCATTTGTGTGTACTCAGTTCCTGTTCTATTTTTCTTGTAAATATTCTTCATAGTTGTCCACATTTCTGCATTGTTCTTACCCCTTATTGCCTTCTTAACTTCATCATGCACTTTTTGTTGCCAGTCGTCTTTTTTCCTTTCTAGTAAACATGTATATCCCCATTTCTTTAACAAAAAATATTGCCTATCCCTATCATTCTCTGTTCTTCTCAATATCTTTCTCCTAGCTTCTATACATTCATCATCAAACCAATTTGTAAGCCTTTTGTTGCTCTCCATTGTTACATCAGCTTGTTTCACTATCAATTCCAGTCCATTCACTGTCCCCTTTACATCTCTTATCCTCAGCGCCCCTTCTGTTCCATATTTTATTGTGTGTCAGCTGATCTTAATTTGAGTTAATACCTTGCTTAACTCCTCCTTCCATTTAAATGTATTCATAAATTCCAGTTCCTCTAATGCTTCATCACATCTACTACTTTCCCCTAAACTAATACTCATAAGTAAAGGAAAATGACAACTATTTACCACTTCATTAATCACTCAAACATCAAAAGTTTTTCATACATTCCTTCACTACACCAGGAATAGCCAACCACACTTTGACCATTTGCATTCATAAATGTAAATCCGCCACCAGCATCTGCTCCCCTAACACCATAACATATTATCAAACTGTTATCTACACAAAGATTAATTAATTTAATATTTTCCTTATTGCACATTTTGTCACTTCTAATCCTTCCTAGTTCCCCCCATTCACAAATCTTTTTCCATAATTACAGACCTTATTTTATTTTCTCCCACCTAGCATCAAAATTCCCCATTGCAATAAACTCTGCATTAGAATTATTTCCCTTAAATTATCCATATCTTTACTAAGCTCAATAAGTAGATTACCATTATAAAATACCTAAGATGCAGGTGGGTTATACACTTCATCAAACACCAAACTTACATCCATAGTTTTAACCTTATATATTTTTTAACCACATCACTTGTTTATCTTCGCTTCAAAACTCCTCATACACCTTAACTCTGACACTTTTCCTCACAAATACTGCTACACCACCAGAAGCTGTACCTCTGTTATTTCCTCTAGAACCACACTTTCCTATAAACAAAATCCCTTATCTCCATGATAAATGCATGATTCAACAACTGTTATTACATCTCCCAAGCTTAAAACTTTCAATAACTCTCCACTGTTAATCTTCACTTTTCAACCCTCTATATTCTGAAAAACTACACTTAACCCCAATTCCTATCTTGTTGCACTCCTCCCTATTGTAAATGTTTCTAACGTTTCTTTATATCTTGGTATTTCACCGTCTCCTGCTGGTAAATTATTCCTGCTCTCCAGTATCTCTAGTATTTTGAGGCAATACTTCCGCCTATATTTGCACATTTTTTGCACTCAGCTGTCTTCAAGGCTGCCACATCCAATATGTCATGCTCATCAGGTGATGCATACCTTTTAGGTATGATGACACGTCACACAACAAGCCTCCTTTCTTGACCTGCGCATATTTTCTTCAGCTGATCTCTCCAGTGTCTGCCATCTCCTTTAGTCATTTCCCTCCATAACTTTACTCTCCATGTGCACTGCCAAGTCAGCATTCTCCTCATTCTGTCTGAATTCCACATGCCAGCTCATATCCTGTTTCCTTCCATTAATCCACAACTCAATTCCTCTAACAAATGCTCTTTTTCCATCTGTAACTTTTTCATTTTCTCAAATAAAAATCAACACCTGTCTCTCTCTTATTTGGCAGTCTTGATCATTGTTCCCTTCGATTTCTTCACATACCTCAAAACTTGCTTTTTAAAACTCATTGAAGCTACATTTACAATTATCAGCCTACATTTGTGTCCTCTCCATATGTTAAAACAGTCAACTGTCTCATCAAGTTAGTTTCCTCTCCAATATTTTTCCTAGTAGCTCAATTAACTGCCTTCCTTTATCCTCCTTGACTCCAAATATAATCAAATTCCTATTTCTTTGATCTGCCGTGATCTTAGCTTCCAATTTATCCATTTTTTTCTTACAAATGGTCAGTTAATTATTAACCTCTCATTAAATTTTGCAAAGTATCTTTGACCACCTCCATCCTGTTATCAACTCCCTCAGTCTTCTTATCCATCTTCTTTAGCTCAACATCTAAAACTATTCTTTGCATCACATTGTTGAATCCAAGATTCAGTTCAGTTCCTCCAATTAACAACACCGCTATCCATAACTGCTCTTTCAGTACCAATTTACTCTCTCCATTCTCAAATATCCTTCCCCTAAATTCTCTGATTCTCATCCAGTATACTTCCAAATCATCTCCCATCTTCATAATGTAATGGAGTGCTGCACAATAATATCCACTGCTTGTATTAGACTCCTACAGGGAGTTGCTAAAAGAAGATAAAGTTAAAGGTGGAGAAAGGAAAAGGCCAGGAAAGTGAGATAAAAATAAGATCAGGCAACAGATATGGGAGGTTGTTGAGAAATGTTTAAGAGGTCAGTCAGAATTAGCATATGTTGAGCCAAGAAAATGGGTAGAGCATTTTAAAAACTTGTCTGCAATGAATACATGTGAAATGAACAGTATTACTTTCACTAGTAAATATTATATTTACAGATAAAATTCTGTTACATGTTAGGAATCTAAACAATTAAAAAAAGTTTTCATCAACAATCTCAGGTTAATAATTTAGGAGAATATCTATTTATGGTCAAGAAGAAGCTGGAAATAGGTATCATAATTGTACTATATAACTTAATAAAAAATTGTGATAGCATAAAAAATATATAGGGATTCATATATTACTGTGTATGGCTTGGGATAGAACCTGGGTTAGCTATAGGTCTTATATACCTTGTAATATTCCTAGTATAAGTTTATTTATTTATTTAGATAGATTTTCTTATTAAGGTGTTATCTTGGTTGGCTGATGAAGAGGCATTGTAATAAACATTGATGAAACTTTTAATCACTGTTATGAAGCAAAAGTCTTCATTTTGAAGAGTCAATAAAACCTTTCAATTGTTAGGCTCCTCTACCAATGGTTATACATTTTTCACATCTGTGCAATACACGTTCCTACATATATTTTCATATACCTGTACCATGAAAATGTCAACAGATTCTTCTTTTGCAGCCTTGAGCCTAATGGCTAACTTTGTTTTTTTGGGAGTACTAATTCCCCTATCAAATCATTTAGTTTGAGCTGTGTAAATTAATTTGATAAATTGTTCTGAAACACAAGACCTCTTAGTCACTGCAATCAGAGAACTCCTTCCAGCTTTGTCGTTACTCAAGTTTATGCTGGCAGACTTGAGGTCATAAAGAACAGGACTCAAAACTAGCTGAAGATTTAGACTCCTGAGTATATTTCTTTTTTTTCTTGTTGTAAGTAGCAGCATAACACATACAAAAATAATAGTCCTAAAAGTGACTGCTCTGCTCCCACCATTTTATTGATTTAGCAAATGGCATGGCTTTCTATTTGTCTGCACACCAGTAACTCCAACCTTCTACACAATACTATTCAGTTACCAACTTTTACTTTGAAGTATGTAAAATATAGAAGCTTCACCAATATATTTTATGTGCCTTTCAGTTAAACTTATGACACCCATAGCTGTAACAAAAACTTCTGATGATATAGCGCATGTTGTGTTGTATGCAGTTCTGATCTATGCACCATGTTCCTATACTTATGAACTGAGTTGATTTATTTACAGTGTTACAACATGCCACAAAAAATTGCACATGTTCAGAGACCAAAACCAAATTTTCAACTAATAGAATTTAATGTGTCTCAAAACATGGTCTCCATTGTAGAAGGTGCTCAAGATATTGCAGCCTTCTGTAACAAAAAAAACTCCTTTTAGGACTGAAAAATGATACTGTCTGGTTGAACTGATAGTAGGTGCATCTTGAGATGGCAGAATTAGAGGTTATTATGTTTAGGGGATGACAGTATGTTATGGTTTTTGATGAACAGTGGTGTCTGAGCAGAGTGTGATAGCAGGTAAAATTATGAAACTTAATTCTGAGATAAACAGCAGGAAGTACAGGGAACTATGCATAATCAAAAATGTGATACAAAGCTATTTCCTAACTATAAATTTTCTCAAGCTTCTAGCAATTTACATTTAGCTAATTGTGGAAATTTAACGTATTCTGTGTTGGCTTAATGTAAAGTGAATACACAGATAAGGCAGATTTTAAAAAAACTAAAATTGTAGCAAAGTGGGTGTGACACAAAAATCTATGTTTTTAAACTCAGGACATAAGTTTCCACAATAATCACTATTTTGTTTACCACAGAACCATTGTTCCCTTGTGTAGTTAAGGCAAGCTTGATAATGTATTTGATGAGCAGCAATTGAACAAAAGTTTTGTTTTCGTGAATTTCTTACTTAAATGCCTTGTTTCCCAGAATTTAGCATTCTTGTTTAGTGTACATCATAATTTCCAATGGATTTAAATATACCTTGCCCAGCAGCATGTTCTCCAAGCAGCTATTGTACACTATGAACAGTATTACAATGTAGTGCACAGCTTCTATTTTCATTTTTTGAATGTGTTATTTTTTGCCAGGTAAGAAAATTTAGTTCTTAGTCTCTTTCATTAAATGTTTGAAATATTGCAGTTGATTTTATGTTATATTCCTGTCAGTTGTTAAGAAAATGTTTTCTCTTACTTCATTAGTTGAACATCCTAATAAATACATGAATTTATTATTTGCTGTAGCTAATAGTTAAAAATTGTAGTACCCTTTTGGCTTTCACTTCAAGTACACAAAGTGAGTATTTAAATTAAAATGTTCATCTTTCATTATTTCGTTCTTAGTTAAAACAAAGCATGTTTCAATTTGATTAAGAATTCTGCTGCACCTGTCCAGAAGAATCATCTTGGTAATTAAATACCCCTAACAGAAGTTAATGTTATCCATAATGCTGTAATTGCCTGAACATAATTTAGACTGCTTTTTGAAAGTCAACATGCATATATTGCAGGACTACCATCAACATCACCTTAACCATTCCAGGGCAGATTTTCTCACCAATTGTAAGAAAACACACAGTTGCCAAAAGCTTTTTTTTATTTCCCAAAGCATTCTTGTGCATATATATGAATAGAGGCACCTGTTTTTCACGAAGCTCAAACTTGTGAATTTTTTGCGAAACGTAGTCAATGTGGTTAAAAATAGAAAATTAAATGAAAATTGCAAAATAATTTGACAAAATGACAAAAAATTCAGTTCATTTTAATTTGGTACGCAATTGGTCTCGAGCCTAGGCACTAGAAAATAACAATCAATATGACTATTAATCTTGACAAAAAGTCATGTTATATTGTATCAATAGTTGTGATTCCTGCTGCATTCTGCTTCTGCTCTTGCTTGCTTGAGTTCTTCATTGTAGTAAAGCTTCATGTGTTTCTCTGAAGGGTGCAGTTTGCTTAATCTGCATTTATCTTACATATAGTGACTTCTTTTTGTGCTGAAGTTTAGTGAAATGTTAGTTACAGTGTTTGACTAAGAAAATGAATTTGCATCGAAAGGATTTTACATTTTTGATAAAGTAAAATGAATTTTAATGTGCAAATACTGTAATATGGGAATTGAATAGCTAAGAAAAGACACATGTGTAAAACACATCAATGACAGTATTGCTCATAGGAAGAATAAAATGATGGCAACTACATCAGGGGATCAAACAACACACTATACTGACAGATATGCTGGCAGCAAAATGCAGTCTAAGCCAAAATGACAAAGAAGAATTTGTAATGTTAATGTGGGCATTTAATGGAGGCAAACGTCCCATTGAAGAAAATTGATCATCCCAAGCTGAGAGAATAGATGAATAAATACAAACTAGGTTAGTGTAATTACCTAGCACATAATAAAACAAACAAATTTAAAACAGATGTGGTTTTTTTTTATCGCAATTATACAGAAGGGGTAAATTACTGGTTAAGGTGTTTTTGGGATATGCTTTCACTTAGAAGATAAAAGCTGTATGTGCTCTCAGCTCATTTCATTTATTCAGCTTTCAGTCATACATATTATGTAAAGCAGCCTGTAATTACCATATCCCTTATTTTTAAGGTGCTGGAAATTTACCTACAACTGGCAGAATGAGGGAAGGCTACGTACCTTAAATCATGAAATAAGAGGAGGTAAGAGTGAAAGAAGCTGTGAAGGATGAAAGAGTTGCAATTCTTTGTGGTGAGATGATCGACAGAAAGGGACAATGCATGTTTGTGGTCCTAATTAAAGTCCTTGCCTGTGGGGTTAGTGCTGGTCAGAAATTGTTTGTGGAAGGATTGAAGGTTCTTGTAAATCCTAATTACTACTGAATGCTAAGAAACTATTCAGTGTACTACAGAAACTTGGCAACAGTATCATAATGTTGTGTCAATAACTTCTGATTTAGCATGTTATATGGCCAAGTATATAAATGTTGTCAGAGTTTTGGTGTCAGAAAGGGTAGTGCATACTCATTGCTGCGCTCATAAACTGAATTTATTAGGGAATATATTGGCCGCGAACTTAACAATTTCAACCACTGTGTAATACAAGTAAAGCACATGTTTTTGAAAACATGGAAGAGAAAAAATGCTTACCTTAAGCTTTTTGACACATCAGTACGAGGATGACAAACCTACCAAAATGAAGCATTTTCGTATTCCTGTTATTACAGATCAAACTCTTGGTTTAAGAGTGTTGAATACATTGAAGAGTGTCTCTCATATAGTAGAATTTGCTCAGAGCATTGAAGAGTAAGTGAAGCTGTGAAGTACTTCAAACAAAATGAAATTCAGACAATTCACTACCAAGCTGTCTTTCTTGTTGAACACTGTTCAAAATGTTGTAACTTATTTTTAAATTTAGAATGCTCCCAAGTCCCATTAATACATGTATTAAATTCAAAACTCAGTTACCTCTGTAAAAGTTTTCAATTATTAGAGGATGCATTCTTTCTTCAGAAAACCTCGGGTATACCTTCAGGACTATCCCAGCAAATTCAGGTACAGTTAACTACTATGTTTAAATCTGTGGGCAAACAATCAATGAAAAAACTGAAACAACTAATGGAGTCTGATCCAGGGAAAGTTGTGATAACCTCTGTTGGTAAGCTTTTTGACTCGTAAAATAATGACAGTAAAATAAAAGGGGTTGTAAAAAATAATGAAGTTTGTTGACTTATGGAACAAATACCAATTCTACAAGAACCACTTTCATCAGTGGTGGAACAAATACCAATTCTACAAGAACCACCTCATACAGTGCATACAACTGTGTGCTATATTTAGAGCTCTGGTAAGTAGCTCTTGCAGAACTGGCCAAGATGTTGATGTAATTTCCCTTCTTCTTGGTTTAGAGTATGAGTATAAAGATTTTGTTGAAGCTGCAGTGAAAGTTTTATGGGATCCTGTCAATAATGTAGATATTGAGAGATCATTTTCAGCCTACTCAAATGTCATGTCTGACAAGAGAACAGGTCTCTCCTGCTAATATGGAGCTGATTATATCTCTGTCATTTGTTGATTGAGAAGATATGAGAGATTCACCCCTTACATTGTAAATAATTTTAATGTTGATGTTATTGTGCATATTTTGTAAAAAAATTAAACTTCATATTTTATTGCAGTAGGTTGTGTCTTAATTCATGTACCTTTTACTCCTGGGAGCTAAAATTAAAAACACTATCAAAATACTTACAAAATACAATAAAAATAAGTGAAAAATATACCAAAATTGACTTTAAAGGAATGACGAAATCTGGTAAAAGATTTTCATTGAAAACCGGTGGCTCTATCTGTGAAATATAGAGGAAAACTGTTCATTAACTTTTTACTGCCCCCATCAAGATCTTTCTTAGTTTAATGAAAGATGTGTATACTCTTCCCACCTGAGGCATTTAAGCATTACTATATTGATGATACTCAATTTCAAATTATGCTCAGAGGTACAGCGTTTAATGATTGAGCAAGGGGAGCTGTAAATTATAATTCTACTGTAGCATCTATAAAATTAAAGCATTGAAATTTTTGACTGTGTTAAGTCTTTATGCTCTAATTGCATTTTTATTAATTTTTGTTTCCTTCGTCAGGTTATAATGAAATAAAAGACAAACCTGGAGACAGCTTCTATATACGTACCATGTTTGACCGTGTTGGTGATCTTGGAGATTCTTTACAATTAAGATTTCATAAAGATGATGTGCTTTATGTGGATAACACCATGTTCAATGGAGTTCCTGGACATTGGAGAGCATGGATGGTAGAGGAAGATGGACAGCGTCAGCAATGTGGAATTATACCAAGTAAATACAAGTATGTATTCCTTATCAGTATGTTGATTGTGTTATAAAATCTCCCTTAATGGTACACTTCATTGCAAAGCTTTGTTCTGATAAATGGTGTACAACTCAGCTGTTAGTGGAACATTTTGTCAGTAATATACACCACACATCATTTTCCTATCAGGTGGATTGGAGGGAGTGGTTTGAACTGACCAGACCAGACCAGACCACTTCACTTATCAGTCCAAGGTAACATAAAATCCCACTGTTGTAATTTGACCCTGAACTACACAAAATTTCAATGAGTATTATGAAGTAGTGACACTTGTAAATGAAACAAAAGTATTAAATTGTTTTTACATAGAAATGTTTATGTTGGATTTCTTTATCTTAATATTCAGGAACATTATAGAAAAGCAGGTTTAAACTTAATATGCCTATAAATAGGTATGAAACACTTTAATCAGTCTGCCACAATGTATACAAAGGCTAATATCATTGCACTAACTGGAGGAGGATTGGGTGCTACTAGAGTAGGAGAATGTTTTGTAATGCACCCAAGAACATCATCATGTTGGTGGAGGCAGTATTGAAAATGGAGGCACATAACAAGTATACAAGGACATTGCCAAACACACATTTCTACTCCTAAGCTGGATGCTACAATACAACAATCATTCAGCACTGTGAGTTTCTTGAGCAATGATGCTAACTTTACAGCATCAGTTACCAACTCAGCCACTCTTACGAAGTAGTGTGTGCACTTATGAGTAAGCAAATGAAAAGCAGACACATTGCAAGTAAGTCATATGTAGGAATTCACTCAGAGGTGTCTCACCACTACAGCTTACCGTAGACTTAAAGTTCAAATTTTGGCTTATCTTTTTATGTATTTTGGATAGTGAATACCAATTACTAGGTGAAGGAAACTAAGTTTGGCTTCAAGAATACTTACAGTGGTATTAATGGTACATCATAATGCAATATATTTATACCTATATGAGTCATTCCATGTCAAGTTGAACACCCATGAAACACCAAGTTATCAAATCTCTTTGAAAGTATTTGTATACATTTGATACTTTGAAATAGAAGGCAATTTTTTTCCCCTAACTTCAATTTTTTGAATGCCAGTCAAAGTCAAAATTATTGAAAAAGTGGGTGCGCCCCCATACGTAAACCTTCTATTTCCCATTCAAATTTTCCAATAAATTTCACATTGGACTGATTTTAAAGCTTATGGAATCTACTTTAAACATATACTGGATTGAATTTGATTCAACAGTTTAGTTATTTATCACAGAAATTTTGACTTTTAAAATTCACTTTTGTGTTATATTTCGACATCCTAAAAATATTTTTAAATACACACATATTCTCTGTTTAGTAGTGTATATGTATGCAAAGTTTCAGGAAAGCATTCATTCAAATATATTTACAAGGAAATATTTTCTCAGCCGGAACCCTCCTCATGATAAGATAGCGCAGTGGCTTCCACCTGGAGTTAGAGAATGGAGGGAAGGTCACAGCAACTGAGCAGCAGTTATGAATTACACAAGGTTATTCATCTGAAACACTTCCAGATATAAAATACAAACAAATACTTATCACGCAAACCAGATTAAGGATTTGCTTCCACAGAGGACCCGTCCAGAATATTTAGTTTGTGGAGAGAGACCACAGTCTGTATCGTTTGTGAGTTTAATTTGTTAAATTTAGTTTTGAATATTCATTAAATATTTAATATAAGTAGTACTGGCACCACTACAAAACAGTATGACTGTTGCTTTAATCCATTTAAGATTAGTAAACACATGTTCAAAGAGAAAAAAGAATTTGCGACCAATGACTCGTAAAATGCTTTTAAAACTGAAAATGGAGAATGTAGATTTGTCTCCACAAGTAAGAGTGTGTACCTCATGTCGTATAAGAATTTTGAAAATTCCAGATATGAGTGAAAACAAAAGTAATGTTTGTGAATCTAGTGTTGCTTGACTCAGTACCTATAATATCCTGGTAGGTCAAGTAAATGAAAATAGCCTCAGAAATTGATAACTTGCCTTTAGATCAGAGTAATGATGCAAATGAGATCAAGAAAAGTGTAGATGTTTCAAATCTTAATACTAGTTCAGTATCAATCTTAGGCAAATCACCCATGAAGAAAAGAAAACTGTCTAAAAATATATGCCCATCCCAGAAATTACAAAAAATAACAGGAAAACTTGAGAAAATATTTCATATTGAAGGTGAATTGATCCCAGAAGAAAAACAAGTTTCAGAAATAATTCAGAAGCTGATAGATAGATTTCATAGTACAGATTATGGGAACTTAAAAATTCAGATTTTGACTATTTTCGAAGGCTACTATTTACAACCAAATTAAGCCAAAGTTTGGGATTAATGTTTCCCACCACATGATGAAGGTAGCAAAAGCATTATTTTCAGAGGGGGCATTTTGTCAGCTCTTGAAACCAAATCTGGTAAACCATTAGAATATTCTGTGGTGGAAAAAGCATTCAAGTTTTAAATTTCTGACTATGTAATTTCTGACAGGGTTATGGCAAGAAAACAGAAGAGATATATTTTGTGCAGTTTAAAAGAAACCTTCTGCACTTTTAAGGATAAATATCCTCATATCAAAATGGGTTTCTCAAAATTTGCTCAGTTGAGATCTAAGCAGTGTATAGTGCCAGGTGCCCAAGGTATGAATTCTGTCTGTGTTTGCGCTCATGATGAGAATGTGAATCTGATGCCTAATGGAATGAACATTTCCAATCTTACTGCAGTTTCAGATATTGTTCTCTGTAATAATTTGTAACCCTGCACCCAACACCAGATTTCTATTTAAGGAAATGTGTTGATTGCCTGTAGACTCAAAATTTTGTCAATAATATTAGGGACATTTTTGAAGAAAAAAAGTATAGAGCAGGTGACTTATAAACAGTGGCTAACCGTAGATCGCACAAATGTAGAATTAATACAATCACCTGTTGAAGACTTTCTGGGAAAATTGTCAGCAAAATTATCAGATCTTTTCACTCGTACCTTTATAGCTCAATAACAGTCTGCATTTTTGTCTGAATGAAAAGAAAATTTGAAACCTAAAGAATGTATCGTAATTTGTGACTTTTCGGAAAATTGTGCCTTTGTCATACAAGATTTCATTCAGGGGGTACAATGGAACAATTACCAGGCAACAATCCATCCATTTGTAATTTACTTTAAAGAAAACAGTAGCTTAAAACATAAAAATTATATTGGATATCAAAAAGTGTAAAACATGATACAAATGCTGTTCATCTGTTCTGATGCCAGTTAAGAAACATCTTAAAGAAGGGAATAAGAGATTTGAAGAAAAAAAAATTACTTTTTCGATGCCACTAGTGCTCAATACAAGAACAGGAAAAATGTTGTAAATACGTGTTTTCATGAGGAAAACTTTTGAATTAACCACTGAATGGCATTTCTTCGCCACTTCACATGGCAAGGGTTTTGTGATGGAATTGGAGGCACTACTAAATGTCTAACAACAAAAGCCAGTCTTCAGCTTGGACAAGATCCCATCATACACCTCATAAATTATTTACTTGAGCAGAGAATCGTATTACAAATATTGCATTTAACTTTTTTTTGTTTTTACTGTTAATTAGCCCAAACAAAGTGATATTTTGGAGGCAACATATGAAAACCAAAAACAAATAACAGACATGTTAAAGCTACATTGCTTTGTACCATTATCAATATCTGCAGCTATAGTGAAACTATTTATTCATTTCAAAGTGAAGGAAAAAAGATTTCTGTTTAAACAAACCATGCTAGGTGTGATTTAGGTCTATAGATTGCTTATTTCCTGAGAGCACTGTACCTTGAAACAAACTTGAATGCTTTGTGCATCGTTCCTCCCTTTCACTGTCAGCTACATGGATCCCAGCGCAACTTGACAGCATGGTGCTCTGGATGTTAACCAGCCCCAGGTGGGGTTCATTGCACCGCATGACTAGGTAAATATTTTAATTCCAAATAAACCTGGAATAATACCCTTGTGATGCGAAGCAAGAAGAGTGAATATTTTCAGATTTTTAAATAGTTGATATTATACTTAAATTTAAATTCCAAAATTAAAGCCTAAACCTAGGTATGTTCCGCTTAAAATGATTTACATAATATAGAAAGAAAGTGCATTCTCTGATCCTTTAAATGAGATATTTACAAAGTCTGTAATATAAAAAGGACCGAAACTATCCATATTTATGCATGTTGAGGAGGGTGCTATTTCTGAAAATTTGTTACTTAGTAACAGGTATAATACTGCTATTAAAAAATAGTGTTTTAAAACACACACATATATTTTTTGTCATAAAAAGAGTATAGAGAAGTTTAGAAAGTATCAAACACATGAGTCATTTTTTCTTAAACATTTTTCAATTTGACATGGACTGACTATATAGATATACAAAGAAACATAATGCATAACTTGTTTATAAATTGTGATATTAATGCTATCATGGGTATAAATAAATTTGTAATATTTGTACCAGTGTAAATATTACATTATCATTAATCAAATGCACTCAAATTTATGGGTCAGGAATGCTAGCTAGCATCAATGCTCTTGGACCTTTGGCTTATTTGACTGCTTAAACTAAAGTTAATATCTGGATGAAATAGCTTAATGATGCTAATTCTAAAACAAAAGATTATAAATTCACATCAGAAAATTTTATTTCTTTCTATGCCCTAGCTTCTTAGCCAAACTGTTCACAGACACATGTTGACCCAAATATGAATAGGATTCTAGCAGTATGTCTATGGAGTTAAGAGAAATGTAGTTGAGGAAATTTCACATAAAATTCTGGAAGGCTATTCCTATTTCTGTATATGTCATGTCATTTCCTATTATATTTCAAATATTTAACTAAAATCATTTCTAATCCAATTTAATCATTTCTAATTAAAAGTGTGGAGGGACATTATTTACTGCCAAACCGAATGGTGTTGCAAAAATATCAAACACAGTTTTTAGCATGGAAGTATCCTGGGATCGTGTTTCTAATCTTTGAAGCAGTACTTGTAGTACACATACATATCCTCTGAAGTTGAAACCTGATGTCCAAATTGGTAATTGATTTCAACCTGGGAAAAGAACTGCATGTTTCCTTAATAATTACTGAATCCTTTATTCCAATTTAATTTAAATGCTACAACAGATGATACAGTGGTGTTACTACTTAATTTTTTTCCTCAGAGACTGACATTTAACATATTCAAATCATCCAGAACTTCCACAAGAAAAGTAAAATGGCGCAAAACTGTAACATAGGAGACCAACTCATTCCCATGAAGACTGTGGCTTCTTCAAATAACTCTAAAAGTCAATTCAACGGTTTTCCTCTGCGAAGCCATTACACTTCTTTGTGTTGAGAAATATCGCCATACTCACATTCAAGGTCCTCCAGGAACACGGTGAACTGACAATGTTTTAGTCCTGGGATTGTATTACGTTGGTTGTTTTAACAGCTCTCATTGCTTCATTCAGCACAACACTTTAACTCAAAAGTTTTCCTGGTGGATAATGCAGTGAATTTCAGACACTCTGATCTTTTAGTTTGTCTTTAAGATACTGAATGAATTCCACATTACTCCAGCCATGGCCAGTGCTTCATGTGCTGTGTGGTCACATACAAGCAAACTCTGGTGTAGACATATTTTCCACAGTTCCTTGGTTACTTCTAGTTTGTAGTTTATATCCCTGACAAGAACTACCATCTGCACTATACTGGAGATATCCATACTTTCATCTGCAGCAGAGAAGAAAAAAAACACTATATTTACTTGCAGCTTCCATTAACCAACAAGGTATGCCAGTACTACGATCCTCTATGCAGCAAATGACTGTTATGTTCAAAAAACTAACTGAATTAAATAATTCAGTTTGATTTGGATGTAGCCATTTGCAGCTATTTTTAAACAACTCTGCACAAATCACCTTGGATCAAGCCATGCAATGATTTTGCAATATGCATTGTAATTTCATAGCTCACATGAACAACTGATTCACATGTAGATAGTTCTTGAAAATAAAAAAGAAACAGTTTACTACTGTTATTGTTTTTGTTGTTGTTACTATTATTATTATTATTATTAGTAGTAGTAGTAGTAGTAGTAGTAGTAGTAGTAGTAGTAGTAGTAGTAGTAGTAGTAGTAGTAGTAACATTAGTAGTCTTATTAGTACAAGGGCCATATGGAAATGATTTACAATTGCATTGTTTTAAAAATACTGCTCAATCTACAGGCATGTCCTCTTGTGGCTTCATAAATTGATACTAGTACACTATGCAGATGCTAGATGGCAATTGTGAACAGAGTATATAGTGCGCTTGTTTGTTAAGTGGAAAAGCCATGGACAAGATGGAAGGCAACTATCATGGACAAAGATGGAACTGTATGGTTTTTGTGGAAGGAATAAATCAAAACAGCAGATGTTCATAAACGTTTAACTGTGGTATGTGCTCAAGAAGCTCCTCCACTAAAGGCTGTTAACAACTGGCTTACTGGGTTCACCCATGGACGGGAATCAACACCATTATTCATGACAATTTGGATATGAAAAAGATGTGAATATGTGGGTTCCACAGGGCCTGACACATGCCAGAAGGAGAACAGAGTTGAAGTTTGTCGTTGGCTGTTGGAAATGAAGAATGGAGATCCAGATTTTTTTTGGGAGAAACTGGTGACTTGTGATAAATCATGGTGTCACTACCATACACCTGAGAAGAAACACCAATGCATGCAATAGAAACATCCTAGGAGTCCCAAGAAAACAGTATATTTACTTGCAGCTTCCATTAACCAACAAGGTATGCCAGTACCATGATCCTGTATGCAACATATGACTGCTATGTTCAAAAGACTAACTGCTCCATCTACAGGTAAGGAGATGATCTCCATCTTTTGGGACATTTGTAGCATACTGCTAATGGACTGACTTCCCAAGGAACAACTGTAGTGTGTACTGTGACACCCTTACATGACTTAGATGCAAGATTCAGCAATGGCGATGGGAAAGTGGTCGAAAGGAGTGCTCCTCCAGCACGACCATGCACAGCCCCACACCAGCGACACTACAACTGCAAGGTTGACATCATTGGGGTTCACTGTTGTGCCACACTCACCATATTCACCAGATCTCGCTCCATCTGATTATGTTTTATTCAACAGCATGAAGGACTTGCTGCAAGGTAAAAGGTTCGGCAACAATGAGGAATTGCAGGCAACTCTAGTGGGTGCATAGTAATGGTTCCGTGATGCAATAATGAAGTTGCCAAGAAGGTGGCAATGGTGTACTGACTTCAGTGGGGAGTATATTGAGAGATCTCATGTACACTGAATCATGTTCATTAACCCATTTGCATCGTTTGACAACCAGGGCTCGCATGCACTTTTTTGGCATATGAATCAGATGACGAGCTCAGCTCACAATGCTGCATTACCCTACATAACTACATGTAGTTTAGGTTCCTTTTCACAGATGTCATTTGCATACATTTCAAATGAAGTGTTGACATGTGATGTTTATAATTCCCATAGTATGACCTCACCAACTGTGTTTCAACGAAGGAAAAATAATTTTATTTTTCCTGCACTAGCGTCAGTAGCCATCATGGCCACGAAAAGAATCCATGTGGATGACGATGAGGGTTTGAGAAAACTGATACAAAGTGTATCAGAGAGTAATAGTGAAAGTGGTGATTTTTCTGAGTATGAAACAGAGACTGAAGAAACTTCTATTGACAGTGATAATAAATGTAATGCGGAAAGCAGCGAGGAATATAATTATGAAACCAATGATGATGCACTAGGCCCTTCAAAACACGTTCTTATTATGATGCAGAAAAAGCAGTGTGGCTGGAATTGGACTAAAACTTACAATAACCCCATTCTCTACCCTTTTACTGCAAATAGTGGTGTTTGTAAAGACTTACTAAACAAGAATGCATCACAGATGCCATCTGCGCTTTCAGTGGTTTCGGAATACATGAAACCATTGTTTGACAAAACATGTTACAAAACTAATGCTTATGCAACAAGGCAGCTGAACAATTCAACAGAAAAATGGTCTAACACTATGGCAGAAGGGCCTATATTGTTATTTTTATGTCTCAAGTATGAAAATCACATATTCAATTGTACTGGAGCAAAAACTGATGCCTTGAACCCCAACTGTAAGTAAAACAGATGATATTGATCTTCATTTACAAGATTGTTTTTAGGTCTCTCACACACAACAGTACTGGTGAGTTTATGCTTTTAATATTGTGTACACAAATTTTCAGCAAAAAACTTATTGGTTGATTTTAAATGATTTTTTAAGCATTAAGCTGTTACCACCCTCGCTGCTGGGATTTAAATCTGATTTCTTGGTTAGTTGAGTAAGCATTTAAATATGACACGATTGGGTTAATAAATAAGGTACAAAACACTAATATTGTAAATCATTTGCAAATGCCCCTCATAATATTAGTATTATTATTTATAGTGATGAAAATAGTTGCATTCAGATATAAGTAAATAGTAATAAATATACTGTTGTCATCTCTGCAGTTCACATTTGTTACAACCTTCACACACACTAAACATCTTGCATGTCTTTCCCACTCAAAAAACACTAAAAAATCTTGGAAAGGTAGAACATACTGAAAAATTCAATGCCATAGCTGGGATTTGAACCACAGATCTTGACTTTATTTGCTGTTGCTCTAACCAAGAGAGCTACCATGGCAACATGCCAGCACAACATTAAATTCTCCAACCAACTCACATTTTTCATTCATAGTGGTTAACTATGAAGTAAGGGACTCAAAGTATTTACAAAGTTGTAAGGTGCAATTGGCATAATGTTAACTCAAAATGAATTTGAAAATACCTTGTGATTTACTAGGAAAAATGTGTCTTTTGGGGAATTGAATGTTGTGCCAGCATATTGCCACGGTAGCTCAATTGGTTAGAGCAATAGCTCAGAAAGCTGAAGAGCTGTGGTTCAAATCCCACTATGGCATTGAATTCTTAAAGTGTGATTCTACCGTTCCAACTTTAGCCAACACATGTCTTGTGGTAAAGAACAGTTAATTATCCGATATAAATCTTCCTATTGCCAATTAATATGTACAAATTGCCACATCAAAGCTACCTGATTGATCCAGTTTGTCCTTGCTGAACTTCTCCTGTTCCACCTATAATACATACTGCACATGTGCAACAACAAAGAATGCTCATGCACAAAGAGTTCAAGTACAGCACCATTGCTTTACAGGATTGCAGCACAGCTTAAGAAGTCAGCTTGCATAAAACCATGAATGACTGCTATTGAAGACATATTAACAGACACTCATGGTGTAGATACCATTCCATTTTGCATGAGTATTATGAATAACTATTAGAAAATGCAATATTTTTGAATCAGATAACTTTCTCCAATGCTGGTCATTTCTATTAAAGTATTCTGTATGGGTGGATGTATATCTGCCAGTGGGTGGATTTCTAGATGATGAAGTATTATATAGCAAATACGGGGATATCTCAGAATATGGTCATATTCTGGAACATACAATGCTACTTTGTATGTATATGCTGTAACCAGTTGGAAAGGTGAGTTTAAATAGTATAAGAATTAAAAGTAAACTTTTTGTGTTAGTGTGTGTATTCTAGATAAGTCAAGACCAATCAGCTGATTTTGTAAAATGCATATTACCTGCTTTTCTGACTAGTGTCAATCCAGCAGAAATCTTTTCATGCACATTGATCATTAGGGCTAGGATTTTGATGCCCTATAAAATACTAAAAAATGCACTTTAAAAGATGCAATTATAACCAAAAAAATCTCAAAAAATGCCCTTAAAACTGAAAAATATTATTTCAGTATCACTTTGTTAAAGGTAAATTCAGATATACAAAATACAATTAAGCAAAGAGCAAGTTTATTTAATGAAATTACACAAATTAAAAAAAAAGTTATTCTATAAACAATTGATTTATTTTACTTGAAAACACTGAGTGTTCATTTCATCAGTCCTGAATTGCAATGAACAATAAACACCATTTGTAGATTTTCAAAGGAAATTCACTGTTAATAAAGCCTTGTATATTGAGAAGCTCCTTTCCACTTTTAAGCAAGTTATAGCACCAGGTAGGAATAAAATATTTGACCTTGTGTACAAATTTTACCTGCACGTTCTCTGTCAGATTTTTCCTGAGCAACTTCGATTGAAGTCACATCACTATCAAAAGTGTCAAAGATTATTTTCACTAACTTTATGTTCTCGCAGTAGTAGTTGCATGCTTCTATCTAGGTGGCCCATCTGGTCAAAATGGGACAAAGGGGCAAAGGAACATCAGGGACATTGGACTTGAATGTTGCAATTTGATAAGGTGCCTTCAAGAAGATTTTCTTGATGCATTCTATTAGCCAGTCAACTTCAGGAAACTGAGTCCACAACTCCTCTGCAACTCGGTGTAAAGCATGTGCTAGGCATATTACATGCCACATCTTCGAGTAAAGAGCTTTAAAAGAATTAGCAGCTTTTAACATGTATGGCACAGCATCAGTCAACAACAAGAGTGCATTGCCATGTTGAATGCCATTGGAATATATTAAATCCACAGATCAGTCAAACGTTTTGCTAATTGTTGAAAAATTTACTTTTTTCAACTTCTCACAATTGATTACAAATTGTTCTTGTGAATCATCTTGCTCCATTGTGCCTACCACAACATTTGCCACATAATAGCTGGCCTAGTGAGTCCGTACTTTCATCAATACATACCCAAATTTTTTTCCCCTGACACTTTTTGCTCAATTTCCTGCATTTTTTGGGGGGGGGGGTTGCATCTAATGCATAATTCTTCCGTAATGTTGAATCTGGTAAGGGCTTTCCAGTATGTTTTTCAAGGAAGGTGCATAACTTTTGATTATTCACTTTGTTCAATGGAGTATCTGTACAAATGAATGCTTCACAGAGTTCTTCAAAGAAAGTTGAACTTGAAGGAGAGACAGCCTCACAAATAACATTTGGTGTGCTTTGTTTTTACTCTCAAGCAGCTGTAGACTTCAAATGTGATTTTCTCTCTTCACTTGTTGGTTGATAGTAAACTTCTTTTTGGCCACCACTCTTACTTCACACACCTTGAAGTGTGAACCAAGCAAAGTAACATACTAAGAAATTGTAGAGATTTGAAGTCTTCCTGTACTCTTGAAAACGGAAAAGGGCAAAATGTACTAAGAGGTACGTGAAAATGCATATAAATATCAGTAAAACCCCCAGAAGTATATAACAATGCAATAAAAACGCCAAAAAATGCCTTATCCCACAAAATTAGCAAAACATTTTTTAAAAAAATGTGCTAACAAATATGGTTAAATTAACTCCTTTTACTCTAAAACAGATTTACATACAAGTCATTAATGAATTGAAGTTACCAAAAAGAAAAGATGCAGTCATCAAAATCCTAACCTTACTGATCATACATGTGTCACATTACTTTGCAGACATATACATGCATTAAATACTAAGTTTGTCATATCATTATTAACTTGAAATCTGTTTAGTGTATAGATTATTCCATGTAAGAGGAAACATGCTAGTTTACAACTGCAGAGTGAATACCAAAGTTTAGCTACTTCAATGCCAAAACTAAGGGGGCTATCTGGTGCAATTGGTGGTTCTATAAAGTATCAAATGTTGTGAAACTTTAAGTAAAAGAAACTGTCTCTAATGTTTACCAAGTGTGTAGTTTGAGTTATCTAATTTTCTGAAATGGTTTTCTAATGCACAAGAGAATTTTTAATAATGCTTGCAGCACATTTGAAATGCAGTTATGGATTTATAAACTGGAACAGCATTGAACAATGAAAAATAGAATAGAATGTTGTATTTATCCAGTAAAGTTAAACTGTTTTGTCCTCAAAGTGTATTATGAGATACTGAACGTTTTATTTATGCATTATAGTTGCACCAATGGAAATCTAGATGTTGCAGGAAGAAGACAATGGAAACAACAAACATTGACTTTACGTGGTTTTATTTCTCCTATTCTTTACAACTAGTGCATGGTCATATTCCCCTTACTTGTATCATTTTCAGCAATCTTCTAGACATTGAGTCTGCCAGATTTTCAGAATATTTTTTGCCCTTTTCCACCCCTTAATTCTTTAAAATCTTTTGCAGGCCCTTAATATTCAATAATTGCACTTCCTCCATCTTATTTTTCATCACATCCCAAGCATTGTCTATAGGATTTAGTCTATAATGGTGGTGATTAAAACACGAGTATATCATAATTTTCATATGAACATCTTTATTGCCATTATAGTCAAGTTGCATACAACTGTTTTTGGTCGAACACAGTCTAATTTCAAAACTGAGGTTTTACAAATAGATCTTACTTTTTGATTGTGTGTAATTAAATGCTTGCAGGCCTTGAGCATGTTTGTGAGTAGTGCAACAGATGGCAGTACTATTGAATCCATGCAATATTTATTGAGATTTTAGAGGTAATGTGAAAGCAAGACATAATTAAGCAATGGGAATGAACTCAATTTATTAGAAATTAAAATTACATAGAACAGAATTTATTTTATTTTAAATACATACATTTCATTGTTTATCTGGGGAATGAATTCCAGTGGACTGCTGCTTTGAAGGTGTTAAAAGGTATGGGCTGCACGTGTCACCGAGTAAGATCATAATGAGTCGCTGAAGTATTGTGTATGCTATAACCGTTCAGTTACGTCACATGTAATCAATGTATTATAGTGTCACTGACCAAAAATATTACTATGTTACAAAAATTTCTGAACTGTCATTGTTCTATGGGCATAGGTACCATCATGCATAAAGTAGACACTGATGAATAGTCCAGAATGTCAGCAAATGCAGCTGTAACACTTCTACGTAGTTACTTCCCTTCATTGCGATATTCTTGGGGAGAAAATGTAAGCCCCTTTACCATAATTACCTGTAAAAGCAACCAATACCATAATACCTTCTGTATATTTAATGGTTTTGACTGTAAACTTTGGATCATACCGTGACACATTTGTTGGCTTTCTCAGCAATTTGGATTGTTCCCTGACCAGTTTGAAAGTGCTTTTGTCAGAAAACATTACCTTAAGCCAGTCCTCTGATGTCCAGTGCTTAAATGTGTTGCAGAAATTTAATCTTTTCTTATTCGTAGCTTTGGTTAGAAGAGGCTTTTTGGCACCATACTGAGTTGATGAATGTAGGACTTTTTGAAGCCAATGATTAACAGACCAGACTGCAGCAGATCTGGATATTTCTTCTTTAACTCTGCTATTGTAATCCATGGACTAGCCATCACTTCACGTTTTAAAATCTCATTAGCTCTTGGTGTGGTCTTCTTTTCACCACCTTAGTCTACTTTTTGTCTTGGTGTGATACCATATGAAAATGGCACTGTTGCTTTTTTTAGGTCATAAATAGCCTGCCATGAAGCTTTTAGATCAGTAGCTACACAAATTACAGATTTGCCTATCTCCAACATAGTCAAAACACAAGTCTTCTCCTCAGCAGTAAGCTTCTTACATCCCAACATTAATATTAGAAGCAGAAACACACAGCTCCAAAAACAGCACTCAGAATAAAACTAATGATGACTGCAACAGTATGTTAATGAAACTCTTTGTATGAATACTACAAGCAGGCCGAGAGCAGACCTGCTAATGATAGCACGCTGCTGCTGCTGCTGCTGCTGCTGCTGTGCATTCAAGAGACACATGGCTTGTAGCTCCAAGAGCTGCTTTGGATGCCAATAGCACAAAGGAATGTCGCCACGCAGACATGGACTAATATTTCCCGAAGTTGTCGTTAAGTCAACAACACATTAACTTTCAGCTCCACCAACTAACCTTATAAAGCCAGCCTTTCAGGCCCTGCATCTAAACGAACGTGGTTGCAATTCAAGCCACCGAGAGGAAGGATTTTGTGAAAGTTCCACCCTCACATGCGAAAGGTAAGCAAAGTTATTATCCTCTCTTCGGAGGTCTCATTCCTAGGATGCTTCTGGGAATAGTGGCGCATGATGGATTTCTTCTTGCTATTTACCCCTCAAACCGATTCTCGGCACAAGGAATTTGTTCCTACATATATAAGCGGAAGAACTCCCTTCAAGGAGTCTATGCATCAGGACCAACTCCCAACCCAAACCTCCGCGGCCAGATGGAAGAAAAAGGTCACTTTGAACTGATATAATAAATAAAACGCTTATCCCTTGTTATTCTGTCATGGAATATACATGCTGTACCTATGCACAGGGTTGGAACTCCAACTATTGTTGCATTTCTACTCTCCTATAGTCGTTTGTTTGCCATATAACAAGCTTTGCCCTCAGGCAACTTTTGATATCTGGCATTACATTGTCGTGTGCTTTGATCTTGTACCTGAGGAAGGCATTCATCCACATGAAGGTGGCATGCTCATGATTCACGTCAACGTTTCTGAACCTTTCGTGCTTACCATTACCATGCAATTACTCTGAAATTAACTGTCTTTTTCTTTTTCCATTTGTACTATGTAAATGCCACCTTCTTCATCTCCCTTCAACATCACAGACATTTCATCTCGTGTCCCAATGCCCTACTTTCTGTGGAAAGATTTTAATATCCACCATTCCCTTTGGGTGTCTCCTAGGATTTGCACGAGGGGTACATACCTTGCCTATTTCTTCACTCAAAACTACCACTCTCTTTTAAAGAGTGGTGAATCCACTTTTATTTCCAATTCTTCTGGCTCTCTCTCCCTCGGATTTATCCATCAGGTCTGCACAGCTTGCACACCTAATTCAGTGGACCATCGCTTTTCTGACACATACCCTAGTTATCATTTCCCTTGCATCATCAGCTTGCTTTATCCTATCGTCCTATCGTCACTCATATCCACCTGTCAAATAAGTAAAGCAAATTGGATTCTTTTTTCCAGTCTTCCCATTTTCTAGAACTGTCTTTTCGAAGATCTTGACCACATTATGGACCACCTTATTGCCACCATTCTTTTCACTGCCAAACTTTCTGTCCCTTGGTCATCTTTTCACCCAAGATGTTTACCGCTCCCTTGGTGGATCAGTGAATGCCAGGCAGCTGCTAGTGCAACATACAGCTGTGTTTCAAGGATTTTGATGTCACATAAAGTTAAAAATCTAGTCTGTTATATACAAATGCCCACCAGGGCTCAACGCAACATTCACACTAGCAAGAAGAAGAAAGCATCTTGGACTCATTTTGCAAATTACATTAATCCCTTCATGCCGTCATCTGTAATATGTAATAAGCTTTGTCATTCATCATGTAGCTTGCAAAGTGACACAGTCTACATTATCTGAACTTAGGAAAAGCTAATGACACCTTCATTGATCTGATTGATGTTTCTGACAAACTGGCTAAAACATTCACAGCTTGTCCAATTACCATCCGGTTTTTCACTCTATTAAGAACTGGATTCAATTGCAGGAGCTCTCTTCTAGATCTTTTCACCCTCCGTCGGCCGTGGTGCATCCAGAAAGCGCCAGCATCTGTTTTTCTTGCACTGCTTTTTGGCGTTTGAATTTGAAAGACTGCCTCCTTTCATACCTTCCTGCCTGATAATGTATTGTTTGTCTTTAGATAAGCTGTCATTATTAGGGTTACACGTGTTAAGAAATGCAGCATTGGCATCCATTGGAGGCCATGTGACCAAACTTGTGCATTCTTTCTACAGTGCCTGGAATGCGCAAGACGTATGATTTAAACAATCCAAATAACTTAGAATGAGCTCTCTGTTTACTTCAAGATGATGATGATGACGACAAAGGGCAATTGGACAAAGTATGTGAAGAAGACAGTGATACTGATTCAGATGATTTGCCACCTGAGAGAAGAGAAGAGAATTCTTACACGGAGGAAAGTGGTACAGAAGATACGCCTCTTGTTAGAGATACTCTGTTCTACTTGGGGAGGGATGGAAATACAAAGTGGGGAAAGTATCCTGAACTCAGAGGTACATGAAGAACAAGCCCACATAATTTGCTAACTAGATTGTCAAATACAATACAATACAATACAACTCGATTGTCAGGTATTATTCACAAAGCATGTCACGCCAAAGATGTACAAAGACTGCTGGAAACTATTTATAACTGATGAAATGTTGGCTACCATTGTCCTGCACACAAATCAGTGTATAGAATATATAAAAGGCAAATTTCAAACGGAAAGAGATGCAAAACTGACTGATATTATTGAATTAAAGGCATTCTTCTTACTAGAAGATCTCTGGAGCACAGATTGCAATAGAGTTGAAACATTTCATCTTGTAATGAATCTAAGACGATTCAGGTTCCTTCTTCACTGCCTCCATTTTGATGACAGAACTACAAAAGAGGAGCAAAAGAGTTTGGACAACTTAGCAGCAATCCATGAAGTATTTTCATGATTTGTTGAAAACTGTAAGAAGAGCTATTCTCTTGGGGCTTATGTAACAATTGATGAAAAGCTTGAGGCATTTCATGGAAGATGTAGATTTAAGTAGTACTTCCCATCAAATCCAGCCAAATATGGCATTAAAATATATGCCCTGGCAGATGTTAAAATTTGTTATTGCCATAATTTGGAAATTTATGCAGGGAAGCAACCCAAGAGACCTTTTTCCATAAATAACAAACCTGTAGAAGTTGTTAAGCAATTGGTACAGCCTATCTATAATACTGGCTGTAATATAACTGCTGACAACTGGTTTACGGATATGGACTTAATTACTAATTTGAAGAAAAAGAAATTGTCATATGTTGAGACAATAAAAAGGAATAAAAAATGTTTGCCAGCTGAGGTATTGAACATGAAACACAGGGAAAATCAGTGTTTGGCTTTGGCAAACTTGCTGCTACTCTGGTCTCCTACATTCCTTGGAAAAGTCAAAGTGCTTGCAGTTTCAAGTATGCATACAAATGACTCAATTGATGATCACACCAGAGGAAGCGCTAAATATATGATGCTAACATTCTAAGACAAAGAGTGGAGTGGACACTTTGAATAAGATGTGTGCAAGCTACATCGTGGCCAGAAACACAAGGCATTGCCATTAGTTGTTTTCTTTTCTATGTTAAATATAGCTGGCATAAATGCTCAAGTAGTAGCAATTGGAAATGGACTAAAGGTGAACAAGAGAAGATTGTTTCTTAGAACTTTGTCTGAGCAGCTAGTATCCGAAGAGCTTTTACGAAGGAGTACTTATTCAGTAGGATTGTATGGAGTTGAAGCTCCAAAAATACCGATCTTAATCTCAAGACGGACAGGAAGAACCAGTAGGGGTGACCCTGTCCAACTTTCTGAGAAGAAGCATTGTGACACTGCAAGCTTGCTAAGCCAAAGAGGATCTCCAGAATGACAAGACATAGTTGCAAGAAGTATAAAAAGTATTTTTGCTTGGAACATGGAAGAATGATATGCCATGAGTGTTTTGTGAGTTTGGACTTGGAGAAATAGGACAGATTAGGAAAACAGAAAGAAATGAGAAAATAACTGTTATTACTAAAGTTATATATACGTTATATTTTTATGTAATTAGTTTTTTTGTTTTCCTTTCATTCAATATTTTAACAAATCTGCTGCATTTTCTGTTAAGAATTTTATGATGTAATATTTACTGTTTACTTATTTTGTTTAGACCAGCACATGTAATTATAGTACTAGGATTAAAGATAAACTGTTACAATAGCTGTACTACCAATGAACATTAAAATAAAAAAGATAGAAGTGAATCCTATTATAAAAAATAATGAAATACAATCTAAAAAACAGCGAAATTAGTTAAAAGGCCTTCGATGCCTTCTAGATACCGTGCAACTGACCATATCGAGATTAGAGCACAACCAGTGTAGGTTTAACAGTGAGAGTTGCAATGCATTTTTCACCTTGCAGAAGCCAGAATAGACCCTATGCTCTTCTTGGTCACTCATCTGCTTGACTGGATGATGTTATTGTCTTAATGCTGCAGCACCTCAGTCTCTACCATAAAAAGCAATTTATTTTGCACATCTTAAACTGTATATAGCAAACTGCTAAGTTTCTTGCAGTTTGCCTCCAGGCTACAATCATCCGAATACTAAAACCTGTAAAGAATCTTCCATTTACAGGTCTGGCTCCCTCACCAATTGCGTTTACAAGGTGATGAGCGATTGTTCAACGGACAGTTGACATTGCAGCTCAAGTCTTAGATACTTTTGTTGAACATCCAGTATGGTTTTCGTTCTGTTCTCATTTCGACCACTTAGTTTCGTTCTCAATGTACATGGACACATTTCTGGAAACTTTGTGGCTTTTTTTTTTACCTGCAATGCTGACTACTGTGGTGAGTGTGCCTAAAACTGTTTTGCTTCTCCACTGAGAAAGCCCTCTGTGTCAACTTCTGGGGCTCTCTCTATATCTCAGACGAGTACTTTGTTCCACAGATGAGATGAGATTATTTTTGACAGCACGCATAGCTGATTTTCTCATATATTCTGCTTAATCATTCATGGGTTTTTTATGGTACATCCAGGAGAGCTAATTGGGCCATTATTTTTAGGCTTTATTGCTCATTATTTCAATCAAAACTTGATTATCAATGCATTGAGTATTCTTCGGTGCCACCTTCTGCTTTAAGCCACCTAAATTCTATTCATTATGGCATCAGGCTGACTATCGTAATCTTTTCCATTAATGTTTTTATCAGCCTATATGAGGAAGTTGTTCAACCTCCTCTGTCTTATTGGTGCAATGCTCTTCTGTGTAGCTGTGCTAGCAGCGTAATAGCCTGTCTGGAGACCCATCTTATAATTTGTTATTTAAGATTTGTTGGGCCCTCAGTATGCAAAAAATTTCCTGATGCTGGTAATTTTTCTTGGTTCTCCAGTTATCAGACATCACTTTACCCGCAACATTTACCAGAAGGGAAAATCGTTTTCCTTCATGGCTCCTCGCCAAGATCCACTTCGGTCTAGGGTAGGTGCAAGCAGAAATTCTGCAACCCTCAGGTTGATTATTTGATCAACCTTCTTGATTCTTAAAGAGCAGTTGAGGGGCTGCTGTTATCTTTACATTCTTGGCTCAAAGCAGATTCAGGGGTCAAGGGTTACTGTTGACTGACATTGTTTCAGATTTCGTCTCCTACAGCAATGCTCGATTTTTTACCATAGAGTTGTTTAGTGTTTACCAAGCTTTTTTATGTATTAGGCAGCAAGTCGTATCGCAGTGTGTTATTTGCGCTGATTCCTCAAATGCTCCTAAAGGGGCTCACATCTTGCAAGTGGATGGCTGCCATGCGACCTGAGCCTGATATGATGATCCTTCCACTTACTCTCCTTTGATTCCTGTCTTCTCCCTTAGTTGCTTCTTCCTTCAACTTTGGTACATCCTCTCCGGTACAAGTATCTTATTCCTCGCCTTTCTTTTTTGCTTTTAACTTCCTTTTGTTGTGTTGAAAGTCTATTGGTTTGCTGTTTCTTTCATATTGATTTACATTTTTTTACTTTTGGACGAGAAAATTTCTCATTTCTTTGCTTAATAGCTTCAGTTTATGCCTTTACTTCACCCTCCTCTTTTAGGCTTATGGTTTTACCTTATAGATAGACAGATGGATTAGCTACTTAGGTTTACTAACTCCTGCATCACCAACAGTGGTCTTTCCTGTCTCTGTGGACTTGTCCGATGGTTTCTGGATGGCGTTGCAACTTGTGCGCTCCTCAAACGTCTCTTGATGAGGGTTGAGCTGACACTTCTCACTGCCCATCCTTGAAAGTTCAGATGCAGAGTCCATACCATAAGTCATCTATGTACATCCAGGTAGTCCTAACCTAGGCCCACAACACACACCCCCCAGGGGTTCACCTTATGTGAGTACGGATTTGGCGTACCCGGGGTGCCTGAGCCGATCATCGCCATATTCATCCCTTCTTCCCCGTCCAGTCGAGGTGGGTTCGTTTTTGTGACCGGGGGACACAAGGTAGGCTCTCGTGCATTCTTTGCATTTCGTTTCATACCGCCCCTCACCATCGTTTCTTTCTTCCCTAGTCTATTTCCAACCATTTCCCCGCATGTCCATTCATTCACACATCTCTTTTTCCTTCTTCGCCGGCCTACCTTGCGTGCGAAACGCCCACACAGTTTTGTTTTATTTTACCCTTTTCGTTTAATCCTCTGTGGACACAGCCTGACGGATACCTGCGCACTGGGTGCGCAGCTGGGTGAGTGGGTAATGGCGTCATCCCCACCACCCGGAGTCATGTGGGGTATATGTTCGTATCTGCTGTTCAACTGCAGTCCCGCAGGGGGGGCCATTGCATGATCTGCTGACTTCCGACGGCCATTGGGTCCCTCTGTCTATGTTCTGGGAGGTGTGACCCTGGGGTGAGTCTGGTATAGATAGGCCACTCACCCAAGCCGGGGTAATGCCCGGGAAGTCAGAGCCCGAGGTCGGAGACGGTTGCAATGGTGGAGAATTTCTTTCGCTATGGAGCACCCTTTCTCCATTATAAATAACAAGCGCCGAAAAGTAATTGCAACAGAAGTAGCACCACCAACAACTGGTTGTTACTTAGTGATTTCGCGAACTGAGGAAGGTCAAACCTTTGAGAAGGTGAACCCTTTTATTATACAGAAGGACATTGACGCTATTGCAGGTGCGGTTCAGTCCTGTACTCGTCTTCGGATTGGTTCATTGTTGGTTCAAACCAAATCCGAACAGCAGAGTAAGTCTTTGTTGCGCACCACCCTTCTCCACGGTTATCCTATCCGTGTTGAGAAGCACCGCATCTTGAATTCCTGTCGAGGCGTTGTTACCACCCATAACCTCGATGGTATGTCGGACGACGAACTTGTCGACTATCTTTCTGATCAAAAGGTGACAGCTGTGCATCGAGTGCAGGCTAAACGCAACGGAATTTTGGTACCAACTCGTACCCTGTTTATCACTTTCGATGGCGTCGATCTGCCCACGAGTCTTTCAGCAGGGTACGAGCGTATTGCGGTGAGGTCCTACATTCCTAGACCTCTGCGTTGTTTTAAATGCCAACGTTTTGGGCATACGCAAGTCTCTTGTAAGAGTGCCGTTACTATCTGTGCCCCCCGTAGCCAGCCGTCACACGATGGTACCTGTTCATCAGGACCCGTCTGCAAAGGGTCTCATTCTGCGTCATTTTCAGACTGTCCGCGGTACTTGGACGAGAAGGCGATCCAGGAGATCCGGGTAAAGGAGAAACTGTCCTTCGCGGAAGCCCGGAGGCGTTTCCATGCGCGCCAACCTTCGCTCCTGCGATCGGGTACTTTCAGTTCTGTTGTTTCCTTGCCAGTACCACGGAAGGATGCCGAAACTCATACCTGGACCATGACTACATTGACCGCCACTACCATCCGGCCATCCATTTCAGCCACAGTAATCAAGCCATCTAAAGCTGGTCCTAAGGTACTGAAGTCGCAAGCCCCTGAGAAGAAATCAAAGCAGAAACTTCGTAGAGAAGATTTTCTTAAGGACCCTCCGCGTGCACGCGGCAAGAAAAATTCACCTTCTCCTCCTCGAAGGTCGCAGTCAGCCGCGCTCAGCGGCACACTTCGCCCATTGCCATCCAGAACCGATTCTCGTCGCTTGAATCGGTTTCTGGCTCTGAGCGCGTGGGCCCTCCCTTCGAGGAGCCCTATGGAGTCTGACCAACTCCATACTAAACGCCCGAGCCCCAAAGTTAAGCAAAAGGTTATTTTGAGCCGCCCTTCTAAGTAGACAGTTTATCCCTTTTATTCATGGCTATCCTGACCTGGAACTTACGTGGTGTACGATCGCATAGGGCGGAACTGCAACTTTTATTGCGTTCCCATTCACCTATGGTCGTGTGTTTGCAGGAGACCAAGCTTCGCCCTCACGATCCTTTTGATCTACGGGGGTATACTCCGGTTCGCTACTATCTTGAACCGGATGAGGGTACTCCTGATGATGGAGGTGTCATGTTATTAGTGCATAACGACGTTCATTTTCAAACTCTCCCTCTTACGTCAGACTTGCAAGCTGTTGCCGTTAAGCTTCAATTACCCGGCTTTTTCTTTTCTGTTTTCTCTGTCTATTCACCTCCATCGTCTCCCCTCGCTAACGCGGACATTCGAGATATCCTGTCCGCTCTCCCAACACCATTTCTTCTGTTGGGAGATTTTAATGCCCATCACCCCCTGTGGGGTTCGCCAAGGGCTTATGCGAGGGGAACTCTTCTTTCCGACATTTTTGATCAGTTCAACCTCTCCATCCTCAATACAGGTGAAACTACTTTTCTTTCTGATTCTTCTGGTACATTCTCTCACTTAGACCTTGCCGTTTGCTCCATCCAGCTTGCTTGTCGTCTGCAGTGGAACGTCGTCGCTGACACCTTCTCCGGCGACCATTACCCCTGCATCGTTTCTCTTCTGTCTAACCACGTCCAGCATTCCAGAGTACCTACCTGGCTATTCACAAAAGCCAACTGGAGATTGTATTCCAGCCTCGTGTGTTTTGCGGACCAGCCCTTCACTGACGTTAACCAACTGGTGCAGCACCTTACCTCTACGTTGTTATCTGCCGCCGAACGCACCATTCCCCGTTCATCTTCTCACCCTCGGCGTATTCCTGTTCCGTGGTGGAACGAGGACTGTCGGGACGCCGTTCGTGCCCGTAGAACTGCGCTTAGGGTGTTTCGGCGACACCCTACGCTTGATAATTTGGTTACTTTTAAGCAATCGCGCGCCTGGACTCGTCGCATTATTCAGGATAGCAAGAAGGCCTCGTGGACTCGTTTTCTCGAGTCTTTTAATCGCTTCACGCCTTCCTCTGTTGTTTAGGATAAACTTCTTCGCTTCTCCGGTAGAGTGTCGCATTGTACTGTGTCTGGCCTTCAGGTTTCTAATGCCACCATAGTGGATCCGGCTGCCATTGCTAACACTCTGGGTGCGGCCTTTGAGGCGGTTTCCAGTTCTGCCCATTATTCCGTCGGCTGTCGCACTCTCAAAGACCGGCTGGATTCCGAGACCTATAATTTTCGGTCTGCTAATAAGGAGTGTTGTAATGAACTTTACACAATGGGGGAGCTGGAGCATGCTCTCCATTGCTCTAGGCACTGCGCTCCTGGGCCGGACGGCATTCATGTCCTGATGTTGAAGCACCTTTCAGCCGACAGTTAAGTCTTTCTCTTACAGGTCTATAATCGTCTTTGGCAAGACGTCGTTTTTCCTTCTGTTTGGCGCGAAGCCACCATCGTCCCTATACTTAAGCCTGGGAAGGATCGCCAACTACCTTCCAGCTACCGCCCTATCTCCCTCACCAGTTGCATTTGCAAGGTGATGGGGCGCATGATCAACGGGCGGTTGACATGGTGGCTTGAGTCTCAGAAACTTCTAGCGAACGCTCAGTGCGGATTTCGACGCCACCGCTCTACCGTCGACCATCTGTTCTCTCTGTCGATGCATATTATGAATGGGCTTCTGAGAAAGTGTCAAACAGTGACTGTGTTTTTTGACCTGAAGAAAGCTTATGTCACTTGTTGGAGGGGCGGCATTTTACGTACACTTCGCGCATGGAATTTACGCGGTCGTCTTCTCATATTTCTTCGGGAGTTTATGACGGACCGCGTCTTTCGTGAACGTGTGCGCTCGGTTTTATCTAGTCGTTTTATTCAAGAGAACGGAGTACCGCAGGGCTCTGTACTCAGTGTCACACTTTTTGCGATTGCTATCAACCCCATTGTTGATTGTATTCCAACTGGCATTTCATCGTCCCTTTTTGTTGACGATTTTGCTATTTATTGCAGTTCACGGCGGACCTGTCTACTCGAACGCCGTCTCCAGAGCTGTATCTACCGACTCTACCCCTAGAGTAACGCCAACGGCTTTAATTTCTCCGCCGAGAAATCAGTCTGTATCAATTTCTGGCGCCGGAAGGCTTTCCCTCCACCCTCTCTCCTTCTTGGGCCGGGGATACTTCCGTTTGCAGACGAGGCGAAATTTTTGGGGTTGATCTTTGATAGAAAGCTGAGCTGGATTTCGCACATTTCCTTTTTAAAAGCAAAGTGTGACCGTTCTCTTAATCTTTTACGTATTTTAGGTGGCACATCTTGGGAGCTGATCGGACCGTCCTCCTTCGTCTTTATCGCTCTTTGGTCCGATCCAAGCTTGATTACGGGTGCATTGTCTATTCGTCGGCACGTCCATCGGCGTTACGTCGATTGCATGCCATTCACCATCGTGGCATAAGAGTTGCTACAGGGGCCTTTCCAACCAACCCTGTACCTAGTCTATATGCTGAAGCTGCTGAGCCTCCGCTGTCCTTCAGGCGTGAGATGCTTTTGTGCAGCTATGCCTGTCGACTCTCAAGCTTGTCTGACCACCCGTCCTTCGAGTTATTTTTCGAGGATTCGCTTGATCGGCAATATTTAATTAGCTCCTCTGCATTGCCCCTTACAGGGGTTCGATTTCGACAGCTTCGGCATTTGGACGTTCCGCCAGCGCCGGTCCTTCCAAGGGGAGAAACGCGTTTTCCTCCATGGTTGCGCGCTGAGGCCCACTGTCACCTTGGGTTAACGTCGATGCCGAAGAATGTGACCCCTTCTTCAGTCTTTAGATCAGCGTTTTTAGAACTACAGGTGCAGTTCGGGGAATGTCATTTTATTTATACTGATGGGTATAAGACTGATGTTGGAGTAGGGTGTGCCTTCATTTATGGTCGGCATAGTTTTACCTTCCGTTTACCGTGGCATTGCTCCATTTTTACTGCCGAACTTTTTAGTATTTATCAATCCTTTTTATACATTCAGCGGCACGACTTGCGGCACTGTGTTGTTTGTACTGACTCTGTGAGTGCCCTTCAGAGTATTAATGCGCTGTACAATTACCACCCCCTCGTACAGCGCATACATGACCTGCTCCACTCGCTTGGTGCATCTGGCATCAGCGTCTCCTTCGTGTGGATTCCAGGTCATGTGGGCATCTCAGGTAACGAGTCTGCCGACGGCGCTGCCAAATCGGCGATTTTATCACCCAGATTTTTTACCTCTGTTGTTCCCTCGTCAGATTTGCGTTTTATTTTACGTCACCGCATCCACTCGCTTTGGCGCGATGAGTGGACGACCCCCTGGGGGAACAAGTTGCGGGAGGTTAAACCTCTTCCGTTAGTCTGGAATACCTCTACTCATTCTTCTCGTCGGGAATAGGTACTTTTAGCTCGTCTACGAATCGGAAATTGCCTTTTTAGCCATAGATACTTGCTCAGTGGTGACCCCGCACCACCCTGTGAGCAGTGTGATGCTCCCTTGTGCGTCACATTTTAACAGAGTGTCAAGTTTTAACTCCGTTGCGCGTTCGTGTTGGTCTGCCTGTTGGCATAGCCAATGTTTTGGCAGACGATGCACGTGCTGTAGAATTGCTCTTCTGTTTTATCAGTGACAGTGGTTTTAATTGGCGCATTTGATGCGCTGAGTGTCTTTTGGCTTTGTGGTTTTCTGTTGTCTATTTTAATGGGACTCTTCACACCGGCGGACATATGACGCTCATGTCCCTCGCATTCTACAGTTCTTGACACGTTGTTTTACTCTTTTATTGACAATGCTTTTAGTTTGTTACTTTTTTAGAATCTGGTGTTTTGTTTTTTAGTTTTTTTTTGACATAGTGGATTTGTGTAGCGTGTTTTAGTTTTTGGGTTTTAAATTTTATACATTGTAAGGGCGCTGATGACCCTAGATGTTTAGCGCCCTTAACCCCATCTCATCATCATCATCATGACAACATACATCCCTCCTTAGTTGCATGTTTAGAGGATAAATGTTGAGTTATAACCAGGGTTAGGAAGTTCATGCTCTAAAAACTCTTTTAATATGCATGCAAATATGCCCTTAAATTGTGCGAAATATGCACCAAAATATGCCCTAAAAGTTATTATATTTAAAGACAATGTGCGCATGCAAACTTACATATTGCTGAGAAGTAGATGCACCGGACTCCACATCCAAAATGAGGGATGGATTACAATTTACCACTACTGCATGACGGAGACTTTCCATGGTATATATTCGTCTGTTGTGTCTCAATATACTTTTTTATCTTGAAAAACTTGTTTCAACGTCACATGAGTACATTGGTGCATACTTAAAAGTTGATAGTTGTTCCACAGAAAGAGACAAGTCTTCAGGTATCCCTAAGGGCTTTCCTTCAAGAATGTCTCGTATTTTGGAGAGTTGTTTATACCCAGCGTTTCTTAAAAGAACATGGATTACTTTGTCTTTTATTTTCTGCCCTACATTACCGAAATTGACACCAAACTAGAAATGGTAGTATCAAATACATTTAATGACTGATTTAAGGGAAGACCTGTTGTTTCTAGGGATTTAATTGCTGCAGGCATGTTGGAAAAATGTGTTAATATAAAGGCAAGATTTCCTTCAAGCTTTTCATCTGAGAGAACATTCTGTGCTATATGAATTGAAATAGCATCATCTGATTCTAATGTAAATAACTCTTCTGACTGATGCTAAATGTTTAGCATACTACAATGCAGCTGTTATCTAACTGCCCCAACGGGTTAAAACAGGTTCAGGTGGTAGTGGAATATTGTTCGCCATATTTTTGAACAGCTGGATCCTAGAGGCCTATTTAAGAAACACTTTTTTCACATTAGAGATTAACTTATCTATTTTAGGAAAAATAACCTAATTATTTCTGCAATGCGGTGAAGGGCATGAATAAGATAAGTTAAATGAATGCTCTTAGGAAAAATTTCTCTTAGTGTTTTCCCTGCTTTGATCATATAGCTTACTGCGTCAGTTAAAAATAAAAGTACATTGTCATATTTTATATCACCAGGCCATATTAATTTAATAGAGTCAACCCCAAGTTGACTCACTAACTGAGAGCAAGTTAAGAGATAGGGCTCACCTGCTTCTTGCTGATTTAGAACACTCACTATTACATTTGCAATGAAACGTTCCTTCTACATCAGTTGTTTAATCTATTGAGATCCAGAGAAACTCAATTGCTAACTTAGTTTGCAAGGTAGACATTACATTGTTGTAACAACGAGGGATGTATGTTTTACGTAAGGTACTTTGGTCAGGCACATGTTTGGTGTACTTTTCTAAAACAATTATGCAAAATTGGGTTATTTATTTTCCATAAAGGTATGTCAGCTGCTAAGAATGCTTCACAAAGGTCATATGAAAACTGTAACTCTACTTCCCGTACATTCGACTATAGACGTTTGGACACTTTCACTTCTGTCACTATTTTCACAATCACTGTGCTTTGCAGTATTAATATGTTGAACGACCTGAAACAGTTTTTTACTCGCAATATTTTTTTTTTCACATGCCTTACAGTATAAGACTACCATCTGTACTAATAAGATCACTAGAAAATTCACTTTGTAAACTCTTAAGTCTGCTCGCATTACTTGGTTTCACCTTTGGCATTTTTAATTCTGTATGTATTCATACCACCTTGTCAATTTCACAAACAAACAGGCTGTAGTGGCTGCTCGATCAACACACTGTCATATTACTTAATTTATTTCCCAGTACAGCTGGGATTTCCCTATCTTAAAGGCAAGCCATTACATGATTCTTACCAGAATTGCATCACTCACTCTTCACGTGATCAATGATCATGAATCACTTGCATCAGTGACATTGACAGAGGGTAAAACAGGATCCTTTTGTTAGCATCAGTTCACAGAAAAACAAGTTGACCATTTAACCAAAATAACACATTTTAAAAAATATTTCCCGTTTAAGTGCTAAAATATGCCAAATAAACATTCTATTACTAAATTTGATGCAGTTACTTAAAACAGCATAAATGTGCAATTATATGCCCAATAAAAATTACTCAGAGCACTAGAAAATGCTTAGTTCATGAAAATAATTTATCAGCATATCAATAGCATGCTTTGAAAAAAATATGCAAATGCATGAACTTCCTAACCCTGGTTATAACTTATAACCCCTGAGACTGGAGACATGATGTAATCAATCACGTCTCCTGAAACCTTATGTCCATGTATAGCCATTGGGTGTATAGTGGAGAGCCACAGGCTTACCTGTGGTAGAGACCTAAGGTGGTGCCAGCCGATGGTGTACAACTTAAACTGAGAGTCAGTAGTGATGGTAGGAGGGTAATTCTCCTGAGGTATTACTAAATATTCAAGTGCAGAGGAGGTCCCTGCATGACTGGGGGATTACTGGTGTATTTACTCCCTGATGGCAGCCTGGCGCCTTTGGTTCTGGATGGGAGTTATAGTCATGGTCACTCCACGTAAAGAGTTACTCTCGCCCAGAGAGTGGGGATCTGTTTGGCGTAACTCCACAGTCACACATTGATGTTGACTTCAATTTCTTCCCCACACCCAGCTTCTTAGAAGAAGCACTGTCTGTCTAGCCATATTCTGGATGTAGTCATATTTTTTGGTAATCCAAAAAATCTTAGGTTTATTATAATTAATGAGTTCTGTAGAAAGCAAATCCATGCATTCTGTTTGTGTCATTTGACCCACACTCTGAATATGCTGGTTGGTCCTCTTCAAATGGTAAGCCGACAACATAATAGTACCCCTCTCCTCAAAGCGAAAAGTGATAAGCAGATCAACTTGCTGATGTCACTGAAATCACTAGCTGATGAATTTGTGTAAAAGGGTGGTTGCACATTAGGTTTCTGCCAGAGTTGGATGATGATCTGAAATTCTTTTTTGAGGCAGAGTGTGTGACATATTTATCACATAAAAACACTAGGTGGAAGGGCAGTTGGTCTCCACTTCTATCGTTTTAACTATCAAATGACCTCTTCTATCAGAGCTCATTTCATTGTTTCTTTTTTTCAACCTCTATTTATGTGCTTATGTACCCAATCTCATATGGTGTTACAAATGTCAGAAATTTGGCTGCACGTCCCAGCGTTGTAGATCTGAGCACCCTGTTTGTATGCTATATGATCAGAAGGCTCATGAATTTATTACTTGCAATGTCCAGCTCCATTGTGTTAACTACTATGATACTTATGCCTCCAACTCTAAATACTGCCCCAAGTAGTAAGTTGAAAAGACAATTCAAGCTCTTCAGGTAACTGAAAGGTTTCTTACTCAGAGGCTCGCTGACAGTATAAGATTTGCCATCTTGTTCAGATTAACTGAGCTACACAAATGTTACTCAGCCCACTCAGTCTTCCACCATATGTCCAGTTAGTATGTCTGTTTGGATTGAAACTTCAAACCCGCTCTCTGCAATGCCAGGCTAGCGATCATATGATCTCTGCTTGGGATACTGAACCTGCATTACTTTCAAGGGAATTGTCAGATTCCTCATACCAAAACCCACCCTAAAATTTCTGTTACAGAAGTAATATAGTGTATAAGAAGATGAAGCCGAAATTATAAAGTCAATAATTATCTAAATAATCTGGGAAGGATAGCGAAATAAAATAAGTAATAAAATATTTAAAATCAGTGCATGTATTAAAAGGAGAAACATTGGGAAAATTGTTGACTGTTAAAAGCGACAGAAAGACCAGACAGGCACAGTTTAGCTAATTAGGGACCAGCCCCAGGTATAAAGGGTAAAATAGCTGAAGCCAGTTTCTCTTGGAATTAATGGGTGCAGTTGCACTGGCCAGGATGTGAAGGTCATTAGAAGCTTCATGATGCTGAGTTTTTGGTATGAAATGTTTAAGGGGAGAGAGGGGAAGTTAAGAGTCCCTTCTTTGTATCGCGTGTGTGGTGAGGACATTCTCGCTGGAGCACTGTGGGAGTGCGGGACAACGATCTCGTTGAGATCCAAAGACTGGGTGCGAACTTGCAAGAGGGCCGAATGATCAGATGTAATTGATAATCTTCGGTCTTGGAAAAGACACAGTAACATCGTAAGAATTTAAAAGTGATCGGCAAATATTAAGTCTTATTTTAATTGTGAATAAAAGTGTTACAAGAAAGCGTTCGTGTTTCTATGTACATACACTCGCGCATACCCAGTGATTAAGATCTCATGCTTGAGCAGCCGTGGCAAAGTATAAAAAAAAACTAGGAGGAGGAACGCAGCAATCGCAAGGCAAAGGTATTGCTTCATTGTTGGAGGACGTAGCGTGGCTGCATCAAAGATCACTCCCAATCATCAGCCAGTCTAACTGTAAAGTGCTGAAATCGAAGCTGGAATTCTTCAACAGCAATTCAGTATGTGATCCAGATGAGTGTCCCCACTTCAGAGGTGTGTTTCAATCTAGCACTTGGAGTTTGAATGGCTGGATGCAGCACATTTTCTCCACACCCTTGTGGCATATAAACTGGTAATTTGAGCCCCCTGTTGCCACAGCCTGTCTGATAATCCAGTAAGCAGTCAGGTCTGTCTAATCAAAATATGTAGTTAATAGAAGTATTGTTTCCATGTAGCTCATTTTCGAGAGTTTGCAGTTAAAGCTAGCAGCTGATGTTTTTGGGTATAACCACCTTATACTACATCATTCTGTCACAGGGATTTCAGGGTACATTTTGGCATGAGGGGTCTGATACTTTTCTTGTTAGGGATGTAAAACTGACTAAGTATAAACCAGCTATTACATCTACAGTACAACCAACTGCCTCAGCCCATAGTTCTATTCTGGCTCCAAATAATTTGCCCAAGCATTTCCAAGAGATAGGAGCATGGTAGTCATAACACATCACTCTCCCTTGCCTCCAGTGACAAGACAACAAAAGTTATCAACCAGATATCTCCTGGGAGGAGTGCAGATGTATGTTCAATAGAATTGACAACTATGGGCTCCAGCTTTCATATAGTGAAGCACAAATCTGGCACAAACACTATCTGGACATTAGGCTTTCCTGCCATGGAATTTAAATGGTTATTACTCCCATTTTGAGGAGTTGCAACTGCTTTTGTTCAGATATGATCCCCTAATCTACCTTCAGGAAATGTGCCTCTTGGAACAACCATTGCTCTCTTTATATGGATACACTCCTATTGCACTGACCATAATAATGGGTTATGTGCTGATGGTGGTGTTGCTATATTGGTTCATAATTTTATCTCTTCCAGGAAAGTATACTACCCTTCAATATCATAGTGTTGAATATCCTTTTTGAATATAACCTTCACTACAAGCAATGTCTTATCTACTTCCTGGTGATCACATGCTTGAATCAGACTTCTGTACTTTGCTGTCTAGCCCTTCTACTGTTCATATGATAGTTGCAGATTTTAATGCTAACAACTTCGTCTGGAGTTCTCATTGAACGTGTCCCAGAGGGACGTTGATTGAGCACCAAATAGACATGCATAACTTGGTTTTATTGAATACAGGAGACACTCACCTTAGTCCATCAACTGGCTCCTTTTCAGTTATTGACTTAGTTTTTGTAACCCGTCTATTGTGCTTGCCTTTGTCAGGAGCATGCTAAATGAAGTTTTTGGGAGCAATAACTTCCCAGTACTCATTCATTATTAGCATCACCTTTGCCACCACTCCATCCAAAGTGGTGCTTTTTGAAGACTGATTGGATTCAATTTAATGAATCTATTCGTATGTCTGACAAACTTTCTCAAAATGTAAATCATATGGCCAATAATTTCACTGATGCTGTGCTTCTATTCCACAATTCTCTGGAAATACATGACATGCAACCATGCCGTGGTGGAATACTGCTTGTGTGGAAGGTTTTCCTATGGTTTGTGCAGGAAAAACGGCCCTGTAGATCCTTAAGCATCATCCCATGATGAAATATTTAATTACTTGTAAGCAACTAAAATCGCTTGCAGGGAGGATCATACAAGAAGGTAAAGCAGCCTCCTGGAATGCCTGTGAATCCTCCATTTTACCCAACATGCCTTCCTCAGAAGTTTGATGAAAGGCAAGACAAATTTAGAGTAGTTTTCCTTTCATTGGTGCGTTCTTATATAATGGGTCCATTATATCTGCTCCTAAAGAAGTCTGAAATTTTAGCAAGTCATTTTGATACTGTATCAAATTGGAGAAATTATGATCCACAATTTCTTGCTAATAAAATGAGAAAAATAGATTGCACATCTTGACTTTTCCTCTCAGTCTGATGAAGATATTAATGAAGAATTTACTTTAACAGAGTATTAGGTAGCACTTAAGTTCCACAAGGCTGTTCTTGGGCTTGATCACATTCACAATGCCTTGATCAGGCACCTTCCATTAAACCCCCTGCTTTTCCTTCTGAAGCTTTGCAATTTCATTTTGACTGAACATATGGTTCCCACTTTGTAGCATGAGGCCTTGATATTTTGTATTCGTAAAGAAGGATTGCTGTAAACCTTCAAATTATAGACCCAATTCACTTACGAGCAGTTTATGTAACGTTTTTCAGCAGATTGTCATTTATTGTGGGTCCTTTAACAGTGATAATTGTTGACCAATGTTCAGTGTGGATTTAGATTGTAACACTCTGTATCAGACCACCTTGTTTCTCTGAGTATTGCCATATAATGTTTTCTTTGATATTAAAGGCCTTTGGCACTGTTTGTAGGCATGTTATCCTTTGCAGTTTGCACGATCCCTCCCTTTGTTTATTAAATACTTTCTATCTGAACGCTGCTTTAGGGTTAAACTTGGAGCAGCTGTCTCAGGATGACATATACTTGAAAATTGGGGTACAGCAGGTTCAATTTTAAATACAATACATGCAATATTATTTTCCATTGCAATTAACGGTATTGTTGATCATGTTTGCTATCAGTCCATGCATGCTGGTTTGTAGACAACTTTGCTACTTACTGCTCCCTGCCAGCATCAGTTTCATTAAGCAACAACTACAGCTGGCTGTAAATAGACTTCCTGATTGTAGTGGTCAGAACAGCTTCAAAGTTTCTACATCTAAGATTGTTTGTGTTCATTTCTGCAGAAGTATACCATACACATAGATATGTCCTTGTTTCTAGGGGGTATTTTCTTACATTTTTTTCCCTCTACAAAATCTCTTGTTCTTTACTTGGAATGGTCACTTATATGGAATCCTCATACCTTGTTCTTATGCATTCCTAAATTTCTCTGTGTTCTTAAGTGGGACAAATTGGGGAACTGTCTTCTTTGCTTGTACCTTTTCCTTGTTTGTTCTACTTTTCACTATGATAGTGTCACCTATAGTTCTGTAGCATGTGCAATGTCCAAGCCTCTTGATTCCATTCACCATGAGTATTCACCTACCTACTGGTGCTGACCCCACTAGTCGTATAGAAGCACTACTTGTTGAAGCTGATGAACCTTCTTTTTATCTAAGATGGGACCCTCTAATGGCAAGTTATACAACTAAGCTTAGTTCCTTTGCTGACCAGGCTACATGGCAGCTTGTGCTTAAGCTTCTATATACCTCTTGACATTAAAACTATCCTTCACTCATTAGGTGTCCATTTTCAATCTCGTTTGGATGCCTTCCATGTGACCCTGCCCAGCCAGTGCCTTGGTCTGCTGTAAATCAGTGCCCTGAAAACTTCTCCTTCCAGTCATAAACCTCTCTGCTTTTAATAAATACGATACCTCTCCTATCATCTACAGAGAGTACTTTAAACAAATTGTCATATAAGTTATTTTATTTATGGATGATTATGCTAGCCATACTTCATTTAGCTGTTCCTTTCACAGTACCTGGGTCACACACTCATAAATTTCATTCTTTTAGCAGTGTTTTAATGGATGAAGTGACTGTGATTCATCAGGCTCTGAACTATATAGCCTTCTTCCATCACTCAATACATTATCTATAGCGACAGTCTCAATGTTTTACAATGTATGTCTGCCTTGTGCACTACACATTTGATGTGAATCATATGCAGCTTCCAATGCACTCATTGCTACAATGCCATTATTTAATTGTAATGGATGAGTGCCAGTTCATATTTCTGGAAATGAGGTAGCCATAAAGCTGCAAAGCAAGCTTTAAGGAAAGATCATTTTGGTGTTTCATCAAGTCCCAACTCAAGACATTCAGCATTAAACGCAAACTGTATACCCCATGGCAGTCAGAATGGGTCACTTCTTATAAACTAACCAAAATCAAAAACATTGTACATCCTTGGCAAACCTCCATGTGTGAATTACATCACAAGGAGTTATTTCTTATCTACTTCAAATTGGGCACTGTCACCTGATTGTGTGACATTATGTACAAGATAAACAACCACTAGAGTGTTCCTTTTGTGTGCACCCTATCACAATTAAGTACCAATTGCTTGATTGCCACAATGTTAATGGCAGTTGCAGTAAGCACAAAATAGTCACCAGACTGACTGTCATTTTATCAGATGTTTATGATGCAGTTACCCATCTATTTTTATTTCTGTGCAGAAGTGATTTGTATGATTTAATATGATTCAGCAACACTATTTTATTGATTTCTTTTACTTTTACATTTTAGCTCTCATAGTTTTTATACCACCCTTTGTTTTTAGTGAGGCCTCTGGGTGAGTTACTTGACACATTCTATTCATAAGGATGTTTTAATTTTTATCCCCTGGTTTTTAATTTCAATTTTGTGACTGGCACTGGTGAATATTTTGATTGATGCACCCTATAAATCTTACTTTACAACTATTACTACTACCTTGAGTGCACTGCACAGCCTTCGGTCACTATACAGTTACCATACTGCTGTACAGTGCATCCAGGATTGCCTTCACTCATTCACTAGTTTTGGCATCAGTGTACCCCTTGTGTGGGTTCCTGGACATGTTGGCCTACCCAGGAATGAGGCTGTTGATGCAGCTACAAAGGCTCAGAGTGTGGTTTTAGGTAGTTCTATTCTATCGCATAAATGGGTTGGTATTCGAGAGAACAGACTTAGGGAGGTTAATCCCTTCTTCACCTGGAGTACCTCCTCTAGTGTGTCCCCCATTATGAGAATGTGATTTTTGCCAGAGTTTATCTTTGGTACTGCTGTTCTACTCTGTCACTTGTTGACTCTGCACCTCCTTGTGCTCATTGTAAGGAGCCGTTCACAGTAAAACATGTTTCTATTCAGTGTCAGTTATTAGCTCTGTTATGTGTGTCTTTGCATTTGCTAGCAACCATATCCTAGGTGCTGGCTGAGATTTCTCATGTGATAGAGCACTTACTGTGTTTATCACATTAACAGTATGGGTCGCCACATATATCTGCCATTTTACTTTTGTATGTCTTATTAGCATGGCATTTCTCTTTGCCAATGCTTCTCCCTCTCTTCTGTGTCTCTAAATTACTGATGCTTTGCCTGCTTTTGAGCCTACACTTTTTGCAAATTCTGATACTTTTTTTTGTTGTTAATATTTTATTTTAAGACTAATGTTTTCTCTGGGACATACGCTCTAATGCATTTTATTCTTAGTGTTTGGTAGTTTTTTCCACAGTAATAGGGCACTAGTAACTTTAGCTGTTATGCACTCTAAAACCCTATAGTACTACTCTTGCTGCTGCTATCAAATCTTCATTCACATTGGAAGCCATTTGGGATTTTTAACACATGCTGAAATACATTTACCTAAGATAACTGTTAAGAACAATAAAAAAATTGAGTAGAAAAGTACTGAAACAGGAATCAGAAGTTACAAGCATAATATTTATGTTATTTCTACATACTCTATGGTATTGAAGTACTAACAGTAAGATTACTGCTGTGGTGAATCATGTGACTTCATTCCCTCTTTATGCCATTTGGGGAAAGGCATTATTGTCGAAAACTGCATAATCAAAGCAGAATGTGCATGTGCAGTAATTTCATTAAACCTGTTTGCTTTGATGTTGCATGGTTTGATCATTATACATAATGCTTGACCACAAATTAAAATGTCTAACTGATGTGAGAGTCAGCAGCATCACAAGAGGATTGAGAAAATTGCCAAATTTTCTAGGCAGAATTACATTACAAAATATGAAAGTGCTGCTAGTACAGACGGCTCCAAATGTTTTCCTTGCCATGTGTGGGGAGGAAAGCGGGGTGTCTTATTAAGAGGTTATACCAGCTGTCTTAGCTCATACATGCTCTACAAGGTTAGAGGATGTAATAGTGCTAAAGGAAATATCATTCCAACACATTTCCCTTAGACTTGGCTGTAAGAAAGTAATAACTGTGAAATGAAAACAGCAATAACATTACAGCACAACGACATAAGCAGTATACAAAGTAATTTTTAGGAATTAGAAGCATCATATCATTGTATAGCAAGCAAGTGTAAAAACAAAATGGTTTGGTTTTCAATATTCACTCTTTCTCTACCCATTATCAGTTAACATATGTTCATTATCTATCATAATATCCTTATAAAGTATGGTATTTCTGTGCACTTTACCCTAATCATGACAACAATTTAAGCCAGAAATTATTTCAAGTTACAGATTACGTTAGATTTTTCCCTATTTGGTTGCATGCAAGATACCATAACGACAAATAGCCGCTTAACTATACCACAGCTCTACATTTTACTGTCACTACTACTTACCTATAATATGTAGGGAAAGTATTGTATTCCACACAAAAATTCAATAACGAGATTCACTGGAAATACACATTTTGAGACCGCCTGAATCCAAACAAAGCAGTTTTACCTTCTGCACTATGTAGCTACAGTAAGGAGAGAAAGTATTGCATTCCACCGAAATATTCAATAACAATATCCACCGGAAATACACGTTTTAAGACCCCCTGAATCCAAAGAAACCATTTTTACTTTCTCTACTCCATAGCTATAGTAAGTGGACAAAGTATTGTGTTCCACCCAAAAATTGAATAACAAAATTCCCCAGAAATGCACGTTTTGAGACACCCTGCATCCAAAGAAAGCTGTTTTACTTTCTCTGCTATGCAACTACTGTAAGTAGAGAAAGTATTGTGTTCCACCCAAAACTTGAATAACGAGATTCACCGAAAGTACACGTTTTGAGACCTGCTGAATCCAAAGTAAGCACTTTTACTTTCTCTACTACATAGCTATAGAAGGTAGAGAATGTACCTATTGTATTCCACCCAGAAATTCAATAACGGGATTCATCGAAAATATGTTTTGACACACCCTGAATCCAAGGAAAGCATTTTCACTTTCTCTACTATGTAGCTACAGTAAGTAGAGAAAGTATTGTGTTCCACCCAAAAATTGAATAACGAGATTCACCGGAAATAAACGTTTTGAGACACCCTGAATCCAAACAAAGCATTTTACTTTCTCTACTATGCACTTACAGTAATGAAGGAAATGTTGTATTCCATCCTACAATTGAATAACGAGATTCAACGGAAATAAACGTTTTCATACCCCTTGAATACAAAGAAAGTATTTTTAATGTTTCCACTACGTAGCAACAGGAGCAGGAGAAAGTGTGTATTGCACCCAAAAACTGAATACCCAGATTCACGGAAATACATGTTTTGAGACCTGAATGCAAGCCAAGCGTTTTTAATTTCCCTACTACGCACTTACAGTAAGTAGAGGAAGTGTTGTATTCCACCCAAAATTCATTTACTACCGGGAATGCACGTTTTGAGACCCTCTGAATCCAAAGAAGGCATCTTTACTTTCTCTATTACGTAGCTACAGTAAGTAAAGGGAGTATTGTGCTTTCACCCAAAAATTTAATAATGGGACTCACCAGAAATACACGTTTTGAGACCCCTGAATACAAGGAAAACATTCTTATTTTCTGCACTAGGTAGCTGCAGTAAGGAGACAAAGTATTCTGTTCCAATTAAAAATTGAATAACGAGATTCACACGAAATACACGTTTTATTTTCGCTACTACACACGTCCAGTAAATAGAGGAAGTGTTGTATTCCACCCAAATATTCATTAACGAGATTCACTGGAAATACATGTTTTCAGAACCCCCGAATCTTAGAAAGGTAATTTTACTTTCTCTACTACGTAGCTACAGTAAGTACAGAAAGTAATGTGTTCCACCCAAAACTTGAATAACCAGATTTACCGGAAATGCACGTTTTGAGACACCCTGAATCCAAATAAGGCTCTTTACTTTCTTAACTACGCAATTACAGCAAGTAAGGGAGACTTGTATTCCACCCTAAAATTCAATAACGTGACTCGCCGGACATACAGGTTTTGATACCCCCTGAATCGAAAGCAAGCATTTTTACTTTCTCTGCTACGTAGTTGCAGTAAGAAAAGCAAGTATTGTATTCCATCCCAAAATTCAACTACGAGATTCATCGGAAATACACGTTTTGAGACCCTCTGAATCCAAAATAACCATTTTTACTTTCTCTACTATTGGCTATAGTAAGTAGACAAAGGGTTGTGTTCCACCTAAAAATTGAATATCGAGATTCGCCGGAAATTAACGTTTTGAGATCCCCTGAATCCAAGGAAACCATTTTTACTTTCTCTACTCCGCAGCTACAGTAAGTAGAGAAAGTATTGTGTCCCACCCAAAAATTGAATAGCGACATTCGCCGAAAGTACCCGTTTTGAGACGGCAATAAATCCAAAGTAAGCATTTTTACTTTCCCTACTACGTAGCTATAGGAGGTAGAGACTGTACATATTGTATTCCACCGTAAAGTTCAATAATGAGATTCACCGGAAATACCGTCTGTAGACCTCTTGAATGCAAAAGAAGCATTTTTACTTTCGTTACTACGCACTTACAGTAAGTAGAGAAAGTGTTGTATTCCATCCAAAAATTCAGAAACGACCGGGAATACATGTTTTGAGAGTCCTTGAATCCAAAGAAAGCATTTTTACTTTCTCTACTACGTAGTTACTGTAAGTATTGTATTCCACCCAAAAATTAAAAAACGAGATCACGGGAAATACACGTTTTGAGTCCCCCTGTATCCAAACCAAGCTTTTTTGCAATCCCTACTACGCACTTACAGTAAGTAGAGAAAGTGTTGTATTCCACCCAAAATTTCAATAACGAGATACATTAGAAATTCGTGTTTTTAAAACCCTTGGATCCAAAGAAAGCATTTTTACATTCTCTACTACGTGGTTACAGTAATTAAAGCCAGTATTGTATTCCACCCAAAAATTCAATAATTAGATTCTCCGGAAATACCGTTTATAGACCTCCTGAATGCAAACCAAGCATTTTTACTTTCCTTACTACGCACTTACAGTAAGTAGAGAAAGTGTTGTATGCCACCAAAAAATTCAGAAACTACCGGGAATACATGTTTTGAGATTTCCTGAATCCAAAGATAGCATTTTTAGTTTGTCTACTACGTAGTTACAGTAAGTATTGTATTCCGCTCAAAAATTAAAAAAACAAAAAACGAGTTCACCGGAAATACACTTTTCACGGCCCCGGAATCCAAACAAGGAATTTTTGCTTTCCCTACTACGCACTTACAGTAACTAGAAAAAGTATTGTATTCCACCCAAAAATTCAATAACGACATTCACCGGTAATACGCATTATGAGATTCTCTGAATCCAAAGAAAGTATTTTACTTTTTCTTCTACGTAGTTACAGTAAGTAAAGCAGGTATTGTATTCCACCCAAAAATTCAATAACGAGATTCATCGGAAGTACAGGTTTTGAGACCCCCTAAATCCAAAGGAAGCATTTTGACTTTCCCTACTACGCACTTGCACTAAGTAGAGGAAGTTTTATGTTCCATCCAAGAATTGAATAACGAGATTCACTCGGAAACACAAGGTTTGAGACGCTCTAAATTCAAAGTAACCATCTTCATTTAATCTACTACTAGGCTACACTAAATATTGAAAGTAATGTGTTCCACCCAAAAATTGAATAACCAGATTCACCCGAAATGCGCGTTTGGTGACCCCCTGATTCCAAAGAGATCATTTTTACTTTCTGCACTACGTAGCTACAGTAAGGAAAGTATTGTGTTCCACACAAAAATTGTTAACGACAGTCACCGGAAATACACATTTTGAGACCCCCTATGGCCAAAGTTAGCATTTTTACTTTCTCTACTGCGTTGCTACTGTAGCCATAGAAAGTATTGTGTTCTACCCAAAACCTGAATAACGAGATTTACAGGAAAATACACGTTTTGAGACCCTGTATCCAAAGAAAGTGTTTTACTTTCTTTACCACGCACTTACAGTATGTAAGGGAGTATTGTATTCCACCTTGAAATTGAATAACAAGATTCACCGGAAATACAAGTTTTGAGACCCCTTGAATCCAAGGTAAGCATTTTTACAACCTCTACTAGTAACTACAGTAGGTAGAGAAATTATTGTATTCCATCCCAAAATTGTTTAACGAGATTCATTGGAAACACGTTTTCAGACCCCCCTAAATCCAAATAGAGCATTTTTACTCTCTCTACTACAAGATACAGTAAATAGAGAAAGCATTGTGTTCCACCCATAAATTGAATAACGGGATTCACCGGAAATACACATTTTGAGACCCCCGAATCCAAAGAAACCATTTTTAATTTCTGCGCTACGTAGCTACAGTGAGGAGAGAGAGTATTGTTTTCCGCCAAAGAAATTTAATAACAAGATTCACAAAGAAATACACTTTTTCAGACACCATGGATCCAGAAAGCATTTTTTTACTTTCACTACTGCGTAGCTATATTTAGTAGAGAAAGTATTGTGATCCACCAAAAATTAAATAACGAGATTCAGCGCAGATACACGTTTTGAGGCCCGCTGAATCCAAAGAAAGAATGTTTACTTTCTGCACTACGTAGCTACAGTAAGTAAGAGTTATTGTATTCCATCCCAAAATTAAATAACGGTATTCACCGGAAATACACGTTTTGTGACACCCTGAATCCAAGGTAAGCAGTTTTTTCTTTCTCTACTACGTAGCTACAGTAAGTTGAGAAGATATTGTGTTCCACCCAATAATTGAATAACGTGATGCACCGGAAATACACGTTTTCAGGCCCCTGAATCCAATACAAGCGTTTTTACTTTCTCTACTACGTAGCTAAATGAAGTAGAGAAGGTATTCTATTCCGCACGAAAATTGAATCACGACATTCACTGCAAATACACGATTTGAGACCCCTTGAGTGCAAACAAAGCATTTTTACTTTTCCTACTACGCACTTAAAGCAAGTAGAGGAATTGTTGTATTCCACCCAAATATTCAATAACGAGATTCACTGGAAATACATGTTTTGAGACCCCCTGAATCCAAAGAAAGAATTTTTACATTCTTTACTCCGTAGTTACAGTAAGTGAAGCTAGTATTGTATTCCACCCAAAAATTCAATAACGAAATTCATCAGAAATACACGGTTTGAGAACCCTAGAATCCAAACAAAGGCATTTTTACTTTCTCTACTACGTAGTTACAGTAAGTAAAGCAAGTATTGTATTCTACCCTAAAATGCAATATCGAGATTCATCGAAAATACACGTTTTGAGAACCCCTGAATCCAAAGTAACGATGTTTACTTTCTCCGCTACGTAGCTACAATAAGTAGAGAAAGTATTGTGTTCCCCCCAAAACTTAAATAACCAGATTCACCGGAAATACATATTTTGACACACCCTGAATCCAAACAAAGCATTTTACTTTTCTACTACGCACTTGCTGCAAGTATCGAGGTATTGTATTCCTTCTTAAAATTATATTACGAGATTCACCGAAAATGCACGTTTTGAGATCCCTTGTGTCCAAAGTAAGGGTTTTTACATTCCCTACTGGATGCTACAGTAAGTAGAGAAAGTATTGTGTTCCACTCAAAAATTGAATAACGAGATTCACCGCAAATAGAGGTTTTGAGACCCCTTGAATGCAAACAAACAATTTTTACATTCCCTAGTACGCTCTTACAGTAGGTAGAGGAAATGTATTCCACCCAACAATTCAATAACGAGATTCATTGGAAATATATGTTTTGGGACCACTTGAACCCCAGAAGGTATTTTTACTTTCTCTGCTAGTAGTTACAGTAAGTAAAGCAAGTATTGTATTCTACCCCGAAATTCAATAACGAGAATCATCGAAAATACACGTTTTGAGACCCTCTATATTCAAAGACTGCATTTTTACTTTCTCTACGACGTAGCTACAGTAAGCAGAGGGAGTATTATGTTCCACCCAAAACGTTATTAACCAGATTCACAGAAATACACATTTGTAAACCCCTGAATCCAAAGAAAGCACTTTTATTTTCTGCACTATGTAGCTACAGTAAGGAGGCAAAGGTATTCTGTTCCACTTAAAAATTGAATAAGGAGATTCACTCGAAATACACGTTTTACTTTTGCTACTACACACTTCCAGTAAGTAGAGGAAGTGTTGTATTCCACCCAAATATTCAATAACGAGATTCACTGGAAATACATGTTTTGAGAACCGCTGAATCTTGTAGTTGTACTATTACTACAAATCTATACTAAGTACAGAAAGTAATCTGTTCTTCCCTAAAGTTGAATAACCAGATTTACCGTAAATACACGTTTTGAGACACCCTGAATCCAAAGAAAGCTCTTTACTTTCTTAACTACGCAATTACAGCAAGTAGGGAGAATTGTATTCCACCCTAAAATCCAATAACGAGTCTCGCCGGAAATACAGGTTTTGAGGAATCCAAAGTAAGCATTTTTACTTTCTCTACTATGTAGCTACAGGAGGCAGAGAAACTATTGTGTTCCACCCAACAATTGAATGACGAGATTCACCCTAAATGCACGTTTTTGAGACACCCTGAACCCAAAGAAAGCTCTTTAGTTTTTTTACTACGCAATTACAGTAAGTAGGTAAGGGAGAATTGTAGACTACCCTGAAATTGAATAACGAGACTCACCGGAAATACAGGTTTTGAGACCTCCGGAATAAGAGGTAAGCATTTTTATTTTCTCTACTACGTAGCTGCAGGAGGCAGAAAAGTATTGTGTTCCATCCAACAATTGAATAAAGAGGTTCACCGGAAATACACGTTTTGAGGCCCTATGAGTCCAAAGTAAGCATTTTTACTTTCTCTACACCTACAGTAAGTAGATAAATTGTGTTCCAACTAAAAATTGGTAACAAGATTCACCGGAAATACATGTTTTGAGACCCCATGAATCCATACATAGCATTTTTACCTTCACACTACGCAGCTACAGTAAGGAGAGAAAGTATTGTGTTCCACCCAAAAATTGAATAATGAGCTTCACCGGAAATGCACGTTTTTAGACCCCTTGAATCCAAAAATAGCATTTTTACGTTCTGTACTTTGTAGCTACAGCAAATAGAGAATTTATTGTGTTCCACCCAAAAATTGAATAGCAGGATTAACCAGAAATACACGTTTTGAACCCCCCTGATTCCGAAGAGCGCGTGTTTACTTTCTGCACTACGTATCTACAATAAGGTGAGAAAGTTTTGTGTTATACCCAAAAGTTGAAAATAGAAGGTTCACCGGAAATACCCCTTTTGAGACACCCTGTATCCAAAGAAAGTTTTTTACTTTATTTACTATGCACTTAGAGTAAGGGAGTATTGTATTCCATCCAAAAATGAATAACGAGATTCACCGGAAATACAGGTTTTGTGACCCTCTGAATCCAAGGTAAGAAGAAGGCTACGTAGCTGCAGTAAGTAGAGAAAGTATTGTGTTCCACCCAAATATTGTATAACCAGATTCACCGGATTTACACTTTTTGATATCTAATGAATCCAAAGTAAGCATTTTTACTTTCTCTACTAGTAGCTACAGTAAGTGGACAAAGTATTGTGTTCCACCCAAAGTAAGAGTAAAACGAAATTCACCGGAAATACACGTTTTGAGAACCCATGAATCCAAGGAAAGCCTTTTTACTCTCTGCACTACGTAGGTACAATAAGAGAAAGTATTGTTCCACCCAAAAATTGAATAAAGAGATAAACCGGAAATACACGTTTTGAGACCCCCTGAATCCAAAGTAAGCATTTTTACTTTTTCTACTACGTAGCTACAGTAAGTAGAGAAAGTACTGTGTTCCACCCAGAAATTCAATAACGGGAGTCATCGAAAATACGTGTTTTGAGACAGCCTGAATTAAGAAACGCATTTTTACTTTTACTACGTAGCTACAGTGTGAGTAGGGTATATTTGCGGGTTTAAAATCACTTAATATGCAGGAATGTGTATTCATATGCAAATAAGCTCCCCCACCCTTCACCCAACTCCTTAGCACTTCCAGGTGCAGCTGAGAATCATAAATCTTGTCGAGTATAATGGAAGCTTGACTGTTAAGCAATTAAGGGTGTCAATCAACTGTCAATACGAACAAAGGGGGTCGTAAATTTATGGTTCTGTAACAAAGACGAGTGTTTTTTTCTACCCATTCCACATCCGGCCACTTCTGCACCTGCAGCAGTTCACCCATTCCCACTCACATTGTTTAACAACCGCGTGCAAGAGGCTATCCATCAATGTCAAAATGAGCACAGAGTATACTGGACAAAGAAACAGATTCTATTGTCTCCAGCTCTATTGTTTACTTTTAGGTGAAGCTACCTGGCATCTCATTCCACTAGCATTTAACAAAAGAACAATGCTTGCCCTTCAACTGTCAAAATGAACAAACGCCATGATAAATTAGGGTCGTGACAAAAGAGAACCTAAACCCCGTTAACAAAGAAACAAGTTCTATTGTATTCTCTTTCTTTTGTCAGGGTCAAGGCTTCTTTAGAAGGACCATCTGGCATTCCCATTCCACTAGCATTTAACAAAAGAACACTGCTTGCCCTTCAACTGTCAAAATGAACAAAGGCCATGATAAATTAGGGTCGTGACAAAAGAGAACTGAAGCCCGTTAACAAAGAAACAAGTTCTATTGTATCCCCTTTCTTTTGTCCTGGGCAAGGCTTCTTTAGAAAGACCCCTGTGGGCATCCCATTCCACTGCCCTATAACAAAGCTGGTTCCTTTCCATTGTTCGAACACCTGCGTGCTTAACAAAAGAATCTGAGGGAGGCTTTATGCTCGCTCTGTCTTTGTTTCTTCGCGTGAAAGACAGAGAGGTATGTTTACCTGCTATACGTAAACACTTCAACAACGTCAGAGTCAGCCATCATGGTTTTTGCCTGAGGGGCTGTTCTCTCCGAATGTTTTACGAGGTCCTACGAATATACCCGAGCATAGTTAACAAGCATTCTGTTTGGCTAATTTCAGGCAGCGACTCCGAAAAAGCGCTTAATATATATTTCATTACATACATTAAACCTCTGTGTATACTTGGATATCCATAGATCGGTGTTCGATTCTTACTGAAATCAAAAGTTTATTGGTAATGAGAAATTCATGATTGATATTATATCATTACCCTAATTAATAAAAGGGTGTTCAGAGGGTTGTAGCTCGAATCTTACCAGGCGAAACTCTAATGCGTAATGACTATTAAACTATGCAAGACCAGATTAAAATGTATTTAACAAATATAATTATTTATATTAAACACCGGTGTATACTTAGGCATCCAAATTGATACTTTGGTAAGGTAAAACATTATTATATCATTACCCTGATTAAAGACCGTTCAGAGGTTCTAGTTCGAATCTTACCAGAAACTCTAATGCTTAATAAATACTAAATTATTGGAGCATACACGGGCAGATTAAAATGTATGTATTTAACAAATATAAGTATTTATATTAAACACATGTGTATACTTAGGCATTCAAATTGATACTTTGTTAGGGTAAAACATTACTATATCATTACCCTGATTAAAGACCGTTCAGAGGTTTCTAGTTCGAATCTTACCCTGCAAACTCTAATGCATAATAACTATTAAATTACGGAAGCGTGCACGAGAAGGTTAAAAATGCATTTAACAAATATAATTATTTATATTAAACGCTGTCGTATACTTAGATATCCTGATGCATAGACACGATAATTTATTTTCTTTCTTCTCTCTCTTTCTACCTTTTTCCTCTTTCTATCTATCTCTTTCTTTCTCCTCGACTTGTACACATCCAAGCGTGCACATATACATATGCACAGAGCCATTACACACACTCATTCACACACCTGATACACATACATACATACATCAGCATGCAGGGCAAATTAACAGCGTATTTAACAAATATAATTTAATTTATATGACATTACAATGTTTAACGAGCTGTATTCTTAGGAACCGGAGGCCTCTAGTTCGAATCTTGACCAGCGAAACGCTATAATAATTATTAAATTATTGAAGCAGGGGCGGTCGGATTAAAATTGCATTTAACAAATATAATTATTTATATTAAGCCCCTGCTTATACTTAGATATCCCGATGCATAGACACCATTCTTTCTTCTCTCTTTTTCTTTCTTTGTATCTATCTATCTACCTATCTCTTTCTTTCTTCTCGACTTGCAAACATCCAATCGTTCACATATACACGATCACTTGTACATACACCAGTACGCGCACACACGCACATGCAAGCAGATACACACCCACACGCTCTCTCACACACACGCATTCACACGCACATACCTGCTCACTTACACATGCCAACACAAACCCACCCACATACACACACATGCACATACACACATATACATGTTCACTTACACACACCAACACACCCACGTACACACACGCACGCAAGCACATACACATACAAACTCGACCGCACACACCCTCACGCGCACGCCCTGGATGAAAAGAGATAAAATGATGCAATAAAAACTAATTATAACCTTGGGATGCGATGCGTCATTTACGAATTCTTCGAAACTGGCCAGGATGCATGGGTTCGAATCCTAGGAGTGATTAAAAATTCATCTTCTAATAACTCCAAAACTAATTAAGATAGACGCCAAATAAACGTTATTACTTTTGACACTAGGTAGTTTCTTGTGAATGTATATTAGGGTACCCGGCGTCATGGGTTCGATCCTTAATTTTAAAATCTCAATTATCTCAGAAACTAGCAGGGATATAGTTGCGGACCAAAGCATAGTGTTTAGCTCCTATGATGCATAATTAATGCCTGTATATAATTTCCAATCAGTTGTCCCTAGCTCGAATCCTGATCTTTCATTGACTTCCTTAATTTCCCTCTGTACTTTAGAATATATCACTTAGAACAATGTTGTAACTGCATACAGGTATTTTAAACATGTCACACTAATATTATAAATAATTTTGTTTCTGGTGTTCTGAGTTCGAATACCGATTCAATGAAATTTACTTATAAATTTAATAACACAGGAAACAATTAAGATAAAGGCACCAAATAAACCTATTACGTTTATGTCATTAGGTCGTATCTTGTGAATGTATATTCGGGTACCTGGTGTCCAGGGTTCGCTCCTTAAATTTAAATCCCCATTATCTCAGAAACTAGCAGAGATAGGGGTGTGGACGAAAGCATGTTTGTTAGCTCCTACGATTTATATATAATACTGTATATAATTTCCAATCAGTTGTCCCTAGTTCGAATTCCGATCTTTCAATGACTACCTTAATTTTCCTCTGTACACTAGAATATATCACTTAGATCGATGCTGTAACTGCATACAGATTTGTGTAAAGACATTACAGATGTACTCAGAGAGAGAGAGAGAGAGAGAGAGGAAGTGAAAAAATAGGGATAGCAGTGCTGAGAGCCTCTGCGAACGCGCAACAGATGATAATTCCATTGGTGTAATACTCACGTGATGTGTAAGCCTCACCGCCATGATGAAGTGCTGGCATCACCTGGAAGGGGTTTAGATCCTTATGTAAACAGATATCACTGCATGCTAGAACTGTTGTGAACTTATTAACCTTAAATTTAAATTTTAAAGAACTTTAAAAGCAACGCGAGGTGTTTTTTTATTTAAGAAGACTTGCACGTTATCTACATGTACAGCATTCAACACGAAACAATGCAAGGTGAGTTTTTACATAACTATACAAAATCACTGCTGGTTTTTTGAAAGGTTACAGTACATGAAATACGATTCGTTGCAAGAGCATCATATTTTCTAATCTGTGCTTTACATTCACATGGATTTCTCTGCGTACTCTTCTCCAGTTCACAGGATTTTCTCTTCTAATTCTTCTTCTATAAACATTCACATGATTTTCGCTACACATTCTTCTTACGTAAGCATTCATGGGATTTTCTCCGCTCATTCGTTGTTTGTCATCACACGATTTTCTGTACTCGTTCTGTGTTTCTCTGCAGGTTCATCTTCCATGAACATTCACATGATTCTCTGTACTTATTCTTTGTTTCTCTACACATTCATATGATTTTAGCCACCCATTCTTCTATTAACATTCACACCATTTGTCTACACATTCTTCTATTAACATTCATATGATTTTCTCTACACATTCTTTAAAAATTCACACCATTTCTCTACACATTTCTCTGTAAACATTCATATGATTTCCACTACACGTTCTTCTGTAAACATTCATGTGATTTTCTCAACACATTCTTCCTCTATTAAGATACACCATTTTCTCTACACATTCTTCTGTATTGTGTTTCATTTTACATGTATCATAACAAAAAATGTAATTCTTTTCAGCTTGCCTTTACTTGATCAAAGCAGTTTTCTAAGACTTTCATTGTGCAATGTTTCAGACTGTGCAATAAGCGAAGAAGAAGAGGAACAGCTTTGCAGACATGCAAAGGAAGTTGAGGCTATTGGAGGATAGAATAAGCAGCATCGACACATCCAAGAAACATTTCGGCATGAAGCAGGTAGTGAGACATTTACATCGCCGAAACACGTTAAGACAGAATTCTTAAATAACATTCCAGGGCATACGATGAAAAAACACGGACAATTTTGTATACAAGCCAATGCATAGCTGAAAGTTAGCTCGAGCGTGTCTCCCTATATTCGCTGAAAATAAGAATTGTGAGCAGTAGTTTAATGATCGTGAAAATAACTTTAAATAGTGATGAAATTTGTAACCTAAAAGTCTTGAGCCCTGTTTACATTAACAGCATTAAGATTGTTTACCGCGGGGAATAAAAATTATGAAAATAAAGAGACTTTCATTTAAATAATAAAGAAATTTGCATAACCTACTTTTACAAGTGAAACGTTATATGCTGGAACAAGGAGTTGGATGAGGAAAGTGATGGAAATGCAAGATAAATAATAATATAAAGAATGAAAGTAGGCTTTTTACATAGTGTTTTTATTTATTAAAAATCCTTACATTCCTAATGAAAAATAAATCATTACAATGATTAGTTTAAGTTATGTTACAATGATCAAAAAGAGAACCGTCTTTAGATGCATTACTCGATCTTAAAGTCAGAGCACCAAAATGACAAATCACGGCTTCTCCATTTTTAGATGTGGTGCCACTATTCCAGGTAAATGCCTGTAACACAGTAGGTTGAGTATGCAGATCCATGGTCCTAAATGGGTGAAACAGAGTCTTGTCCAGCTTGGCTGTCTTGTGGATCTCAGCATCAGAAGGTCGAATCACAGGCCTTCTCCACTCGATTAGTACAGATTTAACAACAGCATTCTCTTCACCCTGAGACGGGGTAAAGTATATAAATGTTCAACTTGACAAGGGATTCTAAACTGGTTGTTAGTGTCCAGAGCTGATGCATTATATGGTAAAAACACATGTTCCTCTTAGTGATGTCGACGAATCTCGGTGTCATTGCGAAAGCAATGTCCCGGTAACATTGAAGATGCCCATGATTATAGGATTCTGAAGACCAAAACCTGCAGGAACTGCCGATTGCGTGATGTTAACCCGCTGGATGACAAGGGTAGAGCATGATGTGCGCGTCGAATCACTCCATTATTATATCCTCGACGTCGTTGGCTTCTTCTAAAGTCTATAGGCATTATGCTTATATCCTTGTTTTTAAAGTCAATGATATTGCTGTTATGCTCTCCTATAGTAAGGCTGTTTGCTCTATGAAGCGAGTGTTTATGAATAACAGATAAAAGTTGATTTTAATGGTTCTTATGAAATATGGTATCCAAACGTAACAGATGGGAAAACTGATAGATCGAGTGTTCACTTTTACTATCGAGGAAGGAGACTGATGCAATACAGCGCTAGACTCGTATGATGCTCAACCTAAATATATTCATCAGGAAATCAGATTCAGACAGCTGATTAGCTGGAATAACTTTGTCACTGAAGGGCCCCAGAACGTTCCTATAGAACAATCATTGTAAAAAATCAAGAGTGAAAGGACATTTTAATTGCATTGCATTATTATTATTATTATTAGTAATAGTAGTATTATTAATTGATCTAATAAAGAAGACATACATCTCATTATGAGGAATCTTAAAACATTGGAAATGCAAGTCGGGATTTATGTTACTCGATGCTTTTCAGGGACAAGTATAGCCCTCCGCCAGAGTTTTTGAATTCCCTTTCTTGATCTGTCCCCTCTTCGATTCGATGTTCCTCCCCTTATTCTTCTTCAATTGTAGGCCTTTCCCTCTTGATTCAATTTCTTTGTTATGTCTCATCATTTCAGCAAGTTGTTTATCCGCAGCTTTTTTTCTTATTTACAGCTGTAGCAATTTGTACTGCACCTCCAGCGGTGGCTCCTAGAGCTGCAATAATTGGTATGAGCGGTAGAAATCCTCCTCGTTTCTTCTTTTTGGACCCACCGCCAACAGATACCTTTCTCTCAATTTCTCTCTTATGCCTCATAATTTTGGCGATTTGTTTATCTTCTGACTTTTTCTTATTTACTGCTGAGGCAATTTGAGCTGCACCTCCAGCGGCAGCGCCTAGAGCTGCAATAATTGGTATGAGAGGTAGAAATTCTCCTCGTTTCTTCTTCATGGATCCTACAACAGTAGCTACCTTTCCCTTCAAAATACTGTTACTAGTCGCGCTGCCAACTTTTTCACCTAATGTAGCATGAGATGTTTGCACTCTTTTCCACGCCGTTTCAGTCAAGATCTTATCAGCAATGTTTCTCGAAGCAGAGTCCTTATGCTGAGCATAGGCAATGTCGTTAAGTTTACACGATTCGTCTAACGGGCTGATTCCAGGGTCTCCTGTCTTTAATCTTTTTTCTAGCTTTGTCCCAGATCCTCAGTATATGTAACCAGGCAAATGTACTTCAAACGGTAGCTGGTTAATAAGAGCGTTAATTAAACCGAAACCTCTTGGGACCTTAACCGCCCTTAGCTCTCACGGTATACTAATTGATTTTATTGCTGTATAGTTCTTTTATACTTTCTCATTAGAATATATACATTAAGAGCGATTTATTTGATTTTAGCTGTCAAGCTAGAGCGGGTGAAGCAAGAATGCTCACAGTCTATTCATATGTTAGACTTTGAAAGCGACTTTAGACGCAAACTTCGTGGAAAACTGTTTCCTGTCAATGTTAGAACGCTAATTCTAGACATATTCATCACGTAACCCATTCAGGGAAAAAGGTGACCCACTCAGGGAAAAAGGTGACCCGCTCAGGGAAAAAGGTGATCCGTAAAGGGAAAAAGGTTACCCGCTCAGGGAAAAAGGTGTTCCACTCAGGGAAAAAGGTGACCCACACAGGGAAAAAGGTGACCCGTACAGGGAAAAGTGACCCACGAAGGGAAAAATGTGACCCACGCAGGGAAAAAGGTGACCCACAAAGGGAAAAAGGTGAGCCGCTCAGGGAAAAAGGTGACCCACTCAGGGAAAAAGGTGACCCACACAGGGAAAAAGGTGACCCAACAAGGGAAAAAGTTGATCCATACAGGGAAAAAGGTGACCCACTCAGGGAAAAAGGTGCCCCCCTCAGCGAAAAAAGGTGACACTCTCAGGGAAAAGGGCAGGGAAAAAGGTGACCCCCTCTCGCTAAAGGCTCTCAGATATGTGTGCCATTTTCGCTAAAGGATGATGCATGAGCTTCAGACTCGAGCTAGGTAGACCAGTATCTCACTCAACTCTCGCATTCTCTGTGCTATCAAGAAAACGTACACTCTTACCTCTATGAATCCATTTCATGCTACTTGAAACTGCATGTGCTTAATGAAATAGTTATAATTAACGGAATTACAACATTTATGTGTGAATACTAAAATATTTTGCTTAGTCTAATTTGGATATGGCTGTTTATATGCGTCAAGCCTGAGATCATATATAAATACGTAAATGTTGAAAAATAGTTCAGTCTCGTGTTATCGTATACGAATTCAACATCTACAGTATACATTGACTAGTTTATATATACTGTTTGAGCATGAACACTCATAAAGATGCTCAATTACAGTCAATTTACGAGAATCTTGATTTTTCGTATCTTTCGCAAGGGAGAAGGAATCGCTTTGTTACGTGCTGCATATGTAATAGAACTTTAAAAAAACAGGCCAATTTCAAGGCCCAAGCAACATAGGAGAAGGTGCTGTAAAGAGATCACCAGCTGTGCATTGACTACAATACCCAAACGAGATCCTGAAATCTTCTCAAGTTCCGAAGAGCGGTATTCAAGATGTACCGTACTTGGAACCAATTCAAGTGATCCTGTAATAACATCAAGAGCTACCACTGATGAAACAATAAGAGCAGTTTCTTTGAATGAGCAAACTCTGAATAAACACACCAATGATAGCAAGCATACTAGTGTCAACTCACCAAGATTAGAAGATATATCCAAAGCGAATACTGAGGAGATGCTATACCGCTACACAGATCTTAATGATTTGGTAAACATGCTAAGGGTACTAATGATGCTTCATTCACCTGATAAAAGTGACTTTTCCGATTCGATTAGCGAAATTATTCATAATTTAAAGCTGGGTGGTTTAGCATCTGCAAACCCTTGAAACCAGGAAAGAGTTAGAAAGATCGCTCATATGCGTTAAGGAACTGTTATGGGGTTTCACAGTTTCAATTCAGTCATCTGCGGGCACTTGTGTTTACAATTTCTATCGCAATGAGTTATACTATCGCTGTCAGTGTCAACGAGTCTGTTCTTACTACATACCAGAATCCTCTTTAGTTAGATCCAAAGAGTCATTAGGTTGCTCTATTGAATTTTGAAACCGTCTATTCCATTCCATACATTGATCAGAGTAATAATTAATTTCATTACATGCACAATGATGAAATTAAGATCATACCTGATGGAACTTATGAGATTACTGATATCAATGAATACATCAGAGATAAGCTAGGTATGGATGCGAATGTCTTCTTTATTAGATCAATTAATAATAATAATAATAATAATAATAATAATAATGCAATGTACTAAAAATGTCCCTTCACTCTTGATTTTTTCCAATGATTGTTCTATAGGAACGTTCTGGGGCCCTTCAGCGACAAACATATTCCAGCTAATCAGCTGTCTGAATCTGATTTCCTGATGAATATATTTAGGTTGAGCATCATACGAGTCTAGCGCTGTATTGCATCAGTCTCCTTCCTCGATAGTAAAAGTGAACACTCGATCTATCAGTTTTCCCATCTGTTACGTTTGGATACCATATTTCATAAGAACCATTAAAATCAACTTTTATCTGTTATTCATAAACACTCGCTTCATAGAGCAAACAGCCTTACTATAGGAGAGCATAACAGCAATATCATTGACTTTAAAAACAAGGATATAAGCATAATGCCTATAGACTTTAGAAGAAGTCAACGACGTCGAGGATATAATAATGGAGTGATTCGACGCGCACATCATGCTCTACCCTTGACATCCAGCGGGTTAACATCACGCAATCGGCAGTTCCTGCAGGTTTTGGTCTTCAGAATCCTATAATCATGGGCATCTTCAATGTTACTGGGACATTGCTTTCGCAATGACACCGAGATTCGTCGACATCACTAAGAGGAACATGTGTTTTTACCATATAATGCATCAGCTCTAGACGCTAACAACCAGTTTAGAATCCCTTGTCAAGTTGAACATTTATATACTTTACCCCGTCTCAGGGTGAAGAGAATGCTGTTGTTAAATCTGTACTAATCGAGTGGAGAAGGCCTGTGATTCGACCTTCTGATGCTGAGATCCTCAAGACAGCCAAGCTGGACAAGACTCTGTTTCACCCATTTAGGACCATGGATCTGCATACTCAACCTACTGTGTTACAGGCATTTACCTGGAATAGTGACACCACATCTAAAAATGGAGAAGCCGTGATTTGTCATTTTAGGTGCTCTGACTTTAAGATCGAGTAATGCATCTAAAGACGGTTCTCTTTTTGATCATTGTAACATAACTTAAACTAATCATTGTAATGATTTATTTTTTATTAGAAATGTAAGGATTTTTAATGAATAAAAGCACTATGTAAAAGCATACTTTCATTCTTTTTATTATTATTTATCTTGCATTTCCATCACTTTCCTCATCCAACTCCTTGTTCCAGTATATAACGTTTCACTTGTAACAGTAGGTTATGCAAATTTCTTTATTATTTAAATGAAAGTCTCTTTATTTTCATAATTTTTATTCCCCGCGGTAAACAATCTTAATGCTGTTAATGTATACAGGGCTCAAGACTTTTAGGTTACAAATTTCATCACTATTTAAAAGTATTTTCACGATCATTAAACTACTGCTCACAATTCTTATTTTCACCGAATATAGGGAGACTCGCTCGAGCTAACTCTCAGCTATGCATTGGCTTGTATACAAAATTTCCGTGTTTTTTCATCGTATGCCCTGGAATGTTATATAAGAATTCTGTCTTAACGTGTTTCGGCGATGTAAATGTCTCAGTACCTGCTTCATGCCGAAATGTTTCTTGGATATGTCGATGCTGCTTATTCTATCCTCCAATAGCCTCAGCTTCCTTTGAATGTCTGCAAAGCTGTTCCTCTTCTTCTTCCCTTATTTCACAGTCTGAAACATTACACAATGAAAGTCTTAGAAAACTACTTTGATCAAGAAAAGGCAACCTGAAAAGAATTACATTTTTTATGATACATGTAAAATGAAACACAATACAGAAGAATGTGTAGAGAAAACGGTGTGAATCTTAATAGAGGAAGAATGTGTTAAGAAAATCACATGAATGTTTACAGAAGAAGAACGTGTAGTGGAAATCATATGAATGTTTACAGAGAAATGTGTAAAGAAATGGAGTGAATTTTTAAAGAATGTGCAGAGAAAATCATATGAATGTTAATAGAAGAATGTGTAGAGAAATGGTGTGAATGTTAATAGAAGAATGGGCGGCTAAAATAATATCAATGTATAGAGAAACAAAGAATCAGTACAGAAAATTATGTGAATGTTCATGGAAGATAAACCTGCAGAGACACAAAGAACGAGTAGAGAAAATCGTGTGAATGAGAAACAATGAATGAGTGGAGAAAATCGTATGAATGTTTATGTAAGAAAATGTGTAGCGAAATCGTATGAATGTGCAGAGAAACAAAGAATACGTACAGAAAATCATGTGAATGTTGATGGACGATGAACCTGCAGAGAAACAAATAACGAGTAGAGAAAATCGTGTGAATGAGAAACAAAGAATGAACGGAGAAAATCGTATGAATGTTTACGTAAGAAGAATGTGTAGCGAAAATTATGTGAATGTTTATAGAAATACACTGAGTAGAGAAAATCCTGTGAACTGGAGAGGAGTACGCAGAGAAATCCATGTGAATGTAAAGCACAGATTAGAAAATATGATGCTCTTGCAACGAATTGTCTTTCATGTACTGTAACGTTTAAACAAACCAGCAGTGATTTTGTATAGTTATGTAAAAACTCACCTTGCATTGTTTCGTGTTGAATGCTGTACATGTAGCTAACCTGCATCTCTTCTTAAATTAAAAAAACACCTCGCGTTGCTTTTAAAGTTCTTTAAATATTAAATTTAAAGTCAATAAGTTAACAACAGTTCTAGCATGAGCTGATATCTGTTTTGTATACGGATCTAAACCCCCACCAGGTGATACCAGCACCTCCTCATGGCGGTGAGGCTTACACATCACGTGATTATTACACCAATGGAATTATCATCTCTCAGCACTGCTATCCCTATTTTTTCACTTCCTCTCTCTCTCTCTCTGAGTACATCTGTAATGTCTTTACACAAATCTGTATGCAGTTACAGCATCGATCTAAGTGATATAGTTTAGTGTACAGAGGAATATTAAGGTAGTCATTGAAAGATCGGGATTCGAACTAGGGACAACTGATTGGAAATTATATACAGTATTAATTATTCATCGTAGGAGCTAACAAACATGTTTTCGTCCACACCCCTATCTCTGCTAGTTTTTGAGATAATGGGGATTTAAACTTAAGGATCGAACCCTGGATACCAGGTACCCGAATATACATTCACAAGATACGACCTAATGACATAAACGTAATAGGTTTATTCGGTGCCTTTATCTTAATTGTTTCCTGTGTTTTAAATTTATAAGTAAATTTCATTCAATCAGTATTCGAACTCAGAACACCAGAAATAAAATTATTTATAATATTAGTTGAACATGTTTAAAATACCTGTATGCAGTTACAACATTGTTCTAAGTGATATATTCTAGAGTACAGAGGGAAATTAAGGAAGTCACTGAAAGATCAGGATTCGAGCTAGGGACAGCTGATTGGAAATTATATACAGGCATTAATTGTCCATCATACGAGCTAACCAGTATGCTTTGGTGCGCACCTTTATCCCTGCTAGTTTCTGAGATAATTGAGATTTTAGAATTAAGGATCGAACCCATGACGCCTGGTACCCTAATGTACATTCACAAGAAACTACCTAGTGTCATAAAAGTAATAAAGCTTATTTGCCGTCTTTATCTTAATTAGTTTTGGAGTTATTAGAAGATGCATTTTTAATCACTCCTAGGATTCGAACCCATGCATCCAGGCCAGTTTCGAAGAATTCGTAAATCACGCGTCGCATCCCAAGGTTATAATTAGTTTTTATTGCATCATTTTATCTCTTTTCATTCAGGGCGTGTGCGTGTTAGTGTGTGTGTGGTCTTGTGCGTATGTGTATGTGCTTGCGTGCGTGTGTGTGTGCGGTCGTGTGCGTATGTGTATGTGCTTGCGTGCGTGTGTGTACGTGGGTGTGTTAGTGTGTGTAAGTGAACATGTATATGTGTGTATGTGCATGTGTGTGTGGTGGTGTATGTGCGTGTGTGTATGTGGGTGGGTTTGTGTTGGCATGTGTAAGTGAGCAGGTATGTGCGTGTGAATGCGTGTGTGTGACTGCGTGTGTGTGTGAGAGCGTGTGTGTATGTGCTGGCATGTGCGTCTGTTCGAGTACTGGTGTATGTTTGCTGATGTATGTACAAGTGCTCGTGTATATGTGAGCGATTGGATGTGTGCAAGTCGAGAAGAAAGAAAGAGATAGATAGAAAGAAAGAAAAAGAGAGAAGAAGAAAGAATGGTGTCTAGGCATCGGGATATCTAAGTATACGCAGGGGTTTAATATAAATAATTATATTTGTTAAATGCAATTTTAATCCGACCACCCCTGCTTCAATAATTTAATAATTATTATAGCGTTTCGCTGGGCAAGATTCGAACTAGGGGCCTCCGGTTCCTAAGAATAAAGCTCGTTAAACATTGTAATGTCATATAAATTGAATTATATTTGTTAAATACGCTGTTAATCTGCCCTGAATGTTGATGTATGTATGTATGTATGTGTATCAGGTGTGTGAATGAGTGTGTGTAATGGGTCTGCATATGTATATGTGAACGCTTGGATGTGTACAAGTCGAGGAGAAAGAAAGAGATAGATAGATAGAAAGAGGAAAATGAAAGAAAGAGAGAGATGAAAGAAAATAAATTATCGTGTCTATGCATCAGGATATCTAAGTATACGACAGCGCTTAATATAAATAATTATATTTGTTAAATGCATTTTTAACCTTCTCGTGCACGCTTCCGTAATTTAATGATTATGCATTAGAGTTTGCAGGGTAATATTCGAACCAGAAACCTCTGAGCGGTCTTTAATCAGGGTAATGATATAGTAATGTTTTACCCTAACAAAGTATCAATTTGAATGCCTAAGTATACACATGTGTTTAATATAAATACTTATATCTGTTAAATACATACATTTTAATCTGCCCGTGTATGCTCCAATAATTTAGCATTTATTAAGCATTAGAGTTTCTGGTAAGATTCGAACTAGAATCTCTGAACGGTCTTTAATCAGGGTAATGATATAATAATGTTTTACCTTACCAAAGTATCAATTTGGATGCCTAAGTATACACCGGTGGTTAATATAAATAATTATATTTGTTAAATACATTTTAATCTGGCCTTGCATAGTTTAATAGTCATTACGCATTAGAGTTTCGCCTGGTAAGATTCGAGCTACAACCCTCTGAACACCCTTTTATTAATTAGGGTAATGATATAATATCAATCATGAATTTCTCATTACCAATAAACTTTTGATTTCAGTAAGAATCGAACACCGATCTATGGATATCCAAGTATATACGAGGTTTAATGTATGTAATGAAATATATATTAAGCGCTTTTTCGGAGTCGCTGCCTGAAATTAGCCAAACAGAATGCTTGTTAACTATGCTCGGGTATATTCGTAGGACCTCGTAAAACATTCGGAGAGAACAGCCCCTCAGGCAAAAACCATGATGGCTAACTCTGACGTTGTTGAAGTGTTTACGTATAGCAGGTAAACATACCTTTCTCTCTTTCACGCGAACAAACAAAGACAGAGCGAGCATAAAGCCTCCCTCAGATTCTTTTGTTAAGCATGCAGGTGTTCGAACAATGGAAAGGGACCAGCTTTGTTATAGGGTAGTGGAATGGGATGCCCGCAGGGGTCTTTCTAAAGAAGCCTTGCCCAGGACAAAAGAAAGGGGATACAATAGAACTTGTTTCTTTGTTAACGGGCTTGAGTTCTCTTTTGTCACGACCCTAATTTATCATGGCCTTCTTTTATTTTGACAGTTGAAGGGCAAGCAGTGTTCTTTTGTTAAATGCTAGTGGAATGGGAATGCCAGATGGTCCTTCTAAAGAAACCTTGACCCTGACAAAAGAAAGAGAATACAATAGAACTTGTTTCTTTGTTAACGGGCTTCAGGTTCTCTTTTGTCACGACCCTAATTTATCATGGCCTTTATTCATTTCGACAGTTGAAGGGCAAGCATTGTTCTTTTGTTAAATGCTGGTGGAATGAGATGCCGGGTGGCTTCACCTAAAAGTAAACAATAGAGCTGGAGGCAATAGAATCTGTTCCTTTGTCCAGCATACTCTGTGCTCATTTTGACGTTGATGGATAGCCTCTTGCACGCGGTTGTTAAAAAGGTGAGTGGGGGTGGGTGAACTGCTGCAGGTGCAGAATTGGCTGCATATGGAATGGGTAGAAAAGATCTCGCCTTTGTTACAGTACCATAAATTTACGACCCCCTTTGTTCGTTTTGACAGTTGATTGACACCCTTAATTGCTTAACTGTCAAGCTTCCATTATACTCGACAAGATTTATGACCCTCAGCTGCACCTGGAAGTGCTAAGGAGTTGGGTGAAGGGTGGGGGAGCTCATTTGCATATGAATACACATTCCTGCATATTAAGTGATTTTAAACCGGCAAATGTACTCTACTCGTGTGTATAGAAAGTTTTGTGTTCCACGCAAAAATTTAATAACGAGATTCCCGAAAATACATATTTTGAGACCTGAATGCAAGCAAAGCATTTGTAATTTCCCTACTACGCATTTGCACTAAGAAGAGGAAGTGTTGTATTCGGCCCAAAAATTCAATCACGAGATGCACTTGAAATTCTTGTTTTAAAAACCCGTGAATCCAAACAAAGCATTTTTACATTCTCTATTACGTAGTTACATTAAGTAATGCAAGTATTGCATTCCACCCAAAAATTCAATGACGAGATTCATATGATATACTGGTTTTTAGACCCCCTTAATCCAAAGGAAGCATTTTCCCTTTCTCTCCTACGCACTTGCAATAAGTAGAGGAAGTTTTATGTTCCATCCAAGAATTGAATAACGAGATTCACTCGGAAAACAAGGTTTGAGACGCTCTAAATTCAAAGTAACCATCTTCATTTAATCTACTACTAGGTTACGCTAAGTATTGTAAGTAATGTGTTCCACCGGAAAATTGAATAACCAGATTCACCGGAAATACGCGTTTGGTGACCCCCTGATTGCAAAGAGAACGTTTTTAGTTTCTGCACTACGTAGCTTCTGTAAGGAGAGGGTATTGTGTTCCACCCAAAAATTGATTAACGAGATTTACCAGAAATACAGCTTTTGAGACCACTTAAGTCCAATAGTAAGCTTCTTTGCTTTCTCTACTGCGTAACTAGAGGAGCCAGAGAAAGTACTGTGTTCCACCCAAAACCTGGATAACGATATTTACAAGAAATGTACTTTATAACGATATTTACAGGAAATATACGTTTTGAGACCCTGTATCTAAAGAAAGTGTTTTACTTTCTTTACCACCCACTTACAGTATGTAAGGGAGTATTCTATTCCACCCTGAAATTGAATAACAAGATTCACCGGAAATACAGGTTTTGAGGCCTTGAATCCAAGGTAAGCATTTTTACAACGTCTACCAGCAGATACGGTACGTAGAGAAATTATTGTATTCCATCCCAAAATTGTTTAACAAGATTCATTGGAAACACACGTTTTGAGACCCCATGAATCCAAAGTAAGCATTTTTACAACCTCTACTAGTAGCTACAGTAGGTAGAGAAATTATTGTATTCCATCCCAAAATTGTTTAACGAGATTCATTGAAAACAAGTATTGAGACCCCCTAAATCCAAATAGAGCATTTTTACTTTCTCTACTAAAAGATACAGTAAGTAAAGAAAGCATTGTGTTCCAAACATAAATTGAATAACGGGATTCACTGGAAATACACATTTTGAAACCCCCGAATCCAAAGAAACCATTTTTTTTCTGCACTGCGTAGCTATAGTTAGGAAAGAAAGAATTGTTTTCCACCAAAGAAATTTAATAACAAGATTCACAAGGACATACACGTTTTCAGACACCATGAAATTAAAGAAAGCATTTTTACTTTCTGTACTACGCAGCTATATTTAGTAGAAAAAGTATTGCGATCCACCCAAAAATTGAATAACGACATTCAGCGGAAAGAAACGTTTTGAGGCCCGCTGAATCCAAAGAAAGGAGTTTTACCTTCTGCACTACGTAGCTACAGTAGGTAAGGAATTATTGTATTCCACCCTAAAATTAAATAACGGGAATCACCGGAAATACACGTTTTGTGACACCCTGAATCCAAAGTAACCATTTTTTCTTTCTCTACTACGTAGCTACAGTAAGTAGAGAAGGTATTGTATTCCACCCAATAATTGAATAACGTGATGAAATTGAAATACACGTTTTGAGGGCTCGGAATCCAATATAGGCGTTTTTACTTTCTCTTTTCCGTAGCTAAATGATGTAAAGAAAGTATTCTATTCCACCCGAAAATTGAATCACGACATTCACTGCAAATACACGTTTTGAGACTCCTTGAGTGTAAACAAAGCATTTTTACTTTCCCTACGAAGCAGCTACAGCAAGTAGAGGAATTGTATTCCACCCATATATTCAATAACGAGATTCACTGGAAATACATGTTTTGAGACCCCCTGAATCCAAATAAAGAATTTTTACATTCTCTACTACGTAGTTAGAGTAAGTGAAGCAAGTATTGTATTCCAACCAAAAATTCAATAACCAGTTTCATCAGAAATACACGGTTTGGGAACCGTTGAATCCAAACAACGGCATTTTTACTTTCTCTACTACGTAGTTGCAGTAAGTAAAGCAAGTATTGTATTCTACCCCAAAATTCAATATCAAGATTCATCGAAAATTCACGTTTTGAAAACCACTGAATCCAAAGAAAGCATTTTTACTTTCTCTACTACACACTTGCAGTAAGTACAGGAAGTACTGTGTTCCATCCACAAATTGAATAACGGAATTCCCTCGGAGTAGTCTAAACACGAGAGTTCTGGCTCAAAACATGTGTATTTGAACGTGTAAACAAGTATTACACGCCTTAATCACGTGTAATTTGCTAATGACACGTCTAATGGATATGTGTGGTAATACATATGTAATCCGCTAATGGTACGTCTACTGGACTCACGTGCGATCCTGCTACAAAGTGTTTATCATAAACAGGGGTATGGGATAACTGTGTACGAGCATCAATGTGATAAAGACGATAAGGGCGATAAGAAAGGAATGATTGAACCGAGTATCGAACTCTAACAGCATCATTCCGGGTAGGCGGGATATGAGCGATATTCCCAGTAAAAGAGCCCCTTGGTAAAACAGGGCTAAGAACCCTGGTATCCAACCTGGGAGTGATATGTGCGTTATTCGCAGTAACGAAAGCTGGTAACGAACCTAGGATGTGCCTTGTTCGCAGTAACGAGCCCTTTGGTATAAAGCATATGAGCAACGAACCCAGGCATCGAATCTAGGTGTGAGATGTGCGATATTCGCAGTAACGAACTTCTTGGTATAAAGCATATGAGTAACGAACCCTGGTATCGAACCTAGATGTGATATGTACGATATTCGTAGTAACGAACCTCTTGGTATAAAGCATATGAGTAACGAACCCTGGTATCGAACCCAGGATGAGCGATATTCGCGGTAACGAACCCCTTGGTATAAAGCATATGACTAATATGAATGATATTCCAGTTGCAGTAAAGAATACCCTCAACGCTTGTATGAATGATTCCAAAGAAATTGAAAGAGCATTCGAGGTGGCTACATATCACTCGAACCGAGGACTGGTGTAAATCATGCAAGTCTGACTAAGGAAGTGTATACAATAGCGATTAGCGCTCTATTCATGGAAAAAAAACCGTCAGACGTTCACTCTGGTAATGTAGTGAACAAACAATCTCACTTAGCGAAGTGACAATAGCTGTGGACAGAGCCGATATGTAGGTCATCACTTAGCATGGAAATAGCGCTCTAGATACGGAGAGTGCAAACTAATGTATGAACACAAGACTCAAATTGCTTAGACGTAATAACAAAAACAATAATTAAACGCAACTCATCGATCGATGAATACGATTAGGTATTTTTTTTATTAATTTAAATAAGTGTATATGAATTGACTCGCGCGCCTGTTTGCCGTTGTATATGTGTGTGAGGCTGTTAAGACGATTATTACGCGTGCACAATTGTTACGGCTAATAACACATGTGGGAATGCCGAGAGAGAGAGACTCTTAAGTTCTCCCTCCCACCTCCCTCCTAAATCATTGGTCGCGTGGTATTGTGAATACCGAAGATCTCTCCTCCCCAAATCATTGGTCGCGTGACAAACCGATAAGTGGTGGAGAATGATTGAACGAGTAACGAGTTTCTTGGTATAAAGCATATGAGTAACGAACCAGGATATCGAACCCAGGAGTGATATGAGCGATATTCGCAGTAACGAGCCCCCTAAGTATAAAGCATATGAGTAACGAACCCTGATATCGAACATACATACATACGTACACATACATGCATACATACATCATGCATACATACACACATACACACACATACATACATCATACATACATGCATACATACATAAATCATGCATAGGTACACGCATACATACACACATTGGAAAATGTTTCTAATTTGAGGGGGGAGCTTCATCAAAATGCCTGTTTACTGTAGATGCTCTGGTAGTTAGCTCATCATTTTATGACCCTCTACCTGCAGCATCCTACATAAATTTGCCAGCAAAAATCCGGAATAAGCATGCTGTAATCAACATAAAGTATCAAGATAATTTCTGCTTTGCCTGGTGCCTGCTAGAGGCTAAATACCCCTTAAAGAAAAATGCAGATAGAACAGCAGCATACCCATTTGAAATGCTTTTCAAAGCATTCAATTATGGAGGTATGTAATTCCCGGTGCCTCTACATAAAATTGAATGCTTTGAAAAACAGAATAATGGGGTGTCAATTTCTGTGTTTGGTATAGAGGAAAATGAAAGCATTATCCCGCTATAACCAAACAGCGAGAGAAAAAGAGGTTCAGATAAATCTCTTATATGTAGAGGAAAATGAAAAGTCGCACTACTGTCATTAGTGATTTATCTAAATTGGTAAGAGCACAGGTCACTAAGCATAATGGTAGAATGCGGACATGCATGACCTGCTTGAAGAGATGTGTCAATGAGAAGACGCTTGAAAGCCATAAATTAAAATGTGGAAAATGCCAAATGCTTAAGATGCCGCAACAGGATGAGTGCATTGAGTTTGTCATTCTCCAAAAGCGTTCCTGTACCCTTTGTTGTTTTCGCAGACATTGAATCTGTTCTGGCAAAGGTCCACTCTTGCGAGCCTTCTAGCAATTCGAGATGGACCCGAGCTATTCAAGAGCGCGAAGCAATGTCTATAGCTTTAAAGCTTGTATGTAGACATGACGAGTCATTCTCGAAATTCTTATTCAGAGGTCCTAATGCAATCGATGAGTTTATCAAACAATTAAAATCAATTGCTGATGAAGTCATTCATGTGTATTCTAATCCAAAACCAATGGATCTGACTCCAGAAGAGCAGCGGAATTTCGACATTGGCTCTGAGTATCACATATGCCTTAAGGGGTTTTCTATTAATGATATCCTTACGAGAGACCATAACCATGTGACGGGGCAATATCTGGGTGCTGCTCATAAAAAATGTAATTTAAATAGAAGGGTCCCTGACTTCATACCTATCTTTTTCCATTGCCTATCGAATTATGACAGCCACTTACTGACAAGACACCTGGCATATGATGATAAGCCGATATCATGCATAGCAAACATCTGAAGGTATTTGGCATTCAGCAAGAGGTATAGGAACATAGAGTTGAGGTTTCTGGATAGTTTTAGCTTCCTGGATGATAAGCTATCTAACCTGTGTGACATGCTAGAGGAGGGTGATTTTAAAATCACAAGAGCTGAGTATCCTGTTGAAGAGCAATTTAAGCTGGCAATGAGCAAGGGTGTATTCCCTTATGATTATGTCACATCAATGGAAAAATTGGATGAAACACAACTTCCGCCAAGGGAGGCATTTTACAGTAGTCTGCAAGACCAGGTCATAAGTGAGGAGGAATACAGGCATGCTGAAAAGGTCTGGGATACCTTTAATATTCAGAATCTCGGTGAATACAGCGATTTATATTTAAAGACCGATATACTTCTCTTGTCAGATATTTTCGAGAAGTTTCGAAATCTCTTGCTGGAAATGTATAACCTCGACCCAGCGTGGTTTTATACGTTACCAGGACTTGCTTTCGACGCCATGTTGAAGTCGACAAAGGCGAGACACTCTTTAATTCATGACAAGAGTATGCTGGAATTCTTCGAATCTGGAATTAGAGGTGGACTTGTACTGTAGTGAAGGGGTACTCAAAGGTCAACCACGAGTACATGGAACACTTTGGTAATCATGCACCTGTCAAGTTCTTATCATACCTAGACTTAAATAATTTATACGGTCACTCAATGAATAACGGCATGCCTTATGAGAACCTTCTTTTGCTCAGGCAGGAGGAAATTAAAAACATTGATTTTACCGAAGTTGCGAAAAATTCCGAAACAGGGTATGTACTGAAAGCTGATATTGAATATCCTCCCCATCTCCATGACGCTCATAACGAACTTCCTTTCTGTCCTCAAATAGCGATACCGCCAAACGGTACAAGAAGCTGCTAGCAACATTAGAACATAAAAGCAAATATGTCGCACTACAGGGTGATGCAGCATTGTATAGAACAGGGCCTAACTGTGAGACATTCACCGGGTGGTATCGTCTAACTGGTTAAATACCTACATCGACCTGAATACACATAAGAGAGCCCAAGAGAAGACTAAGTTCGGGCAAAACTTGTGGAAGAAGATGAATAATGCGGTCAATGGGAAATTCATAGAGAATGTACGCAAGTACACAAATTTCAAAATTGTCTCCAGATGGGAGCAAGCCAGGAAACTAACAGCACGCAGCAGGTATCTCAGGTCGATAATCTTCGAGGAGAATCTTGTAGGTATTGAGCTGGCTATAGGGGAAGTATATATATGAACAAGCCAATATACATAGGGCATGCAATTTTCGACATCTCCAAATTTATTATGTATGATTTTTTATGTCGTCATGAAGCCTAATTTGGAGGATTTGATATTGAATTATATGGATACAGGCTCGTTCATTTTTGAAACGAGTTCTGATATCTATAGATTCATTAAAGATAACCCCCAGTATTTTGATACTTCAAATTATTCGAAAGATAATGCATATGGCATTCAGCAAGCCAATAAGAAAAAGATTGGCTTGTTCAAAGACGAATTAAGGGCATGGTTGTGGAAGAATATGTATGACTTAGATCTAAATTATATTCTTACAAATATTCAGGAGAGACTGTTAAGAATGCTAAGGTCGTCGCCAGAGCAGGTATGGATTCATTAGATTTTGATAAGTATTTCAATTGTTTGAAAGATCTTAGCATCAAGTATTACACAAAGCAGAAAACGTTTCGGAGTAAAAGTCATAATTTCAACCATTGAGAGCAATAAATAGGCACTGAGGGGAGGAGATGATAAGAGAAAGCTGGTGGAAGGAACATACGAGACAATAGCCTGGGGTCATTATTCCCTTAGCCCTGACAATTGATAGGACCTTACCTCGTCATGTAAATAGTGTATATATTGTATAATCATTAATTTTGTATATATAAGCCTCATTTTTTTAAAAATCATATCTTTTTCCTCAAATATGTGTACTTTGGTATTGCACTAATGAGGGTTTTTCAGATTATTGTAATATTGCTTTTTTCCTCAACTATATATTTTTAAAATTGTAAATTATTGTATTGTTGTTTTTCCCTCAGTTAATTTATTAAATTCCATGTATAAATGGGGGGGTTTTAAATGGCATATTACTTTTTCCCCTCAGGTATATGTATATACTACACTAATGAGGGTTTTGTTAAACAAAATCGTTTTAGAATTTTCCGAAAAAAATTAATGAAAGGATTTAAAAGTTAATAGAACACTAATGGTTTACAACCATAAACATTTCTGTTTATTGGTCTTTTTTCTTATACATTACATCAAATACTTTTCATTGATACATTGAGTATTGCAAAACCATACCACTTTACAAGAATTCTGTTACCACGTCTACGTAGCACTTTTTCTATTAAATAAGTGTTAGGATACTTAGTCCTTTTTAGTTCATGTCAATAGAAGACACCTTTTATCACCTCACCATACTTGTCCTTTAGTATGTATGGAGTAGGATTGGTACGTATCACACGAGTAACTAGGAAGATTTCAACACTCCAGTTAGATTCAAAACCCTTTTCAAAATGCCCTTTATGTTTAGATACTCTGACATAATCACCAACACTGAACTTCCTTGCACCTTCTCTCTTCGTTCTTGATTATAGTTATACACCGTCAGAAGAAAGTCATTGTTTTTCACTTCATTGGGTTTCTTGCGGATAGTCGAATGAAAAGTATCATTGTATGTGGTAATTATCTTGGATAGGAGGTCTAACCACTTGTATGATCCTTGGGCTAAAAACTCACGAAATATAATATTCTTCAAGGTACGTATTAAACGCAACAGCCTCAGCCTTCACATTGCTATAGGTGCTGTAGTGATTAATATTATACTTTAAAATTAATCGTTTAAAGAACTTGTTATAAAATTCTTTTCCGTTATCGCTTTGAATGTATCTGGGAGCCGCCTCCAATCTTTGTAGTATATCTTCCATTGGCTTTGCAACATTAGCACCGGTCTTATCCTTTAAAGGTCTTGCATATGCCATTTAGAGTAAAAGTTAACTGCAATCAGAATGTACTTGAAATTTTTGTTAACTCTTGCATAGGGTAGCATTTCAACCAAGTCAATTTGTAGCAAATCATTGAGCTCTTTGCTGATGATTTTGCGTCGTAAAAAGTTCCTCCTCGCGGGTCCGTGAAGCTCTCTGGCGATATTCTATTTGGTAGTCATGCTATAATTTTAGAGGCTTTCAACTCTCTGATTATTTCGTTAATGTCTTGAGTATGACTATTATTACCAGCGTCTCTCACGCAATGAGGAGTCTAAGTCTATTGACTAAGGTGTTAGGATTTCTCCAGAAAACGTAATCAACCTTATCTGGCTTGTGCTCCTTCCATGGCAGTCCTAGACCTGAATGTATATTGAGCAAAGGACGTATTATATTTTTATATTTATATGATTTACCAGATCTCAAACGACCATGTCTGCTATAACCACTTCTATGAATTAAAGTGTTTTTCATAATCTTAGCATACGTATCCAAGTCCTCGCTGGTATATGCAGACATCTGAGGTATTCGCTTAAAGATGAGCTCCTTCAAACGTCGGGTGGACTCAAGTTTCATCAACAATTAATATTTGATTTTTTATAAAATGAATATATTTATTTCCAAGCATATAACTACCATCCTGATATCTTACACCGTATAATGTATCAATACGATCCTTCTCTTTTGAGGGAACTTGTTGCAGGTAAGTAGAAATACTTGTAGATTCATCATCCTCATTTCTGCTGGTGTCCACAGCTGATTTCTTTTGAGTATCCAAAATATCCTGTAGAGGGGCGATTATAGGCTTCAAAGCTTCGGACATTACATGCTGAGTCTGAAACTTCAGCCCTTTTAGAGGCCTCAGTTTTTCCTTACAACCTTGGTATGTCTAGTTACAGACTCTTTAAGCCTTATACTTTCACTATCTATCTCACAAATGATGTGACATATGTGATTACATTCAATTTATAGTTTGCGTTCAACTTGAGCTCTAAATGTATCGATAGCCTGAGCTACCATGCCAATCGAAGTTCTCATTTGTTCAGTTTCTTTCTTATGATCCTGTGTATGCGTCTTGAAGGTCTCAGCAGAGATTGCCGTATTGGCATACAGGCTTCTTACCGATTCCTCTAGACCCGCCATTTGCTTGTTGTGGCCATCCACCGCCATGTTTACATTTTCCTCTAAGATCTTGAGTTTATCATCGGAAGCATTAGGTTTGAAAGTATTCAAAACGTCGACCTTTAACTGCTTGACTATCCTCTAGCCTGAAACTTGCCTCATTGCTATTTTCTCCAAAGTATTAATTTTCTGATTACACATATTCTGAAGATTTGTTTTCTCTCTCTCTCTCAAGATCCTCGGCCAGTTGTTTAATAGAATTCTTTGTAGAATCTGTCGTTTCCTTTGTAGAGTTGCTAGAGTATCCACTTTACCCATTGTCTTGTTCAAATTTGCTATGATGACTTGCAGCTTCTTAGTTATTTGCGACTCGATCTCCTTTGGCAAGTGTTTCTTTAACTGCTGTATATCGCTTTTGAGAGTATTCAAATTCTCAGTCATTAACTGCTGGATTGCCGTCTCTAAACTTGAAATTTGCATCGTCGTTAATCTTTCCATATTATTCATTTTCTCATTATACATGTTCTGGATGATTATATTCTCTCTATGAAAGGTCTCTGCCATTTGTTTAATGGAAGACCTTTGCGAATCTGTGGTTTCTTTTGTTGAACTTTTTAGAATATCCACCTTACCCATAGTTTTGTTCAAATTTTTTGTGAATCCTTCTAGTTTCTTGTCTATTTGCGACTCGATTTCCTTTGGCAGATATCTATTTAACCGTTTACGCGTCTCCTTCAATTTACTAATGATCATGCCTCTAGCGTACTTTTATTTACAGCATCCATACCTCCAACAGGATCTACTATATCAATGATTCTCTTATTGCCAAATATAATGTTAGCTGTAGGCTGTATACGGGAATTGATATATTCGGTGGTGAACTTTCTATTCGGTACATCATTATCGTGAACTGGATCTGACAATACTTTCAGCCTGACTTTGTCGACCACGATATTATTTTCCTTATCTCTTTTGAGAATATATCTTGAAATTAATGCATCGATCATGGTCTTAACCATAACCTCAATTTTGCTGAGAAAAATCTCGCATCCTATTTTCGAGAGTATTCACATAATTCTTATTGGATACGTCATTACTATCTTCAGGATCGTGAACGTTGCACAGCCTCTTGTTCTTGAATTGATAGTTTCCTTTGACGTATCTGTTTATGATAAAACGATCGAGTGCTCTTCTAATTGGAGCGGTCCTCTGAGAGCCTAACCTGTCGATGCTTATGATCAACTACGAATGATCATTTTCTTTTTTATCGAGTTTAATATATACATCAAATCCATTTCTATATCGCCCCTCATTCATGTGAAATTCAGGAACTGTAACAACAAAGGGTTTTCCTTCTGATGCACTCTCCCAAACATTTTTACATATATCTTTGAATTCATTGTAGGTCATGTCGGTGTTTACATAATCTTCATAAATATGCTTTAAATTTAAATTATCTTGCCTGAAGAGTATAATCATGTTTGTATTATCGCGAATTAAATGCTTTGGCACTTTAGCATAGGATTGCGCTAGATACACAGTCTACATTTCGATGTCTACCCATACTGTAAAAGGAGGCGATCTTTCCCTGCTTTTCAGTAATGACGTCATCAAATAAAAATGAAATTTTTTTACTTCAGAAGCGTGTAGGACATCATCTCCATTGTCAAATGTTCACTTCTATACCTTCGATATTTCCAAGTACATTAATCAGGTTTGGTACTTTGGCTGATAAAGCAATTTTGAATAAATATACAAGTTTTCAAAACGTAGTCTATTCTCGTGGAGTAGCATATTGAGCAATACATTTGTTTTCCCTGCACTGGAACTTCCTAAAATAAGAGCTCTGACATTAGAAGGAAACAGCTTGCCATGGCGATCACATCTAAAGTCACTTTCAAAGTCTAATAAATGGATAGGTAGAGAGAACTGCTGCTTGACAAACTCCATGATAACAACTAACTTATAAATGGTATACACCCTGTTTATATTGAAGAGTGTAAGTAAACTAAATGATTGGGGGAGGCATTTTCCCCGTGTTTATTAGGTGTCAAAGTTTTAGATATAAAAGGGCTAATGCATGCACTTACTCGATTAGTATACCATGAGAGTTAAGAGAGGGAGGTTGATGAATTATAAGAGAGGCTCTGGAAATATTAATTCCATAATTAATTGCTCCCTTTTGAAGCTCACTTGCCGGGATATAGATATTGTGGTCCAGACACTAAATTGGAAAAGCGTCTGCAAAGAGGCGACCCCGGAATTAACCAATAAGACAACGCTTGTAAACAGCACGACATTGCATACGCTGATCATAAGGATACTGCTTCGAGAAACTTGGCAGGTAAGGTTCTTGCAGAGAAGGCCTGGAAGCGTGTCCAGTCATCAGATTCAACTTTGGACCAGAGGATAGTGGCAAGGATAGTAACTGCAATCATGAAGGCTAAGGTTGCAGTGGGAGCGGGAAAGAAAAGAAGAGAGGAGGGTTTTTACCATTGATTCCTATCATTGCTGCTTTAGGCGCCGCAGCTGGAGGCGCTGCTCAGATAGATTCTGCAGTCAATAAAAAAAAGGCTGCTGATAGACAGTTGGCTGAAATTTCAAGACATAACAAGGCCATGGAGACTAAAGGAAAGGGACTTCGAAATAGAAGGAGTAAGAAGAGGAATAAAGGAGGATTCTTACCTTAATGCCTCTGATGCCATCTTTAGCCGCTGCATCTAAAATCGCAAGGTCCTTGAAAAAAGAGGATCCAAAGGCGAAGGTTTAAAGAAGTCAAAAAACTGTGGAAGAGGGTTGTACATATACCGGAGGAAGCCCTGAGTAACGTGGATATCGAAATGTACGCTAAACGTTTAAAAATCCCCTATTTTAGAGGTGTGTATATGATTGACAAACTACCTTTAAAGCCTCACTTCAAAGAAAGACTTATTGCCAATCTCGACACCTCTGATAATGAAGGAACACACTGGGTTGCTGTAAGGAAAGGTGGTGTCGCATACCACTTTGATAGTTTCGGTAATTTGGAACCCCCTCCAGAGATTGAAAAATATCTACAGGGTGTTAAAATCTTGTATAATACTTAGAGATACCAGAATTTTGATTCAGTTATCTGTGGGCACTTGTGCTTGCAATTTCTATTATTCTAAGAACTGCTGCATTTTCAATATGAGTTATACAGTTACAGTGAGTGGATCAGACGCTGTTATTTTAACATACCTAAACCCTCCTCTACATCTAGATCCAGGTCATTATGAGATTGCACTTTTGAATTTTGAAACATTCTACTCGATACCAAACATCGATGAAGGTAATAATCGTTTTCATTATATTCATAATGGTAAACCTGAAAACATTGTCATACCTCACGGAACCTACGAGATTGCCGATATCAATACATTTCTAAAGGATAAACTAGAATTGAATGATGAAGTCTTCTTCATACGACCTAATAATACAATGAAGGCTGAGATTAAATGTCCTTATACAATAGATTTTGCTAGGGACAAATCTATAGGTACACTTCTAGGATTCACCGACAAAAAATAATTCCTGCTGGTGTAGTGGCTGAATCTGATGATCTTGTGAATATATTTAAAGTGAGCATCATACTTGTGGAGTGCAGTATTGCGACAGGCTCTTTCATTGATGGTAAAAGTGGACATTCTCTCTACGAGTTTTTCCCATCTGTTCCACCAGGCTATCACATCTCTCAAGAACCCTCGAACCCGATATATCTACCAGTCATCGATACAAATTATATACATCAGATCACTATTCGAGTGGTAGATCAACACGGCAAGACAATCAACTTCAGGAACGAGGTTTTAACTACAAGACTGCACGTAAGACGCAATGGCAATAAATTTTAAAAGACATCGCAAATACTATAATAGACGATGTGTAGCACGTTTGAAACGTAATATCTCTCCGACTACCGAGGAGTTAACACATGCTAACTGTAAGTTCCTCGAAGGGTTAGGCTACAGAATTCTATAATGGACATCTTAAACGTAACAGAGGTTCCAGCCTTTGATGACAAGATCACCAAGGAGGAGGAGCATGTTTTCCTACCATACAACCCATCTGCTCTGAATGTTAATGCTGAAATTAGAATACCCTCTCAAGCTGAAGATTTGTACACCATACCTAACGAGCTATCTTTACATTGAAGGCTCTCTTACTAAGCTAGATGGGTCTCCTACAGCGGCGAAACTTACCAATAATGCCATAGCCTTCATGTTTGATGAAATTCGTCTAGATATGAACGCTACAACTATAGACAGAACAAGGAATCCCGGAATTACTACAACTATACGTAATTATGCAGCTCTGAACCCGATGGAGTCGAATGTCTTCTGAGTGCTGGATGGACTTATCCTGGTGAAGAAGTTGATATACTACATACTGCAAATGGGGCTTTCAATGCGTTAGTCCCGCTTTCGATGCTCTTAGGATTTGCTGATGACCATAAGGAACTCATACTCAACAGCAAGTTTGAATTGGTCCTCATAAGATCCAAATATTCTAAAAATTGTGTTCAGGCTTTAGATGGAGAGGAAGCTAATCTAAAGTTAACTAGAATCGAATGGAGGATGCCTGTAATTCGTCTTGCTGATGCTGAAAGGGTTCACATTCTAAAAATTGTAAAGGACGAGAGACCTCTACATATCGCCTTTCGATCCATGGATCTCCATACCCAGCCTGCTCTGCCCCAGACAAGATCTTTCACGTGGAATTTGGCAACATCTAAGCTTGAGAAACCTCGATTCGTCATTGTGGGAGCGCAGACTGCAAGATTGAGTGACTATAGCAAGAATAGTTCCGAGTTTGATCACTGCAACTTTACTAATTTGAGGTTATTTTTCAATAGTGAATGCTACCCCTACAATGATTTGAAATTTGACTTTAGAAATTTAAAGTTTGCTTCACTGTATGAAATGTACTGTAAATTTCAAAGTTCCTATTATGATAGAGACAATTACCCCATCTTGAAGAGAGAGGATTTTCTTGAGCGTGCACCATTATTCGTGATTGACTGCTCCCATCAACCTGAAGAGTATATAAATGGAGCTGTGATCATCAGAATCGATATTCAAGCATCTGAAAATTTCCCATCTCTGACGTCATTGTATTGTTTAATTCTACACGACAAAGTGTTTACCTACAAACCTCTTTCCCATGTGATGCAAACAATTATATAAATGATATGTGTTTGGAAATGACTATGGCTTTTTGGTGAAGGATTGTAATAGGATATTTTTTTTGAAATAATAAATCGAATTCATATACAACACTCTTTTATTATACTTATACATTTCAAGCATTTTCCTTCTACCCCTCCTACTCCCTGAAAAGCTAGATGCTGCTGACTTGCAGAAGTCGTTTGAATTATTCAAGTGTCTTTCAATATAATGTATAAGCCTCTTTAGATTCCCTATACCATCAATGTTTAAAGTTATTTCACAATGATTTAAACAAGTATTTATGAAATGAATTAATTGACTTGTCAAGAAATACAATGATATTATAGGCATTAATTACATTATCACAATATTCTACACACGCAAACTTTTCTTCTTGTAGGTAAGTTTCAATCATTAGAATGTTTTTTGATATTATGGCCAAGTCTGACTTTGTAATATAAACAAAGGATTTATCATTTTCACAATTTATGTAGAGGGAGGGGATGTCATAGTATAGTCCAATGTTCACGGTATGGGAGGGTGATATGCTGACGTCATCAAGCGCTCCATGCCCAGGCGAATGCAGGGTATCTTCAATGAATAAGAAGACCCGAGGACCTTCGTTGAGGATCTCCCTCTTACACTGACGCTTCTGCTTTTTCTGCTCGGTCTTGTTCTTCCTTTTCCGCTGCTCCCTCCTCGTAGCCCTGTAACATATATTCAAAGCGGTCTTAGAATTTAGCTAAAATGATTTCATGAATCTGAAAGAGAAGTGTATGTATTAGAAAAAAATCCTCTTCACATGTCAAACAAAAATAATGCGCGTCATACTCACTTCGAGGTTTTGAGAGTTTCTGGATGTATCTGTGGCGAGCAATCGGGAGTCTTCTGATTTAACCACTCCTCGCCTCTCTTAGCCGGGTCATTAGGTGGATTAATGTCAGGCAATGAAGCAACACACTCATTCATAGGCTGGGTGTAGCGTTCTACAATATCAACATCGGATCTTTCGGGATTTAGCTGCTCTATGGGCACTGGCACCTCGGGGGGCGATCATTCGCAATCTGTAATAAATTATTTTTAGGCTAGACATAGAAGAAAGAAACATTAGAAATGAATGTATAGTTCCCCTTAATATTCCCACTACTTACTCTAGTTTTCTCTTCCTACGTTGGTATACCTCGCAATTGTCATTGCAAAAGATGAATGAAGACATCCGTTCGTGCTGTGCCGGGTTAGTGCAAAGCACTGAATGCATGTATCCATTGCACGATTCTCTATCACAGATAAATGGCTCGCCACAAGGCCCTCCACCTCATCGAAGTCACTAAGATGATCGTTCTCCATATGATTTCCCGTGTAAGAATATAAGCGATTTCGAATTGCATTTCATTTAACACGCAAGCTTATTAGTGTATTATAGAAAAAATATTACTTACATGATCCCTCTTCGATAATCCTCGCGGTTCCCTGTACACACATCCGATGTAGTCATCTGATCATGATGCGATGGTTGAGTACACAATATTGAATGCATTAATCCATTGCAGGTTTCGGTATGAAAATATATATAATGCTGATAATCTTCCCCACACAGACTCCAGTAATCATGTACATCTGATGTGTGAGTAGCGTTATCGTTAGACATTTCGAATATCGCTGAATGAACAGTGGTCAAACAATAAATGCACGCGAGAAGCGTGATTGGTACTTATATAGCCAGAACTGAGATAAGTTGCATTAGTGAAGTGTCAGGCAGACTTGAAATGAACCATGAGCACGCAGGTCGGTTTCTTGCGACACGGTGAAAATATTGAATGTGCACCGTCTTTTTATACTCATACACCGCTCATCCAGCGTCACGATGGGTAGGCAGGGGTGGCCCCATTTACATGTTTTTTGTGACGTCTATTTATTTTTCCCTCGAGAGTGTATAATGTATTCACATTGCATGCCGGTGATCTACATTCGTAAGAGTTATACTCTCTCTCGTTATATTTGTTATTGTTATTACGTCTAAGCAATTTGAGTCTTGTGTTCATACATTAGTTTGCACTCTCCGTATCTAGAGCGCTATTTCCATGCTAAGTGATGACCTACATATCGGCTCTGTCCACAGCTATTGTCACTTCGCTAAGTGAGATTGTTTGTTCAGTACATTACCAGAGCGAACGTCTGACTTTTTTTGCATGAATAGAGCCCTAATCGCTATTGCATATATTTCCTTAGTCAGACTTGCATGATTTACACCATTCCTCGGTTCGAGTGATATGTAGCCACCTCGAATGCTCTTTCATTTTCGTTTGGAATCATTCATACAAGCGTTGAGGGTTTTCTTGACTGCAACTGGAATATCATTCATATTACTCATATGCTTTATACCAAGGGGTTCGTTACTGGGTATATCGCTCATCCTGGATTCGATACCAGGGTTCTTTACTCATATGCTTTATACCAAGAGGTTCGTTACTACGAATATCGCACATATCACATCTAGGTTCGATACCTGGGTTCGTTACTCATGCTTTATACCAAGGGGCTCGTTACTGCGAATAACGCACATCCTAGGTTCGATACCAGGGTTCGTTACTTCGAATAACGCACATATCACACCTAGGTTCGATACCAGTGTTCGTTACTACGAATAACGTACATATTACTCCTAGGTTCGATACCAGGGTTCTTAAGCCTTTTTTACCAAGGGGCTCTTTTACTGGGAATATCGCTCATATCACGCCTAGCCGGAATGATGATGTTAGTCAGAGTTCGATACTCGGTTCAATCATTCTTTTTTTATCGCCTATTGTCGGCTTTATCACATTGATGCTCGTACACAGTTACCCCACACCTCTGTTTATGATAAACACTCTGTAACAGGACCGCGCGTGAGTCCAATAGACGTACCATTAGCGGCGGTCTTTGGCGGATTACATATGTATTACCACACACGTGTTTTTGAGCCAGGACTCTCATGTTTAGACTACTCGGAAATTACATGGTTTGAGACCCCCTATATCCAAAGTAACCGTGTTTACTTCCTCCGCTACGTAGCTACAGTAAGTGGAGAAAGTATTGCGTTCCCCCAAAACTTGAATAACGTGATTCACTGGAAATACACATTTTGACACACCCTGAAACCAAAGAAAGCATTTTACTTTTCTACTACGCACTTACTGCAAGTATCGAGGTATTATATTCCATCTTCGTATTGAATTACGAGATTCACCGAAAATCCACGTTTTGAGATCCCATGTGTCCAAAGTAAGGATTTTTACATTCTCTACTAGATGCTACAGTAATTAGAGAAAGTATTGTGTTCCACTCCAAAATTGAATGACGGGATTCACTGCAAATACAGGTTTTGAGACCCCTTGACTGCAAACAAAACAGTTTTGCATTCCGTAGTACGCACTTACAGTAGATAGAGGAAATGTTGTATTCCACCCAACAATTCAATAACGAGATTTATTGGAAATACATGTTTCGGGACCACCTGAATACAAAGAAACTATTTTTACTTTATCTGCTAGTAGTTACAGTAAGCAAAGCAAGTATTGTATTCTACCCCAAAATTCAATAACGAGAATCATCGAAAATACGCGTTTTGAGACCCCTGAATTCAAAGACTGCACTTTTGCTTTCTCTACTACGTAGCTACCGTAAGTAGGGGGAGTATTGTGTTCCACCCAAAACTTTATTAACCAGATTCACAGAAATACACGTTTTGATACCCCTAAATTTTTATTTTCTGCACTAGGTAGCTACAGTAAGGAGTCAAAGATTCTGTTCCACTTAAAAATTCAATAACGAGATTCACTCGAAATACACGTTTTACTTTTGCTACTACACACTTCCAGTAAGTAGAGGAAGTGGTGTATTCCACCCAAATATTGAATAACGAGATACACTGGAAATGCATGTTTTGAGAACCCCTGAATTTTGTAGTTGTACTTTTACTACAAAACTACAGTAAGTACAGAAAGTAATGTGTTCCACACTAAAGTTGAATAACCAGATTTACCGAAAATACAAGTTTTGAGACACCCTGGGTCCAATGAAAGCTCTTTACTTTCTTAACTACGCAATTACAGCAAGTAAGGGAGAATTGTATTCCACCCTAAAATTCACAATAACGGGTCTCGCCGGAAATACAGGTTTTGAGGAATCCAAGGTAAGCATTTTTACTTTCTCTACTATGTAGCTACAGGAGGCAGAGAAAGTATTGTGTTCCACACAACAATTGAATGACGAGATTCACCCGAAGTGCACGTTTTGATACACCCTGAACCCAAAGAAAGCACTTTAATTTTGTTACTACGCAATTACAGTAAGTAAGGGAGAATTGTAGTCCACCCTGAAATTGAATAACGAGACTCGCGGAATCGGAGGTAAGCATTTTTACTTCCTCTAATACGTAGCTGCAGGAGGCAGAAAAAGTATTGTGTTCCACCCAACAATTGAATAAAAAGATTCACCGGAAATACACGTTTTGAGACCCCATGAGTCCAAAGTAAGCATTTTTAATTTCTCTTCAGCTACAATAAGTAGATAAATTATGTTCCAACTAAAAATTGGTAACGAGATTCACCGGAAATACACGTTTTGAGACCCCATGAATCCATAGAAAGCATGTTTAGCTTCTGCATAACGCAGCTACAGTAAGGGAAGAAAATATTGTGTTCTACCCAAAAATTGAATAATGAGCTTCACCAGAAATGCACGTTTTTAGACCCATGAATCCAAAGATGGCATTTTTACTTTCTGTACTCTGTAGCTACAGCAAATAGAGAATATATGGTGTTCCACCCAAAAATTGAATAGCAAGATTAACCGGAAATACACGTTTTGAACCTCCTGATTCCGAAGAGCGCATGTTTACTTTCTGCATTAAGTATCTACAATAAGGAGAGAAAGTATTGTGTTATTCCCAAAAGTTTATTAAGAGGGTTCACCGGAAATATCCCTTTTGAGACACCCTGTATCCAATGAACGCTTTTTCCTTTATTTACTACGCACTTACAGTAAGTATTCCACCCGAAAATTGAATAACGAGATTCACCGGAAATACCGTTTTGAGACTCCTGAATCCAAAGTAAGCATTTTTACTTTCTCTGCTACGTAGTTACAGTAAGTAGAGAATGTACTGCGTTCCACCCAGAAATTCCATAACGGAATTCACCGAAAATACGTGTTTTGAGACACCCTGAATCCAAGAAAAGCATTTTTACTTTCTCTACTACGTAACTACAATAACTAGAGTAAGTATTGTGTTCCGCGAAAAAAATTAAATAACGAGATTCACCGGAAATATACTTTTTGAGACACCTTTTTCCAAAGAAAGCATTTTTACATCCTCTACTACATAGCTACGGTAAGTAGAGAAAGTATTGTGTTCCACGCAAGAAGTTGAATAACGAGATTCACCGGAAATACATGTTTTGTGACCTGAATGCAAGCAAAGCATTTTTAATTTTCCTACTACGCATTTACACTAAGTAGAGGAAGTGTTGTATTCGACCCAAAAATTCAATAACAGGATTCATCGGAAATACACGTTTTGAGACCCCCCGAATACAAAGAAACCTTTTTGCTTTACCTACTACGCATTTAGAGTAAGTAGAGAAAGTATTGTATTCCGCCCACAAATTCATAAATGAGATTCACTAGACATACGTGTTGTAAGCACCCCAGAATACAAAGAAAGCATTTTTACATATTCTACTACGTAGTTACAGTAAGTAGAGTAAGTATTTATTCCACCCAAAAATTACATAACGAGATTCGTCGTACAGGTTTTGATACACCCTGAATCGAAAGCAAGCATTTTTGCTTTCTCTACTACGTAGTTGCAGTAAGAAAAGCAAGTATTGTATTCCATCCCAAAATTCAACTACGAGATTCGTCGGAAATACTTATTTTGAGACCCTCTGAATCCAAAACAACCATTTTTACTTTCTCTACTACGTAACTACAGTAAGTAAAGAAAGTATTGTATTCCACCGAAGAATTGGAAGAGATTCACGGGAAACAGGTTTTGGAAACATGAATCCAAAGTAAGCATTTTTACTTTCTCTACTAGTAGCTACAGTAAGTATACAAATAATTTTGTTCCACCTAAAAATTGAATATCGAGATTCGTCGGAAATAAACGTTTGAGATACCCTGAATCCAAAGTTAGCAGTTTTACTTTCCCTACTACGCAGCTATAAGAGGTAGAGAATGAACCTATTGTCTTTCACCGGAAAGTTCAATAATTAGATTCACCGGAAATACAGTTTGTAGACCTCTTGAATGCAAACAAAGCATTGTACTTTCAATACTGTGCACTTACAGTAAGTAGAGAAAGTGTTGTATTCAATCCAAAATTTCAATAACGAGATACACTGGACATTCGTGTTTTGAAAACCCCTGGATCCAAAGAAAGCATTTTTACATTCTCTACTTCGTAGTTAAAGTAAGTTAAGCAAGTATTGTATTCCACCCAAAAATTACATAACGAGATTCGTCGGGTATACAGGTTTTGATACACCCTGAATCGAAGGCAAGCATTTTTACTTTCTCTACTACGTAGTTGCAGTAAGAAAAGCAAGCATTGTATTCCATCTCAAAATTCAATAACGAGATTCATAGGAAATACACGTTTTGAGACCGCCTGAATCCAAGGTAAAAGTGTTGTATGCCACCAAAAAATTCAGAAACTACTGGGAATATATGTTTTAAGATTCCCTGAATCCAAAGATAGCATTCTTAGTTTCTCTACTACGTAGTTACAATAAGTATTGTATTCCGCCCAAAAATTAAAAAAACGAGTTCACCGGAAATACACTTTTCATGACCCCTGAATCCAAACAAGGAATTTTTACTTTCCCTCGAATGCAGTTACAGTAACCGGCAAAAGTGTCGTATTCTACCCAAAAATTCAATAACGAGATTCACATTCTGAGATTCTCTGAATCCAAAGAAAGCATTTTACTTTTTCTTCTACGTAGTTACAGTAAGTAAAGTAGCTATTGTATTCCACCCAAAAATTCAATATCGATATTCATCGGAAATACACGTTTTGAGACCTTCTTAATCCAAAGAAAGCATTTTCACTTTCTCTACTATGCACTTACACTAAGTAGCGGAAGTTTTGTGTTCCATCCAAGAATTGAATAACCAGATTCGCTCGAAAACACCCGTTCTGAGACCCTCTAATTTCAAAGTAACCATCTTCACTTAGTCTACTACTAGGCTACACTAAGTAGAGAAAGTAATTCGTTCCAACCAATAATTGAATAACCAGATTCACCGGAAATACACCTTTGGCGGCCGCCTGATTATAAAGAGCATTTTTACTTTCTGCACTACGTAGCTACAGTAAGGAAAGTATTGTATTCCACACAAAAATTCATTAACGAGATTCACCGGAAATACACATTTTGAGACCCCCTAAGACCAAAGTTAGTATTTTTACTTTCTCTACTTCGTTGCTGCAGGAGCCATGGAAAGTATTGTGTTCTACCCAAAACGTGAATAACGAGATTTACAGGAAATACGCGTTTTGAGACCATGTATCCAAAGAAAGCTTTTTACTTTCTTTACTGCGCACTTACAGTAAGTAAGGGAGTATTGTATTCCACCCTAAAATTGAATAACAAGATTCACCGGCAATAATGGTTTTGAGATCCCTTGAATCCAAGGTAAGCATTTTTTACTTTCTCAGGTATGTAGCTACGGTAAGTGGAGAAATTATTGTGTTCCACCCAAAATATGAATAAGGCGATTCATCGGAAATACACGTTTTGTGAACCCTTGAATCCAAAGCAAGCACTTTTACTTTCTCTACTACATAGCTACAAAAAGTAGAGAAAGTACTGTATCCCATCCCAAAGTTTAATAACGAAATTCATTGAAAACACACGTTTTGAAACCCCCTAAATCCAAAGTGAGCATTTTTACTTTCTCTACTACGTAGCTACAGTAAGTAGAAATAGTATTGTGTTCCACCCATAAATTGAATAACGGGATTCACCGGAACTACACGTTTTGACACCCCCGAATCCAAAGAAAGCCTTTTTACCTTCTGCACTACGAAGCTACGGAAAGCAGAGAAAGTATTTTTTCTCACCAAAGAAATTGAATAAAAGATTCACAAAGAAATATACGTTTTCAGATATCGTGAATTTTTACTTTCTGCACTACGTAGCTACAACAAGTAACGAATTATTGTATTCCATCTTAAAATTGATAAACGAGACTCACCGGAAATACACGTTTTGCAACCCCCTGAATCCAAAGTAAGCGTTTTTTCTTTCTCTACTACGTAGCTACAGTAAGTAGAGAAAATGTTATGTTCCACCCAATAATTGAATGACGTGATACCACATAAATACACGTTTTGAGGCCCTTGAATCCAATGTAAGCGTTTTTACTTTCTCTACTACGTAGCTAAATGATGTAGAGAAAGTATTATATTCCACCCGAAAATTGCGTCACGACATTCACCGCAAATACACGTTTTGAGACCCCTTGGGTGCAAACAACGCATTTTTACTTTCCCTACTACTCACTTAGAGTAAGTAGGGGAAGTGCTGTATTCCACACAAATATTCAATAACGAGATTCACTGGAAATACCTGTTTGGAGACCCCCTGAATCCAAAGAAAGCATCTTTACTTTCTCTACTACGTAGCTATAGCAGGTAGAGAATGTATCTATTGTATTCCACCCAAAAGTTCAATGAGATTCACCGGAAATACCGTTTGTTGGCCTCTTGAATGCAAACAAAGCATTTTTAATTTCCTTACTTTGCACTTACAGTAATTAGAGAAAGTGTTGTATTCCAACCAGAAATTCAGAATCGACCGGGAATACATGTTTTGAGATTCCTTGAATCCAAAGAAAGCATTTTTACTTTCTCTATTACGTAGTTAGAGTAAGGATTATATTCCACCCAAAATTAAAAAAACTATAATAGTATAGAAATGACAAATCCAGCCCATTAAATATGCAGGAATGTGTATTCATATGCAAATGAGGTCTCCCCACCTCCTGGTGCCTTTTGCTTGCAGCTGAGGGTCATAAATTTTCTTGAGTATAATGGAAACTTGACAGGTAAGCAATTAAGGCTGTCAATCACCTCACAAAACGAGCAATGGCTATAATAAATTACGCTTCTGTAACAAAGGCGGAGACGTTATTCTACCCACTCCATATCCGGACACGTGCACTTCTGCTCCTGCAGCAACGCACTCCCCAGTCGCATTGTTTAACGACCACGTGCAAAAGAACAAAAGGTTACCCATCACCTGTCAAAATGAACAACAATAGAGTATGCAGGACAAAGGATCAGACGCTATTGCCCCAGCTCTATTGAATTCCCAGTGTGTACTTTTAGGAATGCCACTTGCAAGCTCGCAGTCGCATTGTTTGACGAACACGTACAAAAGAACAATAGAACAGACTGGACCCGAGTTAACAAACGGGACAGATGTTATTTTATCCCTTTCTATTGTCCAGAGCAAGGTTTCTTTAGAAAGACCACCCGTGTAGTACCCCGCTTCCACAGCCGTATAACAAAAGAAAAAGCTGGATCCTTTTAACAAAAGGGAACAGATTCTATTGTATCCCTTTCCATTGTCCGGAAACGTGCATGTTAGGTGTACATAACAAAAGAAACTTGTGGAGGCTTTATATTTCCCCTGTCTTTGTCCGTGTGAAAGACAGAGAGGTCAGTTTACCTGCTAGACCATAAAAAATTCTACCACCGTTCGAGTCCGCCATCGTTGGCTTTGGGTTTGACCCTAGGCCAGTTCTCCCTGTGTCCTCACGAAGTCCTACGGATATACCCGAACATAGTTATACAAGCTTTCTGTTTGTGCAGCTGACTCTTTTCAAGCAGCGATGTCAAAAAGCATGCTTAATATATTTCATTGCCAATTTAAACCCATGTGTATACTTAGATATCCATAGATCGGTGTTCGATTCTTACTGCAAACAAAAAGTTTAATGTTTTAATTGCTAATGAGAAATTGATACTTTGATGATAATATATCATTACCCGATTAATGAAAGGGTGTTCAGAGCTCCTAGTTCGAATCTTAGCCAGTGAAACTCTAATGCGTAATAAATATTAATCTATGAGAGTATGTGCAGGCAGATTAAAATGTATTTAACAAATATAATTTAATTTTTATATATCATTACGATGTTTAATGAGTGGTATTCTTAGGTGCCCAGAGGTCCTCGTTCGAATCTTACCCGGAAACTCTAATGCTTAATAAATATTAAATTATTGAAGCATGCACGGACAGATTGCCTACGCTCAGTACAAGGACTCTGGTTCGAGAAACACTGCAGACAAAATCTTGGCGGAAAAGGCGTGGAAAAGAGTGCAAGATTTCTACCTCTCATACCAATTATTGCAGCTCTAGGTAAATAAGAAAAGCTGTAAATAAGAAAAAGGCAGCAGATAAATAACTGGCCGAAATGATGAGACATAACAGAGAAATTGAAGCAAGAGGGAGGGGCCTTCGAGTGAAGAATAGGGGGAGGAACACCGAAACGAAGAAGGGACAGATCAAGATCGTGAATTCAAAAAACTCTGGTAGAGGGCTATACTTGTCTCGGAAAAGCATTGAGTAACACAGATCCCAACTTGTATATACAATGTTTAAAGATTCCTCTGCTCTGACTTTAAGATAGAGTAATGCAACTAAAGACTTCCCTTTTTTATCATTGTAACTAGCTAATTTGAGACTCTATCTTAATAGTGAATGTTATCCCTATCGCGATAGGAGTTTAGACTTTGGAAACTCGAGATTTGCATTATTGCACGATATGTACTCAAGCTCTTATTATGAAAAAGAGAATTATCCTTTATTGAAGAGAAAAGATTACTTGAATTTGCTCCTATATTTGTAGTAGTTTGCTCTCATCAACCAGAGGAAGTTATAAATGGGTGTGTTAACATGAGAATAGAAATTCATGCTAGTGCAAATATCTCTGTACATATCTTGCATTGTTTAATAATTCATGGATAAAGTATTTACATGCAAGCCTCTGCCTCATGTGATGCAGCTTATATTTTAAACTAATCATGGTAAAGATGTATTTTTTCATTAGGGATGTAAGGTTTTTTAATGAAAAAATATAATGTAAAAGCATACCTTCATTTTTATTAGTATTATTTATCGTGCATTTCCATCACTTTCCTCCTCCAACTCATCGTTTCTGTATATGAAGATTCACTTGTAACGGATAGTTATGCAAATTTCTTTATTATTTAAATGAAAGTCTTTATTTTCGTAATTTTTATTCCCACACAGCAAACAGTCTTGATACTGTTAATGTATACAGGGTTCAAGTCCTTTTAGGGTACAAATTTCATCACTATATCTTGCATTGTTTAATAATTCATGGATAAAGTATTTACATGCAAGCCTCTGCCTCATGTGATGCAGCTTATATTTTAAACTAATCATGGTAAAGATGTATTTTTTCATTAGGGATGTAAGGTTTTTTAATGAAAAAATATAATGTAAAAGCATACCTTCATTTTTATTAGTATTATTTATCGTGCATTTCCATCACTTTCCTCCTCCAAATCATCGTTTCTGTATATGACGATTCACTTGTAACGGATAGTTATGCAAATTTCTTTATTATTTAAATGAAAGTCTTTATTTTCGTAAGTTTTATTCCCACACAGCAAACAGTCTTGATACTGTTAATGTATACAGGGTTCAAGTCCTTTTAGGGTACAAATTTCATCACTATTTAAAAGTATTTTCACAATCATCTAAATTACTGCTCACAATTCTTATTTTCGCCGAATATAGGGAGATTCGCTCGAGCTAACTCTCGGCTGTGCATTGGTTTGTATACAAAATTGTCAGTGTTTTTTCTTCGTATGCCCAGGAATGTTATATAAGAATCCTGTCTTAACGTGTTTCGGTGATGTAGATGTCTCAGCACCCGCTTCTTGTCAAAATGTTTCTTGGAGGTGACGACGCTGGTTATTCTAACCTCCAAGAGCGTTAGCAGGCTTTCTTGAACTGCAATCTGTTCTTATTCTTCCCCGTATTCCGTCTGAAACATTACACAATGAAAGCCTTAGAAAACATGTTTTTGTAAGTAAAGGTAACCTGGAAGAACTGCATTTTTGTTATGATACATGTAAAATGAAACATAAAAGATTTTTATAAACATTAGGCTATCAGGTGTTATTTCAATGCGATAGATATATCTGCATTCAAAACATATGATATTGTGATTTTGTGAATTTTTTATAAAATTCTATAGCATGCATCATTTGTATCTTTATATGTGATATCAATTAGTCAGCTGTTTTATTTATGAATTTTTTTCATGGTAAAATAGAACTTTCAATACTTTCTGAAGTTTGACATTTCTACATACCTTATCTGCAGGCATAAAAGACAATTTACATGTCTTAAATTTCCCCATCTCTGCCATACCGTTATATTCAAGTTGTAATTTTCCAGGTATTTCTGCAAGCTCTTGATTGGTTAACGAATTATAGCGCTCAGGCATGAACACTTGACAATCCTCCAGCGAAGATAAGATCCTGGCACCGTATCTTGTTTTAGCTCTCTTTAAGGACTTTATCTCATATTTAAGACCTATTTCGAGATCTTGAACTCACCGAGTCGACAGGAAACTGCGCTGTTCAGCCATCTTGTTGAGTCTGTCTTCTAATAAAAAGGTAATTTATATTATGGAGTCACACCAACAAGAGAAGTGTTCTCTCACTCTCATTCCGTCAGATGTTGCCATTCAAAGCCTAGCACAACCACCACCACTACCCATTACACCAAGGTTAACTGCAACTCTATTACCGCAATACTTTAGAAATATACACTTAATAGGTAGCGTAGAAGATTTTCTCCCTTGATTAGCTAAACGCATGCATATACTGCATTATTTTTTTCTATTCACATTTCAGTTCTTACTTCCAACTCCCCCTTATTCTCCAAAGAATCAGTATACAATATGGTATTCCTGTACGCTTAATACTCGGTTATCACAGAAAACCGTTACATTTCACTACAATCACAACCAAAGTATTTTTTCCAGAGTTACACAGATTTTAAGCTTCTAGAATCGAACTTGGTAATGATTTAATAAATGTATTTTTTAGTAATTTAGCTCCCCTGCATGATCATCCACCATATAATGTTTACTCAAAGCTGGTATGATTCATAAGCTTGAAGATATATGAAATCACCATTTCGAGATTCGAACTGAGTGCTTTAAAGTAATTTTTGTCATGAGAACGATATTTCGGGACCTAGTACTCTGTTTACTTTTTATTTTATGTTTCTCTAAATTATGTTATAAGCTATTAAATTTGTATGCAAATTTAATTTAATCAGTATTCGAACCCAGAACACCAGGAACAAAATTATTTATAATATTAGTTTGACGTGTTTAAAAGAACTGTACGCAGTTATGATATTAACCTAAGTGATATGTCCTAGAGTATAGAGGAAAATTGAGGAAATCATTAAAATATCGTGATTCAAACTAAGGACTACTAACTGTCAATTATATGCTGTATTAATTGTCCGTCATAGGAGCTAACAATCATGCTTTGGTCTGCACCTCTATCTCTGCTAGTTTATGAGATAATAGAGATTTTAAAATTAAGGATCGAACCCATGACGCCTGGTACCCTAATATACATTCACAAGAAACTACTTAATGACATAAACGTAATAAGGTTTATTTGGTGTCTATCGTAATTATTTCCGGGGTTATTAAATTTATAAGTAAATTTCATTTAATCAGTATTCTAACTCAGAACACCAGAAACAAAAGTATTTATAATAGTTTGGCATGTTTAAAAGACCTGTATGCAGTTACAGCATCAATCTAAGTGATATATTCTAGGGTATAGAGGAAAATTAAGGAAGTCATTGATAGATCGGGATTCGAACTAAGGACAACTGATTGGAAATTATATACAGTATTAATTACCCATTATAGGAGCTATCAATCATGCTTTGGTCCACCCCTCTATCTCTTAGTTTCTGAGATAATTGAGATTTAAAAATTAAGGATCGAACCCAGGCGCCAAGCATCCAAGTATGCATTCAGAAGAAACTACCTATTGACGTGAAAGTAATAAAGTTCATTATGCGTCTTTATCTTGATTAGTTTTGGAGTTATTAGAAGATGAATTTGTAATCACTCCTAGGATTCAAACCCATGCATCCCGGCCGGTTTGGAACAATTCGTAAATGGCACGTCGCTTTCCAAGGTCATAATTAGGTTTTATTACATGGCTTTATCTCTTTTCATTCAGGGTGTGTGCGTGTGCGTGACTGTGTATGTGCATGCGTGTGTGCGAGCGTGTGTGTGGTTTTGTATGTGTGTGCATGAGTGTAAGTGTACAGGTATATGTGAGTGTGTATGTGCATGTGTGTGTGCTTGCACTGGTGTATGTTGATGTATGTGCGTGTGCTCGGTATATGTGAACGCTTGGATGTGTGCAAGTTATGGAGAAAGAGATAGATAGATAGATAGATAGATAGATAGATAGATAGATAGATAAATAGATAGATAGATAGAAAGAGGGAAAAGGAAGAACAAGAGAGAAAAATAAAGAAAATAAAGAATCGTGTCTAGGCATCGGAATATATAAATAACTATATTTGTTAAATACATTTTAATCTGTCCGTGCATGCTTCAATAATTTAATATTTATTAAGCATTAGAGTTTCCGGGTAAGTTTCGAACTAAGACCTTTGGGCACCTAAGAATACCACTCATTAAAACTTCGTAATGATATATAAAAATTAAATTATATTTGTTAAATACATTTTAATCTGCCTGCACATACTCTCATAGTTGAATATTTATTACGCATTAGAGTTTCACTGGGTAAGATTCGAACTAGGAGCTCTGAACACCCTTTCATTAATCGGATAATGATATCAGATTATCAAAGCATCAATTTCTAATTAGCATTTAAAACATTAAAACTTTTTGTTTGCAGTAAGAATCGAACACCGATCTATGGATACCTAAGTATACACATGGGTTTAAATAGGTAATGAAATATATTAAGCACGCTTCTTGATATCGCTACTTGAAAAGAGTCAGCTGAATAAACAGAGAGCTTGTATAACTATGTTCGGGTATATCCGTAGGACCTCGTGAAAACACTCAGAGAACTGGCCTCGGGGCAAAGCCAACGCCACGATGACGTACTCGAGCGGCGGTAGAATTTTTTATGGTCTAGCAGGAAACTGACCTCTCTGTCTTTCACACGGACAAAGACAGTGTAAGTATAAAGCCTCCACGAGTTTCTTTTGTCATATACACCTAACATGTACGTGTCCGGGCAATGGAAAGGGATACTATAGAATCTGTTCCCTTTTGTTAAAAGGATCCAGCTTGTTCTTTTGTTATACGGCTGTGGAAGCGGGGTGCTATACGGGTGGTCTTTCTAAAGAAACCTTGCTCTGGACAATAGAAGGGGATACAATAGCATCTGTCCCTTTTGTTAACTCGGGTCCAGTCTATTCTATTGTTCTTTTGCACGTGTTCGTCAAACAATGGGACTGCGAGCTTGCAGGTGGCATTCCTAAAAGTACACACTGGGAATTCAATAGAGCTGGGACAATAGCGTCTGATCCTTTGTCCAGCATACTCTATTGTTGTTCATTTTGAAAGGTGATGGATAACCTTTTGTTCTTTTGCACGTGGTCGTTAAACAATGCGACTGGGGAGTTTGTTGCTGCAGATGCAGAAGTGCACATGTCCGGATATGGAGTGGGTAGAATAACGTCTCCGCCTTTGTTACAAGCCATTGTTCGTTTTGACAGGTGATTGACAGCCTTAATTGCTTACCTGTCAAGTTTCCATTATACTCAAGAAAATTTATGACCCTCAGCTGCAAGCAAAAGGCACCAGGAGGTGGGGAGACCTCATTTGCATATGAATACACATTCCTGCATATTTAATGGGCTGGATCTGTCATTTCTATACTACTAACGATATCACCGGAATTACACGTTTTGACACCCCCTGTATCGCAACCAAGCTTTCTTACTATCCCTACTACGCAGTTAAAGTAAGTAGAGGAAGTGCTGTATTCCAACCAAAATTTCAATAACGAGATACACTAGAAATGCGTGTTTTTAAAACCCCTGAATCCAAAGAAAGGAGTTTTACATTCTCTACTACGTAATTATAGTAAGTAAAGCAAGTATTGTATTCCGCACAAAAATTTATAAAAACACGAGTTCAGCGGAAATACACGTTTTCACGCTCCGTAAATTCAAACAAGGAATTTTTACTTTCGCTGCTACGCACTTACAGTAAGTAGAGCAGTATTGTATTCCATCCAAGAATTCAATAAGGAGATTCACCGGAAATACACATTTTGAGATACTCTGAATCTAAAGATGCATTTTATTTTTTCTTCTACGTAGTTACAGTAAAGCAGGTATTGTATTTCACCTAAAAATTAAATAACGATGTTCATCGGAAATACACGTTTTGATACCTCCTTAATCCAAGGAAAGCATTTTGAAATTCTCTACTACGCACTTACACTAAGTAGCGGAAGTTTTGTGTTCTATCCATGAATTGAATAACGAGTTTCATTCGAAAACACACGGTTTGAGACCCTCTAATTTCTGAGTATCCATCTTCACTTAAACTACTACTAGGCTACACTAAGTAGAGAAAGTAATGTGTTGCAACCGAGAATTGAATAACCAGATTCATCGGAAACACACGTTTGGCGGTCGCGTGATTATAAAGAGAGCATTTTTTTCTGCACTACGTAGCTACAGTAAGAAAAGTATTGTGTTCCACACAAAAATTGATTAACGAGATTCACCGGAAATACACATTTTGAGACCCCCTAAGGCCAAAGTTAGCATTTTTACTTTCTCTACTGCGTTGCTATTGTAGCCATAGAAAGTATTGTGTTCTACCCAAAACGTGAATAACGAGATTTACAGGAAATACGCGTTTTGAGACCATGTATCCAAAGAAAGCTTTACTTTCTTTACTGCGCACTTACAGTAAGTGAGTATTGTACCTATTCCACCCTAAAATTTAATAAAAAGATTCACCGGAAATGCAGGTTTTGAGACCCCTTGAATCCAAGGTAAGCATGTTTACTTTCCTACTATGTAGCTACGGTAAGTACAGAAATTATTGTGTTCCACCCAAAATATGAATAAGGAAATTCACCGAAAATACACGTTTTGTGAGCCCTTGAATCCATATCAAGCACTTTTAGTTTCTCTACTGCATAGCTACAGAAACTAGAGAAAGTACTGTATTCCATCCCAAAGTTTAATAACGAGATTCATTGAAAACACTTTTTGAGACCCCCTAAATCCAAAGTGAGCATTTTTATTCTCTCTACTACGTAGCTACAGTAAGTAGAAAAATTATTGTGTTCCACCCATAAATTGAACAACGGGATTCACCGGAACTACGCATTTTGACACCCCCAAATCCAAAGAAAGCCTTTTTAATTTCTGCACTGCGTAGCTACAGAAAGAAGAGAAAGTATTGTTTTCCAACAAGGAAATTGAATAACAGGATTCACAAAGAAATACTGGTTTTCAGACATCATGAATCCAAAGAGAGCAGTATTGCTTTCTGCACTACGTAGGTACAGGAAGTAAGGAATTATTGTATTTCATCCTAAAATTGAATAACGAGATTCGCCGGAAATACGCGTTTTGATACCCCCTAAATCCAAAGTAGGCGTTTTTTTCTTTCTACAGTTACAGTAAGTATTGTATTCCAGCCAAAAATTAAAAAACGAGATCACCGAAAATACGCGTTTGCCATCCCCTGATTCTAATGAAAGCATTTTTACTTTCTGCACTACGTAGCTATAGTAAGGAGATAGAGTATTGTGTTCCACCCAAAAACTGATAAACGAGATTCACCAGAAATACACCTTTTCAGACCACCTAAGTCCACAGTAAGCGTTTTTGCTTTCTCTACTGCGTAACTACAAGAGCCAGAGAAAGTATTGTGTTCTACCCAAAACCTGATAAACGAGATTTACAGGAAAATGCACGTTTTGAGACCCTGTATCCAAAGAAATCGTTTGACTTTCTTTACTACGCATTTACAGTAAGTAAGGGAGTATTGTATTCCACCCTAAAATTGAATTACAAGATTCACCGGAAATACAGGTTTTGAGACCCGTTGAATCCAAGGTAAGCATTTTTACAACCTCTGCTAGTAGCTACAGTACGTAGAGAATTTATTGTATTCCATCCCAAAATTATTTAACGAGATTCATTGGAAATACTTTTTGAGACCCCATATATCCAAATAGAGCACTTCTACTTTCTCTACTACGTAGCTACAGCAAGTAGAGAAAGTATTGTGTTCCACTTATGAATTGAATAACGGGATTCACCGGAAATTCACATTTTGAGACCCCCGAATCCAAAGAAACTATCTTTACTTTCTGTCTACGTAGCTACAGCAAGGAGAGAAAGTATTGTTTTCCACCAAAGAAATTGAATAACAAAATTCACAAAGAAATACATGTTTCAGACACCAAGAATCCAAAGAAAGCATTTTTACTTTCTCTACTACGTAGCTACACTACGTGATCAAAAGTATCCGGACACCTGGCTGAAAATGACGTACAAGTTCGTGGCGCCCTCCATCGGTAATGCTGGAAGTCAATATGGTGTTGGCCCACCCTTAGCCTTGATGACAGCGCTCATTCTCGCAGGCATACTTTCTTTCAGGTGCTGGAAGGTTTCTTGGGGGAATGGCAGCCCATTCTTCACGGAGTGCGGAACTGAGGAGACGTATCGTTGTAGGTCGGTGAGGCCTGGCACGAAGTCGGCGTTCCAAAACATCCTAAAGGTGTTCTGTAGGATTCAAGTCAGGACTCTGCGCAGGCCAGTCCACTATAGGGATGTTATTGTGTAACCACTGCGCCACAGCCCGTGCAGTATGAAAGGTGCTCGATCGTGTTGAAAGATGCAATCGCCATCCCCGAATTGCTCTTCAACAGTGGGAAGCAAGAAGGTGCTTAAAATATGAATGTAGGTCTGCGCTGTGATCGTGCCACGCAAAACAACAAGGGGTGCAAGCCCCCTCCAGGAAAAACACGACCACACCATGACACCACCACTTCCGAATTTCACTGTTGGCACTGCACACGCTGGCAGATGGCGTTCACTGGGCATTCGCCATATCCACACCCTGCATCGGATCGCCACATTGTGTACCGTGATTCGTCACTCCACACGTTTTGCCACTGTTCAATCGTGTAATGTTGACGCTCCTTACACCAAGCGAGGCGTCGTTTTGGCATTTTCCTGCGTGGTGTGTGGCTTATGAGCAGTCGCTCGACCATGGAATCCAAGGTTTCTCACCTCACTTCTGTCATAGTACTTGCAGTGGATCCTGATGCAGTTTGGAAATCCTGTGTGATGGTCTGGATAAATGTCTGCCTATTACCCTTTACGACCCTCTTGAAATGTCGGCGGTCTCTGTCAGTCAACAGACGAGGTCGGCCTGTACGCTTTTGTGCTGTACACGCTTCCACTTCACTGTCACATCACAAACAGTGGACTTAGGGATGTTTAGGAGTGTGGAAATCTCGCGTACATACTTCTGACACAAGTGACACCCAATTACCTGACCACGTTCGAAGTCCGTGAGCGCCACGGACTGTCCCATTCTGCTGTTTAAGATGTCTAATGACTACTGAGGTCGCGGATGAGTACCAGGCAGTAGGTGGGAGCACAATGCACCTAAGATGAAAAACGTATGTTTGTGGGGTGTCCGGATACTTTTGATCACATAGTGTATATTTAGTAGAGAAGATATCGTGATCCACCCAAAAATTGAATAACGAGATTCAGCGGAAATACACGTTTTGAGGCCTGCTGAGTCCAAAGGAGGGATTTTTACATTCTACACTACGTAGCTGTAGTAAGTAAGGAATTAAGGCTGGTTCACAACTGCCCGCGAACGGTAACCAGAACGGAAACTAGAACGGGAAGCAATGCACCATGCAAGATATTGGTTCACAACAACCCGGTAACGAGAACGGGAATGCATATCGATCACAAAGCGAAAGTCGATTTTGCGCATTGGGATTTCATTTGTTTTTAACTGACCAATGACATTTTTTCACCTACTTACAATTTAGCCAAGCCAACGTCAAAATTCGATAGAGTAAACACTATCTAAATGTATATCCATTACATTTCCGATCCCTCTACTTATGTCAAGCTTTCATTCCTTTATTTAATGGCATGCGTTAAAATTGTTTATTATTCTTTTTTCATTTCCACCGGTTTTAGCTGTTCTTTGTAGCTTTTGCCATTGTTTTTTTTAGGTAATAGCCAGTTCTGAGTTGCATATAAACAAACTACAAATGACCTGTTCACCAGAGGAACCAATGCGGATTATATCTGCGGGTGTCGGGATGAGGTTAGGAAGCACATTTACTACTAATTCCTTCCACATTCATGTTTCCAGGTTGCGACTATAGAGAGCACTAGTGGTTGTTTCATTTCACGGCCGCCTAAAACAACCTCTAGAGTGAAGAGTCTAATATACACAATAGGGATCTAATATGCCATGCACGAGAACGAGAAAGTTAAAAGTTAGGCAACTCTTCTTTCCCGTTCCCGGGGCCCAGGAAGGCTTACCATCGGTTGTGAACATTCCCATTTGAATACATGTATTTCAACTTTCGCGTCTCGTTCTGGTTACCGTTCTCGTTGGTTGTGAACCAGCCTTTATTGTATTCCATCCTAAAATTGATAAAAGAGATTCACCGGAAATACACGTTTTCTGATACCCTGATACCAAAGAAGGCATTTTTTCTTTTTCTACTACGCAGCTACATTAAGTACAGAAAGTATTGTGTTCCACCCAATAATTGAATAGCGTGATGCACCGGAAATACACGTTTTGAGGCCCCTGAATCCAATGTAAGCTTTTTTACTTTCTCTACTACTTAGCTGAATGATGTAGAGAAAGTATTCTATTCCACGCGAAAATTGAATGATGACATTCACCGCAAATACACGTTTTGAGACCCCTTAAGTGCAAACAAAGCATTTTCACTTTCCCTACTACACACTTACAGCAAGTAGAGGAAGTTTTGTATTTCACCAAGTATTTAATAACGAGATTCGCTGGTAATACAAGTTTGAGACCCCTGAATCCAAAGAAAGAATGTTTACATTCTCTACTCCGTAGTTACAGTAAGTAAAGCAAGTATTGTATTCCACCCAAAATTCAATAACCAGATTCATCAGAAATACACAGTTTGAGAACCCTGGAATCCAAAGAGAGCATTTTTACTTTCTCTACTACGTAGTTACAGTAAGTAAAGCAAGTATTGTATTCTACCCTATAATGCAATTTCGAGATTCATCGAAAATACACGTTTTCAGAACCCCTGAATCCAAAGAAAGCATTTTTACTTTCTGCACTACGCAGCCAAGTAAGGAGAGCAAGTATTGTGTTCCACCAAAGAAATTGAATAACAAAATTCACAAACAGTTACAGGTGTTCAGATACCATGAATCCAAAGAAAGCATTTTTACATTCTCTACTACGTAGCTATATTTAGTAGGAAAAGTATTGTGATCCACCCAAAAATTAATAACGAGATTCAGCGGAAATACACGTTTTGAGGCCCGCTGAATCCAAAGGAAGGATTTTTACTTTCTGCACTACGTATCTTCAGTAAGTAAGAAATTATGTATTCCATCCTAAAATTGATAAACTAGATTCACCGGAAACACACGTTTACTGACACCCTGAATCCAAAGTAAGCATTTTTTCTTTGTCTACTACGTAGCTACGGTAAGTAGAGAAAATATTGTGTTCCACCCAATAATTGAATAGCGTGATGCACCGGAAATACACGTTTTGAGGCCCCTGAATCCAACGTAAGAGTTTTTACTTTCTCTACTACGTAGCTAAATGATGTAGAGAAAGTATTCAATTCCACCGGAAAATTGAATAATGACATTCACCGCAAATACACGTTTTGAGAACCCTTGAGTGCAAACACAGCATTTTTAGTTTCCCTACTACGCACTTACAGCAAGTAGAGGAAGTGTTGTATTCCACCAAATATTCAATAACGAGATTCGCTGGAAATACAGGTTTGAGACCCCCTTAATCCAAAGAAAGAATGTTCACATTCTCTACTCCGTAGTTACAGTAAGTAAAGCAAGTGTTGTATTCCACCCAAGAATTCAATAACGAGATTCATCAGAAATACACGGTTTGAGAACCCTTGAATGCAAATAAAGATATTTTTACTTTCTCTACTACGTAGTTACATTAAGTAAAGCAAGTATTGTATTCTACCCTAAAATTCAATATCGAGATTCATCGAAAATACACGTTTTGAGAACCCCTAAATCCAAAGAAAGCATTTTTACTTTCTCTACTACGCACTTGCAGTAAGTATAGGAAGTATTGTGTTCCATCCAAAAATTGAATAACGAGATTCACTCGGAAATTACATGGTTTGAGACCCGCTGAATCCAAAGTAACCATGTTTACTTTCTCCACTACGTAGATACAGTAAGTAGAGAAAGTATTGTGTTTCCCCCCAAAACTTGAAAGTAGTTATAACTCTAGTTTAATCAATCAATGTTGCGGGTCAGTATCATTCAGGGGCATAATCTGCTGATTAAGGTGGATTAAGAGCGCCACTAGCGCTAAATTTGGAGAGGATTGTCGCCAGCTGTTTAATTTAGAGGGTGTTTTTTTATTATTTCATTGGATGAGATAAAAGTGATAATGACTGTTGTATTAGCTATGGAGGGGTGGAGTACGGGGTACGTGATACGTAGAAGAGTGTGACGTAAGTGAACAGCATGATGATTAAACTCTAGTTTAAACGGATATTGTAGCGGGCCAATATCATTGAGGGCATAATCTGCGGATTAAGGAGGATTAAGAGCGCCACTAGCCTAAATTTGGAGAGGATTATCGCCAGCTGTTTAATTCAGTGTTTTTTTTAATTATTTTATGTGGTGAGATAAACGTGATTGTGGGATTAGCTAAGGAGGGGTGGGGATATGTGATACGTGGAGGAGTGTGGCGTGGGTGAAGAGCATGGTGGTTAGCAAGCAAAAGAACGAGAGCTAGATAAGTGTTGCTTGGATATGGGGGTAATAAAATGTAGAAGAGTGTGATGTTAAGGGAAATGGGGTAGTTTAAGCTCACGTGAACTGGAGAAGGGAATTGCGAATTAAGGTGGATTAAGGTTGGTAGCCGTAAATTTGAAAGTGTTTTTATCGGGTTATCTATAGGGATTAAACGGATGGATTAACGATAATCCTGCCACCAGGGGGATTAAGCGCTAGTGTCGCGTTAATCCGCAAAAAAATGCGGGGAAAAAGTACGGACACAAGATGGCGGTTTGCATTGCAAAAACTATGCACTAGTGATGCGTTAATCCGTAAAAACAGGCGGGAAAAGAAGTGACGACACAAGCTGGCGGATGGCGCTAGTGTCGCGTTAATCCGCAAAAAAGGCACGAAAAGAAAGTGACGACACAAGATGGCGGATGGTGCTGGTCTCGCGAAAACAACATGGCGGAATTGCGCAAGGCGGGAAATGTTACACCACAAAATGGCGGTTTGCATTATATTCCAAAAACTAAGCGCTAGTGTCGCGTTAATTCGTAAAAACGGCGGGAAAAAAGAGAACACAAGATGGCAGATGGCGTAGTGTCGCGTTAATCTGCAAAAAAGGGGGGAAAAAGTGACGACACATGATGGCGGAATTTCGCAAGGCGGGAAATGTTACGCTACAAAATCTGGGATGGCGCTAGTGTCGCGAAAACATGATGGCGGAATTGCGCAAGGTGGGAAATGTGACGCCACAATATGGTGGATAGCGCTAGTGTCGCGAATAAAGACGGCGGAATTCCGCAAGGCGGGAATAGGTACGCCACAAGATGGCGGTTTGCAATATATTGCAAAAACGATTGCCGCAAGATGGTGTAATAATTTGTAAAAAGAATATTTTAAAATATGTTAATATTAAAAAAAACCTACATAATATTGCGAGGTGGCAGGAATAGCGAGAAACCAGATTGTCTAATCCTTATAGATGTATAAAACATTATTGAAAAAAATAAATGGATACAGAGTAGAACATATAATTATGAAACAATATATATTGGTAATTATAGACTAACGATACACATGCTTAAATGCTTATACATATTGTTTATTTAGCTTGGCGGAAGCAAGAGGAGATGATGACAAACATGGTAACAAAAAATGGCGGATCCTAGAGGTTAAGATCGCGGTGGCGAAAACGGGAACTAAACAAGATGGCGGAATTAAGACCTGGGATAAGGAGATTTGAGGTTAAAGTAACTAGGTGAGGTTTGAAAGGAGAAAATTGGAACTAAATGATGTTGGGAACGAGATTGACAGCAATAGATAAGGGAAAAGAATATGAGTAGCCAAGAGAGCCTAGCATGAAGGTATTGAAAACAACAAAAGAGCAAAGAAACGCAATGCACGAGTACAAAGGGGAGGCAGAATGTGAAGTGTCGCGATGTGATTGGTGAAAATAAGGTGTTTTGTGATTGGTGTGTAATAAAATGAAGATGTACGATTGGTGGAAATAAAACGCGATTGGATTGGCCAAACAGAAAGGAAGAAATGGTGTGAACCAGGTGCCGGTATTCGAATCCAGTACCAAAGCAGATATGGTGATACAAGCGGAAAAATAATAAAAATGTTTCGTTTTTTTTTAACTCACATTACAGTTATGGTTGCAGGAGATGATGCGACACGGAAATGAGTCTAAATTGGAAAGCGCAGCGGTGGGTTTTTTTGGTTTAGACGCGATACGAAAAAACAAAACTATTGGAAATACACTAAAAGATTTTTTTTGAAAATGCTTAACCAGCGTTAAGATCAACCAATATCACCACGCACTGATATACCTAGGTTTCTTAAAGCGGTACAGACGCCCTTTGCACTGACGTAATTTAAGTATACAAGAAACCTGGTACACGACCATCGTAATGGTAACTAGCGTACGTAGGAGCAGGGACCTAATTGCCGGTCAAAAGCGGTCAAAAACAGTGTATGGTCGTCGCAGGCTAAGGATCCCCAAGCGGTGGCCTTTGTGCAGTAGCCAAACACTTGTTCCCTACCCTCCCTAACCACAACCATCATAAACATATTAATGACATCTATGTGCACATGCGCGTTGTTGCCACAGTTAAAAATAGTATTTAAAAGCAAAACTGTGTAGCTGATTTCCATATGTACAGAATACAATCATGCAGTTTGTCTGCTTGCTTTATACACAAATGCAGTAAACAACTATGCATCGCATAATGATTACATTTATGTTACAAACGCTTTAAAATATAACTGAGGATGACCTGAACTAATATACTACGCTACAAGAATGGAAATGCATGTTAATATATCCGAGAGAAACTTAGAAACATGTTCCGAATGAACTATACATTGTTGGACTATCATTAAATAATTAAAATACATAAATATGAATTTATTTTGAAAAGAACTCTTACTCCCAAAACAACGCCTCATTTTTGATTATTCTATTTAACCTAAAGGTTAATTTTTATAAATAAGGGTTGCATGTTTGCAGTTTTGCTTACTGTAATTATTATGTGCGTGGAGCTATGGTGAAAGTATTTTTTATTTTGTTTGTCCTGCAACCACAGAATGTTAGAAAAACCAAGTTCCAGAAGATGTAAACAAAAACTGTAAATATGTAAAATTAAAAAAGAAGAAGCAGGTGAAAAACGTAAAGCGAACGCAGGTCTTTGTATTACTCTTGGAAGATAGGTGCTTTTTTACGTAGCTTTGAAAACATGATAAATTTGCTTCACAACAATGTTTTTATTAATATAAAGCTAATATAAGAAGAGATTTGTATTGTTTAAGATGTAAGATTAATAAACATGACAGCTTCTGTTTACTTAAATGAATAGCTTTATTATAAAATACAGGATAAGTAAAAATACGAAAGGCAAAAGAAAGAAAATAAAACAAATCTTATGTGTTATATTCACATGATTATCTCTATTCACTCTTCTATAAATTACTTTTACAAAAGCTTATTCTTCTATCTACTTCTTAAACGAGATAAAATTTCATTGCACATTTCATTGTAAATATAAGGATTCATAGGCCAAAGCGATAGTCAGATTTTTAAAAACCAGATGATGACTGCAATTCCATGCTCTTAGCATGACTTCCAACTTGTATTTCAAAATCCAAACCAATAACAAAGATTTTCCCGGAAATGATTATAACATAATTTGACCTAAAATGTGTCCTTTACTGAGACTGCATTTTACGCACAGTAAGATTTTGCCTATCTCTTATGGTGTACTAGTTATACAAAAAGTTGAGAACGAGGAAGAATTTACAAGTTATTCCCAGAACATAAAATTCAAGATACAAATTTTATTTTTATGCAAATATCTTAAACATGCGGTATTTTACGAAAAACCGTTATAGCTGTTTTTGAGAAATTCAAAACAATAGCAAACATTTTCCACGTAAAGGGTTCTTTTCTACATGTTCGTGAACATTACACACAAAAATCTGGCTTTGCTTATTCAAAGCTTTTGTAGCCCCTTTCTTCGTGGTCTTGGCACTACTGGTACTCGGCAGAGTCATTTGTTGGTGCGGCCGGAGGGTCAGCAACTTGGTTCGTTTAATTAAACTATTAAATGCTAATAACTATTAAACACTACTAAACATACAAAACTGCACTAAGTAAAACACTATATAACCTCTCTAAAGAAGTAAGATATAAGCTTAACTGTCACAGCTGCTAAAACGTACTGAAACCGAAATAACAACAGAAATGACATTGCAACAACGCTTTGCTTTGGTGGAGCTAAAGAAAGGACCACGCATTGTATTTGAGGGATGGGAAGACCCTACTAATCGTTTACTGATGGGTTTATGGTCAGGTTTCAAAGATTTCCGTTCGCTTTGTAGCCGACTGGCGAAACGTTGCCTGCGACCAGTTTACGAACGGTCTGACAGACATGTTCACAGAAGCTACTGTCGATGCGTAACTACAGAAAACCTTGTTGAACACCTAGGCGGAGATGGTTCCCACGACGAACGAAACGTATGTAGGAAGAAGAAGAAGAAGAAGCTGTTGACTTGTGACGCGGGCAGATTCCGACTACATTCGAATACACGCGCGGTCAAACACTGCAGCAGCTCCTCACTGCTGAAGGTCCGATGTAAGACTGAGCTCTTGTATATAGGGAAGTAAATGCAACATGGCTGTGTGTGCGATAGAGGAATATTATAAGTTGCTAATTGGTCGGACCGGAAGAGGACCCGATAGCGACGTGGGTCGAGTTGGAGCGATAAGAGAAGCTAGCGCTACTGACATCCAGTTGCGAGCTTACTCGACCGGAAGTTGCGATGAAGATAAGACCAGACTAAAACAGCACCAGCCGCCATAACGCTACAGTACAGCACTAGGCGAGTGCTTTAGAGACATACACAAAGTGAAGGTAATAGCAATTTATATAATGTAGCGAGAATACTGAAACAAGAAGCGAGAAATCAAAAAGGTAAAAGTGATAGTGATTTATAGACGGTGTGATTGTATCATTAGGCAACTATGTTGGTTTTTCTTTTGAGATACAAAATGAATGTTTGCACACGTACACTAGAGACGATATCAAATTAGCAGCGCTGGTTATTTAGAGGATATACCTATTAGGACACAGTGTAAAGAGCAGCCTAAATGGAGGATGTACCAAGCACAAGTCGACAGGAGCCGCAAACCGATGGGCACCATAACTTTGACATTATAGGCCGTATGCAAAGAACGCTTACCAGGTTTTATTCGGGGTTTACCGAGACTGCCATTACGGTTAGGCCAATGCCCGAAGGTGCGGACCCACAACAGTGGTTGCACACCATGTTTGACGATGTATTGGACTATGCGAATACCGAACTGCTGAAAAATGAACCCGGGTACATAGGGCTTACAATTCAAGCAGAACAAGAGGGTTTTGCGCCAAGAGCATGAGCGGACGCAGGTTCGATCAGGTGAACTCGAACGTGTTTTTGCAAAGCGTCCAAAAGGTTATGCAAAGCAATAAGGAGTTTGTGTTAGGAGGACCTCTAAAGCTAACCTGCGTATGGACGTTGGAGGTAACCTGCAGATGTAAACCGTACGAGGCGTGCTTTAGAAACAAAGGGATTGTAGAAATACGAAATAAGGATGCCATTTGCCTGCCAAGGGCGATCGTCGTGGGGAAGGCATAGACGGACAAAGACGTTAACTGTATCTCGATGATGCGATTCGAATACCTACAGAAGGAGAGGGCTTTGACGCTTCTTAGAGATGTAGGCGGTGGGTTGAACGACGTGAAACGATACGATGAAGGTTTACAGGGGTACAACATTACCGTGTTTGGAGATCATAGCGGTAAGACGGTGGTGTATATGTCCGCGAACCAAGGAGGCAAGCACATCGATCTTATTCTTCACGATGGACACTACAACGCGCTAGTGAACCTTCACATGGCGATGAAGTGTAAGTACTATTGCCGTGAGTTTAACCACCAGTTTACGATTTGCCATATGCAAGGCTAAAGTGGACGGTGACATTAACTACAACACCATACGTAGGTCCCATTTTCTGCATAAAAGAGAGCCTTAGAGCTTTGCGAGAGCATAGGTAAGACCGGCGGTGAGTTTTCGGTAGAAGATGTAAAAACGTTTGACGAGACGTTAAAGGAGTATGCCTTCACCGTATTTGCAGATCATACGGGTAAAAACGTGCTGTACGCTTCTAACAAGCACTGCGAAAAGCACATCTATTTGATGCTGCACTAAGGGCACTTTAATGCTATAGTGAACCTGCATTCTGCTTTAAAATGTAAGTGGTATTGCCGAGAATGTGGGTATCCCTCCGCGAATAACAAGGAGTACCATCGCTGCGACAAGAAGTGTACGAAATACCACCAGCTGTGCAAAGCCAAAGTTACCGCGTATATGCGTTGCAGCTCGTGTCATCGCGACTTTCATGGGCAAGCCTGCTTTGACAATCACCTGAGAAAAGGGGCATTCTACCCGAAGGGTATGTCCGTGTGTGACGTAGAAAAGGTTTGCCTTTTGTGCAACAAGCTGCTGAATTTGAAGCACAGAAAGACTCCCCACCAGTGCGGGGAAATGTTTTGCAGTCATTGCAATAGTCACGTGAATGCTAACCATCAATGTTACATTCAGCTTTATTGCGTGAAGAGCAGACGAAACGATTTTGCGTTTATGTACATGGATTTCGAATGCACGCATGACACTCCACATTCGGAAAAACGGGGCGCATTCGCACACGTTCCAAACCTATACGTGCTATATCTGGCTTCCTCCTTGTGCATTGACGAGCGTCGCAAGATGACGTATTGCACGCATTGCGTCGTCAAAGAGTTTGACCACCTTACTCTACCTACGTTTGCAAATTGTGACGTCATTTTGATAGCGCATAACATGAGGTCCTTAAGACGGACAGTTCTTGTTAAAGTACATGGTGAGCGAGCTGAAATGGACGCCGGAGCTCATCATGAACGCAAAAAAAATATATAGAATGAAGTTTGGCAACGTCACCTTTGTGGACTCGCTCAACTGTATTCCGAAGCCGCTGCATCGTGAAGAGTGGTGAAGATCCTGGGTCACAAGGTGGACGGGTACAGACGGGAGGGCAAGGTCGCGTACCTGTTCCAAGGATGTTTTTACCACGTATGCAAGCGATGTTTTGCTGACCGCCATGCCCCGATTTACTCTACGGGTAAGGAGACCATGGCCTACAGAATCGAAAGCACTCGGAGGGTGACGCAGCTATTGAGACGTCATAGAGATGTGGGAATGCGACTTCAGCGCCTCGGCTAGGAGACACGGGGAACTGGCAGAATTTGTCAAGTCCTTTCCCATTCCCCAGCCCCTGAACCCCAGAGACGCATTCTTTGGCGGGCGAACCAATTGTACCAAAACCTATTGCGAGGCCGCTGGCGACATGACATGTTTTACTACGACGTCTGCAGCCTGTATCCGTTCGTCAACAAGAGTAAGTCTTACCCCGTGGGCCATCCGAAGATCCACCTGGATCGCTTTCCAGACCTGAAGGACGTGGAGGGCGGCTTCATCAAGTGCACCATTTCGATTTTAGAGGCATGGCCCAAGACTATTTGGAACATACGTCAATTACGGTTAGGATGTACAGGTATGGTTTGTTACGTTCCTTGACGCTGTTGATGCGACGAGGAGTGCCACGAAAAAATAGAAAGAGCTTCGGCAACCGCTACAACAATCTCCCTACCGACAAGGGAAAATCTATGAAAAAAGTAGAAAGAACTTGCATTCGTCTACCGACTATGGAAACCCCGAAAAAATAGAAAGAGTTTTGTGCGTGAATGTATGTGTGTGCGCGCACTCAGGATCCGCCCACCAACAAAGGAAAGCTACTAGATAATAGAAAGAACTTCATCATTTGCATACCCACAAGGGAAAACCACGAAAAACTGGAAAAACGACGAAAAAATAGAAAGACCTTCGGCAACCGCTGCAGTAATCGCCTACCGACCAGGGAAAAAAAGCAATGAATAAGTAGAAAGAGCTTGCATTCGTCTACCGACCAGGAAAAACCTGAAAAATAGAAAGAGCTTGATGCGCGAATGTATGTGTGCATGTGTGTGTATGTGTGTGTGTGTGTGTGTGTGTGTGTACTCAGCATCGGCCCACCAACAACGGAAAACCACGAAATAAGATAAAGAACTTAATCATTTGCCTACGGACAAGGGAAAAGCACGCAAAAAGCTGAGAAATCCACGAAATAATAGAGCTTGGTGCGCGAATGTATGTGTGTGCACTTAGCATCGAACCTCCAACAAGGGAAGAACACGAAATAATAGAAAGACCTTTATCATTTGTCTACCCACCAAGGAAAACCACCAAAAAACTGGGAAACCCACGAAAAAATAGAAAGAGCTTGGGCTACCGCTGCAGCAATTGCCTACCGACCAGGGAAAAGCTATGAAAAAGTAGAAAGAGCTTGTATTCGTCTTCCGACCAGGGAAAACCCCGAAAAATAGAAAGAGCTTGGTGCGGGGATGCAGGTGTGTGTGCACTGAGCATCCGTTCGCCAACAAGGGAAAGCCGCGAAATAATAGAAAGCACTTCATCATTTGTTGCTTCGTTGTAAAAGGACGAGAAAAGCGTTAGCGAAGAATTTTTTAACTAAGATGGCGGAGGTTTGAAAACGGATGGGTAATATAGGTATGGCAACTGTGACGGTTCACGGCAAACGCGCCCTTGGCGGAATGTTCAAGCAACTGCGGCGCTACGTGTTTTATCGATTCTGAAAACAAAAACAAAAAAATCTTTTTTGTTTACGTCACCTGGTTTGCTTCCACCGATCAGAAGTGGTCCGTAATGTCTTCAAGGAGGCTTCCGAAGGACGGCCTGCAGTCCCTCGGTGCGACAGCGACGTCGACGACAATGTCGGTATCATAGTAGCACACTCGATCTCCAATTCGCTTCACGTACGAGCATAGCAGTGGGCGCGCGTGTGCCGTGATGTAAGCCACAATCACGGCATTGGCGGTGGGGTTCATCTTCGGACGCTGCTCGCAGTACCTCCACAACACGTACATGACCTGGTTCGTCACGGGTACATAGGTCTGCACTTCCACTCCCGCGTCGTTGAGTAGGTCCGGGAGGCGGTCGTACCACTCCACCAGCTCGCACGTGGACATGTTATCGCGCTGTGGTGTTGTGTCTACGGAATCCGGGGGCTGAAAGATGCAAAAAATGGCGACCGAGGGATAAAAAGTAGAACAAGTATGACGTGGAAGGTTGTGATTGGTGAAAATAAGCCTGTGATAGGTGGAAAAATTGAAATAACGTGATGAGATAGGTGAAAATAAAATCGATAGTGAGTGGTTGGAAAAGACGAGAAAAGAGTTAACGGTGAATTTGTGAACTAAGATGGTGGAGGTTTATAAAAAGGATGGATAATATAGGTGTGGCAAGTGTGACAATTCACAACAAATCGCGCGCGCGTCGCGCTGGACATCTTCAAAAATTGCTAATTGCTTCTAAAAGAGCATTTTCATGCCCCTCCACGGACATGCCTTCTGGACAGAAATACTTCTGTTCGGGGTCGGGCCCCACTTACTGTTCGTTGGCCTTTGTGTTGAACAGATACGGAGAATAACCCTTGCCTTCTTGCAGCTGGAAGGTCCTCGAAAAACGATGCAGCGGTTTCGGGATAAAGTTGAGCGAGTCTACAAAGGTGACGTTGCCAAACTTCATTCTGTATATTTTGTTGCGTTCATGATGAGCTCCGGCGTTCATTTCAGCTCGCTCACCATGTACTCTAACAGGAATTGTCCGTCTTAAGGACCTCATGTTATGCGCTATCACAATTTGCAAACGTAGGTCGAGTAATGTGGTCAAACAGCTGCGCCACGGGTTGATCATCAAACACGCATTCTTTGTCGCCGCACTGCGTGCAATACGTCATCTTGCGACGCTCGTCAATGCACAAGGAGGAAACCAGATATAGCACGTAAAGGTTTGGAACGTGTACGAATGCGCCCCTTTTTCCAAATGTGGAGTGTCGTGCGTGCATTCGAAATCCATGAACATAAACACAAAATCGTTTCGTCTACTCTTCACGCAATAAACCTGAATGTAACATTGATGGTTAGCATTCACATGACTCTTGCGATGACTGCAAAACATTTCCCCGCACTGGTGGGGAGTCTTTCTGTGCTTCAAATTCAGCAGCTTGTTGCACAAAAGGCAAACCTTTTCTACGTCACACACGGACATACCCTTCGGGTAGAATGCCCCTTTTCTCAGGTGATTGTCAAAGCAGGCTTGCCCATGAAAGTCGCGATGACACGAGCTGCAACGCATATACGCGGTGAATTTGGCTTTGCACAGCTGGTGGCATTTCGTACACTTCTTGTCGCAGCGATGGTTCTCCTTGTTATTCGCGGCCCACGTTCTCGGCAATACCACTTACATTTTAAACAGAATGCAGGTTCACTATAGCATTACAGTGCCCTTAGTACAGCATCAAATAGATGTGCTTTTCGCAGTGCTTGTTAGAAGCGTAGAGCACGTTTTTGCCCGTATGATCTGCAAATACGGTGAAGGCATACTCTTTTAGCGTCTCGTCAAACGTTTTTATATCTTCGACCGCAAACTCGCCGCCGGTCTTACCTATGCTCTCGCAAAGCTCCAAGGCTCTCTTTTATGCAGAAAATGGGACCTACGTATGGTGTTGTAGTTAATGTCACCGTCCACTTTAGCCTTGCATATGGCAAATCGTAAACTGGTGGTTAAACTCACGGCAATAGTACTTACACTTCATCGCTATGTGAAGGTTCACTAGCGCGTTGTAGTGCCCATCGTGAAGAATAAGATCGATGTGCTTGCCTCCTTGGCTCGCGGACTTATACACCACCGTCTTACCGCTATGATCTCCAAACACGGTAATGTTGTACCCCTGTAAACCTTCATCGTATCGTTTCACGTCGTTCAACCCACCGCCTACATCTCTAAGAAGCGTCAAAGCCTTCTCCTTCTGTAGGTATTCGAATCGCATCATCGAGGTAGAGTTAACGTCTTTGTCTGCCTATGCCTTCCCCACGACGATCGCCCTTGGCAGGCAAATGGCATCCTTATTTCGTATTTCTACAATCCCTTTGTTTCTAAAGCACGCCTCGTACGGTTTACATCTGCCGGTTACCTCCAACGTCCATACGCAGGTTAGCTTTAGAGGTCCTCCTAACACAAACTCCTTATTGCTTTGCATAACCCTTTGGACGCTTTGCAAAAACACGTTCGAGTTCACCTGATCGAACCTGCGTCCGCTCATGCTCTTGGCGCAAAACCCTCTTGTTCTGCTTGAATTGTAAGCCCTATGTACCCGGGTTCATTTTTCAGCAGTTCGGTATTCGCATAGTCCAATACATCGTCAAACATGGTGTGCAACCACTGTTGTGGGTCCGCACCTTCGGGCATTGGCCTAACCGTAATGGCAGTCTCGGTAAACCCCGAATAAAACCTGGTAAGCGTACTTTGCATACGGCCTATAATGTCAAAGTTATGGTGCCCATCGGTTTGCGGCTCCTGTCGACTTGTGCTTGGTACATCCTCCATTTAGACTGCTCTTTACACTGTGTCCTAATAGGTATATCCTCTAAATAACCAGCGCTGCTAATTTGATATCGTCTCTAGTGTACGTGTGCAAACATTCATTTTGTATCTCAAAAGAAAAACCAACATAGTTGCCTAATGATACAATCACACCGTCTATAAATCACTATCACTTTTACCTTTTTGATTTCTCGCTTCTTGTTTCAGTATTCTCGCTACATTATATAAATTGCTATAACCTTCACTTTGTGTATGTCTCTAAAGCACTCGCCTAGTGCTGTACTGTAGCGTTATCGCGGCTGGCGCTGTTTTATTCTGGTCTTATCTTCACCGCAACTTCCGGTCGAGTAAGCTCGCAACCGGATGTCAGTAGCGCTGGCTTCTCTTATCGCTCCAACTCGACTCATGTCGCTATGGGGTCCTCTTCCGATCAGACCAATTAGCAACTTATAATATTCTGCTATCGCACACACAGCCATGTTGCTTTTACTTCCCTATATACAACAGCTCAGTCACAGATTAACGAGATTGTCAACTCAATGGTGGGGGTAAGGTGCCGAATAGGGCGGTTTTTACGGACCTTTCGGGTGGCTGTTAGCGGAACTAACGCTGCGCTCGGTAATGCAGCTTACGTCATTATCAACTGGTCACGCCTGCTGCTAGCTCCGTCTCCCCGCTTTCGAAACGTGCGCAAGCCAGCTGAAAGGAGTGCAAGTCTCAAATAAAATCACCTACATTTTTAATGGTTTTTTTCAATCTGGAGAGAAAACCATTAAACGCACGGGTGACTTTATTTAGAACTTGCACTCCTTTCAGTTCTTACTCATCAGCTAGAATACTGACATCAGTTTTAATTGTCTTACACTGACAATGTCTTTATACTCATTTTTAGTAAAGTGGGAAAATAGGAATGGTTGTGGTATGGTATTATGTAATGTTACTCTTTGTATACATTAGTTTATCATTCATCAACTTAACGGCTGTTAACCTACATAACAGAAATGTCATTGATTCGCATTTTATAATAATATACAAATTATAACATAAATGATATCCTGCCATGTATAAAGAATGTCAGCATTTGGTTACATACAAAACACCACATAATATTTTATCACGTGTATTGAAAACTAAGTGAAATACATCAGCAAAAACAAAAAGCAACTATTCAGTTACACAATTTTTTTTAAAAAAGCAGCATCTTATGCAACACAAAGTTGAGCAAAATTTCTTACACTAACGTCCCTTGATGCAGATTTAACAAGCATTACATTTTTAATAGCTGCTTCTACATTATTCAAATCATACATTTCTTAGCAAATAATTTGTGATTAGTTATTGCTCTTTGTTGGGTTTTTATTTGGTATATCTATTGCAATCTAATCTACTATTAGTTTGAAATGGGAAGAGTTCTGCTCTGCAGCAAATGAGGTGCATTTGCGTGCTCAGCGTTGCCGCCTCATTGCCCCCACTCTTTTCATATTTCCCTCTCGCTCACACATTGGCCTGGCGCTAGAATGGTCGACGTAAAGCAACCCAAACGCTTAGCTTACGGCGAATGCAATATGACAACACAGTGGAACTCCGATTGGTTGCCGCTCTGGCCGAGCTCAAGGACAAACATCATCCCATTTGAAAATCACATTAGTATCTATTTCCAAGGCACTTAAAATAGGCACTAACACCATGAATTTCTATCTTCTTTTTTTTAAGTGAAAGAAGGTTAAAAATGTTTTACAGCTATTTTCTATTAATCCAGCTTAAATATAACAACTTTTAATATGCAGGCCATCAACTTGCTGCTCTATGGTGCACAGAGAAGTGCTCATTTACTCAAACCTGTGCCCGCGATAGCACATAGGTAAAAGTTAAGTTGAAAAAACAGAGGTAAAGGAAGTAAAAATTATTTTTCAGTTTAACTATGGAATCATAATATTCAACAACTTTGTGTTTAATACAGGTTTGAACCAAACAGCTGTGAACACAAAGGCAATCTTATGAGCACCATATTAGACATAATTTCTCCTTGTTTTTTTTTTGTACTGTTAAGTTCTTAATACTTAAAATACTAATTATTCTTTCTTTCTACAGCAGCAGATTAAAATATTTTATTAATGTGCTGTAAATACATTACTAAACCATGAGGGGAAAAAAATTAAACTGCAATATATATGAATTTTGTTTCCTCATTACTCCTTATGTTTCATTACTATAAAACTTCTGCCCCTCCATTGAAGTTGCACTAATTATGCCCTTTTTTAAAAAATCATATTGACATTAATTATGACGTAATAATAATAATAATAATAATAATAATAATAATAATAATAATAATAATAATAATAATAATAATAATAATAACTTAATAAATAATATCCATTTTCCTTAGCATTATTCGTGACTCATAATTTTCAAATGAAAGGAGTTTTTTCACAACCACTTGAGGTGCACCATCATTTGTCATACCAACATCGCTTTGCATAGCAGTTAAGAGAATCACTTGCATGACATCATAGAGAGGAAAATGGTACAACCCGAACTATTAACCAGTTTATGATGCCTGCTGTAATATTGTTATTAACAGGTTGTAAACCCTACGACATATGAAATTAAGTTAAATATTTCAAACACAAAGCTCAGATAAATCCACAAATTCTAATCAGGCTGCCCAGTTGGAATTTGCCAGTAATGTTATATTAGGAAACCTAACAAACAATATATACATTTTTTTTATGTTGCTTTAATTTCATTGTATATGAAGACAGTGAAAGCAAATCTAGGTTGCAAATGACAATTACAGGGTAGCTGTAATTTACGAAAGCTGTTGTCTTTTAAGCTCAAAACTACTTTCATTAAATGAACTGTTAATGGTGACACTTTACATTCTCTGCAACATGAGGGTGCTATTTCTTATTGTTAAGAGAAATTGTAACTTTAAAGCTGCTAACAGAGAATCACTTAAACCTACCAAGACACTGTAACAACTGCCTAACACTAACTTCACTTTTTCTGAAAATTCAGAACATGTTTCCAGCAATAGTCCTCAACGTTTTAGTTAATTTTTGAACTCATGTTAAAATGAAACTCCAAATTTTAAGGAATGTTTGATATTATATGACAACAAATTGCTGTATAGGTGGGAGAGAAAGTTTTGTATAATATTAATAATGTTCCTGGGGATGATCCTGCAACTCAACATACCCAAATTCCCTTGTCGCCATGATTTGGATATCCTCCAGCATATCTCTGGTAGCTTGAGATGGTGACTGCGCTAAACAAAAGAAAGGAGAAAAAACCTCATTAATGTTTCAATAATTAAATAATAAGGTTAATAAAAGTGCTTTGAAGGTGATGGACTTTTCATCTACAACATCCATGACTGACATTTAATCACTAATTGCTGCATTAATCAAGAGTTAGAACTATAAAATATCCTGTTAGTTTTAACATATCCTCTACTCATTTGCAGCAATTATTTTGCTTATTAATTGAGCAACACAGAGCAAAACATTCTTTAATTTTGTAAATATGTCACAATATTTTCACTTATTTACTATAAAGCTTGCTTTTTTATTTAAAGTTTTCTTTTACCTAATCTGAAAACTCAATGTTTTTTCAAAGAAATATTTTCTGTGTTAAGATACCACAAACTGTGTATAAGTTAAGCTAAATATCAAGTAAACCAATGGTAAGATTGTGCAGATTGAAACATTGAAACACCTTATGAAGTATCCAATACCAGATGTTTTACATATTTCTTTACTAAAGTTTGAAAATTTAAATGATTTCTTTAATAAAACAGCACTATTACTTTGTGCAGTTTGCAAAAGTCTTTAACCTTAGCACATAGTACTAGCCCATGGCATAATTATGTCCCAGAAATGTTCATGGTTGCGTACAATGCAATCTCACTGTGAAAAGGAAAGACAAAGAGATAATTTAGAAATATGTAGCAACAAGTCTGCCATTAGCTTATGAGAGCAAAATGAAAATTCTGTTAAATATAACTCACTTCAAATGATGAACGAAGGAAATCTGTGCCATAATCCTGAGGATACTACTTCTGGAGGTGCTGAACAGGAGAATGAACCACAGTAGCCCATATATAAAAGCATTCACAGTTCTGAAATTGAGAGAATGCAAAAATGAATATAATATTTAAATTGTAATATTTAATTTCAATTCTAGCTTTCTAACCTCTGTAAAGCCCAACTAGGATACTACATAGACTTTTTTATTTTTCACTAGTATTTCACTCATAAAATGACCATTATTATTAGTGTTATCATGCATATTGATTAGATTCGAACTACAGCTGACTTACAAATTGTAATATTACTCATGAGTAATCAATACAATTTTATTTTGAAAATAAATGTATATTTAATGCAATTCTGGTGAGGTTATGGCTTTAATTTTGGTTATTCTACATTATTTACATTCATACATACTACTTACCAACAGGCCTTTGAAAAAAAATAAATCTCCTCTTTCTTGGTATTTATAAGCTCTTGTATGCCTTTCAAATTTTGCTAGTTCTACTAAATCGAAGAATTTTCTTCTCAGATTCACTCTCGCATCCGTTAAAATACGAGCCGCAGCTTTAAAATTTCGTCTCAAATCGGATACAGTTAGCCAACCTTAGGCTTTTTTCACACGTACATTGAACTCGAATACTGTACAAACCGGTCCACTAATATTATGAAAACGACTTTATACATGGTAAACTGTTATAATATATCATATTTTGGACTAAATATGTGTTATTTTTAAAACAATTTAATATTCAACACTGCAGTTTAGAATATTTGGTTGGCAGCACTGAAAGTTATATGTACGAGCTTCACAGTGTCATCTAGCGTCTGCATTTGAGGCAATGGGCGTATGCAGCGCTCAAAATGTACCTTTCGGGAGGCCGATGCGCGAATATCGATGCTATACCGGATGTTCCCATCCCAGTTGACACACGCTGAGCTCAGTAGGGTTGGGTCGAGCGATTCTTTTGCAGTAATCGATTCATACGATTCGTTCATGAATCGTACCCTTGTCTGTTTGCCTGCCTTAGTGCACGTTTCGTTCATGAATCGTCCGCTTGCCTGCTGGTCTAACCCACTGCACGATTCAATCATGAATCGTCCGCTTGACTGCCGCCTATTCTCACTCACAATTCTTATATGAACCGTCCCCCGTTTGTACTTTGCAGTTTGCACACAAAATGCGCAATCAGGAGTTTGTTGTTACGATGAGGGTTTTGATTTTTTTTCTTTCACGTAAAAAAGGCAATGTATGTAAAAATGCTTTCCGCGCTATTTTGGATAATACACTTGGAGTTTCCTGAATTTGTCAATGAAACCATCCTGTGTGATTCCACTTAAGTTGCGATTACATAAGCTATTATGCAAAGTAATTATGAAGACATTATTATTATTATTATTATTATTATTATTATATTCTTCTTCATTTCGATGATTAGGCATTCCACCTGCCTTCGCATTCTTTACTCCAATCTTTTCCTGGGGTGTCCGATGTTTCTTTTTACTGACGATTTGTACTTATTAATTAATAGTGGTATTCTTTCTTCAATCGTGTAGTGTAGTTCATATGCTCTTTTCAATTAGATTAATTTTCTTCGATTTTATCATATAATTTATAAATATTCAGTTCTATAGTTTTATGTTTCATTTATTATTAGATCTAATTTAGTGCATCCTTAAGTTCTTCGTAAAAAATCGTTTCCGCCCTCTGAAGTTTACTTTTGTCCACTTTTTATTAATATTATTATTGTTGTTGTACTACATATCAGCTGATATAAGATCGTGCTAGTGCAGAAATATTGTATCGATTTCATTTGATCAAATTCGAGGATTCGAATTCATGCAAATGCATGCGAATACGCTTAGTTGTATCACTGCATTTTCTAATAATTTTATATAGATTATGTTATAGAAATTAACCGTATTTAATTATATTGTCATTTTGGCCTCTTTACTTTTCTGTTCCACGTACATAGTAGGTACAAAAGGAATTGCTTTCTACCCAAAAATTTAACACCGGAAATGCAGGTTTTGAGGCTCTGCAAATAAAAAAAACAATTTTTAGGAAAAGGTCCACGCGCGCGCGAGTGTGCGTGAACATGAGCAGCATAGCTCAAAAACGAAAAGTCGGGTAAATTCCAAACTTGGCATTTAAGCTCAGTATCTTCCAAAGATGCGACACGAAGGTTTTCAAGGAAATCTCCCACCACCCTTTGCATGGAAGATGTTTAGAATATGTGAATTTTCTAAAAAAATGCCTCTAACAGTTTTGATTGAAATACATATGTTTAACATATTTTCATGAAAAATGAGTTGTATATCTTGAGTCTTCTGGGAGTAGCCTCTGAACCCTTGAAGCTCTTTTCATTCTCCACAACTTTTGTATAATTCGTAAATCCTAAGAGATAGACGAAATCTTACCACACACACAAAAGTAGAAAATCTGGTTAAAACACATAATTAGTCTTTTTTTGGAATTAATCATTTATAAGAAAATCTTTGTTGTTGGTTTGAATTTCCAACTACTTATACTTTTCTTTTTATATGTGAATTGAAATTTATTTGGATTAAAAAGAAGTAGATAGAAGAACAAGTTTTTATAAAACTAGTGTATAGAAGAGTCAGTAGAGAAAGTCATGTGAGTGCAGTTCATCGGACTTTTTTGTTTCATTTGTAGCGACTTTTTGGTATGTGGTCATATTGGTAGCTTTGACTTAATAAACAACTCAGTGACTTTTAAGTTCTTTTTACTTTGTTTTTTCTTTAATTTATGAGTTGAATCGCATTCAAATTCATACTTCCAGAATCTGCGGGAGGTAGGGAGAGAAAGTTTGTAATTAAAGAAAAACACTCCAGCCCCAACTGGTAAATGAACCCGGGACCTTTGGACTGGGTTGAGAAGCCAGGATAGTGACCACTCGACCACATAGTCATTTTACGCTTGTTTGTATATGTGTAATGCGTAATCTAAGTCCCATTTATATAAAGAATTTAAAAATTCCGCAAGGTTTTCTTTTTCCCGCATTTTTGCTTAGTTTGGTGCTGTGCGTAACTTCTACAAATCGTAATCACGCAATTCGATATACTATATGGTCTCTAAGCACGTTTAACAGGAAATAGTGTAAAATACTGTACCTTATTTTTTTTTATTTAACTTACTGCAACTTCCGTCGGCAATTTGAAGAACTCGTTTATTCTGATGTCACCAACTGACATTGACTGTATAAATTCATTAAGCAAAGAGCAATCAGTCCATTACGAATTAAGGTGTTCTTCATAAAGACCTGTTAAACGCCGACGTTGCATTAGTAGAAGGAACTCCAAGGATTTGATAAAGCCAATTATAAATAGATAAATTTTGCATCTGCATATTCGAGGTAGGTACTTTTAATGCATTAGAGCTGGCTTAGTTATATCGATGCATGTCCCTATACTTTTAATGTAGATTATAGTATATAAATTAATGATTTTCAATTATATAATTTTAAACACTTTAATATTTTATAATCACAATGTTATTCAAACCAAGAATTCTAAAATTCTCTATTTTTCCTTCATTTTGCATATATTTTGGTATTGTATATTATATCTACTACACTGTAATCATGCAATACTGTGTATCAAATCTCTCAGCAAAGTACTGAAAATTACTTCAATTGTTTATACCACGTGCTGCAGCCTACGTTCATCCATTGGCAATGCTTACGATTCATTTTACTGCGCTTTACAGCTATTTACACAATTTGTTTTTAAGAATTAATCTTTCTCGGCTGAACTCGGTACTCCTAGGTTATGATGTCAGCGTATCAAAGAATCATGTTGATCTACCAATTCATATTATAAATTCTAGCGATTTTTTAGACCTATATAATTCACTCAATACTTTGATCATTCTGGTGTACTACGAATCGACAGAACTCCGCAATACTTTTTTTTATGCGGTGTTCTGTTTTCGTTTACCATGTTACAGCATCACAATGCTTGTCGCATGGTAATTTCCTTGCTCATCATCGTACTCACTCGGCAACATTCGCCCGGACTCGGCTTGGCAGCCAAAGCTTAGGGTGGGTAGTAAACAAAGCGCAAGCGAGAATGAATCGAGAATGTCCTGATCACGATTCTTTTTGAACGACGATTCATGCACGATTCTTACATTCATTTTGAACGACGATTCATGCTAAGTTTGCCACGATTCATGCGATTCTTTCCTTGTAGTCGTTCATGAATCGCCCCATGTCTAGAGCTCAGTCTTAACATCGGACCATAACAGTGCGGAACTGCTGCAGTTTTTGACCGCGCGTGTATTCGAATGTACTCGGAATCTGCCCGCGCCACAAGTGAACAGCTTCTTCTTCTTCTTCTTCTTCTTCTTCTTCTTCTTCTTCTTCCGATATGCGTTTCGTTCGTCGTGGGAACCATCTCCGCCTAGGTGCTCAACAAGGTTTTCTTTAGTTAAGCATCGACAGTAGCTTCTGTGAACATGTCTGTCAGTTCATGTCCACTGTTTTTGACCGGCAATTAGATCCCTGCTCCTACATACGCTAGTTACCATTACGATGGTCGTGTACCAGGTTTCTGGTATAGTTAAATTACGTCTCTGCAAAGGGCGTCTGTACCGCTTTAAGAAACCTGGGTATATCAGTGCGTGGTGATGTTGGTTGATCTTAACGCTGGTTAAGCATTTTCAAAAACCGTTTTTGTTTTAGTGTATTTCCAATAAAGAGTTTTGTTATTTCGTATCGCGTCTAAACCTAAACAAAAACCACCGCTGCGCTTTCCAATTTAGACTCATTTCCGTGTCGCATCATCATCTTCTGCAACCATAACTGTAAGGTGAGTTAAAAAAAACGAAACATTTTTATTATTTTTCCGCTTGTATCACCATATCTGCTTTGGTACTGGATACGAATACCGGCACCTGGTTCACACCATTTCTTCCTTTCTGTTCGGCCAATCCATTCGCGTTTGATTTCCACCAATCGTGCATCTTTATTTTATTACGCACACCAATCACAAAACACCTTATTTTCACCAATCACATCGCGACACTTCACATTCTGCCTCCCCTTTGTACTCGTGCATTGCGTTTCTTCGCTCTTTTGTTTTTTTCAATTCCTTCATGCTAGGCTCTCTTGGCTACTCATTATTTTCCCTTATCTATTGCTGTCAATCTCGTTCCCAACATAATTTAGTTCCAATTTCCTTCTTTCACACCTCACCTAGTCACTTTAACCTCAAATATCCGTATCCCAGGTCTTAATTCCGCCATCTAGTTTAGTTCCCGTTTTCGCCACCGCGATCTTAACCTCTATGATCCGCCATTTTTTTGTTACCATGTTTGTCATCATCTACTCTTTTTTCCGCCAAGCTAAATAAACAATATGTATAAGCATTTAAGCATGTGTATCCTTAGTAATTACCAATATGTATTGCTTCATAATTATATGTTCTACTCTAGTAGGTTATTTAGAAGAGAGCTGGACCACTTTTTGGGCATATATGGGAAAGGATAGGGAAAACGAGGCTGGATGGGGCGGTTCAAGGAGGAAAATGGGTTTATATGGGAGAGATAGGGAATACGACGACCGATACTATGCTAGACAGGGTTGAAGGAGGGTAGTGCGTTTATATGGAAGAAATAGTTGAGATACGTTAGACTAGACAGAGGCTGAGAGTAGAGAATGCGTTTATATGTATGAGAGGTAGGGAACAGGAGGAGAGGTGTTAGGCTAGACAGAGGTTGAGTAGAGTATGGTTTATATGAGTGGTATAGGAAAACGAGGAGAGGTGTTAGACTAGACAGGGCTTGAAACGTAGTGTATGGTTTATATGAGAGATATAGGAAAACGAGGAGAGGTATTAGGCTAGGAGAGTTTGAGTATGTGTTTATAAGGAGAGACGAGAGAACGGAGAGAGTTCCTATGTTAGGACAGACAGGTGTTAAAGGTAGAATGTGCTTTATATAGATTAGATAGGAAACCAAGGAGAGATACTCAACTAGACAGGGGCTGGAGAGGAATACGCTTTATGAGAGGTAGCGGATACAGGGAGAGACGCTATACTACAAAGAGGTTGAGAGTAGAGTATGCGTTTATGTGTATGAGAAGTATAGGAACAGGAGGAGGGGTGTTAGGCTAGACAGAGGTTTAGGAGTAGAGTATGGTTTATATGAGAAATATAGGAAAACGAGGAGAGGTGTTAGGCTAGACAGAGGTCGAGGAGTAGAGTATGGTTTATATGAGAGGTATAGGAAAACGAGGAGAGGTATTAGCTTAGGAGAATTTGAGTATGTGTTTATAAGGAGAGACGAGAAAACGGAGAGATCCTATGCTACGATAGACAGGTGTTAAAGGTAGAATGTGTTTTATATATGTTAGATAGGAAACCAAAGAGATACTCAGCTAGACAGGGGGCAGGAGGGGGAATACGCTTTATGAGAGGCAGGGGATACGGGGAGAGGTGCTAGACTAGACAGTGGTTGAGAGTAGAGTATGGTTTATATGAGAGGTATAGGGAAACGAGGAGAGTCGGTAGGCTAGACAGGTAGTGTAGCAGTAGGAATATGGACTTATATACAGGAGAGATATGGAATAGGAGGGAGATACTAGACCTTGAAAGCGACTTTAAGCGAGAACTTCATGAAAATATGTTTCATGTCAGTGTTAGAACGCTAATTCTAGACATGCCCATCACGTAACCTGTTCAGGGAAAAGGTGACTCGCTCAGGGAAAAAGGTGACCTGCTCAGGGAAAAAGGTGACCCACAAAGGGAAAAAGGTGACCCACTCAAGCAAAAAAGGTGACCAACAAAGGGACAAAGGTGACCCACACAAGCAAAAAGGTGACCCAGAAAGGGAAAAAGGTGACCCACTCAAGCAAAAAAGGTGACCCACAAAGGCAAAAAAGGTGACCCACAAAGGGAAAAAGGTAGGGAAAAGGTGACCCTCTCACGGGAAAAGGTGACCGGAACACACTAACAGGCAAGTAATTCAGTTAGTATCTCAGGGTAGGACAGATCCCGGGAAGTGGATGTGCATAGTTCCGCATGATGTTACAGGTAATTCAGATAGTATCGTGGGTATTTAGGATATTTCAGGTATCATAGGTATTTAGAGTCACTCAGCTAGTATCACAGGAGGCTAGATTCCATAGACAGGGCGTATCATACCTGTATATGATTTCACAGGCAATTCAGCTAGTATCGTGGGCATTTAAGCTAATTCAGCTAGTATCACAGGAGATTAGATTCCAGGTTTGGGTATAGCATAGTTTCGTATTTCACAGGTAATTCAGAGGGTATCGTAGGTATTTAGGATAATTCAAGTAACATAGGTGTTTAGAGTAATTAAGCTAGCATTACAGGAGGGTAGGTTCCAGGGGTCGGTTATAACGTAGTTTCGTATTTTAAAGATAGTTCAGGTAATATCGTAAGTATTTGGGTAATCAGCATAGTTTCACAGATACTCGTAATAATTTCGATCAGAGATTTGTATCACAGCTATTTAAGGTAAATGCAGGTGATTCAGGTTGTATCAATGGTATTTGAGTCATTTTAACAGGTAATTCATCTAGTATCAGTGGTATTTAGGGCAAACCAGATAGTATCACAGGTGCTCGTGCTAATTTAGAGCAGGAATTCGTATCAGAGCTAGTTAAGGTAATTTCACATTATTCGGGTAGTATCACAGGTATTTAAGTCATTTTAACAGGCAACTCAACTAGTGTCACAGTTACTCATGGTAATATAGAGAGTAACTAGATTATAAACATTTCTCATCCAACGTTACAAAAATGTATATACTTTTTTCTAAATCTTACAAACTTATTATATGTTAAACAGTTATTGTACGATGCGGAGAGGGATAAACTGCATATTGGTTCACAAATTGAAATGCTTTGCGTCAACATACCTTTATTTTAGTTCGTTGTAGGTGTCTCTCCCCTTTTATCTAGGCTTGAGACTAGCACTAGGATTGCTCCTAATGGCAGGGTTACCACCTTCCCTTCCATCTTCTTCTTTCTTCATCAGGCGTCTGCTAGTTGCACACACAGCACACGGATAAACTTCATTTTTAAGATTGTAGACTCACGAGAAAATCTTCATCTTCGACTTACATTCTCTTAAGCACTGTATGTAATACTGTAATGTCCATACGCATAGGTAGTTATTCCATCCTCAGCAATAATTCTTTTATCATCAAAGGGATTCAATGTAATTTTATTCACTTGCACTGTGGTAACAGCATGCTTTCGTGATAGGATTAGATTCATGGGCGTTCTGATGATTTCACAGGTTTTAAGACAGGCTGTATAGCTGTCAAACGAAATGTACTGCTTAATAGCGCTACGTTTTATACCTTTAATCTTTTTTATCATTGAGCCTTGAATATCTAAGGCATACATCTTAGAACGTAGTCCAACAAAGCGTAGGATGATTTTGCTATTAGCCTCATCTTTAAATTTTCCCAATACCTTCTTGTTCTGAGTAGAGTAACATATATGGTTGGCAGGGTAATCAGCTGTATCGAGATGCTCAAGAAAACGTAGCTTGTCCTGGTACACATCTTCAGTTGTAACACGATGAATGAACGAATCAGTGTCCATATACATAAGCTTCAGGTTTTCAGCTCCATAATAACGCAACAACATGTCGTAATGATAGTTATACATTAATGTCTTGGAGATGTCCAACACACTCATACCAATGTATATAGGCTTGTTGAATACAATCTGACGAGAGGCCATATGTACAGCAGCTAGATTAGCAGCATATATCATCGTGTCGATAAACGTAGGCTTGGCGATCAGCTTCTCTAGAGTTTTTTCATTGGTCACCAGTCGTATATGCATACGGTTACGCAGGTTCTCCATAGTTGTTCCCAGAATAGCGTTGTTAAAGAGCTTGTAGAGATCCTTCTCGAAATCATTTGCAGCTTGTTGTCGTAGCCTGTTGTTAAATTCCACATAAGGTTTCAACCACCGAGACTGTCGGAATTGTAGCACACGATGGATTTTTGTTAGTCGTTGTCCATGACTAAGAGCTTGCTTCGAAGCCATGTAATGCAGTACATACTTCTTTCGAGGTCCAAGATGGGGTATCAGTTTCTTTGTAGATGCTTCCAATGGTTTCATACACTCAGGCAGGAAAGGTAGATCGTTGTGTAGATCATGAAGTTCAGCAGGATACTCGATGTCGACTTCTAATATGCACCCATGAGGATCATCTTCTTGTAGTGTTTCTAAGTTGATTTCTTCAGGTGACACCCACTGAAATCCACCAAAAGGAAGGGCGTGACACATTGCCCACCCATATTGGTTATTAGCGTCCTCGTATGTGATAAATTGGGTTGGTCTCGACGGATCAACTTATCCATATAAGTGTTATTAGCCTCAGCATACCGATGGGAAGCTTGGCATAAACCTCCTCTTAAACGTGATTCCACCATGAGCAGCTGATCATAATTTTGTAACAGCTCCAGCTTAATTCCAGTATACAGTAACATGGCGTCCCATGTAAGCCCTGGAGAGGTAAAATAATGGGCAGGATCAACTTTGTGTGTTTTAAGGGTTTGCTCTCTGAACGTCTCAAAGACATCAGCTAGGAGTAGTACATCTGAGGTTAAGTAGAGATCGCTGTACTCTCCCAGGTTTCTCACATTAAACAGCTCCCATACATTTCTAGCATGATCGTAGTCAATATCAGTAATTTCTTCTTCATTTAATCTATTGTAGGAGTCCTTAGGAGGCAAGCAGGTCTCGTTCAGGGCATCCCACGACGTAACAAAATCATATAGAAATACACCCTTACGGGTCATCAACTTCAATTTGTCTTCTCCAAAGCACTTTAGTGTTTCAGGATACGAGGTTAGATTTTTTACCAACTTATCCAAGCTTGTACTGAGGAATCGGAAGCTGTCCACAAATCGAAGCTTTATATCTCCTACATACTTGGTGAATGAGATATAGCTTTCTTCAGAGTTAGGAATTACCTCCACACGTTCACTTGTACAACCCAGCTCCTTAACAATGAAATGAGAGTCATATCCGCTAAGGTTATGCATGAGAACTGGTATATATTTAGGTGTTTTACAGGCTAAATTACATTCATTATGAAGACTTTCACGATATTCACCGCTGATGTGATCATGGTCGCGTACTTTATAGTTCTCTTCTGTAAAGGGTTTTCCACACAAGTAGCATGTCGTAGAAGACTCAAAATCCTTTTGCTGTTGATCCGTAAGTTTCAGAGGCTTAGCAGATTTGTATATGTCATCAATAATTTTTGCAAGAGATGTCAGGTACAGCATAAACTTCTGAGCAGCATCAGCACCACGATACACATAGGGTTGCTTAGGAAGACCAGTTTCGAGGTGTTCAACACTGGATGTAGACTTCACGTTAACACAGAAGCTCATTGGTGTGTGCTCTTGATAAGGGTTTGTGTAGGAAGTTTCAGGATTGGGTATACACGTATGGCATGGAGTGAGAATACTCTCAAAATCAGCATAGATGACATAAGGTACTTTCAGCATCCTCTCAACATTTTTAAACTGTACAATTGCTTTCTCCTTGGTAGGCATAACTACCCTTGCAACACCATGTTGAATACAGACGGCTGCATGTTCTTGTAGTTTTTCCTGTCCACTTCGTCCATATCGATCATCAAAATGTGTAAAGCAGCGCTTACAAGTATAAACCCGTGAATTACATTTAGTTTTCTGGCGTCGAATGAGTTTCTCAAAATTCTTTATATATACGTAGTGATGTTTTCCACTACTATCATTGAATAGTAGCAGGTCGCAGTGTTCGGGTAGTTCAATATCAGCAACCTTTATCGGATACACCTCATGCTTCTCATCTAGCCCGAAAACGTTAATAGATATCTTGTTAAACGTCTCAAATTTAGGTATTTGAGAAAGTGGAGTAGGATAGGAAACACAGCTGAAGTCGTACTTATCTTGAAGCTGCTTGTATTTGCTGCCGCGTTGAGGCTTGGTGCTGACGAATTTAGCTAATACGGAGTATATGAAACATTTCTCGTCGCTAAAGTTCTGAATGTTTATACATGCTTTCCTTGCTTCAACAGCTGAGGGTAGTGGTATGTAGCTACTTCCTCGCAACGGATTGTACTTGTTGATACGAAGTCGAAGTCCTTCCACTGCAAGCAAAGCCCAGTTGCTACCCTTAAGCTGAGACTCCTCCATTTCAGTCACCAATTTCTTGAATTTCGCTTTCAGTGTTGAGTCCAGATCTGTTTCTAGGAAAACAGGATGATTCCTTGTTTTAAATGTTATGTCACAGGTTTCTCCAATACTGTTAACAAATCGACACTCAGCCAGCAGATTAATTTTAACACTCTTATGAATGCTAAGCTCTTTATGCTCAGCCTGGATTATCCGTTGTTTTGACTCTTGCAGATACATATTCAGGTCCTTAGGTGGTTCGCATCGTATAAAATACGATTTTAATCGTCCTTCGAATGAAGTTTCGTTTTCTTTCATATCACAGTCCTCCATTGTTGATATTAGCTGATGTTTAGTTGGCTCCAATCTTCTTTTCTTCTGAGGGCTGCTCATTTCACATATATCTTCGTGTCGCTGCCCGTTATAACCATCATTGAAGGTGAAGCTACAATGTTTACATTTGAAGAGCTTCTTACAAGTCATCTCGTGTCTTCTCTTGTGATAACCTTGGAGGAACTTCTTCCCACATTTTCCGCATGCATATCCAGTAGCGCTTGAAATAATATCCTTATACGCTGAGTTATTCATCTTTATTCTTGATGTAATAACGTATTAATCCTTCTTCAAGGGAAATGTAGACCTCTTCACCTTGATATCGCTTAGAAAGCTGATTATTCTTGGAGAGAACACAATGTTAACACCTCAAGACTAATTAGCACAATGAAGTCCAATGTCCTAGATCACCATATTTATAGAGGGAGCACGAACCTTTTAGATCAATCATAAACTCGCTGCATAACTATTTGTATATGATCGCTCTACGCGTATTAACCCCAGCCATATAACTTCACGCCCAGAAGCAGGATGTTTATGACGTCACACCTAGAGACAGGATGTCTGACAGTTTCAAACACGTTTAAACTCGTCTCGTAACTAGCTATATATGCTGTCACACCAAGAAGAGAAGTATTCCCACACGCTCATTCAGACAGACGTTTCCATCAAAGCCTACCACAACAGCCACCGCCATTACCACCTATTGCACCAAGGTTAACTCCAGCTCTATTATCACAATACTTAAAAGTAAAAGCTTAAAAGGTAACCTAGAAGATTTTCCCCCTTATTTAGTTAAATGTATGTATATACTACATTATCTCATGTTTTCATTCCCTTTTCAATTATTCCTTTCCATCTTCTTTCAGAAAGACCATTACATTTCACTACAATCACGAGCATAGCAATTTTCCCAGTTACACACATTCTAAGCTTCTAGAATCGAACCCGGTAATACTTTTATTAAGTGTATTTTTAGTAATTTAGCTCCCCCCGCATCAGCATCAAGCATTTAATCTTTATTAGAACCTGATATGATCCATAGGCTTGAAAATATATGAAATCACCCCTTCGGGATTCGATCTGAGTACTTCAAAGTAATTTTTTTATAATAACGATATTTAGTAATTAGATACTCTGTTTACGTTTTACTTGAGGTGTCTATCTAAATTAAATTACGAGTTATTAAATTTGCAAGTAAATTTCATTGAATCGGTATTCGAACCCAGAACACCAAGAACAAAATAATTTATGATATTAGCTCGACATGTGAAACAAAGCTGTGTGCAGTTACGATATCAATCTAAGTGATATATTCTGGAGTATAGAGGAAAATTAAGGAAGCCATTAAAAGATGGGGATTCGAACCAAGCACAACTGATTAGCAATTATATACACCAGTAATCACGCACTACAGATCCTATCATGCTTTGTTCCACCCCTCTACCTCGCTTAGTTCTCGAGATAATGGAGATTTAAAAATTAAGGATCGAACCCAGGACGTTAGGATTCTAAATATGCATTCAAAAGAAACCACCTAATAATATAAATGTAATAAAGTTTATTTGACGTTTTTATCTTAATTAGTTTAGGAGTTATTAAATTTATAATTAAATTACATTTTATCGGTATTCGAACCCAGAACACCAGAAACAAAATTATTTACAATATTAGTTTGGCATGTTTAAAAGAGCTGTATGCAGCTGCATCATCAATCTAAGTGATATATTCTAGTGTATAGAGAAAAATTAAGGAAGTCATTGAAAGATCGGGATTCGAACTAAGGACAACTGATTGGAAATTATATACAGTATTAATTACACATTATAACAGCTATCAAACATGCTTTGGTCCATCCCTCTACCTTTCTTAGTTCCCGAGATAATGGTGATTTAAAAATTAAGGATCGAACCCAGGATACCAGGTACTCAAATATGCATTCGCAAGAAGCTACCTAATGACATTAATGTAATAAAGTTTATTTGGCGTCTTTATTTTAATTAGTCTCTGAGTTATTAGAAGATGAATTTGTAATCACTCCTAGGATTCGAACCCAGGCATCCCGGCCAACTTGGAAAAGTACCCTAATGACGCCGTGCATTCCAAGGAATTAAGTAGTTTTATCCCATTGTTCTATCTCTTTTCATTCAGGAGATATAAGCGAGTAAACAGTAGGGGGGAAATGGGTGGGGCTAATTAGTGGGGCTGGGGGATAATTAGCATATTAATTGCACATTCCATGAGGGATGGACCAAAGCATGTTTGATAGCTGTTATAATATGTAATTAGTACTGTATATAATTTCCAATCAGTTATCCTTAGTTCGAATCCCGATCTTTCAATGACTTCCTTAATTTTTCTCTATACACTAGAATATATCACTTAGATTGATGCTGTAGCTGCATACAGCTCTTTTAAACATGTCAAGCTAATATTGTAAATATTTTTGTTTCTTGTGTTCTGGGTTCGAATACCGATAAAATGTAATTTAATTATAAATTTAATAACTCCTAAACTAATTAAAATAAAAACGTCAAATAAACTTTATTACATTTATATTATTAGGTGGTTTCTTTTGAATGCATATTTAGAATCCTAACGTCCTGGGTTCGATCCTTAATTTTTAAATCTCCATTATCTCGAGAACTAAGCGAGGTAGAGGGGTGGAACAAAGCATGATAGGATCTGTAGTGCGTGATTACTGGTGTATATAATTGCTAATCAGTTGTGCTTGGTTCGAATCCCCATCTTTTAATGGCTTCCTTAATTTTCCTCTATACTCCAGAATATATCACTTAGATTGATATCGTAACTGCACACAGCTTTGTTTCACATGTCGAGCTAATATCATAAATTATTTTGTTCTTGGTGTTCTGGGTTCGAATACCGATTCAATGAAATTTACTTGCAAATTTAATAACTCGTAATTTAATTTAGATAGACACCTCAAGTAAAACGTAAACAGAGTATCTAATTCCTAAATATCGTTATTATAAAAAAATTACTTTGAAGTACTCAGATCGAATCCCGAAGGGGTGATTTCATATATTTTCAAGCCTATGGATCATATCAGGTTCTAATAAAGATTAAATGCTTGATGCTGATGCGGGGGGAGCTAAATTACTAAAAATACACTTAATAAAAGTATTACCGGGTTCGATTCTAGAAGCTTAGAATGTGTGTAACTGGGAAAATTGCTATGCTCGTGATTGTAGTGAAATGTAATGGTCTTTCTGAAAGAAGATGGAAAGGAATAATTGAAAAGGGAATGAAAACATGAGATAATGTAGTATATACATACATTTAACTAAATAAGGGGGAAAATCTTCTAGGTTACCTTTTAAGCTTTTACTTTTAAGTATTGTGATAATAGAGCTGGAGTTAACCTTGGTGCAATAGGTGGTGATGGCGGTGGCTGTTGTGGTGGGCTTTGATGGAAACGTCTGTCTGAATGAGCGTGTGGGAATACTTCTCTTCTTGGTGTGACAGCATATATAGCTAGTTACGAGACGAGTTTAAACGTGTTTGATACTGTCAGACATCCTGTCTCTATGTGCAACGTCACAAACATCCTTCTTCTGGGCGTGAGGTTATATGGCTGGGGTTAATACGCATAGAGCGATCATATACAACTAGTTATGGAGCGAGTTTATGATTGATCTAAAAGGTTCGTGCTCCCTCTATAAATATGGTGATCTAGGGCATTGGACTTCATTGTGCTAATTAGTCTTGAGGTGTTAACATTGTGTTCTCTCCAAGAATAATCAGCTTTCTAAGTGATATCAAGGTGAAGAGGTCTACATTTCCCTTGAAGAAGGATTAATACGTTATTACATCAAGAATAAAGATGAATAACTCAGCGTATAAGAATATTATTCCAAGCGCTACTGGATATGCATGCGGAAAATGTGGGAAGAAGTTCCTCCGAGGTTATCACAAGAGAATACACGAGATGACTTGTAAGAAGCTCTTCAAATGTAAACATTGTGGCTTCACCTTCAATGATGGTTATTAGGGGCAGCGACACGAATATATATGTGAAATGAGCAGCCCTCAGAAGAAAAGAAGATTGGAGTCAACTAAACATCAGCTAATATCAACAATGGAGGACTGTGATATGAAAGAAAACGAAACCTCATTCGAAGGACGATTAAACTCGTATTTTATACGATGCGAATCACCTAAGGACCTGAATATGTATTTGCAAGAGGCAAAACAACGGATAATCCAGGCTGTGCATAAAGAGCTTAGCATTCATAAGAGTGTTAAAATTAATCTGCTGGCTGAGTGTCGATTTGTTAACAGTATTGGAGAAACCTGTGACAAAACATTTAAAACAAGGAATCATCCTGTTTTCCTAGAAACAGATCTGGACTCAACACTGGAAGCGAAATTCAAGAAATTGGTGACTGAAATGGAGGAGTCTCAGCTTAAGGGTAGCAACTGGGCTTTGCTTGCAGTGGAAGGACTTCGACTTCGTATCAACAAGTACAATCCGTTGCGAGGAAGTAGCTACATACCACTACCGTCAGCTGTTGAAGCAAGGAAAGCATGTATAAACATTCAGAACTTTAGCGACGAGAAATGTTTCATGTACTCCGTATTAGCTAAATTCGTCAGCACCAAGCCTCAACGCGTCAGCAAATACAAGCAGCTTCAAGATAAGTACGACTTCAGCTGTGTTTCCTATCCTACTCCACTTTCTCAAATACCTAACTTTGAGACGTTTAACAAGATATCTATTAACGTTTTCGGGCTAGATGAGAAGCATGAGGTGTATCCGATAAAGGTTGCTGATATTGAACTACCTGAACACTGCGACCTGCTACTATTGAATGATAGTAGTGGAAAACATCACTACGTGTATATAAAGAATTTTGAGAAACTCATTCGACGCCAGAAAACTAAATGTAATGGACGGGTTTATATTTGTAAGCGCTGCATTACACATTTTGATGATCGATATGGATGAAGTGGACAGGAAAAACTACAAGAACATGCAGCCGTCTGTATTCAACATGGTGTTGCAAGGGTAGTTATGCCTACCAAGGAGAAAGCAATTGTACAGTTTAAAAATGTTGAGAGGATGCTGAAAGTACCTTGTCATCTATGCTGATTTTGAGAGTATTCTCACTCCATGCCATACGTGTATACCCAATCCTGAACCTTCCTATACAACCCCTTATCAAGAGCACACACCAATGAGCTTCTGTGTTTACGTGAAGTCTACATCCAGTGTTGAACATCTCGAAACTGTCTTCCTAAGCAACCCTATGTGTCGTGTTGCTGATGCTGCTCAGAAGTTTATGCTGTACCTGATATCTCTTGCAAAAATGATTGATGATATATACAAATCTGCTAAGCCTCTGAAACATACGGATCAACAGCAAAAGGATTTTGAGTCTTCTACGACATGCTACTTGTGTGGAAAACCCTTTACAGAAGAGAACTATAAAGTACGCGACCATGATCACATCAGCGGTGAATATCGTGGAAGTCTTCATAATGAATGTAATTTAGCCTGTAAAACACCTAAATATATACCAGTTCTCATGCATAACCTTAGCGGATATGACTCTCATTTCATTGTTAAGGAGCTGGGTTGTACAAGTGAACGTGTGGAGGTAATTCCTAACTCTGAAGTAAGCTATATCTCATTCACCAAGTATGTAGGGGATATAAAGCTTCGATTTGTGGACAGCTTCCGATTCCTCAGTACAAGCTTGGATAAGTTGGTAAAAAATCTAACCTCGTATCCTGAAACACTAAAGTACTTTGGAGAAGACAAATTGAAGTTGATGACCCGTAAGGGTGTATTTCCATATCATTTTGTTACGTCGTGGGATGCCCTGAACGAGACCTGCTTGCCTCCTAAGGACTCCTACAATAGATTAAATGAAGAAGAAATTACTGATACTGACTACGATCATGCTAGAAATGTATGGGAGCTGTTAAATGTGAGAAACCTGGGAGAGTACAGCGATCTCTACTTAACCTCAGATGTACTACTCCTAGCTGATGTCTTTGAGACGTTCAGAGAGCAAACCCTTAAAACACACAAAGTTGATTCTGCCCATTATTTTACCTCTCCAGGGCTTACATGGGACGCCATGTTACTGTATACTGGAATTAAGCTGGAGCTGTTACAAAATTATGATCAGCTGCTCATGGTGGAATCAGGTTTAAGAGGAGGTTTATGCCAAGCTTCCCATCGGTATGCTGAGGCTAATAACACGTATATGGATAAGTTGATCCGTCGAGACCAACCCAATTTATCACATACGAGGACGCTAATAACCAATATGGGTGGGCAATGTGTCACGCCCTTCCTTTTGGTGGATTTCAGTGGGTGTCACCTGAAGAAATCAACTTAGAAACACTACAAGAAGATGATCCTCATGGGTGCATATTAGAAGTCGACATCGAGTATCCTGCTGAACTTCACGATCTACACAACGATCTACCTTTCCTGCCTGAGTGTATGAAACCATTGGAAGCATCTACAAAGAAACTGATACCCCATCTTGGACCTCGAAAGAAGTATGTACTGCATTACATGGCTTCGAAGCAAGCTCTTAGTCATGGACAACGACTAACAAAAATCCATCGTGTGCTACAATTCCGACAGTCTCGGTGGTTGAAACCTTATGTGGAATTTAACAACAGGCTACGACAACAAGCTGCAAATGATTTCGAGAAGGATCTCTACAAGCTCTTTAACAACGCTATTCTGGGAACAACTATGGAGAACCTGCGTAACCGTATGCATATACGACTGGTGACCAATGAAAAAACTCTAGAGAAGCTGATCGCCAAGCCTACGTTTATCGACACGACGATATATGCTGCTAATCTAGCTGCTGTACATATGGCCTCTCGTCAGATTGTATTCAACAAGTCTATATACATTGGTATGAGTGTGTTGGACATCTCTAAGACATTAATGTATAACTATCATTACGACGTGTTGTTGCGTTATTATGGAGCTGAAAACCTGAAGCTTATGTATATGGACACTGATTCGTTCATTCATCGTGTTACAACTGAAGATGTGTACCAGGACAAGCTACGTTTTCTTGAGCATCTCGATACAGCTGATTACCCTGCCAACCATATATGTTACTCTACTCAGAACAAGAAGGTATTGGGAAAATTTAAAGATGAGGCTAATAGCAAAATCATCCTACGCTTTGTTGCACTACGTTCTAAGATGTATGCCTTAGATATTCAAGGCTCAATGATAAAAAAGATTAAAGGTATAAAACGTAGCGCTATTAAGCAGTACATTTCGTTTGACAGCTATACAGCCTGTCTTAAAACCTGTGAAATCATCAGAACGCCCATGAATCTAATCCTATCACGAAAGCATGCTGTTACCACAGTGCAAGTGAATAAAATTACATTGAATCCCTTTGATGATAAAAGAATTATTGCTGAGGATGGAATAACTACCTATGCGTATGGACATTACAGTATTACATACAGTGCTTAAGAGAATGTAAGTCGAAGATGAAGATTTTCTCGTGAGTCTACAATCTTAAAAATGAAGTTTATCCGTGTGCTGTGTGTGCAACTAGCAGACGCCTGATGAAGAAAGAAGAAGATGGAAGGGAAGGTGGTAACCCTGCCATTAGGAGCAATCCTAGTGCTAGTCTCAAGCCTAGATAAAAGGGGAGAGACACCTACAACGAACTAAAATAAAGGTATGTTGACGCAAAGCTTTTCAATTTGTGAACCAATATGCAGTTTATCCCTCTCCGCATCGTACAATAACTGTTTAACATATAATAAGTTTGCAAGATTTAGAAAAAAGTATATAAATTTTTGTAACGTTGGATGAGAAATGTTTATAATCTAATTACTCTCTATATTACCATGAGTACCTGTAATACTAGTTGAATTGCCTGTTCAAATGACTTAAATACCTGTAATACTACCCGAATCATGTGAAATTACCTTAACTAGCTCTGATACGAATTCCTGCTCTAAATTAGCACGAGCACCTGTGATACTATCTGGTTTGCCCTAAATACCACTGATATTAGATGAATTACCTGTTAAAATGACTCAAATACCATTGATACAACCTGAATCACTTGCATTTACCTTAAATAGCTGTGATACAAATCTCTGATCGAAATTATTACGAGTATCTGTGAAACTATGCTGATTACCCAAATACTTACGATATTACCTGAACTATCTGTAAAATACGAAACTACGTTATAACCGACCCCTGGAACCTACCCTCCTGTAATGCTAGCTTAATTACTCTAAACACCTATGTTACTTGAATTATCCTAAATACCTACGATACCCTCTGAATTACCTTTGAAATACGAAGCTATGCTCTACCCAACCCTGGAATCTCACCTCCTGTGATACTAGCTGAATTAGCCTAAATACCTACGATACTAGCTGAATTACCTGTGAAATTATGCACAGCTATGATGCAGTTAGCCTCTGGAATCTAGCCTCCTGTGATACTAGCTGAATTAGCTTAAATGCCCACGATACTAGCTGAATTGCCTGTGAAATCATATACAGCTATGATACGCCCTGTCTCTGGAATCTAGCCTCCTGTGATACTAGCTGAGTGACTCTAAATACCTATGATACTTGAATTATCCTAAATACCCACGATACTATCTGAATTACCTGTAACATCATGCGGAACTATGCTATATCCACTTCCCGGGATCTGTCCTACCCTGAGATACTAACTGAATTACTTGCCTGTTAGTGTGTGGGTCACCTTTTTCCCTTTATGGGTCACCTTTTTCCCTTTGTGGGTCACCTTTTTCCTTTTGTGGGCCACCTTTTTCCCTGAGCGAGTCACCTTTTCCCTGAACAGGTTACGTGATGGGCATGTCTAGAATTAGCGTTCTAATATTGACATGAAACATATTTTCATGAAGTTCTCGCTTAAAGTCGCTTTCAAGGTCTAGTATCTCCCTCCTATTCCATATCTCTCCTGTAAATAAGTCCATATTCCTACTGCTACACTACCTGTCTAGCCTACCGACTCTCCTCGTTTCCCTATACCTCTCATATAAACCATACTCTACTCTCAACCACTGTCTAGTCTAGCACCTCTCCCCGTATCCCCTGTCTCTCATAAAGCGTATTCCCCCTCCTGCCCCCTGTCTAGCTGAGTATCTCTTTGGTTTCCTATCTAACATATATAAACACATTCTACCTTTAACACCTGTCTATCGTAGCATAGGATCTCTCCGTTTTCTCGTCTCTCCTTATAAACACATACTCAAATTCTCCTAAGCTAATACCTCTCCTCGTTTTCCTATACCTCTCATATAAACCATACTCTACTCCTCGACCTCTGTCTAGCCTAACACCTCTCCTCGTTTTCCTATATTTCTCATATAAACCATACTCTACTCCTAAACCTCTGTCTAGCCTAACACCCCTCCTGCTGTTCCTATACTTCTCATACATATAATCGCATACTCTACTCTCAACCTCTGTGTAGTATAGCATCTCTCCCCGTATTCGCTACCTCTCATAAAGCGTATTCCTCTCCCGCCCCTGTCTAGCTGAGTATCTCTCCTTGGTTTCCTATCTAATCTATATAAAGCACATTCTACCTTTAACACCTGTCTGTCCGAACATAGGAACTCACTCCGTTTTCTCGTCTCTCCTTATAAACACATACTCAAACTCTCCTAGCCTAATACCTCTCCTCGTTTTCCTATATCTCTCATATAAACCATACACTACGTTTCAAGCCCTGTCTAGTCTAACACCTCTCCTCGTTTTCCTATACCACTCATATAAACCATACTCTACTCAACCTCTTTCTAGCCTAACACCTCTTCTCCTGTTCCCTACCTCTCATACATATAAACGCATTCTCTACTCTCAGCCTCTGTCTAGTCTAACATATCTCAACTATCTCTTCCATATAAACGCACTACCCTCCTTCAACCCTGTCTAGCATAGTATCGTTCTTCGTATTCCCTATCTCTCCCATATAAACCCATTTTCCTCCTTGAACCGCCCCATCCAGCCTCGTTTTCCCTATCCTTTCCCATATATGGCTAATAAAGTGGCCCAGCTCTCTTCTAAATAACCTACTTTGTATCCATTTATTTTTTTCAGCAATGTTTTTTACATCTATAAGGATTAAACAATCTGGTTTTTCGCTATTCCTGCCACCTCGCAATATCATGTAGGCTTTTTTTAACTATTAACATTTTTTAAAATATTCTTTTTCCAAATTATTACACCATCTTGCGGCAATTGCTTTTGCAATATATTGCAAACCGCCATCTTGTGGCGTACTTTTTCCCTCCTGCGCAATTCCACCATCTTGTTTCGCGACACTGGCGCTATCCACCATCTTGTGGCGTCACATTTCCCGCCTGGCGAAATTCCGCCATCATTTGTCGTCACTTTTTTTCCCGCCTTTTTTGCAGAATAACGCAACACTACGCCATTCGCCATCTTGTGTTGTCTCTTTTCCCGCCGTTTTTACGAATTAATGCTACACTAGCCCTTAGTTTTTGGAATATAATGCAAACCGCCATTTTGTGGTGTAACATTTCCTGCCTTGCGCAATTCCGCCATTATGTTTTCGCGACCTTAGCGCCATCCGCCATCTGGTGTCGTCACTTTTCCCGCCTTTTTTCGGATTAACGCGTCACTAGCGCATAGGTGTTGCAATATAATGCAAACCGCCACCTTGTGACGTAACATTTCCCGCCTTGCGCAATTCCGCCATCTTGTTTTAGCTTCACTAGCGCCATCCGCCATCTTGTGTCCGTACTTTTTTCCCGGCCCTTTTTGCGGATTAATGCGACACTAGCGCTTAACCCCCCTGGTGGCAGGATTATCGTTAATGCATCCGTTTAATCCCTGTAGATACTCGCTAGGAACACTTTCAAATTTACCTCTACCAACCTTAATCCACCTTAATCCGCATTTCCCTTCTCCAGTTCACGTGACCTTAAACTGCCCCATTTCCGTTAACATCACACTCTTCTACATTTTATTACCCTCATATCCAAGCAACACTTATTTTGCTCTCGTTCTTTTGGTTGCTAACCGCCATGCTGTTCACTTACGCCACTCTCCTCCACGTATCACGTACCCCCACCCCTCCTTAGCTAATCCTACAATCACAATCACTTTTATCTCACCCCATAAAATAATTTAAAAAACACTGAATTAAACAGCTGGCGATAATCCTCTCCAAATCTAGGCTAGTGGCGCTCTTAATCCACCTTAATCCGCAGATTATGCCCTCAATGATAATGGCCCGCAACAATATCCGTTTAAACTAGAGTTTAAACACCATGCTGTTCACTTACGCCACGCTCTTCTATGTATCCCGTACCCCACCCCTCCTTAGCTAATCCAACAGTCATTATCACTTATATCTCATCCAATGAAATAATAAAAAACACCCACTAAATTAAACAGCTGGCGACAATCCTCTCCAAATTTAGCGCTAGTGGCGCTCTTAATCCACCTTAATCCGCAGATTATGCCCCTGAATGATACTGACACGCAATATTGTTTGTTTAAACTAGTGTTATAACTACTCTTGAATAACGAGAGTAGTATAGAAATAAGAGAACTGGATCACTTAAAATGCAGGAATGTGTATTCATTTGTAATTGAGGTCCCCCACCCACCACCCTCAGCTTCTTGGTACTTTTAGTTGCAGCTGTGGGTCATAAATCTTGTTGAGTATAATGTAAGCTTGACATTTAAGCAATTAAGGGTATCCTTCACCTGTCAAAACGAAACGAGGGGGTCATAAATTTATGGTTCTGTAACAAACGCGGAAATGTTTTCCTACCCATTCCACATCCGCCGACGTGCTTTTCTGCACTGCAGCAACTCACACCACTAGCATTGTTTAACAACCGCGTGCAGGAGGTTATCCATCACTGTCAAAATGAACAAAGAGTATGCTGGACAAAGGAACACACGCTATTGTCTCCAGCTCTATTGTTTACTTTTAGGTGAAGCCACCTGGCATCCCCATTCCACTGTCCTATAACAAAGAACAATGCTTGCCCTTCAACTGTCAAAGTGAACAAACGCCATGATAAATTAGGGTCGTGATAAAAGAGAACTGAAGCCCGTTAACAAAGAAACAAGTTCTAGATATCCCCTTTCTTTTGTCCGGGGCAAGGCTTCTTTAGAAAGATCCCCTGTGCGCATCCCATTCCACTGCCCTATAACAAAGCTGGTCCCTTCCCATTGTTCGAACACCTGCGTGCTTAACAAAAGAATCTGAGGGAGGCTTTATGCTCGCCCTTTCTTTGTCTGACTGTGGGAAAAGAGAGAGGCTTGAGTTCCCACGAGACAAGCATCATATAACAGCTAGACCCTAAATTCCACACCCATCCCACCCCGACTTCTTAGCAACACCTGCCTTGCCCGGGGGCTGCTACTCTCTGCGCATGCGCTGCAAGAGATGATGTCAGGGCTGTTCTCCCCGAATGTCTTAGCGAGGTCTTACGTTTATACCCGAGCATAGTTAAACAAGCTCTCTGTTTGGTTCTTTTCAAACAGCGATATAAAAATGTATTTAACCTATGTCATTACATACATTAAACCTATATGTATACTTGAATATCCATAGATCGGTGCTCGATTCTTACTGCAATCAAAGGTTTATTGCTAATGAGAAATTGATGATTGATATTGTTATATCATTACCCTAATTAATAAAAGGGAGTTCAGAGGGTTGTAACTCGAATGTTACTAGGCGAAACTCTAATGCGTAATAACTATTAAACTATGCAAGGTCAGATTAAAATGTATTTAACAAAAATGTAATTATTTTATATTAAGCACCGGTGTATACTTAGGCTACAAAATTGATACTTTGCTAAGGTAAAACATTATTATTTCATTACCCTTATTAATGAAAGACCGTTCAGAGGTTCTAGTTCGAATCTTACCCTGCAAACTCTAATGTGTAATAACCATTAAATTACGGATGCGTGCACTAGCGGGTTAAAATATATTTAACAAATATAATTATTTATATTAAACACATGTGTATACTTAGACATCCAAATAGATACTTTGTTAGGGTAAAACATTATTATATCATTACCCTGATTAAAGACCGTTCAGAGGTTTCTAGTTCGAATCTTACCCTGCAAACTCTAATGCTTAACAACTATTAAATTATGGAAGCATGCACGAGCAGATTAAATACGTATTTAACAAATATAATTTAATTTATATGACATTACAATGTTTAACGAGCTGTATTCTTAGGAACCCGGAGGCCGCTAGTTCGAATCTTACCCAGCGAAACGCTATAATGTCTATTAAATTATTCAAGAATGGGCGGTCGGATTAAAATTGCATTTAACAAATATAATTATTTATATTAAACCCCTGCGTATACTTAGATATTCCGATGACTAGACACGATTCTTTATTTTCTTTCTTTCTATCTATCTCTTTCTTCCATTTCTCTCTTTTAATCTATCTATCTCTTTCTTTCTCCACGACTTGTAAACATCAAGGTGTTCACATATACACGAGCACACATACATTCATCAACACGCATACACCAGTGCACGCACACACACATGCACATACACATATACCTGTTCACTTACACACACCAACACCAACCCACACACCTACACACACGCACGCACACACACATGCAAGCCCATACACACATAAACGTGTGCAATCACACACACACTCACGCACAGTCACACACGTACATACACAACCACACACACGCACACACATATTTTTACTTTCTCTACTACGCACTTGCAGTAAGTACAGGGAGTATTGTGCTCCATCCAAAAATTGAATAACGAGATTCACTCGGAAATGCACGGTTTGAGACCCCTTAATCCAAAGTAACGATGTTTACTTTCTCCACTAAGTAGCTACAGTAAGTAGAGAAGTATTGTGTTCCCCCCCAAAAATTGAATAACGAGATTCACCGGAAATACACATTTTGACACACCCTGAAACCAAAGAAAGCATTTTACTTTTCTACTACGCGCTTACTGTAAGTATCGAGGTATTGTATTCCAATTCTAAAATTGAATTACGAGATTCACCGAAAATACACGTTTTGAGATCCCATGTGTCCAAAGTAAGGATTTCTACTTTCTCTACCAGATGCTACAGTAAGTAGAGAAAGTATTGTGTTCCACTCAAAAATTGAATAACGAGATTCACCGGAAATACACTTTTTGAGACCCCCGAATCCAAGGAAATCAGGTTTGCTTTCTGCACTACGTAGCTGAGGGAGGTATAGAAAGTATTCTATGCCACCAAAATTTTGAATAACGACATTCACAGCAAATACAGGTTTTGAGACCCCTTGAATGCAAACAAAGCATTTTTACTTTCCCTAGTACGCACTTACTGTAGGTAGAGGGGAAGTTGTATTCCACCCAAAAATTCAATAACGAGATTCATCGGAAATACACGTTTCGTGAACCCCTAAATCCAAAGAAAGCATTTTTTCCTTCTCTACTGCGTATTGACACTGAGTAAAGCAAGTATTCTATTCCACCTTAAAATTCATTAACGAGATTCAATGGAAATACACGGTTTGAGACCCCCTGAATACAAAGAAAGCATTTTTACTTTCTGTACTACGCATTTACTGTAATTAGAGGAAGTATTGCGCTCCATTCAAAAATTGAATAACGAGATTCATTGTAAATACATGTTTTGGGACCACCTTAATCCAAAGAAAGTATTTTTACTTTCTCTGCTAGTAATTACAGTAAGTAAAGCAAGTATTGTATTCCACCCAAAAATTTCATAACGAGATTAATCAGAAATACACGGTTTTAGAACCCTTGAATACAAACAAAGGAATTTTTACTCTCTTTACTACGTATTTACAGTGAGTAAAGAAAGTATTGTATTCTAACCAAAAATTCAATAACGAGATTTATCGAAAATACACGTTTTGAGTCCCTCTGAATCCAAAGTAGGCATTTTTACTTTCTCTACTACGTAGCTACAGTAAGTAGTGAGAGTATTGTGTTCCACCCAAAAATTTAATAACTAGATTCACCGGAAATAAACGTTTTGAGACCCCTGAATCCAAAGAAAGCATTTTTATTTTCTGTACTAGATAGCTACAGTAAGGACGGAAAGTATTCTGTTCCACTCAAAAATTGAATAATGAGATTCATTCGAAATACACGTTTTACTTTCACTACTACACACTTCCAGTAAGTAGAGGAAGTGTTGTATTCCAGCCAAATATTCAAGTACGAGATTCACTGGAAATCCATGTTTTGAGACACCCTGAATCCTAGGAAGGTAATTTTACTTTCTCTACTACGTAGCTACACTAAGTACTGAAAGTAATGTGTTCCACCCAAAACTTGAATAACCAGATTTACCCGAAATACACGTTTTGAGACACCCTGAATCCAAAGAAAGCTGTTTACTTTCTTAACTACGCAATTACAGCAAGTAAGGGAGCATTGTATTCCACCCTAAATTTCAATAAAGAGGTTCGCCGGAAATACAGGTTTTGAGACCCCCGAAATCCAATGTAAGGATTTTTACTTGCTCTTCTACGTAGCTACAGGAGGCAGAGAAAGTATTGTATTCCACCCAACAATTGAATAACGAGATTCACCGGAAATACACGTTTTGAGATGCCGTGAATCCAAAGAAAGGTCATTACTTTCTTTACTACGCAATTACAGTAAGCAAGGGAGATTTGTATTCCACCTAATTTTTTTACTTTTTCTACTACGTAGCTGCAGGAGGCAGAGAAAGTATTGTGTTCAATCCAACAATTGAGTAAAGAGATTCACCGGAAATACACGTTTTTAGACACCATGAGTCCAAAGTAAGCATTTGTACTTTCTCTACAGCTACAGTAAGTAGAGAAATTATGTCGAACTAAAAATTGGTAACGAGCTTCACCGAAAATACACGTTTTGAGACACCCTGAATCCATAGAAAGCATTTTTACTTTCTGTACTACGCAGCTACAGTAAGGAGAGAAAGTATTGTGTTCCACCCAAAAATTTAATAACTGGATTCACCGGAAATGCACGTTTTTAGACCCCTTGAAGCCAAAGAAAGCATTTTGCTTTCTCTACTCTGTAGCTACAGTAAGTAGAGAATATATTGTGTTCCACCCAAAAATTGAATAACGGGATTCACCGGAAATACACGTTTGGAGACCCCCTGATTCCGAAAAGCGCATGTTTACTTTCTGCACTACGTATCTACAATAAGGAGAGAAAGTATTGTGTTATACCCAAAAGTTGAATAAGAAGGTTCACCGGAAATACACGTTTTCAGACACCCTGTATCCAAAGAAAATTTTGTACTTTATTTACTATGCACTTACAGTAAGGGAGTATTGTATTCCACCCTAAAATTGAATAAGAAGATTCACCGTAAATACAGGTTTTGAGACCCCCTGAATCCAAGGTAAGTAGTAGCTACGTAGTTGCAGTAAGTAGAGAAGGTATTGTGTTCGACCCAAAATTGAATAACCAGATTCACCGGAAATACACGTTTTGAGATCCCATGAATCCAAAGTAAGCATGTTTACTTTCTCTACTAATAGCTACAGTAAGTAGAGAAAGTATTGCGTTTCACCCAAAATTTGAGTAACGAAATTCACCGGAAATACACGTTTTGAGACCCCATGAATCCTTGGAAAGCATTTTTACTCTCTGCACTACGTAGCTACAGTAAGAGAAAGTATTGTTCCACCCAGGAATTGAATAACGAGATTCACCGGAAATACACGTTTTGAGACCTCCTGAATACAAAGAAAGCAGTTTTAGTTTCTGTACTATCTAGCCACAGTAAGTGAGGAATTATTGTATTCCACCGCAAAATTCAATTACGAGATTCACTGAAAATACACGTTTTGAGACACCCTGAATCCAAGGAAAGCATTTTTACTTTCTCGATTACGCAGCTACTATAAGTAGAGAGCGTGTTGTGTTCCACCAAAAAACTGAATACGCTGTTCACCGGAAATACACGTTTTGAGACACCCTGAATCCAAGCAAGCATTTTTACTTTCTCTACTACGTAGCTACAGTAGATAGAGAAAGAACTGTGTTCCACCCAGAAATTCTATAACGGGTTTCTCCGAAAATACGTGTTTTTAGTCACCCTGAATCCAAGAAAAGCATATTTACTTTCTCTACTACGTAGCTACAATAAGTATAGAAATTATTGCGTTCCATGCAAAAATTGAATAACGAGATTCACCGGAATAAACAGAACAGCATTTTCACTGTCCTTATTTTAAAGTTTTGTCTTGTTGCACCAGCTGATTTTTTTTAAAGCACAAGAATCAAATACAGATGTCTTTGTGGAGATTGTGAGAAGAAAGCTGGATTACTTGAAAACTTGCGAAAAATATCCGTACCTGTGTGTTTTGTTTAGCAGGTTTTTCCATTATGAGATTCAGTTGATGGATGTTGCAATATACAAAATATGCATATTTGTGGCATTTCCTGAGACACCTTTTTCCAAAGAAAGCATTTTTACTTTCTCTACTACGTAACTAAGATAATTAGAGAAAATATTCTGTTCCACCCAAAACTTGAGTAACGAGATTCACCGGAAATAACCGTTTTGAGACAGCATGAATCCAAAGAAAGCATTTTACTTTCTCTACTACGTACCTACAGTAATGAAGGAAGTATTGTATTCCGTCCTACAATTGAATAACGAGATTGATCGGAAATACCCCCTTTCATACCCCCTGAAAGTATTTTTAAGTTTTCCACTACGTCGCAACAGGAGCTAGTGGAAGTGTGTATTGCACCCAAAAATTCAAAACCGAGATTCACCGGAAATACATGTTTTGAGACCTCCTGAATGCAAGCAAAGCATTTTAAATTTCCCTACTACGTACTTACAGTAAGTAGAGGAAGTGTTATATTCCACTTAAAAATTCATTAACGACTGGGAATACACGTTTTGAGATTTGCTGACTCCAACGAAAGCACTTTTACCTTCTCTGCTGCGTAGTTACAGTAAGTATTGTATTCCACCCAAAAATTTAAAAACGAGATTCACCGGAAATACACGTTTTGAGACCCCCCGAATCCAAACAAAGCATTTTTTCTTTCCCTACTACGCACTTACAGTAAGTAGAGAAAGTATTGTATTCCTCCCAAAAATTCAATAACGAGATTCACTGGAAATACCTGTTTTGAGAACCCCTGAAACTAAAGGGAAGAGCTTTATACTCAGGTTTAGACCATTTTCAGGAAATGACTTACTGTAACTTTTAAATTTTTCTTCATTTAGAACAGTAGATACTACCAGATGATCTATGAACTGGAATCTAATGTTAGCCTGTGTAAAGATGAGATTGTACACTGCTTTGGCAGGCGCAACTCTTGCCTAATTTCCTTCAGCCTTACACCTTACTAGGGTTTTCTCTTCACAGTCCTCACCATTCATCTTTCCGCTGTTCTATATTGTCTGTATGGCATGAACAAAGCTAGCTATATATGGTTCAGTTTTAGATACATCCAACTACCAATGCTGTAGCCAATTATATAATACACCTACATGAGGCATCAGCAAATGAAAAAATCTGAGCCAGAGGCAAATTCAGTTCTTATGAACAGCATTTTCATTGTCCTTATTCTAAAGTTTTGTCTTGTTGCACCAGCTGATGGAATTTTTTTAAAGCACAAGAATCAAATACAGATGTCTGTGGAGATTGTGAGAAGAAAGCTGGATTACTTGAAAAATATCCGTACCTGTGTGTTTTGTTTAGCAGGTTTTTCCATTATGAGATTCAGTTGATGGATATTGCAATATACAAAATATGCATATTTGTAGCATTTCCTGACTTTTGCTTGCACCCTGTTTGACATGTCATTCATCACAGCTGCTCCATTGTAGCTCTACCCTATAAGCTTATATTGTTGTGCTTCAAAATTGCTTCTAATTCAGATATTGAATTCACATCTTGGCTGGTTAAGGTAAGGAAACTCCAAAATCTTTCCATAGCTTCCTTTCTTTATTGCATTAGTGAACTACAATCACAAGCTGAATTTTTTCAGATATATCCAGGGTCTTATGGGACAGCAAACACAGAGATAAATTTGAATTCCTCAATTTTAGACAAAATTTTCTCTTTGAAAGTTTCCAGCATGCTTTCCAGTGATTCGTTTTGTATTGTTTTTGACAGGACTTTAAATGAAGAACCCTCCAGATGTGACCTGAATATCTGATCCAATTAAGCCATATATTTCATCCAGTTAAGAAATATGCCTTGGTTGTCAGAATCTGCTTTCTTGTTATGTCCCTTTAATGCTAGTTCATTGGTTCCACAAAATTTAACTCAGTCAGTAATTCTTGACAATGCCTCTCGATTTTTTCTTACATCTTTATTATGATATTCAAGTGTTTGCTTATGAGCTGAGCTTAAACTCTGTTCAGTATTCACTTTTCCCAGCATGGCCAATTTCATGGCATTATTTAAGTGCTTCTCTGAATTTGCATGTTTATTGGTCCCTTTGTTCAGTTTTCTAAAATCACTTATATGTTTGTGAGTCCAGCTAGAGTCAGCACCAAATAAGAGACATGGAAAACAGAATAGTACATTTTTAACATCACAACCGGATAACCATTCAAACTTATTCACTTCGGAATTAAAGCTTCTTGTATACTGTTTCTGCCAGCTTGTTGAACATTGCTTTTGTCTAGTGTATGAGGCTTTATTTCACATTTCTCATAAAGTATTAAGGTACTGAAATGAATAGACTGTAAACATTGCACAGAATTAAGCACCGTTTTCTGGGTATGCTTTTGACACCAAGAAACTTGACTTGAACTGGAAGCACTTTCGAAAATGAACTGTTGTGTCTCCATAGAGCTCCTAAACACTCAACTGAAGATTGACAACCTGCTGCAGTGAATACAGCTCTATTTCTATAAAATCTATATGCCCTTGAAGAGGAAAGGGGAAGAGGTAAAGAACAAGTAGACGACTGCCACAGGGAAGGAAGTAGCTTTACTAAGGTGACATCTGTAGTGCAATCCATTGCATAGACATTAATGAAAGAAAATTTTAAATAAATTTGTAACTAAACAGTGATCTACATTGCAAAACATAAAAAAAGGCAAAGAGTCATAAATGCCTGGGGGATGGCTCTGCAGCCCCTCTTCATCAGCTATCCCTGCCAGGATCGTTCTTTTAGCTATTTCCTGACTTCTTAGTGTTCTGTATTTACTGCAGAACTGTTTGCACTTTATCAGGTATTTTATATATTTGGCAGCAGAAGTTTTGCTCCTTTGTCATCTGTTTGGACTCCCTGAGCTCTTTACAAAACCTACGTGTGCTGTATGCATTCCACCCATTATTACAGCACATTCAGGACTGTCAGCATATGCTTCAATTTGAAGGCATATTTAATCTTCTGTATGGGTTTCTCGCCACACCAGCATACTAGGGAACAGACTGCCAATACTGTTGCAAAGGCACGGATTTTAGCACCCAGGTATTACACTTCCAGAGTTATCTCTGATGATGATAGATGTGATCTCCATAAGCCATTCTATCATGCTGGTATGCGGAGTGGTCTACACCTCAGGGCTACAAATTATGGGAAATTAAACCACTCCCTCTTGCGTAGGATACCTCCATGCATATATTGTCATTGTGAGGCGGTTGTTTTAATATGAATGCACACAGGGCACTGAGAAGAATGTGCAGGCTCCTGTCTGTGCCCTTTGTGGTGAAAGTCCTCTGTTTGCCACCTTCTAATGCAAGGTCCAAATTTTAATGGCCTATGAGACTCAGATCGGTTGGCCTCATCCCTCTCCAGCATTCTTGGGAACAGTGCACCTAACATTGAGCTGGTTTTTCATTACCTACTGTAATGGCAAATCTTCACACAGTTGCCCATTTCAGCTCTCTTAGTTTTAATTGTTTTATCAGGTTTTAATTAGAATTTTATCCTTTTTATATATTGGAGGCAATAATGGCCCCTGATTTTTAGATTATATGATTTTGACAGGATGCCAATAACCAAAGCAGTTGTGTACACTATGGTTTCACTTCTATTTCAACACAGAGGAACAATTGATCAAGGCTTAAGGGTATTGAATTTTTGTCAAACTTTTGATAACTTTTTTTTGGGGGGGGGGCTTCACAGAAAACATCCTCAAGCAATGCAGAATCAGGATCCAGTTGCAGTTTGCCCTTTTGGCGAATTAGATGTCCATACACAATATTTAAATTGATGTGTGCTGGTGTTTACAAATAGTGGTGGAATTTTAAACCTTGATTCTCTCATAATCATGTTTTCTTATATTTTGGTCAGTTTAAAATGTTCCTCATATGCAATTTTTGTTCAGTTATTTCTTTCAGATTTTCTGTATATCTTCTGAAAGTAGAGGAGACCTACACATCCTTTTCTTGATACCAAGCCTAGATTTGGGTTTATGATTTTAGAGGACTGACCTTTTTTTATTTGTTAATTCATTTAACATCCTACATGTACTGTAAATAATGTTATATCATTTTGGCACTAATAATTTTACATTAATTGTTGAATATAAGCAATATAAACATACTTTTTATGCTGTTTATGTTTCTTCTCAATCTGTTATTACTTTTATTACCTATATTATTTATGCTACTAATTTTTTGAAGTCTATACTTTTTATAAATTTCATGAATAGTTTTAAATATTTATTTGAAATCAACTGTAGTTGGAGGCCAAGTTCCTCCTCTGTTATTTATTTGAGTATACCTACATAATATTTCTTTCTTTTTGCAGTGAGATTTTATATTTTTTTTTTTTTTTTAGAAATAGTTTAAAGGTTGCACAAAGTTTAGTGTTTGATTATAAAAAACTATATTTTGGAAATAATGTGCAGTATTTAACAGTATAAAGTTTTCAAATTTTCATCACATTAGGCATTTCGTTATGACTTGATTTTTATTTTTGGAAAATTATTTTCTTGGAAAATTAATAGGACCAGAAAAATTAATTTTCTGTCATAACTATGTTGAATAAATCGAACAAAAATCTCAGTCACTTCACTTGAAATTTCTAGAGGTTAGCAATTTCACCGTTGAGTATTCTTCCGTAAATATATTGGAGACATTTGCTGCAACATATGAAACCAACACAGTTTCCAATATTTCTGTTGCAGATCAAATCGCATACGTCCACATGTTTGTTTCACCCTGTTGACCATGTTCTTCTGTAATATATAATTGTGTTATTAATACCTTCCATTAAAAAATCCTTGTTTAGTAGCAGTTTCACTGACATCTGAGGTGTGACAGGCTGACTGGTGAGAGAAACACTAACTTGATAATGTGGTATCTGGGCGAATGTGTCATACCTGGGTAGTGCTGATACGATTGTAAACTTCAGTGCTCATGTTGATTAGTTATATCACTGCCTGGAAATTGGAGGGTGAAAATTGTGTATGGTCAGCATTAATCTTTTCTCACAAAATATTTCCCCCCGGAGGCTCACCTTTTGTGAGTATGGGTTAGGCGCACCCGGGATACCCGAGCCATTCATAGCCATTTTCACCCATTCATCCCCGTCCGGTCGAGTGGGTTCGTTCTCGTGACCGGGGGACCCAAGGTAGGCTCTCGTGCGTTATTTGCATTACATTCATACCGCACCTCGCCATCATTTCTTTCTTCCCTTGTCAAATTCCGACCATTTTGCACCACGGCATTCGCACATCTCTTTTTCTTCCTCGCCGGCCTACCTTGCGTGCGAAACGCCCACACACTATTAGTTTCTTTTAACCGTTTATTTTAAACCTCCGTGGACACAGCCTGACGGATACCCGCGCACTGGCTGCGCAGCTGGGTGAGTGGGTAATGGCGTCATCCCCACCACCCGGGGTCGTCATGTAGGGTGTGTGTTCGTATGCGCTGTGCAACTGCAATCCCGCGGGGGGGTGCCATTGCATGAGCTGCTGACTTCTGACGGCGATTGGGTCCCTCTGTCTATGTTCTGGGAGATGTGACCCTGGGGTGAGTTCAGGTATAGATAAGCCACTCACCCAAGCCGGGGTAACGCCCGGGAAGTCAGAGCCCGAGGTCGGAGACGGTTGCAATGGTGGAGGATTTATTTCGCTATGGAGCACCCTTTCTCCATTAATTCAAACAAGCGCCAAAAAGTTATTGTAACAGAAGTAGCACCGCCGACATCTGGTTGTTACTTGGTCATTTCAAGAACAGAAGAAGGACAAAACTTTGAGAAGGTGAACCCTTTTATAATTCAGAAGGGCATAGATGCTATTGCTGGTGCGGTTCAATCCTGCACTCGGCTACGGAATGGCTCGTTATTAGCACAATCGAAGTCCGATCAGCAAACTAAGACCTTGTTGCGCGCTACGCTTCTCCACGGTTATCCCATCCGTGTTGAGAAGCACCGCACATTGAATTCCTGTCGAGGCGTCGTTACCACGCGTAACCTCGATGGTATATCGGACGAGGACCTAGTGGAATATCTCTCCGATCAAAAGGTGACCGAAGTACATCGAGTGCAGGCCAAACGCGACGGCGTATTGTACCCACTCGTACCCTGTTTCTAACATTTGATGGCGTCGATCTGCCCACGAGCATTTCCATAGGATACGAACGGATTTCTGTGAGGCCTTATATTCCTAGACCTCTGCGTTGTTTTAAATGCCACCGTTTTAGGCATACGCAAGTCTCATGTAAGAGTGCCGTTAACATCTGTGCAACATGTAGCCAGCCCTCACACGAAGGTGCCTGTTCAACAGCCCCCGTCTGCGTCAATTGCGAAGGGTCACATTCTGCTTCATTTGGCGACTGTCCGCGGTATTTGGACCAGAAGGCGATCCAGGAGATCCGGGTAAAGGAGAAACTCTCCTTCGCCGAAGCCCGGAGGTGTTACCATGCGCGCCAACCTTCGCTCCTGCGATCGGGAACATTCAGTTCTGTTTTTGCCTCGCCAGTACCCCGGAAGGATGCTGGGACTCAAACTTAGACCATGACTGCCTTGACCGCCACTACCATCCGGCCGTCCATTTCAGCTACTGTTACCAAGCCCTCTAAACCTGGTACAAAGTCTATGAAGTCACAAGCCACAGAGAAAAAACCGAAGCAGAAATTTCGAAGAGAAGACTTTCTAAACGACCCTCCGCGTGTTCACAGTAAGCAGAGTTCACCTTCTCTTCCTCGGAGGTCGCAGTCCCAGGAAGCTCCTGGGACAAGCCGCGCTCAGCGGCACCCCTCACCCATCGCCACCCAGAACCGATTCTCGGCGCTTGAATCGGTTCTGGCTCTGAGCGCGTGGGCCCTCCCTTCGAGGAGGCTATGGAGTCTGACCAACTCCATACAAAAAGCCCGAGCCCAAAGGTTAAGCAAAAGATAATTTTAAGCCGTCCTTCGAAGTAGACAGTTTACCCCTTTTTTCTTAATGGCTATCCTGACCTGGAATGTACGGGTGTACGATCGCATAGGGCGGAACTGCAACTTTTATTGCGTTCCCATTCGCCTATGGTCGTGTGTTTGCAGGAGCCTAAGCTTCGCCCTCACGATCCTTTTGATCTCCGTGGATATACTCCGGTTCGCTACGACCTTGAACCGGAGGAGGGTACTCCTGCTCATGGAGGTGTCATGTTGTTAGTGCGTAACGACGTTCATTTTCAACGTCTCACTCTTACGTCCGACTTGCAAGCTGTTGCCATTAGAGTGCAGTTACCCGGTTTTTTCTTTTCTGTTTGCTCTGTGTATTCACCTCCATCGTCTCCCCTTGCACCCGCGGACATTCGAGCTCTCCTGTCCGCTCTCCCAACACCATTTCTTCTGTTGGGAGATTTTAATGCCCATCACCCCCTGTTGGAGTTCGCCAAGGGCTTGTGCGAGGGGAACTCTTCTTTCTGACATTTTTGATCAGTTCAATCTCTCTATTCTCAATACAGGTGAACCTACTTTTATTTCTGATTCTTCTGGTACATTCTCACACCTGGACCTTGCCGTTTGTTCACTCCAGCTTGCTAGTCGTTTGCAGTGGAACGTCGTTGCTGACACCTACTCCAGCGATTATTACCCCTGCATAGTTTCTCTTCTGTCACACCACGTACAGCATTCCAGAGTACCTACCTGGATATTCACAAAAGCCGATTGGAACTTGTATTCCAGCCTCGTGCATTTTGAGGACCAGCCCTTCACCGACATTAGCCAACTAGTGCAGCACCTTACGTCTACGATTTTCTCTGCCGCCGAACGCGCGATTCCCCGTTCATCCTCTCAACCTCGGCGAATGCCTGTTCCGTGGTGGAACGAGGATTGTCGGGACGCCGTTCGTGCCCGTAGAACTGCACTTAGGGTGTTTCGGCACACCCTACACTTGATAATTTGGTGACTTTTAAACAATCGCGCGCCCGGACTCGTCGCATTATTCGGGATAGCAAGGCGTCGTGGACTCGTTTTGTCGAGTCTTTTAATCGCTTTACGCCCTCATCTGTTTGGGATAAACTTCGTCGCTTCTCAGGTAAAGTGTCGCATTGTACTGTTTCTGGCCTTCAGGTTTCCAATGCCACCATAGTGGATCCGGCTGCCATCGCTAACACTCTGGGTGCTGCCTTTGAGGCGGTTTCCAGTTCAGACCATTATTCCGCGGGCTTTCGCTCTATCAAAGACCGGCTGGATTCCGCAACCTATAATTTTCGGTCTGCTAATACGGAATGTTATAATGCCCTTTTTACAATGAGGGAGCTGGAGCACGCTCTTCATTGCTCTAGGCACTCCGCTCCTGGGCCGGATGGCATTCATGTTCTGCTGTTAAAGAACCTTTCAGCCGACAGTAAGCTCTTTTTCTTACGGGTCTATAATCGTATTTGGCAGGACGGCCTTTTTCCTTCCGTTTGGCGCGAAGCCACCATTGTCCCTATACTTAAGCCTGGTAAGGATCGCCAACTACCTTCCAGCTACCGCCCTATCTCCCTCACCAGTTGCATTTGCAAGGTGATGGAGCGCATGAGCAACGGGCGATTGACATGGTGGCTTGAGTCTCAGAAACTTCTGGCGAACGCTCAGTGTGGATTTCGTCGCCATCGCTCTACGTCGACCATCTGGTGTCTCTGTCGACGCATATTATGAACGGATTTCTGAGAAAGTGTCAAACAGTGGCTGTATTTTTTGACCTGGAGAAAGCTTATGACACTTGTTGGAGGGGCGGCATTTTACGTACACTCCATGCATGGAATTTCCGCGGTCGTCTTCCCAAATTTCTTCGGGAGTTTATGACGGACCGCGTCTTTCGTGTACGTGTGCGCTCGGTTTTATCTAGTCGTTTTATTCAAGAGAACGGAGTACCGCAGGGCTCTGTACTCAGTGTCACACTTTTTGCAACTGCTATCAACCCCATTGTTGATTGTATTCCACCTGGCATTTCATCGTCCCTTTTTGTTGACGATTTTGCCATTTATTGCAGTTCGCGGCGGACCTGTCTACTCGAACGCCGTCTCCAGAGTTGTATCGACCGCCTCTACGCCTTGGAGTAACGCTAACGGCTTTAATTTCTCCGCCGAAAAATCCATCTGCATCAACTTCTGGCGCCGGAAATATTTCCCTCCGCCCTCTCTCCATCTTGTGCCGGAGATACTTCCGTTTGCAGACGAGGTGAAATTTTTGGGGTTAATGTTTGATAGGAAGTTGTGTTTGACTTCGCACATTTCCTTTTTAAAAGCAAAGTGTGACCGTTCTCTTAATCTTTTGCGTGTTTTAAGTGGCACATCCTGGTTAGCTGATCGGACCGTCCTTCTTCGCCTTTATCGCTCTTTGGTCCGCTCAAAGCTTCATTACGGGTGCATTGTTTATTCGTCGGCACGTCCATCTGTGTTACGTCGATTGAATGGCATTCACCATCGTGGCATAAGAGTCGCTACGGGGGCCTTTCCATCCAGCCCTGTTCCCAGTCTGTATGCTGAAGCTGCAGAGCCTCCGCTGTCCTTCCGGCGTGAGATGCTTTTGTACAGCTATGCCTGTCGACTCTCAAGCTTGCCTGACCACCCGTCCTTCGAGGTATTTTTTGAGGATTCGCTTGATCGCCAATATATGGTTAGCTCCTCTGCATTGCTCCCTCCAGGGGTTCGATTTCGACTGCTACTTCGGCATTTGGACGTTACGCCAGGGCCGGCCCTTCCACGGGGGGAAACGCGTTTTCCTCCATGGTCGTTCGCTGAGGCCCACTGTCACCTTGGGTTAACGTCGATGCCGAAAAATGAGACCCCTGCTTCCGTCCTTAGATCCGCCTTTTTAGAACTACATGCGCAATTCGGGGACTGTCATTTTATATATACCGATGAATCTAAGACTGATGTTAGAGTAGGGTGTGCCTTTGTTTTTGGTGCACAGAGTTTTACTTTTCGTTTACCTGGACAATGTTCGATTTATACCGCCGAACTTTTTAGTATATATCAATGTGTTTTATACATTCAGCGCCACGTCTTACGGCGCTGTGTTGTTTTTACGGACTCTCTGGGTGTCCTTCAGAGTATTCACGCGCTGTACAGTTACCACCCGCTCGTACAGCGCATTCATGACCTGCTCCACTCGCTTGGTGCTTCTGGCATCAGCGTCTCCTTCGTGTGGATTCCAGGTCATGTGGGCATCTCAGGCAACGAGTCTGCCGACGCCGCTGCCAAATCGGCCATTTTATCACCCAGATGTTTTACCTGTGTTGTTCCTTCCTCAGATTTTTATGTTATTTTACGTTACCGTAGCCTCTCGCGCTTGCGCGATGAGTGGGCGGCTCTTAGGGGGAACAAGTTGCGGGAGGTTAAACCTCTTCCATTAGTCTGGGGTACCTCTTCTCGTCGGGAAGAGGTGCTTTTAGCCCGTCTATGAATCGGACATTGTCTTTTTAGCCATAGATACCTGCTCAGTGGTGACCCCGCACCAGTATACAAGCAGTGTGCTGCGCCCTTAATGGTGCGTCACATTTTAACAGAGTGTCAAGTTTTAGCTCCATTGTGCAGTCGTGTGGGCCTGCCTGTTGGCATAGCCAACATTTTGACCGACTACGTGCATGCTGTAGAATGTCTTTTACGTTTTATCAATGACAGTGATTTTAATCAGCGCATTTGATGCGTTGAGCGTCCTTTAACATTATGATTTTATATTGCCGTTTTAGTGGGGGCTCTACTCCCCGGTGGACATATGACGCTCATGTCCTATGCGTTCTACAGTTCTTGACACGTTTTACTATTTGATTGAATTGTTTCACGTGGCATTTGTAGTGGTTTTAACTATTGATGACTGATTTTAGAGTATTTTTAGTATGCGGTTTTTTACTCGTATTTTATTTCTGGACCTTCAATTTTATACTTTGTGAGGGCGCTGATGACCATAGCAGTTTAGCGCCCTTAAACCACATATCATCATCATCATCATCACAAAATATTTGATTATTTGACCGTATCATTGTCCTGCCTCCTATGCCCAGTGAATATGATCAATGATTTTATCAGGTCAGTGAATGAACAGTCTCATAATATTCTATAAGCCCCCTCATCATCTAAGCATGTTCTGCAGGACACATGCCAGATATATCAGGCATCTCTTAAAGTCTAGTGTAGGAAACAATTTGTGTGCCCATAAATAAATAATTTATTTATCACAAAACATTTACAAAGTGAGCAAAGGCTCGGTAAACAGGTGACACGTCAGAGAGAATTCAAACAAAAATTATTTTACACAGTAGTCATACATGTGTTTAACAAAAACATTCTATTTATCTAGTACAATAATTTAGGGCAAAAGCCCTTTCATCAATGAAACCTACAGTATCTTACAAGTTACAATTTATTTGCATATTTAAAAACTATCCTCCATATATTCCTTTACAGAATAGTATGATTTGTTTACAAGCATGTTTTTGATGGTTTTGCTGAAAGATTTATATCTTTAATTTCTCTTACTTTGATGGGTAATTTATTGTACATTTTTATTCCAGCGTAGAGAGGACTTTTTTCGAATAGGGTTAGTCTATTTCTAGTGGTTTTAAGTTACCTTTAGTTCTGGTTTTATTGTCGTGTTGTTTTTGAGTACTAAATATACTGTCAAAATTTACATGTTTATATTTACAGAGTTCCAGTATGTATTGTGAAGGGAAAGTTAATATTTTAAGGTTTTTAAATAGTGCTCTACATGGTTCTTTTGGCCCCATATGTAATATTATACATATTATTTTCTTTTGTGGTTTGAATATTGATTTCAAGCCTGTCGCATGGCCCCAGAGAATTATATCATATGTCATGATTGAATGAAAGTAACTGAAATACAATATTTTCCTAGTCTCTAAATTTGTAATTTGTGCTATGCAGCGCATATTAAAGCAGGCACTGTTTAATCTTTTAGCTATGTACTGTATGTGTTCCTGCCACTTTAAATGATTGTTAACATAGATTCCTAATAGTTTAGCAGTGGTAGCAGAGTTTATACTGGAAGCGGGTGTCATATTGTTTATTATTGACTGCATTTTGAACTGCATGACCGAAGTCTTAGATGTGTTCAGTTTTAGGCCATTGTTATTAAACCATTTTTTTAATGCTGTCATTGTTTCTGCGGTTTTGTTTATTAGTTCTAAGTTACCTACCATAGTGAGGATGTTTTGTTTCTAGGCTCAGGTTCTTGAGCCTTCTTTGAACTATTTTGATAAGCATGCTCAAAGCTTTAAAGTTTATGTTTTCACTCCATTTTTAAAAGTGACAAATTTGATCTAGGTGTCAATGCTCTTGCCAAAGTATTAAGGTCTTTCTCCATGCTGGTGATGTTGTGTTCAATGCCAATAAAATTGTCCATTCTAGTGAATTTCTCTTCCATGTGGTCAAGGTGTTCCATGTTTTTCTTCACAATTATAATAATGTCTTCTGTTTTATTAAACATGTCCTGCATGCACTGAATTTCTCTGCTATATATGTCACTTCAGTATATCTGTAATTTCCTTTCTTTTAGCTTTGACTTTCTGTGTTTTATCCTTCATTTTCTTAATTTTGTATTTCAACTCCTTTTATCACTTTCTTTGTTTCACTGTTCATTTCGTCATTCGTTTTCTTCATTTGATATATGAGGTCAGTTGTAAATTTTTATAGTATTTCCTTTTTCTCAACAGACATAGGAATTTCTAAGCATTACAGTGAGAACGAAATGAAGTTGAGCTTTTTTTTCCCCCCTTTGCAAGGGGCAGAGGAGGATTTAAGCACTGCGGCCAAAGGCCTTTTGTGTTTTATGCAACCTCCGGGAGGAAGGGATGAAATGAAAGATCCAAAGGGTGGTTGATCTGACCAAGTAGCACTCCAAGTAGGAGAGCACTCCTCCTGACAAACAGGTCCGAACTGCCATGGTTCCATACCAGAGGAGGAAGAAACAGTCACAGAGCGCATATCCACCATGCACCACATACCACCAAACTACCCAGTCAAGTCCTGTACCCCAAAAGGTGATATGAAATGAAATAATGGCAAATGAGGGACCAGAAAAATTGGTGGTATTTAGAAATACCACCCCAGCATTCGCAGCAAGGGAAAACCATGATAAAACTTAAGTCAGAATCACTGGCAATCGAACATGGAACCTCCAAAATGTGATTTGCACACATTACTGTGGTGGCGCCACCTTGCTCTGTAAGTTGAACTGTTACTGGACTTTACACAGTAATATCACAGGTTACAAACCACCCTGCATATAGTCTGTTGGTGTGTGCAGATTGCACTCACCAGACTGTGTTTACCTGCCTGTCAGTGACTCGTGGCTGCTGCTGTTTACATTGTATTGATACCTATAGACTCCATAAGTCTGACATCAGAGCTAACCATTGCCATGGAGATTGCTGTCTTGCTTTCTAAACAACACTGATTCCTAAAGTAAGTTATTGGAAGTATCTCATATAATTAATAATATTTTGCATAGCTGTACTGTGTTACACTAGTTTCAATTACTATGGGCCGAGCCAAGGTATTTAGAATAGTTGAAGTAGAGCCAAGAGCATTTCTCTTGCGATGGTTGTGTGTTTCGTCCCAGACTGCAAGCACTGTAGTGAGAGGGACACTTGTCGATATTATACATTTTCAAAAGGCAAACATGAGATAAGAACTGAATGAAGCCAAGAAGTGGATAATTGCTATTAGGTTTGTATAAAGATATACTTATATTATACTGAAAACAACAGCACATTGTGGTGCTTCTGTTTTACTTGATTTTATTTATTGTTTTGCAGGAGAGCTGACACCATACCTTCTCAACACCCCCTAGTTTGCGATTACCACTTTAAACATGGGATTAAGGAAAATGACCCCTCACTTTTCGAGGGATTCCAAAAAATATATGCAGTTTCCTCCTGCAGAATCCAAGAAAAGGAAACCGAAGGAAAGGTTAGAAAGTCCATACTTGGTTCTTCTTCATTTTTATGCTAGCCTTCGCTACACTTGTCCCTTCAATAGTATGTACTCGGATTTCCATTAATCAGACTAGGAATTAACGGTTACATTCCCAGAATTTTAGGTTCAAAAAATGATCAAGTATCACAACTATCCCCAGCTGGAAAAGTAAATCTAGCCTAACCTTATCAAAATGTATACTGTTTGGGTCCCAAGGCATTACTGTGCTTTTCAACCTATACAGTTGTTTGGGTTACCCAAGTACAAATATACCATGAGGCACGGTTACCATACATTTACTGTTTATAATTACATATTGCATTGATTGGTCACAATCAGAATAGCACACCATTCTTGTAATATACTCCTGTGTTTGCTTTATTTATTTAAAGATCCCAAAGAACCCAGAGGCTCACAATGTGAGAGAGTCAGGTATATACATTTAGTAGTGATCTGCTAATAACAGTATATAAAATAGGTGTACACAGTATGAACATAGTAATACTACACAGCAAGAAATTACTAGGTAGTAAGATACACACTTTACTTTAGGTACACACTTGACATAAATAGATAAAAAAACTATTTTGTTTGTCAGCAACAAAAGCTATAATGTTTTACATTTGAAATAACTAAGAAAAATCAGCTCATTGATAACAGGCATAAACAATAGAAACACAAAATTAAGTATACAAATATTAGATAAAAACTAGAAATAATTATGCGCAAAATCATAGGTAAATGAAGAATAGGTACACCATATGAAATTTGTAAGGTTAGTTATTGTAATATTGGCGGCGCCGTGGCTGAGTGGTTAGACCGCTCGCCTTCCACCGAGGCGGCCCGGGTTCAATCCCAGGGACCTGCATGTGGGATTTGTGGTGGACGAAGCGGCGTCTGGGCGGGTTTTCTCCGGGTTCTCCGGTTTCCCCCGCCATTCATTCCACCAACTGCTCCATCATCACCTTTCCGTTCATCCATTTCACCAACATTTCGTTTCATCTACTTCCTTCATCCCATACCAGGCATCTGGCTGATCACCCATCCTGGATGCTCTGTCTGATCCATGAGTGTCTGCTCCTCGACGGGCCTCTGACCCCAGGCACTCGCTTGTAAGTCCTGGGGGGTGAATGTCCTACATAAGGGGAGGGTAAACAGATAATGAATGAATGAATAGTTGTTGTAATATTCCTTTAAGAGATGAGTTTTACATGCTTTTTAAACAATATTAATTTAACCGTATTTTTAAATGTGTTGGCAGTTTATTATAATACTAAGCCATTCTATTAAGAATACCATTAACACTATAGTTAGATGATTACATAGCATTAATTATAATTATGTTATGCCTTCTGGTCAAATGTTTATGTATGCTACTATACTGTAGCATATTTATATTAGCATGAAATATATTATGCAAAATTTTAAATGTGAACTGTAAATTTTAGGCTTACAGATAATGGAGTAATTCCTGTGTATTGGTATAAATATTTAGTAATAATGATCTAGGTTGAATATTATTTTGATAGCCCTGTTCTGTAAAACCTCAATTGGATGCAATTGATTTTTGTACAGGTTTGCCAGACTATATACATATATCTTAAATGAGGATGAATGAGAGCATAGTGTACATTTTTTAGCAGGTTCTAGGTAGTCTTAATCTAACTATAATGTCAATTATAGATGAATGTTTATATTTAATTTTCTCAATGTATTCATTCCAACTCAGTATAGTATCTAGCTTAAGGCCTAGAAAAGTGATCATCTAAACTTCTTCAGTGATATCATTTTCTAACATTAAATGAGGGTGTGGAGCTATAGTGTGATGAGATTTTTAAAAATATATATATTTCATTTTTTTAGTATTAAGGACTAGCTTGTTTATTTTTATCCATATATTTAGCAGGTTCAGATCTGATTGCATTTTACTAATGATTGTTGCTTCATTATTATCAGTATAAATAAGATTGTCAACATAGAGAGTAATTTTTCCTTGTAATTTGAGGTTAGCAACATCATTGATGAAGATTAGAAAAAATATAGGTCTGAGCACATAACTCTGGGAACACCATATCATATCTCATGACAGTTTGACTTTAAGCCACTTATGAACACATATTGCATATGATTTTTCAGGTAATTTTCAAACCACAATAGTGGAGTGCCACAGACTCCTGTCTTATTCATTTTAAAGAGTAATAGCTTATGATTGACCATATCAAAATCCTTTTTTATATCTATAAATAAGCCAGCAGCTACTTTATTTTTATTTAGGGCGTTTTGAATTGGTACTATAGTGTGAACTACTGCATTTAGAGTGCTGGAATTCTGTAAGAAACCATACTAAGCAGCATTTTGTCATCCTCCGTGGTGTAGTGATAGCCTCTACTTTCCGAGGTCGCGGGTTCAAACCTGACAGAGGGCGATGGATTTTTTTTGGGCGTAAACATCCTTAGCATGGCTTCCTTCAGAAGGGAAGTAAAACCGGTGATTCTGTGTTGTAGATTTACAGCATGTAAAAGAATCTCAAGCCTGATAAAGAGGCCTCTGAGCAAAATTATCGGTCTTTCATGCCCAATATAGAATGGGATGCTAAGGACCACAGCAGTTAAAAAGCGTTCATAAATAAATTAAAAAAAAAACAACTCAACTCTATTTTTAGCGACATTTAAGAATGACCATAATCTCTTTGTCATTGCAGTTTCTATGAGTTTTGATAATCTAGGTAGAATACTTACAGGTCTATAATTATTCTGATCCATTTTTTCACCACCTTGTATACTGGAACAATTTTTGCCACTTTGCAAGCATCAGGCATTATGCCTTAATTAAAAGATAAGACAAGATGAGAATAGGATGTTGAGAGTATCGTGTGAGAGTTAAGCTGTGTATATTGTTATCAATGGAAGAACATTTATTCTTTAGGGATTTAATAATGCAATTGACCTCTCTAATATTAGTAGGTTGTACGAAAGAGTGGTATAATCATATTTTATAGTGTTTAAGTCTGCAACTGGAGTTATAATATTTCCTGTTGATGTTGTTGCAATATAGACAAAGGGTTTATTTAGAATGTTTGCAACTTCTCATGCATCCTCACATATTTTATTTTTTATCTTCAATTTAACAGGTTGCATACTATCTTATTTTTTTGTTATTTAGTAAATTATTTGCAATATTCCACATCTTTCTTTGGTCAGTATTATCTTGGGCTAGCGTAGAATAATATTGTCTTTTTAATTGCTTTTTCTTTTGCACAGCCTGTTTAGATAAGTTTTTGTAGTCAGTGTATGTATTTATTGAGGTATTTATTTATTTATTATTTTATATATATATGAATAAAGTAGGTCTCTCCTTTTTATTAATGCTAGTAACTCTTCATTTACTCAAGGTTTTCTAAGTTAAGGTATTACTCTAATTTGTTTGCTTATGGCACAGTTTCTTTCACCTTCCTGTACATGTTTTATAATATTTTGTGCTAAGCTATTTGTGTCTTGTGTAATATTATTAAAAGGAGTAGTAAAAAAATTCATATTTAGTTTAATAAAATCTATTATTCTGATATTTGTTTTATTGCAGTTTGTTAATAATGGGGCATCTCTAGTGGGGTTAAAATGTATGACAAGTAGGTTATTATCACTTATATCCATGCATATCTTAGCTACAGTTATACAATCACTCTCATTATCACCAAGAACATGATCAATAGGTGTGGCTGATGTGTTTGTGATCCTAATAGGTGCATTGTTGCATATTGTAGGATTAAAACTATGAAAATTCTCAAGGTATTCTTTCACAATGATATTACTTGTATCGAGAGCATTGATGTTAAAGTCTCTTAACACATATGCATTACACTTTGGTTTATGGATTAACAGTGTTTCTAGATTTGCAAATAAAGCCCTGGAGTTATTGAATTTGGGATTATATACACCTATTACATTAGTTCTCATATTAGACCATTTTATGGTAACACACAGTACACTGTGTTACTTATTCACTCTTAACTCTTTGTCTATTTCTAAGGAGTTTCTAATATACATTGAAATTCCACCTCCTCCTTGTGCTCATGTCAAGTGGATGGGAATGTAACCATTTAGTTAAAAAAATTGTAGTTCACTTTCTTTCAACCATGTTTCAGTAACATTGAGTACATCAACATAATCTAACCTTCCAGTAACATTTCTAATTCTTCAAATATATTTCTAATACTTCTAGCATATATATATATATATATGTATATATATATAAAATACTTTTAGCTTACATCTATTGTGTGGTTTGTGCTCCCTTGGGTATTGGGAAAAATCACAGATAAGTTCATTTACTCTTTGACTAGATGTTATTTGAAGATATAGCTGTCATTCCACTTTGTTAGTTTTATCTCAAGATTAATTAAGTCAGTTTCATTTCTGTATTGCTCTATCTTCAAATTTTACTCTCACCATCACTTTGCAGTTTCTGACCCAAGTTACTTGGATCAGTTCCTGTGTCTTCTTTGCTAATGGGAGTAAGATGGTCATTCATCTACACATTCCTCTTCTCACGTATAAATCCTGAGTCCACCATGGATATAGTTTTCATTCTGTATCTGGCATCCTAAAGCTCTTCCTTCTTCCAACGATGTACAAACTTCACCACAATGGGTCTGGTATTCATATTCTGGGTTGGAAGTCTGTGTGCTATATCAATATGGTTGTAGCGTACTTCTACATTTAATACTGCTCCCAAATGGCTTATTATGTCATTATTGTGTGTTTCTGGTATCCCAGAAACAATTAGGTTGTTTATGTGGGTATACTGCTTTACATCTTCTACCTCCTCTTTAAAAAAAGCTTTCTTCTTGTTTAATTTTTTGCAGATTATGTACTGCTTCTTTTAACGAATCAATGCCCATCTTAAAATCATTGTATTCTTTGATGATTAACTCAGCATTCTTCTTTATTTCATTGTTTTCCTGTTGAATATTATTTGCTACTTCGCCAAGTCTTTTTTTCTAGGTTATCCACTGCTCCCGGATTTGATTGATGTTAATTGGCTCCATGCAATGCTCCCTTTAGCAAAACCATTTTTGAATAGTGCTACTGCATAATTTGTTATACTTTTCTTTCATCATATTAAGACAGTTTCAATGAAACCACCTTTGACATTTTCCATCACAACCTATTCCCTGTTGTGTAGTTTTGACCTTTTTTCCACAAGAAGCACAAATGCTAACCATCACTGCCAATGCCATCTAGTTGACCTGGGTCCACTTTGATCTCTCTCTCTTTTTTAGGTTAGTTTATTGGGCTGAGTGTAGCTGAAGTATTACCATATTTGGAACTTTTTAAATTATATGTTCCATTTGGTGTGTGGCTGTGCATCACTTCAATACCAGACAAACATGAAGCTACAGAGGCCCAATGCTAATTTGCTAACACATTATTAGTAAATGCACTGCCAAACAGTTTTGTCTTTACAAAATATCCAACAAGGCCTTTTCTGTAACTTAGTTGATGAATGATCAGTGAATGTTTTTAAGTGAAGTAAGTTTTCTGTGATGTTATATTCTTGATGGTTTCATGGCATGTGTCAACTATAAAGTTTTGCATTTAGTGTTTGTATTTTATGGTGTATATGACTGCCATGTTCCTTGGCTGTGCACTTATATACGTGGTGATAGGTGAAGAAGTATAACTTGCCTCCTATCTTATTATTGACAGTATCACATGACATCCCAGAGCACTGCTAATGTGATTAAAAGAAGAAAAAGCAAACTGTCATACCTAGTTTTTCTGAATGTGGCTTAAGACTTCCATTAGGAAGAGCCATCTAGAGTATTTTCAAAGCTTTACATATTACTTTCTGTAACTTAACATGTAATTACATAAACTTATGGTAAGATATGGTTTAATTCTTAATCAGCAGCTCAAGTTCACAGTCACCCCATCTCAGCCCTGCAGTCCATGGAGGAAATTATTTTAAACTAATAGAATATAACTCCTAAATCATAAAGTGCTGACACGTTTGGAGCTATGTGTTATTCATTTTGAATGTTCTCGTAAGGAAAATTGATTTTGGAGAAGATATCTACCTCTCATATTCCATTTTTTTTAGAAAGAGTATGATTGAATCCTAAGGTGCCAGCATTTTATTTTATTTTTGTTTTTTAGAAATGTATTGCCTATCTTTATTTCTCCTCCTTTTAGCCTTTGCTTAGAATTGTTTTTCTTTCTGATTTTTGGAAATTTAGAAAAGGGTTTTTTCCTCTGCTAGTTTTTGTATGTGCTACTTAGAGCAAAGAGCATGAATGCACATTGCAGCACTTTTAGAAAAGCCAGAGTAATGGGGCAATGACAATCACATCTTTAAATTTAATTACTAAAAATAAACATAAATGTATATGGAAAGAATAGTGCATCATATTGGAAATGCAAATTTTGTTCACCCAGCAACGTCTCATGTAATGACTTTCTTTTGTAAGTAAGTTTATAACTGACGGGAAGACTCAATGAAGTGAATTAATTACTACTAAATGATTAGCACTCGAAATGTCACTAATTTATCTATACGATCACAGCTGAGGATAAAGAAGGTTGCCTTCCAAACATGTCCTAAAAATGTATAAGTTTGTTTACATAAATTAGTGAAGTTTTGAGTGCCAATTATTTAGTAGTTAGTGTGTGTAATAGGTTCAGATGAAATTAATGTATATCTGCCATAAATTCTCTAAGGCAGGTCAACAGAAAAATTTCTCACCCTCAACTCTAAACTCATGTTGAAGATGCAGAATATTTTGGGTTTTCAAGAGTAACATCATTGTAGGTTTGCAGAGTTTCTTCTGATTTGGATATTATTTTACAAACATTACAAGACAACAAGTTTTCACTGTTAACATATGTTTAGACACAGATGAAGCATTAATTCAGTTCACTCTGTATTAAATTGATGTTACATACCATGTAGTAAGTATAACCAAGTACAAGAGTCAAGATAAACATACTTCTTTGAAAATTATAATCATATTTTCAAGTTTCACGACATCTAGTAGATGAATCACGAAATGCTAAATAGTATACTTGTACGTAATAGGTCTTAGTTAATAAAATATGATAAAAGAAATTACTTTAGTTTGATTTTTATTTCATAAAATCATTAAACAAAATTGATTATTCCAGTTGGTTCCAAATCAGCGAATCTAATTATTAAATGGAATTTGTCGCACATGGATGCTGGGAACCTTTTTAAATGGCTACCATTAAACAGATTAATGTTAGTATCCTTTCATTCAATCATTTATCCAGTTCATATACACTTGTATAGATTAAATAATGCAAGTTTGGTAGTGCAGATTAATCTACAATAGGTAGGTCGATTATTGCAGAAATATTGAATTGAATATTTATTCTCATCCTCCTCATTTCATAAGTGTACATACAAAACATGTTTTACAATTACAACAAAAGTGCTTAACCCCAGTTTGTAATATAATAAGTTATAACATTCATCTATACCAGGTTTTCTTACACACCACCCCAGGGTTATTGCAGAAATATCAGTTCATTCACCTCTTCATTTTCTAAGTCAGATTTAACTCAGAACCTATGCAATATTCACTACTAGATAAATAATTGTTGTTCTCATCATTATATTCATGTTATTCCTTAAAGATGCCATTTTGTTTTGGCAGAAATACAAGCTGTCTCCATTAATGTGCATCCTTGTGATTATGTTTGTGTGAAAATTTAGAATAGTTCTGCTTATTATAGAAACGAATTTTTCAGATCTCTGTAAATCCAACAAAGACAGGAACAGATATACTATACCTATAAATATTCCTAATTATTGGATTCAATAAGTATTTTAAAAAAAATAACCCTGCCATTGGGTAAGTGCACAAGTTAAAAGTCTCACTTCTTTTATTTTTCAGTGTATGTGAGAATGCAGCAGGGAAAGAAAAGAATATTGCTGAACCAATGGAAGTTTTAGCAGAGGTAGAAGTACCCAATATACAATTTGCAACATCAGCATCATTGGTGGCAGAAAATCACTTCCTAAAGTAGGAAATAGATAAACACATAAAAATATATGTTTAATTTGTCAAGCTGTTAGAATTGGGGATAATTTAACTACAACATAAATACTTATAATTACCTTTCAGGGGGTGAGCAATAATTACATTTAGGAGTAAAGTATTTATTTTGCTCTAGCCCAATAATATGAACAAATTTTGGTGTTTCAATTTGTTTGGTAGCATGTGTAGCACAAATAAATTGTAGAGTGATGGTATTGTTTTTGTTATTAGATTCCTGTTATTGTGCTGATAATAATTAATAAAAATTTTAGCACGGAGATATTACCATTGTAATATTGTGAACTGCTTATTGAATTATTATACTGATGTAGTAAATGTCACTGTACTAATGGATGAATAAATCTGTAGCTACTACCATTACTTCATTTCTTGAAATAATAATTAGGTATGTAACAAAATGTGTGCTTACAAATTTTAGTGGACACCATGTTTTGACGTTTTAGCTACTACTTCATCCACACATAACCCCCCAATATATCTGAAGGACTACACTTGTCATTGGTCAATGGGTCACCTTGGACCTAACTGGGAGGATTTTAATAAATCCACCAACCTTTCCCTGCGTTCGCCAATGTGAGATACCTAAATACGATGACAAATGTAACAAAAATGAAAAATTATGTTCTTCTTTATAACACTAAATAAGTAACGTTTTATTGATAACTGTACACAGAAGCTGAGGGGATTTTACCTCATTGTTACTAACAGAAAAGTATTCATTTAGGACAAAACTACAATGTATAACTTTTATTGTATGCCCTTCCAAATATGATGCCTACCTGTGCAGCTGTTTGCACATTTATAGTCAATGAAGAATAGTAAGCGGGTGTTATTGGAGGGAGAATGTAGGTGGATGCCATTCCCACCTGCTTTCAGAGGGGAATGTCATTCCCTTGCTAATTTCAATTACAAAATTGCTTTCTTGCTTCTTCCAACATCTTCCTTAATTAAAGTGCCTCACATATGGCAAAAAAAAAAATAAATTAATAAATAAAAAACATTTGTAAGGCTAAGCGAAACTTGACTACATTTGATAATTGTTTGGAAACATTGAATTTCGTATTGGATAACTAATAAATCTTTTGTCATTTCGTATTCTTAATTCATTGCATATGTGATTGAAAGGTATGTTCCAAGTATATGCTGGCTTGGAGGAGCTGAGTCAAAATGTTGTAGGATTGCAGTCAAATATATGCCCTGATCAAGATGGTATAAGTGAACTTATATGCAAGAGGCATGTAAGTTGCTCCCTATATTATTTTGGGATTGTAGGGGCGTTGTGTTATATGGTGTGTTCAATATTCCCAAGTACTGCTTGCAGTAGGATTGATGAAGGAGAAAGAAACATGAAAACATGCAGAGCATGCCAATCTTAGCATCTCTAGAATCTTTCACTTCCAAGCTTATTACTATGCAATCATTTTGTCATGTTTTACGTGTACCTTGTTTGTGTTTATAAAGTGCTTAAAACCTTCTAAATAGTTTATTATGCATTTTAAGTTTATTTTGAAAGTTATTGTAGATTGATATTTAAAACATTTTAGGTGTGCTTAAGTAGTGAGATAACAAAAAAAAAATAAGTTGTGAAGAATCACTGATTTCACCATTCACACACTCCTTATATATTATTATGAGCAATCCTCCGGTATCTATCAATGGCTCGGAATCACTATACTCATATAATTCACCGATATCTCTTAATATTTTATTCCAGAACACAAATATTGTACATTATAACACGTTTTCCAACACAAATGATGAATGCAGATAACATGAACAACATATTTAATGAACAAATCACAATTTTTTAAAACTGTTCATTATAAACAATTAATATACGAATCACACCCAAGGCATTAAGGGTCCATTTCCACTGCCAACATTCTGTGGCCCTAAGCTGCAAAGCATAGCCGAGGGATGTGTTTTATAAGAAGAGGAGTGGAGCAGTTGACATTTATTTTTCATGTTGGCTTGAATCTGCAAATAGGTAACTTCCCCACCATATGTCAGAGTTAAGGCATGATTAGAATCAACAGCATCTTCACCTTTCTTTACCAGGCTCAATACATCTTCAAAATATTTTTATTATTTTGCTCAATTTCATGACCATGTTATACCACTTGGGGCGGCTATATTTACCACTTAATTCCTACTAACTGTGAGCACTAGCAATAACCACTACACAATGTAAGTATAACTATATTCCTAACAGTGGTATTTATTTAGGATTGATAAATAATTAATCTAGACTTTTAAAAAATAACAATGTTCTCGCAAAGCAGTTGACAAATATACAGCACAAACTACTTAGCAACCAGTTGTTTAGAAAGCCTATGGCCTCCTGGCAACGATTGATGCCGCCACTTACGAAGTTTGTATGATTTTGAGCATAGATAACCTGAAGCCAACTACTCATCACCTTCAAAGTCAGGAATAAATATTAATTCATTGCTGTGTTATCATCATGCTCCTGACACTAGTGTGAACTTTATTTCTCTAATTGCAAACATTTCAGCTGATAATAGTTCCAGTGACAGTCCATTTATCTGATGTGAACAGTTCTTCTTCACTGAACCTGCAACTTTCATGCTGAACTCAGTGCAGTATTATGACTACCACTGAAAAAACTACACAACTCTAAGTTGCTACTCGTCTCCATGCCTATTCTTTTTATAACTGACCAGTCTCATTGTGCAATTTTTTTCCAGAAAACTGAGAATTGCTGGAATATTCACAGCCTAAAATCACAGCATACTTGCCCTGATTGTCAACCCAAATATTGGCAGAACTGAGCAGTAGGTAGAACTGTTGTGACAAATGAAGTCACCATCATGTGAAATGCTGCAGTGTTGAGTAGTAGAATAATAAAAGTTCCTGAGCTGGAAATAGGTTTGAAGTAATTCTTATTAGATTTTTAAGTATTTAAAAATCATTTTAAAGGTTTTGTAACATGAAACTACATCCAGGGGAGACCCTAGCAAGGTTTTCAGGCGGTGCAAGATCTCATTGTGGCACCCCCTTGTAGAGACTAAAGATAACATACATTTTTACTTTCCCTATCATGTACATAGTAGGTAGAGAAGGTATTGCATTCCACCCAAAAATTTGACACCAAGAATGCACCAGAAATACATGTTTTGAGACCCCTGAATCCAAATAAAGCATTTTTGGAAACATGTCCATGTGTGTGTGTGTGTATGTCTGTGAACAGCGTAAATCAAAAATGAAAAGTTGGATAAATACCAAACTTGGTGTTTGTAATCACTATCTTTCAAAGATGTGACATGAAGATTTTCAAGAAAATACCTCCACCCCAACTACTCTTTACATGGAACATTTTTCGAAAATTTTGATTTTCTAAAAAATGGCTCTAACGATTTTGATTAAGATACCATATATTAAAGATATTTACATGACAAATAAAAGTGTATCATGATTTTTCTGGAAATAACCTTTGAAGCCCTCTTCATTCAAAAGGAATTTTGTATAATCTTGTATAACTGGTAAACGTTAAGTGATAGATGAAAACGCACTACACAATTTGTTTCAAATGAATTTTTTTTGTGGCATAAGCCATTTCCAAGATATCCGTTATTAATGGTTTGAATTGTTCATTCTTTCAAGCCCTTTCAACTTTCAATTGTTTCCCGCGATTGCATGGAAACAATATGGAGTTTTAAGGCAGCGTATAGTGTCCAGTTCTTAAACATTTGACTATTGCTGTTCCTTTATATCTATAATGAAATGTGTAATGTAACTATTTCTGCAAAGGTTTATTTGGATTAAAATGAAATAGATATAAAAATAAGCTTTATTAAGAATAGTTAGTATACCTACTAATAAGTGACAGAGGGTAGAGAAAGTCATATGAATGTAACATCAGATTTTGTACATTATTAATAACTCAGACATCCGAAAGATTAGTATAGTGGTAGTATGGATGAGAAACAATCACAGTAAAAAGAAACAATATTTGTTTGAAAAGGTTTATTATAACTACTGTATCGCAGGCAACACTCATATAATGCATACGTCAAATTTGCATTGTAAATTAGTTTAAAATTGAAACAAATTAAGAAATAAAAAATGAACTAAAAAGCTTACATTGCCGACTTCCTCACTTTTGCGCTTGCAAATTGTTTTATTAATTCAGAATAATTCAAGTCCTGGGCAATAATAAATTAATTAAATTGAGCTTTATTTATGGACGCTCTTTTATCTACTATGGTTCTTAGCTCCCATTCTATATTGGGCATGAAAGACTGGAAATTTTGTTCAGAGGCCTCTTTATCAGGCTTGAGGTTCTTTTACATGCCATAAATCTATAACACGAGACCACCAGCTTTACTTCTCTTCCAAAGGAAGCCATGCTAAGGATTTTTACGACTGAAAAAATCCATTGCCCTCTGCTGGGTTTAAATTAGTGACCTCAGGAACCGGAGGCTAGTATGGTACCCCCACAGAGGGCGACTGAGCAGTACTATTTTGTATAGATAAAATTGCTAGATCTGATACAGCCTATCCTGATGCATGGTTGAATGTAAATAAGTTTTAGTGAGTTCTAATTTAATCAATCTTTGTTCTCCGTTAGCAGCAGCTACAGGTTAGGACAATTCGGGAATATATCCTGCCAACCATTTTGTTTAACAAATTGAACTTTTATTGTTTATGCTGATTCAAGCTCTTTGAATGATGGGTTCAGGTGTAAAAGTTCCTCAACCTATGCACAACCAGATTTGTCATATTTTCCTCACCGGTTAAACTTATTTCTAAATCTTCACAGGCTTTTTCCAATCTAGACTTTCCAGGAATTGTTTTGATGTATAAAAAGGACCATGTATCGATTAAATTTGGATAATTGTGCAAACAAATTGAGTGACCAACGCATTCTCAATTGAATTGCTCATAGGATAAAAGATGTTCATTTTAAACAATTGTTCAGGATCTGTTGGGGTCTCATCTACGGCCTTGTATTCAAATAATCTCTTCTTTTTTCGTAAATTGAAATTGAGTTTTATTTATGGACACTCCTTAACTACTATGGTTCTTAGCATCCCATTCTATGTTGGGCATGAAAGACCAGAAATTTTTCTCAGAGGCCTCTTTATCAGGCTTGAGGTTCTTTTACGTGCTGTAAATCTATGACACGGGACCACCGGCTCTACTTCTCTCCCGAAGGAAGCCATGCTAAGGACTTTTATGCCCAAAACATCCATTGCCCTCTGCCAGGTTTGAACCTGTGACCTCGGGAACCATTCTTTCTTCAGGATCGAACTGACTTAAAAATAGGATCTACTCCAGCCTGAAAAGCAACTTCCCTAGCTATTTTCAGAGCACACAAATAACTCCACTACTTGTGCAATTCTTCAGCAATTGTGAAGCATTTGGAAAATCCATAGTTTCAGACTGCATAGACTTACTTACAATGTTTGCTTGAAACAATATATCATACCAAGCCACCATTGTTACTATAAACTCATATTGATCCATGTTCTGAATCAGGGGCAAGGCCTCTGATGCTATAACTGGGTCATTCGTTTCTTTGTGAAGATCCAGAAGCGCATCACGAGCTGGAGTAGTGATAACGAAAAGTGCAGTGAAGCTAGAAACTCTGCTCTCTCAATGAGTTTCATAAAATTTTTTCAGCAACAGTCCTTCTAGGTGCTTGGATATCACTTCTTATCGCTTTGTTGATCCAGAGAATAGAACAAACAGTCTGAAGAAATCCGAACAAAGAAACCGATGTAATAGATGTTTTGGCAATATCTCTATTGCCAAATTGAGATTTGGTTTTATTTTTTGCACAGTCAATCTGTCCTTGCATTTTCTGCACCCCTCTATGATGGAGCTCGGTGTGGTCGCACCGTTTGCACTGCCCCAGGGCCGCCCCTGACTACATCATATAGGAACACTGGTAATAGCAAACTATGCATTATTCCCAGCATATGTGCTAAATTATGGTCCATTTTTAGACTGCAAACCTAATATTTCATGTGATATTTAAGGTAAGACTTTATTAAGCTCATGCTAGCCCAGACCCTTACTTCTGGAAAGTAAATTACTTGAACCGGGTCTCTCTAAAATTATTGTAATACATTTTAGATAATTTTATCAGTAATAATTTTTTTTCTTAAATAAAAGACAGCCATCTTTAATCCAGAAGGAATAGTACCATAAAATGTAATTAATGTTGCATACTTGAAATTAGATTGAATCTTAATGCACCTTTAGCTGTATGAAGTGCACATATTTTGCTTAATTCTGTGTTTTGTCATTCAATATTTAATTATCATGTTTTGATAATGTAGAATAATATTACATGCTCTCCAAGGCACTGTTCCTATAATGTTTCCGCAAAAAAAAAAAAAAAAAATAAAAAACTTAAGTTTTGTATTTGGTCCATATGGAAATTACATTTCAGTTCCATGAATACTCATTTTATTACTTTAGGGTAGAGGAAGAGCTACTTCTGCGTCGCAGTATGGGTGATCTTGAAGCTGATGCACGTCGAGGCTCAACTTCAGCAAGACGTAGCTTCTTCCGGCGCAAAAAGCATCAGCGTAGCTCCTCTCGAGATTCCAAAGAATTGGCAAGCTTTTCCAATATCAATCTTGGATGGTATAGTGACTCCGGTACTTTAAATGAGGAAATTGCTCTCTGCTCATATCAGCGTGTGGAGAGACTAGATTGTAAGTAATTTTGGCACTTTCATTTAACAATTAACATGTGCTTAATACACAATTTTGACAAACCAATTACATAAGCTGCATTTCAATTCGTTATTAATTCTTTTTTGACACAGATCCAGTTTTTAGACCAGTCCTTATAATGGGACCTCTGGCTGACTGTGTGATGGAGAAGTTGATTCAGGATTCTCCAGATAAATTTATGCGTTGTGTTCCTGAAGTAATGCACTGCTCACAAGCAATGATGGAAAAGGGTGTAGCTGAAAACATATTTGTTGATTACCGTAAAAAAGGCAGCAACTTTGAATGCACCACAGTTAATGCTGTGAAAGAAATCTATGATAAGGTAAGACTGGTTTCTTTTAAGTTTTAGTGACCATTACTTTATTATCTCTCTTTGAATCACAGAAAATAAATATTTGCAAGGGTTCTGAATACTCATTGTTAAAGTACCAATAAATGAAGTAACATGTTACTTATATTCCAGCTCACCTCATTTATTTAATTTTTCTTCAATGTTAACAAACTGCATGTATAAATTGGCTAATACAAGCAGCTGATATGCATAATGACAGTGTGTTTGCCTCTTTTGTGGGAAAGAGAGCAAACACTTCCATTAGAGCTCATACACATATTACACATTACACATAACAATCTGCATGTTAGTTAAGTGTTTTGTCAATTTTGCCAATCGCCTCTGGGGCTAATATCATAAATCAAGTGTTGGCTCTATCATGTGCTTGAGAACTGAAGAGGGAAATGTTCCTATTACAATCTGTAATGTATAAAACCATATGCATGAGTTTACTTTTGGAGATTGTAGTTTCTACTCCATTCATGTTATTGCCGCACATACTCCATGGAAACAAACAGGCATCAGATATTGGCATGCAGATAATCTGCTTGATGTTATATTTGGCTTTGTGCACATGAAACTCCAGCATTTCACAAGATCAGTTGCATTGGAGCAGTAAAATAAATGTATTTCTGGACATTTCATATAATTATTAAAGGAACATTTGTAATTCTCAAGTCACCTGATGTTACAACAAAGAAACTGAAAGCGCGAGAAGAGGTAATGCATAATACTAAAGTAATTTTGGGACAACCTTATCAAAAGGTTAAACATAAAAAAGAGAAAGAAGTAGAGAGAGAATAAAAGAAAAACTATCTCATGGTTTTGTAAATGTTTAGACTGTTGTTGTTGTTGTTGTTGTTCACCAATGGCACTGGCGATTAATTGATCTGCATCATTTTCCCTCTGGCTTCCCAAAATAAAGTCTGTAAGTTATCACTTTTAAAGCCTTTGCATTTGGTGAGATGTTGTTTGTTCAGGATGACATCTTCTCCACAGAGACTGCACTTGGGTGCAGGTAGGCATCGTATCTTGTAGAGATGTTCTGCAAGGATGTTTAGATTGTCTTGAAAGCAAAACTGTACGATATAAAGTTATTAATTTGAATGATTTTCAAAGGCATATTCTTACCTGTTTTTTGAATATTTTAGTACGAACCCAGAAGAAAACAAACAAATAAGTAAATAAATAAATGTGGTTGTGATTGTTAAATATACTGTTGTATTACGTTGATATTGTAATGAAAAGAAGCTAGAAACAGTGATGTGTATTGAATTTATTTAAAGGTGAGTCGGAATTGTTACACTATTGTTAATTGTGTTGGCTACACAAAAACAACCGATGAAATAGTCGCAGACATTGAGTTTGCTACTTACAACCTAAATGAAAATAGTAAAACCACTATAAAAAAAGAATGTGAAATGGTTCTCCAAGAAATACAAGCAGATAAACATAACAATTTCCCAACCAAACATGTGATCAAAACATTAAAATCAAAACCAGTAGCTGACAAGGGAAATAAACTAGTTGTACTGCAAAAAGATGATTATATTGCCAGAGTAGAAAATATGCTGCAACAAGAAAATTACATACAAATTCAAGAAGACCCATTAAAATTACATTTAAAAGCCTTCAATCAAACCATCCAGGAAAGCAAAACTATAACAGACACTGATAAATCTAGATTAAAACCAGATCACCCCACTTTACCAAGAATGTATGCTCTACCTAAAATACACAAACCGGGTAATAAGATGAGACCAATCGTCAGCAATATTGATTCTCCTGCCTACAAACTGGCAAAATGGTTAGTACAGAGATTCTCTTCACTACCAAAATTCAATAGCAAAAACATAATGAATTCAGAAGATTTAATACAGAAGATAAAATCCCTGGAACTCGAACCAGAAGACAGATTAGTTTCCTTTGATGTCACTGCACTATTTCCAAGTGTTCCTACAGATCAACTCCTGCGTCAATTAAAGAAATGGCTACAGCAGACTAACCTACTTGAAGAAGAAATAGTAGACCTCATACAACTTACCAATTTATGCATTGCACAAAATTGTTTTAGTTTCAATAAGAAGTTCTATCAACAACCAACTGGTTTAACCATGGGCAACCCACTTTCACCCTTCTTGGCAGATTTATTTATGAGCTACTTAGAAACACACATAACAACTTCCTTTCCATACATGTTTAAAGTTTGGCACAGATATGTTGACGACATCTTCGCTGTTGTTCCTAACAGGTTCATACAAGACTCCTTAGCCTTACTAAACCTACAGAACCAATCAATAAAATTCACCATAGAAATAGAAAAAGAAGGCATGCTACCTTTTTTAGACCTAAAAATCATCAGAGAACAAAAGAACCTAACCTTTGGCATATACAGGAAGCCAACACACTCTACTAATTACATAAAAAATAAGAGTTTCAATCCAACCACACACAAACATGCAGTACTAAACAGCCTAACACATAGACTGGTATATACCCCCTTATGATACGGTAATTTGTATCACAAATTACTTAAAGGTAAATAATGATTGTAATATGAATATGTATTTTTATGTGACATTGATTTCAGAGGTTTATTAATTGTAATTATTATTGGTAAATAATAATATACGGCTTTACTGAAACTGTCAATAATAACGCAATAATGCAGCGAGGGGGTGAGTTGTTTATCATTACTGGGAACAAGGAAGTTATGTAATGTTTCGCGCGGTTTTGGTAGAACCTTCTAGAACATTTCCTAAAGCATATGTATTCGTGGTTTTCATTGGATATTAATATAGACGCTAATGTTGGCGCGTTTTATTAGCCAATAGCAGTTCATTTATAATCTTTAGGCGTATCTTGATGCAGGCCTATAAATAGGGTAGGTTCGAGGTAGCTTCCCCTCAGTTCATCAAAATTTCGTGTACACTACATGTCGTCAGTAAGTCCTTCATTTCGTCAAGTTACGCGCAGCAGAATTACGAGAATTATTATAAAGTTAATTCTACACAAAGTTGAAATACATAGTTAAAAGTGATAAGTAAGAAGTTATTACAAACAGTTTCAGTTTGGCGAGTATCTAAATCAATTTGTAAAAGTGTTAGTGAACGTGTTTCGACAATAAAAATTATAAAACCAATTTTCTTCATTAAGTATAATTTCTGGATAAAAGATTCCTTTCCGCTTCACAACCTTGCATAGAGATACATGTCCTACCAAGATAAGATGATAGCTAGCCGGAGGACAATATACAAAACTTTAAATTCTTTCGAACCCTAATTGATGCAAATTGCTACGCCAGATGGAGCTACGAACCAAACAAAGAATGACGTCACAAGATGGCTTCAACATTGATGTAAACAACATTACGTGAGAAACATTATTCACTCGCAAATTGGCTCCCAAACGTGGAGCTACAATTAATGTTAAATAAATACAAAAGATAAACAATTAATACCGTTACATATTGGCTTCCACAACGTGGGGCTGCAGTTAAAGTTATATAAACAAACATTTGCAAGCATCGACCGTCGCAAATTGGCACCCAGAACGTGGGGCAAAGTGACCAGGAAAGGAACAAGAATAACCAGGAAGTAGCAGAATTAACCAGGAAAGTAGAATGAATGGAGCAGTGAAATGATCTACAAGACGCAGATGGGACATTGTAATCCCGAGATTACAAGGCAACAGGGTAATTCAACTATAAAAACATCGAGACAACGTAGATTCATCATAATACAACGCAGAAGCGACATACAAACCTAGGAGAATGGGGCAGAACGCTGGACATCAAAGCTACATCAACAGACAGCATCACAAAGGTCAGGTGATTGTAATTTTTTTAGAAAACAAAAACAATGGCTACTAGTAATATTGAAGAAACAATGATGGAAGGGGATAGTGTAACAGTTAACTGTAAGTCAATACAGGTTACAAAAAAAGGCTCAAACAATGTATTATTGGAGGGAGGAAATGTTAGTGCAGAAAGTAAGAATAGAATAGCAGGAAATATTAATTCTGATACTAGAATGATTATGGATATGATAAAAAAGATGAATGAGAATATAGTTCAATTTAGGGAAGATATGCAAAAGAGTCATATGGAATTGAGAGAAGCTATAAACAAAGATCATAGGAAATTAATGGAAAGTATTGGTAGGAGGAATGAGATATTAGAGCAAAAAGTAGATCAAAGCAGTGAAGAAATTGAAGAGAAAGTTACGAAGCTAGATAGTAGTAGGCCAGAAATGAAAGATGAAAATGAGGAAGTAATAGTAAGTGAGATAGGAGAAAATTCAAAGAAAATGCTAGACATGAGCAAGGAAATAGGTAACAAAGAAAGTGAGGTTAATACTAAAAGTGAGGTTAATGTAGAATGTACAGAGTTAGGAAGTCAAATGAGTAGTATTTCCAGTGAGATAAGAGAGAGGAAAGAGGTTATGAATGTAGATGTAAATGAGGTGCAAGTTAATTTCAGAGGGGAGATATCAGAAATACAGAATGAGACAGTAATGCAAAGAAATAAATTGTACCAAGATGTTCAAAATGAAAACTCCAGTCCAGTACAGTTTAGTACAGATTTGTCAAAGTACTTTCAAATTAAAGAGATAGTTGAAGAATTGAAAATGAATGTTGTTAAAAGATGTGTCGTTCAAGAAACTGTAGATTGTTTTCAAATGTTATCATGTGAGGAAATTTCAAATGAATACAAGAGGTTATTCATGAACAACAATTTGAAGGTTAGGTTACGGCTACGAGTAATGTTTAGCCACACACAATTTGATCCAGGAGGGTAAATAGCAATGAGATGTAAAGTAAATGCTGGATAGTTGAAGATGACTTGCAGAGAAATGTATTGGAACGTAAGAGGGTTAATTATTTATATGTCATTTGAAAAGAGAAATAAATTATAAAAAAAAAAAAAGAGAGAGAAATGTTTAAAAAAAAATAAATAAATAAATTTTTAGTAACTGTAACAACATTTGAAAATTAAGAATGTAAAGATTTAAACTTAATATGATATTAAAGTAAAGTATATAAATACTATTCCAAGAGTATTGTTAAAATAAAATTCAGAATAACAAAAAAATTGGTAAATATAATTAAAAACAAATATTTATGTAGCAAATAGAACATGTGAAACAGTGCCTAGATTTAAGAGATGTAAATATATGTAGAGGGTGAATATTTTGGTAAATATGTATAATAATTACAAAAATCTTAAATGTATAAATTTTTGTCAACAACTTAAGAAAGTAAACAATTTGGTAGCAGTGATTAAATAATTTCGGGTAAAGTATATGCTATAAAAAAAAATAAAAAATTGTAATGTCAGATTAATATCTAAATTAATTAAACCAGAGCCAGTAAGTAGTGGCGAGATAAAAAAAAAAAAAAAAAAAATATGTCGTGTGTTAAATGCGTGTGAAGTGTAAAGTGAAAGTGATAGCGTGTGTTCCGAGAGTTAGGAGACTAAAAACACAATTATAAAATTTCCAAACAAGTTATAAATATTTATAATTATGTTTCTAGTGGGGCATATGATACGGTAATTTGTATCACAAATTACTTAAAGGTAAATAATGATTGTAATATGAATATGTATTTTTATGTGACATTGATTTCAGAGGTTTATTAATTGTAATTATTATTGGTAAATAATAATATACGGCTTTACTGAAACTGTCAATAATAACGCAATAATGCAGCGAGGGGGTGAGTTGTTTATCATTACTGGGAACAAGGAAGTTACGTAATGTTTCGCGCGGTTTCGGTAGAACCTTCTAGAACATTTCCTAAAGCATATGTATTCGTGGTTTTCATTGGATATTAATATAGACGCTAATGTTGACGCGTTTTATTAGCCAATAGCAGTTCATTTATAATCTTTAGGCGTATCTTGATGCAGGCCTATAAATAGGGTAGGTTCGAGGTAGCTTCCCCTCAGTTCATCAAAATTTCGTGTACACTACATGTCGTCAGTAAGTCCTTCATTTCGTCAAGTTACGCGCAGCAGAATTACGAGAATTATTATAAAGTTAATTCTACACAAAGTTGAAATACATAGTTAAAAGTGATAAGTAAGAAGTTATTACAAACAGTTTCAGTTTGGCGAGTATCTAAATCAATTTGTAAAAGTGTTAGTGAACGTGTTTCGACAATAAAAATTATAAAACCAATTTTCTTCATTAAGTATAATTTCTGGATAAAAGATTCCTATCCGCTTCACAACCTTGCATAGAGATACATGTCCTACCAAGATAAGATGATAGCTAGCCGGAGGACAATATACAAAACTTTAAATTCTTTCGAACCCTAATTGATGCAAATTGCTACGCCAGATGGAGCTACGAACCAAACAAAGAATGACGTCACAAGATGGCTTCAACATTGATGTAAACAACATTACGTGAGAAACATTATTCACTCGCAAATTGGCTCCCAAACGTGGAGCTACAATTAATGTTAAATAAATACAAAAGATAAACAATTAATACCGTTACATATTGGCTTCCACAACGTGGGGCTGCAGTTAAAGTTATATAAACAAACATTTGCAAGCATCGACCGTCGCACTTAAATAAAAAAGAATACCAGTTAGAATACCAGCATATAGTAGACACAGCAATACATAATGGGTACAACAAAACAACTATTGACAAAAAAATTGCAAAATTCAAACGACAGATGCACATCAGAAACACAACAAATCTCAGCCAGCAAGATAAAGAGCTAAAGTTCAAGAAATTCACATACCACCCAGGAACTTTTCACAAATTTAAGAAGATTTTCATGAAACATAACATCAGCCTAGCTCCACAGAACAAATTTAACATAGAGAAATTACTTTGTAACAAGTTAAAAGACCCCATTCCACAAGACAAAAAAGCTGGAATCTATAAAATCAATTGTTCAGATTGCAATAAAGTATACATAGGTAAGACAAAAAGAAACCTAGAAACTAGTCTAAAGGAGCATTTGAGATGTATTAAATACAAACAAATGGACAAATCTGCAGTTTCACACCATTTTTGGATCACTAATCACAACATCAAACCCAATATTACATTAGTCAAACCAGCCAAGTTTGCAGCCGAATTAGATGCATGGGAGAAGATCGCCATTCTAAAACACAACACACATCTAATGAATTTTGATTTGCCGCCACCAAATCCTCTCTGGAAGTACATTTCTCCACCACAAGATGCCACCACAGGATCCAGTCCAAAAAACGGAAACACCAACAACACGGGCCAGTCGAATTAACCTTCTGAGGATGGGAACAACGGTTTCCCGAAACATGTTAAGTGAGTAAACTTAAGTGATGTTAGTGTAACAATTCCGACTCACCTTTAAATAAATACCGTTGTATGTTTGCAAGATAAAAATGATTACTTTTCAGTAACTTACAAAGAAATAATAAAGCATCACTATTATATTTCTACTGCAATCAAGAGTACAACTGCAAATGGATATATATATATATATATATATATATATATATATTTATTTATTTATTGTAGCTTTAACATCTTATAAATATAAAGATAGCCTCAGATGAAAACTAAATGCTAAAACTGAACTAGGTCCTAAAGTACAATTACAACCCATTATTGATCCAAAGGACTAAGGTAAAACGTAAAATGCTCAGCAAAGGCAGCTTGAGCCCAACTGGGATTAGAAACCATTCACACAGCATGAGAAGCAAAAACTTTACCACCAGGTGATTAAAATAAATGTTATTTAATAGTCATGTTTTATTATTATCATAACCATCATCATAATAATCATTTCACCCTAAATACATGTTTTGAGGTCCCCCAAAGGAATACAAAAGAAGCATTTTAGGAAAAGGTCCCTGTCTGTATGTGCATGCATGTGTGTGTGTGTGGTTTTTTTTATTATTATTATTATTGATTAAACAGCATGTTCCATTCTGTAATGCTAGGATTATACAATTACACAAGTTAAAACATTATATTTCAATTGAAATAGCATACTAAAGATGGTTGAAAGATTCAATTGGGTACTAAGATTTCTGTAGGCTGAAGTACATCTGGAGCAATGATGGAAATCTGTGTCGTATCAGACAAGATTTCTTTAGGAAGCTCTAAACACTTTATGCATTGTCAAGTATTATACTAATTACAAATTGGCAAAAGTCTTGGAGAAAATTTTCCGCAAGTTCATGCTTTGGTGGTGGCCAAGTTCTTCCTTTATTTGTTACAGTACTTATCAATTTTTTCCTTTCTTTTTTGAAGTTCTTGTAGTGTACTAGTATGTGGTCTCTTGTTTGTTCACCTTAGTTGCACTGACGTGTTGTGTCACCTGTTATTTTGAATCACTTGTAGTAGCTTTCAGTTGCCCATGTCCAGTTACCATGGTAGTAAAGTTCAGTGAAATTCTTATTTTAACGTTCGGAAAATAATCTCTAGTTTCCTTTCCTTTCTGCAATGCCTCTCATTCTTTCTGCCAATTGGCAAGATGTAGGTCTGTGATTTCTTCTCTCATAACTGCTATAGGCACTTTTTGGTATGCTAACTCAACTCCTGTTCCAAATGCTTCTTTCACTAATCTGTCCACCAGTTCACTTCCAAGAATTCCTGCATATCCTTGTACCCATCCCACATATATTTTCCAGCTGTCAAGTTCAAGTATTTTCATTTGATTCCTGATTTGCTCTATGAGAAAACTGATTTTGTTGGTTCTTAAGAGAGTCTATCATTGTTTTACTGTCTTAGTAAATAGCAACTGTTTTTCTTTCTATGCCTACGATTTGATGTATTTGTTCCAATGCCTTTAGTATTGCCACCTGTTCTACCTGATTGTTCGATGATCTGCCTTACAACCTTAATTTTAATTTGTGTACAATTTCTCCTTCTCTGATGGTAACTATGCCAGATGATCTGCCTTGCAACCATAATTTTAATTTGTGTACAATTTCTCCTTCTCTGATGGTAACTATGCCAGATCCCATGCCTTGGTCCATTTGCTGCCGTCAATGTAAGCCTCAGTGGAGTATGCTGCATTTTTGCTAATGTCATTCATGTGGGCTCTGTCAGCTGGGTGTCTCTGAGCTCTTGCTGGTATTGGTTTGTAGTATTCCTGTGAGTGATGCTTAATCCTGTGGATTTTGGTGGTCTCTTGAATTATTTTATCCAGAGGTATCGAGCCTGCAAGAATACATGATGCTTCATATGAGAGAGTACAAAAAACTTTGTGTGTGTGTGTCCATGTATGTTTTTTTTCTCTCTCTCTCTCTCTCTCTCTCTCTCTCTCTCTCTCTCTCTCTCTCTCTCTCTCTCTCTTTTGAGTTAGTTGTCTAAGTATGCCTCACCCATGAATGTCACATGCCCCACAATTTGGGAACCAATCACTGCCATACGAGGTGTGGCAGTAAAAAAACCAGACTGATGCTCTAACTCTTTATTGATAAAACTTACACAACTGAAATGTTTTCCTCTTCAATGTGGTCCCCTCCCCAATCCCTGCACCACTCCATGCGAATTTTCCACTGTTGGTAGCAGTGCTGCAAGCCTTTTTCTGTTATGCTGTTGAGGAGTCTCGTCGCTTTTTCCCACACTGCATCTACGGACTTAAACCTGGTTCCTTTGAGCACAGACTTCACTTTTGGGAAGAGAAAAAAGTCGCATGGTGCTAGGTCCGGCAAATACAATGAATGTTCCATCACTGGAATGTTGTTTTTTTGCCAAAAACCTCTTTACAGACATTGCGTTATGGGTGGGCGTGCTATCCTGATGAAGAATCCAAGAGAGATTCTTCCACAGATCTGGTCTCCTTCATTGCACACATTCATGGATGGTCTTCAGAACAATTGTATAATAAAACTTGATTGACAGTCTGGCCTTCAAGCACCCTTCAGGTGGCCTTTTGAACAATTCTACCGACCTTCTCCATATTCTCTTCAGTTTTCAAAGTGGAAAACGGCCCGATTTTGGATCGTCTTCGACATCTTCCCTACCGTCCTTGAACCTCTTAACCCACTCGAAAACTTGCGTACGAGATAGACACTGATCACCATTAACTTGTTTCAACAAATCGTAAGTTACTGTGGTGGATTTTCCAAGTTTTGCGAGGAATTTCATGTTAACACGTTCTACTTTAGAGCATAGCATAATTGTGATGGAGCTCAGATACATGATCCATTTCTAAGAAGGCTTACAGCCAGACTAACCACCACAGCAGCATGAAATTTTGTACATGTGTCAGGGAGAGTCCCAAGGCCAATCCCCCACTCTTCTCTTCTTTGTCATCGACGAAGCCGGAAATGCGCACAACAATCACTCTGGTTTCTTTTTTGCCACACCTCGTATATAGTAATGTTTGTACTGTTGAACTGTAATACTTATTGATATTAGAATAGAGTTAAACCGGGACTGGATATGGAGCAAATCATGGGAATGCTGAAGTGCATCGCTGAGGAAATCACTAATTTTAAAGGAATGGAAAGGAGAGAAGTTGACAAAACAATTCGTGGAGACAAAATCAATCTGGAGAAATTTGGAATATTAGGTGAACAAAGAATTCGTGGAATGTAACAGAAGATTAACAAATCTGGAGAGAGCAGAGGAAAGGAGCAGAAAAAGGAACTTGATAATATTTGGAGTAGAGGAAACAAGAGAGAAACGAGTTTGGGAACAAGTAGAGGAAATATGTCAAAATAAACTGGGAATAAAGTTAGGAGGCTGGGAGATAATTGATACCTTCAGAGTGGGGAGAAGAGGCTCAAACCCAAGACCGATAATCGTCAAGTTAGCAATGGTGAAAATAAAATGGATAATGTTATCTAATGCCAAAAAGTTAAAAAGGACAAGAATATTCCTTGAAAATGATTACGGGAAGAAAGAGAGAGAAATAAGAAGTTTGTTGTTAAAAGAAATGAGAAGTGCAAGAGCTAGAGGTGACAAAGCATACGTGAGAGGACTGGATTTGGGATAAATGATAGAAAACAGGATATTCGTCAGCTGAATTGGAGAAGGTCACCTTCACCAGGGAATGCAACACGTGTTGAAACCACGGGCGGGCGGCAGAGAGCGGATAGCATGGTAGATGGAGAGGAAAGAAGGGGAGGAACACGACAAACATCATTGGGCAGAGGTGAGGAACGGAGGGGAGGAGTGCAGCAAACGTCATCAAGCGGAAGTGAGGAATGGAAGGGAGGAGTGCAGCAAATGTCACCAGTCAAACAAGTAACATGGAAAGTCAGGTGATTGAAGAATCATGTAGAATGGCCTTGGGAGCAGCTGTGGGGATTGACGTCTGGAAGGATACTGCGCTTAGCACAATTTCATCGCCAGGGGGAAGCATCTTGCAGGTGGAAGATGGAGCAAAGGGGAACGGACATTTGGGCAGGCCAAGACTGACTAGGAGCAGGGCAAAACTGCAAGAATATAGGTTTGAGACGAAGGGATCTGTATAGGAAAAGGCATTAGGGGTGTTAGCATGGAATATACAAGGGTTGTTTGAAAAGTTAAAGCATGGGGAAATAATGGAGACCTTAAAATTAGGTGATGTGATAGGAGTGGTAGAGACATGGGTGGCAAAGGACATTCCAGTGTATGTAACAGATTTTTATTTTTATGGTAAAGCTGGGAAAAAAAAGAAAGAAAGGGATCGTGCATCAGGTGGATTAGGGTTATTTGTTAGGAAGGACTTGCAAGTTAAAGTGAAAGTGTGTAGTGAAAGAGGAGAGAATTCAGTTTTGTGGTGTGTTTTAAAAGGGATAGGGGAGAAGCAAAATGTGTGTGTTGCAGTGGTGTGTAACCCCCAAGTGCCTCAGAATTTTATAATCCCAATTTATTTGTTAAGACAAGATATGGAAGAATTATCAAATAGATACTTAAACAATTGTTTTATTATAATGGCTGACTTTAATGCAAGGGTAGGGGAAAGTAAAATAAATGTAATGGATGTTGAGTATGAGTTAAGAGGGGAAGAGAATGAGATAGTAAGAAGAAGGAGTAAAGACAAAGTTTTGAACTGTGAAGGTAAGAAGTTAATAAACTTTTATGAGGAGCTCAACTTGATGATGTGTAATGGGGTGAAGGGGATAGATGACATGGGGGAATTTACCTTTGTGAATGAGAATGGTCAGAGTGTGGTAGACTATATGATATATTTAGCAAATTTGGACTTATATATAATGGATTTTGAATTGTTGAATTTAGCTTGTTCAAGTAATCATTTTCCAATAAGGGCAAAATTCCAAAGTACATATAACAGAAGCTTCAAAGCAAGGAAACATGAAGGAATTAAAATTGAAAGATATAAATGGAGGGAGGAGGAAGCAGAAGTATTTGTGAAGAAATTGGGGGCAGAAATAGGGGGAATAAGGGAAGCAGGCGTAAATGAGATGCTGAAAGAAAACAGAATTGAAGAAGTTGTATTAAAATTAGAAATGATATTGAAATATGCAGGCTCAAGAATGAAAATGAAAGAGGATTGGGTCAATAAGAAGAAGGGATGGTATGATGAGGAATGTAGGGTGGCGAAACAAAGAGTTTTAAGGGAACTGAGAAAATGGAGGCAAATGGGAGATGAAAAGGAAAGAGAGGATTATATGGGTGAAAGGGGGGGGGTACAAAAGTCTGTTGGAAGTAAAGAGGAGGGCATGGGGGGAGAAAATGAGTAAAAAATTGCATGAAGCAGCAGCAGCAGCTAATGATTGTAAAACAATTTGGTCTTTAGTCGAGAGTATGTATAAGGCAAGAGTAAGAGAGAATAGCATAGGTGCTAATGAATGGCTTAATTATTTTAAAAATCTTTTTGCAGCAGAGCAGCAAAAGAAGCAAACTATACGGATAGTGGCAAACAGTGACTATATTGAGCAATTAGATAGTAGGATAGAAATAGGGAAAGTAAGAGATCAAATTACAAGACTAAAAAGAAACAAAGCAAGCGGTATTGATGGTATACCAGGTGACTTCTGGAAAGCATGGTGTCTAGATGAGAATAGATTGGAGATGCTAGGGTATTAAATTCAATTTTTGAAGAGGGTATTGTACCCAGGAGTTGGAAAATGGCAATTGTGGTGCCAATATTCAAGAACAAAGGAGATGTGAATAGCCCAGCAAACTATAGGGGGATTAGTCTGTTAGCAGTGTTAGAAAAAATTTACACTGGGGTTCTGGCAGAAAGAATGCAAATTTGGGCAGAGGAGCAGGGTAAGTTATCAGATTTCCAAGCAGGCTTTAGAAGAAATAAGAGAGTAACAGACAACATTTTTGTGATATCCACAATGATTAGTAAATACTTAGCTAACAAAAGGGGAAGGTTGTACATGTTATTTGTGGACTTTGAAAAAGCATTCGATATAATCAATAGGGAAGCCTTATGGGCTAAATTGAGTAAGATAGGAACGAGTAATAGGTTTATAGAAACATTACAAAGGATATATGCCAAGACCGATTTTTGTATAATGGTCTCAAATAATATAGTGACAAATGCTATTCCAAATAATATAGGGTTAAGGCAAGGATGTAAGTTAAGTCCTATATTATTTAACTTATTCATTGATGATATTTTAGAGGCAATTAAGATAGAAAATGGGCATCTTCCAGTAATTGGAAATAATGAAATACTGGGTTTGTTATTTGCGGATGATTTAGTTGTAGGATCAATAACTAAGGTAGGGCTAACTAAAGCAATCGGAGCAATAGAAAAGTTCCGTAATAAGTGGAGTCTCAGAATAAACACAAGGAAAACCAAAATAATGGTGTTTAAAAAGTGGAACAAGTTAAGGAAAGATGAAACATGGTGGTGGCAAGGAAATGAAATCAAGGTGGTTAGGAAATTTGATTATTTAAGAGTGAGACTAAATAGTAATGGGAGATGGAATGAGCGAAAGAAAATGATACTAGCAAAAGGAAAACTGGCAATGAAAGCTATTAGAGCTTGCCTAGATAAAATACCAGAGATACAAATAAAATTGCTGGAGAGAATATATGGAGCAGTAGTAGAGGCTAGAATGCTATATGTAGCTGAGATTTGGGGTTTAGAGGGAGGGTGGGAAAATGTAAACAAGGTTCGCAGAAGTTTTTGTAAATTAATTTTTGGTCTACCAAGGGCCTCACCTAATGGTGTTGCCCAAATAGAGCTAGGGCGGTTTGGTAGCAAAGCAAAAATTGTGGAAAGGGCATTAAAATATTGATTTACAATTAAGGAATTGGAGAATAATAATGTGTTGAAGCAGTGCTTAGAAGTGCAGTTAGAGCTCAGCAGAGAGGATATGGTGTAAAAGTATATAGAAGGAATCTTGAAAGAAATAGGTTATGGGGATATCTGGAGAGAGAGACAGACACTGGAGAAAGGGTTTTGGAGAGGGGTAAAATTGAGAATCGAAGATATTGAAAGACAAGAAATTTTAGGTAGCTTTAATTCCAAATCCTCTTTGCATATATATGCAGACTTAAAAATGGTGTGGGAAAGAGAAAAATATGTTGATATATGTGACAGATTAGCACGAGAAGGCCTAGCATGGGCGAGGACAGGAGTGGTGATGCTAAAAGGCTTAGGGAAAAGAGAGATCCAAGGAAAGTGTTTGTTATGTAATAGAAAGTATAATAATTATTGGCATTTAGTTTTAGAATGTGAAGGAACTAAGGATTTGAGAGAAAAATGGCAAAAGAAGAAATGGTCCAATTTACCAAATGAAATTATAGGCAGAAAGATGATGGATGTCAAATGTAAGGGAAAAATATTAGAAGTAGGAAAACATCTAGGGTTAATTTAAAGGTGAGTCGGAATTGTTACACTAACATCACTTAAGTTTACTCACTTAACATGTTTCGGGAAATGGTTGTTCCCATCCTCAGAAGCTAATCCGACTGGCCCGTGTTGTTGGTGTTTCCGTTTTGTGGACTGGATGCTGTGGTGGCATCTTGTGGTGGTGAAATGTACTTCCAGAGAGAATTTTGATTTGTCGCCACCAAATCCTCTCTGGAAGTACATTTCACCACCACAAGATGCCACCACAGTATCCAGTCCACATATAGGTTTATGTATTTAGGTAAGTACTGAATTGTAACAAATTTATATAATGGCAAATGTTAATAAATATTCATTTATTTAGTTAATAGGTCCCATTGACTCGGTAACCACAGTGTTGGAGGATATGGGCCCTAGGAAACCAGCAACTCTGTGAAGTTTGTAAATTGGAATATGTACTAATTATGTATTTAAAGCAAATAAATATCTATCTATTGATATTAGAAAAATACACATTAAAGAATAGATGAATGACAACCTTTAGTCTAATAATTTGTCTGTATCTCTGTCTTTAGGTTTGTTCTTTCTTAGAACAAGGAGGGTATTTTACTTTTAGTTTTCCACCAAAAAATTGGTTTTATGCATTGGTTGTTTGTTTGATTGGTTGGTTGGTAGGTAGGTAGGTGGGTGGGTAGGTAGGTCGGTCGGTTGGTCGGTCTTGTGATAACCTGATTGAGTGTCATTTCAGTCCTGTGTTATATCTTGTGATACAGGTTATTTGCTTTCCCATTTTGACTTTTTGTCTTTCATATTTCTTCTAGATTATTTAATTATAGAAACATTGCATACCCAAGGCAGAGTGTGGGTACCTACAATATTTCCTATTTATTGTGATTGAATGACTAATTAAAACTAAATCCAATTTATAGGTAGGGTCAGTAAAATTTTGTTTTATTTTTTAGCACATTTCTGTCAGGGCCGGCTCAAGGGTGGGTCAGGCTGTGCCATTGCCCAAGGCAGCAAAATCTTAAAACATGAACAGGATATGTGAAAATATGATAGAATTACAAATCATGCTTAAAATCTAGCGACTTTCTGGAGATTTTTGTTATGAAACTGGTGAAAATGAAGTGCTGGAGTTGGTCACTTTGGATGCAACCCTCAGTGATGATCATCAAAACATCCATGCGTGGCAGGTGTTCAACAATAAGCATCACCTTTATAAACAGAAGAGTGTTTCAAACCACTAGCTTTAGCTTATTTGCTTATATTGGTGACTCATGAACCTCTCAGATCAGTCATTGTTCTAGTGGTATCCTGGAAGTTCAGCTAGTTTGTGCCTTCAGTTACTTCCTGTGTTCTGCATGTTGTGTTGTCAACTACTGCTTTTAACTCCAGAGAAACTCAATTGGACAACTTTGAATTAAATACAATAAGAAACACACCCAAAATGAGCATCTTAACACACAGAAACTTATTTCTTCACTTAAAGAAGCAGAGCTATTTCTGGGAAGCCTCAGCTCTTTGAACAAGGTCCTCCATGATCTTGGATTTGAGTTAAGACAATAAATAAGAGGCTCAGTTGGTAGAGCACTTGCCTGCTGTGCAAGGAGTCCTGGTTTCGATTCCCGCCTAATAGGGTTGGGAATTTTTCTTTGGCCAAGATTATTCCCTATCCTCCCCAGAGTGTGGAAGTATGAATAACAGTGTGAATGTATGTGTGTGATCTAATGATTACAACCCAAAAAAGATGCAAGAAACCCAACAACAAAAGAATACTAGTTAACACCATTGCCAATAGGCAGTAAGTTCCAAAGGAAAGGCCGCTGATAAGACGAATGTAGTTAAGGGCAGCGTATAAATGGAACTAAAAAAAAAAATGAATAAGAGAAAAATAATTATGGAAAAATATAATATTGTAGCCCTAAGAGCATTATTTTCAAGATAAGTACAAAGTAAGAACTTGAGGGAAGTAGTATGGTTGGCCAAAAAGGTGGTTAAATGCCGGCCATACCATATCAAAGGGCTGGACTGACGACATTTGAAATCTCTATCAACTCACCTGCAAGATTTTATTATTGCCCATGTTGGAACATCTCATTTTTAAGGGCACCTACTGCTCTTCAACAATGTGGCATGTAACAATGAAATAAAGGTAACTTTTTAAATCCTGTTACTCATAAATGGAAACAAGCCCAGGTCCAAATATTATGTTGTAGATTATTAACTAGTGTAGTAGACCGTCGAGTGTGTTTTCATTTTCTGAGTGGTTTTAGTCTTTTAATCTCCTGATGAAGGGGTAAAATCGAAATATTGAACATTTTTTATTGTGACTTCAAGTGTTTTATCTTTCACTCAGAATAATCTCATTGTTTTACCACATACATCTCTTCTTGAGTTTTATTTATTGATTACCCCTGCATATATGTAGGAGAACTGACATTGCAGATAAAAATTAGTTTTGTCTGAAAGGGTGAGGGGGGACGGCACTTTCAAATATCGCACTGGCCAACAAACCTTCTGGAGCCTGCCCAGATTTCTGTGTTATATTTAATGTTTTTTTATTGATTTTGGTGATATTTTTATCATTAACCGTTTTAAAAGTTTGGTTGTATTGAAGATGAAATCTACTCTGTAGTCAAATTTTTAGTTACTTCATACAGGAGTTAAATTTAAATACAGACACCTGATGTATACAAAATCATGAAAACAAGCACTTCATTTGTTTTTATACAAGCACAATATATCAGAAATTATGATACATTTTTACTTACATATTAAATTTGCAGTTCTATCAGTCATTCAATTACTATAAAATATATTTTTCATGCACCTTAACAATAGTTCTGCATCACTGGGTGAAGACACCTCAAGCTTCATAGTCATGAATTTCAAATTTTCTTTGCTTAAGTTGTGTCTTCGGCAGTCAGAATCTCACTGTACTGTGAAAATAGTTGTTCACTGTCCATGTTGGAACAAGGAATCCATACTGTTTGTAGAGCAGCATCTCCAAATTCAGTGTGATCTACTTTTGTTGATTGTAGACATTTCACATGTCAACCTTCCCAGTTGAAAGCTGCAAACTGTCTGCATCTTGTGGCTATTTGTAGGCTTTCAAAACTTTGGATGCACTGAGTGACTGAATTCTAGAAGCAGCAGTTTGATACAGTCTTCGCAAGACCTTCATTCACAGCATCAAAATGCTCTTAGGCTTAAAAGATTTGTTCAGCATTGTGAACATAAGCTTTGAGGGATCAGAACTCAAAAGTTCTGCAAGTTTATTTTGAAGACTTAAGCCTACTCGAATAGAACATGCTTTCCTTCTGCTTGAATAAGTGGTTGCCAACACTCTGAAAGTTACCTTGTCTCAGCTTCAAAAATATCCTGGCTGATCAACTTGAAACTTTGTTCCAAGTTGTTTAGCCTCGAGTATAAATGATGGGCATTAGGAAACATACACTACGTGATCAAAAGTATCTGGACACCTGGCCTGAAAATGATGTACAAGTTCATGGTGCCCTCCATCAGTAATGCTGGAAGTCAATATGGTGTTGGCCCTCCCTTAGCCTTGATGACAGTGTTTCTCGCAGGCATACTTTCAATCAGATGCTGGAAGGTTTCTTGGGGAATGGCAGCCCATTCTTCACGGAGTGCAGAACTGAGGAGAGGTATCGATGTAGGTCGGTGAAGCCTGGCACAAAGTCAGCGTTCCAAAACATCCCAAAGGTGTTCTATAGGATTCAAGTCAGGACTCTATGCAGGCCAGTCAATTACAGGGATGTTATTGTCATGTAACCACTCCGCCACAGCCCATGCAGTATGAACAGGTGCTCGATCGTGTTGAAAGATGCAATCGCCATCTGCGAATTGCTCTTCAACAGTGGGAAGCAAGAAGGTGCTTAAAATATCAATGTAGGTCTGCACTGTGATCATGCCATGCAAAACAACAAGGGGTGCAAGCCCCCTCCAGGAAAAACACAACCACACCATAACACCACCACCTCCGAATTTCACTGTTGGCATTACACATGCTGGCAGATGACGTTCACCGGGCATTCGTCATACTCACACCCTGCCATCGGATCGCCACATTGTGTACCATGATTCGTCACTCCACACAACGTTTTGCCACTGTTCAATCGTGTAATGTTGATGCTCCTTACACAAAGCGAGGCATCGTTTGGCATTTTCCTGCATGATGTGTGGCTTATGAGCAGCCGCTCGACCATGGAATCCAAGGTTTCTCACCTCACGCCTAACTGTCATAGTACTTGGAGTGAATCCTGATGCAGTTTGGAATTCCTGTGTTATGGTCTGGATAGATGTCTGCCTATTACTCTTTACGACCGTATTCAAATGTTGGCGGTCTCTGTCAGTCAACAGATGAGGTCGGCCTGTATGCCTTTGTGCTTTACATGTCCCTTAATGTTTCCACTTCATTATCATATCAGAAACAGTGAACCTAGGGATGTTTAGGAGTGTGGAAATCTCACATACAGACTTCTGACACAAGTGACATCCAATCACCTGACCACGTTCGAAGTCTGTGAGTTCCACGGAGCATCCCATTCTGCTATTTCACGATGTCTAATGACTACTGAGGTCGTGGATAATGAGTACCAGGCAGTAGGTGGCAGCACAATGCACCTAAGATGAAAAATGTATGTTTGTGGGGGTGTCCGGATACTTTTGATCACATAGTATAGATCCTGAAAATGCTGTACAAGTACTATGAGGTCATGAGCACATTTCTTAACAAACACTGCTTCAACTTTAACATTGTCAATGTAGAACTTTGAAAGTGAATTTATGTGCCTAATTCCAACATTTCCCAATTTCCTTCGTTTCATCACTTTGGAAGAGGAAGGGGAAATAATTTTGGCTATACTGATGTTTCTTCTTCCTTGTGCTCAAGAATGCAATCTTCAAGCTGGCCACAGCATTATTAAGTTTCTCCATTTCTTTACTGAAGATGTTGCCCACAAGATTTAGTCTGAGAGCCCAACACTGAGCCTGAACAAAGTGGTCCCCAATGATCACCTTCAATGTATCAGCTTACTTAGTCATATATCGGGCACCATCAGAAACAACCAAACTTACATTATCATTCATTATGCAGTACTTGTTCAAGGCACCAATTATAACATGTACACATTGAGTTGAATCTGCTCCCCCTAAAAGAGTTATGCTTGCAACAAAAATATTAGAAGTTCATCACTGTGAATGATTTTGAATAAAATCCCGAAAACACAATGTCCTTCCTTGTCAGATATCTCATCTACCAAAATGTCTATGTTTTTGTTGAACAGTTGTTCCTTTACTGAATTCAGTCTCTCCTCTTGCAAAGTTAGAACATACCTCTCCCATAGTATCTTGAAGCAGGGAATGTTACCAGCTCTTGAAATGAAACTAAGAACGGAATTGGAGAGCTTTCTGCAGAAATAACCTATAAAATACACTTAACATAAACCTGCACATGATAGTGCATTTACAATGACTTATCTTCCATAAATTCATTGATCCTCTCACGTATATCCTTATTATCCAACTTGTTTTATGGTATGTTTACCCTTATAAAAGTTTGTGCTGTTCTCTAGGCCAAATAGTTATGATTAGGGCTAGGATCTTTATGATAGGGCATATATTTTTTGGTAGGACTGACATGCTCCTTAAATACATATAAATGCTTCTTATGAAACAGTGAAATGAATTAACCTAATTTGTTAAGTCATATTTTTGCATATATGTCCATTTCTCTCTGTTAGAGCATATTTTAGTAAGTAAATGGTCATATTCATCATATTTCCACTCTTTCAAGAAGAAAAGAACTTTCTCATGCAATTTATTTCTTCCGTGTTACATTTCTCAGAATAGCGCACCTCATTTTGTTTCCTGGTAAATGGCAAGTATCTACCTTCCTTCCCTGTTTCCTTTGAGTTCACAATATGGACTTCACCCTCACGCATCAGTGAGTTTGTGTAAGCTATTGTTACTCTATGAGCGGGTAGCTGATTAAGTCATTCTGGACCCTGGACTGCAGACAGGTGTCTATTCACTCATTGTGTTATTCAGTCTTATTGAAGTGATAAGCATGTGCAGCACAGTTCAGAAAAAATGCCTAAAGTGAAGCAAAATGTTCAAGTAAAACTAAAAAGGTTTGTATCTCAATTTGGTGAGAAAGTAACAGATGCGCACCTTATATGGTGAAAGTTGCCGATTCTCTAAAAGCATTGTACAGTAAAATGGTACATGTGACTTGTTTAGCTCAGGCCTTGCACGAGTTGCAGAGGAGATTTGTAGTAAATTCAGTGATGTTGACAAATTTATTGGGTGTGTCAAAAAGGTATTTTTGAAAGCCCCTTCACGTGTTGCAGCATTTAAGTTGTTAGCTCCAGACATTCTCTTGCCACCATCTCCTATTTTGATAAGATGGGGGTCCTGGATTGATGCCTGCAACTATTACTGCCAGAACTTCAATGCTGTGAAAAGCATCATTGATTCATTTGATAACAGTGAAGCTACTTCAATTGGACTAGCTCAAGAACTAATGTGTAATGGTGAAATTTCAGGCAAACTTTCATACATAACATCAAATATTTATTCCTGCTGTCATAACTGCTTTGGAGGAATCAGAAATGCCACTAGTGAAGCAGATAGAACAAGTGAAAAAAGTTGTGAATAAATTGCAGGGTGTTTGTGGTAAAGTGGGAAAAAAAGTGTCAAAGAAAATGGAAAAGGTGTTAGAAAAAATGAAGGGTATCATACACTGTGTTCCATTTCAATGGTTTTTTTGGGTGAAAAGTTCTCTCTTAATCATTCAGATTTAGATTCAAGTTATATTGTTCATTTTAAATATGCTCCTCTTGTGTCAGTTGAAGTAGAAAGGAGCTTTTCAAGTACAGGCTTTGTTGGTTGACAATAGGAAATCTTTTTCATTTGAAAATTTGCACAAGGTATTCATTGTGTATTGCAACTCAGAGTTTATATGAAGTAGAATGAGAATGTAAAAAGCACATAGGTTAACTATGTTCCTATAATGTTAATAAAAATCATACTGGAATGTCAAATTGCATGGTTTAGCTTGCTTCTCATGTGCATTTTATTCTCAAATAAATAGTTCATTATCAAAACTGACTTACTAATTTATTTTACAATAGAAATTTTGGTTATCATGCACAATAGCGGCTGTCGTCTGCTAGCAGCGGCCCGGGCGTTGCCAACCGTAAGAAATGAAGGCGCGGAAGATAACAACTATGTAACATGAAATTCGCAATGCGGCGCGGTTATTTCAAACACACAATTTTTCGATGTTTGTTATATTGCATTGAAGCACACTTATTGTACAAACTTAACCAAACCTGCGTGTTGATTCATACCCAATGAAAACGCTGCTATTTTTGGGTAAACACATTATCGCACATATACGTTATTACACAGAAGCAGTGGTAGCTTGGTAGCTTTGTTGTCATTTTCCTTGAACCACAAACACACATTGTTGTAAATTAGGTGAAATATCAGCAGCATACATTATTACACAGAAGCAGTGGCAGCATTGTTCTCACACATACACACATTATTGTAAATTAGGTGAAATATCAGCAGCATACCTTATTATATAGAAGCAGTGGCAGCATTGTTCTCATTGCCCTTGAGCCACGTACACACATTGTTGTAAATTAGGTGAAATATCAGGAGCACACCTTATTACACAGAAGCAGTGGCAGCATTGTTCTCATTGTCCTTGAGCCACGTACACACATTGTTGTAAATTAGGTGAAATATCAGCAGCATACGTTATTAGACAGAAGCAGTGGCAGTGTTGTTCTCATTGTCCTTGAGCCACGTACACACATTGTTGTAAATTAGGTGAAATATCAGCAGCATACATTATTACACAGAAGCAGTGGCAGCATTGTTCTCATTGCCCTTGAGCCAGGTGCACACATTGTTGTAAATTAGGTGAAATATCAGCAGCATACCTTATTACACAGAAGCAGTGGCAGCATTGTTCTCATTGCCCTTGAGCCACGTACACACATTGTTGTAAATTAGGTGAAATATCAGGAGCACACCTTATTACACAGAAGCAGTGGCAGCATTGTTCTCATTGCCCTTGAGCCACGTACACACATTGTTGTAAATTAGGTGAAATATCAGGAGCATACGTTATTACACAGAAGAAGTGGCAGCATTGTTCTCATTGTCCTTGAGCCACGTACACACATTGTTGTAAATTAGGTGAAATATCAGGAGCATACGTTATTAGACAGAAGCAGTGGCAGCATTGTTCTCATTGTCCTTGAGCCACGTACACACATTGTTGTAAATTAGGTGAAATATCAGGAGCATACGTTATTAGACAGAAGCAGTGGCAGCATTGTTCTCATTGTCCTTGAGCCATGTACACACATTGTTGTAAATTAGGTGAAATATCAGGAGCATACGTTATTAGACAGAAGCGGTGGCAGCATTGTTGTCACTGTCCATGAGTTACAAAACACACATTGTTGTAAATTAGGTGATATATCAGCAGCATACGTTATTACACAGAAGCAGTGGCAGCATTGTTCTCATTGTCCTTGAGCCATGTACACACATTGTTGTAAATTAGGTGAAATATCAGGAGCATACGTTATTAGACAGAAGCGGTGGCAGCATTGTTCTCATTGTCCTTGAGTCACAAAACACACATTGTTGTAAATTAGGTGAAATATCAGGAGCATACGTTATTAGACAGAAGCAGTGGCAGCATTGTTCTCATTGTCTTTGAGCTATGTACACACATTGTTGTAAATTAGGTGATATATCAGCAGCATATGTTATTAGACAGAAGCGGTGGCAGCATTGTTGTCACTGTTCTTGAGTCACAAAACACACATTGCTGTATTAGTGTACTGCAATGAGGTGGCAATAGGAAAACTGGAGAAGACGTGTAAGTTAGGTGAAATATCAGGAGCATACGTTATTAAACAGAAGCGGTGGCAGCATTGTTGTCACTGTTCTTGAGTCACAAAACACACATTGTTGTATTAATGTACTGCAATGATGTGGCAATAGGAAAATTGGAGAAGACGTGTAAGTTAGGTGAAATATCAGGAGCATACGTTATTAGACAGAAGCGCTGGCAGCATTGTTGTCACTGTCCATGAGTCACAAAACACTCTTTGTTGTAAATTAGGTGATATATCAGCAGCATATGTTATTACACAGAAGCGGTGGCAGCATTATTGTCACTGTCCATGAGTCACAAAACACACATTGTTGTATTAATGTACTGCAATGAGATGGGAATCGGAAATCTGATGTCATTAAAAGAAATAGAAATTGAAGTATGCACCTTTGATTAAGTTTGACATTGTTGAGTTACACCGGGTAATGCTGCGCTATCACATCCAATATTACACCAAACATGTTTTGTCCCCGAAAACGATTCCGGAAGAGGAATTCGTGGAGATAGGACGTGAAGAGGGCGTCACTGGTACCAAATTACTGCCGAATTTTCCTCTTCCACATGTTTTCCACATTCTGCGTGTGGATGGAGTCGTCCTCGGAGTCAACAAAGTTCTGCGCATGGACAATTACATCGTGTATATATACGCTGTCTAGCAGATTTCCGATGTTGGCATAAGAAGCCCATCCATCAGAGATGATGCGGCTTCCAGGCAAAATATGCTGCATGATAAGGGCTTCCAGGGTTTGTGCCCTCCTGTCGGGTACTTCACCAGGAAGCATTTCCCAGAGCCCCTCTTAATACCACCGAACACCCAGTGGCCATCACGCCACATCCCTCGGTGGTATTTGCAGTGAAAGAATTTAGACTCCTCAATCTCCACGGTGATGGGCTCGTTATTCTCGTCGAGGCCACCAACGAAATATGGGTTTTCCTCCAACCACCGCTCGGTTTCTTCTCTGAGGAAGTTGCACCAGTCCACAGAGGTATGGGAAGTGGCCACCGAGGCTTCCCTCCTCATCAATATTGTGGCAGCTCGAAAGCCCAGGTGTACACAAGGAATATCACCTGCTCCATGTGTAGCTTGCTCCTGGAGAAGAACGATCCATCCCGGATGGACTTCCTCCTTCCGCAAGATCCACAGGCCCACCGCTTCCCATCGACGCTGCCATTGTAGTTGTGCAGTACACACGGCTGCTGGCAGTAATTGCAGATCTTGCTATTGGAAATCAGTCTCCTCTGGGCTGTCCACTGCAGCACTGCCAGTGTCCCATCTATCCTGCGGGACAGAATTGGCAACGACTAGACTTCGCCAAGCACTGCTTGCCGATGAAGGATTTCCCATTCAGGCACAACTTCTAAATTACGTTGAGCCATTTTAAAAAGAAAGCAATACAAGTGGTTGTCTATACTTTTCAGAATAGCTTTCCAGTATGCGAGTAACCTCAGGAGAAGTAATGTTAGAAGTAAAAGTAAGGGTAAAACGCTTTGACCCCTAAATTTCTGATTGGCTGCCAGGAATGGATGTCACATTAAAGAAAAGGGTGGGAGTTGAGTGGGACTGATAGGAAAGGAAAATTGGGAGGGGCTCATAGGGAAGAACAGCAGGAGAAATATGAATTTTTAAGGTTGCCAATCTGAGGTGGACTTTACTAAACAAAAGCATTGGAAAAAGAGCGAAGGGGAGATAGTAAATCCCTCCTCCCTGTAGAATCCCCTGTCATCGACAAATTATAACATCAACACATGTTAATTTACGTTGATATTGTAATGAAAAGAAGCTAGAAACAGTGATGTGTATTGAATTTATTTAAAGGTGAGTCGGAATTGTTACACTAACATCACTTAAGTTTACTCACTTAACATGTTTCGGGAAACAGTTGTTCCCATCCTCAGAAGTTAATTCGACTGGCCCGTGTTGTTGGTGTTTCCGTTTTTTGGACTGGATCCTGTGGTGGCATCTTGTGGTGGAGAAATGTACTTCCAGAGAGGGTTTGGTGGCGGCAAATCAAAATTCATTAGATGTGTGTTGTGTTTTAGAATGGTGATCTTCTCCCATGCATCTAATTCGGCTGCAAATTTGGCTGGTTTGACTAATCTAATATTGGGTTTGATGTTGTGATTAGTGGTCCAAAAATGGTGTGAAACTGCAGATTTGTCCATTTGTTTGTATTTAATACATCTCATGTGCTCCTTTAGCCTAGTTTCTAGGTTTCTTTTTGTCTTACCTATGTATACTTTATTGCAATCTGAACAATTGATTTTATAGATGCCAGCTTTTTTGTCTTGTGGAATGGGGTCTTTTAACTTGTTACAAAGTAATTTCTCTATGTTAAATTTGTTCTGTGGAGCTAGGCTGATGTTATGTTTCATGAAAATCTTCTTAAATTTGTGAAATGTTCCTGGGTGGTATGTGAATTTCTTGAACTTTAGCTCTTTATCTTGCTGGCTGAGATTTGTTGTGTTTCTGATGTGCATCTGTCGTTTGAATTTTGCAATTTTTTTGTCAATAGTTGTTTTGTTGTACCCATTATGTATTGCTGTGTCTACTATATGCTGGTATTCTAACTGGTATTCTTTTTTATTTAAGGGGGTATATACCAGTCTATGTGTTAGGCTGTTTAGTACTGCATGTTTGTGTGTGGTTGGATTGAAACTCTTATTTTTTATGTAATTAGTAGAGTGTGTTGGCTTCCTGTATATGCCAAAGGTTAGGTTCTTTTGTTCTCTGATGATTTTTAGGTCTAAAAATGGTAGCATGCCTTCTTTTTCTATTTCTATGGTGAATTTTATTGATTGGTTCTGTAGGTTTAGTAAGGCTAAGGAGTCTTGTATGAACCTATTAGGGACAACAGCGAAGATGTCGTCAACATATCTATGCCAAACTTTAAACATGTATGGAAAGGAAGTTGTTATGTGTGTTTCTAAGTAGCTCATAAATAAATCTGCCAAGAAGGGTGAAAGTGGGTTGCCCATGGTTAGACCAGTTGGTTGTTGATAGAACTTCTTATTGAAACTAAAACAATTTTGTGCAATGCATAAATTGGTAAGTTGTATGAGGTCTTCTATTTCTTCTTCAAGTAGGTTAGTCTGCTGTAGCCATTTCTTTAATTGACGCAGGAGTTGATCTGTAAGGACACTTGGAAATAGTGCAGTGACATCAAAGGAAACTAATCTGTCTTCTGGTTCGAGTTCCAGGGATTTTATCTTCTGTATTAAATCTTCTGAATTCATTATGTTTTTGCTATTGAATTTTGGTAGTGAAGAGAATCTCTGTACTAACCATTTTGCCAGTTTGTAGGTAGGAGAATCAATATTGCTGACAATTGGTCTCATCTTATTACCCGGTTTGTGTATTTTAGGTAGAGCATACATTCTTGGTAAAGTGGGGTGGTCTGGTTTTAATCTAGATTTATCAGTGTCTGTTATAGTTTTGCTTTCCTGGATGGTTTGATTGAAGGCTTTTAAATGTAATTTTAATGGGTCTTCTTGATTAGATGCATGGGAGAGGATCACCATTCTAAACCACAACACACATCTAATGAATTTTGATTTGCCGCCACCAAACCCTCTCTGGAAGTACATTTCTCCACCACAAGATGCCACCACAGGATCCAGTCCAAAAAACGGAAACACCAACAACACGGGCCAGTCGAATTAACTTCTGAGGATGGGAACAACTGTTTCCCAAAACATGTTAAGTGAGTAAACTTAAGTGATGTTAGTGTAACAATTCCGACTCACCTTTAAATAAATTCAATACACATCACTGTTTCTAGCTTCTTTTCATTACAATATCAACGTAATTTAAGACCAACAAGTCTCAAGAAGCAAAAGTTATAATTGGCCACCACGTGAAAAAGATACGAGTCATGGCAGAAAACAAGGTAAGATTAGAAACCCTAAATTTCAATACAGATTTCAGTGGAATAAAAAGTGACATCAAAAGATACCAAAAAATTGAAGAAAAGAGAAAAAACACATTTGCGGACATCCGTTTTTTAAACCTATGCATACAAAGCAAAGTCACACCAAAGTTTGTCAGGAGAATTGTAAAATATGACAAAAACAGCAAACACCAAACATCAGCCGATAAAAAAGTAATAATAATTGAGAGAAACAACCACTACGCAAAATTACAAAAATTGGAACTGGAATTATATGCTCTTCACCTTAAATTAACGGACACACTCGGCTACCCACTTGGGCAAAACATGCAATCAAAATTCCTCACTATTCTTAGCTACAGGATGAAAACAAAAACGCTGAAATTAAAGAAAAAACTAGACATACTACGCCGGAAGCAACAATCATATAAACCTAACCTAAAAAATGAAAAAATGACGTCATACCCAGACGTAATTAATCTTTCAGATGTAACTTTCACCAAAGCGGAATTATCGGTATTAAACCTTGGCCTAAAAACATGTGTTGGCTACACAAAAGCAACCGATGAAATAGTCGCAGACATTGAGATTGCTACTTACAACCTAAATGAAAATAGTAAAACCACTATAAAAAAAGAATGTGAAATGGTTCTCCAAGAAATACAAGCAGATAAACATAACAATTTCCCAACCAAACATATGATCAAAACATTAAAATCAAAACCAGCAGTATACACAAAAGCTGACAAGGGAAATAAACTAGTTGTACTGCAAAAAGATGATTATATTGCCAGAGTAGAAAATATGCTGCAACAAGAAAATTACATACAAATTCAAGAAGACCCATTAAAATTACATTTAAAAGCCTTCAATCAAACCATCCAGGAAAGCAAAACTATAACAGACATTGATAAATCTAGATTAAAACCAGACCACCCCACTTTACCAAGAATGTATGCTCTACCTAAAATACACAAACCGGGTAATAAGATGAGACCAATCGTCAGCAATATTGATTCTCCTACCTACAAACTGGCAAAATGTTTAGTACAGAGATTCTCTTCACTACCAAAATTCAATAGCAAAAACATAATGAATTCAGAAGATTTAATACAGAAGATAAAATCCCTGGAACTCGAACCAGAAGACAGATTAGTTTCCTTTGATGTCACTGCACTATTTCCAAGTGTCCCTACAGATCAACTCCTGCGTCAATTAAAGAAATGGCTACAGCAGACTAACCTACTTGAAGAAGAAATAGAAGACCTCATACAACTTACCAATTTATGCATTGCACAAAATTGTTTTAGTTTCAATAAGAAGTTCTATCAACAACCAACTGGTCTAACCATGGGCAACCCACTTTCACCCTTCTTGGCAGATTTATTTATGAGCTACTTAGAAACACACATAACAACTTCCTTTCCATACATGTTTAAAGTTTGGCATAGATATGTTGACGACATCTTCGCTGTTGTCCCTAATAGGTTCATACAAGACTCCTTAGCCTTACTAAACCTACAGAACCAATCAATAAAATTCACCATAGAAATAGAAAAAGAAGGCATGCTACCATTTTTAGACCTAAAAATCATCAGAGAACAAAAGAACCTAACCTTTGGCATATACAGGAAGCCAACACACTCTACTAATTACATAAAAAATAAGAGTTTCAATCCAACCACACACAAACATGCAGTACTAAACAGCCTAACACATAGACTGGTATATACCCCCTTAAATAAAAAAGAATACCAGTTAGAATACCAGCATATAGTAGACACAGCAATACATAATGGGTACAACAAAACAACTATTGACAAAAAAATTGCAAAATTCAAACGACAGATGCACATCAGAAACACAACAAATCTCAGCCAGCAAGATAAAGAGCTAAAGTTCAAGAAATTCACATACCACCCAGGAACATTTCACAAATTTAAGAAGATTTTCATGAAACATAACATCAGCCTAGCTCCACAGAACAAATTTAACATAGAGAAATTACTTTGTAACAAGTTAAAAGACCCCATTCCACAAGACAAAAAAGCTGGTATCTATAAAATCAATTGTTCAGATTGCAATAAAGTATACATAGGTAAGACAAAAAGAAACCTAGAAACTAGGCTAAAGGAGCACATGAGATGTATTAAATACAAACAAATGGACAAATCTGCAGTTTCACACCATTTTTGGACCACTAATCACAACATCAAACCCAATATTAGATTAGTCAAACCAGCCAAATTTGCAGCCGAATTAGATGCATGGGAGAAGATCACCATTCTAAAACACAACACACATCTAATGAATTTTGATTTGCCGCCACCAAACCCTCTCTGGAAGTACATTTCTCCACCACAAGATGCCACCACAGGATCCAGTCCAAAAAACGGAAACACCAACAACACGGGCCAGTCGAATTAACTTCTGAGGATGGGAACAACTGTTTCCCGAAACATGTTAAGTGAGTAAACTTAAGTGATGTTAGTGTAACAATTCCGACTCACCTTTAAATACATGTTAATTTGTTTACTTGTTTATCTGTCCTTTGGCTTTATCTATTATCAATGTTGTTATCTATTGTTTACCTTACCTGTAAGCAAAGTATTGTATATAATCAAAAAATTGATATCGAGATGAGAAGAACACAAATAAGAATAAACGATAATGGATATCAAATAAATAAAAAACACAACGCACGTGCGTCTATGCGTGTGTATCTACAGCATAAATGAAAAACAAAATCTAGGATAAATTACTGGCTTTGTATTTAAGCTCAGTATCTTTCAAAGATGTGACACCAAGGATGTCAGGAATATCTCCCGCCATGGCCCTACATTCAATGGAACATTTTTGTTAATTTTTTTATTTTCTGAAAAATTGCTGTAACATTGTGTTAAAATCTGATGTATTTCAGATACTTACATGGCAAATTAAATCTGAATCCTGAATTAGCTGTGAATGACTTGTAAGTCTTGTTCATTCGGAATGAATTTTGTGTAATTTTAATATAACTGGTAAACCATAAGAGATAGACAAAAACTTACAATACAACAAATGTAGCTGTCTTTAAAACTTACAATTTATTCCAAATAACGTTTTTGTTGCATCACTCATTTCGGAGGTATCCACTGTTATTCTTGTAATTATTCAATATTATCTCATTTTTTGAAGTGCTGTCCCATTCACTTGTTTCTCACGATTACGTGGAAACAGTATGGAATTTTAAGGGTAACATATACCGCCATGTTGTTAAGCATTTGACTATCGCTGTTCTCTTTGTATCTATAACGAAATGTGTAATTTAGCTATTCTGCAAAGATTAGATAGAAAAACTGTAATACTTTCACATGACTTTCTCTACCCTCTATCTTTATTAATGGGTATACAAACAATTCTTAGTAAAACTTATTTTCCTATCTACTACATTTTAAACCAAATAAACCTGTGCAGAAATACCTACAATACACATTTCGTTATAGATACAAAGAGAACAGCGATAGTCAAATGTTTAACAACTGGACGCTATATGCTGGACTTAAAATTCCATACTGTTTCCATGACATCGTGAGAAACAATTGAAATCGATAAGACTAAAAGAATGACAGGTATTGGAAAATTCGAATCTTTGATAACGGATATCTCAGAAATGGGTTATGCCACAGAAAACATTTTAAGTGAATTGTATGTTTTAAAGAAATCTACATTTTTTGTGTGGTATGTTTTCTTCTATCGCTAACGTTTACCAATTATACAAGATCATACAAAACTCCTGCCAAATGAAGAGGACTTCGGAGGCTATTTTCAGAGAATTCAAGATATAAATTGTATTTTTCTTAAAGTTCCATTTGTACTCTGCCTTTATCCATATTGGTCTTATTGGCGGCCTTTTCTGTGGAACTTATTTGCCTAAAGCAATTGTGTTGGGTTTCTTGCACTTTCGGTTTTTTTAATCATTAGATCAGACACACACATTCACACTGTCATTCATACTTTCAGACTCTGGGGAGGATAGGGAATAATCTTGGTTAGAGAAAAATTCCCACCCCCAGCCAGGAATCGAACCCGGAACCCTTGGTAGAGAAAGCAGATGCTCTAAAGACTGAACTGCGGGGACAGCCACATTTTATTTGTCATGTACATATCTTTAATATGTGATATTTTAAAAAAAAATGTTACAGCCATTTTTCAAAGAATTGAAAGTTTTCGAAAAATGCTGCATGTAAAGGGTAGTTGGGGAAGGAGATTTTCTTGAAAACTCTTCGTGTCGCATCTTTGGAAGGTACTGAACCCAAATACCAGGTGTGGTATTTATCCGACTTTTCAATTTTGCTTTCTTTGGATTCATGGAACCTCAAAACATGTAGTTGCAGCGAAAGCTCGGTATCGAATTTTTGGATGGAGAAACGTGATAGAGAAAGTAAAAAGCTTGAGTAAGACTAATTTGTATACCCAGTAATAAGGACCTCAGCTTGCTCAACTGCATTTTAATACATTGGTGGAGTTCATGATCTTGGTTCCAGAAAGGAAAATAAAAATCACACGACTTTCTCTATCACTCTTTTTCAAACAATACTTACAAAAGCTGATTCTTGGTATCTACTTCTTGTTAATCGAGATAAACTTTCATTGTAGGAATAAGAAGAATGCAGTAAACTAAAGGGATAGTCAAATATTTTAAATGTGGGTCGCTATTTGATGGATTTGAAATTCCGTTCTTTTCAGGTGATCGCGGAAAAAAGAAAATAAAAATCCTGATGTTCTACATTCACATGGCTTTCTCTAATCATTCTTCTACAAACTATACTTACAAGAGCTTATTATTCCAGCTTCTTCTTGTTAATCCAGACAAACGTTCAATTTACATTTACAATTTTGTTATACGATACAGTAGGTAAAGTGAGTCAGCTTTTTAAAGAGCGCGTGGCTATATGAGGGCTTTGAAATTCGATGCTCTTTGTGTGACCACGAAAAAATATTGAATACCGACTTCCCATTTGAGAGAATTATACGTAGGTATTTGACAGTTTAAATCAATAACAAGGAATATCTCAGAATCGTTAACTTAAAAAAGAAAGTAAAACAGAAATGTTTTGACATAAATTGTGTGTTTAAAGAGAACAATTTTCTTTTTGTAGTAAGATTTTTGTAGATAGATTTGCCTATCTTATGGTTTACCAATTATGCAAAAGTTACTGAGAAATAAGAGAACTTCGGAGGATATTCCCAGGAAATGCAATATATGCATTTGACATGAAAACATTTTAAACATGTTGTGTTTAATCAAAATGGTTGAGTCATTTTTGAGAAAATGAAACTTTTGGAAAGAGTTTCCATGTTAAGGGCAGTTTGAGGGGGGGGGGGAGGGAACTTTCTTGAAAATCTTCCTGACGCATGTTTGGAAGGTGCTGAACTTAAATACCAAACTTGTTATTTAACAACTTTGCCTTTCTGAGTTTGCTGTTCAGACACAGATGCGTAGTAGGACTCTTGTAGTAGAATCTCTTATAGTTTAGTGTTGCATAAAAGTCATTCAGAATGAAGAGCACTTCACTGGCTATTCCCAGAAAATTCGAGATATACCTAATTATATTTGCCATGCAAATATCTTAAACTATAGCGGATTTTATTCAAAATTGTTGGAGCCATTTTTGAGAAAAGGAACAGTTTTGGGGTAGAGAAATTTTCTTGAAAATCTTATCACATTTTGGAGGATACTAAGTTTGAACTAGTTTTTTTTATTCATGCTGTTCACACATACACATTTGCTAAAGATGTTTCTTTTTAATTCAGGCATTCTCAAAACGTGTATCTCTGATGAAATCTCGGTATCGAATTTTTGCTTAGAGTGCAATACTTCCTCTACTTGCTATACGTAAGTGATAGCGAAATTAAAAACTGTTTCAAGACGCAATAACTCGGATGTGTGTTGATATAAACAGTTATTTAAACGACAAAATGTAAACGGTTGCGCAACATTTTCTTCCAGAGGCAAATGAAACACGAAGTGGACCTTCTAACAATGCTAAAAAAATCCTGAGATGTTTTCATCTGGGTAGTCTAACGTTAAACAGAATGTGAGTGAGGTCATAGTGAGCCGCTCTTATTACCGGAAGACTGGTAATATAATCAAAGGGATATACAAATAAACACTTACATAGAGCAGAATGTTCGCACAAATCAAAACCGGATTATAACTAAAGAATTTCAATTAAAACCAAACTTAAATTTAACTTTCAAATGAAACTCTTTCATCCAGTTTAACTTTAATTCATGGTAACATCTTATGAATTCTTGGAATTACGTCGTGATATTTTATATAGATGCAGAGGATATCAATATAAAGGTGCAAAAACATAAGTACAAGTAACCTACTTTCAATATATCAGTTGGTGACACGTTTGTAATACTATCAAATAAGGAAATGAGGGATTGGATTTAAAAGGGCATGAGCGTTATCTGTTGAAAGTTGGGTGAATCTCAATATGGGTGATATAAATAAAAACAAGCAAAAGCTTGTTAGCTGTAGCTCCAAGCAAGTTGAGAAACGAGCATCAGGAGGTGGTTTGGTAAAAATAAAAATTTCCCCTCTTCGATGAGCTATTGCTATCACCTACCAAGCTTTTGCTCAGTGACCTTCACCACGACACATCATCTGAGTAAACAAACATGCCCATTCTTCTGTCAGCAGGCGATTTAAATCTTTACTGCACCTAAATATACAAATACTCATTCATGTTAATCATACTCTCATTTATGAAATCTAATAGACATGCAAATTTTAACTAACGCAATTATAATTAAAGATTTCGCAAATGAAACAGGCATTGAGATTCACCCAATTTTTAACAGATAACCTCATCCCCTTTCTAAATCCAATCCCTCGAGTCCTTGATAATATTACAAACGTGTCACCAACTGATATATTGAAAGTAGATTATTTGTACTTCTGTTTTTGCACCTTTATATTGATATCCTCTGCATCTATATAAAATATCACTACGTAATTCCAAGAATTTATAAGATGTTATCATGAATTAAAGGTAAACTGGATAAAGGAGTTTCATTTGAATGTTAAATTTGAGTTTGGTTTTTAATTGAAATTCTTTAGTTATAATCCGGTTTTGATTTGTGCGAAAATTCTGCTCTATTTGTTTATTTGTATATAGCTTTGATTATATTACCAGTCTTATGGTAATATAGCGTCTCACTATGACCTCACTCACATTCTGTTTAGTATTATAGTACCCAGATGAAAACACGTCAGGATCTTTTCAGTATTGTTAGAAGGTCCACCTCGTGTTTCATTTGCCTCTGGAAGAAAATGTTGTGCAACCTTATACATTTTGTCTTTTAAATAACTGTTTATATCAGCACACATCCGAGTTCTTGCGTCTTGAAACAATTTTTAATTTCGCTATCACTTACGTTTAGCTAATAGAGGAAGTATTGCACTCTACGAAAGAATTCGGTACCAAGATTTCATCAAAGATACACATTTTGAGAGTGCCTGAATTAAAAAGAAACATCTTCAGCAAATGTGTGTGTGAACAGCATAAATAAAAAAAACTAGTTCAAACTTAGTATCCTCCAAAATGTGATAAGATTTTCAAGAAAATTCCTCTACCCCAAAAGCTATCCCTTTTCTCAAAAATGGCTCCAACAATTTTGATTAAAATCCACTATTGTTTAAGATATTTGCATGGCAAATATAATTAGGTGTATCTCGAATTTTGTGGTAATAGCCAGTGAAGTGCTCTTCATTCTGAATGACTTTTATGTAACGCTAAATTGTAAGAGATTATACTACAAGACTCCTACTACGCATCTGTGTCTGAACAGCAAACTCAGAAAGGCAAAGTCGTTAAATAACAAGTTTGGTATTTAAGTTCAGCACCTTCCAAACATGCGTCAGGAAGATTTTCAAGAAAGTTCCCTCCCTTCCCCCGAAACTGCCTTTAACATGGAAACTTTTTCCAAAAGCTTTATTTTCTCAAAAAAGACTCTTAGCGATTTTGATTAAACACATGTTTAAAATGTTTTCATGTCAAATGCATATATTGCATTTCCTGGGAATATCCTCCGAAGTTCTCTTATTTCTCAGTAACTTTTGCACAATTGGTAAACCATAAAATAGGCAAATCTATCTACAGAAAATCTTATTACAAAAAGAAAATTGTTCTCGTTAAGCACACAATTTATGTCAAAGCATTTCTTTTTTACTTTCTTTTTTTAACTCAATCATTCCTGAGATATTGCTTGTTATTGGTTTAAACTTTCAAATAACTACTTATAATTCTCTCAAATGGGAAGTCGGTATTCGATATTTTCTCGTGGTCATCATGCAAAGTGGATCGAATTTCAAAGCCCTCATATAGCCAGGCGCTCTTTAAAAAGCTGACTCACTTTACCTACTGTATCGTATGACAAAATTGTAAATGTAAATTGAATGTTTATCTGGATTAACAAGAAGAAGTTGGAATAATTAAGCTCTTGTAAGTATAGTTTGTAGAAGAATGATTAGAGAATGTCATGTGAAATTAGAACATCAGGATTTTGTTTTTCTTTTTTCAGCGATCATCTGAAAAGAACAGAATTTCAAATCCATCAAATAGTGACGCACATTTAAAATATTTGACTATCCCTTTAGTTTACTGCATTCTTCTATTCCTACAAAGATAGTTTATCTGGATTGACAAGAAGTGGCTACCAAGAATAAGGTTTTGTAGGAATTGTTTGTAAAAGAGTGATAGAGAAAGTTGTGTGATTTTTATTTTCCTCTCTGGAACCATGATCATAAAATCCACCAATGTATTAAAATGCATTGAGCAAGCTGAGGTACCTACGGAGGTACCTCAAGAAGTAGCAGGCAAAAGCTTACTAAAGGCGAGCAGGACTTGTTTTTATTTATACCATACCGCGAGCAATAGTTCAGCGATCAAGGTCAGCAAGCTTTTGCTCGCGAGGAGGTTGAGCAGAAAAGTTTTATTTATACGAAACCGAGCAAATGCTGGGAATTAGTGAGAAATGAGCTATAGCTTGCTTTTATGTATACCACCCAATGGGTGATATAAATAACAACAAGCATAAGCTTGGAGCTGTAGCCCCAAGCAAGTTGGGAAACGAGCATCAGGTCGTGGTTTGGTATAAATAAAAATTTCCCCTCTTCGATGAGCTATTGCTATCGCCTACCAAACTTTTGCTCAGTGACCTTCACCACGACACATCATCTGAGTAAACAAACATGCCCATTCTTTGTCAGGAGGCGATTTAAATCTTTACTGCACCTAAATATACATATACTCATTCATGTTAATCATACTCTCATTTATGAAATCTAATGGACATGCAATTTTAAATAACATAATTATAATTAAAGATTCCGCAAATGAAACAGACCTCGAGATTCACCCAACTTTTAACAGATAACGCTCATCCCCTTTCGAAATCCAATCCCTCATTTCCTTATTTGGTTGTATTACAAATGTGTCATCAACAAATATATTGAAAGTAGATTATTTGTACTTCTGTTTTTGCACCTTTATATTGATATCCTCTGCATCTATATAAAATATCACTACGTAATTCCAAGAATGTATAAGATGTTATCATGAATTAAAGTTAAACTGGATTAAAGAGTTTCATTTAAAAGTTAAATTTAAGTTTGGTTTTAATTGAAATTCTTTAGTTATAATCCGGCTTTGATTTGTGCTAACATTGTGTTCTATGTAGGTGTTTATTTGTATATCACTTTGATTATATTACCAGTCTTCTGGTAATAAGAGCGGCTCGGTATGACCTCACTCACATTCTGTTTAGCATTATAGTACCCAGATGAAAACACGTCAGCATCTTTTCAGCATTATTAGAAGGTCCACCTCGTGTTTCAGTTTCCTCTGGAAGAGAATGTTGCGCAACCTTTTACATTTTCTTATTTAAATACCTGTTTATATCAGCACACATCCGAGTTCTTGTGTCTTGAAACAATGTTTAATTTCACTATCACTTAGGTATAGCAAGTAGAGGAAGTATTGCACTCTAAGCATAAATTCGATACCGAGATTTCATCAGAGATACAGGTTTTGAGACTGCCTGAATTAAAAAGAAACATCTTTAGCAAACTAGTTCAAACTTAATGTACTCCAAAATGTGATAAGATTTTCAAGAAAATTCCTCTACCCCAAAACTATCCCTTTTCTCAAAGCTGGCCCCAACAATTTTGATTAAAATCCGCTATTGTTTAATATATTTGCATGGCAAATATAATTAGGTGCATCTCGAATTTTGTGGTAATAGCCAGTGAAGTGCTCTTCATTCTGAATGACTTTTATGTAACGCTAAACTGTAAGAGATTCTACTACAAGAGTCCTACTACGCATCTGTGTCTGAACAGCAAACTCGGAAAGGCTAAGTCGTTAAATAACAAGTTTGGTATTTAAGTTCAGCACGTTCCAAACATGCGTCAGGAAGATTTATCAAGAAAGTCCCCCCCCCCCAAACTGCCCTTAACATGGAAACTTTTTCCAAAAGCTTTATTTTCTCAAAAATGACTTAACGATTTTGATTAAACACAACATGTTTAAAATGTTTTCATGTCAAGTGCATATATTGCATTTCCTGGGAATATCCTCCAAAGTCCTCTTATTTCTCAGTAACGTTTGCACAATTGGTAAACCATAAGATAGGCAAATATATCTACAAAAAATCTTACTACAAAAAGAAAATTGTTCTCGTTAAGCACACAATTTAGGTCAAAGCATTTCTTTTTTACTTTATTTTTTTAACCTAATCATTCCTGAGATATTGCTTGTTATTGGTTTAAACTTTCAAATAACTATTTATAGTTCTCTCAAATTGGAAGTCGGTGTTCGATATTTACTCGTGGTCATCATGCAAAGAGGATCGAATTTCAAAGCCCTCATATAGCCATGCACTCTTTAAAAATCTGACTCACTTTACCTACTGTATCGTATAACAAAATTGTAAATGTAAATTGAACGTTTATCTGGATTAACAAGAAGAAGCTGGAATAATAAGCTCTTGTAAGTATAGTTTGTAGAAGAATGATTAGAGAAAGCCATGCGAATTAGATCAGGATTTTTTTCTTTTTTCCGCGATCATCTGAAAAGAACGGAATTTCAAATCCATCAAATAGCAACCCACATTTAAAATATTTGACTATCCCTTTAGTGTACTGCATTCTTCTATTCCTACAATGATAGTTTATCTCGATTAACAAGAAATAGCTACCAAGAATAAGGTTTTGTAAGAATTGTTTGTAAAAAGAGTGATGGAGAAAGTCATGTGATTTTTATTTTCCCTTCTGGAATCATGATCATGAACTCCACCAATGTATTAAAATGCAGTTGAGCAAGCTGAGGTACCTACGGAGGTACCTCAAGAAATGGCAAGCGAAAGCTTACTATAGGCGAGCAGGGCTTGTTTTTATTTATACCATATCGCGAGCAATAGCTCAGCGCTCAAGCTCAGCAAGCTTTTGCTCGTGAGGAGGTTGAGCAGAAAATTTTTATTTATACGAACTGAGCAGTTGCTTGGAATTAGTGAGAAATGAGCTAAAGCTTCTTTAATTTATACCACCCAATATATTTTTCATTTGCGAAATGCTTAATTATAATTGTGTTATATAACATTTGCATCTCTATTAGGTTTCATAAATGAGAGTATGATTAACATGAATGAGTATATGAATATTTAGGTGCAATAAAGATTTAAATCGCCTGCTGACAGAAGAATGGGCGTGTTTGTTTACTCAGATGATGTGTGATATAAATAAAAACCAGCAAAAGCTTGTTAGCTGTAGCTCCAAGCAAGTTGAGAAACGAGCTTCAGGTCGTGGTGTGGTATAAATAAAAATTTCCCCTCTTCGATGAGCTATTGCTATCACCTACCAAGCTTTTGCTCAGTGACCTTCATCACGACACATCGGGTGATATAAATAAAAACAAGCAAAAGCTTGTGAGCTGTAGCTCCAAGCAAGTTGAGAAACGAGCGACAGGTCGTGGTTTGGTATAAATAAAAATTTCCCCTCTTCGATGAGCTATTGCTATCACCTACCAAGCTTTTGCTCTGTGACCTTCACCACGACACATCATCTGAGTAAAAAAACACGCCCATTTTTTGTCAGGAGGCGATTTAAATCTTTACTGCACCTAAATATACATATACTTATTCATGTTAATCATACTCTCATTTATGAAATCTAATAGACATGCAAATTTTAAATAACACAATTATAATTAAAGATTTCGCAAATGAAACAGACATTGAGATTCACCCAACTTTTAACAGCTAACGCTCATCCCCTTTCTAAATCCAATCCCTCATTTCCATATTTGATAGTATTACAAACATGTCACCAACTGATATATTGAAAGTAGATTATTTGTACTTCTGTTTTTGCACCTTTATATTGATATCCTCTGCATCTATATAAAATATCACTACGTAATTCCAAGAATTTATAAGATGTTAAGAAAGAGAATTAAAACAAATTAATCTTAGAGTTAAGACTTTCATTTACACTGAATTAAAGTTAAACTGGATTAAAGAGTTGATTAAAGAGTTTCATTTGAAAGTTAAATTAGTTTGGTTTTAATTGAAATTCTTCAGTTATAATCCGGTTTTGATTTGTGCGAACATTCTGCTCTATGTGTTTATTTGTATATCGCCTTGATTATATTACCAGTCTTCCGGTAATATAGCGGCTCGCTATGACCTCACTCACATTCTGTTTAGCATTATAGTACGCAGATGAAAACACGTCAGGATCTATACAGCATTGTTAGAAGGTCCACCTCGTGTTTCATTTGCCTCTGGAAGGAATTGTTGTGCAACCTTTTACATTTTGTCTTTTAAATAACTGTTTATATCAGCACACATCCGAGTTTTTGCGTCTTGAAACAATTGTTAATTTCACTATCACTTACGTATAGCAAGTAGGGGAAGTATTGCACTCTAAGCAAAAATTCGATACCGAGATTTCATCAGAGATACACGTTTTGAGATTGCCTGAATTAAAAAGAAACATCTTTAGCAAATGTGTGTGTGTGTGTGTGTGTGTGTGTGTGTATGTGTGTGTGTGTGTGTGTGTGTGAACAGCATAAATAAAAAAAACTAGTTTTAACTTAGTATCCTCCAAAATGTGATAAGATTTTCAAAAAAATTCCTAGTAGGAAGGATTTAGCGGTTCTGTATCGTTAATATGCAGGAATGTGTATTCATATTCAAATGCACTACCTCCCCTCCTCTGCCCCCCTCCCCCCAGCTTCTTGGCACTTTTAGTTGCAGCTGTGGGTCATAAATCTTGTTGAGTACAATGGAAGCTTGACAGTTAAGCAATTAAGGGTATCCTTCACATGTCAAAACGAACAAAGGGGGTCGTAAATTTATGGTTCTGTAACAAAGGCGAGATGTTTTTTCTACCCATTCCACATCCGGCCACTTCTGCACCTGCAGCAGTTTATCCACCCCACTCACATTCTTTAACAACAGCGTGCAAGAGGCTATTCATCACTGTCAAAATGAGCAATGAGTATGCTGGACAAAGAAACAAGTTCTATTGTATTCTCTTTCTATTGTCCGGGGTAAGCCTTCTTTAGAAGGACCATCTGGCATTTCCCATCCCACTAGCGTTTAACAAAAGAACAATGCTTGCCCTTCAACTGTCAAAATGAACAAAGGCCATGATAAATTAGGGTCGTGACAAAAGAGAACTGAAGCCCGTTAACAAAGAAACAAGTTCTATTGTAGCCCCTTTCTTTTGTCCGGGGCAAGGCTTCTTTAAAAAGACCATCTGGCGTTACCATTCCACTGACCCATAACAAAGCTGGTCCCTTTCCATTGTTCGAACACCTGCTTGCATAACAAAAGTATCCGAGGGTGGCTTTATGCTCGCCCTGTCCTTGTTCGCGTGAAAGAGTGAGAGGTCTGTTTAGCTGCTATACGTAAACACTTTAATGTCAGAGTCAGCCATCATTTTTTTCCCTTGAGGGGCGTTTCTCTCCAAATGTCTTAGCAAGGTCCTACGAATACACCCGAGCATAGTTAACACGTATCCTGTTTGGCTCATTTCAAGCGCTTAATATATATTTCATTACATACATTAAACCTCTGTGTGGATATCCATAGATCGGTGTTCGATTCTTACTGAAATCAAAAGCTTATTGGTAATGAGAAATTGATGATTGATAATATTATATCATTACCTTAATTAATAAAAGGGTGTTCAGAGGGTCCTAGATCGAATCTTACCCAGCGAAACTCTGATGCGTAATAACTATTAAACTATGCAAGGTCAGATTAAAATGTATTTAACGAATATAATTTAATTTTTTATATATCATTACCCTAATTAATGAAAGGGTGTTCATAGGGTCCTAGCTCGAATCTTACCCAGCGAAACTCTAATGCTTAATAAATATTAAACTAAGGGGGTAAGGGCGGTCAGATTAAAATGAATTTAACAAATATAATTATTTATATTAAACACGATGTATACTTAGGCATCCAAATTGATAATTTGCTAGGGTAAAACATGATTATATCATTACCCTGATTAATGAAAGGGTGTTCAGAGATCCTAGCTCGAATCTGCGAAACTCTAATGCTTAATAAATATTAAACTATGGGAGTATGGGTGGTCAGATTAAAACGTGTTTAACAAATATAATTTGATTTATATGACATTACAATGTTTAACGAGCTGTATTCTTAGGAACCCGGAGGCTCCTAGTTCGAATCTTACCCAGCGAAACGCTATAATAACTATTACATTATTGAGGCAGGGGCGGTTGGATTAAAATTGCATTTAACAAATATAATTATTTATATTAAACCCTGATGTATACTTAGATATCCCGATGCCTAGACACCATTCTTTCTTCTTCTCTCTTTTTCTTTCTGTCTATCTATCTCTTTCTTTCTTCTAGACTTGCACACATCCAATCGTTCACATATACACGAGCACTTGTACATACATCAGCAAACATACACAAGTACACGCACACACGTACATGCAAGCACATACACACGCAGTCACACACACATTCTCACACCTCATACGTATACCTGTTCACTTACACATGCCAACACAAGCCCACCCACATACACACACATACACAACCTGACACACACACATGCACATACACATATATACATGTTCACTTACACACACCAACACATCCTACGTACACACACGCACGCAAGCACATACACATATGCACACGACCACACACACGCAAGCACATACACACACGCGCATACACAACCATACACACACCCACGTACACACGCACGCACACCCATGCACATATACACATATACCTGTTCACTTATACACACCAAAACCAACCCACATACGTACACACACGCACGCACACACACACCCTAACGCACACGCCCTGAATGAAATGAGATAAAATGATGCAATAACAACTAATTATAAACTTGGGATGCGACGCGTCATTTACAAATTCTTCGAAACTGCCCTGGATGCATGGGTTGGAATCCTAGGAGTGATTAAAAATTCATCTTCTAATAACTCCAAAACTAATTAAGATAAAGACGCAAAATAAACCTATTACGTTTATGTCATTAGGTCATATCTTTTGGATGTATATTAGGGTACCAGGCATCATGGACTCGATCCTTTATTTTAAAATCTCAATTATCTCAGAAACTAGCAGGGATAAAGGTGCGGACCAAAGCATAGTGGTTAGCTCCTATGATGGACAATTAATGCCTGTATATAATTTCCAATCAGTTGTCCCTAGCTCGAATCCTGATTTTTCAGTGACTTCCTTAATTTTCCACTGTATACACTAGAGTATATCACATAGTTCGATGCTGCAACTGCATACAGGTCTTTTAAACATGCCAAACTAATATTATAAATAATTTTGTTTCTGGTGTTCTGAGTTCAAATACTGATTAAATGAAATTTAGTTATAAATTTAATAACACAGTAAATAATTAAGATAAAGGCACCGAATAAACCTTATTACGTTTATGTCATCAGGTAGTATCTTGCGGGTGTATATTCGGGTACCTCACGTCCAGGTTTCGATCCTTAAGTTTAAAGCTCAATTATCCCAGAAACTAGCAGAGATAGAGCTGTGGACGAAAGCATGTTTGATAGCTCCTACAATGAATAATTAATACTGTATATAATTTCCAATCAGTTGCACCTAGTTCGAATCCCGATCTTTCAATGACTTCCTTAATTTTCCTCTGTACTCCAGAATATATCACTTAGATTGATGGTGTAACTGCATACAGCTTTGTGTAAAGACATTGTAGATGTACTCAGAGAGAGAGAGAGGGAGAGAGAGAGAGCGAGAGGAAGTGAAACAAGTAGGGATAGAAGTGCTGAGAGCCTCTGCGCATGCGCAGCAGGTAATGATAATTCCATTGATGTAATAATCACGTGATGTGTAAGCATCACCATCATGATAACGTGATGGCATCGCCTGGAGGGGGTTTAGATCCCTATATAAACATATATCTGTGCATGTTAGAACTGTTGTGTACTTATTAACTTTACATTTAAGTTTTAAAGAACTTTAAATGCAACGTGAGGTGCAGGCCATCTACACATACAGCACATATTAATACGTAACAATGCAAGGTGAGTTTTTTACATAACTATACAAAATCACTGTTCGCTTTTACAATACATTTAATTTTGTTTAAACGTTACAGTAAATGAAAGACGATTCGTTGCAAGAGCATCATATTTTCTAATCTGTGCTTTACATTCATACATTTTCTCTATTCATTCTTTGTTTCTCAACGCATTCATACGATTTTCGCTACACATTCTTCTTACACAAACATTCATACGATTTACTCCACTCATTCTTTGTTTCACAATATACTCACACGATTTCCTCTACTCATTCTTTGTTTCTCAGCAGGTTCATCTTCCATGAACATTCACACGACTTTCTCTGCGTATTCTTTGTTTCTCAATGCATTCATACGATCTTCACTACACATTCTTCTTACATTAACATTCATACGATTTTCTCCACTCATTCTTTGTTTCACCATACATGCACACGATTTCCTCTACTCATTCTTTGTTTCTCTGCACATTCATACGATTTTTGCTGCACATTCTTCTATTAATATTCACACGATTTTCTCCATTCGTTCTTTGTTTCTCTACACATTCATAAGCATACTTACAAAACATTTGGTGATGCAGAACAAAACACACCATAGTTCTAATATAAAGAAGTGTATAACTTGTTCTTCAACTTGAATAATGTAGTGAAGATAATAATTCATGTCAATGTCTGTTACAGATTGTTTAAATGATGGACTTAACAAGATGGTTGAAGAGCATAGTTTCCTACCGACTCGCCGAGTTCAAGATCTCGAAATAGGTCTTAACTATGAGATAAAGTCCTTAAAGAGAGTTCAAACAAGATATGGTACCAGGATCGTTTCTTCACTGGAGGATTGTCAAGTGTTCTTGCCAGAGCGCCATAATTCGTTAACCGATCAAGAGATTGCAGAAATACCTGGGAAAGTATACCTCCAGTATAACGGTATGGCAGAGATGGGGAAATATAAGGCATGTAAATTGTCTTTTTTATATTCAGAGAAGGTGTGTAGAAGTGTTAAACTTAAGTATTGAATGTTCTCCTATTTCACAATGAAAAATTCATAAATAAAACAACTGACTCATTGATATTACATATAACGATACAAAAGATGCATGTTATAGAATTTTATAAAAAATTTACGAAATCACAATATCACATGTTTTGAATTTAATTATATCTATCGCATTGAAATAACGATAAAAATCCGAATGTTTATACAAATCTTTTGTGCTTCATTTCACATATATCATAACAAAAATGTAATTCTTTTCAGGTTGCCTTTACTTGACCAAGGCAGTTTTCTAAGGCTTTCATTGTGCAATGTTTCAGGCTGTGCAATAAGAGGAAGAAGAAGAGGAATAGCCTGCAGCCATGGAAAGGAGGCTGACACTATTGGAGGATAGAATAAGCAACATCGAGACACCCAAGAAACATGCTGGTAAGAAGCGGGTGGCGAGACATCTACATCACCGAAACATGCTAAGAGGGATTCTTATATAACATTACAGGGCATACGATGAAAAATCACGGACAATTTTGTATACAAACTGATGCATAGCTGAGAGTTAGCTCAAGCGAGTCTCCCTATATTCGCTGAAAATAAGAAATGTGACCAGTAATTTAAATGATTGTGAAATACTTTTAAATAGGGATGAAATTTGTACCCTAAAAGACTTGAGCCCTGTATACATTAACGGCATTAAGACTGTTTGCCACGCTGGAATACAAATTATGAAAATAAAGAGACTTTCATTTAAATAATAAAGAAATTTGCATAACCTGCTGTTACAAGTGTAATGACATATATAGAAACAATGAGTCGGATGAGGAAAGTGATGGAAATGTAAGATAAATAATAACAATAAAAAAGAATTAAGGTATGCTTTTACATAGTATTTTTATTCATTAAAAAATCCTGGCATTCCTAATGAAAAATAAATCATTACAATGATTAGTTTAAGTTATGTTACAATGATCAAAAAGAGAACCGTCTTTAGATGCATTACTCGATCTTAAAGTCAGAGCACCAAAAAATGACAAATCCTGGTTTCTCCATTTTAGATGTGGTGTCACTATTCCAGGTAAATTCCTGTAACACAGCAGGTTGAGTATGCAGATCCATGGTCCTAAATGGGTGAAACAGAGTTTTATCCAGCTTAACAGTCTTGATCTCAGCATCAGGAAGTCGAATCACAGGCCTTCTCCACTCGATTAGTACAGTTTTAACAACAGCATTCTGTTCACCCTGAGACGGGGTAAAGTATATAAATGTTCAACTTGACAAGGGATTGTAAACTCGTTGTTAGAGTCCAGAGGTGGTAAAAACACGTATTCCTCTTCTTAGTGATCCTGTCGTTGAATCTCGGTGTCATTGCGAAAGCAATGTCCCAGTAACGTTGAAGATGCCCATGATTATAGGATTCTGAAGCGCAATACCTGTAGGATGTTAACCCAATGGGCGTCAAGGGCAGAGCATGATGTGTGCGTCGAATCATTCCATTATTATATCCTCGACGTCGTTGACATCTAAAATCTATAGGCATTATGCTTCTATCCTTTTTTTAAAGTCAATGATATTGCTGTTACGCTCCCCTATACTAAGGCTGTTTGCTCTATGAAGCGACTGCAGGTAAAATTTGATTTGATGGTTCTTGTGAAATATGTATCCAAGCGTAACCGATGGGAAAACTGATAGATCGAGTGTCCACATTTACTATCGAGGAAGGAGACTGATGCAATACTGCGCTAGATTCGTATGATGCTCAACCTAAATATATTAACTAGGAAATCAGATTCAGACAGCTGATTAGGTGGAATAACTTTTTCGCTGAAGAGCCCCCCAGAACGTTCCTATATAACAATCACTGAAAAAATCAAGAGTGAAAGGGCATGTTAATTACATTGCATTATTATTATTATTATTATTATTATTATTATTATTATTATTATTATTATTATTATTATTAATTGATCTAATAAAGAAGACATTCGCATCCATACCTAACTTATCTCTGTTGCATTCATTAATGTCAGTAATCTCATAAGTTTCATCAAGAATATCAATGGTCTTAATTTCATCATTGTGCATGTATTGAAATTGGAATGGAATAGACGGTTTCAAAATTCAATAGATCAGCCTATTAATGACCCTTTGGATCTATCTAAAGAGGAGGATTGTGGTATGTAGCAGGAACAGACTCGACACTGACAGCGATAGTATAACTCATTGCATTAGAAATTGTAAACACAAGTTTCCGCAGATGATTGAATTGAATCTCTGAAACCCCTTAACAGTGCCTTAACGCATATGAGGGATCTTTCTTACTCTTTCCTGGTTTCAAGGTTCCGCAGATGTTAATCACGCTATGAAACCACCCAGCTTTAAATTCTGAATAATTTCGCTAATTGCATTGGAAAAGTCATTTTTATCAGGTGTATTAAGCATGATTAGTACCCTTAGCATGTTTACCAAATCATTAGGATCGGTGTAGCAGTATAGCATCTCCTCAGTATTCGCTTTGGATATATCTTCCAATCTTGGCGAGTTGACACTAGTTTGCCGTCTTTCATTGGTGTGTTTATTCAGAGTTTGCTGATTCAAAGAAACTGCTCTTATTGTTTCATCAGTGGTAGATCTTGATGTTATTTCAGGATCACTTGAATTGGTTTCAAGTGCGGTACACCTTGAATCCCACTCTTTGGAACTTGAGAAGATTTCAGGATCTCGTTTGGGTATTGTAGTCAATGCACAGCTGGTCATCTCTTTACAGCATCTTCTCCTATGTTGCTTGAGCCTTGAAATTGTCCTGTTTTTTAAAGTTCTATTACATATGCAGCACTTAACAAAGCGATTCCTTCCCCCTTGAGAAACATACGAAAAATCAAGATTCTCGTAAATTGACTATAATTGATCATCTTTATGAGTGCTCATGCTCAAACAGTATATATAAACCAGTCAGTGTACACTGTAGATGTTGAATTCGTATACAACAGGAGACTGAACTATTTTTCAACATTTACGTGTTTATATATGATCTCAGGCTTTGAGGCATATAAACAGTCATATCCTAATTAGACTAAGCAAAATATTGTAGTATTCACACATAAATGTTGTAATTCCGTTAATTATAACTATTTCATTAAGCACAAGCAGATTCATGTAGCATGAAATGGATTCATAGGGGTAAGAGTGCAATTTTTCTTGATAGCACAGAGAATGCAAGAGTTGAGGGAGATACTGGTCTACCTAGCTCGAGTCTGAAGCCCATGCGTCATCTTTATCAAAATTGGTAGACATATCTGAGACCTTTAGCGAGAGAGGGTCACCTTTTTCCCTTTGTGGGTCACCTTTTTCCCCTGAGCGGGTCACCTTTTTCCCTTTGTGGGTCACCTTTTTCCGTGAGTGGGTCACTTTTTTCCCTGTGTGGGTCACCTTTATCCCCGAGTGGGTAACCTTTTTCCCTGAGTGGGTCACCTTTTTCCTTTTGTGGGTCACCTTTTTCCCCTGAGTGGGTCACCTTTTTCCTTTTGTGGGTCACCATTTTCCCTTTGTGGTTCAACTTTTTCTCTTTGCTGGTCACCTTTTTCCCTTTGTGGGTCACCTTTTTCCCTTTTTTGGGTCACCTTTTTCCCTTTGTGGGTCACCTTTTTCCCTTTGTGGGTCACCTTTTTCCCTATATGGGTCACCTTTTTCCCTTTGTGGGTCACCTTGTTTCCTTTTGTGGGTCACTTTTTTCCCTTTGTGGGTCAACTTTTTCCCTTTGTTGGTCACCTTTTTCCCTGAGCGAGTCACCTTTTCCCTGAATGGGTTACATGATGGGCATGTCAAGAATTAGCGTTCTAACATTGACATGAAACAGTTTTCCACGAAGCTCACGTCTAAAGTCGCTTTCTAGGTCTAACATATGAATAGATTGTTGAGCATTCTTGCTTCACCCGCTCTAGCTTGAGATCTAAAATAAAATAAATCGCTCTTAATGTATATATGCTAATGAGAAAGTATAAAAGAGCTATGCTGCAATAAACTTAATTAGTATACCATGAGAGCTAAGGGCGGTTAAGGTCGCAAGAGGTTTCGGTTTAATTAACCCTCATCAACCTGCTGCCGTTTGAGGTACATTTGTCTGGTTACATATACTGAGGAACTGGTACAAAGCTAGAGAAAAATTAAAGAGAGGAGACCCTGAAATCTGCCCGTTAGATGTATCGTGTAATCTTAGCGACATTGCCTATGCTCAGCATAAGGTCTCTGCTTCGAGAAACATTGCTGACAAGATCTTGGCTGAAACGACTTGGAAAAGAGTGCAAACATCTGATTTTAACATTAGGTGAAAAAGTTGGCAGCGCGACTAGTAACGGCAATTATGAAGGGAAAGGTAGCTACTGGTGTAGGAACCATGAAGAAGAAACGAGGATTTCTACCTCTCATACCAATTATTGCAGCTCTAGGCCCTGCCGCTGGAGGTGCAGCCCGAATTGTCTCAGCAGTAAATAAGAAAAAGTCAGCAGATAAACAAATCGCCGTAATGATGAGGCATAAGAGAGAAATTGAGAGAAAGGTATCTGTTGGCGGTGGGTACAAAAAGAAACGAGGAGGATTTCTACCGCTCATACCAATTATTGCAGCCCTAGGAGACGCCGCTGGAGGTGCATCACAAATTGCTACAGCTGTAAATAAGAAAAACGCTGCGGATAAACAACTTGCTGAAATGATGAGACATAACGAAGAAATTGAATCAAGAGGGAAAGGCCTACGAGTGAAGAAGAATAAGGGGAGGAACATCGAATCGAAGAGGGGACAGATCAAGAAAGGGAATTCAAAAACTCTTGCAGAGGGCTATACTTGTCCCTGAAAAAACATTAAGTAACATAGATCCCGGCTTGTATGTCCAATGTTTTAAGATTCCTCATATTAGTATGCGCATGTCTTCTTTATTAGATCAATTAATAATAATAATAATAATAATAATAATAATAATAATAATAATAATAATAATAATAATAATAATAACGCAATGTAATTAAAATGTCCTTTCACTCTTGATTTTTTCCAGTGATTGTTCTATAGGAACGTTCTGGGGGGCCCTTCAGCGACAAAGTTATTCCACCTAATCGGCTGTCTGAATCTGATTTCCTAGTTAATATATTTAGGTTGAGCATCATACGAATCTAGCGCAGTGTTGCATCAGTCTGCTTTCTCGATAGTAAAAGTGGACACTCGATCTATCAGTTTGCCCATCTGTTACACTTGGATACTGTATTTCACAAGAACCAACAAATCAAATTTTAGCTGCAGTCGCTTCATAGAGCAAAGAGCCTTAGTATAGGGGAGCATAACAACAATATCATTGACTTTAGAAACAAGGATATAAGCATAATGCCTATAGATTTTAGAAGAAGTCAACGACGTCGAGGATATAATAATGGAATGATTCGACGCACACATCATGCTCTGCCCTTGACGCCCATTGGGTTAACATCACGCAATCGGCAGTTCCTACAGGTATTGCACTTCAGAATCCTATAATCATGGGCATCTTCAATGTTACCGGGACATTGCTTTCGCAATGACACCGAGATTCGACAACAAGATCACTAAGAAGAGGAACACGTGTTTTTACCATATAATACATCATCTCTGGACTCTAAAAACGAGTTTAGAATCCCTTGTCAAGTTGAACATTTATATACTTTACCCCGTCTCAGGGTGAAGAGAATGCTGTTGTTAAAACTGTACTAATCGAATGGAGAAGGCCTGTGATTCGACTTTCTGATGCTGAGATCCTCAAGACTGTTAAGCTGGATAAGACTCTGTTTCACCCATTTAGGACCATGGATCTGCATACTCAACCTGCTGTGTTACAGGAATTTACCTGGAATAGTGACACCACATCTAAAATGGAGAAACCGGGATTTGTCATTTTTTGGTGCTCTGACTTTAAGATTGAGTAATGCATCTAAAGACGGTTCTCTTTTAGATCATTGTAACATAACTTAAACTAATCATTGTAATGATTTATTTTTCATTAGGAATGCCAGGAATTTTTAATGAATAAAAATACTATGTAAAAGCATACCTTAATTCTTTTTTATTGTTATTATTTATCTTACATTTCCATCACTTTCCTCATCCGACTCATTGTTTCTATATATGTCATTACACTTGTAACAGCAGGTTATGCAAATTTCTTTATTATTTAAATGAAAGTCTCTTTATTTTCATAATTTGTATTCCAGCGTGGCAAACAGTCTTAATGCTGTTAATGTATACAGGGCTCAAGTCTTTTAGGGTACAAATTTCATCCCTATTTAAAAGTATTTCACAATCATTTAAATTACTGGTCACAATTCTTATTTTCAGCGAATATAGGGAGACTCGCTTGAGCTAACTCTCAGCTATGCATCAGCTTGTATACAAAATTGTCCGTGATTTTTCATCGTATGCCCTGTAATGTTATATAAGAATCCTTCTTAGCATGTTTCGGTGATGTAGATGTCTCGCCACCCGCTTCTTACCAGCATGTTTCTTGGGTGTCTCGATGTTGCTTATTCTATCCTCCAAAAGCGTCAGCCTCCTTTCCATGGCTGCAGGCTATTCCTCTTCTTCTTCCTCTTATTGCACAGCCTGAAACATTGCACAATGAAAGTCTTAGAAAACTGCCTTGGTCAAGTAAAGGCAACCTGAAAAGAATTACATTTTTGTTATGATATATGTAAAATGAAGCACAAAAGATTTGTATAAACATTCGGATATTTATCGTTATTTCAATGCGATAGATATAACTAAATTCAAAACATGTGATATTGTGATTTCGTAAATTTTTTATAAAATTCTATAACATGCATCTTTTGTATCGTTATATGTAATATCAATGAGTCAGTTGTTTTATTTATGAATTTTTCATTGTGAAATAGGAGAACATTCAATACTTAAGTTTAACACTTCTACACACCTTCTCTGAATATAAAAAAGACAATTTACATGCCTTATATTTCCCCATCTCTGCCATACCATTATACTGGAGGTATACTATCCCAGGTATTTCTGCAATCTCTTGATCGGTTAACGAATTATGGCGCTCTGGCAAGAACACTTGACAATCCTCCAGTGAAGAAACGATCCTGGTACCATATCTTGTTTGAACTCTCTTTAAGGACTTTATCTCATAGTTAAGACCTATTTCGAGATCTTGAACTCGGCGAGTCGGTAGGAAACTATGCTCTTCAACCATCTTGTTAACTCCATCATTTAAACAATCTGTAACAGACATTGACATGAATTATTATTTTCACTACATTAATCAAGTTGAAGAACAAGTTATACACTTCTTTATATTAGAACTATGGTGTGTGTTGTGCTGCATCACCAAATGTTTTGTAAGTATGCTTATGAATGTGTAGAGAAACAAAGAACGAATGGAGAAAATCGCGTGAATGTTAATAGAAGAATGTGCAGCAAAAATCGTATGAATGTGTAGAGAAACAAAAAATAAGTGCAGAAAATCATGTGAATTGTCATAGAAGATGAACCTGCAGAGAAACAAAGAATGAGTAGAGGAAATCGTGTGAATGTGTGGTGAAACAAAGAATGAGTGGAGAAAATCGTATAAATGTTTATGTAAGAAGAATGTGTAGCGAAGATCGTATGAATGCATTGAGAAACAAACAATATGCAGAGAAAGTCGTGTGAATGTTCATGAAAGATGAACCTGCTGAGAAACAAAGAATGAGTAGAGGAAATCTTGTGAGTGTATAGTGAAACAAAGAATGAGTGGAAAAAATCGTATGAATGTTTATGTAAGAAGAATGTGTAGCGAAAATCGTATGAATGCGTTGAGAAACAAAGAATGAATAGAGAAAATGTATGAATGTAAAGCACAGATTAGAAAATATGATGCTCTTGCAACGAATCGTCTTTCATTTACTGTAACGTTTAAACAAAATTAAATGTATTGTAAAAGCCAACAGTGACTTTGTATAGTTATGTAAAAAACTCACCTTGCATTGTTACGTATTAATATGTGCTGTATGTGTAGATGGCCTGCACCTCACGTTGCTTTTAAAGTTCTTTAAAACTTAAATGTAAAGTTAATAAGTACACAACAGTTCTAACATGCGCAGATATCTGTTTATATAGGGATTTAAACCCCCTCCAGGCGATGCCATCACGTCATCATGGTGGTGATGCTTACACATCACGTGATTATTACATCAATGGAATTATCATTACTTGCTGCGCATGCGCAGAGGCTCTCAGCACTTCTATCCCTACTTGTTTCACTTCTTCTCGCTCGCTCTCTCGCTCTCTCTCAGAGTACATTTATAATGGCTTTACACAAAGCTGTATGCAGTTACAGCATCAATCTAAGTGATATATTCCAGAGTACAGAGGAGAATTAAGGAAGTCATTGAAAGATCGGGATTCGTACTAGGGGCAACTGATTGGAAATTATATAAAGTATTAATTATTCATTGTAGGAGCTATCAAGCGTGCTTTCGTCCACAGCTCTATCTCTGCTAGTTTCTGGGATAATTGAGCTTTAAGCTTAAGGATCGAACCCTGGACGTCAGGTACCCGAATATACACCCGCAAGATACTACCTGATGACATAAACGTAATAAGGTTTATTAGGTGCCTTTATCTTAATTATTTACTGTGTTATTAAATTTATAACTAAATTTCATTTAATCAGTATTCGAACTCAGAACACCAGAAACAAAATTATTTATAATATTAGTTTGGCATGTTTAAAAGACCTGTATGCAGTTGCAGCATCGATCTATGTGATATATTCTAGTGTACAGTGGATAATTAAGGAAGTCACTGAAAAATCAGGATTCGAGCTAGGGACAACTGATTGGAAATTATATACAGGCATTAATTGTCCATCATAGGAGCTAACCACTATGCTTTGGTCCGCACCTTTATCCCTGCTAGTTTCTGAGATAATTGAGATTTTAAAATTAAGGATTGAGCCCATGACGCCTGGTACCCTAATATACATCCACAAGATACGGCGTAATGACATAAACGTAATAGGTTTATTTGGCGTCTTTATCTTAATTAGTTTTGGAGTTATTAGAAGCTGGATTTTTAATCACTCCTAGGATACGTACCCATGCATCCAGGCCAGTTTCGAAGAATTCTAAATGACGCGTCGCATCCCAAGTTTATAATTAGTTGTTATTGCATCATTTTATCTCATTTCATTCAGGGCGTGTGCGTTAGGGTGTGTGTGTGCGTGCGTGTGTGTACGTGTGTGGGTTGGTTTTGGTGTGTGTAAGTGAACAGGTATATGTGTATGTGTGTGTATGTGCATGGGTGTGTGCGTGCGTGTGTGTACGTGGGTGTGTTGTGTGTATGGTTGTGTATGCGCGTGTGTGTTTGGTCGTGTGCGTATGTGTATGTGCTTGCGTGTGTGTGTGTACGTGGGATGTGTTGGTGTGTGTAAGTGAACATGTATATGTGTGTGTGGGGTTGTGTATGTGTGTGTATGTGGGTGGGCTTGTGTTGGCATGTGTAAGTGAACAGGTATTCGTATGAGGTGTGTGAATGTGTGTGACTGCGTGTGTGTATTAGCTTGCATGTACGTGTGTGCGTGTACTGGTGTATGTTTGCTGATGTATGTACAAGTGCTCATGTATATGTGAACGATTGGATGTGTGCAAGTCGAGAAGAAAGAAAGAGATAGATAGACAGAAAGAAAAAGAGAGAAGAAGAAAGAATGGTGTCTAGGCATCGGGATATCTAAGTATACATCAGGGTTTAATATAAATAATTATATTTGTTAAATGCAATTTTAATCCGACCGCCCCTGCCTCAATAATGTAATAGTTATTATAGCGTTTCGCTGGGTAAGATTCGAACTAGGAGCCTCTGGGTTCCTAAGAATACAGCTCGTTAAACATTGTAATGTCATATAAATCAAATTATATTTGTTAAACACGTTTTAATCTGACCACCCATACTCCCATAGTTTAATATTTATTAAGCATTAGAGTTTCGCAGATTCGAGCTGGGATCTCTGAACACCCTTTCATTAATCAGGGTAATGATATATTCATTTTTTACCCTAGCAAAGTATCAATTTGGATGGCTAAGTATACACCGTGTTTAATATAAATAATTATATTTGTTAAATTCATTTTAATCTGACCGCCCATACTCCCATAGTTTAATATTTATTAAGCATTAGAGTTTCGCTGGGTAAGATTCGAGCTAGGACCCTGTGAACACCCTTTCATTAATTAGGGTAATGATATGTAAAAATTAAATTATATTTGTTAAATACATTTTAATCTGACCTTGCTTAGTTGAATAGTTATTACGCATTAGAGTTTCGCTGGGTAAGATTCGATCTAGGACCCTCTGAACACCCTTTTATTAATTAGGGTAATGATATAATATTATCAATCATCAATTTCTCATTACCAATAAACTTTTGATTTCAGTAGGAATCGAACACTGATTTATGGATATCCAAGTATATACAGAGGTTTAATGTATGTAATGAAATATATATTAAGCGCTTTTTCGGAATCGCTGCTTGAAATGAACCAAACAGAATGCTTGTTAACTATGCTCGGTTATATTCGTAGGACCTCGCTAAAACATTCGGAGAGAACAGTCCCTCAGTGTAAAAACCATGTTGGCTGACTCTGACGTTGTTGAAGTGTTTACGTATAGCAGGTAAACAGACTTCTCTCTCTTTCACGCGAACAAGGACAGGGCGAGCATAAAGCTTCCCTCAGATTCTTTTGTCAAGCACGCAGTGTTCGAACAATGGAAAGGGACCGGCTTTGTGCTTTTGTTATAGGGTTGTGGAATGGAACGTCCACAGGGGATCTTTCTAAAGAAGCCTTGCCCCGGACAATAGGAAGAGAATACAATAGAACTTGTTTCTTTGTAAACGGCTTCAGTTCTCTTTTGTCACGTCCCTAATTTATCATGGCCTTTGTTCATTTTGACAGTTGAAGGGCAACCATTGTTCTTTTGTTAAACGCTAGTGGGATGGGAAATGCCAAATGGTCCTTCTAAAGAAGGCTTGCCCCGGACAATAGAAAGAGAATACAATAGAACTTGTTTCTTTGTCCAGCATACTCATTGTTCATTTTGACAGTGATGGATAGCCTCTTGCACGCTGTTGTTAAAGAATGTGAGTGGGGTGGGTAAACTGCTGCAGGTGCAGAGGTGGCCGGATGTGGAATGAGTAGAAAAAACATCTTGCCTTTGTTACAGAACCATAAATTTGCGACCCCCTTTGTTCATTTTGACAGGTGAAGAATACCCGTAATTGCTTAACTGTCAAGCTTCCATTGTACTCAACAAGATTTATGACCCACAGCTGCAACTAAAAGTACCAAGAAGCTGTAGGGAGGGGGGAGAGGAGGGGAGGTAGCTCATTTGCATATGAATACACATTCCTGCATATTAAGTGATACAGAACCGCTAAATCCCCCTACTATTCCTCTACCCCAAAACTATACCTTTTCTCCAACAATTTTGATTAAAATCCGCTATTGTTTAAGATATTTGCATGGCAAATATAAATACATATATCTCGAATTTTCTGGGAATAGCCTGTGAAGTGCCCTTCATTCTGAATGACTTTTATGTAACGCTAAACTGTAAGAGATTCTACTACAGTGTCCCACTACACATCTGTGTCTGAACAACAAACTCAGAAAGGCAAAGTCGTTAAATTACAAGTTTGGTATTTAAGTTCAGCTCCATCCAAACATGCGTCAGGAAGATTTTCAAGAAAGTTTCCCCGCCAAAATGCCCTTAACATGGAAACTTTATCCAAAAACTTTATTTTCTCAAAAATGGCTTAACGATTTTGATTAAACATGACATGTTTAAAGTGTTTTCATGTCAAATTCATATATTGCATTTCCTGGGAATATCCTCCGAAGTCCTCTTATTTCTCAGTAACTTTTGCACAATTGGTAAACCATAAGATAGGCAAATCTATCTACAAAAAGAAAATTGTTCTCGTTAAGCACAAAATTTATGTAAAAGCATTTCTTTTTTACTTTATTTTTTTAACTTAGTCATTCCTGAGATATTCCTTGTTATTGGTTTAAACTTTCTAATAACTACTTATAATTCTCTCAAATGGGAAATCGGTATTCGATATTTTCTCGTGATCATCATACAAAGAGCATCGAATTTCAAAGCCCTCATATACCCAGGCGCTCTTTAAAAAGCTGACTCACTTTACCTACTGTATCGTATAACAAAATTGTAAACGTAAATTGAACGTTTATCTGGATTAACAAGACGAAGCTGGAATAATAAGCTCTTGTAAGTATAGTTTGTAGAATGCTTAGAGAAAGCCATGTGAATGTAGAACATCAGGTTTTTTTTTCTTTTTTCCGCGATTATCTGAAAAGAACGGAATTTCAAATCCATCAATTAGCGACCCACATTTAAAATATTTGACTATCCCTTCACTTTACTGCATTCTTCTATTCCTACAATGTTTATATCGATTAACAAGAAGTAGCTACCAAGAATAAGGTTTTGTAAAAATTGTTTGTAAATAGAGTGATAGAGAAAGTCCTGTGATTTTTATTTTCCTCTCTGGAACCATGATCATGAACTCCACCAATGTATTAAAATGCAGTTGAGCAAGCTGCGGTACCTACGGAGGTACCTCAAGAAATAACAAGCTAAAGCTTACTAAAGGCATGCAGGACTGGTTTTTATTTATACCATATCGCAAGCAATAGCTCAGCGATCAAGGTCAGCAAGCTTTTGCTTGCGAGGAGGTTGAGCAGAAAAGCTTTATTTATACGAAACCGAGCAAATGCTTGGAATTAGTGAGAAATGAGCTAATGCTTGCTTTTATTTATACCACCCAATGTCTGTTTCATTTGCGAAATGTTTAATTATAATTGTGTTATATAAAATTTTCATCTCTATTAGGTTTCATAAATGAGAGTACGATTAACATGAATGAGTATATGAATATTTAGGTGCAGTAAAGGTTTAAGTCGCCTGCTGACAGAAGAATGGACGTGTTTGTTTACTCAGATGATGGGTGATATAAATAAAAACAAGCAAAAGCTTGTGAGCTGTAGCTCCAAGCAAGTTGAGAAACGAGCAACAGGTCGTGGTTTGGTATAAATAAAAATTTCCCTTCTTCGATGAGCTATTGCTATCACCTACCAAGCTTTTGCTCTGTGACCTTCACCACGACACATTATCTGAGTAAGCAAACACGCCCATTCTTCGTTAGGAGGCGATTTAAATCTTTACTGCACCTAAATATACATATACTCATTCATGTTAATCATACTCTCATTTATGAAATCTAATAGACATGCAAATTTTAAATAACACAATTATAATTAAAGATTTCGCAAATGAAACAGATATTGAAATTCACCCAACTTTTAACAGCTAACGCTCATCCCCTTTCTAAATCCAATCCCTCATTTCCTTATTTGATAGTATTACAAACATGTCACCAACATATATATTGAAAGTAGATTATTTTTACTTCTGTTTTTGCACCTTTATATTGATATTCTCTGCATCTATATAAAATATCACTACGTAATTCCAAGAATTTATAAGATGTTAAGAAAGGGAATTAAAACAAATTAATCTTAGAGTTAAGACTTTCATTTACACTGAATTAAAGCTAATCTGGATTAAAGAGTTGATAGGAGTTTCATTTGAAAGTTAAATTTAAGTTTGGTTTTAATTGAAATTATTTAGAATCTGGTTTTGATTAGTGCGAACATTCTGCTCTATGTGTTTATTTGTATATCGCTTTGATTATATTACCAATCTTCTGGTAATAAGAGCGGCTCACTATGACCTCTCACATTCTGTTTAACGTTAGAGTACCCAGATGAAAACATCTCAGGATTCTTTTAGCATTGTTAGAAGGTCTACTTCGTGTTTCATTTGCCTCTGGAAGAAAATGTTGCGCAACCGTTTACATTTTGTCGTTTAAATAACTGTTTATATCAGCACACATCCGAGTTCTTGCGTCTTGAAACAGTTTTTAATTTCGCTATCACTTATGTATAGCAAGTAGAGGAAGTATTGCACTCTACGCAAAAATTCGGTACCGAGATTTCATCAAAGATACACCTTTTGAGAGTGTCTGAATTAAAAAGAAACATATTTAGCAAAAGTGTGCGTGAACACCATAAATAAAAAAAACTACTTCTAGCTTAGTATCCTCCAAAATGAGATAAGATTTTCAAGAACATTCCTCTACCCCAAAACTATCCCTTTTCTCAAAAATGGCACCAACAATTTTGATTAAAACCCGCTGTTGTTTAAGATATTTTCATGGCAAATATAATTAGGTATATCTCGAATTTTCTGGGAATAGCCAGTGAAGTGCTCTTCATTTTGAATGACTTTTATGTAACGCTAAACTGTAAGAGATCCTATTACAAGAGTCCTACTACGCATCTGTGTCTGAACAGCAAACTCGGAAAGGCTAAGTCGTTAAATAACAAGTTTTTGTATTTAAGTTCAGCACGTTCCAAACATGCGTCAGGAAGATTTATCAAGAAAGTTCCCCCCCCCCAAACTGCCCTTAACATGGAAACTTTTTCCAAAAGCTTTATTTTCTCAAAAATGACTTAACGATTTTGATTAAACACAACATGTTTAAAATGTTTTCATGTCAAATGCATATATTGCATTTCCTGGGAATATCCTCCAAAGTCCTCTTATTTCTCAGTAACGTTTGCACAATTGGTAAACCATAAGATAGGCAAATATATCTACAAAAAATCTTACTACAAAAAGAAAATTGTTCTCGTTAAGCACACAATTTATGTCAAAGCATTTCTTTTTTACTTTATTTTTTTAACCTAATCATTCCTGAGATATTGCTTGTTATTGGTTTAAACTTTCAAATAACTATTTATAATTCTCTCAAATTGGAAGTCGGTGTTCGATATTTACTCGTGGTCATCATGCAAAGAGGATCTAATTTCAAAGCCCTCATATAGCCAGGCACTCTTTAAAAATCTGACTCACTTTACCTACTGTATCGTATAACAAAATTGTAAATGTAAATTGAACGTTTATCTGGATTAACAAAAGAAGCTGGAATAATAAGCTCTTGTAAGTATAGTTTGTAGAAGAATGATTAGAGAAAGCCATGCGAATTAGATCAGGATTTTTTTCTTTTTTCCGCGATCATCTGAAAAGAACGGAATTTCAAATCCATCAAATAGCAACCCACATTTAAAATATTTGACTATCCCTTTAGTTTACTGCATTCTTCTATTCCTACAATGATAGTTTATCTCGATTAACAAGAAATAGCTACCAAGAATAAGGTTTTGTAAGAATTGTTTGTAATAAGAGTGATAGAGAAAGTCGTGTGATTTTTATTTTCCCCTCTGGAACCATGGTCATGAACTTCACCAATGTATTAAAATGCAGTTGAGCAAGCTGAGGTACCTACGGAGGTACCTCAAGAAATAGCAAGCAAAAGCTTACTAAAGGCGAGCAGGACTTGTTTTTATTTATACCATATTGCGAGCAATAGCTCAGCGATCAAGGTCAGCAAGCTTTTGCTCGCGAGGAGGTTGAGCAGAAAAGTTTTATTTATACTTAACCGAGCAAATGCTTGGAATTAGTGAGAAATGAGCTAATGCTTGCTTTTATTTATACCAACCGATGTGTCGTGGTGAAGGTCACTGAGCAAAAGCTTGGTAGGTGATAGCAATAGCTCATCGAAGAGGGGAAATTTTTATTTATACCACACCACGACCTGATGCTCATTTCTCAATTTGCTTGGAGCTACAGCTCATAAGCTTTTGCTTGTTTTTATGTATATCACCCAATGTCATTTTTTAAGTTTAACGTCCCTAACTTGGTAGTTGTATCGAATGACGAATGAATGAAATGGGTGAAATGATGCAAATGAGCCGGGATCCATAGAGCTTACAGTTATCCGACATTCGACTTCCCAAGATAAGGGAAAACTCCGAAAAAGTTTATCCGAACAACTCACCCTAACCGAGACTGGAACTCGGGACCTCTTGAATGCGAGGCAAACACACTACCCGCACACCGCAGAGTCAGTACTTTCCATATTGTTTTTATAACCACATAGAACGAAATGTGTCATGCAGGTTTATCTATGTTATATATTAACAAGAAGGAGATAGAAGAAGAAACTTTTATAAGAATAATGGGTAGAGAAAGTTATATGAATCCAACAGCAGGTTTTTAATTAAGCACAACCTTAAGAGTTGAATCTTTGCAGGGTTGCAGTAGTTTAGGCACAAAAATGTGAAGTGTAACATCTTGTATGAACGTTTCCATTTTTCATAACACTTGTACGTGATTTTTAAGACCCGCAAAGCTCAGACCCTCCCTACCTGCCTGGGACTTTGCAAGGGGTAGTGTTTGAACATTCCGAAAGCAATTCATGTTTATGATGGGCAGTAAATGACTCTCAACCAGGAATACAATACAACAGCACCACATGTTAAAAGTATATGGGGGAACATCTGTTCCGCAGAAGGTACAACCTTTGGCTAACAAGAAACTCCAGATCGCACTGCAAACAGTACTCAAGCAGTTCGAATACACTTATTTAGTTTAATTCCAAGAAAAATTCCGCATTCTAGATGAAATAAAGTGAGTAGCACATATCGCGATTTAAGGAATATAATTGACGAATGCTTTGTGGTAAAGTGTTTCTTTTCCTCCCTGTCGTCCTGCGTTTTATTCCAGCAGCAAGAGCTATTCGAAAAGGCTTTTTTCGTTTATCCCGTCGAGACAATTTCCAAGAAAGTTTTAAGAAGAAAAATACCGGGCTCATCTATGCCATAATTATCTTTTCCATTCCTTCAATTATTAAGAACAATCAGACAGAAAGGAAGTTGAATACTCCGTAAAATTCCATATTTGCAAATCTATACTTTTAGTCATTGATTTTACTTTACACTAAAAAACAAAGAAAAAAACGGGGTTTCGAGGAGGAAAGTGCAAGAAAGGATTAAACAATCCTTAGATAATTTATAGCTTAAAACGCTGACAGTGAATTTACACTGTGTAGTTCAAAATCGCAATTTAATGTTTAAGGATTAGAAATCAATAGGAACCTTCACAGTTAAACAAAGTCCTCTACTGATTAAAAATCAATATTCTTACTCGACAAAAAATACTCATATCGTGGAAAATGTAATGTGAACAGAAGCCTAATTTTGCATAAATGTTATATGGTATTCACGTTAAATTTCCTACGAAAAATGTTTAACCACTATTAATTACATATTTCATTACAATGAACTTGGTTACATCCACCATACGGAAAACTAAAAACGCCACATGTAGCATTTGTGTATATGTTTGTGTGTGTGTGTGTGTGTGTGTGTCTATGTGTGTGTTTTAATGAGAGGTAGTGTCTGAGTGCGTGTATGTGTGTGTGTGTTTTAATAAGATGTAATGCCTATGTGTGTGTGTTTGTGTTTTAATGAGTTGTAATGCCTGAGTGTGTGTGTGTGTTTTAATGAGAGGTATTGCCTGAGTGTGTGTGTGTGTGTGTTTTAATGAGTTGTAGTGCCTGAGTGTGTGTTTTAATAAGTTGCAGTGTCAGAGGCTGTGAGTGTTAATGAGTTGTAGTTCCAGAGGCTATGTGTTTTAATGAGTTGTAGTGCCTGAGTGTGTGTTTGTTTTAATACGTAAGTTGTGGAGCATGAATGTGTGATTTTGTGTGTATGTGAGCTTTGGAGTGTGCTGGACAGAGGACCAGGCACCAAAACAATGGGAGAAATAGACTTCTTTAAGTAATGACTAAAATTATCCGCAGGAACACAGAGGCTAAAATAAGATTGGGATAAAATAGCGCTCTTGGTAGTGGCATGCGCACCTTCATTGGATATATGTACCTTCATTATCGCGTTTGCCGAAATTAAATTAAAGTGAGTTTTATTTATGGACGCTCTTTAACTACTATGGTCCTTAGCGTCCCATTCTATATTGGGCGTGAAAGTTTGCTCAGAGGCCTCTTTATCAGGCTTGAGGTTCTATTACGTGTCGTAAATCTACGACACCGGACCACCGGCTTTACTTCCCTTCCGAAGGAAGCCATGCTAAGGATTTTTACACCCGAAATAATTCATCGCCCTCCGCCGGTTTTGAACCCGCGATCTCGGGAACTAGAAGCTAGCACGGTACCACTAGTCCACGGAAGACGACAGGGTATGCCGACGTAACCAGGAACCCAGACAAACGATAGGCTGATCCCATCAGTGGTAAGCTGATGGGAACAATCCTGGAGACGCTGCACGATAGGATTACGAACGTACAGCGCACGAAGGCTAGAAAGCACGGTTAGAGAGTCCGTGCATAAAACACAATTCTGCAGACCACGCTGACGGATAAAGAACAGAGCTTGTTCCAGAGCAATAAGTTCAGCAGTAAAATCCGAGCACTGATCAGAGAGACGAAAAATAAAACATTCTACACCAAATAAAAAGGCACATCCAACTCCACGATCATCCTTTGAGCCGTCAGTAGAAATAAAACAATGGCTGCCCAAAGTGCGACTGAACTTCGGCAAAAGCCAAACGGATGACCGGATCGGGGGTCGTGGACTTTGGCATGGACGTCAAATCAAGGTGGCAAGATATTTCGGAATGCAGCCAAGGAGGGAAGTGTGTGTGACCCCTGTGTTGAGGCACACGCATAACCGGCAAGCATAGCTGCAGAGAACAACGTCACGACGATAAGAGAGCGGAGGTTCTACAGCTACTGCACAAAGACTCAAAACAAGGCTGGTATGAAAACCACCAGTTGATAGTCGGAGGCCCTGGTGGTCGTTCAAGCGACTCAGGATGGAAGGTCGCGCAGCGGAATACACAATACACCCATAGTCAAGCTTTGATCGAACCAATGATCGATAAAGTCGCAAAAGTAGCGTGCGATCTGCACCCCAAGATGACACTTAAAACACGTAAAATAGAAAGAAACGTTCACACCTTGCTTTCAAATAGGTGATATGCGACGACCAACACAACTTCCTATCAAAGATTAATCCGAGGAATTTGGTTTCGTCCGAAACGGGGAGGAGTGCCGCACCGAGTCGGAGACAAGGTGGAGGGAACGCTTTTCTGCGACAGAAATTAACGCAGGCTGCCTTCTCGGCAGAAAATTGGAACCCGTTGGCAATGCTCCAGGAGTGAAGGCAGTTAAGACACTGCTGTAGTCGGCGTTCCAAAATACAGGTACGACGAGAAGTTGCGAATACGGTGAAATCGTCAACAAAAAAGCAACGAGGAAATTCCGGGTGGAACACAGGCAGCAGTAGGGTTAATCGCAATTGGAAACAGTGTGACCGAGATTTGAGGTACTCCGTTCTCTTGGATAAATTTGAATATGAAACCAATCCTACACGCTCACGAAATACACGGTCCTTCATAAACTCATGAATGAAGACAGTGAGACGGCCATGGAAACTCCACTGATGGAGTGTACGTAAAATGCCGCCCCTCCAACAAGTGTATAAGCTTTATCCAGGTCAAAAAACACAGCCACTGTTTGACACTTTCTCAGGAATCCGTTCATAATATGCGTCGACAGAGATACCAGATGGTCGACGGAAGAGCGATGGCGACGAACCCCGCATTGAGCTTTCGCCAGAAGGTTCTGAGACTCAAGCCACCATGTCAACGGCCCGTTGATCATGCGCTCCATCACCTTGCAAATGCAACTGGTGAGGGAGATAAGCGGTAGCTGGAAGGTAGTTGGCGATCCTTCCAAGCCTTAAGTATGGGGACGATGGTGGCTTCGCGCCAAACTGAAGGAAAAACTCCGTCTTGCCAAATACGGTTATAGAGCTGTAAGAGAAAGAGTTTACTGTCGACTGAAAGGTTCTGTAACATCAAGACACGAACGCCGTCCGGCACAGGAGCGGAGTACTTAGAGAAATGGAGGGCGTGCTTAGCTACCTTATTGAGAAAAGGTCATTATAACACTCCTGATTAGGAGACCGAAAACTATAGGTCACGGAATCCAGCCAGTCTTTGAGAGTGCGAAAGCCGGCGGAATAATGATCAGAACTGGAAATCGCCTCAAAGGCAGCATCCAGAGTGTTAGCAATGGCAGCCGTATCCACTATGGTGGCCTTGGAAACCTGAAGGCCATACACAGTACAATGCGACACTTTACCGGAGAAGCGACGACGTTTATCCTAAACAGCAGAGGAAGGCATGAAGCTATTAAAAGACTCGACAAAACGAATCCAGACCTTCTTGCCATGCTGAATAATGCGACGAGCCCTGGCGCGCGATTGTTTAAAAGTAACCAAATTATCAAGTGTAGTGTGTCGCTGAAACACCCTGAGCGCAGTTCTACGGGCACGAACGGCGTCCTGACAGGCCTCGGTCAGCCACGGAACAGGAATACGCCGAGGGTGGGAGGACCAACGGGGAATTGTGCATTCGGCGGCAGATAGGATCGTAGACGAAGGTGCTGGAGGGCTGGTCCACAAAAGACACGAGGCTGGAATACAGTCTCCAATCGGCTTTATGGAATTGGCAGGTAGGTGCTCTGGAATGTTGGACGTGGTGAGACAGAAGAGACACGATGCAGGGGTAATGATCGCTGGAGTAGGTGTCAGCGACGACGTTCCACTGCAGACGACAAGCAAGCTGGATTGAGCAAACGGCAAGGTCCAAGTGAGAGAATGTACCAGAAGAATCAGAAAGAAGAGTAGGCTCACCTGTATTGAGGATGGAGAGGTTGAACTGAGCAAAAATGTCGGAAAGAAGCGTTCCCCTTGCACAAGCCCTAAGCGAACCCCACAGGGGGTGATGGGCATTAAAATCTCCCAACAGAAGAAATGGTGTTGGGAGAGCGGACAGGAGATCTCGAACGTCCACGTTAGCGAGGAGAGACGATGGAGGTGAATAGACGGAGCAAAGAGGAAAGAAAAAGCCGGGGAATTGAATCCTAACGGCAACAGCTTGCAAGTCGGACTAAGTGTGAGAGTCTGAAAATGAACGTCGTGACGCACTAATAGCATAACACTTCCATGAGCAGGAGTACCCTCATCCGGTGCAAGATTGTAGCGAACCGGAGTATACCCTCGGAGATCAAAAGGATCGTGAGGGCGAAGCTTGGTCTCTTGCAAACGCACGACCATTGGTGAATGGGAACAAAATAAAAGTTGCAGTTCCGCCCTATGCGATCGTACACCACGTAAATTTCAGGTCAGGATAGCCATGAATAAAAGGGATAAACTGTCTACTTAGAAGGGCGGCTCAAAATTACCTTATGCTTAACCTTGGGGCTCGAGCTTTTGGTATGGGGTTGTTCAGACTCCATAGGCTCCTCGAAAGGAGGGCCCATGCGCTCAGTGCCAGAAACCGATTCAAGCGCCGAGAATCGGTTCTGAGTGGCAATGGGTGAAGGGTGCCGCTGAGCGCGACCTGTCCCAGGAGCATCCTGGGACTGTTACCTCAGAGGAGGAGAAGTAGGTGGAATTTTCTTACCGCGCGCACGCGGAGTGTCTTTAGGAAAACCTTCCTTGCAAAGTTTCTGCTTGGATTTCTTCTGAGTGCCTAGTGACTTCAGTACCTTAGGACCAGCTTTAGATGGCTTAATAACTGTGCCAGAGATGGACGGCCGGATGGTTGTTGCGGTAAAGGCAGTCATGGTCCAGTTTCGGCATCCTTCCGAGATACTGGCGAGGCAACAACAGAGCTGAATGTACCCGATCGCAGGAGGGCAGGTTGACGCATATGGTAACACCTCCGAGCTTCAGCGTAGGATAGCTTTTCGTTTACCAGGATCTCCTGGATCGCCTTCTCGTCCAAGTACCGCGTACAGTCTGCAAATGACGCGGAATGAGATCCTTTGCAATCAACGCAGACGGGGGCTGATGAACAGGTACCATCGTGTGAGGGCTGACTGCATGAGGCACAGATGGAAACGGCACCCTTACAAGAGACTTGCGTATGCCCAAAACGTTGGCATTTAAAACTACGCAGAGGTCTAGGAATATAGCTCACCACAGTGCGTTCGTACCCTTCTGAAAGACTCGTGGGCAGATCGATGCCAAAGAAAGTGAGAAACAGATTACGAGTGGGTACCAACACTCCATCACGTTTAGCCTGCACTCGATGAACTGCTGTCAGCTTTTGATCAGAAAGATAGTCGACCAGTTCATCGTCCTACATACCATCGAGGCTATTGAGGGTTGAGTATTTTTTATTTATGGACGCTCTATAACTACTAATGGTTTCTTAGCGTCCCATTCTATATATTCGCCTGAAAGACCGAAAATTTTGCTCAGAAACCTCTTTATCAGGCTTGAGGTTCTTTTACGTGCCGTAAATCTACGACACGGGACCACCGGCTTTACTTCCCTTCCGAAGGAAGCCGTGCTAAGGATTTTTACGCCCGAAAAAATCCATCGCCCTCCGCCGGGTTGTAACGACGCCTGGACAGGAATTCAAGGTGCGGTGCTTCTCAACACGGATGGGATAACCGTGGAGAGGCGTGGCGCGCAACAAAGTCTTACATTGTTGATCGGACTTACTCTGAACCAACAATGAACCGAGGCGAAGGCGAAGGAATGAACCGGACCAGCAATAGAGTCAATGCCCTTCTGTATCATAAAAGGGTTCACCTTCTCAAACGTTTGTCCGTTCTCTGTTCGCGTAATGACTAAGTAAAACCCAGATGACGGTGGTGCTACTTCTGTTACCAAAACTTTTCGGCGTGTTATTAATCATGGAGAAAGAGGGCTCCATAGCGAAAGAAATCCTCCGCCACTGCAACCGTCTGCGACTTCAGGCTCTGTCTTCCCGGGCGTTACCCCGGCTTGGGTGAGTGGCCTATCCATACCGATCTCACCCCAGGGTCACACCTCCCAGAACATAGACAGAGGGATCCAATGGCCGTGGGGAGTCAGCAGCTCATGTAATGCCCCCCCCCCCGCGGGACTGCAGTTGAACAGCGGATACGAACACACCCTACATGATGACCCCGGGTAGTGGGGATGACGCCATTATCCACTCACCCAGCTGCGCACCCAGTGCGCGGGTATCCGTCAGGCTGTGTCCACGGAGGATTAAAGTAAATAAAATTGGAAAATAAACCAAGAGTGTGTGGGCGTTTAGCACGCAAGGTAGGCCGGCGAGGAAGGAGAAGAGATATGTGAATGGTCGTGGTGCGAAATGTTTGTAAATAGATTAGAGAAAAAAGAAGCGATGGCGAGTGGGGGTATGGAGCGAAATGAAAAGAACGCACGAGAGCGCACCTTGTGTCCCCCGGTCAAGAGGACGAACCCACCTCGACAGGATGAGGATGGAGGGATGACGATGGTGATGAGTGGTTCGGGACCCCGGGTGTGCCAAACCCGTACTCACATAAAGTGAGCCCCTGGGGGGGGGGGGTTGGAAGCTGCGTTGAAACTGTGGGACAGGAACCACAGAAATAGAAAAGATCCCTGTTGGTGAGACAGGTGTTAATAAAACTATAGAACCTGAACCCAGTATAAGAAATAATTGAAGAAAAGGAAGAGTAAAATAAATGAAGATAACGTGGCTAGTCCAGATGAGGGTGAGGGGATGATAATGGTGAGGACTGGCTCGGGCACTCTGGGTACGTCAAAGCCATACTCACATAGTGAGCCCCTGGAGGGGGGGTTTGAACTGTGAGTGTGTTTTGCTGGTGAGTTGTGTTTGATTGCGAGTGTGTGGGCTTTGGAGTGTGAGTGTGTTTTTGCTGGTAAGTTGCAGTTTGTGACTGGGGGTGTGTCAGCTTTGGAGTGTTAGCGTATTTGTGCTAGTGAGTTGTAGTGTGTGACTACGAGTGTGAAGCTTTGGATTGTAGGTGTGTTTTTGCTGGTAAGTTGTGGTGTGTTACTGCGGGTGTGCAAGCTTTGGAGTGTGAGTGTGTTTCTGATAGTGTATTGTAGTCTGTGACTGCGGGTGTGTGAGCTTTGGAGTGTGGGTGTGTTTGTTCTAGTGAGTTGTAGTGTGTGACTGCGAGTGTGTGAGCTTTGGAGTGTGAGTGTGTTTGTGTTAGTGAGTTGTAGTGTTTGATTGCGAGTGTGTTGGCTTTGGAGTGTGGGTGTGTTTGTGCTAGTGAGTTGTAGTGTGTGAATGTGAGTGTGTGAGCTTTGGAGTGTGAGTGTGTTTGTGCTAGTGAGTTGTAGTGTTTGATTGCGAGTGTGTTGGCTCTGGAGTGTGGGTGTGTTTGTGCTGGTGAATTGTAGTGTTTGATTGCGAGTGTGTTGGCTTAGGAGTGTGAGTGTGTTTGTGCTAATGAGTTGTAGTGTTTGAAGGCGAGTGTGTGAGCTACGGAGTGTTAGGGGGTTATGCTGGTGAGTTCAAATAAAGCATGCATTTTGAATTTTCTGGAAATAGCCTGTGAACTCCCGTTCATTCTGATTGAATTTTGTATTGCGCTAAGTATCTAGGAAACTATGAAATGCTCTAAAATGCAGGAAAGATGTACAGTTTGAGGCAAACCAATATTTTCTTGTTTTAGCATTTGTGATAATATTCCAGGATATGTCATTGCACCTTTGCACTTAAAACTGTATTATAAATGTTTGAAAATTTGCATAATCTTATAACAGCCTTAGGGGTGTTCTGTCTGAAAAATCATTTTATATTACAGCTGCTTTACCCGAAAATTCATTCATTTAATATTTCTTGCTTTGTACAGACTGAAAAAAAAGGACTTGCTGAAAAGCACACATTTAGTAGCTCAAAACACTTTAATAATGTCATTCTTTGCAGCTTGGTAGCACAGAAAGTTAATTTGCTTTCACCTCCTTTTATAAAAAACAATAATAAAATTACAATTGATTCATTCACATGACTTTCTCTACCCTCTAACGTTTATTAGCAGATACATAAATTATTCTTAATCAACCTTTTTTTCTGTCTACTACATTTTAATATAAAAAAAAAGACTTTGCAGAAATATTTACATTACACATTTCGTTATCGATACAAAGAGAACAGCAATAGTCAAATATTTAAAAACTAGATGCTATACACTGATACGGTAATTTGTATCACAAATTACTTAAATGTAAATAATGATTGTAATATGAATATGCATTTTTTATGTGACATTGATTTCAGATGTTTGTTAATTGTAATTATTATTGGGAAATAAGTTTATACGGCTTTACTGAAACTGTCAATAATAACGCAATAATGCAGCGATGGGGTGAGTTGTTTATCGTTATTGGGAACAAGGAAGTTACGTAATGTTTCGCGCGTTTTCGGTAGAAACTTCTGGAATGTGTCCCTAAAAGCAATATGTATTCGTGGTTTTCATTGGATATTAAAATAGACGCTAATGTTGGCGCATTTTATTAGCCAATAGCAGTTCATTTATAATCTTTAGGCATGTCGAGGAGTGGGAGTATATAAAGTCGAGTCCATGGTAGATCGCCCCCAGTTCAACAAAATTCTCAATACTTTACACGTCGGTCGCCCAGTTTAACAAAATTCTCAATACATTACACGTCGTCAGTCAGTCCTTCAGTTCGTCAAGTTACGCGCAGCAAAAATCATTAAAGATCTAAAATATTATACAGTTAAATATACACAAAGTTGAAGTACGCGAGTTAAAAGTGATAAGTAAGAAGTTATTACAAACAGTTTCAGTTTGGCGAGTATCTAAATCAATATGTAAATGTGTTAGTGAACGTGTTCGGCAATAAAAATTATAAAACAAGTTTTCTTCATCAGTATAATTTCTGGATAAAAGATTCCTTTCCGCTTCACAACCTGTAAGAGATACATGTTCGACCCAAACAGCTAGCTGGAGGACATTTAAAGTGAATTATTTCAAAACTGATGCAAATTGCTACGCCAGATGGAGCTACAAACCAAACAAATGAATGACGTCACAAGATGGCTTCAACACTGATGTAAACAACATTACGTAAAGCAATTTCTCTAGCAAATTGGCTCCCAAACGTGGAGCTACAATAATGTTACAATAAATACAACATTAATATCGCTACAAATTGGCTTCCACAACGTGGGGCTAACAAATACAAAGACATATTACGTAAACAAGCATCTTCCATTGCAAATTGGCGCCCAACGTGGGGCACGATAACCAGGAAAGGAACACGATGACCAGGAAAGAAGCATAGTGACCAGGAAAGGAACACGATGACCAGGAAAGGATCAGCATAACCAGGACGTGGAACGAATGCAGCAGTGAAATGAACTACAAGACGCAGATTCCAGAAACAACAAAAGGAACGACAGACTATACGGATGATTGGACATCGTAATTCCAAGATTACAAGGCAACAGGGTAATTCAACTACAAAAACATCGAGACAACGTAGATTCATCATAATACAACGCAGAAGCGACATACAAACCTAGGAGAAAGGGGCAGACAGCTAGACATCTAAGCAACATCAGCAGATTGCATCAGAAAGGTTAGAAAAGTGTGATTTTAATTCTAAAACAAAAAAAAAAAAAAAGGGGTAAACAAATTTAAATGTTACTTAGGAGTGGTAGGATAAAAAAAACAATGGCTACCAATAATACAGAAGAAATAATTATGGAGGGAGATAATGTAACAGTTAGTTGTAATTCAATACAGGTTACAGGAAATAGCCCAGACTTTTTAGGATTTGAGGATGAAAATCTTAGTGCAGAAAGTCAGAATAGAATAGCAGGAAATGTTAATCTTGATACTAGTATGATTATGGAAATGCTGAAAAATTTGAATGAGAATATGAAAAAGACTAATGAGAATATGGAAAAGAATAATAGGGAATTGAGGGAAGATATGCAAAAGAATAATGAGAAATTAGAAAAATTAACTCAGAGTAATGAGAAATTAAGGGAAGATATGCAAAAGAATAATAGGGAATTAAGAGAAGATATTGATAGGAGTTTAGAACAAAAACTAGATCAGAATAAGAGAGAATTAAGGGAAGATATTGGTATGAGCTTAGAACAAAACAGGAAATCAATTGAAAATATTGGTAGGAGAAAGGAGAAATTAGAGCAAACAGTAGATCAAAGCAGTGAAGAAATGGAAAAGAAAGTTATGAAGCTAGATAGTAGTATGCCAAAAATGAGAGATGAAAATGAGGAAATGATAGCAAGTGAGATAGGAGAAATTTCAAAGAAAATGCTAGACATGAGCAGGGAAATATGTAATAAAAAAAGTGAGGTTGATACTAAAAGTGAGGTTAATGTAGAATGTACAGAGTTAGGAAGTCAAATGAGTAGTATTTCAAGCGAGCTAAGAGAGATAAAAGAGGTTATGAATGTAGATGTAAATGAGGCGCAAGTTAATTTCAGAGGGGAGATATCAGAAATACAGAATGAGATAGTAATGCAAAGATATAAATTGTACCAAGATGTTCAAAATGAAAACTCCAGTCCAGTACAGTTTAGTACAGATTTGTCAGAGTATTCTCAGATTAAAAAGATAGCAGAAGAATTGAAAATGAAAGTTGGTAAAAGATGTATTGTTCAGGAAGCTTTAGATTGTTTTCAAATGTTATCATGTGATGAAATTTCAAATGAATACAAGAGGTTATTCATGAACAAAAATTTGAAGGTTAGGTTACGGCTACGAGTAATGTTTAGCCACACACAATTTGATCCAGGAGGGTAAATAGCAATAAGATGTAAAGTAAATGCTGGATAGGTAAAGATGACTTGCAGAGAAATGTATTGGAACGTAAGAGGGTTAACTAAATATATATATATATATATATATATATATATATATATATATGTCATGAGAAAACAGAAATAAATTAAAAAATAAAAAAAAAATAAAAAATAAAAAGAAATAAATATTTAAAAAAAAAATTAAATTTTTAGTAACTGTAACAATATTTGAAAATTAAGAATGCAAAGATTGAAACTTAATATGATATTAAATTAAAAGTACGTAAATACAATTCCAAGAGTATTGTTAAAATAAAGTACAAAATAACAAAAATTGGTAAAAATAAATAAAACAAATACTTATGTAGCAAACAGAAAAGGTGAAACATTGTCAAGATTTAAGAGATGTAAATATATTTGTAAAGTACAAAATAACAAAAATGGGTAAAAATAATTAAAAAAACAAATACTTATGTAGCAAACAGAAAAGGTGAAACATTGCCTAGATTTAAGAGATGTAAATATATGTAGAGGGTGAATATTTTGGTAAATATGTGTAATAATTACAAAATTCTTGAATGCCTAAATTTTGTTAACAATATAAGAAAGTAAACCATTTTTTGAAACAGTCATTAAATAATTTAGGGTAAAGTGTTTGCTATAAAAAAAAAAAATTGTAATGTCAGATTAATATCTAAATTAATTAAACCAGAGCCAGTAAGTAGTGGCGAGATAAAACATATGTCGTGTGTTAAATGCGTGTGAAGTGTTAAGTGAAAGTGATAGCGTGTGTTCCAAGATTTAGGAGACTAAAAACACAATTATAAAATTTCCAAACAAGTTATAAATATTTATAATTATGTTTCTAGTGGGGCATATGATACGGTAATTTGTATCACAAATTTCTTAAATGTAAATAATGATTGTAATATGAATATGCATTTTTTATGTGACATTGATTTCAGATGTTTGTTAATTGTAATTATTATTGGGAAATAAGTTTATACGGCTTTACTGAAACTGTCAATAATAACGCAATAATGCAGCAATGGGGTGAGTTGTTTATCGTTATTGGGAACAAGGAAGTTACGTAATGTTTCGCGCGTTTTCGGTAGAAACTTCTGGAATGTGTCCCTAAAAGCAATATGTATTCGTGGTTTTCATTGGATATTAAAATAGACGCTAATGTTGGCGCATTTTATTAGCCAATAGCAGTTCATTTATAATCTTTAGGCATGTCGAGGAGTGGGAGTATATAAAGTCGAGTCCGTGGTAGATCGCCCCCAGTTCAACAAAATTCTCAATACTTTACACGTCGGTCGCCCAGTTTAACAAAATTCTCAATACATTACACGTCGTCAGTCAGTCCTTCAGTTCGTCAAGTTACGCGCAGCAAAAATCATTAAAGCTCTAAAATATTATACAGTTAAATATACACAAAGTTGAAGTACGCGAGTTAAAAGTGATAAGTAAGAAGTTATTACAAACAGTTTCAGTTTGGCGAGTATCTAAATCAATATGTAAATGTGTTAGTGAACGTGTTCGGCAATAAAAATTATAAAACAAGTTTTCTTCATCAGTATAATTTCTGGATAAAAGATTCCTTTCCGCTTCACAACCTGTAAGAGATACATGTTCGACCCAAACAGCTAGCTGGAGGACATTTAAAGTGAATTATTTCAAAACTGATGCAAATTGCTACGCCAGATGGAGCTACAAACCAAACAAATGAATGACGTCACAAGATGGCTTCAACACTGATGTAAACAACATTACGTAAAGCAATTTCTCTAGCAAATTGGCTCCCAAACGTGGAGCTACAATAATGTTACAATAAATACAACATTAATATCGCTACAAATTGGCTTCCACAACGTGGGGCTAACAAATACAAAGACATATTACGTAAACAAGCATCTTCCGTTGCAACACTGCTTTAAAATTCAATTCTGTTTCTATGACATCACGAGAAACAAATGAATGTTGAAAGGACTTTAAGATAATGACCAAAAAAATGAACAATTGAAACCTTCAAAAAATGAGCAATTCGCACATTTAATAACGGATATCTCAGAAATGGCTCATGCCACAATAAAGTTTATTTTAAATATATTGTATGTTTTAAAGAGATCTACATTTTTGGTGTAGCATGTCTTCCTCTATCGCTTAACGATTACCAGTTATACAAGGTTATAAAAAATTCCTTCCGAATGAAGGACTTCATAGGCTCTTCCCCCGAAAATTCGAGATATACATTTTATTTGCCATGTAAATATTTTTAATGTATGGTATTTTAATCAAAATCGTTTCAGCCATGTTTAGAACATCAAAAATTTCGAAAAATATTCCATGTAAAGGGAGTTTATGTATTTATCCAACTTTTCGTTTTGAGTTATGACACACACAACGTTTCCACAAATGCTTTATTTGGATCCCGATGATGATGATGATGATGATGATAATAATAATAATAATAATAATAATAATAATAATAATGATAATAATAATAATAATACATCAACAACGATAAATAACAACACGCAGGCCGTATAAGTATACAACTACAATGGCTTGCTGTACATTGTGTGCATGGGTTGGCTACATGTTATGCCTACAGCGTTTTTTCCATTCTCACCGTTGGCAACAACCACCTAGGCCATGCTCAGGCTGCTGCTAGCAGAAGACAGGCCGTTATTATGCATGATAACCGTGACGTGAACATATCTCCTTTTGATTTTTGGTGGTGGGAACTTTGTCACGTGATGAGTCATTCTCGAATCCTACCTGGAAGGGTTTTACTGCGAATTGTTCACTCAATCTGGATCCTCCTTCGTATATGTCTTTCACTCACTTCTTCCACACCACATAACCTCCTTTCTAACTTTTATGTTCTGTAATTGTGATTTTATGTGCAAGCGATATGGCATTGGAAATGAATATTGTACATCATCATTATTGCTTTGCATTTTTATGCTTTTGCATATTTCTTTAGTCTTTCAGGCTTTTAATGTGCATGTTTTCTTTGCTGATTGATGTGTTCTCGTTAATTGTGCAAAATACCTTAGCATTTCTTTTTGTCGCAAACAGAAGAATGCCAAAACCAGAGCTCATAAAAGCTAGGGAATTTGCATCAGAAGGCTTTTATTCCTCGGACAAGTCAATAGTATTCTGCAAACACTGTAAATGCGAGTCACATGGGACCACCAGAACACAGTATTTAAATACAGAAAGTATGCATCTGAAAGCGTCAAGCGATAGCTGTTATCGTTGGCGCAAGTTTTGAAATTGCTAAAGACGAGAAAGAGGAGTGATCATAACTAGGGCTAGGATATTTGTGGCATAAAAATCATCATAATATGCACAAACAAATATGCTGTTATGACCAAACATTTACCAAAATATGCACAATAACATAATAAATATGACCTAACAATATTAAAATGAGGTAAAATTTCGGTTATTATGCACAATAACGGCTAGCAGCGGCGTGGGCATGGCCTAGGTGGTTGTTGCCAACGGTGAGAATGGAAAACAGGCTGTAGGCATAACATGTTAGCCAACCCATGCACACAATGTACAGCGAGCAATTGTAGTTGCATACTTATACGGCCCGCGTGTTGTTATTTATCATTGTTGATGTATTATTATTATTATTTATTATCATCAGGATCGAAATAAAGCATTTTCAGAAACGTGTGTGTGTCATAACTCAAAACGAAAAGTCGGATAAATACCTAAACTCCCTTTACATGGAATATTTTTCGAAATTCTGCCGTTTTTGGATACACAAGACACATTTACATGATGTTTTCATGATTTTAATGTTTTTCGGTGTTACATAAACAAAATTTTCCCATCCCTATTCATAATGTATGCTTGAAACACTAATCTTCAATCAAGTGTTCTCAACTCAGACTGTGCAGAGCTTGAAATATTCTTGCTGCAGTGATGCAAAAATTTCTGAAGTTGCACTTGCATATCTGTAAACCATAGCAGTAGTGCCCAGCAGCATCATCAGTGTCAAGAAGTAAACTTCATTTTTTTCTATAGTCAACTTCTTGGCACCTACTAGTACCATGTAAGTTATTCATGCTCATAATGCAGTGTGTGTTCAGCCACCTTCAGAGTGATCTTTGAGAGTTAGACTGTTTAATTTAATAACAAAATACTACAAAGTTGCACTAATGGACACGTGATAGAAGGTTGGACATATCAAGATATCCTATAAATGAAGAGAAAAAGAATTGTTGAATCCAAGTTGGATTCAAGCTAGTATCCCCAAATTAGTAGGCAGGTGTTATACCAACAGGCCATAAAACTCAAATGCTAAGTACATGAGTATAAATGAATGGTTTCTCTCTAGGGGGTATTTTATCCTCTCCTCAATTTCTTGTTAAATCATTCTTAGTACTTCCTTAGTTACCCTGTAGCTTTTATAAGACCTATGTTCAAACTCATTTTTACCTGTAACATTGTTATCATCACGAAGCTGCCTTTGTTCTGGATATTCTATATATATTTATACATTAGGAACAAAACTTCATGATGTTTAGTAAGCAAACAGACTGAGAAGAGATTTGATATCATAAGCACATGACTTTAAGGAAACAACACATTTTGGGATGTGTTGAGTATCACATGATGAGCACAAAATGTTACAAACCTTTTTTTTTTTCATTCAAAGACATATAACAGTAAAACAAGATTGTAGCTAGCCATCAATAGTTGCATTATGCCAAAGAGTTAAAAAAAAAAGTTTTTAAATTAAAAATATGGTTTTATATTATATTATTATGTTATATACTATATTATAATATATTATTATATACTATATTATTTTATATATATCATATATTATATAATATAGGGTGGACCATTTAAGTTGAGACTGTACAATGTCTCCAAAATTAAGCCTTGTAAAAAGAAATGTCTTTAATAAAAGTTGCTTGATATTATGGGGGAAAGTAAATACCATTAGTTGTGTTTTGTTTGGAGGTCGTTATGGTGGTCATTTTAGGGTCAATTTAATATTTTAAATGGGAACCTACAATTAGGGTCAATTTAAATTGGCCCTAAAATGACCATCAAACGTCCTCCAAATAAAACACGACTAATGACATTTACTTTCCCCCATAATATCAAGCAACTTTTATTCAAGACATTTCTTTCTACAATGCTTAGTTTTGGAGATATTCTACAGTCTCAGCTTAAATGGTCCACCTTGTATGTTATTATATTATATTTTTTCTTGGGAGTATTTATGCAATCACATGCATAAAAACAATCTTAGATGTGAGTCAGCATCTTGATTAAAATTAAAGTTTATAATATTATTATCATATTTGTTTCAGAATAGTCATTGCATTTTGGATATAAATGTAGCTTCTGTGGAAAGATTGCACCGTCACCAAATTTATCCAATTGTTCTACTGGTAAAATTCAAGTCAACTAAACAGATTAAGGAAGTTAAGGATACACGCTTTCCAATGGAGAAGGTTTCTGCTAAAGCAGCCAAAGAGATGTATGAACATGCTCTGAAGCTGGAGCAAGAGTACAGACATTATATTTCAGGTACCGCATGTTAAATATCTTAAATACATTAGGACTTTGAAGTAGTATAGCCTTTCTGTGCTGTTATGAAAAATACCATAATCCAATTCAGTTTATTTCATTCATAATAACAGATACATGTTTTAGCATTCGTCAAAACAGCAGATAATTATACAGTATCGAAGCTATAAATTATATACATTCAATGTGTGATGTGATACAATTCAAGTGGCATTATAGGCGTAGCGTTAAAGCTATAGTAATGTGTGTGACTAAATATAATGATCTTGTGTAATATGTACAAGAGTGGGATGCAGTCTTTTCAATATCCTTGATACCTGAAAAACATATAACAGCAGTGCAGTATCTTCTCTTCACTGGATTAAGATTGTTAAATACATGTTTTAGAGCGAATTATTTTGCTTTTGGATGTGTATTAGCATTCAGTAATTAATTCAATTCCTCGACTGAATAGAACCAGTGGCATCACTAATGCACCCGCAGAACCCACCATATGGGGACCCACAAAGTCATTCTATAGTACAGTATAACTGAATACATAATTTGATTTATATTTGAAATGAAACCAACGAACGTATTCTGTGCCAAAGTAAATTATGCAATGTAAAAATAATTTTCTTATTATTTATAATGATATCACACATGTGATTCACATTGCACATGATGATGCAAATCTCTATTTGAACATTGTGTATACTGATTCGACCCAGGGTTGATGCAGTTTATTGGATCCCTGAGCTGTGTGTTAACTGGCATGAACTACTTCCCCACATTCATATTAAGTTTGAATTACAATTCATGTAATGGTCAGTTCAGTAATAAATTGGTGTTGGTGATTTGGTGACATGTGTACATGCTCATATTATGAGTAATACGAGTTCAAGTGCTGATAAATCTCTTTAAGTATTTAAGCAGTTTTTAAAAACATGAGAGAACGTGTAAAGGAAGAATCTGTTAAAAAGTTGCAAAAAATTGACAGTTTCTTTAAAAGTGTAGGGGAAGATCCTTTGCCAAGTTCCAGTAACAATTGTATTACATCATCTGATAAATCTGTGTCAGGCATGTGGGTTGAATATTTAAGTGAGAATGTAGCCCAAAAGTCAGGGAATGCAATATTTGTGTTAATGATATTTCAGCACATCAGGGTGATTTTGAAACTGATAGTACGAAAAATATAATTGACACTGATTGTTTCTGATACAGTGGTGAGTTAGATAAAATTTGAAAATAAAAATTGTTAATTCAGAACCTCAGCAGCTGAGAGATCCTTTTCTGACGGACCCTGTGACAAATAGATCATTCATCCCTAAATATTATAACATTAAAACAAAGACAGGGCAAACCATACATAGATTCTGGTTGTGTTGAACTCCTCTCTTCTGATCACTTGCCAGGTGTTGAACAAGGACTCTTCTCCTATTATACGCTGATGCTAGCAGATCACACTGTATGTCACAACAACAGCAAAACTCACCCATTCACCTGCGAGCATAATCACTTATACATAGCTGCAGAGCTTTCTGGAAAGTTTGCAGAACTGGAGGAAGTAATATCCCGTATCTTGATAGCACTTTTCACATGCCACTGCATGCTAATTTCACGTAAAACTTAACAATCCCATATAATTTGGTATTAACAAGCTCACCATTAGCACACCACTTGAAAGCCACGAAAATGCATTTCCTACCTCCTTTAAATTTCCTGGGCTGCACTCAGGACTCGCTCATGGCTGCTCATTGCTTGACATGCTCGCATGCATCACCATGACAGCAAAACATTGCGGGACTAACCGGGACCCAACTAACTGTACATTCTAATACTTAACAGCACTCCCTGCATGATAGATTTTAACTGCATGAGGGAGGTGATGTAGTGCACCAGTATGCATGCTGAACGATCACCACTGGGATGGCGGGAGTGGAGTCCTGTAGGAGGCAATAAAAAAAAGGTTTTATGTCTGGCAGGAGCATTGCTCTCGCCTTAATATAGGGTGTTAATGAACTGCACTGAGATATTTTCTCTTAAACAAGTAATTTGAGACAGGAGACATGGCCTGTGTGTTCAGATTTCAAAGTTATAGCTGTAAGTTTCTAAAGTGCTAGTGCAGCACTGGCTAATGATACCATTCTCGAGAGTACAACACATGAAAATGCAGTTTTAGCTTAAGTTTTAAATTCAGGTTTCAATTAATGCATTTTAGTTTCAACATATCAGTACAATTAATTAAAATCCTTGTTAACAAACGGTTGAATCATGCTTAATACATTCACATGCTGTACTTCAAAATGGGAAGTGGTATAAAAGGTGAAAGAAAGAATAAAAGCATAAAAACATCAAAGTTTTTACATCAATTTTATAGGGACTACTCAAAATGGCAACCTGCATTTCCAAGGCAAATTTGATAGCAATTGTCGTACTCTATCCATGATTTCTGTTGTGTGCCAAATAATGTCACATGCTGCTATTATTCACGCAGTTAAGTCCTCTTCTGAGGTGATGGGTTTTCATACACCATAGACAGAAAAAGGAATCAGTTGGATTGACGTCCAGAGAACGTGTTGGTCAAGCTACTGTTGGACTCCTTCTTCTGATCCATCGGACAAAAAAAAGTTCATTCAAATGCTCTCGCACAGCCAGGGAGCAATAGGGTGGAGCTTCATCATGTTGTAGCCACATTCGACAGCGAATATGCAGAGGCACATCTTCTGAAACTACAGGTACAATGTTCAGCAACAAATAAAGATAAACATGTCCATTTAACTGAGGGGGAAGCAGATATGGCCCAATGACATAGTCTGAAATAATTCCGATCCATATGTTCACCGAAAATGTCTGCTGGTGACTCTTCTCCACAACAGCATGTGGATTGACATAGTCCCACACATGCCTGTTTCTTGAGTTGAAAACTAGACCATCCCTCGTAAACGAGGTCTCATCAGTAAACAATACAGATGAAAAGAATTCAGGCTGCTGGAGCAAAGCCCAGTTACGAAATTGTACCCAAAGGTAAAGTCTTAGGGGCTTAGTGCTTGCACCTTTTGACAGTGAAAGGGTGACGTTATTCTTTGTGTATGGTTTGCCATATGCTAATATGGTTAATTTCCAGTGCATGTACAATAGCACATGTGCTGGTAGATGGCTCTTCTGCAGTTCTTTGCAGAACACTCTCCTTAAATTGTACTATATATCGAGTTTGTGTAACACGTGTATCGCCCCTGTTTACCTTGAAGGTTCCAGAGTCTTGCAAACACCTATCGATGGACTGGAAAGTGAAGTGATGTGGTTGGTACTTATTGGGATACTGTTCCCTGTACAGTGCTACAGCAGTTAAACCACTATTTCTTGATTCACCGTAAATAAGGTGCATATCTGCAAGTTCAGAGAAGGTGTAGATGTTCTTCTTGCTGTTTCATAGACAATCCTCACCATACTAACCTCAGTGAGCTGAATCAAGGAAATGATAGTAGTGTTATTGCACAGACCAATCCGACTGGTGTCCTGAGTATACATACCACAGCATTTCTTTGTATGGAATTACAAAAAAAAAAAAAATAGTTGCATGACAAGAAATGAACCTATCACCTTCGGGACATCAGCTTTTGGTATTACACATTAAGGCACACCAGTAGTTAAAGAGATGCCTGTAGAGTAGGCTGTACTAATGCAAGAAGGCAATTAATCGATGTTCAGTGTCACACTGACAAGTGGTTACTTCGAGATTTGAGAGATTTTTGTGGCATTAAATCTTGAGAATGGTAATAACAAGCTGCTGAAAATCAGTATTTCTATACTCGTGCATCAGTTTGGAGACATTCTAAGCCAATTTTTCATCTGGCTTTGCTTTAACACTGACTTATCAGCATCTGATACCAAAATGTTTAACAGTGTATAACTGGTTATGTTTAGCCGTGGACTATGCATTGCCATCTCAGATTGCTTATATCAGACACATCTACAATCTCTGAGATTATTTCGGTGTAGTTCACTAACATCCTGTTTATATATACAGCGGCAGCTCATGACTATACATTTGGGTATTCACAAAATGTTAGATTCAAACAGCCCTAAAAATGTGAAATAGCATCTACTGCATAATGGTTATGGTTATGAACAAATTAATACAACTGCAGCCACTCCCAATAATAATAATAATAATAATAATAATAATAATAAGAAGAAGAAGAAGAAGAAGAAGAAGAAGAAGAAGAAGAAGAAGAAGAAGAAGAAGAAGAAGAAGAAGAAGAAGAAGAAGAAGAAGCATAACTTGTCTGACAAAAGAAAGGGTTGGTTTGTGGATTTTATTGTTTTCTACAGAATTATGTCAGTTTTGAGCAACAACAAAGTAATGTGTAAGCTTTCGCAGTACCATCCTTGCTTCTCTCGTCAGCCAAATATTAATATTACTAATTTATCACCACTCGCCAAATCTCATTTTCTAAAGCAGGAAAACAGCAACATTTCTTCATATAAAATGTCCTGTCCCTCCACTTAGTCCACACAAAAGTTAACATAAATACACGTTACACCGCACTTTAGGTACACATTAAATAGAAAAAATTATACTGAATCATGGCTGACACATATCTATTTATAAAGAAAATCCATGCATCTGTTTTTCAATCATGCGAATGTCTTTATCACCCAATGATTGAAGTCTTTAGTATAACATAATACAACATAACTCACCCAGAAATCCATAATATACGAGGGTGGGTCAAAAAATAACGGAAAAACGTGTTTTGTTTGGACACCATGTGATTTTTTTTATTCAAATTTAACTACAAACTTTCAAATACCCTCCTTCTGAGGCTATACACTGGTTCCAATGTTCCATCCTCTTTTCAAAACACTTTTCAGAGAAGCTCTTGTTTGACATCCTGTTCAGTATACCCGAAATAACATTACTTAGTTGTTTATCAGTTAGAAATTGGCACCCACAAAGTATTTTTTTCTTTGTTGAAACAGGGAGAAATCGCAGGGTGCTAGATCCGGCAAATATGGTTGCTGGGGCATGATTTCGATACCTAGTTGAGTGATTGTCGCTGGCATTGCTATGGCTTGATGAGCAGGGGCATTGCCCTGGTGGAGGATCTATCCATTGGCAGCAAGTTCTACTCTCTTCTTAGCAATTTTCGTTTTGAGTGGTCCTTTAAGGATGCTACGGTATTATTGAGCAGTTACTGTGGTATGTTTAGAAACTACATGATCATAAAATATCCCAATTTTGTCAAAAAACACAAAGTGCATAACGTTTCCTGCACTTGGTTGCATTTTTGCTTTTTTTGGCATTGGGCTGGAAGGATGTTGCTATTGTGCACTTTGTTGTTTGGTTTCCGGATGGTAGTGATGAAACCAGCTCTCATCACATGTGACAACCTTGTCCAGAAAGTTGGGTTCCCTCCAAAGCCTTATGATCCATTGCTGGCAGGTCATGACCCGAATGAGACATCTGTTCCTCCTGAAGCACTCTTGGAACCCATTTTGCTTCCATTTTCTGTAGCCCAAATCATTATGAATTATGTCTTCAACTGACCCATACAAAAATGTGCATAATGTCTGCAATCTTTGCTATTGTTAATTGTTGATTTTCCTGTAACATGACATCAATGTTGTTGTGGTTCACCTCAGTTTTTGATGTGGAGGGCTGTCCTGGATGTGGAGCAACTTCAAAACCTTTTTCATCATTTTGAAATTTTTTATGCCATTCAAAAACATGTGTATTTGATAAAGCTTGGTATCCATATACTTCCTGTATCATTTGCAGTATTTCTGTTCCTGATTTTTTCAGAAGAACGCAAAACCAAATTGACGCTCATTGTTATAACTTGAAATCCATGTCGGGTCTCTGAAACACGTGCTTACACATTGGCTCCCTCAGTCAAACAATGGCACATGGACAATATTGCACATATCCCAGCATCAGTCAAGGTCAGACCTCTCCGTTACCATGATTGGTGAAATTTTTCGTGCGTGTTTAAACAAAAAATAATGATTCCCATTATGTTTTTGACCCACCGTCGTATATAGAATATAAGCTTTTCTATCCATATAGCTATAACATATACTAGCATCAGATCTAAATTTCGCTCTACAGTGAGCGAATTGGAATAACTGTTCAGTGTGCTACCATCTAGCAGGATTTATGACAAATTGAAAAGTGAATGGGTGTTCCCAACTTCCCGTCCTTGCACTCTCGCATGAATGAAACTTGTACAGCAGTGTGCTGTCACCTATTGGGATTGACATAAACTTGTTGCTCAGAGATGGATGGTAAGAGCCAGTGCACGTCTTCAAGCATGCATGACCTGAATGTATTTCACCCATAAGGTAATTACGTCATACCAGTTGCACATGCGCAAAAGCTCATAAAAACGTGCACAAGTCAAGTTATGCTCATGACTCTGTTGTCATATCTCAAGTTTAGAGGAGAAGAGCGGTAAATTTAAATGCCATAGATTTTAAATTACCACATCTTATGTTACATGCATTAGCATTCAAAGAAAAAATAACCAGTAAATACGCAAGGTGTCAAAAATTAAGGTGTGTTCTTACACAGCAGCTGCCACTTTATATATATATATATATATATATATATATATATATATATATTGAGCTATGAGACTACTTTAGATTGCTCATGGCCGGGATTTCCTAATGCAGTCCAATAATCATTCCGGATCTGTTTTATCCATTTTGTTTTTTCATATATATTTACATGTATTTACACTGGCTACATGAAATCAAACCTGCTACCTCATCTACGTGTTTAACATGGATTTTCATAAATCCATATGTCTCTGTATGCAGTCCTAAACTATGTGGCTTGAAGCCATATCATGGCACATATGATAGCGATAAACCGTTCGCCTGCAGAACAGAAGTTTTCTAACTTCTGGTTTTATATCCTGTGAGGTAAAGCTATCCACATATACGTATTGGGTTGGTCAGTGGAGGTGTCCCATTGAGGAGTGTCAAACGAGGAGTGATAGTTCGAGGGGCAGCTTGTCCTTAAGTGCTGCAGTACACTACTTTTTTTCTAAACCGCATAATAGCAGCAATGGAGATACACTTGAACCTGACTCCATTGCTTTTAGTTATAATGAAGAAGGCAAGAATAGCACTCTATAGACTGCAACATACTAAGCAACTGAGAATTCCTGAAATAATATCCAGGTTTGCTATGAATTAGGCAATACATAGAAGATGCACCTTTGGAAATGCCGTCAGACTATATAACTCAAACACTTTATAAAGAACTTCAGAGTCATTATTGATCCTGATTATTGGACAAATAAAACTCTGGAAACTCCTGAGAAAACTTTGATGTAGTTTACAGATGGCTCAAAGAATGGCTCAGGAGCAGAATATGGAGTATATGGCATAAGACCAAGGTGCAAAAAGTTTTTTCCCTTTGGTGAATATGCTACTGTTTTTTAAATTATTCAATGCATACATGAGAACATAAGGAGAGCTTACACTGGTAAACAGATCCTTATCTTTTCAGATAGCCAGGCTGCATTTAAGGCACTAAGTAGTCATAAGGTAACATCAGGACTGGTTTCAAACTGCCTGAACATGCTCACAAGCTTGTCAGAACAAAATGAAGTTCAACGTATCTGAGTGCTGGGTCATAGTGTCATAGAGAGAAATGAAAAAGCTGATTGCAAGATAAGGAACAGCTTCACAATTTATTGGGCCAGAGCCGGCTCTTGGAACATCTCGATGTTTAGATGTTGGTTCAAAGTAGAGCATCATAAAACCTGGCTTAAAACTCCAGGAAACAAACATGGTAAACTATTTATTAGAAACCATATAAGAAAAGAGCTGAGAGCTTACTTAAATGCAACAGACTTCAGCTGAGAACAATTATTGCTTTCTCACAGGATATGCTCCTGTGAAATAGCATCTTAACATGATGGGAGTGTTTCATGGTAGCTTAGATTGCAGATTGTGCAAGAAAGAAACTGAAACAGCTCAGCACATTATATGCTCCTGTGAGGCCTTGACTCTCAGGAGATATATTGCTTTTGGGAAATTGTTTTTAGAACCAGAAGAATTTGAAACCATATCTGTTATGAGACTATTCCTTGGTAAAGGGTGTAGGCATAATGAATTTGCTCTAAAACTATACAGGCAGCACAGTCAGCCCAAGGCTGAAGTGTGTCCAGAGCATTGACGGAAATCTCTATCGAACAAGACAAGAAAAGACAAATCACGTATAAGATATGCTGAAAGACCATGTAACAAACACAATGCATTTTGATAGTAATAAGAAAGGGAGCACACCCAATAATGAACACTCAAAGCATGGTAAACACATAAGGTTAACTAATGGAATGCATCCATGAATTTCATGTGTTGAAATCGAGCAAGCTCGCTAGGTCAGTACTGCACTAGCATAGAACCTTCCCCTCTTACCTCCCTGGCAGTCACAGTTCCCATGGTTTTCGATTGCTGCATGCTGCATTTTGGTGTTGCATGGGTCTCAGTGCACTTGTTAGTTCTTTTCCTTATAAACACTTCAGCAGCAGACAAAACAGTACTGCCACACCTTGCTCCAGAGCTTAGATACTCATTGAACTTAATTAACATGTATTATAGAGTCATAGTTTACTTGTAGAAACTAATTACATCCTTGTTATATAAACTGATTCATGCAACAGAGTGATATTCCCACACCTCATTCACATTAGATCATTAAGAAGATTGTTTGTGAACTATAAGTTTTTGTTGGCACGGTACTTCACTTCTGTGAATATGAAACAAGCCAAACTTATAACAGGTGCACGTGGCTCACATTGTAACAAAGTATTCTATTGTGTACACATTATTCAGTGTCTGTTTTCAGTTTATTTTCATAAAGTGTGAAGCATAATTTGTTATAATTCACTTTTATTCAGCATATGTGTTAATTTCACAGCTAAGAAAGCTTTAGCCACTACAGAATGAATGCAGTTGATGAGCTGTTGAAAACTCCCTTTTCAAGACCAGCATTAGATGAAAAGATTAGGATAAGAACTTAAAGGTGACCTGTACCTCATCTAAAAATAGAGCAGAAAGCAAATAGAAGTTAAAATTCCATTTGCAAAAGGAAATTTAACAGAAATATGACAACAGTGATAGGATCTGTGGATGTGAAATCAGAAACGCTTTCCTTACCTCCTGTTCAGAAGTACTGATTCATGGTTTACCCTGGGTGTTAAAGATCTAGGTCATATTAATGGGTATATAAAAAATATACAAATATCTAGCAAGAACATACGAAAAACTTGTTTGATCTCTTAATGCTTGGAGGTATAATAGTGCAATGCAGGTAAGCAGAGCATATTAAGAAGCAATACAAAAACATAACGAGCAAGTTGAAAAAATACATACATATTATCCAGGATAATAGACTGCATCACATTTTGTGGGGCATTTAAGCTTGCTTTGCGTGGACATGATGAGACTGAAACGTCAGATAATCCTGGCATGTTTTTGGGTCTTATAAATCTCATAGTCTGGACAGTGCGGTGAAAGTACATACTGAAAGCAATAAAGTTTCAAAGGGTTATCTAGAGCATCCAGAATGAACTACTCGAGTGCACGTTGGAAGTGTGCCACGAAGAAATTGAAGAAGTGAAGGAGGTTGCTTATGTTGCTATCATGGCAGATGCATCTACTGATATAACTTGCAAAATTCACTTGGTTTTAGTTTATAGATATGAAAGAAATGGCTTTATTCATGAGCGATTTTGGGGCTTTTTAATCCTGCAGATCAGACCACCAATTCTATTGCAGGTTGTGTTCTGAAAGAAGTGGACACCACTTTTAAGGATGATTGCCATAAAATAATTGCTCAGACTTATGATAGTGCATCTGTAATAAGTAGCAACAGATGCAGATCAAGGTGAAAGAGCACTATCCTCTTGCATAGTATGTGCATTGTTATACAAATCAGTTATATCGATTATGGAGAAAGCAGCATTTCAAAATCAGTATATTTTTGGATATTCATTTGCAGTCTCTGAGCTTTTCCAGTATTTTTTTCTAGATCTCTTTACAGCGTTGGAAGCAACTGTTGCTCAGAGTTCCTAGAGGATCCACTACAAGGTGGAACTTCAAATCTAGAACTGTTAAAACCGTATATGAACACAGAGAAAATCTCATTGATTGCTTTGATAAACTAGAAAAATCTTTATCACAGGACAGTGCAGGCAAATGGATACAGTGAAGGCAAAAAATATGATCCGATCTTTTACCAAAGCAATTGATGCCGTGCGAAGTACAACAGACATCCAAGTTGCAAAAAGACATCATAGGGAAACTAACCTAACAGTAGAGCTAAAGAAGTGTGTAACCGAATAATATTGGAAGTACACAACTGCTTTGAGTTTACAGAATATGGATGCTGTAAAACCCTTAGATGCAAAATCTTTGAATTATTTTCTAAGGTTTTTCCTGAAAGATCAATATAAAGAACTTGACAAAAACAAACTCCAAACCAAGCTCAGCATTTTATATGAACATCTGGAATTTCGGAAAAGAGAAGGTGCACTTCCACTCTTGCAGTTAATACTAAAAAATAATCTGCGAAAATCATTTAGTGAAGTGACAAAAGGTTTGAGAATTATGACAATTCCCATGTCAACTGCAGAACGCCAGAATGCCATTTCTCATCTTTGAAGAAGATAAAAGCCTTTCTGAGGAACACCATGAGAAGGTTTGGCTCACTTCTGTGACCATGTTATCTATCGAGAAGAAATTTGTCACAAGCATAAAGGACTTCAATGTTAGAGTGATTGATAAATTCTGTATGAAGAAACATCAGCACATGGATTTCATTTTTGGAAACTAGGTGAGGTGCATGCATTTTTTTGTTTTCTTTATTTTTTTCTGGTTTGTGTAGTGTGCTATTTTGTTTAGGCACGAGCTGCCACTGGATATATCCGTAAATTTTCAATACCAGCTGCATTGGAATTCATCCCTAATCTTTCCTGATCATATGACTTTCTTACTACTGACACATGATATCCAGTCCTGCTTTTATTCATTGTTTTTATTTTTAATATTTTATTCTGTTGGGCAAGATGGAAATTTGTCAGTGCCTCCATTTTAAGCTTAGAGAGTTTTCTGCAGCAAAAGTTTCATATACTACCTTTTTTATAGTTATAATACAGAGCATTGGGATGTGCCTAATCCCCATTCTCTTAGTTCAAAGCATGTACCGCATGTTTATGAAGAAATGTGTTTAAGGCTTGTCGGTGGATCTTTTATGCTTTACCTAGAAACAGCATTACGATTCTTTGTATCCAGCCTAAGTGCTTTCGTCGCATTAGTGAGGTTGCATTTTCACTTTGCAATTGCTCTTTCCTGAGAATTGCATTTATCTGCATTTAATATTACATCCTCTATTGGCTAATTAAACTATTTATTAATGATATCAGTCCGTCATCTACTGCCTAATTTACTACTATTTATTTAATTTATCTGATACTCAATGTGTGGTACTCTATGCTTTTCCTTCACTCTGCAGCCACCACTTGGTGGACTGCATGCTGCCTGCCTTGGCTCGGTCTACTGCCGAAAGAGCTATAATATCCCTGCAACTGCTTCACGTTCTCATAGTTATTAGTTACAGTTACAATGATAATAAGCACATACCTTATCATAAGGGATGTTGGAAATGTTGATAACCTCTACCCATACATTTCTGCATGTTCTCAGGAAATTTGCATCCACACTAGAGTGTTCAGTGTCCAACATTGAGTGAATTTCTTACCTGATATTTTCATTAGTTCTTCCAATGTATGGGGGTTTGTTGCATACACTTTCATTCTCAAGTTTCCCATAGATAAAAGTTTCATACAGTTAAATCAGGGGATCATGAGGGTCATAATGCTTTAATAATTACCCTCTTCAAAAATTTCCCAAATTAAATTTGACTCATCAGCGGTATGGACAGTAGCAGAGTCTTGTTGAAAAAATCCATACTGACATTAAACATCAGTCAGCTGTTCAAAAAATGGCATGAGTATGACAGTTTGGTATTTCTCTGTATTTATTGTGTGTTCAAAATAATGTAGGTCCTATTATTTGTATGCATTTACTGCACACCAATTTTTTCATCATGCAAAGGAACCTCATGTGCATGAGGGTTGAATGAAAGGTAATGCCTCCACCTTCATAACTTGGGGTTCAGTGGGAATATTTTAATAAAAATAAAATGCAGAAATAATCCTTGGAATATGCTTTTTAATTACATATATTCCTTTTCCACATAATTGAGAGACAATTGGGTACACTTCTATCAACAATGAACAAGTTTACTAAAACCATCACAGAAGAATGCAACACTGTTTGTGCATCCAGCCTCTCACAGTTCTCTCAACTTCTACATCAGATGCATAGTGATGTCCCCACAGATCTTTCATTATTGGCAAAAGATGGAAGTTAGACGGCACCAAATCTGAACTGCATGGAGGATACCATATGGTGGTGAGCTTCAGTCTCTTAAGTTCTGTTGTGGAGGCATGTGAAGTGTGTGGCCTGGCATTGTTGTGCTGCAGGAAAACATTTCTCTTATCCTTTCAGTCCTTAGTCAGTCATTGTCTCAAAGTTCACAGCATTGTGATGTAATGCTCTGAATTGATTGTTGTTCCACATTCAAGGAAATCAACATGCATAACACCATTTGCGTCCAAAACACTGTTTCCATGCTTTTTCCAGCTGAGGGCTGTGTCTTGAAATTTTTTTCTGGGTCGAGTCTTTGTGTCGATATTCCATTGACTGACGTTTTGTCTCTGGGTTTTAATGTGTATGCACGTTTTGTCTCCTGTCATAATTGCATGCAGAAAGGCATCACTTCCATTCTTGTAATGTGAGATGAGTTCCTGACAAATTTAAAGTCTATGCGCTTTCATTTTGGACATCAGCATCTGGGGTATCTATTGTGCACAGATCTTCCGATTACCAAGCAAATCAAGAATGTGACCTACACATTCTTGTGAAATGCTGATTATGCTTGTAGTTTCTCTCTGAGTGATACGACAACCATCTGAATCAGTCTATCAACTTTTTGCCTGTGAAAGTCAGTGGTTGCTGTCACAGGATGTCCAACTCTTTCCTTATCAAGCAAGTCAGATGTTCCCACCACACCTGCTGGCCCAACAATGCACATTGCTCACATCAATACAATGATCATAAACAGCTTGCATTCTCTGATGAATTTTCTTTGGAGTGACACCTTTTGCTGTCAAGAATTAAATGACAGTACATTACTTAACTCAAATTGACCAACTGTCTTTGCAAAGTTCCATTCTTTATACTGTAACAACACAAGCATTCATTGCTAATGCTTCCTGCCAACTGAAGCTGTAGAGGAGGGTCTACTGAACAGTCCAGTACCTGTCACATACCAGTGCTGCCATCTGCTGAGGAGTTGCAAAGGTGGAGGCATTACTTTTCATTCAACATTCATAAAATCATGTTTCTCTGTACTCCAATATTTGCTATTTTGCCATGAAACATAGTAATACAAATGGAACTATGCTTTGTCAGAGAATAATATTAAGTGTGGGTCAATTACTCTTTATCGTTTTGCAAAATCCAATTACAGAAATTTACCCGACTCTGATGATCACATGAAAAATAAACTGTATGCAACAAAACCCAAGCATTAGAAGAACTAAAAAGAAAAAAGAAATCAGGCAAGAAATTCACTCAATTTCAGATATTGAACTCCCAAATGCGAATGAAAATTTCCTGAGAAGATGCCAGAAATGTGTGGATAGAGGACACCATTTCAAACATCTCTTATGATAAGGTTTGTGCTTATTATCATTGTAATTGTTATTGCAACTATGAGAATGTGAGGTGTCTGCAGGGAAATTGTAACTGTTTCGGCAGGAATCTGAGCTGTGGCAGCCGGCATGGGAGCAGCTGGTGGTGGCCACAGTGTGAAGAAAAAGTACTGTATATAACTGTATATAAAATACTATTAATAGAAAAGATACATAAATTTGGTAAACTGTATATAATCTCTCTCTCTCTCTCTCTCTCTCTCTCATACTTATTTCTGCTCCATGTTCTGCTCCATTAAAATATGTATATATGATGTATATATAAAATGTAAAAGTTTAGTAAACTGCATATAACCCACTCTCTCTCCTATTTATTTTTGTTCCATAATTCACATCAGTTTGTATTTAAGTTTTTAACATGTTCTGTAAATTCATGAATGCTGTGAAGAGAATTTTCTAATATTTTTATTTATTAAACTCTATGGAGAATAGGTATCTCTCTCTGTGAACTGGTAAGCTTTTATAAATTTTGGTGCCAGCATGAACAAAAGTATTTTTTATAGAAACAGGTATTAAACTGTGTATTAGATATATCATTTGTTATTCTGACATTATGTGTATGTATACCAGCATTACTTAACATATCATGTAATTTAGATTATACATACATTAATGTTTCATATATACTGTGGCCAAATCCACATGATATGGTTGGCCAAGCCATCAATGAAGGCTTTGAGCACAGGAGATTCAAGAAAGCAAACCCCTATTTTACAGTCCACCAAGCATTAGAAGAAGCCTTGATTGGCTACTCTTCCAGAAAGTTAGCCATCTACATTCTGGTATATTCTGGAACATTCATTAATGTGTCTCGCTAACAGCAGGGATTGTAAAAAGACAGCAGAAGAGAAATGGCATTCAGTTATGAGATAGTTGTGAGTGAGTTATGAGTGATTTGTAAGCCAGAGCTGCAAAGTGGGGCTTATAACACATTTTACATAATAAAGTTTGTTAGGAGTTAACCAGTGATTTTATTTGTTACAATACACATACAAGGTAGTGTTAATACATTTAGGGCCGGTTTCACCAACCAATGTTAAAAATGCTCTAACATCTTGTTTGTTAACAAGGTGTTCAAAGTTTAACATAAGGTTAAACTTTTGCGTTTCATCAAGCTTTTACAGCAAATTGTTAGCTAACATTTTGTTAACGTCAAAGACAACTGCAAACGCTAGCTTTTGAGAAGGCAGTGGCCGAACTACACTGCTTCTGAACATACTCCGATGCACTTTTGTCTGCGTATTGCCGCACTCTCTGTGTCAGTAGCTGACAACTATTTACATTCATGGCAATGGCCGTGTGATTTTCCTGGTCGTTTGAGGTTAGAATCATGATGTCAACTGAAATAAGCGTTTCACCATTTGAAACACGTTAATTAATATCTGGTTAATAAGTATAGGCATATTGTAAAGTGCAAAAAAGCTGACGGTCGTATATTAAAAGATAAGATTGCAGTGTATGACAAAATCCATGAGTAATTTACTTGGAATGAACGTGTTTCTCTTAAGTCCAGTGAGCAACTACAGCAATTTTAAGCTAACATAAAATGCTGCACCAGAAATGTTAGGTGCGAAGACCGTTTAAGATGGTATAAAACTGGTGGTGGACATGGCATTGAAACTAAAGTGGACGAAAAGATGTTATCGCTGATTAATCAAGCAGACCCGAAAAAAATAGTTTGCTTCTTGAAGCAATTGCTTTGGAAACCTTCCAGATAAACCCACAAATGGTAGCTTTGGAAATACCAACATTATCACAAGTAAATGAAAAATGTTAGTAGCATAAAATCTAAGTATCTAATTAACCTGTTTGTAATACTATTTAAAATTGCATGTTTGTGGCTTGTAGGATTGTAGCTATTATTTTTTGAAGATTTAGAAGCTAGTAACAGTGATGTGTCAAACAGGTTAGTACGTATACCAATGTACAAAGAGGAATACCAGAAAGAATACCAACACATTATCAACATAGCCAGTATGAATGGATACCAAAAAAAACAATAGATAAGAAGATAAAAAAGTTTGAAAGACAGAAATACATCCAACAAACGACTACTTTAGTCAGACAACAAAAACCACAAGCATATAGAAAATTCACGTATCACCATTGGACACATCATAAATTTCAAAGGATTTTCAAGAAATACAATATCACCCTGTCTCCACAGAATAACCACAATATACAGAAACTACTGTGCAACAGAACAAAAGATCCTATCCCCAATGATAAATCAGCTGGTATATATCAAATTGTTTGTAATGACTGTAACCTGTTATACATAGGAAGAACCAAAAGAAATCGTGAAATAAGACTTAAAGAGCATATGAGATGCATTTACCAAAAGCAGCCAGATAAATCAGCAGTAGCCATCATTTCTGGTCTTCAAACCATGATATCACTCCGAACATAAAACTCTTAAAACCGATCAACAGCAGCAATGAATTGGACATCTGGGAAAAAATACATATCGTCAAACACAGGAATCACCTAATGAATTTCGAACTGCTGCCACCCAACAGCCTTTGGAGGTTCATCAGCCCAGCACCAGAGAACACCACTAGCCACGCACATTCCCCAGACAATGACCGGCAAAATCAGTTGAGGACATGCTGACAATGGGAGCAAACCGTCTCCCGAAACACATTCAAGTAAGAACATTTTAGTGATGTAGTGTAACAACCTTCAACTCTCTTTATTTCAAATTATGACACATCACTGTTACTAGCTTCTAAATATTCAAAATTAGTCAATAATTTAAACCATTCAGAAGTTACTTTTATTCCAATCATATCTAGTTTCTGTAATAGATTATCCTGGTTTACAATGTCAAACACTTTGGATAGGTCTAAGAAACTACTTTTAAAGGCTTTACTTACCAGCTTTATGAAAGGAGATGCTGAAACTGGCCACCGTCGTCCATACATTTTTGGCATCTCTTTAGGAAACTATCCATCACTCATAGTTCACGTTGAGAAATGCTGGCAATTTCCTGGCAGATATTTTGTTTTAACTCTTCCAGGGTGTGTGGGTTTGTCTTGTACACTTTGTTTTAAGTTACTCCAGAGATAGAAATCCCAGGGGGTAGGTCGGGGGACCGTGGGGGACACAAATCTACTAATAATTCTGTCCTTAAATGCACTTTCAATTATCATCAAAATACTGGCTGTATAAGCTGTTGCAGTCTTGTTGAAAAAAGGCAAAATCATGCTCTTTGGCTGTTAACTCTCTAAAAATTAAGGGGGCAAAATTGTGTTCACATACGTACGGGTGTCAACTGTTGACTCGAAATAAATTGGCCCTATAACCCTTTCTCCGCTCATGGCACACTATACACCAATTTTTTCGTCATGAAGGGGTACTTCATGAACAATATTACTGGCTGTGTGGTGTTTTTCCACTGGGCATGTGGAAACATGATAATGCACTGCTGTTATAAACAAGGTCACGCTGTTGATGATTTTCTATTTATTATTTTGTCCTGTACTTAGTCACAAAGTATATTATGGCTCAGTATATGTTTTCTACTGCACAGCATGTATTTATTTATGATTCGTATGTGTGAACTCAGTCAGCTTGCCAAGTGAAAGTATGATTTGCAGAAAGATTTCCAAGTGTAAAAGTTCCAAACCGTACAACAGTTCATGATATTTACAATAAATTTCAGGCCACAGGAAGTGTTCAGACTAAGAAATCTAAAAGACAGCGAAAGAGTTATAGGGCCAATTTTTTTCGAGTCAATAGTTGAAGCCTGCGCATACGTGAATACAATTTTGCCCCCTGTTTTTAGAGAATTAACAGACAGGGAGCATGATTTTGCCTTTTCTCAACAAGACTCTGCCACAGCTCATACAGCCAATATTTCGATGAGAACAATTGAAAATGTGTTTGAGGACAGAATTATTATTAGAGATTTGTGGCCCCCTCAGTACCCCGACCTAACCCCCTGCAATTTCTATCTCTAAGACAAATCCATCCACACACCCTGGAAGAATTAAAACAAAATATCCGCCAGGAAATTGCCAGCATTTCTCAATGTGAGTTACTGCGAGTGATGGATAGTTTCCTAAAGAGGTGCCAAAAATGTATGGACAACAATGGTGGCCAGTTTCAGCATCTGCTTTCATAAAGTTGGTAAGTAAAGCCTTTAAAAGTAGTTTTAAAAATGTTGTATGGTCTCACCCTCACCTTTCTATGATAGCGGCAGACGGCAACAAGTGCCGAGGACGCAGACAGGAAAAACGCTGTGCAGCCGGTTCGTAGTTTTTTGGCTCTCCCTGTATATATCTATATATCCTTAATAAAATATTTATAACTGTATTAATTTGCCTTTTTCCGTGTAAGCCATGCTGATTTGAGATTAAAATATTATATTTAGATATAAAAGATAATCTTTTGGATATAACCTTTTCAAACATTTTGCAAACATTTTTAAAAATATAGTTCCTGCAAATACAGAAATTTTAAATTAAATTGAGTTTTATTTATGGATGCTCTTTAACTGTTGTGGTCCTTAGTGTCCTATTGTATATTGAGCGTGAAAGACTGGAAATTTTGCTCGAAGGCCTATTTCTTGTTTTTAAATGCATTAAAGTTGTTTTCAAAACAGAAACTGGTTTCTGAAAGATGCTACAGCAAGTTTTTGGTAATCCTAGGTGTTATATTATTAGAGTTTGCTGGTGGCAGACTATTATCTTTCCCTCCAGGGGCTCACCTTATGTGAGTACGGGTTAGGCGCACCCGGGGTACCCGAGCCATTCATAGCCATTTTCACCCATTCATCCCTGTCCGGTCGAGGTGGGTTCGTTCTCGTGACCGGGGGACTCAAGGTAGGCTCTCGTGCATTCTGTGCATTTCATTCCTTGTCGCCCCTCGCCATCGTTTCTTTCTTTTCTTCTATTTATGCACATTTCGCCCCACGCCCATTCATTTACACATCTCTTTTACTTCTTCACCGGCCAACCTTGAGTGCGAAACGCCCACACACTTTTAGTTTCTTTTAACCTTTTATTTTAATCCTCCGTGGACACAGCCTGACGGATACCCGCGCACTGGGTGCGCAGCTGGGTGAGTGGGTAATGGCGTCATCCCCACCACCTGGGGTCATCATGTAGGGTTTGTGTTCGTATCCGCTGTTCAACTGCAGTCCCGCGGGGGGGCCATTGCATGAGCTGCTGACTTCTGACGGCGATTGGGTCCCTCTGTCTATGTTCTGGGAGGTGTGACCCTGGGGTGAGATAGGTATAGATAGGCCACTCACCCAAGCCGGGGTAACGCCCGGGAAGTCAGAGCCCGAGGTCGGAGACGGTTGCAATGGTGGAGGATTTATTTCGCTATTGAGCACCCTTTCTCCATTACTAACAACAAGCGCCGAAAAGTCTATGAAACGGAAGTAGCACCGCCGACATCTGGTTGTTACTTGGTCATTTCACGAACAGAAGAAGGACAAAGTTTTGAGAAGGTGAACCCTTTCATAATTCAGAAGGGCATTGACGCTATTGCAGGTGCGGTTCAGTCCTGCACTCGTCTACGGAACGGTTCCTTATTAGCACAAACGAAGTCCGATGAGCAAAGTAAGATCTTGTTGCGCGCTACGCTTCTCCACGGCTATCCCATCCGTGTGGAGAAGCACCGCACATTGAATTCCTGTCGAGGCGTCATCACCACCCATAGCCTCGATGGTATGTCGGACGATGAACTCGTAGACTATCTTTCAGACCAAAAGGTGACAGCAGTGCATCGAGTGCAGGCCAAACGCGACGGAGTATTGGTACCCACTCGTACCCTGTTTATTACATTTGATGGCATCGATCTGCCCACGAGCATTTCAGCAGGGTACGAACGCATTGCGGTGAGGCCCTATATCCCTAGACCTCTGCGTTGTTTCAAATGCCAACGTTTTGGGCATACGCAAGTCTCATGTAAGAGTGCCGTTACCATCTGTGCCTCATGTAGCCAGCCGTCACACGAGGGTGCCTGTTCCACAGCCCCCGTCTGCGTTAACTGCAAAGGGTCTCATTCTGCGTCGTTTGCCGACTGTCCGCGGTACTTGGACGAGAAGGCGATCCAGGAGATCCGGGTAAAGGAAAAACTCTCCTTCGCTGAAGCCCGGAGGCGTTATCATGCGCGCCAACCTTCCCTTCTGCGATCTGGCACATTTAGTTCTGTTGTTGCCTCGCCAGTACCACGAGTAGATGCCGAAACTCAGACCTGGACCATGACTGCATTAACCGCCACTACCATCCGGCCGTCCATTAAAGCTACAGTTCCCAAGCCCTATAAACCTGGTCCAAAGTCAATGAAGTCGCAAGCCGCTGAAAAGAAACCCAAGCAGAAACTTCGTAGGGAAGATTTTCTGAAAGACCCTCCGCGTGCGCGCGGTAAGAAAAGTTCACCTTCTCCTCCTCGGAGGTCGCTGTCCCAGGAAGGTCCTGGGACAAGCCGCGCTCAGTGGCACCCCTCACCCATCGCCACCCAGAACCGATTCACGGCGCTTGAATCGGTTTCTGGCACTGAGCGCGTGGGCCCTCCCTCCGAGGAAGCTATGGAGTCTGACCAACTCCATACAAAAAGCCCGAGCCCAAAGGTTAAGCAAAAGATTCTTTTAAGCCGCCCTTCTAAGTAGACAGTTTATCCCTTTTATTCATGGCTATCCTGACCTGGAATGTACGTGGTGTACGATCGCATAGGGCGGAACTGCAACTTTTATTGCGTTCCCATTCACCTATGGTCGTGTGTTTGCAGGAGACCAAACTTCGCCCTCACGGCCCTTTCGATCTCCGAGGGTACACTCCGGTTCGCTACGATCTTGAACCGGAGGAGGGTGCTCCTGCTCATGGAGGTGTCATGCTGTTAGTGCGTAACGACGTTCATTTTCAAACTCTCGCTCTTACGTCCGACTTGCAAGCTGTTGCCATTAGATTGCAGTTACCCGGTTTTTTCTTTTCTGTTTGCTCTGTATATTCACCTCCGTCGTCTCCCTCGCTCTCGCGGACCTTCGAGCTCTCCTGTCCGCTCTCCCAACACCATTTCTTCTGTTGGGAGATTTTAACGCCCATCAACCCCTGTGGGGTTCGCCAAGGGCTTGTGCGAGGGGAACTCTTCTTTCTGACATTTTTGACCAGTTCAATCTCTCTATTCTCAATACAGGCGAGCCTACGTTTCTTTCTGATTCTTCCGGTACATTTTCTCATTTAGACCTTGCCGTTTGCTCACTCCAGCTTGCTAGTCGTCTGCAGTGGAACGTCGTCGCTGACACCTACTCCAGCGACCGTTACCCCTGCATCGTTTCTCTTCTGTCACACCACGTACAACATTCCAGAGTACCTACCTGGATATTCGCAAAAGCCGACTGGAGCTTGTATTCCAGCCTCGTGCATTTTGACGACCAGCCCTTCACCGACATTAACCAACTAGTGCAGCACCTTACGTCTACGGTTTTCTCTGCCGCCGAACGCGCAATTCTCCGTTCATCCTATCAACCTCGGCGAATGCCTGTTCCATGGTGGAACGAGGATTGTCGGGACGCCGTTCGTGCCCGTAGAACTGCACTTAGGGTGTTTCGGCGTCACCCTACACTTGATAATTTGGTGACTTTTAAAAACTCGCGCGCCAGGGCTCGTCGCATTATTCAGGATAGCAAGAAGGCATCTTGGGCTCGTTTTTGTCGAGTCTTTTAATCGCTTTACGCCTTCATCCGTTGTTTGGGATAAACTTCGTCGCTTCTCAGGTAAAGTGTCGCATTGTACTGTTTCTGGCCTTCAGGTTTCTAATGCCACCATAGTGGATCCGGCTGCCATCGCTAACACTCTGGGTGCTGCCTTTGAGGCGGTTTCCAGTTTAGACCATTATTCCGCCGGCTTTCGCTCTATTAAAGACCGGCTGGATTCCGCATCATATAATTTTCGGTCTGCTAATAATGAATGCTATAACGAACTATTCACAATGAGGGAGCTGGAGCACGCTCTTCATTGCTCTCGGCACTCCGCTCCTGGGCCGGACGGCATTCATGTCCTGATGTTAAAGAGCCTTTCAGCCGACAGTAAACTCTTTCTCTTACAGGTCTATAACCGTATTTGGCAAGGCAGCCTTTTTCCTTCCGTTTGGCGCGAAGCCACCATTGTCCCTATACTTAAGCCTGGGAAGGATCGCCAGCTACCTTCCAGCTACCGCCCTATCTCCCTCACCAGTTGCATTTGCAAGGTGATGGAGCGCATGATCAACGGGCGGTTGACATGGTGGCTTGAGTCTCAGAAACTTCTAGCGAACGCTCAGTGCGGATTTCGTCGCTATCGCTCTACCGTCGACCATCTGGTGTCCTTGTCGACACATATTATGAATGGATTTCTGAGAAAGTGTCAAACCGTGGCTGTATTTTTTGACCTGGAGAAAGCTTATGACACTTGTTGGAGCGGCGGCATTTTACGTACACTTCACGCATGGAATATCCGCGGTCGTCTTCCCATATTTCTTCGGGAGTTTATGACGGACCGCGTCTTTCGTGTACGTGTGGGCTCGGTTTTATCTAGTCGTTTTATTCAAAAGAACGGAGTACCGCAGGGCTCTGTACTCAGTGTCACACTTTTTGCGATTGCTATCAACCCCATTGTTGATTGTATTCCACCTGGCATTTCATCGTCCCTTTTTGTTGATGATTTTGCCATTTATTGCAGTTCACGGGGGACCTGTCTACTCGAACGCCGTCTCCAGAGCTGTATCGACCGTCTCTACGCCTGGAGTAACGCTAACGGCTTTAATTTCTCCGCCGAGAAATCCGTCTGCATCAACTTCTGGCGCCGGAAGGCTTTCCCTCCGCCCTCTCTCCATCTTGGGTCGGAGGTCCTTCCATTTGCAGACGAGGTGAAATTTTTGGGGTTGGTCTTTGACCGGAAGCTGAGCTGGACTTCTCACGTTTCCTTTTTAAAAGCAAAGTGTGACCGTTCTCTTAATCTTTTACGTGTTTTAAGTGGCACATCCTGGGGAGCTGATCGGACCGTCCTTCGTCTTTATCGCTCTTTGGTCCGATCCAAGCTTGATTACGGGTGTATTGTTTATTCGTCGGCACGTCCATCTGTGTTACGTCGATTGAATGCCATTCACCATCGTGGCATAAGAGTCGCTACAGGGGCCTTTCCAACCAGCCCTGTTCTTAGCCTGTATGCTGAAGCTGCAGAGCCTCCGCTGTCCTTCAGGCGTGAGATGCTGTTCTCCAGCTATGCCTGTCGACTCTCCAGCTTGCCTGACCGCCCGTCCTTCCCGACATTTTACGAGGATTCGCTTGATCGGCAATATTTAGTTAGCTCCTCTGCATTGCTCCCTCCAGGGGTTCGATTTCGACTGCTACTTCGGCATTTGGACGTTACGCCAGCGCCGGCCCTTACCCGAGGGGAAACGCGTTTTCCTCCATGGTCGCGCGCTGAGGCCCACATCCACCTTGGGCTAACGTCATTGCCGAAAAATGCGACCCCTGCTTCTGTTCTTAGATCCGCCTTTTTAGAACTACAGGCGCAGTTCGGGGACTGTCATTTTATATATACTGATGGGTCTAAGACTGATGTTGGAGTAGGATGTGCCTTTGTTTTTGGTGTACAGACTTTTACTTTTCGTTTACCTGGACAATGTTCGATTTATACCGCCGAACTTTTTAGTATATACCAATCTGTTTTATTCATCCAGCGGCACGACTTACGGCACTGTGTTATTTGTACCGACTCTCTGAGTGCCCTTCAGGGTATTGACGCGCTGTACGGTTACCACCCTCTCGTACAGCATATACATGACCTGCTCCACTCGCTTGGTGCCTCTGGCATCAGCGTCTCCTTCCTGTGGATTCCAGGTCATGTGAGCATCTCAGGCAACGAGTCTGCCGACGGCGCTGCCAAATCGGCCATTTTATCACCCAGATGTTTTACCTGTGTTGTTCCTTCCTCAGATTTTTATGTTATTTTACGTTACAGTATCCTCTCGCGCTGGCGCGATGAGTGGGCGGCTCTTAGGGGGAACAAGTTGCGGGAGGTTAAACCTCTTCCGTTAGTCTGGGGTACCTCTTCTCGTTCTTCTCGTCGGGAAGAGGTACTTTTAGCTCGTTTACGAATCGGACATTGTCTTTTTAGCCATAGATACCTGCTCAGTGGTGACTCCGCACCGCTCTGTGAGCAGTGTGATGCGCCCTTAACGGTGCATCACATTTTAGCAGAGTGTCAAGTTTTAGCTCCGTTGCGCGTTCGTGTTGGTCAGCCTGTTGGCATAGCCAACGTTTTGGCAGACGACGTGCATGCTGTGGAATGTCTTTTACGTTTTATCAATGACAGTGATTTTTATCGGCGCATTTGATGCGCTGAGCACCTTTTTAACATTGTGATATTATGTTGCCTTTTTAATGGGGCTCTACTTCCCAGTGGACATATGGCGCTCATGTCCCGTACGTTCTGCAGCTCTTGACACGTTGTTTTACGCTTTTATTGACCATGCTTTTAGTGTGTTCGTATTTGGTGTTTTGTTTTTTACTTTTTGGACATCGCGGGTTTGTGTCCCGTTTTTTAATTATGCGGTTTTTTGTCGGAATTTTATTTTTGGACTGTCACTTTTATACTTTGTAAGGGCGCTGATGACCTTAGCTGTTTAGCGCCCTTAAACCGCACCTCCTCATCATCATCATCATCATCATCACTATTATCTTTGGAGCACATTTCCATAGTATTCATAAAAATGTTTGCCATTCTCTATGGATTTCTTGCATCAGCATTATTTACTTTGAGAATAATATTTTTTACATTATGTTCATGTTTTCCAAGATTACCAAACTATTTACTGGAATTTTTAATACAGTTTCCATTATATATGAATTTTGTTTCATTTATAAATTTATTATATAGTCTCTTATATTGATGAAATAAGATTTAGAACTTAGCCGCATTGTAATTCATAACCATTTTGTCTGAGAAATCTCAGATATTTATTTGATTTCTTTATTTTAGATGTGATGTACTTATTTTTCTTGCAGTGAGGTCCAATTCTTATTTGTGGTATTGTTGTTTGGTAAGAGTAATTGAAAGCTCCAAAAAAGTTAACTTTTTGCTAAGTTTACAGGTGTCTGTGTAACTACCTCTTCTATTGATTAAAGTTTCCTTGAAAGTAATTTAAATACTGTTCCTTCCTTCCTTCCTTCCTCCCTCCCTCCCTCCCTCCCTTCCTTCCTCCCTCCCTTCCTTCCCTCCTTCCTTGACACAATTTTATTTGTTTAAATGTAATACTATCTCTACATTTCTCTTTTCCTACCTGTAGGAATAGCTCCAGTATTTGAGCTGCATGATCAGAAACGCCAGTTTCTACAACATTAAAACTAAAGTAGCAGTTGTTTGTATTCAGAAGTATTTGGTCTAAGGGGATACTCTTCCTCTTGTAGGGACATCTATTACTGTAAATAAGCCACAAATGTTCAACATTGTCTACAACTGAACATTTTCTTGATTACCAAAAAATGTCATTAACATCACCCATAATAGTAATATTCTTTTTGTTTTCTTTCTTTCTTTCTTTGTTGCTTTCTTTCTTTTTCTTTCTCTCTTTCTTTCTTTTCTTTTTCTCTTCCTTCCTCCCTCCCTCCTTCCATTCTTTCTTTCTTTTTGTTTTGTTTAATACGTTATTAATAATTATATCCAGATGCCTTATGAATATTTCTATTTCACTATTTGGAGACCACCTAAGTAGGTTATAAAATGGAAGCTCTAAACTGTTTACCTCAAAATGTTCTTCACAGTGTATGTTATCAAATTGTGTAATTATATTTATTCTCATAGCCAGGGTTCTGTGAAGCACATTATTATCTATTTCTAAGTTTGATCATTTAATTCCTAAATTTGGAAGGTTGTAATGAAAACCTTTTTACAGCCTGATATCACTAGAAACCTGCATTTCTTTTATTTATAAGTCATTGATAAACTTAGAAGGTGGTCTCCTCGATCTTTGTGGTCTCTGACAGGATACCTGGTCCTCATCCTCTTTTGATTTCTCATGAAGAAATTCCATCCCTGAGAAGCAAAGGGGCATATGTCCATTGTCATAACTTTTCAGGAAAATCAAAAAACTATTTCTACGGTACAATAATTGCAGATTGCTTGTAACATGTAATATTTAAAGTTGTGGTATTTAATTATGTTATTTTGGGTATACAGTGGCATTGTGTGTGTTGATTTATGTATAAGATTTTATTTGTAACTTAAAAAATTAATAACGTTTAAAACAAATATGGACATATGCTCTTTTTCCACAAAATATTTTTAAAGTGTTTACATTTTGTTATGTGCCCCTGTGGGCAGTATAATTTGTTTGAAACTTCTAAATGTGTATAATGGATCTTCAGATTTATTCGGCCTTTACTGCCATTCGATTTAAATGAATGGTGTCATTATTAGCTCAGTGAGCCCTTGTCTCAGAGGGGAGGGGCAGAATTGAACCTCAGATTGCATGAGTTTCTAACTTCGTAAACAGGTTGATGTACTGCAGCAGTGCAAAATGGTTTTTCACTAGGACATTTTGCGTGTTCTTTGCACGCAAGGTGGAAGTGACCACCGATCACAGAATTTTCATGATTATGTGCTACTTATGAACTGGAAGGATAGGAGGTGGAGTCAATATTGGCCACTGTGTGAATGATTTTCCCCATTCTTGCCCAGAATTTCATCAAGTCCTGAGACAAAACATGGCAAAAAACAAAACACAGTTGGTTTTTATTAACAACAAACAGGAGAAACAACTAAAATATTTAAAAATATTTAAAATATTTATAAACGTTACTTCAGTTGTGTTTTATCAAAAAGGTTAATGTTGGGCCATTAAAGCCGAGACACTCTATGCTACAAAAACCATCCAATTATTTGAGTTACTAATCAGCATGCATGCTGAGATTGTGAGTTTATGAAACACAAGTGAAAGAAGTTATAAATGTAAGGAAAGGTATGATAAGTCCCATTTCACTAAGGTGACCTGAAACTGTTGACATCCATCCTTCCATTTATCTTTCACTAATCCTCTGCGGGAGGCACTGATGATAAACTCGCTTCAAAGTATTGACGTCATGCGCAGACAACTGACTGGCGGCAACAGCCAAATAAATCTGAAGACCCTGTATATTTATTGAAACCAGCTCACAGTACATATTTGTAATAAAATTTACTACACAAATTAAACATTGATCAGAAAAAACGTTTACTTATATTGTGTAAAATCATTTACATGACTCATGATTACAATCTAAAAAAACAGTTATTTTGTTATGAATCTATATAATAACAAATTACTCATTTGGGAGATCATCTTTGTTTATCATCATGTGAAGTAGCTCTGTAAAGTGCAGCATAACATTCAGATATCCATTTTGTGAATGCTTGGAGGTCTGCATACTTTATGGAGCTGATGGGTTTTGATTCCAGTCCAAATGAGTGATATTTCTTCTGGTAACTGTAGAGCAATTCTGCATTACCCTCAAGATTAAGCTCTTGAAATGTAGCATCAGAGAAGGATGCCTTATAAGAAATAATTCCAGGTTTTTCAGCACAGACTTCAGCCAAACTGTCTTCAAAGTGTAGAACATCCCGCCATTAATATATCTTTTACGTTGGACAAATGGAGCTGAAGGGAACAGAAGTTTTGAGATCTTGAGTTTGCATTTCATGGACCATTAAAGGTTGTTTTACTTAGTACGTTTGGATGAACTGAGCCTAGTCATGAGGTACAGCAATTTGCAAGTTAGAAAGCTTTGATCTTTTTCGTTCTATTGTGGAATTGATATTGTCGACTTCTACGTGTGTATAACCTTTTAAAATGAACTTGTGATTAATCTCCTGAAGATTTAGAAGCTGTAAAAGAAGCCAATGCTAATTGCACATTTCAATTTTGTCCAGTGCAATTGTCTGAACAAATGGTTAATGTCTCCGTTTGTTCCTTCAAATGTAATGGAGCCCATTTCAGTAAACAAGATGCTATTTCATTCCCTCCTCTTCCACCAAAGCATACAATACCCTTCATTAGATGCTGCATTATGGATTGTTAAATTCAGAGTCCAAAGCTTCCACAAGTAACATGATTGGCAGCTGCTCAGGAAGGTGTCGGAAGGCAGTTTTCTAGGTCCATAGTAGTACACACTTTTTTTTCTTTTCTTTTCTTTCTTTCTTTTCTCTTTTTCTGATTTTCCTTCTAATTTGTCTGCATTTTTCTATTGTCAGCTTCCTTGTGGTGCTTGTTGAGCTTTTCCCTAGTATCAGTCTTTACTTCTTTGTTACTGGCATCATTAAGTAATTTCTTAAAGCAATCACAATCATCGCAAGTATCTTTGTGAAGGAGTTCAAAAGAAAGATTGAAATCGTCATTGAACATTTTCCTGTAAACCATTCCTTACATGTATGTTTCCTCAGAAATTTTGCCTTCATTACATTCTGTTACATAGGCTCTGCACATGAAGGAAAGGTTGAGGTAAGGTCCAAGTTACTTTCTCTTGTCTCTTGCTCTGGAATAATAACTTTTCATAAGTTGGAAACGTGAAAATACGTTCACTGACAGAATTCCTTATGGCCTCTGGTATTTTATTTCTGGGTTCTGACTTGCCTGTTTTATCAGGCGATTCTGTTCCAAATTTGATTTTAGCAATTGATACTATAACATATTTATCTATTATGGCCAGATTGCTCAAAAACACCTTTTTATAAACTGGGATTACCTTTTCGTTCAACTTAAGTGTATAAACTTTTGTCATCTTCTTTCATACAGAAGTAATGTCATTTCCCCAAGGCCTAGACCGGTACTTCATTTACTAGACCAGCCATTACCGGATGCTTTCGCTCCCAAGAGGAGAAGTTGTTCAAAAATGAATTAAATATACAAAGTCTTTGTTCTTCACACACCTTCTTTGTACATTGCTGTCTGCATTTGCATGGAGATTTGTATACACAAGCTGTTACATCTTTTCCACTCTTGGATGATTTATAGGGTAAGCATTCAATATTTTTTCCTTAGCAATACTTTGTTTCCAAATTGAGATGTCAGAGATTATCTTTTTATCTCATTTCTTTACTTTAATGTTGCTATTTTCAGTGATATTGACCAGCTCAGGAACATTAATTTGTGTGTTGTGACATTCTGAAATAAATTATACCAATATTGTTAATATGGTTTATTATTATTATTATTATTATTATTATTATTATTATTATTATCATTATTATTATTATTATTATTAATTTAATAGTATAAACGTCATTATTATCATTGTGAGTGTATTATTATTTTTATGAGTTTTTCTAATTTTGAGATTGATTTTTAGGGTTTTGAAATATTATATAATGAAGTTAAGTAAATAGTAAACAAAAATAAAATAATTACACTACATGATCAAATGTATCCAGACACCTGGCTGAAAATGACGTACAAGCTCATAGCGCCCTCCATCGGTAATGCTGGAAGTCAATATGGTGTTGGCCCACCCTTAGCCTTGATGACAGCGTTCACTCTCGCAGGCATACTTTCAATGAGGTGCTGGAAGGTTTCTTGGGGAATGGCAGCCCATTCTTCATGGAGTGTGGAACTGAGGAGAGGTATCGATGTAGGTCAGTGAGGCCTGGCACGTAGCCGGCATTCCAAAACATCCCAAAGGTGTTCTATAGGATTCAAGTCAAGACTCTGTGCAGGCAAGTCCATTACAGGGATGTTATTGTCGTGTAACCACTCTGCCACAGCCCATGCAGTATGAACAGGTGCTCGATCGTGTTGAAAGCTGCAATCGCCATCCCGGAATTGCTCTTCAACAGTGGGAAGCAAGAAGGTGCTTAAAATACCAATGTAGGTCTGCGCTGTGATGGTGCCACGCAAAACAACAAGGGGTACAAGCCCCCTCCAGGAAAAGCATGACCACACCATAACACCACCACCTCCGAATTTCACTGTTGGCACTACACACGCTGGCAGATGACGTTCACTGGGCATTCGCCATACCCACACCCTGCGATCGTATCGCCACATTGTGTACCATGATTTGTCACTCCACACAACATTTTGCCACTGTTCAATCGTGTAATGTTGACGCTCCTTACACCAAGCAAGGCGTCGTTTGGCATTTTCCTGCGTGATGTGTGGCTTATGAGCAGCCGCTCGACCATGGAATCCAAGGTTTCTCACCTCACGCCTAACTGTCATAGTACTTGGAGTGAATCCTGATACAGTTTGGAATTCCTGTGTGATAGTCTGGATAGATGTCTGCCTATTGCTCTTTACAACCATCTTCAAATGTCGGCGGTCTTTTTCAGTCAACAGACGAGGTCGGCTTGTACTCTTTTGTGCTGTACATGTCCCTTCACGTTTCCACTTCACTATCACATCAGAAACAATGGATCTAGGGATGTTTAGGAGTGTGGAAATCTCGCATACAGACTTCTGACACAATTGACACCCAATCACCTGACCTCATTTGAAGTCCGTGAGTTCCACGGAGCATCCCATTCTGCTGTTTCACGATGTCTAATGATTACTGAGGTCGCAGATAATGAGTACCAGGCAGTAGGTGGCAGCACAGTGCACCTAAGATGAAAAATGTATGTTTGTGGGGTGTCCGGATACTTTTGATCACATAGTGTATGTTTAAATATACCATCCTAGAAACTCTCACCATTCTCAGGTTCATAATCAGCATTCACATCAGAGAGATCAGAAAAAACATCTGGGTTATCCTGCAATACTTACCCAGAGTTCTGATCTGGAATAAGTTTAAAAATTTGAGATTCTGAAAATATTAAATGTAATAATGTTCAATTTATACGAAATTGATTTGTAGCAAAACCTTTCGGATAGCTGCCTTAAAAGGCTGTCTAACAGGATACAGCATACTAAGTAAAAAATAAAGTTGTAAATTTAAACAGCAAAATTACATAAATAGAATGTATGATACATTATTAATAAATACCTTCTGTATATGTTAACTTGTTAAGCAACCTGTACCATGATCTTTCCTCTTGAAATACTCATTTTTATAAAATCACACATATGTTGTAATCCTCTTCATCACTAATAGATAAAGCATCAAGCTACATCTCTGTTTTGATTGCCGATGGCTTGAACAAACACATTAAACATGAAAACAGCACAATAATAAACTTATGGTCTTGCTTATTCCTATTGTTAAATTCAATTTTAAAGGAAGAAATATTGAGGCCTCACATATGCCCAGCAAAGTGCATACAATTATTCTAGAGTTAAGAGGAAAACAGGTGGATGTCCCATATGTACCCTTCATCGCACAACAAAATGTTGCCAATTGGAAGCATTAGGCATATGTCCCACATATGCCCTCCATCACACAACAAAATGTGGTCAATTGGAAGCATTGGGTGGATGTCACACATGTGCCTGCATCATACAACAAATTGTTGCCAATTAGAAGCATTAGGTGGATGTACCACATGTGCCCATTTTCTTCTAAGTGTTTCTGGACAATTGCCATTATAATGCATGGACATCACAAGAAGAAGTGTGTGGAGGACAGCTGCCATTTTTCCATGTTGTGCATTCATTCATGCTTGTCACAAAAGCATAAATAACTCAAAATTTACAAAAAAAATGGACATATGCCCTTTTGCTTCTCAGGTACAGGGTTCTAGAATAAACTCTCTTGATTTCCCAATGACTTGCAGTTCTTCTTTTTCTTCTGCTGCCTTGAATGTAGCAACCTTTATGCTGTTCTAATGAATTGGTCATTGTTCTCTGCTGCCTCGGAGGTGATATTGCTTATTCTCTGTGGTTCCCTGCTGGATTGGCCATTATTTCCTGCTGCCTCGAAGACGATATTGTTTATTCTTTGTGGACCCCATTGGTTTGTCCAATGTTCTCTGCTGCCTTAGAGGCGATGTTGCTTATTCTCTGTGGTTCCCCATTAAATTGGTCATTGTTCTCTGCTGCCTTGGAGGTGATATTGCTTATTCTCTCTGGTTCCTCATTGAATTGGTCATTGTTCTCTGCTGCCTCAGAGGTGATATTGCTTATCCTCTGATGCCACCATAGATTGGACATCCTCTGCTATAACAGGAGTAACCTTATCTAACCTCTGTGGTGTCTGAGTGCTTCTTTGCTGCCTCTGGATTAGCCTTACTTCACCTCTTAGATACTACAATGACTTGGTCGACACTCTCCTCTGCTGTCTGATGAGTAGTCTCTCTTAATGTCTATTGTGATCCCATAGGTTTCTGGATTTTTGAATCCATTCAAAAAGGATCACATTTTGGTTTGAGGTGGTGTTTTTTTGTTTTTCTTTCCTTAAACCATTCAGATGAAGTCCACATATTGTAGATTTGTCTTTACTGAAATTTACTGGTAGCACCATGTGTCCATTCTTAAAATTTTCAGTTTTTGCTTACCATTCTATTTTTATAATAAAATGATATTGACAATTGCTTTTCTACCAATCAGTTTTGGATTCACATATTAATTTTTTATTAGGGTTTTATAAATTTAGAATTTTTATTAATTAAAGGATGTTTAAAGTTATTGTTTTGTGACTATTTTTAATTTATATACTAAGATGTTATATTGAAGTAAGCCACTTCTCTATTCACATATGAAAAATGTATTAAATTTGTAAAATATCTACGAGCGGCATTAATGACAGTGACATTTACTTTGTTATGGTTGGCAATAAAATTGAAGTTCTTGATGCCTTGCTTGGCATTATTAGTCCTTGTATCATTTGCCCCCCTCCCCACAAAGACTAAAGGTTGGTTCACAACCAACAAGAACAGTAACCGGAATAAGAACAACAAAGCTGAAATACATGTATTCAAATGGGAGCATTCACAATTGATGGGAAGCCTTCCTGGGACCTGGGAATGGGAAGGAAGACTTGCCCAAGTTTTAACTTTCTCGTTTTCATTCCCGGGCATGGCATATTAGATCTCTATTGTGCATATTAGACTCTTCACTGTATAGGGCATTCTAGGTGACCATGACATGAAACAGCCATAGTGCTCTATAGTCACAAGCTAGAAACATGAAACTGGAAGAAATTAGTACTACATGTGCTTCCTAATCTCAAATCCTGACACCCTAGATGCATTAAATGTTGGTTCTTCTAATGAAAGGGTCATCTGTAGTCTGTTTATATGCTACTCAAAACTGGCTATTACCTCAGAAACAATGGCAAATGCTACAAAGAACAGCAAAAACCAGTAGAATTAACAAAGAACAATAAGCAACTTTAATGTACACCATTAAATAAAGGAATGAAAGCTTGGTGCTGCTAGAGGTATCGGAAATGTAACAGATATGCATTTAGATAATGTTAAATCTATCAAATCTTGATGTTGGGTGACTCACATTATGTTGGCTGAATTGGAAGCAGGTGAAAAAATATTATTGTTTATTTCAATAACAAATGAAATCCCAATGCGCAAAATCGATTTTCCACTTTGGGATCAATATGATCATCGATAAGCATTCCCGTTCTCATTACTAGGCTGTTGTGAACCAAAATCTTGTATGTTGCATTGCTTCCCCTTCTTGTTTCCATTTTGGTTACCATTCTGGGTTGTTGTGAACCAACTTTTACACATCATCTTTAGTTAAATTTATAGCTTCTGATCTGTCACTTTTGATAATTTCACTTGTTCTTGCACCTGTTTTCACCTAATCTGTAGTTTGAGACATATCACTTAGTTCACAGTGCAGCCCCTACTATAACTGTCAGTGACAATTAAAACCTTATTTCTTTCTAGTGTGTAATTAGGCCTGCTTTCATTTGTCTCTTGACTTTCCCTATCAGATATCTGTCAATTACTACTGGAATTTGTTGAGCATTTTAATTTTTTACCTTTTATGATACTTATTTTTGTAGTTTTTCACAACTTCTAACCATGTACTTGGATTTCCAATATTGCTAGGTGTGTTAGTTTGTACCCAAGACATCAGTGTCTCATTTCTCAGAATATTTATTATTTCTCTTTGAATGAATAAATGAATGAATGAATGAATGAATGAATGATGATAATTCTGCTCTTAACTTACTTAATTCTTCAAGTACTCTGCATTTCACACATCTGATCTCCTTAATGCATTGTAATCTACATTAAATATGGAAGGCAAGGAACGAGCTAATGAACAAATTGCCATCTGCAGATATCAAGACCATTAAGTATGCATTCTTTGTATTTGTTTTGAGAGGAAAGGACATTTCTCACAGATGTACTGCTAACAAGCTTCATTCTATTCACTACTTTAGTAAAATGTTCATAATTCTAGGTTTAATATGAAGAGTCCCCTTCAAGTGCTTGTAAACAATTGATAAGACTGACACATAATATTCTTAGAATCTGCATTAAAGTTTTCTTGAAGTGACTAGTCCTTCTGTATCCAGCAATGATGTCTTGCCGTGCTATCTCATAAACAAATAAAAGATGGGTGTTTAGTGTATCCATGTTGTAGCCCCAATTACATAGGTATCCTGTGAAGCCTCCACAAATTGGCCATTTTTATTCATTGTATTTAATGTGCAGTAACAATTGTGTAATATTATCATATGATTGCTGTAGAAGTGCTGAATGTGTAGCAGGAACTTAAACAAAAGCATTTCTATTGTGTAGGTAGATACACATTTAACGTTTCTTCAGAGCCTCATTAAACAGTTTCTATGCCATTGGATCATATTTTGGAGGTCCCAACTTCAGTATGAATTCAGAAATTTCAATATACAGGATGACCCTCTTCAGAACAATAGGGATAAATTCCTTTTTCCAGTGTCTGTATATTGTATTTTGATCGAGCAGGCATTTTTCACTGAGTCTTAACATCTCAGCCATGCCTTTAAATCATTGAACTCACACTTTAAATAATTGTGGTGATGTAGAAAAAGCATGTAGTTCAAATTTATCATCATTCCTTTCACTTGCAATGCTTAACCACTATCCGATGTAAACTCATAAAAGTTTTCTAGTCATGCTGGAATCCAAATGTCTATTCCAGAGGTTGGAATGCTAATTTTACAATTGGATATATTATTCCAGTTTATTTTGTTGTAATCGTGCACCTTTCAAGAACAAAAATGTCACTCCCTTGATATAGTTGTTCTCAGCATGCATTGGTATTTCAAAATGTAATGAAGTTCTTTTTCAGTTTCCTATTTACCCATTGGTAAAGTTGTCCTATACATATCCCGCAGGCTTTGTGTGGGGAAAAATTCATTTTGATCACCAAGACCGTTCCAAAATATTCATAACAAGCCCTTTTTAGAAACTCTACATTTTGTCTCTGCTTCACAGTCATGAGTTTATAATATAGGGTGGACCATTTAAGTTGAGACTGTACAGTTATCTCCAAAACTAAGCATTGTAGAAAGAAATGTATTGAATAAAAGTTGCTTGATATTATGGGGGAAAGTATGAATGAATGAATAGATTTATTGTACAATTTGTTCTACATGTTTACAATACATACAATGTATATTCGTTTATACCCCTACATCTACTGGGGGAAAGTAAATGCCATTAGCCATGTTTTGTTTGGAGGACATTATGATGGTCATTTTAAGGTTAATTTAATATTTTTAAATGGGAACTTACAATTACGGTCAATTTAAATTGACCCTAATTGTAGGTTCTTTGAGAGAATAGAAAGTATATTAACTGTTATTAGTAAAAGCAATTGTAGAATATTTGGTATAGATTTAAATATCGACCTTAATATGCCCAACAACGAGACGGCAATTTTCCTCAACCTATTAAGATCACATAATTTGTATCCTACTAGTTTCCAACCTACTAGAAATAAAGCATATTTAAACTATTTCTTTACAAATATCTCTCAAAATAATTATGTAGTATCACCACATGATTTCTGTATTTCTGACCATATTGGCTTGATAATGCACACTGAAATCCCAAGACATATTTTTAGTTATATTAATAGGTATAAACAAATATGTGACTTTGGGGATAATAAAATAGCCAATTTTTGTGATCTTATGATTACAACTGACTGATATTATGCAATTGCAGATGCTGATGTTAATATATCCTTTCAAAATTTTATGGATTACTTCTTACATTGTTTTGAAATTTGCTTTTCAGTAAAGCGTAAAAAGGTAGGAATCAAAACCAATCTTAAATAGTATACTAATGAACTTAAAATGCTAAAAAATCTGGTTTTGGCTCATCACACAGTTTACCTTAATTTAAGAGCTGAACAGGCGAAAGAGGAATATCTTTTTCTTAAAAGAAAATATAAAAAGAAATTGGGTGAATCTAAGCGAACCATGTATGACAATCTCATTACTAGTTCAATTAATACATGTAAAACTGTTTGGAATGTGGTAAAGGATGAGACACATATAAACAAGGATAATAACATAGCAATAGATGCAAATGCATTTAATGATTTTTGTATCCAGTCAGTAGATGACATTATTGCTAATTTTGATTTGGATGTATCCGATGCAGTAAGTTATTGTAAACATGCCCCTTTTCCCGTTTCTGATTTTGAATGGTATAATGTAACTGAAGCACATGTATTAGGTGCAGTATCAGCGCTCTCTAATTCACATAGTAAAGATGTTTTTGGTCTCTCCAACTTTTTTGTGAAAAAAATCATAGGATCAATAGTGACACCTCATACCTTTTTGATCAATGGATGCATCTCGGACAATCTATTCCCAGAATGTTTAAAATTATCTAAAGTTATATCTGTCCATAAAAAAGGTGATAAAAACACAGTAGATAACTATTGACCAATTAGTTTAATCCCAATTTTTTCTAAAATTATTGAGTCCCTAATGTACAAACAGATGTTCTGTTGGTTCGACCAACACTCGATCATTACTTCTAAGCAGTTTGGTTTCCAGAAAAATAAATCCACAACATTGGCAATAGAATATCTAACCAAATCCACAACATTGGCAATAGAATATCTAACCAAAGAAATAGTAACTGCTTTAAAAAATAAAGAAAATGTGTCCGTTGTGTTGTGTGATCTTATTAAAGCCTTTGATTGTATATCACATGAACAACTCATACATAAATTTGAACACTATGGCATTAGGAGTGTAAAAACAAAATTTATTAAATCTTATTTGAGTAATAGACGGCAGATGGTTGTTATTGCGGACAAATATTCTGAGGTATGGAATATTAAAAATGGAGTCCCTCAAGGGTTCATTTTAGGGCCTTTTCTTTTTCTTTTACTGATTAACGATTTGGCATATAACTTACCGCAAGATCTTATTATGTATGCCGATGATACGTCCTTAATTACATCTCATTCGGATTGTAACCAGTTAAAATCACTAGAATTAAATAATTTTAATATAGCAAAGAACTGGTTTGCTACTAATAAGCTAAGGTAAATGAACAGAAAATGCAGCATTTTACTTTTGGTTTATTGGATATGAGGGCAAATGAATTTCCATTTGTTAAACTCTTGGGATTTTGCTTAGATTGAAAACTTGAATGGAAAACTCAGGTGGAAAACGTGTGCACTAAATTATCTTGTGTTATTTTTCTTTTTAGAAAACTGAAGTCACTTGTGTCTCTGGACACTCTTAGACAGATATACTTCACACTATTTGAGACACTATGGAATATATTTATGGGGGCACTCAACTGAGGTTAATAAGATCCTTTTATTACAGAAAAAAGCACTCAGAATACTCTTAAATAAAAATACTAGAGAACCTTGTAAACCTTTATTTATTAAGTTGAAGGTTTTAACCATGTATAATTTATATATATACAGATCTTTAATTTACATCAGAATGAACATTCATCAATATCCTCTTCGGACTGATCTCCATAATTTTAACACAAGAAATAAACATAAACTTGATTATCTGAGATGCAGACTAGCTGTAAGTGCAAACCGCTATTTTTATAATGGTATCAATATGTTCAATAAGTTACCAGATGCAGCAAGCATAGTTCCAATTAATAGACTGGAAGCATATATTCATAATTGGTTAATAAATAGTCCATTTTATTCAAGTGCTGAATTTATGGATACTTCTGTTGATATAATTCTGTAATCTTGCTAATGTAAACATGACAACATTTCTGGATATATTCTGGTCTCTAACAAATAATAATAATAATAATAATAATAATAATAATAATAATAATAATAATAATAATACTTATTATTATTATTAAAAAGCCACTTTTATTTAAGACATTTCTTTCTACAATGCTTAGTTTTGGAGATATTGTACAGTCTCAACCTAAATGGCTCACTCTGTATATATACATATGCTAGTGGGTTATAACAGACTTATTATGACTGGCCATATATCCATTAAAATAAGTACTTAAGTCCTATTTCCCCATTTCATACCAACACCTTATTTAGCTCCTCCCTCTTGTGTAAAACTAATGGTTCCGTACTTTCTAGGAAAATATTTAGAAAATCCATTTTTCTCCAAGGAAATAATTTAATTGTTCAGAAAAATTATGTCCATAGATGTGTACAATTAAATATAAACAATAAACAGGTACATGTATGTTTAATGTTTAAGGTGACATAAATATACTAAAATCATAACTTTAAGGCAATTAATTTATTGCAGACAACAGTAGTTTGTTTAACTTTAGGATGTCTCAAACATAGTTTAATCCTGAAATAAACAGAGGAGTAGCAAAAATATCTCCATGAATAAAATGTGTACATAATTTCAGCTAGTGTTATGGCTAATCTTCCATTTCCTTTGTTTATTCAGGACCAACAGCACAAGTTGGGCATTACCTCTTTACTTTTTCTTTGTTTCTTTTTTTTATTTCAGCTGTGATTCCTGCTGGTGTGAATATTGCATACATGTGCACACAGATCAAAGCGGCTGTTGATCAGGAACAACATAAAACCCTCTGGGTGCCATGTGGCACAATGTGACATTCGCTCTCATTCCCAGGAAGTTATGGGAAATGCATGGATACACACAGGTGGCAACCTTTATGAGGACACACTTATCCTTAGTGATTCAGGGAAATGAGTAGCTTGTAACTTAGAACTAAACATATAGAAATAATTCCATCACAAAGTTGATTAAGCATTTGGATGATGTAACTCAGAGAAGTTAATAATATGAGGATGAATAAAATATAAACTGGAATTTTAAATTAGCGCCTCTGGTAGTGAAAGAAAATGGGTGGGGCTTTCAGAGGATGTTGGTGGGGATGTCTGGAACAGTGACATTGTTGCATCACACGCTGCAGAACAGCCGCTTGCTTCAGTATGCCATGAGCGAGCAAGGGGTAGGTACATGCATCCATTGCACAATGCATCATAATCAAGTTTCTGGCGAAAGAAGGCACCAAAGCTTCGGAAATTTTTAGAAAGCTTCATGCATAGTTTGGGGAAGCAACCCTTTCAAAGGCCCAGGTGTATGAATGGCACAAAAATGTTTTTGCAGGACAGGAAGCAGTGAAAAATGAGCCCCAACAAAGACTATGGACAAGCATCACTGCAAACAACATTCATGCTGTACGTGGCCTTATTGAAGAAGATTGGCGTATAACAATTTCTGAAATTGCTTCATTCATAGCAATAAGCTTTGACAGTGTTCAAGCCATCATCAATGATGAACTGAACTTGCAGAATTTGTCTGCCAGGTGGGTTCTTCATCTCCTCAACCAGGAACAAAAAACTTTGCATCAGGAAATTTGTGAGGGTCATCTGAATTGCTACAAGGTGGAAGGAGATGATTCTTTTGAGATGAATTGTGACTTCTGATGAAACTTGGGTTCATCGTTACACCCCAGAGTCAAAACAAGCAAGCATGAAGTGGCGTGAACAAGGTGCAGCTGGACCAGTCAAGGCCAAAATATGCTTTTTTGCTGGAAAGGTACTTAAAACTGCTTTTTTGGGACTTGGCAGGCATTTTGCTGGTGGATTTCCTTCATGAATGAAGGACAGTGAATGCAGACTATTACTGCCGTCTTTTGGTCAAGACGAAAGCTGCATATTGCAACAAACGATGCCGGCACCAATCCAAGATGTTATTGTTCTGCATGACAATGCAAAGCCACAAAAAATGGAGAAAATGCATTGGACACCTCTGGAGCATCCTCCTTACAGTCCAGATTTGTCACCCTCTGACTACCATTTGTTTGGGCTGCTGAAAGAAGTGGTGGGAGGAAAGTGATTTGATGACAATGCAGCAGTAGAGGAGTATGTGTGCAACTGGCTGTACACACATTCCTCTTCTTTCTTTGAGGATGGCATCAAAAAGTTGCCAATTCTATGGCAAAACTGTGTGTCAAATTTGGGACACTATGTAGAAATATGAGGTATTTGTTTTATTTTTGTTGGTGGATTTAATAAAATTGTAAAAAATAATTCTGGTTTATATTTGATTCACTCTATAATAGATATGAAGTATATGTAACAGTGACTGCAGTATGAATTATATGCTTACAAATTTCACTTACTTAGTGACATATTCTAACTACTTTTGGTAGTATTTGGTTCCATTCCAACCAATACACAAACTCCAACTGAGATTAGAAGTGTGTGCTCAAACTAGTGGATTAAATTTTTATGAATTCAAATTTGACTCGTCCTATAGTTAACAATAGTTAGTAAATTTAATTGGTAGGGTTTCCCTCTCCAATGATGTTGCCTTAAAGTAACTTGGAAATGAAGTCTTATTCATGCTTAGTTTCATGATTAAGCATTATTATCCATCTGTAATATTGGCAGACTCTAACTTACAACTAAAGCACAAAGGTACCATTAGCTCAATGTATCTTAACCTCCCGCATGCTGGAGCACAGCATGCATTACCTATTGGATTGTGACCTATTGACCCCATCCATAATCACAGATACTAATAGCTAAGGGCTTAGAGTCTCATACATTTGCAAGTTATAGGTGAATTATGGGGAACAAATAATTTATGAATGAAGTCTCCATCTCTCCCCCCACACACATTTTCATAGGCAGTCAAAATTTATTTGAATAAAGAAGTAATATAGCTTTCTTAATATGTGAATCCTTTTATATTCAATGTAAGGGCCAATTAGCCATTTGTGTTTTTAGGATGCCCTAACAATTCTGTACTACTGTATCATCTACAGATGAATGCATCTCATGAGGATACAAACTTGACTTCCAAAAGCTGCTCTTTGTGGTTCCTAGTTAATCATCTCACTGCTACTTTAACAGTAAATATTAACATTTTATGAAATCAGATATGGATGTGTCAGAGTGAAAAATGCATTAAGACTTATAATTCCATATCAGGAGTAAAACAAAATACTTTTATAGCCGAGTGCATCAATCCTGGTAAATATACACTATTATGATACTGCGGTTAAACTATTACTGTGGTAAACTCATAAAATCTGTGCACCATTGCTAACCTTTGGTGTGAATACCATGATTTCGTAGCGCCTGGTTTTCTCACTATTTTTCTCCGCTGAAGCAATTCATAGTAGTATTCAGAAGGCAGTGATTAATTTTGATAGTGAACTGAAAACCATAATCCACATTGGGAAGAAAATAGATACAGCAGAAGTCTTTTATACAAGAAGATTAATAAAGCAACACCAAAGAAACCCATAAAATAAATAAACACCCTCACCACTGCAAAATCTTGCCAGTTAACATCTTAGTGAGGAAGTTCATTGTTCCACCACCAGAGAGAAGGCTGTAGGCAGCTACAACCAGTGGCATTCAGACTCCCCGAGGTTGAAAATGGAAGCAATGGCTCCCGAAACTAGTCCCCCATAAATTAAACTGTAAGTGACATAGTGTTATGACTAGTGCTAGGATAGTTATGTAATAACAACTTTTTTTTATTTGATTAAAACATATGAATAATGTTAAATGTGCACAAAACAATGTTTCCTGAGTCCAAAAATGTAAATTTTATTGTACATGTTTTTGCATATTTTCGATTTTTTCGTAATTGCATAATATTTAGAGAATGTCGTTACAATTATACATATTTTCGATTTTTCACAGGAAAATGTTTAAAAAATGTAATTGATTATGTATTTCAAAACAGATTAATAAAATAAAATAAAATAAAGCCTGAGACAATAAACAGCGAGCGGTAGGTATCGCATTTTCAAAGAGTTTCCGATTGTTAACACGGCGAGTATTATATCAAAGAACTGCCGATGTAAACTTATTCAGTGGGATGATAATACAGATGCAATTGGTTTTGTTTCTGCATGTAGAGTGATTGCGTTAACCTCCAGCATTCTCTAGTTATAGCAGATAAAATGCCACCAGTGAAATCGAGTTTATCTACTCAACTAAATATATTTGTACGTGAAAACGAAGGTGTGCTTACTACAAATGGACTAGTTTTATTTTGTGTTGTGTGTGAAAGGCGTATAAGTGCAGAAACTCGTTTCCAAGTGATGCAACATTTAAAAACAGCAAAACTTTTTAAAAATGTTTCCTTAAAAACAAGTGTTAAACAGTCAATGCTAAATGTATGAAGCAACTTGTTCAACTTCAGGCCCCCAGTTGTCAACCTTTAATAAGGACCCATGTGAAGCTTTTGCTTGTGCTGACATTCTGCTCTATAAATTATAACATCCTAAATTACGTGCATTCTTAGAAACGTATATAAAACAGGCTATACCACATGAGTCTACTCTTTGCAAACATTATGTTCCATTACTTTATGAAAAAACAATACAAGAAATTCGTGATTCTATTAAGGATAATCTAATCTGGGTTTGCATGGATGAAACTTCAGATGCGTGTAAACGATCTATATGTAATGTAATTGTCGGTATGCTCGGTGAAAATGGACTGTCAAAGGCTTAACTTCTAACAGTGGAAGAAATAGCAACGACAAATCATTCAACAATTGCAAAAATATTCAATAATGCAATGTTGCTATTATGGCCAGAGGGAATTAAGTATGAAAATGTAGTTTTGTTTTATCTGATGCAGCCCCATATATGGTTAAGGCAGGAGGGGGGTTAAAACTACTTTATAGTTGACTGATTCATGTAACATTTTTGGTGCAAGCAATGCATCGCCTTAGTGAAACTGTGCGCTTAAATTTTCCTACTGTTAATAGTTTAATATCAAGCATAAAAAAGGTTTTCCTTAAATCTCTGAGTAGAATCAGTTTGTTTAAACAGTTGGCTCCAGGAATTCCACTTCCTCCTGAACCAATCATTACGAGATGGGGGACCTGGTTACAGGCTGCCATATATTATTGTAACAATTTTGACATTATCGAGAACATACTTCAAGAACTAAATGAAAACGAAGCAGAAAGCATTGTTGAAGCGAAGGGTGCTATATGTAGGGATGGGATAAAGGAGGAATTATTTTACATTAAGTCACATTTCAACTGCATTTCTACAGCCATCACAGCGCTCGAACGAAATGACATACCATTTGTCACAAACTTACCTTTAATAGAAAGTCTCTCACTAAAGCTAAAATCTGCGCCAGGTCAAGTTGCAAAAAAAGTAGTTGAAAAATTTGAATATGTACTACAAAAAAATCTGGGGCACCATACATTACAACATATTGCAAATATCATTTCTGGTAAAACGGAGAGCAAATTTTTGGACATTGAAGAAATATTGTCACTGGAAGAAATTGTTAAGTTTAAATATGCACGTATAACATCTGTTGTTGCCGAACGTTGTTTTTCTCAGTACAAATCAATTCTCAGAAGCAACAGAGAATCTTTTCTGTTTTCAAACCTTAAAATGGTTACTGTTATACAATGCAATGGGAAGAATTAGGTTCACTTCAGCAGCAGCTGTTCCAGTCCACAAATTCGGTGAGTTTTACATTAATTTATTATTTTGGTGGATTATAATGTTTAATTGTATTTTCCAATATAACGACTATTAAATGAACTCACAATGTCGATTTTTAAAAACTATTATTTCACCATTTTTGTGAGATTTAGGATAGCACATATTTTCTAGGTTGTCAATGCATAACTATCCCAGCCCTAGTTATGATGGACTCCACAAACCTAAAAGTATTGCAACTTTTGTTTACATGCATCATGATGCCAAAAATATATCATATATCTTGTCATACATTTTCAGCTATATTATGTCATATTGAATGAGCGAAAATCATAAATCTGTTCATTTGAATTAGTGAATTAGTATTACTACAGAGGTTCTAAATAGTAGATTGGCTCCAAATGATACACCTATTGCAGACATCATGATAAAAACTATAAAGAAAATGAAAATGCAGGAAACACATGTTTATAAAAACCTAATGTAAGCAAGAAGATGGAAATGACATACAGCTTTGATTACACAAGGGAACAATGGTTCTGCGGTAAAATATTAAGTTAGTGGCTACTGCAGACACTGATGCCCTGAGTTTGTGTATCACATCTAGTTTTGCTGTAATTAATTTTTTGATATGTGCCATAACATTGTATTCATAACTTTTAAAGCTGAGGTGTCCCCTTTTTGTCACACTAAATCTCCACAGTTCATCGTTTAAGTTCTTAAATGTTCTAACTACACAATGCTTGATTCAGAGAAAACAGCGATTGAAGGTTATGAATTCTATAGTAATTTTTACAGGCTGTTACAGAAAAATCAATTAAACAACAATTTTATATTAGTTACCAAATATATATTGAACACTTGAACAAGTATTTTCACTGGTACACATGGCTGTATTTTAAGCAAATGTGTTGGAGATAGAACCTATGACAAATATAAATGTTAAAATCCTTTAACTACTTATGGTGTATCTCCAAAACACTACTTATATCTACTTGTTAACAGGTTTTAAACATATTTTTGTAAAACTGTACATTAACTGTCAGCATATAGATATATTAACATAAGATCTTCTACTTTTGCAGAAGAATTACTCACATGACTGGTACAAGGGGAAATATTGGGCATAGTTAAATTCAAATTATTCCTTTCAGATACCACATATGCTCTTATTGTTTTTTTTTAAAAAAGTTTTACATCAACAAATTCACTGTTATGTTTAACCTATATAGTAGAGAAATTCATGCTTTCGAAATAAACTTCTTATAGTTTAAAAATTCTTTCATCATCATTTCATGTACAGCTAGGTGCACTTTCTGAGTCTGAATTGCTTTAAAGTCTCTTACTAATGATATTGGGCTGAATATTTCTGTAAATTGAGGTTTGTTTTCAATCACACTATGCACTGTGTTAACCTCTTGTTCAAGAGTATGGCGGGGTTCTGATAAGTTTTGTTCTTTGTTGATAATTTTGCAATTGTTACTTAAAAAATTCAAAAGGCCATTATCATAATACTGTTTTTATTTAGCAGAACACATGAGTCGGACCAAGGTATAAATTTTGTAACCTTGGGATTGTTTACACAGATTTTATGGAGGCTTGAATCCAGAGCAGCAGCAATATCATTCTCGACTCTCCCAGTCTGAGATACATTCCAAATTGAACAGTACGTTTTTCTGTTAACAAAACAAAAAGCTGTTAAATTATAACAGTTAAGTTTTCTTTATAGAAAAAAATTTGATACATTTGCTTTAGGTAATGCAAAAACATTTTCTAGGTCATAACAAACTAGCATTGTGGTTTGATCTCCTGTCTTAATATCTGCTTTATCCTTGTCTTTTTCTTGCTTCCCTTAATTTTTTCTACAAAAATGTGATCTGTGTTAAATTTTACCTCATCATCAGAAAGTTTTACATTATATTTAAATGCCTCACAATGATCACACCAATCCTTTTTAGGCTTCAAGAAACTAAGGTTAAACTTTGCACCAAAATTTTTCCTATAAATATTCTCTTTATCAAGTTGGCTTGAATACTCGTACAATAATACATGCATGATATATTCAAATTTCAATCCAGATAATGATGACTCAATGAGAATCAGTTATTGGAAATGACTTTATATGCTCTCAAACCTCATTAAGTTGTTCTTGTGAAATACCTCTGTTAGTGTGTTTTCCTTTAATGTGAGAACGAGGTACACCAGTTTCTGCATTTACTGCATTATCAAAACTATGATAAAACCTCTTCTAGCTAATGTCAGGGTGCTTAAGAAAATTCTTTACACACTCTCACTAACACATCATTAACTTATAAATAATTAAAGTGAGTATATCTTCTCCTAGAATTGGTACTAATAGTATGAGTATGTACCTTTTCTTTTCTGATCACATATTTGGAATAAAAGTTACTTTTTTATCTTCCTTAAGTTGCCATAATTGATGTGTATTAATTCTCGTTCCTTAGGAACAACCTTTTGGACACTTGAACTTGCATATACCATGGCATGTCTTCCCCTCCTGGATAACCCTTACCCTATGTAAAATTCCCTTTCCATCCTTATATTCATTTCCTTGCTCTCACCTTATTTTCTTAATGTTTTTTGCCCACTGATAGATCTTTTATTGTCTACATGAGCATTCCTTTTCTTGCCTATATGAACACAAAAATGATAGTGTCAGATAAATGCATGATGTTTATGTATCGTGTGAAATACATGGATGTATAATCGATCCAGCCTTAGAACCAGACTCGATCCAAACAAAACATTTGTATCCCTTAGCATTAGCCTCATGTTCAGCACTTGTAGAAGCAGCTATGTTTATCCCCTTACTGACTGCTCATCATTATCATTCGAATGCAAAAGAGGGAAACAACATTGTACAGCATTAAGCAGAAGCTACAACCTTCTTTTGTTCATATTATTTAATATCCCATCTAAATCAAAAGTTTCAAACTATGTTTGATTAACATCCTTTTTTAAAACCCACAGATAACCATGCATATTTAACATGCTACATCTTTGGTGTGCTTTGGTTTCCCATGTATCGTGGGCTAGTTAATGATGTCATATGTTTACATCGAGTTGGATTCTAAGAGTGGAGCGATTATAGGTTATGTGAGAGACCATGTTGACTTATTGATTTTAGAAGAAGAGTTGCCTTTAACGTCCACCAGCTGTTCAAGGTCAGTTACATTCTCCTCCGTAGGTAATCATTCAGCACATTTGCTTGAAAATATGAGCTGTTTCTTCACTCCACAACTACAAATGAACAGTGTCCGGAAATTATTATTTTACTCCCCGTTCCGAGTCACATAATTACTACAGTTCATGTTTCACATGTTAATATAAAGTCAGAAAGCAGTTCGAAACACAAATCATTAACATAACATTCACTTATTGTTATTATTGCTATTTTCTTCCGGCATTATGATCTCATTCACCTCCATTGCAGCCATTTTGTTTACATAATCACATGGACGGTGTGCACCTAAACAAAAGAGGTGTTTTTGTATTTGGTAATTTACTTTATAACACTATCTCTTCTGTCATATGCAAGGGGAACTGAAGGTAGGTAGTGAGGATGTTAAGTCAAAGCCCATGGTAGCAGACTTAGTTTAACCAAGGCAAACCATTCATGCCAAATTAATGGTCAAAAACAAAATTGTAATATGCTTAATGTATTTAATTTAAACATACAATACATACAATCTAAGCTGTTAGCCTTGACAGAAATACTAAGTGAAGTAGATGCTGATATCTGTGTTATAACCGACCATGGTGCAAAGAGGGACGAAATTTGTAATATTGAAAATTATAAAATAGCTTCTAAATTCTGTAGGTCCAAATATAAAGGTGGTGGGGTTATGATATACACAAAGCAAGAAATAAAGTTCACAGAACTTAATCTAAAAGACTTATGCATAGAGAAGGTTCTAGAAGCATCTGCAATTAAAATTGCCACTAACCTTGCTAATGTTGTTGTATTTGGAATATACCGCTCTTCTGTTATTTACATTACAATTTATATTACAACTAGAAATTATGCTCCAACAATATTTAAAGAAAGATGCTAAAGCTATCCTAACAGGAGAACTTAATATTAACCTAGACCCTAATGATAAATCATACAAACACCTAAAAGAAGTTTTTAATTCATATAATATAAAAGATTTAATTCAAGAACCCACTACAGTAACTGATAGTACTTCATCTACCATTGACCATATTGCATCTAATGTAACAGAAATATCCTCTGCAGTTTTAGAAACCTATATCTCCGATCACTATGCCCAACTGACTAACTTTAATGTATCCAAATATGAAATAGTGAGTAAAGAAAGTAGAACAGTAAGACACTTAAGTAGTGAAAACTTAAATAACTTAATAAATAGTTTAGCTGTAATAGACTGGGAATGTACATTATATAGTATTGGTAATGTAAATGATAAATGGAGCCGGTTTTATAATATATTTAAATTGAACTTTGATGCTACATCTCCAAAAATAAATGTGAATGTAAATAACACTGCAAAGAAAAAAGTAAAATTACCATTAACAACAATGAAACTGAAAGAGAAAATGAAAGATATGTATGTACTGTATAAAAGTTCCTCACTAGAGTATTATAAAAATAAATATAAAAATATGAGACATGAGTATCTCAGTAATTTGAAAGCTGTTAAAATAAATGCATATAGAGGAAGCATGAGAAAATCCAAAAATGTCAGTAAAACAGCCTGGGGCTTAATAAATGAAGCGAGAAGATATCCTAAATTATATAAAAACATAAAACTGAACATAAATGCGGAAGTGGTTCATGATCCAGTCACTATAAGTGAACAATTTAACGATTATTTCATAAATGCACCTACACAGATAGTAGTAGGCCAAATTCTGTAAATGCCAATGTTAATACCATGACAAATATTTCTTTCTTTCTCAGACCAGTTACAGAAGATGAGATAATTAAAATAATCAACAATCTGCGGAGTAAAAAAAAAAGCAGTGGGTGGGATGAAATCAGCTCATTTCTATTAAAAGTATGTAAATATGTTATCATAAAACCATTAACCTATTTGATTAATTTTTCCATCGAACAGGGACAATTTCCAGAAATGTTGAAATTAGTAATAATCAGACCAGTATTTAAAAAAGGGGATGAACTAAATACTGACAATTATAGACCTATAACCTTAACATCGGAGATAGCTAAATTGTTTGAAAGGATCCTGCTGCTAAGACTGGATAATTATCTAAGTAAATTCAATATATTAAGGAAGTTTCAACATGGGTTTAGAAAAGGGAAATCCACTATTTCTGCCATTCACCAGTCTATACATGAAATAATTGGGAATTTAGAAAACAATGAGGTCAGTACATTATTTTTTGATTTATCTAAGGCCTTTGACTGTGTCAACCATAATATATTAATTAGTAAATTGGAAAACTACGGCATAAGAGGATTATCCCTGGACCTAATTCATAGTTACTGGTTGGAAGAAAACAAATTATGGAAATAACGTACAATAATATATTAATTAGTAAATTGGAAAACTACAGCATAAGAGGATTACCCCTGGACCTAATTCGTAGTTACCTGGTTGGAAGAAAACAAATTACAGAAATAACTTACAAAAAAGGGAGATATATACAACAAATCAAATCACATTTAGGATCTGTGAAATATGGCATACCACAAGGCACTGTGTTGGGACCATTATTATTTATTATCTATATTAATGACATTAAAAATCCACCAAATACTTCAGTGATATCTTATGCAGATGACACTACAGCTGTATGTTGGAATAAAACAGTAGAAGGATTAAATACTACCATAAACAATACCACCTCTTGGTTGCTGAATTACTTCAAATCGATAAATCTACACTGCAACATGCAAAACACTAAAGTGATGCAATTCAATAAAAATTATGGTAAAATATCACTGAAAGTCAATAATCATTTTGCATCAAAGTCTGGATGTAAAATCACATAAATTTTTAGGTCTTATTGTTGATAACAAGCTAACATGGGCTGAGCATATTGAACATATATATGGTAAAATCAGTAAAACAGTGTATCTACTCAGATATTTCAACAATCATAGTGATGGTAACATATTGAAACTAATATACTATGGATGTTTTTATCCACACATACTCTCTGGGATTGAAATCTGGGGTAGTGCTGCAAAAATGCATATGGATAAATTACTTATATACCAAAAGAAATGCATAAGAATCATGTTTAACCTAAAGCCAAGGGAATCGTGTAGGGAAACCTTTGTTAACAATAAATTGCTTACTATTTACTCTCTCTATGCATATAGAACAATAATGTATGTAATAGATAAGTACAAACCAATTAAAAACAACCAAATCCATAAACATAATACAAGAGGAAACTTGGACTACTTTAGCCATAGTGTAAAAAAGTGTATCTTTAAAGGATATATATATATATATATATATATATATTTCTGGAATCACACTATTTAGTAAATTATCACTGGAAATCAAATCTGTAATTGATGTTCTAAACAGCAATTCAAAAGGAAATTGAGGGTGTATCTAATAAACAAATGTCTGTATGATTTAAAGGATTTGTAAAAATGTAATTGTTTTGACATGTCCAAAATCAGATGTATGATAAACTGGATGAAATAAATTATTATTGTTATTGTTGTTGTTGTTATTATTATTATTATTATTATTATTATTATTATTATTATTATTATGACTGTAATTAAACTTTCTTTTACTACATTTTCATGTTTTTATGAAAAATTTATATGCTCTATGTCCGTTAAGCCTCACATGGATACAATAACTAAACTTTTTTAAAAATTGGACTTAGAATCATTAAGAACCTGAGCAACAAATTTGCTGAATGTAAATAGTTGTGTTTATTATAGTCCATATAATTTTCTGTGCTTCCTGCTGCTTAACTCGAATTATGTTTCATAGTTTCACTTTCTATCTTTCTGTCGTTATTTCCAAAAACTGTAAACATATTGCTGTCCCAAAAATATAATGAGCTCCTTCGCCCCACCAGTGAAAAATGCCCCTGCATTTAGTTCAGTCAGACAATATTTTGAGCCCTGAGAGGGGTCTCCCCTTTTTCAAGTAATTTATAGAAGGCTAAATCTCTGTAATATTTTCTGAAATATAGGAGATCATATTTTCATATTTTATTAGTTGAATAACTAGTTTTCATCTGTAAACACATGCAAGTTTTGTTACAATTATATGTTGTAATATTTTGAATGAAAACTGTGTTCATGCACATAGAAAGCTTAATTACATCAAAACAGACATAAAGTCTGTCAGAAACAACTACTCTGGTGAGAAATTCAGGATTGTGTAGAAGTGTGTACAAAATCCTCAGAATTTTTGCTACATTTGTGAATGTTATATGCTCAATGGAGAACTAGATATAAAATTTACTCATGGTAAAGCAAGCTTTATTTTCATACTTCGAAGTAAAATTTGATGACTTGTACAGATAATTTGCACCTCATTAATGCATGTAAGCATCCAGGCAAATGGAGAGCAATGGCATTTACGATAACAGTGATATGGTGAAAGCAAAGCTATCATTAATGTAACATATTTATATGTGGACTATTGCTGGTTACAACAGTAAAACAAATCAATTCAATATCCAAGTCTGCATTTATCTGTGAGACCTGTTGCTCACTGGTCACTAATCTTACCACCAGCAACCTGAGTAACTGCATATCTGAAAACAGTTCAAGGCTCCTTTAAGAAGAACTGCGATAGAACAAATGTTGCAAATAAATGTTTGTTTACACAACTTTAACTGCCCCACGTATGGGAGCCAATTTGTGATATTAATTTGTATATATGTTTATAGCACCACGTTGTGGAAGCCAATTTACGAGAGCAAATTTGTGTTTACTTCACGCGAAACCATCTTGTGTGACGTCATACGTTGGTTGGTTCATTTGTTCTGTTTGTAGATTCCTCTGGCGTAGCAATTTGTATCAGTTTTAAATGTCCACCGGCTAGCTATCATCTGATCTGGGTAGGCATGTTTTTCTTACAGGTTGTGAAGCGGAAAGGAATCTTTTATCCAAAAATTACTAGTGAAGAAATGTGTTTTATAATGTTTTATTGTCGAACACGTGCACTAACACTTTCACAGATTTATCTAGATAATCGCCATATTGAAACTGTTTATAATAACTTCTTATCACTTTTAACTCACGCACTTCAACTTTGTATATTTAACTTTAGAACATTTTATAAGATTTCTCGCACTTCTACTGCGTGTAACTTATGACGAAAATGAAAGACTGATTGGCGACATGTAGTTGAACTGCGGGATCGACGTGGAGCGTACGGAAAATTTTGTATAACTGCGGGGCGACCAACTTCGAGCATGGCTATTTATAGGCTTGCCTCAAGATACACCTAAAGATTATAAATGAACTGCTACTGGCTAATAAAACGCGCCAACATTAGCGTCTATTTTACTATCCAATGAAAACCACTAATACATATTACTTTTATAGAACATTCTGGAAGCTTTTTTTACTGAAAAGGCGCGAAATATTACGTAACTTCCTGGTTCCCGGTAACGATAAACAACTCACCCCCTTGCTGAAGTATTGTGTTATTGTTAACAGTTTCAATAGAGCCGTATATTATTATTTACCAATAATAATTACAATTATTAAACCTCTGAAATCAATGTTACACAAAAATACATATTCATATTATTATCATTCATTTACATTAAAGTAATTTGTGATACAAATTACCGTCTCAGAACCTGTTGGCCCCTGGAGTTACCTTTTCATGATGCACAAATCAAGAAAAACCTTTTAGAAATGCTATGTGCAGCATGATAAGAGTGGAATATTGCACAAAAGTAATAAACCTTTTTACTATTGGGAGAGGAAGTATATGAGTCCAAAAATTGGAGGCTTCGTATTAACTCTTCAAAAAATAAATGTATTAACATCCATATCACTTGCACATTCTAAAGTTATATCAGAATCATATGAAACATTAAAACTGCTTTTCAAAAAATTAAAGGCGGTGGGTTGGAATGGCAAATATGCAGTGACCTGAATATGATTGTGCTACTATTAGGACATGAGGCTAGGCACACAAATTTTTAATACTTCCTGTACAAGTGGGATAGCAGACCCAGGGGCTGCCACTGGAATTTTGTATCATGGCATGAAAGAAAATGCTAAAGGCCAGAAGACAAAATCATTAGAAGTACAAGACTTCTTCTTCATAATAAAGTTATATTCCTTCTCTTATATATAAAACTAGGCAGTATGAAGCAGTGTGTGAAGGCACTAGACAAAAGCCTTTGTTGTTTATAGTGCTTATGTACCAGGTTTTCATTTTCAGAAACTAAATTTGGGAAGGGAGTATTGCTCATAAAGAACTACAGTTTCACCACCACAGTGAACTAAAAAGAAGGAAGGACATGGAACACATTCAAAGGAGTTATGAAAAAATTCCTTGATAGCAAGAAGGATCTATGGTACAAAGAAATTATTTTAACGAACTTGTTTGAAAAATTCAAACTGGTTGTGACACAAGCCTAAAGCTTCACTTTCTAATGCCTCATATAATTTGTTTTCATATGAATTAAGGAACCCTTAGCAATGAACAAGGTGAAAGAGTCCATCAGGATCTTAAAGAGTTACAGCAATGCTATCAAGGACATTGAGATGTAAACATGATCGTCGATTATTGTTGATGTATTACCCATGATGAACCTTTTTGTCTTCCAGAGAGTACTCAAGGACTTGTTGTGTACTAAGGTTCCAAGTAAATAAAAAGGGAAACAGAGGACTGCTAACAGGTAAGCCCTCTACTCTTATGATTCCCTTTAACAGAGTTTCATTACAACAAATGTTTTCAATAATTCATGAATAATATTGTTATATAATTTAGAAAAATATTGGACATGTTGACTCAGATGCATAAATTATATACATAGCTTACCATATGCATTGTAATTGCTGATTTTGCATTGCAGCAAAATTACTTGATGAGATTCAGAAAAACCAACTTGCATTTTTTTATTCAGCAACTGAAACTAATAAAAGTCGCATTTTCTTATTTATACTATGGAAAATCAGTTTTAATTTGTTTTGCAAATGTTATCCCTCAAAACCTGTGAAACAGAGAATTAAAATAAAGGGCATTAAAGAGGTTGACACCATAATACAATAAAGCAAGGTTTATTGACACAGAGAAAAAGGACGTAGACAGTCTATAAAGATGATGTCCAGGAACAATTTTATGTGAAGATGCTAAACAGCCTGCCTTCTGCAGTGAAAACAAAAATGTTTAGTTGGCGAAATGACAACTTACTGAATTTAGTGTAATCCAGAGTAAGGTAATGCAAGCATATTTTTGTCATCCTGACTCAGAAAGTTCAGCACTGGCTTTCACTATCATGATCCCAGGTTAAATGCAACAGTCTCATGCCAGTGGATTTCCTTGCATGTAAAAGAACTTAATGGAGCTAAATTCTGAGAGTGGTGATGATGACATGCCCTTGCAGTTGTTTACAGAAACATTCATATTAAATATGTGCTTAATAAAAAGGTGAAAGAAATAAAAACTAAAGGATGACTGTTTTCAAAATAGGCATAAAGCACAACATAAAGCTAACCATTGTATCAAAATATTGTGATGCAGCGACTATGGCCCAAGGTTATCAGGAAGTCTGTGTCGGGCAGTCAGAGTAAAACAACAATAAGTACCACTTGCCAGCATAAACACTGGTCACTCTATCAGCAAAAACCTGGAAGTTCTGGAAGTTTCTCCCCCCCCCTCCTTAGAATGTGCTTCAAAATAGTTCTAGAATGTTCTGTGGAAGATTCCATTGGCTATATAAGTGAGCGTTCTCACAAGAGCAGTGAGTGTGAGCTGAGTTGTGTTGCGTTGGTCAGTCAGTGAGTTTGTGGGTGGGTTTCTGTGTGACATCTTGCAATTCTCTGAGCAAGTTTGTGGCAACTGTTGTGGCATGCAACGGCTGCTGCTGGGGAGCAAGGGATTGTGGAGATCTTGTGTTCTACTCTCCAGTGAGTGAACTGTCTGGAAGAGGAGACTACGTCACGAAGAATGTGAAGTGACAGAGGATTGAACTACTGTGCGGTCCAAATCTCTTGATGTTTCATGACAACCAATATGGAGTGACTTTTTAAAGAAATGATACACACTGAAGACAACAGCCCTAATCTTACTGCTATATCCACTGGTACTATTGGGCTTACTAAGTGACATTTTCATGAAAGAGTTAACCTTATAAATGCTAGGACAATGTCTATCACTGTAAGAACTGAATACACAGCAGCTGAATTCACAACTGAATTGCTTAACCTTTCAGCAAGTGTGCTATAAAAAGTACACCATCAGTATTTTTGCTTTGTCAATGTTTTAACCTTGGGCTATCACGTCAATGTTTCAAATAATTTCATTGCTGATGCTTTCTCGAGAATGTGATGGCAGTTGCTGATTCTTTGCTTAAAGTTCTCTGTTGGCTTATTCTGTATATGGTCTTTGTTTTGTTAGTTATTCCAAGTAACGAGGTATTGAATGTTGTAAAAAGCACAACACAGTCTTCCCATATAACAGATACATGCTTGTTTTAGGACTCAGCATTATGCACAAGTAAGCATAATAACCATTTAAATGCACTTAATCATTGGCTTTCCAATGGTATTATTCTGTGAAACACAACCATACATGATGTTGTTTATTAAAAAACGTCATGTATAGTTTTGTAGAGCTGCATCATAGGGTTTGAAAGAATTTTCATGATGAGTTTGTAGCTGTATTAGAACACCTTGTGGATAACTATTTCTAATTACTTAGGACATGGATAATTGCACATTATTAAGTGATAATTATGTCTGTGACATAACAATACATCAAAAAACTATTGACAGCAATGGATTTATTACTGTTACAAGCATAACTATAGTGCCATCAGTTTAAACGGGCCTGCCCCTTGTGGGACCATGATGTGGGGCTCACAGCGACCATCCACCAACACTCCACTCCCTGTGCGGCCGGCAGTAGAATGCGGAAGGCTAACGTAATAACATTATTCATTATTATGAACATTTAATGTGTGCCTACATTACTTACCTGTTTCAAAGAAGATGTTAAAAATATTCTCCTTGTGCTACAAGACAGGCGTTACAGCGTCTGAACAGGTTTGCATTCACACGTAACTCTTCTTGTGAGATGTTGGCTATTTCTTCCCGTATGTTATGTTGCAGTTCATCTAATGTTAGGGGATTTGTTTTATATACCCTGTCTTTTAAAGTGCCTCACAAATAATAACTACAGGGTGTTAGGTCTGGGGACCTAGGGGGCCACCTCCCCACACTAATTACTCTGTCACCAAGCACGTCAGCAATAGCACGCAATGATGTACGGGATGTAGCCCCTTCTTGTTGAAACACTCTATGTGTTCATTCTTCATCAGTCAATTAAGTGAAAAACAGTTCCAAAATTACGACTAGGTATTGTTCTGTATTCATGGTTTCGTGAAAGAAAATAGGGCCAGTGATTCTCGTCGCACTCACGGCACACCATATGCCAAATCATGCAGCGCACTTTCCCCTATGAGTCTTGGATTTACTGTTGTCCAGTAGCGATTATTTTGCATGTTAATGTGTCCATTGAGATGAAATCACCCTCATCACTGAATAACACTGCTTGCAGGTTTATGGTACCAACAGCACGGCCTCAAGAAACCAGGCACAAAACCTTATTCTAGTCTGGGGATCCCTGTTCTTTAAGGCTTGCACCTCTGTTGTTTTGTATGGTTGCAATTTTAGCGTTTTTGTGGCCTTCTGTACTAATCCATAGCTGACACTGCTTGCTGTGCTAACTTAGAGAGAGACTTATGGGGCAGTCATTCTAATTAAGCACAATATCTTCAAGCTTTTCTTCTGTGAGCACATAGCATCTTCACTTTTTTTTTTCCCCGGTCTAATACCAATCCTGTAGTATTGAATTTGTGGAATATTTTATGCACCATCTATTGGGCGGATCAATGTCAGGAAACCTTTCCCTAAATGCTCTATGACACTGAGCAGGTGATGCGTAGTTTATGAAATGACTACAAATGAATATTCGTTGTCTGGTACTAAATCGCACCATAACTCAAACAAATACACTGTTACGCAACCTATCAGCAACATGACCAATGCTCCACTGCCTTGGCCGACCTTGCACGTGCTTCACATGGCACGAAATAGTTCTACTGCCGGCCACACTGGGAGTGGAGTGTCAGTGAAGGGGCGCTGTGTGCTCCACCATCATGGTGCTGTGAGAGGCGGGCCTGTTTAAACTGATGGCACTGTATAACTAAAACTCTACATTTAAACACCACATAAGATAACTATTAATTAATGACGAACCATTCGATGTAAAAATATGATTCTTTTTTGTACTTGTTCAGGAAAATGTCGCCTTTTATTCTAGCTACTTGTTGCTTTTTTGAAATATGAAATATACATGCGGGCACATGATATTGCAATTAGTTTTTTACCAGTGTCGAGGTGTACTGTCCATATGAGGCAACGCCACACTGCTGCTATTTACTAGTGCCGTATTAGTGGGCACATCTCAAACATCGAGATTTTGGCCACATAATAGTTCACTTTAATGAAGTGATAGTGAAGTGAACTCCCAGTGAAGTTGAGCTAGATAAGAACTTAGAACAGTAACAGTGAGAACTGAGAGTGTGACAGTTGAAAAACTTGACAGTCACAATATGATGAAACACAATACTTCTGCTATTTTTCTTAAAGGAGCAGTCCAGTCTAAAATTGCTTTTTATGATAATTAATCAGAAAAATGGAGGGAAAAATTACAAGAATACGGTTTTTGTCCAAACTTTACAAGCAGTTACGTGAGGCAAAATTACAGAGGTTTAACAGAATATATATGACGTCGCCCTAATTGCTGTCAACTGCATACATAGTAGAGGCATTTAAATGTATATCAGAATGTTAGAAACATAATGCTGAAAGACAGTTGGCTTATGAAACTGTGCTAGCATAGATTGCTTACTATACAAACCTTTCAAAATAACCCTCAAATTAAGCGAGTAGTATATGGAAATCCTAAATTCATGGTAAGTTCCACCAGGTTCAGGGAGGCTGTTTCTTATCCCATTCACAATATGGAAAAGTATAATAATATTGTTTTTACAACCAGTTGCTATAGATGAATTAATCATTCTTAGTCTCTATGTGCCATGAACCTCCATGTTTCAAGATTTGGGATAACCTTAGTTATGTCCCCTAATTTTTAGAATTCTTAGTTTTTACCGCAAAGCTGTATCATGCTATATAAGCAATTCTTTTAAGATTTTGTTTATTGAATATTCATTTAATTAATTACATACACAAATCAACAATATTTAATCAATTATGTACATGAAACTCATGACCACAATTGCTTTCCACATCAGTTGGCTTAGGAATGTAATTTCCACATTTACATCATGAAACTCTTACTCCCCCCTAACAACAACTTTTTTAAAGTAATGCAAATTCCTTGCCACTATTTTTGTGTCTTTATCAATATTATTTTAATCCACTCACATTCATATTGACTTCAGAGGTCACATGATTATTATACATTTGTTCCACATACACTTGTAGCTGTATCAGAGATTAAGAAAACATACAACTTCAAGAGAATATTTGAGTTGGTAGCAGGAACACTTAGAAAGAGAAAATATAGCATGGTAAGCAAACTGGGTTCTTATGAAGATGTTTGTCGTATGTCACTGTTTGTCTTTGCTCACTATAGATGCAAGAGAGACTTCCTTTGCTTGCGTGCTCTCTGTAATGCTACATTTTTCCACTCATCTCACATGGAATTCCATGCATTTAGAAGTAATTTATATAATATTTTAAAAATGATTCAACATCTTTAGTTTTACCAGCCATTACCTCAGCAATAATCCCTTCACTTAGATAAGTACTAGCTTACATCTTAGATTTAGGTAAGTTGGAGGCTTTTCCATTCAGATAAAAGTGGCTAGCACCATTTTTTTCAGTGAAGGCTTAACTTTACATAGGTATCAATATTGTCCAGTGCAAAATGCTTGGAACACACTGCACTTACTTTAAAAGGTTTAAATATCTTTGCACAAGTTTTAAGTTCCCAGGATATGAATCTCTCTGGTGGCTTTTCATGATTATAATGAGAAGGGAGTTCTGAATTACAACCTGACACAACACAGCAACATTTTGCATCAACCACCATTTAAAGAGTGTGATGGTTCTTTTTGTCTCTGTGATGCCTGTACTACCAGTATGACATCTGCTATGCTGTCTGGTTACTTGTAATAATGCCTTAAACCATTAATGCAATATATTAAACTCATTAAATTCACTTGATAGAGATTTGGGTTAAAAAAAACTGATTTTTTGTTTTTTGTTGTAATGGATTATAAATGACACAAGGAACATACCTATATAATTCTTTTGTGTCAGGGCTCTTATGGTCCAGAGGTGTTATAGTATATTGGTATGTAAAAATTGCTTTCCTTGTTGTTTTTTGCCATTTCCTGTAAGTTTTATTTTTTAAACTTCAGGTACACTTTTCTCAAAATCTATTTAACTTAGAAGTTTGAAATTTTATTTGGTTGTACAGAATGTTTAGCTGCATTTAGTAGATTAAAGTTGTTGATCCTAAATTACATAGTTTCTACGAAGAGAGTTAAAAATATAAAACAATTACATCAAAAATAATTTTCTTGTGACTATTTTTTTAAAATTAAATTAGTCTCTCAAATGGATAAATAGTTAACCAGCTATCTTAAGCTACTTATAAAAACTGATAATAAAAATTGGTAGAGTTATGATCTTTATTTTCAGAGAAGAGTGTATCTATAAGTGAAAGTAAAATTTTTAGAAATTGTTTTACGATATTTAAATATTTTTATAATTAAAAGATTTAAAGCTAACTAAAAAAATCTTGATACCAGTATACTCAACAAATCTTCTTTAATAAGCACTAAGAAGTTCCTTGTCCTAGATGGGGTAATTCTAGAGAAAACTGGCTTTCTTTCGATTGCGAAAAAGCGTATAAGTATTCTGCAATCTCTACTAAGTGTCCTTAAAGGCTAGCATGAATTGGACTGAGGATGTGGAATGCTAGGAGAAATTATATGTATGTCTGCCTTTGCTGATTTTGTTTAGTAATTTATTAAATTCAACTTAACATTTAACATGAATTTTAAAATAACCACTTTAAAGAGTGGTTTTTAAAACAACACCAAAGTCGATCTCCTCCAAACATACACAGCCAACTCAGTTCAGTCCTCAAAATAGTTGGTATACTATAATTACTTATGAGATGACTTCTCATTAAAACCCATAAATTTTCCATTTAAAATACAAACAGGCATTTAAATCCAATATACTTTGAATGCGATACTTGAGTTATGTTTTCACTTTCTCTTGTCACGATCAATTTTGAATTTACTAAAACTGTATCAGAAATGCTAATTACTCATGGATTCAAATACACATTTCTAGCAATGAACATTCAGCTCAAAATGAAAATGGAGAGATATTACCCTTTAAATGTGTAAGTGCTTCATTTTGCCTTTGTCCCATTGGCTGTTATGTATTTGCTGCGGTGTGCATCTCCTGGCCTGGCTGGCCTCACAAGCTTGCTGGTAAACCTTGGATTGGTTCTGAAGATGTACTGCTCATAAAGTTTCTTTCTGCTGGCTAGAACATACAGCTGGGAACTGCTGGCTCACATACTGCTGTGTGATGTTGTTGAAGAATGACATGGTGAAGTGTTTGGTTATTGCTTGCTGGCTACTGTCATTGAATACTGCTTGTGAATACTGCCAAGCATATACTTCTCTTGACTACTCCTCTCATACACTATTGATGCAAACTACTTCCGACGCATACTGCTGACAACTATTAGTCATGAAGACTGCTGGTTGACAATTTTTTTTAACATTGCATATATACTATAATAATAGGTAATACTGTTGGAATACTTGGGGTGATTGTGTAGTCCAGTGCCGCCCGAGGCAAGCTGGATGTTTGTGGGTATTATAACTTGTTTACTCGGTTCTGCTGTCTGCAGAGTTGTGTGGGATAGGAGCATGAGTGAGGTGGCAGGTAGGATGTCATTGCTGAGGCCCTGACAGCGACCTGCAAATTATGGTGAAGTATAGACAGGTATGTCTTCAGTAGTGGATGGAGAACTGCTGGGAACAGCAGTTAAGTGACAAGGAAGTCTTGGATCTGATTAAGCCAAGTGATGATCGTCTTGGTGTGTCTGTCCAGTATCTGGTGTATCTGCAGGTATACCTTGTCAATCTGGAAGTTGTTGATGTAGATTACTATCTGGTCCAGTTGTTTGTTGATATGAATTGTCAATTTGCTGTTCTCAGAGTGCACTGCTTCTAGTAGTGTTCATTGTAGCTTATGTGCAGATTCCTGGATGTCCTCTTGGCCACAGCTCAGGGTTTCCTCCCATGTTGTGATTCGGTCGGTGAGGCTTTGCAGTATAATTCTCAGTTCCTGGAGAGCTGTGGTGTTGGCTGAGATTTTGGTGTGGAGCTTGTAAGTGCTGCATTGTAGTCGTGAGAGGTGGTCTGATGGTTGGCAATTAGAGGGTTGGCTGAGATAGGTAGAGCAGTGGGTATTGTCAGGGGTGGCATCTGTGTGATGGCAGGTGCCTGGGATCCACAATCTGCATGGTTGTGGAGTAGAGAGATGAACGATGTGGATGTTCTGTGGTGTGCTGTCTTCTTCTAGGGATTCTTGGATGCGCCACTTGACCTGTAAAGTGACTTGCACATTCACAGGTTGCACAGTATATGGGGCGGCGTGTCAAATCGTGGCTTGTGCAGTTGGCTGTGTGGCTAGCAGTGCAGGCATCAGCAGAATGACCATACTGGCAGTGCTGGTGGCAGGGGAAGGAATGGGAACTGCCACTGGCCTCAACCATGAGCATCTGCCCGAGGGTAGGTAACCCTTCAGCCAAGGCAGCATAGCATTCAGCCCCATTCCAAAACTCCAGCCTAATCAGCTGTGATGGTCCTCTTGCAGTGTGGCTTCTCGCTGCCCTCAGCACTGAAGCCCAATGGTGCTGAGTGGCATGGAAAAGTAGGGAATCTGTGACTGCTGCAAGGAAGAGCTGGCTGTGTTGTTGTGCCATTCTGGTGAAATAAGAGTAGGCTGGGCTACTAATGGTGATGGCAGCATAGGTGATGCAGTTAATGGCTTTGAGGCAGGGACAGCGCTGGCTTTTGCAGTCCCCATTGGCTGATCGACAACTGCTGCTTTGGCTCTCTTCATCTCTGCTATGTTGTTGCTGTGGTGGGTGTGAGCGCACTCCTGTCAACCACCAGCCCACTTGACGATCATCCGAAAGAGATTTGCATCACCTCCCCTACCATGCACTAACTACTGCTATGGGAGTAGGGTAGTATAGTGCAGGGGGATCTGGTATTTATTTAAGCCTGAGCACTCTGGGATTAATGGATGTTCACTAAAAAGATGCTTACTTGCAAGAGAGCAAGCAGACAGAGTGGGGCTAGATGCACCACTTTTCCAATAGTACATATAGAACTGGACCTAGGTGTTAGTAATGGAATATATATGCGCATGCTGATGGGGTTGGAATGTGGATGTCATACTAATATGTGTGTCTGCATACCTGTGTGCTGTTGGCTTCCTGCTGGGTGGTTGACTGTTTACCTGGAGTGGTGTTGGAGCGTGATCCTCCTGGAATGGTGACTGTTCAGAGTGTTCATTTCCCACCACTGGGTGGTAGGCTGTTAGCTTGGAGTGCTGTAGGTACGTGGTTCACTTGCTTAAAAATTAAATTGATGATCTTTAAATATTATGGTCCTTAGTGTCCTGTTCTATATTGGGTGTGAAAGACTGCAAATTTTGCTCAGAGGTCTCTTTATCAGGCATGAGATTCTTTTACATGCCATAAATCTGTGACACAGGACCACCAGCTTTACTTCCCTTCCGAAGGAAGCCATGCTAAGGAATTTTACACCCAAAAAATATCCATTGCCCTCTGCCGGGTTTGAAGCTGCGACCTTGGGAACTAGAGGCTAGCATGGTACCCCTAGACCGCAGAGGATGACTGGTTCACTTGGTGACATTATATCCTTTGGTAGGAGAGTCTGAAAGAGAAGTTGCTGTGGTTTGTGGGTTAGATAAGGAAGTGTACTTCCACATTGAAAGTGCATTATTAGTATGTTATAATTATATGTATATACACATGGTGTTAATGAATTAAACCAAAATATTTTCAGAGAATATGGAAGTATTTTAAACAAGTGATTTCAGATAGGAGATGTATGGCCTGTCTGTTCAGATTTTGAAGTTGTGGCTATAAGTTTCTAAAGTGCCAGTATGCCACTGGCTAATGATGATACTATTCAAGAGCACAACACGTGAAAATGAAGGGATGTTTCAAAGTGCACTTCTCTGGTGCAATGGTTATGACCAGGGTTAGGATTTTTAGGTGCGCACCTTTTTTCTTAGGGTAAGTTAAAGCTGTGCGGAAAGATATCACAGTGTGAAATTTTGTTTATAGTTGCAAAAAGAGACATTTTTTCTTGCACCTTTTTCCTTTTTTTGGGACCTTTACTCCTTTGGGCACCTTTATCCCATTTTCCTCCAACCATGCCCATAATCCCCTTTTTCCCCCTTTTTTCTTTTAAGTTTCATTCCAATTTATTCTTTAACTTTCAATTATCGTCTCCTCAGGTTGCTGTGTATGTGCGAATAGTAAGCCTACCTCTTTCAGTAAACGCCGTGCGGGAATTGAAAGCACACCCGCAACAATGGAAAATAATTGTGTGTTCGACGAAAACCTCTTTCTCTCACTTTACCACTATAAAGTAGCCCACAATAATGCAATTGACAATGAGTGATTCTATCCCACCAGAATCAGTAGCCTGCTGTTCATGAATGTGAGTTTGTTACTGTGAGAGACGTCATCTGTTTGCGTGGAGGCGAAGGCTGGGCACGCAGAGATAACAGTAACCTCCCCATGCAGTTCCGAGAATTATTAAGACTGGGTTCTGCTCAAAAGTACTAGAAATCGCTGAGACTGAAGTTCCAGCATGAATGAGAACATTCTGGTAATTGTCACGGTATTATAAGAGAATGTGGACAGCAAATGGGCGCAAGGGTGAGTTGTGTGACAGTCACATTGTGTTAGCAAGTGAACTAGTGTTAGCTCTCCAAACAAGTGTACTAGTACTAGATTTTACCATGCCAAAGGTGTCCAGCGCTCGATTTATTGTTCTGGCTGAAGAATTCAAACAAGATTTCATAGACACTGATGGAACTGTTATGTGATGTACTATTTGTGATTCAGGACATTTCCAGCTCTAAGCATCAAATGAACAAGACTCTTCAAGCAAACAAATCACAGCAACCTCTATTACAAAATGCATTTCAACAGAGTTCTTCAAAAAGCCAAAATTTGAAGGAATTAAACATTGATTTGTGTGCAACTCTTACACAAGCAGGAATTCCACTCAATAAGGTGAACCATCCAGCCTTCAAGGGATTTGTTGAAAAATACACAAAGATGTCAATGCCCGATGAGAGTACTTTAAGAAAAAACTACATGGAGCCTGTTTACCAAGAAACCATAGAAAGAATCAAGGAGAAAGTGTCTGTGATGTGGGAATCATTGTGGATGAAACCATAGACTCAATCGAACGATATGTTTTGAACATTTTAGTTTTTCCCTTAGCAGGGGAGAAAGTTAAGCCCATGTTGTTAAAAATGTAATAGCTACAGAAAGCCAATGTCAGTACAGTAATGCAATCCATTATGGACTTCTGCCAAAAACTCTGGCCTACTAGTATCGAGTTTGAAAAACTTCTTCTTGTGGTTACAGACCAGGCTCCATACATGTTTCAGCTGTTAACCAATTGAAACCTTTATTTCCTAACTTGAAGCCTGTGACATTTTAATACCTGAATAATTTCAATTGTAATTTTAAATAGGTAAATTCAATAACAGTCCGCCTTGAAACAATACGTATGTAATAATTATTTAATTGTATGTAACAGTCATTTCAAATGCTTATTTTTATTGTAAATATGTTTTATTAATGTTATGTAAATACTTTATATATTCTAATAATGCAAGAACTGTGAGAATAGTAAATTTTGGTTGCTAACAATGAGTAATAATGAGATAATTGTGGCAATAATGTGTTTGGAATTTAAAAATGTACTGGTCATGATTAGAATGACGATGACATAGTTTCAGTGACAGTTTTAAAATTATCCAATCAACATCAAAGAAAAATATTAAGTTAAATACAGAAATTCTATTGGACTAGAATTAGCCAATCAGAGACTCGCATTAGTGAAGCTTAAGGTTTTTAACCATTGAGGTTAGTCATTTCCTGGCAAGACTTGATAGGGTGTAGATGGAAAAAAGTGTTCTCTACGGACGTTTAGTAAAAACAGATATACGCGTTAAGAGAGTGTATAAAAGTTTCTCACAGTTCTTTTTAAAAGTGTAGTGGTTTATAAATATGTGCAAGAAGTTAAAAATAAAAGTGAAAATTTAAAAGTTTAATTCTGTTATGTCTACAATAATTGTCATTACCACATCCTGCATAAGAATCCTTACTCTAAATTAAGACTGATGCAGCCGAGGCAGATTTAAACAATAATATTGCGTAAGCATTAAATTCAAACCAACGCTCAAAACAACTATTAATACATAACAACTCTTCAAGTTTGTGTAAACATATATTACGCAACATTACGTAACAGCAGCAAAATCATCTTCAAGTTAGCGCACATACATGGGGCTAACTCAAAACAGCATCCACTCAAAAAGCAGTTAGAAATAATACGTGAGCCAACTCCTGAACCACCCACATACTTCAAAGTTAAACAACCCTACTTCTTCAAATTGGCATCCCATACGTGAGGCAAACTCCTCCTGCAAACAGCGTAAATAAAATACTTCTTCAACATGCTTGGCTCATGCCCTTCACAGGGTTTGTGAATCCATAAGGAATGAATATGACATCGCAAATCAATTCATCTCTGCCCTGAAGAAGATTCTACTGAAAGCTCTGAGCCGTGTTGTTTATTACAGGGAAATCACTGGCCTGCCCCTTCCAAATTTCCCGGTCAGTACTCGCTGGAGATCCTGGATTGAGTGTGGTGCTAGGTTGTGTGAGAATTTTGACAAAATTAAAGAGTTTGTGCTTCCTTTGGATCCATCCGAAGCAGGTGCAATTTCGAAGGCACAGCAACTTCTGTTACTGGAGAAAATACATAATTCGCAGGCAGAACTATATTGTGTCCATAGTTAAAGTACCTGCCTGCAGCTATTTAACAATTGGAAGAACAAGGTCTGGAAAACAAAATACAATGGGATATTTTTACTTCCGTGAGGGAGCAGTTAGATGACTTTGCCAAAGACAAACTTGAATCTAGTCTTCAAAAGAATCCAGACATTGAGGAATTCGCCACATCTGTAGAGTTGCCATTCGGAGTGAATACAAGGTTTGCCCCACTGGTTTCTGTGGATGTTGAAAGAAGCTTTAGCATCTACAAAGACATTCTATCTCCTAATAGAAACAGACTTACTTTTAAAAATGTGGAGATGCTTAATGTCTTGAAGTACAACAGCTTCATGTATTTTCCTTCTTTTGATGAGTGATAATTTGATGTACTTGTTTGTAGTTCAATAAATTAGAATAGAGGAAAGCGAAATCGTTTAATTAGTTAAGGGAATACACAACTGAAATTAATCCAAAATCTCAAAAAATCTAAAAAAAAAAAAAAAAAAAGATGTTCCCAAAAAATTCTCCATTGCTTGTAGTTTTAGAATCCACTTTTATTTTTGACCTAACGAAGCTTCAGGAACGTTACAAGACTTTTTAAATACCCTTGCACATTTGGTTGCTAGCTGTTTATATTTTTAAAACTTCATTTTAAGGTGTTTCTTATTTTCAGCATTTCTGCATATTCAAAATGTTCCACACAATGTAGTTTTTATCCATTCATATTGACATTTTTTATACTTATTTCAAAAACCCAAATAAATAAAACTGTCATATAATTTTTCTGTGTAACGAATAGTTTTTGCGCTACTAATTTTTGAAGGTAACAATGTATAAAAAAAAAAAAAACGAAAAATAATGCAAATACAAAACTGCAAAACTTTTTCTTCTCTTAAACTAAGAATGGTAGAAAAAAAATTATATGACGGATTTGTAGTTCCTTGACATAGAAGCAACATAAGATTTTTTTTTTTTAAATGCATCATGTGTTGCATTTTGCATATACCCATAATTTTATATTTTGAAAATTAATAACTTGAAAACTAATTAAGATTTTGGATTGAAATTCACAAACCAATTAGATATAAAGAAGACTGACATGTGGTTAAAATTTCAGCCAAATTGAATGGATAGTTTAGAAAATAGCAATTTCAGTTGTACATCCCCTTAAATAAACCAGCACCTTATTGTCCCTTTTTTCACCTTATTTGAACACCTTTTCCCTTCCTTTTTTCATCTGAAATTTGCACCTAAAAATCCTAACCCTGGTTATGACATTAGCTCTGAGTAAAAGGTAGTCATTGTTTTCAAGTTCAAGTCTCGTTCACAGCATTTGTTTGTTTGCTTTTTTAGTAAGGCATATTAATGCATTTTTAGGCTAAGTTCATTTTTCAGTTTATGCATTTTAATTGCATTTCAGTACAATTAATTACAATTCTTGGTAACAAAAGGTTGAATCATGCTTAATACATTCATATGCTCTACTTCAAAATGGGAAGTGATACAAAGGGTGAAAGAAAGAATAATAACATAAAAACATCAGTCTTAATATCATTTTTATAGGGATCACTCAAAATGGTAACCTGTATTTTCAAGGCAAAGTTGACAATGGCGAAGGAACGATTGTCATACTCTATCCAAGATTTCTGGTATGTGTTGAATAACGTCACATGCTGCTATTATTTGGGCAGCTAAGTCCTCTTCTGAGTGAAAGGTGTTTCATACACCATAGATTGTTCAGAGAAGGTGTAGATGTTCTTCATGTTGTCTCACAGATAATCTTCACCATACTAACCTCAGTGAGCTGAATCAAGGAAATGATAGTAGTGTTATTGCACTGGCCAATCAGAATCATATCCTGAGTATGTATACCACAGCACTTCTTCATATGGAATTTTAAAAAAAATTAACTGTATGACAGGAAACAAACCCATGACATTCGGGACATCAACTTTTGGCATTACGCATTAAGCCACATGAGCAGTTAATGAAATGCCTCTAGAGTAGGCTGCATAATGCAAGAAGGCAGTTAATCAATGTTTAGTGTCACACTGTCAAGTGGTTAGTTCGAGATTTGAGAGATTTTGTGGCATTAAATCTTCAGAACCTAATAAGCTGCTGAAAATCAATATCTCTATACTCGTGCAGCAGTTTTAATGACATTCTGTGCCAATTTTTCATCTGACTTTGCTTTAGCACCGACTTACCAACATCTGATACCAATATGTTTAACAGCATCTAACTGTGTTATGCACTGCCTATCTCAAATTTCTTATATCAGTCATGTCTACAATCTTTAAAATTATTTTGGTGTAGTTCATTTAGATGCTGTGTATATATATATATATATATATATATATATATATATATATATATATAATCTCGTCAAGAACCGCCAGGCTGTTCCTTATATACGCTAGTCTTCTCTCACACAGTATGACGTAGCATACAAAGTTCACTAGCTGGGGGCTGCTGGAGGTAGTCTCCACTCACCCAAATGCTACTATTACCAACTTAAACTTTCCAACAGAAAATGTTGCTACATCTTCCCCCCCACAAAATCTTAAGCAGTGATACTTAAGCAATTCAGCAGAGTCATCAACGATCTTCCAGTTCGGGAATAGTACTATGATGATGATCGGCATACCTTATCTTCTGGAACTGAGACAATGATACTTAAACCAAAAGGGAATAAGAAAGAGGCAGAAAGCTATAGACCAATCACCTTGTGCTCAGCCTTCTCAAAATTAATGGAAGGATTATATTTAAAACAATTACAAAATTTTGTAAAGAAACTAAAAATTATATCAAAATGGCAATATGGTTTTCAAAAACATAAGTCTACAATAGACGCCATACAAAAGGCAAACAATGTTATAATAAAAGCAATAAATAAACATGAATCTGTGATGGCTATTTTTATAGATTTATCGAAAGCCTTCGATTGTATGAATATAAAAACATTGATATACAAATTAGAAAAATGTGGAATTCGCGGCCTGGCTCTAGATTGGGTACTAACATATTTAGAAAACAGAACACAGTGTGTGGAAATAAGTAATTTAAATGCTAAAGGTGTGAGAGAAAAAATAAAATCAGACTTTAAAAAGGTTCAACAGGGAGTTCCGCAAGGCTCAAAATTAGGACCCTTTTTGTTCTTAATATACATTAATGAAATATATGAATTAATAGAATCTAAGGGAGAAATAGCAATTGGATATGCGGATGACATGACGGTTATAATTAGGGGACAGAAAATACAAGATGTAGAAAATAGGGCAAACTCAATTCTAAAATTCATAAAAGAATATTGTTCTAGTCTAGATATGGTAATAAATGTAAAAAAGACAGCATGCATACATTTCGAATTAATGAATCGAAACCTCAAAAATGTAAATCTAACAATAGATGGTGTAAATATAGATCAAATAAATAGTACAAACTTCCTTGGAATGATAATTGACAAAAATTTAAACTGGAAAGCACATGTAGACCATATTACCAAAAAAATAAATAAAGGTATATATGTAATGAGACAGATTAGTAAGACAATGGATAGCAAAACGATGATACAGGTTTACTATGCATTAATATATTCGCATATTAGTTATGGTATTACACTGTGGGGGAATATTACTTATAGAGAAATGGAAAAAGTGCTAAAATTGCAGAAAAAAGCTATCAGAATAATTGGTAGGATGAAAAATAAAGAAACATGCAGAAGTTTGTTTAAGAGCCTAAAAATATTAACTGCTCCATGCATATATATTTATGAAAGCATAAAAGTTATTGTACATAAAAGACATGACAAAAATTGTAATATACATTCCTATGGATTAAGAAATAATATGGATTATTTCAGAACGACCCTAAGGGGGACCTTGAATAATCGTTCAACAGAAACCATAGGAAGTGAATTGTTCAATAAACTACCAAATGAAATAAAGAATATAAATCAAACAATAAAAAGGGTGAAAGCCATAAAAACATATTTAATTGAAAATGCATTTTACAGTATAGAGGAGTTCAAATATGGAAAAATAATGTAAAACTTTGTATATAATGTAAATAGATTATACTGACGTGTCCTTTAAACATATGTAAAAGGATGAAAATAAATGAATGAATGAATGAATGAATGAATGATGCAAAATTCCATTTCTTCAATTCTCAAAGCAACACTTTCATAGTGTGTGACACTGAGTAACTACTAATTCCTTCAGTGAAAGATTCCCCAATTTACATTCAAACATTACAAAATAAAACCAAAACTCAAGCCTTTCAACTTACAAACATGACTATAAATATATCAGAACCTTCCAAAAATAGAATACTATCTTTTTTCACTGAGATGCATGAGCACGCAAAATGTTTGTGCCCAGAGCTTGCTACAATTGAACCATAACAGGAGAGTTGAATTTTAATAATGTATAAGGACCCAAATATTGAGGAGCGAGTTCTGCAGTGAAGTTTTTCAATGCTTTACTCTGGGAATGATTTACCAAACATATCTTATCCCCACACCTGAAATTTGTGTTGACTCCTCTTAGCATTATAATGTTTAGATATTTCTGTTGTGACGTTAAGAGATTGCTCTTTTCCAAATTTCTTGGGTGCCTTTTGGATTTGGATCGTCAGGTAAGATATTCTTTAAATTCCAAAGATTTGCTAATGGGCAGTTGTAAGGAAATGAAAACATTAAATTAAATGGGCACTGTCCATGACACTCATGTCGTGCACTATTAAATGCAAATTTTAACCAGTGAAAGTTCTGATCCCATTTAGTATGATCACATGAATGGTGAGCAATAAGGGCACTCTTCAAATTTCTATTTACTTGCTCACTTGATGATTTAGGATAATAAGGCACCACTCAAATATGTTTAATTCTGGCCACAACACAAAATGACCTAAATGCATTAGACATAAAGATAGTCATGTTATCAATAACCAACATCTCTGGGACACCAAAACAAGCAGTTATGCCATTCAGTTCTCGTATAGCACTTTGTGCATTCACTTCCTGCACTGGTTTTAGCCAGACATATTTAGAAAAAACAATGCTTTTAGAAAAGTATTTAGAATAAGCTACTAATGCATAAATATTTCCTAGCCTACTACATGGCAGAGGCCCAATATAATCCAGAAATAATTTCTGCATTAGCCTTTCTGCTACAGTGGTTGATAAATATCTTAACTGTGTATTATGTCGGTTTGCTCCTTAAACAAATTTTACAAGCTTTAATCCTGGTTCTTATATATGTGCATCCATACCTTTCCGAATTGAGCATAATAATGTGGTGTCATCAGCATAAGAGATCACTTTTGTATTAATAATTTGACATATATTGTTTACATACAATATAAACAATAAGGGACCTAGGACCGTTCCTTGTGGAACTCCATATTTTACTGTTTCACATTTTGACTGTGTTTTACTAGTTAAATTAGCATGCTTATAATATAACTGCATTGATTGCTTTCTTCCTATCAAATAAGTTTTAATCAACTTATTACCAACACTGTGCAATCCATATTTTTCTAATTTACTCATTAAAATATTGTGAACGACACAGTCGAAAGCTTTAGAAAGATCAAATATTACTGTACCAATTTTCAGACTGTTTTCCATTATTAGGATTATTTCGTTAATAAATTCATTTAGAGCTGTTATAGTAGTATGCCCTTCTCTGAAACCACGTTGTTGTTTATTTAGTATGTTTTTCTGATTAAGAAAATGTATAAATCTATTATATATTATTCTTTCTAAAACCTTAGCCAATTCTGAGGTCAATGTGATGGGACGATAATTATTTTTATCTTTTACATCTCCTTTTTTATATAAAGGTTGAACATTACTTAATTTAAGACACTCTGGAAAAATTCCTTTTATAATTGAAGATTTTATTAAATGCTCTAGAGGCTTAGTAAGTACGTATTTACAATGTTTTAAAACAAAAAGGACTGATTTTATCCCATCCATTACTGTATTTATTTGATAGAGAATTTATTAGTTTTATATTTTCAGTTTCTGGGGTAGGATTTATAAAAAAAAAATCCTATCATTTCCATTAATATTGTTTAGAGTTTCAGGTATATTATTAGTAGGTTTTGCAACTTCTTTAAGAATGCATTAATTTTCCCAGCAAGAGTATTTAGATCTGTAACCATTGATCTGATATGTAATCCATTTATGTTTAATTCTAAATTTGTTGGTTCGAGCTGTTCTTTTCTTACATCATTTATTATGTTCCAAGCAGTTTTACTAACATTGTCACAGTTGTCTAATTTTTCCCTCAAAGCATTAAATTTTAAATTCTTTAAACCTTTTAAGTATAACTCTTTAGTTTCCTTATATTTATTTTTGTAATGTTCAGAATTCGTAGACTTATAAAACTCATGCATATCTTTCATCTGTTTTCTTAACTTTATTGTATGATTATCAAGGAGCAACCTTTTTGCTTTGCATTTGTTTGGATTAAATTGTATTACCTTAATTGGGCAAGATATATCAAAGTGATGCTTAAAGGTTTTATAGAACATATTCCATTTTTCATTTACTGAAGGTAACTTAAAAATATCCTCCCAAGTTTCTTCTTTTAATCTGAATATTGGAGACTCTCTATTTATTATGCACTTTATTTGTTTTCCTTTATTTAATGTTCTAGAAATAGACAGAGAAATCTACACTCTGAGCAAAGTGATCAGAGATGTATGTATTTATAACTTTAGTGTTATTCACATTTTGTATATTGTAGAGATGTGATCTATTTTAGTAGCAGATGTATGTGTTACTCTGGTTGGCTGTTTAATTAAGTCACTTATGTTGTGAGTATTAAACATGTCATTTAACTGTTTATAATTGCTATCTAAATAATTTAGGTCTATATTATAATCACCAGCTATAATTATTTTTGTGTCGCTTACTACATATTTACTTAAAATTGACTCTAATTGTTTTAAAAATCCTGCTACAGATGTATTTGGTGATCTATAAAGTCCAATAAGCAAAATATTAAAACCTTTCATAAGTACTCTTATTCCTACCACTTCTAATTCCTTTTTATACAGAAATTGCTTAGGTTTAGGATTTTCGCTTTTACATCTAAATGTGCTAATATCATAACACCACCACCTTTATTGATTTAAGGAATGAATCTACAATTTGATAGTTATTAATTCTCCACATATTAAATTGTTCTTTTGTCATACCGTGTTTAGTAATGACACAGATATGATGATTTATTTCATTAACTAGTTGCTCTAAAGCCAGAGATTTTCTATAGGCATATTGAATATTCATATGCATAACCATAAAAACTGATTCCAATTGTTTACTCTTACAATTATTAGATATATTTAAATTACTTTGGCAGTCAAAGGGAGGTTGTTGTTTATCTTCAAGTGTTTTTGTGTTTTGGTTTTTACACTTTTCCTTCACCACTAGATTTGTTCATTTCCCCGATACACTGAGGATATCACTTTGCACAGGAGCTTACCATGAGATATCATCCACCACATAGTTTGTCAGTTTCCCATTTGCACTGAACTAATAACATTGCACAGAAGCTTACCAAATTTATAGGATCCCCTCTGGTTGGGGTGCACACCATCTCTTCCAAAATCACTTTCAGTTAGCCAGAAGTTTCCATCTACAAATGTACATTTCTTAATGGAGCATAGCCAGTTTAGTTCCTCATTTATTTTCACCACTCTTCTTATTGTTGCATTGCGTCTTCCTAACACACCACTAATCACAATTTTAACATCAGGCACATTTGTACATAATTTATGAGGTCTATTGTCTCCCCCATAATTTCTTCAGCACTCACCCAGGGTTTTATATTGTTAGTACCAGCATGTACCAGTACCACATCTGGTTTGCTTTCCTTTACATTAATTGTTTCAACTTGGTGTTTAAGTTTGTTCAGTTTGATGCCCGGAAACACCTCACATTATGACGTTCATTTTTACAAAGCTGCCCTGAAAATTTTAATATAGAGTCCCCACAACTATAACCTTGGATAACTTTTTGTCTTCATCGAGACTAACCTCAGAGGTTCCCCCTGTGCTTTTTTCTGTTGAGCACTCCGTATCATTCAGCACTTCAAATTGATTCTTCACATTCACCTCAAAACTACTTTTTGAGTGCAATATACGGTTACTTGGTAATGCATCAGTATGTTGTCTTCTTTGGTTGTATCTCACTTCAGAATACCTATCGTCCATATTTTCCAACTTTGTTTGAAGTTCTGTGATCTTTTGCTTTAGCACAGCATTTTCCCTTTGTAAATTTTCTATTTCACTTCTTAGGATATTAATAGCGCCTTCATTGCCTGTGCTTACCAAATTTTGCTGCCTTTTTAAAACATCATTTTCATTTCTTAGGTTTGCATTTTCCTTTTGTGCATCTCGTAGATTCTTATTTAGTATGTTGAATACTGCGTGCAGCGACGCTGCCATTTCTGAGTTTTCGACCACATGTTCCGCTATGCACAGATTTCTTGTTTGGTTCTCAGTTGCGCATTTATCCCATGTCTTCCCTCCATTAATACATATTTCTACACCACTGTTGATCATTTTAGCACCATCTTCTGATACTACATCAGCATATTTCGCAGTTATTACTCAATGTTTGCTGCTTGCTCCGGGTCATCACTCCATATGCGGATGCCATCTTCATTAAGGTTAGTATGACACAGGAAGTTGGTGGTTCAAATACCTACCATGGTATTGAATTTTTTACTCTGATTCTAAGTTTCCATAAGTAATTTGATATTAATATTATCTTAAATTATTATTGTTTGTTCAAGAGTCTTGAGACAATGGAAGGGGGTTGAGTGGCCGATGCAGTAGCTATGAAAAGAACCTTCACACAAAGCCAACTTTGCATGAGTGACCAGTTTTCTACCTTTCCCCATCCACTGTCTCAAAAGACTCTGAACAAGGAAGGAATCTGCAAGAAAGGAATATCAAGAAGGTTGCCAACCTTTTTCAAGTAATTTGAAAATGCTATGTTTTGGTGCTTTCTTGTAATATTTTTTTCATTTTATGTGGTTCATTTGTGTAACTCAGTTCCTTGCCATGCTTTTTTATGTCTGTCTGTAATACCAAACTTGTTTGTGGTATTTTATAACTTAAAATCAATATAAATATTGCTCTTATTTGGAAAGGTAGAATCAGACAACTGAAAAATTCAATGCCATCACCAGGATTTGAACCACAGATCTCCCGGTTTCCTTCCAGTTGCTCTAACCACTCAGCTACCATGGTAACATACTGGTGTGACATTAAATTCCCCAACTGATTCGCATTCAAACCCGGCAATGGCATTGAATTTTTCAGTCGTCTGATTCTACCTTTCCAACCTTGTCCAATACATGGCTTGTGTGGAAGAACAATTAATTCCATTGCTCTTACTTCTTTGCAAACAAGAAGGAGAACCCCATAATACCCCGATCTATTAAATGAGTTATTTAAAGTAAAATACTTTATCTCTCCTGAAAACTTTATTTATTAAACTTTTAACATGCCCTTTAATTTTGGTTTGTATCCCTTTGTGATATGTTCTTGATGATTCTGGGCATTGGAAGAAGACAACACTATCGGAGAAAAAATAGTTTTGAATTATATACAGTTGTGAAATATTGCTTGTCCTCCTCACTCCCAAATTTCTGATTGGCTCCCCAAACATAAGGAGCTGAATACAAACTTACTGAGCAGTATAAAGTGAAATATTAGTACAGGTATATAAGAAAGACTTGAAAATGATCCTCTCCCTTTCTGTTTCGAGGAAAACGCAATAGCTATATACAAATACGGCATTAAGAACAGGAAGCAGAAAACGTCAATGTAAAACTTTGTTAGTAAATCAGCATCCAATGCTTGCAAAGAATAACAAATGGACCTTTAACATTCTAAACCACATACATTAGTCTAGACATATCCTATTCTTCTATAACTTCTGTTGCAGGGTGGTGAAGCCAATTGAGCTTAATGGTGATGCATATTAACTTTAATCGCATATTCAACATATAGTTTTTGCATGATCTTTCATAACATAATAGGACTATAAATTAACGTGCAGTATACAAAAATAATTATATACAGTAAAATGTATTTGCAAAGCATTTTCATTAAGTATATAAACATAACAAAAAATAACAACATAAAAACAATAATTGAAGTAAGAGCATATTGTTCTAGTATATAATCTATGACCACCTTTTCCTGATAACAGCACCCATTCTTTTTGGTACTGAACTAACTAGTTACTGCATGTATTCCTGTTAATTTGTGACCTCATTACAGGTAGATTCCACCACCTCCCACAGGTGGTCTCGTATGTGAGATCTGTGGTGATATATGTTCATTGCTTTCTGCTTCTGTGCCCATACATTTTCCATTGAATTTACATCTGGACTCTTAGGCACCCAGGGAGCAAGCTGAATGTCCTGTTCATGGTTATCAAACCATTGTTGCACCTGGAGTGATGTGTGAATGCCAGTAGTCGAAATTGAATGGCACAATTTTCAAACAATATCCGCACACTGATTAACATGATGTTTTTAATATGGAAACATACTGGTGGCTATTTAAATTGTTCTGAATTATCCATAGCTCCCTCCTCTTGTGGAAATCCACTCCCAAACCATAACAGTGATGCGGCCTGCTCTGTTGTCTTTCTGTAACTTCTTGAGCGTCAAATCATGATGTATGTTTTGGCCAATATATGTGCACAGGTTCTGAACTGGTGTTTGCAAATACTTTTTCATTTGAAAATACTGTATTTTACCATGAATAATTAGTGTATTCTTTGCAGAAAGCAACATGGTCCACCTTATGTGCATCAGTTAATAATTCTATTATCGGTGCCTTTCTGTTTTTTAACCCACTTCTTCTAATCCTCCAGTGGGCAGCCCAAGTAGACCAGGAAAATTAGTATCTGCTACAAACATTCTTGCAGTATCAAAAGAAGATTGTTTTAAGCATTAATTAATGCCTTGTTTTGCTCTGGTGAGAATAGTCAATGATGTCTATTTCCTGTAAAATAGGGCACTATTAGAATAATTTTGTAATTATGAGGGTCACTCTGAAAGTTTTCAGACTGAATGTAATAAATCTTTAAAAATTTTGATCTGATCATTGCATCTTTTTAAAGTATTCTCCATTGCATTCTATACAATGTTTCATCTTTTCAAACCACTTTTCAAATGCCAAATTCCATTCTTCTTTGGAGAGGGTGCAAATAAATTCTTCATAAGTAGCTACTGATTCAGATTACTCAAATCATTGACCTAAATTTTTTATTTTATTTTGGGGAATAGAAGAAAAGCTGAATGGGGCCAGATCTGAAAGTAGGGAGGCTGGGACAAACATTTGACTCCTGACTCCTGCAGAAATAGTGCAGTGTAGGTAGAGACATTGCTGTGGTGCAACAAAATTCCACGCAGACCAGTCTTAGGATGCTTTCTTCTCAGTACATTGAGGCAGACATTCTGTAGTGTACCACCTGGCAGCGACAATCTTTTGTCCCTGAAGTGGAATTGTCACAATATGGTCATTAGCTGAGAAGAACGAACAGATCGTCTTCTTGCCAACACTTCTTGTTTGCCTCACTTTTGTTGGGGGATCCCCCCCTGAAAAGACCCACACCAATGACTGTCGCTTAGTTTCTGGATCATACTCATATATCCAACTTTCGTCACCTGTTGTGATGTTAAATATGTTTTTGGACCTTCCTCCAACTTTTTCTATAATTTCCTGGCACCATTGCATATGCACCTGTTTTTGCTATTTTGTGAGATGGTGGAGGATCCATAGACTGCAGTCTGCTTTCATTACATTTTCATTTGTTGTTGCTGTAGCCAGCCACCCTGCGTGGTCTTTATCTTCAAGAGAATCCCTTCCTCTTCTAAATTTTACAAATCATCGATAAATCATGGATTGCAAAGGGCAAAGATCCCCAAATGCCTGACTTGAAAGTTCTAGAAAATCATAGCATGGAAATGCTCTTGCATGAGATCCATCTTAGCATATGGCGTGGCAACACCTGCATGCACATACACAGAGGTGCTGATGTTCCACATTGTTGGAGTGCACCCAGGCTTGCTCACATTACTCTCTGAACTTCAATCTAAAAATAGGAAAACTTGCTTTGGTTACCACAGCTCATTGTTGCCCATTCTCAAAATTTTCAGAGTGACCCTAAGTATTAGCGTAGGCAGGTGCCATATGGACTGCATTATGCATTTACAATCAAACTACAGTTCAGGTTGTTAAAGAATCTTAACATGCTGTATGTAAAATATGGTTGCAATTTTGACATTATTACAGTCTCTTCTAAAATATCTTCCAGATCTTTGTTTCCTTAATTCCTTTGCTAATATGCAATGCGATTTATGTATGATTACTTGTAGTATTACTACTACATTATGGGAAAAGGTTTTAACAAGAGATTTTTCAAGGAAACTAAATTAAACTTCATTTTAAAAATTGAATAAAGCAGTATCACAGTAAAAGTAGATTAGATTAGATTTTTATTTATCCTGTTTGATCATATAATGATATAGGACACGTCATTTGCATAGTATATTACACTCACTCACTCACGTGCACATACCCACACACATACACTTAACTGCTGTTACATACTCTCTAGGCATTCCTGTAATGAATAAAATTAATTTTTATTAATAATGCCTGCACTTCTTTTTTTGTAATTTGCATTTTTTAGTTCTTTATTTTATGTACATTTGAGATGAACAAAGATTATAAAATAGATATGCCAGTGCAAGGTAAAATGTGGCTCTCTTAGGGATTTTTGGAAATCACATCTTATACCAGTTTTGTAGTTTGCCAGTGTGTATGTCAACATACGAGGGCGGTCTGAAAAGTTTCTGACCTCAACATGAAGATGGCAGCACTAGTAAATAAAAGCCAGTGAATTTCATTGTTCATCTGTTGACAGTTACTCACCAAAGTTTCAGCCATTTTGGATGCTCAGTTGTTATGTAACAGTCGTTTGAGCGAGGTGATGTGAGTGTTTTTATGAAAATGGACAAAATCGAGTATCGAGCTATCATTAAATATTTGTTTTTGAATGGCAATATGCCTACGCAAATCAAAGATGAGTTGGATTCTGTGTATGGGGACTCTGCACCATCATTTACCACAGTGAAATTTTGGGCAGCTGAATTTAAACGTGGCTGTAAGAGCTTGGGAGACGATGAGCATTCGGGATGTCCAAAAACTGCAACTACCGACGAAAACATTGCCAAAGTTCACCAAATGGTGCTAGACGACCGCCGAATTAAAGTGAGAGAGATAGCAGAGGCTATGAACATGTCAAAAGAACGTGTTTGTCACATATTAAATCAACATTTAGACATGAGAAAGCTGTCCGCGTGTTGGGTGCTGTGTTTGCTCATGTTTGACCAAAAACGTGTTTGAATGAACATTTCCAATGCTCTGTTGGCGTAGTTTAGGCACAATAAATTGGTGTTTTGGCACCAATTAATTACTGTAGATGAAACTTGGATACACCATTATACGCCCGAAACAAAAATACAGTCCAAACAGTGGACTGCAAAGGGGAACCGGCTCCAAAAAAAGCAAAAACTGTTTTTTCGGCTGGGAAAGTGATGGCGACTGTTTTTTGGGATAGTCATGGAGTTATTTTAATCGATTAGGAAAAACCATTACAGGAGCATACTGCGCATCATTACTTGACAAGCTGAAGGCAGAACTTGCGGAAAAATGGCCACATTTGCAGCAAAAGGAAATCCTGTTTCACCAAGACAACGCACCGTCTCACACCTCAGCGGTTGCAATGGCAAAAATCCACTAATTACGGTTTGAACTGCTTGACCATCTGCCTTACTCACCAGATCTAGCCCCAAGTGACTTCTTTTTGTTCCCTCATCTGAAAATTGCGCTCAGAGGACAGAGATTTTCGTCAAATGAAGAGGCAATCACCTTCGTGAACAATTATTTTGCAGAGAAAAATGCCGAGTACTATTTGGATGGGTTACAGAGATGGGAGTATCACTGGGAGAAGTGTGTAGAGTTACAAGGAGACTATGTTGAAAAATAAAAAAAAAAAATTCTGAAAAAATGTCTTGTCTCTTTATTAGGTCGGAAACTTTTCAGACCACCCTTGTAAGTTGACCTAACGTGCTAACAAAGAACAAATAATAAATAAGTAGAGTAAGAAAAAACAATAATTAGCTTTAATTTCTTTATTTCCATGTTGATATAAATATTTGCAGATAGATGTCCTCTAGGAATACTGTGCTAGGAAAATGTAAGTTTTCAATTCTATATCAGAAAGCTTATTTCATTATATTCTAAATATTCTCTACATTTTATTTCATTTGATGAATAGCATGACATAGAGTAATATATGAGAGTATAAATACACTCTTTCAACTTAGGTACAACTGTGCACCTATTACAACTATTAATGCACCATCTGAATAACACACTCAACAAATATAACTATTTTAACATTGTCTTATCTCCCTTCCTGTCCTCTGGTTAATGCCTGCTGCTTATTTGAGAAATACCATGGGTAATAATATATTAAATTATTTCAAAACTTAAAATTCAAAATCTATAAACTTAGAGTAACACATTGGAATATAAAACATTTTTTCAACTTATGTACAACTGTACACCTATTACAACTATTACTGTACCATTGTACACCTATTACAACTATTAATGATCCATCTGAATAATACACTCAACAAGTAAAACTAAAAGCATTATCTTATCTCCCTTCCTGTCCTCTGGTTAATGCTTGCTGCTTATTTGAGGAATACCATGGGTAATAATACATGGAAATAATTAAAAATTCATAAACTGAGCCTTATCCCCCTCCCTGTCCACTATTTAATCCTTTGCTGCGCATAGAGTATTAGCTAGTTATTCTCCAAGCAGAATTGTGTCCATTTAAAATCTGAGCTGCCACTACACATGTTAAACTAAAAGTGACCTATATACACACATAATTATATGTTTTAGTAGCTAAATTAAATTGATTAATTAATAACTCATTTAAAATTGGTTTGAAGTAAATAAGAATAAATATTATTTCAATAATTTATAACTGCAAACATCAACCCCTTTGTAGACAAACAACACTTATATACATGCACCCCTTTGCAATGCATCTTTATAACTCCGCAATATTAATGGCAATGGAATTCTTTACTTTAGGATATTAAAAACTGGAATAATATCTGCTATACTTAAGTAAAATAAATACAACAATTTCTGCAAAATTATTATGGTACTCACCCTTAAAATGTTTACATCCCTGCCATTATTGCAGCGAAGATATTGCAGCATGTCCATAAAATGTTAGCTAGACTAATTTCTTGCACCATACAAATGTTATATATACACTTAAGATTATTAATGGTTTCACATGTACACCCTTGTATTAGTTTTGAATTTCCACCCCCTTTGCCTCATGATAATTGAGGAAGCACCCAATTCTACACAACGCAATGTCACACTGTTTACACTTGTATTGTGACTGTATGCCATGACCTGATGGTGTTTCCCTTTTCTTCACTATGCACTGAGCACACGATTTCACCCGGCTTGAATTTTTACGAGGGTGTGAAGAGAACTTGGTGCAGGAGTAGCAGAAGGTAGGCTATGCTGAAATCCGTGAAGTCTGCAATTAACTGTTGCACTAAATTTTGCCTGTAGTAAAGAAGCCTATTGCCATGAGCTGTAGAAGCAGGTCTATTCGAAATGTCATATATAATAAAACTATTAACAATAGCCACATTCATTATGAAATGGAACAGGTATTTCCACCATTTTTTTGAGGGTCGGCCGACACCGTAATACTCCCTCCTTTGGTCTGCCAGATCAATCCCTGCCATATTACGATTATAGTTTATCACTGCATTAGGACAAGGTATCTTTATTTGTTCTTTTCCCTTGCCACTCTTCCTTTCTACTTCTCCATCAGTTCTAGGATCGGAGTTTGTAGATAATAAAAGAATGTCCCTGTTATCATGCCAAACAACCGCAGCTGCACCTTCTTGTTGCAGTTTGCGAGATTCGCCCCTTTTCAATTTCAGTTGTTTTGGCCAGTCTTTCCTTCCAGCACAAGTTGTACCACACACATACATTTTCCTGTCCAAAAGTAATTTCATTAGCCGCGTGGAAGTAAAGAAATTATCAAAATATATGTGATGCCAAAACCCCGTATATTTTTCACACCTGTCTAAAACAACCTGTTCCCCAAGTAGAAGATCGCTGTTTCTCGCCTCTTTTTTTTCCCAGATAGATTTTACATTCCAATAAATACCCACTTTTACTATCTGCAATACCCCATGCCTTTATCCCCCATTTTGTTGGTTTAGCAGGCATATATTATTTTAAAAAGAAGTGTCCTTTGAAGCCTATCATCGCTTTGTCAACAGAAAGTTCACGATTTTGTTTGTAGACACTCACAAACTTTTTGATTATGTCTAAACAGGTTGTACTTTATACAGATAATCATAAGAATCTACCCCTAATGGTGGCCTTGCAGATTCGTCATTCAGGTGAAGGTATTGCGATATCTTTTGAAAGCAGAGCAACGTCATTGCTTGTCTTACAATTGGACAAATGCAAAAAATCCCCCAAAAAGTAATCTCTGGTTTCAGGTAAATCCACCATCCTGTTATATATCAAAATACTTAAATAGGCCTGTATCTCCCTTGAATTTGTAACTTCCCAGTTTGGATCTGCCTTTTTAGCTTGAATCTGAGCTGCATATCTGTTGGTTTCCTCCGCGATTTTTCCGCAAAAATTGGAATCTAAAAAAGTTCAAGATAATCTATTTCTGGACTTCCTGTAGGAATAGAATGATTTGCACCTGTAGGGGATGAAAATGTTTCTAACTTATTGAAAGTCAAATTGGAGGTCCAGTGCCGGTACTGCTTTAGTTTTAATTTGTCTTTCACTAGCTTTAGCCCCCTGTTCTGCTACCTGTATCTCAGCACTCTCACTGTCACTTTGTTCCTTATCACTGTCTTCCACTCACTCACCAAACCAAGATTCGTCGGAGCTACATTCGCGATCTAATTCCTCGTTAACTGCTGCAAGTATTTCCTCGTCTGTTACCAATACCTTTTCACTACAACATTTTCTAGACCGTGATGTACTTGGAACAGTCTCCATGGTACTGATATGGTTATAAATGCGACAGGAAACTGCTTACTTACACAACTTCACCCGGCTGTAAGCAGTGCTATTTATGGTTTGCTATTACATTCTGGCTTGTGAAATTGCTGGAACAATGCAGCAGGAGTATGTTTACATCAACACAGCTCCTAAAAGCTGAGGTCAGCATAAGCAGAACCTATATGAAACGATAAACACATTTACTACGTTCTACTACGCTATGCGCAGCAGGGTGTTTATTATTTCACTATGCTTTACTACGCTATGCGTCGCAAAGGGTTAATGCTTGCAGCTTATTTTAAGAAAACTTAATGACATGTATCTGCTTTTCTGCCATATGCAATTTTTTCCTCTATAGCAGAGGTGGCGAAAACGCGACTCGCGAGTCATTTTGACTTGCAGGCGCCATTCCCTCTCTGCCAACCGTCCCTTTGTTTTTCACATGCTGCTGAGTGATGCAGTGCGTGTTGCATATTTGGTGACTCGCGGAAGGAAGGTGTTTTCGCCACCCTTGCTCTATAGTCATGTTCATTTATTTGTGTGCTTCTTCTAGCACTAATATATTCTGGTGATTCTAGATCATTGGAGCCCAAACTTCTTCTGGGACTAATATGTTCTGCTGATTCTGGATCATTGGAGCTCATACTTTTGGGACTAATATGTTCTGCTGATTTTGGATCTTTGGAGATACTTCATTTATTCCTGTTTTTGCGACCGCGCTTTTTAGGTGCAGATGAAGTCATTTTATTCTTAATGTGTGATAAAATGACTTGTGGAGACACACTTCCCTGAGGAAAGTAACTTTTATCAAGGCTACTGCCATGTAATGAATCATCTGACTTTTTTTAATGGTAACATTACTTTCAGTCATACAATTTTGGTTACTCATGCTAGAGCAGGTCTCACCTGTCTGCACACCCGCATTAGTAGATGGTACACTGCTAGTTAGATTAAGATGAATCTGAGTGCCTGACTTTATGAAAAGCTCAGTGTCACCATCAGGTAACTTAATTACAGGTGTAAGGACTATCTGTGGTTTCAAAAAGAGTCTTTTGTGTAGGCTGCTTCCATAATCTTCATTATGAGACAACCAAGATCGGCTTTTCTAACATGGGATAAATCTAACTTGCATTTGGGTTCACAGGCATAGAGTAGCTATGTAGCAATGCTTGACCAGAGTTTGCAAAAGGACTCTGAAGTATATCTTGTGGTGGGTAGTGCGCCATGTAACTTGAAGGGCAGAGACTGCTTGGTATTGCTGTTGCTGTTGTTTTTGTAGGTTACTAGGAGTATGCTGGAGCATGGTGGCTGAGAAATGTTTCTCTTGCTGTGATGTACCTTGTACAGAATATGGCATGTGCAGCAGGATCTGTTGTGAAACATTTTGGCATTTGTTGCTGTAGCATCTGTTGCTGCCCACATCCTTGATAGGGGCTTGCAGTTCTCTAAGTTCAGAATAAAATAAGCATATATTATTTAATAGGATATCTAAAGAGCTACAACTAGCAATAAATTAGTAACTAACGTGGGATGAGCACTGAGCTTCACCTATAGCTGCAATGAAACTTGAAAAGCTAAATAAGCATACCATTAAACAAGAAATGTTAGGGAATGCATTTATGTTCTAGTGGTCAGTATTCTGGCTTCTTTATAAACCTAATATTTAAGCAAATACAAATGTTTATTTAAAGGTGAGTCGGAATTGTTACACTAACATCACATCACTTAAGTTAAGTTAGTGTAACAATTCTGACTCACCTTTAGATAAATTCAATACACATCACTGTTTCTAGCTTCTTTTCATTACAATATCAACGTAAATACAAATGTGTTAATATTTAGCTTATTTCTGAAACAGAAGTCTCCTGTATGATCAAGGTAGTTACACAGAGCTAAATAAATGAAACAGTAAATGAAATAATGGTCTTTGTAATGTCTTCACACATGAATTCAGGATTCTGTTCCAAAATATTATAATTTATTACTTAACTTATATTTGGTCATAAAATATACATAGAAACTTTGCAATGTATGTATGTGCAAGGACTACAAATATCATATTTGAGTGTATCTGTAAGTTTGTTGCTTTATTAATCATTCTTAGTCTTAGACCAGTCATATTTTTCTGCAGATAAAATCTTCTTCAGCAACATATTGTTTTGCATCAGATATTAATGAAATTCCAAACATTATATGCTTTTCAAATTAGTATATTGAGCCATCAGAACTACTTCAATAGATGGCGACCTGTTATGTAGTTTTATGAAACAGCCCTGTGGAATATGTGAACAACTGCAAATATAAATTAAGAAGTCAAAGTGAAACTCAAGAAAATGGAGTAGAAGATGAAGATGGACAGAATAAACAGATAGGGTCTGGTGATACTCCATCTTTAAGTGTCGTGTAAGTGAATAAGATCATTGCAGCAGGCAGCAATGACTCCACACATGCAACAAGGGACAAAGATACCATAGCTTTGCTACAGAAAGTCATTGAGGTAATGAAACAAGACTTATAGCATGCACTTAATGAAATTGAAAAGCTAAAAGAAGAAAATTATAGGCTTACAGTGAAATAAGATGGAAACCGTAATGTAGAACAATGTAATGATGGTTGGAATATAGTACGACAAAAGTGTAAAATGGTAAACAAGCAGAAAATAAATATTTCACCATTAGCTAATTGTAATTGCTCCAGTAAATATGCACCCTTGGAAACAATCAACAACAAAGAAAAGTGCAAGGAAAGCACATCAGGACATTAACAACATGAGAACCACTCGAAGAAACCACTTGGGAATGCTCTGCTACTAACTGATAGCCATGGCAGAGGTCTTGCAGAAGCATTAAATGCCATGAAAAGAATGGCCCACTGGGAGCAAAAACTGAAGACATAACAAAAACTATTGAAGCTAAGTGTTCCAGATACACGAAAGATGACTATAGTATGAATGATTTAATGGGTTATTGTCTACTTTGAACTTACATGCAATTTATACAATGTTTACAATGCAATACAATGGAGTTGCTTATTATTTCTCTTCCTCTTATATTTAACATTCTGTTGTATATATAATGGGGAAGTATAATTTTCCACTTTTACCTTTTTGCCTTGTTACCCTTTTTCCGTACCTTCTCCAATTTTCTTCAGTCTCTTTTAACCACTTTAACCTAATTTTCCCTAAATAATTTCCTGCTTTCTCCATATATTCATTTGATCTTGTATTAAATATCTTCCTAACTTTCAGCTCTATTGGTAAATTTTTCCATTTCTCTAGTATTAAATTCTCTCTTCCTTTATCCAAGTCCTCGCATTCCAGAATATAATGCAAATTGTCATGTAATCCATTGCATTTGGTACATCTCTTGCCCCTTCTTCTCCCTGTTAGACTACTTAAATTCATTGCACCTGTCCTCGCCCATGCATACCCCATTCTGGCCTCTTTGTGGCATACTTCAATGTATCTTTCTTTTCCCCAATCTGTTTTAAAATATTTGTAATCTATTAATGACCTTTTTTCCTTGAAACTACTTATAATTTATTGCTTTTCAGTATCCTCCAATCTTGTTCTAATTTCTTTCCAGAAACCCTTACATTTGTTGTTTCTTTCTGCCCATGTTTCCCCCATTCCTATTTCTTCCAATGTTGTCTGTATCTTGTGCATCCAAGTTTCTCTTTTCCCCATTTTCTGCTGTACAACCAAGCATTGCTTTAGTATCTCATTTTCCTCTAGTAACTTTATTCTAAACCAGTATTTGATTGCCCTTTCTACAATTTTTGCCTTTAGCTCCCACCCTCCCTAGTTCTGCTTGTGCTACTCCATTCAGTGAACTCCTTGGTAATCCCAGGCTTATTTTGTAAAAATTCCTATGTATAGCATCTACATTTTCCCATCCTTTTTCCAGCTCCCCTATCTCTGCTGCATATAACATCCTTGCTTCCACCACTGTGCTATATATCCTTTCTAGCCATGCAATTTGCATTTCTGGTATTTTGTTCACACATGCTCTGATTACCTGTATTGCTTGTTTCTCCTCTGCTACTACTTTTTTCTTCTGTTCTCTCCCCAATCCCCTGCACTATTGAGCCTTACTCCTAGATAGTCAATTGTCCTCACTACTTCCAGCTGTGTTCCTTCCCAATACCACTTTTCAGTCTTTCTTAGTTTATATCCTTTCTTAAAGGTCATGTATTTTTATTTCCTTTTGTTTTTTTCAACCCCCAATCTTTACAGTATTTGCCAATTGCTTCAATAGCTTTACTTAGTCCCACAACTGAGATGGAACCTGCCACTAAATCATCTGCAAACAATAATCCTGGTATTTCGTTATTATTAATAACTGGTGAATGCTTATTCAATTTTTTTATCTTTTCTATAATATCATCAATAAATAGGCTAATTAGCACTGGACTAAGTTTGCACCCTTATCTAAGCCCTGAATTATTTGTGTTCTCTTCAGTAATTCTTCCCTTGGCTATTTTCACACAGCACTCATTATTTGCATATAAATGCTTTATATTCTTTATAAATGATTCGCTCACTCCTTTCTTAATTAGTTTTAACCATAGTGCATCCCTGTTGATAGTGTCGAATACTTTTTCTAAATCAGTAAAAATCTTATATACCCTGCCCTTTTTTATACATAAGTATTTATCCACCATTGTCTTTATAATTAATGTTATCTGTTGTTCTCCTTCCTTTTTCTAAATCCTGCTTGGAATTCTAGCTTCCCCTCTTTCTCCGCCCATCTCTGCATTCTATCAGCTAGTATCCCTGTGTATAATTTACCTGCTAGGAGGGTAATTCCCTTGTAATTTGTAGGATCCTCTGTATCTGCTTTGCCTTTATATATAGGTACTACAATTCCCTTTTTCCAGTTCCCTGGGACTCTATCCATTTTACCCCTTAAACAATTTCACTATTAACCTCAACCTATCATCATTTTCGTATCATGCTTTCCAGAATTCACCTGGTAACCCATCGATTCCACAGGCCTTGTTATTTTTTAACTTTAATATTTGTGTTTTTACTTCATTTATCTTAATTTTTTTATCTAAATCCTCAATATACTGTATTCCTTCTTTTAAACTCTCTTGAACTTTGACTAATGTTTGCACCCCGTATAAATCTTTAAAGTAATTGCACCATGTTTCTGCCTGTATGTTGTTCCCTCCACTTTTGTTCTTATATATCTATTTCACCATTTTCCATATCGCCTTCATATCCTGCATTTTTGCTGCTTCATTCATTTTACTACCTAATTTTTCCTCCCATTCTTTCTTTTTCGCCTCCATTAGACATATATAGCCCCATCTGTGTATTAAAAACTTTTCTTTATCTTTTTGTTCTCCTGTCTGCCCCCATTTCTTTAGTTCTCTTTCCACATTTTTCTTTGTCTTGTAGCATTCATGATCATACCATCCTTCTCCATTTTGTAAATAAGTGTTATTCTCCTTCATTTTCCATCCTGCCTTTATTATTACCTGCTCCATTCTCAACATAGCTCTCTCTATTTCACCCTTTTGTATCAACCTTTCCAGATATGATACCCCTACTATTTCCGCCCCCTTGTCTAGCTCTTATTTCCTTCCATGTATATGCTCTGAATTCCTTACTGCTTTTATCTGGTTCTATTCTTTTCATCTCACTTTTAATGTTAAAACGTACTTTTAATGGGAAGTGACAACTAGTATAAACATTGTTCATGACTTCAAAATCTGCACAGTATGCATCTAACTGTGATGAATATAGTATATAATCTATCACACTTTGTCCATTCTTATTTGTAAATGTTAACACCCTTTATTTATCCCTCCCTTTTAATCCATTGCATACAATCATATTATTCATTTCACAAAAGTCGATCAGCTTTATTCCCTCACAATTGCATAATTTGTCTCTACTCTTCCTAGTTTCGATATCTGCTGTATTCTTTATATTGTTTTGTACTTCACATATTCTGATTTGCTCTTCCCCTATCCTTGCATTGAAGTCTCCTACAATTATTATATCTATTTCTATGTATTTATCCTGTATTTCTTCTATATCCTGCTGCACTTTCTTGAACATATTTTGATCGTAGAATTCTGAAACACTCGGTGGGTTGTACACAACTCCTAAGCCACCTTTCTTTTGTTCACCTCTCCTACCTCCATTATGCACCACAATACCATCCCCCTTCCTATTCCATTTAGTGCTTTCATTTTTATTTTCTTATTCTTCTTCACGAGTATACCTATTCCTCCCAACATTCACCCTTACTCTTTCTCCCTCACTCCTTCTTTACCATAGAAATTATAATCACTCATAACCACTTTTGCCTCTTTATTTAACCAAGTTTCCACTACTGCCAACACATCAACCACTTTTAACACTTGAAATATTTCCTGTTACCAATTTTGTTCCACAGCCCCTCCATGTTCCATACACGCACCAAGAACACTGATCCCTATACATCCCCTGTTCTGTCATATCTTAGTTGGTCTGTTCTTCCTCTCTGCCTTGTCCTCCACGAGTCCCTGTCTTCTCTCAGCTGATCTTCTAGTTGTAATATACATATACTTCCACTTGGTGATGACCGATACTTAATCCAGTTGCCTCATCATGAATTCTTAGAACTGCTGATGCTTCAACGGCCAACTTCTTTGCATCATCCTTTAGCTCATCGCTAGGAATGACGTCCTTCCTTAGTGATGTCACATGTCGTCTCTCCTTCTTTTGATGTTTCTCCTCTTCTGTCGCCTTGCTCGATTCTCGTTCTGCCGAATGCTGACATAAAATTCTATGCCCATCAATGTCTTCTCCTTGCTGAGTTGTGACATATTTTCTTCCGTTGATCCGAAGCATTAGCCCTAACATATGCTTTTTTCCCTTCATCTTTGGCCTTCCTCATTTCCTTTAACAAAATCTCTCTCTGTTCTCTTTCTTTTTTCCCAAAGTCCTGCTGTATAAATATTTTGGTACCCTTAAGTTTTCTTGTATTTGACAGGACTAACATTTTAAACTTCATGGTGCTAAGTTTTACCAGTATCGGTCTGTTGTTTAAATTTCTTCTCCCTAATCGAAATAAATCAATTATTTCAAAACCATGTACCTGCAACTCTAGTTTCTTTTCTATAATTTCTTCTACTTGCCGCCATTTTATTTTTCCTCATTTTTCCACTACTCCAAAAATTATGTTATTTAACTTCCTATGTCTTTCCTCTTCTCTCTCCAAATTTGTTACTCTTTGTTCTAGTATTCCCAAATCCTTCTTGCATTCTTCTTCAAATCCTTTTATTGTTCCTTTTAGTTTGTGTATTTTCTCCATCAGTTTGGATTCCAGTCTTTTCTCCATTTTTCTGATCTCTATCAGTTCCTCGTTCATTTTTTTCAGTAAGCCCATTACATTCTGTTCTGAAAATCCAGGTCCCGGATTCATTTCTATCCCTCCAATCATTAATAGTATGGTCACTACTATTAATAGCAATACCACTGATGTACCTCTTTCCATTTTCTTCTTCTGGCAGCTTATTCTTCTAGCATTAAATGCTCTAATTCTCGCTCGGTAAATTTCTGTCGATATACCCATGCTTCCTTCGTGTCACGTATACAGCACTATTCGCTGACACATCCATTTGCTATGCTTGCTCAACTGCAACTCTGATGACTATAGTAATATTAGGTGGATATAACAACATCTAAATGGGGAACCAGAAAATATAGTACCTAACCTAGAAAAGCAATAAGTAAACTAGAAAATATGAATGTGATTGTGGTGAAGCTTCCACGCAGGTATGACCTACTTATGAACTCCTGGGGAAATCAATTAACATGGTTATAAATTCGTTCATAACTGAAATGTGCAAGAAATATAAACATGTGAAATTAATAAAGACTTTCAATGCACGATGCAAACTTCATACTGTACAAGGAATGCATTTTAGTAAATAGGGAAAAGGCTTCTTAGTGAATCCATTGTGAAAGTGGTTACAGAATTTATGCAGGAAAAGCAGTGCATTAAAGAACAAGGTGGGTAGAGCAAAATTCGAGTGAAAATAGTGCAGTTTTACCTAGTTAAAAAAAAAATAGGAAATTCTACAATTTTGTTCAGCTATCATTCCTAGTAAGGTCAAAATTTATAAAACTAGTGTTAATAAAAACAATATTAAAATTATGCAAGTTAATCTGCAATCCATCAGAAATAAACTAGGACAGTTAGAGCTAATACTGGATAAAATGCCAACAGATGTGTTATGTGTTAATGAACACTGGCTCTCCAAAGAGGAATCTAACCTCCTCATACCCAGTGGCTTTGTATTAGGTAATATTTTTGTGAGAAATCCCCCCATGACCCATGATGTAGCAATGTTTGTTAAGAAACATGTAAAGTTGAAATAATTTATATGTATCAGCTTAGAGTAAAAACTGTGAAACTGTGGCTATTAGGCTACGCAAATATAATTTCATTATAGTGTCTGTATGCTGCACAGCAAATTCCAATGAAAAATTTTTTGTAAACCACTTGGAAACTTTAATTATCTACTTAATGGATAAGTCTGATTGCCACATAGCATTTGCGGGTGACTACAATGTAAATATATTGGACTTGTCACAAGATACCATTGACTTCTTAAATATGTTAAGATCATACAACTTATACTGTATCTGCAATAAACCCACTCACAATAAATCATGTCTCACTAACATTGTAACAAACATGTACAAAACATGTTACAAGTATAATTTGCATGAGCAAAATATATTGTGAGATCATGCTAGTATTTGGGTCGAATTTCAGCTAAAGGAAAACAAACTAAGCACTAATTCATCAAATGAAACAGTACATTATACAAAGTGCTTATTGTCACCAGCTTAATGGAAGTCGACTGGTCAGAAATGTACAGCATTGGTGACATAGAAAATACCTTTACATGTTTTAACCAAATGATTACACTTTGCTTTAATATAAATTGCCCAGAAAAGATTATTAGTATAAAGTCAAGGGCACCAAATTGGTTACACCAGAATTGATAAAAATGCGCAACATGTTATTAATTCTTTATGATAAATCCAAACTTCGTATGGAAACAGAAAATAGAGATACATATAAAAACTTCAAGAAACTATATAGAAAGTGCATTGTAAAAGAAAAAACACTGAAAAGATAATTTAATTTTGTCTGCAACAAGTAAATGTAAAAGAGCATGGTCCTTTATTAAGGATGCTATTAATACCTCTAAACGTAAATGTGTAATACCTATAGAATCTAATCAGTTTAACAAATATTTCATAAATGCTTTCAGAAATGTATGTGACAAAGACTTAATGACTACTAATATTATTAATGATCATAATCATTTAGATTTATTGCACAACTTTCCATTAGCTAACATATCATTCAATAAAAATTTTAAGTGGCAGCAAGTTTCACCAGACACAGTTATCAGTATTGTCAAAGGATTAAGTATTTAATGACTACTAATATTATTAATAATCATAACCATTTAGAATTAATTGTTCTTTCACACAAGCCATGTGTTGGACAAGGTTGGAAAGGTAAAATCAGATGACTAAAAAATTCAATGCCATAGCCGGGATTTGAACCACGGATCTCCCGGTCTCCGTCTGGTTGCTCTAACCACTGAGCTACCATGGCAACATGCCGGTATGCCATTAAATTCTCCAGCTGACTTGCATTTTTCCCCGGTAAACCACAAGGAGATCTCAAAACAAGGATCTCCTGGTCTCCGTCCGGTTGCTCTAACCACTGAGCTACAATTTGAGATTTCCTTGTGGTTTACCAGGAAAAATGCGAGTCAGCTGGAGAATTTAATGGCGTGCCGGCATGTTGCCATGGTAGCTCAGTGGTTAGAGCAACCGGATGGAGACCGGGAGATCCGTGGTTCAAATCCCGGCTATGGCATTGAATTTTTCAGTCATCTGATTCTATCTTTCCATAATCATTTAGGTTTATTGCACAACTTTCCATTAGCTAACATATCATTCAATAAAAATTTTAAATGGCAGCAAGTTTCACCAGACACAGTTATCAGTATTTTCAAAGGACACATATGACTTCTCTAATCAAATATTAAAGAAAGTAATACACAAAATAGCTTTACCATTGACCTTCCTGATTAATCAGATGTTTGTTCAGGGCATATATCCCACTTGCCTTAAGATTTCAAAAGTTGTACCTATCTTTAAGAAAGCAGATGATACATGTCTGTTAAATTATTGTCCCATTACAATTGTACCTATACTAAGTAAAGTTGTTGAATCCTGCATGTTGATCCAAATTTACAACTATTTTTCAATAAATAATCTTTTAGATGACAAGCAGTTTGGATTCAGAAAGGGACTATCAACCAAAAAAGCAGTAGAATGCTTAATCATAGAAATCTTAAAAAGCTTTGAAAACAAAGAGACAACTGGGGTCACCATGATAGATTTAACCAAAACTTTCGACTGTATCTCACATAATATTCTTTTCAATAAATTTGCTATTTATTGAATGAATTTAAATTATTAATATTATATTTGGAGCAAAGAAAGAAAATGGTTTTTGTTAATAATGAGAAATCTAATTTAGAAACTGTAATAGCAGGAGTACCACCACAAGGATCAGTCCTGGGACCTTTCTACTCATAATAAATGTAAATGGTTTAAAATTTAACATTTCTTGTACTTCTGTTCTATGTGCAGATTATATCACTTTAACTGAACAGCAGCAAAGAAACGGATATTTTAAAGCAGCAAATGAACTCATCTGTCGAAAGTGCAAAAATTTGATTCTCTCTAAATAATTTAACTATGAATGTAGCAAAAACTAAAATTCTGTTTTCATTGCAACATAATTAGGTTAAGAATTCCACAAAACTCTTAGGTTTTGCATTTAGACACCAGATTAACATGGGACACACACACATTCTACCTTTGCAAAAAGCTTTCACGAATATGGTATCTTTTACGCAAATTGAAAAAATATATAAGTCAAGATATGCTACTGACTGTGCTTTTCATCCTTACTTATATGGAGTCAGGCTTTGGGGAAACTGTTATATTAAAAAATGTATTTGTCTGGCAAAAGAAAACTATTAGATTAATGACAGGATTAGGACCACAGGAAACATGTAAGCCTAGCTTTATAAATCTTAACATAATGACGTTACCTTCATTATATATATTAGGTAACATGCATGTCAGAGAAAATATGAATGAATTTGTAAATTGTTGCTCCGTACACAGTTATAACACTAGATGTAAATTTGATTTAGATATACCACATAACCGATTAAACAAGAGTATCAATAGCACTGTTACCAACAGCTAGAGCTTTTTAATAAACTTCCCCTGAGTTGTAAGAGAACTACCACAGAACAGGTTTAACTTTCTAGTAAATAAATCGCTTAAACAGCATTTTATTCTGTAGAAGAATATATGGAGTGTAATATTCATACCTCGGAATTTATGTGATTTTACTGTGTATATATCTGTGTGTGTGTGTGTGCGCGTGCGTGTGCGTGCATACAAGCGAGAGAGAGAGAGAGACTTAAGATTTTTGACTCTAAGTAATATCTGTATTCTTTATATCAGTTATTATGAAACTTATGTAACATTATACTTAAACTTCTTGTATGTGTGTGTGTGTGTGTATATATATACACACACACAATATCCTTTATATTGGTTATTATAAAACTTCTGTATCAGCATACTTACACTTCTGGTGTGTGTGTGTGTGTGTGTGTGTGTGTGTGTGTGCGTGCGTGCGTGCGTGCGTGCGTGCGTGCGTGCGTGCGTGCGTGCGTGCGTGCGTGCGTGCGCGCGCATGTAAAAGCGCATGCGCTTTTGATGAAACCTATTACTTTTTTGTAAAAGTTTAATGGTCAATAAAATTGTTGTTGTTATTATTATTATTATTATTATTATTATTATTATTATTATTATTATTATTATTATTATTATTATTTGTCTATTGTGCATTCATCATGGAGAAGATTCTTTCCACACATGCATTATGGGTAGGCAAACAGGAATAGAACTGGGCAATCTTTTATTATTTTGAATATTGCTTACTATTCTTACAAGAATTAAAAAATTCCATGCATTTGTCAATAGCTACTTTTTGCATGAAATTAGTGTCAGTCAGGCTCATTCAGTTTTTATTTCACAAAGTTTATTAAACACACCAATTGGTTGAATGCTAATGAGTCATCAACTTTGCAACTATGCTTCAATATTTAACAGTGCCTTCTATATGCCCACCACAAGTTGGTATTTCTTTCAAGAGCAACCAATTGAAACACTTGAGATCAGTAAAAGAATATAAACTGCTTTAGTAAATAATTGAGATGCGTGAATGAGTGATATAGCAGTTTTTTGCTTCTTGTTCAAAAGTCTTTAAAATGTGTGGGTTATCTATTTCTTCATAAATGTCTTTCACATTAAGAGGTAGAAAATGTCAGCCATTCCTCTCTTTAAGAATGTTTACAACAAAATTCAGTTCATTCGCAACCTCAATTACAGATAGAGATTCTGTCTCTATATCCATTATAGATTTATGAAAGATATGAGAGAGTGACAAAATAAAAAAAAAGCCTTGCCAAGTGGATTCTCAAAAAAATATTTTAACATTTTTGGGCAGTTAACAGTTGATAAAAAATATTATTTCAATACTGCATATAGTGCATCAATACCGCATATAATGAAAATATTCTTTCACTAGCAGGAAATATACTTATCCATCTCATCTTTGAATAATATAGCAAATCTTGGTAAGCAACACTCACAAAATTACGGAATTCTGTAATATATTGATTCTGATGGTATAGATTGAAAATCTTAATAATTACAGTTTCTACATCAACACTTAGGACATCAGTACCAGCATGTAGTGTGTTGTGCACAGTATGTAATGATCGTTATATCCTTTGACACTAAATATTGCAGTGGCGGTACAGCAAAATGCCTATAGCGCAGTGCTAAATTTGCAACTGAAATGCAAGAACAGATCTTCAGTATTCAAGACATTTGACGATTTGTTGAAAATCCAGTGGGACTCTTTTCCATGTGTTAAAATTCAGGAAAATCACGCTTTTTCAAATTAAATTAAATTGAGTTTTATTTATTGACGCTCTTTAACTGCTGTGATTCTTGCTGTCCCATTCTATATTGGGTGTGAAAGACCAGTAATTTTGCTCAGAGTCCTCTTTATCAGGCTTGAGGTTCTTTTACGTGCCGTAAATCTATGACACAGGACCACCGGCTTTACTTTCCTTCTGAAGGAAGCCATGCTAAGGATTTTTACTCCCGAAAAAATCCATCGCCCTCCCTCGGGTTTGAACCCGCGACCTTGGGAACGCTTTTTCAGGACATATGGCAACCCTACACATGAATAGGATTGAAAATGTGCAATCTTGCATGTGTAAGATATATTTCATGCTTTCCAGGATGAAAACAAGTAATTCTATTATCTAAAAATCATTATTTCTGACCACATGGCAAAAATTCATCCATCCTATTTGTTATACTATACAGAAGGGTGCAAAAATGCAAGCATATAAAATTCAGTAAGAGAAAACCTATTATTGCAGTGAGAAATACTGATTTCTGAATCTTGATCCATTTTTGGAAAATTAAGCTTTGAGCTACCTTAGTAACTATGTATATTACAACCGTAACATTTTTAAAAAGACCTGCTACTCTTAGACCTGGCTAGGTTTGTTCATAAAACTAATGTTTAAACAAACACAATTAGATGAACATTATACAGTTGTTTTGATGCAAAAGTCACCAACACAACCAAGGTAGTTAAAAGGCAGCTATATAAGTGAAACAGTTAAAAACAAATATGTGTTACAGTCACATAACTTTCTCTACCTCTATCATTTATTAGTGGGTATGCAAACTATTCTTACGAAAGCTTATTTTCCATCTACTTCATTATAATTGAGATAGACATTGGCGGAAATAGCTACATTACTCATTTTGTTATAGATACAAAGGGAACAGCAATAGTCACATGTTTAAGAACTAGATGCTACATACTGGCCTTAAAATTCCATTACTCTCTCCATGCAATCATGAGAAACAGTTGAAAATTGATGGGACTTGAAAAGAATGACAAAGTATTGAACAATCCTAACCCCCCCCCCAAAAAAAATAAGACATTTGAAGTAAATTGTGTGTTTTTAAAGAGATCTACATTTTTAGTGTAGTATATTTTCATCTATTGCTTAACTTTTACCACTTATACAAGATTATACAACATTCCTTCCAAATGAAAAGGACTACAGAGGCTTCTCCCAGAAAAAACGTATATTCAAAATATACAATTAATTTATCATATAAATATCTTTAATATTTGGCAGTGTGGTCCAGCCTTTCCTTAGCTGAGATTCAATAGGAACTTTATTATGGGGCGAGAGCCACCACTTCAATTATTCCAATTGAAGAGTATAGAAAAATAAATGAGGTATATCACATAGCTTTTGTAGAAACATTTTAAGTTTTACTGGCATATTATTTATGTGTAAAAGCTTCAATTTACTCATTAATAAAAAGACAGGTAAGAGATTTACGAAACACAACTTGCTTGTTTAATAAGTAGGCTGACAATATTTTAACAAACAAAAAAAAAAAAAGTTCACAGAAAAAATTAAGTTATACACCTGACACAATTTATAATTAGGAAAGTTAATGTGAAGTTTGGCACTGCTTTTCAGACACAAGTTTCTCAATGTCCACTTTATATATACTGCCACAGTATATATATACTGCCAGATAGCTATAGCATTTGCAGCAGGAATTTTTACAGTTTGGGAAAATGCTCTTTTGGCACATACTTCAAAACATTCTCAGCAACATCCCAGTTTTTAGCTTGGAAGAATGGGTCAGCCTGAAAATCACAAATATTCATTTGAAGGTCAGAGGGCACCTGGCTCACATTAGTTTCCATAGGGTTGTTGAAGAGAGCAAGTTTTGGCTTCAGAGCATCAAAGTCTTGTAATTCTTGAACTCCTCCTTCACTTCACTTATGATTTCCTGAAACTCACTGAAATGTATATCCTTTTCCTCTTACTGCAGCTGTTGGCAAGATGGGAAGTGTGCTATATCATTTCTTTCAATCTAATTTTTATTAAAGCATGTTTATTGTGGAATCCTTGAATATGCCCATAGAGCTCGGAGATATTTTGTTTTCTACCTTGAAGTTTCAGATTCAAAGTGTTTAGATGTGATGTTAAATCAGTCAAGAAGGTGAGTGTATGAATGAATTGACTATCTCTCAGCTTATCTTGATATTCATGCCCAATATTTTCATTGGTGAGAAAGGTAAGAATTTCGTTCCTTAACTCAAAAAACTGCTTAAGGCAATTTCCAGCACTAAGCCAGTGCACTTCACAGTACAATGAAGTGTCACCATATTCATTTTCTAGAGTGTTCAGGAATGCAACAAATGCTGTGTGTCTTTGAGCTTTTTTGCTTCCTCTTATAGATTTACAGTATTTACAACTGTCTTCATAGTGTTACTGAGTTTTAAAATTTTCCCACAGAGTGGCTCTTGATGTGTAATACAATGGAAAAACAAACTTTGTATCCCCTTGTCTTTCATGAGTCCAACTAGCCCAATTTTATGACCAACCATAGATTTAGCTCCATCTTTACTATGCCAGAGCATTTACCAAAACCACCATATTGAGAAATTGCACTATCTAATGCCCTAAGTATTTCAGTGCCTTTAGTACTGACTTCTGAAGCTTGTAGTTTCAGGAGTTCTTCACGAATTTCAAACTCAGAGTTTATAGTTCTGACAAAGATAAGAAACTGGCTGATATCGTATATATATCAATGCTTTCATCTAGTGCCAGAAAGTAGAATTCACATTTCCGCATAATGTCCTGAAGAGTAGTATAAACATCATTTCCCATTTCATTAATTCTTCTGCTTATTGTTTGATGGGACAAAGACTTTGTTTCAAGCTTTTTGGCTATCTTATTTTCCCCAAAGGCAATTGCCATTTTTATAACACATCATTTTAATAGTTCATCGTCTCTAAAAGACTTTTTGCTCTTTGCTAATTCCAAATACACCTCATAAGATGCTGTCAAACCTGCGGTATCCTATGGCTGCCGAAGAATATCCTTCTGCTTTGTCAGCTTCTGCCTCAAATCATTGAGCATGTAATTCCTTGCTGCTCCTTGGTATACATCATATTTTGTTTTATGAAAGCTAGTATATTGTCTACTTATGTTGTATTCCTTTGCAACACTTATAGCTTGCACACAAATAACACATTGTGGTTTACCATCATGCTCAATAAAAAAATATAACTCAGTATTTAAGTATTAGTAGTCAAATTTGGGACACGTTTGCTTCACTTACTCTGTAATTTATACAGGACATGTTTCAGAAGCTTTCACTTCCATCATCAGCTATAGGTTGACATTATTTTTATAGAAATGAAGACAGACTTTCTTTTGGGATATATTGAAAACCCACACACACGAAAACTACATCACATGCAATAGTTTTAACCCAGTCACACCAGCAGGCAATTTTCAAGTCTAGTACACAAGTTAATTGACTTCCCTTTAAGCAAAGGTAATACAATAAAGAATACCAACACTCCATCAAAATACCAATTGCTAATGGGTTTAACTCAAGAATGATAGACAGGAAGATACAAAAATTCAGAAGAAACAAGGAAATCAGCAATACCACTACCCTAACACCCTTGGAAGACAAGAAGAAGATTAAGAAATTCACATTCCACCCACTTTTACATAACAGGTTCCAAAAGGTCTTTTCAAAACACATGCATACATATATGTGCGTATGTGTGTGTGTGCATGTGTTCTTGTGTTAATCCCAAAAAAACTCAGCGGATTTTGATAATTCTTCCACTGTTGAAGAGTTCCACTTTTTCCTCAAAGCCTTTGTTGAGAATGCTATGGAGTAGAAAATAGTTGTATCTGCAGAATATAAAAACAAAAAACTTGTTATATTTTATTCCAGAGCTCTATTCTTCAAAGCCTTTGTTGAGAATGCCGTGGAATAGAGAATAGTTGTACTCCGCAGAATATAAAAACAAAAAACTGGTTACATTTTATTCAAAGCAAATAACAATATACATAGATGGCCATGACTTAAGCAAATAGAAGACAGAGCTTAAAATGTGACAGTCAATCCTGATTACAAGAATCATATGTTAGATTTATTTCTTTAATTGCCATTTATCAAATACTGTAGATGTGTATGTAATGAAACAGTGTCAAACCCTCTGAATAGCCTTTATTCTAATTCTATAGAGGTATGCACTGAAGTTCCTGGGTGCCAAAACCTTCTAATAACCCTTATGTAAAAGGTTTTGCTTTATTTCCTTTGTAATTGTGTTGTAATCAAGTTCATTAGCAGGGCATGCTAAATAATTGTATAAAGAGAAAATCTACTACATTAGAAATCGGTGAACAGATATTTTATATTAATAACTGAGGAGATTATTTTTCTCAATGGTCACAGTCTATGTTCTTTTCCAAAGAGGTTAATTTGGTGACCTAGTGCGGAATCTTCATATTTGTGAGCTTTGCCTCTGTTTCATTGCATATGTTAAGTGTTTTTACATTATGTGAAAACTATGTAGCCTTTATGTTTGGTATTAAAATAACTATGGACCAAAGAGAAGGTACAGAGGTTTAAAATTTAACCTACTACTAAAAATTACTCAAAACATTCTGATCAAGGATTCTTCTACCTTCAAAGGGTAATTATAGGCTATGCAGCATTTTCAGAACTTGAAGACTGTTACGGAGGAGGTTAAAGCAGCCAAAGGTTCCGCCGATGTTTCACATCCTTTTGCATGAACATCAGGGGATTTTTCATCTGTTATTGAGACTGTAGGAAATTACAATTATAAGGGGCAAAGGGGAGGTCTACCATAAAAATCCTCTAGATCACTGTACAATAATTTAATAAAGAATGGGGTGGGGGTAAATTAAATTAATTAATTAATTAATTTGTCATTCAAGTTTCAAAAGCTCTCCATGAAACGTGGAGTAAGTCAGCAGACATACAACAAAGAACTGACGACCATTTAAGATGCAGGATAACGCAATGTGATGCAAACTGTGATAATGTGATCTATATGAAGTCTTTTGTGTAACTTATTTTGTTTTTATCATCACTTGGAGCCAAGTAAAAATGATTACCACTTATACCAACCCTTTTTAAATAGTTAGTGCTTCCATATTATGGACACTTCACGAGTAACAAAAGATTATACTCCTGAAGATCATTGTTTTTCAAATTCGGTTATGTTACAAATGCACAAAAGGAACAATAATTTTGCCTTGAAATCAATTTTAGAAGAGCAGCAGCTATGTTGAGAATAAAACAAAGTAAATATTTATCATTAATCTCTTCTAGAAAAGTGTAAAATAAGATTTGTTTCAGTGATGGTATGTTATTTTTCAGTGACGGTATGTTGTCTGCCCATAGAAACCAGTGGAGGTATTACGGGATGGCTCAGGCAGTAACATCTGTGGCCTGTGTTCAGAAGGTCTGGGGTCGACCAATCTCACTGAAGGTTTTTTAGCAGTTTACCTCAGTCGCTAGGTGAATGCTGGGTTGGATGATTTGATCCACGAATTTTCCTATCATCCCTTTCATTGTTACATTTCATTTCCTCCTTCACGCATTGATTGATCACTCATCCTGTATATGCTATGATCTAGAGTTTGCTTGCTCCTCAACAGGCTACTGACCCAAGGCATTGGCTTGTAAGCCTTGGAGGTATAAGTCCTCCAAAGAGGAGGGTAAGCCTTTGGAGAAGCAGACTGTCTCACTTCCTGCACAGCTTCTATTTAGTTTTTAATTGACATAAATGTTTGCAGAAATGCTTATATTACACACTTCATGGTAGGTACAAGGGGGATACAGTAGGTGGAAGCTATAGTCACATTTTATAAAGCTGGTCGCTCTGTGATAAAAAATTTGCTATTTGAAAATTCAAACTTAAAGAAGGAAAACCTTGGGAAAGGTTAATGTCGAGATTTTGTGTTTAGCAAATTTTTGTCTCTCTCTTATGTTTTACCAGTTACTTAAGGGAAATTGTATTAGATTCAATCAGAATGAGGACTTCACTTCTATTCACAGAAAATTCAAGGTATACAGTTTGTCATGCAAAGATCCTAAGCATGCTATATTTTAATCAAAATTGTTGGAGCCATTTTTGAGAAAATCAAAAATAAAGAACAATTGTCCATGTAAAGGGTAGTTAGGGGTGGGGGATTATCTTGAAAATCTCGTGTTGCATCTTTGAAAAATACTGATAATGAGTATAGTATTTATCCGACACTTCATTCTTAAGTTAAACCTCTCTCTGTCTCTCTCTCTCACACACACACCTCTTTTTCTTAACTTTTTTATTCTGAGGGCATCAAAACATGTATTTCTGGTGAGACCTTGATTCAAATTTTTGATTGGGATACAATACTTCTTCTATTCCTCTAGGTACAGCTTGTTTTAAACACGAAGCAACTTGTGACATCAACCTGGCAATACTGTTCTCCCACTTCCTTGTTATGCGTGAACCGTCACAAATCACTTTTTCCTTTAATGCTACTGTAGATATGGTAGAGAAAGTGAAATGTTTGTATTTGAAAATTCAAAGCAATAACCACAAATAATTCGAAAGTGGTTAATAATGATAATCCCATGGAGCTACATCCCATGAAGGGCCTTGACCTGCTAACCAGACTGCCAGCCTCACGCCCACATATGCACGGCAAAGGCGGGCGATCATCCAACCAATACGAGAAGGTGATGTGGCCAGCATCTCGCCTCATCCAGATAGAATGTTGGCCTCCGTGGCCAGGATCGCTGTCTATTGCAACTCTTCACTTTCCTCACCATGCTATACCCTGGACTTAAAATCTGCACCCCTATGGGTAGGATTAAACTTGGGCACATTCCATGGCCAGGAACCAGAGCTCCGTGCTCTAGACCACAGTACAGGACGAAAGTGTTTAATTCCACAAAAAAATTTATTTTATATAAATTCTGCATGTGCAAAAGAAAAAGAGGTTAATGGTGATGGCTGATTGTTAAAGCTATTTTGCAACTTGTGTGGAATCAGTTAAGTCATAGCGTGTCTTATAACGGAATTAACTGAAGTGCATTCTGTGACAACATATGAAGTTGCTATTTGTGCATGTGCAAATACATATATAAGTCTGTGATATGCAATATATCTTGTTTTGCACCACAGAACTAGCGTTGCAAAATAATTGGTTAAGTCGTTTGTTGGGTGACTGCACAGTTTGTTTACAACACGTGCACTTTTACACTATGTGTAAAATCATGATAATACTTGCTTCCTTGTTCAGTAGTTTAAAATGCCAGGACATAGGATAGGGCACTTGTTGTTGTTCATTGCTGTAGGCTGTTCATTATTCTACTCCATCCAGCCCAAGAAAGGTTACTGGTGTAAACAAATGCAGGTGCCATCACTGTAGCACACCTTTCAAGCGAATGAAAATAGTTTGTTATTGCACTGCATGCTGCATGTATTATCACCCATTTTGTACTTAAAATAATAAGGAAGGTAAATAACGATAGTATTTTAATAATAATTGTTTCATTTAAACATAACTTAAATTACTAGCTTCTATTTATTATCATGGCCATGCAGATATCCGTATTCCCACTTTGTTTTTGGAGGGAAGCAACGGTGAGCTAATGCAGTATTGTTTATGTTGTGATCACAGATTAATAGTTAATGGTTAAAAGCTGATTTTTAAAAACTGATAAAAAAATTAAAAACTGATGTTACTGTTTTGAATGTATTCAACTTTTTGTTTGAGTGTTATGATATGCCCTTGCTGTTAACCCTCCAGCGGGCATGCTGGCACATTCAGTGCACCACATTGGGCTGCCGTTAAATTGATAATAGATGGCTGCTAGTTCCAGTTTATTACATTTTCTTATGTTACTGTGCTTTTTTACATTATAAGCCAATTTAACTTAGTATTTTCAAATAATAAATATCGTGCAACATTGTAGTTAGTGCACACAATTACATAATTATATACTTCTTCTCCTGTTATGAAAACTGCTAATAAGTAGTAACAACATTTCAGAATATAGTATTAAAATCACAGAAACTATATGTTTATAAAAATTTAATTAGTTAACAAACTTACATAAATTGTGTTAGTTCCTTAGAGTGTTCACTCACTTTCACATTCTTAACTCTGCATATCAGGGTTTTCACAAATGATTCTTCCTTTTGAGTGCTCTTTACGCACAAATGAATCACAGGAGGAACAATGAATTGTTGTGTTTATGTTTTTGGCATGCCCTCAGATAACACAGCGTCCTCGTTTCTTCCTTGGGCATTCTTCACTTTTGAGATTGATTCTCACACTCTCACAATGGTGGATTCATTTGAGATTCATTTCTAAAGGAACTTAAAAATGCCCTTGTATCCACTGGTAGAGATGGGATTCTTACTCTTCCCATGATATGTTCTTTCATTAGCTGGTGTGAAAGGTTTTTTTTAGGAAAACTCTTCTAGGATGTTTCTCATTTTCTTGATAGGAGAAAAATAGGACTTGTGAATTTATACCTGCTATATTTAGCAGTGTATCACAATGCCATTGTCCATCTCCTGGTAACACGGGATATAGAGTATTTGCAGCACATTTGATACATGGTTTCCACTCCTCCTTTGGTCTTATTATAGTCCAGAATTATGTGTGGCTTCTTAGTTTCCTCATCAATAGTACCTTCATCATCCATGGTAGATACGAGAATCAAGCTTTGTTCCTTTTTGCTACATGGATACCATAGTAATATGTTCCTAATTTCCAGTTAGTGTTGAACCAATTTCTATTCTTATTTGGTAGAAATTCTTGTGGGATTTCCATCTTGTTAAGGCGCAAGGTTCCAATGAAAGTTGTTTTGTTTGCTAGTAGAGACAGTGCCAATGGGTAGCTGGTGTATCAATTATCAATTGCCAGGTTACAGTGTTTTTTCTTAATCGGTTCAATCTATGAACAATATCAAATGGTACAGTTCTGTCCGGTTGTTTCCCACAGCAAACTTCCAGAGAGCGTGTATAAAACATCTTTGCATCACAAAGAGTAAACACCTTTATGCCATATTTCACTGGCTTATTTGGTACATAATGATAAAGGAACATCTTCCTCTAAATGCTTTCAGCTTCTCATCAAGAGTGGCAAATTCTGCAATGTTGTAGCATTCCTTGCAGTTTATTACAAAACTATTCAGAAATATTCTGATCACTGCCAGGTTATCAAATTTGTCTCTCTTCTGTGGATTGTTTATCATCAAACTTTATGAACCTAATCAGGAAGAGGAATATTTTATAACTCATGCACACTCTCAAAATTGGCATTCTATACCATCCTTAGACCATGATTCAATTGTATTGTTGTGGTTTTCTCCCTGTGCACCAGTCAAATAAAGAAGGCACAATGCAGCGTAAATTTCACTTGTTTTGCATCTCTTTCTCTGGAGAAGTTTACATCGGCTCTTCTTCTCTCTATGTACATGTTGGTGTAGTGCACAATTTCATTGATAATTTCAACAATGACAATATTGCTGAAAGCAGTTATTTTGTCTTTGATGCCCTGTGTTTTTCTTTTAGGCCCTGGTAGCACTTTTATTATATTTATTGCGCTATATGAGAAGCTTTTTGTGCGGGCTACTTTTCATCCATTTAGTTTTGTCTTTGGCAACAAAAAATCAAATTGAGTGCTGCAATCACCAGAACAACTGTCAGGATTGTACTCAATTTCTGAATCAGTTTCATGTTCACTTTTATCAATGCATTCCTCTTTGGTATCAGAGAAGTAATCATCAAAAGTGCAATTCTCATAATCTTCCTCAGCTGGTGCTTCTAGTAAAACCTTTTCTAGTTCACTTGGTTTTCAATTTTTTCCCTAAAAGTACACCATTCAGTAGTTACAAGAGCTGTACAAACCTATTTTTTTTAGAGAAATGTATCATGTGATGCAATAAGTTAACATTACGGAGCAACAACGTTAATATCCAGGCAGCAATCTGCATCAAATACTTAAAGCAACATTATTCTCAGCAGAATAATATCATTATTATTGCAAATTTTATAACAATGGCACACTTTGTGCACCAGAGCACTCGCTTGAGGGCTAAGGATGTCATTAAATTAACATCAGAAGCAAGTGATGTGTCGGTGAATGCTTTGCGACCAAGTTGTAGACAGGCAGATTATAAAGTTGAAAGATGACTCAAGCAGTATCACCACATCTAATTCCCAGCTAGTCTGATTAATATGTAAGTTTTTTCTGATAAAATATATTTCATAACATTTCCTCATTCATTTTTGAATTAGCACATTTAGTTAAACAATATAGGGGTATGCGCTATTATTCTGTATATACATGGATATGTATTTCTTTTATGTAGTGCTAGTGCAGTGAAAGATAGCATGTGATTAAGGTAACATTGTGAGGTAACGATGACAATTTCTTGAGCTCCTGAAATTAAATAGCTGAGCAGTTATTGAGGGACAAGAGAGAAAGCTCCACCAAGCTTCACGAAATGTCAAAGTGCGGAATGATAAAAGCTAAAGGTACGGACGAATGGAGGGATTCCCAGAACTGGGGCAGAGCACCATAAATAGGCCACAACAGCCCATTTTTGCTTCTACCGCAACTCCTGGGAGGGAGGGATGAGGGGAGAGACCTGAAAGGCGACCAGATCCAGATGATGACAGGCGCAAGCAGATCGAATGCATCCATCGCCTCCCAGGCCCACCCACAAACCCATTCACAAATGGCTATTCACAATTTCATTTTAAAATTCCTTTCTTCACAATGCTGCATGTTTCATTTAGCAGACTTACACTGAACGCTGCAATAGAATTTTCATTTTCAGTACTGTTAGGCCTAATGGACTTACATGTCTTTCATGAATATTTTGTATCCTTATTCAATTTCTGGTTCTTGCTGCTGAAGAATCCCTTAGCACTGTACTATGCTACCTTGGATGACTTAAACAGTGACTCATTATTAAACAAACCAATATAAAATAAACAGAACAAAATATATAACAACAGTTTTATACTTGTGGCACTGTCTTGTTTTTAGTGAATAAATATTTGGTGACATGGTTACCAATGCTGTGATCAACATAGTTAGAATTTAATATTTTTGCAAGACTATAGGGACTGAGCAGCTTTGATTGGTATGCTACTCTTAGTCCAGACTTTCAAAATTAAAAAATAAAGCATATAAACCAATATAACAAAATGATCAGAAAAAAAAAATTAGTTTTAAGTGCATATTTAGTTTTAAGCTTGTGGCACCATCTTCTTTTTAGTGGATAAACATTTGGTGATATGGTTACCACTGCTGTAATCAACATGTTCTTCTGTTTGATTGCAACAAATATAGGTAGCTATGAACTTACAACAGCCAATTGTTATGAAATTGATGCATATTTTGCAAATATTTTGGCAATTAACGAAATAAATTTAGAATTTAATATTTTTGCAACATTGTACAGACCGAGAACTTTTGATTGGTGTATGCTACAGTTAGTCCATACTTACAGGATTAATACATAAATTCATGTACAGATTCAAATTTTGTATATATACATACATACACACTACATGGTTTGTGTGTCCAGTAGCTCCGCAGCCCTTGCTCAATAAGCATAATAATTTTCAGTTTGTTGTCCATATCCTTTGTTCCCTTCAAATGACATTCCGACTTCTGTTCATTGGTTAGAGTTTGAGTGCCAGACTTTTGACACCAAACCGATAGGAGATGGACACGTCTGATAAGTGCCTTCCAGCCACTCAGGTAATGCTTCTGTTTCTCACCACTTTCACCACTCACTTTGTCGAAACCAATAATAGATTAGCACAACTGGGTAGGTGTAGAACACAACTGATAAGGGGATTCTGCCAACATTAAATAAAGAAAGGTACTATAGGAAACCAAAAGCATCGGAATGCTTTTTGGCACCCGACTGTAATATTCCTCAGCATTGCCTCAGGAAAAGAGTCCTTATTGAAGCCTCTTACATTTTTAATTAATGGGATTGCACATTCGGAAAGCTGTAATTTAATGTTTGAAAACTAAATAAATAAAAGAAAGGTTAGGGATATTAAGGAATTTTCAAAATTTTACATGAAAAAGTTAAACATTTATTTATTTAAAGGTGAGTCGGAATTGTAACACTAACATCACTTAAACTTAAGTGATGTTAGTGTTACAATTCCGACTCACCTTTAAATAAATTCAATACACATCACTGTTTCTAGCTTCTTTTCATTACAATATCAACGTTAAACATTTATATTTATGTGTAAATAGGAGCATTTTGATGTACAATTTTCCTGCAGTAACAGCTTTCTTCTTTTGTTACAAACAAAAATGTTCTGCATAAGCATTTGAAACTCACCATAACCCATAGTTGTGATTGCTATCCTTCTGTTTCATGTAATCTTTCTGTATAAGCATTGCTGCCTGGTATGCTAAGAAAAAAACTGATCTCTTTTTTCAAATGTGAAACCTTAACAATTCTTGATTTTAAACTGATGAATACTGAATTATGAGTTTATGAATTATGAACATATTATAAGTTAAGGTTGCTAAACCAAAACATTTTGCCTAAAGATACATTTTGCAGGAGACAAGAAAAACATCACAAACAAGTGCACAATGTTTTAACAAACTTTTATTGATGAACAGAAGCAATAAGTACAAATACCAAAATTGTAAGGTTCTGGACTTAAGCAAAATGTAGTTCAAGCTATAAAGACTTTTGAATTTGTTAAAATTAACAAAACATTGTAAGTGCCATAAACGTTGTACTCTAAACAGTAAAAATGTATAGCTTCAAAGTAAGCTTATGAAACAGGCAAGTTCATTACAATACCTACAAGCATTCATAATACAAAATTCTTATCATTTGGCAAGTATAGTAGTATGACTTTGATGTTCTTCTCCTTTTGTTTTGGTAAGGGTGTAACGTTTTCCTTCATTTCCATGTTCAGGATGCAAAAAGGGTCCTCTGATATATTTTTCTTAGCCACATGAACTTGAGGCCACACAGCTGAAGGCAAAGTATATACCTGAACAATACCGAAGTTTTCTTGAGCAACTTCTACCATGGTCGCTTTGGAAATATTCATTTTCTTGGTATCCCAACATTTATTTACTACTTCCATCCAGTCAAAGAACTCTTGCGTTGTTAACTACTAATAATAGATGATTTTGGTTTTTATGAGCTATTATTTAAACCAGGTCTCCAGGAACCAATGGTTTCTTGCTTCCTTAAGATTTTTCAGTCAATGCAAAGTCCTGATCACAAGATGAGAGAGTGCTGAGAACTTGTTGGTAATTTTCATTAAATACCCCTTTGCTACAAGTGCCAGTATCATAGCCAGCATTCCTCTGTTCCTGTTCTGTCCATAGTAGTTATCGGGCCACAAAACTATTTTTTGTTTTGGTGTAAGCCCTAAACCCTTTGTCCACAAAAAAGTATACAAACAAGTTGCGACTTCAGCTGCTGCTTGTTGGCCTGCAGTTTTCATCCCAGAAGAATATGATACCCTTAAAATGGCTTCCCAGGTTGACAAACACTAACTGGCAGCTGTAGTACATTTCTGAATATATCAAATATGGTAAATACATTAGCTGCTGCAAATCTAATGATACTACCTATGTTCCTGATATGGGGAGCTTGGACATGGCTACAACTCTCATCATCTGCTGGGCTACCTCTGCTTGGCAATGCTGATACTCCAATTTAGTTTTCTCATCAGCTTTTAGTTGTTTTCCATCACACTGGAATCTGTGGCTATCTTGTCTCTATCACAAGCATAACAGGTGTCAACCCTAGGGTTCCCAAAAGATAAATTAAGATCTTTAAGAAAGATGCCATGGAATCATTGGCAAGGCACTGGGGGCTTATTGTTGTTAACATTGTATTTTTAATGAAAGCTTTATATAATTTTGTTACATTTAAATCTAATGACAGATATTTTTTCATTTGGTTGTTTTCTCTGCCACAATGACCTTTACAAGCCAATATATTTGCAATGTAATTGTAAATTCTTTTGTTTCTAAACTGCATGCTTTTACTCCTTTCAACTTTCGCATGTTATGGTGTACTTTTAACCAAGTATTTAGACTTTTATAACTTTAAATGGCTCACAGTTTGCTTAATGTTGGAGTGCTTGATGGCAGTTTTCAAATATGAATCCACAAAGTCATACATGTAGTTACATGCAGTCATTGGTAGAAATTGGTCTTTTTTTTCATTTACATACAATGCTGGATATTGTGTGGACTGGTACCATCATTATGTATGGTTCTAACACATTTAAAGCATTCTGGAACTAAATCATGCTTCTTAACCTGCAAAATCACAGATATGGTTACACACAGTTTTAGCTGAAATCAACTGTTTTGTCTGCATTTACATGGCAGCTTGCACTTGTGCAGACTGATGGCGTGCATTATACGTATGCTTGTTAGACATAAATTGGTAGGTAGTGCATACTTAGCTGCCTTATTGTATGTGTTATGATCTTCCTATTTGACCTATGTAGAATTTGTAACAATCTGAGCATTTGAGTTTTTAAATTCCTGTTTAGTTTAATTTTACGTGTGTGTCTTTTGGTGAGGTGTTTTTTAGACTGTGTTGTTTGTTTTGTAGTATTTGAGTTTCTTGAAATTAGGTGTTGTTGAAGTCAACAAGTTTGAAATATCAAGCACATTAGCAGAAATATTTATACACAACAGTGAATACCCACAAGTGCTACAGAGCAGTAACAACAAGTACAAGCACAAAATCATATACTGGTGATATGCAGGTTACATATTATTCCTATACAATGGCAACATAAGGCAAGTAGAACAGCTACACCACTATTTCAACAAACTACACCTTAAAATAAGACGTATTCTTGAAACTGAACATAATAAATCCTTAAACTTCCTGGATCTAACTATAACCAAACAGGAAAATAAACACAAAAGTCTACAGTCACAAAAAGTCTTACACACAACATGTCAAGCCACCCCAAATAGCACAAGCATGCAGCATCAGTGATCCACAGTATCATAACTAAACAGACTATAACAATGAACTTAACTCTATCAAATATTTGGCCTAAGAGTAAGGTTATGGTCCCGAAACAGTGAACACAATGTTAAATAAAGCCACAAAGAAACTAAAGGAAAACCATAAGCCCACAACACACACAAAGAAGATAGGCTCATTACACTATGCAAGCATAACCAAAACATCTGTAAAGCTTCCACTCCATTTAAGCAACTTAAAAACCAATAGTGTACTAAACAAACAACAAAGTCATAAAACACCTCACTAACAAGCATAAACATTGACAAATACAGCCATACAGGAGTGTACAAAGTCTAATGCCAAGATTGCTTCAACTTCTGTTTAGGTTGAACAGCAAGCACATTCAACACCAGACATTAAATAATACATAAAAGCCGTCCACTAAGCAGAGAACAATTCAAATTTTGCAGAATACATAATTACAGAAACAAAACCACAGATATGGAAATACTACACGCCATACAGAAAAACCTGAACTACACACTTCGAAACAGCTTAAAATTTACAAAGAAACCTATTTCCCAATTCCATACCTGACAACCATCTAAACTTCAAATTCCAGCCCTATTTGCTACCATAATACTCACAGCCACACAACTCCGCCACAACCTCAGTACATCAAATGAATCGGACTTCAATCATCAACAACCGCTGAAGATACGTGGGTAACCTCATGGATTGGCTGTCCAGATTTTACCAAGGTATTGACACATCTGCAATTCATTTGATTTGATTTAAAACAGCTACAAGCTATTACTGATGTAAGAAAACAATTTTCTATATACTACCTGTAATGTTTTTAAGGAGCAATTTGTAATTCTCATATTTTTTGTACTGCTTGCATTATTAGCTGGTATGTGCTATTTAGACAGTGTTTATTTATTGCCTGTTTAAGACTCATCTTTCACCAAACTATGCAAACCTCAAATAGTTAAAGCTCCTTTTTAACTTTTGAGGGTTATAGCCAAAAATGTTGAGAATGGAGGGAAATTGTAAATTGGAGACATTTTTTTCAGTGGCGAAGCATGAACTAATTAATAGAGTTTTCTTCTTCTTCTTCTTCTTCTTCTTCTTCTTCTTCTTCTTCTTCTTCTTCTTCTTCTTCTTCTTCTTCTTCTTCTTCTTCCTGTTTTGGGACAAAACTTTTTCCGATGAATCAACTGCTCACTCCAGCAAACACGACAACACAGGGCATTTGCTTTCAGAGCTTAGGTTACAGTTTGTTAATTATTTATAAGCTTGTAATGTTTCTTATTTTGCACTAGTATATAATTTTGTTTATAATGCACTTTAAAGTTTAGCCAATTGGTTCAAATTAATTGCTAAAATATGTTCAGAGGTAGCCAATTAGATAGGGTTACCACATTCTTTTAATGAAATGTAGGACACTAGTGGTTTAAAATGTAGGACATTACACAAAAATGTTAAATGTAGAAAAATCAAACTCCAAACCTAAATTACTACTCAAATATGTACACATAGGTTTTACATTTTATTAAGTGTTCATATAATAAAAAGAGTAATAGCATACGTCAAAGGACTTTAACAATTATACTTCCTTGAAGAACACACTTTCTACAAAACATCTGGCCTTGATATGTACTATAATCTTGACATTCTACACAGCTTGAGTGTTTAAAGTTATATTTTACGAGAGCAATAACTTGACTAAGTCAATTCATTGGCCTGCTTCTTTCTTTCGTGTATCTACTGTGCAGATATCTGAAAAATTTCTCTCAACATTAGCGCTATGTGCGGGAATAGCAGAGTAATTCTACTATTTTCAACAAATATTTTTCTAATCCTTCTCAAGTTGCTAATCAATTTGAAACTAAAGAATGTTTACATTCCTCAATATTTAGGACATTCCAAATTGTTTCAGAAATTTCACCCAGATGCCAGACAGAAGGTAAAATGGTAGGGTAAGTTCAGGATTTGTTGGACATCTGGTAACCCTACACATGCCTGACTCCAACAGAATTCAAGTCTCACAGCCAATCACAGTAAAGGGAGACGGAAACCAATCTGTCTACTGGGCAGAAAAATCTGGCTATAGGAAAACATGGTTTACAGCTACCACGGTCAGATGACATATCTGTCATTCACAAACTGTGGCAAAATTAGAGATTGTACACAGATAGGTGAATGTCTTCTGCAGTAGTCCTGCTCTTTTGTGTTAGAGACATGCAAATTCCCAAAGACAGTAGAAGACTTGCTAAGTGGGAAATACAATGAAACTATATAATGCAAAGAGTAGTGCAATGGCATAATAAAGCAATGGAATTAAATAGCTTTTCATTCACAAGATATCTTGAGTAGATGATGTCTCCCCTGATGCTACGCCCTTGCATGTTTTTAACCATGCATAGCATGCTATACAAAACTAACAAAAGTAGATGAATGCAGCTGGTTAGGGTTCCAGCTGGAATTGAAGAGAGATGCATGCTGGTGTTCGCTTGTGTTTGTTGCATTTCTGTCGTAATTGTCAATAATGTTTTCAACCCCAGTGCATAAAAAGTTATGCAGCACAACAAACATCATTAAAGTCAGCTGCTTAATAATTTACTTTATTTTTTAATCCGCAAACTGCATTAGTTTTTAAAACATGTTCTTTGTTTTTGGTGCGTGTGAATAACAATAAAAGAGGTTGGTTTTGTCATTTATTTAAAAATCTAGAGATTATTCTGAATACAGTTGAAATCTGTCTGCCAGTGAGACTTTTCCTTAGAATTCCTTAAATATAGTTTTGACTGACGCTTTGAAACAGCATTAAAAACATGAAGTCACATTTTTTTCTTGTAATTTTAAATTTCCTTGGTTACAAGGTTAAAAGGAAAACATACTGTTAGTTGTTCAACCTTGAAACATATTTTTGAACATAAGCTTTTAACATTGTTTATGATACAATATTTTTTTTAAGCATCCCAGTGTGTAACATTTTGTGGCATATTTATAGTAAAGTACAGAAACACAGAATTATCTTTTATTTCGCAGTGCATATATTTTGAATTTCAAAAGAAAATGTGAAGATTGCTGAATAAAGATAGATAAACAGACGGATGCATATTTTATTTTATTGTATATGATTTTATTTATTTTAGTTTACTTGGTTTACTCGCCAAAAGAATTTCAAAAACTCAAGGCCTTCATCAAATACAAATTACAATCTTAAAGTTATCAACGAGTCAGTAGATAACTGTGCACCTGAGATAATGAACAACTTTTCCATGACAGAAGCTAATGTGTGAATATGATTCTGTTACTCAAAAACTTCAATATGTCTCATACACAAATTCCAGTAAATATAAACCAATATGACACTGAAGTACAGCAGTAAACAAGACAGATTTCAACAACTAATTTTAAAGTGGAAGTTAGATGTCTTTCTAATCTATTTAACTATCTTGTATCTAGCTAAGCAAAAATCCATGAATATACTTAGAGTGTAAACATATAGAGAGATTTTTAAAGAATCATATCCAGCATATTCTGGCTCTTCCTGTCTTGAGGGATAAAATATGCTTAAGCAACTTTAACATTTTTGTTTTGTTAAACAGCTGCAGGATCTTAATTCATACATATTTCATGGTATGCGACATCACTAAGCTCACTAAACTACTTTTGCATACAGAATGTTTCACAATTTGACCAGCAAATTTTCAGGAATTGAAGAGGGATGTTAGATGAATAGTTTGATATGGAACATTTATGGTCTAAGAGCTCAAAGTTGCAAACAAGAAGTCGAAATTGATTTGTGCCAGTACACCAGCGATAAAAATGCCTTGTTACAATGATGCATGCAGATGTTGCTACAACAATGCATCTGAAAGTGTATCAGGAAAAGACGAAAATTAGGGTTCTTAAGAAAGCAAATACACAGAGTAAAGAAGAATGTTTCATAGAAGGAAACATTGTCCTGATTGCCAAGAGAGTTCACATGTTTGGGAATAAGGTTTAGCAGCTCAGAACATTCGTAAGCATAGAAAAGTTTTGCATTAACTAAACAGAGATTGGCTATGAAATTTTCAAAGAGATTTTATATTTGTAATGTATTGTGTTTTATTTCATCCTCAGAAACATATACATGTTATGGGACACATCATTTGGTTACAATATTTACACAAAAATAACATAATGATAATAATATAAAAATAACTTGCCAATTATATGTATGTACAATCTTAATGAGAACTTATCAGCTGTGTGCATATACAGTACAATTATAATAACCCAGACCTACATATATACAGCATACATAAAAAATATACAATTATAATAACACCTACTTATACATTAAAATCTTATTTACAATATTAGTTTTCTAAAAACTCCTGTACAGAATAGAAGCAGTGCTCATACAAATGGTTTTTTAATTTGTTCTTAAATTGTTTTGGTGATTTGACCTGTTTAATTGGATTTGGCAGTTCATTATATAGCATGATTTCTTTGTAAGTAAAACCCCCTTTAATGGAGTTGTCTGATGTGATTGGATTGCCAGTTTGTCTTTATTATAAGTGTTGTAATGATGCATGTCTGCATTTGCTTGAAACCAATTAATGTTGGATTAAACATATGATAATGCTACACACACACACACACACACACACACACACACACACACACACACACACACACAAAATTTCCATGCTGTGCATTACAAGCCCAGTGTATCCTTCATATACAGCTCTTAATAGGCCATAACTATATCTCTTCTTCTGACTATACTATTTTTGCCATAGGTTGGTACTCTTTGATACTTATTTGTACCAAGCTGTAACCTCATTTTTGTTCAAAATATTTGGTAAATATTCAGCTTTCATTCCTCTAAAGACTTTCACTTTTACCTTTGAGTGACTTATTTCTAAATGTTTTATTAGTCACCATACACCATCACTATTTTCACCGCTTCTTTCTTCTCCCACTTATTAATTTTGTAACATCATTAAAGTTTGTTCTGTCTTTATCAACTTAAAGTGGTTCTTATTTATGACTTCATTTTGAGTGGTCAATTGCAACATTCCTTTTCTTCCATATTATCATCTAGTTCCAGCACCTTGAATCTGTTTGCAGTCTTAATATTTGTGTTTTCACCATGTGTAATCAAACATTTTGTGATCTCAGCATACAAAGGTTTTACTTCATACTGCAGCTGTATTTTGCTTTTTAGCTTCTTATTTTCTGCCTTCAGAATTTTAATTTTCTCTTTAAGTCTTTATTCACTATTTCTATTACATTCTCCAGTGAAGCTGTCATTACAGCTTCCCTTAATCACGAGTGTGATCTGTATCCTGTTGTAAATTTCATCCCATTGTTAATATTTATGCTTTGGTTTATAGTGCTTTTATTCCTGCATTTTTCATCACTTTTATTTGTTCTCTTTTTCCAAAACTAGTACTTCGTTTTCACTTTTTTTTCAGCTTACTACTGCTTATTTACAACTCAAAAAGACAGATATTTTTACTTGATTACAATATAAACCTATATAATAAAATGCCTGTATAAAAAATATAAATTGTGTACTCAAGTACATGTTAGGAAAATAAAACAATAATTAGATGTGGTTTCCTAATTGCAGAGCGTAATATCTGTTCTCCTTGATTTGTTGCCATTTCAGCTAAGACTTCAAAACATACTGAAATGTGTTTGTGCACATACAACATTGCAAGTCCATTAAATCTTGTTTCGTTTATTGTGCTTTTTAAAGTTTTAAAGTAGGTTTTTAAATAGGTATCTTAAGAGTAGAAAAGGACCTTTCAGCACTAAAAGTTGTTACTGGAAATGTTAACATTATGTGTAGTAACCTAAGTATGTACAGGTGGATACATATTAAATTCACAATAGGATGGAGCTTATATGGCATTTATTGTTTATGAATCTATTTAAGATTTCTAAAGTTTTCTACTCTTTCAAGTTCCATATGTTTCAATTTTTGATGTCATATGTTGTTTCGCCAAATAATTGGCAGTCATCAGCCACATCAATAAAATTTCCATACTGGTAAACAAACATTGAATTTAGAACTTATCTTTCACTTGTCTCGCATGTTGACAAAGTTTCTTTAAGAGCTGTAACTGTTCTTTAATCTAAATGAATGCAGCCCTTCTAAAATATGTTTCTGTGCTGTCATGTGGAAACATTATCAGGGTCATTTGGTACCCTGTCGTTCTTGGTACTTTAATGACTATTTCTTTGTGACTCCAAATTGTTTCCACAGATTTGAAAATTTCTGCAAATTCTTCCATGGAGTTATCTATTAGCTTTTGTAATTTATTCACAGTGTGCTCAGCATATGTGACTGCAGTGGCAAGACCAATGTTTTCAGATTGTAGATAGTTTGTCAGTGGCAAGGTTTAAGACAATACCTTTTTTATAACATACAGCAGCAAAGTAAATTTTCACTTTTAAACCACTCACAATAGTAGATTTGCATTTGTCGATGTATCTTATTTTATACAACACAGATTTCCATCATTGCTACACATGCACTTCAGCCTTGGGCTTATTGTGCTACATCGTTTTAAGGCCAATTCATTATGCTTGCACCCTTCTTCTTCTTCTTTTTTGGCGGCTGTGGTGGTGATATCAGCCTAAAGCAATATGTTAACAAAAGAGATGTACTTATGAAATATTGATACTTATTCCAATGGGAAAATATTGGTGCTAATCTGAGTCACTTCCATCGTGCTGCTGCTGCTGCTACTTCTAGCGTAATAGTCAACATCAGAAATTTTCTGCCATTTACATTTTTGTAGCAAAAAGCTATACATGTTTTACATAAATAGGTTTTTCTACCTAGGAATAGCTCCGCTTTCTTTAAGAACACATGTGATTTTAAAATAGTAGGAAGTCCCTTTCTCCTATAATAAGAATAAGTATGTCTGTGTACAGCATCCTGCTGGAAAGACACCTTCATGACACATTTACATCCTTTTCTGCTTTTCTAGAAGTTTTGTAATCTTGACAGTGATGGCCGATTTTGTTTTCCTATCTTAACTACAGTATTCTTACTGATTTCTACAGTACCAAGTTCCTATCAAGTATCTTGGGCATAGGAATAAGAACCCTCGCCCCCATTTAATTTTTTCTTTTCAAAATATTCTTTATATTATTTCTCAGACTGTCCTTTACTAAATAAATTTGCATTTGGTTACCAAGAAAGTCAGTTTCTTTTGGGGGGGGCAGTATAGTCTTTGTCATTGTTCATGAGCATGATTTAAGATCCATTAAAAGTGTATATGTAATTGTAAATGCTCACAACATGCTTGCACGGAACAAACTCCAAAACACATAGGCCTATAGCCTTCAGTGCAATAACCACATACAAATGGGATGATGCAAAGGCACTTCTCATTATACAATAAGCTTCTAAAGTGATAAAGTGATGCAAGAACACAGCAGGTCAGCAGGAACTACAGGAAAGTATTATTTTTCATACTGCAGCGATAGCAGATAGAGGTGTGTATTGGTATAACTGATGCAAGCTAGACACATGGTAGTCACATGTTATGTATCAGCATGATGGTGTAGTTGCTATTGAAATACCATAGCTCTAATTGGTTCATCCACTTGTTGCCATGACGTCAGTATGATGTTTCAATTCCCTCCCATCATTTTAAAGCCTTCTCCCACATTTCCACACATGTCAAATCACTTTCTTAATGTACAGGGATTATAATAAAACCTGGTGTTCAACAGATGCAGCTTTAGCACTATACAATATATTGGTGATAAAGTTTCAATAATATTACTGATTGTTTAATACTGCTCTTAATTTTACATTATTTTTCCATAAGTACAATTATTCTGGGGACTACAAGTTAGAGGCAACCTGCTGAAAATACTGCACAGAACTTATCTTCAGATGCACTTTAACAACAACTCAGCATAAATAATTTCCACACCTTTCCCTTTTGGAAGCTCTGCAATTCATGCCCCACTACAGTAGTGTGCCCCAATACAAATGTTTTTGTCTTGCTAACACTTATATTTGAGAACACTGTAGAATAAATGAAAGCGTTTAGGATTTTGTAAAAATGAAATAAATTTTAATGAAAACCACATGAATTTACAAGAAAAATAGATATAAATAGCCAAAAAATCTTAAACATGAACCTGCAAATACATTTCTTAAGTGAATACCTTTAGAGAAATTTGAATAAACAAGTAACTAAACAAATTATCTATTGCCTTTAAAACTACTGGAATTTGGCTGCATAGAATAACTCTTTTTGCGTTTAGGAGTCATTTTATATCATATGATGAATCTTAAAAGAGCACAAAAATCAGCTGGATAACTTAAATGTTTCCCCATTTATAGTTGTTTCTTTATACATTTATCGAGTTATACTGTTATTAACCTAGCGATATGGCTCCGCGGTAACGTGTGAGGCTCGCATTCGGGAGGTCCGGGGTTCGATTGCTTTCGGGCCGGCCACTCTCGTGATTTCCCCGTGTTGGTAGGCAAATGCTCCCTTTGTCTTCTACTACGAACTTCCTGTCCCCATCATTACCTCTCATCTGTTTCAGAGTTGAAGGACCAGGCGACGGCGCTCGTGTGTTGCGACAGAACGGAGTATTGTGCGCTTTGGAAAGGTTTCTTCCTGCGTTTGACTAGTATGTTGGGACCCCCTTCCTGGGGGGGGGCACAGGATGAGGCATAGCAAGCTCCAGCTGGAATCGTTAAGAGTCCCGTCCTTGCGTCATCGTCTCTCTTCCCCTCATTCCTCCTTCCCAGGGGTCACGTTAGAAGCAAAACAGGGTCACTGTGTCCTACTTGTAGTGCTATGCTTCAGTTTTTGGAGGCACCTCCTTCTGTGTACTCCTATGCTGTTATTAAGAAGCAATAACTTAAAACTTATAGAGAAATTCTGCTTAAAGCACCAGCTGTATATGCAACTTCCACACTGAAACTTTTTAACACGAAGGCAATGAATAGGGGACCCTTCGTTACTGTAGCAGTTATTTTCAATAAATTACAAGCAGATATATAAGAATCATGCAAAAAGAAAAAATTTAAGAGAATTACAACAACATAATGTATTTAACAATTCTGGGTATGCTACGGATGATTTTATATAAATTAGAATAAATGTGCATCTCTAATTCATGTTCTGTTATTAATACATTAAAATTTCAGAAAATTTGCATGTAGGTAATTGTAGACACAATAATAATAATAATAATAATAATAATAATAATAATAATAATAATAATAATAATAATAATAAATACCTTTATTTGTTCATATTTTTCTCCCACAGCAAGGGGAGATTTGTTCCCCTTGCAAACTGTTCACGCCTCACGAGAATGCTTCCCCCACTTTAGGAAGCACCGGCGTTAATGATGCATTAAAATATGTTGACTTCCAACGCATAAGCAACTCATTCAGATAAGCTTTCCTTTTATTTGACTTCAGGCAATTCCAAGGTTTCTTTATTCATTATTTTATCTCATTCAGGTCATATAATGCCCTTCAAGTACACGTAATGCGCTTCTCATTAAAGTAGCCACGGCAAACTAACAGCTTTAAGAAATTAAAATCTCAGAATTGTTTATGTTACAAATAATGCATATTAAAATAAATCTACTCGATATTGCACTGACAAACACGAAAAACAATGCCTAAACACTGTTTTTGGCACACACAAAGACAGAAGGCATAAGCACATACTTGAGAGTTACAGGTCCACAAAACTAAACTAAACCACAAAATTTGTAGTGTCCATAAGAATCTCACTTATAAATCGGCGCAGGAGTATTCTGGAAGAAAATAGACAAAGGTTTCACTCAATAAATTCATAATATTCCTTATAATAAAACTAGTAGATGCACTACTGTCAGTAGACGGGAAACTGAAAGAGAAGTAAGTAATTAGCAATTGTGGGACCCAGACTAGAGAGCATCGGTTAGATCCAGGACGAGTGCAAACATTTAGCATAGAATGCCCATAAATCAATCACTCTTCCCACTTCCTGTCAATGGGACAATGGGTATAATAAATTTTGTACTGTTTAGTGGAACAAAAGGTTGACCTGTATAATCGGCGCAACAGTTCTAGACACGTGAAAATCTTAATGAGAGCTATGATGCGAGTTACTTACCAGATCAGGTGGTGACCGGTGGACTGCATACTGCAGGATTGCGTAGGACAGTCATCGTCAAATATCCACACCGGTTATGCACTGCTTTGCGCTGATAAACTTAGTTATATACAGTATATTAAAATCCACGCTGTAAAAAGCGCTTAATATAAAAAACGCTGTCAATCATTTCCTCCAATTCTTCCACACCTAACAACCCTTCCTCTTCTGCGGAATCACTCACATTATTGCCGTCATCGCTGCTGTCACTACTTTCTGCACCATTATCTTGGATGAGAATTCTTTCTATTTGATTTTCTGCAAATCCGTATTTTTCGAAATAATGATTCTTAATTTATTCAACATGTCGACATACATTTTCCCATTCTGGCCTTCCAATTTCAGCAAATTGCTGACGTTATAACTGCTCCACATATTTTAATTTAAAAGTCATATTTCTGCATGCCACCCATTTTTTGATATCAGCCCAGATTAATTCGATTGGGTTTAGATCTGGGTGATGCGATGGGAGTCTAAGTACATTATGGCGATGTTGTATTACTATCTGGTCAAGTATGTATGACGTCTGAAGCTGTTTGTTGGTTTTAATTAAGTTATATAGCTTTGTTTTACTCATGCTTTCATCTAAAGCTACATTATGTCTAAGTAACCAAGCTCTCATTTCTTCTTTCAATGAATTTGAGGTAGGTGGTTTGTCAATTGAGTGTTGACGCATTGTGAAGCATTGTCGATGACCAGAACAGACCCAGCAGGCATATTAGGTCTCAACATGGCGTTGATTCACTTCATGTACTTTTCTGTATTCATTTCTTGATGAAAATCTCCTGTTGTTTTTGCAACTTGTAAAAGAAGGGCATTTGGAACGAAGCCGATCTCTCCAACAGCATGAACGATAATAAGTATTTGCCCTTTAGCAACAGGAACCTGCAACCTAATTCGCTATCGTCACTCCAACTTTTAGATGCTGTACGACTGCTGTGTATGTATGACTCATCTTCATACACTATAGTATTTTTCTGAAATTTGTAGCACCACCTTAAAAATTAATGCTGATATAAGTACACACTGATATAAGTACATATAAAATTATAGTCATTTGGAAAGGTAGAATCAGACTGAAAAATTCAATGCCATAGCCGGGATTTGAACCACGGATCTTAGGCTTTCCGTGCCGTTGGTCTAACCGACTAAGCTATCATGGCAACATTTTCTTTTTATTTTTTTATTTTATTATTTTTTTATTTTATTTATTTATTTATTTATTTTGCTTTTCTTTTAGAGTTCTATTTGATTTCGGTTTCTTCCACTTGAACCCTAAATCTTTAATAATTTTTCTGAGATTTGTAGCACCACCTTGTAAGTTTCTGCTGTGTTTCAGCTGGATGAGCAATCTGCTTATTGTTAGCACAGTTTTTTCTTCCACATAGGAATTGTGAATCGTGCGCCGAATGACGCATTCGAAATCGTCTATTTCTGTAATACGTTTAGGGACCTTATGTTTCTTCCCAGGTGTGTCAAATGGTACTCTTTCATCCATATGTTTTTTTTCTTATCTTTGAGAACTCTGGAATCGGAACTCGGTGAAACACCAGTTGCTTTGACTACTCTTTCTTTCATTCTCTTAAGGCTTTTGTGGAAATCGGATGAACATATATTTTCTTCCTACATCTCTGCTTCTTGCTTCGTGAAGTCGAGGACATTTGCAATTATTTCCCTTCTTTGACACCTTACCACTTAACTTTGAAAACATAGGAGCCATGGTTATAAATATAACAAATATGAAATAAGTACTATTTAGATACTGCAGCTCTCTTTAAAATTACAACCAGATGCAGACACTTTCTATGCAGACTGTATGTGTTACGCACTGTGAGTAAGCAAAGGTATTATATCGCTTTCGTTGATAAAGCTAAACATAAACCATTCCTAGGCTCGGCAGCTGGGTTGGCAATCAAGGTCACGAGTCCAGAAGTTTTGCGCGAGTAATAACATGCACCTGCGTTATAAGGTCCCCCACCTCCTGTCAAGGGAACAATGGATTTAATTAATCATGCTTTGTTGTCTCTTGAATGGTGTCTATACATTGGCGCCTGGTAATTTTTGTTATATTTGAGGTGGGGATATTATTTGGTTTACAGGGGTCTTGGACGGTTGATATGTCATTTAAAATAGCATCAGGTGCTTTCTAGAGCACTTTCTATGTTAATGAATACCTCATTCCACTCACTCCTATTATTTACCCAGAACCACCGGCCCACCTGCATTCCCGAGACTGTCTAGGAGTCATAAATTCTCATATTGTTTTGTGGAACAAAGGGAATGACAGGTAACATGCACTTGTGTATACGGCCCCCACTGATTGCTATTGTGGCTGGCGTGTCTTTTCTTTGTTATCATCGCCGACAAAAGGCAGACGCGGTTCTATTTCCCCATACCCCTTCCATTCCACTCTTCTTATTGTTTACCTAGGCCACCGGACCACCTGCATTCCAGAGGCTGCCTGGGAGTCATACATTTTTGTATTGTTTTGTGGGACAAAGGGAATGACACGTAACATGCACCTGTATTATACCGACTATGCTGATTACTATTATGACTGGCGTGTCCTTTCTTTGTTATCATCGCCGACAAAAGACAGACTCGTTCTATTTCCCCCTACCACTTACATTCCTCAGTGCCAGATGTTTACTCCAGACCACCCCACGCCTGCACTCCAGAGGCTACCTGGGAGTCATAAATTTTTGTATTGTTTTGTGGGACAAAGGGAATGACACGTAACGTGCATCTGTGTTATACCGACCATCCTAATCGCTATTATGGCTGGCGTTTCCTTTCTTTGTTATCATCGCCGACAAAAGACAGACGCGATTCTATTCCCCTACCCCTTGCATTCAGCAGTACCCGAGCACCTGGGCGATAGGAAACACGCACACACACACACACCTGCATCAATCCCCTCCCCCTTTGCATTCCATTCTCTGCTTTGCACCGAGCGACACTTCAAAACAACGATATAAAAAAACTTTCTGTGTATTCCTCTCTACAATAGAAGTTAACTTCCCCTACACATTTCCCTCACCCACTGCATCACTTGACTCCATGTTCTTCTCGATTCTCTTATATAGAGAAACAACACGCGTCCCACACCCTGCAGAGCGTTCCCCGCTGACCCTCGCTGCATGACATTACATGTGGCGTAAGAACCAGTTTTCTATCCATCGTATATATGGAGGCCATTCTCGCCCTGCCCTGAATATTATTTGTGGTGTAAATCGAAACGACAATACGATGGACGATTATTGGAGTGAGTGCGGAGAAGAGCCATACCATGATACGTATTATAATAAAGAGTCATGCCCTCTATAGTATGTAATATGCATTCCTATCATGACCAGTTGTCTTCTCGAGGTATATGCACTAACAACTGCCCCGTCTACAAAAAGTGTGATGTAAGTACAGATTTATTCTTGAATGTTATTTTCTAAAATGTGTGCAATTGTTCTCTAAAAAGAGTGAAAATAAAATGGCTTATTGCTTTGTATTTCTTCTTTTCGGGGATGCTGATTCCGAAAGTGATGGTGAGAGGGACAGCATCGTTTCAAACCACGTCTCTCTGCGGCATTCAGGGTACTACAATGGATATACTCACGCTGTCCTATGCGCCAAGCCTGAGGTGCACGATCAGATGACGCCATACTTCACGTGGAATGAGAAGTGCAGTGTATTCATGTTCAGGCAGAGAAATTTAAAGTAAGTAGCAGTTATAAAATATGCAACACGATTGTACATTGGTATCGCCATATAAGTGACCTCGGATGATAAGTGACCTTTAATGATTTAAAGTAAAAAATTATTTACGTAGGCGATACTATCATATATGCCTATTTCGATACGTAGTACTATAGTACCGGGGTATCTAGACCTAACTAACATTGGACATTATTATGTGTTTGCAGGATTCAATTGACGGCGCCTGTACCTAAAAACGAGATAGATTCGGGTGATAAAGAATCAGAAGATATAGTGGAATACCGCCTTACAGCACAGTGTACTAATCATATAGAGAGTGTCAGAAGGGGTCGGGGATATAATACGGACGACCTAAGAACCTACCCCAGGCAAGCAGGCAGAACTCAGGAAAACAATGAGGTGGGTATTTTTTCACATCTAAAAAAATCTTTGTGTTTCATTTCCCTGTAACCTAATAAAATGTAATTCTTTTCAGGCTACCTACACTTCCAAAAAAAGGCCTCCATATATACGATGGATAGAAAACTGGTTCTTACGCCACATGTAATGTCATGCAGCGAGGGTCAGCGGGGAACGCTCTGCAGGGTGTGGGGCGCGTGTTGTTTCTCTAATAAGAGAATCGAGAAGAACATGGAGTCAAGTGATGCAGTGGGTGAGGGAAATGTGTAGGGGAAGTTAACTTCTATTGTAGAGAGGAATACACAGAAAGTTTTTTATATCGTTGTTTTGAAGTGTCGCTCGGTGCAAAGCAGAGAATGGAATGTAGAGGGAAGGGGGAGGTGATGCAGGTGTGTGTTTGAAGGAGACGGTAAAATATAAAGCAGAATGGAATGCAAAGGGGGAGGGGATTGATGCAGGTGTGTGTGTGTGTGTTTCCTATCGCCCAGGTGCTCGGGTACTGCTGAATGCAAGGGGTAGGGGAATAGAATCGCGTCTGTCTTTTGTCGGCGATGATAACAAAGAAAGGAAACGCCAGCCATAATAGCGATTAGGATGGTCGGTATAACACAGATGCACGTTACGTGTCATTCCCTTTGTCCCACAAAACAATACAAAAATTTATGACTCCCAGGTAGCCTCTGGAATGCAAGGGGTAGGGGGAAAGAGAAACACGTCTGCCTTTTGTCGGCGATGATAACAAAGAAAAGACACGCCAGCCACAATATCAATCAGTGGGGGCCTATAACACAAGTGCATGTTACCTGTCATTCCCTTTGTCCCACAAAACGATATGAGAATTTATGACTCCTAGACAGTCTCGGGAATGCAGGTGATCTGGGTGAACAATAGGAGTGAGTGGAATGAGGTATTCATTAACACAGCCAAGTGGTCTAGAAAGCACCTGATGCTATTTTAAATGGAATATCAACCGTCCAGGGCTCCTGTAAACCAAAAAATACTCCCACGTCCAATATAACAAAAAAATACCAGGCGCCAATATATACACCATTCAAGAGACAACAAAGCATGAGTAATTGCATCCATTATTCACTTGACTGGAGGAGGGGACCTTATAGCGCAGGTGCATGTTACATGTCAACCTTTTTTCCACTAAAGAATACAAAATTTATTACACCTATTGTCCTATTGACAGGGAGGTGGGGAAGAGTGATTGATTTATGGGCATTGTATGCTAATTTTTTGCACTCGTCTTGGATCGAACCGATGCCCTCTGGTCTGGGTGCCAAAAAACACCACTGAAGTGGAACATTATGTTTTAAAGTTATGCCTTTAATGTGTTTTTAATCCATTTTATTTGTATATACTTTGATTTCTGACTTTATAAGCGTTTATCCGAGGATTTTTATTGATTTTAAGTGCCTAGTTTTAGAGTTCGTTTTAAGCTCCTTTTCCCTGTTTTCGGCGCCTATTTGCTTGCCTATAGAGCTCGTTTTAAGGTCTTTTTCGGCGCCTATTTGCTTGCCTAATTACATATTTTTAAGCCGTACAAGATACGCGTCCTAAATATTGCATAATCTTTGGAAAATATGTGTCAATTAAAAGCAACGACATTTGTATAAAACATTCATAAAAATTCCTTAGCTTTTTAAATTCTTTGCTTGTTAGGTCTTTTATGAACATTTTAAATATAGAATTAATTTTGCAAGGCATAGAAAGTGTGTGATTAACCAGAATATACAGATTGGAAGGGAAATAAATATCCATGGATTAACGCCTGATTCCACATGGTATACTGATTGAAATATTGTAATAATACTTGTTTCCCATACAGCATTAGATTAACAAAAATTGGTTTCATTATGCTATGTTCCCTATGTATAGGTACTAAGCATGCTTAAGGCTACAGACACTTTCAAGGATACTGAACAGATATTTCTTCTGTCTGTTTGTGTAAAATCAATGGGTTTCTCACAATTTGTATTTAAAATTTCTGTACACCAACATGTTTGGAGGTGAAGTGAAACTGACAACGCCACAGAGGAGTTGTCTCGCCTCTGGTCCTATAAATTTGATCTTTGTCACGCAGGCACTAAAGCGTAAATCAGAGAGATAAGAGCAACAGTATTAGGCTGCGGTGGTGTAGCAATAGATGGCTAAGTATTGCTTAAAGAAATCAACTTTGGAACATTTCGCAAATTGGCACCCATTAAGAACTATTTTTATTTGCTGAAAAGTAAGATGCTGCGCTACGTATGCAGCTGGGATTTAAAATCTCCAACTGAAGCTCCGCCATTTCTTTGGTCGCTAATGTTCAACGGAGATGTGCCAGATGAAGTGTCTTATGCCAGGAGACAGGTTCGCGGTGTAGGTATATCCAAAACCTTCGAAAGAGGAGAACGAATTATGATGATGGAATGAGATTTAGTAAGGAGTAAAGCAAAAAGTAGGTAGAATGGTTGAGCCTTTTTGCATAGTTTTAGGAACATTATGTAGAAATTTGTTGTGAACAAACACTTTATGATTACCCAACACTGGTTCCCTACCTCAGTGAGAGGGATCTTAGACGCCGTATAAGAGTTTAAAGTATGCTACAACACCGCGTGAGCTAGATATGATGGCGGTGTAGGCATATTTTACAAAACGCGTAATCTTCCATTTTTGCAACATAAGTGGGAAGGGCAGAATGTGAATGTCAAAAGACAAGTGTACGTTCAAGACCGATTTGCCAGAAACTTCATTTTATTTAATTGTTTTGCTTTTCTTTACATTAGTTAATTTTTACGGTAAAGAGTTCACTAATTTTCAAACCTGAATACGTTTTTTACCGCATACGGTTTGCGTAGCATTTCTCATTGATTAATTCATCGATGTAATTGTGAAGTGTAAACACTTCGGACATATAAACCATTTCTACACCCCTCGTGTATTTTTTCTTTCTTTTTCGAATGGAGGGGAAATGCATTTACGTACCCCAGAGAAGCTGGGAGTGTAGGACTCGTCAGTGCGTGGCCATACCCACTAAACCACTAAAACCTCTCCACCGGAAACGAAGCATACTGGCAGGTCTGGGAACACTGCTGATAACCACGCTGTGGGTGGTTGCTACGAGGCGGCGGCGGTACTGGCTGGCCCACTCCCGAGAGAGAGGCGGGGTCATTTGCAGACTACGGCGACTTCTTCACTTCCGTTGATTCCCGGTAGGGGATGATGATGCGGCGGTAGAAGGTTGCGATCTTGCGGGCTTCTTCTTACCCATGGTGAGATGATGTCGCTATACTGTCTCGAAGTGAAGTGTCTACTCTCTAAAAATTCAATGCCATCGTCCGGATTCGAACTATCAATCTTTGGGTTCCCCAGCCACTGCCCTGGTATCTGACCTACGATGTCGATAAGATTTTAACTTGGGACCTCTTGAATGTGAGGCTGACACGCTACCCCTACACCATAGAGGTGGGCATATAGGCGATCAGTGTTCACCAGTTTATTTCGTGACCTACCGGAAGGAAAATCTTGCTCTTAGTACGTGCTCTTAGTGGCGTAGCGTTGAAAATCATTTAGTTTAAATAAATGTGTTGAGATGGATCATGATTGTTAAATATTTATGTTCCTTTCGATAAGCTTTCTTAGTAGTCTAAAATGGACAACAATATCGTTTCCAGCCTATATTTTATACCAGGGGCCTGTTTCGTCAAAAGTAGTAAAATAAATGGGGATTTGGAGCCTCAAAGAAATACCGCCAGCTCCGCCCCCTTCCTTTGTGGCCTGCCTTAAAAGCCGCCGGCTCCTCCCCCTTGCTTTGTGGGCTTACCCTTAAAGCCGCCGAAGATGAACCCTCCTTTTCGCCAGCTCCTCCCCCTTTCTTTGTGTTTAACGAATGCACGGCGGCGGCCATGTTGACTCCAAGGAAAGCTAGCATACATCATTTGAAATGTCCCATAAGGAACTTCATGTTTCAAGATATTTTTCCAGGGTTTATTTACACATAGGGGGCGGCTCTGAAAAATAAATACGGTTAACTTATAGCTGAATATTACCTATGTTATTAAAATAAATAAATACGGTTAACATTATAGTTAAATATTACATACGTTATTAAAAATGAATAAGGGTCTCGCTGATCGATGAATACTACATATGTTATTAAAAATAAATAAATACTGTTAACATTATAGTTAAATATTATATATGTTATTAAAAATAAACGATTCGGTTAACATTATAGGTGAATATTACATATGTTATTAAAATAAATAAATATGGTTAACATTATAGTTAAATATTACATACGTTATTAAAATTAAATAATGGTCTCGCTGATCGATGAATACAATTAAATATTTTTTATTAATTAATGTAAATAAGTGTATATGAATTGACCCTCGCATATGGTTGCCGTCGTATGTGTTCGGGTGTTAAGTTGATTATTACGCGTGTATAACTATTACGACTAATAACATTTGTTTAATTCTAAATAAATAATGAAATATGGAGACTATCCTAAACAAGACACATTCCTTGTTACTCTTTGCCAAACAACTGAAAAGAAGCACAAATACAACGGCCAGATGATAAAGCACTCCACGAGCATAGGTATGGTCTTTAAAACAGTCGTTGATAAAGTATCCCACCCGCTCACGCAAGCATAAAAATTACGATATCTTTCAATCGACATCTTTTATAGTCAGTCGATGTAAAGGAAAGTTTGTACACCCTTGACGAAAAAAAACCCGACCCGCTGGGGAAATAACCTTTTAAGAATACAATGGATGTCTAACATATCGTTAATGGTCAGCTTGAAAGGGTTCCTAATTGCTCTGCGCAGAAGTCACCATACAAACAGGGGAAAATCCTAAGCCTGGCAATTATAAGCTTGCTACAGCATTTTTTTTCCTCCAATAAGTAATTTAAATTCTACATGAAGATTATTAATGATTAAGTTTCATAGTATACTACCTCTTATTTTTTTTAATAAAATATTGAATATGAATCTCCCGTCAGGAAAATTAAACGGAGAGAAGCGATATTTTCTTTTTACGCTGAAATTATAACTAAACACATAGTGTATACATTCTGTAGAAGACCAAGTAAACATTTGTAACTATTGCAATTATCTCCAAGTATTATTTTCTTCTCAGAGGCAATCAAGTTTTTATTATTATTATTATTATTATTATTATTATTATTATTATTATTATTATTATTATTATTATTATTATTATTATCGTTAAGAAAGCTTATCCCATTTAAACAGATCGACGTTCCACCAGCCATATCTAAAAAAAATGATTTCGTCCCCGATCATTCGAATGTATACATATAATAATTCTATGAGAGATAACGTGTCTATTCACATTCGAGAGGTCGCGACAGGATAGGCGATTTACTGTGCAAAGCAAGTCCTCCCATTAAGAACTTTATAAGTTTTGGTGTAATATTTTCCGTAACAAAAACGAAAATTATTCGTTTAATAGACTTTTGATTGTTTAGATACGTAGCGTCTAAAGTGGACCAGAGGCAAATCGAACTCTGAACTCAAACCAATAAATACACGGACTTGCAAAACATGCATTATTTCATTATTTGGAAATCTAATATTAATTTTAATTATTATCCAATGATGGCGAGATGTAGTACGAGAAAGTACTTATCAAGGATTACATACTAAAAAGGAATTTTACCTTTTAACGCCCTTCAAGTCCCTCTTCTTAATACAACCGTACTTCTTAGTACACATACGACGAGAACGTTTTAAACTACCCTCCCTTCGAGAGATATTTTTTGAATATTCCAGCAGAGAGATCGAACCATATTTGTTTAAAAGCTTTTTTCATTCACTGGGGATCTTCGAAAGATTCGACGAGTTATTCAGTTGCACACCGCTTGCAAAAATATTTTGTATACCCTTTGAAAACCGTATACCTGGCTGGGGTCTTGGAAATTCCTCCGGCTACAGGCTACCTCCATATAACAAATTTAGGACCATGTCGAACAACACTTCTTCATTAAGGAATCCATTGTGCTTTTAAAATGATTTCTCTTCCCCTGAAAAACCCGTACTTACAGGAAAATCCCTCTCATACAGACGACTGTGTAAATATCATATCTTAATTTTTTGCGCGATATCGACAATTAAACTAATTTTTATGGATTGCTGGACAAATAAATATGATTTGTAGAGGGTGATATGAAGCGTATGGCATTTTTAGAATTAAAATGGGACAAAGAATTCAAATTAAGCGATCGAATGTATCTGAGAGATTTTCTTAATTGTTGTTTGAAGCTAGCCTGCTTTACGGTCTACTTTATAGATGAATGAAATATTTGATGAATAACAGACTTATTTAACATGGATAAAAGGTGTTTAAAGGCTGTTTTGATAAAATTACGTTGTGGTAACGTGTGATGTTTGAATTGGAGAGGTCACCGACTGGATTCCAGGTGACCCCCCTGTCTGACTTTAGAATCTGCATGAAGGTCTACGAATACATAGTCTGTCCATTAGCGATTTTTTATAAGCGAGGGTGTAGCCTTACAAGGAAAATTATATCAACAGAAACAATGCCTTCTTTTTCGTTATTTTCACTCTAAAATTATTACTAAATAATACCTTGGTGCTAGCCTCAGCGTCGCCATTCACATTCATATCATGTTAGAATAATACTTTGATTGCAGACACATGATTCAAATTTAATACTTGGGTGATTATTTTGGTAATGTAACAATAATTAACAATGAATTTTAGCGATAATATAAAAATAAAATATATTTTTATTTTCTAGCGTCATACGCAGAAGGATTTCAACTACAGAGAGGTGGCGTGATCGAGGGATTTCCCCATAACAGGTTTAGGCTTGCTTACGAAATGCCCCTTGCGCGAGGCTAGCATTCCCTCTCCTTCTACTCGAAGGTTTGGAGTAGCCAATCAAAATCGCTGTATTATATATCTTAAACTTCGCGCATACATTTTTTATATTGCAAAAAGAGCACTATAAAAAGACTGCTTCACAAGAAATTCTTACAGTTTCTCAGCTGACATCAACGAGCTAAGATCTCTCAAACTTTACTCTTTCAACGTGAAATTGCATCGAACGATCATGTCTGGTAAGTTGTAAAAAACACTTCATTTACTTTAAAAGTTAAATTATTACCTTTATATTTTTAATTTATAATTAAATTCTTGTTTTCAATGTCGAGACATTTATACGCGAATAGTTGAACTTCTACTGTTAATATCTAGCTGCGGGAATTCTCAAAAAAATGTGAACAGTTTAGATAAGTATTAATTTTTTTAAAAACAAACTTGTTATTCCAGGTGTTTAAATACGTGTTTTCACCGAGTGAATTATATTCCTTTCTAGAGAAAATACAATTACTTGAATACCATCCGAATCGAATAGTAAAAATGTTCCGTATATATGTTCTTCCGAGGGTAACCGACGGTAATCGATCCGGGGACTTCCTGTTTGCATGCATTGGTCGAACATTCATCAGTTAATGTTTCATTCCTCTTGCGCATTTATTTAGTAAAAACTTTCAGTCTGTTTCCATCATGTTAAAAGAGATATTTTCCATGACTGTCGAATAATATAGGTGTTTTATTTGCAATAGAAATTTCTTGGTTGTTAAATACATCGACATTTCTGTGTATATAAGCTATTCGCAATAAAGTAAATTAACTTAATAATATAACATTTCTTAAAAAAAATAAATAAATAAAAATCTAACGCGTAAATTACTTACGTTTTCAGCATTCAGTTCTGCTAACGTAGCTGAGGCTTACATCCAGCTCCAGCAGGATAACCGCAGACGGCTGCAGGAACGTTCCTCAAATAACATAATGATTCAGACACCCGAACAGACGAATGGTAAGCATTCTTCAGGGTTTTAAAAAAATTATGTAACAATTCATATTAACTTCTTGTTCATATTCTTTATTATTATTATTATTTCCAGGAAGTGGACTTTATTTTGGGATGGGTCATCCTTCGACCGCTGCACCGGCACCCCCTCGGCTTCCAAACCTTCCTGGTGCCAAATCATCAGGGATGGGGCCCTGCCCAATACATGCAGCAACAGTCGAAGGGTAAGAATTTTTCAATATTTTATGAAGTTCTTCTTTTACTCATGCTATACTACCATTATTATTATTATTATTTCCATGAAGTGGACTTTATTTCGGGATGGGTCATCCATCGTCCGCTGCACCGGCGCCACCAGGCTTCCAAACCTTTATGGGGCCAAATCAGCAGAGGTGGGTCCCTGCCCCATACATGCAGCAACAGTCGAACGGTAAGAATTTTGTCAATATTTTATGAAGTTCTTTTACACATGCTATACTACCATTATTATTATTGTTATTATTATTTCCAGGAAGTGGACTTTATTTCGGAGGCGGTACCGCTCAACACACGACCGCTGCACCATCAGTCTTCCCTGCACCAAATCATCAGGGATGGGGCTCTGGCCCGTATATGCAGCAAGCAACGAACGGTAAGAATTTTTTCAATATTTTATGAAGTTCTTTTACACATGCTATACTATTATTATTATTATTATTATTATTATTATTATTTCCAGGAAGTGGGCTTTATTTTGGGATGGGTCATCCTTCGACCGCTGCACCGGCGCCCCCCGGCTTCCAAACCTTCCCTGCACCGAACCATCAGGGATGGGGCTCTGCCACATGCGTGCAGCAACAGTCGAATGGTAAGAATTCTTCGGTGTTTTATATAAATTAATGTAACAAATCATATTAGCATCTTTTAAAACATACTATATTATTATTATTATTATGATTATTATTATTATTATTATTATTATTATTATTATTATTATTATTATTCCAGGAAATTATCTGGGTGACGCTGGAAGCCAGCCTATGGACCTAGCAACACAGGAGTCAGCATCGCAGGAGATTGATGAAGTCTCGACTGCTCCATCGTCCGCCTCTTCATCACTCGACACTCTGGGGGAAGTTGTACCCGCTGCAACATCAACCTCCTCATCCGCAAATGATGAAGCCGCTGCACCATCAACCCCCTCATCCGCAAATGATGAAGCCGCTGCACCATCAACCTCCTCATCTGCAAATGATGAAGCCGCTGCACCGTCAACTTCCTCATCATCCAATGATGCGGCACCTTTGAATGGTAAGAGAGGACCGGCATCGGACGGGAGCGAGCAACTTGCAATTAAGAAAGCCAAGGTTAGTGCTAGTAATTGCCAGGGTCTGGAATGCAATACCGTCCAATCAGCATTTAAGGGACGTATTTTTAATAGTAGAATAGAAAATACATTAGAAATACTCGACCCCAGAGTCTTTTTAGATGAGTGCAAGGAGCTTATTATTAAAGAAGCGGAAAACGTTTTGCTGAAAAGCAGGAGTGGATTAAAAATGAATTGTTCCATTGAACTTGAATATTTAGTCCACAAACCTGATGAAGAGAAGCACCTTTCTACCTTCTTTAATTCTAAGCCTGTGCTGATACTAGTAGTTATAACGCCCCCGGGGACGCACCGAATGATGACGTCACTGGCGCCAGTCCTAGGAAGGTGTACGTCTTAAGTAGGTGTACGTCTTAAGTAGGTGTAAGGATTGGAAATGTGTATGAGATGGAGGTAAAGGTGTGTAGGATGTTTAAGTAGGTGTAAGTATTAAGTAGGTGTACGTTTTAAGTAGGTGTATGTTTTAAGTAGGTGTAATGATTGGAAATGTGTATGTGATGGGGTATAGGGTTATAGGATGTACTAAGTAGGTGTAAGTATTAAGTAGGTGTAAGTATTGAGGAGGTGTAAGAATGTGAAAAAAAATGCGTGGCGAGTGGAAGGTATTGGGGTTCGACGGGGGTGTGTGTGGGAACGGTGCAGGCGGCGGGGGCGCGCGCGCGTGCGTGCGTAGGTTGAGAGGATGTGGGTTTTTTGGTGGATTAGGATGACGTCATAGGTAAGGGATGTTGGGTAATGGTGAAGGTGCGTGAAGAGGGGTATATAAGGAGGATGTGAGGAAAGGGGAGAACAGGTTAGGTTTTTTTGAACGTTGGATGGAGGACTCTTCTGGAGTGGATAGAGAGATGGGTCGTATATTTGGATGGTTATTGTTATGCGTGGGTGGTTGTGCCGCATTGGGAGCGGAAGAGAGTTGCGTGAGTTTCGGTCGCTGCGGTTTTAGGGTGGACGAGTCGACGGGGTATCTGAGGAACGCGAGCATGTGCGGGAAGAACGAGGAGTTGACGACGGGTTGCTTTTGCAGGTATAAGGAAGGGGCGAGGTGCGATTTTAATACGACGGTGATGAAGATGGATGGGGTGAGGCACGTGTACGAATGTTTGAGACCGGTGACGAGGTGCGAGAGAGGTAAGAGGTGCGGTTACGTCTATTACGGAGATTTGGAGATGGGTAAGATGGAATGCGAAGACGGATACGCGTTAAACGAGAGATGCGAATGCGAAAAGAGAGGAAAAAGAAGAAGGAAGGAGGATGAGGGGTGTAACTTTTTGGATGGGGCTGTGACGATGGAAGCGGAAGGTGGAAGGAAGGTTAGGGTGGAGATGTTAGATTGCAGCGCGATGATGGAGGTGATGAGTTTGCCGGATGGGGGTTTGGAAATGGACTGGAAGTTGACGGCGGAGGAGAGCGAGTTGCTGATGGCGTACGCGTTGATGAACGAGATGAACAGTTACCTGACCGAAAGTTACGTGCAGGTGTATGGAGGATGCGGTAACGCGGAATGGGATGTGAGATTGGACGATAGGCAGGTGAGGCGCGGATCGCGTTGGGCGGCGGAAGGAAATTTGAGAATAAATTCGGAATGTAGCGGAGGGGGATCGAGTCCGGACGCGGGTAGGGTGTCGGTGAGCAGCGTGGCCATGGAGAGATGTAAGAGCGCGGTGGGAACGGTGAAACGTAAGCTGAAAAGGGAATGCGAGAATAAGATGAAGGAGACGAAGAGGGAGTTGGAGGTAGCGGAGAAAGATAGGGAGAGCATGGAAGAGGAGGTGAAAAGAATGAAGGATAAGTTGGAGATGATGCATAGGGCGATGAAAGAGAGGGATGAAAATTTGACGAGCCAGGGGGATAAGGTGCAGAGAATGAAGGCGATCGTGGATAAGATGCACGACGAACTGCAGAGACTGAAGGAATTGGTGGGAGGATTGGGCAAAGCGTGTGGGGGAAGCGACGCTGGCGCAGATGACGAAGACGCCCCTGCTTACGAGGACGAGTTGGCGGAAGTGGAAGGAGGAGAGGACGATGACGCAGATTTGGAGAAAGAGGAGGACCGGGAGGAGGAACACGGAGACTTTGAATACCACATCAGCAAGCGATGAGGTAAGTAAACCATACAAAAACACAGCATTTGCACTATGTAGAGCTCTCTGTATATATTTCTTTCTAGCTGCAAACACGAAGGGCACAAAAGAAACTATGACATGTATAGCATATGACAACCTTTGGAGTCTTTTTAAGAAAATTTAAAAAAACAACAATGTACATCGTTCACGCACACACACACACCCACACCAAAGTTTCTTTTCATATAAATATATGTACATGAATGTGTAGCCACTGAGGGCTATGCAATTGTTTTTTTATGGAAATGTTTATATACATTGCAATTGAGAAAGGGGAAAAGAGTTTTTTTATTTATGCGGAGGGTCTAAACGCTCTCGTCACTTTCTACACAATGTGATCCATTTTCTGGAATTATGGCACTTCGCGTATGCGTGCAGAACACTAGCGTGTTGCACAGATAGCAGCAGCACGAGGAATGAGGCGTCTGAACGTCGTTGTCGGCCTCGACATTGGAGGCGGTGACGCGCACTTTTACTTTAAGTTAATTCATCATCGTCATCACCATATCGATGACCTGTAGAGATACGTAATCTTGGGGCACACGGTGAATGTCTAAAAGGGTGTATTTGATGACGCTGTGGGATAAACATATGTTATTGGAAGCCATAAACTGGGCATACATGTCTGCGTTGTTCATGGAAGTTCTGGAATGAAAGTTGCCGACGATGCTGTCGGGATCGTGCTTGAAGCGGTACTGGCGAACGATGACGCACCTGATCGTTTCGCTTTCGTCGCCGTCCACGTAGAGGGCACTTCCCCGGAGGTGAGGTATGCGAAGCGAAAGGGTTAGGCGAATGGCGTCGCATTTTGGATGCCGAAAGTTGCGCAGATAATTCCGACAATCGACGCGAAGAAGTTTCCACAAAAAGTGAAAATTGCGCCATGTTCCCAGCAGGCACACGTCGTGACCGGAATCGGTCTCGTGAGCATAGAGTCTGTGAAAATAGCTCGTGTCCATCACTTCGTTCAAGGCGCTGCACACTCGTTCCAGTTCGGCAGGGCTTTCGAAGCTGGGCGTGGTGCCGGTGACGATGAAGATGTCTGCGTGAATCTCCCGATCCTGGCACTCTCTGTACCCTAGAAGGTACTCTACGTAATCGCCCGCCATGATGACGTTAAGGTTTCTGGGCGGTTTTTTGGATGCAGGATTCAGCTTTAGCTGCAGGAAGTGTTGCAGCCTTAGCAATAGGGCTTTAGCCTCCAGTAGACGGGTGCATCTAACGTCGTGGAGCTTTTTCAAGATGCGCAGCGATTCCTGTTTCTCGATGTTGGCGGCATCCAAAAAGTTGACCTGGTCCTTGCAGGATGGGAGGTAGGTGCATATCTGTTCGGTGACGTGTGGGATGGTGACAGCCCAGTCGGCCATGGCGATTAATTGTTGCAGTAGAACCGGGTGCAGCGTTGTTGAGCGGGAGGAAGGTGTGAATATGGATCTGGCAAGTTATGGCTCCTTATCACGTGCATGGCTTGACACCGCAGGCATTTTGGGTAGTAGTGCTGAAATGGCTTCTCGCAGCTATACCATAGGGAAGAATGAAGGTAGCTGTTGTCTCAGTTGTACGCCCGCGGCCAAGGCGAAGGAGGACGTGGATGCCGGATCCTTCGAAACTCTGCAGACATCCAGTAGCCGTCAGGATAGGCAGGAACTGGCAGCAACGGCACTCCCGCAGCCTCAATTCTGCATGCCCCTCGAGGGGAGGGAAAGAGGGGACGTATTGGAAGAAGGAGACAATGATATTTCTGGAAAAAAACAATAAATAAATAGATAGAGTGAGTAGGAGAAATATCTAAGAGGAGAAACAGAGAAGGTTGACGATGACCGTTGATGTGTACTTGGGGAAATTAAAAAAAACACTAATCGTGGCAATAATACCGCATGTGATGGTCCAAAATGCTAGCGACCACCTTACTCTTGAGGGATGGCGGGCTAGGTCGGCATAGGCTGCACCGACCGCAGCTGAGGGCGAAGCAACCTTGCTCTAAGATGTTTTTCTTCATTTTGGCATCATCCGCGAAACCAGACCATGCGTACCATCCGCCTTTGACGGCGAAGGTGTCGCGTATGAAATGTACGCGGAAACGCCCACGGGAGTCGAATAGCCCGAAGACGGCATGCTTTTTGAAACGAACAGGGTAGATGATGTCAAACGCGTATCGCATGATATCCACCCAAGCGCCAGTGTGAGGCAACCTCGCTCTCCAGAGAAACGGCGTGAACCTTGAGAGGAAATTGAATTCCACTCTCTTCGGATTCTATGGTCCAATATATTGCTGCACCGAACTGCGTTTGCGCCCTTCGCTGAAAGGTGAAACGCATACCTGAATGAACAAAACTTTGTGTATCGGTGATTTGAACCGCCAAGGAGTTTCTCTGATATTCTCCGCCATATTTGATGGCCATGAAGAGCAAGGGTTGCGGCGCCGATATTTTTGTGACCCCCGCCATGTGCACGAAAAATTTGCCGACGAGCGTGCAGAAGACGTTCTCGCCGACACATAATGCGTGCAAAATGTTCCACAGCAACGGTGCATAGTCGGGAGTATGGACGGGTTCGTATGTTTCGAAGAGGCTGTGAATAGGATAGGTGCGCAGAAGATCGTTGATCACCCTCGTAAGGGGCATGCAAGCATTCTGCCCTTCGGCCGGATCGAGGGGAGGAGGAGGATTGCCGTTGGATGAGGAGCTCATCTAAAGAGAAAACAGATAAAAAGAAAAAAATCACTTTGAAAGAAAAGCACTTCTTGCGGATAGAACGAGAAAAAAAGCATAGTGCGAAAAAAAGGGAGAGATCTTTTTCATGTGCCAGAGAAATACATGAAAATAAACGAGAAAATGCATTCCTTGCAACGAAAAATGCAACGAGGTGAAATGCATACCTTGAGTTGCTACAGAAGAAAAGAGAATGATGTTCCACGAAGCGACGAAAACACTACAGTTTTTTTTACAGCCGAGTTCTCTAGGATTTTGCAGAAAGAGTTACAGTGCGTGATCCACTCCAGTCGACCGCCGAGCTAGCTCTGAGGATAGGCGAGTGTTTCCATGCATCCTTATATATGGTAGAAGTGGCGGGGCGAATGATAAGCGTGATCTTGAATGCGGGGAGGGGACCATCGAGGTTTCACCACAAAAGAATGTCGTGATCGTGTGTCATCATCACATGCGGGATGCGCAATAAGGAAAAAAATAGCGATTAACATTGCAAATAGATTATTTTTTCCGGCAGCGTGACCGTGAGCCACCATCCGGGTCGGTCGTCATGCCGGCGACGGTCTGGCGCGATCAGATAAAAAGCATCCGGTTTGCCAACCACATCGAGGTCGTACCGCGAGCGATAAAAAGACATCCGGGATGGCCGCCAGAGCGAGGTCACGCCGGCAACGGTCTGGCGCGTGCAGATAAAAAAGCATCCGGTTTGGCAGCCCCCATCGAGGACGTGTCGCGCGATAAGAAGGCATCCGGGATGGCCGCCACATCGAGGTCACGCCGTCGACGGTCTGGCGCGTGCAGATATATATTATCTTCGTCTGCAGCAACGTCGCCATAGAAGGTTTGCAGAATCCGTTGAGGAGCGATAGCAGAATCCGGCGGAAAAAACGGCAAGAGTCCGGTTGCATGGGGAGGCGTGACGTGTTTAGCTGCAACAAGAGGTAGAAGCTCCAATTGCCAGTCCTACTCTCTGTTTGTCCGCCTCTTTCGGCAGTCGTTCGTTCTCCTCGCGAGGCGGACTCCGTGGTAGTGCGCGTCGCGTTACGGGTGGTTTGTGCACATTTCCCTTGCAGCCATGAGCGACGCTGTCCCGTTCGAAATCGTCAGACACCGTGCGAGAACGTTAGATAGGCTATATTCGGGATTTTCGGAAACCGAAATCGAAGTACGACCCATGCCGGCAGACGTCGACCCATACGTGTGGATATCGGAAATCTTTCATCAGTTTTTGGACTTTGCCAATCGCACGCTTCTTCAAGGACACCCGGGGTATCTCGGGCTATCCATCTCGAATGCTCCCGATCCCAGGAAGCGCTTCAACGTTAGCGTTAGAAGGATGGACCAGATGGATCCCGTGGCCGTGTTGAGGAGCATCGAGAGACTTCTTCAAAGTAACGACGAGTTCTTCGTACACGGTCCGCTTATATTTAATTGCGTGTGGACCAGGGAGATTAGGGGTTCGTGTCACAACGAGTGTCAAGCATGCAACGCTAACAGGAGCATCATCGTGATTCGAAACAAGGACCGATTGTGTCTGTGGAGAGCCGCATCGGTGTGCCTGGTCAAGTTAACCATGGACGAAGACTACGTCGCCGTGAGACGGTTCGAAGGTCGACAGAAGCACCGAGCATTGGAGCTTTGCGCAAGAGTGGGCAAGGATTCAAATGCGGAATGCACTCTGGCGGACGTTCGCCGCTTGGAGGAGACGCTGGATGGCGTCGCCGTCACGGGGTTTGGCGATCATTTGGGCGCGTCCGTGTTCTATCGATCGAAACGGACCAACGCCCAAATGCACCTGGATCTTCTATATCACGACGGACACTTTAACCACATCGTTAATGTCAACGGCGCGTTTTGCTGCAAGTGGTATTGTCGAAGCTGCAATCGACGCACCAGCAACGCGAAACACAGACATCGCTGCGACAGAAAGTGCGTCAAGTGTCACCTACCGTCGTGTGCTGGGCCTTTCGACGCGTATAAGCATTGCGACGACTGCAATCGCGACTTTAACGGACAAAGGTGTTACGAGAATCACCTAAGGAAAGGTGCGTATTACCCAAGGGGAAAGGCCGTGTGCGAGTTGGAGAAGGTGTGTACGTCGTGCTCGAAACTTTACAACAAGAGCGGAAGAAGGAGACCCCACGAGTGCGGAGAGAAGCTTTGCATCGCCTGCAATTCCTTCGTCGAAGCGAACCACATGTGTTTCATACAGCCCTATACGTCTCCGAAACTTAAACCCAACGTCGTCTTCCTGTTCGTAGACTTCAAGTGCACGCAGACCGATCCGCACGACGTCGGCGGCCCCACGACCTCTTTCGAGCATGTGCCCAATCTATGCGTGGCGTCCCAGGCGTGCAGCAGATGCATAGATTCGATCTCCAGCGGCCTGTGCGAGCAGTGCGGAGTGAGGGAATCGGTGTTTACCGAAGAACCGGTGATGGAACTGTTTGCGTACATCCAGGCCATTCGAATGGCGTACGTCGACGTGGTGGTGATAGCGCACAACATGAGGGCCTACGACGGACAGTTTCTACTCAGGCACATGGTGTGCGATTTGGGTTGGACTCCTAAGCTGCTCATGAACGGAACGAGCATCTACAGCATGATGTACGGAAACGTTAAATTTCTGGATTCTTTGAACTTCATTCCGATGTCCTTGGCGAGCTTCCCCAAGACATTTTGTCTGCAGGAGAGCAAGGGATGCTTTCCGTATCTGTTTAATACTAAGGAAAACCGCAACTACGTGGGACCCGTGCCCGAAAAGCGATTCTATTGTCCGGAACGCATGACCGTGAGCGAACGCGAAGCGTTCGAGGAGTGGCATTGAGAGATGATCGCCTCCGGATACGTCTTCGACATGAAGAAGGAGATCGTGAGTTACTGCAAGATGGACGTGCAGCTCTTGCGGCAAGGTGTCGCGAGGTTTCGCAGAGAATTTCTGGACGACAACGGCATCGACCCCTTCAGGGAGAGCGTCACCATCGCCCAGGCGTGCATGAACGTGTATAGGAAGCGGTTCATGCCATCGGAAAAAAATTCCGATCCTACCCCAGGGTGGTTATAGGTTGGCCGATAGACAGTCGCGCATCACGTGCATCTGGCTGACTTTGCTCGAGTACATCGAGAAGTTGGCCATCCAGCACGCCTTTCACGGACGCGAAGTAAAAGTCATGGACCGAAAGGTGGACGGATACAGGGAGGAGGAAAACGGAGACACTTGGGCGTACTTCTTTCACGGGTGCTTCTATCACGGATGTCCGAGGTGTCACGCCAATCGGCACGCGCCTATCTACGCGAGCGGCCACGAGACCATGGCCTCAAGATACGAAGAGACGGAGAGGGTCAGAAGAACGATGGAGAATGCGGGAGTGAAGGTGGTCGAGATGTGGGAGTGCGAATTTAATCGGTAGATCAAGGAGAATGAGGCGATGGCGGAGTTCGTTCAAAATCTATGCCTAGTTCATCCGGAGCCTCTTAAACCCAGAGACGCGTTTTACGGAGGAAGAACCAACTGCACCAAGATTTATCGCGACACGTAACGGGAGGAGGAGAAGATCTTCTACTACGACGTATGCAGCCTCTACCCTTACGTGAATAAAACAAAAGCTTACCCCGCGGGACATCCCGAAATTCACACGAGCGACTTCCCGAATCTCGAAGACGTCTAGTGCGGTTTGATCCTGTGCAAGATCTTGCCTCCGCAGAACCTCTATCATGCCGTGCTTCCCGTACGTCTGCGCGGTAAGCTGGTGTTTCCGCTGTGCATGGCGGTCGCCATACACGATATTCAAGAGGAATGTCCTCACGACGAGAACGACAGGTGCATCAAGGGAACGTGGGTATTGGAGGAGGTGAAAGTTGCGATCAACGTAGGTTACGTCCTGAAACACGTGTTCGAAATCTGGAAATACGAGATCGCCAAGTACGATCCCGCCACCGGCGCGAGGGGCCTCTTCGAGGGGTACGTGAATCACTTTCTGAAAGTGAAGACGGATGCGTCGGGTTGGCCGCCAGGAAGCGACTCGGTGGCCGATAGGCTGGAGTACCTCAAAAACTTCGAAACGAGGGAAGGCGTTAAATTGGATGTCGACGCCATCTGCCAGAATGTGGGAAAACGATCTATGGCCAAACTGATGCTCAACAGCTTCTGGGGAAAATACGGGCAACGGGACAATCTCCCCACCTGCGAATTGATCCGGGATTACGACCGATTGATGCAGCTCCTTGAAGACCCAAGCGTGGAGGTGCAGTCTTACGTTCCGGTCCACCAGAACATCATGTACGTGGTTCACAAGAACGTCGACGAGGTGCCCAAATTGAATCGCACCTCCAACGTGGTCATCGCCGCATTCACCACGGCGCACGCGCGTCTCGAGCTTTACGCCTACCTGAAGAAATTGAACAGGCGCGTCTGCTATTTCGACACCCATTCGGTAATCGCCACGTACCGACCCTCGGACTGGATGCCGCCCACGGAACCGTACCTGGGAGACATGACCGATGGACTCGAAAGGTACGGAGAAGGCGCATACATAAGCCGATTCGCCTCCACCGGGCCCAAGAGCTACAGCTACACCGTCCGATTCGTCGAAAGAGAGGTCGCTTCGGTATGCAAAATTAAAGGGATAACGCTAAATTCGGGGACCGTGATCAGCGTCAATGCCGACGTCATTCGCGAAATGGTATTGAACGATCGCACCAGAGCGATTGCGCTGCAAACGAGTAGAATCGTGAGGGTGCTTATGTGGCGAGTCGTGACCAGAACGATGAAGAAGACGTTTCGGATGGTGTGCAGCAAGCGAGCGCTACGAGATGACTACGATTCGTATCCCTACGGGTATAACAGATGCCGAAGCGATCCGCCCACAGAGCACTTCCGGGAGGAAAATGGCCACGAAGAGGAAGCACGAGAATGACGAGGAAGACCACCGGGAGGACGAAGACGGCCTCGGCCCCAGCGTCCGGAAGCGCTCCAGATGGGACGCGTCGCAGACAGAAAGCGCGATTCGAGATCGCTCGTCTTCCATTCCGCCCTTTCGGAGCGCAAACGATGGCGGTGGTGGCGCGAGACTTTCGGCCGTCAACGAGCTGCAACGACTCTTGACAACGTCGTCGTCTTTCAGGCGCAGAGGCGTCAAGAGAAGAGCGACGCTACCCCCGGGAGATTGCCTGGATCGCACGCTATGTCCGAGAAAAAGGGCGAAACGAAGCGGAACCAAGAGACTTTCTCTTTCGCCGCTAGAGGCGCTGGTGTCTTCGACCGAGCGAAAGATGTCGCGCAGAAGCGGAAAAAAGAGATGCTCTCTTACGCCCCTAGAGGCGCTGGTGTTTTTGACCAAAAGAAAGATGGCGCGCCGAAGCGGGTCGAAACGAGAACTTCAAGTTTCAGCGCATTCTAACGACGGTGACTTCGATGGTTTTCGCCCTGCCAAGATCCCCAAGGGAAACATGGCCACGAAGCGCGCTATCGCCCTGGTCCAGCAGGCGCTGCTGGAAGCGCGCCAAAGAGGCAAGGCGATGAGGAGGAAGAGGGACCAACCGTTTCAAGATGCTTAAAAGATGTGCGATTCGAAGATCGGCGCAAGTTCCCGTTCTCGCCGCGAGCGAACCACCATCCAAGAAGAAAGGCAGAGTCTCCAGAAACGACGACGAACCTTTCGCGCCTTCCGCAAGCGGATCGAAAAGTAAGAGTAAGAGCGGCGTCTTTGAGGAAGAATATCCGTCTTCTAGAAAGTCGAAGCGAAGCGGCGCAAACAGAGGGAGGGAGGTCGAAGAAGAAGAGGAGGCACTAGCACCGCCTCGACGCCGAAACAAAATGGAGACGAAATGCGCGACGTCATCGGGAAACGCGCCCTCTTTCGACCGAGAGGAGGAACCGCTTAGGTGCAGGCACCAGCGTAGCAGGAAGAAGAGTAGAACCTCGCACGATGACGAAGGCCACGATATCTCCGAAAGAGGAAGAAGCGTTTCGCCCATGGAATTAGGTTCCGCTGCAGAGGAGGAGGGAAGGAGGACGCCGATGGACGGATCTGCCATGGAGTTGCGCTCCTCTCCGAAAGAGGACGAAAGAAGAGCGCCGACGTCGAGAAGGTTGTTGAAGGTGGTGACAAAGTGACGAAGTGTATCCCCGGCAGAAGACAAGGACGGATCCGAATGGCCTGTTCAAAGAAGAAGAACGATCTCTCAGGGAACGGGAAGAGGAGAACGCACCTTTGGCGCACCTCGTTGGGACACCGGATGGCCCATCGCGGGCGATCGCGACGAGGAGGCTTCATCACCTCTCGCCTTGCCGTGGGAGACGGTGCATCCCAACGTCGTTCGCTTTCGATTTCCTAGCACCATGCAGGTCACCGTCCCTTCGCGTTGCGGGAAGTCTACCTTCGTCAAAAATCTCATGCTGCACTCCCATCGCACCTTCGACCGTCCCATGAAGAGGGCCTTCTGGTGCCATCCCCCGGAATATCCTCCGGCCGTCGGTACCCTCTTTCGCGATTGCAACTTCAACGTGCTGACGCACGCAGGCGTCCCCGATTTGGAGCTCATCAAGGAGGGCGACCTTTTGATCCTCGACCTCATGTACGAGTCCGACCGCAGCGATTCTCCAGCTTGTTCACCAAGGACTCGCATCACAGAAACTTCGGCGTCATATACATCCTGCAGAACGTTGTTTCGTACCATCTCTCTCAATGCGAACTACATCGTCGGATTTAAAAACAGCAGGGATAAGATGCAGATCGAAAAGCTGTGCCAGCAGATGGAACCCCGAAATTCCAAATTTCTCCTGGAGGCCTTTCAGAAGGCCACCGTAAAACCCCACGGATACCTGGTGTTGGACTGTACGCAATATACGCCCGATCGGTATGGATATCGACCCGGCGTGCTGCCGGGCGAAACGCCCTCCTGCTTCGTGGCGGTATAAATACGACGATGCCGTTCAGCACCGCTCCACTTCATCTCCCAGTTCATTTTCGGACGGAACGCCAAAATGATGAAGAACGATGTTCGCTCAAAGATTCGAAAGCTCACCTCCCCCGCCATTGCGAAGCAGTGCGACAATCTCATCGTGCTCAGCAAGGCCAAGCCTCGACTGCGGAAGAAGATGCTCAAGAACGCCAGTCCCGAGCTCGTTCGTGCCATATCCGAATGCGTCCTGAACGTCACCAAGGGCCGCATACCCATATCGGCCAAGTGCACGAAACGCTTAAAAAGGCACCGTACCTCCTGGAGAAGGTTAGTTAACAAGAGGCTCCCGTTAAAGAAAAGGAAGTTCATCATCGTACAGAAGGGCGGATTCCTACCGGCCTTTCTGCTTCCGGTGCTCGGGTCGCTGGCCAGCATCCTGGCCTCCAAAATTGCGGGATGACGTGAACGAAGCAGATGGTGCTGCAGCGCTCTCAGCCCGAAAGCGCCAAAAGACTTCACGCGATCGACCGACCCATATCCCAGATCGCCGACAAGATCAAACGCGTGGAACACTCCCGATTGCCGGCGCACGAGAAGTGGACGTTGCTGAGTCACAAATTGGATAACTACCTGGATTTGGTGTCCAAGTTACGTCGCTTCAAGGGCACCGCATCCTTCGTCAACGGCGGAGACGACGACGACGGGGACGACGGCGGCGGCACCCACGTCCCGACGAGCGGCGGCGCGTCTCTTAAAAAGTACAAGGAGGAGCAGCCCGAGGGCGAAACTAGCGCCACCAAGTGCGTCAAGAGGGAGCCAAAGCCGTCCACGTCCAAAACGTCTACGGCGGAGTCGGCAAGAACGAAGAAAATGCGCGCCGCAACTCACATCACCAATCGCTACGGTTTAAGGCCGATAAGCGGAAAGCGCAGAGGTATCGCCGTCGCCGACGACGAAGAACTTCAGTGGGAGACCCTCTGAGCGGGACGCGAAGCCGTCCACGTTACCCACCGCTAAAGAGAGGGGCGTTTTGCGACGGGTGTACGCCTCCTTGAGACACTTCGCCGGTTTGGGCGACGTCGAAAGGCTTCGTCGAGCCACCGGCATTCCTCGAGCGAAGATAAAGGCCTTTCTGCGAGGAGAAGAGAGCTACACGCTTCACAAGGCGGCCAGAAAGCGCTATCCGAGAAAGCGCTATCCCAGAAAGCGCCATCACGTCACCAACATCGACGACCTGTGGGAAGCCGATCTCGTCGTGCTGAGCGGGCTTAGGGCGCACAACGCTCCTTACGTTTATCTCCTCACCGCGATCGACGTGTTCTCCAAGTACGCGTGGGCCGTGCCCCTGAATACGAAATCCGGCCACGAGGTGGCTCGAGCCTTCGGCCGCATCTTTTCGTCCAGCGGGCGTCGCCCCAGAATTCTGCAGACCGACAGGGGCGCCGAATTTGTCAATGCCGCTTTCCGAGCCTTTCTGAGAAAGCGGGCCATGCAGCATTACACGACCAGAGACCACGTGAAGGCCAGCGTCGTGGAGAGGTTCAACAGACGTTGAAAACCAAAATGTGGCGATACTTCACCTTCAAAAACACCCACAGGTACCTGGACGTGCTACCGGCGCTGCTCGAGTCCTACAACGCGACTCTCCATCGCTCCATCAGGATGGCTCCCAGAGACGTCGACGAATCCAACGTGTCTCTGGTGTACCGAAATCTGCACGGCGACGCGTCCATCGCGGTTCCATCGCCGAAATTCCGAGCCGGAGTTTACGTGAGGATTTCGAAAGAGAAGATGACCTTCGACAAGGGATACGAGGAAAACTGGACGGTCGAGATCTTCGCCGTCGTCAAGATCCTATCCAAGACCTCTCCCGCGACCTATCGCCTTAGGGATCTTGCCGGAGAGGACCTGGAGGGCGTCTTCTACGAACAGGATTTGCAGAAGGTGGATCTTCCGAGAGCCTACAAGATAGATAAAATCCTGGCGCCCAGGAAGCGCGGAGGTAGTAAGGAGCTTCTGGTCAAGTGGAGAGGTTATCCCGAAAAATTCAATTCCTGGATCAAGGCCTCGGACCTCACCTCGCCATTATCAGGCATAAGCCCTTCTCGATCCCGCTCGCCAGCAACGCCTCCGCGGTTCGATTTCCGGACACCACCACCTCTAGCTTTTCCAACGTTCTGCCGGAAAGGGTGGTGCTGCAGGGAGAGTGGGAAATGGCGCTGACGAAGGTGAGGTATCCCGTGAGATTTTTCAACCTTTCGAAACGATGCAGATTTCGCGGCGAGGTGCACGCGTTGGATGCCGACGACCAGTCGCATCCGTCCAAGGAAGCCTACTTCTCCCTCGAATTCGACGACGACACGGTGACGGACGCGTCCGCCCTGGTGGTCAAGGTCAACGAATGTCTCGCCGAAGTCTGCGACGAGCAAGAATTTTTCATTCACGACGCGGAAGACGGAACGGTCGTCGTCAACCACAACGCCGTCCCCAAGAGAACGCCTGTCGTGGAGATTCCCGACGTCGCACCTCCGGTCACAGGGGTCGTGGTGGAGAACGCGCTGCCCTTCGCCGTGCTCGTACCTCCCTCCGAAGTAGAAGAGAAAGACATCATCGTCGAAATCAAGGAGGACGAACCCATGCCATCGGATTCCGCCTCCAAAGTGCAGAAGCCTCCCTCGAGAAGACCCTCCCAGAAGCCATCGGCGCCCAAGCGCAAGAGCGAATCGATTTCGTCGCCAACGCCTACGTCGAGACCTAAGCCATCGCCCGCAACGGTTCCACCGCCGCCCGACGCCACCCGTCACCGCTCCGAAGACGCCACCTCGTAGCCCAAAGTGTCTGATACATCGTCTGTTTCCATCTATCGCACTAGCCAAGATGCTGGGACTCGAACCGAATGTCGACGTGGTAGAACGCACGCAGGGGCTATACCCCGTGGATCCGCACAGGGGTTTTTCCTCACGAAATGTTCGTCTACTGCAACCAGGTGTCACCGCAGATGATCGGCGACACCTTCGCTCAGATCGTGGACAGCACCGCCATTGAGTTCGATAGCCGGAACGACAGGCTCGCGAGGGAGAAGTCCTTCTTTCCCCTCAACTGGGTCTCCCTCTTGCAGCTGGACTTCAGAGTCGTTCACGTGGATTTAAGGGACGGTCAGGGCGAAGCGCTGCCATTTGCGCACGGATTTTCTTCCACCCTGGTCCTCTCCTTCAGGCCCAAATCTCATCGTGACCTTCGATCGTGACGCTCAGGTCATCTATCGATATTACCTGAATCAGGCCGGCAGAGGAAACCACGATCGAGATTTCGTACTCTACAGGGGTAGCCACTTTCAAAGGGGCAGCGGTCTCTTCAGTGCGCTCGGCGATCTCTTCAGGAGGTTGCTTCCCGTTCTAAAGGTCGGCGCAAAGACCGTCGGAAAAGAGGCCGCCAAAATGGGCGCCAGCGTTCTCACCGACGTTTCCACCGGCGTGAAACCCAAGGAGGCCTTCGAGGCTCGTCTAAACGAGGCCGGGCGCAACCTGAAGCGAAAGGCCGAGGACAAGATAGACCGCATGATGGGAGCGGGGATAAAACGACCTCGCCGAGCGGCGAAGCGTCCCAAAAATAAGACGAAGAGAAAACCTTGAAGGAGGAGGAAGAATCGCAGACGCTCCGTCTCCGACGTCGTCCTCCGAGGCATAAAAGGCAAGAGGCCGAGAAGGAAGCGTCACTTTGGAAGAAGGCGCGCTAAAGGCGGGAGCCAGAGTGGCGCGGGCGCAACTGACATCTTCGCGTGATGACGCTGTACATGAACTCCGAGCTCGACGTCTTCAAGGAACTTCCCGTTCAGACGAACATCGAGGAGCACAAGTACGTGTCCCTCAATCCGCAAAACACGCTCTTGGACTCTTCTCCGATCACCTTCCCCTACCCCGGTAATGCCGACGACTACCTGGACGTCTCTTACGTGGTTCTGGAGGTGGGCGTCAGGATCCTCAAGCAGAACGGGAGCGAGCTGGGAGAAAACGACAAGGTCACCTTTGTCAACAACTCCCTAAATTCTCTGTTTCAACAGGTGACGGTGTCCCTGAACAACGTCATCGTATCCCTCCCCCAGGGCGGATACCCTTTCAGGACCTACTGCGAACAGCTCCTCAACTACGGTTCCGACGTCATGAATGCCAAACTGCAGTGCACCCTCTGGCATAAGGACGCGGACGGATTCATGGACGATTTTGCGCTCAACCAAGGTTTGCAGTGGCGATACCAGTACACGAAGAAGAGCGCGGTCGTGCACATGCTGGGGCCCCTCTCCAACGCGCTCTTCGCTCAGGGCGCCCTTCTCCTCAACAACGTGAACCTCGACATCACACTCACTCCTTCCTCACCAGACTTTCACCTGATTTCCGGCGACGCAAACTTCAAGGGGCTCACCCAGTTCACCTATGGGACGTTGCATCTGAGAACCGTCAGACCGAGTCCGACCGTGAAGCTGGCGCATCAGAAGGCGCTCGCCAAGAGCAACGCAAAATATCATCTCAAGGACGTCGACTTTCTCGCCCTCAACATTCCCAGGGGCACGGGAAGCGTCACCTTCAACGACATCCTGGTGGGGCGAATCCTCCGAAGAATGATCATTTCGCTCGTGTCCGATACGGCCTACACGGGTCACGTACAGAAGAATCCCTACAACTTTCAGCACTTCAACATGAACTACTTTTAAGTGTACGTCAACGGTCGCCCCGTTCCCACCCATCGTCTGCAACCCACGTTTGCCAAATCGAGGTACTTGAGATGCTATCGGACCCTGCAGGACGGCCTTTGAACCTACCTGAAGAACAAGGGGCACACCATCTCGAGGTCCGATTATCAACAAGGATACACCATACTCGCCTTCGACCTCACCCCGGAACTTTCGGGCAACAAGGGCTACATCTCGGGCTCCCATCACGGCACTCTCTCTATAAGCATCGGATTCGAGACGCAGCTCACAGAATCCATCAACCTGCTCGTCTTATCGGAGATGCATCGCACCGTGGAAGTCGACGAGAACAGATCCGTGCTCGTGTCATGAACACGCATCAGATTCATCGCATCCTGTCCAAGTGCCCGCACTTCGCCGGAGTCTTCCCCTCCGACATGCTACCGGCAAGGTCCCCCACCCAACTTCCCGCCGCCTTCGTTGTCAACACGGATCCCAGCACGCGTCCTGGAAAGCACTGGGTGGGCATCTACATCTCCCGAGACGGACGCGGAAGTTACTTCGACAGCTACGGTTTACCCCCTCTCTCAACCGCCATTTCCTGCTTTCTGCATCGATCCTGCGGGTCCAATTGGCGCCACAACACCCGTCGCCTGCGAGGCCATCGATCTACCACCTGTGGGCACTACGTGGTTTCCTATCTCCAGCATCGCTGCCGTCATCTTCCGGAACGCGACTTTCTATCACAATTCAAGATATCCAACTTCGCCTACAACGATCGCCTCATCCTAAACGCTTTCCGAAACGTGCGCCTCGCAAGCTGCAAGGGCGCAGGCGGATATCAGCGCTGCGAACCTCTGCACGTGGGTATTTTTGTTTCCACACGATGTCTGGCATCGCTTCCCCTCGTTTTTCCCCAACCCCTGTTTTTTTATCTGGTCAATGTTGCTTGGTTTTTTTTCTCATGACTTCGTCCTCAACGTGCTTTTTTTCTATCGTTCTAGAAGGTAACGCCCGACGACGATGACGACGACGGCTCAGTATAAATACGACTAAAGCATCCAACGGGGTCTGCAGTCGACGCGCGGACTTTCGGCTTCTCGGAACGAAAAGAAACAAACATGTAAGTACCTCTTTATTTTTTCATTGGGTAAAAAAACGCTTTCTTTCTCTTTTGGCAACATCGCTTTCATTTTTTTCTTCTCGTTTCGGATCCACGTCGAAGAAGAAGGCTCGCAAGGTCAAGGAGGGGGAGGAGAACGATGTTGGTCCACCTAAACCGATGCTGGCCTCGGAGGAGGAGGCCAGACCCGTTCCCCCCGCCGCCGCTGCTGCCGCCGTGGCCGTTCGCTTGCGACCCGCCATCATGGGTCCATTCTCCAATGTCCTGTTCGTCAACCGAGCGCAGACCAAGTTCGTGCGCGTCGGCTACTCCGCCTACCCGCCGTACAACGCGGTCATCGCCCTATCCAGGTGCGGAGATTCCGCCGTCGTCGAGCTTAGCTCCGCCGAGGAATGGCACGAGCTCATGACCCTATCTCCCATCGTCAACTCCTACTACCAGAAACCCACCCGAGAGAGGCAGAGGCACGCGGTCGCGCCGGAGATCTCCGTTCTCCTCAAGCCGATATTCGGCGTGCCAACGGCCGTCGTCGAGACCACCGCCGGCGCCAGCATTTCTCTCACAGAATGGGAGTGGAGCGTCCTGGAGCGCCTCGCCAGACTCGTCAGCGAGCTCTACCGCCACCTGAAGAACAACGAAGTGGAGATGCGCCTGCTGGTGGCGGCCTTCGAGAACTACGCCCTTCACGTGGCCCTCACCGAAGAGTACTTCTTCGGCGACATGAACGTTTCCCACTTCACCAGGTTTTCCCTCGTCGCCACTCCCAGAGCCCTCTACGAAATCTAGTATCACCTCGGAGCCAGGCTCATACAAGAGGCCATCGATCGCGCGAAGACGGAGTGTCAGAACGGCACCACGAGCATCCTTCAAACGCGCCTCGTGTCGCCCAACGACCCGCGCTCCGGCTCCAAGGTCGGTCCCAAGACGTTCCGCGAAGCGGTCGAGAAGATGCAGGCGGACATCGCTTCCGCGACGAGCTGATGCGTCGACCGCCCCCTCTCGCGGCTCGACCTTTGCCAACACCGGATGCGGGGAGGAAGGCCTGACGGGATGCGATACGCTGCGCCAGACGGGATGTGGGCGGCATTTCCGTTGCAGATGGTTCCATGGTTATCGCACGCGGCCGAAGAAACATAACAAACAACTTCCCGCGGGATGACGGCGAGACGCAGATAAACAAAATGCATCGGATTACCATTTCCGGTCACGCAACCGACCTTCCTTCTCCTCCCCACTCCCATGGACTCCTCGCTATATACCTGCAGCTCTGCTCGGCCATCCTCACAGTCGTCGGAGGAGCGGGTCATGCTGCTACCCTGCCCCATCTACCACTGCTCGCACTGCTTCCACAGCGTCTGCGCCTGTAGCATACGCTACCGAAGGTCCTTCTGCTGCGCCCGCTGCCAGGTCGGAATGTACCGAGACCTGAGGGAGCTGAACGCCCAAGTCGAGCACTTCCTAAACTACCACGCAAGAGTTTCGCAGCGACGCCATTGCCAGCCGTTGCAGCAGCAGCAGCAGCGATAGTTCCAGCATGTCACCCATGTCACGCAGCGGACACGTCGGCACAACTCGCAAGAGGGGTCAATCGCGCCAGCAGCAGTCCCGCGCCCCAGACGCCTCCAGATGCCCTCTGCGCGAAGACGCTTACGAAGGCGCGGACCTGCCGGCGGCCGAATCCAGATATACGCTGCGCCAGGTCGACAACCTCGACGCCATCGAGGAGCTGAACCTCAGGGGTGACGCCTCCGGTTCCGGCTTCGCCGCTTCCTCGCTGAGAGATCTCCGCGAGAACGACCCGTACCTCGTCGTTGTCATCAGAGCCGTTCGCACCAAGTTTGGACGAAGACTCGTCATCAGCATTGATGGACAAGACTACTTCTTGCCCACGAGGTACAACGACTACCCGCAGTATCTCGTCGACTAACTCAATCAACAGCCGTTTTACCTCGTCTTCCTCGGAGAGCAACGTACCGCCTCTGGATTTGTCACCTTCGGGCTCAGGTTCATGTGAGATACAGAAAACTAAACCAGGCATGTTCCGCACGGATGCCTTCGACGTCGGCAACAACGTCTCTATGAGGATCGCCTTCGACGTCGCCTTTTCCATCGCCAGAGACGGAAGCTTCGCTGATGAAGCAAAATTCGAAATCTTATCCACCCACATCGAGTCGCACCGCTTCGACAGGTTCAAGACCATCACCGTCAAAGCGTGCGTCTCCAACGCCGATGTCATCAGCATCAACTTCGAACTTTCAAAAGTGGATGCCAACGCATCCGACGCCAAGTGCACCGTCTTCGTCGGAACGAACAACGTACCCACCTTAAACTGCAGGGTCCACAACGCAGGGTGCACCCCTTTCCCCAACCCTACTCGTTCCCATCACCTCGTTCTTCCTCTTCACATACCTCCTCTCGAATTTGTGCAAGATCAAAACTTTAAACATGCCCGCATCCTCTGTATCACCAAGGCGCAGGAATGTTTCATCCCTAACCCTCCCAACTCGCCCACCTACGGCTGCAGCAACAGCATTGGCACCGCCAACATCTCCACGCAAGACGATTACGTCGCCCCGCTCCTCCCGCCGACGGAGTTCTCCACCTTCGTCCACTTGCTCCTCGTCACCAGCACGTGCATATAAGAAGCGAAACGTAGCCATTGAATAATGTCCAGTGTTTTTTTCCTCGTGTTTGCAACACTATTGAGTGCCACTTTTTTATGTAAGTGCCACGTTTAACAAAAACTAATGACGCCCCTCCCTCTTCTGTGCTCCAGTGGTTTTTTTTTGTCAATTCTTTCAACGTGCCAGTAACTTGTTTAAGTGCAAAAACAAAGCATGAAAAGAAAGAGACAAAAAGAAACAGCAGTCCTTTTCGTGGTGAAGGTAATATATATCAATGTAGTTCCAAATAAATATATTGTGTGCTTAAACGTGCTACAAGTATTCCCCAAGTGTTCCAGCTAACTATATGTATATCGTTGTAGTTCAAAATATATATCATGTGCTTAAACGTTTATTATTGCTACAAGTATTACCGAAGTGTTCATATATCATGTGCTTAAACGTTTATTATTGCTTCAAGTATTACCCAAGTGTTCATATATCATGTGCTTAAAGATTTATTATTGCTTCAAGTATTACCCAAGTGTTCATATATCATGTGCTTAAACATTTATTATTGCTTCAAGTATTACCCAAGTGTTCATATATCATGTGCTTAAACGTTTATTATTGCTTCAAGTATTACCAAAAGTATTCCAGCTAACTGTATGTATATTCATGTTGTTCAAAATATATTTCATGTGCTTAAAAGTTATTATTGCTACAAGTATTGCCCAAGTGTCATTATCGTATGTCTGCTATTGTTTGCTAACACACTCGTGTCTTTTTAAAAAAGGGTGTCATATACCTCTGTCATGCATTTCTGCTTCTCTTCTGATCAAAGCATAATAAAAATGCACTCGCCATGAGCGCACAAAAAATCATGTTCTTTTTCTTTAACCTTTTTCGTTCTCTAACCGTTTCCTACTAATTCTCCATTTCTAGTCTTAAAAGGAAAAACTACATGTAGAAGTTAGGTAGGTTAGGTCAAAACTATCGCCACATCCAAAAAGGACGCGCGCGCGCGCGCGGCCCCGCCGCCTGCACCGTTCCCACACACACTCCCGTCGAACCCCAATACCTTCCGCTCGCCACGCATCTTTTTCACATTCTTACACCTCCTCAATACTTACACATACTTAAAACGTACACCTACTTAATACTTACACCTACTTAGTACATCCTATAACCCTATACCCCATCACATACACATTTCCAATTCTTACACCTACTTAAAACGTACACCTACTTAAAACGTACACCTACTTAATACGTACATCTACTTAATACTTACACCTACTTAAAACATCATACACACCTTTACCTCCATCTCATACACATTTCCAATCCTTACACCTACTTAAGACGTACACCTACTTAAGACGTACACCTTCTTAGGACTGGCGCCAGTGACGTCATCATTCGGTGCGTCCCCGGGGATGTTATAACTACTACTGATACTTCCGTCAAGCGATCTCAATCAGATCTTCTCTTCAATTGCAGGGGATATTTTAGAAAACATTTCCAAATTTGAGGGGGGAGCATTGTCGAAGTCCTTGTTAAAGATACTCAGCCTGGTGATGAGTTTTACTCACTACGATCCTCTTCACGCAGCATCATACATTGAATTGCCGCAGAAAATTGTGAAAAAACATGCTGTCATAAATATCCAGAACAAAGATAATTTCTGTTTCGCATGGTGCATGCTTGCCTCTAAATATCCACTTAAACGTCATGGCTATAGAACCACAGTATACCCTGAGGAACTGCTTTTCAAAGCATTCGATTATGAGGGTATTGAATTCCCAGTACCCCTCCATCAAATTGAATGCTTTGAAAAGCAGAATAATGGAGTATCCATTTCAGTGTTTGGTATAGAGGAGGAGAATGACAACATTATTCCCCTATACCAAATAGCTGAAAAGAAGCAGCACCATGTAAACCTGCTATATATTGAACATGGGTATAAGTCCCACTACTGTGTAATTAAAGACCTGTCTAGGCTTGTAAGGAGTCAAGTCACCAAACATAAGGCTAGAGTGTGGACATGCGAGGCCTGTCTCAAGAGGTGTGCCACTGAGAAGGCTCTAGAAACACACAAATTAAGATGCAGAAAATGCCAGCTGCTTAAAATGCCTCAACAGGATGACTACATCGAATTTAAAGCATTCTCCAAAAGCGTTCCTGTACCATTTGTTATATACGCAGACATTGAATCTGTTCCAGCAAAGGTTCACTCTTGCGGGCCCTCAAGCAACTCGAGCTGGACCCGAGCCATTCAGGAACATGAAGCAGTGTCTATTGCCTTGAAGGTGGTATGTAGGCATGACGAGACATTGTCGAAATTCTTCCTCTTCAGAGGTCCAAATGCCATCGATGACTTTATCGAGCAATTAAAATCAATTGCTGATGACGTCATCGATGTGTATTCCAATCCTAAACCCATGGATTTAAACCCTGAAGAGCAACAAAATTTTGACAATGCCTCTGAGTGTCATATATGCCTTGCCACTTTCACTGTGAGCGATTTGCGCGTGAGGGATCACGATCATGTGCCAGGCGTCTTATCAAGAAGCGGCTGTCATAATTAGATATACAATGAAAAAAGATTGGTATGAAATCAGGGACCCTTCTATTCAAATTGCATCTATTATGAGCAGCACCCAGATATTCGCCTGTCACATGATCGTGATCCCTCAGGCGCAAATCGCTCACAGTGAAAGCGGCAAGGCATATATGACACTCAGAGACATTTTCAAAATTTTGTTGCTCTTCAGGGTTTAAATCCATGGGTTTAGGATTGGAATACACATCGATGACGTCATCAGCAATTGATTTTAATTGCTCGATAAAGTCATCGATGACATTTGGACCTCTGAAGAGGAAGAATTTCGACAATGCCTCGTCATGCCTATATACCACCTTCAAGGCAATAGACATTGCTTCATGTTCCTGAATGGCTCGGGTCCAGCTCGAGTTGCTTGAGGGCTCGCAAGAGTGAACCTTTGCTAGAACAGATTCAATGTCCGCGTATATAACAAATGGTACAGGAACGCTTTTGGAGAATGCTTTAAATTCGATGCAGTCATCCTGTTGAGGCATTTTAAGCAGCTGGCATTTTCCGCAGCTTAATTTGTGTGTTTCTAGAGCCTTCTCAGTGGCACACCTCTTGAGACAGGCCTCGCATGTCCACACTCTAGCCTTATGTTTGGTGACTTGACTCCTTACATGCCTAGACAGGTCTTTAATTACACAGTAGTGGGACTTATCCCCCTGTTCAATATATAGCAGGTTTACATGGTGCTGCTTCTTTTCAGCTGTTTGGTATAGGGGAATAATGTTGTCATTCTCCTCCTCTATACCAAACACTGAAATGGATACTCCATTATTCTGCTTTTCAAAGCATTCAATTTGATGGAGGGGTACTGAGAATTCAATACCCTCATAATCGAATGCTTTGAAAAGCAGTTCCTCAGGGTATACTGTGGTTCTATAGTCATGACGTTTAAGTGGGTATTTAGAGGCAAGCATGCACCATGCGAAACAGAAATTATCTTTGTTCTGGATATTTATGACAGCATGTTTTTCACAATTTTCTGCGGCAATTCAATGTATGATGCTGCGTGAAGAGGATCGTAGTGAGTAAAACTCATCACCAGGCTGAGTATCTTTAACAAGGACTTCGACAATGCTCCCCCCTCAAATTTGGAAATGTTTTCTAAAATATCCCCCGCAATTGAAAAGAAGATCTGATTGAGATCGCTTGACGGAAGTATCAGCACAGGCTTAGCATTAAAGAAGGTAGAAAGGTGCTTCTCTTCATCAGGTTTGTGGATTAAATATTCAAGTTCCATGGAACAATTCATTTTTAATCCACTCCTGCTTTTCAGCAAAACGTTTTCCGCTTCTTTAATAATAAGCTCCTTGCACTCATCTAAAAAGACTCTGGAGGGAGTATTTCTAATGTATTTTTTATTCTACTTTTAAAAATACGTCCCTTGAATGCTGATTGGACGGTATTGCATTCCAGACCCTGGCAATTACTAGCACTAACCTTGGCTTTCTTAATTGCAAGTTGCTCGCTCCCGTCCGATGCCGGTCCTCTCTTACCATTCAAAGGTGCCGCATCATTGGATGATGAGGAGGTTGACGGTGCAGCGGCTTCATGATTTGCAGATGAGGAGGTTGATGGTGCAGCGGCTTCATCATTTGCGGATGAGGGGGTTGATGGTGCAGCGGCTTCATCATTTGCGGATGAGGAGGTTGATGTTGCAGCGGGTACAACTTCCCCCAGAGTGTCGAGTGATGAGGAGGCGGACGATGGAGCAGTCGAGACTTCATCAATCTCCTGCGATGTTGACTCCTGTGTTGCTAGGTCCATAGGCTGGCTTCCAGCGTCACCCAGATAATTTCCTGGAATAATAATATAGTATGTTTTAAAAGATGCTAATATGATTTGTTACATTAATTTATATAAAGCACTGAAGAATTCTTACCATTCGACTGTTGCTGCACGCATGTGGCAGAGCCCCATCCCTGATGGTTCGGTGCAGGGAAGGTTTGGAAGCCGGGGGGCGCCGGTGCAGCGGTCGAAGGATTACCCATCCCAAAATAAAACCAACTTCCTGGAAATAATAATAATAATAATAATAATAATAATAATAATAATAATAATAATATAGCATGTGTAAAAGAACTTCATAAAATATTGAAAAAATTCTTACCGTTCGTTGCTTGCTGCATATGCGGGCCAGAGCCCCATCCCTAATGATTTGGTGCAGGGAAGACTGATGGTGCAGCGGTCGCGTGTTGAGCGGTACCTCCTCCGAAATAAAGTCCACTTCCTGGAAATAATAATAATAATAACAATAATAATAATGGTAGTATAGCATGTGTAAAAGAACTTCATAAAATATTGAAAAAATTCTTACCGTTCGACTGTTGCTGCATGTATGGGGCAGGGACCCATCCCTGCTGATTTGGCCCCATAAAGGTTTGGAAGCCTGGTGGCGCCGGTGCAGCGGACGATGGATGACCCACCACGAAATAAAGTCCACTTCCTGGAAATAATAATAATAATAATAATAATAATAATAATAATAGTATAGCATGAGTAAAACAAGAACTTCATAAAATATTGAAAAAATTCTTACCGTTCGACTGTTGCTGCATGTATGGGGCAGGGCCCCATTCCTGATGATTTGGCACCAGGAAGGTTTGGAAGCCGGGGGGGTGCCGGTGCAGCGGTCGAAGGATGACCCATCCCAAAATAAAGTCCACTTCCTGGAAATAATAATAATAATAATAATACTAATAATAATAATAATAATAATAATAATAATAAAGAATATGAACAAGAAGTTAATATGAATTGTTACATTATTTTTTTAAAACCCTGAAGAATGCTTACCATTCGTCTGTTCGGGTGTCTGAATCATTATGTTATTTGAGGAACGTTCCTGCAGCCGTCTGCGGTTATCCTGCTGGAGCTGGATGTAAGCCTCAGCTACGTTAGCAGAACTGAATGCTGAAAACGTAAGTAATTTACGCGTTAGATTTTTATTTATTTATTTTTTTTAAGAAAAGTTATATTATTAAGTTAATTTACTTTATTGCGAATAGCTTATATACACAGAAATGTCGATGTATTTAACAACCAAGAAATTTCTATTGCAAATAAAACACCTATATTATTCGACAGTCATGGAAAATATCTCTTTTAACATGATGGAAACAGACTGAAAGTTTTTACTAAATAAATGCGCAAGAGGAATGAAACATTAACTGATGAATGTTCGACCAATGCATGCAAACAGGAAGTCCCCGGATCGATTACCGTCGGTTACCCTCGGAAGAACATATATACGGAACATTTTTACTATTCGATTCGGATGGTATTCAAGTAATTGTATTTTCTCTAGAAAGGAATATAATTCACTCGGTGAAAACACGTATTTAAACACCTGGAATAACAAGTTTGTTTTAAAAAAAATTAATACTTATCTAAACTGTTCACATTTTTTTGAGAATTCCCGCAGCTAGATATTAACAGTAGAAGTTCAACTATTCGTGTATAAATGTCTCGACATTGAAAACAAGAATTTAATTATAAATTAAAAATATAAAGGTAATAATTTAACTTTTAAAGTAAATGAAGTGTTTTTACAACTTACCAGACATGATCGTTCGATGCAATTTCACGTTGAAAGAGTAAAGTTTGCAGAGGTCTTAGCTCGTTGATGTCAGCTGAGAAACTGTAAGAATTTCTGGTGAAGCAGTCTTTTTATAGTGCTCTTTTTGCAATATAAAAATGTATGCGCGAAGTTTAAGATATATAAATACAGCGATTTTGATTGGCTACTCCAAACCTTCGAGTAGAAGGAGAGGGAATGCTAGCCTCGCGCAAGGGGCATTTCGTAAGCAAGCCTAAACCTGTTATGGGGAAATCCCTCGATCACGCCACCTCTCTGTAGTTGAAATCCTTCTGCATATGACGCTAGAAAATAAAAATATATTTTATTTTTATATTATCGCTAAAATTCATTGTTAATTATTGTTACATTACCAAAATAATCACCCAAGTATTAAATTTGAATCATGTGTCTGCAATCAAAGTATTATTCTAACATGATATGAATGTGAATGGCGACGCTGAGGCTAGCACCAAGGTATTATTTAGTAATAATTTTAGAGTGAAAATAACGAAAAAGAAGGTATTGCTTCTGTTGATATAATTTTCCTTGTAAGGCTACACCCTCGCTTATAAAAAATCGTTAATGGACAGACTATGTATTCGTAGACCTTCATGCAGATTCTAAAGTCAGACAGGGGGGTCACCTGGAATCCAGTCGGTGACCTCTCCAATTCAAACATCACACGTTACCACAACGTAATTTTATCAAAACAGCCTTTAAACACCTTTTACCCATGTTAAATAAGACTGTTATTCATCAAATATTTCATTCATCTATAAAGTAGACCGTAAAACAGGCTAGCTTCAAAGACCAATTAAGAAAATCTATCAGATACATTCGATCGCTTAATTTGAATTCTTTCTCCCATTTAAATTCTAAAAATGCCATACTCTTCATATCACCCTCTACAAATCATATTTATTTGTCTAGCAATCCATAAAAATTAGTTTAATTGTGGATATCGCGCAAAAAATGAAGATATGATATTTACACAGTCGTCTGTATGAGGGATTTTCCTGTAAGTACGGGTTTTTCAGGGGAAGAAAAATCATTTTAAAGCACAATAGATTCCTTAATGAAGAAGTGTTGTTCGACATGGTCCTAAATTTGTTATATGGAGGTAGCCTGTCGCCGGAGGAATTTCCAAGACCCCAGCCAGGTATACAGTCTTCAAAGGGTATACAAAATATTTTTGCAAGCGGTGTGCAACTGAATAACTCGTCGAATCTTTCGAAGATCCCCAGTGAATGAAAAAAGCTTTTAAACAAATATGGTTCGATCTCTCTGCTGGAATATTCAAAAATATCTCTCGAAGGGAGGGGTGTTTAAAACGTTCTCGTCGTATGTGTACTAAGAAGTACGGTTGTATTAAGAAGAGGGACTTGAAGGGCGTTAAAAGGTAAAATTCCTTTTTAGTATGTAATCCTTGATAAGTACTTTCTCGTACTACATCTCGCCATCATTGGATAATAATTAAAATGAATATTAAATTTCCAAATATTGAAATAATGCATGTTTTGAAAGTCCGTGTATTTATTGGTTTGAGTTCAGAGTTCGATTTGCCTCTGGTCCACTTTAGACGCTACATATCTAAACAATCAAAAGTCTATTACACGAATAATTTTCGTTTTTGTTACGGGAAAATATTACACCAAAACTTATAAAGCTCTTAATGGGAGGACTTGCTTTGCACAGTAAATCGCCTATCCTGTCGCGACCTCTCGAATGTGAATAGACACGTTATCTCTCATAGAATTATGATATGTATATACATTCGAATGATTGGGGACGAAATCATTTTTTTAGATATGGCTGCTGAAACGTGGATCTGTTTAAATGGGATAAGCTTTCTTAACGATAATAATAATAATAATAATAATATAAACTTGATTGCCTCTGAGAAGAAAATAATACTTGGAGATAATTGCAATAGTTACGAATGCTTACTTAGTCTTCTACAGAATGTATACACTATGTGTTTAATTATAATTTCAGCGTAAAAAGAAAATATCGCTTCTCTCCGTTTAATTTTCCTGACGGGAGAGTCATATTCAATATTTTATTAAAAAAAATAAGAGGTAGTATACTATGAAACTTAATCATTAATAATCTTCATGTAGAATTTAAATTACTTACTGGAGGAGAAAAATGCTGTAGCAAGGTTATAATTGCCAGGCTTAGGATTTTCCCCTGTTTGTATGGTGACTTCTGCGCAGAGCAATTAGGAACCCTTTCAAGCTGACCATTAACGATATGATAGACATCCATTGTATTCTTAAAAGTTTCTTCCCCAGCGGGTCGGGGTTTTTTTCGTCAAGGGTGTACAAACTTTCCTTTACATCGACTGACTATAAAAGATGTCGATTGAAAGATATCGTAATTTTTATGCTTGCGTGAGCGGGTGGGATACTTTATCAACGACTGTTTTAAAGGCCATACCTATGCGCGTGGAGTGCTTTATCATCTGGCCGTTGTATTTGTGCTTCTTTTCAGTTGTTTGGCAAAGAGTAACAAGGAATGTGTCTTGTTTAGGATAGTCTCCATATTTCATTATTTATTTAGAGTTAAACAAGTGTTATTAGTCGTAATAGTTATACACGCGTAATAATCAACTTAACACCCGAACACATACGACGGCAACCATATGCGCAAGTCAATTCATATACACTTATTTACATTAATTAATAAAAAATATTTAATTATATTCATCGAACAGCGAGATCATTATTTATTTTTAATAACGTATGTAATATTTAACTATAATGTTAACCGTATTTATTTATTTTTAATAACATATGTAATATTCACCTATAATGTTAACCGAATCATTTATTTTTAATAACATATATAATATTAAATATAATGTTAAGAGTATTTATTTATTTTTAATAACATATGTAGTATTCATCGATCAGCGAGACCCTTATTTATTTTTAATAACGTATTTAATATTTAACTATCATGTTAACCGTATTTATTTATTTTTAATAACATAGGTAATATTCAGGTATAAGTTAACCGTATTTATTTTGCAGAGCCGCTCCCTATGTGTAAATAAACCCTGGAAAAATATCTTGAAACATGAAGTTCCTTATCGGACATTTCAAATGATTTATGCTAGCTTTCCTTGGAGTCAACATGGCCGCCGCCGTGCATTCGTTAAAATTTAAAAAGTTCTACTAGCGCTCTCTTCGGCGTTCAGCGGAAGCATCAGCTTTCCATCATCACACCTAGATAGCGTGCGCGCAGGAGGCGAGCTTTACCGAGCGGTAGTGATGGAGGGGTGAATGCTAACTTGCTCCCCGCACTTGCTGAGGGTCCGGTCACTCGCGTCAGACGCTGCATGGAGGGAGGGTTGCGCACGGGCTTTCAGCGAAATTATCACGCGTTAACGTCTCATTACGGCAACTCTGTCCTTTCAGCCATGGATTCATCTAAGTGTTGTAATATTCTTATAAACCCAAAATATATTTTCCCTCAAAAGTAGAATTAAACAAATGTTATTAGTCGTAATAATTATACAATGTAATAACACCTTAACACCCACGCACACATACACGATGGCGACCAGGTGCGCGCGAGTCAATTCATATACACTTAATTACATTAATCAATCAAAAATACTTAATCGTATTCATCGATCGAGGAGCAGCGTTTAATTATACGCGGCGGGGATACTTCGATCGAGTGTTCGCCTCCAGCCCTTCAGAGGCGCAATGCCATGACGTTAGCAATATAAGTCAGGCCGCAAGGGTGGGAGGGAGGGGGGTGGCCCGCGTGCGGGAACAATAGCCATTCAGACCAGCACACTCAAAGAGGGGAGGGGTGTGGCCAGCGGCACAGAACCCGGCGACATTAGGTGAGGCCAAAAAGGAGGGGTCATCTTCGGCGGCTTTAAGGGTAAGACCACAAAGGAAAGGGGTGTGGCCACCGGCACAGAGCCTGGCGACATGCTAGGAGGCCAAAAGGTGGGGTCATCTTCGGCGACTTTGATGGTTAGCGCACAAGGAAAGGGGGAGGAGCCGGCGAAAAGGAGGGGTCATCTTCGGCGGCTTTAAGGGTAAGCCCACAAAGCAAGGGGGAGGAGCCGGCTGCTTTTAAGGGGCAGGCCACAAAGGAAGGGGGCGGAGGTGGCGGTATTTCTTCCAGGCTCCAAATCCCCATTTATTTTTCTACTGTAAAAGTTTACCGAAATAACCACTCTAATGCCAGTAACTACCACTGTAATTTATCAATGTATGTTGCATATAACTACAGTGGTAGCCAAAACCTTACTGCGGCAAACTGATTTTTACGGTGGTAATCTACCCAACTAAATTGCGAATTGCTTCATAAAATTAATGTTCTAAGATTTACAGCTGCCAATTCTACCCGCCTCACTAGCTGGTTAAATAGTTATTTAATTGTATATGACTTAATTGTGTGGCAATTTAACAGCTTATTGAGTATGCTCTTAAGCGAATGCAGCGATGAAAAGGAAGAAATTCTTCCTGTGCATTACAGAAGACAAAAAGATTTTTAGGCAGAGAGGTTAGAATATGGTTATATGGAACAGATACATAAATACAACGAAAGATTCCGATTAAGATTTCAACAATTTCATACGGTATTGGAAAATATTGATCTCCTATTGGTTTCTGATACTAAAAGAAACAATGCATTATCTTCGAAGGAACAACTTCAAATAGCTCTTCACTGGTTCGGAACACGAGCTCAGTACCATGCTATCGCAAATATGCATGGTGTTTCAAAGACAACAGTCTGTCGTGTTATTCAAAAAGTTTTTGACGGAACAAATAACACACTTTTCGCCAGCTTGTTAAATAACTAAATAATGCAAACGACATTGTACATACATTTTTTGAAGTTTCTGCAATGCCACTAGTGTGCGGCATAGTAGAGGGTACATTAATTAAAGGGGAACGAAACATAAAAATCATGTTTGTTACTAAATGAAGGATATGACCTGTAAAATGCAGTGGTAACATTGTTTTCTTACTCCGCCACGCCGTAATCGCTGCGCAAGCGAAAAAATAACCACCTTATACGTCATCAGAGCCAGCCGTGCGCTGGAAGCAGTTTGGAGATCACAAGTCACTCATTGCTGCTCGTGCAGTAATACGTTTTCAAAATTTTTTCTTATTGATATTTAAGTTCAAGAGTAGTGTACTTTGTGGTGGTGTTTTGGTGATGGTGTTACTGAGTCAGTTTAGTATTATACAAACAACACAGTATTGTGAAAAATAAAATGCCTCAATGTTATGCATATGGTTGTAATGTGAGAAGGAAAACCCACAAGGAAACTGATTTTCACGCGCTTCCAAACGGAGACAAATCTCCCAAAATATATAGGATACGGGTAGAATTTTTAAAAGAAAAGATTTTTTGCCTGGTCCCAGTGCTCGTTTATGTTCATCCCATTTTAAGGACATAGATTATGGACAGACACAGTTATTAAAAAGATAGCTTATGCTGGATGAAAAATTTCAGAGGGCCTTTATTAAAACCTGGAACTATTCATAATATAAGGAAAACTAAAGACAATTTTCTGATATTAAGTTCTAGTAAGACAGTTGATCCTTCATCTTCATCCAAGAGCAAATGCCAAAAACAGAACGATTAGAAATCGTAAAAACAAGTTTCTGAGCTATGCGATAACGTTACTTGCAATAAGGCTGACAACGAAGGCGATGATGATAAAAGTAGTGAAAGAGAATTCGTAATAGAAGGTGATGAAAAAAACCAAGAATTCAGAAGTACAATGTTAATTAGGTACTGAAAAAATAAGGAAATGTATATTGTTGGAATCTGAAAATATCTACGAAACAAGCAATGATGAGGAAGACCGGAATAAGCTGAATGAAAGTGCCTATGAACCTGATACTTCAGATGCTGATACAAGTGATTAGGAGGCGGAGGGATAAAAAGGAGAAGAGACCTTCGCCATCCATGGAAATGAAGCTACAGCGGAATATGTCATTGTTGCCTGGACATCTCTACTTTTATTTTTCAAGATATGTGTTTTACGCGGATATGAAGTCAAAACAATTTCTCATTACATTAAAGGGACAACGCTATGTGTTAAAACAGTGTGTTATTGCGGTAATACATTTACTTGGAACTCACAAAATTTATCAGGAAAGAAACCGGAAGGAAATGCTTTAATAGCAAGTTCTTTATTATTATCTGGTATATTGTTTCAGCAATTTAAGTCGTTCTGCAAATCACTGGGTTTGGCAATGTTTTCAACGCGTACATTCGATAAAACCATTCGAAATATGGTAGCACCAGTTGTTAGAGCATTTTGGATTCAAGAAAGAGAAAAGAACTTGAATTCATTGCAAGGTTGTGGTATACATATATGGTAGGCAGCAGATGGGCAGTATGACTCCCCAGGATTGTCAGCCAAATATTTACTATATTCTGTCATGGATTTAAATTCCCGCAGAATTATTGATTTTAAACCTATTCAAAGAGGTATGGTGAAAGGCGATTTGGAAAAGGCTGCTTGTGACAACGTGCTTGAAAAACATGAAATGTGTAGAGTTGAAGTTTTTCTCTCCGACAGACATAAAGGTGTTAGATACCTGTTTAAAAGCTCAGTATCCGCAAGTTGAACATGAATTTGACGTATAGCATTTGATTAAAGTCTAATGAAAAAATTAAAATGCTAGGGAAAAAACCCAGAGCTGATTACATGGAAAGACAGTATAAATAAACATTTATGGTGGGTTGCGCAAAACTGTAAGGAGAACGGTACCATATTGACTGAAAAATTCACATCAATTTTTCATCATATAAAAATGAACATGAATGGCTAGAAAACGGTGAATGGAAATCTTTTGAACACGATGAATTGTTGGAAGACCAAAAAAATAAATTATGGATTAAAGGCGAATCAAACGTCTATCATGCTCTGAAGAAAATTATTTTGGATAGCACCTTCTTAAAACATTTGACTGATATCCGACATTCTAAAATACTGGCAGTTTAGAAAGTTATCAGTCTTCGTCTCAGATATATTCCGATAACAATACGTTTTTCAGATAATGGCCTTCAGCTGAGATCATAATAGCAGCGCTATTTTTTTATTTATGGACGCTCTTTAACGGCTGTTGTCCTTGGCGTCCTATTCTATATTGGGCGCGAAAGACCGGTAATTTTGCTCAGAGGTCTCTTTATCAGGCTTGAGCTTCTTTTATGTGCCGTAAATCTGCGACACGGGACCACCGGCTTTACTTCACTTCCGAAGGAAGCCATGCTAAGGATTTTTACGCCCGATTTTTTGAACTAGAGGCTAGTATGGTAACCACTACACCACGGAGGACGACATAGGAGCGCTAGATCAGAATTTCAATGTAAATAAAAAAAGCCTAGTGTCAAAACCTAGTACTCCAAAGCATCTGCGTCTTGGATCACGAAAAATAAATATGAGTAATCTAACGAAGAATGGACACTGCTGATAATGCGTGAAATAAAAAAATCTCTGCACGCACATTGTGTGGATCCATTATCGGACGCAGCAATTGATCTGTCACTACCAAAGAATATAGCTCCCACGCTTCGACCTCCATTAGAGTTACTACGATTGAAGCATTTCTCATATTTGCAGTCAACATAAGGAGGTTGGTCACAGCTGCGTTATACAATTTTTAATAATAATAAACTATTATTTTATTATTATTATTATTATTATTATTATTATTATTATTATTACAAACTATTACTATTTTTAATTTGTGTTGATTAGTGAAGTTTGAAGCCTACATGTACTTCGCTGGGTTCTGGAAAAGCGTTTCTAATACTAAACATTACACATGATGTTATGACAAACTCTTCTTCTCTATCCAATAGCAGTCCATGAATTAATCCACGCTGTAAATTATTTGTAGCAGGAATATCTCCAGGTCTTATTAGCAGGATTGTTGGCAGTGAGTAATTTGTTTTTAGCTCAACCTTTTGTTTTTAGCGCTAAGTTATGCCTCACAATATTCAAAACATCAAAATAGTTATTTTTTGGTTCAATTGATAAGGTCGGATACCACGTTCACTCATTTTCAAAGCAGATGTTGGACTACTGTTTATCACCTAGCGGGTATTAACTGGATTATGAAAGGTGATTGGCTAGCTTTAGCTCTACTCTTTGTTATTCAGAGAAGTTATGAACTTCTATTGAAATTAACACGTAAACTTGTTAGGTATTTAAAACACCTATGCTGCGTGTGTCTTGTCTGGGTGCAGTGTGGCTCTCATGACGTCACTTGTCAACTCAACAGGCCGCAACCCGATAACCTTTCACCTTGGGATGGTGAAACTGCGTGCATTGTTATTTATTCTTGACGATAGATAAACTAATGTGGATAATAAAATATCCATTTTTGTGTTTCGTTCTCCTTTAAGATAGATGCACCAAGTGAACATGAAGCAGCATATGTTGATCGGCATGGGATGTATTCAGTTAACGTAATATTAGTTTGTGGGCCTGATCTTACATTTTATTTGGTATGTGAAAATTGGTCTATACAGAATAATGGAACAAGGCTGGAGACCTATACCAGATGGAGTTGTACTTGGAGACTCAATATACCCACTAAAGACGGCTAATAACTCCACTGTTAAGAAATCCTTAGAATCCATCCCATTAACGTTTTTGTCGGGCTCCCAAAAGAACAAGGGCAATTATTGAGAAACTATTGGCACTTTAAAGGGAAAAAAATCCTTGCTTAATTTACCAGAGAATTGATCCAGTACATGCATGCATTGTCGTTAAAATGCCTGTAACATGGTGTAACCTGTCAAAGGAAATGAAGAATTACAACATCGACGATGGGTACAACATAGAAGAAATAGCAGAGGAACACGAGGAAGAGAATGAGGATGTAAATAAAAAGCTTCCTTTTACAGCTGTTTCAACTGTAAGTAAATATTTTGGGTATTTTAACACCAAAACTTTAATTCTAAAACTTTGTATACATACACATATATCTTCTCTATGTTTTCCCAATTTACTTTCCAGTTCTACAATTTCAAGTTCTAATTTATAGTTCTGTAGTTCTAAATTTCTATCTTGAAGTTCTAATTTTTTTCTCCTCATATCTTCGGTATCAGCCGATGCTGTGTATTCGCTACTAGTCACAACTATCTCTCTTCCTCTTTTGCAGGACTGGGTCATAAGCCAGATTACAGTCACTGGGCGCAATACTCGTAGTGGTGCTGAAACAATTTTTGGGATTACGAGCTTCAATATCCTCTGCTAATGAGTCATAACGCAAAAACCACATATTATAGGAGGTTTGTTCCCAATTATGCCCACCACTATTTCATCAGTTTCATCTAGTTTAGCGCCAAATCCTTCTCCACTGCCAGTACTGTTCATGTTGTCGATTTTAGCCTATAAAGAAAACTTTTCCTTTAATATGAATTAAATTAATTCTTCTAATGTAAGTTAATTATGACTACTTAAATAAATTATGATCAATTGAATACTTACCACTGTTCTTTCCTTTATATTTCTCCATGTGGCGTGTCTTACAAAAATGTAGTCTGTCATTTGTTATCCCAATTGAAACTGCATAGTCTCTTAACTCTATCCATTTTTTCTTAACATTTGTTTTGTGGTAATGTTACTGAATTTTCCAAATAATACATCTTAATTTTCGCGGACTTTTTAGAGAAATGAAACTTGCCCTACGCTTGAAACCATTTTAAAGAAGAAAACTTGTTCATTAGGACATTCGCAGTGTACAGTGGTAGAAAGTTTACGGCAGTAAAAGGTGTTTTATGAAACAAGATATTTTACCGCTGTAGCAGTGTAATGTTTACCGACGTAATTTACCACGGTAGTTACTAGTGTTTTATGAAACAGGCCCCAGGTGGCCAAACAGCGCCGTATTTCACGTGTGTAAGTATGCCCTCGTGCGTTAAAAGAGTTGCAGAGCTAATCGGGACAATTCCAAGTAAACATAGGCCAGTGGGAAGCTGGCGCAATAGCGTGAGCGACCTTTGCTCTCCTCTTGCTTATTAGCAAAGACGATTAGCGGATCGCGCTATTGAGAGGCGGTTCTGAGGCTTGCCCCAGAGTTTAAAGTCATTGATGATATACAAGAGCAGTGTAAACAGACCGAAAAGGCTCTCAGAATGTTTTCCACTTCAGTTAAAGAGACTTTATTTAGGGAATTATTAAGGGAATAAATTCACTTTCTAGATTGATAAAACAATAAAAAGTCTTTATTTGACCTATCAGTATCCGCACATAATTATTGTTTAAATCGTGTTTACGCTGTGCTTGTCTAACATTACGGACTATACGCATTGTATAGTTAAATCAAAACATAAGCGCTGTAAGGAAAACTATGCAAACATGTGAGCATGTAATGTGTATCACTGGCATTCGTATTATTTTTACGCACTATAAGCGTAGTAGAGTAAATTAAAACATTAAACACAGATATGCGCCGTAAGCTAAAGGTAATGCAGAGCAAACTAATACGTAGCAATTCAATGCTTTAGTAATGCAAGCAACGTTATCGATACTTTGCTTAACTCTACTGTTTTATGTTACTTAACCCGATTTAAAGGTCCTTATTAGAGCTACGGATCTTGTTTGTTTCATAACTGATGTAATTTGGTTTCGGACATGTCACTCGCGTCCCATAAAGAGACATTTGGCATTTTGAGAAAGAATGCAGAGAGGAATACTGTGTAACCTCACATATTAATATCACAAATTTAGATGGTAGAGCAGAAAGGTACCCGAGAATTTACTTTACTTCTCACATTAACACGAGGCCGACGGGGGCGAGCCTAAAATATACCTTAAAACATGCCTAAATACACTTAAGATTGCAGAATTAAGGAATAGGATTACCTGTTCAAATAATCACACCATACTCAACTTTGGATGGCCACTATATTCCACCGAAATTCACAGATTACATTTTCTATTTGCTTCCACGAGGACCTCCATGTCTACCACGTGTTATCCCTTCAATTGCCAGACACAAAGAGACAGAGGCACTTTCTGCCCTTGCCGCAAATAACACGTTATCCTCTCCCTTACGTTACGTCACATCCTGTCCGTGTTGCCAACACTAGCATCCCCAGTGCTACCAACACGTCACATCTCCCCGAGCTACCCAGATCGACGTCCTCGTCGAAACAAAAGGACAAAACGAAGAAATACATAAAAATAAATAAATGACATACTTTATAAAAAAGAATTATAGAAGCCAAATTGTTTTAACACAGATGAAAATTTGGATGTATGAAATGTTATATAATGGAGCACAAATGTCTATCAAAAGAAATTAAGTGACTTATTTCGTGTTAACATGTTTGTCGTAGCTATTATATGTCCATAAAGTTTTGAGTGCCATCGACGATATGTGTTTAAATGTACATTACAAATTTTCGAGTGAGTCCCACACACGCATATTGTACATTGCTGCTGACTGTATCTACCCTGCACTATATTTGAGGTATTTATAAGAGAACCTCTAACATCACCCATAGTAAAGAAATCTCAGCTACAGTGTCCTTTCTTGCTGACGACGAAACTTGAGGATATTAATAAGGGGACAATCGCTGGCTTGTGTCGAGGATGAAAGAGTACGCTTGGCACGCTCACATGCTGTTCGCAGTCTGCGGACAACACGCTTGTTTGTTGTAAGGTCCTTTTTGTACTTCCTCTTGAATTCTTGAACGAAGTGATTAACCATCCTGTTGCCAAAATCCTCTCCACCTAAATGTGTGTCTCCAACTGTAGCCTTTATTTCAAATATGCCATCTTCAATGGTGAGAATAGACACATCAAAAGTGCCAACTCCTAGATCGAAAATGAGTACATTCCGTTCACCATGGCCCTTCTTGTCTAAACCATATGCAATGGCTGTTGCTGTAGGTTCATTTATTATTCTCAGAACATTCAAGCCTGCAATGGCTCCCGAATCCTTGGTGGCCTGTCGCTGGGAGTCATTGAAGTAGGCAGGCACAGTGATCACAGAATTTGCAAGTCTTGCCCAAGTAGGCTTCTGCAGTTTCCTTCATCTTCGTGAGAACCATGGGGCTCAGCTCTTCTGGGAAGAAGGTTTTAGCTTCTTCTTTGTACTGCACTTGGATCTTTGGTTTACCACCTTCGTTAATCACAGTAAATGGCCAGTGTTTCATATCTGCTTGCACAGTGGGGTCATCGAATCTCCTTTCAATAAGTCTTTTGGCGACAAAAATTGTGTTGTTTGGATTCATGGCTACTTGATTTTTTGCTGCATCTCCAATTAATCTTTCAGTATCTGTGAAGGCCACATAGCTCGGTGTAGTTCTGTTTCCTTGGTCGTTTGCAATGATTTCCACTTTTCCATGTTGAAATACACTCACACACGAATATGTTGTTCCCAAATCAATACCCACTGCTGGTGCTTTTGCCATTTTTATCTTTTGTTAGCAAAACGTTTGTTCGAATCTTTTCCACGTCTTCACGTTAGGCTGTCTTGTATCCAAATCCGTAGAACAACTCTCTGGCCGTGGATTTATTACATTGCGAAGGTCACGCTTCTAGAAGCTTCCACAAGGACCTCCATGTCTACCACATGATATCCCTTCAATTGCCAGACACAAAGAGACAGAGGCACTTCCTGGCCTTGCCGCAAATAACACGTTATCCCCTCCCTTACGGTACGTCACGTCCTGTCCGTATTGCCAACACTAGCATCCCCAGTGCTACCAACACGTCACAATACTATAGTGTCACGCTAACTCAGCACTGTCTGATCAGCACAATGACCGATAAGTCATGTTTTCCTCACACCACAGCCGATGACGTCATTAAAGGGTGTTTTACCTCAGACGAAGCAAGAGAATCAGTCATTAAATTGAGAACACCAGCGATCAGATGGCTGGTGTTGCCGGTTCATTCACAAACTATTTCACGTATATTGTTCTCCTCTACGGCGAGACGCGATGTAATGCTGTCGCAGCTCCGAGACTTTATCAAGTAAGGTTTTCAATGCGTTGCTTACCACCAGTGAATGTTTTAATGGTATAGTAATGCGAATGAAACTAGAAAGAATGTTCACTATGCAAGCAGCAAGAGAGAGAGAGAGAGAGAGAGAGAGAGAGGGAAAAAGAGAGAAACCAGTAATTGAAAATGAAGTCGTACGAAATGCATTCCATTATTTTGAGGAACATCCTACAAATGATAAGAACAATAAACGTAACATATTATTATTATTATTATTATTATTATTATTATTATGATTGTTGTAAACACACACAAAGTTTTAGTAAGCATGAACTCGAAATTTAATTTTACGCTCTGCAGGCCAAAGAGCATCTCATTATTTAAGAGTTTCAAGATCATCTTTACAAGGAATTTTGAAGGAAAGGGCGTGGGATCCGTATAAAATTCACATCAACAAACAACTCTATGGCAATGATTTTGCCCTTAGGGTGGATTATTGTACGAGGGTTAGGCAAATACTTTTCGGCACCCCTGACTTTCTCGTAAATGTTCTTTGGAGCGATGAATGCTGTTTTGGCAACAATGCCACTGTGAATAGATACAACATCCACTATTGGGCCCCTCGCAATCCTCACTAGGTTCGAGGTGCTTATATACAAATCCTTTGGGGCTTAGGCGTCTGGTGTGGTGTTCTTGGGGACAGTATTATCGGGCCTGTCTTTCTCTCACCCAGACTTGGAGGACCACGGTATTTGGAATATCTGAAAACTGAGCTGCAGGATTTTTTTGATGAGCTACAACACTGGTTCTAACACGATAGTGCACCATTTCACTATCACGAACCTGTCAGTGTCTATTTGAATCAAAAGTGTCCTGGACGCCCCTTATTTTGGCCCCCAAGATCTCCTGTTCTAACCCCATTATAGTTTTTTTTCCTTTTGAGGCGACATCAAGAACGTTGTGTTTCAAACACATCCCCTCAATGTAGAGGTCTTACGTCAAAGCATCTTTGAAGCATGTGCATTTGTCACACCACCAGTTCTTAGAAACGATCGTATGGATACACGGAGACGGTTGCAACATTGTATCAATCAACAAGGACAAAATTTCGAACACCTATTGTATGAGAAAGCCAGAATAACAATACCGTTACATGATGATTATAATAACAATAATAATGGTTATGATAAAATGATAGTACTATAATAAGTATGATAATAATTACAATAGCTAACAGTAATAATAAATAGTGATAATCAACAATAAATAACAATAATAACAGTAATAATAATGACTACGAAAACTGAGTTTTTTGTTTACTTATGGACGTTCTTTAACTACTTTGGTCCTTAGCGCCCCATTCTATATTGGGCATGAAAGACCGGAAGTTTTGCTCAGAGGCCTCTTTATCAGGCTTGAGGTTGTTTTACGTAGCGTAAATCTACGACACGGGACCACCGGCTTTACTCCCCTTCCGAAGGAAGCCATGCTAAGGATTTTTACGCCCTAAAAAATTTATCGACTTCCGCCGGGTTTGAATCCACGACCTCGAAACTAAAAACTTCGCTGTTACGTAAGAGGACTAGAATGAAGGTCGCCCTCGCTGTTGCTCCAGTTCCCCGCTGACCTGCGCTTATTTGGAATTGTCCCATTTAGTTCTGCAACTCTTTTAACGCACGAAGGGATATCTACACACGTGAAATACGGTGCTCTTGGGCCATCTGGTATAGCATATGTTATAGTCTTTTAGTCTAAAGTGTAAAAATGTTTACTTTTGTGACACATTTCAGCATATTCGATTTCTGGAACCATACACATCGACTCATCAGTTTTCGTAATTTCGGTGCATCATTCTGAATACAGGGTTGTTTCCTTCTGCTTGGCGCGATTTCCCAAGAATACCCATAGCCAGCGCATGGCCACTGCATGGTCTCCCTTCGTCCACTAGGTTTGCCATGCGTCTCGTAATGTATAAATTTTCTCGTATTTGAGGAAGCTTCTCCTTTGTTGAGCTTATAAATGTCATAAAAACGAGCAAGTAAAGAAAAAATTCTTTTATATTCTCTTTTTAGTGTTCCCTTACTTCCCATAAGGGGCACGGGAATACTAAGACGACTATATATTATATGTAAGCCACATTATATATTATAAACGATGTCAAAATCCCCTTATACGGCATCTAGATAAACAGAAAATGCTCGACGTTTTACTTCGCACTTATGAGTTCGAACTGCAAATGCTCTACTGTTTGCAGTGAGGGGGCACCCTGTTAAATAATAGCCTTTGATTGAACTGAACATGTTCTTTCTTTCATATTACATATCACATCATATCGCTGTTGAGCTGTTGCTCATATTCTGCAAGCATATAACATTTAAAATCGTCGTGTTTGAATTAAGTATAGATAGAAAATCAAAATAATTTTATGAGAGAAATAAAGCTAACTTCAAGCATGCCAATGAAGAGAAAATTGCTGTGCTTCTTCAAGCTCTGAGGGCTAGAATTAGTACAATCGTACTATAGGCCCATCGCCAAAATTGGTAGTTTTCCTCTTTAGAATATGCGAGTTACTTTGAACTATTCCTGGATGATGCTTACTGGAGTATTAACTTCTTTTAGTAGAGTCTAGATAAAATGCCGAACAGATAATTCGTGTTGCAAGCAAATATAGCGGCAGGTATTTGGCATTAAGTTCTGAATTATTGTCAATAAAAACTGACAAAGGTTTTGTCTCAAGCACCTTTATCGATGCGCGTCAATTTCCTTTATTGAAGTCATTTGCGTCAATATCACATTATGGAGAAAGTTTGAAGCACCTTCTAAAAGCCTATTTACACCCAATCTGTAACCACGGAAGATGATTTATTTTGTAGTTAAGTTTAAATGTTGATAGGATAGGAAACGTCGTACACACTGAACAAGGAAGCACTTCCGCTTCTGTAAACAGGAAAGAGCTGGACTCTTAGGTTTCCAGAAGTGTGTATAAATCATAAAATTACGCAATACAGGAGCTTGTTATCTCTTATCTGTTTTGTGAAAAGTAATGGAGTTTTAATGCAAAATCCTTCAATGAAGTTTCTTACTGTTATACGTAGACAAATAAACCTCAAAGCCTTGATCACTGGTGTGGCATGTGCCCAATATAATTAGATATATGTATGTACACACATACATGGCAGATACGCTTTTAGCTTAAAATCTCTAATTGAACTATGAAAACAATATGGTCTTCGGTAGAACTGCTTTGAGTGCGCTAATTAAACAATTAAGAGGCACCAATACAGAAAGTGCAACCCAAGCCATGTAAATGTAACACATCAGCTTTTACTTCAAAGTCGCTTAAACAAAAACTATCCATACCTGAAGTTACCATTTTATAAGAAATTACCTTTAATTGGCAACGGAGATGCCGGGGTCGCATGAGAGCAATTATTCTGTAGTTTAGATAATAAGTTTTGAAACAAAAGTAATTAAACATGATATGGGATGAAAACCTTACGAAGTAGTAAAACCTTATTTAGCCATTACAACAAAGACTAAACCAACATCTCTGGTACCAACATTGCTGCTGAAAAAGTAGCTATGCGTACTAAGCGCCCCTCTTCGTCCTCGAGCCTAAGCGCTTGTGATGCCACATTTAGGCGATGTAATAAATAACGAAAAAATTGAAGAGCCACCTAATGAAGGCGATATTCATAAACATGGCGCCACTTCACCTCAAACAGCACCAGTCAAAAAGAAAATCAAATTATCGTGTCTCTCTGGACAACTATTGCCAGTAAGGTGTTTAATGGAGACACAACCTGAAAAATTTGCATTGAATTTTCTTCAACTTCAGTCTTTTTTCAAGGAAAATTGAAATTGAGTTTTTATTTATGGACGCTCTTTAACTACTATGGTCCTTAGCGTCGCATTCTATATTGGGCGTTAAAGACAGGTAATTTTGCTCAAAGGCCCCTTTTATCAGGCTTGAGGTTCTTTTATGTGCCGTAAATCTACGACACGGGACCACCGGCTTTACTTCCCTTCCGAAGGAAGCCATGCTAAGGATGTTTACGCCCGAAAAAATCCATTGCCCTCCGCCGGGTTTAAACCCGCGACCTCGTGAACTAGAGACTAGAATGGTAACCACTACACCACGGAGGACGACGTTTTTGAAACGGCAACTGTTACTGCAGACAGCAGTGTAGTCAGAAAAATATTAAGGGGGTTATGTATAGGGATTCATTTTAAAACAATTTGTATCAGATAAATATGAATTAATCCTGAGTTGAAATATTTAAATAAATCAATTTTATATTCACAGATTAAGTTTGCAGCAATTTGAATTAAAATTAAAATAGGATGTTTTGCGTATTCTAAGTGGCAAATGTGTCGTGACATGAGAATTAATGAATACTGTGAAGTAGGTATTTTATATAACCGCTGCAGGCCATATCGTCCTCTGTGGTGTAGTGGTTACCATGCTAGACTCTAGTTCCCGAGTTCGCGGGTTCAAGCCCGGCGGAGGGTGATGGATTTTTTCGGGCGTAAAAATCCTTAACGTGGCTTCCTTGGGAAGGAAAGTGAAGCCGTGGTTCCGTGTCGTAGATTTACGGCACGTAAAAAAACCTCAAGCCTGATTAAAGGGCCTCTGAGCAAAATTTCCGGTTTTCACGCCCAATATAGAATTAAAAGCTAAGGACCACAGCAGTTAGAGAGCGCCCATAAATAACACCCAATTTAATTTAATTTTTAGCTGCAGGCCATGTTATTTTACCACAACATAAGGTTTCTGTTATGTTCTGAACTGGGAGAAAGTGCACTAATTTGGAAACCACCCAAATTTAGCACCGGAACGAAAACATCCCGCCGATATCTGAACATGCTCGTACCAACGCCATCTAAAGTACAGTTTCTTTTGCTGTCTCTTTGGCGATGTTGTCTAAGACATGCGGCGTAAATATAGCGCTACCAGTGTTATGCTTAGGAAGTACCTCGTTCCCGCCAAACTAGAAAGATGCTATTATTTTAACGAAGGTAGTTTATTACTCATTTTTACATATTTTTAGCAAGGGGGTTCCAACCCCCCAGCTAAGCCTCTGACCGCAGATGTCGCTGCTGTAGCCCTTTAATACACTACTGGCTGCTTGCAAAAACGATGCGCTGTTTAAGGACTTAAACATTGTTAAAGTTAAACATCGTCTAAACGTTGTCTAACTTTGCATTGCTAAATCCATGTCTAGACGGCTTTTAGCTAAGCAGCGTTTAAAGCGCCATCTGCCCCGAAAGTGAATGCGGCAACACAGCATTTTAAAGATTTCGAGTTTGGACACCACGTGGCATATATGTTTCCAAAAGCAGCGGAAGAAAGGTTTGGGGAGTTTCGACAGTCTTTTTTTTGTACCAGCGGCGCGGAAAGAAAAATGTTTAAACGAATAGAGCATTTCGGCACTATTGAAAGAGAAACCCTTTTGGATATATTAAGAGAGTTTGAGGTAGAAGATTACCAAACCAGTGCTTGCTTCAAAAATAAACATGTAAAATATAATAACACATACTTAAGAAGCTTAAAAGTGTAACTTACAACTGAAAAAGCACAAATTTGGTGGCCATAATAAATTTAATGTGCAAAAAGGTATATTCCAAATTACTGAAGCGGTTGCTTTATTTAATTCGAAAAATGTTATATGAATGTGATTAAACGGTGACAAAGCGCAAATGCACAAAAATCAGGGCTTGTTAGTAAGCACATCCAGTTTGATGAACTATAATGGATCTTCAGCATACTGCTTGCCAATGCTCATACTAACTTGCATCTGGATTTATCGCTTGAATCTTGCTTTGAATTCCCTTTCGGTTATTGCTCTAAGGGATTAGGTCGGACTCTGAGCACACTTCGCGGTCATATCACCTTAGCAAATAATTTTGTAAACATTTCAAATTGCTCTATGCATGGCGAATTTTTTCATATACCAGTTACACCAACTCCAAATACTGGCATCACAACACTTAATGGTGACTGCGAAGACTACTACAATGAAGAACTAACGATGAATAAAATACTGGAAAAGCTAAAACATACTCTTTCACGTGCACCCAGATCAGACAATATAACTTATGTGTACCTAAAACAAAAGTCGCAGGAAGGACTTGTTTACCTAACTTAACTACAGCTTCATTTGGCCTGTAAAAGTTTTTTTTCCAAAGAATGGCGCCACGTTATTATCCCAATTCCGAAACCAAACATTCAGTTCCCCAGAATTTTCGCTCAATTCCCTGAATTACACAATGTGTAAACTTATGGAGAGCGTTGTCGACCAAAGGGTTAATTGGTTCCTAGAAGAGATAAAGTTTGTTTACTATTGCTCAAAATGGCTTTCGCAACGATCACTCAATTATTGATACATTGGTCCTGGAAACTGAAATAGCATATGCATTTACATCATCACAGCATTTATGATTAATCAGTCTGATATTGAAAAAGCTTATGACACAGCATCAAAATTCACCTACTATAAATTCTTCGTGACATCAACATTAGAGGAAATAGGATCCATTTTGTGTACAATTTTCTTCACAATCGCAGCATTAGAGTAAAAGCCAGTTCTATATTATCCATAAGCATAAGCTGGGAATGGAATCCCACAGGATCAGTACTAAGCGTAACTATTCCATGTTGCTATAAATAACGTTAAATACCTAAGTGCACATATATAGTCTTGCTGTCTCGTTGATGACATTCAACATTCTGCAGAGGTAACAATATAACTTTTACATAAGCATTACTCCAAAGACTCTTAAACTACTTCAGCAATGGTCGTTAGACACTGGCTTTAAGTTCTTCGTCTCTAAAACAAAAGTATTAGTTTCTCCAGGAAAAGGCTCCCAACGACACAATTAGTTCTATTCTTAAATGAAAGCAAAATTGAGAATGTTAAACGTATCAAAATTCTTGGACTGATATTCGACAACAAACTTTCATGGACACACCTGAAACCCTTAAAAAACGATTGCATAAAACGCCCTAACATTATCGTGACCTGGTAGTAAAGGGTTGGGACACTGATCTCACCGTTTTGCTGAAGGCTCACAGGGCTATCGCTAGATCCAAGCTAGAATATGCAGCAGTAATCTATGCCCCCGCACTCTCACAATTCTTAAGATGCTGGACAATACACTCCACTGCCCTAAGACTAGCGTCTACTAATCCAGCGTCAAACCTCCAGATGCAAATGAACCACCTGTATCTACCCACAGTATGATTTTAAGTCTCTCCTATGCCATCATGATGGCTTCAGGTCTATCTAATGCAGTATATTGCTGCATTTCTCCAAATAGCTCTTCATTTAGATAAACTAAACAGCGTCACATACACTATGTGATTAAAAGTATCCGGACACCCTACAAACATAAGTATTTCGTCTTAGGTGCATTGTGCTGCCACCTACTGCCTGGTACTCATTATCCGCGACCTCAGTAGTCATTAGACATCGTGAAACAGCAGAATGGGACGCTCCGTGGAACTCACGGACTTCGAACGTGCTCAGGTGATTGGGTGTCACTTGTGTCAGAAGTCTGTACGCAGATTTCCACACTCCTAATCATCCCTAGGTTCACTGTGTCTGATGTGATAGTGAAGTGGAAACGTGAAGGGACATGCACAGCACAAAAACGTACAGGCCGACCTCATCTGTTGACTGACAGAGACCGCCGAAATTTGAAGAGGGTCGTAAAGAGTAATAGGCAGACATCTATCCAGACCATCACGCAGGAATTCCAAACTGCATCAGGATCCACTCCAAGTGCTATGACAGGCGTGAGGTGAGAAACCTTGGATTCCATGGTCGAGCGGCTGCTCATAAGCCACACATCACGCAGGAAAATGCCAAACGACGCCTCGCTTGGTGTAAGGAGCGTCAACATTACACGATTGAACAGTGGTAAAATGTTGTGTGGAGTGACGAATCACGGTACACAATGTGGCGATCCGATGGCAGGGTGTGGGTATGACAAATACCCGGTGAACGTCATCTGCCAGCGTGTATAGTGCCAACAGTGAAATTCGGAGGTGGTGGTGTTATGATGTGGTCGTGTTTTTCCTGGAGGGGCCTTGCACCCCTTGTTTTTTGCGTGGCACGATCACAGCGCAGACTTACATTGATATTTTAAGCACCTTCTTGCTTCCCACTGTTGAAGAGCAATTCGGGGATGGCGATTGCGTCTTTCAACACGATCGAGCATCTGTTCATACTGCACGGGCCTGTGGCGGAGCGGTTACACGACAATAATATCCCTGTAATGGACTGGCCTGCACAGAGTCCTGACTTGAGTCCTATAGAACACCTTTGGGGTGTTTTGGAACGCCGACTTCGTGCCAGGTCTCAGCGACCTACATCGATACCTCTCCACAGTTCCGCACTCCGTGAAGAATGGGCTGCCATTCCCCAAGAAACCTTCCAGCACCTGATTGAAAGTATGCCTGCGAGAGTAAACGCTGTCATCAAGGCTAAGGGCGCGCCAACATCATATGGACTTCCAGCATTACCGATGGAGGGCGCCACGAACTTGTACGTCATTTTCAGCCAGGCGTCCGGATACTTTTGATCACGTAGTGTACGTCCATTTCACATCAGAATTAAGGAGTACTGCAAGGAGGTATATTTTAAAATGCCTAAAATCCATCCCGGTCGTCTCGAAACGAACGTACTCCCCTGGCACCTTCTGCGCCCAACATTCAAGTTTATTATAACACGAAACCTCAAACACCTAATTTCAGCTGCAAGCAAATGTAATACAACGCTCTACCAGACAGTCACAGAGAAGCTACGGAAAGCTTCACGGATGGCCCAGCAACACTTGAAGGACGCGGCAGTGCAGTGATATATCCTATTCACATTATGCTGTACACATTATCGTAACACTTTTCCATTTTCTCCTGTGAAGCTTTTGCAATTAAGAAAGCACTGCAGTGCAACATTCAAACTGCCAGTCAAACAAGTTATGTTTACACTGATTCAATGAGTATAATTCTTGCTAGCCAGAATCTAAGTCCTAAGCAGCCTTAAATAAGCGATATGCTTTTCTTATATTTTACCATTCAGCACTCTGGGAAACAAGTAACCCTCACTTGGGTACAATCACATGCACGTGTTGAAGGGTATGAAATCGCTAATAAAGCTGCAAAGGAAGGCACCCGACAGCCTATCAGTGACCACGGAATAACTTCAACATACCATAATCTCACTCATTAGTTACACCAAACTACTTATAGAAAAATGAAAGAAGTAATGGTCAACAACCCACAGCAAACTGCAAGATGCCCGCGCTGGACCCACCAATTTCTTTGGACTTTTCCGAACAATTGAATGTCGAGAAGAAATAGGAATTACTCGCCTCGAAATTAATCACTGCGAACTGACACTCATTCATCCTTAATAAAGAACCACCACCAAAATATGAGACATGCAATGCAACGCTTGCTGTAAAACGCAACCTGCTGCAAGTTCAAAATACTTCAGAGGGAGATTTTGGCTGCCTTCGGTGACCTACCAGGTGCTCTAAATAACAACCAAACCATGACAGACTTTGATGTGTATACGAATATGTAAGTAGGAGGAATATAGCGGTTTGGAGCCACATTTAGACGCCGCCAGTAGTAAATATAAGCCGATTTAAGCCCACAAAGAAATACCGCCAGCTCCGCCCCCTTCCTTTGAGGGCTTACATGCCGCCCGGCTCTGTGCCGCCAGGCCCCGCCCCCTCCCTTTGAGGGCTTAGGTGCCGCCTGGTCGCGTGCCGCCAGGCCCTCCCCCCTCCCTTTGAGGGCTTACATGCCGCCTGATCGCGTGCCGGTGGCCACCCCGCCCCCTCCTGTGTGCTCTTAACCTGAAAAGCCTCCTGGCACCCGCCCCCTCCCTCCCCTTTGTGGTCTAATCCCTGTGCGCTGGCTGGTCTGATTGGTTCCCTGTGGATAGGTGGGAGAGTGTGTATTGTTCCCATACACTGACCACGTCCCCTCCCTCTCATTGTGACCTGTCTAAATCCCGCCCAGGTGATTTGGGGGTAGGGGAATGGGGTTCTCGGTGCTCTAATTGGTTCCCTCCGGATAGGTGGGAGAGTGTGTATTGTTCCCATACGCTGGCCACGTCACCTCCCTCTCACTGTGACCTGTCTAAGTCCCGCCCTGGTGATGGGTGTGGTAGGGGAATGGTTTTCCCGACGCGTGCCCTTGTTCGGCAAATCGATTTGAGGAAATAATTGTGTCAATCAATTAGGTAATGTTCGTCCATGCATAAAACATTATTGAAAAAAAGAATCAAAATCGGTATTTTATTACTACTAATGTCCGCACATTGCGCTTCTAAAGGGGTGATGTAATGAAACGTTCCTCATCGATCGTTGAATACAATTAAGTATTTTTTTTGATTGATTAATGTATATGAATTGACTCGCGCACCTGGTCGTTCTCGTATATGGAGGTGTTAAGGTAATGATTAGGTGTATATAATTATTACGTCTAATAATACATGTTTAATTATTCTTTTGAGCGGGTGGCTTATAAAAATATTACATCACTTAGGTGAATCCATGGCTGAAAGGACAGAGTTACCGTAACGAGACGTTAACACGAGAATCCTTTACGAAAAACAACACGAGCGAGCGCGGGGTCCATCTCCTGCACGCTCCACCGCCGAACTGGACGGTATTCCCAGGGGGGCCTCTTCCCGCTTCCCGCGCATTCACTGCTTGTCGAGCTGTCTGCTAGTGACGTCACGTGGAAGGTAGCTGGCATTGCTATTCCCATGTGGAAGCTCAGGGTTTACGATATAATTCAAATCCTGACATGATATGGTCACCTCAAGCAAATTTATTTGAAACAAAACTCTCATTCCGTAACACATAACATAGAAAAATAATACAGAGGAAGAAACAAAACTATGCCATATACTCTATCTAACAGCTTATCTTGTTAAACACATTTCTTTTTTTGCTTTAAATTTTTCAACATTTAAGTTATAATTTCAATGCATTTCTTGCAAAAGATAGCAAGTATTATTGCCTTTTAAACACGTAATACACGAATAGAGGGAGGGAGAGAGAGACAAGGGGGAAGAAAAACTATATTATATTAAAATAAAATAGAACCTTCAGGCTATGCATTATTTCTGCGATTTTACTTTCCCTCCTATTTACTTATAGTAAGTAGAGGAAGTATTGTATTCCACCCAAAATTTCGATACCGAGATTTCACTGGAAACACATGTTTTGAGACTCTTGAATCTAAAAACCACGTTTTTAGAAAAAGGTTGTGCGTGCGTGTGAACAGCATAACTCAAAACGAAAAGTCGGTTAAATATCAAACTTGGAATTTAACTCCAGCATCTTCCAAGGATGCGACATGATTTTTTAAGAAGATTCCGTATCACGAACTACTCTTTACATGGTAAATTATCCATTACTTTTCTGTTCTCAAAAATGACTAATACCATTTTGATTAGAGTGCATAAGTTTAAAACATTTGCATGACAAATAAAATGTATATTTCGAATTTCCTGTAATTAACCTGTGAAAACTTCATTTGAATGGCTTGTATAATTTGGTAAAGGTTAAAAGATTAAAAAAGTACTTTAAAAAGAAATAGATCTCGTTAAAGCACACACTTTATGCCAAATAAATAATGTTACGGCGTTAACCATGTACAAGATATTCTGTGTTGTTTGTCTGAATGTTCAAATACTTTTAAGTGGTTTAAACTTTTTTAAGTGGTAAGTCGCTATTCGGCTTTTTTCCCTCGTGGTATTGCAAAGAGCAGGAATTTCAAATCCATCACATAACGACACGCTTTATAATCTGACTATTGGTTTAGCTTTCTAAATCCTTCTTACGCATGCAACTAAATGTGTAATTACAGTTCATCTCTCTTTAACAAGTTAGAAGAATAAACTTCTTTATGAATATTTTGTAGAAGAGTGTGCAAAGAAAGTCATGTGAATGTAGAAAATCCGAGTTTTATAATTACAGTATATATTGTGCATATTTTCTCACTTTAAACAGCTATAAATAATTTTTGTTACACATGTTACGCGTTTTCAGAGATGACCACAGAGATAAAAGTAAGCTATAGAAACTCCTTATTTGAGGTTGTAAAATAATGTAATTTTATCGCAGATTACACTTTCTAGTTGAATACCATCACAATGTTATATCATTGCAGTGATATTCCTCAGCATGGACCGAGTGTTTTTTTCCCTTAAAATGGTTAAGAAAAGGTTTTTCTTATTTCGGATTTTAAAAGAGCACTTGCATAGGCATGCAAAAGTGTCATCAGCCTTTTGTCCACGTTATACCTGAATTTCCACATGATTTGGTATTTAAGGCGGTATATTACCCTAAGTCAAAGCGAAAGTTATTAGATTTCGCCTTCTGTTACCTTTCTGTTGAACTTCTTGAAAGTTTTGGAGACGTTGTGTCCGAGTCCTTGTGCATTTGAAACAGCGTGAACAGGTATCATAAAGCGTGCCAAATTACCCTATTAGGTGCATTTGATTGCACCTGTTCACGCACTAATTTCTAAAACAGCATATTCCCTATTTTCTGGGGATAAACCATTCTTAAATAACGCCTATATAATTATTTCGTGGAATCGCAGAACAACTCTTTAAATAATATTTTTCTGTAATGCGTTGTACTGACCAATCATGAGCAACAATTTTGTACCCCACAGCTGAAAACGTTGTTTGGTAAGCATTGTTGCTCACTAAATAAGAATGCTCTTTCCGATTACTTAGAAGTTAGTTCTAGTTGTGGATGGATTTGGAAATAGAAGTGTGGTGTGCATTCGTGATCAAAATGAATGTTAAAAAAAGGTTAACTGTGCTGTTGCGTAATGTTCTAAAATAGAAGCAAAAATCGCTGGAATTATGTATCATAGATTTCCTAAAATAATAAAGTAAGGCGCATGTGGGTGTATCACTGTAAACGGAATGATAAATTAACACTGATAATGCTCGAGTCTGCTCAGTATATTTTCGGCCTGAGGACTATGAATGGGACTTAAAAAATGAATTACTTGGCTTACCTCTACGGAAAAGTTTACGTGGTGTGCAGTGCCGTGTCTGTCTCCCGATGATATGATTCCATGGCTTTCATATTTCAAATGTGTTAAGAGTGATGAAAACACTTAGCGACATAATTTGCTCTAAATTCCTTGATTTCGACAAAATAATTGATTATATATACGTCAGGACCTGCACATTTATTAGGATACGGCATTTGAATACAAAATTAAAAGCTGCAACCGTGGAAAAAAGAAATACAAGGAAATGTCAGCAGTGGGTGACATCTATTTCTTCTAGAACAGCAGCATGGCCAGCCACTTCTAAATTTAAATCTACTTTTAAGATTAAACAAATAATAATTTGTTACTTTTTATTTTAGTAATAGTTTGGATGGTGGTGTTGATAAAATTTGTCTGTAATTAGTAGAATGAGTTGAGAAAAGTTTCCTATGCATTTTCAATTAAAGTATCTTTCATAACATATGTCATTGCATTATGTTACACTTCCTTAATTACTGCTTAACCATTTACACAATGGGTATAACAATCCGTGCCTTAAATTGTACGTGTTAAAACGGGTTTAAACCGTTCTCTTTCAATTAATATCCAAAGAGCGCGCGTGCTCTACCTTCCAGATGACGTCACAGGCGCGCAGCCAATGAGAGCGAAATGGCCGGAGTGGCCTACCTTCCCTATACTCAAGTTACCTTGGGTATTCCCACTCTATAGCACGCTGTCGGTAACCTCACCCCCTCCACCGCTGCGAGAGAGACAGCTAGCTCACAGCGCGCCATGTTGTCATTTTCGAAAGTCTTGCGTATAAGCCGGGAGTTCGCCATATTAGAGCTTGAGGCGCGCATGACGACCATCTTAACTCCCTATAATTCTGAGGAAAATGATTCCGAAAAAAATAAAGGTGAATTAACATTATAGTTAAATAATACTCGTTTAACATGCGAGGTGCGTTCATGTTGTCTCGAAATAATTCCGGGGAATTGATTATGAAAAATAAATAAACGTGAAGAAACATTATAGTTAAATAATACATCGTTTAACATCCGAGGCTCGTTCAGGTTGTCTCGTGATATAATTCCGTGGAATTGATTATGAAAAAATAAATAAATAGGTTAACATTATAGTTAAATATTACATACGTTATTAAAAAAATAAATAATGGTCTCGCTGATCGATGAATACAATTAAATATTTTTTATTAATTAATGTAAATAAGTGTATATGAATTGACTTGCGCATTTGGTTCCCGTCGTATGTGTTCGGGTGTTAAGGCGATTATTACGCGTGTATAACTATTACGACTAATAACATTTGTTTAATTCTACTTTTGAGGGAAAATATATTTTGGGTTTATACGAACATTACGTCGCTTAGGTGAATGCATGACTGAAAAGATAGAGTTAGCGTAAATACCTAACACGAGACGTTAACGAGTGATTCTTTCACTGAAAACCCTGGAGCGTGGTCCTTGTCCTGTAGGCGCTGACTCAGTAATGATCTCTTGCACCTGCATGTATGGCTTGACCACGTCATCCCTTACCCAAATGACCTCTTCACTCTCCGTGCCTGTCACTGCCTTCCGCGCAATTATTTTCCGCTCTCTAGCGGAGAGTGACGAAAGTTCAAGTTAAATATGTTATTAATAAATAAAAACTGAACTAAATAAATAATGAAATATGGAGACTATCCTAAACAAGACACATTCCTTGTTGCTCTTTGCCAAACAACTGAAAAGAAGCACAAATATATCAAGACAGACGATAAAGCACTCCACGCGCATAGGTAGACTTTAAAACAGACGTTGACGATAAAGTACTGCACTGCCAGCGCTTGCAAACGCATAGGTAGGAACTTTAAAACAGTCGTTGATAAAGTATCACACGCACGTAAGCATAAAAAATTACGATATCTTTCAATCGACATCTTTTATAAAGACAGTCTATGTAAAGGAAAGTTTGTACACCCTTGTCGAAAAAAAAACCCGACCCGCTGGGGAAATAACCTTTTTAAGAATACAATAGATGTCCATCATATCGTTAATGGCCAGTTTGAAAGGGTTCCTACTTACTCTGCGCAGAATTCCTCATACAAACAGGGGGAAATCCTAAGCCTGGCAATTATAAGCTTGCTACAGCATTTTTTCCTCCAATAAGTAATTTAAATTCTACATAAGATTATTAATGATTAAGTTTCATAGTATACTACCTCTTATTTCTTTTAATAAAATATTGAATATGACTCTCCCGTCAGGAAAATTAAACGGGGAGAAGCGATATTTTCTTTTTACGCTCAAATTATAATTAAACGCATAGTGTGTAGATTCTGCAGAAGTCTAAGTAAACATTCGTAACTATTGCAATTATCTCCAAGTATTACTTCCTTCTCAGAGGCAGTCAAGTTATTATTATTATAATTATTATTTTTTATTATTATTATCGTTAAGAAAGCTTATTCCATTTAAACAGACTGGTGGTTGAGCCATTGTGTCTAAAAATTATTTAATTACGCGGCACTCCAATGTAATAATTAAATCAGACTTCTCTGAGAGGTGGCGTGTCTATTCACATTCTCGAGGTCGCTGGTTCAATTCCCTGCGGAGGGCGATGGATTTTCGCTCTCGTATATATTGTATTTTTTTCTTAGAATGATTTATCTTTTTTGTCTGAAAAGACCGTTCTTACAGGAAAAACCATGCTCATATAGATTATAGGAATGGTCTGTGTTTAAAACATGTATTTTTCACGCATAGTGTATAGATTCTGTAGAAGTCTAAGTAAACATTCGTAACTATTGCAATTATCTCCACGTATTATTTCCTTCTCAGAGGCAATCAAGTTATTGTTATTATTATTGTTATTATTATTATTATTATTATTATTATTAGCGTTAAGAAAGCTTATTCCATTTAAACAGATCGACTTTTCACCAGACATATCTAAAAAAATTATTTAATGTATACATATAGTTCTATGAGAGATAACGTGGCTATTCACGTTCGAGAGGTCGCGGTAGTTTAGGTGATTTACTATGCAAAGCAAGTCCTCTCATTAAGATCTTTATAATATTTTCCTGCGAGATATGATGTATAGGTCCTGTACGTAGACATTCCTTACATGTAGAATTATTATTATTCCCGTAAAAAATCGAAAATTATTCGTGTAATAGACTTTTGATTGTTTAGTGGTATTGAATACCAGAGGGAAATGGAACTCTGAACTCAAAACCAATAAATACACGGACTTTCAAAACATGCGTTATTCTCTTAGTAAACATAGGACGAGAACGTTTCTAAACACCCCTCCCTTCGAGTGATATTTTTTGAATATTCCAGCAGAGAGATCGAACCACATTTGTTTAAAAGCTTTTTTCATTCACCGGAGATCTTCTAAAAATTCGACGAGTTATTCAGTTGCACACCCCTTGCAAAAATATTTTGTATACCCTTTTAAGACTGTATACCTGGCTGGGGTCTTGGAAATTCCTACGGTGACTGGCTACCGTCAGGAAGACCATGTCGAACATCTCATTAAGGAATCTATTGTAATATCTTTAGACATTGAGGGTGTAAGGAACCTAAAACGGCTATTGCCCCATATTGAAAGACATTTGAATATTTTAATTGATTTCTGCAAGTCAGGAGCAACGAATTTTTCAGGGAGTAGGAGGGGAGAAGGAAAATGCTTGAAATGTATGCTAAAGTCAATAAGAGAGTGTTTTAGTATATGAATTCAATTTATTGTTAATAAACTTATCCTAGTACATTCCTTCAAAAAACCATTCACCCAAACATATACATAATTATATAAGTGCTTGCATCACGTGAGAAAGAGGTTTGTAGGTAAATACTTTGTCATGTAGAATCAGGCAGTACAGTGACGTCTGGGCGGGTATATTTTCAGATGCTTGAATCTCGATTCTGATGTTCACAGCTCCATTTATAACCTCCTCGGGTTGGTGAGAACAGTCTATTACCAATAATGGTGCACAGTGAAGAAAATCCTTTCTCTTCAAGAGGGGATAATTATCTCTTTCATAATAGGAACTTTGAAATTTACAGTACATTTCATATAGTGAAGCAAACTTTGAATTTTTAAAGTCCAAGTTCAAATCATGGTACGGGTAGCATTCACTGTTGAGGAATAGTCTCAAATTAGTAATGTTGCAGTGATCAAACTCGGATCTTTTCTTACTATAATGACCCAATCTTGCAGTCTGCGCACACACTATGAGAAAGCGAGGTTTCTCGAGCTTAGATGTTGTTGATACATTCCACGTGAAAGATCTTGTCTGGGGTACAGAAGGCTGGGTATGCAGATCCATAGATCGAAAGCAAGGTGTAGAGGTTTATCAGACTTGACAATTTTTAGAATGTGAATCCTTTCAGCATCGGAAAGACGAATTACAGGCATCCTCCATTCGATTCTAGTTAACTTTACATTAGCTTTTTCGTCATTCGAAGCCTGAACACAATTTCTAGAATCTCTGGATCTTATGAGAGTCAATTCAAACTTGCTGTTGAGTATAAGCTCCTTGTGATCATCAGCAAATCCAAGGAGCATCGAGAGTGGGACTACAGCATTGAAAGCCCCATTCGCCGCGTGTACTATATCAACTTCTTCACCAGGATAGGCCCATCCAGCATTCAGCAGCCGATTCGATTCCATAGGGTTGAGAGTTACATAATTTTGTATAGTTGTAGTAATTCCAGGATTCCTTGTTCTGTCTATAGTTGTAGCATTCATATCTAGACGTATCTCATCAAACATGAAGACTATAGCATTATTAGTGAGCTTCGCTGTAGTAGGGGATCCATCTACCTTGGTGAGAGCACCCTCGATGTAGAGATAACTCTTGTTAGGTAGCGTATACAAATCTTCAGCTTGGCATGGTATTCTAATTTCATCGTTTACATCCAGAGCGGAGGTGTTGTATGGTAGAAAAACATGCTCCTCCTCCTTGGTGATCTTGTCATCAAAGGCTGGAACTTCTGTCACGTTTAAGATGTCCATTATAGCGGCTTGTAACCTAACCCCTCGAGGAACTTGCGGCTAGCACGTGTTAGCTCCTCGGAAGCTGGAGAGACAGTATGCTTCGAACGTGGTGTACGTTGTCTGTTATAGTATTTGCGATGTCTTTTAAAATGTATTGCCATTGCGTCTTATGTGGAGTCTTGTAGTGATAACTTCGTTCCTGAAGTTGATCGCCTTTCCGTGTTGATCTACCACTCGAATAGTGATCTGGTCTATATAGTTTGTATCTATGACCGGTAAATATATCGGGTTCGAGGGTTCTTGAGAGATATGATAGCCTGGTGGAACAGAAGGGAAAAACTCGTAGAGCGAATGTCCGCTTTTACCGTCAATGAAAGAGCCTGTTGCAATACTGCACTCCACAGTATGATACTCACTTTAAATATATTCACAAGATCGTCAGATTCAAACGCTTCTCCAGCAGGAATTATTTTGGTGTCTGTGAATCCTAGAAGCGAACCAATAGATCTAGCCTTAGAAAAGTCTATTGTATAAGGACATTTAATTTCAGCCTTCATTGTATTATTGTTAGGCCTTATGAAGAAGAATTCATCATTCAATCCTAGTTTATCCTTTAGAAATGCATTGATATCGGCAATCTCGTAGGTTCCATGAGGGATGACAATGGTTTCAGGTTTACCATTATGAATATAATGAAATCTATTATTACTTTCATCGAGTTTGGTATTGAATAGAATGTTTCAAAATTCAAGAGAGCAATCTCATAATCGCCTGGAGGATCTAGCTGTAGAGGTGGGTTTAGATACGTTGAAATAACAGTGTCTGACCCGCTCACTGTAACTGTATAACTCATCTTAACAATGTAGCAGCTTCTAGGATAAAAGAAATTGCAAGCACAAGTGCCTACAGATGACTGAATCGAAATTTTGGTATCTCTGTGTATTATAGAAGATTTTAACACCTTGTAGATATTTCTCAATCTCAGGAGGCGGCTTCAAATTACCGAAACTATCAAAGTAGTATGCGACATCACCTTCTTTCCTTATAGCAACCCAGGGTGTTCCTGCATTATCGGAGGTATCGAGATTGGTAATAAGTCTCTCTTTGAAGTGTGGTTTTAAAGGTAGTTTGTCAACCATATAAACTCCTCTAAAATAAGGAATTTTTAAGCGTTTAGCATAACATTCGATTTCTACGTTACTTAGGGCTTCCTCCGGTATATGTACAATCCTCTTCCACCGTTTTTTGCCTTCTTCTTTAAACCCCTGCCTTTAGATCCTCTTTTTTTCAAGGACCTTGCTATTTTAGATGCAGCGGCTAAAGACGACATCAGAGGCATTGCGGGTACGAATCCTCCTTTATTCCTCTTCTTACACCTTCTCTTTCGGAGTCCCATTCCTCTGGTCTCCATCGCCTTGTTATGCCTCGCAACTTCTGCTAAGTGCCTATCAGCAGCATTTTTTATTGACTGCAGAGGCTATCTGAGCAGCGCCGCCTGCTGCAGCGCCTAAAGCAGCAATGATGAGTATCAATGGTAAAAACCCTCCTCTCTTCTTCTTTCTCTTTCCGGCTCCCACTGCAACCTTTCCCTTCATGATTGCAGTTACTAGCCTTGCAGCTAACCTTTCACCAAAAGTTGAATCTGATGACTGCACACGCTTCCAAGCCTTCTCTGCAAGAATCTTACCCGCTATTTGTCTTGAAGCGGTGTCCTTATTCTCAGCGTACGCGAGGTCGTGCTGTTTGCAAGCTTCGTCTAACTGATTAATTCGGGGTCTCCTCTTTTTAGACGTTTTTCCAATTTAGTACCTGGCCCACAATATCTATATCCAGGTAAGTGAGCTTCAAAGGGGAGCGAATTAATTATGGAATTAATAATTCCAGGGCCCCGCTTATACTGCAACGACCTCCCTCTCTTAGCTCTCATGATATACTAATCGAGTAATTGCATGCATTAGCCCTTTTATATCATTGCATTCAATCATTAACTACTTTACACGCGGTAATATATAAACATCGCACATACATTTCATAAGTTAGTTGTTAACATGGAGCTAGTTAAGCAGCACTGCTCTCTACCTATTCAGGTATTAGACTTTGAAAGTGACTTTAGAAGTGATCGTCATGGCAAGTTATTTCCATCTAATGTCAGAGCTCTTATTTTAGGGAGCTCCAGTGCAGGGAAAACAAACGTATTACTCAATATGCTACTCCATGACAATGGTCTACGTTTTGAAAACTTGTATATTTATTCAAAGTCTCTCTATCAACCAAAGTACCAATACCTAATTAAAGTGCTTGGAAACATCGAAGGTATAGAAGTGAACACTTTCGACAACGGAGAAGATGTGTTGCATCCTTCTGAAGTCAAAGAAAATTCAATCTTTATATTTGATGACGTCATCACTGAAAAGCAGGAAAAGATAGCATCCTTTTACAGTATGGGCAGACATCGAAATGTCGACTCTGTATATCTAGCACAGTCCTATGCTAAAGTTCCGAAACATTTAATTCGCGATAATACCAACATGATAATACTCCTCAGGCAAGACAATCTAAACTTAAAGCACATTTACGAAGATTATGTAAATACCGACATGACCTAGGAATGAGTTTAAAGATCTATGTAAGAGCGTTTGGGAGAGTGTATCATAAGGAAGACATTTTGTTGTGATAGTTCCTGAATTTCACCTGAATGAGGGACGGTATAGGGATGGTTTTGATGTATATATTAAGCTCGACAAAAAAGAAAATGATCATTCGTAGTTAATCATGAACATCGATAGGTTAGGTTCTCAGAGAACTGGTCCAGTTAGAGAGTGTTTGATCGTTTTATCATAAATAGAGATGCCAAAGGAAACTATCAATTCAAGAATAAGAGATTGTGCAATGTTCACGATCCTGAAGATAATCATGATGCCTCCAATAAGAATTATGTGGATGCTCTCGAAATTAGGATGCACGATTTCTCTTAGCAAGCTGCTAACAATGTTGAGGTTATGATAAGACCCTGATCGATGAATTGATTTCAAGATATATCCTCAAGAGGGATAAGGAAAATAACATTGTGATCGATAAAGTTAGATTGAATGTATTGCTAGATCCTGTTCACGATAATGATGTGAATAAAAAGTTCATCACTGGATATGTCAATTCACGCACGCAGTCGAGAGATGGTAATGGTAACATTATATTCGATAATAAGAGAATCACTGATACAGCAGATCCTCTTGGAGATATGGATGCTGTAAATAAAAATATGCTAGAGGTATGATCATTAGGAAATCGAACGAGACGCGACAGCAGTTAAACAGGTACTTGCCAAAGGAAATCAAGATGCAAATAGGTAAGAAGCTGCTAGACATCACAGCAAATCTGAATAAAACTACAGTAAAGTGGATACTCTAACAACTTCTACAAACGCCAGAGTGGATTCTGTAATGGACTCTATTAAACAAGTTACCTCAGATCTTGATAGAGAAAAAACAAATCTTCAGAATCTTTGCAATCAGAAAATTAGTAATTTAGAAAAGTTAGCAATGAAGCGAGTTTCAGATTTAGAGGCTACAGTCAGGGAGTGAAAGACAGAGGTTTTGAATACTCTCAAAACTGATTACTGCAATGATAAACTTAAGAAAGTGGAGGAAAATGTAAATATGATGATGGACACCTACAAAAATCATATGCAGCAAATGACGAGTCTAGAAGAATCAGTCAGAAGCCAGTACGCTAATACGGCAATCTTTGCTGAAGCTTTCAAGACACATACACAGGAGCATAAGAAAGAAACCGAGCAAATGAGAACTTCGATACAGATGTTAGCTAAGGCTATCGACACGTTGAGTACTCAAGCTGGACGCAGACTGTAAAGTGAAGGTAATCGTCTATTTTCACATCATTTGTAAGATGGATAGTGAAAGCATAAGACTTAAAGAGTCTGTAGCCGAGCATACCAGGGCTGTAAAAGAAAAACTGAGAGCTCTAAAAGGTCTCAGGTTTGAGACTCAGCATGTCATGTCTGAAGCTTTGAAGCCTGTAACCGCCCCCGTCAAGGATATTTTGGACACTCAACGATGGTTGACTGTGAAGACCGTCAAGAATGAAGATGGTGATTCTACAAGTATTTCTACTTATCTTCAACACGTTCGCTCAAAAGGCAAGGATCGTATTGATACATTGTACGGCGTGAAATATCAGGACGGAAGTTATATGCTTGGAAATAAAGATATTCATTTTATAAATAATCAAATATTGATAGGTGATGAAACGTATGAGTCTACCGCTGGTTTGACGGAGCTCATCTTTAAGCGATCGCCTCAGATTTCTGCATACACCAGTGAAGACTTGGAGACGTACGCTAAGATTATGAAAAGTACTTTTCTTCATAGAAGTGGTTACACCAGACACGGTCGTTTGAAATCTGGTAAATCGTATAAATACAAGAATATAATACGTCCCTTGCTCAATACACATTCAGGTCTAGGACTGGCATGGAAGGAGCATTAGCCTGATAAGGAGATTGACTACGTTTTCTGGAGAAATCCTAACACATTAGTGAATAGACTGAGGCTACTTATTGCTTCGAGGGACGCTGGTAATAATAGTCACGCTCAAAAGATTGAGGAAATTATAAGGGAGTTGAAAGCATCTAAAATTATAGCATGACCGCCAAACAGAATATCGCCAGAGAGCTTCACTGATCGGCGAGGAGGAACTATTTACGACGCAATATTATCAGCAAAGGTATGAATGATTTATTACAAATTGATTTGATTGAAGTGATACCCTATGCAAGAGTGAACGAAAATTTCAAATACATTCTGATCGCAATCAACTTCTACTCTAAAATGGCATATGCAAAACCCTTAAAGAATAAGGGCGGAGTTAATGTTGCAAAGGCTATGGAGGATATATTACAAGAAATGGATGTCCCTCCCCGAAATATTCAAAGTGACAACGGGAAAGAATTTTATAACAAGTTCTTTAAACGATTAATGTTAAAGTATAATATTAACCACTACAGCACCTATACCAATGTGAAGGCTGCGGCTGTTGAACGTTTAATTCGAACCTTGAAGAATATGATGTACCGAGAGTTTTTAGCCCAAGGCTCATACAAGTGGCTAGATCTTTTATCTAGAATCCTTGTAAAGTACAATGATACTTTTCATTCAACTATCCGCATGAAGCCTAATGAAGTGAAAAACAACGATCTTCTTCTGACTGTGTATAATTATAATCAAGAACGAAGAGAGAAGAAGGGTTCAAGGAAGTTTGGTGTTGGTGATTATGTCAGGATATCTAAACATAAAGGACATTTTGAAAAGGGTTTTGAATCTAACTGGAGCGTTGAAATCTTCAAAGTATTTCGTGTGAATCGTACCAAGCCTACAACATACATACTAAAGGATAGGAATGGTGAAATCATAAAAGTGGCTTTATGGACATGAACTAAAAAGACTAACTATCCTAACACATTTAGTAGAAAAGATTATACGTAAACGTGGAAACAAAGTTCTTGTAAAGTGGTATGGTTTTGCAGATACTGAATGGATTGATAAAAGGGATTTGGTGCAATGTGTGAAGAATTAATAAAGACAAAAGTTTTATGATTGTAGAATCATGAGTATTTTTATTTTAAAAATCCTTCATGTTTTTACTTTTTTGCGGAAAAAAATTTAGATACTTAAAAAACCCTCACACAATTTAAATGAACATATACAATATTAATATCAGCAGAGGGAAAATTAATACTTAAAAACCCACACACACTTTAGATGAACATATACAATATTAACATCATCAGAGGGAAAAGTAATACTTAAAAACCCTCACACATTTTAAATGAATACGAAGCTATATACGATATTTACATTTTTACAATGGGGAGCACTAGCAATCACCAGGTCTAAGGGAATAATGGCCCCAGGCTAGAGTCTTATAGGTTCCTTCTATCAGCTTCCTCTTGTCGAATAAGTGTTGCGCGCCGTCAGCTTCTTTGCCTGCTTCCATTTGCCAACTATTTTAAAATCTGTATTTTCTTTTATTCTCTATAAATTTCCAATATAGTGCAATATTAATTTTTTCAAGAGGTTATGCGAAATTTGGACATTTTTTGACTGCTCTTCTCTGCATTAAGAATGATATAGGTCTTTTACTAAGGATGCGAAACGCTCTATTCGGTGAATCCTTCTCCTCAATCTTTTCTAAAATATCCCCCGCAATTGAAGAAAATATCTGATTGAGGTCGCTTGACTGAAATACCCGCTTTGTCTTAGAATTAAAGGAGGTGGGAACGATCGTGTCTCCATCAGGTTTACGGATTGCATATTTAAGCTCCATGGAACAAATAATTTTCAATCCACGAATGCTTCTCTGCAAGACGCTTTCCACTTCTTTAATAATAAGCTCCTTGCACTCATCTAAAAGACTCTGGGGTCGAGTATTTCTAATTTATTTTCTATTTTACTATTAAAATACATCCATTGAATATCGCTCGGCTGGTATTGCATTTCAGGCCCTGGCAATTGCTAGCACTAACCTTGGCTTTCTGAATTGCAACTTGCTCGCTCCCGTCCGATGCCGGTCCTCTCTTCCCATTCAAATGTGCCGCATCATTGGATGATGAGGAGGTTGACGGTGCAGCGGTTTCATCAATTGCAGATGAGTAGGTTGACCATGCAGCGGGTACAGCTTCCGCCGGCGTGTTGGCTGATGAGGAGGCTGACGGTGCAGCGACCGAGGGTTGAGCGATTCCAGTTCCGAAATAAAGTCTGCTCCCTGGAATAATAATAATAATAATAATAATAATAATAATAATAATAATAATAATAGTAGTATAGCAGGTGTAAAAGAACTTCATAAAGTGTTGACAAATTCTCACCATTCGGCTGTTGCTGCATGTACAGGGCAGGGCTCCATCCCTGATGATTTGGCACCAGGAAGGTATGGAAGCCTGGGGGTGGCGGTGCAGAGGTCGCGAAGCCTGGTGGTGCCGGTGCAGCGGTAGCGTGTTGAGCGACGCCGCCTCCGAAATAAAGTCCTCTTCCTGGAAATAATAATAATAATAAGAAGAAGAATGGTAGTATAGCATGAGTAAAACAAGAACTTCATAAAGTGTTGAAGGATTCCTACCGTTCGACTGTTGCTGCATGTATGGGGCAGGGCCCCATCCCTGATGATTTGGCACCAGGAAGGTTTGGAAGCCGGGGGGTGCCGGTGCAGCGGTCGAAGGATGACCCATTCCAAAATAAAGTCCACTTCCTGGAATAATATTAATAATAATAATAATAATAATAATAATAATAATAATAATAATAATAGTAGTAGTATAGCCTGTGTAAAAGAACTTCATAAAAAATGTTGAAAAAATATCTTGCCATTCAGTGGTTGCTGCATGTATGGGACAGGGACACACCCCTGCTGATTTGCCATCAGGGAGGTATGGAAGCCTAGCGGTGGCGGTGCAGCGGTTGATGATTGAGTAATACCAGTTCCGAAATAAAGCCCGCTCCCTGGAAAAATATTATTATTAATAATAATAATAATAATAATAATAATAATAATAATAATAATAATGGTAGTATAGCATGTGAAAAGAACTTCATAAAATTTTGAAAAATTCTCACCATTCGAGTGTGGCTGTATGTGTGGATCAGGAGCCCATCCCTGCTGATTTGGCACCAGGAAGGTCTGGAAGCCAGGGGGTGCCGGTGCAGCGGTCGATGGTTGAGTTTCTTGCTGGAGCTGATTATAGCCTTCAGCTACATTGCCAGATCTGAATGCTGAAAACATGAGTAATTTGCATGTTATATTTGATTTATTTAAAAAATAAAAGCTTTATTATTTATTAAGTTAATTTACATTATTGCGAATACTTATATAGACGGAAATGTCGGTGTATTGTTTTACACCCGAGAAATTTCTATTGCAAATAAAGCACATGTATTTCTCGACACAAACATGGAAAATATCTCTTTTAACGTAACGGAAACAGAGCGAAAGTTTTCAGAATGCGTTAGGGAAAAATGTAACATAGGCAAATAGCTATTAACTGAAGAATGCTTAATTGAGGCGTGCAATCTGAAGGCTTGGGTTCGAAAGAACATCTGAAGGCCTGCATGTAAAGAACATTTTTATTCGATTTGGATGGTATTCAAATAATTGTATTTTCTCTAGAAAGGAAAAATAATTCACTCCCTGAAACCTCTATTTAAACATCTGGAACAACAAGTTTGCTTTAAATAAATGAATACTTAACTAAACTGTTCACATTTTATGAGAAAATGAATTCGCGTAGTCAGCTATTAAGTGTAGAATGCTCAGCTATTTACATATAAATGTCCGACATTAAAAACAAGAACGCAATTATAAGTTAAATGTACTGGGTAATAAGTTAACTTTTTTAATGAAAATGAATTGGTGTTACAACTTACCAGACATGATGTTCGATGAAATTTCACGAGGTGAAGTAAAGGCTTGAAGAGTGCTTAGATCGCTGTGTTCTCACAATACAGTGAAAATCGTTTTTTTTTCCGTGGGGGGAAAAATGCATTATTGCATTCGACCCCCAGCCGGTGTGCAATGGCTGGGGGGATATGTGGGGCTCGCCGCTCAGAAGCGGAATACCCACTAAAAAACCCTACCACGAGTTAATTGTATATTGCTGTGTTAACGTGCATTTGTTTGCATGCTTTTAGTCGGGTTCCGCATAGCACCCCGGTTAGTATGTGAATAGCTACTTAGCTGGCATGCATTGCATGCGAGCGCGTCAAATGTTACTTGCTGGTATTGCCCATGGAACCTGAGCAATACCAGTGGGTTATTTGCGTATGTTTCTTATATTGCTAGTATGTGTTAAATAATGCCTAAGATCTAAAATGTGTGTTTTTTGCAGGGAGTGCCTGCGTGTCACATGACTTAGCATTAACTTACTGCTAGGTTGTACTATTATTGTTATATTAGATTTAGATAAATTGAACAATTTTGTATTGTGTCCTGTGCAGTCAATCGGGCACAGGCGTCTGTCTTGAGATCCGGCCTTCTCGGTCCTTCGTTGAGCTCGTTGTCCTGATGGTAGCCATTGTCGTCTGTGTGAACGACTCCATAATGCAGCGTCCCGTCTTACGCTGCGCACGTCGTTCACGTTGGGAGGCCCCTTCTCCCGGGCCGCCTCAGCTGTTGCTGAGGACTTGAGGGCTCTGCGACGGGCGTGGGCTGAAACAAGGGTAGAAAGCAAGAGAAAGATTAGTGCTGGGATATAGAAATAGGAAGTCTTGGGTCAGTGTCCTTGTCATGTTTGGAGTAGATTGTTTAAGAACTGTTGGATTTGTTCTTGCGTGTCGTCTCGGGAAAGCGTTCTATCGAATAGCGAGAGTGGTCTGTTATGCTTGTAATTTACGGAATCGTAGTTGCCTAATGCTTTGACTAGATCATTGTGGTGTACGCGTAAGCTTTTGTAGATGTCGTAAGCTAGCTTTTTAACGAATTCTTCTACTGTATGCATTTTAAGTTCCTCGTGGAGTAGATCAGAAGGCGCTACGTACGGTACCTTAGCTACCATGCGCAATGTTTTGTTTTGAAATTGTTGTAGTTTTTTGATGTATGTTTTGGCGGCATACCCCCAGACAGGTGCAGCATATGTAAATATTGGTCGAATTAGTGTTTTATATAACGTGAGACCCATGTTGAGATTCAGCTGGGTGTCCATGTTTATGAGCGGGTAGAGCTTGCCTAATTGGGCGTTTGCTTTTCCCCGTAATTGCGTGATGTGTTTCTTCCACGTTAGGCCTTGATCCATTTTGAGGCCAAGCCAGGTTACCGTGTCCTTCCACTTTATGCTTTCTCCGAATATGGTAAGCAGTGGAAGCTGGTGTTTCGGGAATCTGTGGTTGATTCGTTTTGTGAATATTATCGCTTGCGTTTTGGGGGCGTTTACTTTAATGCGCCAGTTTGTGAACCAGTCCTCCAAACCATTGAGGCTGTTTTGGAGTCTTCTGTGAATAAGTTCGGTTTTGCCCGATTGTGTCATAATTGCTGTGTCGTCCGCGTAAATGTATAAGTTTGTGTTAGCTGTTTTTGGAATGTCGTTGATATATATATTGAACAGTGTCGGCCCGAGCAAACTCCCTTGTGGGACTCCTGCTCTGATTGGTCGCTTTGTGGAAAGATGGTTGTTAACTTTCGATTGAAATTTTCTGTTGTTTAGATAATTCGCTATAAGTTTGATCAGCGAGTCATGAATGTTAAGCGTTTTAAGTTTCTTTAATATCCCGGCGTGCCATACTCTGTCGAACGCGCGTTCAACGTCAAGAAACAGTGCGCCTGTGGATTTTCTTGTATTGAATCCATACGTGATATTTTCCGTTGCCCTGAGTAATTGTAGGGTAGTTGGATGTTTGGCGCGGAATCCAAACTGTTCTGGGATTAATGTATTTTGTTTAATTAAGTAAATGTTGAGGCGTTTGAGTATCACTTTTTCTAGTAGTTTGCCTATTGTGCTGAGTAGACTAATTGGTCTGTAGTTGTGCGGGTTGGACAGATCTTTCCCTTTCTTGGGGAAGTGGGCCACTGTGGCCAGTTTCCATCTGTCTGGAAAGTGCCCGCTTGTTAGCACGAAGTTAAAGATTTTCGAGAGTAGTTTTATTGCATCCTCAGGCAAATTCATGAGCACTGAGGTGGGAATGCTGTCTGGGGCAGGGGCTTTTCTCTTCTTGAGATGCCTGATTAGCCATTTAATTTCGCTTGGGCATGTTTTACGTATCATGTTATGTGTTCCTTGTTCTTTGTAGTTTTCTGTTTCTGCCTCCGTGACTGCCGTGAAAAGTGGGCAAGATGGAGTGGGATTGGGAGTTAGTGTTTCTTGTAGCGCATCCGCTAGCGTGTTCGCTTTTTGTTGGTCAGTTGATGCAATCTTTTGGTTGTGATGTAATGGGGGAATGTGGACCTTATCTTGAGTTAGATAACGGGCTATTCGCCACACCGAGTCTCTCTCATAGTTGAGGTTGTCGAGTGTGTTTTGCCATTGCTGGGATATGAACTGTGTAGTTCGTTCCCTGACGAGTGCGTTGAGGTGTCTGAAGTATTCTTGGTCCACCAGATGCCTCGATTTCTGCCATTTGCGCCTGGCACGGTTTCTTTCTTGCGCTAACATGTGTATGTCTTGCGGAAGTTGCGAGTTATTTGATTTCGGTTTGGTTACCGGTACCGCTTCTGTTGTTGCGGTTTGGATAGCTTTTACTAGTTGTTCAACAGCTATGTTCAAATTTTCAATGGTGTTAGGTTCTGCTGTAGGGAGGTTTTCGCTCACAATCATTGCGAACTTGTCCCAGTCCGCTTTGTTGTAGTTGCGGCGCTGGGCAGGGGGTTCTTGATTTATAGAACCCTCCAGAGTTATCATGACCGGTAAGTGGTCAGAGGATAGCTCATTTTTGACCTGGAGGTTTATTCTGCGCGTTAAGTTGCGTGTGATTGCTATGTCCAGGATTTCTGGGCGCTGGTTTCTGCTGAAAGGAATGTACGTTTGTTCGGTTGGTGTGTGAATTATATAGTCCGAGTTGTTTTCTAGGTTTAGGAGGGCGGACCCTTCGCGGTTGGTCTCGTTGCAATCCCAAATTTGGTGTTTTGCGTTGAGGTCGCCTGCAATTATTGCCCTGTTGTTTAGCTACATGAGCGCATCTATGTCTGCTGTGTCCAGTGTGCCTGGTGGAGCATATGCCGCCGTTACTAATACGCGATTTTGATCTATGGTGGTGTATATACTTGTGGCTTCAAGTGTTCTTAGCTGAGGTAGTGGTGCTAAATCGTGAGCAATGTTTTGTTTTATTATTATTGCGGTTCCTCCTCCGCGCCTGTTCCTGTCATTACGGTGTATTGTATATCCTTTTAGGTTGAATCTGTCGCGATCACAGAGATGGGTTTCGGTAATTAGCGCTATGTGTGTATTGTGTTGCGAGAGAAAGTCTTTTAGTTCGGTCTTTCGTCTGCGCACTCCTCGGGCATTCCAGTTAGTGATATTTAGGATGGGTGTGTGATTCATAGGAAGCCTGGAGAGGTAAGGAGCTGGAAGAAGTCACGATACGAGGCAAGGATGGAGCGGGTCTCCGACGGTCCCGACTTTGCCAGAAGTTCCAGGATCTGCATGCTGGAGTCTCGTAGGTCAGCAGAATCCCAGCCTGTGCGGAGGATGTGGTGGTAGGTGTTCCTCTGGTGCTGGAGTCTCGGATCTGCGAGGGTCTCTTCTCTCGTCGGCGCCTCCCTCGCAGATTGACGTGGCTTACCTGGTGGTTGGTTCGGTTTCTGAGCCCTAGGCCTTTCCACCCGAGCGGTCGCTTCTGCCGGCCGCACCGACACACTGGAGGAGGGAGGCACCCGCGCCGGAGCCGCCTCCCGCGCACGGCCCACCACTTTCCGCTCGCCCGAGCGACCACCATTCCCCGAAAGGTTGCGCGCCGCTGCCACCTGTCTCTGATACTCGGGACAAGCCCGGTACCTGGCCCCGTGGCCCGAAGTGAGACACAGTGCGCACTTCCTCTCGGGGATGGGGACGTCGCAGGTCCGCGAATCGTGGGGAGCCGTGCACTTAGAGCAGACCACCGCTCTCGCCGTGCACTTCTCCTCCGCGTGTCGAAGCTGCTGGCATCGGCTACACTGCACCGGGATAACCGGTCTACGGTACTGCTCCACCTTCACTCGAAAGTGAAGCACGTACTCGCGATGCCGCAAACGGTCTAGGTCGTCCGCCGTCGCCAGGTCCACCAGGTAGAACGGAAGAGGCGTTCGGGCCCGGTCGAACCGTCGTAGTTGCACGACCCGAAGCACTGAAAAGTGCTCGGCACGCAACTCTGCCGTAATGGCCTCCTCCGCGCCGTCAAAGTAGACGTGCTTCACCACAGCACGGAAGGTCTGGCGGTCCTTCCTCGTCGTCATGGTGAAGGTTACCCTGCGCTCCCGCAGAAAGGCAGTCAACAGCGCGTAGTCCCCGGCGGACCTGGTGCGCACGAGGAAGTCCCGAGAAATCGGGGCCCTCGAAATGACATACCCATCGTTGGGGTGCAGGGCGTCGAAATCTTGCAGCGTCTGAAACAGAGTGACGTGTGTCTTGGACACATAGATGGGAGGTTGGAGACGGGAGGAGAGGGCTTGGGCGTAAGAGGAAGGAGGGTGCCTGGGGACTGGGTTGGGGGTTGGAGCGGGTTGAGAAGGGGAAGGAATAGGAAGGAAACCAGGAGGAGGGTTGACGGGATGGGCAAGAAGGGCAGGGATGGGAGAGGACGGGCCGGGGATGGGGGAGACAGGACGAGGGGGAGGGGTGGGCTGAGGGACACAGGAGCGGACGGAAGAGGACGAGGATGAACGGGAGGCAGGGAGTGGAGAGTCGAGGGCAGCCGGGGTGATGGACAGGCATGGAATCGCAGCCGGGCTGCTATCCATACCAGCAGGGTTAGGGGTGGAGCGAGGAGAGGGACCAGAAGAACGAGGAGTGGATGCAGAGGATCGAGGAGTAGGAGCAGAGGAGCGAGGAGCAGGAGCAGAGGAACGGGTGGTGGGTGCGGAGGATCGAGGAGTGGGAGCAGAGGAGGGGGGAGAGGGTCCAGAGGAGCGAGGAGTGGGTGCAGCGGATCGAGGAGTTGGTGCAGAGGATCGAGGAGTAGGAGCAGAAGGAACAGCAGAAGCACCAAACTGAAGCTGGGTCTTGGCAACCGCTTGCCTAGTGACCCGCAACTCCGACGGGGAGCCCTTCTTGGTCTTACGCTGCTTGGTCATGGAGAAAAATGGAGGATAATACAAGAAGGCAAGTATGTAAAATGAAAAAGTAGAAAGAAGGAAGAGTAGAAAAAGCTTACGCTACCTAACAGGGGGCTTAAAAACTATAAAAAGAGGAAAAGATAGGATAGTGGAAGAGAAAGAACAGCTAGTGGGCGCTAAAAAGCCCGAAAAGCAGAGGTCCTACCCGAAGGTGCCGAGATTCCAGTCAAGAGACTGTTAGCAGCGGACGTGCTTTTCTACCCAGTTAGACTGTTGGGTGGTTTTGCTAGCCCAGGTGGACCAGCAAAAAGTGGCGGTCCGTGTGGAGAACGGCCGCCGCTGCGTAGGTTGATGTTTGCCGGCGGTTGCTGGCTGGCTCGCCGGGGGGGTCGCTTGGAGGCTTGCGCTGGCTGTCTGCTCTGCGTCAGCCAAAAAAGGCTGGAAGAGCGGAAGCTGGCTGCTCTGCTTCAGACCAAAATAGGCTGGAAGAGCGCCTCTCGTAGATCTCTTGTAGTCCTTCTCACTCGGCGAACTCTCGAAGTGGAAAAAGAAAATCGTCGGAGAAGCTGCTGCTTTTATATAATTTGCCCCGATAAAAGCTGAAGGGGGTGAGAGGTGTGATGGTATATAATACAGCGATTTTGGTTGGCTACTCCAAACCATCGAGCAGAAGGAGAGTGAATGCTAGTCTCGCACAGGGGTATTTCATAAAACACGTTTAAACATGACGCGGGGAAATCCCTCAATCACGTCACCTCTCCGTAAGGGAAATGCTTGTGTATATGACGCTAGAAAATAATGTATATATATATTATTTTTATATTATCGCTTAAATTCAATGTTTATTATCACCCAAAAGCATAAATATTCACGCTAGTGAAGTGTCCGTCTGACACGCATTATTCAATAATTTTAGAGTGAAAATAACGAAAAAGGAAGGCATTGTTTCTGTTGATATAATTTTCCTTGTAAGGCTACACCCTCGTTTATAAAATCGTTAATGGACAGACTATGTATTCATAGACCTCCATGCAGGTTCTAAAGTCAGACAGGGCGGTCACCGGGAATCGAGCCGGTGACCTCTCCAGTTCAAGCCTCTCACGTTACCACGACCCTATTTTTATCAAAACAGCCTTTAAACACCTTTTACCCATGTTAAATAAGACTGTTATTCATCAAATATTTCATTCATCTATAAAGTAGACCGTAAAACAGGCTAGCTTCAAACAACAATTAAGAAAATGTATCAGATACATTCGATCGCTTAATTTGAATTCTTTCTCCCAGTTTAATTCTAAAATGTCATACTCTTCATATCACCCTCTACAAATCATATTTATTTGTTTAGGATTCCATAAAAATTAGTTTAATTGTGGATATCGCGCAAAAAATTACGATATCATATTTACACAGTCGTCTGTATGAGAGGGATTTTCCTGTAAGTACAGGTTTTTCAGGGGAAGAGAAATCATTTTAAAGCACAATAGATTCCTTAATGAGATGTTCGACATGGTCCTCCTGGCGGTAGCCAGTCACCGTAGGAATTTCCAAGACCCCAGCCAGGTATACAGTCTTCAAAGGTTATACAAAATATTTTTGCAAGGGGTGTGCAACTGAATAACTCGTCGAATTTTTAGAAGATCTCCGGTGAATGAAAAAAGCTTTTAAACAAATATGGTTCGATCTCTCTGCTGGAATATTCAAAAAATATCACTCGAAGGGAGGGGTGTTTAAAAACGTTCTCGTCCTATGTTTACTAAGAGAATAATGCATGTTTTGAAAGTCCGTGTATTTATTGGTTTTGAGTTCAGAGTTCGTTTTCCCTCTGGTATTCAATACCACTAAACAATCAAAAGTCTATTACGCGAATAATTTTCGATTTTTTACGGGAATAATAATAAGTCTACATGTAAGGAATGTTTACGTACAGGACCTATACATCATATCTCGTAGGAAAATATTATAAAGCTCTTAATGGGAGGACTTGCTTTGCACAGTAAATCACCTATCCTGTCGCGACCTCTTGAATGTGAATAGACACGTTATCTCTCATAGAATTATGATATGTATACATTGGAGCGCTGCGTAATTGAATAATTTTTTAGATATGACGGGTGAAACGTCGATCTGTTTAAATGGAATAAGCTTTCTTAACGATAATAATAATAATAATAATAACTTGATTGCCTCTGAGAAGGAAATAATACTTGGAGATAATTGCAATAGTTACGAATGTGTACTTAGACTTCTACAGAATCTATACCCTGTGTTTAATTATAATTTCAGCGTAAAATGAAAATATCGCTTCTCTCCGTTTAATTTTCCTGACGGGAGAGTCATATTCAATATTTTATTAAAAGAAATAAGAGGTAGTATACTATGAAACTTAATCATTAATAATCTTCATGTAGAATTTAAATTACTTATTGGAGGGAAAAAATGCTGTAGCAAGCTTATACTTGCCAGGCTTAGGATTTTCCCCTGTTTGTATGGTGAATTCTGCGTAGAGCAATTAGGAACCCTTTCAAGCTGACCATTAACGATATGATGGACATCTATTGTATTCTTAAAAGGTTATTTCCCCAGCGGTTGGGTTTTCTTTTCGTCAAGGGTGTACAAACTTTCCTTTACATCGACTGACTTTATAAAAGATGTCGATTGAAAGATATCGTAATTCTTTTTTGCTTGCGTACGTGCGATGCTTTATCAACGACTGTTTTGAGCTCCCTTACTGGAAAAAATGCACGTTTTGTCTGTATTTTATCTTCAGGCGTGTACAGCGTATTTCTTTCAAGGAGGGCATGCAGCTGAAAAATTCGTCGAATTTCTCGAAGACCGCTACGTCTTCGCGATAATTATATTATCAAAGCAAATGTTTTTTATTGATTCTCTCTCGATTTTATTATTGCTGAGGAGACATAGTGGTTTTATAATTTTAACCTTAGGAATTCCCTGCGTCTGTGTATAATTCTGGACCGTACCCTGGCATATGACGTGATGGAAATCCAGGGTCATTAAGTAGCAGGTACAAATGATCTCGAAACTGGCAGAAGAAAAACTCCCCGGCGTTCCTGGTTTAACCGCTTCTAAGAATGTACAAATTCTTTTTTGCAAGGTATATGCAACTGAATAACTAGTCGATTTTCTCGAATACCGCTACGTCTTTAGAAGGAATATTTAAAACGAATATCAAATTTATATTTGAGGTCTTCGTATTGACGCGAGTTCTCTGCTCGCGTATTCAAAAAATATCTTTCGTAGGGAAATGTTTATAAGTCCTCTCTCCAAGTTATTAAATCCTCTCGCAATACTTATATATTTACTAAGCAAGGTATGCTTTTTTGGATGCTATGTAGAGAGAGAGAGTGAGAGAGCGCTTGAGTGTTGGACACAATGTCTGTTTGAAAGTCGCTGCTCTGTTTTTCCTCGACTGTCTTTACCTATATACATTTCTATTGAAGCTTATTTGTGATCATTCGTTAACTAGCTTAATTAAAAGAGCAACAGAGAGAATTTATTTAGGATACTCTGTATATTATTTTATAAACAATACCTGTATTATTTAACTATAATGTTAGTTCACGTTTATTTATTTTTTCATAATCAATTCCCCGGAATTATAACGGGACAACATGAACGCACCTCGCATGTTAAACGAGTATTATTTAACTATAAGGTTAATTCGCGTTTTTTTCCAGAATAATTTTCCACGGAATTATATGGAATTAAGATGGCCGTCATGCGCGTCTCAAGCCTCAATATGGCGAATTCCCGGTTTCTACGCAAGACTTTCGAAAATGGCCACATGGCGCGCTGTGAGGAAGCCAGCTCTAACCAAAGTCTTTCGTTGATGACCGCACGGCGCGCTGCGTAGCAGTGGGTTCTCGCGTTACAGGACGGAAGAGAGAGGGAATACATGTCAGTTCGGCGGTGTAGCGTGCAGGGTATGGACCGCGCGCTCGCTCGTGTTGTTTTTCGTAAAGGCTTCTCGTGTTAACGTCTCACTCTAGCTATTTACACCGTCCTTTTCAGTCACGGATTTTTTATTTCACCTAAGTGATGTAGTATTTTTATAAGCCACCCGCTCAAAAGAATAATTAAACCTGTATTTTTAGACGTAATGCCAGCTTTCCTTGGAGTCAACATGGCCGCCGCCGTGCATTCGTTAAACTTTAAAATGCTCTACTACTGCCCTCTTCGTCGTTCGGCGGAAGCGGCAGCTTTCCAACCTCTGACTAGGTGGCACGCTCGCTGGAGGAGGCGAGCTTTACCAGAGCGGGAGGGGGGAGAGGGATGAATGCTAGCTTGCTCCTAGCGAGAGTGGGGCGGGAATAACCAGGTCTAATTAGGGATGCAGTATAGAGGCACTTTCAGTATGCCCGAGAGGCTCGTCTAGGGAGGAAGTATAGCTCTAGCATTCATTTTAAGACGCGTCGACGTATCGCGTGTTCGTTACGTTATTTTTACCTCTTTTAGTCATGCATTCATCCAAGAGGTGTAATATTCTTATAAACCCAAAATATATTTTCCCTCAAAAAGTAGAATTAAACAAATGTTATTAGTCGTAATAATTATACAGTGTAATAATCACCTTAACACCCACGCACACATATACGATGGCGACCAGGTGCGCGCGAGTCAGTTCATATACACTTAATTACATTAATCAATCAAAAATACTTAATCGTATTCATTGATCGAGGATCAGCGTTTAATTACATCACCCCTTTAGAGCCACGATACCCGGACATTAGCAGTATATAAACATTTATTCTTGCGGATTTGCAGAGCAAAGACACGCCCCGAGAACCCCATTCTCCTACCCCACACATCACCAGGGCGAGATTTAGACAGGTCACAATGAGAGGGAGGTGACGTGGCCAGCGTATGGGAACAATACACACTCTCCCACCTATCCGCAGGGAACCAATCAGGCCAGCACACTCAAAGAGGGGAGGGTGTAGACAGCGTACGGGTTAGACAGCAAAGGAGAGAGGAGGGGTGTGGTCACCGGCACAGAGTCTGGCGACATTAGGTGAGGCCACAAAGGAGGGGTCATCTTCGGCGGCTTTAAGAGTAAGCCCACAAAGCAAGGGGGAGGAGTCGGCGAAAAGGAGGGGTCATCTTCGTCGGCTTTAATGGTAAGCCCACAAAGCAAGGGGGCGGGGCTTGGCGGCATAGAGCCGGGCGGCATGTAAGCCCTCAAAGGAAGGGGGCGGAGCTGGTAGTATTTCTTTGTGAGCTTAAATCGGCTTATATTTGCTACTGCCGCCGATTGATAAGATGTGTCAGATAAGCCTTTGTTCTATGCCGCAGGCCACGCCCTCTCTTTGTGTGCTACTCCGAACGCCGCCCGCCAGAGAACCAGAACAATAGACTACTGTTCCCATCGCTAATGGATGTGATGTAGCTGTCAAATATCATTGACAAGGGTTTGAGCCACAGAGAGACCCCGCTAATTGATAATCTTTGTAATCCTATTGGCTGTGTAATCAGATGTCCCTTTGTTCTATGCCGCAAGCCACGCCGTATCTTTGTGCGTTACTCTCACACCGCCCACCTCCACTCTCCTTTGTGTTACTTACAGCTCAGGGGTGTGTCATGTAGCTGTCAAATTTGATTGACAAGGGTTGAACCTCGCTTCAAGCTTTTTCCAGTCTCTCGGACTGTCAGTCGCGTGCCGCCACCCCCCGTAAATCGATGGAAGAGGTGTAGGCGACAAAACACCGCCAATTAAAGTTTAATTGAGCGTACATGTAAACATGTGTGTTTACAAATGTTTTGACACTCTTTGGCGGTATTTTCCCGGCACAGGAAGTACCCTCCTCCCTCTCCTTTGTGAGGGTGAAGTCCCCGCCGCTAAAGTTCTGAATATCTGTGCCAATCAATCAGGTAAACTTCGTCCATGTATGACATCATGTAATCTCATTGAAATCAAGGATTTAAACCGCTAACAAAGGCTATATTGCACTCTAGCATCTTGGATTCCCGGTATCACGTACCCTAAAGGGCTGGACGCAGGCCATCGATCGATTAATACAATTATTCCAATTGAGTATTTTTGAATGATACAGTATACAGAGTTGATACCAATAAAGTACCTCGCTCAGCCCCGCAAGCGCGCGCCCACGCATTTGTTTTCTAAAACTTAACTAAACGATTATTACGAGTGTATAATTATCACGATCAACAAAACTTGTTTAATTCTACTTTGAGGGAAATTTTCGGGCTTATAGGAATATTACGCCTCTTATACGAATTAAAAATGCATGAAAAAGGCAGTGTTAGCGTAAATAGCTACTTCAGAAAATACGCAAGATGCTAACGTATTTAAAAGGGATGTTTTCGGAAGTCTAAGCGTATAGTGCCACCTTCGTTGGCATTCTCACGCTGAATGAGACGATGCACATCTGCAAGTCCCGGTTATACCTACTCCCCATTAACAACCATGGAGGGTACCGGATTCATGACAATGGACATTCCGTCTCCTATGCAGTCATTCTGTGAATTCCACTTTCCCCTAACCCACTCCTAACCTCTCTCTCTGCATGCCACTGGGGGAGGGGGCTACGACTGTGCACATTGCTTGGCCGCTTCCTGCATGAGATAAAGCTGGAAGCCCCGCCATGATGTGCCTTTAACGTAAATAAATAATGAAATATGAGGCTCCTTAAACTGGCAGTACAACAAATCATTCCCTTTGTTTGTCGTGATTGTTTAGACACGCTACGAATACCTGAATTTATTATAAAAATATTATTGTTATCAGAGGAAAGTTCATGTCCTTTCGCGCTTGACTTGATTTTAAAGAAATTTAAAAGATGTATGCTTGTCTATAATACCTGATCGAACAGGTGTTTATATGTTTAGATAGGGACAATAGACTGCATTTAAACCGAGGGTTACAAGACATTATCTTTAACAAAGGCAGCCTTAAAAGGAAAAATGACAATCTTTAGACTAAATGTAAAAACCATGGATCTGGGGACTGTAAAACATGCGGACACTCGAGGTAAACTATAGGAGCCCTCAAAACAGGAATTTCCTCTAAGAAAATATATAAGTATTGCAAATATGTAAATAACGTTGATATGAGGGCTTTAAAACATGCGGACACTCGAGATAAAAATACAGGGGCCTTAAAAACAGGCATTTCCTCAAGTATTCCAAAAATGTAAATAACATGGATCTGGAGACTTCCAAACATGCAGACACTCTGGTAAAATACAGCGTCTTTCAAAACGGGCATTTCCTCTGAGAAAATATATAAGTATTACAAAAAGTATATAAAATAGATCTGGGGACTTTAAAACATGCTGACACTCTGGTAAAATACAGCGGAATTCAAAACAGGCATTTCCTCTGAGAAAATATATAAGTATTGCAGAAATGTAAATAATATGGATCTGGGGACTTTAAAACATGCAGACACTCGGGTAAAATACAGCGGTCTTCAAAATAGGCATGTCCTTTAGAAAATATATAAGTATTGCAAAAATGTAAATAACATGGATTTAGGAACTTTAAAACAGGCAGACACTCGAGGTAAAACACAGGACCTTCAAAACGTGCATTTCATTTGGAATAAGGTATTGCGAAGGGGAACTTAGAACATACAACGTCGTAAGGCATGTTGAGTACTCTAGCGGAGAATCTAGCCATGGACACTTCAAATATGAATTTTATATTCGTTTTTAAAAACTTTTTTTTCTAAAAAATGCACACGAGCGGTCTCTGGGAAGATGCGCCAGCTAGTAATACTGATGTATAAACACCTTTGCCAAATATGTTGCATACCCCTGAGATGGCTAAACCAGACCTCGGAAATTCCGCTTCTAAAGATATTCAGAGCCGTCGGTCTTTCCCACCTTAATGGTCCTCCGGATTTCCAGACAGATAGGAGATTGGAGTGACTGGCTTTGTGTCGGTACCGGCTTCATAGTTTAATCTTGAAGAAAGAAGGTCCATAATTAGGACCATCTATAATCACGATAGAGCTCTAAGATGACTACGCAACTAAGGCCATTTGCGTGTAAAACACTAACTAATCGATCGGAATGGCTCAGGGGGCTACGACTGTGGTCCGCATTCGGAGGTTGTGGATTCAATTCCCGCAGCTGACACACCTGACCCAGGGTTTTTGGGGTTTTCCCGTCGCTAGGCGAATGCTGCGAAGGTTCAGTACATCCCCGAATTTGCCCTCCCTCCATTTCACCTATATTCTTATTTTACTTCACCATTCATCTCCTTGGCTCTGACTGGTAATATTTAATACTGAGCAGCGGAACTCAAGCGATACAAATGCTTTATGAATAAAGAAACGTAGGTGTATTATGCATGTAGCTAAAAGGATAGGAATGGTGAGGTTTTTAAAACATGCCTTTTCGCACACTCGAGGTAAAATACAGGAAGGGCTTTAAAGGGCTGTGGAATAAGGTGTGCAGGTCCAGGATATAGAGCGCTGTCCTTAAACATCCGTAGATGGAAGGGAAAGGCATTCGAGTGTATCACATCAGGTATTTTCTTTACATGTTATGGATATATGTAAGGATTTTTTAGGTTATACTTTATAAGAAATTAACTATTTTCTTCTTCAGTGAAGCAATCAAGTTTACTATCATTATTATTACCGTCAAGGAAGTATCTGTTTATTTCATTTTAAACAGACTGGTGTTTCAGTCCCCGTCTAAACATTATAGGATCCCTACATTGCTCCAGGAAAATTATATCAACAGAAATAATACTTTCTTTTCATTATTTACCCTAAAATTATAGTAAAAATACATGCAATACGTTATTTATACAGGCCTATGTATGAGATTGTAGTCCAAAGGCGATGGCATGCCACGGATGTACTTATCATCTATGATAAAATAACACATTGAAAACAGTCGGGTGCTTTAAACATAACACTTGAGTGAATATTGTGGTAATGCAATAATAAACAGCGAAATTTAGCAATACACGTATTCAAAACAATAGTCTAGCGTTCTATACACGGGTGGATTTTTCCTACCGCCATATTACCGCATGACGCTGGAAATCCCTTAATGGCTTAGACGCGTTTATATATGAAATGTTTCTACTCGATATGTGTGGAATAGCCTATCAGGTCAATTTATTTTATATCGTCACGCCTCTCGCTTGCAATCTTTATGTGGGCAAAAATGATATAAAAGAAGTAGCTTCTCCAGCAATTTTCACTGTCTTGCGAGAACACATCGACCTAAGTACTGTTCTGTTACACAACGCTCTGCGAAATTTCATCAAACACCATGTCTGGTAAGTTGTAAAAGATTTCAGTTACTTTAAAAGCTAACTTATTACTCTCTGCAGGTAACTTATAAATGTGTTACTTCTTTCTTTTAATGTCAGACGTTTATATACAAATAGTTGAACATTCTACGGTTAATAGATATTTGTGCGAATTTCATTTTTTCAAATGCAAGCAGTTTAGTTAATTATTCATTTCTAAGCAAACTTAGTATTCTAGATGTTTAAATAAGAGATATTTAGCGCTGTGCGAATTTCATTTTTGCAAATGCAAGCAGTTTAGTTAATTATTCATTTCTAAGCAAACTTAGTATTCTAGATGTTTAAATAAGAGATATTTAGCTCGTCCATTACATTCATTTCTATAGAAAAAAATACAATTGTTTGAATACCTCCTTTACCTCGTGCTTTTTATATTACAAAAAGTCTGTTGTGCGAATCGTTCGCTCTAATAAAGTAAATGTTTGCATTATATTAAAACATTTAAATCGAACAATAGCCTGCTTAATGGACTTCGTTAGTGAATCAGAGCCTCCTTTATATTTACAGATATATTATTGTTATTATTATTATTATTATTATATTATACAGAAATGTTAATATTCTGGAGACCTTGAAATAAATGGAATTGTTTATGAAATGCAGACTCAAATGAAGAATTTGTTTTTCTGTCCCTAATGCACAGAGTTTGGCAACACAACTTAACACGCTGGCTGGGAATAGCATTTTCCCGACTGTTCAAAGACTACAAGATCTTCAGCTAGAGGAGCGTTATAATATAAAAACAATAGGAAAAATTGATACGAAATACGGTGTTAGAGTGGTTGCAGTCTTAGGCGAAAGCAAGCTTTTCTTCCAGCGAGATATTCAGCCCTAACAAGGGAACAGTTGGAGGAAATGCCGGGAAAGATTCAAATTGTATATCACTGATTAGTACCAGCTAGCAATTTAAGACATGTAAATTGCCATTTCTTCCTGTTAAGGGCTGTAGAAATAATTCAGCTCAGCTTTCAATGTTACATTTAGAGATGCAGCGTTTGAGTTTATAAATATTCGGCTCACTAGGTTAACATTTGTCTAAAGTACGTATCACTGTATTATAAACAAATGTGTGTATATACCGGGTGAATCACCTAAAACTTGTACCGCAAATATTTCGTAAATGGAAAGTGCTATTGATGTGCAGTTTTCACAGGATTGATTGGTAGTCAGGGTCTCGTACATTTTGCACGTAAACAGATTTTAATAATAGTGAGAAAGTGTATTTTTTGAGCAAACGTACAATTTTTTAAATGGAACAATGCCTAGTTACATCAATAGAATAGAGGTAGGGTAAATTAGAAGGTCACTGGCGTTTGATGCAAGATTCTAGTGCAAGTGGTTTACGAGAAATCTTATTTTGAACGCACCAACTCTTGTACAACCTGTGGTAGCACAAACTAAAGAAACACAAAAGGGAATTACAATACTTATGTGGATTCTTAAAAGTAAAGAGAACATATCCCTTCAAATGTTGTGTTCAAAATGACCACCGGCAGCTTCAATACACGCTTCCAGTCTGCTGCACAAGTTCTAGCATTTAAGCGGAAATTTCAGAGCACGCAGCAGGAATATGTCCTTTCATATCATCTGGTGTAGTTGGTACATCGTTGTAGACAGTGTCTTTCAGCCTTCCCCACAGAAAAAAGACTAAAGTGGTCAGATCCGGTGAACGGATCGGCCAAGGTACAGGTCCTCTTCATCCAATTTAACGATTTGGAAACAATCCTTTAAGACAAGCTGTAGTACTTCGTGCACTACGGGCTGGACTGCCATCATGTTGGTACAACAGACTCCTCCTAGTCTGCAAAGGAATGTCTTCTAGCATCTGTGGTAGATGGTCTGTCAAGAGGCTGTGATACTTGTGCGAGTTCATTGTTCCTTCTATGAACATAGGGCCTATGAGCTGATGGTTCACTATCCCACACCACACGTTTCAACTCCATGGACGCTGATGTTCCACCTGACGAAGCCAACGGGGATTGTCAACAGACCAATAGTGCATGTTTCTGCGGTTTACCTGGCCATGATTAGTAAATTTTGCCTCCTCACTAAACAAGATAAATGATGAATCTGGAGTATCATGTCTTAATGCCCATGTACAAAAGTTAACACGATTCTCAAAATCGTTTCCATGCAGCTCTTGATGGAGAGAGATGTGATAGGGATGGAACCTATGTCGATGGAGAATGCGCAGTACACATGCCTGACTTATGCCACTTCTACGTGCGATTAGCGGGAACTAATTTGCTAATGTACTGCAACGGCAACCAAACCATTAATTTCTGCCTCTTCTCGTCACTTGTTTGTTTCTGTTACGTTTTCTAGGTGTTATAGTACCACTTTCACGTAATTGGTTGAAGAGGTTGATAAATAATTGCCGAAATGGTTGACGTCTATTAGGATACGCTTCCCCATACACCGTACAGGAACGAACTGCATTCTCCCTACTCTCTCCATACACCATGAGCATGTCGGCTTTTTCTGCATTAGTAAACCCCATCTTCCACTCACGACTTACTGCTTCAACTGTCACAAACTAACTGACCAGAAAGTCGCAATGCAATCAATGAACAGAAAACAATGTAAACAAACATTACAACATCGTACCTAGCAATTAAGTAGGTTGAATGGGACAAACAATTGTCGGGGTGGAAACTTTCAAAATACAAGTTCTCGTAAACCACTTGCGCTAGAGTCCTGCAACGAAGACCATTGACATTCTAGTTTACGTTACCTTTATTCTGGTGAAGTAACTATGCGTTGTTCCATTTTAAAAAATGTATGTTTGCACAAGAAATACACTTTCTCAGTATTATTAAAATCTGTTTATAGACTAAATGTACCAACGTTCCAATCTGACTACCAATCAATGCTGTAAAAACTGCACATCAATAGCACTTTCCATTTCCGAAATATTTGCGGTGCAAGTTTTAGGTGATTCACCCTGTATATATATATATATATATTTCTATTGTATACATAATATGTGTAAGTAACGTCTAGGTTGTAGTCTGTGCGAGGCCACGCAGAAACAATTTTAATAGCCTTTTCAGTGATTCGTTACCTCAAAGCATATACTTACAAGCTGCAAATAATTTGAATGTGTGTTACACGACTACAAGTTCGGGGCGAGTTGGTCTAAAGCAAGCATAAACAGAAATGTAATAGGAACATTCTCGACAACTTCCAGTGATCTTATTCAATAAAGAATCGCAACACCACACAGCATGAAACCTACATGAAAAACGTCTGCGTGTGTAGAATATAGCAATAATATATATTATTTGCTCATAATTATTGTATTATTTGCCAACTCCATTAATTTCATAAATAATTGCACAATTGTTTAAAGGATTATTCAATATATTAAAACATTGATTATGCATGAAATCTAGAGATATCTACTGAACTATTTGGAAAGACGCTTGAATAAATGCAATCTAGAAGTCAGAACTATCTAATGTTTGAGGGTATGATATGAAGTGTATAATAAGATTAATAAAAAAGAGAACTACATGATATAAACAACTTTTATTTTATGAACATTATCCTATTACAATCCTTCACAAAATCCATACATCTTTCCCAAAGCCAATGATAAACTAGACTTTCTAAACACACAATTATATAATCGTATGCATCACAGGGAAAGAGACCTGTAGGTATTAAGGTATTTTATATACTAGAATTTCTTGATAATCATGATATATTTCAATGTTCTTGTTAACTATCGTCGAAATATTTATTAACATAATTTTCGTGACTGTCATGCTATAAGTTTAGATGCTTTAAGCTTACTTATAATTTCTTCAATCTTCCTCGTATGATTGCTAATACCAGCCTATCTGGATGCCATTAGTAGGTAACTTTAACATAGTTACCAATCTATTCGGATTTTCCAGCGTAGATATCACTGAATTATCATCATATGGAAACGTCAAATTGGTAAACACGCGACTTCCGCTGTATTCTGATTTCTCACGCGCAGGAAACTCAAACGCAGGACAGAGAATCGATTCAGTACATCTTCCTCGATGCATCTTAAGTCTTAACAAAGAACGATAATTAAAAATCTGACCACATATACAGCACTTAACGAGTCGTCTTCCTCCATGTATAATGTATGAAAAATTGAGCTTCTCATAAGTTGGTTGCGCCGATTTTCTCTCACATAGCTCATGCTAAAACTGTAAAAGAAATTAAATGAATACGTGAATGCTAACGCTCGAAGGCATTAAGAGCAAATGAATGAATTGATAACACGCAACTATGTATATATCTCGAATGAGGGTGCTGGAGGGGACTCTCGGCATATGCATAAGATGGGAAAAGGATCCTCTCTGGAAACATTCGTCATCCAGACAGCGATTCTTCTCAGGATCCGTACACGTGAGGTTGCCATTCAAGTTGGTCGGAACAAACCCGGGTTCAAATCTTTAAAAGGTAGGGATCCGGCCATTTTCCTGTCATGTCTCTTTCTGAAGGATGAGGTTGGTGCTTAGTATAGTACTCTACAGCTTCCATTGCACTAGGTGTCCCTAACATTTCGAGCTCTCGGATCGTTCCAGCTGCTCGCGCATCTCTGTCATCTATATGTCGACAATCTGTTGCCTTCTGAAGGATAGGGTTGGTGGTCGGTGTAGAACTGTACAGCTTGCATCGCGCCGGGTGTCCCTAACATTTCCAGCTCGAGGACCGGTTCGGCTGCTCGCGCCTCTCTGTCATCCACAGGTCGACGATCTGTTGCCTTCTGGAGGATGGGTTTGTGGTCGGTATAGTACTGTACAGCTTCCATTGCGCTGGGTGTCCCTAACATTCCCAGCTCGAGGATCGTTCGAGCTGCTCGCGTGTCTCTGTCACCTACATGTCGACGAACTGTTACCTTCCTAAGGATAGGGTTGGTGGTCGGTATAATTCTGTTCAGCTTCCAATGCGCTCGGAAACCCTAAAATTCCAAGCTCTAGCATCGTTGCAGCTGCTAGCGTGTCTGTCATCTACATGTCGACGATGATTTGGCTTCCGAAGAATGGGGCTGGTGGTCGGTATAGATCTGTACAGCTTGCAATGCGCTAGGTGTCCCTAACATTTCTATCTCGAGGACCGTCCAGCTACCCGCGCAGTCTATGTCATCTATGTACATACGGACGATCTGTTGCCTTCCGAAGGATGGGGCTGCTGGTCGGAATAGATCTGTACAGCTTGCAGCGCGCTAAGTGTCCCTAACATTTCCAGCTCGAGGACCGTCCAGCTGGTCGCGGGTCTATGTCATCTACATGTGGACGATCTGTTGCCTTCCGAAGGATAGGGTTGGTGGTCGGTATAGATCTGTACAGCTTGCAACGCGCTGAGTGTCCCTAACATTTCCAGCACGAGGACCGTTCCAGCTGCTCGCGCGTCTCTGTCATCTACACGTCAACGATCTGTTGCCTTTAGAAGGATGGGGTTGGTGATCGATATAGTAACGTAAAGCTTGCATTGCGCTAGGTGTCCCTAACATTTCCAGCTCGAGGACCGTTCCAGCTGCTCCCACGTCTCTTCCATCTACATGTCGACAATCTGTAGCCTTGTGAGGGATGTGGTTGGTGGTCGGTATAGTACTGTACAGCATGTATTGCGCTAGGTGTCCCTAACATTTCCAGCTTGAGGACCGTTTCAGCTGTTCGCGCGTCTCTTCCATCTACATGTCGACGATCTGTTGCCTTCTGAGGATGGACTTGATGGTTGGTATTGAACTGTACACCATGCTTAGGGAGACATCCAATCCTTGTCTGGATGACGAATGTATCCAGAGAGATTCGTTTCCTCTGCTCGCTGCATCTGCCTTCTGGTTACGTTTGTTGGTTACGTTAGGTTAGGTTTCCTATCACGTTTGGTTACAATTCTGGTTACTTTACTTTACGAGGTGTTACGTTGTGTAACGTTGACAGGCAAAGTGCAGGGTACCTACCTTTTAAAGATTTAAACTTGGAGCCTGTTCCGACCAACCTGAAAGGCAACATCACGTCTACGGACCCTGAGACCAATCGCTGTCTGGATAACGAATGTTTCCAGAGAGGATCCTTTTCCCTCCTTTGCATATGCCGAGAGTTCCCTCCGTCACCCTCATTCGAGACATATACACGGTTTCGTGTTATAAATTAATTCATTCGCTTTTAATGGCTTCGATCGTTAGCATTCACGTATTAGTTTAATATCTTTTACAGTTTTTGCACGAGCTATTGTGAGAGAAAATCGGTGCAACCAACTTATGAGAAACTCAATTTTTCATCCATTACACATTGATGAAAACAATTCGTTTAATGCTGTATATGTGGTCGGATTTTAAATTATCGTTCTTTGGCAAGACATAAGATGCATCGAGGAAGATGTTATACTGAATCGGTTCTCTGTCCTGCACCTGAGTCTCCTGTGGATGAGGAATCAGAATACAGTGGAAGTCGTGTGTTTACCAATTTGACGTTTCCATATGATGATAATTCAATGATATCTACGCTTGAAAATCCGAATAGATTGGTAACTATGTTGAGGTTACTTATGGCATCGAGATAGGCTGGTATTAGCAATTATACGAGGTAGATTGAAGAAGTTATAAGTGAGCTGAAAGGATCTTCGGATATATCATGACGGCCACGAAAATGATGTTAATGAATTTTTCGACGATAGTTAGCAAGAACATTGAAATATATCATGATTATCAAGAAATCCTACTGTATAAAATACCTTATCCAGACATTGCTGAGATGCTTAATTTTACGGATAAAGTGTTCACCTGCAGTTCTCTTTACCTGTGATGCATATGATTATGTAATTATGTGTTTAGAACGTCTAGACTCTAATCATTGTCTTTGGGAAATATGTATGGATTTTGTGAAGGTTTGTAATAGGATAATGTTTATAAAATAGATTTTGTTTATATTATATAGTACTCTTTATTAATCTAATTATACACTTCATATCATACCCTCAAACATTAGATGGTTCTGACTTCTAGATTCCATTTATTCAAGCGTCTTTCAAAATAGTTCAATACATATTTCTAGATTTCATGCAGCATTAATGTTCTAATATATTGCATAACCCTTTAAACAACTTATGAAATGAATGGAATTGGCAAGAAATACAATATTAATGAGTAAATAATTTATATTATTGTTATATTCTACACACGCAAACGTTTTTTCGTGTAGGTTTCATGCTGTTTGGTGTTGCGATTCTTTATTGAAAAACATAATTGGACGTTGTTGAGAATGTTCCTATTACATTTCTGTTTATGATTTTTTTACACTAACTGGCTCTTCCTCTTCATTTATCCGGTCCTTGTGGTCCTGTTACACACATTCAAATTATTTGCAGCTCATTGTAAATATATGCTTTGAGGTAAGGAATCACTGAAAAGACTATTAAAATTCTTTCTGCATGACCTCGCACAGGCTTCAACCTAGACGTTATTTACACATGTATATAATATTAAAGAAATATATACACATATTTTAATACAGTGATACGTACTTTTGACAAATGTTATCCTAGTGAGCCGAGTATTTATAAACTCAAAGGCTGCATCTCTAAATGTAACATTGAAAAGTGTGCTGAATTATTTCTACAACCCTTTACAGGAATAAAAGACAATTTACATGTCTGAAATTGCCAGCTGGTACTAATCCGTGGTATACAATTTGAATCTTTCCGGGAATTTCCTCCAACTGTTCCCTTGTTAGGGCTGAATATCTCGCTGGAAGAAAAACCGGCTTTTCGCCTAAGACTGCAGCCACTCTTAACACCGTATCTCGTATCAATTTTTCTTATGGCTTTTATATTATAAGGCTCTTCTTGCTGAAGATCGTGTAGTCTTTGAACAGTCGGGAAAATGCTATTGCCAGCCAGTGTGTTAAACTGGGTTGCTAAAGTCTCTGCATTAAGAACAGAAAAACAAATTCTTCATTAGAGTCTGCATTTCATAAAAAATTTCATTTATTTGAAAGTCTCGAGATTATTAACATTTCTGTATAATATAATAATAATGCTGATAATAATAATAATAATAATAATAATAATAATAATAATAATAATAATAATAATAATAATAATATGTGTAAATATAAAGGAGGCTCTGATTTACTAATGAAGACCATTAAGCAGGCTATTTTTCGATTTAAATGTTTTAATATTATGTAAACATTTACTTTATTAGAGCGAATGATCCGCACAACAGACTTTTTGTAATATTCTAAAAAGCAAAACGTTAAGGCGGTATTCAAACAATTGTATTTTTTTCTCTAGAAATGAATATAATTCACGCGCTAAATATCTTTTATTTAACCATCTAGATTAATAAGTTTACCTAAAAATGAGTAATTAACTAAGCTGCTTGCATTGGAGAAAATGAAATTCGCACAAATACCTATTAACCGTAGAATGTTCAACTATTTGTATATAAACGTCTGACATTTAAGAAAAAGAAGTAACACATTTATAAGTTACCTGTAGAGAGTAACAAGCTAACTTTTAAAGTAACTGAAATGCTTTTACAACTTACCAGACATGGTGTTTGATGAAATTTCGCAGAGCGTTGTGTAACAAGAACAGTACTTAGGTCGATGTGTTCTCGCAAGACAGTGAAAATTGCTGGAGAAGCTACTTCTTTTATATCATTTTTGCCCACATAAAGATTGCAAGCGAGAGGCGTGACGATATAAAATAAATTAACCTGATAGGCTATTCCACACATATCGAGTAGAAACATCTTTTCTAAGGAGCCAGGAAGGGGAGAGAGTCTCGCACAGGGAACATTTCATAAATAAACGCGTCTAAACCAGCTAGGGAATTTCCAGCGTCATACGGTAATATGGCGGCAGGGAAAATCCACCCGTGTATAGAAGCTAGACTATTGTTTTGAATATGTGTAATTCTAAAATTCGCTGTTTATTATTGCATTACCAAAATATTCACTCAAGTGTTATATTTAAAATACCCGACTGTTTTCAATGTGTTATTTTATCATATGATGATAAGTACAACCGTAGGACGCCATCGCCTTTGGATCACAAGCTCATACATGGCCTGCATAAATAACGTATTGCATGTATTATTTACATTTTAGAGTAAATAATGAAAAAAAGGTATTATTTCCTTTGATATAATTTTCCTGGAGCAATATAGGGATCCTATAATTTTTAGACGCGGGAACTGAAACACCAGTCTGTTTAAAATGAAATAAACAGATAAGCTTCCTTGATGGTAATAATAATAATAATAATAATAATAATAATAATAATAATAATAATAATAGTAAACTTAATTGATGCACGGAAGAAGGAAATAATACTTGGAAATAATAGCGATAGTTAATTTCTTATAAAGCATTACTTACAAATTCCTTACATATATCCATAACAAGTAAAGAAAATATCTGATGTGATACATTCGAATGGCTTTCCCTTCCCTGTACGGATGTTTAAGGACAGCGCTCTATATACTGGACTTATACACCCTATTCCACAGGAGATGCCTGTTTTAATGCCTTTTCTGTATTTTACTTCGATTGCGCGAAAATGCATGTTTTAAACCCTTCACCATTCCTATCCTTTTAGCTATATGCAATATACATCTACGTTTCTTTATCCACAAAGCATCTGTATCGCTTGAGTTCTGGTGTTCAGTATTAAATATTACCGGTCAAAGCCAAGGAGATGAATGGTAAAGTAAAACGAGAATGTAGGTGAAACGGAGGGAGGAAAAATTCGGAGATGTAACGAATCTTCGCAGCATTCGCTTAGTGACCGAGAAAACCCCGAAAGACCCCTGGATCAGGAGTGTCAGCTGCGGGAATTGAGTCCACGACCTCCGAAGGCGGACTACGGTCGTTACCGCATGAGCCATTCCGATCGATTAGTCAGTGTGTTACACGCAAATGACCTTAGATGCGTAGTCGTCTTAGAGCAATATCTTGATTACAGATGGTCCTAATTATGGACCTTCTTTCTTCAAAATTAAACTATGAATCCCGTTTCGACGGAGAGACATCTCCCCATCTGGCACGGCGTCACTCTATTGAATATATAATCCGGCATTTATCCGGTGTCTGAGCAAAACCATGAACAAATTCGTAGATTGCCGGATACGTGGATCTGAACTCGCAACCTCACAATTGAAAGCACATATGAGAAGCATAATCCAGCAAATGTTGCCTGCCATGCGTTCCCATTAAGAGAATTTCCGATAAAATTATGTTGACTTTAAGAGTACCCAAACATTGCCTACGAATGTTTTCAGAGATGTAAGTTTAGGATCTCTATTGAGCCCAAACAGCTGAATAGCATACATAGCGTGTCTTAAAGAGAAAGCTCCTAAGACACTGAATTTGAAAACTGTACTTCTAGCGCTTGAAACTGTTTAGTTGCGCTGTGTTCTTGTTATGGATGTAAATAAATATCTACATTAAACCAGTCATTCCAATCTGGTATCTGTCTGGAAATCCGGAGGACCTTTAAGGTGGGGAAGACCGGCGGCTCTGAATATCTTTAAAAGCGGAATTTACGAGGTCTGGTTTACCCATCTCAGTGGTATGCGACATATTTGGCAGAGGTATCATCATTATCACTCGCTGGTGTATCTTCCCGAAGACCGCTGGTGTGCATATTTTAGAAAAAAAGTTTTTGAAAACGAATATCAAATTTATATTTGAAGTGTCCATGGCTAGATTCTCCGCTAGGGTACTCAACACGCCTTTCGACATCGTATGTGCTAAGTTTCCCTCCCACAATACCTTATTCCAAATGAAATGCATATTTTGAAGGTTCCTGTATTTTAGCAAGCATCCGCATGTTTTAAGGTCCCTCAGATCCATGTTATTTTCAATTTTGCAATACTTATATATTTTATCAGAGGTATTGACTGTTTTGAAGACCCATGTGTGTTACCTCGAGTGTCTGCATGTTTTAAAGTCCCTAGACCCATGTTATTGATATTTTCGCAATAATATATTTTTCTCGGAGGAAACGCATGTTTTGAAGCCCCCTGTATTTTATCCGAGTGTCTGCATGTTTTAAAGTACCCAGATACACGTTATTTATATTTTTGCAATACTTATAATTTTCTCAGAGGAAATGCGTGCGTTGAAGGCCGCTGTATTTTACCTCAAGCGTTCGCATGGTGTAAATTCCCCAGATCCATGTTATGTACATTTTTGCAATACTCATATATTTTCTCAGGGGAAATGCCTGTTTTGAAGGCCGCTGTATTTTTTCTCGAGTGACCGCATGTTTTAAACGCCCCAGGTATATGTTATTTACATTTTGATGGCCTGCTGTATTTTTCCCGAATACCTGCATGTTTTAAAGTTCCCAGATCTGTGTTATTTACATTTTTTGTAATACTTATATATTTTCTCAAATGAGAAATCCTTTTTTTGTTGTGAACCTCGAAATGAGCGTTTGTGGAAAAAGTCATGTGAGTGTAATGCATAATATTTTTTCTTCCACAAACACTCTATGCTGTAACCGGGTATCGAACCTCGGAGAGACAGTGCCCGCTTTCTCGGAAATGCCACGGAGACTATTGTAGCGGTATGCGGATATGTTATCACCTTCCTGAAAAACCGAAGTGAACTGTTTGGAAATCCTGAATCCATTAAAGAGGGTGGGAATATCCAAGGCTGTGAATATCTTGTAAGCAGAATTTTCGAAGTCTGGTTTACACAACCTCAGGGTTATACAACATATTTGGAAGCGTTTCTTAAACAGCGGTATAACTCGCCTGCGCATATCTCGAAGACCGCTGGTGTGTTTTTTTTTTGGAAAAAGTTGTTAAAACGGATATCAAATTAATATTTGAAGTGTTCATGGCTAGATTCTCCGCTACCGTACTCAACACGCCTTTCGACATCGTATGTTGTAAATCCCCTCCTGCAATACCTTATTCCAAATGAAATGCCTGTTTTGAACGCCGCTGTATTTTACCAGTGTGTGCATGTTTTAAAGTCCCCAGATCTAGGTTATTTACATATTTGCAATACTTATATATTTGGTTAGAGGAAATGTTTGTTTTGAAGGCTCCTGTAGTTTACCTCGAGTGTCCGCACGTTTTAAAGTCCCCAGATCCATGTTATTTACCTTTAGTCTAAAGATTGTCATATTTCATTTTAAGGGCGCGTTTGCTAAAGATAATGTCTTGTAACCCTCGGGTTAAATGTAGTCTAATGTTCCTGTCTAAACCTATATACACCCCTGTTGTGTCAGGTATTATAGACAAACATGCATTCTCTTTTAAATTTCTTTAAAATCAAGTCAAGTGTGAAAGGGCATTAACTTTCCATCTGCTAGCAATAATATTTTATAAGAAATTCAGGTATTTGTAGCGTGTCTAAACAATCACGACAAACAAAGGGAATGATTTGTTGTACTGCCAGGTTAAGGAGCCTCATATTTCATATTTATTTACTTTAAAGGCACATCATGGCGGGGCTTCCAGCTCTATCTCATGCAGGAAGCGGCCAAACAATGTGTGCAGTCGTAGCCCCCTCCCCCAGTGGCAGGCAGAGAGAGAGAGAGAGAGAGGTTAGAAGTGGGGTAGGGGAAAGTGGAATTAACAGAACGACTGCATAGGAGACGGAATGTCCATTGTCATGAATCCGGTTCCCTCCATGGTTGTTAATGGGGAGTAGGTATAACCGGGACTTGCAGATCTGCGTCGTCTCATTCAGCTTGAGAATGCCAACGAAGGTGGCACTATATGCTCAGACTTCCGAAAACATCCCTTTTAAATACGTTAGTGTCTTGCGTATTTTTTAAGTAGCTATTTACGCTAACACTGCATTCTAGTCATGCATTTTTAATTCGTATAAGAGGTGTAATATTATTATAAGCCCGAAAATTTCCCTCAAAAGAGAATTAAACAGTTTTATTAATCGTGATAGTTATACACTCATAATAATCGCTTAGTTAAGTTTTAGAAAAAAAATTGCGTGGGCGAGCGTTTGCGGGGGTAGACGAGGTAGTTTATCGGTATCAACTCTTTATACTGTATCAATCAAAAATACTCAATTGGAATAATTGTATTAATCCACCGACGGCCTGCGTCCAGCCCTTTAGGGTATGTGATACCGGGAATCCAAGATGCTAGAGTGCGATATAGCCTTTGTTAGCGGTTTAAATCCTTGATTTCAATGAGATTACATAATGTTATGCATGGACGAACATTACCTGATTGATTGACACAGATATTTAGAACTTTAGCGGCGGGGACTTCACCCACACAAAGGAGAGGGGGGAGGGTACTTCCTGTGCCGGGAAAATACCACCAAAGGATGTCAAAGAATTTGTAAACACACATGTTTACACGTACGCTCAATTAAACTTTAATTGGCGGTGTCTTTGTGGCCTAAACATCTTCCATCGATTTACGGGGGATGGCGGCACGCGATTGAGAGTCCCAGAGGGTTGCAAAAGCTTGAAGCGAGGTAATCTTACAAATGGACGATCGTTATCAACCCTTGTCAATCAAATTTGACAGCTACATGACACATCCATGAGCTGAAAGTAACAGAAAGGGGAGTGGTGGCGGGCGGTGTCAGAGTAACACACAAATATACGGCGTGGCCTGCGGCATAGAACATAGGGATATCTGGAATTAATTGTTCTTTCACACAAGCCGTGTGTTGGACAGGTTTGGAAAGGTAGAATCAGATGACTGAAAAATTCAATGCCATAGCCGGGATATCTGATTACACTGTCAATAGGATTACAAAGATTGTCAATTAGCGGGGTCTCTCTGTGGTTCAAACCCTTGTAAATTATATCTGACATCTACATCACACATCCATTAGCGATGGGTACAATAATCCATTGTTCTGGTTTTCTGGCGGCGGCGTTCGGAGTAGAGGGGGCGTTGGCTGCGGCATAGAACAAAGGCTTATCGGACACGTCTTATCAATCGACGGGATCTACTTGTGGCTACAAACCGCTATATTCATCCTACATATGTAAATTTTTAAGTTATTGTAAAGTGTAAATGTTACTATTTTGTAACTTACTATTATGTTCCCTATCATTAAAGTTAAAAGCTCGCGATATGACCATTCCGTTAAAGCTACAGAAAATAAATGAAATTAAAAGAGCACCTAAAAGTCTCGATTTCAATTTTGAGAAATTACTTGTACAATCATCGGTAAATATAAATTATTATACCTATATGATCAGTATGCTTCATGATGGATAATAGTGACTTTTTGCGTGCTTTCTTTCTTGTTTTATTCCATTATTTACAATATTTAATTGTTAGTATTTTCAAATTCTATTGCGACGTATAAGCCAATGTCTTAACAAATTATTTAGAAATCTGAAACTATTGCTTTAAATGGTGCAACAGTTAAGTATCCTTAGATAGCTGTCTCATGAGGATGTTAAATCATTTTCTCTTTATTACTTATGTCATGCGTGGGCATAATGTTACAAGCCCACGATGAATAACCTCTGCTTACCTTATATGGTAATTTCCTGGAGTGTAGGCGCTACTCCATTATATAAACTCCATGACTCTTAAGACGGGGTGTAATTGTTATTGTTGTAGCTGGAGCTATGACAGACATGAGCGCGAGGCTCTGTCGGTTCCACCGCCTATAGCAACGAATCTAGGAATCCACCCGCTCACGTCAGGAATGGCTATCGACTCCATGATCTGCCCCGGGTAAGATCACCGTTACCTTGTAAGGTGCATAACTAAGTGCCTGCTGGTAAACTAAAGCTGTTATTACTTTCATGATACACTTCTAACATTTTTCATTGTATTAAATTCATGTTTTCCCAAAATGTTTAGTTTTAATGTGAGTGGCTTCTCCCTGTCCTACGCTTCCCAGTGACGTCCTAACCACCCTCTACACCTATAGACGTCACGTATGGTGGAGACGCCTACCTTCAATCCCCTACCTCTTTGCGCCACTTCGTTGGGATGTATGGTTCGATTCCATATCTCCTTTAAACAAAATTTTACAAGCTTTGTATGAATATATTATTACTAGGTGATACTTCATTTTTTGTTCATAAATAATGCATACTGAAACTAGTTCGTATTTTATGTGTGTGTTATTTGGAAGTGATGAGTACGCTATGTTTAGGTAGTGTTCATTTAAGTTTCTTTTACACTAGTTATTGGCAACGAGTGATAGGTCTCGTATACTCAGGGACATTAATAATTTATGTGCATCCTTCCATAGCCTTTTAAAGCAGAACGATAGCTTTTATTCCCAAAGCATAGGTGACGCTAAGGAACTATTGCGAGGATTAGACTCACTTGCGGAGTACATGACCGAAATTAAACTACGTTCAGGGCGTCGTCTTCTTCCCCAATATTCTAAAATTCTCTCCAGTCCCCACTCTACAACTCCACAGAAACTACCACCCTTAACGTCCGAGCTAGTAGAATCCCCCCGATAGTACAACCAACTAAATTGATATTTTCTGACTCTCCAAAACCCACTATAATTACTGACTGTAGGCACCCACCCACTGCCGACACAGTGCCTTCTAGCTTTCCCTTTACACAACCCTTTATAGACCCGGGTCAATTTCACGGAAAACCGGATCTGAATGTTGTAGGATATTTGCAAAATTTTGACATTGTAGCTAAAGCTAACACATACGCACACAAAAAGCAATACCTCCCTTGTTATTTGAGAGAGGCAGCATCGACACGGTATCACATTTTCTTACATAGACATCCTGATCATTCCTGGCAACAGCTCAGGGATAGCTTAGAGGGTGCCTTTCGGGGGGCTGCACAAGTCGAAGTCCTAGAATTTCGCCTTCGGCAACGCATGCAAGAGTATTCAGAACCTACTGAAACCTATATCGATGATATATTAGCACTGTGCGATCAAATTAATCCGCACATGACAGAAAGGGAACAAATTCGCCATATATTGAGGGGAATGAAACCCTCACTGATAAAGCACATTTTGCCATTCAATCCTCAAACAGTGCCAGAATTGCTAGAGTGTGCTCGGTGCATTGAGACGGCTAGATATTTGGCTGGAAGACGGGTAGATATGGTAGAATGTACCCCACCCACCGCTATAGTCCTCATTCATTCGTCCACCCTTTCTCAGAAAATTGATGCTTTGGCACAAAACTTGGGCACCCTGACCCAACAGATGCATCGGCTACAACAAGAACGCACTGTACATAATAATGACTTCCCCACTACTTCTAGACCTAACCGAAATTTTGGGTATGGCCGAAGTGGCGTTAGAAATTCTAATGCTCAGAATCGTCAAACTTTCAGACGAGAACGCACAGTTGACGGACGACCAATTTGCTTTAATTGCACCAGACCGGGGAACGTGGCATTAAATTTTAAGCAAACACCGAACCGCCCAAACGTCAAAAGTGGGCCACGAACGTAGGTTTCGTGGCTCGCAATTTCAAATCTGGTGATCATCACCATGATACTATTACAGGTCAACCAGCTAATGTTTTGCTAGCCGATGGCACCATTCATGATAAAAAAGATACACATTTTGTTAGATACTGGTGCGCAGTTAGCATTGTACATCAGAATATTATACTTACTCCTCTGATACCATTGAACCCTAGTGTGTTGATACGTACGGCAGACAATAAGCTAATTGATGTTGCTTTTTCCACTGAGTGTAATTTTGTCCTGTGAGATACCCATTTTTCAGAACGATTGCTAGTCATCCCAGATTTTGGACATGACTTGTTATTGGGCATGGATTTTCGTTTACGATATAAGGCAGTTATTAACCTGGTGGACTTACAAATTGTTTTCCAAACACCACAAGATGGTCAGGTCGAAATTAATTGTAATGAAAAGCTAGATTGCCCCTTAGCCCAGATTACGCTGGAACCGGATAACTATGATGTCCGTGGTTCAGGAAAAGCCTCGTGTGCACAGGATGTGGAACTTCCACCATTTAGCTTAACGCAAGTACATGTAACGGTTTCTTTGCCCCACTCAGATTCGTTTTTGCTCGAACCATCTGAAACTATCATGCAAAAGAAACAAATTGACATACCATCCGTGCTCTGTACTGATGAATCTCAAATAACCATTCCAGTCTGCAATTAAACAGCCATTCCCAGGTGCTTTTTGCTAAGACTACCATAGCTCATATACACGAAGTAGCGCTAGTTCTAGCCACTAAATTGGAATAAACAAAACCTACGTGATACCAATATTAAAGAGGCAAATTTTCACCTTAATTTCGAACTGACAGCTAGCCAGCGATGTCAACTAGAAGCTCTTTTGGATAAATACAGTCACGTTTTTGCCACTGCACTACAGGAATTGGGTACCACCAATATAGGTGATTTTGAAATTAAACTTACTGATCCTCGGCCCATTAGACAGAGACCTTACCGCGTTTCACAGAAACAGCGTGGCATAATTAACGCAAAGGTAAATAAATGAAGGAGGCTCACATTATTAGAGATTCCACTAGTCCTTTTGCATCTCCGGTAGTCATTGTTCGAAAGAAAGATGGAGAATATCATTTTTGTGTAGATTACCGAAAGCTTAACGCTGTTACGGAATCCTCTTCCTACCTACTCCCCCTTATTGATGATCTTTGTGTTTTTTGGGGAACTCCAAATGGTAGTGTACCTTGGATTTGCTAAGCGTATATTTTCAGGTTCCTGTTGCAGAAAATAGTAGGAAATACACCGCTTTTTGTACAAATCAGGCAAGCTATGCATTTTTATATGTGATCTTTGGTTTGAAGAATGCTCCAAGATTTTTCAGTTATTTAGGAGATAAATTTCTAGGTGATTTGAAATATAAAAAGGCACTGGTTTACTTAAACGATATTGTTGTGCTTGCCAGTGATTTCAATCAGTTACTGCACAATCTTGAAGAAGTTTTTCAGAAATTGGAACTACACCATTTTCATCTTAGCCTGCCAAGTGTTTTTTGCAATGTCAAAAATCAAACTGTTAGGTTTTGAAGGTCAGAGGCGGGTATAGAACCAGATGAAGATAAACTCCGTGCAATCCAAGAATTGCCAGTTCCTAAAAATGTGCGTGAACTACGACCAGTTTTAGGACGTTGTGGATTTTACCATAGATTTATTTCTAATTTTGCATCTGTTGCTGAGCCCCTTTATATACTCACCAAGAAAAATCAGGAATTTATCTGGACTAATGAACATCAAATAGCTTTTGAAACACTAAATATGCTCTAGTTTCCCCACCAGTTTTAATACAGTATACACCTGGAGCACCCACTAGAATACATTCAGATGCTTCCGGTGCAGGTATCGGGTCCTGTCTGCTTCAGGAACATGAGGTTCAATTTCACCCTGTGGCTTTTTGCAGCCGCACCTTGTCAAAATTTGAGAAATACTATAGTGTGTCAGAACTTGAACTTTTGGCTATTGTATATGCCTTTACTCACTTTCGAGCCTATATCTACGGTTACCCTGTAGACATTGTTAGTGATCACTATGCCCTTTGCTATCTTCGTAATCTAAAGGACATCACTGGTCGTTTGGCCAGATGGGCTTTAAAACTTCAGGAATACGACTACAGCATTATCTACAATTCAGGAAAGAAACACAGATGCTGATACTTATTCGAGACTTCCTGTTGATGATCCGACCCCAGATGAAACTGAACAAATAGAACAACTTATTACCTGTTTATTATCCCCTGTTGAAGTAGCCCAACACCAGAAAACTGATCCTCTTTTACTGCCTCTTTTTGATGCGTTACAGCAACCAGATCACGCCTCACCCAAGGTTTGCCGACAAGCATCTTCTTATCTTCTCAAATCAGGAGTACTCTATCGTAAAAATGCAGGAGCCAAAGGACAGCTTCATCTATTAGTTATTCCAGAGTCGCTGAAACATGAGATATTGTCTTCTTGTCACACTGATTCTTTATCTGGACACATGGGTTTCACTCGAACTTTTCATAAAATTATTCCCGTTATTATTGGATAGGTATGCGTAAGGACATTGAAAAGTATGTTAAAACTTGTCCAAGCTGCCAGTTTCGAAAAGGTCCCAAAATGTCAAACCAGCAGGGTTGCTTCAACCCATTCCCGTCAAGCAAATTGGAGAACAATGGAGTATAGACTTAGTCGGCCCCATTCGTAAATCGAAATCTGGAAAAACTATGATCGTGGTCGCGGTAGATTTTGGGTCTAGATACTGTGAAGCTTCCGCAATCTCTAGAGGCTCAATTGAACATGTGGCTAAATTCCTTTTAGAAAATATCATTTGCCACCATGTGGGCGCCAGCCATTTTGCTATCAGATAGAGTTTCCGTGTTTATCAGTGACGTTACACGACAATTATTGAAGTTATTGGGTATCAGATCTACTTTCATAACCGCCTACAACCCATCATGTAATGGTTTGGTAGAACGGGCGAATCAAACAATTATTAATATGCTTTCCCACTATACCTCCTTAAACCAAGATGATTGGGACATTGCCCTACCGAATGTAATATTTGCTTACAATACAAGCCAACAGGAGTCGACTAAACAACCCTCCTCCTTTTTAATGTATGGTCGGCATCCAACATTGCCCGAGAAAGTTCAGTTGAAGAGTACGACATATAATTTATTTATCCAACAAACGTTGGACCACGCCCAGCAAGCACGCCAGTTAGCAGCTGATAATATCACCAAACACAAGTTAAACAAAAGCAGCATTTTGATCGTAAAAGGCGCATCGTTTTATTTAGAATTGGTCAGCTTGCGAAACTTTTCACTCCAGTACGCAAGAAAGGAAAGACTACAAAATTGTTGCATAATTTTCATGGTCCCTATGAGGTATTACAGAAACTTTCCCCTGTGAATTGTCGTATTAGACAAACAACAGGAACTAAACGTAAAGATATGGTTGTCCATATAAAAAGGCTTCACCCCTATTGCACTTAATTCACACACTATGGAGAATGTGATGTTCATTAATTAGTAAACCTATGTAGCTGAATCTTACGAAGGCATAGTTATGTTCCACATTAAAGTATACACTTTTCATTTCTGGCACAATTAAAGAATTTAGTCCATGTAAAAATTAGTTTTAGCCTACACGAGCGTTCCATAGAAGTTCTATCCGTATCAGGATGTGGTCACTGGGTATTCTCCATATTTACTGCTAACGCGGTACACTGGTCAAGAAATCCCGTATGCCACTTTTTCTCAGGTATTTTATGTTTATCTTTTCTCTACCCCCCACCTGCTTTGGTTTGAACCACACCATGTTAATGTTAATTATATGCAGTGGTTGTATACATAACACCACCATCTGACTCATTGTAGTTATCTTTATGACTATACAAGCAGGAAGAAGCATTCCCTTACTCTGATTTACATGTGCTGAAGCGAGAATTGTTATTGCTTACATGTTGAGTTACTTATCGTAATATTAGAAGATTTCGTGATGGTCCTCCCATTCTGATGAATCGGCAGTAACGTTTACAACTAATGCACGATCCATCGGCTATCTCTCTCGGTCTGAATGGCTGTATCTCTCTCTCTCTCTCTCTCCCTCCCTCTAGGCACCTAAGAAATCAAAGCAATGTTTTTTTATCATGGTTCAGAGTGCTTAACAAAAAAATTTAATTCAGAATTTGTCTTGGAATTGTTTAATCAGACATATAAGAAAGCTGCCTAAGGGTACAGACTTGTGCTTATCTTATTTCGGATATCCGTTGTGGTGTACCTCAAGTACACGCAATGTGTCTACCGAAGTACCAACATACATTCAATGGTGTTACTGTTTTGTTATATGGATCAATTTTCTTCCCCACTATTTTATTTAATTTGTACATTGTTAAATCTTGAAAATGTCCATTCTGTAAATTTATTTTAACTTTTGTTTTTCCCTAGTAATTACCTTACAACTCCCCACCCCGTTTTTATCTGCTAAGTAACTGGCAACCATAAAGGATACGTAAATGAAATACTTTTAGTTTCAGAAAGATTATTGTGATTTTACTACCAGGTGTATTTGCATAATGCCTAATACAATTCCATTTTCTGAACTTAAGATATTATGCAAATATTCTTTTTCTTTATTCGATATTTCATTTTGTTTTTCGCCTTAAGTATTTTTTTTCTCTTACGGAATGTGCTCTGAAATACTTATAGTTCTGTTTACAGATTGTATAGTTTGAGCTACAATTGCTTGTGCGTACTCCCTACCGAGATACTCAGGTTTCGAACACCACCCTTTCATGACATTATGTCGTCACTGTCTGTGGGATGTCAACGCAGTTATCCCACATGCCGCATATGGATTGGAACGACAACAGTCAATTTATTCTTTACTCATCATCAACAATATTTCATTGAGAATGTGATTTTTAATGTTAATTTTTGAATAGATTTGTTTGTTTCAGATGTGAGAGAAGTACCTTGTTTTTGTTGGAACATTGGTTCCCTAACTCCAGTCCATTAGGACTTATGAAGTACTTTAGCATTATTAGATACCTATCACATAGTTCAGTGTAAGATACGGAAGTGCTTCCCTAGATTAGTTCCCTAGATTAGTTTCTTAGATTTATTTACTAGATTTAGTACTAACATTACATGTAAACAAATAACTCCCACGGTGCTATTGTGGTGTTCTTGTAGAGGCGCATAGCTCTACGGTTAACGTGATGGCCCTGTGGTTTTTGCTAGCACACAATGGCTTTGTTTTTCGCCGGTTTATATATGTTGGTTGTTTTTGGAAAATAATATTTTTTCTTCGGGGTTGCCTGATGGACCCCAAGAGTTAATTTACTTACGAATGTATATTGGTTCCAATGCAATGCAAGGGTGCACCCTTAGGAAACACACAGAAATGGTTTGCCATTGTTTGTGAAGTTAGGTGATACACAGCAAAATGATAATCGCTTTATTATTAAGTATTTTGAGTACCTTAGTATGAAACATTCTTGGAGTACTCGGGATTAGTGTTGTCCAGATGGAGTTAGTACTCTCGATTTAACGATTACTGTACAATAAACACGAATACAAGTATTAATTGTACTGAACGTAGTCATATGCTCATTCATAGAACGAAGTAGGCGAGAATATACGACACAGATTACAGCGGTTGCATAACATAAAGAAACAAAAACAGAGGTCAGTGACACTTAAATACTGAAATTTGGCAGATATTTATCTCTTATGTCACTTGAAAAAAGAAGTATACATACACATTAAAGAGAAACATACTTTTTTTCTCTTTCTTTTCTTAAATTTTACCTCTTTGAAATAAATGTTTTTCTCTCTCTCTCTTTGATATGCTTTGATTATCTAAATTCTTATTTAAAACCTTTTAATTATTCCGTGGGACAGATCCCTGTTATATATCATAATTAACTTCAAAAGAAGACGAAATGTTTATACTTTATAAATGTGGTAAAACCAACGATGTGTATTTGTAGTATACTATTACGGTGGAAAGTTATTTTGGAAAACTGCCCCACAGATTGTTAGCCTTGTTGCTGATAAATAAACACTTTCTGAACAGATGTCAGCAATTTAATTGAATTAATTTCACGTATGACTACATTTGGATTGTATAATGGTGCCTCACAAAGCAAAACAATTGTAAATGATTTTCTTTTTCCACCCAGAATTGTCATTGTCAATTTTTGGTTCTTAGTCTGCAAACTTGATCTCAACTACACATCTGTCTTTAGTTGTCAATAATGGAAAAACCTAAAGATATGTATAGTATAAATCATGTTTATACCCTGAATTGTTTTATACCACATTGTTGTTGATTTTAATCGATTGTTTATGAATAGGGAACATTGTTATATTTTTGGTCAATATATTTTAAAGGAGTTAAGTCAATGAGTGGATCATGGCTTTTTTGAATTTCTGAGTTTGTAATATTGGATTTTTGAGTTTATGAGTTCATGTAAACTTTTCAAATAACATTGATGATGTGTTTAATGGACATAATGTTGATAGGTTATTGTATTGTAATAATTTTTCTTCAAGTGAACAGCACTATTTAGAAATCTGAAACTATCACTTTAAATGGTGCAACAGTTAAGTATCCTTAGATAGCTGTCTCACGAGGATGTTAAATCATTTCCTCTTTATTGCTCATGTCATACGTGGGCATAATGTCACAAGCCCACGATGAATAACCTCTGCTTACCTTATATGGTAATTTCCTGGAGTGTAGGCGCTACTCCATTATATAAACTCCATGACTCTTAAGACGGGGTGTAATTGTTATTGTTGTAGCTGGAGCTATGACAGACATGAGCGCGAGGCTCTGTCGGTTCCACCGCCTATAGCAACGAATCTAGGAATCCACCCGCTCACGTCAGGAATGGCTATCGACTCCATGATCTGCCCCGGGTAAGATCACCGTTACCTTGTAAGGTGCATAACTAAGTGCCTGCTGGTAAACTAAAGCTGTTATTACTTTCATGATACACTTCTAACATTTTTCATTGTATTAAATCCATGTTTTCCTAAAATGTTTAGTTTTAATGTAAGTGGCTTCTCCCTGTCCTACGTTTCCCAGTGACGTCCTAACCATCCTCTACACCTATAGACTCACACTATTAGTAAGCTATGTCTTTTTTGGAAATCCTTAAATTTGGAAAGCTTTATTTTAATTCTTGGTTAAAATTGTGAATAAAAGTTAATATTCTTGTGTTACATTAATAGTCACTATTAAGCATAAAACAGAGTTATAATACGATACGTTTAAATTTTACAATTTTAGGAATCAGAATTTACTATTTCTGGAAAATTGTGCACTCCATAATTAAAATGCCATTTTGGATCAGTTGTAATAAAATGTAAATAAGGATTACATGTAGAACATTACAATTAACTTCACGAATTCTACTCCGCGAGTATGCTGATGTTCTGAGTGAAGGGTGTACATAATGAATAAGACTGGCATTAACTCAGAAATTCATATCCGCAATCGGATTGAACTATCTTGATGGTATGAATTTAAAGATGCTGGGTATTTTTTCGATGATATGACCTCATATTTCAGTTATCTATAGCTCGATTCATGTAGGTAACCTATACAGAATTGAGAGGAAGCTCCTCTCATATGAACATGTTTATATTAGTGTGTTGGGTTTCTTTCATGTAGTGCATTTAAAATTATTTCAAGCTAAAGATTTTGTGTTCAAGATCCAAAACATATTTATGGTTAGCAGTAAACTACAACTATGTTTTAAGTTTATCTATCTGAATTTTATCTCATTTTCTCAAACACACCAAACCATAAGTGAAAGGCATTTTAGTCCTCGCAGCACCTAATATGGATATTATCAATATACAGCACATAGCGATTAAGTTAATGAGGGTGACCTTTTGTAAGCTTGTTGTCGGTATCCATCTAGTTGTCTTACGTCATCTTAATATACAAATACATTTTTAAAGCCGAAAAAGCATATCAAACAGTAAAATTGGATTAAATGTGAAAATTCGCGGGTTGTTTTTGGCAGTTTTATTACACTTATTGGCCTGTACTTTCATGTTATACAATTCGTTTTTAATATCAACAACTTTAAAGTCACAAATGGCTATTTAATCGGCCCTTTACCATTTAGATAAAACATATTTGAATTGTAAACTGAATATTTAGAAACCACTTGAGATAAAGTACGCGTGAAATTTGATAAAGAATGTGAACATTTTAGTTTTATTTTGTGGGAACTATTTTTATTATACTTCTTAGCTTGTACTTTCATTATACACAGTTGGTTTTTAATATTTTAACAAATGAGAACACCAGTTAATGCGAAACGTTTTATTTATCACTAGGCACTCAACGTGGCACAAACGTTACACTTGAGTAACTTTTGGTACACACTCGGAATACAACAAAACTGAACCGTCGAATCAAGTCTCAATCGAACTGGCTCCATCCACTTCATTTCGTCACTTCTTGACTAACAGAACTGTCTGTCAAGGCACGAGCACGCCCTTATATAGACCCCACATACAAAGCAGAACTTTCTAGAGGAACCTATTAGATCATGCCGAAACGAATGTTCCGGAAGAGGTAAGCGGCACATAATGGGGTATTATGCCACACTGGCTATTGTTTCGCAAGCTGATTGATCTGGAGGGGGACCGGCCATTATCCTAACACTCGTTTAGGTAGATGAGTCGGTAGGCGCACGCACCGTCGTTCCCGTGGTAACTTAGCGCGCGCGGTCACATCAAAGCAGTTAGAGCCACAAATGACTCTTTAATCGGAATCTGAAACGGCAATTCTATCTAGGCCAATAAGCCCGAGCTAAGGAATTATTACTAATTTTGAGTCATTAGTATTTAGTGAAATTAAATTATGCTACGCATAACTATTTTTCTTTTTTTACTACTTGTGTAGCTTAAGAAGGGTGATTTAATGATATCGTGTTTGTATTTGTGTTACTAATATTGCAGTAACAAATTGTTTAATGGAAATATTTTAAGCGCTATGTTAAAATACTGTCCATGACGAGATATTTTAGATGCAGGAAAAGTGGTTCCGAATACACCAAGTGAGTTTTACGATGTTTCTCTGGTATAAAAGTGTTGTTCGTGCAGTGAAGGGTAGAGCCATTGTCCTTTTGTACTATAATTCGCCATGAACAGCGACATTGAGCTCAAGAAGCCCGCAATAATTTGCTAACACAAAAATCGGGCACTTGCTTCTAAACCGCAGTCAGAGAATATGCTGCCGGATAATTAAGAGTTTTCGCGCTGAAAGTTCGTGGATTAAAACAGGGTTAGCTATACACATAAGAGTCGCTATGAGTAAAGGGATTTGAAAATGTACAAACTTCGCGTCGTATTGAGGTCAACAAACATCCGGTGTCTACGCGGAGGCTGTAGAAAGGAACCCGCGAGCCGCGGGCATTACGAAACAAAACATCTGAATGAGGAGGCGGTACTGCCGCAAACTGGCGCCAACACATGTGGGGCTCGAAAGGAGGACGGCTCGAATGGAGGACTAGGGAACAATATGTAGAGGAAGAAGCTAGAGAGGAAAGGGTAACAGCACAACAAAATTACGACGGGAACTTCTAGTCGACCTCCGTGAGACAGCAAAACAACTAAAAACACCACTTCTAGAAATTCACCAGGATTCGAACACGGGAGACATCAATCAACACCAAGGAGAAAGTACAGGTCAGAACATTTATAACAAAAAAAGCGCATGCAGAGTGATCACACAGTATCTGGGGAACAAATGTTGTTGAGAAGGTGCAAGGTCTTTACTAGGGAGGTAGAAAATTCTAACGGAACCGTGAGTAAATCAAGTGAAAATTTGGGAGAACTGGATAGGGAGCCCATTGACCGTATAATACCAGACGTAGGAAATATGGGAGAACAGAGGTAGAGGTTAGGCTGGAAGGACAACCACCCAGTGAGCAGGTCAATGACCCAGGGCAGAACCAGCTGATGATATTCCTTCAACGCTTAAGTACAAAGATAGAGGAGCAAAGTCAGAGGTTAGTAGGGAAATTAAGTGAGCAGAGTAAGGACTTGGAAACAAAATTGAGTGAACAAAATAAGAATTTAGAGGGGAAATTAAATGAGCAGGGTATCCAGTTAGGGGAGTATGTCTGGGAGGGAAATAGAAAAATAAGAGGGGAATTAGCTCAGGAGATGAGGGGATATATAGGTGATCATGTCGCCAGATTAGAACGTCAGCTGGACTCTAAGCTCAGGAGACAGGGGGACATAGTACAGGAAATTCAGGCAGGACAACTAGGTCTAAGAACTGAGATAGAAAAACTTAGGAGGGATGTAGAAGCGGAATTGAGTGTTACTAGCCTATCCATAAAAGAACAATTAGATGATGACTAAAGAGCTGTAAATGCTTCTTTAGAAAAAAACACAATGCATTAGAATCGAGTATTCAAAAGGAGGTTCAGAGAATTTCAAACAGTGGTAGAGAAGGACCAGGGAAAGATGTACTTTAATCAAGAATAAACGAACAGCTCTGAAATCATCATGAAATTGTGAAAAGCTTTGAAGAAAATGAAAATTGTGTAAGGGAGTTAAAACGCTCTGTTGATAGACTTGGGATAGGTGTGAAACAGAGTGATAATGGTACAAATAGTGAAAGTAGCACCGCTTTCAGGGAGGCAAATGGAAGTCAAAGTCCAGCCGCTGACCTATGTAATTTTAATTCAGGGCACCAATGTACAACGAACCATAATGCATATAATGCAAACTCATTTGTTGAATCAGATAGGGTTACCTACTTTCGAGGAAAACTCAGCTGACAATCCTAAGCAATATTTAAATGATCTTGAGGAATATTTCCGTTTAAAGCAAATTTCGGACGAGCAAAAATGCTACTTGTGCGTAAGGGTTTACGTCAAAGGGTCCTGCAATAGGTAAGATTTACATTGGGGGAGAATAATAACTTCGAGTATTTCAAACGATCATTTTTGAACAAGTATTGGAGTACTAATACTCAGAACCAGGTGAGATCTATCTTAGCTAATGATAAATATGGGAGCGGAAACGTGAGCATGGTGGATTACTTATTGACCAAAGCACAAAGTAGTAGATTAATCGAGCCGCCCATAAGCGAGCGGAACTTCATTAACATGATTATACCCCATTATCCGGAGCGCATCCACCATTACCCACTCATTGCAAAGCCAAATTCCATTGCCGAGTTAATTGAACTGATGTCATCATTCGAGACAAGTAGTAGGAACCGAGGACAAAACTATACAGTTCGACCACCACTTGAGAAGCCTAGAAATGCGAACTGGAGAGGAAATACGAGGGAAATACGAGAGGGAACTATAGCCCCAGAGGGAGGTATTGGGATGATGTACCATAATCTGGAAACAGAATCCGAGAAAATAACCGCTTCCGGCGGGAAGGGTGTAATCAGTATCACATAAATTCCTTTCAAACAAGACCGACATACAGGAGCCGATTTAATTATAGGAGAGGCAGGAATAATGAAAACAGACCAGATAGGGAACATTATTTTTCTGATCGAGGTGAAAGTGACGTAGGAGAGAGGTATGGCGAAAATTACCAAGAAAGAGACGAATGGAGAGATAGACCTTCCCGGGGACACTTTAGAGGAAACTATAGGCAACCTTAGAGAGATGGAAATGTAGAAGAGGTAGCAGAACACAAATTAATCCTGGTAATCCGGAAAACTAAGACAGGATCCAACCAAGAGTTCGGAGCAAATTACAAGCGTAATACATTCTCAAATAAATAGCAAATGTGAAACAGGACTCAATAATGATTTTATACTAGGAGAACTAATAATTACGATTCAAAATCATTCGGAAAAGGACATGACAGATTCCCTTAGCATAAAAGTAGTATTATTGGGTGAAGAATATCACGCTTTAATTGACACTGAAGCCAATTTGAGCGTATGCAGCCTGAGGCTATACCAGAACCTAATAAATAAAGGCATTAATCTAATGACATTATCTATAAGGAACAAGTGTGCCGGGTAGCAGTCAACAAAGGGGTTACACGAATAAAAATGCAAGTTACGGTAAACGTGAAAATAGAAGAGAATTTTGAGTTTATTTTTCTGGTAATTAGCCATTTGATTTGCTATATTTTGATTGGGTGTGACGCTTTGTTTGAATTAAGAGCTAGGGTTGATTTTGTTGACAATGTTTTGAAGATAGAGAAGAATAGGAAACTGTTAGAAATCCCTTTTGTACAAGGAATGAACCAAGGTAATTATAATAAAACACAAGAAGAGGAAGATATCGCCGAAGAAAGCTTTTTCATACAATTAATACAAACAAGTAGTAGTGAGAAACTAATTGCTATAGTGCAAGGGGAAGAAACGGATGAGATGTATGCGTCTGCTGACAGATTTTACGATGGATATACTGAGTACAATGAGTAAAATGACGGAAACTCACAACATGAAAGAGAAACGGTAGCGGCGACCGGCAGTCAGACAGGCGAAGCGATCGAGGAGAAAGTGACCCTTGCTGAGAACCTCACGGACACACAAAGGACCCGGCGGAGGGCGATGGATTTTTTTCGGACGTAAAAATCCTTAGCATGGCTTCCTTCGGAACGGAAGTAAAGCCGGTGGTCCCGTGTCGTAGATTTACGGCACGTAAAAGAATCTCAAACCTAATAAAGAGGCCTCTGAGCAAAATTACCGATCTTTCACGTCCAATATAGAATGGGAGGCTAAGGACCATAGTAGTTAAAGAGCATCCATAAATAAAAAACACACAAAGGAGTCTATTAAGGCCAATATTACTGGAAAACGAAACGGTATTTTCGGACGTCCCAGGCAATGCAAAGCATATCAGCACAATTTTAAACTACAGAATATTGCAGCTTTTACGCATAAGTACCGGGATATTCCGATTGCATTAAGGGAAAGAGCCAAACAAATTATTGCTAAAATGTTGAGAGAAAGAATTATACGAAAATCAAATTCTCCGTACATCAGCTTATTATGTTGGGTAACGAAGCGCTATGGCGAACTTAGAATGATGATAGATGCTCGAAAGATAAATAAACATACTGAGCCAGACAGATTTCGGAGTGAAAGTGTAGAAAAACTGCTGTCAGAATAACCAAGGGCAAGTATTTCTCCACTATTGACCTAACTGCGTCATACTGGTAGATGTTAGAAAGATGTTGATGTAGATGAGGGTGTTGGAAGGTATACTTCCTTTTTATTTTTTGGAAAACACTTGGAATTTTTGAGAATGCCTTTTGGAATGCTTACATTGTGTAGTGGACTATTAAGAGCCATCGATTCAATATTTGGCGACACGGCCGACGAATTTTTGATCCAATACATTGACGATTTTCTAATAGTTGATGAAAATTTTGATGAGCATATCGAATACGTGGATTATGTACTTAGGAAACTAATAGGAATCAATATGAGGTGAACATTAATAAATCCAAATTTTGTATACGTGAGGTGGGATTTCTAGGTTATGTAATTAATGACCAAGGAGTAAAGCCAAACGAAGAAAGGGTAGCGGCTGCGAGAAGAATACCAGCGCCCAAGATTGTTAAGCAGGCCAGATCATTTCTTGGAGTGCTAAATTATCAAAGCAAATTTATTTTAAGTTACGCCGTAGAAATAGCACATTTGCGCGTATTGCTTAAAAAGAACGTGCGGTGGAAATGGGACGAGGTACACCAGAAGGCTTTCGAAGAGATAAAGTAACTATTTGCGAAGTCAATTCTCTTATAAAGTCCCAGGGACAACTTACCATATGTAATTTACGTCGATGCTTCAGGACATGGATATGGGTGCGTCCTTGCCCAATCAGATGAGGATAATGAACTACGTGTGATAAGTACCGCGTCAAGGGTTTAAACCAGACAGAAAAAATGCTTTGGTCACCGAATTAGAAATTTATGCTGTGTATTATGCATTACAGAAATTCAGATCATATATATATATATATATATATATATATATACAGAAGGTCATCATATACACCGATCATATAAGTCTTTCATTCATGAAACGCTGCAAGCTTACCAGTACCAAAATATCGTGGTACATCCATGAGATTCTCTCGTATGATGTCGAGGTAAAGCACATTCCAGGAAAAACCAATGTTTTTAGCGACTTGCTGTCTAGGTTGCATAACAGCAATGGAATACCGGGTAGGATAGAACGCCCTAAAAATGAATAATATTAATGAGTATCGAGAGCAAATGGTTGATAAAAGCATTAAAGGAAATAGGGGACCAGCAACGAAAAGATGAGAAATTAAGTAAATTGGTGGAAAAGGCCCCAGCAATAGCTGAAAATATTAAGGGAAACATAGGGATAAAAGGTGGCGTGTTATATAAACTACATGGCAGCGAAATACAAAAATGGAAAGCGTATATACCTAAAAGCATGGAGAATGAACTCATAAGTACGTTTCATCAAGCTTTAGCACATTCTGGCTCAGAATGCACCGCTTTAATGGTAAAACAAAATGTGTATATTCCGAAAGTACATCATAAAGTAAGGCGAATATTTGCCAAAAGGCAAAGCCACTGAACCCTCAGTATGAACACGAGACAAATTCCATCTTAAGAGAAAAACCAGGGATGTTAGTGACCTTGGACTGTCATGGTGAGATGCCTAGTGGTAAATTCGGATTTAGGTATATAGTAGTGTTAATAGTCGTATTTTCAAAATTCGTTGATATCTACCCAGTCAGGAAGACTACAAATAAAGCATGCCTAAGAAAGATAATGAAGTCATATGTTCCACAATTTGGAAAGATGAAGGCACTTTTAACTGGCAATGCTTCGATATTTACCAGCAGAAAATTTGTAGACACTTTAAAGGAAAACGGTATCACATTGTACCATTGCTCAAAATACCACCCGCAAAGCATTCCCTGCGAAAGGATAATCCGGTACATTTCTGTTTATATGAAAATTTTGGCCAATAAGAAACACAGCGATTGGACCAATCACTACCAGTGTATTGAAACTATTTTAAATGATGATGAAGGGGAAGTTAATGGAAACACTTGAAGGGAAATTACCAAAAACACTAGAAACCAAGGATCAAAAAAATCTAACGGAGGAAGAGATGTTAAAAAAGGCGTTTGAACCAATGTCAAAAAGGGCGCAGAAAAGAAAGAAAAACTTAAAAAAGAAGCGAAAGAAATGGTCGATCGAGCTTGGGGACTTTGTAGTGGTACGGGACAAGAAAAAGTCTAGCATTCTGAATAAAAGTTACCATAGAATGGAAAATTTATTTAAAGGTCCCTACCGGGTAATTAAAATTGTTGGCTCGAATACATTTGAATTACAAGAAATAAAAAATTCAAAGGTCATAGGAAGGTATCATAAACAGTTGCTCTACCGTACAAATGCCTAGAGAATGAGATGGGTGAGAACGTACTGAAGCTAATCAGGCTAGTTCTACTCGAAATGAAGTAGAAACCCTACGTGTGAGCAATGAAGGCAATGTCACACCCGATGAGTAGAAACAAATAAATAAATAAACAAATAAATAATAAGAAGAAAGTTATTTATCATATGTATGTAAATAGATGTAATTGTTAGAACTTAAGTTTGGTATTAATGTATTCATGTGCACAAATTTATTCGTGCGTTAGTGAAAGTGTTTTGTGTGAGAGAATCCCTCTCGGAAAGCGTGTTTTAAAGATTTTTACTTTCGAGAGAATGAATAACTTACAACAAAGGGTAAGGAGAATGACACAAGTGTAAACACCGCTGGGTTGGCAGAATCCGTGCGAAGGATCAGGTATAGCGAAGGGTTCGCAAAACACACACATACAAAATGTATATTCAGAGTAAGTATTCTAGATAAGAAAATTGTATCAAGTTCTTAATAAATTATTCTTTTCCAGAACAGGGCAGTTTGAAAAGGCAACTCTAGGAACAAGCCCGAGCTAAGGAATTATTACTAATTTGTGTCATTAGTATTTAGTGAAATTAAATTATGCTATGCATAGCTGTTTTTCTTTTTTTACTACTTGTGTAGCTTAAGAAGGGTGATTTAATGATATCATGCTTGTATTTGTGTTACTAATATTGGAGGAGAAACAAATTGTTTAATGGAAATATTTTAAGCGCTATGTTAAAATACTATCCATGACGAGATATTTTAGATGCAGGAAAAGTGGTCCGAATACACCAACGATGTTTTACGATGTTTCTCCGGTATAAAAAGTATTGTTCGTACAGTGAGAGGTAGAACCATTGTCCTTTTGTACGGTAATTCGCCGTGAACGGCGACAATGAGCTCAAGAAGCCCGCAACAATAAATACACAAGACGGGCAGTTGCTTCTAAACCACAGGCGGAGGATGATGTTGCCGGATAATTAAGAGGTGTTCCACTAAACGTTCCTGGATTAAAACAGCGGTAGCTATACACATAAGAGTCGCTATAAGTAACGAGATTTCAAAATGTACAAACTTCGCGTCATATTAGCGTCGCGCTTCAAAAGTGGATAGTGCTTTAACGGCCAAAATATCGGAGTGATCAGTGTTGTGAATTACTAAAAGTGACAAATAAAGAAAACAGTGGTGTTATCCTCTCGAAACTGAAGCACGTCTATTTTTCTCCGTTTCCTTTACCGAGGAAAAGTCCCTGCTCTTACACATCTTCCTGTAATTACTACAGCTAGTCGAGGACAGAGAGTAGAAATAGGCTACCGCGACATCAAAATCTAGATGCAGAGAGGCAGACCACGACAAACATCCGGTGTCTACGTGGAGGCTGCAGAAAGGTAACCCGTAAGCTGCGGGCATTACGAACAAGAACATCTAAATCAGGAGGCGGTACTGCCGCAAATCATGGGCTTAAATTATTCTGCACTAGTTAAAAATATTCAGTAATTCAGTGAAGTTATTTTCGCGTTGAAAAGTTGAAAAATTAAATCACGTGTATACAAAACTGCTTTCTGACTTAAATCAAAATTATGACATGCCTAGGCAACAAATTCTTTAAGTTTGTATACTAAGCTTGGATATTTGGGAGTGTTACGATAAACCATACAGTTCAAGGAGTATATCATATCAAGATATCAAAAAGTGATATGGTAGAAGCATATCTTAAGAAAGGTTTGATATAGACCGTTAACGTTGTATGTAGTATATGGTTTATGTTGTGAGTATATGGCAAAAAAGTCAAAGTAATCAGAAAAAAACTAATTTTTGAGTTTTCACAGATGCATTCCCGTAAGTTTTTCAACATAAACATTATTATTCATTTACAGCAACATCCATATGCCGTATTTAGAACCTCACACCGCTCTATATTGTAACAATCAACAGTCTAAGGGCGTATGAAATAAATGTACTCTACAGGAGCAAACAGACCGTAATGTGTATGTATACCGTGATCTCGTGCGGAAGATGCCGGCGGGCCGCTCCAGTGATACAGCATTCCGGCCCCTTTACCTGGCTGCCTTATTGTTCCTACGGCCGGCTCCTTTAGAAAAAATGTTTCGCGCAATAATGGCCCAAGCAACAAACCCTTTATCTGCGTTCCCTGCCTTTCTGCAAATTTCCTTGACAGTAGGTATGAGAAACCAACCCGAAACTATATAAGCAGTTGCTGGCGTGGAATTGTTGAGTTCACTCAGAGAGAAGCGAGAGAGAGAGAGAGAGAGAGATTTCAGTGCAGTCAACAGCCGAGAGCAGCGAAGAAGTTGGACTACGCTGAGCGTCTAAGTGATGAAATCGTTTTTCGGCAGCAATTGCAATAATCATTGTTAACTGATGTCAGAAGGGGGTCCCGATGGAGGCAATGATTAAGGAATTACTAGTGGAAATCGAGAAGATGGGAAATTAAATAACGACAGTGAATTCAGCTATGGAGAAGATGGAGGAGAAAATGGAATCTGAAATGGAGAAGATGAAGGAGAAAGTGGGGTCCGGAATGGAGAAGATGCAGAAAGAAATGAAGGCGGATATCTCCAAGATGAAGACGAAGCTAAGGACTAAAATTGACGAACAACTGTCCGGCATGAGGAAGGACATGGAAGAGTTCGGAGGAAAAGTCGAATACCTTGGCCAACGCGTTAACGCACTGGAAAACTGGGAGCAGCTTGATATCCGTGAAGGAGGAGTCAACGGCAGTGCCAAGGAACTGAACGCCATACTGGAAAGAGTGGTTGACACTAAACTTAAGGACCTGAATTTCGAGACGTCAGGACGCGACATCTGCGTGCGTCTAGCCATCCAAATGCGACGGAATATCAACCTTCGAAGTGTCCCGCTAACAATTCGCCGCCCCCGCGGCCCCAACCGATGGTAGCAAGGAAGGAAGTCGCACAGCTGATATCTAGACTCCAGGGACGAGCGGCGGAGGTTTTGATTGCGATCCCGGTGCCGTTGTCGTCCGTAGACATCTAGGAGGACCTCGAAAACCGGTTCGGGAAACATTTCTTGGCCGCACACTACCGTCAGCTCCAGTCAAGGCTGCAGGAGTTCCCTTTGGTGATAATCAAAACGTTACTAATGCAACCAAAAAGCGTAACTGACGTAACCAAAAACGTAACCAGACGTACCCAGTCGTGTCGAAAAAATAACGTGTAAAGTAACATCTGCGTATACATTTAAATATGAGTCATTGCGCTGAAGGACGTTTACTCCCGACTTATGAGAAGCTTAATTTTTCATGCATTACACCCGGAAGAATACGGGTTGTTAAGTGCTATATGTGTGGTTGGATTTTAAAAAATCGTTCTTTCTCAAGACTTAAGATGCAGAGAGGAAGATGTTACAATGACTTGGCTCGCTGTCCTGCACTTGAATCTCCTGTGTGCGAGGAACCAGGAACAATATGTAAATCGATCCAGCTATAAATAAACAAGATACCAAATACGATGAGAATCGAGTGTTTAGTAATTTTTCGTCTCCATGTGTCGACTGTAGTGATGATAATTCAGTAATATCTATGCTTGCAAATGCGGATAGGCTGGTGAATATTCTGAGGTTACTCATCGCATCCAGAAACGCCGGCAATAGCAATATTACGCAAGAGATTATAGGTATTATAAGTGAATTGAAGGCATCTAAAATTATAGCGTGACAGTCGTACAAAATAGTGCTAATAGGCTTCGTCAGGAGCTAACAAAAACTTTGGAAAACATTCTGAGTGTCCTCAATTTCTCTAAAATGGGTTATCCTGTCATTACTGAAGTGTTTGATTTTTTCGCATCTTAAAGTGTTTCTTTACTGGTCTCTTTCCCATGTGATGATATAGATAATACAACTGAATGCGTAGAAATTCTAGACTATCAACATTGTGTTTGGGAAATGTATGCATGGAGGGTTTTTGTGAAGGGTTATAAGGGAAATGTTTAGAAAAATAAATCTAATTTATATTCTATAACACTATTGATCTTATACATTTCAATAGTTCGCCCTCTACACTGTCCTACTCCCTAAAGAATGGATGTTCTGACTTACAGAATTAATTTAATTTATTCAAGTGTCGGAAGGAGCCGTCATATGGGCTAATGATTCCGCTACGCGAGAGGGTTATACCAATGTCTTCAAGTATGATGAAGGATTTTCCATCCTCTGCTGTCGAATTTTGGGCACCTTCAATGAATACTAAGAGCATAGGTCATTGTTGAGGGTCCTCTCTTACACTCGCGCTTCTGCCTTTTCTAGGCTGTCTTGTTTTGACTCTGCTTTCGCCTCCTTGTACCCCTGTAACATATACATTCGGATTATTTGCAGCTTGTTGGAAGCTTCTGCTTTAAGATGTAGGCTTATTTTCAGCATTAAGGGGTGTGTGAGACATTGAAAAGACTACTGCATATATATGCAGTAGTCTTTTCAATATATATATATATAGATATATATATATATATATATATATATATCTGTTCAGTATCGCTATCCTCACTTTAGTACCACACTATATTAGTATATAGTTAACCAGGTATTTATAGACACAAGGTTTGTATCTCTACGTGGGTCATTGGAATATTAATTGAATTATTTCAACATACTTTCACAGGGACCAAAGACAGTTTAATTGTCTTAAACTTGCCGGCTGGTACCAGCCCGTGGAATACCAATTGAAAATTCCCGGGTATTTCTTTCAGTTGCTCGGCTGTTAGAGAGGGATATCTTGTTGGAAGAAAGACCTGCTTTTCACCCAGGGTAGCCACGGTTCTGGATCCGCATTGGATATCAATATTTTATGTGCTTTATGCTATAGACTTCTTCTAGCTCAGGATCTTGTCTTTGGGTGGGTAGAAAAACACTCTTCTCGGTCATCATGCTAAGTTAGTTTGCCAAGCTCCCTGCATTAAGAATAACCCATATTCTTTATTAGTTGTTATACTTCATGAGAGAACCTATTCCTTTATTTGAATTTATCAAGATTATTATTGCTATTTTTATTTACACTTTCCCTACATAGCCAAGTACGGAAGAGTCGACTGGCTCGCAAATGGGTTCTATTAAACACGGAATTTTTATTTCAGTTTATTATATTTCTGCTTTATTAAGGGGGGCGTAGGTGAGAATGTATGTTTACAAAGAATTGGCAATAACTCCTTAAGTTTTTAAGACAATATAAGTAAACTTTGTATCATCATTTGAAACACAATTGTTCACTGATCTTAAAAGTTTGAAACGATTTCCTATAATATTACGATTACCATTGCAAAAACAAAGAAATTAAATCAACATTCCTTTCATCTACTTTTTCTAAAAATCTAAAACGCAATTGTAATAAAAGTTTGTGGTCAAGTTGCTTATGTCTGGAGGAGAAGTTCTGTGCAACAAAAATCCCTTAATTTCAGTGGTGTCTATAATCATAAGTACTATTATTTTCAAATTATCAAAAACCGGCTGTACAGGATTGTTCATTGTACACTTTTAGAAGATACTACCACGTTTCACAGCTCTGAGGTATGTAGTTTCAGAGAAAAGGTACACTTAACTAATAAATGAATTACAACTATCCGGGCTTGTAGGCCGTGGTCTAGAAGGCATCGTGGATACCGACGTTTCGCCAAGTACAGCGCTTGGCATCTTCAGGGTGAAGTGATTCAGTGTCTGCTGTGATCGTAGTCTGAATGCGGAGACTTTTTTTCGAGTGGAGGAGAAAATGATTTAATCACTTAACCCAGCCCCGATGGGAGTCGGGACTGAGAGTGTGGGACTCACCGAGGCGTCCGCATACCCACTAAAAACTCCTCCACCGGATTGAAAGGAAAGGTTTGCTGCGGTACCGCCTAAAGCACCCGCGCAGTCCGAGGTGATGGTTAAAACTGGGCCGCAGTGCGGTCGCCAGTGGAGTGAGGTATGTTTGCTAGGAGACAGGCTTGACCAACGCCCAGCCTGCCCCCTAGCGAAGTGAAGGAGAAGATAGTTGGAATTTCAGGTGATAATGTAGGTTAGTGGCGTTTGGGTTTTCGGTGAGGATGTGGGTGGGAAGAGGATTAGGAGGGGTGTGGCATCACGTGGGATTCGAGGAAGTTCCTAATTAGGATGTACCCTTCTTGCAGGTGGTCATAGTGGGTGTTGAGCTCCTTGAAGTTCTCGGAGATGGAGTTGTTGGTGCTGGTCTGTAGCTCTCGAATCCCCGCAACTGAAGCGCCGAGGGCGCCCAGTCGCGTGGACCGGTCGTCGCTGCCGTCGGTGTAGGGTTCGACAAGGTGACACTCGATTCTTCCCAGCTTGCGCTGGGCAGACGCGAGAACCCCATCTTCGTCCTGAAGCTTGTGGATCTTGTTGGTGAGCGCAGTTATCACCCTGGCCGAAGTTCGCTGTTTGGCCTCCACGGCCGAAAGGCGCGTGAAGGTTGCACGGCTCAGCTCAGCCAGTTGTGAGGTGAGGTCCTGTATGCCTGCCTGTATGGCTGACAGGAGGCGTTGAAGTCCATGGTGTTCTACGTCGGTGATGCCGCTGGTCAGATGCTGAGCCCTCCCTGAGGGCTGCGTCAGGTGGTCGTCTGTAGCTGCTGGTGTCACTGAAGTTGCTGGCGTCGTTGAAGTTACTGGTGTCGTTGAAGTTGCTGGTGTTGTCGTCGGTCTTGCAGGTTGTCTGCCTGCCTGCCCTGTAAAGTGTGTGTTCCCGGAGCAGATGGCGCAGAAGCGTCGGCGTCGTATGAGGTCGTGATGGGTGCAGGCTGACGTCAGGGAGCCTGACCCACAGTAGTGGCATCTGGGCGCAGCGTTGCAAGCTTCCGCTGTGTGCCCAAAGGCAAAACAGTGTCGGCAGGGCACCGGACGATCACCTCTAGTGGCCTCTGCACGCAGGGTCCTCCCAAGTAGAGGCAGACCTGTGGCTTTGGCCGCTTCCACGTCCGATGCGGTTCCCAGATGCAGGCGGACCAGCAATGTTGGGCCTCTTGCAGAAGAGATGCCGAGCGCCAGTGTTGTGCCGCTTCCAGCACATAATGAGGTGGCAGGTCTCTGGGCACACAACGCTGTGGCGTCCATCTACCCGGGAGTGCGCCGGCGTCGTTTGTCGTCCCATATCAGTTGCCGGGCGGGCAGCTGGTGGCGTCGGTGGGTTCTCCGTCATTGAAGAGGCAGAGGTAGCGGTGATTGGCCGCTGGGCTGCATTCTTTGGAGAGGCCCGGTCAGTAGCTGGCGGCGTCTGCGTCGTGGCGGTGACCATCTGCGGCCTAGAAGGGCGGGTCAGCTAATGGCGGCGTCTGTGTGCTCGAGTCCCAAGGAGCCGAGGCGGCGGCGGTCTGCGTTGCAGTACAGCACATCTTCGGCCTAGAGGGCCGAGAGGTCTGAGTCGCAGAGGATGTCAGTTTCGGCTTTGAAGGCAGAGGCGATCCTGATTGGGCCGGCTCGGGAAAGAGGGCGGAGCCTACTGCGGCCGGCTGCTCTCTCTGCTGTGGCGGCGGAGGTTCGGCGGTTGCCGGCGGGTCTGCGATGATCCCCGTGGCCCATAGTTGTGTCCAGTTGTTCATGCCGGCGTTGCGGTGCTTCCACCGTGCCGTTCTGAGCAGAGTGCTGACATCTCGATGTGAAGTCCCTCTCCTTAAAAAGGGTGGCTGATGCCAACGGCACGTGGTGTTCCCAAGCGGTCACCCATCCAAGTACTGACAACGCCCAATGCTGCTTAACTTCGGTGATCGGACGAGAACCGGTGTTTTCAGCATGGTATGGCCGTTCCGGAGACCGGAGGATGGCGTTCTTATATAGTGGGGGTGGGCGGGGCTTACTGTGAGGTCCTATGCAGTGATTGGCTCGCGTCTCTGGGAGTGGGTGGGTTTGGCGCGGTATTATTATGTCTGCTATTTCTGTGTATCTGTTTCTCCAAGATAGGTGTCCAGGCTTTATGCACACGGAGAGCTTCTTCTTTCCGGTTAAAAGTGTTTTTGTGTTTATATATTTCAATGGCCTCCCTCTGTAGTCGAGCATGGTACTGTGTAGTTGTAGATAAAACTTCGATTTCTTTGAAGCTGATGTCATGGCCGAATAATAACGAGTGTTCCGCCACGGATGATTTTTCAGTTTGTCCCAATCTGCTGTGACGCTCGTGTTCTTTCAGTATCGTAGCCACGCTGCGCATAGTAGTGCCTATGTAAACCTTGCCGCAGCTACAGAGCACTTTGTAAACACCTGCAGATGTATGCGGGTGACGCTTATCTTTGGCTGATCTCAGCAAGTCCTTTATTTTTTGTGTAGGTCTGTAGACCGTGTCAATCCCGTATGAGCGCAGAAGTTTGCCTATTCGATCGGAAACATTCTTAATGTATGGGAGGAAGGCCGTGCTTGTTGTGCGGTGATCCTTCTTTTCCGTAGGGCGCCTAGGATGAAGCGCGCGCCGGATTTCTTTCCGCGTGTAGCCATTGGCGTGGAAGGCCGAATTTAGATGCTCGAGTTCTGCTTTCAAATATTTTTCTTTGCAGATTCTTTTTGCCCGTTCTGTGAGAGTTTTTATCACTCCTTGTTTCTGCCTGGGGTGGTGGTTTGATGTTTTGTTTAGGTATCGATCTGTGTGAGTGGGCTTCCTGTATATACTGCATTCTAGGCCGAGGTTTGCTGTTCTCATGACTTTTACATCTAAGAAGGCCAAAATGTTGTCTTTTTCTTTCTCCATTGTAAATTGGATATTGGGATGCCTTCTAGACCACGGCCTGCAAGCCCGGATAGCTGTAATTCATTTATTAGTTATGACGCCGGCCGTGAAAACCTCAGTATGTACAAAAGGTACACTGTTTGTGAAAAAATACAATTTTCTAGGAAACAGCGCAAAGATTTACTTTATTTTAAAGTTTGATATTTCTTTACCTCCAGTGGTTAATACGGGCCATATCCATAGTCTGCATTCTCATCCTCCTACTATTTTATCTTCATCTGCTTCATCTGCTTCCTCTGTCTAGCTGCCTTTTGCAAATTTTCTACTGCTTGGGAAAGCTTAGTTTTCTGTCTACTTAATTTTAATTGATATAATACATATATAGGGTGAATCACCTAAAACTTGCACAGCAAATATTTCAGAAATGGAAACTGCTATAGATGAGCAGATTTCACAGCATTGATTCGTAATCAGGGGTTCTTACATTTAGCCTATAAACAGTTTTAATAATACTGAGAAAATGTATTTTTGAGCAAACATACAATTTTTAAATGGAGCAGTGCCTAGTTACATAAACAGAATAAAGGTAGGGTAAATTAGAATGTCAGTGGCGTTAGTTGAAAGATTCTAGTGCAAGTGGTTTACGAGAAATCTTATTTTGAAACTTTTATGCACCAACACTTGTACAACCTGTTGTAGCACAAACTAAAGAAAAACAAAAGGGAATTACAATACTTCTGTGGATTCTTACAAGTAAAGCGAATATAGCCCTTCTAATGTTGTGTTCAAGATGACCGTCGGCAGCTTCAATACACGCTTCCAGTCTGCTATGGAAAGACTGCTGCGCACGTTCTAACATTTCAGCGGAAATTGCAGACCAGGCAGCAGTAATACGTCGTTTCATATCATCTGGTGTACTTGGTACATCCTTGTAGACAGTGTCTTTGAGCCTTCCCCACAGAAAAAAGTCTAAAGTGGTCAGATCCGGTGAACGGGCCGGCCAAGGTACAGGTCCTCTTCGTCCAATCCAACGATTTGGAAACAATCCGTTAAGACTAGTAGTACTTCGTGCACTATGGGCTGGACAGCCATCATGTTGGTACCACAGGTTCCTCCTAGTCTGCAAAGGAACGTCTTCTAGCATCTGTGGCAGATGGCCTGTCAGGAGGCTGCGATACTTGTGCGAGTTCATTGTTCCTTCTATGAATAAAGGACCTATGAGCTGATCGTTCTCTATCCCACACCACACGTTTATACTCCATGGAGGCTGACGTTCCACTTGACGAAGCCAACGGGAATTGTCAACAGTCCAATAGTGCATGTTTCTGCGGTTTACCTGGCCATGATTAATAAATGTTGCCTCATGACTAAACAAGATACATGCTGAATCTGGAGTATCATGTTTTAATGCCCATGTACAAAAGTTAACACGATTCTCAAAATCGTTTCCATGCAGCTCTTGATGGAGAGAGATGTGATAGGGCTGGAGCCTATGTCGATGGAGAATGCGCAGTACACTTGCCTGACTTCTACCACTTCCACGTATGGTTGTGCGGGAATTAATTTGCGGATCTACTGCAATGGCAGCCAAAATATTAATTTCTGCCTCTTCTCCAGTCACTTGTTTGTTTTTGTTACGTTTTATAGTTGTTACAGTACCACTTTCACGTAATTGGTTGAAGAGGTTGATAAATAATTGCCAAGATGGTTGACGTCTATTGGGATACGTTTCCGCATACACCGTACGGGAGCGAACTGCATTCTTCTTACACTCTCCATACACCAATAGCATGTCGGCTTTTTGTGCATTAGTAAACCCCATCTTCCACTCACGACTTACTGCTTGAACTGTCACAAACTAACTGACCAGAAAGTCTCATAGCAATCAATGAACAGAAAACACAATGCAAACATAACAAGATCGTACCTAGCAATTAAGCAGGTTGAATGGGACCAACAATTGTCGGGTTGAAAACCTTTCAAAATACGATTTATCGTAAACCACTTGCACTAGAATCCTGCAACAAAGACCACTGACGTTCTAATTTACCCTACCTTTATTCTGTTGATGTAACTAGGCATTGTTCTATTTAAAAAAATTGTATGTTTTCTCAAAAAATGCACTTTCTCAGTATTATGAAAATCTGTTTATGGGCTAAATGTACGAGCCCCTGACTACCAATCAATGCTGTGAAAACTGCACATCAATAGCGCTTTCCATTTGCGAAATATTTGCGGCGCAAGCTTTGGGTGATTCACTCTGTATATACAATGCATATATAATTGGCAACAACAGTGCCATCATATGGAGGTTGTCCATGACTTGTAGCAAAGAATGATTATTTGCAGTTTATTTGAAGCTAAGCGCGTTGTAAATATACTGCTGTTAGAATGAAATTAAGTTGAATGAATGTAATGAAATAAAAATGCAAAAGAATAAATTTTAGCTTAAAAAGTGAGTATGGTAATATGTTTACAAAGGAGATTTCACATTAGGTGTTTCCTTGCCCCATCATCATCCTGGCAGGCCCTACCACCCATTATTTAACCTGGGCCCTCACCGTCCAAACCCACAGGTGAGATAGAGTACCCAGCAATCCTAGCCACATCCCACCGATATCATACTTCCGGCCGTGAAATAGAGGTTATCTGATGGCAGAGTGAGGTTCAGCTCGTACCACCGGGCAGCCGCAGGCGGCAGCTATATAGATTGGAATGTCCAAAAATGATCCGTGAGAATCAACTTATTCCATTATATAAAATTTGGTGCAAAGATATCGTACTATTCCAAAAGTGAAAACTTACTCAGGTAATTATAAAACAGCTTAAATGTGTTAGCTAAGTGAAAAAGAAAGCCTTTTAAACAAGTTTTAAATCACAGCTTTTTGCACATTGTTTACAGTTTAGTCGTTTGTTATTGGTTTTAAAAATTTGTTTCACAAAATCAAACCTAAATGTTAAAATAAAATTATCCCGTCATAAAGAGAAAATTGATATTTTACAGAATTTTTACCTACACTCCCCTTAAGCTGGTTATAATAATTTTTAATATATGCAAATATTTCCTTTGTTACAGTGTTTGGCTTTAGGCATTATATTATAGGATCTGTATACTGCAAAGTTAAATCACACCCAGTGCATAATAATAATAATAATAATAATAATAATAATAATAATAATAATAATAATAATAATAATAATAATAATATTATTATTATTATTATTATTATGCTTATTATCAACATGAGAATATTCTGTTTGTATTTTTAAGATGAAATAGTTATACATGCCAAAATGCTCTCGTACTATAGACGTTATCTGTTTCCTAATCGCTTCATCTTAGAAGAAGTAAACCTCACACCTATTTTGCTTTAGACGCATACACCACGAATTGTTATTAATTGAAGGTCTTATATGGAAAGCGGTTATTCAAGGCTGTACAGTAAGGAATATATATTTTAAATAAAAACGTGGAGATGCTTTTAAAAGCTTATCAGGCATTTCGGTGAAATACATAGTGGCTTCCAGCGAAGACGAAGTGTATGCACCTTTTGCTTAGCGCAACATTCACAGGCGGAGAGCATGGATTGTTTCAAGACAGTGGAGTTTTCACAATGAAAAACAGACTCTTTTATAGCCCCTATCCGATCAAGCTGACGCTTCCTGCATTCCTTTACGTTTACAGCATTTTTCCCTATTGTCTCGTCCTGTGTGCTTAAGAGGGTGTGGTGAGAGAGGGAGAGGGAGTCGTGTTTTTGAAAGATTTCTATTTTAAAGAAATCCATTAGTCTTGTTCGCTCTCATATACAGAGAACCTCTTCTTTGTAAGTATTCAGTTTGTAGCGTATTGTGTGTATCATGTCATTGCGTGAAGGAACTAATGGACTTTATATTTTTAAACTTTCAATGTCCATTAATGATATCCTGTATAGTGGAGTAAATAACATGATAAAGCACAGACTCCGAATGTATTTTGAAAGTCGTTGAACCATGAAGTTGCATAGATACCCTTTTCAGTGGAATCGGGACAGCAGAAGCATGTAGGTATAGCTCCATATTATACAAGTCGTTACCATATATGGTGTAAAACGAATGTATGATCGTACCTCCGCCTAATCGTAACTGCTATTTTTGGTAGAAATTTATTATAAAAAACCGTTTCTGGTGTTAAATTTCAAATGACGTTCCCCGCCCACTCTTCTGCAAATATTCTTAGAAATCTTATTAGATCATTTCTTCTCAAAAATTCATCATGAGTCAAGGGTTCATTGTAACGATGTATGTTATCTAAGAATGATAAAAATATATACTGTCAATATCGTCAAATATGGGATGGTCTTTTTCCAGTTTGTGAAGCTACCTTATATACAGGGCCACTTTTGTTTTTTGCTTGCTTCAAAGGGGTTTATTCTGTGTAGTGCGTACATATCCAACAATCTGTTTCATGGGTTATATGTTTTTAGAGAGCCCGCGTAAAGTTTTTAGTGTTTTGCTGGTTTGTTGTTTGTTATGAGATGAACATTATATTTTAGCTAAAATTATATAAGGTATTATTATTATCATCATCATCATCGTGTAACATTTGAATATATCATCCTATGATACTTATTGTTTATCCTAACAATGCTTTTATTTGCTTGCCCAGTGTGTGTCATTCGGTAATAATCCTCTCGTTACCACTGGAGAGACAAAGTTCCAAGTATAAGCATTCAATTATTATTATTATTATTATTATTATTATTATTATTATTATTAATTATGTGTACGCGGGTGTGAACGTTATATCTCAAAGACACAAGCTCCCTTTACTAACATACTCGGTAGATAGATACACACAGACATGTTGTGTGTCTTACAAGAACACTTCACGCAATTTTTCTTTTCCATTTCTGTGTGGGTCGCTTGTATTTTGATTGAATTTCTGTAAGTGCGGGATGTAAATAAGTATTTATTTATTTCTTTTTTATGTGAGCATGCAAGCAATTGATGTATACCGAGTAGCTTGTTATTTCTGGCCCCCAGTAGTATTAGTCCCGGATGAGCCAATTGATTTAACGATAATCCTGCCGCTAGGGGCGCTGGTGTCGCTAGTGTCGGTGCGTGCGACGGCGGCGGCGGTGTGTTTGAAAAGCGCCCTGAGCGGTAGGATTATCGTTAAATCGGTTGGCTCATCCGGGACGAGTTGAAAGAATTGAGGAAGTGACGTGGAGTGTTTTTGATTGGTTCGTTAATTTGGGGTGGGAGATGGAGGAAGGGAGATGGAGGAGTATGGAGGTCGCGTGATGGAGAGGAGCTGGGTGGCGAGGTGTTGTCTGTGCGGAGGTCGGTACTGAAAGAGGGGTAAAGATGGGGAGCGAGGGATAAAAAGTGTAAAGGAAAGTGACGTGTGAAGTTGTGATTGGTGGGAGTAAGAAGTGATTTTATTGGTGGAAAGGAACAAATGAGAGTTGTTGATTGGTAGGAATAAGAGGGATTATGATTGGTGGAAAAGAAAAAGTTGTGGGAGTGGGGTATGTTGGAGGTGATGGGAAAGGTGAGTTTTGCTAGCAGCAAGATTTGCAAAAGCCTGTCTTGAACTGATCAGCAATTTTTGAACGTCGGATGGTAGTTTTCTTGAGTGGATAGAGAGATGGGGGCGATATGAGATGCGGTGGCGAAAATGGGGACTAGACAAGGTTGTTGAGACAAGAGGTTTAAGGACGAGGAAATTTGGAGGTTAGTGGTGAACACGGCGGTCGCAAGAGGTGGGGGTAAGGAGATGCAGTGGTGAGAATGGGAACTAAAAGAAGATGGGGGTAGCAAGAGTTTTAGAAGAGTAGATTTTGAGGTTAAAATAGTGGGAACTAAAAATGGCGGAGGGTCTACGACAAGGAGATGCGGTGAGAACTAAACAAGATGGCGGTCGCAAGAGGAGGGTAAGGAGATTTGAGGTTACAGTTCGAAAACACGAAAGGATATATTCCTACGCCAAGCAGGTCCGAAAAATAATTATGCGTGTGGTACTTACCTGTTACCGGTGTGGATGCGTCACCAAAAGCGCGGCACGCGAGGCGGAAAAATAAAAGCAAACTGTTTTTGAAAATGCTTAACCAGCTTTAAGATCAACCAACATCACTACGCACTGATATACCTAGGTTTTTAAAGCGGTACAGACACCCTTTGCAGAGGCGTAATTTAACTATACCAAAAACCTGGTACTGGACCATCGTGATGGTCGCTAGCGTACGTAGGAGCAGGGTTCTCAAGCCGGTCGAAAGCGGTCAAAAACGTGTACGACGTAGGTGTTCGCAGTAGCTGCTGTCGAGTCAACCGTCGAGGTGTGAATAAACGAGATCTGTTCTCGCCGGCAATTTGGTTCGGAGATGTGAGCAGCGGCGAGGTGTTGTGTGTGCGGAGGTCGGGACTGAAAGAGGGAAAAGATGGGGAGCGAGGGATAAAAAGTGTAACAGAAAGTGACGTGTGAAGTTGTGATTGGTGGGAATAAGAAGTGATTTTATTGGTGGAAAGGAGCAAATGAAAGTTGCTGATTGGTAAGAATAAGAGAGGTTATGATTGGTGGAAAGAAAAAGGAATGGGGTATGTTGGAGGTGATGGGAAAGGTAAGTTTTGCTAGCAACAAGATTTGCAAAAGCCTGTCGTGAACTGATCAGCAATTTTTGAACGTTGGATGGTAGTTTTCTTGAGTGGATAGAGAGATGGGGCGATATGAGATGCGGTGGCGAAAATGGGAACTAAACAAGGTGGTTGAGACAAGAGGTTTAAGGACGAGGAAATTTGGAGGTTAGTGGTGAACATGGCGGTCGCAAGAGGTGGGGGTAAGGAGACGCGGTGGTGAGAATGGGAACTAAAAGAAGATGGCGGTAGCAAGAGGTTAGAAGAGTAGATTTTGAGGTTAAAATAGCGGGAACTAAAAATGGCGGAGGGTTTGCGACAAGGAGATGCGGTGAGAACTAAACAAGATGGCGGACGCAAGAGGAGGGTAAGGAGGTTTGAGGTTACAGTACCAAAACACGAAAGGATATATTCCTACGCCAAGCAGGTCCGAAAAATAATTATGCGTGTGTTACTTACCTGTTACCGGTGTGGATGCGTCACCAAAAGCGCGGCACGCGAGGCGGAAAAATAAAAGCAAACTGTTTTTGAAAATGCTTAACCAGCTTTAAGATCAACCAACATCACTACGCACTGATATACCTAGGTTTTTAAAGCGGTACAGACACCCTTTGCAGAGGCGTAATTTAACTATACCAAAACCTGGTACTGGACCATCGTGATGGTCGCTAGCGTACGTAGGAGCAGGGTTCTCAAGCCGGTCGAAAGCGGTCAAAAACGTGTACGACGTAGGTGTTGGCAGTAGCTGCTGCCGAGGCAACCGTCGAGGTGCGAATGAACGAGATCTGTTCTTGCAGGCAATCTGGTTGAGAGATGAGAGGCGCGGTGGTAAAAATGTGAACTAAATAAGATGGCGGAGGCACGAAGTTGAGGTTAAGGAGCGGCGAGGTGTTGACTGTGCGGTGGTTGGGGTCTGAAAGAGGGGGAAAGATGGCGAACGAGGGATAAAAAGTATAACAGAAAGTGACGTGTGAAGTTGTCATTGGTGGGAATAAGAAGTGATGTTATTGGTGGAAAGGAACAAATGAAAGTTGCTGATTGGCGAGAATAAGAGAGATTATGATTGGTGGAAAGAAAAAAAGGTGTGGGAGTGGGGTATGTTGGAGGTGATGGAAAAGGCAAGTTTTGCTACCAACAACATTTGCAAAAGCCTATCCAGAACTCATCAGCAATTTTAAATAACTAGTGTTTCGGGGGTTTTCTCTGGTTGGTAGACGAATGCAAGCTGTTTCTACCATGCTTATATTATTGGTCTTTTTCCTTTTTTTTTTTTAAAATGACTAGTTTTTTTTTTTTTGGGGAGTTTTCTGCGGATGGTAAACAAATGCAAGCTCTTTCTGCTTTTTCATAGGTTTTCCCTGGTTGGTAGGCGTTTTCTGTACTGGTTGACGAAGGCGTTTCTAATTTTGGAGGTTTTCTCAGGTTTTTAGCGGTTGTCCCTGCCCGGTAGGCAAATGATGAAGTTTTACCTTGTCGGCGCACGGATACTAGGCACGTACTGGCGCGCACACACACACACACACACACACACACAGAGAGACAGACAGACACACAGACAGGCACACACACACGGACATGTTTCCAAAAATGCTTTTTTTTTTTTTTTTTTTTTTTTTGATTCAGGAGGTCTCAAAACGTGTATTTCCGGTGAAATCTCGGTATCGAATTTTTGGGCGGAATGCAATACTTCCCCTACTTACTATACGTAGTAGAGAAAGTAAAAAAGTATTGAAAAATTTAAGGAAATAACAAGCAATATCTCAAAAGTGTACTATCTTGTTTTCAAGGGTTTTCCAGATCGGTAAGCGTTAGAATACTCTTAGAGCTTTTTTCAGGTTTTTTAGCGGTTGTCCCTGGCCGGTAGGCAATTGATAAAGTTTTTCTATAACGTCGTCGTTTTGGCTTGTGGCGCACGGTTCCTAGGCACGTACTCGCGCGCGCGCACACACACACACACACACACACACACTAAAATAGTAGCGTATAAAAAAAACTGATTTGTTACACTCACATAACTTTCTCTACTCTTGTACAATCTAATTGGTAGCTTTTAAGCGATAGTCAAATATTTTAACGCTGGTTGCTATGTGGCGAATTCCATTCTGTTTGCATGTTCAGGACATAAAAAAAATGAATAAACGAATTTGAGAAAAAGTATAAGTATTGGAAAATTTAAGGAAATAACAAGCAATATCTCGAAAACGGTTCACTCAACAAAAGAAACGTATATGACATAAGTTGTGTATTTTAACGCGATCTACATTTTTTGTGTAGTAAAATTTTGTCTATCTCTTATGGTTTACCAGTTATGCAAAAAAGTCGTTCACAATGAAGAATATTTTTGGAGACATTCCCAGAAAATTCGAGATATACATTTTATTTGACATGACAATATCTTAAACATATGATGTTTTAATCAAAATCGTTAGAGCCGTTTTTGAGAAAATTAAAATTTTCGAAAAATGTTCCATGTAAAGGGTAGTCTGGGGTGGGGGGATTTTCTTGAAAACCTTCGTGTCGCATCTCTGGAAGATACTGAACCTAAATACCAAGTTTGGTGTTTATCCGACTGTTCGTTTTCGAGTTATGCTGTTCACAGACACACAGACAGACACACACACGGACATGTTTCCAAAAATGCTTTTTTTTTTTTGGATTCAGAGATTCTCAAAACATGTATTTCCAGTGAAATCTCGGTAACGAATTTTTGGGTGGAATGCAATACTTCCCCTACTTACTATACGTAGTAGAGAAAGTAAAAATGAATAACGCATTTGAGAAAAAGTATAAGTATTGGAAAATTTAAAGGAAATAACAAGCAATATCTCGAAAAAAACGGTTCACTCAACAAAATAAATGTATATGGCATAAGTTGTGTATTTTAACGCGATCTACATTTTTTGTGTAGCAAACTTTTGTCTATCTCTTACGGTTTATCAGTTATGAAAAAGTCGTTCACAATGAAGAATTCTTTTGGAGACATTCGCAGAAAATTCGAGATATACATTTCATTTCTCTCGACATTATCTTAAATATATGATATTTTCATCAAAATCGTTAGAGCCATTTTTTAATACAAAGAGAACGGGATTTCACAAGTGAAACAGTACTGTGATAACGATACCACTGAAACAAAAAAAAAATCTGATGTGTAACACTCACATGACTTTCTCAACTCTTGTACAAAGTATTTTTACAAACGCTTATTCCCCATCTAGTTCATGTTAATCGAGATAAACATTTGCAAAATCTATTTTATTGCTAATTTTCTTGTATAAAAAAAAAATCTGATGTGTAACACTCACATGACGTTCTCTACTCTTGTACAAAGTATTTTTACAAACGCTTATGCTCCATCTAGTTCATGTTAATCGAGATAAACATTTGCAAACTCTATTTTATTGCTAATTTTCTTGTAGATGTAGGGGAAAATATATTTACAAGGGGAATATAGAAAAACAGTAGCCTTTAAGCACATACATATCTCTTAATAGCTGGTTGCTATGTGCAACACCATTCTTTTTGCCACAGATTAATACTGTTTGCATATGAAAGACAAAAAAAAATGAATAACGAAGTCCCATTTGAGAAAATAAATATTGGAAAATTAACAAACAATATCTCGAAAACGGTTCACTCAACAACAAAAATGTATATTACATAAGATGTGTATTTTAACGCGATCTACATTTTTTGTGTAGTAAAATTTTGTCTATCTCTTACGGTTTTTCAGTTATGAAAAAGACGTTCACAATGAAGAATACTTTTGGAGACATTCCCAGAAAATTCGAGATATACATTTCATTTCTCACGACATTATATTAAACATACGATATTTTTCATCAAAATCGTTAGAGCCATTTTTTTTAATACAAAGAGAACGGGATTTCACAAGTGAAACAGTACTGTGATAACGATACCAACAAAACTAATTATTATTCACCCACTGAAACACATAAAAAAAATCTGATGTGAAACACTCACATGACTTTTCTCATCTCTTGTACAAAGTATTTTTACAAACGCTTATTCCCCATCTAGTTCATGTTAATCGAGATAAACATTTGCAAACTCTGTTTTATTGCTAATTTTGTTGTAGATGTAGGGAAAATATATTTACAAGGGGAATATAGAAAAACAGTAGCCTTTAAGCACATACATATCTCTTAATAGCTGGTTGCTATGTGCAGTACCATTCTTTTTGCCACAGATTAATACTCTTTGCATATCAAAGACAAAAAAAAAATGAATAACGAATTCCCATTTGAGAAAATAACTATTGGAAAATTTAAGTAAATAACAAGCAATATCTCGAAAACGGTTCACTCAACAATAAAGATGTATATGACATAAGTTGTGTATTTTAACGCGATCTACATACTTTCGTACTCACCTATAAGATATAGAGGGTAGAGGTCGTACGAACGTAGCACTTTGAGAATCTATATTCAACAGTTGGTGTTACTCCTTAGAAAGGAAGTATCTGCTGATTTTTATTTAATTCTTTACATTTTACATAACACGTATGCACTGGCACAACACAAAAGCACTACACACAATACTCAGTTTTAATATTTGCACTAATAACATCAGGAATAACTGAAGTCTGCAAACAGTCATTTCCCACGTGCAGCCTTACGTACAGAAAACGTGTGTGGCTGATCTATGTGTAAAAAGAGCCTGAGAGCGGATGTACGTCAGCGGTAAAATCTTTTAAATGCATTTTTATTGGCGATGGTAGAAATCGTGCAGTGGTGGATCGTGAAAATTCATATAAATGGATGTATCACCTCATAATAAGCCTCTATATACCAAGAATATTGAGTTTTTAAAAAGTCAGCAACTGTACCTGTGTTTCTATACGTGAACGTCAGATGGCAGCTTCGATACGTGTCCACGGAGACCTTAGTGCTAGGCAACTGTACCTCTGTTTCTATACGTGAACGGCAGATTGCAGCTTCGATACGTGTCCACGGAGACCTTAGTGCTAGGCAACTGTACCTCTGTTTCTATACGTGAACGGCAGATTGCAGCTTCGATACGTGTCCACGGAGACCTTAGTGCTAGGCAACTGCACCTCTGTTTCTATACGTGAACGGCAGATTGCAGCTTCGATACGTGTCCACGGAGACCTTAGCGCTAGGCAACTGCACCTCTGTTTCTATACGTGAACGGCAGATTGCAGCTTCGATACGTGTCCACGGAGACCTTAGTGCTAGGCAACTGTACCTCTGTTTCTATACGTGAACGGCAGATTGCAGCTTCGATACGTGTTCACGGAGACCTTAGTGCTAGGCAACTGTACCTCTGTTTCTATACGTGAACGGCAGATTGCAGCTTCGATACGTGTCCACGGAGACCTTAGTGCTAGGCAACTGCACCTCTGTTTCTATACGTGAACGGCAGATTGCAGCTTCGATACGTATCCACGGAGACCTTAGTGCTAGGCAACTGCACCTCTGTTTCTATACGTGAACGGCAGATTGCAGCTTCAATACGTGTCCACGGAGACCTTAGTGCTAGGCAACTGTACCTCTGTTTCTATACGTGAACGGGAGATTGCAGCTTCGATACGTGTCCACGGAGACCTTAGTGCTAGGCAACTGCACCTCTGTTTCTATACGTGAACGTCAGATTGCAGCTTCGATACGTGTCCACGGAGACCTTAGTGCTAGGCAACTGCACCTCTGTTTCTATACGTGAACGGCAGATTGCAGCTTCGATACGTATCCACGGGGACCTTAGTGCTAGGGAACTGCACCTCTGTTTGTATACGTGAACGGCAGATTGCAGCTTCAATACGTGTACACGGAGACCTTAGTGCTAGGCAGCTGTACCTCTGTTTCTATACGTGAACGGCAGATTGCAGCTTCGATACGTGTGCACGGAGATCTTAGTGCTAGGCAGCTATACCTGTTTCTATACGTCAACGGCAGATTGCAGCTTCGATACGTGTTCACGGAGACCTTAGTGCTAGGCAACTGTACCTGTGTTTCTATACGTGTCCACGGAGACCTTAGTGCTAGACAACTGTACCTCTGTTTCTATACGTGAACGGCAGATTGCAGCTTCAATACGTGTCCACGGAGACCTTAGTGCTAGTGCTAGGCAACTATACCTCTGTTTCTATACGTGAACGGCAGATTGCAGGTTCGATACGTGTCCACGGAGATCTTAGTGCTAGGCAACTATACCTGTTTCTATACGTGAACGGCAGATTGCAGCTTCGATACGTGTCCACGGAGACCTTAGTGCTAGGCAACTGTACCTGTGTTTCTATACGTGAACGTCAGATGGCAGCTTCGATACGTGTCCACGGAGACCTTAGTGTTAGGCAACTGTACCTCTGTTTCTATACGTGAACGGCAGATTGCAGCTTCGATACGTGTCCACGGAGACCTTTCGCTTCAGGTGACAAAATAACACTAGGCACTTGTGTGCCGTGGTGTAAGCCGCAATCACGGTATTGGTAGCGTGGATCTCCTTGGGGCTCTCCTCGGAGTTACCTCAACACCACGTACATGACCTGGTTCGTCACGGGTACGCAGGTCTGCACTACCACTTCCTCGGCGTTGAGCAGGCCCAGGAGGCGATCGTACCGGTACACCAGCTAGCACGTGGACATGTTATCGCGCTGTGGTGTTGCGTGTGCGAGGTATGGAAACTCAAGGACGCAAAACATGCACGACCGAGGGTTAAAAAGCAGAACAAGTAGTGACGTGGAGCGTTGTGATTGGTGTAAATAAGACGATCTCTGATAGGTGGACAAATTGAAATAACGTGATGTGATAGGCGAAAATAAAATCAAAGGTGATTGGATGAAAAATGACGAGAAGGAATTAGCGGTGAATTTGTGAACTAAGATGGCGAAGATTTTTTTTTTTTTTTAAAAAAAAGGATAATATAAGTACGGCAACTGTAACGGTTTACGGCAAACGCGCGCCGCGCAATGCGTCACGCCGGGCATCTTGCTCAATATGATTTTTGTTTTATTGCCCGGGCGTGACGCATTGCGCGGCGCGCGTTTGCCGTAAACCGTTACAGTTGCCGTACTTATATTATCCTTTTTTTTAAAAAAAAAAAAAATCTTCGCCATCTTAGTTCACAAATTCACCGCTAATTCCTTCTCGTCATTTTTCATCCAATCACCTTTGATTTTATTTTCGCCTATCACATCACGTTATTTCAATTTGTCCACCTATCAGAGATCGTCTTATTTACACCAATCACAACGCTCCACGTCACTACTTGTTCTGCTTTTTAACCCTCGGTCGTGCATGTTTTGCGTCCTTGAGTTTCCATACCTCGCACACGCAACACCACAGCGCGATAACATGTCCACGTGCTAGCTGGTGTACCGGTACGATCGCCTCCTGGGCCTGCTCAACGCCGAGGAAGTGGTAGTGCAGACCTGCGTACCCGTGACGAACCAGGTCATGTACGTGGTGTTGAGGTAACTCCGAGGAGAGCCCCAAGGAGATCCACGCTACCAATACCGTGATTGCGGCTTACACCACGGCACACAAGTGCCTAGTGTTATTTTGTCACCTGAAGCGAAAGGTCTCCGTGGACACGTATCGAAGCTGCAATCTGCCGTTCACGTATAGAAACAGAGGTACAGTTGCCTAACACTAAGGTCTCCGTGGACACGTATCGAAGCTGCCATCTGACGTTCACGTATAGAAACACAGGTACAGTTGCCTAGCACTAAGGTCTCCGTGGACACGTATCGAAGCTGCAATCTGCCGTTCACGTATAGAAACAGGTATAGTTGCCTAGCACTAAGATCTCCGTGGACACGTATCGAACCTGCAATCTGCCGTTCACGTATAGAAACAGAGGTATAGTTGCCTAGCACTAGCACTAAGGTCTCCGTGGACACGTATTGAAGCTGCAATCTGCCGTTCACGTATAGAAACAGAGGTACAGTTGTCTAGCACTAAGGTCTCCGTGGACACGTATAGAAACACAGGTACAGTTGCCTAGCACTAAGGTCTCCGTGAACACGTATCGAAGCTGCAATCTGCCGTTGACGTATAGAAACAGGTATAGCTGCCTAGCACTAAGATCTCCGTGCACACGTATCGAAGCTGCAATCTGCCGTTCACGTATAGAAACAGAGGTACAGCTGCCTAGCACTAAGGTCTCCGTGTACACGTATTGAAGCTGCAATCTGCCGTTCACGTATACAAACAGAGGTGCAGTTCCCTAGCACTAAGGTCCCCGTGGATACGTATCGAAGCTGCAATCTGCCGTTCACGTATAGAAACAGAGGTGCAGTTGCCTAGCACTAAGGTCTCCGTGGACACGTATCGAAGCTGCAATCTGACGTTCACGTATAGAAACAGAGGTGCAGTTGCCTAGCACTAAGGTCTCCGTGGACACGTATCGAAGCTGCAATCTCCCGTTCACGTATAGAAACAGAGGTACAGTTGCCTAGCACTAAGGTCTCCGTGGACACGTATTGAAGCTGCAATCTGCCGTTCACGTATAGAAACAGAGGTGCAGTTGCCTAGCACTAAGGTCTCCGTGGATACGTATCGAAGCTGCAATCTGCCGTTCACGTATAGAAACAGAGGTGCAGTTGCCTAGCACTAAGGTCTCCGTGGACACGTATCGAAGCTGCAATCTGCCGTTCACGTATAGAAACAGAGGTACAGTTGCCTAGCACTAAGGTCTCCGTGAACACGTATCGAAGCTGCAATCTGCCGTTCACGTATAGAAACAGAGGTACAGTTGCCTAGCACTAAGGTCTCCGTGGACACGTATCGAAGCTGCAATCTGCCGTTCACGTATAGAAACAGAGGTGCAGTTGCCTAGCGCTAAGGTCTCCGTGGACACGTATCGAAGCTGCAATCTGCCGTTCACGTATAGAAACAGAGGTGCAGTTGCCTAGCACTAAGGTCTCCGTGGACACGTATCGAAGCTGCAATCTGCCGTTCACGTATAGAAACAGAGGTACAGTTGCCTAGCACTAAGGTCTCCGTGGACACGTATCGAAGCTGCAATCTGCCGTTCACGTATAGAAACAGAGGTACAGTTGCCTAGCACTAAGGTCTCCGTGGACACGTATCGAAGCTGCCATCTGACGTTCACGTATAGAAACACAGGTACAGTTGCTGACTTTTTAAAAACTCAATATTCTTGGTATATAGAGGCTTATTATGAGGTGATACATCCATTTATATGAATTTTCACGATCCACCACTGCACGATTTCTACCATCGCCAATAAAAATGCATTTAAAAGATTTTACCGCTGACGTACATCCGCTCTCAGGCTCTTTTTACACATAGATCAGCCACACACGTTTTCTGTACGTAAGGCTGCACATGGGAAATGACTGTTTGCAGACTTCAGTTATTCCTGATGTTATTAGTGCAAATATTAAAACTGAGTATTGTGTGTAGTGCTTTTGTGTTGTGCCAGTGCATACGTGTTATGTAAAATGTAAAGAATTAAATAAAAATCAGCAGATACTTCCTTTCTAAGGAGTAACACCAACTGTTGAATATAGATTCTCAAAGTGCTACGTTCGTACGACCTCTACCCTCTATATCTTATAGGTGAGTACGAAAGTATGTAGATCGCGTTAAAATACACAACTTATGTCATATACATCTTTATTGTTGAGTGAACCGTTTTCGAGATATTGCTTGTTATTTACTTAAATTTTCCAATAGTTATTTTCTCAAATGGGAATTCGTTATTCATTTTTTTTTGTCTTTGATATGCAAAGAGTATTAATCTGTGGCAAAAAGAATGGTACTGCACATAGCAACCAGCTATTAAGAGATATGTATGTGCTTAAAGGCTACTGTTTTTCTATATTCCCCTTGTAAATATATTTTCCCTACATCTACAACAAAATTAGCAATAAAACAGAGTTTGCAAATGTTTATCTCGATTAACATGAACTAGATGGGGAATAAGCGTTTGTAAAAATACTTTGTACAAGAGATGAGAAAAGTCATGTGAGTGTTTCACATCAGATTTTTTTTATGTGTTTCAGTGGGTGAATAATAATTAGTTTTGTTGGTATCGTTATCACAGTACTGTTTCACTTGTGAAATCCCGTTCTCTTTGTATTAAAAAAAATGGCTCTAACGATTTTGATGAAAAATATCGTATGTTTAATATAATGTCGTGAGAAATGAAATGTATATCTCGAATTTTCTGGGAATGTCTCCAAAAGTATTCTTCATTGTGAACGTCTTTTTCATAACTGAAAAACCGTAAGAGATAGACAAAATTTTACTACACAAAAAATGTAGATCGCGTTAAAATACACATCTTATGTAATATACATTTTTGTTGTTGAGTGAACCGTTTTCGAGATATTGTTTGTTAATTTTCCAATATTTATTTTCTCAAATGGGACTTCGTTATTCATTTTTTTTTGTCTTTCATATGCAAACAGTATTAATCTGTGGCAAAAAGAATGGTGTTGCACATAGCAACCAGCTATTAAGAGATATGTATGTGCTTAAAGGCTACTGTTTTTCTATATTCCCCTTGTAAATATATTTTCCCCTACATCTACAAGAAAATTAGCAATAAAATAGAGTTTGCAAATGTTTATCTCGATTAACATGAACTAGATGGAGCATAAGCGTTTGTAAAAATACTTTGTACAAGAGTAGAGAACGTCATGTGAGTGTTACACATCAGATTTTTTTTTTATACAAGAAAATTAGCAATAAAATAGATTTTGCAAATGTTTATCTCGATTAACATGAACTAGATGGGGAATAAGCGTTTGTAAAAATACTTTGTACAAGAGTTGAGAAAGTCATGTGAGTGTTACACATCAGATTTTTTTTTTGTTTCAGTGGTATCGTTATCACAGTACTGTTTCACTTGTGAAATCCCGTTCTCTTTGTATTAAAAAATGGCTCTAACGATTTTGATGAAAATATCATATATTTAAGATAATGTCGAGAGAAATGAAATGTATATCTCGAATTTTCTGCGAATGTCTCCAAAAGAATTCTTCATTGTGAACGACTTTTTCATAACTGATAAACCGTAAGAGATAGACAAAAGTTTGCTACACAAAAAATGTAGATCGCGTTAAAATACACAACTTATGCCATATACATTTATTTTGTTGAGTGAACCGTTTTTTTCGAGATATTGCTTGTTATTTCCTTTAAATTTTCCAATACTTATACTTTTTCTCAAATGCGTTATTCATTTTTACTTTCTCTACTACGTATAGTAAGTAGGGGAAGTATTGCATTCCACCCAAAAATTCGTTACCGAGATTTCACTGGAAATACATGTTTTGAGAATCTCTGAATCCAAAAAAAAAAAAGCATTTTTGGAAACATGTCCGTGTGTGTGTCTGTCTGTGTGTCTGTGAACAGCATAACTCGAAAACGAACAGTCGGATAAACACCAAACTTGGTATTTAGGTTCAGTATCTTCCAGAGATGCGACACGAAGGTTTTCAAGAAAATCCCCCCACCCCAGACTACCCTTTACATGGAACATTTTTCGAAAATTTTAATTTTCTCAAAAACGGCTCTAACGATTTTGATTAAAACATCATATGTTTAAGATATTGTCATGTCAAATAAAATGTATATCTCGAATTTTCTGGGAATGTCTCCAAAAATATTCTTCATTGTGAACGACTTTTTTGCATAACTGGTAAACCATAAGAGATAGACAAAATTTTACTACACAAAAAATGTAGATCGCGTTAAAATACACAACTTATGTCATATACGTTTCTTTTGTTGAGTGAACCGTTTTCGAGATATTGCTTGTTATTTCCTTAAATTTTCCAATACTTATACTTTTTCTCAAATTCGTTTATTCATTTTTTTTATGTCCTGAACATGCAAACAGAATGGAATTCGCCACATAGCAACCAGCGTTAAAATATTTGACTATCGCTTAAAAGCTACCAATTAGATTGTACAAGAGTAGAGAAAGTTATGTGAGTGTAACAAATCAGTTTTTTTTATACGCTACTATTTTAGTGTGTGTGTGTGTGTGTGTGTGTGCGCGCGCGCGAGTACGTGCCTAGGAACCGTGCGCCACAAGCCAAAACGACGACGTTATAGAAAAACTTTATCAATTGCCTACCGGCCAGGGACAACCGCTAAAAAACCTGAAAAAAGCTCTAAGAGTATTCTAACGCTTACCGATCTGGAAAACCCTTGAAAACAAGATAGTACACTTTTGAGATATTGCTTGTTATTTCCTTAAATTTTTCAATACTTTTTTACTTTCTCTACTACGTATAGTAAGTAGGGGAAGTATTGCATTCCGCCCAAAAATTCGATACCGAGATTTCACCGGAAATACACGTTTTGAGACCTCCTGAATCAAAAAAAAAAAAAAAAGCATTTTTGGAAACATGTCCGTGTGTGTGTGCCTGTCTGTGTGTCTGTCTGTCTCTCTGTGTGTGTGTGTGTGTGTGCGCGCCAGTACGTGCCTAGTATCCGTGCGCCGACAAGGTAAAACTTCATCATTTGCCTACCGGGCAGGGACAACCGCTAAAAACCTGAGAAAACCTCCAAAATTAGAAACGCCTTCGTCAACCAGTACAGAAAACGCCTACCAACCAGGGAAAACCTATGAAAAAGCAGAAAGAGCTTGCATTTGTTTACCATCCGCAGAAAACTCCCAAAAAAAAAAAAAAAAAACTAGTCATTTTAAAAAAAAAAAAGGAAAAAGACCAATAATATAAGTATGGTAGAAACAGCTTGCATTCGTCTACCAACCAGAGAAAACCCCCGAAACACTAGTTATTTAAAATTGCTGATGAGTTCTGGATAGGCTTTTGCAAATGTTGTTGGTAGCAAAACTTGCCTTTTCCATCACCTCCAACATACCCCACTCCCACACCTTTTTTTCTTTCCACCAATCATAATCTCTCTTATTCTCGCCAATCAGCAACTTTCATTTGTTCCTTTCCACCAATAACATCACTTCTTATTCCCACCAATGACAACTTCACACGTCACTTTCTGTTATACTTTTTATCCCTCGTTCGCCATCTTTCCCCCTCTTTCAGACCCCAACCACCGCACAGTCAACACCTCGCCGCTCCTTAACCTCAACTTCGTGCCTCCGCCATCTTATTTAGTTCACATTTTTACCACCGCGCCTCTCATCTCTCAACCAGATTGCCTGCAAGAACAGATCTCGTTCATTCGCACCTCGACGGTTGCCTCGGCAGCAGCTACTGCCAACACCTACGTCGTACACGTTTTTGACCGCTTTCGACCGGCTTGAGAACCCTGCTCCTACGTACGCTAGCGACCATCACGATGGTCCAGTACCAGGTTTTGGTATAGTTAAATTACGCCTCTGCAAAGGGTGTCTGTACCGCTTTAAAAACCTAGGTATATCAGTGCGTAGTGATGTTGGTTGATCTTAAAGCTGGTTAAGCATTTTCAAAAACAGTTTGCTTTTATTTTTCCGCCTCGCGTGCCGCGCTTTTGGTGACGCATCCACACCGGTAACAGGTAAGTAACACACGCATAATTATTTTTCGGACCTGCTTGCCGTAGGAATATATCCTTTCGTGTTTTGGTACTGTAACCTCAAACCTCCTTACCCTCCTCTTGCGTCCGCCATCTTGTTTAGTTCTCACCGCATCTCCTTGTCGCAAACCCTCCGCCATTTTTAGTTCCCGCTATTTTAACCTCAAAATCTACTCTTCTAACCTCTTGCTACCGCCATCTTCTTTTAGTTCCCATTCTCACCACCGCGTCTCCTTACCCCCACCTCTTGCGACCGCCATGTTCACCACTAACCTCCAAATTTCCTCGTCCTTAAACCTCTTGTCTCAACCACCTTGTTTAGTTCCCATTTTCGCCACCGCATCTCATATCGCCCCATCTCTCTATCCACTCAAGAAAACTACCATCCAACGTTCAAAAATTGCTGATCAGTTCACGACAGGCTTTTGCAAATCTTGTTGCTAGCAAAACTTACCTTTCCCATCACCTCCAACATACCCCATTCCTTTTTCTTTCCACCAATCATAACCTCTCTTATTCTTACCAATCAGCAACTTTCATTTGCTCCTTTCCACCAATAAAATCACTTCTTATTCCCACCAATCACAACTTCACACGTCACTTTCTGTTACACTTTTTATCCCTCGCTCCCCATCTTTTCCCTCTTTCAGTCCCGACCTCCGCACACACAACACCTCGCCGCTGCTCACATCTCCGAACCAAATTGCCGGCGAGAACAGATCTCGTTTATTCACACCTCGACGGTTGACTCGACAGCAGCTACTGCGAACACCTACGTCGTACACGTTTTTGACCGCTTTCGACCGGCTTGAGAACCCTGCTCCTACGTACGCTAGCGACCATCACGATGGTCCAGTACCAGGTTTTTGGTATAGTTAAATTACGCCTCTGCAAAGGGTGTCTGTACCGCTTTAAAAACCTAGGTATATCAGTGCGTAGTGATGTTGGTTGATCTTAAAGCTGGTTAAGCATTTTCAAAAACAGTTTGCTTTTATTTTTCCGCCTCGCGTGCCGCGCTTTTGGTGACGCATCCACACCGGTAACAGGTAAGTACCACACGCATAATTATTTTTCGGACCTGCTTGGCGTAGGAATATATCCTTTCGTGTTTTCGAACTGTAACCTCAAATCTCCTTACCCTCCTCTTGCGACCGCCATCTTGTTTAGTTCTCACCGCATCTCCTTGTCGTAGACCCTCCGCCATTTTTAGTTCCCACTATTTTAACCTCAAAATCTACTCTTCTAAAACTCTTGCTACCCCCATCTTCTTTTAGTTCCCATTCTCACCACTGCGTCTCCTTACCCCCACCTCTTGCGACCGCCGTGTTCACCACTAACCTCCAAATTTCCTCGTCCTTAAACCTCTTGTCTCAACAACCTTGTCTAGTCCCCATTTTCGCCACCGCATCTCATATCGCCCCCATCTCTCTATCCACTCAAGAAAACTACCATCCGACGTTCAAAAATTGCTGATCAGTTCAAGACAGGCTTTTGCAAATCTTGCTGCTAGCAAAACTCACCTTTCCCATCACCTCCAACATACCCCACTCCCACAACTTTTTCTTTTCCACCAATCATAATCCCTCTTATTCCTACCAATCAACAACTCTCATTTGTTCCTTTCCACCAATAAAATCACTTCTTACTCCCACCAATCACAACTTCACACGTCACTTTCTGTTACACTTTTTATCCCTCGCTCCCCATCTTTACCCCTCTTTCAGTACCGACCTCCGCACAGACAACACCTCGCCACCCAGCTCCTCTCCATCACGCGACCTCCATACTCCTCCATCTCCCTTCCTCCATCTCCCACCCCAAATTAACGAACCAATCAAAACACTCCACGTCACTTCCTCAATTCTTTCAACTCGTCCCGGATGAGCCAACCGATTTAACGATAATCCTACCGCTCAGGGCGCTTTTCAAACACACCGCCGCCGCCGTCGCACGCACCGACACTAGCGACACCAGCGCCCCTAGCGGCAGGATTATCGTTAAATCAATTGGCTCATCTGGGACTAATACTACTGCCCCCATTATTTTCGTATCCGTTATAATAATATAATGGTTATAAATAGACGTTTCGTTATTTTTACACCGTAAGTACAAAAAATAAAGGAAGGCTTTATTATTAATGTATTCAGATCATTATTTCTTAAATATTTAAAAATATTTTGACATTGGTCGCATGTGTATCGTAGCGTTATAAACAGATCTGATTCTCTTTTGTTTTGTTGTGTCTTATTTCCTCAATCGCAACCATCTACATAAACGTATGACTATTGCTTGGAGTGAAATATCGACGGCTATTTTTGCTTTTTTATGGGCATATTCTGTGGAGTAATAACTGTTTTCTACCCATGGCATCCTCGCGCACTCTATGGACGGATTTTCAGCCTACAATGTAAAACTATTCTTAGATGGCTGTAACTGACAGAAAGTGCAGGTGAACTGGTTCCTTAATAAGTTTTACTTTCCTTTGAATGTCTGTAAGGTGGTTAAGTATCAGTAATTTTCCAACTAGTTTAGGGCGCTATGTAGTAAGGCCTGTTTCTCGCAGAATGCACTTAATGAGTTGGATTGTATTAACGTTTCACTTCATTCCTTCCGAGCTCTGAGTCGACAATTTTCTTGTTCCTGAACACTATAGACTTATCTCAAGGTTAAAGAATACATGTTACTTTAAAAACATATTCTTCCACTAAATGGATATAAAATGATTTTGGAAACACAGTACATGGAATTCTTGGAACGGTGAAATTTTTAAATGGATAATACTAATAAATGAAACATCTGAAATTTGCTAGAACAATAAATGTTAATTTAGATGCTTCTTTGCGTATGATAAAACTGAGATGTTTGCTATTGCACATTAGTATATGTAGCATAAGACGTGACACCGACACGGGTAGCCGAGATCGTTAAGGTAGGGCTCGTGAACGTGAGGTCTGAGGTTCAGATTCCGCCAGGACCCTCCTCCCTGACAAATCTTTTTCAAGGCTTTCCTCGGTCCTCATAAATGGCAAATGCCCGCGAGGTACTCTAGAAGGTTTCCTTCCCCAAATTTCGTTTCCTAATTGACATTCATTACATTTATCCTCAGTGTCCAACGCCTAGGTTACAGTGTGCAGTAAGAATGAATGTTAAACAATGCTTAGAATTACTAGAGAAAAGAAGCATTGACCAAACAGCATTGTGTCCACTTTAAGTTTGTTTTAAAAGGCGTTGGTATTCTGTTGCACTTGGTTTGTAAGTCAACTACCGAATTTCTCCAGTTTAAAGAATCATGTGCATTATTAATTCTTATTTCGATTCTAGTAGGACTATTTCTTCGGATTACCTTCAAGGACTTACAAGCCAGTGTCTTAGATCAGTATCCTGTCGAGGAGCAGGCAAACCTCGGATCATATCAGAACCATGATGGCTGGTAAGCCATGCTAATATTATGGTGAAGAAGGAAATGAAATGTAGTGATAAATTGACTGATAGGAGCATTCGAGAATTTAGTATCTAGCCTCTATTAAACGATTTGTTCGAAGCGTAGAATTATTTAAGTTATCTATTATAGACGTTATGTCAACACCATCCGAAACGAATGGATTTAGTACAACCTACATATTACATTATATGACTATCACTAGTATCACACTCTATCTTTCCGTATGTATAGGTCAATTGGCTATTTTGCTTCATGCACACGTTGATGATAGAATTATTATAATAATTATTATTATTATTATTACTACTACTACTACTACTACTACTACTACTACTACTACTGCTCTTAGGTAGTATACACTTAGATTGATTTTCATCCGGGATGTACAGCCATATGGCATTATTATTATTATTATTATTATTATTATTATTATTATTGGTTAGAGGTACAATTCAATTGGTACTTAGAACTTGAAAAAAGTAAACACATAAAGTATGTGTAATTTCAAGCTAATAATAAGAATGTCTCGGGAATGGTAAATACCAAAAACACTTGACATAAATTGCATTTTAATGAATCTTGTATGTATTTGTCTTAAACTTTCATCCATATCTTATGGCCTACCTGTTATACATAATTATAAACATCCATTCCGTATGAAAATTTCACAAGATATTTCCAGAAAATCAAGATACACATTTTATTTGTCGTACAATTTGCTTAAACGTTTTATACTTAAGTACATTTATAGCACCATTTTTCATGTAAAGGCAGTTGGGTGATGGTATTTTCTTGAAATTCTTTGTGTCGCATCATTAGCTGGAGAAACTGAACCTAAATGTGATTATAAATATTTATCGGAACTTTGATTTTGTGGCTATGTTATTCACACACATGCTCGCGCACATACAAGGTCCTGTCTCTAAAAATGCTTTTTGTGGGATTCAGAGACCTCTTTGTACTATATAGGTTAAGGATACTTCACATGTAAAGGATTTGCATAGTAACCTAATGCTTCACGCAACTGTTTGGTTAGTAATTAGAGGCGGGAAAATTAATACTTATACTCTCTTTATTCTCACCCAGTAACACATTCAGAAAACATGCCATTGTTTGAAATTGGGCCGAAATAACTAAGGTTTGTTCTGTATAGCTTTGTACCCGTATCTCTTGACGGTAGCTGGGTGCAGATATTTCTTAATGAGTTAAACCTAACTTCTCTGTCCTTTTTTAGCTTGGCAAAAGGATTTTTATACAACAGGTTATTTTAAACCTTCACTTGAACTGTTTCTGAATGAAGTAAGAAAAATTAATATGGACTATACTTTAGTTAAACGTATGCCTCTATTAAAATGGTTTCATATTTCTTAAGCAAGATTTTTGGTGTTTTAAAACATTGTATTAACATTTTAACGCGACAGATTTATTTTAAAACGTTGTGTGTTACACTCATGATTTTCTCACTAGGCATGTATGGTCAGCAGAACTTTACCTGCTAGCAACTTTACGTTTGTGTGCGAGTTACAACGATGTTAATTTGTGTTGTGAGTATAGGATACTTAACGGTTAGGTGCGCTAGCCACCTCTCATTCGATATTCGATAATAAATTACACTATCATGAATCGATCAGTTCAACAATCACAACGCTTCCTAATATGTAAGCACGTAACATCTTAATATAGAATATGAGTGTACATTGTATGATAGCAACTTCAGTTATTCAAACGAAGTTGTTACACAAGGTATGTGACATTGTAATAAAATATTCCAATCATGAGTCAGCCTCTTCGACAATCACAAAGCTTCAAAATATGTAAATATATCTTTACATGACATGAATGTTATACATATCCAATCAATACCCTGCAGCTTGTGAAGGTAGAAAGTATTGAATTAGATTATTCATCATTTATTTATATTATTCGGTCAACGACACGTGCATATGAATTACCAGATGGGAAAGCGTTGAAGTCATTCCCTTATCAAATGAAGGACTCGTTAAATATGCGTATGTGATCTATTTAGCGTGCCGGCATTTTCTCCCATTGACGGTGAAATACTCTCGAAAGAGCTTGAGGTGTTATTACTCTTGATCTTGATTATACAGCTACAATCATTTATAGAACGCCTATTTACGTTAATCGATTCAATAGTATGCAACTTTCAATGTTGGTAACCCGCAAATTTCGACATTTCATTACGGAATTGGAAAGGGGTACCAACAGAACAAATATGTTGTCAATGGGTTCATGGGCGGGAGGCAGCGGCTTCCTCGCAATCAAAACTTTGAACACAATTAACACTTATTCATATTAATCAGTCAACGACACGTGCACGTAAACTACCAGATGGGTAAGGAGTAGACAGCAAAAATCCGATGGCATACATGGATTCGCCGTAAAAAATAAACAGAAATCGATATAAAGAAAGAGTTTTAGCGACATTTTTACCAGTTTGATTAACGACCAATTAACCCTGTCGCTAAAAAAAAGTATTCGCGGCGTACATAGCACCAATCCGATGGCATAAATGGATTCGCCGGAAAAAGCAGCTGCAATCGACACCAAGCACGATATTCTGGCGTAATTACCAGCGATTTGATAACGGCTATAAAAATGACTCCCGGAGTAATCTATTTGCGTAAACTGTGTATGTAATTCAATTGTCTCCCACAGCATTGAATATGGACTTGGCCGACGCGAAATAGGGTTCACATGTAGTTCCTTATCTCCCCATCTTGACCACTTAAAGCCCTTGGAGTTTGGAATACCAAACCCCGGACGTAGTAACATAACCGCGGGCTTGAGGGGGTATGTCGTTACGTCAAAGGCACTCCAGGGTGTGTTGCGTGGGCGGGCGTGACATCATAGCTCATTAATATTCAAAAGTGAATTGAAGATCCCATGTTTTTACTACTTAGTGTTTTTATCTGTGTATCCAATTGTAATACGACCCTGTGAATGTTATTTAGGATATATTGTAGAGTGCTACGGCAGAATTTACCCCGGATCCACTTCCAAGTTTCGCTTACAAGTTTGGGCCTAAGGCTCCTATGGCAGAAAGAGTTCTCTCCTCAAATGACAGCCTCACTATCCACTGCGCCTGGCCTCCCACTGCAATGGAATGTGGGACAGGAGATTTCATCATAGCATTCAACTATCGACCAGGGAAAACCACGAAAACTCCGTTAGCCAGGATAATCGACCCCTGAGGTTTTGAACTATGGACCTCCCGAATATACCCCGTCATAACCAAACTGCTCGGTATACATGAGGTATAACCGTAGTATTATATTTTGAACATAAAGTCATATGAGTGTCACCTTTAGATTGTTTATGCGAAGCTTCATGGGCGTGCATATCTTGTTGGTATTTGGGAGGAGCGCAGCTCAAAAGTGACAGATTAAATAAATACTGAACTTTATATTTAATTTTAGTAGTGTTTAACGCCCGTTCTTACCGCATAGAGCACTATAGAAGGTGGGCAATGGTGATATGTAATGAAATGATAATCGAGAAAGGAAACCTACCAGGTCTAAATTTAGGATACCTTCCCGGTATTTGCCAGCTATGAGAACTGAGGAAAACCTGGATAAATCCTGTCCGGAAGGACGGTGCTAGCGGGACTTGAACAACAAATGTCCCGTTAAGGAGTTCTTGTCTTAACCACCTCGGCTGCCATTGTCGGTCTAAATGGGTACCTTTTTAAGTATATATAGCGAAATTTGGAAATACCCCACGCCAAAACCCCCAGGGGCCTACCTTTGGTGGGTACGGGTTTGGCGTACCCGGGGTCCTGAGCCACACTCTCGATTGGTTTCTTCTAAAAGTTGAGAAGGCTTATGCTAAACACCCAACCAACTTTGTTCCACAAACGTGTTTGACTAACTACCAATTAACTAACTGAACACATTTTCACGGATACCGCTGCGTGGGACGGAGGAGGGAAATCGCTAGGAGTGACTGGGTAACGCGTAATTCCCAGCCCTTGAGTATCATGTAGGACTGTGTTCGTATTCGCCTAATAAAGGCCAGTCTCGGGGAAGGTCATTGCATGAGCTATTACACTCCTTAAAGCGATTGGGTGCCTCTGTCATTTGAGAGGTGAGAATCTAAGGTGAGCAAGGTCCAGGCCAGGACTCTTACCTAAGCCAGGGTGGCGCCTAAGATATGAGCATGCCATCAGAGACATTTGCAATGGTGGAGGACTTAATTGCCATGGATAACAAAGAACAAAAGAAAAACGCTAAAGTTAATGGGAAATAAGTAGTCGAGTGTTGTAGTCCTCGGTACTTGATAATTGCAACAACAGAGGAAGGAAGGAAATTTTCATCGGAGAGTCCATTCATTATTTAAAAGGGTCTGGATAAAATTGCTGGTCCAGGGAAATCCTGTATCAAAACTCGCAACGGCACGCTCCTGTTTGAAGCACATTCAGCATCGCAGGCAGCGATTATACTGAAGGCGAATATGTTAGGCAGCTACCCAATACGCGTCGAGATGCACAAGACCTTGAACCCCTCGCGCGGTGTGGTAAACACCCGCTTATTGGACGGTACGTCCAATGAGGAGATTCAAGAAAATCTTGAAGATCAAGGTTTGTCAGCTGTATACCAGGTTCAGCGGAGAGAAAGAGATGAATTCGTGTCTAATCATACCCTGTTTCTTACCCTCGATCGGGTAGATCTCCCTCAAAGTATTAAGGCAGGGTATGTAGCGATTGAAGCTAGGCTATATATTCCCAACACGCTGAGATGTTATAAATATCAGCGCTTTGGATACACAAGTGATTGCTGTAACGTTGAAGCTACCTGCGTTATCTACGGAGAATTCTCACACGAGGGTGCATGTGCATCAGCTCCAACGTGCGTTAACTACAGCGTTGAGCATCCATCTAGTTCGCGAGAATGCACCCGTTTTACAGAGGAAAGGGCGATCCAAGAGATCCGGGTTAAGGAAAGGTGTCCTGGGAAGCTCGGAAATTCCTGCACATCCGCCAATCCTCCGTCCCGAAGTCCGGTACGTATAGCGCAGTTGCAACTAAACCGGTACCAAATCGGGAAATCGCAGCTCAAACCAGCGATGTTAACGTGGCCACAATTTCAGAAAATATCCTAGTAGCCAGTTCACTTCCAAAGTCCATGAAATCTACATCTGCAGCAACGTCTGCCAAGTCCGTTACTGACAAGTTCCCTTCAGTAAACTTACCATCAAGCCTTTCGACCTCAATAAGACTGGCAAGCACGTAACGTATAATGGATCACCGATAAATTCTAAGACCAGCTACAACAGAGTGGAGTTTCCAAAAGAAAATGATAAACATTGACCTAGAACATCCAAAGACAAGAAACGTCCTCGGAGATGCTCTTCTGTGTAATTTTCTGGGAAGGACTCAGATAGGCGATCTACACCTTCGCTGACCTCCACTTCCAATCGGTTTGAGGTCCTCGAACCGAAGTTTTCAATTGGGAAGGGTTCCTGTCCCGTGGAGGAGATGAAGTAGGAGGATTCTGCCCTCACTGTCAGAACGACAGTGAAAAACAGGCAGGACCAATCCTCCGCTAAAGGTGTTAGCTCGACACCAAAAAAGGGTAAATTTATTCGACCACCGCTGTCCTTATTGTGGTGGACTCATGTAATTGAGAACTTATCCCATTATAAATACTACAGCTATCCTACAATGGAACATACGTGGAATTAGAATACATCGACCAAAGCTTGAACTTTTACTCAAAAAGAATAATCCTTTGGTCGTATGTTTACAAGAGACTAAGTTCCGTCGGCAAGATATCTATCAAATCAGGCGGTGTACCCCAGTATGGTGTGATCTTATATGCGAAGAGGGTATTCGTACGCAGGGCACTATAATGCTCATCAGAGATGATTTATTCTTGGAATCTATATCCATACAGTCTGACATCCAGTTAGTCGCTGTAAGGATTAAACTGCCGCCCATCCGATTTACCATTTGTAATATTTATCTGCCTCCATCTGACGACCTCCCGCTCACTGATTTAGAAGATCTAGTTTCCCGGTTACCAACACCTTTCCTGTTGGTGGGAGACGTCAATGCCCATCGCTCTGTTTGAGTCTCACCCCGGCTTGTGCGAGAGGCAAATTAATTGCCGATTTTTTTGGACAATTAGAACATAGTTCTTCTGAACACCGGAGAGTCTACATTTCTTTCAAACTCCTTCAATACCTTTTCACACCTTGATATGGCAGTTTGTTCACTATATTAGCAGTTTCCTTACAATGGAATGTCATCTCTGATTTATACTCTAGTGACCAACTTCCATGTCTTATTAGTCTCTTAACACCAGATATATGTTCCATATGCTGGCCTAGATGGCGCTTAGATCATGCCAACTGGAACGTTTACTTCCAGTTGGCTTGCTTAATTACAGTGAGCATGATGTTATGAATGCTTTAGTCGAACATCTCACAGCGATGATTATTTCTGCTGCTGAGCAATCTATTCCTCGTTCGACTTCCCACCCACGTCGATTTCCGGTTCATTGTTGGACGGATGAATGCCGAAAAGCCATTCGTACTTGCAAACGTGTTCTTACGGTTTTCCAGCGTCGCCTTACTCGGATAACCTGTGGAATACAAGAAAATGCGTACCAAGTCTAGACAAGTTACTAAGGATACCAAAAATACATCACGGAACAAGTTTATAGCTTCATTATACGACATACACCTTCCTCTGTCGTATGGGATAAGTTAAGTCGTGTGGCCGGAAAATCAACCTACATGCCAATCTCCGGTCTTAAAACAGCTGCAGGAGCTTTGTTGATATATATGACGTGGCTAACAGATTTGGCAGTGATTTCGCTCAAGTGTCCAGCTTAGATAAACATTCGCCCGAGGTCCTTCCTGTTAAGACTCAGGCGGAATCTCAAGGATTCTGGTTTCGTTCTGGAAACCGCGAAGATTACAATCGCCTTTTCACCATGGCGGAGTTAGAGCACGCTCTTTGATCTTCGCGACTATCATCAACAGGACCAGATGGTATCCACGTACAAATATTGCAACAGCTCTCTCCTGATGGTAAGGCTTTCCTGCTTAAGGTCTATAATTGTGTTTGGGTTGATACCACTTTCCCAAAAATGTGGAACGGTTGGTATTGTGGATGGAAACTCACAACCTACTGACCAACTTCCAGTGCAGTTTCCGACGACGCCGTTGAACAATGGACCACCTTGTATCATTATCGACACAGATCACGAACGTTCATGAGTTATTGTCAAACTGTTGCGGTATTTTCGACTTTGAAAAGGCTTGTGTTATGCTGGCGAGCAGGGATACTACGTTCCCTACACACCTGGAACATACGTGGACGCTTACCACTGTTCATTCAGGAGTTTATGAAGGACCGCGTTTTCCGAGTACGTAAGGGTCGACTCGGTTTTTTCGAACCCTTTTTTCGGGAGAACGGAGTCCCTCAGGGATCGAAATTAAGCGTTACACTGTTTGCTATAGTAATTAATTCTATCTCGAATTGTGTTCCTCCAGGGTATCGTCATGTTTATTCGTAGACGACTTTGACGTCTATTGTACTTCTCAGCGTACGCCGTTTTTGGAACGCCGTATGCAGCAATGTTCAGACAATCTTCAAGAATGGAGTTCTAAAAACGGTTTTCGTTTCTCAATTGAGAAATTAATCTGCGTTAATTTCTGGCGCCGTAGGAGACGATTACCATCTTTGCTCCGATTCGCCCAGATATACTTCCGTTTGCAGATTTGACGAGATTCCTTGGGTTGACGTTTGATAGAAAACTTAGCTGATCATCGCATATAGCGCAGCTGAAAGCGCGATGTGACCGTTCTCTGAATACCTTGCGGGTATTAAATGGCAAATCTTGGGGAGCGTATCGGACAGTTTTGCTGCGACTATATCGCGCACTGATCCGGTCCAAGTTAGACTATGGGTGCATCGTTTATTCTTCAGCACGACCATCTATGCTGAGAAGATTAGACACAATCCATAATCGGGGCATTCGTGTGGCCATTGGTGATTTTCCAACTAGCCCAGTTATGAGCATTTACGCCGAATCGGCAGAACCTCCTCTGCGATATCAGCGTGATGCCCTGTTATGAAATTATAGTTGTGTGCTTAAGTGTATTCCTATACATCCAACGTTCGCTTCCTTTTTCAACACTGCGCTGGACGAACGTTATAAGAACAACTCCATTAATCTAAGGCCTGCAGGTGTTTTTTTTCGGAAGCTTCTTAGAAAGCATGACATTGAAGAATATATCCCTCTTGGTTAATTGCGATATCTCACACAGATCTTGGAATGACGGCATACCGGAAGTCTATGAAGCCAATGTTTAGTATCCACACTTGTTTTTTTTAGAATTTTTTCTACACCGACGGATCTAAGTGCTTCAACGTATTGGATGTGCTTATGTTCATGGAACCGAACCCCATGCATTAGTTTTGATGATAGCACTTCCTTTTATAGAGCAGAGTTGTATGCCATATACCGAGCCATTTTGTATGTGTGCCGTCGAAAATTGAAGATTGTCTCATTTTGAGTGATTCCCTTAGTGCACTTCAGAGCCTTCGTGAACTGTACAACTTCCATCCCATTGTTCAGCGAATCTACGATGCCCTCCATGTTTTATACGCTTCTGTTGTTAAGCTGGTGTGTGCTTAGATATCTAGTCTCGTTGGCTTGCCGGGAAATGAACTAACGGATTTGGCAGCTAAGGCGGCAACCGCAACAAAGTGTTACATCTCGTGTAACGTCGGAAGGCTTTAGGCTTGTGCGGAGAGTGGTGATATCGTGCTGGCGCAAGGAGTGATTAGCTTTCCGCGAAAATAAGCTTAGAGTGGTGAAGCACATTCCGATAAACTGGGTAACTTTCTCTCGTGTATCTCGTCGTGAGAAGGTGATTTTGGCTCGGTTGCGCATTGGCTACTGCAATTTTACGCACGGTTACTTTATTAAGGGGGATCCTGCTCCTCTTTGTCCGCTGTGTAGCGAAAATCTGTCGGTCCGTCTTTTGTTGCTAGAGTATGTTCCTCTAGCACATCTTCGGGACTCTCTGCAACTGCCGGGTAGTCTTGCAGAGGTCTTAGCGGACAATAATCAAGCGGCTGATTGGAAATTAAAAACTAATTGAGTTCTATTTATGGACGCTCTTTAACTGCTGTGGTCCTTAGCGTCCCATTCTAAGTTGGATGTGGAAGACTGGAAATTTTACTCAGAGGCCTCTTTATCAGGCTTGAGGTTCTTTTACGTCCCGTAAATCTACGACACGGGACCACCGGCTTTACTTCTCTTCCGAAGAAAGCCATGCAAAGAACTTTTACGCCCGAAAAAATCCATCGTATCCATCGGGTTTGAACCCGCGACCTCGGGAACTAGAGGCTAGCATGGTAACCAACACACCACGGAGGATGACAGCGGGTTTTTAAGTTTGTGTCAAAGGTAAATTTTCAAATGAGGATTTAGTCATATTGATATCAGCTGTCATACTTCTCGGTTCAGTTTTATATATTCATATTTATTTCTGACTTTTGCTATGATTTTTATATTCATCTTTATCTCTGGGCTTTCCATGATCTGTTTTACAAGGGCGCTAATGACCTAGTAGTTGAGCGCGCTTAAACACAAATCAGCATCATCATCATCCCCATGCATAAAGGCACTTTTCATGGAAATGTTTTTTCCTCAAATATGGCTCTAACAAATTCTAAAAAATCACAATATGTTGAGACATTAGCAGGAATATTAGCATGGCAAATGGAGAGTATGTCTTTATTTTCTCTAACTTCCTGTGAAATTCTCTTCGTTTTTACTGAAGATATAGAAATAGAGAGGAACCTAGACAGAAAAAAATGTAAAGCCCATTTAAGTATCCAATGAAGGACGTTTTTCATAGCACAAGCCGTTCCCGTAATGATAGTTTTATATTAAATTTTACTAGTTTGAAATCCACTTAGGACACCATTTATGAGCATTTATTATTGAAATTTCTTCCTTTTTTTCACACAAGCGAAGTGTGTCATTGGTGGTGTCATTTCAGAATATAGGGAGGATCAATTGCCCCCACAAATTATGAGAAACAATTAGACTAGCTGGTTATTGTTTCTCTATTAAAGGAAAAATTACTAGAACTATCTTTAATATGCATATTTCACATTCAAAAGATAAAAGATGATTTTTCTCTTAGGTTAAATGTGTCGTTAAAGTTCACAAGAAAATTCGGACAACTCTTCCGGCAATCTTGCCCTCCCTAAGCAGAAACTGCAGTGATGCTCCTGCTCGCGATAAATATAATCGACTTGTGATATAAACATCTCGCATTTTTCCACATTATGCATTTCGGTATAGTGTGATTTGATATCATTTCCAGTTTTATCGATTAGCCTAAAGTGATTAGAGAACTGCTTTATGTAAAAATAGTACATATTATGTATAAAAGATATCTTTGAAGTGTTAATGGCTAGGGAATGTCATGTGAGCGTTATACATCTTTAGGCAACCTCTCTGTTGTAAAACGTTTGTAAAGCTCTGAAATTTAGATTTTATTCACTCATAAATAAGAATTTAAGAACAATAGCATTATCCCGTAGGACCCACCACTCCGCCTGCGATTTTCAGTTTTATTCTCCATTACTTTCTTCCCTTCTCTCTCTCTCTCTCTCTCTCTCTCTCTCTCTCTCTCGTATTTGAGTGTGGCAATTTTAAGATGCGTTTTGAACTCATCAAATAACATTTTCATTTCCTAGGATTTCTGTTTTTAATGAGCTTAATCACTTTTTGTTGAGAAAACATGTGAAACAAAGCAAAAAGAGATAAGGAAAACGAAACACACCTCCGTAGTTTCTACAGCTTAGATGGGTAGGAGTGATCCTGTTGTCTTCTAACCAAGAACTGAAGCTGGGACCATCGATTTTGATTGAATTTTTATTCGGTTAATGTTCTCTTACAGCATAGTATTTCATTCTTTGTTGAGATTTTGTGGATGAAAATTAGTGTGTATGCGTTCACACGCGTGTGTGTGGTTTGTGTGTGTGAGTGAAATTGAATTTTAAAATTAGCTATGGGGAAATCATGTTATTTCATGAATGCACAGGAAAGACATAATAATTTGCACATGACATGAAAAATATTAGTTTTGGTAATTCTTCAGTGCTATCTTGAAACGTATCCTCATTATATTTTCCATACGGAAAAAAATGTGGGGTCAAAATATGCTCAATTGCTTAAGTGTTCAAAAAGTTATTCTACGTATTTAAAAAAAAATTCAAATTAAAATAGAGTATTTGTGACCACAGTCATGTCATATCCATTCAAATTAAACACACAAAAGAAGCAGCTGCTTCTGTAAATAAAAATTATTCAACGAGCTATTTGTTTCCTTAAAATCAAATACAGTCTTCAAAAAGGGCATTTTTGTGAAAATCCGCAGATTTCATTCTTGAAATTAGTATAAAGAGAACAGTTTTCCTAGCTGAGAAGCTGTTATAAAATGCTTACTTCCGTGTGTCGTTGAACGTACTTGTGTGAGTGAGATGATGTAGATATGGCGCTGCTTAAAGAAGAACATACACGTTCGATGTGATATACTAGCTGTGTTCCACAGATAATTCATCCAAAAGCGTGCTTCCACCCTAAAAATGATGTTATCGTAATTTTCTAAATCACAAAACTTGTAATATGTTTATATATTTAAATAAACCTTATTAATTAGCAAAATATTTCGACTTTTAACTTCACTGTTATGATTACGTCTTTGGAGAACCCTATTAATATAAAATGAGATCAAACTTGTTTTGCTAGGTTTCACTGCAATCATTTCACAAGTTTCCGAATTACAAAATAAAACGTACGCGTATGGCAAGCAATTCTTTCAATTGGAAAGGTAGAATTAGACTGAAAAATTCAACGTCTTAGCTGGGATTTGAACCATAGGTCTTTGGTTTACCGTGCCAATGGTCTAACCAACTGAGCTACCATGGTACGATACTCAGTTTTCCGACTGGCTCATATTTTTACTCACAACCTGCTAAAATCAGCAGCTATTTGTAATAAGTAAAAGAATAATAATAATAATAAACAAGAAACGGTTGCAATTTGATAATAATTCTAGTTTACATCAACATTTTTTAAAGGTCAACACCCTCATATCCCATAGCCTGCTTCCAAAACGAAAAACAGATTTGTTAATATGCATGAATAAACAGAGAATAATTGTAAATTGCAATTCTAAAGGCGAGTTCGGATGGAAAATTATTATAGGACAGTCTCTCGTAATAAATTCCTTAAATTGCCTCAGTATTTCCCAACAACGCTTTTTCCCGTGAATACTGACTTAGCAAGAATACAGGAAATTTCGCAGATATGAAACAATGTTATGAATAACTGCCAGTTGTGAACTGCCTAATTATGAAGCAATATACTGTGATTGAGAATTCGTATTTAGGTGAGCAAAATTCACTGCTTTTTATATATACGGTAATATTGATAGGCATACTGTTTGAAAGTAAACGGATGAAGAAGCAGTATTAAGAATTTGCTGCCTAAAACCTTAAATCGTCAGTACAACAAACATATGCATTATAATTATCAACATTATCACCACCACCACCAATAATAATAATAATAATAATAATAATAATACTAGTAATAATAATAATAATAATATGATGATGATGATGATGATGATGAAGAAGAAGAACAAGGAAGAGGAGGAGGGGAAAAGATCAGCAGTTACAAAACTGTAGTCCCACTAAATGCATCACGGTAATGTGGAAACTACTATTTTTATTTCACTATGAATTAAAAAGGTAAAATGTAGTTTCAGAAGCTGCAGTAATAATATACGGTATTCCCGAGTCGCCGCCCGCTTTTATCTAACAGGCCACCCAAATGACAACTTCAGGGGTGATAAAATATTGCTACTGTTTCATCATTACATTCCGTAGGACTACTTGTTTGGTTTCAGTTATTTGATATAAAAACTTTCTGGAGTTGCTAGCACTCTCACTGCGGGCAAGTGTATTTGGTGCACTGTCATTTAGCTTTGATCACTATATCGATCTGACCGACATACAATTATTAATTGTATACTTGTATAGTATTGTAATGGTTATAATATGAGTACTGATGCAGGATTGCATAAACATAATACGATGATGGTAATAATAATAATAATAATAATAATAATAATAATAATAATAATGATGGTCTATCATGAGACACCTGAAGATTATCTGTTAGGTAGCTGCTTCGAAGTGTATTTCCCCAGCGGTGCTTTGTGTACACTTGTGCTTAGGGTGGTGGGCTTCTTACGAAGAGGTTGCGAGTTCGAATCACGCTCCCGTCTGCAGATTTTTATATCTGGCATATATAATTTACTTTGCATATACGTGTATGTACTGAGCCACAACATCTGCACCACCCCTGAAACTCCTGCTACATTGAACCAACATTACTGGCGCGCCATGCACAACTACGAGATGAAACTTCAAATACTGGACGGGCATTCGGGAATACCGTATATACAGTTGAAAGAATTGTTCTGCACGTTCCTGATTTCCTACATTCTTTTCTTGCTTTCTTTGCCTTAAAAGAACAATTTTCTACTCCTCTAATTCTGTGGAACTTCTTTTAGGCACATCTAATCCTATTTTAATGCTCCCAAAGTTTGCCGGGAATTTTTCCAATATAATATGATTACCACACCGATTTGTTTTCAGTTGGTAACGTACTGAATAATTCTGGACCAATTCCTTGGCTTCTCCCAAATTAAGATTGCCAGTGTAAATTGAAACATAGTTGTAATTTGATTGAGAAAATTCATCTTTTAGTTATTCTCACAAATCGTTTTCGAATAGATCTTTCCGCCGAACGCGTATTGAACCTCAGAGAGAGATTCCTCTGCGAGTTTCAGTCTACTTCCATATTCCTCGTTCATGATAGTTCCGTAGCAGAGCGTAGACGTGTCAAGTAGGCATTGGTCAGGCGAAAACGCGTGGTTCGAAGTGTCAGCCGTGGTAGTGGCTTTTTCAAATCTTGATTAGTTTCTTTAAATTAGTGAGGATTTTGTTGTGCACTTTGTAGCTCCTAGTATGTAACAATTCAGAATAAACGTTTCTTAAAACGTGTTTTAAAATTGTAATGAAAAGGGATAAAGGAATTACAACGTTCTGGGTCGTTTTATAAAGCCTACCACAACTTTATAATAAATTATTATTTGCTCGATCTTTAAAGCGGTGAGAAATAACAAAAAGATAAGAATTAACAAAACATTTTACTGTTAAAACGGTAGCATACAGGAACTTAAAACTTACTATTTGAGCTTACTGGGCCCTGTTTCACAATATTTACAATTTGCATATTAACAATTTACAAATAACAAGGAAAGGATTACAAACATAGTTTATAATTTACAAACTTTTTAAACATTGTGAAACTGGTCCCTAGAAACATGTAGAATTTTCACAACGCTTTAGAAATGTAACTAAAAAATTATTGAATTTCCAAAGTTCGCAAATATCTCCCCTTGTAGTTTCAATACGAATAACCGTAAGCTGGCCAGAGACGCGGGAGGGCGAAGCTGTTAAGGCATATAGTCGTGAATGGAACGTTCGCAGTTCGAATCTCGACAGGATCATCCTTTGCACCTGGATTTTCTGTATTTTTCTCCGTCATAAATGCAGATGCCGTGGAGGTACCATAAAACTTTGGCTTGGAATATTTCCTTCCCAAATTTCCTTTCCTATCATTTCATGCATCATCATTGTCCCCAATATGGTACGTAGTAAAAACGGCGGTAAACACCATTAAAAGCAGTACACCATTCAGGTTTTAATATTATATTATTATGCATTTCGAGCTGGTGAGCGTGCATTTTCTGGCTAGGTTGTCAGTGCCTGCTGGAGATAACTTTGTTCATCCACGGCACAAAGAATGCCAATCACGTGGATAAAGTATAATATGCAGCATAGTCCCCCTACTTTGAAATGGTTCAATTTTGCACGAGATAAAAGGCATCTCATTAGTTCGATCTAACTGCGACATGCATACGGGTATTTCCCAGCCTCAGATGATGTCATTGCTGCGGGAAAAACCAGTTTCTTGTGGAAAGTTGCAATTCTCTGATAACCTCAACTCTAGCATTAACCACAACATTCGCAGCACAGGAATAGGAGTTTCTCGTACTATAAAACTGTAATTCTAATTAAGAATGTGATTTCAATTTACATTTCCCGTGTGCAATGCCGAGAATCTCTATAACTATCTACAAAGCAGGGTGATACGGAGTGTAATTGATGGCTTCCGTATTAAATATCTTGTTATTACAACCAACTTCAGCAAGAATGACAAAGTTTTACCCGGGCACGTCGCACACTGTGCAGTTTTATCGTTCCAGCCGAACAAAAACCGTGAGAAGCTGGACGTTCAAGTTATTTATTAGCTGCTTCTTATGCTTTTCTTTATGTGTAGATGCTTTATTAGATGTGGCAAGAGCTCTATACTATAGGTATAGATCTAGAGTACTGGTTGGAAGCATTTTTCTTTAGTACAGTTATGAATTACTTATTAATTAATCATTCGAAACTGGGGTTTCGTTCGAGTAGTAAGCATAGCTGGATGTGGAGTGGGAGTAACGCATAAATAGGAGAAGCTAGCGACATCAGAGGGACCGAAAGGCTACCGCTCTAGCGAGTGCCCCAATGCAGCGAGCACAAGGCTGACCGCCCAACACTTCAACGCTTTTAAACGGCATTAAACATAATTTTGGGCCAAAACTGCTTCAGTTTCTGAGAAACATACAACCTCCGCCAGCTAACCTGCAACCCGAAAGAAATCCCAGTTTCGATGGAGTGGAGTTTTCCGTCTTAGAAGTTCGACACTAAATCATCCTCTAAGAATGCAAGTGCTCTATCTGTAGAATTAAGCTTTGAGCTAAAGTTTAGTAGGATCGATTACTGGATTTTTTAAATTAAATAACCTCTTAATTGTTCTTCTGAGAATTATAGCTGTCCTATTTCTACAAAATAAATAATTAGGCCGCAGGTGCTCTATATATTTCAACTAACATCCCCTCAGTAAGGTCGTTACATTTACAAGAATTGCATTATTGTGGTATTTTTAATCGCATTGTCAAAACATTTTCAACTTCCGTTCAACCAAGAAGTTTCGATTTAAGATTCAGTATTGTGGATATACACAAATGATGTAATAGTTGACCTGAGTGATTCAACGTACGAAGTTGATCATGAGAGTGACAACAGATATTCATAAAGTAGACGGGGTTACTTGTAAACAGGCTATTCACGTAGAAAAGAAAATGGATTATACCGCTATAAGTATCTGCCACAGGATAATAAGATACTTTATGAAAAGCCTAGCTATGTAAGGGGTAGAAACGATACTGGATTTTGAGAAATGAAACAACACAATTACGTTTCTTATGAATTAATATTCATTAAAATGATAACATTCAGAAAAGCTATTATAATATCATTTCTACACATAATACCGTTCTCATCAATTTGAATTCTTGTGCTTAAAGCAGTTTCATTAAATGCGATGAACTAAATTGCCCACTTTATAAGGTCAAGGGAGGGGGAAGCAAAAGTATTTAAAACATCTTTTGTTCCATTTAACTAACAGTAGAATATAATACGGGGAGCGAGCTCACTTTTTGCGTTTATATGGGAAAGGATAGAGAAAACAAGGGTATATGATAGGTTGAGAGGCCCTTCAAGGGGGAAAATGCGTTTATATGGGGAAGATAGGGACTACGAGGGTTGATGGTAGGCTAGGCAGGGGTTGAAGGAGTGTGGATGTGCTTTATACGGTAGAGATAGGGAATACGAGGAGAAGTGCTAGACTAGACAGGGCTTGAAAGATAGAATGTGGGTTTTATATGGAAGAGCTAGTAAATCGAGGAGAGGTATTAGGCCAGGAGGGGTTGAAGAGACGAGGAAAACGATGGTAGATGCTAGGTTGAGAGAGCCTTCAAGGAGGAAAATGCGTTTATATGGGGAGATAGGGAAACGAGATGAGATCCGAGGTAGGATAGGGGTTGAAGGAGGGAAATAGCCTTTATATGATAGAGGTAAGGAATGCGAGGAGAGGTAGTAGACTAGGCAGTGGTTGAGGAGTACGGTATGCATTTATGTATGGAAGATATGGAAAACGGAAAGAGATCCTATGCCAGGAGAGAGTTGAAGGATGGGGTAATGTGCTTTATATGTGAGAGGTTAAGAATACGCTGAGAGATAATAGGCTAGACAGATGCTGAAGGAGGGAAGGATTCACTTTATACGGGCAGAGATAGGGGAAACGTTGAGAAGTGCTAGACTAGACAGAGTTAAAGGTAGAATGTGTTTTATATGAGAGAGATAGCAAACCGAGGAAAGGTATTAGGATAGCAAGGGTTGAATGGTAGAGTATGCGTTTATATGAGAGAGACGAGGAAGCACTTAAGAAAGTAACAAGACGTAACACCACGTAACAAGACGTAACGTAAACACGTAACCACGTGACCAGACGTAACACCACGTAACAAGACGTAACGTAAACACGTAACCACGTGACCAGACGTAACACCACGTAACATACACATCCACGTAACAAGACGTGACACCATGTAACAAGACGTAACACCTCGTAACAAGACGTGACACCACGTAACAAGACGTAACACCTCGTAACAAACACGTAACCAACGCAACACAACGTAACATGACGTAATGCCACGTGACCTAACTACGTAACAAGACGTAACACCACGTAACCTAACCACGTAACAAGACGTAACACTACGTAAGAAAGTAACAAGACGTAACACATCGTAACATATACACATAACCACACAACAAGACATAACACTACGTAAGAAAGTAACATAAGCACGTAAAAAGACGTAACATAACCAAAAGACGTAACACCTAATCTCCCTAACCAGAGATAACCTCGAGTTGTTTTAGTGAAATTGAAACGTTTTATTCAGGTTTTATTATTATTTGAGAGTCTTAATTGAAAAGTTTTACATCAACATACCTTTATTTTAGTTCGTTGTAGTTCGTTTTTATCTAGGCTTGAGACCAGCACTAGGATTGCTCCTAATGGCAGGGTTACCACCTTCCCTTCCATCTTCTTCTTTCTTCATCGGTCGTCAGCTAGCTGCATATACAGCACACGGATAACCTCCATTTTTTTAAGATTGTAGACTCACGAGAAAATCTTCATATTCGACTTACATTCTCTTATGCACTGCTTGTAATGCTGTAATGTCCATAGGCGTATGGCGTTATACCGTCCTCAGCAATAATTCTTTTATCGTCGTATGGTGTCAATGTAATTTTATTCACTTGTACTGTGGCAAGAGCATGCTGTCGCGACAGGATCAGATTCATGGGCGTTCTGATAATTTCTCTGGTTTTAAGGCAGTCAGTATAGCTCTCGAACGTGACGTACCGCTTAATAGCACTACGTTTTATACCTTTAATGTTTTTATCATTGAACCGTCGATATCTAGGGCATACATTTTAGGTCGTAGCCCTACAAAGCGTTGAATGATTTTACCATTAGCCTCATCTTTAAATTTCCCAAGTACCTTCGGGTTTAGAGGTGAATAGCATATATGGCTTGTAGGATAATCAGCAGTATCTAGGTGCTCAAGAAAACTTAGCTTATGCTGGTACACATCTTCAGTTGTAACACGATGAATGAACGAATCAGTGTCCATATACATAAGCTTCAGGTTTTCAGCTCCATAATACGGTAACAACACATCATAGTGATACCGGTACATTAATGTCTTAGAGATATCCAACACACTCATACCGATGTATATAGGCTTGTTGAACACGATCTGTCGGGAGGCCATATGTACAGCAGCTAGATTAGAAGCATATATAGTCCTGTCGATAAACGTTGGCTTTGCAATTAACTTTTCCAGAGTCTTCTCATTTGTCACCAGCCGTATATCCATACGATTACGCAGGTTCTCCATAGTTTTTCCGAACATAGCATTGTTGAACAATTTGTAGAGATCCTTCTCAAAATCATTTGCGGCCTGTTGTCGTAGTCTGTTGTTAAATTCCACATAAGGTTTTAACCATCGAGACTGTTGGAATTGTAGCACACGATGGATTTTTGTTAGCCCTAGTCCATGATCAAGAGCTTGCTTCAACGCCATGTAATGTAGTACATACTTATTTCGAGGTCCTAGATGAGGTATCAGTTTCTTTGTAGGAGAGTCCTTAGGCGTCATACACTCAGGCAGGAAAGGTAGATCGTTGTGTAGATCATAAAGTTCTGCAGGATACTCGATGTCGACTTCTAATATGTAGCCGTAAGAATCATCTTCTTGTAGTCTTTCTAAGTCAATTTTTTCAGGCGATACCCACTCAAATCCACCATAAGGGAGAGCGTGACTCATTGCCCACCCATATTGGTTGTTGGCGTACTCACAGGTAATAAATTGGGTTGGTCTCGACGGATCATACTTCTCCATGTAGGTGTTATTAGCCTCTGCATAGCGGTAGGAAACTTGACATAAACCTCCTCTTATACCAGATTCCACCATGAGTAATTGATCATAATCCTGTAACAATTCCAGCTGAATTCCAGTGTACAGTAACATGGCATCCCATGTAAGTCCTGGAGAGGTGAAATAATGTGCAGGGTCGACTTTGTGTGTTTTGAGTGTTTGCTCCCTAAATGTCTCAAAGACATCAGCTAGGAGAAGCACATCAGAGATTAAGTAGAGGTCGCTGTACTCGCCCAGGTTTCTGACATTAAACAGCTCCCATACATTTTTAGCATGATCGTAGTCAGCATCACTAATTTTCTCTTCATTTAATTTATTGTAGAAGGAGTCCTTAGGAGGTAAGCAGGTTTCGTTCAAAACATCCCATGAAGTGATGTAATCATAGCGAAATACCCCCTTACGAGTCATCAACTTCAACTTGTCTTCTCCGAAGTGTTTCAGTGTTTCAGGATACAATGTCAGATTTTTCACCAGCTTATCCAGGCTTGTACTGAGGAATCGGAAGCTATCCACAAACCGGAGCTTTATATCTCCCACATACTTGGAGAATGATATATAGCTTTCTTCAGAGCTAGGAATTACTTCCACCCTCTCACTAGTGCATCCCAGCTCCTTAACAATGAAGTGTGAGTCATATCCACTGAGGTTGTGCATGAGGACTGGAATGTATTTAGGTGTTTTGCAAGCTAAATTACATTCATTATGTAGACTTCCACGATATTCCCCGCTGATGTGATCATGGTCGCGTACTTTGTAGTTCTCTTCAGTAAAGGTTTTTCCACACAAGTAGCACACTGTAGAGGAGTTGAAATCCAGCTGCTGTTGATCTGTAAGTTTCAGAGGCATGACAGATTTGTATATATTATTAATTTCCTTTGCAAGGAACGAGAGGTATTCCATAAACTTCTGAGCAGCATCAACACCACGATATACATAGGGATGCTTAGGAAGACCAGTTTCCAGATGTTCAACGTCGGATGACGGTTTAACGTAAATTTTTAATACTAAAATGATGATTAAGCGTCTAAACTCATATATTTCAAAAAAAGGTGTTAGACAGATGTTCGGACGTATTCGTAGGTCTTCGAGCATTCAATATATAACCTATCAAAAAAGGTCTGTGTCTCCTCTTTAAATAGCACGATCTCGGGCATTGGCCTTCATTCTGCTAGCTATCTCTGACGTGTTAACATCGCTGATATCTCAGAAAATAATATAAAGTGTTATCAAGGTGAAGAGGTATACATTTCCTTGAAGAAGGATTAATACGTTATACAATTAATCAAAAAAGGTACGTGCCTCCTCTATAAATAGCAGGATCTCTGACATTGGAGTTCATTCTGCTAGGTATCTCCGAGGTGATAACATCGTTCTCTCAGAAAATAATCTAAAGTGTTATCAATGTGAAGAAGAGTACATTTCCTTGAAGAAGGATTAATGCGTTAGACAATTAATCAAAAAAGGTACGTGCCTCCTCTATAAATAGCAGGATCCCCGACATTGGACTTCATTCTGCTAGGTATCTCCGAGGTGACAACTTCGTTCTCTCAGAAAATAATATAAAGTGTTATCAAGGTGAAGAGGAGTACATTACCTTGAAGAAGGATTAATACGTTATTACATCGCAGTAAAGATGAATAAGTCCTCATATAAGGATATCATTCCTAGTGCAACAGGATATTCTTGTGGTAAATGCGGCAAAGGGTTTGTTCGCGGTTATGATAAGAGAAGGCATGAGGTGCGTTGTAAGAAGCTCTTCAAGTGTAAATACTGTAATGCAGTCTTCAAAGACAGTTATAAGGGCCGACGACACGAACATGCGTGCGAAATAACCATGCCTGAGAAGAAACGTAGATTAGAACCTACAAAACAAGAGTTGTTATCTACAATGGAGGAGTGTGACATGAAAGAATGTGAAACTTCATTCCATGGACGCTTGAAATCGTATTTTATACTCTGTGAATCAACTAAGGATCTGAATATGTACCTGCATGAAGCAAAACAGCGGATAATCCAGGCCGTGCATAAAGAACTTGGTATTCACAAGAGTTTGAAAATTAATCTGTTAGCTGAGTGTAGATTTGTTAACAGTATCGGAGAAACCTGTGACAAGACATTTAAAACCAGAAATCAAGCTGTTTTCCTAGAAACGGATCTGGACTCTATGCTGGAAACCAAAATGAAGAAATTGGTTACTGAAATGGAGGAATCACAACTAAAGGGAAGCAACTGGGCTCTGGTTGCTGTGGAAGGGGTGCGCCTTCGTATTAACAAGTACAATCCGCTACGAGGAAGTAGCTACATACCCCTACCTCCATCTGTTGGAGCTAAAGAAGCTTGCATTAACGTCCAAAACTATAAGGATGAGCAATGTTTTATATATTCTGTATTGGCCAAATTTGTTGAGAAGAATGCGCTACGGCCGAGCAAATACAAGCAGCTTAAAAATAAATATGACTTCAGCTGTGTTACTTGTCCAACTCCGCTTTCTCAGATACCTAAATTTGAGAAGCTTTACAGTATGTCTATCAATGTCTTCGGCTTGGATGAGAAGCAAGAAGTGTACCCGATAAAGGTAGCTGAGACTGAACTACCTGAACACCGTGACCTCCTACTATTCAGCGACAGTAGTGGAAAACATCACCACGTATATATAAATAATTTTGATAAACTTATTCGACGTCAGAAAACTAAGCATAATACACGTGTTTATACCTGTAAGCGTTGTTTTACACATTTTGATGATCAATGCGGACGAAGTGGACTGGAAAAACTACAAGAACATGCATCCGTCTGTAATCAACATGGTATTGCAAGGGTAGTTATGCCTACAAAGGAGAAATCGATTGTACAGTTTAAAAATGTTGAAAGGATGCTGAAACTACCTTACGTCATCTACGCAGACTTTGAAAGCATTCTCGCTCCATGTCATACATGTCTCCCCAATCCTGAAACTTCATATACAGCTCCTTATCAGCAGCATGTACCCATGAGTTTCTGCGTTTACGTTAAACCGTCATCCGACGTTGAACATCTGGAAACTGGTCTTCCTAAGCATCCCTATGTATATCGTGGTGTTGATGCTGCTCAGAAGTTTATGGAATACCTCTCGTTCCTTGCAAAGGAAATTAATAATATATACAAATCTGTCATGCCTCTGAAACTTACAGATCAACAGCAGCTGGATTTCAACTCCTCTACAGTGTGCTACTTGTGTGTAAAAACCTTTACTGAAGAGAACTACAAAGTACGCGACCATGATCACATCAGCGGGGAATATCGTGGAAGTCTACATAATGAATGTAATTTAGCTTGCAAAACACCTAAATACATTCCAGTCCTCATGCACAACCTCAGTGGATATGACTCACACTTCATTGTTAAGGAGCTGGGATGCACTAGTGAGAGGGTGGAAGTAATTCCTAGCTCTGAAGAAAGCTATATATCATTCTCCAAGTATGTGGGAGATATAAAGCTCCGGTTTGTGGATAGCTTCCGATTCCTCAGTACAAGCCTGGATAAGCTGGTGAAAAATCTTACATTGTATCCTGAAACACTGAAACACTTCGGAGAAGACAAGTTGAAGTTGATGACTCGTAAGGGGGTATTTCGCTATGATTACATCACTTCATGGGATGTTTTGAACGAAACCTGCTTACCTCCTAAGGACTCCTTCTACAATAAATTAAATGAAGAGAAAATTAGTGATGCTGACTACGATCATGCTAAAAATGTATGGGAGCTGTTTAATGTCAGAAACCTGGGCGAGTACAGCGACCTCTACTTAATCTCTGATGTGCTTCTCCTAGCTGATGTCTTTGAGACATTTAGGGAGCAAACACTCAAAACACACAAAGTCGACCCTGCACATTATTTCACCTCTCCAGGACTTACATGGGATGCCATGTTACTGTACACTGGAATTCAGCTGGAATTGTTACAGGATTATGATCAATTACTCATGGTGGAATCTGGTATAAGAGGAGGTTTATGTCAAGTTTCCTACCGCTATGCAGAGGCTAATAACACCTACATGGAGAAGTATGATCCGTCGAGACCAACCCAATTTATTACCTGTGAGTACGCCAACAACCAATATGGGTGGGCAATGAGTCACGCTCTCCCTTATGGTGGATTTGAGTGGGTATCGCCTGAAAAAATTGACTTAGAAAGACTACAAGAAGATGATTCTTACGGCTACATATTAGAAGTCGACATCGAGTATCCTGCAGAACTTTATGATCTACACAACGATCTACCTTTCCTGCCTGAGTGTATGACGCCTAAGGACTCTCCTACAAAGAAACTGATACCTCATCTAGGACCTCGAAATAAGTATGTACTACATTACATGGCGTTGAAGCAAGCTCTTGATCATGGACTAGGGCTAACAAAAATCCATCGTGTGCTACAATTCCAACAGTCTCGATGGTTAAAACCTTATGTGGAATTTAACAACAGACTACGACAACAGGCCGCAAATGATTTTGAGAAGGATCTCTACAAATTGTTCAACAATGCTATGTTCGGAAAAACTATGGAGAACCTGCGTAATCGTATGGATATACGGCTGGTGACAAATGAGAAGACTCTGGAAAAGTTAATTGCAAAGCCAACGTTTATCGACAGGACTATATATGCTTCTAATCTAGCTGCTGTACATATGGCCTCCCGACAGATCGTGTTCAACAAGCCTATATACATCGGTATGAGTGTGTTGGATATCTCTAAGACATTAATGTACCGGTATCACTATGATGTGTTGTTACCGTATTATGGAGCTGAAAACCTGAAGCTTATGTATATGGACACTGATTCGTTCATTCATCGTGTTACAACTGAAGATGTGTACTAGCATAAGCTAAGTTTTCTTGAGCACCTAGATACTGCTGATTATCCTACAAGCCATATATGCTATTCACCTCTAAACCCGAAGGTACTTGGGAAATTTAAAGATGAGGCTAATGGTAAAATCATTCAACGCTTTGTAGGGCTACGACCTAAAATGTATGCCCTAGATATCGACGGTTCAATGATAAAAACATTAAAGGTATAAAACGTAGTGCTATTAAGCGGTACGTCACGTTCGAGAGCTATACTGACTGCCTTAAAACCAGAGAAATTATCAGAACGCCCATGAATCTGATCCTGTCGCGACAGCATGCTCTTGCCACAGTACAAGTGAATAAAATTACATTGACACCATACGACGATAAAAGAATTATTGCTGAGGACGGTATAACGCCATACGCCTATGGACATTACAGCATTACAAGCAGTGCATAAGAGAATGTAAGTCGAATATGAAGATTTTCTCGTGAGTCTACAATCTTAAAAAAATGGAGGTTATCCGTGTGCTGTATATGCAGCTAGCTGACGACCGATGAAGAAAGAAGAAGATGGAAGGGAAGGTGGTAACCCTGCCATTAGGAGCAATCCTAGTGCTGGTCTCAAGCCTAGATAAAAACGAACTACAACGAACTAAAATAAAGGTATGTTGATGTAAAACTTTTCAATTAAGACTCTCAAATAATAATAAAACCTGAATAAAACGTTTCAATTTCACTAAAACAACTCGAGGTTATCTCTGGTTAGGGAGATTAGGTGTTACGTCTTTTGGTTATGTTACGTCTTTTTACGTGCTTATGTTACTTTCTTACGTAGTGTTACGTCTTGTTGTGTGGTTATGTGTATATGTTACGATGTGTTACGTCTTGTTACTTTCTTACGTAGTGTTACGTCTTGTTACGTGGTTAGGTTACGTGGTGTTACGTCTTGTTACGTAGTTAGGTCACGTGGCATTACGTCATGTTACGTTGTGTTGCGTTGGTTACGTGTTTGTTACGAGGTGTTACGTCTTGTTACGTGGTGTTACACGGTGTTACGTCTTGTTACGTGGTGTCACGTCTTGTTACGAGGTGTTACGTCTTGTTACGTGGTGTTACACGGTGTTACGTCTTGTTACGTGGTGTCACGTCTTGTTACGAGGTGTTACGTCTTGTTACGTGGTGTTACACGATGTTACGTATTGTCACGTGGTGACGTGTTTATTACGATGTGTTACGTGCTTACGTGCTTTAGTCATGTGGTGTTACGTCTTGTTACATGGTGTCACGTCTTGTTACATGGTGTCACGTCTTGTTACATGGTGTCACGTCTTGTTACGTGGATGTGTATGTTACGTGGTGTTACGTCTTGTCACGTGGTTACGTGTTTACGTTACGTCTTGTTACGTGGTGTTACGTCTTGTTACTTTCTTAAGTGCTTCCTCGTCTCTCTCATATAAACGCATACTCTACCATTCAACCCTTGCTATCCTAATACCTCTCCTCGGTTTGCTATCTCTCTCATATAAAACACATTCTACCTTTAACTCTGTCTAGTCTAGCACTTCTCAACGTTTCCCCTATCTCTGCCCGTATAAAGTGAATCCTTCCCTCCTTCAGCATCTGTCTAGCCTATTATCTCTCAGCGTATTCTTAACCTCTCACATATAAAGCACATTACCCCATCCTTCAACTCTCTCCTGGCATAGGATCTCTTTCCGTTTTCCATATCTTCCATACATAAATGCATACCGTACTCCTCAACCACTGCCTAGTCTACTACCTCTCCTCGCATTCCTTACCTCTATCATATAAAGGCTATTTCCCTCCTTCAACCCCTATCCTACCTCGGACCTCACCTCATTTACCCATCTCCTCCATATAAACGCATTTTCCTCCTTGAAGGCTCACTCAACCTAGCATCTACCATCGTTTTCCTCGTCTCTTCATATAAACGCATAATCTACTATTCAACCCCTCCCAGCCTAATACCGCTCCTCGATTTACTAGCTCTTCCATATAAAACCCACATTCTATCCTTTAAGCCCTGTCTAGTCTAGCACTTCTCCTCATATTCCCTACCTCTATCATATATGACGCATTCTCCAACTTCATAACCTACTACCTCTCCTAGTATTCCTTACCTCTATCATATAAAGGGCGGAACACCTGCCCTACCTCGGATCTCGTCTCGTTTCCCTATCTCCCCTATAAACGCATTTTCCTCCTTGAAGGCTCTCTCAACCTAGCATCTACCATCGTTTTCCTCGTCTCTTCAACCCCTCCTGGCCTAATACCTCTCCTCGATTTACTAGCTCTTCCATATAAAACCCACATTCTATCTTTCAAGCCCTGTCTAGTCTAGCACTTCTCCTCGTATTCCCTATCTCTACCGTATAAAGCACATCCACACTCCTTCAACCCCTGCCTAGCCTACCATCAACCCTCGTAGTCCCTATCTTCCCCATATAAACGCATTTTCCCCCTTGAAGGGCCTCTCAACCTATCATATACCCTCGTTTTCCCTATCCTTTCCCATATAAATGCAAAACGTGAGCTCGCTCCCCCTATTATATTCTACTACTAACGTTTTGTAGTACTACGATCTCCGGTTAAAAGCTGAGGTTTTCTAACTTGTAGTTATTGCTACCTGTTGGTTAACTGGAGTGCCGTAGGAGTAGCTGTAGGATAGTTAACCTGGAGTTTGTTAACAATTTGGTATGGTTGGCAACATTTTTGTGCACAGTTTCACGCCACCTGGGTGGAAACTTGTTACATTAGTTCTTTAAAATAAGCTTTCTGCTGTCATTTTCTTGAGTTCGCCATCTGATTTCTATGTATGATAAAATCTAAAGTTTCTGTTAAATTATTTAGAGGAATTCCATGACTGATATGGGCCGTCTCTGACAGTTGGATGCATTCAGGAACGTAATAAAGCATACTTGTTAATATTACAATTTGCTAGGATATGTAGCAAACGACATATTCCTAAGGGTTATGCCGTAACTTTAGTTCGCATTGGAATAGATTAAGTGCGTTTCGGCATGTTTAAAAAATGCTTGTTTGCCGATAATATAGTTCTTGGAGGTAGTGTAAAATAGGATAGCTATACAGAAGCGTAGTTTGAGAATAAGTTAGAGCTTTTCGGAGTATTAATTTATGTGGGATTTCGCTCTCAATATGATTTAAGTTAATGGAAACATATATTTTGCATATAATATAAGAACGCGTTGATAGCGGTGAATGCAGGAGTCGCTCTTGATTGTAACATACGCTAACACGTATCACATTAGTGTTACTGTCAAAAGATTCGAAACTGATTATTGCAGGAATGAAATGCTTTACCTGATGTACTATCTTTCACAAAAGTAAATGGTGAATTCCAATAAGACCAGCGCGAAGGGTCACCTAATTCTAAGGCGTTCTTGCATAGATGGTATGAAAATGAAATTCATCATATGCTTCCATTGCCGTGCAATGCATGGCAGCCATCAGCTCACCTCGCAGCTTTGAAAAGCAATATTTCAGCAATCATTTAAGCTAACGGGTAAATATTACAAATTCAACTTCAGTACATTAGTATCGTGCTTATTTTATTTCTGCGAGGTGCTTGATGCCACGGAGGCTTACTCCACTACATTGAAATTTGTGACGGTTACATTTAAGAAACAATTTCTACAAGTGTGTTGAGTTAAAAAAAGACCATAAACTCAGGAAGAGGTTGTGATGCTGCTACAAATTCTTACAGAGCATAAGTGTGATGGAAAAGAGAGCCATGGTGCAATTTTCATTAATCAACCAAGGCTCCTCATCCCTCTCCTCGAATTTATTTTTCCGAGATCTTATTCCTATTATGTAAATAATGTCTGAGCATTCACTTCGGTATATCGCTACAAAAGGGATAATGTAGGGCTTTCGCCAGATTAAAGCATTTCAGAATATTAAATTATTTAAGTTTCGCTGTTAACACGCTCTGGGTGGTGTGAATGAAGTTATTAATAAAAACCTACGTTTAGAAGAAAAGCCCCACAAACAAACAAATGGAAACCCTAGTGCCTAGGATTTCGCCGTTAATATACTCTTGTGGATTAGTGTTGTTGGGTGTTTTCGTAGTATTAACTTATATGGATTTTTGTTTTCGGCTTCTGATATGTTAGTAGGAAAATAGGACCTTTTGGAATGTAAGGTTAAGTTTCGCTGTTATTTCGTAAAGGTTACTTGTATAATAGGTTAGACATACGAATATTGGGCTGATATGAGTTACATTATATATTTAAGCAAATATTACTCTCATTCGTGTTTGTCGTCCTCCGAGGTGTAGTGGTTACCAAGCTAGCCTCTAGTTTTCGAGGTCGCGGGTTCAAACCCGGCGGAGGCGATGGATTTTTTCGGGCGTAAAAATCCTTAGATGGCTTCCTTCGGAAGGGAAGTAAAGCCGGTGGTCCCGTGTCATATATTTACGGCACGTAAAAGAACCTCAAGCCTGATTAAGAGGCCTCTGAGCAAAATTACCGGTCTTTCACGCCCAATATAGAATGGGACGCTAAGGACCATAGTAGTTAAAGAGCGTTCATAAATAAAACTCATTTTAATGTAATTCGTGTTATAAAAAGAAAAATAAAATAAAACGATTTGCAAACTATGTGTAACTATGCTGGAGGTATAACGCAGCAGAAATGTAATAGAACTTAAAGGAACCAATGCAACTCTCGACAATCTAATAACATTTGCGAAATTCAGCCTCATCACAAACCTGGAAATTACTCTTTCGGAAGTCTTAATTATTTTGGCTTTCCTCTTAAATATTGCTCTAATATTTCGCCTTGAAATTGCTATCGATTATCAATCGAGACCTATGTTGCGCCATTTTTATATGATTACCTCCAAGTTAGTACCCTAACCGTTACCCGATGTGGCGGTTAGTTCATCGCTAAGAATAACTCCCGGTTAACTGTTAACCGAAGGTCGTAATACGAAACCGGCCCTAACTCCCAGTTAATTTCTAATCGGAACCTTAACCGGAGATCGTAATACAGATCCTAAAAGAGTACTGAATAACAAAATCTCGGAGAAAAACCGTTGCCTATGTATATAGAAATTTCTTTGGACAGTTGTGTGCATTTTTATTGCTATTAATGAAATTATTTTTCTTTGCCAATTTTCACTGCGCTATTCTGAAAAAATAGGCTTTTGGGGGGGGGAAAGGAAAAGAAAGAGAGAAAATATACATGCTCAAGCAGCATATAAACTGAAGTACTGCCTAGCAAAAGGCGCTAAACAGAAGAAAGGACATTAAAGGCATTTTGCAGTTGCATTCAATTTTCTTTTCGTGGCATAAGCCACCTGCCATATACCTAAAAATACTCTGCATACTTTTTATCTTCCCCTTCTTAGGAACGGGCAGTGACAATAAACAGCGTAGCCGCACGATCCCATAAGCCATCGGGGAAGATAAAATGTATGCACTGTATATACATATCTGTTTATATTTCCTGGAAGAAAATCAGCAGTGTTTTATAGGATTTATAAGACATTTGTGGTGTTGCAAAAAATATCAGATAACACTCTTATTGGTGAGCGTTTCATCCAATTAAGAATGAAAATTACTTACCGCAAAAAGCAGCGTAAGATTGTATCTGATGCATGTTCTCCTCCCTCCAGCCTAAGTCTATATGTATGCCTCACTGCAGCTCACAATTTTAACTCTGTGCCAAAGAACTCTCCACTGGACTCCGCCTTATTTTTTATAAACTTCTAGCGTTTCCTTACAGATATTTTCTTAGGCGATCGCTTCTCATCCTGCTTTCTTGTCTTCAGTCACAGCAGCAATGAAATTACTTTGAACACAAGCAAGGTGTAAGTACTTACGTCAACCATGCAAACCTCGCTATGTATCGGCAGCACGATTCAGTCTCCTTAGTACAGCGTGCTTATATCTTGCATCCCTGTGTGTATAGGACGTGAGTAGGATATATAGAGGAATTCGAGCACAGTTTTGCATTTATATGGGAAAGGATAGGGAAAACGAGGGTAGATGTGAAGGCTCAAGGAGGAAAATGCGTTTATATGGGGAAGATAGGGACTACGAGGATCGATGCTAGGCTAGATAAGGGTTGAAGTAGTAGGGATGCGCTTTATATGTGAAGGTAGGGAATACGAGGGGAAGTGCTAGACTAGACAGACTTTGAGATGTGGAATATGCGTTTATATGGGAAAGATAGGAAAAGCGTGAACAGATGCTGAAGGACGGGGAATATGGACTAATATACAGGAGAGATAGGGAATACGAGGAGAGGTACTAGACTATACAGAGCTTCAAGGGTAGAATATAGCTTTTTATATGGGAGAGCTAGAAAACCGAGTAGAGGTATTAGGCCAGGAGGGTTTGAATATCAGAGTATGCGTTTATATGGAGAGACTAGGACAGATTTTAGGTTGAGAGAACCTTCAAGGAGGAAAATGCGTTTATATGGGAGAGATAGGGAAAACGAGGAGAGTTCCGCGGTAGAGCAGGGGCTGAAGGAGTGGGGACGCGCTTTGTATGATAGAGGCAGGGAATACGAGGAGAGGTGCTAGCCTAGACAGAGGTTAAGGAGTAGGGTATACGTTTATGTGGAGGAAGATATGGAAAACCGTGATAGATGTAAGGATAGACAGAGGCTGAAGGAGGGGAATGTAGGTTTATACAGATGAGCTAGGAAACCTAGGAGAAATACTAGGCTAGACAGATGCTGAAGGAGAGGGGGATACGCTTTATACGGAAGAGATAGGGGAAACGTGGAGAGATGTTAGGATAGACAGAATTAAAGGAGGAAGAGATTTAGACCACAAAGACACAACCAATTAAAGATTACAAATGTTTTGACACCCTTTTACGGTATTTTCTCGACACTGGGGTGAAGTCCCCCGGTGCTAATGTTCTAAAATATCTGTGTCAGGTAATATTCGTACATGCATAATATTGTCTAACATTATTGAAAAAAGTATCAAGGGTTTATACTGATAAAGTCCTGGCATCGCGCCTCTAAAGGGTTGGACGCAAACCGAAGTATCCCCACCGCATGTATCTTGATTGATTAATGTAATTAAACGCTACTCGTCGATCGATGATTACGATTAAGTATTTTTGATTGATTAATGTAAATAAGTGTATATATAGGATAAACCGGGTAGTATTACAAGTGTTCATGGTACTTCAATGCAGCGATTCGTACCAGAGCTATTTAATGTAATTTTCATATGATTTGGGTATAATGTAGGGTATTTAAGTGGTTTACAGGTAATTCACATAGCGTCACAGATATTCATGGTAATATAGGGAGTAATTAGATTATAAACATTTCTCATCCAACGTTACAACACTTTTATATACCTTTTTCTAAATCTTACAAACTTTTTATATGTTAAACAGTTAGTGCGCGAGACGGAGAGGGATAAACTGTATATCGGTTTACAGTGAAGATATATAGAAGTATACGCCCTAACCTATCCCTACCTTGACTTCTCATTGTTTATTCATTCCTATCATCATCTAACAAAACCACGTAACAAGACTTAATCAACAAACGTAACCAGGTAACAAGACGTAACACAACGTAACATAACAGCATGACAAGACGTCACACTACGTAACACAAGCACGTATCCACGTGACAAGACGTTACACTACGTAACATAAGCACGTAACCACGTAACATCACGTGACATGTCGTAACCAGTAAATGTAACACGATGTAACAACACGTAGTAACCATGTAACCACGTTTCATAACCACGTAACATGAGGTAACACCCTGCGATATGGCGTAACCAGAAACGTAACAAGACTTAACACTGCCCCGTAACCAGAGAAAACCTCGACTTTCTTTTAGTGAAATTGCAATGTTTTATTCAGGTTTTGTTATTTGAGAGTCTTAATTGAAAAGTTTTACGTTAACATACCTTTATTTTAGTTCGTTGTAGGTGACTCCTCCTTTATCTAGGCTTGAGACTAGCACTAGGATTGCTCCTAATGGCAGGATTAACACCTTCCCTTCCATCGTTTTATTATTCTTCTTTCTTCATCAGACGTCTGCTAGCTGCATACACAGCATACTGTTAAGCGTCCATTTTTTTAACAATTGTAGACTTACGGAGAAAACCTTCATTTTCGACTTACATTCTTTTAAACGCTGTTTGTAATGCTGTAATGTCCATACGCATATGTCGTTATTCCATCCTTAGCAATAACTCTTTTATCATCAAACGGAGTCAATGTGATGTTATTCACTTGCACTGTGGCAAGAGCATGCTGTCGTGACAGGATCAGATTCATAGGCGTTATTATGATTTCTATGGTTTTAAGACAGTCAGTGTAACTTTCAAATGTACTGATTAATAGCACTCCGTTCTACGCCTTAAACTTTTTTATCATTCAGCCGTGGATATCTAAACCATACATCTTAGGTCGTAGGTCCGACAAAGAGCTGGATGATGTTACCGTTACCCTCATCTTTAAATTTCCCAAGCACCTTCTTGTTTAGAGCTGAATAGCGTATATGTTTTGTAGGGTAATCAGCTGTATATAGGTGTTCGAGAAAACGTAGCTTGTCTGGTATAAATCTTCAATTCTCACTCGATGAATGAACGAATCAGTGTCCATATGCATAAGCTTCAGGTTTTCAGCTCCATAATACGGTAACAACACATCATTATAGTGGTACATTAATGTCTTGGAGATAACCAACATACTCATTCCAATCTATATAGGTTTGTTGAACACAATCTGTCGGGATGCCATATGCACAGCAGCTACGTTGGTAGCATATATTGTTCGATCAATAAGCGTAGGCTTGGCAATTAACTTTTCCAGGCTGTTCCGGTTGTCACCAACCGTATATCCAAACGATTACGCAGGTTCTCCATAGTTTTACTAAACATAGCATTGTTGAGCAGTTTGAAGAGATCCTTCTCAAAATCATTTGCAACTTGTTATCGTAGCCTGTTGTTAAATTCCACATAAGGTTTTAAGCACTGTGACTGACGGAAATGTAACACTCGATGAATTTTTGTTAGCTGCAGTCTATGATTAAGTGCTTGCTTCAAAGCCATGTAATGCACTACATACTTCTTTCGAGGTCCAAGATGGGGTAGTGGTTCGTTTGTACTCGAGTCCTTTGGCTTCATACACTCAGGCAGGAAAGGCAGGTCGTTGTGTAGATCGTGAAGTTCTGCAGGATACTCGATATCAAATTCTAATATGTATCCATGAGGATCATCTTCTTGTAGTCTTTCTAAGTCGATTTTTTCAGGTGATATCCACCATAAGGGACGGCGTGACACATAGCCCAACCTTATTGGTTATTGGCGTCCTCATATGTAATAAATTGGGTTGGTCTCGACGGATCATACGTCTCCATGTAGTCGTTGCTTGTTTCGGCATAACGGTGGGAAACTTGACATAAACCTCTTATGACGCATTCCACCATGAGTAATTGGTTATAATCCTGTAACAATGACAGCTGAATTCCTGTATACAGCAACATGGCGTCCCATGTAGGTCCTGGAGAGGTGAAATAATGTGCAGGATCGACTTTATGTGTTTTGAGGGTTTGATCTGTAAATGTCTCAAAGATATTAGCTAGAAGATGTACATCAGACATTAAGTACAGGTCGCTGTACTCGCCAAGGTTTATTACATTAAACAGCTCCCATACATTTCTAGCATGATCGTAGCCAGCATCAATAATTTCTTCTTCATTTAATCTATTGTAGAAGGAGTCCTTAGGAGGCAAGCAGGTTTCGTTCAAAACATCCCATGAAGTGACGTAATCATAGGGAAATACTCCCTTACGAGTCATCAACTTCATATTGTGTTTTCCGAAGTGTTTCAGGGTACGGTGTTAGATTTTTCACTAACTTGTCCAAGCTTGTACTGAGAAACAGAAAGCTATCCACAAACGGAAACTTTATATCCCCTACATACTTGGAGAATGATATATAGCTTTCTTCAGAGCTAGGAATTACTTCAACCCGCTCACTTGTACGTCCCAGCTCCTTAACAATGAAGTGTGAGTCATACCCACTGAGGTTGTGCATGAAGACCGGAATATATTTAGGTGTTTTGCAGCTAAATTACATTCATTATGTAGACCTCCACGATATTCACCACTAATGTTCATGGTCGCGTTCTTTGTAGTTCTCTTCAGTAAAGGTTTTCCGCACAAGTAGCATACTGTAGAGGAGTTGAAATCCATCTGCTGTTGATCTGTAAGTTTCAGAGGCATGACAGATTTGTATATATTATTAATTTCCTTTGCAAGGAATGACAGGTATTCCATAAACTTCTGAGCAGCATCAGCACCACGATATACATAGGGATGCTTAGCAAGATCAGTTTCCAGATGTTCAACGTCGGATGATGGTTTAACGTAAAGGCAGAAACTCATAGGTACATGCTGCTGATAAGGGGTTGTATATTAAGTTTCGGGATTGGGTATACCTGTATAACATGGAACGAGAATGCTTTCAAAGTCTGCGTAGATGACGTAAGGGAGTTTCAACATCCTTTCAAAATTTTAAACTGTACAATTGATTTCTCCTTTGTGGGCATTACTGTCCATGCAACACCATGTTGATTACAGATAGTGGCATGTTCTTGTAGCTTTTCCAGTCCACTTCGTCCATATCGACAATCAAAATGTGTAAAACAACGCTTACAGGTATAAACACGTACCTTACATTTAGTTTTCTGACGTCGAATAAGCTTTTCAAAACTCTTTATATAAACATAGTGATGTCTCCAACTACTGTCACTCAATAGTAGGAGGTCACGGTGGTCAGGTAGTTCAGTCTCAGCGACCTATATCGGATACACTTCATGCTTCTCATCCAGTCCGAAGACGTTGATAGGCATCCTGTTAAGCTTCTCAAATTTATGTATTTGAGAAAGTGGAGTTGGATAAGTAACACAGCTGAAGTCGTATTTATTTTGAAGTTGCTCGTATTTGGTCACGCGTTGTGCATTCTTCTCAACGAATTTGGCTAATACAGAATACTTAAAGCATAGCTCATCAGTTAAATTCTGGATATTAATGCAGGATTCTTTAGCTCTTACAGATGGAGGCAGGGGTATGTAGCTACTTCCTCGCAGCGGATTGTACTTTTTAATACGAAGGCGAATTCCTTCTACAGCAAGCAGAGCCCAGTTGCTACCCTTAAGTTGTGATTCTGCCATTTCAGTAACCAACTTCTTCATTTTCGTTTCCAATATAGAGACCAAGTCCGTTTCTAGGAAAACAGCTTGATTCCGGATTTTAAATGTTTTGTCGCAGGTTTCTCCTACACTGTTAACAAACCTGCACTCGGCTAGCAGATTAGCTTTCACACTCTTGAGAATACCAAGCTCTTTATGTACAGTCAGGATTATCAGCTGTTTTGCCTCATGCAGGTACATATTCATGTCCTTAGTTGCTTCACAACGTATAAAATATGGTTTCAAGCGTCCATTGAATGAAGCTTCATATTGCCTCGTGTCACAGTCATCCATGGTAGATAATAACTCTTGCTTAAGAGGTTCTAATCTACGTTTCTTCTCAGACCTGTTTATTTCACACGCATCTTCGTGTCGGCGACCCTTATAACTATCTTTGAAGGTTACATTACAATATTTACATTTGAAGAGCTTCTTACAATGTAGCTCATGTCGTCTTTTATCATACCAACGGAGGAATTTCTTTCAGCATTTACTACAAGAATGTCCTGAGGCACTAGGAATGATATCCTTATATGAGGACCTATTTATCTTTACTATGATGTAATAACGTATTATAGCTTCTTCAAGGAAATGTACTCCTCTTCACCTTGATAACACTTTAGAAAGCCAATTATTTTCTGATAGAACAGAAATGTTGACACCTCAGAGATAATTAACAGAATAAAGACCAATGTTCGCGATCGCTGTATTTATAGAGGAGGCACGAACCTTTTTGAATCAATTATATAACGTATTAACCCTTCTTCAAGGAAATGCACGCCTCTTCACCTTGATAACACTTTATAAAGCCAATTATTTTCTGAGAGAAGAGAGATGTTGACACCTCAGAGATAATTAACAGAATGAAGTCCAATTTTTTTTCGAGTGGAGGAGAAAATGATTTAATCACTTACCCCAGCCCCAATGGGAGTTGGGCTGAGAGTGTGGGAATCTCCAGAATGGCATACCCACTAAAACTCCTCCACCGGTGTGGATTCAGGTATTGTGCAGCAGTACCGCTATTGCTCCTGCGGATTCAAGGAGCGGGATGTGTTGGCCGGCCACTAGGGCCTAGACTAGGTGATGGTAAGGAGTCAGGACGTTACCATGGCCGAGACCCTGATAACGCCCTGGCGGATTGAGGGTGTTAATTTGGGACATTTAGGGAGCTTCTTTTCTTGACCACGCCTGGGCGCTGCGTCTTCTAGTGGTTTGTAGGTCGTGCGTTACAGGTGGTACCTGTACGCGAGTCGGTTAGCTCGAGCCGGAGGCTGCGTCTCTGGAACAAACTAAACTAGACATGCATAACCGTAGAAATACATAGATATACATATAAGTTAAAAGTGTGTTTACTTTATAAATAAACGCAGTTCAATAAGAGTCGTAAAATACTTGATAGTACTTCGTTTCAGCCGTGCGGCTTCGTCTTTGCAAGAAGTGATTTGTTAATTTTAAGGATTTACGTGCTCCGTCGTATGGCGTCGTCTATTGTACATGATAATTTTGTTTGAATATAATGTAAATAATGAAAATTATGAAACTTAGTAAATCACTTGTAATATCTCGCCATCTTGGCATCGTTACTTTCGTTTTCCAAATTGCGTGTCCTTTAATCAAGCCTGGTCACATAGAGTGCACACACAGCGGGCTGCCTGCCTACAGATGCAGGTGCGAGCCGGTACCACTTGCGGGGGGGCCCTCGTCCCCCGGGGCCGCCTTGGCTCAGAGAGCAAGGACTTCGAGGGCTACTACTGGTCACGTCGTGTAACCTAGTCATGGGTAGTTTTATGGTAGTATTACAAGGTTTTCTAGATATTCTTGTATGTCGATTTGGGGTTCCCCCAGGCCGAAGGTTCTGTCAAATAGTGACAGCGGTCTTTTGTGTTTGTTTTGGCTGGTTTCGTATGCACCTAAATCTTGTATTAGAAGGTTTTTGTTCTTTTGTTTTCGTTTGTAAAGGTTGAAACTTTGGGTTTTGATGAATTCTTCAATTGTGTGGAGTCTTAACTCTTGATGCAAGAGATAGGCCGGTGCAAACATCGGTTGTTTAGTTATTATTCGGATTATCCGATTCTGGAGCGTTTGTAGCTTATTTATGTGCGTTTTTGCAGCGTAGCCCCAAATTGGAGCTGCACAATCAAGGATGGGCCTAATTAACGTTTTGTATAGGGTTAGCCCCATGTTCAATTTGAGTTGGCTGTTTGTGTTAAGTATAGGAAAACGTCTATTTAGCTGACCATTGGCCTTCGTTCTGATTTTAGTAATATGCTTATTCCATGTTAAGCCCTGATCCATAGTTAGACCTAAGTAGGCCACTTGGTCAGTCCATTCGATTCTATCGCCTCGGTAGTTGCGGCTGAAGATTGTTTCTATCTTTCCTTGTTGTAATCCTTTTGTGAATATTATTGCCTGTGTTTTTCTGGCATTTACTTTAATTCTCCACTTGGCGAACCAGGGTTCGAGTGTATTTAGCGCATTTTGCAGGCGTAAGTGTATGATTCGCGGTTGAGTCGACTGTGTTACGACGGCGGTGTCATCCGCATACATATATTTGTCCGTTCTTACTAGTTCGGGCATGTCATTTATGTAGAGATTGAATAATATCGGTCCCAAGAGACTTCCTTGTGGGACCCCGGCTTTTATTCGTTTCGTGCTTGAGACTGCTTCCTCAACGACGGTGTGAAAGCGTCGATCGTAGAGGTAATCCCTAATGAGGGCCATTGTAGAGTCTGGAAAATCGTACTGTTTAAGTTTTCTGAGAAGTCCGGCGTGCCAAACTTTATCGAAAGCGCGTTCAATGTCAAGATAGAGGGCGCCTGTTGATTTGTTCGTGTTATATCCTTTAGTGATTTCCTCCGTCATTCTTAGTAGTTGTAGTGTCGTAGAGTGTTGTGCTCTAAAGCCAAACTGCTCTGGTCTTAGAATACTGTGCTTGTGTATGTGCTTATTTATTCGTTTCAGTATTACTTTTTCGATTACTTTGCTTATGGTGTTCAGCAGGCTAGTTGGCCTATAGTTGACGGGTAAAGCTAAATTTTATTTGCTTTCGGGAATAGCAGGATTTTGGCTTCTTTCCAAGAAGGTGGAAATCTGCCGTGATCCAGAGTGAAATTGAATATGTTCGCTAATAGTTTAATCGCTCTATTTGGTAGATTCTTTATCACCTTATTTGGTATCTTATCTGGTCCTGGCGCTTTTCTTGTGGGCAGATGTTTGATTATCCAGCCTATTTCGCCCGGGTTTGTTTTTCGCATTTTGTTGTGTATCCGTGTTTGGCCTATGTTATTGGCTTCGTTTTCAATTTCTAATTCGAATTCATCTTGTCCAACTGTTGGGTTGGGAGAAAACACGTTCTCTAGCGTGACCGCAAAGGCTTCTGCCTTGGCCTGGGGCGTTTCGGCTATGGTGTTGGTAATTTGTAGAGGAGGTATATTTGTATGTGTTCGCGTTAAGCATTTCGCTATTCGCCAAACTTCATTTTGTTGGGGGTTTAGATTTTCAAGCGTATTGTTCCATTGGGTTTGTATGTACGTTCTGGCGCGTTCATTTGCTAACGTTCTCGCTTGGTGATACTCGTTTCGGTGTATGATATTTCTAGTTCTTTGCCATTTACGTCTCGCTTTGTTTTGCGCTTGTTGAAGTATCTTTATATCTATGGGAAATCTCGCATTTGTTGTGCGTGGTTGTATCAGTGGTACGCAGGCCGTGGTGGCTATTTTAATAGCTGTTTCTAGTTTACTAATTCCAAGTCCTGCTCTCTAGCGGAGTTTATTTCAATATCTGGGAGATAATAATCTACTGTGCTTTTGAAAGATTCCCAGTTTACCTGATTGTAATTGTGCCTTAAAGAGGCCTGTTTGTATGCGAATGTTGCGTTGATTGTCATCAAAACCGGTAAGTGATCCGAAGTGAGTTCGTGCTTTACTTGTAGATCTATGTTAAAGGATATATTATTTAATATCACGATATCAAGTATGTCCGGCGTATGATTCGGTATGTGGGATATATATGTTGGCTCATCGGGGCCTGCAACTAAGTAATTTGTACTATTAATGTAGTTTAGTAATTTGGTGCCTTGCGGGTTCGTGTTTGTGCAATTCCAAAGATAATGCTTACAATTGTAATCTCCTGCTGCGATTACTTTTGGTCCTAAGTTCAAAATTCTGTCTACGCCATTGGTATCTATGTCCCCCGGAGGGTTGTAGACTGATGCTATAATGACTTCTTTATTTGAAGTTTGAGCTTTATGGCTGTAGTTTCAGCGGAGTTAACACTGGAGAGTTAATTTGATAATGTTCAATGTTTGATTGTATGGCTATTGCGGTTCCTCCTCCTCGACGGTTGCGATCGTTTCTATATACTCTATATCCGGGAACAGAAAAGCGGTCGGTTTGGTTGATATGCGTTTCGGTCAGTAATGCTATTTGTATTGACTCTGTTTGAAGGAAATCGGCTAGTTCTTTAATCTTTTTGCGGATGCCGTTGCAATTCCAGTATAATACTTTCGCTGTGGTTGTACTACCCATGACTAAGGCATACGAATAACTTGTACAAAGTCTGATAGAAAGTGTGCTACCTGTATGATGTCGGATCCCGGTTGACTAAAGATCTCGCAGAGCTGGGTGAGGAGAAGCTCTACTCTCTTCCAATTAGCATTCCTCTTTGGTATGCCTAGTGTGGTAACTAGTTTAACCAGTGCCATGTCACTTTTCCTTGGTCAAGTTCCCGTGGGGGGAGCGACTCTGGTGCGGTAGGGTGAGGCCCTACTGCCTGTGCTTTTGAGGGTCCTGCAGTCGAAGTTGAAGCTCGTTGTGTTGGTCGGGGATGTCGCTCATCACTGATTGGGTCCTCCTCGGTAGTGAGCCGAGGGTTCCCAACCACGGAGGGTGCCTCTACTGGGACTGGACGCGACCGGCCTTTACTGTTTCTTGTGCACCACTCCGTTTTTGCAACCTCAGCGTAGCTACTTTGCGTTCTTCCTAACTGGGGACCCCTAGGAGGTTGCATTTGGCGTGAAATGGTCTTTGCACATGCTTCGTTGTATGCGGTGCAACCGCGCCAAGTTGCACCATGGCCCTGAGCGCCACATAAAACGCATTTACGTTCCTTAGGAGGAACGCTGCATGTCCCTGAGAAGTGGGAACCTGTACATTTGGCGCAGATAGGTTTTGGGGACCTACATTCTCTCATCACGTGCCAAAACCCTTGGCAACGTGCGCATTGTTTCAGCTCTGCGGCGGCCCTATACTCCTCTACGGTAACTCTGAAGTGTGCCAAAAATTGGAGGCTTAGAATTTTTCTAGATTCAAGGGTGTCCTGATTTCCACAAGGAACATTGGCAGGGGGTCCTATGCCTGTTGCGTTTTCGCATTTGGACTGCCCTAATGGCATTAAAACCGCATTTTTCCAGGTCTTTTCTAATCTCGTCCCCGGTGAATTCAGCGTACAGCCCTTTTATGACAAAACGAGCGGTTCTTTCCGTTACTTGGGCGATAAGATAAGTCCAATGCTCGAGATCACACTATTTATAGAGGAGGCACGAACCTTTTCAGATCAGTTATAGCCTGAATTTTAATATTAAAAACGGTGATTAAGCGTCTAAGCTCTTATATTTCAATTCGTTTTACACTGATGTTCGAACGTCCCCGTACAGGTTTGGTTGCTTAGAGTAAGTGTAAAGTATTGTGAAGATGTATGTATTGTTCGGATATAATCGTACAGATTCGGGAGCTTGACTCGTGAGAGTGATGAACGATTTGTCAACCGAGCAAGGGATAAGTATCTTTTGAGCAAGCATTCACCATGCGTAACGAAACCTGGAAGCAAAAGATGCGAATGAAATGAAAGATGCAAATTATGTAGAATGAAAAAAAGTCGTGAAAGATGAGAAACCACTCCGGCATTCGCTAGCAGACCAAGGAAATCTCGAAAAATCGGAGGTCCGAGAGAGAGAGAGACCAACGGGATTTGAGCCAGGGCTCCTAGAAGGACACGTGAAAGATGTAAATTATATATAATGAAAGTAAATCATGATAGATGAGAAACCATTTAGGCAGTCGCCTACAGATCAGGGGAAATCACGAAAAACCTGAGGTTAGTGTGAGAGACCAACGGGAATCGAACCAGAGCTCCTAGAAGCACACTTGAAAGATTTAAATGAAAGGGAAAGGAAATCCTGATATATGAGAAACCACCAAGGCATTCGCCTGCAGACCAGGAAAAATCACGAAGAATCCAATATCAGAGTAAGCGACCGACGGGAAATCAAACCAGGGACCTTAGAAGCACACGCAAAAGATGTAAACGAAAGGGAAATTAAATCGTGATAGATGAAAAACCACCCAGGCATTCGCCTACAGACAAGGGAAAACCACGAAAAATCTGATTTCAGAGTGAGAGGCCGTCGGTAATCGAACCAGAGGTCCTAGAAGCACACGTGAAAGATTCAAATTATATAGAATGAAAGGAAACCGTCATAGGTGAGAAACTACCCAGGCATTCGCCTGAGACCAGGGAAAATCACGAAAAATCCCAGGTCAGAGTGAGCGATCGACGGGAACTCGAACCAGGGGACCTTCAGATTGTACACGTGAAAGATGTGAATGAAATAAAATGAAAGGAAATCGTGATAGATGTGAAACCTCCCAGGCATTCGCCTACAGACAAGGGAAAACCACGAAAAATCTGATTTCAGAGTGAGAGGCCGACGGTAATCGAACCAGAAGCCCTAGAAGCACACGTGTAGGATGCAAATTATATAGAATGAAAGGAAATCGCGCTAGAATACACCACTTAGGCATTCGCCTGCAGACCAGCGTAAACCGCAAGAAACCTAAGGTCAGAGTGACCGTCCCTACGGAAATCGAACCAGGGACCTCTGAATACAAACCACAGACGTTAACGTATGAACCAGGCCGTAAAATAGGTCTATCCCATACAACTCATAACAATAGGCTGCCATGCCAGATGACGTCACAGCTGTAGACAGACTGTCTGGCATCAGCCCGACATGTTGAAACGCGTAGAGAACGCATGATCATTCACACAGATGTTTCGATTCGATGCCTACCATACCCACCACCGCAACCCATTACACACCAAAGTTAACATAATTTCTATTATAATACTTTAGAAATGGCGTAGAAGTTTTTCTCTCGTTATTTAATTAAATTTATGTATATACCCTATTAGTTTGTGTTTTCAATGCTTTTTACAATACTTTGTTTCCCTCATCCCCCTCATTCTCCACAGAATCAGTACACAATATGACATTTTATACGCTTAATGTATAACCACGCTTAATACCCATTTATCACAGAAAACCACGCTTAATTAGCAGTTATCACAGAAAACCGCTACATTTAACTGTAATCACGAACAAAGTAATCTCTTTCCATAGTTACTCCGATTTTAAGCTTGTAGAATCGTATTAGGAAATTTATCAAATTTTTAGCTCAAAGTGTGTACACATTTTAAAGTCACCGATCCCTGCTATTCGCATTTACTCTAAAGGTTGTTATATTTCATTTTTAAGGTCGTCTTTGTTAATGATAATGTCTTGCAATCCATTTCTAAATTTGTTTTAAAATCAACTCAAGCGCGCGTTTATCACATATAATGCCCGCCTTCATATACCCAAGATGGTTTCCATCCGCGTTAAACCCCAAGATGTCTACTTCCGGCATGTTCCTCGAAGGCCGGAAAGTGCACTTCCTCTTGGTGGACGAGAGAGCGCGCGCAAAAGAGGAGGGGAGGTAGTAACAGGCAGGGAAATTGGGGGCGTTAACACCAGTGAAAGTGGTAATAAGCTGGTCTAGCCAAGGATACATGAGTGAAGGTCCTTCAGTGTGTCGGAGGGGACCGTCCAGGGAGGAATTATAGATCTCGCATTTACTTTCAGCCACGGCAACGTCTCGCTTATGCTTTGAGCTATTTTACCTTTTTAGTCATGCATTCATCTAAGAGATGTCATATTCGTCAGGTCGATAGCAGTCAAATATGCATTTCAAAGAAATTAGCTTATGATATAAACGTGTATTCGACGTATTTATTTTAATTACTTTTGATGTTATTCGAAGATGAATTTGTATTCATGTCACGGGACTCGACCCAAGACCACCAGGTCAACCTGGAACAAAAGTCAATGACGCGCCACATTCCAAGGATATAATCACCCTTTACCGCATATCACTATCTCCTTCCGTTCAGGAGATATAAGCATTTAACGGTAATCATGGATTTTTTTGTCAGACCACCAATTAAAATGCTCTGTAATCGAATTAATTACCACACAGTAAATTAGAAGGCGGGTACGGGCGCACAAATGGATGCCGACAACAGATAAGATGTAATATGATATGGTTTCTTCTGTGCCGCCGACTCGCGCCCCCTCCTTTGTGCGCAAACCCGAGAAGCCGCTGAAAACGCCCTTTCTTTGTGCTCTACTGTCAGGCCGCTCGGCAGATGTGTAGAGCAAAGGGCTGTTGTCCGTTTGTGTGCTAGTCTGAATGCCGCCCGGCAGAGGTTCAGAACAATAGCTTTTTGTCCTTTTGTGTCCTGACCTAATGCCGGGCGGTATGCCAGTAGAGCACAGAGGAGAGGGCGGACCCAGCTGCGTTCAGAGTAGCGCACGAAGATTAAGTGTTTTCTCACCTCACCTTTGTGTGCTATTCTTTCACCGCCCATCAGAGACGCAGGACAATGCATCATTGTTCTCATCGTTAATCGCGTTGTCGGAATAGCACACAAAGCGGGGATGTGAAACCAGTTGTCCTGCGATTACACGATCAATCGCCGGCCCTTGTCGCCCCGTACTCGCCTTCTTATTCTACTGTGAGGTAATTAATTCGATTACAGACCTTTTATTTGGCGGTCTGTCACAAAAAAATCTATTATTTCCGTTAAATGCTTATATCTCATGAATGGAAAGAGATAGCGATATGCGATAAAGGGTGATTATATCCTTGGAATGTGGCGCGTCATTGACTGTTGTTCCAAGTTGACCTGGTGGTCTTGGATTGAATCCAGTGACATGAACACAAATTCATCTTCGTATAACATCAAAAGTAATTAAGATAAATACTTTGAATACACGTTTATATCATAAGCTAGTTTCTTTGTAATGCATATTTGACTACTGCCGACCTGACGAATATGACATCTCTTAGATGAATGCATGACTAAAAAGGTAAAATAACTCAAAGAATACGCGAAACGTTGGCGTGGCTTAAAGTGAATGGGAGAGCTATATTTCCACCCTGGACGGTCGCCTCGGACACACTGTATGACCTTCGCTCCTGTATCCTTTGTTAGTCCGGGTTATTCCCACTCTCGCTGGTGCTACCACCTCCGCGTTCCCTGGTTGTTATTACCTCCCCCACGTCTTTTGCGCGCACTCTCTCGTCCACCATGAGAAAGTGCACTTTCCGGCCTGCGGAGAACATGCCGGAAGTAGATATCTTGGGGTTTAACGCGGATGGAAGCCATCTTGGGTATATGAAGACGGGCATTATATGTGTTAAACGCGCGCTTGAGTTGATTTTAAAAGAAATTTAGAAATGGATTACAAGACATTATCTTTAACAAAGACGACCTTAAAAATGAAATATGACAATCTTTAGACTAAATGCGAATAGTAGGGATCGGTGACTTTAACATGTGTACACACTTTGAGCTAAAATACAATCAATTTCCTAATACGATACTACAAGTTTAAAATTGGAGTAACTCTGGAAAGAAATTCCTTTGTTCGTGATTACATTCAAATGTAGCGGTGTTCTGTGATAACTGCTTATTAAGCGTGGTTTTCTGTTATAAATGGATACTAAGCGTGGTTATACATTAAGCGTATAAAATGTCATATTGTGCACTGATTCTGTGGAAAATCAGGGGGATGAGGGAAAGTATTGAAAAAAGGATTGAAAATACAAAATAATAGGGTATATACACGAATTTAATTAAATAAGGAGAGAAAAACTTCTACGCTATTTCTAAAGTATTATAATAGAAATTATGTTAACTTTGGTGTGTAATGGGTTGCGGTGGTGGGTATGGTGGGCATTGAATGGAAACATCTGTCTAAATGATCATGGGTTCTCTACGCGTTTCAACATGTCGGGCTGATCCCAGACAATCTGTCTACAGGTATGACGTCATCCGGCATGGCAGCCTATTGTTATGAGTTTTATGGGATAAACCTGTTTTACGGTCTGGTTCAGACGTTAACGTCTGTGGTTTGCATTCGGAGGTCCCTGGTTCGATTTACGTAGGGACGGTCACTCTGACCTTAGGTTTCTCGCGGTTTTCGCTGGTCTGCAGGGGAATGCCTAGATGGTGTATGCTAGCGCGATTTCCTTTCATTCTATATAATTTGCATCTTTCACGTGTGCTTCTAGGGCTCAGGAGTTCGATTTCCCGTCGATCGCTCACTCTGACCTCGCATTGTTTGTGATTTTCCCTGATCTTCAGGCGAATGCCTGGGTGGTTTCTCATCTATCACGATTTCCTTTCATTTTATTTCATTTACGTCTTTCACGTGTACAATCTGAAGGTCTCCCTGGTTTGATTTCCCGTCGATCGCTCACTCCGACCTCGGATTTTTAGTGATTTTCCCTGGTCTCAGGCGAATGCGTGGGTGGTTTCTGTCGATCAGGATTTTCTTTCATTCTATAAAATTTGCATCTTTGACGTGTGCTTCTGGTTCGATTACCGTCGGCCTATCACTCTGACATCAGATTTTTCGTGGTTTTCCCTGGTCTGTAGGCGAATGCCTGGGTGGTTTCTCATCTATCACGATTTAATTTCCCTTTCGTTTACATTTTTACGTGTGCTTCTAAGGTCCCTGGTTTGATTTCCCGTCGGTCACTCACTCTGACCTTGGATTTATGTGATTTTCCCTGGTCTGCAGGCGACTGCTTGTGTGGTTTCTCATCTAACACGATTTCCTTTCCCTTTCATTTACATCTCTCACGTGTGCTTCTAGGAGCCCTGTTTCGATTTCCGTTGGTCGCTCACTCTGACCTCAGGGTTTTCGTGATTTCCCCTGGTCTGCAGGCGAATGCCTGAGTGGTTTCTTATCTATCACGATTTCCTTTCATTATATATAATCTACATCTTTCACGTGTGTTTCTAGGAGCTCTGGTTCAAATCCCGTGGGTCTCTCACTCCGACCTCAGGTTTTTCGTGGTTTTCTTGGTCTGCTGGCGAATGCGGGAGTAGTTTCTCATCTTTCACGATTTCCTTTCATTCTATATAATTTGCATCTTTCATTTCAGTCGCATCTTTTGCTTCCAGGTTGCGTTGCGCATGGTGAATGCTTGCTGAAAAGATACTTATGCCTTGCTCGGTTGACAAATCGTTTTTCACCCTCACGAGTCAAGCACCCGAATCTGTACGATTATACACGAACAATACATACATCTTCACAATACTTTACACTTACTCTAAGCACCCGAACCTGTACGGAGACGCTCGAATATCATTGTAACACGAATTGAATTATAAGAGCTTAGACTCTTGATCACTGTTTTTAGTATTAAAATTCAGGATATAATTGATCTAAAAAGGTTCGTGCCTCCTCTATAAATAGAGCGATCTCGAGCATTAGACTTCATTCTGTTAATTATCTCTCAGATGTCAACATCTCTGTTCTCTCAGAAAATAATTGGCTTTCTAAAGTGTTATCAAGGTGAAGAGGTGTACATTTCCTTGAAGATTGGTAAATACGTTATATAATTGAGCCGAAAAGGTTTGTGTCTCCTCAATAAATAGAGCGATCTCGAGCATTTGACTTCATTCTGTTAATTATCCCTGAGATGTCAACATCTCTGTTCTCTCAGAAAATAATTGGCTTTCTAAAGTGTTATCAAGGTGAAGAGGCGTACATTTCCTTGAAGAAGGGTTAATACGTTATATAATTGACCCTAAAAGGTTCGTGACTCCTCTATAAATAGATCTATCTCAAGTATTGGTGTTCATTCTGTTAATTATCTCTAAGGTGTCGACATCTCTGTTCTCTCAGGAAATAATAGGCTTTCTACAGTGTTATCAAGGTGAAGAGGCGTACATTTCCTTGAAGAATGATTAATACGTTATTACATCATACTGAAGATGAATAAGTCCTCATATAAGGATATCATTCCTAGTGCCTCAGGATATTCTTATGGTAAATGCTGCAATAAATTCCTGCGTGGGTATGGTAAAAGACGGCATGAGCTACGCTGTCAGAAGCTCTTCAAATGTAAATATTGTAATGTAACCTTCAAAGACAGTTATAAGGATCGCCGACACAAAGGTACGTGTGAAATAGACAGGCCTGAGAAGAACCGTACATTAGAACCTCCTAAGCAAGAGTTATTATCTACAATGGATGACTGTGACACCAGACAATATGAAACTTCATTCAACGGACGCTTGAAATCGTATTTTATACGTTGTGAAGCAACTAAGGACCTGAATATGTACCTGCATGAGACGAAACAGCGGATAATCCTGCCTGTACATAAAGAGCTTCGTATTCACAAGAGTGTGAAAATTAATCTGATAGCCGAGTGTAGATTTGTTAACAGTGTCGGAGAAACCTGGCACAAAACATTTAAAACCCGGAATCAAGCTGTTTTCCTAGAAACGGACGTGGACTCTATGTTGGAAACGAAAATGAAGAAATTGGTTACTGAAATGGAGGAATCACAACTTAAGGGTAGCAACTGGGCTCTGCTTGCTGTAGAAGGAACTTTCCTTCGTATTAACAAGTACGATTCGTTACGAGGAAGTAGCTACATTCGCCTGCCTCCATCTGTAGGAGCTAAAGAATCCTGCATTAACATCCAGAATTTAACTGATGAGCTATGCTTTAAGTATTCTGTATTAGCCAAATTCGTTGAGAAGAATGCACAACGCGTGACCAAATACGAGCAACTTCAAAATAAATACGACTTCAGCTGTGTTACTTATCCAACTACATTTTCTCAAATACATAAATTTGAGAAGCTTAACAGGATGTCTATCAACGACTTCGGACTGGATGAGAAGCATGAAGTGTATCCGATATAGGTCGCTGAGACTGAACTATCTGACCACCGTGACCTCCTAATATTGAGTGACAGTATTGAGAGACATCACTAAAGAATTTTGAAAAACATATTCGACGTCAGAAAACTAAATGTAAGGAACGTGTTTATACCTGTAAGCGTTGTATTACACATATTGATTGTCGATATGGACGAAGTGGACTGGAAAAACTACAAGAACATGCCACTATCTGTAATCAACATGGTGTTGCAAAGGTAGTTATGCCTACAGAGGAGAAATCAATTGTACAGTTTAAAATTTTTGAAAGGATGTTGAAACTACCTTACGTCATCTACGCAGACTTTGAAAGCATTCTCGCTCCATGTCATACATGTATACCCAATCCTGAAACTTCCCTTATCAGCAGCATGTACCTATGAGTTTCTGCCTTTACGTTAAACCATCATCCGACGTTGAACATCTGAAATCTGATCTTCCTAAGCATCTCTATGTATATCGTGGTGCTGACGCTGCTCAGAAGTTTATGGAATACCAGTTATTCCTTGCAAAGGAAATTAATAATATATACAAATCTGTCATGCCTCTGAAACTTAGAGATTAACAGCAGATTGATTTCAACCCCTCTACAGTATGCTACTTGTGGGAAAACCTTTACTGAAGAGAACTACAAAGTACGCGACTATGAACATCAGTGGTGAATATCGTGGAAGTCTACATAATGAATGTAATTTAGCCTGCTAAACACCTACCTATATTCCAGTCTTCATGCACAACCTCAGTGTATATGACTCACACTTCATTGCTAAGGACCTGGGATGTACAAGTGAGCGGGTGGAAGTAATTCCTAGCTCTGAAGAAAGCTATATATCATTCTCCAAGTGTGTAGGAGATATAAAGCTTTGGTTTGTGGATAGCTTTCGTTTTCGCAGTACAAACTTGGACAAGTTGGTGAAAAATCTAACTTCGTACCCTGAAACACTGAAACACTTCGGAGAACACAAGATGAAGTTGATGACTCATAAGGGAGTATTTCCCTATGATTACGTCACTTCATGGGATGTTTTGAACAAAACGCGCTTGCCTCCTAAGGACTCCTTCTACAATAGATTAAATAAAGAAGATATTATTGATGCTGACTACGATCATCCTAGAAATGTATGGGAGCTGTTTAATGTAAGAAACCTTGGCGAGTACAGCGACCTGTACCGAATCTCTCATGTCCTTCTAGCTGATGTCTTTGAGCCATTTAGAGATTAAACCCTCAAAACACATAAAGTCGACCCTGCACATAATTTCACCTCTCCAGGACTTACAAGGGACGCCATGTTGCTGTATACAGGAATTCAGCTGGAATTGTTACAGGATTATGACCAAATACTCATGGTGGAATGCGGCATAAGAGGCGGCTTATGTCAAGTTTCCCACCGTTATGCCGAAGCAAACAACGCCTACATGGAGAAATATGATTCGTCGAGACCTACCCAATTTATTACATTTGAGAACGCCAATAGCCAATATTGTTGGGAAATGTGTTACGCCCTCCCTTATGGTGGATTTGAGTGGATATCACCTGAAAAAATCGACTTAGAAAGACTACAAGAAGATGATCCTCATGGATACATATTAGAAGTTGATATCGAGTATCCTGCAGAAATTCACGATCTACACAACGACCTGCCTTTCCTGCCTGAGTGTATGAAACCTAAGGACTCGAGTACAAAGAAACTGATACCCCATCTTGGACCTCGAAAGAAGTATGTAGTACATTACATGGCTTTGAAGCAAGAACTTAATCATGGACTTCGGCATCGTGTGCTACAATTCCGTCAGTCACAGTGGTTAAAACCTTATGTGGAATTGAACAACAGGCTATGACAACAAGCTGCAAATGATTTTGAGAAGGATCTCTACAAACTGTTCAACAATGCTATGTTCGGTAAACTATGGAGAAACTGCGTAAACATGTGGATATACGGTTGTTGACAAAGGAGAAGACTCTGGAAAAGTTAATTGCCAAGCCTACGTTTATCGACCGAACAGTATATGCTACCAACGTAGCTGCTGTGCATATGGCATCCCGACAGATTGTGTTCAACAAGCCTATATACATTGGAATGAGTGTGTTGGACATCTCCAAGACATTAATGTACCACTATCATTATGATGTGTTGTCACCGTATTATGGAGCTAAAAACCTGAAGCTTATGTATATGGGCACTGATTTGTTCATTCATCTGGTGATAACTGAAGATGTGTACCAGAACAAAGTACGTTTTCTCGAACACCTAGATAAGCTGATTATCCTACAAACTATATATGCTATTAAGCTCTAAACAAGAAGGTGCTTGGAAAATTTAAAGTTGAGGCTAATGGTAAAATTATCCAGCGCTTTGTCGGACTACGACCTAAGATGTACGCTTTAGATATCCACGGTTCAATGAAAAAAAAGACTAAAGGCATAAAACGTAGTGCTATTAATCAGTGCATTACATTTGAGATTTATACTGACTGTCTTAGAACCATAGAAATCATAATAACGCCTATGAATCTAAACCTGTCACGACAGCATGCTCTTGCCACAGTGCAAGTGAATAAAATCACATTGATTTTGTTTGATGACAAAAGAGTTATTGCTGAGGATGGAATAACGGTATATGCGTTTGGACATTCCAGCATTGCAAAGAGCGTTTAAAAGAATGTAAGTCGAAGATGAAGACTTTCTCCGTGAGTCTACAATTTAAAAAAAATGGAAGTTTATCAGTGTGCTGTGTACGCAGCTAGCAGACGTCTGATGAAGAAAGAAGAATAATAAAAAATGGAAGGAAAGGGGTTAACCCTGCCATTAGGAGCAATCCTATGCTGGTCTCAAGCCTAGATAAAGGGAAGAGCCACCTAAAACGAACTAAAATAAAGGTATGTTAACGTAAAACGTTTCAATTGGGACTCTCAAATTATAAAACCTGAATAAAACGTTGCAATTGCACTAAAAGGAAGTCGAGGGTATCTCTGGTTACGGGGCGGTGTTATGTCTTGTTAGGTTTCTGGTTACGCCATATCGCGGGGTGTTACGTCATGTTACGTGGTTATGAAACGTGTTTACATGGTTACTACGTGATGTTACGTCGTGTTACATTTACTGGTTACGACATGTCATGTGATGTTACGTAGTGTGACCTCTTGTCACGTGGTTACGTGCTTATGTTACGTAGTGTGACGTCTTGTCATGCTATTATGTTACGTTGTGTTACGTCTTGTTACGTGGTTATGTTAGATGATGATAGAAATGAAGTCAATAGGAATACGTTAGGGCGTATACTTCTATATACCTTCACTGTAAACCGATATACAGTTTATCCCTCTCCGTCTCGCGCACTAACTGTTTAACATATAAATGTTTTGTAAGATTTTGAAAAAAGTATATAAAAGTGCTATAACGTTGGATGAGAAATGTTGATAATCTAATTACTCCCTATATTACCATGAATATCTGTGACGCTATCTGAATTACCTGTTAAATCGACTTAAATACCCTACATTCTACCCGAATCATATAAAAATTACATTAAATAGCTCTGGTATGAATCGCTGCACTGAATTACCATGAACGCTTGTGATACTACCCGGTTTACCCTACATATACACTTATTTACATTAATCAATCAAAAATACTTAATCGTATTCTTCGATCGACGAGTAGCGTTTAATTACATTAATCAATCAAGATACATGCAGTGGGGATACTGCGGTTTGCGTCCAACCCTTTAGAGGCGCAATGCCAGGACTTTAGCAGTATAAATCCTTGATTCTTTTTTTCAATAATGTTAGACAATGTTATGCATGGACGAATATTACCTGACACAGATATTTTAGAACATTACAGCCGGGGACTTCACCCCAATGTCGAGAAAATACCGCCAAAGTGTGTCTAAACATTTGTAAACTTTAATTGGTTGTGTCTTTGCGGACTAAATCTCTTCCAACTTTAACTCTGTCTATCCTAACACCTCTCCACGTTTCCCTTATCTCTTCCGTATAAAGCGTATCCCCTCTCCTTCAGCATCTGTCTAACCTAGCATCTCTCCTAGGTTTCCTAGCTCATCTGTATAAACCTACATTCCCTTCCTTCAGCCAGTCTATCCTTGCATTTCTCCCCGTTTTCCATATTTTCTCCATATAAACGCATAATCTGCTTCTCAACCTCTGTCTAAACTAGAACCTCTCGTCGTATTTTCCTCCTCTTACATATAAAGCGCATTGCTCCACCTTCAACTCTCTCCTAGCATAGGATCTCTCCGCGTTTTCCATATCTTCCTCCACATAAACGTATACCCTGTTCCTTAAACTCTGTCTAGGCTAGCACCTCTCCTCGTATTCCCTACCTCTATCATACAAAGAGCATTCCCACTCCTTCAACCCCTATCTAGCCTAGCATCGATCCTCGTAGTCCCCATCTTCCCATATAAACGCAATTTGCTCCTTGAGGCTTCACATCTACCCTCGTTTTCCCTATCCTTTCCCATATAAACGTAAAAAGTGTGCTCGAATCCCTCTATATATCCTACTGACATGAACAGTAGTAATTAATATATTATGCAGTACTCTTGTGATAAATTATTATTTTACAACAATCATTTTAATTCAAGAAAATATTAAGTTTACAATAAATAAACCACTGTTGCATTCCGTAGACATGAGTAAATGTTAGAATTATTGATTAAAACACACAAATCTCGGTAAAAAGCTCAAACAAAGTGTATCCTCTATTAGCTCTGCGAATGTCTACGCAGTGTAACGAATGGCCATAGAATTAAATGATATTCTATAGCGCATGCTTCATAATAAACATGTCACTCCTGGTGGATGCATTGATGTAAGTGTCTTTCAGTACCACCATGGATAATTCCTAACATTTCTGCAGATATTGAAGCACAAATATAACTTACCCTTTTTTTAATATTTCTGGATTTTCTGTTTCCGTTTCACAAGCCCTAGCTTTGATATATCCCCATAAGAAAAAAATCCAGGAGACGATCTCACTGGCCACAGAATGCAACCAGCATGACCTATCCACCATCCAGGGTACACATTGTTGAGATTTTCTTTAACTTCTCTAGAATAATGTGATGATGTATCATTGTACTGAAAACAGTGACGTAGAGCTACCTAAAGTGGGACGTCTTATAGAAGGTTCTCAATATTCAGCCCATTCTGGAGGAATTGCAAATAAATCTGCCCAATGTGCTTAGGAGCCAATAAACTGGCACTTTGATGTCTTCCGAATGCCGTACGATACGTTAACACCCACCTAAGCCTGCATGTAATGTGGTCGTAACATCTGAGGATTCTCAGGAGCCCAGTAATAGATATTATGTTAGATTGTATTGGAGTCATTGACGAACTAACATTCATCGCCTCATAAAAGTCTGCCTGGTAAAATCCGCATTTTCGGTTATTTTATTTAAGAACTTTATACAAACAGCTATGCTATTCTGGAAATGGTTCCCATAAAGGTGTGACTGCAGTTTATAGGGATGCTGCTTTCGCTCCTTCAAAATCCGTTATGTTGAAGTAGTTGAACTCCCAGTCAGCTGCAGCTCTGCTTTGGCCTAATTACGACGAGAAAAATCAACGTTTAAAAATAATAATAATGCCTGGGATGATTCATCAGTTGTTAATTGCATCTATGTACATCAAATAACCTGCGCAGAGGTCAGATGTCACTTCGGAAAACATTCAGAGCACAGCCTTCGAGCCTCAGACGCATTTCGGTGCGACTTCCCATGGATCATAACCATATAAGTGTATTAGTTGTTGGTGAACATGTTACTCGTACCTGTTTGACTGAATAACCTGCCTCAAACTGCAAGAAGGCGACCACGTGACGTCTATTAGTACGAAACCACGAAGTAAACACATATAGAAGGCAAGCACTACCTCAGTGACCTTTCGCTTTGTACCTGCACTGCCCGTTTCAAAATCAATGACACGGCAACTTATTTTGCACTTATGTATGCGGGAAACATAAAACTGCAAAGAACGGCATGGATATACAGAGGGATCCGAGCGCAGTTTTTGCGTTTATATGGGAAAGGATAGGGAAAACAAGGGTAGCTGCGACGGCTCAAGGAGGAAAATGCGTTTATATGGGGAAGTTAGGGACTACGAGGATCGATGCTAGGCTAGACCGGGGTTGAAGGAATGGGGGATATGCTTTATATGTGAAGGTAGGGAATACGAGGAGAAGTGCTAGACTAGACAGAGTTTCAGGTGTGGAATATGCGTTTATATGGGAAAGATAGGAAAAACCTTGACAGATGGTGGGCTAGACAGATGCTGAAGAAGGGAAAATATGGGCTTATGCGGGAGAAATAGGGAATACGAGGAGAGGTACTAGACTAGACAGGGCTTGAAGGGTAGAATATGACTCTTATATGGGAGAGGTATTAGGCTAGGAGGGTTTGAATAGTAGGGTATACGTTTATATGGAGAGACGAGGGCAGATTCTAGATTGAGAGAACCTTTAAGGAGGAAAATGCGTTTATATGGGAGAGATAGGGAAAACGAGGAGAGTTCCGAGTTAGAGCAGGGGCTGAAGGAGGGAAAGCCCTTTATGTGTTAGAGGTAGGGAATACGAGGAGAGGTAGTTGGTTAGTCAGAGGTTAAGGAGTAGGGTGTACGTTTATGTGGGGGGGGGGAGATATGGAAAACGCAGAGAGATCCTACGCTAGGAGAGAGTTGAAGGAGACCAATGCGCTTTATATGGGAAACGTAGGGAATACGAGGAGAGGTGCTAATCTAGACAGAGTTTGAGGAGTAGAGTATGTGTTTATATGGGAATATATGAGAAACGGGGAGAGATGATAAACTAGAAAGATACTGAAGAAGGGAGGAATGTAGGTTTATACAGGTGAGATGGGAAACCAAGGAGAGATGCTAGGCTAGACAGAGGTAAAGGAGGAAGAGGTTTAGGCTGCAAAGACACCACCAATTAAAGTTTACAAATGCTCTGACACCCTTTGGCGGTATTTTCTCGACACCGCGGGTGAAGTCCCTCGGCGCTAAAGTTCTAAAATATCTGTGTCAATCAATCAAGTAATGTTCGTCCATACATAATATTGTCTAGCATTTTTGACAAAAGAATCAAGGGTTTATACTCCTAACGTCCTGGCATCGGGCCTCTAAAAGGATGGACGCAAACCCTCAATCGAAATATCCCCGCCGCATGTATTTTGATTGAATAATGTAATTAAGTGTATATGTAGGGTACACCGGATAGTATCACAAGTGTTCATGGTAATTCAGTGCAGCGATTCATAAAGAGCTATTTAATATAATTTTCATATGATTCAGGTGGAATTTAGGGTATTTAAGTCATTTAACAGGTAATTCAGATAGCATCACAGGTATTCATGGTAACATAGAGGATAATTAGATTATAAACACTTCTCATCCGACGTTACAACACTTTTATATACTTTTTTCTAAATCTTACAAGCTTGTTATATGTTAAACAGTTAGTGTGCGAGACGCAGAGGGATAACCTGCATATTGGTTTACAGTGAAGGTATATAGAAGTATTCTCATCTAAACCCACACCGAACACCCTAACCTATTCCTACCTTGAGTTCTCATTGTGTATTCATTCCTATCATCATATAACATAACCACGTAACAAGATGTAACGTAACCAACAAACGTAACCACGTAACAAGACGTCACACTACGTAACATAAGTACGTAACCACGTGTCAAGACGTAACACCACGTAACAATACGTCACACTACGTAACATCAGCACGTAACCACGTGACACGACGTAACACAGCGTAACATAGCCACGTAACAAGACGTCACCATACGTAACATAAGCACGTAACCACGTGACACGACGTAACACAACGTAACATAACCCGTGACAAGATGTCACACTACGTAACATAAGCACGTAACCAAATGTCAAGACGTAACATAGACACGTAACAAGGCGTAACACCACGTATCATAACCACGTGACAAGACGTAATATACTCACGTAACAAGACGTCACAATACGTAACATAAGCACGTAACCAGTAAATGTAACAGTAAATGTAACAACGTAACCAGTAAATGTAACGGTAAATGTAACAACGTAACAAGACGTAACAACACGTAGTAACCATGTAACCACGTATCATAACCACGTAACATGACGTAACACCCTGCGATATGATGTAACCACAAACGCGTTATCACGTTACAACGCCCCGTAACCAGAGATAACCTCGAATTTATTTTAGTGAAATTGCGATGTTTTATTCAGATTTTATTATTTGAAAGCCTTAATTGAAAGTTTTGTGTCAACATACCTTTATTTTAGTTCGTTGTTTGTGCCTCTCCTCTTTATCTAGGCTTGAGAATAACACTAGGATTGTTCCTAATCGCAGGGTTAACACCTCCCCTTCCATCTTTTTATTATTCTTCTTTCTTCATCAGGCGTGTGCTAGCTGCATACACACAACACGGATAAACTTCATTAAGATTGTAGACTCGCGGAGAAAATCTTCATCTTCGCCTTACATTTTCTTATGCACTGTTTGTAATATGATAATTTCCATACGCATATGTAGTTATTCCATCCTCAGCAATAACTCTTTTATCATCAAAAGGAGTGAGTGTAATTTTATTCACTTGCACTGTGACAAGAGCATGCTCCCGGGACAGGATCAGATTCATGGGCGTTCTTATGATGTCTCTGGTTTTAAGACAGTCTATATATCGGTAAAATGTAATGTACTGCTTAATAGCACTACGTTTTATGCCTTTAATCTTTTCTATCATTGAGCCGTGGATATCTAGTGCATATATCTTAGGTCGTAGTCCGACAAAGCGCTGGACGATTTTACGATTAACCACATATTTAAATTTCCCAAGCACCTTTTTGTTTAGAGCTGAATAGCATACATGGCTTGTAGGATAATCAGCTGTATCTAGGTGTTCGAGAAAACGTAGCTTGTCCTGGTACACAAATTCAGTTCTCACTCGATGAATGGACGAATCAGTGTCCATATACATAAGATTCAGGTTTTCAGCTCCATAATACGGTAACAGCATATCATAATGGTAGTAGTACATTAATGTCTTGGAGATGTCCAACACACTTATACCAATATATATATATATATATATATATATATATATATATATATATAGGCTTGTTGAACACAATCTGTCGGGATGCCATATGCAGAGCGGCTAGGTTGGTAGCATATATTGTTCGATCGATAAACGTAGGCTTGCCAATTAACTTTTCCGGAGTCTTCTCGTTTGCCACCAGTCGTATATCCACACGATTACGCAGGTTCTCCATAGTTTTTCCAAACATGGCGTTGTTAAACAGTTTGTAGAGATCCTTTTCGGAGTCATTTGCAGCTTGTTATCGCAGCCTAGTGTTAAATTCCACATAAGGTTTCAACCACTGTGATTGACGGAATTGTAGCACACGGTTAATTTTTGTTAGCCGTAGTCCATGATTAAGTGCTTGCTTCAAAGCCATGTAATGTACTAAATAGTTCTTTCGAGGTTCAAGATGGGGTATAAGTTTCTTTGTACTCGAGTCCTTAGGCTTAATACACTCAGGCAGGAAAGGCAGGTCGTTGTGTACATCGTGAATTTCTGCAGGATACTCGATGTCGATTTCTAATATGTATCCATGAGGGTCATCATCTTATAGTCTTTCTAAATCGATTTTTTTCAGATGATATCCACTCAAATCCACCATAAGGGAGGGCGTGACACATGACCCAACCATATTGGTTATTGGCATCCTCAAATGTAATAATTTAGGTTGGTCTCGACGGATCATACTTCTCCATGTAGGCGTTGTTTGCTTCGGCATACCGGTGGGAAACCTGGCATAAAGCTCCTCTTATGGCGCATTCCACTATGCGTAATAGGTCATAATCCTGTAACAATTCCAGCTGAATTCCTGTATACAGCAACATGGTGTCCCATGTAAGTCCTGGAGAGGTAAAATAATGAGCAGGGTCGACTTTATATGTTTTGAGGTTTTGATCTCTAAATTCTTAAAGACATCAGCTAGAAGAAGTACATCAGAGAATAAGCAGAGGACGCTATACTCGCCAAGGTTTCTTACATTAAACAGCTCCCATACATTTCTAGCATGATCGTGGTGAGCATCACTAATTTCTTTTTCATTTAATCTATTGTAGAGCGAGTCCTTAGGAGGCAGCCAGGTTTCGTTCAAAACATCCCATGAAGTGACGTAATCATAGGGAAATATTCCCTTACGAGTCATCAACTTCATCTTGTGTTCTCCGAAGTGTTTCAGTGTTTCAGGGTAAGATGTAAGATTTGCACCAGCTTTTCAAGCTTGTACTGAGAAACCGAAAGCTATCCACAAACCGAAGCTTTATATCTCCTACATACTTGGAGAATGATATATAGCTTTCTTAAGAGCTAGGAATTACTTCAATCCGCTCACTTGTACGTCCCAGCTCCTTAACAATGAAGTGTGAGTCATATCCACTGAGGTTGTGCATGAAGACTGGAATATATTTGGGTGTTTTGCAGGCTAAATTACATTCGTTATGTAGAGTTCCATAATATTCACCACAAATGTGATCATGGTCGCGTACTTTGTAGTTCTCTTCAGTAAAGGTTTTTCCACACAAGTAGCATACTGTAGAGGAGTTGAAATCCATCTTTTGTTGATCTGTAATTTTCAGAGGCATGACAGATTTGTATATATTATTACTTTCCTTTGCAAGGAACGACAGGTATTCCATAAACTTCTGAGCAGTATCAATACTACGATATACATAGAGTTGCGTAGGAAAACCAGTTTCCAGATGTTCAACGTCGGATGACGGCTTAACGTAAACGCAGAAACTCGCGGGTATATGCTGCTGATAAAGGGTTGTATATTGAAGTTTCAGGGTTGGGTATACATGTATGAAATGGAGCAAGAATACTTTCAAAGTCTGGGTAGATAACGTAAGGTAGTTTCAACATCCTTTCAAAATTGTTAAACTTGTAACGGTATTTATGTTGTATTTATTTAACATTCTTGTAGTCCCACGTTGGGCGCCAATTTGTAACGGCATTACTTATAATGTTATTACTTGTGATGTTTGTTTACTTCATGTGAAGCCATCTTGTGACGTCATTCATTTATTCGGTTTGTAACTCCATCTGGTGTTAGCAATTTGTAGCAGTGTTAGTGTTCGTTTGAAAGAATTTTAATTTTATTTTTTTTTATTTAATTCTGTTTCACTGTCCTCCGGCTAGCTATTATTTCTCGGTCGAACATGTCTCTTGATCAGGGTTGTGTAAACGGAAAGGAATCTTTTATCCAAAAAGAACACTGATGAAGAAATTTGTTTTATAATTTTATTGTCGAACACGTTCACTCTCACTTTTATACATTGATCTTAACACTCGCCAAACTGAAACTGTTATAATAACTTCTTACTGATAATTCTTTTAATCCACGTACTTCAATCTTTTGTATAATTAACCTTACAACACTTTAGATTATTCATAATTCTGCTGCACGTAAATTGTGAACCGATACCCGACGTTTGCCGTACAAATACTTTCGACGAACTGACTGACTGAAGACGACGTGTAGTGTACACAGATTTTTGATGAAATGGACGACTTAAGGCGACGTGTAATGTATTGAGATTTTCGATGAACTGAACGACTGAAGACGACGTGTAATGTACACAGATTTTTGATGAACAACGACTGAAGGCGACGTGTAATGTATTGAGATTTTCGATGAACTGACCGCGATCTACCTCTAACCTAGCTTTTTATACACCCACTCCCCAATATGCCTAAATATTATAACTGAGTTACTATTGGCTAATAAAACGCGCCAACATTAGCGTCTATATTAATATCCAATAAAAATTATGAATACATATGCTCTAGGGAAACATTCCAGAAGTTTCTAAACGGAAAAACGCGCCAATCTTACGCAACTTCCTCGTTTCCAATAATGATAAACAGCTCACCCCCCCTCGCTGCATTATTGCGCGCTATTATTGACAGTTTCAGTAAGGTCGTATAAACTTACTTATCAACAATAATTACAGTCAAGAAACATCTCAAATCAATGTCACATAAAAATGCATATTCATATTACAATCATTATTTACATTTAAGTAATTTGTGATACAAATTACTGCATCATATGCCCCACTAGAAACATAATTATAAATATTTACAACTTGTTTGAAAATTTTATAATTGGGTTTTTAGTCTCCTAAATCTTGGAACACACGCTATCACTTTCACTTAACACTTCACACGCATTTAACACACGACATGTTTTTCCTCTATCTTGCCACTACTTACTGGCTCTGGTTTAATGTGTTTAGACATTAATCTAACATTACAATTTTTTTTTATATATATATAGCCAAGACTGTACCCTGAATTATTTAATTACTGTTACAAAAATTGGTTTACTTTCTTATATTGACAAAAATTTGTGCATTTCAGAATTTTTGTAATTACTATACATATTTACCAAAAATATTCAACCTTTACATAAATATATTGATATCTCTTAAATCTAGACAATGTTTCACCTTTTCTGTTTGCTACATAAGTATTTGTTGTTTTTTTATTATTATTTTTTACCCATTTTTGTTATTTTGTACTTTATTTTAACAATACTCTTGGAATTGTATTTACGTACTTTTACTTTAATATCATATTAAGTTTCAATCTTTACTTTCTTAATTTTCAAATACTGTTAAGTTACAAAAAAAATGTTATTTTCTTTTTTTTTTAAAATTAATTATGTCCAAAATTTTATTTCTCCTTTCACATGACATATATAAATAGTTAACCCTCTTACGTCCCAATACATTTCTCTGCAAGTCATCTTTACCTATCCAGCATTTACTTTACATCTCATTGCTATTTACCCTCCTGGATCAAATTTTGTGTGGCTAAACATTACTGGTAGCCGTATCCTAACCTACAAATTTTTGTTCATGAATAAGCTCTTGTATTCATATGAAATTTCGTCCCCTGATAACATTTGAAAACAATCTAAAGTTTCCTGAACAACACATCTTTTAACAACTGTCATTTTCAATTCTTCTACTATCTCTTTAATTTGGGAATACTCTGACAAATATGTACTAAACTGTAGTGGACTGGAGTTTTCAATTTGAACATCTTGGTACTTGTTAATTTCAGAAGTTAGCTTTTGATTATTTACAGGCAAAACTTTAACTTCTTCGTACAATTTATTTCTTTGCATTACTGACTCTTTCTGAATTTCAGATATCTCACCTCTGAAATTAACTTGCGCCTGATTCACATCTACATTCATAACCTCTTTCATCTCTCTTATCTCACTTGAAATGCTACTCATTCTACTTCCTAACTCTGTACATTCTACATCAACATGTTCACTTTTAGTATTAACCTTAGTTTCTTTGTTACCTATTTCCCTGCTCATGTCTGACATTTTCTTTGAAACTTTTCCTATCTCATTTGCTATCATTTCCTGATTTTCATTTCTCATTCACATCATACTACTATCTAGCTCCATGAATTTCTTTTCAATTTCTTCCCTGTTTTGTTCTAAGCTTTTACCAATATCTTCCCTTAATTCCCTATGACTCTTTTGCATATCCTCCCTGTTTTGATCTATTTTCCTTTCTAATTTCTCATTACTCTTACCAATATCTTCCCTCAATTCCCTCTTATTCTTTTCAATATTCTGAGTTAGTTTTTCTAATTTCTCATTAGTCTTACCAATATCTTCCCTTAATTGATCTGTACTCATAATACTCTTATTTAATGTTTCACCAAAATTTCTCATCATTTCCATCATCATACTAGCATCAAAATGAACATTTCCTGCTATTCTATTCTGACTTTCTTCATTAACATTTCCTCCCTCAAATTCTACATCGTTTGAGCTATTTTCTGTAACCTGTATTGAATTACAGCTAACTGTTACATTATCCCCTTCCATTATTGTTTCTTCAATATTATTAGTAGCCATTGTTTTCTTTATCCTACCACTCCTCAAGTACATTTGAATGTTATAATTTTGTTTTCAAAAAAAATTACTATACTCTGACCTTTGTGATGCTGTCTGTTGCTGTTACTTTGATGTCCAGCTTCCTGCCCCTCTCTCCTAGGTTATATGTTGCTTCTGCGTTGTGTTATGATGAATCTACGTCGTCTCGATGTTTTTGTGTCCACTCATCCGCGTTGTTTGTCGTTCTTGTAGTTGTTTCTGAAATCTGCGTCTTGTAGATCATTTCACTGCTCCATTCGTTCCACATCCTGGTTAATTCTGCTACTTTCCTGGTCACTCTGCCCCACGTTCTGGGTGTCAATTTGTAACAGTATTACTTGTATATATGTTTACTTCCCGCGTGGAAGCCATCTTGTGACGTCATTCATTTGTTCGGTTTGTAGCTCCATCTGGTGTTAGCAATTTGCAGCAGTGTTAGTGTTCGTTTGAAAGAATTTTAATTTTATTTTTTTTATTTAATTCTGTTTCACTGTCCTCCGGCTAGCTATTATTTCTCGGTCGAACATGTCTCTTGATCAGGGTTGTGTAAACGGAAAGGAATCTTTTATCTAAAAAGAACACTGATGAAGAAATTTGTTTTATAATTTTATTGTCGAACACGTTCACTCTCACTTTTATACATTGATCTTAACACTCGCCAAACTGAAACTGTTATAATAACTTCTTACTGATAATTCTTTTAATCCACGTACTTCAATCTTTTGTATAATTAACCTTACAACACTTTAGATTATTCATAATTCTGCTGCACGTAAATTGTGAACCGATACCCGACGTTTGCCGTACAAATACTTTCGACGAACTGACTGACTGAAGACGACGTGTAGTGTACACAGATTTTTGATGAACTGGACGACTTAAGGCGACGTGTAATGTATTGAGATTTTCGATGAACTGAACGACTGAAGACGACGTGTAGTGTACACAGATTTTTGATGAACTGAACGACTGAAGGCGACGTGTAATGTATTGAGATTTTCGATGAAATGACCGCGATCTACCTCTAACCTAGCTTTTTATACACCCACTCCCCAATATGCCTAAATATTATAACTGAGTTACTATTGGCTAATAAAACGCGCCAACATTAGCGTCTATATTAATATCCAATAAAAATTATGAATACATATGCTCTAGGGAAACATTCCAGAAGGTTCTAAACGGAAAAACGCGCCAATCTTACGCAACTTCCTCGTTTCCAATAATGATAAACAGCTCACCCCCCTCGCTGCATTATTGCGCGCTATTATTGACAGTTTCAGTAAGGTCGTATAAACTTACTTATCAACAATAATTACAGTCAAGAAACATCTCAAATCAATGTCACATAAAAATGCATATTCATATTACAATCATTATTTACATTTAAGTAATTTGTGATACAAATTACTGCATCAAACTGTACAATTGATTTCTCCTTTGTAGGCATAACTAACCTTGCAACACGATGTTGATTACAGATGACGGCATGTTGTAGTTTTTCGAGCCCACTTCGTCTATATTGGCCATCAAAATATGTAAAACAACGCTTACAAGTATAAACACGTTTCTTACATTTAGTTTTCTGACGTCGAATAAATTTTTCAAAAGTCTTTATATAAACGTAGTAATGTCTCCCACTACTGTCACTCAATAGTAGGAGGTCACGGAGATCAGGTAGTTCAGTCTCAGCGACCTTTATTGGATACACTTTATGCTTCTTATTCAGGCCGAAGACGTTCATAGACATCCTGTTAAGCTCCTCAAATTTAGATATTTGAGAAAGTGGAGTTGGATAAGTAAAACAGCTGAAGTCATATTTATTTTGAAGTTCCTTGTATTTGCTCAGGCGTTGCGCATTCTTCTAAACGAATTTGGCTAATACAGAATACATAAAGCATAGTTCATCAGTTAAATCCTGGATGTTAATGCAGGCTTCTTTAGCTCCAACAGATGGTGACAGGGGTATGCAACTACTTTCTCGTAACGGATTACACTTGTTAATACGAAGGCAAACCCCTTCCACAGCAAGCAGAGCCCAGTTGCTATCCTTAGTTTGTGATTCCTCCATTTCAGTAACCAACTGCTTCGTTTTCGTTTCCAACATAGAGTCCACGTCCGTTTCAAGGAAAAGAGCTTGATTCCGGATTTTAAATGTTTTGTAACAGGTTTCTCCGATACTGTTAACAAATCTATACTCAGCAAGCAGATTAATTTTCACAATCTTGTGAATACCAAACCCTTTATGTACAGCCAGGATTATCCACTCTTTTGCCACATGAAGGTACATATTCAGGTCTTTAGTTGATTCACAACGTATAAAATATTATTTCAAGAGTCAATTGAATGAAGTTTCATTATTCTTTCATGTCACAGTCATCCATTGTAGATAATAACTCTTGTTTATTAGGTTCTATACTACGTTTCTTCTCAGGCCTGTTTATTTCGTACACATCTTCGTGTCGGCGAACCTTACAACTGTCTTTGAAGGTTACATTACAATATTTACATTTGAAGAGTTTCTTACAACGTAGCTCATGCCGTCTTTTATCATAACCGCTGAATAATTTCTTGCAGCATTTACCACAAGTATATCTTGAGGCACTAGGAATGATATCCTTATATGAGGACTTATTCATATTTCTTCTCGGTATAATAACGTATTAATCCTTTTCCAAGGAAATGTGGACCTTTTCACCTTGATAATACTTTAGAAAGCGGATGATTTTCTGAGAGAAGATCGATGTTGTCGCCTCGGAGGTAATTAACAAAATGAAGTCCAATGCTCGAGATCGCTCTATTTAGAGATCAAAACCTCAAAACATATAAAGTCGACCCTGCTCATTATTTTACCTCTCCAGGACTTACATGGGACGCCATGTTGCTGTATACAGGAATTCAGCTGGAAATGTTACACAATTATGACCAATTACTCATGGTGGAATGCGGCATAAGAGGAGGTTTATGCCAAGTTTCTCAACAGTATGCCGAAGCAAACAACGCCTACATGGAGAAGAATGATCCGTCGAGAACAACCCAATTTATTACATATGAGGACGCCAATAACCAATATGGTTGGGCCATGTGTCACGCCCTCCCTTATGCTGGATTTGAGTGGATATCATCTAAAAATCGATTTAGAAAGACTATAAAATGATGACCCTCATGGATACATATTAGAAATCGACATCGAGTATCCTGCAGAACTTCACGATGTACACAACGACCTGCCTTTCCTGCCTGAGTGTATTAAGCCTAAGGACTCGAGTACAAAGAAACTTATACGCCATCTTGGATTTCGAAAGAACTATGTAGTATATTACATGGCTTTGAAGCAAGCACTTAATCATGGACTACGGCTAAAAAAATTCATCGTGTGCTACAATTTCGTCAGTCACAGTGGTTGAAACCTTATGTGGAGTTTAACAATAGGCTGCGATAACAGGTTGCAAATGACTTCAGAAGGATTTCTACAAACTGTTTAACAACGCCATGTTTGGAAAAACTATGGAGAACTTACGTAATCGTGTGGATATACGACTGGTGGCAAACGAGAAGACTCCGGAAAAGTTAATTGGCAAGCCTACGTTTATCGATCGAACAATATATGCTACCAACCTAGCCGCTCTGCATATGGCATCCCGACAGATTGTGTTCAACAAGCCTATATATATTGGTATAAGTGTGTTGGACATCTCCAAGACATTAATGTACTACTACCATTATGATATGCTGTTACCGTATTATGGAGCTGAAAACCTGAATCTTATGTATATGGACACTGATTCGTCCATTCATCGAGTGAGAACTGAATTTGTGTACCAGGACAAGCTACGTTTTCTCGAACACCTAGATACAGCTGATTATCCTACAAGCCATGTATGCTATTCAGCTCTAAACCAATGGTGCTTGGGAAATTTAAAAATGTGGCTAATGTAAATCCGTCCAGCACTTTGTCGGACTACGACCTAAGATATATGCACTAGATATCCACGGCTCAATGATAGAAAAGATTACAGGCATAAAACGTAGTGCTATTAAGCAGTACATTACATTTGACCGATATATAGACTGTCTTAAAACCAGAGAAATCATAAGAACGCCCATGAATCTGATCCTGTCCCGGGAGCATGCTCTTGCCACAGTGCAAGTGAATAAAATTACACTCACTCCTTTTGATGATAAAAGAGTTATTGCTGAGGATGGAATAACTACATATGCGTATGGACATTATCATATTACAAACAGTGCATAAGAGAATGTAAGGCGAAGATGAAGATTTTCTCCGCGAGTCTACAATCTTAATGAAGTTTATGCGTGTGGTGTGTATGGAGCTAGCAGACGCCTGATGAAGAAAGAAGAATAATAAAGAGATGGAAGGGGAGGTGTTAACCCTGCCATTAGGAACAATCCTAGTGCTATTGTCAAGCCTAGATAAAGGGGAGAGACACCTACAACGAACTAAAATAAAGGTATGTTGACATAAAACTTTCAATTAAGGCGCTCAAATAATAAAACCTGAATGAAACATCGCAATTTCACTAAAGGTAGTCGAGGTTATCTCTGGTTACGGGGCGTTGTAACGTGATAACGCGTTTCTGGTTACGTCATATCGCAGGGTGTTACGTCTTGTTACGTGGCTATGTTACGTCATGACACGTGGTTAGGTGCTTATGTTACGTAGTGTGACGTCTTGTCATGCGATTATGTTACGTTGTGTTACGTCTTGTCACGTGGTTACGTGCTTATGTTAGGTATTGTGAAGTCTTGTTACGTGGCTATGTTACGCTGTGTTACGCCTTGACACGTGGTTACGTGCTTATGTTACGTAGTGTGACGTCTTGTCATGCGGTTATGTTACGTTGTGTTACGTCTTGTTACGTGGTTACGTTTGTTGGTTACATTACGTCTTGTTACGTAGTTATGTTAGTTGATGATAGGAATGAATACACAATGAGAACCCAAGGTAGGGATAGGTTAGTGTGTTCGGTGTCGGATTAGTTTAGAATACTTCTATATACCTTCACTGTAAACCAATATGCAGTTTATCCCTTCCGTCTCGCACACTAACTGTTTAACATATAACAAGCTTGTAAGATTTAGAAAAAAAGTATATAAAAGTGTTGTAACGTCGGATGAGAAGTGTTTATAATCTAATTATCCTCTATGTTACCATGAATACCTGTGATGCTATCTGAATTACCTGTTAAAATGACTTAAATACCCTAAATTCCACCTGAATCATATGAAAATTACATTAAATAGCTCTTTATGAATCGCTGCACTGAATTACCATGAACACTTGTGATACTATCCGGTGTACCCTACATATACACTTAATTACATTATTCAATCAAAATATATGCGGCGGGGATATTTCGATTGAGGGTTTGCGTCCATCCTTTTAGAGCCCCGATGCCAGGACGTTAGGAGTATAAACCCTTGATTCTTTTGTCAAAAATGCTAGACAATATTATGTATGGACGAACATTACTTGATTGATTGACACAGATATTTTAGAACTTTAGCGCCGAGGGACTTCACCCGCGGTGTCGAGAAAATACCGCCAAAGGGTGTCAGAGCATTTGTAAACTTTAATTGGTGGTGTCTTTGCAGCCTAAACCTCTTCCTCCTTTACCTCTGTCTAGCCTAGCATCTCTCCTTGGTTTCCCATCTCACCTGTATAAACCTACATTCCTCCCTTCTTCAGTATCTGTCTAGTTTATCATCTCTCCCCGTTTCCCATATATTCCCCATATAAGCGTATACTCTACTTCTCAACCTCTGTCTAGATTAGCACCTCTTCTCGTATTCCCTACGTTTCCCATATAAAGCGCATTGGTCTCCTTCAACTCTCTCCTAGCATAGGATCTCTCTGCGTTTTCCATATCTCCCACCACATAAACGTACACACTACTCCTTAACCTCTGACTAACCAACTACCTCTCCTCGTATTCCCTACCTCTAACAGATAAAGGGCGTTCCCTCCTTCAGCCCCTGCTCTACTTCGGAACTCTCCTCGTTTTCCCTATCTCTCCCATATAAACGCATTTTCTCTCAACCTAGAATCTGCCCTCGTCTCTCCATATAAACGTATACTCTACTATTCAAACCCTCCTAGCCTAATACCTCTCCCATATAAGTGTCATATTCTACCCTTCAAGCCCTGTCTAGTCTAGTACCTCTCCTCGTATTCCCTATTTCTCCCGCATAAGCCCATATTTCCCCTTCTTCAGCATCTGTGTAGCCCACCATCTGTCAAAGTTTTTCCTATTTTTCCCATATAAATGCATATTCCACACCTGGAACTCTGTCTAGTCTAGCACTTCCCCTCGTATTCCCTACCTTCACATATAAAGCGTATCCCCCATTCCTTCAACCCCTGTCTAGCCTAGCATCGATCCTCGTAGTCCCTAACTTCCCCATATAAACTCACTTTCCTCCCTGAGCCGTCGCATCTACCCTTGTTTTCTCTATTCTTTCCCATATAAACGCAAAAACTCCGCTCGGATCCCTCTATACATCCTACTATATCTAAACAGACATGTATACTCCCTATATACAGGTGTTACAGAACTCAACCGACAAACTTTCAGGGGTTACAGAGGGATGGTATTGGTACACCTTGATATAGGACAGCTATTGTCTGCGACGACAAACTTCGAAGTTACGTAATGATTTCTTATTTTCATATTCGTACAGATAAATGAAAATAAATCAATACCTAATAGAAATGCGGTACTGATTCCCACTCTTAAAATAATAATTACTTCTTTGCCGCAAGCGCAAAAATAGCTACAATTGCAAAAATTTTCAAACTTAGGAGCTTTGCTTATTCTGGAAAAAGGCTGTATCAAAAAGGGCACCACGCATACTTGCACTTTCACGTGGAGAATCATACTCATCAGAAAAATAAATAGTAGTTAGCTGTAAGTGGAGATGGCATAGCGGAAGAAGCACACAACGCAAGATGCCGCCTATTGATAAGGATGTAATCCAATTAACTGTAGAGTGTGATATCCCTTTGTAACACAGAGAAGTGGGACAATGGGCTATTGTCCTTGTACATGACAATGGGGTACTGTTCCCGTACGCTGGTGACGCTCCCCTCTTTGTGGATGGTCTGAATGCCGCCCGGTAGAGAACTGGGACAATGGGGTATTGTTCTCGTCGCTAATGGAGAGGTCTCTTTGTGCGCTACTAATTGCGGCAGCCGGATACCGTCGAACAATGGGCCATTGTTCGAAAGGTGAGGTGTGAGGACACTTAACACTCCAGGCCGCAAATGGATGCCGCAAGTCCGAGAGCTGGGACAATGGGGTATTGTTCTCGTCGCGTGTCGCCTCCGCCCCCGTAAATCGATGTAAGAGGTAAAGTTCTAAATATCTGTGTCAATCAATCAGGTAATGTTCGTCCATGCATAACATAATCTAACTCATCGAAAAAATCAGCGGTTTATACTGCTAACAAGGGCTATATTGCGTTCTAACATTCCGGTATCACGGTCCTAAAGAGCTGGACGCGGGTAGTTGATTGAAGTGCCCCCGTCCCCAAGTATTTTGATTGATTAATATAATTAAACGCTGGTCGTTTGTCGATGAATACAGTTATTCCAATTAATTATTTTTTTATTCTTACAGTATAAAGAATTGCTATTTCTAAGGTTGGTTTACAGGGAGAGTTGCCTCTGAAAAAAATAAATAATGAAATACGGACTAATAGTATAGTTAAATAATACATGCAATACAGCTAAAGTATGAGCAGACACTCAAGCTAAAAAAATACGGGAGTTTTTAAAACATGCATTCCCCTCTTAGAAAATACATAATAAAACTCAAGGTAAATACAGGGGACCTTCGTACATGCAGTCTTCGATAAGTAAAATAATACACTCTGAAAGACAGAACTCTGTGTAAATGTAAAAAACATAGGGAGGGAGCGGACTTCAATACATGCAAGCTTAAAGCGGTAATGAGTAGCGGTGGGAATCGAACCCTGAACTCAAGCGAGACTAATGCTTTTATGAATTCGAACCAGTGGGAAAGGGTTCTAAAATAAAATTGATATCCTTTATCTAAAAACGCACAGCGGCGGTCATCGAAAAGTTCTGTAACAAGTTATACAGTTGTACACCTCTTGCAAAGTATGTTGTATACCCCTCCGAATTTGGGTAAACCAGGCCTCACTCGGGAAATTCCGCTTTTAAAAGGCATTCATAGACGCACGTCTTACGACGTTAATGGAAGGGTTCCTAACAGCATACTTTGAAAAGAGATAACATCTCCCATATACCAGTGAATGCTTCAAATATAACACTTGAGTGGGTTTTTAGTAAAACACGTATTCCAACAATAGCCCGAGTCTTATACATACAGGAGGATTTCCCGACAGCTATACTATCTCCACGACTCTGAAATTCCCCATGTTTAAAAATTACAGGATCCCTACTTCGCTCCAGGAGAATTATATCAAGAGAAACTATACTTTCTTTTTCGTTATTTTTATACTAAATTATAGTTAAATAATACATGCAATACGTTATTTATAAATAAATAATGAAATATGGAGAGCACCCTAAACAGTAAGGACAAATAAACATTCCCTTTGTTGTTCTTCTAATTAACGCCGGCTAAAGAGCGAACATAAATAAAACTCAATAGAAAATATATAATAACACTCAAGGTAAAATACAGAGGAGCTTCCTGAATGCAGTCTTCGAGAAGTAAAATAATATGGTCAGGGACTTTAAAACAGGCGATGATGCAGTATAAAGAGTCGTTGTCGATAAAGTACCCTACCACCTGCTAGCACGCACGCTCTCTGTCTCTCTCCTTTGCGCTAGCACATTGCTGCATTAATATAATTACCGATTCATTGATACGGTATGCTGGAGATGCCAACGATTTATATAGTGGTTTACACATCCCTTGCAAAATATGTTGTGTTTCCCTGAGGATGTGTAAACCAGGGTCCGCTCGGGAAATTCCACCTTCAAGGCCTTAATAGATGCACGTCCTTACTGCTTAATCGATGGGTTCCTAACAGGACACTTTGAGGAGAGATAACATCGCCATATATCTGTGAATGCTTCAAATATAACACTTGAGTGGGTTTTTAGCAATACACGTATTCAAAGAATACTCTAGTGTTATACACACAGGAGAATTTTCTCTACAGACATGTTAGCTCCATGACTCTGGAAATTCCTCTAACCTGTTTTTACATGTATTACCGCCCCAGAAAAATTATATCAAGAGAAACAATACTTTCTTTTTTCATTATTTTTACACTAAACTTATAGTTAAATGGTACATGTAACACGTTATTTATAAATAAATGAATAAATAAATAAATAATGAAATAGAAGTCTCCCTAAACTGACGGGGTAACAAACCAGAAATTTAAAGGTGATTATGTTTGTCTAAAATACCTGATGGAACAGGTTTAGACAGGGACATTTGACATACAAGGGTTTTCCTCATGCCTAAACATTATAGGATCCCCACATCGCTCCAAGGTGATTATAAGAAATAGCAAGCTTCTCTTCGGGTAGTGTGTCTACTTCTCATTCGGGAGGCCCCGAGTTCGAATCTTGGTTACGTCAGTTACCGGATAAGGGCAAACCCTCCCATTAAACGTCTTTATAAGCGTTGGTGTATATTGCGTGTTTTTAAAAATGATTTCTCATTTGTCTGAAAAGACCATACTTATAGAGAAAACCCTCTCCACATAGATGATGCTGTAAATCTTCTAACATGTTTAGTCGCATTTTATTTATAGACCTGTCAAATACAATAATTGTTTCTATGATGCCGATAATAAACTGATTTTATAGCATGTTAAACAAAGACATATGAATTGGAGAGGGTGATAAGAAGAGTATTGTATTTATAATTAAAATGGGAGAAAAATTCAACTTAAGCACCTCTTCATTTCTAGGACATTCTCTTAAATATATTCAATAGGGGCGACCCAAAGCATGATGGGGAGACGTCTTTGTGTTGGAACGGGCCACATAGTTTAATCTTGAAGAAAGAAGATCCGTAACTAGGACCGTCTGTAATCAAGACAGTACTCTAAGACAACTACACAACTAAGGTCATTTGTGTGTAACACTAACTAATCGAGCGGAATCGTCCAGGCGATAAGGTCTGTGGTTTGCATACGGAGGTGGAGGGTTTAATTCACGCAGGTGACACTCCAGATCCGGGGAGTGTTTCGCTGTTCCCAGTAACATTAAATACTGAACACAGATTTCCTATGTGATATGGTGAATAGGAGCTGTATAACACTGTACTTAAACATCCGTAGAGGGAAGCTCATTGGAATCTGTCACATCGGGTATTTTCTTTATGTGCTATGGATATATGTAGATATATTTAAGTAACACTTTAAAAGAAATTAACTATCGCAAATATTTCTAAGTATTATTCCCTTTTTCAGTGCAGCAATCAAATTTATTATTATTATTATTATTATCGTCAAGAAAGCTTATTTGTTTATTCCATTTAAACAGACTGATGTTTCAGTCCCCATGTCTAAAAATTATAAGATCCCTACATTGCTCCTGGAAAATTATATCAAGAGAAACAACACTTCCTTGTCATTACTGACACTAAAATTATTGTTAAATAATACATGCAATATGTTATTTATACAATCCTATGTATGAGGTTGGAGTTCCAGGTAATGGCATCCCGTGACAGCACTCACAATCATATCATGATAGAATAACACTTTGAACTCAAACGGGTGCTTCAAATATAATACTTGAGTGAATAATTTGGTAACGTAATAATAAACAATGAATTTTGGCAATACACGTATTCAAAAAATAATAGTCTTGCGTTATATACACGAGGATTTTCCCTAGAGCCGTATTATCGTATGACACCGGAATTCCTCATAACTGGTTTAGACGTGTTTTAACAAATGCCCCCTGCGCGAGGCTAGCTTCCCTCCTTGACTCCTTCTACTCGATGGGTGGTGGAGTAGCCAATCAAAATCGGTGTATTTTATACCGTCACGCCTCCCGCATGCAGTTTTATACGAGAAAATTACATAAAAGGGACAGCTTCTCCAGCAATTTTCACTCTGTCCTGCGAGAACACATCGACGTAAATATGTTCTTGTTTCTTACATCGCTCTGTAAAATCCCATCAAACACCATGTCTGGTAAGTTGTAAAAGCACCTTCTTTACTTTAAAAGTTAACGGATTACTCTGCATATAAGGTATAATTGTGTTCCTGTTTTTGAACACATTCTATAGTTAATAGCTAGCCGCGTGAATTTCATTTTTCTCAAATGCGGACAGTTTAGTTAATTCTTCATTTTTAAGCGAGCTTATTATTCTAGATGCTCCAATAAGGATATTCAGCGTGTGAATTATATTCACGTCTAGAGAAATAAAATACAATTATTTCAATATCTTCTTCACATTTTGCTTTCTATAATTTTACAAAAAAACTGTTAGCGAATCATTCGCCCTAATAAAGAAAATGTTTGCATTATATTAAAACATTTAAATCGAAAAAGCCTGCTAAATGGACTTCATTAGTGGATCAGAACCTCCTTTATATTTACACATTTTATCATTATTATTCATATTATCATTATATTATACAGATAATTTTAATAATCTCGTGACTTTCAAATAATTTTTTTATGAAATAAGCCTCTAATTAAGAATTTGGTTTTCTGTTCCTAATGCAGAGAGTTTAGCAACCCAACTTAACACATTGGCTGGAGATAGCATTTTCCCGACTGTTCAAAGACTAGAAGATCTTCAACCAGAGGAGCCTTATAATATAAAAGCCATAAGAAAAATTGATCCGAGATACGGTGCTAAAGTGGTTGCAATCTTAGGCAAAAAGCAGGTTTTTCTCCCAGCAAGATATTCAACCCTAACAAGCGAACAGTTGGAGGAAATGCCCGGGAAGTTTCAAATAGTATATCATGGATTAGTACCAGCTGGCACGTTTAAGACATGTAAATTGTCTTTTGTTCCGGTTAAGGTTTGTAGAAATAACTCAGCTAACCGTTCAATGTTTCATTTAGAGTTACATACAGGCTTTGAGTTTATAAATACACGCTTCACTAGGATAACATTTGTCTAAAGCATGCATCTCTGTATTAAAACAAATATGTGTAAATAACGTCTAAGTTGTAGTCTGGGCGAGGTTATGCAGAAAGAAGATTAGTAGTCCTTTCAATGATTCTTTACATCAAAGCATATACATACAACAAATTGCAAATAATTTGAATGTGTGTTACAGGACTACAAGGGCGAAGATAAATGAAGAGGAAGGACGAGGTAGCGTGAAACACCCATAAACAGAAATGTAATAGGAACATTCTGAACATCGCCCACTGATCTTATTCAATGAAGAATTGCAGCACCGGGCAGCATGAAACCTGCAGGAAAAAACCTTTGCCTGTGTAGAATGTAGCAATAATGTAAATTAGTTGCTCATTATAATTGTTTTTCTTGCCAATACCATTCATTTCAAAATAACTGCATAGTTGTTTAAAGGAGTTTGCAATATCTCAAAACACTGATGCTGCATGAAATATAAACATATTTATTGAACTATTTCTGAAAGACACTTGAATAAATGGAATCTAGAAGACAGACCATCTAATATTTGATGGCGTGGTATGATGTGTATAATAAGATTAATAAAAATGAGAACTATGTAATATAAACAACATTTATTTTATAAACATATCCTATCACAATCCTTCACAAAAAACCATACATATTTCCCAAAGACAATGATGATAGTCTACACCTTCTTAACACTCAATTATATGATCATATACATCACAGAGAAAGACACCTGCATGTAAAAGCTTTATCCGTAAAAATTTAAACATCTCAGCAATGTCTGGATAATGAATTTTATAAGTATAAGTTCTTGATATTTCAAAGTTCCTGTTAACTATTCTCGAAATTGATTAACACAATTTTTTGAACCTGTCATGCTATAACTTTAGATGCTTTCAGCTTACTTATAATTTCTTTAATCTCCATCGTTTGATCGCTAATACCAGCCTCTTTCGATGCCATTAGTAACCTCGAAATATTTACCAGTCTATTCGGATTTTTAAGCATAGCTATCATTGAATTATCATGATATGGAGACTTCAAATTAGTAAACACGCGACTTCTGCTGTATCCAGGTTCCTCACCCCCAGTAGACTCAAGTGAAGGACAGAGACCCGTTCCGGTATAACATTCCCCTTTATACATCTTCGTAGCTTCAAGCGTAGATATCACTGAATTCTCACCATATGGAAACGCCAAATTAGTAAACACACGACTTCCATTGTGTTCGGATTCCTCGCCTACAGCAGATTCAAGTGTAGGAGAGAGTCGATTCAGTATAACATCTTGCTCTATGAAGCTTAAGTCTTGACAAAGAACGATTCTTTAAAATCCGACCACATATACAGCATTTAATGACTCGTTTTCCTCCATATGTAATGTATGAAAAATTGTGTTTCTCATAAGTTGGTTGCACCGATTTTCTCTGGCAATAGCTCATGCTAAAACTGTAAAAGAAATTAAATGAATACGTGAATGCTAACGCTCGAAGCAATTAAAAGCAAATGAATGAATTCATAACACGCACCTGTATATATATATATATATATGTATATATATATATATATATATATATATATATATATATCTCGGATAAGAGCGGTGGAGGGAACCTCGGCCTTTGTATAGCAGCGGTAAAGGATGCTATCTGGAAACATTAGTCATCCTGTCAGCGATTAGTCTCAGGATCCGTAGACACGAGGTTGGTTGGAACAGACTCCAGGTTCAAATGTTTAAAAGGTATGGACCCAGCCCTTTGCCTGTCATGCTTCCAGGACGGTCCTAACCGTGTAACATCACGTTATACCGCCACGTATCCAGAAGATGGAGGCAGCGATCAGGGGAAAAGGATGCTCTCTGGAAACATTCGTCATCCGGACAGCGATTGTTCTCAGAGTCAGTAGACGTCAGGTTGAACGGAACAGGCTCCAAGTTCAAATCTTTAAAGGGCAGGGAACCCGCTCTTAGACTGTCATGTCTCCTGGACCGTCCTAAACACATAGCATCACGTAACGCAACCACGTAACACCGCGTAACACCACGTAACCAGTAAACGTAACCAACGTAACCAGTAAACGTAACCAACGTAACCAGTATATGCAAGCAACATAACCAGTAAACATAACTAACGTAACCATTAAATGTAACCAATGTAACCAGTAAACGTAACCCGCAGAGCTAACCAGAAAATGGTGTCTGCGAACAAGGGAAATAGATGCTCTCTGGAACCATGCGTCATCCAGTGAGCGATTGCACGCCTCCCTAAGCATCATGTACAGACTTATATCTACCGCAATGCCCATCCTTCAGAAAGCAGCGGATCGTCGACATATAGATGGTAGAGCCGCGCGACTAGCTGGAGCGGTCCGGGAGCTGGAAATGTTAGGGACATCCAACGCAATGCAAGCTGTACAGATCTAAACCGACAGAAAAACTTTACTTCCGAAGGCAACAGACCGTCGACATGAAGATGGTAGAGACGCGCGACCAGCTGGAACGATCCGAGAGCTGGAAATGTTAGGAACACCCTGCGCAATACAAGCTGTACAGATCTATACCGACCGGTAAGCTTTACTTCAGAAAGCAACAGATCATCGACATGTAGATGGCAGAGACGCGCGACTAGCTGGAAATTTTAGGGACATCCAGTGAAATGCAAGCTGTAGAGATCTATACCGAGCACCAAAATTTACTTCAGAAGGCAACAGATCGTTGCCATGTAGATTGCAGAGACGCGCGACTAGCAGGAACGGTCCGAGAGCCGGAAATGTTAGGGACATCCAGCGCAATGCAGACCGTTCTGATCTATTCCAACCACCACACTTTACTTCAGAAGGCGATAGATCGTCGACATGTAGATGGCAGAGACGCGCGACTAGCTGGAACGGTCCGAGAGCTGCAAATGTTAGGGACATCCAGCGCAAGGCAAGCTCTCCAGATTTATACCGACCACCAAACTTTCCTTCAGATTGCAACAGATCGTCGACATGTAGATGGCAGAGACGCGCGACTAGCTGGAACGGTTCGAGAGCAGGAAATGTTAGGGACACCCAGCGCAATGGAAGCTGTACAGTACTATAACAATCTCTTGACTTCAACCTCCAGAAGGTAATGGAACATCAACATGTAGATGCCCCAGATGCGCGGCAAGCTGGAGCGGTCCGAGAGCTGGAAATGTTAGGGACCCCAGCGCATTGCAAGCTGTACAGATCTATGCCGATCACCAAAGTTTACTTCAGAAGGCAACAGATCCTTGACATGCAGATGGTAGAGACGCGCTTCTAGCTGGAACGGTCTGAGAGAAGGACATGTTAGGGACCCCAGCGCATTGCAAGCTGTACAGATCTCTGCCGACCACCAAAGTTTACTTCAGAAGGCTAGAGATCGTTGACATGTAGACGGTAGAGGCGAGCGACTAGCTGGAACGGTCCGAGAGCAGGAAATGTTAGGGACACCCAGCGCAAGGTAAGCTCTCCATATCTATACCCACCACCAAACTTTCCTTCAGAAGGCAACAGATCGTCGACATGTAGACGGTAGAGGCGAACGACTAGCTGGAACGGTCCGAGAGCAGGAAATGTTAGGGACACCCAACGCAATGCAAGCTGTCCAGTACTATAACAATCTCCAATTTCACCCTTCATAAGGTAATAGATCATCGACATGTAGATACCCTAGACGCGCGACTAGTTGGAACGGTCCGAGAGCTGGAAATGTTAGGGACACCCAGAGCATTGCAATCTGTACAGATCTATACCGACCACCAAACTTTCCTTCATAAGACAACAGATCGTAGACTAATAGATGGTAGAGACGCGCGACTAGCTGGAACGGCCCGAGAGCAGGAAATATTAGGGACCCCTAGCGCATTGCAGGCTGTGCGGTACTATAGCAATCTCCAAATTCATCCTTCAGAAGGCAACAGATCGTAGGCATGCAGACTGTAGAGAAGCCGACCGGTCTGAGACTAATCGCTGTCTGGATGACGCATAGTTCCAGAGAGCATCCTTTTACCCTGCTCGCAGCCTCCATGTTATGGTGACGGTGGTTACATTTACTGGTTTCGTTGGTTACGTTTACTGGTTACGTTGGTTAGGTTTACTGCTTACGTTGGCTACATTTACTAGTTACGTTGGTTACCTTTACTGGTTAAGTCGGTTACGTTTACTGGTTACGTGGTGTTACGCGGTGTTACGTGGTTGCGTTACGTGATGTTACGTGTTTAGGATAGTGTAGGAGACATGGCAGTCAAAGGACGGAGCCCTTACCCTTTAAAGATTTGAACTTGGAGCTTGTTCCGTCCAACCTGACGTCTACTGATTGTGAGAACAATCGTTGTCCGGATGATGAATGCTTTCAGAGAGAATCCTTTTCCTCTGCTGTCAGCCTCCATATTTTGGTTACGTGGCGGTGTAACGCGATCTTACGGGGTTAGGACGGTCCAGGAAGCATGGGGGGCAAAGGGCTGGGTCCATACCTTTAAAAGATTTGAACCTGTTCCAACCAACCTCGCGTCTACGGATCCTGAGACCAATCGCTGTCTGGATGACTAATGTTTCCAGAGAGCATCCTTTCCCGCTATTATGCAAAGACCGAGGTTCCCTCCACCGCTCTCATCCGAGATATATACATAGTTGCGTGTTATGAATTCATTCATTCACTTTTAATTCCTTCGAGCGTTAGCATTCACGTATTCATTTAATTTCTTTTACAGTTTTAGCATGAGCTATTGCCAGAGAAAATCGGTGCAACCAACTTATGAGAAACTCAATTTTTCATACATTACACATGAAGGAAAACGAGTCATTAAATGCTGTATATGTGGTCGGATTTTAAAGAATCGTTCTTTGTCAAGACTTAAGCTTCATAGAGCAAGATGTTATACTGAATCGACTCTCTCTCCTACACTTAAGTCTCCTGTAGGCGAGGAATCAGAATACAACGGAAGTTGTGTGTTTACTAATTTGGCGTTTCCATATGGTGAGAATTCTGTGATATCTACGCTTGAAGATCCGAAGATGTATAGAGGGGAATGTTACACCGGAGCGGGTCTCTGTCCTTCACTTGAGTCTACTGCGGGTGAGGAATCCTGATACAGCGGAAGTCGCGTGTTTACTAATTTGAAGGCTCCATATATTACATAGTTCTCATTTGTATTGATCTTATTATACACATCATATCACGCCATCAAATATTAGTTGGTTATGGCTTCTAGATTCCATTTATTCAAGCATCTTTCAGAAAAAGTTCAATACATATTTTTAGATTTCATGCAGCATCAATGTTTCAGGATATTGCATACTCCTTTATACAATTATGCAATTCTTTATGAAATAATTGGCAAGAAAAACAATAATAGTGAGCAACTAATTTATATTATTGCTATATTCTACACACGCAAATGCTTTTTCTAGGAGGTTCCATGCTACCCAGTGCTGTAAATCTTCATTGAATAAGATCACTGGTCGTTGTTGAGAATGTTCCTATTACATTTCTGTTTATGGTTGTTTTACGCTACCTCGTTCTTCCTCTTCACATACCTTCGCCCTTGTAGTCCTGTAACACACATTCAAATTATTTGCAGCTTGTTGTAGGTATATGCTTTGATGTAAAGAATCATTGAAAGGACTATTAAACTTCTTTCTGCATAACATCGCCCAGACTAAAACCTAGACGTTATTTACACATATTTGTTTTAATACAGCGATGCACTATATAAGATAGGTATTTGAGCTGGAAAAGAGGAAGGATATACATGTTTTTTGCACATTTTGAAAAACCATTTGTTACAATAAATAGAGAAGCATTAGCTCACAAATTAAGCAAGAAACGGGTAAGCAAAAATTTTATAAAAGAAATCGAAAAGATTTATAACGATATAAGATTTTGTATAAGATGTAAAAATAATGGAGTTACAGAAATGACGGAGCAAAAATAGGATTAAGACATGGGTGCAAATTGAGTCCTGCTTTATTTAATATATTCATAGATGGCAGATTAGAAAGGATGAAAGAAAAAATCTGCACTGCCCTATAATAGGAAATACAGAGACACCAGATTTACTATACGCGGATGATCTTATGGTCGGAGCTATATCGGTAATTGGGCTACAGAAAGCAATCAACGGAATACATGAATTCTGCGAAGAATGGGGAATCAAAGTAAATATAAATAAATCAAAAGTTATGGTATTTAAAAGAGGAAATAAACTAAAAAAGAAGAGAAATGGTAGATGGGGGTTTAAAGTTAGAAGTTGCCAAAGAGATGGGTTATTTGAGGGTGAAGATGAGCAGTAATGGGGAATGGGGAGGCGCATAGCATGAAGTGTATGGCTAAAGGAAAGGCAGCAATGACAGGAATAAGTATGTGCAAATATAAATTAGAAATGCCAACTAAATGGATAGAAAGAATGTATGAAGCATTGGTAGAAGCAAGAATGCTATATGCAGTAGAAATTTAGGGGGTAACTGAATTAAACAAAAATAGATCAGGGCCTCAGAATGTTTTGTAAAGAGCTTTTGGGGTTACCAAGATTAGCACCAAGGGAAGTAGCATTAGTGGAATTAGGAAGAATAAAAGAAAGGGAGTGATACTAGAAATGATATTAAAATTATGGTTTAGATGCCTGAGAAAAGATGAAGAGGAAATTTTAAAGATACGCATGGAACAACAAAAGAGTATGAAAAATAAAAATAGCTGGTGGACAGGGGTAGAAAAAAGTTATGGAGAAGATAGGAATGGGAGATATTTGGAGAACAGGGGAAAGAAATAGCAATGGTTTCTGGATAACAGTAAAAACAGAGTGGATGACATAGAAAGACAAGAGATTTGGGGAAGCTTAGAGAATAAAAAGTCACTAGGGTACTATAGATTAATAAAAAGGAAATGAAGAAGAAAAGGGTATGTGGATTATTGCAACAAAGCAGAAAAAGAAGCGTTTGCGTGGATGAGAACAGGATCAATGTATGTGAGAGGGCTAAGAGGTAAAAGAAACTGAATTTGTGAATTGTGCGGAGGCAGTGAAAGCACAGAGCATTATATGACAGAATGGTAAAGAATTAGCAGAATGGAGACAATAAGTATGGGAAGAAAAATCGGAAAAGATGGATAGGAAAATAGTAGCAATTAAAATGCTAACGAGAAAGGAAGAAAAGCAAAATAAGAATATGGGGGAGTTCTTAAAGAAAGTAAAAGCGAAATGGATTAGAAAAGTAAGAGAGATAAGCAAGGTAGAAAGGCAAACGGAGGAATAAGAGGATGGGCAATAGGGATTAAAGGTAGCAAGGGATGCTTAGATGAGCCAGAAGGCCAGGGTGCCAGGCAAAAAGAGCAGCATAGCTGGCAAACAAATTTGTACATAGGTTAAGTTGTCTTATAAGTGGAATATTGTAAAAAGAACTGTGTAAAAATGTACAAATAAAGCAGCCATCCATCCATCCACCCACCCATCCTTCCATCCATCCACCCATCCAACACTCCCCTCCCCTCCCTCCCTCTACCCACCCACTCACCCATCCATCCATCCTTACATCCCTCCCTCCGTCCGTCCGTCCACCCACCCATCCATCCATCTACAGTGATGCATACTTTAGACAAATGTAATCCTAGTGAAGCGTGTATTTATAAACTCAAAGGCTGTAACTCTAAATGAAACATTAAAAGGTTAGCTGAGTTATTTCTACAAACCTTAACCGGAACAAAAGACAATTTACCTGTCTTAAACATGCCAGCTGGTACTAATCCACGATGTACTATTTGAAACTTCCCAGGCATTTTCTCCAACTATTCGCTTGTTAGGGTTGAATATCTTGCTGGGAGAAAAACCTGCTTTTCGCTTAAGACTGCAACCACTCTAGCACCATATCTCGGAACAATTTTTCTTATGGCTTTTATATTATAAGGCACCTCTGGCTGAAGATCTTGTAGTCTTTGAACAGTCGGGAAAATGCTATCTCCAGCCAGTGTGTTAAGTTGGGTTGCTAAACTCTCTGCATTAGGAACAGAAAACCAAATTCTTAATTAGAGCTGCATTTCATAAAAAATTATTTGAAAGTCACGAGATTATTAAAATTATCTATATAATATAATGATAATATGAATAATAATGATATAATGTGTAAATATAAAGGATGTTCTGATCCACTAATGAAGTCCATTTAGCAGGCTTTTTCGATTTAAATGTTTTAATATAATGCAAACATTTTATTAGGGCGAATGATTCGCTAACAGTTTTTTTGTAAAATTATAGAAAGCAAAATGTGAAGAAGATATTGAAATAATTGTATTTTATTTTCTCTAGACGTGAATATAATTCACACGCTGAATATCCTTATTGGAGCATCTAGAATAATAAGCTCGCTTAAAAATGAAGAATTAACTAAACTGTCTGCATTTGAGAAAAACGAAATTCACGCGGCTAGCTATTAACCATAGAATGTTCAACTACTTGTATATAAACACCGACATTCAAAAACAGGAACACAATTATACCTTATATGCAGAGTAATCCGTTAACTTTTAAAGTAAAGAAGGTGCTTTTACAACTTACCAGACATGGTGTTTGATGGGATTTTACAGAGCGATGTAAGAAACAAGAACATATTTACGTCGATGTGTTCTCGCAAGACAGAGTGAAAATTGCTGGAGAAGCTGTCGCTTTTATGTAATTTTCTCGTATAAAACTGCATGCGAGAGGCGTGACGGTATAAAATACACCGATTTTGATTGGCTACTCCACCACCCATCGAGTAGAAGGAGTCAAGGAGGGAAGCTAGCCTCGCGCAGGGGGCATTTCTTAAAACACGTCTAAACCAGTTATGAGGAATTCCGGTGTCATACGATAATACGGCTGTAGGGAAAATCCTCGTGTATATAACGCAAGACTATTATTTTTTGAATACGTGTATTGCCAAAATTCATTGTTTATTATTACGTTACCAAATTATTCACTCAAGTATTATATTTGAAGCACCCGTTTGAGTTCAAAGTGTTATTCTATCATGATATGATTGTGAGTGCTGTCACGGGATACCATTAACTGGAACTCCAACCTCATACATGGGATTGTATAAATAACATATTTCGTGTATTATTTAACGATAATTTTAGTGTCAGTAATGAAAAGGAAGTATTGTTTCTCTGGATATAATTTTCCTGGAGCGAAGGGGATCCTGTAATTTTTAGACATTTCAGAGTCGTGGAGATAATATGGCTCTAGGGGAATCCTCCTGCATATATAAGGCTGGGGCTATTGTTTGAATACGTGTATTGCTAAAAACCCACTCAATTGTTATATTTGAAGCATTCACTGGTATATGGGCGATGTTATCTCTCCTCAAAGTATGCTTTTAGGAACCCTTCCATTAACGTCGTAAGATGTGCGTTTATGAATGCCCTTTAAAAGCGGAATTTCCGAGTGAGCCCTCGTTTACACAACGTCGAAGGGGCATACAACATATTTAGCAAGGGGTGTACAGCTGTATAACTGGTTAAAGAACTTCGAGATGACCGCTGCTGTGCGTTTTTAGAAAAAGGATATCAAATTTATATTTAGACCCCTTCCCAATGGTGCGAATTCATAAAGACATTTGTCTCACTTGAGTTCGGGGTTCGATTCCCACCGGCATTCAATACCGCTTTAGGCATTGCATGTATTGAAGTCCGCTCCCTTCCTATGTTATTTACATTGAGCTGTGTCTTTCAGGGTGTATTATTTTACTTATCGAAGACTGCGTGCATTAAGGTCCCTGTATTTTATCTTGAGTGTTATATATTTTCTAAGAGGGGAATGCATGTTTTGAAAGCTCCTGTATTTTTTAGCCTGAGTGTCTGCGCATACTTTAGCTGTATTGCATGTATTATTTAACTATAATGTTAGTCCGTATTTCATTATTTATTCTTTTCAGAACCAAACCTCCGTGTAAACAAACCTTAGAAATAAAAAAAATCTTGGAACAAGAAGTTCCCTATCGCCTTTTCAAATGATTTACGCTCGTTATTTTTTTTCGGAACATTAAAGACCTGTCATGGCCGCCTTCGTGTGTTAAAAACCCGTCATGGTGACTTCCGTCTCTTTTAGCTCACAGACAGGAAGCGGTCGAGCAGAGCGCACCTTCCCTCAGCGGCCGCCAGAGAGCGGAAAAGAAGTGGGGAGGAACTGGTTGGCGCCTGGTGGGGAGGAGGAATAACAGAGACGGAGCGGTAGGAAGTGCTTCATTGCGCGTGAGAACGCCGGCTAGAGAGATGTATTAGTGTCCCGCGTATTTTTTGAGTTAGCTATTTACCCTAACTCTGTGTTTTAGTCATGCAATTTTAATTCATATAAGTGATGTAATATCCTTATAAACAAAAACATTTTTCCTCAAAGTAGAATTAAACAAGTGTTATTAGTCGTAATAATCGTCTAGTTAAGTTTTAGAAAAACGATTTGCGTGGATGCGCGCGTGTTTGCTTGGGTGAGCGGTGTAATTTCTCGACAACAATTCTTTATACTATAACAATAAAAATAAATAATTGGAATAATTGTATTCATCGATAGACGACCAGCGTTTAATTATATTAATCAATCAAAATACATGGGGCGGGGGTACTTCAATCAACTTCCCGCGTCCAGCCCTTTAGGATCGTGATACCGGGATGTTAGAAGGCAATATAGCCTTTGTTAGCAGCATAAACCCCTGATTTTTTCAATGAGTTAGATGATGTTATGCATGGACGAACATTACCTGATTGAGTGACACAGATACTTAGAACTTTACCTCTTCCATCGATTTACGGGGGCGGTGGCGACACGCGACGAGAACAATACCCCATTGTCCCAGCTCTCGGCCTTGCGGCATCTATTTGCGGCCTGGAGTGTTAAGTGATTTCACACCTCACCTTTTGAACAATAGCCCATTGTTTGGCAGTCTCCGGCTGCCGGAATCAGTAGCGCACAAACAGACACCTCCATTAGCGATGAGAACAATACCCCGTTGTCCCGGTAGAGCCAGTTCTCTACCGGGCGGCATTCAGACCAGCCCACAAAGAAGGGCGCTCCCCTACGCAGTGGCCAGCGTACAGGAACAATACTTCATTGGCATGTACAAGGACAATAGCCCATTGTCCCACTTCTCTGTCGGGCGGCATGTCAGTAGCACACAAAGAGGGGGCGTGGCCGGCGGAGTGGAACAAATGGATATTACACAGTTAATTGGATTACATCCTTAACAATAGGCGGCATCTTGCTTTGTGTGTTAGTTCCGTTATCTCTACTGCTGTAGTAATAGCGCAGTCATTAGCGTAATCCGCTATTAGTCTGGTGGTGCTGAATATAAATCCCGTACATGTTTTTAAACACTGTTTTTTCTTTTCTATTTGTTTTGCATTTTTATTTCCAGATGAATAGTATACGGTTGGAGTGAACCCAACTTTAACTCCTCGCGTTTCTTTCAAAGCATAAGGACATCTTACGGAGGTATTCACATGGAATTTTTGAACCTACTGTGTAGGAAGAATTTTTCCTGTGCGCACGTTGTAACAGATAATAGGCAGCTATCAGGTATGCGGATGTGCACCTAATAGCCACACATGCGTACTTTGAACGTCATTTCAGACTGATAGAGTATGTATCTTACTACTGCTCTTTATGTTACTGGAACTGGGCTGCTCATATTTAGCGCAGCCGTGGCTAATGTTTTCTCCTTACCCCTTTTGCGAGTTAGCTGAAATTCATTTGTTTATGGGAGGCAGAAGGAAACTCACACAAGCAGCACGGCTGTATGCAGTCAGATACTCTCAAAGGCAACAACCGCATTACTCTACCTTCCAGTCTATCCACCAGCTTCTATGGGAAACTGGATCATTTGAGAAATAGGTACTCCAAAGGGTTCAAGACAGTCTTTTATCTAGTACGCGTGCTACTACACGTAATATGGGCACACATCATGTCATCGTATGGCGAGTGATGCAGGAAGACACACTGCATCACTTCCAACTTCTGAAGTTACAGGTTATGACACCAGCGGACTACGGTTCCCGAGTGTAGATCCGTAATTGGCTCTCTGAGCGCTATGGTGCACAACCGGACTTCTTTTCCCAAGTTCTCTTCGCCGACGTGTGTTGTTTCACAAGGGAAGGAATGACATTAAACCAGAGAAGTAAGCGTCTGGGACCATGTAAATCAGCATGCGATTGTTGAGAGGGTCTGTCAACACAAGTTCGACGCCAACATGTGGGCTGGTATAGTTTCGGATTACATAATCGACCCATGCCTCCTTCCGCCGCAGTTAAATGAGTGCTTGCATCACCAGTTCCTTGTGGATGTGGTATTTGGGTTTCTGGAAGACGTCCGTCTTAATGTACGATGCCGTATGTGGTTATAGAACGATGGAGCTCCTACTCAGTTCGACAGCGATGTAACACACCATTTGAATAACGTGTTTTCAGGTCGATGGATTGCATACGACGCTGATATTACATGGGAACCGCGTTGTCCTGATTTCAAACCTCATATTGTTTCCTGTGTGGCACAACAAGAGCCTCCTGTACGAGAACCCCGTCAACTCGGGTGTGAATTTGCTGGCGATTTCACACCTCACCTTTTGAACAATAGCTCAATGTTTGGCAGTCTCCGGCTGCCGGAATCAGTAGCGCACAAAGAGACACCTCCGTTAGCGACGAGAACAATACCCCGTTGTCCCGGTAGAGCCAGTTCTCTACCGGACGGCATTCAGACCAGTCCACAAAGAAGAGGGCGTGGCCAGCGTACAGGAACAATACCCCATTGTCATATACAAGGAAGTAATCTCCACGCATCTTCAAAAGAATACGAGATGGATTTGTTCGAAGATGTAGACACTGCGTGGATGTTGGAGGAAATCACCTACAACAATTTTTAGTACACTTTTGCTCAAAAATATGGGCATCGAGTTTGATTTCTTTAACTGTTCCATTATATTCCCAACTTCCTTAGTTTGCAGATTGAGTAGAGTGCTTACTATAATACTACTTCTACTACTACTACTACTACTACTACTACTACTACTACTACTGCTATTAATAATAATCAGTAATAAATTAATAATTATAATAATAAATTATATGTTTATTATTAATAATTAGGAGGGTCGTCCAGAAAGTAAAGAACGATTGCGCATCATGCTCGGCGCCGGCCCCCCATCACCACGTTCGTATGCGCGCTAGTAAGATCCTTACCCCACCTCAGTGTGTATCGAGTTTCGTTGCTGTGAGGTCACGCCTGTCTGTTCTACAACGTATCCAAATAGCGCCGCCAACTGAAAATCCCACCAAATGGTGCGTAGTGTAATTCGTTTTTTCAATGCAAACGATGTTCGACAAATCGAAATTTATACGCAAATAACGCAAGTGTATGGTGATAATATAATGAACGTGTCTTCAGCGAGGAAATGGTGCATAATGTTTAATCAAGGAAGAAACAGTGTGCACGACGAATGCCGGAGTGGTAGGCCATCATTCGCTACGGTTGAGGTGAACGCAAATGCTGATTAAAGAATTCACGAAAACTGGTGATTTTCACTTGTTTCCGAAACTAAGGGACCTTTACGGTCGAAAAGAGTTCCTAACCGATGAAGACCTCAAAGCGGCAATGACATCCTGGCTCAGGTCTTTGGCGGTAGAAGAGTATAACATCGGCATTGAAAAACTGGTACTACGTTACAATAAATGCTTGACAGCAATGGCGATTAGCTGAGAAATAGAGTAAAGTGCTCTATCTTTGTAAATAAAGTTTTGTGTTGATACCTTTCGTCATTATTTAGTTATGCCAAATCGTTCCTTACTTTCTGGATGACCCTAGTATTATTAGAAGTAGTAGAGCGGCAGCAGCAGTAGTAGTAGTAGTAGTGGTGGTAGTGGTGGTGGTAGTAGTAGTAGTAGTAGTAGTAGTAGTAGTAGTAGTAGCAGTAGTGGTGGTGGTGGTGGTGGCGGCGGCGGCGGCGGCAGTGGCGGTGGTATTTCCATTTGATCATACACGTTCTACAATGTGAGATATGAATATGGAGTTTGGTTTCCTTTATTCTTTCCTGTGGATCCAAACTGTCCACTTGGAGTATGAATAATTGTACATATATTAATTGGTTTCCTCTTTTTTGTGTCAAAGTTTCCTCCATTCTAAGGTGTGAAGAAAAGGTTTGGTTTCTTCTTATTCGGTTTCTTCTTTATTGTTGTCATCCCCTCAACTTAGTGTAGTGAATGACAAAAGAATTTTCCCTTCCCTACCTATTATTCTAACTTAATTTTCATATGAAATGTAAAAATAAATGAAGCATATTTCTTATTCCTTATCATATCCTTATCTGTCTTTTGTTAATGAGTAACGAAGTTGTTTATGCAATTTTCCTTCATTTCCCCCCTCCGGAAGTGAACTTGGATTTTATTTCCCCTATTGCTTCTATAGTAATACTCTTTTGCATGCATAAACAAGGCCTTGTGGTGTACATTTCTCTTTAAAATTAATTTCCTTTATTAAATTTAACACCACTATATCAGTTCATGAAATTGAATGTGTGTGAAATATGAATTTTAAGAAAGCTTATCGTGTTGCGACTTGAATCTCGGACCTGATCAACCTAATTAACAAGATCTCTGTAATCTTACCACTTAGTATGGCCACGATTATCTACAAGTAGCAGCAACTCGGGGAAGTAGTATCAGTGGCGTACTGGCTCGTTATTGATTTTGATCCCTTGAAGACAACCATGAACTGAAAGACCATAGTGCTATATATCAAAATACTCGCCTATTACTACTCTATAATTCCTGAAAGTTGGTCAGTTGATTTCTGTAACTTCCTCTATGTGTGGAGGGGGGCGATAAGAACCTATTTCCACTAAGATGTAATGGACGCAAACTTGAAACGTCTCACTTTGCCACACCTATCTGTCTTCCGTGTCCCACCAATACATCTCGAATATCACACATTACAGAATAGCCTGTATTATTCCTCGCAGGAAAACCTTTCGTTCACTTTTGCTGTCACCTGTAATGGCGATACTTTCTTGGAATTTTCCTGGAGGTCTGCCTTAATTGGAGGGCATCAGGTATTGATTTGTGGGGCGACTCAAGTGATAGTTGTAGGTACTTCTCTCAAATGGTTTGAGATGAAAATTAAATTTTGAGACAGCTAATTTGAGGGTAAGAATGTTTCATTTTTACTGCAACACAAATATACCAAGCGAACTGAACACTTCAGTTATTTTATACACCTCATGATAATGTTGAGAATAATACATGGCTGAATCCCACCCGGATCTTCGCGGTGTTCATTGGGTTGGGGAGGCAGAAGAATGTTAGGTGCTACTTATTTGGAATTTAATACCCCGGGAGAAGCTTTTGCAGTTCTTTTATATTGGAAGTAAATTTATTCACATAAGTGTAGGATACTCTGCTGATAACTTCTGCCATCATGTGCAGTTCATGGGCTAAGCACGTGAGATGTATAATCTTTGTATATAGTTCCTGATTTTATTGGCTGCCTACTTCATATATACCGCGGTACAGTAGGAACGATGGTTCTGTGCCGGTGACCTTGTTTCCTCGCGCACCGAACAGAGTCTATATCTAACGCCAGGCAGCTCTCTGTCTGCCTGTCTGCTGGAAGACATGGGACTTTGCTGATACGTCATAAACATACACCACCACACCATTACATTGACTCGTTTATTCTCACTATTGTCAGATTGCTCTATCATTCTTTTATATTTACACATTATACACAAACCTTGGCACGTAATTGCATTGTCGTAAGCTAGCAGGGGCTTTATTAGTGTGATAAACACTCTACACCAGACATATCACCACCGTCGTTTTTTCTGCAAGACTTTCCCTTTCATCGTCATCAGTCTTCTTCTCGTTCGCTGTCACTATATTTCCTAATCTGGATTACAGAACTGTCTAAGACATTTTCAAACAAGCGTTGTTGTTCTTCAATGTATTTGTCTTCCTAATTACTGTGTTGAGAGGCATTTTCCCACTTTTCTACGCTAATGTCCTCAACATGTTGTTAGCTAAGCTTAATCAATAACATCATGTAGTTTAAAAGGGTGTTCTACCAAGCTACCCATTGCTTTATATCAGCCCAGATGAGCTCTACTCGAGTAAGCACCGAAGACTAGGGCGGTAATCGGAGAACATTGTGTGCATTGCCTGCAAACTATCGACGTAAATTTTCGGAATAGGTTTTGACCCTTACTTAGGTTGTAAAGCTCCAAACTTAGCATCCTTTCATAGAATGGGGCAAGTTCTGCTTCGTATTTTGGTGTGAGGCGATGGGGCCTTTTCCAACTACACACTATGGTACGGTACGTTATGCATCACCAAGACAGATCTGAGAGGCAAGGTAGGAATTAGTTTTTCCATTAGCGATTTCTTTGTATTTATCCCCCTCATTTTGCGTTATATTAACCGTTGTTATTTTTACATAAATCGTCGCAGAAGGCAAGAACCTCTAATAAACACACCAAAAACACAATAACTATATGCAATCCAAGTTTAATTACAGAAACTGATGCAGTAATTTGTATCACAAATTATTTAAATGTAAAGAGTGATTATAGTATGAATATGCATTATTATGTGACATTGATTTGAGATGTTTGTTGATAGTAATTATTGTTGGGAAGTAAGTTTATACTGCCTTAGTGAAACTGACAATAATAGCGTGCAATAATGCAGCGAGGGGGTGAGCTGTTTATCATTATTGAAAACGAGGAAGTTACGTAATGTTGGCGCGTTTTCCTTTAGACTCTTCTGGAACATTTCCCTAGAGCATATGTATTTATAATTTTCATTGGATATAAAAATAGACGTTAATGTTGGCGCGTTTTATTAGCCAATTGCAGTTCAGTTATAATCTTTAGGCATATCGGGGTGTATGAGTATAAAAGAGCTAGGTTAGAGGTAGAGCCCGTCAGTTCATCAAGAATCTTTGTACACTACACGTCTTCTTCGGTCCGTCAGTTCGTCGAAAATATTTGTATGATACACGTCGCCTTCAGTCCAGCAGAAATATTACACGTCCGCTATCGATTCACAAGTTACGTGTAGCAGAATTATGAAAAATCTAAAGTGTTGTAAAGTTAATCATACAAAAAGTTGAAGTACGCGAATTAAGAGTGATCAGTAATGAAGTTATTATAACAGTTTCAGTTTGGCGAGTGTGAAGATCAATGTGTAAATGTGATAGTAAATGTGTTCGACAATAAAAGTGTAAAACAAATTCTTTCATCAGTGTTATCTTTGGATAAGAGACTCCCTTCCGTTTACACAACCTGTATAAAGAGAAGTGCTTGACCAAAAGATCATAGCTAGCCGGAGGATAGTGAACAAAAATTTAATAAAATAACAGTAGCATTCTTTCAAACGAACACTAATACTACCGCAAATTGCTAACACCAGATGGAGCTACAAACCTAACAAAGAATCACGTCACAAAATGGCTTCACCACATGAAGTAAACACACATACACAAATAACATTATAAATTTACCATCGCAAATTGGCTCCCAAATGTGGGGCTCAATAAATAAATAATGTGACAAATAATACCGTCGCAAATTGGCGCCCAACGTGGGGCAAAATAACCAGGAAGGAGCAGAATTAACCAGGAAGAAGTGAGATAACCAGGAAGGGGCGAAGGAACCAGGACGTGGAGCGAATGGAGAAGTGAACTGAACTACAAGACGCAGATTCCAGAAACAACAAAAGGGACGACAGACTACGCGGATGATTGGACATCGTAATTCCGAGATTTAAAGGCAACAGGGGAATTGAACTATAGAACACCAAAACGACGTAGATTCATCGTAATACGACGCAGAAGCAACATATAACCTAGGAGAGAGGGGCAGGAAGCTGGACATCAAAGTAACAGCAACAGACAGCATCACAATGTTCAGAGTATAGTAATTTTTTTTAGAAAACAAAATTGTAACATTCAAATGTACTTGAGGAGTGGTAGGATAAAGAAAACTATGTCCACTAATAATACAGAAGAAACAATGATGGAAAGGGATAGTGTAACAGTTAGCTGTAATTCAATACAGGTTACAGAAAATAGCTCAAACAATGTAGGATTAGAGGGAGAAAATGTTAGTGCAGAAAGTCAGAATAGAATAGTAGGAAATGTTAATTTTGATGCTAGTATGATGATGGAAATGATGGGAATGCTGAGAAATTTTAGAGATCAATTAAGGGAAGATATGGAAAAGAGAAATGAGAGAATAGAGCAAACATTCAATCAAATCAATGAAGATATAAAAAAAGGAATAGGGAAATAATGGAAGATATAGAAAATAGAAATAGGAAAATAATAGAAGGATTTGAAAAGAAACTTATGAAGCTAGATAGTAGTATGCCAAAAATGAGAGATGAAAATCAGGAAGTGATAGCAAGTGAGATAGGAGAAATTTCAAAGAAAATGTCAGAAATGAGCAGGGAAATATCAAACCAAAAAAGTGAGGTTAATACTAAGTTTGAACATGTTGATGTAGAATTTACAGAGTCAGGTAGTAGAATGAGTATCATTTCAAGTGAGCTAAGAGAGATAAAAGAGGTTATGAATGTAGATGTGAATCAGGCGCAAGTTAATTCAGAGGGGAGATATCAGAAATACAGAAGGAGTCAGTAATGCAAAGAAATAAATTGTACGAAGAAGTTAAAGTTTTTCCTGTAAATAATCAAAAGCTAACTTCTGAAGTTAACAAGTACCATGATGTTCAAATTGAAAACTCCAATCCAGTACAGTTTATTACAGATTTGTCAGAGTACTTTCAAATTAAAGAGATAGTAGAAGAATTGAAAATGACAGTTGTCAAAAGATGTGTTGTTCAGGAAACTTTAGATTGTTTTCAAATGTTATCATGGGACGAAATTTCATATGAATATAAGAGGCGATTCATGAACAAAAATTTGAAGGTTAGGATACGCCTACGAGTAATGTTTAGCCACAGACAATTTGATCCAGGAGGGTAAATAGCAATGAGATGTAAAGTAAATGCTGGATAGCTAAAGACGAAATGCAGAGCAATGTATTGGAACGTAAGAGGGTTAATTATGTATGTATGTCATAAGAAAGGAGAAATAAATTTTGGACATAACTAAATGTTTAAAAGGAAAATAACATTTTATTAGTAACTGTAACTGCAATTGAAATAAAGCATGATGTTATATTAAAGTAAAGTACGTAGATATAATTCCAAGAGTATTGTGAATATAAAGTAACAAAACAACAAAAATGGGGTAAAAATAATTAAAACAAATACTTATGTAGCAGAAAATGTGAAACAGTGTCTAGATTTAAGAGATGTAAATATATTTGTGTAGAGCGTGAATATTTTTGGTAAAAATGTATAGTAATTACAAAAATCCTTAAATGCACAAATTGTCGTCAACAATATAAGAAAGTAAATAATTTTGTAACAGTAACTAAATAACTCAGGGTACAGTATTTGCTATAATTTTTTTTGTGATGTCAGATTAAAGTCTAAACACATTAAACCAGAGCCAGTAAATAGTGCCAAGATAAAGACAAAACATATGTCGTGTGTTAAATACGTGTGAAGTGTTAAGTGAAGGTGATAGCGTGTGTTCCAAGATTTAGGAGACTAAAAACCCAATTATAAAATTTCCAAACAAGTTGTAAATATTTATAATTATGTTTCTAGTGGGGCATATGAAGCAGTAATTTGTATCACAAATTATTTAAATGTAAAGAGTGATTATAGTATGAATATGCATTATTATGTGACATTGATTTGAGATGTTTGTTGATTGTAATTATTGTTGGGAAGTAAGTTTATACTGCCTTAGTGAAACTGACAATAATAGTGTGCAATAATGCAGCGAGAGGGTGAGCTGTTTATCATTATTGGAAACGAGGAAGTTACGTAATGTTGGCGCGTTTTCCTTTAGAATCTTCTGGAACATTTCCCTAGAGCATATGTATTCATAATTTTCATTGGATATAAAAATAGACGCTAATGTTGGCGCGTTTTATTAGCCAATTGCAGTTCAGTTATAATCTTTAGGCATATCGGGTTGTATGAGTATAAAAGAGCTAGGTGAGAGGTAGAGCCCGTCAGTTCATCAAGAATCTTTGTACACTACACGTCTTCTTCGGTCCGTCAGTTCGTCGAAAATATTTGTATGATACACGTCGCCTTCAGTCCAGCAGAAATATTACACGTCCGCTATCGATTCACAAGTTACGTGTAGCAGAATTATGAAAAATCTAAAGTGTTGTAAAGTTAATCATACAAAAAGTTGAAGTACGCGAATTAAGAGTGATCAGTAATGAAGTTATTATAACAGTTTCAGTTTGGCGAGTGTCAAGATCAATGTGTAAATGTGATAGTAAATGTGTTCGACAATAAAAGTGTAAAACAAATTCTTTCATCAGTGTTATCTTTGGATAAGAGACTCCCTTCCGTTTACACAACCTGTATAAAGAGAAGTGCTTGACCAAAAGATCATAGCTAGCCGGAGGATAGTGAACAAAAATTTAATAAAATAACAGTAGCATTCTTTCAAACGAACACTAATACTACCGCAAATTGCTAACACCAGATGGAGCTACAAACCTAACAAAGAATCACGTCACAAAATGGCTTCACCACATGAAGTAAACACACATACACAAATAACATTATAAATTTACCATCGCAAATTGGCTCCCAAATGTGGGGCTCAATAAATAAATAATGTGACAAATAATACCGTCGCAAAACACAGGGGTGTAATTTAGGGGGCAGGGGGTCAATTGGCCCCCTCCCCTAGGTTAGGAGCAACATTATCGCTCTACCAAATGAAACATTATAATTGTACTATTAATAGCAATATTTCACATTTAAGAAATAAAACATTATATATATCGTTACAATCCACATGAACATTTGTGGCTCCAAGTAATCTTGGCCCCCCAATGCATAAACTGAAATGACGCCCCTACAGAAACATATAGTGACTAATTTATAAACACAACATTCAAGGTAGCATCAACAGACGGCTGGCAAGAGAGATGTTACTCGAACTACTGCTGCCACTAGACTAAAGTGATGGCACTCACTGCGCATGCCCGAGAATTGGGGGCTCGCTCACTGTACAGATAACCAGTGCGCATCGAGCCCTCACTGGCACAGAACCATCGTTCCTACTGTATATGTATGTAACTAGCATACTACGCTGGAATGTTGAATTTCATTGGAGACTAGTACGTTTAAACAAATTCTGAACTAGAGTGTGATTCACTTTTTCTATCATATCACATACCATAAGAGTTTTTCACCTCTATCACTTTGCAGCGCAGCATAGCTATGGATCTCCCACACCTGTTATTTCGTCGAGCGAAACTCAAATTCTATTCCCTACCATAGCTTTCTTTATGTGAGATGGCTGCACAGTAAGGTGTAAGGCTCGTATTCGGGAGGTCCCGGTTTCGATTCGTACCGAGCCGGCCACTCTGACCATGGGTTTTTTCGTAGGTTCCCCGAAGTTGTTAGTAGCATGCTGGGGTGATCGCTCTTCTACCACGAATTTCCTGTCCCCTCATTTCCCCTTTCATGCTTCAGATGCTCTTCGAGGCTGTGCAGTGTCAGTCGGTGTCGGACACAGATGGCACAGATGCTTGATCATTGGAATGTTCTCGGCTCTGCCAAATAGCCTTCTTTCAGCCCCCTAAGTTGGGTCGAGTTCTCACCGATTCCACCAGAGGAAAGCCTTCTCTGACAGCCCGACTGTGTGATCGGATCTTAAGGATCTCTGTGCGTCTCTTTGACCTGTCTGCCTGCAGCCTATAGCCTCCTACGGTTTCTTCACGTCATCCGTTCCTCCTGGGGATGGTAGCCACAAAGGCTCCACCTTGGAACGAGTAGAGCGAGGTGTCCCTCTCTGTTACCTGTCATAGTCATAGTCATGGTGAACACTTTTTATAGCAGCACAGTAAATTATATATAAGTAGCGTTGTACAGTGAAGTTTTCTTTCAGTTTATTTCTCTCTAAATTCTTAAAGTAACCCTTTGGTGAGGTTTTGGTGAAAAAGTTAAAAAAAATGTTGTCTGCTATTTACTAATAACGTTTGCTAATGTAAGTTTGTAGCTTCTTTTCAAGGTTCCAACTTCGCGCCACTATTCTCCCACATTATTTCTCTGTGCTCTAGTTGTGAGTTGACTGCACGGAAGCAAGAGGAAATAAAATTCCATAATTACATAGATAAAGTGTTTTTAGCCTTGTGGTCCCAGTGTATACAAATTCCTTTGTATTAGCTAGCATTTCGGTTTTTACTTTCTAATAGTTTGCGTGTTATATATTTATTACATCTCGTTTTTTCAGTCTTAATTGTTAGATACTGGTTTATACGTTTAAGGCAGTATTTAGTTTCGTTATACATTTTAGGTTAGGTAAACATTCTCCCAGTGTAATTTTTCATATTTATAATTTGTAATTGAGCTCTAAAACAATACATAATGGATAGAATGTGCGATTCCCGTTCTAAAAAGCGAAGCGACTTAGCAAAAAAATTACGAAATAGTTGGCGGCCAAAAAATGAAATTTGCTCAAAAGGAAGATCAGGAAGATGTTCATACAAAGCTCTCCACGTCAGCAGAACCTTATGATAACTTAGCCAGTTTCGAACACCAGCCTTCAACTTCCTATCCCAAGACAGTTAACGAGCAGAAACTTCAGTGTTTAGACACTTTGCCACTTCAAAACAAAGAACCATCTGTAAAAAGCTAGTACATGTTAATTCATAATAATACATGTGCAAATATATTTAATAGCCTAGTTTGTGGTAAGTGTGGCTCAGATTAATTGCACGTGGAACAAAAACGAATCTTAGGGTATGTCACAAAGCTCATTAAAAGGTGTAGTAACTGTGAAGATAGCATAGAAATGTATACCAGCCCAAGAGTTAATGATGAAAGTTCATCTCGACCACCCATGAAGTGAACAGTAAGATTGTCAGAACATTTCTGTCTATTGGTAAGAGTCATCATGCTATGGAATAATTTTCAATGCAAATGGGTATGTCAGCATTGAGTGAAAGTGGTTACAAAGCAAACAGAGCGGGGTGGCTCAGGCGGCAACGTCAGTAGTCCGCATTCGGGAGGTCCCGGACTCGATCCTCGGCGAGCGTCCACTCTGACCCACGGTTTTTTTTAGGGTTTCTTCCGGGACGTCAGGCAAATGGTACTTTCTTTCAGCCACCAAATTTCCTGCCTCTCCATTTCGTTTCATTTATCCTTCATCCATTGATCTCTTCAGGTTCGGAAGTGTCGGCGATGGAATTTCGGAATTGTGTGAACTTTCTCCGTCCCTCGGATATCGGCTGGCTAATTGGGGTATCCGAACCCACTTGAGGGGCGTTGGGCCCTTTCTGTGGGGGTGTTTATATGTGGAAACTTAGGGAACCTGTCATTGCTGTACCGTCACTCATGAAATCGGCAGTCCGGTGTCTCCTCTCGCCCCATCTTTCCTCCAGGGGCATAGGTACACTATCCACTCTGGATCGTGCCGAGTCCCCTCCTTAATAGAGGATAAGACAGAAGATAAGTTACAATGCACATTTAAGTTATTTATCAAAAAAATTAAATTTTTTGCAAGAAGCGCTCTCTTGTAATCACAAAGCAGTACGAACCCCACAATGATCTCAATTCACAAATAGGGGTTACAGATATAATTGACATCTCTGTGTCGTATGACGATACCTGGAGAAACGAAGACATAACTCTCTTTATGGCATAGGTATTGGTGTTAACTCGTATTGCGATAGACTTTGAAGTTCTTTCTAAGTACTGTAATATCCTTGTGCAAAAAATTATTGATAAGAACAGCGAAGAGTACAAAGAATGCTATAAAACCAATGATAAAGGGGAGTGTGAGTGCACACTGGAAGCTCCAATTCAATGGAAATGCGTGCAGCAGAGATCATTTGGAGGTGCTCTATATCAAGAAGCAATATGCGCCACACTTCAGTGCTTTCTGATGGAGATGCCAAGAGACAAACATTTACAAGAAATACAGCCTTATGGATCTGGCATTAAAATTGAAAAAGACGAATGTGTAAATCATGTCGCAAAACGCCCTAGGACTGGACTTAAAACTGCTGTGAATGAATGGAAGGCGAAGGTAAAACTTGGTGGGAAGAAACCTGACAGCCTAAAAGAATAAACGATGACAAAGCAATAACATATCTATAGAAATGCAGTAAAAACAACACTCCTGATGTTCAGAAGATAAAAACATCAATGTATGCCACTCTGTACCATTGTAGTAGCACAGATGAGGAGACTGCACATTTTGTGCACAAATGGAGAAAATTCGTGGTGCTTCTACCAGCGAGCCAGTGTAGCACAATAAGCCCAGTGCTGAAGTGCGTCCGGAGCAATGACGGAAATATGTATCGGACAAAATAAGATCAGCGAGCCATTGCTAAAGGGGAGCAGTCACCCAAACACGACAAGACAAATATGAAGACAGGGCTGTCAAAGGAAGATGCTCAGAAAATACTACCAGTTTACATCCATTTAATGAACTGTTGGAAAGATGTGCGGCTGGAAAAACTGAGAATGTGAATGAGTCTCTGCATTCGTTAATTTGGAATAAGTGCCCGAAGGAGGTTTTTGTCTCAAAAAAGAAAATTGTACTAACAGGGCTTCAGCTGTTGTTGAATTCAATATAGATTATGTGGAAACTCAGAAAATCAAAGCAAATATGGGGGTTCAGTTTGGGTGAAGTATAAGAAAAAATAAGTGAAAAGAGAGATAACCCTCGGCTGGACTATAGTGCGCGTTGAGTCAGCGTGGTAGAAAAGCAGTCGACAGGGACCTGAAACTTGGAAAGCTTGCAGAAGACAAGAGAAAACAGAAGGCTTAGGCTACCACATATATAACAGGAGAGTTTTTACCCCATACCTAAGTGAGGAACACAAAATACTGTCATGTGGATGTTCAAACTTGAATTTCTAAGAAACAAAAATTTCCATATCTTTCAGTATATAAAGTGTCTCTCACGATGCAATTGCTCACTAATGTTTCTGAAATTTGTAAGCTATGTGTACAAAACTTAGACAAAGAGCTTCAAAATGTCCTGTTTTAAATATATGAATCGTTCCCACATAATATTGCATAAATTGTGAAATAGGTGACTTTTGCTGTAAAATACGAGAAAAGTCTTTTAGTTTATAATTAAACAAACAGAGCCCATTAAACAAGGCCAATTTGAGCCTCTTAGCAATACATTTAGCTAATGTTCGGGAAGATTATATTGTACATAATTAGGTAATTTTACGCGTAGGACATTTTATATAACTAACAATACTTAAATAAACAATGATTAATAACTTAAAGTACTTGTAGCAGGTACATGCAACTTTGTACTTGCTTATAAGATAATATTCCTAGTATGTGGTTAAAATTTCAAAAACAAATTGGATAAGAATTACGGATTTTAGAAATTTCACCGTAGGGCTCCCTTAAAATGACTATGTCTACCTTTTCAAATTTTAAAATCGGGATAAAGGGTTGATATGCACGTCAATTTAGACTAATGTTTAAACAGGAGTTCACTGGTTACATAAGTTTTGGTACGGAATCGGTTTCGCGGGGGAAAGAAAAGGAGGTCGGTGAGATATTGGAGGTGCATTAATGTATAGGGTTCTCTTAATCTCGGGTTGTGTTAACCGATGACATTTATATTAGTTTATGCGCTTTATTCTGTCCTTAAACCACTCCCGCAATCGATGCGGCCACACAAATATATTTAACTACTCCACCGCCAATCAAGTTATAGCAACATGGCAGCCCGTGGTGATGTCCACATCTGCTCGCACAGGATTCCAGATTGCAAGTGCCTGTCTTCGCCCCTCGCTCCGCTTTCCTTCGGATTTTTAACCCTAAACGCTCTGACTGCGCTGTTTCCCAAGTCACATGTGTGTCCTTAGATAAAAGAAATGTTCGCCCGGCATACCTTATTGCCCTTATTACTTCAGCGTATCGCTTCAATATGCTCCCACGAGGGAATCGCTGTCGCTTCGAAGAAAACGACAGGGATTTTCTCGAAAGTCCCCATATCTAAATTTTGTTTGAGTATCATTATTAATATACTCAATTGTAACTCAGAGTATATGTACTTTGTTTGGCGGATCGATTTTGAGGATGTAAGCTAATAACATTTAAATACAATATATATAACATCTTTGAAATTTCAATGCAGATATTAAAAGCACTACTAAAACGATGGCAGTTAAGATGACTGATTAAGCAAAATTATAGCACTGATAATTTAGAATGAAAACAATTATTTACAAGCATTTCAAACACGGAACAGATACCTAGAATATGTACATAATTTACAAATTAATAGATAAACCAGGTAAACGTTGTTTAGACATTAATGCCTATGAAATCGTATGTTGTTTGTGATATAATGTATGTTTCTTCTTCTTCCCCTTCTTTATTTCACTATCACGGGCTCATAATTGATAGCGGCACACGCAATACTGCTCGTTTATCACAAGTATTACACTCGCCACAAAACTTCACTGGCCGGCAAATTTCATTGCTTTTTTCTTTTAACATTTTTTTTTACACTATAACATACATATTGAGTATATTACTGATAAATGTGCTTGATTTGTTATTTGGTTTTACAAAGAATTATTTATCCCTAATCAAGTGTGCGTGCCATCCAATTACAGTGATAAACTTTCTTTTAAGTAAATCATTATTCTGTTGCAACTATCCTGTCCGTTTTGTTTTATTATTTGTGTTATTGATATTAACTCCATGTATCCCAGTTACTTTATGTATCCGACGACGCTAATCTAAGTTCCTTGAAAGGTGTTAATAAAACAATATTATATCGCCCCTTTGTTTTTCCCGTTTTTATATCCGTAATTTCAAATGATTTATCGTTAAATTTCTGAGTGATTACACAGGGCCCATTCCATAAGTATTCCATTCTATGGTATTTTTTCCTATTAACGATGAACGAGGGCGGTTCTGGTATAATATTTTTTCACCTACTTGCGGGTCCCATATGTTACTGTTTCTTTTAGTACACCCTTTTCGTGCTTCTGTGCGTTCTTTCAGTCTGTTAAATGCTTTTTGAAACATCTCTCCCTCCTCTTCGGCTTCCGCTGCGCTAATCGGCTCAGGTAATTTCGGTATTTTGTTGCGGGCTATCTCTCCTGTTTGTAAGGTCACTGGTGCATATCCCGTAGATGGACATGGGGTATTATTAATTACTGTCTGCACGTACTCACAATAATTTGGCCAGAGGGAATGTCGCTTATTGCATATCACTCGAAAAAAATTCTTAATATCTCGCATAATCCGCTCGCAAGGATTACTTTCGGGTTGGTATGATGTGGAATTATAAATTTTTATTCCTGCTTCCCGAAGACGACCTAGAAATTTCTCTGACCTATGAATCGAAACGTTATCAGCTATGAGAGCACCCATCTTGCCATACTTAGGCACATAATCGTGCATGATTTTTGCTACACACAACGCGCTAGACAATTTCTTCATTGGATAGATTTTGACGAATTTTGAAAAAATACCTATCATTACAAACATGTCCCATACCTCCCCTACCTACTGGCAATGGTCCGTGGGAGTCAATGGCTACCAGAGCTCCTGGTCGGTCTCTTAATATCGCTTGCGGTGGCGAATCAAATTTCACGTTTATTGGCTTGGCGTTCTGTAAAAATTTCAAATGTTGCTGTCAGTTTTTGGGCCTTATGCCTTAACCGCGGTATGTAAAAATACTCGCCCACAGCAAGGGATGTCTTTTCGCTTCCTGCATGTATTAGGGCAACGTGATAAGCATTGATAACTAAATTTTCTAATTTAGTTGGTACGTGTGTTATCCATTTGGGTCTATCTCTCCCCTGTAATTTATACAACACGCCGTTCCATACCCCTAGGGTTCCTGAAATATCTTTGCTTATTCCTGGCGCTGATTCTATTGTTTGACTAACTTAGCATCTTCATATTGTGCCTCTTCGATATTTTTGAGTTCGGCTATTAGCTGCTTGTTTAAGCTAAGGTCCAGTTTGAGGACCGTTACATCTCTTGGTGTACCGGTTTGGCACTTAGGTAAATTCTTACCTGGGCTCAGTCACGAAGGAATGTCACTAAAAGTGTTCTCACTTCAAGGAACGTGCTTAATTTCCACGTCATAGGATGTTATTTCGTAAATGTATCGCGATATTTTAGAACTTGTTAGTTTGTACGTCTTTATAAAGCACAGGCTAACGTGATCTGTGAATATAGTAATTTTTTTGGTTAAAGATATATGTTTTGAATTTCTGCAGTGCATAATAAATGGCAGCTATCTCCTGCTCCGTGATCGGTGCGACTGCTTCTGCATGTGTCAAAGGTCGGGAGCATGTGGATATGACGTGGAGAACGTGTCTCGTTGCGTCAACACAGCGCCGAAAGTAATATTTGAGACGTCGCAGTAAATCTCGAATGGCTGATTCATGTTTGGTCTTTCTAATAAAATCGCCAGCGCAAACAGTTCTTTTATACGTTCAAAGGCGCTTTGTTCGTATTTAGCATGCCAAAAATCTTTCTGAGCTGCTTCAAATTTTGCGGAGCCGGTATTTTCTGTATGGCTTCTACCCTCTCAGGATCTACTGATACGCCGCCTCCGGAAATGATATAACCAACGAATCGCACCTGAGTGGCAAAGAATTCAGACTTTTCTAAATTTATCGTCATGCCACATTGCATCAGACGTAAAATATAAACAATATGTTCAATATGTTCCAAAATATCAGAATCATATATTAGCGACGCCATATGGAGTTCTGTGATATTCGAAGACACGCCCACAAAAAAGGAAAGCGGTATATTTTCTCAGATGTTCCTTAAGTTCTATCTGAAGATAGGAATTTTTTCAAATCCAAAGTGGAAAACCGTTTTTGCGACCTATTTTGCCTAATATTTGGTCTATACTTTCGGTCCTAAAATTGTCAGGCGATATATATTTATTCAGTCGGCGTGCATCGACTGTAATTCTAACGGTCCCATTTCGTTTTCTTACTATGTACAGTGGGTTTAAATACGGGGAATTTGATAACCCAATAATACCATCTTGAAGCATTTTATTAATTGTGAGTTCGACGCCTTCTCTTATATCAAAAGGGATAGCCCGACATTTGTGTATATTGGGCTCCATTTGGCGTACTTGGAACTCATACCATAGATGTTACATAAACCGGTTCTGTCCGCGAAGACCTCGCGATTTCGATAGTTTCTTCTTCTGTTCCGCCGTCAACATTTCTATTTCCCTTATCTTCTCTCGGATCTTTTAGGAGATATTCGCATTAATGTGTTCTTCTACCTGAGACCGGGCAGTTCTGTTCAGGGCAAACAACCCTGTTTCTTCCTGTACCGCTAAGTCGTAATAACTAACAGTTACTGATTCATTACCTACAATACTTGCATTGTTAATATCCTCAAATGATTCCTCATCCTGATAATACTCCTCGCATTCGGCATTGGATGCTCTTTTAGATCGCTTCTAGCGTTATTGATCTGATATATTTCTCCTCCCTCAATCTTCAAATATTCAACGAAGAAACAGTCTCCCTTCAAGTCTCTCTATCCGTGGGTGTCGGGATTGTTTACCTGTTGTGTTTGTATGAAAGGTGTTACAACCAAGCAATTATTTATGGAAAACTCAACTCTTTGTTTTCATAATTTATTTTCGGTCGCGTTGCGTCTCGAAAATCATTCCCAATTAAAAGTTGAAATATAAGCCGTGGCACTACCAGAAAAACAAACTCAATTTCTACCTCTTCAATGTTAAATGTTATCATCACCTGCTGTTTAATCCTTTGCTTACTCCTAACTATCGCCGTAACACAACACGTTTCTTACTGGCAATGTCTGTAATTTCCACCCCGTTGATATCAGGTTATCGTATAATTCTTGGCTACATATGGAAGATGATGCGCCGCTGTCGATAATCGCCTCATAGACCTGAGCTTTCACTTTAAGCGCAATTCTAGGTGCCTCCACTATTTCACTAATTTTATCATAGCATTCCTCCCGGTTATCTCTTTCTGTCTCATAGCCTCTTTGGTAATTCTCTATGCCTACAATATTCACACATTTGTCGTCCTCGTTTGCAGTAAACGAATTTAACATGTCCTGCACGCCATATCAGAGCACTCGAGAGGGCCCCTAATCAGTTTAAATTTTGGTTACTCGATACGTTTATGGCTGAGGCACTGTTTTGTGCATCTTGAAGTTGTTCGAGAGGGCGTGATTCTTGCCGATTACAGTTCTCCTAACGGCATGTTTCTACCGGCGTATACCCACTCTGTACAGTCCTCTAAAAATGTTACATGTTTATACATTTATTTAGGTGATACGCAAATAGACTTTATATATTATTACCCTTATTGCTTCAGCGTATCACTTCAGTTTTCACCTAACATTAAAATACATTTTATGCTAAGCCAAGCGGGATCTTAGAAATCTACAAACGTGTCGCCAACACCACCGCTTAGATTGTTAACCAAGAAACGTATCGTTATTTACCAATTGTTTGGTAAACAAACACCTCTCTTTCAGGAGGCTCCATCAGCGTGATCAGTCAGGCTCTGCATTCTTAGCGCAATTAATTTAGTTATATGAAAAGGAGTTCTTGGAGTAGTTCACATTAAAGGGTAAAATGTGCACTAATGTACATTATCATCTGTACAAACATAATTCATATCGCCTGTAACAGAATCATGTCCGACTTTAAGATTGACTTCGTTACGCCAGTTTTTGCGACGGGCAGAATGAGAGCGCAAACCTACTTCACACAGGACCTCACACCCAAGGTAACTTGAGTATAGGGAAGGTAGGCGACTTAGAAATTTCGCTCTCATTGCTTCGCGACTAAGACACCATGTGGAAGGTTGAATAGTAATTGAAAGTAAATGCTTTAAACCTGTTTTAACATGCACAATTTATGGCACGGTTTGGCATATCCATTGTGTAAACGATTAAGCAGTAATTAAGGAAGTGTAACATAATGCAGTGACTTATGTTATAAAAGATACTTAACTGAAAATGCGTAGGAAACGTTCAACACATTCTACTAATTACAAACCAATTTTACCACCACCACCACCACCACCACCACCACCACCACCACCACCACCACCACCACCACCACCACCACCACCACCACCACCACCACCAAAACTATTACCAAAATAAAAAGTAACAAATTATTTTTAAGCACAGTTAACTTTGTTTTTGAAACGTTCAACGAATGCACGCCACGCTTGTACTTCCAAATCGCATCCTTAACTAGAGCCAACTACTAAATAAGCGGAAAGAGCATTGTTGTTTGGTGTGCATGCATTTGCACCTGTGCTGGGGCACAAAATTGGTGCTCATGATTGGTCAGTACAACGCATCACAGAAAAATATTATTTGGAAAATTGCACTGTAATTCGTGGAAATAACTGTATAAGCGTGACAAAAATTTTTTTTCTTCAGAAAATAGGGAATATGCTGTTTTAGAAATAAGTGCGTGAACACTTCAACAAAATGCACTCATAGGGCAATTCGGCACGTTTTATGACACCTGTTCTTGCTGTTTTAAATGGGCATCGACTCAGTCACAACGTCTCGAAAATGTTTAAGAAGTTCAACAAGAAGATAAAAGAAAGCGAAATGCAGTAGCCTTCGCTTTGCCTTAGGGAATATAACGCCGTAAATCCCAAACCGTGTGGAAATTCAAGCATAACATGGACAACAGCCTGATGATCGTTTTGTATGCCTGTGCAAGTGCTCTTTTAAGATACGAAAATAAGAAGAAGAAATTCTTTGCTATTCTAAGGCAAAGAAACACTCGGCCCATGTTAATAGGAATATCAGTGTAACGATATAGCATTGTGATGGTACTCTTAGACGTTCTCGGGCTTTAAGCCAGATGAGCTGATGGTATGATGTTGTTGGTGATGTACCAACATCACCTCACTTGGCTTGAAGCCCGAGAACGTCTAGAGTATGTTCGTCCCCAGGAAAGCTGCAGTTCTTATTTCATTGTGATGGTATTGAGCTAGAAAGTATAATCCGTAATAAAATTACATCATTTTACAACCTCAAATTAAGGATTTTCTATATAGCTTACTTTGATCACTGTGGTATTCTCTGAAAACGCGTAACTTCTATAACTAAATTTTTATAGCTGTTTAAAGTATGAAAACATACACAACATATATTGTAATTGTAAATATCGGATTTCCTACATTCACGTGACTTTCTTTGCTCGCTCTTCTACAAACTATTCATACAGAAACTTATTCTTCTTCTACTTCTGTTAATACAAATGAACTTTCATCAAAAACAGTACTGTTTTTGCTTTAACTACACTTTAGTTTTAGATATAAGAAGAATTCAGTAGGCTAAAGCGATAGTCAAATTTTTATAAATCGTGTCAACGAAATTCCATGCTCTTTGCATGACCATGAGGAAAAAAGTCGAATAGCGACTTACCACTTAAAACAGTGTAAGTATTTGAACATTCAGACAAATAACACAGAATTCTCAGAAATGGTTAATGCCACAACAATATTTATTTGGCATAAGTTGTGTGCTTTAAGGAGTACTACGCTTTTTCTGTAGCAAGTTTTTGATCTCTTAAGGTTACCCAGATTATATGTCATTCAAATGAAAACGACTTAACAGGTTATTTGCAGGAAATTCGAGGTATACATTTTATTTGTCATGGAAATGTCTTAAACATATGGTATTTTAATCAAAATTATTTTAGCCATTTTTGAGAAAATAAAAGTAATGAATGCCTTTCCATGTAAAACGTAGTTTGGGGTGCAGGGTCTTCTTGAAAATTTTCGTGTTGCATCCTTGGAAGATGCTGAACTTAAATTCCAAGTTTGATATTTAACCGACTTTTCGTTTTAGCGTTATTCTGTTCACACGTACACAAACACACAGACCTTTTTCTAAAAATGTGGTTTTTGGATCCAAGAAGTCAAAACATGTATTTCCGGTGAAAGCTTGGTATCGAAATTTTGAATGGAATATAATACTTCCTCTACTTAGTATACGTAAGTAGGAGAGAGTAAAATTTCAGAAATAATGCTTAGCCTTTTATCTGAAGGTTCTGCTTTGTTTTACTAGACTCTAGCTTCCGAGGTCACGGATTCAAACCGGAGAGCGATGGATTTTTCGGGCGTAAAAATCCTTAGCATGGCTTCCTCCGGAAGGGAAGTAAAGCAGGTGGTCCCGTGTTGTAGATATACGGCACGTAAAATAACCTCAAGCCTGATAAAGAGGCCTATGAGCAAAATTACCGGTCTTTCACGCCCAATATAAAATGGGCCCCTAAGAACCACAGCAGTTAAAGAGCGTCCATAAATAAAACCCAATTTAAATTTAATTGCTTTGCTTTCATATAATAAAAATACCACCAATAATAAAAATAATAATATAATTATTTATTCTCGAGGAAGCATCAACAATGGAATTCACTGCACATTGACGCGATAGTTCAAGGTTAAAACATTTTTAAAATATTGGCAAAGCAAAAATACTGCTGGTGTACCTTTTACAGCGCGGTAGTTGGGAGGTTAAGTGGCTCAGTTGTGACTTCAACTGCGGTGCTCCCGGTTCTTACAGTTTTAGAATTTGTCCTAGCGTTTATAAAGTTAACTCTTTCATGAAAATGTCGCTTAGTAAGCCTAGTAGTACCAGTTGATATAGCAGTAGGGTTAGGGCTGTCGTCTTCAGTGTGTATATTTCTTTAAAAAGTATGCCAACGAAGAAAACCGCAAAAAGGTTAGCTTCAGGAAATGTCAAGAACTTACGGCTGAGGTGTGCTCATTAAGTACACCAGCTGCTTCATGTGTGTGTAGGAAGGCGAAAAAGGATATGCCGTTAACTGTGCCACTTGAATGACAAAGGACGCATAGAAAGGTATGGTTTATATATCCCTATTTGTGTATTACATTTCCATTATTCTGTCTCTTCTTGTTTTCCTGTAGTTTTTAAGTGAGCATTGCGATGGCATTTATAACAAACGCGTAACGTTCTGACGAAGGGAAGTGAAGTGAACTTTGCCAAACGCGCCGTCACTCCGTATTGGTTGTCACGAGACGTCAAGAGATTTGGACCGCACAGTAGTGGCCAGTCGGCAGTTGAGGGCTGGAGTTACGCGTCCTCTGTCATGAAGATGGCTAACTACTGTGTTTTTTAAATGGGATGATGTTTGTCCTTGAGCGCGGCCAGAGCGGCAACCAATCGGAGTTCCGCTGTGTTGTCATATTGCATTCGCCGTAAGCTAAGCGTGACGCGTGCTAAGCGAATGTGTTTCTAATACATATAATTTGCGCTAAAACAAAAATTCAAATTAAAACCCACTAGAAGGTAGGGAGTAATTTTCGTAACACAACCGTAAAAAACACATATTTTAGCTCAAATAGTTTTCATAATACAAACAAATAAACATTCCCATATGTTATAATATAACCACGTAAGCACTGTAATGGTCACATTATTTGTATGTATGCATTATTGTATACATTATGTATATATATTTGTAATTATACAGAACTACTGACTTGATGGTGATAAAGAATTATGTTGTAAAACCAAGGCGTTTGTTAAAGCTGAGAGAGAGCAAACAGCCCACCCAGCTCACTTGTGTTACTTGTAGAATCTGCAGAACGTGAGCCGTCACATGTTTATGATTGTGTGTTGTTTTTAAATCTGGGTTGGAGTTTATTTACCCTACACAGTTAATATCAGTATTCAGTTGTTGTTCAGAGAGCAAGCAGCAAGAGTAAAATAGTGCAATGGCTTATTGTGGTGAATTTAGTGGCGAGTCAAAGAGGCAGGTATTGCGAAGTCAGGCTCGAAGTATTATATTTAGGGTCTACTCGTTTTTTAAAAAATGTAACAATGAGGAACACAGAAATCAACTTGATTTCAAAAATCCTCAACAGCTTACTGCTAAAGCGTGTGGTGTCGGTAAAGCAAGTGTGTCTCGCATTTGCGGAGAGGCAAGAAAATCTGTTCCCAGTGATACTCCAGTGTTTGTATCGCCCAGAAAGCACATTGGACCTCCGAAGAGGATTACAAATTTAACTGACTTTGACAAGGACGTTGTACGCAGAACTGTGTTCGAGTTTTATGACCAAGGTGAATTCCCAACAATACAGAAAATAACTTGTGCCCTTAGAACTAAAATATCATACACTGGTTCAAATTCATCTACTTATAGAATTTTGAGAGGATTAGGGTTCAGGTACAGAAAGACAAATGATGGGCGACAATTTTTAATGGAGGAGTGACATTGTTGCGGCAAGAATAAAATTCTTACGCAAAATGCACGAAATTCGAAATTCTTGCGATACGAGACCTATATTTTACTTAGATGAGACATGGGTAAATAAAAACCACACTCAAAATTCAATCTGGCAAGATTCCTCAAAAAAGGGTGGCCTGAAGGTACCTGTTGGAAAAGGCAGTCGACTTATCATTTGTCATGTAGGGTCCGCTAAGACAGGATTTGTACCTGAAAGCAAATGGATTTTTCTGTCCAAAACCACCTCAGATTATCACGAAGAGATGACAGCTGATACGTTTAAAGAATGATTTTTGAACAGATTCCTAAATTATTTAGAAGAGGAAAGCATAATTATAATGGATAATGCACCATATCATTCGGTTATTGAAAACAAAGTAATGAATACTACCAGTAGAAAGAACCAAAGTGTTGAATGGTTGCAAAAAAAGGGGGTTGAATTTTCGGCAACAGAAACTAAAAATGAGTTACTGCAACGAGTACTTCCATTTAAAAACCAGGGAAAAGTGTATCAGCTGGATCAACTTGCAATGGAAATGGGACACGAGGTAATCCGCCTCCCCCCTTATCACTGCCAGTATAATCCAATTGAGTTAGTATGGGCTCAAATAAAACGAGAGTTTGCAAACAGAAATAACACTTTTAAACTGACTGACGTTGAACGTCTTATTCACGAAGAAATTGACAAGGTAACTCAACAAGACTGGGAAGCCTGCGTGAGACATGCAGAAAAACTACAAGACGACGACTTTTGGAAAGAAATAGGCCGTGACGATATTTTGGAACCTATCATCATAAATTTGCAAGACTCAGACGATGAAGACAGTGTCAGTGACGAATTGCCTCTTCGCGTAACTGATGACAGTGATACGGATGAGCCACTGGCAGTTCCATTGGATTAAAAGCACAGGTAATTCATAAACTATAATTATATAACACTTAAAAAATATGTACGTAGCATGCGAGTATATTCCCAATTATGAATTTAAACACCAGGAGAATTATAAAAGTTTAGATAATTCAGTTTGGGTTGCTTTACGTCGACCATTCTAGCGACAGGCAGATGTGAGAGTGAGAGGGAAATATGAAAAGAGTGGGGGTAACGAGGTGGCAACGCTGTGCACGCAAATGCACCTCATTCGCTGTAGCTCAGAACTCTTCCCATTTGAAACTAATAGTAGACAAAGACACACTATGTTAGACCTCCCATTAAACAACAATCGAGTTTTCTAGCACTCCCAGGCCGGTTGAGGAAAATACGTGCCAATTAAAATAAACTACAAGCGGAGTAGGGCTTTTTAGGACAACGTGCACATCTTCGCTTTAACAAAATCTTTTGTAAAAAAAAGAAAAAAGTGTAACATAGGCTTTTTCAGTCTTCAGGAAGATAAAGAAGTTTTGAAGGTAAGCTTAACTTTAGTGCATTCTCATCCATAAACATTTTTAGACACAATTTTTCTGTCAGTATTGTTCACTTGCATTGTAACAAAACTTTATTCCTGTAAAACCCTTTGAAACACGGACATAAAATGAATGCCTGACTTGAAATAAGCAGTTCTAAAGTAGCTATCGTGAGCGTAGGAATTTGGTGTCTATACAGAAGCAAATTTTCAAACACCTACAATCTTCTTCTGTTGAAAAAAATTACAATTAAGATATAAGAATTAAAACACAAAATCCTGGGATTAAAATAAATTACTTATATGGAAAATCTCACATACAAAGCTGGATGTATTTTACCAAAATAGCAGGACAGGATTAATTTTTGTCTGTCGCTTGCTTTTTAACGAAGAATACCTGAAGTACGTGTACTAAGTTATTCTTATAACGTTAAACATCATATTTACAACAGATCACCCATTAGAGAAGCTTTAAAAAGTGTTGGCATTCAGCCAGTGAGTGAATTAAAAAACGTTATAGCCGGTGACAATTATTTTAGAAAGATTAAAGAGGAGTGGAGACAAGTTCATGTTATTATACATACATGGGTTTTGAATAACAAAACACTGTTCTCGCACAGTAGATCACATTTTGCATACAACCTCAGGCGATTAATTGAAAACATCAACCTGCTATCAGTAGAATAGTTTAGTATTATAGCAGCTACAGTAAAATGTCATTTATCACTCATCACTCACCGCGTTCAGAAAATTCAACGTTGGCAGAGTTGAAGTTCAACTTCGTTGCTTACAATGAAAGCATGTAAACAAAGTTAAGTTCCTAAAAAATGTAGTACATTTTTAAAATATAGTTAATTTGTTTAAAAGAACTGTTTGGAATTTTTACGGCTTTATTGCTTTCGCTTCATGAAGAAGAATGGAATAACACCTTAAAATATTTATTTGTTAGGCTAAAATATATCGTGTATATTTAAACATGATCAGAACAATCACTCTAAACTTATATTTTCAGGGAACACGTTGGTCAATTATATTTTCTTTATAAAACATGTCTTAGCTTCCTGGAAAAGAAAGTGATTGGGAACTAATTTTAGCTTTAAAGTGCTAAATATTTTAGCGTTTTCTTTAGTTTAGCTGAATCAGATACATCTTCTTAAATGTGTTTAGTTTGTTTATCATAAAAGGATAGAAGAGCATATTTATGATTTTTAAACTGCTAAGAACTTCAGATTTTCTTTGTTTAACAGAAGCAATTACGTATCCTAGAAGGTACGTGAAGTGGGGTGTGACTAGTTTCTAATTTTTGGCGCTGTGCTATGCGATTTTGATGTAAAGGTACAGATGTGTAGAATGAAAAGAGTGTATAAGATAATAAAACCGCTCCAAACACGTTCCGAATCAACATAAAGCAGCATAAAATGTTTTAACCCGGGTAAAATTCATGCAAGATTCTGTAAGTAGTTAAATTTAAAAGAAATACAATTTATGTAGTTGCTAACTCAAACTTCCAGTGAGAATGCCTCTTCAATGATTCAAGTAATCGCAAATAAATCTAGCAAGAGTGGTGTGTAATTCCAGAAGCAAGTCGTGCTTTATGAGTAGTATGCCTTCTAGCTAACACATTATTCAAACTAAAATAAATGGTTTGTTTCCTGAAAGAAGCAAATACATTTTTAAAGCGAAATGCTGTATTTTATATTGGAAAAAATTAACTGTAGACGTGCAGGTAATGTACACTTCTATTTTATTCAATAGTGTTAATATACTCAGATGGCGCCGCCTTGGCCGAGTGGTTAGACCGCTCGCCTCTCACCAAGGTGCCCCGGGTTCTGTCCTAGGGACCCGCATGTGGGATTTGCGCTGGACAAAGCGGCGTCTGGGCGGGTTTTGTCCTGGTTCTCCGATTTCTCTCGCCATTCATTCCACCAACTGCTTCATCATTACCTTTCCTTTCATCCATTTCACACTATCTAGTTCCTCGCTCTCATACTAGGCATCGAGCTGATCACCCATTCTAGATATTCTATCTGATCCAAAGTGTCTGCTTCTCGACGGGCCTCTGACCCCAGGCACCCGCTTGTAAGTCCTGAGGATGGAAGTCCTGCATGCGAGGAGAGTGAAGAGAGAAATAAGAAGGAAGGTGTAAACATAATTTAATTATTATTCCAACAAACAGGAATGCAACAACATTCCCTGCCGGCATTGGCAGATGCGGCAGTGGAAGCAGCAGAGCTAAGGCAGAGGGAAAGGCGCGGTTATCCTTCGATTGCGAGTTGCATCGTGCAATATGAATTGCTTGGGATAACAAATATAAGTTTTTAAATGTGTATAATGATATACGTGACTTCATAGCATATTTAAGAAAATATTCATTTAGTTAATGCATCCTGAAGGTTGTTCTTACATACTATTATTGCATTTACTTCAAACGTCACCTAATCATATATTTGACATTTTTTAATATTCAATGACAATCGCTAGACTTGCCCGGCAGACTATCCAGCAGCAGAACATCTAGAGCACTGGAACTAACGTTTAGGGGATCTTCAAAGTTGAGGCTTGTACATGTAGAATCGGAGCAGACAGCCATTAAGACTGTCAGTGCCCTGAGGCTTCAAGAGGCCGCATAAAGCAACGCAAGAGTGTGACGCTGACCCAGTAGCAATATGGCTGCAGTCCATCGCAGCAGCATTACCTCTAATCAGCAGCAGCAACACCACCACGACCTCCATTTGAACCAGCAGCATCACTAGCAGCAGGACTGGAAACAATTTCATCACTCTATTGTCATCATTATCTTCAGAATCCTTAGCTAACATCAGCGTCAAAAAGGGTATGTCAAAATAATTATAGCGCCCTAGAATCAAGGTTATAGAATATACGTATAAAGGAAGTGTCTTATAATAGCAGAATTGTAAATACGGCTTGAATATTTGAACGCAACTAGCTTATGGCTAAATGCAAGGATCTTGTTATTAAAGAATTCAATCCATTATTATGAAAAATATACGGGTATCCAGAATAAAACGAGTTGTTCATTGAACGTCTCATATTTAATTCAGGCTCTTGAAAAGTAGCAAGTGGACTCCTTGCGTTTTAATTTCATGACGAAAGTGATTCAGCTAGCATCTAACTTTGAGGAGATCATCCATGCAAAGAAAGTTGAAATTTTAGAAATCTTAACCATGTTTGAAGAGCAAGGCAACTCAACATTTTTGTTTGTAATCCACTCAGTGGTTAGTAGCACCTCTGAGTATAATCCTTTTCGCGCTTCAGGCTATATTGAGTTGCCTGCATTCTTCAAAGGAAAGAGAATTTGTAAACATTATGAATAATGACAACTTATTTTTCGCTTGGTGTATGCCGACATCCAGGTATCCTGCAGAAGTTAATAGCGAATAGCTTTCTTCTTAAAGAATTCAGCTACACTGGAATTAGTTTCTGCTTTGTTTAGATGAGCTTGAATACTTTGGGAAACAAAATCCGAGAGTATCTTTAGCTTTATTTGCTTTGAACTAAAACAAGCTTGTTGAGACGATACGTAAAACATCCAACAAGAAACACCAGGTGAATCTTCCGATAGTTGAACATGGGGAGAGCGCTCGCTACTGTCTGATCACAAACTTGTTCAGAGTCATTAGAAGTAGAAAACTAAGCATGAAAGGGAAATATGGCTCAGCGAGACATGCGTGACAAGGTGTCCGAACGAGGATCCTTTACGGTGTATAATCTGGCATGTATTGAATATTATTTACTCAAAACACCCTGGCTGGATGGTGTATTTGATTTAATGAACTCTCAAAGTGTAGTCTATGCCTTTTGTTGTACATGCAGATATACTATCTGTTTTGTGGAAGCTCCATTCCGTGAACCGACAGACGAAAGAGTTGGACTGGAGCCACTCAGGAGCATGTGGCGATATTGATAGCGTTAAAGGTTGTATGGAGGCGTGACTAGATGTTATCGAGATTCCATCTGTTTAGAGGAGGCAATCATCGAGTTCTTCAGTGAACTAAAACTGATTGGTTATTAGAACATATTCATACATTGAATGATTATGTATGCCTCCTCAAAATGAGAATGATGTCATTAAGGCACTGCGAAAAGGTGAAAAATCTTAAAATTTATTCTTTTGTTTTTTATTTCAATGTAATCTATGAACTTTCAGCTTTAAATGATATATTATTTATGTGGTTTACTCAATTTTAAACCTATGTAACACAAATGTTAAATTAGTGCTAAGTGGGCATGGCACTTCTAAATACCAGCTCTCAAATCGTTCAACTTATTATGATAGAAACATTTAAATTTTGTGGTACTGAGGTGTGGTTAATGTTCAGTAAGGAAGTTTTAGCATTGGGCAGCCTGTTAGACATATCAGTTCAGTGCTTTTACCGCAGGTAGCATCAAATTATTGTTTTCCCTGTGATCACTGCTTTTTGCATGTGGTGTTTGGATTTCAGTTAACTAGTTAACCTTTATATTGTGAAAAATTACCAGTAATAACTGTAGCAGTAAAAATTGTGTTTGTTACATAAGTGTTAAAATAGGTAGAAGAAGCAATTTAAAAGTATTTAAAAACAGGAATAATGTTTGTAAGCCTAAAATAACCGCCTCAACAAGTAATGGATGCTCTAACCTCAAATCTACGCCAACAGCCCAATTCCAGCTAACATAAGCAGCTCTGATAAGAAACCTAAAGAAAATGAAGTGCAGTAGAGTAATTCATTAAAAGAACTAAAGAATGATGTGAATGAGCTAATTCAAATGGAAATGTTATCCCAAATATTTTTAAATAATATGTTATGTAAAAGTTGTGGACAAAGTGGGTTGTAAATTTTGACAAAGGACCATCATGAAATTGTGGCAAACTTTTTATTGAGGTGTACATCATGCACATATGAAATGGAACTTGATAGTTCAAAGACCACACAGTTTACAGATGAATGTGGCAACAATTCTGAACTATTCTCAAACAATGCCAGATTACTATGTGACTTGCAAGCCATTTGTAAGGGTGTTTCTTGTAGAAATGATCTTTGTGGAGTAATGAATCTACCTTAACCTCCTACTACATTCAGTACTTATAACCAGTATATAGGAAGTAATGTAGAAGATGATGCTGGGAATACCATAAAAGCTGCAATTGAAGATGCTGTGACTGAAAATAATAATAGTCATGGCTTGTCAGTTGCAATAGATTATGCACGGCAAAAGCGTGGCCATTTGTCATAAATGGTGCTGTAACGCAACCATCGTAGATACTTAAAAAGTGGTAGGCGTTATTGTGCTTTCAAAACACTGTTTATGCAAAACTAAAAGTAAACAGCAACATGGAACAAGCTGTTAAGCAAACTATAATAGGATAAATGGGGAATGGAGGTGCAAGGGGCAAAGACAGTGTTTGAGAATTCTGTTCCTATGTACAATGTTAGACACATAAACTATTTAGGGGATGGCGATTCTAAAGCATTCAAAGAAGTAATGCCTGTAAAGCCTTATGGAGATGAAGTAAGTATTCAGAAATTATAATGCATTGGACACATACAAAAATAATGGGAACCAGACTAAGAAGGTTAAAAACAAATTATAAAGGACAGAAGTTGAATGGTGGTATGGGATTAGATGGAAAAACAGATTACCTGTAACTACCATTGACAGAATTCAAAATTATTATGGATTGGTCATCAGGCAAAACTCTAGCAATGTAGAAGACATGAGGAAAGCTGTATGGGCTTTATTTTTTCATCTAGCTTCATTTCATGAGGATCCGCAGCACGGTTTGTGTCCCTCTGGAAATGACAACTTGTGCAAGTACAACAGGGGGTAGGATAAGGGAGAAAAGTATTACCATAAATATACCAAGTCCAATGTTAGCAATTACAAAGCCGGTATTCAGGGATCTGGCACATAAGGATTTATTGCAAAAGTGCGACCATGGTCGAACCCAGAACCTCAAAAAATGTGTCAACAGTATTATATGGTCTAGATGCCCCAAGGCAGATTTTGTGTACCTGAACACACTTCATTTAGGAACATATGATGCTGTAGCAATATTTAATAATAGTAATATAATTATAATACGGTGCCATGCTCTACAAAATATGGACATTTCAGGTGGCTGCAATACAATAAAAGCAATATCCAGATTAGACAAAGAAACGATAAGGGCCTCTAATAAAGCCTTCAGAGTAGTGGAACAGAGGGCAAGACAGCACAGAAAAGGATGCAAGAGGAAACTGGAGGATGTAATGGAAGATCACCCAGCGTATGGATCAGGAATGCACTGAAAACTTCAGATGCCTTCTTTTCAGTTACATTTTTTAACTATACAATGTAGCTTTTCTCAACTTCTAGAAAATACATTATTTTAAAACTTTCAGGACATGTTCCTTACACCATTGTGCATATTTTAAAATAGGCTTTTTAATAAATATAAATTATTTCTAGGTTTGCACCAAAACATACATTGAAAAATGAAGTAAAAATATTAATAAAAATGATGTTTAATTAGAAAAATAAAATAAAAGCACAATGTTGTTACTGTAAAAAGTTCAACTATGTATTCATATTAGATTAAGAGTAAAGCTATATTGAATATGACTAATTTAACATTGCAAGGATAGGCCCTTCAGGAGTGCCTTAATACTCTTCAGTGTCATATATGCAAGAGAGATTTTTCTAAGTATGATAGTTGGGTGATAGATCATTGTCGCATTATTGTGCATACCTGGGAGCGGCACATGATGTTTGCCATTTAAATAGAAAGGCACCCCTAACTTCATACCGATCTTGTTTCATTGCCTATGCTATTATGACGGGAAGTTTCTGGTTAAGCACTTGATGTATTATAATGAGCATATCTCGTGCATATCACAATCCTCTGAACGTTATCTCTCATTTACCGAACAATACAGTAGAATAAAATTCACGATCCTCGATAGTTACACATATCTGAATTATAAGTTATCCAGCTTGACGGATATGCTGAGAGTTAACTTCAAGATTGCTAATGGCAGTACTCCTATCCAACGCATCTTCATCTGATGAAGCGCAAGGGGATATTCTCCTGTTCATACATTGACGACGTGGAAAACCTTAAAGAGGACCTGTCGCCCATCGAGCCTTAAAATAAGCAATATCGGGGAATATAAGGATCTTGAGCTAAAGACGGATACTCCGCTTCTAGCAGACTCAAAAATTCAGAGACTTGTTGCTGAATATGTATAGGCTGGACACAGCATTTTACATGACTCTTTGTAACATTCGATGCTATGCTGAAGACAAGAAAGGAGAGCTAGGCCTACTCTCCGATTCCAGTATGGTTCAACTTTTTGAGGATGGTGTTCGTGGGGTATGTGTAAGTATAAAAACGATCATCTGTCGCCATTCACGAACGCGTGTCAGATTATAATGCAGATGAACCCTCTAACTTTGTGTAACGCTGGGGCATCAACAACTGGTATGGGGAAAAAGCATGACGTCTCCCATGCCCTATGGGAATCTCTGCTGGCTAGAGAGGAAGGAAACCGACTCCTTTGATTTCCTCATCATCGCAGCAGACTCCTAGACAGGATATGTTCTATGTGCAATTTCCGTAAATTCCGTAAAAAAATCCGGAAATGTCCGTACACTCATCCATAATGCACATTTTAGGATGCACCACAGGAAATTTGTAATACCTGCAAACCCAATAATAAAGAGACATTACATCACAATATGCTTCACGTCTCCCTCTTCGGTTTTTTATACAATAGGGTTACTCCCTTGCGACCTCCATACAAGCAATCGCGAAGTTCGAGAAGTGCAGTTTGAATTATGATATATGTTGTAATGCGGGCTATTTTTTAAAGTATTTTTGTCAAGCCTCTACTCCCACATAAAGTGAAAAACGTATCCTTCCTACAATTTGTTCCAATCGATATCTATCCTCCAATGTTTCGTTACTACCCATTAAAACATATACTCGTGTCCGTGCCAACAACAGGCATTAAAACGATAGACTTCCATCGTCTGCTCGCAAAATCCTTCCACCTTACAGTCGGGAAGCTCTGGCCGCCTAACTTCTTTACCATTTCCTACATGCTGTATTATCACGCCTCTCTTCATTTCTTCGTATATAATCCACATTAAATCTTTTCTGGACTTTGCTTCTCTGCCTTTCTGAGGCCTCCGTGAGGAATAAATCCTTTCGTGTTTGAGTTAGAAACTTTTCATAAATACTTTATTACATGCCGAAGCAATCGCAAAGATTCCTGAAAAACGTAAATTTCCCCAGTTTCCATAAATGAATTTCCAAAAACACGGCAAGCCTATTTTAAAACCGAAGCATCAACCTGACAATAATTTTCCAATTCTTGTTTATTGTTAAAAATAAGTCCTTTTTGGTACTATACCATTTTAAAAATTAATTTGGTTCGCTATCCTCATGTTTAGATTCTGGGTACGGTTCCATATAATTCAAATTCTCCGTTGTATTAAAAAATGAGGATAATAGCCCTTAGATACCGAACTTACTCCAGATGCGTTAGGTAGGCTTTTGAGTCTCATGGGTAGAACTTTTTAAAGCATCCAAGAGCACCAGATGTTCCATTATCATACTCAAGATCTTATTACCGCTCCAAACTAAATCTGAAAACCACTCTGCTTTATAGTATATTATAAAATAAATAGAAGATAGGAAGACCTAGCATTGTGAGCTATGACAATAATTTTATCGCAAAATGGTCTATCCTGTATTAAGTAGTTCATGAATTCCTTAACAGCATCGTTTCAAAATGAAGGTTTCCGTTTTCCACCTTGAAGACATCCAACGTCCATAATTTTTTTCACAAATAAAGCAGAATTTTTAGAGGAATACCAAGTTGGAAAGGTGTATGAAACCTGTTTCCCCATAAGGTGTTGAATGCATCCACTCTATGTCATAGAAAACTAACATGGTCTTTTCAGATGAAGGTTTTTTTTTGGTGATAAGGTAGGCATGTAGCAGAAATGTCGACGCATTTCATTACTTCTACCGTTTCTATAATGAGCCTTATTGAATTCGTGATTGGGTAATATTGGCTTCTTACAAAGCTTAAAAGTCGTTTCTTCTCTTCTCTTTAAAATTTATTTTGTTTATGGTTTTTGCAACAGAGTTTACTTCTTAAGTACCTGCTATATTCATCGCAATAAACGCAATTCCATTCTGACGCACACGGTGGCACACCAGAACATCCCGTACAACCTTCTTCACGTGTGTGAGTAAACATACCGTTTATAGAAAACCCTAGACTACAATATCCTTTACACATCTGGATGTTCGTCATGGCTGCCGTGAGACTAACAATGGCACTGTAATGGTTTGCCGTAGAATCGTATATTAATTTCAATGCTTTATTAGAATTTGTCCTACCCTAAAAATTGTTTTCACATCTTAATCCCCAACAAACAATAATACGGTGTTCAGAAAGATAATTCAGAATTTGATTAATCCCTGAATGCCGGCACCATTGCTCAAATCAACATTTGCCTCGCTTACTCTGGTCAACCTTTGGTTTAATTTATCTACCTTGTCTATAAGTCTTATAGTTAGGATCGCCAAATAAGTGAGCTGTAACTATGGTCAAAACATGCGCAATGCATAGAAATTTTAATGCATAGAAATTTTACCTTTATCTTAACAATAATTTTTTTTAAATGGGTGAGAAAGGATAGTTCTCTGCTTTCTGATTTTACATTTTTACCTTTTCCTTTAGGTATTATAACATGATCTATCTCCACGTTAAATTTATGTGTCATAATTTATGTGTGACCATAAAGTTAGCGTTACTTTGACAATTTTTAATCACATTCATTATCACCTCTAGAGATAACAGCTCCTTACATAAAACTAACACCTATAGATTGATGATCCTGAACATTGTCTTGATTGCTAATCGTAACTCCTACAATATCACTTGGATTATATTCTTTCTAACACTTTATTAATAAGTTCCAGTGGATAAATTTAAAATAATTCATGGTATTTTTATTTTCTGCGGGAAAATTTATTTTCATAAGGTAACGAATTTGGAATTTGAAATAAGGATGCTCTCTTCATTAATGGTAGTTGTATTATCCATTTCCCTATAAAAAAAATAATGCATTTAAAATTTGGTGCATGCTTACAAAGGTATATAAATCTTAAAAACAATATTTAAAGGGTTTATGATAAAGCAGATGTCGTACCTCTACAAGTCAAGGAGAAATTGTTGCATTTCCTGACAACAGTTGCTCTTTTATAGCGTGAAGCTCAACTTTCGAAATATGACCGTGTCCAAATTTAACTTTGTAATGCATTTGCAAAGGAGAATACAAAGGCTATATCCAACCTTAGAAGAACCACGCATCTTCAATACACAGCCAGACATATCTTCAACATACACCGACAAGATAAGCTTAATATCCCTGTATTTTTTATCTCTATCAGTTGTATTTCTAAAATTAAATTTTTAGACCTACATTTTCTCTTTGCTGATAATGGACCTACACAAGTTTCAAACTTTTGCCAACCAGACACCTATATGAATTAATGACTTAGAATTAAACTTTGAGTACGAAGTAATCAAAGCTGAAAAGTTTTTAACCGAGTATGGCCATATCTTATTACTAAAGTTAGGGAAAAATTCCAATGATATTCCCTTTGAAAAATATTTACCAAGTAAATATAACGACACAGTTTGGAATAACGATATTGAAGGAATTAATAAGGATACGCTAAAACTTAGATTAATTTACCCAGGGATTAAACCCGTTACGAGAGCTTATATCTGACCTTTCAAAACGCCCGAGTAATGGTAAAATACTATTCTTTATCAGCAAAACGACACGCATACTGAAGCTTAATAACGTTACAACCACAGGATTAGCTCCCACAAGAAACACAAAGCATAGCGCTGGATTGGACGTTGCAAATTATGGTTATATTTTAAAATCTCAAAGTTGTAAAGCAGTGAAAACAGATATTACTTTTGAAATACCAAAGGGTTATTACGCACCAATCGCTAGAATACCTGGACAATTTCGGTTTCATCGTATAGGCATTGGAGACAGAGTTACTAGATTGTGATTATCCAGGAAATATTATGCCCATTGTATTTACTCATAATATGTCTTAAAATAAAAATAAGCCAGAAAATGGCCCAGCTAATTTTAGAAGAAAATTGCATATCTACATTAGGAAAGGTAAGCTTATTAACAAACATTGAGGGAAGTAGCAAAGTTTATGATTCTAGTGGCTAAAATGGTTTTGTTGTAACACACAAGTTAACACGAGTAAGAGCTGAAGCTTTGCTGACGGCTTACCTCTAAATTTTCTTGGACTGAACACTGGAATGGCTGAACATTGAATTGGAAAAGGCTACACTGCCAATTTAAGTAAGACCAAGATAATGGTGAATTGTTGCAGCTACTGGGAAAGAAGGGTTAATGTAGTCCTGGTCATCTCATCCGAAACACATAATCTTAACTGTGATTCAGACCAACAACTAAGCTCGGTACGAGCACCGGTGATAAAACTCCTGAACACCTCGTTGTCAATCCGTCGTTGCCTGAGATTTCAGAATATTTCACGGCGTTTCTAACTCGTCCGTGCTTGAATTAAAAAGCATACTATTTGCACAAAGTGTTATAAAAGGGTTTCTTCCAGGTCCGTGCTCAAATCTGCAGATGCAGTCGGCACCGCACCTCCGCGACTTCACATCGAGATGTCAGCACCGCCGATACGGAACCCTCTGTTCAGAACGGTACGGTGGAAGCACCGCAACGCCGGCATGAACAACTGGACACAACCATGGGCCACGGGGATCATCGCAGACCCGCCGGCAACCGCCGAACCTCCGCCGCCACAGCAGAGAGAGAGCAGCCGGCCGCAGCAGGCTCCGCCCTCTTTCCCGAGCCGGCCCAATCAGGATCGCCTCGGCCTCCAAAGCCGAAACTGACATCCTCTGCGACTCAGACCTCTCGGCCCTCTAGGCCGAAGATGTTCTGTACTGCAACGCAGACCGCCGCCGCCTCGGCTCCTCGGGAGTCGAGCACACAGACGCCGCCATTAGCTGACCCGGCCACTCGGCCTTCTAGGCCGCAGATGGTCACCGCCACAACGCAGACGCCGCCAGCTACTGACCGGGCCTCTCCAAAGAAAGCAGCCCAGCGGCCAATCACCGCTACCTCTGCCTCTTCAACGACGGAGAACCCACCGACGCCTCCAGCTGCCCGCCCGGCAACTGACCTGGGACGACAAACGACGCCGGCGTACTCCCGGATAGATGGACGCCACAGCGTAGTTATCTGTGGGGTGCCCAGAGACCTGCCACCTCATTATGTGCTGGAAGCGGCACGACAACACTGGCGCTCGGCAATACGGGCCTCACGCATCTCTTCTGCAAGAGGCCCAACATTGCTGGTCCGCCTGCATCTGGGAGCCGCATCGGACGTGGAAGCGGCCAAAGCCACAGGTCTGCCTCTACTTGGGAGGACCCTGCGCGCAGAGGCCACTAGAGGTGATCGTCCGGTGCCCTGCCGATGCTGTTGTGCCTTTGGCAGACAACCTACCAGACCGACGACAACACCAGCAACTTCAACGACACCAGCACCGTCAACGACGCCAGCAACTTCAGACGGCCACCTGACGCAGCCCTCAGGGAGGGCTCAGCACCTGACCAGCGGCATCACCGACGAAGAGCACCATGGACTTCAACGCCTCCTGTCAGCCATACAGGCAGGCATACAGGACTTCACCTCACAACTGGCTGAGCTGAGCCGTGCAACCTTCACGCGCCTTTCGGCCGTGGAGGCCAAGCAGCGAACTTCGGCCAGGGTGATCACTGCTCTCACCAACAAGATCCACAAGCTTCAGGACGAAGATGGGGTTCTCGCGTCGGCCCAGCGCAAGCTGGGAAGAATCGAGTGTCACCTTGTCGAGCCCTACACCGACGGCAGCGACGACCGGTCCACGAGACTGGGCGCCCTCGGCGCCTCAGTCGAAGGGATTCGAGAGCTGCATACCAGCACCAGCAACTCCATCACCGAGAACTTCAAGGCGCTCAGCGCAAACTACGACCACCTGCAAGAAGGATACATCCTGATCCGGAACTTCCTTGAATCCCATGTGATGCCACACCCCTCCCAATCCTCTTCCCAACCTCATCCTCACCGTAAACCCAAATGCCATTAACACATTATCACCAGGAATAACAAACATCTTCTCCTTCACTTCCTAGCAAACATACTTACTCCACTGGCGACCGCACTGCGGCCCAGTTTTAACCATCACCTCGGACTGCGCGGGTGCTTTAGGCGGTACCGCAGCAAACCTTTCCTTTCAATCCGGTGGAGGAGTTTTTAGCGGGTATGCCGACGCCTCGGTGAGTCCCACACTCTCAGTCCCGACTCCCATCGGGGCTGGGGTAAGTGATTAAATCATTTTCTCCTCCACTCGAAAAAAAACCCTCCGCAGTCGCAGCGTGAGAAACGACGAGGAAGGACCTACGAGGAGCGAGCCCAGCCGAGAGAAGCCGAACGACACAGAGCCAGCGGCGAAGAAGCTCTTCGCAGCAAAGAAGCTGCCATCATTGGAGCGGCCCGTCATTGCCGAGGCCTAGCGCCCAGGACTTACAGGCTTGCCTGTGACAACCAACAGTAACTGGGTAGAAAAGCACGTCCGCTGCCAATAGTCTTTTGACTGGAATCTATGCACCTTCGGGTAGGACTCTGCTTTTCGGGCTTTTTAGCTCCCTCTAGCTGTTCCTTCTCTCTTACTGTCCCATCTTTTCCTCTGTTTCTATACTTTAAAATTCCTGATAGGTAGTTCTTAAGCTTTTTCTACTCTTCTGCCTTCAAGTGCATTTTCTTGTGTTTACCTTACCAAACCTTCCCAATGGCGAAACGTAAGCTCAAGAAGTACTCTCCATCGGAGGTGCGAGTCACGACAAAAGCGGTTGTCAAGACTCAGCTACACTTCGGTCCATCCTCTACTTCCTCTCCTACTGTCCCTTCTTCTGCCCTTTCTCCCGCTCCTCCCTCCGCGCCCCTTCCTCTGCTCCTTCCGCTCCCCCCTCCACCCTTGCCCACCCTACCCTGCCGGCATGAATAACAGCTATGCTGTAACCCCATGTCTTTCCGTCGGAACATCTCCTATCTCCGCTGCTGCCCTTGACACCCCACTTCCTGCCTCCCGTTCATCCTCGTCCTCTTCCGTCCGCTCCCGTGTCACTCACCCCACCCCACCTCCTCATCCTGTTTCCCCTATCCCTGGCCACTCTTCTCCCATCCCTGCCCTTCTTGCCACTCCCGTCCACCCTCCTCCTGGTTTCCTCCCTATCCAGCCCTCTTCTTCCCATCCCGCCCCGAACCCTAACCCAGCCCCCACCCGCTCTCCTTCATCTTACGCCCAAGCCCTAACCTCCAGACTCCAGGCTCCCATTTATATATCCAAACACCACGTTACTCTGTTTCAGACGCTCCGCGAATTCGACGCCCTGCACCCTAACGAAGGTTATGTCGTTTCCAGGGCCCCCCGGGACTTCCTGGTGCGCATGAGGTCTGCGGGTGACTACGTGATACTGACTGGCTTTCTGAGTGATCGCAGGGTCCAGTTCCAGCTAACGAGGGCCGCCAACAACCAGACCTTCCGTGCTGTGGTGAAGCACATCTACTACGACGGCGCGGAAGAGGCAATTATGACTGTGCTGCAGACGGCGCACTTTTCAGTGCTGCGTTTCGACCAGGCCAGAACACCTCTTCCGTTTTACTTGGTGGACCTGGCAACGGCTGACGACCTAGATCGGCTACGGCTGATTGAGTATGTGTTCCAATTTCGAGCGAAGGTGGAGCTATACCGACGGCCAGTCATCGCGGTGCAGTGCAGCAGATGCCAGCAGCTCAGGCACACCCAAGACAGGTGTACAGCGACCGCCGTAATGTGCTCCAAGTGCACTGGCTCACATGACTCGCGAACCTGCAATGTTCCCCACCCCAGAGGAAGTGCGCCCTTTGTCTCTGTGTCGGCCACGGGGCCAGGTACCAGGCTTGTCCCGAGTACAAGAGGCAAGTTGCTGCGGCGCGCAACCTCTTGGGGACTGGTAGACGTGCAGGCGAGCGGGCGAGTGAGCGTGTGTACGAGGGGACGCTTCGGCGTGTGTGCCGCCCGCTTCTGGTGTGACCGAAGCGCGGGCAGAGGCGCCTGTGCCAGAGAGCGAGACCTGGACTCAGCGGCCTAGCCAACCACGAGATAGGCCACGTCAACCAGCACGGGAACGCCCTACACGACCTTCACGACCAGAGCCCATCGACGACCCACGACTGGAACACCAACGACTGATTTACCGCAGATGCATGGCTACCAGATGGTCCGACGCGCACATCAGGGATACTTGCGGGTGCATCGTCGAGCTTCCGGCAACTTCGGAGGAGTTGGAGACCCGAAACAGTCTTGCCTGCTACCGAGACCTTTTCCAACTCCTTACCACTCCACGCTTCCTATGAACACTACACACCACTCCTAAACCTCATAACCTGGAACGCACGCGGAGTGCAAAGGCGCAAGACAGAACTTAAAGACCTTCTTGTACAAAATAACACTAACATAGCCCTAATAACCGAAACTCACCTAAGCGAAAAAGATAGATTTAACATACAAGGTTACACAACCCACCGTAACGATAGAAACAGGCACGGCGGCGGAACCGCTATAATAATAAAACAAACATATCTCATGACCTAGCTTCACAATCCCAAACTTCGAACACTGGAAGCAACTAGCATCTATATCACCTTAGATAACAACCGCGTACTAGTGCCGGCGGCATGCGCCCCCCAGGTGTACTAAATGCAACGGACATAAACGCACTAATGCAATTAAACCAGAGAGCAATAATAGCTGACGATCTTAATGCAAAACATAAAATTTGGGACTGCAGTGAAACCAATCCCGAAGGCACGGCCCCACTAAACTTAGAAAACAACTCAGATTATATAATTCACACTCCATCGTAACACACATATATTCCTTTTAGTAGAAATCAACGACCAGATATCCTGGACATAGCAATTACTCGCAACCTAACTCGCAGAATTAGCCTACAAGTAAAAAACGAGCTGTCCTCTGATCATTTACCGGCATTAATAACCCTCGAGGGCACAGCAGCCAAAGACCCACCGGTCCATCGCCGCAACTACAACAGACGGACTGGGAAATTTTTGCAACGACGGTAAATCAAAACCTACCCACAATACAACTAAGCACGATCGAAAACGTGAATGCGGCTCTAATAGAGCTTGAACAAGCTATCAAGACCGCAATCAAAACAGCGGTACCGTTTAGTAAACCGCGACCAACCCAACCACCACTGCCACAAGACATACATATGCTAGGAGAAGGAAGAAACAGAGCTAGGCGAAAATGGCAGAAATGGCGTAACATCGCGGACCAAGAATACTTTAGATATCTAAACGCCTTAGTAAGGGGATGAACAACGAAGTTTATCTCCCAGCAATGGCAGCACACACTAGAGAACCTCAACTACGAACGAGACTCTGTATGGAGAATAGCTTGTTGCCTAACGCGCGACAAAATTCAAATTCCACCCCTACACTACAATCAAACAATCGTCTTAACGGATCAGCAAAAAGCGGAGACTCTAGCCGATGCGCTACAGCAAACACTTACACCGAATCTCACTCCGTCCTGCCCAAACTTCACGGCAGAAACGGAAACCGAAACCGACAACTACAAAGAACAGGTAACTCACAATCAACTGCGAAAACCCGCCCAATCGAAATCAAATGGCTAATAAGTCACTTCCCAAGAAGAAAGGCCCCAGGACCAGATAGCATCCCAACAGCAGTCCTTATGCATCTGCCGGAGGATACCATAAATCTGCTCTCGAATATATTCAATCATGTGCTAACAAGCGGGAACTACCCGGACAGGTGGAAGCTGGCCACAATGGTTCGCTTCCCCAAAAAGAGAAAATCTGTCTAACCCGCACAACTACAGACCAATAAGTCTACTGAGCACACTAGGAAAACTTCTCGAAAAAACAATACTCAACACCCAGCTAATTAAACAAAATATCCTTAATTTTGGAACAGTTTGAGTTCAGAGGCAAGCATTTAACAACCTTACAATTAATCAGAGCAACCGAAAGCATCACCTACGGTTTTAACATCAGAAAATCAACAGGTGCAACAATGCTCGACGTCGAACGAGCATACGACAGAGTATGGCACGCGGGCCTATTAAAGAAACCGAAAACAATAAACATACACGTCTCGCTAATTAAACCCATAGCGAACTACTTAAACAACAGAAAATTTCAATCCAGATTGAACAATTACCTCTCAACGGAGCGTCGAATCAAAGCAGGAGTCCCACAAGGCAGTCTGTTCGCGCCGACGCTATTTATTATATACATAAACGGTATACCACCAAATAAACACACCGAAGACTACAAAGTGCCCTCAATAATCTTGGGGATTGGCTCACAAAATGGCGCATTAATGTTAATGCACCAAAAACACAAGCCATAATATTCACCAAACGCATCAACCACAGATTTCCCAAACACCAGCTACCGCCGCTCACCAATTTTGGTGACAACATTGAGTGGAAAGACACAGTAACCTGGTTAGGATTAAAAATGGATCAAGGATTAACTTGGAAAAAACACATACAACAAATACGGGGAAAAGCCAACGCCGAATTGGGTAAGCTCTACCCACTCATCAACATTGATTCTCAATTAAATCTAAATATGGGACTCACGCTGTACAAAACACTAATACGACAAATATTCACTTATGCTGCACCAGTATGGGGATATGCCGCCAAAACCCACAACAAAAGATTACAAAGATTACAAAACAATATCTTAAGCATGATAGTAAAAGTACCTTACATAGATCCATCCGATTTACTGCATGAAGAGCTTAACATGCACACTGTTGAAGAGTTCATTAAGAAACTAGCATAATATGTACGAAAAGTTACACCAGCATTATAACCCGCTAGTAACAACATTAGTAAACCACGATACACAAATAACAAACACAACAGACCCCATATCACTATTCGATAGAACACTATCCATGGATTACAGTGATGAAATGAAACACTTTCTTAACAATCTCATCCAACATGACAAAGGCGCTGACAAAGGACTACTCCTCACTAAATTCCCAACATTAATCTGTTTCATCTTACTTTTGTTTCAGACCAGCCCGTTGTAGTGCCCTCAAGCCCTCAGCAACTGCTGAGGCGGACCGGGAGAAAAGGCCTCCCACCGTGATCGACGTGGGCAGCGAATTTCGAGCAGCTGCATTATGGAGCCGATCACAAAGACGACATTGGCAACCTACTCGGACAACGAGACTGACAAACGCCAGAGAGCTGGATTCAAACGGACGAGCTACTGTGCACAACTAACGGGCAGGTATCACCTGCGAAGACCGGCAGAGGAAGCAAGATTTACAACTCACTATCATATATTATTCAATAACATTACACGCTATTATTATAGTGCACTTAAGTTCTAGTACTAATGTACACCAACACTTAGCTTAAGCTAAAATCATGACAAGCAGGCACTCCATGCACACAGATACAAGTAGCATATAATACACAAACGTATTAGCCTAAGTTAACATGTGTGCAGGAACTCCCTGTACACACTCACAACATTAAAATGTAAGCTTCTAGAAAATACTTAATTTTATAACGCATGAATTCACAGTGTTATTGTTCAGATTTCATGGACAATCCCAGTAACTAACAATGGACGCGCTCGCATACATGCCAGCAACTTAGCTATTCACTTAGTAATCGGGGTGCTATGCAGGACCGGACCATGCATGAATTGCACGAAAAACACAGCAATACGCAATTAACACGTGGAATGAATTTCCCCCCCACGAAAAAAAAAACGCTCGCTTCACCGGTATTGCTCAAGTTTCATGGACAATCCCAGCAGTTTAACAATGGACGAGATCGCATGCGATGCATGCCAGCAACTTAGCTATTCACAAGCTAACGGGGGTGTTATGCGGTACCCGACCATGCATGAATTGCACAATTAACACGTGGAGGTTTTTTTAGTGGGTATTCTACAACCGAGCGGCGAGCCCCACACATCCCCTCAGCCATTGCAATCGGCTGTAGGTTGAATGCAGTAATGCTGTTTTCTCCCCCACGGAAAAAGGAAACACTCGGTTCACAAACTCTTCAAAACGAGATACTCAGAGTAGTAGCAAAAGTGCCGTTGCTAGCACTATCAAAAGAACTGCATGATGACCTACACATGCATACGACAGAAGAGTTCATTACGAAATTAGCCTTCGATATGTATAGTAAACACAGACTACGATGACGAAATAATAGAATTTCTCGACAACCTTTTGCAATAATACACACTCTTTCTGCTCAGTATTTGTTCACAGACATAGCACCATCCACTTCACAGCTGCTCCCGAAGTCCGTGTGCTATCCAGCAAAGGCGGACTGGGGAGATGAGGGCCTCCCCGCGAGTGGCACTGGTCTGCACTTGCACTATCAGGCAGACAGCCATCCGAGTGTGCACTCTAGACGACCCTGCACGAACACCGGGCCTGGGATTGGAACATATCGACGACGCCCTCCAGCCATACACGAAAGTACTGATACGGTTCCGATTAAGGAGACCACGTAGACTAACCTTCATTATCGCTCCCACCATGCCATTACGCAAATGCATGCTAACTTCACGTAATTATTAAAAATGCGCGTATAAAGTACTATTAACCAAATCACCATACATCACTAGCATGCCTCCAAATTCTCCTTCACTTACACCATCTACCCCCCAGGCTGTATCAGGACTTGTTGATGGTTGCAGCCTGGGAATTCATCCTTTGATGCGCTCGCATGCAAATTAAGCCAAGAACACATATCACGTAGTAAACAGCGGTGCTTTTGCGGGACCCGACTAACCTACGCACTAACTCCTAACAAACTCCCTGCAGGTTAGACATACTAACTGCACGAGGGAGGCGATGTAGTTTGCACGACAACACATGCCGGACCGGTACGGAGGGTGTGGTGCCCGTCCTGTATAAAAAAAACTCGGTTCACACACTCAGCTCCGAGATGGCGAAGAAGAAGTAACTTAGAGTCGCCGAGCCTTCTAAGGCAGGAAACTTTTCTTCTCCCCCGGCGCCGCCGAAGGGAAACCGCCGCAGCTCGGGGTAGCTTACGCCTCGACCGTCGCTTCGCCGCCATCCACCGCAGCTTCGTCGCGACTGCGCGCAGTCGCCGCTACCTACTTCGGCATCATCCACGCCACCGATCCTGGGGGCTTCCCAGTCAGTGCCGATCCAGCCTGTCATCAGAGGGGTCCCCAGGGACCTGCCAGTCAGGCTCCTCATCAACGCAACACACCAGCAGTGGCCTTCAGCCTTGAAGGCCACTAGGATCTTCGGAGCCCAGGGACCCACGTCGCTCGTCAAGATCGAGTTTGCTAACCCTGGCGACAACGAAGCGGCCTTAATGGCGGGCCTGCTCTTATTAGGGCTGGTGCTTACGCAATGAGGCCAGCCGAGTGGAACGCCAGTTGCCCTGCAGGCGCTGCTGTGTCGTCCTGCTCAGCTCAAAAAAGGTGCCACTATTGTGGTGCCGCCAGCACAGCCGCATCGTGTAAACAGCACGACCTACGCCGCCGACGTCGCTACTGTGCAAGCTGTAGAGGGTCGACGCACAACACTGGCCAAGCGCTCTGCCCCTACATCCTCGCAGGAAGGCACCGCTGAAACCACCAGCACCAACATCGCAGCCAGCGACAGCTCCACAGCCACCGACACCAGCACCAGCACTATCACCAGCGCCGATTATCGCAGTCACCGAGGAAATACAGGGCCTAAGCGGCGCCGTTCAAGATCTCCACGCGGAGTTCTTGAACATGACGACGAAGCGGACAGCCCTGGAGGAAGTCATCAGGGATCTTCAAGCCGCGTCAGCTGTCCAGCAGTTTTCTCTCGCTGGGGAGTTTGACAACACAACATTTAGACTCAATGCCATTGACGAATCCATCCAGAACAAAACTCGAGATCTCAGACTGAAGAGCAACGCGAAGAGAGTCGCACGCTTCCTGCAGCAATTTAAGGAGTACAACCAGCAACAGCAGCAGTATCAGTATCACTCTCATTCCTAACTTCCATCTCCTTCGAAATCCTCGCCACACCCACTATTGTTGCAGACAGGTTTCATGGCTGCACCCTATTTACTACCTTTGCCCGCTTCCGCCCATAGCCATAGGGTGGAAGCCAACAGCTTTAAATTACTAACGAGGGTGTTCTGCGGGACCGCAAAACCTTCACGCTTTACACCACTTTTTCTCCTGCTATCTTTTTCCTTTCGGTGGAGGAGTTTTTATTGGGTATGCCGACGCTTGGAGAGTCCCACATTCTCAGCCCAAACTCCCATCGGAGCTTAGGTCAGTGTTTAAATCACTTTATTCTCCACTCCAATAAAACAAAACAACAAACGCTCGGTTGCTGCGCAACCTACCGCTAGATACCTAGTACCTGTCTTCTTGGCCAGGCAGAGCAGCAAGATCATAGTCAGCTTTCTTCGGAAAGGTTAATGGCGCACATCTATGTTCGATGCTCTGCTGCTCGCGCCTTTCGGCACCTGCCAGAAACTCTTTTTCTCCTACTACGCTTCTTCTTTCTTCTTCTTCTCTATCTCAAATTACGATCCCACGCACTTGAGTCCCTTACCACCTACTCATTCATTCTTGACTGCTGACATGGGTAAGGGCGGGACTAGGACCAACCGGACGACGAGATGTTCTCCGACGGCCTTACGATCGACGCAACGGACTGTTGTGAACACCACTCTGGACTGCTCCGGTTCCCAAACACCTGCACCTCAACCTTCTTTTCCTCAACCCAACTCAGGTTCTACCACCTCCATTCCCGTCCTTCCTTCATCTAACCCTAACCATCCTACACCTATCTCTCGACTCCACTTTCCTGTTCTACTTCCAGCTTCTCTTCGTCCTCTCACTTTTCCCTCTCCAACATTCATGGTCCTCCTTTTGCTCTCCCTTCTCCTCGCATTCCTTCGCCCCAACACCGTACTCCAGTCAAATCCCGTACCTTTCCTAACCCGGCGGCCCCATCCTTTGTTCCTAATCCTGGTTTCCCCACCCGCTCTGTCCTTCTGACCACCTCTCCTAAATCCCATCCCAATCCCAAAACTTCTGTCCTACTCACCAACCTTAAGCCTAGATCCACGTTCCGACCTGATCCTCAACCTGGACCCTCCTTTAGACCCGACTTTTAACCTCTACCTTCTTCCTGTCCAAGCTCTCAACCCGAACCTTCCTCCAGACCTGAACCAGCACATCTTCCACCTCACCAAAGCGCCCTTCCTAAATCCTATGCGTATGTTGCCTCTCTCCAACCTCCCATCTACGTCAACCAACGACACAACACAAACCATAGCAAAGTACTAACGGGCTTCACGAGACGGACCGGAGTTGCAGACTTCGAGGTACGCTGGGACTCACTGACCCATGACTATGAACTTAGAACCAGTAACCTGGAAGATGATAAGCGTATGTGCGACCACCTGCACCAGGCCAACATGAGTTTCTACGTTGTGGCACCAGCTCATTCAAAGAGCTGTATGACTGTAGTTAAGCGCCTCTACACGAACACTGCCGAGCCTGAGATCAAGGAAGAACTTGCGGCCTCTCGTATCTCAGTGGTGCGCGTTGTCCAGCTACGCACGTTCAACAAAGAGAGGACATTCCTTCCTCACTACCTTGTTGAACTGAAGACACAAGACGACCTTAGGCTAATGACTAAGACTACTTTACTGTACTTACAGGTGACGATCGAGGATTACCGCCCACCCCGGTTTCCGAAGCAGTGCAGCAACTTCCAGTGGTTGGATCATTTGGCTGTCAATTGCAGGGCAGAGGCAGCCTGCTCGAATTGCGTCCCACACGTGCGACGTGCCGTTGCCACAGCGAAGGTTCCTCCTTTGTGGCTCGCAGGGTCACGCTTCCGTGGTTGCCCTGTGTACCAGCGACACCTAACTGTCCTGCGGACCCCCGAATTACGGACCAATCCCAACGCTAGGAGGAAGCCGGGACCACTAGTCCCAAGAGATGGTCCCACTGCTAACCTGGCAAGTGCCGGAGCCAGTGCGCCTCCCCATAAGACGGCTGAAAGAGCTGCTGCTAGCTCTCAGCGCGGCGCTCCCACCAGACATGCCAGACAGGACCACGTGACCCACTAGCCCAGGCATGGAAGACTTAAAATTGACAGCCGAGAATGGCGGTACAACCTACGTATGTGTCTGCTTAGGATTGACGAACTGACCTACGGACCTACGGAGAAACTGGAGACCCATCAAATATTACAGTCAATACTTTCAACTACTGGACTCCAGTAACTTCAATGGACGTTAGCTAAACAGGCAAACTAATGACTTGGAATGCACACGGACTGAGACAACGAAAGCATGAATTATTAGACTACTTGGCCAAACACAATGTACAAATAGCTTTACTAACAGAAGCACACCTCAGCCCGCGATACGGACTAAATCTTCCGGGTTATCTCTTATACCGCAACGACCGAGACAGACGTGGCGGCGGCGCTGCTATTGCCGTTCGCGGGACATCGCCCATCACGAAATTCAACTTCCGCCGCTCCAAAGACTCGAAGCAAGCGCGATAATCACCTCCATATACCAAAATCACATGGTAATAATATCGGCATACAATCCCCCGGGTGATACAAATACAGCGGATCTAGATTCAGTCTTACAACTAAACCATCACGTAATAATAACGGGTAACCTCAACGCAAAACATTCACTTTGGAACTCCACGCACGTGAACACTGCCGGAGAAACACTATTATGTCATGAAAATGAGTTCGATTATATAATTCACGCTCCCACTGAACCAACTTTCATCCCATTCCAAGCAAAGCAGGCTCCGGACGTACTCGACATCATAATAGAAAGACAGACCGGCGCTCGCATCTCGCTAAAGGTACATAATGATCTATCATCGGACCATTTACCAGTATTGAAAACCTAGAAGGCCCTCTTCAAACAGCACCAGCCAGACCTAGGCGCAACTACAACAAAGCTAACTGGGGCCTTTTTGCGAAAACAGTGGACACACAAATCTCGAATATACGGGCAGACTCTATTGAGGACATTAATAATGCCACGGAAACGATCGAAAAAGCAAAACAATATGTCACAATGGTGGCAAAGAAAGACTAACACGCGACTTCCAGTGGACTTACAACACCTTACCAAACAACGTAACAGAGCAAGAAGACAATGGCAACACACTCGAACTGCTGCCACACAACATAACCCCGAACACTAAACCAACAACTTCGCGAGCGCACTGCTGTCGTTATTTCAGAGCAGTGGAACAGCACACTGCAGGCTCTTGACCCGCAAAATAACACAGTACGCAAATTAACCAAATGACTCACCAGGGACAGAATCTCATTCCCCCCTCTCCACCTGGGACAACATATTGCTACAACCGACGAAGAAAAAGCAGAAGCATTAGCAGACGCACTACAAATCACACTGGTTCCAAACTCAACTCCGGTCCTACCCACATTATGAACGAAACCGAAATAATCACGGAAAACTTACACAAAAAGCAAACGCACGAACGAATTCGTAAGACGCATCCTTCCGAAATCAAATGGCTCATAAAACACCTCCCGAAAAGAAAGATTCCCCGACCAGACCAAATACCAAACATCGTATTAAAAACCCTAACTCTCAGCGCCTTAAAAACACTAGCTAGTCTTTTTAATCTATACTTATCTCACGAGTGCTTCCCCAAGAGGTGTAAAACAGCAAGCGTGCTTCACTTCCCGAAGAAGGGAAACAAACCAAGCGAATCCATACAACTGTAGACCAATTAGCCTGCTTAATACAATGAGGAAACTTCTTGAAAAAATCATACCAAAGCGTGCTAACGCATTCGTGATCAAGCACAACATACTCATACTTGAACAGTTGGGATTCAGGGCGAAGCACTCGACTACGCTACAACTCCTTCGCGCCACTGAACACATTATGAAAATCAACATCCGGAACTCAACGGGCGCCGTTCTCCTTGACATAGAACGTGCTTTCGACCGCATGTGGCACGCGGGACTACTAAGGAAAATGCTTAATTACAATTTTCCGGACACCGTGACAAATCTTATAGCAAACTACTTGCGCGATCGAACCTTCTCCTCGGTATTCAACGAAGTGAAATCAACACCTCGACCAATATTAACGGGCATCCCTCAAGTAGTATTTTGGGACCCCTGCTTTTAAAGTTATACATAAACGATATACCCAAAGACTCAACCTGCCTGCATCTCCTGTACGCTGATGACACGCCCATCATAGCACAATCCGCTAAAGTTTCATTTATACACGGAAACCTTCAAACATCGCTCACCCACCTGGAACCTTGGCTCACCAAATGGAGAATCTGGGTAAACCCGACCAAGAGCAAAGCGATAATCTTCACTAAACGCGAAAAGCACTATTGCCCAAGACAACGTACTGCCACTAAAACCCTTTAACGACAACATTAACTGGACCAACAATGTCACGTACCTTGGGCTAGTTATGGACAACGGTCTTACCTGGCGCCTACAAACTAACGAAGTACGCAGAAAAGCCTACGCGCAATTACGCAAATTATGCCCACTAATAAATTTTAACAATGCACTCAAATTAAACATGGGCTTACCACTCTACAAATCTCTCATCCGTCCTACATTAACTTACGCAGTACCGGTCTGGGGCCACGCAGCAAAACCTCATTTCCAATGCATCCAAACTCCTCAAAACAAGATACACAGAATAATAGCAAAAGTTGCGTTGCTAGCACCATCAAAAGAACTGCATGATGATCTACACATGCCTACGATAGAAGTGTTTATTAAGAAATTAGCCTTCGATATGCATAATAAACTCCCTGCGCACCATAACACACAAATTTCTTCACTTGGTCAATATGAAACGACGATAGACACACACAAACGACCTCTATCTCTGTTTGACAGAGATCTTTCCAATACAGACTACGACGACGAAATAACAGAACTTCTCGACAACCTTCTGCGATAATACGCACTCTTTCTGCTTCCAGCATTTGTTCACATACACAGCACTATCCACTTCACAGCTATCCTCGAAGTCCTTGTGCTACCCAGCCAAGGCGGATTGGGGAGATGAGGCCCTCACCGCGAGTGGCACTGGTCCACACCTGCACCATCAGGCAGGCAGCCAGCCGAGTGAGCACTCTAGACGACCCTGCACGAACACCGGATCTGGGATTGGAACGCATCGACGACGCTCTCCGGCCATACACGCAAGTACTGACGCGGCTCCCATTAAGGAGACCACGTAGACCAACATTCATTATCGCTTCCCACCATGCCATTACACAAATGCATGCTAACTTCACGTAATTACTAACAATGCACCTATAAGTATTATTAACCAAATCAGCACACATCACTAGAAAGCCTCAAAACTCTCTTTCACTTAAACCATAACTTCTCCAGGCTGTACTCAGGACTTGTTCATGGCTGCAGCCTGGGAATTCATCCTTCGACGCGCTCAGAGAAGACAACACAGAGCCGCCGAGCTTGCTTCGGCAGGAACCACCGCCTGTCCCCCGGCATCCGCCGAAAGGAACGGGACGCAGCCGAAGCCTCCCGAGACTAGCTATACCTCGGCTACTGATTCGCCGCGTGCAGTGGCAGAGGCAACAGCTGACCTCCGCCGCAGCTCCCACGGGACTTCATCCACCTCCTGCAGTACCGTCTGTGCCTCTTCGGAAGTACAGCGTAGTGATCACCGGGATACCACGGGACCTTCCAGCGAAGTTCATCCCTGCCGCAGCTCAGAAGCGGGGCCACCCGGATCTATACCGCTAAATGGACCATCGCCGCTTGTCCGACTGGAGCTCGCAGACCCTGGCGACCACGAAGCGGCCCTGAGAACGGGCCTGCCCTTATTAAGGCGGTACTTACGCATCGAAGCTAACCTAGTGGCGCGTCAGGTGCCCTGCAGACGATGTTGTGTCTTCGGGCACGAAGCGTCGAGCTACACCACAGAGCCTAGTTGCCACTACTGTGGTGACTCATACTTCACCGACTACTGTAAGTCGCACTCGCTGAAGAGCCGCCGCCGGTACTGCACCACCTGTGATGGCTCTGGTCATTTCACGGGCCAGTCGCAGTGCCCTCTCTACCTCCACAGTCGTCGCCAGCCTACAACGCCCTCAGTGAGTCTACCACCAGCTCCAGCTCCAATTCGAACCTGAGCAGAGCCGCCTCCGACACTTGTCTTCGCCACCAATGCAGCCTTGCGGGATGTTGGCCAGGACCTTCATGCGGAGGTTTTGAATATTTGCGCCCGTCTGTCCACTCTGGAGGAGGCAGTCACCGCCATGTCATTTGCTGCCACTAAGCAGCACGCCTCATTGTCATCACAGCTTGACGCAATCACTGCACATCTCAACACAACAGACCTGAGTATCACCAGCATCACACACAGGCACGCCCACTGCGCGCCTGACACGTCACATGAGACACAAGCACCACAGTAGCACACTTCATGCAGTATCGGCATACAGCGGAGAATGTTCAACGCATCCTACAGAAGTGCAAGGACTTCAACCGACGTCAACACCAACCTACCTAACCCCACTCTTCACTTCCTTTCCTTCCGTTATCACTTTCGAACCTTTACGCTGCAGTAAGGGCAGTTTGTTATGGCTGTAGCCTAGGACCTTACTTTCACCAGCTCCGGCCCATAAGGCGGCAGCGCAACAGCTTTCGTATACTAACGCTGATGCTAGGCGGGACCGCGCTACCTTTACCTTCAAATTCCATCTTTTTCTTCTTCCCTTTTCCTTCCGTTGGAGGGGATTTTTAGAAGGTATGGCCGATTAGTGGCGGCTCCCAGTCGCGAAATCCTCGGGGTTGGGGTTTGAGCCTAACAACATTTTCTCCTGCATTCGAAAAAAAAAACCTCCAGGATGACCGCAATGCAAAACATCAAATCTGGAACTGCAACGAAAGGAATGCAGTGGGGAGCACGCTCTATGGCAGAATAACTCACATTACATTATACAAACACCGAATCAACCAATCATCCTAGGCATTTCAATAACTGGGCGCAGAGCACAAAGAGTTAATCTCCCTGTCAAAAATGATATTCCTTCGGATTTCCTACCCTTAATAATTACTTTAGAGCAGTCAACGGCACTAGCTTGCCCTGTGATATAATCACTCAGGACAGGTTAACCCGAGAACAAAGAAAACAGTAGGGCGGACACTGGCTCACTTAGCACGACTGACGATCGGGCAGCAGGGCTGTACAGTGGTGGGATTCATACAGCTCAGCGACACATTCTCTTGTTTTTTGAATCACGAACTATTTGCGATAGCTACAGTATATAATGACAAATGAGGGTGTTCAATAGTATTAATTTGAATAAAATCACTATAAAAAGAAATTGACTTTATTGCACAAGAAGCAAAATACTACTACATATCGCGTAAATGAATTACACATACAGAACACTGAAAACAGTTTAGAAACAAAGATTCTGTAATATATGTCCTAGAAATTATGATGAAAGCTTGATGAGAATATTTAAAAAATCTTTCATTTATCCTTGTGAAAATGGGATTCTTATTTTAGAATACATACACCTGTGAGCCTATACTACTTCTAGATTTTTTTACTTCCTTTGTTCTTCAATAATTTTTCAATATTGGGCACCATGCTCTGCCTCACACACAAACGAAGGATGCATTTTAATTTATGGTCTGATAGGTGGTTTCTGAGACTTGGTTTACAATTCTTCGTCAGATAAAAATACTGCTCACATAAATATGTAGATGTGAACATGCTGAGACACCGGGCAGCAAAATGATGAAATCGTGGTAACCGTGACCGAGGGAAATTTCAGGAGAAGTCACTCAGAGTCTTTCTATTTCCGAATTTGTCTCTGAGTTCTATGTAATTCTGAAAATCTATCACTTCTAGTTGTGTTATGGTAGAAATAGTATCAATTGCAAAAGAGAAAGGTGTAGCAAATAATTGAGTATCAGGTTTGAGGCCTAACTTTTCTAAATCTGGAGTTGAATTCTTCAATGACTTCTAGTATTATGCGTGCATACTGCTGAAAGATTGAAGGTGTGATAAACTGGAAAACACTACTAAGTTTTGGAAAATGTGCCGTGTCCATGTTGGTTAACTGGCGTTCCCATAATGCCAACTTCACTTTAAATGCTTTCACATTGCTGAAGAGGTCACTTATTATCTGTTTTTCCCCTGTAGAGAAACATTCAGTGTATTCGTGTGAGCTGTTAAAACTACTACTAAAAAGCCAAATCACATATACAATTTACGTCAGTGAGCTCAGGTACAGGTTTATCTTGCATCTCAAGAAACAGCTTTATATCTTTCCTCAATTCACAGAACCTATCTAATATTTTCCTCGGCTCAACCAACGCATTTCAGAATGGTATGGGAGATCACCATATTCACTTTCACATTCCCCAAGAAATTGTTTAAACTGCCAATATTTCGAACCTTTTGATTGTATCCTGTTCGTTGCTTTCACTACAACAGACATTGCATTATTGAATGGATGCTTTTAGCACAAGTTTTGTTGATGAATTATACAAAGCAGAGCAACGACATGACAATTGAGTTCAGAAATGTTGTCCTTAATTCGCCCAACTCCACACGTAGTCCCTACCATGGAAGGCGCTCCATCCGTTGCCTAGGATACAAGATTGTACCACTGTAATTCAGCTTCTTCTACAGCTCGCTGCAGATCAATAAACATGTCCAAACATGTAGTTCTGTCATGCACTGGAACGAGATCTAATTAACTCCTCCCGTACCTGGAGATTAGCATTAACACCGCTTACGAAAGCTAATAATTGAGCGGTATCAGAAATTCAGTGCTCTCATCTAAGGCAATGAAAACGCTATGAATTTCTTCGACACGTTTACGAGCTGTTAATGAACCTCGCCAGCCATTTCCTGAATGCGGCGCATTAATGTACTTGGAATCAAACTGATTGCCTCAAAATCATGCGATTGAATTGGAAACAGTTCTGCAGCTGTCATAATTATACAGTCTGATAAATTGCCCGTCACTGTATAGTCGCAATGTTTTTGCAATATCTAATGAAAGTTTGAAGCTCAGGCGCATTGCGATTCCTTGACAGAATGTTATTCTATTTCACGTGGATTACTTTTTAATTCTTCTACAGGTGTGACTCGGTCCTCTCCTTTATATCTATCGTACTCACCAGCATAGCATGTTGCATAATGGCGTTGCAAATTATACTTCTTTGCTTGCTGAAGCACTTTACCACAAATTAAACACCTTACCATGCTACCATAATCAGTACATAAAAATAGTTCTTCCCACACTTGCCAAAGTTTTCGTGTTGATGGCGTTGCGTTAACGTCTGTAGCTGCTTCTGACATTATTCCTCTAGAATAATATTAAACTTCCACGCACGAGGCACCACGGAACAAATCAGATAACATCTACACTACCTCTGCTACAGTACACCTAGTGATACGGGATTCCTCTCTGCCCCGTCCGTGTTACCCGAAAAGTAGTCAATGCGTGCCCTGACGTCATTTCGCTTCGTAATGACAGCCGCTGCCTTAACGGGGACCTCTACAATGCGTACCACCAATCCTCAGGAATAATTACAACAAAGTGACCTGAGACATATTCGAACCCACAGTGGCGCATAACCTCCCGTCAGTGACCATAGCCACACAGGCTGAGCTAAATGAGGCGGTAACACTGCTGGAACAAGCAATGAAATTTGCCATAAGCACAGCTGTACAGGTACATCGCCCGAAACAAATTACTTCCAAGCTCCCAATTGACATAAAGGTGCTTACAGTAGAACGAAACCGTCCCGGGAGAAAATGGTACAAATCACGCTACATAGTAGGCTTGGGGCGATTTCAAACTCTCGTGCGCATGTCAGGGAAAGGACGGGTGACTTTATGGCACATCAGTGGCAAAACACTCTAGATAATTTAGACAGCGAAACAAACACAGTTTGGTGCATCGCACGGTGCCCAACCAGACAAATTACACATACCACCGCACCAAAATGCAAAATTACCACAGATGGCACAGAAAAGCTCATGCGCTAGGTGATGCATTAGAACACACAACCGCGAAAGAAAACCTCTCGTGCGAGCGTTTTAACAAGAAACGGAACACCTACATGGCACAATAACGTATACTCAAATACGAAAAACATGCCTGTCAGAAATAAAATGGCTAATAGGGCACTTGCGTCAAAGAAAGGCCCCTGGACTGAACAAACTACCTAATATAGTTCTAAAGAATTTTCCCAATGAAGCGTTTAAAGACTTGTCAACAATCTTCAACTACATCCTAACGTAAGGCTATTTCCCAGAAAGATGGAAAGTTGCACAGGTTCTCCGCTTTCCGAAATGATATAAACACCAGTCTACACCAAATAATTATAGGCTAATCCGTTTGCTAAACACTCTAGGCAAACCATTAGGAAAAGTAATACATAAGAGACTCAGAACTTTATAACAACGCAATCTGCTTATTCTGGAACAATTCAACTATAGGGCAAAATACTCGTAAACTCTTGAACTGCTTAGAGCAGTAGAGAGCATACGTACGGTTTCAACATCAAAAATCTCCGGCAGCGTTACTACTGACATTGAACGGGCGTTCGACAGGGTATGGCACGCAGGCCTACTTAAGAAACTGGAGACGTAAAATAAATTGTGCTTTTTATTTATGGACGCTTTTTAACTACTATGGTTCCTAGCGTCCCATTCTGTATTGGGCGTGAAAGACCGGAAATCTTGCTCAGAGGCCTCTATCAGGTTTGAAGTTATTTTACTTGCTGCAAATATGCGACACGGGACCATAGGCTTTATTTCCCTTCCGAAAGAAGCCATGCTAAGATTGTTTACGCCCGAAAACATCTATCGCCCTCTGCCGGGTTTGAACCCGGAAAGAAACTGGAGACCTTCAAGTACCGGACAAGCTAATAAAACTGATTGAAAATTACCTGAAAGACCGAAAGTTTCAATCACTTTTTAACACGTCTCTCCGCTCCACGATCAACCAAAGCAGCAATCCCCCAAGGAAGTATACTGGAGCGACACTGTTCAACATTTATGTAAATGACATGCCAAGTGCAGTGAACACCACACGATACATAATACATACCCGTTTCCGTAATTCACTCAATGCACTGGAACATTGGCTCACCAACTGGAGAATAAATGGAAATGCCCTAAAAATCCAAGCAATAATTTTCACTATACAAACAAATCACCGCCATCGCCGTAATAGGCTACGACCGTTACTTTATCCGGGCAGGAGGTTGCTGGATCGACACAGAGACATGGCTAGGGGTTAAAACGTACGAAGCTCTAACATGGAAGAAACACATTTATCTCCTTAGGAACGAGAGCAATGCCCAATTAGGCTGATAAACCTTAACGTTGCACTAAATAGGCACAAAGGGTTGACACTATACAAAACACTGATCAAACTCATACTTATCTACGCAACGCCTGTTTGAGGATACGCCACTGCGAATCATATTAGGAAAGTACAAACCTTCAAAAATAGTGTTACGTACAATTGGGCATATTCCTAGAATCGAATCCCCTTACGTGTTACACGATGAACAGAAGATTCACACTATAGAACAATTCCTTAAAAAGTTAACGTATGATACTTATGCAAAATATCCAAAACATTATAACCCACTGATTCAAGCATTACGGAACTATGTTACACAAATAAGTAAACACAACAGACCATTATTTATATTTGAGAGAAACCGAAGTAATGAACAGAATGGAGACGAAGTACGAGAATTCTTAGACAACCTTTTCAAAGACTGACACGACATAGAATGTATGCACACACAGGACAGCTAATTAGTCACATAACGTCTTACACTCTACAAACAAATGTTTTCGAAGACCTTATGTTACTCAGCCAAGGCGGCCGCAGGAGATGAAGGCCTCCCTGTGTGACACACTCGTGCATCTGCGCCGAGATGTCTTGGCTGCTTATCTGTATGGTTACAACAATGAACGGCAAGAAAACGGACTACGAACTGACGATAAAGGAAACCTTGCGGAAAACCTAGGATAAACCCGACGACCTCGGAGCTCCCCTCCTGGAGAAATAACAACCTTAAAATATTACGTTTTTCCCATTCAAGGGATGAACACATGATCAGCCTGATGATTGGCACGGCCTGAATCTTTTGTATATACGAGGCGCATCCAGAAAGTACGTTTCCCGATTTTATTTTCTTTAAAGTAAGCGTATTTAGCCGGGAAATTTGCGCAGGCGTAACACATATGACGTATTAATCATATGCCGTCCGGACAGTCCCTCCTGGTGCCAGTAGCGCGGAAGTAGTGGCCCGAAATGGCGGTCTTATTCGTTCTCCCACCGCAACGAAGTTCGTTCAGTGACAAAGTACCTTACTGCACAAATCATTGCGCCGATCGAAATTCATCGTCAGCTCTGTCAGGTCTACGGGACGAACAGCACGAGCAGCCAGATGGTTGGTCGTTGATGTAGAGAGTTTTCCTAAGGTCGTCAAAGCGACCATGATGAAGAGCGCAGTGGGCGACCGTCCCTCATCGATGATGACCATGTTGAGCTGGTGCGTCAGCGCACCTTGGAGAATCATCGCTTCACGATTATGGAGTTCAGCAGCTACTTTCCTTAGATATCACGATCCTTCTTGCATGAAATTGTCACTAAGCACCTTCTGTTCAGGAAACTGTGTGCCAGATGGGTGCCGAAAAATCTGACACCCGAACACAAAATGAAACGCTTAGGAGCAGCACAGACATTTCTGCAGCGCTGCCATGATGACGGCGACGAGTTCTTCGACAGGATCGTCACGAGCGATGAGACGCGGATTTCGCACTTTACCTCGGAAACCAAGCAACAGACAATGCATTGGCACCAAAGTGGATCTCCAGTCAAAACGAAGTGCAAATATACTGTGTCGGTGTAGAAAGAGATGTACACGGTATTCTGGGACAGGAAGGGCATTGTGGTCATTGACTTCCTACCCGGAGGTGAAACAGTGAACGCTGACCGTTACGGTGAAACACTATGGAAATTGCGACGTGCCATTCAAAACAAAAGGTGTACAATGCTTACTGCAGGTGTTGTGCTACTCCATGACAATTCTCGTTCACATACGGCTGGCGCACAGCAACTGTTCTGCAGCAGTTTGGCGGGGGCCGTTTGATCATGCACCATATAGTCCCGATCTTGCTCGCAGCGATTTCCATCTTTTCCTGCACCTCAAGGAATTCCATTCCACCGGTGAGCGTTTTGACAACGACGAACAACTGAAGACAACTGTTACGCTGGTTCCATTTACAGGCGGCAGACTTATACAACACAGGAATACAAAGGTTGATACCACGATATGACCATGTCGTTAAAAAGCTCAAACATTGCTGTATCTGTTGCCAATAAGTTTTTTATGTAACTATGTTTTCTTTGTTTTAAAAAATAGGGAAACTTACTTTCTGGATGCGCCCCATACTTGTACAATAATACATATTCACCTTTAAAGTTAGATGCAGCTTCTCATCTTTCGCTGACAAACACGGGTTACTTCAGGACCCGAATAACATGTATGAAAACCAAACAACTAATGCGCATTAACATGTGGAGGTTCACTGGTGTGAATTAGATCATTTTCTCTCTACAAAACGACCTCCGCTGGCGCATTCGGATCTCGCGGTCACACCATCCGGCGCCGAGCCTCCGACGTCGCAGTTCCAACGTACCTATATCCAGGCTATCACCTCACCACCGGCTGATCCCACAGGCAGATGCGGCACTTAGACGCCGTGGTTTGTAGTGCTCACTGCCTTCTCCTGGAGAGGATCGTCCTGGAGTTCCCTCAGCAAATCTGGCCTTCACTCGTCAGGATCTGCAGAACTACTTGCGCCTGACCATCATGGATAGGACGCATTATACCGCCGTACTTACGAGTGGCTTAGTTCTACAGGATGGAGGCAAACTGCAGTACTCGAAACATCCCTTCTGCCGCCGCTGCCGTTATGGCCACACGGCGGGCATCTGCGCAGCGCAGCCACGCTGCCACTACTGTGGTTTGCCGATCTTCACAGCAGACTGCACCGGGCATGACTTGGCTTGCTGTCAACTATACTTCTCAACGTGTAGGGACGGTGACCACTTCACGGGCCTGGCTTCATGCCCGCTATCCCCAAAGGCTCATCCTTAACACTGCCATCAGTCGTCGCATACAGAGCCTCCACACACACAACCTGTACTACCTATAGCACACGCGCCACTGTGCACGACGCCGCTGTTGTACACTAATTACCAGGAACCGTCACCTCCCGCAAGGGATACCTTAGCGTCCTCCAACACCGCAGCAAACTCCGACATCAAGTACGTCATAGACAGTCTTCACGGCACAATCTGGAATCTTGGTCTTCGCCTAGCCTTGGTCTTCGGCGGTCAACCAATGTGTGCCATGCGGTACTGGAGGCCAAGTAACGCAGCTTCATTCACCAACTCCCGGCAACGTCATAATGGATTTTCCAGCTCCACCAAACACTAGTGGACGACGATGACACGAAGGCTCTTGTATTGTGCCAGCTCTAGCTGATGCATACCGAGTGCCATGTAATCGATCGAATAGACAGCACCAGTGACGACCCCCCACGTGGCTGAGTGCCCTTGAGGCATTAGTCGCTTGCCTTCAGAACTGAACACACAGCATTCACCAGCAGTCGACAGCAGCTTTAAACACTCCACGAAAGTCAGTTTTAAGAAAACCACTTACTGATACGGAACTTTATGCAAGCACACGTGTTTCCAATTTCACCACCATCAACCAGCAGACGAAACCAATGTACCAAAGCCACAAAATCACTGACAATGGAACCTGATGCAAATAAATGAATGTAACACTCTTATCCTTGGCCTATAATCCCCGAGTGGCAGTCACAGACTTACGCTACGACTGTACACCCGTCCCAACTTCACGCCCTCCCGGTCACGTACCGGTAGCTCGTACCAACGTTTACTGACGGAGGTACTAACGCGGTACTCCAACATCCCCTTTCCTGCACTCACCTTTTAATTCCTATCCTTATCGCCATTCCAAATCCCTAGCCCATATTTCCTCCCCTTTTCGCCCCAAAAAGAACTGCGTAGTCAGGCAACTTCTCATCGAGACAGCAAGAGAGTAATATAGATCGCTACAGAAGATGGGTTGCCAAGGAGCAGCTGGCCACTCCAGCTTCAGTCGAAGAACAAAGAACAGTCGACACTGCCGGCCGCTCGACACAACTCGCTGGCCCACTTCTACTTCGGACGCGGGCCAGCCGGGACCTCAGTGCAGCCGCTTCAGTGTTGTGATAGTTGACGCTGCGCAGCAACAATGGCTTTCTGCAATGAAGGCTACCAGGATCACCTATGGCCGGGGACCAACATCGCAAGTGCGCTTGGAGCTAGACACCCGCTCGAACTTGTAGGCTGCCTTGACGTCTAACCTTCCCTTATTAGAGAGCCTAGCTTGGCCGAGGCTAGCCGACAAGACTGGCTACCTCCAAGCCGCGAGCAAAGCTCAGCAGCTTCGCCGAAGTGCCATTAGGGTGGCGCTTTGTGCTCTATAGCAGCGTACAAGTAGTAGGACATCCGTTACCGACGCCGCTACTGCGCCATACATGGAGAGTCGACACGATTCACCGATCATTCGCTCTGCCCCCTGCATCCACGCTCCGCCGACGCCGCCAAACCGAAGCCGCTACAACACAAGCAAGCACAACCGATGACGCCGCCACTACCATCTACAGCTCAGCACATCTCGAAAGACACCATGAGGCAGGAAATCTAGGACTTACGTGATACCGTAGAGGACCTTTATTTAAATTTTCTGAACTTGACATCCAAGCTGACATCCCTGGAGGACCATAACCGAGATTTACAGACTGCCACAGATACACCAGTTCCAACATCACCACACCACAACAAACGCTATGAATCAATAGACTGCATTTAATGAGCTTTAGAAGCCCAGCGAGCCCAGTTCAGAAAATTCATAGACCACAAAACCGGACACGAGGATACCTCCAGTACAAAAGCCTTCTAAACCCGTGATGTATGCCCAAATGTGTATCCAGGGTACCACTGACAACTTATTAGGACTGATCAGAATACATGTGTTGAATCTCCTCAAAAACCATATATGCCTTTCCTTACCTTCATTGTTACCTTCTAACCTCTAGGTTGCAGCGTTCATAAATAAAATTCAATTCTACATTACACACTCAGCCTGCGCTGACTACGTGACTTCACGAGGACATGTGGATTTTCGTAGACCCATATATGAGTATTCCTATGGTTCAGTAATTCCCGTCTCTGGTGAACACGACTTCGTCGGTGAACAGCACTGAGGAAAAAAGTTCGGATTTTCTCCATGATGCTCCAATGGGCCAGCTGCAAAATTGTAACCGGGGAGCGAAGTACGTTGGTCCGAAGGTCTGCGCTTTTAGGAGGTGATATTGGTGGAGCCGTTCTTCCTGCAGGACTCGTCAAACATTACTGCTGATTGCATTCAAGTTTCGTGCGATAGCACAAGTACTTGTTGAAGGTTGAGCCTGCAGCTGTGCTAAGCACTGCTTCTTCAAAGCCTTGAATGCGTCGATTTGCACCCTATCCAAGCTATGAACTGACGGGGATCCAGTCTCTTGCAGAACCTATGGTTAGATTAAAAGGTGCTGCGATGAGGACATCGTCCATTTGGATCTTTTCCTGTACACTTGCGCAGTTACAGAACTACGGCCTCTTGCTTCACCACACATTCAATGCATTCTACCAGCTCTGCAAATGAATAACCGCTATTGATGACTTACTTTAGAAATAATGAACAGCTCACTTCTTCTTTTTCTTCTTCTTTCTCATGTTATCCTCCCCATTGTTAGAGCTTACACCCCGCAGGACTTACAAGCGGGTGTCTGTGGATCAGACGCCTGTCGGGAGGCACAGACTATGGATCAGAAGAGGGAACAGCCAGGATGGGTGATCAGGGCGAAGCCTGGTATGAGAGCGAGGAAGGAGATGATATGAAATGGTCTGAGAGGAATGAAAGGAAAGGTAATGGTGGAGCAATAGGTGCATTTAATGGCGGGGGAAGCCGGAGAACCCGGAGAAAACCCGCCCAGACTCCGCTTTGTCAACTATAAATTTCACTAGCAGTTCCCTGGGATTGAACCCAGGCTGAAAGGCGAGCGATCTAATCACTCGGCCACGGCGCCGCCTGAATAGCTCAGTTGTCGAAAATGCTCCATGTAGAGATAAGGATGGTTATCACCCCAATAGCAAGCATACAAAGCAGTGAAATGGGAAACTACATAACGCAGCTTTGCTGTCTCCCTCTAACCTGTTTCTTCCTATCACTATGACTCGCTCGCTAATACTGCATTCGGAGGGGTGAAGTTAGTAGCGAATATCGCCATTTTCAACAATTCCTGCAATGTTTTCATGACCGAAACAAAACCCTGAAGACAAGAACAAGTGTCGCTGTACCGTCGTACCAGTTCATGAACACAAACTTTCTTCACGATATTCATTTTCATTTTCATACGATGAAGAAGGTGGGATGCGTTTATGTTAGTATTTATTCATTTCTAACATCTTTACTAAACCTAAAAGCAAACTACAACCTCTTCGTTTCTTTCATCCAGTTTCATTGCCCATCGATTATACTCTCAGAAATAGGGAAGTTGTTTTCATTACGAAGTGTAAAGCACGAAGTGCGTTTATCTTATGATTTATGTACTTTTAACATCTTTGCTAAACCTAACAGAAATACTGTCGCCTGTTTCTTCATCATACTATATTTCCATTGTTTACCGTTTCAGAGGAGCGCAAATTACTTTCAATATTTGTAAAATTCTACTTTACATTGTTGGCTATCAAACTAACGAAAACAAGAATTTCCGAATAAATTCGCATCATGTGGTGCGGTTATACTGTTCTGTATTCTCGAACATTAAACCAGAACCGCATTATTGCCTTTCGCAACACTGAAAAAACACAATAATCTCGTCAACAACCGAAACCTTGCGATTCATCTTGCACTTATTTCCATCTCCGTAGTCCAGCCACTGAGCTACGAAGCAACAGTGAACGTGTTTTAACTGCTTGCCACTCTGATTTTCAAACTGAATGGCAGCCGAGTCAGCGGCATGCTACCGCATTTTATACTTCATTGCTGGGAAATCTGAGCCCAAATACTATAAGTTACCCATCTCAAAATCACTGTTTACTATCCCACTGCATCCCATTAAATGCGTGCTTTGGAATTCTGAAAAATCCTGTATATTTTGTGGTGTTCACTGCACTTGGCATGTAATTTATATAAGTGTAAACAGTGCCGGATCCTGTACAGTTCTTTGAGGGACTGCTGCTTTGATCGGCCGTGGAGTGGAGAGACTGTGGTTAAACACTAATTAAAACTTTTGGTCTTCTTGAGGTGATTCGCAATCAGTTTTATTAGCGAGTTCGGTACGTTGATGGTCTTCGGTTTCTGAAGGAATGCCGGGTGCCATATTCAGTCGTATGCCGTTCAATTTTGAGTAGTAACACTCCAATGGATTTGATGTTGAAACCTTACGTTATGCTCTGTTGCTCTAAGCAGTTGGAGAGTTATCGAATGTTTTGCCTTAAACCCGAATTTTTTCGGAATAAGCAGAGTGATTTATTACGAATTCGTTTAGTCGCTTATGTATTACTTTTTCTAATATTTGCCTAGGGTGTTAAGCAAACCGACTGGTCTGTAATTGTTTGGCCTGGACTGGTCTTTGTGCTGTTTTGGGAAGTGAAGTGCATGTGCAACTTTTCATATTTCTGGGAAATACTCTTACGTTAAAAAGTAATTGAAGATTTTGAAAGGAGTTTAAGCATTTCGTTTAGTATGTGCTGTAGCGCTAAGTTAGGTATTTTATCCGCCCTCGTTGTCTTTCTTGGGATAAGTGCCCTTTTATTTCTGATGGGCATGTTTTACGTATTTCATCAGCGAAGTCCAACCTTTCTCTTATGAGCTAATGTCATAACATTGTCGCCTTACACCACCTCTTTCGTTTTCTGTTATGAAGCATTTCCCCTTAACTCACTCACTGAGGCTGGACGCAATGACATGTTACAAGGTAACCAAACATTGGATCGTAGCTCCGCGAACAATGCGTGGGGGTAAATCCGCCCTCCCTGTTTCGCTTAAAGCTGGGTTTCACTGAATTTGACTATGCGTTAATGTATTTCTCTTTCCGTTTATTCGTGAAAACGCGCACGAGGAGTTTTCGTTCGGGTTATTGTCTGTTCCAATGCGTCAGCAAACGCATCAGCAGTTTCTTAGTTGTGGAAATTCTATCGCTGCGATGTATTGGTGTATGGGCTTGTCTTTTGATAGGCGCACTGCGCATGCGTCAACCCATGTTTGTCTCTCTATAAAAATTATCTAAGTTATGTTGCCATTATTATGCCATAAAGTTACTCGTTCTTTCTCTGACCTGCGTATTTAGGTTCTGAAATCTTTCCAAGTCAGCCTAGCTTGAGCGTCCGAGTGGGTCGGACGCAGCTGGGAACTAGTTTGTTGTGTACAAGGTGATGTTGCTGTGTCAGTGAGTGTGTGCAGGAGCATCCTAAACCGCCTTGACTAGAATACTGTTACACTACTTTTGTGTATATTGTGCGTGAAGCAGAGCATTTTAGCTTTAGAAAATGAAAATGTACGCCAGGAAAAATACCATTAGGGTTAAATTTACGTTGGATGCCACGAGGCGACGGCTTATGAGGTACATGACTTTACTGCAGATACCTTACAGTTAAATGCGGAGCAAGTTGACACGATACAGTTAATCGCCAGTGAAAGAGCAATTTACATAAAACTTATATCTGCACTCCTGTTAGAGAAGGTTTTAAATACTTTCTCGGAAGAAACAACTTTTAAATATATGAATGGTGAAATAACGAAAGTGACCATCGAACATGTGACTGGTAATGCTATAAATGTGCGTGTTTTTGACGTACCACCAGCTTATACCGACTGAGGTTTTAAAACGACCTTTGCAGCGTTACGGGACGATGTATGACGTCCGGAAGGAGGAATGGGGCCGCCAGTATCGCGTTCCCTTGTTCAACGGTATACGTGCGGTAAAACTGCAGTTGCTGACGCATGTTCCCAGCTTTATTGTAACTGGTAGCTATAGGTTATCGGTGTCCTATGTTGGACAACCCCGCTCCTGTTATGTCTGCAGTAGCACGGAGCATCTCAAGGAGGTCTGTCCCCACAGATACACCGCTGTGCGCCTGGCGGCTGCTGGGCGGCCAGACGACAGAGAACCCACTTCTCCGGCCGTGGGCCTGCAGCGTGAACGTTCACAACACACAGACTCCATTGGCTGGTGAACAGCAGCAGGATGAGTCGACCCAAGATGAGCCGTTGCATGGACAGCACAAGGATTATGCAACGGTGCTCCGCGATCCGGCGGGGAAGCGTGGACTTCAGCACATTTCAGATGGGACGAAGCCGGCTGACCTTGATCCACTGGTGGCTGCAGCAGTTTCGGGGGTCGAGAACCACCCGACTGAAAAAAAGCGTGTTAAACGGACAAAGGATCGCAAAATGAGTAGTGATGCCACGTCTTGGGGCAGCCAGATGCACTGGAGCAAGACATGGAAACAGTTATTGAGGCAGACCAGCATTTGCAACAGGTTTTGCCATCTGCAGCATCAGCTGAGGTAAGAGCACAGCAGCGGGCAGCATCTTCTGCATTGCATAGCATCATAACTACGGAGAAGGAAGCAAGCAGATCCTCCTGTGACTCTCGACCTACATAGCAGGACGCGGGAAACCGCCCCTTGGATGTTGGTGGAGCACCAGAGCCAAAGCAGAGTGAAGTGCACCAGACAATGGAGGTTGTTGCTGAGACTCGCTCTTGGGCGGAAGCCTCCAATACATCTTATGACCTCCCAGACGCTACACCTCCTGCTTGGGGGGGTTTATTTCTTTGCGTGAAGCTCGGCTCAAAGTACGTGAAATGCAACACAGTCCCCTGGATGGTATCCCGGGGAGTGCCGAGGCTCCCGTAGTGCTACAGCATGCACTGGCGACCGGTGGGGACACACACCCTCAGTTCGCCCCAGTGGATAAGGAATCGAACCCGGCGCAACTTTCTCCGCTAGTACGGCAGAGGAAGGTGTCTTCTAGTGACCCTCGGCTCCGAGGGAAGCATCTGCCACCGGCTCCTCCGGATGGATATCCGGAGACCGGCTGGCAACCTAATCGAAGCCCTGATAGCGAACATTAAAGCCCGATGTCCTTGATTGTAATGCCCTTTCAATCAACGTTCCATACCATGATATATCTGCGATCGCTGACAACTATAAACGTGAACGGTTGTCGAAATCTTGTGACACAGAAAACCTTAAATACGTTCCTCCAAGTGAATAGTGTTCATATCTGTTTTCTCCAAGAAGTGAATACTTACAATTTGGTTGCTCTCTATGGTTACGATTATAAAGTTAACCTAGGTTTAGGCGGACGAGGCATCGCTATTGCCTGCCGGAAGGGCCTTCCTGTACAGAATTTTCAGATGGATCCCTCCGTCCGGATCCTATCAGCAACCTTAGATGCAACAGTTTTAGTGAACATATATGCTCCTGCAGGTACGCAACATAGACAAGAGCGAGAGCGGTTCTTTCAAACCGATTTAACGACGCATCTACTGCACAGCAAGGACTTTTTCCTCGCTGGTGACTTTAATTGTACGCTGCATGCTAAAGACCAAAAAGGAGCACTCAATTTCAGCATCATGTTACAACAACTAGTGACTCAACTGCAACATCAGGATGCTTGGGAAATTAAGCATGGCACTAACGTAGAATTTACATTTGTTCGACACACCTCTGCCTCTCGCATAGATCGTGTTTATAGTCTCCGGGTATAGCTACATCCGTACATCGAATTTGTGAACTTCCTTTAGCGCTTAGTGATCATTATGCAGTACTCTGCAATTCCAACTTCCAACACTCAGTACTGAAATTGCCGGAAGGGGATGTTGGAAGCTCAGCAATTCCATTTTGGAGGACACAGAGGTGTTGAAGCAGTTTAAGGATAAATGGCATCAGAAGTGCACCGCGTAAAAGTTTTTGGTGGATTGAAACTGCTAAACAAGCGATACGTGCCGTTTTAAATACACCAGTATTTTGCGGGTGCAGGCGCGAAATAAGTTAATGCTTTTCTACAATGAGGCCCTATGGGACCTGTATACCAGGCAACTGGAGGGTTACTATGTGAATGCGAAACTCAACTATGTGAAGGAAATTATTAAGCGGAAGCAATTACAGTACCTGGATGGGTATTAAATTCGAGCTAAGACTCCATACGTACATGCCGAAGAAAGGCACTCCTTTTATTATTTTGCAAAGGAGAGGAAGGAGGGGCGTGCAAAATATCCACATACACTTAAAGATGCTAGCACTAGAGTTGCATGCTCTGGGACAAGAGCTCTCCTTCATCTTATAGCGGGTTATTACCAGACATTGTTTCGAGAGGGACCGGAAGGAACCTCAGACGATATGTGTGCTGAGCAGCAGTTGTTTGCAACGGGGATTACACAGACAACTGCCGATATACTCACCAGCCCCATTACTGAACGGGAAGTGCTAGATGCCATTATGCAAGCGATTAAACACACGTCCCCGGGTCCTGATGGTTTATCGTATGAATTTTATAGAACTTGCTGGCCATTATCAAAGACGCAGTGATGGAAGTTTTTGTGGAGCTGTTCGGAAACAGCATATTTCCCCGACGCCTTTGCGGATGGTATCATCATTTTAATTCCGAAGATCTCTAGGCCTACCACACTGAACGACTATCGCCCAATAACTTTGTTGAACGCCGATTACAAAATCTTTGTCAATGTGTTGGCGAACAGAATGAAAGGAAACGTAGAATCAGATGACTGAAAATTCAATGCCATAGCCGGGATTTGAACCACGTATCTCCCGGTCTCCGTCCGGTTGCTCTAACCACTGAGCTACCATGGCAAAATGCAACCAGACGGAGACCGGGAGATTACGTGGTTCAAATCCCGGCTATGGCATTGAATTTTTCAGTCATCTGATTTTACCTTTCCAACCCTGTCCAACACATGGCTTGTGTGAAAGAACAATTAATTACAAGAATGAAAGGAGCTTATGCAGAACTCTCACACTATAATCAAGCGGCGATGTCCAAAAGGAATATTATTGTTCAGTTAGCAGAATTGCGTGATATATTACTACATCTCCGACGAGAACATCAATTAGCGGGTTTGATTAGTCGCGATTTCAAAAAGGCTTTTGATAGGGTGCACCATCAATATCTCTGCCAATACTTACAGGCAGCGCATCTCCCTATGCAGATTAATTCCCTTATTAAAGGGCTCTATAGAACAGCGAAGTCTCGAGTGTTATGGAACGGATGGCTTTCCATCCCGATACTCATAAAACGATCAGTGCCCATTATCAATGGGACTGTTTTCTCTCTCATTAAACCCCTTGCTACGGATGCTGCAAGACACCCTGCGTGGGGTCACTGTGTACAATGAACAATTTAAAGTAACCGCCTATCCTGATGATGTGACCATTGTAGCTGCTTATGACCAAGATATGGCAGCACTTCGCCGTGGGCTGGAGATCTATACAAGGATGTCGGGTCAGTATTAAATGCAGCGAAATCCGAGCTACTGGTGATAGGAAATTGGCCAGGGCCAATCCATACCCTGGGAATGCAACGTGTCACTACTACACCGATACTTGGTATTTCCTTCCTGGGAAATATGGACGAAACAATTGTTTTAACTGGCGAGAGAGGATCAACCACTTAAGATATTTCCTATCGTTTGAAAGGACACGGAATCTTAATTTACTGCAGCGCATTTGGTACATACATACCTATGGCCTCAGTCAAATTTGGTACCTAGCACAGATTCTGCCGATTGTGAAACATGACGCACAAAAACTTGAGGAACTCATCGGTTTCTTTTTATGGTCTGGTAAGGTGTATCGGGTGAGCAGACCTCAACTACGATTGCCACCCTCTAAAGGCGGATGTGGATTAGTTGAAATCGAAAAGAAATGTACGCCCTTATTGCGGAAGACTTCCGTCCGGTCCTTGTGTGGAAATGGTTCTTCCATCGACAAAAAGTTCTGGGAGGAACAAGTTCATAACCCGCATATGGTACTCCCAGGATTCAAGCACATTATTTATCATCTTCAGCGCATGCTGGATACGAGCGATGAAATCTCTGCGTTCGAGTGTACCCAGAGCCAATATCGCCTGTTAAATTTGTTTCCTTTTACTCCTAGGATTGAAGGGAAGCATAGTCGAAGATGTAAGATTATCTGGCAGGATGTCTTCTGCAAATATATTCCAACTCATAGGCAAGAGACGACCTAAGAAGTCTTAAACGAGACTATACCGATGGCAGAAAAGCTCTGGCGGCATGGACGAACACAACCTATACAGTGTGCAGTCTGCTCAGGAGTTGATACCTTGGAGCACCGGATTGCCTTCTGTCGGCAGGTCGATGACATCTGGATGGTATTCAGGAACTACACATCCAGATGGTGCCAACCGGGGGCCCCGTCATGCCTTGAGGAACTACAGCGCCTGGAATTTTGCTTATAGAATATGGCTCTCCAACGCTGTGTGATTTGGTTGGTAATGGGAACGTTACACTGGATTTTTAAACGGAATGTAGACAATATAGCAAAGAGGATGAAATTGTTTGGCTTCTTGAGACTGGAGCGGTAGAAGCTGATAAAGTCCGGATTCATCCGCTTAATGCAGCCCTTTATCTCACGTTCTGAGGTCGCTAATTAATGCTGTTGTACCGAAATCCCAATATTGAAAGAAAGCGGCCTATGTTACAAACTGATGGGGATGACCTACACAAACCCTTCTACATGTGTTATACACATAAAATAAATAGATGAAAACTTGAGAAAAAATTGTATAGCCCCTAAAAAGTGTTCTAAGCAAATTTGATTTTGTATTATGAACATGTTTGTACTTTCAAATAATTGTTTCTAAAATTTTAAATTTAAAGATATCTTAACACGTAAAAAAGTCTGTTTAACACTATTTTATGTTTAAGTATTAACAAGGCCAAATGAATATTAAAAAAATATTTATATTATAAATAAAATGCTTATGTTGAATCTTCCCGGAATAGCCTGTCAAATCCTCTTCACTCGGAAGGAATTTTGTAAAAAAAAGTCTACTATGTGACGTGATTTTTGCTATTTTCTCCTGGCACGGTTTCGCTCTACTATAAGCACTTTTATATAAATTTGGGACCAGATTGTATTTGGTGATTTACAGGTACGGCTGAAGTTGTAGCAAATTTAATTCCTTGTTCCAGCTGTGTTACCGCGTCACTTAGCTCGGCCTGTGTGGCAATGTTCGCTAACGGGAAGTTTTTCTCTCACCGTGCGTTCGAAAACGTTCCAGTTTGCCTTGCTGTAATTACGCCTGGGGGTTATTCGTAATCGTTGTTTAGGTCCTTCTAAGCTAATCATTAAGGGGGTGATCTAAGGACAGATGATTTTTACTCGGAGATTAATTGTGTGAGTTATGCGCTTAGTTATTACAAAGTACAAGATGCCAGGTCTGTGATGCCGAGAAAAAGGGACAAAATATGTTGGTTCATTCTGTGTGTATAATGCAGTATGAGTTGTCTTCGTGTCGTAGGAGCGCGTTAACCGTTACGTTCCCTTCGTTGCACTTCCAAATTTGGTACTTTGCATACAGGTCGCCCGCTCTAAGTATACGGCTGTTTAATTGCATGGTGATGTCCAAATCTATTGTATCTAAGGGGCCTGGTGGGTTTTATGCTGCCACGATCAGACCATAGTCCTGGTTTAAGGCCACAAAGGCTCCGAAACCTCGATTCTGTTTAATTTGGGATGTGGGCTATTTTGTGCACTATGTCACGTTTTATTAAAATTGTCGCCCCCCCACCAAGTCTATCCCTGCCGAGTACCCTTGTAAGTTTAATCTATCCGAGGTACTAAGGTGTGTTTCTGTTATGAGCGCGGCGTGAATTTAGTTTTGGGTAAGAAAGTCTGCAAATTTTGTCTTGCATCGCTTAATTCCTCGAGCTTTCCATGTCATAATGTTGAATATCTGTCTAGGGTCAATTGAAAAAGTCTGGGTCTTCTAACACGTGAAAGAAGTAGGCGTATGAAGACAGGATTGAAGGCGCCTTCGATGGTCGCTCGAAAAACAGACGTAGGATGTGGCCACACGCCTCCGTCACCACCGGCGTTGGCATTTCGGTTCACAGGATCTCGTTGTACAGCGTCTACTGGTGCATTCTCCAGGAGTCCTAAACTCAGGTTCCCTAGGTCTCGGTTTAGCCTCATACGTCGCGGCACCAACTGCAGGAAAAGCGCAAGCCGCCAAGGGTCCACGTTAGTAGGTAGAGTAGGTGCTCCTAGACTCGGCGACGGAGCCGTACATCTCGCAGAGGGCCGAGGTACGGCTCTCGCTACTCCCAGCATCGCACCAGTGTAAGCTGCCGCTAATATTCTGTGCAGGCCCGGTAACCAGCCACATGGCCTGTTCCCAGGCAGAGCGCAGACTTCCTTCCGGGCGAGACGCCGCAAGTAGTCGATTTATGGCGCCATGTACACTTGGAGAACACTACAGCTATGACCATACTTCACCAGTTACACTGAACAGGGATGAGCGGGCGCATGTAGGGTTCCACCTTCACCCAAGAATGAATGCCAAATAGAGTCAATCTGTCGAGTCTCTCCAGTTCCTCCGCCGCGTTCCTCACGCCAGATGAGTACGGGCCCTATTAAGCCTTCGCAGCTTCCTCATCTGCTCCACCGACAATTCCAAGGACAACATCAAGTGAAAATGACGACCTCGGTTCCGCAATAAAACAAATGCTTTCTGACGGCCGAGTACGCCTAGTTCTGGGGTTTGGAGGCTACCTCAAAGTTCGACCCTCCCGCGCAGACACCCGACTAAGGCCACGAAATCCTCCACTATGCTGGTCCGGATCATGAATTCGTGGGTGATGAACGTTCTGGAGAAAACGTATCCAGCTTTGGCGTGCTTCTGATTGAAATCAGCAAGTATCCTGAGAAGATCAGGAACATGTTTAGAGGCATAAAGTGGTTCGTAGGCTATCTCCTAGATTGTGGATCTGGGGCTAAGAGGAGCCAGGCTGGTGTCAAAAAGAGAAGGTGTAAGTATTGGGGACAGTGCGATGGGAGTTAGGTGTAGGCGTACAGGGTATAGGGTATGCAATGGGTGGTGAAGGGTTAGCCTCACTATGGTCCTTAGCGTCCCATTATATCCTATATTGGGCGTGAGAGACCAGTAATTTTATTCAAAGGCTTCTTTATCAGATTTGAGGTTCTTTTACGTGCCGTAAATCTATTACACGGGACCACCGGCCTTACTTCCCTTCCGAAGGAAGCCATGCTAAGGATTTTTACGCCCGAAAAAATCCATCGCCCTCCGCCGGGTTTGAACCCACGACTTTGGGAACTAGAGGCTAGCACGGTACCACCATTCCACGGAGGACGACTGTGTACATGTAGGCTGGCGTAGTTGGTGGCCATTTATTTGCCCCATATCTTCTAGCTCTATGGTTAAATGGCAAGATGTATCTTCAGTTTTTCAATTGAAGTACTACCTGTATTCATAAATGACGTCCCTTTAGACATTCGACATCAAATATGCTTCCAGCATGATGAGCCCCTCCCCATTTTGATAGAAACGTGCGATACCATCTGGACAACGTTTTTCCTGTCAGGTTGATTGAAAGAGCCGATCCAGTAGTTTGGCCTCCCCTAACTCCTGATCTCATCCCCATAGCGGTCCACGAGCTAAAATGCACACAATAGAACAATCCCTTAAAAGATTAACTTTGATACTTATGCAACATTTCCAAAACATTACAACCCAATGACACAAGGATTAGGGAGCTATGGCACACAAACAAATAAACATACAGATCGCTATCTATCTTGGATAGAAAATTAAGCAGTGGACAAATTGAAGATGAAGTACAAAAATTTTAAACAACCTCATGCAAGACTGATAGCTCATAGGCTATATGCATACTGGACAATTAAATAACTGCATGACCTCATACCTATTATAGGTAAATCCAGTCCATACAGTACCCTTCGAAGACATTGTGCTACCTAGCCAAGGCGGCCCCGGGAGATGACGACCTCCCCGTTTGACATACTCGTACAGCTGCGCCGATATGGTTGGCTGCTTATGCGTGTGGTCATACTACGAACAGCACGGCAACGGACCTCGATATGACTAGCAAGTTTCTTGTGACAACAAGCAATATAAACGCAACATTCTGGGAGCATTCTATTCTTCGTGGGAAAAATCAGTACTTTGAGATATGGCGTCCTTTCCACCCAGGGAAAGAAACCTAACCGGCCTCAAACAGTACTTACGATTCTAAGGTAAGTTGCGGTAGGCATAGTATTATACTGCATGACCAGTCAACCACATGAAGGGTAATGTACGTGTAACGAATTTGTTTAATATTAACTATATTTAGTTCCTTGGGTAATATTCAGAGCGTTGGCGATGGATATAATCCTGGAATTAGTATTAGGACACGCTCACATGCAATGCATGCCAGCACTTACTATTGATCGTAGAGTAATTGGGGTGATTTTCGAGAACCAGCAAGACCACAAAATAACGGCATGTAACCTAACGTACCTACACAACCTATTCTCCACTATACATGTAACATGGTTAGACACTAACGGCACGTGTATGGGGAGGCGATGTAGCTCCTGGAAGTGATCACCCGCCACCCCCTGGGGTCGCCTCCATAAAAAATGCTGTAAATAGTTTTATACAAGGTCCTTACGCATACCTCAGTCACATTAAGTTCCAGTGAAGGCCTGCGCCATTAGGCTTGCCATTGGTGGACTTGACACGCTGCTGATATAGCTATATGACCCTCCATATAAACGCTTCTGTGAAGCTGACTGCACATTTCTTCTGAACCTGCACTCAGTGATTTGCATTGCAGGACACCTCAACGCGAAGCTCGGGTACTGGCATACCCGCAAAACCAACCAGAAAGGCTCACCAGCGGAGACCCAAGCCTAATCGCGTATGGACCGAGAGGGCCTACGTTTCATCCGGCCCGTGGTAGGCCGGATGTCCTCCATCATAGTCACCAAATTCCATACTATCTAGGCCTCTTGACGGTCAACGAGCTGGACTCCGACCATGATGCTGTCCTGGTGAACTCCAAGGTTGCAATTCCAGTGTTGGTCAGCCCAGACTAGATAAATGAGGTGGTCTGGGTTACAGCCGTCCTAGAACTGAACCTGTCTGTTGAACTGCGACCACGCATCGATGCTATCGTGGCGCTGGAAGCGGTAGCGGTACGCGCACACCCACACCACGTCCAATCTGACAACCCTAACACGAGAGCTATACCCAATTAACTCCAGCAGCTGCTAAAAGTCAAGGCAACTGTCTCGAAGCTATGACAGCGTTTCCGTCATTCCATGATATGGGCAGTATACCAGCGGTTCAAAACCCTGGCACGGCGACTGCTCCGTGCACACAGAAAGGCAGCCTTGGGAAAACAATGAAAAACGTACATCTTAAGGACAAGAAATCATGGCGGATTATTAAGTCTTTGAGGGAGGATTAAAGGCAGTACCATAATCCCTTACATGGCACTCGGGGAAGACTGGCCTTTGAGCCCCACGTGAAAGCCACGTTTTTACAGACTAGCTCGAATGCCGATTGGAACATCGGGAACACCCCTAGGACAAAGACTTCACTGACCTCATGGAAGCGAATGTGGACTACCTCTACGAGGATCCACAGTCGCACCACGAGGAAATGCAGTTTCCTATAGTCACCCCGATAAGAGTTGGCTTCCGAGATCTAATGACTGAGCCCAAAAATTCCCTGTGCAAAATGGTGTCATCCGGGAGGTCACGGGCTCAAACCCCGGGGTTTTCCTCTCTGATCAAAGGTTTTTTCGCGGTTTTCCTCGGTCGCTAGGCGAATGCTGTGTTGTTTAATTTGATCCGCGAATTTCCGTATCATCCCTTTAATCGCTACATTCCACTTCTTCTTCACCGCCGTACCAGGCATTGGGCTGATCACCATCCTGGATATGCATTGATCTATGATTTGCTTGCTCCTGTATATGCATCTGACCAGAGCTTGTTTGTAAGTCCTGAGGGTGTAGGTCCTACGAAGAGGAGGGTAATCCGTTAAAGAAGAAGAAATTGTTTTCTATGGATTATATTGATTTGTGCATTTGTTTTTAAGCGAAGCTTCAAACTGATGCACGTGCCAGTATACCATCTTTCCGGCGAAATCTTGCATTGGATTTTCAGCAGTAGACGCAGAGGTCTAAATACAGATGACAGTAGATGCATCATTACCTTCTTGGGTAACTTGCACATTCCACAGCCACTTGTTCCGGAACAGGAAGTTTCCTTTGATATCTCTTTCGAAGATATATCAATGAATTACTTTTCTAATCAGAACTATCTTCTGCAAGACATACGTATCGCTGTTCATCATTACTTACGAATGAATATCTTCATTTTATACACTTTAACATATCCATGAAACCCTTTGCTATAACTTCCATCGTCGATAGGGAAATTAGGAACTATGACGTCGTAAAATCTTTCTCCGCTCTCCCACACATTTTACACAAGTCTTTAAACTTGTTGTAGCTCATGTCTTTGCTTACATGGTCATCATATAGAAGCTGCAAATTTAAATTATCTTGTATGAAGGGTGTAATACTGTTTACATTATCGTTAATGTATATTTAGTATCTTAGCATTAAATTGTGCTAGATATATAAGCATCAACATTGTTATGTCCAACAAAACTGTAAATTGATGAAATGTTTTCATACCTTTAGTTAATAACTTCATCTATATATAAAGATTGAGCTTTATTAGGCTTCAGACGGTTTAACCACATTATGATAAGTGTTCACTTCTATACCATCAATGAATCCAAATACTTTCAATAGGTATTGATACTTGGCTGATAAAGAGGCTTTGAATAAATAAATATATATTTTTTCTCATTAAGTAGTACATGGATCAATAGATTAGTTTTTCCTGCACTCCAACTACCTAGAATAAGAGCCCTATTATTAGCAGCAAAGAGCTTGTCATGTCAGTCATATCGCTTCCGTAGTCAAATACCTGTAGAGGTAGAAAGCACTTTTACTTCACAAGTCCTATTTTAAGCACTAAACCTATAAATGTGCATTTCATTCACATGCAAAATTTAGTGTATCGTGAGATCTAGAAGCGGAAGGACTTCACATAAGAGGGGCTGTGGAATTAATTGTTTAGCATTTGAAGCTCACTTTCTCAGTTAGAGATACTGTGGTTCTGGTACTAATCCACAGAAGCGTCTGTATGAAGGACCAAGGATAAGTGAATTAGACAAGGCTTGGAAAGACCACGACATTGCATGCGCAGAGCACAAGGACACTCGACTCTTAAGATATTGTTTATAAAGATTGGAATCGAGTACAAGCTGCAATGCGAGCTAAGCTAGGCAAGAAAGTTGCTGCAAGGCACATCACCGCCATCATGAACGGTAAGCTATTCATGGGGGTAGGAAAAAATAAGAAGAGGAAGAATAAGGAGTTTTACCACTGATACCAATCATTGCAGCTTTAGGTGCTGCAGCAGGATGTATTGCTCAAATTACCCCTATTGTTAATAAGAAGACAGCGTCGATAGGCAGCCAACTGAAAGATACGACACAATAACCAGGAAGTGCAGTTAGGAAAAAGAAGGAGAATGAGTAAACGTTCAAGTAGAGCATTTTTACCAAGGCTACAGATGACGACATCGTTAGCTGGTGCTGCTAAAATTGACGGCGCCTTAAAAATAAGGGAACTAAACGCAAAACTTTAAAGAGTTAAAAACCTTGGAAGTGGTTTGTACAATTACCGGAGAAAGCCATAAAGAACGTAGAGATTAAAATGTACGCTAAACGTCTATAACTCCTGCAAATTAGAGATCTCTTCATGCTTAATAAACTACCTTCAAAGCCTCGATTCAATGAGAAATTGTTGTAAATGTTGAAACATCTGAAAATGAAGGAACTCGATAGTTTGTTGTGAGGATGAAAGGATAATCTGATATTCTGTTTTGATAGTTTTGGTAACTTGAAGCCACCGCCTGAGATTGAAAGCTATCTGGATGGTGTTAAGATTATGTATAATATGCAACGATGTTAGAATTTTAATTCAGTCATCTGTGGACACATGGGCCAACCATCTTTATTATTATTATTATTATTATTATTATTATTATTATAAGAGCTGTGACGTTGTTTTCACTGACAAGATAAGTTATACAATTACTGTGAGCTGATCAGATTGTTATTTAAACATAACTAAACCCTCTCTACGGCCTGATCCTGTAGGATATTAAGAAATTAATTTTAAAGCATTCTACTAGGTACCAAACATAGATGCAAGCAATACTCTATTTCATAATACCTTCAATTATGAGCTTGAACTTGTTGAAATTCCTCGTAGAACCTAAGAAATTGACAGTATTAATATATTTCTCAATGATAAACTTGGCTTAATGGAAGAAGTCTTCTTCATACGTCCAAATAATAATAATACAATATAGCCAGAGATTAAATGTCCTTATATAGCACATTTTTATAGGACAGGTCTGTAGGCTCGATTCTAGGCATCGCTGTAACTAAAATCGCCCTGCGACTGAATATCATGAGTTTGTTAATATATTTAAGGTATCTCTATGAGGTTTCCACGCATATCATGATATCGCATTTCGGAATAATCATTGAAACCAATATATTTACTCAGTAACTTGGGTCCTAATTTTATAGATAAAATCACTATTCGAGTGGACCAGCACGGTAAGGCAATCAACTTCAGAAATGACGTTATAACTACAAGGCTTCGCATCAGGCGCATTGGACATAAAATTTGAAAGACCTCACAGACACCATAATAGACCGTGTCTATCGCGGTTGGGTCATACTGTGTTTCCGAAAGTCAAGGAGTTGGCATCTGTTAACCGAAAGTTCCTCGAGAGACTAGGCTACAATGTGCCATGATGGATACCTTAAATGCGACTGAATTTCTACGCTCGATGACAATATCACCAAGGAGGAGGATTATGTTTTTATACCCTACAGAACTCAGCTTTAGATGCGTAGGATGAAACTAGAATTGCAATGGTTTTCACCTTTGACGAAATTTGTCTAGATATAAATGTTACACATATAGACAAAACGATAAATCGTGGAATTTCAAAAGCCATACAAAATTACGCAGCCCTCAATCCTATTGGATGCAATCGTTTTCTGAATGCCGGATGGACTTACCTTGGTGAAGATGTTTTATAGTACATTATGCTGCGAATGGAACCTACAATGTTATACTGCCTTTCTAAAAGATACTTGGGACTTATACTCAATAGTCGTTTGAATTGGTTCCATTAAGATCCAAAAATTCAAAAAATTGCACACGGTCTTCATCTGAAGAGGAAGCTAATGTTAAGCTAACTAGAACAAAATGGAGCCTGCCTGTAATTCGTCCTTTTAATTCTGAAGGTGTGTATATTCTTAAAATACTCAAAGTTGACAATCCTTTACATATTGCTTCTCGATCCTGAATCTGAATACTCAGCCTGTGTCACAAACTAGATCCTTTGCATGAAATATGGCAAAAACATTAAAACCTGAAAAGCTTCACTTCGTTATAGTGGGAGTACAGATTGCATGATTGTGAAATGCTACTAAAAATGCCCGGAAATTTTCTTAGTAACATGACTAATCTGAGACTGTTTCTCAATAGTGAATGGTACCCCAACTGTGACATGAACTTGGACTTTAGAACCTCAGATGTACACCTCTTTATGAAGTGTACGTAATTCCCAAAGTTATTATGAGAGAGAAGATTATCCTCTCTTGAAAAGAAAGGATTTTCTTCAAATGCACAGCTGTTTATCATAGACTGCTCACATCAGCCAGAGGAAGCTGTAAATGGAGCCGTCAAAATCGCACTTGAAATTCAAGAATCTGCAGGCATCCCAGCCCAGACCTTTAGTCATGAATGGTAAATTGTTTGCCTTCAAGCCACTAGTATATGTGATAGGCTTTAATTTAAGTGACTGAAAAAGCTATAATTATAATTATTAAAGTAACGTGTATCCGCGAAATTGGAGATACGTTTTTCTGAAAGGAATGTTGTATTCCATTTTAAAACATTAAAATTGTATACTCTTAAAGCAGTTTTATTGATTTGATTACACATTTCAAGAACTGTCTTTCTGCCTGTCCTAGTTCCTGAATAGTAGCAACGCCTTGAATTATTTGATTAGATAAAGGATTTAACTGTTTGATTGTACGGTACAAGTCGTTTTAGAATCCCTATAAACTTATTATTAAATCTATAACATGGTTATCCAGGCCTTTGTTTATCAAAGTAATTTGTTTATTAAAGAGTACAGTAATATTGTATGCATAAACTATATTCTCGCTATATTCGACACACGGTGACCTCTTTTTGGTGTAGGTAACTATAACGTTTTCAGATATTATCTCATAGTCCAGTTTTGTGATATACAGGGGGGACCATTTAAGACTAATGGCATTTACTTTCCCCCATAATATCAAGCAACTTTTCTACAACGCTTAGTTGTAGAGATATTGTACAGTTTGAATTTAAATGGTTCACCCTGTATACAAATGAATTGTGACTCGCACAGTTTATGAAAAGGGAGGGAATACCAGCGCAGCAGGACGTTCACGTTGGATAACATAGATATGCTTACATCATCGAGCACCAAGGCTTCATTTACCATCGCCATTCTGCATCGATGGCTGTTGCAGAGCTCCGAAGAAGACTAGAACATGATCGTCATCGAAAATCTTCCTCTTGCCTTTAGAATTCTGTTTTTTGCGCACGGGCTCTTGCTCCTCTTCCTCCTCCTCATTATTATTATTATTATTATTATTATTATTATTATTATTATTATTATTATTATTATATTTATTATTATTCTGATCCATCCTTGTAGCCCTTCAACAATAAATTAAAGTTCTGTTAGAAGTGAGGCAGCAAATTAACGCATGTAACTGGAAAAACATATAGTCATTCCCTCAATTTCTCCCGACGGTCCTTCATAAGAAAAAAATAATACAAATTATTATTATTATTATTATTATTATTATTATTACCATCTATACTCATTTAAATTCTTTACGAGCTTCTGGTTCCACCGTCGCTGAATGCACATTCTCCATGCCTTCTGATTTAGCTTCATCAGTTTGCATAGCACTCTCTTAAAACCACCTGTCTGCTGCCGGAGCGATAACCTCGTCGATGCTTTGAGTATCCTGTTCCTCTGTGGGCATGCCTACTTCATCTATATCACACTTCTCGGTATCTAAGTCTTCAATAGGCACAGGTTCAGCAAGTGTTGTCATGCAGTTTCTAGAGGAAAATGTAATTTTAAACAATAGATTAGGTCAAAAGAATTAGAAAATAGTAATTATATTGTTTTTAATATTATTACTTACTCAATTTTTCTTCCTGCGCTTATAGGCATCGCAATTCGCCCTGCGTGAGAAGAACGAGAACATGCAATCGTGCTGCGATGCGTTAATGCATCATCATATAAACCATTGCAGAATTCTGTATGATATGGCTATTGTTTTAACAAATACACTTAATTCATTACCATCACTAAGATACTCCTCTTATACAGCAGTTTTCCTGAAAGGGGAAGATGTTTACATTACATATTTTTAACAACTCTAGAAATTATACAGGGGAAACTAAATATATTACTTAGAATTTCTCTCTTCGGTAGACCTCGCAATTACTTGTCCATACAGACAATGAAGATATCTGATCATAATTTATACTGCATATTATTGAATGCATGGCGCCATTGCAGCTCCCTGTATAATAATAATAATAATAATAATAATAATAATAATAATAATAATAATAATAATAATAATACATGTAATGCATGTCTGCTACAGCTTTTTCGTTAGTCATTGCAATCTCACCGAAGGAAGTCATCTCATTAACAAATAGTAGGTATAATTTCTTATACAAACAGCGTCCAGTTTACATGTTTCAACCTGTTAATGACTGCACACTCGAGTGGAGCTGAAACATGAAATGTTCAGTATGTTAATTACGTCGCATATAGGCTTACGTCAGTTAAAGTGAAGTGGATCCAAATTCAATAGGAGGGTGCCAAGCAAGCTACGGCATTCACAATGTTATTCTTCATTATGACACAATGGTGTTCCAATTTCACTAGGAGTGTTGCAGTGTTGCTATGTGAGCTGCAAAATACAGAAGGTTGCTCATCACTCGGACATGCATGTGTTCCAATTTTAATAATAGGGTTACCAGGCAAGCTACAACATTTTTAAGAACATTCATGACTTTGACAGGCAGGTGTTCCAAATTGAATAAGAGGGTAGGGTGGACGAGCTGCAGTATGCCAATGAGAGTGGCTACTAGTTGTCAGTCAGACGGACTGGTCATTGCACTGAGTGAAGTCGGAGTGCACTCCCTCTGTTTTAAAGTACTAATTTGTTTTGTCGCGAGCAATGGACTTTACAGGTGATACAATTATTGCAGTCATGATTAAACACATGTATTTTGTTTTACAGCTATTCTCAATCACACCTTCACTCCTTTGTTTTCATATACATGTTGCGTGTACATGCTTGGGGTGGAGATGTGCAAATTCCTTTAGCAACTCTATTATTCTTTAAGGTAGAGGAATTACGATTACGCAATACATTCCCATGAAAATTGTATCATGAAATGATATGAGGCATGTTGTCGTTATCGCGTGCTTAAAAATATTATATCAAATCCATTAATCAGGTGATAGCTTCTTTTTATGTTTTTGAAGCTATCAGACATACTGTGATGAGAAGAGAGCCTGCTCATTGAGATGCCAATTATGTCTTCTGCAACTGAAAAATTTCAAAGGGGCGACATATACAGTATAATAATTAGAAGGCCCCTAATCATCCTCAGTCCTAGGACATTAGATTATACAGAAGTATTCCCTTTGAAAATTGTACCCTGAAATAAAATACCGTATGGCCGTATTGTCTGGATTTTTAAAATTTCTATATGCAAATTCATTTTATCCCGGATGTCGGCTTCCTTTTTGATATTTTGATATATCTATTAGGCTACCAGGTATATATTATGAGAAGAGCGGTTTCTCATTGCGTGAGAATTGCGTCCACGACACACCTTAAAGAAAGTCAAGGGTGCAGCACACACACAGATGTTTAAAAATTGGAGAGTATAATTTCAGGTATGCATTCCCCATATGTGGACAATAAAAATCCATTAAATTTGTCCGGAAATGTTTGGTTTCTCAGTTATAGACTTGAAAATAGTGATATTCACCGGAACGTATTTATTACCGCAGGTAGTTTTCTTTACAAAAGATGTTCAAAGTACCCACTTCCTGCTTTAACATAGGCCTCACATCGACGTCTCATTGCCGTGCGAACACGACCCCAAATTCCAGGAGTATTGCGTATTTCCTCACAACCTGCCATAATTCGATTCTGAAGGGATTCCATGTCTGGCACCGGAGACGAATACACCAACGCTTTTAAATGGACCCCACAGGTAGAAATCGACAGGGTTCAAATCAGGTGAGCGTGGTGGCCAAGCAATTGGGCCACCCTTACCTGTCGATCCGGAAACTTTCGATCCAAGTACCGGTGAACGGTATGACTGAAGTGTACAGGAGTGCCATCATGCAAGAAGTAAGCTTGTTGAAGAATGCTCAGAGCAAGGTCTTCATACACATCAGGTAAGGTGTTTTCCAGGAAGTTTGTGTACGTCTGCCCCGTAAGTCTGTTTACAAGTACATGAGGTCCAACTAACCATCACCAATGATACCGATCCGCATGTTGAGAGTGAACCGCACTTGGTGATGAGATGGAGCAAGTGCATGTGGGTTTTCATATGCCCATACATGCTGATTGTGGAAATTTGTAATGCCATCTCATGTGAACTGTGCTTCATCTGTAAATAATACTAAGGCAGGAAAGTTCGGATTTGTAGCACCCTGCTGCATGAACCACTGGCAGAACATCAATCCAGCAGGGTAATCTGCTGGTGAGAGGACCTATACACGTTGCAAATGATAAGGATACAACTATTGCGCTCGTAACAGTCTCCAGACAGGTATGAGGAACATTCACTTGCAACGCTAACATTCGTGTACTGATAGGAGTCGTGTGCACAGAATCCAGAATCTCCTCCTCTACATCTGAAGTTGTAGATCTTGGTGGTCCCCTCCACATACTAGGAGATGTAAACTCCCTTGAGCGCACAGACGGCGATGGAGACGTTCAAATGTCTTGTGATCTGGGCATCTTCGCTGTAAGTACCTCTCTTGGTATAAATGACGAGCCAGCGCAGCATTGCGCCTTACCGTATATGAAGTGTATCTCTGCCAGCTCCTGATTTGCGTTTATATTCTCAGTCGAACGCTAAACACAACACTCAAAGTACCTTTCGCTTTGGAATGAACTGTCAGAGTGTCGTGTTAATATCGTCTGTCACGGCAATTACCTGCGGCAAGAAAAACGTTCCCGTGAATACCACTGTTTTGAATGCCATAACTCAGAAACCAAGCATTTTCGGACACACTTTCTAATGGGCATTTTTCTTATCTATAAATGGGGAATGGATACCTGAATTTATGACTTCTATTTTTGAAAATCCTGTATATATCATATAATTACAGAGCACCCCATTCGTCCGTAAGGTAGAGGAAATCCTATTACATAGGTGAATTTCCGTGAAAATTGTACCTTGCAATGATATGTCGCATGGTTGTGTTATCTCAAAGTTTAAAATGTTGTTGATATATGAATTAATTTGATTAGGATAAGGGTTTCTTGTTTATAAACGATGGCAACCGCTGTTTTAGCGGCGGCGGCTTCTTACAAATCAAGACCACTCTCTAGGTTGCTAATCTGCAGTTTTGCGGCCTTTTACAAAACGAGACCACCCAATGTGTAGAGGGATAGGGGAGGTAGCTTTTCAAAAAGGGAGATCACTAGCTGTTTAATTAGGTGTTAATTTGTGATTTGCTATTTCTATTCTCATGGGAGGTCATCCATTGCGAAGAGGGGAGGAGCATGCGGCTTTTTATACAGAGGGATACCAACCACTGAGATGGGGAGGAAAGCACCCGCAGAGATGATTACTGATGTTTTGACAGGTGATTGCGGGGAAGCTATAATTTGCTACTTTTTATGGAGGTGACAGCCGTCGTTCTTTACCAGTTTTCATCTGACATCGACAGTTCTTTCCCTTTAAGGATAAATTTCCAGCCGTTATACAATGAATACTCATGTGCATATCGTGTAACATGCTATGCATTTCGATCATAACCAATTTTCGAAAAATGGTAACGCAATAGTTTTGTAGCTGACTCTTCAGTTGCTATTAAATTATATAAACAACCTGAGGGGAATAAGTGGTATTGTATTTTGGAAATAATGCCATGAGGGGTAGATAATTGGGGAAGAATTACAGTGAGAAGCAATGTGTAAGGAAAGAAAGATAGGAAGGAATTTCCGGCAACAGTAACATACTGATGCTACTTTCGAAATAATAAATTACACATCAACTGTATAATTAATCACAGTTTTAAACTTTGCATATGAAAAGCAAAGATAGTTAAATCTATTTTGAAAGATGCAATAATCTTATTTAATAAATATGTTAAATACTGTACTAGTTTTGCATGGTAGTTTAATTCATACCAGTTTCAGTTATTGAGCTCCCTTCCCAAACATTTACGTTACAATCAGTCCCCTCGTGGTCATCTTCTACCATGCCAACGGATCAGTTGTGAAAAAACAAACAAGCTTCTTAACTACAAGGTTGCCTGAAAATCGAGAGTGGTAAAATACATATATGGTATTTGCGGGGAATGGAGGAGGAAATGACCTTACTAGTAGCATAGTTACTTTCATATTTAGGCGAAAATTCCTAAGAGTTTAAATGTAGGATTTAACGCGGAGGGGGAATTAGCACGTTGACCTACATAGATCCATTATACTCATGCCTCGGACGGAGGTGCCCACGGGAGGGAGGGATGAGATGAGAGGAGACAGAAGGGATACGACAAGGAGATGGCAGGGTCTCTAACATTTACAGATTTAAATTACCCGGATGGACACAAGTGCAGCCGGTTCCCCTCCCCCTTGGAGCTAAACATCCCCTGGGGGGCCCGGAACCCGGAGATCCCCCGCATTCCGGGGAATGAAGAGTAGGATATATAGGGGCAGCGAGCACACATTTTGCCCATATATGGGAAAAGATAGGGAAAACGAGGGGAAATGCTAGGCTAGGAGAGGGTTCAAGGAGAAAAATTCGCTTATATGGGGGAGATAGGGAATACGAGGAGAGATGCTAGGCTAGGCAAGGCTTGAAGGGTAGAATATCGTTTTGTGGGAAAAGATAGGGAATGCGAGGAGAGATGCTAGGGTGGACAGAGCTTGAAGGGTAGAATATTCGATTATATGGGAGAAGATAGTTATACGAGGTGAGATCCTGCTATACAGGGTTTGAAGACTAGAATATGCGTTTTTATGGGAACAGATAGGGAATACGAGGTGACATGCTAGCCTATACGGAGGTTGAAGGACGGAATATGGGATTATACGGGCCAAATGCTGGACTAGGAGGGGTTGAGGACTAGAAAATGCGTTTATATGGGAAGAGGCAAGAAATATGAGGAGAGATGTTAGGGAAGACAGGGATTGAAGGTATTTAGGTGTGTTTTCCAGAAGGGTGGGGAAGAATGTCAGGGGTATTTAGAGCACAGGGACAATAAAACTATTTCAGAAGCCACTTAGGAGCCATTTTGGGTACATGGTTAGCTTACTTTGCAGGTATTCTGATGGTGTTTTGATGTAATGGAATAGGCATTTGGCATTCTCTTACTGGCTTTAGGAGATTTTTAGACACAGAAACAGGTATTTTAGGGTGTTGGTGTAGGCATTTTGAGGGTATTTTAGCCACTGAAGTAGGAATTGTTAAACATGTTAGCATCCATTTACCGCCTTTTTAGACACAGGTAAGGTATTTTTTATCGTTTTTAGAGCATTTCAGGTATGGACACAGGTTTTCAAGACATTCTGGAACACAACAGGAGAGTTCCAGGTGTTTCAAAAATATATTAACCATCAGTGCAGACATTTTCATGGCATTGGCACTAGTTTTGAGGTATTCTGAAGGGTTTTTAGAAACCGTTGCAGGTATTCTCATGCTCTCGACAAAGGGTTTTTGAACATTTTGAGGTATTTGGTACTGTTTTGAAGTATTCTGACTCCTCTACGGGTATTTTTTTCGAGGGTTCTACTAATATTATTTGAGGCTCTTTAGGGGTATATTAGACTATGGAATTAGATATGGGCACAAGCGTTTAGAACATTCTGATACGCGGCCGAGAATTTCAGGTGCTTCAAAAGCATTTTGGAAACTGGAGCAGGTAGTTTCTAGGTATTGGTACAGGCGTTTTTTAAAAAAAAAATTGAATGTATCATATGTTGCTTTTAAGGTATTTTTAATACCTATGCAGGTATTGTTTAGGCTGGTGGGAGTATTTGTGGGTCCTTGAAGGTATTTCGGGGTATGGATGAGGCATGGGTACAGGCTTTTAGAGTATTCGGAAGGGCTTATTTAGAAACTGTAGCAGCTATTTTTATGGTATTGGCACAGGTTTTAGAGTATCCTGATAGTTTTTAGATGCTGTTTTAAAGTATTTTGACGCTTCCAGAGGTCTTTTTCTAGGGTTCCATATGAATATTTGAGGCACTTTAACGGTATTTTACATTATGGAATTAGATACGGGATGGGCTTTTTATGACATCTTTAAAAGATAGCTTGGAAAATTCCAGGTTTTGCAAAGGTATTTTGGGAACTAGAATGAGTATTTAACGTACTTTGAGGTATTCTCTTATGTTTTATAGAGATTTTCTCTTGTATAATACAGAGCTTGTGATGTTCCATAAGCGTTTCTATAATTTTACAGTCATATAGACTCCTTTTAAGCACTTCTGTATATTCTAATGCTAACATGATATAAAGTATATACAGCTAAAAGTCCTTTCTAGCCCAGAACTAAGTTGCTTTGGTGATATTATTATTTTTATTCAGTTTTTCCTGTTTTATGTGGTAATAGGTTTTGGACTAGGCGTATTGACTTTACCAGTTAATCGATGCTTTATTAGATAAGGATTTTAAGGATAGGCCCCTCTTCTCTTTCCTGCGCTTGAGACCAGCGCTAGAATTTGTTTCTAACGGCAGAGGAAGATGTTCCATCTTCTTATTCTTATTCTTCCTTATTCATCAGATGTCTGCTAGATGTATACACAGCACTTGGGTAAACTTCCATTTTTTTAAATTGTAGACTTACGGAGAAATTCATCATCTTGAGACCCAAGTCACATTCTCACAAGCACTGTTGGTAATTCTGTAATATCCATATGCATATGTAGTTATTCCATCCTCGGCAATGACTCTTTTATCGTTGTATGGAGTCAACGTAATTTAGTTCGCTTGCACTGAGGTGACAGCATGCTCTCGTGACAGGATCAGATTCATGGGTGTTCTTATTATTTCTTTGATTTTAAAGCAGTCTGTATAGCTGTCGAATGTATTGATGTATTGTACTGCTTAATAGCACTACGTTTTATGCCTTTAATCTTTTTATCATTGAGCCGTGGATATCTAGTGCATACATCTTAGGTCGTAGTCCGATAAAGCGTAAGATGATTTTGCCATTAGCCTCATCTTTAAATTTTCCCACCACCTTTTTGTTTTGAGTGTGCGACATATGGTTGGCAGGGTAATCAGTTGTATCTAGATGCTCAAGAAAACGTAACTTGTCCCGGTACACATCTTCAGTTGTCACCCGATGAATGAATGAATCAGTGTCCATTTACATAAGCTTCAGGTTTCAGCTCCATAATGTGGTAACAGTACATCATAATGATAGTGATACATTAATGTTTTAGAGATGTCCAACACACTCATAATGTATATAGGCTTGTTGAACACGATCTGTCGGGAGGCTATATGCACAGCAGTTAGGTTAGCAGCATATATCGATAAACGTATGCTTGGCAGTTAACTTTTCCAGAGTCTTTTCGTTTGTGACCAACCGTATATTCCTACGATTACGCAGGTTCTCCATAGTTTTTCCAAACTTAGTATTGTTGAACAGTTTGTAGAGATTCTTCTCGAAATCATTTGCAGTCTGTGTTTGTAGTCTGTTGCTAAATTCTGCATAAGGCTGGAGACTGCCTTGTGGAGACTGCCGGAATTGTAGCACGTGATGGATTTTTGTTAGATGTAGTCCGTGACTAAGAGCGTGCTTGTAAGTCATGTAATGTATTACACACTTCTCCCGAGGTGGGGTATTAGTTTCTTTGTAGTCGAGTCCTTAGGCTTCATGCACTCAGGTAGGAAAGGTAGACCGTTGTGCAGATTGTGAATTTCAGTACGATACTCGACATCAACTTCTAATAGGTATCCATTTTTATTTATGGGCGCTCTTTAACTGCTGTGGTTCTTAGCGTGCCTTCTATATTGGGCGTGAAAGACCAGTAAGTTTGCTCAGAGGCCTCTTTAACAGGCTTGAGGTTCTTTTACGTGTCGTAAATCTACGACACGGGACCACCGTCTTTACAGTATGTATCCATGAGGATCATCTTCTTGTAAGCTTTCTAAGTTGATTTCGTTAGGACAAACCCACTCAAATCCGCTATAAGGAAGGGCGTGGCACATTGCCCAACTATATTCGTTATTTATATTCTAGTATGTGATAAATTGGATTGGTCTGACGGATCAAACTTTTCCATGTAGGCGTTATTACCCTCCGCATACCGATGGTAAACTTTGCATAAACCTCCTCTTATGCCGGATTCCACCATTAGTTTATCGTAATGCCGTAAGCAATTCCAACTGAATTCCAGTATAGAGCAAAATGGTGTCACAGGCAAGTCCTGGAGAGGTAAAATAATGTTAGGGATCAACTTTTTGTGTTTTGAGGGTCTGCACTCTGAATGTCTCAAAATCAGCTAGAAGAACACGTGAGGTTAAGTAGAGATTGCTGTATTCACGCAGATTTCTCACATTAAACGGTATCCATACATTTCTAGCATGATTGTAGTCCCATCTTTGACTTCTTCGTTTAATCTATTTTAGAAGGACTCCTTAGGGGGCAGGCAGGTTTCGTTCAATACATCTCATGAAGTGCCGTAATAATAGGGAAACACTCCTTAACGAGTCATCCACTTCAGCTTGTCTTCTCCTCCTCCAGTAGTTCAGTGTTTCAGGATATGATGTTAGACTTTTACCAGCTTATCCAAGCTTGTGCTCAGGAACCGAAAGCTATCCACAGACCGGAGCTTTATATCTCCAGCATACTTAGAGAATGAGATATAGCTTTCTTCCGAGTTAGGAATTACATCCACTCGTTCACTTGTACATCCCAACTCCTTAACAGTGAAATAAGAGTCATATTAGCTAAGGTTGCGCATGGAGACAGGAACATATTTAGGTGTTTTGCAGCCTAAAGTGCATGCATTATGAAGATTTCCTCGGTATTCACCGCTGATTGATCACGGTCGCGTACTTTGTAGTTCTCTTCTGTAAAGGTTTTTCCACACAAGTAGCATACTGTAGAAGACTCAAAATCCGTCTGTTGTTGGTCCGTAAATTTCAGAGGCTTGGTAGATTTGTATATATATTACCAATCTTCTTTGCAAGGGATGGCAGGTATTCCATAAACTTCTGAGCAGCATCATAACCACGATATACACAGGGTTGCTTAGGAAGGCCAGCTTCGAGGTGTTCAACACTGGATGACGGCTTGACGTAAACACAGAAGCTCATTGGTATGTGCTGTTGATAAGGGGTTTTATGGGAAGTTTCAGGATTAGGGATGTACTATGTCATGGAGTAAGAACTCTCTCAAAATTCGCATTGATGACATAAGGTACTTTCGGCATCCTCTCAACATTTTTAAACGGTACAATTGATTTCTCCTTGGTAGGTATAACTACCCTTGCAACATCAATGTGTTACAGAGGGATGCATGTTAATGTAGTTTTTCCAGTTCACCTCGTCCATATCGTTCATCAAAATGTGTAAAGCGGCGCTTGCAGGTATATACGCGTTCTTTATGCTTAGTTTTCTGACGTCGAAAGAGCTTCTCAAAATTCTTGTTATATACATAGTGATGTTTACCATTACTGTCACTCAATAATAACAGGTTCTGAACAGGCAGTTCAGTCTCAGCAACCTTTATTGGATACGCTTCTTGCTTCTCACCCAGCCCAAAAACGTTGATACACATACTCTTTAGCTTCTCAAACTTAGGTATTTGAGCAAGTGGAGTAGGGTAGGAAACAACCGAAGTCGTACTTATCTTGAAGTTGCTTGTATTTGCTCACACGTTGTGCATTCTTCCCTATGAATTTGCTAGCACAGAGTGCATGAAGCATTTATCGTCGGTATAATCTGAATGTTTATACAAGTTTCTCTAGCTCCAACAGATGGGGGTAGTGTTATGTAGCTAATTCCTCGTAACGGGTTGTACTTGTTGATATGAAGTCGAACTCCTTCCACGCCAAGCGGGGCCCAGTTTGCTACCCTTAATCTGCTACTCCTCCATTTAAATAGTCAATTTCTTGAATTTAGTTTCCATCATGGAATCCAGATCCGTTTCTAAAAATACAGGCTGATTCCGTGTTTTAATTTTTTTATGGGTTTCTCCGATAGTGTGCACAAATGGGCTTTCAACCAGCAGATTAATTTTCACACACATGTGAATACCAAGCTCTTTAAGTACAGACGGCTCCAAATGTTTTCCGTTCCACCTGTAGGGGGTAAGCGAGGTGTTTTATCGAGAGGTTATGCCAGGTGCCTTAGCTCATTCTGCTCTACAAGGTTAGGGAATGTAATAGTCCTAAAGAAAATATAATTCCAACGCATTTCCCTTAGACTTGGCTGTAAGAAAGTAATAACGTGAAAAGAAAGCAGCAATAACATTACAGCAGAGCGACACAAGTAGCACAAAAACTAAGTTTTAGGAATTAGATGCATCATATTATTCTATACTAAGAAAGCATTAAAACAAAATGGTTTCGTTTTCAATATTCACTACTTTCTCTATCCCTTATCAACTAACATGTTTTTTATTTATCATAATGTCCTTATAAAGCATTGTTTTTCTGCACTTTACTCTAATCGTGACAACAATTTAGGCCAGAAATTATTTCAAGTTACTGTCTAAGTTACACTTTTCCCTATTTGGTTGCATGCAAGATGCTGTAATGAAAATATTCGCTTATCTATAGCACAACTTTTCTTTTTTACTCCTTCTCTCTCTTCTACTACTACTACTACTACTACTACTACTACTACTACTACTACTACTACTACTACTACTACTACTACTACTACTACTCCTACTCCTACTACTACTACTACTACTTACCTATAATAAGTAGGAAAGGTATTGTATTCCACCCAAAAATTGAATAACGAGATTCACTGGAAATACACGATTTGAGACCCCGAAACCGAAGAAAGCATTTGAAATTTCTCTACTACGTAGCTACAGGAAGTAAAGAAAGTATTGTAATCCCCCCAACAATTGAATAACGAGATTTACCGGAAATACACGTTTTGATACTCCCTGAATCCCAAGAAAGCGTTTTTACTTTCTCTACTTCGTAGCTAGAGGAGGCAGAGAAAGTATTGTATTCCACCCAAAAATTCAATAGGGATTCACCGGAAATCTTATTTTGAGACTCCCTGAAACCAAAGAAAGCGTTTTTACTTTCTCTACTACGTAGCTACAGGAGGCAGAGAAAATAGTGTATTCCACTCAAAAATTCAATAAAGAGATTCACCAGAAATACACGTTTTGAGACTCTCTAAAACCAAGAAAGGCAATTTTACTTTATCTACTACGTAGTTGCAGTAAGTAGAGAAGTATTTTATTCCACCCAAAAATTGAATAACGAGATTCACCGGCAATACACGTTTTGAGGCCCATTCAAAGTAAGCATTTTTACTTTCTCTTCTACGTAGTTACAGTAAGTAGAAAAAGTATTGTGTTCCTCCCAAAAATTGAATAACGAGATTCACCGAAAATACCCGTTTTGAGACCAATTCAGAGTAAGCATTTTTACTTTCTCTACTACGTAGTTACAGTAAGTAGAGAGAGTATTGTGTTCCTCCCAGAAATTGAATAACGAGATTCGCGGAAATACACGTTTTGAGACTCCCTAAAACCAAAGAAAACTTTTTACTTCCTCAGCTATGTAGCTACAGGAGGTAGATAAAGTATTGTATTTCGCCCAAAATTTGAACAACGAGATTCACCGGAAATACACGTTTTGACACTCCCTGAATTGAAAGAAAGAATTTCTAGTTTCTCTACTACGTAGCTACAGAAGGTAGAGAAAGTATGTATTCCAACCAAAAATTCAATAAAGAGCTTCACCGGAAATACATGTTTTGAGACTCCCTGAAAACAAAGAAAGCATTTTTACTTTCTGTACTACGTAGTTACAGTAAGTAGACAAAGTATTGTGTTCCTCCCAAAAATTGAACATAAAGATTCACCGGAAATACACGTTTTGAGACACATACAAATTAAGCATTTTTACTTTTTCTGCCACGTAGTTACAGTAAGTAGAACAGGTATTGCATTCCATCCAAAAATTCAATAACGAAATTCATCGGAAATACACGTCTTGACACGCATCCAAAATAAGCATTTTTACTTTCTCTACTACGTAGCAACAAAAGTCGGGAAGGATTGTGTTCCTCCCAAAAATTGAATAATGAGATTCACCGGAAATCCATTTTCAGAAAAAGGTCCAAGTGTGTGTGTATGTGAGCGCGCGCGAACACCATAATTAAAAAACAAAAAGTTGGTTAGAAACCAAACTTAGTGTTTAAGTTCAACTTCTTGCAAGAATCCCACACGGAGATTCTAAGAAAATCTCCCAACCCAAACTACTTTTAACATTGGAAGTTTTTCTACATTTCTTATCCTTTCAAAAACTACTCTAAGGATTTTTATTAAAATACACATGTTTAAACTATTTTTATGAAAAATGAAATGTAGATCTTTAATTTTCTAGGACCAGTCCGTAAAACCGTCTTTATTGTGAATGACTTTTGGTAATTAGTAAATCATAACAGAGTGACAAATCTTACTGCACAACAAATGTAGATCTTGTTAAAGCACAATATTTATATCAAATAAAATTTTTATTTGTATGTCAGTAGTAGAGATATCGGCATTCCAGAGCACTTAATATGCAGGAATGTGCAATTAATATGCTAATTAAGTCTACCCCTCCACCTGCCACGCCGTCTGGTCCCTTTTCGTAGCAGCAGAGGTCCACAACTTTGTGAAGTATAGTGAAAAGGTTGACAGGTATGCAATTTAGGTTGTCCATCACCTGTCAAAATGAACAATGGTGTAATAAATTATGCTTTGTAACAAAGGAGCTGATGCTATTCTCCCCATTCCATTTCTGCACACGTGCGCTTTAGGAAGGCTACACCTCTAGCAACCCCCTCACCCCAGCTGCATTCAATTCTCTCCAAACACGTGCAATATAACAATAGACCAGATTTGCGCGGCGGTAACAAAAGAACAAGCGCTATTGTTTCCATTCCATTCACCCTCACAAGGAGTCGTTAGGAAGGTCACACATGTAGCAACCCCCTCTCCCACTGCATTCTATACTCTCCAAACGCGCGCACCTGTACAATATATAACAAAAGACCAGACTGGCACCCATGTCGCCATCCTGGCAGCGACTTTGCCCTCGGGCAACATTCATTATATCGCTGGTAGTTCACTCCAAGAGCACCCGAAACTGCACGACAGCCTACGAGAATCACCGAGCGTAGTTGTACTTGTTCAACTCTCTGATTTTGCGCATGTTGTCTCTTTCAAACAGTGATATCAATAAATGTGTTTAACATTATCATTACCTATATTAAACCCCTGTGTATACTTAGGTAAATTCATCTTCCAATAACTCCGGAACTAATTAAGATAATGACGTCAAATAAACTTCATTACGTTTATGTCATTAGGTAATTTCTTGTGAATGTATATTAGGGTGCCTGACTTCCTGGGTTCGATCCTTAATTTTAAATCTCCCTTATCCCAGAAACTAACAGAGATAGAGGTGCTGACCAAAGCATGATTGATAGCTCCTATGATGGAAAATTAATACTGCATATAATTGACAGTTAGTAGCCGTTAGTTTGAATCCCGATCTTTTAATGACTTCCTTAATTTTTCCCTATACTCTAGGATGTATCACTTAGGCTGATATCGTAACTGCATACAGCTCTTTTTTAACATGTCAAACCAATAGTATAAATAATATTGATCCTGGTGTTCAGGGTTCGAATACAGAGTAAATTACATTTACTTGCAAATTTAATAGCTTATGACACAATTTAGATAGACACGTCAAATAAAAAGTAAACGGAGCACCTGGTCCCGAAATATAGTTATCGTGACAAAAACTACTTTAAAGTACTCATGTCGAATACCGAAGGGGTGATCATATATCTTCAAGCCTATGAATCATACCAGCTTCGAGTAAAGATTATATGGTGGATGATGCGAGGAGCTAAATTACTAAAAAATACATTTATTAAAAGAATTACCAGGTTCGATCCTAGAAGCTTAAAATCTGTGTAACTGTGGGAAGAAAAATTAGTTTGCTCGTGCTTGTAGTGAAATGTAATGTTTTTTCTGCGATAACTGAGTATTAAGCGTATAGGAATGTCATATTGTATACTGATTCTTTGGAGAATAAAGGGAAGTTGGAAAGGAAGAATTGAAATGGGAATTAAAACATGAAATAATGCAGTATATACATGCAAATAACTAAATAAAGGAGAAAATCTTTTACGCTACCTTTTAAGCGTATAATTCTAAGGTATTGTGATAATAGAGATGGAGATAACTTTGGTGCAATGGGTGGTGGTGGTGGCGACGGCGGTGGTGGTGGTGGTGGTGGTGGTTGTGGTGGTGGTGGCGGTTGTGGTAGGCTTTGAATGTTAACATCTGACGGAATGGGCGTGTGAGAATACTTCTCTTGTTGGTGTGACATCATATACAGGTAGTTATGGCAAGCGTTTAAATGTGTTTGATAGAGTCAGACACCACGTCTCTGGTTGTGAGGTTATATGACTGAGGTTAATACGCATAAAGCATTAAAATGTGTGGTATACAACAAACGAGTTTTCGTGCTATGGTTTAGAGTTGAATTAAATGTTTGATCAACGTTCATGTTATATAATTAAAGGACATTGATATGAGTGAAATATCAGAGTTTTAACCGTTTAAGCAGTATTTAATTGCTTAAGTCATCTCACGATTGCCTTGAAAGTAGAGAAAAACGAGAAAACATATAGAGATTATGGAATAAATGATGTTTGATATACAAATTACCTTTTTAAAACCTTTAAATACATAACATATACGTGTCTACGTCGAACAGGAAAGTAATAAAAGCATTACAGCGTCGGATCAGAAATGCAATGTTATTTGAGAGGTTCGCTCCTTTTCCGTAATTAGGGTTCCTTCACACGCATGCATGCACAGACACACACGCAAACTTACGCACACACACCCATACGTATCAAACATACACGAACGCAGCGGAACAAGCAGCTACACACCCTCGTACAGAAACAGACACTTTCGGGAATAAACAATCGCTCTCACTCCTACACACAACAGATACGTGTACACACATACACAAACGCCTACAAACTTACACGCATACACCACTGCACGCAAACGCATACGCCTACAAACATACACCAGTGTACGCACAAACACATACACTTACGCATACAAACGTAAACGCATACACCAGTGCACGCACACACATGCGCGTACAAACATATACATATACACCAGTGTACTCACACACATACACATACGCATACAAACCTACACGCATACACCAGTGCACGCACACACAAAATCACGTAAACATACACGAACACCACGGAACAACAGGTAGCTACACACGCACAAGATATCCTAACACTTCCTCCAAGCACGCGAACCTGCACGAAGAGCTACGGACACTCCCGAACATTGATATAAATACTCAACACATTCTAAAACTTGCTCTGAGCACGCGAACCTTCACGAAAACGTGGGAACATACCCGAACGCCTGTTTAAACACGTATTTCAATATAAGAGATATGGCCATTAATCATGGTTCTGTTATTAAAAATTCAGTATAAACTTGTTCTAAAACTTTCCATGACACCCCTATAATTAGGATATCCTCAGTCACTAGTCTTTATTGTGCTAACGAGTCTAGAGGTGTTTGGAAGAGAATAAAATAAGTTTTTTGAACACTAATTTAAATGATTGTAAATACCTTTAAGCAGTGATGAAATTTACACCCTAAAAAGATTGAATCGTTTATAGATTACCATTTATGTAAACTCTCCGTTGCAAGTGTAACGCAATATGCTGGAACGAGGAATCGGAGGAGGAAAGTGTTTGAATTGTATGGTAAAAATAATAAAAAGAATGAAGGTATGCTTTACGTCATGTTTTATTCATTAAAAATCCTTACATTTCTATGAAAAGAAGAAATCCTTAGATTACAATGATTAGTTTAAAATATAAGCTGCATCACATGAGTCAGAGGCTTGTATGTAAATTATCATGAATTATTAAACAATACAATGAGGTCTGTGCCGGGATATTTGCACTAGCTTGAATTTCTATTCTGATGTTGACAGCACCATTTACAACTTCCTCTGGCTAATGCGAGCAATCTATAACAAATATAGGAGTAAATTTAAGAAAATCTTTTCTCTTTAATAAAGGATAATTCTCTTTTTCATAATAATAGTTTTGAAACTTTGAGTACATATCATACAATGATGCAAATCTCGAGTTTCCAAAGTCGAAATTCATTTCAGGACAGGGATAACATTCACTATTAAGATAAAGTCTCAAATTGGTTATGTTACAATGATCAAAAAGGGAACCGTCTTTAGATGCATTACTTGATCTTAAAGTCTGAGCACCCAAAATGACAAATCTCAGCTTCCCCATTTTGATATGGTGGCGACATTTAAGGTGAATGATTTAGTTTGCGGCACAGCAGGCTGAGTATTATGCAGATCCATGGTCCTAAATGGGAGATACAGTGCCTAGTCCGACTTGACAATCTTGAGGGTTTCAACCTTTTCAGCATGAGCAATTTGAATCACAGGCATCCTCCACTCAATTCGTACAAGTTTAATAGTGGCATTCTCTTCACCCTGAAGCGCTATTATACCGTTTTTAGAGACCTTGGATCGAATCAGCACCAGCTGAAACTTGCTATTGAGTATGAGTTCCTTGTGGTCGTCAGTAAATCCCAGAAGCATCGAAAGCGGTACTATAGCATTGAAGGCTCCATTTGCTGAATGCGCAATGCCCATGTCTTCTCCAGGATAGCACAATCCAGCATTCAGCAGACGATGAGGTTCCATTGGGTTGAGAGCAGCATAGTTGCGTAAAGTTAATGCGATCCCGGGGTTTCTGGTTCGATCAATAGTTGATCCGTTCATATCCAGTCGAATCTCCTCAAACATGAATGCAATAGTGTTATTGGTAAGCTTTGCAGTAGTAGCTGCTCCATTGGGTTTAGTAATACTCCCCTCGATGTATAGATAACCTCGATTAGGTAAAGTATATAAATCCTCAGCTTGACAAGGGATTCTAATCTCGTTATTAGCGTCCAGAGCTGATGTATTATATGGTAAAAACACATGTTCCTCTTCTTTAGTGATCTTGTTGTCGAACTTCGGTGTCCCGCTAACATTGAAGATGTCCATGATTATAGGATTCTGAAGCCCAATACCTGGAGGAACTGCCGATTGTGTGATGTTAACGCGCTGGGTGTCAAGGGCAGACTATGATGTGTGCGTCGAATCATTCCATTATTACATCCTCGACGTCGCTAACTTTTTCTAAAATCTATTGGTATTGCAACGGATGGGAAGCCTTATGTTTATATCTTCGTTTCTAAAGTCAATGATATTACCGTTCTGGTCCAATAGACGAAGATTAATTTGCTCTATAGCATTGGTGTTTATGATTGGAAGGTAAATTGGATTTTACGGCTCTTGAGAAATATGATACCCAGGCGGAACAGAAGGGAAAACTCGTAGATCGAGTGTCCACTTTTACCGTCGATGAAAGACCCTGTTGCAATACTGCACTCGATTCGTATGATGCTCACCTTAAACATATTCACCAGGAAATCAGATTCAGCCAGCTGAAGCCGAAATTATAAACTCAATAATTATCATAATAATCTGGGAAGGATAGTGAAATAAAATAAATAATAAAATATTTAAAATCAGTGCATGTATTAAAAGGAGAAGCATTGGGAAAATTGTTGACAGTTAAAAGCGACAGAAAGACCAGACAGGCACAGTTTAGCTAATTGGGGACCAGCCTCAGGTATAAAGGGTAAATCCGCTGAAGCCAGTTTCTCTTGGAATTAATGGGTGCAGTTGCACTGGCCAGGATGTGAAGGTCACTAGAAGCTTCATGACGCTCAGTTTTGGTGCGAAATGTTTAAGGGGAGAGAGGGGAAGTTAGGAGGTTTTTCCTTGTATCGCACGTGTGGTGAGAACATTCCCGCTGGGACGCTCGTGTGGTGAGGACACACTCTCGTTGGGACCCTCTTGGGGTGCGGAACAATATTCTCTGGATGTGAACTTGCAAGAGGATCCAACGTTCAGCTGTAATTGATAATCTTCGGTCTTGGAAAAGACATAGTAACATCGTAAGAATTTAAAAGTGATCGGCAAATCTTAAGTCTTATTTTAATGGTGAATAAAAGTGTTCCAAGAAAGCGTTCGTGTTTCTATGTACATACACTCACGCATACCCAGTGATTAAGATCTCATGCTCGAGCAGTCGTGCCAAAGTATAAAAAACAACTAGGAGGAGAAACGCAGCAATCGTGAGGCTTCATTGCTTCATTGTTGGAGGACGTAGCGTGTCTGCGTCATATGGCGCCCAGCGTGGGGCTCGAATAACGTGGAAGCCGAACAACGCGAAAGCCGAACAACGTGGAAGCTGAACAACGGAGAAACCGAACAACGTGTGGCCGAACAACGGAAGCTGAACGGCGGAGAAATCAAGGAGACCGGGACAACGCGGAAGACAACAGAAGCAGCATAGAAGCAGCAGTTGCAGGCAGCAGATATAAAGGTACTGAGTGCAAATTTATTTATGTGTTCCAGTGGTCAATGCAGTTAAGGAACGGTAAAATGTTCGAGCAATGAGATGCAAACATGGAAATTCAAGACGGTGATAGTAGAACTGTGCAGGGCGTAAATAGTAGTGTAAATAAGGCAGTAGAAACAGTAGATATTAGGAATGTGCAAAACAGGTAGAACAGCCAGGGGGAAGTACGGAAACTAACGAGATGTTAAAGTTAATTATGTCAATGATACAAAATGGTAATCAAAGTTTAAGAGAAGATTTAACAAGAAAGATGATACAGGGTCAGAAAGAATTAAGGGATGTAACAGAAAACTTGAGAGAAGAATTAACAGGAAAGATGATACAGGGTCAGAAAGAATTAAGGGATGAGATGAAAGCTAACCGGGGTGTAATTGAAAACTTGAGAGAAGATTTAACAGGAAGGATGATACAGGGTCAGAAAGAATTAACAGGAAAAATAGAACAGGGGCAGAAAGAATTAAGGGATGAGATGAAAGCTAATAATCAAAGTTTAAGGGAGGATTTAACAAGCAACTTAACTAAAATTGGGAAGAAAATTGAGAACCACCAGAAAGTCTTAGAAAATTTCCAGGAGGAGGCTAGAAATGAAATAGAAAACGTGAGAATTGAGGTTGGGGAAAATCAAGAACAGGTTAGAGAAGAAGTCAAAATTGTAAGACAAGAGATTAGTGAAAGGGTAGAAAAAGAAAACAGAAAATTGAGCGAAGAATTAAGTCAGGAATTAGTTAGAGAAAGGGAAGCTACTAGCAAAGAACTAGAAATATACAGAAACAGGTTAGAACAGTCTGAAAGAGAAAGTAGGAGACTTGCTATAGGGATAGATGATATAAATGATAGACTTAAGGAACGGTTAGAAAAAGTGCGCATATCAGACAATATTGGTAGTTCAGCATGTAGCAATGTAAGCAGTGCAACAGTAAGGAACGATGCAGCGCAGAATGCGTCAGCTGACCTTCCGATGCTGAATTTAGGTCCAAGTACCTCCAGTAACAGTACTAGTACAAATGTAATTAGAAATGACGGTACACCTTTTCAATGGCCTAACCATGTTCTCAGCGAAATTTCACCACCGATTTTTGAAGACGAGGAATCGGATAATCCGAAAGCATTTATTAATAGCATGCAGGAATATTTCAATGTTAAGGGTATATCAGAGGAATACAAGATGACCGTAGTACGAAAATGTTTCAAAGGTAATGCTTCCAATTGGCTGGAATTGTCTGTAGGGCTAGATAACAATTACGGTGCTTTTAACCCTCCGTCAGGCGCGCGCTTTGGTAGAACGTCGTTAGTCGATCGGGGCCTAGTAGACCCCCGCTATATTTTTGTTGTTATTGTTTGTATTTTTGTTTTCTTTCTTTCTTTCTTTATTTTATTTTATTTTTTTGCTGTGTTTACCTTTATTTAGATTAAGCGTACAAGGCTTTTATTAGTAGGTATTATATTACAACATAAGAATACAAGCTAAAATATGAGTACGTATACGTTATAAATTGTATTACAGCAAGTATAAAGAAATACATTGCCATTTCCAGGTATACATACAACTTGTAATTTCAAATGTTCAGTTACTCAGAATCATCTACTATCTCACCCGTGTTTTCCCCGACTAAGCAATTTTCGCAAATAATTTTAGCATGTTTGCTCAAACACAGGGGGGGTTGTGTTTCCCACATGCATATTTAGTTTTGCAGTTAATTTTGTCTTTGTTGCAGGGTTCACATCGTTTCCTTTTCAATGTGCATAGTGGTGTATTTGACAATTCATCTACCCCGGATTCTTCAGGGTTATATTTTGTCAAAAGGCCTTTCAAATCACCGGGTAGATTTCATGCTGTTGCTCTCCTTTGTAGCTGTTGTAACAGTTAAGCTAAAGATAGTGCTTTCAAATAATCTTTCTTTTGGTTTCCAAGGAAGATAACCCTAAAATTAATACCTGCAATGTTCAAGATATGGTAAAAAATTACCATGGACCACCTTCTCGTTCTTGCTACTTCGTATGTAGCACATAATTTATCTACTACATCAACTCCAGATTTACTGTCGTTGTAACGCATGATTATTTCAGGCTTTTTCTCAGCACCTTATGATAACTGTGTGGATGAAACATGTAGACTTGAGAGCAAAACTACTGTTTTACCCTTTTTTGGAACATATGAAACAAGCGTTTCATTTTTTGCGAAGCCAAATATGCTTTCGTACTGACTGCGATCTTTTGGAGAAGTGAAATTAATGGGTAATTCTTTTTTGTTCTTTTGCACTGTACCGACGAAAGAAAGTTGTCTTTTGCGCAATTCATTCACCAGCGATACAGTGCTAAACCAATTATTTGCAGTAACGTTTCGTCCAGTGCCAGAAATTGGTTCAGTTAGTCTCAGCACTACAGTCTCTGCCGAGTTAGTTTGCAAATATGGTCCGTCCGGCTGCTGTACACAATAAATCTCTATGTTAGTTGTATAAAACCGTTTTGCATCACTCAAACAGAATATCTTTATGCCATACTTGTTTTCTTGCATGGTATATATTGTCGAAAACCACATCGACCACGAAATGCCGGCAACTTTTCGTCGACAGTGACATTTTGACCAAGAGAATAATGGTTCTGACAGTTGTTCAGAAACAATGTAAACATTTCTCTAACAGCAGCCAATTTATCCAATCTTCGTCGCTCCAGTCTTGAGCCTTTGTCATCAAAGCGAATACAGCGTATTAAAAAACTGAATCGTTTTTGGACATAACCATTTGGAATAGAGGAATTCCAAGATCATCGGTTCTCCAAAAATCGTGAATATTCTGGTATCCACCACGAAAAATTCCTGCCAGGTACAATAAGCCTAGGAAATCATTTATTTCTATTACATCTGTATGTCTGCTGCCTCTTTCACGATCAAATTTGTGCTGCACACTGCTAATGTAAGTATTTGAGCTTTCAACAATCAAATCAACTATATCTTCGGTAACAAAAAGGTCCCAACAATCAATTTCCGTTTTCGCATTTTGGCAGCTCCTACCACACCAAGAAGTTTGGTCAATGTATTGTGAGCTCTTGTCTGTGTTATTTTCCAATGTGTTTTTTTTCTTCATTTTGTTCCATCTCTTCCTGTAAATAACAACAGAATGTATTGTCAATAATAATAATAATAATAATAATAATAAGAAGAAGAAGAAGAAGAAGAAGAAGAAGGGAAAAGAAGAAGAAGAAAAAATAATTACTATGATAAGCATATGATGTTACCTATAAAATACATGTTATCACACAAGTTGCTTTCATCGTCATCCTCTTCATCTTCATGCTCAGTTTCTGAATCTAAAGATCTCGTTTCGAGTTTATCTTTTGAATCAGAATCATCTGATTCATATAAGTTGTCATCCACGGGCAAGGCATCATAATCGCAAAGGAGGCGATGTACTTCTTCCAAATAATTCGGATTCTGTAGATCGTACCTTTTACTCGTATTCATGACGAAACAGTAACAGCTCCTTGCAATAGCAAAGCAATATTGCACAAAAGCTAATGAGAAACAAATCTGTCAACAATATGTAACGAGAGCAGGCGCGCGGGGCCTGGTTGACCTGTGCGATACGTAACTGCTGATTAGTCATTCTCCCAGCCAAACAAATAAACAGATAAGGTTATCGCTGCAGCAAATAATCGCGCAAGATGTAATGTTAGGTGTCCTAGTCAGGCAACTGCATAGGTGCGTTCGTTCGAAAATTATAACATTTATATAATGCCAGGGGTCTCTCAGGCCCCTAGCGACTGACGGAGGGTTAAAGAGCTGTTTCTGAATAGATATTGGGGTGCAAGCAGGCAAGTGTATATACGGTTAGAACTGAGTAATGGCAAGTACGATTCCCGTAAGGACCAGTCTATGGTGAATTACTTTATGGTGGTGGCAAGAAAATCTAAGATGCTAGACCCACCGATGGGGGAAAGTGAATTAATAAATCTAGTAACCGCGCACTTCCCGGAAACAATACAAAACTATATAATTATTGCAAAACCAGTTACAATAGCAGCCATGATAGATTTGTTGATCGCTTTGGAGAGGAAGAGAAATCAAGATGGCGTGATTAAGGATAGGAATTTCACACAGAAAGAAAGAAGTCCTACAAAATTTTTTGGGCAGGGGGCATATCCAGGAAATCACAGAAATTTTGATGTGAGGGATAGATACCATGGGCCTGTTCCGAAAAGCAATTTCGATAACAGAAGGAGAAATAACTTTGAAAACAATTATAGGGGAAGAGGTGAAAACTACTGAAGAGAAGGAACGCACAAGTAAATTATGTCCACACCCATATATATGATAATGATAGAAGGAAAAGGTATCCTAGAAACAGATGCTATTCTGGAGATAATTATAGCAATAACTATGACAATAGGCAAAGACCAAGTTCCCCAAGACAGGATGCGAGAATTAGAAGTGGTAGGAATTCACCAGTTCAAGAAGATAGGATTGACGCGATAAACTCTACTAGACAAATAATGGGAAATAATTACCGTCATGAAATGAAACCGGGACATGCGCATAACGATATTGGGACAAGAGCAATTAGCAAAGTGTCGGAAAACTCCAAACCCAATCAACTTCGCCTTCAGTGAACATTGGGAATAATTCCTATAATGAGAAGTACACGAATAGTAGGAATAATGAAAGGCAACTAATGATAGAGAAAAATAAGGAAGGAAGAGATAGGCCAGGAGAAAGCGAAATTTTAACTGATCCACCAAGGATAAATATTGGCATTAATGGTAAATAATTTCATGCAATAATAGATACGGCGCTAACACGACCGTTGGTTCACAGAACTTTTACGAAGAATTATTACTCGCGCAAAACTTCTGGAATCGTGACCTTGATTGCTACCCCAGCTGCCGAGCCTAGGAATGGTTTATGTTTAGCTTAATCAACGAAAGCGATATAACACCTTTGCTTACTCACAGTGCGTAACACATACAGTCCGCATAGAAAGTGTCTGCATCTGGTTGTAATTTTAAAGAGAGCAGTATCTAAATAGTACTTTATATTTGTTATATTTATAACCATGGCTCCTATGTTTTCAAAGTTAAGTGGTAAGGTGTTACGTAGTCAAAGTAGGGAAATAATTGCAAATGTCCTCGACTTCATGAAGCAAGAAGCAGAGATGAAGGAAGAAAATATATGTTCATCCGAGTTCCACAAAAGCCTTAAGAGAGTGAAAGAAAGAGTAGTCAAAACAACTGGTGTTTCACCGAGTTTCGTTTCCAGAGTTCTCAAAGATAAGAAAAAAAACATATGGATGAAAGAGTACCATTTGACACATCTGGATAGAAAGAAACATAAGGTCCCTAAACGTATTACAGAAATAGACGATTTCGAATGCGTCATTCGGCGCGCGATTCACAATTCCTATGTGGAAGAAAAAAACTGTGCTAACAATAAGCAGATTGCTCATCAAGCTGAAAGACAGCAGAAACTTACAAGGTGCTGCTACAAATCTCAGAAAAATTATTAAAGATTTAGGGTTCAAGTGGAAGAAGCCGAAATCAAATAGAAGAGCTCTAACAGAAAAGCAAAATAAATAAATAAATAAAATGAAAAATAATAAAATAAAAAAATAAAAATAAAAAGCAAATGTTGCCATGATAACTTAGTCGGTTAGACCAACGGCACGGAACGCCTAAGATCCGGGGTTCAAATCCCGGCTATGGCATTGAATTTTTCAGTCTGATTCTACCTTTCCAAATGAGTGTAATTTTATATGTACTTATATCAGTGTGTACTTATATCAGAATCAATTTTTAAGGTGGTGCTACAAATTTCAGAAAAATACTATAGTGTATGAAGATGAGTCATACATACACAGCAGTCGTACAGCATCTAAAAGTTGGAGTGACGATAGCGAATTAGGTTGCAGGTTCCTGTTGCTAAAGGGCAAATACTTATTATCGTTCATGCTGTTGAAAAGATCGGCTTCGTTCCAAATGCCCTTCTTTTACAAGTTGCAAAAACAACAGGAGATTTTCATCAAGAAATGAATACAGAAAAGTACATGAAGTGAATCAACGCCATGTTGATACCTAATATGCCTGCTGGGTCTGTTCTGGTCATCGACAATGCTTCACAATGCGTCAACACTCAATTGACAAACCACCTACCTCAAATTCCTTGAAAGAAGAAATGAGAGCTTGATTACTTAGACATAATATAGCTTTAGATGAAAGCATGAGTAAAACAAAGCTATATAACTTAATTAAAGCCAACAAACAGCTTCAGACGTCATACATACGTGACCAGATAGTAATACAACATCGCCATAATGTAGTTAGACTGCCATCGTATCGCCCAGATCTAAACCCAATCGAATTAATCTGGGCTGATATCAAAAAATGGGTGGCAATGCAGAAATATCACTTTTAAATTAAAATATGTGGAGCAGTTATAACGCCAGGAATTTGCTGAAATTGGAGGGCCAGAATGGGAAAATGTATGTCGACATGTTGAATAAATTAAGAATCATTATTTCGAAAAATACGGAATTGCAGAAAATCAAATAGAAAGAATTCTCATCCAGGATAATGGTGCAAAAGTAGTGACAGCAGCGATGACGGCAATAATGTGAGTAATTCCGCAGAAGAGGAAGAGTTGTTAGGTGTGGAAGAATTGGAGGCAATGATTGACATTGCTGTTTATATTAAGCGCTTTTTACAGCGTAGATTTTAATATACTGTATATAACTAAGTTTATAATTGCAGCGCATAACCGGTGTGCGGATATTTGACAATGACTGTCCCACGCAGTCCTGCAGCATGCAGACGACCGGTCACCTCCTGATCTGGTAAGCAACTCGCTTCTTAGCTCTCATTAAGATTTTCACATGTCTAGAACTGTTGCGCCAGTTATAGTAAATACTGGTTTAAAATTGATGTCTTTACCAGTACATGGGATATATTGTTCAGTAGCATTGGGTAAAAGAAAAGAAAGAGTAAGGTTTCAGGCTATGATGAATATTGAAATCGGAAAGAAAATTATTGAGATGTTATTTTTAGTAGTACCTAGGCTTGTTAACAGACATAGCAATAGGTTGTGATAGTCTATACGCATGGAACTCCATTATAGATTTTAAAAATAAAAATTTCAAACTCGAAACAGAACAAGACACCATAGTCGTACCATTGTTGGAGGACAGTAGTTCAGGAATAATTGCCAGGGATCCGGTAGAGGCAGAAATAAAAGGGGAAACATTCTTTGTGGAAGTTATAAACATTGGAGCTATAAAATTAGCGGTAGTAAGGCTAGAGAATTGCCATGAAATTAATGAGGAAAATATAGTATACGGAGAAAATGAGAAATTTTGTATTAATAACGGCGAAGAGAAACCCCAAGAAAATCCCAAATTAGGCTTGAACAATAAGAATGTAACTAAGTACGATAGGGTGGATGACTGTGTCGAAATAGAAAAATTGTTGAAAAATAAGGTGGATCAAGCTAGTAGACTGAATGGGAAACAAAAAAGGAATTATGGGAAATTTTAATGGATAATAAGGAAGTGTTTTCAGAAAAGCCGGGAAGGTGCATAAATTACACCCATTCATTTGAAATGACTGATATAAAACCATATTCTCGTAAAGCTAGGCCAATCCCATGTGCTATTAGGGAGGAAGTAGACAAAGTTATACAGTCGATGTTAGAAGACGGCGTGATTGAAATTTCAACTTCTGAATAATGCGATGGTATTAGTGTTTGTTTGAAAGAATGCTACCGTTTATTTGCCGCACGTATAAAAGACAATTTGTCGCGGTCACTTCGTGTTATCTTTTACTGAGCGCCTATTATTGTATTTAATATTTGGGTTCACTGTCCTCCGGCTAGCTATGATCTCTCGGTCAAGCAAATCTCTTAATCAAGGTGTGTAAACGGAAAGGAGTTTTTATCCAAAGATAACACTGATAAAAGAATTTGTTTTATACTTTTATTGTCATAACACATTATGCACTTTCACGTATTAATCTTGACACTCGCCAAACTGAAACTGTTATAATAACTTTTTTACTGCCCCTTATTAATTCGCGTACTTCAACTTTTTGTGTAATTAACTTTACGACACTTGAGATTTTTTTATAACTTTGCTATGCGCAACCTGCGAATCGATAAACTATGCTATGTATTCACCATGACTGTTTTTATTGAACTCAGCGACGTGTAATGCACAAATGTTTCCGATGGACTGGAGCCGACGTGTAATGTACAAATGTTTCCGATGAACTGGGAGGGATCTATCTCTGACTTAGCTCAGTAGAAAATAAATGGCGGTTCTGAAACAAAGGATTTTGCCGCCATCTGATAAGGTTCTTTGTTCTATGTCGCTAGCCCCGCCCCCTCCCTTTGTGCGCTACTATTTACCGCCCGGTCGCGTGCCGCTAGCTCCGCCCCCTTCCCTTTGTGTGCTTACTTAATGCCGACAGTGTCTGTGCCGGCAAGTCCTCCCCCCTCCCCCTGTGGTCACGTGCCGGTGATTCGCCACCCTCCCCCATACGCGTACCCTCCCTCCCCTTTGTGTTCTGGTTGGTTCCCTGTGGATAGGAGGGAGAGTGTGTATTGATCCTATACGTCGGTCGCGTACCTTCCCTTGGTCTAAATCCCTGCCGTGTGATTGGCTTGGGGTAGGGGATGTGCCGCTCGGGGTGAGGGGTTATATGTGGGGGTTCTCGGTGCGTGACGTTGGCTTGGAAATCCATCCTGGCGGTGTGGGAATGCGATTCTCGATGCCTGCCGCACATCGGCAAATCGTTTGAGTACATAATTGTGTCAATCAATTAGGTAATGTGTGTTATTGAAAAAAATAAAAATAAGTATGCCCATCATATTACTACTAATGCAATTAAACGCTATTCTTCGAGCAATTAAGTATTTTGATTGATTCGCGCGCACCTGTTCCTAAACCGACATTTATAACCTACTATTGTCAATAATTTACACGTTTAATGAAACAAGGCTAGTCGGCCGATGAAAACAATTAAGTATTTTTGAATGATTAATTGACTCGCGCGCAACTGCTCGTTATCGTATATGTGTGATAGCATGTGTATAATTATTACGAGTAATAACATTTATTTAATTCTACTTTTGAGGGAAAATATATTTTGGATTTATAAGAATATTACAACACTTAGATGAAATGACAGACTTGACGTAACACTCGTTATCGCGTGATAATTGAGGTGGAACACCGACCGCAACCTTCCGCTGCGAGACGTTTCACTGGAATGACTAACTCTCGATATTTGGACTGGCAAGTCGACTTCCGCATCCCCTCCACATGCGTTTCAGTTCGCCAGCTACACTAGCGCGCCAAGTGGTAATACGAGTGAAACTCCAACGAGTGTTCCCCCACAGCGCCCCTGGTGGTCATACCCGAAAGTTGTGAATTCACCATATTTAAACTCATTATGGGTGCAAGACGGCCATCTTAACTCTATATAATTCTGCGAAATATGATTCCGGAAAAAAAAATAAAGGCGAATTAACATGCGAGGTGCGTTCATGTTGGCTCCGGAGGAATTGATTATGAAATAAATAAAAAATAAATAAGACTCTCGCTGATCGATGAATACAATGAATAAATATTGTAATTGACTCGCGCGCCTAGAGATATCTCACCCAAATTATTCATCTACCATGAATATCTCACTTCTAATGAAACGGCGCAGTCTATCGATTAAAACAATTAAGTTTTTTTGATGGAATAATGTAATTGATTTGCGCGCAACTGTTCGTTATCGTATATGCGCGATTATTACGCGTATATAACTATTACGGCTAATAACGTGTGTTTAATTCTTCTTTTGAATTGCGGGTTTATAAAAAATATTACATTGCTTAGATGAATTAAAAAGCAACTTAAAGCGAAATTGCAAATAGCTTGTATGAGACGTTAACACGAGAACCCTTTACGAAAAAACAAGACGCAATGCGACAGCTGTACCTCGTCTAAATAGAAGCGGTTAAACCAGGACGCTTGGGTTTTCCCGCAGTACCTGCTCTTAATGGCTAGGGGTATCCAGCACATTGAGTACGCTTCAACTGACGTTAAAAATAAAAGCCCTCTATGTCTCTTCTCACACGAGAGAAGTAATAATTACAATTCAAAACAGGCGTACCTGTAAGTAACACGCACGAAGACTTCAAATATAAATTTTATATTCGTTTTAAATGTTCTTTCTAAAGACGTAGCGAACTTTGAGAAATTCAACGAATTATTCACTTGCGCACACTGCTTGAAAGAAATATGGTGTACACCCCTGAAGAATGCGTGTGTAGACACATTAGCAGGCGACAGTCCCTTCCGCATCATTAATTTTTCTTCAGACGATGGTAAAACCAAGCTCTTAGTGAACAATGACACTCGTTTCCAGTTGATTAAACAGGCTAAGTGCTCTGAAAAACAAATGTCTTCAGAAGAAAGTTCTGTATAGATGCATTAGTGAACAATGACGGGCGTTTCCAGTTCATTAAGCAGGCTAAGTGCTCTGAAAAACCACAGACCCTCGGGGTAAATATCTATTAGCGACACAAAAGATTTTCTTAAGAGCTTCCTCTGTCCAGAAATTCCAGCATAGACAGGGGAAAACCAATCTAGACATGTTTTAAGCTTACCACAAAAAATGTTTTCCGATAATTAATATAATTCTACATGAAGAATATTAATGATTTAAGTTTTCAATTAAACGTATACTGTATAGATTCTGTACTTAAACATTCGATTGTATCTTTGTCATTATTTAAATACTCGCGTACAAGAAATGCAAACATGATATCAAAAAATTAAACTGATTTTTTTCGGAATGTTAAACAAAGAAATATGATTTGGCGAGAGTAATATGAAGAATAAAAAGTATTCAGAATGATAGATATTACATACGTTATTAAAATAAATAAGACTCTCGCTGATCAATGAAAACAATTAAATATTTTTTTATTATTTAATTGTATATGAATTGACTCGCGCATTTGCTTGCTGTCGTATGTGTATGATTATTACGACTAATAGCATTTGTTTAATTCTAAATAATGAAATATGGAGCCTTGCCTAAACAAGCCTCGTTACTCTTAATTTATTCCATTTTAAAAAGATTGGGCTTAGTAAACATAGGACGAGTACGATTTTAAATACCCCGTCCATTTGAGAGATATTTTTCGAATATTCCAGCATGTTAATATAAACTTAATACACACACACAAAAAATTCATTTCAAGTAATCTAACGATATTGAATAAAATATTATATGTTTAAGATATTGTAATGAGAAATGAAATGTATATTTCGAATTTTCAGGGAATGACACCCAAAGTATTCTTCATTCTGAACGACTTTTGCAAAACTGATAAACCATAAGAGATAGACAAAATTTTACTACACAAAAAAAATGGAGATCGCGTTAAAATACATAATTTATAACATATACATTCTTGTTGATGAGTAAATCGTTTCGAGATATTGCTTGTTATTCCCTTAAAATTTCCAATACTTATTCCTGTTTTTATGTTCTGGACATGTAAAGAGAATGGAATGCGGCACATAGCAATCAGCGTTAAAATAATTTGACTATCGCTTAAAACCTATCATATTCACCTTGTATCGTCATGAAAATTACCAATAACATTGACATCTCGATATCTCTATTAACATGAAGCATATAGGGAATAAGTGCTTGTAAAAATAGTTTGTACAAGAGTAGAGAAAGTCATGTGAGTGTAACACATCAGAATTTTGATATTGGTTTAAATTTTCAAATACTTTTAACTTTTCTCAAATGGTAACTTGCTATTCGTTTTTCCAACGGTAATGCATAGAGAATAGAATTCTAAGCAATCACATAGCATCAGGTTTTTTTAAACATCAGTGACGTGTCTATTCACAAACGAAAGGTCGCTGGTTCGAGGACAATTATATCTACAGAAATAATACATTATTTTCACTCTGTGATTATTTTTTGGTAATGTAACAATAATTAACAATGAATTTTAATGGTACATGTAAAAAATAAAATATATTTTTATTTCTAGCGTCATACGCAGAAACATTCCCCTTAAGGAACGCTGGCGTGATCGAAGGATTTCCCCCTTAACAGGTTTAGACGTGCTCACGAAATGCCCCTGTGCGAGGCTAGCATTTCCCTCTCCTTCTCGAATTTTCGGAGTAGCCAATCAAAATTGCTGTATTATATATCTTAAACTTTCACTCATACATTTTTTTATATCGCAAAAGAACACTATAAAAAGGCTGCTTCATCGGGAATTCTCACAGTTTCTCCGCTGAAATCAACGAGTTAAGGTCTCTGCAAACTTTTCTCATTCAAAGTGAAAGTTCAACGAACATCATGTCTGGTAAGTTGTAACAAAACACTTCATTTACTTTTAAAAGTTAAATTATTTCTCTCTACATTTAACTTATATTCGCGTTCTTGTTTTTAATGCATGGCATTTATATGCGAATAGCTGAGCATTCTAAAAAGTTAATAGCTAGACAAGTGAATTTTCTGAAATGTGAATAGTTAAGTATTCATTTTAGGCAAGCTTATTCTGCATTTAATAGCTAACTGCGCGAATTCTCAAAAATGTGATCAGTTTAGTTAAGTATTCACATTGTTGAGTAATTATTATTCCGGATATTTAAATACGTGTTTTCACCGGGTGAATTATATTCCTTTCTAGAGAAATACAATTACTTGAAAACCCTGCGAATCGAATAAAAAATGATCTGTATAAAAATTTCTTCCGGGGTAACCGACGGTAATCGATCCGAAGACTTCATGCTTGCATGCACTGGTCGAACATTCACTGTGAATGTTTCATTCCTCTCTCGCATTTATTTAGTAAAAACTTTCAGCCTGTTTCCATCATGTTAAAGAGATATTTTCCATGATTGTGTCGAGAAATACACGTGATTTATATCTGTAATAGAAATTTCTCAGGTGTTTAAAATACATCGACATTTTCCCTGTATAAGGTATTCGCAGTAAAGTAAATTAACTTAATAATATATCGTTTCTTTAATAAATAAAAATCTAACGCGTAAATTAATTGCGTTTTCAGCAATCAGTTCTGCTAACATGTCTGAAGCATACATCCAGCTCCAGCAGGATACCCAACGCCGGCTGCAGGATCGCTCATCAAATGCCGTAATGATTCAGGCATCCGAACAGTCGAATGGTAAGCATTCTTCAGTGTTTTAAAAAGTAATGTAACAATTCATATTAACTTCTTTTACACATTCTATATTATTATTTCAGGAAATGGACTTTATTTTGGTATCGACCATCCATCGACCGCTGCACAGGCACCGCCAGGCTTCCAAACCTTCCTGGTTCCAAATCATTATGGAGGTGGCTCTGGCCCGTACATACAGCAACAATCGTACGGTAAGAATTTACAGACTGGTATTCGAGCATTTGTAACTAAAAAAAAATTACATGATAGTAGACATACAATGTCGATTCTGGCACACAAAGGCATGCCTCCGACAGCATAGAGTTCTGGATTGTATAAGGAGAAAAGGATATATTTAAGGGGAGTTTCTCACACATATGCAGTCACATAACTCTATCGATCTCCCAGAATGCTATGTATTTTTTCACACGGGTGTTTAAAACATGTATTTTTTTTTCACGTATAGAGTGTAGATTCTTTAGAACTCTGTACTTAAACATGCTATACTATTATTATTATTTATTTTTTTCCAGGAAATGGACTTTATTTCGGAGGCGGTATCGCTCAACAGGCGACCGCTGCACCGGTACCTCCAGGCTTCGCGACCGTTGCACCAGTAGGCTTCGCGACCGCTGCACCGCCGCCTCCAGGCTTCCAGACCTACCTGGTTCCAAATCAGCATGGTTGGGTCCCTGCCCCATACATGCAGCAAGCATCGAATGGTAAGAATTTATCATCATTTTACGAAGTTCTTTTACACATTATATATATTATTATTAATATTGTTACTATTATTTACAGGAAGCGGACTTTATTTCGGAGGCTGCATCGGTCAACATGCGAGCGCTGCACCGGTACCTCCAGGCTTCGCGACCGTTGCACCAGTAGGCTTCGCGACCGCTGCACCGCCACCTCCAGGCTTCCAGACCTACCTAGCACCAAATCAGCATGGTTGGGTCCCTGCCCCATACATGCAGCAACAGCCGACCGGTAAGAATTTATCATCATTTTACGAACTTCTTTTACACATTCTATATTATTATTATTAATATTATTATTATTTCCAGGAAATGGACTTTATTTCGGAGGCGGCATTGTTCATTGCGCGCCATCTGCACCACACACATTCCCTGCATCAAATCAGCAGTGGAGGGGCCCTACCCCATACATGCAGCAACCACTGAATGGTAAGAATTTTTTTCCACATTTTATGAACTTCTTTTACACATTCTATATTATTATTGTTATTATTATTAATATTATTATTATTCCAGGAAATGATCTGGGTGACCTTGGAAGCCAGCCCATGGATCTAGCAACACAGGAGCCGACATCACCAGAGATTGGTGAAGACTCGTCCGCTGCACCATCCGCCTCCTCATCATTCAACATTCTGGAGGAAGTTGTACCGTCTGCGCCTTCGATCTCCTCAGACGCAGGCGATGAAACCGCTGCACCATCGACCTCCTCAGGTGCAAACAATGAAGCCGCTGCACCGTCAACCTCCTCCTCATCATCATCCAGTAATGCGACAAGTTTGAATGGAAAGAGAGGGCAGGCATCGGACGGGAGCGAGCAGCTTGCAATTAAGAAAGCCAAGGTTAGTGCTAGTAATTGCCAGGGGCTGGAATGCAATACCATCCAATCGGCATTCAAGGGACGTATTTTTAATAGTAGAATAGAAAATACATTAGAAATACTGGACCCCAGAGTCTTTTTAGATGAATGCAAGGAGCTTATTATTAAAGAAGTGGAAAGCGTCTTGCAGAGAAGCATTTGTGGATTAAAGATGCATTGTTCCCTGGAACTTGAATATTTAATCCGCAAACCTGATGAAGAGAAGAGTCTTTCCACTGGCTTTAATTCTAAGCCTGTATTGATTCTTCCGTCAAGCGATCTCAATCAGATCTTCTCTTCAATTGCGGGGGATATTTTGGAAAACATTTCTAAATTTGAGGGGGGAGCATCATCGAAGTCCTTGGTAAAGATACTCAGCCTGGTGATGGGCTTTACACACTATGACCCTTTACAGGCGGGTTCATACATTGAACTACCACAGAAAATTGCGAAAAAACATGCAGTCATAAACATCCAGAACAAAGACAATTACTGCTTTGCATGGTGCATGCTAGCCTCTAAATACCCTGCGAAGGCAAATGGCTATAGAACCGCAGTATACCCCAAGGAACTGCTTTTCGAGGCATTCAATTATGAGGGTATCGAATTTCCGACACCCCTCCATCAAATTGAATGCTTTGAAAAGCAGAACAATGGAGTATCCATTTCAGTGTTTGGTATAGAGGCGGAGAATGAGAACATTATTCCCCTATACCAAACAGCTGAAAAGAAGCAGCACCATACCAATCTGTTATATATTGAGCAGGGGGAAAAGTCCCACTACTGTATAATTAAAGACTTGTCCAGACTTGTAAGGAGTCAAGTAACGAAGCACAGTCATAGAATATGGGCATGTGAGGCCTGTCTAAAGAGATGCAACAATGAAAAGGCCTTGGAAACGCACCGATTAAGATGTGGAAAATGCCAGCTACTTAAAATGCCTCAACAGGATGAATACCTTGAATTTAAAGCATTCTCCAAGAGCGTTCCTGTACCATTTGTTATATACGCAGACATTGAATCTGTTCTGGCGAAGGTTCACTCTTGCGAACCCGCAAGCAGCTCGAGCTGGACCCGAACCGTTCAAGAGCATGAAGCAATGTCTATTGCCTTGAAGGTGATATGCAGGCATGACGAGTCAATGTCAAAATTCTTTCTCTTTAGAGGTCCGAATGCCGTCGATGACTTTATCAAACAATTAAAATCAATTGCTGATGACGTCATCGACGTGTATTCCAATCCTAAACCTATGGATTTAAACCTTGAAGAGCAACAGAATTTTGACAATGCCTCAGAGTGTCATATATGCCTTGCTGCTTTCACTGTGGGCGATTTGCGCGTGAGGGATCACGATCATGTGACAGGCGAATATCTAGGTGCTGCTCATAATAGATGCAATTTGAATAGAAAGGTCCCTGATTTCATACCGATCTTTTTTCATTGTCTATCTAATTATGACAGCCACTTCTTGATAAGACGCCTGGCATATGATAATAAGCCCGTATCGTGCATCGCTCAAAGTGGTGAGAGGTATATAGCGTTTAGCAAACGGTACAGGAACATCAGCTTCAGGTTTCTGGACAGCTTTAAGTTTCTTGACGACAAGCTGTCCAGCCTGGCTGACATGCTGGAGGAGAGTGATTTTAAAATAACAAGGGCAGAATATCCTGTTGAGGAGCATTTTAAGCTGGCAAAGAGCAAGGGAATATTTCCATATGATTATGTTTCAAGCCTTGCCGTACTCGAAGAAACTTCTCTACCACCGAAGGAGGCCTTCTACAGTACTCTCACTGACAGCCACATTACCGAAGAGGAATACAGGCATGCTGTAAAAGTCTGGGAGGTCTTTAATATCCGGAATCTCGGAGAATACAGCGATCTATACCTGAAAACAGATATACTGCTCTTGGCGGATATTTTCGAAAAGTTTCGAGATCTCATCCTGGGAATGTATAAACTTGACCCAGCATGGTTTTATACATTACCAGGACTCGCCTTTGACGCTATGTTGAAGATAACAAAGGCGAAACTTTCCTTAATATCCGACAAGAGTATGCTGGAATTTTTCGAGTCGGGAATTAGAGGCGGACTATGCACAGTGGTGAAGGGCTACACCAAAGCTAACCACAGATACATGTCCAACTTTGACCAGCATGCTCCTGTTAAACACCTGTCCTATTGGGACATAAACAACTTATATGGAGCTTCTATGGTGTCTGCCCTACCATACAAAAATTTGAAATGGCTCACGAGAGAAGAAATTGAAGGCATAAACTTCGCAGAAGTGAAAGAAGATTCAGAGACTGGATATGTGCTAGAGGTTGATATCGAATACCCCGACCATATCCACGACGCCCATAACGAACTTCCTTTCTGCCCACAGAGCGCAATACCACCGAACGGCCAATACAAGAAACTGCTTGCAACATTAGAACAGAAAAGCAAATATGTCTTGCACTACAGGGTGATGCAGCAGTGTATCGAGCAAGGTCTAACTGTGAGACATATTCACAGAGTGGTGTCCTACGACCAGTCTAACTGGTTGAAGACATATATCGACGTCAACACCGAGAAGAGAGCACAAGAAAAGTCAAAATTCGGCCAAAACCTGTGGAAAAAGATGAATAACGCCGTATATGGAAAATTTATTGAGAATGTTAGAAAGTACACGGATTTCAAGATAGTTGGAACATGGGAACAGGCAAAGAAGTTAATAGCACGCAACACTTACCTACGCACCATAATTTTTGAGGAAAATCTTGTGGGGATCGAACTGGGCAGAGAGGAAGTACATATGAACAAACCAATTTACATAGGACACGCAATTTTGGACATTTCAAAATTTATCATGTATGACTTCTTTTACAATATCATGAAACCGAATTTAAAAGACTTGCTGCTGAATTACATGGATACAGACTCGTTTATTTTTGAAACGAGTTCTGATATCTATGAGTTCATCAGGGAGAATCCTCAATATTTCGACACTTCAAACTTCGAAAAGGATAATGTATATGGCATTAAGCAAGCCAATAGGAAAAAGATTGGGTTGTTCAAGGACGAATTGGGTGGCTTGATTATGGAGGAGTATGTCGGTATTAGAGCGAAGCTATACGCCTACAGATATGGAGGGCAGACAATTAAGAAAGCTAAGGGCATCACCAGAGCAGGCATGGATAAAATAGATTTCGGCCATTATTTTGAATGTTTAAAAGACCATAGCCTAAAAATTTATTCGGTACAAAAAACATTTCGGAGTAAACACCACAAAATTACAACAATTGAGACAAATAAATTGGCGTTGAAGGGAGGTGACGATAAGAGAAAGATGGTGGAGGGAAGTTATAAGACTCTAGCGTGGGGCCATTATTCCCTTAGACCTGGTGATTGCTAGTGCCTAAACTTGTAAATATGTAAATATTTGAAGATATCTTGTTTTTTTTAATCTGGATTTTGTAAATATTCATTTAAATTGTGTATGAGGGTTTTTATATATTAATTTTTCCCTGTGATAATGTCATTGTATATATTCATTTAAAGTGTGTGTGTGTGAGGGTTTTTATATATTAATTTTTCCCTCTGATAATGTCATTGTATATATTCATTTAAAGTGTGTGTGAGGGTTTTTATATATTAATTTTTCCCTCTAGTAATGTCATTGTATATATTCATTTAAATCGTGTATGAGGGTTTTTATATATTAATTTTTCCCTCTGATAATGTCATTGTATATATTCATTTAAAGTATGTATGAGGGTTTTTATATATTAATTTTTCCCTCTAGTAATGTCATTGTATATATTCATTTAAATCGTGTATGAGGGTTTTTATATATTAATTTTTCCCTCTGATAATGTCATTGTATATATTCATTTAAAGAGTGTATGAGGGTTTTTATATATTAATTTTTCCCTCTGATAATGTCATTGTATATATTCATTTAAAGTGTGTATGAGGGTTTTTATATATTAATTTTTCCCTCTGATAATGTCATTGTATATATTCATTTAAAGTGTGTATGAGGGTTTTTATATATTAATTTTTCCCTCTGATAATGTCATTGTATATATTCATTTAAAGTGTGTGTGAGGGTTTTTATATATTAATTTTTCCCTCTGATAATGTGTTGTATATATTCATTTAAAGTATGTGAGGGTTTTTATATATTAATTTTTCCCTCTGATAATGTGTTGTATATATCCATTTAAAGTATGTGAGGGTTTTTATATATTAATTTTCCCTCAAAAAAAGAGAAAATATGAAGGATTTTTAAAATAAAAAATACTCATGATTTTACAATCATAACAACTGGTCTTTATTAAGGCTTCATACATTACACCAAATCCTTTATATCAATCCATTGAGTATCCGCAAAACCATACCACTTTACAAGAACTTTGTTTCCACGTTTACGTATAACCTTTTCTACTAAATATGTGTTAGGATAGTTAGTCTTTTTTAGTTCATGTCCATAAAAGCCACCTTTTATGATTTCACCATTCCTATCCTTTAGTATGTATGTTGTAGGCTTGGTACGATTCACACGAAATACTTTGAAGATTTCAACGCTCCAGTTAGATTCATAACTCTTTTCAAAATGTCCTTTATGTTTAGATATCCTGACATAATCACCAACACTAAACTTCCTTGAAGTCTTCTTCTCTCTTCGCTCTTGATTATAATTATACACAGTCAGAAGAAGATCGTTGTTCTTCACTTCATTAGGCTTCATGCGGATAGTTGAATGAAAAGTATCATTGTACTTTACAAGGATTCTAGGTAAAAGATCTAGCCACTTGTATGAGCCTTGGACTAAAAACTCGCGGTACATCATATTCTTCAAGGTTCGAATTAAACGTTCAACAGCCGCAGCCTTCATATTGGTATAGGTGCTGTAGTGGTTAATATTATACTTAAACATTAATCGTTTAAAGAACTTGTTATAAAATTCTTTCCCGTTGTCACTTTGAATATTCCGGGGAGGGACGTCCATTTCTTGTAATATATCCTCCATAGCCTTTGCAACATTAACTCCACCCTTATCCTTTAAAGGTTTTGCATATGCCATTTTAGAGTAAAAGTTGATTGCGATCAGAATGTATTTGAAATTTTTGTTCACTTTTGCATAGGGTATCATATCAATCAAATCAATTTGTAATAAATCATTCATACCTTTGCTGATAATTTTCCGTCGTAAATAGTTCCTCCTCGCCGATCCGTGAAGTTCTCTGGCGATATTCTGTTTGGCGGTCATGCTATAATTTTAGATGCTTTCAATTCCCGGATAATTTCCTCAATCTCTCGAGTGTGGCTATTATTACCAGCGTCCCTCGAAGCAATAAGTAACCTCAGTCTATTCACTAATGTGTTAGGATTTCTCCAGAAAACGTAGTCAACCTCCTTATCAGGCTTATGCTCCTTCCATGCCACTCCTAGACCTGAATGTGTATTGAGCAAGGGTCGTATTATATTCTTGTATTTATACGATTTACCAGATTTCATGCGACCGTGTCTGCTGTAACCACTTCTATGAAGAAAAGTACTTTTCATAATCTTAGCGTATGTCTCCAAGTCTTCACTAGTGTATGCAGAAATCTGAGGCGTTCGCTTAAAGATGAGCTCCGTCAGACCGGCGGTAGACTCATACGTTTCATCACCTATCAATATTTGATTATTTATAAAATGAATATCTTTATTTCCAAGCATATAACTTCCATCCTGATATCTCACGCCGAACAATGTATCAATACGATCCTTGTCTTTTGAGCGAACGTGTTGAAGGTAAGTAGAAATACTTGTAGAATCACCATCTTCATTCTTGACGTTCTTCACCGGCAACCCTCGTTGAGTGTCCAAAATATCCTTGAGGGGGGTGGTTACAGGCTTCAAAGCTTCGGACATGACATGCTGAGTCTCAAACCTGAGACCTTTTAGAGCTCTCAGTTTTTCTTTTACAGCCCTGGTATGCTCGGCTACAGACTCTTTAAGTCTTATGCTTTCACTATCCATCTTACAAATGATGAGGAAATAGACGATTACCTTCAATTTATAGTCTGCGTTCAGCTTGAGTTCTCAACGTGTCGATAGCCTTAGCTAACATCTCTATCGAAGTTCTCAGTTGGTCGGTTTCTTTCTTATGCTCCTGTGCATGTGTCTTGAACGCTTCAGCAAAGATTGCCGTATTAGCGTACTGGCTTCTGGCTGATTCTTCTAGACTCGTCATTTGCTGCATATTAGTTTTGTAGGCGTCCATCATCATATTTACATTATCCTCCACTTTCTTAAGTTTATCATTGCAGCAATCAGTTTTGAGAGTATTCAAAACATCTATCTTTAACTGTCTGACTGTAGCCTCTAAATCTGAAACTCGCTTCATCGCTAACTTTTCTAAATTACTAATTTTCTGATTGCAAAGATTCTGAAGATTTGTTTTTTCTCTATCAAGCTCTGCGGTAACTTGTTTAATAGAGTCCATTACAGAATCCACTCTGTCTTTTGTAGAGGTTGTTAGAGTATCCACTTTACTCGTAGTTTTATTCAGATTTGCTGTAATGTCTAGCAGCTTCTTGCCTATTTGCATCTCGATTTCCTTTGGTAAGTACCTGTTTAACTGCTGTCGCGTCTCGTTCGATTTCCTAATGATCATAGCTCTAGCATATCTTTTATTTACAGCATCCGTATCTCCGAGAGGATCCGCTATATCAATGATTCTCTTATTGTCGAATATAATGTTACCATTACCATCTCTCGACTGCGTGAGTGAATTGACATATCCAACGATGAACTTTTTATTCACAACATCATTATCGTGAACAGGATCTAGCAATACCTTCAATCTAACTTTATCGATCACGACGTTATTTTCCTTATCTCTCTTGAGGATATATCTTGAAATCAATTCATCGATCAGGGTCTTAACCATAACCTCAACATTGTTAGCAGCTTGCTGAGAGAAATCTTGCATCCTAATTTCGAGAGCATCCACGTAATTCTTATTGGAGGCGTCATGATTATCTTCAGGATCGTGAACATTGCACAATCTCTTATTCTTGAATTGATAGTTTCCTTTGACATCTCTGTTTATGATAAAACGATCAAACACTCTTCTAACCGGCCCAGTTCTCTGAGAACCGAACCTATCGATGCTCATGGTTAACTACAAATGATCATTTTCTTTTGTCGAGCTTAATATATACATCAAAACCATTCCTATATCGTCCCTCATTCATGTGAGATTCAGGAACTATCACAACAAAGGGTCTTCCTTCTGTGGAGCTCTCCCAAACGTTCTTACATAGATCTTTAAATTCATTGTAGGTCATGTCGGTATTTACATAATCTTCGTAAATGTGCTTTAAGTTTAAATTGTCTTGTCTGAAGAGTATTATCATGTTTGTATTATCGCGAATTAAATGTTTTGGAACTTTAGCATAGGACTGTGCTAGATATACAGAGTCGACATTTTGATGTCTACCCATACTGTAAAAGGATGCTATCTTTTCCTGCTTTTCAGTGATGACGTCATCAAATATAAAGATTGAATTTTCTTTGACTTCAGAAGGATGCAAAACATCATCTCCGTTCTCGAAGGTGTTCACTTCTATACCTTCGATGTTTCCGAACACTTTAATTAGGTATTGGTACTTTGGTTGATAGAGAGACTTTGAATAAATATACAAATTTTCAAAACGTAGTCCATTCTCATGGAGTAGCATATTGAGTAATACGTTTGTTTTCCCTGCACTGGAGCTCCCTAAAATAAGAGCTCTGACATTAGATGGAAATAACTTGCCATGGCGATCGCTTCTAAAGTCACTTTCAAAGTCTAATACCTGAATAGGTAGAGAGCAGTGCTGCTTAACAAGCTCCATGTTAACAACTAACTTGTAAAATGCGTGTGCGATGTTTATATATTACCGGATGTAAAGTAGTTAATGATTGATTGCAATGATATAAAAGGGCTAATGTATGCAATTACTCGCTTAGTATATCATGAGAGCTAAGAGAGGAAGGTCGTTGCAGTATAAGCGCGGCTCTGGAATTATTAATTCCATAATTAATTCGCTCCCCTTTGAAGCTCACTTACCTGGATATAGATATTGCGGGCCTGGTACTAAATTGGAAAAACGTCTAAAAAGAGGAGACCCAGGAATTAACCAATTAGACGAAGCTTGCAAACAGCACGACCTCGCGTACGCTGAGAATAAGGACACCGCTTCAAGACAAATAGCGGATAAAATTCTTGCAGAGAAGGCTTGGAAACGGGTGCAGTCATCAGATTCAACTTTTGGTGAAAGGTTAGCTGCAAGGCTAGTAACTGCAATCATGAAGGGAAAGGTTGCATTGGGAGCCGGAAAGAGGAAGAAGAGAGGAGGGTTCTTGCCATTGATACCCATCATTGCTGCTTTAGGCGCTGCAGCAGGCGGCGCTGCTCAGATAGCCTCTGCAGTCAATAAAAAAAAGGCTGCTGATAGGCACTTAGCAGACGTTGCTAGGCATAACAAGGCAATGGAGACACGAGGAAAGGGGCTCCGAAAGAGAAGGTGTAAGAAGAGGAATAAAGGAGGATTCTTACCTGCAATGCCACTGATGTCGTCTTTAGCCGCTGCATCTAAAATAGCAAGGTCCTTGAAAAAAAGAGGATCTAAAGGCAAGGGTTTAAAGAAGAAGACAAAAAACGGTGGAAGAGGATTGTACATATACCGGAGGAAGCCCTAAGTAACGTGGCCATCGAATATTATGCTAAACGTTTAAAAATTCCTTATTTTAGAGGAGTTTATATGATTGACAAACTTCCTTTAAAACCCCACTTCAAAGAGAGACTTATTACCAATCTCGATACCTCCGATAATGAAGGAACACACTGGGTTGCTATAAGGAAAGAAGGTGATGTCGCATACTACTTTGATAGTTTCGGCAATTTGAAACCGCCTCCTGAGGTTGAGAAATATCTACAAGGTGTTAAAATCTACTATAATACACAGAGATACCAGAATTTCGAATCAGTCATCTGCGGGCACTTGTGCTTGCAATTTCTTTTATCCTAGAAGCTGCTACATCGTCAAGATGAGTTATACAGTTACAGTGAGTGGGCCAGACACTGTTATTTCAACGTATTTAAACCCGCCTCTACAGCTAGATCCTCCAGGTCATTATGAGATTGCTCTCTTGAATTTTGAAACATTCTATTCAATACCAAATGTCGATGAAAGTAATAATAGATTTCATTATATTCATAATGGTAAACCTGAAACCATTGTCATCCCGCATGGAACCTACGAGATTGCCGATATCAATGCATTTCTAAAGGATAAACTAGGATTGAATGATGAAGTCTTCTTCATAAGGCCTAACAATAATACAATGAAGGCTGAGATTAAATGTCCTTATACAATAGACTTTTCTAAGGCTAGATCTATTGGTTCGCTTCTAGGATTCACAGACACTAAAATAATTCCTGCTGGAGAAGCGTTTGAATCTGACGATCTTGTGAATATATTTAAAGTGAGTATCATACGTGTGGAGTGCAGTATTGCAACAGGCTCTTTCATTGACGGTAAAAGCGGGCATTCGCTCTACGAGTTTTTCCCTTCTGTTCCACCAGGCTTTCATATCTCTCAAGAACCCTCGAACCCAATATATTTACCGGTCATAGATACAAACTATATAGACCAGATCACTATTCGAGTGGTAGATCAACACGGAAAGGCTATCAACTTCAGGAACGAAGTTATCACTACAAGACTGCACATAAGACGCAATGGCAATACATTTTAAAAGACATCGCAAATACTATAATAGACGACGTACACCACGTTCGAAGCATACTACCTCTCCAGCTTCCGAGGAGTTAACACGTGCTAACCGCAAGTTCCTCGAGGGTTTAGGTTACAGAACGCTATAATGGATATCTTAAACGTGACAGAAGTTCCAGCCTTTGACGACAAGATCACCAAGGAGGAGGAGCATATTTTTCTTCCATACAACACGTCCGCTCTGGATGTAAACGATGAAATTAGAATACCATGCCAAGCTGAAGATTTGTATACGCTACCTAACAAGAGTTATCTCTACATCGAAGGTGCTCTCACCAAGGTAGATGGATCGCCTACTACAGCGAAGCTCGCTAATAATGCTATAGCCTTCATGTTTGATGAGATACGTCTAGATATGAATGCTACAACTATAGACAGAACAAGGAATCCTGGAATTACTACAACTATACGAAATTATGTGACTCTCAACCCTATGGAGTCGAATCGGCTGCTGAATGCTGGATGGGCATATCCTGGTGAAGAAGTTGATATAGTACACGCAACGAATGGAGCTTTCAATGCTGTAGTCCCTCTCTCGATGCTCCTAGGATTTGCTGATGACCACAAGGAGCTTATACTCAACAGTAAGTTTGAATTGATTCTCATAAGATCCAAAGATTCTAGAAACTGTGTCCTGAGTTCGAATGGAGAGGAAGCTAATGTAAAGTTAACTAGAATCGAATGGAGGATGCCTGTAATTCGTCTTTCCGATGCTGAAAGAGTTCACATTCTAAAAATTGTCAAGTCTGATAAACCTCTACACCTTGCCTTTCGATCTATGGATCTTCATACCCAGCCTGCTGTACCCCAGACAAGATCTTTCACTTGGAATGTAGCAACAACATCTAAGCTCGAAAAACCACGATTCATCATAGTGTGCGCGCAGACTGCAAGATTGGGTGATTATAGCAAGAACAGTTCCGAGTTTGATCACTGCAACATTACTAATTTGAGACTATTCCTCAACAGTGAATGCTACCCCTACCACGATTTGAACTTGGACTTTAAAAATTCAAAGTTTGCTTCACTATATGAAATGTACTGTAAATTTCAAAGTTCCTATTATGAAAGAGATAATTATCCCCTCTTGAAGAGAAAGGATTTTCTTCACCGTGCACCATTATTCGTAATAGACTGTTCTCACCAACCCGAGGAGGTTATAAATGGAGCTGTGAACATCAGAATCGAGATTCAAGCATCTGCAAATATACCAGCCCAGACGTCACTCTACTGCCTGGTTCTACATGACAAAGTATTTACCTACAAACCTCTTTCTCACTTGATGCAAGCACTTATATAATTATGTATATGTTTGGGTGAATGGTTTTGTAAAGGAATGTACTAGGATAAGTTTATGAATAATAAATTGAATTCATATACTAAAACACTCTTTTATTGACTTTAGCATACATTTCAAGCATTTTCCTTCTCCCCCTCCTACTCCCTGAAAAACTAGTTGCTCCTGACTTGCAGAAATCATTTAAAATATTCAAATGTCTTTCAATATAGGGCAATAGCCGTTTTAGGTTCCTTACACCTTCAATGTCTAAAGATATTACATTATTATTTAAACATGTATTTATGAAATGAATTGAATGGTCAAAAAATACAATAATATTGTATGCATAAATTACATTGTCACAATATTCATCACACGCAAACGTTTTTTCTTGGCGTAGGTAATGTTCAATCATTGGAATGTTTTTGGATATTATATCCCAGTCTGATTTTGTAATATAAACAAATGATTTATCACTTTCGCAGTTTATGTAGAGGGAGGGGGTGTCATAGTATAGTCCAATGTTCACGGAATGGGAGGGGGAGATGCTGACGTCATCAAGCGCATGTGATCGATTCTCCATGTTCTTCCGGGGTATCTTCAATGAATAAGAAGACCATAGGACCCTCGTTGAGAGTCCTCCTCTTACACCGTCTCTTCTGCTTTTTCTCGCCGGCCTCGTTCCGTCTCTTCCTCCGCTCCCTCCTCACACCCCTGCAACATATATTCAAAACAATGTTAGAAATAGGTTTAGTTAATGATTTCATACGCCTGAAAGAGAAAATACATATATTAGAAAAATCCTCTCCCCTTGTCACACAAAAAAAAGTACTATCAAAGAGTGTCATACTCACTTCACGGGCTTGCACGATTCTGTGTGTATCTCGGGCGAGCAATCTGGAGTCGTCTGATTTATCCACTCCTGCACCCTCGTTGCTTTATCATCAGGGCTAGTAGTAGTAATGTCGGGTAGTGGAGCGCCATCCTCCTCCATAGGCTGTGTATGGCGCTCTGCGATTGGATATTCCACTATATCGACATCGCGTCTCTCAGGATCCAGCTCCTCTATTGGCACGGGTACCTTAGGCGCAGTCATTCGCAGTCTGTAATAATTTAATTTTTTAGGTTAGACACAGAGTAGCATTAGAAGCAGTAAATGAATATGTAATTTAACATTTCTTCTACTTACTCGAGTTTTCTCTTTCTGCGCTGGTAGACCTCGCAGTTGTCGTTACATAGGAAGAAGGATGTCATGCGTTCATGCTGGGCCGGGTTAGTACAAAGTACAGAATGCATGTATCCGGTGCACGACTCTGTATCACATTTAGCTAGATGTTTCGAGACGAAGACATCGTCAACTTCATCGACATCTCTAAGATCCTTCACATCAACATCCCTGTGATTTTCACTGAAAGAATGAAATAATTTCAAGTTAGATTTCATTTAACATGCGTACAATATATTACCGGGTTATAGAAATATGCATATTACTTACATGTTCGCTCCTCGATAAACAGGACAGCTCTCTGTACACACTTCCAGTGTAGTCATCTGATCATGATGCGACGGTTGAGTACACAACACTGAATGCATTAAACCATTGCATGTTTCGGTATGGAAGTATACGTAGTGAAAATAATCTTCCCCGCACTCGCTCCAGTAATCATTCACATCAGATGCACGATGATCACCAGCCATTTCGATTATCACTGAACGAACACTGAAAAAACAATAAATGATCGCTCCGGCTGCCTACGTTCCTTATATACTGTAGACGGTGACGTCACTCGGCGGTGGAGGGGGTGGAATGCATGTTGAGACCTGTTATTCACCCTCCAGGCAGAAGCCACCCGTCTGTTTTTGAATACCAAGGAAAGTCCTTGGCGAGCGTGTTTTAACATGATTTACCGACGCCGACAGAGTGGAGCCGGGCTAGTCTACATGCCGAGGCTTGTTAGTGACGTCACGCACGCAGTCGCGGAGTAGGGGTGAAGCAGGTTATTACCAGACAGAAGTCGGCTGGCGGGCTTTCCATTACATGTCGGGCTGTTGCCGGAGAGAGGTTAAGACCGTGAGCGTAGTTATACATATACGATGGCGGTCAGGCGCGTGCGATTCAATTAATCAATCAAAAATACTTAATTGCTCAACGAACAGCGTTTAATTGCAATAGCGGTATATAAACATTACCTAATTGATTGACACAATTATGTACTCAAACGATTTGCCGATGTGCGGCAGGCATCGAGAATCGCATTCCCACACAGCCAACGTCACGCACCGAGAACCCCATTCCCTTATACCCCATCACCCGAGCGGCACATCCCCTACCCCAAGCCAATCACACGGCAGGGATTTAGACCAAGGGAAGGTACGCGACCGACGTATAGGATCAATACACACTCTCCCTCCTATCCACAGGGAACCAACCAGAACACAAAGGGGAGGGAGGGTACGCGTATGGGGGAGGGAGGGTGGCGAATCACCGGCACGTGACCACAGGGGGAGGGGGGAGGACTTGCCGGCACAGACACTGTCGGCATTAAGTAAGCACACAAAGGGAAGGGGGCGGAGCTAGCGGCACGCGACCGGGCGGTAAATAGTAGCGCACAAAGGGAGGGGGCGGGGCTAGCGACATAGAACAAAGAACCTTATCAGATGGCGGCAAAATCCTTTGTTTCAGAACCGCCATTTATTTTCTACTTAGCTCTTTTTATACTCCTACACCCCGATATGCCTAAAGATTATAACCGAGCTGCTATTGATTAATAAAGCGCGCCAATATTAGCGTTTATATTTATATCCAATGAAAATTAAGAACACATATGCTCTAGGGAAAAATGTTCCAGCAAATTCTAAGAAAAACGCGCCAATATTACGTCATTTGCTCGTCTCTAATAATGATAAACAGCTCACCCCCTCGCTACATTATTGCACGCTATTATTGTCAGTTTCAGTAAGGCCGTATAAACCCACTTCTCAACAATGCTTACAATAATCAAACATCTCAAATGAATGTCACACAATAATGCATATTCACACTATAATCACTCTTTACATTTACATAATTTGTGATACAAATTACTGCGTCAATATATAAATCCACTGTGTATAGTTCACAAAAATAATGGAAAAGTGAAAGTAACGTTAGATGCTAGAAAATTGAATGCACATTGTCAACCGGATCGCTTTAGACCCGAAAGTGTAGACGGTATCTTGGATAAATTACGTAAAGGAAAATTCTTCTCAGCTTTAGACCTAACTTCATCTTTTTGGCAAATACCGTTGGGAGAGGATTTGAGAAAGTATTCTGCATTTTTGCATGCTGGTGTCTTATACCAATCCAAAGTTTGTGCGTTTGACATGAATACGAGTGGTAGTGCATTGTATGACATTTTTGGGGAAACTTTAAAGAAATTTGTGGCACAATACATCGACGACTTCCTGGTATTTTCTAGTAGCATTGAAGATCATCTTGAGCAATTAAAGTATGTACTAAGTAAATTAAGGGAAGCAAACATGACAGTGAAACCCAGTAAAATGGCTTTCTTTCCAGCAGACGGAATTTTTAGGATATATTATTTCCGAAGAAGGAATTAAACCAAACCCTGCCAGAGTAGAGAGTATAAATAAAACTCCCGCGCCAAGAAAGAGAAAGCAACTTAGACGATTTTTAGGTATCCCAAATTATCAGTCGAGATTCATCATAGATTTTGCTTCTGTGGTCGCTCCTTTAAGAGAACTGTTAAAGAAAGATACAAAATGGAGATGGGGGAATATAGAAGACGAAGCAGTTGAGCAGGTTAAGAGATTATTTGCGGCGTCCATTTTATTAGAAAAACCACGGGAAGACCTTCCATATATTATCTTTACAGACGCATCAGGCAAAGGATACGGAGCCATTTTAACACAGAAAGATGAACATGAAAATAATCATTTAATTGCAGTAGCATCATAAAGTATTTCCAGAACTGAATCTCAAGCGTGCACAACGGAAAAGGAGATAGCCGCTATTTACTTCGCTTTGATCAAATTTAGAGAATATGTTTTCAATCATCCTATAATTGTATATACGGATGACGTGAGCTTAGCTTTTATGCATTCATGTAAGCTGACCAATACACGTATTTCCAGATATATTCATGAAATAACGTCCCATAGAATGGAGATAAAATATATAACAGGAAAACAAAATATTTTCAGCGATTTATTATCAAGAATGAAAGGGAACCAATAATACCTGATACTCTTAACGACAACAAGCCTCAGGTCACAATTTTATACTTAGATACATTAGGACAGAGCTTATCGAGACACTTAAGAAATCTGGCCGAATTACAGAGAGCTGACGGAGAACTTAATTAATTAATGGATAATGCAAAGCCGATTACCAAAAGTATGTCAGACAATGTGGGAATGTTTGAAGGCAAACTGTATAAATTACATGGCATGTTAGAGCCCAGATGGAAAGTTATTGTGCCTAAGTCCTTACAGAACACGTAAATTATAGCATACAATAAATTATTAGCACATAAGGGGAGTGACAGATTAATATTGGTGATAAGCGAGAACTTTTACATTAAGGGACTGGCCAGGAAAGTAAGGCAGGTATGCTCAACATGTGAACTTTGTCAAAAAGCTAAACCATTTAGTGTAAGATACAACACGTAACCGCAAGCGTTTATCAAGGAAAGAAAGAATGCCTTAGTTACTGCAGATGCACACGGGGAAATGCCCCAAGGACAATATGGATGCAGGTATATTTTAGTTTTGTACGGTGTATTTTGTAAATTTGTAAAAATCTACCCAGTAAGAAATATCACAAGCAAAACTTGTGTGGGCAAAATTGTTAACGATTATGTTCCAAAATATGGAAAAATAGAAGCGGTGTTGACCGATAATGGTACTGCACATCGTAGTAAGATCTTCAGGGAGACCTTAAAGAATCAGAATATAAAACCCTATCATTGTTCCTCTTATTTTCCATCTGGGAATCCAACAGAACGCATATTGAACTACATTGGAATCTATTTTCGTGTACTGACGCATAGTAATCACAAAAATTGGGTAAGGTATTGTAATGTAATAGAAAAGCTAAGAAATAACACCATGAATAAGACGACAGGATTCGTACCAATACAGTTAATGCAAGCAATTGAACCTGAACCTATTTTAAAGGGATACCCAAAACAATTGAAGGAAACCAACCACCATTATCCGAAGAATAAAAGGGCTAAAATTGTTGTTGACAGGTTAAAAGAAAAAGCAGAAAAAAGGAAATCTAAAGTAAAGAAGCGAAAGCATAAATGAGAGCCGAAAATAGGAGACCTTGTGCTTGCCAGGGATCACAAATTATCCAGCGCATTAAAAGGGAGAAATCATAGGTTAGAGCTCTTATATAAAGGCCCGGTAATTATTACTGCTAAATTTGGGGAACATACTTTTGAGTTAGTAGATATAAAAACTAATAAATCTATTGGTAAATGGCACAAACAACTTATGAGACCTTATCGCAAATCATTGAATGTTCCTGATAAGATCCAAACGGTGTGAATTTTCTGAGAAACGTTAGCGCATGAATATAGAAATATCATTAGGTTATGAAAATTGTAAAATAAATATAAGAGAAACAGTGAAGTGTAAGTGATCAGTGCACAATGTGAAAGTGAAGTGAGAAAGAGAGTAATATTCTCCAAGAAAGAAACAGAACATGTACTCCAATCAGAATAACAGAAAACAAAATATAATTGTTTAATTTGAATACTATACGTTATTGAGTGTAAATTTCGTATAATAGTGGTTTGAATTTGAATGATGATGTTAGTGAATGTAAATTTTGTATAATAATGGTTAAAGTGAATCAGGTGAAGTGTAAGTCATATGTATGACCAACATATTTGTAGAAGGAACATAATTGTAAGCAGTAATTGTAAAAGAATCATGTAACCAATTCAAGGTTTGCCGATCAATCGCAAAATTGCTGAGAGGGAATTGTTTCGGGCAAGACATACACATGGTAATATTATTGTATAATATCACAATGTATATGGGGGGCATTTGAAGCCGAAATTATAAAGTCAATAATTATCATAATAATCTGGGAAGGATAGTGAAATAAAATAAATAATAAAATATTTAAAATCAGTGCATGTATTAAAGGGAGAAGCATTGGGAACATTGCTGACTGTTAAAAGCGACAGAAAGACCAGACAGGCACAGTTTAGCTAATTAGGGACCAGCTCCAGGTATAAAGGGTAAATCCGCTGAAGCCAGTTTCTCTTGGAATTAATGGGTGCGGTTGCACTGGCCAGGATGTGAAGGTCACTAGAAGCTTCATGACGCTCAGTTTTGGTGCGAAATGTTTAAGGGGAGAGAGGGGAAGTTAGGAGGTTTTTCCTTGTATCGCACGTGTGGTGAGAATATTCCCGCTGGGACGCTTGTGTGGTGAGGACACACTCTCGTTGGGATCCTCTTGGGGTGCGGAACAATATTCTCTGGGTGTGAACTTGCAAGAGGATCGAACGTTCAGCTGTAATTGATAATCTTCGGTCTTGGAAAAGACACAGTAACATCGTAAGAATTTAAGTGATCGGCAAATCTTAAGTCTTATTTTAATGGTGAATAAAAGTGTTCCAAGAAAGCGTTCGTGTTTCTATGTACATACACTCACGCATACCCAGTGATTAAGATCTCATGCTCGAGCAGCCGTGCCAAAGTGTAAAAAAACAACTAGGAGGAGAAACGCAGCAATCGTGTGGCAAAGGTATTGCTTCATTGTTGGAGGACGTAGCGTGTCTGCGTCACAGCTGATTAGCTGGAATAACTTTATTGGCACTGATACCCCAGAGCGTTCCTATAGAACAATCATTGGAAAAAATCAACAGTGAAAGGACATTTAATTTCAGGCTTCATTGTGTTATTATTAGGTCTAATAAAGAAGACATTCTCATCCAGCTCTAGCTTATCTCTGATGTATTCATTAATATCAGCATTCTCGTAAGTTCCATTGGGTATATCAATGATCTTAATTTCATCATTGTGAATGTAATGAAATTGATTATTACTCTGATCAACATTGGGAATGGAACAGAAGGTTTCAAAATTCAATAAAGCAATCTAATAATGTCCTTTCGGATCTATCTGAAGAGGGGGATTCAAGTATGTAGTAAGAACAGATTCGTTGCCACTGACAGCAATAGTGTAACTCATTGCGATAGAAATTGCAAGCACAGGTGCCCGCAGATGACTGAGCTGAAACTCTGAAAGCTCTTAGTGTTATACAGAACCTTAACGCCTCTGAGGTACCTTTCTGTCTCTTTTGGAGGCTTCACGTTTCCAAAGATATCGAAATACAATGACACGTTGCCATCCTTCTTTATAGGAACCCAATGAGTGCCTTCATTCTCTGAAGTATCGAGATTGACGATAATTCTCTCTCTGTAACGAGGTCTTGAAGGTAGCTGATCGATCATGTATACACCTCTGAAATGAGTAATCTTTAAACGTTGGGCTTACCAGTCGAGATCTATGTTACTCAATGCTTTTTTCCGGGACAAATATAGTCCTCCGCCGTAGTTTTTTGAATTCCCTTTCTTGCTCTGCCTCCTCTTCGTTTCGGTGTTCCTCGCCTTATTCTTCTTCACTCGAAGGCCTCTCCCTCTTGCTTCATTTTCTTTGTTATGTCTCATCATTTCGGATAGTTGTTTATCTGCAGCCTTTTTCTTATTTACGGCTGTAGCAGTTTGTGATGCACCTCCAGCGACAGCGCCTAGAGCTGCAATAATTCTTAAGAGAGGTAGAAATCCTCCCCGTTTCATCTTTTTGGATCCAGCACCAACAGTCACCTTCCCCCCCAATTTCTCTGTTATGTCTCATAATTTCGGCCAGTTGTTTATCTGCAGCTTTTTTCTTATTTACGGCTGAGGCAATTTGTGCTGCAACTCCAGCGGCAGCGCCTAGAGCTGCAATAATTGGCATGAGAGGTAGAAATCCACCTCTTTTCTTCTTCTTATATCCAGCACCAGCAACCACCCTTCCCTTCATAATTGCTGTTACTAGTCGCGCTGCCAACTTTTCGCCTAATGTAGCATCAGATGATTGCACTCTTTTCCACGCCTTTTCAGCTAAAATCTTGTCTGCAATGTTTCTCGAACTAGAGTGCTTAGGCTCGGCGTAACTAATGTCATGAAGTTTGGCACGCTTCGTCTAATTGGTTGATCCCCGGGTCTCCTCTCTTTAATCTTTGTTCTAGCCTTGTCCCAGGTCCACAGTATCTGTAACCAGGTAAATGTACTTCAAATGGCAGCTGGTTAATGAGAGAGTTAATTAAACCGGAACCTCTAGCGATCTTAACCTCGTTAGCTCTCATGGTACACTAATTGATTTTATTGGTGCATAATTCTTTTATAGTCTGTCATTGCTTACGGGCATTAGCATATATACATTAAGCATGATTTATTTTATTTTTAGCCGCTACGATGGAGCTGGTGAAGCAAGATTATTCCCTACCTATTCAAGCGATAGACTTTGAAAGCGACTTTAGACGCAATCGTCACGGAAAGCTGTTTTTCTGCCAATGTTAGAGCACTAATTACAGGTGAGGAAGTATTTAAAGCAAATAGAGTAGTATCACAGGTGCTCGTGATAATTTAATCATTTATTTGTATTACGATTATTTTATGTAATTTTAGCTGATTCAGGTAGTAGCAAAGGTATTCGAACCATTTTAAAATGTAATTCATTTAGTTCCATAGATATGGCTACTAAATCTGCAACTGTTGGATTATCTGTTGACGTTGTAGCGTAGCCTGTTGTTGATGCTACAGCTATTGTTGTAACTGCTGTTGCTACAGTTGCTGTATCTGCTACTACAGCTGTCGTATTTACTGCTGCTGTTGTTGTGATGCTTGCTGTTGCTGAGGCTGCTGAATCTACAGCTGCTGGATTAGCTGCTGTTGCTACATCTACTGTGTAGCCGGTTGTTGTTTCTACTATTGTTATAGCTTCTGTTGCTGCAGCTGCTGTATCTGCTACTGCAGCTGTCGTATTTGCTGCTGTTATTGCTGCGATGGTTGCTGTTGCTAGGACTGCTGAATCTACAACTGTTGTGTAGCCGGTTGTTGTTGCTGCTATTGTTGTAGCTTCTGTTGGTGCAGCTGCTATTGCAGCTGTCGTATTTGCTGCTGTTATTGCTGCGATAGTAGCTGTTGCTAGGACTGCTGAGTCTACAGCTGCTGTGTAGCCGGTTGTTGTTGCTGCTATTGGTTTAGTGGATGTTGCTACAGCTGTAGGATCTGTTACAGCTATTGTAGCTTCTGTTGCTGCAGCTGCTGTATCTTTTACTGCAGCTGTCGTATTTGCTGCTTTTATTGCTGTGATGGTTGCTGATGATAGGACTACTGAATCTACAGCTGCTGTATAGCCGGTTGTTATTCCTGCTATTGTTGTAGTGGATGTTGCTACAGCTGCAGGATCTGTTACAGATATTGTTGCAGCTACTGTTACTGCAGCTGCTGTATCTGCTACTGCAGCTGTCGTATTTGCTGCTGTTATTGCTGTGATGGTTGCGGTTGCTGAGGCTGCTGAATCTACAGCTGCTGGATTAGCTGCTGCTTTTGCTACAGCCACTATGTAACCGGTTGCTGTTGCTGCTATTGTTGTAGCAGATGTTGCTACAGCTGCAGGATCTGTTACAGTTATTGTTGTACAGCTGCTGTATCTGCTACGGTAGCTGTTGTATTTGTTTCTGCTACAGTTATTGTGCTGGCCGTGCCTGATGTTGCTGCAACTGCTGGATCTGTTGCTGCTATTGTTGTAGCTGCTGTTGTTGTAGGTGCTGTATCTGCTATTGCAGCTGTCGTATTTGCTGTTGCTGTTGTCGTGATGACTGCTGTTCATAGGGTGGGTGAATCTACAGCTGTTGGATTAGCTGATGCTGTTGCTACAGCTGCTGTGTAGCCTGTTGTTGCTGCTGTAGCTATTGTTGTAGTGGATGTTGCTGTAGCTGTCGGATTTGTTGTCACAACTTGTGCACGAACCAATCACGAACGATTATTAGTAAAACTTTATCGAAATGGAACTTCATTTTAACAGATAATTCAGATAGTATCACAGGTTACAACGCCTTTATATACTTTTTCTAAACCTTACAAACTTTTATATGTTAAACAACTAGTGTGTGAGACGGTGGGGGTGAAACAGCGAGGGTATATAGAAGTAGCATAAACTAGTGCATCCGCATGGTTGTGGTAATATTACAACGGTTTTAGTCAGCTTTATTGTTTTATATGCTTACATTCTTTTTGCCCAAGTGTAGCAGCTTTGTCAGTTAAATCATTGCTTCATTAGACAAGGATTGTAAGGATAGACTCTCTCCCCCTTATCTACGCTTGAGACTACCACTAGGATTTGCTTCTAATGGTAGGGTTACCGCCTCCCCTTCCATCTTCTCCTTTCTTTACCAGTCGTCTGCTACGTGTATACACAGTACATGAGTAAACCTCAATTTTTTAAGATTGTAGACTTGCGTAGAAAATCTTCATCCTCTGGTTATATTCTCTTAAGCACTGTTTATAATGCTGTTATGCCCACATGAATTGGTAGTTATTCTATCCTCGGCAATAACTCTTTTATCTTCAAAGGAATTCAATATAATTCTATTCACTTGCGCCGTGGTAACAGCGTGATCTCGTGATGGGATCAGATTCATGAACGTTCTTATGATTTCACAGGTTTTAAGACAGTCTATGTAGCTATCAAATGTGATATACTGCTTAATATAACTAAGTTTTATACCTTTAATCTTTTTAGCATCGATCCTTGAATATCTAATGCATACATCTTAGGTCGTAGTCCAACAAAGCGCAGCATGATTTTGCTATTAGCCTCATCCTTAAATTTTCCCCGCACCTTTTTATTCTGAGCAGAGTGGCATATATGTTTCACAGGGTAATCAGCTGTATCCAGATGCTCAAGAAACGTAGCTTGTCCTGGTACACATCTTCAGTTGGTCTACGATGAATGAATGAATCAGTATCCATACACATAAGCTTCAGGTTTTCAGCTCCGTAATATGGCAGCAACAAATCATAATGATAGTGATACATTAATGTCTTGAAGATGCCCAACACACTCATACCAATGTATACAGGTTTGTTGAATGCAATCTGTCGAGAGGCCATATGTACAGCAGGAAGATTAGCAGCATATATTGTCCTATCGATAAACGTAGGCTTGGCGATCAACTTCTCCAGTCTTCTCATTTGTCACCAGTCGTATATCCATACGGTTACGCAGATTCTCCATAGTTTATCCAAACATGGCGTTTTAAAGAGCTTGTAGAGATTATTCTCGAAATCATTTGCAGCTTGTTGTCGTAGTCTGTTGTTAAATTAAACATAAGGTTTTAACCATCGGGACTGTCGGAATTGTAGAACACGATGGATTTTACGCAAACGTAATCCGTGATTAAGAGCTTGCTTCAAAGTCATGTAATGTACTACATACTTCTTTCGGGATCGGAGATGAGGGATCAGTTTCTTTCTACTCGAATCCTTGGGCTTCATACACTCAGGAAAGGTAGATCATTGTGTAGATCATAAAGTTCTGCAGGATACTCGATGTCAACTTCTAATATGTACCCATGAGGGTCATCTTCTGGGAGTCTTTCTATGTTGATTTCTTCAGGTGAAAGCCACTGAAATCCACCATAAGGGAGGGCGTGGCAAATTGCCCAACCATATTGGTTATTGGCGTCCTCATATTTAATAAATTGGGTTGGTTTCGACGGATCATACTTGCCCATTATACGTGTTATTAGCCTCTGCATACCGATGGGAAACTTGGCATAAGCCTCCTCTTATACCTGATTGCACCACGAGTAGCTAATCATAATCTGGTAACAGTTCCAGCTTAATTCCTGTATATAGTAACATAGCATCCCATGTAAGTCCTGGAGAGGTAAAATAATGTGCTGAATCAACTTTGTGTGTTTTGAGGGTTTGCGCTATGAATGTCTCAAAGACATCAGCTAGAAGAAGTACATCCGAAGTTAAGTAGAGATCGCTGTACTCGTCAAGGTTTCTCACATTGAACAGCTCCTATACATTTCTAGCATGATCATAATCAGTATCAATAATTTCTTCTTCATTTAATCTATTGCAGAAGGGGTCCTTAGGAGGCAGACTGGTCTCGTTCAAAACATCCCATTAAGTGACAAAATCATAGGGAAATACGCCCTTACGAGTCATCAACTTCAAATTGTCTTCTCTGCAGTGCTTCAGTATTTCAGGATACGATGTTAGATTTTTCACCAACTTATCCAAGCTTGTACTGAGGAACCGAAAGCTATCCACAAATCGAAGCTTTATATCTCCTACATACTTGAAGAATGAGGTATAACTTTCTTCAGAGCTAGGAATTACCTCCACCCGCACGCTTGTACAACGCAGCTCCTTGACAATGACATATGAGTCATATCCGCATAGGTTGTGCATGAAGACTGGAATATATTTAGGTGATTTGCAGGCTAAATTACATTCATTATGTAGACTTCCAGGATATTCACCACTGACGTGATCGTGGTCGCTTACTTTGTAGTTCTTTTCAGTAAAGGCTTTTTCACACAAGAAGCATACTTTAGAAGAGTCGAAATACTTCTGCTGTTGATCTGTAAGTTTCAGAGGCTTGGCAGATTTGTATATATTATCAATCCTTTTGCAACAGATGTCAGGTACAGCATAAACTTCTGAGCAGCATCATAACCACGATATACATAGGGTTGCTTAGGAAGAGCAGTTTAAATGTGTTCAACACTGGATGACGACTTCACCTAAGCTCATAGGTATATGCTCTTGATAAGGGGCTGTAAAGGAAGTTTCAGAATTGGGTACGCAGTATGACATGGAGTGACAATATTCTCAAAATCAATATCGATTACATAAGGTAGTTTCAACATCCTCTCAACATTTTTAAACTGTACAATTGATTTCTCCTTGGTAAGCATAACTACCCCTTCAACACCATGTCGAATACAGATGGCTGCATGTTCTTGTAGTTTTTCCAGTCCACTTCGCCCGCTCTGATCATCAAAATGTGTAAAACAGCGCTTACAGGTATAAACACGTCCATTACGTTTACCTTTCTGGCGTCGAACGAGCTTCTCAAAATTCTTTATATATATACATAGTGATGTTTTCCACTACTGTCACTACTCAGGTCACGGCTTTCAGATAGTTCAGTCTCAACAACCTTTATCGGATACACTGCATGCTTCTCATCCAGTCCGAAAACGTTGATAGTCATACTGTTAAGCTTCTCAAGCTTAGATATTTGAGAAGGTGGAGTAGGGTAGGAAACAAGCTGAAGTCGTACTTATCTTGAAGTTGTTTGTATTTTCTGACGCGTTGAGGCTTGGTGCTGACGAATTTGGCTAGTAACGAATACATGAAGTATTTCTCATTGCTAAAGTTCTGGATATTTATACACGCTTCTTTAGCTCCGACAGATGGCGGTAGTAGTATGTTGCTACTTCCTCGTAACGATTGTACTTGTTGATACGAAGTCGAACCCCTTCCACAGCAAGCTGGGCCCAGTTGCTACCCTTAAGCTGCGACTCCTCCATTTCAGTAACCAATTTCTTGTGTTCCGCGTCCAAAGTTGAGTGCAGACCCGTTTCTAGAAACGCAGGCTGATTACGTGTTTTAAATGTTTGGTCACAGGTTTCTCCGATACTTTTTAGAAATCGGCACTCTGCTAGCAGATTAATTTTTACGCTCTTGTGAATGCCAAGCTCTTTATTTACAGCCCGGATTATCCGTTGTTTTGTCTCATGTAGATACATATTCAGGTTTTTAGATGAATTGCATCGTATAAAATAAAATTTCAATTGTCCTTTGAACGATGTATCGTATTCTTTCATATCACAGTCCTCTATTGTTGAAAATAACTGATGTTTAGTAGGCTCCAATCTGCTTTTCTTCTGAGGACTGCTTATTTCATATACATCTTCGTGCCGCTGTCCCTTATAATCATCAGTGAAGGTTACATTACAATGCTTGCATTTGAAGAGCTTCTTGCAGCTCATCTGATGCCTTCTCTTGTCGTAACCTCGGCGGAATTTCTTCTCGAAATTACTAAAAGAGTATCTGATGCACTAGAAATTGTATTCTTATATGCAGGATTATTCATCCTTATTCTTGAGGTCATAACGTATTAATCCTTCTTCAAGGAAATGTAGGCCTCTTCACCTAGATAACACCTAAGAAAGCGGATTATTCTTGGAGAGAACACAATGTTAACACATCTAGACTCATTAGCACAATAGATACTAGTGACTGAAGGTATCCTAATTATACAGTTGACACGGACGTTTTAGAACAAGCATATACTGAATTATAATAATAAAACGATGATAATTGGCGATATCTCTTATATTGAAATACGTGTTTAAACAGGCGTTTTGAGAATGCCCAAGCGTTTTCGTGAAGGTTCGAGTGCTCAGAGCAAGTTTTAGAATGTATTGAGTATTTATATCAATGTTCGGGAGTGTCCGTAGCTCTTCGTGCAGGTTCGCGTGCTTGGAGGAAGTGTTAGAATATGTTGTGCGTGTGTAGCTACTTTTTGTTCCGTGGTGTTCGTGTTTGTTTACAAGTTTTTGCATGTGTGTTCGTGCACTGTTGTATGTGTGTAAGTTTGTATGCGTATGTGTATATGTGTGAGTACATTGTATGTGCGTATGTTTGTATGCGTATGTGTTTGTGTGCGTGTGTGTGCACTGGTGTATGCGTTTACATTTGTATGCTTATGTGTACGCGTTTGTGCGTGCACTGGTGTATGTGTGTATGTTTGTAGGCGTATGTGTGTGCGTGCGTGTGCGAGCGTGCAGTGGTATATGCATGTAAGTTTATAGGCGTATGTGTATGTGTGTGCACGTATCTGCTGTGTGTAGGAGTGAGAGCGATTGTTTATGCGGTATGTGTCTGTTTCTGTACGAGGGTGTGTATCTGCTTGTTCCGCTGTGTTCCTGTATGTTTGTATACGTATATGTTTGTGTGTGTAAGTGTGCGTGTGTGTCTGTGTATGCATGCGTGTGAAGGAGCCCTAATTATGGAAAAGGAGGGAACCTCTCAAATAACATTGCATTTCAGATCCGACGTTGTAATGCTTTTATTACTTTCCTGTTCGACGTAGACACCTATATGTTATGTATTTTGAGATTTTAAAAAGGTAATTTATATATCAACCTTCATTCATTTCATATTCTCTATATGTTTTCTCGTTTTATATACTTTCAAGCCAATCGTGAGATGACTTAAGCAATTAAATACTGATTAAGCGGTTAAAGCTCTGATATTTCACTAACAACAATGTCTTTTAATGATATAACATGAACGTTGATCAAAACATTTGATTCAACTCTAAACCATATTATGAAAACTGGTTTGTTGTATACCACTCATTTTAATGCTCTACGCGTATTAACCACAGTCGTATAACCTCACACCCAGAGATATGATGTCTGACTCTATGAAGCACATTTAAGCTCGTGCCATAACTACCTGTATATGATGTCACACGGACAAGAGAAGTATTCTCACACGCCCCCTCCATCAGATGTTAACATTCAAAGCCTACCACAACCGCCATCACCGTTACCGCCGCCACCACCACCACTACCACCACCACCACCAGAATACTTTAGAATTATAGACTTAAAACGTAGCGTAGAAGAGTTTCTCCATTATTTAGTTAAATGCATGTATATACTGCTTTATTTCATGTTTTCATTCCCATTTCAGTTCTTCCTTTCCAACTTCCCTTTATTCTCCAAAGAATCAGTATACAACATGACATTCCTATACGCTTAATACTCAGTTATCGCAAAAAAAACATTACATTTCACTACAAGCACGAGCAAACTAATTTTTATTCCCACAGTTACACAGATTTTAAGCTTCTAGAATCGAACCTGGTAATGGTTTTAATAATTGTATTTTTTAGTAATTTAGCTCCCCGCGTCATCATCCACCATGTATTCTTTACACGAAGCTGGTATGATTCATAGGCTTGAAGATATATGACATCACCCCTTCGGGATTCGACATGAGTACTTTAAAGTAATATTTGTCATGATAACGATATTTCGGGGCCAGATACTCCGTGTACTTTTTATTTGACGTGTCAATCTAAATTATGTCATAAGCTATTTTGCAAGTAAATGTAATTTAATCTGTATTCGAAGCCTGAACACCATGACCAGAATTATTTATACTATTAGTTTGGCATGTTAAAAAAGAGTTGTGTGCAGTTACGACATAAACCTAAGTGATATATCCTAGAGTATAGAGGAGAATTAAGGAAGTCATTGAAAGATCGGTAAATCGAACTAACGACTACTAACTGTCAATTATATGCAGTATTAATTGTCCATCATAGGAGCTATCAATCATGCTTTGGTCCGCACCTCTATCTCTGTTAGTTTCTGGGATAATGAAGATCTAAAACTAAGGATCGAACCCAGAACGTCAGACACCCTAGTATACATTTATAAGAAACTACCAAATGACATAAACGTAATTAAGTTTATTTGACGTCGTTATCTTAATTATTTTCGGAGTTATTGGAAGATGAATTTACCTAAGTATACACAGGGGTTTAATATAGGTAAGATATATGTTAAACACATTTTTGATATCACTGTTTGAAAGAGACAATAGGCGCAAAACAGAGAGTTGAACTTGTACAACTATTCTCGGTGATTCTCGTACGCCGTCGTGCAGGTTCGGGTGCTCTTGGAGGGAACTACCAGCGATATAATGAATGTTGCCCGAGGGCAAAGTCGCTGCCAGGATGGCGAGGACTGTAATTAATGGCGACATGGGCGCTAATCTGATCTTTTATTATATATTGTACAGGTGCGCGTGTTTGGAGAGAATAGAATGCAGTGGGAGAGGGGGTTACTACATGTGTGACCTTCCTAACGACCACTTGTGAGGGTGAATGGAATGGAGACAATAGCGCTTGTTCTTTTGTTACCGCGGTACAAGTCTGGTCTATTGTTATATTGCACGTGTTTGGAGAGAATTGAATGCAGCTGGGGAGGGGGTTGCAACAGGCGTAGCCTTCCTAAGCGGCACGTGTGCGGAAATGGGATGGGGAGAATAGAATCTTCCTTTGTTACAAAGCATAATTTATTACACCATTGTTCATTTTGGCTGGTACAACCTTAATTGCATACCTGTCAACCTTTCCATTATACTTCACAAAATTCGTGACCTCTGCTGCTACGAAAATGGACCAGGGGGCGTGGCAGGTGGAGGGGGAGACCTAATTAGCACATTAATTGCACATTCCAGTTTATTAAGTGCTCTGGAATGCCCATATCCCGACTACGTATGTCAAATAACATTTTTATATTTTACCTATTCTCAGATATTCTTTGTAATTAGTTGGAATTTTCAAATACCTTATACTTCTCTCAACTGCAAATAGCTATTGATTTTCTTTGTTTCTTTTCCATTTTCATACAAAGAGAAAAGAATTTCAAAGCTATCACGTCTGTGGCTCGCATTCGGGAGGTCGTGGGTGCGATTCCTGTGGCCGACCTTCCTGACCCCTGATTTTTTCGGGGGTTTTTCTCGGATCGCCAGGCGAATGCTGGGAAGGATTCTCTCATCGCCGAATTTTCTGTCCCTCCATTTCATCTCTATTCTCATTTCCCTTTATCTTTCATCCGTTGGTCTCTTTCAGGTTGGAAGTGTCGGCGAGGTGTTTCGGTGCAGTGTGGCAGGGGAAAACGCTGCTCTTTGTGACTGTCTCCGTCCCTCGGCTTTCGGCTGGCCGTCGGGGTATCCTGACCCACTTGAGGGGCGTTGGACCCCCTCTGTGCGGAATGGGTTCTCCGGTCTGCCTGTATGACGGGGAGTCTCTATCTGAAAACTTAGGGACTCTGCCATACCTGTGCCGTTACTCCTGGTTGTCTCCTCTCGCCTCATCCTTCCTTCCGGAGAGGCCCCCTTGTGGGGCGTAGGCACAATAACCACTATGTGGATCAGTGCCGAGCACCTTCCGTAGCCGACCAATCCGAAGCTATCACATAGCGATCAGCTTTGAGGGGTTTGACTATCGCTTTAACTTAATATGTTCTACTTATACCTACAACGAATTGTGTAAATAACGATGAAGGATTATTTGTATTAACATGAAATAGATGCAAGAATAAGCTTTGTAAGAATAGTTTGTAGAAGAGTGAATAGAAAAAGTCATGTGAACGTAACACATATTTTATAGCAAACGTTCCATATGCCTGTTTGTCTGTAAGCAACATAACTCCAAAATGAAAAGTCGGTTAAATACCAAACTTGACATTTAAGTTAAGTATATTTCAAAGACGTGAGACAAAGATTTTCAATAAAATCTCCCCCACCCCGAACAACCCTTTATATGGAAACATTTTTGAAATTTTTTATTTTCTCAAAAATGGCTCTAACCAGCTTGATTAAAATATTCTGTGTTTGAGACATTTTCATGATAAACTAAATATGTTTTTTTTTAATTTTCTGAGAAGAGCCTCTCAAGTCTTCTTCATTCTGAATGACTTATGTATAACTGGTATACTGTAGAAGATGGACAAAGTTTTGCTACACAAGAAAAGCACGCAGTTTATCATACATATATTTTATGAGATTAACTATTACCCAGATATTTTTGTTATTGGTTTGAATAGTTTTGTAACTGAGAAGTCACTATTCGTTTTGTTTTAACCGCGGTCATACAAACAACATGGAATTTCAGAGCATCGCGTAGTGACATCCTTTTTGAAAACGTGACTATCGCTTTATCTGCATATAATACAACGAAATGTGTAAATGTGAACTTTTTCTTTGGCATTTAATTAAAGTCCTGTAACCGGGTAGGCCATTGCGGACGGTGAATGAACGAAATGGTTAAAATGATGTTCAAATGCGCCCGAAGTTCCTAGAGCTTAGAATTATGTGACATTCATCTTCTCAGGATAAGAGGAAAACCTAGAAAAAAATTTATCCAGGTAACTCACTCTGAGATTCGAACTCGGGATCTCTTGAATGTGGGGCAGACCCCTACACCACCGAGATGGGCTAAATATGAATTGGAAGTTTATCTAAGAAGTAGACAGAAAAATAAGATTTAGTAAAAAGAATTTGTAGAATGGTTAAAAGAGAAATCTATGTGAATGCAACACGTTAGATTGTTCTCGTGGTAATGTAAAGAGTTTCGAAGGCACCACATAAAAATCTGACTATCGTTTTAGCTACTGCATTCTTCTTATACTTACAACGAAGTTTGTAATGACAGTTCATCTCAGTTGACAAGAAGACTCTTTCACTCCAGCCGCGTGTAGGACAAGGTTGGAAAGATAGAATCCGATTGAAAATTTCAATGTCATAGCCTATATTTGAACTACGGATCTTCCAGTTTCCGTCCAGGTGGCGCCGCGGTATCGCGTGCGACCCGCATTCGGAAGATCCCTAGTTCACTTCCGGCGACCGCTCAATCTGCGCACGGGGTGTTTTCGGTAGTTTTCCCGGGTCGTCAGGCGAATGCTGATGTGGTTTCTCTCAGCCCCTGAATATCGTTCCATTCCTCATTTCATTGATCCTTAACCCCGTTAGGTCTGTTTCAGGGTTGGGAGTGTCGGTGATGGTGTTCTGGTGCGGCGTGACAGGGAAAAAGGATGCTCCCTATGGAACCTTATTCGTCTCTCTGTCTTCGACTAGTTGCTGGGGTATACGGACCGCCTCTTGGGGGCGTTGAACCCTCTGTGTGGGGTGAGGTCTCCGGTTTGCCTGCTCGACTGTCGGGGCGTCTCAATCTGGAAACTTTAGGAACCATGTCATTGCTGTGCCGTCACTCCTGGCTCCAGCCGCCCAGTATCTCGGTGTCTCTCACCTCGTCCCTCCCTCCCGGAGGCGCCCCCTCGATGGCACAAGCATGATATCCTCATTCACTAGATCGGGGTTGAGTCCCCTGCGTTACACATCCCATTCCATTCCAGGCCAGGGAAGAGAAGCATTTTAAGAATTCAGAACCTGAATCATAATACAAAGTATCTAATTTTTTTCTTTCTTCAGATTTGTAATTTGAAAGCAAGTTTGCTTTTGAAAACAATTTAATTTTCAACAGAAGCACATATCTTCTTCATTAACAACGTTTAGCGCAAAATATGTAGTTTCTACACAGCTGTTTTATTCGGTTATGTGTTCAGGTCACTATTTTGAAAATGTAGCATATATGTTATCCTAACCCAATAAAACAGCTGTGTAGAAAATGCATATTTTGCGCTAAACGTTGTTTCCTCATATCTATTAACATTTTCTGCTTTTAGATACAATAACTGGATTTTACTCTATGTCCACTATACACTTGGCACGGTTTTTTCTTCCTTTGTCTTGTGAGTGTGTGAAGGGGGAATTATGTTTCAAATAAAACAATCTAAATCCCTTTTTCAATAACAAACGCAAAGAATATCTCATTTTGAAGAAAATTGAACGTTGCACTTAATTGTGCTGAAACTGCAACAATTTGACATTAATATTACTTTTGCTTCCGTATTTTTAAAACGTTATTTGAATATTATCAAAACTGAATATGCCAACTGTACGGAACTACACACTTAGCGCTAAACGTTGTGATCAGTCTCTATGAAAACTAAAAAGGAAAAATTAAACTTATATTCAAGATAATAAATACCCTCTGTTTCGAAGTGCGCGTAGAACAGTCTATTGGTGGTAATTATGAATAGATTATTATTATTATTATTATTATTATTATTATCATTACTATTATTATTAGTATTAGTATTAGCAACAAATGTTAAAAACAAAATACGCATTATGTGCACCCTGTTTCTCAAGAAACTTACTGAATAATGCATCTTAAACTTCTGTAGCACCCGCATAAACAGGCAATATTTGATTTGTAAACAACATATTTTGTAAAGAAAATTTTAATTTATTTCGCTTGGATAGATCTAGTAATAGAAAAAGTATTTAGTTTCGTCTTATTTCCTCTTAGGGTCAGGTCGCTGAATTATACGAGTATACACAAAAGTAAATGTGACCTTTGAGACGATACCGGCACTTACTGCCGGTTATAGCCAGGCATGACTAGTCGAGAGGACATTCCTTCCCCCCTCTTCCTCTACAACTTCTGGTCCACTGGAAAACATTTGGAGCATTCTGTACTGCCTGATTTTTTGTTGTTTTGCCTTATGCAGGTACATATTCAAGTCCCTGGATGAATCGCATCGTATGAAATACGATTTCAATCGTCCTTCGGACGCTATCTCGTACTCTTTCATGTCACAGTGAGCCATTGTTTATAACTGATGTTTAGTAGGTTCTGCCCTAATTTTCTTCTGAGGTATGTTTATTTCACATACATCTTCGTGTCGCTGTCCTTTATAACCATCATTGAAGGATGAATCACAGTGCTTGCACTTAAAGACTCGTTTACAAGTCATTTCATGCCTTCTCTTGTCATAAATTCGCAGAAAGTTCTTCCCGCATTTACCGCAGGAATATCCTGGTGCACTAGGAATTATATCTTTATATGCAGTGTTATTCATCTTTACTCTTGATGCATACTACCTCGCCTTGATAACGTTTATCCACTCACGAAAGCTGATTATTCTTGCAGAGAACACAATGTTGATACCTCAAGACTAAATAACACAATGAAGTCCAGTGTCCGAAGTCACCCTATTTATAGAGAGGGCAGGAACCTTTCAGTTCAATCTTGCACTGAATTTAATAATAAACGATGATTAAGCGTCTAAACTCTTATATTTCTATAAGAGTTGTATATGTGTTCGGGCGTGTCCGTAGTTACTCGTGTAGGTTCGTGTGTTTGGAGAAAGTGTTAGTATGTTTTGTGTATGTGTGTGCACATGTTTGACTATCCCTGGGTCTGCTTGTGTGTGAGTGTTTTTTGTGTGTTTGTTTGTCGGTGCATGTCTGTTTCTATGTGTTTATGCGTGTGTGCCGGTGTATATGTCTAACTGTTTCTATTAGTGTTTGCCTGTTTGACTGTCCCCGGGTGTGTTTGGGTGAGAGTTTTTTATGTGTTTCTTTGTGTGTTTGTACATGTCTGTGTCTATAGGCGTATATGTTGTGTATGTGTGTGTGTTTATTGACGTCGATAAGTCTGTGAGCATGTGCGTGAGTGTGTGTATACATGTGTGTTTGGGTGTCTGTGTTGAAGCCCTGTCTAGCCTAGCATCCCTCCTCGTATTCCCTATCTCCCCCATATAAACACATATTCTTCCTTGAACGCTCTCCTAGCCTAGCATCTTCCCCGTTTCCCTATCTTTTCCCATGTATGTGCAAAAAGCGTGATCGCTCCCCCCTGTATATCCTACTATGAAGGTTTCTACAGAGTATCCTTTTCCCCTGCCATGCACGCGCCGAGACCTTCCGCCGACACGTACAATCCTAAAAGAGACCAAGCGGATGAAAGGTGAAGTGAAATGAGAGTGGAGGTGAATTGGAGGGACAGGAAATTCGGGGGGCTTAATGATCCTTCCCAGAATTCGCCTAGCGACCTGGGAAACCCCGAAAAAACCATGGGTCAGGAAGTTCGGCTACGGGAACCGAACCCATGACCTCCCGAATGCGGCCCACAGATGGTACCGCCTGAGCCATCCCGCTCGGTTTAGTTTAAATGTATGTGTTTTTAATTGTTGCTGGGTACAAAATCTGGTGTTGCTAATTTTGGCAGTTTTTATCATTAAACTAAAGATTGTGACAATGCTTAATATTTTAGGTTCCTTAAAGCACTTCATAAGTAATGGGGAATTGCTTGGAAAGGGAAATAATTTCACCATGTTACATGAAAAGTTTGTTGAATTCATTTTAATAACGAGGACTTTGAATTGGGCTTTAGGACAGAATTATTCCAAATACCAATAAAACGCTTAATAGCTTTTAAGTTGGAATTAGTATTGCTTAGTGCAGAATGTATTATTACTAACATCCCACTGAAATACGAGCATTTTCCTGACTTTTTTCTTGTATTTAAAGCCTAACAGAACGTCATATTTTCCTGTGCTGGGCGCAGAACATGGCTATATTTTCAAGATTTACGCAGAATTAAATTCCGTAAATTGCTTTAACATTCGCTTTCCTTCTTAAAGACTCAAAATGCATTGTATGAATTGAATGTTTTACTTTGTTTTACTTAGGGAACAGAATGCTCCAGCAATATGCTGCAGTGTATAGGTAAGTATGTATATGCTTGCTGTTTCTATGCCTTAGCGCCATAAATACTTATAATATGTATCTGTAAACTAAATTAATAATTCAGAGGTTAATTATTTAGCCTACGATACCCTCCCAAGGAGATTTGCTTCACAACAATAATAAGTTTGCTTTTCCGCGCTGCATACGCGTAAAATCCCTTTAATTAGACAGTCACGTGTATTCAATTAGTTGTTTCCTTTATTGAGGAAATTCGTTACGTGAATGCCTCTCCAAGTTCTGATAGGTGAATGAAAATCGACGAACCTTCTACTTAACAAACCTTGGTATTAAAACTGTTTTGCAGGCGATCCTGATAGTTCTTTGCAGCTTTAACACTTGGCATTTTAAAGCGTATCAGTCACAGTACACCGTAAACAACTGTGCATTCACTTTAATGGAAGTCAAATTGAACGACATGTCTAAACAACATTTGTTCACATTCCGTACGCATTCCAATAACGAGAGTGCGAAAACAACTCGTAACAACACTTACGAACACGAAGCGTCTAAATGACAAGTCTGAGAAATTTTTATCTCCTTGTTTTTACCTTCTCTGTCACTCCTGAAACGTAAACAAACTTTTGCAACACCACGCAAGTCGAACGAACTACCTTTAAAGGCCACCTAACAGAAAAATGATGCATCTGCCAAAGTTTTGCCGTATAATAAAACGGTTTGTTTTTACTTCATCTATCATCCCCGAAACGTTGTAAATGAGCTTTTTTGACATTCTGAATAAAATGTCAACATAGTACATGCAGTGGCTCTTCTAAAATTAATGAATTTTTAGAAGGCTTTTTATCTAAGCTACCCTTAATTTTGTGCCGATTTTAATCAAATATGAAACATTTTGACACATTTTACTCAAACTCGTATAGAAAGAGAAAGCGACGCTGATGGGCGCTCTGTTGCTAGAGATGTTCAAATCTGTTTTGTAACAGAAATAACACTGTGGTGTTTTCTAATGTGAGAGTAACAAAACGCTTCCGTTTAATTTTATCTGTAGTAACTCATTAATAATTCTGTTTTTATAGATATATTTACGGACGACGAACTCACAAGCGAATAAATCAAACTTTTAACGGAATTTAATTAAATTACTTCACCCTTTCATGGCCATACTACTTTCAAGTATTAAAACGGAAGTAAACATTTAATTTTAAGCAATTGTGGCTCTTTGTCGCTACGAATTTATTTTGTCGTTTTGGGACAAATAATTAGAAACATTCCTGATGACCGAGTTATGGCTGGCTGAAGCTCTTAAGGGTTAGGTTTTTATTCTCCATAACTGCAACTTTTAAAATGATTAATGCTTGTTCGGTTATCGTTAGTGAAAATGTGGGTTTCCTTTTGTTTAAAATATTCTGCTTTTATTTCTGTAGGCCATAAATCTCCTATTTGCTACTCTTGACTATTGAGGTTAGGCATGCTCTCATTGTTTGCGTTTACTCTTTTCTAAAACAGAGAGTTTCTATTTGAATTCGGGTATACCTATTTCATTACTTTGTTTGATAAGAACAGTCATGATTTTATATTTCACATTTCAGTCGTGAAATATCCCACAGAAAATAAATTAATAGAGTTGTTACCTACTACTACTGCTACTGAAGTTGGGGAGTCTGTCCCTCTTGGCCTCCCTCTGGTTCGTCTAAGATGACGTCCATGGTCTTGATTTTGATCGGAATAGAATAGGGTTAATGGTTTTTTAAAATGCTTTCTCGTCCCGTCTTCTGAGAAAGACTCGGTTAAAAGCTGGTTCCACCTGCAGCAGCACATGACGTCATCAACACGGGATGACTCGACAGTGCGTGACGTAGACGGGTAACCACACCTGTTGAGTATAAAGCTACAAAATATTTCCTTTTCACATATAGTTCTCTGCTGTCTTCACGAGAAACGCAATGGTAAGCAGAAGTATTCCTACTTAACAACTATAGTTATCAAACTTATGGGTTGAACTGCCATATATATTTTGATTTCTGTATCCGTTTCGCGCTTAAGCGTGAAATCTAGAAATATATCTTCCTTTGTTTAAAATGGCAGATTTTATTTAATTTGTGCGTTGTTGTTTTTCTCTCCTAATAGACGTCCAAATAAGGTGTGATTTATTTATCTTCAAAGCGTTTACTTGGCATCACATTGCGAACATTGACTACTAATAAAGCAAATAATCAGCGAGTCGCCTATATTCTTGTTCTCGATTGAGCATTGATTTCATGCATCATTATGGTAAAAGCTTTTTCATTTTAACAGGCGCTTGAAGTCTTTACTTACAGTTCAAAGGTTTTAAATATGTATTTGTTTATTTGTAAGAACATTAAAGGAGAGCCTGGCAGTGAATATCAGCAATTAGCATTCCACCAATAGCTTGCCTTTATTTGGCATACTGAGTAAATTAACGTCAGTTTCTTTTAAACTTCAGCGCATAGATTCCTGGTTACAAACTTATAGAGAACTATAGTTACCCAATCTAAATATTAAGTTTACAGATTTAAAGAGGATATTTTGTGACTACTACATACTTCAGCTTTGACAGGGAGAATATTCTTCTCAAAATAAAGGCTTTGGAATTCTTTCAAATTCAGTTGATCAAAATGCAGATTTCAAACCAATTAACATAAAGTAACCACGGATAGAAAATTCCATTGGGGGGGGGGTCAGGCAAAACCTCCAAGGAAGTAGTGACTTTTTTAAATAGATTTGGCATTCTTCACAAGCAATTCACTATATCTCGCATTTACAAATGGTTTGAGCTAAATGTTGCATTACCAAGGACTAATACTGCTTAATCTGATTTATTAAAGAAAAAACTAAGAAAAGGGGGAGAAAAAAGCTGTGTCCATATTCTTTCTCATCTGATTCAGTGAGCTAGTTCCCTTTATAACTATTGGGAAAAAGTATTCTTCTTCTAGGTGTATGGCTCTCTCACCTATGCATAAACTATGGATTATATAAATATGCTCAGATTATTTGTGCTATTTCCACCTTAAATTCCGTTTCTCGGTATAGGTATTTTTATTTTGTTGTATGCTAGGTATATATCATATTTAGAATGTAAGTTATGTATGCCGTAGACTTATATGAAATCCGTCATTCCACGAAGATACTAGGTAGGTCATGAAAAATCGGCATGTGCAGAAAAAACCTGGAGGTACACGCTCCGCCGCGGTTTTTCATGAAGTGACGGAGCTTGTTAGACAGTGCAATAATTTCATTCTGTACACCATTTGACGGAACTACTAAAGGCCAGAAGATAGCTAAAGGTACTACGATGCTGAAATGTCAGTCGTAAATTTGTACGCCTTAACGTACGTAGATATAGAAAATCGTGATTGTGCAACTTCCTTGCAAATATAAAATTAAGGCCATGTTTTATGATGCAGAAAGACAAATTAAGCTCATAATTATTAAGAAATGCTTAGCTTGTTTGTATTAAGGTAACGGGGTAAATCAAATAGGTATTACAACACAAATTATTCAGTTTTAGTATTTTTTTAACAAGAAACAGTTTCACTCACCATCTGCCATTAGCGGTGCAATAACTTTTATTTTGATGTCTCAAATTAAAATATTTTTTCTTTATTTTGTTATATAACGCAAATATTCATTTTCTCGGTTTCCAGCAAATGTAGACAAATTTAAGTATTTGGGCTCTTTACACAGATGTTTTATGTACACTAGGTTGCAGGTTTTCGATTTGGATATGCATTCCGGCGAGAAATGTGTTTTGAAAAATGTATAAAAATGTTTGTAGTTAATAAAAGACCACAATTTAGAAAGAAAGATTGTACTTGAGAAATGTCACGCATCTAGCACAATTTGTAACTTTTGTGAAAATCTTTCTTAACATAGCAATTTAGTATTTGTAATATAGAACATTCCGAATCCCCTTAGTAAAACTATGAGCATGCAATTTTAATTCCAGTTATTGAAATGAAAATAAACCGTGCGAGGTGGCGCCACGGTAATGTATGCGACTCGCATTTGGGAGGTCCCGGGTTCAAACCTCCGGAGCCGACCAACCTGACCGAAGGTTTTTTCGCGGTTTTCCTTGGCCGCCAGGCGAATGCTGGGTTGGATAATTTGATCCGCGAATGTTCCTATCATCCCTTTCATCAGTTTCATTTTCTTCTTCACCGCCATACCAGGTATTGGGCTGATCACCTCCTGGATATGCTATAGGCTATTGACCCAAGTCCTTGGGGTTGTCAGTCCTACAAAGAGGAGGGTAATCCGTTGAAGAAGAAAAGAAGAAGAAACGAAAATAAAATCCATAATAGTGACCTGGATTTGTAGCTAAACCACCAACTTGTATGCTTAATCTCCGTTATCCTTAATACTTACACTAATCTGATTTGTGCTATCAATCCATAAATGGCATCAAGGTGGTGGTCAGAAAGCAAACTATATTAGGAAATTATATTTTAAAATTCTGCATTCGGTCTGCTTTAATGAGTAATTGATTATATAAATTATTTTATATGTTAATGATGAAAGGGATAATGAACAATTCTGCCAATGAGAAGCACATACTTATACAGATTTAAGCCTACACAAGTCTGGTTTGTAGTTAAGCTTTTCTGATGTACCTCTGGGGCCATTAGAAACTTCCAATTATTCATTTAAGCAATATTATTGTACTTTAGCCGCTTAATATGCATCGTCGTAACGAGAGTTTCGTTTTTTCTTAAGCATTAGAAGGCTAGCAGTATAACCTCATTTTCAGGAATAAATATACCTTAAATAATTCATCTTGAAGCCATTGTTTTCTTTATAATATTTCAATACTTCCTCTTCGAATAACTATGTCTCTGAAACACTTGGCTCTTCCATTTCAATAGCTGAGAGAAAATAGGTGAAGGTTTGTTCAGTATGCCCTAGGAAGCAAAACTACAGGAAATGGCGGACCTTTAACCTGCTGTTTTTTACCTTCTGCTATCAGCTGACTTTTAGAAGTATCGTCGAATGGCGTATAGAATGAAAGAAATTATACTATATGCCTAATAAGCTCGCCACTTCATGAACAACCGCGGAAAAACGCATACCTCCACGCAGGACCGCTCATGGGGGGGGGGGGTAATGGCATAAGTTGCGCCATCAGGAACATTGGGGGCGATTCAACATTTTGGGGAATACAAAAATATTGAAGTAAATTAACGTAGGCAATATAAACACATTTGTTACAGTTTTTTAAACGAGTGACTACTGTAATTCTTTACTCGGTTTGTATGTTTAAGTTTGTGAATCAAAATATGCTGCATATAAAAATGGTAGTTTCAAGTACAATTCATACTGTATGGTATAATGTGGCGTATCAAATTATATTTTTATATGCATAAAGGAACTATAACATCATAGGTAGGCATGTAGCTCTTCAGAACGTATAGCGTTATTATACTTACTATTTTGGTCTATCTAGATAGATACAACACGATGCATTGAAATACCAAGTAATAAAATGCATCGCCTGCGTAATATTTTATTTGTAATTGTTTGCTGTAGATATTACAATTTTTTATTGATTTTAACTTTCCAATTATTTGTTTAGTCTTGTATTGCGTACCGGTATCACAATAGCTGCTGCAGTGCCTATAAGACAGACCCTTTGCGAAGCTTTCTAAAGGCATAAAAAAGGAACTGAATAGTTGAAATTGGGCTCTCAGAAAAATTGGGGCAGAGAATGATTGTTGGGGGGGGTGATGGGCACCCCTGCCTCCACGTTTTTTCAGCACATGCTGATTCTTCATGATCTATCTGGGATCTTCGTGAACTAACGGGTTTCTTCATAAGCCTATGACATATACACACGCTGTTATTTCACTAATATTTGAATTCATATTCTTTATTGAGCTTTCGAGTTTTGTGACTGTTGCAATGCTTGTGAAAGGTTTCCGAAACTTTTTTCTGTTTTGTAAATTACGGTGCCCTTGAACAAATAAGTAATGTATTATTATTATTATTATTATTATTATTATTATTATTGGTGGTGGTGGTGATGGTAGCAGTAGTAGTAGTAGTAGTAGTAGTAGTAGTAATGGATAATCTTTACAAAATGGCAACAGCCTAACAACTGTTTTTATCTAAGAAGATAAATATTTTGCATTATCCCTGTTTTCAGTTCTACCTTAGAGCCTTAAGCGGTAGACGTTACGTTCCGATTTTCTGGCTTCCCTTGCTAAACTGGGGTAGCTGGAATCGTGTTTCCAAATCAGCTTCTAGGGTGCTGAAGGTTTAGGATGCTGCTAATGAATGAGGTTTAATAATTTAATCAATATCCTAATTACAGACACCTACCCTTCAACGTGTGAAATGAATCCTGAGGTAGTGCAAGTTTTCATTCCACATACTATTTGCCAGGCAGTTTGCTTCAAGTTAGCTACACTCAAACTATGACCAATGCACAGAGCGTACATAACAGCGATCGTGTGTCACTGACGGCAGGTAAAACGTCATCCCATGATTGGTCTGCACACGCCAGTAGACTGTATGAGGGATGAGGGGTGGTTTATCTACAACGTCACAGTGTAAATGTCTGGTAACAGTTCAACCTAATTTCCTTTCGTTCTGGCTTTAATTCTTGGAAATTCCTATGCCTGTTAATTACTAAAGGTCTCTTTGGCGACCCTAAACACAATATCCAAACTTAGTGATTTACTTTATTTTATATCAATAAAATAAAATGTATAGGTTTATAGGGGCAAAATAATTGGAACAGCAGAAAGGTATAACAAGAATGATAAACATACTTGAGACAATCCAGTACATAAACATATTGTAAGTCATAAAATAGCAGGCCAAAATTTGAACCTTTCTCAATTATAGAAGTATCAAATATATTTAATTTTTAAATTCGATGCTTCAGTTGGAGGGACAACCACACACCTAATGGTAATATACTCGCACAAACATTTTTCGAAATTTGAAAATATATCCAAGGTTTATTAAGAAACCTTAATAAAAGAAATATATCAATCAGTGGAGGCTCGTGGCCTTCTCAGTAGGTGTGCAAAGTTTGCTGATAGATCTATTGAATTTTCTCGTAATAACCTCTTTACAGTTAGTTTTACTAAATTGATAGATGGCAAGGGTCTACCTTTCTGTTTAACTTGTAACTTCTATTCTAAGGATAAACCTAAAAGGTTTACGCGGTTCATTTTCACTTCACTCTACCAAAGGTTTTCAGATTTACTGGTCTGGTAGTCCGCTGCTTTAAGCAGGCTCACAAACATAACAGCGGAAAAGGCTAACGTAAAGAAAGATATAACCATAGTAAGAAAACGAAGCAACTAACCTAAAGAATTGTATTAACCATGGTACTTTTGCAGTTTCAATTAGGCATATTTAAACCGGATGAAGTAAGTGTAGTTGCAATATGCCACTTAGTATAACCATAATCCTCACATAAATGTAGAGAGTTGCATGACTGTGATCAGAAAAGTTAAGTTGGCTAACCGAGGTGCGGTCTGTACCCTTTTCTACATAAAGGAAGGTAGGGACGGATGTTCCATAGCAAGGGACATAGAGAAACAAGTGGAACTTGACATGTGCAGTACATTGATTTATATAACAGCTGGATCGCTTACCATGTAATGAGAATGCGATCCGCCGTCTGCAGGGTCCGCAATCACAATGGACGGATCCATTAGACTATTAGAGGATGGATAACAAATGGTATAGTTACATAGGCTTTAAAACATCACAACGTAACGTTTCTAGTAACGCTTTAATAAATATACACAGTTAACAGTATAATTACGACTACGGAAATATTAAACCTAGTTCACCGTTTCTTCTTGTATTTAAACAATAAGGTCTCCTTAACATTACGAAATTACAGGTGTATATTTTACAATTTGCAAGCATTGCTCCGATTTATGTTCACTGACAAACCAGTGCAAGTGCGTAGCAAAAGCTGACAATCTTGCAACAGAAATGAGCTATGCCCTCAACATTTTACAGGCAAAGGAACTTAATTATGGGCTTAACATTTTACTGCTAAAAGGACTAAAACTGTTTGCACATAATTTGCAAAATCCCGAGTTACATGTAAGGCATTACTGTTGTAATACTGTTAGATCTGTCTTCAGATGTGAACAGTTGTGTGTCTTAGACCTTAAGGGGGCATTGTTTGATATACTTAGCTTTATTAAACAACTACCTGTTCCTTTCTCGCCAAAACTACTTCAGTAGTAAAGCAATGGCTTAGTGAGCTTTAGTTTTGATTGGGCGTAATTTTTTAAAACTAAAATTCCCGTAAAATCTGTATCCTGGCGATTATATTTTAAAATAAAATAAGTACTTTTCATTGTTGCTGTTCCAGATTTAGATAAATATCTTGCATATCATGTTTGAAAGTTAAATCAACCCTGCATTGTAGATATAAATAGAAATGTAAATAAATGCGACTTGAGATTAGCACAGTATTAATATGCGTTATTAATGGAGTGCTTATTCAACAATTATCACAGTATTTATCTCCCTCTACACAAATACCATGCTACTCTTACTGGTGCAAATCACAGCTGGTGGCCTATTCAGTATTCTTTTTTAAAACGTGGAGAGGAAAGTTGAATATAGAAGGGACTTCATTTACGTTTAAGAACTTTGTATTTGCACCCCAGGTCTAAGCTGTAACAGTCGTCTGTAGAATGACTACCACAAAGCCTGTTATATCTCGAGGGTTTCCAGTTTCCCCTTCGAACAACTTTAATCAATTTATCTAATACATCGGGCCTTGAATGCGGAAACCTGTTTAAATATTAAAATGAAATACAAACTGCTAAGTACGCATGTATCATGTATCATGTGTTAAATTAATTAGGTAATTATGTCACATTGACACATGTGAAGTGTATGGCAATAATTTAAAAGGTGCAGAATCTATGGTCTTTACGTACCTGCGAAAACATAAACTTTTGTTCTTAGACCTTTGGGTGTTATTACAACCATACACAACACAGTGCATTCCTCTAATTTGACCTGAAATTCAATTAAAATACACTACAATCATATACTCCACAAGAGAATCTACACGTCCAATATGGCGTCTTCTATGCAGCTAACGGCTCGATTTCATACGCAATAATTCTGTTTAGCACTTTTCTCCAGTAAATATTCTACCTCCATGATCCAGTAACACAGTGCGCTTGCGTGCTAAGATGGGATCGCATCTTTCGGGCTTGTCGACTATCTTAAGGTGGCCATTCACTGATGCTCCGAATGGACCGCTTCCATTTCGATGACAACCAAAAGATGACGTCCAAAACAACACCGCTGTGCCACGACTTGTCAGTCGCTTCAGCACCAAGAAATATTTATGATTAGAGACAGGCAAAATATGAAATTTCATATTCTAAACAATCTTGCAATCATTATGGGAATAAGTATTTTTACGCTTCGAAGTGTATAGAATTCAATGCATGTGACAAAAAATTTGACATTTGATATTTTATAAACTCTTCATATTTCATGAAATATATTTCTTCATATTTTGTAAGATTTATGATTTTTCGCTTTTAAAATAATTTCCGATACCAATGAACCGGACTTACCAAACATTTTATTTGGGCAGTTTTCTTAAAACATATTTAGAAAATTCAAGCCACTCTTTCCAACAGGTCAGGTACGGTTGAGAATAAGTAACATTTGCTCTATGTGACGTCACATGCAAAATAAAACGCTCTCTATTCTTGAAGAGTTTTTACTTTTCAAACCGGTGCTTTTAGTGGCATATTGTAGTTAGTATTAAGCAAGGACACAGGAACCAGTAACTTCTTTTTTCTTTCCTTCTAAGCTTAAGAGTTTCACAATTATTAAACTCTATGAACTTGTATTTCACTTGATATTTTATTATTAAATATGAACAGTAACCTATTATTTTAAACTAATGAGGTGAACCTGCCCAAAGCAAATTATAATAAAGATATGTTGGTTTTAAAATATCCGTTTCATAATACTTTGATATTTATTCTTCTTATTTTGGCAAAAACTAATATTTTGCCAAACTTTCTCTATTTGTGACCTATTCTTTGCTATGCGTTTCGTTACTCAATCAACTCTTGTATGCATAGTGAACGGACATAAGCAACCGATTAAAAATTATTATTTCTGCTGCCTTTTGTCTTTGGATGAAAACAAGGTAACTAGTTCCTCTAGAGCGGTATTTATTTTCACTTTGTTGTAGTAGCCATTATTCTTAACCTGTCATAGGCATGGCAAGTTTTTAAATGCTTCAATAACTTCCAGAACAAAGTCGCGACCTGACGTGCCGCAGTTTTGTGAAACATGTGCTCTCAATGGTATCTTTAAATGAGTGACGCTGTTTGGACGAGATTTTACCCCTGACAAGCAGATTTGCATGGTGGCTTGGAGCCGCTCCATTTAGGATTTCCCCATTCATTATGCGACGGCTCGGTGTTGTGTTGGAGCGGCCTTTTGGATTTTTGCACGGCCCGATATCTAGCAGACCCATCGCACCACGCCAAACAAATGGCGGCTCCCCAATTCAGTATGAGAGTTTGGAGTAACACCACTCCATTCGGACGTTCGGAGCGATAGTGAATGATGGGCAATCCGAATTAAAACTATCGAATTATTCGGCAGTTTCCGTCAGCATTCGATGTTTCATCCGCTTTAGCGATTGTACTGCCAAGCTTCAAAACGATAGTAGCTTTCATTCGGTTTTAACCAATAAGGTTGCAGGAATATAAGATACTGCCATATATAATGCTACTTCCCCCCCCCAAAAAAAGAAACGAATAACGCGCTTTCCCATGCGAATGATTTTAAAACCATTCGCCAACATACAGATAATGCTGCCACGAAATGAGCGGTTTTCAAACCTCTGATAACCAAACAACCAATCGACAATATGCTGCACAACACAGATTAATGTGGTATGGTGGAATATATTAACTTGCCACCGATAATTATAGAATAAATACACTTATAGCTATGAAGGAATGAGTGAACTATTAACTTCATTTGCAGGGAGTGGGGGGGGGGAGGAAATTAACTCATCTTGTGGTTGTAATGCTGTCAACTTCGCAAATTACAATACTAATTTTCATAAGCTTTCACTTATTTTTACCCTATGTTAATTACATATAAAAATAAATGTCAGCTATTAAAAGTTAATATCATTGCATTACTTCTCAGCGCAGAACATAACCTAACTCCTCGCAATCATTACCCACAGTATGAATAAACCATGCAACTAATGATTGTGTAGCATACATCTTTTAATTCATCGATTGCTTAACAGTTGCCCCTTTAGGGCCAAAATTGCGTTTTTGGACCACATGAAAGCTGCATGTTTATATCTGTGTTGCAAATTTCATTATAACGCAACACAGAACCGAATACAACCGTATAATGGACTGCACAACTGTCGAATGAATACCGTAACTCATTGATAAGACTACCGTTCAGCATGTTTATACGAATGCCAAACCGAATGAAAACATTCAGTTGTTACCGTGAACTATCGCTTACCAATCGATTGTGTAAAACATTCGGTTTGCCCGGTTTGCGTCTCTACACCTCTTTTAACAAAGTGCATTGCTTTTCCCCAAAGAACGCGTCCTGAAATTAAATACACAAGTTCACGGAGAAATTCCGCATAGTGGATGTCTTGAAATACATGTAGGAGCAAGTACACACGTACAAGAAAAGTTCTGGGTGAGCAGTTGCTAGTATTAGATCACCCAAGCACCGCCACTGGTATCAGTTGCAGTATGAAATTATGAATGCGTTTGTTTTGCTCGTAAAAATTGAAAGTAACCCAATATACAAGTTGCGTCAAATTAATATACACTCTAAATATTCTGGGAAGAACGCAATGGAAACGATTGTACCAAATAACTGGCGCTTATAGAGGCTACAAGCAGGGAATGGAAGAGATTATTCAAGTCGTAAATTTTGCTATCCCTAGTCTGGTACAGCATTTTTAACGGGATTCTGATTTTATGTGTATAAACGAATGTAAAACGCCAGTTTATGCATATTTGAGAAGCACTATATTATTCCAGAAAGCAAGCGTTACAAAACCTGCAGGTGGGTATATGTACGAAAAAGTAATTAACCATGGGAAGGCATGCGACATACTTTAGCACGTGAAGTTAAAAGTCAATGAGCCTATATGCTGTATTCATAACGCCATATGCTGGATATGAATAACTATACAAACTTAATTTCTGATGCCTTTAGGATTCGTGTGGCTGGTGTGAAACATGCCCAGTAGAAAGGGGTCTGAGAAACCAGGGGGAAAATATTCGTTAAATTTAAATCTTAAAACTGGGGTTTAAATCTTTATTGTGCAACTAAAAGGAATAAATAGAATGTGAAATAAATAACACGCTAATCATCAGTGTTTGAAAAACGTTTATCAATATGCAGTTAATTAATAATTACATTACTAACCATAATTCAGAATTACAGGAAACATTGTTTAAATTTCATACAAATATAAGTAACGACTAAGGGACAATTCCATAGTCCATACTTGAGGAACACTCATACTCAAATCTCACTTGATTGCCAATATCAGGTTGAGAAACAAAACTCAACTGAAAAGTGAGTGGGTAATGAGTGAAAACTGAGTGACATTTGAGCATTTTCTTGGTGAAGTCTGGCATACACTTGAGATTCACTCAAAGCACTTTTTGAGGATTGGTAACTACAAAATAGTTCAGAAATATTATTAAACAGGTTAGTAATATAAAATATTATTCAAACGCTAAGTAATAGCTACAAGCGTGAATGTTGGTGTCGATCTGCGTAATTTACTAATTTAAAATTTTGAGGTAATGATGTTTAACAGCGGCGAAGCTAAAGTTTCGGCAGAATTTGCGATGTGGGGTTGTGGGAATGCCGGTGATTACCGGGTTTCTAGACCTCTAATACAGATCTCCTATTTCTAACATCGTTAAATAATTTTATAACTAATTCATAATTGTGCATATATACAATGCATTTTTTTTGAAACAAAAGACAGAGTTTTTTACTCATTGTCACTACGACTTATCTGAACACAACGTAAATGCAGCTGAATGACATTCGAAACCATATTGTTTGTTGTGGTGGAAGAGCAAAAAACACTATCAGTAAATAATAATGCTCTCAGTATAGGCGCTCGGTTTCAACATTTCTGGTTGTTGCATTCAGTATTGCCATCACATAAGTGTGAGGTGTTCCGAAAACGTGTTCCTAACGTCCTGTTTTCGTAAGTAACATTCTAATATGTGTTTGTTGATAACAGCTGTTTAGAAGATAGTTTGCCTGCTCTCTTTGCGGTGATTCAATTGCCAGTGACGTCGGCTAAAAGTGATTTTTAAATCTCAAATTAATAAAAACCTTTTAAGGAACACAGTGACAGAAGCAAGGTTGAGTGCTTCAGCTGTTATGAGCATAGAACATGACGCAACTTAAAAGTCTAAAGAAAATTGTGAGCAAATCCATGGGACTGAAATAGAAACACTTTGGAAAGTTGTACTATCAATTTGGCGAATTACTTATTGCATTTACTTGATTTTAATTTAAATTCGCTCTTCAATAACCTGTTCATTAAGGTCGCACTTCGAATAAGTAACCTGAAACTAAACTGTAAACGTTGAAAAAAGTTATGTACAAGTGCGTGTAGATGCACTGCAATGTAGATACCTTGCTGGAATATGTTTAATATATGTTCTAAAACTGGCTTTATGTACCAGGTACCGACTAAAATTTAACGTTAAGAAATAGGATTATTATTTTAAAGAAATTCAACACTTTTTAAACCAACCAAGAGGGACATAACACGTCTTCTTGCAAGGCCCAACAGTTTATTTCGCCACTGTATCCTATAGTTTATAGTACATTTTTGCAGCTTGCTTCACTCAAAAGCTATGATTGCATTTTAAACTACCGTCTTTTTAATTTACGTTCTCTTCACATTTATTCATAGATTACCTATCGGTCTACTCTCTACTTTCCACCTTAATTTTTACATAAAGATACACTGATAAAAATTTTAAATTTATACAAATACAATAATTTTTCTTATAAAACCGTGGTAATGGATGCATATTTCTCTTTTCCCTTGACATACTCAATTTCGGCCTAAATGTACATTATTACGTAAGTAGGTAGAAATGTTAAGAAATAGTAATAAAACGCCAGATAACGCAGTAAAACACCAGTTAGTGATTTCTCTTTGTGAATAGTAAGTAAACGCATGTTAATTTATGCTAAATTCATACGAACTGAATTATTTTGCCAATATTTCCTAATTGGATTTCTTTTTGGAAACGCCAATACAATCCTACTTCTTATTTTCCGAAACGTTGCTGTACTTCTCTACAGTTGTTTTAAATACATGCTCATTTCTGCGGAAAAAATGTTAGATTGTCCGAAATTTTAATCCACAAATGAAAACTGGAACAACATTGTTATGAACCCCGACAATAAAGCGATAACCGTAGAATTCATAGCCCTCTATAGCGTTTAGAGTTAACGCTTGTTTAAAAAAAGACAAAAGTTGTCGACTTATTGAAGTCGGTTCATGGCTATTTAATGGTCTTGCGGAGAGTAGTCACTCACCCAATACTAATACCATACTCGCTCAAGTAAATGTCTCTGGTTACCAAAGTGAGGAAGAATCGGCACTTATACTTGAGTGAGTGACGAATGATTGGAGTATGAGTGTCCCTCGGGTATGGAGTATGGATTTGCTCCTTTACTATATAGATACATTCAAGATGCTATAAGTGGTACTGTTTTTCAAAAGTGCGTTTTATTTATTACAAGCTCAATTTTGTAACATAGAAAAATAATTAATATCAGGCAAAATTATAAACACATTAAATGTATTGCTGTTCACGCTTGTTTGTGAATGGGAATAAGATACCTGTAACTATTTCTATCAGAATATGAGGATTTGTTGCATTGAATTTATCCTTTCATTTATTTACCGAACTAATCACCATCTATTTACATCAGCGTATAATTTAATAAACCCTTTCTGTAATCCTAAGTTATTGTTTAATATGTTTTAAATAGCAAACTCTAAATTTATTTTGTCAACACGCAGTAGTGCGGAATTATATGACTGTGTCTGTGTTAGCACTAGAAAAACTGAATCACAGTGTTGCTGCATCTGTATGAATAACACTTCAGAAGTAACAACTGCTAGATGAAACTTCTCCATACGTCAGAAAAGCTTGATTCCCCAAATATATGCGTGCATTAGGAGATTGATGATCTTTCACTTTCTAGAGCATAACATGCCCAATAAACTAGCTTTATAAATAATTAGCAATATATCATCATAGTTTCATTAAAAGATTAAGTGCCTCATAAAAAGTCACTGCTTCCTCCGTATGTGGCCGATAACACCTTTGCTAGCAATCATGTATTCAGATTAAGTAACCAGAACTCTTTGCATAATTAATAGGAACATCTTAAAAGCGCTTTAGTCTAATCGACTTGATACTGTCTTTAATCTGAGTATGTACACCGGGAAGCAACAAAAAGACGTGGCGCTGTCGTCGGTGCTTGGATCCGCCACATCTTTATCACAACGGCGTGCGACGGTGGAAATGTAAACTAATTCAACCTGCTAGCAGGTCCTAAGACGTTGAACGGTGATAATACCACAGAGACCTGAGGTTATATTATTACGTTCTCTCATGTTACTCTCTAATAAAATCAATATTAGGTAATGGACAATTATATCATTGTAAAAAGAAAGAAGACAAACAGTGGGATATTACATTGGGTGCATTTTCATGAACGTAATTGGGTAACAAATAAAGATAATTTCATGAGCATCACATTGGTGTAGAGGGTGAAGCTGTTGGTTTTCCTACTACAGACTGCAGCATGATTTCCGCTACAGTTAAATGCCAGATCAAACTTTTTATTAATCCTTTTGTTTTATCCATCTTTAGTTTATATTTTTACGCAGATTCTCACAAAAGTTAAGTAGGAGACAATTCGGGGAACGTGTCAATTTTCCTTTCCGATACATTCGTGATAGCAAAGTTTAACTAACAGAAGTTACATTTACTGTAAATTTAACCATAGCATTAAAACTAGAGCAATACACTGAGATCCCGTTTACAGTTAATATCACACCAGCAGCTGTAAAATATTTTCATGCTAAAATCGTGTGCATAAAACAGCAGCCTAAGTGAGGTTACACCCAATTAAAAAAATAAAGCAGGCAAGTATTTTAAGGGACATTAAACGCAGTCAGCAGATGAGGGAAACAGCAAGTGTTGCTTGCGTTGTCTATTAGCAACTAGCAAATATAACTAGTAACCCACAGTAGAGGTAAAAAGGTTTGGCAAATAAAAGCATTTCCAACATATGTATCACTTCGAGGATTATTTCTATAAAAATCAATCACAGCATTACAGATGGCAAACAACTACAATAAGATTATTATTTGAACAAACATGCAGCGTTTGTAATGAAAAGTTTAATGGAACACATGTTCTCATGGATACGTAGGACATTGCGTTGCATCACACAAATCTGCGCAGAGTTCTTCATGCTTACATACGTAAGTCGTGTGTAAGCTTACTGTGCTCCGTTCTACATAGATATTAATTCAATCGTTAGAGCTCCGTTCTTACGAAAATGCAATCTGCGACACTTTTGCCGTTATGAATTCTTCCTTTTATCTACTTATTAGAGCTATATTTCAAATAAATAATATTTCCATTAATTATGGTGCTTTAGATTATGTATATTACGAATTCCCACATAGCGCCACATTTTGTTTGTATTACTGCGCATTTATTAGCTGCATACGAGCGTCATCTAGAGCTTATTTCAGTCGTTGCACTTGTTCTCATATTGAAGCACATTCTTATATAAGGAATATCATACCTTGATAAATATTTTAAGTGTGCGTAAACATTGTCCGATGTTTAGAGAACGGCTTTGAAACTTAAAAAGGGAGTAGTTGAGCGTTAAGGTAAACGTATTTCCAGTTTCGCATTTCATTAAAATAATAATTTTATTACTGTGTTTACAAGACATCAGGATATATCTGAATACAGTAGCATTATGCGAAGTAGAATAACTGCCTATTTTGCTACTCTTGATATTATGCAAATGGGAAATTGTACGAGAAAACTCCCATATTTTATATAAAACCGTTGGGTTTCTGATCTTCACTTTACCAAACATTTGTGCTGCGAGCACTTCTTGACGTTCGAATCATGTTTATCGTGTTCGTTCAGAAGTATGTCCTGCTGAAGTTTTAACCATCTAAATACCACATCCAACTCCATTGCTCTAATTACTATTCTGAAGTTTGTTTTATGAGACGATATAATACATTTTTGAGTCTATTTAACTATAAGGTCTACTCTGACACTCGAATTCGCTGATAACAATATTTTATAGACTCTACTGTTGTCTCATCTCGCACTCGCTGTAAATCCATATCTTCTATTTTTTTCTGAACTCCCTCCGAAATGAAATTCTGCATACACCCACGGTTTCGCGTATGCTATAAATATATTATTAGTTTTAAAATTAATCATTTCACACAATATTCCGTACTATGGGTTCGAAAGTTAATAACAACTACTAACTGTTATATTAGCGACTATAAACTGATTCTACGCTGAACCATGTGCATTAAACAGCAGCCTGGGTAACGTTGTTTAATATATTAATACCTAGACAAGTGTTAAGCCTCATTTGACGCAATTAGCAAACAACGGGTTTATCCTGGCATGACAACTCATGCCCGCTTAGGAAGAACCCTACTCAGGTGTAAACAGTAACTCACAAAACAAAGCACTTTAGAGCAGTATATAAAGAAGTTGATAATTCATTCTAGCGGTCTGAAACATAATAATTATGCCACAATATACTTCGGAGGTAACTAGAGGAAGAATTGTCGGCATGTGGTAAGTCGGCCGTTCCGTTTCGGATAGAGTAGATGCAGTTGGGAGAGAAGACTATGCTAGATGCTAGATTTGCAGGTTTCAGAAAAAAGGGGAAGACGGATTGAAGTGTCTTCCAAAAAGTGGCCAGCCAAGGAAGACTACGCTGGAAGAGGATTTGGGGATTATGGAGCGAATTCAAAAAATCCTTTCTTGTCGCCAGCTGCAATTGGCCGGGAATTATATTTTCCTGTCGCAGCGAGCACTATTTGGAGACGCCTGCATGCTGATGCAACACAATATCGAAGGGTAGCTAGGAAAGGAATTCTCACCCCAGCCTGTTGAGAAGATCGAGTAAGTTTCGCACTGCTCTACCTTTCGATGCCACAGGATTTCTGGTAGACTATTATTTGGACTGAGGAAAAGGTGTTTTCTTCCGACGAAGAAGGGCGTATGACACTTTGGCGTCCAAATAACACCCACTACAGTCCCGAACATGTAATCGCTACCAGGAGAAGGGGGAGAATAAGTGTAGTATTCTGGGGTTGGATGTCAGCTGCTGTTGTTGGAGAGCTGGTGCGTATATCCACCCGAATTGATTCGGAAGAATACATCACCAGTAGTCTAAACAGGAGAGACCTGGCTTAAAAATATGTGCATTACGTGTAACCGCTAATGACCGGTGCTAATGACAGGTCTAATGGATATGTGTGGTAATGCACGTGTAAACATATGTAACCCGCTAATGACCGTCGCTAATGACACGTATAATGGATATGCGAGTTAAAATTGGTTAATGACACTCCCTTTGTGGTGTAGAACAAGGGGTATTATGCTCGTCGCTAATGGATGTGGGTGTTTGTGCGCTACTGATGCCGGCAGTCGGGGATCGTCGAACAATGGGTTATTGTTTTCGTCGCGTGTCGCCGCCCCCGCAAATCGATGTAGGTGATAATTGTGTCAATCATCAGGTAATGTTCGTCAATGCATAACATTGTCTAACATTATTGAAAAAGAATCAAGGGTTTATATTGCTAATGTCCTGGCAGCGCGCCTCTAAAGTGTTGGACGCAGCCCCCACCGCATGTATCTTGATTAATGTAATTAAACGCTACTCGTCGATCGATGAATACGATTAAGTATTTTTTTGATTAATGTAAATAAGTGTATATGAATTGACTCGCGCACCTGGTCGCCATCGTGTGTGTGTGTGTGTGTGTGTGTGGGTGTTAAGGCGATTATTACGCGTGTATAATTATTAGACTAATAACACATGTTTAATTCTGTATGATCATTGCGACACTTCTTTGAACTTACATGCAGCCTGGCTTTGATCGGGTGTTGTATGTGGGAATGCCGAGAGACTCTTAAGATCGCCCCCCACCTCCCTCCTAAATCATTGGTCGCGTGGTATTGTGAATACCGAAGATCTCTCCTCCCTAAGTCATTGGTCGCGTGCCTAAAACCGATAAGGGGGATAAAAAGAATGATTGGAACGAGTAACGAGCCGCCTTGGTATAAAGCATATGAGTAACGAACTAGGGTATCGAACATAAACATACATACATACATACTAACATACATACTAGCATACATATAAACATACGTACATACATACTAATATACATACTAGAATACATACGTATATACATACATACGTACATACATATTAACATACATACGTACATGCATACTAACATACATACGTACATACAAACATACATTCATACTAACGTACATACAAACATACGTACATACTAACATACATACATACTAACATATATACATACACACTTACTAACATACATACATATATACATGCATACTGACATATATACCTACGTACATACATAAATACATACATACAGACGGACATACATACATATACTATTACAACTAATTCTTCTTTTGAGGGAAATTTTTTTCGGGATTTATAAGAATATCACATCACTTAGATGAATCCATAACTCAAAGGATAGAGTTACCGTAACAAGACGTTAACGTGTGATTCTTTCGCTGAAAACCGGTGTGCGGTCTACCCCCTGTGCAGTACCTCACTCGAGTGCAAGGTAGCTCGAGTAGCGCTTGCAGATAGCTCACCCGAAGTTGCCCGACGAAGTTCGAGCGAATGCCGAAAATGAACGAAAGCGAACGATCTTAAGGGAGCATTCCAGTGCAAGGGGGAAGGTAGTCCATTCGGCACATTTTGCTCCCATTGGCTGTGGTCAAATACGTAACGTGGAACGTTGGCGCGCGCATTTCGACTGGCAATTGAAAGTGAATACATAAAGCCATGCGTTTCAAAGCAGGAATTTGTACATACATAGTACAAATCGGTTTAAGTTCAGTATCTTCCAAAGATGCGACACAAAGATTTTCAAGAAAATTCCCCACCCAAAATAACCCTTTACACGGAAGAATTCTCGATTTTTTTTTTCTGAAAAATGACTCAAACGATTTTGATTAAAATGCCATTGTATTCAAGATATTTACATGAAAAATAAAATGTTTATTTTTAATTTTCTCGGAATAGCTTGTGAAGTCCTCTTCATTTGGAAGGAATTTTATATAATCTTGTGTAAATGGTAAATTTAAGCAACAGAGGAGAATGGGCTACAAAAAAAATGTCAATGGGATAGATGGATCTGTTGCATCCCACTTTTATATGTTATAATGTTTTATGCATATGCAAACTCCACCATCTTCTAAATGTTTTCTTATACAGGGTGAAAGGTATTGCTTATACTGTAATAAAATGGCTAATAAACACAGGCACAAGGAACATCACTATGTTTCATTTTTGTAGGTTTAATGACAAAAATTGTATTGGACATATTTGCACTACTCATTATATAGAATCCATGATTAACGTAAAGTTCGAGCAGTACCTTCCACCCTGTATACTGTCCTCCCAAATAATACCCATGCAGTAATAATGAGAATTTCTCGTTTCAAGTGATGTGTTTCTCAAACATGTCTTCAAGGTAGTAGAAATTACATGGGAAATTGAAATTTAAGCATAACGTAAGTATAAAGTTATAATTTCGAGCTTATTCAAAGTGAATTAATCATCATAATAGTATCAACCTCATGTAAGCACTTTATGTAGGGCAGATTGCATGTGATGGTGATTAACACTTATTTGCTATTGTTGTCCTACTGTAATGCGTTTCGAGAAGTTTACTGTTGAAATGGTGATGGTTTACAAAATTTTCTCTCTTAGATAATGCATGATGAGGAGGGGAGCATCCCCCCCTAAAGGCTGTTCTTGGCGTTGGGTATATTCCTACTTACTCTGCATACTTCATAATTGTATGATGTGTTCAATTTCCCTGAGCATTGCTCCCAGTGGAGCCAAATGAACATACACAAACAAACATCACTGTATGGGCTCAATTTGTTTTTTTTTCATATGACCTGTCAATAAATTTAAGGTTCCCATGTGCTGTAGGACCTCCACTGTGTTATATCAAATGTTATATATAGAACCGTTCCCAGGAAAAGGAATCAAAGTGTATTTTCTATTCAATAACTAAGTTTTATTAACTAGAACTGGCTTTGTGTATGCATAAATGACTAAGTGCAATTATAATTACCTATAAGATCATTCCAATAGATTGTAGTAACAGACATTCAAGAGGTTAGAATTTAATGGACATTTTAATTGGGTAGGCCATTCAAATGTATACTAATGTAGGCACATGTTCCTTAAAATACTATACAAATGTATTATACAGTATTATTAAATATGAATGTGAATGCAATGTCTCTAAATAATAACAATGTCTCTTTGTGTTTAACCATATCACACCCACCCTTCATAATTGTCAATCACTTTAACATGTAGTTTAGTGTGCCAGTACTAATTGTTTTTTCATATGTTGACTGCAGAAAGAATGTAACAGCATTTTGTATGACTTTCATACTATTGTTTTTTAAGCAATTACAGAATTTAAATTTGCTTAAAATGCAATATTTCATTATTACCTACTTACCTCCTTATCCAATTTTATTATCACTTAAGTATAGTTATATTGTTGTTTCTGCAGGTTAATGGTCCACATGCTGGTTTATAAATTTGGGTGGCTGGATGACACACTCGTTCATTAGTATTGCTCTCTGTCCTCCATAGTATTTTTAATTTTAATTTCCCTTTTAACTTCACAGGTTTACAGAGATTGGAGACTGGTGGGAGGGGGGGTGACAACGATGAAGATGGTGCAATTGATGGAATTATGGTGGGGAAAACCAGAGAACACTCATTCTAAGTGTCATTTTATCTACCACAAAATCCCACCTCTGATCCCTAGGATTGATTCCAGGCTTTTTTGTGAGAGGCCATAGTGCTGCCCAATTAGAAGTGTGAATATGAGACATTTAAAACAGAGATAGTATTACTCAATACTATCAAGTAATGAAACCAAGAAGTTGTTTTACAAGGCAGCTCCCACTATGACTTCACAAATGAAGTATATATAAATAAAGCATTAATAGATACTTAAAAAAGAATAACTATTTCAGCAGATATTTTGCCATGCAATACATATTATACATTTATATAATTTAAGTTGGGTGTTTTGTCATAAATATGGTAGCTGACATTTCGACATTTCGATATGTAGAAATCATTCAGCAATAATGTGGTAATACACAAGTTTTATGTAACTATTTGTGCTTCCAAGGCCAGCGCTTAACCGAGTTACCCAGATTGGCAAAAAATTCTCAAAGATACACAGTACATATGGAGAATTTTCTGTTTATGAAATGATTTAAGTTATTTTGCAATGAAAAGAGCATTATGTCCTAATTTATTTATTTGGTATAACAGCAGGAAATAGTGTTTGACCACAACACTAATACACATCCAAAATCAAACTATGGATCCCAAACTACTATCATTACATCACATTCAAAATTGAAATAGGTATCAGACATAACCTTTGAGCATGACTTCTCATGTTCGTTTTACGATATTAGTGTGCAATCCACAAAAACAAACTTTTCGAAATACAGTCCCTAATTCGAACACATTTCAACACTGAATAGCACAAACACACATTTTAACACCTTAACATACTAAGTATAGTTTATATTTAAGGTTAGCTTGTTTTCGCTATATATATTTCAATTCTTCATTAAAACCAACTAACGTTGTGACTTTCGATTCATAAGCTGTCTTCTACCTTACTAGGTTTTCAGGTCATGTTCCAGTTTTAAACATCGAATGCGCGTTATTTGGTACTCAATATTAAATAAGGTATCACTATAAACTCCTACATTTACACAATTGCTCGTTGATACGAAAATTCAGCTTTATTTTCATATTTTCGGCATTGCTATTTTATCAGCGGACTTCCAACTTAGTTTAGTTTCAAGCCTCAGCAATCAGCATGTCAGAGGTCGCGCTATTCGCTCTGGAAGCGTGCTGTTCGTTTACCTTCGGGTGAGCTATCTGCAAGCGCTTGTTAGGGAAGGTAGGCCACTCCGGCCATTTCGCTCTTTGGCTGCGGGCCTGTGACGTCATGTGGAAGGTTGAGCACGTGCGCTCTTTGGATAGCAATTGAAAGTGAACGCTTTAAACCCGATTTAACGTGTATAATTTAAAGCCCGGATTGGTATACCCATTGTGTAAACGGTTAAGCAGTAATCAAAGAAGCGTAACATAATGCAGTGACACATGTTATAAAAGATACTTTAACGAAAATGCGTAGGAAACTTTCGTCAACACATTATACTAATATAAACCAATTTTATCAACACCACCAAAAAGTATTACTAAAATAAAAAGTAACAAATTATTCTTTGATTAATCTTAAAAGTAGGCTTACATTTAGAAATGGCTGGTCATGCTGTTGTTGTAGAAGTAGTAGATGTCAACCACCGCTGACATTTCCTCGTATTTCTTTTTCCATGGTTGCAGCTTTTAATTTTTGATTCAAATGCAGTAAATGTGCGGGTCCTGACGCATAGAGAAATAATTCTTTCGTCTAATTCAGGTAATTTAGAGCAAATTATGTCACTAAGTGTTTTCATCACTCTAACACCTTTGAAATATGAAATCCATGGAATCGCGCAAATAAAACTTCGAACTCCTTCACTTTTTGGCACCATTGTTCGGTAGATCGAACAAGTCCCCCCTGGAAATACTTGTAATCCAGTCCTGAGGCACTTGCGTTGGTAAATTACAGTCACTGTCTTTTCTTCCAAATGTGCTATCAAAGGACCGATATTTGTATGCAATATAACCGCAAGATATTTTACAGTCCATGTTGAAATCTTCATTTTCAAAATTTTCCTTTATACTCATATCTTCTAACAATATTGCCTTCTCATATTCGTTGGGTCCTGAAAGTCCTTTAGCAATGTCATGAAGTCATGCATCCATAGTCTCATATTTTTCCTATCGCTAATAATGAAGTTACGCTTAATCCAATATGCTGAATAATATAAAGTCAACATTGTTATATTAGTTTCAGTAAACATGCCCAAATAAAACAAAGTTTTGAGATGACATACCTTTTGATTAATTTCGCTGGTACTGCTGTTATTTGTACTCGAACCCGGGAGACAGACACCATGCTAGTTCGGAATCAACAAATACAACACTGCATCACCACGTAAAATTTTCCGTAGAGGTAAGCCAAGTAATAGTTAATTTTTAAGTCCCGTTTATAGTCCTCAGGCCGAAAACGTACTGAGCAGGCGCGAGCATTATCCGTGTTGAATTTATCACTGCGTTTACAGCGAGACACCGACATGCGTCTTAGTTTATCATTTTTAGGAAATCTATGATACATAATTCCAGCGGTTTTTGTTCCTATATTGGAACATTGCGCAACAGCACAGTTAACTTTATTTTTTGAAACGTTCATTTTGAACACGAATGCACACCACACTTGTATTTCCGAATCGTATCCACAACTAGAGCTAATTTCTAGGTAATCGAAAAGAACATTCTTATTTAGTAAGCAACAATGCTCACCAAAAACATTTGCACCTGTTGGTGGGATGCAAAACTGTTGCTCATGATTGGTCAGTACAACACATTGCAGAAAAATATTATTTAAAGAGTTGTTCTGCGATTCCTCGAAATAATTGTATAGGTGTTATTTAAGAATGGTTTTCCCAGAAAATAGGGAATATGCTGTTTTAGAAATTAGTGCGTGAACACGTGCAATCAAATGCACCTAATAGAGCAATTCGGCACGTTTTATGACACTTGTTCGTGCTGTTTCAAATGCACAGGGACTCGGACGCAACGTCTCCAAAACTTTTAAGAAGTTCAACAGAAAGATAAAAGAAGGCGAAATGCAATGATCTTCGCTTTGCCTTAGGGTAATATACCGTCTTAAATCCAAACCGTATGAAAATTCAGGTATAACATCGACAAAAGGGTGATGACGCTTTTACATGCCTATGCAAGTGCTCTTTAAAATCCGGAAATAAGAAAAACATTTTCTTTGCCATTTCAAGGGAAACAAACACTCGGTCTATACTGAGGAATATCATTGCAATGATATAACATTGTGATGGCATTAAGCTAGAAAGTGTAATCCGCATAAAATTACATTATTTTACAACCTCAAATAAGGATTTCCTATAGCTTACTTTAATCACTGTGGTCATCTCTGAAAACGCGTAACATATATAACTAAAATTATTTATAGCTGTTTAAAGTGTGAAAATATGCAGAATGTATATTGTAATTATGAAACTCGGATTTGCTACATTCATATGACTTTCTTTGCTCACTCTTCTACAAACTGTTCACACAGAAGTTTATTCTTCTACGTACTTGTTAAGAGAAATGAACTTTAATTACACATTTAGATATATGTATAAGAAGGATTCACTAAGCTAAACCGACAGTCAAATTATAAAGCGTGTCGATATGTGATGACTTTGAAATGCATGACCATGAGGGAAAAAAGCCGAATAACGACTTACCACTTAAAAATTTTAAGTATGCGAACATTCAGACAAATAACACAGAATATCTTGGACATGGTTAACGCCACAGCAATATTTATTTGGTATAAATTGTGTGCTTTAACGAGATCTACTTCTTTTTAAAGTATTTTTTTATCTTTTAACCTTTACCAAATTATACAAGCCATTCAAATGAAGTTTTCACAGGCTACTTACAGGAAATTCAAAACATACATATTGTTTGTCATGCGAATGTTTTAAACATATGCATTTTAATCAAAATGTTATTAGTCATTTTTGAAAACAAAAGTAATGGATAATTGCCTATGTATAGGGTAGTTCGTGATACGGAATCTTCTTAAAAATTCATGTCGCATCCTTGGAAGATACTGGAGTTAAATTCCAAGTTTGGTATTTAACCGACTTTTCGTTTTGAGTTATGTTGTTCACACGCACGCACAACCTTTTTCTAAAAATGTGGTTTTGGGATTCAAGAGTCTCAAAACTTGTATTTCCGGTGAAATTTCGGGCGGAATACAATACTTACTCTACTTACTATAAGTGAATAGGAGAGTATAATTGCAGAAATAATGCATATCCTGAAGGTTCTGTTTTATTTTAATATAATATATTTTTTTCTCCCCTTGTCTCTCTCTCTCCCTCTCTTCGTTTATTACGTGTTTAAAAGGCATTTAACAAGACAAGCTGTAACATAAGAATATATGGCATAGTTTTGTTTCTTCCTCTGTATTATTTTTCTTTTTCTATTTTATATATTACGGAATGAGAGTTTTGTTTCAAATAAATTTGCCCGAAGTGACCATATCATGCCAGGTAGCATGACGGGATTTGAATTATATTCTAAAATATGAGCTTCCACATGTGAATAGCGGTGCTAGCTACCTTCCACATGACGTCACCAGCAGACAGCTCGACAAGCAGCGAATGCGCGGGAAGCGGAAAGAGGCCCCCCTGGTTAGTTAGGGAGTGAAGTTCTTTCACATCAGCAGGTAAAATAGATGTAACCCCTCCCCTACCTTCCCTCTTTGTGCCAGTCACGACCTGCCGTGTGCGCCACCTATTCGAGTGAGCCGAAGGCTCGCTCTACTGTCCAGCTGTGCAGGAGGCATATGGCGCCGTCTTATTTCACTGGAGATAACTAACATGGGCGATAAGTAACTTTACGTTTCAAGATATTTTTTCTAAGGTTTGTTTACACGTAGGACTGGCTCTGAAAAATAAATATGGTTAACATTATGGTTAAATGTTACATACGTTATTAATAAATAAATAATGGACTAATTAAATAATGGAATATGGTGAGCGGTCTAAACAAAAGACCTTCCTTGTTACTCTTTTAATTAACGGTAAGTTAAAGAACGCTCATAAATAAAACTGAATACAAATATATTAAAGACCGCACTGCCTGCAACATAATTAGCAAGTCTTGACCTGAAAAAAACATTTAAACTGCTATACCTACTGAACTAGGTCAACCAACAAACAGAATAACAGTTTACTTAAACCTTACAGGAAAAATAAATCATGTGATGGTAATGTTAAGTGGCTTTCTAAGAGATTTATGTAAAAGAGCAATTACTCATTTGAATTGCTTCAAAGTGTGCAGCTGCACTATGCATGGAAGCTGAATCCATAAACATTAAGAAGTTCAAGCCTGATGAAGTAATAAACGTAATTTCACAAAAATGCTGGATACAGAACACCTTAGATATTGTCATTCAGAATAAACAGAATTTGTGGAGTTTCTCTCCCCTCCTAGTCAATATTGTTGCACAGCAGATCCGTTGTTCAAACCCTGTGGACGGCATTGAATTTTTCAGTCGCCTGAATCTACCCTTCAAATACTTATATCCGTTTAAATTGGTTGGCCGCTATTCAGTTTGTCTCGTCATGCAAGCAGCATGGAATTTCAAAGCCATCACATAGCAATCCCCGTTAGCGGCCTACCGTATCTTTCTAATGCTTACAACGAGGCGTAATGACGAAACGTTCCTGCTTGCAGGATTAAAGGCAAAAACTAATCAAACAAAACTGCCTCTGTTGGCGCTAGATTTCTTAGTTTAAATTAGTTTATGTCATAAGACATTTTATTTTTAATTCAAGGAATGAATATTCTATATGTAATTAAAATGTCATAATTGAGGTATTTTAAAAAAACAGAGGATAAATGTACATAGCTCTGCCTTACAGTTTATATCATAATTCACAAACGTTTACTAGTAACGCAACACTTCGCTCAATTCCAAATGTAAGTGGATTTAGTTCGATAATCACTACTAAACAGAAATAAAACATATTTTTACTAACCTAAGTTTAGGAAAATTCTGATATACATAGATTAATGGCTACAAATGTTACGTACTTTAACAATTTTGCACAAATAATTTACATTTATTATCCTTCAGGGAATTATAGTTACAGTTTTAGACCATCGAATAAGTTCATCTAAAATCTTTGTGTCACATTCTTGGAAGAACTGAAATACGAAGTTTTGTGTTATTCAAGACCCCAGCTGCCTGCAACATCATTAAGAAGTCTTGACCTGGAAAAAAATGTAAACTGCTATAGCTAATGAACTAGGGTAACCAACAAACAGAATAACAGTAGTGGCAGATAGTAGTGGCGGTTAATGCAGTCATGGTCCAGGTCTGAGTTTCGGCATCTCTTCGTGGTACTGGCGAAGCAACAACAGATCTAAATGTACCAGATCGCAGGAGCGAGGGTTGGCGCGAATGGTAACGCCTCCGGGCTTCAGCGAAGGCGTGTTTCTCATTTACCCGTATCTCCTGGATCACCTTCTCGTCCAAGTACCGCGGACAGTCGGCAAATGACGCCGAATGAGACCCTTTGCAATTAACGCAGACGGCGGCTGTGGAACAGGTACCTTCGTGTGAGGGCTGGCTACATGATGCACAGATGGTTACGGCACAGTTACATGAGACTTGCGTATGCCCAAAACGTTGGCGTTTAAAACAACGCAGTGGTCTAGGGATATAAGGCCTCACTGTAATGCGTTCGTACCCTGCTGAAATGCTCGTGGGCAGATCGACGCCATCAAATGTTATAAACAGGGTACGAGTGGGTACCGATACGCCGTCACGTTTGGCCTGCACTCGATGCACCGCTGTCACCTTTTGATCCGAAAGATATTCGAGTAGGTCATCGTCCGATATACCATCGAGGCTATGCGTGGTGACGACGCCTCGACAGGAAATCAAAGTGCGGTGGTTCTCAACACGGATGGGATAACCGTGGAGAAGCGTAGCGCGCAACAAGGTCTTAGATTGTTGATCGGACTTGCTCTGTAATGATAGTGACCCGTTTCAAATCGAGTGCAGGAATGAAACGAACCAGCAATAGAGTCAATGCCCTTCTGTACTATAAAAGGGTTCACCTTTTCAAAAGATTGGCCTTCCTCTGTTCGCGGGATTACTAAGTAGCAACCAGTTGTTGGTGGTGCTACTCTTGTTGTAATGAATTTTCGGCGCTTGTTATTAATAATGGAGAAAGGGTGCTCCATAGAGAAAGAAATCCTCCACCATTGCAACCGTCTCCTACCTCGGGCTCTGACTTCCCGGGCGTTACCCCGGCTTGGGTGAGTGGCCTATCTATACCTATCTCACCCCAGGGTCACACCTCCCAGAACATTGACAGAGGGACCCAATCGCTGTTAGAAGTCAGCAGCTCATGCAATGGCCCCCCACGGGACTGCAGTTGATCAGCGGATACGAACACATACCCTACATGACGACCCCGGGTGGTGGGGATGACGCCATTACCCACTAACCCAGCTGCGCACCCAGTGCGCGGGTATCCGACTGGCTGTGTCCACGGAGGATTAAATAAAAGGATAAAAGAAACTAAAAGTGTGTGGGCGTTTCGCACGCAAGGTAGGCCGGCTAAGAAGTAAAAGAGATGTGTAAATGAATGGAAGTGTGGCGAAATGTGCGTAAATAGAAGAGAAGTAAGAAACGATGGCGAGGGGCGGCATGTAATGAAATGCACAGAACGCATGAGAGTCTACCTTGAGTCCCCCAGTCTGAAGGACGAACCCACCTCGACCGGATGGGGATGAACGGATGAAAATGGCGATGAATGGCTCGGGCACCCCGGGTGCTCCTAACCCGTACTCACATAAGCTGAGCCCCTGGGGGCGATAAGGAGTCAAGTCACGAAACACGAGCATGGAATATGAGCATGCGAGGCGTGCCTCAAGAGGTGCGCTTCTGAGAAGGCTCTGGAAAAACACAGATTAAGATGTGGAAAATGTCAGCTCCTTAAAATGTCTCAACATGATGAATGCATTGTATTTAAAGCATTCTTCAAAAGCGTTCCTGTACCTTTTGTCGTATACGCGGACATTGAATCTGTTCTGGCAAAGGTTCACTCTTGCGAGCCTTCAAGCAACTCGAGCTGGACCCGAGCCATTCAAGAACATGAAGCAATGTCTATTGCCTTAAAGCTGGTATGTAGACATGACGAGGTATTGTCGAAATTCTTTCTTTTCAGAGGTCCAAATGCCATCAATGACTTCATCAAGCAATTAAAATGAAACGAGTTCTGGTATCTATGAATTCATCAGGGAGAACCCATAGTATTTCGATACTTCAAACTTTGAAAACGATAATGCATTTGGTATTCAGCAAGCCAACAAGAAAAAGATTGGTTTGTTCAAGGATGAATTGGGCGGCTTGGTTATGGAAGAGTATGTCGGTATCAGGGTAAAATTATATGCATTCAAATACAGTGGGCAGACAATAAAGAAAGTAAAGGCCATCACCAGGGCGGGTATGGAGAAAATCGATTTCGGCCATTATTTTGATTGCTTAAAGGATCACAGTCTACAAATTTATTCATTCCAAAAAAACATTTCGCAGTAAAAATCAGAAAATTACCACCATTGAAACAAACAAATTGGCATTGAAGGGGGAGACGACAAGAGGAAGCTGATAGAAGGAACCAATAAGCCTCTAGCCTAGAGCCATTATTTGCTTAGACCTGACGATTGCTAGTGCTCACACTTGTAAAATGTAAATAATGTATAAAAAAGAGAGAGATTTCAAGTATGTTGGGGTTTTGTATTACTTTTCGCTAGGGTGATTTTTAATATTGTATACAGTTTCATATGTGTGTGACGGTTTATAATGTGTTAGTTTTCCCTCGAATGATTTTTTAATATTGTATATAGCTTCATATGTGTGTGAGAGGTTTCTTAATGATGTATATAGTTTATATTCATTTAAAATGTGTGAGGGGTGTTTTAAGCATGTATATTTTTCCCTCAAAAATAATAAGAAGGATTTTCAAAATAAAATAACATACTCATGATTTTTACAATCATAAAACTATAGTCTTTATTAATCCTTCACACATTACACCAAATCCTTTTTATCAATCCATTCAGTATCTGCAAAACCATACCACTTTACAAGAACTTTGTTTCCACGTTTACGTATAACCTTTTCTACTAAATATGTGTTAGGATAGTTAGCCTTTTTTAGTTCATGTCCTTAGAAGGCACCTTTTATCAGCTCACCATTCCTATCCTTTAGTATGTATGTTGTAGGCTTGGTACGATTCACACGAAATACTTTGAAGATTTCAACACTCCAGTTAGATTCAAAACCCTTTTCAAAATATCCTTTATATTTAATTATCCTGACATAATCACCAACACTAAACTTCCTTGAAGCCTTCTTCTCTCTTCGTTCTTGATTATAATTATACACAGTCAGAAGAAGATCGCTGTTTTTCACTTCAAGAGGCTTCATGCGGATAATTGAATGAAAAGTATCATTCTACTTTACAAGGATTCTAGGTAATAGATCTAGTCACTTGTATGAGCCTTGGACTAAAAACTCTCGTTACATCATATTCTTCAAGGTTAGAATTAAACGTTCAACAGCCTTCGCATTGGTATAGGTGCTGTCGTGGTTAATACTATACTTTAACATTAATCGTTTAAAGAACTTGTTATAAAATTCTTTCCCGTTGTCACTGAATATTCCGGGGTGAGACATCCATTTCTTGTAATATATCCTCCATAGCCTTTGCAACATTAACTCCACCCTTATCCTTCAAGGGTTTTGCATATGCCATTTTAGAGTAGAAGTTGATTGCGATCAGAATGTATTTGAAATTTTTGTTTACTCTTGCATAAGGTATCATTTCAATCAAATCAATTTGTAATAAATCATTTATACCTTTGCTGATATTTTTGCGGCGTAAATAGTTCCTCCTCGCCGATCCCTGAAGCTCTCTGGCGATATTCTGTTTGGCAGTCATGCTATAATTTTAGATGCTTTCAACTCTCTGATTATTTCGTTAATTTCTTGAGTGTGACTATTATTACTAGCATCCCTTGAAGTAATAAGTAGCCTCAGTCTGTTCACTAATGTGTTAGGATTTCTCCAGAATACGTAGTCAACCTCCTTATCAGGCTTGTGCTCCTTCCATGCCAATCCTAGATCTGAATATGTATTGAGCAGGGGACGTATTATATTATTGTATTTATACGATTTACCAGATCTCAAACGACCATGTCTGGTGTAGCCACTTCTATGAAGAAAAGTATTTTTCAGAATCTTAGCGTACGTCTCCAAGTCTTCACTGGTATATGCAGAAATCTGAGGCGATCGCTTAAAGATGAGTTCCGTCAAACCAGCGATAGACTCATACGTTTCATCAACTATCAATATTTGATTGTTTATAAAAAGAATATCTTTATTTCCAAGCATATAACTACCATCCTGATATCTCACTCCGTACAATGTATCAATACGATCCTTATCTTTTGAGTGAACGTGTTGAAGGTAAGTAGAAATACTTGTAGAATCGCCATCTTCATTCTTGACAGTCTTCGCAGTCAATCCTCGTTGAGTATCCAAAATATCCTTGAGGGGGAGCGGTTAACGGGCTTCAAAGCTTCGGACATGACATGCGGAGCCTCAAACCTGAGGCCGTTTAGAGCTCTCAGTTTTTCTTTTACAGCCCTGGTATGCTCGGCTACAGACTCTTTAAGTCTTATGCTTTCACTATCCATCTTACAAATGATGTGAAAATAAACGATTACCTTCAATTTATAGTCTGCGTCCAGCTTGAGTTCTCAATGTGTCGATAGCCTTAGCTAACATCTCTATCGAAGTTCTCAGTTGTTCAGTTTCTTTCTTATGTTCCTGTGTATGTGTCTTGAAAGCCTCAGCAAAGATTGCCGTATTGGCATACAGGCTTCTTCCTCTAGACCAGCCATTTGCTGAATATGCTTTTTGTGGGTATCCACTACCATGTTTACATTTTCCTCTAAGACCTTGAGTTTATCACCCGAAGAATTAGGTTTGAAAGTATTCAAAACCTCGGTCTTTAACTGCTTGACTGTATCCTCTAGATCTGAAACTTGTCTCATTGTTATTTTTTCCAAATTGTTAATTTTCTGATTACACATATTCTGAAGATTTGTTTCTTCTCTATTAAGTTCTGCGGTAACTTGTTTAATAGAGTGCATTATAGAATCTGACGTTTCTTTTGTAGAAGTTGCTAGAATATCCACTTTACCTGTAGTTTTGTTCAAATTTGCTATGATGACTTGCAGCTTCTTACTTATTTGCGACTCAATTTCCTTTGGCAAGTATTTCTTTAACTGTTGTATATTGCTTTTGAGAGTATTCAAATTCTCAGTCATTAACTGATGGATTGCCGTCTCTATACTTGAAACTTGCATCGTCGTTAACTTTTCCATATTATTCATTTTCTCATTACATATATTCTGGATGGCGGCGCCGTGGCCGAGTGGTTAGACCGCTCGCCTCCCACCGAGGCGGACCGGGTTCAATCCCAGGGACCTGCATGTGGGATTTGTGGTGGACGAAGCGGCGTCTGGGCGGGTTTTCTCCGGGTTCTCCGGTTTCCCCCGCCATTCATTCCACCAACTGCTCCATCATCACCTTTCCTTTCATCCATTTCACCAACATTTCGTTTCATCTACTTCCTTCATCCCATACCAGGCATCGGGCTGATCACCCATTCTGGATGCTCTGTCTGATCCATGAGTGTCTGCTACTCGACGGGCTTCTGACCCCAGGCACCCGCTTGTAAGTCCTGGGGGTGTAAGTCCTACATAAGAGGAGGGTAAACAGATAATGAATGAATGAATATATTCTGGATGATTGTTTTCTCTCTATTAAATGTCTCTGCCAGTTGTTTAATGGAAGACATTAGCGAATCTGTGGTTTCTTTTGTTGAACGTTTTAGAGTATCCACTTTACCTGTAGTTTTGTTCAAATTTGCTGTGAACCCTTCTGGTTTCTTGTCTATTTGCATCTCGATTTACTTTTGCAAGTACCTGTTTAACTGCTGTTACGTCTCGTTCGACTTCCTAATGATCATACCTCTAGCATATCGTTTATTTACTTCATCCATATCTCCAAGACGATCTGCTATATCAATGATTCTCTTATTGTCGAATATAATGTTACCATTATCATCTCTCGACTGCGTACGTGAATTGAGATATCCAGTAATGAACTTTTTATTCACGATATCATTATCATGAACAGGATCTAGCAATACCTTCAATCTAACTTTATCGATCACAATGTTATTTTCCTTATCCCTCTTGAGAATATATCGCGAAATCAATTCATTGATCAGGATCTTAGCCATAACCTCAAGATTTCTAGCAGCTGAGAGAAATCGCGCATCCTAATTTCGAGAGCATCCACATAATTCTTATTGGATGCTTCATGATTATCTTTAGGATCGTGAACATTACACATCCTCTTATTCTTGATTTGATATTCTATTTATGATAAAACGATCAAACACTCTTCTAACTGGAGCAGTTCTCTGAGAACCGAACCTGTCGATGCTCATGGTTAACTATGAATGATCATATTCTTTTTTGTCGAGCTTAATATATACATCAAAACCATTCCTATATTGGCCCCTTATTTATGTGAAATTCAGGAACTATAACAACAAACGGTCTTCCTTCTGATACACTCTCCCAAACGCTTTTACATAGATCTTTAAATTCATTGCAGGCCATGTCGGTATTTACAAAATCTTCGTAAATGTGTTTCAAGTTTAAATTATCTTGCCTGCAGAGTATTATCATGTTTGTATTATCGCGAATTAAATGTTTTGGAAGTTTAGCATAGGACTGCGCTAGATATACAGAGTCGACATTTGGATGTCTACCCATACTGTAAAAGGATGCTATCGTTCCTGCTTTTCAGTAATGACGTCATCAAATATAAAGATTGAATTTTCTTTGACTTCAGAAGGATGCAAAACATCTTCTCCGTTGTCGAAAGTGTTCACCTCTATACCGTCGATATTTCCAAGTACTTTAATTAGGTATTGATACTTTGGTTGATAGAGAGACTTTGAATAAATATACAAGTTTTCAAACCGTAGTCCATTCTCATGGAGTAGCATATTGAGTAATACGTTTGTTTTCCCTGCACTGGAACTCCCTAAAATAAAAGCTCCTGCATTAAATGGAAATAGCTTCCCATGACGATCACATCTAAAGTCCCTTTCAAAGTCTAAAGCATGAATAGGTAGAGAGCAGTGCTGCTTAACAAGCTCCATGTTAACAACTAACTTATAAAATATATGCGCACTGTTTATATATTACCGAGTGCAAAGTAGTTAATGATTGGATTCATTTTGCAGCGTGTGGTTACTATCTTCAAGCGAAGATATAAAAGGGCTAATGCATGCACTTACTCGATTAGTATATCATGACAGCTAAGAGAGGGAGATCGTTGCAGCATAAGCGCGGCTCTGGAATTATTAATTCCATAATTAATTCACTCCCCTTTGAGGCTCACTTACCTGGGTATAGATACTGTGGTCCAGGCACTAAATTGGAAAAACGTCTGAAAAGAGGAGACCCCGGAATTAATCAATTAGACGAAGCTTGCAAACAGCACGACCTCGCGTACACTGAGCATAAGGATACTGCTTCAAGACAAATAGCGGATAAGATTCTTGCAGAGAAGGCTTGGAAGCGTGTGCAGTCATCAGATTCAACTTTTGGTGAAAGGTTAGCTGCAAGGATAGTAACTGCAATCATGAAGGGAAAGGTTGCAGTGGGAGCGGGAAAGAGAAAGAAGAAGAGAGGAGGGTTTTTACCGAATGTGGCTAGATAACTAAGGTGAGCCACTCCGGGGTGGGAGCTGCCATTGGCTGCCCGCCTGTGACGTAAGTGAGAGTGAAGACGAGCGCGCGGAATACAAACACAGCGCAGTGAACACACTAAATTCCTCCCGATTAACTCCCAATTGTTTATTATTAGCACTTCTTCCAGTTTTTTTAAAAGGTATACTATTTCAGGGCATTCTACAAACATTGTGGGCTAGACATAAAGCAAAACGAATGGAAACTGCATTACATTAGTAATTAATTTACGTATAAACAAAACTACTGGAACACATCCAGGACTTCAACGTAAACTGTAGGCGCTACAAGAGATTCAAACATACATTACTTTAGTACTAAAGGAAAATTTACAACTACTCTAAAGGAATCGATAAATGGATATGCTGGTGTATTTTTTTTACCGTAAGAAATGAAAACAATAATTCCAGAATGCATTATTCTGTTACAGGATGTAAAAATGAAAAAGACATACCTGCAACATTCCACTTGTACTTGGACCTTCACTAAGTTCATATCCATGCCAATCGGGAATGAACTGCTACGGAACTGCATCTGGGAGCAGAATTTTCTTAACCGGCAAACCTAAAAGTTCACTCTTCAAATCCCGTTTATAGTTACTAGGAAGAAAGTACACTGAACATACACGTGAATTATCAGCGTTAAATTTGCCAGTACACTTACAGCGAGACACCCACACGCGCTTTAATTGCTCATTTTTTTGGAAATGTGTGATAATTCACACCAACCATTTTAAAACCGTAATTACGGTATTGTGCTACAGCACAATACATTCTACTCTTAACGTTCTTACTCATTGCACACCGACTTAAACACTTCACCAAAGCAGAGAAAACTGAATCTATACTCAAGATTCTAGTTTAAATATGTGTGTGCAACTTATTTGTTGAAGTGGGGGGGTATATGACTGAGTGATAAGGAACAATGTACTTTCGTACATCTGTTGTTAAGTTGTGAAGTTTCCGCCAACATAGCGAGATAAAGTAGGATAATTGTACGTGACTTTTAAAGCGAAGAGAAGCTCAGATTAATATCTGTTGCCTTTTACGCAGTTGAGCGGCATAATTATTTCAACGGAAATGCTGTTTGCTCTTACAGCCAAAGTTTAACAACCTTTTTACGTTCACTGTGGTTCTGTAAAGGATTATATACCTGGAAAAGCTTGCCATTTTCAGGGAACAATACCTTTGGCCCGCATTACATCTGTTTTCATGTTATGAGTCGGCCTACCTGCCAAAAAGTAAGTTCTTTATATTCCTCAGGAATGCGTATTAAATAGTATATTATTGTGAGCAGAAGCTATTTGAAGACCAAGTATCATATAAGCATGATCCGGATTCAGATGACATGCCATCTTTTAATTCTTGCAATAAAGGTATTGCTTAAGTGTACATAAATCCTTATCACGGGTCCATATTAAGAAATATTTATATATATATATATATATATATATATATATTAGGTCATTTTGGTAGTTTCAAGTTTTCTATTTTGGATAATGTTTTTTTTCGATATTAAATCATTAATTTGTAATTTCTTTGTCCTTTGCCGCTTTATTTGGTAACTACCTTGCATAAGTATAGAGTATATAAAGATTATTGGTTGGTCTGGAAAGAGTTGCTTGTGGGTGGAGAGATGGTTATTGTCAGGGAAACAGGTATAACTACTGTTATGAATTCATGTTCAAAATTAGGGTTGAGGAGGTCAGTTTTCCCTTTTTTGCTTAACAAGTGCGTATTGCTCTTATTTATGTATGACATGGACTGTGAAATCCTCTTCATTTGCAATAAACATTGCATATTCTGAGTTCTCAAAAGAGTTAATGCTACACTTTTGTAAGACCTGTTTAAAAACACAATAAGTTAGAAAATTAATTGAAAATATATTTGTTCTATGTTCTTGTTTGGAGAATCTGAAAAGCAAAGAAAATAATGTTCTTACTTGTTTGAAGAATCTGAAAAGGAAAATAAGAAAATTTTCTTTTCTTTTCACATTCTTTGAACAAGAACATTTTCACTGCTCTTTTACTTATTTTTTCTTCTTGTATAGGAGTTATATCAATATAAATTAATTTATAACTTTCTGTACACTAATTTTAGTAAATAAAATAAATCTCATTTTAGATAATTTTTTGTAATTACAAAGTCATTTTGAAACAAATGTAGTCATTTTAAAAAACAAATTAGTCATCAAAATCCGCGCCCTGCTTATAAAACACCGCTCTGACATTTTCTCTCATGTATTTACGTTCATCTCCTCTGTATTTGCTCACATAATATTGATTTGTTTCGTAAAGCCTCTCCTGCCAGTTTGGCGTGAAATGTGTCCATGTTTTATACAAAATAACGAAAACAAAGATACGAGTAAGTTATTGCATTTTCCTTGCATAAATACTAAATAATATAGGCACATAATTACAATTGGCAAGTTCCATAGATCTACCTCCTTTTAAAAAGATCAGTGTAATATGTTTCAATGATCGCCAGTGCAATACACTAATACACCTCCTTTCAACAACACCCACTTTCCCGTGGGTGAAAGCATTACATTTGTGTGCTTTTAAGGGTATTGGTTGCGAGCGTATACTAAGGCATACAGGAAAGGTTGTTCTAAAATTAATATCTCGAAAATATTAAGGCTAGACGCATCCTTGTTCTTATTCTTTCAAGTAGGTAGGATCAAATGGGAACTATGTACAATTAATTATTCATTAATTAAAAAATTAAAACAACTTCATACTAGAAATAATTAAGAAACTAGGTTTATATAAGCACATTCTCAGCCTAAATAATGAAGCCAAAATATCCAAATTCTGAGCACATCATTCGAATTTACACTACTCTGTAAATTCGGTTTATTTGAAAATTGGAGGATATTTGCAAGACTAGCTGTGCAGATAACTGTTTTTCAGCATGTGTCCATTATCTACTTCAAGTAGTCGAATGTTATGTGAATTTAATTAATTTTGTGGAGTTACTCTCTTCTGCCAAAATAGTTATATTAATAAAATTCTTTTTAAAAAAATTATTTTAAATATGCATGTCGATTATTCATGCTTTTACCTAGACGCGAAAAAAAAGTCTCGGAAAACATGCACATATATAAAGTTTTCAGCTATCATGACTTTTAAAACTGCTATGTTTAAATCATATTACATAATAGCATGATCAACATACAGTTTCTCTCATTAAGCTGCGTTTTTCATAATCCATAAACAAACAATACAATTTAATTTCGAATCAAAGTTTAAGACCCGATAGCTTTTAACGTTGAATTTTATATAGCGTATAACGTATTTTATTTTCGTTGCTAAAATTGGCCGAATAATGTGTTATCGGTTTTCTTTAACATAATATAATTAAAGTCAAGTAATAGCATAAACTAAGAAAATGGTTTTAAAGCTTGCAACTTAAAGCTTCTGAACAACTTTAATATAACAAATATCTGCTTTATATCTACATATCTCTCTTTCTTTGAATAACATGTATGCTGTAAGTCATCCCTCAAGACCAAATTTCATATATCGACAGCGTTTTAGTGAATATTTCAAGGAGAAATGAAATTGGCGCCAGTTGGGTATTTAGCTGTAAAAAGACAGGTTTGTGTTTATTATTTCCAAGACTAAGTCTAGTTATAGATGCGATTTTGTTTCAAGTAGTATAGGATCGAAACAGATCGTATAACGAGAATATTATACGAACTTTCATGCCGAAAAGTACGGTGCAGAATACTGACTAGCAAACTTCACTCTCGATGACGTCATGCAGCAGGCGGACCGAAAGCAGTACAAGCGAAAACGATGCGGGAAGAGACCCCCCTGGTTTTTACCATTGATACCCATCATTGCTGCTTTAGGCGCTGCAGCTGGCGGCGCTGCTCAGATAGCCTCTGCAGTCAATAAAAAGGATGCTGATAGGCATTTAGCAGAAGTTACGAGAGATAACAAGGCTATGGAGACCCGAGGAAAGGGACTCCGAAAGAGAAGGTGTAAGAAGAGGAATAAAGGAGGATTCTTAACTGAATGCCGCTGATGTTGTCTTTAGCCGCTGCATCTAAAATCGCAAGGTCCTTGAAGAAAAGAGGATCCAAAGGCGAGGGTTTAAAGAAGAAGTCAAAAACGGTGGAAGAGGATTATACATATACCGGAGGAATCCCTAAGTAGCGTAGACATCGATTGTTATGCCAAACGAATAAAACTTCCTTATTTTAGCGGAGTATATGATTGACAAACTACCTATAAAGCCTAACTTCAAAGAAAGACTTATTACCAATATCGATACCTCTGATAATGAAGGAACACACTGGGTTGCTGTAAGGAAAGAAGGCGATGTCGCATACCACTTTGATAGTTTCGGTAATTTGAAGCCGCCTCCTGAGATTGAGAAATATCTACAATGTGTTAAAATCTTCTATAATACACAGAGATACCAGAATTTCGATTCAGTCATCTGTGGGCACTTGTGCTTGGAATTTCTTTTATCCTAGGAGCTGCTACATTGTCAAGATGGGTTATACAGTTACAGTGAGCGGGTCAGACACCATTATTTCAACGTATCTAAACCCCCTCTACAGCTAGATCCTCCAGGTCATTATGAGATTGCTCTTTTGAATTTTGAAACATTCTATTCAATACCAAACGTCGATGAAAGTGATACTCGATTTCATTATATTCATAATGGTAAACCTGAAACCATTGTCATCCCTCATGGAACCTATGAGATTGCCGATATCAATGCATTTCTAAAGGATAAACTGGGATTGGATGATGAAGTCTTCTTCATAAGCCCTAATAATAATAATAATAATAATACAATGAAGGCTGAAATTAAATGTCCTTATACAATAGACTTTTCTAAGGCTAGATCTATTGGTTCGCTTCTAGGATTCACCGACACCAAAATAATTCCTGCTGGAGAAGCGTTTGAATATGTCGATCTTGTGAGTATATTTAAAGTGAGCATCCTACGCGTGGAGTGCAGTATTGCAACAGGCTCTTTCATTGACGGTAAAAGTGGACATTCGCTCTACGAGTTTTTCCCTCCTGTTCCACCAGGCTATCACATCTCTCAAGAACCCTCGAACCCTATATATTTACCGGTCATAGATACAAACTATATAGAGCAGATCACTATTCGAGTGGTAGATCAACACGGAGAGGCAATCAACTTCAGGAACGAGGTTATCACTACAAGACTCCACATGAGGCGCAATGTCAATACATTTTAAAAGACCTCGCACATACAATAATAGACGACGTACAACACGTTTGAAGCATACTACCTCTCCAGCTTCCGAGGAGTTAATACTGCTAACCGCAAGTTCCTCGAGGGGTTAGGTTACAAACCGCTATAATGGATATCTTAAACGTGACAGAGGTCCCGGTCTTTGATGACAAGATCACCAAGGAGGAGGAGCATGTTTTTCTACCATACAACACCTCCGCTGTGGATGTAAATGATGAAATTAGAATACCATGCCAATCTGAAGATTTGTATACGCTACCTAATAAGAGTTATCTCTACATCGAGGGCGCACTCAACAAAGGTAGATGGATCTCCTACTACAGCGAAGCTCACTTATAATGCTATAGTCTTCATGTTTGATGAGATACGTTTAGCTATGAATGCTACAACTATAGACAGAACAAGGAATTCTAGAATTACTACAACTATACGAAATTATATGACTCTCAACCCTATGGACTCGAATCGACTGCTGAATGCCGGATGGGCCTATCCTGGTGAAGAAGTTGATATAGTACATGCTGCTAATGGGGCTTTCAATGATGTAGTCCCTCTCTCGATGCTCCTAGGATTTGCTGATGATCACAAGGAGCTTATACTCAACAGCAAGTTTGAATTGGTTTTCATAACATCCCAAGATTCTAGAAATTGTGTCCAGACTTCGGATGTAGAGGAAGCTAATGTAAAATTAATTAGAATCAAATGGAGAATGCCTGTAATTCGTCTTTCCGATGCTGAAAGGATTCACATTCTAAAAATTGTCAAGTCTGATAGACCTCTACACCTTGCCTTTCGATTCATGGATTTTCATACCCAGCCTGCTGTACCCCAGACAAGATCTTTCACGTGGAATGTAGCAACAACAGCTAAGCTCGAGAAACTCCGCTTCACCATAGTGTGTGCGCAGACTGCAAGATTGGGTGATTATAGCAAGAACAGTTGCAAGTTTGACCACTGCAACATTACTAGTTTGAGACTATTCCTCAACAGTGAATGCTACCCCTACCATGATTTGAACTTGGACTTTAAAAATTCAAAGTTTGCTTCACTATATGAAATGTACTGAAATTTCAAAGTTCCCATTATGAGAAGGATAATTATCCCCTCTTGAAGAGAAAGGATTTTCTTCACCGTGCACCATTATTCGTAATAGACTGCTCTCAACAGCCCGAGGAGGTTATAAATGGAGCTGTGAACATCAGAATCGAGGTTTAAGCATTGGCAATATATCCTCGCCCAGTCCTCACTGTACTACCTGGTTCTTCATGACAAAGTATTTAATTACAAACCTCTTTTTCACGTGATGCAACACTTATATAATTATGTGTATGTTTGGGTGAATGGTTTTTTGTGTGAAGGGTTGTACTAGGATAAGTTTATGAATAATAAACTGAATTCATATACTAAAACAAATTTTTATAGACTTTAGCATACATTTCAAGCATTTTACTTCTCCCCCTCCTACTCCCTGAAAAACTAGTTGCTCCTGACTTGTAGAAATCATTTAAAATATTCAAATGTCTTTCAATATAGGGCAATGGCCGTTTTAGGTTCCTTACACCATCATTGTCTAAAGATATTACATTATTATTTAAACAAGTATTTATGAAATGAATTGAATGGTCAAAAAATACAATAATATTGTATGTATAAATTACATCGTCACAATATTCACCACACGCAAACTTTTTTCTCTGTGTAGGTAATCTTCAATCATTGAGATGTTTTTGGATATTATATCTCAGTCTGATTTTGTAATACAAACAAATGATTTATCACTTTCACAATTTATGTAGAGGGAGGGGATGTCATAGTATAGTCCAATGTTCACGGTATGGGAGGGGGATATGCTGACGTCATCAAGCGCGAGTAATCGATTCTCCATGCTCCTCAGGCGAATTCGGGGTATCTTTAATGAATATGAAGACCGTGGGACCCTCGTTGAGGATCCTCCTCTTACACCTCCTCTTCTGCTTTTTCTCACCAGACTCGTTCTTACTCTTCCTCCGCTCCCTCCTCACACTCCTGCAACATATATTCAAAACAATGTTAGAAACAGGTTTAGCAAATGATTTCATTCGCCTGAAAGGGAAAATACATATATTAGAAAAATCTCCTTCCATTGTCACACAACGGTATGATTAAAGTGTGTCATACTCACTTCAAGGGTTTACAAGGTTCTGGGTGTATCTCAGGTGGGCAATCAGGACTCGTCTGATTTATCCATTCCTCAACCCTCGTAGCTTTATCATCAGGAGCAGTAATGACAGGGAGTGGAGCGACATCCTCATCCACAGGCTGGGTGTAGCGTTCTACAATATCATCACATCTTTCGGGATTCAGCTCCTCTATTGGCATGGGTACCTTAGGCGCAATCATTCGCAGTCTGTAATAATTTCATTTTAGGTTAGACGCAGAATAGCATTAGAAGCAGTAAATGAATATGTAATTTATCATTTCTTCTACGTACTCGAGTTTTCCCTTCCTGCGCTGGCAGACCTCGCAGTTGTCGTTACATAGGAAGAAGGGTGACATGCGTTCATGTTGGGCAGGGTTAGTACAAAGTACAGAATGCATGTATCCGGTGCACGTCTCTGTGTCGCATGCGGTTAGGTGTTTCGAGACGAAGACATCAGCAACTTCATGGACATCGCTAAGATCCTCCACGCGATTTTTACTGAAGGAATAAAATAATTTCAAGTTAGATTTCATTTAACATCCATGCAGAATATTACTGAATTATAGAAATAATATATTACTTACATATTCGCTCCTCGATAAACAGGGCAGCTCTCTGTACACACTTCCAATGTAGCCATCTGATCATGATGCGATGGTTGAGTACACAATACTGAATGCGTTAAACCATTGCAGGTTTCGGTATGGAAGTATATACGGTGAAAATAATGTTCTCCGCACTCGCTCCAGTAATCATTCACATCAGATGCACGATTATCACCAACCATTTCGATTATCACTGAACGAACACTGAAAAAAACAAAAAATGATCACTCTGTCTCGATCGCTCCTTGTGTACCGTAGATGCTTGTTAGTGACGTTCAGGCGGCGGGTGTGGAGGGGTGGAATGCATGTTGAGACCTGTTATTCATCCCTCCAGCCAGAAGCCGGCTGGGTGTTTTCGAATACAAAGTAAAGGTATTGGTGAGCGTGTTTTATCGATGCCGACAGAGTGGAGCCAGGCTAGTCTACATGAGTCCTAAGATGTTGAAGTTCCGGTATTAAACCTGGATAGAACTGCAACAAATGTGGGCGGTTCACAATCTTAATCACAGTGACGTTTAATAGATGGTGTATGTATGCATGTTAGTATGTATGTACCTACGTATGTATGTTAGTATGTATGTACATATATATGTATTTATGTTAGTATGTGTATGTTAGTATGTATGTACGTATGTTAGTATGTATGTACGTATGTTAGTATGTATGTACGTATGTTAGTATCTATGTACGTATGTATGTACGTATATATGTATGTATGTTAGCATGTATGTATTTACGTATGTATGCTTGTATGCATGTTAGTATGTATGTATTTATATGTTCATATCAGGGTTCGTTACTCATATGCTTCATACCAAGGGGGCGCGTTACTACGAATATCGCCCATATCACTCCTGGGTTCGATACCCTGATTCGTTACTCATATGCTTTGTACCAAGGGGGCTCGTTACTCGTTGCAATCATTCTTTTTATCCCCCCTTATCGGTTTTAGGTACGCGACCAATGGTTTAGGGAGGAGAGATCTTCAGTATTCACAATACCACGCGACTAATGATTTAGGAGGGAGGTGGGGGGCGATCTTAAGAGTCTCTCGGCATTCCCACATACAACACCCGATCAAAGCCAGGCTGCATGTAAGTTCAAAGAAGTGTCGCAATGATCATACAGAATTAAACATGTGTTATTAGTCGTAATAATTATACACGCGTAATAATCGCCTTAACACCCACACACACACATACGATGGCGACCAGGTGCGCTAGTCAATTCATATACACTTATTTACATTAATAAAAAATACTTGATCGTATTCATCGTTCGACAAGTAGCGTTTAATTACATTAATCAAGATACATGCGGTGGGGGTTGCGTCCAATACTTTAGAGGCGCGCTGCCAGGACGTTAGCAATATAAACCCTTGATTCTTTTTCAATAATGTTAGAAAATGTTATGCATGGACGAACATTACCTGATTGATTGACACAATTATCACCTACATCGATTTGCGGGAGCGGCGACACGCGACGAAAACAATAACCCATTGTTCGACGATCCCCGACTGCCGGCATCAGTACCGCACAAACACCCACAACCATTAGCGACAAGCATAATACCCCCTTGTTCTACACCACAAAGGGAGCATTCGTTAACCCATTTTACCACGCATATCCATTAGACATGTCATTAGCGGCGGTCATTAGCGGGTTACATATGTTTACATGTGTATTATCACACATATCCATTAGACCTGTCATTAGCACCGGTCATTAGCGGTTACACGCGTATTGCATATGTATTAAACGTGTAAACACGTGTAATACACATGTTTTGAGCCAGGTCTCTCCTGTTTAAACTACTATCACCATTCTAGAAAACTGCATGCTGGTAACAATTCGAACAATGTATTCTCCAGAGGACATGCTTGAAATAAATCTTGTGCACGACAACAATAGTGTCCACCGCGAGACGCACTTTGGAATCGTTAAATGACCCTCCTGAAGTTTCAGCACTACAGCGGCCTGCTAAATTGCCTGACTTAAATGTCATCGAGCACATAGTGGGCGATAATGGTGTGAGAATGGGATCCTCAGCAAGGAGCACGGTAGCAGCACTTTCGAACCACGTTATGAAGGAGAGCATAAGGCGGCATCCAAGAATATGTCACAATTTGGAGGCATCTGTGTTTAATAGGCTAAATAAAGTATTAGAGAATAAAGGATGGTGGATCATTACTGAAATTTGGAACTTCTTAGCTCTTTAGTGAAGTAAACAGTAACTTTAATAAAACAACAAACGTGTGTGATTTAAAAAGCTTACGTAAAACTCTTTATAAGTATCTAGCAGAATCCACAGCTCCGCTAGCGCTGCTCTCTTCTTTCCTTCATATCCCATTAGTCTATTACTCTCTTTCTTTTTTCCAAAATGCTCTTCCTTCTCGCCTCTCCCTATTTTTCCATTATCCTCCTACACGTTTTTCTCCCTTTCTCTTTCCTTTTCTTCCTCTCTCTTCTGTCACCCCCTGTCCCACCGTGCCTGCTTGCGGTATTTTGAAAACTGGCAATACCAGTTCTTGTTCTAGGGTATCAATAAAATTAAAATACAAATTATTAAGTATAGTGTTTCCCGTGGTAATTAGTTTACACACTTAAAAATATTTGGAAAACATGTTTAAGTTCTTAAATATTGAACTTATACACATTTTCTAATGTTAAAACATTTAAGAAATATCATACCGAAAATTTTGCTATGTAACATTTTTCCAAAGAAACCAATAAATGGGATATTTCAAATGTCTAATTGTGCCCCTCGATTAGAACCCTCACATGTTGGAAAACGTAATTAATATACCATACAGTCTATTATCTAAGATGTGCCCAAGGTTTTTTAAATGCTACATTTCACAATAGTCACCTTAACCCTTCTTATTTCGAAGACTCATTGGCATAACTGTTTAAACATCCATCCTATTGAAATTTTGCACATTACAAAACCTGCGAGAAACATCATGCTTAATAACTGTTTTTACAAAATCCATCTATGTGTGTGTGTGTGTGTTTGCGTGTGAGTGCGTCTTATAGGCTCTTATACCCTTGCATCGATTTCGACCAAACTTGGCATATTCTTTTGGACAAGAATAAAAATACTGTAGGTGTGGTATCAAATGAAACCACTCCTAAAGGAAGAGGCTTGGAAATGTTCAAGGGCAGGAAATGTTGAGAAATCTCAGCACAAATTGGCTTCCATTTTCAATCCTTTAGCTAAATACAAATAGTAATGCTGTTCCCTGCATTCTTAGAGGCATTCGTACATGAATATACCCCTAATCGGTGACGGGGTCGAAAATGGTTCATTGCAGGTGCATTGGAAGATTTTCAGTAGGAATGAGAGATTTTAAATATATATTATTTAATATAAGAGTAAAAGTGTTATTTTGGTGGTATGGCAGAAGAAGCAGATAACGTATTGGGGCGGAAAGTGTTTGGCGAAGGCAATGTTGACTTTTTCCAGCCCGAATGCTCGGTTTTCTCAATAGCTTCTTAATTAAATATCATAATACCTTTATTGATTTAGGGATAATATAATAACACAACTCTATCCGGGGAGGGATGAAAAATGTTAGACAGGGGCAATACTGAGTATATTTAGCACGAATTGGTCTGTTTTCAATAATATGTTGTTCTCGTTCTTTAAGGTTGGTAAAGCGAAAAACCACCCCTAATGCTAATGGGGAATGGACTAGAAAATTTGAGATGGGAGACGAATTGGAGGATTTTCACTACGAATAGGAGATTTATGGTCAATATTTTTGGGAGTCAACATACTGTGTGGGTAGTATCACAAGAAGGAAGAAGAAGAAAAAAGGAAAGAAAAGAGAGAGAGAGAATCATATTTCCAGTGCCTGTTTTATTTGATATCATATATTAACTTCAAAATGATATAATGTGTATTCAATATCTTCAAAGCAGCAGAACATGTATAGCATTAAGCGAAGTAGTGATAAATATGTGATTTGTAGCTTTGATATGGGGCAAACATTTTATGGAATGCGGCCTCATTTAGTTAAAAAAGGTTACTTTATTTTATATATACTTAAGAACACAATTGTGTTCCCAAAACAAATAAACAAAGAATTGAAGTATTTTGGGAGATTTGAACCACGTTTCCGCTGCTCACTCAAAGAGTGCAATATTTCGATGTTTAAACCACTCGGCTATTTGCGTGATTTGTCTCTAGCTGATATCCTTACTTTGGTATGGAGGTTGCAAATCAGAAATCACAATCCCTTTTTCCCCCTTTTGATTGACTAGTTATCTAAACACATCGATGATAATTCTTTTTGCTTTTTATTTTCTATTTTATAGCGTCAGCTGAGAAAGACATTACAAAACTGTGAAGCGCGCGACTGGCCGCCATATTAATGAATAGCGAAAGGCCTGAAAATTAGAACACCCTGCGTGTTTAATCAGTGGCGGAATTAAAATAACCTGTCGGATTTGGACAACGTAGCTACTCGCGTTTTTAATGTACGCTTCTGTACTACACAACAAAACAAAAGAGATACTAAAGAACCATGGATGGACAGACGTACCGACCCACCGACGGACAGAGGGATGGATGAGAGGTCGTCTTTACAGGCAGACAGACAGACAGAAAACAAACAGATATATATGGATGGATGGGTGAACGGGCGTAAGGATGCTTAGATAGGCAGGCAGGCAGGTAGGTGGGTGGGTGAGTTTTTTATGGGCGCTCTCTAACTGCTGTGGCCCTTTGCGTTCCATTCTGCATTGGGCGCGAGAGGTATTACTGAGTCTTGTAATGACACATGCTGTAGGTTTTACCTCAGACAAAACGCTGAAATTAGTGAAACCTTTTATGTTTAGTCCCATGATACGGCCCTGTCGAAGCCGGGGTTTCTGTATCATGGCGACATCTATTGCATACTTCGTTAGATTGAGTACTCGCGAGGCAGTTATACTGTGTTGCAGTTAGCCTGAATGAACGAAATCATCTCGGTTTACCCTGCCCCGTTTAAACATTTTCCCTTCGAGTCTGGTTCTCCTGAGATCCCCAGGTCCTCTGCTGGTTTATCTGAGGGATATAAATCCCCCGTCCAATCCGGAAATCCCCAATGAGTTCCGAACCTCTTTTGGAGGTTCCAGAAGGGCCTGGCTCTTGGCCGGTAGCGGCATCGGCAAGGTCCATGTGACTAGAGACACGTGCTTCCGGTCAGTCGCTTAGTCCTTCTTCCCCTCCTCTTCTCTGCCCCACTGGCATTCTTAGGCTTCAGTTTTAAGGTGCCGAACACTTTGGTCAGTTCCCCCAAAACATCAGACTGTGTCTTGGTCAGAAGGCAGGGGCTGCATTTTTGCATCTTCGGGAGTTGCAGTTCTTGCCATCCTTGTTGCATCTCGCAGGGCTGGGTACCCTACTGGGGCCCCAGCCTCCGCTCTTACACCTATGAATAATCTGGTGTCTCTAAAAGGGGCTGCTTCTCCACATCTTCGGTAATTGCAGTTCCTGCATCCCTTTCTTAGGTCTGGACGGCAAAGACCTCTTTCGAGGGCCCAGCCGCCTCAACTTCGGCTTTAGTTCTCTCGGAGTCCCCTAATACAGAGCCCTCCGGTTTATTTTCCCACGATTAGCTAGGGATAACTCAAGTCTGTCCAGACAGATCCCCGCATGCCTGGGTAAGACTATAATTCTCTGAGAGGTCGTCAGATATCTCAGAGGCTCCGTTTGCGACACCTCTTCCCATGTAACATGCACCCCATCGGCACGGATCACATAACACCTTAGGGTTGGGGTGTTGGTTCGTGATCTCCTGCTCAATATTCAGAGATAGACCTGATTCAACATGTCAGTAGTCAAGCTGATGGTCAGGTGCCGGCTATCCACCACCTGCCGACGCGTCCAGGACCCGCTCAAGGTCCATCGTTAGGGTCTTACGGCTGTTAGGCCACTCCAGAGACCCCATCGTGGAAATCTTAACAATACTAGCATTGAAAGCGGCAATCTATTTAGTGATAAGAAATATCTGTAGGTAGGATCTGTTCAACTACTATGATGCATTAGTGTTGGAATGTCTTGAAGATAGCATTTATTCGAGTAGGTAGGATCTTTATGGATGCTGCGATGCAACGAGGTTCCCATTCCTTGAAGATAACATTTATTTGAATAGGTAGGAGGTAGGATCTTTACGGATGCTGCAATGCAACAAGGTTCCCATTCCTTGAAGATAACATTTAGTTGAGTAGGTAGGAGGTAGGGTCTTTAGGGATGCTGTGATCCATTCCTTGAAGATAACATATATTCAAGTAGGTAGGATCTTTAGGGGTGCTGTGATGCAGCAAGGTTCCCGTTCTTTGAAGATAATATTTATTCAAAGATAGCTAATGAAAATATCTTAAGTGATGGCATACACCACATTATGAAATGCTAATAAAAGCATCAATATTCAAACATCAAGAAGCAAACTATAAATGACGACAACACAGGTACAAAGAGTGAGCTGAAAGTATACAGATCTTTCTTTTTCTTTCTTTGTTGCTTATTAAACAGAAGAACCCAAAAATATTTTGTATTTCATAATCACACTGGGAAATGGAAGAAGAAATTAATATTTGAAATTTGAAACATTAAAAGAGTGAAATGATAATTGAAATTATGAGCTTAAAGCTCATTTCTTCTCTGAATTCAGTTAAAAAATGAATCTATCTTTGTTAAGTTCACCCTTAGCACTCATAGTACCTCAATCAGCAGAAGCTTATCAACTTAATTTGAAATGATGAATAAACAAAAAACCTTAAAAGAACCACCTATTCCAGAACTTTCTCACAAAGTTTGGCAAATATTTATAAATAAACAGATACTTTCAGGATAAAGTGTAAGATTTTCAAAACACTTGGTGCATATTAGCAATTTGGGGACTATGTAGTCACAATGCTATAACAATTAGAAATATGTATACATTTTATTGTTTTCCAGATTCTGCATATGTTAGTATTTTATTCTCTTAAAGTAGCAATTCTATTACTATCTTTGCTGAGCTAAAAAGTATTTTTGAAAAAGAAGAAAATATTATTATTATTATTATTATTATTATTATTATTATTATTATTATTATCATCATCATCATTATTATTATTACTATTGTTATTAAATTGATGATGAATAACATCGCTATAAACATTATCAGTGTTCAAGAATATTAATTGTTGTATATTTTGAAATAAGAGAATAAATACCTTTATTCAGCTGTTACAATGTTTAAAGTGATGCTGTATCAGCTTGCTTTCTGCACTTCCTTTCAGTCATCTTCAGTTAAATAATTACATCTGTGCCATATATTTTATTATATAGTTACATATACATAATGATAAAAGGTATTACACTGTACTATGCACTTTCTTATTAGATGTGTTCTAAAATGCGCAAAACAACTGTTGTTTTGTTATTAATGTGTTCAAGTTATATCTGTTATGTTTCATGTAAACTTTTTTTTTCTGTTTTTACAGCAGGTGGCACTTGTTATTTCTGCACTCTCTGCTCTAGCTGTGATCATGGCATATCCCCAAAGATCACCTTATGCTCCAAGACCTGTGAACTATCCAGCTCTTCTTCCACGTTATAATACAGAAGAAAGCACTAACAGTAACCTTGAAAACAGAATTTCTGAAGGAGGAAGCAATTCATCTGCAGCAGTTAACAATAATAATGATCCATATTTAGTGTCACAAGCTCAGTCATGGCCTGATGATCATAAGCCATTTTGGCTTATCAATGCTCAGCATATTGCCAGTCATCTTGGTCAGCCATCAGCTTCCCAAAGTGTTACCCAGACTCCTCCACGATCTCCATTTGCTGGAAATTTAAGTCCATAAGCACAATGTAAGTGGAGTCAAAAGAGGGATAGACACTTTATAGAATACAAGTGATGAAGTTACCATCTAATTCAGGTCTAATGGACTAATGTTAGTTATTCTAGGATTAAACAACTAAAATCATTTATTACATCTTTAAAGCCAAAAAATTAGTTCTTTTTCATCCCAGTAAAGTTGAAATTTTATTTTCTCCACATTAACTTTATGATAATCCTTTCATGTAAGCTTTAAGTATGTGCATAACCTGTATCCTCTACAAAAAAGATTATATTCATTAGGCATGATGAAATGCATTTCAAGCAGGCATGCTAATGTCTCATTGCTATTATCAGTATTTTTATTTATTCTAAGTTTGTTGAGTATTATGATTACATATGTTGTTCTACCCGCAGAAGAATTTAAGAATGTGTAGCGTAGAAGCAGATGATTTGGCTATAGTGTTTATTCTCCTCTTGTAACAATATGAAATGTTATGAGTATAATTGCTTTACTGGCACTTTTAGCTTGTGTTGTTCAGACAGTATGGAATTATCATTTACGTGTAAACTCCTTCAAGATTAAAATAATATAATAGATAATTTGCATTTAATTATGAACTCCTCTATAGATACACAACTTTTTATTAGCTTTATTTCCCTTTAATGTGTGAAGTAACCATAAATAGTAGTTTCCTTGTAGTATGAGAATTTGCCACCCTAAGAGGTACAGGAGCAACATACCCATTTTGTTGCTCTTACACATCAGCATATTTGAGGACAATTCTGATAAAAGTAAGAGAAGTAGAGCTGTTTCTTGTGATGCAGGGTACCCAGAATGTTTGAACACAATAATCATTTAACTGGAAATGAAGCAATAAGTCCTCTTCCTGCATTTGAGAAACAGTTTTTCTCAACCGTGGTTCACAGGCTCTATGCACCAGGCAAATGCACTGTACTATAAACATAAGCGTGACATTTTTTTCCACACAAAGGATAAAAAACACCTCCCACTATTTAGGACCATGCAGTAATTTAAGTATATGCATACCAATAAGCAGTCAATTTTGAACCAAAGTTTGGCTGTTTATGGAAAACATTTTCTTGTCTGAAACAGTGACAGCTGTTGGTGAAATTTTTATCAGTGTACACTAGTACAAACTTAAGCTTAATAATTTTATTAAAACGGAAATGGAAATCTGCCACTAAAACTTAAAAGCCCATCATGGCATCTAGTCACAAATTTCAGCATCCAATGCAATTACCTTCTGAGTTCAATACACTTCAGAAATATGTGTTTTAAATAAGAACCAAGATAAGCAGAATCACTTTCAAGTTCAATCACAACACAAAAAGCAGGGGATGCAATACAAATTGGTTTAAAGATATTTAGGTTACTTTTTTAATGAAGCTCATTCTTTTATTATTTCTGCCTACAAATTCAGTTACTACTTTTTCATTGAAATTAGGCATGTTTCTCAGAGTTCTTTCTCAGACAGAATTGCTCCAACACAAAGTATTATGGTCATAAATTCATAAAACCTTAAAGGAAACAATGGATGTATCTATAAAAAGAGTTTGTAACCTAAGTACATGTCTGTGTCTACTGTAGTTTTTCCCTGTTCTGGATTGATTGTGAAAATATTATTACATATAGGGAAAGGTTTAAGATATTTTTGGCAGCAGTGGGCATGATCAGCTCACCTAATTGGTGAGCATTGTCCTTCAAAAGCTCTGATAGAATCGGTGAAAGAGACAGAATATGGACCAAGGATGTGCAACAGCACATTATACCACTTTGGTTGCTGTCTCCTTTCATGCATAGAGGTTTTACTTTCACTTCTCCTTTCCTCTCCACAACCTTGCAGACACAAACCCAACTGACAAATTATATTGTTTCAATGTTTTATTAAATTTTGCGCAATATTTAAATCAGCTATAAAAAGAAAATTTCTCATGCATATATTGTTTAAAGACAAATAGCTGCTGAAGATATGTGGGTAATCCTGCAAAATGGCCATTCAGTGATTATCAGGATACAACATGCATATTGACGCAGTAATTTGTATCACAAATTATATAAATGTAAAGAGTAATTATAGTGTGAATATGCATTATTGTGTGATATTAATTTAAGCATTGTCGAGAAGTGGGTTTATACGGCCTTACTGAAACTGACAATAATAGCGTGCAATAATGTAGCGAGGGGGTGAGCTGTTTATCATTATTAGAGACGAGTAAATGACGTAATATTGGCGCGTTTTTCTTAGAATTTGCTAGAACATTTTTCCCTAGAGCATATGTTTTCGTAATTTTCATTGGATATAAAAATAGACGCTAATGTTGGCGCGTTTTATTAACCAATAGCAGCTCAGTTATAATCTTTAGGCATATCGGGGTGTAGGAGTATAAAAAGGGCTAGGTCAGAGTCAAATTCGTTCAGTCTATCGGAAACATTTGTGCATTACACGTCGCTGAATACATCGCACAGTTTATCGATTCGCAGGTTACGCGTAGCAAAGTTATAAAAAAATCTCAAGTGTGGTAAAGTTAATTTCACAAAACGTTGAAGTACGCGAATTAAGAATGAGCAGTAAATAAGTTATTATAACAGTTTCAGTTTGGCGAGTGTCAAGATTAATATGTGAAAGTGCATAATGTGATACGACAATAAAAGTATAAAACAAATTCTTCATCAGTGTTATCTTTGGATAAAAGACTCCTTTCCGTTTACACACCTGTATAAGATAAGTGCTCGACCAAAAAGATCATAGCTAGCCGGAGGACAGTAAACAAAAAAATATTAAATAAAATAATAGGCGTTCAGTAAAAGATAACACGAAGTGACCGCGACAAATTGTATTCAATACGTGCGGCAGATAAACAGTAGCATTCTTTAAAACAAACACTAATACTGTCGCATATGTGGTAGTTTCTCCTTTTTAAGTGAGCATTGTTTTTGTGCACTAACTACTATGGTTTCAAACCTAATGGGCAGAGCTGAGATTTCTACCAAACTTCAAATTTTGTTTCTGACAGTTATGGGACTGTAAAACATAAATGTCCATAAAACTCTACATAGAGGTAATTTCATTTGAATTTCATGTGATATATTCTTACATATCTATTTGAGGTCTAGCACAAGCAGTGGTAACGATTGGACTTGTGTATACAGAGGGTAACGACCTATATTGGGCCTGAATTGGGCAATATATAAGTGAAGGGTACACGTGAAAAAGGGGGGAGGTCTTAATTTCAACATTCCGAGATAAACCAGTTTGAAGGTATAAATATTTAATAATGTCCAGGGTAACTATTGGACATAAATGATAATATACCAGGTGAGTCAGCTGCGCCTATTTATTTTTGAATGTATGCAACGTGCTAAGCGACATATGTGACTTACACTTATCTTGAATGCCTTCTAATGGCTGATTTGCATAACACTTCATAAGTGTTTTACGGGACAGAATGTAATCATTATGTATGTCGATGCAAAAAACATCCCACCCTGACACTGGGAGCAGCAGTAACACATTTTGCCAATTTTACAAACTTTTATTCTTGAGCATACATCCATGCACCCATTTGAAAACGCCTCTGAAGGAACAACCTTGCATTGGTTGACAAAACCATTTGAAAACAAAATGGCAGAGCTATGCAGTGCGAACAATTGGATTTAAGCTGTTAGTCAATGTACAGCCTTGTCAAAAAATGCTAAGTATTAGGTAGATAATTTCTCTTATTTCACAAACTATGGTGCATTTCAGATCATACAATAATCGTAATGACTGATGCAGTTTATTTGTTTGAATTTAAACTACCAAACCGAGCTCAAAGCACTGTATGACGCTGCAAAAAGCGTGTAAAGATTCGAGGTGGGGTATAGTTCCGCGATTACTAATTTTTATAGGAACCTCAACTTGCAAGGTAGCATTGGCCTAATGGTATTATCATGGTTGCTTTAACAGTGTGCCATTTTAATTCGGGTTCAAATCCTTCGGGTTAAATTCAAACTTTTTATTACCTTTTGTTTTATCTCTTTGGGCATACAATTTGATATTATGATACAAATAACATTTTTAATAATATTATAAGTGTGTACAAAATAAAATAAAATAATCGCCATGTCTTCCACTGACAGGTGGATAATTTGTTCTTCGTAGTAGGTGTTTTATTGTGGTCAGTATTAGCTTGACCCTCTCAATCAAGTTTAAAACATTTCCCACATGCAAAGTGGCTTTAGCTATTTGCGCCTGCGTCAATGCTTGGCGTGAATAAATAAGTCTCTCTCCTATTTTACTCAGTATCTGAAACCTTCCTACGAGACACGGCTGCTGTCATAATGTATACAAACGACGAGTATGTTGACATGCTGTTAATCTATGGAGAAACAAGGTGTAATGCACTGTCAGCATAGCGCCTGTATGAAGAACGGTTTCCAGGAAGGAGGGCACCTACTGCACACACTTCTCGTAAGGTTGAAAGACACCTTCGTGAAACAGGATCATTTGGAAGAGTACCACCTGCTCGCGATGCTCCAGTAGCCTCTGAAGGCAATGAAGAAGCTGTGCGAAACGCAATAGAAAACAATCCACATACCAGTTCAAGAGCCATAGCAGAAGATCTGTACATAAGTCAGTCCTCAGTGATGCGCACTTTGCATCGTAATAAATATCATCCGTACCATCTACAATTACACCAGGCTCTCCACGGACGCGACTTTCAAGCGCGAGTGATGTATGCACAATGGCTACAGCAGCGAGCGCAAATGGATGCAGAGTTTTTAGGAAGTGTTCTCTTCAGTGATGAAGCCACATTCCACAATAACGGAACTGTTAACCGCCATAATGTGACTACTGGAGTATAGGCAATCCTCACTGGATGACAGAAGCTGCATTCCAGGTACAGTGGAGCATCAATGTCTGGTGCGGTATATTAGGAGACCAGCTAATTGGACCGTATTTTTTTGAAGGCAACCTCACAGGACCACGGTAACTTGCATTTCTGCAAGAAGAATTGTCATTGCTCCTAGAAGATGTGCCACTAGTGAAATGGACAGGAATGTGGTTCCAGCAGGATGGAGCTCCATCACACTGGTCACTGATTGTAAGGAATCACTTACATAGAACATATCCGCAAAAATGGATTGGTCGAGGGGGCCCAAGCGTATGGGCCACCTACATCACCTGATCTCACGCCACTGGATTTATTTCTGTGGGATCATTTAAAGGAACGGGTCTATGCTCAAGAGCCGTAAAGCCCAAATCATCTACGGGAAGTCATACGTGAGGAATGCAGCCAGATTACACCGCGCATGTTACAGCATACAAGAAGGTCTCTCCGGCAACGTACACAAATGTGCATTGATGAAGGGGGTCTCATTTTGAACATTTACTTTCGTGATGAAATCCACGCTCTTTAACAATTTATTATTCTGTTTACCCGTGAACTTAGCCCATTTACAACTCCTTTGTCAACAAAAGAAGTAAAACAAAAGGTTTAAACATGAAACAAAAACTGTTAGATTTAATATCGTCGATATGCGCCCAAAAGAATGAAAGCTAACTATGTAACACGGTTTACAACACCAGATACGGTACAGATTATCAGGGTAAACATGATACACAAATATCTGGTTGTAATTCTAATGTATTTGGCTCACAGGAGAGTCAGTAACAAAAATAAATAAATTAGTACACTAAAATACAGAAAATAAACACAAGGAGAGGGAGAGAAAAAAAAAGACCTAAACAATTTGATGTTTGTATGAGATTCAAACCTCCGAAGCTAACCTTTGCTTCACCACATTCCGGCAGCTAAACCACTCGGCCAGAACCCACTTAGTCTATTACGCTCTTCGGGAAAACATTCCTCTATCTCCTTGCAAGCATTATATCCATGAAACGATGCCTTTTTTAAGGCTTTCGCAGCTCTTTGGCTCTCATTCAGGCCTTTAATCATTAATGCTAATTGCGTATAGTACCAAATAGAAGGGCAGAGATACAATAGCAGTTTGGTTGCTAAAAGGATCAATGTTTTCACATTAGACTATAAACTGCGGGTTGCATAGATACGAATAGCTAGGTGCAGCTGACTCACCTGGTATATTATGTTTAGCCTAATTCATTGGCTTCATGACTACACAGTATTGAAATGTGGTAATAGTTTTGTAAGCTATTAAACATAAAACAATTTTATGAAGAAACATTTGTTACAAAGATAAAGGGGAATGTCAGTGGTATATCATAACCTCAGAATTGTTATTTCACATTCTTGTCACTTCACCAATCTCCTAGTAGTGTATCATGTGTTTTAACAGTGCCCCTAATCATGGTGAGATAGGTTATCAATAAAAGATCTTCCTTCTGGTCCACAAAATGATCTAAGGTCTTTCAAATCAGCAAATGTTTCCCTGGACATTGTTAGTAGACCTGCAAAAGAAAACAAGAAAGTGAAAAAACATATTATTTTATGTATACAAGTAATGAAGAGCATCTTCATATAACTGTTCCACTTACTTTCATATGATCTCTCTGGAAGGACAATTTCGTTGACTGGTATAAAGTTGTTCTTGAAGCATTTACAACAGCTCTCTCCCAATGGCCATTTTAAGTGTTTGTATTCCATGAATTGTGGGTGCTGTATACAGAAGATTAATTCCCTTACAGGTCTTGTTTTGAATGGGCATTTTTTTGGTACAACGGTGTCAAAAACCTTGTCCATTGACGTATCATTGCTTGATCAACTTCTATAATGTGGAAAGGTAATGGTTTATTTTGGGCACCCCTGGAATGATCAGCAGTCCCAGGGTTTCAGCTCAAAGCTTTTGATTAATTAGTGCCGTTTTTCTATTGCATTCCAAGTGGAAGTGGCTATGCATTGGAAATACCATATCACATGAACTAAGCATTTGACATGGTGAACTACAAATGGATGAAACCTGAAAACTGCCAAGTTTTTGTTTTGTCTAAATGCAAAATCACAAAAGATTGTCAGTTGTTTTATCTTCTTGTAAACTTTACTAAAAATATAAAATGATGTAATATAGAACACACTTCATCTGCTCCTTTATGTGCCACTGTCTCTGGGTATGTATAGAGTCCACTAGATAAAATATGTATATTGAAGGAAAACGTAATCTGTGTATGGTAGCAGGCTTCATTAGTAGATGGTATATCATTAGGTATTCATAAATTCTTTTGAAAAGCCATCGCTGTTGCTTCCCTGACACATTCCTTCCGTGAAGCAAGGCTTGCTAATCTTTACATGTATAAAATACTTCAGCCTTTTGTAGATGTAATTTATTATCAGTGTTTAAATTATGCAGTTTAGCTTCAATTGTCTTATGCTGTACAGAATCTTTGTTAAGTGTCTGTAATTGTGTTTTGTGAATTTTAACATCAGCTGAATAAGGATCACGTGTATTGCATGTATCCATGCAAGGATACGCAAAACTGATATTAAATTTGTTGCAGAATATTTTCCTGTAATTGTATATGAGAAAGGAATATTTGGGTATTTCCCCAAAAACATAGAATGCAATTTCTTAACTGACAGACTGTCAGACAAGTAAATTTTCTGTGAATCATGTAGACTGTAATGGGTTTGTCTATGTTTAAAGATCTTATATGATTTTCAATAGAATGAAGTATTGAACCTGAATGTTCTTTCGGGCAATTTGTATGATTTCCTCACTTGTCAATCTGAGATTTACCAGCCTTAAGATTTCTTTGTAAAGTCTCTACTCGTTTCCTAGAAATATCAAAGCTAGGCATGAAAACTTTGTAACACACACTTTTCTATCATATTCCCATCTAATGGTTTTCTAATCTTATACCTATAGGTCTGATCATGAAATTGCGCTTCAACCTACTTTGAGCATCTGGCACAATCTCTATTAAACCAGATAAGTAGCTATTTTGTTCATTTCTAGATGTCGGCAAATTAAAGTCTTGAATAACCATTCTTCTGTTGTCTTCCGAAATGTTTGTAAAACATTGTAACTTCTTGCATTGACAATCTTCCTCTTGTTCATGAGACTGTACCCCAAGTTTCTTGGTTGTCTCTTCCACTTGACCGAAACTTGGTCTCTTTGGTTGAGGATGTACTTGGTTTACCACACTCTTCTTCAGACATAGCTATACATTAAATTTGCTGTAAACTACAGACATCAACAGTATAAACTGAAATTTGCTATAAACTGCAGACACCAACAGCATAAACTTTAGAATACTAAACAACTGAACACCAGCTTGGAATTCTGTAAAACAGTGGTATCGCATTGCCAATTGTGCCACATGCACAAACTGGCATTCCCCTTTCTTCAGTAGTGTGGACATGACATTCCTCTTTCTTAACGTGTACAGTCCGGTGTAAAGAAATGTGGCGATGCTTTTAGATTCCTATAGTGCTTTTTCTATACTTAATGTTGGCACAATCTCCTTATCGGCTGTGTTCCACACCTAATCGGATGTGCTAATCTCTTATTGGTTGAATAAAATCACTGGCGAAAGGGGCGGGAAATGGAAGCATTTTACTTGAATGGCTGCAAGGTACTCGCCAAACATTCGCCAAATCTATCCGTCTCTTATTGATTTGATATCAATAGTCTGGCACTGAAATCCTAACCGGTGAACAGTGGTCGATTTCCGGTTCAGTAGCGAAGGAAGTCGGGGGAATGGTGTAAGACAAACATTGTGTTATAGATTGTATCGTTTTTGCTACGTCGTCGATGAATCTTTATGGGTTGAACGTCTGCTTCTGGAGGATGTGTGCTTCTCATGGCAAATAGTTCTCATGTAAGTGGTGACGTCACGAAGCATCCTCTCAGCTCGATTCTCGGCTGCGTAATAATTGGACTGTGATATATTTTGACATTATTTTCTCCCAACGTACTACTGAATAATTTGCTTTTGGTGACGCTGGCGTTATCGGATAGTAATGCCTTTATTTGGCCGTATTTCGGCATATAATCCTTGCTTATTTTGTCGAGGCCTGCTTTAGACTTGCTTTTTTCTTTGGGTAAATTTTGCAGAAAAGACTGAAAACATACACAAGGACAAGCATGTATTTGTGACCAAATTTTCCTATGGGTAATTCGCCATGTTTATTCATACAGACTAGTTCGTTTGGTCCTTCCCTATCAACGTCCTGAGGTTCGATGATGTATTTCACATTCAGCGACTTTGCCCTTTGGCAAAGATCGCAGGCAGCAACAAATTTTCTATCCTTCTTAAATAGTTGCTTTATGTAGAACGCGCGCAATATTCAGTACGGTTCTCTTCATTCCTGCCTGTATGAGCGAGATATGGAATGCTTCTGTAACTGACAGCTCTAATGATTTTGTTGTTATCGGTTTCCATACCCTGTCTTCTCGTCCGTCTAGCTTATACAAAACGTTGTCACTTTGGTCAGTGTTCCCTTTTATTTGTGGGTTGATTTATGGTGTCGTGGGGAACAAAGTTTTTAAGTTCTCATCTTCCTTTTGGTACTTTCGTACTTTGTCGCAGATTCTTAGCAATACATCTATTTATTGTCAAGTATAATTTCATGAGAGACACCTTGTGGAATTCTTTGTCATTGTTACTGGTAACCTTGATAATACGTCATTAAATACGTTCTGCCATTAATTAATAAAAATACATATTATATAAGTGCTAAATAGAGTATGTATTGTATCAGAAACATAGCGTATCTGAAGGCCCCGCACACCCTGCATTCCGCGAACCTAGCCATCCAACTGTTCCAGAGAAGCTGAATTATTAAAAATCCAGAAAAAAATGCAAAGGTGAAAAATAACTGCAAGCAGAAAATGCTCGTTTAACTTTCAATTAACTGCAAAGTATGCATACACCGGGGTGAGGCCAAAAGGTTTGCAGCTAAAATATTTAAGTTAGTTACCCCGGCATAAACATTGGGGGACGTAGACTCAGAGGCACACAAAGAGATACCAAGAATTTGCTGCACAAAACTAGGCGGGCGTGGGATATTTATAAATAATACATATAAATTCACATTTAACTCTGGCTTATTATAATTAATATAGTGCCCTACATTGTACACAAAAGGTTGCAGGCAAACACTGGGGGAGATGCCCCACGCATACACACGGCAACACGCACTCCTACATACAAACACAGAAGAACTGCTCAAGACTGACGCTTCTTACGACCCACGCTATCACACAATGAGACTCTTCTCTCAACCTGCCTTCACACCCCTTGACTAGGAATTGGAGGGAAGTATGCCGCGCCGGACAAGAATTCAAAGTCACAAACGAAATAATTAATTCAACAAAATATTATACACACGAATAATGTGTCCGACGCGACAATGCACACATATACGCTACATCTGGCCCCACTCTCAACAATGAGGCGTCCCCGCCGACAAAAGAAAGAAGAAGAAAAAGAGTAATACAAGAAAGTATAAACACAAAGATTATTATATAAAGCTGCCTACACGTGGTACGCCATCCCTTAAAAAGAAATCCTATCACATCGCTGCGATCCTACATGAGCAGAAAACTCGCTACACAAATTCAGAAAAACAAATAAACCCTTCACACACTCACATATAAAAAACTTATCATAAACCACAGATACAACCATCACGTGCACACAAAAAGAAATTTAACACTTACGTGCTAGAACACGAAATTTTCTCTTCGCAGCGATGTGATCACAAACATTACCCGGCGTCTTTCGCCAAAAATATTATACACTGGGGTGAAGCCAAAAGGTTTGCAGCTAAAACATTAAATTTAGTTACCCCGGCATAAACAGTGGGGGACGTATACTCAGAGGAACACACAGAGATACCAAGAACTTGCTGCACTGAACTAAGCGGACTTGGGATATTTATAAATAATACATATAAATTCACATTTAACTCTGGTTTATTATAATTAATAAGGTGCCCTACATTGTACACAAAAGGTTACAGGCAAACACTGGGGAGATACCCCATGCATACACACGGCAACACACACTCCTACATACAAACCACACACTCAGAAGACCTGCTTAAGACTGACGCTACTTAAGACCTACGCTATCACACAACGAGGCTCTTCTCTCAACCTGTCTTCACACCCCTTGACTAGGAATTGGAGGGAAGTATGCCGCGCCGGACAAGAATTCAAAGTTACAAACGAAATAATTAGTTCAACAATATACTATGCACAGCAATAATGTGTCCGACGCGACAATGCACACACATACGCTACATATCCCCCACTCACGACAATGAGATTTTCCCGCCGAAAATAAGAAAGAAGAAAAAAATGAATAATACAAGAAAACATAAACATACAATAGTGAACACACATAGATTACAAATATAAAGCTGCCTACACGTGGTACGCCATCCCTTAAAAGTAAATCGTATCACATCGCTGCGATCCCACATGAAAAAAAAACTCACTATACAAATACAGATAAACAAATAATCCCTTCACACACTCACATATAAAAATCTTACCTTAAACCATAGATACAACCACCACGTGCACACCAAAAACATTTATCCCTCACGCGCTAGCACACGAAATTTTCTCTTCGTAGGGATGTGATCACAAAGATTACCCGGCGCCTTTCGCCAAAAATGTTATACACTGGGGTGAGGCCAAAAGGTTTGCAGCTAAAATATTAAATTTAGTTACCCCGGCATAAACATTGGGGGACGTAGACTCAGAGGCACATAAAGATATACCAAGAACTTGCTGCACAAAACTAAGCGGGCGTACTTCTGTCATTATAAAAGGTAATATCTTCTTGATTGAGAATATCTGATTTACTTTTAAGATAATAGGTTTTCCAATGTTTTCCAAAGGCATGGAGAGTGCCATGTTTATTTAGAATATCATAATACTAAGAGGTTACAGTAATATTTTCTAATCGTCTGTAGTAATTTTCAACATTTCCAAATATACGATCTGGTGGCATGTAACTGTGTCCTTTTATGTGGAAGTTAATGAATTATTTATGTAAATATAGACGATTTCTCCAGAGACACATTAATGTTGCCATTACTGTAGTATTCTTATTTTGGGATCCATAAGCGTCTGAGAATGATCAGAGTAAAACATTTTCCTTCTTCTATTTATGCAACGCCTTTTTTTCTGTTTCCATAACTTGGTTCACCAGTACGGACGCAATTTCGTTTGAATCCCGACCACTCTGTGTCTCTAGCCAAGGATAATGAGCGACTTCTTTGCATGTCCTCTCTTCTTCCAACTGCAATATTGTACGGTTATAGAGCTACACCTGGCGACTGCAGAATATCTCTCCACTCGAAAGCTTTGTCAATGGCTGATTCTGTTGGCAATCGAAACATACTGTCACAACACCTTCCTCATGTTGCAATATTATTTCGAAAAAATTTTGCACTAAATTTGTGTAGTCCGTATGTTGTACGAATATTGTTCTTCCTCTCCAAGTCAGACCTTCCCTTTATTTTCAGAAACGTTTGGCACAAGTGGAACATATTTTTGTTCTGGGGTTTCCAAAACCAAGATTGAAAAACTTAATACTGACTTATATTTAGACAAAGAACACTTAAGTAGGCCATTACGAGATCCCATCTCGCACTACTGCTTCCATATACATTTAATACTCAGTTATGCTGGCAAATAGGAACGGCATGAATCAGTTCTTGAGTAATAAGCTATTACACATGTATAATTTAAAAGTAATTTTAACGGCTTCTTTTTTCCTCCTCATCTCCTTCACACAATCGTCGTCCGCCTCGCTTTTCACGTGGCATTTCACCCCTTGTAAAATAATTTCATGCAAAGAGCTGAACCCTTGCACTAGAAACGCCAATAGCGATTTGATTCAATTATCATATTAAGTATAATATATCTGGATGACAAATTTAATATACATATATATATATCTTGAATTTCCTGGAAATAACCTGTGAAGTCCTCTTTATTCTGAGTAACTTTTGTATAATTGGTAAATCGTAAAAGTTAGAGAAAATCTTACTATGAAAAAAACGTACATCTCGTTAAAGCACACATTTTATATCAATTAAAATGTTTATGGCCTTAATTATTTCCGAAAGACACTCACTTCCTTCCCCCAAAAACAAACAATAAAAGCTCTCTTCTCCCACACATCCATTTCTCTCCTATATGTCTCGCCTCTCTCCCCGTAAACAACAATATGCACGTTTATTTTAAATTTATTATTGTCACTTTAACATTAAAGTCATAACGTGACTACAATAAGTTTTAAAAATTGTTCTCTTATTCCCCAAAACTTCCATTCTTCTCCTATTCTTTAATGTCTCGCTTATCTCCCAAACAAAATTAACAACAAAAGTTCTCTTTTCCCACGCTTCCATTTCTCTCCTATCAGTCTCTCCCACAAACAACAATATGAAGGTTCTCTTCTCCCACACTTACATTTCTCTCCCATTCCTTACTGTCTCACTTATCTCCCACACATAAACAACAGTATGAAGGTTCTCTTCTCCAACATTTCCATTTCTCTCCTAAATTTCTCGCGTTTCTCCCCCACAAACAACAATGTGAAGGTTAGTAGTTATATCCCTTTTTATACAGAACCGGAAGTCCAGGACGACGAATTTGATCTGGGTAAGGTGGTTCGGAAGCGAAACAAGAACGCATGTGAAAATGCTACATGTTAAAAGATGTGCTTTATTACATTGAGGATATGCATTGTTCATGTGTAACAGTATAGGAGTAAAATAGGCGGTGATCCATTTGATAATGTCCCGAAAATTTCAGTTCATATCGAAGGCAATTAATTCTAAAAGGAGCTAGTCCGTCAAAAGGCATCTGTTACCAGTTTGCAATGGTCGGTGCATCCTCTGAATTTGAAAAAAAACTGCCTTACAGGCATGAGATCGTCTCCTTTCACCACTAACAGGGGGGAAGGAAGACTGCTTGGTTCCAACTGCTTGCGTGAGGTCCCCCCCGACGGTGGCTTCTGCTTCTTCGCCGTCTCTGACGGTATGCTGGTACGAATCCTGCTGAGTAATTCTAGATTTTGTCGTGATATACTAGCCGTTATTGCCCTGGCTAATTCTCTGGAGTGCTCAGCTGTGAGGATGGACTCTGCTTGCGGTATAGATATGCCGTCAAGCGGGAATTAGATCTCAGGCGTTCAGGTTTGGGAGAAGGTGAATGATAAAACTAAGAATGCCACTATCACTGAGTTTATTGTCTATCAATATTACCATGCGTATCGGAAGTTCCTGGCGCTATATTCAAATATCGGACTTCCACGTGCAACTCTCTCGTTCAAAACAATCAGATCCTTTTCGTTATTGAAATTTGCTGGCATGTAACTCCGGACACACTGTTCACTAACGCGGAGCTTGTTTTCTAAAAATTATCTTTGTTAATGATATATTTTGTCGGTCATTTATACGTATTCTAACTTTCACCGGTAACTGATTTCGGCTACTTTTAATGCTATTGAGCACTTAACTTCCGCGGAATCACAAAACTTAACGCCAACAATGTTTTGGCGGCAAATCCTGACGTCGTGGAGTGTGGATTTTACTTCGGTGACATTTCGGGTGTGGGTCCCTGAATCCAAATTTACACTGCTTTTATACAGCCTATCCGTACTCTGAGCCCATAACTAAGTATATCTCTCATTTCACGGTCTTGAACGCGTGACGTCTAAATGCTGCCATCTTAGAGGTTACTCATTCGAGTCGCATTATAAATTTTCTTATGTCAAGCAGTGATTTTCCACTGTGTTTGGCTTGTCTCTACTCCTCCAACTACTATGGTGTATGTCCTTGTTTGACAAAAGAAGAACAGAAAATTCCCCTAGCAAGATCAAACAACACGTTGCAGGCATCTTAGGCCATAAAATAAACAAACTTCTACCAAAACGCACCTTCTAACATGGATAAACGAGCCTAGCCCGAACATCTTATACATGGAAGCAAATTACATGAACATAAAAATATTAATAAATAACTAGATGACAATAGAATAATTTACATACATATATCAAATAAACTGCAATAATATAATGCACAAGTAGATATTAATTTTGGAGCGGTAGGAGATTCTGTCTCATGTGCCTCAATCGTGGTAAGATAAAGGATTAATTAGGTATGATAATCGATTTCTGTTCCTGCGATTCTTTGCTGTGTCCAACATTTTTACTATATTTTAAACACACGTGGTAGAATCAAAAATGTACAAAAATTAACAATTCACATAGAAAATATTTTATATATTTGTACATGGATGATATAATGGGATAGTTTCTTTTCTCCATGTCTGCTTTTGGTTCCGTTTTGGCGAGAACTGTTCATTGTTTATGGATGAGGTTACTTAAGTTTACCCCTTCTCTTTCGAGAGGCGGACACTTCCTGTTACCACGCGTGAAAAGAATCGCACTGTTTACATCTGGAAGGTCAACTAGCACACTGACCTAGTTTTGTCCACACACGTTGTATACGTCCATTTACCCGTAAAATAGACTGCACCTTGGGCATCCGCGACACACGTGAACACAAAATATGCTATATGTTCACTTCAACATTGCTCAAAAAAGCATGGTCATTATAGGTTAGGTATCCTTAGTTGCAACAGTATTCACTTACATAATGTTTTATTTGTTGTCTGCCGTATCTCAGCAGGAACCTTCACAATCATAACGAACAAAAGTAAGTGATAGATAATTAAGGAACTATACATATTTATTTTCCCGAAAATCTCGGTTTCTACCCGAAGTACAATACTTTTATTTATTTCACTTCTTCTTTCGGCAATCGTTATACTGAGGATAATCTGCTTATGATAGAGTCCTACAATTTTGCTATTCCTTTTATCAAACTATTCGTAAGTATCTGTACTAGATTTTCTGGAGACGATGAAGGGTCCTCTGTAAATGCCGGACATCCTGAAATACTTGTTTTTCAAGACGTTTGATTTTAGTTTATCTTTCACCAATACTAAAACGCCCATGCTTAAGTTCCATTTCTTGAGTTTTTTCTTATGGTGATTTTCCTTCCTCTTCATCGCCTTACCTTCCATTCTAGCTTTCTCCTTCTTGAGTATCTCGACTTCGGTTGATTCCTGTTGTTTTCATTCCTAATAATTCCTGAGAGGTTCTTGTCCCGGTGATCATAGTTTCCCTTTCATTATCTCAATGGGCGAAAATCCAACAGTAGGGTCGATGGAGTAGTTCATAATGTCCCACACAGTCGACCAAACTGGCATGCTTTACGTCTTCTAGTTTAATTTTCATACACGGGGAAACAAGGTCTATTGTTGTCAAATTTTTTCTCCGATCTATTTTCGAAAGGAGGACTTTTATTTCTTCGCTACGTAAATCATCTGTTGATTCAGAGTCCGGGCATCAGTGATCATTCGAAGCTTATTGTCCCGCTATGATGTCCAGCATACATCATTTATGAATATTGAACGTGAAGCTCTTATTGTTCCATCTTTATAAATTTTAGCTATTACTTCATTTGCGTTTGGTCTAGGTGCTATCGCTAATTCCTGGTTTTTATGGGTATATGGGTTTAAATCACTCACCACGAAGCTGTTTGTAAACGTTGCATTTGCCGGGTTTCTCGGACAAGACATTCTGGTTACTAGGTAAAACTTTAAATAACTCATCCTTCTGTACTTCTGACAGCTTGTAAGCATTTGCGAGTTTATTTCTTAAAGTATCGTGGCCACATTTCATCGTCACGAAAAACAGGTTTTTGGTAGGGACGATTTCTGTTGTACCCTCATCTTCATTTTCGGCGGGCATACCTAATTTATTATTCCCGTCTTTCGCCATGCAATTTTTAAATCTCGGGGCCTTGCTCCGATTCCACTATTTGAACAAAGAACGATTCAACTGATAATGCAATGTCTACAGCTGTTCTTTTACATTCTTCTCCTGCTTGTCTAGGTAAGAAGGCAGTGCTGTGTTCTACGTTCCTCTTATACTACTTAAAGTGTTTGATTCTCGAAGTTTATACTCGCTCTTAACTCATATAGGATATCACCCTATCAAGAAGTCACATATTAGGTTTTGACAATGAGAAATATAAATTCAAATTTTTCATCTCCGATCTTAAAGTTTAGTAATATTGGTAGTTCGACTTCTGTACTGATTTGTTAACCGCAACCCGAAATACACTATTTTTCGTTGGCAATGTCATTAATTTGAGCTTCCGGTTGACGAGATGGTGATAAATCTTATCGTTGCATACCCTTATGCTTACACGTGAGTCCGTCTATGCTTCGTACTTTCTCTGAGCAATTTCAAAGCTTATCCTAGATGATTCTGTTTTCTCGTGTTCCGAGGTGTGTCTGAATTTCGCCAGTATTTCCCCTGTTTCTAAAATCTTCAATTTAGGTTTCTCTTGCATATTTTGTCCAAAATTAATTATGTCAGTTGGAATCGAAACAGAACCTACGTTTGGACACGTTTTAGTTTCCCAGAGGTCGGTCGGTCTGCTCATTATTACTGAGATTTCTACTCTTCCCTCTCTCGGAAGAATGTCTCCTATTCTGACTTCTCTGGTATCTCTGATGGTTACCGCGGAGAGGATTGCTAAAGTTTTGATTTCAGATGCCAATGTTCTTCTTCTCCCTCGGGGTCCTCATTATAATCCCTCGCGTAGCGGTCGAATTTAGCTCGTCCAAAGTTTTGTCCGCTTTGATGTTCACTGTTGAAACCTCTACGTAGGCTTTCTCGTCCGACAGAAAAATAATTCAAGTGATGGTCACGGCCCTATCCACGGTTTGAGTTTCGGTCTCTGCCATCGAACCTGAGGATCTCTGGTTCGTATCTTTCATGTGAGTCTACCTCTGTAACTGTCCTGAAAGTGTGCTCCTCGCTGATAATTTTGGTTAGGTCCCCTATGACTTCCTTTTGGGCTTTGATTTTGAACATTACCGGAATTTCTTTACCCATAGCGGCGTTCAAAGCCAGATATTAATTATATTAGTTCCGGGATCGTACGTGATTTCGCGATGTACAAGTAGCGAGTTATTTGCTCTGGAAAACGTTGAATGATAAGGCTGATAAAATCCCTCTCTTTCACCGGAGGTTGTAAGAGTCTGCTGTTCTGAGCCTATCCTACAGATAATCAAACATAGCCTGGGACGCCTGTTCATTATAGCGCCCATTACTGATGGTGGATCGGACATAATTTTGGGTCCTTACATTCCAAAAATTATTCAGGAGAATCTGCTTAAAGTACTCAAAACAGTTGTTCTATCCTACCATTAATGTAATCCATTGTTGTAGCTTGTTAGGGAGTCCTCTTTTCACAGTCAACATTTTGAATTGTGCTGGAACTTATTTCAGTTCAAGGTACTGTTCAAGATCAGCTATGTATTGTTTCGGGTGATCCCCGCCATTTACTTCGAATTTGGGAATGTCTATTTCGTTCAATAGATAACTAAACCCCTAAACATAGGCAATATATGGGCATAGCTTTAGAGTTTACTGCTGTTTGTGTTAGAAGGAGTGTCCGCAAATGGGCGTGTCTGTCCAGTCGTCTCGCGTCCCCTATCTAAATCATTATTTGCATCACCTGGTTTAGAAATTCTTGAACTAGCACTATTTATATTGATATAATATTTGCACGCGAAACTGACCGTGGCTGATTTCCATTCGCTTTAATGGGCCTCTAATTTCATTGATTTGGCTATCTGCAACTACAATACGAGATTCAACCTCGTGGTGATAAGAGAAAGATTTCTCCACAATTTCTCATCTAACCCTTCTAATTTTTCATCTCTTAAATTTCTTTATCCTTTAATAGCATCATACACATTATTAAACTCTTTTTGTGCATTAGTTTTTAACTTTTTTTCCCATTAAAGCATACTTTCTTTCCTTCATTTCCCCTCTCATATGGTTTTCTATCTAATGCTAGCCTGCTCACACTCGTATTTGTTACTTATTAGTGGTTATGGATGACGAATAATTCAGTCTCTACTTCTGAGTTAATTTTATCTACTTTAGCGTGCAAGCTGACCTACTAGCCTGGATTGTATCTATCTTATCCCTGTGTTTCTCTAAATTTTCCCCAATTCCTTTTCCAGTACACAATGACTTACGTAGACACATTCCTTAATCTCTTAGCTGATTTCCCTACTAATTTGATTGATTTGCCCCTGCACATTAGCATTTCCCTGCTGAACATGCTTCTTTAGGCTTTTATTTTGCTCAGTCAGTTACATCAATAAAAACAATTGTTCGTTTCCTACGGGTGAGCTAGGTTATATGGCAGAGGACCCTTGACAGGTATAGGGTTCTTGACTTACCCTAAATATCTGCTATGTCAGCCTGACCTACATTTGTTGCAACTTCTAGTTCCTGAGAACCCTAACTAGCATCTGATGGGAGACCATCTATGCCACTATTTCTACCGGAAACTGGTTGTTTTGACTTTAATTTTCTATCGATTTTCCCTATTTTTTAACTTCTTTGTATTGTCTACTTGCTTTCCACTTCTTAGGAACATAAATTCCATTTTGGTATGTGACCTATTGATTAGCACACTGCCCTAGAGATTCTGCACTGGTAAAAAATAAACGTGAATTTCTTTCCTTCTTTCCGCAGTGACGTTATCCCTCGATGTTGCAGCGACGTTGCTTCCCACGATGTGGATGTCTTCAAGATCTGAGTTGCGTGCCCCTTTCCTCTGAGACTGTTGCGGGGTCGCCTCGTCACAAATTTCATCTGTTCCTCGCCATTAAGATGTTTTCTGGCCCCACGACTTGGGCGCCAAAAGTATGAGATCCTCTCCTCTCACCACTAAACGGGGGGGGGGAGAGAAAGAATGCTTAGTTCCATCGCCGATGCCTTTTGTGAGGTCCTCGACAATGGTTTACCTGTCACCGATTTTGTCGTGGTATACTAGCCGTTGCTGCCCTGGCTATTTCTCTGGAGTGCTCAGCGGTGAGGATGGACTCTGTTTGCGGTATATATATATATATATCGTCAATCGGGAATTAAATCTCAGGCGTTCAGTTTCGGGAGAAGTGAATAATGAAAACTACGAAAGTCACTATCACTGAATTTATTGTTTATCAATATTACCAAATGTATTGGACGTTCCTGGCGCTATATTTAAACATCGCACTTCCATATGTAGCTCTCGCATTCAAAACCCTTTTTCTTTTCCTTATTCAAATTCGCCAGAATATAACTTCGGCCACACTGCTTTCTCATGCGACGGTTGTTCTCTAAAAATTATCTTTGTAAACTTCGCGGGAGTGTTCTCGTTTATATCTCACCGGCGTTATATTTTGTCGGTCACTTATACGTATTCTAACTTTCGCCGGTAACTGATCTCGGCCACTTTTAATGGTATTAAGTACTTAACTTCCGCGGAACCTTAGAACTTAACACCAACATTGTTTTGGTGGCAAATCCTGACGTCGTGGAGTGTGGATTTCACTTCGATGACCCTTCGAGTGCGGGTTCCTGAATCCAAAATCACATTGCTTTTATACAACCTACGCCCACTCTAATCCTACAATTAAATCTACCTCCTATTGGCTACTATTTGCGGTATTGAACGCGTGACTTCTAAATGGTGTTATCTTTTAGGTTACTTATGCGAGTCACAAGATAGATTTTCTTATGTCAAGCACTGATTTTTCACTGCGTTTGGGTTGTCTCTACCCCTCCGCCTACTGCAGAATATGCCCTTGTTTCACAAAAGAAGAATAGAAGTTTTCACTTGCAAGATCGAACAAAACGTTGCAAGCATCTTGGCAATAACATGAACAAAATTCAACCGAAAACGCACTTCCTAGCATAGTTAACCGAGCCTAGCCAGGAACATCTTATACATGGAAGCAAATTAAATGAAAATAGGAATATTAATAACTAACAGGATGGCAATAGAATACTTTGCATACATATATCAAATAAACTGCAATAATTGTACAGAAATATATTATGGGGCAGTAAGTAGTTCCTGTCTCAGGCATAATTTAAGGAGTCCAACACCCAAACGACATCTCTGGTACGATATTTACGTAGTCGCTGTATTCCTAGATCGGCAGCGATCATTATTTCATGCGTGGGGAGGGGTTCGAGGCGGAGGTAGCTATCGAGCTCTGCCAGAACTTAAAATATTAAAAAAATGGAGCATTAGCGGGATGCATGATTTGATTGAGGGATCAATAAGAACACATGGGCTGTTGGAAAACACAAAATTATTTATTTTGGACGGCTTTTTACAAAGCAATCACTAATAGGGATCTATGTTGCACAATGGATAATTTATTACAATTGAGGCAGGTCCTTCAATATGTATCCGTTGATATTGTTTGTCCCAATGGTCGGTGCACCCACTGAAATTGTTACAAACTGGTTTACAGGCGTCATTTAGGAAGTCGCACACTAAATTGATATCGGTGGGGATATTTTTACAGATTTTCTTTTCCTACAGTTGCAATGACCCTTCTGTCGTTGTTGTTGTTGTTGAAGGATTCTAGACGACGGTGGCTTTGAAGATACAGACATATGAGTTCTGCTATAACTAAAAATGCAGTAAAAGTGAAGCATTAGCGAGAGAGCGCGTGCGAGGGTGGGGTAGTGTATACGAGGCGATGGTGAGGGTGGAAATAATCGCAGAAATGGATTTGACGTTGATAGAGTGATACATTTTAGGCTAGTGTTGCCGAAGATAGTTGCGTGAGTTTTGGGCGTTGCGGGTTTAGGGTGGATGACGACAGGGTGTTGTTTGAAAAATGCGAACATATGTAAGGAGGATCACTAATTGACGTCCAATTCTACCTGCCTTTACTAAAAGGATGGAGGGTGCAGATTTCATGCAACGATTATGAAATATTTGAAAAACGTTTACAAATATTTGAGACTTGTAACGCGGTGCGGGGTGGTAGGTGGTTTGAAGTGATATATTACGAAAATTTGGACATGGGCAAAATGAAATGTCCGGAGGGTTACAAGGTGAACGAAGTGTGCGCATGCCTGAAGGGAGGAAGGAAGGAGAGAAATGCAATTTTTAGGAACACCGGTGAACATGTATCGGGAGGGAATGCAAGCATACGGGTGTAATTGTTGGATTTTAATAGGTAAAATAAATATGCCAGAGGTATTGGAAATGAATTGAAAGATGATATCGGAGGAAACTAAAATACTTTTGGCGTACAGCATTTTGCGTAAAGTAAATAGCTCTTTTTCGGAAAACTTTGTATACTTGTTTGGCGAGTGCGTTAACGCCGAATGGGACCTGGACGTTGGATGTAGAAGCATGGCGGGAAGAGCTAAGCGAGGATCGAAATGCAATGCAGAGGGAAATTGGAGGGTAATTTCGAAATGCAAAGGGTGAGAATCGAATGGAGAGACTAAACGTGTTTCGGTGAGTAATATAAGGGAGGTTGCCACGTAGAAGTGTAAGAGAAAGATGAATGTGAAGATGAGAAAGAAATGCGAAGCAAAGACGAAGGCAAAGACTAGAGAATTCGAAGCTGCGATGACGGACAAAGAGGCATGCGAGGAGCGGATGAAAGAATGGAGTGGGAAGCGACCAGTGTAAAGAAGATGGAGGAAGTGGAACATGAGCAAGAAGTACGAGTTTGGAAAACAATTAAGGAGAAATTAGAAAAATTGCAAAAGCAACTTGAGCGGTTGAAGGAACTAGTAGCTAAACTGAACAAAGCATGTCAGGGTGGCGAGAAGACGATAATTTGGAGGTGGAGAACCACGCTGCCTCTTATGACGAAGAACAACCTGTGAAAGAGGAGGGTAATGAGGAAGAGGCGGAGGAGAAGGCATCTGAATACGACATAAGCTAAAAAACACAGCGAAATCAAAAACATGAAAATACAATGCCTATTGTTAACGCGTAAATCAATCACTTTACATATCTGAAAAAATAAGACACTCAAAGCAGAGAAAGTGACTGATGCCACAGGAAAACGTATTCCACGTATACGTTGCTGAAATAATTGAGTATTGTAGGATATGAGCAAAGAAACGGAAAGGTTTTGGGATGATTGAAATAAAAACAACACCCAAATATGAAAATAAAGGTATTTTTTTATTTTAAAAAGAGAATTATAAAGGTATACAAAACAATTGAAATAAATTTATATACGGAGAATAAAGAAAAAAAGCTAAAGTTCTTAGTTTTCAATGCTTATAGCCTGGGAGCTGTAATCCAAGAACATATAGATGACCGGGTGGCCGCGCTCAATTGAAAAAGAATATTGCGCTATGTTGCTTAACGAAATGCAGAAGCACCCGTTGATAGCCTAATAAAGGTGTTGAAGATGTGTTCAATTAGGCAGGGACGATCTATTACTCTCAACCTGAATCCAACCGGGCTACTCAAGCATAACCCTATGTTGAATGAGAGTGCCCCGGTTCGATTCTTAAAATGGCTGGGTTAGCAATGGAATCGTCCTGCTGCATGTTTGGGTGGAGCGTTGTGGTGCACAGCATTCCACTGAAGTTTCCTGTTTATCGGAGTGCCATCTGATAAAACAGGCATCAACATGAGCAAAAATCAAAGAAATAAAGAGATAGAAAGAAATACGGCAAAGCAAGCTTGTGAGGCAAATACTTACAGCAACATGATGAGAGGCATCACATTATATTGTCTGAGCAGAGCGCCGCAAAAGCCAGATGTTTTGGGGAAGGAGGCAAAAGTTTGCAAAGGAAGTAGTTGCAGTGGTTATTGCGATTATCTCAGTGAAACTTAGACAAGGCTTCCATGGCATTAATGGATTGATGTTAGAAGTGCCATTCTATAGATAAAGCGCCAATATCATGAACGAAATAAAGTTTTAAGTTATATTCCGAAGATAAAAAGCCTACAGTAGCAAGCGATAGAAATGAATTAAGTTAACACTAACCTCAGACCTCTGTACGAAACGATATATGTATTTAGCTAGCATTATAAACGCAACCAATGTGTTTAAAAGAAACTCATAGTTTCTATTAGGGAATTGTGAAAGTAATACACCGGACATGTGCTCATAAATTTGGAAAGAAGAGAAGAGTATTGAATATCGTTACCTAGAGAATATTATGGGAACCTTGCAGGGAGAATGGGCATCGGGGGGAAATGACAGTGAAGAGACAATGACAAGAGAGGAGCAGTATTCACTAGTTAATGCTGCAGGTATATCATCCATAGTAAGGGTATGAAAATTAGGGCTAAACCTGGCCAATGATCAACAAAAACGGAAGGAGTATAGGAAGGTAAAAGATGTCCTCTGTGGTGCAAAGGTTACTATGCTAGCCTCTGGTTCCCGAGGTCTCGGGTCCAAACCCGGAGGAGTGTAATGGATCTTTTTCGGGCGTAAAATCCTTAGCATGGCTTCCTTCGTAAGGGAAGTATAGCCGGTGGTCCCGTGTCGTAGATTTATGGTACGTAAAAGAACCTCAAGCCTGATAAAGAGGCCCCTGAGAAAAATTACCGGCCTTTAAAGCTCAATATAAAGTGGGACGCTAAGGACCACAGCTGTTAAAGAGCGTCCATAAATAAAAGTTAATTTCAATTTTAAGGTAAAAGATCATAGGAACGGAAGATGCGCTGGATATTTAGGAAGTAGGAGGTTGCAGCAGTAGCAGCAGCATAGCTCAAGCGATTGTCATAACTTGCTCCAAGCTAAAATAGGTGTTAATCACCTCAATGTACTCGATGATATTCCAATAAACATCGCATATTTCAAATCGTTCGATTTTAGAATAAGAGTGATAAAACTAAGGAGGGGTGAGTTAATGTTAAAGTACTGGAAAACAATTTTAATTTTTTTAAACAACGCATAAGATAAATGCCGAAATAAAATTAAAACCAAGAGCATTCATGAGATCCAAAGGAGAACTTCTTACAAAACATTCTTAAGCACTTTACATTACGCTTTCACCAAGATAAATTTATATCTAAGGGTCTTACACATAGATAATCCGTAAAGAAGCAAAGCTGAACCTACACTCGGTCATCGAATGCTATATACATATATGAACTAAATCGTAAGTAGGGCAAATAGTTATATCCCTAAAGTTATGATTTTGTTTAAAAGCATAACCTGCGCAAACAGGGGAACCGCAAAAGAAGCAGGTAATGGAATAGCAAGGGCAGCAGTAAACGGCATACATCTGAAAAAATACTGGATAATTAAGTGAACGGAAACACCAAAGAGTTTGGTGCAAGTATTAAAGCAGAGAACAAAAACTTACGTTATATTAATGTTTACGATGGTAGGTATAGTGGGCGGCGTCGGTGCAGTGGAGGATAGTGTGGGTTTTTAAAGCTGAAGAAAAGGAAAAACCAATTAAATGAGAAAATACTCGAGACACGAAAAAGATAAGAGACCAAATTATTAACATCCTAAAATTAGGAATTGAAAAATATTAAAACCTTGCAAAATTGAGAATTAAAGAAGCCATTAAAACTAAAAGAATATGGGAATTAAAAATACTTAAATCTTGAAAAAGTTAGAGATCAAGAAATATTAGCACCTGCAAACATTTGGATTCGAAAAATATTAAAACCTTCCGAGGTTAAGCATGAAAAACAAACTATTAAAACCTTAAACAATATAGGAATTGAAAACTATTAAAATATTAAAAAGTTAAGGTATAAAACAGTATTAACACCCTAAAAATTAAGAATTGAAAAAATTAAAACCTTCCGAAATAAGGGAATTCAATAAATTGTAAAACTGAAAGATTATAGGAAATGAATAAAATATTAAAACCTGAGAAAGGTTAAGAGATAACGTATATTAACAGTCTAAAAAAATAAGAATAAAAAAATACAAACCTAACAAAATTAAGAAATAAAGAAGTTATTAAACCCTGAACGAATATAGGAATTGAAAAAAAAGATTAAAACCTAACAAAGTTAAGAGGCAAAAAATGCCAATAACCAAAAGAATTGATAAATGGTGAAACCCTACAAAATTAAAAATTAGAAAAGGATAAAAAAAGAAATAATATTAAAACCGAAAAAATTTAAGTGTAAACAAATGTAAAAACCATAAAGATACTAAAATCTAAAATAATACGGCACAGGTACACGAGCCCACACCACATACATCAAACACCACAAAAATACAAGTGAAATGAAATGGTAAATGAAACAATAGCTAAATGTATAAAGCGCAAATGAATGAAAAACGAATACCTCAAATTGAATTTTAGGTGAAGGGTATGATGTGTAGAAGCACTTGAGAGCGGAACCAAAACGATGAGACTGGAAATAAAGGAAGGAATAAGAATACGAACCAAAGACCAAGTAACTAAAGAACGGAGGGCTAGGAAGCAATAAATATGCTAAGTGCAATGAGACAGGTAAAAAAATAAATTACTAGTCCAATAGGGTCAAAACCAGTAAAATACAAAGTTCCAATTCTGATACTCACCGCCAAGAGTTCCTGTAGCTCCTGGCTTTTTGAATGATATCCGGCTAAAATCGTTGATTTTATATGCATGGATTCACGTCAATGGAAATTCCGAACGGATGTTGTGTACCGTGTGCAAAGGCTGCAAAGAGGGCAATAATTGCCGGCTGCAAAAAGTAGGGGCAGCGACATCCGAGGATTGTTCAAGAAGGGGAATCGGTACCGGCTGCAAAAAGAAGGGAAAATGTTATGTGGTAACAACGCCAGCGAAGGAATATAAAAGGGAGAGGTGGTAACCGGTTTGAAAATTGTCACTAGGCGGCAAGTTTGAACGAGTTGAGGCGCTCCATTTGTACCTATTGGAGTGATACAACTGCAGGTTGGTGTCGGATGGAGGAGGAAGATCTATCGTCGTCTTTGCAGGTAAGTATGGCAAGTGCTACACTCGAGGATGTGATCTGCGATGATGAGCAGGTAAGCGAGGAACCTCAATGTGATATTTTCGAACATATAGAGCAAAAGATGAAAGAGCTATACTATGGATATTCGGAAACCAATATAGCAGTACGTCCTTTGCTCGAAAGTGCACATCCAAGGGAATGGGCATCCAACATGTTGGGCCCATTTCTAGATTTTGCCATTGAGAATATTTTACAACAATGGGGATATCCATTTCCGATTCTAAACAACCTAACAGAGCCTTAACATAAGCGTTGGAAAATTTGATCAGAGGCACTCTGAGGTGATATTGCGTCCTATAGAAAGAGTGATCAGGAATACGAACGGACCACTGAAAATTTCCTGTGTATGGACAAAAGAGGTCACGGATTCGTGCTACCGGAAATGTAAAGAATGTAAAAGCATTTGAGGTATCATAGGGATTTCAAACGTGCATAGAATGTGTTTGTCTAGCACTATATCCGTGTGCAAAGCCAAAGTAGACAAGGATGAAACCTACCACACCATTCAATGTACAGCTATTTGCAAACGCAAAGGACTGTATGCGAGAGCATAGGCAAAAGTTGATGATACGGGTACCCTAGAGGATGTAAAAGCCTTTGAAGGCGTCTTGTCCGAATATTGCAACACGATGTTTGGCGACCATACCGGGAAGAACATGTTATACAAATCAAACACCCTATCTGAAAAATGTATTGATCTGATGTGCCATAAAGGTCATTTTAATGTAATTAAAACCATACATAAAGCCTTCAAATGTAGTTGGTATTGTCCGTACCGTAATTTTCCATTTAAGGACAAAAAGGAAAAGCATAGGTGAGATAGGAATTGCACAAAATGTCATCTTGACGTACACGCAAATGTTTATGCCTACGTGCATTGCGATGCGTGTAAACGCGATTTAAAAGTCGGCACTGCTATAAGCATCACTTGAGGAAAGGATTCTTTTTACCCCAAGAACTTATCGCTGTGCAATATAAAACAGGTGTGCCTAACGTGCGAAAAGCTTTAAAGCAAGAGGAATATGAAGACGCAGCACCAGTTATGAATATTGTATGAAATGTAAGCTTCACGCGGAGGGCAATCATATGTGTTTTATTCAACCATATAAATGTGCGTTCTTGAAAAAATAATTTATGTTTATGTTCAGCGATTTCGAATGTACTCAAAACACTTCCTCTTCGGAAAATGCCGGCCGTGGGCTACGATACCATACTAGCCTCTAACTCCCAAGGTCGCGGATTCAAACGCGACAAAGGAAATGGATTCTTTTCGGGCGTAAATATCCTTAGCATGATTTTCTTCGAAAGGGGAGTAAAGCCAGTGGTTTCGTGACGTAGATTTCCGGCACGAACCGGCATTAAAAGGAGGCTGATAAACAGACCCTGAGCAAAATTTCCGTTGAACTTTCACGCCCAAATCAGAATTGGATGCTAAGGACCATAGTAGATAAAGAGCGTCCATAAATAAAAAACGCGCGGAATGTATGCGCATTGTATCAGAACTGTTCAGCGTGCATTGCCGAAAATCATAGAATGGCATGTTGTTCTCAGCGTGGAGTAAAAAATGTGTGCGTGGTAAAAATTCGGAGAATCAGCTTTCTGAGCATGATGCGCAACCTAGGTTCAATTCTTGGGACGTGGTTATTTTGGCACATAATTAAGGGTCTCTGTCGAACAATGTATACTGAAATACATGGTAGGTACTCCAAAATGGGAACTTGAATTGGTAATGAAAGAAAACAACATATATTAAATTAAACACGGAAATGTGACGTTTTTGGACCTCCTCAAACTTATACCAATTGGCAGTATCGCACTTTTCCAAAACATTCCAGCTGCAAGAGTGTAAGGGTTGCTTTCGGCGTATGTTTAACACCAAGACAAAATGAGCGTTAAGTTAGGCCTATACCGTATTACTGTCCGGAAAATATGTCCGTAGCCGAGCGCAAAGCCTTTGAAGAGTGGCACCGCAATAAGGTGGCTGGTCAATACCTGCTTAATATGAAAAACGAAATGGTCTCGTATTTTAAAATGGACGTCAACCAGTTATATTTGGGAGCCATGAAATTTCGAAAGCAATTTTTGGTGGAAAACAGCTTTGACCCCATTAAAGAATGTGTCATTGCCAGTGCCTGCATGAACGTATACAGGAAAAGGTTTATGCCCACGAATAAAATAGCACTGATAACACAAGGTGGGTATCGCTTAGCCGATGGCATGCTTTTGGATAACGCGGTGGAATTTCAATAACGTTTCCTTGTTCGGAATGCCTATAGAGGAAGGAAAATAAACATTTAAGTCATAAGGTAGTTTATTACAGAGATTACCGATCGGTTTATTATCTTCATGACAGCTTTTATCACGGGTGCACAAAATGCTTTCCAAATCGACATTCCGTATTTAACACCACAGGCAGCGAAACAATGGCCTACTGATTCGAAAGCACCAAGAGGGTCCTAAACAAAGCACAGAGATGCATTATATAAATCTAATACCTTGATTGGGAGTGATGAGAATTTGGCTGCCCACTTCAGAAGCTTTAGAAAAGTTTTTTCCGAGCCTCTCAATCCCAGGGATGCATTTTACGGAGGGAGAACAAACTGTACAAAATCTACCGCGAGGTGCAGGGTCATGAGAAAACATCCTACTATGGCGTGTGTAGCTTGTACCCCTTTGTGAATAAGGACAAATCTTATTCAAAGGGGCGCTCGAAATTCGGTCGATGACTTTTCAAATGTCGAGGATATTAAGGGCCGATTAATAAAGTGCGCATACTACCCCCTGTAGACCTTTATCACCCCGCTTTACCCTCTAGAATGAAAGGAAGTTCATGTTTCCCTTGTGCCGTACGTGTGCGGAGGAGGAAGATAAAAAAGAATGTGAACACCTAGACAAGGAAAAGTGTTTTTTGGGTACCTGGGTGATTGACGAAATGAAGATAGCATTGCATTTTGAAATTAAGACGAGATTTGGGAATATGAGATGATGCATAACGACACAACTTCAGGGCACGGTGTTCGTTGAACACCATGTCATTCAGTTTTTAGAAATAAAGATTGGGGCTTCCCGTTGGCCCGCCAACTACCACGGAAGCGGTAAAATATTAATGCGTTAAAAACGTTTTGCTGAGAGAAGGTGTAAAGCTTGATGCAAACTGAATCGAACACTACCCTGGAAAACGATAAATCCCCAAATTGAAGTCAACAGTTTGTGGGGTAAATATGGACAACGCAACAATTTACCCGCATGCAATATGGTTAAGGATTGCTCTCGATTGTGAAACTGCTAAACAGTTCGGGAGTACAGGTGCAGTCTTACATGCCTGCTACTTATGATATCATGTATGTGACGTGGAGGTATGACGAAAACGTTGCAAAGATGAGCCACACCACATAAGTCATCATTGCAGACTACACCACGGCGCATGCACGTTTTGTGCTTGCTGTATTCTTTTCTACATCTTCTGGGAGGGCGCTTGCGTTACTTTGATACTCCCTCATAGCCAACTAAAATCGATGATTGGATACCTCCCACGGGAATGTATATAGGAGACATGACCGACGAGCTTGAGAATTTAGGTCTAGATGCTTACATGCGCAGATTTCCTTCCTACGGAATTAAAAGTTATAGTTATAAATGTTGGTGCCCTCGAAAAGAACAAACGCATGTCGTGTGTAAAATCAAAGGAATCAGGCTATATTCCGAAAACCTCAACATTGTCATTAGCAACGCCCTTCGAGGCATCCTTCTAAACAATCATAAAAATCTGTCAGCTTATAAGGTAACCGTATTGCAAGAAAACGATAATAGACAGTGGCTACCGATCGCTATATGAAAACGTTTCGCATGGTGATCAATAAGCGCATGTTTGTGGACGACTTAGATTCGCACCCCCTATGGGTATAAAAGGTGGCGTATCGATGAAGGGTGTACATACATGTCGCTCAAAAGGGGAATTGAGGATGACGATGCGGTCGTCCTTAGAAACACGAGATTGGACTTAAAAAATTATCTCAAAAATTGCAGGGAGAAACCGTACTAGGGATGAACAAAAATGTTAACATTGATATACACAAGATTTCTCGAAAATTGGACGAAGATGAACCGACCGTTTCCAAAAAAGTGAAACGAGACGTGGTACTCAAATTACCAAGACTTTCACGCCTAGAGACCTGGAGAAGGTTAAAAGGCCCAAGTAACCCATCGTTTCATGACACGCCCCGATTCCAAAGCAAGACATGAAACCGATCATTTGGCACGTCTTGCTGTCGTGCAAACGATCGCTTAATGATCCCCTTGAAGAACCACCACTGTCAAAATGGCACATCACGGAAAGGCCTAAACCGTACAGAAATACAAAAGCCAAGAAAAAGCAGTACATACTGTAGCACGCCTTCATTATGGGGCAAGACATGAAACCGGTGAATTGGCATGCACTACTCCCGCAAAAGCGGCACTATGGAGATATACCCTGGATCAGACGAAAACGTAACTCGTCGAACCCAAGAAAAAATGCCACCTCGAAATATAGGGGTTGGCGTAAAACCATGGCCTCCCTAATCCCCAACATAATAACACTTTTGAAACGCAGAGCAATCAAGTCATTCACGATTAGGGTAAATTTAAGCACTTGTGGAAATGGAGGACATGCTGCAGTGCTAGGTGGTTCCCGACAAGGGAAAATTTAAGCTCCTGCATCCCGAAAAACTTGTCAAAATGGAGGACCTATCACATGGCAAGGCGGCTCCCGATGAGGGAAAATTTAAACACGTAAATTGCGGTAAAATCGTGGAAATGGAAGACATGTTGCACAGCAACCTATCTCACAGCGAAGTGGTTACAGATAAGGAAAATTTTAAGCGCGTGAACCCCGTCAGAGATGTGTAAATGGAGAGCAACATCTTGCATAGCACCATACCCGACGTTACTAAGTTTGTCTTTCTCATCACGATGCAGGCGGTAGGTCCCTCTCGGTGCAGCAAATCGACTTTAGTGAAACGACTTATTGGAAATTCTGAGCAAATGTTTGAGGGCCCCATTGGACAGGTCGTTTCGTGCCACCCCCCAGAATATCCCCTAGACATGGGAACCTCATTAAATCGCTGCACCCCTAACGTTTACACCCACGGGGGTATACCACCCCTAGAATATATTAGCAAGGGCGATTATTTTGTGGTTGATGACATAATCTGGGAGTCGGACTCTATTAACGTATTCAATTTCTTCAGTGAAGATTCGCACCGCCGAAATGTTGGCCTCATTTACATCCTCCAGAATGTGTTCCCTCAAGGAAAACGTTTCGCAGGATATCCCTCAATGCCAATTACATCGTTGTGTTTAAAAGAAGCAGAGATAAGATACATATAGAAAGACTGTTTCAACAAATGCAGCCGCGAAATTCCAAGTTTTTATAGGAGGTCTTTGGGAATGCGAGGAAACGCTGCGGTGTATCTCTTTCTGGATTGCAGCCAGTACACGTCAGATCAGTATAGGTATGGAACGGGCATCCTCCTGGATGAAGCACCCTCGTGCTTTGTTCGGATATAACTACACCTTTCCCAATTCAACCATCCGCCATTACGAAGGCTAAGATACATAATTTCACTTCTTTTATCGTTGCCAATGAATGCAAAAACCTTGTGGCTTTCAGCAAAATTAAACCAAAACTTAGGAAAAAGCTTCTAAAGAAAGTCAAACCAGAAATACTAAAGGCCATTTAGGAGTGTGTGCACAATCTGTGCAACGTTAAAAGCGCATATCTCTTACATGCGGGGGCCGTTTGAAAAAGAAACAAGACCGGATGGAGACAGCTAGTTCACTAGAAGGTGTCACTGCAGGAGAAGTGAAAGATACTCGTGTAAAAGTGTGGCTTCCTACCGGCCTTTCTTTTTCCTGTACTGAGTTCGATAGCCAGTGCCTTGGTATCCAAATTCGCTTAACCATGACGCACGCAAAGGAAATCTTGTGATTCACTCGGAACCGAAGAGTGCAAAGAGACTGCACATTATCGATAAGGCCTTATTCAACCTCGTCAATGATAACATTGGAATCATGGGTACCAAAATGACACCGGAAGATAAATGGAACGTTGTAAAATACAAATTGGCCCATTATTATGATCTAGATTTCAAACTGAGAAACCTCCCAGGGGCTCACCTATGTAAGTACGGGTTTTGGCGCACCCGGGGGTTCCCGAGCCACTCATCGCCATCATCATCCTTCCACCCTCGTCCGGTCGAGGTGGGTTCGTTCTCGTGACCGGGGGACTCAAGGTAGGTTCTCGTGCGTTCTGTGCATTTCATTCCCTGTCGCCCCTCGCCATCGTTTTTTTCGTCTCTTCTATTTCTGCACATTTCGCCCCATGTCCAATAATTTACGCATCCATTTTCCTTCCTCGCCGGCCTACCTTGCGCGCTAAACGCCCACACACTTTTAGTTTCTTTTACCCTTTTTATTTAAACCTCCGTGGACACAGCCTGACGGATACCCGCGCACTAGGTGCGCAGCTGGGTGAGTGGGTAATGGCGTCATCCCCACCACCCGGGGTCGTCATGTAGGGTATGTGTTCGTATCCGCTGTTCAACTGCAGTCACGTGGGAGGGCCATTGCATGAGCTGCTGACTTCTGACGGCGATTGGGTCCCCCTGTCTATGTTCTGGGAGGTGTGACCCTGGGGTGAGTTTGGTATAGATAGGCCACTCACCCAAGCCGGGGTAACGCCCGGGAAGTCAGAACCCGGGGTCGGAGACGGTTGCAATGGTGGAGGATTTATTTCGCTATGGAGCACCCTTTCTCCATTACTCACAACAAGCGCCGAAAAGTCTATGTAACGGAAGTAGCACCGCCGACATCTGGTTGTTACTTGGTCATTTCACGTACAGAAGAAGGACAAAGTTTTGAGAAGGTGAACACTTTCATTATTCAGAAGGGCATTGACGCTATTGCAGGTGCGGTTCAGTCCTGCACTAAATCTTCGAATTGGTTCATTGTTGGTTTAAACCAAATCCGAACAGCAGAGTATGTCCTTGTTGCGCGCCACGCTTCTCCACGGTTATCCTATCCGTGTCGAGACGCACCGCACCTTGAATTCCTGTAGAGGCGTCGTTACCACCCATAGCCTCGATGGTATGTCGGACGAAGAACTTGTCGACTATCTTTCTGATCAAAACGTGACAGCTGTTCATCGAGTGCAGGCTAAACGCGACGGAATTCTGGTACCAACTCGTACCTTGTTTATCACTTTTGATGGCGTCGATCTGCCAACCAGTCTTTCAGCAGGGTACGAGCGTATTGCAGTTAGGCCCTATATACCTAGACCTCTGCGTTGTTTCAAATGCCAACGTTTTGGGCATACGCAAGTCTCATGTAAGAGTGCCGTTACCATCTGTGCAACATGTAGCCAGCCCTCACACGAAGGTACCTGTTCAACCGCCCCCGTCTGCGTTAATTGCAAAGGGTCCCATTCTGCTTCATTTGCAGACTGTCCGCGGTATTTGGACGAGAAGGCGATCCAGGAGATCCGGGTAAAGGAGAAACTCTCCTTTGCCGAAGCCCGAAGGCGATACCATGCGCGCCAACCTTCGCTCCTGCGATCCGGAACATTCAGCTCTGTTTTTGCCTCTCCAGTATCCCATAAAGATGCAGAGACACAGACCTGGACCATGACTGCATTGACCGACACTACAATCCGGCCGTCCGTCTCTAGCACGGTTATTAAGCCATCTAAAGCTAGTCCTAAGGTCCTGAAGTATCAAGCCACCGAAAAGAAGCCCAAGCAGAAACTTCGCAGGGAAGATTTCCTTAAAGACCCTCCGCGTGCGCGCGGCAAGAAAAGTTCACCTTCTCCTCCTCCTCCTCCTCCTCCTCGAAGGTCGCTGTTCCAGGATGCTCCTGGTCCAAGCCGCGCTCAGGGGCTCCCTTCACCCATTGCAACCCAGAACCGATTCTCGGCGCTTGAGTCGGTTTCTGGCTCTGAGCGCGTGGGCCCTCCCTTCGAGGAGGCTATGGAGTCTGACCAACTCCATACCAAAACCCGGAGCCCAAAGGTTAAGCACAAGGTAATTTTGAGCCGTCCGTCTAAATAAGAAGTTTATCCGTTTTATTAATGGCTCTCCTGACCTGGAATTTACGTGGTGTACGATCGCATACGGCGGAACTGCAACTTTTATTGTCTTCCCATTCGCCTATTGTCGTGTGTTTGCAGGAGACCAACTAACGCCATCACGACCCTTTTGAGCTCCGAGTGTATACTCCGGTTCGCTACGACCTTGAAACGGCTGAGGGTACTCTTGCTCATGAAGGTGCCATGATATTAGTGCGTAACGACGTTCATTTTCAGACTCTCACGCTTCCGTCCGACTTGCAAGCTATTGCCATTAGACTTCACTTACCCGGCTTTGCCTCTTCTGTTCGCTCTCTGTATTCGCCTCCATCGTCTCCCCTCGCTCCCGCGGACATTCGAGCTCTCCTGTCCGCTCTCCCAACACCATTTCTTCTGTTGGGGGATTTTAATGCCCATCACCCCCTGTGGGGTTCGCCAAGGGATTGTGCGAGGAAACGCTTCCTTTCGACATTTTTTACCAGTTCAATCTCTCCATCCTTAATACAGGTGAACCTACTTTTCTTTGATTCTCCTGGTACATTCTCTCACCTGGACCTTGCCGTTTGCTCACTTCGGCTTGTTAGTCGTCTGCAGTGGAACGTCGTCGCTGACACCTACTCCAGCGACCATTACCCCTGCATCGTTTCTCTTCTGTCTCACCACGTCGAACTCTCCAGACTACCTACCTGGATATTCACAAAAGCCGAATGCAGATTGTATTCCAGCATCGTGTATTTTGACAAGCCCTTCACCGACACTAACCAAATGGTGCAGCACCTTACGTCTACGATTCTATCTGCCGCCGAACGCGTAATTCCCGATCATCCTCTAAACCTCAGCGTCTACCTGTTCCGGGGTGGAACGAGGATTGTCGGGACGCAGTTCGTGCCCGTAGAACTGTGCTTAGGGTGTTTCGGCGAGACCCTACACTTGATAATTTGGTTACTTTTAAACAATCGCGGGCCAGGGCTCGTCGCATTATTCAGGATAGCAAGAAGGCGTCTTGGCCTGGTTTTGCCGAGTCTTTTAATCGCTTTACGCCTCCATCTGTTGTTTGGGATAAACTTCGTCGCTTCTCAGGTAAAGTGTCACATTGTACTGTGTCTGACCTTCAGGTTTCCCATACCACCATAGTGTATCCGGTTGCCATCGCTAACGCTCTGGGTGCTGCCTTTGAGGCGGTTTCCAGTTCCGACCATTATTCCGCCGGCTTTCGCTCTATCAAAGATCGGCTAGATTGCGCCACCTATAATTTTCGGTCGGCTAATAAAGAGTGCTATAATGAACTTTTCACAATGAGGGAGCTGGAGCACGCTGTTCATTGCTCTAGGCATTCCCCTCCTGGGCCGGACGGCATTCATGTCCTGATGTTAAAGAACCTTTCTGCCGACAGTAAACTCTTTCTCTTACAGGTCTATAACCGTATTTGGCAAGAAGGACTTCTTCATTCCGTTTGGCGCGAAGCCACCATTGTCCCTATTCTTAAGCCTGGGAAGGATCGCCAACTACCTTCCAGCTACCGCCCTATCTCCCTCACCAGTTGCATATGCAAGGTGATCGAACGCATGATCAACGGGCGCTTGACATGTTGGCTTGAGTCTCAGGAACTCTTAGCGAATGCTCAGTGCGGATGTCGTCGCCATCGCTCTACCGTTGACCATTTGGTGTCTCTGTCGACGCATATTATGAATGGATTTCTGAGATAGTGTCAAACCGTGGCTGTGTTTTTTGACCTGGAGAAAGATTATGACACTTGTTGGAGGGGCGGCATTTTACGTAAACTTCAAGGATGGAATATCCGTGGTCCTCTTTCCATATTACCGCGGGAGTATGTGACGGACCACGTCTTTCGTGTACGTGTGGGCTCGGTTTTATCTAGTCGTTTTATTCAAGAGAACGGTGTACCGCTGGGCTCTGTACTCAGTGTCACACTTTTTGCAATTGCTATCAACCCCATTGTTGATTTATTCCACCTGGCATTTCCTCGTCCCTTTTCGTCGACGATTTTGCCATTTATTGCAGTTCAAGTCGGAACTGCCTGCTCGAACGCCGTCTCCAGAGCTGTATCGGCCGTCTCTACGCCTGGAGTAACGACAACGGTTTTAATTTTTCCGCCGAAAAATCCGTCTTCATCAACTTCTGGCGCCGGAAGTCTTTCCCTCCGCCCTCTCTCCATCTTGGGCCGGGAATCCTTCCGTTTGCAGACGAGGTGAAACTTTTAGGGTTGATCTTTGATAGGAAGCTGTGTTGGATTTCGCACATTTCCTTTTTAAAAGCAAAGTGTGACCGTTCTCTTAATCTTTTACGTGATTTAAGTGGCACATCCTGGGGAGCTGATCGGACCATTGTTCTGTGTCTTTATCGCTCTTTGGTCCGATCCAAGCTTGATTACGGGTGTATTATCTATTCATCGGCACGTCCATCTGTGTTACGTTGCCTTAATGCAATTCACCATCGTGGCATACGAGTCGCTACAGGGGCTTTCCAACCAGCGCTGTACTCAGTCTGTATGCTGAAGCTGCAGAGCTTCCGCTGTCCTTCAGGCGTGAGGTGCGTTTGTGCAGCTATGCCTGTCGACTCTCAAGCTTGCCTGACCAACCGTCCTTCGAGGTATTTTACGCAGATTCGCTTGATCGGCAATATTTCGCTAGCTCCTCTGCCTTGCTCCCTCCAGGGGTTCGATTTCGAAAGATTCTTCGGCATTTGGACTTAACGCCAGCGCCGGCCCTTCCCAGGGGGGAAACGCGCTTTCCTCTATTTTTGCGCGCTGAGGCCCACTGTCACCTTGGGTTAACGTCAATGTCGAAGAATGAGACCCCTTCTTCAGTTCTTAGATCAGCTTTTTTAGAACTTCAGGAGCGGTTCGGGGACTTTCATTTTATATATACTGATGGGTCTAAGACTGATGTTGGAGTAGGGTGTGCCTTTGTTTATGGTCATCGTAGTTTTACATTTCGTTTACCCGGGCAATGTTCGATTTTTGCTGCCGAACGTTTTAGTATTTATCAGTCACTTTTATAAGTCCATCGGTACGAATTACGGCACTGTTTTATTTGTTCAGATTCCCTGAGTGCTCTTCAAAGTATTCGCGCGCTGTACAATTACCACCCCCTCGTACAGCGCATACATGACCTGGTCCACTCGCTTGGTGTCTCTGGCATCCGCTTCTTCTTCATGTGGATTCCAGGTCATGTTGGCATATCAGGGAACGAGTCCGCCGACGCCGCTGCAAAGTCGGCGATTTTATTACCCAGATTTTTTTACCTCTGTTGTTCCTTTGTTAGATTCGTGTGTTATTTTACATCACCGCATCCTCTCGCTTTGGCGCGATGAGTGGACGGCCCTCCGGGGGAACAAACTGCGGGAGGTTTAAACCTCTTCCGTTAGTCTGGGGTATCTCTTATCGTTCTTCTCGTCGGGAAGAGGTACGTTTAGCCCGTCTATGGAACGGACATTGCCGTTTTAGTCATAGACACTTGCGTAGTGGCGACCACGCACCAGTCTGTGACCTGTGTGATGCGCCCTTGACGGTGCGTCACATTTTTATAGCTTGTCAAGTTTTAGCTCCATTGCGCGTCCGTGTGTGTCTGCTTGTTAGCATAGCCAACGTTTTGGCAGACGACGCGCATGCTGTAGCATGTCTTTTACGTTTTATCCGTGAAAGTAGTTTTAGCCGACGCATTTGATGCGCTGAGCGTCTCTTAGCCTGTGTGATTTTATATTGTGTTTTTAATGGGGGTTCTACTCCCCAGTGGACATAAGGTGCTCATGTCCCTGCGTTCTACAGTTCTTGACACGTTTTATTTTTGTTCTTATTTTGTTTTTACTTATTTTTTGTGGTTTTAACATATAATGCCTTGTTTTATAGTGTTTTTGTCAATGCGGTTTTTTACTCTATTTTATTTTGGAATTTTACATTTTATACTTTTTAAGGGCGATGATGACCTTAGCTGTTGAGCGCCCTTTAACCGCATCTCATCATCATCAAACTGAGAAAGCCTCATACCAATGCATTGTAGGAGAAGAATGAATTCAGCCTAAAACGCTACTGGTAAAAACACAACCGCAACATAGTTTGACAAAAATCGAAACAGGGCCGTGTTGAAGATTTATGGCACGTAAAAGAAACTCAAGCCTGATAAAAGAGGCCTCTGAGCAAAATTACCGAACTTTCACGCCCAATATAGAGTGGGACGCTAAAGATCATAGCAGTTAAATATCGTTCATAAATAAAACTATTTTCTCCTCTGAGGTCAGGAAAAAAAGGCCAAAAAGGCTCGCACCAATGCCTACATCACCAGTCGCTATGGACGTCAATCCCGTGCAAATGAACGAAGAGACAAGGAAGATCTAGAATGGGGAATCTGTACTAGTACGCCTCTACAACAGCATTGATCACGTCTGACAAACTGCGCAAGGCGACTGGCCTTTCCAAATCTAACACTGAAAGCTTCCTTTGAACCAAGGACAGTTATATACTGCATAAGCCGGTGAGAAACCGTTAATCTACAAAACAGTATGACGTCAGCAATATCCATGTGTTTTGGGAAGCCGGTCTAAACGTTTTGTACAAAATTAGGATTCACAACGCACCGTACATTTTATCGGCCATTGATGTTTCTTACGTGGGCGCTGCCTTTGGTGACAAAAACGTATGAGGAGCTGGTGAAGGCTTTTCATCACATCTTTTCCAAAGACAAGCGATTTCCCAAAGTTTTGTGTACAGACAAAGGTTCCGAATTTAGAAGCGGGGCTTTTCAGCAGTTTCTCAAAAATCATGACATACCACAAAACATAACGTTAAGGCCGCGGTGGTGGAACGTTTGAATAGGACCCTAAAGACCATAATATGGTGGTATTTTACACACAAAAACACCTACGGGTACGTGAATGTTCTGCCGCAGATAGTTCAATCTTACAACAGTTCTTGTCATCGATTCATTAAAATGGCTCCAAAAGACGTCTCCGTAAACAATATCCTCGAGGTGTATCACGACCTTTATCAATGCTCGCCGGTATCCGTACCAAAATTTAAGGTGGGCGATCACGTGTGCATTTCTAAAAAAGAAGTGACCTTCGATAAAGGTTACGAACAAATTGGAGTGATGAAACTTTTCAAGTGTTCAAGGTCATTCGGAGTTCCTTGGTCATTTACAGGATTCGCGATTTGACTGGCGACGTCATTGAGGAGTATTTTTATCGCCTATGAGCTTCAGCGCGTTAGTCTTCCCGTGATTTACTGGGTCGATAAAATACTTGACCAGAAGTCGAGGCGCCAGAAGTAAAGTGTTGGTAAAGTGGAAAGGTTATCGTAAAAATTCAACTCCTGGGTGTAATCGTCTGACGTAATGCTGATATGATACCTAGTCATTTTCCATCACGCTCGCTAGCAATGCGTCCATGGATCGTTTTGCAAACAACATCGCGCGCTTATCAATTCACTTGCTCGAAAGATTGGTGCTGCAGGGAAAGTGGGAGATGGCGTTTACCAAGTTGAGATATCCACTTGGGTTTCACAATTAAAGTACCACCTGCAGTCTCAGTGGTGCTCGCAAGACACACCTTAAACATTTTTGGGTGCGCCTTATTAATGCCATCGAAATAGAAACGGACTGGGTTTAACTTTTGGCTGCCATCAACTAATCCATTCATAGAGGCATTAACGTTCCAAACGTTTTACATCACGGAGGGTAAAGCGTACGTGTCCCGAAATGTCACTGAACATGTGACCATCGCAGAACCCGGCTAACCGCCAGTAAGTCCTAACAAAGGCAACGATTTACCCTTGGGAAAAATAGGAAATCCTCACAAACACGTGCCCGTCGACGAACCCATGTCGGGTGCTCCCAAGATATGTAAACCAAAACAGCTTGCCACTTCTAAAACAGGACCTGCTTCAAAACTCGAAATACTACGTTCGTCACCATTACTATCATCACCTCCCGCTCGTTCCAAACCCCAACCTCCCCTCACCTCCCCAACCAACTGCTCTTAAACCCCAACCAGCACCTCTCCAACTATCACTTACACAACCTTCACCTCCCCAATCACCAACACATCCCCAATCCCCAACCCCAACTAACAAGGATACTCAAACGTAAGAGCCGTGCTACTGGCATGGTTCCTTCGCCGTCGATTTACCGGATGCTCGGTTGTTTGCTCGATACCGAGGTGGTTTGGAGCACAAAGGCTACCTACATTCTAGATCCCTACATGGGATTTCCGCAAACAAAGTTTTCGTATATTATAATAACATCGCACCCCAACTAATTCGCAATAGTTTCGTTCAAGTGATTGATACCACACTCATCAAGGTCGCGTTCGAAGACTCGAAGCGCTTCACCATGTTCTCCTTCCCCTAAAATTGGGTTGCGTTACTTGGAAAGGATTTTAATTCCATTAGCACACTTTAAGGGGCGGTTTCGGTGATCTCTTACTATTTGCCGACAGCTTTTCTTCAGATACAGTTCTATCCTTTAGACCCAAATATGCCCGCGAACGAAGATGTCCTATTTCGTTACTATTTAAAGCAGGCTGGCCATGGTTACAACGACCATAATTTTCTGCTTTACTGGGGAGCACATTTTCGAAATAATAGTGGTCTCTATAGTGCTATTGGTGGATTGTTTTGGACCGTTTCCCATCGTTAAGAGCGGCGCCAAGGCTGTTAGAAAAGAGGCTTTGAAAATTGAATCCAACGTTCTCGCAGACATCGGCACATCCTCTGCGTCACCAAATGAGGCCTTCAAAACCCGCTTAAGAGAACCGTGAAGCAATCTTAAGCTCAAAGCGGAAACTTAACTAGATTCCGTGATGGGCTCCGGCAAAAAACGTGTCAAGATAAAACGGTCGCACAACCGTAAGAAGAAGTAATCCAAGATCAGACGCGCTCGACGTAAGGACATTTTCACATCATGAGTGGCATGGTGTTCATGAACTCTGAATTGATTTTTTCAAAGAACTGCCCGGTCAAACCAACATTGAAGAATCCAAGATTTTCCAAATCAACCCGCAAAATGCTCTCTCTCAAAATGTACCCCATCACGTTTCACTGTTCTTCCAATGCCGAAGACTATCTAGATCTTTGTTACGTGGTAATCGAAGCTTTCAGACTAATCGTCAAGCAGAACGGTACTGTTCTTGGCGCAGATGACAAGGTAACGCTGGTCAGTAATTCTCTAATTAGCCAAGTCAATGTGACCCTCAACAATAGTAGCACCTCCATATCAGCAAGGCTACCCTTATAGAAAATATCTTGAAACACTGCTGAATTATTATTCCGACGTTATGAGTGGTCGTTTGCAATCCTGCATATAGTTTAAATGCAATGTTGGTAATATAGTTCGATTTTGACCACAACAAAGGTCTAAAAATCCCCTTGCCTACACCAAAAACACTCAGGTGGTACAATTCATTAGATGCCTTTACCACGGTCACTCTAATCAAGATTTGCTGTTGCTCAATAACATAGACCGCGCCACCGCCCGCAACTCTCCTCCTCAATTCCATATCTTTTCTATCAATGCTGCACTTAACGGGTACACCATAATTATCAGGGCTAATCTTTACCTTAAGAAAGTAAGATCCACACCGTCCATTAAGATGGCTCAACAGGGCACGCTTGCACGGCCAATGAAGTAATGCTTTCAAGGGTATACTATTAAGCCCTAAGATTGGGTGCTGGTGGAACGCCTACCAACTTTAGCAATATTCTCATCGGAAAGGTTCCCCGGTGCATCATCCTTTCCATGAAGTCCGATAAGGCCCACACTGGCTATTTCACTAAAAACACCTTCAACACTTCAATGTGTCGACCCTACAACTCTGTCAACAATTGTCCCGTACCGTCGCCCGCCGCAATTCTCAGTTTAGACAAGGTTTAATTCTGCAGGTATATCAAACCCTCTTTCTGGCTTAGGCAAAGGTATTCAATGACAAGGGTGTCAACATTTCTAGAACCGAATATCCTAATGGGTGCGACATTCTCTGTTTGGTCCTCACAGCCGACATGTATACCGACCGCAATTATATTTCTGGTCTGCATCACAGAATTGTGGGTAGAAAACTCGAATTTCGCAAACGTCTCTCCGAACTCGTTTGCCTTCACGTACTCCTCGAGGTTCAATCCGTCGAAATTGATTTCAACAAGTCCATTCCCTTATCATGAACACCAAAAATGTTTTTTCGTGTCTACCGAAATATTGTAACACCCCACGGGGGTGGTTATCCCCCGCAGTAGGTGATTACACTAGGGGGGTTAATAGCTCAGAGGTAGGGTATGTGTCGGTACTGGGGTAGTAGGCAGGCCAGGGTGGCGTTCTAGGATAGGGGGTATTTAAATGATGCACAGGGGATGCATTGACCCAGTAGATTGTATTATTGCTTTTAGTGTCAATACATTCGGGCCCGTAGCTGTGTCACTCAGTTTGGAGTGAAGCCCCGGCAAATAAGCAGAACTTAGAGGAGACGCATTCTTACGTGATTAACTGGTGGCGATGTTACAGCGGCGATTCCCGCAATGTCTCAGACAAGGGTCTCGAGTCTGATTCAACAACTGACAACTGATCTGACGACTCTCCTGACAACTGATCGCAATTGAACAACTGATCCCGCTCGAGTCAAAACCCCGTAGTATAAATACGTACAGAAGAGCTGACTCGGCGTTCCTTAGCGTGATCGTGTTATGGTAGCCCGGTTTCCACACTTTCCGCTGGTTTACGTCATATGATGTAATACTCGGTGCTCAACCTGGTCCGCTACAATATCCGCCCTTTGTCAACGTTTTTGCTTCCTGCGAAATATCCAACTTTCCGCTTGTTCCACCACCTCCCATGGCCGTGGTCATTAAATTCGATACCAGTACCAAACCAGGAAAACATTGGATTTGTATTTTCGTGTCCAAAGATATTTATAGAGAATACTTTGATAGTTACGCTTTACCTCCACTCCGTTGCTATTGCGGCACAAGATGGGAGCACAATTTGCGGCGCCTACAGGGTGACGCTTCTGCTACGTGTGGCCATTACATAACAGCCTATTTATCCCATCGCTGTTGTAATTTTCTGGCCTCCATATTTTTCACAAGGTTAAAAACTTTCAACGATAGAGTAATTTCTAAATCGTATTCGGCTAGGTGTTCTTCTTACGCACGAACCTGTCAGTCATTGGCGTGTACCTATAAGGTTCAACGCGCACAGGCGCTTGTCGCTCACTCGTTGACTAGTCGTCAAAGATGTAAGCACACTCTCCTGCGTGTGTTCCTCTGTCTGTTCATCTCTCTACCTTTATTCGCGTCTTTTCTTTTTTAGGGAATCGGTTCATTTTCTCAAAGCATTCCACACAATGTACCTCTCTCTCTCTCTGCGGCAACCTGACCCTAGGTCATCGTCACCATCACCAGCTGCGGTAAGCGCAAGTCGGTGGTCTTCACTTTCTGGGAACATTGGATCCAGTTGGTCGAGAACCTCGGACCAACGATCGACGCCTATTTTAACAACGCTACCAAGCATCCGTTCTCCAAGGAAAGCACCTCAGATTCGGTTACCGTTCATTTGAATAATCTATTCTGCCGTCCTGCTATCGTTCTAAAACCTGCTAGCCTAGCTCTCTATGAGCAAGAATGGACCAATATAGTTCCACCAGTACAAAAACGTCGCAAAGTAATCTATCTTTCATATTCGAATAATTCCGCGATACTTTCTTGGAACCTATGAGAATCAAGTACACTTTGTGGATTTCCTTGAAAATAAACGTTTCAGAAGGTTTTATCCTCCACCCCCTCCGCCATTTCCCCCTAAAAATACTTCTGAACTATCCTGCGGTCCACTTTTCCCCATCCATTACATTCTCTACCCCACCACAATCTCCGCCCTTTCCGCCTAACCCTTCAAGACACGATGCGTTCCCCTCTCCCCACATCTAATACTACCCCATTTTTCGAGAACCATCACTTCGTCTGAAGACAAGGGACCATGAAGAAGCAGCGCAGTGTGCTCCGAAATCTCAACAATAAAGGCCAGACTCCACACTTCTTGGAGTCCGGGACCTTGCAGCCTTCAGAAAGGCAGAGAGGTGTTCCTACCTGCAGACTACAACGACCTAGAAGACAATTCTTTTCGTCAACACACCACAGCGCCATTCAACGTCATCTACCATGGCACAGAGCTCCTTCCTAACACTAATGTCAACAAAAACCGCCTGCTCACCTTCACTGAAGCACCTGCACAGGAATGAGTGTTCCACGGATTACTTCTTCATTAGTACGTATCCAAATTTCTTTCCGTATTTCCTTTAGCCTTTTTTTCTAAATATTAAGGAACTCAAATTATTTTCCCTCCTTTTCAGTCATAACCTCAGGGCTACCGTGAACTTCAAGGCGTCCGACTCTGCTGATTTCAATGGCAAGCTCGTCAACGAACGCAGCTTTGATGTCGTCTCCAAAAGTTTCGAGAAATTTGGTAACATCAAAACTGTCATCTTCAAGGTCAACACCTCCAATGCCGCTGTCAACAAATTCAATTTTGGAACCTCCAAAATCTCACCCAAAGGATGCGACGCCCAATGGTACATCTCCATCGCCGATGAAATAGCACCGTCAACCGACTCCATGATATTCTGCGCTCCAGTCTGCATTCCATCATCCACCCACGACCTCAACTTATCCAACATCACCTTCAACTGCGATACCAACAGTAATCATCAAGATGAAATCACCTTACTAAATTGTAGACCACGCGTTACCATATTTAAAACTATGGTTGTTCAATAATGTACACCGCTTTTATAAATAAAAAACGATTCCCTACTTAGACGGAATCCGAGCGTCTTGGAGACCTAACAGACTTCCGGTTCTGTATGAACCCGACTTCCGGTTCTGTCTAAAAAGGGATCTAACCACTAAGATTCTCTTCTTCAATTTCCATTTCTCTCCTGTCCTGTACTGTCTCACTTATCTCCCACACGAAAGCAACTACACAAGCTCTCTCTACCACACTTCCATTTCACTTCTATCTGTCTCGTCTCTCTCCCCTAAAAACCACAATATGAAGTTTCTCTTCTCCCAGACTTCCACTTCTCTCCTATCTCTTTCGCCTCTCTCCCCCACAAACAACAATAAGAAGGTTCTCTTCCCTTACACTTCCATTTCTCTCCTATTCTACACTGTCTTTCCTCTCTCCCTCACAAACAATAACAAAGGTTCTCTTCTCCCACATTTCCATTTCTCCCCTCTTCTTTATCATCTTGCCTATCTGCCACACAAAAACAATAAAACCTCTCTTCTTCCACACTTCCATTTCTCTCCTATTGTTTACTGTCTCTCCTTTTTCCACCACAAACAGCAACAAAGGTTCTCCTCTCACACACTTCCATTTCTCTCCACCCTTTAATGCCCCGCCTATCTCCTCAATAAAAACAACATAGGTTCTCTTCTCCCACACATTCATTTTCTCCAATCTTTTACTGTCTCACCTATCTCGCCCAGAAAAGGTCTTATTCTCCCATACTTCCATTTCTCTCCTACCCTTTACTGTTTTCTCCTCTCGCAACACAAACAACTATATGAAAGCTCTCTTCTCCCACACATCTATTTCCTTCTACCCTTTACTATATCTCCTCTTTACCCAAAAACAACAATAAACGTTGTGCTGATATATGTAGTGGATGTATGAATTGTTGTTGTGTATAGCCAGTCACTTATGTTACCTGTTTTGCTATCTCTATGCTCAACTATTTGTCACCCCGGTGATTCATTTCCTCCGTGTACTGAGGGCGTGGCCGCTGCCGTGCTTTATGCGGCTGGCGGACGGGAGTCTCTCTGCATTGCGGGCACGGTGTGGCTTCGAGACAGACGTTTTGTGTTGTTTTTTTCCCTGAATTTCGTTCCTGAGTGGAAAGCTTTCTGAATTCTCTTTGTGCGCTTGTCAGTGTTGCTAATATTTAGAAAACTTGATATTTTCGTCTTAAATTTTACTAAATTTATTTTCCAAATTCTGCTGGTGGCGTCAAAATTGCAGGGCGTTTAATGACAAATGGCTGTGACTTCTGCATAAGTAAAGGTAGGCTTTTTTCCTCAGCTTATCTGTATTTTGGTAAGGGTGAATGGAGTTTGGGCGGAAAACGTAATGCATGATTTTCACTAGAAATTCGTAAGTGACTGGCTCTCAGTTTTGTTCATAGAGTTCTAATGTGTTTTGGTTGATTTCTTTCTTTGTCAAATTTGATATAGGGTTAAATAGGTCATGTATAACATGGCGTTTTTTTATTTTTGCCATGTTATTTATAAATGAGGGTGTTTTGTATGACTTCTAAGAGTACCAAAAAGGTATGCTTTAAGGCTTTGTGTGTGGGTCTATAAGGAATCATTTAATGAAATATATGTGATATATTTTATTGCTGTTAAATGTGATTCTTTTATTGGAATATTAATAGGTCCCTTTTCAATGTGAAAAGGAGCGTTGTAAGCTTTAATAAAGTTTTTAAGATTATTGCTCTTCATATTGGCCTGGTATGGTAAAGTTGGATTTTATAGAATTTCAAGAGTATCCTATGATAACATAGCTATGTGTAATGGGCCTCCCTTTTTAACGATATATTTACGATACGTTTTTTATCGTTATTAAATTTGATTTTCTTATTGGAATATTAGTGGGCTGGGAAGAAATTGTACTATTTTGCCAATTTGCCCTGGATATAGTCGGAACTGGTTATGATTTAGCTAAGGAGCCTATGGTTGTTTTCTTTTGGGCCATATTTTGCTAGGTGATTTATCAGACCAGTTGTTAATTTATAAAGGGTACAATTGCACTTTCAACTGGTTTTATAGTTGCAAAATTAACTCGTGCACTATTAGGCACAATACTTTGGTTTCAATGTAGTAGTTGAATTACTTTGGCTGCCATAATCTCGCCTTTTTGCGTATTGAGCCATTTTGCTATTTTGATCGCTTGGTTTGTGACTCCTTCCCTGTTTCATACTTAAGTCTCTCGGGTTGATAGAATTTTGAATTCTTATTGGCTCCTTAGTACATGGGCTGGTTATAGTTGGATGTGTGCTTTTGGTAAAATGTTCATTTTGATTAGATTTAACGTAAAATAGTTTTCTTTTTCAGCTAAAGTATTAATGTTACTTTGTTAGCTATTTTGTGAGTTGTCAAAAGCAGCTAAAATATTACTTACTCCGGTGCCTAATTTTGCCTCAGATATTTATGGTTTCTTAGATTTCTAACTTTTTAAAATTTAGAAGAAACTTACTTTTTCTGAGTGCCTTTAAATTATATTCATACTTGTTACATTTATGCCGCACGGGGTATGTAAAATATGCATATCGCCCAAAAGGGAAAACTGTTGGTGTAGATTTGGTATTTTCATTTCTTGGTTTGTTCAGCTTCAATTTTTTTACTTTAAAGCTTTCTATATATTAAAATAACTTTAATGCTTTTGGTGAGTTAAAGTTTGGTCATTACTATTGAAGTCACCTCTTTTGCTTTATAGTTATCGCTTTAAAGTATTGGTTAGTTGAAGCTTTGGTTTTATTATTATTATTATTATTATTAGAGCCATCTTTGTTTTAAAGTTATCAATATTAATGTTGCCTTATAGTTTTGGTCAGTTAAAGTTTGTTTCAATGATATAATTAAAGTACCTTTTGAAATTTTATCAATAGTAGTATATGAGAATTTTGGCTTGGTACTTATGGTTTGAAAGTTAAATTTTGTTTAAGTTAATGTTGTATTAATTCTTACCAACTTAAAATGTTTGAAGTTATGACTCTGTTATTAGTTTGATAAGAATTGTTCCCATTTCCGTGTTTTTTTAACTTTAGTGGTTCCTTGTTATATTTGGTTATTTAGTGAAAAGCGATGGTTAATGGCTACGGATTTGGTGAAATAAAACCAGTGAAAGTTATATTTCAGAATTTTATCTCTTTTTATATTGGGAGATACTTCCTGGTCCTTTCTCCATTCCTGTGTTAGCTTCGGAGTTTTGGGTTGTCGTCTTAGGATTCTTATTCCCTACGGGATTCGTTAGGACTCCCCTTTTCGTCTGGCCGGGGTTCCCTGCTTCAGACAAGTCTTCGTAAGCAGCTGCTTGGCTTCGGTAGCCTCATGCTCTCACATTTCCATTTCTGTCCTATCTTCTACTGTATCTAATCTCTCCCCCACAAATAACAATAGGAAAGTCGGCTTCTCCCACAACTCCATTAATCCTATCCTTTACTGTCTCGCTTCTCTCCCTTACAAATAACAATATGAAGGTTCTCCCCTTCCAAGCGTCGTCGTCCTCTAGCTCCAGAGGTCGCGGGTTCCAACCCGTCAGAGGGCGATGTATTTTTTCGGGCGTAAGAATACTTAGCATGGCTTCCTTTGAAAGCCAGTGGTCCCCTATCGTGGATTTACGGCACGTAAAAGAATCTCAAGCCTGATAAAGGGGCCTCTAAGTAACATTTTCGGGCTTTCACGCCCAATTTAGAATTGGACACTAAGAACTACAGCATTAAAGAGTGTCCCTAATTAAGGATCAAATTCAATTTCCTCTCACACTTCAATTAATCCTATCCTTCACTGTCTCGCCTCTCTCCCACATAAATAACAATATGAAGGTTCTCTTCTCCCACACTTCCATTAATCCTATCCTTCGCCGTCTTGCCTCTCTCCCCCAATCCCAGGGGCTCACCTTATGTGAGTACGAGTTTGGCGTACCCGGAGTGCCCGAGCCACTCATTGCCATATTCATCCCTTCATCCCCGTCCGGACGAGGTGGGTTCGTTCTCGTGACCGGGGGACACAAGGTAGGCTCTCGTGTGTTCTGTACATTTCATTCCATGACACCCCTCGCCATAGTTTCTTTATTCTCTCTTCTATTTACGCACATTTCGCCCCACGTCCATTCATTCATACCTCTATTTTCCTTCTTCGCCAGCCTAACTTGCGTGCGAAACGCCCACACACCTTTTGTTTTATTTTACCACTCTATTTATCTTAATCCTCCGTGGACACAGCATGACAGATACCCGCACACTGGGTGCGCAGCTGGGCGAGTGGGTAATGGCGTCATCCCCACCACCCGGGGACATCATGTAGGGCCTGTGTTCGTATCCGCTGTTCAAATGCAGTCCCGAAGGGAGGGCATTGCATGAGCTGCTGACTTCCGATGGCCATTGGGTCCCTCTGTCTATGTTCTGGGAGGTGTGACCCTGGGGTGAGTCTGGTATAGATAGGCCACTCACCCAAGCCAGGATAACGCCCGGGAAGTCAGAGCCCGAGGTCGGAGACGGTTGCAATGTTGGAGGATTTCTTTCGCTATGGAGCCCCCTTTCTCCATTACAAACAACAAGCGCCGAAAAGTTATTGTAACAGAAGTAGCACCGCCGTCATCTGGTGTTACTTGGTCATTTCCCGGACAGAGGAAGGTCAGTCGTTTGAGAAGGTGAACCCTTTTATCATCCAGAAGGGCACTGCTTCTATTGCTGGCCCTGTTCAGTCCTGCACTCGTCTTCGGAATGGTTCCTTGTTGGTTCAAACCAAGTCCGAACAGCAAAGCAAGTCCTTGTTGCGCGCCACGCTTCTCCACGGTTATCCCGTCCGTGTTGAGAAGCACTGCATCTTGAATTCCTGTCGAGGCGTCGTCACCACTCACAGCCTCGACGGAATGTCAGACGATCAACTGGTCGAATATCTTTCCGAACAAAAGGTAACAGCGGTTCATCGAGTGGAGGCTAAACGCGACGGGGTGTTGGTACCAACTCGTACCCTGTTTCTGACGTACGATGGCGTCGATTTGCCCACTAGTATTTCCGCAGGGTACGAACGTATTGCGGTGAGGCCCTATATTCCTAGAGCTCTGCGTTGTTTTAAATGCCAACGTTTTGGGCATACGCAAGTCTCTTGTTAGAGTGCCTTATCCATCTGTGCCTCATGTAGCCAACCGTCACACGATGGTACCTGTTCTTCAGCCCCCGTCTGCGTTAATTGCAAAGGGTCTCATTCTTCGTCATTTGCCAACTGTCCGCGGTACTTGGACGAGAAGGCGATCCAGAAGATCCGGGTAAAGGAAAAGACTCTCCTTCGCCGAAGCCCGGAGGCGTTACCATGCGCGCCAACCTTCGCTCCTGCGATCGAGAATACTCAGTTCTGTTGTTGCCTCGCCAGTACCCCGGAAGGATGCAGAGACTCAAACCTGGACCACGACTGCATTGACCGCCACTACCATCCGACCATCCATTTCAGCCACAGTTGTCAAGCCATCTAGAGCTGGTCCAAAGGTTATGAAGTCACAAGGCACTGAGAAGAAATCGAAGCAGAAATTTCGTAGGGAACATTTTTTGAAAGACCCCCTGCTTGCGCGCGATAAGAAAAGTTCACATTCTCCTCCTCCTCGAAGGTCGCAGTCCCAGGATGTTCCTGGGACAAGCCGCGCTCAGCGGCCCCCTTCAACTATTGCCACCCAAAACCGATTCTCGGCGCTTGAATCGGTTTCTGGCACTGAGCGCGTGGGCCCTCCCTTCGAGAAGCCTATGGAGTCTGACCAACTCCATACAAAAAACCCGAGCCCCAAGGTTAAGCAAAAAGTTATTTTCAGCCGCCCTTTTAAGTAAGAAGTTTATCCCTTTTATCCATGGCTAGCCTGACCTGGAATTTACGTGGTGTACGATCGTATAGGGCGGAACTGCAACTTTTATTGCGTTCCCATTCACCTATGTTCGTGTGTTTGCAGGAGACTAAGCTTCGCCCTCACGATCCTTTTGATCTCCGAGGGTATACTCCGGTTCGCTACGATCTTGAACCGGATGAGGGTACTCATGCTCATGGAGGTGTCATGTTATTAGTGCGTAACGTCGTTCATTTTCAAACTCTCACTCTTACGTCCGACTTGCAAGCTGTTGCCTTAGGCTTCAATTACCCGGCTTTTTCTTTTCTGTTTGCTCTGTGTATTTACCTCCATCGTCTCCCCTCGCTCACGCGGATATTCGAGATCTCCTGTCCGCTCTCCCAACACCATTTCTTCTGTTGGGAGATTTTAATGCCCATCACCACCTGTGGGGTTTGCCAAGGGCTTGTGCGAGGGAACTCTTCTTTTCGACATTTTTGATCAGTTCAACCTCTCCATCCTCAATACAGGTGAACCTACTTTTCTTTCTGATTCTTCTGGTACATTCTCTCACTTGGACCTTTCCGTTTCCTCACTCCAGCTTGCTAGTCGTCTGCAGTGGAACGTCGTCGCTGACACCTACTCCAGCGACCATTACCCCTGCATCGTTACGCTTCTGTCTCACCACGTCCAACATTCCAGAGTACCTACCTGGATATTCACAAAAGCCGACTGCAGATTGTATTCCAGCCTCGTGTGTTTTCATGACCAGCCCTTCTTTGGCGTTAACCAAATGGTACAGCACCATTCGTCTACGATTCTATCTGCCGCCGAACGCACGATTCCCCGTTCATCCTCTCACCCTCGGCGTATTCCTGTTCCGTGGTGGAACGCGGCTTCTCAGGATGCCGTTCGTGCTCGTAGAACTGCGCTTAAGGTGTTTCGGCACCACCCTACAATTGATAATTTGGTTACTTTTAAACAATCGCGCGCCAGGGCTCGTCGCGTTATTCAGGATAGCAAGAAGTCGTCCTGGACTCGTTTTGTCGAGTCTTTTAATCGCTTCACGCCTTCCTCTGGTGTTTGGGATAAACTTCGTCGTTTCTCCAGTAAAGTGTCGCATTGTGCTGTGTCTGGCCTTCAGGTTTTCAATGCCACCATAGTGGATCCGGCTGCCATTGCTAACACTCTGGGTGCTGCCTTTGAGGCGGTTTCCAGCTCTGCCCATTATTCCGCCGGCTTTCGCTCTCCCAAAGACCGGCAGGATTTCGAGATCTATACTTTTCGGTCTGCTGATATAGTGTTATAATGAACTTTTCACAATGAGGGAACTGGAGCACGCTCTCCATTGCTCTAGGCACTACGCTCCTGGGTCGGACGGCATTCATGTCCTGATGTTAAAGAACATTTCAGCCGACAGTAAGCTCTTTCTCTTACAGGTCTATAACCGCATCTGGCAAGACTGCTTTTTTCCTTCCGTTTGACGCGAAGCCACCATTGTCCCTGTACTTAATCCTGGTAAGGATCGCCAACTACCTTCCAGCTACCGCCCTATCTCCCTCACCAGTTGCATTTGCAAGGTGATGGAGCGCATGATCAACGGGCGGTTGACATGGTGGTTGTGTCTCAGAAACAACTAGCGAACGCTCAGTGCGGATTTCGTCGCCATCGCTCTACCGTCGACCATCTGGTCTCTCTGTCGACGCATATTATGAATGGATTTCTGAGAAAAAGTCAAACAGTGGCTGTGTTTTTTGACCTGGAGAAAGCTTATGACACTTGTTGGAGGGGCGGCATTTTACGTGCACTTCGCACATGGAATTTCCGCGGTCGTTTTCCGATATTTCTTCGGTAGTTTATGACGGACCCGGTCTTTCGTGTACGTGTAGGCTTGGTTTTATCTAGTCGTTTTATTTAAGAGAACGAAGTACCGCAGGGATCTGTACTCAGGGTCACACTTTTTGCAATAGGTATCAAACCCCATTGTTGATTGTATTCCAACTGGCATTTCCTCGTCCCTTTTCGTCGACGATTTTGCCATTTATTGCTGTTCACGGCGGACCTGTCTGCTCGAACGCCGTCTCAAGAACTGTATCGACCGTCTCTATGCCTGGTGTAACGCCCAGGGCTTTAATTGCTCCGCCGAGAAATTCACCTGCATCAATTTCTGGCGCCACGAAGGCTTCCCTCCGCCCTCTCTCCATCTTGGGTCGGAGGTCCTTCCGTTTGCAGACGAGGTGAAATTTTTGGGGTTGATCTTTGATTGAAAGCTGAGCTGGACTTCTCATATTTCCTTTTTAAAAGCAAAGTGTGGCCGTTCTCTTAATATTTTACGTGTTTTAAGTGGCACATCCTGGGAAGCTGATCGGACCGTTCTTCTGCGTCTTTATCGCTCCTTGGTCCGATCCAAGCTTGATTACGCGTGCATTGTCTATTCATCGGCACGTCATCGGTGTTACGTCGCTTGATTGCCATTCATCATCGTGGTATAAGAGTCGCTACAAGGGCCCTTCCAACTAGCCCTGTACCCAGTCTGTACGCTGAAGCTGCAGAGCCTCCGCTGTCCTTCAGGCGTGAGATGCTTTTGTGCAGCTATGCATGTCGACTCTCAAGCTTGCCTGACCACCCGTCCTTCGAGTTATTTTTCGAGGATTCGCTTGATCGGCAATATTTAATTCGCTCCTCTGCATTGCTCCGTCCAGGGGTTCGATTTCGACAGCTTCTTCGGCATTTGGACATTATGCCAGCGGCGGCCCTTCCCAGAGAGGAAACGCGTTTTCCTCCATGGTTGCGCGCTGAGGCCCACTGTCATCTTGGGTTAACGTCGAATGAGACCCCTTCTTCAGTCCTTAGATCCGCATTTTTAGAACTTCAGGCGCAATTCGGGGTCTTGCATTTTATATATACTGATGTTAGAGTAGGGTGTGCCTTTGTTTTTAGTCAACGTAGTTTTACATTTCGTTTACCCGGGCAATGTTCGATTTTTACCGCCGAACTTTTTAGTATTTATCAAGCCATTTTATACATTCAGCAGCACGACTTGTGGCACTGTCTTGTTTGTACGGACTCTCTGATTGCCCTTCAGAGTATTAACGCGCTGTACAATTACCACCCCCTCGTACAGCGCATACATGACCTGCTCCACTCGCTTGGTGCCTCTGGCATCAGCGTCTCCTTCGTGTGGAATCCAGGTCATGTGGGCATCTCAGGAAACGAATCTGCCGACGCCGCTGCCAAATCGGCGATTTTATTACCCAGATTTTTTACCTCTGTTGCTCCCTCGTCAGATTTGAGTGTTATTTTACGTCACCGCAACCTCTCGCTTTGGCGCGATGAGTGGACGGCCCTCCGGGGGAACAAGTTGCGGGAGGATAAACCTCTTCCGTTAGTCTGGGGTTCCTCTTCTCTTTCTTCTCGTCGGGAAGTGGTACTTTTAGCTCGTCTACGAATCGGACATTGCCTTTTTAGTCATAGATACCTACTCAGTGGTGATCCCGCACCGCTCTGTGAGCAGTGTGATGCGCCCTTAGCGGTGCGTCACATTTTAATAGAGTGTCAAGTTTTGGCTCCGTTGCGCGTTCGTGTGGGTCTGCCTGTTGGAATAGCCAACGTTTTGGCATACGACGCGCGTGCTGTAGAATGTCTTTTACGTTTTATAGGTGTTAGTGGTTTTAATCGGCGTATTTGATGCGCTGAGCGTCTTTTAGCTTTGTGATTTTCTATTGTCTGTTTTAATGAGGCTCTTCTCCCCGACGGACATATGGCGCTCATGTCCCTCTCATTCTACAGTTCTTGGCATGTTGTTTCACTCTTTTATTGACCATGCTTTTAGTGTGTTGGTATTTAGAATTTGGTGTTTTGTTTTTTAGTTTTTTCGACATCCCGGGTTTGTGTCCCGTTTTTTAGTTCTTGGGTTTTATATTTTATACAGTGTAAGGGCACTGATGACCCTAGATGTTTAGCGCCCTTAAACCCCATATCATCATCATCATCATCATCTCTCTCCCACACTTGCATTTATCCTATCCTTCACTGCCTTGCGTCTCTTCCTCACCAAAACAATATGAAAGTCCCCTTCTCCTACACTTCAATTTATCCTAACCTTTATTGTCCTACATCTCTCCCCAAAAATAACATGAAAGTGCTTCTCTCCCACACTTCCATTAATCCTATCTTTTACTGTCTTGTCTCTGTCCCCACAAATAACAACAAGAAAGTTCTGTCTCCCCACACTTCCATCAATTATACTATTCTTTGCTGTCTCTAGTCTCTCCCCCACAAATAACAATACGAATGTTCTCTTCTCCCACACATCTATAAATCCTAGCCTTTACTGCCTCGCCTCTCTCTCTCTCTCTCTCAAAATAACATGGAGATTATCTTCTACCACATTTCCATTTCTCTCCTGCCTTTTACTGTCTCACCTCTCTCCCCCACAAATAATAATATGAAAGTTCCCTTCTCCCACACTTCCATTTCTCTCCTACTATTTACTATCTCGCCCCTCTCCCCCACAAAAACAGCAATAAAAGTTCTCTTCTCCGACACTTCATTTTCTCTCCTAAGCTTACTGTCTCGCCTCTCTCCCCCACAAATAATAATATGAAAGTTCTCTTCTCGACACCTCCATTTCTCTTCAACCTTCACTGTCTCGCCTGTCTCCCTCAAGAAAACAATACAAATTATCTTCACCCAAACATCCATTAATCCTATTCTTGATTGTCTCGTCTCTCTCCCCCACAAATAATATTGAGGTTCTCTTCATCCACACTTATATTTCTGTCCTGGCCTTTACTGTCTCACCCCTCTCCCCCACAAATAACAGTATAAAAGTTCTGTTCTCCCACACTTCCATTTCTCTTCTGCCCTTTACTGTCTCGACTTTCTAATCCAGAAATAACAATATGAAGCTTCTCCCCTACCACACTTCCCTTTCTCTCCTGTCCTTCACTGTCACTCCTCTGTTCCCCTACAAACAGCAATATTAGAATGATGTTAAACTCCAATTTAATGCCTCACCTGCCTTTTACTGTCTCTCTTTTCTCCCCACGAACAACGATAGTAAACATCGGGTTGCCCTGCAATTTAGTGTCTTTTCTAGCCTTTACTGTCTTTCCTTTCTCCCCCACAAACAACAATAATAATGGACTTGTTGCTCTGAATTTTAATATTTCGCATATCCTTTACTATCTCTGGTCTCTCATCCACAAACAAACATAAACGTCCTGTTCTCCTCCGTCACTCTAATGTTTCTCCCATTGTTTACTCTCTCTCCTCTCTCCCCCGCGCACAATAATAAAAGTTTTATTTCCCTCCATTTTAATTTCTCTCCTACAGCTTAGTATTTATTCTTTCTCCCCCACAAATTACAATTACCAATGTTGGTCGCCCTCCAATTTTATCTTCCTCATATTCTGTCTTTTGCAAACGCCTAACGTAGTTCATGCTATCCACGGACGCTACTGCTTCCTGCTATTCATTTAAAACAGAAAATAAATTAAAAAATTTAAACTGTCAAATGTGTTTGATTACGAAAAATGTTTGAAATTTGTATGTTGCAACTATAGGCTTATTCTTAAGAATGTGCTCATACAGGATATTAGATACAATTTAGTCATTCTACAGAATTTACAGCGTTTGACTGCTCATTTTCTGCGTATCAGGGGATAATTTACTGTAGTTTTTCTGCTATACATCCGGAGGACCGTGGTTAGAACCTATTAGATGATTTATCATTGTTAGTCACACACATATATATCATCATTTTTAACGTTACTCTAAGAAGGCGAATATGGGTTAATCCTGGGGTAAATCTAAGTTCTGTACACCCCGAAGATTTTTATGAGGTCTTTTTGTAGGTAGTTTCTTAACCGTTTTGAATAAAGACCAGCCGGTTTAATGGACGATAAATGAAGTATAATAAAACGCTATACATTTTTGTTTAATAAAGATGACTGCCCATTACAGCAATGTGTAATAACGGAAAAACTCTAATTTATGATTTTAGAGTTTTGCCACCTTAAGAAAATGCAATAAAATCGGGGTGCCTCAAATATCATAACGATTACAATGGACAAGAATTATTGAAAGTTGTGTGCCAAAATACAAACTTCAAAATTCTGAATATGACTTTCATATGCTTTTGATTTAGAAACAACGCCGTTGGAGTTTTATAAACAGTAATGTAAGAGGATGTGCAGAATATACATATCAAATTCGGGACAGGCATTGTCTGCAGATAATGTTTTCTTTCGCTAACACTTTAATCGAGTAGGAAATGCGCGTTCAATTAAACCGCGATTAATAAAGTTGACGCATTTGAAAACTCAATTACGCAGCAAAACGAAAATACATATCACCGCATTCTAAATGTTTTATTGAAATATTTTGCCAGAAAATCAGAGTTATAATAAGGATAGACGTCTCTGAAAGTTTCTGCCGAAAAGAACTATATTATTATTATTATTATTATTATTATTATTATGCACTATAAGCAGACTAGAGTAAATAAAAACATTAACGCACCAGATTTGCGCCGTAAACTAAAGGTAAACGGATTAGGAATCAAACCTGTTTTTCACTATGGAGAAAGGTCCTAGCTTTCAAAGACCGATGTCACTCCCATCGTCCTTCCGGCGTGGTATTGTTGACGTTGTAACAGGCTTCTTTTTAATCGTTTTATTTTGTTATTCCTATTGATAGGGAAAGGTAAAACTAGAATTTAGTTTCGCAATGATAAAAATAAGGCGCTATTCTATGGATCAAGAAGCTCTAGATGGTCTCCATGTTCTCTGGACGCAAATGTTCGTCGAAATTTGCGTCCAGAGCAAATCTCCCATCGTTCTCGTTACAAAAAGTCCATATACTGCTCGGCATCAATATCCCCAAGAAAATTCCAAAGGATGTAGTAGATACGTTAGTACTGGATACCCCGCGGCGGTCAGATGGTCAAAGTCCACCCTGGCGCCAACAAAAGGTCAAGAGGGTCAAGGACGCAGCCGAAGGTCGTTACGGTTGGTTGCTCTTTTGGCGCCGACCTTTGTTTTGACCTTGTCGTTATCGCTTTCTTTTGGGGCAAGTTGCCAAGAAGGTCAAAAGGGTCGCGTGATCCTTTTGACTTTCTTGGCAACTTGCCCCTTTAGAAGAAGGCAATGACGACAAGGTCGAAACGAAGGTCGGTGCCAAGAGTTGCAGCCAACCGCGTCGACTTTTGGGTACGTCATTGACTCTTTTGACCTTTTGCTGGCGCCAGGGTGGAACCTTTGATACGCCCAACCGCCGGCGGGGCTCCTTTTTTATTTTTTACATAAGTACAATATAAGATACAATGGTACAATTTATTATAACTTTTTATTTTATACTACATTAAAACAAGTTACTTTTTTCTTTTTCATCTAAGTGAAACAGAATAATCTTGATGTGTGTTACTACACTGTTGTCGCTACTGTTGCTAGCTGTAGAGATGTGTTTGACATTGTTGTTACTGCTGTTGCTATTACAAGGGTTTGATGTTTTACTGCTGCTGTTGTTGTTTTTGCTATTACGAGGGTCTGCTGTTTCGCTGTTGTTGCTGCTGCTGTTAAATTCGAAGTCGACGTCTGTTTCAGAAGTGTCAGAAGCATCGCTGCAGGTGTTGTTAAACACAACTTGCTTATTTGCTTCTTTAGTGACGCATATAAAATTAAGGTGAAAGAAATTGTTACTTACATCGTGCTGTAATTTTGGCACGTACAAAGCGCCCACCAGGAAGTCAGTGCACCCATGTTCTTCGCACTGAAGAATGTTGAATGTTCCACGTTGAGTAAGACATTGATATAGACTAGATGTTTTTCTTGTATTTAACGTGATTGATAATCTTGCTGCATGTGTATCAGAAGCGATTATTAAGCAACTTCTAAACGTGACATGAAGTATATCTGCGTTAACTGAATAGGAAATATTTGTTCCTAGTTTTATAACAACTGATTTTTCTTCTTTAAACCAATCGGGTTTGATTTCCATGGATAATATTTTAAAAGATTGACATATTTACCATCTGCGTTGACTAGCTCGGTGGTGTTAAACACCAGCTGCGTCCAGATGTTGTGTCCTACGTTGATAGGATCAGACAGAAGGTCCATGTTACCGGTGTTGTGGCTTTTCACCGAATGTTTTTTATTGCTTGGTTGAACGAAGGTTTTATTTTTGAAACCCAAGTTTTGTAGACTATGATGACGTTTACTGCTTTTTCTTTTTTTAAGTTGCTTTAGAATAGATGCTATACTATCTTCCGCAAAAGAAGAAGGACCTATACACTGGGCTGGTTGGTTGTAACACTTGGAACACTGACACTGCACGTGTTTGTGCTTACACAGTGAATGCGGGTAAAACATTTGTGGAACTGGCTTGACATTAAAGCTATAATTTGTATTTATACGGGTTGATGGGTTAAAGTTTGATGACGTAATAACAACAGTGATAATGAAGTTATGAGCAAACAGTTATGTTTTACTTTACAGCATCTTCTTCAAAGCTATAGAGATGTCGTGTTCTTTCATTGGTGAGCGCTTCCTCGCCGTTGTATACTAGAAAGAATTTATTTGTGTTCATAACGGTTAGCTGATGATGCGTTAATGCATCAAAACGCTGTGGTAGATATAAAACACCACCTCCTTCCAGTTTTGCAGCAATGCGACGACCGAATTTGGTTTTTATACCTTGAATTCCTTCAATTGCATAGCGCTTACCCACTTCTAGATCGTTTGCCGTTATGGTTTGTGCGAACGCCCCACTACCACCACACGATCCTTTGCCGATCCTGTTAAGAGTGTAAAGCAGTTCACGAACAGCCATGTTGATGGTATTGGCTAGTTGAACGACGTTGCAGACGAAGTACTGACTACCAAAGAAACTGATGTATGAGGTAATATACTCTACAGTGTTAGTAACACGTGACATACATGTTTGAAGCACGTGATCACAGTCGAATACAAGCTGATTGTGTAACACCACGCTTAGCAACAAGTAACGATCATGTTTAATAGCGTGATCACAGCTGCATGATAATTGAGTAACACGGTGCTTAGCAACAAGTGACGTACATGTTTAATAGATGTGATTATAGTTAGCTGCAAGCTGATTATGCAAATAAAAACGTATTTCGTAAAAGTCTTTAAGAGTAGCACATAATATATATTCTGTGTACGTAGAATACGTCATCATACGTCAGAATACGTTTTGTTGGTATCGTTATCACAGTACTGTTTCACTTGTGAAATCCCGTTCTCTTTGTATTAAAAAAAATGGCTCTAACGATTTTGATGAAAAATATCGTATGTTTAATATAATGTCGTGAGAAATGAAATGTATATCTCGAATTTTCTGGGAATGTCTCCAAAAGTATTCTTCATTGTGAACGTCTTTTTCATAACTGAAAAACCGTAAGAGATAGACAAAATTTTACTACACAAAAAATGTAGATCGCGTTAAAATACACATCTTATGTAATATACATTTTTGTTGTTGAGTGAACCGTTTTCGAGATATTGTTTGTTAATTTTCCAATATTTATTTTCTCAAATGGGACTTCGTTATTCATTTTTTTTTGTCTTTGATATGCAAACAGTATTAATCTGTGGCAAAAAGAATGGTGTTGCACATAGCAACCAGCTATTAAGAGATATGTATGTGCTTAAAGGCTACTGTTTTTCTATATTCCCCTTGTAAATATATTTTCCCCTACATCTACAAGAAAATTAGCAATAAAATAGAGTTTGCAAATGTTTATCTCGATTAACATGAACTAGATGGAGCATAAGCGTTTGTAAAAATACTTTGTACAAGAGTAGAGAACGTCATGTGAGTGTTACACATCAGATTTTTTTTTTTATACAAGAAAATTAGCAATAAAATAGATTTTGCAAATGTTTATCTCGATTAACATGAACTAGATGGGGAATAAGCGTTTGTAAAAATACTTTGTACAAGAGTTGAGAAAGTCATGTGAGTGTTACACATCAGATTTTTTTTTTTGTTTCAGTGGTATCGTTATCACAGTACTGTTTCACTTGTGAAATCCCGTTCTCTTTGTATTAAAAAATGGCTCTAACGATTTTGATGAAAATATCATATATTTAAGATAATGTCGAGAGAAATGAAATGTATATCTCGAATTTTCTGGGAATGTCTCCAAAAGAATTCTTCATTGTGAACGACTTTTTCATAACTGATAAACCGTAAGAGATAGACAAAAGTTTGCTACACAAAAAATGTAGATCGCGTTAAAATACACAACTTATGCCATATACATTTATTTTGTTGAGTGAACCGTATTTCGAGATATTGCTTGTTATTTCCTTTAAATTTTCCAATACTTATACTTTTTCTCAAATGCGTTATTCATTTTTACTTTCTCTACTACGTATAGTAAGTAGGGGAAGTATTGCATTCCACCCAAAAATTCGTTACCGAGATTTCACTGGAAATACATGTTTTGAGAATCTCTGAATCCAAAAAAAAAAAAGCATTTTTGGAAACATGTCCGTGTGTGTGTCTGTCTGTGTGTCTGTGTGTCTGTGAACAGCATAACTCAAAAACGAACAGTCGGATAAACACCAAACTTGGTATTTAGGTTCAGTATCTTCCAGAGATGCGACACGAAGGTTTTCAAGAAAATCCCCCCACCCCAGACTACCCTTTATATGGAACATTTTTCGAAAATTTTAATTTTCTCAAAAACGGCTCTAACGATTTTGATTAAAACATAATATGTTTAAGATATTGTCATGTCAAATAAAATGTATATCTCGAATTTTCTGGGAATGTCTCCAAAAATATTCTTCATTGTGAACGACTTTTTTGCATAACTGGTAAACCATAAGAGATAGACAAAATTTTACTACACAAAAAATGTAGATCGCGTTAAAATACACAACTTATGTCATATACGTTTCTTTTGTTGAGTGAACCGTTTTCGAGATATTGCTTGTTATTTCCTTAAATTTTCCAATACTTATACTTTTTCTCAAATTCGTTTATTCATTTTTTTTATGTCCTGAACATGCAAACAGAATGGAATTCGCCACATAGCAACCAGCGTTAAAATATTTGACTATCGCTTAAAAGCTACCAATTAGATTGTACAAGAGTAGAGAAAGTTATGTGAGTGTAACAAATCAGTTTTTTTATACGCTACTATTTTAGTGTGTGTGTGTGTGTGTGTGTGTGTGTGTGCGCGCGCGCGCGAGTACGTGCCTAGGATCCGTGCGCCACAAGCCAAAACGACGACGTTATAGAAAAACTTTATCATTTGCCTACCGGCCAGGGACAACCGCTAAAAAACCTGAAAAAAAGCTCTAAGAGTATTCTAACGCTTACCGATCTGGAAAACCCGTGAAAACAAGATAGTACACTTTTGAGGTATTGCTTGTTATTTCCTTAAATTTTTCAATACTTTTTTACTTTCTCTACTACGTATAGTAAGTAGGGGAAGTATTGCATTTCGCCCAAAAATTCGATACCGAGATTTCACCGGAAATACACGTTTTGAGACCTCCTGAATCAAAAAAAAAAAAAAAAAAAAAAAAAAAACATTTTTGGAAACATGTCCGTGTGTGTGTGCCTATCTGTGTGTCTGTCTGTCTCTCTGTGTGTGTGTGTGTGTGTGTGTGTGCGCGCGCCAGTACGTGCCTAGTATCCGTGCGCCGGCAAGGTAAAACTTCATCATTTGCCTACCGGGCAGGGACAACCGCTAAAAACCTGAGAAAACCTCCAAAATTAGAAACGCCTTCGTCAACCAGTACAGAAAACGCCTACCAACCAGGGAAAACCTATGAAAAAGCAGAAAGAGCTTGCATTTGTTTACCATCCGCAGAAAACTCCCCAAAAAAAAAAAAAAAAAAAAAAAAAAAAAAAAAACTAGTCATTTTAAAAAAAAAAAGGAAAAAGACGAATAATATAAGTATGGTAGAAACAGCTTGCATTCGTCTACCAACCAGAGAAAACCCCCGAAACACTAGTTATTTAAAATTGCTGATGAGTTCTGGATAGGCTTTTGCAAATGTTGTTGGTAGCAAAACTTGCCTTTTCCATCACCTCCAACATACCCCACTCCCACACCTTTTTTTCTTTCCACCAATCATAATCTCTCTTATTCTCGCCAATCAGCAACTTTCATTTGTTCCTTTCCACCAATAACATCACTTCTTATTCCCACCAATGACAACTTCACACGTCACTTTCTGTTATACTTTTTATCCCTCGTTCGCCATCTTTCCCCCTCTTTCAGACCCCAACCGCCGCACAGTCAACACCTCGCCGCTCCTTAACCTCAACTTCGTGCCTCCGCCATCTTATTTAGTTCACATTTTTACCACCGCGCCTCTCATCTCTCAACCAGATTGCCTGCAAGAACAGATCTCGTTCATTCGCACCTCGACGGTTGCCTCGGCAGCAGCTACTGCCAACACCTACGTCGTACACGTTTTTGACCGCTTTCGACCGGCTTGAGAACCCTGCTCCTACGTACGCTAGCGACCATCACGATGGTCCAGTACCAGGTTTTGGTATAGTTAAATTACGCCTCTGCAAAGGGTGTCTGTACCGCTTTAAAAACCTAGGTATATCAGTGCGTAGTGATGTTGGTTGATCTTAAAGCTGGTTAAGCATTTTCAAAAACAGTTTGCTTTTATTTTTCCGCCTCGCGTGCCGCGCTTTTGGTGACGCATCCACACCGGTAACAGGTAAGTAACACACGCATAATTATTTTTCGGACCTGCTTGGCGTAGGAATATATCCTTTCGTGTTTTGGTACTGTAACCTCAAACCTCCTTACCCTCCTCTTGCGTCCGCCATCTTGTTTAGTTCTCACCGCATCTCCTTGTCGCAGACCCTCCGCCATTTTTAGTTCCCGCTATTTTAACCTCAAAATCTACTCTTCTAACCTCTTGCTACCGCCATCTTCTTTTAGTTCCCATTCTCACCACCGCGTCTCCTTACCCCCACCTCTTGCGACCGCCATGTTCACCACTAACCTCCAAATTTCCTCGTCCTTAAACCTCTTGTCTCAACCACCTTGTTTAGTTCCCATTTTCGCCACCGCATCTCATATCGCCCCATCTCTCTATCCACTCAAGAAAACTACCATCCAACGTTCAAAAATTGCTGATCAGTTCACGACAGGCTTTTGCAAATCTTGTTGCTAGCAAAACTTACCTTTCCCATCACCTCCAACATACCCCACTCCTTTTTCTTTCCACCAATCATAACCTCTCTTATTCTTACCAATCAGCAACTTTCATTTGCTCCTTTCCACCAATAAAATCACTTCTTATTCCCACCAATCACAACTTCACACGTCACTTTCTGTTACACTTTTTATCCCTCGCTCCCCATCTTTTCCCTCTTTCAGTCCCGACCTCCGCACAGACAACACCTCGCCGCTGCTCACATCTCCGAACCAAATTGCCGGCGAGAACAGATCTCGTTTATTCACACCTCGACGGTTGACTCGACAGCAGCTACTGCGAACACCTACGTCGTACACGTTTTTGACCGCTTTCGACCGGCTTGAGAACCCTGCTCCTACGTACGCTAGCGACCATCACGATGGTCCAGTACCAGGTTTTTGGTATAGTTAAATTACGCCTCTGCAAAGGGTGTCTGTACCGCTTTAAAAACCTAGGTATATCAGTGCGTAGTGATGTTGGTTGATCTTAAAGCTCGTTAAGCATTTTCAAAAACAGTTTGCTTTTATTTTTCCGCCTCGCGTGCCGCGCTTTTGGTGACGCATCCACACCGGTAACAGGTAAGTACCACACGCATAATTATTTTTCGGACCTGCTTGGCGTAGGAATATATCCTTTCGTGTTTTGGTACTGTAACCTCAAACCTCCTTACCCACCTCTTGCGTCCGCCATCTTGTTTAGTTCTCACCGCATCTCCTTGTCGCAGACCCTCCGCCATTTTTAGTTCCCACTATTTTAACCTCAAAATCTACTCTTCTAAAACTCTTGCTACCCCCATCTTCTTTTAGTTCCCATTCTCACCACTGCGTCTCCTTACCCCCACCTCTTGCGACCGCCGTGTTCGCCACTAACCTCCAAATTTCCTCGTCCTTAAACCTCTTGTCTCAACAACCTTGTCTAGTTCCCATTTTCGCCACCGCATCTCATATCGCCCCCATCTCTCTATCCACTCAAGAAAACTACCATCCGACGTTCAAAAATTGCTGATCAGTTCAAGACAGGCTTTTGCAAATCTTGCTGCTAGCAAAACTCACCTTTCCCATCACCTCCAACATACCCCACTCCTTTTTCTTTCCACCAATCATAATCTCTCTTATTCTTACCAATCAACAACCTTCATTTGCTCCTTTCCACCAATAACATCACTTCTTATTCCCACCAATCACAACTTCACACGTCACTTTCCTTTACACTTTTTATCCCTCGCTCCCCATCTTTTCCCCCATTTCAGTACCGACCTCCGCACACACAACACCTCTCCACCCAGCTCCTCTCCATCACGCGACCTCCATACTCCTCCATCTCCCTTCCTCCATCTCCCACCCCAAATTAATGAACCAATCAAAACACTCCACGTCACTTCCTCAATTCTTTCAACTCGTCCCGGATGAGCCAACCGATTTAACGATAATCCTAACGCTCAGGGCGCTTTTCAAACTTACCGCCGCCGCCGTCGCACGCAGCGACACTAGCGACACTAGCGCCCCTAGCGGCAGGATTATCGTTAAAACAATTGGCTCATCCGGGACTATTACTACTGTGATACGAACTTTATATGAGTGTAACAACTTAGGTAACACGTCTATGTATTTATATCTGTTTTAATGAGTAAAATATCTCCACATTTTGGTTTTTAAAGTTCTATTAAAACGTTCCACAACGCTAGCTTTTTACATTGTTCTTAGTAGTATAATGCCTTATACTTTTAGATTTTAGAAAGTTTTGAAAACTAGTTTTGTAAATTCGGTTCCCTTATCTATTTGAAGTATTTTAGGGATACGCCTATATTGTTTAAATACTTTTTAAATGCTTTAATAACTTCATTACCGGATTTCGATTTCAAATGTAAAGCCCATGCAAATTTAGAAAACACGTCGATTATAGTTAAAATATACACATACGGTTTGTTATATTTATATAAATTATTTAAAACGTTTATATCACTTTCCCAGAGATCGTCAATGTTTGTCACATGATACATTTTTGTTGGAAAACGTTTTCTTGCAGGTTTATGAAGGGTATAGCTTTCTTGCCCTTGCAAGTAACGTCTTATTTTAGCGTTAGAAATTCCTGTAGCTTGATGAAGTTTTTGTACTGTACCGAGTCCTGCATAATGATCAAGTTTAGAATAATATTTGTTAAGTATGGGTGTTTCTTTTTTAGTTAACGAGCTTTTCGCCATTTATTTGACCGTAAATTGCGAGATGTCGTTTGACTACGAGATCGAGTAGGGTAAGGAGTGAATCTAATTTCCTTTTCAGAGTCGTCGATCTCCGAAGTTTCTCTGTCATTTCTTTTCTTTTCTAGTTTTATAGCTCTTTTTATTGATTTTCCTGTAGTCTTTATGGGTGAATGTTTTATTTCTCTTTGAGCATCATCTTCGGATTCTAATAACTTTGCTTCTTCTTTCATAGCGTGAAGATAAGGTTTGCGTAGTTGCGACATTATATCGTAATAACTAGTTAGTTTATGTCTAAGCAAACCTTATTTTTCATCAGAAGAAACGTTTAAAAGTTTTATTTTGTCTATATCTTCTATTAAACTAGATAGATTTTTATCTACAACGTGTAGTTTTTTTCACTTTCCGGTGCGAATGTAGCAGCATGATTTGTTTTGCGTATTTCATGATGGTATTAACTTTGACGCAAGAGCACTGCCTAACGCGCTTAAAACAGGAATAATGAAGGCAGATAAAAATCCTTCTTTTTAAATTAAAACGTTCTTCTTTTTCTTTAAAGACGTCTTTCGATCAACTAACCTTCTCCAAGTTGCTTTATACCTTTCTAAACGCTTTACACATTTTGTAGAGACGGGAATGGTTCCCTTACTAACGTTTAATATGCATTCAGTAAGTGCTTTAAGTAAAGTAGAATCAGCATCTTTTAATATTGCTTTGCGCGACCTGGAGTTTGCTTTACTTAAAATATACAAAGCTCCACACTTTTTAGCTATTGTAGGCGAAGATAATTTACACACTTTTTACACGCATTTGGAGCTAGTTTGGGCACTTTATACATAGACATCATTGTTAGTAATAACGTTTCCGTGTATGTTTGTTTATATATATATATATATATATATATATATATATATATATATGTTATTTCGGTCTGAAGCAGGCAAGAGATTCTCCAGGTAAAACACCTGTTCTATAGCGATACATATCTGGTGTTTGTTGTGTGCAGCCTAACACTAAATAACCGTGGGGTTTTCAGTGGATTTATTAAATGATTCTAAAAGAAATTTTGATTTTCTTGGCTCGAGTTGTTGAAATAGTTTATCTATTTGTAATTTATCTCTATTATTTTTAAACACAGCAATATAGTTAGAATTTAGCGACATTGTTCTAAACTTCTTTCCCTGTGGAAAAATGTTTTGCAAAACGTACACTACTCCAAAATGTTTGTGAACAGAATCTTTTGTAAAAAAACTAGATACTTAATTGTTGATAACCTCATACATTAAGTCGTCTAAAACAAGTAATTCTCCAGGTTTAACATTTTCTAAATCAGGTATACCTTCATGCGTGCGCAAGTTAAACGTACAATTGTGAAACTCGCGTCCAATTTTAGGTGGGTACTCGCGCGGATGACATCACACGGCTCTTTTTATAGGATTATCAAACAAAGTATTAGCGTGTTTAAACAAATTTTTGACAAATGTAGACTTGCCGCAACGCGAAGGACCAGCAACCTGTATTGTACTTGGAAACTTAAATTTTACAGTATCAGAATCTATAGCTTCTGTAGGTGCAGACGTCTCGTTAGTATTAATATGATCATCATTGTCGTCGTTTATAGTATCGGTGTTAGCGTAATTGCTAGTACTATAGTTGACGTCATTATTTTCTGTTCCATCATCTTTCATTTCTACTCCATCCTCACCCAGGTCAACACGTTCAAAAGGTTTATAAGTGTCCCCAAGTTGAACATCTCGCTTTTTCTTTCGATACGGTTTTTACCGTGCGTCTCTCCAGTCGCTGCTGTTTTGACTGGGTTCTTTCTTTAGAATAATTGAATTTAAAACTTTTTTATACTGTCTTCGTTTGGATAAGCTTTATATGTTGTGTTACTACGTTTAGCTAATTGCTGTTGTTTGTTGTAAGGTGCGTACCGCGTATGTCTCCATTTATTAATATCTCTTGCAGTTAGTTTCTGGTTGTACTCTGTAGTTAAAAACGGCAATTCCATGTTATTATTAAGCAATGCATTTTTATTCACCAAGTCTTTTTCTATAATGCCTGAACCATCTTGAAGCGAATCATAATCAGTTGGGACTGTAGTACTGTTAGGCTTTAAATAAGGCTTATTTGCTTATATACGTTTGGAAACCGAACCTTTAACTCGTTTACAATTATTTTAAAGAGGTTTTGAAACAGCGAGCGTTTAAATGTTTTACCGCGGTCATCTATAGGGTTAAAAATGTTTCAATATTTAAAGGTTTGTACCTTGACAATTTAATTTGCTTGTTTAAGTCTTCGTTAGCTGATCTTTTACTTGCTTTGCTATTATCAGTATGTAATCTTGAATGTTTAACATTATGTTCAAATATGCCCTGATTATTCGTTCGTTTTGCACATATTACGCTGTTGCGATCTAATCTTGGATATTTAGCATTATATGAAACTTGATCAGTATTTGCTGCTCGTTTTGTAACTGTTTCAGCATTAGTATCTAATCTTGGATATTTAACGTTGCGAAAATGTAACTCTTCATTAACTGATCGTTTTGGTATTCGCAACGATTCGGTATTACTTAATTGACTCACGTCATAATTTAAAACCCCTCTCTGTGGTAATGTCCGCGACGACATTATAATTACTTTGACAGTTTACTCTATACACGCCCTTTTATACCCGAATGGAACCGTATCATACTCTGTGGTTCTTTTACGCTTCGTAACCACCATATGAAAAGTTTTTATTGCAGGTTCTGTAACTAACCTCCATAACAGTTTGCGGGTAATTTGCGTGTTGTAGAGGTTAATTGTTAAAACATTATTTTAATACAATATCACGCATAACCTGCGTATTTATTTTATTCAAATTGCTACAGTTTAACGTAATTCCTTTAATTTGATATATTACTTTAGTGTTTTCACCATATCTTATTCGATAACCATAACTCTGGCCCTGTAGATACAAATTGATCAAAGTAGGCATCTTCTCCATACGTCTCTAGTTCGTTAGTCATACAACCCAAAAACGGACCTGTAGGAGATAGTCATTGTCCAAGATGCCATGTTGTAATAACCGAATCAGAGTCGAAGTACAACACACGTTCTCCTAACCTTTTTAAATAAGAATAAAGTTGAATTCGAGAGTGTGCTGTAGTATATGCAGCTATAACCACGTTTGTCGTCGGATTTTGCTTAGGACTTGACTTTGCATTTTTCCATATTACATACATAATATCGTCTGTTGCTGGAAGATATGTTTGAACCTCAACGCTTGGATTATTTACAATTCTATTAATCGTGAATAATCTTTTATCAGTTCACAGGTAGGTAAATTATCTCTTTGACCGTACTTACCCCAAAATGAATTAAGCATAAGCTTTGCTACCTCACGTCTACCAGGATTTGCATACATGACATCAAAATCTAACTTAATGGCCTCTTTTAATTCAAATTCACTAATAAAGTTGCGCTTTTTAGCAATAAGAAGGCCAACCCGAGGCTTTGGTTTTAATTTTTAAAAACTGATTAACGTAATTTTCGAATAATCCTTTTTCATTTTGTCCAAATTGTATTGAACCATATCATATTCCCATATCTCAAAGATTTTTAAGATGGTATAATTTTCTTTAAGAGCTACTTTTACTTCATCAATTATCCATGTACCCAAAAGACTTCTTTGATCATCATTGTGAAAACAGTCTTCTAGATATTGTAACTGTGCACATAAAGCACACAGTGGAAACATTAATTTACCATTAACCCGTACAGGAAATACAGGATGGTATAGATTTACAGGAGGTAATATTTTACACTTAATTAACCCCCTTTTATCGTAAACAACTTTGGAAATTCTTTACAGTATATTTTAGGGTGACCAACAGGATACGGTTTAGTTTTGTTTACAAATGCATATAAACTGCATACATCGTAGCAGAATACTTTTTCATTGGTATTGTTAGTTTCGTAATATAACTTGGTACAGTTTGTGCGACCACCATAAAAAGCGTCCCTAGGTTCAAGAGGTTCAGAAATTTTAAACTCTTTAGCAAATTGTGCAAGAGCAGTGTTTGTTTTACACATAGTATTAAACTCGCATTCCCACATTTCAACCACTTTTTATCCGGCTTTTCTTATACTTTCAGACATTTTTTCAGTAGATTCAAACCTAGAAGTCATGGTTTCGTTGCCCGTGTTATGTAGAACAGCTGATCTATTTGCAAAACAAACTTTGCATCCGTGAAAGTAACAACTGTGAAACATATACACGTATTTGAGCTCACCATTTTCTCTATACCCGTCAACTTTATTATGTAAAATTTTTACTTCTTGACTGTTAAGAGCATGGTGGATGAATATATGCTGGGTTTGTTCTATCCAGCTTAACCATATTAAAGCTACACGTAACTGTTTATCTGCTAACCGATAGCCTCCAGCTGGAAGAATAGAACTAGTATCTTTAGGCATAAATCGATGCCTATAAACATTCATGCATGCATTTGCAATAGATACGCACTCCCTAAAGGGATCAATTTTGTTTTCCTGCATGAATTCTTTTCTAAACTTTGAAACACCAAAGCATAACACTTGTACATCCATTTGACAATAGGTTACAAGTTCCTTCTTCATATCAAATACATAATTAGAGGCTATCTGTTCAGCATACCATTTATCAAATAGATTTTTATCATCTATAGACATCTTTTCAGGGCAAAAGTATTTTTTATCAGGCATTGAACCAATATAATTTTTATTTTCACTTGTATTAAATAAATACGTAAAGTACCCTTTACCTTCGTTTAGACCAAACGTTTTTGAGAATTATGCAAGTGCAAATGGAATGAAATTTAATGAATCTAAAAAAGTAATATTCCTGTGCTTTATTTTGAATATACGATTACCATTCATTATTAATTCAGGAGTAAATTTCAAAACACCTACCATGTGTCGAAGCAATATGTGTCCGTCGTAAGACTTTAAATTGTGAGCAAAAACTACCATGTTTGTAAACGTGGTGCGTGGTAAAGCAATGTAATCAAATAGTTCACGAACTGGATCATTTTCGAACACCCACTCTTTTATTCCGCAATATTTGCAATTGTGCATTTTTCATAAATATCGATGCAGTGGTTACATGCTTGGTAAAGAACACATAAATTTGCTTCATGTTCATAGGCATTTACTTGTTTTTCAAACGGTTTTTCTTGCATGCATTAAAATCAATAAATAAAAATAAAGCATTTTTACTCAGTTGTTTGGTCCGGAGGTCCTTCCATTTGCAGACGAGGTGAAAATTTTGGGGTTTATCTTTGATCGAAAGCTGAGCTGGACTTCTCACGTTTCCTTTTTAAAAGCAAAGTGTGACCGTTCTCTTAATATTTTACGTGTTTTAAGTGGCACATCCTGGGGAGCTGATCGGACCGTTCTTCTGCGTCTTATCGCTCCTTGGTCCGATCCAAGCTTGATTACGGGTGCATTGTCTATTCATCGGCACGTCCATCTGTGTTACGTCGCTTGAATACCATTCATCATCGTGGTATGAGTCGCTACAGGGGCCTTTCCAACTAGCCCTGTACCCAGTCTGTACGCAGAAGCTGCAGAGCCTCCGCTGTCCTTCCGGCGTGAGATGCTTTTGTGCAGCTATGCTTGTCGGCTCTTAAGCTTGCCTAACCACCCGTCCTTTGAGTTATTTTACGAGGATTCGCTTGATCGACAATATTTAGTTAGCTCCTCTCAATACCACTTCCAGGGGTTCGATTTCGACAACTCTTTCGGCATTTCGACGTTGCGCCAGCGCCGGCCCTTCCCAGGGGGGAAACGCTTTTTCCTCCATGGTTGCGCGCTGAGGCCCACTGTCACCTTGGGCTAACGTCGATGCCGAAGACTGAGACCCCTTCTTCAGTTCTTAGATCAGCTTTTTTAGAACTCCAGGCGAAAATCGGGAACTTTCATTTTATATACACTGATGGATCTAAGACTGATGTTGGAGTAGGGTGTGCCTTTGTTTTTGGTCAGCATAGTTTTACGTTTCGTTTACCGGAGCAATGTTCGATTTTTACCGCCAAACTTTTTAGTATTTATCAGGCACTTTTATACATCCAGCGGCATGATTTACAGCACTGTGTTCTTTGCGCAGACTCCTCGAGTGCCCTTCAGAGCATTAAAGCGCTATACAATTACCACCCACTCGTACAGCGCATACATGATCTCCTCCACTCGGTCGGTGTTTCTGGCACGAGCGTCTCCTTCGCGTGGGTTCCGAGTCATGTGGGCATCTCAGGTAATGAGTCTGCCGACGCCGCTGCCAAACCGGCGCTATTATCGCTCAGATGTTTTACCTGTATTGTTCCCTCCTCAGATTGTTATGTTCTTTTACGACACCGCATCCTCTCGCGTTGGTTCGATGAGTGGGCGGCCCTTAGGGGGAACAAATTGCGGGAGGTTAAACCTCTCCCGGCTGTCTGGGCCACCTCTTCTCGTGCTTCTCGTCGGGAAGAGGTGATTTTAACACGACTTCGTATCGGACATTGCATTTTTAGTCATAGACACTTGCTTAGTGGCGATCCTGCACCAATGTGTGATCATTGTGCTGTACCCTTAACAGTGTGTCATATTTTAACGGAGTGTCAAGATTTAGCACAATTGCGCGCTCGTCTGTCTTTGCCTGTTGATTTAGCCGACATTTTGGCAGACGACGCGTATACTGTAGCAAGTCTTTTATGTTTTATCCGTGACAGTGGTTTTATTCGACGCATTTAATGCGCGGAGCGTCTTTTAGTTTTATGATTTTATATTGTCCATTTTAATGGGGGGCTGTTCTCCCCTGGGGTCATATGACGCTCTGGACCCTTGGCTTCTACAGATCCTGACACGTAGGTTACTCTTTTATTATTTGATTTGCAACGTTTTTAGTGTGTTTATTTTTAGACATTGATATGTATTTTAATGTATCGACTACGCGGGTTTGTGTCCCGTATTTTAATTTCTGGATTTTAAATTTTCGACATCGATGACTTATTTTATAGTGTTGTATCTACGGTTTTTTACCCCTATTTTATTTTTGGACTTTCCATTTTATACTTTGTAAGGGCGCTGATGACCATAGCTGTTGAGCGCCCTTAAACCACATCTCATCATCATTATCATCACTCAGTTGTGTTCTACGATATTGTTTTTATAGCATTGATGGTCAAGATCGACATATTTATCACATATTGTACAATATATTTCTTCACATACATGAGGAACCTTTCTGCGTCTAAGATTATACATTTTATTACATTTAAGACAAACTTTCTCAACATCACATACTGATGTATCTTTAGGATAAAACACACCTTTCTTTAAATGATTGTTAAAACATATTTGTCCTTTAAAAGCACGGTTACAGGTAAACAGGTAATGTACTTGTCAAAGAAATTAACACATGAAAGATGGCATTTGGAACAATTTTTAAGATGGTATAATTTTCTTTAAGAGCTACTTTTACTTCATCAATTATCCATGTACCCAAAAGACTTCTTTGATCATCATTGTGAAAACAGTCTTCTAGATATTGTAACTGTGCACATAAAGCACACAGTGGAAACATTAATTTACCATTAACCCGTACAGGAAATACAGGATGGTATAGATTTACAGGAGGTAATATTTTACACTTAATTAACCCCCTTTTATCGTAAACAACTTTGGAAATTCTTTACAGTATATTTTAGGGTGACCAACAGGATACGGTTTAGTTTTGTTTACAAATGCATATAAACTGCATACATCGTAGCAGAATACTTTTTCATTGGTATTGTTAGTTTCGTAATATAACTTGGTACAGTTTGTGCGACCACCATAAAAAGCGTCCCTAGGTTCAAGAGGTTCAGAAATTTTAAACTCTTTAGCAAATTGTGCAAGAGCAGTGTTTGTTTTACACATAGTATTAAACTCGCATTCCCACATTTCAACCACTTTTTATCCGGCTTTTCTTATACTTTCAGACATTTTTTCAGTAGATTCAAACCTAGAAGTCATGGTTTCGTTGCCCGTGTTATGTAGAACAGCTGATCTATTTGCAAAACAAACTTTGCATCCGTGAAAGTAACAACTGTGAAACATATACACGTATTTGAGCTCACCATTTTCTCTATACCCGTCAACTTTATTATGTAAAATTTTTACTTCTTGACTGTTAAGAGCATGGTGGATGAATATATGCTGGGTTTGTTCTATCCAGCTTAACCATATTAAAGCTACACGTAACTGTTTATCTGCTAACCGATAGCCTCCAGCTGGAAGAATAGAACTAGTATCTTTAGGCATAAATCGATGCCTATAAACATTCATGCATGCATTTGCAATAGATACGCACTCCCTAAAGGGATCAATTTTGTTTTCCTGCATGAATTCTTTTCTAAACTTTGAAACACCAAAGCATAACACTTGTACATCCATTTGACAATAGGTTACAAGTTCCTTCTTCATATCAAATACATAATTAGAGGCTATCTGTTCAGCATACCATTTATCAAATAGATTTTTATCATCTATAGACATCTTTTCAGGGCAAAAGTATTTTTTATCAGGCATTGAACCAATATAATTTTTATTTTCACTTGTATTAAATAAATACGTAAAGTACCCTTTACCTTCGTTTAGACCAAACGTTTTTGAGAATTATGCAAGTGCAAATGGAATGAAATTTAATGAATCTAAAAAAGTAATATTCCTGTGCTTTATTTTGAATATACGATTACCATTCATTATTAATTCAGGAGTAAATTTCAAAACACCTACCATGTGTCGAAGCAATATGTGTCCGTCGTAAGACTTTAAATTGTGAGCAAAAACTACCATGTTTGTAAACGTGGTGCGTGGTAAAGCAATGTAATCAAATAGTTCACGAACTGGATCATTTTCGAACACCCACTCTTTTATTCCGCAATATTTGCAATTGTGCATTTTTCATAAATATCGATGCAGTGGTTACATGCTTGGTAAAGAACACATAAATTTGCTTCATGTTCATAGGCATTTACTTGTTTTTCAAACGGTTTTTCTTGCATGCATTAAAATCAATAAATAAAAATAAAGCATTTTTACTCAGTTGTTTGGTCCGGAGGTCCTTCCATTTGCAGACGAGGTGAAAATTTTGGGGTTTATCTTTGATCGAAAGCTGAGCTGGACTTCTCACGTTTCCTTTTTAAAAGCAAAGTGTGACCGTTCTCTTAATATTTTACGTGTTTTAAGTGGCACATCCTGGGGAGCTGATCGGACCGTTCTTCTGCGTCTTATCGCTCCTTGGTCCGATCCAAGCTTGATTACGGGTGCATTGTCTATTCATCGGCACGTCCATCTGTGTTACGTCGCTTGAATACCATTCATCATCGTGGTATGAGTCGCTACAGGGGCCTTTCCAACTAGCCCTGTACCCAGTCTGTACGCAGAAGCTGCAGAGCCTCCGCTGTCCTTCCGGCGTGAGATGCTTTTGTGCAGCTATGCTTGTCGGCTCTTAAGCTTGCCTAACCACCCGTCCTTTGAGTTATTTTACGAGGATTCGCTTGATCGACAATATTTAGTTAGCTCCTCTCAATACCACTTCCAGGGGTTCGATTTCGACAACTCTTTCGGCATTTCGACGTTGCGCCAGCGCCGGCCCTTCCCAGGGGGGAAACGCTTTTTCCTCCATGGTTGCGCGCTGAGGCCCACTGTCACCTTGGGCTAACGTCGATGCCGAAGACTGAGACCCCTTCTTCAGTTCTTAGATCAGCTTTTTTAGAACTCCAGGCGAAAATCGGGAACTTTCATTTTATATACACTGATGGATCTAAGACTGATGTTGGAGTAGGGTGTGCCTTTGTTTTTGGTCAGCATAGTTTTACGTTTCGTTTACCGGAGCAATGTTCGATTTTTACCGCCAAACTTTTTAGTATTTATCAGGCACTTTTATACATCCAGCGGCATGATTTACAGCACTGTGTTCTTTGCGCAGACTCCTCGAGTGCCCTTCAGAGCATTAAAGCGCTATACAATTACCACCCACTCGTACAGCGCATACATGATCTCCTCCACTCGGTCGGTGTTTCTGGCACGAGCGTCTCCTTCGCGTGGGTTCCGAGTCATGTGGGCATCTCAGGTAATGAGTCTGCCGACGCCGCTGCCAAACCGGCGCTATTATCGCTCAGATGTTTTACCTGTATTGTTCCCTCCTCAGATTGTTATGTTCTTTTACGACACCGCATCCTCTCGCGTTGGTTCGATGAGTGGGCGGCCCTTAGGGGGAACAAATTGCGGGAGGTTAAACCTCTCCCGGCTGTCTGGGCCACCTCTTCTCGTGCTTCTCGTCGGGAAGAGGTGATTTTAACACGACTTCGTATCGGACATTGCATTTTTAGTCATAGACACTTGCTTAGTGGCGATCCTGCACCAATGTGTGATCATTGTGCTGTACCCTTAACAGTGTGTCATATTTTAACGGAGTGTCAAGATTTAGCACAATTGCGCGCTCGTCTGTCTTTGCCTGTTGATTTAGCCGACATTTTGGCAGACGACGCGTATACTGTAGCAAGTCTTTTATGTTTTATCCGTGACAGTGGTTTTATTCGACGCATTTAATGCGCGGAGCGTCTTTTAGTTTTATGATTTTATATTGTCCATTTTAATGGGGGGCTGTTCTCCCCTGGGGTCATATGACGCTCTGGACCCTTGGCTTCTACAGATCCTGACACGTAGGTTACTCTTTTATTATTTGATTTGCAACGTTTTTAGTGTGTTTATTTTTAGACATTGATATGTATTTTAATGTATCGACTACGCGGGTTTGTGTCCCGTATTTTAATTTCTGGATTTTAAATTTTCGACATCGATGACTTATTTTATAGTGTTGTATCTACGGTTTTTTACCCCTATTTTATTTTTGGACTTTCCATTTTATACTTTGTAAGGGCGCTGATGACCATAGCTGTTGAGCGCCCTTAAACCACATCTCATCATCATTATCATCACTCAGTTGTGTTCTACGATATTGTTTTTATAGCATTGATGGTCAAGATCGACATATTTATCACATATTGTACAATATATTTCTTCACATACATGAGGAACCTTTCTGCGTCTAAGATTATACATTTTATTACATTTAAGACAAACTTTCTCAACATCACATACTGATGTATCTTTAGGATAAAACACACCTTTCTTTAAATGATTGTTAAAACATATTTGTCCTTTAAAAGCACGGTTACAGGTAAACAGGTAATGTACTTGTCAAAGAAATTAACACATGAAAGATGGCATTTGGAACAATTTAATTCGCAGCGATGCAGTTCTTTCTTGTTTTTTGAAACAAAATCGCATTGTATACAATAAAACGTACATTTAAACGCCCTATGCAAGTCTACAATAGCGTTAAAATGATTGTTGTGATATATTAAATATATATACCTGTTACTATGCACCTTTGATTTATACAAAAGCTTACTACCTGTATGACCGTCAAAAACGGTAAATCAATAATCTTTTAGACGTTTGTCAAATTCATTTACGTCCTCTGTATTGTAGCTTGATGATGGTTTTTGAAAGAGCTCACACAACATCAACGCTTTTCGCTTTAGCATATATTCATATTTTTGACTGCATTATACTCAGGGTCGTTAGTAAGTTTTGCTAAACATACAGCTATTGCTCTGGGTAAACGTAATAAATCACAGTTGTTAATAACAGCAATACCTTTGTTTTTGCAACAAGTTTCGCAATCATTAAAACATCCACCTGCTATTATTTTTGTGTATATACACGTAAATTTTAATATCCCGGTTAAAAAGAAATTCTCATTACTTTGCAAAGTTGTTTCTATGGAATTTAATATAACCTCCACATTTAACTGGTCAAAACGTCTCACGGTAATGTTAAAGTTTCTGTTTGGATACTCCGAATTAGAAATGGACATGCCAAAATAACCTGGCTCATTATTTAATAAGTGTTCATTCACAAATTCTAAATATTGTGAAAACACCCAATGTATCCACTCCATTAAATCTATTTGCTCATCATCGGGGGTCATCTATCACCTCAGTTTCAGAATATCCTGAATAAAATCTGTCTACACTTCTATTCCGCACTCTAATAATTTTAACGTCATAACTGTAACTTACCGAGACACGAATCAAGGATGTATGCTGTTTTTTTCTTGTAGACAGTTTACGCGTTTTTAAACTTTGTTACTGTGTAATAAAATATGCACGTCTAGCACGCTTAAATATCGTACATAAAATGATGCAACATGGTAACTACATAGCAATTTCGTTTGTTACACGTGCGGCATTGACGTCAATAACTGTTGAACTCTTGGCAGCAAAACAAAAGATTAAAGGTTATCATGCTTCACTGCATTGACGTCAGTGGACACTCAGTCGCCTGTCGAATAAGAAACAGTTTAAAGGTTATCATGCTTCATCGCATTGACGTCAATGACTTTTGAACTCTTGGCAGCAAAACAAAAGTTTATAGGTCGCTATGCTCACTGCATTGATGTCAATGACTTTTGAACTTTTGGCGGCGAAACAAAAGATTAAAGGTTACCATGCCTCACAACATTAACGTCCTTAGTTCGGAATAAACAAAAGGTTAAATGTCAATACCGGCCATGACGCAAATCATATTTCGACACGTGTTAGGCGTATTCCTATCATATTTTACTCGTATATATATGAACAGATTAAAACTTTACAGTCATACCATTTCTACTGGACTCTACAGTTGATCCATCAATGCCTTCAAGTTTTGTATACATTTTTGTAACTAACAGAAATGTACTTCAACTTCAGAATGAGCAACTCAGCTGCAAGTTCTGCAGGTGATACTAGTAGCGCCTCGTTGAAAGCAAAGAGAAGTTATGCTGATCCGTCATTGGAGGTGTCAGGCGGAGCTAAACGCCACAAAATCAGCATATCTCCGGTTCCTGGGTTCATTCCCTTAACCAGGGAAATTCTTTCGTTAATGCGAAAGAACCCAGAAACCGAACTTAACTTCCAGCTTCAACTACCAATAGAATATGAACTGGTAAAGGAACAGCATCTATTTGATGTTGAAAAAAATGAATTGATGCAACAAGAACATCAACTACTGCAGATGGTAGATGAAGAAGCAACCGAACCATTGCAACAGTCAGTATTAAATGATAATGATAAGGAAGAAGATGAACTGTTACAGCAACAAGAACGACAGCTGGAGGAAGAAGATGAAGAATAACTGTTACAGCAGCAAATACTGGAAGAAGAACAGTTGCACCAACAGCAGCAACATCGACAGGAAGAAGAACTATTGCAGCAGCAAATACTGGAAGAAGAAGTGTTGCAGCAGCAACATCAACATCAACAGGAAAAACAACAACAAAAACAGCACCTTGAAGAGGAAGTTATACAGCAACTTTCGCAACTGTCCAATCAGCTACCCAACCAAGAGCCTATACAACAGCAGCAGCAGGTATTAAATCAAAGTTTCCAAAATATAAAAAAACTAAAATTAATCAACTGATTACTGATCTTCAAAATGTTTTAGCAAATGCGACCGACATGTTCAAAACTAACCAACGACAACAAGTTAATGCTAGCATTAGTGCCAATATTGAAGACCGATAGACTGTTTTATTAGATCACTTAAACGAACTTGGGTTAGGATACAATATCGAATTAGATGGTCGTAATAAAGACAATCTTACTGTCTATGACGATGACGATGACGCTGACAATGTTAATGAAACTGACAATGTTAATGAAAATGATAATAATGATAATGATCAAGACAACAATGCGTTTCAATACGAATTCTTAAGTAACGCATCAATACACCCGATCCTTACAAAGACAGGGATACTCATTATGAACGCCGTACCGGTCACTATTCCCCCAGGACAAATTAGACATATCCACACCGGTTTAAAGATCCAAATACCAAAATCCTGTTACGGTACAGTGTGTAATTATAAGACGTTCTTAGAACAAGACGTGACAGTATTTACTAAAACACTGTGTGACGAAAGCCCGCACATGCTGTCTATAGACGTAAAAAGCAATTCGCCGATGACGTATACCGTAACAAGAGGTACGGCACTGGCGTTAATCACCATTAACGCGTGTAATATGCCTCCGCTACTATATACATTATTTGAAAAGATAACTTGGGACGAATGTAACAGTTGTTAATATTACCAATTTTTCCGCTTTCGTTTAGTAGTGTAAACCTTCATTGTTTTCAAATATATATAATTGCAAGAAATATCACAGCTGCTTCTATTAATATATTAAGACAGTAAAAACTTCTGTAAATATCCTCACAAGATATATATATATATATATATATATATATATATATATATATATATATATGAACAAATGTATAAACTTGTTCAATTTATAAAATAAACAAAAATCGTACAGATTGTTTACCTAATTTGTTATATATGCAAATTCGTCATCATCTTCAATTCCTTCCTCTTTCTTATCCTCGTTTGTTAATTGTAAGTCGTCGTCGTAATTAACATAGAAATCCTCTTCTTGCAACTTTTTATTCTTACCAGTACATACATTAGAAATTGTTAGGTTATGTATTAAATGTTTTAATCCAACAATCTCTTGATGCATATTGTTCACGTTGGTTTTTATCCTACTAACTATAAGTTGATATTGTGTTACATTGTGCTGTCTAATATTTATAGCTTTTTTATATCTTGTAATTCATCATTTGATTTTTGCAAGCTTTCTTTATGCTTATCATTATCATTTAAAGCGGTATCTAATTCGTCATTTAAATCCATAATTTTCTTACTACACTCGCGCTCCAATTTTTGCTTAACTTTATTTATAGCTGCTTTACATTTTACGGCTACAACCTTTCGTTAACTATTTATAGGTACACGACCTGTTTCTGAAGTAACACTAGTAGCGCCGCATTCCGACCTAATATTTAACGTACCTTCGGCAGACCAAGTAACTCCGCGCTTAATTCTACCTGCAACCTGTTTACCACCTATAGTTAAATTCCACTCACCATTTCCACATTGTCCAAATACATAAATATAATTATCTGTAAAATACGTATTCATATTGTCAACTACGTTGTATAACATTACTAACTCTATTTGCTCTACAATTAATTTCCAGTCTAAACCTAATCCAAACGGTACATTGTATTTGTCTATTAATTTCGTACAATCTATCAGTTTCACTAATATAGAAGCATTATCGCCAGTTAGCATATTAACAGGTGTACCATAAAAGCCGCAACCTGTGTTATTGCGTCCTAATTTTTCTACGCATTGACAAACATCGTTTACCACAAAACCTTCAGCGCATTCCATGTTGCCTACGAGCAAGTTCCCATAATATAGTTGCCCGCAACGTTTTCCAAAAGAGCATTTCGTTATAGGTTTTAAACAACTATAAACATTGTTTAAGCTCTCTATATTCATTGAAGTACCTGCAAACCTGCATGCACTGTTTATTTTATAAACACATGAATAATTGGAAAGTAGTTCACAATCTTCCTGACATATAGTTGCATTTTCCAAATTTCCAGTATCGTCATTTATTGTAAAACCGCACCTACCAAAAGTTACGCAACTTGTTTTCGCACCTACTACCGCGCATAAAGTAACAATAAACGCTACCACTACCACCATAAGCATGATGCACTCGTTAAATGACCCGTAAATCTTCACGTGTCAGCTATTTATAATACAGAAGTCACGTGATTAAAAGCATGTATTACATTCGAAAAAAGTACCACCATCTAACATGCTACTTAAGCGATTGACGTCATCGGTAATATCACACACAAATGACGTAAACCGTTATATCACGTGATTTCTTTAACCATCAAAATCATTAAAAAAATCACGTGATTTATTTATCCCATCAAAAGGCTTTTAAAAATATCATATATTCCTCAAACGACCACGTATTCCACTCAGTGTATTACCGTCGTGCAACGCGTCCGCATCAAGTGTTCAAACAAAAAGCAAGGTACGTAACAATTTTGTTGTAAACAGCAAAATGTATATAACAGTGTTGTGTTTCTCACTTAGAATTATTGTTATAGAGTAGCGCAATGAACGAAGAACACCTTGACGAAATACTCTGCAAGTATATAGCCAACCATCAGCAACTGTCACAGCTTTCTGCACAAGAGCGTGAAACGTTGTCGCTGCTTCCAACCTTTCTTCTGCGCTGTCCTCCTCAAGACGTAAATGTAGTGTGGAACGAATTAAGTGAACAGTGTAAACACGCATTTGCATCGTATTAACGGTGCGCAATGCATTACAATTTAACTACGTGGACCACGCACATTGACGGACCTGCACTGTTTGTAAGAAATTGTCACTTTTGTGTACCACCGTATGTAAAAAAACACATAAATAAAAAAAGAAGGAGCCCCGCCGGCGGTTGGACGCAACAAAGGTCCCACCCTGGCGCCAAGCAAACAAAGGGTTCAAGAGGTCAATGACGTCACCCAAAATGGTCGACGCGGTTGTCTGCAACTCTTGGCGCCGACCTTCGTTTCGACCTTGTCGTTATCACCTTCTTCTAAAGGGGCAAGTTGCCAAGAACGTCAAAAGGATCATGCGACCCTTTTGACTTTCTTGGCAACTTGCCCCAAAAGAAAGCGATAACGACAACGTCAAAACAAAGGTCGGCGCCAAAAGGGCAACCAACCGTAACGACCCTCTTGACCTTTTGCTGGCGCCAGGGTGGACTTTGACCGTCTGACCGCTGCGGAGTATCCACTACTTACGTTGCCAGTGATCCATATTAGGCTATTTTGCTTTTTATTCGGAAATCTGAAGTCCGGATGAAGAAGATATTCCAGAGTGTTGCTGTGTAAATCCAACTTGCGTAAGAAATCCACCGCAAGGCTATATATACCAAATGCCATGAAGCAACTGGAAATTCGATGTATAGCGTATCCGGCTGATGACAGCGACGGCACAATGAGGAGTCGCATGAATGAATGATCGAGAGCCGCTGACGTGTTGGTATCACGTCGTGAACTGCCTGGTACCAAATGGAGCGAACCGTGTAAGGGAGTACAGGGCTAGTGATACTTTTCCAGAGTTGTTGGTAGTCAAGGGCAGCTGGCGCAATGCGTTCATGGCGCATCGACGGCAGGTTGCCTACTTGAATGAGCTCTTCGTAAATTTCGCGTGTCAATTTATTACCGGTCTGGGCAGTACATATCTAAATAACACCATTCCAAGAAACATGTTCGCATATATATTAGAGAGGCATGAATGGGTCGAACATCCAGGGGATTTCGAAAATCCATGTGAGTTGACCAAGAAGTTACCCAAGAGGCAAAAAAGGTGGAACTGAGGGCTTGTATATTCTTCCCTCGACACAGGAATAGAGCCAAGCAGTTTGAAGCCAACATTTAAACAGTCCGAAACCTTCTCTAAGGGGATATAAATGCAATGTAGACTGTATATGCAGTCCCTCTGCCAGAGGAACAAGGAGAACGCACAGGTTATCTGCCGGGAATATGTTTTCGGCATTGGCAAAACTTGGACCACAAACACTGCGATAGTAGGTACATATGCACCACCCAACTGCATTGATACATGCACAGATCGCGATGGTACAAGTCCTTTGCAGTGTGCTTAATGCGGCCAACAATTGGCTTTCAGTTTAGATGTTACATTTCATCCAAGGATGTTGTAAAAGTAATGCCTAAAATCTTAATTTTTGAAACTATCTGCAGCGGGGTTAGCAATGGATTGTGCCCATCTTCCAACGAGAAGAGCTTTAGATTTCTCCTGATTGATTTCAGGGCCGGATATTATGCTCAATTTGAGCAAAACACCCAAGCAGCGTAGATCAGCAGCATCGGCGAGAATAACCCTGACGTCATCAGCATATGCAAGTGCACCTACATTGTGAGTGTGTAAGGAAGGGCACACAACCGTGTTTTGAAGCTGAAAAAGCCATGGATTCAAAGAAAGAATAAACACGATCATCTAGGCTGGACAGTCTTGGCGAACCGATTTGGTAATAGAAAACTCACGGGAGAGAAACCCATTAACTTGCACACAACTCGAGATTCCATAATATAAACATCTAATATATGAGATAAAGGTGTCCCTTAGCCAGTACAAGCGAACATTCAAGCAAATAATCATGACGAACAATATCAAATGTACCGTTGAAGTCCTAAGACACTAAGATAAGGTGGGCACCTCGGGAGGACCAATAAGCAATGGAGTCTCGTAAGGAACAAACAACATAAGAATGTTTAGTTGCAGGTCACCACAGTGTTGTGAAGGATGAATAAGCTTGCCGAGAAGAGGACGGAGACTGCTGGTCAGTACACGGGCCAGAGGTTTATAATGGAATTTGAGGAGAGTAATGGGACGGAAATCGGCAACAGAGAAAGACAGAGGCTTCTTCTGAATGAGGACACTGACAGTTGTCCACGTTGTAAGATGACACTGAAGACCGTCGTTAAGTCATCACATCGCATTTCAAAGGTAACGATAAAATTCCATGAGCAGACCGTCACTTCCAGGAGTTTTGGAGGTTTCTCTTGAAGAAATGCAGCAAAGACCCCGGGTTTACGAACAGGTCGGTCAAGGCATAGACGGTCCTGCTTAGAAGAGATGATGGTCTATAGGAGTCTGGGTGATGGGGAGAGGGAGGATTAGGGATGTCCCAGTGAAAAACGTGTTCAAAGTAGGATCGAAAGGTCCGGCAGATGGAAATCTTGAGTATTGTGCATGAGCCCAGACTCGTCTTGCACTTGCAGAATAAGACTAGCTCGACAACATTTGTAAGTCTGCATGAGATGATACAAGTTAATTCTTTCCTTCGAAACCGGAGTATGCAGAGGACTGCGAAACTTTAAGTCGTCCATGCACCTCCTAAAAATGCACGTCATTTTTGCCTTGTTACTAATTGGTTTTCGTGCGACGGTTAAGCGAATCTACGAGACTCTCCTGAGGATCCTAAACACAACCAAAGTAAAATTACAGGGTATGCTCTTCGCCGTGAAGGCGCGCTCAGGATGCACATTTAAATAGTTGTTACAACTTAGTTTTGACATACAATTCCCACCAATTGACGACGTCGGTATAGCGAGACTTCTAGGCCGATCTCTGCTTCCACAAGTCGGATATCTCGGCCGCAATAGACTCGTGAATAAGATATGTGGTATTGAGTTTGCAATATGAGCGCCCAGTTGATAGAAAGGAGAGGTTTATATCAATGTGTAGAGTAACAGCTAAATGGCCGGAAAAGGAGTGCAGAACACGTTAAATGGAGCTGATTCCCTTTCCGAGATCCTGGGGGTGATAGAAGCGATCCACTCGGGAAGCAGAGTTACAGGTAACATGGGTATACGCTACAGTCTGTCGTTGCACCAGCATTCATCTACCATACGCAGATTGGGAGTCAATTGCTGTAAGCTCCCACTAGCTCGATAGGAACCAGTACAGTCATCCGGACGAAGGACGCAGTTAAAGTAACCACCCAATATATAGGGTAGTTAAATTATATTCGAACCCACTCGCGACCTCTCTCTACTGCGCGAGACAGCCGGCAGTCGCCGGGGAAATTACGCCGACAGAGGCGGACTAAAATCCTTACCTTATAATAGATGCTGGAAATGTTGACCTTCTACTCTCAAACAGGCAGCATATCTCGTGTAAATATTCTCGCTCACTCTCCGAAGCTCAGCAGCAGGAATTCTTGTGATTGGTGCCGCTTTGGAGCGTTCGCCTCAAAAATCGCTGAAAAAACTAGCGCAAAAATCAGGTGTATCTCGATCTTCTCCGAGAAATGTTACACGTCTGTTGAAACTGAAGACCTATCGCTACACACGAGTACAAACGTTAGAGCCAAATGATCCCCCTAAACGTGTGAATTATTGTAACTGGTTTTTCCAATCCGTATAAAGGGGTTTCATTGACTCACAGATTATGCTTTTCACTGATGCATCTTGGTTTCATCTAAGTGGACGTGTGAATACTCGCCACAGTCGATACTGGGTTTCAGAAAAACCTGTGCTACTGGATGAAATGCCTCATTATGATCAGAAAATTGGAGTGTGGTGTGCAGTAAGTGCTAGAAGAATAATAGGGCCCATATTCTTTGATGAAACAATAAATGCAGAGCGATATCAGAGGTTAATTCTGAGGCCATTTTGCAATCGCCTGACAGAAGAAGAGAAACCGTATGATTGGTTCCAGCAAGATTCTGCAACAGCACATACAGCTGCCGAATCATTACATGCAATAAGAGTGGTGTTTGATGACAGAATATTTAGTGTTGAGTTGTGGCCCCCTCGTTTTCCTGACCTAACGAGTTGTGATTTTTATTTATGGGGTCTTTAAAAGACAAAATGTATCGTTCCAGTCCTCGCACACTACAGTAACTTAGAGAAAAGATTGTGCAAGAAATCACAAGAATTCCTGCTGCTGAGCTTCGGAGAGTGAGCAAGAATATTTACACGAGATATGCTGCCTGTTTGATAGCAGAAAGTCAACATTTCCAGCATCTATTTTAAGGTAAGGATTTTAGTCCGCCTCTACCAGCGTAACTTCCACGGCGACTGCCGGCTGTCCCGCGTAGTAGAGAGAGGCCGCGAGTGGGTTTGAATATAATTTAACTACCCTATATAATGATTAGGAAAGCTGCGAAGCCGATATGGCAAGTCCGTGTGAAATAAGTCACCCCTCTCCTCTCATTTATGACTCCTTGAGCCGCTATATATGTTGATAAACCTACATTCTGGTAAACACCACATATACCACGTCCAGAGAGAAGACTTCCAATGGAGTGGAGCGTAATACCAGGTTTGGTGATGTGCCGTGCCCCTGTGGTTGGTTCCTAAGTTCACATGCGCCGTGTAGTTGTGAAGAGAATACTCGGAGGACACTCCTTGTAGGAACAAAATATCCACATCGAATTCATGCAGAAAACGCTGTAGGGCCTACAATTTGATCTGGGAGTAACTGACATTGTAGTTAGTTATAACAAGAAACAAGGTGCGGGTTATGCAGGAGAGAAAAAATAGGATGGGGAAGTAGGGGAAGACCAAGAATGCAAGCATACCAGCATGATAATCGTTACTCCTGGGGACGAAATCCCCGGTTTACTGCATTCAGTCTTTTACGACACTTACTTGCAGATCCAACGGTCAACTCTTGGCTCAACGCCTCCCGTGGCAATGCTGTCTGAGTGTTTTCTGCTTCGATTGCGGAATTCCATCTTCATCCAAGGTCATGGCAGTCGGCGAATCATTGGCAGTCTGCAGGCGTTCCACTCCACATGTGACAGCGCTGCCACCCTCGTGAGCCGACAGAACACTAACCCCGCAGGTCCAGGGATGTCAATATTAGCGCTCACAAGCAGTCCGGTTTTAAAATGGGAATCGAATACCCTTCGAGAAGTTCATTGCCGGTGTCCATTTCGGTTGCGAAGTGAGGCGCACCACGTTCTGAAGTAGTGGATTGGAGTACCTCAGTTGCTGCATTGGACTGCTCAGAGACATGAAGCTGCTCCTGTTCCGAGGATATACTCGGAAGTGGCACCGTGGGGACATCCACCTGCAGCTCAGTCTCCAACTCAACCACAGCAGCAGTAGACGCTGCCGTGGAACATCGGCATCTGCCGAAGAGATAGTTGGGACCAAGAAGGCGTCACCAGCTGTTGGAGTAAATGAGCTATGTTGCTTGAATAGTTCACTGAAGGTGAGCCTTGTCCGTGGTTTAACACTGACTGGCTGGCGGTAACCTCTGTTTGGACACGAATGTCACAGATGCGATATAGTGCCACACGAGAAACAAACTTGTGCCTGTCCAGGATAGATGATGTAGGCCTTGTGCCTAACAACAAAGATTCTGGATGGAATATGCTTATTAAACTGCGTGGAAGTGATCCGAACGCCCGTTTAAACTTTAAATCGATACCTGTATACCCAGTTCTACCGTTCAACCGATCGGACCTCACCGTAGTACATCAACACATTTCACACACAGTCATTAGGAATTTCGAGCGGTATGTTTAGAATGCGTATAGCAACCAGGTCCTACTCCGCCGGAGTGATGTAGACCGATGGCAGAATCACTTCGGTGACGTAGACACCTGTTGTAAATCTCCTCATTGGTAGATTGAATATAAGCTGCGTTCAGTTTTCTTAATAGTTGAATTGCTAGCCCAATTAAATTGAGTTTTATTTATGGACGCTCTTTAACTACTATGGTCCTTAGCGCCCTATTCTATATAGGGTCGTGAAAGACCGGTAACTTTGCTCAGAGGCCTCTTTATCAGGCTTGAGATTCTTTTACGTGCAGTAAATCTACGACATGGAACCTTTACTTTCCTTCCGAAGGAAGCCATGCTAAGGACCTTCACGCCCAAAACACCCATCACCCTCCGCCAGGTTTGAACCCGGACCTCGGGAAATAGAGGCTAGCATGGTAACGACTACACCACGGAGGGCAGCCGTTCCTCAGCCTTAACATGTGGTGCTTCGTCAATCCAACGAAGTATAACCTAAGCTGGCGGCCTTGGATCTTCGTTCTTGAAAGTAGTCTTTAAAATATTTTGACGAACGTAGCTTGTTGCCATTGTACCCAAATACGGTACTCCGTGGATAAAGAAAGCAAGCAGGTAACGGAAGAGCACGCAATGCACTGTTAGCCGGAACTTGCGTCTCACGCAATGTATGCACTGCGGCTGACGCCACTCGACTGATTATAATGATATTAATAATAATGATCATTTAACCTTGGTATATACAAGGCTATTATGTCGGCCCAACGTACACGGGGGTATATATATATAATGTGTGCAGTTGGGTAATTTTTGGCAGCCCCGTTCTCGTCCCGGGGGTGAACACTAGTAATAATGACTAAGTGTTGTCAAGGTCCCAGTCTCTCGGGGAATAGTGAGAGCCTCTGTCCAGGGATGTGGACGAAGACCTCAACGGCCACCTAGGCGATGAGGGAAATCTTCGAAAGGTGCAGTTGATGGAATAGGCAAGCTTTCTACTCGGGGATTGAAATACAGTAGGCCACTGCCTTGCAGTGGATAATTTACAAAGGCTAAGGGAGGAAACCCTGAAAGAAAACCCGGCCCTTCAGAGTGAGGGTTATGCGGCGGGCCGGCAACCCGTCCATGTAAAAAAATCTTAATACTAAAAGCGTCTTCTTACTCTGTTTACCCTCTCCGTATTGTTAGGGCTTACACCGCCCAGGATTTACAAGCGGGTGCCTCGAGTCAGACGCCTGTCGGGGAGCACAGACTATGGATCAGAGAGGACAGCCAGGATGAGTTATCTGCCCGAAGCCCGGTATGAGAGCGAGGAAGGAGATGATATGAAATGGCGGAGAGATGAATGAAAGGAAAGGTCATGGAGCAATTGGTGGAATGAATGGCGGGGTAAACCGGAAAACCCGGAGAAAACCCCACCTAGACACCACTTTTTCCACCACAAATCCCACATGCGGTTCCCTGGTATTGATCCCGGGACGCCTTGGTGAGAGGCTACCGGTCTAATCACTCAGCGACGACGCCGCCTTTAATACTAAAAAACCGACAAAAGAAATAGCCGGATTATTGCTATATAGAATGTCAGAGGGATAAACCAGATGCCAGAAATAATAGAACTGGCAGGAGCATGCTAACCAAATGTCCTCTGACACACTACCCAAGCAAGCTTTAGTTATAATCCAAAAGGGAAAAGAGATAGAGGAGTGCCGAAGACCACTTGAAAAGGTCAATTTAAATAAATGCCTTCGGCGCGGAACGGGATTAAAAATACCAATCCTTGGAAAGGTAAAAGAAGAATGATAATAAAAATATCAAATAAATATTATAATATTTACAACAGCTAACAATACTAATACCAATAACAATGATAATCGTAACAATAACTAATAACTACATCGACAACTACCATAACAACAATAATAATAACTAACAACAATAATAACTCCGATAAAATAATAATAATAATAATAATAATAATAATAATAATAATAATAATAATAATAGGTGAACAAATGACAGAGATACATATGTGCTCTCGTGTTTGCGTGGTTTTCTTTACGGCGCTTTAATGCTTTGATTTACTCTACTATTAGTATAGTGCGTAATAATACTAATAGTAACAACTAACAATAATAACAATAACTGTGAATAAGAATAATAACATTAGGTGAACAAATGCCAGTGACAAACACTACGTGCTCTCGTGTTTGCATGGTTTTTGTTACGTCGCTTTAATGTTTTGATTTGGTCTACTAAGCGTATAGTGCGTATTAATAAATAATAATAATAATAATAATAATAATAATAATAATAATAATAATTGAACAAATTGCCGTGATGCACACTATGTGCTCTGATGTTTGCATGGGTTTCTTTGCGGCGCTATAACATTTTGATCTACTCTACTACGTGTGTGGTGCGTAGTAGTAATAATAGTCATAATAATAATATTAACTTGCGTTAATGATAAATCAAATTACAGTTTTATTTATTGACGCTCTTTAACTGCTATGGTTCTTAGCGTCCCATTCTATATTTGTTGTGAAAGACCGGAAATTTTGCTCAGAGGCCCGTTATCAGGATTGAGGATCTTTTACGTGCCATAAATCTACGACACCGGACCACCGGCTTTACTTCCCTTACGAAGGAAGCCATGCTAAGAATTTTTATGCCCGAAAAAAATCCATCGCCCTCCGCCCGGTTTGAACGCGCGACCTCGGGAACTAGAGGCTAGCATGATACCACTAGACCACGTAGGACGACAATGATGATCACGACAAGGCAGGTATGGACGAGTGCGTGTCAAATCTAGGAGGGAGGGGTACTGTGACGTAACGCAGTTGCCCCTCTATTCTAAAAGTGGTGTAATGAGATTATTAATTTTGAAAAGCTAGAAATGTCTACTTATTAAAATGCAAGTATGAATCAAATGACAAAAACAAAATCAAATGTTTTATTCATTATTATTCATATAATTAAGGTTTGAAACTGAAAATATTTCATACTTATGAAACTGAACAAATAAATATAATATCGCTTATAAACTTGCAGGGAAAATGAACAAACAATACTCAATACTTATAGTTTTTACAGTAAATAAATATCTTGTTTGAATTGAAGTTGTTAACCTACCAATTAGAGCCAGGGGTACTATCCCATACTCTTTATTTTCTCTGCCAGTACAGGCGCTTCCAAATGCTTTCCGGCATACGTGGAACCCGCCAGGGAGGGGAAAGGGGTAAATGCTATCGAGTAGTTTGTCCAGGCCAGGAGCCGTCTGAAGTGGTTTGCCTGCCCCACCAGGTTAATGGCTAGAATGCTAACGTTTTCCTGTTTCAACCAAATCCATCATGTCAACAAGCTTCCTTTGGACTTCGCTGTAAAATACTGAGTTAATTGGGTCCTGGATCATTAAAGATCGGAGTGTGACATAATTGAGGGTGCAACATCATTTTCGGGAGTAGGGGCACAATAACACTACATATATTATAAAGGATGTCTTACAATATTTTATACTACGTTCACACACATATAGGATTTCAAATTAAGGGATATGGTTTGGTAACGTTATTTCTACTTTGATCACATGCAAGATGTTTTGTTTCCCACGAACTCGGGTGAATAAGTTTCATACTTTAAAGTTCATAAACAAATGTTCAAACTTAAACATAAATTAAGGACTATTTTGGGAACTGCAAACGAGAAGGATGAAGTTATTTAATACAAACAATATATTTCAACAAGTGCCACATATGTGCAAGTTTTTGTCATTCCTTTTCCATTTACATATATGCATAGAGGAATTTAACGTCCCGTTTAATTCGTAAATCAGGCCGATTGAAGTGAGAGATACCAGAAATATTTATGACGCTAGAGGGAAGAACCTCGGAAGAAATATTATTCGGCAACTCACTTTGAACGAGATTTGAAAACATGGCCTTTGGTATATATATATATTCTTTCCACCAAGCCTCTGAGCGTTTTCTAATAATTATGTGTATAACTCGGCGAGAATTAAAAGGACATGATAGTCTAATCATAAAACATTGGCGAGACAAATTATGTTTGCTATGTCAATGCAAAAACATATGCTATTTTATTCAAACCCCGGGCGCTAATGACCTTTTAGGTTGAGCGCCCCTAAACTGAATTCTCTCTCTCTAACCAAAACCGCTAAAGCCATTTTCGAAAAAAATAAACAAATAACAAAAACGTTTTTGTGTGAAAGGAGAGTTTGTGTTTAGGGGATTTATATTCATCTCCGCATGGCATCGTTAAACGGTAGTAGCATATTATGGAGAGAGCAATGCCACTTTTTGCGTCTATATGGGAAAGGATAGGGAAAACGAGGGTAGATGCGACGGTTCAAGGAGGAAAATGCTTTTATATGGGGAAGATAGGGAAAACGTAGACAAATGATAGGCTAGACAGATGCTGAAGGAGGGAGGGTTATGCTTTATACGAGAGAGATAGGGAATACGAGGAGAGGTGCTAGTCTAGACAGAGGTTAAAGAGTACAGTATGCGTTTATATGAGGAATATATGGGAAATGGGGGGGAGATGATAGACTAGACAGATCCTGAAGAAGGGGAATGTAAGTTTATACAGGTGAGGTAGGAAACTAGGGAGAGATGCTAGGCTAGATAGATGCTGAAGGAGGAAGGGATACGCTTTATGGGAAAGAGATAAGGGAAACGTGGAGAGATGCTAGGATAGACAGAGTTAAAGGCAGAATGTGTTTTATGTGTGTGTGTGAGAGAGAGATATATAGCAAACCGAGGAGAGGAATTAGGTTAGGAGGGTTTGAATGATAGAGTATGCATCTACATGGAGAGACAAGGAAAACGAGGATAGATGCTAGGTTGAGAGAGCCTTCAAGGAGGAAAATGAATTTATATGAGAGCGGTAGGGAATACGAGGAAAGGTGCTAGTCTAGACAGAGGTTCAGAAGTAGAGTATGCGTTTATATGGGAAAATATGGAAAACGAGAGAGATGCTAGGCCAGACAGAGGCTGAAGGAGGGGAAATGTAGGTTTATACAGGAGAGGTAGGAAACCTAGGAGAGATGCTAGGCTAGACAGATGTTGAAGGAGAGAGGGATACGCTTTATACGGAAGAGATAGGGGAAGCGTGGAGAGATGTTAGGATAGACAGAGTTAAAGGAGGAGGAGGTTTAGACAGCAAAGACATCACCAATTAAAGTTTACAAATGTTTAGACACCCTTTGGCGGTATTTTCTCGATATTGGGGTTGAAGTCCCCAGACGCTGAAGTTATAAAATATATGTGTCAATCAATCAGGTAATGTTCGTCCATGCATAACATCGTCTAACATTACTGAAAAAGAATCAAGGATTTATACTGCTAACGTCCCGGCATCATGCCTCTAAAGGGCTGGACGCAGACCCTCGATCGATGAACACAATTAAATATTTTTGATTGATTAATGTAAATAAGTGTATATGTAGGGTGAACCGGTTAGTATCACAAGTGTTCATGGTAATTCAGAGCAGCGATTCGTATCAGAGCTATTTAATGTAATTTTCATATGATTCGGGTAGAATGTAGGGTACTTAAGTCATTTTAAATGGTAATTCAGGTAGCGTCACAGGTATTCACGGTAATATAGAGAGTAACTAGATTACAAACATTTCTCATCCAACGTCAAAACACCTTTATATACTTTTTTTCTAAATCTTACAAACTTGTTATGTGTTAAACAGCGTGCGAGACGGAGAGGAGCAAACTGCATATTGGTTTACAATGAAGGTATATAGAAGTATTCTAAACTAAATCCACAACGAACGCCCTAACCTATCCCTACCTTGACTTCTCATTGTCTATTCAATCCTATCATCTAACATAACCACATAACAAGACGAACGTAACAAATGTAACCTGTAAATGTAACAGTAAATGTAACAAAGTAACCAGTAAATGTAACAACATAACAGTAAATGTAACAGCGTAACATAGCCACGTAACAAGACGTCACACTACGTAATATAAGCACCTAACCACGTGACAAGACGTAACACAGCGTAACATAGCCACGTAACAAGACGTCACACTACATAAGCACGTAACCACGTGTCAAGTCGTAACACAGCGTAACATTACCACGTAACAAGACGCCACACGTAACATACGCACGTAACCACATGACAAGACGTAACACAGCGTAACATAGTCACGTAACAAGGCGTCACACTAGTAACAGAAGCACGTAACCACGTGACAAGACGTAACACAACGTAACATAACCGCATGATAAGACGTCCCACTACATAACATAAGCACGTAACCACGTGTCAAGACGTAACACAGCGTAACATAACCACGTAATAAGACGTCACATTACGTAACATAAGCACGTAACCACGTGACAAGACGTAACCAGCATAACAACCATGTAACCACGTACCATAAGCTCGTAACCGCGTATCATAAGCACGTAACCACGTAACAACACGTAGCAACCATGTAACCACTTATCAAAACCACGTAACATGACCTAACACCCTGTGACATGACGTAACCAGAAACGTAACAAGACGTAACACCGCTACGTAACCAGAGATGACCTCGAGTTTCTTTTAATGAAATTGCGGTGTGTTATTCAGGTTTTATTATTTGAGAGTCTTAATTGAAAGTTTTACGTCAACATACCTTTATTTTAGTTCGTTGTAAGCGCCTCTCCCCTTTATCTAGATTTGAGAGTAGCACTAGGATTGCTCCTAATAACGCCTCCCCTTCCATCTTTTTATTATTATTATTCTTTCTTCATTAGGTGTATGCTATTTGTATACACAGCACATGGATAAACTTCCATTTTTTTAAAATTGTAGACTCACGGAGATAATCTTCATCTTCGACTTACATTCTCTTATGCGCTGTTTGTAATACGATAATGTCCATACGCATATGTTGTTATTCCATCCTCAGCAATAACTCTTTCATCATCAAAAGAAGTCAATGTGATTTTATTCACTTGCACTGTGGCAAGAGCATGCTCCCGGGACAGGATCAGATGCATGGAGGTTCTGATGATTTCACGGGTTTTAAGATAGTCAGTATAGCTCTCGAATGTGACGTACTGCTTAATAGCACTACGTTTTATGCGTTTAATCTTTTTTATCATTGAGCCGTGGATATCTAGTGCATACATCTTAGGCCGTAGTCCGACAAAGCGCTGGATGATTTTACCATTAGCCTCATCTTTAAATTTTACCAACATCTTTCTGTTCTGTGTGGAGCAACATATATGGTTGACAGGATTGTAAGATGTATCCAGATGCTCGAGAAAATGTAGCTTGTGAGGTACACATCTTCAGTTGTCACACGATGAATGAACGAATCAGCGTCCATATACATAAGCTTCAGTTTTTCAGCTCCATAATATGGCAGCAACACATCATAATGATAGTGGTACATTAATATCTTGGAGATATCCAACACAATCATTCCAATGTATATAGGCATGTTGAACACAATCTGTCGGGATTCCATATGCACAGCAGCTAGGCTGGTAGCATATATTGTTCGATCGATAAACGTAGGCTTGGCAATTAACTTTTCCAGGGTCTTCTCGTTTGTCACCAGACGTATATCCACACGATTACGCAGGTTCTCCATAGTTTTTCCAAACATGGCGTTGTTAAACAGTTTGTAGAGATCCTTCTCGAAGTCATTTACAGCCTGTTGTCGCAGCCTATTGTTAAGTTCCACATAAGGTTTTAACCACTGCGACCGTCGGAATTGTAGCACACGGTGGATTTTTGTTAGCCGTAGTGCATGATTAGGTGCCTGCTTCAAAGCCATGTAATGTACTATATACTTCTTTCGAGGTCCAAGGTGGGGTATCAGTTTCTTTGTAGTTGAGTCGTTAGGCTTCATACATTCGAGCAGGAAAGGTAGATCGTTGTGTAGATCGTGAAGTTCCGCAGGATACTCGATGTCAACCTCTAATATGTATCCATGAGGATAATCTTCTTGTAGTCTTTCTAAGTCGATTTTTTCAGGTGACACCCACTCAAATCCTCCATAAGGGAGGGCGTGGCACATGGCCCAACCATTTTGCTTATTGGCGTCTTCATATGTAATAAACTGGGTTGGTCTCGACGGATCATACTTCTCCATGTAAGCGTTGTTTGCTTCGGCAACCCGGCGGTAAACGTGGTATAAACCTCCTCTTATGCCGGATTCCACCCTGAGTAATTGGTCATAATCCTGTAACAATTCCAGCTGAATTCCAGTATACAGCAACTGTGAATCCCATGTGAGTCCTGGAGAGGTGAAGTAATGTGCAGGGTCGACTTGTGTGTTTTGGGGGTTAGATCTCTAAATGTCTCAAAGAAGAGATCACGTAGAGGTCGCTGTACTCGCCTAGGCTTCTTACATTAAACTGCTCCCATACATTTCTAGCACGATTGTAGTCAGCATCACTAATTTCTTCTTCATTTAATCTATTGTATAAGGAGTCCTTAGGGGGCAGGCAGGTTTCATTCAAAACATCCCATAAAGTGATGTAATCATAGGGAAATACTCCTTTACGAGTCATTAACTTCACCTTGTCTTCTCCGAAGTGTTTCAGTGTTTCAGGGTACGATGTTGGATTTTTCACCAGCTTATCCACGCTTGTAGTGAGAAACCGAAAGTTATCCATAAATCGAAGCTTTATATCTCCTACATACTTAGAGAATTATATATAGCTTTCTTAAGAGATAGGAATTACTTCCACACGCTCACTTGTGCATCCCAGCTCCTTAACAATGAAGTGTGAGTCATATCCACTGAGGTTGTGCATGAAGACTGGAATATATTTGGGTGTTTTGCAGGCTAAATTACATTCATTATGTAGAGTTCCATAATATTCACCACAGATGTGATCATGGTCGCGTACTTTGTAGTTCTCTTCAGTAAAGGTTTTTCCACACAAGTAGTATACTGTCGAGGAGTTGAAATCCATTTGCTGTTGATCTGTAAGTTTCAGAGGCATGACAGATTCGTATATATTATTAATTTCCTTTGCAAGGAACAACAGGTATCCCATAAACTTCTGAGCAGCATCAACACCACGATATACATAGGGATGCTTAGGAAGACCAGTTTCCAGATGTTCAACGTCGGATGGCGGTTTAACGTAAACGCAGAAACTCATGGGCACATGCTGCTGATAAGGGGTTGCATATGAAGTTTCAGGGTTGGGTATACATATATGACATAGGGCGAGAATGCTTTCAAAGTCTGCGAAGATGACGTAAGGTAGTTTTAACAGTCTTTCAAAATTTTTAAATTGAACAATTGATTTCTCCTTTGTAGCAATAACTACCCTTGCAACACCTTGTTGATTACAGATGGCAGCATTTTCTCGTAGTTTTTCCAGTCCACTTCGTCCACACTGATCACCAAAATGTGTAAAACAACGCTTACAGGTATAAACACGTCCATTATGTATAGTTTTCTGACGTCGAATAAGTTTTTTCAAAATTCTTTATATAAACGTAGTGATGCTTCCCACTACTGTCACTCAATAGTAGGAGGTCACGGTGTTCCGGTAGTTCAGTCTCATAGACCAAACCATAATTTCGTAAACATTATAACACAGAATTAATTCTGAACCCCACCAGTATGTCACGGTCTGCGATCGGATATGGGATGGGGACGTAGCTAATAATTATACAAAAGTGTACCTTATAAAAAGGGTCATACTTTCGCTCACAATTTCATACAATTAGGCTTGATCGGTCAGTTTATGTTAGATGATGTTATCCAGATACCCACACCTTAACGTACGTATTTGTTGCCGATCTCCGAAATTCTGCAGATGTTTCCAATGAGATTGCGCTATGGAAGTCATCATGGGAAAATTATTCATTTTTTTCAAAGGGAACTATGATTACTGGTCGCAGACAAAGTCTTAGTGCACTGTCATATCATGCCACAGTTCATCTTCTGAAGTTTCCTTGCGGTGGATTCAATTTAGCTTAAGGTGAAGATGGCTGTCTTACTTTGCAAATGTTCAGAAAGTTATTATTAGTGTATTTAATGATAAGTTTCTTAATTTGGTCACGTTATAGTATTTTGCATTTTGGAGACATTGCAATTTATTATTGTGTATTTAAATAGCAAATCTTCAATTTGTCAGTCTTTCAGTAAATGTTTTACAAACGTTATCTTCAAGTTTTATCTTGCATTTGTCTGCCCAGTTAGTGAGGGTATTAATATAGCACTAGAGCTCCTTTTCATGGTGATAATAGTTACAATTTGCAGTGTCATCTACTACATAATTAAAGGTGTATTAGTGGTCTTTGTGCATATCTTAAGTGCGATGCACGTATAACAACTGGAGCCGTGATCGCCCTTTGTCGTACCGTGCATTTACTTCACGAGTTTGAGATTTTACTTCTCTACTTGGACCAGAAGCTCTGATTTCCCATGTAACTATGTAGCAAATAGGTGCTAGATCTAAACGTGGTATTTTATGGTAAATGTTGAATATGAATACAGAATGTCAACATTACTTAAACGCTATTTCTATGTGCAGGAGCAGTGCTAGATACCGTTGTTGTTCGTGAACTCTGTAGCGTTGTCGTCAACTAATTGCAACACTTATAGTTCTCTTTAATATTTTGACCAATGCCAAATTAAAAGTTTGAGATCGTGTCGTTATCTATGTCTGCGTTTTAACTGCTGGAGAATTAGTTCCTCGAAAATCTCTTCACGTTAGATACATGACTATAAGCTTTGATGCTGCTTTGCATTAATTTCACTTCTATTTATGCTTATGGACAATATCTGGCACGCACTGATTAAGGAAATGTATGCTAGAAATCAATGTCCTAGCAAAATTTTTATATCCACGAAAATTTAAGTAATCGATCTTTGCATAGCAAATCCCGGAAATTTAAAGTGCTTACTTTGAACATTGTAACTTACATTTAAGCTATGGCATCTTTAATATTTAAAATATCTTTGAAGGTTTACCGGTATACTTAAATCAGCTGAAAAGACTTAATATGCGTACGAATACTCGCCATTAAAGCTCTAGCGGTAAGAGCATCGGTACGGAGAGCCGAAGATCCATGTTTTAAATCCCGGCCATGGCATTGAATTGTTAAAGTCTGATTCAAGCTTCCAACTTAGTGCCTACACATGGCTAGTCTGAAAGATCAAAACTTCTTAAAAATGCAATAATATTCCAGTGGCTCACTGCTTTCAAATACTGCTTTAATCCCTAGGGCTGTAAGATTTGTTTCCTAAATTGCAATGCCGCACAGAGGTTATCATTTCTAGTAAAAGCATCCCATACATCTCGCTGAACTTTTATCAGCATACTGTAAGATCATCATAAGAAGTTGCTATTGAGTGTTGTTTGTTTATTCCTCCCCATTGTATTTTAAAAGACTTGAAAATATTAATATCAAAATATAGGTGAAAAAGTCCGTCTTTCCAGCAGTGCCAAAAGAAAACGAGGGTGATTTGTAAGATTCTGAAACACAAAACTCTGCAACTACGTTTTATGCATTAAGTTGGAAAATTTTGTGAATTTAGATTCTATAGTTTCAGACCAAAATAGACACTTAGGGCCATATTCATAGATTTCACATTGGTCTGGACTATCTCCAGACTCATTTGGTCCGGACCAAAGGCGACCAAGTTTTTTATATTCATAGACGATAAAAGGTCTTGGACCAAGAAAGGCCGTGGATCAGCAAGGAGAATAAGTTACACGACGAAGAAAGATATTTCTGCGCATGCGCGACTTCCATAGAGTGGTAAACTACCCACTGTTACTCCCTAGTTTTTAACTCTCTATGGTCCTTTCCCAGCTGTTTTTTCATCCGTTCAGTAGTCACTCCTCGCCCTCAGCAAAAAATGGAGATAACCAAGAAGCGTGCACTAAAACGGTCGGAGTAAAATGTCTGTTTTCCTTAATAGAAAAATAATTGATATTATTGAAAACAAATTGGTTTCGACAAATGCAAACGCAAAAAACGAGGCGGCATGGAGGGAGATAATACATATATAGGCAGTTTTGTGCATAATACTAACCTATTGCCACCCCTCCCTTTTTGGAAACGTTCTTATCTACCAAATACACAGTTTCGTGGCATTATTAATCATTTAAATAAGAATTTAACTTGCTGGAATATTAACTTTTAACCTTAAAATTACAGAATGAAATCGTATTTAAATAGGAAGGAACATTTTCTGTTATTAAAATCTCACCCTGAATCTTAACCAAATAATTAAATAGGTACTGTGTGAGAGTAATTATACAGAAATAATTACCTGAGGAACTCGATATATACTAAACCTTCCGGGAGCTGTAATCCTCCTCTCCTTGCCGGGAAACCTAAGTAAAGCCTCAATTACTTCGAACTTAACCCAAGTGACTTAACTCAACGCGTCCTAACGTGAAGGTCTTATACATTGTATTAAATGGAGCTATTTAGGGTTGTCTTAACGTGGCTTACTTTAACGACGTAACTTAAAGAATTTGGCAGTGTAAAATTTTTCCTTCCCGTTACATCAAGTTTAATGTGGCATGGCAATTAGAACCAATCGGCGTGAACCAGTAGCATGAAGTAATAAAAGAACTATCAATCAAGATTCATTCCCGTTACGTAAAGTGCATCCTATTTAGACCTTTACTTTAGCAGAATTTCTTAAGTTCGCGTTACATCCCGTCATGTTACGTAAAGTGCATTGTAATCCCGGTTTAACGAGGGTAAATCTAGCAATGACACATGAGAATTAGTTATAATGCGGCTCACTGACGTCTTACTAAGGTCAGTAGTGTTTTCTTGATATCCTGCTCTTGCATAATATGGAAGTGCTATTAGCATCGTATCAATTAAGATACTCAAGCCTTGGTTATCGTCTCTGTCATACTCTGCCATATAGGTTAGGATGAATCAGTTTTATCAGCCTTCTAACCTTTGCTTTACTAAACCGGTATTTGTTTTGAAGTTTAGGTCGCCATACTTTACAACTATGTCTAATTTTGGTAGATAGCTTTACTCCACAGTCTCATTTCGCGAATTCTACGCAAGCAGCCACGCCCATCACTCCAAAGTCAACCATTTTGTAAGGATGGTCTGCCTTTAATCTACTCCTCCGAGGTAGACCAAAATTTTGTCCCGACCAAGGCGTTTGATCCCCGGACCAACGCAAGTCCCGGTGTATGAATAAGAAAATCGATGGTCCGCTGTAAATCCACCGGAAGTAGCAAGTTGGTCCGGACCAAAATCGACTATGAACACCGCCCTAAGTGTGTAACACATTCATTTTGGGGAAATGCGTTTAAGTTAAATTAAACAAACGCCTTAAGAAGGGAGTATAGTTATGTGTTTCGGAAATTTATAAAAGGGGTCTTAAACTTGGTGTTTCCACACGCCACTTCATCATCCAGGCATGCCGTACCCCGCTTATTTAAGCTGGGACCATCGAGCGAGACGGCGCAGGCAGTAGCGCATGTGTCTCGCATTCGGGAGGTCGTGGGTTCGAATTTCGCGGCCGAATTTACGGACCCATGGGATTTTTTGGGGTTTCCCTGGGTCGCTAGACGAATGATAGGAAGGTTCGTTACAGCCCCGAATTTCCTGTCACTCCATTTCACCTTCTTTCTCGTGTCACTTCACCTCTCATCTGTTTGGTTGTGTCAGGGTTGCAAGTGACGGCGGGAGTCTCGGCGTTGCACGGTAGGGGAAAAGGATGTTCTCTATAACACTTCGTCCCCCGGAAGCTGGGCGGTCTCTGAGTCCCGCACCCCCAATGGGATGTGCAAGCCTGCAGGGGGGAGGGGATCCGGTTGTACCAGGTGCCATTCGGGGAGTTTCAACCTGGAAATGTAGAGACCCTGCCCTCTAACCTGTCGTAACTCATGATCCAACCGCACTCTCTCTCCTCCCATTTCATCCCTTCCTCCCGGGGGCGCCACACTAGGGGCACAGGCATAAATGATCTCATAGGTTGAGGTGCTAAGTTCTCCTCCGCTCGTAGTCCTAGTCCTAACCTGGGACTACCCCATCCAAATCAACAGTGAGCACTCGGTTAGTCTAGCTACATTCCAATAGCATATTCGCAACCGTGAAATAGCTTGTCCTACGTTAGAGAGCAATACGATTCATGTCATTAAGCGCTAGCAAAAATTATCAGCGAGATTTCGAATTTAAAAAAAAAACATCAAACTTTGCTGGCAATTTGGAACAGTGAATAAACACGCAGGCCAGCATAGCGTAATGAAATAAACATTCTTATTTTGAAAAAAGTCTATATCAATGAGATGTGTAGCGAATTAACCCAATGTCATGTAGAACCAATACATGTTGAAAATCGTAACGTGCTATTTTCAGTCATTTTTTAAAGTCTGCTTTCACAGAAGAGAAAAAATCTAGATGTCCAATTGAAACTTTTATTTGGAAACAAAAATAAGTATTTTTAAAAACGTCGATACGTATCTCCCCTTAAATCTGTTAACAGTAAAAGACGGTTTCTAAAAAACAAACAAAACATTATACACGCCTAGTTGATTTTATTAGGTCCAGGGGTACCTCAGAGGTATCCAAGGGCCTTAAACGATGTTTGTGCTTGGGAAACAAATGTCGTTTTGGCTTTCGTGTTGTGCATCGCTTGTACTATTTCCCTTGATTCCCGAATTTAGTATTTGAAAAGGCACTTTTTCTTATAATGAGGTCAACGTTCTTTAAGAAACGAAGGAGTTCGCCGAATAGCATCCGAAGGCTGTTCTCCTAGTTCTTCTTATTACTGGCTTAAGCTGTTAATAGCTTGATCTGTTTTCCCATTAGAGTTGTATCACAACCTGTGCCCCATTTTTGGGAACATATATGAATTACGCTGTGTGTCTCGAGTATTTTTTCCTTTCCATGATAGTACAAATTTCATTTCATTGTGACATCTAGATAGCATTATCTTGCGGCAAGGCCGTAGCCAGAGGGGTGGCCAGGGTGGACGCGGCCCGTCCTTGGATTCTTTTTGCCCGACCTGGCTTGGAACAATAGCCTAAGATAATTCATCATAAATAAAACCTGAAACTGACAATTAAAGCCTTGAAAATAACGAATATGTTTATAGTTTTGAACCTTCCCACACGTTTATTACAGTCGTTCCGACATCGTGTAGGTACCTATATAGGGTAGGAAATACAGAAAGTTTGTTCTCTTGTGTTGTTTCCAATCCACCTCCTAAACTGGTGTATCTCAACTCCCTATTCATGCTGCAGAAACACACTCAGTGTACACAGAAAGTTGAACCGCTGTAGAAATGAAGTCTTTCACACCCATCTTATATCACTGTGAAGCTATTCTCATCAGTTAATTAGCACAGAAGTACAAGAAGGATGATCACTCTATCATTTATTAAGATTATATATATATATATATATATATATATATATATATATATATATATACACAACAATATTGGTAGACGACACGGCGCTCTTTTTCCTTATACTTTTAAGGACATTAGAAAGGTCAATATTTTGTTACGTATACCTTGTTTTTTATAGTAATACACCTCTATTATTTATTGTTCTCTTCCATTGAAACCCGAGTTATCCGATAATATATCGTAAACCGCTGATGCTGCTGCTTCCTTGAAAACTATTTTTTTTCCTTCCCCGTACCACAGTAATTTGGACATTGGGAAATTCTTTGAGCCAAAAATAAAATTCATGAATATTGCACCGATCAACACATCAATTATCACAATCATCATGTCCCGTGACATTTACTTCATTTTTTTAATTTTTAAGGGCGTGCTGAATGTAGTTTTCTCGCCTTTATGTTGCCTTTTCTCAACCAAAATTGTTCTAATTGTTCGCTGGGATCCTTAGCTTCCTCTGCTTCTTGCTTTATAAATCTATAAAAACCTAGAGCAATCTATCAAATGTGTCCTTCTTCTTCTTCTTCTTCTTGTAACGTTTAAACTTAGATCTCACTGGCGGTATTGCAGAAAACTTGCAAACAGGAACACTAAACACACGCAGGGTATGCGTATAAAACTCTTCTCTCCTCTTCTAAACGAAAAAGCGTGCTATACTTTCATAGTTTGCAATAAGTAACTGAGTATACTCATTGACATGCCAAGTTAGCTAATGTTCTGTTTCTGGTGGTTGGGGAGAATAGGGGTTGTGAAGTTCGAAACACTTTCAGCAGCATGATTTACAATCCTTAGGGCGGTTGTACATCAGACGAACACATCCGAAACAAAAGAGGAACACATGCTAACTGGATATGTTTCACGGCAAAAACGCATATCGTTAACATATTCCTGTTCGTTTGTTGGAAAATCGCTCTTCCTGGCAGAGGTTTATATGCTTACGAAGTTCTGTAATGGTTGAGTTGGCGTGTGATGAGTAGTAGTGATGTAAAAGTTTGTCTCTTATTTATCTAAAAGATTAATAGTATATTCAATTATTATACTGTATAAAGCACTTCGTGTGATCATTGTTGGTTTTTGTATACTATAACATTTTTTCTGTAAAATGGACATACGAATACAAATCCCGGCCATGGCATTGAATTTTTCAGTCGTCTGATTCTACCTTTCCAACCCTGTCCAACACACGGCTTGTGTGAAAGAACAATTATTTCTATACGAATTCTTTTTATCTTTTACCAAGAAACCTTAATTGAAAGAAATTGTACTTACAACCTCGTACTCCGGACTACCTCGTATACTATCAGTTTCAATATTGCGGAAGAAGCACGCATAAGCAAGGGATGTTTTCCAACCAAAGAAGAAGCTAGGTCATCACATACATTTGAAGATATGATTTAAGCAAGAAAAATGAACCGATCAAGCAAATATTCCTGAGAGAATACCCAAAGCAGAGTAATAATCGTTCATTCCGTGATGTATGGTATAAGCAGTTTTAAGTAATTGCAGTACTCATTTTCAAAGTATGAAACGAAATTGAAGTTGCACTGAGGTACAGAGAAAATAAAGCTGTGAATTTTCTTTTTCATGTTAAAAATTGTATTTACGTAAATAAACTATGAAACCAGCAGCGGTAGCTCCCGTTTTGGTTAGTAGCATATGAACATATTCGGTTTGGTAGAAAAGAACTGAAAACAGAAGAAACTTGTCGCTTGCATTTAGTTTTTCCACTTTTCGACTATGTGGCAGAATTGCTAGCGTTGCCCTGTTTCTTCTACCTTGGTAGTTGTCACAATCCGCATAATACTTCAATAATGTGCTGCTGATATTGTTGTTATTCTCAGTGGTCTAGTGGTACCGTGCTAACCTCTAGTTCCCGAGGTCGCGGGTTCAAACCCGGCGGAGGGCGATGGATACTTTTTCGGGCGTAAACATCCTTAGCATGGCTTCCTTCGGAAGGGAAGTAAAGCCGGTGGTCCCGTGTCGTAGATTTACGGCACATAAAAGAACCTCAAGCCTGATAAAGAGGCCTCTGAGCAAACTTTCTGGTCTTTCACGCCCAATATAGAATGGGACGCTAAGAACCATAGCAGTTAAAGAGCATCCATAAATAAAATTTAAAAAACACGCCCCACACTGATGCAATTATGTACACACTGAGAAATGGCATAATAAAGTTATGTTAAGGGTGATAACAGATATAATAAGAATTATATTACTAAAGCATAGAAATGGAGACATAAAGCGTAGAAATGTATTATACAATGTCAGACCAAATATCAAGGCAATTGTAAATAATTCTATAGAATGTTTTAAACTTAAGAATATTGCAAAGTAAATAACTGACGCGAACAGAGGAAAGGCGACCCAGGAAATTTGTGTAAGTCGGACCTTTTCTAAGCAGGTCAGCTACCCCTGACGTACAAGAACGTTCCAAGAAAAGCTTTGCTATTCACCCCCAGGCGATGTCTGGTGCCTACAAGCCGGAAGCATATTCCTTACAAATATGTTTAATACGTGTCAGGAGACAGCTTTCTAGGCTTAACAGGGTCGAAAACTATGCGTGCTTTATTGAGAATCATGAATGTTCTCACGGTTTCGCCCAGTAGAAAAATCTGTTGTGTGCGTTCCGATTTTGGTTTATTAGCCAATCATTGCAAAATTCAGAAACTTAGACAACAAAAGAAGGGATAGGGAAATGTCACATGTTAAAAATGTTACGAAAATAAACACGTGATCGACCGAAAAGTGGGGATAGGACTGACATGGCGATGTCCGAGTTTATATAGTAACAGTTCAACTGTTCAACTGCGAGGCAACCTGCTGAAAAGGCAAGGAGTGTTAACAACTGACTGCTCAACTCCTTAGCGATGTACTAGGTACTAAGACCTGTGGATATGTAGTCTGAAACTGTGAATGATAGGATTAAGGAGGTATTCTGTCTCAATAAACCACGTCAGTGGTGTGAGCACGTTCGAGTCAGACGACCGAATGGTGGCGGACGCGACTTAGGGATTGTATTACGATCTCCGGTTAAAATTAAAAAGGTTTTATAACTTGTAGTTATTGCTACCTGTTGGTTAACAGGAGTACCCCGTATTATGAACGCAAAGTAACTGTAAGGTAGTTAATCTGGAGTTTGTTAAATTAGTTTGAGGAACTTCGTGGTTAATATGGACCGTTTCTGACGTCTGGATGCATTCAGGAACGTAATAAAGCATACTTGTTAATATTACTATTTGTATAGGTTAGGTAGCGGCACATTTCTTCTGCCGTTGGTTCGCATTGGAATAGGTCAAGTGCGTTTTGGTATATTTAAGAAATAATGATTTGCCGTTAATATAGTTCTTGGAGATAGTGTAAAATAGGACACTATACGTGTAACGTAGTTTGAAAATAACTTATAGCTTTTCGGAGCATTAGCTTATGTGGGATTTCACTCTCAATATAATTTAGATTTATGGTAAAACACATTTTGTATATAAGAACGCGTTGGTAGTGGAGAATGCTGGAGTCTCTCTTGATTCTAACATACGCTAAAACGTATCACATTAGTGTTGCTGTTAAAACATCCGAAACTAATTAGAGAAACAATGAAATCGTTTACCTGATGTACATTAGTATATTATACTTATTTCATTTCTTAAAGGTGCTTGATGGCATGGAGGTATTAGCTGTAAGGCTTACTCTAGTACATTGAAATTCGTGATGGTTACATTTAAGAAACAATTTCGACAAGTGCGTTGAGTTAAAAAAAGATCGCAAACTCAGGAAGAGGTGGTGATGCTACTACAAACTATTACAGAGCATGTGTTGATAGAAAAGAGAGCCATAGTGAAGTTTTCGTTAACCTGAATCATTTCCCAACTTCCTCATACCTCTCTTCGAATGTATTTTTCGGAAATCTTATTCCTATTATATAAATAATGTCTGAGCATTCACCTCGGTATCGCTACAAAAGGAATGATGATTTTTCGCTAGAATTTCAGAATATTAAATTATATAGGTTTCGCTGTTAACACGCGCTGTGTACTGTGAATGAAGTTATTAATAAATGCTTACGTTTAGAAGAAAAACCCCACAAATAAAAAACGTAAAGCCCATATTAAATACCTAGGTTTTTGTCGTTAATATACTCTTGTGGATTAGTTTGGAAATATATTGGATGATTTTGGGAGTATTAACTTATATTAATTTTTGTTTCCGCCTTCGTACAGGTTAGTAGACAAATAGGACCTTTTGGAACGTAAGGTTAAGTTTCGCTGTTATTTCGTAAAGGTTACTTGTAAAATAGTTTAGACGCACGAATATTGGATTAATATGAGTTACATTATATATTTAAGCAAACATTACTGCCATTCACGTTAAAAAGGAAGAAGAAAATAAAGCGATATGCAAACTATGTCTAAGAATAATGCCGGAGGTATTGTTCATCAGAAATGTAAAAGAAATTAAAGGAAGCAGTACAATTTGCGACAATCTACTAACGTTTACGAAATTCACCCTCGTCACAAACCTGGAAATTACTCTTTCGGAAGTCTAATTATTTTGGTTTTCCTCCTGTTATGGCTCTAATATTTCGCCTTGAAATCGCTATCGACTATCAATCGAGGCCGAAGGTACACCAGTTTTGTATGGTTACCTCCAAGTTAGTACCCTAACCGTCGCCCGAGGTGGCGGTTAGTTCATCGCTAAGAGTAACTCCTGGCTAGCTGTTAACTGAAGGTCGTAAGACGAAAATTTACCCCGACTACCAGTTAATTTCTAACCGGAACCTTAACCGCAGATCGTAATACAGGCCCTTAAAATTGCGTAGTAACCACGACGGCAATATCAAACAGAAATAGCAACATAAAAATGTGTTCTTTCTTGTTGAACCATCACTGGCATACCCACGCCCTTAGGACTATAGAGAGAAATTCAGGCTTTGGTTCACCGCACTAAGAAGGACGATGACCCGGGATCATAACCACACCGGCTCCCGAAAACAACCTCCTCCATTCCTCCCTTGCAGCTGCATATGGCGTCGAACGTGGGGCACGACCAGACCAGATATTCGACCGAGGAAGACTTCGAAGACCAGGGGCTATGAAGGTCAAAATAGGGAAGCGATGAACAGCATTCAACATCACCCCTCTAACGCAAGAGATTAGCACCAGCACTTCTGCCCAATTTCACAAGCAGTGACCCTCCCATAGTGTAATAGTGCAAAGTGTAGTGCCGCAAATTATTGGATACCAACACATGGCTTCGTCAAAGCAGACAGATTTTAGCATCATCAGTGAGTAAGTCCTCACTACATCATTTTTTCATATTTTTCTTTAGTATAGACTGCTACTATAGATAGTATTGGACTGCAGCGGCAAGCGGAAGTTTAGCTTAGAAACTATATACTCTTAAGGAGTAGTAAAGTAGTACGGAACTGTGTAAGAATAATATGGAGGACAACAGCCCGTTATAAAAGGAACTTAGTTCCGAAAGTAACGGGGACAGACAAGCACAAGGTGAGGTACTGGTTATAAATGTAGTTAATGTGGGCGAAATAACGCGAAATGTAACCGGAGTACACATGGGAACCACCGAGCGAGATGGCTCAGGCGGTTACGTCTGGGGCCCGCATTCAGGACGTCCCGGGATCTATCCCCGGGAAACGCCCACTCTGGTCCATGGATTTTTCGTAGTTTCCTCGGGTCGCCAGGCGAATGCTGGGGGGTGGTTCGTATTCTACCACGACTCTCCTCCCTGTCACTTACTGCGCCCATCACTCTCCTTGTCATCCGTGTCAGGGTTGTTGCACGAGGCGACGGGGTTTGGCGGGTTGTGGCTGAGCGGTGGCTTGCGCTCTGTAACGGTTTCTCCCCTGGCGTCGCTGCGGTACCGATCAGTTGGTCTCTACTCAGCGTGGGCTCCGCCCCGGGGATTCTGGAGGTTGGTGGCTTGTGGGCAGAGAGCGTGCGGCTCGGGTGCGTTTTATCTGGAAACGTTAGGGATCCCGTTCATGCTTACACCCGTCGGCATCCCGATCTGGTCGCCGTTCGGGTCTTTCTCATCCTTCCCTCCCAAGGGTCACGTTGGAAGCATGCGGTGCTCTACCCCGGTTCCGGGGGTCCCGCCGTGATACGTACCTTTATTATACACATGAGATCTAAGTTCAAACCAAATAAAGAGAAGTTTAGACGCTAAATCGGCGGATGTGTTGAGCATGATGCAAGCATGATTGCACAATCAGGCTGAAGCCTACAACAGATAGATAGCAAATTGTCCGCGCAAGAAGAAATTCTATAGACTCCGAAGTGCTGAAGTCAGCCATTGCATCGTCCTCCGTGGTCTAGGGGTACCATACTAGCCTCTAGTTCTCAAGGTCGCGGGTTCAAACCCGGCGGAGGGCGATGGATATTTTCTGAAGTAAAAATCCTTAGCGCGGCTTCCTTCGGAAGGGAAGTAAATCTGGTGGTCCCGTGTCGTAGAATTAAGGCATGTAAAAGAACCTCAGGCCTGATAAAGAGGTCTCTGAGCAAACTTACGATATTTCACGTCCAGTGTACCGTGCGGTCGTATATTGACCGGACCGTTCCGCGGCGGCAATGAACTGGGTGAGGAGTGGCGCGCCTGCCGCTAGAGAGTAGCGCTGTAGCTACTGCTGACGCGTCAGTCGAGTTGGATCTGTCGCGAGAGAAAGACGTCTGTGCGCGTGTTTAGAGTACAATTGCGTAGTCTCTTGGTGATAAAATGTCCATTAATAATGGTTGGGTACGCTTTAGAACAATGCATTTTTCTGTATGATGCGTATGTAAAATACCCTTCTGAAAGAAGGTGTAATAGAGAATTTCAACATCGGTTTGCCGGTATTCGAATTCCTAGCAGGTCAACTATTCATGACATTGTCAACAAAGTCAGACGTACAGGAGCTTTTTTTGAACAAGAAACGCGTTCAACAACGCCGTGTGATGACAGAAGAGAAGCTTGATGAAGTAAGGGCCCGGTTAGAGCACTCATCGCTAAAATCACTGAGACGTTTAGTACAAGAGGTTAACATTTCCAAAACGTCAGCTTTTGTGGAAACGAAATTTCTGAAACTTAAGCCGTACAGGGCAACTCTATTTCATGCTTTTTAACCACAAGATCCTGTAAGTAGGCTTCATTATTGCAATTGGTTTTTGCAGTCTGTTCATAATGGCGTTGTGGACCCACTTTTATTAACATTCTTCACGTGGTTTTATCTTCAAGGTCACGTTTCTACTCAGAACAATAGATACTGGGCTACCGAAAATCCCCATATTGTTCATGAAGTTCCTCACCACGCTGCAAAAGTTGGGGATATGTTGCGGAATGAGTGCGTGTAGAATTATCATCCCATATTTCTCGACACAACAGTTGATTCACACGTTTATGTAAATTGAATTTTAAATATTTTTTCCGCAACTAATAAGAAAGATTGCGTGGCTGGTTTGAGCAGGATTCAGCTACAGCGCACACTGCTGCGAATTCTATGCATGAATTGCGAAATGTGTATGGTGACAGAATAATCAGTCGCGGATTGTGGCCATCTCGCTCCCCTGACCTACCCCCATGCGGTTTTTTATTTACGGGGAACGTTAAAGAATAAGGTGTACGCATCAAATCTACACACGTTGCAAGAATTGAAGGACATCATCACGAGAGAAATACAGGCAATCAGTCAAAATGAACTTTTGCGAGTAAACCAGAATTGTTTTCGGGGATACAGGGAATGTTTTCGCGTTGAAGGTCATCAGTTTCAACATCTGTTGTGATTTAGGTAAGCCTAATGTAAATTAGTACAGTAGTTGGTGTTCCTTACCCATGACTTGCTAGTCGTTTACATATAACTCTGGCGGAAGGCGCGCTAGTCCTCACCCAGTCCAATGCCGCCGCGGAACGGTCCGGCCGATCTATGAACGCAGTGTAGAATGGGACCTTAAGAACCATAGTAGTTAAAGACGTCCACAAATAAATAAACAAATAAATAAATAAAGGTCAACCGTTGCTAGGCGGCCATAGTACCTTCTAAACAACTGCTTGCTGAGGTGTGTGTGTGTGTGTGTGTGTGTGTGTGCGCGCGCGCGCGCGCGTGTATGCTGAATATTCATGGACTGCTGTGCGAGAATATTGTTTTTGAAAGGTCTGGATTGATTAATTGTTTATCACTCCTAGATAAATAACATTGTTGCGAATATAGGAATACTTACACCGTGTAGCGGTTGTTGTTAGTGTTCATAGTTATTAGGAATTATAGTGCTAAATGAAGCTGTCCTAAGTGAACGTCACGATATAATATGGTCGTGAAATTGAGCGAAACAATAAAACATTTTGAAGATGAATTGAGCCTGGCAAAGAAAGGTTGATAGAAATAATTGTAGCTGTAAGCAATAGTAGTCTGATTAATAATTCTGCCGGAGACATAAAGACATCAGTCAGGATTGAATTACCAGCATTAGGGGATTCGCCTAGACATTTTCCACAGTTGGAGTCTTGCTCAGCTAAAAATACTAATACTGTGATTTACAAAATGTTTTAAATATCACTTTACAATGACTTTAAAAATAAATTAAAAGTGTATAATAAACTATTTAAACGATTTTGTTCCTTTATAACAAAAAAGGGTGCAGATAAGATATGAGCAAAATGATTGTATAGTAATAAGCTTGGAAGTGGATTATTCTGTAGATGCTATGAGTGGCATGCTCCGCATACCTCTATTTTCTTCCTCCTTCGTCAATCCCACTGTAAGCAGTGCTTGGGAATACACATCCCAAGAAAAATATAGAAAACAACTGCATCCATCTCCACTTATACTATTGCTTGATTAGGGAATATGTTTGAATACAATCCTACAATATTTTGACACGCTCATCTTCTCCAAACCAACATGTATTTGGAGCGTGTCTTTCAATCACACACACAACCAGTTAAGAATACAAAGTGACGGAAGATTTATCAGTCATCTGAGAACAAATTCAATGTTTGCAAACAATTGTCAAATGTAGTCAAGTTTAGCGTAGTCTTACAATTGGTTTTTAGACCATATGTGAAGAACTACAATTAAAGAAGATGCTGGAAGAAGTAAGACAATTTTGTTATTTAAATTAGTAAGGGAATGACATCCCCCTCTGAAAACAGATGGGGAATCGCATCCACCTTGCACTCCCCCTCCAGTAACACCATGCTTACTATCCTTCACTGACTAAAATTGTACAACTGGCTGCATATGTAGGTATCATATTTGGAATGGCGTACAATGAAAGTTATACATTGTAGTTTTGGCCTAAATGAATACTTTTTCTATTAGTAACGATAAGAAAATATACTCTCAGCTTCTGAATAGAGTATTATCAATAAAACCTCTTGTTTATTTTCTGTTATATAAAAGGACATAAGTTTTACATTTTGTTACATTTATCATGGCGTTTAAGTATGCTACAATGTCGAATGCAGGGAAAGGTTGTTGGATTTATTCAAATCCTACCACCTAGATCCAAAGTTAACCCATCGACCAACAACAAGTGCGGTCCTTCAGTGTGGACTGAGTAGTCACCAGCATGTAAAAACAAGGTGTCCACCAAAATTTAGTACTAGTTGCCATTACTATGTTTCTTCTGGAGCACAACACTTCAAAGTTAACAAGATATTACTTCCAGATACTAGGAAGCTAGAAGGAGAATGACAGTTGTTAACACCTGAGCGTTAGAGACAGACACACACTTTCTGCAAACTTTTGATACACATTCGATTATTATTTGAAGAAATGAAGTAGTGAGTGGTGATAGCTACAGATCTATTCATCCATTAGTACAGTGACATTTGCTAAATCAATATAATAATTCACAATATTACAGTGGTAATATCTCTGTGATAAAATTTTTATTAATTATATATAAGTACAACATCAGAAACTTAAGGCTATGAACAGTAACTTAAGTCTACAATTAATTTGTACTACACGTTTTATCAATATTAACAAACTAAAACGCTAAAATTTGTTCATGTTATAGGGCTCGTGCAAAACAAATAATATACTCTTAAACATAATTGTTGCTCCCTCTATGAAAGTAGAAAATTATAAGTATGCTATGGTTGAATCATCACCAATTCAACAACTTGACTAATTAAACATTTATTTTGGTGTATTTCTCCATTTTCCTGCTTTAGGAAATAAGTTTCTGTCACTACTACTGATAAAACCTCCACTGGTTGAGCACAACGTTTTCTTTTCCTGCTGCATTCTCACATACACTGAAAAATAAAAGAGGTGAGAATTTTAAATTATCCAATTATCCAGTGTCTTAAGTATTCTTGTTTGCTTACTTCTTTTAAGTACATATTGAATCCAATAATTAAGAATATTTATATATAGTATAGTTGTTCCTGTTTTTTTGAGAATTATGTAATATGTTCTGAACTTGCAATTTCAAACCAGGAGGAAAGCCATGAGAGGAATGTATAAATTGAATATTCCTGCAGTTGTATGAGCTAGGCAGCGGGTTAGGTTTGAAAGTTACTCAGCACAATAAATGCCAAGCAGAACACACACATCCACACCTGCATCCTAGACTTAAAAGTATCTTATGTCTTAAAACGCATAATAATGTTTATCTCCATTGCACCCCAAGGACTAAAGAATGCATGGTACCTCTCCTTCCTCCTCAGACCTCGGAGACTTTCTCCTTGATAGAATACTGTGCTTGATTATTTTAAATGTTTATTATATTGTGTTCTGATTGAGGTACTTTACCAGAAATACTCAAGATTTTCTGCTGTTTAATTCTGCAAACATGTATTATATATCTGAAAAATAGATATTTACCGAGACCTGTCAAATACAGTTACATAATAAGGGAACCTTCTCTAAATTTTCACACAAATATAATCACAATAACGGAGACAGCAGAAGAAAATAACATCATTACGGAATAATATATCTATAATCTGAATGTGAACAACAAGGGTTTATCTGGTGGTGAATATCGCACAGGTTCTGAGCTAAATCCAACCTAGAAAATAAATAGGTGAATGAATTAATATTTCCGCAATTATACTGGGGTTGTTTGTAAGGAAGCCTTGTATAGATGAATGTTACACTTACTCGATTATAAATTTAGGTTAAGCACTTTTGTTTTAATTGTAATAAAATGTTAGTTGTTTTGTTTGTGTTTGTACTTTCATGAAACGGTATGAAGGATGCGAATGAATACTCAGTTCAATATTTCTGCAATAAGTGACCTACCAATAGTAGATTAAACTGCACTACCAAACTTGCATTATTAAATCTGCACAAGCATGGATGAACTGCATAATGAATTACTAAAAGGATGATAACATTAACCTGTTTCCTGGTAGTCACTTAAAAGTTTCCATCATCCGTGCACATGTGTCAGATAAATGGCATTTACTATTATATTTGCGGATTTTAAGATTGTAATTTGGAACAATTTTGGGATAATCAGTTATGTTTAATGATTTTATGAAACAAAGATCAAATAAAAATAATATGTTTTATCACATTTTCTTAAATACGGCTTATTACGTAAAAGTGCTTATATAATTTAGCATTTGATCATTTATAACATATCATGAAACTTGATAATATGAACATAATTTTCAAAGAAGTGTGTTTATTTTGGCCCTTGTATGTGGTTATTCTGACTAAGTGATGCGTAGCACCAGTTTGATACTGAGTGAAGTGAAATAATGCTTTCTCTGTGTCTAAATGTAAATTAGTAGTGAACATTTATTGGTTAGTAATGTCATGCAAAATAATGTCCAAATCAGAAACAAATCCTGCAAACCTACAATGATATTACTTTCAAAAACCTAAAACTTTCTGCACCTTCAATACGAGTTTACAGTTGAGGATGGGAAACTTTTCTGTTGACCTGCCCTACAGAATATGGTAATTTATGTTAGGTATACATTTATTTAATCTTAATCTATTACAATCACTAATTACTAAATAATTTTCACTCAAAACTATTTATGTAAGCAAACTCACAAATTTTAGGACATGTTGGGAAGGCAATTTACTTTTATCCTCAGCTGTGATTGTATAGATACATTAGTGAAATTCAGAGTGCTAATTATTTATTCGTAATGAAGTCACTTCACTGAGCTTTTCCATCAGATATTTATTATTAGAAGCAGTTAATAAATCCACTTACAAAAGAAAGTCATTATATGAGGCGGTGTTAAGCAACTGCGTTGTTGAAAGTCTAACAATGTTGGTAGCAGCTGGCATCCATTGGATACAAAGTTCTGGTGTTGGTAGTTCAAATTTGCGCTTCGCGCGGTCGCCGTAGTTAATAAAGCTGACGCACAGAATTACCTATACTTCTATCACAGGGTGACAATTCTACCTGCTTTGCTGAAGCCGATCTTGCGCCCAACCGCCATCTTGTGTCACTGTGCTCTGTGTTACATACCACACATCATCTGTCAAAATCATTATTTTCCCTAGTAATTCAAGTAAAGAACAACGGAAAATTGAAGCACAGAGATTGCTAGTTAAACGAACATTTAATGCATCCACATGTTTGGGCATGTCAGGCATTATTGAAAAATTCGCATTACTACACTCAACATCGCGGCAAAGTCATAACTTAATTCAGCTATTATTTGGTCTTAAATTATTATCGATGTCAGAAAAGTCTATAAAATATCTTACAGCACTAGCTTAAAGCTTTCGGAGAATATGTGATGATGATAATCAGTAATTTTGATCATGGAATATTACAATAATTACCACTCCATTGAGAATCCGAGGAACACGCCTTCTATCCTTGCGTTTCTGGTATCACAGGCATGTAATTTTATTCTACTTCTTTCTCGCGATTGCTGCTACATGGGTTAACTAGCAAGACGTTTCATATTTAACCGTGTAAAAGTACAAAGTCACGCATGATAACTAGTTTGAGTGTTACGTACTTGTACAATGCACTATTCTGACAATAATTTAGAATCGTGTTTCTATTAATTTTGAGTTCAAGAATGGAACAGTTACTAAGAAACTTCTTAAACAAAATGTGTTAGGTGCGGATAGAGAACAAGACATATGCCATGTTTATTGCCTTTCCCCATAGGGTGTTGTAATTTGGTAAAAATCAAGGTATTTCATTCAGAGGCGTAGCTAGGGGGGTTTGGGTTTGAAAGCCCCTTTGATAAAACCAATGTAAAAATTAATAGCAAAAATACCTTTGTTAAAATAATATCATATTCCCAGATTGGTGGGAACCAGATACTTCTTAATCAACATTGCCAAAATTGACAGCAACAGAAACTGCACTTTAGATGGCGTTGGTACAAACATGTTAAGATATGGGTATGTTTTCGTACCGGAGCTAAATTTGAGTGGTTTCCAAATGAGTGCAATATCCCCCAATTTAGAACATAACAGAAATCCTATTTTGCAGTAAAATGAAATGGCCTGCAATTGTAATATAAAATACTTCATAGGATCATTTACTCTCATACTACAACGCATTTGCCGCTTAGAAAACGCAAAACATCCTATCCTAATTTTAATTCCAATTACTGCACCTTAATCTGTGAATATAAAATCCCTTTTATTTAAATATTTCCACCCAGTATTAATTCATATTTATCATTTGAATTGATAAAAATTGTTTAAGAAATGGATCCCTATGCACACGCCCCCCATAATATGTTTCTGGCTACGTTACTGATTTCATTTAATGAGCTTTGGAAAAACAAATGTTCCTTTTAACTATGGTCTAATTTAGTTAACATGTAAAAAGTGGTTTTATTATAAATTACCGATGTTTCACGCCCAATATCGAATGGGACGTTAAGGACCACAGCAGTTAAAGAGCGTCCACACAGTTTAAAAAATCACCATTGAATGCTAAAGCTTTGCTGAGCAACATAATAAAAACAGTGCAGTTTCATTCAAATTAAAAATGTCCCTGGGATTCATATTTCTTGGTAAACTCCTGCAATTTTCCACCGATCCATTCTTCCACAGTATCACCATTAAGGTTATGTTGTACCTTTTATTGAAGCGGTCGATCTAGCCATTAGAAGCAGTGAAATTTTCAATTCCAAGTATGTTGGCCACCTTAAGTGCTTATTCATTTAAACGACTGCATCTACTGGGATGCCTGCTGATGTTGTAGTTGCAAATCAGCTGTTCACTATTTCTTCTAATTTCCCGTGTTTTGAAAGTGTTGCATATTTTCGTTTCTTGAAGTTTTGCCCACATTTTGAAGCATTGGAAGTTATGGTTGATCTGTTTGTTTTATTATTGAACTCAATGTAGACAGAGAAGGCTGCAACTTACGTGCAATTGCAACACGTGTTCCCCGGTATGAATCTACCTTCTCCAAGATCGAATCTTCTCTTCAGTACTGAAAGCCTTTTGTCTCCTTTCTTTCCATGATCAACATGAAACGTAAACTCCCAAGATAAAACAATAACAAAGAAGGATTAACAAAACGAAACCACAAACAATCGCGACGAATAACTAGCCGCTCGATTCGGATAACAAGTAATCAACAAGAAAACTTAAAAGATATATTTTAACGAATCAACTAGAAAAAGGTAAAACATAAATGCAATGAATTATCAATAATAACTTAAGCAATTGCAGCAACAAAATCAGTAAATCCGAAACGGAAAACTTTAGCACAATGAACGCGGATTCGCTTAATAATAATCTAACGTCGATGCCTTAATATAGTTTCTCAAGGAATGAACGATAACTGTGCCCTGTATGTTGCAAAACGTGGATGATTACGTCAGCACCTATGGCCGAATAGGAACGCGGAAGCTTTGTACTAAAGGTTAAGCGTTTCTGATTGGTCATTTACTTCGACTTTTTCCCGCTTGAACTGCCTGGCTTGACGTAAACAGCGAGAAATATAAAATTTCAAAAACGTAAACCTGAGGATTTTAACACATTGTGGACAGAAAATCTGAGAGGAGCAACAAAAAATGCCGTAAACGACGGGAAAATGCAAAAGACACGAACGTAAATGCTGAGTAATACTGTATAGCAATCATTTACCGTTCAACAGAATTAGAACCCTCATACATCCTTGGCCTTGATAAGATTAGCAAGGGGATGTGGTTGTTACAGACGCTTGAAGATTGCCCGACGATTGTATGTGGATCTGTGCTCAAGTTTGTTAGCATTCAGCTCCCTGACTGCATGGTTAATGCGAATCTTCAAATATGTAAATGGTATTACTCCAATAAGAGGTAGCACATGTGTATTAGGGGATTTAAATCTAATACATGAGCATTGAGGTATGAAAATAAACCCACTTCTCCTGCCCGTGAAATTACTTTACATGTAATGTCACTCTCTACAACTGAGCTCAAATTCCTGCCTTTTATTTCACTAAAATTCTATTCAGACATTTTGCAAACCCTCACTACATCAGATGCAGGAAAACAAAGGTTTCCCCGGAGTTTAACTGAAATGGATTTATAAATATTCTCCTGTTGTATAAGAGTTTCCTTACATTCTACACAACTGAGCAAAGAAATTACTTTCTTGACAACAAATCCAACGATTAATTCTACAATATTCTCTGAAAACAATATAAGTATAGTAGGCAGTAGTCATTATCAACTTCATCTACTGGTTAACACAATGAAAATCTGCTAAATCAGTAACAAGCTGTTTGCTTTTTGTACCATAACCACTAGTAGTGGACAAAATACTGATGTTTTCTTGAGCAATACAATTGGCTGTTTTGAGACGTTTTATTTCATTTATAGCGACGAGCCCTTTGAATGCAGATTTGAACTGCAAGCAAGTTGAATTGACATTCCAACCAAGTCCAAAAAATAGTTCAGTATGGTCTTGACTAAGCTTTAATGTCAGGATATAATTTAAAACATCAGTTTTGACATGCTTGTCGAACAGACACACTAAGGATAGAATATATACTTTCAGTCCCGTAAACCCCACTGTTCTATTTCATGTTATTATTTGTATTTTGATTCCTGGTCAATGAAAAAAATCTTAATATAACCTATAGCTTGTGGAACAAATGGTCACCAAATATGTTCATTTGTTTTGAGGACAGGAGCTTTAAAGTTTCTACCAAATTTGCTAGCCGAGTTCAGTAAATCAAATATCTTATCTATAAAGCCCAGAAATGTTAGGTTTCTTGCAACCTTCAAATTCTGGTAGTTTCAAAACTTTATCACAGAACTGCAACGCTTCAGCTACAGAATTATTGAGGGTTTGAACAACAGGAGGAACACGCATAGGATATGGAGTCACAGGATATGATTCTATAGAATATGGAAAATTACTTATCAAATCATTGCTGTCAGAAAGACTTGCACCTAGTGCATTTGACATGCTTACATTATAATTAGCTCCATCAAAAGTAACTGCAGCTATAGTAACATCTAATTCATGGAACCTTGTGATGCAGTTTGAAATAAGCATTGCTCGTTCATGACCTGCCAATTAATCAATGAAAAAATACCCACATGGAATTTCCCAGCAGTCATTAACAGTTATACACATCATTACACATACAGTTTTTGCAATGGACAAACTATCACTTTAAATTTCATTGCCTAAGTCTATGTGACCTACAGTTTTATTTCCTGTATACTCCAAACGTTCCTTCAAACACATATCATCAACACTAAGGCACACAACTGGAGTGTTACCCTTATATTTGCCTTTACTTACTTCATAAGCATTCTACAGATAATCCTGGTTCACAGTTGATTTTCATGTAGCAGGAACGTATATGACAATGCATGATAGGATTTGGATCTTAAAAACTCATGTGCTTTAATTGAAAAATAATGCAACGATAAGGCGAAAGTTCTCAACAAACTAAACTTATGAACTGAACCTTGACTATGACCTGCGGTGTGAGCTGCCCTGTTTAATAATGTACATATTTCAGAAGGGAGGGAATTTCTTATTCAGTAGAGCTTTTAGCGATTAAATTCTGTTTACTAAAGAATTAATTACTTTCCTATCACTCAAAATGTTTTTCTCCTGCCTCCTAACTCTTTGCTGTAGCACCATTATATATTTACGTGAATTATACAACTCGGTAGTTTTATCCCTCGACTGGCATTAATTTTCTCTTTCTTGAGCTCAGTATCAATAAAAGATTGCTGGGCTGTCTTTTCAACTATGCTTCACAAACAATTGGAGTTATCCCAATGTTTGGCGGTCTACTTCCAAACGCAGGACATTTCTGCATATATGAGGTATACGCAAGAAATAGAAGGAATAGCTCCTTCTCTCCTGTTTTGCCCCGTTAAGTCCAAATTCTCGGGTATAAGGTGCTGAGGACACACAGCGGGAGTGGGTTGCCAAAATTTTCTACGTATTCCAATTACCCTTGCTTCTCTTAGGTATTTTCGAGTTGTAAATCTAGATTTAACAAATAATTCAGAATCGTTGTGTTGATAGTACATAACATATTTCATTAAGTTTATCGCTGAAAAGTGACGTAAATAAGTACGCTAACATGTGTATTGAAACAATTTCTTTTACTTGCTTTTCCCTCTTGCTGCAAGAGAAATTACAACCAAACACCACACACGTGTTGACCATTATACTGGTTTGTAAGAATATAGCATAAATTTACTGCTTAACTATACACCTCACACCACAAAGGCTTATTTTTTGTGCACATTCAACCCAAACAAGACTTGCTCTTTTCAAAAATACAGTGGCAAATTATGGCGGCCGCGCGCAAAGCCGTTTTAGATATATAAGTCACGGATATAAAAAGATTAGGTTGGCAATTCCCTATCCTTATGTACACTCGTATTGTGGTTGAATATACGAGGGAAGTCAAAAAGTATCCGCACACTATTTTTAATCTTTTGTAGGTTAGCTGTATCGGTTTGTGCCACGCACGTCAACATATTGTACCTTTATCTCCGCTTGTGTAATGTTTGATCGTTATCACTCTGGTGAGTGTTGCATTGTTACATAATAATCATTGCTGCAGCCCTCACCGTTTGCACCAAAGAAGAATAGCGTGCAGTTATCTGTTTTCTGTCGTCTGAAGGTGTACCAGGAGACGAAAACCATCGAAGACTTTTCGCACAATGTGGCGGCTGTGTGTGGGGGGGATTGCCCTTAATTCCAAATATTTTGAAAAGTAATCACTCGCCGCAATTATGTATCTGTTACCTCTAGAGGACTTTGGGAAAGGCCCCAAGATATATATGGAGAACCTTTCTCCTATATAGTTGACCTTTATGGGTTGCATTAAACCTGCGGGTCGCTGATTAACTGGACCTTTTCGTTGCTGACAGGAAGTGCATCTTCTTACATACTACTGTATATCCCTCTTCATTCCAATCCAATAGTAATGTGAATTAATTTTGTGAAAAGCTTTTGAAAACCCGAAATGTCCTCCTAGTGGATCGTCATGACTATTATATAGTATTTACTGCTTTAAACTATCAGGTACCACTAACAAGTGCATGTTCCCTGTACTACCCGCATTTTTTCGGTATAGAACATTCGATTTCAGCACGTATGTTGCAGCTTGTCGTGCTAGTTTAGCATTCGCTGTAACCGGCTGTTTTAGGCTTGTATTAGGGGTTTTAGCTGGAGATCCTCCTCTTGCTTTTTAGCTAACTCTATGGGTTCTATGAGACAGGTAATTCTGTCTTCCTGCTCTTGTGCTGTTTCGGGTTCAGGGGGGTCTATTGGCATTCTAGACAGACAATCTGCGTCCTTATGTTTAATCCCTGATTTATGCTGAATTGTGTACTCAAATTCCTGCAGCATTAAGCTGTAACGTGCCCTGTTAGATCTCTCAACCTAGTTAGGTGGCACAGGCAAGCATGGTCTGTAACTACGGTACAGGGTAGCCATATATGTACTGGCGGAACTTCGAAAAACCGTACATAACTGCTAACAGCTCTTGTTCTGAAACGCTATAGTTCTTTTCAGCTTTGCTTAGACTCCTAGAACAAAGTCTACTGGGTGCATTTTCCCATCTCGTTCTTGGAGGAGGCAACTGCCTATGCCGTGCATGCTGGCATCGCAGTTCATTTGGGTTTTGGCTCCCGGCATAAAATGTGCAAACACCGGAGCCCTAACCATTAAATCCTTCAGCTTTTGGAAGTTTTCTTGCTGTTCTTGGCCCCATACAAACTTTTGGTCTGCCTTTGTTAGTTCATTTAGTGACCTCGTGACTGCTGCAAAGTTATTAATGAACCTCCTGTAGAAAGAAAATAAACCTAAGACCTGCCTTACTTCTTTGACATTCCTAGGAGTTCTGAGCTGTGTAATAGCTTAAATTTTGTCTTTATCAGGTTCTATGCCTGCTGCCGATACTTCGTATCCTAGGAGCTTTATTTTGTCCATACCGAAAAAATATTTTGGGGGTTTTAGCTTAAACGTATGTTGTTCTAATTTCTTAAATACTGCTTTCAGGTTTGCCAATAAGTCCTGGAATGTATTTGCGAACACTATTATATCGTCTAGATATATGAGTGCTTTTTTGTATCGCAGGTCGCCTAACAGTTTATTTCCGATCTCTGTGAATGCTCTAGGGGCATTAGAGAGCCCGAAGCTCAAGGTTTGGAATTCGAACTGTCCGTCCGACGTACAAAAGGCCGAATATTTCTTACTTTCTTGAGCTAGAGGTACTTGGAAGTATGCACTTAGCAGGTCAAGCTTACAGTAAAATTTTGAACCTCCTAAATAGCTAAGTAGGTCGTCAATCAGTGGTAAGGGATAGACGGATGCAGCTGTTTGTGCATTGAGTTTTCTGTAATCTACACAAAACCGATATTCTCCCGATTTCTTTTTGACCAAAATTACTGGTGAACACCAGCTACTCTGCGAGTCTTTTGTTATCCCTGCCTCTTTCATTTCTTCCACTTGTTGATTTATTATTTCCCGCTGTTTATGGGACACCCTGTATGGATTCTGTCTAATTGGTGTCGTGTTTTTCAACTCTACTTTGAACTCCGCAATGTTTGTCGTCCCTAACTCTTGTAGGCTAGTGGCGAAGGTATGTCTGTACCTGTCGAGTAAATTTCGTAGCTGTTCGTGTTGTCCTGGTTCTAGTCGTGAATTAATATTAAAATTTGTGTCTTTGATGTCTATTTGTTTTGATGTCTCACGTGTGAAAGTGTCTGCCTGCACTAATGCAACTTCGTGTACGAGTGCCAGTGTTGTCCCTTTAAATATTCTCTGTGGGGCGGCGGTATTACTGTGGACTTCTATCTTTTGATTGTGATTATTATTGCACAGACCCGGTATAATGTTAATGTGTTTTTTCTGCATAGTGTTAATGCATGGTTCCAGTAATAATGTGTTTGTAGGAAGTGAGGGTATTTTGACGTCTATCTGTGTAGTGGCGAATGGAAGGATTTCTACGTCATGCTGACATGTTGCTTTAATTTTTGTCTCTTCAGCGTCTGCTTCAAGTGTAATTTGCATGAGAGGGCACTCTCGCTTTTGCTGGCAGCTTACCTTGATCTTTGAATTCTGCAGTGTTAGTGTTATTATGTTGTTCCCCAGATCTATAACGGCTTGGTGTTTCTGAAGGAAGTCCATGCCCAGCAATAAACTATGCGGGAAGTGTTTTACTACTATTAGTTGTTCTTTGAATTCCACGCCACCCATATAGAAGTTAGTGTTAGTTTGGTATTGTGCAGCAAGTAAATTGTTATTTGCAGTTCGCAAAATCATACTTGGGGGTCCTGGTTGCTTGCTTGTAACCACCAGGTCGTCATTGATTATGCTTACCGAGCTGCCTTTATCTATGAGAATGTCGATCCTTGTCCCTGCTAATGTTCCCATAGTTTTTAATGTGTTTCCAGGGTTGATGTTTTCTGATATGCTGGTTACTGCGGCCCTTATGGAGGTGATTGCTTCGAGGCTGCGCGTGAAAATTTGTATTCCTCCTTCGTGTCTGGCAATTAGCGATTACGTGGCCTACCCGTTTGCAGTAGGTGCACACAGGCCTCGCGGACATCGTTCTTCTCTGACTATATGTGCTCCTATAGCCGCTGGGCGGCTGTCCGTAATTCCTAAGGGGTTGACGCTGTGGATTGTGCACCTGTTTTGTTAACTCGCCCATCATCTTTGACATCTCTGACACCTGCTTCTGGAGGGTATCGTCTGGCATGCTAGGGGGGATGCCCTGTGCATCGATTAGGTCTATCCTTTTTCCTGCCAGGTAGCGGGCGGATTCTACCCTGCGGACGAACTGTATGAGAGCGTCCACTGTTTGTGGGTTATAGGGCAGTACCTGTTCTATTAGTGATGGTTTAAGGCCCCTCACGATGTGTTTTACCCGTTCCTTCTCTGTCATTTCGGGGTTGACTAGATCACACAGAGCTATAATGTCATAAGCGTATTGCTCTGTGGGCTCACTAAGGTCCTGCACCCTCTGCCTTAGTCTGATCCATCATTTCCTCCTCTGCCGCGTGAATGAAGGCTTTTAATAACCCCTGCTTCAATGTTTCTCATTGGGCGTCCTTATTTCTATGAGAAAAGTTTTTGTACCAGTTTAGTGCGGTACTATTAAGGTAAAATGGTAAATACTGCGCCTTCTGCTGGTCGTCCCAATTATTGGCACGCGCTATCAACTCAAACTTATGGAGATAGTCCCTTATACTTTCCCCTGGTTTACCCGTGAAGCTACCTGGACCCAATGGTGGACGACTAACGTGCATGGGTTGAGGTGCTTCAGTTACCATTCTACTTAAAACAGGTGAGTCCATTTTACTCATAGTATTTGTGTGTTCGTCTCCTTTATTCATGGCTAACTGTTTTTCTACCCTACTTGTGCTTGGACTAGAGGTGTTAATGATCTTGCCAGAGCGGAGACGTATTTGATTTGCCGTCTCTGCGTGTGCTGCGATCTCGTATGAAATTCCTTTCAAATCTGTAATAAGAAATTCTTGGAATTTAAATTGTTTCCCCTGTATAGCTGCTAATTCTGCGCACCGATTTCTAATCTCTTTAATAGTAGGACTAGTAGAGTTTCGAGCAGGTTCAGCCATGCATAATAACTTAAATGTACTACACTAAAAACATACATAACTTGAGAAAAGTTAAAAAAACTATATTCTGTGTAGGTGACTCATGATGCAAAGGGTGGGAGGGTGGGTCTTCACCAGATAACCTCAGGTAAAAGGTTATCCCAAAATGAGGCGTGTTTTACACCTTGCAAAAAGAAAGTAAGAAAGAGGGAGAAGAGAAAAAAAATTATTACATCCCCTGGCTGGAAGAGGTAAGGGTGTTTTCCCCAATTGAGTCTGGCGCCGCCCCATATTGTAGCCGACGCCTCCGCCAAATTGTAGCCGGCGCCTACACCAAATTGTAACACCCCACGGGGGTGGTTACCCCCGTAGTAGGTGATTACACTAGGGGGGTGATAGCTCAGAGGTAGGGGGAGGCGTCGGTACTGGGGTGGTAGGTAGGCCAGGGTGGAGTTCCAGGATGGGGGTATTTAAATGATGCACAGGGGATGCATTGGCTCAATAAATTATATTATTACTTTAAGTGAGTACATTGGCTACTCAGAATGGGCTGAAGCCCGACAAGTAAGCAGAACTTAGTAGAGATACATTCTTACCTGTTCACCTGGGTGTTGTGTTGGCGACTCGTGTACGGGGTCTCGACGACGGATTCAACAACTGACCTGACAGTTACTCTTTGATAACTGCCCCCGATTGCCTTTTGATAACTCCCTTGATTGCCCTCGGATAACTGCTCACGACCGAGTCAAAACCCGGTAGTATAAATACGTACAGAAGAGCTGACTCGGCGTTCCTTAGCGTGGTCGTGTTATGGTAACCTGGTTTCCACACTTTACGCTGGTTTACGACATATGCTGTAATACTCGGTGCTCAACCTGGTCCGCTACAATACACAGAAAAATAGAACAAGTTGATAGAGGCTAAAGCATAACACAAAAAGGATACATCCATACGACGTAAAACCAGCATAAAGAAATTACACAAAATTAGTCTAAGCCATAAGTTTATGATTCAGTAACGCTGTTGAATGAAAGCATTGAACATATTATTTCAACATTTTGCTCTGTAATTCGAGTTCTCCTGTCACTCACAATTAAAGTGTATTTACTGAAACATATTTCAGCATCTACGCTGTTGGTATGATCCCAAATACATTGCAGAGCTGCTCAGGCAAACTCTGGGTGTTTGTGCTTAACAGCCAACAGCATTTGCAGGAAATCTACATCTTCATTATTATTTATAGTTTGTATCAGTTGTGAATGAAGATATTCTTACCATTCAACAAAGCTATCAATTTTAACATCCCGAAAAAATGAGATCTTACTTTTACTTTCTCTTAATTTCGTGTAATTTATTGAAGTTATTTGGCCAGTAGTGACACGATTAAAAAGGTTAGCAATCTCTTGCAGAAAAAGCCTTGAAAAATTTTCTGCCACGTGACTGCTCAACTTGTTGATGCACTTAGGCAAACACTCCATAAACATGTTTTTCATTTTTCTTTTTACATTTCCATCTGAAAAGGTGACTGCGAATTGCATTATACCTGTGGATAACCATTCTCCAGCACACCTTTTCAGCAACGAGCATAAAGTTAACAACTCATCCCACAACTTGTGTGCAAAGGGGTAGGAAGAGGTCTCCAATGGGGTAATTAATTTACTAATTGTGACTGACACCTGGGCCACACATTTGGTCCGACGCTGTACTTCAAAATAGTTGCATTCATCCGTGAATATGTTTAGGAGGTATGAAGAGCTGCTGTTTAACAAGTTTTCGTCCAAAAATTGAAAAAATATTTTAAATCATCTTAAATGCTTGTTGGCATATTCTACAGATGCAAACCATAGATTCCAACGTGTGAGCATGGAGAAAGAAAATACTACGGCTGGAAGATATGGATACCTTTCCTCAAGATATTTCACATAAACCCTTTTCATTTTTTCTTGAATGCAAGAAAGCCATTTTCAATTTTGAGACAAAATGGTTTAATTGGGACATTTTTTGTGATCATATCTCCAACTAAGTTTACCTTGCAAAACATTGAAACTGCATGAGATGGTCACCAATTACAGTTTGCAATACTCCAAAGCTTGTTCTCATGTATCGAGCTCAATCTGATAGCAACCTCAGTACATTTTCGTATGAGATGTCATATTCTTTCAAGGCGTCAATGCTTGCCCTGCTACAAGTAGTAGCATTTGCTTTGTCAAGAAAGCTACAACTACCCAGAAATAAGTCCTGGTTTGCCTGGTCACACATTGTTCGGAATGAAAACACGTCTTCCCTGTCTGTCTGAAGTCTCGTCCGCAACTACAACAATGGAATTTCCTTGTAGACTCTCCTTTATCTCAGTCTTCAATACTTCTCCACGTCAAGGTACATATTTATGTCGCAATATATTTGCCTTGGGCAGATCGTCCGAGCCTGGCAAATATCTGAACGCAGAATTGATTTAAATTAGCTAAAACAACTCAAGTTCGAGTACTTTACGCGCTACTATGCTACAGCAATTAATATTACTGCCCTTAATATGTTTTGTGTTATTTTACACCCCTAAATTGAATTAAATTTATCACCTTTTTAGTTATATAGCCGTTTTTGTCTTTAGTGAAGTGAAAATACGGAAATGATATCGTTAATTCCAAGACTCTCTCTTCGTTTTTAAGAATCAGATTAAATTAAATACGTGGAATATGACCGTGAAGTAAGGTACTTTGACAAGTACTCCCGAAAAGCTGGAAAGCTGGATGGTCCACTTTGTGAAGAGGGATGTTCGTCTCCAAAAACATTTTCACTGTGTCTTGAACAAAAGCCTTTTTCAGATTTTGCACCCTTCAGTTTTTCATGCATCATTGAATTGCGGCTTGCCGTTTTACTCCTTGTTTTTCCTCTTCTGGTTTAGTATTGAAGCATTCTTTGGCACTGAGAGGTCCCTGACTTTGGACGTGCTTCTCTAAAGCATCCTTCTTTTGCCAATCATTGCAGAACTTGCACATAAAATTTCGGCGTATATAATATAAAAACTTCCATTTTTATATTCTCTACCCGCTGTTTTATTGATATTTCTGCTCTCACCATCTTAGCACTTGTTGACCTGAACTATGCATAGGGAATAATGAATGAAAGTCGCGCGTAAAACAGAACAGAACAACTGGAATTTGGAGCTTTGGCAACTGAGACTCCACGTGGAATTAACACGTGTTTGCCACAATGAGTTGCTATTGGTTCTCAGAAACAAGGATAGAAATTTACCCTTTTCTGGACTGTGAAAATAGATTTATGGCAGTCATTAGGCATGGGAATGGTTTTCCTTTGTAAAATAACTGCACTCGACTTTAGGTACTAAACAGACCTAAAATGAGCAATGGCCGAACAATAGGCTAATAGCAGGGAAGGGTTCGCGTGAAGGGTTGCTGTCCACATTCCAGAAGGGTGGTCACTTACAGTATTATGGCTTTCTAACATGCAAAGGTTGTACAACTTCCTCAGTTAAAGTTTCTAGAAGAAAACATTAGGGAAATTTGGGAAAGTCTTCGATTTCGCATTTATATAGTATTTTGGAGGAATTTTCGTATTTTATCGCATTTTCAAAACACATTAAAAAGTGGGTTACAAGTCGTAAAATATGAAAATACAAGAGCGCAAGTCTATCAGCATTTCGCACTGTATCGCATTTGTGAAAAAGCACCACCCCTAGTCATTAATTATGGACGCGATCGGATAGTTGTAGAGGCACCTTATCCTGTGGTCATTGTACCTTTTGTACAACCTTCGATTACTGATAGCATTGAGTTGACTGAAGCAGAAAAAATGTGTAGTCTGAAGATATTCTTGTAGAAAATATTACTATAGAAAGATGCGCTATGTTGTGAGGATGTTTCCACAGCGTATAGAAAATTATGGGGACCGCTGCAGCATGTAATTGATGCCAGCTGAAAAGTTAGATGGAACTCACCTCAAACAGTGGTACGGCTTGTATTGTGAATCCGAGGACAATGATTATATTACGAAAAGGCGGACGACACTACAGGTAGAATAAGATTGCGAAGGTTCGATGACTGCACAGATAAAAGAAAGAATTAGGGCAACAAACACTTAAACAATACACAGAAAGCACAATTGGTAACCATTTTTACAAAAGAGGAAGTATTTTAAGAGAGACCAGGGCGATATAATCACTTTCAATATTCGTTTGCAGTTAAGGTCACGATTCGTCTCGGAGACGGCGTAACAGTTGGTTGAATTTACTTTCAGTGCACGTAGGCTTCTCAGGGGTGGGGTGGGAGATACGCTAGCACGCGTTTGCCCGTTTTATAGGTCCAACGCGACCTGGGTGTCTCTTTGTGTTTTAGTGCATTTTGTGGTTTTCTTTGTATAATAAGTAGTGTGCAGAAGGTAACAGTTGGTAAGCTTGATTTTTCCTATTTATCCTTCCAACGATGTTCGCTGATTTCCGGGGCGGGGCGAAGCCCCGCAGGAGCTCATAGGTACACATGGATACAACAGGGGAGGGACTAATATGTGAAATTCCGACAGTCGGTATGGAAACGGAGGTGATAATTAGTACACAATCTCCATTTCAAGATTCATGTGCCGACAAAACACAGTCGCCGAATGCGCCTTTGTCTGCACAGCAGTCAACTGGGGACCTGATAGCCCCACATTCAGCTCCCGCTACAGTGATACCACAACCTTTATTACGATATGTGAGTGCGGACGTAGGTCCGTATTTCGTGATTGTACGTAGTAAAAGTAAAAATGTACGGGACTTTCACCCACTGAAATTGGAGAACTGCTCTTTTTACACTCCCGAGGGTTCACACACAGTAATAAATGAGGATTTAACCAACTATAGGTCCACTTTGCGTCGGCGCAAAATGCTAATGACTTTCTCGACTCTGATTTTGATATGGTACATGATAACCACTCCTATATACCCCTTTATAATTTATTTGTGTCGGGTGTAGTACGGGAATCGACTTTGGGGTGGATCTAGAGGAAATTAGTACGCATTTACGGTTGACTACCCAATTACCAGTGCATCATATCATGGGCTTTAATCGCAGAACACAGTTAAATAGGGAAACTCAATATGTTCTTACTCGAACACTTCAAATTACTTTTCGTTCGCAACATTTTCCTACTCATATCTATCTCTACTACCAACGTTTTCAAGTGGAATGGTATAATACAAGAGTGGATGTTTGTACTAATTGTGAAAAAATTTCACCATAGGTCTAAATTCTGTAGAAATAGGAACGGTGGACAGGATCACTTAGACGCGTAACCTAATTGTTTTACAAATAGACTACGCGGTATGAGTTGTAAACAAGAACACTTGCCCACTGATAAAGAGAAATGCTCTACGTATCATCTGGAAACCCAGATTACGAATACGATTGCGACCCTACCTGTATCCAGATGCGAAACACCACAGATGGTTTTACGGGAAATGTATCTTATTCAGAGGTTATGCGCGCACCCCTTATACCGTCTTCCGAACGCAGACTGGTGAAAGCTTCACGGCCATGCCGACTAAAGTGCATCCTTCTCCAGGTGTCTCGTCAGTGGCACCGGGGCAAGGGGGACCAGGATCCCCCGTGGCCAATAAACGTAAATATCATGTTATCCGTCCTCCGAACGCCCCGAATTACGGTACAAGAGCGCTGGGCCCCACATGGGCGACGACCCGAAGCCGCCCATACACCCCACGCGGGATTTTGTGGGGATTTATATTCCTACACACGCCATTTATCGGGAGACAACACGGACATGACTTACGGAAATGGATAAGGGAGATTGTGTGCTGATCCCTGAAGGAGGGCACCCTGTGCCGACGTCGCGCGATACTAGGGATATTACAGGGTGAATCTGCAACAACTTCAAGCTATCTTTAGCAAACTATGTACGCTGGCCCCAGGTTACTTATTCCATGTCCTAAAGGGCCTACGACACCAATTGTACTTGTAAAGTCCGGGGAGATGCCCTTTGACTGCGCCTCCGGTAATTTATTATTAGATGCTCGTAGTATCCTGCCAAAGAAGGGGAATTACAAGTTTATTTAACACGCCTCTGACCACTAGTATTGATTTTAGTAGAGACCTGGTTAAGGGATGGGCAGACATTTAGTTTTCCGGGTTATAAAATATACAGGTCTGATACATAAAAAATACAGGACATGGAGGAAGTGGCCATTTGCGTCGCAGATCTTAGGTGTATAATTGGACGACAGGCATCCGATCTTCACCCCATCTCGAGGCGGTTCGAGTAGTGCTAGGGGACAGCACCATCTTTGCTGTTTACACTTCCGGCAAACGTTTTACCACAAAAGAGTGGGAAGGTATCTAGCCCCCGTTCCTCTAAAGTTTTACTTGGTGGAGACTTCAATTTAGGCATCTTCGCAACATTCACGCCACAACGGAGACGCCAAATTCCGCTAGGCCAACTCGCGACTACGCATGGGTGGCACATTTTTACACAGCCCTACTCGACACGGCAAAGATCGCTTCACCAGCTGCGTTCTTCGCCGGACATAATTATCGCGACACAGGACATGACGCAACGACTGCATGTAACCTAACCTCAATTATACTATGAGAAGTGATCCCTACCCTTTTCTAATATACACCTGCTCTTCACTCATAACTGCTCCTACTGACGTCCATCCTTACCGCAAAAGTAGTTTTTCACCGACCCATCTCCAAACCCACATCCAGCATGCTACTCGAATTCTTAGCGATACTCATGTGACCTGCGAGAACCTAGAGTACATTATCGCCGGCTATTTGGAGCAATTCCATCCGAAGGTACCGCGCCGCCACCGCCGAGTTCCTCGTCCACCTTGGTGGATGAACCAGTGCGCCAAATTGCTTACGGAGAAACGACAGCCCCATGCCCACTATTGCCGCGATCGCACCAGGAAGCCTTTTTCTTGATGAGATCCAAGGAGGTGCAGGATCGTCGTCGCCTCCATAGCATTAAGCGAGCTGCCTGGGGAATTTTCTGCAATTCGACTTCGGCACGTACACCTACCGCTCAAGTTTGGGGACACCTTGCGTGGTTTACTAACGCCAGACAATCGGAACCTCATCCGATAGCGGGACAACCACAACTGGAATCCGAATTTTTATGTCATGTTACACCAGATTCAGTCCTTGAACCCCATGACATCTCCCATGGACTGCGACGTCCCCGATTCCCCGTGTAACCCAGTTACGGGAGATGGCGTTCGAAGTATCTTGACTAGTAAATCTGACAAATCGACCCTGGAGTGGATGGTGTTAGTTGTCGACATTTGAAAGTCCTTCCGAATAGATGGTATATTCTCCTAGTCATTGCCTTCACACGCATCCTCCGTATTGGTGTTCCGCCGGAATCGTGCCGTGAGGTGATTATTTACCCTATATTAAAACCGGGTTGCGCCGGACTAACAGCCACTGACTATAGACATATCAGCATGTTACGCACCATCCGCAAACTCTTCGAAAAACTCCTTCAAGACCGACTGAGTTTTAATCTGGAACGATGTAACTTATGGCCTACCACTCAATATGGCTTTTGGAGTGGTTACGGCACCACTTACCTCTTATACATTCTGCTCATAGACATCCATATCACGTTTAACACACACCGACACGTCCTGGCGTTTTTCTTAGACCTATCAGCTATATACGAGCATGTAGTTCTACAGTCTCTGGTAGACCGCCTCGGCCGAAATCCCATCCCGCCTATCTTATGTGCATTACTACATGCTCTTTTTATAATCGACGTTATCGGCTAGCGCGTCATTTGCATAACTTCCAATATAGAAGTACCTCCCGAGGTTAATCCGCTTCTATACACATTGTATATAGGAGATATACAATCGTAAGTAACGATGACGGTGCGTGTGTTGCAATACGCTGATGATACTGTGATGTATACACCGATACTGCCTAATGTCAGGGCCGACTTTCGACAGTTTAAATGAGACTGCCTTCGAGTTATTCAGTACATGCAGGACCTGGGAATGCAAATGAAAATCCGGAACACTAAATTTGTTCACTTTCGTAGATCTACCTAACCTTCTCCGTTTACCCTCCGATTACAGGACCATGACATTAGCCCAACAGCAACTTTCAAAGTTTTAGGCGTATTTCTTCAACATAATCTCTCAACTACAGCACATTATAAATATGTATATTTTGACGACCTCTATTAGATCCAAGACCTTGTTTAGAGCTGTAGCAGTCCGACACTGGGGTATGCATCCATTCCTTCTCATTCGACTCATGCCGCCACTTATTCACGCCGGACTGGAAAATGGCCAACTCTGTGCGTCACCGCTGTCTCGCGAGACTAACCATGCTTTGGACACGTACATTTACCAACTTCACAATATTATCTTTCATACCCCAGGTAGGCCGGCCAAACGCTTATCGCAATAATACTTCCCGACGTATCACTAGGACAAAATGACAGTTTACTCTCGGCGTACGACCTCTGGCTGATCTAATGACACACTGTTATAATCCTCTATTATCCAAACTTATTCGCTTACATGAGATACTATGCGGTAAACCCGGGGGGGGGGGGTTGCACAATTACATTTTCCACTTCTGCGTTGTTTAGTGATTCTCCGTCGGAACGGCGACCTCTTCCATACCCCGGTATGCCCTGCGTTTACGCTAGATTTTATGGCCTGCTCCCTTCCTTCTAATGTACATATTGACATAGAGACATTCCATACCCAGAGTATTAATTATAAGCAACTCTGGAACGCATACCTGAATGGCCTTACATCGGAGTGGACAGGTGACTCACAATTATTAATCTTTATAGACGGCTCCAAAAACCCCGGTGGGACCAGCGCGGCAATTTATATCGACTCTACTGCAAATACATTTACTTGGAGACTGAATGATCGAATATCCATTTATTCGGCGCAAAAAATAGCGATTTCTACAACCTGGAATACGTGCAATTCCACGTGGTAGCTAACTGCATTGCATTTACCGATTGATGTAGTCTCTTAACTGTTCTCCAACGTCTGCGGTACGATAGCTTAGAGCCCCAATTTACGAAATTTTGATTCGCAACCTCCTACATAGTTTACGTCGAATGTACGTATTTTCTTGAACTGGCTACCCGGTCACGTGGGGATCCCGGGTAATGAAAGAGTAGACGCAGCGGCACGAGCCGCTACGGTGGAAGCGATGATAATCACACAGATCCGATTACCGCCGTCTGGCATTTCCCTGCATACCCTACGGGATATGAATGAAACTGGAGGACACTCTACCACTTAACAACTTTCCTATCTTTCTCTCGACGATTACCTAACCATGCCTTTTCCTATTATTTTTCGCGTTTTGATAAATATGGCATTGACACTATTATCTCTTCCGTCTCGGGTATCAAGAAACGGATCAATACACCTGTAGACATTGGGGTGCTATTAACAACCTATTTTTCGCATGCTTTCTTCACAAGTTCGCTAGGAATAAATTATTAAACGACTTACACAACTTGAACATCACGCGCCCTTATCAGCTACAATCGTTCCTCCTACCCTTTTCGGGTCACATATGTAGGGTGTTATTTCGATTTGCCACACGGACGAAAATGAAACTATAGACGATTGTTTTCCCCACCCCTCAGATGAGCGTTGCACTACGACCTACATCAGCGCTAGAGACCGTCATATTGAGACGTAGTAGCCAAACTTCATGGTGGGGCAGTAGCGTCTATAAATAATGCTTTAACAAGAACAACATACTCGTTTGAAATAAAGCATTACAGCCATTTTGGCCAAAAATGTCGCATGATCAGCTTTGATTTAAGCATGTTGTACATACAAAGATACCAGAAATGATTGATGACTAGATAACAGAGCTTTAAAACTTACGTTACGTGAGTCCATGCTGTGTAGAAAGAAACCTCAAGACAAACTGCTTGAGGCAGATATCACCTTATTATTACCCCCAAGTAAAACCGTGTGAAATAACAATGAGATATCTGACAGGATATTTTCACATACCTTCTGCCACAAAAACAATCAACCTATCATGAATATCTAACTTACGTTGAGTTCGCTTTTAATAACTCTATCAATAAGGTATGGCGACCGAGCCTACCAACTTCAAATATGAAAACAGGGAAGCTATAGGCAAATATAACATTAGCTTGATGAAGCCATACAACGAGACTAAATTAAATTGAGTTTTATTTACGGACGCTCTTTAACTACTGTGTCCCTTAGCGTCCCATTGTATATTGGGCGTGAAAGACCGGAAATGTTGCTCATAGGCCTCTTTATCAGGCTTGAGATTCTTTTACGTGCCGTAAATCTACGACATGGGACCACAGGCTTTGCTTTCCTTCCAAAGGAAGCCATGCTAAGGATTTTTACGCCCGAAAAAAGCCATCGCCCTTCGCCGGGTTTGAACCCGCGGCCACGGGAACCAAAGGCTTACATGAGAGCCACTACACCACGGAGGGCAACATACGAGACGCTGTATTGTCGGTGATGTAGCAGTTTTTGGGGATTGTCAAAATGCTACTGAAGAATGAAACTTCCACTTTGGGAAGCTGCAACGATAGGGAAACAACTCAATAAGACATACGCGCCTACTTTATGTTTTTGTTATAAAACATGTGTAGGGTTAATACTGAATTTTGGTGTTAGTTTTGTTAAAATATGCACAAATGTAGTTACTTTGATGACCCCAAAGGCCATTAATGGCCCTACAGAGAGCAAAATGTGTTAATGCTCAGACTTGCCAAATTTGATAACACAAACAACGTGCATTGCGTTGAACAGTACGTAAGGTGTAAGCTATTAAGAAGTATATATGTAAATATGGCATAGGTTATGAGTAGACATATTATGAGAGAACGGAAACACAGAGAGATGCCGAAAAACTGATAAGGTTCTTTGTTCTATGCCGACAAGCCCCGCCCCCTCCTTTGAGTTCTCACATGCCGCCCTGGTCGCGTGCCGCTAGCCCCGCCCCCTTCCCTTTGTGTGTTGATCTAATGCCGACTGGTTCTGTGCCGGCAGGTCCTCCCCCCTCCCCCATGGTGTCTGGTCACGTGCCGGTGGCCCGCCCCCCTCCCTCCCCCATACGCTGGGTGCGTACCCTCCCTCCCCTTTGTGTTCTGGTTGTTCCCTGTGGATAGGTGGGAGAGTGTGTATTGATCCTATACGCCGGTCGCGTACCTTCCCTAGGTCTAAATCCCGCCCGGTGATTGGTTTGGGGTAGGGGATGTGCCGCTCGGGTGATGGGGTATATGTGGGGGTTCTCGGTGCGTGACGCTGGCCTGGAAATCCACCCTGGCGATGGGGGAATGCGATTCTCGATGCCTGCCGCACATCGGCAAATCGTTTGAGTACATAATTGTGTCAATCAATTAGATAATGTTCGTCCATGCATAAAACATTATTGAAAAAAAAATAAGAATGCCCATCATATTACTACTAATGCAATTAAACGCTGTTCTTCGAGCAATTAAGTATTTTTGATTGATTAATTGAATCGCGCGCACTTGCTTCTAAACCGGCATTTATACATCTACTAATGTCAACAAATTACAGTTCTAATGAAACGCGGCTAGTCGGTCGATGAAAACAATTAAGTATTTTTGATTGATTAATGTAATTGACTCACGCGCAACTGTTCGTCATCGTATATGTGTGGTAGCATATATATAATTATTACGAGTAATAACATTTATTTAATTCTACTTTTGAGGGAAAATATATTTTGGATTTATAAGAATATTACAATGCTTAGATGATTCCATAGCTGAAAGGACAGAGTTGACGTAACAGTCGTTATCGCGTGATAATTGCGCTGGAACCCCGAGCGCAACCCTTCCACCACGAAACGTTTCACTCGAATGACTGACTCACGGTACTTGCAGTGACAAGTCGACTACCGCACCCCCTCCACTCGCGCTTCAGTTCGCAACCTACACCAGCGCGCCAGGTGGTAATATGAGTGAAACTGGTTTTTCTCTCTGAACCAGCGAGTGTTTCCTCACGACGCCCCTGGTGGTCATATCCGAAAGTTGTGAATTCACCATATTTAAACTCAAGGTGTGCGCAAGGCGGCCATCTTAACTCTATATAATTCAGCGAAATATGATTCCGAAAAAAAATAAAGGCGAATTAACATTTTAGTTAAATAATACTCGTTTAACATGCGAGGTGCGTTCATGTTGTCTCCGGAGGAATTGATTATGAAATAAATAAATACGGTGAATATTACATACGTTATTAAAAAATAAATAAGGCTCTCGCTGATCGATGAATACAATTAAATATTTTTATTAATTAATGTAATTGACTTGCGCGCCTAGAGATATCTCACCCATTATTCATCTACCATGAATATCTCATTTCTAATGAAACGACGCAGTCTATCGATTAAAAACAATTAAGTTTTTTATTAATTAATTGTATATGAATTGACTCGCGCACCTGGTTGTTCTCGTATATGCGCGATTATTACGCGTGTATACCTATTACGGCTAATAACGTTTGTTTAATTCTTCTTTTGAACGGAGGGTTTATAAAAAATTTTGCATTGCTTAGATGAATTAAAAAGCAACTGAAAACGATATTGCAAAATAGCTAGTATGAGACGTTAACACGAGAACCCTTTACGAAAAACAAGACGCATGCGACCGCTGTGCATCGTCTAATATCTTAAGAAGCGGTTAAACCAGGACGCTTGGGTTTTCCCACAGTACCTGCTCTTAATGGCTAGGGGTATCCATCACATCGGTGTACGCTCCAACTGATGTTAAAAATATAAGTCCGCTATGTCTCTTCTCGCTCGAGAGAAGTAATAATTACAATTCAAAACAGGCATACCTTTCTTAGTAGATATAAAAAGTAACACGCACGAAGACTTCAAATATAAATTTTATATTCGTTTTAAATGTTCTTTCTAAAGACGTAGCGAACTTTGAGAAATTCAACGAATTATTCACTTGCGTACACTGCTTGAAAGAAATATGTTGTACCCCTGAAGAATGCATATGGTCTTCTCGGAAGAAATGCCTATGTAGACACATTAGCAGACAATGGCAGACGCTTCCATGCCATTAAATATCTTCAGAAGAAGGTAAAACAAGGTCCTGTATAGAGCCATTAGTGAACAATGACAGACGTTTCCAGTTCATTAAACATCCTAAGTGCTCTGAAAAACCACAGACCCTCGGGGTAAATAACTATTAGCGATACAAAAGAATTTCTTAATGGCTTCCCCTGTGCAGAAATTCCATCACAGACCGTGGAAAACCAAGTCTAGACATGTTTTAAGCTTACCACAAACAATTTTTCCGGATAATTAATATAATTTCACAATGAAGTATATTAATGATTAAGTTTCATAGCTCTTATTTCATTCAATAAAATATTGAATATGTCTCGAGCGTTAGGAATATGAAACGGTGAGAAGCACTATTATAATTATAATTAAACGTATACTGTATAGATTCTGTACTTAAACATTCGATTGTATCTTTGTCATTATTTAAATACTCGCATACAAGAATTGCATGCATGATATCAAAAATTAAACTGATTTTTTTTCGGTATGTTAAACAAAGAAATATGATTTGGCGAGAGTAATATGAAAAATAAAAAGTATTCAGAACGGTGAATATTACATACGTTATTAAAAATAAATAAGGCTCTCGCTGATCGATGAAAACAATTAAATATTTTTTATTAATTAATTGTATATGAATTGACTTGCGCATCTGGTTGGTGACGTATGTGCATGATTATTACGCGTGTATAACTATTACGACTAATAGCATTTGTTTAATTCTAAATAAATAATGAAATATGGAGCCTAGCCTAAACAATCCTCGTTATTCTTAATTTATTCCATTTTTAAAAAGATTGGCTTATTTTCTTAGTAAACATAGAACGAGTACGATTTTAAATACCCCGTCCATTCGAGAGATATTTTTCGAATATTCCAGCATGTTAATATAAACTTAATACACACACACACAAAAATTCATTTCAAGTAATATTTGTGCGACATTAAGTATTTGCGAATGAGTGTTTACTTTCTATACTACGTATAGTAAGTAGAGGAAGTGATGTATTCCACCCAAAAAAATCGATACCGAGATTTCACCGGGAATACATGTTTTGAGACCCTCTGAATCCGAAAAAAGCATGGTTGTCTGCGAGTGTGCCTGTGAAGCATAACTCAGAAACGAAGAGGCGGATAAAACACCAAACTTGGTATTTAGGTTCAGTATCTTCCAGAGATGCGACACGAAGGTTTTAAAGAAAATGCTTCACACCAGACTATCCTTTACATGGAACATTTCTCGAAAATTTTAATTTTCTCAAAAATGACTCTAACGATATTGAATAAAATATTATATGTTTAAGATATTGTAATGAGAATTGAAATGTATATCTCGAATTTTCTGGGCCGCCGGCTGCAGGATCGCTCATCAAATACCGTAATGATTCAGGCACCCGAACACCCGAATGGTAAGCATTCTTCAGAGTTTTTAAATAAGTAATGTAACAATTCATATTAACTTCTTGTTCATATTCTTTATTATTATTATTATTATTATTATTATTATTATTATTATTATTTCCAGGAAGTGGACTTTATTTTGGTATCGGCCATCCATCGAGCGCTGCACCGGCACCACCTGGCTTCCAAGCCTTCATGGTGCCAAATCATCATGGAGGTGGCTCTGCCCCCGTACATGCAGCAACATTCGTACGGTAAGAATTTACAGACTGGTGTTTGAGCAATTGTAACTAAAAATTACATAATAGTAGACATACAATGCCGATTCTAGCACACAAAGACCTACCTACGACAGCATAGAATTCCGGATTGTATAAGGAGAAAAGGATATATTTAAGGGGAGTTTCTCACCCCATATGCAGTCACATAACTCTTTCGGTCTCCCAGAGTGCTATGTATTTTTAACACAGGTGTTTAAAACATGTATTCTTTCACGTATAGAGTGTAGATTCTTTAGAACTCTGTACTTAAACATGCTATACTATTATTATTATTATTTTTTCCAGGAAATGGACTTTATTTCGGAGGCGGCATCGCTCAACAGGCGACCGCTGCACCGGTACCTCCAGGCTTCGCAAGCGTTGTACCAGCAGGCTTCGCGACCGCTGCACCGCCACCCCCAGGCTTCCAGAACTTCCTGGTACCAAATCAGCAGGGGTGGGACCCTGCCCCATACATGCAGCAAGCACCGATCGGTAAGAATTTTTCAATATTTTACGAAGTTCTTTTACACATTCTATATTATTATTAATAATAATATTATTATTTTTTCAGGAAATGGAGTTTATTTTGGGATCGGGGATCCATCGACCGCTGCACCGGTACCACATGGCTTCCAAGCCTTCATGGGGCCAAATCAGCATGGTCGGGTCCTTGCCCATACATGCAGCAACCACCGACCGGTAAGAATATTTTTCAACATTTTATGAAGTTCTTTTTACACATTCTATATTATTATTAATATTGTTATTATTTTCAGGAAGTGGACTTTATTTCGGAGGCGGGTTTTTCTGGGAATGTCTCCAAAGTATTCTTCATTCTGAACGACTTTTGCAAAACTGATAAACCATAAGAGATAGACAAAATTTTACTACACAAAAAATGGAGATCGCGATAAAATACATAATTTATATCATATACATTCTTGTTGTTGAGTAAATCGTTTTCAAGATATTGCTTGTTATTCCCTTAAATTTCCAATACTTATACTTTTTCTCAAATTCATTATTCTTGTTTTTATGTCCTGGACATGCAAAGAGAATGGAATGCGCCACATAGCAACCAGCGTTAAAATATTTGACTATCACTTAAAACCTACCATATTCACCTTGTATCGACATGAAAATTACCAATAACATTGACATCTCGATATCTCGATTAACATGAAGCATATGGGGAATAAGTGTTTGTAAAAATAGTTTGTACAAGAGTAGAGAAATTCATGTGAGTGTATCACATCAGATTTTTATATAGGTTTAAATTTTGAAATACTTTTAACTTTTCTCAAGCGGTAACTCGCTATTCGTTTTTCCCGTGGTAATGCATAGAGAATAGAATTCTAAAGCCATCACATAGCATCAGGCTTTTTTTTAAACATCTGTGACGTGTCTATTCACAATCGAAAGGTCGCTGGTTCGAGGAAAATTATATCTACAGAAACAATACATTATTTTCACTCTGTGATTAATTTGGTAATGTAACAATAATTAACAATGAATTTTAGCGGTACATGTAAAAAATAAAATATATTTTTTATTTCTAGCGTCATACGCAGAAACATTTCCCTTAAGGAACGCTGGCGTGATCGATGGATTTCCCCATAACAGGTTTAGGCTTGCTTACGAAATGCCACTGTGCGAGGCTAGCATTTCCCTCTCCTTCTTCTCGAATTTTTGGAGTAGCCAATCAAAATTGCTGTATTATATACCGTCACACCTCTCACCCCTTCAGATTTTATCAGGCGAAACGATATAAAAGCAGTAGCTTCTCCGACGATTTCACTGTATTGTGACCACACAGCGAGCTAAGATCTCTGCAAACTTTTCTCATTCAAAGTGAAATTTCAACGAACATCATGTCTGGTAAGTTGTAACAAAACACTTCATTTACTTTAAAAGTTAAATTATTACTCTGTACATTTAACTTATATTCGCGTTCTTGTTTTTAATGCATGGCATTTATATGCGAATAGCTGAGCATTCTAAAAGTTAATAGCTAGACAAGTGAATTTTCTGAAATGTGAACAGTTTAGTTAAGTATTCATTTTAGGCAAGCTTATTCTACATTTAATAGCTAACTGCGCGAATTCTCCAAATGGGAAACAGTTTAGTTAAGTATTCACCTTGTTGAGTAATTATTATTCCAGATATTTAAATACAGGATTTCACAGAGTGAATTATATTCCTTTTGGAGAAAATACAATTATTTGAATACCTTATTAACGTTTTTGCTTTAGAATATTACAAAAAGTCTGTTGCGCGAATCATTCGCTCTAACAAAGTAAATATCTACATTATATTAAAACATTTAAATCGAAAAATACAATACTTAATGAACTTCATTAGTGAATCAGAACCTCAATTATATTTACACATATTATCATTTCAGAAAAAAAGTTAATAATTTTTTAACTTTCAAATAAATGAAATTTTGTTATGCAACACATTCTCTAATAAAGAATATGTTTTTTTCTCTTCCTAATGCAGAAAGTTTGACATCTCAACTTAACACATTGGCTGAGGGTAGCATTTACCCAGCCGTTCAAAGTCTACAAGATCTTCAGCCAGAGGAGCCTTATAATATAAAATCCTTAAGAAAAATTGATACTCGATACGGTGCTAGAGTCGTTGCACTTTTAGACAATAAGCAAGTGTTTCTTCCGACAAGATATTCAACCCTAACAACCCAACAGTTGGAGGAAATGCCAGGGAAGTTTCAAATGGTATATCATGGAGTAGTACCAGCCGGCAAGTTTAAGACATGTAAATTGTCTTTTCTTCCTATTAAGGTTTGTAGAAATAATTCAGCTATCCTTTCAAAGCTTCATTTAGAGTTACATTCGTTGAGTTTATAAATTCACACTTCAGTAGGATAACATTTGTCTAAAGTATACATCAATATGTAAAAAAATAACGTCCAGGATGTAGTCTGAGCGAGGATCTGCAGAAAGAAGTTTAATAGTCTATTCACTGATTCTTTACCTCAAAGCAGATACCTACAGGACGTTTCAAATAATTTCCAGCAGGATAGCAGTTGTCAAAAGCATGCATCACTGTATTAAAAAAAATATGTGTAAATAATGTCTAGATTGTACTCTGTGTGATTTCGTGCAGAAAGAAGTTTAATACCCCTTGCAATGATTCTCCACATCGAAGTATATACCTACAAGAAGCTGCAAATAATGTGAATGTGTGTTACAGGAATGCCCAGATGAATGTAAATGAAGAGGAAGAACGAGATAGCTTAAAACATCATAAACAGAAATGTGATAGGAACATTCTCAACACCTCCCAGTGACCTCGATCAATGAAGAATTGCAGCAGCGCGGAACATGCATGGAAAAAACATCCGCGTGTGTAGAATATAACAATAATATATATATATATATATATATATATATATATATATATATATATATATATATATATATATAAATTATGTACTCATTATTACTGCTATACCCGCCTATACCATTGATTTCATAAATAATTTCATAATTGTTTAAGGAGAATGCCTATCTTAAAAACATTGATGCTACATGAAATCTAAACAAAAAAGATTATTGAACTATTACTGAAAGAGCCTTGAATAAATGGGAATCTAGAAGCCAGAACCATCTTAATATTGGGCTGTATGATATGAGGTGTATAAAAAGATTAATAAAAAAATGAGGTCTATGTAATATAAACAACATTTATTTTTTATAAACATTTTCCTATTACATTCCTATACAAAAACATACATATTTCCTAAAGACAAAGGTAATAGTCTAGACATTCTAAAACACTCAGTTATATAATCATATACATCACACAGAAGCCGAGGGCGAACACATTATTAGATTTCAGGACACCAACATTCTTTCCTCCATAAAGCATTACCATACCCGGCTACAACGCGAAGCAATAGAGATTTATAAACATCCCAATAATTTCAATAGGAAAGAAGAAGCATTGAAACTCAACAGTAACTGGCATCTATTCATCAAAAACAAGAAAGGTCATACAAAACCGAAAAACACTGCGAGCCAATCAGAAGAGATCAACAACACAGCCGGCACCAGCCCCCTCATACCAGCGGGCCAATCAGCAGAGAGCGCCCACACTATAAAGAGAGCGGCACTAACGGCCAACGCATCAGACGCTGCGATACTTTCACCGAGAAGACTTCGTCCGCGCCACTGCAGATGTCCACCGCAGTTGTGGACGAAACGTCTGGGAAATCTTTCTTCAGCAGACCACGGCATAACAGCCCGGAAAATCATATTAGTTATAATTGTGACACCGGCCGTGAAAACCTACGTTCTTACATGACTCGCCTCTACGGGCAGGAGGCATACCGTCTGATCCGTCGACTAGAAGTGCTACGCAAACAAAAATCTTCTTTGCTGTGTTCACTTGCCTTTCTTCTACGCTGCCGAGACTCGGGAATTACTCCTAAATTCCTACGACAGAAACGACATTTCACCACCGCTGCCGCCAACCGCATTTACAATCGCTCTGAATGGGCCTTGCTCCGAGAACGCATCCATCAGACCAGACGACAACTCTCTGCCAACAATAGTCAACTACTCATCTTACATCTTCAAGTAAGTAACTCACTACACAGTTTTGATTGGGACAACACTGACAGATTCACCTACAGCTCTATGACATACAATCACAACAGCATGACCACTCGTCACAAGAAGAAGTTTGATGGCCTTACTGCCTCCATCAAACCGCCGACTACTCTCAACCACTGCCGCACGGTAGTGAACTTATCTGATCACCAGCTGTCACCTGCTGAAACGTCACTCCTTGCTAAAGGAGGAAACCACGCTGTTGTCACTCCAACGTTGCCAGTTGAAGACATCATTTCTCACATTGAAGCAGGAATACGAGTTCTGCCAAGGCTTGCAGCTGATGAAATTCGCCGGGAATCTGCCAGGGTTCTCGAGAAGGCCAAACCTCCTACCAGTAATTTAACCAATCAAGAGAGAACTGCATTAAAGAAGCTGAACTCCAACCGAGACATCAATGTTTGCTCAGCGGACAAGGGTAATGCCACAGTTATTCTTAACCAACAAGACTATCAACAGAAAATCTCTGAACTCCTGCAACCAGCAATCTACCATAAGATTAAACGTGATCCGACAGCCCGTATTCTACGGAAAACCAATCTTTTGATCAAGAACTCCTCGCTTTCGAAGGAAGACAAACGCCGCCTTACCAAGTCCGAAGCTCAGCCGCCTAGACTTTACGGGCTACCCAAGATCCATAAACCAGAGGTTCCGCTCAGGCCCATTGTTAGTGGTATTGGTTCTCCCACATACGACATAGCTAAATACCTAACCGGTCTTCTACAACCCCATGTCGGCTTGTCCGACTCTTTCATCAAAGACTCTACTCATTTCATTCAAATTCTCCGCAACCTCAAATTGCTACCTAAGGATTTACTAATTAGTTTTGACGTTGTGTCTCTATTCACCATGGTTCCAGTACAAGAAACTCTGAAGTTGTTACAACCCATCTTCTCTGATGATATCATTACACTTTTTCACCATGTGCTGACTACGAGTTATTTCCAGTGGAACCGGTCATTCTACGAGCAAATAGACGGTGTTGCCATGGGCAGCCCCCTTAGCCCTGTTGTGGCCAATTTCTTCATGGAGGCATTTGAGTCAAAGGCACTAAACTCAGCTCCACTCAAACCAACAGCCTGGTTCCGCTATGTGGATGACACCTTCGTCATCTGGCCCCATGGTGAACAAGCTCTTCAAGATTTTTTGTTACATCTAAATAGCATCAATCAGCGTATACAGTTCACAATGGAACAAGAAAAGGATGGCCAACTAGCCTTTCTAGATGTACTCGTTAGTAGGAAGGCTGACGGCACGCTGGGTCATACTGTCTACCGCAAACCCACACACACACACCGTTACCTTAACAAGAACTCCAAGCACCATCCTAGACAAAAACGTGCTATGATTAAGACACTCGCAAACCGTGCTTCCCGTATTTGTGAACCACACTTACTTCCACAAGAATTCCAACACCTAGAAACAGCTCTACAATCAAATGGTTATTCAGTCCAAGAGGTGAGAAGAGCCTGCCGTCCGGCCAAGCCCCGACCGGCTACTCAGGACCAACCCAATAGCAAGTCCATCGTCTTTCTGCCATATTTCAGAAATGTCACTGACCGTATTGAACATATACTTCAACGTCATAACGTCAAAACAGTATTCAAACCTACAAGACAATTAAACAGCCTACTGCGCTCTTCCAAAGACCCCCGAGACCCCCTGTCATCGGCCGGTGTTTACCGTATTCCTTGTTCGTGTGGTTCAGTGTACATTGGTACCACACAGCGGAGCGCTAACACCAGACTGAGCGAACACAAAAGAAACTGCCGCCTGGGCCATACAGAAAAATCGGCAGTCGCCGAACATGCCATTTAAGCCGAGGGCGAACACATTATTAGATTTCAGGACACCAACATTCTTTCCTCCATAAAGCATTACCATACCCGGCTACAACGCGAAGCAATAGAGATTTATAAACATCCCAATAATTTCAATAGGAAAGAAGAAGCATTGAAACTCAACAGTAACTGGCATCTAGTCATCAAAAACAAGAAAGGTCATACAAAACCGAAAAACACTGCGAGCCAATCAGAAGAGAGCAACAACACAGCCGGCGCCAGCCCCCTCATACCAGCGGGCCAATCAGCAGAGAGCGCCCACACTATAAAGAGAGCGGCACTAACGGCCAACGCATCAGACGCTGCGATACTTTCACCGATAAGACTTCGTCCGCGCCACTGAAGATGTCCACCGCAGTTGTGGACGAAACGTCTGGGAAAGCTTTCTTCAGCAGACCACGGCATAACAGCCCGGAAAAATCATATTAGTTATAATTGTGACACCGGCCGTGAAAACCTACGTTCTTACATGACTCGCCTCTACGGGGAGGAGGCATACCGTCTGATCCGTCGACTAGAAGTGCTACGCAAACAAAAATCTTCTTTGCTGTGTTCACTTGCCTTTCTTCTACGCTGCCGAGACTCGGGAATTACTCCTAAATTCCTACGACAGAAACGACATTTCACCACCGCTGCCGCCAACCGCATTTACAATCGCTCTGAATGGGCCTTGCTCCGAGAACGCATCCATCAGACCAGACGACAACTCTCTGCCAACAATAGTCAACTACTCATCTTACATCTTCAAGTAAGTAAGTCACTACACAGTTTTGATTGGGACAACACTGACAGAATCACCTACAGCTCTATGACATACAATCACAACAGCATGACCACTCGTCACAAGAAGAAGTTTGATGGCCTTACTGCCTCCATCAAACCGCCGACTACTCTCAACCACTGCCGCACGGTAGTGAACTTATCTGATCACCAGCTGTCACCTGCTGAAACGTCACTCCTTGCTAAAGGAGGAAACCACGCTGTTGTCACTCCAACGTTGCCAGTTGAAGACATCATTTCTCACATTGAAGCAGGAATACGAGTTCTGCCAAGGCTTGCAGCTGATGAAATTCGCCGGGAATCTGCCAGGGTTCTCGAGAAGGCCAAACCTCCTACCAGTAATTTAACCAATCAAGAGAGAACTGCATTAAAGAAGCTGAACTCCAACCGAGACATCAATGTTTGCTCAGCGGACAAGGGTAATGCCACAGTTATTCTTAACCAACAAGACTATCAACAGAAAATCTCTGAACTCCTGCAACCAGCAACCTACCATAAGATTAAACGTGATCCGACAGCCCGTATTCTACGGAAAACCAATCTTTTGATCAAGAACTCCTCGCTTTCGAAGGAAGACAAACGCCGCCTTACCAAGTCCGAAGCTCAGCCGCCTAGACTTTATGGGCTACCCAAGATCCATAAACCAGAGGTTCCGCTCAGGCCCATTGTTAGTGGTATTGGTTCTCCCACATACGACATAGCTAAATACCTAACCGGTCTTCTACAACCCCATGTCGGCTTGTCCGACTCTTTTATCAAAGACTCTACTCATTTCATTCAAATTCTCCGCAACCTCAAATTGCTACCTAAGGATTTACTAATTAGTTTTGACGTTGTGTCTCTATTTACCATGGTTCCAGTACAAGAAACTCTGAAGTTGTTACAACCCATCTTCTCTGATGATATCATTACACTTTTTCACCATGTCCTGACTACGAGTTATTTCCAGTGGAACCGGTCATTCTACGAGCAAATAGACGGTGTTGCCATGGGCAGCCCCCTTAGCCCTGTTGTGGCCAATTTCTTCATGGAGGCATTTGAGTCAAAGGCACTAAACTCAGCTCCACTCAAACCAACAGCCTGGTTCCGCTATGTGGATGACACCTTCGTCATCTGGCCCGATGGTGAACAAGCTCTTCAAGATTTTTTGTTACATCTAAATAGCATCAATCAGCGTATACAGTTCACAATGGAACAAGAAAAGGATGGCCAACTAGCCTTTCTAGATGTACTCGTTAGTAGGAAGGCTGACGGCACGCTGGGTCATACTGTCTACCGCAAACCCACATACACACAGACCGTTACCTTAACAAGAACTCCAACCACCATCCTAGACAAAAACGTGCTATGATTAAGTCACTCGCAAACCGTGCTTACGGCATTTGTGAACCACACTTACTTCCACAAGAAATCCGACACCTAGAAACAGCTCTACAATCAAATGGTTATTCAGTCCAAGAGGTGAGAAGAGCCTGCCGTCCGGCCAAGCCCCGACCGGCTACTCAGGACCAACCCAAAAGCAAGTCCATCGTCTTTCTGCCATATTTCAGAAATGTCACTGACCGTATTGAACATATACTTCAACGTCATAACGTCAAAACAGTATTCAAACCTACAAGACAATTAAACAGCCTACTGCGCTCTTCCAAAGACCCCCGAGACCCCCTGTCATCGGCCGGTGTTTACCGTATTCCTTGTTCGTGTGGTTCAGTGTACATTGGTACCACACAGCGGAGCGCTAACACCAGACTGAGCGAACACAAAAGAAACTGCCGCCTGGGCCATACAGAAAAATCGGCAGTCGCCGAACATGCCATTGAAGCCGAGGGCGAACACATTATTAGATTTCAGGACACCAACATTCTTTCCTCCATAAAGCATTACCATACCCGGCTACAACGCGAAGCAATAGAGATTTATAAACATCCCAATAATTTCAATAGGAAAGAAGAAGCATTGAAACTCAACAGTAACTGGCATCTAGTCATCAAAAACAAGAAAGGTCATACAAAACGGAAAAACACTGCGAGCCAATCAGAAGAGAGCAACAACACAGCCGGCGCCAGCCCCCTCATACCAGCGGGCCAATCAGCAGAGAGCGCCCACACTATAAAGAGAGCGGCACTAACGGCCAACGCATTAGACGCTGCGATATTTTCACCGAGAAGACTTCGTCCGCGCCACTGAAGATGTCCACCGCAGTTGTGGACGAAACGTCTGGGAAATCTTTCTTCAGCAGACCACGGCATAACAGCCCGGAAAATCATATTAGTTATAAAAGATACAACAAGGGCGTCTTAAGTGTCAAGATAATGTTGCAAGCAAACCCATTCGGTCTAAACCTAACAGGAACCCTGGGCGTGGTCAGTAAAACAATAATGGCCATTCGCATAGAAATTGGGAACATCCTAGACGTTCACGTACAACGGATGGACGCCCCATTTGCTTTAATTGTAATAAGCGGGGACATGTAGCCTTAAATTGTAAACGTCCACGGAACCACCCAAACGCCATAAGCGAGTCACGGACGTAGATTTCGTGGCTCGAAATTCTGAACATGGCTGTGATAAGCAAAGGACCACTCTTCAACCTACTAATGTTTTGCTTACAAATGGCACCATAAATGGTACTAATGTTGATGTTTTGATGGACACAGGTAGTGCTGTAAGCATAGTTAATCAAAAATACATACAGGCCCCTTTAATACCCTTAGATCAAAGTATGATCATACACTCGGCTGATAACAAGTTAATTGATGTTAATTTATCTACTATCTGTGATTATACATTAGGTGATGCACATTTTCCTGAACAACTTTTAGTGATTCCAGATTTTCCCCATGATATATTATTGGGTATGGATTTTCTTCAGCGCTATAAGGCACTAATTGATTTAGTTAATTCTAACATTGTGTTGCAAATTACAAAAGGCCAAGACAGTTAATACATTTTGCAATGAAAAGATTGGTTGTACCTTACCTCAGATTACGTATGAACCGGAGGATGACGTATGTGTAATCGGAAAAGCTACGTGTGCACAGGATGTAGAACTTCCGCCATTTAGCTCAACCCAATAATGTTTCAAGCTTTCTTTGCCCCACCCAGGTTCATTTTTACTCGAACCATCGGAAACTATTGCGCAAAAGAAGCAAATCGATATACCATCAGTGTTATGTACAAATGAATCGGATATAGTTATCCCTATTTGTAATAAGACAGCCCTTCCCCAAGTACTTTTTGCTAAGACTACCATAGCTTATATACATGAAGTAGCGCTAGTTCAAGCCACTAATTGGAACAAACAACATACACATGATGCCAATATTAAAGATGCAAATTTCCACCTTAATTCAGAACTGACGGCTCCTCAGCGCTGCCAGTTAGAATCTCTTTTGGTAAAATACAGACATATCTTTGCAACTAAATTACAGGAATTGGGTATTACTAACCTAGGTGAATTTGAAATCAAACTTACTGACTCCCGACCCATTAGACAGCGCCCTTATCGCGTCTCACACGCGATATAATTACACACAAGTTAAAGAAATGAAAAAGTCCAACATTACCAGAGATTCTAATAGTCCTTTTGCTGCCCCTGTGGTTCTAGTTCGTAAGAAGAATGGTGAATTTAGATTTTGCGTAGACTACCGCAAATTAAACGCAGTTACAGAAACCTTATCATTCCCTCTACCACTTATTGACGATCTTTTAAGCTATTTAGGAAACTCAAAATGGTACTGCACCCTGGATTTGCTTAGTGCTTATTTTCAAGTACCTATAGCGGAAGAGAGTAAGAAATTCTCTGCCTTTATAACAACGGATTCTGTTTTCGAATTTCAAAATCTATCATTTGGCTTGAAAAACGCGCCAAGAGTTTAAAGTTACTTAGGGGATAAATTTCTAGGTGATTTGAAATATAAGAAAGCATTAGTGTACCTCGACGATATAGTTGTGTTTGCCAGTGATTTCAATCAGTTATTGCAAAATCTAGAGGAAGTCTTTCAGAAGTTAGAACAGCACAGTTTTAAGCTCAAACCTCAGAAATGTTTCTTCGCTATGTCCAAGATTAAGTTATTGGGTTTTGAAGTGTCTGAACAAGGTATAGAATCTGACCAATATAAACTGCGTGCAATCAAAGAATTGCCCATTCCTAAAAATGTACGTCTGCGGCGACGAGTTTTAGGACTCTGTGGTTTTTACCGCAGATTTATCTCTAATTTTGCATCTATAGCCGAACCCCTATACTCTCTCACCAAGAAAAATCAGGAATTTATTTGGACTAATGAACATCAAATAGGTTTTGAAACACTCAAAAATGCTTTGGTTTCCCCACCAGTGTTAATACATTACACACCTGGAGCCCCTACTAGAATACACGCCGATGCCTCAGGTGTTGGTATAGGATCTTGTTTACTGCAGGAACATTATGGTCAATTTCAACCTGTAGCTTTCTACAGTCGCACTCTTTCGAAATTTGAGAGAAACTACAGTGTATCGGTTTAGAACTCTTAGCTATTGTTCATGCCCTCACTCACTTTCGACCTATATATCTATGGTTACCCTGTAGAAATAGTTAGCGATCACCATGCACTGTGCTATTTGCGTAACTTAAAGGACGCCACTGGTCGTCTAGCCAGATGGGCTTTAAAACTTCAGGAATACAATTACAGTATTATTTACAAAAGTGGTGCTAAGCATTCAGATGCTGATGCTTTGTCGAGACTTCCTGTCGCTGATCCCACTACCGAGGAAATAGATCAAATAGAACATCTCATCACCTGTTTATTATCCCCAGTAGAGGTAGCTCGACACCAGAAGTCGGACCCTCTGCTAGTACCGCTTTTCGATGCTTTACAACAACCGGATGTAGCCACCCCTAAGCTGCGTCGACAGGCTGCTGCTTATATTCTTAAATCAGGAGTTCTTTAGCGCAAAAATGCTGGCACTACTGGACGGCTCCATTTATTAGTTATTCCGGAGTCTCTTAAACACGAAATTTTGTCTGCATGTCACACCGACCCTGTTTGGACACATGGATTTTACCAGAACTTTTTATAAAATCCATTTGCGCTACTACTGGATAGGTATGCGAAAGGATATCGAAAAGTATGTTAAGACTTGCCCGAGTTGTCAGTCTCGGAAAGGCCCTAAAAATGTCAAGCCTGCTGGATTACTTCAGCCTATCACGGCCACACAAGTAGGCTCCACGTGGCCAATGGATTCGCTTGGAACAATACATAGGTCTAAGTCAGGAAAAACAATGATCGTAGTCGCAGTCGACTATGGATCTAGGTATTGCGAAGCTGCCGCGCTCCCTAGAGGCTCAATTGAGCATGTTGCCAAATTTATCCTGGAACGGATTATCTTTCGTCACGGTAAACCTGCTAGAATACTCTCAGATAGAGGTTCTGTTTTTATTAGTGACGTAACAAGACAGTTGTTGAAATTGATGGGTGTCCAACCCACATTCACAACGGCTTATAATCCAGCATGTAATGGCTTGGTGGAACGCGCAAATCAAACAATCATTAATATGCTTTCTCATTATACCTCTACCTACCAAACAGATTGGGACGTGGCTCTGCCACATGTAGTGTTTGCTTATAACACTAGTCGCCAAGAGTCGACTAAAGAAACCCCATTCTTTCTAATGTAGGGCGACACCCGACCTTGCCCGAGGAAGTCGAATTGAAAATCACCACTGATAACTTATTTGTTCAGCACACATTGAAAAATATCCAACAAGCATGCCAGTTAGCAATTGATAATATCACCAAACTGCAAGTTAAACAAAAGCAGCATTTCGATCGTAAAAGGCGCATCGTTTCATTTAGAATTGGCCAGCTCGTGAAACTTTTCACTCCAGTACGCAAAAAAGGAGAGATTAAAAAATTGTTGCATAATTTTCATGGTTCCTATGAGGTATTACAAAAACTTTCCCCTGTGAATTATCGTATTAGACAAACAACAGGAGCTAAACGTAAAGATATGGTTGTCCATGTAAAAAGGCTTCACCCTTATTACATTTGATTCACACTATGGAGGATGTGATGCTCATTAATTAGTAAGCCTATGTAGCTGAATATTACGAAGGCATTGTTATGTTCAACATTAAAGTATAAACTTTTCATCTCTGACACAATTAAGGAATTTAGTGCAGTGAACATTAGTATTAGCTTGCACAAGCGTTCCGTAGAAGTCTTATATGTCACAGGATGTGGTCACTGGGTATTTTCCATATTTACTGCTAATGCGGTACACTGGTCAAGATTGTTGTTGAAATCCCGTATGCCACTTTTTCTCAGGTATTTTGTTTATCTTTTCTCTACCCATCCTACCTTTCCGGTATCATGCCATGTTTAAATGAGTTAATAATGTAAATATTTGGAAACATAACATACTATATGTTCTAATACGGTTATCATTATGAGTATGCAGGCAGTAAAAAGCATTTAATTTGTTCTGGGTTATATATACTAAAACAAGAATGGTTATTTCTTACATGCTCATCCTTATTCAAGTTACTTGTTCAAGTTATTCATCGTGAATTTGGAACTTTGTGATAGCCCTCATCCTCTTATGTCTCGTCTGCAACGATTTACATTACTGCCCCACTCCTCTACTCTCTTTCTCTCACCCTCTCCCTCTTTTCCAAAAAATCTAAGAAAGAGAAATAATTTTTAATATGGTTTGAAATATTTAAACCAATATTTTATATCATGATTTTTCCAAGCACTATTTCTTCAGACATATAATAGAGCTCCATTAAGATATAAACTCATGCTTATTTGAGCAGGATGTCCATTTTAGTTTTCCTCGAATACCGGAAATGTTTATATTTAAATAATTATGTATGCTCGAGTTTATCACTATTACCTTTCACCACTGGACACTTTCTTTTTCAAATTCCTTTTGAACACTATATATTAGCCCCACATGTTATCTGCTAATGCAATTGCCAATTATTTAACGCTTGCAATCAAAGATTTGAGTTTTAAAATAAATACATATTGTAGATTTCCAATGATGACCTAAACATAGTGCTTATCGGAATTCTATTGATTTACACCCTTATATACGTAATTCTGTTGTGTTTTACAATTTTATTCTATTGCGAGATATACTCTCATTTACTTTTAGTTATGTTCACAGATTGTATAGCTTGAGCTACGATTTTTTTATGCTATTGCATATTGAAATGCTCCAGAGTCGAACACAGTCCTTTTATGACTTTTACCAGCACTACTGAGGAATTTTATGCTACTTCACCCTCATGGTGTCTATAGATTTGAACGGCAACAGCTTCTCTCCACTCTGATTCAGCAATTTATTATTTTTGTTTGTGCACATTTACATCTCAAGAAAGTTTGTTTATTGCAGGTGTGGAAGATGCACTTTCTCGTCGTTGGAACATTGGTTCCCTAACTCCCGTCCCTAAGAATATCAATTATTTTGGTAATATTAGATAGTCTGTACTTTAGTGTAGAATATGGAAGCGCTTCCCTAGATTAATTTACTTAGATTTATTTTCTAGATTTATTACTCACGTTAGTAATAATTATGGGACACTCCTACGGTTTTGTTGTTGTTATTGTTCTGAGAAACACAGCTTCACGGGTTAGCCTGATGGTCCTGTGGATGTGCTATGACGTCATTGATTTTCATGGTATGTATGTTTTTTTTCTCTTAGGCTATGCCTGATGGCCCCTTAGAGTTAACTTACAAGTAAGATGAAGAGATGATTTTCATCTAGTGCGGTGCGATTGCGCACATTGAATAAACAATGAAATACTTTGTCATTGTTTTTCACATTTAAGTGGTACACAAAGAAAAGAATGCATTCTTTCACATTCAGGTTAAGATTAAAATATTTTGTGCATCTGCAAGATCAACCCTCTAGGAGAACCTGGATATACTTTATCCAGGGGAATTAGTAATATATATTAATGAATAATATTCAATAAACAAGAATAAGTTGATAGTGCTCAATGTAGATACATGTTCATTTACAGACAGCAGTTGGTAACAATGTATAATAATAACTAATAATGGATTACAATGGTTCATATCAACAACGTTAACAATTTAACTTCAATACTGAACTTTGGCAGACATAGTATCACTATGCGGATGTCAGTTTAAATTCCAAAACATCATTTTCTATTTTAATTCTGTGAAATAATTTTTGTTTTCTTCTGAAACCATTTGTTTAAATTTTTACTCGGAAACCTTGAATTTTTCTGTGGGACTGATTCCTACTATGTGTTTTGATTAACTTGAAGATAGGAAGTGACATTTATACATTATAAATTTTATAATCACAAGCATATGTGCAAGTTCTTTTATGAAAAGTCTAATATTTATTAAATATTCTATATGGTAAAAATAAGTAAGCTTCTGATAGTAATTTGTGTTAAAACCTGCCCCACAGGGATGTTGCCTTTATTATTCAATGTTAATAAATATCTTCCGATTGTCAGGGATACAGGAAATATCAAACAAAACAAAAAAGGTTTTTAAATAAATAAATCAAATTTTCTGAACACTTATATTTTGTGTGTAAAATTGTAATTTGTGGAAACACAGTAGCTTCTAAACTTTGTTTTCATTTGCAACTGTTGCTATTAACTTTGATATTTTTAACCTAAATCTTGTTTCTACTTCCGCCTACACACATATAACACCAATGAAGAACTGATAAATTCAGCAAAATTCAATAATGTGTGTATAATTGGGTTAACACCTTGTTATTGCACACACCTGTTACTTCATTGTGAACATTGTCGTTGTTTTTATAATAGATGAATTTTCAGAGAGTTAAGCTGATGAGAATTAAAGCAATTATGTCATGACTGTTGTGAATTGTGAGAATTCTGCGAATTCTGCTTATGTAAAATTTTTGACTTGTGAACAGATGTGCTTATGTGCATTTTTTTAATCTAAAACATGATATGGATGATAAATTTATTCAAACACAAATAATGTTAATGGTTCTGTATGTTGTACGAATATTGTCATGTATACAACAATGTAATATTTCTTTAATGTATCTATGCTTATAATGTTATGTCATGTATTTCTTTTGCACAACTTCTTTATATTTTATGCCATACTTATGTAAAAGTTCAAATTGCATTTTTGTTTTTTTACAAGCAAGCTTTTTCTTAATTTTTTCATAACTTTTTCTTTCTTGGTACGGGTCACATTTTTTTTTTTCATTTTTCAGATATTCTTTATGAATCATAAAGTCACTGAGTGCTTCCTTTTTGTGTCACAATGACTTTTATTATGAGTGTTCCGAATCTATCAACATTAAGTGCTTCGAACGGCTTACATACATACAAAGCCACAGTATTCTGACACATACCTGCATATGATATGGACTTATTGCGTGTGTGGATATCCTTGCTGCTAACAGTACGTCGCACTTCTGAAACACTCACTATGGACTAATACTTGGTGTATTCATCACCACGTCTGTGCAGACCACTGCTATATATTTACTTCTTCATGCAATGGATACCAGACGTCGTTTACAACAGTGGACAAGACTCGGAGTTTACCTCGGTTGTTATTTGACTCCAGAGTAAGCTGTTACTGCAGCTGATATCTCTGGCCACATCCTGTAGCAGGAAGCGATAACGAACTGTTGGATTTTGCAGCTTTAGCAGAGATCTCTATACAGGGCATGTCACTCGCTTCATTACTTAAAGAATTACAGAGTAATTACTGTGACTTAGGGCCCGTGGTTCGGTGTCCAAGGGTGACCAACATATTTCTACGTACTCAAGCACTCTTTCTATCTAATTATTTCCCTTTTTTACCTTTACTTTGACTCACTGATGTTGTTATTGTGATTTCTAATTGTTTATACTCATGTAATAATTACTGTGTGTGTATGTGACCTTGTACCATTCTTTTGATTCTTTCTTATCAACATACAGTGGTAGTGTGTTATTTTGATGCTGGGGCAGATGTAACGTATGGGTCAAGTTAAGTTAAATTATTTTCCTAAAAATTACTGTTCTTTAGAATTTGGTTCATGTAAAGCTTATTTCTTGGTGCTTACTTCACATGGTGCAACACAGGATGTATGAGCTGGACATTCAGTGCCAGTCATATCCTTGTGATATTATGTGGGTGATGCCAACTCATAGAGTAGAGGTTATCTCTCCATATACGGCTATGTCCTGTGTGGAGACGTCTATCTATGATATAAAAACCCTTTCATAAATCTATGGGGATGGCAGTCTTGATAGGAACAACCCAGGTGCGGCCGGAGGCGCTGCCCAGATCAACATTCACCTTTGGGTATGGCACCAAGTAACATCTGCTCAATGACACTAGGTAACTAGAAAGTGATCTTTCTTAAATACTTAATCCTAAAAGTGGCTTGCTTGCTCACTGTCTTTGTTTCTACTCGTTTATTATATTAAATCTGTTATCGTTTTTGTTAATTGTGTCTTGCTATTCAGAGTTGCTCACCAACCCTTAATCCTGCTACGCTCCCAAATACACGTCCTCAACCCCCTTCAAATTGAAGGCATGACATTATATATATTATATATAATACATATATAATATATGTGTGTGTTTGTTTTCAACGGAAGATGATTTTGTGATAAATGCACCTTATCTTATATAACCTAACCCGGACTAATTTGACCTGAACTTTGTAGCAGTATATAATATATGCCACTGTTTTTATCATGGTTAAATTGATACTGCCACGTTATTAGCTACGTGGCGATTTCCTCTTCCCCTCTCCTATTGAGTGTCAGCCAGCGCTTCGGGCTACCAGCTAGCCCACCAATAGCAATACGACGCGTGGGGAGAGAACAGGTCAAGTATGCAATGTATCTCCAAGTTTTCGTATTGGTTCCGGCTTTTACTATATCAAACAGCAGAACTTTAAAGCTATCTCTCATTAGGATGTTCTCCTAAGTTGTCTCTCAAAATGCTAAATTCTCGCGTAAAATTAAACGGTAACTCTGATAACACTGCAGCTGTTTTCAGTAGACAAACAATTAAATGGACCAAAGTATGTTGCACAGAATGTAATATTTTGTGTCAAAGTAGTACTTTTAACTGGTTTAAGATTTTAACTGTTTGTTTTTAAACTGAGTTGATAATTATAGCTTCTTA